>OX459197.1:16875478-21875478 GCA_949775195.1 Diarsia dahlii | reverse complement strand
ATTAGCCATGTCTGCAATTTATAGAACCTAGGACCCTTTAAGAGGGAAAATGCCATGACAATTTTTAGAAAAACTAGGTTCTATTCTGGTTTTTAAATATGGCAAGAAAAGGTGATGTCAATCAAGTGAATTGGAAAAGCAAGTGTGTTAAACATAAAAAAACAACTGTAGAGACAAATAAAGTTTTTCGATTGATACAGTTGTACACAATGAAGATATCGTTGGGTTAGTAAGGGAAGACTCGGTTTCTGAAAACCCAAAAGAAAAGTTAACGAAAAGTTGCTGTCAGATGAAATCAAATTCGTGTTGACGGCTGTGGTTAGCCGATCGAATGCGTAACATGAATTTGATAGTCAGTCCCAAATTCTTGGGTGTGAAAATTGCTGGCAAAATCGGCAAACCTCTGGAATTAGTTAGGCAAATCGCGTGACGTGATGTTGACAGCTTGTTAACAGATTTTTTTGTGTATTTCAGAAACAGGGGTTAAAGTATTCTGCTAACAATGGTCTACTGATATGAGGAAGGTTTTGAGACGGAACTGTGTTAGTATAATAAAATTGACAATTGTGAGGAGAATGTGGTTGCATGAAGATTGGTTCAACCCATCCGCCATGACAGGAAAAAGAGCGCGAAATGCCATATTGTTGCCATACTGTATAATCACGGTTTTGAAAAATAAAAAAGTACTCGTTAAAACGATACAAAACTAAATAAGCTGACTGAAAATCTCAACTAGAAAACTAGCCATCATAGTTTTGCTTCTACACTGATAAAAAACCATCCAATAAGTCTTTGTCAAAATAAGTCTCAATTTGACATCTAGGACTTGAATTTGACATTTCATTATACAAACTCGACTGCATTAATGAACATATCTATTAGTTTTTTTACGCTAATAGGCTGTCATATTTAGTGGAAATATATAAATACACATTTTAATGAGCGATATAGCAATACACAGGTATGATTTTAATTTTACTTTAAGAAAATATAATCAGTTAGTTAACTAGGGACTGTATCACCACGATTTAAATATTATTTTAGTGTGGAAAAGAGATGGAGCATCTTCTGTATAGTTCTCTCTCTCTCTCTCTGAAGTAAGATTCAAATAATACCTAATGTTATAAGAAGTGGTGGTAGGCCCCCATTTTTTTTATAAACCCTGTTATTTTTTCCATTGTTTTCAAACTATTAACTTGTAAATAAAACTGTTGAATGTTTGTAAACGTGGTAAATGTAAGCTCCACTTTGAAATATGGCGATAATGACCTATGCGTCTCACTCTCAACATACAAAGTCCATTCTTTCATGACAACAGAATCTTAAAGAAAACTAAATAATAATGCGTGGAGAACATAAAGAATTGAATGGAAGTATGTCGTTAATTTAATTAATGTTAGAGTCATAAAATAATGTTAGTTGGTGTTACATTTTAATGACAGAAATTAATTGCAGAATTAGGCAAGCTAGCTTCTTCCATTTTTAGAATTCTACGCCCTAAGTTCGACAATATAGGTATTTAACCAGACTGTATTACTAAAACATTAATTAAATTAAAAATATCAATCGTTAATCATTTTAATCAAACCCCTTCTTTGCTTAAAATCTGTTAAATACAAAAAATATAAACCTATGTATTACCTCGAGTTGTAAAAAGCCTGTATTTGATTTGATGTTAGATGTTTGGTACCTTTGAATTGTAATAAAACTTTTACTAATGGTTAAAAAATACACAATTTTCTAAACGTTTGTCCTACAAACTACATAGAGCAATATTGTATGATTTTTAAACATTAGTTAAAGTTAACTAGTTTTTAGGTTAACGTTTTAGAATAGATCAATGCTGATGTCCGAATATCAAAAAGTATTTAGGGCTGATGTTTATTATTAATTGATGTGCTGTCCAATTGAACTGGCAAATTGGGCTTTGACTAATTGAGTCTTGACCAATTTGACAATTCAGTTTGACATTTACCGTAAGGATTTACCAAATTTTTGGTCTCTTGAAGGTTACCTTATAAATTACTAGTCCATAGCAGTAGGTATGTTAAGCTTTTGTAAATTTAACGCTATTTATATTCTATCAGTGACAAAATATCGTCACAGAACACTATTGATGTTAACATAGATTTTTGTGTAAAATTAAATGTAAGACTCGTAAACGGTTAGTTTGGGATGTTGGAAGTTCTTTGTAAATAATTGTAAACTTAATGGAAGTAGGTTTAAGGTAGATAATGGATTGATAGTGTTTTGGACAGTTTCTTTTCTGGTCAGCGCTGACCTGGTAGCAGCACGCTATGGATAGTCAATCGTATTCTGACTATAATAGAATGTAAAATGGCAGAGTGTATGGAAAGTATTGGTGTTGAGCACGGTATGTACCTAGACAGTAAGGCATCAATGGTTTCAAAAAAAAAACTTTGGTTCGTAGTATAATTATAACGAATATATGAGGACCCTACGAGTATAAATAAAGAGTTTATTTTTGCTTAAGCTTTAAGATATTGAGGATTTCGATTGCTAAAGATGAATATTTTTTGTATGATCACCTCATTGTGTATTTATAATATTTATATAATCTTAAGCTTTTTGGGCGTAAAATATCCCTTTAGTTCAGCATTTTGAAGGCTCAAATTTAAAGTCGACTAGTTGAGTCTAAAAGGTAACTAATTAGAGAAATTCCCAATGTCAAAATGGAAGACTTCACTTGTCCAATAACTCGAAACTAGACTTTAAATATTGAGTGGTGGAGTAATATTTCCATCAAATCAAAATATAATTTAAAACCCATTCAAATAGCTAACCTCATTGTTACAAGGGTGTTCGAAACACGTTGAGCTTTCAATAATATTATATATTTATACGTAATATTCAAATCTGCTCGTATTTAAAACTAGATTAAACAAATCCTAAATTCGGCCATTTTACAAGCATAAAAATATAAACAAAGTGGCTGGCGGGCTGCCGTTGGCGGCTTAATGTAGATTAGAATTTTCATAAGGGGAGTCGTAAAGAAAAAAGGGAATTGGGACCTATGAAACAGATTTTCGAATTAAATTTCATTCTTAAAGTCACATCAGAAGAAAAACTTCACAAAAAATGGTAGTTTCGACTATGGAAGGTGAAATGAGTTCCAAAGTTAGGTACTCGAAATGCATTATTAATAAAGTGTTTTTGTGTCTGTAACACTTCGACAAAATATAGGTAACTTATTAGTATATACTAGAGGGAAGGTGACCTCTGAATATATATGCTCGAGTTGATGACGTCATATTGAGTTTTTATTGTTTTTCTGCGATGATTCAAACATTTACACTTGACACTGACTTTGAAAGACCTTCAGCCATTATTAGCGTATTCAAAGGTCATCTTCTCTCAATAGATTAAGGCATTCGACTTAGAATATCACAAAATAGCTTCAAAGTATATTTCAAATATTAGAAAATCAGTGTCGCTTCACACTTATATATAAATATAATGATACACTGAGCTGTTCTGTAATACGTAAAGATAGTGTTATTCACACTCTAATAATAAGTGGAAAGTCATTATTTATACAAAAATATATAAATATTTAAGGGCGGGGTTTTTCATTATGGAACGTTTGGCGGTGCCTTCATGGATCCTACAGTGTGGGAAAGAGTTGGCGCTATTTTCTTGCATAGCTTCATCTCTTTCTTAGTCTGAAGTAAGTTTCAAGCAATTCTGCTATAAGAAGAGATGGTAGGCCCCCAGGCGTTCCTATATGATAACTCTCTTCGCGCAATACATTGTGACAATGCAAGCTTCACGGCCTTTTAACGGATGAAGTATATGTCAATATTTTCTATAAAAATAAACGTTTATGTAGTTAATTAGATAGCTTGTGAATTCCTGTTTTCTAGCTCACTGTTGAATATAAACGATGGAAGATAATGTTATATACAGTCATCGCTTTGACAGCTTAAAAGCCTTCAAACTGTGGCTTTTAATGAATACTTTTGTGAAATTAATAAAAAAATATTCAAACAGAAGTGTTTTGTTTGTTTATCACATTAGGGTTACCTTACATTTTGTACGGTATTTTATGCAATATGTATTTTCATTGGTCAAGAAAATGTCTTTGTTAGAAACATCTTGCAGTCTCACAGCCTTATTTTATAAAGAATTATTGTTTGGATTTTGATTTTTGTTTGGGTTCAATTTCCGGTTCAGACAAGAGATAATTAGGGTGAATTTTTGATCAGATAAACAGTGTTGATTTGAAACTGTTGCGAAACAAAGGGATTCAAATCAAATGCTTATGCTGATGTTTTGGGTAAAGAAGTATAGTCAACTTGTTTCTATAATGCTGACAGAAATCTTTTTAAACCAATAATATGTATAGAAAAAAACGTTAATAAAATTGGTCATAAGAAAAAAATATGTAGGGGAAAGATGGAATGCCGAAGGGGTAAGATTGAAAAAGTGACTAAAATCGTATTGATGGTAATTAAAAATGTGTGTGGGTAAAAATCAGCTTCTGAAGTCGGTGACATTTGTTTATTTCATTTCGTTTTTAGCCACCGACTTCAGAAGCTGATTTTTCTTCTGAAGTTTTATTTTTCACTTTTTGGTGTTTTTGAAGTCGGTTGTTATTTTTTGCAAAAAAGTTTTTTTTTTTTTCATTTTTAGTTGTAATATTCTTAATCCTATAGAAATATTTACTATACATTAATTTAACATTCGACTAAGAAACCTGGCCCTTAACCTTCAAATTCTCTTATTATTGCTTTCAACTCCTAACCTTTGAGGAGTAATACCTACCTTCCATCATCAGCTCATCAACATGAAGTGATGACTGCTAGATGCGAATACTTGTGTAGCGTCAGAAAATCACGAAACACGCAAGACGTGCCTATGAAATTTGAGGGTTGCCCTCGATTTCTCTGGGATTCCATCACCAGGTCCTGGTTTCCATAATAATATCATGGTACCACCCTTGAAATATCTCCTTCACAATAAAAAAATAATCATCAAAATTGGTTCTTAAACGACGAAGTTATTCGCGAACATACATAAATGAAAAATGTTGATAAATTGAGAAAAATCTTCATAAAATGAAAAGTACTGGACCAAACTATACTAAATTTTTATAGGACCAAATGGCAACTATTCCGCATCAAACTAAAAATCACGTAAATCGGATCATAAATCACAGCGTAATCGGTGTACATACATAGAAAAAAAAAAGATTAAAAACTCAAATTTACACGGGAAATGTGACCGTTCGGAAAAATGACAAAATACACACGTGCGTTCTCACTGAGCGACTGACGTAGACTGCGGGGCGGGCAAGACAAAATGATGTCCACAACTATATTGCCCGAATTAAAAGAATTCCTTCGTTTTCGGCGTTATTGTATTTTTTTATCTTTCCCCGTTTTCTATCTTACCCCCAGTCACCCTACAAATGTTAATTTTCTTATATAGTGGGTAGTAAATATATTACGATTAACTAAAAGCAATGTGACCTGGTAAAGGTTGTGGAACTCCGTTCGATGCGAGATGCACGGGATAGGTCAATTTGGCGACTTTTGGGAGGCCTATATCCAGCAGTGGACGTCTTTCTCCTGAAATGATGATGATGATTTAAAATATAAAACAAAATAACCTAAATTAGGCACAAACATAAAGCAATTAAAGTATATGTAGTAGATTCGAAGCATATTACCTATAGCAGCAGTGGCCCAGCGGTGGTAGCCCCGACTTATGAACAGTAAGTCGTGGGTTCAAATCCAGGCAGGCTGTTCTCAAAACGGTGAAGGAAAACAGAACTTAGAACCAATAAATTCGAAGACATGTGACATCTCTACCAACCCGCACTGGGCCCACGTGGTGGATTATAGCCCATCCCTCTCCAGAGAAGAAGCTTGAGTCCCTGCAGTGGCAACATTATAGGCTGCTGAAGTGATGATGATTTAGAGTAAGTACCAAGAGTTAGCCGTGTCGACGTTCGTGTTCAAAGAGATGTCAGTAACATTAGGTACAGGGCCGAAGTCTGTTTTTTTTTTTTCATTTATTATTCCTGCTATCAAGCAGATAGCAGGAATAATATCTATTTTGACCGCCCCAGCTGACCAAAACAGCTGCCACTACTGGACACCTCTTTGTCAAGGTAAAGGTGGCCCACTGTGTAGTTTGAATGAAGGAACACGTCGTTCTGATACACATCCCGCGGCCTCGACATAAAGGGCTGAGAAGGAACATGGGTGGTTTTTAGTCAGTACAAGTCTGACACTCCATTTCGCTCTGCCCAAGAGCGGGAGGGGTTATTTGATGATTTTCCACCCACCTTATAAAAAGCATATAAGGCTACATGCTGGTAAAATGCCCGAGGATATAATATTCAACACGGTTATTTGACGCTTCCCGCTTCTCGTGAACCAAGAGCTGGGCTAATTTGGCCAGAGGCTTAGAAATGCTATAGAACGTGGCAATACCGGCAGTCCCTTGGGCATATGGCAATAGGGGATCGGACACAAAAATCTAATTAAGTAGTCTGTCAGATAGATTTCCAAAAAACCTTGAACACAATTTTTTTCACGTATACAAAAAATGAAAACGATAGATACAGTGCGATCAAATTATCTTGGCAGGTCCGAACTTCGTGCAGGTTATTTTGTTACAACTAATGTTTAAAAGTGTTATGATTTTATTTGTATTTCTCACTGTTTAAATTAGATATTTTCTGATCGTTTAAGTATTGGTTTATCTGTTTTCTTCACAAGTTTACATGCGTAAAAGTTCGCAGAGCCTATGTTCATATATTATGATTATTATATTATGACGTGTGACGTCATAATATGTTAGTAAATTTTTTTACCTACAAGTTACGTCACAAGCTCATGGTCACACTCATGATCTTTGACGAGTTTTATTTTTGTAATTTTTTATTAATTTGATAAAACAAAAAACACGTACCTAGGTGTCCAATATTTTTCGATAATCTAACTGACAGACTAAACAGAATCATATTTTTTAAGTCAGTCCGATCCCCTATTACAGATAAGTTCTTCGGTGTGTGTGAATGTATTATTGCAATTTTGGGGGCAACTTGGAATCCACGACATCATTTAGAAATAAAAACCAAGTCAGATTCATTATAAATATTTATTCATAATTGTTACATTGGGCATAATTTGGAATTTAGGATTTCGACTCACTCAACTCAATCACAAAAAAATTGTTCAATAGTTTTATTTTAACGAAAATAAAACTATATAATTATCATATCTGACTTCATGTAAAAATATTATCTACTGCTCCACAATATTGACTTTTGATTTACATTTTAACATGACTACTAGCTTTTTACTAAATAACCTTTAAAATAACAAATAGTAATATTAATTCATCATTCATTTTTAATACAATCATGATTTAGATTAAGCGTAGGTTTTACATATTAATAGGCCATGAAATATCATCTAGTAGCCAACTATCAATTTGCTTTTTGCCCGTTTTCAATACCTAAATGTACTGCTTAGATAACATTACACGTTAGATTTAGAACTCAAACATTGTACTTTTAAGGAACTACATTTAGGCATCTCTGTGATAACGGGTATCAAATCTTTTAAGCCAGATTTTCTTCCTGATACTTTAAAACTCAATAATCGTTCGCAGTGTTGTTCACATAAAATATCTATCATTTATCTTCCTACATAATTTCAACAGGCAAACGAGAATTGAACGTGGAGCAGTACTATTCGCCGGGGTTTAAAACATTTATCGTAAAACTAATAGCTTTATTATACAAAATACGTGTGTTTCTATACAAACTTAGTGTATTTATAAAATTAAACTTGTAATATTGTCAAGCACGTGGGTCCAGAGATGGTGGAATAAAACGATCCATTAAAACAGAATTCAAATTAAAAGTATAATATCTTCTCGTAAAGAAGGTATTAATAACAATAATATAGTTTAAAAATCGATAAACATTAATAAAACGCCTATAATAAACAATATAAGAAATCATGTATCTTCTCAAGGAATACAGTAATGAATATAACAGAAATATCTACGTTACAAAAACATGTTATAATCCGTGTCCCAATATAAGCAATCATTTAACTCAAACGGTCGAACTATATGGATCCAGTGTCCATAGAGTAGACGCGCGACGATCGCTATTATTAGAACACGATCAAACATAAAAAAGAAAGGAAGGAAGCAATAAGAACATTAAGAAATAGTAATCAAAATACTCTCTGGACCCGACATAAAGCTTAAAAAATGTCGATATCGACAATTCTCTTCATAAGCGCAACACTAGGGTCAATTATGTCGACATTCAGATATTATCGACATGTCTGCCGATCGATATATTTGTTATCGACACAATAACGTGCTTAGACATCTAGCGCTTAATTATTCAAGACGATAGATCTTATTTCTTGATAATTTAGTGCATTGTGATCAACAGTGACAAAATATAACAAGAATAATATAATTGAAGGTAAAATTATTAACATTACATGTTTTGAAATATTGCACATGCTACTATTATTTACTAAAAATATAAGCTGATTTTTGTATGTACACCGAGACCGACGAATCAAGCTAAACAAAACCAGTATAAGTGGATCTCTCGCTGTACTGCAAATCTATACAAAGAAGGACCGCGTTATAAAGAAAATGTATAGTTTTATGTGTCGCCGTGTCCACAAATATGAGATATTAGAACTGTTTTGGATAATTAAAGGCAGTGAATTCAGTAGGAACCGCAGATTTCTACTTCAGTCAGATGTATGTATAGGAACTACTAATGAGGAAGACTTAATAATCTAAGAGAACCTCCTCCTTTTTGGAAGCCGGTTAAAAACAGGGAAAGATGCCAAAGATTTTGTCGAATTTTCACAAAAACTTAAGGCATGTTTTTATTTGACTTTCTGTTGGCCAATTGAATCTAATTCTGAGAGACTTGAGACGTTGACCAGCCGTGATATGGCGCCGTAAAGTTAGCTAATAATGATGAATGGATCTGGCCGCCTCTAAATTTTTATTAATATTTCTAGTTCAAATAAAATAGGCAAATAGCAGACGTTTAAGATTTATACGCATAAGATTTTAACATTCCAAAATTAAAATATTTGTATTTTAGTATGTTTGTAATGAATTAACTCGGTAACTGCTGGAGCAATTTAAAAAAATATTTCACCGTTTGGCTGCTCTACTGTTATCTCTGAGTAATATAGGCTATATTTATGACAAGTTTTAAAAATAAATGTAATGTGTAATGTAATGTAAGCAGGCACGAGCCGCTAGCTAACATTATAAAGCCGAAGAGTTTGTTTGGTTGAACGCGCTAATCTCAGGAACTACTAGTCCGAATTAAAAATAGAATTTGTTGTTTTATAGTCCGTGTATCGAGGACGGCTATAGGCTATATAACATCTGCGTTGCGTTATATAGCCTATAGCCACGACAAATAGGAGCGGAGCATTAATGAAATATGTTGCAAAAACGGGAGACGTTCCCGTGGAACAATTATAGAACCCTATGCGGGTGAAGCAGCGGGCATAAGGTAAAAATATGTATAACATTATTTATTCCCGAAGTATTAAAAAAAAACTAAGACGAATTACCAAGAAATAGATCTATCGACTTGTATAAAAAGCGAGTACAGTATAAATTCAGTTATCGGGTAGTGGCTAGTTCATCTGTGATATACATACTATGTTCATGTAACTGTTACAACATTCTTGTGATTCAACAGCGCTGTTCAAGTGTCAACCTGGAACGAGAAACAATATTTTATTTAATAACTTATTCATCGAAAAACCTGGAAGCACAGATAATATAATACTTCGTACAGATACCCAATCCCATACAAAGAAATGACACCTCCCTAAGTCATCTTATTGCTCGATTTATATTCTTTCCTCCATTATTTCAACAGATGGCAGCACCAGCGTCGCACTAATTGCCACAGACTGGAGTTTTACAACGCCATCTAGGAGTTCACGTTTCGTGTTATGTAGTTCCGGAACTTTCGGGTTCAGTAAAATGAGAAAAATATGTAATTATTTCGCTTAGAAATGTTAAAAGATGTGTTATATTTCTATAAACAGTAATACATATGCTTTTTAATGGTTAAATTTAATTAAAATTATACAACAGTTACGATTATTGTATGTGGCAAATTGAGTAACACGCCATCTATTGCAAACAGCTCCAGAGAAAATGATTTACAGATTGCTTACTTTTGACAACTTTATCAATTTATGGGTACGAATTGAATTAAAAGTCCTCCTTTAACCTTTTTTGTTGAAATAACGTGATAAATGAGTGTAAATAGATAAACAAGCGTTAAATATGGAACTTTTGATTTTAACAAATCTTATTTCGGCCGAAATCTACCGTTTATCGCATTTAAGCGATTGTTAATTTCATTGACTGGCCTGTTGGTCTAGTGGTTAGTGACCCTAACTGCTATGCTGGTCGTGGGTTCGATTCCCACCCAGGACAAATGTTTGTGTGATGAGCACGATCATTTGTTCTGTGTCTGGGTGTAATTTATCTATAATATGTATGTATTTAGAAATATATAAGTATGTTTATCAGTTGTCTAGTACCCATAACACAAGCTCTGCTTAGCTTGGGACTAGATGGCGTTGTGTGATAGTTGTGGAATATTATTATTATTATTATTATTACTGCTACCTATGCTGCCATCTATTGTGTTTTTTTCAAGATTAATTATAATTTGTTCGAGTTGTGACCCCATGCCTGGAAGTCATGGAGAGAGGAAGGTACAGGGTTACAGGTAGTCAGTGGCCTGAAAGTCTGACAACCAGTCTTACCAAAGGGTATCGTGTTACACAGTACTAACTGGGTTGTGAAGGTCAGATAGGCAGTCACTTCATCTAAAATACTGGTATTCAACTGCATCCGATTAGATTGGAAGCCGACCAGCCGAGTTTTTGTTCGATTTTGGTGTGACATGTTTAGATATTTTTATATTTCTTGTTGTGGTGACATTGTTTAATTATTGTGATTTTAATTAATTTACTTTAATTTGTGTTAGTGATGGCGTATTCGTACAACTGATTAATCGAGTTATTTTTATTTTATTTTTTGTCTATTATCTATTTTTTATGTACCTTCCACATTCAGACACAATGTAATTTGTTGTTGAATTAATAAATGAATGACCCCAACATTGTTGGGAAAAGGCTAGACAGACGATGACTCATCATCATATTAGCCCAGAATCACCCACTGCTGGGTAAAGGACTCCCTTTTTTTCTGCTACATCCCATCCCAAGTCTTTGGCGATATCGTCGACCCAACGACATTATAAACCGAATAAATAATTATAGTCTCTTAAAAATTACTTTACTATTCAGACGGCAGGTAGTTTTCCTTAGAAGCTAGAAATCCACAGATGCTACACGGATTGCCACAGATTCACATAAACTTTGATTCTACCATGGTTCTATGTCTGCCCTGGTACTTTGTACGCCAAGAAAGAAATCACTCTAATACTTTAATATGAAAATCAATGTTATTTTCTCACCTGTGACGGCATTACATCCATCCATGTTGCTCAAAGAAGTGCGTTCTGTACTGAAACAAATGAAAGTTCTATAGACATTTGCAAATGTCAGTTAGTCGAAAGATAGGGCAAGAAAGGTACGAGAAACCAGTTTCAATTAAATTAGTTTGTTTTTATTTAAAATCAAATTAATTCATTGTTAGTTTAGGTGTGTTGGGCCATATTCGGGTTGAATATTTTGCAGTAAATGTATAGGTATTTTGTCACCTTGGTGTACCGAATTTAGCATAGCTAAACAAGTGCACACCATAGGGGCCCAACAAATTTAAAGATTATATTCATCCATAGGTATTTTGCTTTTGGACCAAATTAGATTAGAGAAGAAAAATAATCTTATTGTAATATTTTCACATAGAAGTGGTTATTACATACATATAGGACATATTAGGTACATATTATGGAATGTAGTTTTTCTCACAATGCATTGTGGCTAATAATAATCAGCAGTAGAAATAAGCCACAACCCGTTGTAGGACATCAATGAGCATTTCGTGCCTTAAATCTAAACATATACATGAATAAGCCACATTTAGTACATGAGAAATGATTATTGTTAACATACAATGCCATTTGTATTAAAAACATTTGATTACACGATGTACGAATGATAATATGGAACAAAGCAGCAGGTTTGTATGATAAGGTTGTAACGAATTTACATGGCACAAATATTTCCTATATTTTTTACACATGTCAGTCCAAACCTTCGGGTAATACAAGACAAAATAATATTAAAAAAATCATTCAATATAATATTAGTTTTTAAATCAACGTTTTAAGTCTTGTAAAGCCTTAAATGAAGTAGGATTTAGTAACTCGTTACAACCTGAAGCAGTACAAGCAATGTCGAACACAGAGTAGTAAGTAAATGGAGTATTCATTATGTGTCCTGTTCAGAATGTGAGGACACAATTCTGGGCGCTTTTTACAGAACGATTGCAAGCAAGGTTTGTTGCACCGTTTACGCACTTTCTAGACTGTTCGCATTCGACAACATTACACACTTCACATTAGTTGTGTGGGGTGGTGTACTCTGCTTTAACTGAGAGAGAATGTCAAATAGTCGACTTTTTTGTCGACTTAATTTCAACTGTTTTGTAGTTCACGAACATCTCGTGTAACTCAACAATATTAAATTTACTTCTATTAGTGATTGGACGTTTGCACGCAGAATTGTCCACCATAATTTTTAATTCACTAATTCCTAATAGAGACAATAAGAAAAGTGCCAATGGACACATTCTTAGTACGTAAAGACAATTTAACAGTTTAAGTTAGAATAAATTACTTATTAGTCTATAATACAAGGCTAGATTGTAATAAGATTAGGGTCCATCATTTTGATGGACACTAAGATAAGAAAAAAAAAAAAAACTAATTCCTAATCACAATTTCCTTAATATTACTTTAATATTATGTTCACAAGTGAACACTCCATTCCCCACAAACCCTGCGCTATCGATCAAGCTGCACTTACAGCTTATCCCTGTCCCGCGCCTCCCCGAACACAGCGCCCCGCGGGAACGCAGGTTGGCTGGAAGACCTCCCGTGTTTCGCTAGTTGACATACAATTTAAGCTTACCCACTGTTTTGTAACAGGTTACCCCTTTTTGGTTCATTGTAAATCATCAAATGACCCCCCGATGTGGGCGGGGCGTAAGGTAATCTCAGACTTCTACGAACTAAAAGCCACCCCCATGTTCCTTCTTAGACCGTCACACAGCCCACTGCCCCGGAAGAGGTTACCCTTAATGTACTACTATGTTCTAAGACTACTGTGCTGTAACTCAAACGTTTAATTTGCAAGTTACTGCCATAAAAGAGTAAATCAAGCACAGCCTTTGGAAACCTCTTGTAATAATAATGAATTATAAATTTATAGATAGCCCTTCCACTGAAGCCATTTAGATAAATTGGGCTAAAATACCAACAACTAAATTGGCAGTTATTTGGTTTTTTAGGTCAATTTAGCTAAACTTTACATGTCTTGGCATCCCATCTATATATATAAAAATGAATTTCCGTTCGTTAGTCTCGCTAAAACTCGAGAACGGCTGAACCGATTTGGATAATTTTAGTCTTGAAATATTCGTGGAAGTCCAGGGAAGGTTTAAACGGTGAGAAAGTAGTAGGTAGGTAGGCAGGGTAGTAGGTAGGTAGGGTAGTAGGTAGGGTAGTTGGTAGGTAGGGTAGTAGGTAGGTAGGGTAGTAGGTAGGTAGGGTAGTAGGTAGGTAGGGTAGTAGGTAGGTAGAGTAGTAGGTAGGGTAGTAGGTAGGTAGGGTAGTAGGTAGGTAGGGTAGTAGGTAGGTAGGGTAGTAGGTAGGTAGGGTAGTAGGTAGGTAGGTAGGGTAAGAAAAAGAGCATTGCAACGCATGCCGGGAACAGCTAGTAAGAAATATAATAGTGTGTATGCTTAAAGAACCAATAACATCCCAACCTTCCTTAGAGATAGCTAGTAATTTAGGGTAAATAATTACGGGTATGGTTATCTCAACACAATAAAACGAAAGCACAATGATTTCATTTTTTGGGATCAATAACTGCATAAAAGTTGCTTCAAGTATGTTAGTGTTTTTTTTTTGTTTTATGGTGTTTAGATATCGATAGACACCACACTTGCTGAGTTTCACTGGGTAAGTACGTTTGACCCTATACAACGTGTTTTTTTTGACATACCATAACTCCAGGGCATATATTCTATAAGTAAAGCCAAAGACAGGGAAAATGGAAAACGGGAAGTCAGCCTTTTGCCCTACAGTGGGACACATCAGGGTCATAATAGAAAAAAATACAAAAGTTCTAGAATATGTGGTCCAAATCCAAACATGCATAGTTGCGAAGGTATCATCAAGCCTCGATGTGTTAATTTCTTTCATTCATCATCATCATCATCATCAGCCTATTAATGTTCCCACTGCTGGGACACAGGCCTCTTCTCTTTGAGAGGGAATGGGCTATAATCTACCACGCGGGCCCAGTGCGGATTGGTAGATGTCACATGTCTTCGAATTTTTGGTTCTAAGACATGCCGGTTTCCTCACGATGTTTTTCTTCACCGTTTTGAGAGCAGCGGTGATGAAATAAATTACACAAAGTAATGTGCCTGCCTGGGTTCGAACCCACGACCTACTGTTCGTAAGTCGGGGCCGCCACCACTGGGCCACCGCTGCTGTCGTTCTTTCATTCAAGCGATCATTATTATTTAAAGCTAAGAAAATGCGACGTTATAATTTTAATTTCATAATAAAATTATGCCAGTTGATTCCTTGATAGTCTCACTCATACCAAAGACTTATGGGATATCAATCAAAACACCTCGTATAACATAAGCATGCAAATCTGAATATAATAATTACCGTTTGTTATAACTCCTCCATAAGAGTTACTGCTGAACTTTGTGGGCTCTTGGGAATGCTGAAACATGTACGTGCAACTTATATTAGTCCTATGGTTCACTACTGCCCAGCGTTATTTACAAAATAAATCATCTACGTACATATACAAGGTGGCAACGACAATACGACAATAAATTAAAATGCGTAGACCTCTTGCATGACGTACACTGCATTTTTTTTTTGTTCCAAACCTCTGTAACTCCTGATAGTCAGAATCCACAGTGGCGACTACAAGAAAAGCGCCGAGACAATGAAGCTCGACGAAGTCCCAGAGAAATGATTTAACTGTCTTGGATCCCGCAACGAAATTAATCAGAAAAGAATAGCGCAGAAGTATGAAAAACATTACAAAAAATTGTTCGAAAATATTCAGTAGTTTAGTAGTTCATTTTCTACATGATGTCATGTAGATTAAAAGGCCGACAGGTTAACGACCCCCGCATCGGTAACACTAAACACAACATGTTGCCAACTCCCTACTTCCAAATCTTTGCCAAATTCGTTTCTATGTATTATTTCCAGATACGAATTCGTGCAAAATTATACCTACCTAACATTAGAGAACCAATATTTATTTTTATATGGTAACTATCAGATAAACTGATACCGAAATAGATTAAAAATGATTGATGAATGAATGATTTAAAAATGTTCCTATGTAATATGTATTACAAATATTTTTATTTGTTGTCGTATAATTTATTTATTTATTGTCGTCGCCATCTTGTATACATATAAACCCATGCCTTTTTCCCCATGCAAGTAGGCAAGACTAAAGAACATCACAAAAACACACTAAAATAAGATAGTTATCCCTTTCTAAGCTATTAAGTGGCTACAAACATTACTAAATAAATCTTCTACCTCCTTATTAAATAAGTTTACCTTCTGAACTGAACATTTTTCGAAGAATAACACTTTTATTAATAAGGGCACTACTACTGGTTTACTGTTATAGAATGTGCTAACTAACAACCTGTTTACATTAATGAATATACATCATCAGGTATTGGATCCGACGATTTAACAGCTTCTATTCACACTATATCAGATATTGAATTTATTTATAGTCAGCATGTGGCACTACCACCCCAAAATTTTCTCAAGCCCAACATCATATAAGTGTGAAGAAGCTGTGCGATGAAAGACCCAAATCACAATGTTCAAGGATAGTGTCGAGTAGGGACTAAACAAAAACCTAGACAGTGGCTGTTGACATGTACACTACTGTCTGATCCAGTGATACCTGGATAACACAAGTTTCACAATCCCGGATCCATGAGCTCTTGCGTAACCTAGGTATATCTGTAACTGTGGTCTAAACAGTTTACACTACAGTGCAATCAAATTATCTTGGCAGCTCTGAACATAGGCTTTGTAAAATTTTACGCATGTAAACTTGGGAATAAAACTGTTATTGCCAGATAAACCAATACTTAAACGATCAGAAAATATCTAATTTAAACAGTGAGAAATACAAATAAAATAAATATCATAACACTTTTATACATTTGTTGTAACAAAGTTCGGAGCTGCCAAGATAATTTGATCGCACTGTACACTGGACTTATCTACTTCACTAAATACTAAGGGATAGTAGAGTAAAATAGTGCGCAAATTATACAGTGAACATAAAATGATTCTACTACACAATCCGCCTTATAACAAAAGGTAGTTAACTTAGACCTGGTTTATCTCGCATGCTGTCACTTTCTTTTGAATATTATTGAAGTGAGACGTCATGCGAGATAAACCAAGTCTAAGTTTAAACCAGGTTTAACTACGTTTTGCAATAAGGCGGAAAGAGTCTACAAAATATCTAGTCAGTTACATGAATGATGGGTTGGTGTCAACTTGACGGAAATGGGAATATCGTACCGTCTTATAAAAGCTACCTCACATTGTGACGGCCAGCGCCAGGCTTTTTTGATTTGCTTTGCGATGCGCTGCGCCTCGATGCGGTAAGCCTGTACTGTATTTAAATAACAAAAATACATTGTAGGCAATGAAATCTGGATACATTTTTGCCTCTTGAGATATTGGGGACCCATCATCAACAGCCTATTAATGTTCCCACTGCTGGGACACAGGCCTCCTCTCTTTGAGAGGGAATGGGCTATAATCTACCACGCGGGCCCAATGCGGATTGGTAGATGTCACATGTCTTCGTTTTTTTTGTTCTAAGACATGAGCAGCAGTGATGAAATAAATTACACAAGTAATGTGCCTGCCTGGGTTCGAACCTACGTTCGTAAGTCGGGGCCGCCACCACTGGGCCACCGCTGCGCACCCATTGGGGACCCAGTTCACTATTTTAGGCATAGAAGCTACAACCACAAATATTTAACTGTCTGATCATTTAGAATTAAACTTGCGTCTAGGTTGGAGCCGCTCCGTGATAGAAGCTTAGATCAAACCTAGCTAAGTTATAGTAGGGGTGACTCAAAGTTACACAATTCTTGTCAATTCCCATGCAATACTGGAAATACCATAAACTGAATGAACTCAATAGATCATAGGCAACTAAAACAGTCAAGAATGGCAAAATGGAATGCAAGTAAAACAAACAAAGCAGTTTGACAAAGAAAAAGACACAGATTACTTGATATTAATAAATATGTGACTAAGGTATAGATTATTAATGTATTATGATGCAAAAAGAAACCCCATGCATCAGTCCATCATAAATAAAAATGATCTTACCTCCATCTCCCTTAAATTCCTCATGAGGGTATCAATATCATCGTCGGTAGCCTCCTCACTCTCACTCTTCTGCACTTCTTTATCTTTCCTACACTTCACATTATTCACTTTTTTGTTCGTGTCATTCACACGGTCCTTGGAAGGCACACTCTCACTTTTCGGTTCACTTTTTTCAGTCCTATTGTCCTCAACTAACTCAACATCACTGCTACTGTCGTCCACTGCGAGTGGCTCTTGCTCACTTAAAGGGTCCACATCTGAGATGATGACAACATCCTTTTTCTTTTTGACTTCGGGTGGCCGTTTGTCTGGTTTCGCAAACGTTGGGGAGTGGTGGACAGGAACTAAGGCAGGTCTCGGTATGTTGTTCTCGGCAACTCTCATGTTCTCAATTTGTTTTTGAGGGATTTCTTCTTTCAGTTTGGGACTCGGGTCCTTTTTACTGGGCTGGTAACTAGTGTCAACGTGTAGGGGTGACTCTACTCTCTTCTCCTTTTGACTCTTCAGGTCTCTTTCTGACTTCTTAGCCTTGTCTTTTTTCACCATATCATTCAAAGCTGCTGGTGATTTAACCCTTATGAAGCCAGATGCCTTTTCTGTTGTTGCTTGGATGTTGTTATTGAGTTTCTTTTCAGGTTTCGGGGGGTTGTTAGGGACCGGTGTAATAGTAATGCTGCCAATATTGTTTGGGGGAATGTATAATTCTTCTTTCTTTTCACTGTCTTTTTTGTCTGGTTTTTCTACAATTAGGTCTTTGCTGAGGGTGAAGTTCATTATAGAGCTGAAGACCGAATTCGTCTTGTAGCTTGAGGGTTTCGGTTCTTCTGTTATGTCCGTATCTGGTGACAGCTTGGAGGACGTGGTGACGGTGAGTGAGCTCGGGAACGTGATGGGTTCGGTGAAGGGCGCGGGGTCGGGGTCCGTGCGGGGGGCTGGGGCTGGCGTGGGGTCTGCACGGGGGGCTGGGGCTGGTGTGGGGTCTGCGCGGGGGGCGGGTGCGGGGTCGGTGCGTTGTGTGGCAGGTTGCGACGCCGAGCCGAGTCGCGGCCGCTTCAAGTCTGATACTTTGATTTCTTTGCTGAGACTGAAATTAAAGAGATAAGCAGTGTTAGTTATTGATTTCAATTGAAAATCAAAATTATGATTGGCATTTGTAAAAAATATAGATAAAAGAGCAATAATTAGATGTGGCGTGGAGAAGGCGCCTTTATTTTTGCATACATGTTGACAGAACGCTCATTTGCTTGTGCGTATAGCAATATTTCTGCGTATAGGTTTCGGCTGGTGTACTGTGGTGGCTGACTACGTCTGCTCAATCAATAAAGCTAGGGGCTAAAAAAGCCTTGACACAGTCAGCTGGTGCTTTTGCCCAACAGTATAATGTCGTAGGCTAACAGTAATAATGATTGTGCTCAAATGGGTGCTACAATAACAGGCGTGCCAACGTCGTGTAGGAGCTTTAGGCTTATTTGTCCACATCCTATTTTTACAATGAAATAATGCGGGGTGAACTGGATGCGAGACGCACAAGACCGACAGTGTGGCTACACCTGCGGGAGCAGTGGACGTCTTTCGGCTGAAATGATGATTGTGATTGCAATACGTGTACACTACACTCACTCGGCCTGTCGCAGCAGCGTGGGCATACGCACGAAGCCCTGCGGGAACAGCGGCAGGACCCTCAACTGCAGTACAGCAGCAGCACTGCCGCCCGCCAGCCGCGCGGCGCGCGCCAGCAGTGCGCGACTGCGGCCGCACCACGGGAAGCGACGCTTGGGGAGACGCTTCTCTACGTGCGGCCCGCCTTCTGTTGCTGATAGCAGTTGCAGCTTTTTTCTGGAAATTGGTTTAGGGAGAAATTATCAAAAAATGACTCCTACTTAGCATAGCCATAGCCCATTTACTCGTTCTCCACGGAGAGGAAGCCTGCTTGATGATTATGCATTTATGCTTATGCACGCCTACCTCGTAGTAAGGGTCTAAATTCTATGACTAAGATCATAAGCATTCACTAGGTTAGGTTTACATCACAAATGATTGATTTAACAGACTTCTAAATACTCGTAATAGGGTAGTTGACAAAAAAAATCTAATTAGTTCGTCACATAGATTACTAAAAAATATTGGACACGTATTTTTTCTTTTTGCCATAAACCAAAAATGAAGACGATACAGTGCTTTGAAAACTGGTGTGACGTCACATCGCACTACATTTTTTACCACGTAGTGCCGTCAAAAGCCCCCACTCCTGTTTTATCTTCGTCAATTTTTATTAATTTGAAAAAACAAAAAACAAACACATATCCAATATTTTTCGATAATTTAACTGACGGACTATTAGGAGTAGGACGGAGTAATAGGGATGTGTCCTGGGTAAAAAAAATATGATTCCGTTTAGAATCATATTTTTTTTCCCAGGACACATCCCTATTACTGCTCAAGATCTACAAATCAACAACAGCAGCCTAGCTGGACCAATGGCGTACCGAGATACAGAGCAAATTCGGTATGTGACCAACCATGCACGGACCGACCTCGGCAAGCACTACTTGGCCTTGTAGATCGACGCGTGGATCTGTATTATTATACCTCTCGCCCCTCATTACATACAACAAGTCCCTTCAATGTGACAAGATTATGTCCATCGGATAGAGCCCCAAAAAAAAAACAATTTTGAAAGAACTTACCTCTCTTCTTGTACTCTTTCACACTCTGCATTGTAATTAGCTATCATCCCAGGCTTACGTTCATCTATCAGTGCTTTTAACCTGAAACCAATATTAAAACTTATTGCTATTTGATAAACATATTCTTGATTTTCCTGACTGAAAGAAAAAAGTTTCGAGATTACAAAATCAATCAAATTAATACACAATAGTTTCGCAATGTTTTTATTACATAAAAATGTACGAATAAAACCTTTGCGGTACATTTTGCTAATGTTCTGATTGAAAGGCTTATGCAGCCGATAATTACATACAAATAGTCTGGAACTGCTAACTAGGTCTCCGTAATGCATGAGATTTATAGGTAGCCTAACCAACCACGGACAGTATTTCCCCGCATGATGTACAAATTCTAGTAACATATTTATGTGGTAGTTTTACATAGAGATAAAGTTTGGATGCAGGTGCTAATATAGATAAGTGGCTACTCAATCAACTTTCAAATTTTTTCTACGAATGAAAAGTTGATGAAACTGCCGCGGATGAAGTAGCGTCAGAGCTAGCTTACTCACCTGAGCAAAGTTTCAACAATCATAGCCTCTCTCTCGTCCGCAGTGAGTTGATTAGGATCAATGTCTTCTAGATCATCGTCGACCTTGCGTTTGTTGTTGGTTGTTGCTGTCGTTGTAGATGACGTCAGCATTGTTGGGGCAGTGTTGGCAGTGGCAGTTGAGGGTTGAGCAATTGTTGTGGATGACGGTTCTGTGGAAGATTATATTTTTAATTAGGCATTAAAAAGGGACGCACAGGACCGGGAAATGTGGCGGAAAATAAAAAAAATCCAGTCGATATGACGATGAAATGGCATCATTGGTATGTCCACTTTACACAAACCACACTGGATTCTAACCAAACTGACTGTCGAGTGTTAAGTCCCGAGGTCCTAGCATGAGTCAGATAGGTATAAATAAATTCTTTAAATTACAAAAAATATAAATTGTGAAACGAGTATAAATTCGTTACGTATTCTATCTTTAAGTTGTGCAGTGTTTTCCGATAGAAATCTTTCAGATGCTAATATACAGCTGTTATACACCTCTGCCTACCCTCGATCCGGAGCCGTACACTGGCTTTCATGTCACATTGTGCTAGCTTTCAGCTAATTTCAACTTCTGGAAGTGGTTAAACTTTTCACTTAAGGGTAAACAAGCCAACGGCACGAACTAGTTGGTAGGCGGGGCTAAAATGCATGCTATTTCATACGACATCACGAGCGAAATGCATAGAGCGAAAGAGACACAACTAAAACGGGCGCGCGATTGTTTCTATGCAGACTTTTGCTAGTATGGATACCATGAAAAATCCATTGAATGTATCTGTTCAAAATAAAATTATTTGAATTCTTTAATAACTAATCTATGCCTGTATGGTTTCACTTTTTTCATTTTCGTACTATATACGTAACTTATTTACGCCCAAAGATGGTTAAAATTAGTGCTAAAATATGAAAGTTTCGACGCTCATAACTTCCAAACCAATATTTTTTTTTCCAATTCTGCTTCCATAGAGGCCTAGATAATGACAAGACCAGTTGAAACATTTTTTAATTTTGAACCTACACCGTCAACCAGAGGAGTAATCACCATACTACGTTTGTATGGAAGAATGACTGGCTTGTGCAACCTTAACACTTTTCGTAGCGTGTCGATGGTAATCAAAATGTAATCAATCCAGATCGTGAAGGTAAAGTATCTATTGATGTCGTTGGAAATAGTTACGTGTATCGGCAGTGGAGTAGGTCCTGTCGGGTCGTCCCTTCAGCCGGTGCAGCAGCTTGGCGCGCGACGTGGCCAGCAGGCGCGCGGCGCGGGCCCACGCCGCGCGCGCCGCCCGCGCCGCGCACGCGCACGAGCGCACGCAGCGCTCCAGCCTGAGGGGAAATAATCATAATATACTATAGTTTGTATACGCTAATGATATCATATATTTAAGCAGTAATAAACTAGCTCGTTAGACTGCCGAGTCCTGAGATCACCGAGACACTTTTCTGATTAATGTGCGTATTTAATAATTATTTTCGTACCACTTGCTCAAAAAAGTGACATTCTATGCCACAAAAAGCGAACATAACAATAGTCATTTTTAATCTGTTAAAAACAGGGAAAGAAAATTGTACTGAATTTCATTCATCCCCTAGGGGGAGAATGTGATTTAAATTTGGAATAGGTACTTACCGAAAACACTGAACTACATCTGTGTTTACACCATTGAGTTTGTATATAAAGCATTATAGGTACATCTTTCTAGTTTTTGAAAAAAGAATACGCATTTATTAAGCAGTTATGATTATTAAATATAATTACGAAAGCCGACGAGGCCGCATGAGCTTGATGCCTTTGCTTTTAAACGCAAGTTCCTCAAATGCAAGAACAGAGAAATACTCAAATCAACTCATCAACAATAAATATACCAAACAAAAATGTAACTCTCTCTATCAATATTGGACCAATGTTTCGAATGTTAACTTTTCCTTTTAATGTCATTATTTTTAATAAATGCTTATCTCATATTATTATTGCATGTGTTAATTTTTTCGCAAATGGTACGAAAAGTAGAGTATTTTCCTCGGTGATAAAGCTGTCTTAATCTTGGGTGAACTTAAATCCCTCGCTACAGAAGACACTGCTTTATCCCCTTGGTTAATAATCTACTATTTTTCATTACCTGCTAATATAGTCATCAGTCTGCGCAAGCAGTTGTTTGCGCGGCGTGTTGGGGTTCAGTTTGAGTTGCTTGCTCACGAACTGCTCCAGCGACTCCAACACCTGCACCACTGGCTCGGGCAGCTTCACTTCCATCTTCGTTTCGAAGTCCCTGCGGAGACAGTATTTGTTAATAATGTAAGTAGTAATACAAAAGTTCACCTATTTTCCAGGATGGCATCACGCCTGAATCAAAAGAATATTATGTATTAACGTGCTTATGTAATATTATCAACAAAGAATACACACAATCATGCGAAATATATAGTGGAAGACAAACGAATCACGTAAGTGTACTCCTTCACTTACAGGAGACCACAGCATGCACAATAAAATTTAAATCTAAGCCATTGAGGTATATGTACTTCGTACTAGAGAAGCTATTTCAAACAAAATAATGTGCGCGCACTTGATGACAGCGGGGCGGGCGGGGGGTGTCATGTTCTCATAGATTACTAAATTACTATCAATACGTACAGATGCGACATAATGTTATTATTCGGCCTACTTGATATAATATTGTACGTATGTACTTAGAAAATAAATAAAAATGTACTTAAACTGGAACAATAATTTTTATTTTTTCTGTGATTGAATGTTGATGGCTGATTCGAGTGCGATACGTCATTAAGAAAGTTACAACGTCGAATCACACGGCGCCGAATGTTTGCGACAACGAATACTGTGAGTACGAAAGCACGCACCGACGCATAGGTACCGTTACAACTGTTGGAAATAACTAATACGAGATAAAGTTTAACAACGGTTTATTATCCGGTAAAGGTTTTGCAGAACAGCGAAACACAATGCACGAGACTTCGAATCACGGAACAACGAATTCACGTTAGAACAAAAATCGTTACACCCAAGTCTCGTGCATTCGTTGTAACGGTATGCGTCGCTGCGTGCTTTCGTGTTCACAGTATTCGTTGTCGCAAACATTCGGCGCCGCGTGATTCGACATTGTAACTTTCGTAATGACGTATTGCACTCGGCTGATTCAGTGAATGTTGATTCAAATTTACAAATACTTCTTTCCTAATTAAATGCTTTAGGGTGTGACATATTATAACTAAAATCACATTTCGAGGCAAGACTTCCACCACATTGCCGTATTAAATTACGTATGATAGATGTGTGAAGTGGAAGTTTATAGTATAGTCAAACTTTCAATACAATCTTCACATTTAAACTTTTTTGTTAATTGTCTTGATACATATGCAAATATTATATAACCTACTATCAATTTTGACTTACATGTAGAGGATTCGTGGCCAAGCATTGAATACGTCGATAGTGTCAGGTCTGTGCATGCTAATGTTTTATTCTTTGACTTTCACGTAAATATGGCCGCCACGATGACACATTGCAATTGAAAAAATTAAATTAAATCAAATGTGTTAATAATAGATATATTAGATAATAGTTATATTTTAATTACTTGTGTATTTTACTTGTATTTCTTGAATTATTTGTACAGTATCTCAATGCACACGAAGGCATATTTTAGAACAAAAAACTTCACTCAAATGTGTCACGTCGTAGCAACCGCTCGGCATCGACTAAATGAGGTTCAGTGAACGCACCGAAACGTTTGTTACAAAAAATCGAGTTGAGGTGTCTCCTCTAGTACGAAGTACATATACCTCAATGATCTAAGCTAACAATACCAATAAAAAGAATCCTCAGTTCAATAAAAAAAGTAACATAAAATCCGACCACTAAACTTCGTTCAACCTGTACTTAAACTTATTTTCGGCCATTCTAATTATATCTCAAAGATTCTTAATTGTAAAAGGTGTATTGTACGATGACCTTGAGCTTTGTGTAAAAAAAAAGCGAAGAAGACGTAATTTGCTCGTACAGCGCAATGAACTCAATGTAAAAAATTTGGTGATAACGTGATCTGTGTCGCTCTCAAGATGTAGTAGAGTTAATAATACGTTACCTGGAGCTATCAGAAGTGATGGCATTCTCGGAGCTGGGCGCCGGCTTGGACGTGAGCGAGTCTGACTGGGAAGTGCGCGAGTCTGCGCTCTCGCCGTAACCGTGAGCATTATCTGAACAAAATTACAACAGTTTTCATTAACATCAAGTAATTAAGGAAAACAGTTTGAGGTAACCAGCCTTGAGAGCCTTGCAAGAGAGGCATAAAGATAGAATCACCAAGTTACGCGGCCTGGTGGCTATGAAAATATTTCTTTCGTGCGGGAATGGAACCTGCTGTCATAATATTTAGATGCTTGTAAGAGTTGGTGACACAATAGAGAATAGAGAATACAGAATCACTTGGATTGTCTTTGTCAGCAACTTAAATGGATTAAAGTCTGAAGAGGCCTTTTTCCTGTCCAGTAGTGGCGTAAACACTTTATTGAACTCATGTGTACTTACATTAGTTGTTCCATATAGGTATCTAAGTAAGTTCCAACATGCAACCCGGTTAGGGCACCGTTGCATAATAGATTTGACAGACCAAGGATCAAGATTAGTCTAGTGATAACATACCATCAGAAGTTTGTTTCCCAGACGTAGCCGCCGATGAGTCAGTGCGCCGGACCTTCTTAGCTTTCTTCTTATCAATCTTTTTGTTTTTCTGCCAAAGGGAAACAACTCATACATAGTCATATCTTATCAGCAAACTTAGTAATTGTTATCTTTTTATTCTACGTATTATATTGACAAAGTCAATGGCTTTTGTTGAGGAAATCCCGATAGTCTTATGTAGTTTGTTATCAATATTTTAATGTATTGATTAGTTACTTATGTGTTAAATAATTAGTAGGTATCATAAATCGCAACGGGAAAAGCTGACAAATCCGGATCTACTACTTTCCTTTTGATATAAATCGGTATTGTTAGACTAAAAGCAGGTTTTGTGTAAACAAGTACTGAGCATATTTTTGTTAATCTGTCTACAGCATAGAAAAGGCAAAGAATATCAAAACAACAATGGTCTTGTTCTGGTTCTACATCCCTATGGTTTAAACCCAACTGCCTCCGTGGTCGAGTGGTTTAGGCGTTTGCCTTGTGACCCGGTGGTCGTGGGTTCGATTCCCACGGGAAGCATACTTTGTGAAGTTGTTTCCAGTTGGGTTAGGACATTGCAGGCTTGAATCACCTGATTGTCCGATAAAAAGATGGTTCCGTGCTTCGGAAGGCACGTATAAGCCGATGGTCCCGGCCGCCAAATGGTGGTCGTCAAACCATGTCAGAGGCCCTTGCGGCGGTTTAGAAACTCTGACACTAGGGTGTGTGGGGTCGTTAGACCTTACTGCCCACATGATTAAGAAGAAGAACCCAACTTGTCTCAAATGACCACAATATTTAAGACCCATGTATGTCTTTGAAAGCAGTTGCAGCGCGCGGCTGGCGGTCACGGGGCATCATACCCTGGTCCATATTTACGGCCCAGTCGTTAGATGGCCAGTTTAGGCTAAGGCCCAGAGGGTACGCGTGTGTAACGCGCTCCTATGTGTGTGGCTGTTGTGTTTTTTGCGGTAGGTGAATGATATGGCAAGAAAGCAGGTGTCTCATGAGGAAGAAGTCAAGATGCTGCGCCGACCCCAAATTAATTGGGATAAGAGAGAATGATGATGTGCGCCACACCGCTGTTATCTTCACAACACCGGTCGGTTCATGTTCAGGTCGTAAGCTTGTTATTAAGGCACAGCCGGGCTGCAAATTTTTTGGCCCATTTGTACATGAGGGTAGCGTTATCCCCGTGTCGGCGGCGCGTTCGTGTTCCACGCGCGCCTCAAAGAGATGTCAGCAAGGAGGGGCCCGCAAGGGCCGACGCCCGTCGGGGCCGCGGATTTTAGTACTAGACTAGCTTTTGCCAGCGGCTTCGCCCGCGTGAAAATGACGATTTTCCGTACAAACTTTCATCCCCTATTTAACTACCTTAAGGGTTGAATTTCGAAAAATCCTTCCTTAATCCTTGTCTACATTATAAAGGGAACCTCTGTGCAAAATTTCAGCTTTCTAGGTCCAAGGGTTTGGGCTGGGCGTTGATGAGTCAGTCAGTCAGTCAGGACTTCTCTTTTAATTTATATAAGATAGATGACGTGGCCTCAAAGAAGGAACATGGGTTCGGTTTTTAGTCAGAAGAAGTCTGACACTCCCCTTCGCTCTACCCAAGAGCGGGGGGGGGGGTCATTTGATGATTTTCCACCCACCAAAAAAAAAGAAAAAGGGTAGCATTATCTTTTTATAATTACTAAAAATGACTCATATGATACATTGGATGCAGAAGTCAGTAGAGTATAGTGGCAAAATGGTGTGTATTAACTGAAGGGCTAAGCGAACTAAATCCGTTATCAGGAACTTGATCAGCTTACCTTCTTCCGGTGTTCAGTCTTGTGCAGATCCACGTCACCGTTGGAGATGGTCTTGGGCTCCTTCTCATCCTGACTCGACTCTGAAGAGCTGCCGTCTGAAGAGTCATCCTCGCTGCTCTCGCTTGACGATATACGCCGCTGTAAGAGGGAAAGTTTTACATCAGTTTGTGGAGTGTGACTTTTGTAATTTATTTTAAACTTGTCTGAAATCTGCCTGAAGCAAGCATGGTGGTCAAACCTCATGCCTGCTCTATATGAGCTTTGTAACAGTTGAACAATGAAAGTGTTAAATATCCTTCTGACTAGTCCTGACCGAATTTCGGTCATTGCAGCTAATCTCAACAGAGACAAGACCCTGTCACACGTCCACAGACCAAACTAGCCAATCGCGGCTTACACTGAAGATTCGAAGCGTCTGTTTTTATCTAGCCACGCATTATCTGCATGTAGCATAAGCATAATCATCAACTTATAATGTTCCCACTGCTGGGACTCCAGGCCTCCTCACTATGAGAGGGAATGGGCTATAATCCAACACGCGGGTCCAGCGCGGGTTGCTAGATCTCACATGACCTTAAGAGCGTAGACGGGCTGCATTTTTCCATACAAATGTATTCCCCTATTCTCTTCCTGGATAATGCCTCTAGAGTAATCGTTTTTATTTATAAAAATCCAGGTTTATTGAAGGCATGCCCCTGTCATTTTTTTTTTTCAAAAAAATTATTACAAAAATAAATATGACTTACCAAAAACCTAAAAAAATACCCCGTTTTTACCTATAATCAGATGACTACCAAAGAAAATTGAAAAATTTTTAAAATAAAAACAAGTAATAGGGGCATAGATCTATTCTTCCTTTAAATTTTGATACCAAATATAATTTAATTGGCTTAGGTTTCGAGGAGAAAACAGGAGAATACGAAACGTCGATCGGTCAAGGTTTTTTATAGGTAAAATCGTTCTGAGCTGCAGTTGTCTCTATCGCACTCACATATTGATACCGCCCGGTTGCTAGAGCGCAGCGCGACGGCAATAGTTTCTTCAAATACCTATTTTTCAATTCCCGCGCAGCCCGTCTACGCTCTTAAGTTTTTGATTCTAGGACATGCCGGTGTCCTCACGATGTTTTCCTTCACCGTTGTGAAGAGCAGTGGTGATGAAATAAACTACACAAAGCAATGCGCCTGCCTGGGTTTGAGCCCACAACTTACTGCTTGTAAGTCTGGGCCACCAGCTCTGTTGTAAACTAACCTTATTCCTGCGACTGCCGCCCGGCTCCGCGTCGGATGTGGCCGACTGGTTGTTCGCGACACTCTTGAACTCCAGCGAGCCACAGTTGATGTAGAAGCCGCCGTGTAGCGTGTCGCATTCTGGCGGGATCATCTCATCATACTGAAACAATATAATGGGGTTTAGATATATCGTCACTACTGAATCTAAGCGGTATATTTGCACGGACAGTTTTGGAAGGACCAGAATAAATTGCAAATAAATAATGTTTTGTTGCATGCTAAAGGTACAAGTTGGTAGCCAGTCGGCTACAGTCGGCGTGCAGTCGCACGCGGCGGCAGACGACATGTCGCAGCGACACGACTGGTTTCTACGTATTTCTATGAAATTCCCTCCGTAGCGTTAGCGACATGAAGCTAGCGACGCGTTGTCGAGCGGCAGACGGTAGTGTCGTCCGACCGCAGATCAGTAGTACCCATAGATAACAGAAACAACAGGAGATATGCCCTTTAGTAAAACGACATGACGCAACGACGCGACGTGTCGTGACATGTCGTCTGCTGCTGCTGCGTGCAGTCGCCTATACTTGTACCTTTATACGCCGTTAGTAGTCCCAGAAAAGGTGAGAGGTAGCATATTGGACACTCCACAGAATAAATACGTTGATACCCTATTATAGGTGTCACTGACATCCTCTTAGATGCAGAGCGTGCAT
Source organism: Diarsia dahlii (assembly GCA_949775195.1). Lineage (NCBI taxonomy): Eukaryota > Metazoa > Arthropoda > Insecta > Lepidoptera > Noctuidae > Diarsia > Diarsia dahlii. Next base: position 21,846,085 of record OX459197.1, on the reverse strand, counting down.
GGAGACAGAAGAAACGATGTACTCCTCAAGTGCACCGGCGTCACCTAGATCCGCAAACAAACTCTTGGAATACCATGATTCATTGCGGATACCCAGAGAAGACTGTTTGTTGATCTGCTTCTGGAGGGAGGTGGGGTGGTTGGAATAACGGCCGCCATGGCTCATATAAGTACAATGGTCTTCTTTAAAGAGTAAGTGCAGAAACCAAATCCCTAATGTTTAAAACAACATAGAATGGTGAGAGATAATCAAATATAATTATTCAACTTACGCCTGCAGTCATGTTATAATAGTGAGAAGAAAAAAATAAAGAAAAGTCCCATATCCTAAAGCGTGGGTATTATAAAATATTTTTAGTTTAACAACTATTATTAGATTTTAAATAAGTTTATCCGACCTAAGCAGATTTCTGAATTCAATCCTAATCGATCGAACTCAGGACCCCGTTTAGCAATCAAGCTACCAGAATACCAATAGGCAAATCTAAACTTGATAATGGTCTTTTGGTGACAAAATATGGTAGAGCACTAACTCAGTGTCGATCCGAAACGTCTATTTTCGTAACTGACCTAATGCTAACACGGGAATTCTTCTACAAAACATTCGATTGTATTCCGACGACAGTCCCTATTCTAAAATACCGTGTGACCTAGATACAACAGTTTGGCTTAGCACTTAATTGCCTCTGCTTTAAATATACCTTTGAATGTGAGGTGATAAAAGTTGTTTTGTTTTTTCCAGAAGATCAAAAACCTGGGAAAAGTGGATTTTTAGATATGTCAAACTGGGAAATGTGGAGATAGAAATCAAAGAGAAGAACTTCTTCTGTTTATGCAGATACACATGCGTTGTGCCGCCTATACAACACTATTGTAAATGAACTTTAAATAAAAAAACATGAAAATTTATTCAATTCTTTAATGGTTGTTTTTTTTATTTGCAGAATATGAAAAATTCTTAAACTAAGTGACTTACCCCATGTGTGTTGTCGATGAAGGAGTCATTTTCATCGTAGCCAGCACCAATGTCTGCGAAGTCATCATGCTTTGACCTTCCCTTGCGGCCGTATGTGCTCTTGCCGCCCTGCAATATCACAGAATAAGTTAAAGAAATATTGTAAGGTAACCTTGTTTAACCTTAACCTAAGGTTGCCGGAAAACGGACGATCACGCGGCGCCGCCGAGGCCGGCCCAGAAAGAGGTGGCGAGACGACCTGGACGCGCACCAAGAGGGCTGGTTCGAGGAGGCTCAGGAAAAGAGCACTTGGAAAGAATTGGGGGAGGCCTTTGCCCAGCAGTGGGACAGTACAGACAAACACAAAAAAAACTGGAAACAACTCAAATGGGAGTGGGCAGGACGTGTCTGCCGCATGTCGGACAAACAGTGGGTCAAAATAGCCGGAAACCTGGCCCAGGTTCCGTCAAAATTGGAAAAAGGACGCGTGGGTACGGTAGAAATGGAAGGAGTGGAGTACTTAAGCATAAAGGCCCAGGCTGGCACACCCGACCGCTATTAGAAATATGTTTGGAAGCAGGAGGGGGGGCATTTAAAGGGGATAGAACCAATGTGGCATATCAACCTGTCCGCCATTTTGATTTTTTTTCGAAATCGCGGCCCACGGTGAAAGTGGTATGTATGGATAGAGGACATATAGACGAACAAAAAATGTCCAGTAACATGGTACCCAAAGTGTCACGTTACCGAGATATTTGAAGTTAAAGATCGACAAACGAGTACAACGACATTCATTAAATATTTTTTTAAATAGCCTTTTTACGTGTTTTGGCGTTAAATTATATCCAAATAATAGTTCCCAGGTTGATTATTGTTATACGCACATTGAAATCGCTTCGCATCTCATTGAAACGCTATGTAATGTCAAAAAATTGTTTTCTCGTGCTCCTAGTAGTATGTAATGTACCTACTCTCTTTCAATAACCAGTAATAATAATAATCAACGCCTATAGACACGTAAAAGGTCTAATTTTTATGTGGTCATTGTACTGATTTGTCCATCTTTACCTTCAAATATCTCGGTAACGTGACACTTTGGGTACCGTGTTGCTTGACATTCTTTGTTCGTCTATATGTCCTCTATCCATACATACCACTTTCATCGTGGGCCGCGATTTCGAAAAAAAATCAAAATGGCGGTGGGTCGATATGCCAGCTCCCATACAAAAAAGTTCAAACCCCTTTCTTCATGTTTCTAACTTCTATTTAATTTAATAAAATGTGTTTGTGTATAGTTTTTCAGGCGGGTTTTAGTTTTTAGTTTCCTATTTTTTATTATTTTTCCTAGCTTTGGTTATTACGTGACTCAAACAATATTAGCACCAAAATGAAATGAAGGAATTTACAAGGAAAAATAATAAAGTCGGTTTGTTGTGCATTTAGGTAGGTAAGGATAATATTTGATGAAAACTGAAATAGTTAAACAAAGCGAATTTGATTATATTTTTTGTGATAAATCAAACAAGTTTTCCATTACCATTTTGAGTGTAATTTGGCTTACTAATGTTAAAAAGATCAAAACTTCAAGCATGATGACCTTCTGACTGAATCAACAAGAGATCAAAATATCGTTTTCACTTCTCTCGCTCTAAAATTCGTCTTTATGTCGTGCGTAGGCGACATAAAGTCGCGTTTTATGCTCTAGAGCATAAAGTAAAATCTTCGTCGAAGACCAAGGTAATCGGCACAGGTAATCGGGCCAACAGCCACACGAACAACTTCAACCTTATAGAATAACCTCTTTAATTCGTTTCGTTAGTATTCTAAGAACAAGGGATTACTGCTTTTCATTACGAATACAAGGAAGTTGATGGGAATAGGCTTCCCCCAATTACCTAAATCGTTTGATGGCAATAGGCTTGCTCTTAATTAGGTTGGTTGATGGCAATAGGCTTGCTCCTAATTACATCATTTGATGGGAATAGGCTTACTCTTAATTACATTGATTGATGGCAATAGGCTTGCTCTCAATTACCTAAATCAGTGGATGGCAATACGCTTGCTTATAATTACATCGGTTGATGGCAATAGGCTTGCTCCTAATAAGATTGGTTGATGGCAATAGGCTTGCTCAAAATGTTTTTATAACTGAGAAGTATGAGTAACGACATAAGTCAGGTGTTATGTCAAGTTTCCTACTGAAAAAAATAGTTAATTGGCGGGAACCATAATTATTTTTACAATATTTACAAGTTGCTGTTTCATTTCCTCGCAATCGAAGTGAAAAGTAGAGTGTAAAACTCGTCCATAAAACCCATTTTGCTCTCTACTTTATATCCATCCTCGCTCGCAAGCTCGCATCGGATGGATAAACGTCTCGCACAAAATGGTGCGTTTTATGCACTTGGTGTACAATCTACTATTAGTTTTGCTGAGTTTTGGGTCAAAAATATTTCAACTTTTTGCCATCTACATAGGTATTTGTCTACTGTTAAAAAATTCACGGAAATGTTATGTTATATCAAAGAACTAACCGAAATAACACGATGTGCGAAAAAAGTAATAAAATCGGTTAAGAAATGGAGAAGCTACATGCTTTAGAAGTTTATGGTAGGGCACTTCTATCCTTGTCGCGCGAAACGCATATATTTTGTACTACGTAACTATGGCGGTATGAAATATGTCGTCACATTTTTTTAAGTGAATTTTTAACAGTATTCAAATGGCCGATTGTCATTTTAATAAGGTTTACTTACGTATTTCTGCTCGAACTGCCTGGCAACGCGCAGCACATCATCATTATTCTCTGAGAAGGGGTCCAACCCTGCTGTTTTGCCATTCTCTCTCTCTAATCTCTTCTTTCTCTGAAACATGATAAGGTAGATTTTAGAATAGGACAAAAGTGCCACAGTTCAACATCCTAAAAAATCATTTTAACTAGATTCGAATGATACGATTTTTAGGGCAGAAAACAGGGCCGAAAAAAAATGCTCAATTTTTTTTAATAGTTTAAGTTTAAGTAAGTCTATCTGGTACTTCGATCAATAATGTACTAGATTCCCGATAAGCGCTTCAAAAACGGCCCGAAATATAAGACCACAAACGTATTTGTGGTCTTATTTCAAATTAGTATGGTCCAATCATAGCCAACATTAAGACGTCAAAATACCGCAGTATGCGTTCAATAACTGCGTAAATAACCACCGTAACACCAAGGTTTTGGAAGGAATATCTATTTTTCGGTAATTTAATATCATTATGTGTGCTTTTTCATAATATTTAAACATAATTAAACTGTAAATATAATTAAATCAGCGAATATTATAATTGTTTGGCCAATGTTTGCTACAACGCACCAACTATTGTATCATGTTCTTGAACAGGGAACGCTAGTTCCGCAATAGAATAAGCACGACATTGTACACAAAATGATTTTAACCGTATTGCTTAGAGTTTAAGTTTCATTTTAGAATGAATATTTTTGTACTGATGACTTTTTACTTTGGAGCGACATTTAAAATGTTTTGCTTCTAATCTTTCTCCGATGAAAGGGCTTAAATAAATATACTTTACAATGAAAATTAAACGTTATGTTTAAGTGGTAAGGTTTATAATCATCTGAAGTTGTAAATAATATTGAACTTTTTTCTAAGATGTTATGAAGATGTTTACGTGTGTGCAAACGTGGCCACTTGAGCGACTTAGTTTTGTTCCTGATGCTTAATCTAGTAATATTATTGATCGAAGATCTGGTATTAAAAGTTTCTAGAACATTTATCTTACACAATTTCCTAATTAATTACTGGTGATGTCATCATCAACAGCCTATTAATGTTCCCACTGCTGGGACACAGGCCTCCTCTCTTTTTGAGAGGGAATGGGCTATAATCTACCACGCGGGCCCAGTGCGGATTGGTAGATGTCACATGTCTTAAAATTTTTTGGTTCTAAGACATGCCGGTTTCCTCACGATGTTTTCCTTCACCGTTTTGAGAGCAGCGGTGATGAAAATAAATTACACAAAGTAATGTGCCTGCCTGGGTTCGAAACCACGACCTACTGTTTGTAAGTCGGGGCCGCTACCACTGGGCCACCGCTGCTCGCGTGGTGGTACACTGGCGATGTAGTAAAACAAAAAACTCATTAACAACTGTAACTTGTAAAGGGTCCTCATGTTAGGACAAAGCAACATCAAACACCTACTTGAATATTAACAGAAATTATTTCATCGTCATTCTTCTGCCCAATGTATTAGGGATCTTTTCCAAACTTCTCTATTTCTCGTCATCTCAGCAGTCACCTCCTTTCTAGCCATATCATCCTTCACACAGTCCATCCATCGTTTCTTTGGTCTTCCTCAACTTTTATAGCCATCTACATTCATACTCAACATTTTCCTCACATCAACAGTAATTATTTATCTAACAAATTAGTTAGCCATGTACAAAACAATACTAGTAGTACACAGCACCTATTGATCATTCAAAACCTAAGTACATGTATAATAATACAGTTACACCTTAGTAGGTCAAGAACCCAGTCATTTGTGATGACTGTCGACACATGCTACAAACATTTGCAAAGTAAATTATGTGGGAATCGCAGATTAACATAGGATCCATAGATCCCCATGACTTATGGAGATTGTAAAAAATCTTTAACAGACTGGTTAAAAAGCAAGAGCTATGACGACATTGAAGCTCTTTTACAAAGTATCTTGCGATAATTTTATAAAAACCGACACACACAATCACACACAGACACACAATCACACACACAAACACGCATACAATCACACACACCCACGCACCTAGCATACGCACACCTTCTTAGATATAAGTTAAAGGGGTTTGAACTTTTTTGTATGGGAGCTGGCATATCGACCGACCGCCATTTTGATTTTTTTTCGAAATCGCGGCCCACGATAAAAGTGGTATGTATGGATAGAGGACATATAGACGAACAAAAAATGTCCAGTAACACGGTACCCAAAGTGTCACATTACCGAGATATTTGAAGGTAAAGATTGACATATGAGTACAATGATCACATAAAAAATAGAACTTTACGTGTCTATATAGGCGTTTATTATTATTATTACTGGTTATTGAAAGAGAGTAGGTACACACGGCTACACATCAAGCTATACAAAACCAGTTAATCTTGGCCTCTCTTTACTAGATCTTTTCGCACAATGAACGATCAGATTATACTGGTTTTGTATAGCTTGATGTGTAGCCGTGTGTACATTACATATTACTAGGAGCACGAGAAAACTATTTTTTGACATAACATAGTGTTTCATTGCGATGCGAAGCGATTTTATTGTGCGTATAATTATAATCAACCTGGGAACTATTATTTGGATACAATTTAATTCTTAAACACGTAAAAAGGCTATTTTTTTAAATATTTAATGATTGTCGTTGTACTCATTTGTCGATCTTTAATTTCAAATATATCGGTAACGTGACACTTTGGGTACCCTGTTACTGGACATTTTTTTTTCGTCTATATGTCCTCTATCCATACATACCACTTTCATCGTGGGCCGCGATTTCGAAAAAAAATCAAAATGGCGGACAGGGTGATATGCCACATCGGTTCTATCCCTTTTCGTTTCTATGTACACTCCTACATTATAATTGTTTTTGTTTTAGAAGAGCGGGGTCCCCTAACACAGGTATTTTTTATACTTAAAAGGAGGCCTTTAAGTATGATTGTATATTGTAGAAGTTTTATAGTTTCTGAAATAAAATTTATTATTGCAGAATATTGTCATTCCTAGGTAGATAATGGTTATGGGAATTATAACAGGAAATTAAACATTATCTGCAGACTTGTAGTAGATACAACTACATTTCGCCATTGATTTTTATCTTTGAATCCCATGTAATTGAGGCTATTGCCTCCACTGGGCACAAATCTGGATAATGAGATATTAATGAAAAACTACTCATAGGTACAAGGATTAATTTAAAAAACTCATGAGAAACTCCAGAATATGGCGCCCAAAATTATATTAAGTAGCCTAGTGATCTTCGCGTCATTAAGACGTTTAATTTATCCAAATTGATTCATTTGTTTAGGAGTGAAGGAGTCTAATGTAACGGACATTTAACACTCCTCCATAGACCAACAAGGTAGTATTATCATTTCTTCAAAGATAAAGAATAAGGCAAACATATAGAAAATAAAAATGATAAAAAAGTATGTTTTGACTAGTGGGAGGTGGGAGACAATTGTTAGTGTAACTTCTAAACGTGCCTTTATTGTGGACAAAAGAGATAAGTAACTATGCAGGTAGCTAATTGCATTATTCCTGTTGATACAGCTATGCGGTTAATATTTAGTTTTTTTTTATTTTACAGACAACAGCCTGAGTTATTATGAAGTACATACTTTACCTAGGAAGTAACAGCAAAAGAGATTATTAAAAAAAACGGCGAAATCAATTTTCTACACACACACTACCCACTAATTCACCTTTCAAACAGAATCAAAATCGGTTCTTGCGTTCGGGAGCTATGATGCCACAGACAGACACACACACACACATATAGAGAGACACGTCAAACTTAAATAACACCCCGTCGTTTTTGCGTCGAGGTTTAAAAAATGATGTCGCAGTTTTTGTTAAAGTAATTGGAGATTTCTAAATTATTCTGCTTTAGTGATTTTACTTGGCTGATTTATTTGGCCGGGAAAACAAATCAATTATTATCAAGATTATATCCGTGGCTATTATTATACATTCGTACCTGCTGGTACGGTTAAACATAGTTTAATATTTAAGCACTGTTTGTACCAGAACATAAGTGTGAATATCCCATAAAAGGTAGTTTCCATAATTCATGATGTTAATAGCAGAACTGATTAACTAGGTCGAGTATTAATTAATTTTATGGTAGAACTAATTCTACAAATACCAAATTCAAGGTAGATTTTCATTTCAATATAGGGAATGTAATGGATTTAGTTCAATACCATAGTACTAAATAATTAAGGGAATTATTTATTTTATAACTTATTAGCCGTTTCCGCAAACATTGCCTACGGGAGATTGATATATAAATATGAATTCTCTATTAGAATCTGATTTTGTAGTTGATTTCACTGGTGTTATTTTTTGCATGGAAAGGGAAGCCTAATCGATTTTCTAAAATAAAAGTGGCATAACTTACTTCTTAACATCAGCTATCGCCCTATCAGCTAGTAAATGTCTCGTCAAAAGTGGTTCACTAATTTCGGAAATTAGCCATGATAGGTTTTTTCTGTGTTTGTGCCATAGGTATTAACTTTCATGTGCATTCAGTAAAAAGCTGTTTTAGCAGGCTGAAATAAGCTATGATTAGATATTTCAATTATTTTAAATTGAAACGGTAAATGTAAAATTGAAAGTTACTGCATCCATTGTTACAAAACTTAAAATTTACAAAGATAAGGTGTTCATACAGAATCAATCAAAGAATGATAACATTTCACACCTTTGTTTTTGTGTACCAAAGTAACAACTTACATACATACCTACTGATAACAATTGATAAACCAAAATCTAATAAAATAAATCATCATAATTTTGCAAGTCTAAACCAGAATTCTATACAAAATTCTACAGTGGATTATTTAGTTCTCATAGATGTTTAAAACAATGGATGTCACATGATTGTCAGCCAATAGGAATGTTTGTGGGGGCATCGTCATGTTCTGATTGGATGTTTGCATAAGATTTCACCTTGATCTATTTGTTAGAGAATTGAAAGTTATAGATTATTTTATTGTTCTTAATTTCGTATCTTGTCACATGTGATAGTGATTTGATTGTTTGTCTGATTAATTGGTGTGTGATATAAATATGCAGTCAAATATTTCTACAGGATGTTTTAAAAAGATAAAGGATGCAGATGATTATCTTTAACTATGGTACCTACTTTAACATTGTGCAGTATGCTCCTGAAGAAAACTCTGCTGTCCTATACATTTGAGTCCCAAACGAAGATAGTGAAATTGTATTGGAAAGAATGATCACTGGGCTTGTATTCAGCAGTGGATGAAGTCGGGCTGTTCTTTTTTCTGAATCTCTTAGGTCTACCTTCTTCTTAAAGGGACAAGAAGCCAGGGTGCAAAGACAACTATATTCAAAATGACCCCTTGCAACATAATTATGAGTTTCAGCTTAGGGTGCCCCTAGGGAGGGCCACAAACAAACATTCTGGATCTGAATGAGATCATTATTTAGGGGCTGGTTTAAAACTAACTCGGGCTATAGCTGTCTGATACAATCATGCTGTATTAGGAAGAGTTAGTGCAAAAATATCACAGAACAGAAAAAAATGTAATCAAACAGTTTATTAGTCTATTTTTGCTTGATCTGTGTTTGAACTTGTGGCCCTGTGGTTGTGGGTTTGGTTACCACGGGAAGCTTACCTGATTAATATCCCGTTTATGATATTAATAGTAGCTTACCTGATTGTCTGACAAAAAGATGATTCTATGCTTCAGAAGGCAAATATTAAGCCCGATATTATTATTAATATTATTATTATATGAAGCCCGTGCTCCCAGTCCAAAGGGGGGTTGCCAAACCATGCCAAAGACCCTTGAGGCTTGACACTAGGGTGTGTGGGGTTGTTAGACCTTACTGCCCACACAATAAGAAGAACAAAAGAATTCAAAACTAAAGTTCCTACCTAAGTAAGTTTAAGCAACTTGACTTTGCACAGGGACACATTTTGTACCAATGTTGGACCAATATTTGTGCATAGTTGGTCCATTGTTTTTGCCTAACAATAGAGAACCCAATGTTGGGCAACCATTATTATTTTGTGAAGTTATCAAATATTGCAGCTAATAAGTAGGCTATTGGCTTTATTTAATAGATTGATGTGCAGAAAAAAAAAAGTGAAGTTTTAATACCTACTAGTGAAATATAAAGTTCAAATAATTTCTACAACACAGGACAATGGACTTAGGGGGCGTCCATAAATTACGTGAGGTGTTTTTTTTAATTTTCTGTTCCTCCCTCCCCCCCTGGTGAGATGTCGTCAGATTTTATTCAACCCCCTCCCACATCCCCCAATCTAACGTGAGATTTTACAAAATGTGGGTTTCTTACGTAAACGCGTTGGATTGTTAAATATTGTAAAAAGAAAAAAAAAATGCTTCGTGCTTTTATTTACGACTAGTTAAGACTAGTGGCTAAGATTAAATCTTAAGCATGTAAGTACAATCTGGATTATACCTATGGACCAAAATAGTTTTTTTTTTGTTTTAATCAGAAAAAAATGCGTGATATTTGTCGAGACCCCCACTCTCTCCAACGTAAGATTAGATGAGATTGGACTCGACCCCATCGGCTCCCCCCCTAAACACCTCACTTAATTTATGGACGCCCCCTTACCTACACACTGATATTTAAAATATTATACCTAAACTTCACATGAAAGTTTCAACTTTGTTGCTAGGTAAGCAACAAAGCTAAGCTTTAAAAAATCTGTGATGTCTAATAGGTATCTTAAATATTTTTATTTTAAACTGCAAAAGCATATAGAGTAGATCCTTGTTCAAGATAATTATAATGAATGGGCAATTGGAAATCTTAATTTGAATGAGTTATGAATGGCCATGACAATGACACCAGGGCCCTATTTAATAAAACTTACAAGTCTACAATTTTGTAGATAACTGACATATTTGTAAAAATTTCTTACAAGTGCTGTATAATAAACCTTACAATTTGTAAAAATTCTACAAGTAAAAATTTTACAAATTGTACACTTGTAAATGCTGTTTAATAAACGTTTACAATTGTAAAAAACGCCTGTAGATTTTTATGACAAGTTTGTAGCTACAAATATGTAATTGTAAGTTACAATTTTACATAAAAATGTAAGTTTTGTTGAAGATTCTTAAATCGAGAGTAATTTAATAATCATACATAAATCTTATACATTCCGAGTGGATGTAAGAGCTGCATTTCTCATAAAATCGAATTTAAGATCATGTCCTATCTTCGTTATGAAATATTCGCCGGTATTATTTTTTTTTCATTAAACCTAAAATTAAACGATTCAAAAGTAAAGTTAACCCTTTATAAAAAAAAATCACCTTTACCGTTCACTCATAATATTCATCATCACTATTTCAACCATTTTTTAAAGAATAACAATAAAATTTCTTCACTTATTTAATTGAGGTACAAAATTGTAAGTTTTTGACACACGGTGAGTCCACCTGTCGAAATTTTTCTACAATTTACAAATATGTAAACTTGTAGCTACAATTCGGTATGTAAAGTAAAAATTAACCTACGCTGATTCCAAAACCATTTGGAGATTTTGAGGTCTTATGTCTTATTTTTCTACTTTTAGCCCTCTATATTACAAGATTGTGTTTATTTTCACAATAATACTTGTAACGATTTGACTTTCATTTGACCTCTAAATGACGTCATAAAGTTTCCTGAATAGACTACTTCCTTCGTGCTTTTCAAGATAAATTTTAAAAAAACTGTTGTTGTCAGTCCGTCATTGTCAGTGTCAATATTAGATGCTAGATGGACGGATCGCGCGCTGCCTTAATTTCTCTTTCTCTACGTTTATTCTTTGTACACGACAGACCAGAGACCTTGCTTTCCCGTTGGACTTTGATACTTACTGCACCATTGATCGACCATTGCACGCTTTACGGAACTGCCTGCCTATTGTATGGATTAGTTAAATATGGATCAATTTGAACGCAGCGACTCCACTAACTTGCCCAAATTGGATAATGTTATGATCCTGGAGTTGGAATGTTATGCTGGAATGTTACGATCATGAAAAATGATGATAAATATAACATCGCTGAAATCTGAGGAACTGAAGCTCTAATGTAAGTAACAATGTAACTACTGCTGTACCTACCTATATTTATAAATACCTTGCACCCATTTACATTAGTAATTTTACTACATAACTAATATATTTTTGGTAATCCAGGTTGTCTCGCGCTTCCTATGTGGACTCTGCTGTTGGCTATGTTGAAGTCAAAAGAGACCAAGTCAAGTGCATCGTGAGGGCCAAAGTAGTTCCAGAACACCGAGTGTCAAATAAGCAGTACATGGCAACTGTAACTCTCAACGAAAAGGATGAAGTCATATTGCAAGCAACTTGTGATGGCTGTGCTGCTTCTGCCGGTGGATGCAAACATACACTGGTGTTTTTATTTTGGTTGGAAAAAAGGAGCAGTGAACCATCATCAATAGGGACCTGATTGATAAAGTGTTAATATTTTGGAAAATGTTTATATATATGTATATAAACATTTGTGTTAATGTATATCAACAAGATTATTATTACTATTATGAAGGACGGGACGGTTGACGTGTGTCGGGCATGCCACCGTCCGGGTGAGTCCATCAGACATATTATTTCTGGTTGTTCTCATCTGGGTAACGGCGAGTACTTCATCATCATCATCATTTCAGCCAAAAGACGTCCACTGCTGAACATAGGCCTCCCCCAGGCGTCGCCACATTGACCGGTCCCGTGCGTCTCTCATCCAGCGGTTTCCTGCAACCTTGACCAGGTCATCGGTCCACCTAGTGGGAGGCCTTCCAGCGCAACGTCTTCCGGTTCGCGGTCGCCATTCCAGAACTTTTCGGCCCCATCGGCCATCCGTTCTGCGAGCAATGTGCCCTGCCCATTGCCACTTAAGTCTGGCGATTCTTCGGGCTACGTCGGTAACCTTGGTTCTCAAGCGGATGTCCTCATTTCTGATTCGATCACGCAAGGAAACTCCGAGCATAGCCCTCTCCATTGCCCTTTGGGTGACTTTGAGCTTTCTGATGAGGCCCATTGTGAGCGACCACGTTTCGGTCCCGTATGTAATCACTGGCAACACACACTGGTCATAGACTTTCGTCTTGAGACACTGGGGTAAGTTGGACGAGAAGATACCGCGCAACTTCCCGAACGCTGCCCAGCCGAGTCGGATTCGACGATTGACCTCTTTCTCGAAGTTAGATCTACCCAACTGGACCGTTTGTCCCAGGTAGACATAATCGTCCACAACTTCGAGCGTAGAGTCTCCGATCTTGATAGGAGTGGGTGTTACATGAACATTCAACATAACCTTGGTTTTGTCCATGTTCATTTTAAGACCCACTCTTTCGGAAGCTCTACTGAGGTCATCGAGCATTGCACTGAGGTCTTCCATGGTCTCAGCCATGACCACTATATCGTCGGCAAACCGAAGGTGAGTGATGTACTCGCCGTTGACGTTGATGCCAAGTCCTCTCCAATCCAGAACCTTGAAGATATCCTCCAATGCAGCGGTGAACAGTTTCGGAGATATGACGTCTCCCTGTCTCACACCGCGCTGCAGAAGGATAGGTTCCGAGGTCTGGTCCTGAAGTCGGACTGACATAGTGGCGTTTTTGTACAAACACTTCAACACCTCGATGTACCGGTAGTCGATTTGGCACCGTTGGAGAGACTGCAGCACAGCCCAAGTCTCGATCGAATCGAAGGCTTTCTCGTAGTCCACAAACGCTAAACAGAGAGGCAGGTTATACTCTTCGGTCTTCTGTATAACCTGCCGCAGCGTATGTATGTGGTCTACGGTACTGAAGCCTTTTCGGAATCCGGCTTGTTCGGGAGGCTGGAAATCGTCAAACCTGCGTGCGAGACGATTCGTGATGACTCTTGAAAACAACTTGTAGACATGGCTTAGAAGTGAGATGGGCCTATAGTTCTTCAACCGGGCATTGTCACCCTTTTTGAAGAAGAGCACCACCACACCCCTGCACCAAGCCTGTGGCGTTTTCCCCTCGAGTATGACGGAATCAAACAGCTTCTGTAGGGCCTTAAGGACCGGTTTTCCACCCGCCTTCAGAAGTTCGGCCGTAATTCCGTCATCACCCGGCGCCTTGTTGTTTTTAAGCTGTTTCAGAGCCATCCTAATCTCGTACAGGCTGACATCCGGGATGTCTTCGGTATAGTGTCGGGTCAATCTAGCTCTGGGGTCTTTCGCTAGATTTTCGACGGGTTGATTAGTTGACGTGTACAGCTGCCCATGCACATGCGAGTACTTGCACAGGCACAATCAAGTGGCCAGGATTATTCACCAGCAACTTGCCTTGAAATATAAACTTGTAGAATCAGAGGTAGGTATCGTACTTACTACAAGTATGTGCCCGACCCAGTTCTCTAAAAAGACCATGTGACGTTGTACTGGGATCAGTCTATCATCACTGACAGGACTATTCATGACAGAACGAGAACCTCGTGAAAGCTGAGAAAGAGAAGCAAATAAAATGTCTGGACTTAGCACACGAGGTTGTCGATATGTGGTATGTGAACTCTGCTAGCTTTGTGCGATAGTCGTAACGGCCAATGAGAAAAGAAATGTTTAAAAATGTAATCTATTATGTAAGTGAAACAAATAAAGAGAATATATTATAAGGTGTAAAATAAGGTATTGTAATTTGTACAGGTATATTAACTGCTCGTTTCTTGTAAATTCAACAGTATTTACTGTTTAGTGCTTATTACAAATAAAACGATAATGTTATTTAATCAGTCTTTATTATTTCACTTTGTAAATTTATTAAATCACATGCTATTAACACTACAGCATCTAGGTATCCAACATGTTTGTGGCTGACTACTGAATGAGTAGGTACAGGTCTTCCTTTCATTAATTTGTAATATTGGTAGTTTTCAAGATCTTCCAACTGCAAAAAGATTGAATGTTAAACATGGCTTGAAGTAAATTGAAAGCTGAAATTGTTCAAATATAAAAGTAGTTCACGAGATTTAATTTTCATTTCGAGAGCCCTGACCACCCGACATGTTCTCTGAATTTTTTGTAGGATTCTATCTCAGGATTCTATTAGGTACCTACTTTTCGCCTTCGTTTTTACATAGGTACTTTTTTTGTAATACTTTCGTTCAAATGATCTTCGCAACAAAAAAGACGACGCCCAGGCTTGTATTCCATATTTACCTCCTCGCACCACTTCTTTTTTAGCGTTTCTTTCACATTTACACCATTTACAAACAATTTTGGTCGGCTATTTGTTGTAGTGTTTCTACATGACGGTACGAAGCATTTAGCAGTAATTATCGATGACCGATTCATTGCACGGATACGCAGCACGGCTAATGGATGGAAATTAAAGCTAAAAATCGTAGGAAATCACAGCCACGATCACAGCATTAACATTTCAAAACAAAATAAAAAATCAGTAAGGTATCTGATCTGTCAAGTGTTAACTGTTGGCAATGTCAAGTTTGAAGTTATATGTGTTTTTTGTATGTACTGAAAACGTGGCAAAGACTTAAAGCTATTCAGGATACGAAATGACGTCATCACGAATATTACTTTAAAAAATAATAAAAAAATAACTGTTCATGGGAAAACAAAATGCTTCAAATTAGTGGCTTAAAATTAAATGTTTTACGAAATAAAAATAAAAAAAAAATACCTAAAATATACTTTACATACCGAATTATGCGTTCAATAAAACAGTTTTCCCTACAAATTTGTAAATTGTCACCTGTAGAGAGAAAATGTTTATTAAACAGAAATATGTAGAATTGTAGCTACAAGTCCACAAATTTGTCAGTTTTCCACCATGGTAAAATTGTAACTTGTAGTTTTTATTATACAGAAACTTGTAGAATTGTAACTTGTAGCCTACATTTACAATTTACAATTTGTAAGTTTTATTAAACAGGGCCCAGATAACCATACCGCGAACTCACTCCGCTAAGGTGAAAAATTAGAAAAACCTTGAAATAGGTAGACGAAAGTTTCATCTTTCTTTGTAATATTATCGTCGCAAAAACGTGTGAATCATTGTAATTAGGTACGTCATTTTGATGTAAATTATGTATCTAAAGTAGGTATGTAAAGATGTCTAGATTACAAAACTGTCGATTGTTGAACTTTTGAACACAATCTTCAATCAGTCAGATAAAACTGACCACGAAAATAACTAAACTATCGACAACCATACAAGGTACTCACAAAAACCCGTTAGTTTTACTTTATGTAAAACCAACGAATTCGCAATAGGTACTATTGCACATAAAGTCATAAAACAAAACATTCTAAAAAGTGTATATTTACGAAACAGAATAACAACCATCTGTCAATCATTAATAGTTACTCAATAATAAACCTTACTGCACTGACATAACGACGTTAAAAGCGCGCCATAATTGACAAAAAGCGCGCGAGACAAACTGCACGCGCGCTATTAAAAAAATACAATATCCACAAAGTCGAATCAAACCTGTTTCGTAAAATGATACAACTTACCGCCAACTAAAAATAACAATACGGCAGTGCTAAAAAAAAATCTATTTATCACTATGTCTACATATAGTACGTCCCACACGCAATGAAAATCCAGTTTAAAGAAAAAACATTCCAAAATCTGCAATACATTCAAATAGGAACACTATCTTTACAAACATACACACACGTAAAAGTATATAAGACGCCTGCAATACATAACCTATGCACGTTATATATATACTCTAAAAACGGTTATCGATCGAGAATAGAGGCATAGGAAATTAATAAAGCTCACAAAGAAGCAAAGGTCGTGATACAATCTGCCAACGGGTGCATTTTGCAAGGGAAACTCACTTGGCAACATTGCAGATCAAGTTTGCAAACAAATACATAACCAAACATTCTATAAACGCATTCAATACATAATAAATAACCCTTTCTAACGTTTAAAATAAATCCCAATAGCCTATTAATGCGTTAGAACAGTACAACAATACGCAACATGTATACCTGTTCCCTACACGCATCCTCTATCTCATAGTAAGATAATCACACCTATCTATATACAGCCTATGTACACTTAAATTGCAAACATATGTTCATACTTTCATTTACATTATATTATAATTAAATCTTCAATGTAACCTAAAAGTGTACCTTACTTTTACCGGATACCGTATACAATAAATTGGTAGGTTATCCTAGGTCATTGAAATCGAGACTTTCGCGTGCTCTACTGATATCGTACGCAATGCATTATCGTCAGCACTCAATATACAAGTTATTTATATGGCATAACAATGTAAAAATTAATCATATTGGAGCAAAAACAACTTTAATCATAACGTGTTAGCGATCAAAACATTGCTCTCGTAAAATGATGTTCTAAGCCGACAACGAACTTCTATGATTGTTGCAAACATGGCGACCGCTATCTGAGCTTCTCGAGCAGTCCGTGGACGCAAATTCATGTCACAAACCTAATACAAAACCGTGTAACGTAAGCAAAAAATATCCTAAAACGATTTCAACTGGACCCCATGAAACCGGCTGTAGCCGATGCCCTTGCAATCTTTAGGCTTTGAATTTTTTTTAGCAGATGCCCTGCACTACAAAGAGCTGGAAAACCAGTATGGTTGCGTAAATTGCTATGATTTTCTGTTATAACTTACCTCTTCTGCAATGACTAGTTCCTTGTAATTCAGCTCCGGATATTTACTTTCGTTGCTTTCATCCAAATTTATTGTTAATCTCACTGTTTTGTTCACATTATTCTTTGCACTTTTTGGAGCACCCACTGTTATAAGAGTAGCACGTTTAGGGTCCGACATTTTCCACCAAATTCGAGTATAAAATGATTTTTTTCAAAGCATGACACGACCTGCATTTTCAAACTGTGTAGCACATTGCCACCATGTTGGTATTCATTGTTTGGGTTGTGAGCGCCCCGGATGGAATTTGAACTAAATCCACCGTTGACAACATTTTCCGAGAGGTGACAGCTAAAACTTAGCGATTGAATTGAAAGATGTCACTAGTTGCGGACGAACAATTTCAAAGAATGTTATGAAACAGCGAAAAATAACACTTAAATTTTTATGAAAATAAGTTATCCGTACAGTACTTATAATAATATTTTTAATAAAGTATCCAATTCAGAGAAAACGTTGTTTTCATAACAGTATTTCTAGCAGCTGATTCTTGGATTGGATTTCAATTATTTGTTTGAAATGCAATAGATGTCACTTACCTTAGTTACAAAACACATTTGATCACTGTTTTACCGACTTCCACAGATAAACGTTTGGGGTAACGTGGCTGCCATTAAATATTTCAAATAATTTTATTATTCAAAAAGTATTTTTCATCTATAAAGTTAAGGAATTAAATTATGCCTACTTTAATTTTAAACTGGGTAAAGCATACCTTGAAAAAATATTCGTTGTGCATCAAACGCCATCTATGAACAAATATTGAGAACCATTTCAGAACAAAAGAATCAAAGTCGCTAAAACTGTAGCCAACATTTCAAAGATGGTGTTAGGAATTATTTTAGGGTTCCGTACGCAACTGATTTCTCATAAGTACCCTAAAGTCTATATTATTATGTTCTTCGGTGTAGCACGCTTGTCTGGAACTATGCACAACACGTTAAACAAGCATACTGCTACTTTATGTAGGTAGGTATTTAAATTATGATTTAGCTATTGCAATATTTTACTTCGATATTAATTGATATTAGGTATTTAAGTATTTGCTATTAATTACCTTATTAATTATATGAATAAGAGTTCTTCCCTTCACTCCTTGTTTATCCTATGCCAGCACTGGGGTAATACGCACCTACTTCATTTGTTTAGCTTTTCTTTAGTTTCCTGTCCAGTAACTGTGTTTTTACCCAGATAACTGCTACCGGGCCCGATAAGACTGGCTGTCAGATTTCCACACTACTGATTATAAGTTACTGTAGGTTCCATAGATAAGTAATGATTTACGAATAACAACTGGATTCTAATAAGATAATAACTGCCTAGTCACAATTAGATTTAGGTATAATGGGTGCTCATTGTGCTCAACCATCCACGGGCCGACTGTCGAAGACGTAGCTTAACCTTTATCGACATGACGATGACGTGACAAACGTGTGACTTTTGTTGCCAAACCACGTTTAAGATCCTAGCTATCTCTCTTCTCTTCAAGAACCCAATTCAATTTTATCTTTAATTGGCATTGGTCTTGCCAATCCTCATGGGGACCCTAAACACCGTCCCTGTGTACTTAAAATCCGTCTGAACATTACGTTCTCACCCAATTACAGGACTCAATTCAAATAGAAACGGCGAGAGGTTATTAAAAAAATGAAGCAATCAGCAAAAACCGGGATGCTGGTCTTTAAGAAGGATATTTTCGGAAAACGCTGATGACTTGGACATTATGAGACCAAGATTCCTATTAAGATACGAAACATTAGTCTCACTTTAGTCCCGTTGGGACGAGCTTAGTGCTTGCCCAATAAAAAATACTGTGGGCAAGTGGCCACAACATTTTTATGACTTTTATGGTTAAATAATTCTCAAACCACGTTTTTAGAATAATTTTTCGAACAGCTGATTATAACCACCGGTGAGAGGGGGTGCCCACTGTGCTTTGGCTCCACTTCCATGTAAAGGCGACGCACCATTCTTAAGAAAACCATTTTTCGGAAGAGAACCCCCGTAGGCCCAGTCTACTTCTGGATGGTTTAAAAAAAAAACCTAACGTAACCTGTCTGTGTCGGGGTGCCCCAAGTCCCGAGCTCGCTTCGCTCGCTCTTACATCTAAGTTTTCCTAGTTGCGGGTTCGGTACCCTACGAACCTAACCGCCCCGCTGTTTTTGGTATTATAATACAGCAACAAATATTATTCACACTCTTAATACATCCAAAAACACCAAAAAAAAAATGAAAAAATGTACTGTGACTTGACAATTTGCAAAAGCTTTCTAATAATGAATACTATCTACAAAAAAAAAAAATAACTTCCTAATCAGCGGTTCTTAATGGAAATTCTATCCAGAAATTATGTTTCTGTACATTTTTTTTTTATAATAATTTAACACGAACGAATGTCACGGGGCGCAGCTAGGCTAGTACTGCCGTCCTATCACTAGAAAGCAGTTAACCGACAAATGGTCAATTTTTACTTTTTGATACAACGTGATAGAGTTCGAAATTCTCTATCTTTCTGTCTAAGAAACATTTTTATAATATGAATAGTTTCAGAGATACAAAAACTTTTCAGGCAGTTAAGTAACATAATTTATGATGATTCCTTCACTTGAAAGCGGCTAACCCGCACTTCTTCGCTAAATATACGTTAAAATACCTTAACTGCCGGATTTGTCTATAGTTGTCTGGTCTTTTACTTAACTACAAACACGTTATCTCACTTTTCTTGACTATAAAGAAGCAAAAGGACTATAACTACTTTGTAGTTTAGTTTTTTCTTATGCATATGTTTTAAAAAGCTAGCTTAAATGCAGTTATCCGCCTTTAACGGCTGTTTAGCTAAGTATTTAATATTTTACTTGAAAATATTTCGTAGTCGTTTGATGAAAACGGTGGAAAAAAATAAATTATGCTTAGCTACAAAGCAGTTAAGCCCCATTACTTAGCTAAAAGGCAGTTTGCCGACTCTCGCTTTTGATTCACTACGTGGTATTTCAAGTCTTATTCCAGGTCATGGTCTACCAATGTGTCACATTTCTATTAAATCGGATCAGATTTAGAGGCGTGACGGAGGAATAAATGCCCTCAATCAAAAATATCAAAGTTAAAGACAAATACAAACAAGCTATTCAGTTGATTTCACCCACAACGACTGCATTTTATGTTTTTTGTAGGAGTGTAGGTGTACTACTTTTTCATATGCTCTCATATTAGTAGCATTTCCAACTTTGGACGAAAAACTTTGTTACAAAGTGGTCATGTCACCACCTTTGAAGATTCGTAGTTAGGTTTTCTAGGTTTAAGGTCATCGCGTTTTAATCTACAGGTGAAAGAGAGCTGGACTCAAAAAGTTACAAATGAAAAAGTCGTAAGACGAATATTATAGGCTAAGACCTCAAGTGCATGCAGACCATCAAACAAAGAAAGGTTGCTTAGCTCAGACCCGTTATAAATAGTAGTGGCAGTTGAGATTTAATGCAACAAATTATAATGGCAAAGCACCTAGTGGAAAAACGCCATCGGTCGGAGGAAAACGTCTTGGCTGACAAACATTTTCGAATGAACCGTAATCAGGAGCGTTGCTGAGCTGTTCCATCTCGCAAAAGAAAAGTGGAGTTATTCCTGGCTAACTTTGAGTAAAGGCAGCAAAATAAGTAGAATTCTGACCATCTTTGAAATGTAAAAACTGGCCGACACAGTCTCATTCAGAGTCAAAGATACGCTTAGTCTCTCATCGTGATTTGAGATTTGAGACGTCACACAATAACTTGAGATCATGAGAACGAAAAACTTTGGGTTATAGTTTTACAAATGCTACTGCTGAACCTCAACTTTCTGATTTATTGCGTCGAGATTCCCTTTGAATGTGATGCTGCTGCCTATTTCTGTACTGATGTTGTTACTTTTAACTGGAGCTGATTAGAATATTAAGAGCTGGTTGTCTACGTTCATTGCCTTTACATGACGTCTAATAAAAGGTCAAACGTTTCCCTAGTTCATAGTGACCCCAACCTATTTAAGTCGCGAGTTAATACCTAAGCTTGTTCTGGGTTAGCACGTTCCAGCGTCAACCTCGTCTCAGTCCTCAGAGCAAGAGTAGGCCCATTTTTAACATTAGTGACATAAAAAAAATGACGTGCATCTTAAAACAAATCGTCTTCCATTAGACGTTTCATCATTACCGATATTTGGCTAGTTGGCCAACAGAGAAGATCACTTCAAAAGTTCCACTCAGAACGACAACCTAATTATTTTGGGTTTCTGGAACCATTGATTCTGCAACAAATTTGCAAATACTTTTTAGGGGTCAAGAGCAGCGACTACACGATACATAAGAGTTACAGTCTGATCGGTCACATTTTGTTCTTATTATTTATAGTGCGTTCAATCAAGTACTTTAGAAGATTCCACCCACTGTTCCACTCTTCATTCTTGACAAAGAGTTTCTTGGTGACTTCATGAATTCTCACACCCCAGGGTGTGATCGGTTACATTTTGTTCTTATTATTTATAGTGCGTTTATTCGAGTATTTTGGAAGTATCCACCCACTCTTCATTCATCACAAAGTGATTCTTGATGACTTCATGAATTCTCACACCCTGGTTATCAATAAACACTACCCAATTTAAAAAAAAAGTAGAGTTTAATGTTAAGGATCGTCTAGCCCAGTGGCTTCGGGTAGTGCAGGCAATGTGGGTATAAATGTAACTTTATATCATAATATTTTATTTAAAATATTGAAATATGTTTTAGGATTTTACAAGAACATGCCATTAAATCTCACATTTGCCTGATTATTGCTTAACTAAAAAGCAGTTAACCCACAAGCGAAATACTTTTAGCCACCTTTTAGTTAAGTAAGGTAGTTAACATTTTACAAAGTTTCCAATTATTATTGGCATAATTAGCTTAAAAGCATCTAAAACCCCATAACTGCTCCTAAGGAAAGGTATTGTTACTTTAATCTTAGCGAATACCATGTCTATAAAGCAGTTACGTCACTTAACGACTTTATAGTTAAGTATTTCTGCATAACTATCAACCAACATACTGAATGTCATAATTTTAAATAAATAACTTAACTAAAAAGCCGCTAAGGTATGGTTAACGGCCTTTTAGTAGAGTAATTAGATGAAAAATGTTAATTAAATGCTTAACTAAAGTATAAAAATCAACTTTTAAAATAATTGGTAAGAGTTTCAGAACAGAAAGAATTTTTGAAACAGGGCAGAATACCATACCAATTGATACGTTCAAGAATGATAATCCTAAGTATCATAGTTTTTTGGAGACAACGATTCGCACCTTTTTTGCCATTATCTCGAAAACAACTTTTGTCACTTAACTGCTTTTTAGTGATAGGACGGCAGAGTAGCCTAAAAAGTATGAACCCATCAAAAGTTCTACACAGAGTAGCTTTTGTGTAAGAAGGGTTGTCAAACTGGTTTCATTCATCAAAAAATTAGGGGTTGAAGAGCAATCATACATCTGAACTAAAACCGCTCAAAGTCAGAACAATTTGACTTCAAACCTAAGAGTTATCTATCAGCCAAGAACTAATTTAATTCTACACTAATTCCTTTATCTCGCCACGCCATTCCATTCACTCTACTCGCCTAACCACTAGCTCGTTCAAACGGATCACAAAGTGGATATTATTTCACGAATCCTGAGATATATGACCGCAATGCGAGAATATTATTCATTAGGGAAAATGAAATTTTGACCTCTACCGCCATGACGGTTTTAATACCAAGCCGTCCCAATTTCCAAAGCCACTTTTAACTGCTTTACCGACATTTGGTAGTGACCTATTAATTTGTGATTATATGAATTAATCCCTTTCATGTAGTCCCTTCGGGGTCTATTGGACTGGATAGTAGGGTCGGTGTACCTATTTGAGCGGAATACTATAAGAATTTATATTTCAGGGCAAAGGAATATTTATTTTAGCGTTTTGCCGGTGGTCACCGACCTTTGTCAGACATACCTGATATAGGAAGGTTGGTTCTTAAGGGAATATTTTTTGGATTCTTTTGCCTGAGTATTTTTCAGAAAACAAACTTCTTTTTCTGAATACATGTACAGTCACGAGCATTAATAATATGTATTCAGTTGTCAAACTTCAATGGCGAATTTCTCGTGAAATGACGATTGCAACTTTGAAACACGACCTACCTAATAATAACTGGGTTCCAAAACATTAGTTTTGTAACGTAACATGAAAATGAAATCAACACAGTAGGTGAGCGGTGGCCCACTGGTGGCCGCCCCGACTTACGAATAGTAGGTAAGTCATAGGTTCGAACCCAAGCAGGCATCACCGCTGCTGGAAACCGGCATGTATTAAAACCAAAAAAAACGAAGATTTGTGACATCTACCAACCCGCACTGGGCCCGCGTGGTTGCTTATAGTTCTCCTAGAGAGGGGTGGCCTGAGTCCCTGCAGTGTGAACATTATAGGCTGCTACGGCTGATGGTGTTGGTAAGTGTTTACATTTTGGTGCTCATGACTGTACACTAAACGTTCCGAATAAGATTACCATGTTATTTCCCTACTAACGTGAAAAAGTGTATTCATTGCGCCATTACATTCTGAATTATAATGTACGTAAGTACCTGGGTCCATACCCAGGTACTTACGTACATTATACATAGTGGCGAACATTCTTAACATTTCTCGAACTTTGTCTTTTCAAATGTTACTGCTTTGATCATCATAAACAGCCTATTAATGTTCCCACTGCTGGGACACAGGCCTCCACTCTTTGAAAGGGAATGGGCTATAATCTACCACCCGAGCCCAGTGCGGATTGGTGGATGTCACATGTCTTCGAATTTTTGGTTCTAGGACATGCCGGTTTCCTCGCGATGTTTTCCTTCACCGTTTTTGAGAGCATGGTGATGACCTGGGATTGACTTTGAGCCCACGACTTAGGTACTGTTCGTAAGTCGGGGCCGCCACTTCTGGCCACCACTGCTCTCAATGCCGATATCAATCGAAATGCTTTGATGTGTCGCTAGATATATCTGCTGAGACTAGATCCTATGATACCGATGCTGACGCTACTTATAAACATACTTCACTTCTAAGTACCATGAGTGTCCATGGAGTTTCTTGCCCGTTCTTCTCTTTATAAATGTACCCTTTGGAATGGACAACTGAAGTGCTTTCACAGTTTTTATGCCTTGTGGCTGTCGCTACTTAGATTTCATTGTTGTCTTTGTTTAGACAGTTCAAAAGTGCCTGTAACTGACCTACTTAAAATAAATGCTTTGATTTTGATTACAGACAATCGTAGAACTTCTAAGTACCGTTTCACTTCAATTCCTAGAAACACTCAAAAACACAGATAATGTTTATATACCTTTCAATGAAACAAAGTAAAACGTTATACGATGCCACGCTCCTTGTTCTTCAATCATCTAGGTACTTGTGTGAATCTCGGAAACTAAGCGGAACACGTTTGAAATACAATAAATGTGTATGTGTTGGAACTCTCGAACAATGCTCAGAATACGTTTCTGAGGAGACACAAGGAGACTTAGGCTGTGGACAGAATGTAACTGGGTTGTGGAGGGTTGGCAGTCGCTCCATGTTTAATACTGGTGTAATAATAGTCCTCCTGACCGTTTTTCGGCCACGGCGGCCAATCACAGCGGAGATTAGCCATCTGCGCGGGAGATGCTAATAGTGCAGTGATGTTACAGTGCACAGTGTGTGCGCAGGCACAAGTGCACTCTCTGTTCCCTTTTCTTTCATAGCCCGATGGGACGGCAATCCGACACGACCGGAGAGAGATCAGGCGCAGGACCAACGGCTTAACGTGCTTTCCGAGGCACGGGGGTATTATACTCCGGGCTACTACTGGGAAATTTCTAATGAAAAACCCAATAGCACTTTTTGTCCGACCCGGGAAACGAACCCAGGACCTCACGCTCAGCAGACGCGCTTGCGACCACTAGACCAACGAGGCAGTTACTAATGCGAGGCAGTTATTACCGGTGTATTAAGCTGCATCCGGTTAAACTGGAAGCCGACCCCACCATGTTGGTAAAAGGCTGATGAAGATGATGGCTACTGCGAAATAACCTCTCTTCTTTTTAGCTTTGCCGTAGTCGTGTATAATGCTCAGTTGTTGCGAAGAATTGAAATAAAATTAGACAGTCTAGTTAACTCTAGTTAGTGCAGTGGTTCCCATCCTTTTCAATACTGTTACCCCTGTGACCTATTATAAAAACCGATTTTACTCCGACCAATGTGAATGTTATCAATACGAACAAAACTAGCAAATACAAAATATTTATCACAAATTGCCAGTGGCCTCTGCAATTCGATACCCTAGTACACTGTCATATTAATTAATATTTATATGTGCCCAAGGGTTCGCGGTGATCGCTGTGGATTTCCCCTAAATTATTTTTAAAACCCTGAGAAATCTCTGAAGAAGCAAGAGAATTCAAGAGCGAGCGAAGCGAGCTCGAATAAGTTTTTGCAATCTGCCTAGAAATGATTATAAATTATTTTCTCTTGTGCAGAAATTGTGTTAATAATAAAATATAAAAAAAATGTTGTATCAAATACCCAAGAACTGACTAAAAAATCGTTCATTAAAGTAATAGCGTAAGGTGGGTTTTAGCCACCAGGGGCCCACTCTAATTTGGCCTCTTCCTCTAGTCCAGAGTCCAGTTTTATATTATTTGAAAATGTTACACTTCGCACATCATCGGTAAATTTACATTTCGCTTCAACAATTCATAGAGATAGAGAACTTTCTTTACGATTTATGCATCAAGCTTCAGAAAAGACAATATTATGCATGAGCGAGCGAAGCGAGCTCGAAATTTTTTGCCCCTCGCCTCGGAAAGGTAATTTTTATAATTGATTTCTTTTTGACAGAAGCTATGAAGAGCGTATTACGTGGTGATCTATAAATTTATATTTTTAATTTAGCTACGTATTTTATTGGATTCTTTACTACCCCCAGAGACTAGACGTTTTAACCCCCCCCGGGGGTAATTACCCCCAGGTTAGGAACCACTGAGTTAGTAAGTTTCAAGCGCTAGTGCCGAATATTAAGGTCTTAAGTAGATTTTTAAGCTAAGGCTATTAGGTTTTTTTTATCAGGAATTTCTAAGTAGCAGTTCG
Source organism: Diarsia dahlii (assembly GCA_949775195.1). NCBI lineage: Eukaryota > Metazoa > Arthropoda > Insecta > Lepidoptera > Noctuidae > Diarsia > Diarsia dahlii. The sequence continues at coordinate 21,819,486 of OX459197.1, read as the reverse complement.
TTACTCCGTAGTAGAATTTGTGGCTGGTTGATGACAAATAGGCTTGCCTCTTATTACATGGAACTTAAGAATAACCTCTGCCAATCCCTCCAAGGCTAAGAGGCTTGATGTTTAAGTGGCGCAATAGCACGAATGCATCGTCTAGCTTCCATGTACCCACACCTTAACGTAGCATTTGATATGAACTATGGAAACTAGCGCAAACGACGTAACTACCTAATGAAATTAGATATATTTTACACTAGCTATACTCGTACTGGCGTACATTTTAAATGGTAAGTGCGTGTTCGTGTATGTCGTGGATTTATGAGGAGACACGTTTCATTATGTTAATTAAATTGTACCTGGATTTATGGCAACGAAATAACGTGTCTCCTGTAGAATTCATTCTGGTAGATCATTTAATTTATCAATTGATACAAGTGGACCACAGCTGGACATAGACCTCTCAAGCTGCGCCACAACACACAATCTTCCGTCTTCTGGATCGTATTTATCCCAGCCACCTTTTGAAGGTATTCTATCTGGCTGAAGATCCGTGGTCTCAGATCCAGGTGTGTTTAGGAGCTGAAGCTCCTGGATAGATACATTTAATTTTCATTCTCACTCTGGAAGATTACTGATTCGTTTTGTCCATAAACAGTGAATCCTTTGGCAGTATACTCAGCCCACTACCACTTTAGCTTAATAATAATAATAAGAAAATGAATAAAGGACATAATAATAATAATAAGAAAATGAATAAAGGACATAATAATAATACTTTATTGATACAAATCCTTACAATATTATGCTTAGGTAATATCTAACTAGGTTCACAATAGTTAAGGCGAGCTTGCAGTACTTTGTTTTTATGTACGCACGACCTCACCCGGCCCTGCCGCGCGAGCGATATAATGCCTAAATTTTGACTGTTTTTTGCTTCTTGGAGAAAAACAATAAAGAAATTATACAATAATTATGTTTTCAACATTTACTTCAGAATGAAAAGTTCTATCTATTGATATAACTTTTATATAAATTCATGATGAAATGTCTTATCAGTACACATTGAAATTGTGATTTAGAGTCATGTTTGATAAAAAAAAGTATCGAGCCGATCATTCTAAATCGCGTTTCTATCTTTACGATTTACTAGAGAGTATGTTCAATTTTTATGTAATGATTTTTATTTATTAAAACACTCGTATTTAGTTCGATTTTTATAGGTTCAAAAATCTTAAAAAATACTGCAACACTACAAAAACTACCGCCTTAAGTACGTAGTACTATTATGTATTCTGTGGTTATGGCGTACAAAAGCTGAAACCCTGACTCCTAAACTAGTGAAACCAGTGACTTAAGAGTCAGTGTTCTACTACCACTTGGACACAATATACCTTATGGAACTTAAGAGCTGGTAAGCTTATAATTATTCGAAAGAGTTCGAAGAGAAAACTAATTAAATAAAACGTAAAATTTAATTTTAAAAAGAAAAACTTACATTTAAAGGATATAAAATGACTGTGTGGTGGATTCTGTTTGAGTGTATGGAAAACGTATGACTGATTGCATTGTGTATGTGTGTGTGTGTATTTGTGTGAGTGTATATTGGTGTGTGACTGGGAGATGGGTGTATTTTTGTGTTAAGTGAGTATGATAAATGTAAATGTGGTGCCCAAGTATGTGAGTAGGCGGGTGTAAGTCCGTGGTTTATAGACTGTGTTACGCGTTTTGTGTGGAAAGTTGTGAAAGCTTGCAAGTCTTATGCAAGTTATGTCGGCAACTCCAGTTCTTTTTCGGCTATTTTTTGGCGACAATGAAGTACACCGTCTAAGATGGCCATTTTCGCAGATCATAACATGAATTGCGTTAAAAAGCGTAAAGTGCTCACAGACGCACTTTACTATTATGAAATGTCCATTTTACGCTTTTTAACTGTTATGAGCTGCTAAAGTATTAGAGATGAATTCTCGTTTCTTCTTATAATGAAAAGAGACATTAACCCAACAATTTGACAAGAAGGCACAAGCGCATACAAGCTGGAAGGGACACTGACACTAAAACTATTAACTTAGACATTGTTCGATGGTTATTAACACTTTTCAACAAAAAATAAAACCGACTTCAAAAAAAAACACGAAAAAGTGAAAAATAAACTTTTGAAGAAAAATCAGTTTCTGAAGTCGGTGACTTTTGTTTGTTTGATTTCATTATTTTTGCCACCGACTTCAGAAACTGATTTTTCTTCAAAAGTTTATTTTTCACTTTTTCGTGTTTTTTTTTGAAGTCTTATTTTTGTCTTATTTTTGAAGTCTTTTTTTTTTAAGTTTTATTTTTTGTTAAAAAGTTTTTATTTTTCACTTTTTAGTGGTTCACATATTATTATGTAAGTTCACATGTTCATGAGTCATAATGTGGACAATGTAGTTTTTTTTGAGTTTTGTTGATTTTTCAAAAACCGCTTGTCCGATTTCGATAAAAAAAAATATGGGACCATTTGGGAAGTACACCCTTTCCAACAAAAAAAATAATTTTTCAAATCGGTTAGCAAGTGACGGAGTTATGCCTAAACAAACATAAAAAAAAACACATTCGAATTGAGAACCTCCTTCTTTTTTTTGAAGTCGGTTAAAAAAAACAGCTGTTTGCTACAAAACTACAATACTAACACATGATTAACACGGTCAAAACGTATCCAGGAATAGTTGATTTTGTAATCAGCTTGTTCTGAATGATTTACTGACTGAATACGTGGTTATCGTTTTAGCATCAGTCTTTGTCCCTTTCACCGCATATTGAAAGAAATCTTTCAAGAAACCCTCAATCTTCAGATTATCCATAAGAAAGAATACTTAGCATAGGTTCTATAAAAACTGAGGAATACGCAAGTGGGTGAATTTAAATAAATTTCAGTGGAAAGGTACACTGCGTTGGTCTGATTACAATATTTATGAGGACTCCCTACGTTTAGTTGGCGCGTGACTCAAATTTCACCCCTTTCGCTACGTCCAGGGCGCTAGCTCGCAATTACTTCGGAGCTACGAAACGAGGAAGATGGTGCGATGATAAGTTATTTAGTTTTAGTTTTCAGAGGAGAGCACTTCAAATGACTCGTTCAAGGAGACTTTCAAGTAGAACGTCTTTCTTAAAGTCAGTTCGTCTAGGTGTGTATAGAGTTTTGAAGCTATTTTCAGCTTAGGTATTTCACGGAGCTTAGGTATTTGGTCGTTTCTGAAGGTAGGTACAATATAGTTAAACTAGATAACGTATGCGTTTTGATTTGCGCGGTTGTGTGCACGCCATTATTCTTTTTTCCATTCATTCAATGATTTTTCCTTCATGATTTTGACTTTGTAATCCCAGAAGGGACAGACAGAGGTGTACCCATTAGTACACTCACTATTCAGTTATCTTAAAGTCCCATGTAATAGGAGGGGAGCCTATTGCCATCAACCATGCACGAATACATACTCTGTGGCTGCTACTGAGAAATTCCTACCTAATAATACTTTGTCCGACCTGGGAATTGAACCCAGGACCTCATACACAGCAGTGGCGCTTGCGACTACTAGACCAACGTGGCATTAGATATTTCAACCTGACAACTTCTCAATTCAGCAGCCCAGTACTAAACGCACACCTACAAATCTCAGTACCCAAGTTCACTTCGTACGTCCAAGTCAGTAATGCCGCATCCATTTCTATTTACGAAGAACACTGGAGTATATTTGCATTGGATATTTTCCAGTTCAATCTATTCGGATCGGGTAGGTGCGATTCGGTAACTTCGCTGCTATGTAGGCACCTGTATATGTATGGGTTTGTTCAGAATACAGGATAGTTGGGAAAAGTTAAGGGTGAGAAATATCAAGGGTAAGAAAAGATGCGATGTTATTTTATCATGGTGAATATAGCTGCGTCCTTTTGCAATTGCTAAACCTTCGTGATGACCACTGATATTATTAACTTCACGCCTATTTTCTGCGAAGGGTTAGGTAGAAGTGTGATGGGTTAGTCCGTAGATGGGTAATATTTTGAACATTACATATACTGAGTTTCAGAAAGCACGTTACGCCGTCGTTGGTCCCAACTCACACTCACTCACTCACTCACTTTCTGTCTTTTTTTGATTTTTGACAGTCGTTACAGTGACTTTAAAAAAATAAAAAAAAACGTTACAGTGACCCGAAGAATAAGAATCATTTATTTGTCAAACAAGCGTTTACATAAACTGATTAATCAGACATGCAAGGTATTGAATAAATATATGTGCCGAAAGGCTGACAATTCTACTTACCCTTGTTTATTATACTAATTCGATAGCGTATTACCCAATACTAATTAGGTTGTGGAGGTCAGATAGGTAGTCGATTCATGAATTTAATCTAATAAATTCTAGTTTTGGTAAAATTGTCTTTTCTATTATTTTCTAAGTTACCTACATTTAAAAAAAATATTGTACCTACCGAAGACTATGTAATATTAGATCTATGATTTTGGAATGGGCCAATGTGCCTGAGGCTGTATAAGTATCTTATTTTTGACTTGCAGAAGTGCCTGTCACGAGTCTATTTGAAATAAGCCCTTTGAGTTTTGAATTTTATGTCAGCTTTGAACGCTTACGAGTTGGTTTGAATTTAACTGAAACAATCTTATTTGTGAAAATTATTTGAAAATCTATTCTGTAATACGCCTACGTTTGTATTAGAATTGATACTTTTGGCTAAGGAGTTTGTGACTTAAAATAGTAACAGTCACACGGGTTGATCTTTAAGGTGTCTGTGTCTGTAGATCATAGGCGATCCAGTGCTTAGGAACTAAAAAGTTAGTAGTATTGTTTATTATTTTTTTGTTTGTTTATTGTTTCTTTTTTTTACTATAGTTTCAGTCTTCAATCAATCAATCATCATTTATTTTGTAAAACATAGGTAGGTAAGTCTTTTGTAGATCTTTGACAGTCGTTAGGCAGTCATTGGCACGAATTTCTGATAACCAGTCTTTCCGAGTTATACTAATTGGATTGTGGAAGTTAGATAGGCAGTGACTCCATTTAAAATCAGCTGTATGTACCCGATTAGACGAAGCCGACCCATACATCGTTGGAAAAAGGCTGTGCAGATGAAAACCTTACTTCATTTACAGTCCTTTCAATCCTATAGTCAAACTTTAATAGGACTTCTCGAGGACGATTTGAATAGTGTTGCAGTTTATTAACGGTAGTGGTGTGGTCTTTGTTGATTTATTGATTGGGCTCTATCCATTGTACCTCAAATAGATAAGATTAGTTACAGCCTCTAAAGTGCGCCAAGTACACACCAAGTCTAAAACAATTTATTTCTAACGTAACTCAGAAAAAAACCCATCTTTCCCCATCACAACATGACAAATTTGTATTCCATCCGACATCTATATTTCACCTCAAAAATCCCAATATTTTACCCATTACACAAACAAAGTAGAGATTACCCACGGAATGACTTCCTTCTCATAACGGAGCTGATTATAATTTAGCCCACGCCCACATCTCAGGCCGATTGAATCCGAGCCATATTTTTATTAGAAGAGGCGCTGCAGAAAATCGTATGCTTATTCCGGATAGTCTCTAGCACGTACACACAGAGTAGGCACGGGTTTGTGTTAAACAGAGGCTGCAACTTTGGGTATACAAATTTTGATTAATGGTATTTAGGTATCGAGATTAGATTCTATACAGGTTCTAAACGAACCCTATTCAACCTAACAATTTCGGTTCCCGCTGTCTGTCCCTATGGGTCCATATTGGCTCACCTAAAGTTCTTTATCCGAAATTGTTCTTCCTAACGATTTGTAATCCGAATTATCACTCTTCCTAAAATTTTTCATCCTAAAGTTTTCATTCATACTATTTGTAGTGCTACCGACGATGTTCATAACACTCATGTTTCCGAAAATTGGAATTCATAATATCATTAGTGTAAATATATTTAAACTCCTACTGTTTTTTATCCTAACGCTTTTATTCCTAAACATAATTACCATAATATTTTCACTCATACAACTGTTTAGAATGATTAAAGGTCGTTTCACTGATTTTTGTCTTGAAATAAAATAAATGAATGAAATTCAAGTCAGAGTGTCGTCTTGGGGGCACTATGAAAAAAATACTTAGAAAAATTTCGCGACCAATTTCGAGGTAGCGCAGTTGGTCACAGTTCTAACCTAACCTAACCTATGGATATCTTTGCATAGTATATAAGGTCCCATTAAAATAGGTGGACAAATTTTAACACAGCGTTTAGTAAGCCTAACTAAAGACATCTGAACAAAAAAAAAAAACACTATATAAAGTGATTTTATTTTGACTTAAAATACTAAATTGCCGGCACTCTAGAACAAACTCATCCTATAAAAGTAGGTATGTACCCTAGTGTAAGTAGGTAGGTATTTTAATGTCTTTTTCTTATATTTTTTTTTAACTTTTGTCCTTATTTTAGCGGTCTGAATGATTTCTAAAATTTTGTCCACCTATTTTAATGGGACCTTTTATAATACTGATTATTATGAATAAAAAGTAATATAAACAAAAAAAGATATGACTTTGAATAATAGTGTAAAAGATGGTTATGTTTAGAAAATATAGGAAAACAAATAATAGTGTAATAGATGTTTATTGCTACTGACATTATGAAGTTGAATGCTTCGGAATTAAAACATTAGAGACAGAGAAGTTAGGAATTGCGATTGTTAGGATGAAAAATGTTAGGAAGAACATTTTCTGATTTCCAATTATCGGAGTTGAAATTTTAGGTGAACTTTGGCGCACCCGTCCCTATGTATGCTTAAATCTTTAAAACTACGCAATGGATTTTGATGCGTGTTTTTTTATTAGATAGATGGATTCAAGAGGAAGGTTTTCGTGTCTTTTATGCACTTGTGCGAAGCCGGGGCGGGTCACTAGTGAACATTTAAACTTAGTAGGTACCCTGCCCTACGCAAAAATTATTACTGAATAGTGACTTTTTTTTAGGGTGCTGAAAAATCACATTTTCGGTAAAACTCAATGAAGCATTCTTAAAACATTGCGCTGATGGATTCTTTGAAAAGCAAACGGGTCATGGAGCAAATTTAAGTAAAGTTACCTGAATAACTAGTATAAAAAAACATGTGAAAAATTTGGAACTTTGACCTCCAATATCTCCGAAACTACACAAAAAACAAAAAAATATCTCAGTGATGGGGTGAATAAGTGTGAAGAAGTTTCCGGCTTCGTTAAGGGTATTTTTACATCCTCTATGGGATATAAGCTTTAGCATAAGCACAATCAGTCTATAATGTTCCCACTGCTGGAACTCAAGCCGGAGGGAATGGACTATAATCCCACACGCGGGCTCCGTGTTCGTCCGGGTTGGAAGATGTCACAAGTCTTCGAATTTTCGGCTGTTTAACTTTACAGCAAATTTTTGAATGACGTCTTACAATTATTTTGATGCCAATCTGAAGACGAATAAATTATCTTTAAATGAAGACCATGATATCTTCACATTTGTGATTGCTTATACGTTAAAATGGTACCTGAAAACCACAAATATTTGTAGTAAATAAAATCAAATAGGTAAATCCAATTTTATACTCATTTGTGGTCTAATGTTTAATTCATTTTTATAAATACTTTTCCACCTCCATATTCATAACGTCTAAATATAGGAATAAGATACTTACTGGATTTTGTCACAGGACTATATGAAAAAGAATTCCAAAACCTGATTGGAAAAGTCTACGTGTCTAGATTTACGGACCGATACACTGGGACCTACAATATTTTCCGTACTTATATTATATTCCTGAAAATGGTTCGTCATTTTTTATGTCACGTTGAAATATTGAACGATTTCGTTCTATTTATACAAAGCGTTTTCATTTTCTGTATTTATTCTCAATGTTTTACAGGATGGAAAGGACGCCGACGGTAAAACGGTTGCCATGTATTCAGTATGTAAGGTTTTATAAATATATCTGAAACAACATAGTTTAATATTGCTACTTCACTTACTTCACTGTGGTTATTTCTGAGATATCCTATAATTATATTCTAAACCTCTCCACATAGAAATTTTCGTTGGTTCTTAAAAAAAACCTAGGTATACAAAACTGTAAAAAAGTATTGAGTAGCAGACTGTCAATTTTTTTTTATGCATTGCTGGTTGAAGTCATGCTGCAGTGCCGATCCCTAATGACCCTAATAAATTACTCCAAAAGCAGGAGAATAATTATGTACTGCTGATGTTTCAGACATGTAACTATTAATTGCTCATTATTTTTCTATACAATAATCTTACAACATGTTTCAGGAGTAAGTAATAAACGAAAACAGTAGGATGTACAGCCAACACAAGTGATGTGTTAACAAGTGTAGTGCTACTAACATAGGCTCAAATCTTTTTATCAACAAAACATTGTATTTACTTTACTTTATATTATGTTAGTTTATATGGTATCTCTAGGGCATTTTAGCCTGAAATTAAATGATTAATTGATTGGTAACTACGATTATAAAACAATAATAATTTACTACCCATGTTCACTGGCGAAAGGTTAAACTATGGTTAAACTATACCTTTAATAAAATCAAGACATTAGAAGTGTCTGTTTCCACACACTACTCTATGCCCGGTTACAGGTGCATATTGGTGCAAATTGAACCTACCTGACTTGGGTATACATACCCGGGCTCCGAGCAGGATTAGCGGGCTCTGCACTCAATTGTTCAGTTAGATATTTATGTGAGGCTAAATTAGCATAGATATGTACCGTATTGTGTTTAGCATTTAGTATCGTATACGTTTGTAACGTGAAATGATATTACTGTAGATAGCGTAGGTAAATGAACTCGCAAAAGTTATATAGGAAAAAACGACATCGAAAACACTCTAAAAAACTGAAAAATAACTTTACATACGAAGGTTAGTGAATTCATTCGTTTCATTGAACTTTTGCCACTAACTACTTAGGTTTTTATTTTATTTTACACGACCCGCCCCCGCTTCGCACGGGTGGAAAGTGATAAACCTTTCTCTTGAATCACTCTATCTATTAAAAAAACCCGCATCAAAATCCGTTGCGTAGTTTTAAAGATCTAAGCATACATAGGGACAGACAGCGGGAAGCGACTTTGTTTTATACTATGTAGTGATAGTGATAGTGATGATGATAGTGATGATGAAGTGATAGTGATAGTGACTCTTAGACTTGAGATGGGATACCTTAACTTAAGAGTGATGTGTATGGAATACAATGAAAAGTACTGTTACGTCCTTCTTACTTTATGTAGACATGAGATTAGCTCACGGATAAAATATGAAAAGACCTATCAAGAAAAATAGATAAAACCTAGACAGAATAGAAAAGGCTTAACAGTGCTTAACAGATACAAAGAACAAGCAAGTTACACAAATCAGAAAAACAACCGTTATTAAGTTCACAACTATAATCTTGTTTTTATCTCGACCTATAAAAGTTGCAAAGAAAAAAATACAGAAACATAAGGATAAACACAGTTTTATCGCTCATTAGATCGCGGTGCTGCGTTTACATTGGTCGAGTTAATAGGCTAGTAAGGCCGTAGCAAGGACAATTTCTTTCGACAATGGCCCAGCTGCCATCTTGTGCTTTATACAGTGCGATCAAATTATCTTGGCAGGTCTGAACATAGGCTCTGCGAACTTTTACGCATGTAAACTTGTGAAGAAAACTGTTATTGCCAGATAAACCAATACTTAAACGATCAAAAATATCTAATTTAAACAGTGAGAAATACAAATAAAATAAATATCATAACACTTTTAAACACTAGTTGTAACAAAATAACCTGCACGAAGTTCGGACCTGCCAAGATAATTTGATCGCACTGTACATTGCTATTTGCGCACTTGATGACATTATTACTGCATCAGCGAGCGCAGTTCGCATATGAGCTATGAGGCTCAACATATTTTGTGGAAAATGCCGACACGCTTAGAAGTAGTAGGTTAGTTGGAACGTCCGACGTACAGTCCGGAAAATACCTGCTATTATTAGCCTCGTAGTAATAGCCACCTACTATGAAAATGCTCTGTTTGAAGCGTAGCTTGAATGTAATCCTGCATAAAGCTCCTAAATTGGATGCCCCAACTAAGGTTTAACCGTTACGTCGTTCTTGCAGATATTTTGATCAGGTGTACAATTTTCAATTATGATTTTGTGCAATTAATGACGATGGTTTTAAAAAATATTTTTGTTATAGCCTTAATATTAATATTGCATGAGGTTATGAAGTTCCTTCCGATCCGTACTAAGTAGGTAATTTTACTGAGGAACAGGAGATCCATAAAGTAGTGAATTTAATTGGCAGAAGCCCAAGGCAATTTGTAATCGCGTTACTCCGTGTATGGCACTAAACCTCTACGAAGTGTGCCTTAAACTTTTGGTACTACAAACCACTATCATCAGATATACTCAATACTCAAAATATCAGAAATACTATCATCAGGTATTCAGGTCATAAGACAATGCTCAACTGTATACTAGACGTCTTACTCTCCTAAGCCTAAACGCTCCTTAAGATCGCTATGTAACAACAATGAAAGAGCGGTCATTGTTTCCGAGACATTACACCAATGCGTGGTAACTACCCAACTGTGATATAGATCGAATTATGACCATTTATAGATTATATTTGATTAGTACGATCAATTTGGAAAAGTCCCCCGAGTTTCCCTATTGGTTCGGCGTGAGGGGAAGAACGGCGTTTTTATTATGTGTCGCAAAAGACGAAAGTAGGTAATATTTTCATGGTTTTAATTCGTGGGTTTATATCACAGCATGATACCGAACATTCTTAGTGTCATGAAATCTATTTTTGTTTCAACCTGTAGGTTTCCTTACATTCTGTTGAGAGATTTTATCATCTCTCTCTGGTCGTGTCGGATTGCCGTCCCATCGGATCATGAGAATGATCATTGGAGATGACGAGAGAGTTCAACTGTACCTGCGTAGACGACTGGGGTCCGTTAAAAGTGGGCGCTATTTTGTAATCATGAAGGTAATAGAGAAGAAGAATGCTGCGCCAACCCCAAATTAATTGGAATAAGGGGATTGAAAAATGGTGATGAAAGTGCAGGAGAATGGTCTTGTTTTCACCAATTCGTCTGCAATAAGGTGGTTATCAACGATACCTGTAGTTATAAAACATTTCCCATGCCTAGTTGTCGTGCGACCGAGTCGCTTTCCTCTTTAAATTGAGTTTACTCTGCTAAAATAAAAACAAACATCAACCTTGTAAAACTTTTAACATGATGTCATAACCATTCTCCCACCAAAAATGATGTAAAAACATTACGTACGCTTCTCAATACCGTGCACAATGTAAGAGGTTCTTGTTTTCCTCCGCCATTAATTCAGGCGGGAAACAAAAGGCAGACAGCGATTGGCAAAGTTTGGCTTTTGATCAAACTTTTCATATTAATAGCTACGCTAAAATGTAGTGTCTCTGCCCTTATGTTCAGGCGTTATTAGGCACTTTGTAAGAGGATTGTTCTTGTCTTCGGGTTCGCTAGTTATTGTTTTTGTTTGTTAAATTGGAGTGGTATTAATTGGGTTTATTGGTTTATTTATGTGGGTTTTTATTAAGCTAGCTGTAAATTGGGCAGGTGACATTGTTATATCGTAGGAAATTGAGATTAGTTCGGTCAAAGAGAGAAATATTGTAAGTAGTGGATGAAATCCAGTGCTGTGCTCTGGGTACACCCACTTTTCACCAATTATGTTTAATTTTAATACCCATGTACCCATGTACCCATTAGAGAGCGAGCCTATAGGAGCCTACTACAGGGCACAACTGCTACTGAGAAATTTTTGAAGTAAACACACAATAACACTATTCACGATCTAGGAATCTAACCCAGGACATTATGTACAGCATTCGCGCTTACGACCACTAGACCACCGAGGCAGTCAAAAATAATAATAAATAATTGCAACAGTTTGTTAGTAATATTAACAATGAAAAACTGGTACAACAATAGTCTATTTCAGAAGTAAATACCTACTAACTTTGTGTGTTACTCAGTACCTACAATAACTTGGCTATCCATTGCCGCCTAACTAACAACACACGTTGATACCATACAAACAGTTCCAGCAATGGTGCCTATAGTATGGTTTTCAGGTTCCGGGCACATCTATTGTGATCGGAAACGATCGGAGGCAGGTGTCAGGTCCGCAATGCGCCAAAACCTTTTGTTTGACAACCTGAAGACTGCCCGCCTTGTCTATAATTGGCAATTGTTGTTTGAATCGTTATAATGGCTTGTTATAATGTTTTTTAAAAGGAAGAAAATAAATAAATTAAATAAAATAGTTTACAAAAATATGGTTTACAATCAAAGTAAGGCTTTTTTTTGGAGCTTGTGAAATTATCCTCCCGATCTGGGCGGATTGGAAGGGAGTGTCAGACTTCTACTAACTACAAAACCTAAAACCCATGTTCCTTCTTAGCCCTTTGTGTCGGGGCCGCGGTATCTCTTACGCAGCCCCGACAGGTGCAGCCAATACCTAAGCTAAGATAACTAAACATCTTGTAATTATAGGTTTCTGTTTGTACAATATAAAAGTCAGATAAATGTGATACCAGCAGTTATAGAATTACAGAAACCAAAGATCTTTGTCAAATACTTTGTAAAAAGGTTTTTATATGACGTACGGCAAAATGCTTCAATGAAAACCGACTCACAGTACACACTTTTTCTCTTTCTAGGTATCAGAACGTATAAAGCACGTCCTAATGGGGAATACCGTTAAAAGCCAAATGTAGACGGTGCGACTATATCTAGGTCTTTTTTTTTTGGTGGGTGGAAAATCATCGAATAACCCCCTCCGCTCTTGGGCAGAGCGAAGGGGAGTGTCAGACTTCTACTGACTAAAAACCAAACCCATGTTCCTTCTTCGCCCATGTGTTGGAGCCGCGTTAACCTTTCGACAAACCACAGCCCCGACGGGCACTATATCTAGGTCTCAATCCGACTAATAATAATTCAAATTCAAATACAAATTCAAAATTCAAATATTTTTATTTGTAGAACATAGATAAAATCTAGCTATTTATTTTGAAACATGTAGGCAATGTTCAGTCGCGGCCACGAAGTCTGGATTTTTTGACCAGTTTATGACAATAGCAATAGCAATATATTATAAGGGACTTAATCATATCTGGCGAAATGTGGTGTATTATTAGTTACACTTTTGCGTAACTTTTCCGGGATTACAGGCGTGATATTAGTTATGTTATGAAATGAGATTTTCAACCAATGACATTAGTTTCACAGTTTACCACCCCATTAAATGCAACCGGCCTTAACTCATCTACCAATTAATAATCCACAGATGTTATCAATCGTGGTCAACTTCAATTCGGTAACGAAACGCTTACGGCTTGGCAATCCAAACGGTTAAGTAACATGCGTATTTCGACAGCTAGTCGAAATCGACATCGGAATTGCTTTGAGCTTGCTACGAGTCATCGCAACGTAACTTGTGACGCGATTCTACTCTACAAAGGAAACAAGCGAGACGCATCTGTTCTTGACGCTAGTCGGAACGCCTGAGGTTGTGAACGGGACGTTACTTGGTAGTGTAAAAGTGGGTTGGATCATTTTCTATATTTCCACGTATAAAGTCCCCATATTGGTTGGTACAAAAGAGCTCAGAGATTTCAATAGTTGACGCTTTGAGGGATTTGCAGTGCTTGTGGTGATTCTATTTATAAAGCTACTTGCGTCACCGGTTTTATAGCGCAGATAGCGAAATTGTATCGTGTTGCGTCAAAAGCATATTGTTTTCAATTTCATTGGTTTCGTATAGTGGTGGTGGTGGTCGATGGGGCCGGAAAGTTCTGGAATGGCGACCGCGAACCGGAAGACGTAGAGTTGGAAGGCCTCCCACTAGTTAGACCGATGACCTGGTGAAGGTTGCGGGGATCCGCTGGATGCGAGACGTACGGGACTGGTCAATGTGGCGACACTTAGGGGAGGCCTATGTCCAGCAGTGGACGTCTTTCGGCTGAAATGATGATGACGATGATGGTATGGTTAACACACTGTGATAATGTTTTAACTATACTAAATGTATGAAACCGATTTGCTTCTGATGCGACTCGACACAATAAGTTTTAACCATAAGTTGGGTCTCGTTGAACATGCTTTTACAGTGGTACTACAAAAAGCACTACAGCAACGTAGTACCGTCGACCAAGCTAATAAGTATACAGCCAGCTAACTTGTATTTACTTTTAAGATTATACAGATACGTTTAGAGACTGATGTCAAACGATACAGCGTTTGACATCAGTCGCTTAATTCGGAACATTTGATAAAACAAAATTACAATCAATATTTTCAGTGTTATAGAATTATAAAGATCTCTACCCTGTATACTTATTAGCTTGTTCGACTGTACAAAAAGTGCCACAGCGTCATCTATGACACAAATTGAGAACTCATCAAAATTCTATTGAAAACCTGACAACAACTGTCGGGCAACCAGAAACAACACCCGTCTGGTTGAAGGATCCACCCTTTTCAGCAGTGGATGAATTGGATGCAAATTATTCCTTGTGGGAATAATTATCACTTGTTCTACCGTAGGACTGTTCAGTAGAACAAGTAGGAATGATTCAACTTTGTACCCTATTCTTCCTATTTTTTTTCTTTTTGTTTTCCCCACAGTCTCCGTTGCAAGACGCGTATCGCTTGAGCGTGTAGCTCGTGGCCACGGCCTAAGTTTGTGACGCATTTGTGTAGTTGGATAGTCCGCAAAAGTTACTAATTGTAGGACATGCTCGGTAACACTCTAGGTCGGGTAAAAAGTAAGTTTGAGTAGTAGTATCCTTCCTTCTACAAAGTATAAACGGACCTTCCACAAAGCCGTCAACCAAGCATTATGTATGTCACAGTCAAAACTGTTAATCAGTCAAAACTACTTTTGACCGGTCAAAGTATTTAACATTTATTTAGGATCTTAAGGTGGTTTCTATTTTATTACATCGATAAATTAAGAAACCTAAGGTCATTAAGAAACTTATTAGGTTTGTTAGGTTTTTTTTTTGGTGACCCTTTGGAAAACCTCATGCTATAGCTAACATATTATAATAGAGAAAACGCGAATAATTGTTTTGACTGACACGCCAGTCAAAAGTAGTTTAGTAGTAGTCACTAGTAGTTTTGACCGATTAACAGTTTCGACTGTAACATGTACATCGAACTAATTAAGTAACTTATTACTTTACGCAAAAGTTATTGCTGGGAAACGATACTTTTTTTGGGTGAAATATGACGGTAGGATATTCCATGTAGTGAAAACATTGTGCTGATAAATGAATTAAATAGTACGGGGGCGGTGAAGGTATTTAAGGTAAAGTTGATAAATTAAAAAGCTTATCATAAAGTTGTAACTTTGCCCCCCCAAATATCAATAATAGAAGGATACCAGCCTAGCTATGGTCCAGGACAAACAAAATAATGATGGTGATTACTTCAAGTGCCTCTCATGCAGCTTCATTGAGGGTACTTTTACACACATTATTTCTTCGTAAAATTTCCATATTGGTAGCAGGTACACAAGAGCTCAAACATTTCAATAGCACGAAGCTTTGAGGGATTTGCGTA
This sequence comes from Diarsia dahlii, assembly GCA_949775195.1. Classification (NCBI taxonomy): domain Eukaryota; kingdom Metazoa; phylum Arthropoda; class Insecta; order Lepidoptera; family Noctuidae; genus Diarsia; species Diarsia dahlii. Next base: position 21,803,830 of record OX459197.1, on the reverse strand, counting down.
CTTGTATACCTACAGGCAGGATGGCAGGTTCCATACAGGCTGTGTTACATATGACAACGCCGGAGGCGATATCGGTGTATGTAAAATACTTGGGTTTAAAAATCATATCGTCTATAAATAAAATGTTCCATTTCTCTGCTTGTTTGTCATCAGGCGTTTTTATTGCATTAAATATTTAAATCTGTAAAAAAAATATGCTTTATTCAAAACAACAGCAACCAGAATTATATCATTACTTTATGTCAGAGACGATTTCTTTTTTCTTCCTGTCTATAACTACTTCATTTAGGATAGTTGACTGAAAAACAACAATAACTAGAACTCCCAAGAGAACTAGGTTTTTTTTTAATTTTATTAGCCTTTATTGTCCCACTGCTGGGCAAAGGCCTCCCCCATAGTCTTCCACTCGTCTCTCAGTGCGAATTTCTCCGGCCAATCTCGCACGAGATTAGTCAACTGAAAATTTAAATAGTCGGAACGTTTCCAATTCTGATAGAAAATTAAATAAATGGGCTGTTGAACTAAGTAAGAGCACGGTAAGAGAGAGATTATAGTTAAACATATTTCTGTAATATATCGCTGTAAGACCGACAAGAATATATTTTATAATAATTTTACGCATAGAGTGAGGCCTTCGCTTACCTTGCCTTTATGCAGCAATGCAAATAGGTACCTTTTTGTGAATTTTCTAATTATAAAATAGTCCTTATCTCATTAATTACAATATATGCCAGTTACCTCTTAAATACCCATAGAGGTCTCTAAGGTACTGACCTTTACCCACGCAACTGCGTCAGTGTCTGACGTCATCAAGGTAACGAAGAGTGGGTAGGAGTAGGTATCCCGATGCAAACTCGATTCAGTAATATTTTTTTTTATATACTTGTGGTCGGGATGGGTCAGGACAGATGAGTCAGGACAGATGAGTCATAATCGTCACACATATTCCCGAGGCAGGAGTGATAATTAGGACTTCTTCTTGACTGATGGACCAGATAAAGAAAACACCGGGACAGTTGGAAAAGAATGGGAGAGGCCTCAGCCCAGCTGTGGAACAGAAGACACTAAATAAAAAAAAATACTTCTAATTTTTTGGGACTAACCCGCGACATTATTCTCAAACCACTGTAACTCCTGTAAGCCAGTATCAATAGTGATGACCACCAGAAAACGCCGAGACATTGAACCTCGACGAAGTCCTAGAGAAACGATTTAACTTTTTTGGATCTTGCAACGAAATTAATCTGAAAAGAATTGCGAAGAAGTAGATATATATATAAGGGTATTTTCCGATATTTCCGTGATTTGGAAGACACAGTCAATCAAACAGAATTGAGTTTCTCTGTAATAAAAGATTTATTGTGTTTATTTAACATCTGAATTATGATTCACATGGATTATGTGCTTAATATCAAAACATTACATACCTGTAATAAAAGAAACGACATTTAATGTTATCAATCCCAATGTCTGTTCCTAAATCACTATTCAGAATATTATCCTCCTTTGTACTTTAATAACAATGAAATTATAATAAGTTCTCTTACAATCATGAGACGCTTTGAGGTTATATCATAGACATGTCTATCAGTCTATCATAACTTGACCACAGATTTCAAAAATCAATTTGTCGCGCGATGACATTTATTGCGCGGGAAATTATAAACTAAAGGAAATTATAATTTTCTTTACATCTCCCCTCCCAGAGAAGATTTAAAACAATACATGTGCTCATGCATACTCTTCAAGCGCAGGCAGGAGCTGGTGTTAGCTTCGAGATGTGGAAAAACTTCGACTCTGATTTTTTGTGTCCACTATTTATTTTGTAAATTGTGTTTGATATTTTTTCAATTATTTTGTAGGGTCCGAGTCTCAATTCATCGAGCTTCTTCCTATTTAGCTTGTTTCCATTCTCTACAAAAACGGTATCACCAACTTTGAATTCTATATGTTTGCGATTTTTATCGTAAATTGTCTTATTGTAATTATGAGATCTGATTGTATTCTCCAGTGCTTTTTCCCTGGCCTGGATTAAATCATTCTCGGTTTTTTCCTGTTTCAGTTCTTTTGGCAAAATTGTTACATCTGTACCATAAAGTAGGTACTTTGGAGCATATCCAGTAACAGTGTGCTCCGTTTCATTGTATGTTTTTACACTGTTGTGCGCTATTGTTGTCCATGCTAATTTTGTGTCCTGTTCATTAATCTTGCATCTGATTTTATTGACTAATGTTTGGTTTAGTCTTTCGTTTAAACCACTTGAGAAGGGAGAGTTCACTGATGTGAAGATTATTGGAATATTCTTCTCATCTAAATATCTCTTGAATTCCTTTGAATTGATACCTGGGTATTGGTCCGTGAGTATCAAGTCAATGTCATCACTTTCTGCACAGTTTTTTATTAGTTTGATAAAATCATTTGCATTTTGAGTACTTGATGTCAAAATATATGCATACCTGGTGAAATGATCTGTTAGCAGGTGCAAGTATCTCTTCGTTGATCTGGAACCTCCGAAACCCCCAATGGTATCAATAGAGCATATCTGAAATGGTTTTGTGGCGGGACCCAAGTGGGACATTAACCCATATTTATTTTGTCCTCTTGATTTGTTCTTTACACATACTATACAGTTTTCACAAGTTCTTTTTATGTTTTTCGTCATGTTTTCCGCTGTATACACTGAGCTAATCATTCTTTGCATCTGTTTAATTCCTATGTGACCTAGTTCTGTATGTACTGTTTTCATGAAGTCTATGCTGAATTTCTCTGATATTATTATTTTTTCTTTTTTTTTCACTTTCTTGTAGTAAACTTTGTTTTTTGTCATTAACTTATCTTTTCTGCTCTGTATATATTCATTTTTAACTTGATCTTTTATGATATCTTCTAGTGTTATTGTGTTGACTACTGTTAACTGTTCCTCTTGGTTTTCATATGGTTCCAGGACTGGGTTTCTACTTAAGCAATCAGCTTCAATGTTGTATCTTCCTGGAGAATATTTTATTTGTAAATCATATTGTGATAAGTAGTATGTTAGTTCACCTAATTCTTCATCTGTTCTAGATCTTATGTTTAGATTCTCCAATGGTTTGTGATCTGAAAAGACAGTGAATTTCCTACCTATTAACAGATGCTGCCAATACTTTACACATTCTTTTATTGCCAGGCATTCCAGGTATATAGCTTTCTTCCTTTTTTGTACTTCATTTAATTTTCTTGAGAAGTAAGCTACTGGTTTTTCTTCTTTGTTTTCTTGTGGCTGTTTTAGGACTGCTCCTACTCCTAGTATACTGGCATCTGTGTATATGTGAATAGGTAGGTTTGGGTCAAAGATTGTCAATACTGGTTGTGAACATAATATTTCTTTCATTTCATCGAACGACTCTTGGCATGCTTTAGTCCAGTTAAAGGTTTGTCCTTTTCTCAAGAGGTTATGCAGTGGTTCCAATTTTATTGCTATATTTGGCACATACTTGTGATAAAAGTTTATTTTTCCCAAAAATTGTCTTACATTTTTTTGGTTCTTTGGAGTCGGGAATTTTTTTATTGAAATTAAGTTGTCTTTCAGCGGTCTGACTGAATTATTCTGTATTACATGGCCCAAGTATTTAACTGTGTCTGCAGCAAATGTGCATTTAGTGAATTTTAGTTTTAACCCTTCGTTTTTAATTGCTTGAAATAGTTGTTCCAGATGTCTGGCATGCTCCAAAAAGGATTTTGAGTATATTAAAATGTCATCAATGAAACATACTGTGAACTCTCCGAGCTTGTGCTTCCGTATTATATTACACATTATTCTCTGGAATATGGCTGGGGAGGTTTTTAAGCCAAAGGGTAAACAGGTCCATTGGTAATGGCCCTCTTGTGTCACAAATGCTGTTTTGGGTCTGTCTGTGACACGCAGAGGTATTGACCAAAATGCTGAATTTAGGTCCAGTGTTGTGAAAAACTTGCAATCTCTTGTTTTTACTATTAGGTCCTCAATAAGAGGGAATGGCTGTGATTGAGGTACAACTATTTTGTTTAAGTCGCGAAAATCGATGCACAATCTTGATCTTTTATTTTCATCTCTTTTATAAGCTAATGTGACTGGTGCTGCAAACGGGCTGTATGATTCTTCTATTATATTTTTTTCCAATAATTTTGCAATCTGGTTCTCTATCTCCTTCTTGTCTTCCATTGTGCAACGATATGGTCTTTTACTGCAATATTTTTCTATTAGTAGATCAATGTGTGCTTCATATTCCGTTACCTTTCCAATGTCGTACTTGTCCTTTGCAAATACTGATTTATTTTTCAATATTAATTTATCTATTACTGCCTGTTTTTGACAGTCTAGATGATTTATACAAATTTTGAAGTTTTCTTCATTGATGTCTTCATTGAAGTTTACTATATTTTCAGATTTTATTTCCTTAGAAATTATATCTGTTGTATTTGTTTCCTTAGAAACTACGTCACTTCTTTGTATAGGTATTTTCTGATTAATTTCTAAGTTTTCGTTTTGAACTAGGTAAAACTCTTTTATACAATCAAGTCCCACTAGGAAATCGTAATCGAAATTTTCCTTGTCTATTACAAAAACATTCATTTTTTTTTCCACATCAAAAATGGCTACATCTAGTGTAATTATGCCTTTTGCCTTTTTAACGCCATTAATCGTTTTTAAATTAGTGTTGTTTGAATGATTAGCTTCCTTATTATTTATCTTTAGCAACTTTGAGCTTATTAATGAGACATTAGACCCGGAGTCGTAGATCCCAAATACTTCAACATTCTTATTGAGTACTAATTTTACTTTGATCAATGGCGGCACTATTAGTTTTTTTGGTCTTCACATTGCAATTCACATTCCAATTCTGAATTGTTGATGAGCTTTATTTGCTTTTTATCCTTTTCTGAGTTTATTTTTGTTTTAAACCAACAGGAATCTTCTGAATGATAGCGCACACCTTTCTTTAATTTTTCACAAATACTACATTTTTCTTTAATCGGCTTTGTATCTTCTTTTTTCTTGATATATTTTTTTCTTGTTACCAAATGTTCTAATCTGCCTAGTTCATTAAATAAGTTCTTTGTGTGTTCTATTTCTTCTTTGTTTATTCTATCTGTTATAAAATCTGGTAAGCCAGCAGCAATTATATCGATTAGGGTGCCTTCGTCTATTGTTTTTCTTACTTCTAGTAAAAGTTTTTCTTTTTTTATCGCATATTCTAATAAAGATCCTGATTGATACTTAAAAGATAAAGCATACTTGCTAGTTGTCCAACCTTTATTGGCATAGGTTTGCAAAAAACTTGATTTCCATTCCATCCACTCGGAATGTAAACTGAGTTTGATCATCATGGACGAATACCAGTCAGTGCATGTTTTTTCTAGGAATAATCTGAAGATTTCAATTTTTTCTTCATCTTTTTCTATATCAAACCTCTCGCATTCTTTTTCAAACACTTCCATCCACTGATTTGCACTTGAACTTTTTCCATCAAATTTTTCAATCACAAACCTGTCTGCTAACTTTTTTATACTTTGTTTTTCTTTGTTTTGTTGACTTTCAACTAATTTTTCCAGTATTTTCACTATAGGATCTTCTGAACCCTTTTTGCTAGCTATATCCATTTGTTCTTGGGTCGTTTCCTCTAGAAGTTGGTCCCGGAAAATCATGTTTCCATCCTCATCAACATATGTTTGTATTATTTCCTCTGTCGTTTTTATCCAAACACTTCGCGTTTGATATCTTTTTTTCAATGAATTTTTCACAGTAACGAAGACTTTCGAGGTTTGTATATGTTTGTGCAGTGATACTGCTTGGTACTCTTCAGGAATAAGGAAAACTTTGTCATCTTGAGTGGCAATTGAGGTTAAGGCGATGTAGTTTGATTTTCCGTCTATTGCTGGTTTTATTTGAAATGTAAACTTTAACTTTTCCATTTTTTGACAGTAAATGTCGTTTTATAAGGGTATTTTCCGATATTTCCGTGATTTGGAAGACACAGTCAATCAAACAGAATTGAGTTTCTCTGTAATAAAAGATTTATTGTGTTTATTTAACATCTGAATTATGATTCACATGGATTATGTGCTTAATATCAAAACATTACATACCTGTAATAAAAGAAACGACATTTAATGTTATCAATCCCAATGTCTGTTCCTAAATCACTATTCAGAATATTATCCTCCTTTGTACTTTAATAACAATGAAATTATAATAAGTTCTCTTACAATCATGAGACGCTTTGAGGTTATATCATAGACATGTCTATCAGTCTATCATAACTTGACCACAGATTTCAAAAATCAATTTGTCGCGCGATGACATTTATTGCGCGGGAAATTATAAACTAAAGGAAATTATAATTTTCTTTACATATATTAAACGTTATTTTAATTTAAAAAAAAATATTTGTGGCATGTACCAAGTAGATATATTTTCTTGCTTTCTTAATTAACGACGACACGTTTGGCGTAGTGGCTCAAGCAATAATTGACTGCTGCGCTGCGTGTCGAGGGTTTGATCCCCGCACGAACAAATATTTGATGGCCTGCAGATAGTTGTTTCGGGTCTAGGTGTTTTTGCATGTGAGTTTAAATGTTTGTGAACGCACCCACGATACAGGAGAAATTCCTAGTGTAGGGCAACGTTTAAAAAAAAAAAGAAAATTGTACGTCCGTCAGTTTTCGTTCCGCCGATGCCGTCAGTATTTACGCATTTGTACCGATATAGTTTATAGCCATACCAAAACTCGTCGGTTTCCCTTCTTCACTAAAAGCTGCCGTGGGCGAAAACCTCTAAGGTCAATAATGTTAAATTTAATAACGAAGTCAGCCTAAAAGGAGATAATGTAGAGAAGACTTTGAAATAACTTTAGTAATTTTGAAAGGCTTATTTAATTTAGAAAATCTTTGCCAACTTAATGTATAATTTAAGTTAATTGTGTAAACTTGATAAATTATTATATTATTATGATGATAGTTAGTATATTAATCTCAAGATGTCTGAGTTATATTAGCCTTCGATTCTTTTGAAGACGGTTTGTAATTTATTTTGAAAACACATAGGTTGCTAATGTGTTTTCAAAATAAATTACATTAATAATGTCTAGCTTATTATTATTATTATAATTAGCCTGTACTGTCCCACTGCAGGGCAAAGGCCTCCCTTCCCTCCTTCCACTTTTCGCGATCTAGTGCGATGATAGGCCAATCCTTTGAGAAGAATCCAGCACATCCCGCCATCTCCTTCTGGGCCTGCCGCGTTGTCGTTTCCTGCTGGTTGGTGTCCACTGAGTGGTAATTTTTGCCCATTGCTCCTCCGACATGCGGCAGATGTGACCAGCCCAGTTCCATTTCAACCCAGCAGCTGTATTGCCAGCATCGGCTATTTGGGTTTTCGAGCGAAGTATAGTGTTTCTGATGCGGTCCGTGAGTTTGACACCCAGTATACTAGCTTAATTATGATTATTACCTAGTTATTCTTTTGCTGTTGAATATAAATTACCAAATCTCATTAAAAAAAGTTCAAATGCCTTAAATTCATTACGCTTGTTGTCATTTCAACGTTCTAAATACTTCCACGTTTGCACCGTTTGTTGGAACCCACATACGTAACAATATTTTGCATGCATTTCGCAGTATCGTTCGGAAACTATTTACACCAAAACCAAGGCTTTTCCCAGCAATTATGTGCGCTCGAATCAACTTAGTTTGATGCACTAAATGCGTATAAAACAGCTTTGATGCACTAAATTCGTATACAACAGCATATTTAGTTATTTACATAATACAGGGTGTAAAAAGACCCACGAAACCATATACTACTCATACTGTTCGTCATAACTAATAACTTAGCTTATAACCCCTTAACTTTTTTATTATGAGTTTATGACAACTCCTGTATGTACCATATGTTCTAACAATTACATATCTCATTGTTTTAATTTGTATTTAGGAAATAAAAAAAAATACCATAATCACTACAAATCGTTGAAAGAGTATTTGAAAATAACTTAGACCGAAAATAATTGCTAAGATATTACTAAAACATTTGTGGAGACGATAGGATGTAGAATTCTTGTGTAATCAAATCCAAGACAAACATCCACCTTAAATCACATTTCGCTCTCAAAGACGCAATATCTAGCCAAAATTTCGATCTAGCCTAATATCTAGCTAATAATCTTAGCGGCAGTATCTCTGCGGATATTACCCGGGCATGCAGATTTATGCCCGGCTTATATACCGGTGCACATATTGCAACTCCGGGCCTATTGAAACTGTCTGTGAAATACGTATCGGGAAGCTTTCCTCGGCTTACGACCTGCTTTTCTTGGCTACGTGTTTTAGAGTCTAGATTGGTTTGGAAGAAAAGAATGAAATAAAAAGAAAATTTGGGAAGTTTTGTGTTTAGAAATGGGTCTAGAATAAACCCCCATAATTATAATAATATACATTAAATGAAAATGAAATCTTTATTTGTATAATTAATCTTTATTTATATATTAAATTGAATGGAGCTCGTGGCTAAATAATAACAGTGTTATGGGGCGATCTTCAAGGTTAAGCAGCGTTTGCCGAGGTTGGTCTGTGGATGGGTGACCATTTATCACATACAACGCAGTATGTAATGTAACGGCTTAACGTGCTTGCCGAGACACGGAGGAAGTTTCCATTGCACCACGGAAGGCACGTCAAGCCGTTATCCTCGAAATATTTATTAATATGTATTTATATTCGACAGTCGTTACAGGAAGTCAGTGTCAGTCTTACTAAGGGTTGTAGTATAAACCAGTACTAACTGGGTTGTGGGGGTCAGATAGGCAGAACTCCATGTGAAATACTGGTATTCAACTGCATACTGTTAGGTTGGAAGCCAATCGTAACATAATTAGAATGAGATTAGGCAGATGATGACTTATATTTGGGTGAGGCTCACAGAAAATGTACAGTCGAACAAGCTAATAAGTATACAGCCAGCTAACTTGTATTTAATTTTAAGATTATACAGATACATTTATAGACTGATGACAAAAGATACAGCGTTTAACATCAGTCGCTTAATGCAAAACACTGATGATAAAACAAAATTACAATCAATATTTTCAGTGTTATAGAATTATAAAGATCTCTACCCTGTATACTTATTAGCTTGTTCGACTGTACCATCACACACGTGAACGTGTAACGCACGATAACACACTGGAAATAGGTAACACACTGGAAATATTGTTAAGATTAGTTCACACGAGACAAGATTATTTATTATTAATTGAATTTAAAATAAAACACTATAGACAAATGTATTAATATTAAACTCAAAAGCTTCGCTAACAAAGTTGCATAGCATTACTTATTATTTCTTAAAGACTAATCATTCAAATATTGAGATCAAGATTTGATTTTATCTTTACTTAAAAATATGGCTAAAGTACATTTTTTGTGAGCCTCACCCATTTATTGACAATATATTTTTCAAAACTAATTTAAGTTACTTATTGTAACTGCATACCAAAACAGCTATTTACTTCATAATGTAATATTAAAAACTGTAATTACTGATAATTTAAAGCGACGACGGACCTCCATAGCGCGCAGTTTTGAACTCGTCCCTAGTTAAGTTTGTTAATTAGATACCTAATTTTACGAAACTAGTCAACGCTTCTGCGAATATTTTAATAAGGCCAACAACTTCATTTGATGGTGAAATGTTTTACTGAAAGAACAACGCGGACTCTTCTTTATTTTTTTTGGAAGGTGCGCATCATCAAAATATGATTCCTCCCGCTCTGGGCAGAGCGGTAGGGAGTGTCAGACTTCTACTGACTAAAAACCACCCATGTTCCTTCTTAGGTCTTTGTGTCGAGGCTGTGTATTAGAAGAACAAAAAAACCCCTACCGTTCTGGGCAGAGTGGAAGGGAGTGTCAGACTTCTACTGAATAAAAACCACCCATGTTCCTTCTTAGCCCTTTATGTCGAGGCCGCGGTATCTTTTTCGAACAACCCGCAGCCTCTGCTTTACCCTTCGGGGGTTAAAGGCGTGATGTATGTTCAAAGTTGAAGGACAGTCAATGACCCTACCTAAAGTTTGGTAAACCCTCCTCAATGTGACACAGACTTTTATCTATAGTTTCCTTATTCTAATCTTCTAAACAAAAAGGTATTCCTATTTGTATGTAAATACGATTTAAGCCTTCTTTTTGCTTTTCATTTATGTTGAGGGAATAGGGAGCAACTCACTTTAAAGGGTGTAAAAGTACCCTTAACAAAAACGAAAGGCACTTGTCTTCCCTGTCACTTTCATATGTTTTTTGTTCTAGACCATACCTGGGAACCCCATAGTTACAGAGATATTGAGGGTCAAAGACCCAAATTTTCACAGCTGTTTTTTTTTAATACTAGTTTTTCAGGTTATAACTTTAGGCAAATTACCTCCAAGAACCGTTTACAATTCAAAGCATCCACTAGCACTATGTGACACTAAAATGTGATTTTTCAAAAAAAAGTCGTTTCCCAGCAATAGTCCATTTTTGACTGTTTGCGTAGGGGGTAGGATTGATGTTCTTATTGCATGGTTGATTGCGTCGTGAAGATTTGGTTTACACCATGTAAAAAAGAAGCCTTACCGTTATTATGATTTGGTCATCCATAATAGCGGTAAGGCTTCTTTTTGTGTAGGTTATCTGCCAAATATCTAAGCTGGCAGAAAAATTAACTCAAGCGAATGTAGAATCAGTTCAAAGATAATAACGACTTGCGGCTTTGATTCCCGGGTCGGGTAAAGTGTTATTGAAGTTGTCCATCAGGAGCCTATTTGTCATCAACCAGGCTCAAATTCAGACTCCGGACTACCACTTCAAAAATTCTGATGGAAAACTGTTGGTGCACGGCGGATGACAATAGGCTCGCCCCCTATTACACCTCTGCCTAACCCTTCGGGGAATACGAGCGTGATGTTATGTTTAAAGATAATAGAACTAAGTTTTTAGTTTAGTTGGAATTTATTTATAAGACCATACATAAACCAAACCTAACAACCAAACATAACTTTAAAATATATATATTTTAAAGTTATGTTTGGTTGTTAGGTTAGTTAGAATATTTTAAAGTTATGTTTGGTTGTTAGGTTTGGTTTATGTATGGTCTTATAAATAAATTCTAACTAACAGCACTAGGTTTTAAGTTTCAAGTAGACTGACGATTCATAAAAAAAAAATATGTAGATAAAATTTAGAAAAGCTTTTACAAAAGAAAATTGCTTCCATTTGTCCATTCGATAACGTAATATTTTACCGTAGGGACTGATTCCGTTTGATCATTACTTAAAGATTGTCGATCAATCCTGTATTATCTCCAAATAATTAATGTCTATTTCCGAATCATGGGTCTGAATACGTAGATAATACGGGGTCCGTTATGAAGCTATTCGGTATTAAAGCTAACATTGCTGTGATTGCGAGCCATTGAAAATCCAGTTTGATGGATACCATTCATAGATATAATATTTATATATAATAGAATGTATAATAAAGCCGGTACCATAAAACGCCGCTTCTTTAATATTCACCTAAAAGTGTGTACCTTTCAGTGACCCTCTATGAGCATAACTCAATTTCTTAGATATTTGTGTTAAGTCCATAATTATCATTCTGAAGGTGCAAAATACACAATCAAAACGTCACTAGTCTCCACACTAGAATTCCTTGTGTTATGTAGAGTCGCTTTCATCTTACAAGATGTTATGGAATATAGGTACGAATGTAAGTATGATAAATGATGTTTTACAAACACTTCTAAAAGTAATTATTTTAAACCAATTAGCTGTAGCTAGAATTATAATTCAAGGAGCTCAACATACATAGTATAAGAGTTTTAATAGCTTGAATGGTAGTCTTCCTCAAACAACCTTTTTCAACAAGCGTTGTATAATTGTGTGCCTTTCAATAAAAAGTTTGAAACGTCAAATTCTAGAATAAAGCCTCCGACATTCAAGTTTATCAAGAGAATTCAAATGGAAACGGAAGTCTTTGGTTATTATTACATGAAATTATTAAACTTTTGTAAAGAGACATTTTGAGAACTTGATGGACTGTTTAAAGTTTATAACATTGATTTATTGTTGTGTTTATTTTGTTAGTATTGTACCTGTCTGAAACAGAAGTAGAAGTCGGCTTGTTTTACACAGTTTACCTGTCTAGTTAGTATTTTATTAAAATGTTATAAAAGCGAAACAAATAAAATAATCACTCATCATCATGTTCGATCGTGTAGCAGAGATAAAAGCTCATGCTGTGCTAAAAATATTAGCAAGTAAGCAAGATTACTGAAATCTACAAGTTTTCACTAATGTCTAAGACACTCATAGTGTCTAGCAGCCATGAACTTAGCATTATATATGTGCTAACAGGACTGAGTACTCCACAATTTGCAACATACAAAAATGAACCATACTGGTCACGTCGTATGGTATTGTTAACCGACTTCAAAAAAGGAGGAGGTTATATGTTCGTGAGTATGTATTTTTTTTTTTTGTCTGGTTATCATTACTGAGGCGAGGAGCGAGATAGTTATAAAGGAGCCCTTTGTCCTTTTCACTTAATTTCAATTGCGATTAGCTGGAACAAACAGATAGACAGACAGACGGTCAGATACACAGAAAATGTTTTTTGTTATAAGTACCGTAAATAAGCTAAGCTTTTTGGTCTTTCGTTTAAAGCAAGCAAAAGTCTTCATGTACTTTTCCATCCGTTATGAAGTATGGAGATAGGTCGTCGGGACAGGGTGACGAAATATGCGACATGTTTAGCGAAGTTTTTAAGTTTAATTTTCTCCAGAACACTATCCCCGACGTAACTCAGTTGGATGGTGACGTGCACTGTTCTTATCAAACATCTACCTCTGATATTGGCTCCGTCGAAGTTTGCGAAACTGAAGTACTTAAGCTACTGAGGGCTATTGACGTAAATAAGTCAGCAGGGCCGGACGGTATTCCTGCTATTCTTATAATTAGGTGCGCGCAGAGCTTAACATTACCGCTTACCCTAATATTTCGTCGTTCTCTTAGTGAGGGGGTAGTGCCGCATGTTTGGAAAACAGCTTTTATCACACCCGTTCATAAAAAAGGCGCTAAGGACAATGTTGAAAACTACAGGCCAATATCTAAGCTCTGTTTGTTTGCTAAGGTTTTAGAAAAAATAGTTTACGCTTCAGTTCATAGTGCTATTAAACAGTCGCTTAATGACTATCAACATGGCTTTCTAAAAAACAGGTCTATTGTATCCAATTTGTTAATCTGTTCCGACTATTTGTCCTCCACCATGTCTGAACCCGCTCAAGTGGATGTTGTCTATACTGACTACAGCAAGGCATTTGACCGTATTGACCACGGTGTCCTTTTACGCAAGCTGCTTGCAGTGGGTATCAGAGGTGATTTATTCAGATGGTTTAAGTCTTATATTGAGAATCGCTGTCAGACGGTTGTACTGAATGGATACAGTTCTGTTACTGTTATAATACCCTCGGGAATACCACAAGGATCCCTTCTGGGTCCTTTGCTTTTTATTATTTTTATTAATGACATTGGTTCGTGCTTTTCCCGTTCCAAAATAATCCTTTACGCTGACGATATGAAAATTTTATGCCCTATATCAGAACTTTCCGACTGTTTTAGTTTACAGCGGGATTTAGACAGCCTTCAAAATTATTGTCTCCTTAACAAGCTCGAACTTAATGTTTCAAAATGTTTTGTTAGTACTTACACACGCAAGCCACATGCAATCTCGTTTCAGTATAAATTTCATAACACAAATATAAACAGAATAAGCGTTATTAGGGACCTGGGTGTCACATTTGACTCTAAGCTGCTCTTTGATGCACACGTTGAGAACATTGTTAGCAAAGCTTCTAAAGCACTTGGATTTATATTAAGGTTATCAGCTGATTTTAAAAACGTAAAAACATATAAAATTCTTTATTGTGCTTTTGTCCGTAGCCATTTGGAGTACGCCTCACAAGTGTGGAACCCTAGTTACAATATTTACATAGACAGAATTGAGGGTATTCAGAAGCGGTTTTTACGTTTCTTGCAGTTTAAAACCAGAAATTATACTCCCAATTATGTAACTCGATGCAAGAGGTTCCACATTTTACCACTGCATGAGCGTAGACGCATTGCTGACTTGGTGTTCTTATTTAAGATTGCAAATGGTACCATCGATTGCCCAGAGCTGTTGAGTAGTATGGGATTAGTTACGCACTGCAAAATGTTTCGCAAGCCTAGTTTGTTGCATGTCCCTCACTCCAAGTCCGCGTACAGGCAAAATTCATTCCTGATCCGTGCCAGCAGAAGTTTTAACAAACTCAATAGTGAACTTGATTTGGACATATTCAACACCAGTGTATCTCGGCTTAAAAATGTGCTGGTGAAAGCATTTTTTGCACAAGATTATTTGTTGTAAAACTATTATTATTTTTTAGTTATTAGTTAATATTCTCGAATCTTGTTACTTTGTTTTTTTATTGTTACCTTTTTTTTTTGTTGTTACCTTTTTTTTGTTGTTTTTTGTTTTTTTTGTTTTCGTGTTTATCAGTGGAAACATGTAATAGGCCTTCAAATGTTTATTGTTTAATTGTATTGTTCTGTATTAGCTGTAAGTTTCCCAAATAGAATAAAATAAAATAAAATAAAATACTTTTACATACATTCAGTAAAAATCAGTTATTTTGACTTAGAAACAGACACTTCAAAGATATTAATTTGTATAGATCGATGTTTAGAATAACGATACAGCGATTGAAAAATGAAACATCTCTGTCAAAATTTGAAACATTATAAATGTGTTACCTAATTACTCCGCTGACTAATCAACTCCAAGGCAGTCCCTCCTCACTTCTCCCGTAAACTTTCATTAAACAGCCTCACGATACGTTCACACGATTCTGTATGAATTTAAATAATTAATAGACCTCGCTCAAGTGTGTAATATTCACGAAAACAGGTGAGTTTTCTCGCAGCCCCGTGTTCGTAATTATGCTTGTTTTATGTTCGCACATTAAATACCATTGTAGGGCGCTGACGGGACTTTTACACTTTAATTTGTTAAGGTTTTTGGGTGAGCAGAGTTATGGGCATGTTCAGTTTTTTTTAGGGACATAACATAACATGACGCCTGGAAACCTCCAAAAGGATAGGCGAAGGTGTATCTTAGTCCCGTCGGGGCTGTGGATTATCGAAAGGATAACGCGGCTCCGACACAAGGGCGAAGAAGGAACATGGGTTTGGTTTTTAGTCAGTAGAAGTCTGACACTCCCCTTCGCTTTGCCCAAGAGCGAAAAAAAAGGTGTATCATAGTACACACATGTCGCCAGTTATGTTTAAGTCCTATGTAATAGGGGGCGAGCCTATTGCCATCAACCGAGCACAAATCCAGACCTTGTGGTTACTACTGAGAAATTCTTGATGAACCTGGGAATAGATAGAATCCAAGACCACCAGCTCAGCATTCGCGATTGCGACCGCTAGACCAAAGAGTTAGTTGGGTAGGGACAAAAAATATTATTCTTTATTTCAAACTAGCTTTTGCCAGCGGCTTCGCCCGCGTGAAAATGACGATTTTCCATACAAACTTTCATCCCCTATTTAAATCCCTTGGGGGTTGAATTTTGAAAAATCCTTCCTTATTCCTTGTCTACATTATAAAGGAAACCTCTGCAAAATTTCAGCTTTCTAGGTCCAGCGGTTTGGGCTGGGCGTTGATGAGTCAGTCAGTCAGTCAGGACTTTTTTTTATTTTATTTATAGAAGATGAAACCTCAACACAGCACACGAATCGCTTTTATTAGTCTTTAACACACATTCATACATACATAAACTCACGCCCTTTTCCCATGGGGGTTGACAGAAACCACAGAACGCCACCTGCTACAATCCTTATATAAATCCCTCCTTTTGCCTCGTCCACATTCATACATCTGGTCATACACGTACGCCGGTTGCGAGTACTACGCACCTGTCCTTTCTGTAGAACATCACCAATAAGGTCAGTGTATGTCTTTCTAGGGCGTCCCCTCCCGGCGCCACTCACATCTGCCATGTAATACTTAATACGTTTCTTTATAGACTTTTTGACTTTCTTTTTTTGTCATAAATCTCACAATAATGCCTTAAAAACTCTCTAAAGCTAAAGCCTTTGCTACAGAAGTCCAGTAACTTGTCCACTAGCAACACTAACCCCTAGAGGACCCTTCACACAGTTTAACAACAAATGTCTCCATAAGAACCAACAGATGAACTCGGAGTACATCAGTATTCATTGCAGAGTTAGTGGAGAACGTTCATTAATGCTTTACAGCTGCATTGCAGGATTGCAGGTCCAACTTTGTAGTTTATGTTTGTTGGTGAGGCAGTATCTCTGCTTATGCTCTTTTTTAATTTATACAGAGTGTAAATGTAACCTTCACGAGGTCATCAACCAAGCATTATTATTATTATTATTATTATGAGCCTGTACTGTCCCACTGCAGGGCAAAGGCCTCCCTTCCCTCCTTCCACTTTTCGCGATCTAGTGCGATGATAGGCCAATCCTTTGAGAAGGAATCCAGCTCATCCCGCCATCTCCTTCTGGGCCTGCAACCAAGCATTATGTACGTCAAAATATGTAACTCTACATTAAAATTATAGCGGGGAAACTTTTGAAAATTTTTTTGGCGTGAAAAATTACGTTTTGCGGAAAACTTAGTGTTACGCACTCAAAACATACGCTGACGAATGCACTGAAATAGTAAATATCATGGAGGTATTTAAAGTTATAACCTTAAAAATAAGTACATATTAATAAAAACCAGTGAAATACTTTGACATCCATAACTAGAAGGTATAATCAGGAATGACGGGGAAAATAAGTGCCTCGCGGCTTCTTTATGGGTCTATTTCATCCCTTTGTATGAAAACTTAGACTGTGTATGAACAACACACTGTCCTCTCAAACATAAAAGTGAAACTTTGAATATTCTACTACAGCCGTCCAAAGACACTTCTAAAGATATTTTAGTGCCCCACGTTTACGACCACAAGTGAAATAAAATACTTTGAATTTGTAACATAAAAACTGCAACGTGGTCATCTCATTCTATGAGGACACCTTATTCACTGGACCCAGGTTTAAATGGCCCTGCTGGTACTAAAACAAGACTTTACGGTGTCTTCAACACGTGTTTAGTACCCAGTCATACAACTGTTTGTGAGGGATGTCGTCCCATGAAGTACGGTCGAATAAAGTAATAAGTATACAGCCAGCTTGCATTTTACTTTTACGATTCATCATCATCGTCAGCCTATAATGTTCCCACTGCAGGGACTCAGGCCTCCTCTCTAGGAGAGGGATGGGCTATAATCTACCACGCGGGCCCAGTCGATTGGTAGATGTCACATGTCTTCGAATTTTTTGGTCCTAGACATCGCCATCGCAAGGCCGGGTCGGGGCCGCCACCACTGGGCCACCACTGCTCTCACTGGGCCACCACTGCTCTCTTTTGCTGCTCTCTCTTTTACGATTACACAGATACATTTAGAGACCGATGTCAAACGATACAGCGTTTGAAATCAGTCGCTTTATGCCAAACGCTTTATAAAACAAAATTTTAATCAATACTTTTGGTGTGCGAGAATTTTAAAGTTTTCTGCCTGTATACTTAATAACTTGTTCGACTGTACAGTACTGTATTTAAAGCAGCTTTTTGATAAAAACTTGTTAGTTATTACGAGTTATTAACAAGTTATTGAAGAATAAGGAATAGTTTAAAGAATAATGGAGTCCTATACATTAAATAATTAAAATTCCGATATGTTAAGTTACTTCTGTTGCTGACCGTACTATCTTCATACTTAAACTATCAACCGCCAATCAGTGTTGTTGTCTTCCAGTTTACAGGACATAGATGCTGGTGGTGTAATTACAAACACATGAGACATGCTAACTTTGTCTTTAAGATGGCAGAGCAACTGTGATGCCTCTAGTTTTGTTAGATGTTCATGTCCATACGCGGCGGAAACCTGCATCTCATCATCTGACTTTTCCCAAATATGTCGGGGTCGACTTCCAGTGTAACTGGATGCAGCTTAAATACCAGTATTTTACATGGAATGACTGCTTATCTAACCTTCACAATTCAATTACTACTGGGCAATATACCTCATATACTCGAAGACTGGTTGTCAGACTATCGGGCTACTGACTTATTGAAATGACTGTCAAATATCTATAAATGACAGTTGGGGTAACGTGCTTTTCAAGGCAAACAGGAAACTTGATCTAATGAGTGGTCTACGGACCAACCTAGGCAAACAAGGCTCAACCTGAAGATGGAGCCACGAGCTTATTTAATCCTACTTGACAATACAGCCTTCAGCAGGTCATCAGTCCACTTTGTGTGAATCCTTCCAATCCTGCGTCTTCTGGTACCTATATAGACAACAATGTAAAATCACATAAAAATCTTACATAAACTGATATTATTGAAAAAAAAAGAAAGTTAATTGACGCTTCTCGTGACCCAAGGGCTGGCTTTTACGTTGGCCAGAGGCTGAGTGTTGCCATACAACGAGGCAATGCCGCCAGTCTTTTGGGCTCATTACCGGCTGACAGCGTTGAGGAGCAGTATTTTTATGCCTTTTTATTGTTTCTTGTTATTTTATTTAATAGTTTTTAATTAATGTACATATTTAAAGAAATAAATGCAGCCAAAAAGAAAGTCAATCTGTAAGTTTAACGTCCGTGCGTTATAACACCTATCTACCTTATTCCCGACAATGAGCGGTTAACGTACTTTGAACATAAAGTAAATTATAATAAAGTTTAAATGCGAGCATTCACCATCTATTCCTTTGAGGTTGTTTTAATTTCAACTTTATGCTCTGGTCTAGTCGCCATTCTACTTTAATGACTACTTTATTTATTTATTTCTATTGCTGTTTCATTTGTTTATGGCCGTACTTATTGTAATTGAATGATTTTGATGCTACTACTTAATGGCTAAATAATTGCCCATATATGAATGAATGATTACTTAGTTAGTGTAAAAGGGCTCCGTTTTTAATTAGCTTAGCGACTACATTTTGGTCAAAGTATCAGTATTGCCGTGATATCTAAAATAAAAGTTTCATCTATGTGTATGTTTTAAAACAGAATAAATGATTATATTTTCGTTGCAGTAGGAAAATAAATAAATTCCATTACTCACTGCAGGTAATCTTTAATTGAAAGAACGCCCTTTGATCAAAAGCACGAAACTACAATTTTATAAAGCAAAGAGAATTCGGCATCGCTTTTATATTCTTGTTCGGAAAGTCGAGTGTTGTATTCAATTTTCGTATCGGCAAAAAATCTGTACGGCCCACAGATATTTTCAGTGAATCTGGACGTTTGTGAAAGTGTTTTTTTTTGTGATTCGTGAACAACAGAATTTTACTGCAGAACTGATTGAGAGGGACTGTTGTGAAAAACTTGTAAGTACTTTTTCTGTACAGAATATTATGCTATAGTGGTTCTCTTCTCTCTTTCAAGGAAAATTTAATAGGTGCTTAGTAATAGTAACTGGGAGCAGTGGTGGCCCAGTGGTTGCGGCCCCGACTTACGAACAGTTGGTCGTGGGCTCGAACCCAGGCAGGCGCATTACTTTGTGTAATTTATTTCATCACCACTGCTCTCAAAACGGTGAAGGAAAACATCGTGCGGAAACCGGCATATCTTAGAACCAAAAATTCTAAGATATGTGACATCTACCAATCCGCACTGGGCCCGCGTGGTAGATCATAGCCCATCCCTCTCCTAGAGAGGAGGCTTGAGTCCCTGCAGTGGGAACACTAAGGCTGATGATGATGATGAATAGTAACTAACAAATTGACTCGAAATCGGCTAGGCACATGAGTTTTCTCGCCTGGTTAGCCATTGACCCGACTGGAATTTGTAAATCTTTGACAGTCGCTGTTGGTAGTCAGTGGCACGAAAGTCTGACAGTCAGTCTTAAAGAGGTTATCGTATTACCCAGCACTGACTGGGATATGGAGATCAGATGGGCAGTGGTTCCATGTAAGTACTGGTATTCAGCTGTATCAGGTTACTGGGGCCCGCCCCCAACATAGTTTGAAAATGGCAAGCAAATAATGTTCTAAGTTGATACTATTACAAAGTAAAAGTTCTTCACATTCATAAGTATTTTGTCGTCACAAATATTTCCAAGTAA
The DNA here is from genome assembly GCA_949775195.1 of Diarsia dahlii. NCBI lineage: Eukaryota > Metazoa > Arthropoda > Insecta > Lepidoptera > Noctuidae > Diarsia > Diarsia dahlii. The sequence continues at coordinate 21,783,595 of OX459197.1, read as the reverse complement.
GTCTAAAAGCCCTAAGCGGTTGTCAGAAACAGTTGAAAACTTGATTTCCAAGAACTTTAATTACACCATTCCTACATTGTTTATGAATTTGTCAATGAATTTAAATGTAACCAAATATTTAGTTAATTCTAAGGGAATCTATTGAAAATGTAATTAAAATACATTCGAAGCGATTAACACATTATATTCATATTTACATACATTTGAAACATTATTTAGGTGGTTTCTATATTCAGGCATGAATGATTTAATATGTACCTACGTGGTTGGGGGTTTGTTTTATTAGATAAATGTCGAAGCATAATATGTAATAAAGAACCTTAAGGTTGATTTTTGTTGTTGAAGAGCAGCGATGATTCTGTGGTGGCGTCCCTGACTTACGAGCAGTAAGTCGTGGGTTCAAACCCAGGCAGACGTATTACTTTGCGTGATTCATTTAACTCCAGTGCTCTCAAAACGATGAAGGAAAACATCTCGTGAGGAAACCGGGGTCACATGTTTTAGAACCAAAACTCCCAACCCGCACTAGGACCCGTGTTTCTTTATCTCATAAACATATTCTCAGAGAAAGACAAACTGTGACTCACTACCACGGCTAAGAGATGGTGGATGTGTATGTATCCCACAGCTGCTTTAAGACTCCGATTTGTGTCATTGTAAATAAAGTGCACTTTTGTTTTTATCTGTATTTTTCTTTCGTTTTTCAGAGGCCACTCACAAATGAAATGCAATGGTGGAAAGTATTGTGTTGCCTCGGTCATACATTTAAGTTAACTGCAGAAATGTTGGGCAGGTAAATAGCATACTAGAGAAGCAACACAAAACACAAATGGTATTTTATGAGTGAATTTCGATGTGGCGTTTGTAGTCAAGCAAGAAAGAATTTGCTCTGAAAATACTCTGAAAAAATCGAGTAGTGTATGCCATTTACTACAATTACTTCTAGAAACCACGAAACTACCTTTAATTACCTGCATCCTTAATCAATTGAATTAACACAACACGTCCAATTACGGTGCAACACGGGCGCATGTGCCGGTTTGCACCGGTTACAACTAGTTACGGCCGGTCGAAACCAGTAATATCCAGTCTAAACGGCTGGTAATGTTCCGGTTAATCGGCTTAAGTTGTATTTATCGCACGAATCCGTGTGTCTAGCCCGTTCGTGTGAATTATTGGATATTGTGGACGGACAATAGGCATTGTGAGATGATTGTGTGGTGGTAATAATTATATTGATGACGGTTGATAGGTTTCTGTTCGCGTAAATAATTAAGTTAGGTTTTGGAATCAGTTTCGCCATCCAACTTGAAAAAAAAAATGCTTATAGTTCTGTAAATCGAAGATTGTAAATAAATATTTCAGGGTATTCGACATTCGTTAAATCAAATCTTATCTAGAATTCTACAATATTCTATGATTGAAGTTCGACGGACACGAACAAATGGCTTCCGGCAGTCCGGAATTCACTGCTGACTTGTCTGTTTCCCGATCGTTATAATCTTGATCTTTTATATATTCGAATGAATCTGTTTCTTCTAAGCAGGAGTGCTCCACCCTAGCCAGCATCATCGCTTCACATGGGCAAACCTATAAATGGTGTAAAAATACTCTTACCGAATCCGAAAGGCACTGGTTCTCCCCGTCATTAAGATCATTTTTTTGTTCTAGACCATACCTGGGAACCTCCTGTTACGGAGATGTCAAAGGAAGGGGAAGGAAGGGAAGGATGGAAGGGGGTCAAAGTTCAAATTTTTTCACAGCTGTTTTTTTAAATACGAGTGCCCATTTATTATTAAAAGCATCCATCAGAACAATGTTTTGAGAGTGCTAAATTGAGTTTTACCGTAAGAAATGATTTTGCACCCCCCAAAAAAAATTGAGTGCCAGCAGTAATTTTTGCGTAGGGTAACTTAGTTTCATGTAGGTACATAATGCTTGGTTGTTGCGGCTTCACGAAGCCGTCAACCAAGCATACACTGCCTGTCTTTTTACACGTGTAAAAACGGAAATATTGAACAGGTTACAATAGCGTATCTAAAGTACAAAGAGAACGAACAAAATCTATAATCCTCAAATCCGGGAATTTGCTCTATTTCACGAAAATCTCAAGGTAGGATATCGTTCACAAATCCCTTGTGAGCAACCTGGTTAAGATCAAGAGTGTATCAACTAGGGGGAAAATACACTGCTTTACTAAAAAGAGAGCTTCAGCTTCAGCATATAAATTACAAGATACATTTTCAAACGAGGTATAAGAGAAGTTCCATGTAATAAGGAGCGAGCTTATTGCAATTAACAGGGTTCAAGCCGCGCTGCATCTAAGAAAATTCTTTATGAAAAAATCTTATGCTTTCAGTACGTGTATTTGAGACCGCTGGACCTACGAGGAAGCCTTTTTATAAATGCGTCCTTTAATTAATTTTAAGTATGTCTAAGTAAGAAATATAAACTTAAAATCCTGAGTTTGAATCAACGGTATTAAAGAAGCGATAATGATTTCCGTCACGTCATAGGAGGCGTACTTATGTCAAGCTTTCAAACTTTTATTTTCATTTATAGTTTCGCAATGTATCATCATCATCACCATCATCAATAGCCTATTAATGTTCCCACTGCTTGGGACACAGGCCTCCTCTCTTTAAGAGGGAATACGCAATGTACCTATAAAGTGCAAGTAAAACATAGTTCAAACAAAGGGAGTGGGTTTTATTTCACCACGCGGGCCATCTACAAATTTTTGTTCAACATTATGGGCTACTGATAAATCAAATACTTTATCCGTCTCTCATCATCTACCTCGTCTTTTCGCAATTAGGGTCAGCTTCCAGTCTCTCTAAATTTGACTGAAAACCAGTATCTTACATGGAGCGACTGCCTATCTGACCTCAACAACCCAGTTAGTACGAGTAGGTACTGTGTAATACGATACACCTCGGTAAGACTAGTTGTACGACTTTCGACTACTATAACGACTGTCAAAAATCTATAAATGACAGCTGGGATCAACGTGCTTTCCGATGCATGGAGGAAACTTGGTATTCAATGGGTGGTCACTTATCTAGGGACCAACCTAGGTAAGCGCGGCTTAACCTGAAGACTGAATCGAGCGGCTGGTTTTATTCTGCCACGAGCTGATTGGCTGATTGGGGACGCCAAGCTGGTTGCCAAGCTACATAGCCTGGCCCACCGCCGCAAAGTTGCATGTCTGTCGGTCTTCTACAGACTGTACTTCGGAGAGTGTGCGCAAAAGCTCCACGAGCTTATTCCACCATCTCCCTTCTTCCATCGAGAGACTAGGCGTACTGCAGGTTATCACCCATACCTTGTCGATGTTCCACACATTCGTACGAAGCGTTTTGCTAAGTCTTTCATTATTCGTACAGCCAAGGAGTGGAACACCCTGCCTGCGTCGGTTTTCCCGAGTTCATATAACCCTAATCTATTTAAGTCGCGAGTAAATAGGCTTCTTCTGGGTAAGCTCGTTCCATCGTCGACCTCATCTCTACCCTTAGGGCAAGATTGAGGTCAAGAGTAAGCCCATATTAAAAAAAAAAGCTCTATATCAATATATTTCTATATCATCATCTTCCTGCCCTTATTCCATTCTATTTGGGGTCGGCGCAACACGTTTCTTTTTCGATTCTTCCCTGTTAGACGTCTCGGTGGCATTTACTCCTTTCTCTTTCATATCATTCCTCACACACTCCATCCATCTTTTCTTTGGCCTTCCTCTCCCTCTCCATCCATCAATATTTATATCCATCACCTTTTTAGTCACATGCGATTCGTCCCTCCTCATAACATGTCCATACCACGACACTCGATTCCCTTTCAACTTTTATCTATCTCTATATCGCTACTTATATAAACAAAACTAAACCGTACAAACAAACTCAGTCCTTAGGATTAGGACAACAAAATAAGCTCCATAAAAGAGCTCAAATCTCAAAGACTCTAAGCTAAAATTATATAAGATTGGGCGCGATATGTTTTGCATGCGAGATGCATAATGTTGCATAATATGCCCATAAAGACCCCGTGAAGTGGCCTTTGCTGAGGTAGACCGACTGTCACACCGAGATGTAACGACATTAGGAACACCGTTCGGATAAACACTTATCCAAATATCACACCTGTAATCCCCGAAGTGTTAGGCAGAGGTGTACCTATTAATATATCCACATTTCGCCAGTTATGTCTCATGTACTCATGATGACAAGCCCGCCACACTATTCCCAAACCACTGTAACTCCTGAAAGCCAGAATCAACAGTGGCGATCACAGAAAAGCGCCGAGACAATGAAGCTCGACGAAGTCCCAGAGAAATTATTTAACTGTCTTGGATCCCGCAACGAATTTAGTCAGAAAACAATAGTGGAGGAGTAGGAAAAACAGGTACAGGAATAGGTGCTCAGTCTACTGCCATCAACCGGGCACAAATCTAGACTACGTGCTTGCTACTAAAAAAGTTTCTGACGGAAAAACCCAATTGCACTATGCCCGACTCGGGAATGGAACCAACCCACCCATGACCTCATCGACAGTACCATTTGCGACCACTATAACAACCATAACAGTTAGTTCAGAATTTAAATATTTAACTTACTTTAGCCCCTCGAACTAGGAAAAGGTCTAATCTTAGTTCAGTCTTATTTCAACGTTTTTGTATACAAATACTAATGGAAACAGAATCTAAAGGACAAGCCTATTACCAGATTCCGAGTGCTTCTAAGATATTTGTTACGGAAATACCAAATAACACTCTGTTTCGTCAGGAAGACGTCATGGTCGGCTGACACGGTTACAAACAGTTGACCATTGATACAGATTCCGCGTCAATAGATAAACGAAATGCTTTCTACGTTTCCTTGAAGCTTGCATTTGTCTTGCCATAGATTAAATAATTCATTAATTTAAGTCCCTTTAAAATTTGCAAGTCAGTTTCCCGCTTCCATTCTAATCGGATGCAGCCGAAGACCTGTATGTTAGCAGTGTTTCTTCTAAGAATAGTCAGATGAGAACACGATCTTCATCTAGTTAAAACTGAAGTTGACTTGAAAATGTTTGCAGGCACAACCTTTCTTGTTTATACATACATCTATGTATAAATAAATTGAGTCATCATCAATAAATTGAGTCTGTTTGTATGGCTAATCCCCGAAACGTCTGGAACTTTTCTGACGGGCATTTTAACGGAAGATACCTAGATGTTGTAAACAGTAACTTAAGCTGCCTTTTATTTTAGAATAAAGTTTAGGGAATCATGCTAAAAAAAAACTATTTAATTTGTTCACAAAATCCGATTCAAATGAACGGAACTGATATTTTTATAATATTCTTATGTAGGTAATAACACTTGCAAGAAAGCCACGGGTAACACCAACTTATTAAATTAAATAACTACGTAATTTTCATTAATTTACGTTAACAAGGTGCTGCCAGAAACTTCAACACGACATCTTCATTCATGTTCATTTCATCTTGGAGCCGTTCAGTTCGTTTCGGTGTGACAGTCTCCCAGTAGTTCCAGTTAAGAGTTCAGAAGCGGCGGCCTAAATGTGTAGTGGCGCAAAGCGGGTAGGTAACGACTTCCCTCAAATTATTTCGGGCCGCTATATTAATATTATGACGGCAACTTTATGACTAAAATGTGTATTAACTAGCTTTTTAACGACGCTTTGCGTGAACATTTTTGCAAAGTTTGTTTATTTGTTGACTCGAAACATGTGTGGAGGTTTATGGGGGCGATAGAGTTATGTATGTGTTCAGCGATTTAATACTAGGTAACGCCCATTCCTGGGTAATAATGGGTGCTTACATCATCACTACATAGTATAAAACAAAATGGCTTCCCGTTGTATGTCCCTATGTATGCTTAGATCTTTAAAACTACGCAACGGATTTTATTGGGGTTTTTTTTAATAGATAGAGTGATTCAAGAGGAAGGTTTTTGCACCCGTGCAAAGCCGAGGCGGGTCACTATTATTGTATATGTGTTTGGTAATGTCATGTAAAGTTCTCGTACTGCGAAAGAATTGAATTTACATTACAATGGTCGTTTTGTAACGAGAATTGGACATTTGTTAGTATGTAACCATGTTCTTATTCAGGCAAATAGGTTTTATTGTTGTTGAAAATGTAGGTTAGGAATCCTTAGACTGTTTCATGTTATTTTTTGTAGTTTTAGTGTACAATTAAATATTCAACATGAATTTTGAAAATACTACGGGGGTGTACAAATACAACCACGAGTTAGCAAGTTATGTTTATGTCCCATGTGATAGGAGCAAGCCTACTGCTTTCAACCGGGTAAAAATTCAGTCTTCGTGGTTGCTACTAAGAAATTCTACCAGACCCTGGGATCGACCACCGAGACTTCATATTAGTGTTAATACTTTATCTGACGAGGAGATCGTGGCTGAATAGTAACTGATGCCGCTCAGGTCGATCTTTAGGTTAAGTCGTGCTTGCCCAATAAAATCTGGTAGCCATCTGGAAGCAAACTAGGGTTACTGATGTGACGTATTGTGTTATGAAACTAAAGTGGAGATGGGCAGGCCATATGATGAGGAGTAAGAAAGACAAGTGGGCTAAGGAGGTGACCAAGTGTCCAAGAGAACACAGACGAAGGAGAGGAAGACAGCGTTGAAGATGCGGGAAGACGATATAAAACGAATAGCAGGTGCCACATGGAGAAGGAAGACACACGACCGCACTTTATGGCAGGCTTTAGGGGAGGCCTATGCTGAGTTAGCAAGACAGTCTTTGTGAAACCAGTGTCTAGGTTAAATATTTTACTTTAGTATAAAAGAACAATGTGTCATATAAGATTGTTTAATAAAGGCTATTATTATTATTTATAAAAATGCTGTCATTTAAATAAATGTTTGTTTTAAAATAACCTTGTCATCAACAGTGAAACTCAATAAACACACACGAGGCTCAAAACAGTATAATAATAAACCTTTGATTCAGTTCAATAAACTCGAATATACTCGCTGTGATGAGACAAAGGAATCTGTGCGATCTAATAAACATAACTTGTGTTTCAATACTTGATTATGTCACAACAGAGGAAACAGAATACATTTCAAGTTTTTATTTGTTGCTTTTTTTGGGTACTGTACCTCCAAAAAAAAACTGAACCCTTGTAGGATCACTCGTCGTGTGTCTGTCTGTCTGTCCGACCACTCCCCTCCCCATAACTCCAAAACTACTGAGCCTAAAGTTTTGAAAAAAATACTGGATTGAGTTCAATTACAGGAAAACCTAGGAAGTCTATGGTGCTAAAAACATGCAAAATCTCTTAATACCTACTAAAATGGTACGGAATCCTTCGTGCGTGAGTCCGACTCGCACTTGGCCGAATTACTTTGTGTAATTTATTTTATCACCACTGCTCTCATAACGGTGAAGGAAAACATCGTGAGGAAACCGGCATGTCTTAGAACCAAGAAAATCGAAGACATGTGACATCTACCAACCCGCACTGGGCCCGCGTGGTGGATTATAGCCCATACTTTTCCTAGAGAGGAAGCCTGAGTCCCTGCAGTGGGAACATTATAAGCTGATGATGGTGATGAGAATGTTAATTTATACGTAGACTCACATCACGCCTGTTATCCCCAAAGGAGTAGGCAGAGGTCCGTCGGGGCTGAGGGTTGTTCGCAAGAGATACCGCGGCCTCCATATAAAGGGCTAAAAAGGATCATGGGTGGTTTTAGTCAGTAGAAGTCCAACACTCTGTCCAAGAGCCGGAGGGGTTTTTTGATGACAAAAAGGCGAAGGCAGAGGTGTACCTAATAGTATTCCCTACATTTCAGTTATGTTTAAGTCCCTTTTTATAATTTCTGCGTTCTTCAGAAAGGACAAGCGGGTAGTACTCGCGCCGGTCGAAGCGAGCTTCATGGTTTCTGCCTACCCCCATGGGAAAAGACATGAGTTTATGTATGTAAGCAAACAAATTTTACCTTTTATAATATTAGTATAGAAAAGCCTATTTCAGAAATTTTCCTCGACATTTCGACCCGTTTTTTTGTATTGAAGAGCACTTCAGTGCTTCACAATGTATGAAAACTGTTTCATGTTAGTTCGGGCTAAGTATTGTTCAGCTTACTTCAGAGTTGACTTACTTCAAATACTTAAGTTCCGTTTGACTTCAGTTAGGGTTTAAAGAGGTATTATTAGTATTGATCGAAGTTCCCAGACGGTAACGTTGAGATTTGCTTTGTAACATTATTAAGTAACTCAGGCGTAGGTACAGAACATTTTGTTGTATATAAAATAACTAGAATTGGTAAAGAAACGAGACATATGTAAGGTTCTATTTATTTGGGTCTTGGCTCGCTCATACAATATCTTTATAGTTCACAGATCATATAAACAACAGTTATAGTTCCTACACTGTTTTAAGCTTTCACGGTTCATAACTATATTTAAAATGGAAATGGAAGATATCCGATAATCACGGAAGATATCCCGTAAGTGACATTTTAAATATAGTTATAGTTCCTAATCAAATATTCAGCAGTCTTAGATTTTCCACGTTTTTTTTTCACAGGTGACCACTGCAACCCAGTGCTGTGTTGAAAGTTTACAATAGTGAGTAATCCGTACCAATTTGGTTGATATATTAAACTTTTTTTTTTTTTTGGACAAGCTCGCCACACTATTCCCAAACCACTGTAACTCCTGTTAGCCAGAATCAACAGTGGCGACCACAAGAAAAGCGCCGAGACAATGAAGCTCGACGAAGTCCCAGAGAAATGATTTAACTGTCTTGGATGTTAAATTAATCAGAAAAGAATAGCGGAGGAGTAGGAAAAAACATAGTTTCCACTTCCCTCCATATCAGCAGGAGACAGAACAGAACAAGGCCAATAGGCACTAGCAATAGATATCTTAAACTTATAATTAGATGCTTCTGTTCTACGAATCAGTTGACTGTTTCTTTTGCTCAATAAAAAAATTAAGTTCAAAAATCTAAAACCCGACTACTAACAAAATCGCAGTCATAAAAGTAGAAAACAAGAAAATAATTCTTGTCTGATATTCTTCGTAGTCGCATGCCACTGATACCTGATGCTCCTTCATGGCGTTCATTGATACAGAAGCCAGCTGCTAATTGCCATTAGCAAGGTGCCGACACCATCAATTTCGAAACAGATACGGTATGGCCGGATTGCCAATTACTTTCCTGCCCATCCTGCACAGCCACTTTTCAGGACTTTTCAGGATTTACTCGAAGCAAATGATAGAGCTGTGCAGGTGGCATATATAAAGGATGTAGAAGTACCCTCAACGCAACCGAAGGGCACTTGTTCTACACCACCACTGCGATCATTTTTTTTGTTCCAGATCATACCCGGGAACCCCTAGTTACGGAGATATTAGAAAAAAAAGTATTTACATCTATTTTTGTAAATACTTGTTTTTCAGGTTATAACTTTACATGAATTACCTCCATGACCCGTTTACTACTCAAAGCATCCACTAGCACAGTGTTTTATGAGTGCTACATTGAGCTTTACCGTAAAATTTGATTTTTGACCCCAAAAAAGAAAGTCGATTCCCAGCAAAAATTTTTTTTTTTAGTTTGATGTACAGAATGCTTGGTTGACGACTGCGTGAAGGGTTAATTTACATCCTGTATAGTCTAACACAATTTGAGATCATCGACACGTAAAGAAGAAGAGGAAGTACGCGTGTATAATTATGGCCCATTTAAAAGCGACAAAGCCTGTTTCTTAGTAGGGGAACACCATGTAACGCTATGCGAAACATCCTCCGCCTTATTACAAAACGTAGTTAAACCTGGTTTAACTTAGACTTGGTTTATCTCGCATGACGTCTCACTTCAATAATATTCAAAAGAAAGTGACAGCATGCGAGATAAACCAGGTCTAAGTTAAAGCAGGTTTAACTACGTTTTGTAATAAGGCGGCCTAAGTCTCGCCTTATCGAGAAAGGTGTCTATTACACATAAGTAGGGTGCAAGAAAGATATATTGCATCAAAAAGAGTAAGTTTCCGCTAGAAACTACTAACACTACGCTTATCTAGACTAGTATTCGATGTTTTGTGTGGACTTTTGTAGGTCGGTTTAAATAAGTGGTCCAAGTTTGGCACAGTCAAAACTATTTACTATAAAATTGTATACACGGATTACACGGACACAACGTCTTAGTCCTCGCAGCGTATCAAGAAGAGATAATGAATTATACAGAGACAAAAAAAGGTCTTCAATACAGACTTATATTAATATTATACTATCATAGTCAACTTGTGCTAGTATGAAGATCACTCTATTTGAACAAACACTGGTCCCAGCCTCTCATAGTTCACGCGAATAAGACCGCGCATGGTGTAATGTTCGGAAGATCGCTCGCTGGTGGCAAGACGTTTCAATTTATTCTGGTAATGTTACTGCTCTGCAGTCAGCGTTCAGGAGTATGGAAGGTGAGTGGAACTGGCATATTGTTTTATAAGCTCTTGGCTAACCGTGAAAAAGCTGTTGATGTTGACTTGAGCTTAGAGTCCTAGATTTTATCTTCAGTTTACATTGTATTACGAGGGACTTCGTGAATATTAAAATAGTTTTGATAAACCCGACCTATAAGTGCCTGAAGTCAGAAAGTTTATAGTGAAGATGACAATGACGATAGCCCTGATGACTCTGGCTTTCCCTTTCGGAAAGTATAGGCGTAATATTAATTAAGGTGATGGTCCACTGAACTCTAAATTTTTATGTAAAATTATATGGATAATATTCTATTTGCTTAACTTTAAAAGTTTGAAAATACTGCGCTAGTAATAAGTAGAACACTAATTTCAATACAGTTAATAACACAACTTCATTTTATTGAAAATTTTCAGCTTATTTCCGAAACTGCACCCCATTATACTTGTAAAAAAAACCTCTGGCATTAAAGTGTGCTTACATTATAATGTAAGAGATACTAACATATCCACAACTTCTATAATCCAGTCATCTCAGAAATATAAACTGTATCGCTTGCGTGCGCCGACAGTGCGCTATGTAAAGAGCTCATAGTTCCTATGGCGAATTGAAAGTAAGCAGATAAAGGGAGTCTGTTTAATCTTGGTTCTGATTGAGATGAGAACAGAAGACGATCGTATGCTCTTGATTTGGTTGGAAGTTTAATCAAAGAGCAAGAGATGACGGATGACGGATGACGTCAAGAAAATAACGGCTTCAACATGGACTCGCACTGCAAAAATAAGAAAAGACTGGAAGTCTTTAGAGGAGGCCTTTGTCGGAAGTACTACCGTTTGCCGATAATCAATAGACATATATTTTTTTAAATATATTAAACTAGTTAATAGTCAATAATTATGTGTTTTATTAGATAATAACATTCCTAAGTAAATTAGTTTAGGCACACAAAACTACTCTGTGTAAAAGTTGTAAACAACAATACCTAAAGGCTTTTTTCGTGGTGAAAATGTTATACAGTCCATTCCAATCCATTTGATCCTTTCAAAAATTAAAATTAAAATGTTTATAGCTCAATACAGTAAATAATTTTTCTCAAAAATGGTATGTAATGTTGCCATAACATCTCTAAAAAGTATCCAGAAAGTGAACTTTACCGGAGACTTATTCACAACTGTCCAGTAAGAAGCGAGATTTTAAACTTGGAATCTCCTACTGTCCAGTAAGTAAGTATGTAATTTACTTACTGGACACTAGGTCATCCTCTTTAGATCTGTTTAGAAAAAAAAACATAGTACCAGACACAGATTACAGTTTAGCCATTATAACATGGTTATAGAAGGGAGGTTCCAAATATATATCTATCTCTCTTTTTGGTATGACATTTTATGAGATACATATATTTTTGGAACCTTAAACAGCCATTTTATACGTTGCGTTTTGTACTTAGTAATGTTGTAGAAGTATAGTGTGGGATTTTATGATTGTATTTAGTAATTTCAGTTTTTTAAAAAGTTTTTTCTAAAGTTGTTTCCTAAACTGCCTCGTTGGTCTAGTGGTCGCAAGCTCGACTGCAGAGCGTGAGGTCCTGGGTTCGATTCCCGGGTCGGCCAAAAAGTGCTATTGTGTTTTTCACATATGAATGTAACCTTCAATATTAATTAATTGAATTTGTTGTTAAACTTTCTTTAATTTTTGAGAAAAGCATTATACAAACCTCAACCAGTAAGAAAGCCATCCTGGCCTCGTATATAACCAGACCTCACCTGCGGTTCGGTCCGGTTAACTAATACTTGGCCAGGAAGGCTTACTTACTGGATTCTGCAGTAATGTACTATTACATTACCAGATGTCAAGTGATTGGTCATAAAATAGCATTATACCAATTAATATCATAAACAGAGCAAAAAGAGAAAAGACTCGAATTAATATCTTACAAAATGTCATAAATTCATACGTTATAAATTGTCATAAATACAAAAATAATCAGTAAGTAATGTCAAAGTTTCAATAGCTAGTCAATTGGCTACACAGTGATTGGTTAGCTATAATAAGACGGCAATGTGACCATCGATGAGATCGGACGCAGCACCAACTTCTTTGTTTTTGTTTTTTGGAGGGTGGGAAATTATCAAATGACTCCTACCACTCTGGGCAGAGCGGTAGAGAGTGTCAGACTTCTACTGACAAAAAACCACCCATGTTCCTTCTTAGAACTTTGTGTCGAGGCTGCTATGTCTCTTTCGAACAACCCGTAGCCCCGGAACAACTGCAGCTCCAGAACCAACTCCTTGACAAATCTTAGATACTTCGCTGTTGAACGACACTAAGCAGGCACTCTACTTTGTGTAAATTTAATCACCCTTATTAATATACGAGAGCAGCGGTGGCCCAGCAGTGGTGTCGGCCCCGACTTACGAATAGTAGGTCGTAGGTTCGAACCCAGGCAGGCACATTACTTTGTGTAATTTATTTCATCACCGCTGCTCTCAAAACGGTGAAGGAAAACATCGTGAGGAAACCGGCATGTTTTAGAACCAAAAAATTCGACATGTGACATCTGCCAATCCGCACTGGGCCCGCGTGGTAGATTATACTGCCGTCCTATCACTAGAAAGCAGTTAACCGACAAATGGTCAATTTTTACTTTTTGATACAACGTGATAGAGTTCGAAATTCTCTATCTTTCTGTCTAAGAAACATTTTTATAATATGAATAGTTTCAGAGATACAAAAACTTTTCAGGCAGTTAAGTAACAGAATTTATGATGATTCCTTCACTTGAAAGCGGCTAACCCGCACTTCTTCGCTAAATATACGTTAAAATACCTTAACTGCCGGATTTGTATATAATTGTCTGGTCTTTTACTTAACTACAAACACGTTATCTCACTTTTCTTGACTATAAAGAAGCAAAAGGACTATAACTACTTTGTAGTTTAGTTTTTTCTAATGCATATGTTTTAAAAAGCTAGCTTAAATGCAGTTATCCGCCTTTAACGGCTGTTTAGCTAAGTATTTAATATTTTCCTTGAAAATATTTCGTGGTTGTTTGATGAAAACGGTGGAAAAAAATAAATTATGCTTAGCTACAAAGCAGTTAAGCCCCATTACTTAGCTAAAAGGCAGTTTGCCGACTCTCGCACTTGATTCACTACGGGGTATTTCAAGTCTTATTTCAGGTCATGGTCTACCAATGTGTCACATTTCTATTAAATCGGATCAGATTTAGAGGCGTGACAGAAGAATAAATGCCCTCAATCAAAAATATCAAACTTAAAAACAAATACAAACAAGCTATTTAGTTGATTTCACCCACAACGACTGCATAATTGTATGTTTTTTGTAGGAGATAGAGTGTACTACTTTTTCATAATTATCCTCTCAAATTAGTAGCATTTCCAACTCTGGACGAAAAACTTTGTTACAAAGTGATCATGTCAGGACACCTTTGAAGATTCTTAGTTATAGTTGTAGGTTTTCTAGGTTTAAGGTCATCGCGTTTTAATCTACAAGTGAAAGAGAGCTGGACTCAAAAAGTTACAAATGACAAAGTCGTAAAACGAATGTTGTAGGCTAAGACCGCAAGTACATGCAGACCATCAAACAAAGAAAGGTTGCTTAGCTCGGACCCGTAATAAATAGTAGTGGCAGTTGAGATTTAATGCAACAAATTATAATGGCAAAGTACCTAGTGGGAAAACGCCGTCGGTCGGCGGAAAACGTCTTGGCTGACAAACATTTTCGAATGAACCGTAATCAGGAGCGTTGCTGAGCTGTTCCATCTCGCAAAAGAGAAGTGGAGATATTCCTGGGTAACTTTGAGTAAAGGCAGCAAAATAAGTAGAATTCTGAGCATCTTTGAAATGTAAAAACTGGCCGACACAGTCCCATTCAGAGTCAAAGATACGCTTACGCCCAAATACTCGAACGTCACTCAATTTTAAGTTGCACTTAAATCTCGTGCTGTCTTTGTCACTATAACGCAGAGTGACAGAGATAGCAGCAGTTTTGAGGGTTACTTATAATTGAGTGACGTTCGAGTATTTGGGCGTTAGTCTCTCATCGTGATTTGAGATTTGAGACGTCACACAATAACTTGAGAACATGAGAACGAAAAACTTTGGGTTATAGTTTTACACATGCTACTGCTGAACCTCAACTCTCTGATTTATTGCGTCGAGATTCCCTTTGAATGTGATGCTGCTGCCTATTTCTGTACTGTTGTTGTTACTTTTAACTGGAGCTGATTAGAATATTAAGAGCTGGTTGTCTACGTTCATTGCCTTTACATGACGTCTAATAAAAGGTCAAACGTTTCCCTAATTCATAGTGACCCCACCCTATTTAAGTCGCGAGTTAATACCTAAGCTTGTTCTGGGTTAGCACGTTCCATCGTCAACCTCGTCTCAGTCCTCAGAGCAAGAGTAGGCCCATTTTTTACAATAGTGACATAAAAAAAAAATTACGTGCATCTTAAAACAAATCGTCTTCCATTAGACGTTTCATCAATACCGATATTTGGCTAGTTGGCCAACAGAGAAGATCACTTCAAAAGTTCCACTCACAGAACGACAACCTAATTATTTTTGGGTTTCTGGAACCATTGATTCTGCAACAATTTTTGCAAATACTTTTTAGGGGTCAAGAGCAGCGACTTGCCACGATAAGAGTTGCAGTCTGATCGGTCACATTTTGTTCTTATTATTTATATTGCGTTCATTCAAGTACTTTAGAAGATTCCACCCACTCTTCATTCATGATAAAAAGTTTCATGGTGACTTCATGAATTCTCACACCCCAGGGTGTGATCGGTCACATTTTGTTCTTATTATTTATAGTGCGTTTATTCAAGTACTTTGGAAGTATCCACCCACTCTTCATTCATCACAAAGTGATTCTTGATGACTTCATGAATTCTCACACCCTTGTATATCAATAAACACTACCCAATTAAAAAAAAGTAGAATTTAATGTTAAGGATCATCTAGCCCAGTGGCTTCGCGTTGTGTAGGCAATGTGGGTATAAATGTAACTTTATATCATAATATTTTATTTAAAATATTGAAATATGTTTTAGGATTTTACAAGAACATGCCATTAAATCTCACATTTGCCTAATTATTGCTTAACTAAAAAGCAGTTAACCCACAAGCGAAATACTTTTAGCCACCTTTTAGTTAAGTAAGGTAGTTAACATTTTACAAAGTTTCCAATTATTATTGGCATAATTAGCTTAAAAGCATCTAAAACCCCATAACCGCTCCTAAGGAAAGGTATTGTTACTTTAATCTTAGCGAATACCTTGTCTATAAAGCAGTTACGTCACATAACGACTTTTTTGTCAAGTATTTCTGCAAAACTATCAACCAACATACTGAATGTCATAATTTTAAATAAATAACTTAACTAAAAAGCCGCTAAGGTATGGTTAACGGCCTTTTAGTAGAGTAATTAGATGAAAAATCTTAATTAAATGCTTAACTAAAGAATAAAAATCAATTTTTAAAATAATTGGTAAGAGTTTCAGAACAGAAAGAATTCTTGAAGCAAGGCAGAAAAAAATACCCATTGATACGTTCAAGAATGATAATCCTAAGTATCATAGTTTTTTAGAGTCAACGATTCGCACCTTTTTTGCCATTATCTCGAAAACAACTTTTGTCACTTAACTGCTTTTTAGTGATAGGACGGCAGTATAGCCCATCCCTCTCCTAGAGAGGAGGCCTGAGTCCCTGCAGTGGGAACATTATAGGTTGGTGATGAATAATATACCACATAACATCACGCTTGTAACCCCCGACGGGTTAAGCAGAAGTGTACTCATTACTACACTCTCATTTCGCCAGTTATGTTTAAGTCCCATGTAATAGGGGGTGAGCCTATTGGCATCAACCGGGCACAAAACTAGAAATTCCTAATGAAAAAAAAACAATTTTAAAAAGGTTAAGAAAAACTATAATTTCCAACAATCACAGAAACGGACGTCAATAAGATATTGACGCAGATTCTGAATAGTCTAACAATAAAATTTTGTCTTTCTACCGAAATATATAAGTAGAATACTGAACAGAATTCTTGAGAACAACTCTTCTAATGAAAGATCCTTGTGCGAAAAGTTTACAAGCCACACACTTTTGCGAATACAAGTATGTGGGCGTAAGTGATGAAGCGGAAGCGAGAGCGGTTAGAAAGAGTTCTATTATTCTCATAATCATATAATATTACGCCAGCAATTTCCGAAAGGTTAAGCAAAGGTGTGCTTATGTATATGCCGGCGAAGGTGGGTGTCATGAAAATAAAATTGAAAATTAAAATTCGGTGGTTGGAAAATGATAAAGGATGCCCACGATATTCAATGTTAATAACCACATGGAATGCAGTGAGGTTAGTTGTGACGCGATCACGACCGACCGTTAGCTCCATCCGCCATGGAATCCTTCGTTGGCGCGTCCGGCTTCTCCAAATCCACGAACTGTCATATTACGTCATATATCTACCGTCTTCTATCAGCCGCCAGGAGTCACCTGACAGATGTTACCGGTCAGCCGTCTGGTGTTGGTAATCGCGATTACCAAACCATAATCAAACACACAATTACACCAATTGACAATAATTGATTGAAATTCCATCATCAAGCACCTTCAGAACTGCGCTCTGCGATATAAATTATGTAGCATTCATTGTGCGTGGCCCAAAAAAACAATAGGCCGTATTATCGTTATACGAAAGATTACCGCACATATTTTGGAAAATTAAGTTGAAGTTCAGTACATTGACCACAGAGCGCAAATACCAACTTTGGGCTTCCTCTGAGAATTTCCTGATTACAAAACTCATCGACCTGGGAGCCGAACCTAAAAGCTATAGCACGGCAGTCACTTTTAACGACCCCACACCAAGACCAATAAGTCTATAAATCAGTAACAGTCCATATTCCCAAACGTAAACAAAACGTATTTTAATCGTGATAACATTTACATCTGATCGCCATAATCAATGCATTAGTCATTAAATTGGTATTGAAATTAAATAAAACAAACAGTTTGAAATAGACAATAATTTCATACCAATTTAGCAGGAATACCATTTATCTAAAATAATCTAAATACATATTGTGATCATTGTGGCAATTTACAATTAGCATTTTGCAACAACTAATATAGTAAATGAAATGCAATCAATTTATATGGCCAGCTTAATTTGAAGCTTAACTAGTACATTATGTGAAAAGGGTAGTATAAAATCAGATTAAAATAATAAATGTAATTATATTAGAGTAAGAACTAGCTATTCTTGTAAAATATTGTACTGTAAAATGGGGTCAAAAAGGTCTTGGACGATGACCTGCTGAAGGTTGCGAGGATCCCCTGGATACGAGACGCATGGGACCGGTCCATGTGGCGGCACTTCCAGCAGTGGACGTCTTTCGGCTGAAATGATGATAGGAGTAAGGTGTCGTTCACAGTTTCAAATGACACACACCCATTGCCTCTCCTATTGTCGGCAGTCGCTAAAGGCGGGCCGACAAAAAAAAATCTTATTGCGTCCGTCAGATAGATTTCCAAAAAGTATTGGGCACACAATTTTTTAAAATTTTTTCACGTAAACACACAATGAAGACGATGCAGTGCTTTGAAAAGTCGTGAGACGTCACAGTTTGGTATTTTTTTTTACCAGAAAGTAACTTCACAAGCACTCATGATCTTCGACAAGTTTTATTTTCGTCAACTTTTATTAATTTGATAAAAAAAAACACGTATCCAATATTTTTCGATAACCTAACTGACGGACTAAACAGAATCATATTTTTTTTAGTCAGTCGTCATTCTTTATCCTTTTGAGAAAATTTTATATCCTATTCGCTCCGCTCATGAATATAACAGCAACCCAAGAATCCGCGACAGAAGACTAGCAATTCAATCAAAATGGACGTTCCTTGTATCAAAATAGTTACTTTACAGTTTTCTGTCCCTTTGATACAAAGTATAAGTAATTGGATCAAAGTACCTACTACTTGGGATAGTATTAATTGAATATTCTTGTTTTTAGGGGTAGGTAAAGGGTTTGTAGTAAAGGGTTTGTTTTGTAAGAACTACAAGACTACGTATGTATTATGTATGTTGAAAGTAGCACCTAGTGTTGTACAACTTTTACAGTACCCGGCGATAAATATTGCACATCGATCTTTGGAGAAACTATATATGAAATGACTGTTCGAGGAGCGAGGAGACATATCTTTTCCGCTGTGCTTATATAACTGCTGCAAGCTAGGTCGGTTCGAAAATGTTTCACGGCAAGCTAAATACAAAATAAGAACTTAATTAACGAATAAATTGCATTGATTTTTCCGGTCGATGTGCAATATTTATCGCCGGGTACTGGACCTAGCATTTGGGAGCCTGTGGCTAAATATTAACAGCATGACGTTGATGTGCAAGCAAGCTAAGAAAGCAGCGTTTGCCAAGTTCGGTCTGTGGATGGGTAACTATATATATCCATTACATAAGTTTTGTTAACTTTAGTTTGGTTAATTTTTTTTGCAAGTTGATATGAGACTGTGAATGTTTCGAAAAATGGAAATTGGTGTTCTCGTACATCACTGGCATCTTCGACGGGCAATTTTATGAAATAATACAAATATAATCCAGTCAAAATAAGCATAAAAATGTTAGTTTAAAATATTGAACAATGTGTTAGGTTTTGGTGGTAACATAATAAATATGATCTAACTGGATCGTAATAATGACTTTTTTTTTTTTGGAGGATTGGGAATCATGAAATGACTCCTCTATCTCTGGGCAAAGCGGAACGGAATGACAGACTTCTACTGACTAAAAACCTTCTTCCTAGCCACGGTATCTCTTTCGAACAACCCGCAGTCCCTGGTCTAATAACTTTCAAATAGTTTCATTGATCAAAAACGGTTGTATTCGAAACATACGGGGACTTTCATCATAACATTCTAATTTCGAATGTGACATAATAATATCCATGTCCCCACAGAATTTCATATCGGATATGACATGTGTCGTCAGTTTACGCTCTGCTCAGAACTATCCGAATATGGAATGTATGTAATTAAAATGATATTATGACATCGCACCTGTTTCCTGTTATGGCGTGGCGTAGAGAACAATCACATTTTACTGAGAATCTTATTGGACTTGTATATGTATGTATGTACCTTGATGTATGCACCTTGATTTATGTACTTTAGGTACATCCATTTGTGTTCACGTAAGTCATCAAAATGTAGTGAACACCTGTTTTTTATGGAAAGATTTTTAAGAAGTTTCTGTCAAAGAAAAACTGAGCTGTTACTGAAATGATAAAAATCACAACCAGGAGTCGAACCCAGGACCCCAACTGTAAGGTAGGTACTAAATATAATACTAAATAATAATTTCTAGTCGAAATTTACTCGTTAAAACTGCACTCAACTCGACGGAAATATGAATAAAAAATCTAGTGTATTTCAGAAAGATCCCGCTGTCGATGTCGTAGCGAGTCAGCTACGCCTGCTACGCCGCGCGCCGTAGCGTTTCTCGTAGCAAACAGAGACAAACGCTTTTGAACACCCTCTTAACCTTTTAAACATAAAGGCTACTTCTTCCAACTAGTTTTTAGTTAAAAGAAGATACATTAATCTCTCTTAAAAATACTTTAACGCCAGCAAACTAAGACCCACTCCGACTATCCCACTTAACTTTTTTTTTAACTAGATTATAAAGCTAGTAAGTATCCCACGGCCCCATCGCCAGTTAATTATGCAAAACAAAAAGTTTGTATCGCTGCAAACAGATCCGTTACTGAGACCGTCTCAAACTTCGAACAGTCACCGTGAAACAAAATTAAAATGTAAATTTCCTTTCGTCCCGTGTACGGGAAGCGAATAGGGTACAAAAATTGAGGAATTTCGAATACCTGGGTAATTTTAAAATCACTTAGTACGGTAGACTATAAAATAATCAGGAAAAAAAACTTGTGTCTAAGCTCTCACAAATCTGCACTTTTTATTAAATTGCTGTCGGTATTTTTCGTACAAGGGCTATCGTAGTAAATGAAACATGATGTTTATTTTGGAAATAGATTTTTACAAACACTTCCACAAGTCACTTTTCTAAAACTAGATTGGGCTGGTGTTTCGTACTTGACTACTCTGAGAAGAAACATCCGAAATAAACTCAGCATAGTCTCTTTGAAGGTCCAGACATAATCTTGGTATACACACATGAAGACTATGCTTATTAGTATGTAGGATGGTATTTTCAAGAAAGCACCACACAGATTTGAGTGGACCCGTCCAATCAGTCATTTATCAGTTGTCGTGGAGTTCGACTTAATAACTCAAGAAGCTCAACGTCACGACGAACAATACCAAAGAAAGGACATTTAGGTGGGTTGCTCATAGTACACTGATACTAGCGAAGTAGCGACAAATAATTGTGTGAAATAAACTAAAATAGAAACGGCATATCTTCACGAACTGCTTTTACATAATATATTCTGCATGTTAAAATATTCGTAGCCCCTAGCGATTCGCTTCCATTAGATATTACATGGTAGGGTATCGCGTAACACAATATATTAAGTAAAATAGTGCTATATACGAAAGACAAAAGAATAAGTTCTGCGCGTGTCAATCTGAAAAAGGGAAAAAGCGTGACGGATGATGATGATGCAAAAAGGTCATTATCTGCTTAACCTTTTCTCAACTATGTTGGGGTCGGCTTCCAGTCTAACTGGAAGCAGCTAAATACCAGTATTTTACATGGAACGACTGCCTATCGGACCTCCACAACCCAGTTAATACTGGGTAATACGATACCCTTTGGTAAGACTGGTTGTCAGACTGTCAGGTCATTGGCTACCTGTAACTACTGCCAAAGATCTAAATATGGCAGCCGGGACCAACAGCTTAACGTGCTTTCCGAGGTACGGAGGAAACTCGGAATGTAATGGGTGTTCAAGCATCCACAGACCAACCTAGGCAAGTGCAGCTTAACCTAAAGATCGACCCGAGTTGCAGTTAATGATCAAGATTTGTCCCTTTTGCTAAAGCAGGTGCCTCTTTAACGCCAGCGCTCCAACTATTTCAGTTGCTACCCAACTAACAAACAATTCAAATTGAATACAGCAGCGCTGCTGATTAGCCGGTTTTAGTAGTAATCAAAGTACAACTCGCTATCAAAGCAACGTAAATATATGGAACGAACCCCGGTTGGTTGTTGTAATTATGTATCTACTAGTTACTAGGTTATAGGAGAGTTTACTAGGAAAACATCTGTTTTAAATGTTTGTCTAATTTATAGTTATCTTTATCCATCACTGCAGTCTCTGCAAAAGAAGGTTAGAATGGTATGTCGTAAAAGGTAGTATTGAAAAAAATGTTTAAGTTTACTCCAGAATCGGTCACATTTCACAATTCATTTCCTATACCTAATAGCATAATTTGACAATGACATTTCCACTACTGGAAGGTGTGGGCTATTATTCCCTATACCAACTCGGTTCATGTTTGGTAAATGTCACAAGGCTACCAGTGCTGCTTTCCTCACGATGTTTTTCCCAACAATTTAGAGAGCAATCATTAATCCCAAAATTGTAAAAAAAAGAAACACAGTCCCCACAACTTTTGTACCGCACAACGCTTAATTTCAGACGCAAGATTGCAAAGTCAACGTTTTTATCAAAAAACATACCTAACGGATAACTGATTGCTTTATTTTCTACCCCCCCCCCCTCCACACCTCACCGTTCACCCCCTCTGTCCTTGTTTTCGTAAACAAAACTTTTTTAGCGAAACTTTATCAAAGAAGGTTGATTGTTGTTCTTTACTCCATTGTAAGTTTTTGTAAGTTAGATAAATATTCTTTTTTGCAGGTGTTATCTAAAAACTGTCTTCTCGTAAATAGTGAATGATTTATGAGTCAAGTAGTCAATGGAAAAAAACACCAAAAAGTGAAAAATAAACTTCAGAAGAAAAATCAGCTTCTGAAGTCGGTGACATTTTTGTTTGTTTCAATTCGTTTTTTTGCCACCGACTTCAGAAGCAGATTTTTCTTCTGAGTTTATTTTTCACTTTTTGGTGTTTTTGAAGTCGGTTGTTTTTTTTTGCAAAAAAGTTTTTTAGATTTTCATTTTTAGTTTTAATATCCTATAGAAATATTTACGAGTATTATACATTTAACATTCGACTAAGAAACCTAACATTCGACAAAAAAACACGTAAAACGTGCCTATGATATTTGAGGGTTACCCTCAAGTTCTCTGGGATTCCATCTCCAGGTCCTGGTTTCCATATCATAGTACACCCCTTAAAATATCTCCTTCACAATAAAAAAAGAATCATCAAAATCTATACTTCTATACTAATATTATAAAGCTGAAGAGTTTGTTTGTTTGTTTGTTTGTTTGTTTGAACGCGGTAAACTCAGAAACTGCTAGTTGGAATTGAAAAAATCTTTTTGTGTTGGATAGTCCATTTATCGAGGAAGGCTATAGGCTATATAACATCACGCTACGGCTAATAGGAGCGGAGCATAAATGAAAAATGTTACAAAAACGGGAAAAGGTATTTCCTGTTTGAGAGCTTCCGCTGCGTGCGCTGCGAAAACGGTTTAAGTGACGCTAATATCATGTATAAAGGAATTGTTCCTCTTTAAAAGTTCTAAAAAAAAGTCCGCGACAGCATATATCTATCTTTTAAGATTGACTCACTGTAACCTTTTTTTACAGTTAAACTGTTAGGTTAATAAGAATTATTTTTTGCGAAGCTTATTTAGCCCATATGGTATTAATCTATATCTAAATAAATGTGTTTGTTAGAACGGAAATTTAATATAGAATATTTGTGCCCTTCACTCTATACAGTTTAAACAAATATGTTAGAAGATATCGCAATGTAAACATATCCGCGCGGCAAAATATTTCGCGCGTCGCAATGTAGGTACGGGGGAAAATGGCTGGCCGCCGGGAAATTCAAATTCAAAATATTTACTGCATCATAATGTTTACAAGAGTGTTATAGTATATTTAACAGTAAGAGATACCTATAGTAATTCACACTTTAATATAATCTAAGCTAATCTAAACCATCTGAACTACTATAATAAAGAGGAAAGATAAGATTTTTTGTTTGTTACGATTTAGCTTAATTTATGTCGGATAGTCGATATCTAGAAAGGTTTTAGGCTATATTTATGTGACGCAGACGAAGTTGCGTGGGTCAGCTAGTTGGTTCATAAACGACGAAGTTATTCGAGAACACACATAAACGAAAAATGTTCATAAATTATGAAAAATCTTCATAAAATGGAAAGTACTGGGCCAAACTATACTAAACTTTTATGGGACCAAATGGCAACTATCCCGCATCAAACAAAAAAAGAATCACGTAAATCGGATCATTAATCTCGGCGTGATCGGTGTACATACATAGAAAAAAAAAAACATACCTATCGAATTGAGAACCTCCTCCTTATGGGAAGTCGGTTAAAAAATACAAACATACTAAAAAAAAACTTATAAAAGCAAGCACTTTAGCTTAGGCTCGATTGCACCACAAATCAGTTTTTGCGTTTAGAGGCAAACATCATTCAATTTCTGTCAATCACCTGAAGTTGACATCATGAGTAAATGTTTAGTAGTGCCAATGAACTTAATTACTGACCAAATTCAAAGCTACTAATTAATTGATTTGAACTAATATTGTTAAAACGTTTGCCGTCTGTGGTTTTCGTATTATAAGTAAATGCAAAAAAACCACATATTAAAGTACATATTTGCTTAGAGCATGCCACAAATCACTGGGACGCGACGATACTTATGTGATCGAAACAAATGTCGCAAACGTGTCGCATGCAGTAAGTGGCGTCATGAGGAGCTTTTTTTTTTTCGTAGCCTAATTTCTTCTTACAAACATCTCTGTTTTGCGCAATTTCTGGCTCCATTTTTCCCGTGAGCATGATCGTAAGTGAGTCTCTGAAAATAAAAATACAAAAGTAATACAAATAATAACATCACAGCTGACAGTACAATAAGAAATGTTAACATCAATGTCTTTATGTCACATAACGGAAGGAGTAGGAGACAATCAGTAGATTCCTCTGTCCTTTAGGAAATTGAAGGAAATGGCTTGTCGCGACAACATCTATAACCGATAGATTTTGATAAATTATTGTGTGTCGACAAATATCGAACATGCCATCTTTGTACAAACTATTACGCCTGTATTCTGTAAACGAGTCAGTAGAGAAGGTTTCATGACCTAAATCGTCACGTTTAAGGCTTATTTAATAGAGGATAAGCTTTATTAACCTCTAACACTCCCACAGCTGGAAAATAGACTTCCTATCGCTGATGTCGCATGTTTTAAAATTTCTGGTTGAAAGATGTTTCCTTTTACTTTTGTGAGAGCAATGGTAGTAGTAAAATACACGGTGTAAAAGAGCTGCTTAGGTTCAAACCTCCTTCTTCTAAGTTGAGACTGATACCGATGTGCCACGAGTGTTGCGATATAGGTCAAGCTAGTAGCAATTATCCAGCTACGTTATAACCAAATTCAGCCTGATTTTCTGTCAGGGATTTCTCAGTAGCAATCATTGAGTCTGGATTTGTGCCCGGTTAACGGCGACAGGCCCCCTATTACTCGGGACTTAAACATAACTAACAAAACGTGAGTATACTATTAAGTACACCTCTTTCTAACCCTACTGGCACTACAGTACAGGCGTGATGTTATCATCATCATCATTTCAGCCAAAAGACGTCCACTGCTGGACATAGGCCTCCCCCAGGCGTCGCCACAATGACCGGTCCCGTGCGTCTCTCATCCAGCGGGTTCCTGCAACCTTGACCAGGTCATCGGTCCACCTAGTGGGAGGCCTTCCAACGCAACGTCTTCCGGTTCGCGGTCGCCATTCCAGAACTTTTCGGCCCCATCGGCCATCCGTTCTGCGAGCAATGTGCCCTGCCCATTGCCACTTAAGTCTGGCGATTCTTCGGGCTACGTCGGTAACCTTGGTTCTCATGCGGATGTCCTCATTTCTGATTCGATCACGCAAGGAAACTTTATATCCAAATTCCAGGCTGCTGAGAAATTCTTAATTAAACAAAGAAAAGAAAGAAAATGCATTTATTTGGCACATGCCGCAAGTACACACAATGTTAAACAAAAAAATATATATATAAAAAAAGAACTTAAAACTAAACAAATCCTGCCACTGTGTGCCTCACGGCTGCGCCAAAGAGGCCCAGTTCAACAAAATCAACTAACAGCGTCGGGCAACTAGTGCCCGACGCTGGTTTTCAACTGAACCTAAATTAGAGTGGTTACGGATGTA
Source organism: Diarsia dahlii (assembly GCA_949775195.1). NCBI lineage: Eukaryota > Metazoa > Arthropoda > Insecta > Lepidoptera > Noctuidae > Diarsia > Diarsia dahlii. Next base: position 21,757,790 of record OX459197.1, on the reverse strand, counting down.
AAACAGTTTTACATGTTGAGTCAATGTGGGTGGTGAATATGTTCGTAAATGAGTATTTCTCAAAAAAAGTGTACGTAACGAAAAAGTTGTTACGAAATATTGTTATGAAATAGTTCTAGATGTTACTAAATAGTAAACATAAGGCTATAAACCAACCTATTAAATAAAGCATATGAGACTTTAAAGTTCATAAAGAACTATTTGCCAGTGAATGTTCACTAAGGTTTTAATATTGGCAAAGTTTTAAGAGCTATAGACACTCAGCTTTACACTATACTTTTTCATAACGTAACGAAATTCATAAAAAACGTTACGAAAAAGCAACGAAAATTGTACAAATTAAGATCATAATAAGTCGATGGTTTGATAAAACCTGAAACTGCAAATAATATAATACGCTTAAATGTTCGTACGACACGTATTACAATAACATATATAAATCAAGACTTATCTTAATGTGAAAAAGTGAAAAAGTATTTCTTATTACGAAAAAGTAATCTCCCTTGGACAACACGTTCAAAACTGATTTTCACATTAAAAGTTATGGCGGAGACGTCAGACCTACAGCCAATCAGAATGATGCTAGTGTTGTCCGTGTTAAAAGGTAACGGATGCGTTCAGAAATTACGTGGAAGTAGAAATAAAACGTAACTAAAGAGTAAGTTACTAAAAAGTAAATGGGCACGACTCATTTTGTTTTTCGCATTTTTTTTTATATTTTACTATGAAACCCCATAGAAAATCACATTAATAAAGAAACTACATTTAATCAAGGTCTGTAATACAAAAAATGCACAATATTAACGCGACATATCGAATTTTATGAAGTTTTACATGTATGAAGTCGTAGGGTGGCAATTTGATTTTTGTATGAAACGCAAAAAACATCTTTTTGAAAAAGCTTTCTAAAATTGATTGAATACTATGGTTTTACCATTTATTCTTCACAACTTTAAAGTTTAATAGTTTTTCTTCACAAATATGTTATTTTTTGTATGTATGGTTAAATAAAAACATTGAAACTTTGTTACTATTTCGAGGCACACTTTTTTTTCAACAGATGTACACTTATTTTGAGAAATACTCAAATATGAAATCGAGATGTGTACCTTCTACAATAAAATAGAAATAAAATAGAATATACATTAAAAAAAAAACACTGAATTAAAACAAACTAAGAAACAACAAATATCGTGAGTGTGTAAAGTAGACCAAGACAATATATATTATTATATACTTATATAAGTAAATAGCAAGGGCGCAAGATAAAAAAACCTGTTTGGTACGATAATTATTTTCTTTTAGATAAAAAGCAGCAATTATTTATGTAGGAAGGTAGGAACGTCATATAATTGAGACATTCAGAGCAACCATATCCAGCTTACGTTGTGCTTCTATGAGGAACAACACTATGCCCTACATGGAGATTAATCCAAAATGCTTCGCAATCCCATTTGTGTCCACTAGACCGACGAACCACTCTATAAAAGTTAATCAGGAAGTTTAAACTTTAATATGAATATTAAAATTCAAAACTAAAAGCTAAATTGTTTAGCTCAGGTAAAATTTCAGCTCAAAGTAAAAATTGTTGTGCTAAACTTTTTGCACCCTCGTGCTCTAAAGGGTTGGTGAAAAACTAATTAATTACTCATTTTAAAAATGTGTGTGTTAAAAACTGGATACTGGTCTAAGCTGCTTTCAGCCTGAGATGAGCCTGGAATGAAATTACGGGTAAATGTGTCTTTGTAACTGTGTCTATGTTTTTCAGTTTCAGGGCAAAATTTTCAGTCTAAATTACAGGAGGAATTCGGAATTAAGTGTTGAAAAACTCGTGGCTAATTAATAACAAATGCTCGGGTCAATTTTCAGACCGCCCAATACATACCGAGTTCCTTCCATGCCTCGGAAAGTGCCTTCGGTCCCGGCTTACATTTGTAGAACTTTACCAGTCGTTACAATTTATTAGTCAGTGACCCGAATGTCTGACCAGACTTAACAAGGGGTATCGTATTAACTGGGTTGAGGTTGTCAGATAGGATTTCGCTCCACACAAAATACTGGTAGGTACTTTTCAGCTGGATAGAAGCTGACCCCAACATGATTGGGGCTACGTAGATGATGACTGGACTCAGCCTTCGTTGACGAACACTCTAAGATCAACGCTCTCTTGCATGCTAGACCTGATGTACCTGCGGACGAATGGAAGAAAATCTTGTTTATAAATATTATGGTTTTGAGTTGATGACATAGTAACATTTTTTAAAATTATTTTTATTTGGTTTGTATTTAATTTTATTACTACTGCTATATTATTTGATGTGTGATTAATTTGTAAAATTCTAACACAATGAAAATTGTTTGATGAATAAATAAATGAAAAAAATTAAAATGTCTGTAGTCTGCTGTGATATAAAAGTGCTGATCTTACTTTACATAATATATACAGTGTGTAAATTAAACGCAAGACCTATTTTTTTTTTGTGGGTTTAGAAATCCTAAAATAACCCCTCCCGCTCTGGGAAGAGCGAAAGGGAGTGTCAGACTTCTACTGACTAAAAACCACCCATGTTTCTTCTTACCCCTTTGTTTCGAGGCCGCGGTATCTCTTTCGAACAACCCGCAGCCTCGACGGAAAGCAAGATCTCTGGTGTGGTCACTCAGGCTATGAAAATAAAAAACTTTTTTCTATGACTTGTAAATTCATATGTTGGTCAGCTGATCACTTTTCTTGTTTTTCTTAACTAAATCAATTTGACCCAAAATTGTCCGCCGAGTATAGCAATTTCAGTTGCGTCAATCACGTCCCGTGCAAACAAAGGGCCGACAGGACACGACATTTACTGTCCCATATTTCACTTAGTATCGTAACGTATTTTCAGATTTTTCCCTTAATTTCGTACGTAGCTACATTAAGATTAACAGCCGCTCTCAAACAACACTTACAGCTAAGAATAATGGCTACAGGCACAGTGCGAATGTTGCGTCGTCAATTTTAAGCCACCGGAGTTTATTTGCATCTCTCTAACGTTGTAAACATTGCCTTACATGTTGTTTGAGAACTGTTTATGGTGGATAAGAAGTTCTTTATCTTTTATTTTCTACTAACTGTTGCCCACGACCTTTGTATGCGTGAAACTATCATTAAAACGATATTACTTCCCTATTTGAATGGATTTTGTTAACAATTTTTTTTTACACGGAACTCTAAAATCATGATGAAGCTTACTCCCTTTATCATCAGCTATCTGTCAGTATAAGTCATGCCAAAATCGGTACAGCAGTTTCGAAGATTACTCGGAACAAACATACCGACAAATATTTTCATTTATATTCACTAACAAGTTGTTATTTTGAAATAACAAACAGTTTTTTTCCCAGCAATATTTTTTGCATAGAATTCCTTAATTTGATGTAAATAATAATCAACGTCTAGTTAACGGCTTGGAAATCATCAAATGACTCTTCCCGCTCTGGGCAGAGCAGTAGGGAGTGTCAGACTTCTACTGACTAAGAACCACCCATGTTCCTTCTTAGCCCTTTGTGTCAAGGCCGCGGTATCTCTTTCGAACAACCCGCAACACATTGGTTGACTCATAATGTTATGAGCGGCCTTCGTACAGTCATTCGATAATAAAAGCAGTGTTCAGGCGATTCTACATGTCTTATCCATCGTTCCACATTCCAGTCCAACGCGACAAGAATCTTCAATTTAAACGCACACGGTTGTTTATACGAGTATGTAGGTATGTACAGAGGTACATTTGATCACCTGTGTTTGTGCTCTACACTCGACAGTATACACTGTTGCACGTTTAACATCCCACCCTTTTATTTTCTTAGTTGCTATTTAAACATTTGTTGGTACAATTCTTGTGTCTTACAGTGTACTCAAGGGTGTTTGAGTTGACTTTTTCTGTGAGAAAGTTTGGAGAGAACGGGAGAGGAAAGGAAATTGTTTCTTTTGGCTTAAAAGAGTTTGTAGGCTTTTTGGAGTAATGCTAGGTTTGCGCAATGGGTTATTTATACTGGTGGTCGAAAGCGCGACTGCAGAGTGTGTTGAGAGGTTCGATTCCCGGGTCGGATAAAGTGTTATTGGGTTTTTTCTATGAGGAATTTTTCAGTAGCAGCCATCGAGTCTGGATTTGTGTCCGGTTGATGGAAATGGACTCATCCCCATGGGACTTAACATGACTGGAAAAATGTGGGTATACCATTTGATAAGTACACCTCTGAACTACACTTTGGGAATAACAGACTTGATGATACGATAACTTTACTTAATATACGTATTACCTACAGTACAATTTCCTTTCTATCTTGTCGAGAGCAAACATATTTCATTATCCGACTCTAAGCTACTCATAAACGCATCTAAAACACTTTCCGCCTCATTATACAAAACGATTTCATAAAATCCTCACTCTACCGTCACTTTATATTTTAGAGACAGCCTTATTTGTAAAAAAAACCCCCATTTGTTTCCTCGAATAATAATAATAATATTCCACAACTATCACACAACGCCATCTAGTCCCAAGCTAAGCAGAGCTTGTGTTATGGGTACTAGACAACTGATAAACATACTTATATATTTCTAAATACATACATATTATAGATATATTACACCCAGACACAGAACAAATGATCGTGCTCATCACACAAACATTTTTGTCCTGGGTGGGAATCGAACCCACGACCTCCGGCATAGCAATTAGGGTCACTAACCACTAGACCAACAGGCCAGTCAGTCAATATCTGACATTGTAATACGAAATCGCCGGGATAACAGTAAACTTCGTGTTCAGCCATCTAAGACAGCGCTACTTTATAAAAGTGTTGTGTGCAGAGCGCCGATAATTTATAATAATATCCCTAAATGCCTAAAACATCTAAACACAGACCAGTTTAAGAAAACACTGACTAACTAAGTAAATACTGACGGACAAAGCTTATTATAATATGAATGAATTTTTAAATGACAAATCGCTCTAAAAATACAAATTGAATTTATTCCATTTATTTTGAATCTCTTGACTATTTACCAATTTATTTAAAAACTACTATTTACAGAACTAAGATAATAATAAAATATATACAAGTATCAAAAAGGGGAGTAATTATAGGGCGTCAAAAAATTCGTCCACACCGCTGTCAACAGGAAAAGTGCCCAGAAGGCTGGCAGCATTGCCACGTTGGATGGCAATGCTGATTCTTTGCCCAAAAAATATTCCAGCCCTCTGGTCACGTGAAGAGTCGACCAAACGCTTGGCAATTTCCTGATAAATAAAGTGGGCACTCGGACCCCATGGCCCCAGTGTTTCAACCCCAAACGGCTCAAACACATAACCACCAATTAAGTTATTGTATTTGCGCCGTTTGAGGTTTTCAGCACCGGCAGCAGCCGCCCCAGCACAGCTCACCGTGCTAGGAAGATGGGATGGCGCAAGGGTGTCGACACAAGTTGCATCCCACACCAAAGGCCTACCCAACTTCCAAGGCATTATGGTCATACCATCTGGTCTCTTCCCATCGACGCGTGCCAACCCATTGGGTTCCAAAATAGCTGGCACACCGGCGGTAGCCAGAGCACGTCGGATAAGATCATTAATGCTGGCGTGTCGCGCAATCCGACCTGCGCTCTTACTGCAAGAAAGGCCATGGTGTCCGAGGCCGTCGACTGCTTCACCACATTGACAGCGATTTATTTTATTTCTTATTATGATTTTAATTGTTGATTTATTTATATTATTATTCTTTGTATTTTAATTGTAAATCTTATGGTCTTTCGACCTAATTTGTACACCAGCCATGGTCAAACATGTTGAGCCAAAGACATATCTTAACACCTATAATGAGCATACCATGTAAATTATCTACACGTGTTTTTGCAAATAAATGAATTTGAATTTGATTTACAGTAATTCACCGTCGATTGGACACAGACATTTATCAAACGACCTCATAAAAACTCAAATGAACAAACTTACTGAAAAAAGACAAGGAAAAATGAATAATTCAGTCGCACTCATTCGAATGGACATTATATTGCAAAACGTCAATGGAGCCGTAAAAAATATTGGGCCTAATCTGTTAGAGTATAAATCATTTGACATCTGCGATATTTCTACTGGAAGCACATTGGGTAATGTATAGGTTTCGATAGTGTTTTGTCTGTTTTATTGTAAGTAAGATTCTAGGTTATTTAATTTTGGCGGACACATAGTACCTACCGTATGTGAGTGGTTCCAACATACGACTATAATAGGTTTCTTTATCATAAAACAAGCTTGTACCAGCGGCTTCGCCCGCGTGGAGTTCGATGATTGTCCCACGGGATCATACTATTACCGGGATAAGAAGTATCATATGTGTTAATCTAGGTTCTAAACTATATGTGTTCTAAATTTCATACACATCCGTTCAATAGTTTTTGCGTGAACGAGTAACAAACGTCCATCCATCCATATATCCTCACAAACTTTCGCATTTATAATATTAGTAGGATCATTGGTGTCATCCCTGAAGGGTTAGGCAGAGGTATACCTTATATGGGTGAACTGTGGGTGTACGTATACCCACATTTCGCCAATAAAATTGTGTTTAAATTCCATGAAACTTACTATTAATACTTTTTCACAAAACAATTTTACAAGTTACCAACGTAAAGTTCCTACAAACTAAGTAAGTAAGTATTAACTCTAAATTTAACTTTCATAGATAAATTACAATCAAGCCAAACTAAAAAACACATAACCCCTTCTTTTAGGTTTTACCGCCGTCGCGTCGGCTACATAACAATACATGCAGCAAAGCTATGACCGCTACTGATTGATCAATTCTCGTGCTTTAAAATAATTGCCTCGCTGCTTCGTTGGTCTAGTGATCGCAAGCGCGACTACTGTGCATGAGGTCCTGGGTTCGATTCCTGGGTCGGACAAAAAGTGCTATTGGGTTTTTCATTAGAAATATTCCAGTAGTAGCCCGGAGTTTGGAAGTTGGCGGTATAATACTCCCGTGCCTCGGAAAGCACGTTAAGCCGTTGGTCCTGCGCCTGATCTCTCTGCGGTCGTGTCGGATTGCCGTCCCATCGGACTATGAGAGAAAAGGAACAGAGAGTGCACCTGTGCCTGCGCACACACTTGTGCACTATAATATCTCCTGCGCATCGGGCTGATCTCCACTAAGATTGGCCGCCGTGACCGAAAACGTTCAGGAGGGACTATCTACTAAAATAATTCAAAAGAATATATTCTCCACCAGTTTCGGCACCTCCAAAGCCGTAAACAAAATGCAGGTGCTCCCAAACCTTTTCCTTAAGCCAAAGGAAAAAAGGGGTAGGTATGCCATAAAAAGGCAATATTCCCTTAAACAAAACGTAATAAAATATAAAATTGGTATAATGAAATGTATCCAAAGTATACAGCCTCGTAAAGAGTTATGCGCGCTTCGTTTTTAATGAACACATAACAATATTTATAGTCAATATCGATTTTACTATGTATCCCGGCGGCCATTAAAATCCTAACTAATATTATGAATGTGAAAGTGAGTTTGTTTGTCTTTTCTTTTTTTTTTGCCAATGGGAATTCATCAAAATACCCCTCTCACTCTGGATAGAACGGAAGGTACTGGCAGAGTTGTACTGACTTTAACCCACCCATGTTCCTTTTTAGTAACGGCTAAAAAGGATTATGATGAAATTTTGCATTTTGCCTACCTACCAAAAGCATCATGTTTGTCAGAATTATGTATCTATAAATGACAGCCGGAATAACGTTTAAACGTGCTTTCCGAGGCAAGGAGAAAACTTGATATGTGCCAACCCATCCACAGACCAACCTATACACGGATTAACCTCAATGTAGACCCATGTGGTTGTTATTATTTAAACTATGAGCGATAATAATAATTATGTTCCTGTAGGATAACTTCCGAAATGCTCGCGAGCCAAGCCGGGGGCTATACCTAGTAAAACATATTTCCCCGATGTGGAAACTGTTTATACAAGCAAGCAAGGGATCTAAGAGACGGGTGCATTTTCTTTGAGAATGTAATGCGACTCCGCTTGATATGTTAGGGAGGATACACAATAAAACGGTTAAAGTTTTCTTTTTCATGTAGACGGTACTGTTTAATATGTTAGGGATGCGGGTAGGGCCAAAGATATTAGTTGACTTTTAACGATTAAATTATAACTAAAGTCCATTTCACGAAAGAAGTCCCGCAGACGCAGCGCTGTATTCGCGCGACATAATGTTGCTATCTCTCTCTCTCTCGCCATATCTCCCCATCTGTCAAATTTGTTTCCGCAATTGACTGAAGTGGGAGTGGGCAGGCCACGTAGCACGGATGCACCCGGAGAGATGGGCAAAGATCGTCACTCACTGGACGCCTGAGGAAGGACAGCGCCGTCGAGGTCGACCGCGGCGAAGGTGGCGTGACGATCTGATCATGTTTGCGGGGCTAACATGGCCAGAGATCGGTCATGATAGAGACATATGGAAAGAGAAAGGGGAGGCCTTTGCTCAGCAGTGGGACACAAAGTAGGCTAATAAAAAAATAAAAAAATTGTCCGCGGGACTTCTTTCGTGAAATGGACAAATGGTTTTAAAGCGACGATTATCACCACCATCTTCCTGCCCTTGTCTAATTTTACTTGTCGTCGGCGTAACACGTTTTTTACTTCCATTCGCCCCTGTCAACCATCAGTGACCATATAGGGTTAGGCCCCAAGCACACAGCGTATTTTCTACGCGCGTCGTCGGCACCGTAGATGCCGATTTCGCGTTTTTGTATAATAATTATACAAACGTGCGTATGAAGCACGTTCGAAACTCGTTTGAAGCGCGGACAAAGAGTTGCGTTTGTAAGTAGTTGGCAGTTGCAAGCGCGCCTGGTGTGCTTAGGTTACAATGTCGCGTTCAAAGACGCGCTTAATCTACGCTTTTAAAATACACCGTGTGCTAGGGGCCTTAAATGTAAGTTTACCTACGATCTGTGGCTGAAATAATTATATGACGCTCTTGCAGACAACATTCGGAAAATCATCTTCATTAATTGTGCTTATTGAACACAACATTACTAAGAATACATGCAATGTTTTAATGAGAACTTATATGACAAGATAGTATGTGTAAAATCTGTGTTTCACGATAGAGAGACTGTTTGGTAGGAAGCAAAACGCAACTTTATGCAATGGCGTTGCAAAAAGTTGAGTTGTGCACCCGCATAACACAGATGCGTATACACCCTTATTTACTTTTCTTTTTTATTCACTTTATCGTCGCAATTAAAAGTGTTCACAAAGAGGAAATAAAGGTATTTGCATTTCATTTATTACGTCATCTAACCTATCTATTGTAAGTTCACATTCAAGCTGGAAAATGTGCTTTTGTGATACTATCATTACTCAGGTTTTAAATACCACCGAATGGAATGTCCTGCTTTCCAAATTAAGTTACGAATCATGAAGTATGTGTTTTTGGAAAAACTACATTAATATCCGAAGCCTGAATGATGTACTGTCCACCGTAACTTTAGACAAAATTTTGCCACATGCCCATACGACCACCTGAACTAGGTGAGTCTCTAAGTAAGGCTATATGTATTTTCCATTTTTTTCACCAATAATTCTTCTGAAATATAAAAAGGGAAGAAGATTGATAGGCTAAAACAGGACTGGGTGGAGTCAGCCACATACACGATAACTGCTGGGAAAAAGTCTCCACATGATGGTTGCTGGAAGATGGACGGCGCTGCGGAGGCCAGCCTAGAAAGTGGACGGTGGCGAGACAATTTGGACGTGTACCACGAGGGCTGGTTGTAAGAGGCACAGGAAAAGAGCTCTTGGAAGTAATTGGGGGAGGCCTTTGCTCAGCAGTGGGCCAGTACAGGCAAATAAAAAAAAATCTGCAATAAACTTCATTCAGAAAAATACAAAAAATTTATATCTTTAAGTGGGAATAAGAATTTCCACTTAAAGAAACTCAAGGAAACAAAAATTTCAATTTGAAATAAACGCTGAATTCAGTTTAGTGCCTCATTCAAAGCAAAAGCTACATAATTATGCCTCGTTCAAATTGATATTTTAATAACCGTGTGATTAAAGTAGCTAACATAAAACAACCCTTCGACTTTTCCATTTTAAGTTATAATATATGCATATTAAACAGCAGAAAGCGTTTCGTTTAACTAAAGTCGGGGTGAATGCACTGAGTTATTCCGAAAATTTGTTTAGCCAGACGAGTCTTACGGATATAATTAACGGTAAGTGAGAAGCAAGGATGTAGAAATACTGAATTGGTTGTGCAAGCATAAAGTTAAAATTCATTTATTCAAGTCAGACTGAAAGTTACGTAGCACTTTTAGAATGTCTAAATCTTATCTACTTTTTCTAAAAGTAATGTTGTCGCACACTAAGATTGTTTACTGTATCTTGGGTGAAAGATAAAGTAAAAACATCTTTATAATTATATGCCATTAATTTAGGCATGCAAAAAAAAAAAAAAGTAAATATCCCGTTTTCAGTAGGTATTAATAATAAATGTGTAATATCAAAATTTTATGAGTATTAATCAATTTGAACTAATGCGTATTAAGTTAGATAATTGTTTAAAATAAAAATAATTGATGAGATTCTCGCGCCCTCATATACACACATCAAAAGTGTCTAGGGATCAAGCATTTTTATGCGGATTTCTTGAGATTGAGATGTGGCTTTGTAATAAATTTATGATTTTATAAATTTATATGGATCCTTTTTGGTGCATTTCATAATTTGAATCAGGAACTGTGAATCAAATTCGAGTAAAAGATGAAAATCAGCTGTCAATATTATCCCTATAAAAACATACAACGCATTGAAGACATTATTAGTGCTACTGTTTCCCTACTACTGATTAAAACCAACGTTATTAAGGAGCGGCGACGTCATTTAAGCAGGGAAGAAATGGTCAGAGCCGTGGGAATGATAGAAGCTGGTTCCCGGCAACGTACTGTGGCTTTAGCTCTGAATACAAGTCAGAGTGTTATCAGTCGACTTTGGACACGTTACCGAAGCACTGGTACCGTGGCTGAGCGCCATGGAGGACGGTATCGCTGCACCACACGGAGACAAGACCGATACATTCAAATCTTAACTTGAAGAGCTCCAACAATAACCGCCATGATGTTAGCCGTGAGGCTTCATCACTCTTCAGGGAACTTAATTAGCGACCAAACAGTCAGAAACCGCTTGCATGAAGTGAACCTTCATTCCCGAAAACCGCTACGGGTACCACCTATAGCAATGCACAATCGTAGGATTCGATATCAGTGGGCTCTTGAACACAGAAATTGGGCAGAAGAACAATGGCGTTTCGCGTGCTTTTCTGATGAGTCTCGTTTTGGTATGAGACCGGATACAAGACGTATACGACACTGGAGAACCCCTGGATACCAACAGCGATTAAAATCCTGCCAGGAAGTCCATCCTTATAGTGGTGGATCCATCATGGTATGGGCGGGTATTTGGATCGGCGGAAGAACTGAGTTGATTTGGATCAGAGTCAACCTCAACGCTCAAATTTATGCTGAGACGATTGTATCAGACGCATCGTTCCTCTACAAGTGCAAATCGGTCCCTTATTTCAGTTAATGCATGATAATGCACGACCGCACACCGTAAGAGTTGTAAGACAGACTCTCGCCGCAGCTAACATCAATGTTCTGCCCTGGCCTGCTCAGTCGCCAGACTTGAACCCGATTGAGCATGCATGGGATATGCTACAGAGAAGAGCTCTGCCGAATATGGAGGGTATCCAGTCGCAAGAAGACCTTTTTTTGTTGTTGCAACGAACATGGGCGGCCATTCCACAGCGTGATTTGGATGAACTCATTTTGAGTATGCCAAACCGATGTTCTTGTGTTGTTAGTGTTCACGGTAGAAACACGGATTATTAATTGTTTAAGTTACCCAATAAAATTTTAATGAAAACTGTTATTTCAGTCTTTTTTTCGAACTTTAATGTTAGTGGTTCAAATGTCAAAAATCCCTTTATTAGGAAAATGGCAAATTTCTTTATTAATGCAAAGGTGACTTGGTTTATCGTTACTGTGACAAACGAAAACACTTTATTTGATGAATCCTTAAAGAAAATTTTAATTAATATCAATCAGGAGAAAAGTTATTGCAAAAATATATGTTGATCCCTAGACACTTTTGATGTGTGTAGTTTCTTAATTGAGTTTATTTTATATTCTGAGCGTTGTTTTAGAGTGTTCTGTTAATTGAAAACGCAGTCATGGTTTTTAATTAAAGAGTTTTGCCGTCTAATTTTCTCGTGTCGTTGACTTTCCCAAAATATACAACATAGAATTTAGTTAAAGTTAGTTTTGTCGTTATCACCGCGGTCATCACTAACATAAAGTGCGACAAAGTTAAATTCAAAAACTTGTTAGTGTGTACTTGTAACTAGTTTCAGTGAGCGAAGTAATTTTAAAAGTGGGCGTTGCAGTTGTAAAATGAAAGTTTTATCTTATTTGTGCTATTGTTTATTGAACAGAACTCACCATAGGACTAACCTTTAGCTGGTCTGTGCCTAGGAAAAAGAAAGTTGTTGGTCCTGGCTGTCATTTATAGATCTGTAACAGTCGTACCCCGAAAGTCTTACGGCCAGTCTTACCAAAGGGTATCGTATTATCACAGTTCGAACTGGGTTGGAAAGATGAGATAGAAAGAAAGAAAAGAAAGAAAAAATGTTTATTTGACGTCAGTACATCAAGCACACACACAATAATATTAAAAAAAAATTACAAAAATGGAAATACATAGTATACCTATGTGCTGTGTGCCTCACGGCTGCGCCAAAAAGGTTCATTTCAGCATTCATGCCAGACAGGTGATGCTGTCTGACGCTGGTCTTCCAATGATAGATAGGCAGTTGCTCTGTGTATAATACTGGTATTCAGCTGCATTTGGTAAGACTGGAAGTCGATCCAAACTTAACTAGAGAAACGCTAGGCAAATGATGATTCAGAAACGGGATATTTAGTGGTAGTAATGGGTAAGGGTATACCGATTTGTCTGCTCATAAACATCCACCCGCAATGACTTCAGTTTATCCGTGATCATGGTGCTTGTAATAGTGCCGAAATATCGGGAATTCGTTTTCAGTATTAATAATAGTGATGATTCTCCTCCACACATTACAAAGACATATCCAGCAATATTCTACATCTGATTCACCGTGACAAAGCAGAGTATACACTATACCGCCCGTCACCGCGCAAACACTGAATACCCGGCTCAATTTCATAGTTCAAACAGTCGCGTTAACTGTGTGCTCCCAGCTTTATTGCTATAATGCACGCGCACTTTATTTGTGCATACGGCTTTAAATATCATGAAGGGTTCAAGTAGGGGTAGGATCTATTGTGAATAGGGGCTATGATTTAATATCTGTTATAGCTATGAGGTCACTGTCTATCTAGCCTTTTTTCAACTATGTTGAGGGCGGCTTTCAGTAAAACTGATGTAGCTAAGTAGGTATGTACCTCTGCAACTAAATAAGTACTACCAGTAGCGTGCCTAAGGACCAACAATATGACAAGCCCATGTGGCGAACAGACTGTTTAGACACGCTAACATCATGACGAGTATTATAGTCTTGTCATAAGGGCAAGCCAAGCTTTTAAACTTGTAAGTACGCCGCCACAAAGTAGGTACTGGGTATTACGGTTCCTATTGATAAGACTGCTTGTCAGACTTTCGACCTGCCGTTAGTGGTTCTCAAAAAATGATTATTGATGACTATTATCAAAATATTTTTTATTTTATTTTTATTTGATATGGGCTTGCTCTTGACCTCAATCTTGCCCTAAGGGCAGAGATGAGGTCGGCGATGGAACGACCTTACCCAGAAGAAGCCTATTTACTATTATATTAGTCAAACTCCTAAACTAATAAAACTAAATCAATGAGATTGAGTTGTTTAGATAGGTAATACAAATCCCAGGTAACCGTGGTTTTAGTAAATTATAAAGTTTAATAAGATAGGTACTAAAGTTATCTTCACTAAAAAGCAAGCAAGTTTTGAAACCCACGATATTCTGCGCACCCCAGCAGATATAACTAGCGTGAAGATATATAAAACAGAACCCAAAACTGCTATATTCGCAGGCCGTTCTACCTCCCGCTAAGCCAATGGGCCTGTACTACTGGAAATTTACTTAAGCTCGTATAAACGAACGCATCTTGGGGCCTTATTTGTAGTCCAGAGATGTTACACCTTAGGATAAATAATATTATAGCTAAAAGAGCACTAAAAAAACACGTTTTGGAGTAATATCATTTTGGTTTCGTATTCTTCCCAGTAAACCCTTTCATTTGTTACCCATATCAAGGGAAATTCATAAAAGTAACTAGTCCACCATCTTTGGGAATCCACTTTATTGGATTTAGAATGACTTCACTTAGTTAAACATTTATTGTCATTCAAGTAACACATGAATGCAATTTTTTTTCTCAATGCGATCTTGGGAAGTTTGTCAAAAACTTCACAGATTTGTTTGACACTTCGTAGGCTTATGAAAGTGTATTAAAATCACTAGGTATTTTAAGGTCATATATACTCGAGAGCAATGAATCCGGGTCACTTATAGAATGTTAAAAATCTCGGAAACTAAAAATGATAGGTTAATGCAATAAATTGTATTTAATAGACAATGTAATACTCCTTAAATGATGGTATTAAAACTTCTTAGTTATTGTAAAGTTATATCATAAAAAAATCAAATTTGAAAAAGGGCCACTTTCGAAGATTACGTTACTACGTAATTACAGCATTTGGTTTTGCTTTTGTTTGTAATCTGTCATTTATGTGGGTACATAAACCATGTTGATAGTGCTCTATATTCATTATTCAAGCTGAAATTATGTCGCTTACGCCTGAAGAATGCACCAGAATACTTACAATGCTGGAAACCGGCCGGAGTCAGCGCGATACAGCCAGGACTGTCGGTGTGTCGCTGTCAACAGTACAAAGAGTTCTCCGACGTTACGAAGAAACTGGTTCTAACCTACGCAGACCAGGAACGGGCAGAACCAGGTGTACCACAGCACGAGAAGACCGATACTTGGTGAACACCATGCTTCGAAATCGCTTTCTCACAGGAACTGAACTCACAAATCAGTTTCGACGCCTCGGAGGAAGTAACCCAAGTGCATGGACAGTAAGACGTCGGCTTGCTGAATCTAACTTAAAACCCCTTAGACCTGCAAACGGCCCTAAACTGGAGCGTGGGCATCGTATTTCAAGACTAAGATATGCCCAGAGCCACGTAAATTGGAGTATTGAAGATTGGTCAAAAGTTATGTTCTCCGACGAATCAAAATTTATGCTCTACAAGCACGATGGAAGACACAGAGTGTATCGAAGACCAGGGGAAAGATTCAAGCAAGCATGCATCGAAGAAAAAGTAGCCTACGGTGGTGGGTCTGTACTTGTGTGGGCCGGAATTTCTTCTGAAAGTCGCACAGAGCTGGTGATCATAGAAAACGGCTCTTTAACTAGCGAAAGATATGTGGAAGAAATCCTCAATGATCACGTTGGTCCATTTATGGTCAATTTAGGTGAGGATGCTATATTTATGCATGACAATGCCCGACCTCATACAGGTAGGATTGTGAATGACTACCTTCAAGAGATGAACATTACTCGTATGGAGTGGCCAGCGCGCAGCCCGGATATCAACCCGATCGAGCATGCTTGGGACGAGCTAGGCAGATGCGTAAAACAACGAAACCCTCCCCCAATCACGCTTCGTGAGCTCAAAATTGCTCTCACAGAGGAATGGTAGAATATTCCCCAAAATCGTATAAGGAACTTGGTGTACAGCATGCCAAACCGCGTAAACGCAGTAATGGAAGCACGAGGAGGCAATACGAAGTATTAAAATTCAAGAAAATCGTAATAAAGTTCAAAAATTTCATGTTTCCTATTTTTGTTTTAAGGAGAGATCAGCAGTTTTTTTCTTTATGTAATTTTGTGTTAATAAAATGTATGGTGACTCATATTTTTTTTACTTTTATTTAAGGAGTATTACATTGTCTATTAAATACAATTTATTGCATTAACCTATCATTTTTAGTTTCCGAGATTTTTAACATTCTTTAAGTGACCCGGATTCATTGCTCTCGAGTGTATGTGAATGGAAACACCGGCAAAAGACGTTCTGGTAGGATATTACACTGATCTTATTCGTATATGTTCTTTATAAAGGTCTAGTGCATAGTACTCGCAACTGGCATGCTTGTGCAAAAAGTAAGTGGAAGTAGGTGGCGTTCGGTAGTTTGTACCTGTGAAGAAGGTGTTACGTTTTTGTGATAAAATCACTTACCGAAAAAGCGATGACTAGGAATGGTCCTGGATATGGGTAGCGCCTGATCTATCGTTGAGGTAACTTCTAGGGCTTCTAGTGTTGCAATGATGATCTCTTGACTGAAAAGAAAATGATGATACAATAAACGAAATTCGGGTTCTCATTGAGCTATAGATCTGGTTTCAAGATTATATTTCATGGGAAACAGCACTTTTACTACTTTATATTTTCATGTTAGGTAGGTACTGATCTATAATTTGGGTCATTGTCAGAAACACTCCTTTTCAGGTCGTTGAAAAATTTGAGCCGTCCCATTTACACGCAACTACGGCATGGTGTCAAGTCATTAAAGAGCCCTTTATGAGGTGACAACATAAGTAGACGTTCCTTATGTAAAGTCAAAAGTAATAACTACGTAATATATTTAATACACCAGTTTACCACCACTCCACCTATAGCTTTTTTTAGAACTTCGCTATGTAGTTCAATATTTAAAAAATCTAGAAGAGAATAACGAAAGAAACTATAGGTGGAGCACGGGGCCGCACCAAACATTTTATAAGAAAGTAAACGGTTCCCGTTATTCTTTTCTCAGGACTGCGAAAAGCCAGGCAACAATATAATTCAATCTAAATCCAACAACGGTCAATCGTTGTATTAAAATAGTACATTATGGTGCAAGTGTGTAGTGTTGAGTGTGTAACGGATGGCCGATGGGGCCGAAAAGTTCTGGAATGGCGACCGCGAACCGGAAGACGTTGCGTTGGAAGGCCTCCCACTAGGTGGACCGATGACCTGGTCAAGGTTGCAGGAACCCGCTGGATGAGAGACGCACGGGACCGGTCAATGTGGCGACGCCTGGGGGAGGCCTATGTCCAGCAGTGGACGTCTTTTGGCTGAAATGATGATGATGATGATGATGTGTAATGTTGGTGATTACCGCCGAGGCGCCATTGAGACCCGAGCCGTCAGGTGAGGATCTTAAGATAGCCGAGGACGGTAATCATCAATACACACGTGTATCATACGACGTTTTTCAACACACTTGTGAAGAAAATAATACTAAAAAGTCATCTTCAACAGATAAAGCGAGTTCTGATTTTTTTTTTACAATAGCCGGAAAAAATTATCGGTTTTCCTATGCGCGCGCATCTACTACAGTTCGACCAACTTATCTGTGCAGGCGGGAAAACACGGAACTAAAATAAATGTACCTACCTACTAAGTTTGACGTAGCGATGTATTTTTCTTGACCAGTGGCGCCACCATGAAATTCAAACTTAAAATGGTCATACTACTGTAACAATGGCGATCGACCATAGACTAAAATAATGAGGTTTATTTATTTATAAAAAATGTTATATTTATTACAAAAGTTATATTATTTGAGTGAAAGTTTCATTTATTAAAACTGGCCAAGTGCAAGTCGGACTCGCACATGAAGGGTTCCGTACCAAAACGGTATGCTATAATTTATACAATTTCTTCAAAGGACCAATGAAACTTGACCTCTGGATTGTATAGGCGCTCATACGATTCAGGGACCAAATTATATTGGTTAACTGCTGTTTCCATCTGTTGTTTCCATCCAAGTTCAAAATAATTTTCCTAGAAAGTCCTTATAAAGTTTTACTTTTCAGATTTTTTTCATATTTTCTAAACTTATGGTTCAAAAGTTAGAGGGGGGGGGGACGCATTGTTTTTTACTTTTGGAGCGATTATTTCCGAAATTATTGACATTATCAAAAAATGATTTTAGTAAACCCCTATTCATTTTTAAATACCTTTCCAACAATATATCACACGTTTGGGTTGAAATAAAAAAAAAAATCACTTCCCACTTTACATATAGGGGGGCTACCCTAATAAAACATTTTTTTCCAATTTTTATTTTACCACTTTGTCGGCGTGATTGATACACATATTGGTACCAAATTTCAGCTTTCTAGTGCTAACGGTCACAGAGATTAAGCGAGGACGGACGGACGGACAGACAGACATGGCGAAACTATAAGGGTTCCTAGTTGACTACGGAACCCTAAAAACGTACAAGTTAAAGTTATCTATTTAAATTCAAAGTTGCATGAAATGAGCAAGCACTAGGTACATACTTACATTTTTTTTATTTTTTATTATTGAACACGATCTTTTTTGTATCGAAACTTTTTATGAACATAGCAACTCAACCAATAAAATTTTAAAAAAAAACGGTATTACCCGGTTAAATTGAAAATGCTCTGTTTACTCGCATACAATTTGCAGTAAGGTACTAACTTAACTTTGTAGTGATAATTCTATTATGCACTAGTGTATAATATTATTATGCACGTGTGAGTTATAGTTCGGTTTATGGCCCTAAGAACGATGTAATAAGGCTCACTTTACGAGCAAGTGTGTTGAAAACTTGTAATAACAATACTAGTTGGTATCAAATAAGCAACGAACCCGACTACACATACGGCCCAGCATCGTCTATTTATCTCGAGTACAGCTCTGAATTAATTAATCTCAGAACAGAATCACCGTCATTGTGTAAAGTGCGTAACTATTCGAGCGCGGGACAAGTTTACACATTCGGGAGAAATATGCCGGCGCAACACTATCTTGTGTTGGAATAGTGATGGGAAATATGTCCGGGGTATTGGAATGTTGGGGTAATCATTTTTGGGATATTTTTTTTGTGATAGGCTGTTTTTGTTGGATTATTTGTGTAGCTTAGTTGGTAATATTTATCAAATGCAAATAAACGGAGGATAATAAATAGTACTTTATTAAACGTGTATTTTAAATTTATGTTAAATCCGGTTCGACTCGAAGTCAACCCCTCCATGCTTGGGAAAAGGTTATGCAGATGACGATTGATTGATTTATATTCAATCAAAAATCTATTTGGAACCGTCCAACTTTGGACACTTCGCGATGCATAGATAACCGATAAAAAGTTTTCAAGAAGTTTTTACATGTAGTGCATAAGAAACTTGATAAAACATGTAATTTATGTATTAAGTTTGAATTACCAAATCAACAATCTCTTTTATTTTCGTTGCATTGTCGTCTACGGCAGTCTCGAATATAAGATATTATTATGTTCTATGGTAGAACATGATGAACAAAACAACCATTTGAAAAAAAAATACATTTAATTTATTCGTAGTCCCGTGGCAATCCCGCGTTACAGTCACAACACTAGTTGAGATATTAAACGTGCAGGTAGACTAGAGATGTAGTTAGCGCGAGTTTGCTTCGCTAGCAGATATTATTAAATGCTATCCAAGATTTGTGAATGCGTTGTCTGATTGTTATGTGGAAGCTGTATTCAGATTGTATACAGCTTTGTGCTTATGTTGCACTAGCAGTTGCCCGCGACTTCGTTCGCGTAGAAATTTTGACTCACTGGTCTGGAATCTAGTAGACTGCCTCTGGATGTAGGTACTATGTCAAATCGAATGCCAAATGCCAATCGAAGTGATTATATTCCCTTAAACCCGCCCTGTCGTAAAATCTGCTCGTACCGGAAATGTCTTAACTATATTCTATCTCTCTGCCAATTTACAATAAGCCAAGGATTTCATATGACCTTACGGGAGCCCTTAGTCCAGGTAGTCCTAAATAAAATCTTAGCTTATGTCTCCTACTCATAAACTCTAGACTTGCTATCAGGTCGTTAGTATAAAAATAAAACAATACTTTCATACAAACATGTAAAAGCCATCAGACCTCCTTATTCCGGCCATGTCGCTAAATCTGTTCTAACCAACGTCTACTAACCATAGTAGCTTGCCTCTGGATGTACTATGTCAAAACGAATGACAAATGCCAATCGAAGCGATTGGGTATATTCCTTTTCCCACACATACATAATGTCTGAACTGTATTCTATCTCTCTACCAATTTCGGCTCCAAAAAGCCAAGGATTTCATTTATATACTTGCGGGAGCCCTTAGTCCAGGTCTTCACAAAAAAAATTGTTAGCTAATAGACTTGCTAAATTTCAGGCCGGTAGTAGGTACGGTAGTACAAAAATCAAACTTACATACAAACTCGCGAGAGCCTTTAGAGCTCCCCAATCCGACTCTGAACCAAAATCTGTTCTTAGCAAACTTCTACTCACCATAAACTACTTCCCCGCCAAAATTCAAGACTGTTGCACAAAAATGGAGGACATTCATACAAACTGGCGAGGGCCCTTAGACCACCCTAATCCGGCCCTGTCGTAAAGTTAATTCATAGCAGATGTCTACTGGCTATAAACTACTTACATATCTGCCAAAAATCAAGATTGTAGCACGAAAAATGAAGGACTTTCATCAAACAGTCGAAGCTGTCGCCAAACACTCACCAATACACGCACTACTACATTTGTAGTTATCGTCACTATAAACATTTTTTTTTTGGCAAATTCAACCTTACGCAGATTCCTTTTACAATGCAGTTATAAAAAGCAATATAAAAAGTATTTTGTACGACCGTGCAGAGACGCGAGCGACGCGAGACTATTTCAAATGAGTTCATTGTGAACTCATTATAAGCGGACGGTTTTGAGACGCGGAGTGTGTATCTTGGGTTTTATTATATCAATGACTTTCATACAAAGTTTTGAGGGCCTTTAGACCACCCTAATCCGGCCCAGTCGCAAAGCTAATTCATAGCAGATGTCTACTGACTATAAACCACATCTCTGCCAAAAATCAAGATTGTAGCACGAAAAATGAAGGACTTTCATACAAACTTTTGAGGGCCCTTAGACCACCCTAGTCCGGCGCTGTCGCAAAACTAATTCATAGCAGATGTCTACTGACTATAAACTACGTCGCTGCCAAAAATCAAGATTGTAGCACGAAAAATGAAGGACTTTCATACAAACTTGTGAGGGCCCTTAGACCACCCTAATCCGGCCCTGTCGCAAAATCCGTTCTTAGCGGACGTCTACTAACCATAAACTACCTCCCTGCCAAAAATCATCATTGTACGTCCAGCGGTTTTTGAGATTTCGTGATGAGTCAGTGAGTGAGTGAGTGACCTTTCGCTTTTATAGATATAGATTGTGTCTGTAAGATGTGTTGGTTGGCAAAACGATTCTTTTGTTTCATATTTGCGGTAAGTATGCTAGAACCTAGTAAAAGTAATAAGCTGCAGTCATCTCATGGGTAAAATAAGTCCATTGGTTGGTTATTAAGCGGGGTATAAAGCAATAACTTTTAGAGTGGGCCGTAATCGTCCAATAGTTGGCTGCAACCGCAGAACAAGAACTGACTTGACTGGTAGAGAATGCCTTGTGGCATTAAGTCTGCCTATGTATCACTATTGTGCATAAAGTTTAAATAAATAAATAAACAAGAGTTGTAATAGTAAACCCACATTTAGCCAGGTATGTTTAAGTCCCATGTAATAGGCGTGAGCCTATTCCCATCAACCGGGCACAAATCCAAACTCTGTAACTGCTACTGAGAAGTTCCTGATGGAAAGACCCAGTAACACATTGGCCGACCCAGGAATTGAACCCAAACGACACCATGCTCAGCAGTCGTTCTTGCGACCACTCACCCAACGAAGCCATGGAGAGGAGTCTCTGGTTTCGATTCCGAGGCTGCGTAAAGTATTATAAGGAAAGAAAAGAAAATAATAAAAAAAACAAATCCAAGGCTTGTTTTATGTGTGTGTGATATTTTTCTGTCCATGGGCTGTCCGAAAAATCGCAAATATTCAGCGGGTATGCAGCTGAATATTTTGTATAAATGGAGTTCATGTAGTTGAAGTCACTGGTCACAAAATGTTAACACAGCTTCTCTTAACACAGCCTATCAACTTCATCAACCAAAAAAACTTCCATATCAGTCCCTCAGTTGGTGATAACGGAGGGCCCTGTGAGGGACGTCGTTCAATTTGTTGCTCACAATCCGTTTCCGATTGCTCTGTCATGCGGCTGATTGATGGTGTTTGTGTAAAACGTCTTAGATTAGCGGGGAGTCCGCACTGGGTGGGAGGAACGTGGTGGTTTGCTACGGATATTAAAGTGATAATAATAATTTGAATGGCTGCCGTACTGTTTGAAAGAGATACCACGGCACCGGGCTAAGAAGGAACATGGGTGGGTTTTAGTCAGTAGAAATCTGACATATCGGGTTACTCGGGTCATTTGATGTTTTCCAAAAAAGGGTAGTATTTGTATGAATGGATGTGGACGAAGCAAAAGGAGTATGTAAGGATCGTAGCAAATGACGAAGGTCTGACTTTATGTGAAATAGTATTATTTTGCATTCGGTTAGACTAGAAGTCGACCCCAACATAGTTGGGCAAAGGCGAGGCAGATGATGATGAATAGATTGGTCCGTGGAAGGGGTACCACTCATTACACATAGAGTTTGCTCTGTGCCTCGGAAAGCATGCTAAGCCGTTGGTTCTGGCTGTCATTAATAGGTATTTGATAGTCGTTACACATAGTCAGGGAAGTCTGACAACCAGTCCTACCAAAGGGGTATCGTATTAAGTAGTACTAACTGGGTTGTGGAGGTCAAATAGGCATTCTCTGCATGTAAACGACTGGTATTCAACACTAAATTTGGGAATAGGCTAGGCAGATCATGAGGTCATAGTACTGGATAGTATTAATATTTCGTATAAACGGCAAAACGCTGTTAACAAAAAAAAAAATGCTAAAAGTCGTTTAGCTTTGGCAAATATGTTTTCCTATCCCGATCCTTTAGCCCAAACCCTTCCTAATCAGTATCGAAATCCGAGATTTACAGCCAAATATCAAAGTTACCTATTGTTATTTACGTAGCGTTGATTGGGACGAATGTGACGCATATTGATCGCATGCGAACGGTGACAATCGACTAATCAGGGATCGGTACGGTAATGAGTTCTGTGGCTGAAATTTGGTACATTGTAAATATTAGCTCAGTTAGCCTCGTCTATGGGCTAATGCAAAGATCCAAAGGTAAAGGAAAATATGTACCTATTCTTGAAAGAAGAGTAAAGTTCTTACGGTCGAACATACTGTAATGAAATAAATATGTTTTTTTTTCTTTCTTTCTTTCTTATTTTAGTGTGAGGAAAGATTTGAGTACGACTCTGAATGGGGAGAAAAGTAGAGAAAGATCAAAGAAGCGGTGGATGGACTGTCAGAACAGATAGTCCACCCACCGCCGCCGCGCCGGTTCTTTGATGATGATTATGACAAGAATGGAGGTATCTCATGAAATGACGATTAATAGAGAAGTATGGACGATAAAGTCAGGAGAATGATAATGTCCTAAAGTTTCATATTTTGCATTAATACCGTCATGAGTCTCAAATAACAAATGTCTGACGGTCATTATCAGAAACATTGTTTACTAAAGATTCTGGAAAGATAAATTATGACATATTTCAGAGTTAGGACGTCATATAACAAAAGTTTAGTTCAAGACAAAAAATAATTTAATTTACTCGTATGTTGGACATACAACTTTAATTAGGTATTTGATATACATTGCCATGAGATATTACGAGAACAGAATAATAAAACAGCTTACGCTGAGTTTAGAAAAAATATGTTTCGTCTATTGGCAGCTCTATAATAGTAGATTGTACACCAAGTGCATAAAACGCACCATTTTGCGCGAGACGTTTATCCATCCGATGCGAGCTTGCGAGCGAGGATGGATATAAAGTAGAGAGCAAAATGGGTTTTATGGACGAGTTTTACACTCTACTTTTCACTTCGATTGCGAGGAAATGAAACAGCAACTTGTAAATATTGTAAAAATAATTAAGGTTCCCGCCAATTAACTTTTTTTTTCAGTAGGAAACTTGACATAACACCTGACTTATGTCGTTACTCATACTGCTCAGTTATAAAAACATTTTGAGCAAGCCTATTGCCATCAACCAATGTAATTAGGAGCAAGCCTATTGCCATCAACCAATGTAATTAGGAGCAATCCAATTGCCATCAATTGATGTAATTGAGACCAAGCCTATTGTCATCAACCAATGTAATTAGGAGCAAGCCTATTGCCATCAACTGATGTAATTAGGGACAAGCCTATTGCCATCAACCGATGTCATTAGGAAAAGCCTATTGCCATCAACCAATCTTATTAGGAGCAAGCCTATTGCCATCAACCGATGTAATTAGGAGCAAGCCTATTGCCATCCACTGATTTAGGTAATTGAGAGCAAGCCTATTGCCATCAATCAATGTAATTAAGAGTAAGCCTATTCCCATCAAATGATGTAATTAGGAGCAAGCCTATTGCCATCAAACAACCTAATTAAGAGCAAACCTATTGCCATCAAGCGATTTAGGAAATTGGGGGAAGCCTATTCCCATCAACTTTCCTTGTATTCGTAATGAAAAGCAGTAATCCCTGGTTCTTAGAATACTAACGAAACGAATTAAAGAGGTTATTCTATAAAGTTGAAGTTGTTCGTTTGGCTGTTGGGCCGATTACCTGTGCCGATTACCTTGGTCTTCGACGAAGATTTTACTTTATGCTCTAGAGCATAAAACGCGACTTTATGTCGCCTACGCACGACATAAAGACGAATTTTAGAGCGAGAGAAGTGAAAATTATTATTTAAACATTATTTTGTTTGCCTGCCAACAAAAACATATTATCTTGGCAATTGTACTCTATTTTTATGTACATCTGCAATGCGTTTTTTAGAATAATGCTTTCAAATCAAACTATTCGGAAAAAGTTTAGTTTTAAACTAAAATGGGCCGGTAATAAATCGTATTGGAAACGAACGATTGATTTGTATTTTAGTTTAGGTACATTTGGAAACTAAATACTGTTGTTTTATTTGCGATCGTGTACCACGAACCATTTTGTCTGTATGTATTTTATTATGTAGTTTCGGATTTGCGTGGAGCCTGCATTTTAGGGTGAGTAATTTATATAACTCTCTATTATCTTTATTTTAATTGTATTAGAAACACTGAAAACGGGATATTTATCATGTTTACATCTTGTTTCGAGTTACCGATATGTCGGCGCTGTCAAGCACCATGGTCACGGATAAACTGAAGACTGATTGGATCGATCCGGGACGAGGGATCCGGTCCATAGACCGATTTGTCTACTCGTAAACATATTATCCACCCGCAAAAACTTCAATTTATTCGTTAAATATCTGTCAGGTATACTGTTCTCACGATGTATTCCTTCACCGAAACAAGTCATAACTATATCAATACGTACAAGAATTTGAAAGATTAGAGGTAGACTCCAGACACAGGTTAGCCGAAGCAAGGAAAACGTGTTCAGGTGGAGATTCATAGATGACTCTGCCCTTGAGTGTAAATGTGGTCTTGCCCCACAAACTATTCGGCACTTGATATCGTGTCCAGCCTGTCCCGTTACTTGCACATCACAGGAGCTGATGGAGGCTACTGAAAGTGCCAAACTCGTCGCCAAATTTTGGGCCGACTCAATTTGAATTGTCATCGACACGCATAGAAAAAGACTTGAGACATATGACTTGCCTGTTCAACGGTCACTAAGCTTATCACTGCTATTTACTTCACCTGTTAGGTAGCGATATAACTTAACGTTTTTTTCCACTAGTGCGTCTCCAGCAGTCGGTTGCGATTTGTCTTGCTCACTTGGCTAGAAATAGTTGGCAACACAAACAATAATAACTACAAATAAATATTGAAACTATAGTTCTTTTCTTTGCCGATAGTCGATACACTGTGGCTTTCTCATTTACTTTTCTTTGGATAAAAGATGTTTTGTTCAGTACTTTGTAGAATGTACGTTTTTCTTTTATATTTTCAGTTTGCATGTTGTTATGTTCATATTTTTTAGGGAGAAAGACTCACGTCTTTCTCGGATTAAGTTGGTTTTATTAAACAGGTGGTTTTGTAAAACTTTGATTATTTATAATGGTGGCGGTGGAATAAAATAAAACCAACGTTGGATGACAGATAGGAGTTTATTCAGAACACATCAAACGCTTGACAGATTTAGATTTTAGCATAAAAGTTAGACTAAGGTTAGAACTATGAGTGGTCCTAGGGGTGGACTGCGGGACGATCGCATTCTTTAACCTCCTAGCTCGGCTAATACTAAACTACGGGGTGTTAAAGCAACGAAGGTGAAGTTAATAAAAAAGTAGTTAAAAAACCAAAAAACCCGACTGATAAAACTGAAAAGCAAAAAACAAGCACATTTTAAATTAAACAAAACTTGGAAGCAGGCGGGGTTCTATTTTAGTTCTATTTTTTTAATTTCATAATTTAATATTCAAATGAACCCCGCCTGCTTCCAAGTTTTGTTTAATTTAAAATGTGCTTGTTTTTTGCTTTTCAGTTTTATCAGTCGGGATTTTTGGTTTTTTAACTACTTTTTTTATTTCCAACTTTTTAGTTCTTTTGTGTTTGTTCTTTCATTGGGCGCGTAAAATTATTCGCAGATGATTTAACTTTTGTGCTTGTTTATAGGATTTGCCACTAAGATTTTTTTTTAAACTTTTAAGTGTTTTATATTTTTGTAATCTCCTTTTAAAACCCTTAATTTTGATATCCTACTCGATGGTATTGGAAAAAAAAAAAATTCTGAACTCCGCGATTTGACCCCCAAAATCCGCAATTTTTCTTTGTTTTTTAATTTTAATGTCTAGCCTGTAGCACTCGCGCCATCAAGACGAATCTAACGACGTATATTTCATTCAAATCCCTTCATCCGTTTTGGAGTTATGAGGGAACAAAGAAACGGACATACATACATACATACATACATACACGTCAAACACATAACCATCCTTTTGGGCTTCGCCGCAGTCGGGTAAAAAAGGATGTTTTCAAAACTAATCCTGTAATGGGGTTAAATCATCATCACCATGATTCTCCTATCGTTATCACAATTTATTTGGGGTCGGCGCAGCATGTCTTCTTTTTCACAGTTCTCTTTTACTCGTCATCTCAGCAGTCACCATCAGCTACCTAGCTTTTTAACCGACTTCTTCCTACCTATATTGAGGTTGGCATACAGTCATACTAAATATACTATAAACTATAGAAAATACTGGTATGCAGCTGAACCCGGTAAGGATTCAGTGGACCATGTCAGTTTTTTCAAAACTTATACTGGCAAGTATAAGTTTTTAAAACTGTCATAGTCACTAACACTATTATTAGTACCGGTATTTTACACAGAGCGTTTAAAATATACAAGTGTTTAATTCCCAACATTTATGTCGAAACAATACCATAAATCAATTACAAAAACGTTCCACCACAACAGCTCGCATAATTTTGTAACATTTACTACAAAATGTAATAAAAATCACACATTTACCCCATTTTAAACGAGTATACAATCTCCCCTAATTATAATAACGACGTACGATTTCCATTTAAAATGAGGTAGTGCATTAAACTCGTAAATATTGCCCGAGTGAAATGTCCGGGCAATAAAATGGGATATAGCGTCACGTCACGCAATTTCGGGCAATCAGTTTATGAATCGCACAGATTACAAAATTTGCCACCGGGATTATTATTTTGATTGAGTTACGTGTACTTATGGGACATTATGCTATTTGGGTAATGTTTATTTTCTGAAATAGCGTCCACCTTAGTAAGCTTCGTGAGTGGGCTTTTAAAATGAATTTAGTGAGTGGGTAGTTAGTGAGTAGAAGATGGCGGGACGAACTGGATGTCTTCCTTGAGAATTGGAAGGAATGGAAGGGGGCTTTCGCCCTGCAGTGGAACAGTATGGGATAAAAAATAAAACCGAAAAAAAAAAAGTTTAAAAAAGGTTAAAGTTTTTTTTTTCACTTTTTAGTGGTTCACATGTTCATGGGTCATAATGTGGACAATGTAGTTTTTTTTTTGAGTTTTGTTGATTTTTGTAAAATATGGGACCATTTGGGAAGTATACCGTACCCTTTCCAACAAAAAAAGATTTTTTCAAATCGTTTAGCAAGCGACGGAGTTATGCCCGAACAAACATAAAAAAACAAATAAACATCCGAATTGAGAACCTCCTTCTTTTTTAGAAGTCGGTTAATAATAATTGTAAAAAAACGAAATCCTGATACAGGGTTGTAGTTAACCCGTCGGGGCCGCGGATTTTAGTACTAGATGACGTGGCCTCGGCACAAGGGCAGAGAAGGAACATGGGTTCGGTTTTTAGTCAGTAGAAGTCTGACACTCCCCTTCGCTCTGCCCAGGAGCGAAGAGCATTTGATGATTTTCCACCCACCAAAAAAAAAAGGGTTATAGTTAACATCTTCCAGGTATTAAAAACATGGCCTCTAGTTTGGCAGTAGTAGATAGGTATTAGATGGTAACCGTTGTCTGGATTTGTGCCCGGTAGGTGGCATTAGGCTCGTCTCTTTACTCTTTGGGACTTTAACATTACTAGCGAAATTTGGGTGTACTATAAGGTTAATACTGTTTAAAGCTGCTGGCTCTTTCTTTGGCCAAAGAATTAACGTTGCCATTCAGCGTGACAAGGATGACCACACTTTGACGCCTAAGTGTCTTTTTGTCGTCGTTATGTAGGGAGGGCCATTACATTTAGTTTGTATATTTTATTTAAGGTTTATAGACTTTGAATCGATTTCAACATGGTGACAATCAGTATTTTCTCTCATCTCCTTTTCTGAAAACCTTCTTAATGCATCTATTTATCATCCACCTTTCAATAAATTCCCTCTTTCACTAACACATTCTCACAATAACCCTCTGTTTGCTCTCACATCAACAGGTGCTGCCACCTGTCTGCCTGGCCGTGTATTACACGCTTGTCGACGACGAGATGAGTATATCTGACACATTGAGACATGTGTCGGGGTATTGATCGAGTGCGTGGGGTGTGAAAAGGTTGTTTCATCAAGATTACTTGTTTTTGGGGGTGAACAGCCCGTGGCTAAGTAATAACAGCCGTTGGGTTGGTCTTCTGGTTAAGCTGCGCTTGCCCAGGTTGATCCGCGGATGGATGATCACAAACCAAGTTTGCTCCGTGACTCAGAAAGCAGGTTCAAGCCGTTGGTCAAGACCGACATTTGTAGATCATTTACAGTCGGGACTTACCCAAAAGTCTGACAAGCAGTCTTACCACTGTCACTGAAACACTGATTGTGAAACACTGGTATTCGGCTGCAGTCGGTTTGACTCAAGCCAACCCTAACATAGCTGGGAAAAGGTTTGGCAGATGACTGTAATAGGGGTGCGATCTTATTGCTATCAATCAGGCACACATCCTGAATTGGTGGCTGCTATAAAAAAATCTGATCGGATGATGGAAAATTCAATAACACTTTGCACCACCCGGAAATTGAAACCAGCACCTCATGCTCAGCCGTTTGCTAGCACTACACCAACGAGCCAGTCTAAAGAACATGTTTGTCCCAAACACTATTGGTTCTCTTGTATAAACGGAAGGTTGTGTCCCCATTAATACCTATCCTAAACCGGAACCAAGCCACTAGCAAAACTTCCGCGATACCCATAGACATGTACAACAACCAAATTATACTATAGAAGTACATTACCAAGAGGAAACTTGAAACTAATCCAAAACTTATTCAATACTGAAACGAGTGAAAGTGAAAACTTCAGTCGTCCGTGTTTCGATAGAATTAACAAGTTAGGTGCAGGATTAAATTTAAATTGTTACGTAGGAGGATATCTTTGATACTCTAACTTTACGAATAGTAATTAGAAGAAAGTTTTCTTTGAGTTTTAAATGAATTTATCTTTTGCCGAACGGAGGACGTTGAAAAAAGGTTGGCCCTAAGTTTTGTAGGGTAAAAAAATATGTCTTCGCTACTGATAACTTCAATTTAAATAGGTTATTTTAAGTTCAAAGTTTTGATCAGTAACTAATGAAGGGTCTACCGACGGCCTACTTCGAAGAAGAAATATCCATATTAATGATTTTAATTTGTACATGAACAGCCTTACAAATTACGGAGTGTTCTGTACCTATTTCTAGTAGCCCTATAATTTTCTGTAAATACTCAATTTTTTATCGCATAGTATCTTTATAAGACTCTGCGTAGTAAACTGGTTCTTTGCTACGCCAGTCGACGTAGCTGTCTACATCACTGCCAGCTACGTCGTAGCAGGCCCAGCTACGCCGTAGCAGTCTCAGCTACGTCATAGCATGCCCAGCTACGCCGTTGCAGTCTCAGCTACGTCATAGCAGGCCCATAGCAGTCTCAGCTACGTCATAGCAGGCCCATAGCAGTCTCAGCTACGTCATAGCAGGCCCAGCTACGCCATAGCAGTCTCATCTACGTCATAGCATGCCCAGCTACGCCGTAGCAGTCTCAGCTACGTCATAGCAGGCCCAGCTACGCCTTATCAGTCTCAGCTACGTCATAGCAGGCCCAGCTACGCCGTAGCAGTCTCAGCTACGTCATAGCAGGCCCAGCTACGCCGTAGCAGTCTCAGCTACGTCATAGCAGGCCCAGCTACACCGTAGCAGTCTCAGTTACGTTATAGCATGCCCAGCTACGCCGTAGCAGTCTCAGCTACGTCATAGCAGGCCCAGCTACGCCTTATCAGTCTCAGCTACGTCATAGCAGGCCCAGCTACGCCGTAGCAGTCTCAGCTACGTCATAGCAGGCTCAGCTACGCCGTAGCAGTCCCAGCTACGTCGTAGCTGCTTTGAGCTTTCCGACCTTTTCCTTTCGTAGAAATATAATGGAAGCGGAATAAAATTGTGACTTTGAATTTTATTACCTTGTTAACCTTTGTCCTTTTCAAGTTAATTATTCTGATATTTTCTTCAAGAAGCTTCAAGAAACACAAATTGTCTAGGATATCTTTTGTTAACATAACATTACATCACGCCTTTAATCCCTGAAAGGTTCGGTAAAGGTGGACCTGATAGTACACCCCCATTTCACAGTTATGTTTAAGTCCCATGTAATAAGGGGTGAGCCTTTTGCCATCAACCGGTCACAACTCCAGCCAAGTGGTTGCTACTGAGAAATTTCTGATGGAAAAACTCAATAACACTCTTTGTCTTCCGACCCCGAAATCGAAGCCAGGACCTCGTGATCTAGTCTAGCACTAGACCAATGAGGTAGTCTCTATCTTTTATTAGTACCTAAAAATCAAGATACCAAACGTCGCCAAACCAAAACAGAAAACTCAGCCATCATTCTACCCCGTGTTTCTACCAAATAAATCCCAAAATAAAACGTAACACTTGACGGAACATCAATCTTCGTAAAAGCGGCCAGAGTTACCGGTTACCCGGCTACCCGGTTACAAGTCGGGAATTAATCGCCAAGAGAAAACTTCGTTATGTTTTCACTTAAAGGATTACAATAAATAAGATTAATTTGTGGGGCCTTTTAAAAGAAAAGTTTTGTTTAGAAGTTTGGGACCTTGGTAACGGGGTTTGTGAATAGTGAGTACTGTTTGTGAATGTACCTGACTATAACACTAAGAACTTTTGATTGTTTTTGTTACTTAGAACAATAGGGGATCGGATAGACTCAAAAAAATATGATTCTGTATAGTCCGTCAGTTAGATTATCGAAAAATATTAGATACGTGTTTTTTGTTGCATCAAATCAATAAAAATTGACGAAGCTATAGCGCGTCAAAGAAGCTAAAGAAGAACAAAGCTATAGAACGTACAAAATGTACTATCATCTGACATCACACGAGTTTTCGAAGCACTGTATCGTCTGAATTTTTTGTTTACTTAGAAAAAGAAAAAATATGTGGTCAATATTTTTTGGAAATCTTTTTGTCGGACTAATAAGTTTTTTTTTGTCCGATCCCCTATTCACAGCCTCAATGCTAACTTATATTTATTAATCAAAAGAAAGTTCATAAAAATATTCACTTAGAACCGAAATTTTGCCAGTTATGTTTAGTCACAAGCCTATTGCCATCAACCGGGCACAAGCCCAACATCCGTGCTGAGAGTTTTTCTGATGGAAGAACCCAAAAACAATTGGCCCGTCCCGGGAATCGACCTCATGCTTTTGTTACATAGGACAATAATTCACAGCCTTTTTTTATGGTGGGTGGAGTGTCATCAAATAACCCCTCCCTCTCTTGGGCAGGGCGGGAGGGAGTGTCAGACTTCTACTGACTAAAAACCACCCATGTTCCTTCTTCGCCCTTGTGCCGAGGCCGCGTTATCTCTTTCGACAATCCGCAACCCCGACGGGACAATTCGCAGCCTCAATACTTACTTACTTACCTAAACAAAGTTTTTAATATTTACTTAAAAAACTATGACCCCACAAAACCGTTTATCAGATTATGATCAGATTTCAACCAATCACTATATTTTATCTTTGCATCACTCGCTGGTTAGCTGACTGATAGAAAATGTATGCGGCATTAAGTATGCCTCTGTAATCAGTGCTTAACGTGTTAAATAAATAAACTGCAGAATTCATAAAAATTATCAGCTTATAATTTTCTGACTGCTTGGACCATCTCCTGACCTTGTAAAGACAGGAATAAACATCAAGGAAATAAGTTATTACCTTATTGTTTCGGTATGAACATAACATATAATACAGGGTGTAGATCAACCCATCCATCACACAGCCGTCAACCAAACGTTCTGTACATCAAACTAAGTACCCCTACGCAAAATTTTTTGCTGGGAAACGACTTTTTTTTTGGGGTCAAAAATCACATTTTACGGTAAAACTCAAAGTAGCACTCTTAAAACATTGTGCTAGTGGATGCTTTGAATAGTAAACGGGTCATGGACGTAATTTAAGTAAAGTTATAACCTAAAAAAACTAGTATTTAAAAAAACAGCTGTGAAAAATTTGGTACTTTGACCCCCAATATCTCCGTAACCCAGGAACAAAAAAATGATCGCAGTGGTATGGAGAACAAGTGCCCTTCGTTTGCGTTAAGGGTACGTTTACACCCTTTATAATATGTCGCCTGAAATCACCAAAGGTACAGGCAGATGTGTACTACATAGTATACCCCCATTTCACTATAGTAAAATGGACTTCTGTAGATGGATCCTATTGCCACTAATCGGACATTTTAGTCTCCCAGTGGTTGCTAGTGATACTGAAAAATCTTTACATCAATATTAAAAACAACCACGTTCATACACTAAAGACAGCTTCCAAGTTATGTTCAGAGCACCCAGTAAGATGTTAGGTATCCAAAGAGTTACACGTCAGACCTAAGTGAAACCAAAATACACACTAAAGTAACATTAAGTAACTTAGCTTAGCACAAGACCCAAGGCATTACAGGTTGGCTATAAAGTATAGCATAAACCTTAACGCACAAACTTTGGGGTAAACTGGTGCCTAGGTTACAGATTACTATGCCACAAACACTTTGACTTGGGTAAGACAAAAGTCATGAAGCGGCCGCTCAGGTACTTTCCCTACCTACTATTGTTGTGATAGATAGCTCAACAGAGCTTCGTAATGAAGAGGCAAAGCTGACTGTCTGAGGATCAACGCACAGGCCAAACCCTTAAGGTTGATGTTCCAGCGTAGCCCGCGAAATTCAAATTTTCTTACGTTTTTAGCGATTTGCAGGTCAGTGCTAGGTTATATGTAACTGTCAAGAATGAGTATTTCATCAAAAGGTCATTCTTGAGAGTTACATGAACTTGAAGGGTTGTAATCATGATTTTGATGATTATAATTCTGTAACTGCATACGTCTTAAATCACGAATCATATTTTCACTAACATACAACCTAGCACTGGCCTGCAAATCGCTAAAAACGTAAGAAAATTTGAATTTCGCGGGCTACCGTGAACATCCACCTTAAGGCTAGAAACTTAAAATTTCGCACACGTATTCCTCTTATGACGTAAGCATCCACTAAGGAAGGATTTTTCATAAGTCAACCCCCAAGAGGGTAAAATGGGGGTGCAAAGTTTGTATGCAAAATCGTCATTTTCACGCGGACAAAGCCGTGGGCCAAAAACTAGTCTAGCATAACATAACATCACGGCTGTTGATGTTAATTAATCCGTTTCTAGACTTGTGGTTTCCACTAAAGAACTCCCCGAAGGTTTAAGAAAAGGTTTACCTAATCTACACCCATATTTTGCCAGTTATGTTGAAGGTCCATTTAATAGGGGGCGAGCCTGTTGTAATTGTCATCATAATATAAACAACTAGCTTATACCCTCGACTTCACCCGCGTTGATGTCGGAACTTCACAAATAAAACCTTCCACGAGAACCTCTCAATCCATTGGTGAAAACAGCATGAAAAAGAGTTCAGGAGTTTTTGAGTTTATCGCGAACAGACAGACAGACGCGAAGGACTTTGTTTTATAATATGTAGTGATACTTTTGTGCTAAATAAGCTTCGTTAATATTGTATTGGAGGACGATGGGAAAGAAGTATGTCAAGACGTATCGTTGTAGTTTATGGTCTGTGGTTTCTGCCTAGCCCTGTGGGCGTAAGTTTAAGCGTGTATATAAAATATTATAACCCTTGTAAAGAGGAGACATGTATCCTCCTTTTAAACGCTCTCTAATTGTTCAGATAAACGTTAATTGTCAGTCATTTGAGTGTCGAGTAGAGATTGACGTGAAATGGCCGGATTAGGGCGGCGTGTCTTGTTGGCGATTAAGTTATATGTCACATTTCACTAGATATGTTAAAGTCCCATGAAATATAAGGTGAGCCTATTGAAATGAACAGGGCACAT
This sequence comes from Diarsia dahlii, assembly GCA_949775195.1. Taxonomy (NCBI): domain Eukaryota; kingdom Metazoa; phylum Arthropoda; class Insecta; order Lepidoptera; family Noctuidae; genus Diarsia; species Diarsia dahlii. The sequence goes on along the minus strand of OX459197.1, from coordinate 21,722,800 downwards.
ATCCTGACTCCGTGGCTGCTACTATGAAAGTCCCGATGAAAATCCCAATAACTATTTGTCCGATTCGGGAATCGAACCCAGGACCAAACTTCTTCATAAGAGAGCTTGTACTTTCTTTTCAAAAAGCCTTTAATAAGTGTTTTATTTATTATAATATAGTGACCGAGGCATCCCGACATCACTGTTATGGCAAAATTAGGTATGAGCATGGTTCACTTTTCATCTGCCTAGCTTTTTCCTAATTATGTTGGGATCGGCTTCCAGTCTTACCGAATGGAACTGAATACAAGTTTATTACATGGAGCGACTGTCTATCTGACCTCCACAACCCAGAACTATCTGGGTAATACGATACCATTTGACAATACTCTGTTTGTTATACTTTCACCTTTTTATTTGCATAAAACAACCAAATTGATTTTGTTGACATGTAACAGAAGCATTGACTTCGCGTTTATTTGTTCCAAACCATGAATCAAAGTGACTAATGTTAGTGGTGTAATATTGACTTTTCATTACGGTGGATCCTATCTAGTATTTTATTAGTAATCACCGTTGCGTGGTTTCTGGTCGTTTTTTAGTTACAGTATAAAAAGATAATAAAGTAATGTATAAATGTAGTCCATAATTACTTTCAAAATTACTATTTACGAAGGAAATTATGATAATAAGTCCAATTTGTTGGTATTACAGAATCAAGCCTAACAATTTTTCTACGTTATGAATAAAATTTTCATAAACAATTTCTTTTAACTGCTTTACAATTTGATCACGTAATTCTTTATGTTAATAGAAATATAAAATACATGACCTCACGCTAACATTTTGCTGATAAGTGTTTTCCGTATAAATAATGTAAATTTGGGAAAACCAGTGCGTATATACAATTTAGAAATGTCATTCTTCAAAAGTTGGCACAGCAAACTGGGCGTTATTTAAGTTTAGGTTGCAATTTTCGACGTAGCTTCGTTTTGGCGTGTATGGTAGGCCTTGTTATTTATTTATCATCAGCGCAGCATAAATTATTCTGCTGGTGGCCATAAGCCTTTCCAATTGATCTCTTCCAGTCGATACTGGACCGCACTCATTCAATACGAGTAAAGCCTCCGGCAAAAAGCTTCAGGATGATATATACAATGAGACACTCAGAAATCCTTCATTCTAGGAAAGAAAAGCAATTAAATTAGGTCACCATGTCGCCAAAAACACAAGCAACTCTTGGAGAGGTAACAAAAAGCCACCAAAACTTGGTAGAAGTGAATTGTCGTTACCAAAAAGTTGTGCGCGCGACTCCAAAATTGCAAGTGTTAACTTTCTGCATCTACTCTCGCGGGGATGGAGAAGAATGCTTAAAAAGCCTCTTGGAAAACTTTAACTGCTGTAACTAACTGTGGTATAGGATTACTGGATGGGGTAACGCGCGGTGTGAAAGTTTTACCGAGTTTCATTTTACAAAACAGAAAATAAGATCATGCTTGTAGCAGTGGTTGAATGTAAAAAATATCTGCCTAGCCTTTTCCCAACTATGTTGGGGTCAGCTTCCAGTCTAACTGGATTCAGCTTAATTCCAGTATTTTTCATGAAAGGACTGTACATCTGAATATCCCTACGCATATTTTAGGAGTGAAAAATCACGTTTCACGGTAAAACTTAATGTAAAGCACTCAAAACATTATGCTGGTGGATGCTTTGAATATTAAACGGGTCATAGAGGTAATTAAAGTAAAGTTATAACATTAAATGTTAGTATTTTTTACGTTGTTAAAAAGTTGGAACTTTGATGTCCAATATCTCAATTACTAAAAGGTTCCCAGATATGGTGCTCCAATATCTCAGTTAGTAAAAGGTTCCCAGATATGGTGCTCCAATATCTCAGTTACTAAAAGGTTCCCAGATATGGTGCTCCAATATCTCAGTTAGTAAAAGGTTCCCAGATATGGTGCTCCAATATCTCAGTTACTAAAAGGTTCCCAGATATGGTGCTCCAATATCTCAGTTAGTAAAAGGTTCCCAGATATGGTGCTCCAATATCTCAGTTACTAAAAGGTTCCCAGATATGGTGCTCCAATATCTCAGTTAGTAAAAGGTTCCCAGATATGGTGCTCCAATATCTCAGTTACTAAAAGGTTCCCAGATATGGTGCTCCAATATCTCAGTTACTAAAAGGTTCCCAGATATGGTGCTCCATTATCTCAGTTACTAAAAGGTTCCCAGATATGGTGCTCCAATATCTCAGTTAGTAAAAGGTTCCCAGATATGGTGCTCCAATATCTCAGTTACTAAAAGGTTCCCAGATATGGTGCTCCAATATCTCAGTTACTAAAAGGTTCCCAGATATGGTGCTCCATTATCTCAGTTAGTAAAAGGTTCCCAGATATGGTGCTCCAATATCTCAGTTACTAAAAGGTTCCCAGATATGGTGCTCCAATATCTCAGTTACTAAAAGGTTCCCAGATATGGTGCTCCATTATCTCAGTTACTAAAAGGTTCCCAGATATGGTGCTCCAATATCTCAGTTAGTAAAAGGTTCCCAGATATGGTGCTCCAATATCTCAGTTACTAAAAGGTTCCCAGATATGGTCTGAAACATAAAAAATATCGCTGTACGGGAGTACAAGTTCCTTTCGGCTTTGTTAAGGGTACTTTGACACTCAATATGTAAGGATATTTTTACTCTCATGGAAAAAAAACACGCAAAAAGATTGCATTTTAATTTTAAAATACCGAATTTATATTCTTCTGCTTTTGAGGTGCGTTCGTGTAATTATCGTTGGCAATATTTGCTCGCAATCAATCGTTATTTACATCTACTTTATCACTATAAACGTTCAACATTATTTCAAGCTACTTTTTGTAACCCGTTAATAATTAATGTTTTCTCTTGAGTAAGATTAATTATTTGATAAATAAATTAACGATGTTTATATTGTAAATTCGTTTTGGCGTAAGTATAAACACGGTACGTTTTTAATGACCAGCCAAAATTAAATCTAGATATCAAACCGAAAGTGCATTTCAAATATTCGATGTCAAACATTTATAATAAAAGTATTCATTTGAAAGTGTTTAAAAAAACCTATTCCTTTTAAAATTTGAAAGGAAAATGGATTGTACCTAAAAGTCATTGACCTGAGCATGTTTTATGTGATAAGCGCAAGGGTTACGAGACATTTCCGAAATATTTGGTGTGGTTCTGTCTGCTATTTAGCAGTGTTTTTTTTATTAATATTTTTATTAGTATCATGTAAGCATACCAAGCATGTTTCAATATGTCCCTCATTTAAACTAACATACTGTATATCTCAAAAGAATCAAGCGGTACTCTATTTCAACATCTACATGCACCATCCAGCATTCCAACCTCTCCTGAGTGCACTAATAACGTTTTTTTCCCATTTTCAGTCTCTTTATGTCGCCTCCCGTTGTCGCCCGGCATTTTAAATCGTCCAGCTAATTTTATGCTTTCTTCTGAGATATTTAAAAAATGCTCTTTTATAACAATAGCGTTGTTAGTTTACACGGGGCGCTCATTAACGGCCATCGCGCGCTTTTCTTTAGTACGAAGTTTTTTTTAATGTATTTTCTTGCTTCAAGTAGTTGGCGTTATGCTTTTGATAGTTTATCCTGGTTGAGCTGTTAGTTGTGTAAAAGTATTAAACGTAGAAGATTTTTAAATGTTCTAAGTAATGAAAACTTCTTGGGAAATCGCCGACCGAATCTCAGTACAAGATTGAGGTCAAGAGGTTAATATTGAATGGGCCTTCCATTCAATATTAAAAAAAAAACAGGAAAATTCCGTGATTTCTATATGAACAAAATGATTCGGTCGCCAAAACTTACACCTCTTAATCGATCCTTATAATTAATTAAAAGGTATTATTTTTGGTAATCGTCATTCCACTTTTCGCAACATTGTAAACACTTTCCAAATTCACACTATAAAAACTTATTTATCCGGGAAGCGAAGGTGTTAAATAATCTTCAAAGATCAAAAAACCTTCATTCCAACCATTCGCTTCCAAACGTTTACTCCGTCCAATTAATTCTTAATCCCGGAAACGTCTGAAGATCTTCATAGAACATATTTTAATGGTTCAATTTGTCATTTCACCATCTTGAATTCAACGGTAACCATCTCAATCAAATGGCCAGCATTTGTCATAGGTTTGAACCAATTGTGTCGAAAGACTATAACAAATTGGTCTTATTTGTAAAAGACATCGTGGTTCGTTGTAAAAACAGAATTAATGGCTCCCAATAAAAATGTTTTGATGGATTTCTGGGTGATCACTGCGGTCATTATATTTGATGGAGGACCGTTTCTTGTGATAAAAGTCTGCGTGTAAATTATTATGATATCACTTAGTGCGGTCGTTTTACTTTTTTTGGATGGAATTTAATCAATTACAATTAATTTATTTGACGGCACGGTTGGCGCAGCGGCTGAGCGAGTGGACTGCTGCGCTGCGTGTCGCGGGTTCGATCCCCGCACGGAACAAATATTTGTATGGCCTGCAGATAGTTGTTTCGGGTCTGGGTATCTGTGTACGTGAGTTTATATGTTTGTGAACGCCCCACGATACAGGAGAAATTCCTAGTGTGGGGAAACGTTTAAAAAAAAAAAATACATTACTGGTTATTATTAATAAGAATAATTCACATTTCTTCCTATGGCAGTGGCCTCAGAGAAAAAAACTCAGAAAAAATACTACCACATAACGCCCACATACCACTACATGTATCATAAATCAATATTGCCAGAATTCGAGTCATTAACCATTCTTTCGTTATACAAAATAATGTGTTCCGGGATTAAGAGTATGGTCAGCTATTCTGTGGGCCCCATCACACTCAAACTCTGAGTGTCGTGAGAGTTGGCTTAAGTAACTTAAGACTCAATACATGTGATAAAACACCTTGGATTCCCGTATGGTGACGGGTAAATCACCAACACCAGCGTTCCCAAATAGGGTTAGAGTCAGGCAGTCAACCGACTGTAAAACCAAAGCCACATGAGTATAACGCACGTCACCCTGGTTGGTCCATTAAGGTCCAAACCATTATAGGTGGATCTCTCATTGTACGGGAAACCAATACAAAGCAAAGCCATGATAAACTAGAAATATAGATGTGTCACCCTGTGTACAATGCACACTTATGAGCATCGTGCCAATGCAGTGCAGTACTTATCAAATCGAATAACTGTTATTTCAGACAGACTCCATGTCCTAAACTGTAAGTTTATATTTAGTAACTAACAAGTATTAGTAGGTAGCAGATACAGAATACCTACATTTTTTCAGCCCAAAGTCGATCATTGCTGGACATAATTAAGCCTCCCCCAAGTGTCGCCACATTGACCACTTCCGTGTGTCTCGCATCCAGTGGATCCCTGCAACCTTCACCAGGTCATCGGCCCACCTAGTGGGAGCCTTCCAAGGCACTGTTTTCCGGTTCGCGCTCACCACTCCAGAACTTTTCTTTTTCCCACTGCAATTTAAGTTTTCCAATTCTTCGGGCTACGTCGGTAACCTTGGTTCTTAGAATACCTACATGATATTAAAATTCAGCGTAGTATTGCATCCACCTCCTCATCATAACGGGCACTCTAATGGATCTGCGAACAAACTTACAATAACCTGTAATATGAACATTAAGCAAGGAAAACCAAAAATATAAAAAACAACATGTAAACTGTCACTACTTACTTAACAGGCAAAATTATAACACCGGAAAACAAGATTAAATAAATCAGATTGAACGAACCACAAAGTCTACGCAAGCAAGAGTTAAAACGGAAAACAATTTAATTACTGGGAGCCACAAGTTAATTACCTAAAACGTAGCAAGTAGTGCAAGCTTGCAGCAAGTTGTAGGACAAGTTGCAGGACAACCGGTACAGCTAAGTGTGGCGCTTGCCGTTCGTTTCGCCGGTTGAGCGTGAAATCTGCAGGCTAGGTATGCAAACTTAGTTTACACGGATGTGGTTTTGCTGGAAGATGCTTTGGATTTGTCTGCGTTAGATATTGCTGAAACGAAATGGCACCTGAAATACTGTGTCATCATCATTATATCAGCTAAAACACTAGGAAGTGTCGAAGGGTGGGCCTTTTGGGGGACTGTCTCTTGTAAACAAATAAAGTAAATTTTGACGTTCGAAAAGTGCTAATTATCAGCCTAGTTTGAATACATGAGTTTTGATTTTGATTATCATCACCATTCTCCTGTCTTTCAAATTTATTTGGGTGGGCTCCGCATGTCTTCTACTTCTCTATTGCTCGTATTTCAAAAATCATTTATATTCTAGCCATATCCATCTTTCAAAAGCGTCGCTGAGTACCAATATTTGATGATGTTGAAATGCCTATATCAATTTTGTAGAACATTGTTATCGTTGTAATCGTTGTAGAAATACGTATGAAATGTTAAGATTAGCCATTGTATTGATTTTTATAGTCACTGTCAATTTCAAGTCATCCGATTTCAACTGAAATACGAATTTAAGTACCTACTTAGTTACTTAAGTTGTGCACGCCAAGGTTCCAGTTCCCGGTATTTTGCCGCTGTTGCAAGCACAGGTCACGGATAAACTGAAGTTATTGTGTGTTCAGTCCTCCAATTTCCTTACCCCTTCCTTCATACCTACATCCATGGCATTCCCCGTCACTCTAATATTTTACGTGAATGTTACAAGTTGCTAGTTTAGTTCGCCGTAAGACTGTTCCTACTTGTTTGGCGGAATAATTTCTACATGTTTGTCTTGTGCCCTTTGAAAGCAGGCAAACTGGCGTGAATGTGTCTAAGATAGTTTGAACTCGATTAAGTTGCATGTTGATCGTTGATACTTGGAACTAGTTAACTGTAACGAGGTTTTAGGATGTTTCTAAACTTATGTAGAGTGTTTGGTTAACGGTTACCGATACTTTAAGGGCATATTGTTGTATACTCATAGCTTTATACAAATACACGTATATAAAACTACTCAAATCATAATCATCAGCCTATAATGTTCCCACTGCAGGTTTTCAGGCCTCCTCTAGGAGAGGGATAGGCTTATAATTCACCACGCGGACCCAGTGCGGGTTGGTAGATGTGACATATCTTCGATTTTTTTGGTTTGGTCACGATGTTTGCCTTTACCGTTTTGAGAGCAGTGGTGATGAAATAAATTACACTAAGTAATGCGCCTGGTGGATTCGAACCCACGACTCACTGTTCGTAAGTCGGACCCGCCATCATTGGGCCACCACTACAGAAATACTATACTCTTACTCTTAAGTTTAACCCAACAACCCACGAATGGCAGCCATCTTCTTTTTATTCGGCAGATCTAGGTATGGTCAACAAAATGCTAATATCTTTGAATGTAAGAGACCAAGAGACGTGCAAATGATATTATTATTATTTATTGCAAGGGTAAACACCGTAGTTTTCGAATTACTAAAATAAATTGTCTTAAATAATTTTCTAAAAGCGCCTAAAAGAATAAGAGAATCCGAAATTTTACACTACACCTATATTTTTCTTTACATTTTCTGCTCTAGTGTTGTGTTAGGATAATAGGATTAGGAGTATTATTTTATAAACGTGTATTCGTCGATAGAAATGAGTGTATAATATACCCTAAAAGATTCGGTAACCCTTAACCAAACACACTGTGCAAACTTACCCCTTTTCCCAGAAATGGGCAGAGCAATGGGGAGAGCATTGGTGCCCCAGTGGTTGCGGTCTCGACTTACGAACAGTAAGTCGCAGGTTCGAACTCAGGCAGGCGTATTAGTTTGTGTAATTTATTTCATCACCACTGTTCTCAAAAACGGTGAAGGAAAACATTGTGAGGAAACCGGCACGTCCTAACACCAAAAATATCGATAACATGTGACATCTACCAATCCGAATTGGGCACACGTGGTAGATTATAGCCCATTCCTTTTCCTAGAGAGGAGCCCTGACTCCCTGCAATGGGAACATTATAGGCTGATGATGATGGACAGAAGAAAATATTGTTGAATAGCAGATTGTCGAACAAAATTTCATCCACTTTCAATTCATACCTACATCTGGTTAGTAAAGTATACGCCAGTTGCGAGTACTACACAATTACATACCTGATAGTTCCAAGAAACATCACTCTGGCCTCAGGGAATTGGATGGTTTGATTGAAAGTTATTTCGATTGCAAAGGTACTTTTGGGATAGGTTGAGAAAGCCTTATTTTATTATTCTTGCTAAAAGAAAGACAGGAGTTCAAACAAAGAACAACAATATGTGAACTCTTTCTGATATAGAAAAAAACGCTTAGTTCCAAGACCTGTGAAAAGTGAGCTGAGCCTATAGGGGCTGAAAGATTGAGTCTCATAGGAGACTCAATCTTTTTCATCAAGACAAACTGACTTGTTGTTTGTTAATGCAACATAATATTTCGATACTGTACTCCTGACTGACTTAAAAATTCTTTACTTTTCTTGTGATACTTAGGTAAACGTTTTATTTAAAACCTCATGCCACCAAGTTGACGGCACGGATGGCGATTTAAATCAGCAAGGTACACACATAAACTTATACTTTTTTTTTTTTTGGTGGGGTGAAAATCATCGAATAACCCCCCCCCCCCCCCGCTCTTGGGCAGAGCGAAGGGGGAGTGTTAGACTTCTACTGACTAAAAACCAAACCCATGTTCCTTCTTCGCCCTTGTGTCGGAGCCGCGTTAACCTTTCGACAAACCACAGCCCCGACGGGCGTCGGCCCTTGCGGGCCCCTCCTTGCTGACATCTCTTTGAGGCGCGCGTGGAACACATACGCGCCGTCGACACGGTCTGTTGCCGTTATGACGACGGCCGGACGGCGAGCTAGCCCGTTACTCACCGTCCACAGGCCCGCGTCTACGGGTGGCCGGAGGTCATCGCGTGACCCCCGACGCCCGGAGCGCCTTCCGCGGCGGCTGGGACGTTGAGAGGTTCTCTCCCTCTCTCGTTCCGGCACCTCCTCCGCTAGCATCACTGCTTCGCAGAAGGAGGCGACGGCGTCCCATTCACCTAAACTTATACCTTAGTTACTTCCTGTGACCTTACATGCACCTTAAGCTTCGTCTACATCTATGTGCATCCAAATGAAGGTACGGTTGGCGCAGTGGCTCAAGCATTTGACTACTGCGCGAGTTCGATTCCTGCACGGAATAAATATTTGTAGGGCCTACACCACAGTTCCGGGTGTGTCTGTTTGTGTTTGTCAGTTTAAATGTTTGTAAACGCACCCAGAGAATGGGCAGCAGCGTTCTCTGTGCCTTTGTAACAACCATACTGCGATCGCCAACCCGCCTGCCAAGCGTGGCGATTATGGCAAACCCCCCCAAAATTGAAGGTGGACCGACGACCTGGTCAAGGTTGCAGGAACCCGCTGGATGAGAGACGCACGGGACCGGTCAATGTGGCGACGCCTGGGGGAGGCCTATGTCCAGCAGTGGACGTCTTTTGGCTGAAATGATGATGAATGATGATGAAACGCACCCATGCTCCTGAATAAATTCCTAATGTAAGACTAAGTCTAAAAAAGAACAAACTTAAACAAAACCAATTTAATTTTCCAATTTGCTACAAAACATAAAAATCTTGAGTTGTGAGATAAATTCGGCGATGTAGTAGTATTAGCAACGAAGGCTATTTGTACGAGGATAGCTTTTATCATGAACATGACCGCGATCGGCCCTTAGAAATAGCGGATAAGGAATTATCAATGGGCGAAGTGTGTAGCCTAGTACGGAGTTTCCGTAAAATTAGACAGATTGAAATGAAATTATTTATTCTGTAAAAAGGATATCGGATATTCTTTTCCAAAACATAATTTTCGCGTTAAATTCCGTGAAAAGAAATAGTGAAACAAACCTAAAGTACTATATCCGCTTCAACTATGTATATTAACTAATTGTTAAATTAACTAATTGTGGACATGCGACATTTTTTTTTAATAAATATTTTTCTCTACTTAAGTAACACCATTATGTTCGGAGATGGCTTACGTTATTTTTCAAATCAAACGAGCAATGAATTAACTTAAACATTATAAATGTTAGATAGTGTAAATATTTATTTCTATTATACAAGAAAAAACAGCAAGCATAATTAAAAACCTCGAGAAGATAACAAAATTAATTACAAAAACTCCCGCTTCACTATATCTAGTGGCCACTTACTGAAAAATGAGCACAAATATTTGCTTATATCTTTCCCATTTTGCTGCTAACGTAAAGTGACACGCGACGGGATTTCAACGGAGATATTAAAAAAGCACCGAAAAATTTCTCTTGTCCGCGGTTTTAGTTCAAACCTTTGTGTCTGTACAATAAGGTCACCAAACAATACTCGGTCGTTAATCATAGAATATTTGACGTTGCGTCAACTTTTACAAGAATATTAATGGCGCCTAATACGACGGCCATTTTGGATTTTTCCGCGCGGTCTTTACCCTTTCATGTTTACGCTGCTTCTTTGAAGATGGTTACTGAATGTTTTAATTTAATTGTTTTTACCTTTGATGTTTTTGTGTTGTAATTAATTTTCGTATTTATTTTCTAAACAGTTAGTAGGAAGGTCTTTTGAAGCCTGAAAAGAATACTTTACAACCTTTTTTCTTGAACATAGGTCACTACTTTCAAAAACTTTTGACACCTTTGAATTTTCGAGTTATTGAGGATACCATGACCAGTGGTGACTCGATGGTTAATGGTCCCAGCTTGAGTTGGTCAGTCGTGGATTTGAACCCCGGTAGGTATTACTTTGTTCACTTCAACACTCAAATATGTGAAAAAGAGCTAGATGAAATAAAACAACTATACGAATATTCTAGCACTGAGTTTGGCCCAGGACTCACTCCCGCTCATAGAGAGGAGAGCTGTGTCCTAACCTGATTACGAGCACAACCTCAGAAACCACACGCGAACCGTTTCTGGCATCTATAAATAAATGATACTTCCCTCTGCGAAATTTTCACCACGCACGGTCCCCTGCGACTGCAATAATTAACTTTTAAATTAAAAACATAGTGAATAAAACATACGATGTGATGGCACTGAGTTTACTAATTAATTTCACGCTGCGTGTCTTTTGGGACCGGCAGAGATTAATAGTGTGCATGGTTGTAAAAAGCAACGATAATTATTATTATGAAGGTTTTTTTGGTTTTTGGTCAGTGGTTTGAGGTGTTATTATATTAATTTAAAAGAGATTACGTATGCTTAATAACAGGATATAACGTCACGCGTTGTGGTCCCTGAAGGGTTAGGCAGAGGCGTACTTAATAGTACACTCACATTTTGCCAGTTATGGGCTTATACATACCAAAACCGCCGGCCGACATTACGCTAACGTAAGTACATAGAGTCCATTATATATTATTAGTCCCGTAAAATACAGAATGAGCCTATTGCCATCAACCGGGCATAAAACTTTTTAACAAAAAATAAAACCGACTTCAAAAAAGAACACAAAAATGTGAAAAATAAACTTTAGAAGAAAAATCAGTTTACTGAAGTCGGTGACTTTTGTTTGTTTGATTTCATTTTTTTTGCCACCGACTTCAGAAACTGATTTTTCTTCTAAAGTTTATTTTTCACTTTTTTGTTTTTTTTTTTGAAGTCGGTTTTATTTTTTGTTAAAAAGTTTTTATTTTTCACTTTTTAGTGGTTCACATGTTCATGGGTCAATGTGGACAATGTAGATTTTTTTTGAGTTTTGTTGATTTTTCAAAAACCCCTTGTCCGATTTCGATAAAAAAATTATGGGACCATTTCGGAAGTATACCCTGTCCAACAAAAAAAGAATTTTTCAAATCGGTTAGCAAGTGACGGAGTTATGCCCGAACAAACATAAAAAAAAAAAAAAAAAAAAAAAAAACATCCGAATTGAGAACCTCCTTCTTTTTTAGAAGTCGGTTAAAAATCAACTAAGATCGCGACTTCTGTGCAAGTGTGCATGAGTTATTGGACTAGATTTCCGGGTAGTGCAAAGTGTCTTCGGAGTCTGGATTTGTACCCGGTCGATAGCAATAGGCTCGCTTCCTATTACATGGTACTGAAGTATGACTGAAAAGCAGCGTTGGTCCAGTGGTGGCGGCCCTGACTTACAAACAGTAAGTCGTGGGTTCGAACCCAGGCAGGCGCATTACTTTGTGTAATTTATTTCATCACCGCTGCTTTTTTGCACCGCTACCAAAAAATTCAAAGACATATTGATTGTGACATGTAGCAACCCGCACTGGGCCCGCGTAGTGGATTATAGCCCATCCCTCTACTAGAGAAGAGGCCTGAGTCCCTGCAGTGGGAAAATTATAGGCTGATGATGATGATGATTTAACATGACTGGCGAAAAAAGGGTTTACTTGATACACTTCTGTCTAACCCAAATGTTATGTCACGATCAAAGCCACGTGTTACAGATAGTACTTACGGTACGTTAATTTCATTGTCCTTGCGTGAACTAAAGGGTAACGTAATGGCCACTATCTCTTCCTGCGGGTATCGTTAAAGCGGAAGGACGTACTAGTCGTCAAAGGTAATCTAAATGAAGGACCTTTGACAAGTTTTTGTGTTGTTACGTGACCTTTTTATTAATTTTAATGCAACACTCTTTAGTTTTTAGGAGGAAGAACTGTAGGTTAAATAATAATAGTTGCTCGATTTCACGTCAAATAGTTAACATAATATTAAAGATTTATCAGTTTACCGTTTTTAAATATTATTAGAAAGTAAGGAAGTCAGTTAGTTGGTCAATTGCAGCCGCCACCGCACTTACCAAGCTTGTTACGTAACTGGGTGACAACCATTACCTACATACTGAGTATTCTCCGTGCCTCGGAGAGCATGTATAGACGTATTGGTCCTTACCGTCATTAATAGATATTTGACAGTCGTTAGATGTAGTCAGTGATCTGAAACGCAGTCGTACCAAGAGGCATCGTATTACCCTGCACTTACTGAGTTGTGGAGGTCTGGTAGGCGTCCGGTCCATGTACGATACTAATATTCAGCTGCATCCAGATATACTGGAAGTTGACTTCGACGTAGTTGGGGTAGGCAAGGCAGATTATGATTTTTTTAGTAGATGTGGTGTAACCATACACCTGATATTTTTTTTTGTTATTGGGACAAGCCCGCTACACTATTCCCAAACCACTGTAACTTTTGTAAGCCAGAATCAACAGTGACCACCAGAAAAGCACCGAAACAATGAAGCTCGACGAAGTCTCAGAGAAACGATTGTAACTGTCTTGGAAACCAACTAGCCTACCTAGCTTGTGCCAGCGGCTTCGCCCGCGTGGAGTTCGATAATTGTCCCACGGGAACATACTACCGGGATAAGACCCTAAGGACCCTAAGGTAGACTGGTAGAAAATGCCCAAGGCATTAAGTCCGCCTTTGTACGTTTTGTTGTGCATTAAGTTTTAATAAATAAATAAGAAGTACATAACGTATGTGTTAATCCAGGTTATAAACTATCTCCGCCTTATAACAAAAGGTAGTTAAACCTGGTTTGACTTTCATCCACATCCGTCCATCCATCCATCCATAAATATCCTTACAAACTTTCGCATTTATAATATTAGTAGGATATTTGTGAAATTCGAAACCAAACATTTTGCATAACACTAAATAAACCCAAATTATAAGCTCATTACAAAATTGAACACTATTTACCCAATTATTAAAGCTAAATATCTCCTCACCACAAACCACCGACAAATTCCGAGTTCAGCAAGAATTTCGCGCAATTCCTGCTAATTTCTGGCGCCATCAATTTTCGTTAGAATCAAAGTGCGTAACGATTTAAGCGATTATAAGACAAGGCGTTCTCACTTGCTCTGATTAATTAAGATAATAGTGGAATATCACACGCCAGCCATTCGCGTACCTTACTATAACTACCTATTATTTGTGTGGGAGCTCGTGGCTTAATAAAAACTGCCAATCAGGTCGATCTTTAGGTTAAGCCGCACTTACCTAGGTTGGTCTATGGATGGGTGACCACCCATTACACCCAGATTCCTCCGTGCCTTTGATAGATCTTTTGCAGTCGTTTGCGGATATCTCATTGTACGGGAAATCTTTACAAATCAAGGACATGCTACAACATAATATTTATTTATTTCCAGCCAGTTCGGCCAACAGATACCTTACAGACTAACATACATGTGAATATTACAATTTGTGTTAGTAAATAGAACCTTAAAACTATATTAGTCACACTATTTCACGCACAATGTCACTGTGGGTTCATGTGGAACTTGCCCTTGAAAGCGACGGAACGCCACTCCCTGCGGCCAAAAGTCCTCTTCCAAGGCGAGGTGCAGAAAACACGTTGGTATTCGGACCACGAACGCCTCAAAGTTGACGTTGCGGCGCGACTCCAGCAACTGCACTCTTGCCACGTAGGTACTTGGTCTTCAAACGCATGTACTTCACGATATCCTCCGCCATAGTGGTGTAGTATGGACGGGAAGTATACACCGAAATGTTCGGCTTATACGCACGTTAAGCTCCTATGGAGCCGTGCTGCAGCGGTTCTTGTTGGCAAAATCGGTTCATGTTATGCTGGAAGTGTAAGTTACTGTGTCGCCATGTGTATAGACAGAGTCTTTAATAATCACTAAAACTCGCCCGGTTTTAAAGTTATTCTTACAAAACCATCCTTACCATCGTAATGTGCCTGTTTAGGAATATCTGTGGCATACATACCAATGTAAGCAAAAATTACACAGAATATTGAAACACTATTCACAATGTTAGCCAAATTCACCCAGTCTTCACTGCTTGATTTGCTATCAACTGTAGCGTCATCAAAATCCCATCGAGGATACACTAAATACGTTAAGTACTTATTATCATACACAAAATCATTGATTAGTTTTACAAAATTGTGGGGCGTTGATTTGAACTTACATACTGCACGCAAAAGGAATGTTAAAAGAATGATAAGAACAGATAAAACTAAAGAGCCGCGATAGAACAACAATAAGGTCGGTGGGAAGTGAGACTCTATCGGTATATTTGCAGCTAACTCCGTCAAGAAATAATAATGACACATTAAACTGAAGCAGATCATTGCTAGTCGTACTCTACGTCTCACATCCAAATACAACGACAAAATAGTGAGAACACTTAAAATAAAGGCAGGATAAACTACAATCGCAGACAAGCCCACTGCTTCTCGCATCAAAAACATGGACACTTTCGCCGGTTTTTTAACACTAGTAGTATTATCCTGCACATGTTTATAATCAATTATGTACCATTCAGCCCCTTCAGGATCTATAACTACAAACCTAAAGTTAAGTGTGTTATTTCTTCCAAGCCGAGTCTTATCCGTCGAAGAGAAATCAAAACTGCATTCTTGCACGTCGTATGGCCAGTCTGAGAGTTTTATGCTGCACCACGTCTCTTGTAGCAAATGATGTTGGCAGTGGACGTCTCCATTACTCTTTACTTCGTAACGATAGAACGATGTATAACCATCAAACCAGTCTTCAGAGTTGGATATTCCAATGTTTGGAGTCCACATATAGAAGTTCGTTACATCTGTTTCATTGATGCCGTGATACTTTGCGGGATCCCACTTCAGTCGTCCGTCGTTCCACTTAATATCTGACCACGCTTGCACCGTCAACACGCCTTCTTCAACATTGAAATGGAAACTTCGTACGAAGAAAGTGACATTAATTGTTGTGGCCTCGTTTGGTGCTTGATCTGCATTGTAACCGCAGCGCAGGTCTTTCAAGAGTTCCTTTTCCCAAGTGATGTATTCTGGGGTATCGTTAACAATACAGTTTTCGGCGGCAATAGTATAGTTTAGGAAGAGTAGCAGGACAATGTAAGTGTTCAGAGCCATGATTCCTTTGATACTGCGAACCGTATTAGTGGATAGTTTGTTTTGTTATATAATACGGAAACGCCCACTGCGAATATTTGGATAGACTGTTAATGTAATCAAAGTGCACCTGTTTGATAACGTGCAAATTTATTATTAATGTTCTAATGTTCCATAAAAAATCTATTGCAAGTACTGTATTAATACGAACATATACCAGCGATTCGAAGAGAAAGAACGAAAAGGAAGAATTTGTAACCTTTCTTTAATTATTTGCAATGACAGATGTAATATATTTTTCCACGATGCTATAAGCTCACTCAAATTATATACATTCACAAAACAAAAAATCGGTGTTTCCATAATTATAGTACATATAATACCAACGTAGATTCAAGGCAAATATGACCCTGCTCACTTACATTATACTATAGTTGATAATCTTCCTAAAGTACACTTGTACCGATATGTGTTTTATGAAATTGTCAATAGTGAGTAGAGTTCCTTTTCCGAGGTGGTGTATTCCGAGGTATTGACTCCAGAATACATCACCTTGGAAAATGAACTCTTAATGACCTTGACTACTTACATAATACGAGTAATCGCTCTTCGTGACTCTTTTAGAAGCTAAACTATCGCCAATAATTGCTGCAGGCTTATAATTATTGCAGAAAACACAGTCAGTGTGAATTGAGCTTAAGCCATTAATTTGTCTGTAGGTCGCGAATTTATGGTCGATACCTATGAATAGAATATAGATGATATTTTGCCATGATATGAAATAGGTCTAGTTTGATAACGTTTACAGCCTATCGAAACATTTGCAGTGGGCGTTTCCGTATTATGTGACAAAATACAACATAACGACTGATAAAGTTCGCAGTATCTGGGAAACCATGGCTCTATACACTTATATTGTCCTGCTACTCTTCCTAGACCATACTCTTGCCACCCAAAACTGCGTTTTTGACAATACTCCAGAATACGTCACTTGGGAAAAAGAACTTTTGAAGGATCTAAAGTGCGGCTACATGCGACACCATGCACCAAAAGGAGCCTCAAAAATTAATGTCACTTTCTTCGTAAAAACATTCCACTTTGATGATGAAGAGGGAGTGTTGACGGTGCAAGCGTGGGCAAAAACTAAGTGGAAAGATGAACGACTGAATTGGGATCCTGAGAAGTATCATGGCATCAACGAGACAGATGATCCTGGCTTCTTCATTTGGACTCCAAGCTTTGGAATACTTAACTCTGAAGACTTTCTTGATTCTGACGTAACCTTCTATCGTTTTAACCTAAAGAGTACTGGAGCCATCCACTGCCAACATCAGACGAAACAACAAACATGGTGCAACGTCAAACTCACAAACTGGCCTTACGATGTGCAAGAATGCAGTTTTGAGTTCTCGTCGAGGAGAAAAGAAAATTATACAATTGACTTTGATTTTATAGTGCTAGAACCTGAAGGCGCTGAATGGTATATGTTCGATTTTGGACAAGATAATAGTACCGGTCTGACTAAAGTGACTTTCTTTTTAATGCGTGAAGCTGTGGGGCTGTCTGCGATTGTCATTTCTCCTGCTTTTGTTTTAACTGTTCTGAGTACTTTGTCGTTGTTTTTGGATGTGAGGCGTAGAGTAAGACTTGCAATCATCTGCTTTAGTGTGATGGCTCATTATTATTTCTTGACGGAATTAGCTGCGAACTTACCGAAGGAAACTCACTTCCCACCGACCTTACTGTCATACTATCGTGGCTCATTAGTTCTATCTGTTATTATCATTCTATTAACATTCTCTTTGCGTGCAATATGTAAGTTTAAATCAACACCCCACAATTATGTAAAACTAATCAATGATTTTGTGTATGATAATAACTACTTAGCGTATTTAGTGTATCCTCGATGGGACTTTGATGACGCTACCGTTGATAGCAAGTCAAGCAGTGAAGACTGGGTGAACTTGGCTAACATTGTGAATAGTGTTTTTATATTCTGTGTAGTTTTAGCTTATATTGGTATGTATGCCACAGATATTCCTAAACGAATAGATTACAGTAGTCTGTAGTGCATAATAAACTTACGGTCTCTTCCCATGGGAGTGGGTCGAAACCACAGAATGCCACTTAGCTTACATACCCTACCACTTCCCTTACATACTTCTTTTACCTCTTCCACATTAATATAATATCTGATCACTTATGGTCAGTGTCACATAAGGTCACTTCTTGCTAGAGCGCCCCCTCCTCAACCATCTAAGCATACTCTTTTAAATTTGTGTCACTACTTTAACCGCAACGTTCTCGTATAACTTTATTCTACAATATCTCCTTATATTACATACAATGTTAATGATAACTTTAAAACCGGTCAAAGTTTAGTAATGATTAAAGATTATATCTATTTTTATTTTTTTATTTAGCCGTTATTGTCCCACTCCTGAGCAAAGGCCTCCCCCCATTTTTTCCACTTCTTCCGATGGTGTGCTTCTTCTCGCCAGTTGGTCAGAAAGCCATACAAGGCGTCCCGCCATCTCCTCCTCGGTCTACCGCGACCCCTCTAGCTGTGTCAGGGCTCCAGTCCTGCGATATTCGGGCCCACAGCTGCGTCGGCATCCGGCTGACATGGCCTGCCCAGTCCCATTTCAGTTTCGCAGCTTTGTTTTTTATGCGGTCAGTTAATTTTACATTCAGAATGCTGCGCTCCATCGCTCGTTGGCAAACCTTGAGTTATATCTAGTTACTAGCTGATGCCCGCGGCTTCACCCGCGTGGATTTCGTTCAAATTATATACTAAAACCTTCCTCTTGAATCACTCTATCTATTTAAAAAAAACCGCATCAAAATCCGTTGCGCATTTTTAAAGATTTAAGCATACAGACAAACAGACAGACAAAAATAGCGACTTTGTTTTATACTATGTAAGGAAGGATATCTAATAAATCAAATAATTTTTCGTTTGTTTTCCTATCTATATCTATAAAAGCGAAAGGTCACTCACTGATTCATCACGAAATCTCGAAAACCGCTGGACGTACAAAGATGATTTTTGGCAAGGAGGTAGTTTATGGTTAGTAGACGTCCGCTAAGAACGGATTTTGCGAAAAGGCCGGATTAGGGTGGTCTAAGGGCCCTCGAAAGTTTGTATGAAACTCCTTCATTTTTCGTGCTACAATCTTGATTTTTGGCAGAGACGTAGTTTATAGTCAGTGGGCGTCTGCTATAAATTAATTTTGCGACAGGGCCGGATTAGGGTGGTCTAAGGGCCCTCACAAGTTTGTATGAAAGTCCTTCATTTTTTGTGCTACAATCTTGATTTTTGGCAGGAACGTAGTTTATAGTTAGTAGATGCCTGGTAAGAACAGATTTTGTGGCACGGCCGGATTAGGGAGGTCTAAGGGCTCTCGCCAGTTTGTATGAAAGTTCTGATTTTTTTGTGCTACAATCTAGATTTTTGGCAGAGACGTAGTTTATAGTCAGTAGACATCCGATATAAATTAGTTTTGCGACAGGGCCGGATTAGGGTGGTCTATGAGCCCTCACAAGTTTGTATGAACGTCCTTCATTTTTTGGGCTACAATCTTGATTTTTGGCAGGGACGTAGTATGTAGTTAGTAGACGTTTGCTATGAACGGATTTTGCGACAGGGCCGGATTAGGGTGGTCTAAGGGCCCTCGCAAGTTTGTATGAAAGTCCTTAATTTTTTGTGCTACAATCTTGATTTTTGGCAGAGACGTAGTTTTTAGGCAGTAGACGTCTGCTATGAAATAATTTTGCGACAGGGCCGGATTAGGGTGGTCTAAGGGCCCTCACAAGTTTGTATGAAAGTCCTTCATTTTTCGTGCTACAATATTGATTTTTGGCAGAGACGTAGTTTATTGTCAGTAAGCGTCTGTTATGAATTAATTTTGCGACAGGGCCGGATTGGGGTGGTCTATGAGCCCTCGCAAGTTTGTATGAAAGTCCTTCATTTTTTGTGCTACAATCTTGATTTTTGGCAGAGACGTAGTTTATAGTTAGTAGACATCTTCTATGAATTAGTTTTGCGACAGGGCCTGATTAGGGTGGTTTATGAGCCCTCGCAAGTTTGTATGAAAGTCCTTCATTTTTTGTGCTACAATCTTGATTTTTGTCAGGTATATGTAGTTTATAGTTAGTGGACGTCTGCTATGAACGGATTTTGCGACAGGGTCGGATAAGGGACGTCTACAGGATATCACAAGTTTGTCTGAAAGTCTTTCATTTTTTGTGCAACAATCTTGATTTTTTTCAGGGACGGAGTTTATGGTGAGTAGAGGTTTGATAAGAACAGATTTTGCATTAGGGTCGGATTAGGGAGCTCTAAAGGCTCTCGCGAGTTTGTATGTAAGTTTGATTTTTGTACTACCGGCCTGAAATTTAGCAAGTGTATTATCTAACAATTTTTTTTGTGACGATCTGGACTAAGGGCTCCCGCAAGTATATTAATGAAATCCTTGGCGTTTTGGAGCTGAAAATTGGTAGAGAGATAGAATATAGTTAAGACATATGTATTTGTATGTGTGGGAACAGATTTTATGACAGGGCCAGTTTAAGGGAATATAATCGCTTCGATTGGCATTAATTGTCATTCGCTTTGGCATAGTACATCCAGAGGCAGTCCCACACATACATACATAATTTTCTCGCGAACGAAGTCGCGGGCAACTGCTAGTCTTTAAATAAATACGTTTTAATGTATTTGTACGCATCGTTACACGATACTTTTCATCATCATTCTCTTCCCTTATCACAGTCGGCACCGCATGTCTTCCTCGTCCATATTTCTCTATAACTCGTTATCTAATGAAACACTCCCTTTCTTGTCTTATCGTCCTTTACACAGTCCATCCATTGTTTCGTTGGTCTTCGTCTACTCTTAGACCTATCCACATTCAAATTCAAAACTTTCCTAACGACATTTTCCTCATTCCTCCGCATGACACGCCTATACCACGAAAAACAATTACCACATAACTTTTCAGTCACCGGTGCGCTACTTTCAGGCTTCCTCTTATGTAGGTACTCATATATTATTTTATTCATGAACACACACTCTCTTATATACGAATAATATGTATGTATGGTATGTAGTTTGGTAAAGACGACATATAAAAAGCAACCCGAAGTAAAGACTAAAATTTTCCCTGATCAACCTTGAACTCAATGTTTCAGCGATAAAGTTGAAAAACAATTTAAGTTTGTCAGATTGCAGCTTAATTTGCTGACGTTTGTACTTGATTTTTTAATCGACTTCAAAACGGAGGAGGTTCTCAATTCGACAGCGATCTTTTTTTTTTTTAACCGACTTCAAAAAAGTAGAAGATTTCTCAATTCGACCGTTTAGGTATATTTTTTTGTTAAAAAGTTTTTTTACTTTAAAACAGGGTGAATTTTTAGTATTACTTTAGTTTTATCATAATATATAGTATTATTATTTTAGTTTTAGTAAAGGTTCTGAATTTATTATATTTATTTTTTTTAATGATTATTTTTCGTCTCTTTTAATACCTTCAGTACCTCATATTCTAAATATAATTATGTAGAAAATCACCTCCTCAAAACCCTCGAGTATTATCTTCCATGTTAACAACAAAGTACCATCAAAAAGACTGAAACTCAACCCTAATTATGCTGAAGGGCTAAACGTACCGCAAAAAGTAGGCCCAAATGAACCGCATAGGGTTGACAAAACGGGACTTTGGATTAAATTACTGTTTCTGAGGTGGGATGCGTGCCAACGGATAATATGTTAGCCACGACCCTTTTTTTTTAATTTGAAAAAGTTCATTAGCTTGATCAATGCGTGGATGCAATATAATGGAAGTGTTTAAAATGTGGTTGTACGGGAAGTATTATAAAAAGGGTGCTAATTAAACCGGCTTCTTTTTAATAGCATTATTTGCATCTAAAAATCTACATTGCCTTCTAAATTACTAAGTCAGCCACATTAACGAGCATCTAAATAATACTATCTTGGCCAAAAGTTATCTTTTCTGAAGCCACTCTAAATACAACTCAGCATCGTGGTTATTTTTTAGCACCTAAATTTGTAACATGGATTCAAACAGTAAACTTCTAAAATATTATTATATGGCATCAAAAAAATATTCAATTAGCTTCTAATTTATTAACTCAGTACGCTTAAATTGTAACTCATGCCACATTAATTGGGCATCAAAATTTAACTAAAATTGACATCAAATATTATATTATAGCCACTAATAGTACAACGTAGAAACCACTGTCGTGTCATCGAAAGGCTTAAATATAGAAGTTCAGAGTATTTAGTGACCTAAATATCGAAGTTCAGAGTATCGAATGTCCTAAAGATCGATATTTATTTACACGTTGTGCTTCAAAAGTTATCGACAGAATCGCTGAAGAACTTTATTTTTATCGGATAACTATACAATTGTGAAAACATTTCTGCAAGCAACTTGGAAGTAGGTCACAGTTTTAACCTAACCTAACCTATTTCCCTCAGTTTACAATGACGAATCATATAAAATAAGTAACATTAGTGTAAGTTCTGGAGCTAGGCACGACACTTGGCTAGATGAAAGTGATTTTTAGAATGATCTCATTCTAAAAATCTTACCATACTATCCTCACATCCTAATCCTACCATTTTCTACAAAAGTGCAATACTCAAAATATAAAGAACGACAGATGAAAAAAAACATCAGACTATAATGTTCCCACTGGAGGGACTCAGGCCTCCCCCCTAGGAGAGGGAAGGTCTATAATCCACCACGCGGGCCCAGTGCGTGTTGGTAGATGTCACATGTCTTCGAATTTTTTGGTTCGGTGATGAAATAAATTACACAAAGTAATGCGCCTGGCCGGTTTCGAACCCACAAGTTCTATGTGGGGGTTCTGAACATTGATTACTGTTTTTGAGTTGGTATCCCTTTCACCCAGCATATTCATATGTCACTAGAAACTCTCTAGTTTACGAGTAACATCTGGTACGATTTTTAGGAGTAATATCATCATCTGCTTAGCTTTTTTTTTTTTATTACTATGTTTGGGACGGCTTCCAGTGTCAGTATTTTTTATTTGTAGGAGTAACAAAGCTACAAAATATAAAATAGTTATTTCATTATGTTTTCTTGTTTTTCCATCTCCTGCCATATCCAGTATAACTTTGTATCTTTAAAAAAACACCATCAATTTACGTGGGCACACCTCGAACAGATTTCAGTTGGTTACATTTTGTTTATGTCTCTTTTACGGCGTGTCATTGAAACTCTCAATAATATTAAGTTAGGAAGGGCTTTAATGCCGAGTTTTTAGGATTTTTTGAATTCCCAAATCTATTAATAAGTTAATATGGAATTATGGCGCGGTCCTCTAGGGATTGATGACCTCACATTTTATCAATCGCTTCATTTTTGTGAAAGTATGAAACTTTTTTTTTCGATACCATAATTATCTCATCAAAAAATACCTTTCATAATTCATAACATCACGCCTGTAATCTCGGAAGGGTAAGGCAGAGGTGTACACCCCCCGTCGGGGTTGCGGGTTGTTTGAAAGAGATACCGCGGCCTCGGCACAAGGGCTAAGAAGGTACATGCGTGGTTTTTAGTCAGTAGAAGTCTGGCAACCTACCGCTCTGCTCAGAGTGGGAGGAGTCATTTGATGAATATAAACCCCCCCAAAAAAAAAGAAGAGGTGCACACCCACATTTGGACAAACCCCCTTGTAATAGGGGCGAGGTTATTACCATCAACTGTGTAGTGTTCATTTTCTTTGATAATAACATTCTGCTGCACTGCAAATTGCCTTAAAACTTCACAACTATTTTCATTGACAGAAATGCGCCTGAATTCCTGTCTCCAGATTTAGGCAAAGCAATAGCCACAGCTTCAAAGAAGTCATCACTGCCACACAACCGTTCTAATAGACGCAAACTATCTCCAACTCCCAGTCTGTAATCAAACAATTTTGTTCTCCGAAGTGCGTAGGACCCCGTAATAAAACTTTGGAACCGTCGAGGGCCACTACTATGTTATTCCATTAAAAGTTTCGCGTAAAAATGCGTAATTTACGCAGCTTTGTTTACGTGCTAAACGCTGGAGTGTTAACGATTTTATAAATTTTTAGGAACTACATTTGTTGGTTACAGGTGTTTAGGGAGAGGGAAGTTTTTTTAAAGGTCAAAATAGTTAAGGAATAAAGGTTGGTCGACTCTTCACATGACGGGCTGGAATATTTTTTGGGCAAAGAATCAGCATTGCCATCCAACGTGGCAATGCTGCCAGTCTTCTGGGCACTTTTCCTGTTGACAGCGGTGTGAACGAATTTTTTGACGCCCTGTAGTCTACCCTTTTTGATACTTGTATATATTTTATTATAACTTTAGTTTTGTAAATAAATTGTAGTTTGTAAATATTGTAAATAAAGTTATTTAGCATATAGGAATAAAGGTTGCTCTAAAAAACGGTGAAGGAAAACATCGTGAGGAAACGTAAAAAAAAAAATGTCTTAGTACCAAAAAAAATCGAAGACAAGTGACATCTAACAACCCACACTAGGCCTGCCTGCGTGGTGAAACTGGTGAATTATATCCCATCCCTCTCCTAGTGAGGAGGCCTGAGCCCCTGTAGTGGGAACATTATAGGCTGATGATGATGATTAAAGGTCCGCGTGGTGGATCATAGCCCATCCCTCTCCTAGAGCGGAAGCCTGAGTCCTTGCAGTGGGAACATTATAGGCTGATGATGATGATTAAAGGTTACAAAAATACTGGAAGAGGACCGCCTAGTTGGCCTAGTGATCGCAATCGCGAGTGCTGAGTATAAGGTCCTGGTTTCGATTTCCGGGTTCGGCAAAGTGTTATTGAGTTTTGGTACCAGGAATTTGTCAGTAGCAGCCATGCTGAGTAATAGGCCTCCTCCTTATTTGCTCCGCTTGCCTGATCAGCGCAAGTTTCAACCAGGCGTTCCCAGCGAACTTCTGATTGCTATAAAAAATAAGAAAATAAAAGAAATGTATCTATGTGTAAATGTATGTTTGTCTTGTGTGTCTATAAATATATTTTCTTTCTTTCTCACTTCTTCTACCAACTCTCGAAAACCATAGAAACAACAACAAAATGTTATGATTATCACAATTTACACACACAGCTTAGTATTACAACCTCAGCATAGTATTATTATCCACATAATTATCTGTAATTACAATAATCATCTGGCGCATAATATACTTCCGTAAACAGATCATTATTTGTGGAGATACACACACATACAAACACACACACATACACACAGTATGATCACACAGACATTATCAATTAATATAATTACAGCGGAGTCATGACATATCACTGTAATGTCCTTAGATGATGATTCGTGGTTAATTATTAGTAATTAGTAATTAATCCAGTCAGCTGTGCGATTGGCTGATATAAGTCACCTTTGATAGAGAATTATTAACGCGTATACGAACCCGTCTACCAAGCATATAATATAAACCCATTTCTACTCGTTAACTAACTTAGGTTCCTATTTTATTTTATTGATGTTTTGTTAGGTATTTTTCTATTTTATTAGTTGGGTTATTTGTTTTTCCAATTTTATGACTTTATTCATTTAAATTCCCAGAATGTGATTGTTAATAATGATATTTTAATATTCTTAAATATTTTATGTAACAAGGTAATACCAAAATTACGAGTACTAGGTGTTTTTATTTAATTTTAAGTTTGCATGCTGAATGTAGTAAGCGAAATTATGTGAAACCTTTAATATTTAAGACCATATTATTGTACCATATTTCATGCAATTATAGAATCTTGAATCTAAAAGCATTATGTACATACACAAAAATTATTGCTGTAAAACAACTTTTTTTTTGAGCGTGTAAACGTTAGAATTTGTTAAATCTACGTTACGTTTCACGTTAGTGATTTAAAAAGTATTTTGCCTACGCTGCTCCGGCAGCTAAAATTGCACAAAATTGGGCGCTTCAGACCCCCTTGACACCCACAGTGACAGAATTCTCAAATTCAGGGAAGAGATTTCTAAACCCAACCCGTCAGTGCCCGCAAGTCTGATAAAAGTCTTACCAAGGACTATTGCACTAACCCAGTACTGACTGGGTTATGGAAGTCAAATAGGCAGTCGCTCCATGTAAAATATTCGTATTCAGATGCATCCGGATAGACTGGAAGTCATTCTGACTGGAAAAGGCTTAGAAGATGATCACAGAGGTGACACTGGTGGTCCCAACAGTGGAATCATTATAGGATGAATATGCTATTGCCGCTACTATGTTGTTTCTTGACACAAATCCTGCAAAAGGCACCACCAAAACAGGGACTTCGGCGTGAAACGAACATTATCGTTCAAAACTTTTACTAAATAAACGTCACCTAACAATCGTACCAACAAAATGGTGGCCAAGCCAGTACCTAATATCTACAGCAAAACTAATCTTATACTTCATAGCACACTGTTTTAACGAAACAGCGTTGGAACAAACTGACAACCGCATTTCCACGCTACGTTACTTCCGACAGTTTGGAATAGGATCTGTGTCACGGAGTAAGTAAGGAAATGGAGAGATTAGTCATAATCAAACTAGCTGATGCCCGCGGCTTGGCCCGTGTGCATGTCGGTTGTCGCGACCAAAAGTAATCTTTCATCCCCCCTTTTAAATCCCTTAAAAGCCTTTTTTCGCAGTAATATGTAGTAGCCTATGTCCTTTCTCAGACTTTAGACTATCTGTGTACCAAATTTCATTTAAATCGTTTCTGTAGTTTTGGCGTGAAAGCGCGACAGACATACAGAGTTACTTTCGTATTTATAATATTACATATGTACGGAGTAAGGATTAAAAATAGGAAGCAAATACTTCGACGTGCTACTAAGTTCGACGATACAAAGTTTCCTTTAACATGGAGAATTCTCTTGCGTTAGTCCACTATGTCACTCAGGATGAAACTGAACGTGACATGGCAACATGTAAATGGCATTTATGAGCTGTCAGTGACAATTATAAAATAAAAAAGCCTGTTTATTCCTTGCTTCTATTACAATCTTAATATCTAGTTGGAATGTGTTAGTGGGTTAGTTTCCTGTATTAAATGTAGTTGTTAGTTTTGTTAGTTATCTTCTTTTGCAAGGACCCCAGATTGGGTAAAGGCCTCCTCCAAAGCTGTCCAAGTGGTCAGTGACAATACGCCAATGCAATTATGACACTGCCACCAGATGTGCTGAAAGTATTCAGTTTTATTGGTAAAATTCGACTGTATTTCGTTACTCCGAAGTTCGAAATACCGAAGTACGGTATACAGAAAGTTTGTGAGTCCGAATTACGTTAGTCAGAATGTACGCTATGACGAAGTACGGTATTCAGAATGTTCGTTACTCCGATGTACGTTACTCCGAAAGTTTGCTACTACGAAGTACCGTATGCAGAATGTACATTATCGCGAAGTACGGAACTTCGAAAGTTTGCTTTGACCAATTACTCAATAATAATGGTGAATATTCCTCATGGTCTTTCTTGACCATAATATTATGCTCTTTGATCTTGAAAACGACTAAGTCTAAAATTTTGAAAAATATATATGAATTAGTACAACGCTTATAGATTACAGGAAAACCTATGAGAAGTCTATGGTGCTAAAATAGCATGGAACATCTCTCAATATCTACTACAATGGCACGGAACCCTTAATGTGCAAGTCCGACTTGCATTTGATCAGTTTTTTCGGTCGAGTGGCAGTAGTTCGGTTGAAATACAGCACCGAACTACTGCCACTCTTTAGGTGCAACAGTTCGGTTTATTTCTGTTTGGTTTCATTTTGCAACTGAAAAGTTGCAGTAGTTCGGTCAACCGGACTAACAACCGAACTACTGCCACTAGACCGTTTTTGGTCTCTATTGAACAGACTGTTTCAACGGTTGTGCCAATTTCCAATTGAATTCTGTGTTGTTGGCATATTCGTGTTTACGCAATCTGCCACAGACCACATCCGTAAAAGGAATCTAAAATAATAATAATAACGTATTTAAAAAAAAGTGACTTGTAATATCTGTTTGCCCAATAATCATCATTTATAATATTTGACTAATTAAAAATACTCTCTCAGAATCTCGATGAGGAATATTCACCATTATTATTGAGTAATTGGTCATAGCAAACTTTCGGAGTTCCGTACTTCTCGATAATGTACATTCTGCGTATAGTACTTCGTAGTAGCAAACTTTCGGAGTAACGTACATCGGAGTGACGAACATTCTGAGTACAGTACTTTGTAGTAGCAAATTTTCGGAGTAACGTACATCGGAGTAACGTACATCGGAGTAACGAACATTCTGAATACCGTACTTCGTCATAGCGTACATTCTGACTAACGTAATTCGGACTCACAAACTTTCTGTATA
This sequence comes from Diarsia dahlii, assembly GCA_949775195.1. NCBI lineage: Eukaryota > Metazoa > Arthropoda > Insecta > Lepidoptera > Noctuidae > Diarsia > Diarsia dahlii. The sequence continues at coordinate 21,694,528 of OX459197.1, read as the reverse complement.
CCGTACTTCGGTATTTCGAACTTCGGAGTAACGAAATACAGTCGTAAAATTCTCCCAAAGTGGGGTTTGATAAAAATTACGCCGGGTATTTTAAGCATTCTATCCACTAGCTATTCTGCGTCCTGTAGGTATAGATGCTAGTCAAAGGGGTGATAAATGTACAGAATGAATGGTGTATCGTCGCTCGCTTTATATAGGAGGCTGTGTATATGCCTTTTTGGGATCACTTCCCGTAATTAGTGCTTGCATTTTGTCAGTAATTTCTTTCAACTACAAAACACTATTAAACCAAAAGATTTTTTTTATTTAAATCCTAACCGTTGAGGAGTTGTATCTTCCATCATCAGCGCATCCACATGAAATTATGATTATTATCAGACGCATATACTTGTGCCTATAAAATTTGATGGTGGCCCTGGATTTCCCTGAGATTCCATCATCAGATCCTGACTTTGTGAAAACGGGACCACCTCAGGAGTATACTCTTTCAAATACAAAAAATTTGAAAATCGGTCTTGACGGAGATATCGGTGAACATATTACATTAAAAATACATACACACGAATAGAGAACCTCCTCCTTTTTGAAAGTCGGGTTACAAAAGGAAAAATATCACAGCATTAGGTAAGCTAAATATTCTTATCATCTATATAAATAAAAAGAGAAGTCCTGACTGACTGACTGACTGACTCATCAACGCCCAGCCCAAACCCTTGGACCTAGAAAGCTGAAATTTTGCACAGAGGTTGCCTTTATAATGTAGACAAGGAAAAAGGAAGGATTTTTCGAAATTCAACCCCTAAGGGAGTTAAATAGGGGATGAAAGTTTGTATGTAAAATCGTCATTTTCACGCGGGCGAAGCCGCTGGCAAAAGCTAGTCAATAATAAATTGCTTGCAGCTTGAACAGCTTACATTTAAAAAAGAAATAAAGTATCACGATAAACCAAAGGAAATGTTGCCTGCGATATAAGAAACCTGTCATACTAATCATTGGAGTATGAACTCTGTTTCTTTACGAGTAAGGTTCATTATAAATATTACACGAGGCATTTTGCAAAGAAGTTGAAATAAAATAATACCTTATTTTAAATCGGGGTCTTAAAGCAATAGACCACGTATATTTTTAGATGAACACATTTCGCAATGCGTGTTTGTGTTACTAAAATTATTATTTGTTTAGCAGTGGCATGTGAGAATCGCCTGAAACCTCTGTCCCAAATTATGGAAATAATGCGACTTATTTGTTTTTTACAATAAATTTTGACACAATTTTTTTACGTAATTGAAATCAATCTTCGGTCCTCAAGTCAACTCTCCACTACTTTTTATAAATCCGTCACTTAGACAGAATAAAGAAAGAAAAAAAATTGTCGCAGACACATGACGAGCATACAATGAGACAATAAAATGAGCAATAGGTAGGTACACATACAACATAAAACAAATATCAAAAAAATACAACAAGCAAGGAAAATAAAACGAAATTTGCTCATTGTGACTGCGACAAGCAGGTTACCAGTCAGCATGGTGCTGAGCTATGGGGTCCCACAGCACAGCGCTGGTTTTCAGTGAATAAAAAACAACAACAATATATCAACATGATTGTTCCTACGCTGTTTAGGAATGTGCTAATTAAGTTGATACTTCATCAGCACAATTTAAACAACGTGCAAGGACCGCTTTGATTAAAAGATATTACTATTCCACAACAATGATGATTCTAACAGTCTTCTAAAACCTTTACTTTCCTTGATGAAATGCACCCTTAAACTCACCACGCTAAACTAAACTCCGTTTACATATTAAAAGCATTATTATTGCCTACGTGAAGGCTTTTAAAAGAGTAAACAGCTACATAAACGGGTCTGAGGAACGTGAACGGTTAAAAAATAAAATTTACACAAGAAATGAAGAGCGCGCAAGAAAGCAATTTCCCTGCGAGATCTCTGTAATGGGCACTTTGAGTTGCTAGCTAAGAATTATCATGGATGTGGTATTATAATACCCTGTTGATATATTGGGACGAATCATCATTGCAGCCAAAAGACGTCCACTGCTGGACACTGGCCTCCCCCAGGTGTCGCCACATTGACCGGTCCCGTGCGTCTGGCATCCAGTGGGGCCCCGCAACCTTCACCAGGTCATCGGTCCACCTAGTGGGAGGGCTTCCAACGCAACAACTTCCAGTTCGCGGCTGAAACGAATCGCATGTGACTAAAAAGGTGGTGGATATAAATGCTGATGAATGTAGAGCGAGAGGTAAGGCAAAAGATGAATGGACTGTGTGAGGAATGATGTAAAAGAGAAAGGGTAAATGCCACCGTGACGTCTAACAGGGAAAAATGGAAAAAGAAGGTGTTGCGTCGAAATAGAATGGGAAAAGGGCAGCATTACTGCTGTGTATGATTTTATCTCAGAGCAGCGGTGGCCCAGTGGTGTCGGCCCCGACTTACGAACAGTAGGTCGTGGGTTCGAACCCAGGCAGGCGCATTACTTTGTGTAATTTATTAACGGTCAAGGAAAACATCGTGAGGAAACCGACATGTCTTAGAACCAAAAAATTCGAAGACATGTGACATCTGCCAATCCGCACTGGGCCCGCGTGGTGGATTATAGCCCATCCTTCTCCTAGAGAGGAGGCCTGAGTCCCTGCAGTGGGAACATTATAGGCTGATGATGATGATGATTATGATTTTATCAGGATTTTCGATTAGAAGTTTAACAGTAGTAGCCCTGAGTTTTGGTGTTGTGTCTGGTTGATGGCAATAGGCTCCCCATAAATTCATCACCATCTTTCTGCCCTTGTTGCATTCTACTCAAGTAGAACCCGTGTTGCGCTGACTCCAAAGTCAGCGCAACACGTTTTTATCTTTCATTCTTCCCGGTCACACGTCACAGCATCATTTAATCCTTCCTCAGCTTTTCTTTGGTTTTCCTCTCCCTCAGAGGAGTACCATTCATCCATCAACATTAGACGGGTGGGGCGGGTTTGGACAAAAACTAAAAGTCAAGGGGGCATGTTGGGGTCATCATCATCAGTCTATAATGTTCCCACTGCAGGGACTCAGGCCTCCTCTCTGGAAGATGGATGAGCTTAATCCATCATGCGGGCCCAGTGCGAGTTGGTAGATTTCACATGTCTTCAAATTCCTTGGTTCTAAGACATGCCGGTTTCTCACACTGTTTTCCTTCACCGTTTTGAGAGCAGCGGTGTTGAAATTAAATACACAAAGCACAGATATTATAATACTTCACACAAAGTAATGCGCCTGCCTGGGTGTGTACCTACGACTTACTGTTTGTAAGTCGGGGCCGCCACCACTGGCCACCGCTGCTGTTGGGGTAACACAGGTTAATAGTAATAAAATATTAAAAACATTATACCACATCCAAACCTCTTCAAATTGTTCTACCGTCTATTTTTCTGTGGTCTGTCCGCCCAGGATCCGTTGTAGAAAATTGCGCTACTCCCCACTTCCTGTGCTTGCTTTAATTTCAGACTACTTTCAAAACTATATTTTATGCTACTGTTTTGATAGCACAGAAGGCTGTTTTCAGCGTAGCCCTTCAGTTTATAGAGTTTCCTTTTTGTTTAAATAGCGAGTTGTTTTTGTTTTTTGTTGTCTGAAAATTTTAAAAACGTTACAGTACTGCTGTTTTAACTTAGAAGGAACTTGAAATCAAATACAAATAAGTCCGCCGGTGTTCCGCACCTCGGAAAGCACTGCGAAAAAAAAAGCGCTACAGGTAGTCAGTGACCCGCAAGTCTGACAACCAGCCTTACCAAGGGGTATCGTATTACCTAGTACTAACTGGGCTTAGATAGGCAGTCGCTTCATGTAAAATACTGGTACTCAGCCGCATCTGGTAACACTGGAAGCCGACTCCAACATAGTTGGAAAAAGGCTAGGCAGAATGGCAGATGATTGACTAAAATCGTTTTTGTCTGATTGGTACAGTAGACGTAAGCGTTACTGTTCAGCATTAGGGCCAGGTTTCTACTCACAAATTTTGCTTAGTTTTTTCATTAGGACTTATCAGTAACACACCAAAGTTTGGCTTTTTGTTTGTTTGGTACTCATAGACATGACTTTCAAGATCGCCCACGTTGGCCATGTGGTCACAAGTGCGACAGCTAAGTATAAGGTCATGAGATCGATTCCTGTGTCAGGCAAATTGATATTGGTTTTATCCATCAGGAATTTCTCAGTCACAGTCTGTCTAGAGTCTTGCCTGGATGATGGCAATAGACTTGCCCCCTATTAAATGAGACCTCCAAATAATGACGTATTCAAGATCTGTGCAAAAATTCAGCTATGCTTGTGAGTCAATGCAAACTCAACACATTTATTTTATTTAGTCAGAATTAAACTTGTGTAACGTGCAGTACTTGTTAGGAACACCTTTGCCCTACGAGGATTCTAAAGCGTGATGGTGTAATGATAATAACTTTCGAAAACATCGCAAAGACGTAATTGAGATCACACTAAACACCGTGAGACACGTAATCCAAACCAAACACAAGCTCCGCTTTTCGTTTAAAAATCTTTCTTCACAAGATCTTAAATTCATTTAGTCAGCAGAACGAAGACCTTTCCCAGCTAAAAGAAACCCGACCATGTCTGAAATATACAAGTGACCTAAAATTTACAATTCTGGGAATGTCGAGTCAGCTACTTACAGTCACTAATAGTGTACGTTTAAATACCTAGCAGACTTCAAAGGATGAAAGGCAGGCGCTGCTAAAAACTGGGGAAATGAATGTTCAGCTTTTAATATAATAGTCTCTGGCTGTATTAAATTTTGTAGTACTGTAAAAGGAATAAAGTTTGTTATGTAAGCTTTGCTAGGTGCTGCGGAAATGTTTTGTTGGATGTAATGATAATCTGCAAATTGTTTAAATTATTAAAGGCGCTTTTCTTGTCTGTAAAGTGGATTTTGATGCAGATTTCTCTTTATTCATTTTTAACTCTATTAAAGGTTTATAATTATGTATAAAGCATTTGTATAACACGTACTTTCAATAATCTTTAGTTTTGTCAGGTCAAAAAGAGTGCGAAGCTGGAACCAATCGCTTGTCACGAATATATCCAAATTAGTTTATAGTTTTAATTGATGTTTATTTTTATTGCTGTCTATATTATTCATTTATCATCATCCATTATCCCACATTGAGCCCGCATTGTATAGACTACGACCCACTCCCTTCCACGGAAAAGGTAAGTAAGGTAAGGTAATCCCAGCAGTGGGCACACTACTAAGCGATCATTCATGCATTTACACTTTTGCTATCTCAGACGTGATTAAAAATGAAAACTTCATTAAAAAACCCATTAAAACAAATCGAATTAACACGTTACAATATTAATAGTGTACACTTGAAGTAAAATGGCCGAGACGGTCTGAACTGGGCTGATTAATTAATGGAAAGGAAACAGAACGGAGGGGATTAAAGAGCAAATTACCAGAGGAAATAAGTGGAAGAAATTGACCGCGAACAATCTATTAAAATTGGATGAAGGAATGTTTTATTTATACTCCGTTTTAAAGCGGAATTTGTGCGAAGCTGAAGTGGGGTCTGCGGAAATAATTTAACAGATTTTATAAAAACGGAAGAGGTTTTCAATTCATCTGTTTTTGTTTTATGAATGTACCCATCTACATATATTATGTTGAGTGTATTCTTCAATTTAATGGTTTCTTTAAAAATACTTTACTAACAACAACTAACAAACTTACACATACTTTTGGATTCATGTCATCATCATTTCAGCCAAAAGACGTCCACAGCTGGACATAGGCCTCCCCCAGGTGTCGCCACATTGACCGGTCCCGTGCGTCTCTCATCCAGCGGGTTCCTGCAATTGCAACCTTGATCAGATCATCGGTCCACCTAGCGGGAGGCCTTCCAACGCAACGTCTTCCGGTTCGCGGTCGCCATTCCAGAACTTTTCGGCCCCATCGGCCATCCGTTCTGCGAGCAATATGCCCTGCCCATTGCCTCTTAAGTCTGGCAATTCTTCGGGCTACGTCGGTAACCTTGGTTCTCATGCGGATGTCCTCATTTCTGATTCGATCACGCAAGGAAACTCCGAGCATAACCCTCTCCATTGCCTTGGATTCATGTGCGTATTGAATAAATTATCACTAAAGAACGATTACGTCGTGAGGGAATGAGTGGTGAGTACGCCTGAAAAAGATATTTCTCGACGACCTGTAAAACTAAGTCAAAAACTCATAGGCGGCATAAAAAGTGTGACACTATGTTAGGCATTTACCACACAATAAAGAAGAACTTGATATCATGAAATCTTTCGTTTTGTAATAGCCTTGGTATAAAAGGCGACTGTATTACGGAACTCCGAAGTTCGAAACACCGATCCTACAGTATACAGAAAGTTTCTGAGTACGAATTATGTGAGTCAGAATGTAGGCTATGCCGAAGTAGGTACTGAATTCGGAATGTTCGTTACTCCGATGTACGTTACTCCGAAAGTTTGCTACTACGAATTACCTTATACAGAATGTTGATAATCGCGAAGTATGTTACTCCGAAAGTATGCTATGACGAAGTACTCAATTCAGAATGTTCATTATCACAAGGTACGGAAATTCGAAAGTATGCTATCAATTCCTCAATTACACTACAGCTTCTATCTAACGGTGGTCAATCCTAGAATCCAGAAAACGGGCTTCTTCCAAATTTGTAATGAGAAAATTAAATACCGTGTTGAATTAGAAAATTAATACCGATATTGTCTCCGAAATATTCGAATTATTTCTAAGAATATAGAGACGGTCAATTTGTATCCGTTCTGTTTAAATATTCGGTTAGAGAGCTATAATTGGAATACTGGTAACTTTAGTGGGTATCCTCAAAAGACTCGGTGTACAAACTAAGATGGAAAGTTTCAAAAGGTACATGAATAACTTCGACGGATAAACAAAGTTAGTTAATTGAATAATCGTTTCGCTTTAACTATTTCAGTGACGAGTTAAAAAGACTAAAGAGTTTTTGGATCGATTGTAAGCAAAACGGATTAATTGGTGCTAATTTAACATGAATGTTTTAATCCTTAGTTGTTAGGAGGGGCGAATTACATGTGACTAAAAGAGTGATTAATATAAATGTTGATGAATAGAGATGGAGAAAAATACCAAAGAATATTAACCAAAGATAATGATATAAAGGAATAAAAAAATTAAGTTCAAAAATCTAAAACCCGACTACTAAAAAAATCGCGGTTTTAAAAGTAGAAAACAAGAAAATAATTCTTGTCTGATTCTTCGTAGTCGCATGCCACTGATACCTGATGCTCCTTCATGGCGTTCTCATTGATACAGAAGTCAGCTGCTAATTGCCATTAGCAAGGTGGCATGCGACTACGAAGAATATCAGACAATAATTATTTTCTTGTTTTCTACTTTTAAGACCGTGATTTTTTTAGTAGTCGGGTTTTAGATTTTTGAACTTAATTTTTTTATTTGAATTTTATTTTTGTGTGTACTTAAACTATAATATAATACATATTTGTAATGTGCTCGCCAAGACCTTTCATTTGATACCAAACTTGATATGATTATCTCAATTTAATATTTTTTTAGGTAAGTTTTTGATATTTAAATTCCGTCATAAAGAGAATTTATAAAATTTATATAGCCTATGTCACCCGGGCTATTCTTACGAATCTATTGACACCTAATTTATTAAAATCCGTTCAGTAGTTTAGGCGCTACGGTGGAACATACATACATACATACATAGACTGCCAAAATCATTACCCTTCCTTTTGGCTTCGCCGTAGTCGGGTAAAAAGGAGTAGTAGGTACATGAAAGTGTGACAATAGCCAGGGGAGACTGAAAAAAAAACACCGGTAAAAGTTATGTCACAGTATAAAAAAGAATCTGGTAATACACAACTAAATTATTGATAATAATCACTGCATATTATAAAACAAAGTCCTCCGCCGCGTCTGACTGTCTGTTCGCGATTAACTCAAAAACCGATTTTCATCTATATCTTCTTCTATACTTATAATAAATCTGTAGAGAGGTCAATTCTGTACATGATATATATTTTCAAAATAACTATCAGGGGGTAATTAGTGATCGATACTGATGCCAAAAATGCAATCAGAAAAATTTTTGTCTGTCTGTCTGTCTGTCTGTCTGTCTGTCTGTATGTTCCTTATAGAAACAAAAACTACTCGACGGATTCTAACGAAACTTGGTACAATTATTCTTCATACTCCTGGGAAGGTTATAGTATACTTTTCATCACGCTACAATCAATAGGAGCAGAGCAGTGAAGGGAAATGTTGGGAAAACGGGAGAAGTTGCTCCATTTTTTAAGCTTCCGTCGCGTGTGTAGCCTTAATGGTTAAAGCTACATAGAAATCATTTTTGACGGAAATGTTCTACATAAAATTATCTAATAAATATCCCACAACAGCATATGTCTATCTTATAAGGTTGACTCACAATAACACGTGTAACTCCCGATAGCTTAGCAGTTCGGAGCTTTCTGATTATATTTGTTTACTCTTACGTTTATAATACTCTCACTCATCCCTAATTATAAGAAGTTAATATTATTACCTATTCAATAAAAAAAGAATCATAGTAATCGGTACAGAAACATCAAACTGAACCAAATATGAAATACGCTAATAAGCTGCGCGTGAATACTGAATCATGCCATAAATATGGATTATTTTTGTGTAACGGGAGCGAGCTTCATTCAATATTTGGCTGTTGATGCGTTCAGCGTTCGACCTTATTGACAGACAATAATTGATATTAACAAACCGTGCTTATCAGCGCGACTTTTAGTCTATAAATAGTTTATTTGAATTTCTTTTGTTGTTATTTTATAAAATAGGTATTAAGTAGTTATTTTGGTAGTGTTTAAATATTCGTTCAAATTACAAATTATTAATAGTTCGCATTTTATTTCTTTTTAGGGGAAGTAGTACGCATAAATTTTTAGATACCGATAGGTAAGTTTTGGCTAATTTATGATCAATTTTATTTTTGTATTATGTAGGTAAAAGCGTAGATACTTTTATTAATTATAGTAGTTATAGGTATTTATTTTAAGTGAAGTTGGTAAATTAATAAGGCTCAAGGGCAGAATTTTCGTGTTGCTGGAGTAGATCTCGGTGTCAGTTGTTTCTCGCATGGTCAGTTATATGTCGCTCTTTCCCGGGTTAGCAGTTCTAGAAATCTTTATGTTCACGTGCCGGACGGGTCAACTTTCAACATAGTTTACCCGGAAGCTTTGGGCTGAAGTTTTACCTATAGAACGCTATAGGTACCTACTTAAGCCTCATGTGAAAGTGATCTAAACAATATTACCAATACATTAACTTAATAACATACAAGGAGTTACACACGCTGACGGAGTCGCGGGCACAGCTATTAATAATAATATTCTGCGGTTCCTTTTTGCGATATTTTTCAACAGTATTGTGGATTGACATAATATTGTATTTACCTACTAAAATACGAAAGTTAATCTGTCTGTTACATCAAAACCACTGAACCGTGAGGAAGGACATAATGGTACTTTTTTACGAAAAACGACGGAAACGTGGACGAAGTCGCGGGCAAAAGCTAGTGCTATAATATAATTTGACCGACATCCACGCGAGCGAAGCCGTGGGCATCAGCTAGTAAATATAACATTCAAAAAAGCGTAAAGGCATAGAGTATACCTACTCAGTTAACAAAGAGGGTAGGTAATTCTAGTGTTATCAACGCAGAGTCGATTAAAATTTCACTCCAATTTCAACCCTATCTAATTTGCGGTGGCCCGGCGGCGTAAAAATAACTTGGTAGTTTTAACCTTCTATTTATAACCTCGGCTCGTAGCGCCAGTGAGTAGGCAGCACTCTGTTAGAGGGGTGTTTCGAGTGATATTTGAGCCTTAGTTGTTTTTATCAAATATTTAAAAAATGCTGTCCTATAATCTACAATAATCCTTTAATCTAAAATATAGCAGTCTCACGTTTAAAGGACAAAAAGGGACTAGCTTTTACCTGCGGCTTGTCCCACGTGGATGTCGAAAAATATCCCAACAAACTTTCATCCACTATTTAACTCTGTTAGAAGTTAAATTTCGAAAAAAAAAATTACTAAAACCTTCGTCGAGAACCACTTTATCCATTGGTGAAAACAGCATGAATATAATTGCCGTAGTTTTTGAGTTTATCGCGAACAGACGATAGTTGTTTTTTATTTTATTATGTAGTGATAGTGATGGTACAACATCTTAGCAACATAGGTCGATTGGAATACGAAGCTGAAAATCCGACAACTCATCTACATTACCCACTAAAGAAGGGGAAAGGGTTGCAAATGAGAGATAAGCAGTCCCTCCTGTTAGAAACTGAAAATCAACTGAAACCGGTTACCTACACTAGAAGACGACACCAATTATATTGGGAAAACGCCAGGCACACGATAAAGAAAGCAACTGCATCGGTGCCAAATAAAAAACAAAACCAACCCGATTCTTCTGAAACTGAAAAACAAGTGAAATACAAAAGTAAACAACATCCTTACAACGGTTAGCGTAAACACTAGAGTACCACCAAGTACAACCATGTACAACAAGCATTGCAGTAAATAGCTCGTACTTAAGTACAGTCTGGAACAAGCCTATTCCGCTGTTAATAGGTTGCGAGAGCTTAATATTAACTACATCTTGCTCGCGAGTAATGAACCAGAAAAATGGGAAACATGGTTTTAAATGTTAAATGGGGGAACGAATGGGTTTTGTACGTAGTTTTTTTTAGAATAATACTGCGGGTCAAGTGTTCTGTGACTTTGAACGAGATTAAACTGCATGTGACTTAAATAGAGGAGAATTTTAATGGTTGAGGGAGAGAAAGACCAGTTGTTACAGGCTTGGAAATCGGTCAACCAGACATACCAAGAGGTATCGTTTTACCCAGTACTAACCACCAGACCCGGTCGGGTTACCCGGCCCGGGTTGTGGAGGTCTGATTCGCAGTCACTTCTTGTAAAATTCTGGTATTCAGCTGCGTCCGGTTAGACTAGAAGTCGAAAAACCGAATTTGGAAAATGTCTAGTTGGTTGGGGTCGAGAGGGAGAGGAAGACCAAAGAATAGATGGAAGGATTTTATGAGGATTGATATGTCGAAAAATAATTAGATGAGAGCGTGACGATTGACCGGGGAGAAAAACGATAAACATGTTTGGACCAAGCTCAAGTAGCAGGATAAGGGCAGAAAAATTATGAAAATGGAACAGATACTTTGTGAAATAAACGTAGGAAATGTTTACTTTTCAGTGTTAATAATAATAATATTAGTGACTATATCAGTACGAAGTATTATAATATCTGTGATATCAGTTTAAAACTTAAATCGTGTTTTTTTGTAATAATATCGTAGCTTCACACCCAAAATTCACCAAACTTGTTCCCAACAACATATTTCCCAAAATTTAAAAATTAGGCGCGCACTTAAGCTCACCTTACGCCAAAAAATGTGTCAAGCGTGTTCAAAACATTGAGTGGCAAGACCGCGATCCCTAATGGGTGGCTTAACGCGGTCTAAGGGCCTCTTTACGTCCCGAGGGGCCGATAAAACGAGGCTCTTGCGCCGTCAGCCTCTAGTCATCTCTTCAGAACATGGAGAGGCTTCGAACGATCTGGTTAAAACCGGGGCGAAATTGAGGGTGTTGTGTGCAAAACTCAATGGGTTTTTACTTTGAGCTGGGAAGCACTTGTTTTTTGTTAGGCTTTAGCGTTCGATGTTATTTTAGAATGGAATTTTTTCTCGAAAAAAATGTTGAGTGAGTGGGATATGCTGTTACAATTTTGAGTGACGGTTTTATTTTTATCTCCTTGTCTATCTTGGGTTTTGAAATGTGTGTTTGTACTTCTTTAATTTGGTATATGGCATCAAATTTTGAAAGATCCTCTAACATAATAAAGGAGTTTAGTAAACTCTCCGTTCACCTTTTTATTTCATGTATTTCAAAGAAGCTTCAGATCAGTGCAGTAAATAAGAAAACACCACGCCTGTTATCCTTTTTAGGTGCGGCAGAACTGTAACATGCATGCATGCTAATGCATAAACGGCGAGCCTATGCCTAACATCAATCGACCGCGAATCCTGGCTCCAGGCTGCTATTGAGAACCTGATAGAAAACTCAAAATTACTTCGCTTGACCTGGATAGAGGGTAGTTGACAAAAAAAATCGAATTAATCCGTCAGATAGATTTCCAAAAAATATTGGGCACATATTTTTTCTTTTTTCACGTAAATAAAAAACAAAGACAATACAGTGCTTCGAAAAGTCGTGTGGCGTCACAGTTTGGTACATTTTTTATCAGAAAGTGACGTCACAAGTCCACTTGACACGTTTTATTTTCGTCAATTTTTATTCATACAAAAAAACACGTTTCCAATATTTTCAATAATCTAACAGACGGAATAAGCAGAATCATATTTTTTTAAGTCAAGAAACATCCCCATTGAACTCCATGTTTCGCAGTGGCCTTAGCAAAGGGTTATACATTCCAAGGCCAAAATCCCAATAGTTCAAAGCAATCTAATTAAACGCCATGAACTAAACATTAAACCAAAAATTACATCACACGAATCTTTCATCAATTTTTAATTATGACCGCCATTTTGCCGCTAAAATCCAAGATGGCGGCGCAATAAATCTACCCGTAAATGCCTACAAGTTAATATTCCGTGCTTGGCAAGGCGCGGCTAATATATTTGAGGAAACGTCATATTTCGCCGGTGTAGTGTGTTACCCGTTCGTTATTTGGTAAACAAGGAAGGTGCTTATAGGAACATTTTGGGCGAAAGTGCTTTTCGTGGGTAGATAAGATAGAACTAACATGACTGTGTTATAGCTTTTATTGGTTGGTTCTACATTATTATGTTTCTGCTTTGAGAACGATTTAATTATGAGGTTCATGGGGTGTTTGTGTTACTTAAGGTTGAACAAGCCAGTCATTCTTCCATACAAACGTAGCATGGTGATTACTCCTCTGTTTGACGGTGTAGGTTCAAAATTAAATCAACTAGTCTTATCGTTATCTAGGTCTGTATGGAAGCAGAATTGGAAAAAAAATATTGGTTTGGAAGTTATGAGCGTCGAAACTTTCATATTTTAGCACTAATTTGAACCATCTTTGGGCGCAAATAAGTTACGTATATAGTACGAAAATGAAAAAAGTGAAACCATACAGACATAGATTAGTTATTAAAGAATTCAAATAATTTTATTTTGAACAGATACATTCAATGGATTTTTCATGGTATCCATACTACCAAAGGTCTGCATAGAAACAATCGCGCGCCCGTTTTAGTTGTGTCTCTTTCGCTCCATGCATTTCGCTCGTGATGTCGGATGAAATAGCATGCATTTAGCCCCGCCCACCAACTAGTTCGTGCCGTTGGCTTGTTTACCCTTAATACTCAATTCTTTATCGCATTCCACAATGTAGGCTTCGTCGCTGCGGGTGGTCCCGTCGGGGCTGCAGGTTGTTCGAAAGAGATACCGACACAAATGCCTAGGGTTCGATTACTGGATCAGGCAAAGTGTTATTGTGTTTTTACATCAGGAATTTCTCAATAACATGGCTACAGAGTCTGGATTTGTTTCCGGTTGAAGGCAATAGGTTCACCCCCTATTTCATGGGACTTAAACATAATTGGCGAAATGTGCGGTATTAGGAACACGTCTGCCTAACCTTTCGAGGATTGCAGGCGTGATGTCATTGTTATGTTATGTGTGTAATGTTATACAGTACAAAATAATTGTTTCAAAGTATGAGATCGTACCATTTCCACGTTGAACACTATTACTGCTTTTAAAAGGGAATAAAATCAAATGATAAATAAAAGACATTCAACTTTGTATGAAGTATTGTATGACAATGTTTCGTGGTAGTAAATATAGAGCGTAAAAGCTAAGTGCGTATGTTTTACGAGAAGATAAGTACTTATGTTAGTTCATAAGAGAAATATATGGAAGAGTATTGTGTCAAGCATTTTTATTTATTTACTAGCTGTTGCCAGTGGTTTCGCCCGCTCAGCTCGAAAATTATCCCACGGGAAGATAAAATCGGGATAAAAACTATCTTATGTGTTAATTCAGATTATAAAGTATCTGTGTACCAAATTTTATCTAAATCCATTCAGTAGTTTTTGCGTAAAAGAGTAACAAACTAAATCCATCCATACTTACAAACTTTCGCGTTTAAGTATAATAGTTTTTAGTAGTATTTACAATATTATTAGTAGGATTTAAACTTCATGCACAAGAGTGGTACATAGGCGAACTTAATGCTTCTTTAGTAAGTTACTACACAGTTCAAAGATAAGTTCCCCCTTCCACCAATCTCATAATTTGCGCGTGGGAAGGTCAAATAGGTATAATTACCGGCACGGTTCTTGAGCGCTCGGCGGAAGAGTGGGGATCGCTGTGCGCATCGTACACTTTATGACAAATAAAACACACACCCGTTTATTATTTATTGGTCGTGAGGTAAGTGCAGCAGGAGTAAAGAACAAATCCGGAGTGACGGCTATGACGCGATGCGCTACGGGCCAATCACTGCACTTTCCCCGCCCCGCGTCTCACTTCATACCACCAAAGGGACCCAATAACTCACTTTTGCGTCAGCGCTCAAGAATCGTGCCGATGGTAATAGTCGCTCCAATTATAATACTGGTATTCAGATGCATTCACAAAGACTGGAAGCTGAAATCAACACAGTTGGAAATACGTTTTGCTGATAAAAAAGTTGATTCCGGTTAGACTGGAAGCCGACCACAATATAATTAAGAAAATGGAGGCTAGGCTTTCTGTACTTTTTAACTTAATCTAAAGTAACCAAATTAGTCCGAAATTATTTCTTGATCCGAAATAAAACTTCTCTGTATTTTCTTACTAGATGGATTCTGATGAATTCTTATACCTGTACCTACATTTGGAGCAAAATACTGATTCTAATTCAGGTCTTACTAAGTGAAAGGCGTTTGACGTAAAAAATATGTTCCCGTATAACCCACAACATTGCACTTCTATGTCATAAAACTATACTTGTAAAATTACATTATTTATCAACGAAAGTAGTAGCAACGTTATGAAATATGTTCACGGTAGCGACGGTAATAGCTCGCGATAACGGTAGTCTTTGTTGTCATAAAAACTACGAATATGGAATACTTAGAATTTGGAACGCATTAAGTATGGAATACTTACGACACTATCTCAGTTTATCAGGATAATTTTCATGATCATTATTATAATATTGCATAGGTATTTATAGAGTCTGGACTTGTGTCCAAGGCTCGTCCTTTTCTAGCTCGCCGTCTGTCTGTCTTATGACGACGACAAGCCGTGTCGACGAACGGCGCGTTCGTATTCCACGCGCGCCTTAAAGAGATGTCAGCAACATGGTCGGGGCTGCCGGTTGTTCGAAAGAGATATACCGCGCCTCGACACAAAGGGCTAAGAAGGAACATGAGTGGTTTTTTGTCAGTAGAAGTCTGATAGGGTACTGCTTTGCCCAGAGCGGGAGGAGTCATTTGATGATTTCCCACAGTACAAAAAAAAAGGCAAACTTATCATCTGGCCTCCATCATGATCATCAGCGTATAATGTTCCCACTGCAGGGACTCAGGCCTCGTCTCTAGGAGAGGGATGGGCTATAATCTACCACGCGTGCCCAGTGCGGATTGGTAGATGTCACATATCTTCGAATTTTTTGATTCTAAGACATGCCGGTTTCCTCACGATGTTTTCCTTCACCATTTTGAGAGCAGTGGTGATGAAATAAATTACACAACGTAATGCGCCTGTTGGGGTTCGAACCCACGACTCACTGTTCGGAAGTTGGGGCCGCCACCACTGGGCCACCACTGCTCTCGCCTGGGTCTCCATCACCTCCACTTTATACGAAAGCTGGCACGGCTGTTGTTAACCACACAAGCCTCAATCGAAACTATTATGACCATCGATATTATTATGACCATAATTATTTTCGCGTTCAATAATATCATTATTATTATTATACAACGATAATTCTGATTGAAAACGTTAACCACATGGTGTTAAATTGTTTGTTTAAATTACGTGTCAAATAAACAGTTTAATTTGAAATCAATTACAAGTGCTGTTCATTACAAAATGTGGTTACAAATACTTGTTTAGGTTGTAAATTAATACTTTACTGTATGAGGCTTGAACCTTTTGAGTTGTCAATCCGTTTGCACCAAAAAAATCCTTTATGAATTTGTTATAATCATCTGCCTAGCCTTTTCCCAACTATACAGTGCGATCAAATTATCTTGGCAGGTCCGAACTTCGTGCAGGTCATTTTGTTACAACTAATGTATAAAAGTGTTATGATATTTATTTTATTTGTATTTCTCACTGTTTAAATTAGATATTTTCTGATCGTTTAAGTATTGGTTTATCTGGCAATAACAGTTTTCTTCACAAGTTTACATGCGTAAAAGTTCGCAGAGCCTATGTTCAGACCTGCCAAGATAATTTGATCGCACTGTACTGAAGTTGGCTTCCAGTCTTTCGGGATGCAGCTGAATATAAGTATTTTGCATAGAGCGACTGCCTATTATTTTGTCTTCACAACCTAGCTAGTACAGTCGAACAAGCTAATAAGTATACAGCCAGCTAACTTGCATTTACTTTTTTAAGATTATACAGATACATTTAGTGACTGATGTCAAACGATACAGCGTTGGACATTAGTCGCTTAATGAGAAACGATTTATAAAACAAAATTGCCATCAATATTTTCTGAGTACTAGAGATAAAAAGATTTCTACCTGTATACTTATTAGCTTGTTCGACTGTACTAGGGAATACTGATACGCATTTAGTAGGAGTGGTTGTTAGACTTTCAGACCACTGACTACCTGTAACATCGGTATCTTCTTTTCAGCAGCTTTAAAGCACCCTACTGAGTCCATAGAAACCCCCGCCTTCCCAGAGTAACGGTACACTTGCTTTGGTTTACGACGCGTAGCAACAATCCAACCATCATTCTCATTTCTAGGTAAAATATCAACGCAATGAGTCACCTGTTTACTCGCTGCGTTCAATCCTTGCGACACCAAATATCTAAATACGACAGCCGAGACCAACGGCTTAATGTGATTTCCGAGGCACGGAGGAAACTCGGTATCTAATGGGTCCATATCCCGTCATTCATAAAGTTAAGAACTTGACAAAAGCTATTTAAGATTTTTTTAAGGTCCTTGAAATTAAATATTTCTTCGTGTAGAAAATCGTAAGAAATGTTGAATTTCGCAGCCTACAATGAACGAACTTATGTAATGCTAACTTAGAGATTGACAAACTCTCAGCCTCAAATTCTCGTTCCGTATAAATGTATTCCTCAATGCTTTAGTCAAGCTACTTACCTTTCATGATGTAATTATGGAGTGTTCTCAAACGAGTACTTATGTTCTTCTAAGTCCTCTTACACGCTACATACTAATTAAACTATCGTTAATTGGTTGACCTATTAATTATATTTGTGAAGGATTATGTGTTGCCAATTAACCACAGTTAGACCCGACCTTATAACAATTAGACATGTCTGTCTCTGAGTCAAGTAATGTTCCCTTTTCTTCCAAATAAACCAACAAATATCGATGTTTAGCTATCTAAATCTATAAAAATATTCTAAAGCGTAACATTATCCTTTGCACCTAAAACCGTCGGACGACTGTCGCCATCCGGTATAGCCAGACCGGCGGCTATAAACCGATGATGACAAGCAAAACTGTTAGCTAACCGAAACTGCACTCATTATGTCCACCGATAGTGCTCAAATACTACTAGAACGGTCATAACGGTACTGCAGCGGTTCCGTGCATCTTGCTAATACTGCTCGACAGTGTAATTGCAACATTTACACTGTCGTGCAAATTGTATAACAGCTTCCTAACAATCGGATGAACGGTTGTGGGCTGCGTCAGCTGTGTGATTACACAACGAGCACGAAAATAGACCAATTTTGGTTTTTCGTTTCAAATTTGTGTGTTCATTTTCGTTTTAAATGTTGAGTTTCTGAATATAGTGGAGCAAATGTGCTGTCAGGCTCGAAATGACTTTTTTGTTGGACGTTTTGTACGAGGAGCATAAAATGATGCGAAACTAAAATGGGTTGTTGAAGAAAGTTTTTAGTTGGAAAATGGACTGAACAAAAACGAGTGTAGTAAAAAATAGACTTTACAAACTACATTAAAACTACACCTAGTAGTTTTGCAAGAAAATCTTCAATATTATGGTATTAAGAAACAGTTTGCCTATAAGTAACATTGTATATTGGAATACGGAGGCTAGTAAGCCCGCTTGTGCTGTAGTTGGGCTTTAAATTGCCGTTTATGGCTTACTATCTTCTTGCAAATACTATTTCTTGGTACATACAACGGAAACCACATTATGCGTCTATGTGCGGGCGACTGCATGAATTGGTTACCCGCTTTTCATTTGTATGTAGATCTTAATGTTAGGCCCATATAAGTTAGGATCTATTAATATTAATGATAATATTAAATTTATCCATGTTAGCTAACTGGGTTTATCCCTTTTATACATCCCTGTTTGCCTATTGATCTTATTGGTCGTGAGGTTCTAGAGAAGTGAAAATTATGTTTTTCCTACTACTCCGCTATTCTTTTCTGATTAATTTCGTTGCGAAATACAAGACAGTTAAATCTGGTCTCGGCGCTTTTCTGGTGGTTGAGATTGTTTAAACTGGCTTTCTGGAGTTGGTTGCAGTGGTTTGGAAGTAGTGTAGTGGGCTTATCAATTAGTTGTAATTCTTCATCTTTTTCTCTTCTACCTTTAGCCACCCATTCAGCCTTCTGAATGGGTCTCTACCAAATCTCTCCACTTTGGCGGTTTTGTGTCATGGCTATCTATCACTATTCAGAGCTCTGTTAAATTCGACTACCGATTTTAAACGATTTGGTAGACAGGCGAGAGCGATATCGTCAGTTCGAATTTTATTCTTTACTTTATTAATATAGGTACGAGTAAAGTTAATATTATTAGTTCCTTTATTTATTTTTATATAAATTTAGTACATTTTTAAATATTTCTTACAAAATACAATAAAACAGCATAATATTAGTATTATTACAAACATACTAGGTACGCTAAATTGGTAGAGTTAAAAAGTAAGTTTAATCGATCATCATTACGGCAATTAGATTATCGCAATCAAAACTCAACAATGGGTAGAAAGTAGGATATTGTTTACCGATAAAAAGAATTTCTTAGAAACAGACCAAAACAATGGAGCCAATAAGAACAAACACAAATATTACATTCATACCTCCCTCAGACCTTCCCCAGTGGTAGTTTTATTCATACACCCCAATACCGATACCATTCAAATTTTACCTTTGCCACGAAACAAAGAAAATGGAAAATAGGTCAACTGGAAACGTCTGTAAAATTGAATAAGGTTAGCAAAACCAATAAGCATTTGAGAGGACCTTGAATACATTGTTTCCTCCTTGTCCTAAACTTCTATCATTCAAGAATTTAGGACCAATACTATTAGGTAATCCCTTCGATTCAATATGTAAATTGATTCAAAATAAACTTGACCCGAGCGCATTGCAATCTTGCTTCGCCACACTATCAGCATTTGCTATTTGTGTCCGTCTTCCTAATAACTCTGCCAAGATAATTTTGTATTTCCGAAAAAATCTCCTTTCAATTACAATCCTTCTTACCCTCAAAATAGTGAACATTCTAAAACGCCAACCGAAATTCCAGTGCAAATTAGGGATAGTTGTTCGAAAGTCGACAATGTTACATTTTCGGGTCTCCAAAAATCATCTCAGCTATTTCAGCCTTTGCTGCTTTAGATATAGAAGTCATATGTGTTGAAAGGCATGTTTGGGAACGGAAAATTACGGTTGGTTTTAAAGGTCCAAGCTGCAGCCTGAATGAGAATTAAATACCTATTCAAGTCTTAGTCTCGTGCAATATTTATGTAAATGGCTCAGCTAAGGGGTTGATCCTGGGAAATTTTAGACTGTTGTGTAAACCTTTAGTTATCAAGGTGTTTCGGTTTATTCAGAAGGCTTTGTGAGATCTAGACTGCGAAGTTCTGCGTAGCGGTTGACAATGTTCGGTAATGGTTTTTGGTTGGGCATTTGTAGATTTTAATCAGTACCTATCCCGAAATAATCTGTTGCTACTTAATGAGTACCTACAGTACTTTACAGTAGGTACACTTAATCTTAGATTAAAAACGTTGTATAGAAGAGGAAGAAGTATTGTTTACTGTTTACACTGGTTGCTTTATAAAAATAAAATGTCTTTCAAACCTATAATATCAGATCATAAGTTGTTAGTAACAGATTATGCTTATATAGGTATATGCTATGTTAGTGTTATTGGTACTTCCTTAATTCAATTAAAATAACGCTATACTTATTTTTATCCAGTGACTTTGGATGGGGGAGTCCACTCTGCCAATATTTTTATAAAGACTGGGTCTGAACTACCCTTTTTTTTGGACTAATAACCACCTATGTTTCTTCTTAGCCTTTTGTGTAGGCCGCGGTATTTCTTTCAAACAACCCGCAGCGTCTGAGCTACCCTGTATTCGAATTTTTCTGCATCTGTACTGTCAAGCATAGTAAAAATACTATATTTTTTGGAAAAAACATCAACAAATATTTTAACTGAAACAGTTTCATTCATAATTCGTGCAGACCTGCCCATCCCGCATCCCGCGTGGTCCGCAAAGAAATAGAGGTGGGACGGAATTTTTAATATCCTTTACCCTCAAGTTGTGAGTTGCGAAATATTAAAATGTCGCTGAAGTTATGCACGTGTTCAGGACTTCCATTCAAAGATATGCGAAGAATGAGCGACGCGAACAATTTATTGGTTTGCTTCATGTTCTCTTCGTTGGAAAAGAGCAAAAGCAAAAACGGAAAGAATGTGTTTTGAATAACAGAAGCTCATCGGAAGTTTTTTTTATTTTGTTTATTGCAAAATAGGCCTACTTTGACTTCGATCATATCTGATGGAAAGCGAAGGATCAAGCGTGTCTAGAAGATGCCTTTTCACTCTTGTTTTGAAGGCAGCCGAGTTAAATGTGAGAACGCAGAACCTGTAGTTCTTCAATTTGGCTAGGAGTCCTTCCACTGAACATAAAGCCAAGTTGTCCGAAATTAATACACAGAACACAATGTTTTTTGTCATCATCATCATTTCAGCCGAAAGACGTCCACTGCTGGACATAGGCCTCCCCTAAGTGTAATTTTTGCTTAGGGGGGGTTTGCCATAATCGCCACGCTTGGCAGGCGGGTTGGCGATCGCAGTACGGTCGATACAAAAAGCACAGAGAACGCTGCTGCCCATTCTCTGGTACATCCCTTAGTCGCCTCTTACGACACCCACGGGAAGATAGGGGATGGTGCTATTCTTTTTCGTCCGACACCATACGGAACTCCGACACCATACGGAACGTCCGACACCATACGGAACGGTTTTTTGTAAACGTTTGCATTGTCAAGAAAAATAGATTATTAATGACTATTTTAACATTTCCAGTGTAACAAATAAGATCAGAAAAAAAAAGCGGAAAAAATATGAACGAAGTATTCTGATAGGGAATGCCTAAGGCTATAAAGTCTGCCGTAGTTTCTTTGCATTTATAAGCTTTATAAAAAAATATTTTCTGTGATATTAAAAGCAGCTCTGTAACCGGAATATTACCGTAACAAACAGACATAGTTTTTAGTACCTTTTAGTGTTGTTGTGCCTCATAGTGTTGTTCACAAAGAATATTTAATTTATGAAACTGACCAACTTTACCTCAGCTTGAATTTCAAGCTTGGTTTAAGACTGGAGGAATGTGGTGAGGAGATTTTTATTACTTCGACGCCGGTGGAAATTAAATAAAGATATCTTTTGAGATGAAAACAAAATAAAAAACAGAAGGATTAAAAATAAGGTTTTATATCAAACACTGTTTTGTAAACATGATGTTTTATTACGGCGTCATGGTCGCAGGATCATGGTGCTTGCAACAGTGTCGAAATATAAAGAGCTTACAAGAGTTGAAAATTACGATAGATATCCCGAAAGTGTCCGTGTAAGTTCAGTTTTATTTTGATATTGAACGCGATCAGAATATCTAAACGGCGTTCAAAAACTATCGGTGTTTTCATCGCCATGACATTAATATTGGCACTGACACTAATTGAAAGTTCTTGAACGCAGTTTTAGAGTGCTGACAGCGTTTAGGTTCGATAATTATATTAGGTTGTTGTCCTAATGATTGTATTATGTCACTTTTTGTTGTTAGAATAATATTGAGAAACAAAATAGCGAACATGACGTGAACATTGTCACAAAGTGACATGCGTGTATTGCACCGATAATTCCATATTATTGGCAAAGTGTCACTACTTTTACTGTTTTTCCCTCGAGAACACTTGTCCGAGAGGCAGTTTTACCTGTACCAAATACAAGTCATAAAACAAAAAAGGCTTTTCCGAATAAAGAAAGAACGTAATTCCTGAATTCCGAATTCCAGTTATTTTTGGAACAAAAGCAAAAAGATTTGAAGTCCATTTCAGCTTTTCAAAATATGCATAACAACCCATGTAAAAAGATAAAAGCAAATTATTATTTGAATACAATACTCTGTCCCGTGTCAACTTAATTCTCAATGACCTTTAAAAAGATAGAGAGGCTCCAAGTTTATTTAGGTGTAAAACACGGCAAAATATCCTTTAGTGTGAATAACTTACGGTCCACCTAAATTGCACAAAAAATATGAGATTTTAAAAACAATTGGTTGCTGAAGTGCGGTAGACCCTTGTCGCTTGCACCTGTTTAGCTACCTGGCTAAAAGGATTGTCTAACCTATCTAGACTCATTTTTAGATGACCTGACCGCCCTTGTCTGGATTTTTATCAGAGATAAGGGTGGCCTTGTGACTTTGTATTTAAAAGCTTTTGTGTTCCTGTTGATGAACCTATTAAAAGTATTATTACCATTTATATGTTGGTTCTGGTGCTTTGGGACTACCCTATGCTATGATATGTTGCGCCATTCCTACATTCCTAGTGTGATTAGAAATAGGGAAGGTGGGCGAAAAATAAAAATGGGATACAACATAAAAATAAATCAGATAAAGCACTAAACTTCACGATATAAAAACTAAAATAAACTGCGCTGATTCAAGATATAGTTGAATTCTAAAGAAAAGTTCGTTTTAACGAAGCCACGTGGAAAGTTGTTCAGCTCATAGAATTCATATAGTCGCTTCTTCACTTCCTGAAGAAGTTGCCAAGTTTCACTTTGAAAGTTTTCAAGAAAAACTTGATTTTGAATGTCTAATGCCTTCCACACTGTTGGACGGGAGAGTACGTAATACACAATTTTTTCTTCACAATTCCAGTTCGAATTTATTGATAGATGATAATGAGGATTGAGGGATGATATAAAGGAAAAAGTAATAGCAGCGTGACGATTGACAGAGGAGAA
The DNA here is from genome assembly GCA_949775195.1 of Diarsia dahlii. NCBI lineage: Eukaryota > Metazoa > Arthropoda > Insecta > Lepidoptera > Noctuidae > Diarsia > Diarsia dahlii. The sequence goes on along the minus strand of OX459197.1, from coordinate 21,670,966 downwards.
TGGAAGGGTAAAAACGTGTTGCGCCGACTCCAATTAACAAGGCCAAAGGCAGGAAAACGATGAATTCTAGTTTGAATCTAGATAATGATTTGTTGAAATAGTTCACCTTATTGGTGACATCCTGCCAGAGACGTAAGTGCGTAATGCATGAGCATGTACTGTCAGTAGAGACTGGTATAATCTGCTCAAAAGCTTTTGAAAGAGAGACTCAGAGAACTTGAAAACTGATGAAGGCTTAAAAACCATTTTTGTTTTTTTGGGGGGTGGGAAATCATCAAATGATTCCTCCCGCTCTGGACAGAGCGGTAGGGAGTGTCAGACTTCTACTGACTAAAAACCACCCATGTTCCTTCTTAGCCCATTGTGCCGAGGCCGCGGTATCTCTTTCGAACAACCTGCAGCCCCCACGGGACCCGCAGCCTCGATGGGGGGCAAAAACCTTGACTATACAAACGCAAACTTCCTACCGCACACAGATACTAATGTGTGACTAAGTAATTACGTGAAAAGAACACATTGCATGATGGATTACGTTTCCAAAGCGTTATTGTATGGCAAAAATTTACATTATAATAAGCAATGTATCATCACTCGACTTTGAGTGACGGATGCGTAAAAAATTGGTTAAAGAAAGCAAATTAGGACGATGTATTATCAACTTCATTTTATCGCTTTTTGAGGCTGAAGTGTGAAGTCTGTAACATAACATCACGCCTCTAATTCCCGGTGAGTTTTTTTTTTATTTAAAAACGTTGCCCCACACTAGGAACTTCTCCTGTATCGTGGGTGCGTTTACAAACATTGAAACTCACATACACAAATACGCCCAGACCCGAAACAACTATCTGTAGGCCATACAAATACTTGTTCCGTGCGGGGATCGAACCCGCGACACGTAGCGCAGCAGTCCAATCGCTTAGCCACTGCGCCAACCGTGTCGTCAAAAAGTTAGGCAGTGCACCCACATTTTACCGGTTATATTTACACCCCGTTTATTAGGAGAGTATATTGCCATCCTCCAGGTACAAATCCAGACTCCGTAGCTACTACTCAGAAATTCTTCATGGAAAAACCCAAAAACACTTTGCCAGACACAGGAATCAAATCAGGTCTTCATGCTACTCAGCAGTCTGTAATGAGGCAACTAAAGGTCACGCTAGAGCAATAAGAAATGTGGTTGTGCTATTAGGTACACATCTGCCTAAACCTTACGGGGATGTTACGATTCTGGTACTGCTTTTATAGATCGGTGATCCTGATGCTGAATATCATACATTTTATCTTTTCTATTTACATTAAAAAAAAGAAAAGTCCTGACTGACTGACTCGTCAACACTCAGTCAAAACCATTGAACTTAGACAGCTGAAATTTTGCACAACAGTTCCTTTTATAATGTAGACTAAGAATGTGAAAGGATTTTCCAAAATTTAAACCCTGAAGTAGTTAAAAAGGAATGAAAGTTTGTATTATCATAATTATCATTTTTTTTAGTTTAACCGTCATCCACGCGGGTAAGCGGGAAGCCGCGAGCAAAAGCTAGTAATATAATACATTGTGAACGCTGTTTCATACAAATACTTACTGAAATATCTGCAAGTGTCGTTGTCCGGAGTTGCGTCCAAAATCAGTCCACACGAATTTGTTTCACAGAATTAAAAAGTTTTAAGTGCATTTGTGCAGAAAAAAATGGAGATGTCATTTGCATTGTCTAGAAGCCTAAACTTAAAGATTTCATGGCAAAATACCGATAAAAATCATCTTACGATAGCCAACTCAACATATAAAACCATTTCTACACTAATATTTTAAAGAGGAAAGATTTGTACCTATTTTTGTATGTTTGTATGTTTGTAATGAATAGGCTCAAAAAGTACTGGGCCGATTTCAAAAATTCTTTCACCCTTCGAAAGCTACATTCACCCTGAGTAACATAGGCTACTTTTTATCCCTGTATTCCCACGGAAACGGGATCTACGCGGGTGAAACCGCGGGACGTCCGCTAGTCTTTAATAAAGTTCCGACTTCCGCTCTAAAAACGGGGTCAAAAAATAACTTCCTGTAGAAAATTGCACCGCCTTAATGTGGTTCATCCTTTAATCTTTTAAGTAACTAATCATAGCAGCGGTAAAAGGGCTTTATCATCAATGATTTATGAGTTAAGATGAAACTTCATCCCCGAATCAGACAAAAGGCTAATTATTGCCCTTTAAAGACTTTTTGCAAGTCCTCCTACCTAATTTAAATCGCCTTCATTATTCTTAGAACCCCATGGAAAGTCTTTCTTTGATTTCTTTGTTTTTGAAAGTTTTAATTTCAGGAAACAAGTGAGGTCCGTGTTTTGGGGCGTTTTGTTAATTAGTTCGTTATGAAGAAGTGATTTCAACGTGGTTTTGATATTAAATGATGTTTTCATCCCTTCAATTCGAAAAGTGTCGTTTTGTTCCTCTATAAGTGCGAGCAAAGTAGCTCTTTTCTCCATTAGACTTTTTGGACGACACGGTTGGCGCAGTGGCTGAGCGATTGGACTGCTGCGCTTGGTGTCGCGGGTTCGATCCCTGCACGGAACAAGTATTTGTATGGCCTACAGATAGTTGTTTCGGGTCTGGGCGTGTTTGTGTATGTGAATTTCAATGTTTGTAAACGCACCCACGATACAGGAGAAATTCCTAGTGTGGGGCAACGTTTTAAAAAAAAAAAAAAACTTTTTAGCGGGCAGTAATGAGATTTGAATTTAGAACATGAATCGTTCATTGTAATTGAACGCAAATTGTATTTTACTGGCTGTAAGTGTTGGCTGTACGGTGCGAGGAGACGCGGTAACTAAATTAAAAAAAAAAACAAAAGCACGCGATTTACTTCCCTGCTAAAATAATCGGTACGGACTCTATTGTATTTTGTGCAAAAAAGATGAGTTCTACGTCGAGTTCTGAAAGTGATAGTGCATTAACTCCTGAAACAATATAAATAGAAGCTAATAACGTCATACAAAACTTAATCCCTAAGAAATCAAGGGAGAAATATTTAAAGGTACGACAATTTCTTAATATGGAGTAGAAGGTTGTTTGGTAACGTGTTGTCTGATAAGGACGTAAAACTGGACACATATTCGTAATTAATATGTCTGATGGATTTAAACGTGTCGTCACTCTATTTTTATTAAATAATAATATTACAATAAAATATGAGGCGCCTTTTATTTTCTCATAGAGGGTGATGAAAAGTCGAGTGTATCACTCGGGTGCAAAATATATTTTGGGCTCGGGCGACGTACTTTGAATCCCTCGCTACGTTCAGGATTCTACTAAAGAATCCCTCACTACGTTCGGGATTCTACTGTAGAATCCCTCACTTCGCTCTGGATTCAAAAAAGCGCCCTCGCCGTAAAAATATTATTTTGCTCCCTTATGATACAATCTACTATTTCATCCCTTCAATTCGAAAAGTGTCGTTTTGTTCCTCTTTAAGTGCGAGCAAAGTAGCTCTTTTCTCCATTAGACTTTTTAGCGGTCAGTAATGAGATTTGAATTTAGAACATGAATCGTTCATTGAAATCGAACGCAAATTGTATTTTACTGGCTGTAAGTGTTGGCTGTACGGTGCGAGGAGGCGCAGTAACTAAAAAAAAAAAAAACAAAAATTTGTGATGCCTGGCCGACTTTGCTTTCATGAAAAAGCTTTCTACTCTAAATGCGCATAGTTCAGTTTATATTGGTTTACAGTGCTGAAATTCTCAATTCTCACGGATTTCTAGAAATTCATGGTTTTGTTTTGAAAAATGAATTCTTTAAGTGACAGTGAAAGTATAGAATTAACTCCTGAAAGTATGTGAACTGACCTGCAAAATCGCGGGAGAAATATATGAAAGCCTATGGTAAGCGGACGGGAGGTTCATAACGACGTAAAAATGGACACATATTCGTAATTAATAGCGTATCTGAAGAGGATGTCTGATGGATTTAAACGTGTCGTTACTCTATGTTTTATTAAAAAATAATATTACAATATAATATGAGATGAGGCGCCTTTTATTTTCTCATAGAGAGTGATGAAAAGCAGAGTGTATCACTTGGGCGTAAAATATATTTTTGGCTCGGGCGACGTACTTTGAATCCCTCGCTACGTTTAGGATTCTACTAAAGAATCCCTCACTACGTTCGGGATTCTACTCTAGAATCCCTCACTTCGCTCTGGATTCAAAAAAGCGCCCTCGCCGTAAAAATATTATTTTGCTCCCTTATGATACAATCTACTATTTTACTGTTGGCTTGTTATGACGGTTTCTTTTTGACTTCGAAGTTGATGCTTTGTTTAATGTAATTTTCTGGGTTCTCTTCAAATTCACAACAATGTGCATCACATCAGACGGGACTCTGTTTAAAGGACATCATCCATTTTGGTCCAAATGTCAAAGTGGCCGGCCAATAAAAAAAAGTGCTTTATTCTGAAAGAACTCGTTCGCCTTAGCATTTTTTTATATGACACCAAAGCTGTAGCACCAATATACTTGGTGGTATTAATGTTAAAAAAACCTGATTTTTCATAAATTTTTCCTTTCAATGAATCTGAAAAAAAAATGTTCCAAGTCTTAACTTCCGAGATCCGCCTAAAGGGGGGGTGAAGGGGGGCAAGGGGGTCAACATTGAAAAATGGTTTTTACTTCCCCGAGCTTCCTCTATACGAATCCCTAAAAAAAAACTCGTAAAGTCTCTTTGTTTCCGAGATACGATAGGGAGGGGGGAGAAAGGGGGGGAAAAGGGGGGGTTTGGCACTTTTCCCATACTCACGAGAGTTATTTGTTTACGAATCTGTCAAAATATACCCACCTCCCCATCCACCATCTGGGAGAACAATTCTGTCAATCAGTTAGTCAGTGGTAATTGAGCTTTCTAAAGTATTTTTAGAACTCAAATAATACCAATTAGAGTGATGCTACAGCTTTGGTGTCATATAAAGAAATTTTAAGGCGAACGAGTTCTATCAGAATAAAACACTTTTTTTATTTGGCCGGCACTTTTACTTTTGGACCAAAACTGTATGAAATGTGGATGATGTCCTTTGATTCTTTTGATTGGAATCTTTAGTTAATGTCAAGTTTTACCAGGGCATTTTAATACATTAAAATTGTCATAATCTCACAAACATGTCTAACAATGGGACAAGTCCGCCAGACTATTCCCAATATCAGTTGAGTATGTCGAATAGGTTTTTTAGGTAAAACACGAAAAAAAATGCACACATCAAAACCTCCAGCCTTTCGAGGGCTGGAAATCATCAAATGACACCTCCCGCTCTGGGCAGAGCGGTAGGGAGTGTCAGACTTCTACTGACTAAAAACCACCCATGTTCCTTCTTAAGCCCTTTGTGTCGAGACCGCGGTATCTCTTTCGAACAACCCGCAGCCTCGTGGGGAAACCTCTAGTCTTACAGTTAGTTCCGGTGAGACTGGATGCCGACCCCAACATAGTTAGGAATAGGCTAAGCAGATGACACAAGTTTTTTTATCAGCGAGGGGATCCCTATTTTCCCTTTTACCACAAAACAGCAAAATATTCTATAGTAACTTTACTCGGAACAGTTCAGTTTTAATTAAACCAATAAATAGAGCCTAGCACTAAAGCTTACTCGGATATTATTCGATACTAGATCAAGGATTTAGTGTAAAGTACGACCTAATTCTATCTAGGACTTATGGCTAGGAAGAAAAATGTGTTGATAATGAATTTGAAAGGGTAGTTTAGTTTAGTCTGTTAGATTATCGAAAAATATTGGATACGTGTTTTTTATTTTATCAAATTAATAAAATTAGCGCAGCTGCGGTGGCCCAGTGGTGGCGGCCCCGACTTACGAACAGTAGGTCGTGGGTTCGAACCCAGGCAGGCACATTACTTTGTGTAATTTATTTCATCACCGCTGCTCTCAAAACGGTGAAGGAAAACATCGTGAGGAAACCGGCATTAGAACCAAAAAAATTCGAAGACATGTGACATCTACCAATCCGCACTGGGCCCGCGTGGTAGATTATAGCCCATTCCCTCTCAAAGAGTGGAGGCCTGTGTCCCAGCAGTGGGAACATTAATAGGCTGTTGATGATGATGAATAAAATTAGATGAAAATAAAACGTTTCACAGATCGTGAGTGGGGGCTGGTGACGTCAAGACTGGTAAAAAATTTACCAAACTGTGACGTCGCGCGACTTTTCGAAGCACTGTATCGTCTTCATTTATTGTTAACGTGAAAAAACAAAAAATACATGTCCAATACTTTTTGGAAATCTATCTGAAATAGAGTAGTTGACAAAAAAATCGAATTAGTCCGTAATTAGATTTTTTTGTCAACTAACCTATTAAATATAATTTGATCTTTTAGGGACGTGTTAATTAATGAGACTGTGTAAGGGAGATGATGCAATAAAGATATACGTGTTGCTGTTAACTGCGTTTTATTGCGACTAAACTTAAAGCTTACATGGCGGGCGCAGCCGCCACTACACACATACATAAGTGCATGATTAGGCAGTAATCCAATACCCTACAGATCTATTAGATTTTCTTATGCAATAATCTACTGCCGCCAAAATTCACTAAGAACTTAATTATTATAATTTTCAGACTTTAGTCTCGGAAATAATAGTCTCCTGCTAATTGACAAAACAACTGAAACTGAGCCATTGATGACAAAGACATAATTTCAGAATATCCTACAGGGTAAAAAATATTTTTAATATTTTTGTAAACAAGAAAAGCCGCGGGCATTATACCTACGTGGATGTTGTCATAATATTTTAATATTGTAAAAACATACACGTGGTTGTTTAATACAGCCAAATATCATGTCAATGGTACTTGATATCAGATTTACCTGATATTGAAGTTTCTCTTTTATACCTTTTATTAATTTTATCCCCGACCTTGTTTCGCACGGGTTTAATAAATGGTGGCCAGTCTATTATAAGGCAACCCGCCTGACTTGTATGACCAAAACCTGATGTAATGTAAACTATGACGATACGCGACATTGTCCTAACAAACATTTTCAGCATATATTTTATTTTAGCCCTGTTTATGATGTGCAATAATAACTTTTCTATTTTCAGTATAAATCTCCGTGAGACACTATTTTCGTGAGAAAATATATTATTTTTGTTCGCCCTGAATATGTCGATCAGTTTATAAACGCTTTGTGAAATGTATGCTACATATACATTTAGACGTAAACGGTGTTTGAATGTAAATGACATTACATTTATTCATGTCAAAGTTGACACGTGTTTTCTTGGGATGGAATTTAGTCAATCTATATTATTCTATACATACATCTTTAGTTTTATTGAAACTAAATATTAGAATAGTTTCCATATTATGTTTGAATAGTTTGTTCTTTCCTTGCGTGATCGAATCAGAAATGAGGACATCCGCATGAGAACCAAGGTTACCGACGTAGCCCGAAGAATCGCCAGACTTAAGTGGCAATGGGCAGGGCACATTGCTCGCAGAACGGATGGCCGATGGGGCCGAAAAGTTCTGGAATGGCCACCGCGAACCGGAAGACGTTGCGTTGGAAGGCCTCCCACTAGGTAGACCGATGACCTGGTCAAGGTTGCAGGAACCCGCTGGATGAGAGACGCACGGGACCGGTCAATGTGGCGACGCCTGGGGGAGACCTATGTCCAGCAGTGGACGTCTTTTGGCTGAAATGATGAGGATGATGATGAATAGAATAGTGCTTTATCGATATTCTAAATGCTTGGACAAATGCTGAAGACCAATACTTCGTCATCTGCCTAGCATTTTCTCAACCATGTTAGGGTCGGTTTCCTGTCTTACCGGTTACAGCTGAATACCTGTATTTACACGGAGCGACCGCCTATCTGACCTCCACAACCCAGTCAGTACTGGGCGCCACCGCGAGAGGCGCTCCGGGCGTCGGGGGCCACGTGATGGCTTCCGGCCACCGTAGACGCGGGCCTGTGGACGGTGAGTAATGGGCTAGCTCGCCGTCCGGCCGTCTTATGACGGCAACAGACCGTGTCAAAGTCAAAGTCAAAGTCAAAGATTTATTTGCAAATAAATATGGTTACAAGGTTCTTAAAATAGTTGTATAAGTAGCTCAACATACTCAGTCATAATATAATGACATGCAAATTTTAAATTGATATAATTGAATTTATTGAATTAAATTGATGTCATTGAATTTATTGAATTAATGTAATTGAATTGGTATAATTGAATTCACACAATTGATTTTTAGATTAGGTCAAATTATATTATTTAAATTTAAACTCAAGAAACTCCTTTATATCGTAGAACGGATTGTCAATTAGCCATCTGTGTAAGGTCCTTCTGAAGCGGGCCATTGGGACGCGGCGACGGCGCGTTCGTGTTGAGATGTCAGCAACATGGAAGCCCGCAAGGGCCGACGCCCGTCGGGGCTGCGGAATGTCGAAAGAGATCATAGGTACCGCGGCCTCGGCACAACGGCGAAGAAGGGACATGGGTGGTTTTTAGTCAGTAGAAGTCTGACACTCCCTTCCGCTCTGCCCAAGAGCGGGAGGAGTTATTTGATGATTTCCCAACCCTCAAAAAAACAGTACTGAGTAAATACGATACCCCTTGGTAAGATTGGTTGTCAGGTTTTCGGGTCACTGACTACCTGTAACGGCTATCAGTGATCTTCAAATGATAGCCGGGAAACTCGGTATGTAAACGGAGAACCCATCCACGGACTAACCTAGGCTAGCGCAGCTTAACCTGAAAATTAACCTGAGTGGCAGTTATTAATTAGCCACGAGCTTACTTGAGAACACCACCTAATCAGCATCATCATCAGCCTATAATGTTCCCATTACGGGGGACTCAGGCCTCCTTTCTAAGAGAGGGATGTGCTATAATCCACCACGCGGGCCCAGTGCGGGTTGGTAGATGTCACATGTCTTCGAATTTTTGGTTCTAAGACATGCCGGATTCCTTGAGAGCAGTAGTGATGTAATAATAAAATTACACTAAGTAATGCGGCTGACTCGGTTCGAACCCACGACTCACTGTTCGTAAATCGGAGCCGCCACCACTGGGCCGCCACTGCTCTCCACCACCACCTATTAGATGAACCACAAGCACACCTTCACTTCTAAGAACCTAAGACACAACATTCACAAACCACACTTCACTACCACTGCACCAAAGTAACCACTAACAAACCACAAAGAAAAAAAAACCCGGGTTGCATAATTACAAATACCGTCTACCGTCAGCTGCACAATTTAAAAATAAACCCGCTCTTATTTCAGCAATACTGTTTATGTATAGCTGCAATAATTATGTGTTAGTGCTGTAATACTGTAGGTTTTGCATTTCCTACTTAATTAAGGGGCCGGAGTCCTGCGGCCGCGTTAGAGCTTGTTTATATGCACCAATGTCGCAACGCTTAAGGGGAGGCTTGATGCAATAGTAAAAAATCCCTTTTTCGCAACTTTTTTTTGGGAAGATTTTCGGGAATCTTTCACGGGAACTACAAGCGTGCATGGAGAGCAGTGGTGGCCCCGACTTACGAACAGCGAGTCGTGGGTTCGAACCCAGTCAGGTGCATTACTTTGTGTAATTTATTTCATCACCGCTGCTTTCAAAACGGTCTTAGAACCAAAACATTCGAAGACATGTGACATCTACCAATCCGCACTGGGCCCGCGTGGTAGATTATAGCCCATCCCTCTCCTAGAGAGGAGGCCTGAGACCCTGCAGTGGGAACATTATAGGCTGATGATGATGATGAACTACAAGCGTGATGTTATATTATTTGGTTATTCCTTGGAAAATGGTTTCGAAAGCTTTATATCAAAATTAGTTTTCATAATGGGCTTAAGACGTCTAGGCTTAGAGCTTAGTTTTGCCTTCAAAAGTATTTATTTTTAGACGTAATTGACCTAAATACCTGAAATTTTCTTAGAAAAGCTGGTGTCTAGTGTAAGATAAAGTACATTCTATATATCTTTCTATCTTTAGCCAACTTCAGATGTTTTGGCAGGTGTCGGCCGAAACACAAAAACAGAAGATAAAGGTACCTAAGATAACTTGAGGGAAAAACCTTTTAGAGGTATTGAATCAATATTACCTCATATGCTCAGATCCAGACAAAATTAATAAGCTTATGGAGCCCATGGTCGGAGCCCCATTTTTTATTCAAGTCATGTATCCTTGAGACCACCTTAACGATTATTAAATCAATCAAGTCAATTTACAAAGGATTCGGTCCAATTACGAAGGGTTACTAGTTGACCAATCTGATTTGGTGCGGTTCCGTATCTTTGCTCGGGGGTTAGGGATCTAAATTATCTATGTGGGTTATACCCCTTGAGTTTTGATTTGAGGAAAACAAAGGAGTATTGTGTGAGGTAAAAATGTGGTCCAAATTATGGTCGGGAAAGGTAAAAATATGTATTGTAAATATGAATGAAACAGAAAAAAATATAAATCAACATATCCATGGCAACTCAATTATGTTTTGGTCAACCATTTATTTTATACTCTAGAATAAAATGTAATGAACTTATAGTCCTATCTAGTGATGTTTGTAATAAGAAATGTTTTAGATTTACGCAAAGAATCAAAGGTCAGAATCATGTTCAAATAACTGTTAACTTTTCTACCTCCTGCCCATCTTAAAAACTTTTTTCCTACGTTTTTTTTTTAAACCTGCTCGATTCTAGGCCCCTAGGCTGCTTCTGAGAAATTCTTTAAGGAAAAACCACTAGCGCTAACAGCACTTGCCCGAGAATAGAACCCAGTATCTCAGGCTCAGTAGTCGCACTTGCGACCACTTAACAAACGAGAAATCAGCCAAATTATAACTGGACTCTTAATACATCGGGTTAAAAACTTGAAAATTGTGGCAAAAACAATTTTCACACAGATTTTTCAACCTACCCTTAACCAGATGAGTGGTGTACGGAGTGCAATTAGGCGTTTAAATACAACCGGCACTGGAAATTATTTGCTTCTTTCATTATATAACCAGTTCTTTGGACGTCAGCAAAATGTATGCAAGCCCATTTGAACCCTGTTAGTAACCGTAATCGTATATTTAGTCACGTTTTTTAACTCGACAGTTTAGTTATGAGGTTTGTTAGTAAAAATAAAAGGAGTCTTGCGATCGTTTTTGTATGAAGTTGCGTAGAAATGATTTGGGCCTGTGTATTGTGATTGTTGTATTAAAATATTGATTAAAATCGAAATATTTGGTACTGATACATATCAAGTTATTTAAAGCGTTTTGATAATGATTAATAATTTTTGATACATTTTTGTTGTAAAAAATGACATGCTGAGGCGACTGCAGTTGATATTTTCATCATGATGAATGACATCCAGATTACCAGAATAAATTACAAATGATTAAAGTACGTATAAGTACAACAATGTGTACTCAAAATAATCATTCGATTTACCAAATGGGTCGGAAAATTATAAGAGAAACAAAAGGTAATATTTTTTTATCAGCCAATGAATCAAAAGATTTATGATAATAAAACGTATCTCAAGAAAATCCAGTTTTTATGACACGTACTTTACCGGGAGGTAGAAGGGTAACCAAGTTTTTTGGTATATATTGAAACTTCGTTTTTGAGCAACTCAATCTTCAAGTAAAGCTGCGCTTGCCAAGGTTGGTATGTGTGCCATTACATACCGAGTTTCGTCTGTGCCTCAGAAAGCACGTTAAGCCGTTAGTCTCGGCTGTCTTTCGTAGATTTTTGTCAGTCGTAAAAGGTTAGTGGTCTGGAAGTTTGACAATCAATCTTACAAAGGGGGGTTATATTATAAAGACGCACACTGACCTTATTGATGAGGTTCTTCAGAAAGGACAGGCCACCGACGTGCGTGTATGACCAGTAATGAATATGGACGAGGCAAAAGGAGTATGTAAGTATCGTAGCATGTAGCGTTCTGTGGTTTCAGCCTACCGCCATGGAAAAAGACCGTGAGTTAATGTATGTATGTGTATGATAAAGTCCGTTGACCCGCCCTGTTAAGTGAGAGTTTTGTAATTCAGTTTCCAAAATTTCCAACAGCTAGTCACCCTAACCAGGTGACAGTTTTACATCGCCAATGTGTCTAGACGCTGTAAATTCGTTGATACATTGAATTTACTCGACATTCTACACGTGGAGGGACTTCTAACAGATCAAAATATAATTTCATAAGCGATTTCAGTGAAAATATCGTATTTTCGGAAGACATTTCCAGCGATATTTTTGTTTGACAAACACGACACGGGACTGGTGATGTAGTCATATATTATTCAGGCGCATTTTATTTGGATTTTGCATGATTACGAACGTAATGGAATAAATTTGTGACGCCTACGATTGTAATTTTAACGTAAAAGGAATGTATGTTGTGTGATCATTTTAGTTCGGGAGCTGGCATTAAGTCCGCCTCTTTAAAGCGTGCTTAATGTTATAAACAAATCCTGTATCGGAACTGTGAACCATGTCCTGAGTCTAGCCAATACACTTTTTTAAAGAATATAATAGCTTGGTTTTGACCATGGCTTCCTACAAACAAGTCACTGATACATACGTATAAATTAAACCTCGCCTGTAGTCCCTTTAAGGTTGGGCAGATGTGTAACCTATACTGTAAACAATAGTCGATAAAAAATATAAAATATAATTTCGTAAACTAAACTCAACAAGAGCTGCCACTTATTTGCGTTAGGATTGCTATAAGTAAGCATATTGACACTAACTTGAATGCTGCCTCGATGACGTTCAGAATCATTAATGAAATTCGTTTTTAACGACTCTCATCTTTAACCGTATATAAGTATTTAAGTTAACAACAACAAAACTAGTAATTTCAGGGCAACTTAAGCTTAACATTCTGCCCCATTATTGATCGTTTAACAATTGCCAGCAAACGAAACAATACAAACCAATAACAAAAGATATTGGGTGCTATTATGTATGCTCCTTGCATTGGAATAGATAAAATAGCCAGAGACTAATATCACACTATTATTATAAAGGCGAAAGTTTGTGTGTATGTTTGTTACTTCTTCACGCAAAAACTACTAAACAGGTTTAAATAAAATTTGGTTCACAGATAGTTTATAACCTGGATTAACACATAGGATAGTTTTTATCCCGATTTTATTTTCCCGTGGGATAATTTTCGAGTTGTAGCTGGTGAAGCCGCTGGCAACAGCTAGTTGAATATTATGTGTAACTGTCTACCTATTTTAAGCCGTGGAAGTGGCGAAGTTTTAGGCTAATAAATTATGATGTCGTGCCAGCGATTTGACGAACAAGAGTGTGCGTGTGAAATATATTTTATTATTTTCTACGGTGGAAATGAATTCCGGTGATTGCAATCGCGAAAGTCTTGAGGTGGGGTTGAGAAGTAATACACCGTAAAGGGTTAGTGAAGTTGAATGTCTTCAATCGTTTATACTATTAGAAAACTAAGAAATATATGAGATTTACATCATCTCAACGTTAAGACACGTGGTCAAAACAAACGAATAGAAAATTCCTAGACACATTTACAGCTTCAGGTCGGTTGTAGATTTCTTTTCAGTGTTGTGGCTCGTATTTTGTCTAATATAGAAGCTAAACAGATATAAACGCTTGTGCCAGTTAATGATAATATACCTATTACATCGAAAAATAATCTCTAAAACATAACTAACACATTGCCAAGTCTCACGACAACTTTCTAGATATTTGACATCAAAGCGTTGATGAAAGTGTAGCGGTATGTTTACCCACACATGCACACCACTTGCGAGCTTATAAGTGCCTATGACGTTGCACCGTCAAGTTAAGTTCATAGACTAGACATAGACATAGTAAATAGACCAACAAAATTGATTGTTTTCACACTAATTATGTCAACTTGTAACGTATTTATTTTTATGTTATCGTTACCACTTAGTTAACTCTTAAGTTTAAAACCTTTTTGTATAAGACCTTTTTGTGTCAAGTTGTTACCAAATTTATGACCAATGTATTTTAATATTTTTTTACAAAATGTCTTCAATTTAGGAAAGTATCCATTTGTGTAGTGTTGTTTTTATATTATAAAAATACCTCATGTTACCGTAGTCTTGTTGTTTATTAATTTAGGAGTTATGTATAGTTATACACTTTTACACCAAACCATTTTATTTGGTATTTGCAATGTTTTTATACTTTGGTCATTGCTTTTGATGATATTTTTTTTTTCACCCTTTTATTAAATTGTCTTCATCTAAGGGGGGAGGACATGTAGCGGTATGTTTACCCACACATGCACACCACTTGCGAGCTTATAAGTGCCTATGACGTTGCACCGTCAAGTCACAGTATAAATATGGACAGTACCGAAACTAAGCCCAGTTGATGCGATAACTACCTACGCTCCATTGAAGCCATAGGGTTGTCCCTTTTAATGTTGATGATATTGTTTTTTTTTCTTAAATATTTTTATTCTGTTGTGATCAATGAATCGAATTGAAATAACTAGCTTACTACAACTAGTGATGTGCAATTCTGCTATAAATAATTAACATATTATTAATATTAAGAACGAATATATTATTATATTGTTTTAAATTATTATTATCAATGAACTTTCCTTCATATTACTACACAGTTTTAGACTAATAAAATGTTATTTAATGTTATTGTTAAGTAAACTAGGACCAGTGTAATTTTTTTTTTTTTTGTGTTTTGTGATTCTCACATAAATATCACGGGGGTGGCAGAGGGGGTCAAAATTTTGGTCCTTTTTTGTCTAGGACGCTCCGTTTTCGAGATATTTCAATTTCAATTTTTTTTACAGAAACTTTGAACGCCCATAATTCGATAACAAAAATCATTCTTACCTTTCAAAATTAGTAGGAAGTTTAAAATACAATATCTCCGGTTTTGATGAAGCCGAGTTCAAACACCCGTATACGTTCCCGGCATTTAAAAAATATTGGAGGATATTAATTTCAAAAAAAACTTTTACGTAAACTAACCACTCGTCGCGGCGCGGCACGCACAACTGAGAGCACTGCCACAATCGCTAGCTGGCCCTGTCGGTGCGCATGTTTGTGTGAGTGTGCGGTTTCGAGCGTTTGTAGGCAGTTTCCGTACTGTCCATATTTATATTGTGGTCAAGTTAAGTTCGAAACCACGCGTCCCCGTGACAACACATATAGTCGGTTACTACCCGTTACTCGCGTCAATCATTTATTGTAGTATTGTACCGTGTTTAGTTATAGCAAATACTTTATTAAATTCATAGTGCAACATAGAATTGGACATTTCATTTCATCTAACTATAGAACCTATATCACGTCCCAACAAAAGTTCTATAAAAGAGTTAAAAATGTGTAAACTACCAAAAAAATTATGATAATCCTGTTGACAATCCTTATATAAATATGAAACGCCTTGAAAGCGACTGTCACTTGTATAAACCCCTGATTGATTCGTACCAGAACTTCTGGGTATACCATGGGTTAGTTCTCTATAGACTATCTACTCCTATACCAAAGACTAAGTTCTATAAAATATACCTAGTCATTGCTCCAAACGTGCCCACAGCCTCTCTGTAGCGATTTACTCTGACAGTTCTGTCATCTCATAGATCTTTGTCTATCGCCAATTAGTTAGATGTTTATTTGTTTTAATTACTTTGATTGCTTTGGTGATGGAGTTCGGCAATTAGAGATAAGAGGTATTGGGGATGAGATACATCATTGGGGATGAGTGCCTACCGGAGTGCTTTGTTTTAAATGTGATTGAGTGTCTTGTTACATGGGACCGTAGGTATGTGCTACTGAACGTTGTTGCTTCTGTTATTAAGACAAGTTTAAAGAGATAATTTTAAGTGGGTAGTAAAAAGATTCGTTCTGAAAGTTGGTATGGTCGCAAATAGATGTGTAATATTTCGGTGTTTAGATTGATTAGTTATCGTTATATTTACATACTAGCTGTTGCCCGCGACGATACTGCAGTTCTCGGCTCCATGACAACCTCGGTTGCAGCTCGGGTGTGAATTCCGCCTCGAATGCAATAACAATAACAAAAATTCCTCGCATTAATCATTACTAGTTGATGCTCGCGGCCTCGACCGCGTGGATGTCGGTTATCCCTTTAAATTATATTACCTTTCTCGAGAACCACTCTATTCATTGCTGAAAACAGCATGAAAATCGGTGCAGTAGTTTTTAAGTATAACACGAACAGAAAGACAGACGCGGCGAAGGACTTTGTTTTATAATACACACATCAAAAGTGTCTAGGGATCAAGCATTTTTATGCGGATTTCTTGAGATTGAGATGTGGCTTTGTAATAAATTTATGATTTTATAAATTTATATGGATCCTTTTTGGTGCATTTCATAATTTGAAAAACAGCGATTAAAATCCTGCCAGGAAGTCCATCCTTATAGTGGTGGAACCATCATGGTATGGGCGGGTATTTGGATCGGCGGAAGAACTGAGTTGATTTGGATCAGAGGCAACCTCAACGCTCAAATTTATGCTGAGACGATTGTATCAGACGTCATCGTTCCTCTACAAGTGCAAATCGGTCCCTTATTTCAGTTAATGCATGATAATGCACGACCGCACACCGCAAGAGTTGTAAGACAGACTCTCGCCGCAGCTAACATCAATGTCCTGCCCTGGCCTGCTCAGTCGCCAGACTTGAACCCGATTGAGCATGCATGGGATATGCTACAGAGAAGAGCTCTGCCGAATATGGAGGGTATCCAGTCGCAAGAAGACCTTTTTTTGTTGTTGCAACGAACATGGGCGGCCATTCCACAGCGTGATTTGGATGAACTCATTTTGAGTATGCCAAACCGATGTTCTTGTGTTGTTAGTGTTCGTGGTAGAAACACGGATTATTAATTGTTTAAGTTACCCAATAAAATTTTAAAGAAAACTGTTATTTCAGTCTTTTTTTCGAACTTTAATGTTAGTGGTTCAAATGTCAAAAATCCCTTTATTAGGAAAATGGCAAATTTCTTTAATAATGCAAAGGTGACTTGGTTTATCGTTACTGTGACAAACGAAAACACTTTATTTGATGAATCCTTAAAGAAAATTTTAATTAATATCAATCAGGAGAAAAGTTATTGCAAAAATATATGTTGATCCCTAGACACTTTTGATGTGTGTATGTTGTGATTTACATTTTCGAATCAATAAAAGAAAAACCCGTTTGTCTGAACAATAAAAAAAATGTAAGAAATAGGAAAGTACGATTTCTTCACAAACTTAGATCGAATAAAAAGTTTGAAGAGAAAAGTGTTTTATATGAAAGTTTTTTCTTAAATAACTAACGGATCATAACTTTTCTAGAATCGAAACACATTTTTTCACTTAACCTACCAAACTTTGGTCTAGATTTTACCAAAACACTTATAAAATTCTATTTAAAACTAAAAAAATTGTAATAAAAGTTTCATAATTTGATTTTGGGTTCGATCAAACTTTGCAAATTGAATCCCTTTTAATGTTTATCTTTGAAAAAGAATATTATCTTGTAGGATTTGTAATATTTCGGTTAAATGGGTAAAAAGGTTTTTGCCTTTGGGTTGCCAAAATTCTGAACTATGATTACGAATTAAAAATTATATATTTTTAAAATAGAACAAGGAGCTCGTGGCTCAATAATAACATCTACAATGGTCGACCTTGAAGGTTAAGCCGTGCTTGCCTAGGTTACCCGTTGATAGGCGACCATCATTACATAGGTACCGAGTTTCTTTCGTGCCTCGGGAACCACGTTAACCTGTTGGTACCGGCTAGCATCTGTAGATCTTTGTCAATCGTAACGAGGTATCAGAAGCCGGTCAGTCAGTCTTACCAAGGGGTATCGTATTACCTTTTTACTAGCTTGTGCTGTTGGCAGTCGCTCCATGTAAAATACCTGTACTCAGTTGCATCCGCTTAGGCTGGAAGCGAGCCCAACATTGTTTGGGAAAAAACCTAGACAGATGGTATGAGAAAAAAACATAAATGTGTCTTTCAGAATTATTTAGAGTTTCAATAATTCTGAAAGGGTAATGATAATTTTACACAATAATAATATTTCAGAACTACCCACTAAACGGAGATCTGACTAAACGGAGTGTCATCTAAAATCAACGTGGGCATAATGGCTGTCGCAGCGTCAAGGAAATTAAGTGGCATCTAAACTGACGGGATTAGTGTAGGAGAGCTGTGACGAGGGTACCAAATGCACCTGTGACTCTTTAGTACCAGGGAACTAGCGGACTAGAAGAGGTGAGCAGAATACATGGATATATGCACTGTAGCATCATCATTAGAGTCAGTCTTCACTGCAGGCCCTGGTCTTTTACTTATCATCCATTGGAATCGTGCTTTAATTGTTGAAAGTTGTTTTTTATTAACGTTAAACCATCATTCCATATTCTATACTTTGTTGGTGCAATCGTTTTAGGGAAAATGTTGAGTTATTTTATTATTTATTTAAAATACATACTACTATCATCACCGGCTTACCTAACCAATACTATAACTAATTATAACTACCAATAGGGTAGTTTTAGTTAGAAGTAATTATATTATTTTAAGAACCAAGACTAATTTTATAAAATTAGTTACGCTCGGAAAGCTGTTAAGCGTGTGTGAGGAGTATGCGAGGGTACACGGTCTCTTAAATACTGTTGGGAAAAGTGAGCTCCTGGTATATAAAGCTAGGGGTCGTAGGCTGGGACGGGGACATTGAAAGGGAGAGGAGAGCGATGGAGAAAATTCCTCATTTACAACAGAAATAAAATAATTGTTTTCCGAAAGACTGAAACGTGAAGAGTGAAATAAAAAGAATGTTACTAAATTATACGTCTCTTTTAGCACTTTTAACTCTTGAGCAAAAAGTAAATATGCTTGACCCATATTTCCATACTCCGTGAATCAGTTTACAGACTCAGACTGGTGTTTAAAATGGCGCTGTTTTAATATAATTTATGAGGAATTAATTTATTAAATTAACTTGAACATTTTCACACTCAATTTCTCGTAAAGAACGAATAGAATTTTAATTAGTCTATTCCCTAAAGCTTTGGCGAGCAGAATTCTGTTTGGTTGAAAAATTAATGAAACTAGCCGTTTTAAAATAAACTAAACACTGTTAACAACTAAATAGAGTTAAGTTTTATCTAACGAGAGGCTGGTTATTACTTCAATGTAAACAGTGATTGTTATTCTTTCATCATCATCATCAGCATAATAATGTTCCCACTGCTGGGACACAGGCCTCCTCTATTTGAGAGGGATAGGGCTATAATCTACACCACGCGGGCCCAGTGTGGATTGGTAAAAGTCACAAGTCTTCGAATTTTTAGTTCTAGGATATGCCAGTTTCCTCACGATGTTTTCCTTCCTATTCTTTACTAATTAATTTATTAATGTGTACATACTCATTATGCCTGAAAAATTATTTAACGATAGGCAATAACATGACTTTGCCAAAAATACTCATAGTATGTCTTCATCATCTGCATCTGTCCAGTCTTTATTTCCCAATTATGGTTTCCAGTCTTAACGGATGCAGCTGAATTCCAGTATTTTATATGGAGCGACTGCCATCCAACCGCTATATACAATTTATACAATACCCTTTGGTAAGACTGGTTGTCAGACGTCCGAGCCACTACTGATCCACAAATGTTGGAAAGTTGTAGAAAAACAAAATACAGATTAGAGACGCTCAAAAATACTCATCATCATCATCATCATCAGCCTATAATGTTCCCACTGCAGGGACTCAGGCCTCTCTAGGAGAGGGATGGGCTATATAATCTACCACGCGGGCCCACTGCGGAATGGTAGATGTCACATATCTTCGAATTTTTTGGTTCTAAGATATGCTGGTTTCCTCACGATGTTTTCCTTCACCGTTTTGAGAACAGTGGTGATGAAATAAATTACACAAAGTAATATGCCTGACGGGGTTCGAACCCACGACTCACTGTTCGTAAGTCGGGGCCGCCACCACTGGGCCACCACTGCTCTCAAAAATACTCATCAAACTTTAAATCATTTTTCTATCACTTACATCATCCACTTTCTTAAATTTTCCATTTACAGTCCCTTCACAGCTATTTTAATTTGGATTTGCATCATTGTCTAAATGACAGTGATCTTTATTTCCGTTGCAATTAGAGTGCTATTAGGTTGCTTTTGTAAAAGGTGACTGTGAAAGGTCTGTATTTCAGCAACCCTTGACAGTTTGCTATGTGTTGAACAATTGAACATCGCAGTCGAGTGTACGAGTGACAACTTAATGTCACATGTGTAGACAGGTTAATAGATCTCGTTTGTAGCTCTTTAATAACGGTGTTATAGCACTCGACAACGGTTTTACTGCAGCTTGTGGCATCAGGTGACGTTTTAAGATGACTAAGTGAGAGAAATATTACGTATGGGCTGTTAGTCCCCTTATCACTACATCTATATAAATAAAAAGAGAAGTCCTGACTGACTGACTGACTCATCAACGCCCAGCCCAAACCGTTGGACCTAGAAAGCTGAAATTTTGCACAGAGGTTCCTTTTATAATGTAGACAAGGAATAAAGAAGGATTTTTCGAAATTCAACCCCTAAGGGAGATTAATAGGGGATGAAAGTTTGTATGAAAATCGTCATTTTCACGCGGGCGAAGCCGCTGGCAAAAGCTAGTATTATTATAAAAGAAACCACGTCTTCTTCCTCCTCCGCTGCGTCTGTCTGTCATACTGTTTCACCAATGGATAGATTGGTTCCCGAGAAAGGTTTTAGTAGGGTGAACTCATCTAATTCTGTGATTCGCCGAATTAGGTGAGAATATTTGGTTTGAGCGGTATCATAGGGCTGTACGAGTGCACAAATGCCTTTATCACGAAGTTAGATGAGTTTACTATATATAATTTGACCGACATCCACGGGGGCAAAACCGCGGGCATCAGCTAGTACTACCATTTAACACAACCACTGGCCTAATCTGGTTTTGAAAAAGAGTCGTTTTATTTGTTAAAACCCTATTTGTAAAATAAACATCATTTATCAGGCTCGTGTGATTGCTGCTCTCTTCTTCTTCCTGCTGTTGTCCAATGTTATTCGGAGTGTGGAACAGCTTCAAGTTTACACTCTCTGTTAAATAAATAAGTGAATATTGTGTTTGCACACGCTACGAAGGCTGCAATGCATTAACGGGCAACATTGAAGAAAAAAAGTCGTGCAGGATTAAAATGATAAAACTAACTTTTAATTTAGCTGATTTTTCTTCTGAAGTTTAATTTTTCACCTTTTGGTGTTCTTGAATTCGGTTGTTTTTTTTCTGTTAGCTTAATTTTCAAAAGGGAAGCCAGTGGGAATGGGCGGCTTATAGGTACGCCTCGTCACTGCACTATAGTTAGTTGGTTTCTCATACTGCAACAGAATTTTTGCCCGTAACATGTGAAATCGGGCGGTTATTGTTAAAAAACAACACACCGTCCGTTCTTCACTGCGGCACAGTCGCGACTGTCTGCGTGCGGAGCGCATATTGAAATCGAGGCGCGTAGGCATAGGCATAGCTCGCGCTTCGTCCGTTTGTATGAAGTCGGAATACTGTATGATAATATTACCGTGCCAAGGGCTTAGTTCAAATGTGTCAAACAAACTCTTACAAAAGTTGTATTTTGCCTTACTAGATGGCGTTGATGTCAAATTAGAAGTCGGTGTTAAGATTCTCCGCCATTATTTTAGTTAGGCTCCCTGTCTTTAGGGTTCAAGATCAGAGCAAAAAAACAAAGAACAAAATTCTACATCAAAATAGTTCATAGTTCAAATAGAACAGTATAGTGTATACAGTAATGACGTGTGACGTGTGACCTTACTAGTATACACACAAAGCTCAATTTTACACAAGTACCGGGTGATCCATCCTCGGCGTCCGGTACTAACCACACAGTTCCAACAATTATTGCTCTTAATATTAATTCAGGGAGGAACAGCAGTAATTATTAAAAGCAACATTAAACACTACCCTATAATAGAGGAATACCGAACAGAAAAAATACAAGCAACATCTATTAAACTTGCAGACAGCAAACTAGAAACAGTATTCTCGGCTGTGTATTGTCCTCCAAAACATACAATATCTGCCAACGACTTCGCAAAATATTTTTCTACACTGGGTAACAGATTCATATGTGCAGGAGACTGGAACTCTAAACATTTAAATTGGGGATCTAGGCTGACCAATACTAGAGGAAGACAATTTTGTAAAACCACAGAAGATATGAAGCTAGAATATCATTCCGGCAGAGAACCTACCTATTGGCCTACCGACAGACAAAGAATCCCAGACTTATTGGACTTTTTTATTGTTAAAAACATAATAATAATAATAATAATAATAATATTCTACAACTATCACACAACGCCATCTAGTCCCAAGCTAAGCAGAGCTTGTGTTATGGGTACTAGACAACTGAGAAACATACTTATATATTTCTAAATACATACATATTATAGATAAATTACACCCAGACACAGAACAAATGATCGTGCTCATCACACAAACATTTGTCCTGGGTGGGAATCGAACCCACGACCTCCGGCATAGCAGTTAGGGTCACTAACCACTAGACCAACAGGCCAGTCAAACATAGATAGTAACTATGTACTTAAACATAGAACCACGAATAGATCTCACATCTGACCACACACCAGTTATACTGAATGTTACTACAATAGTTAATCTGGTAGCACCGCCCCTAAGAATATACAACTTGAACACTACAGACTGGACAATCTATAAAAATGTAATCACGACAGAGACCGAACTTAAGACCAAAATTAACACAATAAAAGAACTTGAAATACAACTGGAACAACTTAATATGACTATCCACATTGCTGCCAATTCCGCAACTCCAAAAAGGACAGGTAAAGGACAACCTCTGAAATATAACTCATATCCAAAGGATATTAAAGAGAAAATTAAAGAGCGCCGTCGTTTGAGAAGAGTCTGGCACACTACAGAATACCCAAGTGATAAAGCTGCATTCAATAGTTTCTCAAATGAGTTCAAAGCCCTCAGCACGCTAGAAAATGATAATATTCAACACTACCTCTTAAATCTAGATTCAACGAAAGACACAAACAACTCGCTGTGGAAAGCTACCAAGAGTCTAAAGCGCCCGAAAATCCACATATCACCTATCAATGATGAAAAAGGAGGATGGGCTAGATCAGATAAAGAAAAGGCAACTATCTTTGCGGAACATCTGAAAACAGTTTTCCAACCACTCTCTGAAAACAATCCCGAACAAACTATGGAAATCAAGGAATACCTCGAACCTGTGAATCAAATGTGTCTTCCACTAAAAAGTACCAGCCCAAAAGAAATTGTGAAAGAAATAAGGCAACTCAAGGAAGGTAAAGCCCCCGGCTATGACCTTATTGATGCCACATTACTTAAAAACCTGCCTCATAAAGGGGTAATGAAATTAGTTAACATCTTTAATGCCAGCTTAAGACTCGAACATTTCTCTGGGCAATGGAAAATTGCACATGTAGTCATGGTACCGAAACCTGGTAAACCCCCACAAGAAGCTACTTCATACAGACCTATCAGCCTGCTACCAGTTATTGGCAAACTTTTTGAGAGGATATTGCTTAACAGGATGAAAGAACATCTAAGTACAGTATTACCGAACCACCAATTTGGATTCCGGGAAAAACACGGGACAATTGAACAGGTACACCGTATAATTGACACCATTAGCTGATGCCTTGAAAACAAATTATATTGCTCTGCCGTGTTTTTAGATATCAGCCAAGCGTTTGATAAGGTATGGCATGACGTCCTCCTGTTCAAGCTAAAGAAGCAACTCCCGCATTGTCTATTCCGAATACTTAAATCCTACTTAGATAAAAGATGCTACCAAGTGAAGTACAGCGATGATCTTTCAGAAGTACACGAAATAAAGTCAGGTGTCCCTCAGGGCAGTATCTTGGGTCCTGTACTATACCTCAGTTTTACAGCAGATATCCCAACAACTGACTACACCACGAGTGCGACATACGCTGATGATACGGCACTACTGTCGGCTCATAGCAACCCAGAAACGGCATCATCACAGTTGCAAAATCACCTGACAGAAGTTGAGATGTGGCTGAAGCGTTGGAGAATTAAAGCCAATGAGAGCAAATCGGAACATGTAACTTTTACACTTAGGCGAGAAACATGTCCACCGGTAACGCTAAACTGCAAAGTTATACCTCAAGATAATAGCGCAAAATACTTGGGCATGCACCTAGACAGGAGACTTACATGGCAAAAACATATAAATTGGACAAAGCGCAAACAACTAGATGGAAAACTGCGGTCACTGAACTGGTTATTGGGACGCCAATCACAACTAAATCCTAACAGCAAGATGCTAGTGTACAAAACTACCCTAAAACCAATTTGGACTTACGGTATACAACTGTGGGGAACGGCCAGCAACAGTAACATAGATATCCTGGAGAGATTCCAGACCAAAGCTCTGAGAACAATGTTTGGCATCCCTCATTGTAACCATACTTAATATTATAAATGCGAAAGTAACTCTATCTGTCTGTTACTCTTTCACGCCTAAACGGCAGAACGGATTTTGATGAAATTTGGTACAGACATAGTTTGGAACTTGAGAAAGGACAGGATAGTTTTTTTTTTTTTTTTTTTCGCGATATAAACCAAAAATCTGCCGGAAGTCACTATTACACGCGAACGAAGTCGCGGGCAAAAGCTAGTAAGTAATAAATACATATACCTCGACCTCGGCCTAAAAACAGTTCGGCAGGAAATAGCTCAAAACAGCTTGAAATATCAGGAGAAACTGACCGACCATGTAAACAAACTGGCACACGCTCTGAGTAAAGACGCTCTTCAGCATATCGTTGGAAAACAGATTGCCATAAAGCAGAAATCAACAAAAAAAAAAACAAGATGTGAAAAAGCTAAAATCAGGTTAAGACGACTGACTTCTTTCCTAAACACCTCTGATTCTGAAATCGGTATAGAGGAAACCAACCTTTCGCAAACGTCATCAAACAAATAGCTATTTTCAGACACTGAATCGAAAGACATTGATGATTAGCAATTCACTGGAAAAAATCCTAAATGGTTTTTTGATGCTGTTGATTCTGAAAAATTATTGCTTACTCTCACTGATGGTGATTGTTGTGCAACACACGACAACTTCCCACAAATTCTAACAACTTTAACATGACTAATAGGACAACTCCCGATATGGTTCAATGTTATGAAAAGAACTTTCCAATCAGAAATACCAGCCCCAACATCATTAATGTCGAAGTTTACTTTAAAATGTTGAAAAGATATTTATGCCAAATAAACATGAAATCAGAGAGATAATATCGTCTAAATGTTTTTTTTTCTAAACACTCTACCTATTTCATGACAACTGAAAACGAGTAGGTACATTAAATCAGTCATTTTTTTCTGATACGCCTTCGATTAGAAAAATGGAGAGGCTTAGCTATTGGAAAAAAGGAAAAGAAAATAAAATTCAGTAATAAAAAAAAGATAATTTTATTGAGGAATGGCTCCTCAACAACTACTTTTGCTAATCAAAATTCTAGTATTTTAAATACTTGCGCTTTTGACGTGGTTGTACAAGCGATTGTCATTGGAGTTGCTGATGACTATGCATTGTGTAGGATCATGCATGAATACTGTAAATTAATTAAAATGATTGTAGCCAACGTATCACCAAATACACAGAATATAAGTTTAAGAAAACAAGCTATGACAAGCCAAGTTAAGACAAGACACAAGATAAGTTTAGTTTAAGTGTTAGCAAACATGGTAAATATCCCGTTTATAGTATTAAATAGTAGTGATACACAAAATGTTTACAAACTCCGTACAGAGATACTGAAAAACTATTTTCAAATCTATTGGCGAAAAAATCGACACTGACTTCAAAAAACCCTACAAGAACTAAAAAGTTAAAAATAATACTATAACCTAACTAATAAATATGCTAATAAACCTACGATTAACCTATAATAAAATTTAACAATTTTTTGGAGTCGGTGCCAAACTAAGTAATAAAACGACTAGTAATTTCAGAGTATTTATTCGTTTTAGTACAACAAAGCTCGATAGATGGCGTTGTCATTTCTGAATCGTGCTATGGTAACGTTATCGACATTTCTAGTAAGGTTGCTGCACAACTGGTATTTATGTTCACGTGATTCTAAATCTAGAAGGTAATCGTCGAACTCCTTGCTTTTCTTGCGTTGTTAGTGTTACATTGTGTAAACTGTGTTAATTCTGATTTTATTTTTATTGATTTGTATGTTATTTATGTATATATATTATTATTAAGCATTAACGTTAGTATATTTTTTCTATTTGTCTAATTATTAGGTAATTAGGTAATTTATCTTAAACTATTTTTGTTGTTTTCTATTTGATTTTTCTCAAACATGCTTGGAAATTTGAGCATTATTTTGACAACCTTCTTCGAGATAAATCGAAATTGCTGTACTGGCCAGATACATGCGACCAGCGGCCGGCAAAAGTTGTATGAAAATCCATATCTGTCGTGTTTAGCGGCCAAATAAATTACATACTAAACTCATATCTGTCGTGTTATTTAAAAATGGAACGATATTTTACTCTCAACCATAGCAACCAAGGAGGTGACTTATTAAAGGTTTTATTTAAATTTCGAATTGGCTGAACTCTTCAACGCGTGAAAAATTATTGTTGTTTATGTGATTTTGAAAAGTAAATTGTATTTCTATTTGACAAAATGAGTTCAAGTGAAGACAATGAGTGTGATGAACTTACTTTAACGCCACCTGAAATTCAGGAGGCGGCAAGAGCCGTAATAGAAAACTTGTTACCACCAAAATCGAAAGAAAAATATTTGAAAACCTATGAAAATTTTGTTCAATGGAAAAATGAAAGAAAATCGAAATCCTTATCCGAAAACGTCTTTTTGGCTTATTTCGGCGAACTCGCCAAGAAAGTTAAGCCGACAACGCTATGGGTCATCTATTCAATGCTAAAATGCACAGTTTTAATGAAACATAACGTGAATTTAAAACAATATGCAAACCTGACTTCAATGCTCAAAAGACAGTCGGATGGATACAAATGTAAAAAGTCAAAAGTTTTTACCGCATTAAACATAAAAATGTTTTTGTTTGAAGCATCAGACAGTGTGTATCTGGACCTTAAAGTAAGTTTTACTCTTGATAATATTAACCTCTTTTTTTAGGAAAATTACCTATGTGAACGTAAGCTATAACGTAGGTACTTTGTTTTTGTTCCTGCAACAAAAACAAAGTACCTACGTTATAGCTTACGTTGTTCTTATTTTCGGCATTTTTGGTGCATGCCGGTGTAACGAAATTACAAATATTACTATAGAAGACGTAGAAAATCACGACGGTGTGATAATTGTAACTCTACGTGATACCAAAACTAAGATCGACCGCACATTTGTTATCAGAGATGAACCAGCTGAAATCGTACAAAAGTACATAGCGCTACGTCCCACTGATGTAAAATCAGACCGATTTTTTCTAAATTACAAAAATAACAAATGCACAAAGCAAGTAATTGGAAGACACAAAATTGCCACAATTCCAAAGGCAATTGCTACCTATTTAAACTTGCCAAACCCGGAATATTATACTGGACATTGCTTTCGTCGATCTTCAGCGACTCTTCTTGCTGATACCATAGTATAAAAAGGAGAAGTAGGGTATCTTCATACAAACGCACCGCGCGCGGCTTGTATGTGTGCGCCTAGTATCTTTACGGTAGCCGCACGCACACTCAAACAAAATCTCGGTTGATTTCGCATTGAGCCAGTCAAGGTTAACACCGCACAAGGTTCGCGCGTTAAGCACGGCTTTTCGAATGAAAAATGTCTGATAATCGCAGATGTTTGATTCTATAGATGTTTGTATTATTTTATGTTGGTTTAGTCAAAAATAAAAACATAAAATATGTATTGTCCTTTATGTGCAAAAATACAAGGTACATTATAACATTATGCCTATTAAAAAAAAAACAAAAAAACTGACAAGTTAAGTAAATAATTTAAACACAAGCTCTTAGTCTATAAATATGTGTTGGTCCTCTTTTTAGGCAAAAGCCTTTTTATTCCGAAACTATTAGGACTACATAGTTGAAACTTGGTAAGCAGATGTATGCTGTGAACCGCCTTACGATTTTTTTACAAATAAAATAAAAATTAATGTAATATGCTGTACATCTCAATGACACTCAGATAACACAAATAAAAAAATACAACTTCCCGGCCCTTGCCAATTTTTAGGCACTGTATTAAAATTTAGCTGATAGTGACAACCCTGAGACAGGCAAGTACGGTAGGTAATTATGTCGCGGATTGGGCCGGAGATGCTCTACTTCCCTTCTTTATACTATGCTGATACAGGTGCGAATTTAATTACACTTAAAATACATGGCGGATGGAAGTCTGACCGGGTAGCTGAAAGCTACATAGAAGAATCGATTGAAAATAAAAGTAGCATTACACGTAAAATCAACGAAAGTATCCAATCCGACCATCGACCTCCCATCAAAGCTTTGAAATACAGAATCACACTGAAGAGACTACTATTCAACAAACTTCGACCTCGTTAGAATTATCCCAAACCAACATAATCCCCGGAAAGTCCACTTTAAATTTCAAAAATTGTACTTTTAACAACTGTATTTTTAAATAAAAAGTTCTGCCTAGGTACTACTTAGTTTTAATTTCCTCGCATTATTTGAGAAAAGTACTATACAAGCCTTGGCAACAAATAGGTATTGATGGACTTACGTATGTGTGCCTCGGCTTCGCCTCGGCCCAAATTTACACGTTCGTCCATCAATGCCTCTGTTGCTGGCCGCTGCTATAATACTTAGTAGCTGTAAGTTTTATGTTTTATTTTTCTGGTTTTAGTCTGTAGGTAGGTATTTATACTGTTTGGCACCGACTCCAAAAAATTGTAAAATTTTATTACAGGTTAATCGTAGGTTAGCTTAGGTTTATTAGCATAGTTA
Source organism: Diarsia dahlii (assembly GCA_949775195.1). Lineage (NCBI taxonomy): Eukaryota > Metazoa > Arthropoda > Insecta > Lepidoptera > Noctuidae > Diarsia > Diarsia dahlii. The sequence continues at coordinate 21,641,896 of OX459197.1, read as the reverse complement.
TTAGTTAGGTTAGAGTATTATTTTTAACTTTTTAGTGCTTGTAGGGTTTTTTGAAGTCGGTTTTATTTTTTTGGAAAAAATATTTTTATTTGTCAATTTTTAGTGACATATTTTATTAGTCCTATAAAATATGTGTAGGCCTAGTAAAGATACTTCTCGTATGAGAAACCTACGTCGAAATGAAACTGAGAAACAAAAAGGTAAACGATTGAATGAAATTATGGAGAGAAAAATACAACGCATTTCGATTGAGAACCCTGACCAACGCGAAAACAGACTCCAAAAGCAGAGGACCTATATGTCATGTAGGTTGAATATGGAGAGTCAACAAGATTATAATCGTCGACTTAGCTTGATTCGCACTCGATTGGCCACTGAAAGCCAAGAAGATTATGATCATCGTATTTGTTTAAATCGTAATCGATTGGCAAATGAAACTGAAGAGGAACGGTCACAATGATTGAGTGGCCTACGTATTCATATTAGTCAGAGCTTGCTTAATGAAACGCCAGAAGCCAGAGTCGAAAGATTAAATGTCGTTCGAGAAACAGCAAGGATTAGAAGAAATATGTTAGGTACCGAACAATTTCGGGAGGCCATCAATATTTTTGCAGACGTACCATGTTAAAATATGTAATAAGGCTTTGTATCCACAACAGCGTATAAATTTACAAACAACGATTTACAGCTCGATTTTGCCTCCAGAATTAGTAGGTAATATAATTATAACTTGTTCTCGCTGCTCCAATAATATAAGAAAACGCAAAACACCACCCCAAGTGTATTGGAATAAGTTAACTGTTAGTGCTATACCGCAGGAATTAGCTGATTTAACGGAAATCGAAAAACGGTTTTTGTGTAGAGCCCTTCCTTAAAATAATAAAGCTACAAAACCGTTTCAGTCAATATTGGTGCAAAGGGCAAGCCATATTATTTGCTCAAGATGTTGTTGAGCTTGCGGAACAATTGCCACTTCGGCCTAACCAGACTGGATTAATTTTAGTAGTGGAAAGCTTAGAAAACGTTCAACGTTCCAAAGAGTTCATATTAGATTCAGATAGATTAAACAGAGCTTTAAATTGGTTGATGACAAATTTTAATAATATTTTATATAGAGAAGTGTGTCCACATTTTAACAGAAACAGAGACATTACTGAAATTGTACAAGTAGTTGACGAACCAACAACTAACCAAAATTCTGGGACAATTACGAGTGTTTGTCATTACACCAGTTTAAACGAAAATGTGGTTATTCTTCGGGGTTCATTTCATCAAGGAGATAAAAGATTTAGTTCCGTATCACGTGGTAGGCAATGCATTGCAATTGCAACTATTTTTTGTATAGCTTTTTATAGTCATGATCCCAATTATTGTGCAGAAGCGACATCGACTACATAGTTACTGTAGGAGATAACTATTATCATGACTGCATCAACACTCGACCATATCTTAGCACTGGCGAAGTCAATCCGGAATATCTTGCTGCTACTGAACTTCTATCACGGGTTGTTTATAACAGACAAACATTTCGTGTAAGTTGCTACGAACAACCTATTTACAATGGTCATATAACTAATGACGACAGTGAAAACGGTTTCCCTAACTTAAAAAATGCGTAAATAATTTTTTTTAGAGAACATTCCTTCGGTTTGTTAACAACAAATTCTTCAACAGTAGCTGTGCATCGCAGAAGTCAGTCTACATCTGATAAATATTGGCTGTTTGATTCTCATGCACGCGGTGCTAAAGGTGTTAAAGCACCATTAAGAGGTAATTCCTGTTGCATACGGTTTAACAATATCGATAAACTACACGCTATTATAATATGCCGAAATTTGGTAGTCAAAAAGTCCGTGAACCGTGACTATACCTTAAATGTTTACTCATTAACATCTTTACAAATAACTCCAGAAATGCCCCTTACAGGAACGTCCCTTCAAGATACTCATATACGAAGCGCTACTAATGGACAAGCGGATCCAGAACATACCCCAACTGTTAACAAGCACCGAGCACTAGTCGAGACAGGGACTATAGAAACTACTAGTATGCTTCGTAATATTGACGAAGTAGTACCAAATTCAGATAGTGTTATAGACTTGTCTAATTCTGACTCAGAACCCCAATTATGACTGGCAGAAATCACGAGAAAAACAGCACCACCCTTTCCTTTTTTTTGGTGGTTGGAACGTGGTGGGAGCCCCGTAAATTTAGAACGAGAGCGCAGAATAGAAGAACTTGCATGGTACTTTCTTTTTCCGGATGGCAAAAATGGGTATCAAGAGCAAAGAGAAGTATATCTAACACCATTGGATTACTTTCAAAGCCGCATAATGGGTACTGATAAACGTTTTCACAGAAACGATTATTTATTTTATGCCTTATCAGTGGTCGAGTACTTTCGAGCGAAGTCGAGTGTTTCGGTATCCTGTCGAATGCGCCAAGGCCAAGGAGAACATACTCCTCGAGGTCTTGTTGACAACATGCATTTAACGATGAGGAATATAAGAGGATCCGCTTCATATTGGCAAAGATGCTGTTCAGAGCTTATTGCGATGGTCAGGACATTGGGTCCTCCTACATGGTTTTTGACATTTTCTTGCAATGATTTACACTGGCCTGATATGATGAAAGCATTGCTATTAGCAGATAACCAAGATTCAAGCAAAGAGGGTCAGCTCACATTCCAACAGCGCTTAGGCTTGGTTCAAAAATATCCGGTAGTCGTTGCTCGACAATTTTCAGTTCGGGTCAATGCTCTAATGCGATACTTAAAATCAAATAATGATTGCTTAACAGGTCCAGTTGTAGATTATTGGTACATAATCGAATTCCAAAACAGAGAAAGCCCTCATCTTCACCTGTTGGTTTGGTGTAGCAATGTTCCCGATTTTGCAACCCCAGAAGGTATCAGAGTTATTGAACGAGTTGTATCATGCAGTGCAAACCCGGAAAATCCTGAATTAAAAGACCTAGTAAATAATGTGCAGATTCATAGGCATACTAGCACTTGCGACAAGAACCGTGATAATCAAACTTGTCGGTTTGGTTTTTCAAGGGTACCTAATGGCTCTACAACTTGTTTAGGCCCTGATGAAGCCTTGGCTAACCATGGTCGTTTTTGCATTTAAAAAAAGACATCAGATGAAACTATGATTAACAACTTTGAGCCCAACCTTGAAGTACAAAGCATCAATGATTTACCAGAAAAGATATCTTTAAAAGGACAGGAGTACAATCTATTGTCTGTCATTGAATTTGTCCAATCTGCGACTCCGGAAGGTGTAGGACATTACAAATCGCATTGGCAACGAAAGTCGAAATGGCAATGTTACGACGATATGACTAGTAGAAATACTTTATGTTGTAAGAACATGATTGCTCATTGTTTAATATACGCCAAGAAATATTAATTATTTATCATTCATCAATAACATCATAACATGTACACTATACGATTCCAGTATAAGCTGATCTTGCATTCTATAAGATTTCCTTACAATAAGAGGTCAGCATAAACTGGAATTTATATTTAACACTTTATATTATATTATTATTTATTATATTTCTACAATTCTAGTTAATAATTATTTTCCATGTTAGATTATATGATTTTTTAATCCACTATGTAAATACCTATATCCTAATGTGGTAAATTAAATACGCATTATAAAAAAAAATAGTTCATGATTAAAATTTTTTGGACCACCAAAAAAAATAGAAAAAAATGTATGTTGAGGTACTAAGAAGGTAGTAAATATTTACTAATTATTACTTAATAAATTCGTTGTGGTGTCTCGAACTATGAAAAAAAAAATGGTCCAGACATCCTGATGTCAGAATGTTTGACCACTTTCTTTACGTGTTTTTTCGCTGTCAGTCGAGGTACTAAATATTTGAAGTTAGGTATCAAATAGTAACAGAAAGGTTTTGGTATTTCCTAATATCAAATATCTCTTTTGTTGCTCCCACGACGGTGAAGAAACACATCATTTGGAAACCGGTTTGCCCAAGAACAAAAAAATATCTGGTCAAGAGCGAGTCGGACTCGTACATGAAGGGTTCCGTACCATGGCAACGTAGTAGGGAAGCCCCCTTTCATTTGTATTTGTTGTTGATATAGCGGCAATAGAAATACACATTTTGTGCTATATCTCAAAAACTGCTAACTATATCTCGTTCAAACCAATTTTGATTGAAAGTTTGCATTGCGATCAACAGCATATTACACCCCACACAAATAGGTTTGCTGAATTGTTTTTTTCTTGTTTAAAAATCGCAAAAGCTGTTTACATAATACATTAACCTGCCAAGTTACAACAGTGTAGTTTTATTAGTTTTTAAATTAAGTCGCTGTGACATTCGGACGGACAGACAGACATACATGACGAATCTATGAGAGTTCCGTATTTTACCATTTAGCTACGGAACCCTAAATTAAACGAAGACGTGTGACGTCAGCTAACCCACACAGCGGGTGGTGGATGGACGGCCCACTCACACCTGCCAAAGGCTGATTATACACAAAGCAGGTTTCTGTGTTTTGTGTTTTAATATGCATTTCGATGCCTTTTTCCTTATATCGATACAAAATATCTTTATTAGACTCCCAGTGGTCAAGACAAACGTGTTTCCTCAAAATGAATTTCATTGTATTATGTCTGTGTGTTAGTTTGAGTGGCGTATTATGTGAATACTTAAATAAGGAAGAAGGTAATTTTATTATTGAACTAACGACCCACGTTTGTTCATTTTTTTTTGTTATTTCTTTCATTTTAATAAGCTTTTATTCAACTTGCCGTGTTAGTTTATTTGTAAGCATATTTTTAGAATCTTGCAAGTGAATTTCAAACTAGTTCCACCCAACCGATTGAACTGGAATTTCTTCATTTGAATCTTGCATTCAAATCGAATTTTAATTATTTATTTCCTATTAATAATACACATGACATGAACTAATTTTTTTACAAATATTTCCCCTCGTTTCTAAGTACTAATACTGTAAGGAGCAGGCCACACACAAAAAACGTCGGGCGCGGACATCGCGCTGGCGGCATTTTAATTTTATACCAAATGTAAAGAAATAAAGCGCAATTTAGGATACACGGAATGTCGTGGCTTGGGCGTGGTTATGACGCGCCATTTCGGCGCCCGCGTATCCTAAATTGGGTATTTGACTATTTTTTTACTTGTGATTCGGAAACAGTAAATAAAAAGATAGACAAAATTTATGTAAACAAAATTGTGTTATATCTTTAAAATATGGCTTAGTTTTAACCGATTAAAGGACGTGCTACACAGAGACAGCGCTACATAGATGTGACGTCATATTGCCATACCGCCATAGTTGCATAATACAAATGGCCGTTTACATGGATAGAAAGTGCACCACCAAAAACTCCTCAAGCGTGTGGCTATACTCCATTTTTTGATCGATTTTATTACTTTTTTTACACATCGTATTATTTCTTTTAGTTTCTTTAAAATAACATAACAATTTCGTAAATTTTTGACAGTTACAAGTACCCAATTGTGCTTTATTTCTATGCACTTGGTATAATAAAATTTGAATACCACCAGCGCGATGTCCGCGCCCGACGTCATTTATGTGTGGCCTGCACCTAACATGGAAATATTGTGAAACCAAACTATTTAAAGAGTAACCATGGAGTTTTTTGCCGGTTCTTCTCCATAGAAAACGCCCAACCCGAAGTGCGTAGCTTATTGTCGACGTTTTGTAAGTCCACGTAGGCCTAAGTGAAATAAAATATTTTTAATTTTCATTTAAGTAATACATTTTTCAGGAGACGAATGTGAATGGGAAGGGCTGCAGGGGACATGTGTGGAGGAGACCAGATGTCTCACCACCTTAGATGACGACAGCCCGAAGCATCCTGTAAGTGGTCACCTGCTTCCAAAACAGCTTCTTTTCAGCACTTCGAGCTGGAGCAAATCAGCGGTTCCATACATTTTGACCGTTAAAGATATTGCAGTTTTGTAGAACAGCAGATTATATTTAATAATTTTTGATGACCTCGTTATCGATACATGTTTTAAGTGGAGGAGGGCATCAAAAATGATTACTAACCAGCTGATTTTTTTTTATCAATCATATTGTCCTACAAGTTATGTGGTACGTTATCCCGGTCTTACGCTCAGAAATATTTTATCCTTGCTACCTCTGCTAGCTACCACAATCGATAGTTTTTGTTGAAGAAATGTTGGGCGTCTCATCAAAATGAAGCTACTCACGAAAAACTAGCTTGATAGTAATCAAATTAAAAAATGTTCCGTGGCACCCGGACTACTCACATTTTGTAAGAACAGACGTAACGACCCGTTACTATTTTGTTTATAGCCGCGCGACTGTCGCGCTGCTAACGCTCAAGTGTGAAAGTGGTCTAAATACAATTTATTAATTAGGTAAGTGTATTTTGGGACCCCAAGAAAAAAATGCTTTCAAATGTTTGACAGTTCACCAAGTTGTTTGGTTGGACCTTGAATTTATCAATGACGTATATCTAATGTCTGTAATTATCTTTCAGGTATGTTACAATGAATCGGGAAGAAAAATCATATGCTGTACGGATTGTGAACTTGTTAATAGCACCAAGTAAGTATATTATTCGATACCTCTGGGCTCAAAAGGCGTATAGCACTAATCATAGATTTTCAGGAAGTAATAAATAAGTATGTAACATGTTTTTTTTTTGTTTTAGAAACGCTATATTTATACCACCGTCTGGACTTTTCTTTAAAAGTGGCCAGATAGCAAGGGACAGTGAGTTATTCCATATCAAATTAATTTGTTTCCTTCTTTGTTTCTCAATTTTCACTTCTTTTTTTATACAAAAATATTCGATTTTGATTCAGTGCCAAAGGTTATACCGAGATTTCATGTTTTCGATATTTCCAGAATGTCTACAGTATATACATGACCTCCCTTATAAGTGTAAAGACGACCGTTTCTACGCGGGGATTACAAGGGATTTAGATGAAGATGGAAAGTGCTATAGGCACAGTGAGTGGGAAGTGGAGGGTACCACTGAAGACAGAGGGCCCAGTGCATATCATCCTCATGTGGTAAGTACCACAAAAACAGTACCGGACCTGGCGAGTAGCACCGTTTTATTGTGCTGTCACGTCATAAACTTCTTACTATGTATCTCTGTTGTTACTTTTTAGGGTTTTCTATCCAAAGGGTTATTACATTATTAGTTACAGTTGAACTTTTCCCCTACTATCCGATGGTACACAACCCTTCATAAGCGAGTCACACTCGCACTTGCCAAGTTGTTTAACTGTTTTGGAGCTCATTTTTCAGAATAGGAGATGAAACATCATTCGAAACAGCTCCACAGCCACACGCCGCTGTTGATTTTTGAGGTAGTTTCAATTCAGGAAAAAAACGGTAAGGTGGGCGCAGTGGCTGAGTGATTTACTGCTGCGCTGCGTGTCGCGGGTTCGATCCCCGCACGGACCAATTAAATTTTATGGCCTACAGATAGTGGTTCCGTGTTTGGGTGTTTGTGTAACCTGGCCAGATCCGGTCGGATTGGAAATGATCCCGGATTGCAACCTCTGAAACATCGATTCGGGTGACTTTGACACTGGTGTTTACCTTTAATGTTTTCTAACCACCAGGCATTGTTGGGATACGGCAAAGAGTTGGCAAAAGCTAAGTGGTTCATTAGAGGCACCATCATCAGCAATAAGTACATCCTGACCACTGCTCATGCTTTGCGGGTGGATATGAAGTAAGCTCATTTAATTAAGTTTGAGTTAATCAAACATAATAGTCCACAATATGGGACTTTTAGACAGAGTATAAGGGACCGTCCTCCGCAAACTGTCAGTGTGCACTCAGCTCCTTATTTTTCAATAATTTTCTAGCGGTATTTTTCTTTTATATAATTTTTATTTTCAAGGAATAGTCGCTGTTTAAACAGCGACTATTCCTTTATTTAAATTTAATGTTCCTGAAATAATTTATTGTGCCGGTCAGCATAATAATATATTATATACTTAGGTGACCGGTCTTCATCAGTCTGCGGAGGACTACCCCATATATTCCATGGTTTTTTTTCTTATAAAGAGGTACAGTTTGTAAATCTTTTTGTACCGAATAATGTTCAGTACTTTATCCTCATGGGTAATACTTGAGGATGCAGCTGCTGCTGTTGCTTTAGTAATCGTAAGTGCCACTGTTGATCATAAGTTCGATTCCTAGGTCGGGCCAAGTGTCGGTGTGTATTTCGATCAAGAGTTTCTATGCAGTATTTACGGAATCGGGATTTGTGCTCCGTTGACGGCAATGGCCTCACCTTCTATAACATGCAATTTAAACATATCTATTGAAATATGGATGCCATCTGCCTAACGCTTCGGGGATTGCAGGTGTGTGTAATATGACCATCTTCCTAATTGTTCGCAGTGATTCCCTCACGTTCGTCGCAGTAGGAGGTGTGAAGTCTTTCGATATTCCGAAGTCTTGGCAAACATATTCGGTGAAGAGATTCCTCTCGCACCCAAACTTCACGGGAAAATATTACTACAATGACATTGGCCTCGTTGAAACTGAGAACACGTAAGTCTTTTATACAGATACCAGATGGCGCTGGTGTCATCATACTCGTAATATTGAGCTCCTGTCAGAAAAAAAAATAACAATATCGCATCACTACATATTATAAAACAAAGTCCTCCGCCGCGTCTGTCAGTCTGTCCGACATAAACTCAAAAACCACTGTACTGATTTTCATGCTGTTTTTACCCATGGATAGAGTAGTTCTCGAGGATGATTTTAGTATAAAGGGTGTAGAAGTACCCTTAACGCAAGCGAAGGGCATTTGTTCTCCATACCACCGCGTTCATTTTTTTGTTCTAGACCATACCTGGTGTTGTGTTCACTAGAATCACTTGTGGGCTTTTGGGGTTTAGATTAAAACCTCTCAATATATCAGTAAGTAGTGTGCAACTCGAAGGGACCGTCTGCTTGCCTCAAGGGTTAGTTCAGTACTATTCTACGACTTTACCGTCGAGCCGCTGTCTACGTTTATTTGTATATATCACACCTGGGACCCCCTAGTTACGGAGATATTGGGGGTCAAAGTTTCAAGTTTTTGTAAATACTAGTTTTTGAGGTTTATACTGATTGTGTCTGTAGTAAATCTTAAATTTAACTGACACCTTGCTATTGTATCGAGTCTGGTTCTTCTAACCAACCTAACAGACAGATGTGTGCTGGGGAGTTTGTTCCGCCACTTCTTCTCTCCAGCTAAACACTAGGAAGTGTCGATGGGTGGGCGTTTTTGGGGGACTGTCTTATAAAAATGTAAATACAGTGAAACCTGGTTAAATGTGTCTCAGATATCCAAATCTGTCTCATGGGACCCCAGTATGAGTTCCAGTTATAGAGGTTTCTCACTTATCCAAGTCCCAGTTAGCCAAGTTTCACTGTAGTAAAGTAAAGTAAATTTTGACCTTCGAAAAGTGCTGATTATCAGCCTAGTTTGAATAAATGAATTTTGATTTTGATTTTGATTGATTTTGATTTTGATTTTATATCTTTACTTAATTTACCTCCATGACCCGTTTACATTTTCAAAGCATCTACTAGCACAATGTTTTAAGAGTGCTACATTGAGTTTTACCGTAAAATGTGATTTTTGGACCCAAAAAGTGTGCAATCATTTCATCAATGTTTTGTTATGACTTTGTCACGTTAAACTATCGTGCGTAAACCGACTTTAGAGACAACCAATTTTTTTAACAAAGATATTACCTACTCGTTACTTATAAGTGTTGAAGAGCAAGGGAAATTTTAAAGAATAATCTTCTTCTTATCTTAAAATAATAGCTGGAGTCCGGTGAGCTAACGCACACTTTCAGTAAGCACCCTTTTCACACAAAAGTGCAAAACCTATGAATGAAAAAAACACTTTAGTGTGGGGCTCATGACCATAATTATTATGGCTTGTGGTGACCAGTTCAAACAAGCATACTTCCCAAAAGACAGTGTTTTGATCGGCATCTGTGTTCCCTCGCACATTTAACCCGTCTGCCGTCAAAGCAATAGTGAACAGTTATCTTTTGGGCACGCTCATTGCACCATACACCTCCTCATCTATCGCTTTTTTAGCAGTGTGATTGAGGTCAAGAGCAGGCCCGTTTAGCAATAAATATAATAATAATCGACTCTTGGTTCCAGGATTACTTTCAACAATAACGTTCTACCAGCTTGCTTGCACGTCGAAGCAGCTGCCGATGAGACAGCTATCACACACACATGGTTACATCTGAAAGCAGAGTCTTACCGAGTGGTCGATACAATCCAGACGGTAAGTCACACCTTGTCCTTGATGGATAAAATTGGTAGTCCCCTACAATTAGGTCGAGTAGGTTTTACAAGGTTTTATATAACTTGCAATGTCGACACGACACACGACACGGTGCTGTGGCTGAGCGATTAGACTGCTGCGCTGCGTGTCGCGGGTTCGATCCCCGAAAGGAACAAATATTTGTATGGCGTACAGGTAGTTGTTCCGAGTCTGGGTGTTTGTGCATGTGAGTTTAAATGTTTGTAAACGCACCCACGATACAGGAGAAATTCCTAGTGTGGGGCAACGTTTTTTAAAAAAAAAGAAAAATAATGTTTTTATGTGCGTTTGGTTTTAGTTCAACAGTTATGAACAAGCACAGCAAGGTACAACAATCTGTCAAATTTCTGTAATAGATTTTCAACTCTATCGCTACAGCATTACGTTCAAGTTTGATTGGCAAAATTAATTGACAATTTCGGGTAACTTGATGTGCTATCGTCTGTACCCTACCTGGAAAGTATTCAAAGTTAATGGAACTTTAACAGGTTATAAGGGGGTTCACTAGGAAGTCTATCCTGAGTTTTCGAGCTCATGTGTGCTATTTCATGTCTGGAATCTACTTTGACAATAGGGGATCGGACTGAGTCAAAAAAATATGATTCTGTTTAGTCCGTCAGTTCGATTATCGAAAAATATTGGATACGTGTTTTTTGTTTTTATCAAATAAAAAGGCTTGTGACGTCACTTGTAGGTAAAAAATGTACTGACATGTGACGTTTTCGAGGAGTTCACGAGTTTTCGAAGCACTGTATCGACCTCATTTTATGTTTAGGTGATGAAAAAAGAAAAAATGTGTCCAATATTTTTTGGAAATCTATCTGATGGACTAATTTGTTTTTTTTTTGTCCGATCCTCTATTCAAGCCTGTGCAGTTGATTGCACATTAGGTACAACAACTGATGAACTTTACTGATAGTGCCTTGTATGTCCTTGTTGCCAAATCATGGTGAAATAAGAAGAAATTTAAGCTGTAGCTTAAATTTCTTCTTATTTCACCATGATTCGTGTTTCAACACGTGTTTCGCCCCTCCACGGGGCATCCTCAGGAGTTGTTGACTCGTCGAGCGTTCGAGCTGTGTCGAGTATAGGTTTTGATTGCATGGCATGCTAATTATTTCACACTTGTTTTGTATGTGTGCATATGCATGAGGGCGGGAGGGTGGGCCCATATGTGCATGTGCATATGCATGACGGTGGGTTTTGTGTCCTGCTTTCAGACCTGGATATATGTCTCGCGGTATTAAAACTACATATATTTCATAGCATTTAATAAATATATGTTTACTTTCAGATCAATAATTTAGACAAATTTTCAAAAGAAGAATGTAAGCAGGCTTACGGAACCCTAACAGTCTTTATAAATAACGGAGAAATCTATGACACACAAATGTGCTATGGAAGCAGATCGCATCCTTCCGACTCTTGTAAGGTAAAAAACACTTAATTAATACCTAGTTGATGCTGCCCTTAACCCAAGAGCTGGCTTTTATCTTTAAAGCGATACGACACAACGTGACAAAGTCACCAATCCCTTGGGTGCATAACCAGCTGAGCTGACAGCGTTGGGGTGGAGTTTTTTGATGCCCTTTAGTTTATAGTTTATTGTTAGTTCGCTTCAGTCATCTTAGTAAAGAGGTTTGAACTTTTTTGTGTGGACGCTGGCATATGTCCAGCAGTGGACGTCTTTCGGCTGAAATGATGATGAATTTTTTTCCAGGTTATTAACGGAAACTCACTCCTGATCAATACTCAATTCTCCCGCTGTATTTACACCATCATTGGACTGGACTCGTTCGGCATCAACTGTTGGGCCGAAAAAGACGCGTCCCCTAAGGTATTCACCAGGGTAGCATCTTACATACCCTGGATTGAGAGCGTGGTGTGGGATGGAGTGTAGGCTGGTAAATTGTTAAATGTTAATTAATTATTGAATAAGAGTAAATAAATTCATTGTTGTTGAAATAAAATGTGTTTGTTCTGGAATACTTACCTAAGTTCCTTACCATCATCTGCCTAGTATTTTCCCAACTGTGTTCCGGCCAGCTTCCAATCAAACCAGATGTAGGTGAATACTAGTGTTTCACGTGGCAAGACTGCCTATCTGACCTTCACAAACCAGTTAGTATAGGGTAATATGATACACCATCCCATTTTTCTGTCAGTAAAGAACCTGTCTGAGAACAAAAAAGTGAAAAATAAACTTTGAAGAAAAATCAGTTTCTGAAGTCAGTGAACGGCTGAACTTTTGTTTATTTTTTGTTGAAGTCGGTTTTATTTTTTGTTAAAAAGTATTTATTTTTCCCTTTTTTGTGGTTTACATGTGCTTAGCCCTTCACAGCGTACCGGCGTGATGTTATGTTATGAACTGGTGTAAACAATAGACAGACATAGGATTTCAGCAATCCCAGTCTATTTGCTATCATTCATTGAGGAGTTCTGTTGCCTATCTCTGAAATTCTTCATCAGATCTTCACCAAATTGAAATAAGACCACTCCGAGAAAGTACTCTTCCAAAAACTACTCAAATCACTTCAAGTGAGCCTATAAAATTTGAAGAGTTCTCTCTATTTCTCCAGGATTCTATCATCAGATCCTGACTTGATGATGATGAGACCACCTGGGAAGTACACCCTTTCAAACAAAACAAAAAAAATCTAAATCGGTCCAGCCATCTTGGAGTAATCGGGGAACATACAGAAAAAAAAAATCGCCGACGAATTGATAACCTCCTCCTTTTTGAAGTCGGTTAAAAACATAAATCAATTCAAATATCAAACCTCTGTCAGTCGCGATAGCCTGCCACATGTCGCTTACTAATACAACAGTGGGAGATGATGGTGCAATCAAGCTTTCGCATTTTGTTAGCGCTCCCCCGCACTCGCCGCACCAGCGACGTAACTTTTTGTAGGTTTTAAAACCACCCATGTTCCTTCTTAGCCCCTTGTGTTAAGGTCGCGGTATCTGTTTCGAACAACCCGCAGCCGCGACGGACGTCGGCCCCTACAATGTTGCTGACATCTCTTTGAGGCGCACGTGGAACACAAACGCGTGTCGACACGGCCTGTCGTCGTCATCAGACGGACAGACGGCGAGCTAGCTCTTGCGCATAGTGGCATAGAAGCAAGTTAACTCTCCACTCTAGGTCCAGAGTCTGATAAAAGTCAACTCATGTCGTATGACCGCTCCAATTGATTACCATAGACAACCCAACTGAGAAACTAGTCCACCTTATTTATTATTATGAGCTTGATGTATCCCACTGTAGGGCAAAGGCCTCCCTTCCTTTTTTTTACTTAACTCTGTCGTATTTGGGCCCAATCCTTTTGAAAAGAGTCCAAAAGTGTCCTCCGTATCGCACCAAAACTTACGTACGTCAAACAAAAAGACAAACAATTAACTTTACATTCTTATTTACAGTATTTCCACAATATTCCTAGATACAAATGTACTGGCACAGTGCCAATGTAGAAAGCTAAAAACGTGGCTTATTTCGTGCAAATGTCCTCGGCAAATTGGGAGCGACGCTCTGAGCCTTCGTGATTGATATCCACTGGGAAGCGCAATGATACTCGGTTCTGTTCAGAATTAGACATGACTTTTTAATATTAGATGCTGTCTTTTGTTTTTGATTGCGGAAATAAAGAAGGTGAAATCAGGTGTTTTATTTTCCGTTCGTTTTTTGTTTCACTCGGATTCTTCCGAGGGGTTTCGTGGTACCCTGTACTAGTTGACTTGTGGAGATTTGTAAACGTCATGGATTGTCACGTGATTTTTGGAGGTCAGATAGGCGCTGAACATGTAAAATACTCGTACTCACCTGCACCTGGTTAGATTGAAAGCCGGTCTGAATAAAATAGTTGGGAAAAAGCTAGGTTTAGGTGTTTTTAACTTTTAGGCGGTACTACCATAAACTCACACAGATTATCATACTAGCTGATCATTTTTAAATTTAACAAAATATTTCGGTGTCAAGGTACCAAATGAAATACATTTTCTTCAACTATTGCGCTCAGCTACCAGAATAAGAATAAACCAAAACTGTACCGACTGCCAACACCCTAATTCGCATTGACTGCAAGTGCACACATTCCGGATTTTGCGCTACAATTTCCGGATACAACGCTCAGTGAAAGCAAAAATTCTGGTCCGGTACCGGCACAGCACTTGCCAAAACCGGGCTGGGCTGCACCAAAGCGGATTATACCAGATGATACTAGGATTCGGACCGGACCAAACCGGCCGTGGCTGGAAAAAAGTGTTTTAAAGTAAATACTTGTGCATTTAACACCAACAGTAAATAAATTATTGCATGGTAACTAACTGTGCTAGCAACTTTTCAGGTGATCTTAGATATATAGACAACTCTGTCTCAACTATTATGGAAGGAATCTAGCGTCTGGAGATGGTTTATCGTTATGTTTATAAGGGAGCCTTACAACACGGTAATTTCTAGCTGAGAAATTTCTAGTGGGCGGAATTTCATAAACAGGAACACATTTTTCGGTTCGAAAAGATCCGTCAGTGCCTAAAGCATGCCTTTTCAGCCAATGTATAGAGGACCGAGCGGTCCAGTTTAAGTAGACTTAGGCAAGACATCTGGCCAGACGCAGAGATGGCAGAAAGCGCGCTTTGACCAAAGATATTCATTAGATACGTCATCAGTCTTCTTCTTATTGACGGAAAATTTAACAGGTCCTGCGCTGAATATGGCTTTTTACGATGAATAGGTGAAGTTGATAGATGTTCAAGTCACTGAAACAATAATCTATACTAATATTATAAAGCTGAAGAGTTTGTTTGTTTGTTTGTTTGAACGCGGTAAACTCAGAAACTGCTGGTTGGAATTGAAAAATTCTTTTCAATTCCATCATCATCATCATCAATTTCATCTATATAACATCACGCTACGGCTAATAGGAGCGGAGCATAATTGAATGTTACAAAAACGGGAAAAGGTATTTCCTTTTTGAGAGCTTCCGCTGCGTGCGCTGCAAAAACGGTTTAAGTTACGCTAATATCATGTATGAAGGAATTGTTCCTCTTTAAAAGTTCTAAAAAAAAGTCCGCGACAGCATATATCTATCTTTTAAGATTGACTCACTGTAACCTTTTTTACAGTTAAACTGTTAGGTTAAAAAGAATTATTTTTTGCGAAGCTTATTTAACCCATATGGTATTAATCTATATCTAAATAAATGTGTTTGTTAGAACGGAAATTTAATATAGAATATTTGTGCCCTTTACTTTATACAGTTTAAACAAATATCTTAGAAGATATCGCAATGTAAAAATATCCGCGCGGCAAAATATTTCGCGCGTCGCAATGTAGGTACGGGGGATTCTGGCTGGCCTCCGGGAAATTCAAATTCAAAATATTTACTGCATGATAATGTTTACAAGTTTAAAGTGTTATAGTATATTTAACAGTAAGAGATACCTATAGTAATTCACACTTTAATATAATCTAAGCTAATCTAAACCATCTGAACTATTATAATAAAGAGGAAAGATAAGATTTTTTGTTTGATACGATTTAGCTTAATTTATGTCGGATAGTCGATATCGAGAAAGGTTTAAAGCTATATTTATGTGACGCAGACGAAGTTGCGTGGGTCAGCTAGTATAATAATAATAATCTATACTTACATATATATAATAAATAATAAATCTTTATTCAAAATTCTAGAATGGTAAAATAACAATAAGAATCTAAAATTAAAAATATAGGTAAAATTATGTTAGATGCCTGTACTAGGATAATCCTGTATCACAGGCAATGAAAGAACCAGTAAATAAATAATTTTAAACGATGAAGAGTTTTTGTTAGTTTGAACGCACTTACTTTTATAACTACCCAGCACAGATATTGTAGTACCCAGTCATATTTAAAGAAGTATGTTTGCGTTTGACAGCCTAATTACTCACGCTAACTCAGAAGGGGAACAAAAAAGGAAATGGCAGTTATTAAAACTTATAAAAGAAAAATATAGAATGATAGAACGTATAATTCATTTTTCCGTTAGTCCTCAGAAAGCTCCACAATTATTTCTTCAGCTTAAAAATATCACAAACAGCCGCAAGGTTCAAGGTCCTCTTATTATAATAGCATATTTAGTGCCTGCTTAACACTTTCATAGTTACGCATAAAAGGCACTTACGGCCGAGACGACAGAATTAGCCGAAACGAGTTCGTGGAACGACCTCTTTATATCCCTGTTTGTTTTGCCCGCTGTACAAAGTGGAGTTAGGTATAGTTGTTTTATAGTGTGATAGAGGTCATCGCAAGACTGGCATGAGGGTAATTTAGTCTTTTAAAAGACGTGGAGTTAAAACTGTCATATGCGTACACTGACTTGCAGAGAGCACAATAAAAAATAAAACTATTAACACACTTTTGTGATGTAGGTCTAACTATTCATACACGAAATATTTTCAGAAAAACATCTAACGGCTATAGCAAAACTCATTATCAGCCTATAATGTTCCTACTGCAGTGAATCAGGCCTCGTCTCTAGGAGAGGGATGGGCTGTAGTCCACCACGCGGGTCCAGTGCGGATTGGTAGATGATGTCATGTCTTCGATTTTTTCCTCACGGCGTTTTCCTTCACCTTTTTGAGAGCAGCGGTGATGAAACAAATTACACAAAGTAGCACATTACTTTGTATAATTTATTTCATCACCGCTACCCTGCCTGCGTTTGAAGTGTTCGAACCCACAACTTACTGTTCGTTAGTCGTGGTCGCCACTCGCCACCACTAAGTCACCGCACCGCTGCTCACATCTTAAATTAATTCACGGCACACATTACACAGACTGCTCTAGAAACATGAACATAGTACTCCCATACAAACAATCGTCGCCTTGGGATGAATGTTTGTATGGAACTTCGTAGAGTCACGCTGCTAGGCTCAGCGCCGTGAATTTGTAAATTCTAATAGTACAATAACATTAAGGCACTCCATTAGGAACCGAACCGGAAAACGTTCCTTTAGAAGGCCTCCCATTAGGTGAAGATTGCGGGGATCCGCTGTATGCGCGGCGCATGGGACCGGTCAATGTGGCGACACTTGGGGCCTATGTCCAGTAGTGGTCGTCTTTCGGCTGAAATGATGATGATGCCGGGGCCTCTCCTAGAGAGGAGGCCTGATTCCCTGCAGCGGGAACATTATAGGCTAATGATGATGACGATGACGATTCAATCAGGAATAGCATAAATCAATACAGAATTTTAGAAAAATGCTCTTCCTAAAACCACACCTAAAAATTCATTAAATTTTTGCTGATCCCAGAGAACGATATTTGAATTTTTTTCAAATTCTCGGAAACTTCCCAACACTGCATTTTCACGATACAAATAGGAATTTATTTACATACATGTTTGTTTAAACAGTAGCGAAAAAAAAGTATCATTATACTTTTTTGCGTTCATTCAGTCATATGTAGTTTCAAATTGTTACTGTGTGTCTAGCACAAACGTTTGGAACAAAGGCAGTGTAAATAACGTTTTTAAACAGAAAATATTCGTTTCACACTATGTTGAAATTTCGATTATAATAGCAACAATGACAAATTACAGCTCCAGAGATCGGACGATACCTTTGCTGAAGTATTTATCAGTTTTTGGTGTCATTTCAGTAGTTTGATGTGGTTCATCATTTGCCTAGCCTATTCCCAACTATATTGGGGTCGGCTTCCAGTCTAACCGGATAATAAAACCAGTAATTTACATGGAGCGACTGCTTATCTGACCTCCAAAATCTAGTAACACGATAGCACTTGGTAAGACCGATTGTCAGACCACTGGCTAGCTGATGTAGATCTTTCACAGTCGTTACTACGATCAAAGATCGAGAAATAAGTCGGGGCCAGTAGCTTATTTTTGCTTTGATTTTTTTTTAGGCAAACGCGACTTACCCTGACCCATGGATAAAGCCGCTCGGGTCTATGGCTTTAGCCATGAGCTTCTTTACCCTGACCCTTACTTAGTTATAAGATTTCATTTAAATGTATATTTCCGGGTTTTACTTGAAATCTCTCTGTGTCATCGAATTTATCCGGCATCGAACGGATCCAGCAAAGGACCAAACTAGTTGACACTCAGAATAAACCAGCTGAAGTGGCACTGAGCCGGCCATATTTATTAGACATATTATGTATCTCTCTGCTCTGCTCTGTTCTTCAGGTAGATACCGTGGATCAAAGTGCAAGGTGGAGTGACGATCATCTCTTCTTTGAATGGAAGTTGCCGCGAATAAGCAAGAATGAAAAGCGATTGGAGAAGAGCACATAACTGTAGACTGAAAACGACGATGTTTCAAGTCTATAGGTGATACTTTTTTTATTTTGCTTGTCACAGAATTTGAAACCGCAATGCTACCTCAGCAGGTACTTACAGAAAACCTGAATGTACAGAAAACCTATGAAAAATATTAATATTCAGTTTTAGAAACACGTACCGACACATCAAAGAGCAGGACACTCAAAGAAACCATAAATCCAGTCAAAGTACGTCGTCTTCCATTTAAGCATTGAATGCATAACTGAATGGTACAAGTAACGAACTTACGCGGTGAATAGAATAAAATTAAATACTCTTGTTGCATTTCCTTTGTGTTATGTTTGTAAAGCACTGTACATTTTCTACATGCGCCGTGTGTTTTTTATTCAACGAACATTCCCTTTGTACGTATTACTCAATTGTTTGCTTTTACCTTTAAATAACGAGAATGAAAAAAAAATCAAACAAAAAAAAGCTTTCAGTTTTACTGGTGGGGAGAAGCTGGTTTTGAAATTCAACTGCAAGATTTAACTAACAAAATATAACTAACTAATTAATTAATTAGCAAACTAGTAAGTTCAATAAAGCATAAGAACTAGTAACTAGGATACCATATTTAGGTACTTATCACATGAATAATATTAATGTGTACTTCCCTTTTCATTAGTTTACACAGAGATTTTAAGAAGGATCCCGAAAACTTTTAATTTAAACCTTAAAACTTGAATCATAACAACCCCGTCGGGGCTGGGGGTTGTTCGAAAGAGATACCGCGGCCTAGACACAAAGGGCTAAGAAGGAACATGCGTAGTTTTAGTCAGTAGAAGTCTGACACTCCCTACCAGTCTGCCCAGAACGGGAGGAGTCATTTAATGATTTCACACCCATACAAAAAAAACATACCAATTCGTTCTTGATCCACCAGAATGTTAACTTTGTTTGTCTGGACATCGATTATTTTATTTATTACTGGACTATTTATCGTCTCGATTTGTATAAATATCTATGTAAGCATGACAAAACACTTAATATGCCATTAGGGAGCACCGTGTATTGAACATGGGGAGTAAATGCTTCCCCTTTTTATCAACTTCCGGAAGTTTCAATCAAGGTAAAGGAAAAGGGTTGTATTCGTTTCCGAAAGCGATTTATTGTAATATTATATTATTGAAATCACACAAAGAAAGATTATAATTATATTAGGAAAACAAGTGTTATATTGTCATAAAGAAACGTTTTAACTTAAACTAACAGTGTTTATAAATCTGAAAAAATATGTACCTATTAATTTGAAATTCTGAAATACATCAAAATCACAGTGAGAACTTCTCAGACTTTTGTTGACCTCCTGCACTATCTGTTCGAGTTAAAATAATATACACCCGTTTTGCAATACATTTTTGCCAGTTTGACTGATCCTTTAAAAATATCTCCAATTCCTGTAACAACTTTGAAGAGAGAAAGCGGGATACAGGTGAATGTACCCCGCTTTCTCTTACAACTTGTACGTAAAAAATGTAATTTGAAATCGTTCTCGAAGCGATTCGGGCCGAACCATTGCTTTGTCTTGGCACATATGCTGTGCCCATAAAATGCAAAGGCTTGCTTGTTTTGTAACTTTATAACATCTATATTTTGAATTTTCCAAGTTTTGTATCGGTTTTGTTTAAGTTCACTTTGATAGTTTTCGGGGAAAGTTTAGACTATACGTTTTAAAGTTAGATCGTGGTGGTTAGACGGAATACGATTTGTCTGTTTGTTTACCCGATGTTATTTTAATTATTTCTGAATCAGACTGTAATTCTTCTTGTACAGACTGTCTGAAACAAAAGGCGTTCGCAACTGTCAGTGGCAATGATAACGTTCTTGGTTAAGTCAAAAACGTATTTGCTAGTAGGTAATAATTAAGCAACCGAAAATATCGCGCTAACCCTGTTGATAGTCGTTGATTTATAGATGACTGCCCTGGATTGTAAATGTGGTGTTGCCCCACAAACTATGAGGCACTAGATATCGTGTCCTGCCTGTCCAGTTGCATATCACAGATGCTGATGGAGGCTACTGCAATTGCGACTGTGTACCCGTCACCAAATTTTGTGCCGACTCAATTTGAATAAACATTGACACGCTAATAGGAGGAGACTCGTTGTAGAAATCGTTTAGTCCACTCTCGGCCCCTCGAAAATGATTGCCAGTTGTCTTGGCCCTATGATTACTGACAGCTTCAACTATATCCACCATTTACGGGAGGATATCTTTGTATCTTTTTCTGTCTAACTATTTAAGGGTAAGTGTGACTGAATCAAATCATTCAAGCACGAAAGCACCCACTAATAAACCCATACGTACAGTCAATGCCCAGTATTACCTAACCCTGATTTTTACGCACCACTTCACCTCTTTATTTTAGCACAGACTGTTCTTCTGCACACAAAGATACATAAACAAAAACTCGCACTCAAGTAGAATGTATTTTTTTTAATTCAAATTAGAAGTTTTCGTATATATTTGCTTATTTCTCACAAAACAACACAAAAGTAATTTTATTAGAGAAGGATTTTCAACACAGTTTCAACTATCGTAGAAGTCAGAGAGTACCAACACTACCAACGTACCTACCGTGTACCATATTATTTATGTCAATAAATATGTTTTATTTTCTTAGTGAATGAAATTTATTCACAGAGAATTCCCTGTGATACCAGTTTGTTGTTATTATCACCAGTGAGCCTGTAGCCTTTAATCCTCTTAATTCCTTTCGTATGAAGCCTTGATAATCTCATTGTACTTTGCTTTGTTCCTCTATTTTTGCAAACAGATAATTCAGGACAGTAAACGGACCAGCAGCACAAATTACGACCCATTTACGACTTCACGTGGTGCGACTTGCGACACGACTTGGGTCGAGCGACACACGCGAGTAAGGTTGCCAATCGTACCTACTGAGCCCCGCGATGTGTGTCTGGCGGAAACTAATAGGGTATTTGACCAATAAAATCGAATTAGTCCGTCTGTTAGATTATTGAAAAATATTGGATACCTACATGTTCTTTACCTGACTGCGGCGAAGCCCAAAACGAGGGTTATTGTTTTATAAAAAATGAAAATAAAAAGTGTCAAAGATTATGAATGGGGGTTTGTGACGTCACTTTCTGGGTAAAAATGTACTAACCTTGTGACGTCACACGTCTTGACACGATTTATCGAAGCACTGTATTGTCTTCATCTTTTGTTTACGTGAATTTTTGGAAATCTATCTGACGGACTAATTAGTTTTTTTTGCTGAAATCCCTATTGTCCCGCTCTATGCTTCTGGCTATGTTAGAAAGAATCCACTTTCAAATAAAGTAAGGCCAGCGCGTTGAGTACATGCACCGGTGTCGGGCGGGAAAACAATGACAGCGACAAAATAGCTAAAAAGTGCTTCAAAGAGTAAACCTAACTGATTGAGTAAACTGCTATAAAAAAATACGATTTTATTTATTTATTTATACTTCATGTACAATAGTGGTACATAGGCGGACTTAATGCCACAAGGCATTCTCTACCAGTCAACCTTAGGGTCAAATAAGACAGCACTGCGGTAGAGTGCAAAAAAAAAAATAACAAGGAGAAAACTATTTTGATATCTAAATTGATATACATAAATAGGTACATACTAATACATATTAATATAGATACAGACAGAATATAATAAACTAATATATATTATAATACATACAAAACAGTCTAAGAAATAAAGAGATGAGTGATTTTGTTTCTAATTTTTAAATAAAATGTTTACAATAGTTTTTATTTCGTTTCTGCACAGTTGTTTCTGTGTGTTGTCAAGTTTAGTCCTCTGGTTTCTTGCCTATTCGGGAAAAAGAGTTAGTTCCGCCACTTCCTCTTCCCAGCTAAAACACTAGGAAGTGTCGAAGGGCGGGCGTTTTGGGAGACTGTCTCTTGTAAATAAATTTTGACGTTCGAAAAGGGCTGGATAATCAGCCTAGTTAGAATAAATGACTTTTGATTTTGCAACCGTATGGTTTAAGACGTTCGAAAAGTGCTGATAATAAGCCTAGTTAGAATAAATGACTTTTGATTTTGCATCCATATGGTTCAAGCATGAACCATACGGGACGAGTGTCATTTAGTTTCCTCGCGTCAGTGCTGTCTAGTTGAGAGTCACATCACACTAACTTGTAAGCTCTAAACAATTTCATTATTATGTTTTATCCACGCTCACTGTCGCAACACGCGTCTGACATATCCGCGTAACTCGTGGGCAAGCGATTAGAGTAAATATTTCACTCGTATCCTTTCATTGCATCTTTCGTCCCCTTAAATGACGATAAAAATAAATCACCCTTAATTCCACTTGATATTTTAAGTACTAAATATTTTCTTCTCTAAAATAATTTCAAGAATTTAATAGCACCTAATGCTAACATGTTTTAGGGGCTCGTAAAAACACCTCCTTGGCGAAACGTGACGGGCCACAGAATCCAAGGGCGAGAATAATTGTTCTACGGGATTGCCGCTACTAAAACTTAATAGTGAATTAAATTTATTTTTGCAAGCATTTGCGGATTTGCTAAGTAGCTTGACAACTGCGGTTTGGACACTCAAAGTTTTCTTCTTCTCCGTTAAGTCGATTATTTTTTTATTTGTTTTAGATGAAGTTCGACCAGAACAGAACTTCAATGGCTTCAGTCCTGTCAAGCTGCAGGTGGAATAGCATAAAGTGCAGTGGAATAGCATATTGGTTTAGTTTGGATATTGTGTGAAAATGCTCCCAGGATCGTATAGATGTCGTGTGTCGGGAATAAAGAAAAACGTTGTCCTTTGGAACGTATTGTATTTTATAATTATTATCTCAGAAGTAACTTAACTTACTTGAAACTATATTTTCGAGCCGTTTGGGGTTGAAACTTTAGGGCCGTGGGGTCCTAGTGCACACAGCCTTTTTAAGGATATTTCAAAACGCCTTGTTGACGCTTCCTCCGACCCAAGGGCTGGCTTTTTCTTTGGCCAGAGGATAAGTGTTGCCATACAACGCGGCAACGCTGCCAGTCTCTTGGGTACTTTACCTGCTGACAGCGTTTTTCGATGTTTTCGATGCCCTTTTATAGTTAGTTTGTTTTTAGGTTAGTTTAGTTTATATATTTAGAGTCTTACATTTATAAATACATATGAAATAAATACTATTTGTCCTAGATTATCTCAGAATATAAATTACACAATTGTTCACGTCGATTACATTGGTAAAATCAGATTAGGAATATTCATTTATCATTAGTAAAAAATAAATAACATGGAGCTTTAAGAATCTTATAAATCTTCTATATCATTTGAGTTTGAGATAAATTTGCGTAAAAATTATCTCAAACTCAAATGAAATTTTATAGTAGTTAGGTGTATTTGGGGGCATGCAGCAGCATTAACTGGTTGTTTTTAAGGCCTTCAAAAATATTCTCTTTTATGTTGTCTAAGAATATTAATTTACATTAAGACATATTTACTCGTATTTTTTTATCTATTTTTTTTTTGTTAGCTTATTTTGTCCCACTGCTGGGCAAAGGCCTCCCCCATAGTCTTCCACTCTTCTCTCCGTGCGGCTTTCTCCGGCCAATCTTGTTCAAAAGCATCCAAATCGTCACGCCAGCGTTTTTTTTTATCTCATCGAGACAAAATAAAATGGTGCGACAAAGAAATATCACAGTAAAACGCAATACATTTTGGCATTGAGTTCAGTCTAGCAAAAACAAACACGAAAACCAAAATGAATTCTGCTCACATTTTCAAGCGTCGTCACCTAAGTAGTCACGTTACACCCGAGTGCAGTCATAACCTCAACGACGTCTACCCTTAATTGGTGTTACACCGAAAATTACTAATCTTGAGCCTTGATACCGCTGTTAAAAGTCAGCCTTTTTGCCAGCCCCAAGTAATAAAAAAGCTATCCAGTTAGAGTTGTTGCTTCTAATTGTTTTATTTTCTCATCTGGTGTTTTGGAGTGTCGATTTGCGGGCGATCGGATTGGAGTTGTGTGGTTATAGCTTTTTTATTATTGCTTGGTTTAGTTTATAGTTATTTTTTATTACATTTTCATTGCTGATGTATGCAGTATGACTATGCTATAGGTTATTTTATTAGTTTTAAGGCGCAGATAAGAGGGATACCGTAAAAACGACCTGTTTTTCGTTGCAGAGTTAGCCGTATTGCTACTTATTACAATTCCAAAAAAAAAATACAGTGTATAGTCAAATGTATAGGTAAAAGACATATGCAAAAATATTTTCTAAAATTAATCAAGAACCTCGAAAAAAAAAAATCACAAAATCACAAAAAAATCACACGAAAAAACTTTTTCGTCTCGAAATGCTCAATATTTTGAGCGATAACTGTAATTTTTTTTTTTACTATCAGAAAGGAAATTTAACCAACTAAAGACATATGTAAAAATATTTTAACATTACAGCGTATTTTTTTTTTTAATAAATTAAATCTGCGAACTATCGTTCATATTGGCAGTCACGAGAATCAAACGCATCCCCATTTTCAACCTTATTTGTTTAGGCGATGAGTTAAACGCGCGCTCAAGGGCGCGGGCAGTTAATGTCGCCTTAAGGTCTTTGCAGAGACTCAGAGTGCCTGTTATTATGCTACGTTAACAATATCCATCGAGTTGTGTTTGTTGTCGAGCAGGCTACGAAACAATGAGTTGGTTTGTTTATGCTATTTTTTACAACCAACGTAAACCATTTGTAGGCTGTACGTCACCATAATTTACACCGTTACCTTTGTAACAATACATTTTATAGCTCTATGAGGTTAATATCCCCCAAGACATGCACTCCTTCTTCACAACATATTGGGTCATAAACTGTATAAGGAAAACAGGAACACAAATAAATAGCGACATAAAAGTACCGTGACATAGGTCCCTAACATTCAATCTTCAAGATACATGTAGGCAAATTGGCTTAATTTTCTTCTTAGGTTTTTCATTTGGGTTAGACAGCCTAAAATGCTTACCAGAAAATAGTTTATCCCTGTCAAAAATACAAAGGTACTAGAGGATATCCTGAAAGTCCATACTTTTCTTGTTAGTTTTCCTATAAGCTGAAAAATTGTTTGCCTGCATTGACTTACTGTATGCGTGCATTAGAAGAGACCTACACTCAGCAAGAAGAAGAAGACTTACTGCATGCCGAATGCTCAAGAGAAATCTTAATGAGGTAAATTTTACTCAAAGGTTCACACTAAACTGTACCTACATATTTTTTTTTGCAAATCTATATTAAACTAGCTTTTGCCAGCGGCTTCGCCCGCGTGAAAATGATGATTTTCCATACAAACTTTCATCCCCTATTTAACTCCCTTAGGGGTTGAATTTCGAAAAATCCTTCCTTATTCCTTCTCTACATTATATAGGGAACCTCTGTGCAAAATTTCAGCTTTCTAGGTCCAAGGGTTAGGGCTGGGCGTTGATGAGTCAGTCAGTCAGTCAGCCAGGACTTCTCTTTTTATTTATATAGATAGATAGATGATAATTTTCAAACATTATTGTTAGTTAAATTTTATCACTGTGTAAATGTACTTACATACCTACTAGCCGACTCTATCAAATAAATTTCGTGTAAAAATGAACTTTCTTTCGTCGGTCTACCAAGACTAGCCGACAATATAATTATCAAGAAAATAGTAATGTAGGTCTTGTCCTAGTTCTGGTTTAATTTGGTTAAAACTCACTCCAAGCTATTGTAAATCCTCAACAAAAAGAATAAACACAAAAGAACTCTCTAGGAGTTGGTTAATCATATTTCAAAGAGAGAACAGTCGATTGCGTATTTAGTAATTCGATCACGTCTCCGAAGCAACAGATGACTATAAAATGAAGGAAACTAGATCATAAAATAGGAAATATTATTTCCGAAAGCCGATTCTGACTTCATAATAGTTCTGAATGGGTAAAGAATGGAATAGTTCTCCTTTTTGTGGTAATTCGGTTGTACGAGTTACTTGAAAAACTTTCCGTTCGTGCTAACAGATAACTGCTTCTACATCAGATGTAATGCAAATAATATAATACTTTGCTTTTATAGTTTGGTTATAGGAAATGGGTGTCAATTTGAGTTTATTATTCAAATATAAAAATACTCACAAGGAAGGTCCTCGTACAGTTAAACCGACAAACCAAAGGCAACCATCCTTTTTAACAATTTTTAAACCTGACTGTGTTGCCAGTATAAAGAATATCAAAGATTAATTTTTGCATTTAAATAAAATCGACTAAATATCAACATTGGTCATGATGAGAAGAATAATGAAAGGGTACTAACCTAGCAAGAAGGACATACACTGACCTTATTGGTGATATTCTTCGGCAAGGTCAGGAACGGTCAGATATGCAGTCACTTGCCAATTTGACCTTGCCGAACACTCCACAACACAATTAGTATAATGTGATATTCTTTGGTAGGAATGTTTGTCAGACTTTCGGCCATCTATTACCCAGTAACATCTACAAATGTGGCGTGGTGGAGAGCAGTGGTGGCCCAGTGGTGGCGGCCCCGACTTACGAACAGTGAGTCGTGGGTTCGAACCCCGTCAGGCGCATTACTTTGTGTAATTTATTTCATCACCACTGCTCTCAAAACGGTGAAGGAAAACATCGTGAGGAAACCGGCATGTCTTAGAACCAAAAAATTCGAAGACATGTGACATCTACTAATCCGCACTGGGCCCGCGTGGTAGATTATAGCCCATCCCTCTCCTAGAGAGGAGGCCTGAGTCCCTGCAGTGGGAACATTATAGGCTGATGATGATGATGATGAACATCTACAAATGACAAACAAATATCTACAAACGACAGCCGGGAACACCGGTTCATTTAACGTGCTTCCTGAGGCACGGAGGACAATCAGTGTGTAATGAAAGGTCACCCAACCACGGACCGACGTAGACAATCGAGGCTTAACCTAAAGGTCAGCCCATGTAGCTGTTATAACTTAGCCACGAGTTACTAAAAGTCCATTTTATGGGGAATATTCAAAGTGTAGGCGGTAACAAAGTGCAAGAAGTCTGCGTGGGGTATCCTTTATACACTTTACGTGGAAGCCCAGTCAGTTTTAATGTTATTATGCCTGTTTTCACTAACAAGAAGTATGAATGCCTTAACAATTACCATAGCTAACAATACGCTTGTATTCCCTGGAGGGTAAGGCAGAGGTGTACCTAATGTACACCCACATTTCGCAGGTATGCTTACCATCAACCCGGCTCAAATCCAGACTACGTGGCTACTACTGAAAAAATGGAAAACTCAAAACCATTGATATAAAAACTAAAGATAAGGTCGTCCGAACATTTTGCTCGATGCGTTCCCCATACAGAGAAACACTAACGTCATCTATAAGAACTAATCAGGCTGCTCGTAAACGTAACCTTGTATGAGCGGCGTGGCGTGGTATTATCGAGGTATAAAGAAATTAAATAAAGTTTTCATTAAAATGTTAATAAAAAAAATGTTACATTTTAATTTTTCATTTTCATTTTCTTTTAAACTTCGGTTTAGTCAAGACCTATTTGGGACCAAATTCGAGGCGTCATTTTATTATGCGGTCCGCCCAGTCCTTACGCAGTAATATATAAGTCAATGCTCAAAACCCAAACAGAATTGAAACATTGAAAAATATATCCAAACAAAATGCTCATAAAAACTAAAACACAGTTTACCACACTTCCGTACCCCACAAACATTTCCCTTAATTCTGCAGTAATTCCTGTACAAAACATTAAAACGTGGAAACCTGCAGAAAATCTTCATTTTAATCAGGAAAAAATTATATGATGCGGTACTTTCCCGAATAATTAAGGTCTGTGTAATTTTGTAGTTATTTTCTGCGTTTCCGTCCGTCCTCTAATTATGTTGGGACTTCATAGTCATTGCACGTGTGTACGAACATAACATCATGCCTGTATTCTTGGAAGAGTTAGGCATAGGTGTATAATTGTTTCAGTAGAGGAAAACATTTGTTTTGTCCTGTTGGGAAGCCAATAAACACTTTTTCTTTCTTTCTTTCTTTCTTTCAAAACGTCGTGAGGAAACCAGCAACCTTTTTTTTTTTGGCTGCTGGTAAAATAAATGATCAAATAACCCCCTCCCGCTCTTGGGCAGAGCGAAAGAGAGTGTCAGACTTCCTGACTAAAAACCACCCATGTTCCTTCTTAGCCCTTTATGTCGAGGCAGCGGTATCTCTTGTGAACAACCCGCAGCGAAACCAGCAACCTGAGAGATTTTTGTCGATGGCATGTAAAGCCAAGTCAGAGGTCCGTGGGCGGCATTATAACTCTGACAACTGGTTAGGAACTAGCAAAAGCACAATGCTTGTGGTTTTGCGAGAAGACCGAATAAAAGGATTAGTTAACTTAGTGTTAATGGCTTTTGCTGTACTAAATGTAATAAATAAACAAATAAACAATAAGCCAACAAGGTCCCACTGCTGGGACACAGGCCTCGTCTCTATCAGAAGGAGTGGACTCTAATCCACAGGGTAGACCCGCGCAATATGAGGTCGCGCGGGCACCTCAGTTCCCTTTGCTCTGCCGAATCAGGCGCACGTGTTCATCATGGATTTAGATGCAGAAATATAAACCGAGATGCAGCGTACCATAATCATTGAGATAGACTATGCACTGCGGCTAGTTGGTAAAGTACGGCCTTAGTGTTATTTTTTTTTAATGGGATAAGCCCGCCACACTATTCCCAAACCACTTGACTGCAACTCCTGTTAGCAAGAAAAGTGCCGAGACAATAAAGCTCGACAAAGTCTCAGAGAAACGATTAAACTACTGTCTTGGATCCTGCAACGATATTAATCAGAAAATAATAGCGGAGGAGTAGGAAAAACATAATTTCCACTTCCCTCCATATCAGCAAGAGACAGAACAGAACAAGGCTAATAGGCACACAGAGACGTATACAACTGGGATAAGCTCAGTTGCCTAGCACCACGGATATTATTGTCATTAAGACCCTTAGTGTTAGTGAAAACGAAAATCATGGTTTTATTTTGCCTGTGACACTAGCCTGCAATGCCCCACTAACAGTAAATACTCCTGTAGCCACACACTTCAGAGATAAGTAATTCTGGCAACTGCAACCGAAACACCAGTAACTTAGCACAGCATTTACAACGACGCATGCTGCGGGATCATGACGGGAATTACTCCGAAAATTGTGACAACCATAGCTAGATCATGTCACACATATTCCTTTTCTAAGGCTGCGGACAGAGTAATGAGGTAAGGCATAAGCTGAGGTGGGTGTGAAATACTAAACATTGTATTCGAGCTGAGAGGAGCTCGTGGCTAGATAATAACTGATCAATATTTAAGTTAAGCCGCGCTGGCCTAGGGTGGTCTGGAGGTAGGTAACCCAACGCTCCGAGTTTACTCCATGCTTCGGAAAGCACGTTAAACCGTGGGTTCCGGCGTCATTTGTACATGTGTCTTTGAGAGTCATTACATGTAGTCAGTGGCCCTAAAGTCTGTCAACCAGTCTTACCAAAGGGTATTGTATTACCCAGTACTAATTGGGTTGTGGAGGTCAGACAGGCAGGTCGTTCCATGTGAGTCCGGTTAGACTGAAAGCCGGCCCAAATATAGTTCAAAGGCAAACAGAAGATGATTTTCCATACAACTAATTAGTCCGTCAGATAGATTTCCAAAAAATATTTACCACATATTTTTTCTTTTTTGACGTAAACAAAAAATGAAGACGATACAGTGCTTCGAAAACTCGTGTGACGTTATATGATAGTACATTTTGTACCTTCAAGTGACGTTTCAAACCCCACTCTGTAATCTTTGACGCGCTTTATCTTCGTCAATTTTTATTGATTTGATAAAACAAAAAACACGTATCCAATATTTTTCGATAATCTAACTGACGGACTAAACAGAATTCATTTTTTTAGAGTCTGTCCGATCCCCTATTGTGTTACCCTGTCAAAACACTCTTAGACGCTTCAACCCGCGCCCGCCACCGCTCCCGCTGTCGCCTGTCACCGTGAACTCAGCCTAAATGTTCTACGGAGTGTCACACAAGCGATTGTGTCGGGATATTCGTCTGAAACTCAGTTACATCGTGCAACATGCAAATGTATGCAAAGCACCAGAATTTGAGCTGCCTCTTTGTTAAAAGGCGCCTAAACACAAAATGCATATAAAGAGGAGTTTATTTTCGTTCAGGGTTTTTTGTAGGATGCATTTTAAAATGCTTTTAAGTAGATGCGTGGACCCGAAACCCGCGTTGAACTTAGCGGTCTGAAAATTTCCACCTCTGAAAAAGTATTTTATTTGTCGCATTGGTACAGTTAGCAGCACCAATATGTTTACACTTAGCAACGTTTTGAAGCAATTTTCGTCTACTTACTTGATTTTCATGTGTAGTAACGAAACTAATATTTTGGAACTTATCAAAATAATTATCATAAAATAGGTCATAGTTGGAATCACGTTTTACTGTCACATTCGACTGTAGGTACATGTTTGCTGTCACGAGAGAACAAAACTGAGAGAAAAACATCAAACACAAAAACAAAATGTAGCAATTCCTCTTTAGAGCGGATTTCACAAATGGCGGTTAATAAGCCGTCAGTGTCATATTCCAAATCAATTGTGACACCAACAATTATTGAACACGGTTAAGATGAAATAATCGCGTTCAGTTGTATTAGTGAAATCCGCCGTTTTAATTCTTGGTGCGTGTCGTATTAGTGTCCTTTATTTACCAAATTCATGAATACACCCGGAAGTCAGAAAAACAAATAAAAGAAAATTACATAACCTCTCTTAAATGCATAGCGGCCGCTTTGTCATTGTGCGTAATGCGGGGTCTGAAGTACCTCCGCACTAAAACAAAACTAACACTCACACTGCCCACCTGTTTTCAATTACTCTAACCCTCCGATGCTCGGTCACATTCGTGGCACATTCCCGTTCTGATTACGGAATCTTGATGGGGTCCGTTAGACCCCTCAGCATTGTTCGGGAATATTTTTACATGCTTATATTAAGGTTTAATGATACGTTTTCAGATTATGATGTTCGTTAATTTAAATGAGCAATTCCTTTTTACGTTTACGGCTTTATGTAAAATGTTTTTGTAAATATTCAAGTTTTTTGTTTTATTTGGAAAGAAAAGAATCTTATTCTATATAAAATGTCTACCTTTCAGTTACTTTAACTGGAATCTTACAAAAATATTAAAAAGTCCGCTCGTTTATTTAAGCGAGTGCTTTTTGGCTTTGTTGTAAATCTATTTGTTCTGTAATGTACATTAATTTACGGCTTCAAAAGGCTATAAAGCACAGCTGCTTTTTATTCGAGACTTGCTTTAATAGTTTTTCACCTTGCAGAGTTTAAAGACTTTTGAAAGTACTTGAAGAGTTTTAAAATTCCGCTGAGTATCGCAAACAAGAAGTTATGGCTAATAATTTCCATTTTTATTTGGGTATAATAATTATTTCATTCTTTACGATATACCTGTATAAGTAATAGGAGGAGAAAATTAAGGTTTTCATTTAACGAGCAAGTGTCGTTCACATTTTCCTCAGCAAAGTTCAAAATTAAGAGAAATATAGATACAGAAGATGTAAAGTAAAACGAAAGACGAAATAATTCATGAAAGTAGTTTTATTCCAGACACTAATGTTGTAGGAACGTAAACTCTTGGTTTGCTCCTTGGCACCACAAGAGTAAAATTTCATTACATAATGTTTTTGTGACTTGAATATTAAAAAATCTGCCTTGTGGTTCCTAAAGTTTTTTAGCAGATAATTCTTCTCTCGTAGCAGGAAATCTCGTACTACTTTAATAATGGGAGAAGCCGAAATGTCTCAGCTTCGCCTTTTCACAACTATGCTGGGCTCGGCTTCCAGTTTAACAGGATGCAGCTCGGAGGCAGTTGCTGTATGTAGAATACCAGTATTTTACATAGAGCGACTGCCT
Organism: Diarsia dahlii; assembly: GCA_949775195.1. Lineage (NCBI taxonomy): Eukaryota > Metazoa > Arthropoda > Insecta > Lepidoptera > Noctuidae > Diarsia > Diarsia dahlii. The sequence continues at coordinate 21,609,234 of OX459197.1, read as the reverse complement.
ATCTGACCTCCGCAACCCTGCTAGTACTGAGTAATACGACATCCCCTGGTAAGACTGGTTGTCAGACTTTTGAGCCACTCATTACCTGTAACGACTACCAAAGTTCCAAATAATTGGATCGATATTTAGACTTATTAATCGACTTTGGGGCAGGCCTAAATGTCAAACATAGTTTCAACATCCAGGGGCTGCAGTCTCTACACTAATAACGACGCTATGAATGTCGCTAAGTCGAAAAATCGTAAACTTTCTGTAATGGATTTTCAACTTAACGGCATAGTTAAAATAAAGCTGAAAATCTTTTGAAGAAATTTGACATCGATACGACTTTGCGATAGATTTTTAACGATATTTAGTGTAGAGACTGCAGCCCCAGGTCGATATCTTAATACGTTACTTAGAACAAGCTTTAAATGTGTATGACTAAAATTATTTTTTTTTCTCTTGGTACCAGATTATGTCAACGATGGTATTTCTAACACCCAAATCAATCTCAGTACCACCTCGAAACATAATAGTACAATAACTCACCAAGCCCGCTCAAACACAACCCAACCTTGAAACTATTTCTAATCTAACCTTCGAAATGCGAACCTGGACATAACATCTTCCGGATCATTTCTCAGCCGATTGACCGGTGTGAGTTGCGGCACAGACCGGATTACGGACTGACGGACAGACATTCTGTTGTGGTCGAACCTACCCGCGGTCGCGGCGACAGTGTTAAGGGGAGCGGGTGTTAGCGCTAATAAACTGTGGTGTTAAATAAAGGTGAAAAATTTAATGATATATTTTAAGGCGTAAGGCGGTCCGGGCGTCGGGGGCCACGTGATGGCTTCCGGCCACCATAGACGCGGGCCTGTGGACGGTGAGTAATGGGCTAGCTCGCCGTCCGGCCGTCGTCATGACGGCAACAGACCGTGTCGGCGGCGCGTTCGTGTTCCACGCGCGCCTCAAAGAGATGTCAGCAAGGAGGGGCCTGCAAGGGCCGACGCCTGTCGGGGCCGCGGATTTTTGTACTAGATGACGTGGCCTCGGCGCAAGGGCAAAAAAGGAACATGGGTTCGGTTTTTAGTCAGTAGAAGTCTGACACTCCCCTTTGCTCTGCCCAAGAGCGGGGGGGGTCATTTAATGATTTTCAACCCAACAAAAAAAAAAAAAAAAGGCGCTAAGTATAAAGAATTTTTATGTGATATTTTTTAATATTTATATTTAGGCTGTTCTGTCCCACTGCTGGGCAAAGGCCATTCCTCTCCAACTCTTCCGGTGTTTCTTTCCCTATGTGCAATTGTCGTTTAATAAATAAACAAAACCATACAAAGGCAGACTCATTTCAAAGTTTTGAACCATCACTAGGTATACAATTATAAAACAAAGTCCTCGGCCACGACTGTCTGTCTGTCTGTCTGTTCGCGATAAACTCAAAAACTACTGCACCGATTTTCATGCTGTTTTCACCAATGGATAGAGTGGTTAGCGAGAAAGGTTTTAGTAGGTATATAATTTGACCCGCGTGGTGCGGCCTATCCCTCTACTAGAGAGGAGGCCTGAGTCCCTGCAGTGGGAAAATTATAGACTGATGATGATGATGATGATAATTTGACCGAAATCCATACGGGCGAAGCCGCGGGCATCAGCTAGTTAAAGTTATAATGTTAGACAAAACGACTACTTCAATAATACAGCTTCAATTATCGAGTTCCAGGAAATATGATGAACTGGTTCGTTGTTTCTCTTTCCTAGAATTTTGTTCAGTTTAGCAATTCCCGTTTTCTGAAAACTTGAACTATAGAGATAATTAAATTAAAGTATGACAATGCCGTCATTTGCGGAAAAACAAGAACGAAAATACATTAAAGCGTTTTCATACAAATGGTATAATCATATCGGTTTATAAAATCAATGACAACAAATGAAGTAAAATAGAATACAAAAAAGAAGTATTAAACATTGATCACTAACCGACTTCGAAAAAGGAGGAGGTTATATGTTCGTGTGTATGTTTTTTTTTTTTTTTTATGTATGTTACCTGATTTCTCCCCCATTTGTGGACCGATTCTCAAATTCTTTTTTTATTTGAAAGAGTATACTCCTGAGGTGGTCCCATTTTAATTTGGTGAAGATCTGGTACTGATCTTCGGAGATATACAATGGAACTCTTCAAAAATAGACGGCAAATCTGTCGTAATTGCTGGAATCGCTTGGATGTTTATTGAATATACATTATCATGACGTAACATCACGCCTGTATGCTCTGAGGGGGTATGCAGATGTGTACAATACACATTTTTTTAGTTGTTATGTATGAATTTCATAGACACGTATTACGTGTTTCGTGCTTTTTCTGACGCTATTCAAGTATTCGCATCTAGCAGTCATCATTTGTGTTCATGTTGATGAGCTGATGATGGGTTTTTGCTTTCAACTCTTAACCGTTGAGGACTTTGAGGAGTAGTACCACTCCTCAACGGTTAAGAGTTGAAAGCCAAAATAGGGGAATCTTGAAGGTTAGGTTTCTTGGTTGAATGTTAAATGCATAGTACATATTACTACTAAAAATGAAAAAATAAAATCTTTTTTGCAAAAAAAACAACCGACTTCAAAAACACCAAAAAGAGAAAAAAAACTTAAGAAGAAAAATCAGCTTCTGAAGTCGGTGGCAAAAACATGAAGTCAAACAAACAAAAGTCACCGACTTCAGAAGCAGATTTTTCTTCTTAAGTTTATTTTTCTCTTTTTGGTGTTTTTGAAGTCGGTTGTTTTTTTTTGCAAAAAAGTATTTTAGGAAAATAGATCATAATAGGAAAAAATATTAATTGCTGTAAAATTCGTAAAACGTTCACAGACTATCACTATTATGAAAGGTCCATTTTACGCTTTTTAACGCAATTATGATGAACAGAAGTTCCTATAACTTCTGTTCTGTACCTTATGACACCAAACATAAACATAAATCGCTTCAGGCTGTTACCGATTCACGACCTAACGTCTCGATTACTGTGGTTTCTAATTACGAGCGATGGCGGCACATTATTGGCGAAGTGTCCACCATACTGGAACATCATAAAGGAAAATGTGTACTATGTACATACCTATCCCTCTTTGTCGGTATGTTACCTCCGGTTTGGCAAAGGGATTATGATTGTTCAGAAATGATGGTATTCCAAAATGCAAAGCTGAAATAGCTGATATTTCATGTGATGTAAATGAAAATCATAGTTTCAATGAAAAGCCATCTAATGCCGCCGGGGATTGATGGCGATTTTCGTATGAATTCTGCTGAAATAGATAATCACTCTGAATATAGATATGCTTAGATGATCTAAGCATCACGATCGTTACATAGTTAGGTACTATACAAAATATACTATGTTTTTGTTCTCTATATGTCTAGAATTAAGTTCTTGAGTTAACGTGTCCAGTCTATGTCGTGTTAGTTCTCGTGTAACGTTGTGATTTTAAACAACATTGTTGTTATTTAATTTAAGGAACTAGTTGATGAGATAGTAGAATAGATAATTAAATTGTTATTCCTGTTTCAGAGATAATAGGGGATCGGACAAAAAAAAACTAATTAGTCCGTCAGATAGATTTCCAAAAATTATTGGACACGTATTTTTTCTTTTTTCACGTAAACTTAAAATGAAGACGATACAGTGCTTCGAAAACTCGTGTGACGTCATATGATAGTACATTTTGACGACACAAGTGACGTTTCAAGCCCCACTCCAAGATCTTTGACGCGTTTTATCTTCGTCATTTTTTATTGATTTGATAAAACAAAAAACACGTATTCAATATTTTTCGATAATCTAACTTACGGACTAAATAGAATCATATTATTTTGACCCAGTCCGATCCCCTATTGTTTGTTTTTCTCCTTGTTTCTTCTTTTTTTGTAATTTGCTTTTAGTTGTAGATTAATTTGTACAAAACGTGTATTTTTTTGTTAATTGGGTGCCGTACTAACGAATTAGGTTAAGACCTCTAATGTTAGTTGTAAGTTGAAAATAAATAAATTAATCTACTTGACAGTAAGCTCGTTAAGTATAACTTATTTAAGCCACTCGAAGTAGGTGCTTTTATGTTATTTAAGTATATCTGTGGATATTCATGAAAGACAAACTTTAATCAGATGTGGGTTACAAATTAGCAGTATGTACTAGACGTCGCTTTACGTCACTAACTTATTGTTTTCACTTTTACGCTGTGACAAACGTTGATTCCAATTTTTTTTTTATTTGATTCAGTTAAAAAGCTAGGAAGTCAGTAGTGAAGGGAAAGCATTTGAGGGAACATACGTAATGTTGAGCTACAAAAAGTTTTGATATGAATAAATGGTATTCTGAGTTTTAATGTTACGTGCGTTAGAAGTTTTCTGAAGTAAAAATACTGAACCCACAAAAAATTGCTAGATATAATACCGCAAAATCAAAATCAAAATCAAAATTCATTTATTCAAACTAGGCTGATAATCAGCACTTTTCGAAGGTCAAAATTTACTTTACTTTACTACAGTGAAACTTGGTCAACTGGGACCTGGTTATGTAAGAAATCTCTATAACTGGAACTCATACTGAGGTCCCATGAGACAAATTTGGATATCTGAGACACATTTAACCAGGTTTCACTGTATTTACATTTTTATAAGACAGTCTCCCAAAAACTACCTATCGACACTTCCTAGTGTTTAGCTGGAAAGAAGAAGTGACGGAACAAACTCCCCAGCACACATCTGTCTGTTAGGTTGGTTAGAAGAACCAGACTCGATACAATAGCAATACAATCCTGACACTAATTGTCCCAGAAGACCGTGCTAACTCAAACAAGCTTACGAAATCTAGTCCCCAATAAAACCCTCATTTTGAAGACAGCAAAACGATATCATATCTCTCAAATATTATCCCAGATATTAATTAGAACAACCAGCCAATGGTTATGAAGGCTTACACAAAAATTTATTTGACTGGTATTACCGACCCGGCCAGCGGAGGCAGGGTTAGAGCCAAATTAAAAAGTAAGTACGCACGTTAGTTACAGAAACAGCCTGTTAACGGTTAAATGGCTGGGTATATGCATTTTTCTGTGCTTTCTTTTAACCGACTTCAAAACAAGGAGTAGTTTCTGAATTCGATTGATTGTTATAATTTTTTATATAAAAAATAAATTAAGTGTATGAAACAACAAAAATAAATGTTAAAGAATAATTTATTATACTTCCCGATTAGTCCCATAAAAAAAACATGAAATTTTTCTTGTTGACCTATGTTGACATGATGGTCCTAACGAGAATCAGAATCAGAATCTCGATGAGGAATATTCTCAATTATTATTGAGTAATTGGTAATAGCAAACTTTCGGAGTTCCGTACTTCTCGATAATGTACATTCTGCATACAGTACTTCGTAGTAGCAAACTTTCGGAGCGACGTAAATCGGAGTAACGAACATTCTGAATACCGTACTTCGTCATAGCGTACATTCTGACTAACGTAATTCGGATTCAAAAACTTTCTGTATACCGTACTTCGGTATTTCGAACTTCGGAGTAACGAAATACAGTCGTCTAGTTACAATGTAAAATTGATAAATGAAAAGGGTGAAATAAAAAATCTTTTTATTTAGCTTCGTTTATGATTTTGTTGAGCTGACGAGTCCATCATCATCATCATCATCATCATCATCATCATCATCATCATCATCATCTGCCTGCCCTTATCCCATTCTATTTGGGGTCAGCACAACACGTTTTCTTCAGAACGATCGATTCTCTTTTGAGCGGAACGAGTCGAAATAAAATTATTTATCTGATTATTTAGGGCTAAGTTAGAATACCGATGAAGAGGAATTGTTGAAGCTGATGAACCTTTTGGTGTAAGTAATCAATTTATTATTAGAAATAAGCCCTGAGTGTTCTAGACTTAACTTCTTATTGGTCGCTTCTCGACACGTAAACGTCGACCTCAGACACGATTTATTCGGGCGGTATTTCATTGACCAAAGGTTTACCTATTTTATTAAAGTGTTCTATTTTTAGAACTCGACCTGTGACTCTAAAGCGACGTTCTATCAGCAAACGAAGTTTATTGTGTTGGCCAAACCAAAATAAAGGTTTGGTCCGAGGATGGGATGGTTGACCACCCATTACATAGGTATTATGTTTCCTTCGTGCCTCCAAAAGCATGTTGTCTTCGGTCCTGGCTATCAATTTTAGCTTTTTGACAGACGTTAAAAATGTAGTCAACTAGCTTTTGCCCACGGCTTCGCCCGCGTGGATGTCGGTTTAACTACAAAAATGACGATTTTCCATACAAACTTTCATCCCCTATTTATCTCTCTTAAGTGTTGAATTTCCAAAAACCCTTCTTAGTGCTCCCCTACATTATATTAGGAAGCCGTGTGCAAAATTTCACATTCCTAGCCCCAGTAGTTTCGGCTGTACGTTGATATGTCACCCAGTCAGTTCTCCTTTTATATATATATATATATATATATATATAACGAAGGTAGCTCAACTATTTCGGGTTCATCGTTGTCAGAGTCCAAGTTCGGCATGGCGGAGGTACGAAATAATAGTCTCAACACTGATTACAACCGCCTATTTATTTACTTCCGATAACAAATTAACAAAATCTCAAACGAAAAAGCCGGCGTTATTCTAAATTGTCAACTTTGTCAAATATTGTGCCTCGGTGTTGAATCTGCGACATATAGATGGCGAGAAAGTCTCGTTGCAAGGAGTATTGTATTACCTAGTACTTACAAGGTTGTGGAGGTCAGAAGGCAGTCCCTCCATATAGAATACTGGTATTCAGCTGCGTCGGGTTAGAGTAGAAGCCGATCTCAGTATAGTTAGGTGAGGCAGATGACTGTAGACAAAAAAGAGAAAAACTGGTGTCAATAACCTTTTTTCCAAAACTTTTACTTCTTCAAATGTATTTTGCTCATATTATCATCTCTAGACGTAATCCTCTCTTTAGTAAAATACCATCTTTTTGTTGTTTCATGAAATCTGTTGGTGACAATTATTGTAGTGAAGAAATGATTTACGGCTTATTTTGCTAAATTGTGACAAAAACGTGATAAACGATGTCTCGCCGTGACACGTGTTAGCAAATGTCACGAAAAATACTCGTTTATTAGTTAAGTAATGAATGTGACAGGATTTCATGTTTTAGTGAGAGTGAATAAATTATGATCGTAGAACATTTTATGTCCTGGGAACTTCCCAGTACAAAAAAACGTTTATCCAAAAAAAACAACCGACTTCAAAAACACCAAAAAGAGAAAAATAAACTTCAGAAGAAAAATCAGCTTGTGAAGTCGGTGACATTTGTTTGTTTGATTTTATTTTTTTGCCACCGACTTCAGAAGCTGTTTTTTCTTCTGAAGTTTATTTTTCTCTTTTTGGTGTTTTTGAAGTCGGTTGTTTTTTTTTGCAAAAAAGTTTTTTTATTTTTTCATTTTTAGTTGTAATAACTATACAAATATTTACTATGCATTTAACATTCAACCAAGAAACCTAACCCTTAACCTTCAAGATTCCCCTATTTTTGCTTTCAACTCTTAACCGTTGAGGAGTAGTACCTTCCATTATCAGCTTATCAACATGAAGACAAGTGATGACTGATGACTGCTAGATGCGAATACTTGAATAGCGTCAGAAAAAGCACGAAACACGTAATACGTGTCTATGAAATTCATTTATAACAACTAAAAAAATGTGTATTGTACACATCTGCATACCCCCTTTTTTTTTTTTGGTGGTTGTAAAATCATCGAATAACCCCCCCCCGCTCTTGGGCAGAGCGAAGGGGAGTGTCAGACTTCTACTGACTAAAAACCAAACCCATATTCCTTCTTCGCCCATGTGTCGGAGCCGCGTTAACCTTTCGACAAACCACAGCCCCGACGGGATCTGCATACCCCCTCAGAGCATTCAGGCGTGATGTTACGTCATGATAATGTATATTCAATAAACATCCAAGCGATTCCAGCAATTACGACAGATTTGCCGTCTATTTTTGAAGAGTTCCATTGTATATCTCCGAAGATCAGCACCAAATCTTCACCAAATTAAAATGGGACCACCTCAGGAGTATATTCTTTCAAATAAAAAAATAATTTTGAGAATCGGTCCACATATGGGGGAGAAATCAGGTAACATACATAAAAAAAAAAATACATATACACGAACATAGAACCTCCTCCTTTTTTGAAGTCGGTTAAAAAAATCCTAATAAGCACTGCTTCTCATTGAATGATAATTTCAAGAATCACGGCGGTGTGTGTCCTCTGTTAGTTCGGGCTAGAGAACACAGGTAGTTTTAATCAGTTTTCTAAAACATATAATATCACGCCTGTAATCCTCCAAGGGTTGGACAGAGATGTACTAAATGGTATACCCACATTTCACTACAGTACAGTTACGTTTAAATCCCATTGGCGGCGAGCCTTATTCCCACCAACAGAACAAATCCAGACTCAGTGTCTGGTACTTAGGAATCCGTACCTAATGGAAAACATACTAAAACTTTGCCCGATCTAGCAATCGAATCAAGGACCTTATAATGCTCAACAGATGAGCATGCGACCTCTAGACCAAAAGAGAAGTAAAGACAAAAGATTAAAAGCAACAACATCTAAATATGGCAGGCGGGACTAACAGCTTAAAACTCGGTAGTCACCCATCCAAAGACCAACCTAGGCAAGCGCGGCTTAACCTAAAGATCGGCACGAGTATCTGTATTTTACATAAAATTGGAACAAAAAATATAATTATCTAAATTCAAAAAAGTATGTTTGAGAATTTGAAAAAAGTTAGTCGGGCTTATCAACTCAGCTATTCGATCGTGTCCACGAATTTTTCACAGATTCGTTTTTCATGTCGGAAAAAAATCGTGGAATCTATTCAAAGGATGTAATTATAGCAATTAACAGATACGAGACTGAACCCGACTGACCTGGATTTCAGACTGAACAAACTTGACAGAAGAGGACAGGTTGCAATTAAATCAGAGTCATTGGAGGGCTCGTAATAAATTATTATGCTGCTCACGATTGAGAACTGTAGTGCTGAGATAATAGGGTAGGTGACTAAAAAATCTAATTAGTCAGTCCTTCGAGTCAGTCAGATAGATTTTGTAACAAATCTACTGATTTTAAAGGAATAAAAGAGTTAAGACAGTTGTAGACTTGAACATTATAATTTAGGGAGGAAAAGTAAAAAATACAATAGAAATTATAAAAATATACCTACTATTAATATCATAAACGGGATATTTACCATGTACCCATGTGTGTGTATGTATTTAAAATATACCTAACCTAACACACTCTCAGAAGGGAAGAGGGAGGTTTTTATGAGAAGAACGTTAGCTTTCCAGTTTGTCCACAGGAGAAGATCCACAGTTTCACGGCTGTGCCAGGAGAAGATCCACAGTTTCACGGCTGTGCCAGGAGAAGATCCACAGTTTCACGGCTGTGCCAGGAGAAGATCCACAGTTTCACGGCTGTGCCAGGAGAAGATCCACAGTTTCACGGCTGTGCCAGGAGAAGATCCACAGTTTCACGGCTGTGCCAGGAGAAGATCCACAGTTTCACGGCTGTGCCAGGAGAAGATCCACAGTTTCACGGCTGTGCCAGGAGAAGATCCACAGTTTCACGGCTGTGCCAGAAGAAGATCCACAGTTTCACGGCTGTGCAGGTCACTCGGGTAGTTTAGGAGGTAACTTGGCGTCAGCGTAGCGACTCGACACCGTTCTGTTCACTCAATGAACCAGCAGCAGCACAGACCCAGTGAAGACGATAGTATAATAAGGAGAAGTTTCCTCGACCAGATCCAGATTAGAAGTCCTTTTTGTCCGAAATCATTTCAGTTTTATAGATCCACAGCTTGTCATTTTCTGTTCCTTTTTCAGAATTTAAATTAGTGACTTCATATTGTCATAATAATGCAACTTGCCAGTATTCAAAACAGCCAGTAATATTCAGTTTTATTCTTTTCGAAGAATTCTGAGAGCTTGTAAATTATTTTTATAAATGTAAGTTATAAAATACAATATCTGAGCTCATTTTGGTAAAAGAATTTAAATTATATAAATCAAAAGTAATCTTCATAGACTAAGCTAGTAAGAAACTATGACAGAAAATTTAAAAGAAAAAGTATTGACAGCTTGACAGCCTGACGTAAGTGTCATAACATTGAAAAATATGAAAATTATTCATTTTATTTTAGATATTTTTTAGGAAAACGAATCGATTTAGACCGATTCGCAGAATAGTATTATAAAAACCAATAGAACGTATGATAGATGCGAAGTGTAAGTATATTATGATGTAAAATGTTTTGGCATGGAATAATGTTTATATAGTGTAAGTAAGTAAGTATTAAAGTGTGAATTAGGTGAGAACACTACAGCTCACTCAGTGAAATAACTAAAATATGTGGTTTAAAATAGCGAAATACCACAATTTCCAAAAAGCATTAAACACAAAATTTTTCATTTTTCGCGTAAAAAATAAATAAAGACGTTGCAGTGCTTCTAAAAGTTGTGTGCCGTCACAGTTTCGTACACTTTTTACCAGAAAATGATGTCACAAGCCCCCACTCATGATCTTTGATCCGTTTTATTTTCGTAATTTTTTATTAATTTGATGATAAAACAAAAAACACTTTTCTGATACTTTCGATAATCTAACAGACGGACTAAACATAATCATATCTTTTTAGTCAGGAAACATTCCTATTCTCACAAGCTTTGTATTTAATTTTGTCTTTTAATAAAACATAGCCTAGAAATTTCAACCAATCGCTCAATTCATAATTAATCGACATTTTCGCCCAAAATCCTTACCATATGACCTCTCAACTTACTGAACCCCTTACACGAAACAACATATCCTCGAACCATAAGACTCCCATACTTACCCCTATCAAGACAAATTACTGTCATAACTCTACCCACCCCACTTTTTATTAGAGCCGCTATGTACGCAAACCGGTAAGTCAGATCAGCTGGTGATGTATGAGGTCAGATGGTGACGTTTATGATGTTTTGGGGGAAACCTTTGAAGTTATCAGGGTATTAAGATACCAGCCGACAGGGGCGGTTATGCGGTTCCCTTTTCTATTTTTAAAAACGTTAGCCACACTAGGAATTTTTCCACTACAATCACACACACAGTCACTCAAGTTTAGCGGTTCTTTTTAACTTAGGAATTTAAACGGGCACAGAGCGGGCACATTGCACGCAGAACGGGTGGCCGATGGGACCGAATAGTTCTGGAGTGGCGACCGCAAACCGGAAGACGTTGCGTTGGAAGGCCTTCCACTAGGTGGACCGATGATCTGGTGAAGGTTTAGGGGATCCACTGGATGCGAGTCGCACGGGACTGGTCAATGTGGCGATACTCAGGGAAGGCTATCTCCAGCAGTGGACGTCTTTTGGCTGAAATTATGATGAAGGTGATGATGACACAAACAGCCAGATTCCATCCACAAACCAACATGGCAAGATTGATCCGAACGTCTGTCATTTCTTAGAGACGTCCTTAATTATACTTGCGCAATAACGTCGAATTTCAAAAGAACTTTTAAATTCATTTTCCTCACACAATCCAGCTTACTGCCTCCCGGCGACACAAACACCACACAAGGTTCATTAAGTCGACATTTTGACAGTTATCCCTCTTAATAGGCAACGTAAAAGTTAATGTTTCTGCCAGTACTTTACAATGGGAGCATTGATAAATCAATTATCATTATCACGCGTGTCTCTGACGTCATTAAGGCCTCGTTTTAAATAAATTTCAGTTAATAGGTTTTCGTTCCATTAAATTTGTTTAAAGGGGAATTTTGTGTATGGGTAATGCCCATTAGAAGCAGTAAAGAAATGTTTTTTGAGAGCTTTCATAAACAGCTTAATAATGTTGGTGAATATACAAGTTGTGGGCGACCTTTTTACTTAGATATGCCTAGTTTGTGTGTGTTGTTTTCCTTTATCGTGTTGTCATTTTTTTGGCACATTGGCCTTATATCTCTAAAGATAGAAATTAAGTATCGCCATTCAAAGAAACGAAAAACAGCCTAACCATAAAACATTGGTATGCTGAAGTTAAGAAGGAACAACCAGGGTTTGCGACTAATTTAAAAAATCGGTAATTGATGAAGTTATTACTGTCGCGCTGCCTCATCCCTGCTCCCGTAGAGTAGATAGCAGCTTTTTGAGCGCGACAGCATCGCTACTGATATGTGTAAGTTTTGTGGGCGAGGGCAAGCAGCTAGCGACCGCATCGCTACAAAAAGTCGCCATGGGCGAGGGTCCTTAGACGAATTTTAAGAATAAGAATTTATTGCTTAAGAAAATACAATCATTGCTTTAATTCCTGAAACTTTCGTTCCAGGATTATATCACAAAAAAATAGGAGATTGAGGTTTTTCCGCGAATCCTGAGCCAATTCAATTATTTTTGACATTCAAATTTTAAGAAAGTGTAAGTGCACACTGGGTGCCTGAAGACGGTCGTCGTCACCGAGGCAGACCCAAGAAACGTTGGCGTGACGATCTGGACTCGTTCGTGACTGATTGGCCAGAGAAGGCACAACACCGGGAGAGCTGGAAAGAAATGGGGGAGGCCTTTGCCCAGCAGTGGGACACAATAGGCTAACTAAAAAGTGCAAGTTCCTTTTCTTATAATATGTAAAAAAAAAAACGAATTTTGTCTGGTAGTCCAAGTTATTTTTAGTCACTTTTGGAAGGCCATATTTTCTTTACTTATTCGTTGCTGAGTAAATGGTAATTACAAGAACATGTCTACAGTTTGTTTTAAATATTGCTCTAGATGCATTATTCAGAAAGAAAAGACGGGAATACATTTTTAAGGGGAATCGCAGCCCCTGTTGGTTGAAAGACGGGAATACATTTGTATGGGGAATCGCAGCCCCTGTTGGTTGAATTCTCATAGGCAAACTCTTGAATGATATGGCAAGAAAGGAGCCGTCTGATGTGATAACGCGTAACAGAGAGGTATGGAAGAAGAATACATGCTGTGCCGACCCCAAATTAATTGGGATAAGGATAAGAGAATGATGATGATGATTCTTTTTTAATTACTTTCTTAAATAATTGTAATTTAACCAGCACATAAATAATTAGGATAATTAATGAGCCCGTTACATACCGAGTTTCCTCCGTGCCTCGGAAAGCACGTTAAGGCGGTGTTGCAGTACTTTTTAAGATTTTTGAACCTTTGAAAATCGAACTAAATATGAGTTTTTTAATAAATAAAAATCATTACATAAAAATTGAACATACTCTCAAGTAAATCGTAAAGATAGAAACGCGATTTAGAATGATCGGCTCGATCATTTTTTTTATCAAACATGACTCTAAATCACAATTTAAAACGTGTAGGTACTGCTAAGACATTTCATCATGAATTTATTTGAAAGTTATATCAGTAGATGGAACTTTTTATTCTGAAGTAGGTAAATGTTGAAAACATATTGTATAATTGCTTTATCATTTTTCTCCAAGAAGAAAAAAACAGTCAAAATTTAGGCATTATATCGCTCGCGCGGCGGGGCGGGGGGTGAGGTCGTGCGTTCATAAAAACAAAGTACTGCAACCTCGCCTTAAGCTGTTGGTCCCGGCTGCCATATATGCATCTTTGGTTGTCAGTTACCTGAAACTCTGACAACCAGTCTTACCAAAAGGTATCGTATTACCTAGTATTAACTGGGTTGTGGAGGTCAGATAGGCAATCGCTCCATGTAAAATACTGGTATTCAGCTGCATCCGGTTAGACTGGACGCCGACCCCAATATAGTTGGGAAAAGACTAAGCAGATGATGAATGAGTAAACTCAAAAGACTGCCGCGCTGCGTGTCGCCGGTTCGATCCCCGCACGGAACAAATATTTGTATGACCTACAGATAGTTGTTCCGGGTCTGGGTATTTGTGTATATGAGTTTAAATGTTTGTGAACGCACCCACGATACAGGAGAAATTCCTAGTGTGGGGCAACGTTTAAAAAAAAAAAAAATGCGACAACATTAAATTCTTTATCTATATACCTATAACATTCTTAAGTCTACTTAAACCCTCGTTTGATGATCCACGAGCGAGCAAATCCAACGTTCATACTAACCATATCCGCCATCATATCATGCTCATAGGATTATTGTTTGTGACGCGCTGATCTCCGTGCGATGCGGATTTACGTGGCGCGACGTTTTTATTGACGTGGCGGCCACGTAACGTACGTGGGCTCATATCGCTGGCCTGCTTAGTGGTTTGGGTCGTAAGCATGGATATTGAAGTTGTTTGTTTATTTAAGCAAGAGATTAACTGATTAAGTTATTTATAAGGAAATGTTATCTATGGTAAGCAGATTTTAGCTATAGAAAGAAACTGCGGGTTGTTTAAAAGAGATACCACGGCCTCGGCACAAAGGGCTAAGAAGGAACATGGGTGGTTTTTAGTCCGTAGAAGTCTGACACTCCCTACCGCTCTGCCCAGAGCGGGAGGAGGCATTTGCTACGATTTCCCACCACCAAAAAAAAAAAAGGAAAGACCCTAAGATATTCTGAAGTGGCCCTGAGTGTGACATGTCCACAAATTGTCATAACTTTACGCCTGTAATCCCCGATAGGTAGGTAGAGGTGTACCTAGTAGTATACCCACATTTAGCCAGTTATTTTTAAGTTCCACGGACACCAATCCAGACTCTGTAGCTGCTACTGCCCACTTCCAGATGGAAATATAACCGAGAAAAAAAAACAAGAGTAGTTCTGTATGATTTCTGCAACTTGAGGTTTAAAAGAACATTATAACTGACATTTTGACAGGTAGTTTACACAAGAAGACCTCAAATAATGCAAATAAATGAAAAATATCACTATGTTTTTGTATTCCTCTCTTTCCACAGTGAAAAACAAAGAAAAAGGAAAAGTCTTTGACACTTTAAGTCGTTAAATTAAAGCAATTTTGTTAATTTGATTTCTGAATTGTGCTGTTTTAACAAAAACATCTTCATTTAGGACGCAATTAAAATTATTCCGCATGGTTTAATACGACTTAATTTCATGCTGCCCAAACAATTGTTTTAGGTCATCGGCATCTACTTCTTATATATTTTGCAATGATAAGAATAACTACTATAAAAATATAAAACAAACATAACAAACATCAAATCTGTATGATAATACAGATTTGATGTTTGTGATAATGATATTTAATTTGCGATTAGGTTTTTACAAGTCACTTTTTTAAAATTAGATGGAACTGGTGTTTCGTAACTGACTACTATGAGAATAAACAGCCGAAACAAACGCATTGGTCATAGTCTCTCTGTATCTTGTTATACTCACTTGGGGACTTTGCAGATTAGTGTTTGAGATGTTTTATGGAGAAAGAACCACTCGGATATTTTGACTGGACAGGTTCAGTCAATGCAAGCATTTTGTCAGTTATCGTGTAACTCTTCTCATAATTCAAAGAGATCAACAATATGTAACATTTAAAAAGTAACAGAAAGTGAAAATTAAAAGTGACAAATTATTATTATCCTACTACAGGCATGTGTAGCTACCTGCCTATAAGGACACGTTTATCACTAGAATGTAGTACCTACAAACTTGTTAAAGAAATAAACTATTTGTATTTATTTGTATTAAATTGTAGTCTGAATTTCAGCAACAATAATCACTTTCTAAGAAAATTGTAGAATAATAAAATTTCAGTTTTCATGTAACTTTATGTATAACTAGCTTTTGCCAGCGGCTTCGCCCGCGTGATAATGACGATTTTCCATACAAACTTTCATCCCCTATTTAAATCCCTTAGGGGTTGAATTTCGAAAAATCCTTCCTTATTCCTTGTCTATATTATGAAGGAAACCTCTGTGCAAAATTTCAGCTTTCTAGGTCCAAGGGTTTGGGCTGGGCGTTGATGAGTCAGTCAGTCAATCAGTCAGTCAGTCAGGACTTCTCTTTTTATTTATATATAGATATAGATAATATATATAGATAGAAGATAATAAAAACCCACGCAGACATCTTGTGTTGAACCCACCCATCTTGGTTACCTCTGCCACCCACGCGTTGTCCCATTTGACTTATGAATGGACCGCGAAGGATCTCTATTACATGGGACTTCAAGATAACTGGTGAAATGTGAATGCACTAATATGGGTACACCTCTGCCAAACCCTTCGTGGACTACAGGCATAATGTTGTATTAAATAAGATAATTATAATTAAGAAATCTTTACAAAAGAAGGAGTAGCCATTTTTTCTTTTTAAAGGCGCGGGTGCCTTTGAAAAAAAGTTTTTTTTTTGCCTTGGTGGGAAATCATCAAAGAGTGTCCAGACTTCTACTGACTAAAAACCACCCATGTTCCTTCTTAGCCCTTTGTGTCGAAGCCGCGGTATCTATTTCGTATTTTCACAAACCATTTTCCCTTAAGAAGCAAGTTTCCCCAGTACCATAAAGCGTGAAAATGAAAAAGTTGTCCGAATGTCTATTAGTCAAATTCTCAGAAATGTGCTATTTAACAGTCTTTGATCAGTATTGCGATATTGATAACCCTTCTTTTGGGCTTCGCCGCAGTCGGGTAATTAGTTTTTATTCACAGCTAACGAACTCATCAAAATTTTTGCCAATACTTTTTATTTAATCTCTTCGGAAACAATTTTGCTGGTTGGCCAGTCATGGTATATACTATGTTTAACTTATACAAAATATGATAACGTTTAAGTGACTGACACTAATTTGAAGCAATCTGGGTTAGCTTAGCTTAGTTTAAGAGAATTTTGTTAGGTTTCAACGAAATTAAAGAAACATCTAAGAATCAAGAAAATGACAGTTAAAAAAAAAGTAACATGGTCACACACACTTGCAAATGTTCCGAAATATCAGGCACTCAAATAAATAGATAAAAAAAACCTCTTATTTATATTTTATGATTCTTCTTGTTCGAGGCAATTAAGAGAAAATCAGTCCATTTTCCAAAAGCACAGTAAGTAGTGTTCATCATGTCAGAGCGTCTGTGTCAATAGTCTGAAGACTTGGATGGCATGTCCAAGGTCTCATTACTGCGCAAAGGCCTCCCTTTTTACCCGACTACGGCAAAGTCAAAGGTGGGTTATGATTTTTTCCTTCCAAACCTGTCTATCTTGTGCGATCTCTGGCCATATCTTTGTTGTAGAGTGACAAATTATCAAATGACTTCTCCCGCTCTGGGCGGGGTGCATGGGAGTGTCAGACGTCTACTGACTTAAAAACCACCCATGTTAGCCCTTTGTGTTCGGGGTCGCGGTATATATATATATATATAGTCCTCTTCACCGTATCCGGCGACAGCGACCCAGACTACTTGTCTAAAAACATAGCCTGAGTCATCCGCGCGTGAGTATATTTATATTTATACCAACCAATCATCAC
Source organism: Diarsia dahlii (assembly GCA_949775195.1). NCBI lineage: Eukaryota > Metazoa > Arthropoda > Insecta > Lepidoptera > Noctuidae > Diarsia > Diarsia dahlii. The sequence continues at coordinate 21,591,789 of OX459197.1, read as the reverse complement.
ACTAGCTTCACAGCGGTCTACGCGGTCCGTGCCCACCTCTCCGCGTACATTCGTGATACGTGGCCAGTCTACTCTCACTATAGCTTAGCCGTTTTTCACACATCTGCAACATAAGAGACTGAAGCGTAGGGTTAATAGTCTGAAGACTATTCAGTTTTTTTTAAACCTACACTTTTTACCATCATCATCATCATCATCATTCCAGCCAAAAGACGTCCACTGCTGGACATAGGCCTCCCCCAGGCATTTTTGGGGGGGGTTTTCCATAATCGCCACGCTTGGCAGGCGGGTTGGCGATCGCAGTATGGTTGTTACAAAGACACAGAGAACGCTGCTGCCCATTCTCTGGTAAGTCCCTTAGTCGCCTCTTACGACACCCACGGGAAGATATGGGATGGTGCTATTCTTAACGACACCACACGGAACACCACACTTTTTACCATAACCCATCCTAATTACCCAAAAAAATAAACCCTCAACTCAACTGACCATGTAATAACAATAAAAAGCCAACCTACCCTAAAATCTACTTTTTTCATCTTTTCACCCGCAGAACAAACGCAAAGATTTATAACTGCCGTCTTTATTCACTAGAGATGTACTCGACGGCTTGTTAAACCGACTTCCTTCTAGTAATTTATGTTGAGGGTAGATTTACATTTCGGCTGATGACTGCCCGTGTGTGAGGAGAAGAGAATGTGTAAGAAATTTCTTTAGAAAGTTGTGAGGAATTAGATTGATATTATTATGTTGGATATATTTGTTCATATTATAATGTGTGGTGTGACAGGAATGGATAATAGAATATAAGAGGAAGTTTGAAAGTTGCGCCAGGTACAGAAAAGTTGAAAAGGAATCGACTATCATGGTGTGGGCATGTGATGAGGATGAATTGCATGTGATTAATTAAAGAGTGATGAATATTGATGTTGATAGGTGGAAAGGGGGAGGAAAATCAAAGAAAATTTATTAATATCATTATACCTACTTAACTTAACTTCTATCAGCACCATAACATAATACAAATAAAACCGCTGACCTCCACTATTTATACTCAGATTGTCATGTCCAGACCAAAACGAAACTTCTCGGAAAAAAACTAAACATACACTTTTCGAAATAGACACGTCAGTATCAGAATGAATCTATGTCAATTGGACTCTGCTCTATCCCGTCACAACCATTTACAAATAATTTCTAGAATCGCAAATCAAAATCAAATTCAAGACAACTCGAAAGTCCACAAAAGACAATAAAATAAGAAATTTAATGACAGTATTACAAAAATCTTTATCAAACACTCCGTATAAATATCTACTACATCATAACTTTCATTATTTGCTTAACCTTATCCTGGAACTGGAAGTCGACCCCAATAAGGGGTCGACTTCCAGTCGTACCTGGTGCAGCTGAATACCAGTTTTTACATGGAGCGTTTACAGGGAGAGTTTTTACTGCCATCTGACCACCATAACAGTTAATTAATACTAGGTAATATGATCCCCTTGGTAAGACAGATTTTCGGACCACTGACCTGTAACCATTGTAAAAATCTACAAATGACAGCTGGGGCTGCAGTCTCTACACTAATAACGACAAAATCGCTAACTTTCGATTGCTAATAATACCAACGAATAAATTCGGTTGCAATAATGGTGCTTGCGAGAAACGCATCTTGGATGTAGAGACTTGCTTTACTTGCAAGCATCATTATTGCAACCGAATTTATTCGTTAGTAATTACAATTGAAAGTTAGCGATTTTGTCCTCTGTCGAGACTGCCGCCGGCCCTGGAACGAACGGCTTAACGTGCTTTTTCGAGGCATGGAGGAACCTCGGTATCAAATGGCCTTGACAAGCGCAGCTTACCCTTGAAAATCGACCCGTGTGGCTTTTATTATTTAGCCTCGAGCTCCTCCACAATATTTATAGCCAGTAGGAAAATACACAGTAAAACTACAAGCAATAATATCTAGTTCTTGGAAAAATTACAGAAATATCACTTCTAGTCATGTCAATGACACTTATAACATTATCCGACTTCATTCAAAAAAAAATATTTTCCATTTTCTAAAGTCACATGTAGAGGCCGCTATTAAATATCAAACTGTAACCAAAAATAAAATAAGGTTAATGTATAAAAATAAATTGGGACCGTTTCGTTTTTCACTGGAAATCCTAATTTGTGGAAGCACGTGACCTAACGCAGATAATGAATTTCTAAAAATGTCTGTATATTATTTTCTATAAATTGTTTTCACTCTGCTGGAAGCTGTCTTCGTTGATCACCATTTCTGTGAAAAACAGATAGTTGGAAGTCAGATAGCCACTTTTCTGTGTGTATGTCATGCCTGCTATTTAAGGGTTACTTAGAAGTAGTCCTCAACTTTGCTAGTTGTTAATCACAAAATGAATGCTGCAGTATTTACGAAATACATTTAATTTTCACAATGTATGGTTATTCTGGTCTTTAAACGGTGGAAAACGTCTTGTGAAACTGGCAAATTCACACCAACCAGCAGTGGACTTACGTAATGGATTATAGCCCACTACCTTCCATAGAGTAGAGTCCTGTGTCCCAGCTGTGGGGAAGTAATATGGCCACTGCTTGTGATGATTTTGATTACCGATCCAATTTGTACATAACCAAATATAAATATTCGAATATTACACCATTATTTCTGTACCTACCCTAGCACCAACACATCCTTTCACACAAACACACATTTTCTGTCAGAAAAACAGCACACAAAACAAAAAAACCTGCTGAAAAATACGCGCAATAATTACCCGAAACTCGTCATAAATTCTCGCCGCAAATATTAACAAAGCTCCGTGTGTTCTCGTAAATTCTGTTAGCCATATTAAATGACAGTTCAATAGCAAAATGTACGCCATTAAAAACACATTAGGGAACGAATCAGCGAGGCTTTATAGGTCATTAACCCGGTATGTATTGTTACTTAGCCCAAAGGGTTGACTTGCGTATGGAAAATTGAGGAAGTCTTACAGATTAAGTTTGTTTGGTAAGAATATAATGCGGCGATTAGGACGAGGTGTGTGTGGTGGCAAATGTCGGATAGGACTGTATAACTGGATACAAAATTGGTTTATTTTGGCCAACTTATGTAACCCGTGAGTATTGCCGCGAACGCTACTGCTAAGTATGTGGCCCAGGTTCCATTTCCTGGCCAGGCAAAATGGGCTTTTCCCTCAGAATTTTCTTTCGGAGTCAAGATTTGTGTCCGTTTGACGGTATGACATTGGTATAGTTAAGGTGCAAAATGCCTAATTCTCAAAATGGCAACAGAGTCGCAAAAGGATTAGTTCTCAAAATGGCCAATTCTCAAAAAGCCCGTATATAACTGGAGAAACTTAGCTGTTGACATAGGTATTATATACCTCTGTTTAACCTTTCAGGGATCAGGGATTATTGAAGCGATCATCATATAACTATTTTCAAAACCAAAATTGCAATATTTATTTCACATAAGCTTACAAAGGCACTTCGAAAACGTCAAGTAAATGGCATGGTTCGAGTTTCCCTTGGAGAAGAACCGGCAAAGAACTCCGTGATTAAGTCACAATTTCGGGTCTCCTGCAGTCACGTGCAATAATAAGCAAAGTTCATACGCGAATTTCTCGTGAAATAGCGATTGCAGCTATTACTAATCTTGTTTATTAATATGGGTTTCAAAATATTAGTTTCACTACGTAAGATGATAATGAAATTAATACAGTAGGCGAATATTGCTTCTAAACGTTCGCTAAGCTACATGTAAAGGTCAACGCACACGTGTCAGCATTGCGCGGGATTCGTCATGATTCGTGTGCTTTACCTTTACGCCTATGTTAGTCGATATGAGCAAGCAGAAATCGAAGGCTGATCTTGAAATGATTCTGTATTAATTACTTACTAGAGATCAAATATCGATAATGTAGGCATAAGATTTCGCTATCACAGCTTACGCGGCAAGATGAGATGAATATCGTCTTAAGTAATTAGACTTTAGAAACTAGAAGCCTTTCATTGTTAATTAGGGTAGGCTTCAAATTGGTATAGAGCCAGACTTGTTGGTCTATAGTAAGAGATATTTGGGCGAAAGATGGCATTTTTTAATTGAAAAAATAACTGTTTGTTTAGCTTTTTTTGTGAAGCTAGAGACAAAAGCTCTCGCCGGTTGTGTCAACCAACATGACTGTGTGGGCAGAAATGGTCACGGGCCCGCAGTAGTATCCTGAGTATGTCGCGCAGAATTCACCTCAGTGCAGGAGTGGTAGTCGAAGCTACAATTAGTGGTCTTATGTGTGAACTTATGCGAAAAAATGTGCATGTTACTATACACCACTACCGTTTTCAAAGGGTAGGTGTGTTAGTAGTATTATTCTAAACTCTTATGTTACTCTTTCACGCTAGAACTACTGGACGGATTGAGAAGTTTGGCACACAGGTAGATAATAACCTAGAATAACACAAAGCATACATTTTCATCTTGATAGTGGGAAAAGGGATATATCCAGTCTAAAAAAATGTTATTCTATTAATTTAGTCCGTCAGTTAGATAATATCGAAAAATATTGGATACGTGTTTTCTGTTTTATCAAATTGATAAAAAATTACGACGATACAACTCGTCAAAGATCATGAGTGGGGGGCTTGTGACGTCACTTTCTGATAAAAAATGTCATGCAATATGACGTCACACGAGTTGTCAAAGCACTGTATCGTCTTCATTGTTTGTTTACGTGAAAAAAGAAAAAAAAATGTGTCCAATATTTGTCGGCGCGAATAATACACACGCAGCACATCAACAACGCGCAGAGCGCACGTGCAACGAAACGTCACGAGCGAGTCATGCGGCGCGCCCCACTTCGGCGCCCCACCAGTCGCAAAGTGCTTTTAAAGGCTTGCGCAGCGCAGGAAGGGGCATTCGATCGTTGGCAGCCAAGCCAGTCGGACGTTTTAGGAGTGAATTATACAAATTTATCTTAAGTTGTTATTTAGAAAGTGATTTCATGATTTTATTGTTTAAATATTATAATTATTGAGTTCAATTGTATAAAAAGGATTTGTAATATTCTGATTTAAAAGAGTGTCCATGGAGTTTCTTGCCCGTTCTTCTCCATAGGATCAACGCTAGGGAATGGGCAACTACAGTACTTTCACAAGTTTTTATGCCTTGTGACTGTGGCTGTAGCTTTGTGCAAATAAATGCTTTTAGTTAAAGTTCAAGTTTGATGTGTTTTAGTTGTGAGACACCTCTCCTCTTACATATTTTTAAGAAATCTATCTGAAGGACCAACTAGATTTTTTTGTCAAGTACCTTATTTACTGTACCAAATAACACGCGGACAAAGCCACTTACATAATATTAAGCTCGTCCTGACCAGTTTTTAATTGATCCTACGTCGATAAGTGTCGTATAGTCCCTCCCTTGTTATTTGTAAAGAGAACATCTCCTTCCTAACGTGTCAATGACAATTCAAATTGACTCGGCCCAAAATTTCGCGACGAATTTGGCATTCCCAGTAGCGTCCTACTATGTGCAAATAACAGGACAGGCAGGACACGATATCAAGTGTCCCATCATTTGAGTAGGATATTATTATATATTTATTGACCCGAAACATTTCACATATCCATTTTACAAATAATACGTCTTCGACACGTATATGTCAACCCACATCATTACCAATAGTGTTTATCGACGGATATTTTGTGATATTGTACGATAATATTGGGTTCCAATGCTGTAAGATAGGTATATGCAGGTCCCCTGAGATCTGTCGCAGCGTACATACGGATCTTATGGACGTGGTAAAAGGCGTAGCAGCTAGATTCGGGTTACCAACTACCATGGCCCTTCTGGAAGACTCTTAACCGACTTCGAATCCTGGTGGGCCGCTGTGGATACGACTTGCTCCGGTGGGTGTATTCCAGTAAAACTGAATAAGCCAGCGGAGTCTCTCCACAAAACCATGGCCCACCTCCTGACCTACTCTTTGTGCAACTACACCTGCACTTTAAGCGACCTGTCTGAAGTCAATGTGGCTGAGTTCTAGCCGGTAGAAAATATTTATAAAAAATTAGATTGGAATCGTCCACACGAAGAAGAAGAAACTAGACTCTGCGTTACCGAATCAGATGCGGGTTGTTCGATAGAGATACCACGGCCCCGAATACAAAGGGCTAAGAAGGAACATGGCTGTTTTTCAGTCAGTAGAAGTCTGACACCCAAACCCCCTTCAGCTCCGCCCAGAGCGGGAGGAGACATTTGATGATTTCTCAACCTTCAAAAAAAAGGGGGAAACACGCATTTGCAATCGCTTTACTTTATTTTTTTTAACGTCTTTTGGAGACGTTCCTTTCATGCACAGTTAAAAATATGTAAGGAAATGATTATCTACTTACATTTCTTTCATTTATTAAATTTGAATTTATACGCGCTCATTCAAGCGTGAGTGAGTGAGTGAATGACAGATAAGATAGATTGTGTGAATGTAGGAATGAATGACGGACTGAGGTGAACAGGGCCCCGAGTCTGCTATTCAATAGTGTCAGAATGGTCAATCATTGATCTCATAATTGTTGATTTTGACAACACCAAACTTGTCAAAATCAACAATTATGAGATCAATGATTGACCATTCTGACACTATTGAATAGCAGACTCGGGGCCCAGATTGGGTGCATGTCATTGTGATTTTGAGGTAACGAAAAAACTATAATCCTACTAATATTCCAAGTATATAAAGAAGTTACCATACAAAACTAGACTACGTTTTTGTTTTTTAAGTCTTACTTTTCAGTTGTGTTTAAAACTGAGTATCAAAACCAATATAAAAACAAAACAACACACCTTAAAACAAAACAATACAAGAAATAAAATACATATTTACCGCAGTCTATTTTTAAACTCGAATCTCTCACTTTTCGTTTCGGAGTGGGACCACGGCGCCTAACTACCGTTTGATAGCTACCTCCCTGCCCACCCCAATTGGATACTCGTTTGGACCGCGATGGGAAACCGACTGCAGTATTTATGATTTATATGTTGTGTGCTACTATTTCTCTTTCTGGATTTCGGGGTAATAATGTATTTTATTTAAAAATCGGATTATGTTAATATTATTAGGAATCAGAAGTGAAATACGTGAACAAAATAAACAATGTTTAATATCGTTTAGATTACACTTTTACAAAAATATCACGACAAACATTTTAAACAATAATCAAATAGAAATAGCACTAGCAAAATGGAATAATCAGTACACGAGCAAAAACATAAACCAAAAATAGCGAAGCACACGCTAATGGTCGGGTAGCAAGTCCTTTCCGAGCGCCGTCCAAGCAAAAAGTGACCGTTGCAACGCCGCTCGCCTCGTTTTATGAACTTCTGTCGGTTGCCGCACGTCGACCGTACGCTAACCGGACGGCTACTGGCTGATGGCGTGACTTTGAGCCAACAATATTATATACTAGCGGACGTCCCGCGGTTTCACCCGCGTAGATCCCGTTCCCGTGGGAATACAGGGATGAAAAGTAGCCTATGTTACTCAGGGTGAATGTAGCTTTCCAAGGGTGAAAGAATTTTTGAAATCGGCCCAGTACTTTTTGAGCCTATTCATTACAAACATACATACATACAAAAATAGGTACAAATCTTTCCTCTTTATAATATTAGTGTAGATGTAGACTTATACTTTTGGTCTGGATTTGTGCCCGGTTGGTGGCAATAAGCTCGCCCCTATTGCATGGCACTTAAATATATCTAGCGAAAGTAGAGTACTAATGGGTACACCTCTGCCTGGCCCGTCAGATATTGCAGGTGTGATGTTATATAATGTGAGCCTGTGTAGGTATATACTTTTACAGATACAATACTATTGATTTAATTGCAGGGCAAAACTCCATTAACGACATTGTAGGGATTGTAGGGATAGAGGGAGGGGGGATATGTAGCTGTAATGTGTACCACTGCTCTCAAGGGGGTAAAGAAACTCATATCGTGTGGAATACTGTTTATTTAATAAGTCTAACCACTAGTCTACTTATAATTATCATCAACCGACACAACCTCTTAGAAAGTCTTCTAACAATATTGATCCCAATATGATAAAAAAAATGCCAGAGACTGGTTATTCACACTATTTAATTTCGTCATCTTCATTCTCTTGCCCTTATACCAATTCTTGGGGTCGGCGCAGCAAGTCTTTCTTTCTTACTTATCTATGACTCGTCATTTGATTTGACACCTCGTTTCTTACCTTATCTTTACACAATAGTTAGTCTTCCTTTACTCCCATCCACATTCATACTAAAAACTTTTCCCACGAGAACCGATTACCAAACAATTTTTCAGTACCGATTTTTCTATATTTAAATTACTTGCGATTTTTCTATATTTATATTTAAATTACTAGCTCACAGAATAAGTAAGCTGAAGTGGCAGTGGGCCGGCCATATTAGTCGCAGAACCGATGACCGTTGGAGTAGACGTGTTCTTGAGTGGAGACCGCGAATCGGCAAGCGTAAGGTGGGGCGCCCGCAGGCTCGGTGGAGCGATGATCTTCGCAGAGTGGCTGGTAACAACTGGATGAGAGTTGCCGAAAATCGAGTTGAGTGGCGTAAGATTAAAGAGGCTTATATCCAGCAGTGGATTGCAATAGGCTGATGATGGTGATGATGATGACATTACTTTGGGTAAACAAAAATGAGGTTAACCAAATCCCGCACAAAAAACTGCACACAATATAACAAAAGTTTTTTGACAGATAGGTAGTGTAACAGGCAACATGATAGACACAATTGAGCCCTGTATCATCGGCTCTAAATATAATAAATGAGTGAAGTTTTTCCCAGTTATAGCTCGTTTAAAGAGACACTAGGTGTTGCCAGCGGCTTCACCCGCTACAACTCGAAAATTATCCCACTGGAAGATAAAATCGGGAAAAAAACTATTCTATGTGTTAATCCAGGTTATAAACTATCAGTGTACCAAATACGTTGCGTATTTTTTGCGTGAAAGAGTAACAAACATCCATCCACCCATACTTACAAACTTTCGCGTTTATAATATTAGTATTTTTCAATATTTAAATTACTAACTATTTTGTGTAAATAAAAACGAGGTTAATCAAATCCCGCACAAAAAAATGCACACACAATATTTCAGACCACTTTTGACAGATAGGCAACATGACAGACACAATTGAGCCCTGTATCATCGGCTCTAAATAAATGAGTGAAGTTTTTCCCAGATATAGCTCGTTTATAGAGACATTAGGACGAATTGGAATTGTTTGTGGGACGCTGTCGGGGACAAGGAGGAGGGAAAAGATGGAGTGATGATGGACGATTGATGATGTTCTCGTTGGAATGGAGTTTGGTAAAGATTGATCGACGTATGCACGATTTAAGGGTGCGATTTGTATTTTAATATTTTGTACCTGTATGAACATGTAGGTCTGTACCTGATATTAAATGACATTGAACCCATGTAACAGTCGTATCTTTGGAAACCGATATCATACTTAACATTTATGTAAATTGCCTTTCAGTCAGGGACTATCATTCAAAATAAAACGACGGAACTCAAAACAAATCAGTTTTGTTATCCTGTGTGTCTGCCTTCTGTTATTCCTGCAAAGATCTCTCTTATCCTGTACCGCCTCTAACAAGCCTTCGTGGTACGCGACCAGATCGTCACGCCACCTCTTTCGGGGCCGGCCTCGGAGGCACCGTCCGTCTATCGGCAACAATATGGAGGAGACTGAATAAATCAAAAGTGAAAAATGAATAAATTAATAAACCAATTCAACGATGTTCAATTTAAGCAATCGACTTCTGCCATACCTCCGGAATAACCAAAAATATTACATAGCGTGAACGGGAAACGTCACAAATAATATCAAGGTAACTCGAGGATTCGTTCATTCGAGTGAAGTGACTTTCCTAAGCTTAATCATACTTATCGACCGCGGTCTAGCCGCACCCTAAACGGTATTAGTTATATCTCCATTCATAACTCCCCAGTGTTTGTAGAGCTCAATAGTAAAATACGTTGTAAGTCATAGACAAAGCCGGTGGCTGTTTTTCTTGTAGAAATATCGCTTTTATGGAATAATACTTTGGCACTGTTATTTTATTGTGTTTGCTGGGCGGTATAGCGTAATTTGTAGTTTATGTATTTTGCGTATTATAAAGGATGAATTGCTGATTTTAGCTGGCGTGTTAGATATAAATATCCAGCGAATTCTATAGCAGGCATTATAATAAATAATAATAATAATAATAATAATATTCCACAACTATCACACAACGCCATCTAGTCCCAAGCTAAGCAGAGCTTGTGTTATGGGTACTAGACAACTGATAAACATACTTATATATTTCTAAATACATACATATTATAGATAAATTACACCCAGACACAGAACAAATGATCGTGCTCATCACACAAACATTTGTCCTGGGTGGGAATCGAACCCACGACCTCCGGCATAGCAGTTAGGGTCACTAACCACTAGACCAACAGGCCAGTCAAAGGCATCATCATCATCTGGCTAGTCTTTTCTTCAGTCTAAACGGATGCAGCTTAATACCAGTGCAGTAACATTCATGACTGCTTATTTATTAAGTAACTATAAAAGTTACTTAATAAAAAAAAATATGAATATTTTCTATTTTCTAACTTAACTTTTTGCGCTATTTCAAGCCTTTCCTTCTTAATATTCAAACACAAACTTAGGGACAAAAGGTTTACCCCGATCTTCAGAGACCACAAATACCAATTTGATATTACACTCACCAACTACAAACCAGCAATTTCATAAAGCCAGTAATCGTGAAAATATCCTAGCGAAAACCTTTCTTAGGCCCATGTCTCACTGCCAGCGACCAGCGAGAAGCGGGTAGAGATAGTGACTGGAAAGAAGTATACTGGTATGTTAAGACAGAGCTCTCGTTGTGTGAAGTGAACAGTCAGCTTATAAAACAAAGACCATCTCAGATACTAATCTGCGTGGTCCTTTTGTAACTAGTCAAACTGTTTTTTCTCGAAATAATCGGATAGAAAACACCGGCCTTAAGTTAACTTTCTTCTTTCAATAACTAGTTTTGCGTCTTAATATGTTTTTTAAACCACTTTTATTTGCCGAAATAAGTAATATTTATTTAATTGAAAAAAGCAGTAATTTCTACTGTTAATATTGATAACGTTGTTGAGTTGAGTTTTGTACCTCTTTCACTGACACGTTACTACGGGAACTCAATTCAATTCAACTCAATTTATTCATTCATATAACAATTCTCATTGTGTTTGAAATTATACATCTATACATAACAAAATCATAAAAAAACATGGTCATGAAAATTATAAAAAAAAACTAACACATTAAAATAAGAGACATAATAATTATGTTAATAATAACAATATCACTAAAATTTCGGAAAATAATACAAACACAAAATAAATATGTAATAATAATTATCAATAAATAATCAATAACATATACAAATTAAGAAATCATAAAATTCATCATCATCATCATCAGCCTATAATGTTCCCACTGCAGGGACTCAGGCCTCCTCTCTAGGAGAAGGATGGGCTATAATCTACCACGCGGGCCCAGTGCGGATTGGTAGATGTCACATGTCTTCGAATTTTTTGGTTCTAAGACATGCCGGTTTCCTCATGATGTTTTCCTTCACCGTTTTGAGAGCAGTGGTGATGAAAATAAATTACACAAAGTAATGCGCCTGACGGGGTTCGAACCCACGACTCACTGTTCGTAAGTCGGGGCCGCCACCACTGGGCCACCGCTGCTCTCATATCATAAAATTAAAATTTTAAAATGTATTTATATTATGTCATCATCCAAAAATAATTATAATCAATTAAATAATAACTACACTAACATTAAAAATTAGAAAAAGAAATTATTATTGGAAAGCCGAAAAAGAAAAAATAGAATTAAAATATTAAAATGCATGTCATCATCAAATAATAATAATCAATTAAATAATCAAGGACATTACGACCTTAAGGACAATGTTGATATTGAAAGGGAGCGTAGGGCTCTGGCGGTCCGAGGTAACATGTTGGCCCGAAGATTCGCCCGGTGTAGCACGTTAGTGAAAATAACACTGTTTAAGGCATATTGCCAGTGCTTTTACACGGGGAATCTTTGGGTCAACTATAATAAAAGAACGCTGGATGACCTACGCGTACAATATAATAACATCTTTAGGATGCTGTTGGGACTACCGCGATGGTGCAGTGCTTCTGCTATGTTTGCGCAAAACCGAACTGACGGTTTCCACGCCGTTGTTCGCAAGAAAACCGCGTCGTTGTTGTTAAGGTTGCGGGCGAGTGGCAACAGCATCCTAAAAACTGTGGCGGAGAGTGTCACCTCTCCGATAATTAAAAGTTTTGTGAGAAGGATAATCACTGAACATTAGTTTGGGGATGTCCTTTTCACAGTACTTTAGTCTGAAGAATTATTATTATTATTACAAATTAAGAAATCATATTATAATAAAATATTAAAATGCATTTAATATGTCATCTTCTACCGAATACAAACATTTGTCCAACAGGAATGCCCTGAGTGTCGACTTAAATAAAACCGACCTAAACTTGTTCACGTTCAAGTGTAGAATCATAGATGAACTCTGCCCTGAGGCGGATTTTAGTACTAGATGACGTGGCTTCGGCACAAGGGCAAAGAAGGAACATGGGTTCGGTTTTTAGTCAGTAGAAGTCTGACACTCCCCTTCGCTCTGCCCAAGAGCGGGGGGGGGGGTCATTTGATGACTTTCCACCCACCAAAAAAAAAAAAGGTGTAAATATTACACATACCATAGGACATTCTGATTTCGTGACTCAATTTAAATTATCATCGACACGCTAAGAAGACTGACTCGCGATTACATTCATTGGACGGAAAAACAGTCGACAGCAAGTCTCCTCGCCTGCGGTGGGACAGCAGCCTTACTACACCGAAGTCTTCCTTTAACAAAATAGGTTTTTATGGCTGGAAGGCTCGCACCTCGGCCTGGGTAGATTGTACGGAGCCTTCACGACGTCATTTGACGGCATCCGCTATCCCACACGATCTTCGCAACCCTCCAACCGTGTCGAACCTTCTAATATCCGATGTATTAAGCTGGGTACAGCTAAACTTAGGCATGTGGCATATTTTCTTTGTATTGTACTAAGTTTTAGAGGTATACCTCTAAAACTTAGTACAATAAAAAAATAGTATAGTAAAAGCAGCTTCGGCGTTGGACTAACCAGCATTAAATATTACCATGCCTTATCGAAACGATGAATACACTCCAAAAGTATCTTCAAATTCCTTCGATAAATTAATGAAGTCATCCCAAAATTGTAAATGAGAGTATACTCTCATTTTGCTGTCAGATAAAAGTTTAACGTCGTGTGTTTGGCTGTGGTATCATGACCCCGAAATTATTAACGGAATATTATTTTTTTATTTGTCTTTTACCTTAATACTCGCTTTTATAAAACCTATAAACATCATAAGCATGTATTCGAATGTTCCATAATTTTTAAATCTGATGGCCTTTCATTGTTTAACAAAAGTGACGATTCTACCTCAATAATTCGTATCATAAAAACAAAACCAACTGCCTCTAAAAGGCAAAATAATCATTACTTATTATCAAAACTGGCAAAGTTTTCCTAACTCCATCACTTCGATAGGATAAACTCATAAACTGTTGGTTGTTCCAAGGATCCTCAGTAGAATATGACGATAATGTACAACGAACAACGCAAGTTGCCAACGACTTTGGTGAAATTTACTTATTTACTTAGTCGAAATATTTTGGAGAGGCTGTATTACTGGATTTTTGCATGTTTTCGTTATCGTGTAAGTTGGGTTTTGTTTTCAGTATGAAAAATAGGGTTTTATTGATATTAGTAAAATAAAATGTGTGCCGTGTGGTGTCGGACGTAAAGAATAGCACCATCCCATATCTTCCCGTGGGTGTCGTAAGAGGCGACTAAGGGATGTACCAGAGAATGGGCAGCAGCGTTCTCTGTGTCTTTGTAACAACCATACTGCGATCGCCAACCCGCCTGCCAAGCGTGGCGATTATGGCAAACCCCCCCAAAAATGCCTGGGGGAGGCCTATGTCCAGCAGTGGACGTCTTATGGCTGAAATGATGATGATGATGATGATGAGTAAAATAAAGATTGCGTATTTATAGAGCATGAGCCTGTTGATTTGCCGTAACGTTGATAATAATAATAATATAATTTATTCATCAGACTACAAAAGAGGTCCACTGTGTTAGTAACAATATAACTTAGCATATGTTAGTACTTAATAACTAAGACAGAACGGGTGCGATTGGTAAGCGCCCACACGCGGGCTATCTGCCCGGTTGGCCATAGATTGCAGTATAGTGTTACGACTGCCACGCAGCCTGTGGAGTAACGAGGCAGATTTTTACACCACAACGCACCAAAACCGTCAGTGCGTGCGTTGGAAAAAATTTCCGAGGTACTACATAAGCGTGGCAGTCGCAACAATATCCTGAATGCATTATTATATTGGATACGCAGAGCATTATAAGCCTTTTGGTTGATGACGTGATGACTGAAGGAAAATAATACCAAATTGTTAAGAATGTCACAGAGAAATTATCATCATTTTCCTGCCGACCCCAGATAAATTAGGATATCCTAATTTATCTGGGGTCGGCGCAATATGTTGTCTTCTTTCATACTCTGTCTATTACCCTTCATCTCGGCAGTCACCTCCTTTCTAGCCATATTTTATCCTTCACTCCGTCCATTCATCGTTGCTTTAGTTTTTCTCCACTATTATAGCATTCATCCTCAACATTTCCCTCATTCCTTTGCATCACATGTCCATACCACGATAATTCCATTATTATTAGAAAAATAATCGACTTTCTAATCTCACCCACAACCTGTCAAAAATATCTTAATCAAGATGTTAGTTAGGCCCCGTCGGGGCTGCGGGTTATTCGAAAGAGATACCGTGGCCTCGGCACAAAGGGCTAAGAAGGAACATGGGTGGTTTTTAGTCAGTAGAAGTCTGACACTAACTACCGCTCTGCCCAGAGCGGGAGGAGCCATTTGATGATTTCCCAACCTCCAAAATAAAAAAGAAAGATGTTAGTTAAGACTCACAGATCTTATATTATAATCAGTGAAAAACACCTTACAAGTATTTTCCTGCTAAAAGGAAAAGGTTATTGACATTGATATTATCGTTGAGACGAAAACGCGACTAGATTTGGAGAATTTTTAACGAGAATCATAATTTGGTTTTATGAGTTGGTCGGTGACCTTTATTAGTAATTTATACGCGCACGAGAAGTAAAAGGTTAACGTTTGACATTAAGGCAAAACAACCCTTGGTACCAAATTAAATTAATTAGTTCGTAAATATTATTTTATAATTATAAAAAAATGTCTGGATGTATGTTTTGTGTATCGTTAAATAAATAATACATCAGATATTTCACTCAATTTTTTTTTCTGCACCAAAACTTTTCCTTAGTTTAAAAATGCAATAACCCCGCCCAGTTTTGTGATGAAGCTTAATAAAACTCTGATAAACAGAAGATCTTGGGAAAAAAAACTACATAGTTCTAGCGTTCATTCATCAAAATGTTTGTGAATAATATATAAACTTGTGCTACTTCAGCAAAGTTCGCCAGAAAACCTGATTGATGCCAAAATTAAAACTTAGAAAGATTAATTTATTTCGTTCAAACATGCTTCTTGTACTTAGAGACTCCGAATTAGAGAATTCCCAATATTTACTTTTTCTTATATTTCTGAAAAGTGGAGACGTAGTTTCTGCAAATACATGGGGCGTCATCCTACAAAATGTTATTTGTGTTACTAATAAAAATGTTTTAAATTTTAAGTTATTTTTATACTTTATTATCATCATCATCATCAGTCTATAATGTTCCCACTGCAGAGACTCAGGCCTCCAATCTAGGAGAGCGATGGGCTATTAATCTATCACGCGGGCCCAGTGCGGGTTGGTAGATGTCACATGTCTTCGAATTTTTTGGTTTTAAGACATGCCGGTTTTCATACGATGTTTTCCTTCATCGTTTTGAGAGCAATACGAATACGAATTGGGTTATGGAGGTCAGATAGGCAGACGCTCTATGTAAAATACTGGTATTCAGCAGCACCTGGTGAGACTTGAAGCTTGACTTGAAGAAGAAAAGGCTAGGCAGACGATGACGATGATACTTCTTTATAATTGTGTTTGGTTCTTTATCAATCCACTTGGTTTAATATCTAGTACCTACATAGACCGTTTCTTAATAAAAGCAATTACACGCATACCTATATGTGTGCGATTATGTGTGTGTGTTAGTTTGGCTAATCAAAACGCGTCATCGAGACATCAGGGGGATGAGCTCTCTCTGATTGAGATCGCTCACGATTTTCTGAACAAATCAGTAACAAAATGATCACGACGATCTTGTTTTTACGCCTCAGTCGATTTTATACGCTTCAATCGATTTGCTCATAGGGTATTCCGTATGGTCTAAAAATGCGAGTGAAACCACGGGCATCAATTAGTCGTGCACATAATTATATGTTTATTAATTCTCAATATTTCACGGATAGGATATTTGGAGACCAAATTGTAGCCACATTGTAGGTACCATTTAATTTAAGTTAAACAATTGTCAACTACAATTTAAACTGTCTAACGGACAGCCGTGAAAAGGGTCCAATTATTAACATTATCGTTCCCCTAATATATGAGCGAATTAACTTTAGTCTCTGCGGCAATTGCGCACAAGTTTACGTTAGCTTCATTTTCATGTGACATTAACTAGTTAACTTTAACGCAAACCACAAACGTGTTTACGTGCGTTTGTTAATTGATACGGGTTAATCGCGGGTAATGAGGTTTATGTGCTGCTAAACTAATGATTTGCTTACTGATAAGCTCTCTTTTTGGCGCTGAGTATTACTTTGCAAGCTTTGTAGTTATATAGTTTCATTTTCATTTAAAAAGGTCACGTCTGTAATGCTCAAAAATAGGGACAGCACCTACATTTCGGCAGTTACCTATCTTTAAGTGTCACGTAATAGGAGGCGAACCTATTGCCATCCACCGGGCAGAAATCTAGGCTTCGGGCTACTACTGAAAATTGCCTGAATAATACTCAATAACGCCTGGCTTAACCTGTTTATTGAGGATATACACATTTTTAAATATGAATGTGGAGTAAGAGTAGCGAAAGATCAAATAAACGATGGATGGACTGATAAAGATAAAGATAAAGATAAAGATATATTTATTGCGTAACTGTGTACATTAACTTCTTATTAGTAAACATTACATTTTTGGTTTCAACAGTCTACCCAAGTCGGATATGCAATAGTGATTTTAAAAGTTAGGATCTCACAAATAATTTTTTTGATCAAAAAACTCGTGCAGATTATAAAATACATTATTAATTAACATTTTCTTCAATTTATTTTTAAACATAGACTGACTATTAAGAATTATAATATGGTAAGAAAGGAGGTGTCTTTTTTTTTTTTTGGTGGGTGGAAAATCATCAAATGACCCCCCCCCCCCCCCCGCTCTTGGGCAGAGCGAAGGGGAGTGTCAGACTTCTACTGACTAAAAACCGAACCCATATTCCTTCTTTGCCCTTGTGCCGAGGTCACGTCATCTAGTACTAAAATCCGCGGCCCAAGAAAGGAGGTGTCTCATGAGATGATGAGAAACAGAGAGGTATGGAAGAAGAAGACATGCTGCGCCGACCACAAATGAATTGGGATAAGGGCAAGAGAATTATGATGAAAACCTGGCTTAACCAAGAAAGAACCGAATATCTCACGCCTATTAATTACTATCGGTGGTATTATATCCACCTGACAAAAGAGTTATTCAAGATTGTTATTTTAACCAATAAAACACCAAAAATACTAATTCTGCCTTTATTTAATTTTGGACTTTATTTAAGTGCAACAATAGTTTCGAAGTTTAATAAAAAGTCTAATACTAGAAAAGCTTTTATCTTAACAGACTGTAGACTTGTCATTTGAAAAGCTTAAAGTTTCAAGGGTATTCGAAAACTGGCTAGCTACAATAAAATCGTGCGATCTGAGGTTTCATTTTGACCTTTAGGGAGTGCTAAAAGTCATTTGGGTAACCTTTTGCGTATTCTGCTGTGTGTGGTAAAAGTTTGAGTTATCATCGTCTTCCTGCCCTTGCCCCATTCTATTAAGGGGCGGCGCTAAACGTTTTCTTCTTCTTTTCGCCCGTCTGACGTCATGCAAACACTGGAACCCAGCACGCCTGAGAGATATTTTCTCGAATCTAAGTAAAGCTAAGACAGAGACCCATGGGTGGTATAAACCAAGGCTCGGAAACCGGTTAAAATTCTTAACCGGTTACGGTCATTGACCCCAAATCGAAATCGATTTAGGTTAAAGGTTGCACTTTACCGGTTCTAACCGGTTTATGCGTCTAACTGGTTTTTCACGAATTTAGGGTTTGATTATGGAAATAAACCGGTTAAAACCAAGTTTGTTAGGGTCCCGGGCCCCGCCAAGTCAAAACACGATTCTACCCACACCATTGTTGTTCTCCGGTTATATTTTACCGATAATGTCACTGTAACTTGTTAAAAGTGTTAAAAATGTAGACGAAAAAAATATCGAATTACCGAATTAACCGGTAAATTAAGGTTGTAAAATCGTTTGTGGTTATGTAACCGGTAACCTATATCATTTGGGTTACAAAAAACAGTGCACTTGTTTAACCGGTAAATGGCGGAACGATATATTTACCGGTATTTAACCGAAATTAACCGCTCTTTTTAAACCGGTTCCAAGCCCTGGTATAAACACTTTGACACCAGGTTAGGCATGAACGACACGATAAAGATCGAAAAAAAAAACACTTATTAAAGTTATTGTTAACCTTTTGGTTCACTACTTGTATTTTTGACCATTAATTAAATCAAAACGGGATGATGGAATTTACATTTCACATGTTTCTGAATTTTCGGTTCTAAAACATGGCCGTCTCTCCTATTTATAAAAGTTCAATAATTTTGCTAATACACTGCATATAACGGAGAATGCCCAATAAGGTATGACTGCTATATCGACGCGACTGAATCATCGCGGTGTAAAATATTGGCAAAGTAGTCATCGTAGCAAAATGTCAAAGTTACCTAATCTCTAACTTCTAGATTATAACCTCAAGCCTAACTTTCTAACCCAGTATTATAGATTTTTAGCTGTTATCAGAGCGTGGGCTGAAACAAGTCAATTTTCAGTGACAATGTTGACACCTAAAGTTGCGTGGGTGAAAGATATTTCCGAACGTAGTTCTTTGCGGAGGCGTCTGTAAACACTTGTAACTATTTGTACAATATATGTGTTGTGGAGACGTGACTTAATCTTGGAAGTTGAAGATAAAGGCTAAGTTTTCAATTTTTATAACATAACATCACGCCTGTTATATCCGAAGGATTAGGCGGAGGTGCAGCCATTAGTACACCCACATTTTGTCAATTATAATTAAGTCCCATTTAAGAGGGAGCGAGCCTGTTGCCGTCAACTGGGCATACATCCAAACTCTGTGAATGCTACTGAGATTTTCCTAATGGAAAAACCCAACCTAACCCAACCCAATAAGACTGCCTTGGTAATCAAATCCAGGACCTCATACACAGCAGTCGCACTTGCGACCATTCAACCAACGAGGCGGTTCCAGAAAACTTTTATCTGAGTAATAAATAATGTTGGGGTTTCACAGGTATTGTATCAAACAGTCATACATACATTTATTATTATGACTACATTAAGTGTGCAGACTAAAGTGGCGTTGCTTGTCTAGAAAATTTTGTATCGCTATGTCAGATTTGGTACATTCTTTTTAGTTCTTTTGTATGAGTACTTTTTATACATTTCTTTATGAATTGACAATTTCATCAACTAATTTAATAATTATAATAAATTTACCTATTTACTTATGTCAGCATTGTCAGTATAACTTTTTAACCCTAAACTTGTAATAATATTTGCACACCATGACAATATGGTAAACATGTTAGCACAACTCCATGTACTTACTTATATCACCTTGCATGCATTTTCTTCTTTTAATTGTTTGTACACACATGTTTGAGCAAATAAAGTTATCTTTATCTTTCTATGTTTTCCTGCACAAATAAGTTGGATGAATTGTACTCAGAGCTTAACGTTTTTTAAACCGTAGAAAATTATTTCTGCACAAAATTGTATTCTGAAAACACTGTCTTAAAATAGTGACTCACTCTTTAAAAAGTAATTGGGTTGCCATATGGTAATTTTTACGTTCCAATACTGGTATTCAGCCTTATCTGGGTAGACTGGAAGCCGAGTATTCACCAATGGATTCTGCGTATAATCTGCCAAAATGTAACAATGAATATGGAAGAAGGACCTGGAGGTACTTGTTATCTAACATGTTGAATAAACTCCAAGCAATTAACTAATAAATTAAAATCAAAGAAAACCTTGCAAATAAAACGAATAATTTAATATTACCTCACAGTGGATCAATACAAAGTTCCTCCAGATCTTTCACAAATAAATAAATAATGTAATTATGTAAAAATATATTTTAATGTAAACAAGCGAGACGCCTCACTCGCACATAATCTTTCCGATTTAAGATTAAGCGATGTGTGTTTATTCGAAAATATGAAGTGTTTTTGGAAAAAACAGATAAAAAGTTTTTTTTAATTTTTTTTTCTTTTGCTAAATGGCCAATATTTAAAAACGATACACTCAAAAATTAAAGTGAATGAAAAAGACAACTGATACCAAAATAAATATTAATGAAAACAGTCTTCTAACCTTAGCCAATATTTCATTTTCAAATCTAATAATATCCCTAGTTTCATATAAATATTTAAACACGACAGTCTTATATTGACACTACTTCTCAGTCTGTGTTGATTTCTAACTAACTTCTAAGACCACGTCGAAACCTTTCATATCTGGGCTTGAAATAAATCTAGGAGGCTTGTCTCTTATATTTATGCTGAGATAAACATGTAGGTTAGAGGTACGGTAAATATTTGTTTTCGTGGTGGAGTTTCTTGTATATTTATGCTTTGTGTTCCTTATAAATGATTCCATAAGAACATGATTGAAAACCTCAAAAAGGGAGGAAGAAACTCTCAAATATTTGAGGGATCCCTTCCATTATGAGGTTTTCAATCATGAATTAGAAAAGGCTCCTAAAAATCTATTCGTATGTATACACACCTGTTGCAAAAAACTCTTGCAAACACATAATTAAGATGTCCCACATTAAGTTTGTCTAGAATCCCCATATTAATCTGTTGGTCATGGCAAGGACCTACTTATCGACGATTTCGGGCTTACGTAGTTGTGTTACCTTAAGGATATAATTTTAGATAATATATTAATTTGAGGTTTTGACACCAATATTATTTCTGTTTCCAACGTCTGCATTCATACAAGGTTACAAGGTATCGTAGCATGTCATCAAGATCTTCCAGACCTTGTCCCACGTTATTTGGGGTCGACGCAACACGTCACGGATTCCGCAATCGTTCTCCTAAGACCGATTCATCATTGGACTATTCGTCGACAGGATGATTCATTTCTTTCCGTTTCCCCAGCAAAGTCTTTCATCTACGGACATTTCACCAACAGAAAGTTCTGCGCTACTTTCGACGACAGCCCTTTCTAGCTAAATTTTTTTTTTTTTTTATGTATGTTACCTGATTTCTCCCCCATATGTGGACCGATTTATATATTACCGATCGAGTGATAGTATCTTGTTGTCTGGTGATGGCACAGGAGACTCTGGGCTCACTCCAGATATTAATATTAGTTTAAACTAGGAAGTAAGACAACAGAAGGTACCATTAACAATATTGTTAAACATATCAACAGAAAGGTATCTTCTTGCTCTAAATTAGTTAGTAAAAAAGGGCCTCAGCAGAACACTTTGAATTTATTCCACCAAAATATCCAAGGCATTTCTTCCAAATTATTAGAAATAGAATTGTTTTTAGAGAAAAGTATGTTTGACATTATTTGTTTTACTGAACATTGGCTTAAGGATTACCAAATGCTTATTAATTATGAAAACTATACGGTGGGTAGCTGTTTTAACCGTAAATCAATGCTGCGAGGAGGTTCATTAATCTTAATTAAAAATTCAATTAAATTCAAAATTCGTGATGATATTGTTAAACTATCGATTGAACATAATATTGAGCTATCTTGTGTTGAGCTGGATAAGCATGTAATAGTGTGCGTTTACAGGCCCCCAAATTATCAAAACTACTCTACATTTGAGTCAGTAATGGAAGATGTTTTAGCAAAACTTGTAACTGGTAATAAATCAGTGGTTATATGTGGCGACTTTAATGTTAATATTTTAGATAAAAATTCAAATAGCAGTAGATTTTTGCATCTTTTTAAATCATTTAATTTATTAAACGTGTTTTCGGATCCAACCCGAATTACTACAAATACTGCTACATGTCTGGATAATGTTTTTTGTTGCTGCGACTACTTGGATAAATTCATTGTAAATTACCTTCCTTCGGATCACAGCGGTCAAGTCGTTGTGTTTGAATCCTTCACACCAGTACAAAAAATCCAAATAAAATCTAGGCAGATAACACCCAGCAATTTAAATAAATTTAATGATAATTTAATTAGTAATTTAGGCATTCCAAGCCAGATTATCGACAATGTAAATCTATTTTATGAAGAATTCTTTTCGGTGATTCACACGGAGTTCAATAATACAATAAAAACGAAAACTAAATCTATTTGCCCTAAGTTTATGTTCAGTGACTGGGCAACTAAGGGCATTAGGAAAAGTAGGGAGCGATTGTTTGAGTTGTACGGTCTCAAGCCCTACATTAACTCAGAAACTTTCAATAAATATGTTGCAAGTTACTCTAAAATCTTTAAAAACGCTTGCAAAGTAGCTAAAGCCTTATTCATTAGTAACAAGATTAAATCCGCCGATAACAAAATAAAAACGGTTTGGAAAATTATCAATAGTGAAACGAATAGAAATAAAAAATATAATAATGATATCACTCTAGAGACTTCACGTGGCCTTTTAAGTTCTAAAAACGAAGTTGCTCAAGAATTTGTAGATTTCTTCACTGGTATCCCACTTAAAACTACTGAAACCTTAAATTCGTCACCCTTGCTTTCTATTGAGTTATTAAGAGCGAACGTTTCAGCCTGTCCGGTTGAATTTCAATTTAAACATATAAACCCCATAGCAGTCATTAAAGCTTTTAAGGAAATTAAAGTCAAATTAACCGAAGATCTATGGGGACTGTCGATTAAAGTTTGTCAAGCTATTATTGAGACTGTCGCTCCGTACTTAGCCTTAATATTTAATTTGTGTGTGGACCAGGGAGTCTTCCCGGACCTTATGAAATACAGCAAGGTAATACCACTTTTCAAATCCGGTGACAGTAAAGACACCAATAATTATAGACCCGTATCCGTTTTGCCAGTTTTCAGCAAGGTGTTTGAAAAAGTAATGCTTAATCAAATGCTCATTCACTTTAACACCAACAAAATCTTACATGAGAAACAGTATGGTTTCACCAAAGGACGTTGTACGACTGACGCCGGTGTCACCTTATTAAAACATATATTTACTGCGTGGGAAGAGTCACAAGATGCCATAGGGATCTTCTGTGACCTCTCCAAAGCATTTGATTGCGTCAACCACGAAACCCTTCTCATAAAGCTCAAACATTACGGTTTAGGGAATCTTGCGCTCAGTTTAATGAAATCGTATTTAAGCGATAGACATCAGCAAGTACAAATAAATGGTGTCAATTCAATGGGCTTAAAAGTAAGCATGGGTGTGCCACAAGGTTCGATATTAGGTCCCTTTCTGTTTTTAGTCTATATTAATGATCTACCCCATTTATTTAAAAACCAACCTGAAATGGTATTGTTTGCCGACGATACTTCTTTAATATTTAAGGTAAACAGACGTGCCACGAATCTTGATGACGTAAATAACGCCTTACTGCAGGTTCATAATTGGTTCACCGTTAATAATTTAGTATTAAATGGGAAAAAAACGAAGTGCATAAGATTTGCTCTACCAAATGTCAAAAGTACTGATTGTGACATAGTATTGAATCAAGAGAGACTAGAATTTGTCAATGAAACTGTTTTCTTGGGGATAACGATTGACTCAAGGCTACAGTGGGGTCCGCATTTAACATCTCTTGCAGGACGGCTGAGTTCAGCAGCATATGCTGTTAGGAAAATTCGTCAATTTACTGACGTAGATACCGCGAGACTAGTCTATTTTAGCTATTTTCATAGTGTTATGTCATACGGTATTTTACTATGGGGACGGGCTGCAGACGTCGAGTCTATATTTATTCTGCAGAAAAGAGCCATTAGAGCCATATATGGTCTACGAAGGCGCGATTCTCTGAGAGAGCTGTTTAAGGAAATTAACATCATGACAGTACCTTGTCAATACATCTATGAAAACATCATGTACGTCAGGAAAAATCTGCATTTATTTAGCAAAAGAGGTGATAGACACCACTATAATACGAGAAATAGGGACCAACTAGTTCAGCCAGGTTTCAGGCTAGCTAAAGTAGACTCATCTTTCATGGGGTACTGTTTAAAATGTTACAATAAAATACCTCCTCACATTCTTCAACTGAGTGAGACGAAATTTAAAACTTGTGTAAAACGCACACTATGTAGGCAAGCATACTATAAGTTGGGGGATTACATTGATGATAAAAATGCTTGGCTCCATGCTGGTCCTGCTCCACAACCATAGGGGCAATTACATCGATTATCATGTGAAGTTATTGTAGAGGCTGCAGAAGATTGTAAAAATATCTTTGCATTGTATAGATTCAATGTCTTAATATTGTATAATTGCATGGCACATGTGTGAGTACTATGTACTATAAAGCCCCTTTTTACATTTTTACATTTAGTTATATTTTAGTGACGTTGCCCTGGTGGCTGAGAGAATGTCATGCTCACTCAAATGTCTCGCTGATGGTGGCGGGTGTGTCGGATCATTTAGTTCCCTTCAAAATGGTTGAGTTGAATGGTGCTGATCCATGCGTCATGTTCGTGAACGGGCGCTGTCAGTGGAGACTGGTCATTCCTTAGTTGCCATGGTGTAAATATATTTTTCTTTTTGATTTGTTTATTAAGTATATCTTTTTACTCTGGACGCTCTTAACTTGCACGTCTTGCTACATAGTTCTCACATAATATACCATCTCAACATGAATGATATAATGTACCAAGATTTTGTAACAAATTCTAATTTAAAAGAGTGTCCATGGAGTTTCTTGCCCGTTCTTCTTCATGAGATCTACGTTAGGGAACTGGCAACTGCAGTACTTTCACAAGTTATTATGCCTTGTGATTGTGACTGTAGCGTAGGAGTGCAATGCGTCGTTTCGGGAGTTGCTGCGTCGGGCTGCGCGGCGCCGGATGTTACCGGCGGCGAGTGGTGTGGGTGCGGGGGCGCGCGGCGGCGTGTGCCGTGGCGGTGAGTGTGCGGGGCTCCGGGTCGCGGGGCGGCGGTTGCACGTTGCGGCGTGCATTCGTTGTTCCGTGATTCGGGGTCTCGAGCATTCGTTGTTGCGGTTTGCGTCGCTGGGTGCTTTCGTGCTCGCAGTGTTCGTTGTTGCGGGCATTCGGTGGCGTGTGGTTCGGCGTGGTGGCTTTCGGAATGGCGCATTGCACTCGTAGTTTCGTTCTTCTTCCGTCCTTCTGACATTCAAAAGTGCCTGTAATGGCTTAATTGAAATAAACGATTTGAGTTTGAGTTTGAGTTTGATTCTCAAAATTCTTTTTTTATTTGTAAGAGTATACTCCTGAGGTGGTCCCATTTTAATTTGGTGAAGATCTGGTGCTGGTCTTCAGAGATATACAATGGAACTCTTCAAAAATAGACGGCAGATCTGTCGTAATTGCTGGAATCGCTTGGATGTTTATTGAATATACATTATCATGACGTAACATCACGCCTGTATGCTCTGAGGGGGTATGTAGATGTGTACAATACACATTTTTTTAGTTGTTATATATGAATTTCATGACTGTATTTCGTTACTCCGAAGTTCGAAATACCGAAGTACGGTATACAGAAAGTTTGTGAGTCCGAATTACGTTAGTCAGAATGTACGCTATGACGAAGTACGGTATTCAGAATGTTCGTTACTCCGATGTACGTTACTCCGAAAGTTTGCTACTTCGAAGTACTGTACTCAGAATGTTCGCCACTCCGATGTACGTTACTTCGAAAGTTTGCTACTACGAAGTACTGTATTCAGAATGTACACTATCGCGAAGTACGGAACTCCGAAAGTTTGCTATGACCAATTACTCAATAATAATTGAGAATTACTGACTTGTAAAACCTATTTGCACAATAATCATCATTTATACTTGACTAATTCGAAATACTACTTAATGAGGAATATTCTCAATTATTATTGAGTAATTGGTCATAGCAAACTTTCGGAGTTCCGTACTTCGCGATAATGTACATTCTGCATACAGTACTTCGTAGTAGCAAACTTTCGAAGTAACGTACATCGGAGTGACGAACATTCTGAGTACAGTACTTCGTAGTAGCAAACTTTCGGAGTAACGTACATCGGAGTAACGAACATTCTGAATACCGTACTTCGTCATAGCGTACATTCTGACTAACGTAATTCGGACTCACGAACTTTCTGTATACCGTACTTCGGTATTTCGAACTTCGGAGTAACGAAATACAGTCGAATTTCATGGACACATATTACGTGTTTCGTGCTTTTTCTGACGCTATTCAAGTATTCGCATCTAGCAGTCATCACTTGTCTTCATGTTGATGAGCTGATAATGGGTTTTTGCTTTCAACTCTTAACCGTTGAGGAGTAGTACCACTCCTCAACGGTTAACAGTTGAAAGCAAAAATAGGGGAATCTTGAAGGTTAAGGGTTAGGTTTCTTGGTTGAATGTTAGATATGTTGCATAGTAAATATTTGTATAGGATATATATATAGGTACTTATTACAACTAAAAATGAAAAAATAAAAAAACTTTTTTGCAAAAAAAAACAACCGACTTCAAAAACACCAAAAAGAGAAAAATAAACTTAAGAAGAAAAATCAGCTTCTGAAGTCGGTGGCAACAACATGAAGTCAAACAAACAAAAAAACACATACACACACCCGAACATACATACACACGAACATATAACCT
Source organism: Diarsia dahlii (assembly GCA_949775195.1). Classification (NCBI taxonomy): domain Eukaryota; kingdom Metazoa; phylum Arthropoda; class Insecta; order Lepidoptera; family Noctuidae; genus Diarsia; species Diarsia dahlii. The sequence continues at coordinate 21,564,463 of OX459197.1, read as the reverse complement.
CCTCCTTTTTTGAAGTCGGTTAAAAATGGTGAAACATTTTAAACGACACGACGATAAACCTATAATTCTTAACTACAGAACTTTCATTAGACGACGATCCAGACGGTACCATTTACTCTTTTTTCCTACATGTCACATACTCCATCCATATTCTCGTATCGTAACATGTAGATGTATAAATGTTTGCAAGAACAACTTCCGCCATTGACTGAGCAAACGGAAGCACGAGTAAGAAACACAATGCTCAACGGTTTACATACAACAGTTAGGAGTGCCACTTGCCCAGATCAAACGCTTTTGTTATAGAATTAATCTCACCAATTCGGAGCTCAGTAAAGTTACACTATCGCCCGTGTAAAGTCCCATAAACTTGTGGTGTAATGTACAAAATTATAGCGATTGAACATCTACCTAGCCTTTTCCAACTATTTTAGTATCGGATTCTGCTGAATAATAGCCTTTATAATATATGACCTCCAAAAGCCACTTCTTAAGCCCCATCGACCGGTCATGGAAAGAAATAGCCAAGTATCACAATACCCCTTAGTAAGGCTGGTTGTAAGACTCTCGGATATCATTCTTGAGCTATGATTGTAGTGTAGGGAAAACCAAAAAGCATGTGAGGTTCGATTAAACATGGATTAAGCCGAAATATACGTATGCCAACTGGCCTTAAGCTTCTCCAAAATATGGCAAATCGACTGACTGCGCTGGTCGCTTCTCGAATCCAACAAAATCGCTCGACACATACTTAAAGCACGCTCCGCAGCCTCTCGAATAACTTGCGCCACACACTAAGTTCCCACTTTACCGGCACGGAGTAGAAATTAATTAGAAGAGGTTGGCAAACTTGGGTGTGCCTCCGCTTATTGAGCTTCCAGCAAAAATATGAGACAGCCGTAATGGCAGGGCCTTCTACGTGCGAACGTATCTTCGGCCGCATATTTGTTTGCTTTAAGAGGAGCAAACAGCTTGAGACAGGCTCATATTTAAAGAGTAGGCCATATTTTAGGGAACCGGCTATATTTTGAGGAACAGGCCGTAGTTTAGGGAACGAGGGATATTTGATGACAGGGTGTATAAACTTACAAAAATCTCAATGCTCCTGAGAAGATTAGAGTTTTCGCCGGTATAGGAATTTTAGAGCCTAACACATAGTAATAATCACATTGTGTAAAGCTTTTAAAGTCAATAAAATTAGGAGACACTTTTGCTACTGATTAAGGAGTATGAAATAAAATCCAGTTGCGTTTTCGTTTCATGATTCAAGATCTTCGCAAAAAGGGCTAAAACGACTAAATGGAAAACAAAAAGAAAAGAGACAATTCTGCTGACAAAGATCTTCATTTTTATCTTTCTTAAAACCACGCAAACTCCGAAGTAGGTAGACAACTTGGAAATCAGGTCATACGCACTTAAGGAGGTATAAAAATTCTAAGACTTCTGCTAAGTTGCGAAAGTTTTGCTAAAATGTGACATAAAGCTGAGGAAACTCTTGTAGTTACGGGAAGTGCATTGCTTGTGGTTCAGCTGACCCACATTTGAACATGGGCTAATTAGTTTGTTCAAAGTAATGCACGGAATTGGCAACATACTACATCGGTTGTGGGCAGGCGTTGCGCGCCGAACGAATGGCTAATGGGGCCAAAAAGTTCTGGACTTTTTAACCACGTCTCAGAAAGAGCAGCGCGAGAAGGCCAGAGCCTGGGAAAGAACACGTTTGAGGGATCAAGGTGGACCGATTACCTGGTAAAAGCCACGGGGATTCGCTGTGTGCAAGCAGGACAAGAAATACGTTGGTCTACGAAATTTTCAATCGGATGAAGTTGGGCAGGACACCCACCAAGGTCCGGTGATATCAGGTGGAATAAATCTGTGACCGATTGACCTTACATGAACTGTAAAGACATTTGTGTTGTTCGTCCGGTGGCGGCGAGATGAGCAGACGATATTGTTGCCAGTAAGGGTTTTTCCTAGATGAGGCTGGCACAAGAGTGGAGATTGGCATAAGCAAAGAGCGACCTATACCACAGCCTATACCCAATAGTGCGTGAAATCGGGCTGCGGATGATGATCATGATGAAGAAACGCAGAACTCTCGTGCATTCGTTGTTGCGGTGTGCATCGCTTCGTGCTTTCGTGCTCGCAGTGTTCGTTGTTGCGGGCATTCGGTGGCGTGTGGTTCGGCGTGGTGACTTTCGTAATGACGTATTGCACTCGTAGTTTCGTTTTTTTTTTTGTGAAATGTTCTTCTGACATTCAAAAGTGCCTGTAATGGCTTAATTGAAATAAATGCTTTGAGTTTGAGTTTGAGTTCTGTAATAACGTTTGGTGGAGGTGTTATGTCAAACACTGGCCGCCTGTCGATTGATAGGATGACGAAGTAAGTTATAACATAAATTTTATTTATATTTCGTTTGGCTGCGGTTGGGACGTGTGTAATTTGATGAACGTTTTAATTAAAGTTCTTGAATTACTGAAATATAGTTGTAATATCATGCGCAAAACACAGCGTGTATCAATTGGTTTTAATGTAATTAATAGCAAGCGATTTATCTTTTAAATTAGTAACTATACTGTGTATTTGAAAGGTAATTAAATTTGTTGCATAACACGAATGCTTAGTGATACTACAAACCTATTATAGCCAACTAAATTGATCATCACGCTTCAAAAATTAAATCATTATTGATCATTATAAAATTGTTTACAAGTTCATGTTTCTTCACGATATTTGCTTTGTCTTTGGTGACATGAAAAGCAGGACATGCGTGATCATGGCGCTTTCAACAATGCCGAAATAACGGAAAAATGAAATAAATAGTAAACGTAAGTATCTCGTTTTTAGTATTTATGATAGTACTACTAGTACCTACTAGTAGTAATGTCAGTGACCATGTCAGTTTAAAAAAAAATTATGATGGTGTTAGTGACCCTGTCAGTTTAAAAACTTGTATGACAAACAAAACTTAAAAGTGCGTATGATGCAAGAAAGTCACATTGGTATTTAGCCGGATTTTAACCCATAACCTCTTATACCACAACTACTTTAATCACGGAGCCATTACAACTTTGGTCGATGAAAGTTTAATGCTTCTGGCCCTAAATTTTCCAAAACGAAACTGGCTAGACCCGTTGACATTTTTACTGCATAAAGGAACGCCTACACAAGTACACAGACCTTTAGCTAACGGCCACGAAACTTGCGACGGCCGAGCGATGGCGACGCGACGCGACGGCGATGTATACAAACGCAGTGCACTTAATAGCGATGGGCACGAAAAGGGCGACGGCGGCGCGGGGCGATCGAAAGATGCACGGACGGCGGCGGAGCGACGGCGACGCGGAAGTGATGAGAACAAAATAGTTTGGTTTTGTCGCTTGCGCGGGAACTACAGATATCACTGCCTGATCGCGTCGCTCCGCTGCCGCCATCACTCGGCCGTCGCATGTTTCGTGCCCGCAGACTTACACTCAATGCGTGGGATGGAAACGCCTGACTCCCTCAATTTATGTACCTTTCTGTTCTCGCTTACAGGGTGATCTTAATTTTAAGTGGTCGTGTGCATGTCAGAGTAGTTTAAAAGGTTTTTGGAAGAGAACGGTGACGTGTTATTTAATGCGAGTTTGAATATCTTTACAATCGGGACAATAGAATTCTAGAAAATAATGATAAAAATGGTTTACGTGCACCGCATGCATAACGACCGCCGAGTAGAAATCTCCATACTATGCCAGCGGATGGAAGTAGTCGCAAAGGCTGGCCCAGAAACAGATGGCCCAGGAACAAGTTTCCCTGGGCAATGGATGACTGATGACGAAACGAGTATCTGAAAATATTTAGGGAAGGTCTTTTCCCAGCAGTGGGACATACATGTCCGTAAAAATATTACAAATTCTGACTGCAAGACTGCCTAGTGTGATCTTATTCTCCAAAGTGTCCTGGTTGTGATCCCCTAAGTGTGACTGCAAGACTGCCTAGTGTGATCTTATTCTCCAAAGTGTCCTGGTTGTGATCCCCTAAGTGTGACTGCAAGACTGCCTAGTGTGATCTTATTCTCCAAAGTGTCCTGGTTGTGATCCCCTAAGTGTGACAGCAAGACTGCCTAGTGTGATCTTATTCTCCAAAGTGTCCTGGTTGTGATCCCCAAAGTGTTATTGAGTTTTAACATAAATAACTTCCTAATTGCAACCTGATTTGTGTCTCGCTGATAGCAATACACTAGGCTCACTTCTTTTTCTATACACTTCTGCCTAAACCTTCGGGAATTGAAGACAAAGGTTGACGTTTCGTTATGTGTCAAAAAGAATTCTGCTGTCCAAATGCGAACAAAGTAAAAGAAAGGGGATCAGAACGGAATAAACAAAAGGTAAATATTGGCAGTGGATCGGTTTGGGGGATCAGACCGGAATAACTCAGAAAATCATATTATTAATTTCAAAATAGCTATATTTCGAGTAATCGCAACATTAGTGATCAATATCAGTGAATGTTGTGGCGTATCTTGTGGCTACTAGGTATTCCAGTTCTAAATAGAAAGTTTTCACTAATTATCGAATGATATAACAAGATTATTATCCAAATTAGAGAGAAACGTGTTTATGGTGTATTAATCACCAATAATTGTGGCGTACCGCGTAGTACGCCGATCGCGTAGCAACGGTGTCATACGCTGGTTTAGCGTTTCGCAGCTAATTATAACATGTTTGGTAATTCACGTCACGCTGGATTTTGTGAAATTATAATAATAATAAACAGGGGTCACAATAATTATTATTTAATTTATGAAATGATGCTTTTGGCTAGTTTCGTAAATGAGTACTACGTAGCTATTGTATGCACCGGATACAAGTAGAATTACTGCACGTTATGATTTCAATAGACACTAAAATATTCGTGCTGAATTCAACATTAGTATTTTATTGGATCGGTGGTGGTTGGTTGGATCGGTCCCCAGTGGATACATTCGAATTCTACGAAATGTCCAATTTTACGTTATGTTTTTCGATAGTTATTATGAAAAATCTAATTCTGAGAATGCCTAGAATGGCTATAACATACTATAAAAAACAATATTAGGCCTAATTATTAAAGGTGACATTAATTAAATAAATAAAAAAAACTAAATGTGGCACTCGGAGACTGCCGCGGTAAAGCTATTGCATAGCATTTTTTATCAACAGCAAATAATTAATTATTTAATTTGACAACCTCAGTTGACAACCTTGTTATTTTCCGTAACCATAGCAACCTGGTTGAATACTGAATCTTGAATATTTTCGTTAGGGAATTTCTGGATTCGCTCTCCACGCTCAAGGCCCGCGATAGAAGCTATGCAATAACTTAATAAATGTTTCTTGCATCTTTCCACTTTCTCTCACTTAGAATTGCAACTCACTTGTAGGAGAAGCACTTGAAGAGATAGAGAGAGAGAGAGAGACTTCTAATCGCACGTTAAATTGCGAATGAATGAATGCTGATACTCTGACTGGACTTTACGTACGTGATAGAATGAGATAGACATACTCATCACGCCGATCCGACTTGAATTAAAATGATATTTAACTCGTTTAATTTTATTTTGGTGACTATAAATCAGGGTTTGAGTGATAATTTTCTCAATAATCAGCACAATAATTATCTTGATAAATATTTACTCACGGCATAATTAATTGCCACTTCTCGTTTATCCGTACTCAATTTGCTGCTTCCACACGTACGCATAAAAAGGTCACTACCATTGTGTTTTTAATCAAAGTACAGATTTTTGTACTGTTCTGCATAGTTTCATTTGTTAGTTACTTCACTCTCTACAACGAGAGATAATAAAGACTCTGTTTGAACTATATTCTAGTGCGGTAAAACAAAAAAAAAAACTGTTTCACAGCGGGGCAAAGACCTCTTTTGTCCGTCCATACCTCTCTGTTTTGTGCAATTTTAGGCCACGCTGTTTTTTTATTTCTGCAAAAAATACTGAGAAAAAAAAAAGTGCTGCGTCGTTACATCTGAGAAGTGTCCGGCATTTATCAAAGTAAATAATTATCTTGCAAATATAATTGTGTCGATCATTATTTGAAGTGTCTCTAGCACTTTGTTTGAAAGAAATACCGCGGCCTCGGCACAAGGGGTAAGAAGGAACATGGGTGATTTTTAGTCAGTAGAAGTCTGACGCTCCCTTCCGCTCCGCCCAGTGCGGGATTTGATGATATGCCACCCCCCAAAAAAAAGTGTCTCTAGCAAAAGAAAGACTTTATACAGAAGATTTAGTCAGAAACTGTATCCAATAACCCTGAAAACATTTCAGAACGCTATAACCTCATCAGCGACCCTAAAATCCTACGCCACATTTTTTAAACCTTAAAATAAAGGCAGTAGCACAAAAAGCAGGCAGGTTATAGGGCCTTAGGTTGAAATAGTGTCGTAGGCAGAGTGTTTCGTCCGTATCTCAATGGAGCAGACGCCATTAACTTGTAAGGGAGGGGATGCTGTGACGGGACGCTGATTGAGAGCTCTGGCGTATAATATTCCCGTCAGGGCTGCGGGTTGTTCGAAAGAGATACCGGCGGGCCTCGGCACAAATGGCTAAAAAGGACATGGGTGGTTTTTAGTCAGTAGAAATCTGACACTCCCTACCGCTGTGCCCCGAGCGGGAAGTCATTTTGATGATATTTTCCCGCTCTCCTCTTAATTATTGAAGAAGAACGATTAATTTAAATGTTATTTGTGTAATAACATTTAAATTAATCATCATCATCGTCATTTTTCATTTTCATTTTTTTTTTTTTTTTTTTTTTTAATAACCTTTAAATTAATCGTTTATTAACAGATAGGTACTAGTTGATTCTCCGATATTTCGAGAATGCTTTCATTTGTTATGAAATTACAATTTTAACCAGCAAATAGCAGCAGATGAGAATGCCATGTTTTCTTTTGTGTTATTTAAACAGGAGGACCAAGCTATAATAATTTAAGGTATTTTTGGTATATTTTTTTTTATAATAAGAAGTTTCGATCTTAGTTGATTTCAGTCTTGCCCCTCTGCTGCGGGTTGTTCAAAAGAGATACCGCGGCCTCGACACAAAGGGCTAAGGAGGAATATGGGTGGTTTTAAGTCAGTAGAAGTCTGACACTTCCTACCGCTCAGTCCAGAGCGGGAGGAGTCATTTGATGATTTCCCTCCCTCCAAAAAAAAAGACTTGCCCGTCTAATAACGATCTCAATTTGACCTGTTAAACATAAGCTCATTCCGTTCAAAACGCTGTCCGCTCCGCTCATCACAGTCAATGCTCCTTTAGCACTATCATTGGGCGTAACCGCAACGTAATGAACTAATGATGCTGACGCATCTGCCATTACGCCATGACGGCTCAAGAATGCCTCGTTATTTAGCCCAGAGTTCGAGGTTGACTGTGGCAAAAATGTCGCATAGCTTTATGGCATAAAGGTACCTAGGTTTTAAGCTGGGGATATTTCTAAGTAATAAATTATTTAGTTTAAGTATGGCTTGTAAAGAGTATTATAACTTTGAGCTCATTTTGTGGTGAATTGTGAGTGCTTTTGTTGAATTACAGTTTTTCATAGCGTTATTTTTTTGCTCCTGATGTGTTAGATTTCTAATCAACTTACAAAAATTGACCCGTTTTGATCTAAGCAATTGGCTGCGCAAATACGCAATCGTCAGGTTCATATGGCACCTCGCGTTCGGTTTCGCCGAACAAAATTAGAGCTACATTTGTGCGTTCGCGCGGCAATCTTCTCAAAAAGCACGATATTACTGACAATTCGACAGATATTCAAACCGATTCAGATTTCCAAAACCACAAAAAAACAATAGCCTGAAAACCAATATAATCACTAGAGGTTACATTGTTCCACTCGCTTAATTTTAGTAGCGTTAAACAAACTGTACACAATGTTATAGATTCGCAAACGAGCCTCTAAAACAAGCGTTGTAATTACCGACGACGAGCAACAAAGAAAGTCTGTAACAGATACTAAAAATGAACTAACAAGACTATTAACTAGGCTAAAAAGCTGGTCTATTATGTGGCACGTATCAGGTGCGGGAGATTATCCTGTCATTCCCAGGGCACTTCTCGCTCGGATCATTATGATAATTTTATCGGAAAATTTTCGCCTGCATCGCTTAGGTTGTTTGCAAGTGACATACTACCGGTGAGGATGAAAAGCTTTGGTGTTGGAACTTAATGTGATGTACAGATACCAGCACATTCGGTTACCCGAAACGGTTAAATTTTCCTAAGAAACCTTGAACCTAATACTTAAGCAATAAAGTTGAAGATCTATTAAAGATATATTTGACAGATTTTAGTAGCTTGATGTGGTGTTCTGGAAACACGAACGGGATAAACGGAATTGCAAATATGGCCATAGTTCCCAATAGATATAATAATGTTATCTTATTTAACACACACTACTTACTTGACTGGTGCCAATTTTCTTTTGGTAGGATATATATCATTAAGCGACTCCTCCCGCTCTGGGCAGAGCGGTAGGGAGTGGCAGACTTCTACTGACTAAAAATTACGCATGTTCCTTCGTATCCCTTTGTGTCGAGGCCGCGGTATCTCTTTCGAACAACCCGCAGCCCCGACGGGCGTCGGCCCTGGCGGGCCCCTGCAATGTTGCTGGCATCTCTATGAGGCGCGCGTGGAACACGAACGCGCCGTCGACACGGCCTGTCGTCGTCATAAGACGGACGGAAGGTGATCTATCCCATTACTCACCGTCCACAGGACCGCGCCTACGGTGGCCGGAATCCATCACATGGCCCCCGTCTCCCGGAGTGTCTCCCGTGGTGGCTGGGACGAGAGGTTCTCTCACTCTCACGTACAGCCACTTCCTTCGTTCAGAATGCCTCGTGGCATTAAGTCAGCCTATTTACCACCATTGTAGGGAAGTTCAAATAAATAGAATGTTGAGATTTTGAAAGACAAAAGAAAATCAAGACAGAAGCCTATTAGTGCGAAGTCTAATTTAAGCTTGACGTAACATTGTCTTAAATAACGTTGTTTTCTATACTTAACAACAGAAAATTGTTGAGTTTTGGAGGAAAAACTTTTGATGTATTTAGGACATTATCGCGATCCACGTGTAGGAACAATATTTTAGATAATTAACTCACGGTAGACTTTCTAACTACAAATTGTTGGAAAAGTACTAGCTAGGCTGAGACGTAATATTTGCGGCTTTCATACCATAGTTGACTATAGTTTAAATAAACTTAATTATTATTGTTCATCATAAATCTCACACTATCTCTCTCTATTTCTATAATATAGAGTAACTAAGGCTTTTATGTTACAAAAAAAAAAGATTAAAGTTCCATACAAAAAATAAAACCCTTGAAATTGTTAACAAAATTCGATTCAAAATGTGAAGAAATATTTTTATAAATATTAATAATTTTACGCAGATGAACGTCGCGGACAACATGCAGTTAGTCAATTTGAGCACGACCCGTGTCTTCCCGTTTCTTATCTCAAAGATGAGGTTTGGGACGCTGCAGTGGGTGCATTATTAGTTGATAATACAGTCATAGGTACTACTCGTACTGGTAGACGTAACGAATGACTCATCATAATTCTCATGCCCTTCTTCCAATGTATTTGTGGTCTTTGAAGCATGTCTTCTTCTTCCACAGTTCTCCATTACTCGTCATCACAGCGTTCACCTCCTTTGTAGCTATATCATCCTTCACATAATCCATCCATCGTTTCTTAAGGCGGGGTTGCAGTACTTTTTAAGATTTTTGAACCTTTGAAAATCGAACTAAATATGAGTTTTTTAATAAATAAAAATCATTACGTAAATATTGAACTATACTCTCAAGTAAATCGTAAAGATAGAAACGCGATTGAGAATGATCGGCTCGATAATTTTTTTTATCAAACACGACTCTAAATCACAATTTAAAACGTGTACTGTTAAGACATTTCATCATGAATTTATATGAAAGTTATATCAGTAGATAGAACTTTTTATTCTGAAGTAAATATTGAAAACATATTTTATATTTTCTTTATCATTTATCTCCAAGAAGAAAAAACAGTCAAAATTTAGGCATTATATCGCTCGCCGTGCAGTGCGGGGAGTGAGGTCGTGCGTTCATAAAAACAAAGTACTGCAACTTCGCCGTTTTTCTCTACTTTTATTGTCATCTACAGTCATACTCCATATTTAACCTTTTCCTCATTCCTCCTCATCACATACCATACCACGATAACCGACTACTATTGCGCAAGTTAGCCAACAAGCTGGCTATGCATGATAACCGTATTCACAGTATCGGATATTAATGCCCATGATAGCTCTCTTAAGGTGTATTGAAGAGCTCATTAATGAGGACATCTCCAAGAATTGCTGACCAGCGAATCTCCCCGAAGAGTAGGCGTGTGTTGTGGCCATAAAGTCAGCTATTAATTTACGTTTAATACTGTAATAACGGCTTTTGGCAGAATTAAGTTTTATTGGCTATTCTGTGGGTAATTTATAGCTCTGTGTTGGTTTGAGGCGATAGACGGGCGGAGAGTTAAATGTATTGTTTTAAGTGAGTTTGATTGAGAGAAATTGCTGGATTTAGTCGATTAACGATGTTTTTAATTGCGATATGGTTGCAGGGAACTGTTTCAGTTAATAGTGAGCCCAGATTGGCTGCTGTAGGTATAATCTGTCCAAATGGAGTACGCTCGAGCTGTGCCGGCCACATACTGGTCTAACATAATTTGAGTTCATCGACATGTAAAGAAGAATGCGTAAATGCACTACTTACATCATCATCATCTGCTTATCCGTTTCCCATTCATGTTGGGGTAGGCTTCCAATATAACCGGTTGCAGCTTAATGCTTGACGACACGATTGGTGCAGTGGCTGAGCGATTGGACTGCTGCGCTGCGTGTCGCGGGTTCGATCCCCGCACGGAACAAATATTTGTATGGCCTACAGATAGTTGTTTCGGGTCTGGGTGTTTGTGTATGTGAGTTTAATGTTTGTGAACGCACCACAATACAGGAGAAATTCCTAGTGTGCGGCAACGCTTAAAAAAAATAAAAAATAAATACTAGTATTAACGTGAAACGCCTATGCAGAACCCAGTTAGTACAGGGAAATATACTAAGTCTGACTTTTGGGTCACTGATTACCAGTAACGGCTGTTAAAGATCTACAAATCAAGACCAACAACTTACCGAGCTGTCCGAGGTACGGAGGAAACTTGGTATGTAATGGGTGGTCACGCAACCACGAACCAACCCAGGCAAGGAAGGTTTAACCTGAAGATCGACACGAGTGGCTGTTATTATTTTATTCAATATTATTGAAAATTTTATCAAAATGGTCAACAATCAAAATGGTCAGATGTGAGTCGCAACGCCGGGAGGGTACGCCCCAGAAAAATATACACTGACCTTATTGGTGATGTTCTTCAGAAAGGACAGGTGCGCAGTACTCGCAATCGGCGTGCGTGTATGACCAGATGTATGAATGTGGACGAGGCAAAAGGGGTATGTAAGGATCGTAGCAGGTGGCGTTCTGTGGTTTCTGCCTACCCCCATGGGAAAAGGTATGTGGTCAACATACTACAGCTATATCGGTCTGTAACTAAGTTTTAGCGTGAACCACTCTAATGGCGCCCAGCGGCAAATGCGACAAACTAAGCTGTATATTAATATAATTATCCTCTTCTTCATATCCCGGATATAAAATGACCTAGTAGTTGACCTAGATTATTATATAAAGCAACATAAATATACGTTATATCGCGCTTGTATTTCCCAAAAGGTTAAGCTTAAGTGTACCTATAATTTACCCATATTTCTCGATACGTTAAAGTCTCATGTAATAGGGGCAAGCCTATTGACATTAGCCGGGCACAAATCCCGTCTGCGGGCTGCTACTGAAAAGTTCCACTTGGCAAAACCCAATAGCACATTGCGTGACTTTTTTTTTTGGGTGGGAAATCATCAAATGACTCCTCCCGCTCTTGGGCAGAGCGGTCAGACTTCTACTGACTAAAAACCACCCATGTTCCTTCCCAGAACTTTTTTTGGTAGGTGGTAAATAATTAAATAACTCCTCCCGCTCTTGGACAGAGCGGAAGGGAGTGTCAGACTTCTACAGACTAAACCACCCATGTTCCTTCTTCGCCGTTGTGCCGAGGCCGCGTTATGCCTTTCGATAATCCGTAGCTCCTTCTTAGCCCTTGTGCCGAGGTCGCGGTATCTCTTTCAAACAACCTTTAGCCCCGACGGGACATTGCCTGACCTGAGAATCGAATATTATTCTCATCAAAGGCAGTCTCATGAATCGTTTACACAGATTCGCTGTTTTAGTGACCCTAACAGAAAGTCATCACATAAACAGTAACGGTCCATTACCGATGCAGTAAGATCATCGGCTTCATTGACGTCGTTTAAGATTAACATCACGCCTGTAATCCACGAAAGGTTAGACAGAAGTGTACATAAATAGTAGTCATTTCCGCCAGTTCAAAGATGATTCATTCTTTTTAACGGACTTCCAAAAGGGGATGAGGTTATTGTACTCCAACACCATGTTTTTTTCCATGTGTGTACACCGATTTCTTTTTATTTGGTAGAGGAAGCACGCGCGGTGATCAAAAGTAGGTTTTATTAACTTAACTTCGGTATTTTATGAGTTACCCTCTTTAATGTGGATTTTTTCTTCTTCGTCTATTTTTTTTTTTAAAACGTTGCCCCACACTAGGAATTTCGCGTTCACAGACATTTAAACTCACATACACAAATACCCAGACCCGAAACAACTATCTGTAGGCCATACAAATATTTGTGCCGTGCGGGGATTGAACCCGCGACACTGAGCGCAGCAGTCAACTACTTGAGCCACTGCGCCAACCGTGCCGTCAATATCATCCATACGCTAATAATTTCGGGTTACTGCTAACACAAGCAAAAAGGGTGAAATAGAAACTTCTATTAAAAAAAAAATAACAGACTTCCAGAAAAACACTTTCGGCAGTCGGTGACAAAATAGTGAATCGGAAGACTTCCGAAAGTATTTTTATTTCCACTTCTTACCACGACTACCATATTAATAATCCTAATACGGTACTTAGTCGTTTATAATTTGCAAAAAAGTTTTTAAAATGAATGCATCAGTGGCATTCACACATTCAGTGGCACTTTGTAGTTTTAACTTACCCCCAGGAGCAAACGGCGTGAGTTCTTGTCAATGCATATTTATTTATTTTATTTTATTTATTTATTTATTTATCAACTTACATCTACCATTACAGGGTAACCCCCAATGCGATAAATGCGCCTTAATTATTTACCTAATTCTAACTTATAACTAATACCTATAACTAATAACAAATAGAGCATTCCTTGTGAATTCACTCAGAGAACAACAGAATAAGTCAGTCTGGCTCGCTATGAGGTTGAGCGTTCGGAGTGCACGCGTCAGCGGCGCCTCTCGTAAAAGGTTGGTCCGAGAACGCGGTTGCACTAGCAGTCGTGGTTGTCGTCGTCGCCACACGTACCTGTCCGGAACACACAGACTCACTTGGCTTAGAATAACAGCATTGTGCACCTTTCCTCTCAATTACATACAAGTACCTAAATTTATTACAGGACACCGTTTTTTTTTTGTGTTTGGGATATCATCAAATGACTCCTCCCGCCCTGGGCATAGCGACAGGGAGTGTCAGACTTCTACGGACTAAAATCCACCCAAGTTCCTTCTTAGCCTTTGTGTTTGTGTCGAGGCCGCGGTATCTCTTTCGAACAACCCGCAGCCCTGACGGGATTTCAGGACATACCTTACGAACAGAAACCCTACATTTTTCACTTTTCCTCCTCGATAAAACATGTGTCTAATCTTTATCAATTTCTCCCAATTTGTCTCCATAAAGTATTTAATCAACTTGCAAATCGGAACAACAAAAACAATCAAAGCGACTAATCTGTTGCCTACTCTGGCTAAATAATTCATTTTCCTTATGCCTCTAATATCTGGCAGAGTGTGGCACTTGATTTACCTCCCTTCCCTATAGCCAGATTTGCATGGCAACATTTTGCACGATGTTGTTTTTACTCACTTTGTATAATTGAATTGTTTTTTGGCATCTGCCTTGTATCTCGTAAATGCCTGTGGGTTTTTACGCTATGGGACAATAAGAAACGTAATTATAAAAGTGTAGGTAAATTTGTATGCGGGGTTTTGCGGGATTTTTACGTTGTTATTAGCATAATCAGAGTTTTATGTTCTCACTGGTGGGAATCGTTTTGAGAGTGGTGACAAAATTCTATTCAATATTTTAGAGGTCCTTGTTATTTCATCGTTTCGTAGTAACTTACCGATAAGTCACTAAAACTGTAGGAAAATAAACTATTACAAATCAAAACAAAACACAACTTACACACTTCTTAACATTTCAATAGCAGCAATTGAGAAGAAGCCCTATTTCTCCCTGCCTCACAATACCATTTCTATTGTACTCGATTCGAAATACAACATCACAACACATTACCACTACAAAGTACTCTACTCCCGAACAAATCGATCTCATTTACAATCTCGTTTCTTATCAAAATAACACGGAGAAAAAACAAAATGCTCGACGCACCATCAATTCCTTTAATATTCGTCTCATTAGCTATAATTCAGTGGGAGTAGGCATTCCTGTTGGAATTTCAGCCATATTTCAGCTTCAAGCGGTCGTTCAGTTTATAATGTGATGCAAGTTAGGAGCTGAACGCTTTCCAAAATATTTTTGGAGACTTAGTTTAATGAAATGGGGTACAATCAGGTTTGGTTAGGCCACGGATTTTAAATTCTGGTCTAAAATTCCAACCGATAGAAGAAATAATATTCCTGTGATGCATTGTTAACGAAATCATTATTATTTTTGGTTATCAGAGAGATCCACTGTGTTAGGAAGAATATAACTTAGCCTCTGTTATTTAAATAATTGTTAACATTGAAATTGTTGTTGCTGTTGCTTTTTGTTATTGTTTTGTTAATTATTAATTTCTTGTTGTTTCTTAAATTATGATTTGACGATAATTTTTATTTCATTTACCGTACCACTTCCGTATCAACGCTCGCTGCGCTCTCTCAACTTGGCACCCTTTCGCATGTCACGCCAGCCTACTGTTTGAGGAGATAATTTTCTTCTTAATTAACCCTCTGGTGAATGGCGTATTTAATTGGGCCATCGGTACCTACGTGTGAGGAGACGTTCTCCTCCACGGATGTATGGGGATTTTTAATTGGAAAAGCGACGGGAAGTTTTAATTGTAAGCAATGGATGCAAAGATGGTGGGGAAGGAATTTTGTGCTGTTAAACTGTTTGGTAGGCGAGTTGTGATGAGTTAACTGTTTAGCTGTGTTTGTCTTAGCGTTGAGGTTTATGTTTTGGTTGATTAGAACAAATTGGTTAAGTATATAACAGTTTTAATCGCGTACATATATTATTATTGGCAAGCAGTATTTTTTTTTACTGCTATCACATAACATAACATCACGTCTGTCATCCCCGAAGGGTTAGGCAGAGGTGTATCAATTAGTACACATACATTTCGTCAGTTATGTTTAATGGGCCTAACACACACACAGGCTTCACCTCAGCCTTTCACCTTTTACCTGCGCGATTACACGATGCACACGATACAATACACGATGTGTTTGGTAAAACCCTATTACGATTACCAACCACACGCGCCATGTACTGTGTGCACGGTGTAATCGCGCAGGTAAAAGTGTGGTGAAGCTTGAGCGTGCGGTAGGCCTATATAAAAGGGGGCGAGCTTGCAGTCACATGTTCTACGAAATAAATCGACATTATTTACATTTTCAGAGCATAACTAATCACGACGAGTTATGGAGATAAACATGCCGATTCATTTGAAACACTGCATTATGAATTGTGAGCAATAAATAATAACTGTCTGTTTTGGAAAGGGTCAACACCTATATCTGCACACACAATTTTAACGTTCATAAGTTTTGAAATTAAATAATTGTCGTCAAGCTACTGGGTTTAAAAACTTTATCTTAAAAGTCCTCAAGGAAACATCTGGACACAGAAAAAGATCTATTGACTAAAAAAGTTGTTAATTCACTAAATTATTTATCCTAGCACGTAAAGAATTACTTTTTTGTGTAAACAAAAATATTGGAGTTGTCTAATCCAGTTTTATCCGGACTCAACCGGATAACGGGTAACCGGAAAGATGTTGTCTGTTTGTTTGCGAAAGAAAACTCCCTTCTGTTGTTGTTTGCGATATAATTATTATTTTAGACAAGTTGGTGTCGTGGAATGATTTATCTGAGCGAAGTTTTATAAAGTATTTATTGGATTATCAAATAATAGTATTAAGTGTCTATATTTAGTGATCAAAGAAACGATGGATGGATTGTGTTAAGAATGATATGGCAAGAAATGATGTGTCACAGGAGATGACGAGAAACAGAGAGGTATGGAAGAGGGAGACATGCTGCGCCGACCCCAAATGAATTGTGATAAGGACAAGAGAATGATGATTGGTGGTAAAATATTGTTTCTGAATCAGAATAATTTTGTGTAGCGGTTTATAGAGAAATTGCAAAGAACTGTGTTGCCAACAGGTGTCAGAGTATAATGGCTGTGATAATAATACTGACGGACAAAAATACTGACGGACAGCAAGAATGTACTTGCTAGAGTTCTAGAGATCAAGGTTATGTTGCTAAATGGTAACAACGGAACCCTAAAAATGAGATGATACGGATCCGGTGCAGTGTCCAACTGTCTATACTTCGATTACTAATTAACTTAGAACATAGATCTTAGGTACCTATTTTATTCGTCTTAATACCAAAATAATAGCCTTAGCCCACGTATTCAAATTAAGTACCCTTTTTCATCTCAATTCACTTCTAAACTTAGAAAGTCCTAAGTTTCCTCGAAGCTCGAAGGTTACAAAAGAATAAAACCTCAATAAGTCATCCGCCAAAAATAGCCACAAATCTTTTTTCCTAGACGTTCTAAACCCCGTTTAGGTTTAGCTCAGAGTAATTAAATATGTTTAGAAAAACGCCAGTAGATCAATGGAGCAAAGCATTCGGAAAGGATGGAGTTTCTCTCTCGATAAAAATAAAGCGTTAAATCTCTTCCGCTTGATTTTAGGTAGGGTAGCCATGTGTCTTGTTAATTTACGTCCAACTTTATTTTGTTTTTTTTTTTCTAATGTTAGTTCTTGCTCTCAGATTTCGGTGATTTTGTTTACGTATTGTTTTTGGTTTATTGACGGTTGACAGAGAAGTATGGAAGATAAAAATGTGTTGCGTTGACCCCAAGTAACATGGTTTAAGGGTAAGAAGATGATGCACAAATATTTAGGATTTAGATAATATAAGGATTTAGAGACAAAATTAGGTACAGAAAGTTCGTCGGGGCTGTGGGTTGTTCGAAGAGATACCGCGTCCTCGACACAAAGGGCTAAAAAGAAACATGGGTGGTTTTTAGTCAGTAGAAGTCTGACACTCCTTACCGCTCTGCCCAGAGCGGGAGGAGTCATTTGACGATTATTCACTCGCCAAAAAAAGAAACGAGTACCTATACCGGTGGCGTTGTAGTTTTTTACAACACCCATAGGTTGTTGTAGCGAGGTGTATTGTGCACTAAACAGATCTCAGTTGATGCACAACGAACTACTTGAAGATGTAGATAATATAAATGATAAGTATGGATACAAAATCACCTATCCATGAAATTGACAACCAACGTACCAGCTTTTTATCACCTCGCACAAATCGTAAAAGTCAACCACTTACGACCCATAATTTATCCTTCTCCATTATTTCAGAAAACACATAAACCAACTCAATTTTCTACCGCAACAGCAAAAACCTGCTTTTTAATATTATTTCTATGGCAAAAACTAAAATAAACATTAATGGAATTCTCTCTCTCTTTTGTTACTCTTTTCTCTTATGGATTGCATTATCTGAAATAAACGTATTATTATTATTACGAGGATAATTGAAAGTGTGCAAAAAATCCCTCGTAAGTTGGTCTAGTGGTTGCAAGCGTGACTGTTAAGTATCATCCTGGGTTTGATTCACAAGTCGGGCTAAAAGTGTTATTGGGTTTTTAAACCGAAACTTTCTGTAGCAGCCACGGAGTTTGGATTTATACTCCGTAGATGGAATTAGGCTCTCCCCGTATTCGTAAGACTTGGGCATCGTTCACACCAAACGTATTGTCTGCCGCTGACTGTGAGCACGCGTTACGCAGTTTATCGCTTTTCAATAAATATAAAAAAAAAAACTTCTTGTTCACACCGAACCGACTATACGCTATTACGTAAATCCATAGAGACAGTGAGCATATTCACAATCGGCGGCGGACAATACGTTTACGTTTCGTTGGTGTGAACGATGCCTTAACCATAACAGGCATAACTTGGGTGTATTTTTAGGTACACCTCTGCCGTACTCTTTGAGGATCACAGGCATGATGTGATGATATTATTATGTGAATCACGGGATAAATTGTATTAAAATTTGAAAGTGTGGACATCCTATAAAGCCGACAATAGGAGACATAAATCGGATTAACGCTTTGAAACTCTAGAGTCGATCTAGTGAAAAAAGTAGAAGATCCCGTATACGAGTCCGATAAAATGTTTGCTCTCAATTCGACGATTATTAAATTTTAAGTGCATATTGCTTGCTTCTGAGAACTTGGCTATAGACATTTTATATTTGAAGAGGTTGCAGGCTCCTCCGGTGTATAGTCAAGTTCTTTACCGTATTATGTTTGCCTTCCCGATTGATGGTGATAGGGATGGTCCTTACGTGGCACTTTAACTTAACTGGTTAACGTTTGTTGTACTATAGGGACAACTTTTCCTAACCCTTCGGGGATTACATGTGGGTTGTTTTTTATGGTACGTTTACCTTATGTGCATGTTTACGCACAGGCGGGGCGTCGCGCGGCGCGTGCTGCGTTTTTTATTCAAACACATGGCGATGTATGAAAAAGTTAACAACGATTTCAAACGTCAATTTTACGTAAATTCCTCAGTAAATTAATAAAAAAGCACGAGACGAACCTTCTGCACGCGCCGCGCGACGCCCCGCGTCTCCGTAAACGAGCCCTTATAGTGTACCAAAAAGTAAGGTCAGTTTTCGTGGTTCCTAATGGTCTCGTGGACATCTGATATGAAACGAAACTTGGATATCAATTGGTGGATGGCAGGGTTACTTCCGCTTTTTATCAGCTTACATGGTTCACCTGGGTCGTGAAATCAACCATGTTAGAGCCAGCTGCAGATGATTATCAGTATTAAACATGGAACGACTGCCATTATAAACAACAGAAACCTAGTTACTGAGTAACACGATGTTGATTTCTGTTGTCCAAATATAAACTCACACCGTTTTCCCATGGGGGTAAGCAGAAACCACAGAACAACACCAGCTACGATCCTTACATACCTACTCCTTTTGCCTAGTTCATATTCATAGATCTGGTCATCATACACGCCCGTCAAATACCACGTACCTGCCCTTTTTGAAGAACGTCACCAGTAAGGTAAGGCGTTATCACTCACATCGGCCTCGTAAATACCTGTTGTTAGTCGCCTTTCACGCATTCTCTCCATATGACCAAACCATCTAAGGCTTTAAATTTTTGTCACAATATCTTCTTTCTATTCACATTTATTCCAAAAATATGTTATTATCAAAGAAACAAAACCTTTCCACTTCAAACGATTTCATCATTTTCCTCCAAAAAATATCATAACTCATCGTTCCGAATTAAAATTTCCTCTAGATTTTGACCTTCCTAATTATCTTCGTGTTTATTCTGTGAAGTTCAAAGGGTTCCGTTATACAAAGGCGGTCGGGTCGCTCGGATTTTCCAAAGGGTTCCGTAAGAAAGGGATTTATCATAGACACGCGTCATGGTGGTTATATTGTGCGGAGTTTAACGTAATCCTGTAAAGGTGTTCCTGGGGACGGACCGATGGGATGTTTGTTTTTGTCACGGATTTCACTCAGATGGAAAGGCTTAACTTGTTCGAACTGAGGTTGTGCACATTCCCATGTTTCTCTGGCGTTCTATTATTTAACTCTTAAAACCGAGTCATCTTTGTCATGAGATTTACCAGTTTGAAGTCAGTCGAAATGCGGTTTAGGTTTGTTGACTACTCAGTCGATACTTTATAGAAAACTATTTCTGTTAAATTGTCATTATCTGGCAAACTTTTTCCCAACCATCGTGGATTTGGCTTCTAGTCCGACCGCTTGTAGCCATGAATACCAGTGAATACCAGTATTTTAAATTAAGCAACTGAATACGATACCCCTAGCTAGATAAGACTGGTTGTCAGATTTTCGGGTCACTGACTAACTGTAACGACTACCAAAGATCTACTTAATGATAGTCAGGATCAACCAAAAGCTCAAAATGCTTTCCGACACAGGAAACTTGACTTATATTATAATGAATGGATGGTCATTCATCCACAAACCGACCTAGCCAGGTGCAGCTTAACCTGAATCGACCCGAGCGGTAATGTAATGCAAAATAATTTCTGCAAAAACTAGCTCCAGGCAAAAAGAAACAAATTACTTAATGGAATCCAAATACCATTAAGTAATTTGTTTCTTTTTTCTACAAAAACTTTTTTTAAAGACACATTGTCCATACAATTCGAAACTTAACAAAAACAAGGACTTTTATCCTACATCAGTGTGACGTGAGATTAACCTCAGACTGGCAGAGATTTGTCGAATACAAGTTGTGGCCACACTACGTCTGTTTGTTTGTTACTTAACTGTGCTTGTGTCCAATGTTACTGAAAATTACCCGTAAAGACACAGGACTTCTGTGGTTTTTTTATGAGGATCGGTTACAAGGATTTAGATTGTCAGCTACGCTTTACTGACCAGTCAAAATCAAAATTCATTTATTCAAACTAGGCTGATAATCAGCACTTTTCGAAGGTTAAAATTTACTTTACTTTACTATTTACATTTTTATAAGACAGTCCCCCAAAACGCCCACCCATCGACACTTCCTAGTGTTTAGCTGGAATGAAGAAGTGGCGGAACAAACTCCCCAGCACACATCTGTGTGTTAGGTTGGTTAGAAGAACCAGACTCGATACAATAGCAAGGTGTCAGTTTTTAAGATTTACTACAGACACAATCAGTAATACACAATAGTATAATTATAACAATAAACAATGTAAAAATTAAATAATAAATACATAACATAACAGTAAACTAATTTTGGAGAAAGAACTCAAATAACAAACATTGTCTGGTGTCAACTTAGCGACCAACTATTCTTATCATCTAAGTAGTCGTTAATAGAATAGTAATCTTTTAAACAAAGATTAGATTTAACTGTGGCTTTAAACTTATTAAATGGCAAGTCTAGAAAAGAAAGAGGCAGTTTATTATAAAATGTAATCCCGAGCCCTACGAATCACTGTTTGCAGTGTACAGGTGGATATTTTTTCTAATATATAAAATGTTGGCAAAGATAATATATTGAGAAGCAACCGTGAGAATACCAATCTCCTTAAAAAAATGTCTAAGGGAAACTCGGGCACCCAGCTGATAAATTGCACGAACCGCTCGCTTCTGCAGAACAAATATATTTTGAATATCAGCAGCTTTGCCCCACAGCAGAATACCGTAGGACATAACGCTGTGAAAATAACTAAAGCAGACTAACCGCACTGTATCAACGTCAGAGTATTGTCTTACTTTTCTGACGGCATATGCGGCCGAACTTAGCCTTCTCGCTAGGCTTGATTTATGTTTAAACCACATTGTAATTTTGAATCTACTGTTATGTCCAGAAATACAGCAGAGTCGGCAGTTTCCAGCTCCTGATAATATTGGGAATTTGGGACCTAGATATCTAACATTGGGTAAAGCGAACTTAATTATTTTAGTTTTCTGTGCATTAAGAACAAGGTTGTTTGTTGCGGACCAATCCGTGACCATTGATAGCGCGCTGTTTACGTCGTCAAAATCGTGTCTATTCCTATCTACTTTAAAGATAAGAGAGGTATCATCTGCAAATAGTACAACGTCACAAAAACCCTGTAAATAATATGGCAGATCATTAATATCAAGAATAAAAACGGATCCAGTATTGAACCTTGAGGTACACCTAGCCGAACCGGTAGCCCGGAAGATTTCGCGCCATTTACGTCTACACATTGAAATCTATTTTGTAAATACGAATCTATCACATTTAGGGCCTCATTTTGAACACCGTAATGACGCAGTTTCCATAAAAGCGTGTCGTGATGTACGCAATCAAAAGCTTTAGAAAGATCGCAGAAAGTTAGTGCTTCAAACTCACCAATGAGTACGTGAAGGTGTAAGGCCTGTAGGGGCTGCGGGTTGTTCGAAAGAGATACCGCGGCCTCGACATAAACGGCTAAGAAAGAACATGGGTGGTTTTTAGTCTGACACTCCCTTTCGTTCTGCCCAGAGCGGGAGGGGGGGGGGGGGGGTCATTGGATGATTTCCCACACCTACAAAAAAAAGGTTACAATTATTTTGATTATCAGTTACGCCAGTTTTTTACTAACCAATGGAGAAGTTAGTGCTTCAAACTCACCAATGAGTACCTGAAGATGTAAGGTAAATGTAACTTTTCTTTGTCGTTATTGTAGCCCATTTGTCTAGAAAGTAAGAGTCTTATCGTGAGTTATCAGCAGTGATCGGAATAGGTAGAGGTATTTAGGTTCATTGGCCGCAAACATTGATGTTAAAATGGATATTCCACGTGATTCCGATAGATACTACGGGATTTTATTGAATTTCATTATTTTTGGTTTATGTAAGCCAATAAGCGCATGATTGTTGTATCTTGAATAAGAAATTGTTACGTAAATAAATATATGTGGTATAATGAATCAAGTTTATCTATTTATTATACTATCCTTATTCCTGTCCTTCATGCCAGGACTCGGGGAATATCCATATTATTCTAATCTATGGCAAGTACATAAAACAGCTCTACCTATTCCGATCTCTGGTTATCTATACTAATATTATAAAGCTGAAGAGTTTGTTTGTTTGTTTGTTTGTTTGTATGTTTGTTTGTTTGTTTGTTTGTTTGTTTGAACGCGGTAAACTCAGGAACTGCTGGTTGGAATTTTAAAATTCTTTTTGTGTTGGATAGTCCATTTATCGAAGAAGGCTATAGGCTATATAACATCACGCTACGGCTAATAGGAGCGGAGCATAAATGAAAAATGTTACAAAAACGGGAAAAGGTATTTCCTTTTTGAGAGCTTCCGCTGCGTGCGCTGCGAAAACGGTTTAAGTTACGCAAATATCATGTATGAAGGAATTGTTCCTCTTTAAAATTTCTTAAAAAAAGTCCGCGACAGCATATATCTATCTTTTAAGATTGACTCACTGTAACCCTTTTTTACTATTAAACTGTTAGGTTAAAAATAATTATTTTTTGCGAAGCTTATTTAACCCATATGGTATTAATCTATATTTAAATAAATGTGTTTGTTAGAAGGAAAATTTAATATAGAATATTTGTGCCCTTACTTTAAACAGTTTAAACAAATATCTTAGAAGATATCGCAATGTAAAAATATCCGCGCGGCAAAATAATTCGCGCGTCGCAATGTAGGGAGATTCTTTCCGGGAAATTCAAATTCAAAATATTTATTGCATCATAATGTTTACTGAGGTTTACAAGTACAGAGTCTTATCGTATATCTATTAAACAGTAAGAGATACCTATAGTAATTCACACTTTAATATAATAGCTAATCTAAACTATTATAATAAAGAAGAAAGATAAGATTTTTTTGTTTGTTACGATTTAGCTTAATTTATGTCGGATAGTCGATATATCGAGAAAGGTTTTAAGCTATATTTATGTGACGCAGACGAAGTTGCGTGGGTCAGCTAGTCAGACATAAATAACAAACGTTTGCTTCTTCTTTATGATACAACCAAAAAGCACATTACAAATCCATATTTGTAACGAGCGAGGCAAGAATCCGGCACCCTCTCCGCTCGGGTGACATGCGGTCGCAATCACGACTAATATAATGTTTTTCAATAAAGGAATCCTTTCGCCAACCGGAGGGGAGGTGATTCAGATGTCATGTTGTCACGTCATCATTCCCTCTACGCGGTTAGTCTGGTTACAGAATAGTTAGATACAGAAGCCCAGGGCCCCGATTGTATAATTGTTGATTTTGACAAGTTTGGTGTTTTATCTCCTTCGCGTATAATTATATACTTTTGCCTAGTTTCATTTGTTAGCGAACAACTGAAGATAAATAAGTTAACTGCCAAAAACTATCGCTATTTTATAAGGTTTAATGGGCATTATCTACACATTCGACAAAATCCGGTCAATGTAGCGACACCTGGGGAGGCCTATGTCCAGCAGTAGACGTCTTTTGGCTGAAATGATGATGATGATGACATTCGATAAAGGCCTTACGAACGTGTTTGTATAAGCGTGAGACCTGCTATCACTCGTTATTTATGTGAATTGACCTTCTGTAACTCCATCAGCTATCTATTCCGTGGTATAGGCCTGCAACAGAACTATACGCTATATGTTATGAGGAATAGATGTTATAACGGCACGCCCCCTAGTTTGTGGAATGATTTATGAACGCAACGCGGTCCAAAGGATTGATGTGATTTTTTATGATTCTCGGTTTTTCTTCTGAATTTGACAGTGCTTCTCTCTACGTAATTTTGATCTTTGTAGGAAGAATAGTTTTGGAACAATTGATGGGAGGGTTTTGTTGCGTATTCTTCTAGTTTTATGGCGTATCCCAAACGGACGGCACATTGGCCAGTTCCCACCAAAAACTCCAAAAAATGTCTGAATATAGCACTGTTGAAATTTTACACGGTCTGGACACTGGTATTACCAGACCATTGCCTAGTGTTATTAGAAGCTCATTTTAAGGTACTCTTGGTATAAGTAACGATTCGTGATCATCACCATCCACAGACCGACTTCACCCACTACTTGGTATAGGCCTCTCTTTACATGTCTTATGCAGGACAGGTCGACCAACACTTCTCTTTACATGTCTTATGCAGGACAGGTCGACCAACACTTCTCTTTACATGTCTTATGCAGGACAGGTCAACCAACACTTCTCTTTGCATGTCTGTTGCAGGACAGGTCGACCAACACTTCTCTTTCCAGTCCTTGGACGCTCGGTCACTGCTTTACTCCATCTGCTATCACTGTACTTTGCTATCAACAATAACATACCACGCCTGTTATGCCAGAAAGGTCAGGCAGATGAATCTATTTATTAGCCTATTAGTACACCCATATTTGACTAGTTATGTTTAAGTGCCATGTAATAGGAGTCGAGCCTATTGCCATCAACCGGGCACAACCTGGGAATAGAACCTAGGACTTCTTGCACAGCAGTCGCGCTTGCGACCACTATTAACGAGGCAGTATTTAATAAATAACGATAACTCGTCAATGTTGACTTACATAATTATTATAACCTATAAACCTAATCCTTTTTTTTAGCATAATACCTAAAATAAAACTACTGTATTGCAACAGTCAACTGCATCACGGTGACTTACGAAAATAAATCGTATTGCATTTAACAATGGACCACCTGCAGCTTTATTTTCGTAGCTCAGAGTCGAAAAGCGTTGAAAGTTTATTCAAAAGTTTCAAGAAGGCACACAGAGTCGTTGTCGGCGAGTAGTGTTGTACCTGGCGAATAGTTGGGTAGAATTGTACTTGGCGAATAACGCGACAGATGTCGCTGTAAGCGGTGAGAAGTTTTTAAAAGAAAAATATTAACATGAATCTTGAATGTTTCGGAAAGTTTGTGAGTTATTTTACTATTCTGAAGGCTTTGGTATTTTAGCCGCAACCGTATATTCCAGGAAACCTTTTATTGCGTGGGTGCTGTTAGTATAGATTATGTTGTTAGTCTAGAAAGAAATGACGTCTTCACCTAGTGAACGTTTTATCTTGTGCAAAACATAAGTTCATGTTATTTTTATAGAATGGGACTTGTACAAATTATTTAGCTGACCGTGGGCTAGTTATTTTCAAGTTTACCAAACAAGACTAGTGTGGGGAATCGCTGACCTTATAACACCTTTCTCGACTCGGTATTCGAATCAGGAGCTCGTACTAGCGACCATGAACGAAACGATGCAATACTTATTCGACAAATTAAAAAAGCGTATAATTATGACCAAGTCACTTCTAACAAACAAACGACCTATCAAACTTTACGAAGAATGAACAAATCGGTCCCTAAACTTTTTATATCAATACAAAAAAAAAACTTAGTAAAAGTAAATACCCTTCGCATATCCCTTTCCGGCCCCAACTCACATCATTTAAAAATAATCACTTTCTTCCCAACTGAGTATTGTCGGTCAAAACACCATTCAGACCAGTTTTTATTGTCTCGCAAAACGGCTTGGCCACTATATAATACGCTTAAACTACACACGTTTTGCGATAGCGAAAACTGAAACAAATAGAAGAAGTTTATTGGAGTGTCATGAGTCATGTGGAGCAAGACCGAAAGACCGTTTTAGACCGGTTTCCGATTAGCGTATATCACGCGTAGGTATAAGCTGCTTATTGGAAACGCGCGTAGGCACGTATTTGTGCGCCTTTAAAGCTCATAGCTCAAATCAGTCAATTATTTTTTTTATTTGCGCGAGTGTCCATTGATTTGAGCAATCATTCTAGAATATGCGTTTTATCAAGCATGTAATTAAATGTGCACGCGGGTAAGCACGAAAGCCGATACGAGCTTACGTGCAAGCAAATACTCTAGTTTGTAATCGCTCTTTTAAGCGAACAACAGTGAAACGCGCATGTCGCCTGAGGTCGTGTACGCAGCCTCAGTCCAATTTTTACTGTCCCACATATCGCTTCAGGTCACCATTTAAAGCCATGGAAGAGTTTTCCATCGATGTACGACAATTATTGCGGAAAACTGCCTTCTGCCGGTTTATGGGGCAATCCGGGATTATCCTGTCCCTTTTAAATGTTGTACAGTGTCATAAAAGAACAAATGGGTACGTTTAATAGATCGTAAGAGGAAAATTGATGAACAAAGGCGCGTTCTTGGAAATGTTAATAATCTGGAAAATTTTATACTGTAGAATTCATTTGCAGGTACATTAATATAACTGTGAAACTTAAATATTAATTAAATGCAAATTATCATTATTTATATCTGTAACTAGCTTTTGCCTGCGGCTTCGCCCGCGTGACGATTTTCCATACAAACTTTCATCCCCTATTTAACTCCCTTAGAGGTTGAATTTCGAAAAATCCTTCCTTATTCCTTGTCTAGATTATAAAGGGAACCTCTGTGCAAAATTTCAGCTTTCTAGGTCCAAGGGTTTGGGCTGGGCGTTGATGAGTCAGTCAGTCAGTCACGACTTCTCTTTTTATTTATATAGATAGATAGATAGATAAATACTGATATCAGATACATTACTCTAATGAACAGCATGATACAGTTATTTTTTGCTTGAACATAATTTCAGTTCATTTTGTGTTCAGGCGTTTCATGCGAGTTAATGTTTCTGGATCCTATCCTATGTTGTGTCTGTTTCTAGTCTAACCAGAGGTTATGTTGTATTAATTTTCAAAGCACAGGTATCGTCTTCGTTGTTAGTTTACGTGAAAAAAGAAAAAATATGTGTCCAATATTTTTTGGAAATCTGACTGACTAATTAGATTTTTTTGTCAACTATTTACGTCTGCTGTCTGACTGCCACGTTAGCCTAGTAGTAGCAACCGAGGCTGAGGTTATGAGTTCGATTCCCGAGTCGAGCAAAGTGTTCATGGGTTTTTCCATCATGAATTTCTCAGTAGCAGCCACGAAGTTTGGATTTGTGCATAATTGATGGCAATAGACTCGCCCCCTTTTTCGTGGGACTTAAACATAAGTGGCAAAATTATTAGGTACCTCTGCCTAACCCTTCGGGGATTACGGCCGTGATGTTATTTATCGGGTAAACAAAAATAAAATCAATAAGTGAAGTACAGTCCAGTTTTCTCCGAGAAACAATCAAAATATCGTAAAAGTAAGATACGTCAGCCTGGTATTAAATTATTTATTGGATGGCATCTTCATAGACCCACAAATTGGAGTGTGTCAGTAATAAGCCGAGAGTGACGTCATTTTCTGGATAGCACCTATTTACAGTAGAACAAGCTAATAAGTATACAGGCAAAAATCTTTTATTATTCTAGTACACTGAAAATATTGATTGCAATTTTGTTTTATAATGCGTTTTGCATTAAGCGACTGATGTCAAACGCTGTATCATTTCTCATCAGTCTCTAAATGTATCTGTCTAATCTTATTTAAGTAAATGCAAGTGTAGGAGCGCTGACACATCAGTTTTGTAGTCGTCGTACGGGCAGCGCTCGGCGACATTAGTTCGCCCGTAACCACCGTACATTATAGACGCGCTACCATCTGAATTAACCATTCCTTGTAATATCGTGACAAGTAATAAGTAAAGTGATTATAAAGTTCCGCAGTATTTCATTTTCTCTCCGTACACACACAACCTAAAAGACCTTATACACACGCACACAAAACAAGTTAGCTGGCGCTTTACTTATTAGCTTGTTCGACTGTACGTTCTACGATCAATCTATGGTAGTGATGCCTGTTTTGCGCTTTATAGAGGACAGTTAAGATAGGAAGAAGGGTTCTTTTGGGACGTCCCAATTCACTTGTGTTTTACAGCCAGTGGATTTGAGGGTTTTGACAAAAGCTTAGGTCAAATGATTGAACACATCGTGAAGAAATCGGTAGATCTTAGATTCCTTTTTGTTAGTCTTGTTTTTAAATTTAAGTTTTATTTCCTATATTTAACAATTTTAACCTGTGTGACTCTGATAAAAACTTTTTCTTTATATCTTTCTATAAAAAAGGAAAAAAAATGTGCTGGTGAAAAGATGTTGATTTTAAAGTATTTTTAGTCTTAAAGCTCGTGTTCGAATTTGTTTACATGTTTCAAAATTTAATTCTTAGTGCTGGTAATTTATCCTACTAATATTATAAATGCGAAAGTTTGTGAGTGTGTGACTGTACAAATATAGATAATAACCTGGATTAACACTTATGATAGTTTTTATCCCGATTTTATCTTCCTGTGGGATAATTTTTGAGTTGCAGCGGGTGAAGCCGCTGGCAACATCTAGTTGATTATAAGAGTAAACTGACTGTGTACATTAACTAAAAACAAATTATTAATTATTATAATTAATAACTATTACTATTTACACTACGAAATACAAATTTTAATAATGAAACGAGCACTAGTGTCGTTATTAAAATTAGGTCGTACACAACGGTTAAAAACAACATAACTTACCAGCGTTTCTTCATTTCCTCTTTTATTCTGTTGAAATAAATTTAAAATAATACAAGTTCATGCAAATACTAAGTTAACTCGGTGCCTAGGCTGCAACTGCTACCAACTTTTGATTTAAGAACCTTAATTCATTTAAGATACACAGTTTTCTTCAGGATTAAGGTTCTCTACAAGTAAGGTCTCGACTTGAAGAATAATCCGAGTCTAAGGAGTTTGAATAAGAGGTTCATCATAATAATATTAAGCCACCTATGGTTATAGTTTTAAAGTGAGAGATGTAATTGAAAATGTGTATTTTGCCCGTGGAAATACGAGTTCAACGAATTTGGCCAAGGTAAAGCTGACGAGAAACACCTGGATAAGAGATGCACTGGATCGGGACATGTGGCGGAAGAAAAGGGAGGCCTATACCGCAGTAGGTGACTTCGGGCTGATTATGATGATGATGATGAAAGCTGACGATGTTGCCCTCCCTCCGTTTTCTATAAAGATAATCACAGTATACATTTGTATGACGTGAAAACTAAAAAAAGCAAAGCAAACACAAAGGTACCGCGTAGCTCGTACAGCGTTTGAATGTCCAAAAAACCGAAAAAACCTACACACTAGAGTACAACAATGTCGCCCACACCGAATTTCAATACCAGACAACACACCATACAAATAAATATATCCTCTCCACATTGGGAACCTGAACAAAATCCGTCCGTTATGACATATACGCCGATCCAAGCGGGATGCCTATCAAATATTTATGGCACAATCCTTTCCGACTGATTGCAATGTACTCGCGTCGTGACATTGAGGTACTACGCGACGGATATTAAAATGTGCCGGTGAAAAATAGTGGGGTTTTATTCGTGATTTGGTCCTGAAAGGTTTTTCACAGATATTTGGGATATTTCGGTTGGTTTTGGAGCTTTGAACTCACTGTCATTTCCACTCTGAGTTACGCTGGCTACGGTAAAAAGTGTAGCTTTTTTTCTATTCGATGTTTCATATTGTTTTTATTTATTTATTCGGTACACCAATTATAGCAGTACATACATAGCATTAATATAGATTATAACAGTAAGAGAAGTGCTGATATGTATGCCTATTATAAGTATACGCATACCAAAGGACAACAAAATAAGGTTCAGAAATCTTAATAATTAAGGTTTCAGAATCGAGTTGCTGTAATTCCATGCATTATTTTTAATTGCATACAAAAATGTAGGTTCTTTGAAGGCCTACCTACCTTTCAAGCGATAGCACTTGTTTTGGAGAGAATATAGCTCTCCAAAACAAGTAGAGATACCATGATCTACTACTAAAAAAAGTTATTTCATTTCACTGACTTTTACCGCTTTCTGCAGTCTCAGGCCTATGATTTTGTATCAATCTTAACATACTCCTGCTGAGTATAATTAATATTGTTTTCTTGCATATCCTTTCTTACCATAGGCCCCATATAACATAAGCAATTTATCACATATCGGAATTGCTGGTGCACCAGTGGTAACATCACGACTTGGTCGGTCTACCCACACTAGAGCGAGTCGTGATGTTTGAGCTCTCAGCGAGGAGGATAATTATGCAGTGTCTAATTGCGGTGGAGTTGAGATGTCCCAGAACTATAATTATCCGATTCATCGAGCCCCTATTTTTATTTTATTTTTTTAGCCTGCACTGTCCCACTGCTGGGCAAAGGCCTCCCCCTATTTCTTCCAAAAGCTCTATTCCCTAGTTACTGTGTTAAATTTTTATTTAAAGTAATTCCATCATCATCACCACCATTCTCCTGCCCTAATCCCAATTTATTTGGGGTCGGCGCAACATGTCTTCTTCTTCCATACTTCCCTATTTCTCGTCATCTCAGCAGTCACCTCCTTTCTAGCCATATCATTCTTCACACAGTTCATTCATCGTTTCTTTGGAATTTAGTAATTTACTAGCTTTTGCCAGCGGCTTCGCCCGCGTGAAAATGACGATTTTCCATACAAACTTTCATCCCCTATTTAACTCCCTTAGGGGTTGAATTTCGAAAAATCCTTCCTTATTCCTTGTCTACATTATAAAGGGTACCTCTGTGCAAAATTTCAGCTTTCTAGGTCCAAGGGTTTGGGCTGGGCGTTGATGAGTCAGTCAGTCAATCAGTCAGTCAGTCAGGACTTCTCTCTTTATTTATAGAAGAATATAGATAGATATAATATAGATAGAAGATTAGTATAGTAAAAACAGTGATTCACACCCAATGTCTTTTCTTGCATGAAGCACATCTTCTGCCTACATTATGTTACTAACCTAACGGAATAAATCCCAGCAACCCAACATACTCATAATCACTTCTGTCAAACAATTCTACATCTCAAAAACGTTTGACAAGTCCCAAAGAGCCGTCGCCAAGACAAGTGCAATCAAAGTCAAACATTCATCACTCAAGTACGTATTGTCATCGCGAAATCTTCGCTACTCTCCGAGATTGACGTCTCTCTCAGTATTTGTTGTACACTCTTCTGGTATTGGTGACACATTTTTATTTAGTGCCTGGGAAGTAATTGTTTTGTGTGTTCGAGAAAAAAGATGTTTGTTATATGTAACAATTTCATGGGCTAGGTAGGATCGTTACACAGTGGATGCCTGAAGACGGTCGTCGCCACAGAGGTTGACCCAAGAAACATTTTTTTTGTTATCAAATAACCCCACCCGCTCCTGGGCAGAGCGAAAGGGAGTGTCAGACTTCTACTGACTAAAAACCGCCCATGTTCTTTGTTAGCCCTTTGTGCCGGGGACCAAGAAACACTGCCGTGGAGATTTGGTCTCGTTCTGACGATTGGCTGAAGTTGGTAAACATCGAGAGAGCTGGAAAGGAATGGGGGATGCCATTGCCTAGCAACAGAGAAACAAAATCGATTTTTATTTACGACGACGACTGACAGGGCAGAATGGAAGAAAAACGTGTTGCGCCGACCCCAAATACCATGGGATAAAGGCAGGAAGGTGATGATTTAGTCCAGGTGGCAAGAAAGTCATGACCAGAATCAGAGAAAGTATTATCAATGATAGTCCATACCTGTTTTTCCTGCCAATGTTCCCAAACCTGTATCAATCCCACCCTTGGGATACCCGACTCTTTGTGAGAGCAAGCGTACTACGAGTATCATAAACCTCGCCAACTCACAGTTTATTCTGGTCACCATTGATTAGATTCAGAGGTTCATAAATAATAATCCCGTCGGAGCTACGGGTTGCTCGAAAGAGATACCGCAGCCTCGGCACAAAGGGCTAAGAAGGAACATGGATGGTTTTTAGTCAGTACAAGTCTGACACTTGACACTTCTGACACACTAATTTCAGAAAGGTCAGTTTCACTATTGGTCACGTGAAATACTGAAAACGTGATAGTTAAGTTTATAGATATTCTAAAATGACACCTGATATTTTGTGGCCTCGTAAGAAAATATTACTTTTCTATTTCCATTATGTTTTCTGAACTTATTTTTTTGTTCTGTTGCCAAGCGAACTTACCTACTGTGTTTCGTTTCAACATTAAAAAAGCAATATTTATGTTTCAGTAGCGTCAATGAAAATACCAAAACAATTGAAAACAAAAGCCTCATCAATTGCACGCATCCTACGGCTCTTTCTGATTCGTTTTTGTTGGCAAAAAAAAACGTAAAGTAAAAACCAGGAAATATAACTTTTAAAGTATTCATTGTTATTAAATTTAAGGTTGATTCACTTTGGTTTATTTTTGAAACTAGATTGAATTCCTGTGACTGATTTAAAAATAAACAACTAATTGGTTTCGTACAGTCACGTTCACGTCAACGTCACGTACTTTTTTTTTGGAGTGTTGGAAATCATAAAATGACTCCTCCCGCTCTGGGCGAAGCGGAAGGGAGTGTCAGACTTTTACTGACTCAAAACCACACATGTTCATTCTTAGCCCTTTGTACCCGGGGCGCGGTATTTCTTTCGGACAACCCGGAGAACGTCAAGTTCTACGTTCATATATTACTAAGACAAAGGGTCAAAATACTTTTAAACATACACGAACTACCTATGTTATTATTAAAGACATTCACAGGTCAGTCACCTGAGACTCACGTAAATAAGTGTGTCATGTAAATGAGTGTGCTAATACTTCTAATGGAAGACTTTCTAACTAGCTCCCATTCTTCTGTAGGTTCCAGTCACAGAGTAAGAAAACATCGCGCCGGCAGCATCTGGATACGGCAAAATATTAATAAAATTCGTGGTATCAAAAGTGCAGAATTAAAATTATTTTATATAGTAGCTGTGGTAGCCCAGTGGTGGCGACCACGACTTGCGAGCAGTAAAGTCGGTGTTTCAAACCTAAGCAGGCGCGTTTCTTTGTGTAATTTATTGAATCACCACTGCTCTCAAAACGCTGAAGGAAAATATCGTGAGGAAACCGGCAGAGGTGTAATAATTAGTATACCACATTTCGCTAATTGTGTTAAAGTCCCATGTAATTGAAGGAGAACCTATGTTGCCATCATTAAATTCCTAAACATTCCAAATTCTTGACTAGACGTAGAAAGTACTGCTGATGCCGCATCTAGCAGCCGCTGGGGCTCGGTGCTCTGTGGTTTTACTCTCACTCATACTATGAAGCATGATAATGTTTGTTTTAGTCCAGATTTTAATCATCATCACTACACACACATATTTATTATAAAACAAAGTCCTCCGCCGCGTCAGTTTGTCTGTCTGTTCGCGACAAACTCAAAAACTACTGATGCGATTTTCATGACGTTTTCACCAGTAGATAGAGTGGTTATCTAGAAAGGTTTTATTATATAATTTGACCGACGTCCAAGCGGGCGAAGCTACGGGAAAAAGCTAGTACAATATAAGTATGTGATGTAGGTACTAGGTATAGTTCCGAGATTTGCGTTTTTGGTGTCTGACGGAGCTAGGTTAATTTTGTATTTAGAAATTACGAACCGTCGCGTCGTATGGTTTCTAGAAGTGTAAGTTTAATGTTAATCTATCTCAATAAAGTGGCAGTTCATTAACCTTCCCCTAATTATGTTATAGGCTTAAACTTATTACTTAAGTATTTGTAACGATAATCGTGTATGTAACACCTTTGTGAACTTGTCGTGTTTCTCGCTAATACATAGAATATTATCGATCATATTCGGTTACCTATACAATAAGCTATGTTGCTGAAGGCAAGATACTATGGCGATCTGTAAAGAAATAAATTGAATTAAATGGCACATTGCATGTCCGGTATAATACAGGTTTGATTAGTACAATGTGATGTGGGTTCGATTCTCACACTCTTTTCTAAAACTTCCTTTCCGTGAATTCCAGGGTAATAGTTTATTTTGCGAACAAACTGCCATTCATTCCTGTCTCCTTTCTTTTCTAAAAAACAATAATAGTTTGTACTTTAAGAGCTGCACAAATCGTTCCAATGACAATGCAACTCGACGGAAACTATCCTGCAGAAAACAACACCAGTCTACGATACCCAACAAATTCTTGTCACAGCGTGCCCATTTGCTTGCCACGCCATCCATCAAGAAAATCTACGATCCAGCTCGTTTTAACGCCTAGTGCTCTATACGTAATCTACATACACTACATTCAGGTCAACGTGATAGATTATCC
This sequence comes from Diarsia dahlii, assembly GCA_949775195.1. Taxonomy (NCBI): domain Eukaryota; kingdom Metazoa; phylum Arthropoda; class Insecta; order Lepidoptera; family Noctuidae; genus Diarsia; species Diarsia dahlii. The sequence goes on along the minus strand of OX459197.1, from coordinate 21,529,406 downwards.
AAAGAAAACCAGAAAATACCAAAGACTTTGAAAGTAACAATTGCTTTCTTTCTTTGAATTTCTTTTTGGGGAACAAAAGAATAGGAATAAAGTGGAGGGAAAGCGGGAAAAGTCAGCGTTTGTTTGAATGAGGGTAGTTACATTTTGATCGCGCGGTAATGTGACATTTAGATTATTTATTGGTTGTTTTTTCTTGGATTTCGGCGGAATTAGGACGTGATCTGTGTGGGTGATGTTTAATTATTATGTACTTAGTTAATAACGTTTTATTTCGTCGTGATATTCTTGTTTGTATTGAGATATTTTTATTCGAATTGTACTCCACGGGCGCGTTTCTATCTAAACATCGATTCTTAAAATGTTTTGTGTCTTAATTTTTTTCTACAAAAAGGTATTAAAATTAACTGCCATGTATGTCTAGATGTATAAGCACAAGATAATATTGTAAGCATTTTTCAAAGTCAGATAAAAGAAAGTAGAGAAAATCTAGAAAGTTTAATAGGCAACAGTACGATAAATTCTCGCCTGGACAATGAGTGACATTTGCCTAGATTCATCACGTAGGAGTCGCAGTGCCGCGGGCAGTGGACACTCACACACATACCAGACGGTTGAGCAACCAATGGCGCTTGATACTGCATGCTTTAGTAACCTGGTGTCAAAGCTTTTATACCGCCAATGAGCCTCTGACTTGGCTTCGACTTGTTCTCGTCTAGAAATTTCTCTTAAGCATGCTGGTTTCCCCGTCGGGGCTGTGGGTTGTTCGAAAGAGATACCGCAGCCTCGACACAAAGGGCTAAGAAGGAACATGGGTGGTTTTTAGTCAGTAGAAGTCTGACACTCCCTACCAGTCTGCCCAGAGCGGGAGGAGTCATTTTATGATTACCCACCCTCCAAAAAAAAAGCATGCTGAATTACACCGAAGCTAGTGATAGCGTTTCGAAGATAAATAGCGTTTCCTTACCCAACCCATTTGTGCCACTTGCCGAAAATCTTCCACCTGGACACGAGTTGCCATGACTGACCTGGAAGTCTCTAAACAGACTCCGGACACAGGTAGGCCGAAGCAAGGAAAACCTGTTCAGGTGGAGATTCATAGATGACTCTGCCCTGGAGTGTAAATGTGGTCTTGCCCTACAAACTATGGGGCACTTGATATCGTGTCCAGCCTGTCCTGTTACTTGCACATCACAGGAACTGATGGAGGCTACTGAAAGTGCCGAACTCGTCGCCAAATTTTGGGCTGACTCAATTTGAATTGTCATCGACACGCTAAGAAGTGATAATTATACAATACGCTATTATTTAACTAGCTGCATTTATAGTGACGTTCTGTTTCAGTCCATCCTAATATTATAAATGCGAAAGTAACTCTGTCTGTCTGTCTTTCTGTCTGTCTGTCTTTGCTTCACGCCTAAACTACTGAACCGATTTGTGTGAAATTTGGTACAGACATAGTTTGGAACTTGAGAAAGGACATAGGATAGTTATATTTTTTTTTTTTTCGCGAGATAAATCAGAAATCTGCCGGAAGTCACTATTCCACGCGAACGAAGTGGCGGGCAAAAGCTAATAATAAATAAAATGAAATAATAAACAAGTGCTTTAAGGATAGGATAGGTACTGATTATAAAGACAAATTATAATTTTCTTGACATCGTTCCACAAAATATCCAAACCACTATCGAAACTAATTCTCACTTAATCAAAATGTCTACCTAACACCGAAACCTAAACCCGACCTAAATCGACACTCCGCTGGTCAACTTCGACGCCCGTAGGTCACACCCCTAACCTGCAACTGACTTTGATTGATGCCCCAACCCTCCACCAGGGGCGCCAACGTCGCACTCATGGGACACTGTGACCATAGTCCGGCTATGAATCTTGAACGAGTAACACTTTCATATGCATGAATCTTTAAGCTACATTTGTACATGTCCGTCGCTAATCGCACCGAATCGTGGGGCGAAGGACACGACATGACAAAAGTGACATGACATGACAAGGATTTTATTGTGAAATCCTATGGGATAGGCAGAAGAGACACATTAGTCATACTAATGGGACTTGGTTGAGTTATTGTGGCAATTTAAAAATGATAAAATGTTTTTTTTACCTAGGGTGAATTCGACATTGTATGTGAGGCTGAGTCTACTCAAATACAAGAACACTCATTGTACTTTAAATTGGTTTTCTAATACGACGAAAAGCTGTAAAAGGAAAAGGATTAAGGAAACTTAAAAAGGATCAAACTGCTTTTAATACTACCCGGTCAAACGAAACTTTCGGGACTGGCCTTGGCAACAGAAAAAAGGAGAAATATTTCTTTTCTGTTCATTTGTGATACAATTTTAAAACGCCGTTTTCTCTAAAAAAACATAAAAGCGAAGGAGCTCATAAATCTACCCTAATCGCTTAGCCTAATAAAAAGGGGCATAACGGAAGTCTAGAAAAAATGAAAATGTAGTCAAAAATCCACGGAATTCAGTCAGATTTTATTTAAGATAGAGTAAAATAATTGAGGTGTAATGTTGTTTTTATCTAAATTCTCATCTCTACGGAATTTTTTGTTCAAAAAGCGAAATCTGAATATTCCTTCGGAGACAGCAGGTATCGCAGGTATTCTTGAAACTTTTCAACAGCTTTACTAGTGGTACTTAGCGGTGACTAATCAAACTATAGGTACATAACCAGTGTTAAAGGATCTCTCATTATACGGGAAATCTATACAAAACGAGGTGTAATAAACAAAATGTGTATAGCTTGACTGGTCGGCACGTGTACCAAGTAAAAGCGAAATTGCGTACCTTAGTAAAACATGTTTTTCGGGAGTTAAACTAAGGTTTATGGCGTGTTCGTCGCTTAATCCTTATTATTTAACACTATAACACTTAGTCTTACTATCTGTCTACTCTCTAGTCTAGTGGTCACCAACTCTACTGCTAAGCATGAGGTCCAGGATTTGATTCCCAGTAAAAGTGTTACTAGGTTATTCGTTCAGAGATATCTCAGTAGCAGCCATCGAGTCTGAATCGGTACCAGGTTGATAGCAATAAACGAGCCTACTGCCTCATTTAGCAAAATATCTGTTCTCCAATACTATAAAAAGCTAGCTAATAAGGATCACCATAGTACATACCGAGATTCCTCTGTGCTTTGGAAAGCACGTTAAGCCTTTGGTCGGCTGACATTTGAAGATTTGTGACAGTCGCTACAGCCAGTGGCCCGAATATTTGACAAGGAGTATCATATTACCCAATACTAATTGGGTTATGGAGGTTATTTATAGGCAGTACCTACCTTAATGTAAAATATTGGTATTCTGCTGCATCCAGTTAGTCTGGAAGCCGACCTTGGGGTAGGCTTCCATAGTTGGAAAAAGGCTAGGTAGGTGACAATGATATGGATCACCAGTAAACGTCATATTCATGTTTCAGTTAAAATACATCACAATTAAAGCCGATCCTTTTAATTCATCATCATCATCATCATTTCAGCCAAAAGACGTCCACTGCTGGACATAGGCCTCCCCCAGGCATTTTTGGGGGGGTTTGCCATAATCGCCACGCTTGGCAGGCGGGTTGGCGATCGCAGTATGGTTGTTACAAAGATACAGAGAACGCTGCTGCCCATTCTCTGGTACATCCCTTAGTCGCCTCTTACGACACCCACGGGAAGATATGGGATGGTGCTATTCTTTACGTCCGACACCACACGGAACCTTTTAATTCAGCATGATTTAACTTTAAAATATGCATCATAATTTAAATCTGTGATATTTTAATGCCCTGTCGATAATATCAGTAGCCGTAGTACATCAATCGGGGACCGGAAATTGATTGCCCATTACGTAACTCCATGTGACCGAGGTTTACATCGTGTTTTATGAACCATAAACATATGAAAAGGGTGCATTATTTTTAAAGGAAGGTGAAAGGGTTTTGGTCCAGTTTATGGGTTTTGTTAAGGGAATTGTCGAAGTCAACTGCGCATGGACGCTAAAACTAGATTAGATGTAGCAACCTTAATCCCATAGATACTAAGGGTTGGGAAAAGATACCTTGCTAACAATAGATCAGATATTAAGGTAAATATAACATCACGCCTGTATCTGAAAAAGGGCTAGAAAAAAAAAAAAAGGTGGAGGTGTATCCGTGAAGTAAGTTACTTAGTTTAAAATTTTGAATTTCAAGTCATTACATACTACTGGGTATAGGCGTCCCATTTTGTCTGCCACATTTCCCGATCCTGCGCTTCCTTTATCCAAGTGTACCCCGTGACTGACGATGTCGTCAACCCAACGAGCCTTAGGACGGCCCTGGTTTCTATGGCCTAACTTTGGCCACTATTTAGTCAAGGTCTTGCTCCATCAGCCATCTCTGCGTCTAGCCAGATGTCCTGCCCTGTCCTTGAATGTCAAGTTTTTTTATTTTTTTTTATTATGTATGGTCTTGCTCTTGACCTCAATCTTGCAAGTGCTTGAAACAAACACCTTTTTTTGGGAACTCATCAAAATTAAATGACTCTTTCCGCTCTAGGCGGAGCGGGAGGGAGTGTCAAACTTCTGCTAACTAAAAACCACCCATGCTCCTTCTTAGCTCATTGTGTTCCAGGGCCGCGGTATCTATTTCAAATAACCTGCAGTTGAAGCAATTACCTTAATTTCACTGAAGCAGTTCTAAATTACTATCAATACAAATATCAGAATCTGAAACCGACACTCACTAGTGTCTGAAAACATTTCACACTACGCAATTTTCTTCTAAAATAAAACAGTATCTACATTTTCCATGTGAACAGCACCGCAAGCCTGCGGCCACAAAGCCTTCGTACAAACTAATTCTAGGTTTCTTACTGGCTCGTTGTAATTAACGACACAAAGAAAAATGTTATACCAGCGTCTGGGCGTACTGGTTGGATTAACATATAAAATTGTAGTTAGTACGCATTCTGTGTTTAACTGGATTCTGTAATAGGAACGAAACAATATAAGTCCGATTATGTAAACGATGCCTCGTTATTTGTTGGTCTAGCTAGCTCGACTGCAGAGCATTGTGATCTTAGGTTCGATTGCCAGTTTGGGTAAAATGTGGCTCGCCCCTTATTACATAACTGTCGAATATAGGGGATCGGACTGACTCAAAAAAATTTGATTCTATTTAGTCCGTCATGATATCGAAAAATATTGGATACGTGTTTTTTGTTTTATCAAATCAATAAAAATTGACGAAGATAAAGCGCGTTAAAGATCATGGAGTGGGGCTTGAAACGTCACATGAAGGTACAAAATGTACAATCAGATGACGTCACACGAGTTTTCGAAGCACTGTATCGTCTTAATTTTTTGTTTACGTGAAAAAAGAAAAAATATGTGGTCAATATTTTTTGGAAATCTATCTGACGGACTAATTAGTTTTTTTTTGTCCGATCCCCTATTGCGAATACACTACAGGACATGAATAGTTAAATTACAAGGCCGTGAAGAAAGTATAGAGTATGAATGGGGATGGCTATAAGAGTAGAAGAAGACAAAAGATGATGGAAGGACAGCTCAGATGTCAAATAATAGAGCAGTATAAGAAGAAGCGCTTCAAATAAATTGGGATAAGTGTAGGGCCAATGATAATGATGATGAGTTAGATAACCAGGTACACTGTCTGTCTTGCCATTATGGGATTAAAGGCTTGATGTTATGGTATGCGATGTAAACGATGAAACAACATGCCTCAGCTCTGTGGAAGTTATTTCGCATAATATAAATGATAGCGTATGTTATGTTTTGCATAACAGACTTTTATCCCCGGAGGCAGGCAAAGCAGATGCGTAAATATTATTACTAATATTATGAGCCTGTATCGTCCCACTGCAGGGCAAAGGTCTCCCTTCCCTTCTTCCACTTTTCGCGATGTAATGCGATTATAGGGCAATCCTTTGAGAAGGAGTCCAGCTCATCCCGCCATCTCAGATGTGTACTTATAATAATAGTATAATTATTATTTATTTATTTATTTAAACTTCATGCACAAACGTGGTACATAGGCGGACTTAATGCCACAAGGCATTCTCTACCAGTCAACCTTAGGGTCAAACAGGACATCATTGTGGTAGAGTACAAAAATAAATAAATTAGATAAAAAAAAATATTTACATTTTACCCGTTATATTAAGTCAAATGGAGCTAGGGAGCCAGCCTTTTGCCATCAATCGTGCAAAAATCCAGACTTTGGTTGGACTGCTACTAAACAAATCCTTCCACTTTGATAGAACTGGAAATTAAATGCCCACCTGCAGTAGGCGCGTTTGCTATCGAAGAGTAAGCCTATTTACATCTGAATTTGGCCGAAAATGGTTATCTTGTTTATTATGAATATACCTCCGATATTCCTGTTTTAGACGGCGAGTTGAAGCCATTATTAACTATAAAGGCTTATTTTGAGGCTCTTCGCTGTAATTCTGATTTGATTTTCATGCTGCCCGTGCAGTTGCGATTCAGCTGGACTACGGGCGTGCGAATTATATACAATTTAATCACTAAAGCTTACTAATTTGCTGTGAAAATACGATTAGGTTTAAATTAGTAATATGATGTGTTTTGTTTACAGTTATATTACTTTGTGTCGAAAATCATGGTGTCTGCAAATATTCGAGTTTTAGTTGTAGGTATGTCGTAAACACATTAGAATGACTGATGTATAAAGATATCACAAAGATAAGGTAGAATTCGTATGACGTAGCCCGACAAAATTGCCAGACTTAAGTGGCAACGGTCAGAGGGCACATTGCTCGCAGAACGGATGGCCGATAGGGCCAAAAAGTTCTGGAGTGGCGACCGCGAACCGGAAGACGATTCGTTGAAAGGCCTCCCACTAGGTGGACCGATGACCTGGTGAAGGTTGCGGGGACCTGCTGGATGTGAGACGCACGGGACCGGTCAATGTGGTGACACTTGGGGGAGCCCTATGCACGGCAGTGGACGTCTTTCGGCTGAAATGATGATGATGAAGAAGCTATCATGTTAATGCAGCTGATTATACAAAGTGCAGCTGCTTCCGGTTAGACTGGAAGCTGACCACAACGTAGTTGGAAAAAGGCTAGGCAGTTCATGAAAAAATAAACTCCGTTTTTAATCACTCTAAAAATGTAACCCTGGCACTATCGCACAACAAGGTCCCGTTAGAGCTGGTAGCTACCCTTGTCACCGTCCAGTTAATATTTAAGGGCGGCGATTCGATGTAAATCTTACTTATACCCTCGTCCGGCTGATTACTCGCTAACTGTCATGTTTTGATATACGCTGCTGTTTTATTACGAAATTCATAGTTTTTAGTCTTTATTTAGTTGTTAAAAGTTGTTTTATTCAAAAGTTCTGCTAGGGTGCTTCAGTTTTGAAGTTAGTTCAAATCGTACGCATTCTGCAGTTCAGGGATTTTCAAACACAGCGGGAAACGCCCCGAGTGTCGGGCACCAGTCACCCTACGGTGACCGGTGCCCGACAACCAACCAACCCGGTGACCAACGCCTATGCGTTGGTTTGTGGACGGTGAGTTAAGGGCTAACACACCGTCCGTCCATCTTATGACTACAGGCCATTTCTTCGGCCGGCCGTCCGTGTTCCATGCGCGCTTCAAAAAGATGTCAGCAAATGTAAGGACGAACGCTTGCCTGGGCTGCGTTACCTACAGTGATAGTTGCATCGCTTTACCTGACGCATCTTTTCTTATTCAAATTCTTTAGCGTGATTAAAACTAGCCTGCCTTAGTTTGGTTTGTAAAAATTGCTTGACAACGAACTAAATCTTTGTTACAAAAGTTTTCTGCTAGGATTTGTTAAAATCAGCAAGAAAATTCTGCTGAATCGCTAGTCAATATCCCAATACACCAGAAAATTCTCACAAACCTTACATCATTTACTTAAGCCTGGTGTTGCCATAAAAAAACTTGGTTTTCATAAACACGATTCGCTACAGTAAAATTGTTTCAGCATAATTCATGACGTGCTGATATATTTGCTGTAGCCGCGAAAAATGTAATACTATAAGCTTATGTATGAAGGAAGTATTAAAAGTTTGTGTATTTATATGTTGTGGGTATTGCCTACTTGATTTATGTTGGTCATTATTTCGGTTACCTTTGCTTTTTTAATTTATTTCAACAACAAGCATTCTGCCTCTGGTTTGCATGGATTTTACGATTTCATTAAGCAACGAGTTTTTTTTTTTTCATGTAGGTATAGTTTGAATTTTTCATGTACATTAACTTTATAAAAGTTCTAAATGATGGTGTTAACCACATGAAAATTTATTGCGTCGTTTAGAAAAATAATGTGGTCACACGAAAAGCGACTTTAATCTTATAATTTTGTGTTGATACAGATGTAGCACCACATCAAGTAATATTTAAATGTATGACTGTGTGGTCTAGCTACTGGTCGATCAACTGTTTCATCTTTATAGATGAAACGAAACGGAGAACCAATAACCTTTTTGGTGGGTAGCTAAGATTAATAAAATATACACTTTAATCAACTTATCTGTGTGCGAATAAGTATATTCGCAAGAGAACCAAGGTTACCGATGTAGCCCGAAGAATTTCCGAATTTAGTAGTAGTGGGCAGGGCACATTTCACACAAAACGGATGGCCGATGGGGCCGAGGAGTTCTGGAGTCCGCGAAACGGAAGACGTTACGTTGGAAGGCCTCTGTCTTGGCGGCCCAATAACCTGATGAAAGTTGTGGGGATCTGCTGGATGCGAGACGCACGATACCCGTCAATAAGGCAACACATGGGGACAAGACAACACATATCCAGTAGCGGACGTATTTCGGCTACAATGATGATCTGTGCAGGCAGGAAAGCACAGAACTAAAATAAATGCACCAAGTTCGACATAGCGATGCTAATTTTGATGACAAGCAGCGCCACTTTGAACGACACACTTTTTTTGGAGGCTGGGAAATCATCAAATGACTCCTCCCGCTCTGGGAAGACTTCAGAGGGAGTGTCAGACTTCAACTGGCTAAAAACAACCCAATTTTCTTCTTAGCCCTTTGTGTCGAGACCGCGGTATCTCCTTCGAACAACCCGCAGCTTCCGTACTGCACACTTCAAGTTGTCATACTATATTTTAATTTCAGCTTCGTTTTTCTGACAGAATGACACTTAAAGCCTTTTCACCTAAGCCTCAGTTAATATAAAATATCATTTTAAATCATCGACAAGACGAAGAAGAAGATTTAACCAACCAATATATGACAGAATCCTTTGTCACCCAAAGATATTTAGCCTCAACGACCCCAATTTCAAGTTGTCAGTTTAATCTTATCAGCCTTGTATATGCCTAGCAAAATAATTTAATATAATGTTAGGTTTTCATCTTAAAATCCCAGTTTGATTAATTTACATGTATTTGAATATGTTATATTACGCATGTAAGGTTGAATGTACGTTAATTTTAGTGAGTCCTTGGTGCTCGGCCTGAAAATTCTAGGCTTAATTCCAAAACTGTAAAGTGTTCTTAGGAACATTTATTCTTCTTAGCGTGTCGATGGCAATCTAAATTGTGTCGGCCCAGAATTGGGCTACTAGTTTGGCGCTTTCGGTAGCGTCCATCAGTTCCTGTAGTGAACAGTCAGCAGGACACGCAGGGCACGATATTAAATGCCCCATTGTTTGAGGAACAGCACCACATTTACACTCCAGTGCAGAGTCATCTATGTATCTCCACCTCAGCAGGTTTTCTTTGCTGCGACCAACCTGGGTCCGGAGTCTGTTTAAAGACTTCCAGGTCAGCCACGGCAACTCTTGTCCAGGTGGGAGATGTTCAGCAGGTGGAACAAATGGGTAAGGTAAAGATGCACTACCTTGCCACAGCTTTAATCTTTCCGTAGACATCTCGCCAGTGAGTGGGGTGACACACTTCAGAAAGCTGTTTCGGCTTTTCAGCCTTTGAAATACAAGGCTGCTTAGGTGTAATGGGTGTCGTGTGTCTGAAGCCATTTTGGCTCTTTCTCTAGAGCTTGCCACTGTCCTGCGAACTTCAGGCGGCGGTATCCCTGCCAGTGGGTACAGCATCTGTACTGGGGTCGGTTTAAGGCAACCAGTGATGATCAACATTTATTAGAAGGGAGCTCTGTTAGTAATACCCGTTTTAGACCATTGCCGCCACTTTTGAAATGTCAACAAAAACAAAAAAGTGGTGCTACGGTCACAGTCACAAGGCATAATAACTTGTGACAGTTCTGAAGTTACCCATCAAAAGCGTCGATCTATAAGAAAAGAATGGGTAAGAAACTACATGGACATCAGCTAGTTTAGAATAAATAGGCCGTGAAATGACAAAAATTAAAGTGCTAAGGTAATTAAAGAATATTTACTTAATAATATCATCTGTCAGTTGACTATCAACCTATCATAAAGTCAACCAAAGTTCATTAAGTTTCAATGTTGTCTGTGGTAGAGATGTTCGGGCTAAAGTTAATGAAATGGAAACCAGAGGCTGTTTTTCTCACAAAATAATTTGTTTACCACGACCAGCCTAATATCTATTCTAAATAAGAAAATCTAGGTCGGCTTCAAGTATCAAAATATCTCTTGGGAGCCGAATCAGAAATCCGATTATTCATGCTAGCTTGATTCCAAATATAGGATGTTTTTGGAACATCTGAATAGATTTAGGAAAATGATAAATAGAGGTTTAAAAACGCTTTAAAACACGGAAGTTTAAAAAATTATTTCAATGAAAACAGGCTTGTAGTTGACATGCAAACGAAGCTTTTTAAAATGTTAGGTAGGCGTAGAGGCTACGTGAGCGTAGCACAATGCTACGCCGTAGCTTGGCGTGTAGCAACGCCTACGAGAATTCTATATTTTTAGGGTACGAGTCATAAACTTGTTTGTTTAATGTGAGATCTTATTATATTCGACATTGCCGTTTTTCAATGGAAAGGAAGTTTTCACTGGAATCGTGATTTATGCTTGGTTAAAGGCAAAGCGGTCTCCTGAATAAAACTCATAATCCATCTATAGTATTATAAATGCGTAAGTAACTCTGTTTCTTTATGACCTTTTCACAACTAAACGGCTGATAAGATGGTAATGCAAATTGGCAAGGAAATAGATTGTATTCTGGGAAAGTTCTAGTAAACCTGCCTTTAACCGTTTTTTCACAGAACTTATTAAAATTTCCACTTGAATGAAGTTGCGGGCAACAGCTAGTTTATCATAAAATACACTGTACTAAAAGTTCCTTCAATTGGAGAACACACGCAGTATGGTGTACATTTTATTGGCATGGTATCCATAGAGATCCTTACCAGTTTTTTTTCATAGGAAACATCCAATTCGAGTCGTATATATAGCTTCTGACATTTCATAAGTATGTAGGCTCGAAATATTCGGCTCGGGCTGCGGATTGTTCCCGTTGGAACTGCGGGTTTTTCGAAAGAAATACCGCGGTCTCAACACAAAGGGCTAAAAAGGAACATGGGTGGTTTTTAGTCAGTAGAAGTCTGACACTCCCTACCACTCTACCCGGAGCGGGAGGAGTCATTAGATGATTTCCCACACTCTTTGTTTGGAGTGCTAAAGGCTCAAAATATTTTCATCTGTTTTGTACTTGATCTTGTAGGTACCACTTTGATTCACTGAATCTCTTCAAAACTGGCCGAAAGTCCCAAAACCATCCAGAAACAACCTGTAAAAATAGGTGATATATAAAAACACCGACCACTTGTTGGGTCGTCATCTTAGGAACTAACTCGATCGAGGTAGGAGATTGAAGTCTGATTCAATTGAAGCGCAGACACAATAAGAACGCTTGGATCCAACGTTTTTCACTTGCCTTTGCCCGTAAAGAAAGGTTTTATTGGATTTTATGGTTGAATTCACGTTGAATTAAAAGAAAAGAATGTTTGATCACCTATATCTGATGTATGGGTTTTTTTGTAATGGTTTATAAATTGATATGAATGACCTTCATTATCATTATCGTGCCGTTATCCCAATTTAAGTCTGGCGATTCTTCGGGCTACGTCGGTAACCTTGGTTCTAATGCGGATGTCCTCATTTCTGATTCGATCACGCAAGGAAACTCCGAGCATAGCCCTCTCCATTGGCAATGGGCAGGGCACATTGCTCGCAGTACGGATGGCCGATGGGGCCGAAAAGTTCTGGAATGGCGACCGCGAACCGGAAGACGTTGCGTTGTAAGGCCTCCCACTAGGTGGACCGATGACTTGGTCAAGGTTGCAGGAACCCGCTGGATGAGAGACGCACGGGACCGGTCAATGTGGTGACGCCTGGGGGAGGCCTATATCCAGCAGTGGACGTCTTTTGGCTGAAATGATGATGATGATGATGATGATCATCATCTCAGCAGCCACCTCCTTTCCAGCCATATCATTCTTTACACAGTTTCTTGATCTTCCTCTTCTCTTATACCCATCCATATTTATATTCAAACCTTATCCATATCACGATAACCAACTACCAAACCACTTTCAGACCATGTACTCATTTCTTATTTTATCCATTGGCATTACACCACGCAACATACGTTATAACGGTTAAATATTTTTTGCTGTTAATACCTCACAATACATGAACAAACCTTCTCTTATATAGTTTTTTTTATGTATGCCGTTTTTCAAATGAGAAATATAAGTACTTGATAGTTACACTGTTACGAAAATATATTTTTTATCTTCTAGTCTTACTAGTAGACTTTATGACCAAAAAAGACAAAAGTTTAAGAAAGCACTTAAACTTTGCACTTTTATACTTACTCCATCCCTTTAAATATAAAATGTTCATAAAGATGAAAAAGTATCGAGCTCGTGGATTAATAATATAACTGCCAATCGGGTCGATCTTTAGGACAAGCCGCACTTACCTAGGTTGGGCTGTGGATGGGTGACCGCCCACACATACCGCGCATTACATACCGAGTTTCCACCGAGCCTTGGAAAGCAGGTTAAGCTGTTGGACCCGGCTGCCATATTTAGATCTTTGGCAGTCGTTACAGGTAGTCAGTGATCTGAAAGTCTGTCAACCAGTCTTACCAAAGGGATTACCTAGTATTAACTAGGTTGTGGAGGTCAGATAGGCAGTCGGTCCATGTAAAACACTGGTATTCAGCTGCATCTGGTTAGACTGGAATCTGACCCCAATATAGTTAGGAAAAAGGCCAGGCAGATGATGATGATGAAACACAGATGATGAGACCTGATCCTGCTGACCCTCAATAAAAATGTTGCTATCATACATTGGTCCCTTCACCCAGCACATCATCCATCCAGCTTAAAAAGCACAACACATCGCACCAGCAAAAATTAAATTCTACGTTGCCGTCCTAAGTGCTTTTTTAAGCTTCGTAATTAAGAATTTCTCAGTTACCTTGCTTCTGATTTACTGCTTGAATTATGGCGATATAAAAAAACGAGACGACCAAATTATTTTACCGTTCAGTTAATTTAAAAAGGGACTCTTATCACTTAGCCCTTTTGAAGAATAATTTGAGTTCGCACTAACTTTTTTTAGGCCTAAGGCGTAGTGAATGGGGCTTTAATTTAGATAGATAGGAAGTGACTGGAGGTATATTTTTAGAGGGAAATGAATAGATCGGTCGTTTTGAATGGTTTTAGGAAAGACCCAAGTTTTTTGAGGTTGGAAAACAAGCCGATTAGTGCTTTTGACTACTAAAGAGATGACAAAATGAGTGAAATGCTTATTAAAATTTGTTCTACATTTGACTACATCATGAGATAAAATATGTTTAGCTAGTAAACCCATACTATGTAGTTCATGATTATTTATGACTCCTAAAATGTTATGTAAGGTGCTTCGGGGCTGCGGGTTATGCGAAAGAGATACCGCGGCCTCGGCACAAAGAGGTAAGAAGGAACATGGGTGGTTTTTAGTCAGTAGAAGTCTAATACTCCCTTCCGCACTGCCCAGAGCGGAAGGAGCCATTTGATGATTTCCCACAATCCAAAAAGAAAAAAAAAGTTGTTAAAAAACTAAAAAACCCGACTGAAAAAACTGAAAAGCAAAAAACAAGCACATTTTAAATTAAACAAAACTTGGAACCAGGCGGGGTTCTATTTTATTTAGTTCTATGTTTTTCATTTCATAATTTAATATTCTAATGAACCCCGCCTGGTTCCAAGTTTTGTTTAATTTAAAATGTGCTTGTTTTTTGCTTTTCAGTTTTTTCAGTCGGGTTTTTTAGTTTTTTAACAACTTTTTTTTATTTCCAACTTTTTAGTTCTTTTGTGTTTGTTCTTTCGTTGGTCGCGTAAAATTCTTCGCAAATGATTTAACTTTTGTGCTTGTTTATAGGATTTGTCACTTTGAATTTTTTTTAAACATATTAGTGTTATATATTTTTGTAATCTCCCTTTATAAACCCTTTATTTTGATACCCTACTCGATGGTATTGAAAAAAATTTTTTTTTTGTACTCCGCGATTTGGCCCCCAAAATCCGCAATTTTTCTGTTTTTTAATTTTAATGTAGCCTATAACACTCGCGCCATCAAGACGAATCTAACGATGTATATTTCATTCAAATCCCCTCATCCGTTTAGGAGTTATGAGGGAACAAAGAAACGGACATACATACACGTCAAACACATAACCCTCCTTTTGGGCTTCGCCGCAGTCGGGTAAAAAGGTGACATTCACGCACGGAGTCCGCTTCATGGATGGCTCACTGCCTCTTACAGAAAGAGCAGGCCTATGACCCAGCTGTGACAACCATAATGACTCATTACCTAAGCTATACTGATACTGTAAACGCGTCATCCCACTGCTCATGCTGGGCAAACGCCTCTCTCCATGACTTCCAGTTGTTTTGATCTAGGGCTATTGTGGACCGTGGCCGTTGATTTTGTCGAACACGTCTCGCCATTTACTACGAGGTCGGTCGCAATGCCTTCTGGCTGTGTCAAGGCTCTAGAAAGAATAAGAATTTATTTTGGGTGTTCTCAGATTTCATGTCAAAAAATCATCATACTATTACTATCACAAGTAGGTATATTTCCATTTTTTTTGGAGGGTAAATTTGGGCAAATTTGTCCTTACGCTCTGGGCAGAGCGGTAAGGAGTGATAGACTTCTACTTGCTAAAAACTACCCATGTTCCCTCTTAGCGCTTTGTGTCGAGGCCGCGGTATCTCTTTCGAACAGCCCGCCACCCTGACGAGATCATAAGTATATCCTGCAATAGACATTTGACTATGGCCGTAAATCGCTATATATCGCAGTAGAAGCACACGTTCCCACTCAATCATAGACGACAACCTGAAGTGACTCGACGTCGTGTCCGCATCGTTACGTCATTTCACGTCATTTTGTAGTCAACAAAAATGTTTGGAATGTTGACGGGAAACAAACGCCTGTTCTGTACGCTGTCAATATTTTATTGTTGTTTTAAGCATGTGTACTAAGTTTTAAAGATATTTGAACACTTGGAGTCTTCTCAAGTGTCGTAGAATATGTGTTATGAAAGTAGTTGCAAGTCTGTTACTTGAATACAATCACATTCGTTAGAAGATACGTAAAGTAACATCAAGGTACATTCTTCTTGTTTCTGATAAGATTCCGATGAGTTAAAATGTGAAGTTATTGGTTAGAACAGGTTTGAGTTCTGTAAAATGACTTTTTTTCAGCTAATTTTAAACTCAACGTGTTTTTTTTTTTAGTTGAGAGTGGTTGGTACTAATATTATAAAGAGGTAGGTACCTATGTAAACTTGGATATAGGGGATAATCTTCGGAATTTCTGATCAAATTCAGTCAGGATTCCGAATCAGAAGTTTCAAATAAATGTTACCATGGAATAATTTCCGAACATGAACGAATGCGCGGGAAAAAGCTACCGCAATATAACCCTCCAGACATAGGTAACTATTATTGCTCTATTAAATAGATACACAGGTATATAAACAGTACATAATAATACCTATGTACTTGGGTTACTTACACGCGACCAAACGCATCGACTCACTGGAGTGTGACAAACGTAATTAGCAAAAGCAAATGTTTGCTCAAATGTTGGGTGTTGAATTCCAGCATAGTTTATAATGTATTTATTTTGGTAGTTAGCCACAGTCATTATTATTAATGAAGTCTACATGGGTGATAAAATGAGTTATGTCCTACGACAACAGGCAACTAAGTTCTAAGAACGTAACTATTGTTAACATCTACAAAATTATGTACATTTAGTTTGCAACGAAGAATTTGAATTTTGATTTATTGGAAAGTAACTCAATGTTTCTATCTTGTTAGTATTTCGCACCTTACCGACTGAACAGAATTCGTTTAAAATTGATCACAAAAGTAGATTATGAGTTAGCTTATTATATTTACGTACTATGGGATCGGACAATTAAAAACTAATTATTCCGTCAAAAAGATTTCCAAAAAATATTGACCACATATTTTTTCTTTTTTTTCGTAAACAAAAAATGAAGACGATACAGTGCTTCGAAAACTCGTGTGACGTCATATGATAGTACATTTTGTACGTTCAAGTGACGTTGCAAGCCCCACTCCATGATCTTTGACGCGCTATAGCTTCGTCAATTTTTATTGATTTGATGAAACAAAAAACACGTATCTAATATTTTTCGATAATCTAACTGACGGACTATACAGAATCATATTTTTTTTTAATCAGTCCGATCCCCTATTGTCTTTTGGATCACTAAGCTGATGCTTAAAGATTTCGATTGAACTGGTGCGGTGCGTGTCGCGGGTTCGATTCCCGCACGGAACAAATATTAATTTGTATGGCCTACAGACAGTTGTTTTGGGTCTGGGTGTTTCGTTTTGTATGTATTACTATGTGAGCTTAAATGTTTTTAAATGTACCCACGAAACACGAGAAATTAATAGTGTGGGGCAACGTTGTTTAAAAAACATTACATTACATTGTTATTTCTACTTAGCTGTCAGTTTCAGTTTCTGTTGTGTGTTTTAAATTATTTCGAATACAAACACACAAACATAAATGAACGCATTTCCTCGAAATAATTAACATTGTGCAGTAGTCATTTAAATTAAATAAATGGACATAATTCTCCAAATGAACCACCTACCGACCGAGCTGCGATTGATAGTACCCAAAATAAAATCACTTTACACTAACACCAAAGACTAATAAAAAAAAGAGGCGCGATGTCACGTTGTTTATCATCACCTACATCTACTTCACGATATTCACTTAATTTAGATAGTTCCAAATTAATTAAGGATGTTTCCTGACTATAAAAATATGATTCTGTCTAGTACGTCAGTTAGATTAACGAAAAATATTGGATATGAGTTATCAAATAAAAAAATACAAATATAAAACGCGTCAAAGATCATGAGTGGGGGGCTTGTGATGTCACTTTCTGGTAAAAAAATGTCATGCAATATGATGTCACACGAGTTTTCAAAGCACTGTCTCGTCCTTATCGTATGTTTAAGAAAAAAAATAATGTGTCCAATATTTTTTCGAAATCTATCTGACAGACT
This sequence comes from Diarsia dahlii, assembly GCA_949775195.1. Taxonomy (NCBI): domain Eukaryota; kingdom Metazoa; phylum Arthropoda; class Insecta; order Lepidoptera; family Noctuidae; genus Diarsia; species Diarsia dahlii. The sequence goes on along the minus strand of OX459197.1, from coordinate 21,511,885 downwards.
AATTCGATTTTTTTGTCAACTTAGTTGACAAAAAAAATCGAATTCTATCGAATTCGAATGTGAAGGATGGAAAATCGTCAAATGACTCTTGTCGTTCTGGGTGGAGCAGAAGGGAGTATCCGACTCTTACTGACTAAAACCCATCCGTGTTTCTTCTATGCCCTTTGAAACCTACGGCTGCCGTGACTATTTCCAACAAATTCCACAATAATAGAAGCATCCCCATTATTATTAAAATTTTACCTGAACTGAATCCTGAAAACTATACAAAGTTGACTTATGCGAGTATAAACTATGCACACTCATACACATTCAAAAACTCTTTCCAATGCATCACACAAGTACGCGTTTCTTTTTAATTAATCTTTCAATTGACGACGTCGACACGGTTGGCGCAGTGGCTCAAGCAATGGACTGCTGCACGGCGTGTCGCGGGTTCGATCCCCGCACGGAACAAATATTTGTATGATCTACAGATAGTTGTTTCGGGTCTGGGTATTTGTGTATGTGAGTTTAAATGTTTGTGAACGCACCCACAATACAGGAGAAGTTCCTAGTGTTGGGCAACGTTTTTTAAAATAAAGAAAGAAAAAAAAAATTGCATACATAGTATAAGATTAAGTGAAAGAGTGGAGTCATTTAACCAATTATTGTGACAGTAACAAACAATCGCTCATTTTCTAAATAAAACAATGAACTTGTCGTAAAACGAACACTAATGAACTGATCACCTACTTCCTAAATGTAAATTCTTTTTCCCACAAGACTCTATTCCAAAAAATCTCAACACAGTCCAAATACCGAAAACAAAGAAAATCAAACATAAAAACATCGCTTCAAAAATCAAGACGTTCTTCTTAGCTTTTGTTTTTTAATCCGCGAATTTAGTACATTTATTTAGTATCCCAAGAGAAATAGTCTTGGAGATAACTGGCGAATCCCTTCAGCAATTTACAAGATTAGCTGTATTATGTACGATTGTACGTGAAGACTGACTGAGGCCAAATAGCTGGGTTTTTTTTCTTGTATAAATCAAATAGATTGCTTCGTTGAATCTCAAATAAACTGGGATTTTTTGTTTTGGTCTTTGAAATTGTATGTTAAAGAGCAGTGGTGGCCCAGTGGTGGCGGCCCCGACTTACGAACAGTCGGTCGTGGGTTCGAACCCAGGCAGGCGCATTACTTTGCGTAATTTATTTCATCACCACTGCTCTCAAAACGGTGAAGGAAAACATCGTGAGGAAACCGGCATATCTTAGAACCAAAAATTCGAAGATATGCGACATCTACCAATCCGCACTGGGCCCGCGTGGTGGATTATGGCCCATCCCTCTCCTAGAGAGGAGGCCTGAGTCCCTGCAGTGGGAACAATTTAGGCTGATGATGATTGTATGTTACAGCACGGTTGGCGCAGTGGCATGAGCGATCGGACTGATGCGCCGCGTGTCGCGGGTTCGATTCCCGCACGGAACAAGTATTTGTATGACCGACAGATAGTTGTTCCGGGTCTGGGTATTTGTGTATGTGAGTTTAAATGTTTGTGAACGCACCCACGATACAGGAGAAATTCCTAGTGTGGGGCAACATTTAAAAAAAAAAAAAAATGTTCTGGGAATCTAAAATCATGTCATCCATGAGAAAGTTCAACATTTTATAACATTACATCAGGCCTGTAATCCCCGAAGAGTAATGCAGAGGAGTGCCCATTAGTACACTCACATTTCACCAGATAAGTTTAGGTCACCATGTAATAGGGGGCGAACTTATTGCCGTGGCAGAAATCCAGACTCCGTGGCGTGGTTACTATTGAGAAATTCCTGATGGAAAAATTCAATAACTTAGCCCGACCTATGATCGAACCCAGGACCTCATATACAGCAGTCACACTTGCGACCACTAAAACAAAAAGGTAAAACAACAACACTCAACAACAACAACAACATCAACAACAACAACATCAACAACAACATCAACAACAACATTCAATACTTTGACCAATTGATTACCTCAAGTAATTAAATTTTGCTGTCTGATTTGGCATGCTTTTTGAGGACCGATCCCGAGAAGATATTTTTCGGAAGGACTTATTTTCCATTCAGTTCCAAAATCACAGCAAAGAATTAAAAGGCTCAGCACAATTCGTAAAAGAGTGAGTTGAATCTAAAACACCCTCATCCCCTAAGAAATAAGGTACCTTCTAAAGATCCAACGACGCGAAAAAGGAACCCCATAATTTAATTTGATTAAAAGGACGATAGAAATAGCTGACGCATTTATATTATTTCTTTAACTTCCATTTTTAAATTAGGGTAGAAGATTCCCTTCTCTTGAAATTCCTGAATAGAAACTGTAATTCATAACATGAAGGAATGAATAGTATTTTAAGGTGAAACTTCAAAGTGGTAAGACTTGTCGTTGAATTTTAAAACCTACTAGTGGTAGTTTCATAGGTACTTGGTATTCGTGCCGTGTTACTACCCAAGCTGCTTGACCAACTTTGTCAATTTTTATACTTCGCACGTGGCCTGAATGAGAGCTACTAGTGTAGTGGATATTATTATAAAATTGTAAAAGTCCCCGTACTTTGCAGACGTTTTAAAAGTGGTTACAGTTGATTCTGGTGGCGTTTCTGTATTTCACATTTCTGGTATTTTATTCAGAACCTTTGTTATGAGAGCTTGTCGAATTTTCTTACAATATGTGTACTAAGCAATAATACCCTTTTTTTTGTAGTGTGAGAAGTCATCAAATGACTCCTCCCGCTCTGGGCAGAGCGGTAGGGAGTGTCAGACTTCTACTGAGTAAAAACCACCAATGTTCCTTCTTAGGCCTTTGTGCCGAGGCTGCGGTATCTCTCCCGAACAACCCGCAGCCCCGCGACCCGCAGCCCCACGACCCGCAAGCCCCAGCAATAATACACTGTACTTGCTTTTTTATTAGGTTAAACATCATCTATATTTATAAAAGCGAAAGGTCACTCACTGACTCATCACGAAATCTCAAAAACCGCTGGACGTACAAAGATGATTTTTGGCAGGGAGGTAGTTTATGGTTAGTAGACGTCTGCTAAGAACGGATTTTGCGACAGGGCCGGATTAGGGTGGTCTAAGGGCCCTCGCAAGTTTGTATGAAACTCCTTCATTTTTTGTGCCACAATCTAGATTTTTGGCAGAGACGTAGTTTATAGTCAGTGGGCGTCTGCTATGAATTAATTTTGCGACAGGGCCGGATTAGGGTGGTCTAAGGGCCCTCACAAGTTTGCATGAAAGTCCTTAATTTTTCGTGCTATAATCTTGATTTTTGGCAGAGACGTAGTTTATAGTTAGTAGACGTCCGCTAAGAACGGATTTTGCGACAGGGCTGGATTAGGGTGGTCTAAGGGCCCTCGCAAGTTTGTATGAAACTCCTTCATGTTTTGTGCTATAACCCAGATTTTTGGCAGAGACGTAGTTTATAGTCAGTGGGTGTCTGCTATGAATTAATTTTGCGACAGGGCCGGATTAGGGTGGTCTTAGGGCCCTCACAAGTTGGTATGAAAGTCCTTAATTTTTCGTGCTACAATCTTGATGTTTGGCAGCGACGTAGTTTATAGTCAGTAGGCGTCTGCTATGAATTAATTTTGCGACAGGGCCGGATTAGAGTGGTCTATGAGCCCTCGCAAGTTTGTATGAATATCCTTCATTTATTGTGCTATAATCTTGATTTTTGGCAGAGACGTAGTTTATAGTCAGTAGACATCCGTTATAAAATAGTTTTGCGACAGGGCCGGATTAGGGTGGTCTATAAGCCCTCGCAAGTTTGTATGAACGTCCTTCATTTTTTGCGCAACAGTCTTGATTTTGGGCAGGGACGTAGTTTATATTAGTTAGTAGACGTCTTCTATGAACGGATTTTGCGACAGGGCCGGTTAAGGGAGGTCTAAAGGCTCTCACAAGTTTGTCTGAAAGTCCTTCATTTTTTGCGCAAAAGTCATGAATTTTGGCGGGGACGTAGTTTATGGTGAGTCGAAGTTTGCTAAGAACAGATTTTGGTCCAGGGTCGGATTAGGGAGTTCTAGAGGCTCTCGCGAGTTTCTATGTAAGTTGATTTTTGTACTTCCGGCCTGAAATTTAGCAAGATATAACTATTAGCGAACATTTTTTTTTGTGACGACCTGCAGTAAGGGCTCTTGCAAGTATGTCAATGAAATCCTTGGCTTCTTGGAGCCAAAGATTGGTAGAGAGGTAAAATATAGTTAAGACATATTTATTATTATGTATGTGTGGGAACATATTTTATGACAGGGCCAGTTTAAGGGTTTAAGGGAATATATTCGCTTCGATTGGCATTTGTCATTCGATTTGGCAAAGTACATCCCAGAGGCAGTCCCACACATACATACACGTCAAAATTTCCTCGCGAACGAAGTCGCGGGCAACAGCTAGTCATCTATATAAAAGCCGAAAGACACCAAGATCTTTGGTGTGCTCGCTCATACTGGTAATAGGTTCTTGCGAAAATATAATTTTACAATAGGTAGTCCACAGCCGCATGGAACGATAGATACGGTCTACGGATTTCAATACAGTATTCAATACTGAACATGGTCGTCCTCATGTTCATTTGTTCCAATGATTCTAAAAGTGGGGGTTTACTTTTTAGATTGCCAAATTTCATACAAGCCATACTTATACGTTTTATTATTTCTGCATGCTAAAAAATAAAAGGACGATCTGTATTTGTATGTTATTTTCAGATTTTGTGAATAAATAACACGTTTGAAACTGGTTTTCCAATTACTATATTTTTTCACCTAGCATTTTGTTTTATGTCTATTCTTGTTACTGGTGTTACTATGTGTTCAAATTTAGAATTAACAACGAATTTGAATTCATATTAATGTTTCATGAATTTTCAGAATACAGTACAATATTATTCGAATTCGAAAGGTCAATATGGATAATATTATTTGAAAGGTCAATACGCTGCCCCATCTGCTAAAACATGATATATTTAATCACTGTCCCGGCCGTCCCATCCGATTTATGGACGAGTTTCGATTTAATTAAATTCAATTAGTAGATACAAATCAAACAACCCACTTCGTGTGCATATCATTCAATGATACGATTAAACGTTATTTTAAATTGTTCATTTCCGTTTTCCGTTTCAAATTGGAATAAAGGAGGCTTAGTCTCACTTCATTACAAATTGAATGACGGGAAATGGGATTTTATTAATTAATTGTTGAAAAGCAATGACATTGTTCGTAGGTAATTTATTTTTGAACTTAATACAATGGTATTTGTGTGGCATAAAAAAATATTGAACCTGTCATTTAAAAAGGACAGTTATTTTAGACGATTTTAAACAGCTATTTTGGAAGTTGGTTCTTTTTTTTGCCAATTTTTTTTTATGCATTTTTGATACGCAACTGAAGAAGGAAAATACTAACCACAAAGTATGTGAATCTGCCTCATAATGAGAAACTTATAGCGAGTTTTAAACAAATGAACACCATTGGCTTAAGATAGCCAATGGTATGTCAGCAGAACCATTTCCGGGTTTTCATAGAAACTCATTATTTCATTAATAATTCTAAAACTTATAAATGCCAAAACTTTCTCTCGTTCTTTAACAATCACAGTTAATTCAAGTTTCCTCGCCGACCAGTAAACATGTAAATGTTCAGCCCAAAGTCTCGTCTAGAGGTCCGGGCTGTCAAATGATAACACATGTCTGGAACACTCGAGCTCATCGTTAAATAACTTTATATTATAAGGCGAGGACGTCGAAATTTTCAGGCATATTCAGTCAAGTTTAGTAAGACGAAAGGGCCTTGGAAAATAATTTGTTGAGTAGTACGTAACATCACGTCAGTAATACTCGAAGGCTTAGGCAGAGTTGTACCTAAAATTAAAATGCATTATCCTGTTTAAATATCATTCACTTAGTTATTAGCATTCGATTCCGATCCCGACCCGCACCGTGGGTATGTTTGTAATCTTTCTTAGTATTTTTTTTGCGTGCTACTCACAATTACACACACACGATTACACACGATACAGGAGAAATTCCTAGTGTGGGGCAACGTTTAAAAAAAAAAAAATTGTTATATTTATGTGTGAACCATAAATTAACTTTGTTTATTTGTTATGTTAGTTTTAAGATAGTTCATAAGTGTTTCAACATCCGGACAAACCTATTGAGGTTTTTGTGATGTTTTCGTGTTTACATTATGTTTTTATCTATAATTAATAAACAATAAAAAAAAAACCTAATAGTACACCGGAGTACACCCACATTTCGACAGTAATGTTAAAAGTCACATGTGCGGAACCTATTGTCATCACCCAAAAATAAACTAAATACCACTTTGTCCGACCCAGGAATCGAACCCAACAGTCGTACACATGGCTACACATCAAGCTGTACATTTCCAGTTTACGCTGATCTCGCACTGTACGGAAATCCTATACAATGCGAGACCAGCTTATACTGGACATGTATAGCTTGATGTGTAGCCGTGTGTACTTGCGTTATGCCATGTTATATTGCCGAAAGTCCACTCCATTAATAACTTTGTTCTCATAATAATCCTCGGCAAGAAACTGTTATTGTATAAAATAGTTACTGTTATGTTATTTACTTACTAACATAAAAACTCAAGAATCCGTAACACCATTTTTATCCCGTCACAAAATTCACAGATCAACATAAATTGAAACTACAACAACAAATAATAAGTAAATACAAATCCCGGAATGGAATTCGCAATAGGCTGGCGGCACACTCCGCTGTCCTTATGCAAATACACTCTGAAGTAGCAGGTGCTTTGTCGAACTAGTGTAAAACCGTCCTAACAGATCTGCATAAGTTTGTCGAAACGGAATCGTATTATGATTTTGAATAGTGATTTAGTTGTTACTGTTAATTTGAACAGTGGTTTCTTGTTTGTATGAATTATTTAGAAAGTGGAAGCTCTGTTTGCGGATGAGTGTTGTTTAGAAAAAGTTTTTTTAAGCGGTAAAGTATGGAAAGCAGCAAACGAAAAATAAATTCAGTAAACGTTGACAACATGAAAGTTTAACTACTGTTTAGATTTATGATAGACAGAACCAATGAATGAGTGTTAGGCCCCTAGCTCACGTATTTTAAACGCGCAGTCGACACGCGCTTCATCTGCGCGTCGTCGTCTGCGCGTTTTGAACGCGAACGAGATTTGAACGCGACCTTGTAATCTAAGCACACGAGGCGAGGGGCCTTACAGCCCAAATGAAGCGAGCTGTTCGGGTTGCTACGTACTGTCGGACAAAATCTGAGTAAACGATTCGAGAAGAAGAAGAAGAGTCAAACGGGACATAATGTTTGATAGTGTTCCATTTAACTCCATACACTATTCAGAATTGAATGCCCTTACCCACCGTGGCTCTTTACAGCGATGCAACCGCAAAATGGCGGTGATACAGTTGCGATGCTGTCGATGGCTGTGTACCTACGGCAACGATATGCGTCACCACGACTCAGTGTCTCTACTACACCGTGATACTGTTACGCTTCGGTCGCAATGCACTCGCAATCCAAACGGGTGGCACCCTCTCTTCATTCCCTGTTCCATTGGAAAATATAGTAATAGCAGCGATACTGTCACGCCACAAAAAGTTGATGGTTCAAATCATCAAATGACACCTCCCACTCTGGGCAGAGCGGTAGGGAGTGTCAGACTCCTACTGACTAAGAACCAACAATGTTCCTTCTTAGCCTTTTGTGTCGAAGCTGCGGTATCTTTTTCCAAACCATTTGAAGCCCCGAAGGATGGGTGAGAGCCTCTAAATCATGTTTTGATGTACGTTAGGCAAAACAATAACAGCACCTACACACACATGAACTGTTAAATAAATAAACAAAATAAGAGTAACTCTGGAAAACTAAGGCCTACAGGAATTTCACATGTCCTTCAACGTAATTTATGACTGAGGTAAGTCCCTGATGTAATCCTACCACCGGTAACTACAATATAGGGACGGTCAAAAGGTTAACCGGGTAATGCTGGCACAGAGCTGAGCGACGAAGCAAAGCGGTAAGAAAGAAAAAATATTATTATTTGTTTGTCGCAGAAACATAAGGAGCACACAAAGAGACACTCGGAAAAAAAAAGCAATACGCAATTATAACGCATAACAAATATTAAAAAATACAAGAAGCAGGGATAATCAAAAGAAAGTTGCACGTCGTGGCTGCGACAAGCAGAAAACGAGAAATTATCCAGAAGACTTCAACCCTCATGATTGTACTTAGAAAATTTATCAATTAAAAACAGTTTCCCCAGTTTCTTCTGGTCTATTTTGGTGTTTGGTTAAGAAATATTTTTCAGTAGGTCTATCACTTGAGTAAGATAAATGCAAAAGATGGTCTCCACATCAAGTAGATGATGGATGTCGTCGCTGAGATCAGCCTAGAAAGAGAAACGGAAACGAAGGTTTAAACGATTCAAGGATAGAATCCTAAAGAGGAAAACCACGACTGACCGACGTAATTTAGCCTATGTACTTTTTGTTTTTGGTGACCAAAATTGTGTCATCATCAACAGCCTATAATGTTCCCACTGCAGCGACTCAGGCCTCGTCTCTAGGAGAGGGAAAATTGTGTGTTTTGAAATAATGTTTTTTTTTGTTGTCCTTTTGCTCTATATTTTAGAGTGACAACTAACTTCTAGTTACAATGATACATTATTTAAATTACAATTTACCTTTTGTTAATTCTTGCTAATTAATGTTATTTATTACGAAATCCAAATGTAAACGAAGTTCATTGTTAATTATGTTGATGAAAAAGCTTTAAACATTGTTTTTAAATGAACATAAATTACAAATACAGATATTATTGTTACTTTATAAAAACACAGTCAATACAATAAGTCTGAAAAAAGAAACTCCCAAATATGGTATAGATCCAGAAATATTGACAATATGTTAATATACAATTTCCTACCAGCTGTGTGAAGGATGATAATTATGGCTATAAAGGAGGTGACTGCTGAGATGATATGCAAAAGTATTAAAGAAGAAGACAGGCTGCGCCGACCTCAAATACATTATGATAAATAAGAAAACATATCAAAAACACTGTAACGACCATATATCTATCTATTTATATAAACATGTTATGTTGGTTTGTGTACGCTTCAAAAACTCAAAAAGTTCTGCACCGATCGAGCTGAAATTTTAGAATGATATATATAATCCGCATCAAGGATTGTTTTTACAGTATACACGCGGGCAAAGCCGCGGGCATCAGCTTTATACATATATAAGTAGAATAAACAATCGTAAGAGTTATTTGAATACCCACACAAGTCAATTTATAATTTGAAATATCATCCATTTGGTAGATTAAAAATGGCTGGTTTAAAAGTAATATTCCGGACGGTTTATTTAGATTTAACTGACGCAGTCAATCATAATGTTCTTGGAATTGTTTGCAATAAATACTGAAAAGCAAAGAATTTATTTAAAACATAATCCTCTTAACTTAAGGGTATAAAATGTGATGAGTCGTAATCTTCGTCAATTAAAGTTATTTAAATGACGTATTATTTTCACGATTTTCTTAATCATCATAAAAAGTAACTGGCTTCGCTATCTGAGATCTATATTTTCCAAATGACAACTGAAATATCGAGTCAGACGCTTTCAGTAGCTTCATTTTATAAGTAAAGTGAATATTTTTCTTTGTGATCGACAAATTCTTTCTTGATATCTTAAAGTTACTTATTTTTGCAACGACAAGTATTTTGGAATCTGAAGTCATTTTCGCAAAATTATTTTTCGCGAGATTGGAAAACTTGTTTCGAAATTCCAGCTTATATGATAATGGAAAGTTGAAACGAAAGGAATTACTGAGCGTGAAATGTGAATGATGTTGAAAGGGTTAAAAACTAATTTCTTACTTTATTTAAACAGACTGCTAAAAACACAAAGACTTGTACTACACAAAGTCAAAGAGGTCACCTTGTGGGGCTAATAAAATAAAATGTATTGTTGGCTTTTATTCTTTTATGGCTCGTTGTCAAGATTCCCATCCCTTTTCTTAATCTGCATTCATATACAAATCCTGAAAAATATACCATAAACTCAGCCTAAGCAAATAATATAGGAGCTTTTCTGAAAAAATTACAATTTTGCTGCTCTAAAGCATACGACTAGCGTTTCAGTTGGCTTAGCTTTAACTAATTTTCCTAAACGTTGTTGTAGACGGTTCTCTCAAATTACGTCTGTACAGACACCTGAACACCAAGGTCTAGACTTTCTAGACCTAATTTTAGAAAATTTTATTAAAATACCCCGTGGGTTGTTTTAGAGCCTTTTATGAGCCGTTTTACGGAAAATTTCGTACAATTTATTATTGCGGTCAATGTTTGTAGTAAGTTTTAGTATTCTTGGGGTTAATATCCTTATCCTTACATACATAGTATAAAACAAAGTCGCTATTTTTGTCTGTTTGTTTGTCTGTATGCTTAAATCTTTAAAACTACGCAACGGATTTTGATGCGGTTTTTTTTAATAGATAGAGTGATTCAAGAGGAAGGTTTTAGTATATAATTTGAACGACATCCACGCGGGTGAAGCCGCGGGCATCAGCTAGTTATGTATAAAACTGAACGCGATCAGCATCTTTAAACCGCGTTCAGGATCGATTAGTGTCATAATTGCTATGGAATATTGACAAAGGCAACTCTTAATAGTTTCATTAATAAATATCTCCTTTCTTACTCATCCTTGAACGTAGTTTTATTTTAGGTCAAGAGGCAGTCGTTATGCGGGTAACTAGAAATTCCTCATGCCATAAATTATGGAACTTTCGCAGCACTTTAGAACGCGCAGCTTCTAGTGTTCTACACTTTAGTCTACAAACTAAGGACACGACAATTTAAACGCTTATCGTGCTTAAAACCACGATTATCACTTCGTTTAGAAAGTAATTCCGTTTATGTCTTTTTCTATCAACTTTATCTTTTTATCCTATAAAATCTTTTCGGAACATCGCCATAGAAAATCCCGTAAATAAATCGAAATCTATACAAGACAAGTAATCCCACCATTCCTTCAAACCATTGTATGAAAAACCTCTCAGATAGGATTTGAATAATTTATTGGATGTCAAAAGGGAGTTTCGTTAACTGAAACAAAATATTTTTTTCTCAGCAAATTATATTTCATATCCCCCCGTATCTGTGTGCTTTTATGATTTACCTGATCGTAGATTTTTTATAACGCAAGCGAGCGCCTGAAACGTATAGGAAAATTAAATTTGCATACTGCTGTAAAGGTCGGCTGAAATATGAGGAAGTATAAAAATATTATTACTGTACGTCGTGTCTGTCCAATTAATTTGTACGGAGTTGACAATTTGGATGTTTAAAGCTTTTCAAAATGTGTCTTTTGGAAGCAATAAATGTGAACACCAGAAATGTTACACCTTCTTATTACGACATATTGTTCTAGTTGGTTCTATACATAATTAATTAGATAAGACATGCCAATGTTTTCGGACAGAGCTTTGAGTAATCAAAATATCTTATCCTTTTCACTAAAACAAAAATGCTTGATCGCACATTCTTCCCGTCTCCCAAGATATCTTCATCACGTCATGTAAACCAATCTTTTCAAATGAATTTTCAAGTCCAATTCACATAAGAATAAATCACACGAGATTCAAGCCGGCACGGTTGCGGTACGGTACGGTACCGTAACGATGACGATACGATACCGGTACCTTAGCTCATCACTTTATTTCGTTCCCCTTCGCAACGGGAGCTCGCACTCAATTGTTTTATTTCGTCGTCTTCTTTGTATGGATTTGTTTTTGTGTCAGTAGATTATTAAATTGTGTATTATTGAGGGAGATGAAAATACGTCGAGTTTTCATCCGAATTCCAGGAGTTTTATGGACTGCAAATTAACGTAGTTCAGTATTGGAATCGTTTTATTTCCAGTTACAGCTTTGGTTTTAGTGTTAAAATAATGTTTTAGTTTGTTTGTTTCCTGTTAGATTGGGTTAGATTCAATAATTATATAACGAAGGTAGCTCAACTATTTCGGGTACATCGTTGTCAGAGTCCAAGTTCAGCATGGCGGAGGTACGAAATAATAATCTCAACACTGATTACAACCGCCTATTTATTTACTTCCGATAACAAATTAACAAAATCTCAAACGATCAAGCCGATGGAAATGGATTAAAGTACGGAAACGCGGTAAGTTCGATACAGGCGGGCAGAACAACCGTTCGCGCTCGTGTCTCACCCAAAAGTAACGTCCGTTATGCCAAATGCCTCTAATGCCAACGACAACCGACCACTGTCAACTGACAGCTGTCATCTGTCAACCGAAAACTGTCAAACCAGACCTACCACGCTCTGTATCGACCTCACCCAAGCTCACTGCTTGACGTTTCCGACAAACGATGATAGATGACGTTATTCTATATTGTCAACTCTAAATAATGTGCCTCGGTGTTGAATCTGCGACATATATTTTAAATAAATTCCTTTCTTTCTATTTCAAAGTCTGCCAATTATATTTTAATATCGTTATAATTGAATATAGTTAAAATAATTAAATAATATCTCAAGTAACTGCGTCATCACAGCAAGAGCAGAGGGCATAAACCTGACCTTTTGTATTTAGTACTCCTTCACATTTTAAAGCAAACTTAATTAACTTTCAAGCAAAAATCAACTTAACAAACTAATTTGCAAAAATCAAATCAAGGGTCTTAACAAAGAGCATACAAATAAGTGAAGAGTCCATTTATTTGGAACGGTAAATTGGTATAAAAATGAAGGGCTCCAAGCGACTCGTTAAGAACCACGTTTTCGCTGGGAGACTTATAGGCCGAATAAATTACCATTTTATTACAAGAAAGGCGACTCCACTCGGACAGAGGCGTTTATTAATAGAAATTTTATACGATGAATTAAGAGTTCAGTGGGCAGTTGGCAAATAAAGGTGAAAAAGCCTGTCTTCTGATCTGCATGGCCCTCATATGCCTTCGCCTTCCAAAGGGACTGACCTGTGTGACAGACGGAAAAATCGACCCCATCTAATTTAAAAACAATATATTTGACGTGATAAAGTGATTTGGCAATCATTAACAGAAATAAATTGAATTTATCACACAACAAATGACTGCGGGTAAGACGTAGGTGGAATTTTCTCAGATAAGGAAAACAAAGCTTAATAAAAATAGAGATGAAGGATCTCAGTACCCGTCGAGGCTGCGGGTTGACCCGTTGGGGTTACGGGTTGTTCGAAAGAGATACCGCGGCCTCGGCACAAAGGACTAAGAAGGAACATGTGTGGTTTTTAGTCAGTAGAAGTCGGATACTACCTACCACTCTGCCCAGAGCGTGAGGAGTCATTTAGTGATTTACCACCCACCAAAAAAAAGGCCTATCTCAGTATGTACAAAGAGGCCCACTTCAAGGTCCAAGGGCCGGACTCCATTGCAGCTGAGATGAAACCACTGGAGAGAAGATTTATGTTGTAAACCACCAAGAGAATTTCATTATTTACACTTATTGACTACGCTTAGTTTTCGTCGAAACAGTTGAACAGAGAGATTAAGAGATGTATTTGTAATTGATTAGGCTAGCCGAGACGAGAACAGTAGTAAGCGGCGTGCGGTGAGCGGTGTGCTGTGTGCAGCATGCGGTAAATACACGCTACACGCCAGATAGCTTCGGCAGATACAAGCTAGCTTTTGCAAATCTCCTCCCTATTTTGCTGCTCGACTCCACATTGGTGGGGTCCAGACCAGACCTATGGGCGGGACTCCACCAAAGCGGAGATGTGCCAAGTGGAGAGGAGATTTGCCAAATTCGATCAATCACAGCTACATTAGATGTCAATCACAGTGATTCCTGTGATTGGTCGAATTTGGCACATCTCCTCTCCACTTGGCACAGTTCTGCTTTGGTGGAGTCCCGCCCTAAAGCATGGTTCAAGCTGAAATAAAAGAGTTATAGATAGAGACTCTAAAGTTCACTTCACTATAGTCATTTCTTTTAGATAGTGTATTTTCTTTCCACTAGGGCAGTCACAATAACTAACTAATTCTAACTAGATTTAAGTTTTTAAACTGATATATTGTGGATATTAATCTTTATGAATGGGGAGAGAGAGAAAGGCCAAAGAAAATATAGATGGATTGTATGAGGAATGATTTGAAAAGGAAAGAAGTCTGACAGGGGAGAATATAAGAAGAAAACGTGTTACCAAATAGATGAATGGGACAAGGGGTGGAAAATTATGACGATGGTCACTAACATTATCAGTATAAATAACTTCAGTTTATTAGTGATTATGGTGCTTGTAACAGTGCACAAATATCAAGAACTCAAAACAAACAGTAAACTCAGTAAATAACCTGTTTTTAGTGTTAATTATAATACGTACTACTTCATAAGTTCTCACCAATAACCACATTTCTACACGTCTCATAGTTTCAGTGCCGTGCACTTTACTATCGCAATACACCTCTCCGTTCTGTCGGCTCGGCGGCTCGTCGGCTCACCGTTAACGGATGCGATCACTCGAATGCATTCGGTTTGGAATGGAAATGCACCGGTATGGAGCCACAATTCCTGACAATCCTGTGTGTAATGTGGGGTTATCCGTTTTAAAAACTGTACTGTGTAATATGAACAGATTAGTTGGAATATGGTTGGAATTAATCTATCATCATCTTCATTTCATGGTTGGAATGAATCATGCTTTCTGTAGATAATTATATCGTTTAAGTGTGATTCTATATACCGTACGGGACTTTTTCAGTAGGAATGATATAGAAGAAATGTGCAGTCGTGTAGGTACAGTGAAGCTAAAGCTATAATAGCAAAATGATTTAGTTGCGTTAATAGTAACTTGTTGATTTGAGTAATTGAGATAATGTTTTTTTTTTGGTTTATGAAGGATTTAACATAAAATATAAACATGGAACTACCTCTCAGTAAAATGTTTACAGTTGCTGAGCGAAGCTGGATACTAACTACAGCTTTGTCGCAGTAAGCAAACATTTACTGAAGTTTTAATAAATATTTATTTGAGGAAATAACCGCGACAGTCATGCCCGAGTGGGCGTCTCGTAAATAATAAAAAAAAAACTCTAAACTTAGTCTCTGACCGACGAAACACGTTAAATCTTAATTTTAATTTACAAACTTTACGAGAATTCAACAAAAGGTACTTTTTGATGCAAATTACTTTCAACTTTTGGCGTTTTCATTAAGGAATTGTGGATTAATGTTGTATTAGTCTACTGGTTTTTCTTTGATTAGAATTGGGGAAGTTGGCAGAAGTTTGGAGGGTCGCTCTCTTAATTTGAAACTAGCTCGCCAGCGTGATAATTACTCGTGCAGAAAGAATGGGTGACCTCTCTTTTTGGGGACGCGAGGACGTCGTAAATGTGCCTCACGAAATTGTACATGTAAGTACACATTTTTTTAAGTAGCGGCGTTTTATTTTCTTATCAAGCACTACATAATTACAAGCTCTTAGTTTGTTCAAACCAACAGTCTAAAGTGACATTTAGCCAGTTTTAACAAATTAACAACGATAGAAAAGCTTTTGTGAATCCTACGTTGGAATAAATGCCATTAGCATTAGCAGTTCCTGAGGTATGTGTAAAGCTATCATTACATTAAACAAAACCATAAAAGTAAGCTTTCAAATAAGACCATTCTCAAAACACATCTAAATCTTACGTCTAAGCAAATTGAAACACATATTAAACCGAATGCACACAAAACCGCTTCAGCTATAAATTTATTCGGCATAAAACGGCGTCAGCTGAGCTTGCAAACCGCATGCAGCGCCGTGTGCACCCCGCCTAACTACGTAATAAAATTCGAAGCCTTAGGCCACCGTGGAGGCCCCACACGTTTGTCAACTAAGCGAGTTTTGCAAAAGTGAATTCGTATTGTTCTGTATTTTGAATTTAAAATAACGCTGTATTGTGAATTTTGAGCATTATTTTCGTTTATTTATTGTTTTGGAGAAGAGCAATAAACTCGTGGTAAGATTTTTTGTTTTTCTTTGTAAAAGTGCTCGCAATGTGATTTTGAATTGTGTTTTGACTTGATTGTTTGTGTTTGCAAATACAAATGGGTGAATAGTTTAGCCAGACCGTTGGACGCTATTGAGCTTCGAAGAACTCAAAACTTCAGCCTGACTTTGAAATCTGTGTAATCTTACAACTCTTTCTTCTTCAACCAGTTTTCACCCAATACTAAGTGTAGGTATTCATCCAGATATTCCCAAAGATTAAAACAGATATATACCAACAGTACATATAAATTTCGCCAGTTACATGCAAGTCCCAAACAACAGCGATATGCAATATGGTAATCTCAATATTTTTCCAATTTAAATCCCCTCAATCAATTACTTCTTATTTATACCTCCACAAATTGTACAGTTACCGGTTAATTAACTATAATATAAAGTACTTTATCAGTGAAAATAGTGCCTATAAAGCTTTCAATTCGGAGCGAGAGCCCGCATCGCGTAATATTAAATATTCAACGGGAATCTTTGTTCCTGAACGATTTTAGTGAATTACATTTCTCTGAACAAATCATCAATTAATTTGTTTTGTGTAAGGGATTTTGTTACTTTTGTGGAAGAAGCTGGGCTTACGTATTTGTCTTCCTTGATTGTAATACTGGTAGTAATGGTTTGTTTTGGAATAGGCAAGATTTGTGACCTATTTGATGTGAACTTCTGAGGAAAAAAAATATTTTCTGATGTCATCATCAACCTATAATGTTCCCACTGCAGAGAGTCAGGTCTCGTCTCTATGAGAGGAAATGGACTATTAATCCACTATGCAGGTCCAGTGGGGGTTTGGTGGATGTCACATGTCTTCGATTTTTTTGGTTCTAAGACAATCATGCCTGCTGGATTACAATGTTTTCCTTCACCGTTTTGAGAGCAGCGGTTATGAAATAAATTACACAAAGTACTGCACCTGCCTGGGTTCAAACCCACGACTTACTGTTCGTAGGTCGGGGTCGCCACCACTTGGTCACCACTGCTCTCTAATGTGCTTAAGTGTATTATAAATGAGGTTTTAAAGAGTTGCAGATCTTTTACAGTCGCTAATCACTGGCTCGCAAGTCTGTCAACCAGCCGTACCAAAGGGTGTGGTATTACCATTTTTAAACTGGGTTGGGATGTCAGATAGACAGCCGCTCCATGTAAAATACTTGTTTTTAGCTGCATCTAATAATAATAATAGTCCTCCTGACCGTTTTTCGGCCACGGCGGCCAATCTTAGATTAGCCATCTGCGCGGAAAATATTATAATGCTCAAGTGTGTGCGCAGGCACAGGTGCACTCACTGTTCCTTTTCTCTCATAGTCCGATAGGACGGCAATCCGACACGACCGGAGAGAGATCAGGCGTAGGACCAACGGCTTAACGAGCTTTCCGAGGCACGGGGGTACTATACCGCCAACTTCCAAACTCCGGGCTACTACTGGGAAATTTCTAATGAAAATTCCTAATAGCACTTTTTGTCCGACCCGGAAATCGAACCCAGGACCTCGTGCACAGCAGTCGCGCTTGCGACCACTAGACCAACGAGGCAGTTAGACATCTAGTTAGGCTAGAAACCAATTCGAGCATAGCCGGGAAAAGACCAGGCAGGAAATGACGAGGACCGAAGAGGAAAATAATACATAATAATACAATTGTGTTCTTAACTTAATACGTTTATATTATTTTCAGAACCATAATCGTAACAATAGCCATACATGTACCACATAATGTTATTGCCTCTTAGGGATATTTGCAGTAAATAAACAGGGTCAAAACACTGTAATAGGTAATAGGAAACCAACTGGTAATGGTTATCCTTAACGCTGTACTAAACAAACAAACTGCGTTCTCAAATGGATTTAATAGTATAATCTTGTTTTTATTGAAGTTGTGACTGCCTTATTTTGGTGCAGTGGTTACAAACGCTACTGCTGTTCATGGGGTTTGATCCCCTAGTTGGCTAAAGTGTCATTGAGTTTTTGCGTCAGAATTTTCTCAGAAGCAGCCACGGAGTTTGTTTTAGGTAGTTTTAACCAGAGAGGAAAGTTTTGTGCATGAATATGTATGAGTGTAAGAGTAGAGAAATACCAAAGAAGCGATGGATGGATTGTGTGGAGGGTGATATGGGAGATCAATAAAGGAAGGAGGTATCTATTGAGACGACGAGTAATAAGAGAATCATTGAAAATGACATGCTGCGCCGGTTACAAATAAATCATGATAAAAGCATCCTTACATAGTATAAAACAAAGTCGCTATTTTTGTCTGTTTGTTTGTCTGTATGCTTAAATCTTTAAAACTACGCAACGGATTTTGATGCGGTTTTTTTTAATAGATAGAGTGATTCAAGAGGAAGGTTTTAGTATATAATTTGAACGACATCAACGCGGGTGAAGCCGCGGGCATCAGCTACTTTTGTAATAAGGGCCGAAAAATAAGGATGATGATACATTTAACGTAATACCTCTTTTCTTAGCCTATTGGGCTCAATCTTAAAAATAAATATACACATATAAGAATACTAATATGGTATAACTAGGCCGGTTCCGTAAGTAGGCCGATGTGTAGTTAGTTAATGAATAGAGACGCTAATTGAACAAGGAAAATTGGGATCACGTGGTGTGGTAACTTGATATATATCGCACCCTTAAACGTAAGGGTAGAGATCGAAAACAAACCTATATTCTGCGAATATTAGTACTTTATTTTGGTAGGACAGTGGTGTAGGTTTAACTAAAAAACTGTGACACTAGGTGAGGCACTAATTACGCTAGAAAGAAAGTTAAGAAAAATACAGGTGTCAAAAAACACAGTAATTCACTAAGTTACAGGTAATTATTATTTCTAGAAAAAAATACAGCTTTCGTATTAAAAGATTTAAACGTGTTAGTTAGCTAGCTTAGACGCTACCATAAGATTGCATGTGAATATTGTATGATTATGATAAATTAAGAATAAATGAATTTTCACCTAAAATTCCCGAAGGGTTTTGCACAGGTATACTGTAGTATACCTACTTAAAATACGTCCACATTTCACTAATTATTTTTTAGTCTCATGTAAACGTTTTATTATTTAAGTAACATACATGCATATAACTACTTTTTATAAAGATATTGCAGAACAAAGTATCAGCATTACTTGTAAAACACTTTGCACAAAAGATCTTCAGAATAATCATACGAAACCGCCCGAGGTTTTCATTTTGCATAAGTAATGAGATTAAAGTTATACACAAAAGCATCTGCAATTCATTTAAAATAATTGTGTTTTGTAATTTCCATTAGTGCTGAAACTCTATTAAATGTTAATCCAAATTCCATTCAAATTGAGAAAATGCTGTAATTTATTTGAGATAAACTGATAAACAGAATTCGTATTTCATGGACTGAGTCTTATTAAGTATCCATATCTTGTGTGAATAAACCTGCCAAAACCGTTTCAGGCAAATTAAGAAGGGTTCTGGAGGCTAAACAATGGTTGATTTATCGTAAACTAGTGCTTCACCCGCAACTTCATAGCTCGGTTCATATGCATGATATAAGTAAAATTATAGCCTAATAGCACCCACAAATAATGTAGATTTCTACCACTGAAAAAAAAATTATGATTGGATTATTAGTCCCGCAGATTACCGCCTACATACAAATTTACAAACAAATTAATACCTATTTGTAATGGTAATATACATTAAGAATAAATTAGAACAATCACGCAGTGGTATGTGAAGATGGGCACAAAATTACGCCTTTAACCATTTATCGGTGCATTTTTTTTAATCAAAATTAATTTCATTTGTCTATGTTACCTACATACCTACTACTATACCTTCGTTTAGTTAGTAGGAAATAGTGTAAATTAAGTTACAAAGGTAGGCAATATAATATTCTATGACTGTCATACAGACAGACGTAGGTACACGTCAACGTGTTGAAACGATATGGGTATTCGCTGTACCCCACGTAACTCTAAAACGCTTTAAACTCAAGAATGCAAAGATGAAATTTCATTCAGCTTACACCCATTTTTATAAACTAAATGGCGGTGATTTTATGAAAAAAAAACCTAATAAATAATAGCTGAATGAAATATGAGTAATATTAAATTCCAATAAAATTGATGGGGTATAGTAATAGCCGTTATAAGGGTTAAGCTTCGCTGCATCAGGAGCACAAGTACCTACTTACATTGAATATGTGAGCTGAATACCGCTGCTTTACAAAATGATCTGGGATAAATATAAAATGGAGAATATCTGCTTTTCATGTCCATGTAAGGTATAAACGTAATTAGCGTCCGATTTATCGAATAAAACGATTTTTTATATAAAGTGGTACTTGAACAGACTCGTGTGTGGACTTGAGAGCTAAATTTCAAATAAATGCTCAATTCAGGATTGCGATGAAGAAGAGTGTGGTTCGATCCATAATTACACATGTTACGTTAAGCTATAACATAACATACCGTCACTCCTGTACTTTCCAAAAGTTTTGACAAGGGTAGTTCTTTTGGCTTATTATGTTTAAGTTACAATATCTATATATTGTAGCAGCACACGAGCCTATTGCCAATAACTAGGCAGAAATCAAGACACTACTGAAAAATATTCTGATGTAAAAACACTTGGCTTAATCCGGGGATCGAACTCGGACCACACAGTCAGTGCACAGGCCAACGAAGCGGCCATGCAGTCGAGTAAATTAATCCTAATTCAATAATACTAACAATACGTAATCCATGATTGCACGGCTACTGCATAAATGTTATGCAAGCATCACGCGTGAACGCTTCATCAGTGCTAGCTCTTAGTGGCTGTCGGCTCGCTTGCCTGGCTGCGTTGAGGTCCGGTTACCAGCAAAGCGGACGGAATAGGAGATATACGGGATAGTTTTTACCAATGTAGAGTGCACATGTTTGCTGGCAACAGTTTTAGCCATGAGAGCGGTTTAGCGAGGCGTGGCAGGTGGATACCAAGAGAACTCGTCTCCATTGCGCTATGCCCGCCAGTTTGCCGCCACCATTCACATCTTCACTCCAGATGTTTTGAGTTAATAACACACAACTACCTTCCCCACTTGAGGCTAATGCTTACCAATCACATAGCTATGTGATTGGTTAGTAAAGTACTACCTATAGTCATGAATACTATTTAGGCTGCGTTTTCTTCAAAGATGTGGGAGGATGTGTACCGAAAGATGTGTGACACTAGAGCTTAAATAAAGCTATTCATTTTTGTTAGTTTCACAAACGTCTTTCGGTGCACATCCTTACACATCTCTGGAGATAACATAGCCTTAGAGTCCCTCGTTACAACATGGAGAGCAAACGTGGAAATTAGAACACCTGAAGAGTTATCAGGATGATTCTTGTACGACATCACCCGTCGGCGCGGTCAAGTGGAGGCGGCGAAGCAGATGTATGATGGGTGTCTTTTCAACTACTTTTACTAAACAGTACGAGATGAAAAACAAATAATATTCAAGTCCCACAAACTACTAACAGGCCAGGATCACGAAGGAGGTATTCTGGCCTCCTGGTAGTTTGTGTGACTTTGCTATCCGTAAAACTATTAAGTATACTAGCTGTTGCCAGCGGCTTCGCCCACTACAACTCGAAAATTATCCCACGGGAAGATAAAATTGGGATGAAAATATCTTATGTGTAAATCCAGGTTATAAACTATCTGTGTACCAAATTTTATCCAAATACGTTCAGTAGTTTTTGCGTGAAAGAGTAACAAACATCCAGACTTACAAACTTTCGCCTTTATAATATTAGTGTGACTAGGATATCTGGTGAGAACGATCCGATGTGTAGGCAGTGCGCCGCGCGGACAAACGGTGAGTGCCACTTGAGCTCGTGGACGAACAGTTTCGCGTGTTTACTAGTTAAGTGCGGGAATCATCTCCCTCTCAACTCTACTCTTCTCAGCTATGTCAACCGGCTGACGATTCTGAAGCAGAAATCAGTCACCACAATCAATTCTCTCGATAGCAGCTTCCTAATAGTAGATAGACGTGAATAATAATTAATAATGTACGCATAATTAATTGCGTATTCGACCGCAGTCGGTCGTATGTCACTGTGGCCGGATGTATGCCGCTGAATGTACGACCATGCGCGCCCGTTGTGGCATCCGATTGACTTGGTTAATGTATAAATGCAAAATGATTAAACATCGTATTACTGTATACTATTAACGAAATATTAACAGCCTATAATGTGACACCAATGAAGCTGCGATATAGTCTCCCTCTGTAAAAGGAGAACATAATGCCAAGGGGAAAATCATCATTCTTTTGGCCTTATCCCATTTGGGATCGGCACAGCATGACTTCTTCTCCCATACTTTACTGTGACTCTCATGAGACACCTCCGTCGTTTCTTTGTTCTTCCTCTACTCTTATACTTCTTCTACATTAAGTTAAAGTTGTTCAATGTCACTCGAGTCGATCTTAAGATTAAGCCGCGCTTGCCTAAGTTGGTATGTGGATTGGTGACCCACATTGCCAGTTTCCCTCGTGCCTCGGAAAGCACGTTAAGCCGTTGTTCCCGCGAAATTTCCAATAACACTTTGCGCGACCTAGGAATCAAATGTAGCACCAGATACACAGCAGCCGCGTTTGCGACCACTAGACCTACAAGGCAGTCTACATAAACCAGTCAATAATAAAACACACATAATAGAGATCTACCAATCCGCACTGGGCCCGCGTGGTGGATTATAGCCCATTGCTCTCCTAGAGAGGAGGCCTGAGTCCCTGCAGTGGGAACAATATAGGCTGATGATGATGATGATGAATAGAGATCTCGTAAAGTCTTTCAATTAGACAACTAAAGACGTAGAACACGATGAAACATCACCTTCTGTCAGACCCCACTCACCAGACACAACCTCTTCATTAAAATAAATGGGTTTATACATAATAAATATTCATTCATCACCTTCGTTGAGATAATGAGAAAATGTAATTATTCCGTGAAAAATAAACACTTTTCCCTTGAATTTTTAGATTTAATTAACTAAAGGGACAGTCTGCCGACATCAATCTTCGGTGTTTTTTAATCATTTAGCTTTTAAGATTACTCTTTTGATAGTGTCTGTTCAATGTTCTAGATAACCGTGGACCTTAAGTGGGTACTCAGGAATAAAATAAAGTATGTCTGGACCTGAAATTAAATGATTAACCTTAAAGCAGCCTATAACGTACCCATTTATTGGGATACACTCGTCCTCTTTGTGAAAAGAACACAACATCACGCCTGCAATTCCGGAAAGGTTAAACAGAAGTATCATTATTTGTCCCTTAGATGAATGCGATAAAGCTGTATAAGCTTATTTTTTCGGGGGGTGTGGGAAATCATCAAATGACTCCTAGCTCTGGGTAGAGTGGTAGGGAGTGTCAGAATTCTACGGACTAAAAATCACCCATGTTCCTTCTTAGCCCTTTGTGCCGATGCCGCGGTATCTCTTTCGAACAACCCGCAGCCTCGACGTAAAAGCTGTATAAGCTGCAGTGGGAAAAAGTACGAGTAAACCTTCTTTTTAATGGACTACCACTATATGGAAGAGCTCGCTTTTTGTGAATACCGACTTAACACTCTGACTAACTGTTGCCAGCAACCTTTGTCCGCGCACTGAACCCTAACCTTTTTTAACATTAAAGTGTAACCTAATTTACTCCTTATAAAATCAGCTACCTCTCAATAAAAGTCCCGGCAAAATCGGTCCAGCCACTTTGAAGATCAGCCGGAACAAACAGACAAAAGACAAAAACCAAAACAAATGTTACAAGTACCGCCGCGCTCGCTACGCTCGCGCCTCCCTCCTGCTCTTCCACCATTCTGTCTCGCTTGAGACTCTCATTTCTTATTCTTTTATAATTATGCAGTAAAATGCTGTTATTTGGAATTTACAAACAGACAAAATATTTGTTTAGAATAGATAAGTCGTAATGTATTGAAATTCATGATAAAGTTTGAAATGGTGTTGTACCGTGTAGATATAAGTCTTCCTCCTAAAACTATTAATCATTTGACGCCACGGTTGGCGCAGTGGCTCGAGCAATTGACTGTTGCGCTGCGAGTCGCAGGTTCGATCCCCGTACGAAACAAATATTTGTATGACCTGTAGGCCATACAAATATTGTATCTGTAGATAGTTGTTTGGGGTCTGGGTGTGTGTATGTGAGTTTATATGTTTGTGAACGCACCCACGACATAGGAGAAATTCCTAGTGTGCACGTTTTTAAAAAGAAAAATAATGACTAATATATTTAAAAAAATCAATAATTCTAAAGTAGAGCAAAGAACAGTTACAAACCTATTTTAGTCAATCGAAAGTTAAGACAAGACACTCAAATACACACTAAAGGCAATCAGATTCACAGTTCAAATATAGTACGAAAACCAATAGTTTTGCCCGGGATTCGTTTAAACAAAGCATTATTACTATCCCGATATCCGGGATCCGTATGAACCGTATATATAGTTAATCCCGATAGTCAATTATCGCAGTGGTTACGATACCGGATCCGGAAGAACCTCGAAGGGAATTTAAGTGTACTTTCAAACGTAGTTGGTTTAATGTAGTATGTGTGTTTATTAGTGCATGCGTTCTAGTTTTATTGCGGAAAGGGATGCAAAGTGGTTGTTTTGTGAATATGTAGGGTAATGTTAAACGGAAAATAGGATTATTTGCTTAGAACTATTAAAATGCATGGAACTACTGTTTGTATGTTATGTTATATGAGTTCCGCTGACAAAGTTACATTACACATAACATCACGCCTGCAATCCCCGAAGGGTTAGGCAGAGGTGTACCTAATAGTACACCCACATTTCACCTATCTATCTATCTTCTATATAAATAAAAAGAGAAGTCTTGACTGACTGACTGACTGATTGACTGACTGACTCATCAACGCCCAGCCCAAACCCTTGGACCTAGAAAGCTGAAATTTTGCATAGAGGTTCCCTTTATAGTGTAGACAAGGAATAAGGAAGGATTTTTCGAAATTCAACCCCTAAGGGATTTAAATAGGGGATGAAAGTTTGTATGGACAATCGACATTTTCACGCGGGCGAAGCCGCTGGCAAAAGCTAGTTATGTATAAGTCCCGTGTAACAGTGGGCGAGCCTATTGCCATCAACTGGTCACAAATCCAGACATCGTGGCTGCTACTGATAATTCCTGATGGAAAAACTCAATAACACTTTTCCCACCCCGGGAATCGAACCTAAGACTTCAATCTCAGCAGTCGTAATTGCGTCCACTATACCAACAAGACATTCAACATATAGACAAAGTTACTTATTTAATTAAAACCTCATGAAAAGTTTTTATTAAGCTAAAACAAAACAGTATCACACGGAATCATCTAGCTAAAATCTTGTTTTATAATAATTAAATTACCAGATTCGTCATACATAGAAGCCTTTAAAATATCACCGTATCTTCCCAGTCCCAGTCTACATTTCCAAATTAATTTTGTCAAACGAGATTATTATCTCGACTCCTTCTTAAATAATTTCTTAAATTATCCTCAAACATGACATTTATTCATTATGAGCACAGACAAAATACCGTTAAAAATACGAAGTGATACGGTGAGGCAGAAAATGTCTTGAAGATAATATTAAGAATGTATAATGTTAGGAAAACATCGCCTACGAGGTCTACTAATGGAAGTTCTGCTGTAATGGACATTTTCTTACCCTTAAGAGGGAGGACTTGCTGTAGAGTACAATTTATTTTGCTACTACCATGGCCCCTCTTTATGTGAGGATGTTGCAGTAATTGAAACTAACGGAACTACTAATTTAAATGTGTATACTTTGTTGTTAGAAGTTTGTGTGTATGAATACATTCAATACGTTCCCCGCAATTTCACTCGTTCTTGGTCTCTTAAGGGTCGTAGCGTGATGTATAGCCCAGAACTTTCCTCAAGAATTGGGCTATCAAATATAGTTCCGGAGATTAGTATGTTCAAACAAACTCTTCAGTTTCATTTTATACGCGTTTTGGACTAGATAACGCGTTACTAAGTGCCAGGTCAAAAAGTAAGGGCACAACGCAAATGGACATACATATCAGCTACTTTGAAAGTTTAAGCGTCCTGAAGTATTTCAAACTGGCTTCGAAGAGGGTCGACGTGTTTTGATCTGAGTTATCAAACAAAATATCCCAGGACAAAACTAATGAATGACACACCCAGACAAACAAAGCATGACATTACATACATACACATCAAACACATAACCCTCCTTTTGGGCTTCGCCGCAGTCGGGTAATAAAAAAGGGAAGGGGCTATACTCCAGTGAATTTGTGACGTTTTTCGTTTTGACGTTTGTGAGTGGAACCTTATAAACACTGGCTATAACATAACATAACATCACGCCTATAATCTCCGAAGGGTTAGGGCAGAGATGTACCCATACACCTACCCCCACACCACCCACATTTTGCCAGTAATGTGTTATCCCTTGTATTAAGCCACTGTCTATTTATATCGTCAAAATGCAATTGCTCAAAAACTCGTAAATTGAAATAGAAAGACACCTTAACGGTATCGTTTCATTTGGAAATCTATTAAATTCGATGTACTAAAATTACAACGTGCAATCAAAATCACTTAAACGCCATTAAAGTGCGCGCCATAACCCCCTACGTACGCCCCAGTTAACAGTAACTTATGTAACGCAATACATCCTGTCGCTAAATGGCACCCAAAAGTCGCTCGGCTAAGGACTGGCGGCAATTAACTTAATTGTCTTTATTAGACGATGAGCGCTTTCATCAAATTGCCAAATATTAAGCGCTCGTAATTGTGAGCTGTAGGAGCTTGTTTTTAAGGTTTTGTGTCTTTTATTTGGAAGGCAATACAAAAGTTTTTTTTTTTTAATATTTAGAAATGGAATGGCGACACGTAATAATTGAGAAGTAAAGACAGATTTGACGTTTACATATTGATTGTCATATTTATCGTCGGTATTCGTTTATACTCCTTATTTTTTACACAACTTTGGCACGCAAGTCTGTTGAGCAAACTTCCGGCATACGGCAATCCCGCTGACTTTTGCTGCTGGATATCTGACTTCCTGAGTGAACGGTCGATCCGAGTGGTCATTGATGGCTGCTCCTCTGACCTTGTGGCTATTGATGCCGGAGTTCCTCAGGGGTCAGTTCTCTCTGCGACACTTTTCCTGCTGCACATCAACGACCTCCTTGTTCCTGGTATTGTTGGGTACGCAGATGACAGCACTGTCATGGAGAGTTACACATCCAGCGCAAAAGCCGGTGGTGATGAAATACGTTCATTGAGAGAGGCCATGGTAGAGCGAACGAATTCAGCCTTAAGTCTTGTCTCCAAGTGGGGTGACGACAATCTGGTTGATTTCAACGCCACCAAAACGCAAGTGTATCTGTTCACTGCTAAAAAGAGTCCGTTCAATCTGGCCCCCACTTTCCGGAGTGCGTCTGTACAAGTTACTGACAGTCTCGAGCTTCTTGGCACGAAGTTGAGTGCAAATCTGAACTTCGGCGCCTACATCGAGTCGAAAGCTCAAACTGCGGCAAAAAAGCTGGGTATCCTAAACAGGGTCACGCGGTACTTCAAGCCTGGACAGCTTTCAATATTGTATAAAGCTCAAGTCCGGTCCGGCATGGAGTACTGCTGTCACCTTTGGGATGGCTCAGCCAAATACCAACTTGCCACACTCGACTCAGTAGAACGCAGAGCCAGGAGGCTGATTGGTGACGCCAAGCTGGTTGCCAAGCTACATAGCCTGGCCCACCGCCGCAAAGTTGCATGTCTGTCGGTCTTCTACAGACTGTACTTCGGAGAGTGTGCGCAAGAGCTCCACGAGCTTATTCCACCATCTCCCTTCTTCCATCGAGAGACTAGACGTACTGCAGGTTATCACCCATACCTTGTCGATGTTCCACACATTCGTACGAAGCGTTTTGCTAAGACTTTCATTATTCGTACAGCCAAGGAGTGGAACACCCTGCCTGCGTCGGTTTTCCCGAGTTCATATAACCCCAATCTATTTAAGTCGCGAGTAAATAGGCTTCTTCTGGGTAAGCTCGTTCCATCGTCGACCTCATCTCTGCCCTTACGGCAAGATTGAGGTCAAGAGTAAGCCCATATTAAATAAGTAAAAAAAAAAAAAAAACTGCGGCGAAGCCCAAAAGCCTTTTTGGCAAAAGGAGGGTTATTTACTATACAGTTTTATTCGTATCTAACTGTTGCATCACTTTGGCCCTATCAGAATACCAGCACTGTCATAATTTTCAAATGTTGCAGCACCATGCCGAGATGGGGGCCTGAAAGGAAGCGACGCCGAGCGTACAAAATAGTATAAAATATTTCCATAAAAATAACACCCAAACTCTATTATTATGATAAGCAGTTGACGTCACCAACCGTAAAAATTAAAATTTTGCAATGAACCGCGCTCGCAAGTTGCGTTATTACACTTTATGTGTCGACGTCAGAGTGGGGTTCTCTCTATAAAAAATGGACTGGCCAAGTGGGCGGTGGACCCACATTATGAAGTCTGGTTCAACATACGAATACAGTGTCCTTGTTACTTTTTCTTATTCGTCTGTTTTTGCATTGTAATGGGTGTGTTTAGCGTGCAACTAAACTGGAAGGCAAGTATTTTTTCTTCGCTGCGATGTTTTCTTGTTCTATACACCTGTGAAGAGTTGTAGTTGTGTGTATTTACGGAGATATTGAGGGTCAAAGTTCCAACTTTTTTTAGATTCATTTATTTTTTTATTTTTAGACTTGACTTATAATAGCTCTACGACCCCCCATACTATTCAATGCTGGAAGCAATTCATATCCAATATTACACAATACACAATTTTTTGAGTGCGCATCATTGAGTCACCCTAAAACGCGATATTAATAATAATTATATATCACCCCAAACAAAACATCGTTTCCCAGCAATCATTTTTGCGTAGAGACACCAAACTATAAGTAATAGTTTGGTGTACAGTGGTTGACGGCTGCGTGAAGGGTCCTTTTACCCATTGAATTTGGTTATGACTTGAATAAGTAGTATTAAGAGCCTTCTAATTTACAAACAGTTCAGAGGTCAGTTTTATTTTTGACATACATATTCAGTAATGGCAAATTTGTCTTAAACACAAAATTGAGATACCAGTGAACTGTTAGTTAATTAGTAAAATTGGGACGATCCTAAACGAATATTATATGGTGAACATTTTAAAAGTCCTAAACTCTATGATCCACAGTTGTTACAAACAACAAGCATTTACTATGGCTTCTACGAAAAACGTTTTTATCCTGGAGCAAGAATTTCATAAAAAAATTCTACAATCATACTTTTCTGCATTCAAAATTTTGATTTCGTCCAACCGAGAACAGAACTGCCGAACTTTTCCCTTTCTCCAAATGTCCGAGGGACCCTAAAATCATCTAAAATGCTTGTCCTTAACTTGGCTCGTTACAGCCCTTACAGTAGAAAGCTTAATTCAGACGTTGCTTCAAATTCAGTCCTGCAATTGATTTAATTTTGCATTTCTTAGACAGGTGGCAAGGGGAGGGTGAATATTATTTTATTCTTCTAGAGTAGGCATTCTGAAATAGCTTCATCAGATTATTTTTAATCATAATTTGGTGGATGGGGGGAGGCTTTTGCCCAGCATTGGGATGACACAGACAAACATAAATTTTTTTTTTCGTTAAAGAATTTGGAAACCAATTAGATTAATATTTTAAAACATAGTTTGTACTTGTACCTAGTAACCCCTGCTGTTTATTCTGCTAATATTAGAATTTTTGATGAGATCTCTCAGCTTTTGCAGAAAGTATCTTTACCTACTACGTATTTCATGAATTTTAATATCAAACCATATACATGCGAGCCAATGTGAACTGTCAAGAGTCTGAAATTCATTACTTATGAGGCTCTCATTCCTTATAAATATTCCAAAAGAATTAATACTAAAATTACTACTTCATTCTTAGCTCTGTGTTCTCAGAGATATTCAATTCTTATGCCAAGTTTTTGCATTAGAATTTTAGATCGAAGGGATTCAGTGTTTATTTTAGCATTCAATTGAAATTTGTAATCGAGAATTGGTTTAAAACTTCGACATTGGATCAGCGATTGGTCGAGACTGCTAAGTGCGTTCAAGTTTGATTTTAAGGTCGAACGTAAAGTAATACGAAGATGAATATTCAGGTCTAGAAGGAGGTTTATGTATAATTTCATCCACGCGAATAGCAATATTTTTATTTATTTATTACAAAAAAAAAAGAATACAAGTTTCTTATATTTAAACAAAGCACACAAATGTACCTCTGGGGTCTGTCTTAGCATGCCATGACCTGAGATTTGATCAACGCGCTAGTAACAGTTAGGTTATAAAGTTATAAAATAGAATGTAATATTCTTTCAGCTTACGCTTTACATTCTTATTATTCATTGAGTCTCTAATATCTACAGGTATTTGGTTTAGTAAGTTCAGTATTAATAAATACAGTATATCTCTTTAGAATGCTGTGGTAGGTATATGCTTTTTGTGTTTGTAGAATGTTTGACTGCCTCGCTGGTCTAAATAAGTGGTCGCAAGCGTGAATGCAGTGCATGAGTTCCAGAGTTCAATTCCCGAATCGAGCAAAGTGGTATTGAATTTTTCAATCAGGAATTTGTCAGTGGTAGCCGCGGTGTCTGGATTTCTGCTCGATAGAATCACCTCGTATTAGATGGGGCTTAAACATAACAGGCAAAATATGGGTGTACTATTAGGTACACCACTGCCTAACCCTTCGGGCCTTACAGGCAGGATGTTATGTTAATGTTTTCTGATAGGTACAAACCCCTTACTCATCTGCAAGGCAATTTCGTATCTGACGCGCGATGCTTGTCATTATGACGATTTAACAACAGTAATTGGTCGATCAGACCTTTAAAATCTTTAAGATCGTTATTGAAAATACGTTCAAAATTAGGGTCCTGACAGAAATGTATTTATGGGACGCAATGACAGTGCCCTTAATACTTTCCCTTTGAAGGTTGCGTAGATTGAATCCTACGATACTTTTAATTAAAATTTATAGTTAAGTTTAATTTCCGCAAACCAGCGGATTAGAACTTGATCTGAGGACAAGTTATTTGGTAATGGATTAAAAGTTTTGTACCGAAGTAATTGGAAAAGGATTTCGTCTCGATTGAAGATTTAATTTTGTGTAAAAGAAATATTTAAAATTGCCGCTGTGACTAAATTAATTTTCTTTGAGCTTGATTGAAAATATTTTTCATTTAGCGATTACGTAATATTGTGTTTGTCATACATAATATCGACGGTCCCTACGTACATAAGGTCAAGTCGAAAACCGAGGTTTACAGGAGAGCGTAATTTGTGTTCAACACGCCCTAGAAATAATTCCATGAACAATAATAAATATTTTCTTTCTACAATATTTTAGCAGTTTTAAGAGCTTTTTAATGCTATTTACACATATTTTATTTTTTTACGTTTTCTTAAAAAAACTGATAGATGACCGTTTCTACGCCGATAATAAAATAGAAGTATGTACGTCATGTCTATGATACCGTTTTATACGTAGAAAACAAAAAAAACAGTGTCTGATATAGAATTTAAATAAAATGTTTTATGAAAATGTAGGATTATGTTACTATTTTAAATCAATACGTTAAACATCCTGAAATCGTCTCCCATGGATATAAAAAGTACTTCAATGAAGACATATCACTTTATACGTGGTTTTAGTAATTCGGGGTAGGACTATAGTTCTTGTTATGTAAATAAAGACAAGGTTTATAAATTCAACATTATTTATTATTCAAAAACAATCTTCTTAGCATCTAAATAATAGGTACCTATAGACACACAGAAGTAGGAACTAAACATTAAAAATCACTGTTATCTAATGTTAGTAATTAACAATTTTAATTTTATACATGTGCCTCAGCCTAATCATGTCTAGCAATGCAATTGGTACCTAGTATTTAATAATCATCACAGCTTTATTTAGACTCACATCAATGACCTCCTTGTTCCTGGTATTGTTGGGTACGCAGATGACAGCACTGTCATGGAGAGTTCCATCGCAAAAGCCGTGTGATGTAAACAGTGGTGATGAAGCACGTTAATTGGGAGAGGCCATGGTAGAGCGAACGAATTAAGCCTTAGGACTTGTCGCCGAGTGACGATAATCTGGTTGATTTCAACGCCACCAAAAAGCAAGTGTGGTTCACCACCAAAAGAAGTCCGTTTAATCTGGCCCCTACTTTCCGGAGTGCGTCTATACAAGTTACTGACAGTCTCGAGCTTCTTGGCACGAAATGAGCGCGAAACTGAACTTCGGCGCCTACATTGAGTCGAAAGCTCAACTGTGGCAAAAAAGCTGGGTATCCTAATTAAGGTTAAGCGGTACTTCAAGCCTGGGCAGCTTTCAATATTATATAATGTCCGGTCCGGCATGGAGTATTGCTGTCACCTTTGGGATGGCTCAGCCAAATACCAACTTGCCACACTTGACTCTGTAGAGCCTGCGCTCTACAGAGTCAAGTGTGGCAAGTTGGTGGCTCTGCAGCCAGGAGGCTAATTGGTCACGATAAGCTGGTTGCCAAGCGACATAGCCTGGTCCACCGCCGCAAACTCGTCAGTCTTCTGCAGACTGTACTTCGGAGAGAGTGCGCAGGAGCTCCACGGGCTGATTTCACAATCTCCCTTCTTCCATCGGGAGACTAGACGTACTGCAGGTTATCACCCATACCTAGTCGACGTTCCACACATTCGAACGAAGCGCTTTGCTAAGTCCTTTATTATGCGCACAGCCAAGGAGTGGAACTCCCTGCCTGCGTCGGTTTTTCGGAGTTCATATAGCACTAATCTATTTAAGTCGCGAGTAAATAGCCACTGGAGTGTCAAGTCATCAAAATAAGTCGATTGTCAAAATTGGCTATGTGTCAAGCCATCAAAATAAGTCGAGTGTTCCCGCGTTTTCTAAAAACCGTTAAAAGACTGTGACAACTATGCCTTTCTAGCTCACACTTGCCCAACGTGTAGTGGAAGAGACAAGGATGAAAATTGGTTACTCAGTATTAATAGTAATATTCCCCTGTCAACTGTATAAACCGAGCGCGAAGCGTCTTTCTTATCGCTCTTTGTGGAGTGTTTACATTATGACTCATGTTTCGTGAACAAAACGTTCGCTCAGCTGAAACTTTGTATGCGATAACATTGTGTACCAAACTATGCAATACGATACTTTCAAGAGCCACTTGGCTTACGGAGTTCTCAGAATGAACGCGTAAACATACCCTTTTTTTTTTTTCGACTCAAGTGTCGGCTACCTGAGCCGACCTTTTTTGTTTAGCTTGCAGTATGTCAAGTATGAATGGAGAGCTGTGTTATTTTAATTGATTTGTATTGTTATTTTAATTGATTTGTAAATAAACATAAGTTTTAACAGAGTTCTCTTACAAAACAAGAGTTATCGGCGTTTTAATCACGCGCCGCGTGACGTCACGTGACTGACAGCGCCTGTCACGTGACGTCATCCCGGATAGCCGTGACATTACGCCATTTTGCGAAAAAATAGTTTGACACCCCAGAGGATAGGCTTCTTCTGGGTAGGTTCGTTCCATCGTCGAGATCATCTCTGCCCTTAAGGCAAGATTGAGGTCAAGAGCAAGCCCATTTCCCATTTATGATAAACAATAATAATTGACGAATAAGATTGTTAAATTTATCTTTACTTTTTTTATATCATACATTTTGTTTTGTTATGTAACTACTAAGGGAACTTTATTAGTAATAAGATGAATCAGTCTGAATAAAGCTGTGATGATTGTTAAATGTTACCAATTAGGTGTTAAAGATGAGGTAGTTAATTAAGCTGAGGTACCTACTTAATAAAACTGATGATTATTAAATACTAGGTACCAATTGCATTGCTAGACATGATTAGACTGAGGCACATGCTTAAAATTAAAATGGTTAATTACTAATATTAGACAACAGTGATTTTTTATGTTTTGTTCCTACTTCAGTGAGTCTATAGGTACCTATTATTTAGATGCTAAGAAGATTGTTTTTTAATAATAAATAATGTTGAATTTATAAACCTTGTTTAATTAATAAAACACAAACCTGTTAATTTTAAAAGACATGTCTTTATTTACATTACAAGAACTATAGTCCTATCCCGTACGGGAACTCCCGTAAATGGCGATAAGTCTGACAAGACCGCGTTCGCACCGAGTGGCACGCATTTTAAAACACCGTACAAAAAGATATATAGAGATGTCCGCATCTACGACACTTATTCGTTGTATTTATAATACTTGTTCTTTTATACGATTTGTAAAACAAGGTAAATAAATACAATTTAAAAAAAAATCGTATTTCAGTATGTGCGCATAGATAATCTAAAGCCAATGAAACAATAAAAAATTGGTTGCCTGTAAAGTCGGTATACGGGCGAAAGTTTTACGTGACAACGACTTTGAGTGGTAAAATAATTTTAATGTGAATATTCATTCGTATGGTAGGAAGAAGGATGAAAGTGCCTTTCACTTTTTATGTCTGTCTCTCTCGCTCTTAGGCGGGCTAACCATGCCCGAGTGGAAGGGACGCGTGCCTCTCACTCGCTCTCATTGTGAGCGCATAACGTGAGCGGAGCGTAACGCAGTTTCTTGAAGTGTCACCCGGCAAACCAATTTATAAGACGTTGTCACGTCAAAAAAAAATGCCATTTTCGACATGTCTTTATATACGTAGGGACCGTCGATATTGCGTTTACGAAAGATATGTAAGCTCAGGACGGCCTTCATCAGAATTATTCATCGTGCAGCGTGGGTATGTGGGTAGTCCAAGTAGGGTAATTTGAATTAAAACCGTTGTCTTGATCACTTAAACGATTTTACTTGAAATAATAATTAAATTACGTAACAATAATCACTTAGGCTCTAATTAACACGCAATCACTTTGATTTTTTGAAAAAAAGAACTTTGATTAAGACGATGGATAGCGATTCGTCGAAAACGTGGTGCGCTTGCGACCGCTCTGTACGATCTGCCGTACCAAGATGGCCGCCCCGCTACCATCGACTCGACGCTCCGCTAGAGTGACAGTGACAAGCTGTCACTCTTGACATTGGCATCTTAATGCGCGCCGACAGATACATCAACATAAATGCGTCATACGCAAATGTATCTTACCATTGAATCTCACTTACATAGGTACTCGTACAAAGGTTTGTGAGGATGGATGAATATTTTTGTTACTCTTTCACGCAATGCACACTGACCGGATTTAGAACACATGCGATGCAGGGCTTTCGGAACTATATTTCGTAATTATTGTATATTTCTTTCTAACTAAAGCTTCCTAATTTTACCTACATTTGAAGCCAGATTCTAGAACAAGTTACTTATCTAGGCGTCAAACAACATTTTCATGGACCGTTTAGGTAAAGAAAAAACAAGAAAGAAAAAGGAGACTTGTATTACAAAAAAACTTAGTCCGCGAATCATCCAAATCTGATCCCTAAAACCGAAATATAGCCTTCGAAACAAATCTAACGGGTATATCTCGACATCGTTCTACTCTGAACTCAGCGTGTTAAATTAGAAGGAAAACCAATAAAGATAACCCCATACCGCTGCGTGAAAAAATACAATCCCCTTTGTTACTGGGGCTGAACGCGATAGAAAATTGAAATTCAAGTAATATTGGAATGTGGGTCTGTATATAAAACGGCCTTTTGTTTTGTCTAAAAATATCCCATGGGTATTTGTTTTGCGGTTTTATATAGATTTTTGCGGTTAACCTTTTGAAGGTGATTTGAATATCATTGGCTTAAGAACTGAAAGTTTAACCAGACAATATGTGGTTCTAAGTAGCATTTCATTCCTAAGCCTCACTTTTTTATTTTGGAAAGTTTCTAGCTGTTTAATGCAAACATTTATTTTATTTTATCTGGTGGTAGCTATTTAAAAAAAGTTACATATAACTTCATCATCAGCCTATAATGTTCCCACTGCAGGGACTCAGGCCTCCTCTCTAGGAGAGGGATGGGCTACAATCCACCACGCGGGCCCAGTGCGGATTGGCAGATGTCACATGTCTTCGAATTTTTTGGTTCTAAGACATGCCGGTTTCCTCACGATGTTTTCCTTCACTGTTTTGAGAGCAGTGGTGATGAAATAAATTACACAAAGTAATGCGCCTGCCTGGGTTCGAACCCACGACCTACTGTTCGTAAGTCGGGGCCGACACCACTGGGCCACCGCTGCTCTCGTACACCGCTGCTATAACATATAACTTAATGAACATAAATTCATTCCTTCGCCTTTTCCTCATAGGGATAGATAGAAACTACAGAAAGCCACCAGCTACGATTTTATACACTACTTTTGCGTCGCAAAACCAAAAACTTCCACACTATTACCCAATACCCCGACATCTTTCATGAAACTCCCAAACAGATGTCACGTCACCTTTTCCACCATGACACACAAAATAAAGCCAGAACACGCTAAACCTTCCATAACATTAACCCAAAGTTTACTGCTAACACGTTGAGATCCGGCGTGACACAAACTTTGTCACTTAAACCTCCTTACAATATTTTACAACATGCTTCTCTCACAGAACTCATTTCGTCACAGGAATAAAGAAGGGAAAGTCTTTATTTGAATACAATGGGAGTTTGAACCCTGATAACGAATATATGCAGGCGGAGCCACGAGACAACGCAAATCCGTTATGACACGAAGTAATACTGTCATCGGTTCGGCAAGGTGAATGCCCACTGTTGCGTAACAGATTATGCGAATGGTTTACAAAGTTCCGAACTAGGGATCGTTGTGATTTGTTGCTATGTTGATTAGGGGGATGAAGAGATGATCGAATTTGTTGGTGGCTTGCCTTTATTATTGACTTCACTGATATTATGGTGATGTGTATTGGTTTACCGACCGATTTGTATAAAAACCTAATAAGCTAGTTTCTGTTGAAAATTCTTTCTAAATTCTGAAACTGTTAAACTAAACTAAAATGAAAACTGGGCTATAAAAACATGCACAACAAAAATGGTTTCGTACTAAAAATTCTACAATTACTCTAGCTCCGTAATACAAAGTAAATACACACCAATACCTCGACATTTCGACCGTCTCAGAGCTTTCCAAACAGCGGAGCAGTGTGCAAATACCTTCGAAAGTAAATGATCACGTCTCATAGTTGAATACGACCTTTATTACGGCCGCCCGCGGGGCGGAGGCTTTGTGCGCCATGTTTAAATAAACTCGCCTAAAATACTGACAGCCTTCGAAAAAAATACCGAGTAAATTCATAATGCTCAGGATTCTTCTGCTGAAAACGAACTGTCATTTCTAATTTAATAAAAATGTTGATGTCGCTTTTTTTGGGGTATTTGGTTTAGGTTGTTGGTTGTCAATGAGAACTGATAATACTGGAAAGATTATGAAAAGAACTAAAACTATTTACGATATATTTTAGAAACCATTTTTTAAGCTATTGCATAGCTTCTATCGCGGGCCTTGAGCGTGGAGAGCGAATCCAGAAATTCCCTAACGAAAATATTCAGGATTCAGTATTTTTTGCTATGGTTACGGAAAATAACAAGGTTGTCAACTGAGGTTGTCAAATTAAATAATTAATTATTGGCTGTTGATAAAAAATGCTATGCAATAGCTTTACCGCGGCAGTCTCCGAGTGCCACATTTAGTTTTTATATTGGTCTTTGTAGTGGAGGAGGTATCTCATGAGATGACGAGAAACAGAGAAGTATGGAAGAGGGAGACATGCTGCGCCGACCACAAATGAATTGGGATAAGGGCAAGAGAATTATGATGATGTCTCTAAAACTTTGTTTATTTTGCCACCACGACTATTTCTCGCTTCTATACAGGGTGTTAACGGACCTTTTATGAAGCCTTCAACAATGCATTATTCACAATAAACTAAGTAACCTTATTATGGAAATCTTGTTGCTGTGAAGCGACTTTTTTTAAGGCGATACATCATGTTTTACGGCAAAACTCGACGTAACACACTTAAAAATTGTGTTACTGGATGCTTTTAATAGAAAACAGGTCATGAAGATAATTAAATAAAGTTATAACCATAAAAAATTGTATTTATAAAAAAATTGCGTTATCTTCGGAACTAAAAGGTTTTAGTATCGCCCAGAACAAAAAAAACACAATTACGGGGAAAACAAGTGCTTTTCGGTTCCGTTAAAGGTATTGTTACACCGTTTATGTAACCCTAATACTAAACATAGGTAGTCTAATTTCCATATCAGGTACTCAGATAGTTTTCTATTGCTTTTTCAGTGGTCCATTTTTACACAAAAAAAAACCACATCCAATATCAATAGGAATGACAAAACAAATGCAAAAACTATTATCCCTTTGTACATATTCTTTCAATCAAACCGTAGTTCCCATTTTTTGTCTGTAGGTACATTTACATAGCGTTTGGATGCAGACTCCATATTCTTTGAAATCCAATTTTCTATCCAACGAGTTGTTTCATAAAACCAATATGTTTCGTTGATCTAGACTAGAAAAGAATTCAGTGGAAAGTCGTAGTAAGTTGGTATAGTGACTTATAGTTAACTAGCGGACGTCACGCGGTTTCACCCGCGTAGTTCCCGTTCCCGTGGAAATACAGAGATAAAAAGTAGCCTATGTCACCCGGGATGAATGTAGCTTTCTAAGGGTAAAAGAATTTTTAAGTAGATCCCGAGATTACCCCTTACAATTTAACAAATATACAAACACACAAACTTTACTTCTTTATAATATTAATTAATTAATAATTAATAATAAAGATTAATATTGTGTTTTTGGAGGAGCTCGTGGCTTAATAAGAACTGCCACTCGGGTCGATCTTTAGGTAAAGCTGTGCTTGCCTAGGTCGGTCTGTGGATGGGTGACCGCCTGACATACCGAGTTTCCTCCGTGCCTCGGATAGCACGTTAAACGTGTTGGTCCCTGTTGCCGTATCTAGATCTTTGGCAGTCGTTACAGGTAGTCAGTCTCATAAAATTCTGACATCCAGTCTTACCAAAGGGTATCGTATTACCTAGTATGAACTGGGTTGTGGAGGTCAGATAGGCAGTCGCTCCATGTAAAATACTGGTATTCAGCTGCATTCGGTTCGACTGGAAGCCGACCCCAATATAGTTGGGAAAAGGCTATAAGGCAGATGAAATTTTTTGGAGATTATTTAAAAAAAATAAGTTTCAGGGGGTTTCAGTTTATTAATATGTCATTGTCATCATCATCATCTGGCTGCCCTTGTCCCATGTTAGGTACCACGTTTTTTTCTTCCATTTTCCTCTGTCAATCGTCACGCTAACATTTACGCATTTTCTTTTACATCATTCCAATCATTCACACAATCTATTCATTGTTTTCTTAGTCTTTCTCTCCTTCTCCATCCATCAATATTTATATTCATCTCTCTTTTAGTCACATGCGATGTATCCCTCCTCATCACATGTCCCTACCAAGAGAGTGAGTGCCCTTTCAACTTTATGTAAAATTGTTATATTAAATTATTGATAATGTGTCATTCCCCTTTTGTTTTCAACTAGCGCCCCGCCTCGGCTTCTCACGGGTGCAATGCAATACAATAACACTTCCTCTTGAATCACTCTATCTATTGCTGAAAACTGTATTAAAATTCGTTGCGAAGTTTAAAAGATCTGAGCGTAGAAACAGTGGGAGCGACTTTGCTTTAACCTAAGTAAAGATATTTCATCAAAAAATCGTTTATTCCAATCAAAATAACACACGAAATGTCTAAAGTTATCATAATAAGATTAAAACGTTTGAATTTTGTTATTATTCATACAGCATCACTGACCCTCGTCAGGTAAACGTATAAATACGGGACATGTGTAAGGTTTTCATACGAGCACAAATATTGGCGAAGGATCTGTATAGAAAACAGGAATTTCCATTTTCACGTGTATTGTGTGACATGAGAGCGGATCGGGTGGTCAGTTTCTAAAACAATATATCTGTTTCTGAACGAAAATTTTCCATTGTCAATGTAGATTTTCAGTGCTTTATTTCTCTTCATGTATAACTTTACAAACCCATGAACCGACAATAAGAAATATTACGTGAAAATGTACTCGAGACGACAATAAAAGGGTACATTTATTGTTAAACAATCATGAATAGTGATGACCAATACAGCTGCGCAAAACCAGTTTAAACGGATACACATTTTTTTTTGGATGGCGGGAAATCATCAAATGACTCTTCCCGCTCTGGGCAGAGCGGTAGGGAATGTCAGACTTCTACTGACTAAAAACCACCCATGTTCCTTCTTAGCCCTTGCAACCTGCAGCAACGGATGCACCCTCAAATCTACCTGGCCTTGCCCCAACTATATTAGAGCTGGTTTCTAATCTAACCAGGTGCAGCTGAATATCAGTACTTTACATGGAGCAACTGCCTATCTGACCCCCACGACACATTTAGTTCTGGGTAATATGATAGCAGTTGGTAAGACTGGTTG
The DNA here is from genome assembly GCA_949775195.1 of Diarsia dahlii. Lineage (NCBI taxonomy): Eukaryota > Metazoa > Arthropoda > Insecta > Lepidoptera > Noctuidae > Diarsia > Diarsia dahlii. The sequence goes on along the minus strand of OX459197.1, from coordinate 21,471,222 downwards.
TCAGACTTACTACCTCTAACGACTGTCACAAAACGTCAAATGACAGACCAAAAGCTCTGCCCCCACGACCCAGTTAGTTCTGGGCAATACGATACCTCTTGGTAAGACCCCTTAAATATAACTACACATAGCAAATACACTCAGATAGGAATTAGACTTTCATATACCCATCAAATAAGCACTTATCTTTGTGTATTAACTTCCCTATACGCAAAAGTAATACGCACGAGGGAAAATACGTTGACCTTGCGGGAAAAAAATAGGCTTTGAGTAAACAAGAAGGCTAGGTATTTCCATACCGGGGTGTAACGGACGAAAATATGGAATATTTTAGACTTAGTTTCTAGGTAAGATTTAGGGCACTTGGGTTGGTGGAGAAGCTACAGGGTAGCGAGTTCGATTCACGTACGACACATATTGTGTGGTAATTACCAATGTTAATTAATTACATTCAGATAATTCAGTTTCTCATACAGTTTTTTTCTTGGTGCGGCTAAATATTTTCCTAGCTTACTTAGGTATTATAAGGTTCTTTAGTGTTACCTTATTTGTTGGCTGTGTACACACCGGGACTTACAGCTTAGTACGGCCAGTATTCCAAGTGTGTACGATGTGACTACGTTTGAGATAATTGAACCTGGATCAGTACCTAAAGCCCAACTGACGCCAAACCTAGCCCTACAGTAACTAACTAGCACCCCAGTTACCCTAGCCCTAGCCTACCATACAAACCACACCAAACGTAGGTTACGTTGGTTATACGAGAGGGAAGTCTGTCACAAGGAGACCTACGGTGACAGACGGAATTTGGGTAGGAAGAGGGTTTTGTGTACGTCGTGCAATGTACACAGGAAATGGTTTTCTTACTGCCGATCCCACAGACTCATAGGACCGATGATGGCTAAAGGTGTCTTGGCCACAGTAAGAGGAAGTAAGGAGATAAATCACACTCGACTCCAGCTTGATGACTAATTTATTACAATAATGAATTTAATTATATACAATTTTTGTGGTAAATACACATTGATGGCTATTTACATGTGTGTCGTGTGTGTATCGAGCCGATGAAGCGAAGATCTCAGTAGGCCACCTCTTAGTGCTGACGGTGTGCTGGTGTTGCCGGCGCGTGGACCATATGTATGTCGCTGACGCTGTGATGCTATTGTTGGCGCGTGCAGCTATGGTATGTTCACGGATGAACAGGCTGCGTGTTTTTTTTTAACGTTTGGGGTAAACCTATTGTTACAGTTTAACATTCAATGTTATCCTTTATTACGTTAAATGTTTTATTGTTATCGATATAAAGAAACAACTTAGTCTATCTAAAATAAGAAAATCAAGAAAATGAGTCAGATTTATCTGTAAATTATGTTTTTACTCGTTCAAAATAATAAAACCGGCTTTTCAATTATGTTTTCAGTGGCAATAGATCCCGCAGACATTCTAATTTCCCTGGAGTACAAACGTAAAACCGAGTACATAATACTAATACAGCGTGTATCACAAAAACTGTGGTCATATTCAAAGGTGTGTTACAGACCATCAAAGTAAAAAACTTTCTTCATAGGTCTATCATGATTGCGAAAACTACAGTCTGATACAAAATTCCAATTACTTGTTCGACGCAGATATAATATGGAGCAGTTGTTTTTTATTATATAAAAGTCAAAAGTCAAAGTCAAAAATATTTATTTCAAGTAGGCCAGTAACAGGCACTTTTGAATAGTCGAATTAAACTAACTGCGGCACTCAGAGATATCCAACGATTACTCAAGCCGCCACCCAGCAAAGGCCTGACATAGTTTTGTATGACAAAACTGCCAAAAACCCTTACCAAGCGACGGCCCAAACAACCACTGAAGCTCTCCGAGTGCGGCAGCAAACTACTGAACTACTGAAGCTAAATAAACTAAGCTACAGTCCCAGTCACAAGGCATAATAACTCGTGAGTGTACTGTAGTTGCCAATTCCAAAGCGTTGGTCTCATGAGAAGAATGGCAAGAAACTTCATGGACACTCTTTTAAAATCGTTTGGGTTTACAATATGTTCAAGGTACAAACATAATCTTGGTATAATACACACATGAAGACTATGCAGATTAGTGTTTGAGATGGTCTTTTGAAGAAAGCACCACACAGATTTGAGTGGACCCGTCCAGTCAGTGCAAGCATTTGTCAGTTATCGTGGAGCTCCACTTATAACTCAAGGAGATCAACGTCACGACGAACAATACCAAAGAAAGGACATTTGGGTGGGTCGCTTAAAGTACTCAAACTGCCAAACAATCGTTAAAAATAAATAAAAACTCACACGGTCCTCACGTTCACAATATGAAAATAATAAAATACATGAAGATCATGCAGATTAGTGTCTGAGATGGTCTTTTGAATAAAGCACCACACAGATTTGAGTGGACCCGTCCAGTCAGTGCAAGCATTTGTCAGTTATCGTGGAGCTCGACTTATAACTCAAGGAGCTCAACGTCACGACGAACAATACCAAAGAAAGGACATTTGGGTGGGTCGCTTATAGTACTCAAACTGCCAGACAATAGTTAAAATTAGAGAAAGACCCACATGGTCCTCACATTCACAATATAAAAATAATAAAATATTTGTCATATTAAATAATCATGTCAAGTTATTAAATGTCAATATACACAAAACTAAATAAAATAAAATATTTAACATGTAAATATTGGTCAAAAAAATAATATCATACTTGAAAAAGTAAACAATGTCATGTGTATAAAGAAAATTCATAAAATGTCAAATTGTAAAAAAATAATATAAAATAGGTATAAAGTCAATTCAATTTCGATTCAAATTGGAGCAGTTCAATCCCAAGCTTTTTTGTCCTCTAAATAATCTTTAACAGTATAAAATCCTTTCTGGCAAAGTTTACGTTTTATAAAGGATTTGAATTTATTAAGGCTTAAATTTTGAATGTGGCTTGGTAGTTTATTATAAAAGCGAATACATTGGCATCTGAAAGATCCACCTATTTTCTTGAGCCTTGTTGTGGGTACAATATATTTATGTCTATTTCTTGTATTTATATTGTGAATATCACTATATTTCTTAAACAGCTTTATATTTTTGTGAGCATACAAAAGATTTTCATAAATAAACTGAGAAGGAACAGTCATTACATTAATTTCCTTAAATTTTTCTCTGAGAGAGTGTCTTGGACTCAATTTATAAATTGATCTAACCGCCCGTTTTTGCAAAACAAAAATGGTCTGAATATCAGCGGCATTCCCCCACAATAAAATGCCGTACGACATTATGCTATGAAAATAACTGAAGTAAACTAATCGGGCTGTCTCGTTATATCTCTGTTATATTAGTAGAAACCTAGTATTAACTGGGTTTTGGAGGTCTGATAGGCAGTCGCTCCATGTAAAATACTGGTATTCAGCTGCATCCGGTTAGACTGGACGCCGACCCCAATATAGTTGTGAAAAGGCTAGGCAGATGATTAGTTGTTTTTTATTATAAGTGATTATGAGATTGGCGTTGGTATCATGAAAGTGGTTGATTCGATAATGTACAGAATGTGCTAAAAAATATGACCATTTACCTGCATCAGCGAGCTGTGCCCGTGTAGCTGATTTTTGCGCAAAACGTGTTTGATTTTCATGCCATCGTTACCGGTTATCGGGTTTCGCCAAGAAGAATATCCTCAAATATACAGTCACCTTTCTAATACATGCTGTATAGTAGTAGTATGTCGATGCTTTACTACATTTTTTTTTTTAAAAAACGTTGCCCCACACTAGGAATTTCTCCTGTATCGTGGGTGCGTTCACAAACATTTAAACTCACATACACAAATACCCAGACCCGGAACAACTATGTGTAGGTCTTACAAATATTTGTTCCGTGCGGGGATCGAACCCGCGACACGATCGATCGATCGATCGATCGAGCGATCGATTTGTTGTCCTGAGGCTGTCTTTGTGAATTTATTTTACAAAGTTCTCTTTGAACTAAAAGTCTAGCCGTTTAGGGAAATGAGGGCAAATAGACGTTCAAATATTCAGCCATTTTACCGAGTAAAATTACCCGTATAGCATTTCCATAAGGGCTGAAACGAATCTGCCGTTTTGATAAAGTAAGTACTATTTTATGGTTTTGTTCTAGAAATCGAGTCAGTGGTAAATGGAAATGAGGTTTTTCTCAATTAGTCTCAAAATAAAGCAAAATGGGTTTTTACATTTGTTTTTGCGTCGTTTAAAAAGGAGGATGAGTCTGAATTTTATATCTGTTTTTTACTTTCAGTGCCAGCCATTACAATCGGAAGATTATCAGGTTTTTAAATAGTTCAGGATGACAATTTTCAATTCATGTTTTTTCATGATATGTATTTTTTTTCTTTATATCTGTTTTATCGTCTCCCTTTTCCCATAAGCGTATATAAGCACAATTTCAAGCGAGTTCACAAATCACCCTAAAACGTGAAGTCTTAAAAGATATGAATTTACACACACTGCAAAATTACAGTACCTAGCGATGTTTTTATAACTTTATGCCTATAAGTGTCTTAAGTTCATTGTGCTTACTCAATGAAAATAACCTATAGTCCGTTTATTTTCATTGACTTAGCGAGGTCAACTTGTTTGGCAAATAGTTTTTGTTTCATTTAAGGTATGTGCCTTTTCCCAGGAGTGGAAATGTAATTGGGGTGAACCTAATGCCATCAGCCGGGCACATAACCAGTCACCGTGGCTGCTACTGATGAAATAACCCATTCATACTCAAAAATCGCCCTTGCGACCACTCGACCAACCAGGCACATTGTTTGAAGTTAAACACAAAACGCATTTTCCTATATTTCTTTTTTTTCATAGCCTTTAAGCAAGTAAAGCTTATCTTAAAGTGACAAAACAAGATATTTTCTGCTGAAGTCGAGTCGGCGTTAAATGAAGCGTGGGATGTATTCATAGGCTACTTAGGTACTGCGGACTTGCCGACGAAATGTACTGAGTGCCGTTTACGTAACACTCACGATTTAAGCTCACTTAGGGCTCCGTGAAATAAAATCTGCTATAAAATATATGGATAAGTATTGCCAAAACGAAATCCAACCCTTCGTTCCGGTGACTTTTATTAGTGCTTATAAAAAATACCTCTTTCTTTTATAAGGGAGCAATGGCCCATTCCGCCTCTGATAGCAAAAGAGAGCCACTGTGGAAAATACATAGTATATAGAAAATTAATCATCATCGGCTAGCCGTCTTTCAACTATATTGAATTCGGTTCCAGTCTAACAGGATACCGAAGAAACGAAATACTACCATTACTAAATTACAAAAAAAAAGTAAGTCAATAAAGCTCAATTTTCCCATTCCCTTTCATTGTTGCTATTCATGGCTTAATAAACACAACATTACACTAGCCGCATATTATAACGCTCACTATAACCCGTCGTAACGTCGAACCAAGCTTAGCTCACTAACCTAATAAGTAATCTCATCACAAAAACAAACGAAACCGCTAACCGACACCCCTTGTCTGCGCTAGTTCAGACCAAGTAGAAATGCTTAGATTTATTTTTGACTAACCACAAAATAGAAATTGCACAGCGACAGCAAGGATGGAGTTGAGGGACTCACCTTAGCTCGTTGAAAAGTCCAGCTTATGTCACTCTTCGGAGGCCTCCTGTCCACGAATTATATATAACATTCACAGCACAATATTGTCCTTTTATTTTGGCACAGTAAATTGCACTTTTAGGTAATTATACTTTTGTTTGAGAAAAATGATGCGTACGCGACGAATTCAAGCCGGTAACTAACTTCACTTACTTCCTGGTGAGTAAGGGTGGGGGGAAAGAGATAGGAAATAGGTTTGCACAGTAGTGCGAGGGAGAAGGAACGTCGCCGTGCAATCCTACCTAATAAAAAGTTTATTTTTCATTTTCTTTTAATGTTTTGGATACCGTAAGATTAGCCTAAACATCCTCCCGGGGTTGACAGGACATAGTCCTTTCAAAAAAATTAATCAATGAGTTTATTTAGGTTTATTTATATTTTCCAGTATGGATTAATTCAAGTCTATTTAATTACTAGGTAGCATAATGATCAAGTCTAAGTTAAATATCAAATTATTATTAAGTATTATTATTTTTTTTTTTTTTTTTTTTTTGTTAGTTTAACGATATTATGGACTGTATATTTTTATTTATTGAGACGGTAGAGGAAAAACCTTCACTACTGGTCTACGGTACAACCCAGATCTTGTCCGCACGTCTACTACGCGTACAACTCCATCTTTACCGGGAAAAGTTTGTTCTATTATGCCTAAAGGCCAATCTAGTGGGGCGCTATTATCCGACTTTAATAAGACTACAATTCCCTTTTCTACAGAGCCGTTGGACTTTAACCATTTACTGCGAATTTGTAAAGAGTTAAGGTATTCTACCTTCCACCGTTTCCAAAAAGACTGGACTAAGTTGTCCACATTACGCTTTCTCTGGAGCAGAGTAACGCTCTTATTTGTTAAATCTTCTGCCGGAAGAGACTTTAGTGGTGTCATTACAAGGAAGTGAGCAGGCGTCAGAGCCAAAGGCTCAGTAGGGTCACTGCTCAATACTGAAAGGGGCCGTGAGTTGAGCACAGCTTCCACTTGAGCGAGCACTGTTAGCATCTCTTCAAACGTGAGCAACTGGCTACCTACGACTTTCGTGAGGTGAGTCTTGACACACCTGATATTACCCTCCCATAGCCCTCCAAAATGGGGAGCCGAAGCGGGATTGAATTTCCATGTAATCCGATTTTCACGCAATTCATTGGCGAATTTATCTTTGTATTCTTCCGACTCAAGCAATTGATATACACTGTCTAAGTAAGATTTAGCGCCAATAAAATTGGTACCGCGATCAGAATACATCACCGCAACAGGGCCCCGACGGGATATGAACCGCTTCAGAGCATTCATGAAGGCTTCAGTACTTAAGTCGGCAGCCAACTCAATATGCACAGCCTTGGTAACAAGACAAATAAATAGGCATATATAAGCTTTCTGGCTGTGTACACCTCTACGTCGATACGGAACGATATGCAAAGGACCAGCATAGTCCACCCCGGTGTGACAGAAAGCCTTTGCTTCTTGCACTCGGCAAGCTGGCAAATCAGCCATAATAGGAAACTCATTCCGAGGGTTTACCTTAAAACAGATGTTACATTTTTGTATACGGTTACGCACTATATTGCGAGCCGACAAAATCCAATATTTTTGCCTCAGTAGGGACATTAATAACTGGGGTCCCGTATGAAGATACTTTTGATGATAATAATCAATTAGAAGATCAACGATATGATCCTTCCTAGGAAGCAATATGGGGTGCTGACTGTCATAACTCAAATCTGCATTACTCAACCTACCACCGACTCTGAGTAAATCATCTTTTACAAAGGCCTTTAACTTTAAGAAAGCTGGGGGCAGATTGCCTCCAGACTGAGCTAACTTAAGCTCACTTGAGAAGTGGATCTGCTGTAGATCTTTAATGATTGCTTCTTCAGCTTGCTCTAAATGGGAGACCTCAAACTTTCTTGGAAGTTTCTTTATGAAGCGCAGAACATACACCACAATCCTTAGCAATTTAGACCAGGAGGACACGCGAGAAGAAAGGTCATAGAAAACGGATGCCGATTGCGGAGCTGCAGGCATAGTAGTAGCCATGACATTGACCTTCATTTCAGGCATTTCACTGACGGATGCAGGATCAAACTGATGGACTGGCCACTCAGGAAAGGGTAGATGAGCAAATCGAGGCCCATGGAGCCAGAGAGGGTGATCACACAATTGCGCTGGCGTCAAGCCCCTCGACAGGCAGTCAGCAGGATTTTCCTTTCCAGGTATGTGGTAGAATAGGCAAGGTTCCAATTTGCTTTGTATTTTGGCAATACGATTTGCCACAAAGGTTTGCCATCGGTTAGGCAATGAATGGATCCAGGCCAAGGCCACCGTACTGTCCGTGAATGCATACACATTTGTTATTTGACAACGAGTGGAGTAGGTGTCAATTACTAGGCGCATTAATCTCGCAAGTATGAGATTAGCACACAGTTCCATTCGAGCAAGAGAAATCACCGTCTTAGATGGCGCCACTTTGGACTTAGCGCAAACCAAGTTAATTACTGATTTCCCAGTACTTGGGAAGGACACATGTAAATACACAACTCCACCATAGGCGTTTTCAGATGCGTCTGCGAACCCCAAGATAGAAATTACGCATTCGTCGTTCACTCCAAGGTGGCGTGGCAATTTAATTTGTTGAAGCAAGGGCAATTCCGCTTCAAACTTCTGCCATAGAGCCACTACGTTGGCAGGAGGTACCTCATCCCAGCCAATGTTTTCTTTCCAGAGGGATTTGATTATCAATTTAGCGAGCAATGTAACTGGTGCCACGAAACCCATTAAGTCCCATAATCGAGCAATAGTGGATAAAATATTCCGTTTTGTGCAGTCACGTGGCTGGGGTGTCACACTGAAAGTGAACACATCTTCGGCTGGTACCCAATGTAGACCCAATATTTTAAGCTGAGTATCAGGGCCGAACTCGACTGCTTCAGAGATACGATGCGACACAGGGATATTCGTCAGAACTTCAGGGGAGTTACTAGAAAATTTAACTAGCTCAAAGCCTCCAGCTGCGAATAAATCGATCAGCTGATTTGAGAGGGCAATGCCTTCTGACACCGAAGAACAACTGGTGGCTAAATCGTCCATATAGATGTCCGTCTCTGCCACATCAGCTGCCCGGGGGAAGCGCTCGCGCTCATCTGAAGCGAGTCGACGTATAGTGCGTATAGCCAAATATGGACTGCAGCACAAGCCGAATGGCACTCTAGTCACTTCAAAAATTTTTATTGGCTCATTTATGTCAAATCTGTAGAGCAATCTTTGGAAGCGGGTATCTTTTTCATCCATTAAAATTCGTAAGTACATTTGGCGTATGTCGGCACTTATCGCCACTGACCGCAATCGAAATTTAAGGAGAATTTGGAATAAATCATTTTGTAGATTCGGTCCAGTGTACAAAATGTCATTTAATGACTTTCCAGACGTAGTCGCGTTACTAGCATTTAAAACTACACGCAACTTGGTAGTACTTTTATCCGTACGGACAACAGCATGGTGAGGTATTACGTATTGATCATTTCCAGACTCGATTTCCGAAATGGTACCGACTGGCCTCAGATAATTTTTCTGTAGGTAATCTACGAACACATTATCGTATTCCTCCTTAATAGACGGATTCAATAACAATTTTCGCTCTAAAGATAAATACCTATACTCGGCCGAACGCAAGGAGTCGCCTAACTCGGAAGTATCGTTCTTAAGCGGAAGCGAAACTACATAGCGGCCATTACCATCGCGGCGCGTAGTTTTACAATAATAATCCTCGCATTTTTGTTCATCCGGGGATAAAATGGTAGGTACATTAGGTACCTCTTCCAACTCGAAAAATCGATTCATACAATTTTCGAATGTGGAGTCAGTAGTGCAGTAAGTACGCGTAATAGTACTAGCGTGGCTAATTATCGGAGCTTGCCCTACTATTATATAGCCTAGCAAAGTCTCAATCGCGACAGGTTCTCCAGCGGCGCGCGAGATTGTATTCGGGCCTAAAATGCGGGCAAATACGTCCGAACCTAAAATCAGGTCAATATTAGCAGGAGTAAAGTAATTACAATCCGCTAATGGAATATTATTTAAATAATCCAAACGCGAGGCGTCGATCTTCGCGGTAGGTAATTCATTAGTGATACGATTTACGACCACAGGCTGAATATTAAACCTAACCGAATCATCGAATTTCGAACGAATTGTTAGACAAGTTACGCCTTCAATAGGATTCGTAACGTCGCCCACACCTGATACAAATTTATTCCGAGGCGCACGCATTTTAAGTTTCAACCGTTTACAGCATTCTGTCGTAATCAAATCCCTTTGGGACGCACTATCAATAATAGCGCGTAAAACACAAATGTTGCCTTCGGCATCAACGACATTACACTGCGCGGTTCCTAGTAAAACAGACGTCGTCGTCGCATCGCTATGCGACGGGCCGCTCGACGCAGTGTCGACGGCGCACTCGCCCACTGCACAAAGCGAAACGGCAACAGGGCCGCGCTCGGGCGCGGAGCACTCATCGCGCGAAGAGCCTGCCGTGGGTTCCGTGACTATCGCGGTAGTACTGGATGCGATCGGTATGGAACCGCGTGTGTTTGAATGCGTATTACTTGTTGGGAAATGTAACAAGCTGTGATGACTGCGTTGACATTCACTACAACGAGTTGACTCGTCGCACTTTGTAATGTTATGTTTATTACTTAAACAATTTACACACATTTTCCGTAATTTTACGAATTTATAGCGTTCACTAGGGGACTTTGACAGGAATTTTGGGCACTGAGATAAATGAGAATGCTCATTCTTCCCACAAGCACAAGATACGCACTGATCTTGTTCCTGCACATTAATAAATGTCTTAACGTTATTATTATTAGAACGCGAACCATAATTACCGCCCGACTGCGAGGAAATATTTTTACGTACTTGAGTACCTCCCGTTGAAGCTGGCTGCTTTGTATTCGACGAAATATTTTGCGCGCGTTGCATAATATGAGACTGGTTCCGTACAAATGAAATAAATTCTTGACAGTTAGGAGTGTTATTTTTGTCATTACTAATTTGTAATTCGTAAGACTTGACTGTTTCCAAACCCACTTTCTTGCAGGCAATGTGGATAAACAAGAAATCTTCCAAATTGTCAATATTTAGCTGTTTTAAAGCGGAATAAATTGATGAAAATTTATCTATAAATTCCTCCAAATTAGTTGGTGAATTTTCTTTCACATTATTCAACGCGAACAGTTTATCTAAGTACTTAGCGGCTCGTACTCGTTTGTCGTTATATTTACTGATTAACGTATTCCAAATAACGCTGTAGTTTTCGGAGGTAGGTAGAATACCTTGACAAATACTCAGGGCTTTGCCTTTTAATCTACCCACTAGGTACTGAATTTTCTCGCTTTCGGTAAGATCTGGATTTTCGTGAATTACCGTTCTGAAAGTTTCGTAAAACATAGGCCACGACTCAATTTCTCCATCAAAAGAACATAGCTCTAACACCGGTAATTTTATTGAAGGTTTTTTCTCGCATTTAACCGCGAAACCCTGGTCGCGACTAGTATTATCAGTCACTTGCGACAACTTGTGAACCTTATATTTGATACGCGAATAAAGCTGTTCAAATGAAATTGCCGAATTGTAATTCGGTACAGGATTTTCCGTACTAGACAACTGGAACCGGTTTCTTTCTTGTATCGTGGCAAGAAAGTCATTTCGTAGGGTATCAAGCATAAAACAGTCGGCTAAAAAGTTATCGATCGCGATGGGGTCGTCATTCAATTTACAACTAGTGTCGTAAATAGCTTGAGCTCGACCATACAAAGCACTTAATTTGTTTTGTAATTGTTGCAATTCGCGATCTACTACCGCGGGTGGATCGCTCGGCATTTTTACCAATATGGCTGACCGCAGTGACCGCGCTTACCACGTGCCTAAACTGACCCACTACAATTGATTAACGAATCTAGTAATCCGGAACGAAGTGACCAAATTATGTCTGCGCTAGTTCAGACCAAGTAGAAATGCTTAGATTTATTTTTGACTAACCACAAAATAGAAATTGCACAGCGACAGCAAGGATGGAGTTGAGGGACTCACCTTAGCTCGTTGAAAAGTCCAGCTTATGTCACTCTTCGGAGGCCTCCTGTCCACGAATTATATATAACATTCACAGCACAATATTGTCCTTTTATTTTGGCACAGTAAATTGCACTTTTAGGTAATTATACTTTTGTTTGAGAAAAATGATGCGTACGCGACGAATTCAAGCCGGTAACTAACTTCACTTACTTCCTGGTGAGTAAGGGTGGGGGGAAAGAGATAGGAAATAGGTTTGCACAGTAGTGCGAGGGAGAAGGAACGTCGCCGTGCAATCCTACCTAATAAAAAGTTTATTTTTCATTTTCTTTTAATGTTTTGGATACCGTAAGATTAGCCTAAACACCCCTTATTTATGAACGAGCGAGTTTGGGCCAACCCTAATATATCCAACGAGCGGTCGGCTCGAGATAGGCCCAAAGAATTAGCCGAATGATCATAGCGTGGACAAAAAACAAGCCTAAACTTGCCCATTTAAAGCGGTACAAAGCCAAAGAAATGGCCTGCTCGTAGACCACGCAAAATGTCAAAATAGTCCATTCAAGTTTCAGGCCATTTAATATTAACCCAGTTAGGGTTGGGGGCGACATTGCAATGGTGATAGATTATGTTTTTCAGTCGTTTATCGAGTGTTATATAAATGCTTAAGGATGAGTATTAACATCTTTTTGACACAAATATTATCATTTTCAGTAGTATATTTTTGAACCTGTCTTCAATGAAAATAACAGTTAGGTATTGCCGAGGTCAAACTCAAACTCATGGCATTTAAGAATGTCAAAATGTGTACTTGTGGAGCATCTATATTGCAGAAATTGCAAGTTCCATGTAAAAGGAAGCGACCCTATTTGTCAACAATGGGATACCTATCCAGGCTGCTACTGAAAAATCCCAGATGGAAACTAATAATATAAATTAAAGAATGATATCGTACTCTGGGCTAAACCTTTGAGATTATCTTCACTGTCGGTCATCGTTTTGAAACTACACCTATATTTTGAACCCTTTCTGGTAAATTGTAACCTGACCCCTGATGGCTTAGATTAAACTGAAACAAAAGACAGAAAAAGCTAAACAATTATCGCACTCCTAGTCATTAGTCTAAACATATACACAAACAACATCCTCCTTTAACCCTCAAACGGTCATGAATGAGCTAATTACGCCCGACATTTTCATAACACCCCATACCTTGTATGGCGTGGCGTGGCGTTACAAAGAATGCCACATTCAGCCGTCTCATCACATGCATGTAGCGGCCGACCAATCAGCGGGCTTGAATACGTGAATTATTATAAGGCGTTAACCGCTAAATCGATGACCTAGTTAGGCGGTGGTCGGTTTGAGAGCAATTTGCGAGTTAGAATGTCCGTACACACGTCCGTACGTCAGTTAGTAGATAATAACTTATAGTTAGTAATTCGGTTTTCTTAAATTTTCTATTTATTTTTATCAACTAAAAACAAGCCATTACTTAATGACTAGACGCATGAACATGGACAACGCAAAAGGAGTATGAAAGGATTGTAGGAGGTGCCGTGCTGGGCGGTCTGTTTCTGCTTACCCAATATATGATTTTAAGTATGTTATATTATGCATTTTAAAAGAGTAACCTAGAGTTACTTGTCGGTTCTCCTCCATATGATAGGAAACGACCAACCTGATCCGTGCAAAGATCGACAAAAGTGTCGGCGTTTTATAAGTGCCCATGTAAGCCTATGTGAAATAAATCTTTGTTTCTGATGTTACTACGAAAATAAGGTTTAAATTTCCTTGCAGCAAGAATATAATTTATTCAGATTATTCGCTACCATAAAAACCCTCCTTTCAAACGCTTGAAATATTATAAAGTGATCTGGGTACATAAACACGATTTTTTTTAATATTCTTATGCCCAGTTGTGGCCTCCTTTAAGCTAAATCTATACAAATAAAAAGAGAAGTCCTGACTGACTGACTCATCAACGCCCAGCCCAAACTCTTGGACCTAGAAAGCTGAAATTTTGCACAGAGGTTCCCTTTACAGTGTAGACAAGGAATAAGGAAGGATTTTTCGAAATTCAACCCCTAAGGGATTTAAATAGGGGATGAAAGTTTGTATGGAAAATCGACATTTTCACGCGGGCGAAGCCGCTGACAAAAGCTAGTGCCAAATAATTACGATGACGTTACTCTTCAATCTTTTCTTCTGTTGTTGTGCTTCATAAAAAATGTTTTGTCACCAGGACTAAAGAAGTGCGCAAAAATTCAGTTCAATCGGTTAGGAAGAAATTCAGCTGGTTTAAAATTCAGTTGCAGGTTTAACCAATACGTACTAAGAAACTAACACAGTAAGTTAAATAAGCTTATTAAAAGCGGTGAACCATTGACAAATATTTTTTGTGATTTATTTTAAAACGCAAGTTAATCATTCCGCTATCAGTGCGACCTGTTCCCATAGTTCAAACATAGCGAAGCGGCCCCACGTGCGTACGGCGTTTTATGATAAATCGCCCCAAGTTTCATGTTATGATCTAACGTTAACTACCTACATATAGCATAGTCTGGCCGCATGTGTATATGTGTTAGTCACCGTATCAGCGGTTTGTGGTGAACAAACTTGACTTTGTATTGCTATTAAGATAGATTAATCTACTGAATTCGTACATTTGATGTTAATGTTTCAATTTGTGTCACGCACGAGGCGTTTCCAGATGGTTTCCGTTAGTAGAACGTTATAATTGTATGTATGTCGAATATTGTCAAATGAAACATTACATTTTTAATAGTAATTTTGTAACTCATCATCATCATCATCAGCCTATAATGTTCCCACTGCAGGGACTCAGGCCTCCTCTCTAGGAGAGGGAAGGGCTATAATCCACCACGCGGGCCCAGTGCGGATTGGCAGAATTTTGTAACTAATTGTATTATTTGCGCTAGAATACGATTTCATTTAAGTCATGGCTCATTTTGAAAATTGTTTGAGTGAAATAAATTGAGTTAGTCTTCATGGTTATCTAGGTATCACAAGGACTAAGATTCCTGGCTGCACTAAAAATACACCAAAAGGGGCCTATTGGTATCAGTGGCATAGTAACAGTCCAGAGCCTGGATTTGTGCCCCTATTACATGGGACTTAAAAATAACTGGTGAAATGTAGGGGTGCTACTAGGTACACCTCTGCCTACTCATTAAATGATCATAGGCTTGATGTTATGTATGTCATAACTCTTTGTTTCTTTTTCTTTTTTGAAAATACTTTGCCCCACACTGGGAATTTCTCCTGTATCGTGAGTGCGTTTACAAACATTTAAACTCACTTATAAGGACACCCAGACCCGAAACAACTATCTATAGGCCATACAAATATTTGTTCCGTGTGGGGATCGAACCTTACATGCACCGCAGCAGTCTAATCGCTAAGCCACTGCGCTAACCGTGTTGTCAAATTATTCCTCTAACGAACAATTTTAAAATGTCAATAACAAAAGTTGTGAGGACATCTCCAATTCTCCATATTCCTATCCATTACCAAATTGTTGAACTTGCAGATTGGTTGTTTTACTAGCAGTTACGAATGAGACAAGGGTTCGAACTGATTTTAATCCAACATTACAAATTCAGGGTAATGGTATTTACCTTCGAACTGATCCTGATAATGGCAACAGATGAGATTGATTGGGAGATCAATTGGATGTTCTGATGGATTGATAATGTAGTACCAGTTATAGGTATAAAGGTATCGTAAGCATGATCCGCCTTTAATGTTCCCACCGCTGGGACACAGAGCACTTCTTTATGAGAGGGAATGGGCTATAACCCACCACGCGATCCCAGCGCTTTAAGTAAGTAGCTAATAAATATCAAGTTATTAATAAGTAGGTACAAGAATGGAAGAATAAAAGGAGTTGCACCGACCTCAATTGAATTGGAATATGGGCAAAAGAATGACGATTATGATTGTATACCCTTCTCCCACAGATCGAAAGACATTAAAAACCCTGCTTACCTCAGAACCAAAATTAACCATGATCATATAAAAACCATAACAACTGACAGTCGCCATTTTGTGGCACAATAAACAATTTGAGCAGCTGCGCTCGTTAGCAACCCTTTCAAGGTGTCGTAAAAATTGATTAGCTTTCCAAATTCCTTCCGAGTGCAATGAAAATTAACATTTATTTACATTTTTATATGTGTCCCGGTGGTGTAAAACATTAATGGAGGTAGGGTTTCAGCCTTCAGTGGTGTTGGTTACGAGTTGAATGCTTCTCGATGTTTCGTATCACGAACATCTTGATGGTTGCTGTTTTGAGCAAACGGTAAGATTTTCACTGCTTACTGTTTAGGTACCTACCTTACAGTACACCCACATTTCGTCATCTATGTTTAAGTCCCATGTGAGCCTATTGTCTAAGATATAATTACCGCGACTAAGGTATTTCATAGCACAGGACGCACTGATTGAAGTGCCTCGTTGCCTCTTACCGGGCACTTATACAGGCTGTTCCTGAGATATTTCTGAAAAACCCGATAAGAGTCGAACCCATGACCCCAAACCGACCAGTATCGCTTGCGACCACTACATCAACGAGACAGCTATTTTGTATGTGGGTGACATTACACTGTCAGTTTATAAGCTGATATATTTTCACCCAAAAAATTCAACGCCAGACCAACTCTTCGAACACATCAACATATTCAAATACACCCAAAATCAGATAGTACAGCCCTAAAATCCCTTTACGTCGTTCAATTTCAGCGCAGCCCTAAACGGGAGCCAGGCTCGGCGTACTAACTAAACTCATTTGTTTCCGATATCGTCGATACAGAGAAGACTACATTTTCTTCACTTCATTCCCGTCACGGGAAATGGTTTTCGTTCGATACGGCACGTCATAGATTAATGTATTGTGGAAGATGGGTCACAAAACATAACATCATAGGGGTTTGATGAAAAAATAAAAGGAGTAATGGTCCGACCAGAATATGCTTGTTAGCATCGTGGTGGGCTTCTGCCCAACACTTTTTATCTGGTTTTATCGATATCGTTAACATCGCAATTTAGGTTTTTGATGTTATTTTTTACTTTGTCGCCTAGATGACACTGTAGTAATACTAGTACGACATAAAAGTGAGCTTTTCCAAAGGCTTTTTCAAGCAGAAGTTACTACTAAAATATAGTATTCACATTCCGACAGCTACGAGTATTTAAAAACCAGTGGTTTAACGTCGGCATCATTTCTCTTTTCGTTACCACTCCTATTATAAAGGTCGTCAGGGTTAAATAATCTTGTTCAAGAATTTGGCTATAAAATTATTACAATCATATTTTTTTCAGCGTGACTGTATCCCAGAGATTAGCACGTTCAAGCAAACAATTTCTTCAGCTTTACCATGTTGGTTTATAGTTTAAAAATGTTTTTATAGCTTAATATAAAATTATGGTAAACATTTAAAGGTATCAAAGAAATAAGACTGATAAATTGAAAATTGAGCCTTCAGAATAAAGCTTTTATAATAAGACATTTGAAATTGAAAGATTTATAAAAATCTTCTTAAAAGACCGAACTTCAGCTTTGCAAAAATAATGATAAGTGCCAGTAGCTTTTAAAAATAAAAAGATGTGACAATTCGTAAATATACGAATTGTCACATCTTTTTATTTTTTATTTTTTTTTTTATTCTTTTTTTTAACCAATAGGTTAAAAAAAAGAATATTACCTCGTTGGTCTAGTGGACGCAAACGCGACTGCTGAGAATGACGTCCTGGGTTCGATCCTCAGGCCGGGCAAAGTATTATACGATTTTTTCCCATCATGAACTTCTCAATGGCATACACGGAGTATGGATTTATGATCGGTTGATGGCAAGAGGATCCCTATTACATAGGACTTAACAGAACAGGCAAAACGTGGTTTTAAGTCCTTTTTTATTTTCATATTATTGTGATTGTGTGTACTTGTGGCATGTGCCAAATGCCTCTGCCTAACCCCCTGTAATTGGTTACAGGTGTCATGTTTTGTTACGCATTAACAACATTAAAAACAAACTTTCCTTTAAAACGTCTATTCTGCCCCAATAATCTTTGTAAGACGCTTGGTATTACCGAATTGTCGCCGTGTGAAGTTATATAGAGACGTAATGGGAAGTTTCGCGGAACGCGTGAACCAACATAATATAACATTGCAAGTGATGATAACTGGGGTTTGCTGTTTATGGGGTGAGCAGAAGCCGTGGTAAGGTATGGTAGTCACATTCGAAGGAAAATGGGACTAGAGAAGTCTAAAGATTTGTGATTCTGTAAACAACTTTTACTTTAACTAGTGTAGTGATGAGTTATTAAATATGCGATAAATCAACCGTGATCGAGTGTATCATACAGCCTATGTGATGTAATAGTTTTGAATTTTAAGCATCCAGTGAAATTCTACTCGGTCCTGTCTACATGTAAATACGTAATCATAGGCATTGTCCAGGTTCATCACATTTACATCATTTTTTCTATTGGGTTGCTTTCCTGTTTAAAAGGATGCAACTGTAACCTAGACTTTTACATAAAGCGACTACCACGACTACCTATTTCACCTTCACAAACCAGTTACTAGTTAATACAGAACTCGGTAAGACTGGTTGACCGAATTTTGGTCTTCGGGCTCCGCACAACGTGTGTCTATAGTTTTTTTTCTGGATGGCATATTGCGTGGAAGAACATGAAGCCGAGAATAATTTACACAATTCAAGATTTTGATAATAGTTCTTGTTTTTTGTCATAGAGAGGGCGCTGTAGTACTTTTAGTACTATGTTTGTTTTACAATTTTGTTCAATGTCGCTGTAATACTTTTTTGTGGCGCCGCTAAAGTATAAACTGCTGTTCGAAGGACGAACTGTTTTGGTTTTTATAATGCTACATATCGGCCAATCCACAGGGCGGCCTCAGCAATCGTTGCTTAAAGCTTAAAAATTAACCCCTACCTACGTAGTTAAACAAACAAATAATCGCATATTAACACACAACTCCCCTATTTCTGTAGTCAAACAATTTGCACATAGTTTTGTCCATTACTGCATAACAATGAAGTTAGCAAGCAACAGGTGGACAAATATTTTTTCAACGTTAACACAATTTATTAACTCTTTGCATATTTACCTTTCTCACGAGGTTTTTGGGATGGACCGTTGCTTGGCAAAGGATAGAATTGAGACTTGATTGTAGGAGTTACTAGTTCTGTGCTTTACCTACCTACTTATGCATGTTTAGCACAATTTTTTCGATCTCATTTTTCAAAAGATGGAGGTGTTTACAGCGTATGCCTTACAGAAGATAGAAATTTATTTTTCTATGTTGAGGTCAACTTCCAGTCTCATCGAATGTAGCTGATTACCAGTTTTTTTACAGAAAGCAACTGCCATTCTGACCTCCACATTCCAGTACTTATGAAAGTATTAAATACCCCTTGTTATGACTCTTTGTAACATTTTGAAAATTCTGGACTACCCGTAACGACTGTCTTCTAACTACAAATGATAGTCGTGACCGTCTTACGTGCTTTCCAAGACTCGGAGTGGAGAAAGGAAGAAATTTACTTAGGTACATTGTAATTGGGGATTCCAAAATCACAAGACATACGCATTACTTTAAATGCCTCTACATGTCCCGTACTATCCAATGCTTAGTAAAATGTTTGTTTGTCTTACAGTAAAACGTGATATTTCATCCCAAAAAAAGTCGTTTCCCAGTAATAATTTTTGCGTGAAGTTTCGTAGATGAATGTACAGAATCCTTGGTTGACGGTTTAGTAAAGGGTTAGTTTACTCCTTGTATACTAGCTATCTTTTTGGTAGGGTTAAGTATATTATGAGTTCGAAATACTAATCTTCGTAAATAAAATTGTTACATCAATGTCAAAGTCAAAGTATTTCTTTGCATCTTTTTTACCCGACTACGGCAAAGCCAAAGGAGGGTTATGATTTTGACTGGCTATGTATGTATGTATGTATGTATGTATGTATGTATGTTTGTATGTATGTATGTATGTGTGTATCTTCATCTGTTCCCTCATAGCTTCTAATCTACTTATCGGAACTCAACATATGAGGTATCGTTAGAACCGTCTTAATTTTCCGCTAAACATAGGCTACGTGACGTGTCACAAAAAGCGATTTGGCGCCCTCTAGCGTACAAAAAGTAAGGCTTAAAAAATAAAAATGGAGATAAATACGCCGTGTTTGGTATCATTTGAAAGGGCCTCACTTGTACATTTCCAAAATATTGCTCAAAATTCAAAATCACGCCATCTAGCGGATAAAAAGTCAAGAGTAAAAAAAAAAATTAACACCAAAATTGTTTAAATAAAAAAAGTAAAAAACTAAAACCCGACTACGACAAAAAAAACGACGCTGAAAAAGTATGAAACAAGATTTTCAGGATAGAACAAAAAGAAAAGCCGTAGTCACACGTTTTACCAACCTAAACACTTTAATACCGTGTGACTACGGCTTTTCTTTTTGTTCTATCCTGAAAATCTTGTTTCATACTTTTTCAGCGTCGTTTTTTTTGTCGTAGTCGGGTTTTAGTTTTTTACTTTTTGGTGATGTGTGGTTTTACTGTAAGGTTAAGCATCTCAAAAACTTCCAATTAGGGTATACACAATTAAACAATATAAGAAATTTAAAATCGGTAGAAACACAAGTTGACCATCTTTTCACTGTTTGGTTTACAGCAAATATTTTTTTACAATCGACGATGCCTTAATAATGCGAGGTTATGGTAAGAGCTGTGTTTGAACTTTCATTAAGTGCAACAAAGAATCAACATACTACAGTCCACTAAATGACTGTTGGTACTAAATTATCCGATGAGCCTTAATCAGCAATAAACTCACATTGTAACAAACAGTTCAGGGCACAGCTGACAACCATTTAATAGATATCGGGCCAATTGGAAGCTAATTCGTTTCCGATGCAATGGTGTTAATTAAACGGTAAATTGTAATTTGATCAATTGAACCGTGTTAGTGTTATAGTTTGAGAGTTAAACTGACGGTCATAAAGTTTTGTGTGCAATATAATATTAGCAATAGTTTGTTTTTCTAAAGCAATATTCGGTTCACTTGAACACTGACAGCCGAGTTAGTGCTTTAGAGGTATGAGGAACAACAGTCTAGCATGTTATCTAAAACAACCAAATTTGACATCTGTGAATCTCTCGCTAATTATAAATAAATGTCTTAAAGATGTAGGAATCCAATTGTAAATTGTTAATTTATTGTTTTTTTTATTTAAAGTTTATTTTTCTTATTCTTAATAATGTTACCAATTGTGATTATTTGTGACTTACTTAATTTAATTTATTAGTTATTATTTTGATTGTAATGTTTAATATTAATTTTAAATTGTATTAATATTAATTTTAAATTCTATTAATTTTAATTTTAAATTCTATAAATTTTAATTTTAAATTCTCTTAATTCTTACATTTTTGACTTTAACTTCTGACTTTAATTCTACCGACCGATTTTAATTTAAATCCTGTGTATTTAATTTCTGAAGTTTATTATTATTTCGTAGCTGGTCTGTTAGCTTTATATAAAATTTTGTTGTGCATACTGTGGTCTCCTGTAAGTGAAGGAGTACACTTACGCGATACTTTTGTCTTCCACTAAATATAACATGATCTGTGTATATTCTTTGTTGGAGATCCTAAATAAATTAACAAGGTCTGAAATTCTTAATCATCATCTGCCTAGCTTTTCCTTACTATGTTGGGTTCAGTTTCCAGTCTATCCAGATGCAGCTGAATACCAGTATTTTACATGGAGCGACTGCCTATCTGACCTCCACAACCCGGTTAACACTGGGTAATACGATACCTTTTGACTTTCATGTCACTGCCAAAGATTACCTGTAACGACTGCGACGAGCCCAGCTTTGGAAGGGCTACTCAGTCTGCGGTCCAGCAATGAACTGCTGTTGCCATTGCCTGAGTTAATAGACACGGTTCAAACAATACACTCACTTATTTGATTGAAATCGGGCACTTGCTAACACGAATTTTAAGTTGTAGAAGCTGCAATATGAGAATATATTGTAGCTCTTTTTGTTTTGTGCATCCATATTGTTGTATTGTATGAGTCACTTTAAATCCAGTTTTAATAGTTCAGATCATAATTGAAACACAATATTTTATGTTTGAAATATGAAATGTATGTTCAGTGCAGTATGAAAATGTTTATCTGATGTTTTTGGAAGCAGTATTATTTATTACATTCAAGTTAAAAATGGCTTTGAGCTTGATTTTATTATCATCGGTATTTTATGAATGTAATTTATGGCAAACTCATAAACGTATACCTATCATATAATTTAAAATATACTTTAACACACTGGGCAAATGCATGTTAATACGATTTATTTTAAGAATGGTGACTTTTGACAAAGTTCACATTAAAATAGTTTTCACTGAAACGGTTATGTTATGTAACGTTTTCGTTCAACAGTGCAACTATCCTCACACTGAAACCCACGCAAGATTTTGCATAAATCATATTTTTAAAACTCAAAAGCACCGTTATTTGAGTCATATAAAAGCAACACTAAAAACGATTGTTTGTCTTTTATAGTCTGAGTCATGACAGAACACAATATAAGTTACTCTTTCAAAGACATCTCAAATATCTCTCCTTTGTTTCATCGTAACAACTGTGTTGATGTTTCTTTACTTTTCTTTACTGAAAGTTTTTCTCGCAAGTATTTTGCCAAGTCAAGTTTTTATTTTCTGGTAACATTTTAACGCTAAATGGGTAACAATTAGACTCATTTGACTTTATTTTGTGAAAGATTATTTCGGTCTTAGAATGAATTTATTGTGTTCTTTGGACCAAGGTTGGTCCTGTTTTATGTACACCTTTTATTGAATAAATATAATGTCGTTTGATAGGTTAGTTTATGCGAAACTATTGTCAGCTTTACGCTGGAGGACTTGCATCATTATCTTCAATTAGATAATCGCTTTCAAAGTCAGTTTCCGAAAACATTACCAAAAAGCACTTATCAGCGTCCTTCTAATTATTACAAACTAAAATTCTAAGTCAAACCGCACTTGAAAACAGAAGAATTAATTTAGCAGACACTCACAATCGGCAAGAAACCGACAGAAAGTCTTCTGAACAGGCCTAAAAGACAATTAATTCCCAATCCCGGCCTACTTTGGCAAAGTTACAAATCAGGGATCCTCTGGCACTCGCCTAATGTCGTTTGCCGGGATTCCACGGAAACTTTGCCCGTTCCAGCGTCCCCACGACAGATATAAGGTATTTGATGAATATTTAAACTTCGATAGTTAGCTTCCATTGTTTCTTAGAAATTATTATTGTGAATGACCTTCCTGCTCTAGTTTTAGAAGCCGTTTTTTGGGTGAATTGTCCTAGGTCAGCTTGGAACAATCAAAGTGTGTTTGGTCCTGAATAGTTGGAAATTGTTCGGATCTTTGATGTTCCGGAACAGCTTTTGTCGGAAGTTACTGTAGATTTCTCCGAGGAACTTCGGAAGATGGTGTACGCTAACAAAATTAAGCATGTCGGATGTCGGAACTAGTTTCTTTCTGTAAATCAGTACCTATCTTTATTATACAAATGCGTTGTTTTCTTCGCTTTTACGTATAACTTCATTGTGTTCGTATGTTTGCTATCAAAGATTGGGAAGACATGTTTTTATGTGTTTACTTCATTAGAAACTAGAATGATTTAGTCGTCGCTTATTTTAGGAAACTTGACGACCCGTAGCATGTCGCCACAGCAGTACTTTGAGGTGAAGGTGACTATAGACGTCCCAATTTCACGCTCAATCAGAGCGATTGATTCAGTAATTGATTGGTCCCCGAGTTCCCCGTGTATTTATGGAATTGTCTTTCCTACTTAATTATAGTTTACCATGCAAACGACATTTCTGTTTATATACAAATGTGTGACATGTCTTTCGTGGCCAAATAAACTGACCAGAAACCATTGTTCTCTCTCATAGACATTTTATGTACAAATTAATTTTAAGTCAGCTTTGTGAAAAGATAATAAATTAATGATAAGTAATAATAAAAGATCCCACCAACTTTATGGATTAGCTACTTGTTACCATCAGCCTTCTGCATTTATCCCAATTTATTTGGGGCCAGCACAGCATGTGTTTCTAGGAAGTTTCTTCGATCACTTCTCCTCAACTAAAAATCTAGTCAGTGGTATAAAGGGTTGGACGTTTCGGAAGATAATCTTATGAAATTTTTGCTAATGATGTATCCACATCAGAGGATAAGCATTTTCTCCGGGCGTCGGGGGCCACGAGATGGCTTCCAACCACCGTAGGTGTGGCCCTGTGGACGGTCAGTAATGGACTAACTCATCTTCCGTCCGTCTTGTGACGACGACAGGCCGTGTCGACGCCGCGTTCGTCTTCCACGCGCTCCTAAAAGAGATGTCAGCAACATTGCAGGGGCCCAAAAGGGTTTTTCTAAAGAAATACCACGGCCCTGGACACAAAGTGCTAAGAAGGAACATGAGAAGAGTGGTTTTTAATAAGACAGTCTGATACTCCCTTCCGCTCCACCTGGAGCGAGAGCAGTCATTTGATGAGTTCCCACCCTCCACAAAACAAAGGATTAGCATAGCAATAGCAGTTGATCGACAAAATATTATCTTCCTCTCATCGATACTTAGTCGCCCCCTTTCTCTCCATAATGCCTTTCAAATAATCTATCCATGGTGTGTTTGCTTCCCCCGACCGCAGCAGCTATTAGCTCATAATTACTCACACAAATGCGTGAGAAAAGAAGTAAATGATCTCTGCCCACAAAAAACCGACTAAATTTCAAAAGTCGTCAGAACAGCCATTTAAGCAGTGACGGTAATAAGAAATATGCCGTCGTTTTGAGCGCTGAAGAGCACGTTAAGACAGCTCTTGTCGAGGCGGCCTCAGTGGATGTGTGTCAATGGCTCGTCTGCCTCGACGTACCTATGTTTGCGTACGAGCCTGCATTTTTCAACAGATCTGTTTTGTTTTCCTCGGCCGTAACGTAGTTCGTGTTTTGTACGGGAATGTAGTGTTTTATGGACGCTGGAATTGTAGAAAATTTGCAAATGTTGGCAACTTGTAGAGACAATAATAATAATAATACATTGATTGAAACATTAATTGTCTGTTTTCATATTATAATCAACCAGCAACGTTACCCTGCCGCAACATTGGCTATGTCTCCATAAGGAACTATACCATCATTCACCACGCGGGCCAGTGTTGGTTGCTGGATGTCTGACTTCAATTTTTTAGTTCAAGGACATGCCTGTTTCCCTGCGATGTTTCCAAACATCTACATTTACTCTCAAATGACACCAGCAGTTCATCACTGTCTAGTACTAAAAAAATGTACAAACGATCTCGCACAAGGACGAACAAAATAACAAGTTTTACTGCACAATAAGTACCAAAGTATCTAATCAGCAACAAATTGGAAACTTTGAAAATCGGTTCAGTAATAAAACCGCATTATATTCTGAAATTAGGTACGATTGTTATGGCCCTAGTTTTCGTTAATACTTGTTCAGAGTTCCAACAAGTTGGCGGTTTTAGTACCTCCTAACTTTGCGCAAAATAAAGCGATCCTATTTCATGGAGATAATTAGTACTCGCCACTTAGAGTGGTAATCAATAATAATAAATTATATTATCTTGAGATGAAACTATATCTATCTCTTACTAGATTGATCATGATAAATTCGATTTGCGGAAAAGTTTCATGATATCCTGAAAGTTATGACGCTACCTGCGTATTTTGCTCCCACGCAAAATGTCGGGATGAAAAAATATTGGTAGGAAGTTTTAGGTACTTCTAATAATCTCATAAAAGTCGTGTAAGGAAATTGTTAGTGATCATGTATTTACAGGTAGGCTTTGTGAATATTCTATTTGTGACGAATGATTTCATTCATCACAAATAGATATAGATAACTACATTAGATCTTAATATGTAATGCACGTATCATTCTGGGTTTGGTAGATTTATGCATTTTTCTTCCTAATTACCCTACTAGGGTCGCCTGGTATTACTATCTGGAAATGTTCAATATGTACACTACTGAAGTTGGTTAGAGTGTGGCCGCCACTTGCCTGATGTGAAGCGATGATTCAGCTTTGAAGAAACCGATTCACTTGAACTTTGAAGAGATCCAAACTATAATGATCGGGAAACGGAGAAGCCGGCATTGAATTTCACAGAATGATGGTTCGCACAATAAATGTGTAAGAATAACGCACTTTCCGGGTCCGTGGAACTTCAATGTCGTATCTTTGCTCGTCCCATGATAGAATGGGGATGGGTCAATTAGGTTGTGTAATACCAAAGTGCACCCTCCGAAATGTAACCCATAAGAAACCGATAGGCTGGGAATTTTACGACGTTGTATAAAGGTTTGAAGAGAGTCAGTGTCAATGCTGTCTCTTGGGTCATCGCTCAATAGTTGCTAACACTTGCAGCTGGTACTTGATTTATCCATCCTAAAGGTGCCAACAGTACTCTACGTACGATCAAACTTGTGTTTGTTATACCTTTGCGAAAACACCCAGCTTTCTAGCGGCTAATCGGGACTTGGACTCAATAGAGGATTCAAAGTTGAGGGTAGAGAAACCTCCTCCGGCACAAAATTCTGGGTTAAAAAATATTTGCTTGATTTCGGCAAATAAAAACTTTCAAAGAATTTCTTAACGAGACACCCATTGTCTTTACCAGGCCCAGGAAGAAGTTCCACTCTCAATAACTGCATAGATCAACAAATAGTCTAACTAAATCTAAATTCTAACTCTCTCATACATTTTCCCTCTTTCAACATTTTTCTGACTTCAACCAATAAAAAGAAAACACAAGCAAGGCAAACATTATCTGTTCAAAGCACGACTTAATTCCCGGCCGGTCACATTCTAGTCTTGTAGCATGTTAAGTAAAACTGCAAGTAAAAAGCGCTGAGTCGGATAGTTCAACCAGTTTATATGCACGGCACATACTTATCCTCGCTTCAGTGAGCTTGCTAGTTGCGAAAAATCGACGTTAAAATCTTCCTTTTATATATACATTTTGTATGTGTACGTTGTTAGTTTAAGCGAAAACCAACTAAAGTCACTTATGGGCAAAAATGAGTTAGAGATACCGTTAGAATCTGCTATTCAAGATCTACATACTGATATAACCCGTTTTCCGAGATGACGCTCCGTTCTGGATTTAGCTTTTAGCTAAGGTAACTTATCAGGAGATTTTTTAAATAAAGAACAGACAAAACCCAATAAGTGTCGGTTAAAGCAATGTTTTTGCACTATAAGCAATGTTTCTCGCCAGGAAAAACATTCTATCGCTGTTTAAGTGGTTTTGGCATGATTCACATAGTATTTTGGAACCCAAATAACTATTACAACTTCTTACTTCTTATTCATTGATATAATAAAACCCAAGATACACACTCCGCGTCTCAAAACCGTCAGCTTAAAATGAGTTCACAGTGAACTCATTTCAAATAGTCTCGCGTCGCTCGCGTCTCTGCACAGTCGTACAAAATACTTTTTATATTGCTTTTTATAACTGCATTGTAAAAGGAATCTGCGTAATGTTGAATTTGCCAAAAAAAATATGTTTATAGTGACGATAACTACATGTAGTAGTGCGTGTATTGGTGAGTGTTTGGCGACAGCTTCGACTGTTTGTTTTGTTCGAGACTGTGCATCTAGGGTTTTATTATATCAATGTTCTTATTGCAATCTTTACTCCTCTAGTATATATTTTAGAATTTTATAAGTGATACATATTAGTGCTTCTGAGTGCACGTTTAGTACCTACTTGTACATGTGAGATAATGATAGTGATTCTTAAGAATAAGGATGTGCAAAACCTCTTTTAGCTGCAGTTTTTCAGTTGAATTAAAGCCCT
Source organism: Diarsia dahlii (assembly GCA_949775195.1). Lineage (NCBI taxonomy): Eukaryota > Metazoa > Arthropoda > Insecta > Lepidoptera > Noctuidae > Diarsia > Diarsia dahlii. Next base: position 21,443,540 of record OX459197.1, on the reverse strand, counting down.
TGTCAAACTAAGCTGAATGCAGCGAGGGATGCGGGACGAAAACCTTGCGTCGATCGTGCCAACTAAAGGTACAAGTTGGTAGCGGGCGACACGAAACCGCAGCAGACAACGTAACGCGGCGATACGACCGGTTTCTACGTATTTCTATGAAATTCCCTCCGTAGTTAGCGACATGAAGCTAGCGACGCGTCGTCGAGCGGCAGACGCACGTGTCGTCCGACCGTAGATCAGTAGTGCCCATAGATAACAGAAACAACAGGAGATATGTCCTTTAGCCGAAAATGTATCGGAACCTGTCTTCAGTTTACACTTTACACCAACTGGATGCCATCTGCAGTTGCCGTCTGCAGTCCGGTTCGAAATCATGACTGCAGCGACATGGCGCGACGACGCGACGTGTCGCGACGACATGAAGCGACGACATGTCGTCTGCTGCTGCTGCGTGCAGTCGGCTACCAACTTGTACCTTAACTTGTATGGAGGTATTCAAAATGACGGGTATGGTAGCGTTATGCCGTAATGATTAAAACAGTCGTCGTCTTCATAAGATAAGCTTCAGTTTGATCAGAAGTTTAGCTCTTGTTGGACTGTGGCATAGGTACCTGGCGCGGGATGCAGTAGGTTTAATTCAGACTGTTTTAATTTTGTATGCAATATTAATGCTGCAATATTGCTTGGATAGTACAGAAATTAAATCGTATGAAGGTGGAAATGACACCATCTAGCGTAAACTAGTTAACGATTAACAACATTGATTAGGTATGTTGTTTATGCTTCACTATCACTACATAGTATAAAACAAAGTCGCTTTCTCTGTCCCTATGTCCCTTTGTATGCTTAATCTTTAAAACTACGCAACGGATTTTGATGCGGTTTTTAATAGGTAAAGTGATTCAAGAGGAAGGTTTTAATATCTTTTTTCCACCCGTGCGAAGCCGGGGCGGGTCACTAGTTAATTATATAGCTCAAAATGTTTTCATAATATTGTGCGCTAGAACAATGTTTCAAAAGGTACACACACTATCTAATCAGGAAGTCAAAACTACGGTACACGTGTTTGTTTTAAACTACATCACTTCCGGTTTCAGAAACCATACAAATTTGACACAAGAAGAGTATAAATCCCGTTTTACTTACTCTCCGCGCAATTTTTGTTAGTCCCGTCTTTAGTCTATCTGTTTGTTCAGACCAATTTTTGAAACAGCTGGACTGATTATGACGGGATTTACTAGCAGTAAGTTGAATTTCTAAGGAGTACGTCTTGCGTGTTCGAAAAAGAATTACGGTTCCATGCAAAAAAAAATGAAAATCCTTGTTATCAAAATCCGATTCAAATAGGGTAAGGGAAAGGTTTATTACCCGACTGCGGCGAAGCCCAAAAGGAGGGTTATGTGTTTGACGTGTATGAATGTATGTAATTACCCGACTGCGGCGAAGCCCAAAAGGAGGGTTCAACAAACAAAACTAAACAAAACTTGGAAGCAGGCCGGGTTCATTTGAATATTAAATTATGAAAAGAAAAATTGAAAATAGAATGGACCCCGCCTGCTTCCAAGTTTTGTTCAATTTAAAATGTGCTTGTTTTTTGCTTTTCCGTTTTTTCAGTCGGGTTTTTTAGTTTTTTAACTACTTTTTTTTTTAATAATAACTTCACGCAGACGAAGGTCGCGGGATTGCGTCTGTAGGGGCGTTCTATTGTTCCTACCCACCACCATGGAAAAAGACGTAATTTTACCTATGTATGTACTATCATACAGAAGACAACCAGTTAAAACTAAAAGAGAAAACATACCTAAATGAGAAGCATCAATTCCAAACTAAAAAGAAAGAAAAGAGAGTAAAAATGTAAACACCATTTTGCTTTTAAAGCATTCATATAGAGACGCTCGTTTGCTGGCTTTTAGTCACAGTGTGGAGTTAACTGGACAATTAATTAGTTGCCTCTATTTAGGAGTGGCAATTGGCATAATATGATAAATTTACTGTGATTTATTCATCACTACATACCTATTACAAAACAAAGTCCTCCGCCGCGTCTGTCTGTCGGTCTGTCTATTCGCGATAAACTCAAAAACTACTGGACCGATTTTCATGCTGATTTCAATGTACAATCAATGGATAGAGTAATTTCTCGAGGAAGGTTTTAGTATATATTTTATTCGTAACTCAACCCCTATAGGAGTTAAATAGGGGTTGAAAGTTTGTTGGGATATTTTTCGACATCCACGCGGGCGAAGCCGCGGGTAAAAGCTAGTTAAGGATAATACAGGGTGAAAAGTACACTCATGCACAAACGATTACCACATTTTCAATATATTTGATTGTATTTTAATGTTATTAATAAATTATATTAATTGACCGATAACTGATGTGATGACGTATGATATTAATTATCTCTAATGTGACATTGTGGTGTTTTCATTTTAAATGTTTTTATTTTTGAAATTTGATCACGACGCACAAACGATTTTCTATTTTTACGATTTATTTCACCCTGTTTTTATACATATTTATCACTCTAGTGACAATGACTATATTGCAGCGTTTTGGTCGAAAGCATAAAACGGAGCGGAGATTGGGGGCAGCTCTAACCGATTTCAAAAATAAAGGAGAATATCTAACTCCTAATGAATATGAAAACCTCGTGAAAATCTTACTACGATCAACCCTCATCATCAGCTGCCCACTGCTGGACACAGTCTTTCTAATTGCTCGCAATTGGAGAGCCAACAAGCAACCAACACAAACACTTATGATGTGGCATTCCAACTGTTGTTCATTGGTGATTTCAGATTGTTACATGTTACCAATGCAATGATAGGTTTAACCAAATATGTTTGCTATGCGGTACATATGCACTAGTAAATAACTGGAACACTCACTATGAATAATTATAAGCATTTTTTTAAAGTTCTGAAAGCTATTGTGAATTAATTAGTCCTTAAATTCTAGTCACATTAAATATGTATCGTCAATATATCGGAATTTTAATAACCGACGATTTAAGTATTACAACTGTGACTATTATGATGACACGTATTCATAAATGGCTATGGTACGGTTGCCTGATTGGCCAACTCTTTACATCAACCATTTTTCAACAGCCATTTTTCTGCCACAGCCATGTTTCCAAATTATAGTCTTCTACTTTAAAGTGAGTCTTTACATCACCTTTATAATAGAACTTGTTCAAATTAATCTTACTTACTGCAGTTACCAAGTAGCTCGGTGCAGGACGAAACTAGTGCTAATTAACTGTCGTGTGATATTAGGTGATTTACGGCAAAGTTACTAATACCCATTAGTAGCCGACGGCCTAGTTGCAGGGGTCAAGTGAAGTACTAATAACTTTGACGCTCTAGGCTGCATCTAGATAGACTGGAATCTGATGCAAATGTAACTAGGAAAAGAGCAATGCATTTTAGTTTAAGATTAAAGGGCACTGAATAAGGACACTGATGAAACAAAGCAGTTGTGTTTTTCAAACGAATATTTCAGTACATTTTTAGCTTTGAATAGTGCCTAGTTTCTGAATAGAGAATTATCGTCTCTCTCTCTCCCTCACAAGTTTTTAATGTTATAAATTTACTTTAAATACCTCCATGCTATACCACCGAATGCATACAACAGGGCAATGTTTAGAGTGCGTTACATTGAGTCCCACCGTACACCAAGTTTTTCCATCCAAAAAAAGTCGTTTCACTGTAAAAATTGTTACGTAAATCTTAGTTTGATGTACAGAATGTTTGGTTGACGGCATCTTGTAGGATCCGTTAACACCTTCACCTTGTATGAAGTTGAGAACTTGTAAAACTACTTACAGATATTTTTTAAGAAAGCGCTTTGATTTTTTTTTCAGTACCAGGCATTAAAAGAAAATGAGTGGTGTGAGGAAAACATGAGAGCGATAAAAAAATCACAGAAAATACGTTTAATGGTCGAAATTTGCTATTTCAAACCTACAAAAAATGATTTCAAGCTGTAAATCTATGTATAGCTGTATAAGAAAACTGCAGTTTCCAATTCCCAGAACTCGATATATTTTGCGTAATCCTAAACGTTTGGAATACTTAGAGCAGCGTGTAAATCAGCAGTAAGTACTCAATTTGTCACGATATTAGGTCGGCAGCGCCAACGATGCATCCGTTATGTATTGCCAAGAATTCACACCAAGTCCAACGGTCCAATTCACTTCGTCGTAAATGAGATAGATTTCACAGTTAATCCCATCTGCCTTCAAAGCAAGACTGAACGTCTTTTGGTGTCGCTCGTTCCATCATAGACCTCATCTATTGCTCTCCATCAGGCGTGATAGTGGTCAAGAGCAGGCACATTTCGCAATAAAAAAATGCTTTACTAATTTACAAATCTACACAACCTTACCCCAACTGTTTTGGAGTCGTGTTCCAGTCTAAAACGGATGCAGTTGAATACCAATATTTTTACACGAAGCGACTTTCTATCTCACCTCACAACTTAGTAACGGGATACTATGATACCCCTTATTTAACCCATTTTACCCATAATTTCTTTTTTAATTGACTCTTGGAAACTTGTGTCAGGGCTGCGGCTTGTTCACAAGATACCGCGGCCTCGATATAAAGGGCTAAGAAGGAACATGAGTGGTGTTTAGTCAACAGAAGTCTGACACTCCCTTTCGCTCTGCCCAAGAGCGGGAGGGGTTATTTGATGATTTACAAACCACAAAAAAAAGGGTAGGACTGACACATGACAGTATTGGGCCTAAGATTTCATCTTTTGGTACAGTGGAGGTTATTTGAAACTCCTGAAATATCCATGTTTCTTAAACTAATCTTATTAATGCATTAGTAACTTGGTCTGTCTTTCTGATATTTTTCACACCTTATCAGTTAAAAGTAACTCGTACAAAAAGTATCCGTAGTTAGGATTTGGTCTTTTGATTATTACTAACTAGGATACTTAGGATACTTTTTATCTCACTAATACGTTCAACTTACAAACGTCTTATCATATTATGAGAAAACGACCCTGAAAATCCTTGCGAAATCTCTTCGATCGCTAACTGAGAGGAAGAAATGTACGATTTTTTAAAGTATCTTGGTATCAAAAGGTATCCACTTATCAAGTATTATAGTGGATTATCTTGAGGACATCGCTAAAATATATCAAAGTCAAAATGTCTTTTTAAAATGTAACACTATTTCTGACATGAAATGTTAACACTTATGTTACTTGGCTGGGTAGGCACTAGTGTGATTTTTTATAATACAAGTTTTATAATATGAAGCATGTCAAAAGGTATGGAGCAGCAGATTTTTTTTTGCGATTTTAGGGTTGGTCTCATAGAAAAAGTTGTTCATATTGATGAGTACAATGTCCTCTTATGAGATTTCGGGTATGATTAGATAGACCTTTTATATCCCAATTCAAAATAATGACATCCATAACAAGTGCTCAAAATACTATTAAAGTAAAGTCAGCCAACATGGAAGGGCCGATACCCTTTGGGGCTGCGGGTTGTTCGAAAGAGATACCACGGCCTCGACACAAAGGGCTAAGAAGAAACTTGGGTGGTTTTTAGTCAGTAGAACTCTGACACTTCCCTTCCACTCTGACCAGAGCGGGAGGGGCTATTTTATGATTTACCACAAACCAAAAAAAAAAACCCTTGGTCCCATAGAAAAAATATTGATCATAATGATGAGTACCTACAATGTCCTCTTAAGAGATTTCGGGTATGATTAGATAAACCTTTTATATCCCAATTCAAAACAAAGACATCCATAACAAGTACTCAAAATACTCTTAAAGTAAAGTCAGGCGTAGATAAACAAAAACGTATAAGAAAAATACTTGAAATATGTAACAGATAGTAGTACACCTTTACAAGTTCAACGATATCCAATGATATATGACGGGCAGACACGAAGGTTCGATACAGACGCGGCATTAAAAGTACTGAGTAAGCTGAACACATTGGATACGGGACACATGTGAACCGTATCAATTCTGAATTTTTTTTTGTGTATTGGACGAAAAGTAATGTAATTTAATTGATTTAAAAGCCTTTGATTCAAAATTGCAAGGTGATCAGGGTTATAATTGGGGATAGGTTTACAGGCGTATATGTGATGAGTAGACAACTGGTAGATAGGCGAGGATAGAAAAGGGAGGAGAAGAAAATACAAAATATGGAAAGAAAAGGAAGGGAAGTAAGTGATAACGTGACAGTTGTCAGAGAACAAAATAAATAGAAAATGTGTCGTGCTGGCTTAAAGCAACATGGCACACGGAAGAAGGATCAGATACTGAACATTGTAATTTTTTTTTTCTGTACCTAAATTAATCTACTCTTTTTTCATAACGGACTTAAGCAATGAAATATCTATTAAACTGGACAACCGTACCGTTAATCATATTGGTATATGATTAACGGTACGGTTGTCCACAATTATAACACAATTATATTTGTCGCAGATTCAACACCGAGGCACAATATTTAGAGTTGACAATTTAGAATAACGCCATCTATCATCGTTTGTCGGAAAACTCGGAAACGTCAAGCAGTGAGCTTGGGTGAGGTCGATACAGAGCGTGGCAGGTCTGGTTTGACAGCTGTCAGTTGTCATATGTCAAATGTCAGTTGTGATATGTCAGACGTCTGTTGTCAGTGGTCGGTTGACGTTGACATTGGACGCATTTGACTGAAAGACAATGTGCGTGCGTCTGAAAGTGACATAGAAACGGAAATGTGGTGTTTTCTGTTCGAGCAAATAAACAAAAACTTTATGACTATTGTGCAAGCAATGAAATCACCTTTTGCGGGTACGGATATTCGCCTACCGCATTTTGACCCTGAAAAACGGAATATTGTCCCGCGGGCTTGGTAGGCAACAGCCGACATGTGTGTTATCGATCTGAATAGTCAAGGTGCATCGTTGATGATTGCTTTGAACCGCGCACTCATGGGAGAAACGGGACGGACGGGAGTCACACATTCACTGTAGGTGCGTCGTAAGTCGGCACCTCCGTCGCTGGTTGTCCTCCGCTGGGCCTCCTCCGGGTAACCGTTGGTCTCACCTGGTGGGGATGGACCGCCGGGGTGCTGTGAAGACAGCAGCGCCGTGAAACCGGCGCTGTGGCGTGCCTACAGGGGACGCAGCGAATTCCACGAGACTCATGGGAGAAGTTTCGTCATGGCGGTCGTCCATATCTTGTCCTGGGATGAAATGGAGCGATTTTAAGGAGCTGTTTATAGTCTGGAGTGCCCCGTATGGTGATGACGATCGCGAAGACCATGATGCGACATCAGAACCGGGATTCACTCGAGCTGAAGAAAATACGAAGAATGGAGCGATGACGTCACGGTGCGCTGAGAATTTACTTCGGCAGCGGCGTCGGCGGCGCGGCGGCGGGACACGGCTTGGCGGCGCGTGGTTGGCAGCGCGGCGGCGCGGCAGGCTGACCAAGCAGTGCCTGCAGCCTGCAGCAGAGGCAAATAGCGAGCGACGTGTTGAAGTTTGCTATGTGAGCAATCCTAGCAGTGTGCCGATGAATCTTGGTGAGTCGTACCCATTTTATTATGTTTCTGGAGCCGAATGCTCTCTGATCAAAAATAATGTTTTGTCACAGTTCAGTGGCAAGCGTGTAAACAACATTGTAAATTGACCCGGGATAGGTCATGATAGTCTGTACCTTACAATTATTTTCTGAGGTCGTGATTTACGATTAAAAATTTTGTTTTATGTTGCACCAAATAGTTGTTTTAAAAATGATATTTTAATTGGCCTTGAGATTTTACAACAAGGATTTAACGTTAGTATGAGGTGCGAGTGTTCTTTGTGTCTTGAAAAGGTCGTTAGGTTATGTTGTGATGTTTCAAATAAGCTCAAATATGCTTCTAATTTTCAAATTGATTTCAATACAGTTGTTAAAGATGTTTCGTTAGAATTTCGTTCGTTCGTTCGTAAATACTAAGTGGTCAACTTGACATTTAAAGTACCTAGCTTAGTATGAGTTTTCTTATAACCTGTAACGTTATAGGAAAAATAAAGTAACATGTTGAACAACCCTACTTTAAAAATATTTTGATAAAGGCTCGAAATGATTATCTTGATGGAGGTTACGTGTTGATGACCGGATGGAGGTCGATTGGTTTGATGCTTATAACCGGATGGAGGTTATAAGTGTGATGATGAAGACCGGATGGAGGTCGATTGTTTTGATGCTTATGGCCGGATGGAGGCTATAAGTGTGATGATGAAGACCGGATAGAGGTCAGAGTATGAGCACTGCAATATTTTAATGAGTTTCCTATTATTTGAATGAGTATGGGTGTTGTTCGACATGTCAGCTTTGAGAAAAAGAGTTTGTTATGATTTTCATTAGAACCTGTAATGATTTTGATCAGAATACCTTTTATTCCCTACCCACTTGGGCCAGGAATGGCCGAACGACTGGTATTGGGCAGACTTCTGTAAGGTCAACTGTACAAATTTTGACTTCTGTTGAGACCGATAGAATTGTTTTAGAAATTCTATTTCACGTTTTACCCGACAGTTATTTGCGATTAGTTTCGGTTCATAATGTCATCAAATGAGATACGATTTGAGAAAATACGGTCAATTCAGACATGTGACGCAATTGCTGACTATAAATTTGACTTTGACACGATAGACACTGACAAAACGAGATCGGGTGATGATGAAGGGGTCAGACCTTAAGTGAGAGGTAAAAGATGCAAATGTAGTATGCGAGTGGCTCAGATTGCATACATTGCAATGCTGTTCGTTGCTGCACGCGTGTAAGTGTTTATTTGAGGGCTGTGACCAAAGTCCATCATGGCAATGTAGCTAAAGGTGCTAAATAAAGGCAATGTGTTGAGTTGAGTTGATGTTGGGTACCGGATGGAGGTCCCATGGTTGCCGGATGGAGGCAATGAGATGTGTTGAGGTTGGGTACCGAATGGAGGTCCCATGGTTGCCTGTTGGAAGCTGTGTGTGTTGTATGGTACCGAGCAGAGCATTGCATACTGGATTTGATCGGATACTAGATTCGGTCGAAAGTTGATGATTTCTTGATGAATGATGATTTCAATGTTGAGATTTTCTTTGAGATTCGATGAGAATATGGATCAGAACAAAACTTTGTTTTGAATTGTGTGTGTGAGTGATAATACTCCGACGTCTTGGCCAGGGAGGCCGAGTAAGGGACGATTTACTTTCCGTGACTTCTTGTTGCAGATACCTCACACGAGGACGTGTGAAATGTCAAGATGGCCGTGTCGCAGATTCAACACCGAGGCACAATATTTAGAGTTGACAATTTAGAATAACGCCATCTATCATCGTTTGTCGGAAAACTCGGAAACGTCAAGCAGTGAGCTTGGGTGAGGTCGATACAGAGCGTGGCAGGTCTGGTTTGACAGCTGTCAGTTGTCATATGTCAAATGTCAGTTGTGATATGTCAGACGTCTGTTGTCAGTGGTCGGTTGACGTTGACATTGGACGCATTTGACTTGAGGGACGTTACTTATTGGGGAGACACGAGTGCGAACGGTCGTTCTGCCCGCCTGTATCGAACTTACCGCGTTTCCGTACTTTAATCCATTTCCATCGGCTTGCTCGTTTGAGATTTTGTTAATTTGTTATCGGAAGTAAATAAATAGGCGGTTGTAACCAGTGTTGAGACTATTATTTCGTACCTCCGCCATGCTGAACTTGGACTCTGAAAACGATGAACCCGAAATAGTTGTGCTACCTTCGTCATATTATTGATCAATCAATGATTCCGTTGCATGATAAAAAGAGAAAAGTTATAAAACCGCAGTTTCTCGCAAAATCTGCTGGTTTAACCGAATTTTATACACAAAATCCTCTTGTGTACCACTACCACTTTCCAAAGTAGCTAAAACAAAAAAGAATACAAAACAAAACACTGGCGTAGCTTTCCATGCTGACTTACAATATCTAAGTGGTTCAGGGCTATGAACAGAACCGCGTTATCAGCTCCCATGGGGGTCGTAACAGACTAAAGGATTACACCTAAGGGATGCCTGTTTCCCCACAATGTACGATGCTACTTAGACTCTTTCAATTAAGTATTAAAGACATCGCTTTAGAGTACTTATGTCTGTGTAAAGTTAATGTACACGCTCAAAATTTAGAAAGCTTTTTCGAATTTTGTCTGTAAATCCGGCTCGAAGGACCGAATACTATTTGATAGTTGACAGTCATGCAGTAATACAAATATTCTAGTTTTACAACTTTGAATTTGCTAGTAAATATTTTATCAGTATCAAATAGAAATAGTCTATTTCAAAGTCAAATTAATAATTAAACCTACACTAATTAATTGTATTTGTGCACGAAACGTATACTTTCAAAAGTAGTTTATGTTTCAGTACTGTAACACAAAAAGTTTCAAAGCAACTATTTAATATCTGAGTACTTCATTCCTCCAAAAATAATTCTACACCTCGCAGAGTTTGAAGTGAAAATGTTTAATATTTAAGCTGAATTTAGCTTTGCTTAACATTTGCAGGGACGGTCAAGCTTACAGCGTTAAATTTGAAAGCCGCTGCACATTCGTACATGTTCTCGTCTGTAGTCAAAAGTCAAAAGTCAAAAGTCAAAAATATTTATTTCAAGTAGGCCAGTAACAGGCACTTTTGAATAGTCGAATTAAACTAACTGCGGCACTCAGAGATATCCAACGATTACTCAAGCCGCCACCCAGCAAAGGCCTGACATAGTTTTGTATGACAAAACTGCCAAAAACCCTTACCAAGCGACGGCCCAAACAACCACTGAAGCTCTCCGAGTGCGGCAGCAAACTACTGAACTACTGAAGCTAAATAAACTAAGCTACAGTCCCAGTCACAAGGCATAATAACTCGTGAGTGTACTGTAGTTGCCAATTCCAAAGCGTTGGTCTCATGAGAAGAATGGCAAGAAACTTCATGGACACTCTTTTAAAATCGTTTGGGTTTACAATATGTTCAAGGTACAAACATAATCTTGGTATAATACACACATGAAGACTATGCAGATTAGTGTTTGAGATGGTCTTTTGAAGAAAGCACCACACAGATTTGATTGGACCCGTCCAGTCAGTGCAAGCATTTGTCAGTTATCGTGGAGCTCGACTTATAACTCAAGGAGATCAACGTCACGACGAACAATACCAAAGAAAGGACATTTGGGTGGGTCGCTTAAAGTACTCAAACTGCCAAACAATCGTTAAAAATAAATAAAAACTCACACGGTCCTCACGTTCACAATATGAAAATAATAAAATACATGAAGATCATGCAGATTAGTGTCTGAGATGGTCTTTTGAATAAAGCACCACACAGATTTGAGTGGACCCGTCCAGTCAGTAGCTACCTTTTAACCCGCTTCAGTTTATTTTAAAATTAAAAGGTTTAGTTATGGCTCTTTGGAATTCTTGTACAACGTTTGTTTATTACTTTCTGTGATTATGACTTTGAAATGGAAATGATGGACAAAAACATGAACAAAAACATATTGCATACCAAAAATTATTTGATATGCAATAAATGTTTTTGTTTCAGCATATCAAAAGCGTTATGGACTTGTAAATAAATTATTTGCAGTTGACTCTGGTTGTCTATTATAATTCTCGACGCTCCATCGTTTGTTAGATTTCATAATATTTACTTTAGTTATTATTATTCTGTGTCACCCCACTGCTGGGAAAAAGCCTTCCCCCATGACATCCAAATTTTGTGATTTAGGGCCAATGTGGACCACTGGTCGTTGGTTTTGTCCAGCTCGTCCCGCCATCTCCTGCAAGGTCTACCGCGTCGCCTTCTGGCTGTGTCAGGGTCCCACAACCTGGGTATTTTGGTACATAACTCGTTGGGCATAAGGCAGACATGGCAGTGACAGTGGTAACTTAAAAAAAAAAGAATATCATAAATTTATAGTAATTCTTAACTTAAAATATAGTTCTTTAAATGTTTGTCTCATCAAAACTTACCTACCGTGAAACCAAGTGTTGGTAAAACTAAAATGTTGTATCAGGAAGGGCAACTACAGCGTGATTCTCATCCTTGTTCATCATCTAATATGTTTATAATGTTTTTCTTGGTAGTGAGAACCAGAAATGATGCTAAAAGAATTCATAAACGTTTAAATCAATACAATTAGTTGCTATGACAACGATAATATAAAATGCTCTATTGAATATTTGTCTTTACTACTCATGTTTGTGCCTATTTCATTAATGAAAAAAATCTTATTTATGCAAAATAGAGTGGCTGTATAATTGGTTTTAAAATAACAATGGCTGGCAAAAGCATTTATTTATCTCAGCCAAATTAAAAAGTCCCAGGAGTTGAAAGTTACGCCTTTTTCTGTTAAGTTTTTCTAAAATGTTTTTGCATTTAAAGTGATAAATGGATAGACCTCACCCGCGAGGCATTTGTTACAATTGTATTGAAAAAAAAAACTAGAATTCGCAAGAATTATTTTTAAGACTAGTCTGGATAAAAGTTGAATGCTAAAATATCTATACGTAAGTTAGCATTATGAAACGGAGATATGTACGAATATTAAAATATTATGGTCATGACTGTTCAGGTGCTTTCATTATTGTTAAGTGAAGAAGAGAAACGAAATGCTTCGTAAATTGGTTGGCAAAACGATGAAAATACATAACCAATATTTAGTTTTTTTACAGTTTAATCGCATTTAGAAAAAGAGTACCTGTAGTTTAAACAAAGGTCAACTCGTGGAACATCTGCCTTGCAAAGAAAATTAACCCTTTATTTACATCTATTACCTTGCCATTTGGTAATGACATAAAAAGATACTGAAACGCGTATAACATTGTAAAAATAACATCTACAAAATTAACTAAAGTTAAACGGAATATGATGGTAATTTTAACGTTAAAGTATACAAAATACAGTATTTTTAATACGCTATCATTTTGCCTTAGGCGAGGCAAGGAGCTTAAGAGTCTCAAGAATTTCAGTCTTTATAAAATGGTTCGAGGTTTTTATAAAAGAAATGGTTACACCTTTCGTTTCATTTATTTTCAAAGGGGAAAAAGGATTGTGTTAAACTTAATGATGCTTACAAAACTAAGTACCTGTGATGTGTGTAGCGCTCTGTTGACTTTGAAACAAGATATCTATCATGTATCGTGTTACTGGCACGAATACAAGTAGGACTCTTTTGTTTACGTGATCATTTACTTATACTCTTATTTAGGAACATTTACATTTATATATGACGATGCCAGCGATGGCGGAGCGATAGGGTCGTCACCATCTTGGTTCGGTGGTAGAGGGTTCATTTTGTAGGCGTCGTTGAATTATAACACAACGTGTAAATATAACCACACTTTTAATCAGATACTTCAGAAACTAATAATCTAAAACTAACACACTTAATAAACAGTACCAAGTGACAATAATAATTTCACTAGGCAAACCGACAGTTTCGTTTTGGAGAAGTGACTCGGTCCGTGTCTCGATGCGAAGTGACCGTTTGACAATCCCCACTTACCAAAACGACTCTGTCCACGTGCCGCCATTACAAAAAAATAACGTCACGGCGTTTCTCTACTACAATATCAATGGAGCAACTTTTATTAAAACGATATCGTTATCCACGACATATACATAAACTCACGCCCTTTGTCTATTGGGGTAGGCAGAAACCACAGAACGCGATCTGCCACGATCTTTACATTGTATGCTCCATTTGACTTGTCCACATTCATACATCTGGTCATACACGCACGCCGGTTACAAGTAAGCAAGCAAGAACATTATGTCAGTTAGAATTTGTTTTCTTCGGATCTTAACATAAACCATATCACTGAGTCACATCTGCAATAAACAAAGCAAGATTAACTGAGACATAAATACTAATTAAAAACAACATATTAAAATATCCCTTCTGTTTTTCGAGTCGATTGAATCATCGAAAGTAAGAATTAAGATAAAGGTATGTAGTACTTCCCGTCGAGGCTACGGGTTGTTCGAAAGAGATACCGCGGCCTCAACACAAAGGGCTAAGAAGAAATATGGGTGATTTTTAGTCAGTAGAATTCTGACACTCCCTTCCGCTCTGCCAAGAGCGCCATTTGATGATTTCCCACCCCCCAAATAAACCTAGGTACCTATACTCGTATAGTACTCACTATATTATTATACCTTTATCTTAAGAAATGGATCTTAACAAGCTGATGAGTTTCCTTGTTTTATGTTCCTTAGAAACATTTTCTCCAGTATACAAGAAACATCTTCCGATCTTCATAGAAACCACAAGAAAACTATCTCGTCTCTACGAAAACAAGTATAAAAGCGAAACAATGTGTAGAATTTAGAGCGAAAACGACATAGTACATTGAAAATAATAAGAAGCAGACATATAAACATTGGCCGTAATAAAAGTCCTCGGAACAGTGGCAGGGAACAGCAACAGACAGTTTTAAATTGTGTCAGTGTAGATGAACGGGCAACAGAAAGAGAAGCGACATGTCTATTTTGTGTGCTTTTTTTAGTACATAACATCATGCCTGAAATACTCGACGGGTTAGGCAAACGCGTTCCTTTTATTCGGCACACCATTCAACATCATGCCAGTTTTTTTTTAGGACTCTTGTTTTAGGAGGCTAGCCTATTGCCATCAACCGTGCACAAACTCAGACTCCAATGCTGCTACGAGTACTAAAGAACTTTTGACTGAAATAGACCAACAAGTTATTGTTATTTATATTCCATTTTTTAACCGACTTCTAAAAAAAGAAGGAGGTTCTCAATTCGGATGCTTTTTTTTATGTTTGTTCGGGCATAAATCCGTCACTTGCTAACCGATTTGAAAAATTCTTTTTTTGTTGAAAAGGTCCCAAAGGTTTCCCAAATGGTCCCATAATTTTTTTATCGAAATCGGACAAGCGGTTTTTGAAAAATCCACAAAACTAAAAAAAATACTACATTGTCCACATTATGACCCATGAACATGTGAACTACTAAAAATTGAAAAATAAAAACTTTTTAACAAAAAACAATCGACTTAAAAAAAAAACACAAAAAAGTCAAAAATAAATCAGTTTCTGAAGTCGGTGGCAAAAAAATGAAATCAAACAAATAAAAGTCACCGACTTCAGAAACTGATTTATTTTTGACTTTTTTGTGTTTTTTTTTTAAGTCGGTTTTATTTTTTTTAAATATCAAAATTCTATTTTAAACACCTCTTTTTTTTCTATACAATGCATCTGTCAGTACAATTTCTAGAGTGCTATCGCAAACCGTGATTATTCCACACCAAAAAGTCGTAACCCAGCAATATTTTTTGCGCAATTCTTCTTAGTGTACAGAATGTTTGGTTGACATCTTCGTAGAAGTGATGTCTGTATCCTCTACAAACTTAATCTATGGCAGACGGAAGGAATGCACAATTATAGTGTATGCTATTAAAGGAAATATTTCACTTCGGTCCAGCTAGGGTTTAGAGCTGTTGGATAATTGCCAATTCTGTGTGATTGTTGTAAAACTACATTTATTTTTATCATGGACCACTGAATTTAAGGAGTGGTAATATTTGTTTAGCTTTGATGAATATTTGCCGTGCTTTTACTATAAGGCAAATATTTCCAGTGACAAATGAACTGAATACAGACTCTTAAAATTATGATTGGAGTAATGGACACATTAGCTTGGTAATCATAGAAACTGGGGAAATAAATAAGATCAATTAATTCTCAAAATCATCATTTACTCAGTATAATGAACTCTTTAATAAAATAATAATTTATTTATTCAATTTAGACAACAGTGATCCATATTTTTGTTAGTAGGTATACTTAAAGAATAGTGTTAGTAAAAATAATCTCCGGTCGTCTGTGGGATGACAGTATACGTCATTTAAAAATATTGGTCTAATAATACTGACCTGATCATAATACTACCAATTACCAAAAATGCATAATCATAAAATAAATTATTCATAATGCAAGCTAAATCATAAAATAATATCTAAATTCATAAAATAAAATTCATTTTAAAGCTACAATTGAAATAAAAATAGACTTCATGAGTCAAAAAAACAAAAATAATGTAAAGTGTCAAAATGCAAAATGTCAAAATTTAAAATGTCTAAAGTAAAAAAGTTAAATGTCAAAATGTAAAATGTCAAAATATAAACTTTCAAAATGTAAATACGACATGTCCACAATCAGATATAAAAATGAAATGAAAATTTAAATTTAATAATTAAATAGTAATAATATTAATCTGATAATGAATCTAACTTAAAATTTACCTGCCCCACGCCCGGTATACAGGTGCATGTAAGGCCTGCCAATGCTGCATAAAAGGTCCGTCTAACCTGTTGGCAACAACGGTAAGAAGACTGTTGCCACTGCCCCGCACTCTGCTCGCTATCGAGGTCGCCCTCTTACGCAAACACAAACTTGACACAAACTTTACAAAAAAACAGGAAAGCCTGTTTTTTTGTAAAGTTTGTTTTTTTTTTTGTAAAGTTTGTTTTTTTGAATAGAAAACTTCTTTAGCGGCGCTGAGCATTTTATTTTGTATGGGTAAAAACTTTCAAACTCGCGTCAGGGTCACGTGATGCTGATCGAAAAAGCGTAAGATTTTTCGATCAGCATCACGTGACCCTGACGCGAGTTTGAAAGTTAATATTGAAGTTTTCACTTCTGCCGGCACTCCCGGAGTGCTACCTTTTTTTTTGTTTAGTTTGTATTCTATACAATTTGACTTTGTATAGCACGTTGTCTAGTAGGTTTTGCAGCTGGTCCCAGCTGTCATGTCACCTGTTCTTTGTCAGTATGTTTACGGGTAGTAACAGTTACAAGTTTGAGAGTCTACGAGTATTATAGACTAGCATTGCTAATAGTAAAATATAAAATTTGGATTCAATCGAAAGTAGAGGAAAGCACTTTTTTCTATACTAATTTCGCTCAGTAGAGCGAAAGATGCTTAGAGTTTTTCTAACTAAATGCGATGGTTCACTTGCAAGTCTACCTCGGAAGGCTTCTTTTTGTATGTCGTTTATCCGGTCAAGAATAAAACTTCATAATCTATCCAGGCTTGTACTTGGTATTCGATATTATACTTCTGAATCCATTAGTAACATGCAAATATATTGAAAAGTTAACATTAGATTTCTAACTCGATTAGATTCTATAATGATAACACGGTTTCCAAATAACCATTCAGTTTCCACATTTAAACACCTGCTCTTTTGAAAACCATATTCATTGCACGATTTCAATACTGAACTTTGGGCTAAATGTGGCTGTATTAGAAAAAGTTCCCACTGTCTCAAAAAATAAATATCAAATCTTATTCAAACCAACATTCTTTGAAAGCTGATTTCACATTCAACAAACAAATCTTTTTTCAGATTTTTCCTCCCGATAGACACCCTACAGATATACGTAGAGCATATGCGTACTTTACCCGTACTATTAAAGTCACTGTTTCGTGCCAATAAACCAAAATGCTCAGGTTATAATTTACTCCCATTTCATTCAGTTCCGTACTATTCACAAACGGATGAAACGGAGCAATTCATATTTGATAAGTTACCTAACAGGTAGCTTGGTGAAAAGCTTGTCATCCCGACGTCTTAGATGCTGGAATCCCGCGGTACCATCCGTAAACTATTTAAAGTAATTTTTCAATTTCATCACTGGGTTCGTTAAAAGGTTTCTTACATCCTACCATAATCATCTGGTGTACAAATATCATTATAGTGTTTTAAAATGAACTAGAATGAATAAATGATAATATTTTAATCATTATCATGCCAATTTAATTATAAGTAATAATAAGTTGTAAATTTAAAACCAAAATAAATATAAGAATTGAAATTAAATGGTTGAATTACTTAGCGTAGAAAATTAAATAAATTATAAGATGAAAAGAATTTTCTTATAATTGAGTTTGAATGGAATTGTTTTTGCTTGTCTTTTGTGAAAACTCACTCAATAGATGGTAGACAATTCAATTTTGAGTCTTGTTCAGTTTCACTACGTTATTTTAAAACATTGTTTTTGCAATGAATATTACG
The DNA here is from genome assembly GCA_949775195.1 of Diarsia dahlii. Lineage (NCBI taxonomy): Eukaryota > Metazoa > Arthropoda > Insecta > Lepidoptera > Noctuidae > Diarsia > Diarsia dahlii. The sequence goes on along the minus strand of OX459197.1, from coordinate 21,425,481 downwards.
TACACTATATTAAACTTGTAGAACGTATTGTGTATTTAAACTGGCTAACATTATATTATATTCTTCGAAACGTGAATTTTCCTGTTAACGTTTATATATAGACAATTCTAAAGTAGCACAAAATTCTTGGAATATTCTTATTTTAAACCTCGCTTTCTGTTATTACAATAAAAAACTTTTTAACAAAAAATAAAACCGACTTCAAAAAAAAAAACAAAAAAGTCAAAAATAAATCAGTTTCTGAAGTCGGTGACTTTTGTTTGTTTGATTTAATTTTTTTGCCACCGACTTCAGAAACTGATTTATTTTTGACTTTTTTTTTTCTTTTGCAGCCGGTTTTATTTTTTGTTTAAAAGTTTTTATTTTTCACATTTTAGTGGTTCACATGTTCATGGGTCAAAATGTGGACAATGTAGTTTTTTTTTTGAGTTTTGTTGATTTTTCAAAAACCGCTTGTCCGATTTCGACAAAAAATTATGGGACCATTTCGGAAGTATACCCTTTCCAACGAAAAAATAATTTTTCAAATCGGTTAGCAAGTGAGAGTTGAGAGTTATGCCCGAACAAACAAAAAAAAATATATTAAACATCCGAATTGAGAACCTCCTTCTTTTTTTAGAAGTCTGTTAAAAATGACATGTGTTGTTATAAAGAGCATGTAGATAGAAGAGCGCGAAATAGGACCTCATCACAAAAACATTCACAAAACTTACATTGACACCACACACTTCATTTGCATGTTTTCGGCCCGTAAATAAAGCTGGAATCCAGTCAAAGAACTGAGAAAAAAACCACTTTTCGAAAAAATAACCCTTGTATGTTTTCCCAAAAACAAAATAATATTTCATCAAAACCGTATCCATATTTTTCCAAACATCAGCAATTTATATGTGCCCATAAAAACTGCATAATTTTCTTCATTTTACAACTTATTCAGTATCTTCTCTCAGCTGATATAGATGTAAGCAGATCTATAAAAGTCTAATAGATAGGTCGATGACCTTTACATGTTGGCAGTGAACTGTGGAGATTGTCGAACTGTCGTAACTTTACTGTCATGGAAAAAAAGTATTTTCTTTCAATGTAAACAGGTTTGTTTTATTACATAGCTTTGATAAAGGTTTAGGTAAGTTCGTTTAGATATTTTTCATCGTGTAAATATAAGTGGAAGGCACGGGAGGAGGCCTTTGCCCAGGAGTGGGACAGATAAGGCCAACAATAAAAAGTTTAACAATTCATACAATCACTTTATTGTCTTACAATAAATGAAGTTTTTTAGACTCAATTTAAATAACTTGTTTAATTTTTAAAGCAATTTTTTTCCGTCCTTCAGCAACATCAAATATTTTCTTTTACTTTATTCTACAGACTAAAACCATTACAATACATATTCTACTCCTAAATTACTAGACAAACTATAATGAAACACACTATTCTACTAAATCTAAAAGCACCATAAAAACTGCTATAAATTCAGAGATCGGTATCGAAGCGTAAATCGCTCCGTTGTTCTACTGATTTATAAATCACACCTGCATTTTGAAAATGAAAATGACTTGCAAAGATAACGATGCGATTCGTTTCCTACCTTTTCAGATTTTCGCATTGAATTTGGGTGCTTCAAATTTTAGAGCTTCGATCTGATGCCTTTTCATAGAGGTGAAAATCCGGTTTTAATGTTATGCATGGTAACAATTTTAAGCCGTGAAAACACGAGAGTGATGTAAAAAAGAGCAATATTTCACCCAGTTCTATTCATTCATAAATGGCATCAATATTTCAGTTCCAGGAACTCAATCGTTTATATTTTTTCCATTTATCAAGAACCAAACTTCCGTAGTCGGTACCAAAAATAAAACGAGTTTATCTACGGACTATTTAACTTAAAAAGAATGAGTGAAACAAAATGGTGAATGAATCCTTTATGTCTTCGTTCGGATGAACGAACACGCCCGAAATCCGAATGCGTTCGAAAATTGAACATTTTAAAATATGAGTGCAAGAACGTTTCGATAATAGCGTTGGCGTTTCAGCCAGTTCGAGTTGGTTGCCAAAGTTTGCCAAACTCTGTTCCGCCAATGTTGGAAAAGGGATTTATTTTTCGCTGAAAAGAAAAGCGTGCTGTATTTTGTTACAGGACTTAAGTAAATTATGTTTTTTATCTTTGTAGTTCAAAGTTTTGAGGTAAGAGAGGAAAATGCCAATACGTAAGAAAGTGTTGTCCTAACCCAATAATCAAATATACAAATGGTGAGATAGTAAGGGTGTACCCCTTGAAGACAGGTTTATGTCAGGAATAAAACAGCGTAAGGCTGAGTCGATTCATTTCGCACTAACAATATAAAATAACGGACAATATTTTATTCAAATCGTAAAGCAATAAATAAATGGCCTCTTAACGCCAGATTTTTTTCTATTATTTTATAAAAAAAAAATGTATCAAACTCATCATCATCATAAGATTCACCATCATCATCAACCAGAAGACGTCCACTATTAAACAAAGCCCTCTCTCATAGAACGCCATAATGAACCAAAACCTGCCGCTTGCATCCACCGGTTGGCCAGGACTCGAACGATTGATAAATCGAAAATTTATTAATTATTTGTATTAAAATTGACCAGCATAGCGTGGTTAATTTAATTTGCGTTCATGCTTAATTTTGAAAACATTTATGAAAATTAACTTAAATCAGTTATCATTTAAATTACAATAATAATATTACTGAGAATCATACTTGATTCATACCGCAAAAACATTTCAACATTATTTCGTTTAAAAAATAAATTCAGGGTGCGAAACACGTAAACTATAACAAGTGAATTATCAGCAGATTGGTATGTTTATCAGCAGCTACCAGAAAATAAACATTTTACCAAACACTAATGAACATTAAATTTTTCGGATCAATGAAAACAGCGAACAGGCTTGGATTTGTAGAGCCACAAAAAGGTACAAATAGCGTTCATTCCTACAGAAATGAATTGCAATACAAATTGAATATCTAAAAAGACATCTTAACGACTCACAAAGAATTAGGTTAAAGCAAACTTTCGAGATTAAACTTCAAAGGAAACTAATGCCCCTTTACAACTCGAAGGAATCCGAAAATGTTTCCGAACATCCACCTCGACACATTCAAATTGATTAGTATTTTTATCACGTTTCAGTAAATCCCCTCGCGCGACAATCCTTTTAATTAAACATTAAAACATTCCTTGTCGCCTATTCCTGACTCCGAACGGATTTCAAACGTAAAACGGGCTTAATTACGCCTATTTCACCCATAATTTACAACTGCGTAACTTTAGACCGGGAGAGCTGCCTTTGCATATTTGTAACTGAAAAAAAAAATGTGTTTATTTTTTTCGGTTGTTGAGATTAATGCATTGCGCAATACGGTCGCGAAATATTTTTATGGTGGTGGACCGGCTAAAAATTATGGTATGAAGGTGGGGGGAGGGTCGGTCCACGCAAACTCGCTGCCATAACCTCTTCGGATGCCGCGACGGGCGACCGCGCGTCCTCTCGCTGAGAACTCCGCATTCGAAATTCGAAAAAAATCGTTTTAAAATTTTATGTTGGTGTTGTGTGCGTGTTGGTGACTTGTATGTGGATTTTAAAAATGGCGTTTTGTGTTGTGTTGGTTTAAAGGAGAAGCCGGTTCCTTCCATGGTGAGTTTAATTTATATTCTGTTTTATTTTCCACGTTTTCACTCCATATTCAGATTTTAATTAAAATTAAACCCTACCTATTTTATGTAAAAAATATGTTTATTATCAGCGTATATGAATGAAATATAATGTATTTTCATTGGAGAATATATTTCTTTACATATGAAATGAAGCATGAATCTATACAGATTCTAATGTGAATTGAATTTTTGTCGCATTTTCCAGAACGCCGCCGGTATTTATTTGGAAAAATCTTTTACAAGCATCTTATAATAAAAAAAATTGTAGACATGACTCAAAGGTTACTTTATGGAGCTCATAAATACATTATTATGGGTGATAACATAAAAATGCCAATGAAATATTTGAACTGTATAAATGGTTCATCAAAGAAAAAATGTTCGTCTGCGAATTATCTCCGAGAAAATAATTTGAAGAGAGAACCATTTCTTACGAATCTCTATAGAAGGTACCTACTTAGGTAGGTGTAATCCTAAATAAGGTTTACGGAAAAAATATATAAGAGTACGTTCTTTCATTTCATTGTGAAAATATTCGTCTCGTTCCTAAATCTAGAAGGAATATTTATTCAAATTACGTTTTCTCTCGCTGCTGAAATCGTCGAGTTTGCGGGTGATAAATTATTTTTGAATTAAATTATTATACCACCAAAAAGGCGAGTAGGTACTTTTGCTTAAACAGTTTTGGTTTACTGCATTTATAATCACCAAAAACTAGCGGTCGAAGGTTGATATATTCTACGAGCTACGCCGTAGCGGGTCTACGAATTTCGTAGCCACAATGCTTAGATGACCTCTACGGCTTGCTACGACCACAGCTACGGCAATTGATCTTGTGAGAATAATGTCGTAGTGACCGCATTCAGAATTGATGGCCACATTACTGTATCGTTAATATTGAGGCGGATTACCTGAATTATGTTAAGGCGTGGTATTAGGGATTTATTAAATGGATTTATATGTATATAATATTTTAAGTAATAGTATTGGAATAATAAGACATTTGACATTGTGGTATTCTTGCTTGTTTAGTTGGTACATCACCACGGTTTAACTATTGATCCGATTTATTTAGGTTGAAGAGACGCAGTTTAGTACCTGGAAAAACGGGTAGTAATCATTTGTAGTTTTTCATACGGGAAAAGCAGAAGTAACCACTACACACTTTATTGCTACTATGATTACTTAAATCTATACATATAATAAAACAGTAAAAAAACTGTGTCTGTACATTGAATATATTAAAAAAATAATAATTGAGGGGGGTTTAGAAACAGTAATAGAGCACAAATCCAAAAAAAAAAAACTGTCTGTTTGTCTGTTTGTTTGTACACGCTAATCTTCGGAACTACTCGATGGATTTGAATGATTTCTTTTTAGTTGCATAGGTATTAAGTCTGGGCAACATATAGGCTATAATTTATCTTGGAAACTTGAACACCTGATGCAGAACCGCAACACATCAAAATTTCCACGTGAACGAAGTCGCGGGCATCAGCTAGTAATTAATAAATTACTATGATTCAGTAGTAATTTTCTTGCGTATATCAGTTGTCTAGGGGTTTTTGTAAAGTCATTAATTGTTTAACTGTAATTAGGTAGTTCTTATTCCGTACAAGGTATTTTTTTGTATATAGGTAGAATCTCAAATAAATAGGATTCGTAATTATGTCTACATAATTATGGTGTTCATTAAAAAATATTATAATAATATCGGTTGGTTTTCCAAACCAAAAAATAAATATACTGATGCAAAGAAATAAATTAACATAAACACAAAACGGTTCAAAATGAAACTAAACAGACAGCGACTTTTCCATAAATATCCAAGTGGAGACGGGTCCCGTGGCTTGTTCTTTTTAATGACGTTAAGAAATCCAATTAATTCGGGCGCCATACATTATGAACTCGACACACGTAACTAACTCACGTGCTTTACGACGACAACGTGTTTCGTATCGAAGCGGTTATTTATAGTTGAACTTACAGTTATAATATATTAGCGTTGCTTCTTTCGCGTTATAATCAGAAGATATCCCGATGGATCGAGTTGATTATATTATGTGAAACCTGAATATAGTTTATTCAGAATAAGTTACTGAATCGATTCCAATGATTTTAGACCATGTTATATTTTGTCCCAAAAATATTTAAAGGAGTTACAAGTTGGACACCGCGCGACACCAAATACCTATCGCAATTATACGCAGGAAAATGTGTGTCATCATCATCAGCCTATAATGTTGCTGCAGGGACTCAGGCCTCCTCTCTAGGAAAGGGATGGGCTATAATCATGATGTCACATGTCTTCGATTTTTTTGGTTCTAAGATATCCCGATTTCCTCACGATGTTTTCGTTCACCGTTTTGAGAGCAGCGGTGATGCACGACTGTTTGTAAGTCGGGGCCACCAACACTGGGCTACCGGTCCCCTTAGGAAAATGTTCATCATCATCATCATCATCATCAGCCTATAATGTTCCCACTGCAGGGACTCAGGCCTCCTCTCTAGGAGAGGGATGGGCTATGATCCACCACGCGTGCCCAGTGCGGATTGGTAGGTGTCACATGTCTTCGCATTTTTCGGTTCTAAGACATGCCGGTTTCTTCACGATGTTTTCCTTCACCGTTTTGAGAGCAGCGGTGATGACATAAATTACACAAAGTAATGCGCAAACTTGGGTTCGAACCCACGACCTACTGTTCGTAAGTCGGGGCCGATACCACTGGGCCACCGGCGGCTGCTCTCACCGGAAAATGTTATCACCTGTTAATTACAATATAATCGCTGTGGTACCTACTGCCAAATTATTATCAATGAGCGCAAGACGACACTGGAGGCACGGGATCGAACAAGCTTATAACTTTGTGATTTTACATGATACAGTTTTGAAAGTTTGTTCATAGATTCTTTATATTATAAAAAAAAAAACTAGATATGTATTGCGGGTTTTGCATATTTATACTAAAACTACTGTTGTATAGCCCGTTGTGTTATCGTAGATTGTTTAGCTTCCCATTAGCGAAAGAACCAGCAGAATCGTTTCAGTATAAGTAAGTAGGTATGGACATGTGATGAGTAGGGGCGAATTGCATGTCACTAAAAGATCTATATAAATAAAAAGAGAAGTCCTGACTGACTGACTAACTCATCAACGCCCAGCCCAAACCCATGGACCTAGAAAGCTGAAATTTTGCACAGAGGTTCCCTTTATAATGTAGACAAGGAATAAGGAAGGATTTTTCGAAATTCAACCCCTAAAGGAGTTAAATAGGGGATGAAAGTTTGTATGGAAAATCGTCATTTTCACGCGGGCAAAGCCGCTGGCAAAAGCTAGTTGATAAATCATTGATATAATAAAACCCAAGATACACACTCCACGTCTCAAAACCGTCCGCTTAAAATGAGTTCACAATGAACTCATTTCAAATAGTCTCGCGTCGCTCGCGTCTCTGCACGGTCGTACAAAATACTTTTTATATTGCTTTTTATAACTGCATTGTAAAAGGAATCTGCGTAAGGTTGAATTTGCCAAAAAAAATATGTTTATAGTGACGATAACTACATGTAGTAGTGCGTGTATTGGTGAGTGTTTGGCGACAGCTTCGACTGTTTGTTTTGTTCGAGACTGTGAATCTAGGGTTTTAATATAACAATGTGATAAATATAAATGTTAGTGGATAGACAGGGAGAGGAAGACTAAAGAAACGATCGATAGATTGTGAAAGAAAAAGGTGTTAATGATTTCGTGGTGGTTGACAGAGGAGAATCGAAAAATAAAACGTGTTGCGTCGACCCTAAGTAATATGAAACAAGGGCAGGGAACTAATGATTCAGTAATTTCGAAGATTACCTCCTTTATCCTAACATGCAGACGTTACCTATTGATTATATCAATATAGGATAATCTGTTCGTGATATTTATATTCTTTTAAGTACTAAGATTGTTAAAGAAATGTTTTAAATTCCCAAACAGATATAATCCAACAACAACAACAATATTCTTAGTTGGTCTAGTGGTAGCAAGCGCTACTTCTCACCGTTAGGTCTTAAGTTCAATACGCAAGGCAAAGCAACATTGCTTTTCCATTTATGGAGATTCTCTGCAGTATTTTTTTTATTGAAATTGACATTAGCTCGTTTCATCTTCGATCTCATCTCTGTCCTCAAGACAAGGCCTATTTAACATTTTAAAAAATCGGCGGTGACACAGGGACAGACAGACGTATGGTCAGACGGATAGACGGACTAGAAAGTGATCTTATAAGGATTTCTTTTTTACCCATGAGGTACAGAAAGCTAAAAAAAACATTTATGTTTACATTCTTGCTGATATTTTATGATTCCTTATCAGACATATTGTCTTTTTGTCTTTAGGGCTCCGATACCTCAAAAAGAAAAAGCAGAACCTTAGTATAATTTTTCTTTGTTGGGTCACTTTGTTGTCCGTCTGTCTGTCCATACCCTTAATTTCGGGAACGCATAGAGGTCATCATCATCATTTCAGCCAAAAGACGTCCACTGCTGGACATAGGCCTCCCCCAGGTGTCGCCACATTGACCGGTCCCGTGCGTCTCGCATCCAGCGGGTCCCCGCAACCTTCACCAGGTCATCGGTCCACCTAGTGGGAGGCCTTCCAACGCAACGTCTTTCTCATCAGAAACGCATAGAGATATCGAGATTTAATTAAAACGGAACCCTCGGTGCGCAAGTCCAACTCACACTTGGCCTGTTTGTATAATATAAAAGTCCGTGTTTTCTTAGTCACACAAAACCAATATGGACATCTGGCAACTACAACATGGACTTAATAACTGTAATGGTACGTCACAGAATACTATAAACTTTACTCAGTGGTAAACAAATTGATCAGCCTATCGGTTGGTGGTTTACTAAAGATATTTAATTAGAAACCCAGCAGGTATTTAACTATATTGAAATTGTAAATACCGATACCGAAACTTTCTTATTACGAGGCTTTTACGGGTTCATACAAATCTATGCGCAGGTATTACACAATCAACCCATTAGTTTTCAAATAAGCCCCGATACATTCTGACCAAAGTTTTGATAACTTTGTTTACTCGTATATTTACCTATCTAATATAAAGTAAATAGCGTAGCGCAGAACAAAGTTGGTTCTCATGTTAATTTGTGTGCATTTAGCGCTCAAAGACTACATAATAGATTTTTTCATTATTAATTTATGAATTCATTTCAGAACCCGCAACGAGATATGACAAAAATAATACATTTCCAACACACTTGCTCATAAAGTGGCTATAATTTCACCGCAATTAGGCACATAATGTCACCTAAATCAAACTGTGACTTTTTCATTGCTATTATTCACTAGTGAGTTTTTTTTAATTTCATTGGTTGAGTTGCTACGTTCATAAAAAAGTTTCGATACAAAAAAGATCGTGTTCAATAGTAAAAATAAATTAATGTACTTAGTGCTTGCTCATTTCATGCAAATTTGAATTTAAATAGATAATTTCAACTTGTACGTTTTCATTAAATGAAACTTTCACTCAAATAATTTAACAAAATATATAAATAAATAATAACTTTTATTTTCTCTGTAATAAAGAAAACTTTTTCCTCATTTTATACGTGGCTAAAACTCTATCGCGCTCATTCATTTAGTCTATGGCGAACGCCATTGTTACAGTATGACCATTTAAAGTGTGAATTTCATGATGGCGCCACTGGCCAAGAAAAAATGCATCGCTACGTCAAACTTAGTACATTTATTTTAGTTCCGTGTTTTCCCGCATGCACAGATAAGTTGGCCGAACTGTAGATGCGCGCGCATAGGAAAACCGATTAATTTTTCCCGCTATTGTGAAAAAAAATCAGAACTCGTTTTAACTGTTGAAGATGACTTTTTAATATTATTTTCTTCACAAGTGTGTTGAAAAACGTCGTATGATACACGTGTCGTCCTCGGCTTTCTTAAGACCCTCACCTGACGGCTCGAGTCTCAATGGCGCCTCAGCGGTAATCACCAACGTTACACACTTGAACCATAATGTACTATTATATTTAACATAGAAAATTATATAACAGATATCTTGACAAGTTCTGACATGTCACCATAACAGTAGACCGTATGCATGCGAGATAGGGGCGCGTCACGATTGAGAATATAAAACTAGATATTGTTTTACCGCATAAAAAACTAGCCATTCACCCAACAGAACACGATCGTGCAATAAACAAAACACCACTTTTACGCTTCGTGTCTTTTTCGGTATCTTCGAAATATTAACACCAAGGAGTCTTCCGCATTTCTCTTCTTGATCCCGCGTTTCATTTACATATTTTCTTATCTTTTTCCTCAGGGGGTAGGCAGGCGCAGTGGTCTTAGTGAAACTCGTTCGCAGACATTTTCTATTACATTTATTTTGGGATTTTAATTAAATCTTTTTCCTGCTTATTTTGAGGGAATCTTGTTAAGATGAATTGGTTATGACAGTCATTTAGAGATTGAGTTAAATGTTTTTATTATCTTTTATAAAAGAGCAAGAAAGTAATAAAGTAAAACAAAGGGGTATAGAGTACTATGTATACTTTATACAGTAACACCGCTGAGGCATCAACATAAATATCTTCTGTTAGCGTAGGATAATCATCTGTATCTAAAATATTTATAAATAACACATGATACTTTACCTACACAAAACCTTTATTAATATTTTACCCTTATTAACTTGTCGAAATCTACGCCACGGCAATATTAAATTTCTCAAGAGCATAAAAATATCATTACCTTATTTATAGCCTCGTTACAACGCAATTTAAATCTACTTATAAAACATAATATCCGAAAAGGACTAAAACATCGGATCAATTTAAAACGATTCGGGAGAAATGATTTACCGATTGAGATAATCGGTTTGGATATAAAAAATCGAATCGTGGCAAGCTTTAATTTAGTTTGGAGAGCTTTCAGGTCAATCGTGCTTCAGAAGTTTGAGCTTTGTAAGCCATACTGCCCCGTAAGTATACAAACGGTAACGCAGAAATGAGAAAATATTTGTCAATTTTCTTTAATTTAATTTGTACAGGAACGACACTTGAACAATGTACTTACGGTTTTTGATGTGATTGTTCTAACTTTTCCGATAAATATTCGGTTATTTCGTGTCAAACACATTATCTGCCTTGCTTATTTTCCAAATTGGTTAAGATTGGCTTCCACTCTTTACCGGATGCAGCTGAATACCAGTATTTGACATGGAGCGACTGTCTATCTGATACAATCCAGTTAGCATATATATAGCTAGGGTTACCGTAATACCTAGGTATTACGGTAACCCTAGGTAAGACTGGTTGTCAGACTTTCGGGCTACTGACTGCTGTAAGGACTGACAAAGATCTAGAAACCAAACCGGGACCAATGCATTAACGTCTTTCGAGAGTTTTTCGAGGTAAGGAGGAAAGTCAGGATAAAATGATGGTCACCCATGCACACCGTACCATATTTAGCCTCGAGCTCCTCCTATGTGTTATGTTTTGTGCATTATGCATTTTTTTTTTCGATTTTTGAAATTGCTCTCATACATTACAATAATAAGCGATATCCGTATAGCTTTTTGTCAATCGTGCGCTGTGAAATAGGCAACTGCAAACCTTACAGTATTTTTTATATCTTGTGAATGGACTGATAGTTACATCTTTTTGACAATTCAATAGTGCCTGTAACTGGTCTACTTGAAATATAAACGAGTTTGAATAAAAATGTGTGTACTTTTTGAGATATCGCTGTTTCACTTATGGAGGTACCGTATCGCCATTCGTTAAGGGTTGTGCGCTCACAACCCCCAAATGGTGCTATTAGCTGCGCTCACAAATATTTGGCAGAGAGTTTTTCACGATCGCCGTTAGGGTTTGGCCACATAATGGGTAGGTGTGTTTGCTCAAACATTTGACGACAGGTTTCGGGATTATTTTTGAACAAATCGACGGTGTTTTTTCGGTATAAAGCGGTAGAGATCCTAAATGGGTATCGTGGGAAAACCTTCACGTTTGTTAGCGTCGATCACATATACTTTTTTAAGTTGATGAGCAATTTGTACGGTTTTTCTTGTATAACTTACATTGAATTCATTAGAACTACATAAATGAGATAGTTTGTCCTAGAAGATAATTGTAGTGAAGATTCTCTTGGATATGAGAAAGTATAATCTAGGTTTCTAAATGTATTCATATTTTAAATCATATCTCAAAATTGTAACTATAAACATTAAAAGATTAAACGATAAAATAAACTGAATTAGCTAAACTATATAATATACTATTTCAAACTATTGTTTTTCTCCATTGGCGCTTGGTTTGCCCCTTAGTAGGTACATGAGACTTGTACATAACTGGCGAAGTGATAGGCACACCTCAACCCTTTAGGGAAATACATGCGTGAGGTGTTATGTTTTATGTTATCTTCGTAATTTCTGTGGTGTACAACAAAGGGCAGGTTTTTATCTTATATTTATCTTATACTAGCTGATGCTTGTGGTTTTGCCCACGTGGATGTCGGAACTTGACAAATTATATATTAAAACTTTCCTCGAGAACCACTCTATCTATTGGTGAAATCGGTACAGTAGCTTTTGAGTTTATCGTGAACAGATAGACAGACAGACGCGGCGGAGTATTTTGTTTCATACGTGTGTGGCAACAAAAAACAACGAGTACCGAAATAAAAGAGTATTTATTATATGTTTTAAAAATAAAATCCCAACTTTAATTCCATTATTTCTGAACGTGCGATTTTTTTCAGCAACACTAACGAACCAACAACGCGTTAATACATAATAAAATTTACCATTTATTAATTCGGTTTCGGGGATATCGGATTAACCGACGGCGTTTCGATTGAACCTCGATTACTTCGTTTAGGTCGATGGTTCGGTCTAGCGCGTCGTGAATGCCCCTATTAAGGAGGATTTAAAGATAAAGTTTTCCTTTGGTTTCTTGAGGATTTAAAGGTAGTAATAATAAATCGTTTTTTGGTTTCGCCGTTCATCTCTGGGCTTCGGAATATTATTAATGTCTGAGCAATGTCAGTCACGTTGCTTAAAAAGCCACTAGGCCACTAGATAGGATGTCTATCATATGCCCGATGAGTTACGACTATAAATTACTACTATGTGGAGCTCTGACACATCCAGAAGGCATCGCAGCAGACCTCGTAGGAGATTGCGTGACCAGCTGAAAAAAAAACAATGGCTATTCAGCCACATTAACCTTTGCCCACTATTGAGATGGATGAACAGCGGCTAACAGTATTTATATAAATACTGTAAGTACACACAGTAGTGGGACATTGGTAAAGAAGAAATGTGAAAAATCAGGCAAATCTCATCTATACTAATATTATAAAGCTGAAGAGTTTGTTTGTTTGTTTGTTTGTTTGTTTGAACGCGGTAAACTCAGAAACTGCTGGTTGGAATTAAAAAATTCTTTTTGTGTTGGATAGTCCATTTATCGAGGAAGGCTATAGGCTATATAACATCACGCTACGGCTAATAGGAGCGGAGCATAAATGAAAACTGTTACAAAAACGGGAGAAGGTATTTCCTTTTTGCGAGCTTCCGCTGCGTGCGCTGCGAAAACGGTTTAAGCTACGCAAATATCATGTATGAAGGAATTGTTTCTCTATAAAAGTTCTAAAAAAAAGTCCGCGACAGCATGTATCTATCTTTTAAGATTGACTCACTGTAACCTTTTTTTACTGTTAAACTGTTTGGTTAAAAATAGCTATTCTTTGCGAAGCTTATTTAACCCATATGGTATTAATCTATATCTAAATAAACATGTTTGTTAGAACGGAAATTTAATATAGAATATTTGTGCCCTTTACTCTATACAGTTTAAACAAATATCTTAGAAGATATCGCAATGTAAAAATATCCGCGCGGCAAAATAATTTGCGCGTCGCAATGTAGGTACGGGGGATTCTGGCTGGCCTCCGGGAAATTTAAATTCAAAATATTTACTGCATCATAATGTTTACAAGTACAGAGTGTTATAGTATATACAGTAAGAGATACCTATAGTAATTCACACTTTATTATAATCTAAGCTAATCTAAACCATACTATTTTAATAAAGAGGAAAGATAAGATTTTTTGTTTGTTACGATTTAGCTTAATTTATGTCGGATATGCGATATGTCGAGAAAGGTTATAGCTATATTTATGTGACGCAGACGAAGTTGCGCGGGTCAGCTAGTATAAAATATAATGAATCTCAATTTGTAAGTCTGTTTGTGCCTTCTCTGGGGAGAAGATGACTTTCACATTGGAAAGACTCATAAAAAAAGGAAATGACAAGTACATTTTAATTAATAATACCATAGCTATTTTATTGTATAGTTAAGGCTGCCGTATTACTAAAATTTAAATGTCGTGGCATTGTTGTAAAAACCAAATGTTTTATGGAATAAATATGACATAGCGATTTAGAATACAAGTAACTTTTAAACCAGAATATTAGTGAACCATGGACATTTATGGCCCATAAAATCCAAATTATGACCGCATTCACATATTCTATGCCAACAAAAACTTGCTATAATAATTCTTCAATATCAAAATTCAAAATATTTCTATAATTTTATACTCCAAAGACTATTTCACTGAACATAAAAATTTAAATTTGTTTGAGTGTGTAGATTACCTGTATCCTTTCTTGAGAAAATAAAATTCTTTATTATATTATTTATCCACACCCTAGTGCACCCAATAAGCATCTTTTCCTCTACTGTAGAAAGAGCGCAATTGCCAATTTCGATTTTATATACCGAGCAGGTGTTCTCTTTATACAAAATTAAGCGATTCCACCATTTTTACGATTGCCACGCTTGCAGTCCGTGTATGTAAATCGGTGAGCAAATATTTTTCAGTTTAAATTATGTGGTGGAATGACAGGCAATTAATGTAGGTGCTTGTTTTTTTATTTTGAAAAACTAATTTGAATGGGTGTATTTTATGAAAAGAAGTCTGACAGCGGCACTGGTAACAAATTAAAAGTGGTTTAATGTAACCTACCAACAATAATTATCAGTTCGATCATTGTTGTCTGAGCAAATAAATAATATTTTTATTAATCGATTGTCATGGTACGGGAAAGTTTTGGCGGATGGTTATAAGAGTATCTAGGTGCAGACAAAAGAAACAATGAATGGACTCCCTCTGAACTTCGCATGGCCCTTCCAGCGCATGCGTTATGTGGGCCAAAACGTGGGGCGGCTGCGGACATAGCTCTCTTGGCATTCTTTTCAGTCCGCAGGCGCTTCTTGACCCTTACAATGAATGGACTGTGTGAAGGATATCATGTAGGTAAGGCATTAGAATTACTTATGGGGTGACGCCTTTTAGAGAAGTATGTTAAGAAGAACACCATACAGCGCCGACCTCAAATTAATTGGGGTAAGATTGATTTTCTTCAACCCACACACCATATTAATTCTCTGCTTTAGAATCATCTGCTGACTTCCAGTCTAAACCATAAGAACTTACCTTTTATGCCCAGTACTGTGGGACGCCAGGCATCCACTCTATGAACTGGACTATAACTAGATACAGCAATTTTGCTGTATAACACAACAACTATTTTCATGGAATGACTGCCTAACAGACCTCCACCCACATCCCAGTTACTGTGTTATGCGATGTTCTGCTTTTAAAAGCAAAATTCTAATTCTGTTTGTACTAAATTAAGAACACAATGTAACATGTCGAGGGAGACATAACTTTTTCATTTCAAAACGAAAACAGAATATCATTATTTTTCGCAATTCATTATTTTTCGAATGTGGAATGGAAAATATGAATAACGGATTAATCTCACCTGCCTGATATGATCTGACTTATCCATTAAGCTCATCTTTTCATAACGAGCGTATTTTTTGCTACGTTTTGATATTAATCTTTACTAATATCATTACATCGTGCTCACAATTCTCAAAAGGTGAGGCAGAGGTCCTAATAGAACACCCACATTTTGCCAGTTATGTTAAGTATTATGTAATAGGGGGCGCGCCTATTTCCATCTACAGGGCACAAATCTAAGCTCTGATACTGCTACTGGGAAATTCCTGACGGAAAAAGAACAATGTCACTCTGCCCGGACTCGAGAATCGAAGCCAGGACCTCATATTCAGCAGTCACGCTTGCGGTCACTAAACCAACAAGGTTTCTATCATAAATATGAAAGTCAGTTTGCTTATTCACACCTTACCAGCTTGGAGATCAATGGCAGTTTCCAGTGCAAACCTCAGTCGCAGCCCGGATATAAAAACGCCTCACGATAGCAAGCATAGCTGGCGAATTAAAAGTGAAGCATAGCTACAACTCAACCCCTTTGGGAATCGCGCTGTGATGTTATAAATAAACTATACTCCTTCACAATCTTCACATACATAGGTAGCGTAGGTAACATGTTCTGTCAACAAACAGAGTTCTAAGAGCAAACTTGTTAACTAGCATGCGTCGGGCTGACAGACGCCGTGTTTGTAGTTCCAAGGCTTACCGCTATGCTTTGACGAAAAGGCACAAGTTATGATATTGTGAATATTCTTGTTAACGTTTGTAGGCTGTATTTTAACTAACTGTGCCTTGAGGTTTAACCCACCAGCCCGTCGGGGCTGCGGGTTGTTCGCAAGAGATACCGCGGCCTCGACATAAAGGGTTAAGAAGGAACATTGGTGGTATTTAGTCAGTAGAAATCTAACACTCCCTTTCGCTCTGCCGAAGAGCGGGAGGGATTATTTGATGATATCCCACCCCCTTTAAAAAATACTCCTTTTGCTCAGTTATTAAAGGTCGTAGTGAGATGTTTATTAACCATTAACCTTCTACAAGAATTAGGCTATCAAATCGCGTGAAGCGCTAATAAAAACAACTCTTCACAACCTAGTTTACCCATACTGCTGGGTCATAATTATCATTCTCTTGCCCTTATCCTGTGTCATCATCATTTAATTTTGTCTCTTGCCCTTATCACAATTAATTTGGGGTCGGCGCAGCATGTCTTCTTCTTCCATAATTCTCTGTTTCTCGTCATCTCATGAGACACCTCCTTTATTGCCATTGAAAGAATCGATCTTTTCGATCGATCTTTGTCATTAATGGTTTCTCTACTCGTATACGAGTACCCATCCACATTCATTCTCAAAACTTTCTACTGGGTATAGGCCCATATTTCTTTGTGGCCATCTCCAAGCTCTCGTGCCAGTCTCATACGGATTTAATCCGCGATGGCCACAACAGCAGACATTGGTTCAACGCATTCCCGCTGCCATCAGCACACTTTGAGTTCCGAAACCTGGTTTCCAATATTGTTAATCACATTTCAGCTAATTAAATCATCATCGTCATCAACAGCCTATTAATGTTCCCACTGCTGGGACACAGGCCTCCTCTCTTTGAGAGGGAATGGGCTATAATCTACCACGCGGGCACAGTGCGGATGGTAGATGTCACAGGTCCTCGAATTTTTTGGTTCTAAGACATACCGTTTTCTCACGATGTTTTCCTTCACCGTTTTGAAAGCAGCGGTTATGAAATAAATTACACAAAGTAATGTGCCTGCTTGGGTTCGAACCCACGATCTACTGTTTGTAAGTCGGGGCCGCCATCACTGGGCCACCGCTGCTCAACGCTGCTGATAATTAAATACCTAGATAATATTCATTGTACAGCCTGTGACCAGTCCTCTGCAATGTTGTAGTCGAGTCGCAAGATTATTGCTCAATTTCTCAACCGGTGTTCATCTGTTTCATTGTGCTAATGGATTGGTATCGTGGCAATTTACGTTTCAGAACATTTAGTAAAGGAAGAACTTGAACTAGTTGCCTTGTAAAATAAATTTAAAGATGTTTTTATTAATACTTTAGATATGTGTTTAGGTGTGGTAACTGCCCCCAAACTGGTGACCCCGACGTGATCAGATTAAGCACAGAGAACAATAATAAGCGGATTCGAGGCGACACAAGTAGGTGCGCGCGCGCGTGTTGTCATGCTAGGAACCGACTGAAGGTCACGAGTAAGTCGGCCATCGCTTGGTTCCTAGCATGACAACACGCGCGCGCGCACCTACTTGTGTCGCCTCGAATCCGCGTTCTCTGTGCTTAATCTGATCACGTCGGGGTCACCAGTTTGGGGGCAGTTACCACACCTAAACACATATCTAAACTGGGGTAAAACGGTCGACTGCCGTCAGACAGTACCTGAAGCCTTGTGAAATTGGGAGCGGGCCCACAATACCATAATTCGTTTGAAGATGACAAAAAAATAATGATGGTTTAAATATTCTCATCATTAAACGCATTTCGTCCAAATCTAAGTTGGCCAAAGCAAGGAAAACGAAGGGAGAAACGGTACCTTAGAGTGTAAATAGTGCCTCCATTTACACTTATATAGTCTTAATAGAGTCTCTTGCGCGTCCTGTTGTTTGTTCATTACAAGAACTGATGAACGCTACTGAACGCGACAAACTCTCGGCGCAGTTTTGCGTCGATTCAATTTACATTGTTATTGAAAAGCTAAGAAGAGAAAAACAATTTAGTGAACTGTGCCGCAAACCGTAAACGCATTCGCTACAATACATAAAATCGCACTTTATTATATCTAAGTGCTCTTAATTCGACTCGTCTTCCAGCCTCGATAAACCTTCCATCTAAAAATGTTCTATCACAAAAAACGTCGCTAACATCCAAATTATGTCGATCATTCTTCCTTATGTTCATTTTTGTCGATTTTTCATGTTTATGGTTACGAACCAAATAATAACTTGATTATGGGGTGAAACATCGTAATTGTGGGATGTATTAAGCAAAGTACGTCTTTCTACGAATACTTTAGAAAATTTTCTTTCATAAAAACGTGGGGTTTCATCGTTTTAAGACTTAATAAGGTTACCACTTTGTTCGTTTACAGTTTTTATATATTTTTAGGCGGGTTTATGATTTTAAAAACAGTAGAAATTAAAGTGTGGTTTCCTTTTGAGTTTGCAGACTAACATTGTTACAATAGCACTTCTATTCTGTGGAGCTTTTTGTACTGTTTTTATTTTGATTTCGTATTATATCAACCGCTAACTTTAGTATATTAAGCTGATTTCAAAGTAACGAACCAGCAAAAAACTTCACGATCGTCAAATCAGTTTGTTTTATTTCTTCAGTTCTACGCTCATAATAAAACATTGTTTTACCGTCTTTTTCGTGTGATTATATTATCATATTTTGCTATTCGAGCTCATGGAATCTAGTTAGACTTTTTCATACTAAGGTCGATTCCATCATACTTCTACCACAATAGCCTAGCAATAGTAGCAATAGATATTTCGTGATTGTTGAAACTGTCTTCTTCAGACAACAATTTTGTAGGATCGTAGGTGGCATATTTTGTCATTTGAATAACATCAATAGGGTAAGTCCTCATTTATTAAAGTTTTCCATGAAATGATATTGAAAAAACAAGACGGCAGTTGATGTGCCTGTTAGGGTTGCGGATTTTGTTCGAAAAATCATCGCGGCCCTAGAACGCAAAAGGGCATTAGGAGGGAATGGGTTTTAGTCAGCAGGAGTCTCACATTCCCTTCTGCTCCGCCCAGAATGGAAGGAGTCTACTCATACACATACATACTTATAAACACAAAGGTCTAAAACTGTTTTACGTTCGTTACATCACCATCTCAGGGCCAGTTGAAAACCAGCGTCGTGCACTAGCTGCTCGGCAGTTTGCTGAACTGGTCCTATTTGAGCAGCCGTGAGATGCACACAGTCGTTAAAAAAAAAACTCCTTTTTATTTTTTATTGTTTGTTGTGTGCACTGGTGGCATGTGCTAACAATGCCAATATGTTTTCTTTCTTTTCTTTATTTGATGATTTCCTATCCTTAAAATAAAGTAAGTTCCGTTGATCTCTGTGCGCCCAAATATCCATGTATTGTGTCTTAGATATTTAGGAACATCGTTGACGTGTCAATTATGAGTAAACAATAATATCTCGATCAAGCTGTACTGTTGACACAAAATCGTGTTTCACAACATTACATTTCTCAAAACGATTTCACAAATGTTTTAAAAGCATCCAAGTATCAAAATCCTTATGCCATTGTAGTCAAGATTTTCAACTGCCGACAGTACCTATCTACATATTCTATTGTTAGTACGAGTACATACATATATACCTACCTACTAGTCAACTATCATAGCTACTGCAGTCCAGTTTACGAAAACTGGCAAGCATCGCCGGCGGCGGCGGCGATCCGGTTCAAGTTAAGTGAAGCCAAAACAAACTTCGCTCCGAAAGCAAAAGGAGCAACTTTCAATAACAGCTGCTTTTTGTTGTTTCGTTGTTAATTACGGGGTGGAAACAGTGATTTGGAGATTTTGAGAGTGTTTTTCGAATACGAATAAGGTAGAGGCGATAGAGATTTAGTACCAAAATAAACACTACGTATTCTGAAGCTCAGTTTTTGGTAAATATGAGATCTTAATTTTTCATGTGAAAACGATGATTGACTTTAATCAATGATAGTCTGGTCAATTTCGATCGATGGGGACTTTTTACATTTAATTTATAATGGTGTTTTGAACAATCCTACCAATTTTCAGCCGGGTGGGAATTATTGTAACCTTTTTTTTTTTTTTGGTGGCTGGAAAATCATCAATAACCTTACCCCTATTTAGTGGTCTAATTTGACCGGACTAAGAGTTTTTCTTAGAAATTATTTTCCATCTATATATAATATTGTTTGCACATTGCATTTGCAATTTCAGGATCCTATAGTCAGTTACTAAATCAGTCACAATTATCTACAGAACCCCATCAAAGCGAGTCAATCTCGCACTAGTCCGATTCTTTTACTGACAGATTATCTAGTTAGCCACAGATGGCCCGTAGTTCCCGGGTAACTGCGAGCGCAGATGGCACTCAGCTTGGCTATAAATATCCTAAGCAACAGCAGCTGAAGGCGCTACGTAATACAGCTTGAATCGCTGCAACAAAGCGCTGATGCGGACCTGAAAAGATAAGGAAATGTTTGGAGATAGAGGTAAAGAAGTTGTAATTCAAGGCACATTTGATTCTTTCAATAATATGAGATTCTACAGCAAAATAAACTTGAATGTGGCGACTAACTAAACACATCAGTGCACCTCATGCATAATTAAAGGTTCATGTGGCAAACAAATTATATCTAATTAGGAAGCACTTCATATTTCTTTATCGCATTCCGTTAATCTGTGGATACCGTAAGGTTCTCGTTTTCCACGAAAATCAACACACGCCAAGCTTAACCTACTCGAATCCAGTTTCCTAGAATCCAATATCGCAGAATTTACATCGAAATCATAACAGAATCATGAACAGGAAATTATTGTTTGAATATTATTGTTGTATAAATTACTTACCTAGAAATTTGAAACATGGACGAGTGGCTAAATAATAACAGACGCACTGATTGATATTTACGGTTGTCGAGATCAAAAATTCGATGACATGGGACATCTACCAACCCGTAATTGGCCCGCGTATTTGATCACAGCCCACTCTCTCTCATAGAGAAGAGGCCTGTGTTCCAGCAGTGGGAACATTATAGCCTGAGCTTATGTCGAGATCGGCCCGTGGAAATATGACCATTCATAACATACCGAGCGACCTTCGTGTGTCGGAAAGCTGAAGCTTCTGACTACCAGCATTCTCAAAGGGTATCTGTCTTCAGCTACATCAGTTCACACAAAAAGCCGTCCCCAATATATTTGTGAAAAGGTTAGTTATCTGATAAAATTAAAAATATAAAGTTAATTTCATATCGTTTTCTGATGAAAGGAACTCGACATAAGAAGCCCGACCAGATTTTCAATTGAGGCGAATAATAAAAACCGAGATACAACGATAAAAGAAATAGGTCAAGTACGTCCAGCACGCTATGGAGTGCCGTGCCCAGTATAATTGTCAACTGCCGATAAAAACAAAAATTAAAAAGCTTTATGCTGGGGTGAAATACACCGTCGGTTTCGATATCGCTGGCTGCTTTATTTCGTATCAGAGAATCGTGTGGCAGCCCCGTCTTTATAAGACACTTTTATTATTTATTAATTGTGTGATGTCGTCAGCTCCGGCGTGTCGTAAACGCCACGATATATTTGTCAAACATGTGCCTACACAATCTTCAATCAGCGATGAAAAACATCACATCCGTTTATAATAAAAAAATGTTTGAATTAACCTCATTAAAAGATGGTTGATTATGATTACTTCACGATGAAATTAAGGCCAAAATCTTTTAGTTAAACATGTCATCGTTCGAAAAAGGAGTTTTGTGCCCCGATAAAGTGATGTGAAATAAAACCCCACATACGGGGGGGTTCCGCAATGATTAATTACCGAACTTTATAGGCGTTGACACTGCCAACCTTGTGACATTGCCGCCTAATTATTTTTCGAGGTTTCCGAAACTTCTTTGAGATTGTAAACTGGATTTGAAACCACCCTTGTTGAGAAGTTTTGATCACCTTTTTATGTAAATATTTTAGAAGCTCGTAAAACACTGTTGGGATCCCCTTGTCAAATATTTGATGTTGGATGAAATATGATGAACGTGTGTTGTTAGGATATAAATGAGCGGTGTTTGATATATTGTGTCTGGTAATAAAATTGGCCCTTTCAGTGTTCCTCCTTTAAATAATTTTGTTTTGAAACACCGTCTATTTTATTGACTAGCTGATGCCTGCGGCTTCGCCAACGTGGATGTTTTGACAAACTTTGCACCCTAAGGGGTTGCAAAGTTGGGGTGAATTTTCAAAAATCCTTTCTTAGTGCTCCCACGTTATAAAAGGAACCCTTGTGCAAAATTTTAAGTGTCTAACCCTTACAGTTTAGGACCTGCGTTGATATGTCAGTCAGTCAGCTTCTCCTTTTTACCCGACTACGGCAAAGCCAAAGGAGGTATGTATGTATGTATGTATGTATGTATGTATGTATGTATGTATGTATGTTCGTATGTATGTATGTGTGTATCTTCATCTGTTCCCTCATAGCTTCTAATCTACTTATCGGAACTCGACTTAAGAGGTATCGTTAGAACCGTCTTAATTTTCCGCTGAACATAGGCTACGTGACGTGTCACAAAAAGCGATTTGGCGCTCTCTAGCGGTCAAAAAGTAAGGCTTAAAAAATAAAAATGGAGATAAACACGCCGTGTTTGGTATCATTTAAAAGGGCCTCACTTGTACATTTCCAAAATATTGCTCAAATTTAAAATCACGCCCTCTAGCGGACAAAAAGTCAAGAGTAAAAAAAAATATTTAACACCAAAATTGTTTAAATAAAAAAAAGTAAAAAACTAAAACCCGACTACGACAAAAAAAACGACGCTGAAAAAGTATGAAACAAGATTTACAGGATAGAACAAAAAGAAAAGCCGTAGTCACACGTTATAGGTACCAACCTAAACACTTTAATACCGTGTGACTACGGCTTTTCTTTTTGTTCTATCCTGTAAATCTTGTTTCATACTTTTTCAGCGTCGTTTTTTTTGTCGTAGTCGGGTTTTAGTTTTTTACTTTTTTTTTATCTAAATAGGTTGATAGATAGAAAGTATTCCTGTCCATTTAGGTAGACTAAAAACGATAAAACAACTGTTCGGTAAATGAGCTAAGCCGAAACAAACGAATGCTTTTTCAGTCAAGTACGCTGTTTGTTTTAAACAAGCTAAATTCGCAAGCTGCGCTAAAGTTTCAAGGCTTGTTAATTTTGAGGATCAGTAAAAAACAAGAACGCCTTACTGTAGTTACTAGGTATTGAATCTAATATTATCCCAGTCACTCTTGGGCGCTCTTATAAAATTATTATACAAAAAAAAGGTAGTCAGTGTCCCGAAACGCCAGTCCTACGAAGGGGTATCGTATTACCCCCTACAAACTGGGTTGTAGAGAGTACTTGTACTCAGCAGCAACCGGTTAACCGGAAAGATACCCAACATAGTTAGGAAAAGGCTTGGCAGAGGAACCATAATATTATTATTTCCAGTTGTAATAGTTTTACTGAAGGATCTATTCTCATTGAAAACATAAACTTAGTTACTTTCAAGTTTCGACTTTGTCCTTTATCGTTACCAACTCGAATTCAATCAAGTTAAAAGGTATAAACTATCAGTTTTTACTGAAACTTAGTCGTGAAACTCCGTCTTACAAAATGGGGTCATTCTAGTATTTGTGGATAAAACGCTGTACTAAATCTTATAATCCGATATTGCTGCTACTGTTTACGACTTTTCTAGTTACCGCTAATTCTTTTATCGGCGGTTTTGTGGTCGCAAGTGTGAAGGCTAACCATGAGGGGGTTGATTATTGGTTTGATTACTAAGGCAAAGTGTTTTTGGGTTTATCCATCAAAGTATTTCTCAATAGCAGCCACGGAGTCTAGATTTTTGCCCGGCTGATGGCAATAGGATTGCCCCCTATTACATGGGACGTAAACATAAGTGGCGAAATGTTAGTTTACTATTGGTTACCCCTCTGTCTAACCTTTCAGGAATACAGGCGTGATTTTATGTTATGTAAAAGAGTTAACAGTAACTAATACATTCGTATCATCCCAAATATATAATATCCCATTAAAATAGGTGGACAAATTTTAACACAGCATTCAGTAGGTCTAACCAAAGACATCTAAACAAAAAAAACATTAAATAAAGTGATTTTTTTTTTACTTAAAATAATAAATTGGCAGCACTCTAGAACAAACTCATCCTGTATGAGTAGATACTTAAATGCGTTTTTCTTATTATTTTTTTTACCATCGTCCTTATGTTGGGGTCTGAATGATTTCTGAAATTTTGTTCACCTATTTTAATGGGACCTTATATAATCTTAAAATGATTAGGCAGATGTGTACCGCCGGGGAATGATATTATCTGATATTTTTAAACGACTAGTAAACATGGCAGATATTTCGTTTTCAATGTTAATAATATCGCATTTTTTGACTTCAGTGGGCTCAAATTGAACGTGATTTATGATATCTTGTTTCATACATCAAAGGATTCACTTTCAATAGCATCATTCATCATCAAAATTAGAGTAATGCAAAGCATTAGCGGTAATTAATGCATTCGTTCGTCCATTAAGAAGTATTTTTGGATTACAGACTTATAATTTTGTTCTTTCTTCATTAGAATCGGGTTGAAACATGTTGGTGTCTGTGTTAATTAGTATTGTAAAGTAGCTAAGAGATACATTAATTAAAGTACAAACGTTGATCTAATCTTTATGCCTTTCCGATTTGTGTTAATTAATATTTTACAAGGAATATGTACCTATTATTTTAATAATGTATACTTTTATAATAAATTAGATACTCTTTCGCCCACATTTTGAACCAGACGGGTAGAGGCCTGTAAAGAGTTTTGTTTTTGTAATAAAATATTGTCCTATTTTACCTTTCCCGAAAATTGTAACTGAATATCTTTGTGCTCTTCTATCTAATGATATAAATAAATATACGGTAGGTACAAACTAATTTAAATCCAAATTCGTACGTCTGTTTTTTATGTAATTATCATTGTCCTCATTGGAATAAACTGAAGGGGAATGAAAAGAAGGATATGATTGAAAATATTTTAGTTGACAAATTTATTAAGCTATTGCATAGCTTCTATCGCGGGCCTTGAGCGTGGAGAGCGAATCCAGAAATTCCCTAACGAAAATATTCAGGATTCAGTATTCAACCAGGTTGCTATGGTTACGGAAAATAACAAGGTTGTCAACTGAGGTTGTCAAATTAAATAATTAATTATTTGCTGTTGATAAAAAATGCTATGCAATAGCTTTACCGCGGCAGTCTCCGAGTGCCACATTTAGTTTTATAGTTTTTTTTCATCATCATCTGACTATCCTTTTCCCAACTACACATATTGGGGACAACTTCCAGTCCAAACGGGTGCAGCTAAGTATCAGTAATCTACATAGAGCGACTGCCAATCTGACCTACAGAACCCAGTTAATACTGGGTATTATTCCAAAAAGGGAAACCTGACTACCTAACCTTAAAAAAAATAATAGTTTTCAACCGAAGTCAAACAAAAGGGTTCTCTTTTCGATAAGTTAGATATTAAATAAGTTAGCTGATTTTCCAAACATACTTCAATAAATAAACAGTTTCCCAGCGAAGCAGCGGTGTCCCAGTGGTGGCGACCCCCATTTACGAGCAGTAAATCATGGTTTCGAACCTAGGCAGACGCATTACTTTGTGTAATCTATTTTATCACGACTGCTCTCAAAACACGAAGCTGGAGGAGAAAGAAAACATGGTGAGGGAACATGGACATGTCCTAGAACTAAAATACGAAGACATATTATTATGATAACTTCCAACAGGCATTGGGCCCACGTGGTGTTAGAGTTCACTCCCTCTCATTGAGAGGATACCTGTGTCCCATCAGTGGAAATAATGTTTCTGCAGATTTACATAGCAAGCCATAAATTCATCTCTATGAAAGAACTGTACTTACCTAATAAACGTTGAACTGTCAAAATGTAAATTATTACAATTTAAACCGTTACCAATCAACTCGCGGAAAAGTGATTAAAGATTTCGTTCTTACTAAATTAATGAATTACTCAGAATTTATTTAGGGTGGATTACAAGTTTTGACAGGTTTATTATCCCGCGGAAACACGATTGAGTCATTAAAGAGATACCATTTGTGTAGAAACTTCTTTATTGCCTGAAGCTACGACAAGATTCCTAATCCTACCCATTATGAAAATTATAATGTTTCTAGCTTCATAAACATGTTTTCTATTAAAATAATAGGAGGAAAGATATAAAACATGATTAGAGTATTTAGTTATTTAACTACTTATAAAAACAACTGGAAAAGTATCTAAAACAACCTGCCTAACTGAAAGCAAAACTTGAAAACCAACATGAAAAACTAAAACAAAATTTAAAAATTCTCAACAGTCCAAAACGTGTACTAACTACTTTAAAACTACTAATTATCGTACTTTTTAATTAGATACTAAAAACAGAAGCTTCGTTAGTTAAATTCTTACACAAAGGTTAAATTTCGGAAACAGGATTCCATTAAAAAATATTTTAAAATCAGAGAAGAGAAATTATTTATTACAACACAGTATTGTTACATGAGTTTATTGTTTACTTTGTTTTATAAAACAGGTCAAACAGCCTGTTTTATATTACTCATGATTTTGTATCATAAATATTTTGAATGATGGGTCCTTCTCAAATTCCTTCCTCCTTCAAATCCTTTTCAAACTTGGTATGTAAGAGGAATGTTTAATCCTCTTACATACCAAGTTTGAAAAGGATTTGTTGATGGAAATATTTCAGATTACTTCCGAGTTTCACATATTTTCTGAAAAAGATATTTAATTTTGTTGTGATGCAAACTAAAGGATCAATGGGCATAAACATTCATCTGGAAATCGAATACTCTTATCTATTGGGCGTGATAAATTTACATGATCACCCAAATCTGTACCAATGAATGAATGAATACAATCTTCGAGCTAATAATTATGGGAACATAATGCCGTAGTTATTAGCTAGGACATTGTATGTACTTCATCATTATCATCAACATCACTGCTGGACAAAGGCCTACCCATAGAACGCCTTAACGAACGGCAACCTGCCGGTACGGTATGTACTTACTTGCTATTTTTTTAGCCTGCACTGTCCTACTGCTAATCAAAGGCCTCCAATTCCTTCACAGAGTTCTTTTAATATACCACCTCGAACTTCCCCTCGTGGTACGCATCCAGATCGCCTCACCACCTCTTTGTTGCTATTAATTTGTTATATTTTTTAATGAAATCGTACCGTGGCAAATTTTTTGTTGGGCATCAGTCTTTAGCTGAAAACCAGGCAAAATGGTTTCATACGCGAGAGAGAAAAAAAAAATCTGGCTCGTTAACTCTTTCTAAAAAGTCCTTGTGTTCAGTAACTTGCGTTTTGCTGTCATAGTCTGCCTTCGCAGGTCGATATAGTATGAAGCGTTCTTCTAAAAATAAAAGAAACAGAAACACAGAATCAGCCGAATGTGTTTTAGTTGACCGATTTTTAAAGCAGTCCAAATGTTTCGCTCCGTCTAGCGTAAACTTAACAACTAAAAAATGACAACACCGACTATTTTGACGGCTACCAAACTTGGATCATTGCCAACGCTGTATGCGGATCAGCCATTGTACAGTTAAACTCGTAGTAAATCTTTATTAAATCAATCCGGTCCTGGGTTAAAAATAGAGGGTTTAGTCAATGGTATATTTAGAACAATAAATAGGTCATGGTTCTTCTCTTTGATAAATTGAGTGTGGTTTGAATAACGTATTGAGTACGATATTCTTGAATGTTGATTGAGCAATCAGTAAATTCTCTAAAGATTATTAATTAAGTGATTATTTCATGCTTTTATTTTTACGGTACCTATAATTTGTTTTGATTTTTTTGGGAGACGAAATAGTTCCAACGAGTTGCACACATCCGTATCTTTTTATTCATTTTTGAAATACTGAACGGTGATACAATTGCATGTTTAATTTGAAATGTCAGAACTCATTCGCTTTTAGGTGATTCTCATATGACGCTTCTCGTCCTCGCGAATAGGCATTGTTCATGTGTTAGAATAGTAGAAGGATAAAATTTTAAACGTATTGGCTTTTATTGCAACGTGAGATCCGCTTCGGTGTCGTGTGAGAATGGCGCTTTTTACCATTCAAATTATCTTCTTATTAAAAAAAAAAAAATTGTATTAATATTGTATTATTGTAAATATTGTTTATATATGGTGCAATTCGACCTCTTCTCGTAAGAATATTGTAAATAAAAACGAAGTGTCTAGTCGTCCGATTAGCGGATGAATAAAATTAATTAGTCGTCCGATAAGAAGCCGGATGTATAACCAAAATTATAATACGACCGTCTCGCAACAATATCCTTTATGGGCGGCATGGGCACCGGGCCGTAGGCCGACGAAGGAGGCCGGCGGAGGCCCGGCACTTCGGGGACAGAAGATATTAATAATAATAATAGCCTTTTATTCAGATCAGTGAAACAATGAAAAGAAAAATACATGAAAAAAACTTAAATCTAAATCTTAATCTATTCTTTTATTTGAATTTTACTGATTCTCTGTAGATCTGTTTGCCAGTCGGCAAAGGCCTCCTCCAATCTTTTCCACTCATATCTCTCTTGAGCCACTCTGTTCCATGTAACGCCTGCCACTTGTCTTATGTCATCGTCCCATCTTTTCTCTGGTCTACCTCTTTTCCTTTTACCTTCTTTAGGATACCAACGTGTCACAATTTTGCTCCATTTGTCTTTTCCTCTTATCATGTGCCCTGCCCATCGCCATTTAAGCCTTCTAATTTTGCACGTAATGTCTGTAACCTTTGTTTTGCTTCTTATCACACGGTTTCTCAGACGGTCTGACTTCTTAACATTCATCATGCTTCTTTCCATTGCGTATTGGCAGGTTGCAAGTTTACAAGTCGTGTTTTGTGATAAGGTCCATGTTTGACTGCCGTACATGAGAACTGGTAGGATGCAGGTGTTAAATAGTTTGCTTTTTACATTCATATGAAGATTCTTATCTTTCATGATCTCTTTCAGACCCCAGACAGAAGATATTAGTATTATTTAATATGCGAGCGAAGCGAGCGCGCGTCATGGAGTACATGCGTTGCATGTATGAGTGACAGAGAGAACGAGAAAATGGCGCGCGGTGTTGTCAGTTCGAACGATGCTAGAGGCAACGTCATTGGCTGTCGCTGACAATTGCCACGTGACTTATCGGACGACTAGCAACAGCCAAATAAAAAAGTTATAACAATTATATTCGCTGCCGTTAGGAGTTAATTTTCTTGTAATTAATGTAATATCATAGTAGTCATGAGTGAATGGTCGTGGGTACTGATTGAGTTCAAACTACAGATACAGATATTCTTTCTACAACAGCATGAATAAGTTATTGGTCTACATACATACCTATTATGATCCCATGAAGCAATCTCATCTTAGTGAACTGGAGCTACACTCTTGCCGTGTTAATTAAAATAGTTTATTAACTCATATTTCAAACCAGCGAACAAATATCCGGTAGCTCGTAGTTGTCGGCTATTTATAATGTTACGAAGGGAAGCTGATATTATCAAGATTCTAATAATAATCAAAGTTTAGTTTTGTTCGACGGTAAAATAGAGTTAAAACGATACTAATATATCAATGCGGAAGTAGCTATGTCTATCTGTCTTTCTATCTGTCAGTCTGTCTGTCTATCTGTCGGCTACCTTTTCACGTCAGAACGGCTGAATGGATTTGGATTTCTGCACGATTCTTCTCTGTATGAGAAGAGGCAATTATGGCTCCGTATCTATTCAAATATTATACATGCATGTGAAAGTATCCCTATGTCTGTATGTTATCTTTTTACGTCTCAACCTCTAAACAGGTTGGTGTGAAGACAAACATGTAGATAATGAACTAGGATAGTTTTTTATCTCAGTAGTCCTTCCCTTTGTTCCTTCTTAGCCCTTTGTGCCTAGGCCGCGGTATCTCTTTCGAACAACCCGGAGTAGTCTTTCCCTTTTTTTTTTTGTTGGGTGGAAAATCATCAAATGACCCCCCCCCCCCCCGCTCTTGGGCAGAGCGAAGGGGAGTGTCAGACTTCTACTGACTAAAACCGAACCCATGTTCCTTCTTTGCCCTTGTGCCGAGGCCACGTCACGATAATATCTGACAATCACGGGCAAAGCCACGAACAAGTTAGTATCACAACCAGTACACCAACAGTACTATTACAATATCAATTTCATTATTTTGGCAACCAATATGAAAACCACGTGAAAACAAAAACCTCACAATTTATTAATTAACTTTGGTTTCGAGGTATCACAAACAAATAATACAAAACCGAACTCAAACACTTATATATTATACCAGTACTTTAATCCGAACATAACTAATGTATAAAAATAAAGTGGCTTCTGTTTGTACTGAAAAACTTTCACAATTCAACAGATTAACGGATTTGTGCGAAAGTTTGTGTGTATATTTTCAGGGATCGGGGAAAGTGTAAAGTTTTATAGAAATAGTTCCTTTCGAAACAAAGAAAAGAATAAAATAGACAGATATATTTGTAGATTCTGGAACGATTAATATTGGTGATATGTGCTTAGCTGGTATTGAAGACGCCAACGATAGCACTTAATGGTAACAAATTACTATCGAGTAGTAAAGTTGTAGATTAAGTAGTGACGTACGTACTGTGACTGTCTGTCACGTACTCTTAATTATTAAGGAATTTATATGTATTCTGATCTTGATTCTGGTTTTAAAATCACCACGAGGTATCGGGCAATTTTCAAACACATTGCATTAATATTATATGACCCGACGGCCTGACCGTAATTAATAACAAAACGAACTTTCTAGTTTTGAATTCTAAAGTAATATTCGACTCCTTGGAAAGGCATAATAAATCCTTGGTTTAATGGGAAACGGACTAGACACTTGTATAGGCTGACAAGCCAAATGTAGTTTCAAATAACTCTTATGAAACGATAAAAAACAATACGATTTCTAAGAGAGCACAAGAGCATACCCACATCTGTTTGCAATAAACGCCGGTCAGTCTACCTAAAGAGACCCTTAAGACAATTGAGAAGTTTGGACAAAAACCTGCGATAAAATGAACCCGTGGGAAGTATGCGATGCAAGCCGTGTGTGCAGCGCGGAGATGCAGCGTGGTGGTTTTGGAGATGACGGAAGGGGAGTCGGTTCGATACCGCGAGAGTGATCGGTCGATAGATGAGCGATAAAAGTCTAGTGGAGACTTGGTTAATATGGAGAGGCTATGTCCTAGCGTGTGATCGCGAGAGTGCGATAGTGATTGAATAAGTTAAATGTAGTTTGGTTCAAAGCCCTGTTTAGAGTAATTCACGATTATGATGTGTGTGTGTTTGTTGGTGAACGACTGGGTGAGTTCCTTATTACAATAATTATCCTAGGCTGATGGAGTAATTAAAGTTCTTCCAACTGAACAGACAGAAGCGTGTTGCTGGGGAGGTTGTTGAGCCACTTCTTCTCCTCAGTTCCAACACTAGGAAGTGGTGACGGGTGGGCGCTTTTGGGGCTGTCTGTAGGGTTCCAATAGAGTTGATCTCCAACTCTATTGCAAAATGATTCTGAGTTTTGATTATCAACTCTATTATCTGATAATTCTTGAATTATGTATTCATTAGCTCTAATCAACGATACAGCCAATTTGCCTTTTGAGTTTTGATTCTCAGCCCCAATATGACCAACCATATAGTGATTCTAAAATAAATGTTCTTTAGCTTTGACAAATGATTCGGTCAGGCTTTGACAAACACGTGTCTTGCAGATGCGCTAGTTGTACGAAAAGTGCACACTATACATGGGGAGGGATGGGGATGGTTTGATACCATAATCTATTTTATAACCAGTCTGATGACTGTTAGGGACCATGTCTACTGATAGTATGATGACCGACATTCTGCCGCTGAAAAGCCGCCCTGTCACGTTCACCAGTTCGAAAGGACTGCTAGGGACAATGTTCACTATGATGCCGACGCATTGCCGCTGAAAAGCTGCTTACGTCACATACGGAAGTGTTGCTCTGAGTGCTTCAGGTGCAGATGTGAAGTATCGTGTGAGTCACGACTGATCAATTACCTATTACGCTAACGTAAGGGTTATTTACATGAGCTATTGGTTGCAATACTGATATATTTGGCATCTATCAATCATGAATTAACTGTTTGAAACCACTTTCAATATATTTCAATGACTATGAATTCCTTTGTCTGATAGACTATAATATCTTTCGATCCTTTCCTTGATCTTATAATGATACGAGGCATTGGACCTACTTATGTTAAGGAATTCCTTTCTATTAGTATGGTGGGGAGGTATCCATTAAGAAGGTCGAGCCTCACAGGGCCGAGCGGTGGAAAAGGAGCTCGCCCTTTCCCCATTGGGGAAACCGATTGAAAATGCTAATATTACTATGATTTAGGAAAAACGAAAATATTGTCAGCCTGGGGTAATTTAGGAACAGTCACAGTACCTATGGGTATGTCCATTCAACACAAGCAAAAAGACGTAAATGGCCTCGTTTCGATTCAGGAGACGCGTTTCATCACCGCACCTATCTAAATGCGACAAAACTGGTGGATATACATGATCAGATGAAGTCTATTTCACGTCGATAATTGTAGTAACTCCAATATCCTTCATTAAAAAAAATCACAAACAAAGCTCAATGGTCAAACAGAAAGCCTGAAAAAGCTTCTAAAGCTCAGAAATAAAAGCCCAACACTTCAGGCGCTCAATTTAAGACCTGCAAAAATGGTGTATTAAAGCTCAAAGCGGTTGAGCAAAAGTCAATTAGTGCTGTAGATTTATACAGTCAATAAAAGATTAACCCGTTCGTTGGCGGGGGCCTAATTGGGTAAAATGCGGCGCACGTGTATGGGTAAAAGACCGCAGCATTAATGGGTTAGCTACCCTGCTACCCGCTCGGGTGGTTTCTTAAAAAACCCTGTAGTTGGTTTTCGGTGGATTACCGTTTGTGTCCTGATTAAGTAAAACACAAACTTTTTTTATAGTTGCGATACAATTTTTGATATTTTTACTTGACATGAGACATCAAGTCGCAACTGCGTTGAGCTTGAGATCCTGGGTTCAATTCCCGGGTCGAGCAAAGTGTTATTGGGTTCTCCATTAAGAATTTCTCAACAGCAGCCACGTAGTTTGCATTCATGAGTAGTTGATGGCAAAAGGGTCGGCCTCTATTACTTGGGACTTAAAGATAACTGTCGAAATGTAGGTGTAGTATTTAGGTACACCTCTGCCTAACTATTACGGGATTACAGGAATATTATGTTATGTGTCTGACATAACTCGTTTAGGTTACGATTTTTTGTGACTCCTTGTGTTCGTATGTTCTTGATCTGCCTAGCCCTTTCCCAACTATGTTGGGCTCAGCTTCCAGTTTAACCGGATGCAGCTGAATACCAGTATCTTACACGTAGTGTCTGCCTGTCTGACCTCCACAACCAAGTTAGTGTCGTTTTAAAGTTTGTTTATTTACCCATAATCATTTCAATAAATATATTTAGTAAAATAGTTCTAACAAACTCAACCTACCTGTCCTGGTTAATCCGATTACAAATGTCATCTTGAAAAAAGCACCTTCCATTCATCCCAAATGATGCAGGATTTTAGAAAAAGTCCTAAAAGTACAGGAAGCTGAGCAGCTAGCATCTAATTGGGAGAAATGTGGAGGAAAGAGAGAGGGCGAGCTAGGCAGGAGAATTCTATGAAATTTTCCTATTGACAGCGATGGGGACGAATTTTTTGTCAGCCTGTATTTTTTCCTCATATTGATGCTTATTTTTATTATTCTTTTAGATCTATTTGAACATACTAAATTAAGTAGCCAAACTTACAGAATACAAACAAAAGATTTCCTAACAATATTATCAATGGTAATTTGATTTACCTTTACTAGCCAGTTCCTTGAATATCCACTCTCATAATAATCCTAATACAGAATATTACTTGTGAGTATGCTCAGGTTTGAATATCGTGAAAGCTAGTATCTTGTTCCAAATTGATACAGATGCCTACGGCGTAAATTGGGCGACTAAATTAGCTCGCCTCGCTTTGCCATGATGAACCACATTGCAATTATCAGTTTTTAAGCTGGTTATTCACAAAACTGCTGCTCGATCCTTGTGAAATCCAAATTGGAGATATTATAATGTTTATCCGTTTTGCATTCTTAAGACTCATCTTCGTTTTACATTATTATCTTTATTCAGTCTTGTTAGCGACTACTCACTGTTTTTCTTTGATTTAATCATTGTCTTCAAACTCTTAAGAATCATTTTGTGCCAGTCTTTTGGGCGTCCTAGGCTTTAAAGTCAATATTTTTTACGTTCCTTCTTTCATTGCTGTCACTGATAGAATGTCATTAGTTATGTCATTAGTTCTTAGAAACCAGTCTCATCTTCTCCGTTACAGTGTCATCTATCTGGGGCCCAATTCTGTAACTTAGAGATAAGCAACACGTCATTGACACTCTATCGACACACTACAGACAATATTATGCAATAGGGAAAAGAGGTGTCGTGGTTCGATGGCTTCACAATGGCAGTTCGATAGCCAAACACGATAGACACTTGTCAGATTTCACTTGAAATATATTTACAGACTACTATATAGTCCTACTATGGCGTTTCAATGTCACTACAGTGGCAAATCAATGACCATAAATAATTTGTAGAATACCAAATGTCAATGACTATTATATTGAGAAATCGAATCAGAAATGAGGACATCCGCATGAGAACCAAGGTTACCGACGTAGCCCGAAGAATCGCCAGACTTAAGTGGCAATGGGCAGGGCACATTGCACGCAGAACGGATGGCCGATGGGGCCGAAAAGTTCTGGAATGGCGACCGCGAACCGGAAGACGTTGCGTTGGAAGGCCTCCCACTAGGTGGACCGATGACCTGGTCAAGGTTGCAGGAACCCGCTGGATGAGAGACGCACGGGACCGGTCAATGTGGCGACGCCTGGGGGAGGCCTATGTCCAGCAGTGGACGTCTTTTGGCTGAAATGATGATGATGATGATGATTATATTGAGACACTGCTTACACACTATCGACATAGATGACCGACATTCCTACCTCCTGTTCTTGACAGCTCTTTAGCCACCTCCACCTTTCTTTCAATATTAATACTAAAATTAAATAGATTTACTAAAATCCATTATATCTGAAACTAATTAAAATAAAATAAAATATAACACGCAGCATGAGTTAACAATATCAAAACAATAGTCTACATCAAGAAAACGGTAATGAATCTATTTAGGCTGCAAAAAGTGCTCTCTTTTGTTTTAGGCTTAATATTAATCCTATTGTCGAAATAAGAATTAGTAGAATCCATTATGGCTGTCTGTGTAAAGCGGAGTCAACTAAAATAAGGAGTGACTTACGTTATTAAAAAGCTTTTATGTTGGATTACTTTTGGGGTTTTTCGACCAGTACTAGATGGTGTGGTAAAACCATCAAAAATCAGCTGCTTAAACATTTAGAATAAGTAGGAATTTAAGTTTTGTACACAGCTGATATTTTATTCCCGATTTCTGTTGTAGTTCCATAGAGAAAATTGGTCATCAAATTCGTTCGTTACATACAATATTATTTGTTATTATGTAAGATGGCAGCAAAATGAATAACTAACGTGGACAACAGGTATTCCGCTGCTTGTTGGACAAAAGAAAAAAAGGAGAAAATTGCGTTTTATATTTTTATTTTTTTCATTAAAAATCTTGAAGCCGACTCAAAAGTGCTTTGTGGACGTCCGGCATTAGCATTTTGCAATTTTCAGTTAGTATCTCATTTGATTTTGATTTCTTATAGGTACTAGATAACTTGTATTGAAACCGCTGTTTTAGTAACCGACACGCTGTCGTCATTTCTTTGATTTATTGAAATTGAAAACAAATTCCCGAATACTGTTAGTATTGGTTTAGAATGAAATATTTCGATCTGAATTTCATCCTATATCAAAGAAATGTAAGTTTACTAGTACAAAATCACTGCCTACGCCTTCTGGAATGTACAGGAGTAATTTTATGTAACCAGAAACTTTAGTTTAAGAATTTAATCCTTGTTTTTCAAAAAATCTTGTTCAATATGAACCGAGTTAAGTCTCACCGTTCCGTAATAATGTATTTAAAGGTGCATCCCGTTATTAATATTAAAGTGACCCATTTTCCCCGGTTGACTCTAGGAACTATCCGCTGCAAAATTATTCTATTTTCTTCCGCTTCTTTGGAATTAAACTAATAATGTTCATAAAATATTAGTATAAAGTGTGTTGGAAGACATAATATTTTCTTCATAATTGAGTTCGTCGGTTACATTAGCTCAGAATTTTAGACATGCTGCGGGTTATTCGAAAGAGATACCGCTGCCTTGGAAACAAAAGGGCTATGAAGGAATATGAATGGTTTTAGTCAGTAGAAGTCTGATACTGCCTACCACTCCGCGCGAGGATTTAAGCGGGAGCGGGAGGATTTAATTTTGATGATTTCCCATCCTCCAAAAAAAAAAAAAATTAAAGACAATAGAAGTCGTGGGGACTATGACCAGCGGTGGGATGATGTAGGGTATCGTTTCATCAGGTGACTGAAGGGTCAGTCTTTTCTGAAATAAATAAACTAATATATTAAATAATAAAGGCAACTGGGCTTATCCCAGTTGTATAAGTCCCTGTGTGCCTATTGGCCTTGTTCTGTTCTGTCTCCTGCTGATATGGAGGGAAGTGAAAATTATATTTTTTCCTACTCCTCCGCTATTCTTTTCTGATTAATTTCGTTGCGGGATCCAAGACAGTTAAATCACTTCTCTGGGACTTCGTCGAGCTTCATTGTCTCGGCGCTTTTCTTTTGGTCGCCACTGTTGATTCTGGCTAACAGGAGTTACAGTGGTTTGGGAATTTATAGTGTGGCGGGCTTGTCCCAAAAAAAAAATTAAATAATTAGGTACTTCCAGATTTTAAGACCCAATAATTAAACTAACTAAAATATTTTTGAGCTTTTGTAAAAACTTAAACTCTCAGCCGTAACCCTAATCCAGCTTTGCAAAAATTGACAAAAAACTTAATTAAAATTTATTTGCTTACCCTGAAGGGTAGCAATAATACTTTCTCTTTTCATCTTAAATCCCCAGCTCGTATAATCCTAAGATCCATAAAATTTACCTAAAGGGCTCTGTAATTAAAAACTTTAGGTTTTTTTTACTTCTAAGTCTAATTAGTAGAGTTTTTACAAAGACACTACTGGACGAAATAATATTTGAAACCTTTTATAGACTATAAATGAACAATCAAGATTGTCTTTTCTAAGAAAAGGGTTTTTTTGGTTAATTTGATACCTATTCTTACTCAAAACTGGCGAAATTTGGCGAAGAAAAGATGGCCTACTAATGTCGGGAATCATTGGGTGATTCCGGGCTGAAATGCTGTTGATTATGGTGATAAAACTATAATATTATAGAATTACATAATGTAATAGTTATTAATCGAAAATCAAAATTTGAAAGACCTCTAACAGGTCTGAAAAACTCAAGAAAAACAAAGTTCAAATATGACAAAAGATCGTAACTTTTTCCATGTCATCGTTTCAAACAAATGGTTTCCCTTTTACAAATGTTCGTGATCCACTCAAACTGTGGGGCCACATTAATTGGTAAATTGGAACACGTACGACCGTAAGAGTGTTGGCAGAAAGCGTCTTAGGGATAGTTATAGGATGTTCCACTGTGAACTTGAAAAGGATATTGTGGTGACGGTGCGGTTTTCAGAAGTGAAAGATGCCGAGATGAAGTTGGATTAGTTTCGTAATTGTCTTTAAATTTAACATAATATAAAATACTTTTGAGTATTTTTTGCGAATGTAATACATAATTATATCACTTTTTGTCCCTGGAAAATTATTCAACGGATTACTGTTTTTCAACTATCATTTATAGAAGTAATTCCTGAAAGTTTACATGTTACATTGCCTTAATAATAAGGTATTGAAATGTATTTATTTTCCATCAGAGCAAATAAGGAGAAGGATTAAAGTCATTCTAACCTACAAATACAAATAATAACAGTCTGACAGTTCCCCCCAAAAAGATCTTTAACAACCTATGCTAAGTTCATTTTCAACCAAGGTCATTGCGATCTTTTATGGCACGCCATAAACTCAATTTAACAATCCAAACAGCTTAAGCAAATACAAAACAGACAAAATTTCCTACAATTTTAGAGATGTTAAACCGGCAAGCTTACTTAGAACAAAAACAAAACAAAGTTTTGTATGTACTTAAGCTTATTTGTGCCAAGGTCAGAACTTTCCTTGCAATGAGTCCCTCAGAGAGGACAGACGTCTTTACCTCTGCACGATTCTTATTTTAAATTAGTCTTTGTTCTGATTTCTTTGTCCAAAGGATCCAGACTTGAGAGCTTTTTAAGTGGACCTTGTAAAGAAGAGAGAACGATATAATTGTATGGAGGATGTGAGAAAATGTTAGTCAGGTGTTGTGTTTATTTTGCCTTGTGTGTTTTTCCAGTCGATAACGAATGAAGTTTGATATACAATGGGTGAATAATTTCGGTTGCATGTACTGAATTTGTACAAAAAGTTAAATGGAAATAATTTTAAAAATATTTTTATTTAACTTTTTATGTTCCTAGCTTTTCCTCGGGACTTTTACTATCAGGATACAATGATCCTACATCCCCAATAATTACCCTAGTTATGGCTACCTGTGTGTCAAACATCAATCTGTTCAAGCGTTTAGACGTGTAAAACGAACAGACAGATGGAGAGACTTTTGGACTTATGATTATTTATAACTATGGATATTATGGAAATTCTATACAATCAACGATAAAGTAAGTCTACCTCAAAGGAGGGTTTCAAAGGAAAAACTCTAAAGAAAAAAGTCCTTGTCGAGAAGAAGGAAGGGTCTATAAACAATAAGTTTCGAAAAACTGAACAAAAAGTTCGTAAGGTAGCGTATATTTTGTTTCCTTATCTTCAAACGTGACCAGTCTTTTCTTTACGGGGTGAGAAATGATCCCAATTTGTGTGCCTGTTAAACATCTGATACACTATATTTTTCTTTCTCTTTTTGTTGTGTTTTGTTTTGTTTTCTTGTACTAAGAGAGCAGGAGATAATTGATTATTAGTATGTATTACGACCGTTACATTTGTATCATGAAGAAGATTCGTAGTCTTAGCTACCAAGTCGGTTGCCATTTTTTAGACCTTAAATATTTTCGTTCCAACATTGGCATCGGCAGAATAATAAAAACCTATTGCACACTTCTTGGTATTCTCATATCTACGAGTATAAATGAGTCTCAAAAGGGAAGTTCAAGAAAAAATCTCAGTACTTCTGTTTATTTGGGTTTTTTACGAGCGCCGTAAGTGTTCAATTTCATTTAGAGTGAAAAAAAATTCCGTTTCGAGGTAGCTAAGTATGAAGCAGGAAGTTTTGAATATTTTATAAAACTTCACGCTTTTCTTGGGCGGGGCAGGTTGATTACTCCGCTAATCTATAACGCTATCGAACTCATATCTACAGTTCCTCGTTCGTATACCAACGAGGAATTGAAAAATGAACGGTATGACGTTTTAGGTTTGATTCCCTGTTCGATCTAAATGTTTTCGGATTTTACCATTAGATTTTTTGGATATCAGTTCATTGTCTGGATTGATAACCGGGAGATGGCAATTTACCGGGCATACATTCTGCCTCAATATGGGTTTACTTTAGGTACAATTGTGTTTACCCCCGGGAGACAAAACAGGTTTGATGTTATTTCGATTGTGATCTATAGACTTCATAACTCACACTCATAAACTTTATTCGTTGGTAACACATTCCTCGAAATACCAGCTCTGTCAGACCCAAGATTGATGTGACAGCTTAATTGTACTACGGATAACAATAAATTTAATTAACAGTCAAGATTAGTCTTTAAGTAGAGGTCATGACCCTTTCAGTTAACCTGTAACTCCACCAGAGTTTGTCGTCATCGATCAATTTGTAGTAGGCTATTGCAAGCGTACTTTGGCCTCATTAAGGGTTTAATTAGTTCAAGTTTAAGTACGCCTCATTAACTGAAGCCGTAATTTTACACTGTTACATTTATTGTTGCGTAGTCGTAAACTGGCCTCTTAGTTGTCTTAATGGTTTTGTCATTCAGTTTTGCCGAAGCACGGAAAACCTGCCCCGGTGGAGATTCATTAATGAATTCCTGGCCTGGAGTTGTGGTTTTTCTCCATGAACCTTGATGTCGTGTCCTGACTTACCTGTTGTTTGTGTATTGTTGGAACTGACGAATGCTACTAAAGCTGCTTTTGTCACCTTCAATTAATATTGCCATCGACTCTCCAACAATAAGATACAAACTCTTAAACACTTTTCATTGACATAGATAGGTACATTCTGAATCGTAGCCCAAATCTGGAAAAGTAAATGTATAAAATAAACTACCTTTAGATAAAGGAAATAGGAATTCCATAACAACCCTATAAACTCCAAACAATTGTAGAAACAAACAAAACTTTCCTCTTAACATTAGTGGGCGTACAACAAAAGATGACTACACTTAGATAGTCTTACTAATAATGTACCAAATATTTGTTCCACATTCACTCCTGGAAATAACCTGTTCTCGGAAAATGCGGAGGAGTGCGATGATCGCTGCGTACCGTGCGAACGAAACGTGTGGGTAAATGCGAGGAGACGTGCCGAATTTAAGAGCTAAGGGGAGAGGCACACTCGCGTTTTAAACATAAAAATATATCATATGGATTTATTTTCCGTTCTGGACGGAGCTGAAGGGAGTGTCAGACTCTTATTGACTAAAACCCAACCGTGTTCCTTGTTTTTTGCGTTTCTGGGCCGCTGTAACTCTTTCAATCAAACGCAACCCCTGCAAGCACTAGCCCTAGTGGGCCCCGTCTACTACGCCGACAACTCTTTGAGCCATGCGTCATGCGTGGAACACAACCCGGGTTTGGTTCTGATCGGACGGCAAGAACAGAATACCTAAAGTATGTTTTGTTTGTCGTTTGTATTCATTCAGAAAGCAGACTATAGAATGGTGTTTATGAATCAGACACTACGAATGAAGGCAATTTGCCATCATTACTTAAATTCTTCTTAGCGTGTCGTTGGCAATCTAAATCAAATCAGCCCAAAATTTGGCGACGAGTTTGGAACTTTTAATAGCGTCCATTGTCTATTGACGGCACGATATTAAGTCTATTAATTGGATTTAAAAAAAATGAAAGACACGATCGAACAAAAATAAAAACGCGTTACCAGAAAACATTCCTTATCTACTTACACACGCTAGCGTTGTCACCAATTTGCTTGTAATCCCTAACTTCGTAAGGTACTCCGTGAATCGTGAGAATATTAGAGAAAGTACTTTACTTAGGATAGGTACAACTGTTGTACTTTACTTGATAAATACAACGGAGCTTAGGCACGGTTTCCAATTTGTCACATGACTATGGCGAGTAGTCTTGTTAGGAAATAAATAAATAAATGTGTCCACCCCTTTATTTTTGGAGGGTAGAAAATCATCAAATGACTCCTGGTAGGGGTGGGTAAGGAGTGTCAGACTTCTATTGACTTAAAACCACCCATGTTCCATCTTAGCCCTTTGTGTCGAGGCCGCGGTATCTCTTTCGAACAACCCACAGCCCCAAGGGGACCCACAGCCCCAACAGGAATGCGTCCACCCCTCCGAAATGATTTATATACAGGCTGAAAAGACATGAAAGCACAAATGGTTACCAAGTATTGAGTAGAATATTCTGAAACCCCTACCCCCACATATAATTTTTCATCGGTAATAAGAAATGCGAGACCAGCGGTGGCAGTCGTGACGTTGTTTCAAAAACTGCAGCCTGTATAACCCTCTGTGTGATTGAATGCTATTATTTTGTACTAACAAAAAGGTGCAAGAACAAAATCAGGATCAATGAAGGATTGAATGAACTGAATTATTAAGATGACTTAAATACATACTTGGTAGTATGTCTTTCCCTTATTTTATGAAAAAAGAAATTAATTTTTTTCATCATTAAGATTATTGTCCATCGTCTTACAACGACTTGTTTATCCTTTTAACCGTTGATTCGTGTGACGGAAAGAGTTTGCATGGCGCAGCTTATTTAAAATAAGACCACGCAACCTTGTCGACATAAAACATATTAATCTAATTAAATGGATGTGGCTAAGTTTACGGTGTGCAGATTGTCCCTGTAAGTTCCCTTTGGGTTGCACTTTACTGGGATTCTTCGTTGGTTTACTGGCAAATAGCTCATAGCTCGGCAAATAATAGTTTATTGCACAAAATTCACACACCTATTGTGTAAAGATACACAAGTCTATAATTCAAGGCTACCAAATACTCAAGGGTAAAACATAGATTAACTCTATCCGATTGCTATACAATTTGGCCGAGGCTGTAACTCCCGACCTATCCTATACTAGCCCCCTTGGGCCTGGGGCAATGATATCGCACTCGATACCCCCAGTATGCCCAGGGGGTGAACAGGGGTTGTTTTATAGTGTAATCATTATGGCAGTGTTTGGATAACCGTGTGATTAAAAGCGGGGTAGATTATCCAGTTTATGATGTAGCAGACGGGTATTTATTGATCTATGTGCTCACGTATACTTAGGTGGTAAACATAACATTGTAATATCGGTGAAATCTTACATAACATAACATAACGCCTGTAATCTTCGAAGGGTTAGACAGCGATTAGTACATGCACCTTTCGCCAGAAATCTTCTTACACGCTAATCTCCGAAACCACCTTAACGATTACAATGAAGGTTTGTAAAATGTGTTTTGTTGGTTCCAGCTTGATTTTTTTTTTCAAATTTAGACCTGATAGGTGGTGCTGTTGTTAATTAATTGAACCGATGCGAAGCTGGGGTGGGTGGCTAGTACGAGTTTAAATATCTATAATTATGCAGCCTCACAGAATTCATTCAACATCACTCTCGTACCCTTATCCCAATTAAAAAGTC
This sequence comes from Diarsia dahlii, assembly GCA_949775195.1. Lineage (NCBI taxonomy): Eukaryota > Metazoa > Arthropoda > Insecta > Lepidoptera > Noctuidae > Diarsia > Diarsia dahlii. The sequence goes on along the minus strand of OX459197.1, from coordinate 21,382,084 downwards.
GTCACCTCTTGAATTACCTATTATATTTATTTATCAGCCATGTAATCTTACAGTCCATTCATCAGCTCTTCAACTTCCCCAATTTCAATTATTTATGTATCTCACAAAAAATATTCTACAATTCCATAATCGCAGTATATTTTCATATATTGAGAGAAACTAGAAAACCTTCACCCATATCAATATCTTGTAGAATAAACGTACTCTCCTCGAAACTGTTTCTGACTTTGCGATTGGCGGCAATAACCAGAATTCGTAAATATACCAAGCTCGGTTCGATCTCGGCGCTCGGGTAAAACCTTCAATAATGGCATCGTAACAAACGAGTACGAAGAGTCAGCAAAATAAGTTTACACTGTTGAGTTATACATCTAAATTAGTAGTTAGTCATCTAAATTAATATAAAAAATAATTTGCTATTACGGTTTGAATTAAAAAAAAAGCGTTAATGCTCTTAAAACTTAAAATCTGTTCATACATAATAAATGTTCATAAGCTGTGTTACCCATGGGGTAGAAACCATAGAACGCCAAAATCTACGAAATGTAAGTACTCCTCTTTTCGTAAAATTTTCAAAGTTATTTTACTGAATAATTAATTTTTTTAATGAATTTCTTTTACCAACCGTACGAGCTGAAAATATTCTACCAAGAAAAAGTTAGTTTTCACTAAACAAAGCGATGTATCATCTTAATAAATAATTTATTAAACAAACTAAGCAAATATACTCATACAAAATAATATCGGAAACGCAACTTATCACTTAGCCTTAGTGGGTCTGATGAAAACTTATTATCCCGAGACAAACAATGGATGAATAGAAAGAATAAAAAACAGGCACAAGGAGGAACGAAAATACCCGCAATAACGATAAATAATCTTCCTTTCTGTTGGCATAGCAATGACTTGGACAGACGAAAAGGTCTGCGAATACCGTTTTGTACATAGAGAGCAGATAAATCGCAGCACATGATGGAATTTTGATGTCCAAGAGCGCCTGGCCAATATGTCACTGTTTCTGGGGATAAAAGCTTATGAGACACTATTTTTAGGATTGATATAAGTTATCTTCGTCATCTAAAACTATACCGATTTCGTATAAGTTTTAGGTTTATCTGTTACAAACTTTTGGCTTGAATAATCTCGCCCTAAGCATTTTTTGAGTCATACATTTGAAATTATGTGTCTGTAACTAGCGCATATGAAATGGAAAATGGACTCTTGTTAACAATGAACACGATAGAGGCAAATAGCAAAATGTTATGTAATGTTAAAAGTAATCTTTGAAAGCCTTTTAAACTAAGCACTGCAGCATTTTTCATAACAATACGTCGTTCTATATAATACTCACTCTCAGTTCCATTCTCCATTTCTGTGGTAAAATATAACATTGCACACACCCGTTAATGCATTAAAATATCTTTTTCGTGTCGTGCATTAAAATAAAGGTGTAGCTGTAAAAGAATATTTAAAAAGATTCACCATACGCGCGGTATTTTCACGCTAAAGCTGAGTTTCAGTTGTCAGGTTTATGAAAAAAACGTATCCGGGATAAGTCGTTCAAAGAAAATTCGCGCCCTTTTTGGACTTTACGTGGTGACTCTGGAGATTTTTATGATTCCCTTTGTTTGTCGGGTTTCAGCAGAGTCAGAAAAGGCAATTTAGTGGGTAACAACTCAAGTCAACAGTGTTTCATAAAACTTCACTTATATTACTATGATTCTTGTGCATTAAGAATTCAATATGGAGAATAATATAATTTATTATCATAATAAAAATACAGGATAACGAAAAACAGCAAGAAGAACTTAATAGACTCAAAGGAATAACATACCCATGCTTCAATTATTTATTGAATCTAATAAATAACGTTAGCAACTTATTTCTTTTTCCTTAGAACCCTTATCACAAATAATGATTCAAAATAAAAAATTCATAAACAGATTTACGCAGTTTCTACTTACAGCATTATACTATGTAAGCAATCTTCCTTATAAAGGGAAGCTAAAGGCCAATGTTCCAGGGATTACAATGATAGGGGCGAAAATGAAAATCTGTTTGTTTTTACTATGAGGGACTTTGAGGGAATTTTGCTACTTATGAAAGTAATGGAAAAATGTTTTTGTTTTTCCTTTTCACTTTGACTGGGAAAGCCGAAGGGCTTAATCGTCAAGTTGCGATCAAGTGGCTGTTACTTCGACCGTGGTGACCTCTGTGAGAGCTCGTTATCATTGAAGAGTACACCCTTAAGCGGATAGGGTAACTTTGTTATAACTGTATCTACCTACTTGTCTATATTTTCTCAAAAGGAAAACCAAGATATTAAGCGAAATCGTATTATTTGATGCTGTCTTGTTATTTCTTAAAACTTTTCCTGGAATTTATATTACATGACAACGGTACCTATTTTATTTCAATAGTACCTCTGTTAATAACATCTATATTGTTTCTCGCTTGCCTCAGTAAACCTATAATAAAATCATAACACACAGCTTCCTCTACAAAACATTTCACGCGAGATTTTATCTCTAAAATATGAGATTTTTCTATTCCCCACTCTGCAGAGCCATTCGTTTCTCTCATAGTCCCCATGACATTTAAATGCTTTTTTAAGGCTGGTTCACACGTTACGACTTATTTGAGTCACTTCGAAATCGGAGAAAGCTGATTGCAATCAAATTTCAGTAGGTACATTATTTAATTTAGTTCTATTTTCATTTAAAAATTATACACGGCAGTATCTACTGAAAAAGTTCAACTGGCAAATAATATAATAATAATGACAATGTAATGAAAATTAAACAATAAAATGAAAAATAATTGAGTACTAAAAATATAATATTACTCTCAAGTCTCAAGAACAGATTTCAGATTACTTTGAAAAGGGGTTTGGGTAACTTTGTATGGGCTAGTGGCGTCGTTTTTTTTTCCAGCGGCCACTTTTAATTTTCATGTTATTTTGTTGTGCTGTGTTAAGTACACATATATGTTCAATTATTTTTGTCCTAAGTGATTTCAAAGCTGAGATATTTGCATTTGAAGTTGTTAAAAATGTCGTCAAAATACTTCAATTACTGTCCTGCTTAAAGAAATCTTAGACCATCTGGCAATGTGATGTTAGTATTCTGTGTCTTGGGAAATAATAAAACACATTATTATACATGATATAACATCACATATAACATCACGCCTGTAATCCCCGAAGGGTTAGGCAGAGGTGTACCTAATAGTACACCCACATTTCGCCAGTTATGCCTACATTACCCACCTACCTGCCTGCATTACCTACCTGCATTATTATACCTACTGTATTAGTAAATAAATAAAATAACCATAAACCAATAACCACCGGTAGCTTGGACCCTGATCCCGGTATCGGACCCGAGCCTGATATCGGTGGACCACTATTTTTTAAATATTTATTTATATCTTTATTTAAGAAATATTTAAAAATGTATATAATGTGCAGAAATAAATAATAAACGACATAATAAAATAAAATCCATTTTTTTCAGGCTTCCTCATATTAAAATTACACGTTATTTACATTTGAAAAAAAAAAACAATAGTAAAAATAAAAAAAATAAAATACATAAGTAAAAATGAAATGGACGAAGAGATTTTTAAATCTCTTCGTTTTCAATATCATATCGAATAATGGTATCTAAAAATTGTGCCGGCGGAGTCAAATTACTTTGATATCTGCCCCATCTCATGTACCATTGTTTTGTATAAACTCGTCTGTTAAACTATATGATCTTCGACGAGTCCCACCAACACGATTTAAACTTAGTCGGTAACAGATGCAAAATGCACTGTTTATTATATCCATAGCGGTATACAAGCAAATCGTATCGTTGGGTCAGTCACAAAACACAAACGATCACGATGTCCAAGGAAAAACCAAGTCGCATGCATCGGCTCATAGATGACAGACATCGAGCCATGCATTTACGTCATTATATTTGAATTATTTTATTTAGAATTCTCAAAAAAATACGGCAGTTAACAAAAACAGTGCAATAGAGTATAATAACTTCTTCGATTTTAATGAGCAATTCAAAACCAAATATCTCCGTTCCGATTAGTTTTAGAGAAATGCATCCATAATAATTTTTGATCGCTTTATTCTGTTCTTTCAAAATATCCAAGTTTCATTACAGGCCGCGCAACTTCAAAACGACGCCAACTTTACCCAAACCCCTTTACCAACCTGAGGGCTAAGGTACTCCTCTCGCGTCCGGCCCTGGTGCAAGCCATGGTCCGGGGCGAAGAGGAATGGGACGCCGTCGCCTCCTTCTGCGAAGCAGTGATGCTAGCGAAGGAGGTGGCGGAACGAGAGAGGGAGAGAACCTCTCAACGTCCCAGCTGCCGCGGAAGGCGCTCCGGGCGTCGGGGGTCGCGCGATGACCTCCGGCAACCGTAGACGCGGGCCTGTGGACGGTGAGTAACGGGCTATGGAAGGGGCCCGCAAGGGCCGACGCCCGTCGGGGCTGCGGATTATCGAAAGGTTAACGCGGCTCCGACACAAGGGCGAAGAAGGAACATGGGTTTGGTTTTTAATCAGTAGAAGTCTGACACTCCCCTTCGCTCTGCCCAAGAGCGGGGGGGGGGGGGTTATTCGATGATTTTCCATCCACCAAAAAAAAAAAATGGCTAATGTACTGACTGCACTGGACAGGAGTGGACAGCAAAGTGTTTGTTTGTTTTTACTTTGTTGCCGTTTTTCAGCTCCTAACATTAAAAACAACATAATATTTAGCCGGGCTATTATTTCACTTTTCGTACAGCCAGTGTGTCGGGTGTCAGCAATACATTATGTAAGGCGGCGGGCTATTCGACTAGGCTGAATATGCTGCGACCTTTGCCTCACTTCCGCGTTCGTGATAACTAAATTATTAGGTCAGAGGCCGGCAAGGGAAGGAAACAAAAAAATCAAGGCATAACTAAGCATGAAATAATTTTGTTAAAAATATTGTCCGGAATGAATTTTTGGGTACGTTCGTAATAATTTATTCGAGGCGCGGCAATTATTTGTGCTTATGTTGGCAATTTATGCCTCTTTGAACATTAAATCAATTTTAATTATGAAGATCAAGTTGAATTTTAAGGAGTACCGCGACCGTTCTATGAACGTATCATACACGGAGAGAAATATGACATGGGCAACTATCTGTAAGTTCTAATAATAAACTAATACATAATTATTTAAAACCTTTATCTATACGCGTAACATTGTCGGCGTCGTGTTTCGCTGCGTGGTGTCGCGTAACCGTGCTCGGAAACGATACACGACACCATTCGCAATCAAGTCCTCTTTCAAGCAAGTTTGTAGATGGTAGGTTGGAACTCGTACTACAAAAAGTTGATGCTGTGGCGCGATTCTACCCATTCAACCCTCGGGAGTCCAGTTGGACTTGACTTTCAAACACTTTACGTCTTCTTCAACAGTAACTCTACTATGACCCACTAAGACGTTTTAACCTATATGATTTGTATTCCAAAGTATGAGACCATTCTCATTTGACCGGCAAATTTTTTCCGCCGACAATTTTACTGTCACCGGTATTCGTGCCTCACAATTTCCTAGCACGGACATGGTGAAGTGGGCAGAATTATTTATATTTTAGCAATGACAACAATCGATAGATTTTTCAATGGACTGTACTATGCTTGTTACAAATTCGTCAGTCTGCTGCTATGTCGCGTAATTATTTCAGATAATTATCTTTGCTCACCGAGAATATATTATTATCATCCACCAATTACATACACACAGTCTGTGTTCAACCTTGGCCTCGAACATTTATTCAGACCCAACAAATTGACCCCAATTACTGTAATATTAGGCTCCCAAATTTCCTCTATTTTGAACTTTATAAATATTAGATGTTCCTACGCAACTCTAGGTACCTAATCGTATAAACTAGTAATCCCACTGGCTAGTCCCTGGGCAGCCATAACTTAGACGCCTTCGCGAATTCTGCGCTGAATTTTAGAAAGAACTGCCTGTGTATATGTTGGTATGTTCAAGCTGGCTGTGAGTTATGGGCTGGACAGAGTATTAACGTTCATAATATTGAGATTTAAGGAAAGTTGTAATTTATGACTTCAATTTACGAAATATTTCACACATAATTACGTATTAGTAGCTTAGTTATTTCAACATTTTATTTTAGTAGGCTTTTTATTTTTAGCAAAATATTTTAGAATTTTTAAATGTGTTTGTTTATTTTTTCGAGCGTATGGCACTCGTGGGCAGCAGCTGAAAATCAGCGTCTGGTGGTGCACTTTGTGCTGCCTTCTGGCATTATGCTGAGCTGAGGCCCTTTTGGCATTAGTAGCTTTAATTGTTTTGAATTTGTTTTGTTCTTTTTATGGTATTTTTGCCAAATAAACACAATTTTCTTTCTTTTCTTTCAGTTAGAGTTTGGTAAATGTCCCACGGGATCGTACCACAGGAATAAAAAGTACCCTAATTTACCCTATGTTTAATACATAGGGTACTTTTCCAGCCTATCTATTATCTGTGTGCTTTTCAATCAAATGCGGTTAGTAGTTTCTGGGTGAAAGAGTGTAACAAACGTTCATATAAAAACTTTCACAGTTATAATATGTTTCTAATATTATAGTAGGAGTAGGATGTATTAGGTGTAGGTTATTAATGAGTTTAATACAGAAAACTTATTGCCCTCCTGTGTATTGTATCTACAGTATCAGACACAAAACTTCACTGAAACTTAAAAATAAAACTCAGGTTAACCATGGTGTTATGGTTGTGGGCACAAAGTTGTCCCTGAGTTTATCGTTAGACACTAGATCATATACTCACAGTCGCGGGTCAGCGTGTGTGTATGACCAGATACATTGAAAATAGCATGTATGAATCATAGCTGGTTTAATTCTTGGGCAATAACCGTGAATTTATGTACATTTCATTAGTCTGTACATCCAAGTAAATACTTCCTCGTGTACCTACGCTTTACCAAAATACCCGTACTATTTTCAACTACCCACGTAAAAGATTCACGGCAAACATTCTATTCATCATGCTCTCCAAGCTGTGTCAAAGCCTGTTACATCAACATCGTTTGAGTCGTTTGATGAAGTCTAGATACCGAAGCCGGGAGCTAAAGCCTACGGCTTTTTCTGTATTGCCTCTCAACGCTATGTTAACTTTGCTGTGCTTGACGGAGTAGGACAAAAAGGTAGTAAACTGTCCGTTTTTTTTTTCCTACTCCTCCGCTATTCTTTTCTGATTAATTTCGTTGCGGGATCCAAGACAGTTAAATCATTTCTCTGGGACTTCGTCGAGCTTCATTGTCTCGGCGCTTTTCTTGTGGTCGCCACTGTTGATTCTGGCTAACAGGAGCTACAGTGGTTTGGGAATAGTGTGGCGGGCTTGTCCCAATATTAAAACTGTCCGTTTGTCTGAGCATGTTTTTTTAATTCTTTATTTTTGGTCTGCAAAATTAATGGCTTGCTCAGTAATTATATTTTCTTAAATTCATCGTCACTCTCTACTCTACTAAAACATTTTGGGGTCTTGTCATACTTCTCTTTTAAGTACTCATTATCTCAATGGTCACCCTCCTTCCTAGACTGATTATAAATATCTTTCACACAGTCCATGTAGTAATCCGTCACTATTGTGTTATCCAGTCCTATGTTTATTTTTTCTTTCATGAAATTATCTAAGGCCCCTTTGCCTTATAGGTTCTTTTCAGCAAACAACATGGATCAAAGCAGTGTACAAACCAACCCCATCTATTCGAAGCGTGATATATCCCATGGTACCATCTTGCGACGACATGCGTCTGCCTAGAGCTGAGCCTCATAAATTAGTAACCCTGTCACATAATATTAAGATCTAGTAATCGTGTATCCGGGTCTGGCCGACGGTATTAGACAGGAATTACCGGCTTCAGACATTGGCTACCGTCTGTACCCGGTTATTACTAACCTGCATAGTAAGGCATGGTCCCAGTACACATATTCATGCAGTGTAGTGTGTTTGCATGCAGTGTTTCAACAGGAAATAATTTATCAGTTTCGGGTCACATGCACGTGTAAATTGTTTTAAGCAAGCTTGTGGTGGCAGGTTATTAATTAATCGTGAGAAAGATGTTTTAGGTTACTTTACAAAAAGTTTAGTAGATAAATCCAATTGCTCGTTAGATTTCACAATAAACACTAGTTGGTTTACTGGCAATCTTTTAAGATTCGCAATCGTTAAGATTGCCAGAAAGAAAAAAATAATTATGGTATGTTGTGTTTTAACATGGCAATAACGGTCATTGCCCTTTCCTCTCGAACCAAAACAAACAACCATTTATTGTTTTTCGTTTATAAAATGCTAATAATCACGATAATGTCGATTTAGGACTTTAAAAAGCTGTATTTGAAATGAAGGTCGTCAAAAATGTAGGGGGGATCAATGACCGATGTTGCCATTAGAAAAATGAGACAACTATGACCAAGAGGTTTGTTTGTTCGATTAGAAAATGAGATACTATTTGTCGCCGTAAACTAAGGTAATATGCTTAGTTTACTCTCATAAAAAATGAAATGCTTATTTTAATAAACTATTATGGTAATAATAATATTATAAATATTGCGTGGCTGGGTCAAGGGCTTGATTCAGATAGCAGTACTCCTGGGATACGGTACGCATAGTGAAGAGGTTCCTTTCTGTGGAGCTCTAACCACCGGCAGCTTGAACCTTGTTCCTGATGCCAGTGGGCCATCTATTTTCTTTTATAATTTTAATGTTTTTTTATAGTTTTTAAAATAATTTTTATTAATGTATGAAATTAGAGACAAGATGAATCAATAGCTTAAACATATCATTACACCAAAATATTGATAATATGCATATTGATAGAATGATTCATTTCATTCATTAAATAAAGAATCTTTAAACCCATTCTAAAGCTTATCTTCAATTGTTTCAGGAGCACTGTTTCATCCGTCACCAACAGGACAACTTTTACAGCTTACCCGAGATAGTAAGTTACCTACCTTTATTCCCAATATCACGATATACCATCAGTCTATATTATGATACCGTAGGCAATAATTCAGTGGTATCAAATCCAGTACAAACTGATCTCTTATTCTATTGAAACTTAGTACTACGCAGGGCCAGCTCAAGGTTGAAGTACCACAGACGTATGATATATTGTAACGTAGGATATGATTAACATTATTCATGTCTACGTGTTTCACAAGTCACAACACAGTCATGTATTTAATTTCCCAACTCTGTATAAAGGAGAAAGATTCGAGACAAATAGAGAAATATGAAATTGTATACGCCTATTGAATGTGTGTGTGTTTTACAGACACACACATTCTTCGTTACTTTTGTTACAAATTCTGTTGAGAAATCGATTTTCACTAGTATTTGTTATTTATTTATTTAACAAAAAACGTATCTTAAATATTCCCACAGAATACTGAACAAGAATAGCACCTCAATCAGAAACACTAAACAGAGATATCCACTAACTTAATTTATTATTCGTATCTTAATATTAACGTCTCTTTGCAAACCCAGAAAAAAAAAATAAGAAGTTTTTTTTTTTGGCTTGTGCCAAATCATCAAATAACCCTAGCTCTTGGGCAGAGCGAAAGGGAGTGTCAGACTTCTACTGACTAAAAACCACCCATGTTCCTTCTTAGCCCTTTATGTCGAGGCCGCGGTATCTCTTGTGAACAACTCGTAGCCCCAACGGGAAAAAGTAGTTCTATTGAAGTTCAATCACCGTTGTATCAAAGATCTCGGACAATTCAAACTTTCGGCTATATTTAACTGTTTGACGTTATATTGTAACAGTTACTATTTTTAGATTCGTAACCGAGTATATTCGCAAACTCGCGTACGAGAGATGAATGAGAAAATCAGGAACTTTGCGCTTTAGGGTGGAAAGAGAATAACATACCTTCAATGCTTGAGTAACTCGGCACATTCCGAAAAATTGGCCAAGAGTAGGAAACCCATTTTCATTCGGACGTTTCACACAAATATACCATAAAAATCGAGAGTATGAATGTCGATAGGTATAAGAGTACAGAAAGAGCACAGAAAGGATGGATGAACTGCGTGAAGCATGATATGACTGAAAGAGAAGTTCGGAAGAAGAAGAAATGCTGCGCTAATGGTATTCGGTAAGACGATGAAAAGTAAATACTTAGAGGTCGTACAGACTTAAAAGACCGGTTTGTGCCACAAAATGCGTTTTAAATATTTTTCTATCTATAAGTTCTTTATATAAAACTCACGCTTTTTTCAGTTTTGATCCTTCCCTTTTGCCTCGATTTGTTCCTACAGCTGGTCACAAAGGCACGCTCGTTTCAAGTACTGCTCATCTAACTTATCTGATTAATGTACCATGGTAAGACAGCATTATTCATGGATGTGTATCGAGGATAAAACAATATTAATATATTAGTTACTGGTCGTACAAGCATTGCAAAGCATTTTTTGGTAAACCTGTCGTGCTTATATTATTACTGGGTAAGTTATTATAAATATGAATATACCATTAAATACTCTAATACTTTTGAAAAAAAAAGTCTTAAAACTAGTAGTAATCACCACATCATAACCAATTCAGTATAGAAGAATAACATGGTCACATAGATAACACGAAAACCGACTTATATTTTATATCCCGTTGCTGTTATACAACTGGCAAAATATAGGTGAACCGTGAACCTACTTTTAAAACTTCTGAACAATGAAAACGCTCCAAAACAAAGACAATATTATTACGATGAACGCAAAATTATCAGAAACGTTAATTAAGTTCAATGGAAAGGAAAACCTCTCGAATATGCGATAAAAGGAAGATAAATAAAACAGCATAATTTATCAAAAGAATGAATAATAACGATGGAATCATCTGTGCTTCTTGAATTTTTTCTGTACAATACAATAAGTTCTGACTATTATGCCCTTGTACTTAAGTACGATTATTAATACACAAAGGTATAATCGAACTCTTAATCCGGACATACGTAATAGTATTGTTTTTTCCTTAGCCTACACTGTCCCACTGCTGGGCAACGGCCTCTCCCATGGCTTTCAAAGTTTACTAGTCATCATACGAAAATAAATTACTGTCTGTTTGTCTTTTCCCGTATAAATAGCAGAACGGATCTGGATGAAATTTGGCACTCGGATGATAATCAAAAAACAACACCTGACTAGACCAGGACCTTATCTGCATCACATCTCTATTCCACGCGGTAAAAGGTGTGAGAAAGAGCTAGTCATAAATATTTTTGAAGGACCTACCTAGCAGAAACTAGATTTGTGTCGTTACAGTATTTAGAGCTATCCGTCTATTCAATTAGTTTTTCTTTCAATATTAAAATTGGAATAAAGAGTAACATCTATTTCAGAAGGGTTCTTCGCAAAGTTACAAAATTAATCAAGACAACAGTAAAATCAAAGTTTCATTTAACTAACAACTAAGTTTTCGAGTAAACGCATAAAGCCACATCTTTCACCAAACCATACGAAAACAATTTGAACTCAACAAGAACATAAACACCGAAGACCCCATCTATAAATCCACAAGCTTACCACCTAAACTTTTATAGCTAACCCGAAAGAAATATCCATTTCTAAATAGTCTCACAGTCCATTCGTGACAAACATATATACATAATTCATGTAACGGGAACGTTTCAAGACGATTAACCATGTTATTAACAGCTGTATTAATGTTAAAATGGCCGCCGCGATCCCGGACCGGAACATCAAAAGAAACGTAACTGCTGACGTAACAGATCAAACAAACGGACGAACAGACTGTGAGATAAATATGTATGGGAAAGATAGACTTCACTTAGGTGTTTTTGTGGGATTTCATTAATATTTACTGACTGGAAAAGTTTCAAGTAAATGAGAGAATCGCGTGTTTTCTTATCTTCTAGTGTCGTTTCTTCAGCTAAATTAAACAACATTACACCCGTCGTTGTCGTTTTCACAAGTTTAGGCTGATGTGTAGCCCATCCATATAGCTTCTATTATGTTTTAGCCTGGATCTTTTATAGGCCAGTACCTAATCTACAATAATGATGATTTTTAGCCTATCATCAACTTAAAACACTGAAGGAGATCCGTTAAAAGCTTCAATATTAGCTATAGTTGGGGTAAAAATGAGCAATTAAATGGATGACACTGATTATGTCCTCCTTTTGGCGTCATACCCCTCTTTTGCATTACTTTTATCGTTAAAGGTTCTGAGAAGATGAATCAACAAACTACTCGGAACTCGACAAATAAATTTAATTCCAGCCATCCACTGAAGCGTAGAGAAATATTTTACGAGTGTCTGTCTGATTTATTGCTTTACCAAGGAAATGTAATATTTTATGAACTATCATAATGCTTCAATTGTCTTGTATGCGATAATGCATTAGTATTTACTCGTTCTTAAGGTGACTGACTGTAAGTGTTCATGTGCACTCTCGACCGAGAGTTTTCTTTAAGTCTCTCCCAAGAAATCTAGTGTGACTGTTCCTAAATTACCCCAGGCTGATAAAATTTTCGTTTTTCCTAAATCATAGTAATATTAGCATTTTCAATCGGTTTCCCCAATGGGGAAAGGGCGAGCTCCTTTTCCACCGCTCAGCCCTGTGAGGCTCGACCTTCTGAATGGATACCTCCCCACCATACTAATAGAAATGAATTCCTTAACATTTAATAGGTCCAATGCCTCGTATCATTATAAGATCAAGGAAAGGATCGAAAGATATTATAGTCAATCAGACAAAGGAATTCATAGTAATTGAAATATATTGAAAGTGGTTTCAAACAGTTAATTAATGATTGAGAGATGCCAAATATATTAGTATTGCAACCAATAGTTCATGTAAATTACCCTTACGCTAGCGTAATAGGTAATTGATCAGTCGTGACTCACACGATACTTCACATCTGCACCTGAAGCACTCAGAGCAACACTTCCTTAAGTGACGTAAGCGACTTTTCAGCGGCAATGCGTCGGCATCATGCTCCTAGTGAACATTGTCCCTAGCAGTCCTTTCGAACTGGTGAACGTGACAGGGCGGCTTTTCAGCGGCAGAATGTCGGTCATCATGCTATCAGTAGACATGGTCCCTAACAGTCATCAGACTGGTTATAAAATAGATATGGTATCAAACCATCCCCATCCCTCCCCATGTATAGTGTGCACTTTTCGTACAACTAGCGCATCTGCAAGACACGTGTTTGTCAAAGCCTGACCGAATCATTTGTCAAAGTTATAGAACATTTATTTTAGAATCACTATAATATGGTTGGTCATATTGGGGCTGAGAATCAAAACTCAAAAGGCAAATTGGCTGTATCGTTGATTAGAGCTAATGAATACATAATTCAAGAATTATCAGATAATAGAGTTGATAATCAAAACTCAGAATCATTTTGCAATAGAGTTGGAGATCAACTCTATTGGAACCCTACAGACAGCCCCAAAAGCGCCCACCCGTCACCACTTCCTAGTGTTGGAACTGAGGAGAAGAAGTGGCTCAACAAACTCCCCAGCAACACGCTTCTGTCTGTTCAGTTGAAAGAACTTTAATTACTCCATCAGCCTAGGATAATTATTGTAATAAGGAACTCACCCAGTCGTTCACCAACAAACACACACACATCATAATCGTGAATTACTCTAAACAGGGCTTTGAACCAAACTACATTTAACTTATTCAATCACTATCGCACTCTCGCGATCACACGCTAGGACATAGCCTCTCCATATTAACCAAGTCTCCGCTAGACTTTTATCGCTCATCTATCGACCGATCACTCTCGCGGTATCGAACCGACTCCCCTTCCGTCATCTCCAAAACCACCACGCTGCACACACGGCTTGCATCGACTACTTCCCACGGGTTTCTTTTATCGCTGTTTTTGCCCAAACTTCTCAATTGTTTTAAGGGTCTCTTTAGGTAGACTGACCGGCGTTTATTGCAAACAGATGTGGGTATGCTCTTGTGCTCTCTTAGAAATCGTATTGTTTTTTATCGTTTCATAAGAGTTATTTGAAACTACATTTGGCTTGTCAGCCATACAAGTGTCTAGTCCGTTTCCCATTAAACCAAGGATTTATTATGCCTTTCCAAGGAGTCGAATATTACTTTAGAATTCAAAACTAGAAAGTTCGTTTTGTTATTAATTACGGTCAGGCCGTCGGGTCATAAAATATAAATGCAATGTGTTTGAAAATTGCCCGATACCTCGTGGTGATTTTAAAACCAGAATCAAGATCAGAATACATTTAAATTCCTTAATAATTAAGAGTACGTGACAGACAGTCACACTAGCAAGAAACCTACAAGGGGCGGAGAGCTAGCGAAGTACATTCAGGCTAGACAAGCGCAATGCTGCCTCGGAATGTCTCGTAAGAGTTTACAGCCGTCATTAAAGTTTTTTATAAACACATTTTATTAAATAATATTGGTCATTATTACAACTTTGAGCAAAACTGTCCCTATTTTGTGAAACGTCAACGAAACTCAAAATATTGCCACCTTTTACAAATTCGAGCTGTCAAATCGTTTGAATCAAAACTTCATAACAAGTTGAGACGTCAGCTCAAAATAAGCCGCCTGTAAACACGCTGAGGTTCAAAATGTAAATTAATTTGACAGTTTTAGACACAACATCTTTTGTCTCTTTCTTGCTGTAATAATTTGTACAGGATAGCAAGATAGGAAATTGACTTTAGGATTAGTTCGGGATTGTCAAGGTTTAGTCGAGCTTCAGTCTCTTCCCAAACGTTGACGTGTCATATTTAATTTTACGACCTGGAACTATAATTATAATCAGCAGAAGCCCATGCTCATGAAAGTTCATCAATTTTAAAATTAAAAATAATATTTTTAGAATTTATTCATATCTATGGATGATACTGATTGTCCTTTTTGCAACACAACACAAATTATATGATGAAATACATTAACTTAAATGTTAAAGGAAAAATATATTTTCTATACCTACATAAATCGACGTATTTACGTTATTTACACCACGTGCTAGTGCTTCAGAACTAATTTAACACATAATAAGTTGTTTCACCTAACGTAACATTGGTTTTGAGTTTATTTGATATTAATTTCACATTGTGTTCCATAATTATGTTTTTCATTGTACTCAAAAACTGTTAATAATAAACGAAAATTGTTTTCGATTTTTGTTGCTAAACACCTACTTTAGACGATGAACAAGAGAATCTGCAAACAAAACGGAATCGGGGTCTCGTTCTCGTAACTTTTCTTTAGCAAATGTAACTTCGTCAGCTCCATAAAACCTTAAGTTTTTCTTCAAAATAGGCTGTCCTATTTTTACCCAGAAAGAAGAGATATTATGTCACAATTGTTATAAAACCCCATTGTTTTGAACGCACGTAAGGAGGTCGACGCCCGGAATAGTCGGCAGTATGGCGACGTGCCAATATGGACGTTATACGATTCACGTGTTACGCAATACGCAATTGTGGTATGCGGAATTGATAAGCTCTTGACGTTCTAAGGTATACTTCGATACGGAAATACCTATCTCAACAATTTTGAAAAGGACTCAGTTTTTCTTAGCGATTTTGAAATTCGAGCGACGCTATGACTGCTGAAATGTACACAATTTAAAGTACATCTAAGCTAACCCGTCAGGAAACATCGGGCGTGATGTTGTTTCCAAAATTATAAATTCAAGCACGCTACATCGATGGTGAACCAAAAAGTAACTAGTGGAATTGAAAAAAACGTTTCTTCACTACATTTCCGTTTTATAACTTCTTCATTTATCTACGTGAAACATACCCTACTATTAGGCAACTACCAAACCATAATCTTAGTTTAAAACTATTGAAGCGTTTGGCTAACTTAAGACCTAAAATGGCGTCGAAATTCATATAATTCAAGTCTATCTCTTCCATGCAATACGGGGTCTAAGTGCGTTCTCGCCTCGACAGGTTTTCGGATTAGATGTGGCTGTTCGTTTTCTAACCGGCTCGCTTTCAACAGTGTTACTTCCTTCCCTTTTAGGACACGCCTTTGTCCAGCAACTGTTCGACTGAAATGTAACAGAAATTTGAATTGCACCAAAGGAGTCGAGATCGAGTGAATGCTTTTGTTGCAAAACATCAAGTTGGATTTGAACTGAATAATATTACATTTTAATGTACCCTTATTCGATGGGCTGAGGTGCTTCTAGGTTGTTTTTGGTTTTGGTGTGACGAATAGAGTACGGAGCTTTGTTTGAGAATGAAAATAAAGCAATTCCAGATGGGAAAGGGCAGAGGTATCGAATAGTATGTCAAAAGTAGTACGTATCTAGTAGTACGTAGTAATAATTTATTATAAATTACATAACACATGACATAGCATCTCGCCTTTGATCCCGGAAGGCTTATGCAGAGGTGTACCTCTAATCTGATGTTTGAGCCTCGTGCAATACACTATAGGCAATAGACTCGCCTCCCAATTGCCATCAACCGAGCACAGATCCAGATTCCATGGCTCAGTGGATATATAAATTGTCATAATATCAAAGAAAAGTATAGCCACTTAAAATATAAAGGAGTTGTAATACAAAACCCTTTTTTTGAGTATTCCTAATAAAAATGTGAATTGAGCCGTAGGCAGGGGCGTAGTACATGCTTACTGTGGAGCATAGCGGTGTTTCAGCTAATACGAATTGCTACAGGGCCTAGCATATTAAGCGAACACGTCATGATCGCACTTAGTTAACATATTTATGGAAATTGCTACTATAAATTAATCTATATTTTAGTATCTGTGCCTTTTTTTGGTGGGTGGAAAATCATCAATTAACCCCTCCCGCTCTTGGGCAAAGCGAAAGGGAGTGTCAGACTTCTACTGACTAAAAACCACCCGTGTTACTTCTTAGCCCTTTATGTCGAGGCCGCGGTATCTTTGTGACCAACCCGCAGCCCCTACGGGATAGTATCTGTGCCTGCCTTTATGATTTTTAATTATTTGGCAGTCGTTACGGGTAGACGTAGTCCAAAGCCTAAAAGACTATCATCTAGTTTCATCGAGGGTTTTACCCAGTAACTGCGTGAAGGCCGGATACACAATATATTCATGTGAAATACTGGTATTCCACATACCGACAACATAGTTGAAGAAGGCTAGGCAGTTGACGAGTATTTCTGTGCCCACCGGCCGTTCAGCTTGTTTGGCTCATTGAGGCAGCTTAAAGGCTAGTAATAATGTGGTCGACGCCGACTACCTCATCGCTTTCTACCAGGTGTATAGTGGGCATGTCGAAACATGTATGTAAAGGTCGTAGAAGGTGGCGGTCTGTGGTTTCTGCCTAAACCCATAGGAAAACAGCGTTAGTTTATAAATATAAAATTAAACTTGAACGAGAACTTAAATTCGATAGGTATTTATTTTCTCGAACAAATTATGTTATAAACACCTAATGGATATGTAGGTCATAGCAACAAAATATATAGATAGTGTTTTATAATAAGGAAGAGTGACAAGAGCTTTGGGAAACATGAAAAGAGGGCGACGTGGGTCTTTTCCTTGACGCATTTATTGTTAAACGCGCAAAGATGCGCTCAAATAGACCGATTCCAATTTCCGGGACAAAACAAAGGGATAAGAAAAGCAGAGTCGAAATAAGATCTCACACGTTGAAATACGAAACTATGGACCGTTTAGGTACGTTACTATGAAAATTGAGTACGTTACTATGAAAATTGACAATATGGATACGACTTGACGGTTTCCTAAGTTTCAGTGAATACCTTCATACTAATAACTTTGTAAACTTGGATTCGTGTTGTGCACGGAATTCACAAGGCTAAGTTTAGATTCTAGTTGCTCCGGCCTATAATTATATCATCCGCTAATTGTTTTGACAGTTCCAGCCAACATTAGTTGTGAGCGCGTCTAGAAGGGTGAATCTGCGATGTTGTAATAAATGTAACGATAATAGAACATTACGAGATTCATCATCAATACAGAATTATTGTTCAACAAGTTTATTTTTATTACTCTATATGACTTATTGTTAACATCGTTTTTAACAAATTTTAGCACAGGCCCAAAAATACTTTCCTTGTTTTGATAACGGTTATTGCATTCGTAAACGTGTTTTGATTTACAGTCTTTGGCTGTGTTTTTTGAAGAACAATACAGAGAGATATTTCGTACTGTTATTTAGTTTTAGTCATTAATTTATCAAAAAACGAAACGTTGCCTACTCTAATCAATATTAAAATAATATATATATATCTATATAATCTTAGATATAATATATGTATATATATATATATATATGTATAATATATAATAAAGCCTTACATAGTATAAAACAAAGTCGCTATTTTTGTCTGTTTGTTTGTCTGTATGCTTAAATCTTTAAAACTACGCAACGGATTTTGATGCGGTTTTTTTTAATAGATAGAGTGATTCAAGAGGAAGGTTTTAGTATATAATTTGAACGACATCCACGCGGGTGAAGCCGCGGGCATCAGCTAGTATATATTTATAATCTCCCATCCTTTTTTTATTTTGGGGTTGGGAAATCATCAAATGTCTCTTCCCGCTCGGAGCGGAAGGCAGTGTAAGGCTTCTACTGACTAAAAACCACCCATGTTCCTTCTTAGCCCTTTGTGTCTATGCCGCGGTATCTCTATCAAACAACCCGCAGCCCCGACATCCATATACATCCATATTGAAGCTTCAAATGTGTTGTTCAATTAGATATGGTTGAATTTTCGATAACAATAATATCATCCACATCATGGTTGACCACACGGCTATCCTATTAGTTCAACTGGAATTCAATCGATAATACAATTATAGGCTATCAATGGGGTGACATAGCCACTTGATCGTATCTAATTGATTGTTACGATGTATTGGTTAAGATGGGCTAGCAATACGAAGGCATTAGAGCTATAAAGATGACCTGGTGAAGGTTGCGGGGATCCGCTGGATGCGAGAGACACGGGACCGGT
This sequence comes from Diarsia dahlii, assembly GCA_949775195.1. Taxonomy (NCBI): domain Eukaryota; kingdom Metazoa; phylum Arthropoda; class Insecta; order Lepidoptera; family Noctuidae; genus Diarsia; species Diarsia dahlii. The sequence continues at coordinate 21,363,068 of OX459197.1, read as the reverse complement.
CAATGTGGCGACACTTAGGGGAGGCCTATGTCCCGCAGTGGACGTCTTTCGGCTGAAATGATGATGATGATGATGAGAGCTATAAAGCGGAAGACTAACTGCCGCACTCAGAGAGCTTTAATAATTACTTAGGCCATAACTTAGTAAAGGTTTTGACAGTTTTGTCATACAAAAGGATGTCAAAGCTTTACTAAGTGACGACTTAAGTAATCATTAAATATTTCTGAGTATCGCAGTAACTAACTTTGACCTCTGACTTAGTATATCCTGACACAGCTCAGTATAAATTCAAGCCAACTTGCTCTTTCTAGGTAAGTTAGTTAACTGTTCAGAATGTATTAAATACACATTTTTCAATGGATTAATATGAAAATGGTTGAATGAAAGAGTCATTCAAAATGATCATCAAATGTCACCATTAGCGTGGTCAGTAGGTATAATTAAGCAAAAAAGCATGTTGTGTAACGTGTTGTTTTTTAACAAAATCAGTTATCCCATTTATTTGTCTTCTTGAACCCGAAATATAATTACTTTCTACATAATACTCATAAAAAAGCCTCGACACTGTTATCGTAATACCCTGAAACAAGGTTAAAAGATAACGTCTCAGATACAACCTTTAAAGACGCACATCTCAAAAGATCACGTTTTCAATACCTCTTCTTAATCCAATTTTCATTAATCCTCTAAGAAAATTGGACAAAATTCTTCTCACAAAAACGGGACACCTGGGGTCTTACTGAAGAAAAAATGTGAGAAAAAAACCTACATTCTAGCCTTTCCTAAGTTTACAAGCGGGTCATATAAAAGTCAGGAGGAGAGGTTATTTTGGGCTCTGCGGTGTACCGCCTAAATAAACATGATTCAGGTGCCCCTAAGCAACGCTTCGCAGTATTTTGATAGAGGGCAGCACTGAACTACGCTTGAAGACTCGCTGGAGACTACGCAAGAGGAAATTTCTTAGAAAATCCTTGTGATTTTATGACAATGTTGATGTTACCGCATTCCTATGTTGATCTGGTTTAAAGTGAGCCTCATATTCTTGCTTCGGAATTGCGACTGCGAGTTATTGCGAGCTTGGGATTGAAAAAGGCTTGAATTATATTTGTGTTGCCTTTACATTTTTTTTTTAATTATGTAAACTTCACCAGACGCTATGTATGGTTTTCTTCTATTCTTTGTAGACGATGAAAGTGTGCCATGACTTAAACCACATTGTTGACCTAAGAACCGAAATCGAAATCTCCTTGCCAAAACCATTTTAATGATCTTTCTTTGAAGTAGTTAGGTGGTTATGAGCATCTCCCCACTTACGATGCCTTAATAACACAGGTATACGATAAATCTAATTTCATTCCAAAGAATAAAAACCACATTGTAATGAAATGACATAATCCACTCATCATTGAAATCCTTTGTTTGCTATGCAAATATTACCTCGGTTTTAGCTAGAAATCAATCCTTTCAAACGTCAATTCATGGTATTACTCTATTAAACAGATTATTTCAAAGTTGTGAGAGAAGGTATTTGAGAACTATCATCGCTATTGATACAACTATTCAGTTTCTATGGTGTAAAGAAGTTTCAATGCATTCAAGTCTTGTTAATTAATATGAACTTTAGAATATTGTGCTCAACATTCTTGGATGCTGAGTTCTAAGTCTTGAGTATTATTCTAGTAGAGTAGATCCGATACGCACTCAAGCATTCGCTACACGAAGTTTTGTAACCGTTCGTTGTGCGAGCTTTTATTATGCGACATAATGAATGCTCACGCTAAGTAGTATCGTGCATACAATCATCATGTTATCGATGTCGACTAGAATAACTTAAGGAAATCGTTGTAACTATTATGGAAGTACTTATTTTACGATACTTTTAAAAGGATTTGATATTAGGGTACGTTTGGCAGAGACAAAGGTCTAATGCCAGTTGAAGGTAATTTAAACAAAATATAATATCCAAATTCGAAGTCAACTAACCCAAACTACTAAAATTTTTAAGGGATAGAAGTTGGTGCACTCGACTTCTTGTTGTTTGTCATTTTTGTGTCGTTTTGTGAAATTAACTTGCACCTTAATTTTTCGTCTCCCCAAGAAGACAGCTTTTTGCAGCAAACTCCCTGAAAAGATTCTACGGACCTTATAAAAACCAACAAGTACGTAAATAGGCATCACTAGCAAACACGTAGGTCCTGAGTTATCGCGCAATCTGGCAGCATGGAGTGCGACCTCCGATGGTGGCAGTTGATTGATTGCCTCGGCTTACCCGGTAAGACGGAGGGAAAAATGTTGATGTTGTGAATGTGCCTACATTTACAATAAATATTATCATAAGAGGGATATTTTTAGACTTTGGCCTGTCAAAAGAGTCGCTTTTTATGAGTAATTTGGAGAGTTACTGGTTTGTACGGCGGATTTTTTATCGAGATACTTGACAGATGTGCCATCATCTTACTTAGGTCGTACGATAAACTGTCTACAATGAAATAAGACGTACATTTATTGATATACGATGATACGATGTAAGTAGAGTTGTAAGGGATTTTAATAAAGATATAAATAAATAAACGATGTGCATTATGAGTGAGCGAGGCAATTCTATTCAAATCTCACTGCCAAAGGAATAGAAACTGTGAACAATTTTGGCGCGGTATGGCGAAGCTATGAATTAAAACTACGTCGTGTAAGACCTCATGCGGTTTTTGCTAACACGCGATGGTCAAGTGTGGTGATTAATACCTGTTCGTGCCCTGACCAAATAGTCAAAAGTGTTCGTTTTTACCTACTTAATCAATTTTTCATGTTGCCACCTACAATAATAATAAGAGAGCTACAGAGCCAGATAAGCTGAGGAGGCTCTCACTTGACAGCTGGATCAAGAACTTGATTCACAAAGCAGTACTTCTGGACCTTACGCATATTGGTAGTAGGTTACTCTCTCAAGAGACCTGACCACAGGTAGGTCGGATGTGCCTGTTCCCGATGCTGGTGGGCTACTATTTTGTGTTTGACCTGTATTTTAAAAGTTAAAATGTTTCGTATACTTTTGATTTAAAAAATGTAATTAAATCTTGAAATAATAGCAAGCTACCGAAAGTGCGGTGAAAACAGTTTTTACATGGTATTTATTTATTTACAATAAGAAATCAGAGGTTTACTCTTTGGCCTTGTGGTAGCATACCTGGTCGCTCTTCACAGCTATCGATTTCCAGATCTAAATTAAGTCTTAATAAGAGTTTCCGTACGGATTTTTTCAGTAGCAGCCCGGAGCTCGATTTATGACCCGTAAATGTCAATTATAGGTGCGTCCCTATGTCATTCTTAAATAAAAACTGGCAACATTTTGATAGTAGGTAATACAAGAATCCATGCACCACACCTAACCCTTCGGATGAACAGACGGAATATGTAAATCATTAAGCACCGTTGATTTAACAACGACATTATTTTAATTTAAAATATTCTCAAACGAATCATTCAGTCGTTAATAATAAACGTAATAAGCCCTTAACATAACGTTGAATGGCAGCAAGCCTTTATGAAATGCGCAATACATCAGTTTTCAGCCGAAAACTGTTTTACGTATTGCGATGGCGTACAGAAATTTTAATTGCCATCAATCTAGGAGTTTCATTACAGTTGACAACGGCCTGATGGTATTTTTTTATTAATTGATATTGGTAAGAGCTTTTATGTACTTTTATGAATGGTATTATGTTAGTTTCGATATTTTTAAGCCCAAAAATAATACAGGGCTGTACCGAACTGGTCTCGTGTTTAAATGATGACTGCGTAGCAGCTAAGATCCTGATGAATAATATAACAAAATCCCTAATTGATGAGAGATGCTGCAGAGAAAGGAAAAATGCGTCATAAATATTTGATTATTATGTCATACCGAGTTTCCTCTGTGCTTTGGAAAGTACGATAAGCCGTTGTTTCCGGCTGTTGATTGTAGAACTTTGACAGTCAAACAGTCTTACCAAAGGGGTATCGTATTACCCAAAACTAACTGTGCTGTAGATGTCAAACAGGCAGTCGCTCCATGTTTAGAAAAGGCTAAGCAGATGTTGATGATGACATCACTAGTCATATAACAATCCAAAGGGTTAGTTCTAAACACAAGTCAATTTCATCAAGGTTAACCCATCCCTGCTTCGTTTCTTTTCCTCTTGGCATTTACTATTTCATTCAACACTCCTATTCGCAATGTAAAGGTAAACATACACCACATTTGTTTATGCGACCGAGTTCGGAAACTGAAGGTCGGGTCGTGAACCTACTTCTTACGCGATCAAGGCGAAGCTGAGTGCTATAACATATTTATGTAATAGATGTTGCTGATATTGCTAGTGGTGAGAATGTTCCCGAATGTATTTTAATATCGAGTGGTTTTCAGATCAAAAGAGTAAAGCCATTTATGTTATTTATGCACAGAAGCGGCTGGGTGAATTTTCATTTGAGTTATTTAAAACATGAATGGCTACGTAGAGCGCAGATACCTGCTGCTGACATAGGCCTCTTCTCTGTAACAAATAATTGTCTTTAATCCACCACGCAGGCTGGCTCAGTGATTGTAGGTAGATGTCACATGTCTTCGAATTTTCGGTCATGCCTTTTTCCTCACGATGTTTTCTTTCACCGTTTTGAGAGCAGTTGTGATGGAATAAATTACACAAAGTAATGCGCCTGTCTGGGTTCGAATCTACGACTAACTGCTCGTAAGTTGGGGCCGCCACCAGAACACAAGTGTGGTATGTAGACGGACTTAATGCCTCAAGGCATTCTTTAAAAAAACGCATTTTGATAGAGTACAAAAATAAATAAAAAAGGAGAATACTAATTTGTTTCTAAATTGATATACACAAATTATAGGTGATGGTACCTTTAAGATAACTTATTTTTTATGACTTTCTAACAAAAAATCCAAAATGTGAAGTGGGTCTTAAGCATGTCCGACCATGCCATATGAGAAAATCGTTAAAGACATTGTTTTGATTAAGTACGGCAGATACTTACAGCGGATTCCTTCGGTATCAGATACAGGTACATATTTCATACCATCCCACGGTTGAAAAAACAACCACTTTCTGAAAGTCAAAGTAAAGAAGATGCTATGATAAAAAAATAACACTTTTATCTTTTTCCTTCTTCGAAAGATTCCTTGACTATGCGGTTTCCGAAGTAAAGTTTCTTTGAAAGAAAACTGTACAAGTGAACAGTCGGAATTTGAAGTATTTAAAAGTTACATAGTTAGTTGGCATGCTCAGAAACTGGAAAGGAAGTATCTATCTATATGTATAAGTATAAGTGCATGGTAAGTTAGAAACGACGGAGTCCGCTTATCACTCAGAATTATGTAGTAGAAGTTACAAATGTATAGACTAACTTATGTATGGCAGTTACACGGTTTTGTTAGTGTATGGAAATAATTTGTGGAGATAGACTGACAATATTGTTTTATGGGTAGTGAATTTTAACAGCATTGTCTGAATTTTGGGTTTGTATAAAACCTTTGGTGTCGACGTGTAAATGGTGCATGATTTTGTTGTTTTTTTTATTAGGGGTTCTAAAATCTGAATTCTGAAAACAAGAAATTCCAATAAACTAAATTTCTAACTTTCGATTACTTTGGTATGAATCTATTTTAAGTTCTATAAGAACCATGCAGATTGCAACTTTGATGAAATATGAACATGGATAATGTAACTTTATTGAAAGCTTAGTTTTGCTTTCAACATCAGATTGGCTAATACATCTCTTTGGCATCAAGGATGTGTTATGCAGGAGCCCTAATCCAAATAAGAGCCAAAGTTCGACATAGAGCGCTGCCAAGAATATTTACTAATATTATAAAGAAGTAAAGTTTGTGTGTTTGTATATCTGTTAATTGTAAGGGGTAATCTCGGGATCAACTGAACCGATTTTAAAAATTCTTTCACCAATAGAAAGCCACATTATTGCCGAGTGTCATAGGCTACTTTTTATCCCCGTATTCCCACGGGAACGGGATCTACGTGGGTGAAACCGCGGGACGTCCGCTAGTATTTAATATTTTAAGTAGTTTTAGCCCTTTTAGCACATTGATTTTGAAGTTAAGTGTGAATGTGTTAAATAAATTCCACTTGATTGATAGTTGATTTTTTTTCTTTTGTACATATTCTCTACATTTACAAATATTTCTTAAAAATATGTTTGTACTAGGTGTTGCCAGCAGCTTCGCCCGCTACAACTCGAAAATTATCCCACGGGAAGATAAAATCTAGATAAAAAGGTTATAAACTATCTGTGTACCAAATTTTATACAAAGCCGTTCAGTAGTTTTTGCGCGAAAGAGTAACAAACATCCATACATACATACTCGAAAACTTTTGCATTTATAATATTAGTAGGATATAAAATATCATAAAAATAGTGGCCTAACTTGGTCGGAACCAAAGTCTTAGCTACCGGCGGATAAGGCTCTATAGATAGGAACATCCTCATAATGCATTCGGGTCTTATGGAGGAGTACTACCTTCTAAACTTGATCAAACCGCCTAGCGAGATCCTCGAGAGATAATCATCAAGGCTGTTGGCTACCAGATCATTGATCGCAACAACAATTATCACTCCTAATAAAACATCATGCATGAGCTCTTTAACATTCACAAATACACGGTATTAAAGTGTTTAGGTTGGTACCTATACCTATAACGTGTGACTACGGCTTTTCTTTTTGTTCTATCCTGAAAATCTTGTTTCATACTTTTTCAGCGTCGTTTTTTTTTTTTGTCGTAGTCGGGTTTTAGTTTTTTACTTTTTTTTTTTATTTAAACAATTTTGGTGTTAAATATTTTTTTTACTCTTGACTTTTTGTCCGGTAGAGGGCGTGATTTTAAATTTGACCAATATTTTGGAAATGTACAAGTGAGGCCCTTTCAAATGATACCAAACACGGCGTAATTTATCTCCATTTTTATTTTTTAAGCCTTACTTTTTGTCCGCTAGAGGGCGCCAAATCACTTTTTGTGACACGTCAAGTAGCCTATGTTCAGCGGAAAATTAAGACGGTTCTAACGATACCTCATATGTCGAGGTTCCGATAAGTAGATTAGAAGCTATGAGGGAACAGATGAAGATACACACATACATACATACATACAAACATACATACATACATACATAGCCAGTCAAAATCATAACCCTCCTTTGGCTTTGCCGTAGTCGGGTAAAAAGTGGCGTGGTACCCTCAATAAGTTCAGATAACTCACTCCAAAGGAAATCACCGCGACGCCATGGACCCACATTATTGCATTCTGTTCCGTGCGAGAAGGAATCTTGAATGCTTGCGTGCAACCAATTACTGCACTCGACGATCCTTCGCGACTTATGCAGAATGTAGCCTAGAAAATGGCTTAGAGAAATGCGATTAGAGAAGGCAATAACGTCTTTTTTACGTAATTGATGTAAGTAACTGACTCTTTGATCTAGTGGTAAACGACATCTTGTAGATTACAATTTCATCAATAGTTCTATCACATGTTCCAAAACGTATTTCATTTTCAAGTCAATTTTTTCAAGGCAATGGGGCATTTGATATCGTGTCCTGCCTGTCTTGTTATTTAGACATCACAGGAGCTGATGGAAGCTACTGTAAATGCTAAACTCAATTTGAATAATAATTGTCATCGACACGCTTGAAACATAGAAGTAGTCTCATTCAATTGATTGCACTATTTGCACTGTATAGTTTTGTTTATTGCTATTGCCTGTTTGGTACCTGCACAGTACCGGATCAAATACATACCTATTCCTGCATAATCTAAACCTAGGTACATTCTACAGTTTTGTATTGTCATAATCAATTTTTCAGCGAGCAAGCTCCAGCATATTTTCGAAACATCCTCCCCAGCGTTTCGCTGAAAATATGCGACGAAACACAAAATAAACGTTAGAGTATTGCGCAGTACATTTAGAAAGTTTTAATAGTTGTTTATTTCAATCTTATGTCCGTTTGTTAACTTCTGTTGTGCTAAATGTGGTACATTGACCCCAAGGGGGAAATATAGCTTCTTTTTATCTGTTTCGTGTATTCTTCCTTCTTTTGAGGGGTATTCTGAAAGTCTGGAAACTTGTGCGTTTTAAAGTTGATCATTAGGACACATTAATTACCAAATTGTTTGCGAGTTGATAACAATAATATAATAATAATAATAATAATAATAATATTCCACAACTATCACACAACGCCATCTAGTCCCAAGCTAAGCAGAGCTTGTGTTATGGGTACTAGACAACTGATAAACATACTTATATATTTCTAAATACATACATATTATAGATAAATTACACCCAGACACAGAACAAATGATCGTGCTCATCACACAAACATTTGTCCTGGGTGGGAATCGAACCCACGACCTCCGGCATAGTAGTTAGGGTCACTAACCACTAGACCAACAGGCCAGTCGACAATAGGTCTCTATTAGGAACCTCTCCCTAACCTTTCATGATTTGCAGATTACAAAGACGTTATTGATTAGTTAACTGCCCAAAAATATGATAATAATGAAATCTAACAAAACATGCTTTTTAGAACATTTTCTCTAATAACTCAATTGTCCTGGAAACACATTGAAATAAATGACTTAACTAACTACAATCAGTATGTTCGTAGTAAATGCCTGACATTATAATAATAAACTAATTACATTTTGAAATTGTATTGCTTTATGCTAACAATGCACCTAATAATTAGCAACTAAATTTAAATTGTACAACAGGCAAAAACACGCGTACAGTAAAGCATGGTATTTCAAATATTAAACTATTAAATTTGCAGCAATCGTAATATTAGTTGGAACACGACAACGCCAATTTGCAGGAATTAGCATCGCGATTTTATGCAAATACTGTTTTGAAACATATTGTTTATTTTATAATTAGTAGAAGACTGGATCATTAAAGTTAAATAGATTTTCAGAATAATTTATCGCAGTCTTTAGTTTTTTTTCTGTTTTAGGTGACGCCTTATTAGTAGATAATAACTTGTGAATGTGTGAATATTAGTCTGCGTGAACTTTCTTGCTACAACATAAAAGATTCTATGGCAATCCGCAAAAGTGGCTTTTTATGAGTAAAATGTTGTTTTGAAATAGGAAGAGTGAGATTACACCCTTCGAAAGTTTTACTAATTACTTGGTGTAGATTGTGTGTAGGTACTAATTATTGCAATTTAAACGTATTCTAAACGAAATATCTAAAAGGTCAAGCATTGAAATAATAACTCTCATGAATGAACACCATTCTGTCCTTCCTTTCAGTCCGATCAAAGTTACGTGTCGCGGGGTTCATTCGAAAACAAATTTGTTTATTCAGGGGCTACAAACCTCCTGAGAGGTCCAGACTCCGTTTAAATACGATATGAGCATCAAAGCGAGGATGCATGAAATTGAGCGAATTTGAATGATTTCTGAACACATGTTTATTTTATAATGCGGCTCGTAATGTTATTGGATTTTGATTTTTGGGTCTGAAAATGTGAATATGAATTCTTGGCATTCTAGGAAGAACACGTAGTTATTTTTTTTATAATATGACTCAAAATCAAAATATTTTATTCCACATAGGCCTGCATGCACTTATAAAACGTCGACAACGTCGACTAGCTCCAGTGGCTTCGCTCTTTGAAACGTACTAATGGGATAAAATAAACTTGTATTTATTATGTTGGCTTTGAGTCCTTACCTCTTTCTGTTGATAATATACGCGTTCAAGTCGAACATGCTTGCTGTTTACCGATAAAATTCTTCTTATCGGTAAAGATGGACCTGAGATACAAAGCAGATTGGAGAACACAAGCTGGAGAATGTTGCCTTGAAAACCAGCAGAACTAAAAATGAATACATGTTCTGCGATTCCAGCGGTATCTCCTTGGGGTCACAGCGCTAGAAGGCACGTTTCTTCTTCTCTGCTTCGACTTTCAAACTATCAGTTCACCAGTACAAAGCAATGGCGAAAAAGATAGTAGTATAAAGCACACAATTAACATGTGATGGACGAAATGGCAGAAGGTCACTAAATCAAAATCAAAATTCATTTATTCAAACTAGGCTGATAATCAGCACTTTTCGAATAAAATAAAAAATAAAAAAATCGGAAGATTTATAAAGCAATGGTGGTCGGTAATAGGGATGTATGAAAGGCAATTGCATATGATTGAGATAAGAATGCTAAAGAGGATGTGTAGTTATGTAGTGGATAAAATAAGCAATGAGCACATACGTCTGATTGTCTGAATGTGACACACAGGTAACTGGAAAAGTTTTGTGTTAATCGGTTGGTTTGGTTTAGGCATGTGATGAGAAGGAATGAGGAAAGTTTGAAGTTTGAATGAGTATGAGTATAAGAGTAGAAAAAGATCAAAGAAACGATGTGTGAAGAATGATATTGCAAGAAAGGAGGTGTCTGATGGGATGACAATTAATACAGAAGTTTGGAAGACAAAGAAATGCTGCACTGACCTGAAATAAATTAAAACAAGGACAGGAGAATTATCATATTATTATGTCCTGGGTCATGGTCTAGCTGATATTCAACTGGGAAGACCTATGTGTTAATTGTTTTCATCAAAATCCATTCAGCTATTTAGTGAAAAGTTATTTGAATTTTAAGACACTCTAATCTTCTCTCATACTTAAAGGACTACACAAAGAAAACTTTCTAACTTGATTCAAAAGCTCACAGCTTGCTCTTTCACAACTACCCCCGATAGTTTACCAGTTAGAGAAACACAGTAAAAAGTGCAAACACAGCTAAATCCTAGACGTTCCCACGTTCCCTATACGTTCCCACCGACGATTTAAGGAAAAATAACTTACTGCTGCATTTGCCTTTAAAGATTGCGGAACAAAATGATGTGAACGTTCTCGACTTTGAGACTTTACTCGAGTTCTCGAGTTTCGAGTACCTTTCGAGTTACTTTTGAAAAAGAAGACTTTACAATGAAAGACTTTGGGCTTGTTTTATGATTCGAATGCTATTTTATGTTTGAATTGAATCTCTTAAATCGGTTTGCTTATTTGTTTCCAGTAAAATGTTTTTTTTTCTTTTTTAAACGAGCATTTATTTTGACTGTTTTGAGTAGTGACTAAAAACTTTTAGGAGAGCAGTAATTGCTGTCAAATTAAGAGATTTTACTGAAGAGTTTACTGTTATTTACTTTTATTTTATTTGTTTATTTGGTAATAACTATACATATATGGTCGCTTCTGGTCGCGTCTGTCTGAGTGACCGCTTAATTCCTTTAATAAATTTTAATTTCTATATTGGTTTTGAACTGGTTATTATTCACCTTTATTTACAGATTTTCTTACGGAATGCTTCTAGGAATGTAAATAATAATAATATGTTACTATTGATCTGTGTTCTTTATCTAAGTTAATTAGATATAAAACGCAGATCAATGGTTTGACATAGCAAATCCAACTAAACATTGCAACTATGTCAAAAAAGGGCGTGTCGTGAGTGCGAAAATGAAGAATTATGAGGAGAATTTTTGATGTTACAACGACTAGACTCCTAAACAAAACGGAGCCAACAAAAAAGAAAAAAACTCATTACTTTTACATCGAAAACATAAATCGTTTCAAGCCGAACCCTTCTTAAATTCTTATCAACTTTATCGTCGCTCTTCAACATCTGAAACCTAAATGGACCTAAGTCTCGATAATTTCTATTCACGAAATGGTAACAAAAATCCATCTTAGTTCTTTTTCTTTGGCAGGGGTCATGAATCATTCTGCCTCTGGGCAGTCCATTGAGTAGTGCGTTTGAGACAAGACAAATATCCTACTCGTGCCATTAATCCTTCTAATCTTGACAGAAAACCTCCGGGGAATTATATAGACGGCGGTGTGAAGGTATTTATCAAATCTCGGGCAGCTACACTGATTCGAGTTGCTTGCTTAATGATATGACTATGTTGTTATTGTTTCTGCGCGATGAATAAGTAGTAACAAAAAGTTAAGCTTATTCTTAGAATAATAATATAATTAAAGTAACAGATCATGGGTTTTTTTCATACATATTAATTATTTTGAGGTTACATACATGAACGGGACTCTGAGATCTATTTCACTAGACTCAGCCGCACAACTGTGATGTTCGTAGAATGTTCGTAGTGGACTGTATGATTTTAACGTGGATAAGGAAACACAACGAGACCAAACTGTGGCCTCTACACAAGTACTAGATCTTCTTAGGTCTTCACTTAGTACCAGAATGTGTGGGACTTATATCACTGTATGTAGCACAATAAAACACTGTTTTAAATACAATAAAGAAATAAAAGGTTTATTTGACTCACTTAGTACTTATTTACACTTGAAAGTATTACTAGTAGGAGAGATCACTGTCGACTGTGTTTTCAGTACAAATCCTTGCCTCCTATATCCTTTTACATCATGATTCAAGTAGTGGCAAAATGTTTAAAATCTCTTTTACTAATATCCAACAGAAATTCTAGATTTAAGGCAACCTGCGTGCCAGATTCTTATTGGTTAAAATTAAGGCATTCTTATTGGACTAGAATTCAGCCTTTGAAATTGCCCAATCAAAAACATTATTAAACTTTTACGAGTGGAATTTTCCATAACTTTTGTACCTATTCTTGACAGACTTTGAAACACATAAAGTCGTTATGTAAAACTTACGTAATACACTTATATAACTTAAAGAATCGAAGTTAGACTAATTTTAGGGTTCTGTTTACATTACAATTGGCTAACTAGTACTATCTATTCTTAAGTTATGTTACACAATCTTTACAAAGCTTTAGTTATTGAATGATCTTATATACTTCTTATATACTTCTTATATACTTATCCTAGCTTATCCTAGGAATTCAAAACAAAGCTATTCTACTTAATCTACTTATTAATAGCGAATTACAGATTAAGTTTTAGGAGTTCGGCGTCCGTAACATTCCTCCCCCCGGCGCAGCTCGCGTAGCCTCTTCTTTCATCCTTAGGACGACGAGCTTGCTCACTGGGCGTCGGAAGATGCCGGTTCTGGTCCGCACCTCGACGACTCGAATGCTGCCATCTGGTCCTGGGTGTGTTCGTTCGACGATTCCCATCGGCCAGGTGTTCCGGGGCAGCGTGTTGTCGACCACGAGGACCACATCTCCAGCTTGCAGGGGACGTGCGTCGTTCTTGGGTTCCCCGCGTGGTACCAGTGTTGGCAGGTACTCTCGCAGCCAGCGCTTCCAAAAATGGTCAGCAAGCGCTTGACTGGCTCGCCACGTTCTTCGGTCAGCTTCGTCACAGGGTCCCGTTGCTGGTAGGCCATTAGATGATCCCAAAAGAAAGTGGTTGGGAGTCAGAGCCTCTGGATCGTTGGGGTCCACGCTGACATGTGTTAGAGGTCGTGCATTAATGCAGAACTCAGCTTCGGTGAGAAGTGTGCTGAGAACTTCTTCAGCTGGTGCCTTCTCTTGCAGCGTCACCTTGAGGGCTGTCTTGACGGATCGTACCATTCTCTCCCATGCGCCACCTTGATTGGGCGCTCCTGGAGGTATAAAACGCCATTCCATGCGATGCTTCAGTCCCTCGTCGTTCAGAGCTGGCAGCCACTCTGTGTATGCGTTGCGTAATTCTTGATCAGCTCCACGGAAGTTGGTACCGTTGTCTGAATACATCAGCTGCGGCCATCCTCTGCGCGCAGCCATTCTTCTTAGCGCCATGATTGCAGAGTCTGTTGATAGGGATGCCACGATTTCAATGTGCACGGCGCGGCAGGTGAGGCATGTGAATAGTGCCCCCCACCTCTTCTCTCTGCGACGGCCCACTTTGACCATCATAGGTCCGAAATAATCCACCCCGCAGTTGGTAAACGGGCGGTGGAAAGGATCCAATCGGGCATGCGGCAGGTCTCCTGTTGCCGGTGTCTTGGGTGTTCCCTTCAGCCTCTTGCATAAGGTGCAGTTTCTTTCAATCGTGCGCACGGTGGGTCGTAAGTGGATGACCCAATAGCGTTGCCGTAGGTCGTTCGTCACGCGTTCTCTGTTGGCGTGTCCCGCAGCGCAGTGTTCCCGTTGCACGATGAGCTTGGTCAGTGGATGTCGACCATCCATGATGATGGGCTGCTTCGTCTCCGTTGGTGCTGAGGAAGCTTCGATTCGGCCTCGCACCCTTAAGAGTCCATCCTTCAGAATAGGATCAAGGCGATATAGCTTGCTTGCCTTTGACAGTGGTTGAGCTGTCTGAATCCTCTTTATCTCTTCTTCAAAGCTATCTTCTTGGGCACGTCGGATAAGTTCAACCTCGGCGCGCTCGATGTGTCGATGTTCCATGTTGGTTGCCTTTCGTCGACAGATGTCAATGAAGGCGAGAGCTCGTGCTGTGGCTCTTACCAGTACTTCATATTTTGAGAAGCGGGCGGCTTCTGGTAGCCAGCTTCCTCTCTTGACCTTTTCTGTTACGTGCAGAACTTCGCTGTCTTCCTCTTCTGATGTTGACATAGTAGGCCACTGCTCTTCCGGTTGGTAAAGGAAGGCAGGCCCTTGGAACCATCGATCCGTTGTGCTCAGTGGAGTGTTACTGAGCCTTGTTGCGTCGTCTGCCACGTTCTGTTCTGTGGGCAGCCAGCGCCATTCCTCCTTTTTTGTACGTTCGGCGATCTCACCCAATCTGTGTGCGACGAATGGAGTGTATCGTCGCATGTCGTGGTGAATCCAATGGACCACGGTGGATGAGTCGGTCCAATAGGTCGTTCGACCGATCTTCACTCTGTGTTCTTGTTTTATCGTACCGGCGAGTCTTGCCCCGATGACAGCTGCTTGCAATTCGAGCCGAGGTATGGTCTGTGTTTGCTTCGGCGCCACCTTTGCTTTGGCGGCTACCAATACCACGGTGATGCTCCCGTCGCTGCCTGTGATCCTCCAGTAAGCTACAGTTGCATAAGCTTGTTCGCTGGCGTCACATAGCACGTGAAGCTCGATTCTTTCTTGTTTTCTTGTTATGTAGCAGCGTGGCAATCTGATTTCAGCAATCTCAGTTAATTGTGACAACCAAGATGCGAAGAGCTCGTTTTCTTCTGCCGGTATCTGTTCGTCCCACGTAGTCTGGAGGCGCCATAAGCTCTGAAGTATTATTTTAGAGCGGATAGTGTAGTGGCTCAGCAAACCGAGTGGGTCATAGATTGACATCACGGCGCTGAGGGCTTCACGCTTGGTCGGTGCGCGAGTTCTGTTTCGTACCTCCGCTGGTACTCGGTTCATTGATGTATTGAACCCGAGTTCATCTCGTTCTGCGCTCCAGAATAAACCGAGGATCTTGCTCTCTGGTTGCTCTCCCCCCAGTTGTGTGGGTGTAGTGGCGTGCAGCTCAGGAGGTATGTCACGCAGCACAGTCTTATCGCTGGCGTTCCATCCCCGCAGTGTGAAGTTGGCAATGGCGTGTACAGTTCTGATTTCTTCTACTGCCTTCCAAGCTTCCATTGGGTCGTCATAGCTTGCCACTAGATCATCCATATAATGGTTTTCTTTTATTGCCGCTAGCGCTCGTGGGAACTCCTGCCCGTAAATGTCTGCGTTGTGGTTGCGAACATAATGGGCCATGAACGGGGAGCTCGCTGCGCCGAAGATCATACTTCTCATTTTATATTTGAGTGGAGATGATTCTCTTTCTTCACCTCGCCACAGGAACTGTTGTGCTGGTTGATCTTCTTCTCTTATGCGGACTCTTAGGAACATTTCTTGAATGTCTGCAGTTATAGCTACCGCCTTTTCTCTGAACCGAAATAGGATTCCCGGTAGTGATAACAATAGGTCTGGTCCCTCTAGCAGTTCGTCATTCAGACATATTCCGTGGCTTCGTGCTGCTGCGTCAAATACCAGTCTCCACTTGCCGGGCTTGTTCGGGTTTTGTACGGCAAAGTGTGGTAAGTACCAGCACACTGGGCTCTCACGTTCCGAGCCGTCACATAATACAGCATAACCTTTTTGTAGTAGGTTGTTGATTTGGTCGGAATATTCTTTGGCGAACTTGGGATCGGTGTCCATCTTCTTTTCTATAGTTGTAAGACGACGGAGTGCTTGATTATAGCTGGGTGGCATGACAGTGTTGTCTGCCCGCCATGGTAGCCCCACTTCGTAACCGGTTTCGGTTTTCCTCGTTGTCGCTTCGACGATTTGAATGGCGCGCTGATCTGCTTCTCTTATTCGTGGCTTTCCTTCTATACAGAGAGCCTCTATCTTGAAATGAGCTTCAACCGAGTGGTGTAATTCCTGATTGCTAACACTTTGCTCTCGGTCTGGCTCGTACACGTGCAGTACACTGCCCTCTTGCATGATCGCGCTGCGTGGTGCGGTTCCGTGCACCACCCATCCCAACTTAGTCTTCGAGGCGGCTGGTTCGTTCGGGCCACCGGTCCTGAGCTCCCTTGAGACGATACACTCCCAGTGGTCAGTCCCCACTAGAAGCCCGGGGCGTGCTTGTTCGTAGCACACCTCGTCCTTGGGAAGGTCTCTCAGGTGTTCGTACAGAAGAATACTGTCAGAGATTGTCTGCTTATGTAGTTGCAGGTCTCTTATCGTTCTTGCTTTAACTCTGTATTCTTCTGTTTCTTTCGTCCCTCTGACATTGATTGTGACAAGCTGGCTCTTAGTCTCTTGTTGTGACATGTTGACGCCGTTTAGGTGTAGCGGTTGAGACGGCCCCTCTGCTCCGATGCTGGTTGCTAACTCTTCATCTATAAGAGTGATGGTTGCTCCTTCGTCTAGGAGTGCGTAGGTCTGCACCTCCCCCCGTGGTCCGGACACGATGATAGGACACATCTTCAGTAGTACTGTCCTTTGCCCCACAGTTGGTCGTGGTGTCACAGACAGGACGGCTTCTTCTTTAGGTGCCTCTGCTGGCTTGTTGGTATCTTCTTTTTTCACCTCTTTTCGTGGTGATGATTGATGCAGTGTCGTATGATGTGGTCGATGACACTGATTCACGCCGCAGGACTTAGCTTTGCACCCGATGCGTCGGTGTTTACTTAGGACGCACTTGAAGCAAATCCCTTTTTCTTTAAGGAATTCCCAGCGTTGTTCTGTAGTAAGTGCCTTGTATTTAGGGCACTGGAGTAAGGTGTGTGCTTGTTCACACCCTGATGGGCATGGCATCTTCTCTTCTTCCGCTGTGGTGTTGTAGACAGTCGCCTTTTTCTTTAATGTTACGGCGGGTCGTGTCTCTTTCTTTTGACTTGCGGCGCTCGTAGACGGGGCATAGGTGTATCTTAATGCCCTATCTGCCTCCCTCATAAGGAAGTGGGAAATCATGACGATCTCTGGTTCGGTCGTCCCTTCATTGTCGTAAGCGTAGTCACACCAGCGAGAGCGGAGATGTGGACTTAGTTTTTCCAACACCTCTCTTGTCAGAAGGGGATTAAATAGATAACCCTTTTTATCTATTGTCTTCAGTACACAGATTATATTCTGTAATTTCACTGCGAAGCTGTTGAGGTCGGCTGCCGATGCTCCAGGTCTTGGGAGTTTCTTTAGATCGTCGAGCGCCCGATCGATGATAATTTCAGGTCGCCCGAAACATTGTTCTAATGTCTTCATAATAACATCTGGGTCTGTGGCTGTGTGTAGTAGTGCGGCCACAGCATCCCGAGCTTCTCCCTTTAGGCAGCTCCTCAGTCTGTGTATGTTCTCAGCTGCAGGAATCTGGTACATGCTTGTTGAATCACGAACAGCTGCTTTGAAGGGCAGCCATTCAGTAGCGGCTCCAGTGAATGTAGGCAGGTCTATATAACGTGGACGGGGTCTGGCCATCCTCTCCAGTGTGTTGGCTAACTGTTCAATGCTGTTCCTCGCCCTGGTTGGAGTTGGCGATCTTGGTCTGGGCGTCTCGAACCTGATCTGTCTGGGTTCCTCTCGTGCACCCTTTGCTGCCTCCTCCCCCCGTGTGTCGGGCTGGTTTGTTCGTAGCCACTCGTCTACCTTAAGATGATGTTGTTCGTCGGGTAGAGGGTCATTGTTTACACTTTCTTCATCATTGAGCACAGACACTTCCACAGCCAACCTCTTTTTTACTAGGTCGGCTTCCATCTCAAGTTGCTTCTTATGTAGAATGGCTAACTTCTCTGCCGCGTTGAGCTCAGCTACTCTTAGTCGCGTAGTAATGCTTGTGTTAGATCGGTGCGACCGTAGTGATCTTGTTGGTGACCTCGCTCGTTGTTGAGTAGTGGTCACTGTAGTTCTGACCCCGGAGGGCCCAGCTGTACTTGTCTCCGCAAGCCTTGAAAAGGGTGAGGCAGGCGGGTCTAATGACAGTCGTCGTAATCTTTCAACTTCAATTTGTTGTTCTTCTTGACGACGTGCAGCTTCTTTAAGACGTCGCTGTTCTTCTAATTCAGCTACGTCTGACTGGCTTCTTGTGATAACCATCTTGTTAAGCTGTGCCTGAGGTTAGCACACTTAAACTTAACGTTCGATTGACACGCAAGTGTTAGGGTACAAGCGGTCAATACTGCCTATATGACTTAGGCGCAGGCACGTAGTTGCAGGCGCACGCAGAGTCTGCCTAGGTAGTTTAGGCACAGACACGTAGTTGCAGGCACGCAGTGGAGTCTGCCTAGGTAATTTAGGCACAGACACGTAGTTGCAGGCACGTAGTGGAGTCTGCCTAGATAACTAGGCACAGGTACGTAGTTGTAGGCTGCCTAGGTAACTATGGCACTAGATCTTTTCACCCAATTTATATTGGGCACACTTTTTATTCACTGGTTCACTACGTACTGTTTACTTTTAATACTGACACGCACTTTTGTTATTTACTTTTATACTACGAGGCGCACTATACATCTATCTTTCAAGATAAGTTCACTGACTTGCACTGCTTATGTTCGTTTTATAGAGCGGACACTGGCACACGTTCCAGCTTAGTGAAACTTCCGTCTATGTACACAATAATAACGCGCACTATTTACTTTGTTTATAAGCGGACACTAGCACACGTTCCGGCTAAGTGATTCCTCCGTTAAATACACTTGAAGAGCACTATGTACTTTCACTTTAAATAGTCCATCTACGCTTATTACTTGTTTACACGATAGGCGGATACCGACACTTCCGTCTATATACTTAGTGACGCACTATATACTTGTTATCTATCTAGATAACTCACTGATGTATTACTTCCTTCGCTAGATAGGCGGATACCGGCCTACGTTCTGGCTCGGCGACACTTCCGTCTATATACCGTGTTAGCGACGATACGTAAATACACTGATAACGCGCACTTCACTTTTTATCTAGTTTATAGATAAACACTGATGTTGTACATAGCAGGCACGGACACGCACTTAATAGTTTATTGCCTGACGGCTATGTACTCACGTTTTAACGCACTGTATGATCTGCCTTTGATACAGTTACCGGGCGCACTTTTCGGCACGGCGACTATCTAAATATCTAGGCACAGGCGTTAGGATCTGAACGGCGACACTACTTAAACTCTGGCCGTCGTTTCCTGAGATCCTTTTGACAGCCGACTCACTCTCCTACTTTACCACTGAATTTAACACTGAATTTAATACTTTGCAACTTTTAAAACTTTAAAACTGTTTAAATTCACTTTATAAAAACACGTAAGTACTAGGAATGTTCACTTATCCGGCTCGATAGGACCAGACTGAACGGGACTCTGAGATCTATTTCACTAGACTCAGCCGCACAACTGTGATGTTCGTAGAATGTTCGTAGTGGACTGTATGATTTTAACGTGGATAAGGAAACACAACGAGACCAAACTGTGGCCTCTACACAAGTACTAGATCTTCTTAGGTCTTCACTTAGTACCAGAATGTGTGGGACTTATATCACTGTATGTAGCACAATAAAACACTGTTTTAAATACAATAAAGAAATAAAAGGTTTATTTGACTCACTTAGTACTTATTTACACTTGAAAGTATTACTAGTAGGAGAGATCACTGTCGACTGTGTTTTCAGTACAAATCCTTGCCTCCTATATCCTTTTACATCATGATTCAAGTAGTGGCAAAATGTTTAAAATCTCTTTTACTAATATCCAACAGAAATTCTAGATTTAAGGCAACCTGCGTGCCAGATTCTTATTGGTTAAAATTAAGGCATTCTTATTGGACTAGAATTCAGCCTTTGAAATTGCCCAATCAAAAACATTATTAAACTTTTACAAGTGGAATTTTCCATAACTTTTGTACCTATTCTTGACAGACTTTGAAACACATAAAGTCGTTATGTAAAACTTACGTAATACACTTATATAACTTAAAGAATCGAAGTTAGACTAATTTTAGGGTTCTGTTTACATTACAATTGGCTAACTAGTACTATCTATTCTTAAGTTATGTTACACAATCTTTACAAAGCTTTAGTTATTGAATGATCTTATATACTTCTTATATACTTCTTATATACTTATCCTAGCTTATCCTAGGAATTCAAAACAAAGCTATTCTACTTAATCTACTTATTAATAGCGAATTACAGATTAAGTTTTAGGAGTTCGGCGTCCGTAACAATACACGAGTTTCCACCGTGCCTCAAAAATCACGTTAAACTGTTGGTTCTGGATGTCATCTGTCAACTATGAGTCGTTACAGGCAGTATGTGACCCGAAAATTTGAAAACCAGTCTTAACCAAGGGGTATCGTAGTACTTACCAAGAATTAACTGGGTTGTGGAGGTCAGATAGGCGGTCGCTTCATGTAAAATACTGGTATTCAGCTGCATCCGGTTGTGACGATAATGGGTTGCGTGGCGCAGGTTATATAATAAAACCACGAACCCTGGTCAACATAAAAATATATATTTGAAAGAGAATTGGGTACGTTCACTAATCACACACTCAGTAGGCTTTCCTGTGGGGTGCACGTTACTGCCCTGTTAGCTGGCGTGGCGATGACCGCAGCGAGGTGCCACGCTGGATGTCAGGGGTGAAGGCCGACAGGTGGTCGCGTCGACCCGGTGATATGCTCGGCGAGCCCCACGTGGCAAATATGGCCAAGGTGGGGAAGTCTGCGCTGAACTCAATGGCGCGCACGACGGAGCCAAGACGGGCTTGTGCTGTGCCGGCGCGCAGTAAGTTGAGCGAGTTCCTTCAACCGGAACTTTGGACCCTGGAACATGACGTCCAGCGTGTCACGAGATGACCAAAGGTCAACCCCGCTGATTGCGACACCAAGCCAAGCAAAGCGAGCAGCAATAACAGTGCGCTAATGAAGGTGCTGGTGGATTGTCACAATCAGACGGAGTTTACAAGATGAAAATGAGAATTTAGGCATGATAGCACATTTTGATGTGTCATCGAAACACTGTCAAAATGTTTATTAGCTGAAGGCGATTAGAATTGAAAATACATGAAATTAGCGTAGAACAAAGTCAGATAAAACAAGCATACATGCCAAGTTAACCTAGAAAGATAAAGAACAGAAAATATACACATGAACATGCTATCAAACGCTTACCCTATATGCGGGGTTCCAATACACCGAATTTAGATGCTCGATGGCAGAGAATTATGTAGATTAGGTAATTGTTCTAGGACCGGATAATGGCGAGTTAAGACGCGTGTGAAATCACTGATATTAAGATTAAAATCAGATGAGACGAGTGACCGCTCCGATCCGGACCAAATTTCCTAATGTCAAAAAGCTAGCGCCGCGTTGGAAGTAATAGAGCACGAGCGAGCCATAGACAACTGCGCGAGCCCATAGACAAATCCTCACTCGCGCGCCCGTTTGTTCATGAATCGTATACATTTAGTGATACTAATTACTACCGCACTACTGGTTGTTAATATCTGTGGTTATTAAGTTTGACGTTTCTACGTTCTGTCATTGTCAGTGAATGTAAACAAACAATGAATCGTGATGTTTTTAATGTTAATTTAGGAAATATGTGTGAATTAATCAAAAATGTAACGTACAACGTTACACGGTGAGACTGGAAACCGACTCCAACATGATTGTGAAAAGGCGATGAGTAATTAAAAAGAATACCACCGAACAACCCACAGCCCCGATGGGAGTTCGGCCCTTCCAGGCCCCTTCCATGTTGCTGACATCTCTGAGGCGCGCGTGGAACACGAACGCGCCGTCGACACGGCCTGTCGTCGTCATATGACAATTTATTTATTTATTCTTCAACAAATTACATTTGTGTCGAACATTGGTTTTAACAATAAAGCATAAACATTTATTAATCAACACGAGGCTGAGAAAGACACAAATACTACATTCACATTGGTCCCAACATTATTAAGAAGACGGTCGGAGACGGTGAGCTAGCCCACTACTCACCGTCCACAAGGATATCAGCCAGTAATTATTAAACTGCAGGGCCTCTCAGAGCACTTAGGGTTCACTAACATTCTATGGCTCCAAAACCCAAGAAATAATCCACATGCCATTGCCCCTGTGCACCTTGCTCACTGTGAACTTGAAATTTGGCAGTTTTACATTGACCTTGACCTACTAAAATAATTGAATACCGAATCAGGAACCTACTAATAAATTCAAAACGTTGACAATTATTATTCTTTGATTTCAGTCATTGTTTAACCCTTTGTGGTTCCACAGTTTATATAAAGCAAATTATTCGGTTAAATGAACAAACAAGAGGCTTAATCCGTTCGGAAAGTCTTAGAAAAAAAAGTGAAAAATCATTCCGTGCGTATTTTCGAATTGCCTCACAGTCCACTATAGTTTTAGATATTTTTCATCGACGCCCTTTTGC
The DNA here is from genome assembly GCA_949775195.1 of Diarsia dahlii. NCBI lineage: Eukaryota > Metazoa > Arthropoda > Insecta > Lepidoptera > Noctuidae > Diarsia > Diarsia dahlii. Next base: position 21,340,309 of record OX459197.1, on the reverse strand, counting down.
TGAAAATCCATTTCTGTCCATTCATGATTATTCATAAGATCCAAATATAGTCAGCATCTAAACATGTTTAAAAAAACTTTTTTTTTGTGGTGACGAGAACAATGTTTTATAAAATATAATTTTATGAGGCCTCATTTTATTATTATCTGTTGCTAGATGGCAAAACCTTTACATTATTCCTGTCCGTCTGTCTATCCGTACGTAGGATGTCACAGTTATTTCATTTTGAGACTGTTGGCAACACATAGTTGGAATTTGTGATGATTGTGCTATTACATAATTGGCAATTATTGCCTTTACTTTATTTTGAAAATAAATAATTCTTACACTAATATTAGTTAATTAATATTCATTTTATTCTCACACAAACTGAGGACCTTACATGGCAGTGACTCCTGCAACCACTGACCACAGCAGTTAAAAATGAAATATTTGAACTAAATATAAATCCAATTTAACTAACAGCTTTTGCTACAAATTCTTCGTATAAATGTCAGGGAAACATTAAGTGATAGCATTTACTACCGTTGGGCATAATAAATCTTCTGTGCAGGAAATAAACAAGAGAACATGAATACTCAAATGAGTAGGTATTGAATACATTGTAATAGAACTGTTGTGTAACGCAATAAACTGCCTAAATTGAATATTACATGGACTTAGTAATTTATATAAAGGTTTTGTTAGAAACTAGTTGTTTTCTACGGCTTCGCTCGTATTCAGGAGAAACTATTTCTTGTACGTAGATACGCAGTATTCTTCATTATGTTAATCTGAAGCCGTTTGAGCGCGATTATTTATTATTATTATAAGGATTAGTAGGATTTTAGTATTAAGTTAGTGTTGAGATGATATTCATCGGAAACTAAGCCACTACATTCATCATCGATCATTCATCTTGATAAAACATCACGCCTGTAATCAACGAAGGGTTAAGGCGAGGTTACCCCGATAAACGTCGTCAACAATAGCGTTTTCATCCCTTCAATTCGAAAAGTGTCTTTTGTTCCTCTTTAAGTGCGAGCAAAGTAGCTCTTTTCTCCATTAGACTTTTTAGCGGGCAGTAATGAGTTTTTTTTTTTTTTTCCTTATCCTAGTGTACATCAAAATGATGGACCCTAATCTTATTACAATCTAGCCTTGTATATAGGCTAATAAGTAATTTAATTCTAACTTAAACTGTTAAAAATATTGTCTTTACGTACTAAGAATGTGTCCATTGGCACTTTTCTTATTGTCTCTATTAAGGCGAATACACTTTTTCTTGTGTTTTTTTGGTAACACTTGTGCTACATTACACTATTCACTTACACTAGCACTAAACACTAACTCGAACGGTTTCGTTCTTTTTAGTCTTCTCACTATGTTTGTGTGATCGAGAAGCTGGATCGCCTCAACGTTCACATGCTTATGAAGTCTCTTGTCGTGAGCTTCTGCAGATTTTTGAATCACTTTATCGATGAACTCAATGTTTAGGTCCCGATGGAGGTCATCATTTCGTACGTACCAGGGTGCATTTACATGCACCCTGGTACGTTATTTACCCTCGCTACGTTCAGGATTCTACTAAATCCCTCACTTCGCTCTGGATTCAAAAAAGCGCCCTCGCCGTAAAAATATTATTTTGCTCCCTTATGATACAATCTACTATTTACTCGTACATGGAACGGATTTAAATTTTGAAAAAAATGTTTTACATAGTTTACTCTTCGATCATGATTAGGTATGTCGGGCATGCGATACACGATTACTTACACTTCACTGCATCCAATTAAATCGCAAAGACATGTCCAAATGATGGCTAAATAATCGTTTTACTTGAGTTTGCTTTGAAAAATAAAACTTATATCGTGATAAAGGTCGTAAAAAATGTGTAATATCTCGGGTCACGTAATGTATAATTTCTTTATCATTTTTCTCCAAGAGAGAAAAAACAGTCAAAATTTAGGCATTATATCGCTCGCGCGGCAGGGCGGGGGGTGAGGTCGTCCGTACATAAAAACAAAGTAGTGCAACCTCGCCATAAAATAGGGGCAGCGGTATGGCTAATAGTGCACCCACATTCCACCAGTTATCTTAAAGTCCCGTGTAATATCGGGCAAAAAGCCTAATGTTATCAATCGGTTGCAAATCAAGACTTCGCGGTTGCTATTCAGAAAAACCCAGTAAATCATGGCCCGGCCTGGGCATTGACGACAGGACCACTTACTCAGCAGTCGCGCTTGCGACCACTAGACCAACGCGGCAGTCAATGATTTCTTTGTAATAATTATGCAATTTTAATGTTTATAATACAAACAGACAGCACAAAATTTTAATTTATAATAATACTAGTGGACCTGGCAGACGTCGTCCTGCCCGGACAGCAGCGCCACCTACCGGGTCCAATTGTTAATCTAAACCATTCTCGAATCCACATGAACACACACAAAAAATTTCATCCAAATCCGTCCTGCTGTTTAGGAGGAGTTCAGTGACATACACACGTACAGTAGAATTTTACTAATAGGTAAAGATGGCCAAATATTTTCGTATACGGCCATATTTAAGAAAGTGAAACATTAAGCGAACCCATTCTGACTACATATTAAAAGGTGCGGAAAACAACAAAAAACTCCCATTATCATACGAGACCAAAAAAATACAACCCCAACATTTATTACGGGAAAAAGTACCAACAAAACAAGAAAACAGGCCTTCATTTTGTTATTAGAGACGTTTATGTGTGCCTCTATTATGTAGATGTACTCCTTATGCATGCACATTGGTAATGAGTCCCTACTGTACCAGATAGAAGGCATGGGATAATTTCACTAGGACAAATAAAACTCCTTTTCTTTCGCTACTGGACTGCCGTTTTATTCACTGGCGAAGACTGAGGTTTACATGTGAACGTACGTATTAAACTAGGTTTCAAAATGTTTAAGGTAAACTTTCGTTTTTATCAAATCAAAATATTATATTTCACATGGGTACTTGTAAACGTCGGAAAAGGTGTACAGTTTGGGTAGTTCATTTCCTATCGAGAAGAACCAGCAAGAAACTCCATAGTTACTCTTTTATAATGATTTGGTTTCACAATATTATCATGTTGGAGCACTAGCATCATCTTTTGGTTATCATCTGCATAGCCCGTTTTTTGCTATTTTAGGGTCGGGTTAGAGTTTAAAGCTAAACGTATCTGACCTCCACAAGCTACAGTTCAGTTACTAAGATACGCCCTTGCTAAGACTTGTGGTCAAACTTTCACACAACTAGTAATTACCAATTTGCAAAGCACTGGCATTCCAGTTCGGTGTTTTATTTATTTTTGTGGCTTTTTTGTTGTATTACTAACAATAGTTTTATCAGGTTTTTTGTATTACTAGCAGTACTACGAAACGACTACGTCTCGTACTACGTCTGAAATAAATGTCTTATTATTATTATATGTAGTAGAACAACAATAAAAAATCAAAAAGATAATGTAGGTACTCTGTCAAACATAGCCATTTTGTTGTCATACAAGAAAAAGACAGGAAAAAAATAACATTATGTGATTTTGTAGAAAACTCTACTATAAATCTCCAACCCCTGTCAAATTGTTCTCAAAGTGACCCTAAAGTTGTCGTTACCTGCACCTTCCATTAACTATACTAATTAATTCGGGTCGTAGGCCTAGCTCCGGAAGTGTAGTGCAGTGTGTATATTTCCTGTCATCAAGCGAGCCAGTGTAGCAACTAATTTCATTAGACGCTGGATTTAGGACAACGTCACATAGAAGGCAGAGCGCAAGCGACACACGACGTATCGTGACGTAACTGAATTGTGATGTATTTTGTGTACGCGTAACGTCCTATTAGCTGCCACGGAGCTTGGATTTGTGTCCGATTGATGGAGGTAGGCTCATAGGACATAGGGCTTTACGAAATGTGGATGTAATTTTATGCATAACTCTGCGTCGCCCTCCGGGGATGGGAGGCGTAATAATATTATGTTGTCATGACTTCATGAGGCTAAACTAAATTAAATTCACGTTTCGATCATTTAATAGTGGTCGCAAGCAGACAGAATTTGCTCCCAACTCCCTTAAACATGACTGAAGCTCGAAAAATGTACGGTGAAGTGAAATGTAGGTTAAGGTAGGGTAAAGTTACAACTAGTACCTACAATCAAATAAATAAAATAAGGATACCTGTTTTTACTGCTGCTGGTGCAATATGTTATTATGTAAATAAACCTCCTTTTAGGCTTCACCGCAGTCGGGTAAAAATTTGCATGTCGGTCTGCTTAGTGTGATAATACAAGAAAACATAGCTTTATTAGGCAAAATATCACAATGAATATTGCTGTCCCAAGATGTTGAATATTCAACCACTAAAATGATAACAAGCATATTTACATTACGCAAATTAGATTTTTCACAAAATTATTATTTAATATTTATCAAAAGAATGTTGAACGTCTGTGAGCGCTTTTACAGAACGCGCTTACAGACGGCTTGATATTTTATACTATCACCAAAACTGTAGGTGCTCCGAATAGTGAGTATGTTTCGAGTGATCCGATGCTGCTTTTTTACAAAAAATATAAATATGCGGGTTTTCCACGAATTCACACTGAATTCGGTTTATTTTTGTCATTGCAAATATCTGCTTCGGTTCACCACCTCCACGTTACTACTTTACAACTCTCAATGCTTTATTCGCCTCTCCACTGCTATCGCTTCGCTTTCAATGGGACTTTTAATAGAAAGCCGGTTCATTATTAATTCTGTTTTAGGTTAACTGTGGTTTTTGGTTCGTACCAACTTAGGTCAAGTTAAGTTTGAGATGAAGTTAATATTCATCACTTATTACAAGTAATCGTAAACGTTCGAACACCAAAACTAATAGGATACGGCATGATGACTCTGTGCTTGAATATTTGTGTTCATCTGAAAAACAGGAGAATCGGGAATGGTCAGAAATTAACCACACTTTAACGATACTTAATTAAAGGCATATTTAGGCATATTTAATAAAAGTGGTCAAAGTACTAGGTACACTTACCATCAGAAATCACAATTCAGTCTCTTAAAACTTATTTTTCCCTACGTTTACAGTTTAAATTGAAACGAATCTAAACTCTATTGCTGACTTTGTTTACCCTCCAGCGCACTCAGGTAGGTCGTAAGCCTATCAGGAGTGGTTCAGTGATGATGTTTACACTTCCCGTCATCAGCCGGCCGAGTGGCTGGGCAATTCAATTAGACGAGCGATTAATCGGGCACCGTCAATCCAAAATGGGTTTTGTTAAGTATAGGGTGAGTTCCGTAGACGATATTTTGTTTTGTGCTGATGATTATTTTATGCCAATGAATAATACGACGAATACCAGTATTTTACATGGAGCGACTGCTTATCTGACCACCACAAACCAGTTATCACAGACTTTCAGGTCCTTGACTACCTGTAATGACTGTCTGAGATCTTAAAATGACAGCCGTGACCAACGGTTGAACGTGCCTTCTCAGGCACGAAGGAAATTTCTTTATGTAATGGATGGTCACCCATCCACAGACTAACCTAGGTTTTTTAAGCTATTGCATAGCTTCTATCGCGGGCCTCGAGCGTGGAGAGCTTTCCTAACGAAAATATTCAGGATTCAGTACTCAAGCAGGTTGCTATGGTTACGGAAAATAACAAGGTTGTCAACTGAGGTTGTCAAATTAAATAATTAATTATTTGCTGTTGATAAAAAATGCTATGCAATAGCTTTACCGCGGCAGTCTCCGAGTGCCACATTTAGTTTATTTTTTATTTTTTACCCCTTACTGCATAGCATGACATAACGGGCATCGAGGTTTTTTGTCACGTCATTTAAAGGCACATTTTTTTATTTTAAATGATTTTTGTACTGGATGACGTGGCCTCGGCGCAAGGGCAAAGAAGGAACATGGGTTCGGTTTTTAGTCAGTTAGAAGTCTGGCACTCCCCTTCGCTCTGCCCAAGAGCGGGGGGGGGGGGTCATTTGATGATTTTCCACCCACCAAAAAAAAAAAACAAGGGCAGAGATGATGTCGACGATGGAACGAGCTTACCCAGAAGAAGCCTGTTTACTCGCGACTTAAATAGACCTGGGCAACGTGGCTTAAACTGAATATTAGACAGAGCATCTGTTATTATCTAGCCACGAGCTACTGATGAATTTAGGAATGTTAAGATGGATGTGTGGGTTGTCTATATAGGATAAATTATGAAATCTATACTTATCTATACTTATCTATATTATAAGTGCGAGAAAAGAAAAGAGGAAGTTTGAATGACACAGAAAAGAGGAAAGGCAGTCGCCTGACTTGGTATGGATAATTATGTGAGAAGTAATATGGCCATGTAACTAAAAGACTGAAGAATAATTATGTGAATGGATAATATAGAGAGTTAGATGTGAGAGACCAAAAAAGATTGGTAAGGAATGACATGAAAAAAAATCAGATTGCGTTATTGCGGATTTTGATAAGCAATAACGCAATCTGATTTTTTTCATTTTTTTCATTTTCATTATGGGCAGTAAAATGAAGGTATTTACGGTCTTTAACTTCTTTGTAAATCCCATAAAATGATCAATTTAAATCAACGTCAAACGAATTATTAAATGAGAGTTTCTGTGATATTTTCCTGGTATTTTATCGGTTTGTATTTCTATTAAGTTGATTCATTGAATCAGTCAAACTTTTACTGCTAAAGGAAAATATCGCGTTACCAGTTGTCTAAAAATCCACCAAAAATGATAAAACATTAAAATATTCTTAGAATAAAATAATGTAGTGAAGTAGAGACAATACCAGTATTCGGTATTTTAGAATTTGTCTTTGGGTTGTAACATTACTTAAACTAAGAAAAGAAAAGTAAAGGTCATGTATGATGGAGATTTTCTCAAAAAACATTTTATCTTTGAGCTATTTATAATAGTAACACCAAGTCCCTCAAGCAGCAAAAGGATGATATTTCATTTAGTTACTAAAACTATCTACTGGAAACTTGTAAATAATAATAATAGTCTAAGCATTACTGTAATTATCCCGTAAATCGTATATAGGGTACTCCACGTTCACAATAGTTTCCGACATCAAATGTAGCTAAACTAATTAAGTTTCAGGTAGGATTAATCGACTACGGAGACCCCTAATGGCTTATGTTTGTATGTTGTTGGGGCCTTCTTTAACGCTGTATGGATTGTATACCCAGTATATACCTGTATACTCAGCAAGAGGACGTTTTGGTAGTCTGTTTGAATAAATAACGTAAAATGAACTTATTATGTTTGACTCATTGCAAAGATAACATATTTCTAGATTAACATAATCATGATGGCTTATGAAAATTTGTTTCTTTTTTACTGAAGAAACTATATTGTTCTATTATAGAATCTACTAGTTTTGCGTTCATAATCTCACCTCCAACGTAAACATTATATACCCTACACACCGAGTTATTATAGAAAGGTTTACATTTACTGACTCAACTTGTATAAAGTTCATCATCTTTACTATCGCTTAGAACACGTTACATAAATGAATAAAATGCCCACAGCATCTTTATGATGTTCCAAACTCACGGGGATTGCGTGAGACTTTGTTTTATAGGATCCGAGTATTCTCGGAATTTACGATACCGTACCCTTGACCGAAATTACACGATACAAAAAAGCTTTATGTCCAGTTTGACGCAAGCCACCTGTTTGTGAAACACAAATATGATTTTGCAACGGAACGATAGCCCACCATTGTATTTTAGGTCCCGCATTGTTTAACTAATCTAGTTTGATTAACGCTCCCGTTTGTTGTTTCAGGCAGTCCGCCGATGTAAACACAAAGTCGAAATGAGATGAGTATGCGTGTGGCGTGGGCCAGGTGGTACTGGATCGTTATATTCACGACGTGCGCCGCGAGGACCGCCAGCGACTGGCTCGACTGCGCCCACATCTCCACCTGCAAGTGCAAATGGTCCTCCGGCAAGAAGACCGCGACGTGTGCCTCCGGAGACCTGCGCCGCCCGCCAGCTCTCTCATCTGACATACAGGTTCTCGACCTGCACGATAACCCACTCAGGAACCTACCACAGGAAGTCTTCGCCAGCATTGGCCTCCTCAACTTACAACGAATAAACCTGCGAGCGACCAGCCTCAGGTCGATACACCCTGATGCGTTCTTAGAACTTAGAATATTAATAGAAGTTGATTTAGGAGACAACGATCTATCCCATCTGCCGAGGGATATATTCAGAGGCAACGAAAGATTACGACTAGTTGTGCTTAGCAACAATCCTTTGACGACGCTCATAGCGGATCAGTTCCCACCTCTACCGCATTTGCGAATGCTTTTGTTAGATGGATGCAGATTAAGGTCGATACACACAAATGCTTTGAGGAATTTAAAGTCTTTAGAGACCATCGATTTACGTAGGAACCAGCTTACATTTCTCCGTTTGATCACGTTTTCTTTGCCTGCATTGAAGACGGTCTCTTTGTCTGGTAATCCGTGGAGATGTGACTGTCGGCTAAGGGAATTCAAGGACTGGTTTCTGGAGAGCAAGTTGGGTACAGAGGATTTGCTTTGTGTAGAACCTTCCACGCAAGCCGGAAACAAGTGGAGACACGTTTCGGGCGAGAGCATGTCGTGTCCGCCCGAAATAAAATCAAGTACTCTAGTCGTCAGAGCTGAAATTGGATTACCTACTTCGTTCGGATGCTGGGTGCATGGAGTACCGAAACCTAAAGTGACGTGGCTTTTCGATGGTGCCGATGTACATAATAGTTCAGTGGATTGCGATATGGAAGAGACAGAGACGAGTGTCGAAGACGACTCGGAAGATAGAGTGCCGGGTAGTGTAAGATGGGTCAACGTGACCCTTTTAAATGTGACGTCAAGTGCGGCCGGGGAATGGACGTGCGTAGCTAGAAGTGTGGCGGGTGAGGCGAGGGCTATTATAAGTCTTGTTCTACCGAGGTCACAGACAGCGACCGCTCGAACAGCACCTGGAATCCCACATTTATTAGGAGTCGTTTTTGGAGCGCTAGGCATTCTAGCAACTCTTGGTTTTATTGGAGCAGTGGCCTGTTGGCATCTCAGGAGACGAACGGTTCCACCAAGCAGAAGTTTCACTGACCAAGAAAAGCGACTAATAGATGCATCTGTTGTCGTTAGTTGTGACCGATCTATCGGTGATATGGCCTCACCGTGTGATTTTGAAATGACAGAACGGATGTCAGATGAGCCTCCTAGAGGTTGTGGCTTTGATCCAGTTCATATAACTATAGAAGGTACACCGGGTGCGTTTCCGCCACCACCAGCGGAGTTTGCGGTGCCTGTTCCTTACGGCAACATATTCATATCTGTCCAAGTAGCGAGCCGAGGAGAGCCTGCGAAGTACCCTGATCTGTTGAGTGGTGGCGCCACGCTACCTCGAAGGAATAGGACATGTTGCGCCGCTGCTCCAGCGTATGATAACATGGGCCCCAGAGTGACGGCTACGGGCAGTTCCACTTGGTCACTACCAGGAGCTAGCACGGACAATATTGAGGTGTCAGAGACACCAGTTCTAACCTTACCGCCCCCACCACCCGAGTTCGTCTCCCTTTAGCCCAGGCCTCTGGTACTGGACGCCTCAGCGCTGAGGTGACCTGGTACCCGGAAACCCGCAGTCAATTAGACTATTCCCCAACTTAATTGTACATTATGATAGTTTCGAAGTGATTATTAATTTAAATGTAAATAGTTATAACGCTAAGACATGGACGATGTGTGACATCTGTGAGGTAAATACGTAAGATTGTTATCAATATTAATATTGTAATATTGCATTTAAAGTGAACTTGTTGATACGTTGGGTAATGAATTGAGAGCGAATAGTCAACCTGATTTGTTCCCTAGACATTCTTTTTATGTATTTCGAGTAAGCGTCTTCCTATGCGTGGAATATATGGACAGAGTTTTTCAGCCATATTTGACTGAAAATGATTCTTGGTTATATCATAATTTTGTCACCAAAGTTTTTACCACGCTTACAAAAATATCACAGACGTAGAAATTCCAAAGGGAATATTTAGTACGAAACATTGCTTTTTAAAATATTATTTTGTCCTACAGTTCAAACAACGTAAATTTATTCAAACATTTTCAGTCTCATTAAATTAAAAATTCCATGTCAGCATTGCTGTATCCAGTTTAGTAGTATTTAAATAATTCACCAACGAAATTCATGAAATTAAATTAGAGAAGACATTCAGTTGAGACTTGTGTTACTGTCCGTATATTCCAGCTGAACTTTTGTAAATAAAGTATTGTTTATTATACAAACTTCCCAAACATAAGACTGACCCTTTTCTCTTGTTTTTCACCTCTTTATAACTTTAACATTAATGCTGTGTACCACCTAGTCGGCCAGAATAGCTTCTAAATATTTTTTCTTTGAAAGCAAAAATATCTAATGTAAAGGAAAATAAACCGATCAAGTGAAATGATGTCGTTTTATTAGTGTTGCCTCTCCGAACAGTTTCTTTTATGATCCATTATTTAGGTTCATGTACGTCTTTGTTGGCTGATATTATTTGGTAGTTATTTTCTAAAGGCCTATCTCCTTGTGATTGTAACAACACGATTTTATCTTCCGGATGTCTGTTATAATCTGTGAATGAAGAAATATATTATTGGTTTTTGTATTGTTCTGGGGAGAATATTTTCTTAGGATTTAGAGATAAAATACTTAGAATTATGTTCATCATTTTCTTAATCAGCTTGGACAAAATGTATTTTCTTCTTCACGTTTTTTCGACAAGAGTGATGGGAATACTCAAATATTATTATTCTTTGAGGAAGAGTTATCATATTTAACTACATTAATTGTCAAAAATGTTCCTGGTCGGGAAGTTTTTCAGACTATAATTATACAAAATACCTTATAACTTTATATCGCTCGTTAAAAACTTACTTATCAATAAAGCTTATACTTTTTTTTACCAAAATCACTCTCCCATTTTCTATTCAATATATGGCTTAAATGGACTGTTTTATGGACTGAAGTAAGATGTTGAAATATTTTCCATTATACAATCTCTGGTCTCCGCTCTATGAGAGGAATTGACCCACAGTGGGCCCGCCTGGTGGATCACAATTGACCACGCGGGCGGTTGGTAGATGTCAGATGTCTCCGAATTTTCGGTTTGAGGACAAGTCAACTTACTCACGATGTTTTCCTTCTCCGTTTTGAAGGCAGTGCTGATGAAATGAGTAACAAAAATTAATGCTCCTGCCTAGCTTTGAAGCCACACTCGGCCACAACTGTTATTTTTATGTCATTCTCTGGACATACTTTTAATTATGTTTTATCATTCAAAGTAATTAGTAACTCTCCCGGTACCATACAAAGATAAATAAACACCGTAAAATGCACTCTATGATAATGGTGAAAGATAATATGCTTTTATTTACACTACACAACACAAGTACACTCTAAACGAGTTCTTATTAAAGTTCGTACCAAGTTGTAATGTCGGGTGCATAGTTCAGCCATGAAACTCGGCTACATAAAGAGTGGGTTAATTCTGGTTAGTGTAATACGAGCACTATTACACCGCTGCATGATTCATGCTCCCCTGGTACCCGTATACTGTGTTAGTGGCACTTAGCAGTTATGGGGTAAGTAGGAATGTTAGTTACTGTGAGAACGAAGCCTTGTAATGTAACAGCACAGAAAATAGAGTGCTTGTGAGCAGACTAACTTATTACTTTCTCACTAACTTTGTAAGATAGAATTTTTCTTTGAATAACGGCTATTGTTATAATATGGTACAATGTATCTGATTAGACATTTTTTAAATAACTCTCATCCAAAAGGTACATGTAAATACTGTACCCGTCGGGGCTGCGGGTTGTTCGAAAGAGATACCGCGGCCTCAACACAAAAGGCTGAGAAGGAATATGGGTGGTTTTTAGTCAGTAGAAGTCTGACTCCCTACCGCTCTGCCCAGAGCGGAAGGAGTCAATTGATGATTCCCACCCTCCAAAATAAAATAAAAAGGTACAAATATTGTCTTGTTCGAACCACCATTTATCTAGTTTTTAATGCTCTACGTTGTATTTCAGCACTACTAATTTGTACTTGACGTATCCCTTTACGTTCTTGATCGTAAAGTGCCGACGACAAAAAATATCTTGGGTCGTTTTTGTGACTACATTTTACGAGCTCACAGAATTTGATAGGTATCTAATATAAATGATCCTCAATCAACATAAAAAGTATTTTATCTAGGCTGTGTTACAAGTCTGACTCTCTGCGATATCCTAACTTAAATAGACGTTTCACCGGCTAAATCATTTACACGGAATAAATTGATACGACTTTTAACTAGATAATTTTAATCTATTCTTTAAATGCACCATTTTATTTTGTGGTTATAACACGTTAGTGCAGTTTAGTTGGATGTATTAGATGGGATCAGCAATGGTAAGTATAGTTGGAGTCGATCCATTAATAAATTTCATTGGAAAACATAAAACTATGATCAAAACTCATTTTAAGTTCTCCAAGAATCTTAAAGTCCTGACAACGCAAGGCAAGACCCCAATTATCCTTTGAAAGAGTCACCTTTGAATATGCCGACATACCAACACATGTACTAGGGCCGCAGAAATCCATGGAGCGAGATATTAAGGGGAGGAATTCTCCCGACATTCCCTTGGGACCAAATGTTGGCGACAGGAGACGCAAGGCCGTAAGAAACAATGTTATAAAAATAATATATGGCAAATGGCATTTTGTTTTTGTTTTCATGGCTGGGGTGGAATAAGCTGTGTAAGTAGTTGCATGAGCAAGTACGTTCCATTACATATTTCTTGATAATATGGTTTTGAAAGTACATCTCTAGCTGTTTTAAATCATTATGATCTCAAATATTATGGAGTTAAATCTAAGCGGTCCTCGAGTGAACATCTCCTGAGGATGTCCAGTGGAGCTGCGAAACACGTGTCGAATATAGATTAATTTAGGTACATGAAACATGCTCAATTACGAGTTTCCTGCATATGGAGCGGTGCTGCATCCTGCATTCAAGCCTATCATTTAATGTCACCAAATTACACAAAGGAATCCCTAATTCTATAACTTATTGTTTATCTCCTATAAAAAAAAACACTTGAAAAAAATAAAGAATGTTATTGTTACGGACTACCAAAATGATGAAGTTGAAAGTCATATAAGCTCTTTTTACTTTTCTTCATTTTCATTATGTGTTTCGTAGCCAAGAAAACATCAGTTAAATTGAAACACAAGGGGATTCTGCCAACCATCTTCGGCTGCTAGAAGACACGTAAGGTAAGACTACTAAACTTTTGTCGCCGTGTGGTAGAATTCCTAAACGTTTTGACAAAATATTTAGGTACGGTATACCAAACGTTATCATCCAGGAAAGCTTAACTTTTACAAAAAAATCTATTTATTAGCCCAAAACATAAACAAAACGATACAAATATATCAACGGAGCACTTTTGGCCAACTCGTAAATTGTTTAATCGTTCGTTTGCTAAAAACAAACATTCATTACTTGGTGTAAACGCCAAAACAATTCGTTTTCTGTATTATCTGTTTGACCTATTTTAGATTTGGGGCAATCAATTTGGGTAATAAATTATAAATACCTATATTACTTATCTTTAAAAAAAGAATACAGGTATGGATGATATATTATTGTATTTGGTGCACTCACACGATACGGTTTTTCGTACACAACCAAAAGTTATTAAATTACTTATTGCTGCTACAGTATTCTGGCGAAACTCAAATGACATCGATACAGGTTTGAGATGATAAAATAGTGCTTGAGTTGACGTTCTTCTGCGGTATGCCATAATCTTTACAAATCTCTCATTTGTTTGACATAGAGTGACTGAAGTTATTGACTAGCACAGCGCAGCACAAAGTCTTGTACAATGATGATGAAGTATCTAAATCGACCAAACAGTTGTAGCCAGTATCCTTCCCTGAATGTAAGTGTGATGATACTTCTAAATATCTTTTAATATTTAGGTCAAACGGCGCCATTTCAAATTGTACTCAGTTCATGTTTATGTTTTCGTCCCTTCCTCCAAACGGGCGTTTGATTCCTCCAATGGCTATTTAAGCTTCCGAAATCACCACCGTTTGGAAGTTACATTCGAAGTCTTAAACCCGAGCCATTCGGCGTCATTACCAGTTGTAGAAAAATTATCTCATTCCCGTTCAAAATGAGATCGTAAGCTGAAGTTCTATATAATTGAAATCATTACCGAAAAGCGGCCGTTGATTCCTCCAAATGGCCGGATTTATGATGGTTGAAACCCAGTCCGTTTTCCTCCACGCGTACAACGACTCGTTTATATAACAACGATACGGCCGCGGGATGCGTACCATTTTTGTTACTGCCCCGATGCCCGCATTGACATTTACAGTTTAAAGAGTGTGTGCAATAAAATTCGGTTTCATTTCATATAAAAAACAGACATGAGCCTTTAAGTGTGCGCAGGAGCTCCACGAGCTTATTCCACCATCTCCCTTCTTCCATCGAGAGACTAGGCGTACTGCAGGTTATCACCCATACCTTGTCGATGTTCTACACATTCGTACGAAGCGTTTTGCTAAGACTTTCATTATTCGTACAGCCAAGGAGTGGAACACCCTGCCTGCGTCGGTTTTCTCGAGTTCATATAACCCCAATATATTTAAGTCGCGAGTAAATAGGCTTCTTCTGGGTAAGATCGTTCCATCGTCAACCTCATCTCTGCCCTTGGGGCAAGATTGAGGTCAAGAGTAAGCCCATAATAAATAAATAAAAAAAAAAGCTTCATCTTGAATACCGTCCGGTTATGAACATGAAACAACTTTTGGAAGATTCCTCTATTCCTTTAATCGGACAAAAGTGTCTCTTCATAAATCTTTAAATCTTAATCTAATATCAAAGCAAAACCTACTGAACCACGAAAAACGAATAACGTTATTTGTGCCAATACGTCGTTCGCTTAAATGTAAATCGCAAGGTGAATCCAACTTTGAAACTGTTTTTGGTCTAAATCTGGATTTAAGATAGGATCTAAGTTTGTGTTTGTAACTTGGTTCTGGATGGTAATGTGAGTCTAGACCTGCTTTGCAGTAAGTATGGCTAGAGTTTATTAGGTTTGAACTTTTAACTGGCTTAGGGTCCCTGTTTATATTAATGTTAACTTAGAATCCTAGAGGCTGAAGATTTAGGTAGACAGAAGTTAATGTACACATTAGAAGTTCTCTCATTCGTGACTAAATAATATGCGCTTGGAACGACCGGTCAGCGAAATTAAGTTACGTTTCTTTTTTTCAAGTCTAGGTGACTGACTGAAAATCGCTTTTAAATGTTGTTACGTTCATACTTATTACAGCTCTGGAAGTCGTAACTGTACGATTAACCTGTAAGTTAGACTCTTGTCTACTTTACAGAGTTTTGGTTCGAAGACTCGGTAGTCATTTTAAAGTTCGAAAGTACTTCAGTTGTTTACTTGTTTAGATTATTGGTGGATGGAACTCATAACCAAATCAAAAAGCTTTATTTGTATAAAAATAAAGCTTACCATTACCAGTTCTGAAAAAAAGCTAGTTATATTTTTTTGTTCGACTATTAACAGCGTTGTATACTGTTACAGCGGATATTACTTTTCCATCAGCATAGAACCATCGATAATAGCTTAAAACATTTCAGCACAAAAATAACAGCTCGATATAAAGCATCAATAGGATAGAATGCAGTAACAAAAGCAAACAAAATAAAAATCTATGTTGGCAATAAAAGTGTGGAGTCAGCTTTAATGTTGCGGTAGCCGAGAGCTATTCAGTGCTATGGGCCATGAGCTTTTGTCCACTTCAAAAATGGCTGATGGACATGACATGTAGTTAATGATGACACTATAAGCATTATTTTTGCCTTTGAGGATTCATCATCTGCTAAGTATTTTCCCATCAATGTTTGGTCAGCTTCCAGTCTAACTAGATGTGGCTGAATACCCGTATTTTACATGGAGTGACTGCCTGTCTGACCTCCAAAACCCTGCCCTTGTTCAGACTGGTTTTCAAACTTTGGGGCCACTAACTACCTATAACAACTGTCAATTATCCACTAAGGACGTCCGGGACCAACTGTTTAACGTGCTTTCCGAGGCATGGAGAAAACTGAAACGCAAACGAATAATAAAACAAAAATATTATGATATTACAATATGGGGACTATATTCCTTGTCACCAAAATATATATTTGTCACCAAGTTGTATCACCTAATAAATAGATCTATCGCCACGAAATATTTTCGTTCTCAGATAAGCAAATTACAATATCGTAGCTCGTGGAATCGGGATAATTAGAGAAATTCAAGTAAATTCTCCTTTTCTTAAACAAAGGATAGTATTAATATGAAACAAAGCAGTTAACTCAAAACTTAGTACAAAAACTTGTTTTTGAATATAACATTTCTTTTTGCGTTGGAATACTTTTAAACAAAGATAAATAAATACTTCAAGTTGTTAAGGTTCCAAGAATTTCATTTGAAACTTTTAGTTACTGCGATTCATTAAGCAAATTGAGAGACGAGTCAAGTGCGTACCAAGTCACGCACGGAAGCTTGGGTTCTGTAGTACGAATATGTATATATTATTGTTTACATAATTATAATGAACTGAAATGTTGAAACATACATGAATAGACTTTCATATCATAACCTATATCAGAGAACACCTTACTATTGTATCGAGTCTGGTTCTTTTAACCTAACTGACAGATGTGTTGCTGGGGAGTTTGTTCCGCCACTTCTTCTTTCCAGCTAAAACACTGGGTAGGCGTTTTGGGGGACTTTCTCTTGTAAATATGTAAAGGTAAGGTAAAGTAAATTTTGACGTTCGAAAAGTGCTGATTATCAGCCTAGTTTAAATAAATGCCTTTTGCTTTTGATAATGATAACATGAAATTTGCTTGAGCTGTTCTGAAAGAAATTAACGTCTATAGAGAATAAAATGTCGTTTACCAGTTTAGGTTTGATTTAGGCTACATTATATACCAACTAACAAGATCCACTGCGGCATGGGTTCATCAGAGCCCAAAGTGTGGATAATCGTGCCGCGAAGCCGAACACTCCGGTGTACAATTCTCCAGTCCACTCTACGACGGAGGACATCGTGGAGTACGTGCGCCAGAAGACCAGGTACGTGGCGAGAGTGCAGTTGCTTGAGTCGCGACGCAACGTCAACTTACAGGCGTTCGTGGTGCGAATAACAAACGTGTTATCTGCACATTGTCTAGGAACTTTTGGTCGCAGGGAGTGGTACTCATACAAATATATTACAAGGTAATAAAGCTATTTTAGACTTCCTCAAGTCGATCACGCGTCAAGTGTGATAAACACTCTGTCTTCAGTTCACTCACTGTCCCTTAGACATTTTGATAATTTTATTTTGATTTGTTGAATGCAAAAAATGTCCATCGTCCATGTTCAATTCAAAATTTGTTCGGGGTGTTCAGTATACTGCGCTTAGATCCTTGGTATTTACAAACATATACATAGCTTTACAAACATATAAGGTTTCCTTATTACTTATGGAACGCTAAAAACGAAGTAATTTAGTAAAAAGATTTTCATGTTGAGTTGAAAAGGCACACTGAATGCCTAGCTTTAATGACGGAATACAAATTGCATTTACTTACGGCAAAAGAGAATTTTCTAGAAAATACGACATAATTTATGCCTTATTTCTAAGGCTTCTAATTGAACGTGTATTCAAAATTGAGAGTATTTTTTTGCGTATGAAGGTAATTTCTAGAATTATTAGGTAATTTATAGAGTTGTTACTTCAATTTATTGATTTAGTCCTAGAAAAAAGAAAAACCAATCATAGCGGTAGATAGTGAAAAGTACCAGATACCAGTGGCGCGAATGTACTTGTAACTCGCGGGCCCCCGACACGTGGTAGTACAGTGCGATCAAATTATCTTGGCAGCTCTGAACATAGGCTTTGCGAAATTTTACGCATGTAAACTTGTGAATAAAACTGTTATTGCCAGATAAACCAATACTTAAACGATCAGAAAATATCTAATTTAAACAGTGAGAAATACAAATAAAATAAATATCATAACACTTTTATGCATTCGTTGTAACAAAATGACCTGCACGAAGTTCGGAGCTGCCAAGATAATTTGATAGCACTGTACCCAGTTAGAAGCGTGGATTATTAGTCAGTTAGAGTCCGATACAACCCTCTAATTTCCCCAGACATGGGTATCAATAAGTATGTACCTAATGTTCAAACTCAAAAAGAAGAAAAAAAAAAGGAAAAAATTGAAAAGTACCTATAGTTCACACGAACTTGTTCAGATTACGATTCTTACCTATTATAATATACATTAATTGCTGCCTAACCCTTCAGAGATTACAGGTGCGATGTCCCATTACGTACGTCTTAGCTAAAAGTAGAAACATGGTTAATATCAAACAAGTACAAGGTCAAAACTACGACCTAACTTCATGGACAATATTTAGCGAAGGAATTAAGATAGACCCGCTTCCATCTGGACTATGTCCTGCTGACATTTTATCTGACAAGATAAAAGCTAAGCCTTCAACAATATTAAATTATATCGCCGCTGTTCTTACTAGAACGGCGACATTAACAATATAATTTTAGTGACAACTAATAAAGTTACTTCAAATTAATGTAATAGTAGAATTCGTGAACAGAAATTAAATTAAGTTGGAGTCTTGGTCAGCAGTCATGAAGATTTTTGACTTAAAAATGTGACATTGGTGAGAATCAGAGTTACTTATGGGAAAAAGTGGCAGCGTAGCCCGCAATATTAAAAAAATTGTTTTGTTCTGTACCTATAACGTGCTCTGAACTTTGTGTATAATCAAGTAGCTAAAAAAAAGTAGTTAAAAAACTAAAAAACCCGACTGAAAAAACTGAAAAGCAAAAAACTAATCTCCCTTTAAAACCCTTTATTTACCCTTTATTTTGATATCCTACTCGATGGTATTGAAAAAAAAAAACAATTTTTGTACTCCGCGATTTGGCCCCCAAACTCCGCAATTTTTCTTTGTTTTTTAATTTTAATGTAGCCTATAACACTCGCGCCATCAAGACAAATCTAACGATGTACATTTCATTCAAATCCCTTCATCCGTTTAGTAGTTATGAGGGAACAAAGAAACGGACAGACATACATACATACATACACGTCAAACACATAACCCTCCTTTTGGGCTTCGCCGCAGTCGGGTAATTAGTCTTCCTACAGAATAAAATTTACGAGCTATTTAATATGGCTAGCCCATATTGTCCCACTGCTAAGCAAACGCATACCTCCATTACTCCCGAAGGTCACGATTCTGTGCTACTTCGTTCAACCTAAGATAGCACGATGAGTGTGGACTTGTGACCAAGTTTGTGCACCGAAGGTCAAGACGGGGAGTATAGGTGCACACAATGGTCCATTAACACTCCAGTAGGCGCTCCTCTATTTGGAACGTTAGTAGTCGCGCGCTCTACATTTGTAGAACATATTTAATGATGGAATTTTAATGCAAAGTTTCATAAATAAAAAGTATTTGTATAATATTGAGATAAACATTATAATTATAAAGCTAACTAGTTATAATTATGAAGCTAAAACAAACAAAACATAATCATATTTAAACATATTATGGACTAAAAACCAGCCTTTTTGAAAATAACAAAAAAAAAACATCTTATCATCATAAGTCTCATATTTCTTAATCAGTCATGTCTTCCACCTCCATTTCTTTGTTTTTGACACAGTCGGACCAAGAAGAACCTGATGGTAGGGACAAATCTACTTGTTACATATATAACAAAGGTTTCTGGTGGACCAGCCCCTTAGGAGAAAAATGTCACGCGAGTGGTCGCGCGCTCTACAATCGTAGAAATTCACTTTTGGTGCCAAATTTCACAGACATGCGGCCGAGTCCGTCGCCGCAAGGACACTACAATTGTTTATTGCCTAGTAATTGAGGAATACTAAGAATGTGTGAGTGATTGACCTTCAACTTGCGACAAAATTCAACAAAATGTACACGCGTTCTACAATGGTAGAACGCGCGACTATTGGAGTGTTAGGTTTCACTTCTAAGACGTGGGCAGTGTCCTTAAAATACACCTTCATGGATTAGTAACTCTTCATGGATTTTACTGTTTGTTTTGTAATTTCCTGATCTTGCCTTGATTGAAAGGGTTCCGTTATTGCCGACTGTACCATACAGAACCCTAAAAAATACAATTCTATTTTGGTACAATAAAATAAATTACGTACGAATATGGCAGAACAGGTATAGCCTTCAAATAAAGCAACAAAATGTTGCCACCAACCCGATGTCCTAGTTTTTAGGGATCCACGAGTGCTGTGGCAAAATATTTTAAACTAACTTTAACCCGTGACTCTACCTGCGTAGCTCTATAAATTAATGAAAAAAACTTGAAATGTCATGAATAATTTGAGAGGATACCTCCTACCTAATTATTTATTTACTACCTACTACCCTCATCCGTGTGTCACTGCGGGGGGCCTACTGAAAACCAGCGCTGAGTGTTTTACACCCAGCATATGCTGAGTTGGCTACCCTTTCGTTATGGGCATGCTCAGCGCAGTTGAGCTGTTTAATTAATTGTTAAGCTGTTTGTTGTTATTTGTTTATATTTGTGCTGCTCTTTTGTGTTGCTGCTGTCCATTAGCGAATAAATACATATTCTATTCTATTCTATTCTATTCTATTCTACATTCAGAATCAAAATCTTAATTCTTTATAAAATTAGATTAGTAATATATTGCTCAAAGACATTAAATAGGTACCATATTGTGAGTAGCCTCCAAATAAAACCTGACCTGAGTGGTCGCAAGTTGAGCATGAGGTCCTGTTAGGTTCGATTCTCAGGCTAGGCAAGGTGCTATAGGGTTTATCCAGCAGGATTCTTTTCAGTTGACGTTACGGAGTGGATTTGTGACCGGTTGAAGGTAAGCCTGGCACTCTATTAAAGAAAAGAAAGAAAGAAAGAAAAAATGTTTATTTAACGTCAGTATATCAAGCACACACACAATAATTATTATTATTTATGGGACTTAAATATAACTACTATTAATATCATAAACGGGATATTTACCATGTTTGATTATTGTTAACCCTTACACGTTTATAAGTAATCTAACGAAAAGGAACATATTTTTTTTAGTTATATTTATTGATATTGGTCTAGTTTAAAATAAAAGTAATCCAAAAAATATCAATTATATATATTTATGTAATTTCAGGATGGGGATACATATGTCCCTGTATGCGTTAAGGTTTACATTTTTTGATGTAAGGCATTAAATATTATATTGTAAATAAAACACAAATTTTAGTATTAAAAATGAATAATTTAATATAGAACCACGTTTAAAATATAAAATATAACATTTAATGGTATTCTGTGAAACAATTACGTTCTGAAGTATAACATAAGTGTACATTACATGTACTGCAAGTGTTATTTGTTCGGTTTTCAATGCGATGTTTTGCACATTGTACGCATCTTTTTCTGTTACCCACTTTTATCATGACGTGGGAAGGAGTTCCGCGTTTTTGAGCGAGAGTGATTCGCTTCTTCGTCATGACCATCGAGCACAAAGCTCTTTGCCGAGAAGAAAAACTTCCAATGAGTGAACGAGCCACTACCTGACGAAACTCTAGACTGGACAGTAAAGTTCCCTCAACGCGTTTTGCTTCATGTAACTTGCAATATATTATGTACGAGTTATTCATTGCAATATCCAGTAAATCGAAAAAAAGTCTTAGGTAGTATTTTATTTTTGCCTTTCGATCAACTTCGTAGCACACTTTTTTTTGATCCATTAGATCCACCCCTCCCATATATTTGTTGTACTTTACAACAATTTCAGGGCAGGTGACATTTATTTTGTCACCACTACCTTGTACACGTCTCTTGACTGTCGTCGTTGGTATGGGTGACAAGAAGTTAGTCAAAAGAAAAACAGCTTTGTTGTCCATCCATTTGATAAATGATATACCATTGCTGCTGGTCGCAAATATGTCGCCACGGCTCATAGTTTTGTCAGTTGGTAAGTTTTTCGGAATATTTTTTCTATTGGACCGTACCGTTCCACAGGCCTTTATGTTTATGTTTGATAATGTATATTGAAGATTAGGCGAATTAAAAAAATTGTCAAAATATATTTCACACCCTATACCCTCTAAATCCTTTGTCAGTTGTAATACAACTGATTCGCCCAATCCAGTTTCTGTGCCCCCTTTTTTTCTGCCGGTATATATGTCGAATTGAAATAAATAGCCGGAAGTAGAGTCTGCTCTACACCATATTTTGAAGCCCCACTTTATCGGCTTGTTTTTGACATATTGTCTCATTATATTATGACCTTTGAACTTGATCATATGTTCATCTATTGCTTGTGTTTTGGTATTGGTCATAGCGCTTTGAAAAGCTTGGTTGAAGTGATCAATAAGAGATCGAATTTTGAATGCCCTATCATAAGAAGGATCGGATCTATTAGGTTCCTTTGTATTGTCACTAAAATGTAAGTTTCTTCGGATATCTTCAAAGCGGTTTATAGGCATCACATTAGCAATGTAAGGAACCCCCATGTCCGGATCTGTAGACCAATAATTCCTAAATGTCGGTAAGCAATGGTAACCCATCACATAGTTCATGCCGAGAAACGCTTTGGCTTCCTCATTGGTCACGGTAAAAAATCGCCCATTTTGTTCAGCATAACGTATAGATTCAGGTACAATAATGTCATCTAACAATTTTTCGAAACCAGAAACTGCAGTGAATATTTTTATAGGAGTCAGTTCCGTATCGGGCATGTAATCAAAAATTTTCACCTCACCGAAGTTGTACCCTGGGATCTCATAAAAATTACGGGGCGAGTATGAATTTTTTCGCCAGTTGAATGTAGGAACATTGGTAGTAGTATTTTGATCTTCAACCGAGTTCTCTTCTAAAGGCGTAGAGATGGGTTCTATTTCCACAGTCGAAACACCTGCATCCATATCTTGCGCTATAAAAGTTAGGTCTTCTTCATCGAGGAGCAGGCCATCCTCGTCGTCGCTGTTGTCAGCCATCAACACTTGGAAAATATCTTCTTGCCGCAGTGAAAACTCTCGATACCGATTTGATGACATTTTCTACAATGAAATATACAAAGAAAATAATTAGAAACTGAAAATAATAACAAAGCAAATAATATCAATAGTTATGGCAAAATGTTTCCTTTGATGCATACAGGGACAGCCGCGTCCCATTCATGTTTTTCAAATAAAATGTATCATTTTTACAAAGGAAACGCATAATTCATAATAAATACGTAATTGTACTTACCGTCGAATGTAATTCACAAGAAAAACAGTCGAGAAAGGTTTTTATTTAATTACTATAATATTTTCAACGTCGATGTGGCTCAAAAATAGTTTTGACTTTTCGCGCCGTATTTTTTTCTGACAACTAATGTTTTTTTCCAGTGTTGCCAATGCACAAACATGAAAACGTACCATAAATTTTAACATAAAAAATTGAAAAACGTTTCAACTTGCCCAGTTTATCTGTAAATCGTAAAAAATATGCGGGGACAAGTGTGTCCCATATGCGTGAAAGGGTTAAAAAAAAAAACAAAAAAAAACAACAAAAAAAAACACAAAAAACAAAAACAAAACAACAACTGCACTGCAACTGCACTTAAATATAACTGACGAAATGTGGGCGTACTTTAGGTATACACCTCTGCCTAATGCTTCGAGAATCACGAGCGTGTAGTTGTATTATATTTTTAGATTCCTATAAAATACCATCCGCCACCGTGTGAGCAGCGGTGGCCCAGTGGTGAGCAACGGTGGCCCAGTGGTGTCGGCCCCTCGAACCCAGGCAGGCGCATTACTTTGTGTAATTTATTTCATCACCGCTGCTCTCAAAACGGTGAAGGAAAACATCGTGTGGAAACAGGCATGTCTTAGAACCAAAAAATTCAAAGACATGTGACATCTGCCAATCCGCACTGGGCCCGCGTGGTAGATTATAGCCCATCCCTCTCCTAGAGAGGAGGCCTGAGTCCCTGCAGTGGGAACATTATAGGCTGATGACGATGATGAAAATACCTTCTATCAAACCACAAAATACAGTTCAAAGAACTTTATTTATAGAAGATTCTCACACTTGGCCTTTTATTTTTTGCGAGCTAAACAAAATTAGTATGCTACCCTTACTCACACTACCCATGTCGTGGGGTCGTATTATATTTCGGTCTAGGATTATATTTTGGTCTAGACCTAAAATTTTATCTAGATGAAATAAACTCGGGGTGTTTGTAGTTCAAGTAAATTAATTTTGTAAGCTTATGAATGTGACAGGAATGATTGGATTATGTATATAAAATTGATTAAATACTGAAAGTTAAATTTCTATTTATTTATACCTACTACAAAAAGATTTCGTCTAGACGTTTGTCGCAATGTCTAGGAAACGCAAAACTTACAGAGCAGCTACCAAATTAGTCAAGGAGTATGAATTTGTGCCCGTACGATGGCAATAGGCTTGCCCCCTACTTTAGGGGCTTTACATCCCGTCGGGGCTGTGGGTTGTTAACAAGAGATACCGCGAACTCGACATAAAGGGCTAAGAAAGAACATGGGTGGTTTTTAGTCAGTAGAAGAGTGAAAGGGAGTGTCAGAACACTCCCTTTCACTCTGCCCAAGAGCGGGAGGAGTTATTTGTTGATTTCCAACCCGCCAAAAAAAAAGGGCTTTAACATAACTGATGACGTGTAAGTGTACTATTAGGTACATCTCTGCCTAACTCTTCGAAGATTACAGGCGTGATGTTATATAATCAAAGGATGTAACCTCGCCTTATACAAAGTACTATTGATCCAGGACACAAAGATTTAACAAACGCTTACCATATGCCGTCTGCATTGCGTAAACCACAGAACACTTGAAACGATAGAAATGGCTTACCTTTAAAGATTTCAGGAAAATGTACAATAAACCCATTCACCTATTTTGCATTCATTTAGTAGTACTACGTTGAACTAGTAGTTGCAAGGTCCTGGGTTTAAATCAAACTCAAACTCAAACCATTTATTTCAATTAAGCCATTACAGGCACTTTTGAATGTCAGAAGGACGGAAGAAGAACGAAACTACGAGAGCAATACGTCATTCCGAAAGCCACCACGCCGAACCACACGCCACCGAATGCCCGCAACAACGAACACTGCGAGCACGAAAGCACGCAGCGACGCAAACCGCAACAACGAATGCTCGAGACCCCGAATCACGGAACAACGAATGCACGCCGCAACGTGCAACCGCCATCCCGCGACCCGAGCCCCGCACACCCGCCGCCACGGCACGCGCCGCCGCGCGCCCCCGCACCCACAGCACTCGCCGCCGGTAACATCCGGCGCCGCGCAGCCCGACGCAGCAACTCCCGAAACGACGCATTGCACTCCTACGCTACAGTCACAATCACAAGGCATAATAACTTGTGAAAGTACTGTAGTTGCAAATGAAAGTGTTATTGGGATTTTCCGTCACGAATTTCTCAGTAGCGGCCACAGAGTCTAGATTTGTGAGCGTTGATGGTCATTAGCTCGCCTTCTATTATATTGGACTTAAATATAAATGGCAAAATGTGTGTGTATACTATTAGGAGTGGTTTTAATAGTATGTACACTCACATTTTGCCAGTAGAGTAGTAGAGGTGGCTCTACCTAAATAAAAAATGTTAGAAAACGGTGATAATATTGTGGGGAAACCGTCATAGTTACAAAAATTCTAAGACATGTGACATCTACCAACCCGGGCCCGCGTGTTATATTACAGTACAGCCCACTCCCTCTAATAGAGAGGAGGTCTGTGTCCCAGCAGTGGGAATATTACAGGCTGATTGCCTTTGAGGATTGCAGGCGTGATGTTATACATATATCGTTTTTAAGGCCTTGATGTAAATATTTTGATGTATATATTTTTAAGAATTGGGATTCCAAGACATGGATAAGACCAGCGATAGCATTGTAACTGTATCGCCTTGATTTTGCGATTCTATCGATGCTAAAAGCCACGAGATCGAGATTTACGAGTTCGCCCTAATATCAAAGTATTTTTCAGAAACCAACACATTTGAGGAATCTTCTTACATGTGTTATTGTTTATTCTGGTTAAGTTCTATAAAAACAGTAAAACTGATTTTGTGACTACAAAGAGATGAACGATAAACAAACTGTCAAACTACTATGTGAGTATTACGACTAGTCAAAAATCATCTCATCAAATGAATAATAATATTATGATAGTTTCGTCAGTAATAATTAGTGGTGTACTTTTGAATTGTCGAGGAGCTTCAATCTATCTTACTGACTAACAAGCCGTCTATCCACTACTGTGGTAAAACTTTAAAAAATGCCAGGTATGTCGTTTTGAGTGGTATGTCCAGAATCACGGACAGTTTTAGTCGAAGTTTATCTAAAACTAGCGACCCGCTCCGGCTTTGCACGGGTGCAAAGTAAGTCAACTGCTGAAAACTGCATTAAAATCAGTTGCATAGTTTAAAAGATCTAAGCGTACAAACAGTGGTAGCGACTTTCTTTTAACCGACTTCTATATTATGTAAAGATTGATATTATAAGTAAAGATAATAATCGTCGGCACAACGAGCAAGAAGTTAGTCAATCAGACAAAAAACCAATAGGGATGTTTCCTGACTAAAACAAATATGATTCTATCTATTAGATTATCGAAAAATATTGGATACGTATTTTTGTTTTATCAAATCAATAAAAATTGACGAAGATAAAACGCGTCAAAGATTTGAGTGGGGGCTTGTGTGACGCCACTCGCCGGTAGAAAATGTCATACTAGAATGACTTACAACATGGCGTCACACGAGTTTTCAAAGCATCGTCTTCATTGTTTGTTTACGTGCAAAAAGAAAAAATATGACTGTGTCCAATATTTTTTGGAAATCTATCTGACGGACTATTTAGATTTTTTTGTCAACTACCCTATAACCCTATTGTCCTTCTCAGATACAAAAGCAAAACTTAGGTCATGTCTATCTTTGTCTCGCTCTGTGGCATAACCGATGTGGGACAACGCTGTTTTCTCAACATTTATATTTGCAATGCATTCCACGGATATCCCCCATGTCGCTGTCATAACTTTGGATTACTTTTATTATACGGTATCGTGGGAAAACGAACTGTTTGACAATGTAAGTAACTTAACCAAATAAAGTATAGCCACAGTATAAATATCTACAGTAGTGTGACTCGGCCGTGTCCTTGAAATAAATGCCTACAGCCGCGCGGTACGTAAACATGCGAAAGGGCTGCCCGCCTCCAGTATTTTAATTACATTTACCTACTTTGTGTTTCCATTTAGTTTTGTGATCGTAAATATACTTTTTAAAACAAATAAAATACTTTGTGAATTGAATAGAAAGTGTTCAATAAACATGCGTGTTGTTTTTTGATTGATAGATTTAATTAAAAAACCATGTTTTTTTTTCGGGACATAGAAAGAAATACTTATCCATTAAAAAGACACACATTATATGCTTACCTACTAGTAAGTGAAATTATTTTATAGTCTTATCTTTCAAAGTTTCCAGGTAATTCAAAAAAAGTTATCTCTGGATACGTTATTATCGAATTCATAAAACCAAAAACAACACAATAAAACGCTACTCGTCATATTAAATATGTACTTTGTCTATTTTTAGAGAAAACATCGCGCATTAATTGTTAAAAAACAACACACCGTCCGCTCGTCACTGCGGCACAGTATAGTGTTCTGTGGGCACAGTCGCGACTGTCTGCATCACAGAACACTATTACTCCTTCGGAGGTCTGCATGCCAGGCGCATGCCTTAATCGAGGCGCGTAGGCATAGCTCGCGCTTCGTCCGTTTGTATGAAGTCAAACTACTGTATGATAATATTACCGTGGTATAGCTAAAATACCAATGAACTATGATTGAGTATACTTAATAATAATTTGATTACATATTTGGTTTGACCAAATGCGAGTATTGAGCATTATATGTCACAAGTTCGGTCGGGCGAAGTGTTGAGTTTTCCATCAGGAATTTCACAATAACCGCCACACAAACTGGATTTGTGCCCAGTAAATGGCAATAGGCTCGCCACTTCAACATACTGCCAAAATGTGAGTATATTATTATGTGGTGGTTTAGTGGCTTGATGCAGTGCTAATAAAGGACGGTTATATACGAGTTGCAAGAATCAAACAGGCCGTGTTTTCACATGGATAGGTAATACTTTTCGACAAAAAAACTACCAGTTTTTATTATTGATTTGGGCCGAGAATCACTAGTTTAGTTACCTCCTTGAATTTGACGAAGATGTCAACCGACTGCTGGGACTCAGGCATATCTCCTCTATTTGATGGAAATGAGTTATAATCGACCACGCAGGCCCAGCGCGGGTTGGCAATGTCACATGTTTTCGATTTTTTTGGTTCTAGAACATTCCGGTTTCCTCGCGATGTTTTCTTTTAACGTTTCGGGAGCAGTGATGATGAAATAAATGAAACAAAGTACTTAATGCGCCTACTTGGGTTCGAACCCACGACTTTCAGCTCGTAAGTCGGGGCCGCCACCACTGGACCACCACTGCTCTACATTAATTGTTTTTAAGTCGGTACTGTCCCATTGCTCGGTAAGGGCCTCCCCCAATTCCTTCCATATGCTCATTTCTCGTGCCTTCTTGAACCAGATGTTATAATATTTGGTTGTGATTAAAACAGGGTTTAAAGTCGGTGATTGCGAGAAGAAGACGGATTCCTATTTTTTTACTATTGACACAATACTGCACGTGGCGTTCTGGGTTCGATTCCGAGATTCGATAAACAAGTTTAGTATTGGAATAATCCAATTTCTATGTTAGGGAGGAGGGGGAAGATGTACTCAGTACGTGGTAAGTTGGTAACCCTTTGTGCGTCTTTGTGCCT
The DNA here is from genome assembly GCA_949775195.1 of Diarsia dahlii. Taxonomy (NCBI): domain Eukaryota; kingdom Metazoa; phylum Arthropoda; class Insecta; order Lepidoptera; family Noctuidae; genus Diarsia; species Diarsia dahlii. Next base: position 21,311,252 of record OX459197.1, on the reverse strand, counting down.
GCTTCCACCCTGTATAATAGACATTCCATAACCAACGAACATAAAACGACTTCTTGGACTTCCATATTTTCATTTTCTCTTCTTCTTAGAAATTCATCTATGTCTCGTGATATAATTATTTATATATTCGTACATACATAGGTGCTTACAATATTCTGACTAAGGTATGCAGTTTATGTATTATGCAAGCTAAGGAGTTATTATATCATAAAGGAAACCGTGTTCTCTTTGAGGAGACATATTTGAGGGAACTAGGATGTGACGTCATTATTTTGGAATTGACTAGGGTAGAGAGTAAACCTGTGTTATATTTAGGACTTTTGACGGCACGGTTAGCGCAGTGGCTCAAGCAATGGGCTGCCACGCTGCGTGTCGCGGGTTCGATTCCCGCTCGGAAGAAATATTTGTAAAACCTACAGATAGTTGTTCCGGGTCTGGGTAGTTGTGTATGTGAGTTTAAATGTTTGTGAACGATACAGGAGAAATTCCTAGTGTGGGGCAACGTTTTTTAAAAAAAACAAAAAACAAATTATTAAATGCGTTTGTAATAAATGTAAGCATGTATGTTAAAACTAGGTGTTGCCAGCGGCTTCGCCCGCTACAACTCGAAAATTATCCCACGGGAAGATAAAATCGGGATAAAAACTATACTATGTGTTAATCCAGGTTATAAACTATCTGTGAACCTAATTTTATCCAAATCCGTTCAGTATTTTTTGCGTGAAAGAGTAACAACCATCCAAACATACATAGGTACATACTTAAAAACTTTCTTTCTTTCTCTGGAGAGGTTATTCAGATAAGTTAGATGAGCAGTACTTGACACGAGCGTGCCTTTGTGACCAGCTGTATGAACAAATCGAGGCAAAAGGGAAGATCAAAACTGCTGGTGTTCTGCAGTTTCTGCCTTTCCCCATAGGAAAGCGTGAGTTTTATATAAAGAACTTAAAGATAGAAAAATATTTAAAACGCATTTTGTGGCACAAACCGGTCTTTTAAGTCTGTACGACCTCTAAGTATTTACTTTTCGTCTTATGAAAGAAACAAAGAAAAAGTGTTTATTTGAAGTTTTTGTGTTGTGCTATTCTAAATTTCTAAGTGAAAATCATCTGCCTAGCCTTTTTCAACAATTTTCTTTTTCAACAATTTTTGCGTCAGCTTCCAGTCTAACCGAAAGCAACTGAGTACCAGTATTTTACAAGAAGCTACTGCTTATCTTACCAACACAACCCAGTTAGTCTACGGTAAGACGATATCCCTTGGAAAGACGCCTGACGAGTCGTGTAGCTATTATTGTTTAGCCACAAACTCCTTCAAGTTCTAAGTGAACAAACTTACATAATCATACAAGAATTTACTTAGCGGTAACTGAATTAGCTTTAAAACAAACTGAACTAGCTGTTCTAAACTTAGTAAAACCGCTGAATTGACTTAATGGGATCCCTTACATGAGTCAAACATTTGCTTACACTTAAGCTAAGATTGCTAGCAAATAAACAGTAGGCGCACAGTTTGAGGTTGTTTCTGATTGATTTTGGCTTGTGGTTTGTGCACTTGTATGATTATTAGTGAGCAGCGGTGGCCCAGTGGTGCCCCGACTTACGAACAGTAGGTCGTGGGTTCATACCCAAGCAGGCAAATTACTTTGTGTAATTTATTTCATCACCGCTGCTCTCAAAACGGTGAAGGAAAACATCGTGAGGAAACCGGCATGTCTTAGAACCAAAAAATTCGAAGACATGTGACATCTACCAAGCCACACTGGGCCCGCGTGGTAGATTGTAGCCCATTCCCTCTTAAAGAGAGGAGGCCTGTGTCCCAGCAGTGGGAACATTAATAGGCTGTTGATGATTGATGATGATTATTAGTTACGTAATTAATAATAAAAGGGGCTAACTTGCTCAGGGTGGCAAGATTGGGCGACAATGTTTACATATTTGCATATTTATAAAGAAATTATAAAGCGTTTATTAGTATACAAGAAAAACATAACATATGGAATAGGTACTTGAAAATAAAACTTGTAATGCGAAAAGGTTTAGAAGTAAGGAGGACTATTTCTGTCTGTGGAAGTGTCCGTCGAAATGCATTAAATTAGGGTGGAACCACAATCGCTTCTAAATTTTATAATCACCGTAGCTTATTTTAATTTTATAAGCACCGTAGTCAAAAATACTTTGGACTATGTTAATAGTTGAAGTTTAATATACTGTACTGTCACTACCTACTCTAGTCAACAAAAATAATAACAAGTTTCTAAGTTGGCACACTTCAATCCACCAACAAATGCTATACCCTGCAGCTACTAGCACCATTACGGAAGGTTTTTGAACTGTTACTAACAGCTTACAATTGGACACTTTTTCAACTTGTCCCACATATAAGATAGTCCTCTTTACCTCCATAACTTTTAAAAAGTATGCTTCAAAAATTTGGGCCGCATTTCGTCAAAATATCGATCTGAGATATTGGTCACGACATACTTAATACATTAATTATACAAAGGATCACAAAACTCAGTTAACTTGATCAAACACAATAATTTATAAGTAAGCATACCGTGTTATTTATTCCATACTAGCTGATGCCCGCTGCTTCACCCGCGTGGATGTCGTTCAAATTATATACTTAAACCTCCCTCTTGAATCACTCTATCTATTAAAAAAAATCGCATCCAAATCCGTTGCGTAGTTTTAAAGATTTAAGCATACAGACAAACAGACAAAAATAGCGACTTTGTTTTATACTATGTAATAAGGATTTTCAATTTTAATACAGGAAATGCAATAAATATTAAAAACAAAGAATTTAACGTAAACTCTGTTCGATGAAGCGGTCGCCGCGACAGTTTTACAATTTTACATAATGGATCATTGAACCGTCTGATGGATGGAAATGGAGAAGAAAACGAAGGTAACGATGGATGGATTCTGTGACGCGGATGACGTGTGATACGAAAGGAAATCGGCCAAGTGAGAGTGCGACTCGCGCACGAAGGGTTCTGTGTATGTACCATCTTCTATCTATATAAATAAAAAGAGAAGTCCTGACTGACTGACTGACTGACTCATCAACGCCCAGCCCAAACCCTTTGACCTAGAAAGCTGAAATTTTGTACAGAGGTTCCCTTTATAATGTAGACAAGGAGTAAGGAAGGATTTTTCGAAATTCAATCCCTAAGAGAGTTAAATAGGGGATGAAAGTTTGTATGGAAAATCGTCATTTTCACGCGGGCGAAGCCGCTGGCAAAAGCTAGTTATCTATAAAAACGGCAAAAAAAAAAATCACTGTTTTATTTTATTTAAATTAAATAGGTAATTTTGGTAGGTTGTAGTTAGGTTGGTAGGTAGGTGGTAGGTAGTAGGTAGATAGTTGGTACGTAGGTAGGTAGGTAGGCAGGTAGTAGGAAAGAAAAACTGGCCAAGTGCGAGTCAGACTCGCACATGAAGGGTTCCGTACCAAAACGGACAAAATGGTATGCTATAATTTATACAATTTCTTCTACGGGCTAATGAAACTTGACCTCTGGATTGTATAGGCGCTCATACGATTCAGGGACCAAATGATATTCAAGAAAAAGGAAACATATAACTGTGATTTTATTTTTCTTTTTTTTTTATTATGTAATACGTTTTTCCTATTATTATTTTTACCTACCTATTCTGGTGCTCTGAAAGGTTTCTAAAAGTTTGTGTATCTTTTTAAATGGGACCCTAAAGGTATTTTAATATTTAACTTTGTACCATTCGCAGTAGAGATTTAATATTTATAAATAAATCACCATGTCACTCTCACGCCTTGATTACAATTTATAAATGAGTACAACAAACCCAGAAGTAAAATGCACAAATGTGATCCTCGCTTACAACTCCTCAACACCGTCATCACCCTTTTTCTTTAAACGATAGAGTTTAAATTCGTATGGCGAAAATATTTTCAGTAGAAAAGCATACATTGTCTCTTGCTTTTCGTTTTCCCTTGAGAGGTCCCGAAACACCTTAAATTGGAAAAGTGACACGGACGATATGTCGAGGATCCACGTAGTAGGATGATGTACTGTCTATCCCCTTTTGGGAAATTGCACTCAGCTGCTGAAATGTATATGGGGTTATATTACTGTCCGATGTATCATGCTTATTTATTTATCTTGACTTGAATAGCTTGGTCTTTTTGAATATTTACGCTGCAATTGTGACGTATTTAACCTTCATATTATTATGATACTGAGCAGTGGTGGTGACCCCGACTTACACACAGTAAGTCGTGGGTTCGAACCTAGGCAGGCGCATTACTTTGTGTAATTTATTTCATCACCGTTGCTCTCAAAACGGTGAAGGAAAACATCGTGAGGAAATCGGCATAACTTAGAAGCAAAAAATTCGAAGACCTGACATCTACCAATTCGCACTAGGCCCGCGTGGTGGATTATAGCCCATCTTTCTCCTAGAGACGAGGCCTGAGTCCCTGCAGTGGGAACATTATAGGCTGATGACGATGTGATACTGAAGCTTATAGAACTAGATACGATATCTTAGCAGTGGACAGCGACAGGTCATATCAGAATCTGGTCTTTTTCCAGAAAATCTAGGGAGTTTTTGGTCAACTGGACCCACTTGCTATTGGACCGGCGGGTCCACTTGACTATATAATTTAAAAAAATGGAAGGTCTTGTCTATACATTAATAAACCAAGTTAATAAAACAAAGCTCATTACCAACCTACACAGCACATTTCACTGAACACATTTCGATGGTTATCTCGAAATTCAAGATGAATCTACAAAGGAGGTTTAGATATTAAATATTTACTTCTCCTTGCGTATTTTCTTTTTTTCCGGCGGTATGAAATACGATAAACGATTCTTTGTGGTTGGCCACGCTTCATTGCGCATTTTCAGAGCAGAGATTGTTGAAAGGTTAAGTAAGGGATCGATGGATACTACGTGCTGAAAAATTGAGTTTTCGTTTGATCACTATAAAATATTTAATGATTATTTAAGCCGTCACTTAGTAAAGATTTGACATACTTTTATATGACAAAACTGTCAAAACTAAGTGATGGTCTAAGTAATCATTAAAGCTCACTGAGTGCGGCGGTTAGTTATTTTTCTTGACATACTTAAACGAAAGACGCAACCATTTTATTATACCCTAGTCCATTTTATACCATTTTATTATACCCATCATTAAGTAGAACCTAATTAGTTTTTTTTTGCGATATTGAGCACTAAAAGCCCCTCTCATTTATTCTATTTTTATATATCTGTTTACTTCGCGGGGAAAATAAATGCTACATGCCACGCACTAAAATATATGGGCCAGGAAATTCAATTTGTTAGATCTCAAGTTAGAAGGTCGAGGTTACATTGTGTGGATTAAAGAGAAAGATAAACATGTCATGTGCAATGAGGTGCCCATTAGAGTTTTTCAAGTTGTTATTGTGGTTAAGGCTGAGAACATGGACTATCCAATGAAAGCCCTGTATTGGTCAGAGTAATTGACGATTATAAATATCCGAATTTGTTGTGTGTCATCACCATACTTGAAGATAAGTGGATGCCATATTGTCAAAATAACCTCATACATATTCACGTAAATGCAAAAAAAAAACACGTTGATCATAATCACCATTTTGGAGTCCCGGCGCAGTCAGAAGCCATCGCCTTATCGCAGCATACCTCGCATAGCGGGACGAGTTGGACAAACCCAATGAGTAGTGGTCCATTTTAAGTTTGCAACGAAAGATATGGAAGCCATAGAGGGACTCCTTTGATCAGCGGTGAGATAATGCCGCTGTTAGTATCACGATGATCACGACGAAGTCTTTCTCAAAAAGATAAATAACTGTTTTATTCATATTATTTCGTTCACTATAAAACATCCAAAAAATAAGTTAGTAAACCTCTTTAAATTGCACTAAAAAAATATAATACTGGCCACTTATAAGTAAAAAAGCAAGCAAGGAGAATTTATTTCTACAATAAGTACTTTTCGAATGTAATCATCGAACATTCGAATTTCAAACGGACGTTTAATGGGAACGCTTGATTGACAATTTGCTGTCGTCTGTGATATTGAAGAGAATTTTTATTTTGTGAAATCAAAAAATGGTTTTTGCATTACATTAGTGGAAAATATTTAGTGTCTAATTGCATAAAAGCTATTTTCTTGCTGTTTTTCGAGTGTCGTGATAGTTGTTGGTAAAATTTGGAAAAAATGTGTTTGATTTATAACAAAATGGCGAGGAAGGAGTTGAAATCTAAAACAAGCTGCGTTTTCAATTGGATTTTCTTCTATCTTATCGCTTTTTTAAGGAAGTCAGTTTTTAGTTCTTGTATTCCTTCTTTGGAACGTTTCAGCAAAATGTCTGTTAAATGTAAAGAGCAGGAGCAATCGATCAATAACATTATAGTTTTCCATCGAGGTTTCCCAATACTATAATACTTAAATAAGTGCAATGTTATTTTGATCTGTATGCAGAAATCTTAAGGTTGTCAATGAATTAATGTCCGAACTCTAGTAGGTCTGTACTTGAACTTCCACCACTGTTGTTGCTATTTGGTAAAGCGGGTTTGTTTCACATAGAAAACTCAGTTGTTGCCTGGGTTGTCAGTTGTATAATCTTTTGAAGTCAACCAGGTTTGTTTCCTAAAATTTATGTCTTTTACAAGTCTTGTAATTGGCTTTCTGGTGACTATGATTTCTTCTGTTTGTTTGTTTGTAAAAGTCCTCCAAGTACTAAATAAATAAATCTAGTAGGTATGCCAAAAACGAAGTCCGTAGGCTTACCTACGACTTCGTTTTTATTGTCAAGCTTAATGTGAGCATGGTGTTGGTCCGCAAAAGTTGATGGGGTTGTATAGGTTCTTGAGAGCCTGGATGGCTTCAGTCACTAAGTAAATGTATAATATCTCCATTCCTTGACATTGTACAGTAGGGGTACATAAAGCTAAAAGAAAGTCATTGACCTTTTGCGTTTGTTAACGATGTGGTGTTTTCGAGTTGTTCCGGTCTGATCCCCCAAACCGATCCACTGCCAATATTTTTCTTTTGTTTATTCCTTTCTGATCCCCTGTAATTTATCATTCCGTTCTGATCCCCTTTTTGACACAAGTACAAGTGAAGTACAGTCAACCGAAAAACAGTTGTTAATGAAAAAATAATCAGTTTTTATTTGTATAACTTACAATTGTACGATCATCCCACAAACTACCAGGAGAACAGAAGTAGGAAGGAGGTATTGGAATCTTTAAATCAAATCTATATTATTTCTTTCTAAAACCATGCACTTTTTTTTTGTTGGAAATAGGAAACTAGGACAGTAAAGTCCCACAAACTACCAGGAGAACAGAAGTAGGAAGGAGGTATAGGAATCTTTAAATCAAATCTATATTATTTCTTTCTAAAACCATGCACTTTTTTTGCAGATTCCAATTTCCAATACCTCCTTCCTACTTCTGTTCTCCTGGTAGTTTGTGGGACTTTACTACCTATTCTTTTTTTTTTAATCTAATAGAACCTGTACAAATATTTTGTTGCTGACTGTCCTAAAAATGTGTCAGGGTATCCGATTCTTTTACGGGGGATCAGACCGGAATAGAAAATAATTTAAAATAAAACGGATCCCCTAGGGTATCAGTTTTAGGGGATCAGACCGGAATAACTCGTGTTTTCTTAGCGGTATTTTATTTTGTTTTTTTTTTTTAAATAAAGTAAGAAAGGTTGTTTGTTTATGGGGTTTTGGTTTCAGATAAAATACACATACAATGTGTATGTATGAGTAAAAAGTAAACATTTAATCTTGTAAATAATGTGTCAATATAAAAATGCCGCCAATCACTGGGTACTTTATATTCTGCTTGAATACACTTATTTCCTCCAAAAAAGAAGGTTCTTTAGGTGTTGTTACTTTTCTTGTACGATGAACTATTTGCTTCGAAACATTTTGGCATTTGGTATATTTTCCGATGAATTATGAATTATTTGCGTAGGTTTGTTTGTTGTAGTCAATGCAGACTGTTTTATATAATTTTCCAATGTATTGAAAGTAATAACGATGATTTTGAAAATTCAAATGTGCTCTTTGGTTTAATGATTGAATAAGCCTTTATAATTACTTATAATCTACTTTACCCTCACTGGACGCCGTTATCAATGTACTTTTGCATTGTATCCCTTAATGCTTTTCAATGAACACCAATAGTATTTATCATGGCTATAATATATTGAGTTAATTGGTACGGTATTCATCTTGTTTCATCTTATTTAAGATAACTATTTTTATCTACCCAAATATCATAAACCCTCTATAATGCGTTCAAAAACCATAGGCAATGACCAGCATTACCAACCAGCAGAAATAAACAGAACTGTAATGAGCTCATAACCTACTGAAAACAGTAGGTTATGAGTTTAAATTTGGAACAGGTGTCAAATTCAAGTGAGTGTGCTATTCTTTAATGCGCGCGGAACTAGTTGGCCGCGCCTTAGGTGGCGACAGGGGTGAGGGGGCGGGTTGCCTACAGCTCGCAATGCACAGGAGACTATAATTAGACAGCGATGACCAATCTCGAGATATCGTGAACAATAATTGTTCAATTTATTGAAAAGAATACTTAAATAAAAAACAAAAACATGCCTTAGGCGCGGCCAACTAGTTCCGCGCGCACTTATAGTATCTACATTATGACCATCAAAAAGACATCTGAACATCTACATTTTTTATTGCATTACACTGGTAACAATGCTAGTCATTTCCCTATGGTTCCTGAACCCATCATAGAGCCCTTATGATATTTGGGTAGATAATTTTTTTTTTTTTTTTTTTTTTTTTTTTTGCAATCTGTCCTACAGACATTCAGCAAATTGTTATGTAGGTGTTAGTTGACGTGGGGGCAGAATGTCCAGTGACACAGCCCTAATTATTGTTCCTTTTGTTATAGGTCAGCAGGAGCCTTTCTCTTCAATCTTCTGAATTTTGAGTCATCTCTCATCAGTACAGTTGCTAGTATGTTTGGATGTTTTTGTAGTCTTTTCTTATAGGATTTCATACAGTTTTGTATCTCTTCCTTGACAGTTTTGACTTTTAGGTCATGGTGTATCTGTTGGTTTGTGACATACCAGGGAGCTTTTGTGATTGTTCTAAGCATCTTGGATTGAAATCTCTGTAATATCTCAATATTTGAGTTGGAAGCAGTTCCCCATAATTGGATACCATATGTCCAGATAGGTTTTAAGATGCATTTGTATAGTAGAAGTTTGTTTTCCAGTGATAGTTCTGATTTTTTATTGAGAAGCCAATACATTTTTCTCATCTGAATGCTTAGTGCCTTTCTCTTGGTAAATATGTGGCTTTTCCAGGTTAGACGGCGATCTAAGTAAAGACCGAGATATCGAGCCTTATCTGCTTGAGGTATTTGAACTCCATTCAGTATTACTGGAGGGCATGTGGCATGTCTTGTGGCAAAGGTCACTTGCACCGACTTCGTCTCATTGGCTTTTATACGCCATGTTTTTAACCAATGTGTGATGTTGTCTAGGCTTAGTTGTAGCATATTGCTTGCATGTATTGGATTTTCATGGGTAGCCATTACTGCTGTATCGTCTGCAAAAGTACCTATTACTACCTCATCAGTTATGGGTAGGTCAGATGTAAATATCAAGTACAAGGTTGGACCGAGGACGCTTCCCTGTGGCACTCCAGCTTTTATTTTATGTAGATTTGGTCGTTTGCTCTCCCTGCTTGACATAATATAGTCTATCTGTTAGGTATGATTTGAGGAAGATAAAGTAGTTTGTTGGGAGCAGGGTCTTTATCTTGTATAATAGGCCCTCATGCCACACGCGGTCAAAAGCCTGCGATATATCCAAGAAAGCGGCGCAGCAGTATTTTTTAGCTTCGAAGGCCTTATGTATTTCTTCGACCAGTCTGTGCACTTGCTCAGTAGTGCCGTGGTTTTCCCTAAATCCAAACTGATGATCGGGAACAATTTGTCTTTCTCTGATTACCAAATTTAGGCGTTTCAAGAAAAGCTTTTCCATTACTTTAGATAGTATCGGTAGGAGGCTAATAGGACGGTAAGATGATACTTCCTGCGGTGCCTTTCCAGGTTTCAGAATCATAATAATTTGGGCCACCTTCCATTGCTGCGGGAAAATGCCTTGCGTCAATATGCAGTTGAACAATTGTGTGAGGAAAATTAATGCTTCATTAGGTAGTTCACGCAGCATTCTAGCGGTGATTAGGTCATACCCAGGGGCTTTATTTTGATTAAGGTTCTTTATTGTGGCTAGAACCTCCCACAGAGAGAACTTTTTAATAGGCAGGTCAAGTTGAAAGGGTTCTTCTAAACACTCCAAGATTTCTGTATTATCATGTCCGGAGTTGTTTTGAGCATCGTTTGGTACAAAAACTTCTTCCAAATGGGAGGCAAATGCTTCACCCTTTTCCAAGTCACTCTTGGCCCAGGTGCCATCCTTTTTCCGAATTGGTGGCATCGAAACTGTTGGTCTTTTAAGTTTTTTCGTGGCCTTCCAAAGTGAGTAATCACTAGCTGCTTTAGCATCCAAGTTTTGTAAGTGGTGTTCTACGTTCTCGTTTCTTTCAAAGCATAAAGATTCCTTCAATTTAGCTGTCAAGTAGTTGTATCTAGTTTTGTCACCGTGAAATCTAGTTGTTTGCCATAATTTACGCGCTTTTCGTTTCTCAGCCACCAATTCCCTGATAGACTTCGATACTTCCGTTGAATCCATGACTTTAGCAGGTGGGGTGCTGTCCCAGGCCGCATTTTGTATGCACTTATTGAAGTGTTCAACCGCAGCCATTAGGTCATCTTCACTTTTTAGGGATAGTCTAGTGTTAATTGAAGTTTTAACCAAAGTACGAAACAACTCCCAGTTTGTTTTCTTGCTGTGCAGTCTTGCTGGTATTTTTGTAGATTTAAATTTCTGGCAGACTTCCATCAACACAGCACTATGATCTGATGACAGGTCCTGTGATGACGTACAATGTATAAGATTTGGGGAAATGCCTTTTAAAACGAAAAAATCCACTAGGTCTGGTAACTTCTTTGGGTCTGTGGGCCAGTATGTTGGTTCCCCGCTTGACACTGTATTGAGGTTTTGTTCTGAGATTGCTGCCTGTAATTGTCTCCCCTTAGGAGTGGTTAGTCTCGAACCCCAATCAGTACTTTTTGCATTGTAGTCTCCTCCTGCGATGAATCTTGGTCCTAGTGTTGCGAAGAAATGGTTGTAATTGTCTTTTTTTATTGAGTGCTTAGGTGGAGAATAAAGTGCAGTGACCACTAACTGTCCCCGCCAATCTTCGATGGCCACACTACTAGCTTGTATCTCTGGAGTTCTGTACGATTCCATCTCATGATGTTTTATGTTGTTTCGTATGATAATTGCAGATCCTCCATGTGCTGTTCCATCTGGGTGCATGGTTTGGTAAAAAGAATAATTAGGTATTTTGAAGTAATTTTTCTCAGTAAAGTGGGTTTCAGATACAAGTAGAATATCAATTTTATTTTGTTTAAGGAATAATTTTACTTCTAGGGTATGTTGTGACAGCCCATTAGCATTCCAGAGGGCTATTTTTAATGAATCGAAGATGTCAGTTTGGTCATTAATTCCATAAGGATATTTGTCATTGAGGTTAATTGTTGTAGTAATTGTTTCATAGTATTCATCATGTCTTTCATGTTAATATTATCACTGTTCTTGATTTCTGTGAATGTGCTTTCTTCGTTTTTAGGGTTTTGTCCCAGTAAAGCTTGTTTGTATGATTTTTCATTGAAATTGTTTGTGGAAGTTATGGGATTTAAATCAATACCCGCTGGACGTTCCTTGTTAGATCTCGATGGGGATTTTGGTTTCCATGCTGGTTGTGATGGGTATTTAATTTTTTGAAGCTCTCTATACACAGAACAACCTTTATAGTTAGCGGGGTGGTTGCCCTCGCAGAGTATGCATTTAACTGAGTCTGACCTTTCTTTGCGGACACAGTTTACTGATGCATGGTCCCCAGCACATTTTATGCATTTTGGTTTTTTGAAACAAAATTTTTTGGTATGGCCATATTGTTGGCAGTTGCTGCATTGAGGTATTTCTTTTTTAGGTCTTGGTGGTTCTATTATGATTTTACAATGCAGCAGGTGCTTGATTTCATAGATAAGTTTATTGTTAGTGTTGGGCTCTACTTCTACGAAGAATATTGGTAGCGGAGTTTTGGTTATTCTCTGTTTGACATTCCAGATATTTGTAACTTTATGCCCAAGTTGTTGTAACTCTGTTTTCATTTCCTCGGTATCAGACGATGAATGAAGATTTTTAATCACCACTCTAAAAGACCTGTCTTGTTTTGGTTTATATGTATAGAACTCTGTATTTTTTTCTTGCAGACTCTTTACTATTTGAGTATATAATTCTGATGTTGCTGGTTGAATCCTTACTTGGTCTTTTTGTAGAACTTTAACAGTATAGTTGCCTTTTGCCACTTCGTCTAGCATTTTTAGTAGTGGTTGGATATTACCTACTTTTTCTACATATATGGGCGGTGGCATGATTGGTTTTTCTGCTGCTGTGGCAGTATTCGTTCCCTGAGATGTGTCATTGTCCAATAGAGCAAAGCTGTTGGATGTAGGTGTTGGATGCGTTTGGGACAGCCAGTATGTATCTAATTTCGATTGTTTCGTCGGCCCTCTGGAGTCACCAGGGCTTGGGATGGACCTTTTGTTTCTAGGAGTAGCCATCATGTCGCCATCATTTTTTCCACTTGGTTTTGTGGTGGGTGTAAATTGGCTTGGATAAGTCGCTTTTGAGCTATTTTGTTTGAAAGGTGTTTGAAATTCAGGACCACTCATTTTATTTTCTTTCAGGGGAGTCTGTCATTTTTCCTGATGTTTTTAAATATTATGAGGAAATATGTGGCAGCACTTTTTCTGATGACACAGTTGACAGATATGACAGCTAAAATTATTATATTTGACACATGAACATGATTTATAAAATTGTTGGTGAGGGTAGAAGAATCCCGAGTTTATTTCACTAGTTTTTGCACTGATTCCGAGTGTTTTTATTTATCACAAACAATATCAGTGATGCACTGCAAGGAAACGCACACTTTGGTACAACTTTCAATGTTTAAACAGTTCGATTTGTATTTTATTTCAGTAGATTATTTGGCACTGGGTTTTTGACAACTAAGACTTTTGACAGTCGACCATAGATATGGGTAGATAAATTAGTGTATGCAACTATACATAATTAGGCATTACAACACTCGTGTGATGCTATTAAGAAACGGCATGTATTTAAACCGTTATCTGTATATTCCCTTTTTTCGAACAAAATATTTTAAAGATACACCAAAAATACTGACTTGCACACAAATTATGCACACTAAAGAAATCAAATTTAGTATCCTTTTTAATGGCATTTGCAGAACTCTTTTACTGAACGAATAACTATTATCAAAATAGTATATATAATAATTATTTAGTCTAACAAACATTTTAAAACTTTTTTAAGGAAAACCTACACCTGATTTACTCCATGACGCGCGCTCGCTTCGCTCGCATATTAAATAACACTAATATCTTCTGTCCCCGAAGTGCCGGGCCTCCGCCGGCCTCCTTCGTCGGCCTACGGCCCGGTGCCCATGCCGCCCCTAAAGGACACTGTCGCGAGACGGTCGTATTAGATATCAGTTTTAGAAATTCCGTAGTAAGATTGTACAATTTAGAGTGCAAGTTAGTATTTTTGATAAGCAATTAGTATTTTTGTTTTACAAATCATATATCCGATGTACTAACTACATTTTTGGTGTGAATTCGATAAAAAAGGTCATCGCGTTTTGTGTGATTTTTTAGACTTTTTTGTAGAACATGTTTAGTTAATCAATTGGTTTTTTTGCACAGCATTCATTTTTCTGGTATGCATTCAGTTAATTAGTGGAGTTACCTAGTGTGCTGAAAAATTAAACAGATGTGCATTTAAATATAACCCCTAAGAAACTCGCCTTCGGCTCGTTTCTTAAACCCACACTTGTGTTGTAATGCCCTTCATTATGCACAGTCGCATAAACTACTATTAAAATTAGTTGCTGGTTGTTGGCATAGGATATAATCGTAAGGCTTAAAATGGTTCCAAAAAAAATATTATATCAAACTATTGTATAACTTTTTTCTTTTTCTTCGTAGTTGTAGGTTTGAAAGACTGGACAAAAAACTATAAAGAAATATGGAAATAATTTAATTTATGTATGTTTACAAGCCCTGGCCCAAATATTATTTTTCCTTCCGTTCGTTTCATCGTCAGAATAGCTAGTTAGACGTGAAATATATCACGCCAGACGCTGGGTCACGCATCACACGCGTTATGTCGTCTCAGATTTTGGAGTCTTTTCTTATCTTTTATGTAAATTTTACGAAGAATTTGTTTCGGCCTGTTATGCTTTTCGTGCGTTCTACTGAATGGTGCTGTGGTTTCAGATGCTTGGACAATAGGTTGTCTTCTGAATATGTACAAAAGCAAAAAATAAGAGAAAAACCACTGATTCAAAAATAGAACTACATGTATAGTCCCGCTTTATTTTTTAATTTTTTTTCATCTTTGACAGTCGTTTTAGGCAGTCAATGGCCTGAAAGTCTATCATCTAGTCTTGCCAGGATATCTTTTACCCAGTACTAACTGGATTGTGGAGGTCAGCATGTAAAATATTGGTACTATAACTGGTATTGGTATAAGCCTAATATAGTTAGTTGTGTTACACGACCTACAGTGATAAAATTCACGAGCAAACATTATTCAGTATTCCCTTTTGAAGGCCATTAACAAATGTTCTCAGGGCATTAAAAATCTTCACTCTTGTCACGCGCGGCTTACACGTCAAGTGATAAATTTACATTTTCATTACATTCTTGGCGAAATAAACATTTATTTATATGATTTTTGGAGCTTATTTCGATGTTGAAGTTTTAGAGGATAAAGAAGCGAAGCAAAGCAAATTAGTAGGATTTCTGTTTCTCGAGCAGCTTTTCTCGTCATTTTATACGTGCCTGTTTGAAACTAAGTGTTTTGATTTCACTTTGTGGATTCTAACAATATCCTGATTATGGTCTAAACTGAAGTACAGAAGATTGCTTGTGATTCCACAAAGAAAGACCACTGCCATCTTGGTACCTTGGCAAAGATATTTTATCTGGTTGTCCGGGTGCTGTGGATGACTCACAATACAAACCAAAATTCTATTCGCCTATTGTGCTCATTCTATCAGCTCTTGCAGGTTAGTAGTTGTAGGTAGATTCAATATAGTCTAAAATCTAATTACTACACAATTGTTTTTACACAACTAGTTTGGGGTCCCTTTTTTGTAATAAAAAATAGCCAGAAAAGGTTAAGCATAGGTGTAGAGTGGTGTGTGGTGTAGTTAGCCCTTTTTTATAGGTTGGTGGGCAATCATTAAAAACCCGCTCTTGGGCAAAGCAAAAGTGAGTGTCAAACTTCTACTGACTAAAAACCACCCATGTTCCTTCTTAGCCCTTTATTTCGAGGCCGCGGTATCTCTAGGGTTCAGTCGCAGAATGTACCTTTCGCAAAATGCACCCCATACGCAAAACGTACCATTCTCAAAATGCACCTTTCTCATAATGCACTTTTCTCATAATGCACCTTTAGCTTATCGTACCTTTTTAAAGTTAAAACCTCATAGGTTTTATAACCACTTTTTAAAAATTCAATTCAATTCATTTCTTTTATTGCATCAATTAGGGAATATTTGCATTCTAAGTATTAACATCTTTTTGAGAATGGTACGTTTTGTGCATGGGGTGGGGTGCATTTCGCGAAAGGTATATTCTGCGAGTGAACGATCTCTAGCCTTAGAGGACATCCACCATTCGCCAAGTTGTTTAAGTGTAGGTGAGTTTTCTGTCGACATTCAGGTACAAAAGACTGCTACTGAGAAAATTCTAAGTAGGCAGACCCATCAAAACGGTCTAAATTGAAATCAATATAATTTAATCAGGTTTAATTCCACTTTCTGTAGTCGTGATTACATTTCTTCTTATTAAGTGTTGCGCTGGTGATTTTCTCCATTCTTAAGACTTAAAATGCAGCTCGGGAGCGTATTTAAAGATGCATGTGGTGACCTCATTCCCAAGTTGGCATGGCGTCTCATGTTTGTGATTTACCTGAAAATTTAACGAGCGTTTTTTTTTACATAAAAAAGGACAATCCTCCTTCAATTTGCTTTTTTTTTGGCAAGCAAATTATTTGGCAGCTGAGTCAAACCCAGCCTTAAACCTTGAAAGTATAAGGCTGGGTTTGATGAAGAGATCCTCCAGCGGAGTAAAGCCCTTTTTCCAAATTATATACTAAAACCTCCCTCGAGAATCACTCTACCCATTGGTGAAAACAGCATGAAAATCGGTGCAGTAGTTTTTGAATTTATCGCCAACAGACAGACAGACAGACCCGGAGGAGGATTTTGTTTTATAATATGTGGTGATGTCATCTAATCAAATGGCCACAAATTACATCAGTGAGTGTAAATCGAAATATATACATCAGTGAGTGTAAATCGAAATTTAAATCTTCTTCATCAGTTGTTTTAGTGTGACATATTTGCTGTCCTGTCTTGCCTTCTCTGGCAAGAAAGGACAGCAAATATGTCTAAAATGGCACTAGATTCAGATATAATCTATATCTATAGAGTACAGCTTGTAGGAGACAAGCTGTACTCTAGTGTTTACCCCCAGACTTATGTTGAGACCCTGTGACTAGGAGCCGCCACAAGGTCTTAAATATGGCTATGTTTACATTCTATGATAATATCATCTATATTCACAGGCTTGTGACAATTGATTAATTTCCTTTCTCCAAAAATCTAAAAATTTACGACCTCTCAATTACTTTGAGAAATTATTCTTAATGTTTTTGTTCTCAAATGTCTCGTATGCCTAGCCTCTTAACCTTTTCACACATTTACTAACGGCTGAACAGATTCAATGAAATTTGGCGCAATGGTAGAGACTATGATAAAAGTGGGTTATATAGGATGACTGGTAATTAGGGACAGATACTGAAAACACCTGATTGTACTCATGAAAACAAACAACTTTTACTATTGGACCAAAGCTATCGGGAAAAAATCAACTAATCAGTACATTTTGACCGTTACCGTTATTTAGGCTATGAATGTACTGAACGCTGATTTTTTTCGTGATTTCAGGTTTGGGTTCCATAGTAAAAGTTATTTGTTATCATGAGTACAATCAATAGTTTCAAGTATCGGTCACTAATTACCAGTCGCTCTATTTAGGACTCTATAACCGGTCATAAAAGCAGGTGAAGTCACGGACAAAAGCTAGTATCTCTCAAGTGAGCACTTGTACTTTCAGGTAGACTTATTGGTGTCAGTCCTTAATGATTTAGTCAAACTGGGTTAATATCAGAAGGGGTTCTATTTAATCAACCCATTTCGACCCTTGCTATAGAGATGGAGTATTTATTTATCTTTCAAGTGTACTGAACTAATAGCCTCTTAGGAAATTTTGGCAAAATTGTTGTCTTAATATTGTTGAAATATTATGATTGTACACTGTTGGTTAGAGGCTGAACAGAAAACAACGCGACAGTTTTCAGACCGCCTGCTTATAGGTTTCTGTAGTAGGATCGTTTTTTTACTTCTCATAGGTGTACTATATTTTCTGTTAAATGTGAACTTTTCTTACAAACATAAAAAATAGCATGCAGTTTTTTTTTTCAAAACTATACTTTTGAAAATCCTGTAGCTAACAAAAAACAACTTTAGATAATAATATTCACAAAAAATACAATACAATTATTGATGAGACTGATAAGATAAAATAAATAGATCAAAATCATACTTACACACTATTACCATTTAAATTACTGAGTAATGATTTTAATGGTACTCCCTTACTTCTCCTAAAATTGTTTGTCCGAAAATCATTATCCATAACACGTTTGCCATAAACTTCATTAAAATTAACCATAATGTTCAAATTGCCGAAATTTTGTTTAACATAATTATCTTTAGTTCTAAAAGTATTCTGTCATAATATCGATTACAATAATAATTGAATCTCCTAATTTTACATGGCCTAAATTAATATGTCCTAACTATTGCTTTACCTAATGTGTATTATTCCGAATGTTCGTTTATAATAAATTTTATAGTCCTAAAAAAAAAATTCTAAGGGTCTAGTCGTTCGAAAATTAATGGGTTGGTATCAGAATGACTGGATCGCAAATAGACCACGTCGCTCATAGTCCAAATCTCAAAATGTCTAAATCTCAAAATACCTAAGGCGCAAAATGACTACATAGCTTTTAGTCCACATCTCGTAACGTCTAAATCTCAAAATACCTAAGTCGCAAAATGACTACATCGCAAAAAGTCCGAACAGTTGTGTAGGTACCTATACATATCTATTAAGGTTCTTAATGTTGGATGATTTCATGCCTAGCCACTTGGTAATATCCATGATAGGAAATAAAACAATTGAATTATGTGTCATGAATGTCATGATCAAAATAAATAAAAAGTAAAAAAAAAATATAATTCCTTATAAATATTTATTTATCACCTAAACTACAAATAATTATTGTTAATCCTTATGAAATAAGAAGTATAGGGAATTATTTTATTAAGGATATTAATTTTTATTTTTTTTCTCTCGGTAATATAATTAAAATAAAGAAAATAAATGTTTAATGCCGTAAATGTCTTACTTCCCTAGCCTATTGCTTCCCCAAGAATTCACTCTGCCTTTACACCAAACTTGAACCAAATCGGTCCATTTTGATGCTTGAACAAACAGACAAACCAAACAAACAAAAATTTTAAAATCACCCATTTTGGGTCTAGAACTCTAGATAGATAGACATATAATACATACTGATACATATTCTGATACCAACCCATACATACCACTTACTTTTTCAAACAAAATGTATCCAGTAATTCTGATATCAACCCTGTATAGGTACCTACACAACTGTTCGGACTTTTTGCGATGTAGTCATTTTGCGACTTAGGTATTTTGAGATTTAGACGTTACGAGATGTGGACTAAAAGCGATGTAGTCATTTTGCGACTTAGGTATTTTGAGATTTAGACATTTTGAGATTTGGACTATGAGCGACGTGGTCTATTTGCGATCCAGTCATTCTGATACCAACCCAAATTAATTAGTCGTCCGATTAGCCGGATGAATAACCAAAATTATAGGCTGTTGCTAGTCGTCCGCTAAGTGAATGAATCACCGTCTCGCGACAGTTTCCTTTATGGGCGGCATGGGCACCGGGCCGTAGGCCGACGAAGGAGGCCGGCGGAGGCCCGGCACTTCGGGGACAGAAGATATTAGTGTTATTTAATATGCGAGCGAAGCGAGCGCGCGTCATGGAGTACATGCGTTGCATGTCTGAGTGAAGTGACCAAAAGCTTTGTTATACTTTGTTCGAATAATATTATTATGATAATAAACATTATGTTATTTTAATTTTCATCCCGGAGTCCATTACGACGAGCAGCGGTGGCCCAGTGGTGGCGGCCCCGACTTACGAACAGTAGGTCGTGGGTTCGAACCCAGGCAGGCACATTACTTTGTGTAATTTATTTAATCACTGCTGCTCTCAAAACGGTGAAGGAAAACATCGTGAGGAAACCGGCATGTCTTAGAACCAAAAAATTCGAAGACATGTGACATCTACCAATCCGCACTGTTTTATCTTATTTTGGCATTTATTTGGATAAAAGTTTTGATATTTAAGTGAATAACAAAAATCCATTTCACCATTTCAAATAGAAATTGTGCCAATTTCATTCTTCAATTTTATTTTTTCCTTAAATTGCATCACTTAATAGTGTGACTTTAAAATAGGTATTGTTGAGCTAATTGAACCGTTCAGGCCCGACTGGAACGACGTCGTTCCACTAAGAAAATTCCGTTGAGACCCGCTGGAACGACGTCGTTCCAGTCGGGCGCATCAAATTCAAACCTTATTTTTACGTAAAATATGGCTCTAAATCGTCTGGCAAAATTTGTGCCAAAGGGTAACTAGCTAGAGCTGCGTATGGCACCAATAAATTACTAAACATAAACCTGGAACACTTTTAAAAAAATATTGAGAGTCGCCATAGTGACGTTTGACAGTTGATGCAAAAAACGGTGTGGTAAAGTGTGGGTGTCGTAGTGTTTTTGTGTTTTGTGTTTGATTTTGTTTGTGAAACGTTGGTAAGTAAATGTTTATTAGTTTAGAAGTCCCTATTGCAACTTTGTAGATAATAATTTGCTTGGCAATTCATATCCCAAAATTATGTTTCGAGCCAACAAAATATCATAACAAAGATTTCGTCGTCGTCATTGAATGAGCGAATTGAAAATATGAATTTGACTCCTTTTCATTGAAATATGGTCTTGGAAACATTATTATCAACGTAAAATATAGTGATAATTCATTATATCTTGTATTCGAAGCAAATAATTTCGTATTTATTTATATTTCAAGGTTATTTCGCAATTCTAAAATGACAGTTCGCCAATAAGAATCTTATAAGAATTTTGAGTTGGAATCTTATTAGAATAATGTATGTAGGTCTCCTAAAAACACACTGTCATTAGATTACTTGTACATTTGTTATATTAGTTCTAAAGTTTCGTGTAAATTGATTCAGTAGTTTTACCAAAACAAAATAAGATACGCAACAAGTCGAGTGGCGGCGAGTTCTGTCCTAAATCCGGTCGTCTGTGGGATGACAATATACGTCTTTTAAAATAAGAGTTGTTTATATAATAAATACATCGTCTAGCTCTTCAGCAACACGAAACTGTTTACCGTTTGAGATAAGAGATAATAAAACTCGAGCATTATGCGTTTTAGTGAGCAAGGTCAGATGACGCATGCGATGACGTAACTAGGCGGTCCGTGAGGGAGTTGAGTTAAAATCTTATTAGAATAATGTATGTAGGTCTCCTAAAAAAACACTGTCACTATATTACTTGTACATTTGTTATATTAGTTCTAAAGTTTCGTGTAAATTGATTCAGTAGTTTTACCAAAACAAAATAAGATACGCAACAGGTCGTGTGGCGGCGAGTTCTGTCCTAACTATACGATATTTATAATTCTAAATAAGCTATAAAAGAGTTGTTTATTTAATAATACATCGTCTAGCTCTTCAGAAACACGAAACTGTTTACCGTTTGAGATAAGAGATAACAGAACTCGAGCGATAAGCGTTTTAGTGAGCAAGGTCCGATGACTCATGCGATGACGTAACCAGGCGGTGCGTGAGGGAGGGGGGCCCGTTATTTCGCGCGGCGCTTGAGAGGTGAAACAGGAGATTTTAAAGACAACTCAGTTTCTTTCTAAGTTTTAACTAAACTCTGAAAAATGGCGTAGTCTGTAATTTATTTCTGGTTGCTTTTTTATATCGTTGTCTTTTATGTCAAGTTTCGCTATAAATAATCTGATAATTGGAATTATTTAGTCATATTTAGAACAACTGGGAAGTTTGAGGTTACAAATGAGAACCGCTTATTCGTATCAATGTTTTTCGGTACCAAATGTGTTAATACCTAATGACTGTTAATTTACTTACCGCATATACTTTACTTATCATCCATTCTCGAGTTATTATTAAAACACAAACCCCTTTTCCATAAGGCTTTGCACCAAGACTTATGTATTTGCGTCATAAATATTTACCTCTTGTTCGCAATTTTCCGACACTGTTTTCATGTGTTCCAATTTCTTTCTGTTTGTGAACACAAGGGGCGTCACTGCGGTCATGAAACCAAACTTGGAATATTTGTTGCTCTTCACTACACCGATCTAAGGAAATGAATTTTGATTTTGATGAAAATGTGATCACATTTTAATAAATTACTTGCATTAGGCTAATGTGTACCATTTCGAGAGCTTTTTTCAATTCAGCACCCTTGAGAAGATGCAAGTGCCTGTTTTATCTATACTAATATTATAAAGAGGTAAAGTTTGTGTATAAATACACATACTTTGTAATTGTAAGGGGTAATTGTAAGGGGTAAATTGTAAGGGGTAATCTCGGGATGCCTGTCGGGGCTGTGGATTATCGAAAGGTTAACACGGCTCCGACACAAGGGCGAAGAAGGAACATGGGTTTTGTTTTTAGTCATTAGAAGTCTCACACTCCCCTTCGCTCTGCCCAAGAGCGGGGGGGGGGGGGGGGGGGGTTATTCGATGATTTTACACCCAACAAAAAAAAAAAGGGGGGTAATCTCGGTATCTACTGAACCGATTTTAAAAATTCTTTCACCATTATAGAAAGCCACATTATTGCTGAGTGTCATAGGCTACTTTTTATCCCTGTATTCCCACGGGAACGGGATCTACGCGGGTGAAACCGCGGGACGTCCGCTAGTTATATATATTTGAAGCAATAATTTTATTGACTAATCATTCGTCTCAAAATACGAAGCATTCTTGCTCGATAGGGACTGAGTAGCTTCGATTCGATTCGATTTCACAAATTTACGTAATTCGTATATTGCACATAAATAAGGAAGGTAATGTAAGAACTTCTCAGTACTCAATAGGAATTAAAAACTGACCTTTTCCAACAAACACTTGACGATACAAGCCGACTTTTCTGGATAAGGAGGCTCTTCGCGAAGGCTCTCCAAGTCTTGGGTGGTAGCGTTAACGTGGTCCATGCAGGTATGCGCCGTTGCTATAACTGTCCTCTTCACTATCTCGCCAAATTTACTTTCTAAATACGATTTCATCATTATTAAAAAACTAAAGTGCCCAATTGTTAAATTTCCACTTAATAAATCCATTTGCGTCTCTTCTATGAAGTTATGAGTCTCAATGCTTTTTTTAGATCTGTTTTTGAAATGAGTATTTTTTGTCAAATATTTGGCACAAACTTTATCACCTGCTGCATCTTCAAGCAGAACATTCAGAAGCTGTAAAAATAGGTTTGGGATTCTTTTTTGAAATTATTGCGTTAATTTTTTTATGCCAAGCTTCCAAGAGGTTGGTAGTTCTGTGACGTTCACCAAAGACGCACCAAATTTTGATAAAGTTTTCATAATTGTAACATATTGGCGAAATGTTTTGCTGTTATCCTGGGCGAGGCTCCTATTGGCTCCTAATGCTCATAAGTTTTAAGGGCTTCAGGAGGTATTCCTGGACGTTGCTTCTTTTAGATTCCATTTTTTCCACCCAAATAATTATTTTTTGGATTCCGCTTATCTACTCAAGGGGGAAAAGTAAAATAAGCCTTTCCCCTGTAACTAATCTAGACAATAAAATTTCTAGTTCTGTATTTTACTTCGTAGAAACATTATTTAGTGAAATATGCTTTATGTATAGTGCGGTTAATATGTTGACTCGAAAATATCGTTAAAAGTCCAATGCAATTTTACGGTATCCCTACCTAAATCAAAAATATAGGTAATACTGAATGTGCAGACAGACGGATAGATCATCGGTTTGTTTTTTATTTTTTATTAACCGTGAATATTCTGTCGCACAAATAATTTCATATTTTGTCAAAATTCCTACCAGTTCCTCCAGAACTAGTTAAAATTCTAAACTAAAAAATACCTTGCAACTCACCCTTTTCATGCTGACCGACCACATAACACACGACACATAGGGTATGAAATGTAATCATATATCTATAGACGAACATTTTGGACGGCGTGCCCAAATAAAATAACTCGAAGTAATGATGGAATAATTCCACAGCGTTTAACCGCACCGACGACAGATACCATCTTTCCGGCTGTGCGATTTCACGAATCAATGGATAGAAACGGTTTTATATACCCGATGATATCACTTTTTGTTTTTTTCCCCTATTCCGTTAAGCCGTAAGCGGTTTGGGATCTGAAGACGTCTGTCTGTCAATATTTTTTGATTGATTATCCTGGTTTTATTGTCGTTCGATGAGCTTTGTTTTATTGTTTTTGCGATAAGATTGTCAACAGGTTAGTCGATAAACAAAGACTTTCGCGAGATCTGGTTAGGAGATTCTTGCTATATAAATATGGCGATAAAAATGTCACGCACTAACCCCGCGTATCTTTGATTACTTGGGCATCATCCTAACTATAAATTGACCCTATCTTATATAATTACGACGGTTAATATTCAGCATGCATTGTGCCATGCTAGCTGTCAGCGGTCGCAATAATAATGATATGTACATAATTGTACATAATGAGCGGCTGCGTTCCCTATTTCTGCTGAGATGACGAGAAATAGGGAAGTATGGAAGAAGAAGACATGTTGCGCCGACCCCAAATGAATTGGGATAAGGGCAGGAGAATGATGATGATGATGAGCGGCTGCGTTATGTCGACACCAATTATTTACTGAGAATTCATGTCACTGCGAATGTTAACTTTTGTTTCGAAATTGTTTATACTGAAGCGGTTTCAGTCGCAGATTTTGGTTGGCAAGTACCGGACAACGCCTGGTTCTTATTTTAGGGGTGGTATAATAATATATTATGTCAGTCTGGTGGAACAGGTCAGTGAAAGGGCGCTATCTGCATTGAGAGCGTTATATTTTTCACATAACAAGTTCGTCAAACAACGTCTCTTGGCAATCTGTTGCGTTAGTGACAGCGAAAGAGGTCTGTAACGACGGAGCAGTTTTTATAATGTACTTATAGTAGAGTATACAGACTGTCCATGCATTAAGTTACTGCTTCAGGAAGTCGATGCTCCCTGTGACTTAATTTGCGTTGCTAGTCACTCAAAAAGCAGGGCGCGGCGAGCCCCTGCGCCCCGTACTCTCGAGTTCATAGTTAATTATTGTTTGATTCAAGAGAGTTCCAAGCGTACATACAGTGTTTGGATTTGTTGGATTGCAATGTTTTGTTAAAGGCCTTTGCATGCTGCTACTGGAAAATTTGGTTCATACCTTTTTAAAACACCTAAGAAATTATTGGTAGTTTGTTTTTCCCGATTTATCTCAATCGGGTGTTTGGACTTGGTTGGATTGTATTTTAAACTGATCTACTAGTTGGCCAAGAGTGATAATGTTGTTGTTATTGGCCTTTGCGTGCTGTAACTGGGAAAACTTGGTTCGCGTACCCTGCAGAGGGGCTCCACACTGGCCGTTTGTTTGGGATAAACTGTAAGTGCAGCAAGTAACTGATTAAATAAATAAATATTAAATAAATAAATATCCCATTTAGCCAGATTACATCTACAGGCAGCGGCCAACCCAATCGTGGCATTCAGGGTCTATATGAATGAATTAGTATTGTTTTTTTTACGTTTTGTAATCATATACTATCGATTCACCCCGGCTTCGCATGAGTGCAATGTAGATACTGATTTTCTCGGCATTTCTCTTTTTAATAATTTATGATCACTACATATAATAATAAATCTTCTTCTTGAATCACTATTTATCATTGCTGAAGATGGCATTAAAATCCGTTGCGTACTTTAAAACGGCTAATTCCAGTTTCCCATTTCGTTTTTTTTGCTGACTTCAGAAGCTGTTTTTTTTTCTAAGTCTATTTTTCACATATTTTTGACGAGAGATTTATTTAAAAGGAGACGCGCACTCGGCCTCCATGTCCCTAGTTAGTTTATTTTTTCTAAAAAGTGCTCATTTGTTATTCTCCCGCTAAACAATTCCATTTGCGTCTTTTGAATAAAGCTATATGTTGCGAGGCTTTCTTTCGTTCTGTTCCTGAAATGAACATTTTTTGTTACGTTGTTGGCACGAACTTCATTAACTGCTGCATCTTCAAACAAAACATTCAGAAGCTGTAATAGGTCTCCTTTTTTATACCAAGCTTCCAAGAGGTTGGTAGTTCTATGACGTTAGGCAAAGACTTACCAAATTTGGATGAAGTTCTCATCATTTGGCTCTTGTTGTAACATATATTGGCGAATTTTTTTGCTTTTATCATCGTCTAGGCTCTGGCTAGCTACATAAAAACCTTCTATTCATAATTTAACTTTCTGGTAAGAGAGGTAGAAGAACGGATAGCGCCACTTGTCTATTCTGGACCATAGATTTTGTCTTAATGCACGTCCTTTCTTCCAAATAGCTCTCAAGTAGTGAAAATAGCACCCTTTTTCTGTAACTGCTCGAATGGCGTTCATCGTTGCTATTTCAAAATCACATTTGTACAATTGTGGCTGCCATTCTGGAATCTGAGACTTATTAACTGAAAAAAGGATTGTACACACAGTTTTTCAGTTTTTCCACTCATTACTACGTAAATTTATGGCACAATATTCGTGCTTTCACCTGTGCTGCCTACATCGCCATGAATAGTGTTCACTTGATAGAATGGGAACAGGGCAGATTTTAAATGTTCCATCTCCGAAAAATATTTTCAATCGTGCCATATGCTGACGAGCAACTTCTGAACAAAAAAACTGTAAGCGAACATCCCCATCGCTGTAGTCTGCTAGCAGAAAAGATTTGAATTTTGGTGGTACTGCAACATCAGCCACATCCTTATAATTCATTTCCGCCACATTTGCACTAGCATTTCTGTGTTTATTTAAAATGCTCTTCACATTTTTAAAATTTGGAAATTCAGTAGCATCTTTCAATGTACAAAACCGAGTTGTAAACTGCGGGGACACTTGGACACCGCGGTGATGCTACTTTTTCCTTCATTTTATAAATGTTTATTGATACTTCATTTAGTTTGATGTTTGGTGTGCACGTGTGTGCATTTTCCTTCAGGACGTCA
Organism: Diarsia dahlii; assembly: GCA_949775195.1. Taxonomy (NCBI): domain Eukaryota; kingdom Metazoa; phylum Arthropoda; class Insecta; order Lepidoptera; family Noctuidae; genus Diarsia; species Diarsia dahlii. The sequence goes on along the minus strand of OX459197.1, from coordinate 21,284,501 downwards.
TTTGCCTAGAACAAAATAAAAGATTTTTTATTATTTGGTATATCATTTTTAATTTGGTATTTCCTTGTTTTATTATCTGTCTATTATACATAATTATATCTATTATTATTGAAATAAAAATGACGAAATGGTGTTTTAGATTAGATAATAATAATAATAGTCCTGCTTGTCCACTGAAGCGGAGCGAGGCTGTGGAGCGGAGAAACGGAGATATTGGAACAGAGGGCAGATTTTATGCAATCCTATTGGTTAATAATCCTCAGTTTCTCCGCTGCGCAGTCTCGCTCCGCATGTCGATTTTTCCCATCTTCATTACAATGCCGTAATTTATAAAGGTATATACAAAAATTCAGCCCACTAGGAATTTTTCCGCAGATAAAACCTAAAATTACTATATACATACAGAGCCACTTGTCTTTCCTAGACCTTAGTTTTGTCAAATTGAATGCGCGGCCTTTCTTACATAGCTCTCAAGTAGTGAAAATAGCACCCTTTTACTAACTTTTAGAAATACTGCTCGAATGGCGTTCATGGTTGCTATTTCAAAATCACATTCGTATAATTTATTGTGGTTGCCATTCTGGAATCTGAGCCTTAATAACGGAAAAAGGGATTTAATACGATTTTTTCGATTTTTCCACTATTTAATTGGTACTTTCACCTGTTCTAGATAGCCATGAATTATATATGTCACAGGCAAAACTCTTAATCAGTCAAAACTACTTTTTACTGGTTTCAGTCAAAACCCTTATTGCGTTAAAACGCGTTTATTCTAATGAAATAAATGTTAGCTATCGTACAAGGTTTATCTACAGGGTCAAAAAAAAAATTAACAAACGTAATAAGTTTCCTAACGACATTTAGGTTATTATAATTTAGTAGAGAAATAAAACAGAAACCACCTAATAATTTGTTATAATAGTTTTGACCGGTCAAAAGTAGTTTTGACTGATTAGCAGTTTTGACTGTGACATATACACTCGATAGAAGAGAACAGGGCAGATTTTAAATGTCCCATTTCCGAAAAATATTTTCGATTGTGCCATAATTATGCTGACAAGCAACTTCTGGACAAAAACAGTTAGCGAATATCCTCATCCATTGTAGTCTGCTAGCAAAAAAGCTTTGAATTTTGGTAGAACTGAAACATTATTGGCCACTCGGCCAGTCTCCTATTAGTATTTGAAAAGTTTTTAGAGCCCCAGTGGGGGATTTCTCGACGTTGTTTCTTTTAGATTCCAGTGTTTCTCCCAGTGCCTATCATTAAAACGATTGACACGATTGAATCTGATAATGGTTTCCAATAATCTTACATCCAGTCATCCATGATTATAACCAAATGCCTGTTAAGTGTATATGCACATGTATAAAAAATCTATGCTGCGTTCAAAAAATCATCAACGCGCAAAACTATTAAAATGATTTGTTGTCTCACGAACACCGCTTGCGCCATCAGTAAATCATTTTCACCATCAGGCACAGGTTTAACGGAGGCTTTGTTGCTGCCATTAATTCAGTAAACAATGTAATATGGATCCGACCACTAACAAATTGGCAACAATTGGTCTATCCAATAGCGATATTCATCAAAGTCCAGAGCTAAGCGTGGTCGCCGTGAATGATGAGTGACGTAATGCGATGGTCGACGGCGGAACATGAGATCAGATTGATCGTGTGTATATTTAATGATGATGTGGGGGTATTACTGTATTTTCTGCTTTTAGTTTTGTACGTTTCACCTGTGATTAAAGTATAAAAAATGAATATTGTTGTCAAAGAAGAAAGTTCCTCATGGAAAAGGAAATAAAATGGAATAAGTCCTCCAAAGGCGATGATAACATTTTGTCAAAAACCAGTTCATCACTATACTTGCTCGATCGGTAATTAAAGTTTTTTTTTTCAATATTTATTTATTTTCTTTATTTACAATATTTATAAACTACAATTACAGAACTAAAATTATAATTAAATATATACAAGTAGCAAAAGAGAAGAATTACAGGGCATCAAAAAATTCGTCCACATCGCTGTCAACAGGAAAAGTGCCTTATAGAAGGCTGGCAGCATTCCCACGTTGGATGGCAATGCTTATTCTTTGGCCAAAGAATAGGCCAGCCCTCTGGTCACGTGAAGAGTCGACCAACCGCTTAGCAATTTCCTTAAAGATTAGGTGAGCACTCGGACCCCAAGGCCCCAATGTTTCAACCCCAAACGGCTCAAACACATAACTGCCAATTAATTTGTTGTATTTGCGCCGCTTGAGGTTTTCAGCACCTGCAGCAGCCGCCCCAGCACAGCTCACCGTGCTAGGAAGATGGGATGGCGCAAGGGTGTCGACACAAGTTGCATCCCATACCAAAGGCCTACCCAACTTCCACGGCATTATGGTCATACCATCTGGTCTCTTCCCATCGACGCGTGCCAACCCATTGGGTTCCAAAACAGCAGGCACACCGGCGGTGGCCAGAGCACGTCGGATGAGATCATTAATGCTGGCGTGTCGCGCAATCCGACCTGCGCTACTTCACCACATTGACAGCGATGTGGAGCCCCACACGGAGCACCCAATCGCAAACATGTAGCGAGCCGGAAGGTTGTGTCACCTAACATAGTGCCTATATTAGGTGACGGTAGTGCCTGAAGCCAGAGGCCCGACTCCCACTCACCCACAGCCAGCAGGCGGGCACGCTCAGCAGTATTGGTAGACGTATTAATAAGGTTATTCCGTACCAACGTGCAGAGCGGCTCATCCCACTGTCTCTGGGAAAATGGGTTCTCGGACCGATCCGTGTTCGGGCAAGCCATTCTCCAGACGCACTCTGCATCGGACAAGCACGACACTTCCGAGTCAACCAGGGAGAGGGTTAGAATTTTCCTGGTTAGCTTTTCAGTGCTGTGGACAGACGACAGGAACGCCGGTAAGCTTACACTAGAAATTTTGCGGACGCCGAGGCCACCGAAACGAATTGGAAGGGTGGCTTGCTTCCACGCTCGGTCGTCCAGGGCCACATTAAGAATGGATGTTAAAGTGTGGTGAATAATTTGGTCAATTTAGTCCAAAAGTTGTGGTTTCTTCCAAAGTGGAGAAGAACGAAGAAAGTACATAAAATTTGGACCAAAACAACAGTATCTGATAAGGGTGAAAGCCGAATGTAGGTTAATATTAGAGAGTCTATCCGAAATATCATGAAAATGTTTAATTTTGTCATCGATGAAAAATGAAAAACTTTGTTCTAAAATAGGGGAACCTAGGAGGTACAAGGAACTTTTTTCTAAAATTTTTTTTTGAGTTAAATTTGTCTATTGTCGATTGTCTGTCGGTACTCGGTAATGTCAGGGAGGTAAATTTCACATTTAGAGGGGTTAAGGTCCAGCCCAATAGATTTAAACTGTTGTTTCAGGAGTTGTAAGTCATTTAAAACCGTGTCAATATCACCTCCTAGCGTTCCATCATATAGATACCATACATTGAATTTTGAATTTAGTTGTTGGATAATGGGATGAATAGCCAAACTCAAAATGACAGGCCCGAGAGGATCACCTTGTTGGCATCCAACTGCAGATTTCAAAAACTTGTCCTTATACAATAATTTTGAAGGGCAATTTTGAATAACATTGCCACATAGAGCCATAAATTTCGGGTAGTACTTTTTTGACTTCAGCCAACAAAGTGTCCCTGTTCACGGAGTTGAAGGCATTTTTGACATCGACCTTGAGAATGACCTCACCTTTCTTTGCATTTAAAAAAGAGGATAAGGCATGTACGGCAGCCTCACAGCCCCCTCTGGAACCGAAACCAAGTTGAAGGGGTTGGAACTTAGCTGCAAGCGGTTCACTGTACAGCTTTCAGCTAATTTTGGCTGACATACGCCTGTCATGTACGGCAGCCTCACAGCCCCCTCTGGAACCGAAACCAAGTTGAAGGGGTTGGAACTTAGCTGCAAGCGGTTCACTGTACAGGTTGCAGCAAATTTTGGCTGCCATACGCCTGTCATGTACGGCAGCCTCACAGCCCCCTCTGGAACCGAAACCAAGTTGAAGGGGTTGGAACTTAGCTGCAAGCGGTTCACTGTACAGCTTGCAGCTGGCTGCCATACGCCTGTAGGTGCAACCCACGGCAATGGGACGAATGCCGCCATCTTTCTTTCGGAGGGCAACCAGGTTAGCCCCATACAGGACATCGACGACGGCATCGTTCACACCCCCGGAGAGCGGTTGATCAGAGCCGCAAGCTCCTTCAAGAGTGACTCACCAGCTGCCCCGGCTGCCCTGAGCTCAACAAATCTTTCAAATGCTGTGGAGTCAGGCCGTCGAGGCCACCAGCAGAACCACTTCGGAAAGAGCTCACGGCTGTGATCAACTGCGGGGCTGTAATATGAAAAAAAGGTGTATCCTGAACGAGGGGGTCGGGGAGTACGGGTGGGTCGGGGAAGGTGAGACAATCCGCAGGCGCCGGATGTTTACTCTCCAGGGCTGAAAATGTCTCAGGAGAGTAAGGCGCCACCACATCACTGCTGAACAGAATTCTGGCTGCCCCCCTTATATCACCCTCACTCAACTTGGATTCTACATGGGCGCAAATGCCTTTCTGAGAAAAATTATATAAAAATGGTAATTTTGGGTCCAAAATATGAGCCGAATTGTTGCAGTTGTCTTTAATTTGGTTAGTTAAAGATTTTTGAGTTGCCAAATTTTTTTGAACATGCAGAATCCTGTAAGGGAAGGTGAGCAACTCCTCCCAGGCCCGTTCTGAGTTCTCCTGGGTCGCGAGACGCACACATCGCGCCAAACTCAGCGCAACAGAGTGTCTCGCACCCCGGGGAACCCTTTTTAAAACAGGAGTGGATCAATTTTTGACAATGTTTTCCACAAACTTTGATCCAAAAGTGTTGATGTCGGCGATGTGGCTGGGGGGCACGAAGGTACACTATGAGGTTTGTGGACCTTGCCATAGTGAATCTTAAGCCCCCTTTCGCCTTTAAAAAAACGAGCCTGGGAGCAGTGAGGGCATCTTACCAGCTGCTGCACATCCAGTGACGTGACAGGTTGACTGGCACTAATTCCGGCGACGCAACAGCTGGCGCTGAGCATAAAGAATAATGGTTAAAAAAAAAACACGAAAACTTACCAAGTAACACAAAAGAAAAATAAAATTAACACTAATTACAAAATACACAATAAAACACAAAATAATTAAACAAAAAGTCAAATCTGTTGCTTAGCGACACGTAGAGCGGCGCAGTCGCGCCGGCGCGGCGGCCAAGGGCGACGCGCCGACCAGGACGTCATTTTGGCGCAGCCCTGGCAACCGTAGCTGCGTCACGACGACGTGTCCTATGTTCTCGACGGCGCGGCGGTCGACGAATAATTTTTCTTTTGTTGCAAAGAAATAAGATCGTAATTCCAATTAAGTTACGCAAACAAGTTTTGGATGCAGCTCACAAAGGGCATCCTGGCATTTGGAGCGATGAAAGGACTTCTGCGAACCAAACTTTGGACCACCATGGTCCAAAATAGATTCTGATACCCAGTGACTAGTGGACATCACAATTAGGGTTTTTTACGGTATTTAACTATTTTAAACAATTTTAAATTAATTTATTAGTCAATTTATGTGACAACCAACTGTCACCGCCGTCTCGTTTTTTTTTTTTCTTTGGGCGACTTACAGCTAACAAGACAAAAATTAATAGTGAGTTGTTCAACGACAAGTCATTTACAAACCTCCAATATGCCAGTGATGTCCATGATGAATAGTTCAAAAAGCTTGAAAACTCAAACACCTTTCTTATCACCTTTTATTTTGAAATTTGAATTCCGTGCCCACGAGAGTACAACTTCTAAAGTAAAGCGTGATAGGCAACTGAGCATTATTCAGCCTAATAGAAAGGAATGTGTTGAAAAATCTGTGTTGAACTAAACAGAATGAATGTACTGAACTACGTGAACTATGAAAATGCGCCAAGACTGAAGGGGCTATTCTAAAGTACGAGTATTGGCTTCGTGCCATGACCGAGGAACTGTTTCCGTAATTTAAAAGGGCATGCCAAATTTCTCGCATCGGACGGAGAAATATCTTATGTCAAAGGGGTATAAAGAACGATGCAACACAACGATTGAAAATGCAGGTTTATTGTTTGGTTTTTCTATAAATGCACAAGGCTTTTAGTCTTAATTGCTAAGTGTTAAGATTGGTTTTGTAAAGCTCGGAGATTCTGTATCAGCATGAGAGTTTATTTGTTTCTTGACATTCGAACAAAATGTTTGTCGCAGAGCGTAATTTATGAAAATGAACAGAATCAGAATCACGATAATAAAATATCAAGCAATTATTTTCGATTTGTTAAACCTTTTTAGTATTGCTCGAGTGTGATTGGTGATGACGAGATTACTAACGACAACTGACGGGTGACAGAAGATAGTTCATCAGTTTGGAGGAGTGCGAGCGACAGCCAACGGAGACTTCTATGGCGGACGGGCAAAACGGTCGGTCGTGATAACGTTATGACTACTTAAATGCCTAAGCTCACACAAGTTTACACAACATAAAACATCATTTACTTTTTCCAGATGAAAATCACAATAGGTAGTATAATTCGTTATCTGACTAATCGATCTATTTCCCCACAAAACCTTATTGCATTTAGTTTTGCTGCAATCGGAGGCTAGACCACTGCCAGTCCCTCCTATATCACACACAATGCGTAAAGGAAAGTGGTCCGAAGAGAATACAATCATCATACACGACATTGACTGACCTGACAGTGTTCCACGCAGACTCGGTGACCACGTTATTCATGAGGGACTTGTGGACGATAATCCCAACACCACCCTGGGACTGCCGGTAACCCTGTCGGAAGTAGAGCCGGATTTCAGGATTATCGTGTCCTCCCCCTCTCTTCGGACTTCAAATAATTCCACAATACTCCATCGCAACCTGCTCAATTACTCTTCGAGTTCCGTTATCATCTCGTCAGTCCGGAGTGAACGCGTATTGTATGTTGCCAGGTCAAGTCGTCGGTATCTGTTTTTCCACTCCGATCAATTGAACGAATCAACCAGTTGATCAAAGTGGAAGTCGATTCAGGCATAGTTCCTCCCGTCGGGGCTGTGGTTTGTCGAAAGGTTAACGCGGCTCCGACACAAGGGCGAAGAAGGAACATGGGTTTGGTTTTTAGTCAGTAGAAGTCTGGCACTCCTCTTCACTCTGCCCAAGAGCGGGGGGGGTTATTCGATGATTTTCCACCCACCAAAAAAAAAAAGGCATATTAGACTACTGGCCCGTGTTGAAAAAAATATGGGTCATGTGAACCACCAGGTGACCCATCTAGAACGATATAAGAGCATAAAATAATAAGATTCAGCACTATGCCGTCACTTGTAAGCTGTCCAACCGAGTGCAGGTGAGAATTCGAAAGTGCAGGTAGAGTGGGTACATTTTGGTCATATATTTTTGTACGGCATTCTTACCATAGATAGATCCATGAAAAATAATAAGAAAACGCGTAGTGCCGTAAAAAAATGGTGCGCCACATAGTCGGAATTTTTATTTTATTTTCCGACAATTTCCAGGGTAAATTTGGTCATTTGATTTTGTACGGCATCAGTTTCATACTATTTCAATACTGCTTCTAATCCATTATTCCGCAACGCCGTACAAAAATCATGCGACAAGGGGAAATAATCGAGGGTTGCAACCCCCTCTCTTTCCGTGGTCCAGGGGGTGATTTGAAAAAGTACGGCTTCGGTTCCAAACCATTATCTAGCACTCAAAAGTACTATTAAAAATAATGCCTTGAGCGTGGAGAGCGAATCCAGAAATTCCGTAACGAAAATATTAAGTGATCAACCAGGTTGCTATGGTTACGGAAAATAACAAGGTTGTCAACTGAGGTTGTCAAATTAAATAATTGATAAAAAATGCTATGCAATAGCTTTACCGCGGCAGTCTCCGAGTGCCACACGTTTTTTTTTAAGTAACTTTTGAACATATGCCATAAATTCACACATTTTCAAATTAATAGCTTCATATTCTGATTGTATGTATTGCCACCCATCTAACATTGATTCTTTAGGAAGAAGTAGCAAAACTGCACACAGTCCTATACAGTGAAACCTGGTTAAGTGAGACCTCCAAGGGACCCGAAAATTTGTCTTACTTATAGAGGTATTCCACCTACCCAGTGTCTCAGATATCCAAATCTGTTTCATGGGACCTCAGCATGAGTTCCAGTTATGGAGGTTTCTCACTTATCCAGGTCCCAGTTAACCAAGTTTCACTGTAATACGTTTTTGATCCTTGCTGTTGTGTTTTTGTTTTTTTCCCATGCGCCACATGTTCCGGGTCCAGTGATAATAGCAACCTATTATTTGTGCGTTTGGGTAAAATTTTAGTAAACCATTCCATAGGGCAATCTCGAAGTCGCAATGCATCGTTTTAATTTCTAAGTCGGGCAATGTTTTTTTAATCAAGCGGAATACCTTGATGTAAGTTGTCTGTTTTTTATTGGGCATCAAAACATAAATTAATGGTCTTGTATTAGTCGTAAATTCAGCACTGCCGAAGTCACCATGAATGCTTAATAGCTGATAAAAAGGGTTAGGACAACTGTAAAAAGTGGCATCCACAAAAAAATCTTTTGTTGTCTTTAGAAGTCTTCTCGACTCTTTTGGGCAAAAAACACAATACAAATTTCCTCATCAACGTATTCGCACAATAAAAAATCAGTAAACTTTTTTGGTATTTCAACCTCTTGGAAATTCTTAAAAACAGTTTTTTTAACACCAGCTGCTTTGTTTCTAGCTTTGAAAAGTCCACTTTTTAAACTAGAGAAACTCGGTATATAAGAAACAAAGTTAGACCTTGATTTTTCGTATCAATTTTTGTTCTTTTGTAAATGGTTGGAATTGGAATATCACTTTCTGTCGCTTTTCGTTTGAGTGCACTTTTTTATTTTAGTAGAATATTTATAGAGGTATCCAATAAACATGTATGACCTTTCTTGGCTATAACGTTGTTAACCTGTAAGTAAAAAGTCCGCTTATCAGTTTTCTATCGCAATTCTGTAACACTTGGAATCAAATAGGAGTAGCCGCATTGGCGGAAAAATCCTGTGGTAAAATCTGTGATTTGATTTTTCCTATCACTGCTAACAAAACCAGCAGTCTAGTTAATACGTTATAATGGTGTACATTTTACTTACTTTCTCAGTAATGCTTCCGTTACATTTCGGGTTCTTTTTATGGTTTATACATCTTAAAAAAAATTAAGTTCAAAAATCTAAAACCCGACTACTAACAAAATTGCGGTCTTAAAAGTAGAAAACAAGAAAATAATTCTTGTCTGATATTCTTCGTAGTCGCATGCCACTGATACCTGATGCTCCTTAATGGCGTTCTCATTGATACAGAAGTCAGCTGCTAATTGCCATTAGCAAGGTGGCATGCGACTACGAAGAATATCAGACAAGAATTATTTTCTTGTTTTCTACTTTTAAGACCGCAATTTTGATAGTAGTCGGGTTTTAGATTTTTGAACTTAATTTTTTATTTGAATTTTATTTTTGTGTGTACTTAAACTATAATATAATACACTAGCTTTTGCCAGCGGCTTCGCCCGCGTGAAAATGACGATTTTCCATACAAACTTTCATCCCCTATTTAAATCCCTTAGGGGTGGAATTTCGAAAAATCCTTCCTTATTCCTTGTCTACACTATAAAGGGAACCTCTGTGCAAAATTTCAGCTTTCTAGGTCCAAGAGTTTGGGCTGGGCGTTGATGAGTCAGTCAGTCAGTCAGTCAGTCAGTCAGTCAGGACTTCTCTTTTTATTTATATAGATAGATATTTGTAATGTGCTCGCCAAGACCTTTCATTTGATACCAAACTTGCTATGATTATCTCAATTTAATATTTTTTGAGGTAAGTTTTTGACATTTAAATTCCGTCACTATATCACCCGGGCTATTCTTGTAACATATGTCATTATTACCAATAATGGAACGCACTAGATTTAAGTTAAAAATGTAAAGATGGGAACGCTGGAACGCAACACTTATATAGACTTTTGGTATCTGTGATCTGTACGCAGCCAGAGCTATTGTAACCGCAATTATATATTCTTTTAATAAATGTGTCACCCCAACGAATTGTTTAATTATTAAATAATAACATTACATGGCGCAGCCGAGACGAACCGAAACAGGAAAAGACAAGTAAGAAAATATCTCTCGCAAGCAGGTTATGCTCACGCCCACGTCACAAACCCCGCCGGTTGACGAACACGAGACAATGGCGGCGGGTATAGAATATAGAATGCCGGAGCCCATGCGGTTAGACACACAGGGAGATCTGCTTCCTAAATGGGTAAAATTCAAACAACAATTTCAAATATTCTTGACGGCAGCAGGATTTGATAAATTCTCAGAGGCACGGAAGGCGGCCATTTTCCTTAACAGCGTGGGTCACGAAGTACAGGAGCTGTACTTCAATGTACTAAAGACAGAAGAGTTACTTAGTTGTTTATGATTATGCAACTAAATGGTTAGATATAAAATTAATGTCAAGTAAATCAGCGAGTAATGCAATAAATAGCTTAATTGACATTTTCTCACAGTTCGGGGTACCATCAGAAATTGTATCTGATCATGTACCATTCGATTCTAGAGAATGCCATGAATTTGCATCAGAATGGGGTTTTAAATTTAACTATTCAAGTCCTAGATACCCACAGTCCAATGGGATGGCTGAAAGAGGAGTCCAAATTGCAAAGAAAATGTTAACAAAATGCAGTGAGGACAATACAAATATTAGATTAGCATTGCTTCAGTATAGAGCTTCACCAGTATCTGGAACGAATTTATCACCCGCACAGCTGATGATGAATAGAAATTTAAGGACCAAATTACCAGTTACTTACCAATATTTAAAACCAAAATTAAATACTAACGTAGAGATACAATTTAAAAAAGTAAACCTAAGAAATGAGAAAAAATATAATGAAAATGTAAGAAACAAAGATAACTTTAGAATAGGACAAGAGGTATGGTACAAAAAAGAACCTAAAAGTAATAAATGGCTAAAAGGCAAAATTGTCAAAAACAATAATTTTAGATCATATGAAGTTTTGGATTCCAAAGAAGGATGTGTCTACACCAGGACCTCATATTATCTACGATCTCAATAGTCTGCTGATTAACAAGGGCTGGGTGTGAAGATTCAGTGGATAAAAAGTGGGCTAGACAATATTTTTTTTTGTTATCATCAATTGAATGTTAATATAAAGATGAAAGTTGTTATTGTAGACAACAATGCTAGTTGTAGTGTATTAATTAGTTGATAAGTTAGTATAATCTTTAAATAAGTACACAGGATAGATGATAAGAAACGTTTGTAATGGAAGCAAAATATTGTTAAACATTGTATTTTTAAATGTATACAAAGCGGACAGTTGTGCTAGTTTAAAGACACACAACGAAACGAAATGAAACATTACAATAAATACTTTTTTTTGATTTTTTTTTATATAAAAAGGGATAGATGTAACATATGTCATTATTACCAATAATGGAACGCACTAGATTTAAGTTAAAAATGTAAAGATGGGAACGCTGGAACGCAACACTTATATAGACTTTTGGTATCTGTGATCTGTACGCAGCCAGAGCTATTGTAACCGCAATTATGTATTCTTTTAATAAATGTGTCACCCCAACGAATTGTTTAATTATTAAATAATAACATTACAATTCTTACGAATCTATTGACACCTAATTTATTAAAATCCGTTCAGTAGTTTAGGCGCTACGGTGGAACATACATACATAGACTGCCAAAATCATTACCCTTCCTTTTGGCTTCGCCGTAGTCGGGTAAAAAGTAGCACCACTTTTATACATTCGGACTTTCGTATATTGATAATTTTCGTACAGAAAGACTTTGCCACCATTTTTTTCAATGACCTCCATGGCAATACGTAATAATTAATACGTAAGAATAGAAAATTTTATCTTATTAAGTATTTATAATATTTTCTATGACAATGTCAATGCTTAATAAAAAGAAAATTTTATCTATCATTCACAAGTGGACAGTTCATAAGAATAATACTCATAGAAAAGGTTTTATATCACTCGATTAAGTTGTTTAGATAGGAACAAACAAGGAGAAAAACAAATGTTCCTATCGGATCAACTAAATGGTTGATTCTTTGGGAACAAAAAATAGTTGATCCGTTTCAGTTGTTCGGTTTAGTTGATCGGAGTGGAAAACTTGGTATGTTTTGGGGTAGCCGGACCTTTTCCCTTGCCACGCCGCTGCCTCGACCGCTACCGTAGTCGAGGGTAGACGGGCTGCCGGGTACTAGGGGCCATTTTTGTGCGCTCACTTTCATTTGGGAAGGTTTGCCATAATCGCCACGCTTGGCAGACGGGTTGGCAAGCGCAGTAAGGTCATAACAAAGCACAGTAGAATGCTGCTGCCCATTCTCTGGTACGTCCCTTAGTCGCCTCTTGCGACACTCACGGGTAGATATGGGATGGTGCTATTCTTTACGTCCGACACCATATGGAACGCGTTTCTACGTTTAGATCTTGTAAACCACGCAATGGATTTTAATGCAGTTTTTAGAAATAGACAGAGTAGGTAATTCAAGAGGAAGGTTTATATTCAGCACATTGCACCCGTGCAATGGGCGGGGCGGGTCGTCGTCTTTCGGCTGAAATAATGATGATGAGAAATTCGGACGATGTCATCGTAAAAAGTGCGAATACTATTTGAGTCTAAAAAATTAAATAAAAAAAATCATTTCTTTATATTTTTTTGTTCGTTCCAGGCAAGTATTATTAATGGTGAATGGTGGCTTGAAAGTTTTGTAATTGACATGTTTTATTTTTAGTGCCCCCTGAAAATCCGTAAAGGCTGCTGCCAAGTCGAATATGCCGACTGAATACATGTTCGAGTCGGCAGATTTCATTTGGCAGTCGATACACCACTAACGAAAGTGACGTTTCACGTATTTTCTCATAGGAGTTTTTACTCACTTCTTGAGACAGCAGTTATGGTCGAAGGCGTTCATGCCCGTCAGAGATATGGTAGTCCACCTCCACCTCAGCCAGCATGCCCGGCAGGAGACTCACCACGAACCGCACAGTTGAATATCTGTGGTATTCCTGCGACAAAATTAACATCTTTATAAATATACATCTTGACTTCGACCACGCCTGATGAACGGATGACTATTCATCGTGCCTTTGAGAGTAGGACGCCCCCAGGGTTGCGGGTTGTTCGAAAGAGATACTACAGCGTGGACACAAGGACAAAGACAGAACAAGGGTGGTCATTAGTCAGTAGAAGTCTGACCTCTGCTTCCGTTCCATCTTTTGAGGGAGACCTATGTTTGTGAACTTGTTTCAACTGAAAACAAGATGATGGAAGCAAGCTGCTACTTACCCTATATTCAGATATCAGTGGCTTCACTTTATCTGTTGCCAACATAGGCTCCAGTACATTCTCCCTATAATTGTCAGTCCACATCCCAACCGGAAGTTCCGTGTACCCCTTTTTTCCAGTAATTATTCAATGGTAAACTGTTGCCAGCACTTTAATTTGGGTAGCTTGTGACGTAATTTTCACAAAAAAAAAACGACAATAAATATGAATTATTTCCATGACCCAGCAGGATCGGCACTGGCAGACCTGATTTTTTTTACGTGTTTAAGTGTCGGTTAGCGATCTAAAGATAGCCTATTGGGGTACCTGATGAGGTAGGTATTTTTGCAGTCGGCTCTCCCACTAATTGCAATTACTAACAGTAGATCAGTGTGTTTGGGAATAGTGTGGCGGGCTTGTCCCAAAAAAAAAAAAAAGTAGATCAGTGTACTGAACAACCACCGAGTATTATTTTTTGAGATGGATGTCCATCTTGTTCGACCAACATGAAAATTCAGACAAACCCGCTGTTGCGTACAATTCTCCTGCCTCTTACCGCAGGCCATCACTGTATCGGGGAACACGTCATAAGCTGTTTTCTTGGGAGCATAAATCTCATCGAAGTAAGTAAAACTAATAGCCAAGAATAATAATAATAACGTTTATTGTGTCCAAAAGTTATACACAAACAATATTGGGTTTGGAGTCTTCATTTAAGCAGATAATGCCTGTAAGAAGTCCCTATCCATACACCATAATGTAGAACACCAGGCATCAGTGTGTCAACAGCCACACCCTTGAACTCGTCAAATTTAAGAAGGCTGCGTGTAGGACACTATCCAAAAAAAACAAATTCCTCTGCTCTAATATGGATAATCCAGGCTGCCAATTTGTGCGCGGTATGTTCTGGTGTATGACAAACTAAGATTGTCTACTATGTTGGTAGGTGTCTATCTTCCACTTGAGTGACGTCTCCAAGAGTTAATGTCTCCGGGGGCAGCTCCCATACACAGCATTTCTCTTTAATGACGAGCGCCATAGTAGAGGGGAGATACGTACTCTTTATACTACTCAGACATGTCGGACAACTCGTATAGGAAATCTTCTTGGAAAAATATTTTGAAGTTGGTGCCTTTCTTAGCGTAGTGTGTGGCTGTGCCAGATGTCACCTTCATCCACGACATGATGTTTGGGCACCCGTTCCACATGGCTCCTCTTCGCAGAGCGGGATAAGGCAACCGGTGCGATAGCATTCCGGAGTAAAGTTGGGCGGTGTTACGGTTCCACTCTTACATGGTTAACTATGGTGTTCTCCTCGACACGTCTTTGCAGCAGATGCTGAAACCCCTCACTCTTCTTCACCCAACTGCGCAACTTCCATATCGTCTTAATGTTTTCAATCATACTACCTACTTCCATAACCTGTAAGGCCGCACCTTAGTCAAGGTTCTCACCAGATCCTAAATAAGGGGTCTTACGGTCCGCGCTCGTAGAAACAATTTTTGCAGGCTGTGCCAGACCACCCCATCTTGATGGCTGAAGGGACAATGTCTTCAGTTACTTGGCTCCATGGTGTTACTACCAGCTTGTCTGAGGGAGTCGGCATTGTTATCCCTTCCATTCGTATTCCCCACAGTATTTCTCTTACTTGCTGAGTGAGAATGGTCACACAGGGGCAATCCTCTAGGGTCTTGGTTAAAGGTCGGTTCTCTGCCATCATGTATTATCGGGCGGTCCTGGTCTCTAAAGCATAAGTCGTTGATAACAGGGATTCCTCATCGATCCATGTCCCCCAGTGAAGATCCTTGAATAGAGCGAGATGTGGCGAACTAGCTTATCACCTTCTCTTACTCCGATCTTAGAGAGCTGCCACAGCTTGCATTAATTAGCTAGTATTGCCTCAATTCTTTTGTATTCAGATTAGGAACCTGATTCACGAATAATAATAATAATGGTATTCTCATCGTATTTTATATGGACAGTCAAAGTACAGAAAAACTAAAGTAGGTATACGTCGGTTTATCGGTTGACCCACTTCCCTATGTTTAACATTTCAAAAGTTAAACTTTTATTTCAAAGGGTCCAAAGTAAAGGCAAAAGGCAGAATTCGTACCACATACTTTTTTTGTTGTTTTGTGATAGAATTTGTACCACTTACTAAGTCAATTAAACCATTCATTTTCATGTAACATTAGTATTTTTAGAAGTCTGGATTCATTAGTTATATCAATTAAAAGATTTAAGTAATTAAACGTAATATAATCTTAAACTAAACGTAGTTATGTTTTTAGAAGTTGCCATTTGTAAAATATCACGAGGTTCACAATGATAAATAATTATTTTAAATAGAAATAACAGTAAATATAATTAACCAATTACACATTATACCTTACAATGAATAATTATTGCATACAATCTTAATAATTAATAATAGGAATTATTTTCGACATCAATGTTTTTTTTGTATTGGCAATTATTTTATTGACAGTATTGACAGATTAGGAAAATCACAGATTATCTATTGGCTATTGGGAAAATCTTTCCGAGTCTCTGTTCAGTTCTTTGCTGTTGTTTTGAATTCAAATTGTGGTTTGTAACTGCATCTGAGCAATTTAGCAAATTATCTGGCCATTTTTACGTTGAGTCCAGCTACTGCTACTCCGTACTCTATCTAGTAATTTCGCGAAAGGACGCTTTATTAATTGTGCTGTGTGTGTACGTGCTTTTAATTAAAATGACGAGTTTGCAATGCATCAATTGCAACGTTCGCTTGTCCCGAATATGAAGGCACGCTTTAACGGATGAGAGTGAAGATCTCGTCAATACTATTCGGCTGTGGACATATCCTAGAGATGTAAGTAGTTTCAAACATAACATTTTGCGTACGAGTGTGCCAGTTACGAAGTGATAACTTTTACGTGTTAAAAAGTAGTCCTTACCATTTAAACTACACGATATCATACTAAAATAATATGTGTGTACAAAAACTAAACTAAACATTATTTGAAAAATATAACAAACACTATTGTGGTTGTTTACATATTTACAATTTGTCCTATATAATGTACAAACACATAAGTGATCGTTTTGCATGTATTGTTTACTTGCCTAACACTTGGTTGCCTAAATTGGTTTGCCTAACACTGTTATAATAGTTATTACTCTGTTAGTATGACTGTTAAAGTGTCATAGTCATATAAAGCAATGTTGAGCCGTACACAAAATCACTTCTTTATTTCCAGATAACACCTGCTGACCATGTTTGCCATGCATGCTGGCAGCTAGCTAGTCATCCCCGTTTTCTGATAATATGCCGAGGAGACGCACAGGCCATCAAAGTGTTTGTGTTGTATGCGGACGATCCATACTACGAATCAGTCAACGCAGGATTTTGATTGAAGGTGCAAATGAAGACGAACAAAGAATGGCTAACACAGTTACTACTTGGATCCAACCACGAGAGGTATAACAACACACACCTATTATAACTTTTATCGATTAGGTGTCTTGATTTGATGTGTGTTAAAACAATGTAAATTATTTCCCACTAATACCATGCATTTTTAAACGCAACTTTTTCTTTATTTATATTTTTTTATTTTAGCTTCGTTCTGAGGATGAAGCTTGTGTGCCGTGTTGGCTAAGAGCTAGAAGAACTAGGGTTGGTTCACCAAATGAAGATATTCAACCCATTGTACCTGATCATCTGGAGGGTGATCATTCTGATTTGATATGTGCTGTATGTGGTCAGAGTCTATCCGACTCAACATCAGACCAAGAGTGGAATCCCGACAACACTGCTCGTTTGATGGAGCAGCAGCAGGTATATGTATATGAAATATATTTATAGTAATTAGCTTATAATAATGTGTCATGCAAAGGGCAATTACTATTTTATGTTGCTAAATCTGGGACAATCATGATGGCTCTACTAACAACAAAAGGGTACTGGTTTTTCCATTGTCACATAGCCCTTCTCTCTATATTAACACAACATAGATATTTTTGGTAAAGATTTTCTGTAAGGTGAAAACCAATCATTTTATTTATTTATTTAAACTTCATGCACAAACGTGGTACATAGGCAGACTTAATGCAACTAGGCATGGGTTTGGGTTTTTATGTCAAGAACTATTCTGTAGCTTGGTCATGTTGGGCGCAATTTATGTCTGTCAGTGTTTAATTTGTGTTTCATCAATGCTATTTATTTACAGATGTCATCCATGCATGAAGTTTATGGAGTTTGCTGGGGCCAAGCTCGAGATTAATATTATTTATCCATGGAGGAATTAATATTATTTGCTTGTGGTACCTATATACCAAATTCGCCAGGCTCGTTCATATGTGGGTGAGCATTTTCGGTTTCATGGAGTATGATCTATGTTAGAGATAACTCGAGAGAGAATTCATGGCTTAGAGGGAATAAACCCAATGTTGCTTCGTGCTAAAATAAAGTCCCACCATTCTTCTGCTAGAACTTATTTCGTTTTCATAGTTACAGAATCAAATATGAATGGTCGGGACTCAATCAAAAGTTATTGTTGTAATTGCATTGTAGGTTTAAGAAGTGGGATGCTGCTCACACGTTATGAGCATTATTTGGTACCTCAGTTACGCTCGCCATGAAGATATGACCCGACCTGCCCCTTGCTTAGATGAAGTAATATTAAGAAGTAATTAGGTAATATAAGAACAATAAAATAAATGTTAGATCCTACAAAAACAAAGTTGTTTTATTTAACCACACTCAAAACTCCATCAGCACTTCATCATTTATCATTATCATCATCAAACTATTGCAGACCGCTGCTGGACGCAGGTCTTTCCTAAAGCACCCTACTGAATTGGTACAATTCTAATGTCAATTTGCCAACTTAATGATAAGTAAAACACTACAAAGATAGCCAACTATCTAGAACATATTATTATCCCTTTTCACCAAAACAATGTTTATATGCCTACACGTAATACTTAATATTTATTGGGACATAACCTCAAAAATAAAACTGGTTATAACTTTTAGGTCCCAACTTCTAAAAATCTAAGAATTTTAAAAGGGCTTGCCTATTGTATTGACTACCAATTAAAACAAAAAATATCCCAAAACACGACATTTTATTAGGTGTACGAAACTCCCATACAACCCTGCCTTTCGCCTTTAATGTCCATGTGAAAAAACTTTTATCTCAGAACTTGGGACTATATTTATATGATATGATATTTTTACCTCTAGCACCGTCCACTAATGTTTTCTCTTGGTTTATGCGGTGTAGATTAAAAAGTTTAAGTATCATCTCAAATAGGAAATAGAGCGTGAATTTCAATATTAGTATAACGTTGAAACTTGTTTTTTTTTTTACAAAGAAGAACACGATGCCTTCTTGCGTTTTTTTTTATCATACTTTTTCTTTTTATTATGTTATCATTAGTAAAACTAAGGAAAACCAAACACTGAAACTCAGCAAAAAAATATATTTAGACCCAACATTCAATTAAAATCCAGGTTTTAATTAACGACCAACTGAAAAATCGTTCACCATTCGTGAAATATTAAAACCATTCTGAAACTTTGGCACTGAAATTTTGCATTCGGAAATATACCGACAAAGAAAAATCGGAAATGAATAACAGAGGCTTAATCAGTGCCGGATGTAGTAGATGATCCGGATTAAAACTTAAGGACTTGATTTAAAATCAATCTCTAGGCATCTTAATTTATCGACCAGCTTGCAATTAGCTGTTAAATTTATTTGATTAAAAACACAATCTACGAATATATTTATTAAAGTTGCTTCGAGAATTGCGGAGTTACTTTTAAGAAGTTGAACGCACGTAGACTTGCAAACTATAATTTTATTTCAAAAAACATACATGTATAGGTATGTATGCAAAATCTTTTTTTACAAAGCTGGCGTGTTGTTAGAAGAACAGGTTTGACGGACATAAAGTTAAACGCCCAAGATTTGCAAATTAAAAAAGCCTAGATTTTGTTTTTACATTTTTGTGTTGTAACGTTACGTTTTCCTGGTAGGAGCCAGAAAATTAGCCATTAAAAGCCTAGTTTTCTTCATGAACTATTTCCTTCTCCAAATTTATTTTCACAAACTAATAGAGCGTGACCCCCATACATTGTCCCATGTTGTGCTTAACCCATAGAGTTAAAGTGGGAGCGTGATACATATAAGCGTAACCCTCGTAGCGCTATACATCAAGCCAGTGACACGGAAGTGACGTGAAAGGGCTTTTAGTGGTTAAATCACTAATTATTTATGAAATCAAACTCCACAAAGGTGAAAAAAACTAATTGATAAATCAAAAAGGTCTTAATCAATATAAGGTGAGGAGCATACTTTCATGCAGAGAAACACTGCACAATGTAGTGGTTATATCACGAATTAAATTATTTAAGAAACCAAACTCCACTAAGAAAATTCAATATAAATGAGCAGTTGTGTATTCATTCTGTTAATTTAAGTTTTGCAGTACATTCATTCTTTCTTTACACGTTTAATTTTTCTTCTTTTCTGAAGTACTTTACCATAACATTCATTTTGCTGAAATAAGAAAACGGTGGAACATATTATTACGGATGATGCGTGTACGCCTTCTTGAAATAGTCGTTTGTTATTCTATAAAAATGTTTAATCAATGTTAGTCAAGGTAAATAACATGTTATTTTACCGATGATAATCGTACTGGTGTTGCTATGGTTTTCGTACTGACCACAATCCCTGACCTCTCCAGTTTCCATTCACCAGCTTACAATTTGTTTTGTTTGTTGAATCACTAAAACTCTAAATAAAATACCCGTGACCTGTTTTCCTCTACCAATTATTATTTATCAAATCATAGATCGGACACCACATCCGCACATCCGTTGTTTATAGTGCATATCGCGATACATTGCCTCACACAACCGGTTACAGGTTATAAATTAGACAATTAATAATACAGAGTCGGCTGTCGCCAGGCATTTGATACAATGGCGGATGTCAATAGTAAGTATAATGTGTATGTAAATTCTACTTAAAAAAGAGTGTCTAAAGTGTTTTTTCCTATTCTTCTATAGTGATCTACGCTTTGTAAAGAGCATCCACAGTCTTGTATATTTTGTTGTTTGTCCACAATTCATAAGCGTCTATAACTAGTCTATTGGAAATAAATGCAGTGATTCTCATTCGCCTCAGATTACAAAAGACTGAACACAAAGTTTCAAAAACAGTTCAGATTATTAGCGGAACAGGGAAATCTCAACTTCAAAGGTCACGCATACTTTCTTTTGAAGAAAAAAATACTGTCTTCATCAAAACAATTTACCCGGCTGTTCTCGAAGCTTTTCTCGACTTTCACTTAAAAAATTAAAACCCCTAAAAGTACGACAAGAAAAGTTTGACCGTTTTATCGAAGCTCAAGTATTCAGTGTGTTGCTTAAGTAATCTTTTGTCAAACGAGGGTTCGGCACTCGGCATGAACAATGTGTTCATAAAAGCTCGCTCTATTCTGTTGATGACTCGTCAAACTTAAAAAAAAACTGAAGAATATTAAACAGAAACGTTTTTCATTACTTATTCAAATTAAAAAAATAAGAACAAAGAAAACACATTGAATAGTGAAAACCGGATTATCTGAATTTCTGGCAAAACTAAAAGTCCTATTGAAAAAAGTTAAATGGCAAAGTTGTAGGTCATAAAAGGATCTACAACTTTGGATTTACACTTTTTTCACGTAACCTCAAAATGTATGTAAAAACTCAAATAACCAAGTATCTGGTTTTTTAATTTTTATCTTTTACAAAAAACATTCGACTGGATGTTATCGTACTTTGCGGGTGAAGTAAACTGTCTGTTATTTAAGACAATATATTTTTTCTTCTACTAGTAGCGTGACCTCTGCGTTTTGTCTTAACAAACAATGCAACTACTTTTGTTTCCCATCGCTCTGTAGAAGTAACGAAGTAAGAACCTTCAGTGTCTGTTGTTTTTGTATGGGGTGGTTTCGAGACACTAGGGCATAACTTTGCTTTTTTTTTCTTGTTCCTGGCTTAGAGAAATTATCAACTTACTGATACTGATGTGGGTGCTAAGATTAAAAGCTTGATTTAGCCTTTGTTAGTTACAAACTTTCTGAATCAGGACGGATTGAAAGTGTTGTTGATTTGTGATGAATAATGCCCCGACAACACTAGAATAAATATTCGCAACGTTCGGGCGCTAATAGGAAGGAAAACGCTTATATCAAGTTATTATTATTATCCTTTGGTATGCATCTTGTCCAGCTTATTATTTATTGATTGGGACCCACACACATCTGAAGAGTTCCATAGTTTTATACCAAAAATATGCCACGGCAGTAAGAGAAAATTGTGCTTCTTATTAGGTAGTTATACTAGCGACCCGCCCCCGCTTCGCACGGGTAGAATGTGCTGCATATAAACCTTCCTCTTGAATCACTATTTCTATTAAAAAAACCCGCATCAAAATCCGTTGCGTAGTTTTAAAGATCTAAGCATACATAGGGACAGACAGCGGCGATAGTGATTGAATGGTTCAATTCAATTCAAGGTCAGTATGATTTTTGATGACAATCAAGCAGTTTTCGTTTAAAATAGTGAAAATAGTGGTTCACAAAAAATGTGTCAATATCAGCAGATTGTCCGACTTGGGAATCGAGCCCAAACTCATGCTTAAGTATCGTTTGCGGGGGCACTAGATCAATGAGACAAATTCTAGAAGTCATTAAACCTGCAATGAATATTTAGGTGAATTCAATTCCGAATAGGCTATTATCCGTATTAATTGACCCAAACTTAATCCGACCACTCTTTGAAAGACCCATAAAAAGATCTCAGGGCAACTAGTAATTAAAATGGGGACATTTATTGGTAGCATAATGTATCTAAATGACATCGTTAGGTCATTAGGATACACATTAAAGTAACAATATAGATAGCCTGTTTCTATGCAATGAAACAACATTTGTGTTACGTATACTGTGGCGTTATAAAAATAAAAGAACTTGATTACACAACATAATATTCCTATCCAACTAATATTATAAATGCGAAAGTCACAAAATAAATCCAACATCTTAAAATGATGCTGAGGAATACTCTGAGCGTTAACATGAATCCGTTAAAGCATTTGTTAAAAAGGTTGCACTCACTATTTAGAAAATCATTCACGGATAAAGAATTATCAAGAGATAAAAAAGACGCGGACGAACTATGGCAAGAATAATATGAGTCGTCGTCAGACACAACTATTATGATGGAAACAAAATGTTTGGTGCCACAATGTGTTTCATGGTCACACAGAATGTCACAATGTTTGACGCATAGTTCAGATAGCAGTTGGGATTTATTCTCTGAAAAGCCTTCAATGTTGATTGAGGTGATAATTAAGAGAGGTTTAGAGAGTCGGTGGTGGATGCCCAAAGAGTGATGGTTGTTATTTAATCCTAGGATAGACCGTTGGTCATGGCTCTTAGAAGAGCCGTTTGGAAGTATCATCGTGGTGAAAGGATTAGTCAGCTATACTCTGCGTTACCGAGTGCTAGCTGTCCAGGGTGCGCCGGGCGTTTAGAATCGCTGTACGATTTAGAATAATGCCGCTCGGGGAGGCTCCTTTTCTGCACCCCAATTTGTTGTTGGTTTGCGAGTAATCTATTACCATCCGCTTCTAGTGATTCGCATTTTTGTGATTAAAACCTGCGCTCGCCAAGGTGATTGACTTTCTTCTATGATTCCTTCTTTTAAAAGGTTCTCCACTTCTGCTTTTCTTTACCCACTTGCAAGTCACGTACTTGAATGACAAGCTTCAACTCCTTTTTTTTTTCTTCTCTCAGATGACGGCTCGAAGTTTAAAATATATTATGAGAAAAAGAAAAAATGACGTTTTACAGTCCAAGGTACAAAATGCGCGAGGTTGTAATACCTCATCCAACAAAAAGGCCGACATCATGTGATGTAGCGTTAGACACGCTACAATATCCATAACACTATTTATAATTAGTAACAATGATAACGCTATTCAAAGGTTTTTAATATTCTTAGGTTTTCCAAATACAGGGTATCGATAACCAGAACAGAAAGCTGTCCATGGCTAGTCGAGTTTGCATTGCAAATTGATAGAGATTGAACGTCGGCCCCAATAAATGTCAGGACAATACAGATTGTCTCACTTAACGCGAGATGTCACCGCACTGCCTAGTCTCTGTTAGCACTTTAAATTTTATCGACACATTTAAAAAGAAATTTCGTTTCCTTCTAAAATGTTTTATTGAATCGAAATTTGGTCGGTTGCTTATTGATTTTTCCAGTTTTTAATTCGAATTAAAAAAAAAACCGAATTAAATAAAGGGGTTTGAACTTTTTTGTATGGGAGCTGGCATATCGACCCACCGCCATTTTGATTTTTTTTCGAAATCGCGGCCCACGATGAAAGTGGTATGTATGGATAAAGGACCTAAAGACGAACAAAAAATGTCAAGCAACACGGTACCCAAAGTGTCACGTTACCGAGATATTTGAAGGTAACGATGGACAAATCAGTACAATGACCACATAAAAATTAGACCTTTTACGTGTCTAGAGGCGTTGATTATTATTATTACTGGTTATTGAAAGAGAGTAGGTACATTACATACTACTAGGAGCACGAGAAAACTATTTTTTGACATTACATGGCGTTTCAATGAGATGCGAAGCGATTTCAATGTGCGTATAACAATAATCAACCTGGGAACTATTATTTGGATATAATTGAACGCCCAAACACGTAAAAAGGCTATTTAAAAAAATATTTAATGAATGTCGTTGTACTCGTTTGTCGATCTTTAACTTCAAATATCTCGGTAACGTGACACTTTGGGTACCATGTTACTGGACATTTTTTGTTCGTCTATATGTTCTCGGGCCGCGATTTCGAAAAAAAATCAAAATGGCGGACAGGTTGATATGCCACATTGGTTCTATCCCCTTTTCATTTCCACTATTCCCTGATATTTCACACAAATCATGAACTAGCTGGAATCAATACAGAAACAAAGCAAAATGGTCCCAAATCTTGATGGTTCTATATAAACAGGAGGTAAGCGTCTCACGTTTTCCAATTTCCTGAGAAAAGGCAGTGTGTCGTACGATGCGTTATTGTTCCCTTATTGGTATCGCACTTCCTTTGAGACTTTTCCTTCCCTTGATGTCACGACTTTTTTTAATGATTTTTTTGGTGCCCCAAAGAGTAAATAGCTCCCGGATAATTTGAGAGCTAACATTGAATAGTGGCATCTATGAAAATTTCGTAGCCGACAATACTACTTAAGTTACGCAAAGCAATTAAGTAAAAAATGTAGTATCTACACGACTACACGTCTAATAAAATTCCATGAAAACATTATATGAAAACAAAATATATATAATTTTGTATTTATGCTCTAAAATTCGTCTTTATGTCGTGCGTAGGCGACATAAAGTCGCGTTTTATGCTCTAGAGCATAAAGTAATATCTTCGTCGAAGATCAAGGTAATCGGCACAGGTAACCGGCCCAACAGCCACACGAACAACTTAAATTTCATAGAATAACCTCTTTAATTCGTTTCGTTAGTATTCTAAGAACAAGGGATTACTGCTTTTCATTACGAATACAAGGAAAACTGATGGGAATAGGCTTCCCTCAATTACCTAAATCGCTTGATGGCAATAGGCTTGCTCTTAATTAGGTTGGTTGATGGCATTAGGCTTGCTCCTAATTACATCAGTGGATGGCAATAGGCTTGCTCCTAATTACATCGGTTGATGGCAATAGGCTTGCTCCTAATAAGATTGGTTGATGGCAATAGGCTTTTCCTAATTACATCGGTGGATGGCAATAGGCTTGTCCCTAATTACATCATTTGATGGCAATAGGCTTGCTCCTAATTACATTGGTTGATGGCAATAGGCTTGGTCCCAATTACATCAGTTAATGGCAATAGGCTTGCTCCTAATTACATTGGTTGATGGCAATAGGCTTGCTCCTAATTACATTGGGTGATGGCAATAGGCTTGCTCAAAATGTTTTAATAACTGAGCAGTATGAGAAAGTCAGGTGCAAGGTGTTATGTCAAGTATCCTACTGAAAAAAAAAAGTTAATTGGCGGGAACCATGATTATTTTTACAATATTTACAAGTTGCTGTTTCATTTCCTCGCAATCGAAGTGAAAAGTAGAGTGTAAAACTCGTCCATAAAACCCATTTTACTCTCTACTTTATATCCATCCTCGCTCGCAAGCTCGCATCGGATGGATAAACGTCTCGCGCAAAATGGTGCGTTTTATGCACTTGGTGTACAATCTACTATTTCAACACACTGGCTCGTAAAGTGAGCCTTATTACATTTTTGTCCTTTTTGTCCGTGGCTAAAACTCTATCCGCGAAAAGTCAAAAATAAAGAAAACTCATTATTTTAGTCTATGGCCGATCGCCATTGTGAGCATTTTAAGTGTGAATTTCATGGTGGCGCCACTGGTCAAGAAAACATGCATCGCTACGTCAAACTTAGTACATTTATTTTAGTTCCGTGTTTTCCCGCCTGCACAGATAAGTTGGTCGAACTGTAGATGCGCGCGCATGTAAACCGATTATTTTTTCCCGCTATTGTGAAAAAAAAAATAGAACCCGTTTTAACTGTTGAAGATGACTTTTTTCATCCCTTCAATTCGAAAAGTGTCGTTTTGTTCCTCTTTAGGTGCGAGCAAAGTAGCTCTTTTCTCCATTAGACTTTTTAGCGGGCAGTAATGAGATTTGAATTTAGAACATGAATCGTTCATTGAAATCGAACGCAAATTGTATTGTGTTGGCTGTACGGTGCGAGGAGACGCGGTAACTAAATTAAAAAAAAAACAAAAGCTCGCGATTTACTTCCCTGTTATAATAATCGGTACGGACTTTATTGTATTTTGTGCAAAAAAGATGAGTTCTACGTCGAGTTCTGAAAGTGATAGTGCATTAACTCCTGAAACAATAAAAATAGAAGCTAATAACGTCATACAAAACTTAATCCCTACGAAATCCAGGGAGAAATATTTAAAGAAATACGACAATTTCTTAATATGGAGTAGAAGGTTGTTTAGTAACGTGTTGTCTTAATAAGGACGTAAAACTGGACACATATTCGTAATTAATATGTCTGATGGATTTAAACGTGTCGTCACTCTATTTTTATTAAATAATAATATTACAATAAAATATGAGGCGCCTTTTATTTTCTCATAGAGGGTGATGAAAAGTCGAGTGTATCACTCGGGTGCAAAATATATTTTGGGCTCGGGCGACGTACTTTGAATCCCTCGCTACGTTCAGGATTCTACTAAAGAATCCCTCACTACGTTCGGGATTCTACTCTAGAATCCCTCACTTCGCTCTGGATTCAAAAAAGCGCCCTCGCCGTAAAAATATTATTTTGCTCCCTTATGATACAATCTACTATTAGTATTGTTTTCTTCACAAGTGTGTTGAAACACGTCGTATGATACACGTGTGTGTGTATTGATGATTACACACTTGTACCATAATGTACCTACTATTATGTACGTAATGATCAATAATGTTTTATAATTGTACTATAATACTATTAAACCCACGATGGTTTGTGTGGTATGTTTACGTCTCTAAAAAAAACTAATTGTAATTCTGAGTTATTGAATAATAAAAACAAAAAGAAAAACATTATAAAAATTGCCTGTAATTCCCGAAGGGTTAGGCAGAGGTACTCATAGTACACCGACTAACTGCAACTGCAGCTCTCGAACCCCAACATAGCTTCGAGGGCAAGACCGCAGTTGCCCTCATGCAGCCTGTGATCGCCATACTGCAAGTCTTTGCATGCGTTTCAGCTTGATCCAGGCTGTGATTAGTTTTGTGCGGAGCCACCAGACTACTGCCCTGCAGGGCTAACATACGCAAGTCGACAACATTTTGTCGACGCATTATCTCGTGCTGAGACGACTTATGTCTGTTTGTCGATGGGAGTTAACATGGCGACACTTTTATCTCGTGTCGTTCTGTTAAAGAACTCATGTCGTTCTATCAAACATGTTTTTGTCGTCAGGCTCTAACATGCGCGCTTTATTTAGTCGAATTTTGACATTTTCCTATGACAAGTTTCTCGTTGATGGTTTTCGTAGACGAGAAACCGCGACAAACTGAGAAAAACTGAAAAAGGGGGGTAACAGTGTTCTGTGAAATTAAACAATTTATGTATAATGGCGGTGCCGTACTATAATTATCTATTAACTGTGTATGAGGAAAGGGAAGCAAGAAAAATAAGAGGAAGGTGATTCGCGACGTCTGCAACCCATTCGACTTAAGGGATAACGAGTTCCAGTCTCTCTGGCGAAATCTCCTGCCGCAAAGTTTGCATGCTCATGCATATATTCGCATAAATATTTAATTTGGTCTTTTGTACTGCGTATTCTGAAACATTAAAGTTCAATTTGTAACTATCAATCTCTCTTTCAAATTATTAAGGGCACTATTATTGTACAGTACACACATGACAAGTAAACTTTCGTTCGTATTACGAAACGAATAATGTTTCACAGCAATGGCAGAACATTGGTAGGTACTTGCTGAATAGTGAACATTCACTAAGTATTGATTTACGTATGGCTTAGTGTGTTGTATTTTATACATTACAGTTAGTACATTTCAGCGAGATAAATAATGTAACATAATAATATTATGATTACTTATCTTCTATCTCGTAGAAAAATGCATTCTTCACACTGATTATTTTGAAAGTCACTAAACATTGATTATAGAGTTGCTAATAAACTAATATGCATCTACGTTATCTGTGACGGGATTTTGATCTAATACTTACAATCTCTTTGATGCCAAAGCCATCTTCTTTCTAACAATCCAACAATTTTTGAAATTGTATTGAAAATATTTAATCTAGCGTGAACCACAACTATCACAACAAATTTTGTCAATTCAAAATTTTTGAATTGACAAAATGTCAGAGACAATTTTATGTTATATATGTATGTTTTCATGAAATGGCAACATCAGTTATCTCGCGTCGAGAAGGAGAAGTCACGACGAGATATCTTCTCGAGCGTGGTGCGCATGTTAGGAAAAGTGACAAACGAATCGAGAACGACAAAAATTATCATCTCGTTTAAGAGATATGTCGACTTGCGCATGTTAGCCCTGCAGATCATGGGTCCGATTCGATTACGGCTCAGTATAGCCTAAGTATAATTTTGGGGGTCATCTTAAGCCCAATTTTTTATCAATCATCCTCCCACACTGCCAAAAGTTGTTGCTGGATCCATCATAAAAAAAAAATATTAACTTTATTCAAAATTTATTAAAATTTTAAGATAGACCACAGACCTGCAATTAGATGGTCATACTCGCCCTGCAGGTTTTTAGATAAGCTTGTTGTATACAAGTTCGAATCTTCTTCCTTTAATTGTTTTAAGATTTCACAGTCCTACAATTAGAAGATCATACTTGCCCTGCAGGTTTTTAGATAAGCTTGTGGTATACAAGTTCGAATCTTCATCCTTTGTTTCCTTTGATTGCGGCTGACTGCTAACATTGAAACTAAAATGTATATACTATGGCCTTTATTTATTTTATCTCATTTAATACATTTTTAAATATTCTAAAAACCAAACATTCCGGTGGGGCTTGGTTTGTTTTTAAAATCGTGCTTTCCTTCGTGTTCAGTTTAGCTTTCAATATATTGTTTTTAACTATGCATCATTACTTCCACTTCCGATAGGCCATTTGTTCTTTAAACAATAATCCACTTTGGGCTTATCCTGAGTTTGAGAGGAAGGAATTTGCGGAGAAGAAAGAGATTGTTTATTTTGTATCGCGTTAGAGTGACTTAAGTTAGAATTATTTTATGAAGTCGCCGGACGATAAGCAAACTCCGCAGCGCAAGATGGGGTATCTGAATATATGTGGGTTCATGAAAGTTCTGCATCTCTTTCTGAAATTTTATCGTAGTTCTGACAAGTTGAGATTAAAGAGTCAATTGATTTGATATCTTCTAGCGCAACGAAAACTGAATAAAATGGTTTTATATTATGTAGAAAAAAATCCAATTGGTCACAGAACCAACACACACAAGCGCAAGCACAGAACGTAACCTTTACGCCAGACGGTATCACCGATATTAAATTCCTAACTGTGCTTTGTTTTATAATGAGAGGCGTTTTTTGTATGAGCCATGTATAGTGCAATCTGTCTTATCGAAGATGACAGATAATTTTTTTTTTTTTTTTTTTCAATGATTTCTGCAACGTGGCAATCTGTGTCAACACAATAAGCCATTCAGATGAGGTATCTTGATTCTTGTCCTGTCAGCAGAAGGGATTCCTATGAATCCCTTTCATCTTGTATTGAACCAAATCTCACGGTAAGTGTAGGGACACTATGCCGTTTCAATCTGGAGTGTGTGATACTTCCTGTGCCCACTAGTTTTGATGCCAGTTCATTGACGTGAGTTGATATTCTCGTCTGGTAGTTTTCACTATATCTAGCGATCTCTTGTTTGACGGTGGTGATCTTTAGGTCCTCGTGTATGTATTTGTTCCTCACATAGTAGGGTATATCTAGCATGGCTCTCAATGTTTTGCTTTGAAATCTTTCGAGAATCTCTATGGTGCTATTGCTAGCAGTACCCCACAGCTGGATTCCGTAAGTCCAGATTGGTTTAAGGATGGTCTTGTAAATAGCTATCTTGCTTTCATGTGAGAGGTTCGATTTGCGACCTATTAGCCAGTACATTGATCTGACTTTCGTATCCAGCTGTTTACGCTTGGTCCAGATATGCTTTCTCCAGGTGAGTCTTCTATCAAGATGCATACCCAAGTATCTGGCATTGTCAGCCTGAGGGACTTCCTCATCATATAGTGTTATTGGGGGACAAGTTTGCCTTCTTAAGGTGAAGGTTACATGGACAGATTTTCCTTGATTGACCCTAATACGCCATTTATCCAACCAGCTTTCTACACCATGGATGTGGGTTTGTATGTTGGCTGACGCCATGTCGGGATCCTCGTGAACCGACAGAAGCGCTGTATCATCTGCATAGGTGGCTGTTATGGTATCGGCATGTGTTGGAAGGTCCGCGGTATAAAGCAAGTACAGAGGTGGTCCCAGTATACTCCCTTGTGGTACTCCTGAGAGTATTTCATTTAAATGAGTAACTTCGCTATTAAATTTCACCTCAAAGCATCTACCATATAGGTATGACCGAAGAATCTGAAAAAAGGAGTGAGGCAGCAGCTTTTTAAGTTTGAAGAGAAGTCCCTCATGCCACACTCTGTCGAACGCCTGGCTGATATCCAGGAAGACAGCAGAGCAGTATTGTTTGCATTCTAGTGCACGACTTATAGTATCCGTAATACGGTGTACCTGCTCGATGGTTCCATGTTGTTCTCGGAAGCCAAACTGGTGAAGAGGAATAACTTCCGGTAGATGGGGGCGCATCCTGTTCAGCAATATTTTTTCAAAGAGCTTACCCAGTACAGGGAGTAGGCTTATTGGTCTGTAGGAGCTTGCTTCGTGGAGGGGTTTGCCTGGTTTGGGTATCATTATAACCTGCGCAATTTTCCACTGAGCGGGGAACATTGCTAGTCTTAGGCAGGCATTAAAGATGGCCGCGATATGGATAATGCCCTTTCTGGGCAGCTGCTTGAGTAGTTGTGCGTCGATTAAGTCATAGCCTGGCGTTTTACCCTTCTGTAGTCTCAGAACCTCCCGCCATAGTTCGTTAGGGCTAACACTTTTAAGTGGTAGGCTCATTTGCAGTGGAGCGTCTAGATATTCAGAGACTTCTTTGTCGTGTTCTACATTTTTGCTTGGTAGGGGGTTGAAGATGGTTTTCAGGTGCTCTGCGAACACTTGAGCCTTTTCAAGATCTGTTTTTGCCCACTTGCCGTCAGAAGTTTTTATAGGTGGTATATGTTCTTTCGATCGTTTGAGTCTTTTTGTTATCTTCCATAGTGAATAGTTAGTATCTTTGTTAGGAGTAAGTTCAGCCAGTTGTTTTTGTAGACGCTCGTTTGCTGCCTGGGAGATCATGTGTTTGAGTTCCTCAGAGGCCTTGTTGAAAGCTTTTTTGTCACAGGGATACTTTGTAGAATGCCATTTTTTTCGTAGCAGTCTTCTTTCATTAACTTTATCCTTTATGAGTTTGGGGAAGTGGGCATTTTGTGCTGTTTTCGATCTTGAAAAAGGTGTAGATTCTTTGACAGCTAAGTGGATAAGCTTATTGAGAGATTCGATGGCTGTTTCAACGCTATCTGCGTTATTCAATGGCAAGTTCAATTTTATGGATTCAGATATTTTGATTCTGTATTTGTCCCAGTCTGTTTTGTAGTTATACAGCCTTTGCATGTGCTCAGTTAGAATGGCCTTACAGTGAATATTTATAATTACAGGTGTGTGGTCTGACGACAGGTCAGTACATTCTTCTATGTTTATTTGTCTGAGCGGGATGTTTTTGGTGATGAAGAAATCTAACAGGTCTGGGACCTTTTGTGGGTCCGCAGGCCAATATGTAGGAACACCATGTGAAGCGCAATGAAGGTTAAGGTCGTTCGTAGCTACATAGAGTTGTCGACCTCGTGTTGAGGTGAGCCTGGAGCCCCAGAAGACGTGTTTAGCATTCCAGTCTCCACCGCAAATAAAACTGTTTCCTAGTGTGTTAAAGTAAGTCTTGAATTCATCACTTGTAATAGTATGTCTAGGTGGACAGTAAATAGCAGACACTGTTATTTCCGTCTTGATATCTTGGATTCTGATCGAAGTTGCCTGTATCTTTTCAGTTTTACTTTCCCCAAAAACATAATGTTTGATGTTTTCTTTTATTATGATCGCAGTTCCTCCATGTGAATTACCAGAAGGGTGGTTTGTAGTGTACACCATGTAATTTTTAAGTTGGAAGTGGGTTTTTGGTGTGAACCTTGTTTCGGAGATCAAAGCTACGTCAACTCTTTCGAGTTTCAAGAAAAGTTCAAGCTCCTGTCTACGTTCTGTCAGCCCGTTGGCATTCCAGGTGATTATTCGAAGGTTTAGGGGAGCTTTATAAGGCTTGTGAATAATTGGATCATACGATCCATCATATTGTCTAACATAATGTTAATTATGTTTTGAAATTTGTTGAACATAACGTCTAGTACTTCCCCGAAATTATTTGGGTCCTTGATGTCGGTTGGCGATCCTGCTATGTTTGTTTGTTTTGTCGCTTGTGCATATGTTGTATTTGGTTTCGAATGATTGTATAGATTGTAGTTCTTGGTTTGATGGTTTTCATGTGCAGTTTGTGTTGGATTTTTATTAAATTGATCTTTTGCTGTGTTGTTTGTATTTTCATTGGTTTCTTTACCCTTTCCTCTCTTGTTTTTCGTGAGTAGGTCTTTGTATTGCTTGTATTTTGCGCAGCCCTTGTAGCTTGCTGGGTGCTTTTCTTGGCAGTTGGCACAAGTTGCCTCGGTGTCCGGTCTTTTTAAACAGTTTGTTGTTGAGTGTTCTTCCCCACATTTAACGCATCTAAATGGTCTGTTACATTGGTTTTTTGCATGTCCAAATCTTTGACATCTTTTACACTGCAAAATGTCTAGCTTTTTGTACGGCGCTTCGAATGAAACTTTTACGTAATTCACTTTGTTGATTTTGAAGATTTCTTTGTTGTTGTGTTTCGGCTCAAGATCAACATAGAATAAGGGTAGAGGCTGTTTTGTGCTTTTATGTCTTACATTTGTGATATGCCGGACTTCATGGCCGAGTTCAGAAAGCTCTTTTTTTATGCATTCTGTGTCTTCCGAAGAATGTAAACCCCGTAACACCACTCTATAGGCTCTCTCGCTTTTAAGTTTGTATGTGTAGTGGCTTACGTTATTCTCTATAAAGTTATCTCTGATGTATTTGTACGTGTCTATGTCACCAGGCATTATTTTAACTATGTGTCCTGATCTCAGAGTTGTCATAGTATATTTGTCGGTGTTTGCAATTGAATATAGAAGTTCTTTTAATTTCGTTATGTCTATGACTCCAGTGACAAATATGGGTTCTGGCTTGGGCGGTTTAGGCTCCTTAGGTTGTTGACTGGGTTCGTCAGTACCCTCTGACTCCAAAATTTGAAATCTGTTTTCTGTGGTTACTGCATATGTTGTCTTGTTTAATTTACTATTTTTCTTTGCCCATTCAGGGCTAGATTCCGCTTTCCTTTTCATAGGGACCTGGTCATTTTGCCAGGGTTGATTTTGTTTTTTACCTTGTTCATCGTTCTTGTCAGATGTGTTTGATTTCTCATTCACCTTATCGTTTGAGCTTGTTAGTTTTGGTGATTCAATTGGTAGATTTCCAAGTGAGTGGCTCCTTGCACGTGCAAACATGCTTTTTTGGAGTAATTGTTGTGTCATTTTTGGTTTGTTTTGATTTTCTTTTTCATTATTCATTTTGTTCCCACGAGTAGGGTCGATATAAAAGGTCACTTGAAGGGTGACGCCCATTCCTCCAAGAAGGCGATCTCCAACGACGTTTGCCATGTCCGCCGAGGTTGGCGCTCGATACTGATCTCCCACCAGTCATGCATTCCGTTGGCACGTGTCCCACCGTGGAATTGGGGTGATTGTTTTATAGAGGTCTTCTTCCTCTCAGCCCGGGCAATTAAGCCTAGACTCCCGATCACGTAATTGCGGTTGCGGGCGTGGGTAATCATTTCCTAGTACCCACTGTAACTGGCTGGTTAGGCCAGTATTGTCGGGTTAGTTGGCCGCCGCCCGAGACTCGGCGTTGAGGTTCGTTTGGCACCACCCGGGGGGCACGTGTAGGGTTTTCTTCAGGTAATCTTCCTACGGACGCGAACCACTCCACCCCCCTAAGATAATAACCCTCTGTTAGCGGCATAAATATCTCGAGGAAGGAAGATTATTTCGTCTGGGTTCGGGCAACTATGTAGAATAAAGTTAACCACATGTTATGACGGCCAAAGACCAGAAAAGATGGTGAGAACCCTGTATTTACTGAGCTATTTAGCTATTAACCCAAATCTTTTTAAAAGATTAAAAGAGTAACCA
Organism: Diarsia dahlii; assembly: GCA_949775195.1. Taxonomy (NCBI): domain Eukaryota; kingdom Metazoa; phylum Arthropoda; class Insecta; order Lepidoptera; family Noctuidae; genus Diarsia; species Diarsia dahlii. The sequence continues at coordinate 21,249,991 of OX459197.1, read as the reverse complement.
TTACAGTTTCTTGCCGGTACTTTTCCTTAGTAATCGACCAATGCACCGAACCTTGCACCTTTTATGTCGACGTTTTAAAAGTGCACATGTAGGCCTAGCATGTCTTAGAACCAAAAAATTCGAAGACATCTGCCAATCCGCACTCGGCCCGCGTGGTGGATTATAGCCCATCCCTCTCCTAGAGAGGAGGAGGCCTGAGTCCCTGCAGTGGGAACATTATAGGCTGATGATAATGATGTAGGCCTATGTGAAATAAAATACTTTGACTTTTGTTTCAATTTTTTAAACTCTCGGACTAGCCCGTTTCCATTAAATTATATTCTTACGTTGCTGATAACCATGCATGCTGTTGAAGGATCCTTTTCTAATGCCACGATAGTGTTACCGAGAAAGGTTGGACCTTTATTATTTATGACAAATGCGACCATATTTCCAAGTGTCGGTGGAGTGGAGATCAATTTAGCTCCGCCTACACTATTGGCAGCGTTGCTCCCGTCCGTCCATTAGTCTGCGATATCACCTTTATGTTGTGGCCATATTTGGCTGAAAATATTTAGTTTCTGGATAAATGAATTTACCTCCTGGTATTTTATACCGTAAAGTGTATTCAGATATGCTTAGGCCGAGTTTTTTTTTGGAAGTAGCGGTATTTGTTGTCGTGATATTTTTTTGATGAATTAGCGATTGTAATTTCTCTTTTATAATGTAATCTTTCTTTCAGTTAAGTTTAAAATGAGTATATTTGGGATAGGTGTGAAAATTTATAACAAACTTCCAAAATATGTAAAATGCAGTGAAACCTTAAATAGTTTTAAAAAAAGTCTAAAGGAATTTTTGATATGTAAGGCCTACTACTCAATTAATGACTTTTTTAATGACAAAAATATTGATAATTTTGATTGACCTTTAGACAATGACTGAAAGAGTAATTTAATTTGTATGACATAAATGAATAATTTAATTTATATGACATAAATGAATAATTTAATTTGTATGACATAAATGAATAATTTAATTTGTATGACATGAATGAATAATTTAATTTGTATGACATCAATGAATAATTTAATTTGAATGATAATAATATGAATAAATATAATAATAAATAAATTATGAATAATAATGTGAATGACATCAATGTATCATGTAGGTAATTATCATGAAATCAATGGAAAATTTAATTTGTTTAACTGACTACGTGAATTTGCAACTATAATAATGCATGATGAATGATGGACGTTGACATAAAGCGAATAATTATTTTGAAATTTAGTAAAATGTAGTGAATGTTTTAAATGTAGAACCAGCATCAAAAATTGTACACCATACAGGTATGTTGCAGCGAACCAATATATCGTAATCATAAGACCTAATATTTCACCTGTGACAAACAATAAATGAATTTGAATTTGAATTTGAATTTTTTTTAACAACAATAATCGCTACAAAAAACAAACGTTATTATAATAAATATGTTTTTATGTCGTTGCCCCCACACTAGGAATAACTCCTGTAGCGACATAACATTTATACCCAGACCCGAAACAACTGTCTGTAACAGTAGGCCATGCAAATATTTGTTCCGTGCGGGGATCGAACCCGCGACACGTAGCTCAGCAGTCAACTGCTTGAGCCACTACTGCCCTAACCGTCCCGTCAATAAAATAAAAATAAAAGTTAATTGTGGCGTAATAATAGTAATAATTGTAGCGTTATTATGATAAAAAGTTAAAAATAACCACATAATATTATTATTTTGTGTCGTCTTCAAATTGTTCGGTTGATTTTATCACTATCACTACATATTATAAAACAAAGTCCTCCGCCGCATCTGTCTGTCTGTTCGCGATAACCTCAAAAACCACTGCACCATTTTTCATGCTGTTTTCACCAATGTATAGAGTGGTTCTCGTAGATTGTTTTTTTTATTCTTCAAAAAAAAATTCAACCCCTAAAGGAGTTAAATAGGAGATGAAAGTTTTTTGGGATAATATTCGACATCCACGCAGGCGAAACCGCGGGCCTAAGCTAGTTAATAGATAAAATCAAATCGAACATTTTATTTCCGCTCACCATAAATGAGTATCCAAATTCAAGAAGACCGATTAAAGGTTAGTTAGACATATATCCCGAGGAATAACCTTATATCGGGCCTTCTCTTACAATTTAACAACTGTTGGGGATTATTACCACAAAGCAAGTCAATAATAATCCCTTAAATATACGTAAAGTTCATATTTTACTACAGAAACGCACGTTTAGGTGTTGTTGGCATATAAAGGAGTCTTTAATACCGCGGGCCTACAAATTTGATGCCAGCATTATGGTACCGAAGTGTACTTGTACACGTTTTTTACGCCCTTAATGTGAGCATTAAACGAAACATCGTGATAGGACAAGCGCACTGCGTAACGGGTGAATGTTTCTTGAATATTTCAATGGCACGTTAAAAATGTAGGTCAACATGAACATGTCATTTTGTCTATCTGTTGTGACTTCCGTATCTTAGCATGATAAGCGTCTGCTTATTTACTGTTCTGTGTGACTATTGCTTGCCTAAGTATTCTGGGGCTGCGGGTGGGTGCCCGTCGGGGCTTTAGTTTTGGGCAGATGCGATGCGGCGTGTATTCTTAAAAACATCAAATTATCTTTTTTTTAACTAGCGTTGGATTCAAGTGCGTATTATATAATTACCATTTACTTCGGTGAAGGAAAACATCGCAAGGCAACCAGCATGCTAAAGAGATCTCGAAGACATGTCCCTAAAGCCATGTCAGAGGCAAAGGTGGCATAAAACTTGACACCAGGTTACTTTTCACAGTATATTTTGTTCTGTGGTCTGGTGTAGCGATGACCTCTATAACTGTAAGCGCCACTTCCTACGGGCTTTACCATACTCATTTTTCTTCATTCCACTTTCATACATCTAGATATACGCACCCTTTTTTTTTGGGTGGAAAATCATTGAATAATCCCTCCCGCTCTTGGGCTAGAGCGAAAGGGAGTGTAAAACTTCTACTGACTAAAAACCACCCCTGTTCCTTCAGCCCTTAATGTCGAGGCCGCGGTTTCTCTTGTGCATAACCCGTAGCCCTGACGGGACCCGTAGCCCGGACGGGGTCACACGCACCCTCTGTTTGCGAGTGCTGTACCTGACTTTTCTGGAGAGAATCATCAATTTTTTAATATATTAATTTTGTTCATCAATCAGTAAGAATACGTAAAAAGAAAATAGTTCCTTAACAAAAACAGAAGACTAAAGTCATCATACGGTCACGGATAAGGAGCAACCATCGAAAAAATTTATCACTCCGACAACAATTTTAGTTTGGCAATGAATGATATTCTTTTCCCACATTTTTTTCCAAGTCCGTAAACTTCCCGAGATAGGTTTCATGATTGTTTTAGTTGTTGAGCTTTACCATTTTCAATCGCTTTGGGGAATAAATTATGAACCAAATCTTCGCCTTTTAAACGAATGTTTGATGTATGTCAAATGTTGGTGAATTAAACCAGATAAAAACGTGTTTTTATTTATATTAATAAAACAAACGCAGGCAGTAGAGATTTGAAGATGTGAAAAATTTAAAGAAGGACAGAAAAAAATATAAACGTACAAAATAATAGTTATTATTTAGCTTGGTTTGCGAGGGGCGATCGGTCAAGGTACAGGACAACATGAACCTTCCTTGTCCTTTCGTGTAGGCCTTTAATTCTCCAGTGCCTGGGTCACTTCTATATTATCCATTTAGTGTGTTCCATTTTTTCATTCAAACGCCAGTAATTTTACCTGTCTGGTTAAAATGAGAATGAATGAAGATTTTAATGACCAAAATCTTGCTGTTTTTTTCTTTGAAATTAAGAATATTCAAGATACAAGACGCGGACGATGGTGGTGATGGTAATCACAGGTAACTACATAGGTTGGACATCGTATCGTATATCATGATTCTGAAAAAAAATAAAGGTTTTGTTTATTACTCAACACACAATAAGTAACTCGATAGGAGGCCCCATCATTAATGGCGCCACCTGTCTAATTTGAGCAGCATGATCACAATACCTTCAACCTTCAATGAGGATATTAAATCCTTTATTATATAATCTTGTTTGTTTTTTCACTACCTCCAAGAAGATTATATTAATATTCGTTATGCTTTATTTGGTTTGGGAATATTTGATACGACAAATAACTTTGTTCTTCAATCAAAAAATCAAATAACTCAGTCAGACTTCTACTGACTAAAAACGATACATGTTCCTTCGTAGCCCTTGTGCCGAGGCTGCGGTATTTCTTTCCGCCCGCAGCCCCGACGGGATGGTAGGCCCCTGATGAGTTCACAAAATTGTATCCATTGAAAGCGTTTTTTTTTTTGGTGTGTGGAAAATCAACAAATGACCCCCCCCTCCCCCCCGGTCTTGGCAGAGCGAAGGGGAGTGTCAGACTTCTACTGACTAAAAACCGAACCCATGTTCCTTCTTTGCCCTTGTGCCGAGGCCACGTCATCTCGCACTTAAATCCGCGGCAATCCATTGGAAGCCTAACATCATATTTGCCAAACAAACAAAAATAAAATATCGATTTATATGAAGCCTCAGCCATATAATATTCTGCCAAGCCCAAACCCAATCAATCTATGTCCTACATTTTATCATAAATTGGGGTAGGTTTGTTGCTATACATATCTGTCAAGTATCGATGACTAATATACTAAAGTGGCTATCGTTGTTAGTACTAGTGTTGTACCCGAAACTGATAAATCGATCAACCGTTCGGATTTCAGTGTTTGGCTATTTTGTTCATGTTCAAAAACACGAGAATCAATTCAGTTCTGTCGCGCAATTATCTTCATTACCCGTTCTGCGTCTTCTACCATAGAATCGATCGCATCTTCTCCTTGGTCGGCTCATCTATTGACAAGCTAACTGACGTTGATTGCGCGGCCAGGAAAGCTTTCAACATAAGTTCATAAGTAAGTCCATAAGTTATTTATTTCGAAACAATAATATACATTGTGTTGAAATTGAAATTTGTAAAATAAAACAGTAGGTAGGTAGGTACAATTAAAATGTTACAATCAAACATGTCTAAAAAATAAAAATAACAACCATATTAATTCACATAAATAAACAATTACTAAATTTCCAATTAATAATGACTCTCATTCAATTAAAAATATTAAATAACAAAATAAAACGATAAGTGAAAAACTAAATAAAAATCAAATTGGTTTAAAAAATTAAAAATAAATATGTCATCAAATTTTTGTGAAAATCAATAAAAGTAGGTCAAAAAATGTAGATGTCAAATAAAAATAAATTAGGTAGAAATTGTTATAAAAAGGTCAGTCTGTTTTTGGTCAACAGTTTCACGTTGATTGTTGCTGTTTCTATTCTGGCCTTGTATCACTCAAGAGTTCTATTTTTTGGGTCTTGGAAATCTTCGAGGGCATTGGCAGCAACGATCAGATCCACGTATGAAGCCGATTTGAAGCATTGAATTTCCGATCTAAAATTTGTTCTTCTATGTGTCGTTTTTCGTTAAGGAAGGTTTGAGAAGAATGACGCTTCCACCTGAAGCGATAACCTTCTGCACAAGTGCATATATTATCATCTCTGACAAAGCAGTCAACATCTTGACATGATTTTTTACTTCTGCTGTACATCTCGATATTGTTTCTTGATTACTTGAAAAACAGCTTTCCTTAATATGGATCGAGTGATTACCACGCCATTAACTCGTGTTCCTCCATGTTGAACGTATTGCCGAACTATCAGGAGTTTGTTGGATAGAAGAAAGGAAAGCTGAATACCGTTTGGAGACTGTAGCAAATCTACTGATTGTAAATGAAATAAAAGGTTGTAGACTTGAACATTATAATTACTTAGGGAAAAGTAAAAAATACAATAGAAGTTATAAAAAAAGCACACTTAATTATAGTGTATATAAGTAAGTATGTATTATGTGACCTAAGTGTGAATTAGGTGAGAACACTACAGCTCACTCAGTGAAATAACTAAAATATGTGGTTTAAAATAGCGAAATACCACATTTCCCCAACAACCCCGGAAAATTTTCAACTCCATTGAAAATTTTGAAGGTTAAAATAAGTCCTTGATCTAACACACAACATCTTTCATGCTTTCATCAAACACTCATTCAATCATACGCAGGAGATATGGTTCACATTCAATGACGCATACTCCAACAAAGAAATATTTAAATTGTAATTACGAAGGCTTTTTTTTTTAATTAGGTGTCGTAACCCGCACCTGTTTGAAAACCCAATTTAGAATAGAGCATTATGGCTTATTTAACGAGTTGCTTATCCGCTCGAAAAGTTTTAAGTTTAAGAAAAACCTCAAAAAGAGAAAACTTAAGTTTAAGAGACACTCAAGTTTAAGAGATACTTGAGTTTAAAGAGAGCTCAAGAGGAACTTGAGTTTAAGGTTTAGAGGGTTTTAAGAATACCTCTAAGAAAAGATAATGCATTAGGGGCTTAATTAATGAGTTGCTACCGCTCAAGAAAAATAATGCATAATAGACTTTTATGGGGAAATTAAATCTGAAAGTCGAAAAGAACAAGAAAGAGTGAGCTGAGTAATAAAAATAATAAATGGGAAAAGGTAAAAAATAAGTGTATAATGTACTTCTAAAGTGTTTAAGAGGATTCTAGAGGATCCGAAATAAAATATGAAAAATGGGAGGAAAATTTTGTGTGTAGGGTAGTGAAGTATTAGAAATATTGTAAGTTTGTATAAACAACTACAGAATTTTGTCCTGTAGCTGTCGTGGAGTATCCCAGCCCCAACTTGTAAATGACCACGAGTGGTTTTAAGAACATTCACAAGCAAAGACTGGGTACGATTACCAGTGGGTAAACGTAGTAGTGTGCAAGTGTGTGGGGTGCAGTGAGATATAAGTAGAGAGTTATGTGTAAGTGGTAACGACTATAGGATATTCTCCTACCAGTACGTCAGAGTAAACCAAACCCCAGCTTGTGAGTGACCACGAATGGTTTTAAAAAGAAGAATGGATGCCAATTACCAGTGGGTAAAGGAATGTGTGTGGGAGTGTAGTATAAGTAAAAGTAGGTATAAAGATTTGTGTTGAGTAGAGTCTTCAAGAAGAATGCTGAAGAGGAAAAGTAAATTAGTATTAGTTATAAAAAATAGACTAAGCCAAATAAGAGTTGAAAATTTTATTTATTTTAACCTTCAAAATTTTCAATGGAGTTGAAAATTTTGAAGGTTAAAATAAGTCCTTGATCTAACACACAACATCTTTCATGCTTTCATCAAACACTCATTCAATCATACGCAGGAGATATGGTTCACATTCAATGACGCATACTCCAACAAAGAAATATTTAAATTGTAATTACGAAGGCTTTTTTTTTTAATTAGGTGTCGTAACCCGCACCTGTTTGAAAACCCAATTTAGAATAGAGCATTATGGCTTATTTAACGAGTTGCTTATCCGCTCGAAAAGTTTTAAGTTTAAGAAAAACCTCAAAAAGAGAAAACTTAAGTTTAAGAGACACTCAAGTTTAAGAGATACTTGAGTTTAAAGAGAGCTCAAGAGGAACTTGAGTTTAAGGTTTAGAGGGTTTTAAGAATACCTCTAAGAAAAGATAATGCATTAGGGGCTTAATTAATGAGTTGCTACCGCTCAAGAAAAATAATGCATAATAGACTTTTATGGGGAAATTAAATCTGAAAGTCGAAAAGAACAAGAAAGAGTGAGCTGAGTAATAAAAATAATAAATGGGAAAAGGTAAAAAATAAGTGTATAATGTACTTCTAAAGTGTTTAAGAGGATTCTAGAGGATCCGAAATAAAATATGAAAAATGGGAGGAAAATTTTGTGTGTAGGGTAGTGAAGTATTAGAAATATTGTAAGTTTGTATAAACAACTACAGAATTTTGTCCTGTAGCTGTCGTGGAGTATCCCAGCCCCAACTTGTAAATGACCACGAGTGGTTTTAAGAACATTCACAAGCAAAGACTGGGTACGATTACCAGTGGGTAAACGTAGTAGTGTGCAAGTGTGTGGGGTGCAGTGAGATATAAGTAGAGAGTTATGTGTAAGTGGTAACGACTATAGGATATTCTCCTACCAGTACGTCAGAGTAAACCAAACCCCAGCTTGTGAGTGACCACGAATGGTTTTAAAAAGAAGAATGGATGCCAATTACCAGTGGGTAAAGGAATGTGTGTGGGAGTGTAGTATAAGTAAAAGTAGGTATAAAGATTTGTGTTGAGTAGAGTCTTCAAGAAGAATGCTGAAGAGGAAAAGTAAATTAGTATTAGTTATAAAAAATAGACTAAGCCAAATAAGAGTTGAAAATTTTATTTATTTTAACCTTCAAAATTTTCAATGGAGTTGAAAATTTTGAAGGTTAAAATAAGTCCTTGATCTAACACACAACATCTTTCATGCTTTCATCAAACACTCATTCAATCATACGCAGGAGATATGGTTCACATTCAATGACGCATACTCCAACAAAGAAATATTTAAATTGTAATTACGAAGGCTTTTTTTTTTAATTAGGTGTCGTAACCCGCACCTGTTTGAAAACCCAATTTAGAATAGAGCATTATGGCTTATTTAACGAGTTGCTTATCCGCTCGAAAAGTTTTAAGTTTAAGAAAAACCTCAAAAAGAGAAAACTTAAGTTTAAGAGACACTCAAGTTTAAGAGATACTTGAGTTTAAGAGAGCTCAAGAGGAACTTGAGTTTAAGGTTTAGAGGGTTTTAAGAATACCTCTAAGAAAAGATAATGCATTAGGGGCTTAATTAATGAGTTGCTACCGCTCAAGAAAAATAATGCATACTAGACTTTTATGGGGAAATTAAATCTGAAAGTCGAAAAGAACAAGAAAGAGTGAGCTGAGTAATAAAAATAATAAATGGGAAAAGGTAAAAAATAAGTGTATAATGTACTTCTAAAGTGTCTAAGAGGATTCTAGAGGATCCGAAATAAAATATGAAAAATGGGAGGAAAATTTTGTGTGTAGGGTAGTGAAGTATTAGAAATATTGTAAGTTTGTATAAACAACTACAGAATTTTGTCCTGTAGCTGTCGTGGAGTATCCCAGCCCCAACTTGTAAATGACCACGAGTGGTTTTAAGAACATTCACAAGCAAAGACTGGGTACGATTACCAGTGGGTAAACGTAGTAGTGTGCAAGTGTGTGGGGTGCAGTGAGATATAAGTAGAGAGTTATGTGTAAGTGGTAACGACTATAGGATATTCTCCTACCAGTACGTCAGAGTAAACCAAACCCCAGCTTGTGAGTGACCACGAATGGTTTTAAAAAGAAGAATGGATGCCAATTACCAGTGGGTAAAGGAATGTGTGTGGGAGTGTAGTATAAGTAAAAGTAGGTATAAAGATTTGTGTTGAGTAGAGTCTTCAAGAAGAATGCTGAAGAGGAAAAGTAAATTAGTATTAGTTATAAAAAATAGACTAAGCCAAATAAGAGTTCAAAAGAAAATAATACTAGTGATAGTTTGTTTTAGAATTTTGAAAAAAGGATAGCTTTAATTTTACGTTGGGCGCCAAACTGTAACAAATCTACTGAATTAAATGAAATAAGAGGTTTAAGTAGACTTAAACATTATAATTTAGGGAAAAGTAAAAAATACAATAGAAGTTATAAAAAAAGCACACTATCAGAAGGGAAGAGGGAGGTTTTTTTATGAAAAACGTTACGGTTTTATGGTTATCCTTGGCTTTTATGGTTCTAGTACGACCACAAGAGAAGATCCACAGTTTCACGGCAGTGCAAGTCACTCGGGTAGTATAGGTGGTAACTTGGCGTCAGCGTAGCGACTCCCGTTCCGTTCACTCAATGAACCAGCAGTAGCAAAGATCCAGTGAAGACGTATAGTAAATTATGGAGATGTTTCCTCGACCAGATCCAGATTAGAAGTCCCTTCTGTCCGAAATCATTTCAGTTTTTATAGATCCACAGCTTGTCATTTTCTGTTCCTTTTTCAGAATTTAAATTAGTGACTTCATATTGTCATAATAATGCAACCTGCCAGTATTCAAAACAACCAGTTATATTCAATCCAAAACCTTTTCGAAGAATTCTGAGAGCGTGTTAATTAATTTTTATAAATGTAAGTTATAAAATTTACTGAACCATATGTACCAATGAAACGTATGATAGATGCGAAGTATAAGTAGGTATAATTATAGTGTAAGTAAGTATGTATTATGTGACCTAAGTGTGAATTAGGTGAGAACACTACAGCTCACTCAGTGAAATAACTAAAATATGTGGTTTAAAATAGCGAAATACCACAAGACCCAGGTTCTGAACTCTCGCTTAGTTGCTATGGGACGGCATAGCACATTGGCTCCGTAGACAGCGTAGAATGCTACCAATCCATGAGCCATGGCCTATGGATCAGACCTTAATTCCAAATAGTTCAATAGTCGATTCAGACTTATTAACACACGATTCCTAAAATTGTCTTTCAAAAAAGACGTGAATAATATTACTTTATAGAACATATACCTACTACTTCTAACCCATTAGAGGTACTCTTCACTAGAATGATATTCACCCTCTCACGTCTCCGGAAATCGTCACATCTCTTAGATGCCGAGGACTTGTCGACTCTCATACTAAAATCAATATGTTTTGGCAAAATGCCAGTGGGAATTGTAGGGAAATATGTTTACCGCCGTCGACCTATGTCCTGATCATTGTTTTTGAGATTGAGACGCAGATGGGACAAGCAATCAGGTCAGGCTAAAAAAATAATGTAAATGTACCAACTGCGTACGTAGTTTTGAGCAGAATTTCTATGTCTAAATGAAACTATTGTGTATGAAAAACGATTCTAGTTTATGCGTTTTTTGAGCGGGGAACCCAGGAACTTGTAATATTTTAGATAGGTTTACTTTTGACTAACACCCACCTTCACACCTAGTGGTATAAGGATGAATGGTGTGGTTAACTACGAAATATAGAAGGAAGGCTTTCCTGCTACACTCACACCACGATACACAACAAATAATTCGAACCAAATTCGATTCGATTCGAATTTAAATTCGAATTCAAACTTACAAACTCACTTGGTCGGGTTATATTTATCTATAATAATTGCTGTGACCTATGGTTTTATGGTACCGGGACGCGTCTAACACTAGTTTCTAAAAATGACTGGCCCAAGAGGGTCATTCTGTTTGCATCCAATGACTGGTCCCAAAAGGTTCTGTGTGAGTTCGTGTAGCATTGATCAAGAAGACTGTACATTTTGGGTATATCTTTTTTAACCACTGTCAACAAGGTATCCCTGTTTACGGAATTGAATGCGTTTTTAATGTCAACTATATGGATGACCTCACCTTTATCACTATGAATGTAAGTGGACAGTGCGTGTACCGCAGCCTCACAGCCCCAGCCTGCTTTTGACACGAAGCCAAGTTGTAGGAGCTGGAACTTGCTGGCCAGTGTTTCACTGTAAAGGGCGCAGCAAATTTTGGCTGCGATACGACGGTTAGTTGACCCGACGGCAATGGGACGAATGCCGCCATCCTTCTTGCGCAGGGCACATAGATTGGCCCCGTGCAAAATATCGATGACGTCTTCGTTCACACTGCTGGAGAGCATGAGATTGATGAGAGCCGTCAGGTCCTTCTAAATCTAAAGGGACTCACCAGCATCCCCGGCGCCTGAACAGATAAGGCCCTTTTAAGGTGTTGCGAAGTCAGGCCGTCGAAACCGCCGGTGGAGCCACTTCGAAAGGAGCAGACGGCAAATAGATTATACGTATATACACACATCAAAAGTATCTAGGGATCAACATATATTTTTGCAATAACTTTTCTCCTGATTGATATTAATTAAAATTTTCTTTAAGGATTCATCAAATAAAGTGTTTTCGTTTGTCACAGTAACGATATACCAAGTCACCTTTGCATTAATGAAGAAATTTGCCATTTTCCTAATAAAGGGATTTTTGACATTTGAACCACTAACATTAAAGTTCGAAAAAAAGACTGAAATAACAGTTTTCTTTAAAATTTTATTGGGTAACTTAAACAATTAATAATCCGTGTTTCTACCGCGAACACTAACAACACAAGAACATCGGTTTGGCATACTCAAAATGAGTTCATCCAAATCACGCTGTGGAATGGCCGCCCATGTTCGTTGCAACAACAAAAAAAGGTCTTCTTGCGACTGGATACCCTCCATATTCGGCAGAGCTCTTCTCTGTAGCATATCCCATGCATGCTCAATCGGGTTCAAGTCTGGCGACTGAGCAGGCCAGGGCAGGACATTGATGTTAGCTGCGGCGAGAGTCTGTCTTACAACTCTTGCGGTGTGCGGTCGTGCATTATCATGCATTAAGGACGCTGTTACATTTTCGATCAACTCATGTTTAGGTAACTAAAGTCGCTCAAAGCAAGGTCTCACAATAGCGCTCGGTTTTATACCTCCTATAAATAATCTTGATCTTTGATATTATTTTTTAATTGTATTGAAATAGAATTTGGTAGATTACTTGGAACTTTGAAAACGCATTTGGTAATTGTTAATTATTAGTATCGTCGTCATGATAAGTAGGTTAGTATTTTCAACCGAGTCGAAAAAAAAGAAGGTGCTGTATTTGTATGTATCCGCGATTTTCCCAAAAGCTACTGATCCGATATCAATCGGATTTTCGTTGATAAATGCATATTGTGTTTTTAAGGAAGGTTTTACTGTAAAATATGATTAATAATATAATAATAATAATAAGTTTATTTATTTCTCTCACAATGGTTTTGTAGCACGTTTTGAACACTATAATATTCACATTGTGAGAGCTGGTGCCTGAAGTAGGTTTCAAAAAAACCTGTATTACAGGTCACCAGGATTGGAGATCTTCCGAAGTAGAAGATGGAACTCTTCAATAATATAGACAGCAAATGACTCACGATAGCTGTGATCGTATGTTTATGTAGTGTTTTCGCCATTTCATAATATAATATCACGCTTGTTCGGGTTTAAGGGGCAAACAGATGTACACCCAATATGGGGTACCTACCAACCAAACTTAATGAAAAAGAACAACCGGTACCGACAGCGACTTCCGAAAAGAAAAATACGCTACCTACGTGAAATAACCATGTGAAATAAGTAGGTACTTAAAATGAAATAGGAATTTCAATTCCAAACCTCACCGTCGAAAGCTTGACCTGACCCATCCATTTCCAAACCTCACCGCCGACAGCTTGACCTTACCCATCCATTTCCAAACCTCACCGCCGACAGCTTGACCTGACCCATCCATTTTCAAACCTCACCGCCGACAGCTTGACCTTACCCATCCATTTCCAAACCTCATCGCCGACAGCTTGACCTTACCCATCCATTTCCAAACATCACCGCCGACAGCTTGACCTGACCCATCCATTTCCAAACCTCACCGCCGACAGCTTGACCTTACCCATCCATTTCCAAACCTCACCGCCGACAGCTTGACCTTTCCCATCCACTTCCGAACCTCACCGTCGACAGCTTGACCTGACCCATCCATTTCCAAACCTCATCGCCGACAGCTTGACCTTACCCATCCATTTCCAAACCTCACCGCCGACAGCTTGACCTTTCTCATCCACTTCCGAACCTCACCGTCGACAGCTTGACCTGACCCATCCATTTCCAAACCTCACCGCCGACAGCTTGACCTTACCCATCCATTTCCAAACCTCACCGCCGACAGCTTGACCTTTCCCATCCACTTCCAAACCTTACCGTCGACAGCTTGACCTGACCCATCCATTTCCAAACCTCACCGCCGACAGCTTGACCTTACCCATCCATTTCCAAACCTCACCCCCGACAGCTTGACCTTACCCATCCACTTCCAAACCTCATCGTCGACAGCTTGACCTGACCCATCCATTTCTGAACCTTGTCAACAAACTGCTTAACCCCACCCATCCAAATCCCGGTCGTACCCAACAAAATAAATAAAATAAAAGTATGAAACTTGTACTTACTTTTATCTCAGTCCTAAAAAGTATCAACTCCTTCCGGTCGTCGTCGGTCGTCGGTTGCCGTGGTAACCGTACACTAAAATCTTTTTCTATCACGTTTATCGTACGTATTTTTTGCGAGAGAGCGACACACCCGTCCTTCCACTAGCGCTGCTGAGCGCGGAATGATGAACCGGGAGCGAAAAATGTATGAAGAAATTGGCAAATGTTTTTATTATAGCTAATAATTGAATAAAAAAATTTATATAAACAAAAAAAATATATCTCAACATCTAAAGGACTTTAAGTACCGCAATTTATAATAATTTTGGAGATATAATATGCTGTAAATTTACCTATAATGGTACCTATTCGGACCCTACTTTTTTACATTTTCTGCGAATATTGTGATGGGAAAAACGTATTTGTGCGATTTTTTTGTATGACGTCATACAATTTTTCTGATGCCAATCTGGAGACGAATAAATTATCTTTAAATTAAGACCATGATATCTTCACATTTGTGATTGCTTATACGTTAAAATGGTACCTGAAAACCACTGTTATTTGTAGAAAAATGTTTTAGCGTCCTTAACTGTCCAAAGTCGACTGATAACACTCTCGACTTGTATTCAGAGCTAAAGCCACAGTACGTTGCCGGGAACCAGCTTCTATCATTCCCACGGCTCTGAGCATTTCTTTCCTGCTTAAATGACGTCGCCGCTCCATAATAACGTTGGTTTTAATCAGTAGTAGGGAAACAGTAGCACTAATAATGTCTTCAATGCGTTGTATGTTTTTATAGGGAAAATATTGACAGCTGATTTTCATCTTTTACTCGAATTTGATTGACAGTTCCTGATTCAAATTATGAAATGCACCAAAAAGGATCCATATAAATTAATAAAATCATAAATTTATTACAAAGCCACATCTCAATCTCAAGAAATCCGCATAAAAATGCTTGATCCCTAGACACTTTTGATGTGTGTATATCTAATTTATAAGCGGTGATCTTTTGTAACGAAAAAATTTTTTTTCTCAATTTGATAAATAATTCCCTCCCAATGTTTTTATAATCAGTATATTGTGTTTATTAAATATCTAGGTCAGATACTACAATACATAGACTTCTTTAAAGCAAAGCAACAAACATACCAAAACAACCTAGCAAAGTTAAGGTTAATTCAACCACTCATTTGAACTTAATATCTCGATGTAATTATTCTTATGTTATCCATCCATCATCATCATCATCAACAGCCTATTAATGTTCCCACTGCTGGGACACAGGCCTCCTCTCTTTTTTGGGAGGGTTATCCATCCAATCATCAATAATAAAATTATTTTAAACCCAAGTATGAAGTATGGACGTACCTACCTAAATAATTAAAATGATATCAAACAACTAAGTCCATGAAATCCAACCCAGTTCTACCCTAATAAAATATATACAACGGAATAATAATATTTCTAGACAATAACTGCGTACAAAAGTTTCCTTTTCCACTATTAATTAAACCTCAAACATATCACCTCATCCATAATTGAAACAAACAAAACGGATTATTAAACTACGCAAAAACTAATTAGTCGGCACGCATTCACACCGTAATTAATTTATCGTAGCGCCACAATATACGATGAATTTGTATCACAAATCACGCGCGGGGCAGCCATTATGTGCGGTGTTAGTGGCGGTCGCGAAACAGAGATAAGATTCATACAAAGCTTCGGACCGGCCTCACGATGTCATTTAGGTACACCCCCACATTACGTTTGGATGTTCTTCACACCGAAGCATTATTCATTTCTTTTATAATTGATAAAAATTAACATATTTTTTTTATAATTGACACAAATATAATTATTATTGTTTTTACCGACTGCGACGAAGCTCAAACGGAAAAGTTGTGTTTTTGACCTATGTATGTGTTTGTCCGTTTCTTTGGTCCCTCATAACCCCTAAACGGAATTGAATAAAATAATACTAGATTTGTAGTGATTGCGCGATTGTCACTAGCTACATCAAAATGAAAAACAAAGAAAATGGCGGATTTGGGGCGCCATATTATTATTTATTTTTTCCGATAACATCGTCAAGGGTATCAAAATGAAAGGTTTTGAAAGGAGGTTAAAACAATTATAATTATGTACCTACCTTATATAGGTATTAAAAAGAAATTAAAAGTGACAAATGTTATAAATAAAACAAAGAAGTAGTTTTTTTGATAAAGGCGATTAAATCAAAAATTTATTTACTTGTTAAAGTGAATCATACTTGCCCGTGGTTATGCCTGCCAAAACTTGTCAACTTTTTATTTTTAACCGACTTCAAAAAAGGAGGAGGTTATAAATGTGAGCAAAACCTTACAAACTTTGTAATGTACCAAGTAACTAAGATAATAGCAACCGTTTTTTTCGTCGTTGATAATTCACAACTTTCTTCCTAGATTTGAAAATATCAGAGTAAGTTTAAGTAAGTAAGTAAGTTTTAGTAAGTTTCACAAAGAGTTCAAAAAATTATACCTACTTAAATAAAATACTCGCAAGTATTACTTAACTACTGAAGTTCCTGTAAGAAGTTCGTAAATTTCGATATACTCGTATTTTCTTCCGGAATCGTAAACTTTATTTCGTGTTTTCTTACTCGGAATACTACTTAAGTTATATTACTGGCAGCGTCTTTCTATTTAGAAGTGTCAAGCTATTATTGGGAAAGTTCAGTGTTGCATAAGTTTTGAAATTTTGCGTTTGCAGAATAATTGCGATGGTATGTCATGTAAGACACTGGCGAGCGGGGCGGGCAATTCAGCGATATATTTCATTTCCTTTATTTATCTTTTATTAACAAATTTTATAGAATTTATAAATTTGTAGCTCACAGGTAATTGGCAACAGGGCCTGTTCATGACCTGAATGACCAACATTATAGCCTGCGCTATTAGCCATAATCTTCTGATGACACCCGTCCTCCTCTCAGGAGCAAAGGGACATGTCCGTGCTTTTATCTTGCCTACCACCAACCACCTCCCTTGACACTTCTTTTTGCTACGTTTTCTCTAACTTTGAACCTTATAACAACTGTACAAACCTCGTCAAAGCATGATTTAAACAAGGTCATCAGCTCCACGATAGGAGTGGCAATGAGTAAAACTATTTCTATTTTTTGCTTTTTATTTTCATCAATGACGCTGTTAATTGTTATTTCAACCCCCGTCACTTTTGCTGTGTATGCTTTATACGCTTTATACCGAATGAATGGGTAATTTTGCTCCTTTCTGAGACAAGTGAATACTGACATAATGGAGCCCTGCCAATTCATCGGATATGTAAATATCTATTATCTACCACTCCATTTGATGAATATTTGTGTGGCTTTCTCTGACACCAGGTTCTGCTGGGGCCGCAGAAATTAAATTTAATGAATTTTATTACATTTTATTTTTATTCCCTTTATTCAATTTCGATTTAAATAAATTATCGTGCATGGAAGAAAAGGTTTTACCATGGATTTTTCACTTGCAGGAAATTACTTCCTTCTTTTTTAACACAGTCAAGATTCTTTGAAAAAATATCCTTCAACCTAAGCGCTCCGGTGTAACATGCGGCCGACGGATCTACCATAAAAGTATCCAGTCCTCGATTACGGGATGCGGCGATGACATCATTACCGTTGAAAATGCCACCGAGCAATTTACCTTTTGTATACACGCAAAGATTACAAATTCGGGGATAGGGTAGCCACAGCCTCTTCTATGTGATCACGAAAATGGTTAGGATTTTTCGTCTCAATTGCCCGTTTTTCAGGATTATGTTGGAGTTTTTTCGCATGGAAGGTTATTATAATAATATTGTACGTTTTTGTACATGTTTGACAATCGTTTTTAGTCAATTTCAATGGCTATTCGATAGGGACATTTCAAATAAACATTGCATTTTGATAGCTCTGTTCGAATGATATGGTCTAATAGTAACTGGAATTTTCAAATTTTGTGTAAAATAATCCGGTCGCTACTTCATGTCGTGTTGAGGCCACGGTATCTCTTTCGAGCCCGCAGCCCCGCGGCCACTTACATCTGCATTAATCGTTTCGTTAATCGACTTTCACTCATCCTCTCTACGTGACCAAACCACCTAAGAATACTCCTTTCAATTTTTGTCACTACATCTTCTTATAAACCGCAACGTTCTCGTATAACGTCATTCCTAAATTTATCATTCAGAGTATTGAGATGTATAAAGCAATAACAGTAATTTTCTTTGAAGAATTATTCTTTAAACCATATTAACGGCGCAGTACCTATATTTCTTTTTCTTTTCATGTCTAGCCTCCAGCAGTGTTTATAACAACACTTTTAACTAGGTAGTCTGTTGTTGCTTTTTCTTTTCCTGCTCGGTAAACTTACAGTGACATAAAGAATAAATACAATCATTTGAAAATATTTCTATTTAAGTGATGTATAATTGACTTTGTCAAATTATTTCATAGGTATGTTCACTTCGTTTATTTTGATGAAATCTATGACATTACATTAATTAATGTGACCGAAAAACGGTCAGGAGGACTATTAATGTCAATAATGTCTTGCTGTATAGATCAATGTGTAGCTGCCTACTCTGAGTCCATAGCTCAACTTCTCCTTGAGTCCGTCCAGGTAGGTGACTAAACCTGGGTGCGCTGGAAGCAAGGACCTGGGCCTGGGTCCAGCAGAGCTAGCATGATGATGAATAAATGATAAACTCAATAGGTACATAAATAAATAAGGACTTCGCACCTGATCCAGCAGAGCTGGCATAGGTGGTGGAGGTCGCGCTTGGTCGACTCGCGCTTGGTCGACTCGCGCTTGGTCGACTCGCGCTTGGTCGACTCGCGCTTGGTCGACTCACGTTGGTTAATTTTTAGTTGCTTCCACATCCATCTTTAGCCGTAACATACCATGTCTATACATATAAGTGCCTGTAACTATACTTTATAGTAATTCTTATCGAGAAACGAGGCAGTTTTACTTACCATTAAACGGAGCGATTATTTCCTTAATTGTAACATGACCTTCACAAATATAATTACAAGGGCGGCACCAACTCATAATTGGATTTACGAAACTTCGGTGCTACGAATTTGTCGTAGGTTCGGAAGGCGGTGACGCAGGCCATTCATCGTGCGACTCAGTCGACAGTGAAAAACCAATTTGCAGGGACGACCAGATCTATCCTGCATATTGGGCGTGAATTTGCGATATATCCTTGCGTTTGATTTTGACTGTACGTGTTTTTGTTATCGATTCCATCTTACTTAGGAAAAAACAGGCGGCAATTGTTTGATAAAATCTGTTTTAATGTCTGCTGGATCAGGTGGTTTTTAGAAAACCGTAATTAAGTTTGCAAAGGCCTTATTTATTTTATGTACCTAACTATTGAGTTAATCTAGCCCATACCAGAACGTGATATTACTATCATTTATTCATTATCATTCACCCGATGTCTTTGCCTTCCGCACTTTCATCTCATGAGTCACTCGGCCGAAATACACACATCAAAAGTGTCTAGGGATCAACATATATTTTGCAATAACTTTTCTCCTGATTGATATTAATTAAAATTTTCTTTAAGGATTTATCAAATAAAGTGTTTTCGTTTGTCACAGTAACGATAAACCAAGTCACCTTTGCATTAATAAAGAAATTTGCCATTTTCCTAATAAAGGGATTTTTGACATTTGAACCACTAACATTAAAGTTCGAAAAAAAGACTGAAATAACAGTTTTCTTTAAAATTTTATTGGGTAACTTAAACAATTAATAATCCGTGTTTCTACCGCGAACACTAACAACACAAGAACATCGGTTTGGCATACTCAAAATGAGTTCATCCAAATCACGCTGTGGAATGGCCGCCCATGTTCGTTGCAACAACAAAAAAAGGTTTTCTTGCGACTGGATAACCCTCCATATTCGGCAGAGCTCTTCTCTGTAGCATATCCCATGCATGCTCAATCGGGTTCAAGTCTGGCGACTGAGCAGGCCAGGGCAGGACATTGATGTCAGCTGCGGCGAGAGTCTGTCTTACAACTCTTGCGGTGTGCGGTCGTGCATTATCATGCATTAACTGAAATAAGGGACCGATTTGCACTTGTAGAGGAACGATGACGTCTGATACAATCGCCTCAGCATAAATTTGAGCGTTGAGGTTGCCTCTGATCCAAATCAACTCAGTTCTTCCGCCGATCCAAATACCCGCCCATACCATGATGGTTCCACCACTATAAGGATGGACTTCCTGGCAGGATTTTAATCGCTGTTGGCATCGAAGGGTTCTCCAGTGTCGTATACGTCTTGTATCCGGTCTCATACCAAAACGAGACTCATCAGAAAAGCACACGAAACGCCATTGTTCTTCTGCCCAATTTCTGTGTTCAAGAGCCCATTGATATTGAATCCTACGATTGTGCATTGCTATAGGTGGTACCCGTAGCGGTCTTCGGGAATGAAGGTTCACTTCATGCAAGCGGTTTCTGACTGTTTGGTCGCTAATTAAGTTCCCTGAAGAGTGATGAAGCCTCACGGCTAACATCATGGCGGTTATTGTTGGAGCTCTTCGAGTTAAGATTTGAATGTATCGGTCTTGTCTCCGTGTGGTGCAGCGATACCGTCCTCCATGGCGCTCAGCCACGGTACCAGTGCTTCGGTAACGTGTCCAAAGTCGACTGATAACACTCTGACTTGTATTCAGAGCTAAAGCCACAGTACGTTGCCGGGAACCAGCTTCTATCATTCCCACGGCTCTGAGCATTTCTTCCCTGCTTAAATGACGTCGCCGCTCCATAATAACGTTGGTTTTAATCAGTAGTAGGGAAACAGTAGCACTAATAATGTCTTCAATGCGTTGTATGTTTTTATAGGGAAAATATTGACAGCTGATTTTCATCTTTTACTCGAATTTGATTGACAGTTCCTGATTCAAATTATGAAATGCACCAAAAAGGATCCATATAAATTTTTAAAATCATAAATTTATTACAAAGCCACATCTCAATCTCAAGAAATCCGCATAAAAATGCTTGATCCCTAGACACTTTTGATGTGTGTAGATTTAGGTAAATACAAATCACCGCTAGTTTTCTTTACCAACAGTAATATCTTCTCAGTGTCCCACTAAACTTAATATAAAGATTAATTGATCCACTACACTTGAGGTCACAAAATGAAAATCAAACAGTACAATAAAATTAAGAACAAACCTTAATACTTACTAATCATAATTCTGCAAAAAGTAAAAAAAATAAAATACAAAACATGTAGATATACATACATACAGTTACTTTTCAAGCGAAAGAAGTTCTTATTGATTTCTACCCATGAAACACACCCTGCCCACTCCATTGATTTTGACTTCCACCTCGATTCCAGGTGTGTCTATGTTTAAAGAGTCCATTTCCCTCTAGACTGCTATTTCTATATTTAGGCGACCACCTTCTTTCTTCATCTTGTTGCAGTTCTTCTAGTGTGCTGGTCAGACCGTTTATTATTTGCTGCTGGTTCTTTCCACCCGAACCAACAACCCTTCTCTTCTCTATATGTTCAAAGAAATCTTCTCCGTAAACCTGAACACGAGGACCGCTGAAGCATTCCCAGGCAACTTACTTGTAGTCCGGTCTGGTTTGCACAAGACATTTTGGAGTATAACTTCTGTTTAGGTGGTCTTAATGACACTAGCCCTCCTGATGTCATATTTCTGAATGAATTTCCGATTTGTTCCCTTGTAAACAATTCCCCACATTGGCTATTTGACTTAATATGCCAAGGTCTTCTTTGTATGTTCCAAATACACTATGGTTAAGTATCAGCGCAGCAACTTCGGGTGTCATAGTTCCCTGCATTGGTTTTTCTTTCAACACATAGCTTGTATAAAAACCAGCCCCTGATACCGTACTGTTGAAGAACTTTAAAAACTTCACTTTGTCTTCTCTGTCTTCAACTTTCTATGGTCTGAGACAAAAAAGTTCAAAGGGACACACATTCTCGTTGCTTTTCCAGACGGTGTTATTAGCAATATCTCAGCAATAAGATTTATTAGCTCAAATGACATTTTAATGTTCTTAGTAATTTCAATGATATCGTCTTTCGCATGGATGTGTGACATAGCCCGTTTTACTGCTGCTGCATACTTGCCTAAACAACGTAGTTATACAAATAAATAGGTTTATTGTTTATAGGTTTATCGAAAATCTACATAAATTTTATATTCAAAATATCAATTTGTCTATCATCTGCGGCGGTGTACATGCCCTGATCCATGTCCTGATCATACGGATTGATTTCATTCAAAATTTCAGTGATAGCATAATCGTTTTTTTTGTACACTACCACAGTGCTGACCTATTCTATTTGATCCATAGGTTGACTGGTAGAGAATGCCTTGTGACATTAAGTCCGCCTATGTACCACTCTTGTACATGAAGTTTAAATAAATAAATAAATTTGTGTCCTCTATAATATTTCTCAAAGTACATTCATACATGTCACATCATGTGTGTGTGTCATGTCATGTGAGGTGTCATGTTGAAGGTGTCACGGTACAATTCACTCTGTGTTTTAAATTGTTATTAATAAATAAATACTGGGATTCATACATTAATTCATTTGTTTGGGCTGGTGTGTTTGGCTTTTCAATGAAACTACTGGACTGTTTAAGATGGTATGTTAACTGCATCAGTTGGGAACACAGACTTTTGATACTAATTAATACACATGTTCGCTTGTGACGACTCCGTAACGATCACTTTTAAAATCAATATTTTTGATTATTTCAGCAGCTTGTCCCTTGAACACACTAATAACATATCGTTAACGAAACTTGGAAAAAAATAGGGCATTTCGAGAATAGGTCTTTTTGTCTTTCGGCGAATGAGTCCAAAGTAGGTATAAGGTATTGATGAATAGGGGCATTTTCAGAATGAGGCATTTCGCGAATAAGTACCTACATAAACGACTACAGGTTATTTCGCGAATAGGTCCCATATCTACTAAGCCGGTTTTATTATTAGTATGAACCTACAGTGGTTCATAAACTAAATGCTACAAAAAAAGCTAAGTTACTCAGTTCCGCAAAATGCACACAAATAATTTTAGAATACAAGTCCGCACTACAACCAAGTGCTATTGATCACTAGCTTTCCGCATTTTCAACCCAACTATCGAATCCAATTTAAAGTTTACACTGGAACCTTAACAAGAAGAATACCGAACAAGCGAGCCGAGCCGTGCTAATAAAGTTATGTTAACTAGATCGCGCGCTGTACACTACGCGATTCGAATCCATACGTACAAAACCTGCAGTGTATGCCGAACTCATACTGTAATTTTGTTTATTGTTTTTATTTGAACTGGATCTTTTAAACTGAAAATGGAACAGTGGTTCGTGTAATTTGTGGAACTCCTTGTTTGATTCTGAGATTCTGCTAAACCTCGTTCTCTTTCACTCTTCTTTGTCGTGTCGAAGATACCAAGAAATTGTATGTGTAGAGTTATTTCTTTAGAAAGTTTTATATCTTAGCTGTTTTAAAATAGGGTCACTTAGAATATACTCATAAAACTTTCCAAGAATAGTTGGTTTTGTAAAAATCGTTACTCTGAAGAAAAACGCAACAAGTCACACTTACAAAAAAGATTTTTCAAACATCAGTATCAACTTTCAGGTAATGTGTAATCCGTTGACCTGATAAATAAAAAAAAAAAATCTAAACATGTAAACATTTTGAAACAATCTAACCCAAATCCGTCATAACATTGTGATGCTAACCAGCTAATTCGGTCATGTACCGGCTGCTTAACCATTGTTGTAAATGAGGTCAACACCGTAGGGAGTGTGAATGATGTTGTTATTTCATCATGATCCCTTTTTTTTTGGAGGGTGAGAAATCATCAAATGATTCCTCCCGCTCGGGGCAGAGCGGTAGGGAATGTCAAACTTCTACTGACTAAAAACCACCCATGGTCCTTCTTAGCCCTGTGTGTCGCGGCGGCGTCCTCAATAGGGTAGTTGAAAGACTAAAAAAAATATGATTCTGTTTAGTCCGTCAGTAAGATTATCGAAAAATATTGGATACGTGTTTTTTGTTTTATCAAATTAATAAAAATTGACGAAAATAAAGTTTGTCAAAGACTATGGAGAGGGGAATTTTGACGTCATATCTGGTAAAAATGGACCAACCTGTGACGTTTCACGACTTTTCGAAAAAAGAGAAAATA
Source organism: Diarsia dahlii (assembly GCA_949775195.1). Lineage (NCBI taxonomy): Eukaryota > Metazoa > Arthropoda > Insecta > Lepidoptera > Noctuidae > Diarsia > Diarsia dahlii. Next base: position 21,225,747 of record OX459197.1, on the reverse strand, counting down.
CGTGTTTAATATTTTTTGGAAATCTATCTGACGGACTAATTAGTTATTTTTTGTCAACTACCCTATTGAAGTTACCTATAAAAACACAATACATTGTACATATTTACTATTTCTAAAATATAACAGGTTTAACCAAGTGATGTAAAGACTGCGAAATAATTATGAGGTCGGTGCAGCACGGATAATACAGGTGATTTACTATGTATCTCGTTTTTAGCACTATCTCGCAAAAATATTCGGGACAGAATAATCATCCTATTTATCAGCATACTCGTTAAATACATTATTACAATATCTGCTTTAATAAATATTCATGATCTCAAGCGATCATGCACTTGTCTTGTTTGTATGCATTGATTTTCCAAAAAATATTGGACACGTATTATTTCTTTTTTCACGTAAACAATAAATGAAGACGATACAGTGCTTCGAAAAGTCGCGCGACGTCACAGTTTGGTACATTTTTTACCAGCAAGTGAAGTCACCAGCCCCCACTCACGATCTTTGACACATTTTTTTTTCGTCATTTTTTTATTAATTTGATAAAACAAAAAACACATATCCAATATTTTTCGATAATCTAAGACGGACTAAACAGAATCATATTTATTTTAGTTAGTAAACTACCATAATATCATTATGAGATGTGTGTCATTGCCATTCAACAAGTGTTGGTTGCCAGTAGAGTTATCTAACACGATTTGCCACCGTCTTATTCTTAAATGACTTGTAATGTCATCTGCATTAGGATACGCATCCAAAGAGGTTTTGACCCTAGATAAATCTCGGTTCATTGAAGTACTTTAATTCAGATGCATCCGGTTAGACTGGAATCAGACCCCAACATAGTTGGGAAGAGGGCGCTGATGATGACGATTAAAAATCTCGGTTTCTTACTGATACACTATATTCTTCTACAAATCAAGTACCTACATGAGATCAAATCTCAAAATATATCCTTCACATCAATATACAATTTTCACCTCCGAAACCTACTTCGCCGACCTATATCGAACCCGACTTGAACCGTATAAACATCTCAAGAGGTGGGTAAGCAGAGTTTCTCGTCGTCAGCGAAACGTGAGCTTCGGGCAAAACGTGCCGTCCGCCCGGACATCGCGCACTTGTTGGCAATGCACTTTCGATGCAGCTTTGTAGACGGAAAAATTGAATCCTTCCATACTTTTATCTAGTTTGGATAGGTGTCAATTATGATTTGCTGAAGAACTTACCTTTATAGAGCTATGTACCAGCTAGTTTGTTTTTATCGAAGCACATGATGTTTTTTTAAGGAAGTATCTAGCTTTCACAAGATTTTGGTTTAGGATTCGCACTGCAAGCAATTAACCGTATAAATTGTATGCACAATTGTTATAACACAAACATTGATCTTCAGCCTCTGTAGAATCTGAAGGACTCTCCTCCCACTCGGTATTGTCGTGGTCTATTTTTCTTTTGCGAAATGATGCTACGGGTCCCGATATCGTAGTGATTAAGTTATTCTGCCAATTAACGATTGTATCCAGCGAATAACAGAATGGGAGGACACATGTCATGTGATTGTGAGTATTTTCAGGTCTCACCTGAAAATTCTCTCCAAATATAGGAACCTAAATTCACACTTTACTTCGAATTGATTCTCGCTGCCCGCAAAAATAATGGTTTTGGCTCGTTTAGATCGTAATACCGACCGCGTGTAGGCGTGATTGGCGATGCATAAATTGTACACTTGTCGTGCCAAATGTTGATTTGTCGACGCTAAGCCGATACGACGTTAATGCCGATTTGGATTCAATACTGACGTAATTTTGAAATGGGTCAGCGTTCAATTCAGTGCTATTCTATTGTTGATTGCTAGGAAACGGCGAAATATATTTTATTTTGAGAGCAAATTTTAATGTGACAACACATTCAACCAATAATGTACGTTGTTTTCACATAAAAGGTTCATCGTATTTAATTGGTGCTTCTTAGAAAGAAACGTAGCATTATTTAAAATCGTGTTTATCCGTGCTTTATGTTGAACAAATTGTGAAATGTACTTGTCGTAAATTGCTTGTATTTCATCTTGAGCAATGGCTTGATTTTGTATTATTCAATATCTCCAATGAAGGAGACATGAGAAAATGTTGCATGTGAAAATCTGTATCGACTCTAGACAAGTCAAACAAAAGGAACACTGCTGGTTGCCGACACGATGAAAACCGCAAAAAATTATAACGGGTAAGTTTGAAAATCGACAAACGTAAAATAAAAATGGAAGGAAAAACAGCAGGCAGGCCTCACGTACGAACGTAAAAATAACGAAACATCAATTAAAATGAAACAATCAATTCTGGAAGTTTCACGTTACACTGAACCTGGATATAAAATATTATATTTTTCAGACACGTCCCCATTCGAAACGGGGAATGAAAGAATAACATTGGAATCGCATATTTTTAAGAGATTTTGTCAGAAGGTGCTCGCAACAACGAATGGATCCGTTCCTCCATGTGTTCCTCTATCTCGTTAGTCTGGTGAATTCAAGGTTATTGTAACTTATAATGACTTTACAGAATAGTGCTACTCCTTTTTTAATAGGGGTTGGCAGATAGCACTATTTCAGATTTTTTTTTCATTGGAGCTAAAAGTTTGATATTATATTTAAAGAATGTAAAGATAAAACTTTTTAAATTAATATGCTGAAATATCATGTGAAATTGATGCTTCTCTATTTTGATTTATTTACTTCAGTATTTTGCACTTATTTACGTAAACGTCAACCAGCCCTACGATCGAGACGTACACGAACTGTTGTTAAAACAATGAGGAAGCATGTAGGTATGGAATTTACTAGCTTTTCTAGAAAATTCCTTCTTCAAGATAGTCGGATGGTTAATAGAATCGCCTGAAACTTCGTTATGCTAAAGGAGAATTTAATTAATATTTTAATTACTTGGGCAAGTAATAGGAAAGTTGAATTAATTTTGCTCAATTTGCGTATTAGTGTTTCGGCGGTTGCTTTATGGCAGCTGTTTTGCATATTCAGTTCAAAATGATGGGATGCAATTAACATAAAGCGGTTTGTTCCGTTTTTAAATGTGGTGTGGGGGGTATTACGCATGATTTTGAAAGATTTTGGGATGACTTTCATAAAAGGTTACTTTGATAAAAACAGCCCTATCAATAGCAGTTGTATTTGGTTTAACTAACCTCTATTTTCAGATAATCACCATTATTTATTTTAAGATTTTTAGACCACGGTTGGAAAATGCAGTTATAGGTACAGACAATAAGTCCGCCTCTGTACTTTGGGATTGAAGTGATAATAAATAAATTCGTCCAATCCGTCTGTTTTCTTCATTGTTCTCATCTCCTCCTTGCTTCCGTACCTCAAAAGGAACAAACGAGTACGAGTATTTTTCTTGATAAAGTGTTTCTTAATGTTGCAAATAGATCGGCCGCATGTTGTTGCGTCAAATTGAAAAGATCAATCACCACAAAACAGTAAGAGAAAAAACTGAAAACAAATCAAGCACCAGCAAAAATGAACTGGCTATCAAAATTTAACGACCTACAGAGATACTAGCGATCAATTTGCTGAACGACGAGAATTCCGTCAGTAAAACGGAATTACATCTGAGGTTTTAATTAAATTTAAAGTCGAATAAAGGGGTCGGGTGCGGGCCAAGGATTTGATAGGATCATCAGAATCTGGTGTCGTTTATATTAATTTGGCTATCGACTTCTAGAACTAAAGTTGAGATAGAATTTCTTGAGGTTCGCAATAAATGTATCGCGTTCATCTTCAAGTTTAGGGTTCACTTTCATCTTTGTTTTTGGTTGGGTCTGTCTGGAGACAAACCTTTAGTTAATTCATCGGCAACGAAATAAATGCTATCACATTTCATTTAAATTTATATATTAACACTATCCAATTGTATTGTTAAAAAATAGTAACAGCCTAGCAGTTATAGAAAGAACTAGATTCCTAAAACCTAATTTGGTAACCTATTAACCTATAGTTTTGGACAAGGGCTTAATTGTGTCTATGTTTTTAATTTGGTTTATGTCGTTTCAACGAGTGGTACTAACGACTATCTATGAATTCACAACATCTGATCGTGGTACACCCAGGTGGACTAGGCGGGTGGACCACGGACAATAAACGATCACTAAGAAGAATGCAAATGAATTTTTAAATACTGCATCGTATGGGAATTGGGTTCACTGGTGGTACCTACTACCATAAAAACGCGCCGTTTGCTCCATGTCAAGGTAGTGGTGGTACCACAGTTTAGAAGATAAAGGTCTCTAATCTACCATCAAAATCTATAGTCTCAGATTCTGTAAGTTTTCAAAAACTTTACAAAAGTCATGGAGAATTCATCCGAGAAAGCAAGAGCCATCCGAGACAGATGATCAAATTCTTTTGATAACAATACGTTGGTGTACAAAGGGGTCGAGATAGAAAATTATTTCTAGACAAGGTTCGGCGCAAATTGGCTTCTAAGGGTTCAGGAATAGAAATCAAATTGGCTCAGAACGGTACTGTGTTGACAGAGATAATGCCTTATCGACAGAACGGAGTTTAAGTGCATTGTCTGTGTATTGTCTCTTCGAGGATTACGGCTTGTATGGTGGAGAGCTGAATCCCATTTGTGAGTACAGTAACAGGAAAATGTAAGAAATGAGAAACAGTAAAGATGACGTCACTGTTCGACGATTATTGAGTGCTGTAATCGTCTCGAGAGCGAGAGTATATGAATTTATGTTGGCTTGTTTTTTTTGTTATTTAAATATCTGCTGGTACCGAGTGGTAAATTTCATTTCATAACTACTAACGACACTTTTATGAACTCTCGGTATTTTAGAGTGCGTTGGTAATAAGTCGCTTAATTAGAAGTATGTAGTATAATCGTTTTCTAAAAAGTACTTAGGTACTCGTGACCGGTGTGTGTGTATGACCAGATAGATATGAGCCAAAAAGAGTATATAAGGATCGTAGCAGATGGCGTTCTATAGTTTCTGTCCACCGACCCCCCATGGGAAAAAGGCGTGAGTAACTGATTATGTGTATAATAGTAATACCATTATGGGTTAAATAAGCTTCGCAAAAACTCATTCTTTTTAATTTAACAATTCAATAGTAAAAGCAGTTAATGTGAGTTATCCGTCGGAGACAGGCATATTATGTTGTCGCGTATATATATTTTTTTAAATTTATTTAAATGTACTTGTACACACAAAATACAAAAAAGGAAAATATATAAAAAGAATAGAAGAGCACAAAGGTACGGGAGGTAAGGTTTTTATTACATTTAAAGAGAAACAATTCCATCATGCATGACATTTGCGTAACTTAAACCGTTTACGCAGCGCACGCAACGAAAGCATCAAAAACCCGGCTGAAAAAACTGAAAAGCAAAAAACAAGCACATTTTAAATTAAAAACAAAACTTGGAAGCAGGCGGGGTCCATTCTATTTTAATTTTTTCTTTTCATAATTTAATATTCAAATGAACCCCGCCTGCTTCCAAGTTTTGTTTTTTCATTTAAAATGTGCTTGTTTTTTGCTTTTCAGTTTTTTCAGTCGGGTTTTTTAGTTTTTTAACTACTTTTTTTATTTCCAACTTTTTAGTTCTTTTGTGTTTGTTCTTTCGTTGGTCGCGTAAAATTCTTCGCAACTTTTGTGCTTGTCTATAGGATTTGTCAGTTTGAATTTCTTTTAAACATATAAGTGTTATACATTTTTGTAATCTCCTTTTATAACCCTATAATTTGATACCCTACTCGATGGTATTGAAAAAAAAATTTTTTTTAACTCCGCGATTTGGCCCCCAAAATCCGCAATTTTTCTTTGTTTTTTTTTAATTTTAATGTAGCCTATAACACTCGCGCCATCAAGACGAATCTAACGACGTATATTTCATTCAAATCGATTCATCCGTTTATGAGTTATGAGGGAACAAAGAAACGGACATACATACATACTTACATACATACATACACGTCAAACACATAACCCTCCTTTTGGGCTTCGCCGCAGTCGGGAAAAAGGAATTATTTTCCCGTTTTTCCCGACTGCGGCGAAGCCCAAAAGGAGGGTTATTGCAACTATTATACACCGCTCTTATTGGTTGTAGCGTAATGTTATAATAATATAGCCTATAACATTCCTCAATAAATGGAATTTTTCAATTCCAACCAGTAGTTCCTGAGAAAGCTATTAGATAGGTGGTTGTTGTTATTGTATGCAATAAAAATCTAGCTAAGCAACCATACCGCGATCGAGTGTGATATTGGAAAAACGGGTTACCTCACGAAACACTGGCAAAACACGGCAGCGTAGATGATATAAATCGGAACTTTTAATGTAACAACCAACAAAATAGTACACTGATTAATTTCCTCTAACACTAATTTAGATTATATTATTAAGTTTCACACATTTCTACACCCGAAAATGCCAATAAATGACTCAATAATAAAACTTGTACGTATCCCCATCACAACAAGCGCGATTGGCGGACGGATTGATTAAACTTTTTCAATCATAACTGTCGATTTCTGACGGCGGAACAACGAACGCGTTGTACTGTCGATCAACGAATATTATCTCTACTTTTTGTTTGTTTCCCATGTGTTTTTTTCGTTCGCTGTTCACAATTTACCGCTAGTCTCTTGTGTTTAGATGTTACAAAAATTTCCAAAATATGAAGAAGGATTGTAATGAGATCTGGCGGAATGTAGATTTGCCATTAGATACATCTGCATAACTCTTTCAGGATTGCAACGTGATGTTATGTTATGTGTAATGTTGCAATGCTCGCAATGAAATCCCAAGCTGGAAATATTCCATGCAAGATTTGACCCTTTTTGTATACACATCTTAACCGTTGAGCTTTTGTCCCTTTTACTATTTTTTTTTTATCTTCGTTGAGTACGTAGCTCCATGAAACCATGGTTCTAAGCATACCTTGAGATTGTGTGTAGTTTTTCCTAGCTTACATCACAAAGACCCCAAGACCCCACCCGTAAATTACGAGTGAAATTCTTGCACATGTTGCAACAAAGTATTACACCTTGATACCGCACGATGTTTCACCAGCAGTTAGCAAACTTTGTATCATAGAAAGCCACACAACGGCCTTCTAACAGTTAACTCTAAATTAACTTAGTGTGCTGCGAAATATCCAAGGGAGCTCAGGTGCTTCTCTCTTAACATTTATTATGATAAACTTCCACTTTTACCGCGTCCCATTAGCCTCTAACTGTGCTCGACGAAATTTTGGAATTACCCCATTTTTTATACGACTTTTAAGGAGTGCACCAAAATATTACATTTTTGGGAAAATAATTATAATAAATCATTGGGTTTTAATTTAAACAAGAAAAGTTGTACAACCACCAGCAAAAATATGTAAACAGTTAGCAAAATTCAAAAGCCTTGTGAAATAACAGGTTGTATACTATGGTGTGACCTCACCTGTTTCTTAAAACTATGGCTTGCAAAATACAAAGTAGACGCTGTGACTTGGAAATAAAACTCACCCAAGGGAACGTAGATACATTGCCAGATTAATTGAGTGATTGATCTGGTGAGGATCCAAGGTAGCAGCAAGCCAATAACGTGGCAACTAGCCAACGAGTTTGAAATGAAAAATTGGATAGGTATCTCTATGTTTTAGATGAGAAAGATTTCCCAAATATGTAGATTGTTGTGCCGACTCATGTCTTACGGAAGTAAAAGCCTTACTGAACCTGCTTTATGTGTTCAAAGCATCTAATTGTGGAAAGAAGGGGGAAGGTGGTATTGGCGAAGTTCTGGGCTAACAAAATCCCGAAAAACAATAGTCGTTATAGAAGAAGGGTACCATCTATCTGGCAGAAACTTGATGCTCCGAAATTGATTTGGCATTACACACTTGGTATACTCTTGTTTGACCGAATGTGTTTAAGGCAAAACAATTATTTAATAGAATTATCGTTTGGCCGAATGTTTAAATGGCCGAATTTTTAATGGCATACTTTTAAGATGGCAGAATTTTATTTGGTAGAATTTTATAAGGTATAATTCTATACCTTTAGTGAAAAGTGATGTAACTCCACTTATAGCAGTTTTGAGTTCTGTTTACAATCTTGAAGCTTGAATTTTATTTGATTTTTCTATCTAATCAGTATAACTCTATCTCTTATAGAAAGGGAAATAAGATTCGTGTTTAATGATACAAGTTGCATTCTTGGTTAATTTTGATGATATTTTTTATGTATTCTGATATGTCTTTAGTAATATTAAATTGAACTAAAGCTTAATTAAACAAGTACGTGTAAATAACGCTATCTCGATTTATAATACTTGACACATCAGGTGTATAGAAACAAAGATAGTAAAGTCCACAAAATTCCAAAATTGAGATTTATATGGCAACACAATCTGTTTTGTATCTATATTTACCTACCCCAAAAAAATCATTTATTACCAATTCCGGTAAACTCCACTGTTATTTCAAATTGAAAATTGACTTTACAAACAAACCTAGTAAAGTCCAAGTGAATTGAGTTCCATATCGCGTAAAGTAAAAATGTTTTTATCATTTTCTGATTTTTTTTGCACTATGGACGTAACCATCTTTGATTCTATACACCTGACATTTAATATTAATGACATGAGTTTTGTGCGTATTAATACAATACAATTTGTATTATAAGTGACACTAAAAAACCCTACAATTATCAATTGTGAATGATAATATTACTCAAATTGTATCTCATAAAAGCAGCATTAAACATCACCAACGTGTCAAGTGATACAACTAAACCTGTCTCAAACTACACGTGAAATATTTTAAGTAACGCGTTTAGTTCTCAATAATATAAATTTATTTATATCGCTGTAGTATAGGATTTTTAGAAACCGATCGATAGTGATTATTGTGTAAAGTGATCTATGCAGTTTCGTCTTCCCTCTTCTGTCTCTTTCTGTCATGGCCGTCTGTGTATTGAGAGAGCGAGAACGGCAATTATGCAGCCGGCCAGTCTCGTTTAGGCGTGCGTGGTGAGAACACACGTCCATATTTCGCAAAAATGAGCCGCATGGTAAGTACTTGTATCATTTTACACAAACTAATGGTTTAATTTTTAAATAGGATAGTGACTTATTTTCATTATTAGTTTGGTGTCCAATGATGTTTTCACACACGGGGTTACTGATTAGAACAGGAATTATTTACAATGACCTACCTACATGTTTAAAATTTATCCAAAGAAGTCATAGTAATCCAACATACTAACATACAACCACCCGAAAATTCATCCAAAGAAGACAATATAGTAATCCAACATACAAACACAATGACGGAATACTCAGATGCCTCAATTCCACCAACCCCAGAACATTCTCTCCAAATATTTTCTGACTTTAGTTCAGGCAGCAGTGATATTTACATTCCAAATACCGATTCAGAAGAAGAGAGAGATGACAGTATCCCGATAAATAAGATAAAACCAGGGAGTAAACGAATAGTAATCATTAATGAATCTGATTCAGACATGACGAGCTTAGAGCCCAGTGGTTCAATTATGAATGTAGTACAAAATAAAAAAAAGAAAATCACTTATGGAAAGAAAACAGGACAGGTTAAATAGATTGTTAAAAAGAAACGCTGGCAATGAATATACAACGAAAGAAGGAAAAGTTGTAAGAGGACGTACCATGGCTCCACTATTAAATTGCAGAATGAAATGTAGGGATCGAATCCCGGAATCAATCCGACAGATGAATGATTACTAAAATCTAGGTTCCTATGATGACCGCGTATTTGGAAAGGTTCATTCAAATTAACAAAATAGTTACGAGTAGAGTGGAACCCAAAAAACAACGGAAATACGCTAACAAATACGCTCTGGTTCAATTCGATAATTATTTACAATATCTGCAAAAACTGTCTTATAAAAACACTAGGCGAATCAAATTGTTTCGACTGTAAACGAAAAAATTCAAAAGTATGGACGTATAACAAAAAGTGAGAGAGATAGAGCAGCAAGCTATAAAAAAGTTTCAGAGAAACGAATGAAAGCTACAGAACATATATTATTATTAAAATATCCGGCATACGACAGCCATTACACCAGAAACAAAACCTCAAAGAAGTATTTGAGTGCAGATCTGTCAGTAGAAAAAATATACTCTTTCTATAAGTCTGAGACTGAAAACCGTTTCTATAAGTGTTTACAGAAAAGTATTTAACGACATGAACTTGTCCTTCAAAAAACCGTCAGTAGACACATGCAATAAATGTAATTTACTGCAATCGAAATTAAAATATGCGACATCTGAAAATGATACTGAGACGGTAAAAGTTGGTATAAAGAAACATAAGGAAGATTATAAAGCTGCTTTTGAAGAAAAGCGTAAAGGAAAGCTAGATCTGATTCGGGGGATACCTGTGTGATTGCATTCGATCTGCAGCAGTGTTTACCAACACCAATACTAACAACATCAACAGCGTTTTATAAACGCCAACTTTGGGTTTATAATCTGGACTATACATGATTTTAAAACAAATCATGCCTACTGTTTACATGTGGCCGGAAAGTAGTGGAGGCAGAGGCTCAAATCATACAGCATCTTGTTTACATGACTTCTTATCAGCTAGATTACCCTTGCTGCACCCAGATGCTAAACATTTAATAACATATTCGGATTCTTGTGGGGGTCAGAATAAGAACTCCATTGTCACCACAATGCTGTTACTAGCCATCCAAAACTCGGTTCAGTTAACAACTGTAGAGCATAAATTCTTAGTGCCCGGTCATACGCACATGGAAGTTGACTCCGATCATGCTTTAATTGAACGAGCTTCACTCAACATCCACCATCCACGTGATTGGTGTCAGTTGGTGCGGACGGCCTCCAGTTCATAAATAAAAAAGTGAACTGTAACGGACATAAATTTGTATGGTCAGATGTTAGAGTTATCAGGTACACCAAAGAACAGTATCCAGCTTTTGTATACAAGCAAAGTTACATCAACGAAGACTTCATACCCATGACTTATGCTAAAAGGAACAAGACCTACAACACCTTTACCATTGGATCAGTCAACAAATGTTATACCGGACCAATCCCTATTTCCGCTGCAAAAAAAAAGGGATTTAATTTCTCTTCTCCCATAATTATATTGACCCATGTGTGCATGATTTCTATCATAACCTAATAACACAAGATAATTTTCCAGATACCCTGACTAGAGATTCAGATGAATGAATAAATATAATTCTTGATTTGTTTTCAAAGGTCGCTTAGATTAAGTTTTTATTATTTATTGTTTTTTATTGTATTTTCTAATAAATAATTACTGATTTGTTTACAAAGGTCGCTTAGATAAAGTTCTAAAAGAACCTATAGGTATTACTATTATGTTTGTATGGGTAGATTGTTTTTTTATTTAATTTTTATTTACTAGATTTAGTAAATGTGTGATCTCAAGTAAAAATAATTATTAAGTTATCTAAAACGACTTATTTTCTTAAGTTGTTTTTAGAATAAATTAAATTACATTTATACAATTTATTTTATTTTATTTTTTTATTTTATTTTATTTGGGGGGCTTACAGCTAACAATACAAAAATAAATAGTGAATTGTTCAACGACAAGCCATTTACAAGCCTCCACAGTTGGCAGTAAAGTAATGTTGCAAGAACTATTACACACATACATTTAGAATTAAAAAAAAAAACAAAATATAAATTAACTAAGCTTAATTTAAACGGCTAACCTTAGTATACTTATAATTATAATAAAAACTAAGAATATAAAATTAGGCACCTGCTTAGGCAGGAAAGCAGGCGCACACGCTACTGAAATTCATCGGCAGTGATGCATCTTTTAGTTAAGGCAGTACTTATTGACGCCAAGCTGCTTGTAAACAAATCGATTGAGGGATGTTCGTTTAATACAATGTGGTTAAAAGCTTTGATTGAGCGAAGCATGTAAGCGTTGCTACGGTAAACTGTGCGAGCATAAGGGGCACGAAGAAGATTTCTCAAGCGAGAATGTCGAGGTGGAACATTCAAGGACAGCTTAGAAAGAAGTTCAGGACATTCAATCCTAGATTGAGCTATTTTTACTAGGAACCGTATATCAGATATGTTTCTCCGAGTTACAAGTGGAAGTAAGTGAAACCGGTCACATCGGTCATTGTAACTCAAATGAGGGATTTTAAATTTGTAACCTAAGTATCTCGTGAATTTCCTTTGAATTCGTTCCAATCTGTCTGAATGCACCGCATAATTCGGATTCCAAAGGAGAATGGGCAAAAATGTATGGGCTCTGGTCCAAAAAAAAATCTGCTGCCCCCAGGGTTAACTCATAAGTGGGTTGACTTATACTATTGGACTGACTATGTTTGCAAAAATACATCAAATTCTAACCCACAGTTACTGAGTAATTCAACGATACATAATACTTCAACGATGCACTAATGTTTGCATCAATTTTTTGTGTAGGTATCTTATTTCTATTAATTTAAAAATATTGTTTTATAAATAATTAATAGAAAAAAAAACACATAATTACATAATATCAGTTTATTTTACAAAAAATAAATAAATAAAAAGGTAGCACTCCGGGAGTGCCGGCAGAAGTGAAAACTTCAATACTAACTTTCAAACTCGCGTCAGGGTCACGTGAAGCATCACGTGATGTTTTACCCATACAAAAAAAAGTGCTCAGCGCCGCTAAAGAAGTTTTCACTTCAAAAATATTTTACATCGAAGACCATTATGATCAGATTTTAATTAATCAACATCAAAATATTTTATTACACATACCACGAGGGATGGGAGGCGACACAGGAAAAGAGCTCTCGGAAAGAATTGGGGATGCCTTTGCCCAGCTGTGGGACAGGCTAATAAAATAAAAAAGTGCCTACATAAAACGTCGACAAAAAGGTGCACGGTTCGGGTTAGTAGTTTCCTATGGGGATGTACCGGCAAGAAACCTTATGGTTACTCTTTTATAATGGTTTCGTTTTGAACAATGGATCTAAATAAATGAAGTTTATTTTCTAACTGGTCGAAGCATCGAACAGTTCAACAGAATCTTTCAAGAGATTGTAACTATTACATATACATACCTGCTTTACGCATATGTGAAGAACATTTGCAAACTCAAACTAAAAGCATTTATTTCAATTAAGTCATTACAGGCACTTTTGAATGTCAGAAGAACAATTCACAAAACAAAACGAAACTACGAGTGCAATAGCCAATACGTCATTCCGAAAGCCACCACGCCGAACCACACGCCGCTGAATGCCCGTAACAACGAACACTGCGAGCATGAAAGCACGCAGCGACGCACACCGCAACAACGAATGCTAAAGAGACCCCGATTCACGGAACAACGAATGCACGCCGCAACGTACAAACGACCGCCCCGCGACCCGGAGCCCCGCGCACCCGTCGCCACGGCACACGCCGCCGCGCGCCTCCGCACCCACAGCACTCGCCGCCGGTAACATCCGGCGCCGCGCAGCCCGACGCAACAACTCCAGAAATGATGCATTGCACACCTAAGCTACTGTCACAGTCACAAGGCATAATACCTTGTGAAAGTAGCAGCAAGCAGTTGCCAGTTCCCTAGCGTAGATCTCATGAAGAAGAACGGGTAAGAAACTCCATGGACACTCTTTTAAATCAGAATATTGTTACATAATCTTGGTACATTATTATGCCTAAATCAGTATCAAGAGACGAGACTCAATTTACGATGATTCGTAGAAGTAGTGAATGTCCGCGTCAAGAGAGATGACATACAGGATATTCATACAGGATGATTTTAGGAATGCCGCGGTAATGACAAAAAGGTGCATGGTTCGGGTTGGTCGTTTCCTATGGAGATGAACTTAATGACTCATGGACGAGCAAAAGTGTCCCCACCCTCCAACAGGTTTGAAATCAGGGCCATTCGATGCGCCTGGTAAGTTAATTTTTTATTGTGACGAGTTTTCTCCGAAACTTGGGGAAATCTGGAATACTTGAATAATATATCCATCAAACCTAACTTTCCCAATGGAAACATTTTTCAAATCTGGGAGGTCCAACAGATTTGGGTCGTTTGTCGTTCGAAGCGCCTTTATAATAAGGTTTTTTTTACTAAGGTGACATTCTTGAATTATGTAGGGTTTACCTGGGATACCTCAAAACATCAACCTAACTTAGCCTAACCTAACCAAACCTAACTATTAAAGAAACTTTTTTTCAAATCTGGGAGGATCTACAGATTTTAAACTAGCACCATTTGATGCACCTGCGTAATATGGTCTTTTTTTGCTATGGCAACATTCTTGAATTATGTGGGGTTTACCTGGGATACCCCAAAACATCAACCTAACCTAACCGAACCTAACTATTAAAGAAACTTTTTTTCAAATCTGGGAGGATCTACAGATTTTAAACTAGCACCATTTGATGCACCTGCGTAATAAGGTATTTTTTTACTATGGCAACATTCTTGAATTATGTGGGGTATACCTGGGATACCTCAAAACATCAACCTAACCTAACCTAACTATTAAAGAAACTTTTTTTCAAATCTGGGAGGATCTACAGATTTTAAACTAGCGCCATTTGATGCACCTGCGTAATAATGTCTTTTTTTACTATGGCAACATTCTTGAATTATGTGGGGTTTACCTGGGATACCTCAAAATATCAACCTAACCTAACCTAACCGAACCTAACTATTAAAGAAACTTTTTTTCAAATCTGGGAGGACCTACAGATTTTAAACTAGCGCCATTTGATGCACCTGCGTAATAAGGTCTTTTTTTACTATGGCAACATTCTTGAATTATGTGGGGTTTACCTGGGATACCTCAAAATATCAACCTAACCTAACCTAACCGAACCTGACTATTAAAGAAACTTTTTTTCAAATCTGGGAGGATCTACAGATTTTAAACTAGCGCCATTTGATGCACCTGCGTAATAAGGTCTTTTTTTACTATGGCAACATTCTTGAATTATGTGGGGTTTACCTGGGATACCTCAAAATATCAACCTAACCTAACCTAACCTAACTATTGAAGACGCTTTTTTTCAAATCTGGGAGGATGGACAGATTTTAAACTAGTCATTTGATGCACCTGCGTAATAAGGGTTTTTTTTTACTATAAATATGTGGGATTCTTTAAAAAAAATGCTAAGCATGCGCTTCAGATAAACCCCACTACAGAAAGAGAATCCTCAAATTCATGGAAGTTAATTCTAAACCCAATCCCGTCCTCGAAGCAACCTAACCTGCCTATCCGAACTTAATCTAACCTAACTATAGATATTTTATTAAAGAAAATAATTCTTTCCCTGGGTTTTTTAGAGCACATTGATGTGTATCCTGTGACTGCTGGAGGGTGGGGACGCGGTTCATACAAAATCCCCTATGGACCAATTTGGTCAATCACGTTTTAGATAATATCTATGTTTCTGTTGGATGAATATTTTCGGTTCCATAACAGAAAATGTTGCATTTGAACCCATCTTTCAAATGAGCTATGTCGCAAATCTGGGGGCACGACTTGATTTTTTTTATCAATTTTTGGTCCAATTTGATCGTTCACGTTTTAGCTAATATCTATGTTTCTGTGGGACGGATGTTTTCGGTCCAATAACAGAAAATGCTGCATTTGAACCCATCTTTCAAATGAGCTATGTCACAAATCTGGGGGCACGACTTGATTTTTTAATCAAGTTTTGGTCCAATTTGCCCACTAACGAAATAGCTAATATCTATGTTTCTGTGGGATGGATGTTTTCGGTCCGATAACAGAATATGTTGCATTTGAACCCATCTTTCAAATGAGCTATGTCGCAAATCTGGGGGCACGACTTGATTTTTTTACCAATTTTTGGGCCACTTTGCCCATTCACCTTTGACTACCATATTCGAGGTGACTGCGGACGTAAGTATGAAACTTATTTTTCAGTGATTTTTTTTTGTAATTGTATTTAAGCAGACTGATTAAAGTGAGACTGTTATTGATATAAGACAGTTGATTATAATTAAGAATAAAAATATACTTAACCCTATTCTTGGCAAAAAAATAAAATTAATATTTTCAAATAATTTTCAAATATGATGTTAATTATGAACCTAGGATTTAGGGAAAAATATATAAAAAAATCGCACATGATTAGATAATGAGATTCTACATGTATCTTTGAGGATACATTGCCAGCTTAGTAGAGAACTTTGACCTTATGTTTATGTGTCTTTGAGGATACGTTGCCAGGTTTGAAGAAATAAAATACACAAAATTATCTTTATAAATATATGTATAAAATTGGCATTTAATAACAATAATATAGTTAAAAAATCAAAATCAACTTAAAGACTATCTAAAACAAAAAAAAAATTAAGTTGCCAAAACATTTGAGGTGCACTATAAGCTGAAATAATTACTTATCAGTATGGAATTTCACAAAACAATTTATTTCTGGCTTAAAACACAATCGTAACGAACACTTGGCATATATTACCGTAGTTTGGCCCTTGACACAAACTTTACATTGCCTTTCGCACCAAACATTGGAAAATGGCCGACCTGATCGTACCTTACATCCGGTGGAGGTCGTGGTGCTACAGGTGCCTGTATTATTTTCGACAGTGTTGGTCCAGAAACTGCACAATTGTCTACCATATTGTGACAGAAAAGGTTTGCGTGGCGCAGGTTATAAAAATAAGACCACGAAACTTGTCAACATAAAATATAATTAATAAAATAAAGTCACCAACTATGGGTGTGGGTAGGTTTATGGCGCACCCTATTGCGTTTCACTTGTGAGGTGCACGTTACTGCCCTGATAGCTGGCGTGGCGATGACCGCAGCGAGGTGCCACGCTGGATGCCAGGGGTGTAGGCCGACAGGTGGTCGCGTCGACCCGAAGAGATGCTCGGCGAGGCCCACGTGGCAAATATGGCCAACGTGGGAAGTCCGTGCCGAACTTTATGGCGCGCACGTCTGAGCCAAAACGGGCTCGAGCTGTGCCGGCGCGCAGGGAGTTGGTATGTGTTCCTTCAACCGGAACTTTGGAATGATGTTGAAGGTGTTCCTCCAGCAGGAACCTGGGACCCTGGAACGTGACGTCCAGCGTGTCAAGAGGTGGACAAAAGGTCACCTCCGCTGATTGCGACACCAAGCTAAGCAAAGCGAGCAGAAATAACAGTGCGCTAATGAAGGCGTTGGTGGGATGTCACAATCAGACGGAGTTTACAAAGTGAGATGAGTGAAAAGGCATGACAGCACATTTTGGGTGTGAAGCACGAAGAGTCCAAAATGTATTCAGCTGAAGGCAACATAAATTAGCGTAGCAAAAGTCGGAGAATATAGGGATACATGCTGCATAACCTATAAGGTTGGGAAACACAAAATACACACATGTTTATGCTGTTCAAACTTACCCAGTATGGGGTTATGATCACTGATTTTAAATGCTCGATGGCGGAGAAAAAGATGTAACATTACGCTCGGATGGTGGCGAGAGGTAGCCACGTGTTACGGACGCGAGCGCCTGCCCGCTAGGGGCGCAGCGCCCGCGCCGGACACCGAATTCCAAAAGGAACGTGTCACCAACGCACCTCGTATTTAATGTCACTGTCGGGAACGAACTACTATTGGTAGTTCACTCACAAGTAGTGAGGCGCGTGATGACATATTGCGTATGGAACGGGAGATATTCTCGCACACTCGCTGTTATAGATGCGCGAGCGCAACTTACTTAGTTTAGTAACATTACTATGCCACGGCACTACCATTTATTATCTGTGGTATTAAGTTTGACGTTTAAGGTTTCTGTCATTGTCAGTTGAATGTAAACAAACATTGGATTATTACTGTTTTAATAGTTGAATTTAAGTTTGTATGTTTTAATTAGTTAAAAAAGGTAACGTACAACGTTACAGTACCCCGCCACTTGGTGAGGGTTTTTACCTCAGTAAAAATCCTTTACCTCTAATATACCTCTATCTGAATTACGACCCTTTTATTCTTCATCATTCATCCTTCATATCTCTTATTCAAACTTCAAAACTAGCAGACCACCTTAACATGAGGTGAGTCCGCAACCTAACAAGTATGTAAGAGTTCCATGTCTGTATTCGACTTGGTACTCGCGCAAAACAGAAGGCAAAAAGAAAGTAAGAGAAGTCTACTGGGTTTATAAAATTGAAATGGTTAAAGGCTTATTTAAGGAGTAACCACCCGCTCCTGCAAAGGCTTATTTAATGAGTTGCAAACCGCTCAGAAGAAATTTACAGAAAGGGTAAAAAAAAATTGGATGTAGGCTTATTTAAGGAGTATCCACCCGCTCCTGCATAGGCTTATTTAATGAGTTGCAAACCGCTCAATATTAATTCATGGTAATAACGTACCGAGTTAGGCGACAACCAATTCAGAGGTTCCGATTAAAGGCGGAGAGACCACGGGTAAGGCACAAGATACAATCAGGTGAGCGTGGTTCTCCATCGGGGCTGAAATAGGTAAGCCGACTACTCCAATTCAGAGGTTCCGATTAAAGGCGGAGAGACCACGGGTAAGGCACAAGATAAAATCAAGTGAGCGTGGTTCTCCATCGGGGCTGAAATAGGAGGCCGAATAAAGTGACGGATAAGGACGCGTGTGAAGACACTGATGATGACATCTAGTGTGCGCGTCACCGTCGGGGGGGGGAGGAAATAAGAGCCCAATGAATGGCGGATTAAGACACGTGTGAAGACACCGATGATAACGTCAAGCGTGCGTGTCTCCGCGGGAGGCTAAAAAATTATGCACTGTACTATGCAGTGACAAAAATATGAATAGAGTTTAAAATTAAACCCTGTTTAAAAAAAATATTGAAAGAGAAAAAAAAAATAACCGCAAAAATACTGGGAAGTGTTGAACAGCAATAAACAAGGAGTCCCTAATACTCCGAATGTTACAAAAAAATAAACTAAAGTAACGTTTTGGTTGTTGTCCTAAAAGATTGGAAACAAAAAAATAAAAGATAATAAACAAGTAACAACAAGTAAGGCTAGGTGCAACTAATGTGTACGCATTCGGTTTTTAAATTCAAAGTGAGAAAAAAAATTCTCAAAAAAAAAAAAAAAATTTTTTTCATTAACAAATTTTTGTTGCTGACTGTACTAAGTCCATATGTAAATTAACGACAAAAATTTGAAAGAAATACCGATATAATAATACGGTAAAACAAAAAAAAGAAATCTCAAGTATGTCCAATGACTAATGTTTCCGACTGTACTCAATATGGAGACATAACAATATAACAGAAACAATAGTATGAAGTATTGAGTTATATTAACAGTTTAAAATAAAAGCTCAAATAATGTTCAAAAACAATTAAAATTTTCCTGTTGACTGCACTCAACTATGGCACAATAACAACAAAAGAAAACCAAAAGTAAGAAGTACTGAGTTTATAAACTGCCAAAAAAAAAATTAAAAGTTTACAATTAATTTATAGCAACTAATTAATGTTGCTGACTGTACCTACTGAGAAGTACCAGTCATTTAAAAAAAAAACAAATGTTGAAAATTACAAAAAAAAAATTAAGTGGTAACTTATTTTTGCTCCTGACTGTACTAACTATGAGAAGTATCAATCATAAAAAAAAAACAAAAGAAGTACTAAGTTCCTTAAAGTTAAGACTAAACAATTACAATAGTAGGTTGTTAAGAAGAGGATTGTCCGTTGCACAACATTAGTTACCCCGATGAAATGTTTAAAACTACAAAGTTTTACTCGGGTAAAGTTAAAGATCCAAGTTTATCATAAACATTGGATGGTACAAATTTAAAGTATTAAGTATTAATACTTTGATTTTAAATTGTTAATTTAATTAAATATTAAGTTTAAATGTTGTTTATTTTAAAAGAATTAATGGATTCTAAGTTAATTTAAAAAATTGGACACAAGAGCGATATTAAAATATATACACTGTGTCACAAGTAGACAAGGGTGTTATGTCTATAAGTTAGCCAGTAATTGGAAACCCGGCAACCCAATCCCTTCAACCAGCTCACAGCAGAGCTGCTTACTGGAAGAAATAGGAATGAGTGTGGTACCTCCCCGGGACGAGCCGTTACTATTGGCCCTACCACTATATAAGAACGATGAAGTCGTTCCAAACAATAAAATGAACAATTTTATAATAACGGGACAATCCGTTCCAACCAATAAAAAAAAATAAGTTACCGCTATGTACACCTTAGTTGCTGCCAACCTAAACGTTTTACAAAAACAAGACAACCACCAAAAATACACCAACATAAAAAAAAAAATACCCACAAGTGAAACTCAACGAGTACGACCATAAAACCACGTTTTGGGCGCCAATGTGACAGAAAAGGTTTGCGTGGCGCAGGTTATAAAAATAAGACCACGAAACTTGTCAACATAAAATATAATTAATAAAATAAAGTCACCAACTATGGGTGTGGGTAGGTTTATGGCGCACCCTATTGCGTTTCACTTGTGAGGTGCACGTTACTGCCCTGATAGCTGGCGTGGCGATGACCGCAGCGAGGTGCCACGCTGGATGCCAGGGGTGTAGGCCGACAGGTGGTCGCGTCGACCCGAAGAGATGCTCGGCGAGGCCCACGTGGCAAATATGGCCAACGTGGGAAGTCCGTGCCGAACTTTATGGCGCGCACGTCTGAGCCAAAACGGGCTCGAGCTGTGCCGGCGCGCAGGGAGTTGGTATGTGTTCCTTCAACCGGAACTTTGGAATGATGTTGAAGGTGTTCCTCCAGCAGGAACCTGGGACCCTGGAACGTGACGTCCAGCGTGTCAAGAGGTGGACAAAAGGTCACCTCCGCTGATTGCGACACCAAGCTAAGCAAAGCGAGCAGAAATAACAGTGCGCTAATGAAGGCGTTGGTGGGATGTCACAATCAGACGGAGTTTACAAAGTGAGATGAGTGAAAAGGCATGACAGCACATTTTGGGTGTGAAGCACGAAGAGTCCAAAATGTATTCAGCTGAAGGCAACATAAATTAGCGTAGCAAAAGTCGGAGAATATAGGGATACATGCTGCATAACCTATAAGGTTGGGAAACACAAAATACACACATGTTTATGCTGTTCAAACTTACCCAGTATGGGGTTATGATCACTGATTTTAAATGCTCGATGGCGGAGAAAAAGATGTAACATTACGCTCGGATGGTGGCGAGAGGTAGCCACGTGTTACGGACGCGAGCGCCTGCCCGCTAGGGGCGCAGCGCCCGCGCCGGACACCGAATTCCAAAAGGAACGTGTCACCAACGCACCTCGTATTTAATGTCACTGTCGGGAACGAACTACTATTGGTAGTTCACTCACAAGTAGTGAGGCGCGTGATGACATATTGCGTATGGAACGGGAGATATTCTCGCACACTCGCTGTTATAGATGCGCGAGCGCAACTTACTTAGTTTAGTAACATTACTATGCCACGGCACTACCATTTATTATCTGTGGTATTAAGTTTGACGTTTAAGGTTTCTGTCATTGTCAGTTGAATGTAAACAAACATTGGATTATTACTGTTTTAATAGTTGAATTTAAGTTTGTATGTTTTAATTAGTTAAAAAAGGTAACGTACAACGTTACAATATCTCCCCGCCCCATTTTCAGGAAGCTCTGTGCTACTTGATACTGATACTGGTAGCCTGTATGCCACTGCTGGGCAAAGGCCTCTCCCCAGGACTTCCAGTTGTTTCGATCTAAGGCTAATGTGGATCCCGTGGTCGCTGGTGTCGTCCAGATCGTCTCACCATCTTCTATGAGGTTTGCCGCGACTCCTTCTGACTGTCAGGGCTCCAGACTGTGGCTATTTTGACCCACAGCTCATTTGGAATGCGGCAGACTTGCCCAGTCTTGTCCCACATAAGCTTAGCGGATTTATGAGCAAAGTCAGTCATTGTGCTTTGGGGTGCAGTGTTGTGTTGCATACACGGTCGGTTAGTTTTGATTGCTCGATATTGTAATCAAAAATGTCTTCTGTAAAAAAGTTTGTAAAATACTCGTAAGGAGTTTTGAATTTATTCTTAGCCCACTGAAAATTTAGAGGCTTTTGAAAAATACGTCGGGGTGTGACTAATCTTGCAGTCCTTCCGGATGTTGTAGGTCTTCTTGGTTGGCTGTTAGAGGCAATTAATGGAGATGGTGGCAAAGATAGTTGTCAAGGAGAGCCATTTTGCGTCAATGTAAATGGTAATCGAGCTGGATGCGGCTGAGGTAAAGGCAGCACAGGCGAAGGCACCAAAGACTGACTGAGTAACAGCGTCTTGCACGTGGTTTTGGTGCTAGAGCACAAATTCTTTTTGCTCTGGAAAAAAATGGTTACATCTCTGCCTGAAAAAAATATTCCACTCGCACACTCATGCCAAGCATATAATTTCCTTTCCCCAAAACACAGTTACAAAAATAATATAAATGATCTCTCTCACTTGGCAATGTATCCTATAAGATACACTAAACTTGTACAAAGAATCTTAGTACACCTAGCAACGGCTTCGGCCGTCTACGAAACCGTAGTTTCGTAACTGGTTTCGATGAAGGAATGATATGTCCTTGTACGTAACTGGTTTCGATGGAGGACATATTTGTCTTTGTACGAAACCACGGTTATGTATCATGGTTACGTACGAAGAATTTACTGTTAAGGTTTCGATGAAAGAATGATTTGTCCTTGTACGTAACTAGTTTCGATTGAGGTATTATTTTGGTGATTGAAGTAGTTCAGTAGACGCGTTTGCTGTCTACTGAATTGACCTTCATCTTGTAATTATTATTGAAACAAGGTAAATTGAAATATAGCACGGAACTACTGACACTCTTTAGTCGCAACAGTACGGATTCTTTTTTTTGTTTTAGAAAATAAGAATAGGTAGTAAAGTCCCACAAATTACCAGGAGAACAGAAGTAGGCAGGAGGTATTGGAAATTGGAATCTTGAATTCAAATCTTTATGCCTTTCTAATACCAGGTCGTTTTTTTTTTTGTTGAAAATGAGAAACAAGGATAGTAATAGTAAAGTCCCACAAACTACCAGGAGAACAAAAGTAGACAGGAGGTATTAAAATCTTTAAATCAAATCTATACTATGCCTTTCTAATACCATGCATTTTTTTTGTTTGAGATAGGAAACCAGGATAGTAAAGTCCCACAAACTACTAGAAGGCCAGAATGGTAAATTAGTGGGGAAATCACCAAATGCCTCCTCCCAGTCTGGGCAGAGCGGTAGGAAGTGTCAGACTTCTACTTACTAAAAGCCACCCATGTTCCTTCTTAGCCCTGTGTCGAGGCCGCGGTATCTTTTTTTGTAATACAAAACCTCCTTCCTACTTCTGTTCTCCTGGTAGTTTTTGGGACTTTACTACCTATTCTTATTTTCTCAAACAAAAAAAAAAGAAACCGAACTGTTGCCACTAAAGAGTGTCAGTAGTTCGGTGTTATAATTCAACCGGACTAACAACCGGACTACTGCAACTAGCCTGATATTTGCGGCTATGAGATCCTGGACCAATTATCACATAAATCAATAGTTTCGATAAAATAATTATTATTCCTTGTTCGTAACTAGTAAAATTTCATATTTTTGCAAAAATTCCTTGTACGTAACCGTGGTTTCGTACAAAGACAAATATGTCCTCCATCGAAACCAGTTACGTACAAGGACAAATCATTCCTTCATCGAAACCAGTTACGAAACTCCGGTTTCGTAGTCGGCCGAAGCCCTAGCAACGTATCCTGTAGGATACATTCACTTTATTTGTTAGTTTTTGAAGCCAAGCGTAATTATTTCACCTGCTTAATTAATTTCCAGCAAAAGTACAAACATATGAAATCTAGTCTAACACCAATTTCACACGAAATTTTAAAAGATTTTTTTTTTAATTAATAATTTCTTACCTCCTTCCGCGGAGTTGCACTCAACTGTTCACCATTTTGATAAATTTTGAAAAAGCAGTTGACGTAAACTGTCATTGTGACACATGTGTGCTTTCAGAAACGTATACTTTAAAAATAAATAACTGAACTTTCCGTTTTACATAAATTATAAAAGAGCTATGTTTTTTTTTTTCATGATGTATCTTACAAGATACATTGTCAAGAAAAGGGTTAATGTCTTTACACTTTTATTCATCCGCTATTTAAATGAAAGTAGACCCCAACAGTATATAGGTCAATAATAGGCCACTACAATAGAAATAAAATTAAAAATTAATTCTAGTGTTTTAATTAATAACAACTCTGTTGCTATTAAAATGATGTTTTAAAAATACTTGTAACATTCAGCACCAGCGTTTTTTTATAATTATTATGTTATACTCGTATGATACAATTGAAATTGTATCATTACACACATAGGAATTTAAATGTGGCAAATGATACATGTCTAGTTTTTTATTAAATTCTCAGATTCTAATTATGTTTTAACAAAATCAAAGCATATCCGATATAATAATAACAATTTCCAATTGATAAAAGTCAAAAAGTCACTAAAACAATCTGAAATAAAAAAGTTGTAGCCGTTTCAAAAATGCAAAACTTTATACTCAAATTTCTCAAAACGTGGATTTCTGACTTGTACCACTTTTCACTAAAGGTACAGAATTATTATACCGCAGCGCCGGAGCCGTGACAGAAGCCATGCCGGCTGCATGTTGCACGTATGTATGAAATGAAATGTTTGACAAAAGACGATTCTGATTGTGATCTTCTGGCAATATGATGGTTCTGGAAATGAATTTTATGCTTAAAGATGATTCTGACTTACAAAATTATGCGTTTTGAATTTATGGTAAATGAGTGTACGCCAAATGATTTTCGGCGAAATGAAGTTTCTGCCATCCACTGCTATGCAAAATAAAATTCGGATATAAAAATTTCGACTATAAAAGGTAGACCCATAGAAGATACACAATATAATTATAACAAGAGCACATAACAAACCACTGCCATATTTGTAGAACAAAAAAATACAGTAAATAAGGTCAACATGTCAACATATACAAACTGTAAACGTACCCGTCACCCAGACGTCAATCAAGCATTATGCTGGGAATCTCCTAGAGGTTCCCAGGCATAGTCCAGGACAAAAAAAAACACAATCACGGAGAGAACAAGTACCTTTCAGCTTCGTTAAGGGTACTTATAAAACCTTTCCGATTAGAGGTACCTTTCGTAACGTGTGACTTTATTGGAATCGGTTGATTACAATACTTGTGCATTATGACCCCAAAGTCAGATAACATTCCTAATAGTTTCGATACCACATTACAACAATATCTTGTACTCTAAAATGTCGGCTCCTAAGAAAATTAAAGCTAAATAAAGATTTATCCCTGCTGCATCGTTAACGAATTTCGGCGCAATTAACAAAAGTTAATTCGAAGTCACAGCATGGGATCTCCTCAAGGGAAATGTAGCTATGTAGCAGATTAAGTGAATGATTGATCTGCCAAGCCCCAGCCCAGCGATACGGGAAAACTGTGTGGCAACTGGCCAAGCGCTGTTGGATCAGAAATGGCATTTTTGCAAGTGTTAATATTTTCACTCCGATCAGGTAAGAGAATTTACTGGTTGTAACAACGAAATGGCAAGCGATTTTCAAGTGGTTCGTTTTTGCGTCAACCTTAAATTTTGTCTCCTCGTGCTGCTACGACTTGCCACTGGATATCACCTGCCTACCCCATTACCAGGAGCCCGATAACTACTCTACAGATGTTATATATTCATTCCGATACGTTCAAATTTTCGAAAAAAAGTAATTATGGTTAAGATTGTGTCAGATTTTGACATTGAAAGTCGTTTAGATGGAATAGTGACTGTGAGGTTCAGTGATCGAGCCGAGCAAATTAAACTTGAAGGAACAATCAAACTTGAAGGAACAATCAAATCGAAATTATTATAATATCAATATGCATAGGACTTTAATCACCATGAAGTACTTATCCAATAGAGGCACACAGCACATAGGTATACCACGCGGCATATAAGTTGAACATGCGCAGTAGTCGAATTTTAGACATCCCATACAAATCAAACAGGGAACCTGCGCAGAACGACGCCATTTTGTTTCAAGTTATTTGCCTAGGACTCTACCTACTATGTTTTTCCGTTTTTGTATTTTTTTTTTTTTTATATTATTGTGTGTGTGCTTGATGTACTGACGTCAAATAAACATTTTTTCTTTCTTTTCTTTCTTTCAATGCAGCAGGTCACACATAAAATTTTGAACAGCTATACGCCCGAATACTCGAACGTCACTCAATTATAAGTAGCCCTCAAAACTCGTGCTATCTCTGTCACTCTGCGTTAAAGTAACAAAGACAGCACGAGATTTAAGTGCAACTTAAAATTGAGTGACGTTCGAGTATTCGGGCGATAATCACGGAAATTAGCCTTAGAGCCTCTCTGTATGTAGTTTCAACTAATCTGGCCGTGCAAGTCGTAAGAATCAATGGGGAGGAACGATCCTTGTGGAGACAATGAATGGCTTTGAACTGTGCAGTGGCTAGCAGCTTGCCACTGATTCACTGTTATGACCTTCAAGCTCAATATGTTAGGACTGACTTCAAGCTGGTAACGATGTATAAATGTATCTAAGCGTCTTTTACCTCAGGCTTCATTAAATATGGAAATTAATAAGGCAGGAAGCATGTAGGTAAGTATTTTAATTAAAATATTTAAGGTTCAAACTGATAAAGATTTTTAGAGGTACTGTTCAAACTATTGCAGCCTCACCTAACATCACGCCTGTAATCCCCGAAGGGTTAGTTGTATCATGGTTATTGTATTTGTGTTATTCATCATCATATCAGCCCAGAATCACCCACTGCTGGGCCTCCCCTTTCTTCCACCACATGTCTCGAATGTCCCAAATGTTATTAAAGAATAAAAAAAATAATTTATGAGAAAAATATTTTTAAGTTACTTTACATATATTTGTAGAGCATGTTTACTTTTAAGGGCTGGCACTTAAAAACAATCATTTTTTGTATAGAGTTACCTTACATTAAGTACACGGCAATTTAAATACAAGTACGTAGGAATGTCGAGCAATTTACCAAAAATATTTGCAGCTTCGTCTTAACAAATTCCAGTAAAAAATTGCCCAATTATGAGGGGCCCATTGTTGAAGGCTTATGAATCTCGTCTTATAAATTTCGTTAATGTTTTCGTACTTAACTTATTATCTGAACATTAATTACCTCCTCAAGAGAAACGAGGATGAGCCGGATATTAACATTTTAAATTCTTCCTTCGACTAAAAGGGGATTTATTTTTTTGGTATAAGGACGTGTTTCGCAATACAGTTATTTTATGTACACCTCAACTGTTAGCTTATTAATTGACAATTAAATAAATATTATATTGGAACTATTTTGTTTCTGCTGCTATATCTACCTGCCTGTTAATCGTGTTGTTTATAGCTATAAAAATATGATTAATGTGTAAAAATCCAGCTAGTAAGTCAATCATCAGACAATCTTTTGTCTTCATTATGAAAAAAATGTCATAATTATTATCAATTTAATTATACAAAAGATTTAAAATGTCGTGATACTTCAAAGACTCAACTTATATAAGTACTTTAATCACATTACCGCAAGATGCTATAGCTTAAATCTTTCAACTCATTTCGAAAGGGAACTTCTTCTTACTTACAACTTACATTATATTATACACTAGCTTTTGCCCGCGACTTCGTCCGCGTTTCCGTCGTTTTTCGTAAAAAAATACCATTATGTCCTTCCTCACGGTTCAGTGGTTTTGATGTAACATACAGATTAATTTTCGTATTTTAGTAGGGAAATACAATAATGTCAATCCACAATACTGTTGAAAAATATCGCAAAAAGGAACCGCAGAATATTATTATTAATAGCTGTGCCCGCGACTCCGTCAGCGTGTGTAACTCCTTGTATGTTATTAAGTTAATGTATTGGTAATATTGTTTAGATCACTTTCACATGAGGCTTAAGTAGGTACATAAATTACCTACACAAAGTAATGTACCTATATAGGAGCAGCGGTGGCCCAGTGGTGGCGGCCCCGACTTACGAACAGTAGGTCGTGGGTTCGAACCCAGGCAGGCACATTACTTTGTGTAATTTATTTCATTACCGCTGCTCTCAAAACGGTGAAGGAAAACATCGTGAGGAAACCGGCATGTCTTAGAACCAAAACATTCGAAGACATGTGACATCTACCAATCCGCACTGGGCCCGCGTGGTAGATTATAGCCCATTCCCTCTCTAAGAGAGGAGGCCTGTGTCCCAGCAGTGGGAACATTAATAGGCTGTTGATGATGAGGTACCTATAGCGTTCTATAGGTAAAACTTCAGCCCAAAGCTTCCGGGTAAACTATGTTGAAAGTTGACCCGTCCGGCACGTGAACATAAAGATTTCTAGAACTGCTAACCCGGGAAAGAGCGACATTTAACTGACCATGCGAGAAACAACTGACACCGAGATCTACTCCAGCAACACGAAAATTCTGCCCTTGAGCCTTATTAATTTTAGTAGTCACTTAAAATAAATACCTAACTACTATAATTAATAAAAGTATCTACGCTTTTACCTACTTAATACAAAAATAAAATTGATCATAAATTAGCCAAAACTTACCTATCGGTATCTAAAAATCTATGCGTACTACTTCCCCTAAAAAGAAATAAAATGCGAACTATTAATAATTTGTAATTTGAACGAATATTTAAAGTTTTAAACACTACCAAAATAACTACTTAATACCTATTTTATAAAATAACAACAAAAGAAATTCAAATAAACTATTTAAAGACTAAAAGTCGCGCTGTTAAGCACGGTTTGTTAATATCAATTATTGTCTGTCAATAAGGTCGAACGCTGAACGCATCAACAGCCAAATATTGAATGAAGCTCGCTCCCGTTACACAAAAATAATCCTTATGGCATGATTCAGTATTCACGCGCAGCTTATTAGCGTATTTCATATTTGGTTCAGTTTGATGTTTCTGTACCGATTACTATGATTCTTTTTTTATTGAATAGGTAATAATATTAACTTCTTTTAATTAGGGATGAGTGAGAGTATTATAAACGTAAGAGTAAACAAATATAATCAGAAAGCTCCGAACTGCTAAGCTATCGGGAGTTACACGTGTTATTGTGAGTCAACCTTATAAGATAGACATATGCTGTCGTGGGATATTTTTTAGATAATTTTATGTAGAACATTTCCGTCATAAATGATTTCTATGTAGCTTTAACCATTAAGGCTACACACGCGACGGAAGCTTAAAAAATGGAGCAACTTCTCCCGTTTTCCCAACATTTCCCTTCACTGCTCTGCTCCTATTGATTGTAGCGTGATGAAAAGTATACTATAACCTCCCCAGGAGTATGAAGAATAATTGTACCAAGTTTCGTTAAAATCCGTCGAGTAGTTTTTGTTTCTATAAGGAACATACAGACAGGAGGACAGACAGACAGACAGACAGACAGACAGACAGACAGACAGACAAAAATTTTACTGATTGCATTTTTGGCATCAGTATCGATCACTAATTACCCCCTGATAGTTATTTTGAAAATATATATCATGTACAGAATTGACCTCTCTACAGATTTATTATAAGTATAATAATAATAATAATAATAATAATAATAATAATATTTATTTGCGTAAAACATGGTATACAAAGGTGTTAAGTACAATCTTATATGGAACAAACATGTTTAGCTAGGATAAGACCAAGCATGCAAAATTTTTAAAGTTAGTGAAAAAGGTATAACAAGGTAGGCATCAACAATGAGCTATTAAGAAAATCACATTTTTTTATCTATAAATTCTTTTAAACTATAAAAACAATTTTCAAGTAACCATTTATAAAATTTAGTTTTAAACAATTTTGTATTTAATGATTTAAAATGCCTCGGTATTTTATTATAAATGCGCACACACATTGCCAGGCAGTTCTTATTGTATTTAGCTAGCCTAGGCAAATCATTCAACACTAAATTATAAGGATCTCGTCTGTTACGAGGATTTACATCATTAGCAGTCTTAAATAATTGTTTATTTTTCATTACAAACATGCATATTTCGTAAATGTAAAGGGACGGTAACGGTAACAAACCAAGCTTCGCAAATATTGGTCGACATGAGTCGTCAGGTTTAAGTCCACAAATTGATCTCATACACTTTTTTTGAGCGATGAATGCTCTTTGGAAGTCAGTGCTATTACCCCACATAACAAGCCCATACCGTAGTACCGATTCGACATATGCGCGGTATGATATTACAGCAGTTTTTATGTTGGTTACATTTTTGACTTGTTTAAGTGCGTATACAAATTTATTGATTTTAGCACTAACATTGTCTATGTGCTCTTTCCAATTAATGTCCTTGTCAACGAATACCCCTAGAAATCTTGTATGCGTTACTTTCTTGAGTTTATTAATATTAAGTTTAATGTCATTTTTATGATTATTAGATTGATTAAATTGAATATAAACAGATTTATCTAAATTAATTTTTAAATTGTTAATGTCAAGCCACTGCAGTAATTTGTCAATTGTGTTATTAATGTCAAGCTCATGATCCAGAATGGTATTATGTTTTTTGTTAGATGTCACTATTATAGATATGTCGTCGGCAAATAATATGCATTTATGATTTGTTATTTTTATGATG
This sequence comes from Diarsia dahlii, assembly GCA_949775195.1. Taxonomy (NCBI): domain Eukaryota; kingdom Metazoa; phylum Arthropoda; class Insecta; order Lepidoptera; family Noctuidae; genus Diarsia; species Diarsia dahlii. The sequence goes on along the minus strand of OX459197.1, from coordinate 21,195,031 downwards.
TCATTTATGTAAATGAGGAATAATACAGGACCCAGTACGCTTCCCTGTGGAACACCAAATTTATTATGTTTACATTCCGACGAGTAGGATATTAGGTCATTTTTTTCATTTTTTTTATAAATGATGACACGTTGTGTTCTGTTACTTAAATAGGACGATAGCCACTGGAGTACCGGTCCCCTAATTCCAATAGCTTCTAACTTTTGTAGCAATATATCGTGTGACACCAGATCGAACGCTTTAGATAGATCAAAGAAAAGGCCAGTAGTCATATAATTATTATTAATATTTGAAAGTATAGCCTGCATAAGAGAGAAAATAGCCAAGGATGTGGATTTGTTCTTTTGGAATCCGAACTGCTTGTCGCTTATAATTTGAAATTTATTGCAGAAGTTTATTAATCTTTTGTTCATACATTTCTCATAAATTTTCGATAAGATAGGTATTAAAGTTATGGGTCGGTAATTATTGATGTCACATTTTTCTCCCTTCTTGAATAACGGCTTTATTAAGGAAAGTTTCAATTTCTCAGGAAAGGTTCCCTGGGAAAATGACATGTTTATTAAATGAGTAAGAATACCAGTTAGTTCATTACTACAAGCTTTTATGATTTTTGTATTCATTTCATCATAGCCCTCAGAGGAGGTGTTAGACAGAGACATTATTTCCTGTCGTACCTCGTTTACCAGCATTGGTCTGAGGAACATAGTGTTGACACAAGTATTTTTGTATACGTTTTTATGTGCACTTTTTGCCCCTTGTACATGCGCTAAATTAACAAAATGGTCATTGAATTTATTGGCTATTTGAACAGGGTCTGTAATTATATTATCATTTAGTTTTATACATTCTATGTTGTCTTTGAGGTTGTTATTATTTATTTCATTTTTAATGACATTCCATGTGGCTTTACATTTATTGTCATGATTGTTAATATATTTTATATTTGCATTCTTTTTTGAATTATAAATACATTTCTTTAGCAGACTAGAGTAGTTGTTATATTTAATTTTATTATTCACATTTTTATTTTTGTAATACCGATACCGTAGTTTTCTTTTAGTTATGCAACTTTGTCTCAAACCTTTACTTATCCACTTTTGTGAGTCTTTCCTATTGCTATTGACTTTCACTCTTAATTTGGGGAAACAGAGTTCATAAAATAGACACACCAGTTCATGAAAATCATCGAATGCGGAGTTTGTGTCAGTCTTTAAGTAAAGTTCGGACCAAGAAAGATTTTGCAAGCACTCCTTAAATTTTCGGATGTTGTCTATGTTATAGTCTCTTTTATGAATGTAATATATTGTTGATTTTTTTGTTTTCTGTTTAGTTGGGAAGCTTAACATTTGTGCTGTGTCATGATCAGAAAGATGCAGGGGTAGTACAGTGGCAGTTGCATTTTCAATATTGCTCAAGATATGGTCAATACACGTCAACTTGCGAGTAGGAACATTGATGTGGATTTTTAAATTATAATTATTGGACAGGTCTTGCAATCCATTTGTGATATTACCTTGTTTCAGTGTATTTATGTTAAAATCACCGGCTATGACTAAATTCATTTTAGTTTTGTATTTTTTTAACAAGTCATGTAAAAGATTATGCAATTTTATTAAAAACTGATTCGGATCAGATTGCGGTGTTCTGTAAACACATATAACTACTAATTTATTACTTGTAACTTCTAAGCCGCAAGCTTCAAACGTGTTTTGAGTTGCATAGTTTTTCACGAATGTTAACTCTTTATAAGATAAACCTTTTTTCACTAATATACAAGTGCCCCCTCTTCGGGTTTCTCTACAGAAGTTAGCAGCCATTTCATAGTTGAATATTTTCACATAGTTTTCACAGCCTTTTTTTACAAAAGTTTCAGACAGGCATATTACATCTGGGTCATTCCTTCCTTCTTTTAACTCCTGCATAGTAATTTCTAGAAGTTCTTGTTTAGATAATAAGCTGGCGATATTTTGATGGAATATTCTAAAGTTGTGTGTTTTGTTGGGTTGAGATACGAAAAAATGAGTCACGCTTATTTAGCACAGGAAAGTAATACGGTATAGTCCCTATTTGACCCTTCGGATTGTGTTGCAAAGAGGAACCATATTCATATGGCGTTGTGTTTTTAGTACGACTAAAGTAGTAGGGAATTGTCCCTTTTTTGGGTTCATTTGTAGAAACCTTTAACTTAAAACTTGAATTGCTACTCATTCTTTTACGAATTTCACTAGGATTTAAATAGCTATCATTATAATCACAACAGTCTATGAGGTAATTTATGGACTTACAAACCTCAGATAGTTCAGTGGATGTTTGATTAACAAAGTGGCACTTTTTATACATATTACATATGTTTTTTATACAATAATTTAACTTACGGACATTGAGGTACACGTTATTGATGACATTTAATACAATAATATTATTATTTGAGAATTTATTGAAGAAAAACTGCAATTGAGACATCACCAGGTTTGGGTTGTGATCGTTTTCGCCTACGCATATTATCACTTTGTCTTCAGGCGTCAATTTAGTATTTATGCAGTTTGCTATTATTTCATTGCAAGGCGCATTAGGTTTTGTTTCAGCGGCGAGTCTGTATTTTTCATACTGTGTACCTGCTCTTGAGTGTAAGATGGCTGCTGCAAGCCCAACACACCGCTGAGTACCGAATATAAATATCTTCCTTTGGGGAACCATATTTTGCACGTTTGCGACAGCACATGTCTGAGCGCTAGCTACGTTCACAGTATCCCGCTTCAGTTCTTGACGAATGGCAGGTTCACAGACCTTGCAATTACTTTGCATTAAAACTTCAATACGGTTCGTGAGGGCCGCTATCTCCAGCTGTGCAGCCTCTAATTGCTGCTGTTGGGTTAGAATTTCTTGTTCCAAGGAGGACACATCAACGAAGTTATTGGTTTCGTCATACAAACCGGATGACGGTAAAGGAGAAGGCGCAGAAATTATATTGTGTTGGTTGGCCAGAGATTGTCTCTTTTTCTTAGAGTTTTTACCCGGAGTTGTAAATAAGGATGGCGACTGGCATAAAGTTTTTAATGTTTTATTTTCTGTAGTTAACTTATATATTTGCTTATGTAGCTCGGTGTTCTCTAATAATATATTTCCAAGTTCATTTTCAGTACTTTCGAGTTTTAATGTGAGCTGAGCAATTAAATCTTTCATTTCTGAGGCTAATACTAAGTCAGACACAGTACCGTCAACACTCATTGACAATTTATTTGGAGTATATGATTCAAAAGATGTCTCGCAATCTGTCAGTATATGGGAATCAAGTAAATCAGTAGTATTTTGAACCGAAGATCGACGTTTCAACACTTCCTTAGGACTTGGTAGTTGTTCGGCTGGTGAGGGAGTTTGTAATGAAGTTGGTTTTTTCCTCAAGGTAATATTGGTTGTACAGTCGGTATTAGCGTATTTTTTACTTCTTATGCATACCTTACATCTCCACTTTTTTTTTGCTTCCGCATCTTTGAGGCGATACGTTTGTTCGGGGTAACCATCGCAATCCAACTCATACCTATTATTACAGGCAGAACACAAAGCAGTACTTTTTATGTTTACTAGTTTCTTGCATTTATGGCATGTTACTTGTGCTGCCATCTTGGAATGAGATTTTGAAGTATTCGATGACATGAGGTTTCTCAAGCGCACGGACTCTTGTTACATAAAATTAATATTTCTTTAAATTCCAAATATGAATTTTAGAATTTACGAAAAGTGATGTTGTCTCCACTGGGGTTTGAACTCGCATCACTTTGTACGAGAAGCAGTGGCCGTATCCTTTACGCCAGTTGTCAACTATGTGATTGAGTGAAATAGACGTTCAGTTGAAGTGGTGAGCTTTGTTTTAAATAATGTCAATCGGTTAGCAGTTCAAAGGTCATTTTTCGGAACAAAGGAACCAGGTGATGTGTATTCCAACGGATTGCCTTTGTACAATATTTAAAAATTCACTCACTTGCTTTCACAGAATACTTTGGTTTCTTTTTATGTAATCAATTGCACTACTTTATCAGTGTTTATGTATATTTATATTTCCGAAAACTTCACTGGTTCTGTTGTTATTCCACTAAATGTTTTTGTTTATTTCTTCACGTAAACATGAACTATTCATGTCACTAACACTATATGTCGTGACTTACTTATCACTTGACGATATTTTAAGTTTAAATTATAAAATATATTACTATTACTATTTTTTAAATATTTTTGTTTTTTTTTGTTACGGAGCCGATGTTTACCGTGGCAACTGACAGTTGACAGTCCAGTATAGATTACATCATACTACTTACAAAGAGTTTAATACGAGTAAGTTATAAGTATAACACTACTTTGGGCGCGCCATATGCTAGGGAAGATGGCGCCCAAAGTATTGCACTTAACTACATAATAATTACTCATTGTTAAATTATAAGGATCCAGAAACTGTGATAGCTGAAACAACCTGTTCATGTCATCATCATCTGCCTAACCTTTTCCCAACTATGTTGGGGTCGGCTTCCAGTCTAACCGGATGCAGCTGAATACCAGTATTTTACATGGAGCGACTGCCTATCTGACCTCCACAACCCAGTTCATACTGGGTAACACGATAGCCTTTGGTAAGACTGGTTGTTAGACTTTCCGGTCACTGACTACCCGTAACAACTGCCAAAGATCTATATATGACAGCCGGGACCATTAGCTAAACTTGCTTTCCGAGGCACGGATGAAACTGAAATGGGTGGCCACCCATCCACAGATCAACCTAGGCAAGCGCGCCTTAACCTAAAGATTGACCCGCGTGGCAGTTATTATTAAGCCACGAGCTACTCATGTATTCATATCAATTTCCATAATTGTAACCGCGACAGAAACTATATTAAATTTCATACTCTGCCAAAAGGTTAAAATATTTTCTAACATTCTAGATTACCAGATTATACAGATAGCCGATAACATGTATATCAGGCTGCTTTTGACATTTCCTTTCATTACACTGACTGATAAACTGAATACCAAAACCCCATGCTAAATAGTAGTAAACCGAGGCAGATCATAACAATCTTCACTGTTCTCTACAGAGAACACTTGAGACTAAACCTAACATTGGCTATTCCGTTTGTGTCCTATCAGAATATTTATCTGACAAAGGACAATACTGCTGTTTAGAATAGACATTTCCATTAGTTTACCCGTCAATTTCATGAGTTATAATGATGTGACATTTCCCCAATTTCACTGTAACGGATCCGAAAATAGATTACATTTCGGTTTAGCGTTTGACTGTATTCTAATAACATTTTCGTCAAACACTGTCCTACCAACCGAAATTGTGTATAGTTTTTAAAACCCTTAATTTTAAATTCAAATTCATTTATTTGTCCGAACATGGTACAATACATGGTCTTAAATTACATAAACGGTCTCATCACATTCCGCCACATAGGGCGTGCAAATATCGGGTATTACACATAATAAATTAGTACAATACAAAATAGAAAAATTAGGTTATTATTGATACAATTGACATAATAATGAAAATTAAAATTATGTCAAAAAAAATGTCAATGTCAAGATTAATGTCAAGTTATCAGTTCAGGAAATAGTAGGATTTCAAAGTATCATTCAAAAAGTCATTTAAATTATAACTTTCTACAAAGAAACTCTAAGCTTTTAACCCATTTAAACTCTAAGCTTTAAACCCATTTAAAAGTTTAAACGGTTTAAACTCTAAGCTTTAAACCCATTTAAATTTAACAGTTTAATTTGTTTTGGGATTTTGTTAAAAACTTGCACTTTAACACTAGTAACGAAAATGACTTTGTACCTACGTCTCCATAAGTACATACACGGCTTGACTACGACTACTGAAAATAATTCTTACTCAACAATAAAATAGTTTATAACTCTCAACAATACGTAGTGACGTGACTCAAATAAATTTTCGATTTACGATTCCGATTATTCGTATCAATTGAATCGAATGAAATTTATTATGAGCCGAATATTGCTCAGCGCTTAAAGAAGGGGTCAAGGTTAAATATTACCGAATAATTGGAAGCGGATTTTTCCAACTTATTTTAAGACAATTAACTTTAAAATCACTTATTTGCCTTTTCCGGTAAATGTTTTAAAAATATCCTTTTTTCGATCGAGTTAGGTCTCAGCATTTATTACTCTTATTTTATAATACAGCAAAAAGTCCCTTTCCACTTACTTATTACATTATAACTTGTACATACGACACGCCAGGCTGGCAAAGCAGTCATCACCCTATAATTTTCTTAACTCCTTTATTAACATAGGAATTGGTTGAAAGTTGAGTCGAAATTAACTGAGTGAATGCGTCCCCTGTGGTTTGAAATGAAGTGGGAAGTTCAACACATTGTTTCTGCTTTGGTTCAAATACTCTTTGGTCTTTTAATTAAAACTCTGAAATTAACGCCTTTTATATGAAAAATGGTTTGGGTGATTATGTGAAGACGGATGGCCGACAAGGGAACCGAGGACCCCACTCGCAGAAGCAAGGTTTCTTCCGCAATCTTTCTAGAAGCTTCGATAAGAGCCTTCGCTTCGTCTGTATCTCCTAGCAGTTCTGAAACGGCTCCTGACAAGGCCTTAAGCAGCGTAATACCATAAGGTGAGGTCATGTACTCTTGTCTTGCTGCTTGATAGCCCAGTTGGTCTCATAGCCCAATTAACCTCCTCATATTTTATATATCCCTTGATTGAAAGCAGCGGTGGCCCAGTGGTGGCAGCCCCGACTAACGAGCAGTAAGTCGTGGGTTCGAACCCAGGCAGAGGCGCATTACTTTGTGTAATTTATTTCATCACCACTGCTCTCAAAAACGGTGAAGGAAAACATCGTAAGGTTACCGGCATGTCTGAGAAATAAAAAATGCGAAGATATGTGACATCTACCAACCCGCACTCGGCCCGCTTGGTGGAATATAGCCGATCCCCTCTCCTAGAGAGGAGGCCTGATTCCCTGCAGTGGGAACATTATAGGCTGATGATTATGATCCCTTGATCGTCTTGACACCACCTCACTAGATCCCGTACTTCTAAACTCGGATGTCCTTAAAAGAAAAAATACCTTCAGATAAATAAATTCCTTGAGTTTCCAAACATTGTATGTTTGTCTTGTTTGATTTACCTTTTATCTGACTTTTAAAATTGTCTAGAAAAAAACATAAAGCTAAAAACTTCAATATGATTGCTAGCCGAATAGGTATTGATAGACACGAAACTGATGTTTTAAAAATTACATTTCACTTTGAAAGAGATTGAGTTATATTTTATAATATTGATAACATGTAAAAGCAGCAATTTCATTATAAAAAACGATTCTATCCGATGAAAAGGTCTATGCAGGCAATCGAAAAAAATCCAATACAAATAAAACCTAAATAATAGCATGATTTCCATTGTCACGTACGATATTAATATACCTGAAATAGTCAACATCCTCATAATAATCAACGAGGCAAATCTCGTCCTAAATAAGATTTCGAAACAAAAGAAACTTCAGATTAAAATGACAAGAGATGCTCAAAAAATATACAACGTTAACTTTTTTGTAATAAAACTTTTGTGATGAGATCGTATTAATTTGAATGAGAAATAATGCCGTTGGTCAAGGTTCATAACAACAGGAAGGTAGAAGTTGAAAAAAAGCCTTTGTAGGGGTAATTGTATGATTACATTTTTGGTTTTTGACTCCATCGTTATTCGTAAGTAACTGCCTCCGTGGTCGAGTGATTTAGGCGTTTGCCTTGTGAACCCGGTGGTCATGGGTTCGATTCCCACGAGAAGCATACTTTGTGAAGTTGTTTCCAGTTTGGTTAGGACATTGCAGGCTTGAATCACCTGATTGTCTGATAAAAAGATGGTTCCGTGCTTCGGAAGGCACGTTTAAGCCGGTGGTCCCGGCCGCCAAATGGCGGTCGTCCAACCATGTCAGAGGCCCTTGCGGCGGTTTAGAAACTCTGACACTAGGGTGTGTGGGGTCGTTATACCTTACTGGCCCACACGATAAGAAGAAGTAAGTTGGTCGTAAGTGCGACTGTTGTGCATGAAGTTTCTGGGTTGAAATCCCGGATTGGGAAAAGTTTTATAGGGTTCATCTTCAGGAATTTCTGAGAAGTCAACGAATCGAAAAGTCAAAGCCACGAATTATCTGCATTTGTGCCCGTTGGATGGCAATAACAACACCCCGTTTTACATTGGACACAAACATAAGTTTCGGAAAGTGGGGTAGGTACTATAAGCAAAATTTCCTTGGGATTAAATGCATTGCTATTATAGGTTGCCATCAAATGTGTTGTCAAAGCCTTCCTAGGCAAATTTTCATGATTCAATTTATAAACACATACATATGACGGCGTCGCCGTTGTAAACAGCACGTGCAGCGGGCCAGGTGCGCAGCGCAGGCGTCACTAAGGCCGCACCACTCTCCCCACTGCTCGAGCCAGTCTTTATAAACGACCACTCGGCGTGGAGGGGATCATTCTTGTCGCAGGCTTGGCCCGGTGCACATGCTGTAGCGCTTAGAGTTTTAATATTTTATCTGAATTATATAGTTGTGTGTCTATAGTGATTTATTTTAAATATCGTGCTATTGGAATAAAAGTTGATTACCGCTATATTTCGTAGTTTCATTTAAGATGACAGACCCTCTGCCTTCATCAGAAGTGTGACCGGATCCACCTTCCACTAATGATAGTAATGCAAAGCAATGCTTGTGGGTTTTGATCCTGATCTATCGGAATCCGATATTGTGAATTGGTGTAAACTCAGTGAAACGATAATTGTGAAAAGAAATTAGATGGTGTAGTCCGTGTGTGGTGTAGCACTTTGCGAAGCTTCACATTGAATAATGGGTCATCGTGGCCATGAGTGCCGGAAAAAACAGAAAGCCTCTTCAAAAAACCTGCCTGCTGCAAAAACTGAAATACCAAAGACAGCCGTCATTACGGCCGTTACGTGCTATGTATGCAGTGAGCAGGGGCACACAGCCAATTCCTGCCCAAAGCGATGGAAGAAGAAAGACTCCACACGGAGCACCAGCACTAAGCAAGTGTACCTGTGTTTCAGAGCAGCCCGTGGAGTATTACAGATAAGTGGTGTAGATTTTCTTTTTGTATTTGACTTTGGTTCGGAATGTAGCCTTATGAAGCAAAAGCAACGGTCGATCCGAGTGGTCATAGATGGCTACTTCTCTGACCTTATTGCTATTGATGCCGGAGCCTCAGGGGTCTGTTCTCTCCGCGACACTTCTCCTGCTGCTTATCAATGACCTCCTTGTGCCTGGCATTATTGGGTACGCAGATGACAGCACTGTCATGGAGAGTTATACAATCAGCGCAAAAGCGGTGATGAAGTACGATCATTGAGAGAGGCCATGGTAAAGCGAACGAGTTTAGCTCTAAGTTTTGTCTCCAAGCGGGGTGACGAGAATCTCATTGATTTCAACGCCACCAAAACACAAGTGTGTGTGTTCTCCGCCAAAAGGAGTCCATTCAATCTAATTAAATCTAGCTCCTACTTTTCAGAGTGCATCTGTACAAGTTACTGACAGTCTCAAGCACAAATCTGAACATCAGCACCTACATTGAGTCGAAAGCTCAAACAGCGGCAAAAAAAAAAAATGCTGGGTATCCTAAAGAGGGTTAAGTGGTACTACAAGCCTGGACAGTTTTCAATATTATATAAAACTCAAGTCCGGTCCGGCAAGGAGTATTGCTTTCAACTTTGGGATGGCTCAGCCAAATACCAACTTGACACACTTTTTTTTCTGTATCTAGTGCAGAGCCAGGAGGCTAATTGGTGACGATGAGAGGCTAATTGGTGGCCAAGCTACGTATCCTGGCCCACCACCGCAAAGTTGCATGTCTGTCGGTCTTGTGCAGACTGTACTTTGGAGATTATGCAAAGGAGCTCCACGAGCTGATTCCACCATCTCCCTTCTTCCATCGGGAAACTAGACATACTGCAGGTTATACCTTGTCGATCGTTTTACACATTCGTACGAAGCGCTTTGCTAAATCTTTTTTTTATGCGCACAGCCAAGGAGTAGAACTCCCTGCCTGCGTCAGTTTTCCCGAGTTCATATCACTTCAATCTATTTAAGTCGCGAGTAAATAGGTTTCTTCTGGGTGAGCCAGTTCCATCGTCGACCTCATCTCTGCCCTTAGGGCATGATTGTGGTAAAGAGTATGCCCATTTCATATAAAAATAGTTATTTCTTTAACGGCGAATAATTTCATGAACAAGTAATCCTTAACGGCATAGGTATGAGCAAAGTAAAGTGCCTCATCGTCAGCCATAAGACGTCCCCTGCTGGACAAAGGCCTCCCCCATAGATCGCCATAACGAACGGCAACCTGACTGTCACGATGTCGTCGGTCCACCTGGTGGGAGGCCTACCAACGCTGCGTCTTCCGGTTCGTGGTCGCCACTCGAGAACCTTTCTTCCCCATCGGTTGTCGGGCGATGTGGCCCACCCATTGCCACTTCAACTTCCATATTTTGAGAGCTATGTCGGTGACCCTGGGTTGTAACGTAACTATTACAGATTAAAATAATTAATGTCCAACGACTATACAAAACCGCTTTCTTGAAATAACTGTCATGTACTAGTTGTTGCCAGTGGCTTCTTCCGCTACGGCTCGAGAATTGTCCCACGGGTGGATAAACTCGGGATGAAGGCTGTCCCATGTGTTGATCCAGGTTATAAGGTATCTGTGTACTGAATTTTGTCGAGATCCGTTCAGTGATTTTTGCGTGAAAGAGTGGCAAACGTCCATCCATACTTATAAACTGTCGCGTTTGTAATATTAGTAGGAAGTAGGATTACCGGATGAATGCTTTAGTGAGGAAGTACTACCTATTAGGTCGTGATATTTTAGAACATGGAATTTCAGTTAACGTTAGCGATAATGATTTGCCCCTTACCAAAACCAAATTTATCAGTTCTTGTTCAGAAGTCCAAACAATTATTACCTTTTAGAGTTGTTAGAGGATAGGTTTCATTAATTTTAAAAGTCGAAAGTATGTTGCTAAACCGATGAAGTGCCTATCTTGAGTAACAGTTCCAGGTGCAAGAACGGAAATATAAGGGACGTTTATTTAAAAAAAAAAAAAAAGCCCGTATTAGAAAATGACCGGTACGAGTTAAGATATATTAACGGAACCAATTGGGTCTATAAATATTCTCACGAATATTTTCGTGTAATGCCTTGTGGTCAAAATTGTCTGGCAGACATCGCGAAAAATCATGATGACGTGACGGCGGATAGTGATGATGACGATATCCTTGTTCATGAAAGTAACCACGAGAACAATATCATGCCTAAACAGTAATATAACTTCGGTTAATAGTGATACCGTGTCTGCGAATAGCCGACCCGATACTATATCGATTAACAGTAGTACAATGACTCCTGACTCGTGGAGGATGAGATCTTCTGGTTAAGCCGCGTTTACCTCGGTGGGTCTGTGGATGGGTGACCACCCATTTCATGCCGAGTTTCCTCAGTGCCTGTGAAGGCACGTTAATCTGTTGGTCCCAGTTGTCATGTGTCGATTTTTGGCAGTCGTCAGTGTCCAGAAGTTCTGACAACCGGTCCTACCAAAGTGTATCGTATTATCCAGATACTGGCTGGGTTGTGGGGGTTGGATGGGCAGTCGCTCAGTGTGGAGTACTGATATTCGGCTGCATCCGGTGGGACTGGAGGCCGACCCCAATATAGTTGGGAGGGGACTGGGCAGATGATGATGACAATATCTGCTGACTCCCATTATTTGAGAGCTACCAGCGATAGTTAAAAAAAAAATTATGGTTTACGTTTGAATCAAAAGAGTTTTCTAGCCCATATTCAATTACTTTGATAACTAAAAGAGTCGTACATCGAAAAAATTAATAAGACGATAAAAAAATAAAATTAAAATGATTAATTTGCAGGAACCTGAAGGATCAGCAATGACTGGGCCAAAAATTTGAAGGTTCACTAATGAGCGGTCCAGAATTAGTAGCAAACTGAAGGGTTAAACTGGACCAGGTTACTAGTAAATGCCCTGAAGGCTCAATATCGAGCGGACCAGGTTACTAGTATATGCCCTGAAGGCTCAAGATCGAGCGGACCAGGCCCTGAAGGCTCAATATCGAGCGGACCAGGCCCTGAAGGCTCAATATCGAGCGGTCCAGGTTGCTAGTGCATGTCCTGAAGGCTCAATAACGAGCGGCCCAGGTTGCTCGTTGTGGCGTGAAAAATGGAAACTCGGCACACCACTTTCAATAATATTTTAATTAAGATTTAGTTATCAAAAAAAACAAAGAATTAAAATAGAAATTAATAGTTAAATTAGATAAAAATAGAATTCGTATGACACTGACTGATTTAAAAAAGCAGTTTTTTTAGAAAAATTAAAATTATAGGCAAAATTGAATCTTGCCGGAACGTTCCGCAATTTTCTTTTTTTTACATTGCATGAATTTAAAATATGACTAGATTTAAACACAGAGTTTTACAGAGTTCAAATATTAAAAAAATGTCTCAAACACTTCACCACGCACGAACACACGGAATCTCTAGGGAGTCCACATGGGTCTTGATATGTTAGTCGAGAATGAATTTTATACCTGTATCCGGCGAAATTTAACCAAAATAAAAAAGGTGACGCGTTCAAACCCGGCCCCAAAACAGCCGTCGCTGCCTCCTCTTGCTTATTTCATCTGCCAGAAATTAAAAGATGTGGCACCCGAAGACGACCAGACCGGTGAAAATAGGGTAATAAAAGAAGGCCTTTAATAGACCTTCTTCAAAACTGGTTCAACACCCTAAAAAGATGAGAAACAACAGGGTTTTAAAAGAAGATCGAAATTTCAACAGGGTTTTAAAAATGAGAGAAAGGCATAATAACGAAGACATAAGATTAGACCAGAAATATACGTACCAGATAATAATAAGAAAACTATATGTCGCGTTAATTCGCGATATCCTTTAATTAAACACTGCACACTGTACACTGCAGTTTTTTATGATGAAAACATTACGAATGGATCACATTGGACATTGGACGAAGAAAAAAACAATAAAATTTTGGTATAATGACCACATTTCCTCCAATCTGTCATACGAATGAAGCCTGGACTCCAAAAAAAATCGACTGTCAAGAATTTTTTATCTCCAATTTTAAAAATATTTAGTTAAAGGTAAATATGGCATCGAGGTTTCAAGTAAAAAGTTTAAGATGCAGCGTAATGCTGCAGTACCCTTAATCCAGGAAAAAAAAAAAATCATTGACCACATCGATAAAATTTGACAACACTAAGTCCAGATATTATCGATAAAAAGTCTTGACACAGTGTCAAGACAACATCGATAACAAGATACAACACTATGACAAAACAACATCCCTAAAGAGTGACTAAAAGAAGAAGGTAACCACCCTACAGTGTGACCATCAGAAATATGTGACAACCCTATAGTGTGTCCAATAGGAACAAGTGACAACCCTATGGTAGTAGATGACAACCATATAAGAATATCTGGTTATATAGAATCAGTTGGAAATAACGGATTAAGTGACAAATAATAAAAATGAAGAATATAAAGAAGTATTAGAAGAAAAAAAAATGAATTAATTAAATATTAAACTACTTAGACTAATTAAAAGGAAAAAAAAATAACTTAGGTGAATTAGGAGTGAAAGTGGAATTAAATATTAACCTACTTAATAAGTAAATAACCTAGTATTTAATATTAGAAAGCCTAAATGACAAAATAATAAAACGACAACATCGAAGTGCAATGAATACTGAATAAGACAGAAAGTCGACCCTCAACTTAAACGTTATCCGTGCCAACTCCAGATGCGTCTACAGAATTACAACTAATATAGAATCAGATTAAAAGTTAGGGATCCCAAAAAATAATTAAGCGCGCTTAAAATAATGAAGAAGAATTAAATAGACATTAGAAAATCGACTGAAGTCAAAGATCAAACCTTGGTTTAAAAATAGGACCTCGGCTGAGAAAACGGACGACTTCAGTCAAAAAAAATGTCTTCAAGACTACACATGGTCATGAAGACGATAGGGGAACTCAAGACTAAGAGATCATTGAGTCGCAAAGAGGGACTTTGAGTCAATATAGAACTCAGTTACAAGCCAACAGACGTAAGTCAAAAGGTAGACATTATGTCAAAGGCAGAATAAGTCAAAAGGTTGTACACCGAGACCATAGCAAGTCATCGAGACAAAAGAGGGATATCGTGACGATATAAGGTCAACGAATCCTAAGAGGAAGTTCCAATTATGAACTTCGAAGTCAAAGCCTAGATAGGAGAAACCTTATTTAAAAAATAGTATTTTGGTCAAAATAAGAGCTTCAGTCGAAAGAAAAAAACTGAAAGTCAAAGATATAACTTGAAGTCGAAAGAATAGATAGAAATAAAAGAAAATAGGAACGTAATTATTTCAGAATATCTTTTATATGATATTGTCCGGAGTGAACAGAATCACAATCTTGTAAAACATAAATCGTCCTAGATATAACCCTAGTTACACGGCATTTAACAAAACGTGGAGCAAGTTTTCCGGTAAAATAATCTGTACCAGATGATCTAGTAAAGTTACGTCTCCATACAGTGTCACCAATATTGAGAATGATAGCTGATCGGTTCTTATTATATGCAAGAGAATTACGGAGGAAAGCCATAGAAAGATTATCGGCAACCTTTGCATAAACCTCGGCAAGAGAAGTGAGATTTGACGCATGCTGAGACCGACTTTCAGCTAAATTGGCGCTTCGAGTCTGTCCATAAGCATGTGTCGGATCTATAGTAACTTCCCTACCAAACATAAGGAAATTTGGTGTAAAACTTGTAGCTAAGTTAACGCATGAATTGAGATATAGTTTGACCTTTGGTAGCATTTTTGCCCAATTCCTTTGATTATTTCCTACTAAGATGCTTAAACAGGTAATAATACTTTGATTATAACGTTCAACGGTATTGGCTTGAGGAGTATAATATGGTGTATAAGTAGGAGAATCAATATGAAAAGTTCTAAGAAAGTTTAAAAATTGATTACTACGAAAAACAGTAGCGTTATCACAAAGAATAGAACGCGGAACACCGAAATTAAAAAATATTTCAGACTCTAAAGCTTTAATTACTGAACTGGCATCTACCTTTTTAAGGGGAATAAGCCAGACATATTTTGAAAAAACGTCTACCATGGATAGAATATATTTATACCCATAGTAGGCAGCAGGTAATGGACCAATAACGTCGATAGAAATAATCTGTAAAGGTAACGAAACGTCTTTTGGATAACACATCTGTCCACGTGGTTGAGTGTTCGCGATTTTATAAGCTTTACATACCTCACATTGCTTTAAGATTTCGGTAACATCCCGAAACATGTTAGGCCAATAATAGAATTCCTTGATCTTAAGGTATGATTTTGTGACACCAGGATGTATGGAAGGAAAATTATTGTGTACCTCCCAAATAGCTAGTGGAACTTTCTCTTTGGGTAAAACTACGCGCAATGGATCAGAGGATAAAGGACTAGAAATGGGCATGCGTCTTAACAGAACACCGTTCTGAATGACGTAAGCAGGAAACATTTGGGGAGTATCGCGAGCGCCAAGATAAACCTTCTTATACCATCTATCGTTGGTATTCTCAGGACCTTGATCAAAAGTTATAGGACTAGCATAAATTCTAGATAAAGCATCAGGTACGATATGTTGTGAACCTTTGCGGTGAACAATATCAAAAGTATATTGCGAAATAATAGTAGCCCATCGAGCTAAACGACCAGAAGGATTATTTAATGTAAGAAGCCATTTCAAAGCCATGTGGTCAGTTATAACTGTAAACTTCATTCCATCTAAATAACAACGAAAATGTTTAATCGATTCTAGAACAGCCAAAAGTTCGCGTTCCGTAGTACTATAATTTCGCTCCGCTTTGGAAAAGAGGCGGGAATAATAAGCAACAGGATGTTCGACATTATTTATTTTTTGTGACAGAACAGAACCGAGACCAATTGCTGAAGCATCACACTGTAAAATAAATGGCTTTGAGAAATCAGGACAAGTCATTACTGGCGTGTTAATTAACGCATCTTTTAACTTGGTAAATGCACGTTCGGCAGCATCATCCCAACTGATTGGATCACGACCTTTTCTTTTGCCTATCAGAGATGTGAGAGGAGCTATTATAGAAGAAAAACCTTTTACAAAACGCCTATAATATGAACACATACCAATAAAACCTCGTAAAGACTTAGCAGTAGTAGGTGTTGGAAAATCTCTGATCGCCTCCAATTTACTAGGATCAGTCTGAAGACCTTTCTCATTAACAATGTAGCCAAGATATTTTAATTCACTTTTACAGAATTCACATTTCTTTAAATTAATGGATAATCCAGCTTCTTTCAACCGGTCTCGAACCTTTTTTAAGAGCGCGAGATGACTATTAAAGTCCTTTGAAATTAAAATTAAATCGTCAACATAACCGAAAACACAATTATCGCTAGTTGAAGTAAATTCAAAATTTACGATCATGTCCGTAAGACGTTGCATTTCAGAAGCTGCATTCGTTAGTCCGAACGGCATCCTAACGAATTCAAATAAACCTCGTTGGGGTACTATGAATGCTGTCTTTTTACAGCTATCGTCATCTGCAAGAGGAATTTGCCAAAATGCACTGCTAAAATCGAGCGAGCTAATATATCTAGCACCACGAAGATTGTCTAGAATATCATGAATCCGAGGAAGAGGATAAGAATCTCTAACTGTAACACTATTTAGTTTTCTGCTATCTACACAGAAACGGACGGAACCGTCCTTCTTTGTAACCATAACAACGGGACTAGCCCAAGGCGAACGGGAAGGCCGAATAACACCCATCTTTAACATTTTATCAATTTCATCATTAAGGATTTTTAACTTAACCGGAGAAAGTGGGTAAAATCTTTGCCTTATTGGTTGTCCTATCGTATTTATTTTATGGGACAACCACGACGTTTTTCCTAGACCTACTTTATCAGATGAAATATCCTCAAATTCTTTAATTGTCTGTTGAAGGCTTAATTCCTGAAAATTAGATAATACATTACGAGGATGTATATAGCGGTCTTTATTTCCAACATTAGATTGAAAAGAATCATGGTTAATTGAAGACAAGTACATATTACCATTGATATTTTTATTAAAAGCTTGACTAAAAAGAGATGTCAAGCCAAACTTCTTCCAAAAATCTATCCCTAATATAACTGAGGAAGTGCAGCAACGTGCAACTAAAAATTCGTGTGTAAAAATCGTATTATTAAATTGAACTGGTAAATTAACAGTTCCCATAATATCAATAGGGGAATTATTAGCAGACATTACGTTAACGTTAATATTAGTTTCAACAGCTATTCTCAATTCTTGAATAAAAGCATCACTAATTATAGACATCTGAGCACCTGAATCTAATAATGCTTTAACACAATGGTCTCCCAAATATATCTCAATAAATGGCCTATTATCCGATGTATCTGAAGCTATCACCGGTGACACTGTACGAAATGCGTGCCGCCGGTAGTCTACGCGTTTTTTTGATTACATTTAGGACAATCCTTAGTTATAACACCAGGACTACGGCACTTAAAACACATAAGTCCAGGAAAATTAGGACAGTCACGATATGAATGACCGGTTTGACTACATTTAGGGCATTTTTGAGCCTGATGTGTAATAGTAGCTACCGCCTTTGAATTTTGAGGCAAGTAACTTTCAAAATGAGAAGCTATATCTATCAGATCATTAATATTTTTGAATCTATGAATCGATAGACAAGGGAAATATCTCTGGTGCATATTATGTGTAATTATCTCGAGGAGTTTAGAATCAACTATAGGATCAGTAAGTCTATCGTTCAAGTATGACACTTGGATAACAAAATCTCTAACCGATTGGTCAGATCTTTGTTTCAAGTTACGAACTTGATGTTCCGTTTTAAATTCAAAGTTTGTCGGTGCGAAAGTTTTAAAGAAATGTTCCTTCAATTCAGGATAAGTGAAATCATCATACCTAATCGACCTGAAATATTTTAGAGCTGCTCCAGATAAAACTTCATGGAATCGCCTAATTAAATATTCGTCCGAAATACCGTCGGCATATTTACGCTCTTCTATATCAACGAAAAACTCACGTACACAAGTATTTGTATCTCCTGAAAATTCAACTTTCCATTTGGAAAGTGAATACCTATTATGGAAATGATGAGGGACTTCTTCGGACCTAACAACAGAAGGAATATTAGATGAGACGGAGAGCCTAGGTGGGATCGGTGGAGGTCTAGAAATGATTGGACTCCTACGTGAAGGAGTCTCACCTATAGGGAAACTCTGTTCTTCCATAGTGACTAAATTTATAACAAAAGATCAAATAATCTTAATAAAGAAACTTCTATCTAACCTTCAAGAATAATAAGCGTGAAGTTATCGTTAAGAAACGAAAAAGTTTCTAACACAAAATATATGTGTTGGTGGGAAAAATCGGAACTAAGATAAATGTACCAAATTTGACGTATTTTAATGTACGTTTTCTAGACAAGCAGCGCCACTGCGAATTGTACAGAGAGATCCGCGCCGCACTGTATCCGTTACCTAGCAACTACTAAATAACAAATCTGACCAAGTAAATGGTGCCAAAAATTATAATATGATGAATAATTACGTAACTTGAAAATGAGAATTTATGTTTACGTAAATATTCATGTAATTTTGGTGTAATAGTGTAACAACATGTTTAAAACCAACATACAAATATAACTTTCACAAATCGGTTAACGAACGAAGGAGTTATCAGGAAAATAAATTAGTCACAATGTTCGAAGGAAAGATACTCTATAGAAACATGCAGTAGTCTAACAAAGAAATATGCCTAGTGAAAATCACAGCGAGACAAAGGCAAATAAACGAAACAGATGGGCGAGAAACCTGAAAAATCTAAAGGTTCAAGCAAAACCTGTCGTACAAAGCTTACCTTTTAACACGCTGGCTAAACTTTCACGCATCCATAACACTACGGGTTCTAAATACCGCTAGCTAAAGGAGAGAAATGAAATAGGGAATTAACATATATTGTAGGAGAAATAAAAGACTTGAACGTAATATAGTTACAGGTTTAGTTCTTTTAAATTCATGAACATGTCATTAAAATTTAATAAAATAAGTATTCCAGCAATGCAACGTCGAGAACCGTAGTAACAATGTCTTGAAGAAATCACATGTATCGAGAACCGTTGTAACAATTCTTGATAAAATCAAATGTATTTGCTGTATCTGTAAGAAGAAGATGAATAAAATTTGCTCGCTAAGAGCACCACACACGAAATAACGAAAAAAAATATATTATGTTATTGGTTTTAGTATTGGAAATTACTTACCTTTTGTTCGGGCGCCATACTGTGGCGTGAAAAATGGAAACTCGGCACACCACTTTCAATAATATTTTAATTAAGATTTAGTTATCAAAAAAAACAAAGAATTAAAATAGAAATTAATAGTTAAATTAGATAAAAATAGAATTCGTATGACACTGACTGATTTAAAATAGCAGTTTTTTTAGAAAAATTAAAATTATAGGCAAAATTGAATCTTGCCGGAACGTTCCGCAATTTTCTTTTTTTTACATTGCATGAATTTAAAATATGACTAGATTTAAACACAGAGTTTTACAGAGTTCAAATATTAAAAAAATGTCTCAAACACTTCACCACGCACGAACACACGGAATCTCTAGGGAGTCCACATGGGTCTTGATATGTTAGTCGAGAATGAATTTTATACCTGTATCCGGCGAAATTTAACCAAAATAAAAAAGGTGACGCGTTCAAACCCGGCCCCAAAACAGCCGTCGCTGCCTCCTCTTGCTTATTTCATCTGCCAGAAATTAAAAGATGTGGCACCCGAAGACGACCAGACCGGTGAAAATAGGGTAATAAAAGAAGGCCTTTAATAGACCTTCTTCAAAACTGGTTCAACACCCTAAAAAGATGAGAAACAACAGGGTTTTAAAAGAAGATCGAAATTTCAACAGGGTTTTAAAAATGAGAGAAAGGCATAATAACGAAGACATAAGATTAGACCAGAAATATACGTACCAGATAATAATAAGAAAACTATATGTCGCGTTAATTCGCGATATCCTTTAATTAAACACTGCACACTGTACACTGCAGTTTTTTATGATGAAAACATTACGAATGGATCACATTGGACATTGGACGAAGAAAAAAACAATAAAATTTTGGTATAATGACCACATTTCCTCCAATCTGTCATACGAATGAAGCCTGGACTCCAAAAAAATCGACTGTCAAGAATTTTTTATCTCCAATTTTAAAAATATTTAGTTAAAGGTAAATATGGCATCGAGGTTTCAAGTAAAAAGTTTAAGATGCAGCGTAATGCTGCATCGTGTATTTCCTGAAGGCTCAATATCGAGCGGTCCAGGGTGTTGGTATTATGTCCTGGAGGCTCAATATCGAGCGGTCCAGAAGTACAAGCAAAGTCTGAAGGGATGCACCGGACCAGATTGTAGTCAGGATGAACGAACATCACTCATAATTATGTTCGATGAGACTCCGCGTACGAGGACGTTCGCACGTCAGTATGGCCGTGACGGCGTCGCCGTTGTAAACAGCACGTGCAGCGGGCCAGGTGCGCAGCGCAGGCGTCACTAAGGCCGCACCACTCTCCCCACTGCTCGAGCCAGTCTTTATAAACGACCACTCGGCGTGGAGGGGATTATTCTTGTCGCAGGCTTGGCCCGGTGCACATGCTGTAGCGCTTAGAGTTTTAATATTTTATCTGAATTTTATAGTTGTGTGTCTATAGTGATTTATTTTAAATATCGTGCTATTGGAATAAAAGTTGATTACCGCTATATTTCGTAGTTTCATTTAAGATGACAGACCCTCTGCCTTCACATACCTGTTTTTTGTTTTTTCAAATTAATAAAAATTAACGAAGAGTGACTTTTGACGACACTGGCGGGTAAAAATGTACTGGAATATGACGTCACACTAGTTTTCGAAAGACTGCATCGTCTTCATTTTTTGTTTACGTGAAAAAGAAAAAAAAAGTGTCCAATTATCTGACGCGACTAATTATATATTTTTTTTGTCAACTACCCTATTGGTTACACAAAACTTGACCCTCTTTCACGACGTTGCCGGCAGCGGTGGCACAAAAGAATAACGCGTGTATCTCGGCATCGCAAAGTTTAAAAACAAGAGATAGGTACCTAGTAATTATTTTAGGCAAGAATAATAATTTCACCTGTAGTAAAACTAAAAACCACCACGCATAAAAAATACGGAAAGAGTCAACAAAAAACATAAAATAGCATCCTCCTGACACGAACCGACATTCTTCACGGGCACGAATAAATTAAATAAGAAATCCCTAGTGTGCCCTAATTTTGAGCAGGCAACGCAAATATGTCCCGGCTTAATCCCCCGGTTGTAATTAAGCTTAGCCCGGGTCGTTGTGGCTGCTCGCCTGTTTGGGTTTTCATCGCCATTGTGGGATCCTGACTTGTTGGTTCGTCATCGCCAGTTTTCAATCAAGCCAAGACGAAAGGGGTAAGTCTTTTACTTCAATACTTACACCTCGCACCTTTTTACCCGACTACGGCGAAGCCAAAAGGAAGGGTAAGGATTTTGGCAGTCTATGTATGTATGTTCCACCGTAGCGCTTAAACTACCGAACGGATTTTCATAAAATGATAGATTCGTGAGAATAGTGCGGGTAACATAGGCTATATAAATTTTATCAATTTTTGTTATGACGGAATCTAAATGTCAGATTCTAGCCTCGAAAAAAAAATAATTTAGATAATCATAACAATCATGTTTGGTATTAAATGAAAGGTCTTGGCGAGCACATTACAAATATGTATTATATATAATATTATATTATAATTTTAGTCCTCCGTTTGTAGTCGGGTTTTAGTTTTTAGACTTGTTCCCATAGGTTTGGCAACTACAGAACCTTACCGCAACTTGTACTCGTGTTCCTTTTACTTGGTCCACGCGCACCTATTGCGAGTACTCCGCATCTGACCTTTCTGGAAAACATCACCAATAAGGTCTCTAGCGCGTCACCTCTCGGCTTCCAAGATAGTAGTAACAAGTAGTAAGAAAATAATCAAAGGATTTCTTAAATTGAAGATTTAAATCCAAAATTATCACAATAAAATCGACCCGTTTGCCACGTGTTTTTTTTTCTACAAAACGTCAATATAAAATAAGAAAATTTATTTCAAATAAACAAAAGGTTCTTATTTTAATTCCTTCAGATTTTCTTTTCGGAAAAATACGAAGAGCTTTATCAGCTTAGGGGAACAAGACGATCTGATACGGCATTTCTTTCATTTCTATTAAAATGATCCCGTTATAATTTATTTAAATATACTTCACAGTTCTATCCAGGGTTCCCAAACTTTTCGATTAAGCTCCTTTTCTTAATTAACTTCCTTAATGACGTAAGTTTGGGGAGTGATTCCGTTTTTCCCTTCGTCACGGTCTATTACGCGTTTTTGTGCTTTTCTTTCATTGAAAACAATCTTGCCTTTGATAAGCGTTTGTGTTATTTGCTGTTTTGTAAACTAAATTATGACAGGGTTTATTTTAATAATTGAAGAAAATACTAATATCGTTTAAAATGCGCTATAGCGATAGGTGCATAGGAAGATTATTCTTTTCTGATAATAACTTAAACTAACTTGAAGACTAGGCTTTAATTTAGACAAGCCCGCCACAATATTCCCAAATCAACAGTGGCGACCACCAGAAAAGCATCGAGACAATGAAGCTCGACGAAGATCCACAAAAATAATTTAACTGTCTTGGATTCCGCAACGAAAGACAGAGAAGAATTGCGGAGGAGTAGGAAAAACATAATTTCCACTTCCCTTGAAGACTTAGGCTATCCACGTACTCCCTATCTCCAATTTTACCTATCCCATAATAATACCGATGTAAGCAGCATTATTATCTAAAGCAGCCATCGTCTAGCGCTTTGTGCTTCACTGAAACCTTTCACACGGGTTTCTTTCATTTTTTTTTTTTTTTTAGCCTATATTGTCCCACTGCTGGGCAAAAGCCTCCCCCATAGCCTTCCACTCATCCCTCTGTGCGGTTCTTTCATGTGAAAGGAAAAACATCGTAAACCGTACGTGTATAAAGTTAACTGGATATTGTGAAACACAGCACGATTCGCAGGCGCTGACCGATTTCTGACCTGTTTCCTGTTTAGTCTATTTAGTCCCGCCTCGGTAAACTATGGCTTCATACGTCACGCGATTCACTTTAGGTTTGTGCGAAGAAATGTTGGTGTCGGATTGAAAAGGGCTAGTTGTTTTGTTTCAAACTCGATCGGAACTAACGATGATTATATAATGAAAGTGCAATTTAAATTCTTAAATTCTACAAGAGTTATTATAAGTTTATTTATTTAAAATAGGTAAATCAACGGTACATATATTTCACAATCATTATTAAAGTATACAAGTTAGGGTTCTGATGTAGGTACCAATTAAAGGGAAAAACATACTTACCTAGAGATGTAATAAATAAATTAGTTTTTATTTTAAACTAGCTGATGCTCGCGGCTTCGCCCGCGTGATGTCGTTTAAATTATATATTAATTATTAAAACCTTCCTCGAGAACCATCACTCTATCCATTGTTGTGAAACAGAATGAAAATCGGTGTAGTAGTTTATCGCGAACAGACAGACAGAAAGACGCGGCGGAGGACTTTGTTTTGTAGTGATAGTGTTAACAGACACATTTAGCACGAATTCTATAGATACATATAAAAATAGTGAATCGAAATTAAAACTCTGAAAAAATGCGAGTTAACCTCGAGTGCGAAGTACCCGTTTGGTACGAAACCCTAACCGCCTTATTAATAAAAATAGTTAAACCTGGGTTTAACTTACGCTTGGTTTATCTCGCATGCCGTCACTTTCTTTTGAATATTTTTGAAGTGAGACGGCATGCGAGATAAACCAAGCGTAAGTTAAACCAGGTTTAACTATTTTTATTAATATGGCGGTATGAGTTCTTACTTTTATACTCCCACTGCACTATTTTATTATTTTTTCTTACTTGCAAAAAAGTCCCAAGAAGTAGGTACGATTTTTACCCTTTCTTTTAATAAATAAAATATTAAATTAGTGTAGCAAAATATAATCTTGATTTTATTTTCGTCACTGAGTAAATATTAAAATTTTGATAAATAAAAAAACAGGTTTAATGTGCAAAAAATTAATATAGAGTATCTAGTCGTGGAAAATACGACAATTTGGTTGTCTATTGAACTAGAAATTTGCTTTTTGGAAAAAGGATCTAAGTATTAACAAAAATCACATTGAATTAAACAATATTAACGGATTAACCGGGATTTATACATAATCAAACGAGATTTAAACATTGCATGTTCTTAATCCAGCGTATTATGGCACCAAAAGGTGTCTTACCTCGAACTCCTTAACGTTCTGACAATATTGAACGAACAACTAATACATTTTCAATAAACCTAGGCTTTGACTTGGGCAAAACTAAACGGGACTCAATCAATATTGGAACTACAATTTCCTTACTAAGTTTAACAGTATATACTGTTTCCAACCGAACTTTCCATCGTCTATAACAACAAGTTTTCAAATTTTCAGTTGAAAATACGGAAATGGGTTGGCTAGCGTTTTGGTGCTCTCGAGTCGTATTGTTTGATATAAGTCTGAATGAGAACGAACCCGTTTTTAAAACGCCTTGTATAAAGTGTTATGCTTGATTTCTGCTGTTGCATACATTCGGTTGGAGTACCTGCTTGCATCGCAACACAAATTCGAATATGGCTCGAAAACCGGTCTTATAATATGCAATGTTACGTCTACGTTACCTAATAGAGCTCCATCATTTACAAAATCATGTACAGGCGGTGATAATGCGATGAGTATGCGGTGAGCACCACTCTTCTTATTTTATAGACTGAATACGTCAAGGTTAGCAATCAAGGCTAAGCGAACAGCTCGCCATCCGTCCGTCGACGGCGTGGTCGTGTTGCACGCGCGTCTCAAAGAGATGTCAGCAATATGGAAGGGGACCGCAAGGGCCGACGCCCGTCGCGGCTGCGGGTTGTTCGAAAGAGATACCGCGGCCTCGGAACAAAGGGCTAAGAAGGAACATGGGTGGTTTTTAGGCAGTAGAAGCCTGACACTCCCTATACCGCTCTGGGCAGAGCGAGAGGAGACATTTAATGATTTCCCGGAGCCCCGGAAGTCTCACGTATACATTGCTTGATCCTTATCAGCTTGTTATCCTCTGGCTATACCGATATCCTGAATGGTGATGGAATTTCTTGTATTACCCCAGAATGATTAGAAACGTGTATTATTGTATCTATTTTAAAATATCGAAATGTAAGTATTTAATGTGAAATTGTGTTATTTTTTATTAAGGAATAAACAAGGCTTTATTATTATATTATTATTATTTATCTTTTGCAGAGTTGGGTCTACCCTCTGCAACTTTTAGCAACCTCGTGAGTCAATGTCTGGTCCAGTCGTAGAGCTTCCGTTACGTTCGGAAATCCAAAAGATTGATCTATTTCTTCGAGAACGGTGGCCTTTCTGCCTATTGGCTAGATAAATTAGGAGCATAGGTATATCTTTCCCATATGTTTTTAAAAGTGGACAATATAGGTAGTGTGGACTAAACGCACAATACTTTACCAGTTTATGTATTATTTCAGAAATTACTTGATAAAACATTTTTGAGTGTAAATTGGTCTTTGGTATGTGTTTTTCATCTTTTAAATATAATGCCTCGCTGCACCGTCTAAATATATAAATATTCGTTACCCAATTTCGAGTCTACTGTATACAATGCTAAACAACTACAGTACTGTCCCAACTTGGGTTCCCAGAATATGTCGTTAGTCGTTACCCCGAAGTCTCCTACAATATTCATAACCCATTCCTTAAACTTCAAACAGAACTTTAAACTTACGTAACCCCATAAAAGTCCCGAAATAACTTTCACTTACAATGTTTACAAATAAGAGCTTCGTTAGTAGATAAACATAAAAGGGTATCGTAATGTTTGGACGACACCTGGTACACGCATGCGCTTTACAACCGGGTAAAAGCAACGCACCTGACCTGACTGCTATAAGGGTAGACCACCATGTTTCTTGTTCGAGATTTTGTGTGATGCGTTTTTTTGACAACGAGAAATCACCGCTTGAGTCTTAGATCCGAACCTTAAAGTAGGTACCAACCAATGTATAATTTTATAGTTACTTCCGTCTGTGTCGACATGAATGAAACTGCAGTAAAAATTCAACAAAAAAGGCATTTTAGTGGCAAAATTAATTAGAAAGCTGCTTCTTACCTCCATCTCATAATTACATGAACCTAAATTGTTTTAGGTACATCCTATGTTGCTCGTAATCGGCGTATAGTTATTTATTTCTTTTTTCAAAGTCTGTTTAAAACAAATTATGTTAAAATTAAGTCGGATAACCGCTAGTTTCTTATCAACATTATTGTCGTTGTAGGTATGTTACACATTTATTTATTTATACTTTAAGCACACAGTCATAATAATACATAGGCGGACTTAATGTCAATGGCATTCTCTACCAGTCAACCCTTGAGTGATGAAGAGACAAACTGTAACACGTACATTTTTTACACGCACCTAAATAGCTTAGAGGTGGTGTGTGCCAGCCCTAACCTAATTTATCTCGCCTGCCTCATCAACGCACACTGTAAGCAGCGTTTAATTTTAGAAGCTTCGCCGGTATATTCTACCGTGAAAGCTTTACCAACCGTCTACTTTCATGGTAATCTAAGGGAAGAAAGATGGGCTTTTCTTTTGGCTTTTTATGGCAGTGTGAGAAATGCTGGTGTTTGTTGAGATTAGGCAAGAACATAGTGTGATGGGGAGTCGAGATGGCTCAGAGGTATCGTGATGGCTCAGAGGAGGAGATACCAACCGACCTGTCCGGTAGGTTGGTATTATTAAGAACATTGTGTTGTTTATCAAATGTATGTGTTATTGAATAAAATAAAAATTAATAAATCAATCTGTATAGGTATTAATATTTTTTATGGCTTGTGAATTGTTCGTTATTAATTATTATCTTTGAGTAGAGTAGTAATATTATTTAGATAGTCAAGGCGAATAAACGACGTTAATAAACAACAGCATTTGAAATTATAATTATCACTGTTTATTATTTAAGTTAGAAAATTATCTTGATAATTTTCAATATCATTTTTCACGTTTATACGAGCGCGTTTTGACGCTTCCTCGCGTTTCCTAATGAGTTAAGTGTCAAAGGCCAAAATGGGTGTAAGTACAATAGAATTTATTTTACACACGCCAAACTATTAGGTACCTCAGATTCAGATAAAAGAGCCCTATCAAACAGACTAAATGTTGTAGAATATGTTGTATTGTGGAACTTATTATATGAAAGAAGTTATACAGATCATATGAACCTAAACCCTTTACCATTGTAAAGATGGTAGGAGGTACCTACTTTGAATTTGTCCTACTAATATTGGGTATAAACGCGAAAATTTGTAAGTATGGATGTTTGTTACTTTTTCACGTAAAAACTAAAGAACGGATTTGGATAAAATTTGGTACACAGATAGTAAGTTTATAACCTGGATTAACACAGTATAGTTTTTATTTCGATTTTACTTTCCCGTGGTATAATTTTCGAGTTGTAGCAGGCGAAACCGCTGGTAACAGCTAGTACACATAAATAAAAGATCTAGAAAAGACTAATGAACTCCAAATTGAAAGTCACCAAGGACAGACATGGTCTCACTAAAATCTGATTTAGCCGTAGATACATATAGGTTAGTACTAACGAACAATTCCAAAGCTCAATTGGTTAATTCTTGTCAGACAGATGGTAAGGCGAACTTGACGTGAAATGAAGTAATATTGAAAAGAGTATCCCAAAAAAAAAAAGTGGAGTATCCTAAAACAAGTTTTGACACCTGCTACTAACTGTACCAAGCATTTGTTGCAATGCACTTTTACCGACATTCATGGTCGTTAAGTCTTGTTAAAATTTAAACATTTTAGCGCAACTTTCTGATCTATTTCTTTCATTTTTTTTTTGGGGTTTGGAAATCATGAAATGACTCCTCCCTCTGTGGAAGAAGCGGTAGGGAGACTTACGGACTAAAAACCACCCATGTTCCTTCTTAGCCCTTTGTGTCCGAGGCCGCGGTATCTCTTTCGAACAACCCGCAGCCCCGGCAGACGTTGGCCCTTGCAATGTTGCTGACATCTCTTTGAGGCAAACGTGAAACACGCGTGAACGCGCCGTCGACACGGCCTTTCGTCATCATAAGATGGACGACGGCGAGCAAGCTTCAAAAGAACCTTCTCCTGACAATAACAAACACAACAAAAAAAAAGAATTTGCGAAATCGGTCCAGCCGTTCACACGTGATGCTGTGACTAAGGAAAATAGGCAAAACCAAATCGAATCTACTCAACTGGGCAGAAACTGTAATCACAAAACACAATGGTCCTTTTTTTTGAAGGCGTTATAAAACGCTTTCAAAGCTCAGGCCTAAGAATTATCTTTATCTATAATAGGTACACTGTCTAAGTCCGCCCAGTCGCGGCAGATGGACGCGGGCGCGCGACCGGAGCAGTCGCGTGGCGACGCGAACGCCTACGAAAATTGTCATAGTGGTTACGCTGTGTAGTGTCATGTGCGTTTGCTATTGTGATTCTTGCAGGCGTATGTGAATGTAAGTAATTATGTTTTTCTTTAATACGATTTTGTGTCATGTTTTTTGTTTACATTATATTGATGTTATTGTGTGCCCTCGCATCATGATTTATGGGCAAACAGTGTGATCATAATGATAATAATTTATTCATTAATAAATTACATCACAATTTCATGCAATATTTATTAATGTAGGATTACAATAAAACATAACGCAAAAATTTCATGCTGGTGACCTTAACAAAAGGTTTAGCCTGTAAAGGAATTAAAGTTTACCAGGACAATGGGACCATTATAAATTTGTGTTAGCAGCATTTCTCTTTGTGAAACAAGTAGGTATTTTATTTTAGAACAAAAATAACTTGAACATTGTTTTTCAAATTTAGTTATTCAATTTTAATATATTATTAATAGTAGGTACATTGAAACTAGACACCTACTTATTAGATACGCTAAACATATATCATAGTAAGGTAATCTCAGTAGTGAAAAATATTTTCATATAGAAATACTGTAATGGTATCTACACTAATATTATGAAGAGGAAAGATTTGTACCTATTTTTGTATGTTTGTATGTTTGTAATGAATAGGCTCAAAAAGTACTGGGCCGATTTCAAAAATTCTTTCACCCTTGGAAAGCTACATTCACCCTGAGTAACATTGGCTACTTTTTATCCCTGTATTCCCACGGGAACGGGATCTACGCGGGTGAAACCGCGGGACGTCCGCTAGTGGTTTATAAATTCATGACTTATTTTTAGATTAATAAAGATATTTCTAAAAAATTTATTAATTTACCGTTTTATTGGAGTGTGGTCAAGTCAAAATCAACCCATTTAATTTTAAATGAGCAACCACAGTCTAACCATTTCATTTTATGGCATTTTTAACCGACTTCCAAAAAAAGGAGGAGGTTATCAATTTTTTTTTTTTTTTTTTTTTTATGTTTGTTCGCTCATAACTTGCGACTGGGTGAACTGATTTTCATGATTCTTTTTTCATTTGAAAGCTGGTGCTTCCCGTGTGGTCCCATTGTCACCATTTCAATATCTGATGATGGGATCTTGTAGAAATCGGGGGAACTCTTCAATATATAACAGCAGATTAACCGCGATTGTTGCTATAGCATATCTAAGCATTGTTTACGCCATCACACAACATAATATCACGCCTGTACTCACTACAAAGGTTATAACTATTTTGTGAAGATCTCATGAAGAACTTCGGAGATAGGCAACGGAACTCCTCAATAAATGATAGCAAATGGACTGGGATTGCTGAAATCTCATATTGTCTGTCTATTGTTTACACCAGTTCCTAACATAACATCACGCCGGTACGTTGTGAAGGGGTAAGCACATGTGAAACACTAAAAAGTGAAAAATAAAAACTTTTTTACAAAAAATAAAACCGACTTCGACAAAAAAAACACTCAAAAGTGAAAAATAAACTTGAGAAGAAAAATCAGTTTCTGAAGTCGGTGACAAAAAAATGAAATCAAAGAAACAAAAGTCACCGACTTCAGAAACTGATTTTTCTTCTCAAGTTTATTTTTCACTTTTGAGTGTTTTTTTTGTCGAAGTCGGTTTTATTTTTTGTAAAAAAGTTTTTTTTAAAGAATAGTGATTACAATGAAAAGTCGTATAGTTATTAAAAAACTATTGCTTAATATGTGCATAACTGCATAGATATTTTTAAATGCATACACTATATTTACAATTTGTATCCGTGGTAATACGTAGACCAGTAATTATTATCGTATAGCATAGGCATTTCTCTAGCTATTTTGTGAGGGTATGTTGTTTTAACCTGGATGTCTTGTTTGTAACCTGCATCCTGATTACACCCTTTCAACAAAACCGAAGAAAAATCTCAGCCCGCTTTACTACGACTCAAACTCAAACTCAAATATTTTATTTCAATTAAGCCATTACAGGCACTTTTGAATGTCAGAAGGACGGAAGAAGAACGAAACTACGAGTGCAATACGTCATTCCGAAAGCCACCACGCCGAACCACACGCATTAAAATACCGCGGGGTTCCGGTGTCCGCCTATGCATATTTCTTATGCACATTTTTATTTATTTGTACTCTTCTTCATACTTATTTTGAAAACAAGTTATTGTAAAAGAGATCATGTCATGATCAAAATATGAAATTAAATAATGTAGCGATCGAAAACTTAGTATTAAAACTATTCGAGTAGTGTAAATCACAATTATTTGCCCATGGTGCAGGCAGTATCTACGGTCACCAACATAAATTCAAATCATTTATTGTAATCCATAATGTACATTTTCAGGTGATATGTAAAATAATTCTGGATACAATTTATGGACCCTGTCGGGCACAGCAGTTGTTTATATAAGTAGAGAAAGAAAAGAAACAAACCGCTCTTCCTCTAAGAGCGGTTTGTTTCTTTTATTATTAAGTTGGTATTATTTCTATATCTATCTTATCAGACTTAGATATTATCCGATCCTGATAAAACTTTAATGTACAAATTCATTTTCAACGCTAGCTTAAAATTGCTTTCGCCCCACGAAGAAAAGACGTCACGTATCATTTCAATTCACAATACCCAAATGACCGCGACCCTCGGAACGGAAGGCTGGGGTTCAAATCCGCCGCCATTGAAATATTATGACGGTATTATTCACAATTCTATTCTAATTCCACTCTTAAAAACGCATTTTGGGCTAGCCTGAGGGGCTATAGGAAATATTAGAAATGTAGTACGACTCAGATTTAATATCTACTTTTTGATGATCACTGGTAAAGAATAGGTCATCTTCCCGTGGGGGGTGTTAAAAGGAATCGGAGCGCGGAAGAATATTAGGAAGTAACGTTTTCAAAGTTTGAACTTTCATTCATTGACTAATTGACCGACACTTAGACAAACGGTACATAATTTCTTCAGTAAATGGTTTAATTGAAATAAATGTTCAGAGTTCGAGTTTTCCATTTGCCAAGTGTGGTATTATGGCTATAACTCTCGGGTAGGTATTCATTATCGCGGGTAAATGAAATTAATTTCACAAGTATCTTAGTAAATGGCGCAGCTTTTGTTCTCAAGGTCAAGGGTACAATTCCAGCACCAGAACAAATATTTGTATGGTCTCCTGATGTTTGCTTGGGCGTCTGGATGTTTGTGATTTGTGTATAAATGGCGCCGAAGGCGAGCCTAATGATTTTGTATAAGACTTAGTGGAAATGTTTTAAGTAGGTTTAGTGCTCCCGATATAGTTCAAATAGGTACCTATACTTAAGTACTTCCTGCTTTTAGTCTGCATCGTTCGCCGGACGTCTACGAGTGTAATTCTATTTCAAATGGAAGACATTATCGTGATCTAGTTTTTCTGTCAGTAAATTTTCTGAGCAGTATCTCGGCTTCTATGGATGTAAGTAGGTACTACGTTGGTGCAGCGACAAGGTTTAACCTCAGTACGAATAAATGGCGAACTGACTGTAGATTTCGCAAAGTAACATAACTACTTTACATTGTTTGCCAGTGCCTGGAGCCGACTTGCTGTCTTCAAAAACGACACAGCATTAATAACAGCATGAGTAGACTAAATAAATGTATTGATGAAAGATCTTGTCAAGATCAGCTGCGTCGCAGTTACGTGGCAGGTCCAACACCTTCCATAGGGTTTCGTATGTTACAACCTGTGTGCACGCCCACATCACACGCTACGCACACTCAAATTTTAGTGCTGAACTATAGCAATTGCAAAGTGCTGCACACTCTTGCAGAGACTCCGAGTGCATATAGTAGTGCCCCTTTTAAGCCTCAGTGTTCTTCGCTTGCTGTCCATTCGGTTTTTGCGAATCTCTCTTCAGTGAGCTCTAGCCCTTTATGACGCTTTAGCGTGTGTGCTATAAGTGAGCCACCATCACAAGTTACGCTTATGTGATATAACCTAAATCGTGATCACCATTTTCGTAACATCTACCTAATACTTTCACATACCAATCTACCAACACCACCTACAGTACTGGCAACTTTAGGTACCACCTACCCGATAAATATATTTTCAGCCACGTCTTCTAAGGATGTAGATTCAATATATTACAGAGAAAGTTTCCTAGGAAATCCTCTTCCTGATAATTTCGTGTCTACTAACTTTACTTGCTCCGATATAATACTGTTTGGGATAGTTGTAGTTTTATTAATGTCATAGGAAAAGTGATATGGTTCAACTTAGTCGCTCTTAGTTTATTATGAAACTGATCTTGTGTTTTGTAGTTTTACCGCTGTATGTGGTGTTGTGTAGTTTTTGATATGAGGAAAAAAATTGATGAATGAATAGACACAAACGTACTTACAACCAATTTACAAACGTTTCTCATTATTCTGTGGTGGTTTTATGTAGGTATTGATTTACGATATTATGGGCACCTCCTTCCTACTTCTGTTCTCCTGGTAGTTTGTGGGACTTTGATACTTACGTTTTATTTCGCACCTTTTTTCAATTTAATGAAATTACATCCAAATGGGTCGATTTAACTACGATATTTTTTTACCATGGTATTCTGTAGTCTGGGCCGCGGACCAGAGGCCAGTTTCCCCCTAACCCTCGAAGACTCGGTAAAAAGAAAGAGCAACAGAAACCTTCTCTAGAATCACTTCTTTGTTAGGTTAGGTTGAATCGACTTCTAGTCTAACCGGATGCAGCTGAATACCAGTATTTTACATGAACCGACTGCCTATCTGACCTCCACAACCCAGCTAATACTTGGTAATACAATACCCTTGGGTAAGACTGGATGTCAGACTTTCAGGTCACTGTAATGACTGCCGAAGATCTTTATATGACAGAAGATGGAACCAACAGTAACGTGCTTTCCGGGGTAAGCAGGAAACTTAGTATGTTATGGGTGGACAGGACAGGCGGCTTAACCTAAAGATCGACGCGAGTGGCAGTTACTATTAAGCCACGAGCTAAAAATAATGAATTTAAAAATAATAATCAAAAATAAATAATAATCTCAATAAATGTAGGTAATCAATAATAAAATCAATAATAATTAATCTTAATGTGGCGTAGCCCACACTATTGTAAAACTAACCTTAATTAGTAAATATACTTATTGTGTTCTTTTGTATGTGTATAGTGTTAAGTTAGTGAGTATGAGTTATGTAACTTCACAATGTATTGGTACCAGAAATTCTAAAGATAAAATATTATATAAATAGATATTTCAACAAACCAACACAATTATTAATTTGTTATTAGAGAGCTAGCGAGCGCGTCACAGCGGCCGGTTCCTTATCGCACTTGGCGTTGGAATGTGAGGGGCGCGCGGGCGCGGGTGCGGGGCGGAGACCCGAGTTGCGCGCGCGCGGCGACACACGGCCGGCTCGGCAGTACGGATATCTCTGTGACGCGGAGCGCTTGTTCCTCATGCTTATGCGCCTTAGCTTTTGTTTACGTTCAGTGCGGTCGTAACAAAGTGTCTCGCTTCTCTGCTTAACTCTTACTATAATCATAAGACTTGACTCTTTCTCCTTCTATCTGTTGCTGTGCTTGTGCTTGAACAATATACCTCAGTGCAAACCCTATACGTGTCTTCTCATTTGGAACACCCTATCAAGCAACATAGTAAGACTTTTACATTGGTGACCCCGACGTGATCAATGTAAAAGTCTTACTATGTTGCTTGATAGGGTGTTCCAAATGAGAAGACACGTATAGGGTTTGCACTGAGGTATATTGTTCAAGCACAAGCACAGCAACAGATAGAAGGAGAAAGAGTCAAGTCTTATGATTATAGTAAGAGTTAAGCAGAGAAGCGAGACACTTTGTTACGACCGCACTGAACGTAAACAAAAGCTAAGGCGCATAAGCATGAGGAACAAGCGAGCAATATTCGTCTTTAAGGATCTAGCCACGACATCGCACGTGTTTCTGAGAGATG
This sequence comes from Diarsia dahlii, assembly GCA_949775195.1. Lineage (NCBI taxonomy): Eukaryota > Metazoa > Arthropoda > Insecta > Lepidoptera > Noctuidae > Diarsia > Diarsia dahlii. The sequence continues at coordinate 21,160,250 of OX459197.1, read as the reverse complement.
ATGCTTCTTCAGGATCATTTAAACCATCTTATACAGGACCTCATAAAGTCTTAGAACGAGGGGATAAAGTGTTCAAACTCCTCCATAGTGGTAAAATAGTCACAGTATCAATAGACCGAATCAAACCGGCCTATATATTGAATAGCACACACAACACAATCAGTCCCAACAGTAATCACACTAATAGTAAAATCACAAACACTGCACAACTACCACAACAAACACCAGTCACCAATTCAGCTCCTAAAGCCGACGACAATAGTGTCGGACGGACGCGATCAGGACGTAAGGTGCACTTTCCAGACTATTATCGCCCGTAGTGACGGTCTCTGGAGGGGGGTGATGTGGCGTAGCCCACACTATTGTAAAACTAACCTTAATTAGTAAATATACTTATTGTGTTCTTTTGTATGTGTATAGTGTTAAGTTAGTGAGTATGAGTTATGTAACTTCACAATGTATTGGTACCAGAAATTCTAAAGATAAAATATTATATAAATAGATATTTCAACAAACCAACACAATTATTAATTTGTTATTAGAGAGCTAGCGAGCGCGTCACAGCGGCCGGTTCCTTATCGCACTTGGCGTTGGAATGTGAGGGGCGCGCGGGCGCGGGTGCGGGGCGGAGACCCGAGTTGCGCGCGCGCGGCGACACACGGCCGGCTCGGCAGTACGGATATCTCTGTGACGCGGAGCGCTTGTTCCTCATGCTTATGCGCCTTAGCTTTTGTTTACGTTCAGTGCGGTCGTAACAAAGTGTCTCGCTTCTCTGCTTAACTCTTACTATAATCATAAGACTTGACTCTTTCTCCTTCTATCTGTTGCTGTGCTTGTGCTTGAACAATATACCTCAGTGCAAACCCTATACGTGTCTTCTCATTTGGAACACCCTATCAAGCAACATAGTAAGACTTTTACAAATAATAATTTAATAATAATAATCTCTGAGACCTATTGGACTTATCACACGAGGTTGTCGATATGTGCCATGTGAACTCGGCTATCATTGTGCCGATAGTCGTCACGGCCAATGGCCTGATAGCAATGTCAAAACTTTAACTTGGCGGTTGGATCAAGGGCCTGATTCAGAAGGTAGTACTTCTTGATACGGCCCGTATTGTGAGGAGGTTCCTGTCTCTGGAACCCTAACCACCGGTGGCTTGGACCCTGCTCCCGACACCGGTGGACTACTATTTTTTTATATTTTTAAATGTTTTTTTTTCTTTTTTTAACAAATATTTAACAATGTAAATTAGTATGTAAGGAAAATAAATAAAGAGAATAATAATCTCTGAGACCTATATGAGTCCATAACTTGTTAGTGCTTAGTGATGGACTGTGTTTATATATGCTATGTTGATGTTGTTAGTATTTCATATATGAACCCTTTTTAAGTTGCTAGTACGGGAAACCCTTGTTAAGGTGCGTACGGACAGCGCGTTCCTGTGTTTACGAGTAGTCGGAATACACTGTGCACGCATACATTGGATACGCGTAAGGCTCATTTACAGAGCACCGCGAACCTGAACGCGAGGTTAATCGATCCATAGAGTTCCAAATTCATAAAGTTGAATCAATCTGAAATATTTTCATTATTAAAACTTGATGAACACGCGTGTCTGTCCATTTAGCCGTCCAAATATAGCGTACCCGGGTGTGCGCGTCTCCTTGGCCCGCCCGCGTTCCCAAAGGGTGTACGCGTAGCTGCAAGTATGGACATGGCGTTCCAGGACACGCGTACCTGTAGGCTTAGCCAAGTTGACAATCTACAAGCGTAAACGTTAGTAGAAAACGACTCAAATGTATGGGAGTGACGTCATCGCAACGCTAAGTCACGTGATCAGAACAAACGAATAGAAAATACGTAGCCATGTTGACAACTTATCGTATCGTTCAAAATGATAGAATGAAATCTGATCCTTTCTATAACGTTGATCGCTACATCCCATATAAATGCTAGCCAAATCACACTTTTGACAAGCGCAAACGAAACGTTGGCGAAGTATTTGAACGCTAGTGTAGCGTAAGCCGAGACCCTGGAGATAACGCTAAAAAATGGCGTCTATGTACGATCCAGCTGTCTTGAGACCGAGAAGTGTTTTGTTTATTTATCATAATTTTAAGTTGTAGGTGCCATTTAACATTTAAAATCTATACTTTATAATATTATAATTATACATAATATATTGTGGTGCGCTAAGGGTCAAACACAATAATTGTTTTAATTATTTCGAAAGAAGTATCTAGTATTATTTCAAGCCGTGATACGCAACACGTCATTGTTTATGTACAACATATTTCAAGTGCCCAAGTATATTAGATTTTAACAAAGGAAGGTCACGAAATAACTAATAATACACGTACCTTCCCATGAATTCCAATAAAGCTGCGAACTGTTCTGGGTCTGCTCGAGATCTCGATTCCATTTTATAAAAGTTATCACTTCATTTAGGTATCTTTCATCCAAATGCAGAATATCATATTATTTCTGGACACAGTATTGTTTAAAATTACATTCCGCGCTGTGATTTTATAATACACCAATTATAAGAAGAACTTGTCCTTTATTTCACTTACTTTTTTAACACTTAAATCAATTTATTACTTTCTTAACAATTCAAAACAAAACTTCAACCCGCGCATAATGTAAACAACTGTGTCTTTGACGTTAGTTTGACGTTAGTAGATACTCTCACCATAGACTAAAGTGTAGGTTTTGTCTACATTTACTAGAGAATGAGCGATCGACTCAGTTTTGTGAAGTTGGCTACCAACTTAGCGCTTTCTACAAGCGCTTGCGCCGAAGCGTTCATTATTATAGAAAGAGAATAGATACGAAGCGGTTGTAACTTGTCTAGCCCCTCTGTACACGCTATGCGTACGCACCTTTAGAGCGGGACTCCACCAAAGTGGAGATGTTCCAAGCGGAGAGGAGATGTGCCAAAAGGAGAGGAGATTTGCCAAGCGGAGAGATGTGCCAAATTCGACCCATCACAGTTACATCTGGTCTTTCGCCCTTCCTGTGATTGGTCGAATTCCACATCTCTCCACTTGGCACATCTCCGCTTTGGTGGAGCCCCGCCCGGCCCTAACACGAGACCACTCGCACTTGGATGAATTTTATTCTTCAAATCACAAATAATTGTGAAAATATCCAGAAAGACGAAAACCAAAGCAATTTATGATTACGAAAATTGATGGGAATTCAGGACGACACAATCAAGCCTTCACATAAAATTCCACACAATAATTTTCATTGAAGTAATCCTTTTACATATTCAAGTATCGCCTAAGTGAACACTGATATTTATCGGCTCCAGAAAATAGTGTAAATTTTTAATTTTATACCTGAGCCAAATATTTTAACGGTTCGAGGTTGTCTCGGGGGACTTGGCAGAGAGCCCGGTTGCTTGGTCAATGCCTCCGTTGTATGTACCTACACATTTCTTCACACGCTGCAGTGGTCAGATAAAACGTTCTTCGGTCTTTTCAGTGCAGTGAATTTACTTGAGTACAGCTTTGCTCACAGCTTCACTCACTTCGCCATCGGGGTCAGAAATTACGCTAAGGAAATTAATATCTTCTAGAACAGGGTTAAAATATGAACTCTTATGAACGTAACATAGGTCATGTTCTACTCGTGTGTGCCAAATTTAACGAAACGTATCCAGTCGTAAAGGAGTGAAGGGGTAACTGACACTCGTCGACGGACAGTATTTATGATAATTTATTAAAAATAGCTGATGCCCGCGGCTTCGCCCGCGTGGATACTGTAAAAACAATCCTTGATGCGGATTATATATTATTATCATTCTAAAATTTCAGCTCGATCGGTGCAGAACTTTTTGAGTTTTTGAAGCGTACACAAACCATCATAACATTTTTATATATATAGAATAGATAGAAGATAGATAGATAATAATATGGATTTGTGGTGAGAAAATTCTAACTATCACCTACTTAAAACTACGAATTTTATGCAATAATGAAATTCGTCAGTCCAAGACCAATTTTAACTGCTAATTTATAAATATGGCTGTCTGCAAAGGTAGCAATTAGACATAATTACAGTGATAGCGTCAGACTGCGAATTTATTTGTCTAGCTTGGTGACATTATGCGGGTATTTGACAAAGTTCTATCCTGCCATGATCTTCAAAAGTCTTATTATTTATCAGCAGTACAGTCATATTCATAATCATAAATATCTGTCCATGTCGCATAATTCTTTCAGATCGTTTTTGTGATTTTGAAGGATTATAGCACTGTACAAGATTTGGCCCTACAGACAAAGCTAAGATGAAAGTGTTCAAATGAAATGTGCAAAATTACATGCGTCAATGTTTAGACAATCCCTTTCCTTTTACGCAAACAATCATACTGGCAATGAACTGCAAAAGACTAATACTCGTAATAATAGAAACCCCAAGAGCTTATGTTTTGAATGTGTTAATATCAATTTGTTTCGAGGCCACATCTGTCCCTTTGGGCTAAACATTTGAGCAAAGTTTTGTTTAATTAAAATCATCGGACTGTCCTCGGTGTAAGTTAGAGCTATCAAAATTACGTTAAAGTTAGAGACAAGTGCGCTGTGTTTTATGAGGGTTACGAGAGGCACAGAGAGGGAAGGCTAGTTGTTTAGGCGAACTATGTTATTAGATTTAACTGAGAGATGGGACTCTCAATCCTGAATCTTGATTATTAAGGAATTATTTCTGGTGGCCCTTCAATGTTGCTGACATCTCTTCGAGGCGCACGAGGAACACGAAAGCGCCGACACGTTTAGTACTTACTTTCATTATAATCAACCACGAGAAAATCTAAACTTTTGAGTTATATCATCCTTGTTGCAACCGAACGATCTGTCTATTAGAACCTGTAAATTGATTTCCACAATAATCATCTTCAGGAGAGATACGTAAAGAATTAACTTTAATAATATTACATTCTATTGAGTCAATTTCTTGTAATCACTTAATTTTCAGATCTGATTACAAAAACATTTTATTCGTTAAAATAGAATTCTGTCGCTATATTTAATTAGTGTCACCAGAGACGAACCTTCCTAATATACTTGAAATACGGCAAGAGGTCTTCATTTGTTGTACGTGGACCCGGCGAATGGTTTAATTTATGTCTTCTATAGAGGGTACGGTATTGTTTTCGAGACTACTCTAAGGTCAAAATCCTTTCAAGAGAGGTTATTTTTTACATAACTCTCCTTTTGGGCTTCACCGCAGTCGGGTAAAACAATCCCGCAGGTTTACGCAATGGTGTACCTACAAAATGGCAGTTTTAAAATATTACTTCTTGTATGAAAGATAGACTACATGTCACAAAAAGGTGTGTACACACTCACAAAATTTATAATCTTTCATCACCATCATATCAGCTGAAAGACGTTTACTGATGGCCATAGGCCTCCCCAGTTGTCGCTTTGACCGGTCCCGTGCTTCTTGTATCCATCGGTTCACCTAGGAGGGCCTACCAACGCAACGTCTTCCACTCAGCCTCTGCTCGTTACAAATACCTAAACATAAAAAAAAAATCTGAAATTAAAAAATAAAAATAAATTGTCTCTCAGGTTAATAAACCCAATTACACACCGTTATTCAATGAGACCACTTCCGGACAGTGCATTTCACGTAACAAATAGATAAATAATAGATTCCTCGGAGCGTGCACTCCGTTTCTAAGACCACAGTCGATTTATCTCAGTGTCGGACACTAACTCACCGTGTCCGACTTGTGCGTCCGAAGGACAGGCTCCGGACATTAGGAGTATGTACTGAGCCTTAGTCTACGGAGAGGCTGGCATGTAAAAGTGTCAAAAATAGGTCTATTACTATTGTCATCCTTTTGTTCATCGTTGCTGCAGTTTTCATCAGCCTTTAATTTGGGAAGGCCGATCTGTCACCCCGCTTTGTCCCCTTAGACCCGAAGGATGATTATAAACCTAAACCACTAGTCTTATGTGTGGCATTACTATTAAGAATTAATATATTAAATTTTGTGGGGGACAAAAAGGAATAAATAAGTTTCATCTGTCCCCGTATCACCAATAGGGGGACAGATGAAACTGTTAAGGAGTGAATAAAGTTCGAACTGTCCCCTCATTGCAAACAGGGGGACAGATCAAACTTTTTTTTCCTATCCGTCACCCTACGGGGACAAAGCGGGGTAACAGATCGGCATATTCCTTAATTTGCAGCCTATATTATGCAACTTTATATTTATATTTTTAACTAGCTTTTTCTCGCGGCTTCACCCGCGGGGATGTCAAAAATGACCCCAACAAACTTTCATCTCTCCTATTTAACTCCCGGGTTGAATTTCGAAAAAAAATAATTATGTGCAGTAAGTAGTTTTTGAGTTTATCGCAAACAGACAGACAGACGCGGCGGAGGAATTTGTTTTATACAATACTAGCTGATGCCCGCGGCTTCACCCGCGTGGATGTCGTTCAAATTATATACTAAAACCTTCCTCTTGAATCACTCTATCTATTAAAAAAACCACATCAAAATCCGTTGCGTAGTTTTAAAGATTTAAGCATACAGACAAACAAACAAAAATAGCGACTTTGTTTTATACTATGTAAGATTGTGAAAGCCAGTTCATCGGCATAAGTTTATTTTTCAGTTTACACAGAATACAATGTAGTGAACTAGATATATTCAGAGTTCAGGTATCTACGTCATCCACCAGACTTGAACTCCGAAATGGTTGGGATGGCTATTACATTTTATTCTCACATCTGCAAGGAAATTGCGTTGCATAGAAATTATGTAAACAATATTCTCGTCTCAACGTTTGGCGGCGTTATTAGTTTTGTTTACTATCGTGGAATTCGCGAAATATACTAAAGTTGGGAGGAGTTGATGCTTTCAGCGAGGTAACTGACCTATGAAATGTTTGTGAAAAGTGAAAGTTACAACAGACTATTCGGTTATTTTATAGAGTTTAATATTTTGCTCGACGCTTTCGTATTCATTCTATTTTTATTGGCAGGGTCTGTTAAAGAACATGGTTGCATACATTTTAAGTTGATTTACTCATTTTTGAAGTAGCAGGGTTGTATTATTGTTGGTCTTACGTCGGAGCATCTGAAGAGCAGTTTCCATTTTGTCGGTTTATGGTGTTGAGTAGTTTTAGGCAGATTCAAACATCATAAATATTTATATTGTCCGCGGTGTCTCTCTCAATATCTGCACACTTACAGCATGTTGAAACGGTATATTTACATGATATATAATGGTGCCCACTAATGAATCACCATTTATTTAATTGAATTAGATTTATTCGTTCGTTATACGTTTATTCGTGCGCCAAACATATTGCTAAGTACATAATGCATTAAAATAATGGTCAAAAATACACCATACAGAAACGTAAGCTAGAATTTATAGCCTCAATTTAAAACACTGACACTACACAGTACCCCGACATTTTCTCAGTTTTATAACCAAGTTAAGTAGAAACACTGCTGGTTACATTTCTCAGTAAATATAATAGCTAGTAATACTGGTACTTGTTGTTGAACCGTCCTCTGGTTACGTCTGGTAACCTTATCTACTTGTCTTTTAAAAATAAAAGAAAATTAGGACGTGTGCACACAGTTCTCATATAACGGTTCTTGGAACAAGGTCTTGGTAGCCTTAGCTTTTATAAATATGAATCGAAAGGGCTGGAACAGTTATTTTTATTCATACCACTTGACTAACATGTTAGTTGAGAGACAGAAGCAAATATTGTTAATAGTTTGAGAAATTAACAATAGATTAGTCTAGTTTATTCATTCATAGAAATAACGTTTACAAAATATTTTATCACAAAACTATTTAAATTTATCGAATTACATTACAATCGACGTCTTCATCACATTAGTTGTGTGTGAGTAAGGCTGATCCATCGCCGAAGCCGAATAGCTTGGCTAATGGTTTGAATTTGTGTCTTGTGCCGCGAATACACATGCTAGTGGCACGGATTATTGCGATGATGATTCTGGATCTTAACCAACCCATCACTACGCTGAAGGACTTGTTCCAGAGGTCAGCGATTGCAGAGCCAAGATGTTTTATGAAAGTAGACATTTGTGGAGCGAAGACTCCGTCAACGGATGTAACAAGTAGACCAGGGTCGATAATTTTTGAAACCAAAAAAAATTACAGTAGGATGAAACCCATTAGAAAAGGAGGGGAATATGATCAAAATGAAAGGAAAAATAAATTACGGTCGATCCGAGTTCGGGAAGTGGGGGTGGGGGGGTTTTAAGGGGGAAAGCGGTTTATCTCGATTTCCGGCAAAACTACAAGTCCTATGGAAAAAAGTTAAATTGCAAAGTTGTAGGTAATAAAAAGATCTACAACTTTTGTATTTTCCATTTTTTCACATAACCTCAAAATTTAGGTGAAAAATTTAAAAAACCAAGTTTTTGGTTTTTTATTTATATCTTTTTCAAAAAAAACAATTTTTTCTACGAAATTTAGTGAAATCTTACCTTATTAAGATCCAAATACACTGTAATTTTTTTGGTAAAAAATATTTATTTTTCACTTTATTATTGACTTAATATCGAAAAATCAGCCTTATTTTCAATCGAAAATTCTGACGTCAAAATATCTGCTTTTTTTAAAAAGTCGGTGGGCGTTGTGTTCCTTATAATCTCTACTTTCTGATGATGTATAAAAAATATACATTGCAATAGTAAATTTTCTCAGAAAAAGCAAAATCAGCTGCTACAAAATAACAGGTAGTAAGGGCCAAACCCTCCTAGCCCCTCCCCACTTCTCTGTAAAATACCTTTTGATGGGCCAAAATTTTCCGTAGGTCTCCACGATATATAAATTATCTTAATAACAATAAATAGGCATAAAACAGCAATAAATACGCTTATAATTTCTTGACTAGGCCTTATTATTTGGTAGTGGATATTATTTCGCAGCAGCTGTATTTATATTTTCTGAGAAAATTTACCATTGCAATGTATATTTTTTATACATCATCAGAAAGTAGAGATTATAAGGAACACAACGCCTACCAACTTTATAAAAAAAGCAGATATTTTGACGTCAGAATTTTCGATTGAAAATAAGGCTGATTTTTCGATATTAAGTCAATAATAAAGTGAAAAATAAATATTTTTCATCAAAAAAATTACAGTGTATTAAGGGCATAAAAATGTAAGTTTTCACTAAATTTCGTGAAAAAGAAAATGTTTTTTGTAAAAGATAAAAATTAAAAACCAAAAACTTGGTTTTTTGAATTTTTCACCTAAATTTTGAGGTTATGTGAAAAAATTACAAAGACAAAAGTTGTAGATCTTTTTATTACCTACAACTTTGCCATTTAACTTTTTTCCATAGGACTTGTAGTTTTGCCGGAAATCGAGATAAACCGCTTTCCCCCTTAAAACCCCCCCACCCCCACTTCCCGAACTCGGATCGACCGTAATTTATTTTTCCTTTCATTTTGATCATATTCCCCTCCTTTTCTAATGGGTTTCATCCTACTGTAATTTTTTTTCATTTTTTACCATTTTTGAAGGCTTCGGCCCTGGTCTAAAGAGGGGTGAATGTGGCATGTCGCAATTCACAAGCATTTGAATATTTTCTTAGTTTTTCGTCTTCAGCGGATTTTAGTACAGAGGCGACAGGACGTGAAATATAAGAAGGAGCGTCAGTGTCTACGACACGGATATCAAATAACGCCTCCCTCTGAGCATCCCAAACGCCACGGCAAGAAAGGTCTCAAAGTAGTCCAAAATCTCCTTCGGAGATGATGGGTTCTTTGACTACGTTACCCCATGCATGTTGACATAAGTCGCAGAACAAATCTCTAATTTCATTATGACGACGTGTTATTAGACCATCCTTTTTACAACATGCATGCATGCATGATCGACATTGAATTCATCGCAGCCGCAGCCATCGCATGATTTTGGCATAGAGACTGGTAATCTGTGGTAACGTAACGCAAGTGCGTCTCTAAACTCTAATGAGGATAGATCGAAATGGTCTTTGTTCTTAGACGGTATGGTAGATAACCAGTTGGAGGATTTAGTTTTCATTTTTGTCGAAATCGAACGTGGAGAAATTAATTGTTTAAAGGGTAAAGTGCCTGCGAGGAATTTAAAAAATAGGTAGGTATTCGAAGACACTGTTTCCGTCGTTGTTGCTGCGTCAAGCCTACAGTGCGGTCAAATTATCTTGGCAGCTCTGAACATAGGCTCTGCGAACTACTGCGCAGGTACACTCGTGAAGAAAACTGTTATTGCCAGATTATTAAATATACGATCAGAAAATATCAAATACAAATAAAATAATATCAAAACACAAAGCTGTAACAAAATAACCTATTATTTATTAATATGTTAAATTTTGATTCGACTCACCTTTCGATAACGGATTTTTTGTCACAAACGCAGGTATTATTAAAATCCTGTGTGCCTGTTGACCTTGTTTTGTTTTGTCTTCTGCTGATATAGAGAGAAGTGGAAATTATGTTTATTCCTACTCCTCCGTTATTCTTTTCTGATTAATTGATTTGTTGCGGGATCCAAGACAGTTAAATCGTTTTTCAGGGACTTCATTGAGCTTCATTATCTCGGCGCTTTTTTGGTTGTCACCATTGTTGATTCTGGCTTTCAGGAGTTACAGTGGTTTGGGAATATTGTGGCGGGCTTGTCCCAAAAAAAATTAATCACTGTCGCTGAAGGGGGAAATTCCAACCATGAACTCTTGCATACCACGTGAGGTGCTTGGCATAGGCTCATCTTGGCAGTCGCTCTCACTCTCAGACTCATCTTCCGAGTCTGATGCCGTATTAATGATGAACTGCTCCGTAATTTCATCAATAATGTGGTCGCTGTTCCTGTATTCTTCCTCCACCTTCAGAACTTTACGACATAAAGCACCTCATTCGTCCTGCCCCATTAAATTAACCTTTTCCTTGATGAGCTCCATAGTCCGGGTTACGTTCCAGTCTACGTTTTTAGCGGCTACGTGACGCCCACGCCATCTCAATGGGGTTTAAGTCTAGATGATATGGGGGTAACCGTAGCACATCGTGGTTGGATCTTTTGAATAACTCATCAATGTTGTACCTTTTATGTACATCTTTGTTTTTTTTTATTAAGTTGTACATCTCGGGTTTGTGCATCCCCGTTTTGTAAGGTACACCTTTTTCGACCAACTAGGATCTAATAATTTGTTGTGGTACGGAGCATTATCTATTACCACAACCGAATGAGGGCTCAAATTTGGAATTAGTTGGGTCCGTAGCCATTTCTCGTAGTTTGTGAAATTCATGTCATCATGATAGTCTCCAGTTTTTATTCCAGACTTAAACATAAGCAGGGCGTTTAGAACAAACCCTGCTTCAGACCCGGCGTGAACCGTCACTATTCGTTGCCCTTTTGAAATTGGGCACTTTAGCCCTTCGGCGGAACCGTCTGACCATGCCTTACCTTTAGTATGGGAAGAGTGCGCATACGACTCGTCAGTATAAACGATTGGTCGTCCTTCATCCCTGTATTTTTTTATAGCCCTCAAGTATAGGATCCTTTTTAGGCAAATGTCAGTCTTCTCTATAAGTACCTTTCTATTGGTTTCTGTCTTTCGCCACTTGAAACCCAAGTAACCACTGTATTTAGACCTTTAGTATGGGAAGAGTGCGCATACGACTCGTCAGTATAAACGATTGGTCGTCCTTCATCCCTGTATTTTTTTATAGCCCTCAAGTATAGGATCCTTTTTAGGCGAATGTCAGTCTTCTCTATAAGTACCTTTCTATTGGTTTCTGTCTTTCGCCACTTGAAACCCAAGTAACCACTGTATTTAGGCTCGTTTTGCATCCTTTAAAGTTTATGTCGCGTTTTAATTTCGCTAACAACTTATTTATTGTCAGCATTTCCTTCTCGGTTTTGTGGAAGTTGTGGATACATCGTTTGATCACCCCATGATCAAAATTATCCACATCCGTAATAGGTTTACAGCTTGACCTTTTTTTACCAGGCGTGCGGAACACCGAAACTAAGTCCATCACATTGCCTTCATTGGCGATCCGATGGATAGTGCGTTTCGACACACCAGTTGCTTTGGCAATTCTTACAAATAGGTACATTGTCTACATCTTTAACACCATTTTCTTTTTCTCCTTTCATGTATTGAGTAAGGTCGTAAATAATTTTCCTCGCCTGGCGATTCAAAACAGTACTATGCTTTGGCGGCATATTTGACTAAATGAGTGCTCACTAACACTTACAAATAACAAAACAAAGTTAACTTAACACTAAATAAAAAAATTAACACCAATAATAACAATCAACAGTAATATTAAAAACAACAAACAAAAACAACGAAAACTTTTCTTTCTGACTGTGCTCAAGACAGAGATAGCGACAACAAATGCTGTAGTGTGACTGAGACGTATATAATACTTCGTACCGAATATTACCGAACTTGCACGAAGGTCACGAAGCTAACAAAAAGGCATGTGCATGTGCAACGGGCAACGACCATACAGCCACTAGACGCCTAATAACAGGCGACCAATGTCTGTCAACACATTAGGGCTATAAATCTTATAGCCGTCGTCACTCACAAAGTTCGTATTAGTTTCGACCACACCTGTGAGCCGTAAACACTTCCGCACTACACCTTTGAAAATTCGAGAAAATAAACATAATATGGCCCCGTGTACAGTACGTTGGTGTGATAAAGAAAGCCGGACTTCAAGTTTCCTGAAAGACGGTATCACATTTCATCGGTAAGTTAATGGTTCCTTAATCTAAATAAAATTAATTTTCTGACATTATTTTTCGGAGTTCATCTTATCTTGTTCTCACAATCTTGGAGCGCGCGTTGATGTCTTTTAAGATTGCATCTCTTTCTTTTGAGAGTATTTTTTTTTGCCATCTCTTTTCCTCGATTTTAACCCTTAAATTGGCAGTGTACTCCACCAAAGACATATACTTTGAAAACATCAATTGTTGTAGTAATCTAAAAAATAATACCTGTTATTATCATTTTAGCTTGCAATAATTGTGTATTTTAGTAGATAAAATATTAGGATGTGATAAAGTCAATAATTATCCGTCAAATTCAAAATATCTTCGAAGCGGTCTGACGTCTCAGTGTCACATGAAACCTTTTTAAGTTTTTCTGCGCTTTTTTGGTTAGGACTTGTGGTTATTAGGCTTTACATTGCACAGGGACATTATGCACAACATCAATCGTCCATAATTTTATGTGTAAATTACGTAATTACAATTTTATGAGTTTGAAACTTTGTGTGTACTCCCTGAATACCGTTGCCAAGTACGCGCAAAATAGACTTCGGTATACACAAAGTACATTGCCAAGTATACAAAGAATACAAAAGGCCTTTTTTTGTTTGTTTTTTGATATAAAATGATATCGATTTTATGTCGTATAGCATGTTATTTTATCTTTTCCTGCAGCACTTGAACCTGACACGATCATATAAATTCAAGCTTTGATCCCGAAAGAAAATGCATGATCCGATGACAGTTCTTGTTTTGATGATGAATCACACTTCCTCCACCAAGCTCAACTCTCACCCACTAGAATGTTCAGTCTTTCAAAGTCAAACATACATACAACGTTGTAACGTACTCCTTACACCAATGCTTCAAGAGGTTTTTCCATATTCATCCATCAATATTATAATGCCATACCAACATGGAATTAAATTCAACCATTATCTACTCCATCTGTAGAACTTCTACTGTCACCAGTTCCATAGCACATTGGAATCTTCACCTGTACCGATCTCTAGATCTAAACGCAAGTAGCTTTCAATCTTCACCTTTTGCTCCATGTAGTACAAATACAAGAAAACATATTTCACACTATAGTTGGCAATGTACTCCCGGTAGTACATCGAATTTCGCGAAAACTGTAATATTCAGATTTTTTTCACAATTTTTTTCAGTCTTCTGGTATCATAATAAACCTGGAAATAACAAAAAAACATTAAATTTTAGAAATAAATTCATTTGCCAATTTAAGGGTTAAGTAAAAATAATTAGTGATGCTCCAAATCGCATGACCACCCCTGTTATCGATAAAGCAAATAAACCTATAACTATTTAAGTAAAACATATATTATTAGTAATTAAAAATTACAACAGGATACAGCTAACAAATTGTGAAACTTTATCGATTAATTTTAGATACCCACACGATCCAGATTTAAAAAAAAAATGGGCAATTGCAACCAAGCGATTTTTGAATGTACTTACATGATTCAATCATATTCAGAATAAAGAAGGTACTTAAATGCAAGTTATGTATGTAAAATGTAAATACATATTTTATTAAATACAATTAAAAACTATCGATACGTACTTGTTTGATTTAAACCTGTCTCATCCCTAGTGAAATGCAATGACCTTGAAAGGGCCAATCAGAATGCAGTACCCCGTTCCCCCGCACCTCAGCGAGTTGACAGAATTTGTTTCGTGCGTTAGATCGAGTATTAGGCGTCTAGTGGCTGTATGGTCGTTGGCAACGGGTGTCGTTTAGTCGATTATTCTTCGAATCGATTGAAATTAAGTAATAAAAATATGTTTCTATTCAATTTTAAATTGAGGTTTTAAATGTTCGCAAACATTCGTTACTCAAGAAGTCTATAATAGATTACTACAATTTAAGTAAATCATGTCTTTTAACCGAGAAAACATAATGTTACTAAACATTTTTTTGTAATAAAGACGAAAACTCGATTATTAATTTATTTATTTATTTATAATGAGGAGAACCAACAGCTAAAATATGTGAGTAACAATTGTGAAAACGACACAGAGCCAATTACAGGTTCTCACGAGTAGACACAGAGATGGTAGCAGAAATCTTAAGATCACTAAATAGCAAGCACGAAAATAATACTTACAATTAAAAAGAATTAAAATAAGCAATAAGCACAAAGTACACTCAGACACTAGGTTAGGCATTGCTGACATGGGAAAATAATAAAAATAGTAAAACAAAAATTACAGTACTACGCGCTTTTAAAAAAGTTTGCATTCAACCGAGTGCGTACAGAATAGGTTTTGGTGCAAAATGGGTCAAAAGAGAACTCCTTGCAAAGAATATTAAAGTCCTTACTCGCTCTCACTATGAATGAGTTTTGCCTATAGTTGGATGAGGAAAAAGGTATGGAGATAGGTGGATTAAATCTAACTGACCTCTGGGGGACATTGAAATACAATTTATGCAGGAGATCAGGACAGTCAATCTCATTATTTATAATTTTTAAAAGAAAAGTGCAATCAGCAAGCCGGCGGCGATCAAAAAGTGGCTGTAAATGGAATTTCTTGCAGAGATTTAAGTAATTATCAGAATGATAAGGTAAACGCAGCCGAAAACAAAGAAAACGAATAAATCTTTTTTAATATTAATAAATTTTAATGACTAAATTCACTTTATTGGTAGTTAATCTAGTTAGTTAAATATCTTCTATACACTAATACGAACGTATTCGAAATAAAACTAGTCGATTACGATATTTGATAGTTTTTAAGATTGATTGTGTTTATGTAGGGTGCATCTCTAGCCTCCCGACCCCCGCCTCATGTCACCGTTTGGTTCCTATTTTATGTTACTGCGCAGCACGAAGTTCGGAGCTGCCAAGATAATTTGATCGCACTGTTAGTACCTCTCTACAGTGGGATAAAGACAGCTACAGCTAAGACCGATTACGTCACAAAAAAAAATTATTGAGATCGTCCTTTCGAATTCTTTTTTTTTTCTCTTGAAAAACTGAGTCGATTCAATTATTTTTGACATTAAAATTTTAAGAAAGAGTATACGAGTAGGTACTTAGGTTCGTTCCAATGTATTTTATGTGTTATTTTTGGTGGATTCTTTATTTTCATTACTCATTAGTTGCTCAAAAAAAAGGATGATAAGGACGTGTCTACTTTTATGTTGTACTGCCGCACACGTCTGAGTGCGGCAGTTAGCCACTACTAAAGCTACTAATAAGAAATGAATACATTTTCCATAAAAAAGTATTATTAGGCATTTCTTTTACTTAATAATTTTATTTCAAACACATCTAATAGACAAGCTAATGATTCCACATGAAACGATTTATATTATAAGAAGCTCTACACTTCAAAAGGTTAAGGTTTCCTTTTAAAAATGGAACCTTTTGGTTTCATTTTTAAAAGGAAATCGAGCACACATATTCAATTTTGATCCACAAAACAAGCTTAAGTCTCCTTAATTTGTATAATACGAGTACGATGGATAAAAGCAGTGTTTGTTTTTGAACTTGGCCGGCATAAATGTCCGACTTTTAAGGATCTCTACCCGGTCTTAGAACGGTCTTATTATTTGTCCGGACTTCAACCCAACCTAATAAAGAACAAAAATATACAATATTGAAATGTTTACACAAATGCACGACGTCACTATGCAACATATAAACGATGCTTAACAAGTTTCACTACGAAATCACAGACCAAACACAATAATCTATACCACTGAAGCGCGCACCAACAAAACACGAAGCATAGAGTAAACCTGCTAGCGTTTAATTCAATATTACCGTCTGGTTCCATCAGTAGCTTGAAATTAAATCATGGCGATGCGCCCCTGGCACCTGGCCAGGGGACGCCCCCATTAATATTGTGTTAGAACGACCAACTGCACTGCACCGACAAGAGCGTGATAAGAATGCTATAACGGATACTTTTTTGCTGAGTTTCTGAGGTTGTTTTTAAGTATTTCCTTTGTTTAGGTTCGTACCTAAACTGTTCTTAAGTTAGGCGAGAACTTAAGAATTTCAGTGATTTTACCTTTTCTTAGTTTGGTCTGTTATCCGTCTCTCACCAAAGTACTAACATAATAATTTGAGATAATTTTTGAATTTTATTTATCATTGCAATAAAAAACTTAGTGGTATACCATATTGCTAATGCCCTTGACTTCCTTTAAATACTATTCATAAATAATTCAAAAGACGATAAGTAGTAAACGTTTACCATTACCAGTAGCCATACGGGCAATGTATCGTAAAAACACGGCGGTACCAACATAAATCGTTGTTCGCACGGTGTCATAATAAAACCCTTATAAACGCTATACGTAGGATGCGACGGTAATGTCATTAGGGCTGAAATTAACGACGTCGCCAATCCTGTTAGCCGCGTCGCCTTTATAATTACCTATCTATCGTTATACCTGATATATAAGGGCACCATGTGCTACTCTGAGATACATAGAAAAACTGAAGAAAAAAGCTAATTATGAGTAATATTTTTGAAGCTCTTGTGTGTGAGTGCTTTGGCACTAAGGAGTTATGAATGTCTTAAGAGGGAGTTCAATAGAGTAGAAATAAATCATCATTTTCATCAAGCCTAACTGATCTAATAATTATTTTAATTTCATCATAATAGTGTAAATTAAATGCAATCTAATAATGTTTACACACGCACTCAAACTTAAGTGGAAATGGGCAGGCCACGTTGCTTGGGCTACAGGAAAATCGTTGGGCCAAAAAAATAACTTCTTGGAAGGGACCGGTTGGCAAACGTAAACGAGGAAGACCACACAGTCGCTGGGAAGACGAAATCATGCGTATAGCTGGATCTCGCTGGATGGACGTAGAGCCTTAGAGCCCACGACAGCCAGACCTTCGTTATTTTATAAAAGCTGAAAGTTTGTCTGTGCATGTCCCCTATACAGGTAAAAACGACCACCGAATATAGAGTTTGGGCTGTGGTGCCTTTGGCAGTTTTAGCGGGTAGTAAAGGTGCAAATAGTACCATATTATTTTCGTTAAAGTATATAGCTCAATTTTTTGATATTGTCTTCGGCATAACTTAAGAAACCTCGTCTTCCATTGCCGGACACTTCTGACGGTTCCAACCCCCTGCCAGACACCCCTAAATTTTAATAAATTATGATTGTTCACGCATGATGTTGAAGCTATGCTAATTGCTATAACAAAAACCGCAGGCGTTCTATTCTTTGGGGAACCTGCCATACACGTGATGACTCAAAATAAGCTCATCATCTTCGGACAGCCAATGTAGCACCAATGAGTCTACGATTACTTAGTACTAGATTCTCGAATTTTTCACGAGGAACGTTAGCTGTTAGCTGTTCCTTTATTACTAACAACATTAGAATCTCAGCCTTGCTCTGTATAGCTTCATTTTAAAACCTTAATTATTGAACCGTTTTCTATTTTACCAAGTTACTAACTTTTTATTGCAATAAACCATATTATGTTGGAGAAACTATGAAGGCTCGTTTTGAAATTCACAACCACAATTGAAAGGGAACGCGCCTAACGCATGAACAATGATTATACTTTTATTGTGGTACAAAAGCTGAATTTTATATAAGTTGCCCTAAAGTGGGCCCTATAAAAATATTATGTTACCTCAATAGCTGGACAGTTTCAATGGTTTTTACATCTTGTCAGACACATTGAAAGTTCGCCACAGTCACTTTATTCTATAACTAGTATAACTATTAGGACTACACAATTTAAACTAGTTAAGTAGATGTATTCTGTGGACCGATTTACGATTCTTATACAAAAACAAAAATATATAAAAGATTAAAGGGGTCTCCCCATACATGGAACTAAAACAATTTTATAGACACTTACAAAGTGGTAAAGTGTGTCTGGCTGGGGGTTGGAACCGTCAAGTGTCCGGCAATGGAAGACGAGGTTTCTTAAGTTATGCCGAAGACAATATCAAAAAATTGAGCTTTATACTTTAACGAAAATATGGTACTATTTCATGCACCTTTACGACCCGCTAACTGCCAAAGGCACCACAGCCCAAACTGTATATTCGCTGGTCGTTCTTACCTAGGGGTCATGCACAGACCAACTTTCAGCTTTTATAAAATAACGAAGGTCTGGCTGTCGTGGGCTCTTGGGCTATAGCGAAAGACAGAGAAAGCTGGCAAAATCTGGAGGAGGCTTTCACCTCAGGGGTTCTCGAATAATTGTAATTTATATATATATTTTTTAAACTTAGGTAGTTGTCAAAACATTGTAAAAAAAAATCGAGAAATTTATGGCTTTTTTATTTAATAATATTTGTCATAGGATCAATGTCCGACGGAGGGTTAGCCTGGTGATATGTATTACAGGTTTTACCTACAACAGACACCAGTCTCTATATAGTAATACTTTGACTCTGTACTATTTGTGATGATGATGAGAAAATAAATGATTATTATTATTATAATGTTTGTTTGAAGAGTAACATTACAATCACGGGAGACACTAATTGTACCCGCACCAAAAAAGTACTACAGCGCCATCTATGACAAACATGAAGAACTAATCTTGATATTCTGAATTGGGCTGATAAAGTTATGCGCGTCTAGAGACTATATTAAAAAACTCGACAATAACTGTCGGAATCGAAAAACCCGACATCAACTGTCGGAATTGAAAAACCCGACAACTGTCGAAATTGAAAAAGCCGACAACAACAGCTGTCGGGCAGTAGCCCACAGACAGACATAGCATACGTCTGGAGGATCCTCCCTTTTCTATAAGGGTGGGTACCTTTGCACCCTGTTCTTCATACCCTTATACCATTCAAAAACGAACCCACCCCAAAAGGCAACAGCATAATCATTTATTCACGTTTTAAAAAAAATAATGCATAAATCAAATGGACTGACAGGTGCTTATAAAATCACGATGTGCGATAAAGGTGTTCCATGTCCAACCGAGGGATTGAAATGGATCAGTTGCTGTCGAAAAACGCTGTCACAATATTTTCTAATCAGTAATAGAATGCTTCCGCCTCAAATTCATGTATTTCGGGTAAATTGTATGAAGTTCTATTAAATATTATGTTGGTCATTAGCTTGAAAAAGTGTAAGACGGTCTTCGTTTCTCAATGTAACTCTGAATGGCATCCAAAACCATTTGAAGTGATGATAATATGAACTTAGTACCACAACTTCCATCTCAGCTTAGAAATGTGTTTCATTGTACCATAAATGCGCGATAAATGTATGGGAGATTAGGCTTAAAATTATCTGCCCTAGATCCTAGCTCTGCTGTTTGGTCAGTTCTTGGCTCAGCTGCTCAACTCAGCTTCTGTTTCAACCGTTGGCTCTTTGTCTCTTCTCTCGAGCCTAGTGATTTCCGAAATAGTATTTTTTATAGAATGTTTTTTGAATTCGTTTTCATTCATATTTCTATTTCATTGTTTACTGCTGCACTCAGAGACGTTTAATGATTACTTAAGTCGTCACTTAGTAAAGGTTTTGTATGTTAAATCTTTACTTAGTGATGGCGTAGGTAAACTTTAGACATCTCTGAATACGACAGTTACCGCCTTATTACAAAAGGTAGATAAACCTGGTTTAACTTAGACTTGGTTTATCTCGCATGCTGTCACTTTCTTTTGAATATAATTGAAGTGAGACGTCATGCGAGATAAACCAAGTCTAAGTTAAACCAGGTTTATCAACCTTTTGTAATAAAGCGGTTAGTGTCAATCAAGTACTCGCCACTTCTGAAATAGTATTTATTACAGTTTTTTTTTTTTTTGAGTTCATTTTCATCTTTATTTCTTTTTCATTGTTTAGTGTCATTCTGGTACTCATCTTTGAGTGTACGCCAGTAACACTCACTGTATCTGGGAACTATTTCATCAGACTTTGCATTAATACTGTTATTAAGCATGGTTATGAACGGAGTACGTTCATAATCATGCTTCCACAGTGCCGGTTAATGATTTGAAAGACGTTATGAATTGCTGTAGTTGAGACCGTACAAATATTAGTGTTACTACGGGACCCATTGCAACCCTGAATAAGTATAACGAGTATGTTGCTCCCATAACGTTATATATTTAGTTGTCCATCATTTTATTCATTCGAGTTGTGATTGATTTACCTCTCTATTATCGTTTGTTTGAGCTTCTCTAACATTATTCTCATCATCTAACACCTTCCAGTATAATATGTTGCTCCCGTTACGTTATAATGCTTGTCATCATCATCTGCCTAGCCTTTTCCCAACTATATTGGGGTCGGCTTCCAGTCTAACCGGATGCAGCTGAATACCAGTATTTTACATGTTATAATGCTTATAACATGTAAAATACTACTATATTGCACGTTAAAATGCTTGTAATGATTATTATTATTATTTTCAATTGAACCATACGCTTCACAAGTTTTATAGTTCTATTCGGTTACATTCTCATCCTTTATTATTATGGTATCTGCCACTCGACTCTTCTTCGACATTCCAACGATTCATGTAATAGAAAGAACAAAATTTGGAACACATTTTAATCGTCCGTCTGTCCGTCAGTGTGAACTTGAAGCCCTCTCACGCGAATTCACGTCGCGCTGGTACATGTCACCCTGTAGCCTGTATGACTGCGATCGCATGTCTGCGCTATCTATCGATATTCGCAAGACATTACGCACGTCCGACTTTATTGTGAACGTGTGGATTTCAACACGTTTGCCTACGTTTTATTGGTTTATAGACTCGAGTTGTGCTGAAGTCAAATAAGAGGGTAATTCGAAAAATACTTGCATGGTTTTTAGATGCGAATTTAATCTTCAAATATTTAAATTTGCTTGACTCGACAGTAGGTACACTCAGTACCTAAAAGGTAATGTCATGAAAGTTTTTTTTTTTTTTTTTTAAAAACGTTGCCCCACACTAGGAATTTCTCCTGTATCGTGGGTGCGTTCACAAACATATAAACTCACATACACGATTAATACCCAGACCCGAAACAACTATCTGCAGGCCATACAAATATTTGTTCCGTGCGGGGATCGAACCCGCGACACGCAGCGCAGCAGTCAATAGGGGATCGGACTGACTCAAAAAAATATGATTCTGTTTAGTCCGTCAGTTAGATTATCGAAAAATATTGGATACGTGTTTTTTGTTTTATCAAATCAATAAAAATTGACGAAGATAAAGCGCGTCAAAGATCATGGAGTGGGGCTTGAAACGTCACTTGAAGGTACAAAATGTACTATCATAGACGTCACACGAGTTTTCGAAGCACTGTATCGTCTTCATTTTTTGTTTACGTGAAAAAAGAAAAAATAAATAAAATAAATAATAATGTGGTTAATATTTTTTGGAAATCTATCTGACGGACTAATTTTTATTTTTTTTTGTCCGATCCCCTATTCCTCGAGCCACTGCGCCAACCGTGTCGTCAAAGATTGGTATTGGTGTATCAATATCGTTTTATTTTTTTAAATTGATTAATTGTATTGTGTTTGGATTTTTCATTGTATTTTCATTTCAATTTATTTTGTGTTGTGTTCATTGTAATTTTATTACGATTTTATTGTATGATGAAGTGTTTAATGTGTGAAAGAAAATCCATAGCACATTAAAATAACATATTTTAGTGTGCTATGGATTTTTAATCTGGTATCTAAACGTTTAATAATAATTTCTGAAACTCGTAGAGTAGAATTAGTATTGGCAAGTTCTAAAATTATTATTATCATTGTTTCAAGAGATACTACATTTTCATGCGTATTGTACAGTATAGTAGAGATTTAATTAACGACCCAGAAACTTAGCAACAGCTTAAATATTTATAAACTTTTTATAATTTAGAGCTTAATGTTTTCAGGTAATAATGTCCAATATACAGTAAAGATTAAATATTCATAGAGTGTGTCTAGACTAAACAATAACTAGTTTTAGTTTTTAGAGTTCATGTTTCATCATTAAGTTAAATTCAGTTTTAGCTAAATTTCTAGTTTAACGTCAGGGCTAACTAAATTTGTTTGGGGAATGGACGTAACATAACCCTATAATTTAGGTTTAGTTAGTGTTCACAACTTTTAACCTGAGGTAGTTTCAACATGCAACGACAATCTTATGCTAATCATGTGGACAGAAGTTTAGGTAGACATTAGAGAATTGACTATCAAAGCTTTATGACATTATATTATTATCTTAAAAGAGTCAGCGGATCAGTAGAGAGAAAACAGTACTGGCCATTAAATTTAATATAACTTCGATGTCTCAGATTCAATGCGCTATTATGGCCGAGTTGGAGGTTGAAAATAGGTCAGGGAATAGTTGTATGATCTACGCTTTCAAATTATTGACTCAGAAATACTTGAATGGGGATGGTTACTAAAACTTTTTCCGTTTTATTAGACTGATACAGAAAAAGATTAAGACAAAAGTGCATGAAATATTAAAAAACAAGTGTAAGTAAAGTTTCTCAGGAATTGAATTAAAATAACTCTACAAACATCTCTCACAAAATCAAGTTGATCTTCATAATACATCATTTCGGTTTTCATGATTGAGAGAGCTTGAGAACGTCTGTTTATGACGGTCAGTAACAGTTTTGATACCTCTGCATTAAGCGTAATGTGCCATCATTATAACTTCTCAATGAACCAAGTGGGAATTAACCGTCTGATGTGTTAGTTGCTCCATCCAACTTGAAAACCAGCTTTGATGTAGAAAGTTTTAATAATAATTTATTTATTTGTCAGAAAACAATGATCCATAATGGTTAGTAACAATTGAAACTTATAAACTACTAGCTGAACCCGCGCATGCGTTGCAATGCGTTTTTCCTACCTACCTATCTACTACCCTACCTACTACCCTACCTACCTACTACCCTACCTACCTACTACCCTACCTACCTCCTACCCTACCTACCTCCTACCCTACCTACCTACCTACTACCCTACCTACCTACCTACTACCCTACCTACCTACCTACTACCCTACCTACCTACCTACTACCCTACCTAAAAAAAAAAAGTATCCTATGTCCTTCTCCTGGTTCTTAGCTACGTCCCTACCAATTTTCAGCTAAATCCGTCCAGCCGTTCTTGAGTTATAAATGGAGTAACTAACACGACTTTCTTTTATATATATATATATATATATGTATATATGTATATATAGATATTTATAGATGTTAGTAGGCACAGAAATCACAAAATAAATATTACAAAATTAATATATAAATTTTACCTACTTGATACACCCTTGAAATTGGGATGTCGGTCTCGTGAAAAATCGTCATCATTTGGAACAGATTGAAAATATCAGAAGCGATTGATTTTCTTAGATTCTGAGCTTAGAACTGACAATCATGTTCTATAAGCGCAGAGAAGGAATGCCTACACAGAACATTTAATTTATTCTCTCTCCTTCCCTTCCAATCTCCACCATTTTCCTTTTCCTCTTTATGAACAAGTACGTAATTAACTCTCCCCAGGATTGGCAAACCCAAACGAAGTCGCTGGACACGAGTTAATATCTCAGAATACATTATGAGTCCCGGTTCAAAGTCCCAATTAGCTGCCTATCCCCGACGTCGGCACTGGTTCACCGCAAAACTCGTCTTATCCGAACTACGGTTACGGTGCCGCCACATTTAAGCCGTGTTGCCTCAGCTAGAACGTCATTTTCCAGAGATACCGTAGACAGTACTTACATTTATATGAAGGGGATTATAACAATTTAGTTGAATTATTATCAAGCGTCTAATTAAGTTTCAAAAGACGCTTCTAAGAAATGAAAATAAAAATAAAAACTCAGCTTAGTACAACTGCTAGAACGCTTTTTGCTAGTTTAAATTATTCAGAACTTGTACACATTAAAACTTTTAAATTAGATGGTTAATTATTTTTAAGTAGACATAATAGAGTAAAAGGTTTTACTACTCAGGCGAGAATTTAAACTGCTCTTGCATTTATGATACCTTGTGAAGAGTTGATTGAATTAAATAATTTAAAGGGGTACTTACCTACTTGCTCCTTGTGATGCTGAGTTGCACTTAGCTAAAAGTCAAAAACTAGAACCATCGAATTTTAATTGTTATTTTCTGATGCCGCCTTCTACTCAGGAAAATGTTAACCTCTAGGCGAGAAAATAATATAATTGGATACCACCTACCTCAATCTCAACCGACGTCTCGAGTTAAATCATCTTATTATTCAACTTAGGGTTGTGTAATTTAATGAAATGTTTCATGTTTATGACTCGTGTGTATATATATATACAGCTTGTCTGTCTCGTCGCAAATGGTTAGTTATGCCCATCCCCGAACACTGAAAAGCCACACTACTTATAGATTTATGGTTACATATTGAGAAACGGAGCTTTTAGCTGTTGACTTACACGTAATATTCGTTAATGTTTCACAAAGTCCCCGATTTACAAGGCTTTTATATTACCATTAGTCGATTTACCAAAATTGGAGCTCGTGGCTTAATAAGAACTGCCACTCGGGTCGATCTTTAGTTAAAAGCTGTGCTTGCCTAGGTCGGTCTGTGGATGGGTGACCACCCGACATCCCGAGTTTCCTCCGTGCCTCGGAAAGCACGTTAAGCTGTTGGTCCCGGCTGTGCCATATATAGATCTTTGGCAGTCGTTACAGATAGTCAGTGACCTGAAATTCTGACATCCAGTCTTACCAAAGGGTATCGTATTACCTAGTATTAACTGGGTTGTGGGGGTCAGATAGGCAGTCGCTCCATGTAAAATACTGGTATTCACCTGCATCTTTTAGACTGGAAGCCGACCCCAACATAGTTGGGAAAAGGCTAGGCAACCCGACATCCCGAGTTTCCTCCGTGCCTCGGAAAGCACGTTAAGCTGTTGGTCCCGGCTGTGCCATATATAGATCTTTGGCAGTCGTTACAGATAGTCAGTGACCTGAAATTCTGACATCCAGTCTTACCAAAGGGTATCGTATTACCTAGTATTAACTGGGTTGTGGGGGTCAGATAGGCAGTCGCTCCATGTAAAATACTGGTATTCACCTGCATCTTTTAGACTGGAAGCCGACCCCAACATAGTTGGGAAAAGGCTAGGCAGATGATGATTTACCAAAAGTGGTGCTATTACATGAATTTCCAATGAAAATGTTGTATTCATTATTACTGGATAGAAATGTTCTAATTTTAGTTAGGATTCATGGAAACTTATTAAATTAAATTCCTTAATCGTTCGCTCTAAAATGTGGATTATATTTTGATTCCTGGAAGTAATTTAAATCAGCAAGAAGTAATAACAACAACCGATGTTGTTTTTCTTTTCAAACGTCAATTAATTCAATACTGGATCCAGAGTGCTCCTAAAATAGTACAAACAAAATAATGCTATCAGTATCACGCTTGATTGCAGAAGCTAAGTTAAAATATAAAGCTAGGTCTAGAGGCATAAATTACTGTGGAGATAAACAATAAGGACTTTAGAGGACGATATTTCTATTTAAAAAATCTATAGTTAATAACGCTAAGCTATAATTATGAGCAGCAGTGGCCCAGTGGTAGCGGTGGAAATCATCACTGCTCTCAAAACGGTGAAGTAAAACATCGTGAGGAAACCCGCATAATTATTTTAGAACCAAAAAAATCGAAGACATGTGACATCTACCAACCCGCCCTGAGCCCGCGTGGTGGATAAATGCCCATCCCTCTCCTAGAGAGGGCCTGAGTCCCTGCAGTAGGAATATTACTTATGTATATATTTATGTATAGCTGATGATAGTTATAAGTAAAAGTGTGTAGTTTTTTTTGTCTAAAGCATGATTGCGTATACTACATAGTGTCTAGCATTTCCTTTGACCCCGTTTAATTAACAAAACTCTTCATTAGCCACGTACAGAACAGATAGGCGCCGATACTGAGGTTAAGTGCCCAATATTAATTAGTACAACCGTTTGTTACCCTTTGTTGATATGTTAGGCGGAGTTTCGGGACGGAATAATTGGAGTAGGGTGAAGGCCTCAACGTGTAACGTAACTAGAGCAAGTAGTGGCACCTGTCATCACATCGTCTAGATATTTATTTATTTAGTACTTGGAGGACTTACAGCTAACAAAAACAAACAAAAAAGAAAAGAAACCATAGTCACCAGAAAGCCAATTACAAATCCACGATACCAATCCATTAAATACGTTTGTATAATAAGAACAGATTGAGGAGTGAGCTGATACGAGAATGTTGTCGTTAAAAAGAAGATATACTGACAAAAATTGATAAAAAGTTGCCTCTCCACCTAAGGTTTGCTCATGTGGAGAGGCAACTTTTTGTTAACTTTACCTTATATTTAAACTTACAAAATTAAAATAGTATTTACGAAGCAATTTTCTCATGTGGATTTGTTCAAAATAATGTACTGGATACTTGGTAACCGATTGTGCATTCGTTTCCGATCATGTAAGTCGATCACTAGATCATAAGTCTGGTTTTTTATTTGATCTGTTTTGGTTTCTGATTATTTATCGAAAGTATGCTTTTAGCAACATTGTAATGGTTATAATAATGCCTGAAAATTTTAGCCTTCATTAATATTTCAAGTCGTACTTGGGGATTAATGAATAGAGTGGAAATTAACGTAGGTCAGTCACAGTTTATGATTAAAAGGTTGAGGTTGTCGTTTGTGTACAGTTGTGTTCAGTCCCTTCCGTCCCTTCTTTTGTTGCAAATAGTGTGTGTAATTATAAATTAGACTGTTCATAGGACACTTTGGTCGCATAATGGTGTTATTAGCTATTCATGAATGAGTAAACTTTTTGTAGTTGTCTCATAATAGGAGTTCCTGTATTAACCTTTCAATTCAATAGTATATTTCTGTAACTAAGTGGGACTTTACTGGCAAAATCGGTATTATATATTTGCTCAAAGCGTGATATTTTATGTCACTTTTAAAAGGTATATATATGGATGACACAGGTACAGCCAGGGGTATTGTATATTTTTTTATTAATTCAGCACGCATGCATTCAGCCACGTCTTAAAACTGACATGAACTTATTTTGCGTCTTGTTTTTTATTTATTAAAACTTATCAAAGGCGAACTTTGGACGGTTTCTACCAGTATAATATTTTAGTAGTAACTTATGATGTTACTAGATGTTATCTTGCTTCATTGTCGCCTAACAATCTTTTTCATGTGTAAGATCCTAATAAGATGTGCCGTAGACTAATATTGTTACAAAAAAAAAACAGTAAAGCTCGCATTTACGTAAAACCAAACCGATCTATAGAATAAATATGTCTAATTTGCGTACAAGTTACCATATTATCTGATCCCGAGGCTTCACTATTTTGTAAGCGCCCGCATTGAACCGCCCACTCTCCTAATCTAACTTTGCGGGGTTCCAATCTGAAGTCAAAATGGAAAAGGATATTTCCACATCTGATACCAGAATGCTTTAACGTCATGATTAATGTGATACGGGTTCGGGGGCTTATTTTGTTATGTTCGTCTTCCCTTGTCTCAATACAACTTTATGAATCACCATTCTGTGAAACAAAATCCTGATCTGTCCTTACATGTATTTTTTATAAACTTAGATTAACGTAAATTCTTCTCCTCGTTTCAGGTAAAGAGAAGCCAGACTGATATGATTCGAGCATGGAGTGGATACTTGACATTTATTCTCGTCCTCGCACAGGCAGGAAGCGATTGGCTCGACTGCGGTCATATAACAGAATGCCACTGCAAATGGTCTGCAGGAAAAAAAACTGCTACATGTGTTACAGCAAGCTTGAAACAGCTTCCAAATTTGGCTGCAGATATTCAAGTCTTAGATCTACACGGGAATCCTTTAAAGAAGCTAGAAGAAGACGCTTTTGTGAACAAGGGCCTGTTAAATCTTCAGCGCCTGAACCTCAGTTTAACAAGTTTGCAATCACTACACGCAAATGCGTTTCGAGATCTACGAATATTGATAGAACTGGATTTGTCCCAAAACCAACTCCTCAAACTATCACCTGACACTTTCAAAGGCGCCGAACGCCTGAGATATCTGATCCTTAACGATAACCCTATGAGCCTTTTAGTCGCGGAGCAATTCCCTACGTTGAAACATTTAAAGAAACTGGAAATATCGCGCTGCAAACTTCGAACAGTTCATCCATTTGCATTTGTTAATCTTCAAGCGCTAGAAACCGTCAACATACATCAAAACTTACTGTCATATCTACATCAAGACACTTTTAATCTCCCGGTACTAAAAACTTTAACACTATCAGAAAATCCTTGGTACTGTGACTGTAGGCTACGGGAATTCCACGATTGGTTTTTAAATAGTAATTTAGGGAATGAAGAAGTGTCTTGTGGAGGACCAGAAAAGAAATCAGAAATGTCATGGAGAGTTTTAAAAAGAGAAGATTTTGTTTGCCCTCCTTCTGCAACATCGTCACCAACAGTTATAAGAACGGAGACCGGAGCTGAAATATCCTTCGGCTGCTTTGTTAGAGGTGATCCAAAACCTACGGTGTCATGGTCGTTTCATCACATAGAAATAAACAACACTACGGACAAACACAGTGATATTATGATCAATAAGTACCAATTAGAAAATTTTGATGAATATAATGATGATTTCTTAAATAAAAGTGCGCAGTGGGTCAATTTGACTATTACGAATGTGACCAATGACTTATCGGGAGAGTGGAAATGTAGTGCTAAAAGTCCTGTAGGAGAGGCAAATGCGTATCTAACTCTGTTTCTGCCTAAAGCTCGGACAGCAACGGCGCGAATTGCACCCGACTACTCAACTTTTTTTTTAATAGGTGGTTCTCTACTAACCATGACCACCGCAGGGTTTATATCAGCTTGTGTTTGCTGGAAAACCAAGCGTCGAAGAGTGCCACCAAGTAGAAGCTTCACTGATCAAGAAAAAAAACTATTGGATACCTCTTTAGCAGTCAGTTGTGACAGGACAAGTGGAGACTTAGGATCTGCTTACGGCTTTGAGATGCTAGACAGATCCATTTCTATGGAGTCTGATGACGCAAGATGCTTGGAACCTGTTCAAATCACTATAGAAGGTCCACCAGGTTCTTTCCCTCCACCTCCTGCAGAGTTTGCTTTACCAGCTCCATATGGTAACATCTTTATTTCTGTCCAAGTGGCTGGGCATGGTGATGAATACCCAGACCTCCTGGGAGGTGGTGCTACACTACCAAGAAGGAGTAGAACGTGTTTCTTAAAATCTGCTTATGATAATATGGGTCCCAGAATCACAGCTGCTGGTAGTTCAACCTGGTCACTTCCAGGCGCTGATAAAAATGTAGATAAAGACCCACTGACTGTACCTTTATCAACGTTTTCTACTGAATTTACCGCTTTGTAGATCAGGATTTTGTACTGAAGAGATTAGGTTAAGTACCTAGTTTTTATCAAATATCGTATATACTTACATAGATTTGGTTCATTAAACACGTCATATTAATAACAAATTAAGTGTGCTCTTTATTCCAATTACAATTACTATCTGTAATAAAATATAATTATGTATCAGTTTTTGTAAATACTCATTAATTGTCATACAACTAGATACTGTTATTTTTAAGCCGCTAGTTTAAATGTATCAATTTCAGTCATTATTGTTTTAGCCGCAACAATGTTTTATTTCTGGCAATGCTGCCTACTGAGGGTTTGTTGTTATTACTGTTTTTAATTAGAAACTAATAGCAAAGTAAGAAAGAAGCTATAAAAAATGGCTTATGGTTTGGCCTAGACTCGATTTTAGCATTTACAAAGAAGATAATGTCTAACATATCAATTTTTAGCTGTAAATAAAATATTTGTTTTTATCCCCGTTTCCTGTTCGCATTTAAATCATGTACATAATATTATAGTATACGAGGAAAGATTTGCTAAAGACAACAAGAATAATTGTA
The DNA here is from genome assembly GCA_949775195.1 of Diarsia dahlii. Lineage (NCBI taxonomy): Eukaryota > Metazoa > Arthropoda > Insecta > Lepidoptera > Noctuidae > Diarsia > Diarsia dahlii. The sequence continues at coordinate 21,129,556 of OX459197.1, read as the reverse complement.
GACATACAATTTGTACTGATTACATTTTTTTACCAATGATTAAAAAAATGCATCACAGTCCAAATTAAAGGGATCTTTGTTTCCGTTTAAATAAAGTAGTTTTTGACTTGCTATCGTCAGAAATAAAATAACTTTGAAAGGACTGCATGATATAATGATGATTAAGTTCTTCAAAATGTTGAGACTACCTTGAATCTCGATTCTAGAAGGTATAACAATAATTATCAAAAGTTTATAGTTTTTATGTATTGTCAATTTTCATCTATCGATTAATATTTGTAAGGGTAAATAGACCTAGAACTTTAAAAGATTTTTACTCTGCGGACGATCTGTCTGTTTCAATCACAGATATAGAGAGACCTAGATAACGCAAATATGACGATCTGTATGAAAACCAAGCGTGCCATTTTTTGACTAGCTATTAAGACGTCACCAGCACTGTAAATTGGAAAATCAAATCGATTTATAGACGCCTGCGCGTCCGGCGCCTTCTTCGCCCCAACCCCTGCCTTTTGCACAAGAGGCAGCGCCGACGTGTGACTAGCGCTATACACCGATGCAAACTGAGCGCGAAAGTGGCCACTTACGATTTTTGTACGTAAGCTAGGCACGAAAACTAGCACGCGAAGTAGTTGCTCTTGCGTTATCTAGGTCTATCTATATCTGTGGTTTCACCACTGTCACATACTTCGATCAATAATAGTACTAGATTAAGCATCAGGAACAAAACTAAGTCGCTCAAGTGGCCACCTTTGCACACACGTAAACATCTACATAACATCTTAGAAAAAAGTTCAATATTATTAACAGCTTCAGATGATTATAAACCTTAACACTTAAACATAACGTTTAATTATCATTGTAAAGTATATTTATTTAAGCCCTTTCATCGGAGAAAGATTAGAAGCAAAACATTTTAAATGTCGCTCTAAAGTAAAATGTCATCAGTACATTAATATTAATTCTAAAATGAAACTTAAACTCTAAGCAATACGGTTAAAAGCATTTTGTGTACAATGTTGTGCTTATTCTATTGCGGAACTAGCGTTCCCTGTTCAAGAACATGATACAATAGTTGGTGCGTTGTAGCAAACATTGGGCAAACAATTATAATAGTCGCTGATTTAATTATATTTACAGTTTAATTATGTTTAAATATTATGAAAAAGCACATAATGATATTAAATTACCGAAAAAAAGATATTCCTTCTAAAACCTTGGTGTTACGGTGGTTATTTACGCAGTTTTTGAACGCATACTGCGGTATTTTGACGTCTTAATGTTGGCTATGATTGGACCATACTAATTTGAAATAAGACCACAAATACGTTTGTGGTCTTATATTTCGGGCCGTTTTTGAAGCGCTTATCGGGAATCTAGTACATTATTGATCGAAGGTCACATAGGTTGGTTTTTTAAATTCCCCATAAACTTTCTCGCCAAATAAAAGTTCATCGTTTTGAATTTGCATGACAATGCATAAAAGTCTGATCAAAACAAAACTGTACAGTTATTTCTAAGTTTATATACTTAACTATAGTCTGTATTTGTAAGGATTTGATCGTGGATCATTGCTTTAAATCCAAGTGATGAGATAATAAAAGGAGTGCAAACATTATTGTCTTTCTTTATTTGTGCTATTTTTATTCTGATTTCCTGTTTTATTTCAAACTAGCTTTTGCCCGCGGCTTCGACCCCGTGAATGACTGGTAAAGTACAAAAATTTCGATTTTCCATACAAACTATTTCCTAGTCCACATTATAGAGGGAACTTTTGTGCAAAATTTCAGGTTTCTAGGTCCAAGGGTTTGGGCTCAGCGTTGAGGAATCAGTCAGGACTTTTCTTTTTATTTATATACCGGGTGGGCCAAAAGAAATCACCCTATTGCTCTATTCTCTTATTTTTGCAAATAGCGGCCAATGTTAAATCTGTTTTGGCATTTGTGGACTAGACAGATGTAGAATACAAGTAACAAGCCATGGAGCGATACACTCCCCAAGAACGCGGAATAATCGTGTCTATTTTTTGCGTAACAATTCGCTAGTGGTGACTGGTGACTGCACAAACACTGCGCCGTTTGGCCACCAACCTTGAAGAATATGAGACCACACGAGACGTTGCCAAGAGTGGCCGGCCCCGGAGCACTCGTTCTGCCGAGAATATCGCCGCTGTTGCCGAGGTTGTCGAGCTGTCGCCGGAAACATCGTAAAAACGACAACAGTGGACGGTGCGCGCTATAGGACTATGTTAACCGAGTTTTTTGTGCTGCAATTGGACGAATTAGGACTGGAAGACATGTGGTTCCGACAAGCAAGACGGAGCAACGGCACATAACGCGCGAGCCCTAACCGATTTTTTGAAGGCGGCATTCCCGGGTCGCCTCATCTCTCGTTTTGGCGATTTGCACTGGCCCGTAAGATCGCCCGATTTAACCGTTCCAGACCTTTTTTTGGGGGGTTTTTTGAAGTGTGTTTACGTGAACAAGCCTGAGACTCTGGACAACATTCGACACGAGTGCGAGAATCTGTCGCCCGAAGTTCTCGCCGAAGTGATGAAAAAGGCCATAAAACGAGCCCGTATGGCAATCAATTGTGACGGCGTCCATTTGGCCGATATCATCTTCTCGACTTGACCAATAAAATTCTAAAGGAATAAATAAACATAATCAAAAGACAGAATCGAAGTTTTTCATTTAGAAAAAAAATGAGAGCCAAACAACATCGGATGACTTCTTTTGGCCCACCTTGTACCTATGTAGATAGATGTGTTTTCTTAGTGATGCAACGAATACTAATACTACTTTTACGAGTAATTATTTTACTATCGGCAGCGGTGGCCCAGTGGTGTCGGCCCCGACTTACGAACAGTAGGTCGTGGGTTCGAACCCAGGTAGGCACATTACTTTGTGTAATTTATTTCATCACCGCTGCTCTCAAAACGGTGAAGGAAAACATCGTGAGGAAACCGGCATGTCTTAGAACCAACAATTCGAAGACATGTGACATCTACCAGTCCGCACTGGGCCCGCGTGGTAGATTATAGCCCATTCCCTCTCTAAGAGAGGAGGCCTGTGTCCCAGCAGTGGGAACATTAATAGGCTGTTGATGATGATGATGATTTTACTATCTAACGAAGACGAATAGCAGAACTACCTTCTGGGCATTTGCAAGTTTATTGGTGACAAACAATTTCTTTTCTTTTTGTGTTTTTGTATCTACTTCCAGCTGTTGAAATTAGCCATTTTGAGTCTACGGTACCGGAAGGTTTTGTTGAGAAATATTTGTGGGTAACATAACATCACGCCTATAATCACGGAAGATATCGGCAGAGTGTACACTCTTAGTACACCCACATTTCGCCAAACTTCTTAAAATAAAACATGTGGCCTACGGTCCCTACCTACATGAATCGCGACACGGGCTGCAATCTTGATTAAATTATGTCATCATGATATTTGGCGAATACGAATATACGTATTTGTTGAATTATAGATTTTCGCTTCAGTAGTGTTCGCTAAAAATGGCTAAAAGTATTTTTTTTATATCGTTTTGCAATAAGTTTGTCTTCAATCGTATTTCGTGTCAGAATGTGATATTTTTGTTAATTTCTTCTTTAATTTTCTGTTTTTATAAAACGAAATAGGTGCCTTGGTGCTCGTAAGCGGCATGTTGGTATGACAAGATTTTGAACATGGACGTTTTCTGTAATTTCAGCCTACCCCCAAGGAAACCCGAGGATAAGGACCCAAGAACTGCTTAGCAATGTGCGGACGTATTTATAACAAGATACCAAGTCGTTTCAAAATATTAATACCAAGATGATTAATAAAGATTGCACATTAGTGATTAAATTAATGAAATTTTTATACTTTAAAAAAATTGGGATAAGCAATGTTGATGCATTGTAAAATTTTGTAAACCCCTAAATTTTGCATTAAAACCATTTTGATTTAAAACCATTGTATACCATGTTTTATGACATTAAACAATTTTGTCTCTAGGTATATATTAAAACCTAAAGTATGTATCTACCAGAAAGCATACACAACGAAGTATCGAGAAATCGGAACCAACATAGATTGTCTCCTGGAAAACATGATACAATAACTCTCGACATTTCCTAAATCTTCAGCTCTCAGCTTTAAAGCCAATCATATTTCCGCCACATTTTCGAACCATAACATTTTAAGATATTATTATATTGGGTCGGTCCACTCGGCGGAACTATAAAATCAAGCTGTTATCTACGACTTTCAATCTATAAAATGGACGTGAAAACCTAAAGACAGGAAATAAGACGACGACGGTAGGTAATTCATTTTGGAGAACCGAAGAGGTAGGATTTGACGAATAATAGATTGCAATGCTTGTAAAAGGCTGCTAAGTTATAAGTACTAACCAAAATATACCTAACACCACATTGTACACTTGGTTCGCAATAAATACTTTGACTTTGACTTTGACTTTGCTGTTGGTTAGAAGTATTTATAAACGTGTATTAATGTCGATAGAAATTAGTAATATAGACCAGGGTCGATAATTTTTGAAACCAAAAAAAATTACAGTAGGATGAAACCCATTAGAAAAGGAGGGGAATATGATCAAAATGAAAGGAAAAATAAATTACGGTCGATCTGAGGTCGGGAAGTGGGGGTGGGGGGGGTTTTAAGGGGGGAAAACGGTTTATCTCGATTTCCGGCAAAACTACAAGACCTATGGAAAAAAGTTAAACGGCAAAATTGTAGGTAATAAAAAGATCTACAACTTTTGTATTAGCAATTTTTTCACATAACCTCAAAATTTAGGTGAAAAATTCAAAAAACCAAGTTTTTGGTTTTTAATTTTTATCTTTTACAAAAAACATTTTTTATCACGAAATTTAGTGAAAACTTACATTTTTATGCCCTAAATACACTGTAATTTTTTTGATTAAAAATATTTATTTTTCACCTTATTATTGACTTAATATCGAAAAATCAGCCATAATTTAAATCGAAAATTCTGACGTCAAAATATCTGCTTTTTTTAAAAAGTCGGTGGGCGTTGTGTTCCTTATAATCTCTACTTTCTGATGATGTATAAAAAATATACATTGCAATGGTAAATTTTCTCAGAAAATGCAAAATCAGCTGCTACAAAATAACAGGTAGTAAGGGCCAAACCCTCCTAGCCCCTTCCCCACCTATTGAAATAACAAATAAAGTAAGAAAGTAAATTGTACAATTTTATTCTTATTTGTTATATCACACATCTATTACATTACTCCGTTGAAATCAAGTTAATTGTGGTTGGGCCATCCTCTAATGAAATCATCTCTTTCGGTATGCTTTCTATCCGAATCTCCTGTAGGTACTGATTACCTTTTGATTGTAAAACAATAAAGTAAGAAAGTGTATTGAACAATTTTATTCTTAATATTACAAACCGAACTGTTGCTACTAAAGAGTATCATAGTCCGGGTGCCACGGTACATTTTTTTAATTTGATTACTATCAAGCTAGTTTTTCGTGAGTAGCTTCATAATCATTTTTGATGATAACCTCTTCCACTTCCAACATTTATCGTATCGATAACGAGGTCATCAAAAATGATTACTAACCAGCTGATTTTTTTTTATTACTTGGTTTGTGTTAATATAATTTAACAGTCATTTTTATAGTTTGTTTGTATTGTTTTTATAATTTTTAATTTAATAATATTCATAATCATTATTATTATTTTTATCTGAATTTTAATATTTTATTCATGTTTGTATTGTGATTGACATGGCAACGGATGTAAAATGACCTAAATAAATGAATTTATTATATAATTATATTGTCCTACAAATTGTGTGGTACGTTATCCCGGTCCTAAGCTCAGAAATATTTTATCCTTGCTACCTCTGCTAGCTAGCACAATCGAGAGTTTTTGTCGAAAAAATGTTGGGCGTCTCATCAAAATGAAGCTACTCACGAAAAACTAGCTTGATAGTAATCAAATTGAAAAATGTTCCGTGGCACCCGGACTATCAGAAGTTCGGTGCTATATTTCAACCGAACTACTGCAACTAGACCGACGACGATACAGTGCTTCGAAAAGTCGTGTGACGTCATAGTTTAGTACATTTTTTTTTTCAGAAAGTGACGTCACAAACCCCCACTTATGATGTTTGACATGTTTTATTTTCGTCAAATTTTATTGATTTGATTAGACAAAAAAAACTTTTTTGCAAAAAAAAATAACCGACTTCAAAAACACCTAAAAGTGAAAAATAAACTTCAGAAGAAAAATCAGCTTCTGAAGTCGGTGACATTTGTTTGTTTGATTTGGCTTTTTTTGCCACCGACTTCAGAAGCTGATTTTTCTTCTGAAGTTTATTTTTCACTTTTAGGTGTTTTTGATGTCGGTTATTTTTTTTGCAAAAAAGTTTTTTATTTTCTCATTTAATAAAAAATCGCAGCGTAATCGGTGTACATACCTCCTCCTTTTTGGGAAGTCGGTTAAAAACACGTATCCAATATATTTCGATAATATAATCTAACAGAATTATACTTATTTTAGTCGGGAAACATCCCTGTGAAAGTATCGGTAATCAAACACACTGCAAATAACGGATTCTTTGTTAACTCTGTATACACATGTAGCTGAAGATCGTAAAAATATTTGTACTCAAGTAAAACTTTGTCAAAACCATTAAGTATTTATGTCTTAAAAGGCTTTTATGGATAAAGTTAAGACAAACGGGAGAACTTTAGGTATTATAAAATAAAACGCCGCGTAACGTAATAGTGGTAAAACGTTGTTATTTGATAATCATAAAAGATTTTACGTTTTGACAAGCTTGCGAGCCCCAATAAAAAAAGTTTTTTAGCTTCAACGATAACGGCGCTATTTGAGAGAACATATGTTCAGATCAGGGATCGAATAGGTTAAGCAACCACAACCAAAGCAGCTTTTTTCCACATCTTTCTCACGCACCTGAAGCATTAATAATGTACTCAGGACTTTGTAATAAGTAACTAATTTTCCCCATATCCATTATCCAGCTCGTAACACCTATTTTAAGGGGTCGAAATTGTGATGATTTTTTGACACGGTGAAAACATGATGGTCAAATCAGCCCGGTGACATTTCAATTTGTACAAAATAATGGATACGATATTGTAAGTTGCGAGGCGTCCATAAACCGACGCTGTGCATACCCGAATATTCCCGAATGCTCCCGATAATCATGGGATTTCACGACTAGATGTGGCTTTTGATAGGCTATTCAGAACGTGAAAGGTTCGCTTTGGCAAAGATGAGTTCATTTATACTCATGCGGCATTGGTAAGCAAAGGAAAACGTGTGTAGCAGATGGTGGTTATGTTTCTTGGTGTCAAATAAGCTTAGGTATGTTGCCAAAAGGTATATAGTCTTTTGAAGTAATGGAATATCGTGTTTAAAATGCGAATATGGAAAGTTTTATTGTTAAGATTTGCGCACAAGAAAATATATATATATTTTTAATAAAAACCTTGCTACACGTGGAATTTCTTATGTATCGCAAAAAAGCACCCAGCATTTACAAAAATTAAAACTCACATACACAAACTAAACAATCAGACCCAGAAAAACCATCAGTAGGACATACAAATATTTGTTCTGTGTTTTCACGGTTGGTGCAATGGATGACCATTGCGCCAACCGTGCCGTCAAAAAAAAAAACTTTATGCTCTATGTTAAATATTGTCATTCAGCTGTATCCGGTTAGACAGAAAGCCGATATCAACACAGTTGGGAAAAGGCTAGGCAGATGTTGACTATGATTAAACTCTTAATTGTTACTTTACAAACCTTAAATCATCATCATTCTCTTGCCCTTATCCCAATTCATTTGGGGTCGGCGCAACATGTCTTCTTGTTCCATTCTCTGTTTCTCGTCATCTCATGAGACACCTCCTTTCTTGGTATATCATTCTTAACACTGCAGTCCAGACCATCCATCGTTTCTTTGGCCTACTCTACTCTTGTACATCCACATTCATTCTCAAAAAATTAACAATGTCTCTTAATTAAATTACTAAATGTCACTTCCATTTACACCGTCCTTGGGTCATATTATTCAAGTAACCAAATAAATTATATTCTTCGATATGACAGGAGAAGACACTGTGTATTGAATAAATTATATTTTTACGTGAAAACATTTTTAATAAGTATTTATGTTCACTTTTTGGATAAAGTTTTTGCGTTCGAGTATTTCATATAATTATCAAATTAAAATGCCTTTATCTAGTAATAGTACTGATATAATAATTATAGCTATTTCAATACAATAGTAGCCCCTATTTTAATTAAATTACAACATTGCTGATTTGAATGTAATTAAACGTTCAAGTTCATATTTACTCCAATATATGAAAATAGAACCATCACAACTTTCAGTAATGTTGCCCAATAAGGCGTTTTATAATAACAAATTAAATTTCACCCCACCCTGAATTACCTGACCTCAAAACATGTATATGCGCCCTTAGAGCCTTCCCAAGGCTTTGCAGCGTTTATATTATCATTTATTAAAACCCTAACGTTGGCTCGGGTACCTGAAAGATGAAATTTTATAAGATTGGGAACGTTTATGCCCTGAAATGCTAAGGTTAAAGTAAAGACTATTTGAAATCTGCTTTCACAGACATCTTAAAAACTGTATTGAATTAACATCGATGTTTTATACGTCGCTGTATTTATATTGAATCGGGTATAAAAGGAGGACACTGTTTGTATGGACTATTATTACATCATAACCATGCGTGGGAAATTAATACTGTCCCAGTGCATTACGATAACGAAGAATGCATCGTTGTCGATGCTGTTACAATTTGTCCACCTCCTATTCGCGCAAAATCTCTTCTTTATACCAGCGTCCTGTAACATGGTGAAAGTTGCTTCAAAGATATAATTATCTAGTTTGCTCGCTCAGCATTTTATTATGCGGAATTGCTGCCAACTCACAGATAATTATTTTAATTGGTATGATGTTCAGCAGGAAAGTTCTAACGATCGAGATCATAAACAGACACACAATATCCGCAGCACTTGGCATTTATACGTAGGTAATTAAATCACTCGGCCACCCGAGTATGAAGATACGACGACCCATGCGGACTTCAAAGGCATATACAGTTAATAGTTAAGTAGTTTCGACTAAGTTTCACCACAAGAGGTCCGCTTTTTTCCCGTCCAATAGTCGTTAAGTAACGCTAAGCACCGACTAAGTATGTTTAAGTAGTTAACTAAGCGCAACTGACGGCTGGACTGCCATTTGTAGGAAGGCCTTAGGTTTTTGTTTAGTCGTTTTAGTTAGCAAATAGGTGAATGAGCATTTTTTTTAATGAACAATTTCCTACTCATCTTCACAGTCAGTCCTCCGCGAGTAACATGACCCCAGTAACAAAAGAAAATAACATAACACTTACATTACTTAGCGACCCACCTCGGCTTCGCACGGGTGCAATGTAATGATTGCTGAAAACTGTATTAAAATCCGCCGCGTAATTTAAAAGATCTAAGCGTACAAACACCGGGTGTGCGACTTTGCGCTTTACTAAACAAAGTCCTCCGCCACGTCTGTCTGTATGTTTGCGATAAACTCAAAAACTACTGCACCGATTTTCATGTTGTTTTCACCAATGGATAGAGTGGTTCTTGAGGAAGTTTTAAAATAATATAAAAAATAAGAACCGCAAGGCATTTTATATTATTTAAAACATTTTCTCATAAATGACATTCTATGAAATTTCTGTCTGGGGAAAAAGGGACACACACACACACACATCGAAAGATAAGAAAAACATGAACATTTTACTCGGTAAAAAGATTCTGGTAGCGTGACGAGATGTAGTTTCGAGGAAAATCTGACCATGGTACTTACGTTTGTGGCCCTTTATTGCGTTTTCGTAATTTTTATTGTGCCATCAATTCCCGAAATATGACTGAACGCTCTTTTTATAGCAGGCGTCCATCTCAACAGACTTCAACATACAGAGGATAATGTATGTAACAAACATCCACGCAATAGGTAACGTTCCTTTAGTTATTACGAATCTATCTTGTTTCAAGGTATATTGGAATGTCCAACTCTAAGTTGCTTCAATGTTCAGTTTTCTGAAAACAGATTAATACAAAAACAAAACTGACGTCCCTATTGCTTGTGGTCTGGTGAAATCCCTCAACAAAACATTTCCAATTACAGTACACAAAGCAATTGAAATATTCAAGTGAAACATAAGGGAAAATAAGAAAAGAAGCTACACCCACGGAGCTGATTACCACTTAATTCTCCTACGATACACGCTTAATAGGTTCCAATGACCACGATTTATGCGGTAAGCTAATAAAAACGGTCTGATTTCCCCGGACAGTTCACTTCGTTAGCGTCCTGTGTTGCAGTCGGCTTTCGTTTACGACCCATTGTCACCATAAATATACTGAGTTTCCTCTTAAGGAGGTCGTGTGAGGGTTACAGAGATCGTGATAACAGAACCTGCTTGAAAATGGAGGTAGTTTCCGAAACTAAGCTTGCATAAGAATGATAAAGGAGGAGATGGTATGTAAAAACAAAGTTGATTTATGGAATGTTTGTATGAAATAAATACAGTAAAATAAATAAAACAGATTATTTTGGACATTAAGAGCAGAAGGATTTTTTTCATACATAACTGTATGTCGGTTGCCAATTGTATTCCATGGATCTATGGAATACAATTTGCAACTGTATTACGTAGGACAAATCAGCCCCAAATTATTTTTTACTTTCTGCTAGATTCAAGATATTGCCTTTGTTTGATCTATTTCACTACTCAACAGTGAATTTATTGCTCTTGATTTGAGAGTGGTTTAAGTTTGGCCTTGTACCCAGAAATAACGTAGTATTAACAGTTTTTGGAAATTAGCTCTAGTTTTTTATTTATTGAGGTTTGTAGTGTGTATGAAATAAAACAATTTGTATGGAGAAGAGATTTTTTTTTTAAATCCATGTTTCGTTTAGATATTTTAAAACTCACTAAAAAAACTAGTACAACCAAAATAAAATAAACCATAATTTTATGTTTTACATCAATTGGGAGCATAAAGAAAAATAAAAATAATTTTCCTCTTACTTATTTTTTATTTTTACATTCGACATTTGTAATAGAATAGAATCCATTTATTTTTTGGTAACAAAAACCCATAGATATACATACACACATATTTTTTGTTACTATAAACCACTTAAAACTATGTTAGTAGTACTTTTCTTGACTTGATGTTTTGTGAATTCTTGTGGAAACAGGCCCAAGTATACCCTACACATACCCTAATAACTGAAAAACTAGAGCTGATCCAGTACACCAATGACTTTATTCTTAAGAGATACGTTCTAAATAAAAAGATCTCACAAAAATATCAATGACAACACTAAAAAGATTTTTTTTTGTAGATCTGTGTTTTCTTTGTTTTTTTTTCTTTACTTTTGAGAACCAAACATACAAGTTAGGTTTTGCTGATTTCCTTTTATTTTTATTACAAATGTTTGGGCGCTGCGTTTAAATCATCATCATCATCACTCTCTTGCCCTTACCCCAATTCATTTAGGGTCTTCTTCTCCTGAAATTATTTTTTAAATATTTATAAAAAATAGTAAGTTTTTAGCCTAAGTAACATGATTATAATTAATAGAGCAATGATTAACCTAATTAAAACTAGTAAGAATAAAACAGACTAAAATTAACATGCACGAATACATAAATTCTAAAGCTAGAAATGATTAACATCATGAGATGTCGCAATGCTCAGCAGCTTTGTTATTATACTTGTTTATAGCAGCGCGACAAAGGGCTACTCCCAGAGCTTCATTGTCAATGAGCGTGCCGACATAGTTCAGCAACCTTCAATCAGAGCTACCCGCCCCGCCATCTACCCTAGAGGCTGCCTGAGACAGCTCATTATTCAACATCATGATCAAACTAGTGTAGGTGGCAGCTGACGTTGACTTAATCCAAGCATCAGATCCTGCTTGAACCCAGTAGTCTACGGCCATCTCATCCCCGGAGAATAGACTCTTCCGTAGAGCAATTCTGTCAGGATCTTCCATTATTGGCCCATTGATGGCAGCATCAACAAATTTCATGCTGTTTTCAACTTGGCTCGCTGGTGCTTCATTCAGCATCATTTTCTTTATGTTGGGGTGCTGAAAGGTTAAAGTTTGTTCAAGGTTGAACATGTAGCAGAATTGACAGAGTTGTTGTTCATCAGCTGGCTTAGACTTAGATAGTAAGGCGGGTAAAATGCCGTGTTGTAATACATATGGCATGGCATGGTTTGATTTCCCTCCTCCCGATATGTCTGCCTGTAACTTCATCGCTGTACAGTTTGCCTTCCCCACAATCTGTATCTTCTTAGTAACCACTAGTGTCAAATGTATAAAGCTTACAGCTAGCCTGCTCAAGGTGACGTCCTTAGGTGACAACACTACCCTTTTCTTCCTCTTCCTATTATAGCGGCTGCCTCTGCATCATCGTCACTTTTAATGGAGTAGGCAGCTATCTTGTGACTAATCGCAGTCTTAGCATCCTTGCTCATTGTCTTGAGGAACTTGAAGATGTTGTTACCCCTCACTAAGAGCAGTGTGGCAAACATCTGCACGTCCCTTGCAACATCACATTTCTTTGGCAAAGTGTACCTTACACCATCTGCCTCGAAGGAGAATTCCCCTCGATCCTGCCTTGTATCTTTAGCCGCTTTTGTAACCATTTCCAAAATGATTGTTTGTGGGTTAATTCCATCATATGCAACAGCTTTCTAAAAGCTTTTAAGTTGTTGAAACAGTCTTGCGATACATTCCCCTGAATAGCATCAATGGCTAGCTGGGATAGTGCTTCATCTAGCACAAATTCCTTCACAGCTTTGTTAATAGATTTAACGTGAGCAGCATTAACTTTGAGAGAGTCCTTGGTTACACTCCAGTCGGCTATTCTGACGTTGCTATTGCTTTCTTGCACAGCGTCAAAGAATTCGTCAGAGGATGAACTGTAACAATCTCTACTTAAGCTCGCAATTATTCAAGATTTTGTAAGTATCAAAGTAGACCAGGACTATGTGTGTTACTTTAGTATAGTCCCCGACACGTAACTTGGCAAGAGTCGTTAGTTGCGCAGAAGTCATTTTTTAGGTCTCTTTGGCGGTCAAGCGGGGCGCGGGGTATGAGGTATTAGATGAGTTTGATTATTGTATCTAATTGGAATGTCAATTGAGTCAAGGGATTTACTTTTATGATTACTGGCAGTAGTAATCGTTATTGAAACAGACTGGGATAACGTGAAGCCTAATTTTAAAATTTCTAGGTGGGAGTTATTACCCAGTATTAAATAGAACTACCACTATCTAGTAAGCCGGAAAATATTTTGTTATTGATAGAAATATCAATAAAAGGACGATTAAAATCTTTTTAATTATCGTATAGTGAAGTTATTTTGTAACAATGAAAGAATTTTTTTATGATTTGTAACCAATCATGCCAGTCTGATTGATTAAAGTTTTTATTACCCAAGTCGTTATTTAGTTTTTTGAGTTATTAGTTTTATTACAATTAGGGCAATCAGTAGATTTAACATCTTTTAAACCACATTTAAAACAAATAATTAATGTACGAGGTTGCGAGCAATTAGTTAGTGCATGACCATTAGTGCGGCAGTGCACACAAAAAGAATTATTATTAACTTTATTAATTGTATTAACTTGAGGTTTATTGTTAAAACGATTAAAATTTGTTCTAGGTGAAAACGCGTTAGAAGTTGAGTTAAAAGATTTATAGTTAAATTCAGCAGTTAAAGGATTATTTGTAGTTTGAGGTTCGTTGAAACGTTTCTCTTTGTCTAGGAATTCTTCATATTTTTGACAACATGAAATAAGCGCAAGAATAGAATTATATTATATTATTATTCGCGATGTAAAGTGTGTAACAAGGTCGGATGTTATGAATAATGATTTGGAGTTTTTTAGTTTCCGTTAGTTTTTCTGAAAGTCTGGAAAACATGCCAGTTAGTATGGAAACAAAAATAACTATAGGTATGAACCTATAACAAGGTATATACCTTGCCTTGAGTTCGTTTATTAATGGCTTCTAATAATTTATGGTCATAGTCAAAACCACCAAAGTCTGTTATCAAAGCTTCGCAAAGTTCGTCCCATGTTAACAAAGAGTCACGTTTAAAACGGTACCAGTGTAAAGCGTTATCGGTAAGAAATTCGAAGGCATGATCCAATAATTTGTTAGAAGAAATATTCCTAGAAATACTAAATTCCTGAATTTTCTGGATAAATGAGCGCGGACAAGAGTTTCCGTCATATTTTATTAGTTTTAATTCGTTAAGGGAATTATTGGGAATAGAGTTTAGAGGTTGAGACTGAATGTCGGGGAGTATAGTATGAAACATCGTCTCATTAGGGCTATTAGGAGTAGAAGAGGGACGGTTGATATCGTTGGAAACAGTTGTTAAGGTATTAAATTTTGATTCTAAGGTGAGACATCTCTCTTTAGTTTGAGATAAACGATTTACCTCTGAGGGATCTGAATCAGTATCAATCCTCTCTAATCGACGAAATTATTTTTTTTAATTTTTTTATTAGCCCATATTGTCCCACTGCTTGGCAAAGGCCTCCTCCATAGTCTTCCACTCTTCTCTCTGTGCGGTTTTCTCCGGCCAATCTCGCGCAAAAGCCTCTAAGTCGTCACGCCAGCGTTTTCTAGGCCTCCCTCGGCGACGACGCCCGTCTTCTGGTACCCACTGCATGATGACTTCAGATCAATGAAATAGATGATTAATAAAAGTTTTAATTTTTTTGTTGAGTCTATGGTTGCCCTGTTCTAATGATAGTACTTTTGGTTCGATGTCATTTAGTGTATTGGTAAGTTCGTCCAAATCAGTTTTAACTTCCAAAAGCGAGTATATCTTCAGAGGGAGTAAGAGGTGCGAGTTGAAGAATTTGTTTTTTAAGCTGTATTACTGTATCTTTTGGTTCCTCTAATCTTATTTCTATTTCATATTCAAGCTCTGCTTTGTTTAAAAGTTCAAACAAAATAATTCTACCCATGATCAAAAGATGTTAAAGAGGATAAAAATGTGTTAAAGGGCGGTAAATGAAGGTTAATGAGTGCGCTTAAGGCGACTCCAGAGAGTCTAGTGTTAAAGAGGTCAAGAGTTACAGAAAACTCAAGTTTAAGAGGACAAGAGTTACAGAAAACTCAAGTTTTAAGACGACTCCAGAGTGTTTAAGAGGACTTCTAGAGTGTTTAAGAGGACTTCTAGAGTGTTTAAGAGGACTTCTAGAGTGTTTAAGAGGACTTCTAGAGTGTTTAAGAGGAATTCTAGAGTGTTTAAGAGGAATTCTAGAGTGTTTAAGAGGACTCCTAGAGTGTTTAAGAGGACTTCTAGAGTGTTTAAGAGGACTTCTAGAGTGTTTAAGAGGACTTTAGAGGATCCGACATAAAATATGAAAAAGGGGAGGAAAATTTTGTCGTTATCTTTGCCATAGGACGTACCGTTTCAGAGATATAAAAAAATACGCTACAATTCTATCGCGCTTCGTATGTTGCACGTGTGTGTGTGTGTAGGGTAGTGAAGTATTTGAAATAGGTTGTTAAGTTTTGTATAAACAACTACAGAATATTGTCCTGTAGCTGTCGTGGAGTATCCCAGCCCCCCCAACTTGTAAATGACCACGAGTGGTTTTAAGAACATTCACAAGCAAAGACTGGGTACGGTTACCAGTGGGTAAACGTAGTGGTGTGCAAGTGTGTGGGGTGCAGTGAGATATAAGTAGAGAGTTATGTGTAAGTGGTAACGACTATAGGATATTCTCCTACAGTACGTCGTAGAGTAAACCATACCTCAGCTTGTGAGTGACCACGAATGGTTTTAAAAACACTTCCAAGTGAAGAATGGGTGCCAATTACCAGTGGGTAAAGAATGTGTGTGGGGGTGTAGTATAAGTAGGTATGAAGATGTGTTGAGTAGTCTTCAAGAAGAGTGCTGAAGAGGAAAAGTAAATTAGTATTAGGGCTATCTGGAACCTAATATAAGTTATAGAAAAGAGACTAAGCCAAATAAGAGCCCAAAAGAAAATAATACTAGTGATAGTTTGTTTTAGAATTTTGAAAATGGGATAGCTTTGATTTTACGTTGGGCGCCAAACTGTAACAAATCTACTGATTTTAGAGATATAAAAAAGTTAAGTAGACTTGAACGTTATAATTTAGAGGGATAAGTAAAAAATACAATAATAGTTATAAAAAAATACCTAACCTACCTAGCACACTCTCAGAAGGGAGGAGGGAGGTTTTATAAGAAGAACGTTACGGTTTACGGTTATCAGCTTTTCAGTTTGAATTGAAGATCCACAGTATCACCGGCAGTGCAGGACACTCGGGTAGTAGTATAGGTGGTCCACTTAGCGTCAGCGTAGACACCGTACCGTTCACCTTGAATAGGATGAACCAGCAGCAGCAATAATGAACCAGTGTAGACGTAAAGTATATTATGGAGATGTTTCCTCGACAGAATCCAGATTAGAAGTGCCATGAATGTGTCCGAAATCATTTCAGTGTTTTTTATCCACAGCTTGTCATTTTCTGTTCTTTTTGATAATTTAAGTTAGTGACTTGGTGTTGTCATAAAAATGCAACTTACCAGTATTCAATCCAAAACCTTTTCGAGGAATTCTGAGAGCGTGTTAATTATTTTTTATAAAAATGTAAGTTATAAAACACAATATTTAAGCTGGCATATTGATAAAAAGAATTTAAATTATATAAATCAAAATTAACCTTCATAGACTAAGCCAGTAAGAAACTCTATGACAGAAAATGTAAAAGAAAAAGTATTGACAGCTTGACAGCCTGAGGTAAGTGTCATAACATTGAAAAATATGAAAATTATTTATTTTATTTTAGATATTTTATAAGAAAACGAATCGTTTTAGACCGATTCGCAGAATAGTAATGCAAAAACCAATAAAACGTATGATAGATCATGCGAAGTAAGTATATTATTATGATGTAAAATGTTTTGGCATGGAATAATATGTATATAGTGTAAGTAAGTAAGCTGTAAGGATTATGTGACCCAAGTGTGAATTAGGTGAGAACAGTACAGCTCACTCAGTGAAATAACTAAAATATGTGGTTTAAAATAGCGAAATACCACATCCCATAGATCGTATCTTATGAGAATCGCCTGTGCTTGTAAGCACCAGGTATCGTAATTCGATTTTGTCAGCGCTTCTATGCTTCTTAGACTTGAGCTCATTTTTAAAATTTTATTGTTTAATTTTATTGTTTTATTCCATTTGCCACTAATTATCTAACCACGCTCTGCTACCACTAATAGGGAGGAATTGGCGGCTTGAAACTAATTAAAAACGTGAATATTATAAACATTGTGTTTATTTGTATATGAGAAAAAACAGGATAAATTTACATGACACCGTTCATCAATCAGTTAGAAGAATTTCTTAAAACAAATTTAAAATAAATGTCATAGACAAACATGGACAGCATCACGACCTTCCAACAGTTCGTCCCGCTGTCTCTTTCGTGGTCTGCTGCGACCCCGTGTCACTGTTTCAGGGCACCAATCCTGAGCTTTACGGGCCCACATATTTTTTTATATATTTCAAAGAATGTACTAAAATGAGCACCAAGAATAGTATAAAATATCAAAGAAATTATACAAAAATTGCTGTAAAAATGAAAAATGCAAAGAACAAACATCTAATTTAAATAATAGCTCGAGGTAATTTTATTTTCAAAACAATTTATAGCCGTTTCAAGGTATGAAAACTCATTAGTTTATTACAAGCCCGCAACAGTCGGACCTCTGGTTTTCCAGCGAGGATAGTCCCTTGTGGGCCATAACGGCTTAATGTACAATACAGACGAATTTGGCTCTAAGTATATTTTTCGGCAGGAAAATATTAGTAGTAAGTAGATGTTTAAACTTCAGAATATTGTCAGTGTAAAGGTTGAATTTGAAAAAAAAGCTGTGCCAAATGAATCTTATTTTATCTAAATACAGAAATAACGTACGTAAAAGTGGCTGTAGTTTTATGTAAAGAAGCTGGTAAGCTGTGGTAGTAGCGCGGCTGCTGATCATGAGGTCCCTGGGTTCTATTCCCAGGTTGGACAGTGATGGGTTTTTCCAACATCGTTTGAATTTGTGCTCGGTTAATGGAAATAGGCTCGCCCCTAAAATTAATATAATAATATCATTATCGTCAAATTTTAATTAATGGTGTTCGCATAGACTTCTTGAAAAACTTAAACTGATCGGTTGCTCGTCTGTGTATATGTGCAAGTGTGTGCAGACATAATTATAAGAGGCGTTAACACAGACTTCCATATTTTTAGGATTCAACATTTTTAGGTGCGTAAGAGAAGCAAAAGTCATTATTTTTTAGTCGTTATGTACGAGTATACACGTGAAAAGGGGGCATGCTGGCTTCATTATAATTTCTGTTTCAGGCCTCACCCTTAATATCGCGTGCCCTGAAATAGTGATTTTAGCACGGTATATGGAGGAATGGTTGTTATTTAGAAAATTATGAATAAGTTTTTTTCTCTCAGATTTTCTTTAATCCCTGTAGAATTGATCCGGTGCAATAGACCAATAATAAATGCAAATAGAATATACTGAGATGGATGTAATCAATCATCATAAGGAGATAGACGTGTCATAATCCATAAAGCCATTACTGGATTCGGATCGTAATATCTGCTTTTCCGCTGTTCATACTTTATCTGACTTAAACAGCCGAGTGTATACGTAGGTAAGAGCCGGTTCAAAATCAAAATTTTTGACATTAATAATCAAAACTTAGTTTCGTAACTATGTATGTTCTTTCCCAATACGGCTCATACTATTTGCCTCTAAAACCCAGTTACTATATAGCAAGTTTATCAACATAAGAACACAAATTCTATGGTAAACACAAATTTCGAACAAAACAATGTCAGAAGGGCACACAAAACAATGTTTATGACAATCTCCCGTCTTAACAATGCACCAGAAACCCACAGAATTCCAAAGATTTTTATACCGCGATCAAAAGATGTTTGCCAACAAACAGTGTGGCTGACGAGGTCTGTCCCGAGAAATCCAATAAAAGAGTTCCTACGATTGGCTGACTCCACAAATTGGATTAATGGATTCTCTTCAGTTGCAGCAGTGACAACTGAATCGTTCTTGCTTAGGGGAAAGTTTTCAACTTAGTTTCGTTAGTTGGGATTGCTATTTAATTTGGAACGCGATTCCGTGTGTGCGTTTTTGTTGAAAGAGTTTTATTGGCTAAAAGTTCTCGGTATAAGTGTGACTGTTGGAAAGTTAAGATGATTTATTTTGATTTATTTTAACATAAAGTTGGAAATATATTTCTATTTTGTGTTTTGGAAGAGTATTATTAGGAGGCACCAAATGTTTTTGGCATAGAATAAAAAATCATAAAATAAAACTTGATGTTAATTTTGTTAAGTGGTGGTTAGGTCCATAATTAATTGTACGATGTATTGGCTTATTTTATGATTGAAGTTCAATATGGAGCGGTCCTCCGACATGACGAAAGATTCTGCGTCGGGGTTAAAAAGGTAGTTAAAGCTAATTCTAATTGTTTAGTTGTCTGCTTTTATAGAACGAAATTATTCAAATATCTGCGACCAAATATTATTACAGTCCGTGTAATAATGGGTGGACCTAGGTTGATAAACTAGACAACCTAGCCATAAACTAAAGGTTTCATTAAAATATGTTTCCAGATCGAGGCCTAAGCACCTAATAAAATTGTAGTAAATGACATTGGGAACTTTCGGCCCCGTTTTTCGAAAAGTAGCGGACACAAACAAAACCTATTACAGATGATAGATACTGTTATCCACTTTATTGCTGTGCATTTCATTTTTCTGTTACATATGGGAACATTCAGAAAATAAGGTTTCAATGCTTTGATACTTTTACTTGTACACTTCACATTATACCGTTTTTTTTGGGTCTGGGAAATCATCAAATGACTTCTCCCGCTCTGGCCAGGCGGTATGGAGTGTCAGACTTCTACTGACTAAAAACCACCCATGTTCTTTCTTAGCCGCTCCCTTGTGCCGGGCGCGGGTGTTAGCCCTTGCGGGCCCAAAGCTAAAAAATAGCTATGATAATGAGCGCTGCGGCAGATTATCTATTAAGCCGGCGAACATCGCGCGTTTACTGAACAGCGCTGCTCAAGCTAGTTATTCTGCGATGCAAAACAACATAAAATGTAAAAAAAAAAAAACATTTAAGACAAAAATATTTCCAACTTAGACTCATCCTACCTCAGAATTCCCATATGTCACAACATAGCGCTTTAAGTAAACATACCTACAGGTCTAAAACTTTCAAATAAATTCCGTTTCATCTCTGTCCGCCGTGGGGATTTTTCCCATAGTAAAGTTCCCAATGTCCTTTGGGTAAGTCATAAATATAGAATATATTAGTAGATTTTCTTGTTACTAAATGTTGTATTGTTTTTAACTAACTTTAAACACAGGTACAGATTGCGTCGTGTGTTTTTCAAGTATGTAAGATTGCGAACACAATAAGTTGAACTGTGAAATCAATTTTGATTTGTGGGTTATTGGTGGTATCGTTGTTGGAGATGATAATTTTTACAACTGTGTTTCTCAACCTTGTATGTATAAACATGACAACATAAATATTTGAAACAGTTGTGAATAACTATGTCCAATTCATATTCCAGATTACATCTACAATATAAAAACTCGTTATGGAACCCTTAAAAGGTTCTTTTATAAAGCAACAAATTCAGCTTTATCTTTATTTAATATATATGAAATTGAATTTACAGCTTGATCTGCTTTATCAGCCGCTGAACAGATTAAGGATTACAACATATTTTAATTACATGGTCATCGCACATTATCGTAAATAATTTGTGCATGCAAACAATATCGGTTATTAATGTTTACGGACGTTGTTTACGGTTTTACGGCTGAATACTGATGAGATTGTGTGGTGTTTGGCTGATTAATAGACTACCTTTACTGATAAGAATGCGATTTGTATTAGTATAATATGAAACTAATAACATAAGCAGCCGTACCCTGTTAAATTGAGGCATAAACCCATTTTTAGTCTGCGTGAGTGAACTGGATATTAGATCTATAACATAGCACGTAGCAGTGTAATCCTAACTAATATTATAAATGCGAAAGTAACTCTGTCTGTCTGTCTGTCTGTCTTTCTGTCTGTCTGTCTTTGCTTCACGCCTAAACTACTGAACCGATTTGTGTGAAATTTGGTACAGACATAGTTTGGAACTTGAGAAAGGACATAGGATAGTTTTTTTTTTTTTTTTCGCGAGATAAACCAAAAATCTGCCGGAAGTCACTATTCCACGCGAACGAAGTCGCGGGCAAAAGCTAGTAAGTAAAATAAAAATCACATATTATATTATGTTAGTTTTTTTTAACCCACATAGAAGACAGGAAAATACAGAAGAAACAATAAGACATATAAGTCATTTAAAAAATAAATAAAGATTATTTAAAACAGATAGCATAGTTAAGAATTCTTTTATAACAGAGCCACAACCTATTCTTACAAACGATCTTCCGTATTTCATTAATGAAGTAGAACCCTCACTAATAGGTTACCGAGAGAAGTTGGAACTGGTGTTGGCGGACCAACTGCAGGATGGGTGTATGGTATTCAGAAAAAAACGGGCTTTTACATACTGCCATTTATTCTGAAAAACAAAAGAACTACCATAGATAACAAATGGCTAAAACACTGCGTTACCGTGATTCAGATGACAGATCTCGTCGATAACCCGTAAGTGTTGAAAATAGAGGAGGCATCCAAAGTTACGGGCGGCCTTAGGCGGGAAACCCCACGCAATGTGACTGGATAAGCGTAACTCCCGTCTTGGGATAATTATGTGACTGGTTTTGGGTTTTGATGGACAAAGAATGTCACAGTGAGTTTTTTTTTAATAAGACACGGGATTACTAGGCGTAAGCATATTTAGTTAACCTGACAGCTTTTTGAGAGCAGACATCAGAAAGAATATCTGAAATGTCTTTTAAGAACGCTTTAATATTATATTAATCTACCTACTACTTAATTATAACATTAATGCTAATGATTAATTAACTAGAAAAAATTTAAACATATATTGATAAACATACCATAGCATAATACACCACTCAGCTAATAAAGTTTTAACATGTTTGACGAACAACGAGAGACGTTCGAGCTCGTCATAAACCAACTCTGCCATTCGTTGAGCTGCTAGGTTTACGCCTGGGATATTAATCTACTGAAAACTTATTCATATATAATATCTTTGATTTAAATGCTCTGATTAACAGATTCTATTACAACACTCAAATATATGTTACATATCCAAATTAAAATCCCATAGGTGACCTCTATAAAAAATAGACGCGTTAAAATATCCACAATCGGATTCGGATTTAAATTTTCTCGAAAATATTCCTCCTTTGAGGGGAAAGTTTCTGGGGCGGCCAAAGTGGCGTTTTATCATACAACTTATGAATGGCACCGCGAGGAGCGTTTAGCGCTGATCTATGGCAACATTATAGCACGGCCCGATGGCTCGCGCGATTTCATATGCCAAGAACACGGTATGTGGCGGCTGCAAAAGATTGTCCATTTGGTACAGCTTTATTTGAACGAGTGGAAGATAGCGGTTGCTCGTAGAAATTGGCAATAAACACAAAGTTTTTATTTCGAATAGCAAAAGACCGATACAGGAATGAATAGATTTTTATTTATTAGGAATAAGAAATAGTAATATCTTTAAAATTATGATTGAAGGTGTTTGTGACGCATTGACCTCAGCAGTAGTCTCTGGTTTGTTATGAAATTATTGTTTCAATACTTCAGTAATAAGCATAGGAAGTATGCAATTTAAATGCCATAAATTGATGATGTCATGTCGTCGGGCATTATAATGTTATGAGTGGATATCATTTAGATGTTGTCGTTATGAATACACTGAATATTGCGTTTTCATGCAAGAAATCTGAAAAGATCAAACGTTTTCACGTTTATAAAACACGGAAAAAGAATCTTCTATCTTCTCTTTCAAAACACGTTTCTTTACAAATTCAAATATCTCTAATCGCGTCTACCAATAAAAAGTTACATTTTAAGTAGCAAAACCAACATTTTTGTCGTCATTTGCGACCAGATACCGGGATCTGATTCATGCGTAACCGAGTGTTCCGTTCCGCCTTGTTGACTCTGTAGCTAAATGAATAGCGCTGTTTGAACTAGGAAAATAAAATATTTGAAAAAAATCTCAGTTTAAACTGAAAACGAATCTGAACCGTTCTGAACGGCTTTCGTGGGGCTAAATTTATTCTTGTAAGAATTTTATAGAGGTGAAATACGAAGGGTTAGTTATCGTAACAGAGTTTTTTCAGGGTTACTGGTAAACTGTTTACTTTGTTGAACAAGTTTCTAGTTTAAAATGGAAGTAGAACATGGCATTCCGCAATTTTGGGAAATATGAGTTTCTTTCGTTTATTATCGTTTTAAGTTTGCGATAATTGTTAAAAAAGCATAAAACATAGATAAAATTGTGACATTACGCGAGAATATATGAATATCTATATCATATCTATGTTTCTTGATAAAAAAAAATGATTTCTGAGACACTTACCAGGAAATTGCAAAAAATGTAAGAAAATTCGAATTTCGCGGGCTACCTTGTCGCATCAACCTTAACCAAATCCTTATAATTCGGTTGCTGAAACCAATCTAAATTTTAGGAAATCCGTGAGCTGGGTTTCTACGTATTTCACAGTCATATATATATGCCTTCTTATAGTCTATCCAACATGTCTACATCCCTTCGGGAACGGCAAACCTGTTGACTAATGCCCATATCAAGAGCAGCAGCTACAGCAGTACCACGGGTCCCGTTTCTACATCCATTTTGAGTAGCGGAAATACCGAATATTCGTTAACCCTTAAACAAACACGAGCCCCTGTGGATATTTAGGATAAAACGAGGTTTGTTTCTAGGTAATTAGGGGCTGCTGATTTCATTTTTGATGGAAAAAAAACTAAAAAGGGGACGGAAAGGGGTTTTTTTTTGGTGGTAAATATCTTACCATTATCCATTATCGACTTGTAAAATATTACGATGGTGGTAAAATAGTTACCATTATCCAATAAGATTTGAACGAATTTCTATACTAGTTATTTTCCCTGGATTTGCTTGTGTAATTTAAGTAATACAAAAAAAAATAGGTATTAACATTTTTTCGAATGTAGTTATGAATGTAATGTCTATTTGTAGTAGGTAGGTAAATAAAATATACTCGTGTTCATAATAAAAAGAAAGTTTTATTAATTATAAAAAGTAGATAATTATGTATTTTTATTCTCCTTGAGCTTCCTCCAGCTCCGCAGTGTGAAAAAGCCTGAAACTTGACTTAGCACACAGTCACTTATAAATCCAATTTACAGTTAGGCACGAATGCACAATGCACCACTAATACCCATAACTTCACACGATCAAAAAACATGCATATACTACCGGATTTTTCAACCTAATGGATGCAAAACAACAATAATATAACATAGTTTATGAATCTGAACGCAAAAAACACTTACCAGATTTTTTGTTGAACAAAACTAAAAAACTCTTACCAGATTTTTTGTTGAACAAAACTAAAAAATTTTGAGGAACGTCACATCAATTTCAAATTTTTGTTTAGTGATGTTAGCTCTCAAAATGGAGTTTAGACTTTGGGTTCCCCAGTACTACCTGATTTATGAAGCAGGTGAGTTATTCCAGTCGTCAGAAACTCTGGCAGCGACCCTGACTCTAAGGCTGACTGAAATAGGGCCGCCATGCTAGCGTTCGACCTAGTGGTCCATTTGATCCAGAAGTTGAGCAGCCCGTTCGGCCCTGGAGATATCCAATTAGGCAACAGAACAACTGCACAAGCTACATCTTGGGAGTTGATTATAATTACCCCCAATTCTGGTATTGGATCGCACGGTTGCTCGAAGACCGGAGTTCATTCATCCTCGGTATGACTGACAGGCACCGACCAGATGCTGCGCCGGAACGAACACACATTCGTCAGGCTCGTGTCAGCCACACCTTGATCTAGTCGCTCCCATGCTCTGTAAACCCACCTTTCTTCGCTTTGGATTGTGCAATTCTGAGTGTATCGTTCCACCCACTGCTTACAACTCCGAATACGGTTTGGTTTTAGGTAACACGGGACGTGTAGTCTCGAGGGCTGATATCAGTCCCCACAAATGCCCGTCTCAAAAAGCACATCACTTGATGACGAGTAATGCTCTCCCTGAAGCAAATTAGTTTGCCGATGTATGTAACACGGGACATGTAGTCTCTGCCCGTCTCACAGCGCATCACTCGAGGACGAGTATTGCTCTCCCTGAAGCAGATTAGTTTGCCGATGTATGTAACACGGGACATGACGTAGTCTCTGCCCGTCTTACACAACGCATCACTCGAGGACGATTATTGGCCTCCCTGAAGCAGATTAGTTTGCCGATGAGCGCTCTGGCCCCATACGTTATTCAATCCTGTACTGGCAAGCTGATACGGCAGGTTTCAGTCGTGTAGGTCATCATCCGGAATTATGACTTGAGCTACACGACAAGCGCCTTATTTTCGTTATGCATGGGCAAACGAGGTAAGCGTGGTCTACGTTCGGGTGTCATGACATTGACTTACATTAGTAATCATGTCACAAGTATTGTGACATGATTACTACTATGTGTACTAATTTGAATATTTTGATGATTGGTTCCATAGTTATTAAAAAAATAATAATAAGGTAGGCGACGTTATCATTTGCTTAAAAGATTAATTGCCGTTGCCTCACTAGTAAATAATTAAATTTTAAATCTGTCAACACAACATCACATCTGCCAAAGTGCCGAATACTATCATAAACAAGCTAAATAAAAGCTTATAATAATCGAATCCTATCCTATCGCATTTTCATAGTCACACTCAAAAGAGCCCGTCCTTAAGCGCAATATATCTTAGGCTAGTTGTAAAAATCGAACATACGTCTCTTCAGTCTTATTTGGCAATTAACCATGAATCATAGGGCAAATATCGGTTGTATTTTCATCAGATCCTAAATCTAAATGCAAACTGAAAAGTTGATAGAATGGTTTTGGTGCACATTTAACGGTACCGTCACCAAAATATCGTCCCTCTGGATTGGCTCGAATTACTCTTTTGGCAGTTTTTGTACAAAAAATCAAAATTTTGTCACTTCCACCATCATCACAAACCAAAAAATTTTTTGCTTTACCTCTGGTATATGGACGTTCTCTAAACGTGCAAAATTTAACGTATTTGTTTTTTAAAAAGCTTTCCTGGTCCTGTACAGGTTGTCCTTAAATTGTTTAAATTTTGGAATGTAATCTAAATATTTCGAACTATCGCGTTTATTATATTAGTAGGATTAAAAACGAAATGTCGACAAACACTTGACACGAGTTAAAATGTAATTTTGGTTTTTTTTTGTGGTAAATGAGTCACTTCAAGTAACGACTTGAGGTGACTCATACACCACAAAAAGAAAACCTTTTCTGACGTTTTGCACATCTGTCATATTGCGTAGCTGACATTTTGCTAATCTGTCTTTTCGCGAACCTGTCTTTTGCTAATCTGTCATTTTACGATTCTGAAGTTCTGGCCATAACTTTTGATGGCGTCGACCTAAAATCTTATTTTTTTACAGCAAATAGGGACTATGGTCTTTTATCTGTGGTATCAATTTCAACTTTCTATCTCTACCCATTTCGAAGATAAAGGGTGGTGACAGACAGACAGATGGACAAGAAAGTGATCTTATAAGGGTTCCGTTTTTTTTTTCGTACGGCATAATGTGAATGCCATCGTCGCCAAAGTCTACCTAGACATGACATTGACTTACATTAGTAATCATGTCACAAGTATTGTGGTAGACTTAGTCTAGTCAACAAGTTCAAAAACGTGTTAAATAGAAGTAAAGCTCCTAAAAATATGTGCGATTTATGTCTAAAAAATGTTTTTAAGGGTTTTTAGCACGTCAAAAATTGCGATTTTTATAAAAAAAAAAAAAGGTATTTAGTTTTTTGTTAATAATTTCTAAAATGATGATATTTAAGAAATTTTGTGTAGAGATCCTGAAAGAGGAAGAAATTTCCAATAAAAAATTCCATTTCCCGGAACTCTATCTCTATTATTTATAAAAAAATAAAGCTGAAAATATGGCTCCGCGAAGTCCTTACGGCATGGGCGCGACGTCTAAAAAGCTGGTATATCACCGAATTTATGTCGACATTTCAAAAAGTTACATAATTGTTAATTAACTCATTATTTTCCAAACTCTGTTTTTATAAATTACGGCTTAAAGGTTTTAATAATTGGTCTAAAAATGTTGAGGTACATAAAGTTATGCAAAAAAAATATTAAAGTTTGTTATTTTGATAATTAGACTTTTTTTTAAATTAACAAAAAATTAAATTTCTTAATTTTTTTATTATTTTTTTATTTCTTTGTAATATCTTGTTATTGCTGTTTTTGCAATTAATAAAGGTATAAATTACCATTGGATAAATATTTTTTACTTAATTTTTTCTTAAAAAAATGTTTGTATACAAACAGACTATTTTGGGATTTATCATTTTTTTTACCATCTTTTTGCATAGGTGAAATAATGATGTTTAAAATAAAAAAAAAATCTTAAATATTTTTTTATATTGTTTATAATCGTGTTTTTTATATTTCAATTGCTTGAATAATTAGTTAAAATTATTTTATTCTTAAAAATCATCATTAATTCTTTTCAATGGATTAACAGAGAAATATATATTTTTTTTATTAATAATTTCATTGTTAATAACTTAATAATTTGATATAAACAAATATTATTAACCATTATATTTTTTTTCTTCAAAATATAAAAAAAAATACAAGATCTGAAAATGACAGCTTCGCAAAATGACAGCTTCGCAAAATGACAGTTTCGCAAAATGACAGATTCGCAGAATGACAGATTAGCAAATGGTGGGAAACGCATAATGCCAGATGTCGTAAAATGACAAGAACTGAAAATGACAGATTCTTTAAAATGACAGATCAATCTCGAATTAATTAAAAAACATCAATTAATGATGAATGAAATAAAAATTAACAACATCCTTTATTCATTATCAGTAAAGTTTACATCAACATTTTTCAAATAATTAAATCAACATTTTTAAACAATAAAATCAAACTTTTTCAAATATTAAAATATTTTTTTTTTAAATATTAAAATCAACATTTTTCAATTAATTAAATCAACATTTTTAAATAATACAATCAACCTTTTTCAAATATTAAAAACAACACAATTCAAATAATACAATCAACCTATTTCAAATATTAAAATCAACATTTTTCAAATACAAAACGTAAAAAGTTAAAGAAAATTTATACAAAATGACAATGGGGATTTGTCCGAAATTTCTAACCATTAGATATTTGAATATTTTGATGATTGGTTCCATAGAATTACCGTTGCCTCACTATATATAGTAAATAATTAAAAATTTAAATCTGTCAACACAGCATCACCTATATCACATCTGCCAAAGTGTCGAATACTATCATAAACAAGCTAAATAAAAGCTTATAATAATCGAATCCTATCCTATCGCATTTTCATAGTCACACTCAAAAGAACCCGTCCTTAAGCGCAATATATCTTAGG
The DNA here is from genome assembly GCA_949775195.1 of Diarsia dahlii. NCBI lineage: Eukaryota > Metazoa > Arthropoda > Insecta > Lepidoptera > Noctuidae > Diarsia > Diarsia dahlii. The sequence continues at coordinate 21,100,740 of OX459197.1, read as the reverse complement.
CTAGTTGTAAAAATCGAACATACGTCTCTTCAGTCTTATTTGGCAATTAACCATGAATCATAGGGCAAAATATCGGTTGTATTTTCATCAGATCCTAAATCTAAATGCAAACTGAAAAGTTGATAGAATGGTTTTGGTGCACATTTTTAACGGTACCGTCACCAAAATATCGTCCCTCTGGATTGGCTCGAATTACTCTTTTGGCAGTTTTTGTACAAAAAATCAAAATTTTGTCACTTCCACCATCATCACAAACCAAAAAATTTTTTGCTTATACCTCTGGTATATGGACGTTCTCTAAACGTGCAAAATTTAACGTATTTGTTTTTTAAAAAGCTTTCCTGGTCCTGTACAGGTTGTCCTTAAATTGTTTAAATTTTGGAATGTAATCTAAATATTTCGAACTATCGCGTTTATTATATTAGTATCTAGGATTAAAAACGAAATGTCGACAAACACTTGACACGAGTTAAAATGTAATTTTGGTTTTTTTTTGTGGTAAATGAGTCACTTCAAGTAACGATTTGAGGTGACTCATACACCACAAAAAAAAACCTTTTCTGACGTTTTGCACATCTGTCATATTGCGAACCTGACATTTTGCTAATCTGTCTTTTCGCGAACCTGTCTTTTGCTAATCTGTCATTTTACGATTCTGAAGTTCTGGCCATAACTTTTGATGGCGTCGACCTAAAATCTTATTTTTTATGGTCTTTTATCTGTGGTATCAATTTCAACTTTCTATCTCTACCCATTTCGAAGATAAAGGGTGGTGACAGACAGACAGACAGGCAGATGGACAAGAAAGTGATCTTATAAGGGTTCCCTTTTTTTTTCGTACGGCATAATGTGAATGCCATCGTCGCCAAAGTCTACCTAGACATGGTAAGTCTGTATCGTAAAGTTATGCTCGCCGAAAGCAGGGTCAGCTTATTTTGGTTAAGTATTCAATGGGATCGTTGGCTAATGTTTTGATTAATTAAACCAAATTCTATATACCTAGTCTATGCCCGACCTAGGAGCAGTCGTGCTTGCGCCCACTCGACCTACGAGGCGGGTGACGATTGCTCAAGATCTACAAATGACTTATGGTATAGTTTCTGTATGAAATATACTTCAGAAAAATAATTTCCTTTCATAACAACTTTGAAATGGCGTCAGTTTTGTCATTGTTATTGTATAACATACCATGTACATTTCTGGGATTCACCACGAACAATACCAGTTAATGATCGTGCGCAACTCAGTCGAGGTACACCTCCCAAAGCGCGCACGCGTCGAACAAGGTTTCAGTTTAAATTGTGAAAAAGATTAGTTTAATGTCTTCGCCGTATGAAAAGTAAGCTTACTACTACTTCTTTAATTATTTTATCACTACAATTATAAATCAAAAAGAAAGACAGTTTATTTAGAACGACTAAGTTTCTTTTAAAATGAAAGCGATCTTATTTAAATTGCTAAATTAATGAGACATGGTAGAACCACAAATATACACAAAATAAGTTTACGAAACCTCCTTCTTCTTTAGAAGTCTGTTAGAAAGTCAAAGCGAACAGAAATCCGTTTAGGATATTTTAAACATTAGCTTTCCTATACGAGATTGATTTTACAGTTTCTTTATCAAGTCTATTCAATACATAATCTGGTAACCCCATTTATTTATCATTGTTTGGGTGTCGATGTGCTTGTTGACTTCCAGTAACAGTCTTTCTTTTTTGGTGGCATATTCCAGTAACGATCCAGCTTGAAATCTAAATGTAAAAGCATATTTTATTTGGGACCAACCTTTATTTCCATACGTTTTACAAAAGTTATCCTTCCAAATTGTCCATTTGGAATTCACTGTCAGTTTTATTAACATACTGCTATACCAATCTAGGGATTGATTATCGAGGAGATTTTTTTAAATCTCAATTTTTTTTTTAAATCTCGAATCTTGCACATTCACTCTCAAATTCCTAAATCCATTGATCAGCATTGGATGTTTTATTCCTATATTTTTCTATCAAAAATCTTTCAGCTATTTTTCCTATATTTTTTTGTTCTGGTGCATTGCTATTAGTGTTATTGTGTGATAGCTAGGGTGCTGGCGAGCATTTAAGTACGTATATGATTTGCTCGTACTTCGTATTGATCAATTCGGTTTATTAGAACACCCTGAATACACCATGGTGGCAGACGCGGTTTTAAATATTTCTTATCGTATAATTATCGCTATAAATAAAGTCTGCCACACGATCAAATCATATAGAAGTTTTGCTCGCCAGCTCCCTAGCTATGAGTGGCGGGCATTGTTCTTCCTGTAATCTCATCTAAATACTGGTCACCAAACTGTATATTTTCACCTTCATCTAGACATATTTTCTTCAAATCGGTATTTAGAGGTATCCAGACTGCGCGTGCTTGGTGTATTTTTTAGCGATTTTTTATTTTCGTATATACGTCAGAAGACAAAACAGCAGTACTTTCGGGCTTGAAGTCATCTGGGGACCTCAAATACACGTTCGTCTGTTGTCTCAATATACAACAGTCGTGAGTCGTGTTGTTGTGTTCGTGTGTTGTTTGCCGTCCGTTGACCCCAATACTATTTTAAATCATAGTTTTTCCATTTTTCTTGATTCAACTAGAAATGTCGTTTTATAAGACAACTAGTGACCCGCTCCGGCTTTGCACGGGAGCAAAACAGGTATTAACCTTCCTCTTGAATCACTCTATCTGTTAAAAAAACCCGCATCAAAATCCGTTGCGGAGTTTTAAAGATTAAGCATACGTAGGGACAGACAGCGGGAAGTGAGTTTGTTTTATACTATGTAGTGATGATATATTTCAAGGAATTTTAATTTAAATAGACGATTGCGTTGTTCTGAAATAGAGTATTTATATATAATAGTTATAATCTTAAACTTTACTCACACTATCTTATCTGAAAAAGAGAAACGACATTTAAAGTCTAATAACTTAAATTAACAATTCCTTGGGCTTTTTATTATTTACACAATCTCGTATTGAAAAATGCTGCAATTTATTGACTTCTGTCAACGCCAAACTTTATCAACTGTGTTGGCTGCTAGCGCCATCTATCAAGAAATAACAGTACAAATAAAAGAAATGTTTATTTAATTTGTACTGTTATTTTATTTTTTTACCGGTATTATAATAATGTATTCCCCAAAACTAGTGAAATAATTCCGTTCAATAACTACTTACCGATAATTTCAGAAAAAAAACTAATATCCACGCTCTACCGTATTTTATGTTAGCTATACGCATAAAATACTTTTCTTTCAGTTAATATTTTATACAATTAATACATACAACGTCACCTTGTCCTGTTTACATAGTAACATTCAGACATCGTCAAGTAAAAACAACATTTTTTAAACATAACTCTGTTTGTTTGTAAGCACGCTTCTTCCGCTACTTTCACAAGTGAATAACATTGTAATGACAAGACAATTTACTGAAAGAGTTAAATAATCGCTTATTATCAGGTCTGTAATTCCTTACAGGTAGAATGTATAAATCTAGAGCTTCTTCTGGTTAAAGCTCGTTCAATCGTCGACCTCATCTCTCTACCCTTGAGAATATGCACATTTAATATATAAAAAAAAACCGGAACTCTCTGGCAGTTACTGAGAAATTCTCCTTAGAAAAACCCAATAGCACGTTTGACTTGGCAATTAAACCCAGGACCTTATGCTTCATGGTACTAACCCAGGTAGATATGCAGATGGGACTCGAAATTTCTACTGTTAAAGTCAAAATTTTAACTCTCTCGAGATCGCTTAGATTGATTCGAGAACGCGTTTCACCTTTTAATCTGAACCAGTTTTCGGCCCATGGCTAGGCAAGGGCCGAAAATGCATGCCTCATAGCATACCAATTTTCCTTATGCTTCAGGGTACTAACCCAGGTAGATATGATGGGACTCGAAATTTCAACAAGTCTCAATTTTTACTCTCTCAAATATGCTAAAATTGATTCGAGAACGCGTTTTACCGTTTTATGTGAGCCAGTTCTAGCCCATGGCTTGGCAAAGGCCTCCCTCATAGCATACCAATTTTTCTTTTGTTTTGCGTTCAACCTTAAATCCCCCACCATTTTAGTAGCAAAATGTTTGTTTGCTTACTGATTCCAAAATAACACAATTTAACTGCAATCGATATTTCCAATTGCTAAATACCGGAGCCACCGTAAATACCTACCGGAGCCAATTAAGACTAGCAACAGCTTTAGCAACTTGCCTGGCAACCAATCATCGGGTGCTGACTCTAGCGCAAGACTGCGTGATGCTGTCACAAAAAGGTCAATCGCATTCCTCATTATCGTCTTGGACATGAAAGCGACTTGGATGCACGAGTTCATCAGAACCACAATCTCGTCTTACTCGAAAAATTTTCACCTGCAGTACCGACGTAACAATCGAGTAGCCGTCAACTGCCACACATCTGAAAGTCAGGCCATTAAAGACGGTCTGTGTACTCAGGTGCCTTTCGCACTTACTCGAGAAACTGTACAAAGCGGTTATCTTCGGTCTTCCTAACTACGTCGAGGATGGACTATCACCCGACATTGCCTCACTTGGATTCGAGAACGTGTATAGTGTAACACCATCATGTATAGTGTAAGCTGGGATCTGTGGTGTATCACGAGCACCTAGAAAAACCTTCCTATACCACCGGTCATTGGTATGCTCGTGACCCTGATTAAACGTCACAGGACAGGCATAAATCCTGGACAAGGCATCTGGAACTACATGATGTGTACCCTTGCGGTGTACAATGTCGAACGTGTACTGGGAGATTATAGTAGCCCAGCGAGCTAAACGACCTGAAGGGTTATTCAAAGTAAGAAGCCACTTAAGAGCCATATGGTCAGTTATGACCGAAAACTTCATCCCGTCTAGTTAGCAACGAAAATGTTTGATAGAATCAAGCACGGACAAAAGCTCGCGCTCAGTAGTGCTATAGTTGCGCTCAACTTTCGAAAATAGACGCAAATAATAGACGACAGGGTGCTCAACATCATCAATCTTTTGTGTTAAAACAGAACCAAGACCAACAGAAGACGCATTACACTGCAGGATGAAAGGCTTCGAGAAATCGGGACATGCCATAACAGGTGTATTAATCAACGCTTCTTTCAACTTAACAAAAGCCTGTTCAGCTGAATCGTCCCAACTAATAGGATCACTGCCCTTTCTCTTACTAATCAAGGCAGTGAGTGGTGCTATTATAGAAGAAAAACCATCTACAAAACGCCTATAATAAGAGCACATTCCAATAAAACCACGTAAAGACTTAGCCGTAGTAGGAGTGGGAATCCTTAATAGCCTCGAGTTTTCCAGGATAGGTTTGAAGACCCTTCTCGTTTACGATATATCCTAAATACTTTAATTCGCTTTTACAGAACTCACACTTCTTTAAATTGATGGATAGGCCTGCCTCCTTAAGACGAGCTAGGACTTTCCTGAGGAGCGCCAGGTGACTATTGAAGTCTTTGGAAACTATTATTAAATCGTCGACGTAGCCGAAGACGCAGAGAGGTAAACTCAAAATTGACAATCATGTCAGTAAGACGTTGCATCTCAGAAGCGGCGTTATTAAGACCAAATGGCATCCTAACAAATTCAAAGAGACCACGTTGTGGAACAATAAAAGCAGTCTTCTCGCAACTCTCATTACCAGCAAGAGGAATTTGCCAGAAGGCACTCCTAAAATCGAGAGAGCTTATGTATCTAGCACCTCGAAGGTTGTCGAGAATATCATGTATACGAGGGAGAGGGTACGAATCTCTAACAGTAACACTATTCAATTTCCGACTATCAACGCAAAAACGTACAGAACCATCTTTTTTTGTCACCATTACCATTGGACTGGCCCATGGGGATCGAGAGGGACGAATAACACCCATCTCTAACATTTTGTCGATCTCCAGGTTGAGAATTTTTAATTTACCTGGAAATAAAGGATAAAGCCTTTGACGAATAGGATGCCCCGTTGTATTGATTTTATGGGACAGCCAAGTGGTTTTTCCAAGACCAATTTTTTCAGAGGAAATGACTTCAAACTCGTTTATAACCTGCTGAAGGCTCGTCTCTTGATCCTGTGACAGAACGTTACGAGGATGGACATAACGTACCTCACTAACCGAGGAAATTTGGGGTGTAGAATGCTGCACAGAGGGCAGGTACATATTACCATTAATATTTTTTTCAAATGCCTGACTAAAGACAGACGTTAAACCAAACTTATTCCAAAATTCGATACCTAATATCACAGAGGATGACATAGAACTAGCTACCAGAAACTCATGGATAACAGTCGTACCATTAAACTTGACTGGGAGAAAAACAGTACCAAGAATATCAATCGGCGAATTATTCGCCGATATAACGCGAGGACAAGAATAATTAGCGTTCAAAGCAAGACCAAGTTTCCGAGTTAAACTGTCGCTGATGAGTGACATCTGTGCTCCGGAGTCAAGCAAAGCCTTCACAACCTGGTCGCACAAAGAAAAACGGTCGGTTATCAATTGAATCTTCGGTTATCACCGGTGACACTGTACGGAAAAAGGCGTGTCGCCGGTGGTTTGAGCATTTTATGGGTTACAATTTGGACAATCACGAGTTATGAAACCGGGTGTGCGACATTTAAAGCATATCATGCCAGTAACAACAGGACAAGAGCGGTACGAATGACCGGGTTTATTGCACTTGAGGCAGTGCTGTGTCAGGCTACAAGTTGGGCAGCTCTGAACCTTGCCATCACCCTGGTTAGGTCTGTTAAAACGTGATTTATGTGGTAGGACAACCTGTGAAGAACTAGTCGACTGGTGAGGTACACTATCTAGACTAGCGACAGCTTTAGGGGTTTGGACGAATGACTCGAAATGAGTAGGGGCCTCAATGAGAGAATTGAGGTCTGGAAACTTCTGGATGGACAAACACGGGTTAATCGGATAACGAATTCTTTAACTGATTGACCTGATTTTTGTTTAAGGTTACGAACCTCCTGACCAGTTTTGAACTCGAAATCTACGGTTCCGAACGTCTTCAAAAAGGACTGTCTGATTTCGACAAAAGTCCGTCCGGGTCGACGAATAGACCTATAATATTGCAACGCAATGCCGGACAAAACCTCATGGAAACGCCCTACGAGGTAGCTGTCTGACAATTTGTCAGCCACACTGCATTCTTCTAAACTAGCGAAGAAATCACGTACGCAGGTATTTCCATCAAAACAAATCTTCCACTTGGTCAATGAGAATTGCTTAACGAACTGTGGCAAATCTTCCGATCTGATTGGAGATGGTAGAGCAGAGTGTGTGGAAACACGAGAGGTTCTAGGTGGTATAGGTGGGGGAGGAGGTCGTGAAATGATAGGACTGCTACGACGCGGAGTCTCATCAATGGAATAAGCTTCTTCGGACATGATGAAGACTAAAAAGTAAAAACAATCTAAAGTAAGAACTAACAAGAAATAAACAGGAATAATGAATAATTACAATTCACACAATCAAGAATAGAAATGATGATGTACTCCGTGTTCGATGTTGCAGTTCAGAACTCGTGACCAATCACAACGGAAGAATAAAAATCAAGGCTCTAGGAATCCCTTAATCTGAACAAAGGTAACCACGTTTCAGACCTGTGGAAATAAAACACGGGAAATAACAGAAAATATGAGATCACACAATGGGTAAACTAATTAGCACGGAAGCGGGCTACCACCCACGAAATGGCAAAAAAAATAATTAAGTAATATAGAATCAAATAATCAGTAATAACGAGAAAATAAACTCACTTTAGTTCGGGCGCCATATGTAGCGTGAAAACCTCAAAGAAACACTTTTCCGCTATTTAAAATGTATAATTAGGTAACATGAATACAAAAAAATACAAAATTTTGAAGGTATAAAAAGTACACAAGATAAAAAGCACGTAACTTACGAGTAGGAAATTTTGGTTAGGAATAAATCAAATTTAGCGATTTAAAATCAATAATTTAGAATACGGAGTAAAATGGCAATATGATGTTAGCTCCTGCGTATTTGGTCTAATATAAATCGGCGGCAGACAATGCGAAATAAAGGTTTTAGCTGGTATGACTCTTCGGCTCCCGCTGCGTTGCGATGCTCAGTGCGATTTGCGTTGCGATGCTCAGTGCGATGGCACCTCTCGAAAGTCACCAGGTGGTGAACTGAAGACGCGTTTCGGGACCTTCACCGAGCGCGTCTGTACGCTCGTTAACAACGGCGGCGGCGTGGCTTTTGAATACCCCGGCCGGTGGGTCGGGCCGAAAATCGGCCTTCACGGTTATCGAACCGTTACAATAAATGCAGAAAAACTGGACTAAGTAGATACGTCTGTCGGAACGTCAGACCGAACGTAGGACTTCTGCTTCACCACTTCATTTATCAATTTATAAACAACACGCCTCCCTAGGGGCTGATAATCCTATATTCGACACTTTTATCGAAGCGAAACGAGAAAAAATTAAAATAATTAGTGACCGACCCATAGTCACACTAAACTACCACACCAGTGTGACTATGGTTAATCTTATTTATCCGTAGTCACACTGGTGTGACTACTGATAATTTAACCTGATCCGTAGTCACACTGGTGTGACTGCGGCTGATCCGTGGTCACACTGGTGTGACTACGGATAATTTAACCTGATCCGTAGTCACACCCGGATGAATAACCAAAATTATAGGCTGTTGCTAGTCGTCCGCTAAGTGGATGAATCACCGTCTCGCGACAGTATCCTTTATGGGCGGCATGGGCACCGGGCCGTAGGCCGACGAAGGAGGCCGGCGGAGGCCCGGCACTTCGGGGACAGAAGATATTGGTGTTATTTAATATGCGAGCGAAGCGAGCGCGCGTCATGGAGTACATGCGTTGCATGTATGAGTGACGTGACCAAAAGCTACGATACTGGTGTGACTACGGATCAGGTTAAATTATCCATAGTCATACTAGTGTGACTACGGATCAGCCGTAGTCACACCAGTGTGACTACGGATAAATATAATTAACCATGGTCACACTGGTGTGGTAGTTTAGTGTGACTATGGGTCGGTCATGAAATAATTTTATGGGATCTTTTATCCACTCGTAAGTCAAGTACTTGAATGACAAGCTTCCATCGCTCATTTTTTTTCTTCCTCATATGACGGCTCGAAATTTAAAATATATTAGGAGAAAAAGAAAAATAACGTTTTACCGTCCAAGGTACAAAATGCGCGAGGTTGTAATAGCTCTGCCAACAAAAAGGCCGACATCATCTGATGATGTAGCATTAGACATGCTACAATATGCTTGAGTTAGGTGACTCCGCTTTTCCAAACATAGACGGAGAAATCCTTATTTAATTGGCTCTTTTTTCACAACATGTATTAGATAGGTGGGGAACAGGCGATTGATCTGAATATTTGGGATCAACATTGTGGGGGGTACACTGTTCATCCTGTTCCTGCAATCCATTTCATACATCCATTTTCTACAATTCTTCTTGAAATTAATAATGTTAAAGAGGGGGGGGAAGATCAAAAACTTATATTATCTGTGTAACGATATAAATCGTGTTTACAAATAGAATAAGAACGTTTGTAAACTGTATTGTAAACCTTAAGTACTAATAAAGACCTTGAAAAATTAAATTAAAAATTAATCAAAACAGTAATTGCCAGTACTTATTATTTTTACGTCCATTCACTAATTGATTAGTTAATGAAGGAAATCATTACACCTAATTCTTTGATTATATATCGAGTTGCTGCAGTTAAGGTGTCGTGGAATATATTTATATTATGCGTGTAGTGTCCCTTAAATCATTGTACTGGCTTTTTGGACGAGATTCTGCTTCTAATCAGAGGTGATTATATTATACCACTATAGGTGTATTTGTGGCAGTTTCTCTCCCAGCAATATCCCTATCCCTATTTATCCACTTAGTTTCCACTTTTGCGTTTATAACAGGTATTACAAGAATCTAAGTGACTTTCAGTTAATGTGACTTTCAACAAATAATCTATCAACGATTTAATTAGGATGACGTTTACATGCTCCTTGGTATATTTGGCATAGTAGTTAAAGTCTTTGTGATTATTCAGTCATGCGAGGATCTTTATTTATTAAGCGTCAGGACTTCTGGACATTTCTACTACTATTTGGTACCTAACTTCAAATATTTTGTACCTCGACTGACAGCGAAAAAACACGTAAAGAAAGTGGTCAGACATTCTGACATCAGGATGTCTGGACCATTTTTTTTTCATAGTTCGGGACAACACAACGAATTTATCTCTTTGTAAATATTTACTACCTGCTTAGTACCAACACTTTTTTTTTTTAATTTATTCATTTTTAAATATTTACTACCTTCTTAGTACCACAACACTTTTTTTTTTAAATTCATTCATTTTTTAAATTTTTTTGGCGGTCCAAAAAATTTTAAGCATGATTTTTTAAAATGGGTATTTAATTTGCCACAGCAGGTTATAGGTATTTGCATAGCCATACAATCTAATATAGAAAATAATTTTAATAACTGGAATTGTATATTAAATATTATCATTTCCAGTTTAAGCTGTCCTCTTTTTGTAAGGAAATCTGATAGAATGCCAGATCAGCTTATACTGGAATTGTATAGCCGCGTGTACATGATGTTATTGTTTAATGATAAATAATTAATATTTCTTGGCGTATATTAAACAATGAGCAATCATGTTCTTACAACTTATAGTAACTCTACTAACATTCCCATTTCGACTTTCGTCGGCAATGCGATTTTTAATGTCCTACACCTTCCAGAGTCGCAGATGGGACAAATTCAAAATATGGATCACTGTTGTCTAATTTGAATAAATAAATTATCATTATTCTCTTTATTCATTCTTAAACAAATTCTGTACATTTTTAAATATTTCTTACAAAAATAAACATTTAAAAATATAAAAATTTGTAGCCAGAAAGGAACCTCCTAATAATGCGAGCCGTGTCCCAGGAGTACCGCTCTCTGTATCAAGCCCTTGATCCAGCTGCCTAACGAGAGCCTCCTCAGGTGTTGGTCGAGGCTCTTGGCAATTAAGCCATTGGCTGTAACGACTATCGGCACAATGATCGCTGAGTCCACACCCCACATATTGAAAACCTCGCGAGCCAAGTCAAGAAGCTAATCTTGGGGGCTGATCGTAATTGCCCTCATTTCTGTTATTGGTTCGCACGCTCGCTCGACGTCCCGAGTCCATTCACCCTCGGTATGACTGACAGGTACCGACCAGATGTTGCTCCAGAACGAACACATGGCGTTATCATCCGGCAGGCACGTGTCAGTCACACCTTGGTCCGGTCGCTCCCAAGCTCTGTAAACCCACCTTTCATCGCTTTGGAAGGTGCGATTTAGAGAGTACCGTTCCACCTGACACTTATACCTACGGATACGGTTTGCCCATGCATACACTTTCTGCTTCCAGAACTTGAGGACTGATATCAGTCCCCGCAAATGCCCGCCTCACAAAGCGCATCACTCGAGGGCGATTGTTGCCCTCCCGGAAGGAGATTAGTTTGCCGATGAATGCTCTGGCCCCAGCAATGCGTCGTTCAATCCTGTACTGCCAAGCCGGTACGGCTGGTTTCGGTCATGTAGCTCTGTCATCCGGAAATCTGACATGAGCTACACGACATGCCGTTACAGCCGCGCAAACAGGATTGAATGAGCATCAAAATACCTTGACAACTGCGAATCCAGAACAGCCACCAGCGCGCCCTATTTCTGTTATAATAATAATAATATTTTATTTTACAGGCATAAAATCCCAATTTACATAAAAAATACAAAATTACATCAAATTACATTACAATAAATTCATTACATCAGTTCATTAATAACATCATTCAATTAATTAAAAAACAGGTATCATACAATCATTAAAATAAAATTAAATAAAAAATAAATATATCACAGTAATAAAATAAAAATCTCGTGTTTAAAAGTCAAGTTATAAAATCCTTACCTTCGGTTGACACTCCGGTGGACTTCTAGCCAATACCTGCGGATCGGACTGTTCCAATCCTCACTAACGACCCTCAGCAGTTGATTGGTCGACTTTCTTAAAATTCCAGCGAACGACGCTACGCGTGATCTTATACGGCATAGAAGTCGGGCACTCTCGCTTCAGCAAACATGCTCGACGCACCATTAAGTAAGCATCATTGTACTGTACTCGCATAGTACTTAGTGATGCTGGTTTAAATTTCGTCCACAGCTGACATGTGTAAAAACAGAGACAGTACGCACGAAACAATGTCTTCTTAACGCACTTGCTACAAGGTGAAAATCTGCGTTCAAGCATATTGCACCGAACCGAGAGTGCCCGTCTTTCCCGTTCTATATCGGCGTCATCTGTGAGATCGTCAGTGAGGATATGGCCCAGATATCGAAACGTTCGTACAACCCTTACTGGAGTGCATGTGTGTTATGCATGGGCAAACGAGGTAAGCGTGGTCTAAGTTCAGGCGTCATGAAACGATACTCTCGGATTGCACCCTCCAAAGTACTCCTCATCTCCTCACTGCACTGTGTACTTACATCAGTAACCATTGTTATTACTCACGTCGTTTTCGCGAATATCTGTTGTGGTAGACTGTGGTGGTACCACAGCCTGCGATGGCGTAGCAATGAAACGGCTACTCTGCATTTCAGTCCGCAAGCGATCAAGTACGGTGTCATCCAACATACGATTACGCTGGATGACTCGCACCCGATCCGACAGTCGTTGTGCCGATACGTTGACAGCTGGCTCAAGCACCTGAAATAGAGAGAGCATCCAAACACGGTATGGTCAGGTTGTTTCCTCCCTCTGTAGCCCCATAGTATGAGCGCATGACGTTTTCGTTGATGGAATGCGTCCATCGCATGCGCTGCACACTTCCGCCGAGAGCTGGGACCCTATCAGAAGCCGGTGGGCCTCGAGGTCCTAAGCCGCCTGGCGGCCGTCGTCCTCTCCGTCGCCGAGCAGGTGGTGGTGTCGGGGACAGCGAGAAATACTCGTCGCCCGAGCTCGACTGCCGCGGCCGGTGTCACAGCACTCACGCTGGGGCTGGGTTCCGGCGGCGGCGAGGCGGAGCTGAGCGACGGGTCCGGTGGTGGAAGGCGTGCGCGTCTAGCTCTAGCTCTTGTCAACATAATATTCTTTCATCGGTAATTTATCGGTCTTCATTTTTGGTTTTTGTGTAGGGATGACATGATATAAATGTCATTTAGTTTTTCTTTTCTGCGGTTTTCTTGTATTTGCTTGCGATTTTCTTCGTAATTTTTTGTAGTCTGGTTTGAAAAACTATTATATTTTATTATTATTAAATTCAGTGACATACAATAGAATTGTACTCTTGTCCTTTTAAAGGAATCTTTTCTGGTAAATCATTGATGCTTCAGGGTTGGGCTCGAAGGCAACAACATTCCTCAAATTATAATCTATGCTTCTTTTACCATCGTCACAGCTAAAATATAATAATAATTCACTATCTTTTCTAAATCTGTTACAGTGTCTACCCAAAAGGGAATGGGGGTTGTTCTCTGTTCTCAAAATGCTGCTTTTGTATACCCTTAAAGACAGGTTGCTTTATGCTTGGATATATCAGTATGGTACGTAAAAGTATAAGCCTTTTATTATATATCCTAAAAAATGCTTAACAATTTTCCTTAAAAACTAAGCTAACTAACATTGTTTTTGATGTAGTATTGTTTTGTTTCCCAATGTTATTTATTACTAGGTGTTGCCAGCGGTTTCGCACGCTACAACTCGAAAATTATTTCACGGGAAGATAAAATCGGGATAAAAATATCCTGTGTTAATCCAGGTTATAAACTATCTGTGTACCAAATTTTATCCAAATCCGTTACGTAGTTTTTGCGTGAAAGAGTAACAAACATCCATCTATACATACTTACAAACTTTCGCGTTTATAATATTAGTAGGATTTACTGTTGAATTAAGAACCCCTATCAGTCGAAGGTCACTTCCAAGAATTTCCATTTTTACTGTCTTGAGTTATTTTTTTTCCATTGCGGTCCAGCTGTTTTCCTGTTATCGTTTTAGTCCATCTGTGATCGCGTATGATTCGCGCTACATGTCCATTGTCCAGCCCATTTCCAATTTAACCTTTGTGTATGGTTTAGAGCATTTATGGTTTTATTTCTGGCCTTATTTGTATTCTACTAAATGGCATTGACTGAACTTTTTATCGTATGCTGAAAACTTATCTAATATTTTAATGAGAGTTAAAAAAATGCTATAGATAATCGTTGAATTTTAAATATTTTTTATTTCAGGTTCTAAACTTCCTCATCACCTTATTTTTCGTCGGAACTTTGAGCTTTCTAGCATTTTATACCCACGGTTTCCGTTACATTCGTCTCAAACAAAACGCGGAGGGTGTTTTGGTCCCAGATTTAGATTCTATGGACCGATCTAGGTTGAGCGTGACTATCATAATTCTTGTTCTGGTCGCATGCTTGAATATCGGCTGGTTTTTGATGAATATTGTCCTTCTCATTGGTCTGCATAAGGTATGTATATTATAAGTATCTAGTTTTTGTTTTTTTATTTTATATTTGATCACGGTTAGCTCAAAGATGTGTGGATCGAAACTTTCGATACTCATGCACTTCGGCTTCAGTGTAATATGTTTCAACTTTTGACCACAAGCTACGTATCAAACATTTCAAGCCTGTAGACGTAATCACCTTAAAGTACTAACTAGCAACCCTCAGTGGGTTCACACGCGTGCATGCCATACAAACATACATCATACAATCATACAAACCTTTTTCTGGCAAATACAATTCCTAAAATGATACTACTACATGCGGCAATTGGCTTTTATTTAAATCGACTATTCACCCCAAATGTGAGTGTCAGCCTGTGTGTTTACATTTGAGACAGAAACAAACACAGTAGCCCCACTTAAGCCTTAGTTCAGTTAATAAAAGGTCCAACAGCGCATTCCGGAGCCGTCGCACGACGCGGTGTGTTCAACATTATCTACGGCTACAATAAATGTACGTTCTATTTGACTTACTTGGCTGGCAGAACGCCAGTTTGTACCAAATTACAGATAGGTTTGCCAACTTGTTCCATGATTTTTGGACAGAACTTCCTTTCAACATTTTTGGAGAAACACACAAATATCGTAGACTTTTGTATTGACGTGAGTGTATTACCTATTTAAAATCTTGAAAAGTTAACTGGATTTGTTATAGTAAAAAATCACCCAAGTAGTAAATAGCGTAAGAAGTAATATTGGACCGGGCTCCCAAAGAGTTTTTGGGTAGAAAAATTTAGGGTAGTAAGTTGGTTAATATACCGCAATGCAGATTGTGTATTTAAATTAGAAAAGTCCGAATATTTTAAAACCGTAGTAGTTGCAGTATCAGATTGTAATGAAAATAATTAAGAGTTAATCATTTGGGACGCATCTTTAATCTGAAGATGATCCCGTGATGACATCATCATCATAATCAGCCTATAATGTTCCCACTGCAGGGACTCATCGCCCTCCTAGAGATGAGGCTCTCTAGGAGGGCGATGGGCTATAATCTACCACGCGGGCCCAGTGCGGATTGGTAAATGTCACATGTCTTCGAATTTTTTGGTTCTAAGACATGCCGGTTTCCTCACGATGTATTCCTTCACCGTTTTGAGAGCAGTGGTGATGAAATAAATTACAAAAAGTAATGCGCCTGACGGGGTTCGAACCCACGAATCACTGTTCGTAAGTCGGGGCCACCACCACTGGGCCACCACTGCTCTCAACAAATCATCTCTCTCTCTCATGCTCTTTACAAATCATTTTTTTATTATTCTCTTTCCAAAACTATGATGGTGAACTTAGAATAACCAAATTGAAATACATTAGCAAAATGAGTTGAAAGTTTTGCAGTTGGCAACATCTTTACGAACTCAGCACTTTGTTCTTAGTTCGTACCCTCCCCTCTGACCTACAAGATCGGCGATTAGTAATTTTATGGGCCTGCCTTTAAGCAGTTAGCAATGGGGGGTTTACATCGATAATGTCCTAACTCCTAAGGTATAAACAATCTCCCGTCGGGGTTGCGGGATGGTCACAAAGATACCCCGGCCTCGACATTTAGGGCTAAGAAGGAACATGGGTGGTTTTTAGTCAGTAGAAGTCTGACACTTTGGCTCTGCCCAAAAGCTGGATTTGATGATTTTCCACTCACCCCAAAAAAAGACAAAGACATTTATTCGTAGGACACGGTACTTACAAAGTTGTTACATAAATGGTATGGTTCTCGACATATCCACCGCTAGACGCGGCATACGAATATTTACATGTAATAATTGATACTAAAATTAATATTTAGTATCATAGTTTAAGTTAATTTTTATACACACACACTTATACCTAACACTAAATTACATTTATACTCTAAAAGGTATAAACAATCTCATGGTTGATATTTTATTAAATAATTAGCAATACTATTCCTGAACTATCAATATCTTAAAATGCGTAATGTGGGTATTTTAGACTTTAAAGACTGTAACTATTATTGAGCAAATAAATCAGACTATTGGGTTAATTCTCAGCAAACATTTATATTAAACAAAACTTTTCAACACTCGAATACAACTGATTAATTTAACAAAATATAATAATAATAAGTCTCCAAAAATAATTGAGCTAAAGAATGACTGTTCCGTCGCACGGTCCGCAAGCAAAGAGGCCGGGCGCACAGCCCGCACCGCCAGCCCGTCTCCTCCCCACCACGCTCAGCCGTCATGGTTCGATGCCGACGCCACGGCGCGCGGCGTGGTCCGATGCTGACGTCACGGCTAGCTAAGGCGGCGAGCGGCTTCGCTTCACGAAGTTGCCAACAATTTATTGATAGGTTACGCTAATGGTCAACCCAAAACTAGTTTACAATTAAAAGTATGGCCAAAGAAAGGAAAACGTCATTTTCATTTCCACCATTCATAACAATTAAACACATGCCTAATTACTGGCGGAAATAAATGCCTAGCATAGCATTTCCTGGTCCACCGTAAGCTTTAATAAGTTTAAGACATACATTTCAACATCAAATCTTTGTATAAGAAAAAAAATATTATTGTGATAACTGTGGCAATCGTTGGTTATAAAACCAAATAAATTGAAAGTTTATAGTGGGGACTGTATTTAAAATTTTGCTCAAAGAACAATCAATATTAAAGGCAGTGTGTTACACCGGCAGGTGGCGAACAGACTGAGCTAGTTTCGTTCACATGAACGGAACCAGTGAATTATTCTAATGTTTGCTTCATACCACGGCCTCAATGCGTCAAAACTTAACCCGCCTTATTACAAAACGTAGTTAAACCTGGTTTAACTTAGACTTGGTTTATCTCGCATGACGTCTCACTTCAATAATATTCAAAAGAAAGTGACAGCATGCGAGATAAACCAGGTCTAAGTTAAACCAGGTTTAACTACCTTTTGTAAAAAGGCGGAACGTGTCTAATTTTCAGAAACGCCCGGGTCACATCAAGCTGCATGTGACAGTTGCTACCATTCGTCTAGTGCTGTCCATCATTGGTGTGGTGCTGTACGGCCCTCATCACACCAACCACTCCATGGTTGTTTGCTGCGGGGAGATCGGTAAAAATATAATATACTAGCTTTTGCCAGCGGCTTCGCCCGCGCGAATATGACGATTTTCCATCCAAACTTTCATCCCCTATTTAACTACCTTAGGGGTTGAATTTCGAAAAATCCTTCCTTATTCCTTGTCTACATTATAAAGGGAACCTCTGTGCAAAATTTCAGCTTTCTAGGTCCAAGGGTTTGGGCTGGGCGTTGATGAGTCAGTCAGTCAGTCAGTCAGTTAGTCAGTCAGGACTTCTCTTTTTATTTATAAAATATATTACTGTCTTATATCTCTGGCTTTCAGTATTCTAATTCATCTAATGAGAAGAGCCAATTGATATCACAATTAAGTTTTATCAATTGTTTAACACATCATCATCATCGTCCTGCCCTCATCCCATGTCATTTGGGGTCGGCGCAACACGTTTTTTCTTCCATTCTGCCCTCGCAATCGTCACGTTATCATTTATTCCTTTTTTTCTTTTTTCTTCCCCTCCCTCTCCATCCATCAACACACACATATTATTAAAGTATTATTATATTAATCAAAAAAGTCCGTGAAAAGGCCAGGATGATGATGAATGAAACTTTATCCCTCCCTCTCCGCTTTTAACGAGGTAGCTTTAATATGATTAGTCACTCGATCACTCGATTCGTACAAACTTCACAAGAACTTCGAACTTCGACGGCACAGTTGGCGCAGTGGCTGAGGGATTAGACTGCTGCGCTCCGTGTCGCGTTTTCGATCCCGCAAGGAACATAATATATTTGTATGCCTACAAATAGTTGTTTCGGGTCTGGGTGTTTGGTTTGTTTATGTGAGTTTAAATGTTTGTAAACGCACCAACGATACAGGAGAAATTCCAAGTGTGGGGTAAAAAAATAAGTGTTTGTAAGCCCTAATGCTGATACCCTGGTCCTGGGATGTTAAATCGGACTAAGTGTAATGGCTTTTTCCACCAGATTACTCAGTAGCACCCACAGAATCTAGAATTGTGGTTAACAATAGGCTCGATTCCTATTATACTTAATTGCAGGCGAAATGCGATCCTGATGTTATAAAATTAAAGTTTGGGCATTATTTCCAGCTCTCACGGCGTACTTCATTCTTGTGTACTACTTGTATGCCCTGCAACTGGAGCAGAACCTTCAAGCCAGTGAGCCCAGTGATATATCAGACATCGTGGCTGACGTGCTCTCCAGCTACCCACAGACACAGAATAATGATAAAATTAACTTGACTGAGAAAAACTATAAGTCGTTTAGCGCCGCCTAAATTTTATTTGAAAATAATTGATTTTCGAAACTTATTTAATGCTCGTAGCGACTAAACTATCTACAATACACTAAAATCCATTATATGGTTTAAAATAAATAAATTATATTACTTGCTTCTTCTTCTTATCGTGTCAGAGTTTGGACCATGTCAGAGGCTCTTGAGGCGGTTTAGAAACTCTGACACTAGTGTGTGGGGTCGTTAGACCTTACTACCCACACGAGAAGAAAAATAAGGTCGTTTTTGTTGCGCGCAGGTTACTTATTAATTGTTATATTAAAGCTGCTTAAAAGTAAAAATATAAAAATTGCTAAATTACAACCATTTTTTTTATACTTGCTGTACGAGTAACCTTATCCTTAATTTAACCGACCCAACACATTAATAACAAAATGTCATTGAAATTGGTTTAGTGATGTCAGAGATCAGGGTGTACGAACATAGAGACATGCGAGTTTTTTATCCATTCCATGATAAAAATCCAGGTAAGTACTAAAGTCAAGAATTTCACTCCGCAGAACACATTGATGCGCTTTTCTTTCAAGCTGTCGCAGTTACACAAACTGGTATCCCGAAGGGGTTACGGCGGCGATGCTTTACAAAATTGCATGCACAAGAGGATGCCTTGAACCGGATGAAACCGCCTCGAAGGAGGCAACAAAACTGATTTAACTTTTGCCGTAATAGTTTCTGCGGCAGGCCCAGGTCGCCAGAAAGAGTATTGAGATGGACGAGATTATTTCGATACATATAGATTGCTGAAAGAAGTGAAAATTATGAGATAGTCTATTTAACGTCATTTTATTGGGTTATAAACATAAAGACTACAAAGTCAAAGTCAAAGTCAAAAGTTAAAAATATTTATTTCAAGTAGGCCAGTAACAGGCACTTTTGAATAGTCGAATTAAACTAACTGCGGCACTCAGAAATATCCAATGATTGCTCAAGCCGCCACCCAGCAAAGGCCTGACATAGTTTTGTATGACACTACAAAGTAACTCACAACTTTTTATTGAAGTTAATCTCATCACGCTAGAAATGTTTAGAATAAATTGTCATCGTTAAGCTCATGTATTTCGTGAGGTCCTTTGCATACAACCAACGCAAAATTTTCCTTATCACTCAATTTTTTCCTTAAAGATCTCCACAAGGAAAAATATTGAGGAAAAAAGATTGTTTTGTTGATGCAAACGTTTATGTCGTGCCACCCCACATAGTCCCGTAGTGCATTCTCTACGGAATACGGAGTTGCAACAAAGATTGTTACAACTTCCTACAACTTCACAGCTTAATCTGTCTTAAGTGACTTTGATCGATGACATAGTCCGTATAACATTAACATAAGTACTAAGTTTGGTTGTTTTACTCGTCTTTAGGCGGTTCGCTCTAGTTTGTGGAAGATGCTGTTTGAACAATATGTTCTAGACAGTGGCGGAGAGGCATGTAACTTGTTAATCGCTGGTCGGTTTCCGTAAGTCATCGGTTTGTGTAGTTTAGCCAATTTCGTTAATTAGTTTGTTATGCTGGTTGGACAAACTCAAATTGTATATTTTAAAATCATCACTAGTGATCGGAATAGGCTGACTATACTTGCCAAAACTTCGCAGGAGAACCAAATTTTCGGGAATTTTACCTTTTATCCATAAACTAACCGACACTGACAAATGTTATGTATTGAAAGATTTGATGCATCAACGCTCAGTGGCGATAAAATCTCATTGGTTATCACAATATTAACTTCTTTAAGATCTGGTACAAACTTACACATTGCTATCTAAGGATAATAAAATTCTAATACAATGATTTAAGTTAGATTAGTTTTAGTGAATAGTTAGATTAGGTTTGAACAAGATGTTAACAGCTAGTTTTTGAGATGAAGCACATTTAAAAACAGAAAATATAATTTTTGTCTTTGTCATTCTTACAAACACTATGTACTAAATTTCCCAGTAGTAGCCCGAAGTTTGAAAGTTGGTGGTATAATACCCCCGTGCCTCGGAAAGCACGTTAAGCCGTTGGTCCTGCGCCTGATCTCTCTCCGGTCGTGTCGTATTGCCGTCCCATCGGACTATGAGAGAAAAGGGAACAGAGAGTGTACTTGTGCCTGCGCAGTTGCGCACACACTTGTGCACTATAATATTTCCCGCGCAGATGGCTAATCTCCGCTGGGATTGGCCGCCGCCGTGGCTGAAAAACGGTCAGGAGGACTATTACTAAATATTCACAATTATACACACAATCACAAACTTATCAAAAAATGTGTTTTTTCTGTTGCCGCTATAACAAAAAATAATACAAATTAAAAGGGGGTTTGCAGTAGGCAAGCCTCCTTTGGCTCAATCGCCTTTTTTTGCACCGCTTAACTGTCTCAATGCTGCAAAGAAAATCGTACATTTACACATCAGTACATAACAGATGTATATTATTAAGCCCTATTGTGACATATTTGTAATAAAACCACGTTTATGACAGCCCGATAATCCCGCTGTATAAGTTGACGAAGGACGGTGTCAGCCCAATCGGTACAATGTTCGCTTAAACCTGGACAAACTGGGCATGTCACGTTTATGTTTGACCGCCTCCATTTCTGAGTAGTTTATTTTTATTCTTATTATATTTATTTTCAATCGATTGTTTTCATGATCTTATGTTTATATCTATTGTAAAAACACAGCTAAATCAGATACAGTACATTTAGTACTAAGAACTAAAGGGATTGCACATAACAATTGAGACATTGATTTAATTGATACTCGTATTATCTCGATATTTAGTTCCTATGTACTAAATATCGAGACAATACAATGACCAGGAACTAAATATCGAGACAATACGATGACCTGGTTTATATTATCTGTGACCTGGTAAAGGTGGCGAGGACCCGCTGGATGCGAGACGCGCGGGACCGGTCAATGTGGCGAACTGGCTGGCGACACCTGGGGGAGGCCTTGATCCAGCAGTGGACTTCTTTTGGCTGAAATGATGATGATGATGATGAAATAAAACTATAGACCAGCTTAATGATATGACAACTGACTACGTATTGACTTCCTGATTGCCGTATGTTCTTGGACATTGTCCGAAACTTTCTTATATTCTCAATATAATATAGATGTTTTGATAAATAATATTCATCGAATGCAGTCAACGAAAGAAGAAAAAAGGATTACAAACAGATGTCATATCAAAGCATTATAATTGAGTTAGTGAAGAATTTATCAGATAAGAATTTGACAAAAGTTTTCTTTGAAGGATGGATGTTTTGTTTTTTTTTGCCTTTACTTGAATTACTGGTTCTCCGTTGCATTGACAGTGAAAATATCATTGATATTATTGCCTTTCTTGTTTATGTAAGAAACATACAAGATTATTTCGCCGTATATGCCAAAAACGCAACAAAAAACATGATATTCCATTCAGAACTCCCCGAACACCAACCACCATGTTTCGCAGCAAAATGAAAACTTTTACAAATGATCCATTGTTTCGTGGTACGTATGCTCTTATTGTTTCAATGTAATTGAGTAGGCAAGGCAAAGTTCCCCGAGCTCATTTCGTGCCCCTATTGTTAAGGCTGCGGTCAGATCGCCAAGCTATTGTTAAAAAATGCGCCCTCTTTTTCGCTTAAAACGGCGCACGCCGTCGCGTAGAATAACTGAAGGAATGCGATCATTAAAGCTGTTTTTCGCTTTGAGTAAACTTTCACGCTGTAGTATGAATGTACAAAACAAAAGCAGTTATTATCTTTTGCTAGTTGTTTTATATTCTTACAGACGTTGAAGATATTTTGTCTTCAACGTCTGTAAGAATAGTAGGAAAATTTTACAAGCTCAAAACGTCTTGTCATTGCATGCATTGGCGTCAATTTTATAATTGCATCGATATATCGCTTTTGTCCTTTCTTATAATTAAACTAGCTTTTGCCAGCGGCTTCGCCCGCGTGTAAATGGCGGTTTGTCATACAAACTTTCATCCCCTATTTAACTCCCTTAGGGGTTGAATTTCGAGAAATCCTTCCTTATTCCTTGTCTACATTATAAAGGGAACCTCTGTGCAAAATTTCAGCTTTCTAGGTCCAAGGGTTTGGGCTGAGCGTTGATGAGTCAGTCAGTCAGTCAGTCAGGACTTCTCTTTTTATTTATATAGATAGATGGAAACAACATATTATTAAATCATCATCATCATCATTTGCTTTCTGTTGAGAAAGAAAGAAAATTGAAAAGTGAAGAAAGAAAATTTTAGCTTTATGTGGCATTCATAACAAAAACACCTTAAAAATTATACAAAATTACTGATACTTACGTGGCGTGAGTGTCTTTGCAATTACAAATACACATTTACATCCGTAACCTTATTTGTTCCGGACGGGGATCGAAGGCCGACAAACAGCGTAGCAGTCAACCGCTCAGCCACTGCGCCAACCATGCCGTCAATTTACTGTACAACTACCAGGATCCCCAGAGACACTGAAAACTGCTTGAACACAATATCAATCAGGACAAAAGCTTGCAACTTAGTTTACAAACCACTGTTTGATGGCGAACATAAACTTTCTATTTTTACAGCACATAAAGGAGCCATGACAATTGCCGTATGAAATGAAGCAATAAAATGAAACGCTCCCAGTTTCCATTCTACCAATGTTGTGTTCATTGTATGCTTACTTAGTTTATTAAAAGGATTGCACGGCTAAATAGAAAACAGTGAAACCGGATTTTCCGAGTGGTTATTATGAACGTCCTAGAAAGACGTACACTGACTTAATAGGTGAGGTTCTTTAGAAAAGACAGTGCGTGCGTGCGTGTACGACCAGATGAATTTGGTGAGGCAAACAGACTATGTAGGGAAGGGATCGTTGCAAGTGGTGTTCTGTGGATTCTGTCCACCCCCATGAGCAAAAGGCGTGAGTTTGTGTATGCTATGATAAAGATTGCGACTCATATTCTATCAGAATATGCTAGCTCTTCTATGTGGGATATTTCTATTGTAAAGTGTTTACAGTTTCAGTCAGGTTGGATCAATGATGATATTTTATTTGATAATCTTTTAGTGCACAAAAAACACGGAAGTGAACTACTACAACGGAAAATATTGTGTTTGTATACGTTAGGCATATACAATAAACATGTCTTATACTGTTCTTCCCTCGAGACAAAAAACAAGTGTGCAAAGCTCCATTGAGTGGACTGTTATTAGCTGGTTCAAACAACCAAATCAAGTACAATACTACCATGTTTATTATAAAGCTTGTTAAAATATCCTTAACAAAACCAAAAGGTACTTTTTTCTGGCCGCCACTGTTCTAAATCTGAAGCACACCTGAAAACTTTCTGGCTACGAAGATATTGAAGGTCGGATAAAAGAAGAAATGCCTCACAGAGCCCTCGATGCGCGAGTCCAACTCGCATTTAGTCAGTTTTATTTTGGTAAGTGGTAAAAGTATTGTATTTATCCGCACAATTGCGTTACATTGAGCGCTACCGTTAACCATGTTTTGCAGACCAAAATCAGTTTCCCAGTAGAGTAATATTTGAGCAGAGTTATTTAGTTTGATGTACAGAATGTTTAATTGGCGGCTTTGAGAAGAGTTCATTTACACCTTGTTTAAAAATTAGATAAAGCTGTATTGTATATCCGATATCGAAAGCTATGTTCTGCTATAAATATAATTTCTATTTCATACCATGCATAATAAATACTGTACACCTATAATCTCACAAGAGTTCTTAACCTACTAACCTATAAAAAGGTATTATAAACATTATTAATGTTGTATTGCTCTGGCAGTCTAAAAGCAAAATATCAAGTTAACGGGTACTTAGGATGCCTCCTCGACATCTCCGTGACTAGGGGCTTAAGATTCAAGTTGTTCTTATAGTTCAGGAGCTCGCCTCACAACTTGGAACGTTATGCAAAATGTTAGGTTACAATCTTAATGAAGATGTTTTTTGTATTATTATTTTCAGTTTAATTTTATATTTTTTTTCATGCAATAACGATTATTTTCAGTGCAATAATATTTTTAAAAGGTAAACAAATACATGAAACTTTCACATTTAATCAAACAATACCAGTTTAATTATAACATAAACTTTTTTATAATTCGATTGTACAAAAAATTTATACCTAGTTATAATCTAAAGTGTATGTTTTTTTTAAAGAGCTTTTTAAGTTATTGTGGCTGCGAGCTATTAATATTGCACTGGAATGAAAACATTGATATAATTATAAGTACTCAATTGAAATTTTTAGTATCACGTTGAGTTTAAAGTTTGTTTTGCAATTTTTACCAGATTTTGTTACCAAAAAGTTCCCGATCTATCAGCCTACATGACTACGAGTTACGATTTGCTCGCCACAGTCCTATAAACTGTAGCACGTAAGTCACGCCTTCACGGCAGTTTCATAACGGTTTCAGCTTTCCATGATGCATCGTTTATTCATTTATTTCAATACAATGTTCACCTTATATCAAGCCAAATAGAGATATTTAACAACAGTAAAATTGAATACAACTGGACTGCAATACTGTTATTAACCCTTTATAAAACATAACGATCTGGCAGTCGGAAGAAATTTAAGTTTGTTTTACTTTTTTGTGTTTTTTGAATATTTAATGAGTGATTGATAAGTGTTTAAATAAGCTCTGTACAATCATAGAATACCCAACCGGAACAAATTATATTAGTTTTGAGGTGAAAAATGGTGGGAAATACATTCCCTTTACCATATGGTTATTAAAAGTCCTAAATTATTGCCCGTCCCCGGAATCAAACCCTTATCACCTCATACTTAGCGACCACTAGGCCAACGAGGCAGTCCACGATATTTAAAATACTTCCTAACAAAACAATTTTTTTATTGACTTGTAAAAAAGGCTTATTGTACCGCGCAAATCCGATTCGATTTCTCGGTCTGCCGAAGCACGATATTTAATTTATTCCCTTCAAACTGTCCGTGTCTGCTTACAGGTCTGTTGTTCGGAAAATAACACAGCATTTTCTTTACTAAAAATCTGATAAATTGCTTTGTTACGTGATTTGGAACGAGAGTTATTGGAACAAAAAAACAGATGTATTGAGTCTTGAATACTGAAGTAGATACCTACCTATCTTGAATATTTTGGCTTGCTGAAGATTTGCCCTCCAAGGAATGCTCCCTTTCAAATTGTGTCTTTCAGAAGTGCTTTGTTCAAAACGTGACCTAAGACGCACTATGAAAGCTTAATCATAATAAACCTTTCAACTAATACCCCTATCTATAATATGACTTAATTCCATAAACTTCTGACCCAAAACAAACCCTCAATTATTACGATCGAGAGGCCCTTAGAGAACTTTTTATACAAAGCAAAAAAATTAACGACACCACAAATCATGGTCAGTCTTACATAATAAAACAAACCTATTTATCTGGAAAACCTCTGTACCTCAAATAAGAGTGGCCATAATAAAAATTTATAGGCAATTTGTGGGGTGAAATACAGCTACCTTACTCCCGTCTTTGTTTGGATAATGAAAGTTTTCGGAGCCAAATACAAAGACAGTATAACGTAAGCGTGGGCTGCCGGAATTGCTGGAGCTTCTTTATGCTTGTTTTTGATATAAGAGCAAACAGAAAGCTAAGTTACGTACATTGTGAAAACATGTATACAAACAATTATTATGTGTGAGTTATTCCATCTTTTCGCCAAATATCACCATGTCGAAATTGAAATAGGCCACACTTCATGCAGATTTTGCTAGTAAACACACTTTTTAGCAACAGAAACAGGGGAAAACTCGAGCTTTTCCCGATAGTAGAGTCAGCATCAGAAGTTGAACTTTTTACACAACACTTTTCTTTTTTTTCTTTTTCTTTGCTATTTCTATAGATATTTCGTTACCAACAAGTTATCGAAGAGTAAGAAGTAAGTTAAGAGCCTATACTACCTCAAATTAGCAACTCTATTTGTGGTGGTTCAAACTTCGTTTGAAATACTGTTAGAATAAAGTTCTAATCAGCTTGCACTCCAAAGCGGTTATTACGTCTTTCGCTGCGGCCGAATAGTGCGAAATTAGTGGTATTTTGCGATTTACAAAAAAACTATTGATTGGACTAAAAAAGTAAAACACTATGATTTTAGTTTGTTGCTTGTAGAATTATTTGGCAAAAAAATCAAAACGATGACATGTATTTTAGTATGGTTTTTACTCGTTAAAGGAAATTTTTAGAGGTATCTTCGTGATTTGTTTGTATCGAGCTAAGACAATTGTATTATGTTTTCACAACACTATGTTACTAGCATATATCCTGAAGAATATCATATATTTTTCTGATTTTGTTTACTGCAGTGAATCATATACTTTTACGCATTATAAAACTCGCGTTTTACTCCTGTTGGCCTCTTAAAGAAAAATCTTCTGAAACATTTAATTAATAGCTGGAGTCCTATACATAAAAAAATTCAAATTTAGAAATGTCAAGCTACTTCTGTTGCTAACCAAACATCACAAAGCTCCAACCACAGCCGTTTCCTTATCTCTTAACTTCAGAGTAAAACTCTTGCAGCTGTTCAAATAAGCTTGCAAAGCTGTACAAGTCTGGGTAAAGCTTACTGCTCGCAAATAGTAGCTACACAAGTATTGTCAACTCGTAGGCTGATCCCATCGAGCCTTGTGACCTAGTTCGTTCGATTGACCCCAACATTTCAGTGCAACGAGACGACTAATTCTCTCATAGTTTAGACGGACATTTTCAAAATTGAAATGTGATAGTCGATATAGACAGCTTATCCGTCAAAATTGTTAGGTGAAGAGTAGAGCATTCAGCATTACCAGGGCACGAACCAAGTAGAGTAAGAATGAGAATCTTGAGAATCTGTATATGTATCAGTGTGCGGTATCAGTTATTATAGGTAGGCTTACCGTTGCGCATTGGTCACTACAACAAAAGATCAAAAATATCCTCCAAGCTTTATCGCAGAACCTAGAGGTGCAATTTAAAATAATGAACGGTATCGAATAGGTAGTTGAAACAACGTATTTTACTGAAAGTATATTTTACAAATTTTCCATTTTCAGTTAATTTCTACCAGCTTGGAAACTGTTCCTCATCAATTTCCTCCATGAGAACAGCCCATTCTCTCCACTCACAAAATTATGCAAACAGCTTAATATGAACCTTCTTTCAGGAGAGAATTATTATCACTGTGGTTGCCATGACAACCGCTTTTTTCCTGTTCATTCGGGATTATTTCATTTAGTCCCCCATGTTCAGTTATTTTAATCTATTAAGGGGTAGCTTCCGGGCTCCAAGGGGTTGTTTGCATATCCTTTTCGAAAAGTTTGCTGTAGACTTGGTGAATTTATATTTTAGACTAGCTGATGCCCGCGGTTTCAACCGCGCGGATGTCTGTTATCGCTACCGATGCTGGTTATCGCGACCAAAAGTAATATTTTCGTACCCCCCTTTCAACCCCTTGAATAAAGTTTCAAAATATCTCCATACCAAATTTCCTGCAAATTGGTTCAGTAGTTTAGGCGTGATTGAGTAACAGACAGACAGAGTTACTTTCGCATTTATAATATTACTAGCTGATGCCCGCGGCTTCACCCGCGTGGATGTCGTTCAAATTATGTACTAAAACCTTCCTCTTGAATCACTCTATCTATTAAAAAAAACCGCATAGCCGCAACCGTTGCGTAGTTTTAAAGATTTAAGCATACAGACAAACAGACAGACAAAAATAGCGACTTTGTTTTATACTATGTAAGGATAAGGAAGTATGGATTATATCCTTAGGTCTAAGCTAAATATCCAACAGCGCAAAATGTCTAATGAGCAGTAAGTCTACTTAGCAAAATGTCCATGTAGCAAAACGTCCAACTATCAGATGGTCTGTATAGCAGAACATCTATTTAGCAAAAAGTAATTTTTTTAAATGTGTTCACTCATGATAGAAACTAAAAGTCATTTATAAATTATATTTATTTATTTGAAAACAAAAAGTCTAGGTTAAACATATTATGAGGAATTTAGGCGCACAAACTCCCCTGTATTTATTAATATCCTTTTGATATGGCCAACGTTTACCAAAAAATCAAAAGGACTAACTTTTTGACCTTCAAGCTTTTGCAGCTCTCTTTTGTATTTGGCATTAAACATTATATCGACCTCTTAGTTCCTTCAAATAAAATATTCTTGTATTTTCTGTCTTGCCAAAGCGCTTCTTTTCTAAGAACTTTAAGGAATAGTAGTAGGGTTGGCATTCATTTTACATTCGTGTTGAACCGCCTGTGCCAACCTTCGAGTGCATTGTTTGTGCGAAAATTATAATTGTTAGGACAGCTAATTATATCTGCCAGAGACTGTAGCGATTGTCTTTCAAAGTAATTTAAAAAAGCTACCATTTCTTCGCTTTTTGTGGTCTTTTCAACAATGCTAGTCCAACATTCAGAAATGTATGGAGAAGGTAACAGAGGTAAATTGGAACATACTCTGACAATGTTTCTGCACTCTCTGTTTTCAGGAAGACCCAAAATTGACGCTTTTTTCCAAACGGCCTTATTAAAATGATAATAGCAGCCCGTTATTTGAGTGTTCGGAAAAGCTTCTTTAATTCCATTGATAAGCGCCATCTCATAATCGCATTTAATGGACATCATTATCTATTTCAAAATGCTGCTTGATGAGGCCAAAACAGCGTTCGTAGGTTTCTTGTCTCTAGTCAGGTAGTAACGCGTATATAACTCCCATAACACAAGTTAAATCATGACAGCTATTCAAATCTACATGAACTGATAAAAGCTGATATAATGGCTTGGGTGTAGCATTGAATGTTCCATCAATAAAATACATCTTATTTTTCAATGTCTGAATGCATTGTCTACTCACAGGTGTTGAAAATATTAAGATTTTATTATTGTCACATCCATATTCACAAACAAGGAAACTTTCGGCCATTATTTCTGGAATTGTAACATCATTCAAGTTGTTCAATTCAGTTTTACAAACATTTAAATATTTGCGACGAGCCTTGAATAGTGTATCTCTTTTTGAGTTAAATTCTGGTACCTGTTCAATCTCATCCACTTTTCCGAATTCATTCTCAAAAATTTTCTGAACAGGTTATGCTTTTTGGCGAACTAATTTCTTGCATTTATCCATCGCTATGTCAGACCTGTTTTTATTGAAATTAGCTTTACAGGTATATGAGCATTTAACTGACGGATTACCGTGTTTTCGTCTTTATTGATTGTTATAGATGCACTACATTCATTGCGCTGGGAACATCTCCATAGAGTTGACCCTTCCTTATTTGTAACATTTAAATTGTACCTGTGGCCATTCAGCAGCAGCACACGCTTCTTCTTTTGGCTTTCGATGAAAGTAAAAGATTTTTCTTTCTCCATTTTTAGAATTAAGAAGCAATCGATACAGGAATAACAAATGAGTAATGTGTCAGTCACAATTAAAAAGATATGATACCGGTATACGCTACGAATACATTGACCAAAGAGTCTATGTACATAATATTATAATGCCGTGTCCATTTCTCTCCCGATGAAACGTGTGTGTTGAATTTTGTGCCTGAGTATCCAGACATTTTGAGAATCTGACGATTTGCTAAATAGATGTTGTGCTATACAGACCATCTGACAGATGGACGTTTTGCTACATGGACATTTTGCTAAGTAGACTTACTGCTTATTAGACCTTTCGCGTTGTTGGACATTTAGCTACTTAGACCTTCTGATCAGGAGGCATAAATACAATTTTATTTTATGTGGATTTTTTCAGGGTTCCATCTCTCAAAAGGAACAAACGGAACCCTTACAGAAAAATAAATGGATGATTGCAATTGGAACTTGGCATAGGGAAATGCCGCAATGCCGCATAGTAGGTACAAGTCAGGGAAGTGAGAGTGGTTAAGGTCTGGTGGGAGTTGGGGTCCCGAACATGAATTTATGGCAGATTGGGAGCAGAGGCAACTGCCGCAGACCATTTGCCCCTCAGCTCCACAGCTTGGTTCAGTACTGCGTGTATTCGAGAGCTCTACAATGGGACTTTATGGACTAGTCCAAATACTAAACTGCTTTGAGGGAGGCATATTTCCATACAAGCTTACCTTATTTGTGAGAGCACAGCCCCTTTAGCCCCTATCAATTGTGATAAAAAAAATCAGTGAATCTCACACATCTGCCTTTTCCGGTCCTCTTCTCCACATCAGTTGTAGAAGAAGTAATAGCAGTTAGACTTGCTTTTTCCTTTAGAACTGGAGTATTCTCTACTGGTGTCGCACGTAGGCTGGTTTTAATATAGGTTTAGGATATTCCGGAATTTTGTTCTTCTGTCTCGTCATCATGGGAATCTTCTGAGATCGTAAGTTCATTCTTGAATCTTGAGTTTATCTTCTGCAGGTACCGGATTGATAGTCTGATACTTGGGTATTTGTGATTTTGTTTCACTTGTTTGTCCTTTACATGATGGGCAACATGTTAGTTCTGCATCAAGGTTCTAATTTACTGTTTCCAAATCTATATTTTTTCAAAAGTTTAATTGTTTATCATGAGGTAAAAAGTCAAATATCCGCACTTTTCTGCCAACATCCGGCTTTGTATTAGTAGTTTTCATTCAAATTAAATGGTACCTTAGGTACCTGCCCAACTATTTAATTATCCTCCCAAGATGTGAAAATGTTCAATCAAAACTTTATCTTGGCACAGGTGTCATAAGTTGGGCAGTTAGTAACTTTGCTCGTTTGCTTACTCTATGGTCATCACGACACTGTGTGGGGACTTGTAATCTTGTTATGGCACTTAATTACTGTTTTGGGATCTTTGCTGGGATAGCTCTAAGTAATAATAGCCCAGGTAACGTTTTAGACGGGTTAGGTGCAGATAAACTTTTAAGTACGGAGCAGTGGTAACTCAGTGATTAAGGCGGCTTAGGTCATGGGTTCAAATCCCAGTGATGGTGTTACTTTGTGTAATTTATTGTGTATGTTGTATCTTGAGGAAACCCGTCTACCAACCCGCACCGGCCCCCGTCATCCCTCACAGAGAGGAGGTCTGTGACCCAACAATGGGAAAATTATAGCGCATAATAGTAAACTTTAAAATAAACACTGGGTGAGCGGGTAGGTACTTACATTCAAGTACAAACTTGAACGAGCAATAAAAAAATACAAATTCATAGCAAGCTTTATAACCCGGAACGCCTTTAAAATATATTCATTTTATTTATTCACACACTTGCATGTTGCCGCTTGTTTTGGCAAATAACCGAAAATATTCAGCATTTTATTCAAAACGTTTTTAAAATGTATGACATTATTACCTATTCAATTGTTTCGTTGACCTAGTTGTGATTATGAAGTCAATAGAGTGCTTTATTAACAAGCTTATATTAGCTTCAGCTGTAAGTATGTAAAAAATCCTAGAAGTTAATTTAATTAAACCCATTTTCTGGTTCCCGATTGAGTTACATTTGCAAAAACCAATTGCATTCTTTTTTGGAATGGTTAGCTAAGTGATGTCATCCTGAACTGAATTGAATAGAGCGGATACCCAAAGATAGCAGCTTAGTTATTTTGTATGCATTCACGTGATATGGATGAAGAGGTTTGCTGAGGCCCGTCGGGGCTGCGGGTTGTTCGAAAGAGATACCGCGGCCTCGGCACAAGGGTTAATAAGAAACATGGGTGGTTTTTAGTCAGTAGAAGTCTGACATTCCCTTTCGCTCTGCCCAGGGCGGGAGAGGAGTCATTTGATGATTTCAAACCCCCCCCCCCCCTCCCAAAAAAAGAAATGGGTTATGGCAAGAAATTAAATTGATAAAAAAAAATCATAAGTTTCATAAACAACTTTGAGCGTAACACAATAAAAAATACCTTGTCTGTCGAACAAACGAAAAACCTCTCACAAAATATGACTGTCAGCAAAACCATTTCAGATTCGGCAGCCCCTTCGCCCGAGGGGTAACTAAGCAATATCACATACAACTACACGACACTGCACTTATCTTCATCATTCCATTTTCTCGTAGGATAATATTAAAATATAATATATAAAATATATGCTTCAGCGTCAGGGTGAATTGCTTTCGGTTCGCTGCATTGAAAGTGACCTGAAAATACATTGCTCTTGATTGGTTTGCATGCACGAGTTGTATGTTATTTGATATCCCTGAAATGTATGTAGAGTAAATAAATTTAAGGAATAATGATGTGCTAATCGTGTTTCAATATTAGTACATTACTGCAGCGGCCAGCAACAGAGGCATTGATGGACGAACGTGTAAATGTGGGCCGAGGCGAAGCCGAGGCACACATACGTAAGTCCATCAATGCCTAGTTGTGGCCAAGGCTTGTATAGTACTTTTCTCAAATAATGCGAGGAAATTAAATACAATTTACTTTTCAAAATCACATACAACAATAATTTTTCACGCGTTGAAGAGTTCAGCCAATTCGAAATTTAAATAAAACCTTTAATAAGTCACCTCCTTGGTTGCTATGGTTCAGAGTAAAAGATCGTTCCATTTTTAAATAACACGACAGATATGAGTTTAGTATGTAATTTATTTGGCCGCTAAACACGACAGATATGGATTTTCATACAACTTTTGCCGGCCGCTGGTCGCATGTATCTGGCCAGTACAGCAATTTCGATTTATCTCGAAGAAGGTTGTCAAGATAATGCTCAAATTTCCAAGCATGTTTGAGAAAACATAGATAATTTTAACGGAATTTATTTTATGTTGTATTCTTAATGAACTAAAAAATCTGACAGATATTGCAATCAGTTTGCTTGATTTTTGAGAATATTCTCCATTTTCTTTAACTGAACTTGAGTTTAGATGACAAAGGCTGTTTTACTTTGAATATATAAATATTTGTTGTGGAAATAGCAAGCATCGCAACAGCAACTTTAAAGACAGAAGAAACACAAAAGTATTGCCACCGGCGGTTGTCAGATATCGTTGCGACTGCACAGCGCTACACGGTCTGACATCGAACGCTCGCTTGCAGCCACAACGAAATACAAGCTTTTTAACAACTTACTCTTTTTGACTTTTCAATGCTGACATTTTTGCTGTCGATAGAATACAATCTTTTTCCATCAGTTCTAAATGGGTTGAATGAAAACTTTGTCTCAGTATTTATCAAAATTATGAGCATCTACAGCTAAAGATAGTCAATAACAAAAATTTATTCAAATCTCAAATTCTTTTTTTCTCTCTTTGTGTCTCCTTCTATATTCTTGTTTCTGTGACAAATAAATATTTTTGCTTTCTTTCTTTTCTTTCAAATAATAATTTGTAACTCGGTAAACCTTAATTAAACCCATTTTATTGATAAATCTAAATGTACCTTAAATCTACGCAAATAAACTTTACCTTAAACCTATAATAATACAAATTGTATAAACAGTCCCTCAGGTACCAAATATACCTGATAAAAGTCAAAGATTATTTTCCGAGATAATAATTTGCTTCGTCACGATTTGCTTAAGGTTGCACAAGCCAGTCATTCTTCCATACAAACGTGTATGGTGTTTACTCCTCTGGTTGACGGTGCAGGTTCAAAATTAAAAATTGTATCAACTGGTCTTGTCATTATCTAGGTCTCTATGGAAGCAGAATTGGAAAAAAAATATTGGTTTGGAAGTTATGAGCGTCGAAACTTTCATATTTTAGCACTAATTTTAACCATCTTTGGGCGTAAATAAGTTACGTATATAGTACGAAAATGAAAAAAGTGAAACCATACAGGCATAGATTAGTTATTAAAGAATTCAAATAATTTTATTTTGAACAGATACATTCAATGGATTTTTCATGGTATCCATACTACCAAACGTCTGCATAGAAACAATCGCGCGCCCGTTTTAGTTGTGTCTCTTTCGCGCTATGCATTTCGCTCGTGATGTCGGATGAAATAGCATGCATTTTAGACCCGCCCACCAACTAGTTCGTGCCGTTGGCTTGTTTACCCTTAAGGGCTTCAACGAGTGCACAACGTTCCACATCCTTAACCAAAATGATATGGTTTCCTACTCTGCACAT
The DNA here is from genome assembly GCA_949775195.1 of Diarsia dahlii. Classification (NCBI taxonomy): domain Eukaryota; kingdom Metazoa; phylum Arthropoda; class Insecta; order Lepidoptera; family Noctuidae; genus Diarsia; species Diarsia dahlii. The sequence goes on along the minus strand of OX459197.1, from coordinate 21,065,758 downwards.
AATCGGGACCAGGTTCAGTGGTTTCCCAAAATTCCTTATTTTTTAAATAGTTACGGACTGCAAACTGCCAAGCTCTTCCGATTAATGTACCGATTTGCGTTATAAAGGTCAGAAGCCAAAACTGATAGAAACATAAATAATTATGGAGTCGCATGTGGGCCGGCCGAACCCGTGAACCCGGTTTTCGAATTTATGCAAGTAACAATTTAGATGTTATTAAAAACGTTTTGTATCCATAATGCAAAAAATAATAAGGCAAGCTAAGTTTAGCCTGAACAGGCGAACTATAATCTTGTTTATGTAACATTATCATACTTATATCAGAAATGTATAAATAAAGTTCAAACATTTTTTCACTAAACAAAATATACTTTTTACCAAAATCTAAGCAAAGTGTCCCACTGCGACTACCCAACCACTTTAATTTCGTTAGTATGTATACAAAAATAGTAAAAGCTCATTTTAGCAGCAAAAACAATTGCGAGCATAAGATAAAGACACAGAAATTCGTTTGTACAGTAAAACGTACTGAATTCGCATAGCGACTTAATAAAATGAGAGGTGTAGGTACACGTTTTTATTCGAAACGTTTCGCTACTCAGTGTAAATGCAGATATTCACGGGTTGGCGACCTCTGTAGTGCAGTATCATGGCTCAGGTAAGATAAAGAAGTCTTGTTTAGAACAACTTGTTTGGGGGTCTGCTAACGCAATAAAATTGGCTTTTGATGATGAGAGGTGCCGTTATTGGTAGTATTGTACAAAATAATGGTACTTTAAATATTTAAAATGTCACTTACGGGATATCTTCCGTGATTATCATTTGTTTTGAGTTCCCGATATTTCGACGCTGCCTGTTGCAAGCAAGGGTTATGATAATCACGGAAGATATCCCGTAAGTGACATTTTAAATATAGTTATGAACCGTGAAAGCTTAAAACAATGGTACTTAATTTATTCTATGTATTTGCCTAATTATGCCAATTTGAAGTTAATGTTATGTGTTGTATGGATTATATGAAATAAATTAATTAATAATAACAATTAAAGTTTTCGGACGGTGTGCGAGCGACCCCATTGGAACATTATTTGTCCCTTATTTCTTTGACATTTCTTTTGACATCTGACATGCCATTATGAAGTTAGGTGAATACGAACTTTTGAAATAACGGTGTTGCTCCGTGACAGATACGCATTTTTGAACGACAGGATTAATGAGGTTGTCATAGGTAATTGCCAATAGTTGATAATATCAGACTTGCCCCTTTGCTCTTACGTAATAGTAGTAGTAGGTATGGGCACATGTGCAATGTGATTGTATATCTAATTAGACTGTGTACGAGATTGGAAAGAATTTAAATACATATTTTTGGTCGATTCCTTCATACGGATTGGCAACATAAAGTAATTTTAGAAATAACCGCTTCGAATAATATCAGTCTACACAATATCACCGCAGTCGGGCTATAAAAAAAAAAAGATTTTTGTATTGTGTTATTAAATAAAATATTTTAATTAAACGAACTGTATAAAAGAAAATACTTTACATAATTAGGGGGCCTACTGAAAACCAGCGCTGAGTGTTTTACACCCAGCATATTATGCTGAGTTGGTTACCCTTTCGTTATGGGCATGCTCAGCGCAGTTGAGCTGTTTATTTGTTTATGTATGTGCTGCTCTTTTGTGTTGCTGCTGTCCATTAGCGAATAAATAGTTATTCTATTCTAATTAAATTATTGAAAAAAGGGTTTCGAGGTCCTTGCCTTGTTCTTAACTTCGGAAAAAACTTTACAGTGGTTGTATGTTTAGAAAATATCGTTTCCACGAAGAAACCTTTAATGTTGTTGGACCACGTTTTTGTGCTACTATTTTATTAAACACCCTTTTAAAATTTTTACAACAACAAACTGTACCTTTTCTCAACAGTCTGTGTTTTCAAATGTCTATTGTTTTTGTATTAGATACAAAAAAAATGTATAGGGCGTTGTTATTAAACATAGAGAATGGTGTTTGTACTGAGAAAAGAAACAAGCGCAATTAGTTAGTAAAGAGATACTGGTACACGATGTAAACTCAACGTAAATATGGACATCTTCTGCCTAGCCTTTTTCCCAACTATGTTGGAGTCAGTCTAACCGGATACAGCTGGATACCAGTATTTTATATTGAGCGACTGCCTATCTGACGTCTACAACCCAATTAATACTGGATAATACGATCCCTTTAGTATGGCTGTAACGACTGCTAAAGATCTATGTATGGCAGCCGGAACCAACAGTTTCACGTGCTTTCCGAGGCATGGAGAAAACTCGATGTGTAATGGGCGGTTACCCATCCACAGACCAACCTAGGCAAGCGCGGCTTAACCTAAAGATCCACCAGAGTAACAGTTATAATTAGGCCATGAGCTCCTCTAACGATATGTATAAATGATCTTAAAATTTTAAATACTCGTTACACATACAGCGTGTATCAAATACAACAGTGTTGTTATATGTGAGGGTGTGGTAACCCCGCCGGGGCTGCGGGTTATTCGAAAGAGATTCTGCAGCCTCGGCACAAGGGCTAAGAAGGAACATGGGTGGTTTTTAGTCAGTAGAAGTCTGACACTCCCTTCCGCTCTGCCCAGAGTGAGAGGGGTTATTTGATGATTTTCCACCCCACAAAAAAAAATGGTGTTGTACAGACTTTCAAACCAGTATCAGAAATTAACATTGAAGTCGCTTTATCAGCTGCTGCCATCATTTGGATTGAGTTGGCACCAAAGTTTTGAATGGAACAGTTATTTGATGGCCGGTACCTTCATTATCTTCAAAAGTAACAAGTTTTCTGACACATGCTGTATAAGAATTAAAAGAACCAAAGAGTACGTAACATCCTGCCCCTCGTGCAGCACTGCACCAACAGTCAAGGGTTAAAGAAGCCTTATGTGGCAAGCTTTACAAGTTTTTTGAGGGGCCGGCGTAACGTACCTCCTGCCGTCGCAACGTCCACCACCCTATTAACGCCGTCTTTTCCAGGGAACACCTTCACTATACGGCCTCGTGGCCATGTCCCTCGTGGTAGCGATTCGTCGACGATTATAACCACGTCTCCTATCAGGAGGTCTTGACCACAATCTCCCTTAACCTGGGTTCGTGTTTGCATAGTCGGCAGCACTTCGCGCACCCAGCGGTTCCAAAAGTGATCCGATAGCTTCAATGCTTTCTTCCATTCAGAGCGTCCGATCAGGTCACGGTCTTCCAATGTCTTTGGCAGGGTTTGGTTCGATGAAGACCCGATGAGAAAGTGGAACGGTGTCAACGTGGTTGGGTCATCTGGATCTGTGGACACATGCGAGAGTGGGCGTGAATTTACGATCGCCTCGGCTTCTGCTAACAAAGTTAAAAATGTTTCCTCTTTGGGATATCTTTCGTTGAATGTAGCGTTCAGCGCTACTTTTACCGTCCTGACGAGGCGTTCCCAGCATCCTCCGAAAGTAGGCGCCGCCGCTGGGATGAAACTCTACTTAATGCCCTTTGTGGCGGCAAAATCTTGCACATCATTTGAGTAAAATTCGCGTAGAATCCTGTTTGCGCCAACGAATGCGGTTCCATTATCCGAATATATAGTCTGCGGAATCCCGCGTCTGGCAAAGAAACGCCTGAGACCCATGATTGCAGAGTCTGCTGATAGGCTGTGTACCAGTTCCAAGTGGAGGGCCCTGGTCGTGAGGCACGTAAAAAGGGCCACATATCGCTTTTCATGGCGGCGTCCAACAGTTATGTTGACTGGACCGAAATAATCTATACCAGTGAAGGTAAACGCTCGTTGGTGATGAGCTAGTCTTTGTGGTGGAAGATCTCCAGTGGTTGGATTAAGCGGCTGTGATTTACGAATTCAGCAAAAGAGGCATTGGTTTGCTACAATTGGTGCTGTAAAAAAGAACTTATTGGTCTCTTAGAGTTGTATTTTCAATACAAAAATTACTTTGCTAGATATGTGCAATTCTGTGGTAAATTGTCTTGAACGCGGCTTACAATAAAATTATTTAAATTAAACCGAGCAGTTAAGTACGGCCGGGAAACCTATATAACAGTTGTTGTACATAGTTATACTTTTATAACCCTTTACACTTTATAGCATTTATAGACTTTTCTAGTATCACGTATTAAATATCATGAAAAATGTGTGATTAAAAATAAAAAGTAAAAGATTTTTAGGATTCTTTCCAGAAAAAGTAGTTATAAAACTAAAAAACCCGACTGAAAAAACGGAAAAGCACAAAACTTGGGAGCAGGCGGGGTTTATTCTGTTTTCATTTCATAATTTAATATTCAAATGAACCCCGCCTGCTTCCAAGTTTTGTGCTTGTTTTTTGCTTTTCCGTTTTTTCAGTCGGGTTTTTTAGTTATTTAACTACTTTTTTTATTTCCAACTTTTTAGTTCTTTTGTGTTTGTTTATAGGATTTGTCACTTTGAGTTTCTTTTTAATATAAGTGTTATATATTTTTGTAATCTCCTTTTAAAACCCTTTATTTTGATACCCTACTACCTAAAAATTTTTTTTGAACTCCTTTATTTGGCCCCCAAAATCCGCAATTTTTTTTTGTTTTTTAATATTAATTTAAAAAAGAAACGGACATACATACATACACGTCAAACACATAACCCTCCTTTTGGGCTTCGCCGCAGTCGGGTAAAAATAATGGTGGCTGAACACTTTTGCCGTGACACTCTGAGGCAGGTCGAGTCCGGGGCTGCGGGTTGTTCGAAAGAGATACCGTGGACTCAGACACAATTAAAGGGCTAAGAAGGAACATGGGTGGTTTTCAGTACGTAGAAGTCTGACACTCCCTACCACTCCGCCCAGAGCGGGAGAAGTCATTAAAAGATGATTTCGCACCCCAAAAAAATAGTTTGATGTACATAATGCTTGATTGACCGCTTCGTAAAGGGTTAGTTTCATCATCATCATCAACAGCCTATTAATGTTCCCACTGCTGGGACACAGGCCTCCTCTCTTAGAGAGGGAATGGGCTATAATCTACCACGCGGGCCCAGTGCGGATTGGTAGATGTCACATGTCTTCGAATGTTTTAGTTCTAAGACATGCCGGTTTCCTCACGATGTTTTCCTTCACCGTTTTGAGAGCAGCGGTGATGAAATAAATTACACAAAGTAATGAGCCTGCCTGGGTTCGAACCCACGACCTACTGTTCGTAAGTCGAGGCCGCCACCACTGGGCCACCGCTGCTCCGTTAAGGGTTCGTTTACACCCTGTATATTCTCTCGGTGCAAACACGCCTACACAGAACTCTTTATCACTTTTTCTCGGAATAACCCCTATACCCTCACACAGCCTGAGAACCTAATTGTCACACAAAACCTCGCACTTCAATACATAACACATCATTGCCTGTACCCAAACACCTGAACACGGCAAGTAAATACTTTACAACATTGAACAGGCCCATTCGTGTAATAAAGCTATTACTATGCATTTCCTGGATACCATACAATGGATACAACGCCTGATGGGGTTGTGAGGAGAAACGTTTTTATTTTATAGCTATCGAAAAACCATAGAACATAACGACGTATACGAACGATTGTGCTTACCTAATCTGTTTTATGAAGCGTTAAAGATTTTCTCTATTTTTTTGGTAAAAACAACGGAGGGAATATTGGAGACGGTGGCGACATCTGAAACCCGGCTTGACGGATAATTTCGTTATTTTTCCCTGTATTTTAGGTCTAAAATGATCTTTATTTTCAGATACAGCTCATAGTTTTGTTAGAATTTAAGTGGTATAGTAACAATGGTGCTTTAAATAATAAAGCTAGTATTGGAAAAATGTTATGTTATATGCAATAAATAATTGAATTGTGTTTACATATTTTTTGACTGGCCTGTTGGTCTAGTGGTTAGTGACCCTAACTGCTATGCCGGAGGTCGTGGGTTCGATTCCCACCCAGGACAAATGTTTGTGTGATGAGCACGATCATTTGTTCTGTGTCTGGGTGTAATTTATCTATAATATGTATGTATTTAGAAATATATAAGTATGTTTATCAGTTGTCTAGTACCCATAACACAAGCTCTGCTTAGCTTGGGACTAGATGGCGTTGTGTGATAGTTGTGGAATATTATTATTATTATTTATTATATTATTTGTTCTGTGTCTGGGTGTAATTTATCTATTTTATCTATAATATGTATGTATTTAGAAATATATAAGTATGTTTATCAGTTGTCTAGTACCCATAACACAAGCTCTGCTTAGCTTGGGACTAGATGGCGTTGTGTGATAGTTGTGGAATATTATTATTATTATTATATTTATTATTTATCTAAACCTATTTGACTGTCCGTACTCAGTCTGGCAGAAATTTTCATGGCATTACATGGCGTGTAATGTCTATATAAAATTCAAAAGACTACCTATAATCTGCTAAATCTTTTCACAAAAAAAACATGTAAGTATTTCTATAAGAATAATTCTTTTACAGAAACTCATTTATCTGTAACTACCTGACGTCAACAGCTTCACCCGCGTGGATATCGGTCAAATTATATACTAAAACCTTCCTCGAGAACCACTCTATTAATTGGTGAAAACAGCATGAAAATCGATGCAGGAGTTTTTGAGTTAATCGCGAACAGACAGACGCGGCGGAGGACTTTGTTTTATTATGTAGTGATTTAACTGCACCTCATACTATTCAGCCCTTATAAACACGAAGCTGAAAGAAGTAGGTAGGTAAATTAAGTTTTTCGTTTTGTTATTCACACCCCAGAAAGGGTGTGAGTGCGAAGATATAAATCACACCAGCTGCAAACATTTCCTCATCATTATCCTTTTAGTCCCGTTTACCTCTTTGTAGCATAAGTGTGATGACTTCCCTTTTCTTTACAAAACACTTCAGTGGTGCATTTACCTGAGTAAACCATAAAACAGATTCAATCATTGGGAAGCTGTTTTTCGGAAAGAATTATTCCACCTCTTTTTTTTTTGTACCCTTTGCACTAAAATGTAATATGAAGAAATAGACAGTAAATTCAGATTGTGTTAGTAAAATAAGCCTTCTTCTACTCATTTTGTTGCATGTACACATTTGTGATGAACACCTAAAAATCTTTAGTAGCACCAATAAATTAAATAGTACTTATTATGCATACCTTAACCATTATTGAGACTGCTTTTATTAGCGTCCTTGTATCAGCTATGAATGATGCCCGTGTAATATAGATTCTTCAATTATTTAATTTAAAAAAATAAGCATCGACAGATAATATTTTTTATTTTACGCGTAATGGCGTATTTACCTTTAGTCTTATTTACCAGGGTCACCCAACGACACTGATTTACACCCAACTCAGCATTTTGATTGTGTGTTTTTGCCATACAAATTAACAGATTAAGAACACCTCATAATCGTTAGACCACTAAACGTTTAGTAAATGACTATTAAATCACCTAATTTGCTAATTATTTACTCTTTAATCCTCCTAATTTAAAGATGTGTACTTAAATTGTAATATTTACAGAAATGAAACACACTAACACTTCTGCTTGAACTCCTACATGGCAGTCTCCTTAAAAGAGATAGCCCGGTAATGTATCAAGCGCCTTACCCACCGGTGGGTGCCTAATGATGTGTGAATTGTAATCAATCGCTCTGGCTTCGAACCCCGCTCGACATTGTTAATCTTAAAGTTCGTTTAAGATACTCTTTTGTGCGTTTTATTGATGGTCTTAGAGTAAGGGTCGGTTCCACGTATTTTGATGACGTCTCTTTGCTATTGAGTCAGAATTATGACTCCATTTATGATTGAAAGGTCTTCGACGATGTATTTGGTCTCGTTTTGTTTACATTAAACTGCATTTTTATCGTAGATCGTTTTCGTGGCTGTTCGATTTAAATGGAACAGAGCATCATAAATGTGTGCCGCGTGCTGAGCAAGCTGTGGTCGCAAAACACAACAAAGGACATGGTGCCCACCATGTCCTTTCAGGACGACTTAAACCCTTCCTTGAGATGTGGGTAAAACAAAGCGCAGGCAGAATCGTGACCAAACGAAAAAATGGAAGGCCATTGGCTAGATAATGTAAGATCATATTGATGTGGATGAAAAAAGCTAATAGGTCCTGTCACTTCTGACTTTCGACTTTCTGATAAGTTAGATTCTTAATACGAGTAAAAGATAAAATAACTCATGAAAGCTGGAGATTAATTGGTGACCACAATCATAGTTCTTTTATCAAGATCTACAAAAACTACGTCAGCGACTGAAACCGAGCAGTGAACTCCTCAAACTTTCTTTGAACTCGCAGCAAATTAATTAGAGGGGATGGAGGGGAGGGAGGGACGTCCATGTGTACATCTACTAGTAAGAGTAGGTACTTTTATTTCTTAGGTTGATGTTCCAGGGTAGCCCGCGAAATTAAAATTTTCATCATTACAACCATCCAAGTTCATGTAACTTTCAAGAATGATTATTTCATCAAAAGGTCATTCTTGTTCATTATAATATTCTGTAACTGCATACGTCTTACAGCCGCGAATCATATTTTCACTAACATACAACCTAGCACTGGCCTGCAAATCGCTAAAAACGTAAGAAAATTTGAATTTCGCGGGCTACGCTGGAACATCCACCTTAACAGTCTGATATAGAGAGAAAATAGATAATAGAGGATCAGCCAGTGAATGTATTACTATTTTGTTAGTAATCAAAGAGGAAGTGTTTGTTACTGCACGCGATATACGCCCAAATACTCAAACGTCGCTCAATTATAAGTAACCTTCAAAACTCCTGCTATCTCTGTCACTCTGCGTTAAAGTAACAAAGACAGCACGAGATTTAAGTGCAACTTAAAATTGAGTGACGTTTGAGTATATTTTGGGCGTCAGACGCCTAAAAAATATTTACAAAATACTATAGGTGTTGCCAGCGGCTTCACCCGCTACAAATCGAAAATTATAGTCGGGATAAAAACTATTACATGTGTTAATCCAGGTTATAAACTATCTGTGTACCAAATTTTATCCAAAAACGTTCAGTAGTTTTTGCATGAAGAAGTAAGCCAGCGGCTTCACCCGCTACAAATCGAAAATTATAGTCGGGATAAAAACTATTATATGTGTTAATCCAGGTTATAAACCATCTGTGTACCAAATTTTATCCAAAAACGTTCAGTAGTTTTTGCATGAAGAAGTAACAAACATGACATACACACTCACACAGTCACACACTCACAAACTTTCGCCTTTATAATATTAAGTGTGATAGTGTGATAGTGTGATGTGATTATCGAAGAAATAAACCTAGACTGGAATTAATGAAGTTTTATTATTATTACTAGGTAGCCATTTGTGTCCCAGTGCAGGACAAAGGCCTCCCCCATTCCTCTTTCCACTTTTCCTATCCAATGCCGTTAATTGCCAATTTCTGCGAAAAGAGTCGAGTTCGTTCCGCTATCTTCTTCTGGGCCTGCCGCGTTGCCGTTTGCTGCTGTTTGGGACCCATTGTGTGGTTACTTTAACCCATAGCTCAACTAATCATTTAAAAACATGTTTCTTGTAGAAATAGGCCAACATTTTCTCATTATATTATTATGAGCTGACTAAATAATAGATAGAAATATCTAGTAAACTAATATCTTATTTAGATTGGTTCATATTTGTCTGGTCTATACAAACACATAGCCACGAAAATTACTTTAACACCAAACTCTGTACGACCAACCCTCCTGAGACAACCCTTACTTTTTTAGACCAAAATCTTCTCGATCCCCAAAATTCCTTAACAGACATAAACTTTAATAAACCTGTATCCAAATCTCGGGAATTGTTTTGAAGCGGTGACGTCCCTTTAAGGGAACTACATAAATCGCTTTACCTTAACACCCTAAGTCCCTCCAGGGGGTAGTAGTCTACTTATAATACAGGGAAGCGTAGGGGCATGTAAATACGGCATTGTCGCCCGCAGATAAAATGATTGGGTAAGGTGAATAGATAGATTTATCGGAAGGAGCTTTGCCCATGTTTATTTGCTTTAAACCTTAGTAAAAAACGTATTTCTATTTTAATACATTCATCAAATGAATGTAGGTATTCTGCTTTTCCATTTGTAATAAATTACGAAGGTTTTATAGGTTCTACCTTAAAGTACTTGGGCTTTACAAAGTTTTAAACCAAGAACTAATTGGTCATAGCGTCACAGGTCCTTAGCTTTACGTCTGTAAGACTTTTTTTTGCGTAAAATAAATGATAAATGTATAGAAAATGTTTTTAAAATTAGTCTCAAACTTCGTCTTAGCTACAATGAGAATATTTTATTTAAACAAATAAAATGTGAAAATAATATTGAGAACCTCGTTATTTTGTTTTATACAACTATGTTTTTAGTTATTTTTCTACGAAACCCATGCAAAACCGATAATGGTTATGTTTTACTCAAATTTTACATAAAATGTGGTTAAAATTGTTCTTATCTACTGAAGTGCCTTAAGCGTGTAAGAAGATGTTATTAAAGTTGTTGTTTTAAACGTGAATTTACAACGTTATATTTTGGGTTTAGTATGGTTACAGATAGTCAGATGCCCGACAGTGTGTTAAACAGTCTTACCACAGGGTATCGTAATACCCCCCAGTAACTTGGCTGTGGAGGTTCAGGATGTAGACGCTAATTATAAAATATTGAAATACAGGTATCACCTGCATTGCGTTAGAGTGAAAGCAAGCCCCGAGCATAGAATTGCGAAAAAGCTAGGCTAAGCTATAATAAATTAATGGGCTTAGTGTCATCGTTATAAGATCTGTGAAATCCAAGGTTAGGTAAGGTTTAATGGGCCTACTACACGCACGCACTTCCCCACAGTTTTGCCTGCGGGATTACACGGTGCATACAGTACATCGCGCGTGTGGTTTGTAATGGTAATACAGTTTCACCAACCATACGCTCGATGTACTGTGAAGTGTGAACGAAAACTGTGGGGAAGTGCGTGCGTGTTGTAGGCCCATTAGACTTAGGGAAGATAAGCAGTCAATGCCAGTCACTCTCCACTAATCTCTTCTTCTTCTCGAATCAATGACTCAGATTTGGTTCGAGCAGTACATACCAACGTTAGTTTCATTCAGTCTATATTTAAATACTGCTGCTAGTTTATATTGAAGGAGATTAGCTCATCCCGCCGTCTCCATCCAGCAACGAACAACTGGTATCATGTACAAATATTACAATGACAAAAAACATTTTCCTAGTTCTATTCCTAAATTTCTTTCGAAAGTCAGTTCATACCATTTCATTTCCTCGGTTCAGTTTTTACAAAACGAAAAAACCACCACGCCATTTTACAATCTCGTTAAAAGAAAAAGGCCATTCGATTATGATATATTATTAAAAAGAGAGGTACCCATCGGAAACCATTAATTCTTTTCTATCATAGCTCTGGCTAATGACGCGTTAAAGTTCTAAACTTCAACCAAGCGTTAACAATGTGACAAGTGATAAGAGTGAAGCGTTCGAGTTTAATGTCTCAATTCCTTCAGTCGTGATCATTGGAGAGATTCTTGTTTTATGCTATGACTCCCCGTCAAATTGTGTATAGATAAGTTGGTAATACATATCTACGACCAAAATGATTTTGGTAAATAAAAGTGTTTTATTTAGAACACATTAACGAAAAAAAACGACTCTGAAAAAGTATGAAACAAGATTTTCAGGATAGAACAAAAAGAAAAGCCGTAGTCACACGGTATTAGTGTTTAGGTTGGTACCTATAACGTGTGACTACGGCTTTTCGTTTTGTTCTATCCTGAAAATCTTGTTTCATACTTTTTCAGAGTCGTTTTTTTTTGTCGTAGTCGAGTTTTAGTTTTTTACTTTTTTTTTATTTAAACAATTTTAAATTATTATTATTATTTAATTTTAGATTATTGTATCAGTGTGTACAGCTCCTTTGTCTATACATGCTACAACACTCAGAATCAATTAATTTAAGTATCTACTCAATATGACAACATGCAATTTATAGTATACTATTTTTCCTTCTTATTCTAAATGCGATAACAACTCATAATTACAGAAATCTTATGTTTCAATGCTATTGTCTCTTTTATTAATGTTGTAATAGTTTAAAAAAATACATGTCCATCAAATACAACCAAGAAGCTCCAAAATACCCATTGTTTACTCCCCTAAGATTCTTTCTAACGCCATAATTGAAAATGGTCGTAAAACCTTCCCTTCTCGCCTTCAACTTAAACCCTATTATTTCCTCCCGTTACTTTAACCATCTTTAACAAAGTTTTGAGCAAAACTGTGGAACTTTAAACTCGTTCGCAATCGTATAAGTCGGGCTTCGGAGCTAAAATTGTCGGATAATCTTAAACATAATTATTGGGACTGACGCTCTATTAGGTTAATTGTGTTTTCGATCTAGGAAGTAGGAAGACATAGAAAATTTTATGAGAATTGTTGTGAAATAATTGCTGGATGCGATACGTACGGGACCGGTCAATGTGGTGACACCTGGGGCCCCACCCAGGTGTCGCCTATGTCCAGCAGTGGACGTCTTTTGGCTGAAATGATGATGATACTATTAATATCACAAACGGGGAAAAAAAAACAAACAAACATCATCAAAAAAAAAACACAAAAAAAAAACAAACATGGTAAAAATCCCGTTTATGTTATTAATAGTAGTGTCAGTGACCATGTCAGTTTAAAAACTTATAATGATGATGATGATGATTGTGAAATAACAGGTAATTAGGTACTGTTAATTTAGAGAGTCCGAAAAATAACACAACTTTGAAGTAGGTAGTTGTTTTATTTAGTACTAGCTTTTGCCCGCGACTTCGTAGAAGTCGAAAATGGTTCTAATAGGATTTTTAATTGTTTTTTTACGTTATTAATTTTGTTATAACCTATAGATTATGAGAAGAGGCCTTTGCCCAGCAGTGGGACAGTAATAGGCTGGTATAATTATATATTTTTTTATTTTTTTTTTATTATTGATAGATTCGCGTTTGACCACTATCTATATATTACATACTAGCTGAACCCGCGCATGCGTTGCAATGCGTTTTATCCTACCTACCTATCTACTACCCTACCTACTACCCTACCTACCTACCTTCTACCCTACCTACGTACTACCCTACCTAATATATTTGAACATATTTAAAAAAAAAAAAGTATCCTATGTCCTTCTCCTGGTTCTTAGCTACCTCCCTACCAATTTTCAGCTAAATCCGTCCAGCCGTTCTTTAAGTAACCTTTTTACCTTTTTTTTTTTCTTTTTTTCTTTTCATTGTTTTTAAGATGTATTCTGCTATTCGGGGCGGAGACAAATCCAAAACCATGAAAATTGGTCCAGCAGATCTCGAGTTATAAGTGTTGTAACAAACACGACTTTCTTTTATATCTATGGAGTTACTGTATTGTTAGCAGGCCGGAAATCGCCTGCTAACAATACAGTAACTCCTCCCATTTGACAATAATTATTCCTAATATCTTGTAAAGATCTATTCAGGGCTTCGAAACCCCCTTTAAGAGCCATAGACTCTCATCCGAAACAATTAATTTCGTTTCGCGGAGTACTTCTGCCATATTACTTTGTTTGGGTATATTGCAGAGTTGGGTTTCGGTTTGTATCAAACTGAGAGGAAGTTTAAACGTGGAGTGTGCAGTTTTACCTCCTTCCAGCAGCGTGGCAGCAATTTCGGAAGATGCGACCGCTAAGGCGATATCACGATTGCTTCTCACTTTGGCCAACAGTAAATTTAATAGAAAAGTCTTGCCTGTTCCACCAGGCGCATCCAAAAAATAGATATCGCCTACACCTGCATCGATACTGGAAAGTATTTTATAATAGATATGTCTTTGTTCATTGGTTAGAGAGCCTTCACTACTTGACACCACTTCTGCTAAGGAATTTACATCGTGACTTGTTTCCTTCAGGTAGTCCCGGTTATTGTGTAAGCCTTCAGACCTTTGAGGCTGAGGCAACCCGTACTGCTGTAGGCTTTGTCCTCCTCAGCTTCTCCTATTGTGACCAGGCATTTATTGTAGATTTCACCTGCTAGATGTTCATCGATAATGCCAGAAAGCCTTTCCACTTGTAGTTTGTAGTCTTCTGATAGGCTATCCCTGTATTTTACCCAAAGACTTTGTGCGTCTGTAATCTGACAGAATGCCAGCATTATAGAAAAAAGTTCACGCATTTTAAATGGCGACTCGCATAAGGCTGCTTCCTCTAGGGCAGAATCCCAATGTTTGTCGTCCTCTAGCAAGCCAAGTTTCAAGCAAGCTAATTGAAAAGTTGGTTGGAGGACACCATTGACAGTCTTCAAGTCATCGAAGGATGATGGACCCCTAACTTCGTGCAAAAGTAAGCGAAGATGGTAACACTCGGTGTTATTCGGGTGAACCGTGTACACTCTACCTAGAGCGTGTTCTTTCATTATTCCTGGCCACCCATCTACGGGTTTTCCTCTTTTCCTTCTCAAAAATTTATTTTTTTGTGAAGGCACTTCCGCTTGAAGAAGGGTTTTAGCAAAATCATCTGTTTCACATAAATCAAATAATGCTAACAGTGTCGTTTTTGGTGGACTATTAACTTTGTCGGCGAGGTTGTCGGAATTAAAATACACTCGTTGGCCATTTTCAAGGTGGACAGCTAAATGTATGACTGCGGGAAACCTTTCATGTATGGGAAACCCTAAAATCCTCCAAACTGCCTCCGAACTACTCAAATAACGCCCACTCTCATATAATTTGACTTCGTCCTTTTTGTTTTCTAGCACGAAAGCCGCCTGATCACTGCCCTTATTAATGTACTTACAAATGTACTTTATAGATTTAACAGAATTGCAAAATTCTACATTAATATGTGCCTTAAATGTCCGTGACAGAACCTTCTTATAGGGGACCACCCATCTATTGTCTACTTCAATGTCTTTTAATTTAAGTGTAAAGCCACCGTCAGTCGGAAATCGTCTTCTGTACTGTGGGTAACCATCGTCACCTGTCTGTGTATCTCTCAAAAGTTTTCTTGGATATTTTTTGCTACATTTATTCTTGCAGGGAGAATTATTATTAAGGCTCCCACATGGACCGTGTATCATATTGTTTCTAATTATGTCGCATAAAATAGGATGTTCATTAGGATTTGGTATCTCAGCACATATAAGTTCATCCACCATGTCAGGCGAAATGCGGTTAACCATCCACAACAATATGTGTATGTGAGGCAGACCCCGTTTCTGCCATTCGGTAGAGAACATGAAACAACGTACCTCCCCAAATATTTTTCCTTTGGTTAGATGTGCCATTATTTTCTTAATTTTGAGGTGAAAAACCCTGGCTATTATGTCGTGTCTATCGTAACTTTTTTGCCCAGGCAAAAGCATCTCCGTGATTTCATCCCATCGAGGATTGCAAGTAAATGTTATAAAGAGATCGGGACGACCGTAGTGGCGCACATACGTCATGGCGTCTTGTGTCCGCTCATGCATATAGCGTGGCCCGCCAGTAAAAGAAGAAGGCAGCACCACCTTTTGAACCAGCTGATCAGCATCAACATCCTGTCTCCCTATCGCATCTTGCAAGTGTATATAACTGTCCGCTCTAAGCTGCGCCTGATTGTTCCTAATATAACTCAACCTTTCCGTCTCGATTTTCGCAAACATATCGACTAAAAACTGGCTAAACAGCGAACGAAAATATAGCAGATGATTATCTCCTCCTTTCCTAATCATTAAACGGTAAGAATAAAAACTTGCAGCAGATACCGTTTTTTTAAGCGGCTGCTTGGTCTTAGGATCGTACTGGAGTATAGAAATGTAGTATCCATCCTCGCCGTAGCAAAACAAAAGTGGATACTGTAAAGCATCGTATGAGCGATGGATTTCACTTATTCGATGCAATGTGTTATCATGGCTCTCAATTACAATATCCCGCTTAGAAAATTGCTGTCCAACAATAACTACAGCAACTTCATTTGACGTAGGTTGATTATACCGTCCACTGTGGCCATTTGTAGGCTTTCTTTCAGCATTTATAACAACTTTAAAAGTATTTGGCGTAACAGATACTTTATCCAGGGCTAGCTTTAACTCTCTTACATATAATATACATTATGAGTATGAAGTATTTCTTGTATTTGCCCTACCAAGCCAGGTTTTACATAAATAAAGTTATTGCATCTCAATTGAACTTCTCTATCGTCCTCTCCAACAAAATATATCTGTAAGAACTGTGGTTCATTCTGGGGTGGCGGAAGCAAACTGCCAACCAAATGATACACCTGGCCCTGCACTTTGAATGTAGGCATAAAACCATCCTGTATTATCTTTTTAGCTCCGAATGAAGGTCATTTGAAAACAACTGTTATAATGCCGTATGCCAGCCATACAGTGATTATGCTCAGGGTGGAGGTTTTTTATCAAACAGTAAAGAAAAGGAAGCTTTTGCAAAGGTTCGAGTTGGACCTTTCCTGAATCGCAGCACATTCCCACAGACTCATCTTTGTACTTGAGTTTTACACCACTTGCATTCGACGTTCATCGGTCCCAAAACAACAGTATTATAACTATCGTACGCTATATTACTATCATAACTCAGTCCAGAAAAGGAAGAATTCCAAGGTCGTAGACGTCTTTCAACTCGCTGTCCTTCATGATTTCGTTCATATCGTAACTGTGAGACTCTGTACACTTCAAGGTGTTTGCGCCGATATTTACTTGCAGCCTGCCTGTGAGCTTCAGGGTGTTTTTTCTGATAATTAGCTTCATATTTACGATGATTAGAAGGTTCATTTTGATTATATTTTATTCTTGCTTCCTTAAGTTGCAATTTTCTGACCACATTGGTAACCCTAGCCCTGCGTTTCTTCGCCTAATTTTGTTGTGACTTATTTGTCAAACTAATTTCATTTTGAACTGACTCTTGGCTAGTGAATGTTGGAGATTCTATGCAATTATTCGTGGACAAAGAAGAAATTAAATCTGACTCGCATTCAGATTCAATAATTGTATAAGTAGGCGAATGAAAGTCAACATTAGAAATTGGTGAATGTTGAGTAAACGTCGGAGATACAGCCATTTCAATGCGTCCTTTTTTGGCTATTGGACGCTCATCAGTGTTATTATCACTATCCGCATCAGCGTAGGCACCAAAGTGACTATTAGAAAGATCTTGGGAAAAACGTAACCTTTTGATAGCTTGGTCTTCTGTACCAAATTTGGCATACAGGTTGCCATTTCGATACACTTCAAATACAAATGGGTATATTTGACCGGCTGCAACTAACTCGCAGAAACCGCCGTATGTAGAGTGTTGTAACATATCTAATGTATACTCTTCTTTTGTCCCATGATTGTTGCCATGACGGTCATGAGACATAACAGCAAATTCGTCCCAATTGTTCGTCACATGACACACAATTTCTTGACGAATATCCATTGAGCGTTCTTGTGTGCCGTACAACAAATAAGAAAGCGAACGGAAAAGGCATGCGCCATTCCCCACTATTGGTACAATAATAAGGTTTATTAATTTCCCATTGATGTTAACCAACTCTGCTCCCATTTTTAAAAATAGACACAGACACTTCTAAGACAAACTAAAAGAAAACTATAGGTATTAATATACACAAATCAAACACAGATAGTTTTACAATTAAAAGTTTTTAAGTGAGTTCAACCTTTTTTGAATAAATTCGAATTTGAGTTTTAGACATGTGTCAAAATAAAAAAAAGTAATGTAAATCAAAATCACTAAGGAGTATTGATATCAACTTCGAAGCAAATCACCGCCAAAATAAGTTTCTACCCCTTTTTAACCCCGTTAGGGGATGAATTTCAATAAAATACAAATAAAATACAAACACGTCTTTCATCAATTCTGTTAAAAAAGGTATAAGCAAAATTTGAAGTAGATTGGACCAAGGAATCACTTTGTCCCATACAAACTTTGCCCCCCGTTTTCACCCCCTTAGGGGTAGAATTTCGAAAAATCCTTTCTTATCGGATGCCTACGTCATACAAAGAACATACCCTCCAAGTTTCAGGTCTCTAAGATCAACGGTTTAGGCTGTGCGTTGATCCGTCAGTCATTCAGGACAAAGCCTTTTATATGTATAGATTAGTGTACAGACAGGAAGTAGTTTTAGTCATACAAATAAGAAGAAAAACTGACTTCTCTTCTTCTTTTCGTACTCATCTTTAGGTAAAGGAATAGCTTAAGACGAGTAAAACACTGGTAAGCAGGAACTCTAAAAGGAATCAGAAAGACTAATAGAATTAAAGACTTCTCAAAAAGCTAGCTTCACGTCTATGTTTCCCGCGGGCGGCTTAATGGGCCTACTACACGCACGCACTTCCCCACAGTTTTCGTTCACACTTCACAGTACATCGCGCGTATGGTTGGTAAAACTGTATTACCATTACAAACCACACGCGCGATGTACTGTGTGCACCGTGTAATCCCGCAGGCAAAACTGTGGGGAAGTGCGTGCGTGTAGTAGGCCCATAAAGAGGAGTATATTACACACTTCGCTTGACTAATTTTTATTACAAATCTCGAAAGATTATTTTTTGATGGGTTACAACTTCTTCCACTTAAAACCAAGTCATCATAACCAAGTGTTCAGCTTGAAAAATTTGTTTAATAAAGTAAGTACCAATCTTGGTTATCTAGTTAACCAACTATCAAGTCAATTTTAAAGTTTGAACACTTTTCGCGTAAGGGTTAATTTTTCAGATAACTTTTCATAAAACTTAGTTACATGACAAAATTAAAAAGTGTGACTTCCGGTCGTCTGTGGGATGACAGTATACGTCATTTAAAAATATTGGTCTTGTCTGTGGGATGACAGTATACGTCATTACGTCATTTTTCATTCTGTTGACATTAAAACTTACTAATCATCTATGAAAAAGTTTTAAAGCTGAGTTACTGCTGTGTTATATTTTTAGTCTGTGAAACGAAGAATCTATTAATACCAAATACTCTATGCCAAGCCGGCGGCCATCATTAGATAAGATGGGGTTTTTTTTAGAAATGGCTTTTAGTGAGCTCAGATTTTTAATTAAAAATATGTTTTGGATCTTTATTAACGACACAGCTTTTTTAAACCATTTTATTAATTTTCAGTTAGAATATCTAATAAATAACCTTTATTCTATCAACGATATTCTCCCTTATACATAAATAAACTGTAATAGTTATTCTTGATTTAAATTTTTTGAATTTTATTAATATTTCATGTTTTACAAGGTGCAGTTTTTTTTTTACATTCATGTAAATTTTTTGCAGTTTGTCACAAAATACATGAATAATCAATTTAAATTACGATACGAGGACATTAATTAATATAATAATATTATGCTATTTTTTTAGTTGTTAAAATTTTTAGTTATTCCGAATCCCCATATCGTGGTTTAGGGAGTAAGAAATGAAAGAATTTGTGAGTTTGCGTTTGTTTGTGTGTGTGTGTCTGTGCAGGCGCGGTTATAGGACGAGACTCAGACGGGATACCTGTTAACACGGTGGTTCACACTTACCGATTTCCGTTTGTAAGAATAAAAAATGCCAACCCATTTTAGTATTGATTCGGGTCGAGAAACATTAGTATTAACTATACCTACTAATGATTCTCGACCCGAATCCTACTCCTTGGATTTGAAGCGAATACGAAACGACAGCCTGTGTACACACAAAATATAGCCCTTAAGATTCATAAATCAGTGTATAAATTAAACTCGAAGATTATCCCACGGAAAAATAAAATCGAGATAAAAACTATCCTGTGTGTTAATCCCGGTTTCAAATTATCTGTGTACCAAATTTTATCCAAAACCGTTCAGTAGTTTTTGCGTGAAAGAGTACAAACATCCATCCATCCATCCATACATAATACTCACAAACTTTCACATTTATTACGGATTCTTAAATCAGTGTATAAATTAAGGGGACGGTGAACGAACATTCTCCATACAAACGTAATACCAAAATCATTCGCGATACGAACATATTACCAACTTAAAATTATGCTATTCGGATACAGACGATTGCTATTGCTATTAATATTAAAATTGCTATTTACTATTGACGAAATGCAATTCGCTTGCATTTCGTAAATAGTAAATGTTTTAAAAAAAAAGTTTAATAGGAACCTAGATAAATATCGTCTGTATCCGAATAACATAATTTTAAGTTGATAATTCCCTCGTAAAGAGAGGAGGCCTGTGTCCCAGCAGTGGGAACATTAATAGGCTGTTGATGATGATGATGGAGTTGGTAATATGTTCGTATCGCGAATGATTTTGGTATTACGTTTGTATGGAGAAATGTTCATTCACCGTCCCCTTAAAGCAAGACGCTACGCCACAAATCTCCAATACCCGATGAATATAATTTACTTAGACGTGTTAGCTCGACAGTGGACGTGACCGTGAAGACGGCTGCTAGATTATAGTATTGACAGCTCTTGATATTGTTTACATGCTACAGTACTCTCCGATTCCAAATCGATTTGCGTGTTCAATCGAGTAGATAAGGCTTGCACATGACTTATGTGAATACCACAGTTACTCGACACCCGTATCTATAAACAAGTTAGGAGTTACTGGAGTAAAAGTAATCATTTAAGAAAAAATCGGAATAAAAGCTATCCTATGTGTTAATCCAGGTTATAAACTATCTGTGTACCAAATTTTATCCAAATCCGTTCAGTAGTTTTTGCGCAAAAGTGTAACAAACATCCATCAATCCATATTTACAAACTTTCGCGTTTATAATATTAGTAGGATTAATTGCTTCAATAAGGAACTGGCGAATGTTAGCATTCTTAGCTTTGCTTTCTTTTGAGGTTCTTAGTTCATTCAAACTCTTGTCTATTGCAAGCACATCACTTGAGTTCAAGGGATTACTTTTAACTTGATTATAGCTAATTGACCCCACAACCCAGATAGTACGATAACCCTTGGTAATGACTGATTGTCAGACTTTTGGGCCTCTGATTACCTTATCAGTAATAATAAAACAAATGTTAGCCGAGACCACCGGCTTAACATGCTTTCCAAGGCACGGAGGAAACTTAGACCAACCAAGGCGAGTGTGGGCTGTGGATTGTCGAAAGGTTAACGCGGCTCCGACACAAGGGCGAAGAAGGAACATGGGTTTGGTTTTTAGTCAGTAGAAGTCTGACACTCCCCTTCGCTCTGCCCAAGAGCGGGGGGGGGGGGGGGGGGTTATTCGATGATTTTCCACCCACCAAAAAAAAAAAAAAAAGGTGAGTGTGGCAGAACTTGAAGACTGAACCGCGCGGCTGTTATTGCTCAGCAATTCCTCATAGAACAACCGATTTTAAAGACTTTTTATTTTATAGAATACAATATTCAAAATCGATCTATTCTCAATTGAATTGAGATTGTGATTGCACATAAATATTCCAGAAACCGAATTTAATCGTGTAATGTGATCAGTTATTATTGTTTCTATGTTAGAGAACAAAATTCGAAATCGATTTAGTTTTCAATGGAAAACGTTTGGGCATGCACATGACTCATTTGAATACTGAGTTTAACTAAGCAATTTGATGTAACAAACGATTGAATTAGAAATTGGATTGCTTTGAACATTAATTGAATGCGATTCATTATTGAATGGGATTGTGTAACTATTATTTCGTAATTTTAGATTTAATGAGTAATGATAGCAGTAAAACATCAAATTGTAGTCTGAATACGCAATATGAAAACAAGGAGTTTAAATCAACTACGAGTAGGTATGTGTAAATAATTTATTTTATATGCCATATTTTCATCCGTCGGGTGTGTGGCTAGAGTACCAGTCTATCCAAATGCATATAAATAATTAATCTCTTATGAATTATTATTAATTTAATTCAGTATAAAGTGACTATAAATTCAATGACCTCGAAAACCAATATAACTGTCAAATATGACAAAGCGACACAATGAGAGACGAGACAAACTCCTTTTTGAGACACAAAGGGTATAATTAATAATATATGTGTCATTAACGGTTACCCATCCATCGACCGACCTTGGCAAGCACAGCACTAACAAAAACAACTAACAAAACTGCGTTATCTTACTGCTATCTCACTTAATGCCTCTATACTTCCCCTTCTACCGGATTACCATCGTCAGTTCAAAATTAAATCCCTTTTTAAGTCTCATTCCGTATTCCTTGCACTCTGGTGAAATCAACAACGCGTTTAAAGTAAAACACATTAACTGCCAATTTTGCTTGGATGTAAGATTCACAGTCGGGTTAAGCTTTCTAATTTAAGTTGGTGTTCGTTGTGAAAACAGATTCTACTGTTAGGAGAACTCGATGTCGAATGCGGTGTGCTAGTTGAAAGGAGGAGGCGACAAAGACATAATTATAAATATGCTTATGGTTTATGGTAGACGGGCAACGCGAATTCGTAATCCACTTACAAGAGGCACAGTGTCTGTACTTGTGCCAACTATGTCGAAAAAAAAAATCCAATTTCAAACATGTTTCTCATTTGCATTTAAAAATATCTCCGAGATTGTGAATGTTAGTTCAGCGGCATGAAGACCAGCACAAATTCTAACCATAGAGTCCCAGAATTACAAATAACAAGTAAAAAGCGATTCCAAATAAGTAATTCGCTAAGTTACAGATGACAGCCGCTACCGCTCACAACTCAAAAGGCATCTAAAAGCGACCCCTCACCAACTCAAAACTCACTTATTTTAACTTAACTTTGACTTTAGGTACTTTCGGAATCCCTCACTTTTCACTAAGTTCATTCTTAATGAAGAGCCTGAATGTCGGTACATGAGGTTCTGTCTCTGTTAATATTAATGAGATGAGTTCACAGTTCTTCGATTTAATCATCTACAGAGCCGATTTTTTGTAATAAACTTAGAATACTAATACTGTTAACTCGTCGGGAATTTAAATATTGAGAATATTTATATTAATTTAATTATTATTAGGAAACCTTTAATGATATGAGACGAATCGCATTTGACTAAAAGAGTGATAAATATAAATATTGATGAGGTAGACCAAAGAAACGATGGATGGACTGTGTGAAGAACGATATGAAAGTACATGTAGTAATATAACCCTAATCTGTTTAAGTCGCGAGTAAACAGGCTTCTACTGGGTAAGCTCGTTCCATCGTCGACATCATCTCTGCCCTTAGGGCAAGATTGAAGTCAAGAGCAAGCCCATTTATAATAAAAAAAATAAAAAAATAAATGACGGTTGACTGAGGAGAATGGACAAAAATCGGACAAGTAACATGGGATAAGGTCGGAGATGATTAGGAAGCCTTTCAATTATGCCTTGGTAAAAATGCCTATTACGAGTATGTGATCAATCCCACTGTAAAAAATGACTTCACGCCTGTTTACTAATCGAAGGGTTTTTTTAAGCGTATAGCAATAGTATTGGATTATATTATACAGCTTGAAAATTATGATTTTCTACGATCGTTAAAATAGCAGAATATTTTAACAGTGCATCTCTCAAGCCATTCCGCAATAGATTTTTGGGCTTACTACACGCACGCACTTCCCCACAGTTTTGCCTGCGGGATTACACGGTGCACACAGTACATCGCGCGTGTGGTTTGTAATGGTAATACAGTTTTACCAACCATACGCGCGATGTACTGTGAAGTGTGAACGAAAACTGTGGGTAAATGCGTGCGTGTAGTAGGCCCATTTGTGTCGATTTTGTAATCCGGCAGTGTAAAATAAATAAAAATGTAGCGAGCTTTGACACAAACGAACGAAACACTCGCCACCCAGACCTTATCAAAACAAACAAAAAAGTCTACATTTCACAAAACGAGTGTCGGTTGTCGGTTTGCGACGATTTCCTTCAGTTCCGGTCCCCTTTTTATTGCACCAGGTGAACGTAAAATATAAAATATATGCTCCTATAAACTAAGTCGTAAAGTTGAAATTTTCGTGAAACAAGCTGTTTCTGAACAACCAATGAGAGTTGGATGAAATGCTTGTAATACTTACGCTGATGCTGTTTTTCCTTCTAGGAATGTATAAAATGTGAAGATAAGGTAGTTATATCAAGAAACAGTGAGACCACTCAATAAATAAGCGGCAAATACCTAAATGTAAAAACACAACTGTCTCTTATGTAAGGGCGAAAGCAGTTGAAACCCGCCACGTTATCTGTGTAAAAAATATTATCAGAACTTTTTGCAAGTAGGTAGTTACTTTGAACTAGAATATTCCCACTGCTGGTACAAAGGCCTGCTCTTTGATAGAGGAACTGGACCGTTATCGTTATCCATTACGCGGATACACGTTTAGTTGATGGTACCTACATGTAGGTATTTTAATTTTAGCTCTAGGATATACCGGATTCCCACAATACTTTCCGTCACCGTTCTAAAAGACGCAAAATGAAAGAAGAGGATATCAAATTAAAATTCAAGCCAAGAACGGCATGCTAGGTAACTGTTGTTTATTACTAAACCAATAGAATAGACCTGCCTCCCGGAATCTTAACTTATCTTAAATTTACATAATTACATTAAACGAATTAAACAGATTATCACCCTAAAACTAACGTTTATTACTTATTTTCAACGAATAAAACGAGATTTTGAAGGTTGTATTTACATATATTTAATATTCATCCCTGTCAGGCCTAAAACAACGGCTCCAGATTATAAGGCGAATAAATGTTTTAGCTAAAATAACAAGTTTACCTAAAATAATATTTTATTTCATACCTAATAAATCGAACGTGACTTGAAACTGTATTATTTTCTTAATATTACAGTTTAGTTATCTGTGTGCTGGGTAGTCAAATAGGGATGTTTGCTGACTTATAAAAATATGATTCTAATTAGTCCGTCTGTTACATTATCGAAAAATATTGGACACGTATCGCGTCAAAGATTTGAGTGGGGGGGGTTGTGACGTCACTCACCGTTAAGAAATGTCATACTAGTATCGTGTATCGTTTTCAATGTTTGTTTACGTGAAAATTTTTTTTGGAAATCTATCTGACGGACTAATTAGTTTTTTTGTTGTTAACTATCCTAATAATTTATTCGTTTATGATGTAAAAGTTGGTCTACTGGTCGCAAGCGCGACTGTTGAGCATAAATGAGGTTCGAAGAAAAGTAAAATACTGGTATTCAGCTGCATCCGGTTAGACTGGAAGCCGACTCGTAACATATTTGGGATAAAACTAGACAGGTGATGATGATTAGAGGACCGGTAGTCCTCTAATCATCATCACCATCGAATCAGTTTTCGAAGAGAATAAAGAGCACACGTTTTCTTTTACTTTTCATTTATTCATAAAACAATTGAAGTAGGTACATTGCGTTATAAAGATGGATCTAATCGGGTCCTAGGAGGCCGGAAGCTTTCTGCATGGAGGTGCTAGGTACTGAGGAAGTGATTTGACCTTGAAAAACGTGAGTGACGCTGGATAGAGCTGGTGTGGCGACAGGAAGAGCCAGCTCAGAGACAAGCCCATCTGTTCCGGCGGACTGAAGGAAGGTATTAATTCTCTCATTGAGGTTGGATATTAAAATCTCCCAATTTGCAATTTTCGATGCTAACATGGTATACGTATCGTCCATTTCCGTTTTCAGATTTCTGTCTCTCTCGATCAGGGAGCCCAGGTTCTCCTGCATTAGCTGAAGCTGGACCCTTAACTGCTGCACTTGCGTGCTGTACATGTCTCTGATGCTCTTTAAACTGCGCTCTTCCATGAACTCGTCAGGTGGTTGCTTGGATGCTCTGGTGACTGGACCGCTCTGTGCCAGAACCTTGGCCGTAGGGAACCTTTTTTGCCTGTTGAATATATACACATGCAATTAACATACAAATACAAAGAGAACTATGATTGTTATTAATTAATATACCAAGTGAAATTGACGGTGGCTGAGCGATTGGACTACTGCGTTGCGTGTCGCGGGTTCGATCCCCGCGCGGAAAAATATTTGAATGGCCTAAAGATAGTTGTTTTCGGTCTGGGTATTAGTATATGTGAGTTTGAATGTTTGTAAACGCACCTACGATACACACAGAAGAAATTCCTAGAAAGGGGCAACATTGAAAAAAAATATTGGTGCCAAACAGTTTCATCACAGACTAATAATTATCAGTTTTAAATATAATATCAAAAGATTCTAGATAATAAATAAAAGAAAATAAAAAATACAGTTGAAAAAATAGAGTTCCCTTACCTTGTTCTCTCAATTGGACTGCAGTTGAATTTGCTAATTCAGTAGGTACCATCGAAACTTAAAAAACAACGAGAATGTTTTAAATGCTCAAAACGAACTAAGTAATAGAATATGCTGCAGTTCTATTTATATGTAATCCTCATTAAGGCTAAACTCAGAAAAGATTTAAAAAAAGTCATTATACTAATAATTTTGTGCTAATTACAGTAACTTATGCATAAGTACCTAAAAGTACCTAATTAGATAATTCGTAATAAGTTAACGATCATACAGTACAGTGTGTGACTGTTCAATTACCCCAGGCCGATAAAATGTTTGATCCAAATTGGCTGTATCGTTGATTAGAGCTAATGAACACATAATTCAAGAATTACCAGATAAGTTGATAACCAAAACTCAGAATCATTTTGCAATAGAGTTGAAGGTCAACTTTATTGAAACCTTACACATAGCCCCAAGAGCGCCCACCCGTCACCACTTCCTAGTTGGAGCTACTTGTAGAGCTGAGGAGAAGAAGTGGCGCAACAAACTCCTCAGCAACACGCTTCTGTCTGTTTAGTTGGAAGACCTTTAATTACTCCATCAGCCTAGGATAATTATTGTAAGGAACTCACCCAGTCGTTCACCAACAACAAACACACACGTAGTACGCGTAGATTACTTTAAACAGGGCTTTGAACCAAACTATGTTCAACTTATTCTATTACTATCGTACTCTTGCGATCACCCGCTTGGATATAGCCTCTCCGTATTAACCAAGTCTTAAAGCGATGTTAAACCGACTGCCTTGTGTTTATTCCCTTTCCTTCATCCCCTGCATTTCTAAAAACACCACGATCGCCAGCATCTTCCAGCCTCTCGTGGCCTTTCCTTGATATTTTAGTGTTTTTTAAGAGTTTTTTGAAACCAAATTTGGTTTGTCAGCCTAAACAAATGTCTAGTCCGTTTCCCATTAAATAAAGAATGTTTTATGTCTTTCAAAGGAATTGAATATTGCTTTACAATTATTCATAACAAGAAAGTTCCTTTTGTTATTAATTACGGTCAGGCCGTCAACTCATAAAATAAAAATTCAATGTGTTTGTAAATTGCCCGATACCTCGTGGTGATTTTAAAACCAGAATCAAGATATTTCCTTTATAGACAGTCACAAGTGCTAAAATCGAGTTCTTAGAATTCATAATTACCATTTTCACTTAATGTTTTTACCCGACTGTGGTGAAACCCAGAAGGAGGGTTACGTGTTTCGAAATGTCGAAACATAGACAACAATGAAATTTTGCTACAGTCAGAGTTTTACAAATTTTTGATTACATCAATCGTGTTGAGATGGTACATTATGTGAGAATGATGTAGCAAGATGTGCATTTTAAATGTGTCCATAGAAATGACTTTTAAAAATTCAATAATTCATTGAAATATGCCATAGTAACTCCCGTCACGACTGACAGCGCCCGTTCACGAACATGACGCATGGATCAGCACCATTCAATTCAAAATTTTTTGTTGAAGAATTTATTGAAGGCTACTAATTGAATTGCGCTACCATCAGCGAGACATTTGAATGAGCATGACATACTCTCAACCGCCAGGACTAATGATAGCTTTTTTTTATTATAAGTGGGCTTGCTCTTGACCTCTATCTTGCCCTAAGGGCAGAGATGAGGTCGACGATGGAACGAGCTTACCCAGAAGGAGCCTGTTTACTCGCGACTCGCGAGCTTTCCAGTACATATCACTTGTGTGGACGGCTTATGTAATTTAATAAAATGTAATATTTTCAAATAAGTATTTTTGCTTCTAAGAATTTTATTTCTCTTCAGTTCGAAAGCGAAAATGTTTCGCTTTTCTCAAGTTATATTTTGATGTCTTTGCCGAAATCTTATTGAAACGATTTCCCCACCAATTGTGTAAATACAACTCTCAACTTCCTAGCTTGTCTGCGTTCTAATGGAAGTATTTTTAGAAGATAATATACTTTGACGGAAGAGAATCAAAACATGATTATACTTTCAGCTCACTTTCTGAAACTAGTTTGTTACCTAGTGAAAATGAAATTTAAGTTTTTTACAATTGTGGGTTTTAAAAAAGAAGAAATCATATCTTTTTATCTGTTCTTTAAAAATGACCATGTAGGTAAGTTAAAGATAAATGGGAACATTCGAAACTCATTTTACAATTGAAAAATGATTACTGTAGCGCCCCCTAGCGGATAAACACCATAATACCCATCTAAAAACCATTACTGATTAATATTACAGATCCGTTAAAAATATGAAATTAAATCAGTCAAAGCGTCTGGGGATAAATGCTAACATTCGTATACGCACAATCAAACAACCTCTCACCCTAAACGCATATACCTTCTCCGTTCCGACGTGGGTAATAAATTTAAATTGGTGTATGCCATGTCATTTTATATCATACCCGTATGCACTAAAACTGTATAGATAGCAGACTATTTTCCGAATATTAGGGTAGTTGACTGACTAAAAAAACTAAAACCGACTACGACAAAAAAAACGACGCTGAAAAAGTATAAAACAAGATTTTCAGGACAGAAAAAAAAGAAAAGCCGTAGTCACACGGTATTTAAGTGTTTAGGTTGGCACCTATAACGTGTGACTACGGCTTTTCTTTTTACTTTTTTTATTTAAACACTTTTTGTGTTAATAATTTGAGCAATATTTTGAAAATGCACAAATGAGGCCCATTCAAATGATACCAAACACGGCGTATTTATCTCCATTTTTATTTTTTAAGCCTTACTTTTTGTCCGCTAGAGGGCGCCAAATCGTTTTTTGTGACACATCACGTAGCCCATGTTCAGCGGAAAATTAAGACGGTTCTAACGATACCTCATATGTCGAGTTCCGTTAAGTAGATTAGAAGCTATGAGGGAACAGATGAAGATACTCACATACATACATACAAACAAACAAACATACATACATACATACATAGCCAGTCAAAATCATAACCCTCCTTTGGCTTTGCCGTAGTTGTGTAAAAAATATGATTGTGTTTAGTCCGTCTGTTAGATTATCGAATAAAACCGTTTAAAAATATTGGATATGTGTTTTTTTAATTTATCAAATCAATAAAAAAATACGAAAATAAAACGTCAAAGATCGTGAGTGGCTGGTGACGTCACATTCTGGTAAAAAATGTACCAAACTATATTGACGTCGCGCGACTTTTCGAAGCACTGTATCGTCTTCATTTATTGTTTACGTGAAAGAAGAGAAAAATTTTAGTCAACTACCCTATTGGAACGAGAGCAATACTGGTCGAAAACCTAAATTTTCAATTCGATTTTCAAAGTCGCTTGCCTTGATGACCGTTGCAACGGACGTTTGATCCTGACGTCACATACCTCATACCTACTATCCTGAGATTAGATTCCGTGTCGCTCTCACACCAATACCTATCAGATCGCTTTTAGCCGTGCGATGCTTTTATACGTACACGGCACGGGACGAACGGTTTATTTTTGTATTTTATTTTCAATGCGAATTTGAAAGGAGTGTAAGAATATTTGCATCGTTTTCGCCCGGTCTGAGTGCAATGACAAAAGTTGAAAGTGTCTAATTTGGTCCTTTGGGAATTGTTTTAAATTTTAAATCGGTAAAAAGGCGGTGGGTAACTCATCATCTGCCTTGCCTTTTCCCAAGTATGTTGGGGTCAGTTTCCACTCCCCTAGCCGGGTTCAGTTGAATACCAGTATTAGCAACTGCTAACCCTACCCCCACTACCTAGTTTATATTTCCGTAACTTGAATACAATAGTTATTTGTTATACAAGAGTGCAAAGTTGCTTTTTAACCGCGTGCTCAATTTTGATGACCGAGGAAGCGAAGGATTCTTCCGCTCGTGATTCAAAATTAGAATCCTGAGCGTTAGTGAGGGAATCAAAAGAGCACGAGGTGAAAAATCTTTGCACTCGAGTGCAACACGTAACTTTTCATCCCACCTCAGCGAGGAAATGACTAAATGCATAAAAAAAGCATTTACAATCACAAGATACTTTTATTTCAGTTTAAGTATTATCTACTACATTATGATAGCTAAGTATTACAGAAAAATCTTTAAGTTATAACAAAAATACTTAGGTATAATTAAGAAATATTTAGAGTAACGTTGCTACAGTTACTTAAGTTGAGTGTAATATTTTTGTTAGGTACTGTAATGTTGGTGTTAGTGACTTGTGTACTATTTTTCGGTAAACTATCTGTCATACCTAATAGTTCTACCGATTCATCTGATTCCCTTGGCGTAAATGTTGGCGAGAGAGGGCAATGGCTACGTATTTCGTAACGGCTCATTTTTGATGTAGAAGGGCCAGTCCCAGGATCTGACTGAGGCTCTTTCAGTGTTATGGCTCCTACAATGCCTTTACATATTTTAGACTTATTTTAAATGGAATCCTCTATATAACCCTCCACAACCGCATTAGACTTCCAGCCTCCATGGCGCTTAAGGGACAGGAGATCAGCTCCTGAATCGGCCAAAAGTGTGGCTGAAGTTCGTCGGAAACAATGGCCCGTGTACAACAGGGGTTCTGGAATTTCAAGAAATGTTGCTATTTCTCGCGGGATACTGCCAATTTTATTAGCACCCATAGGTTGTCTTACACACTTTCCGTTGCGATTTTTTTATACAGGCTTGATATTTCTCAACAATTTTTACGTATTCCTTGCGAATGACGAAGTTACGGTCTCTTTTTGTCTTTGTATTATGTAAATGAATTAATAGTAATTCATCTGAATGTTTCTCAAGGTTTGTGACATTAAGTTGTGTTAGTTCGTTAGTTCGACATGCTCCGTTTATACCAATAATGAGAACAACCTGTAACGTAAAGGGAAAGATAAATGAATAAAATTGATATTCATGCATAATTAGGTATGCCTATCAATATCTACTAAGTACTTATTAGATTATGTTAAGTAGTTGAGTAGATACTGAATGCGCAACTGACTTACTTTTGCCGCCAAATATACGGAATCAGGTGCTTCGTTAAGAAACTTTTCAATTTCAGATGCTGTAAAAACCTTCGTTTTTTTTGGTTGATGACCAGATGAGACTCTTTTTAAAAATGCCACTAATTTAGGATAGGTGTCGATATGTATGTCTTTTTTCATCTTTATTGTTGCTTTTAACATTGAGTACGTACTCCATAGAGTGCTTGATTTCTTGGTCTCGGATAGTTCAATAAAATAAGCCAGCAAAACGTTTTCTGAGAAAGTTTTGGCTCCTTTAGCTAGTCGCCACGTGTTGAACATATCGTATTGTTTCAAATATTTTTCGCTTGATATTAAGTTTTTAAACTGACATGGTCACTGACACTACTATTAATATCATAAACGGGATATTTACCATGTATTTTTCGCTTGATTGTTGAGGAAGAAAGCTCATTTGCGCATTAATAACAGTTTCAGTCAATTCTGTTGGCGTCAAATAAACTTCTTCGTCGCTAGAATCACTCATTTTAGGTTTATCACTTGTTCCTAACGTTTTAACAATATGACCTGAAAAGAAAATGGCGCGCGCAAAGCAAATTAAAAAAAAAGTACACCAAGAAAGTTCCGAGTCTGAGTTTTTAACAAATTAAAAAAAAAGAGGTTGTATGATAAATTCGGCACCATCGCGAATAATCGAATGAATGAATGATCGGTGATAAGTGTGAATGTTCGGTATGATGTTTTGAATTCACAGACTTAGCTTGCACACGATGTTCTAAATTCAAATTACTTTATCACTCTAGAGGATAAAAACGGCTTTTGCACTCAGATATCGAAGAGCAAAAAGACTCTTTCCGAGATGGGGGGATGAAAATAAATTTTTCTGAAAGTTGTGAATAATGGCAATATTTTTCATCAGCAAATGCTTAGATAAATGAATGCTATTTAAAATCCAAGAGGGGGGTATTTTTTTATTAATTTAAAATATTTTGCAGACACATCAGTGATGAATGATTGCACACAGTCGTTTACGTCATCCTTACATAATATAAAACAAAGTCGCTATTTTTGTCTGTTTGTTTGTTTGTATGCTTAAATCTTTAAAACTACGCAACGGATTTTGATGCGGTTTTTTTTTAATAGATAGAGTGATTCAAGAGGAAGGTTCTAGTATATAATTTGAACGACATCCACGCGGGTGAAGCCGCGGGCATCAGCTAGTTATTTATAAAGCCTATTTATAGGTAGACTCAATATTCGAAAAAAACATATTATGAAACATTCCAGCCCCTCTACGGTTATGAAGTAGGTCGTAGATACTGCCTTTATTTACCTTTTATAACTTTACGAAGCATAGTTGGCAATATATTCGTGGCTGAAACTACGCGGTACAACTCATGCGGTATACCAAACTATGAAAAACTTTTACCTGTCAAGGAACATTTGATACAGAGACAGGAGTTTCCAAAAAAAACGCTAAGCAGTTTTTCATCGAGTGAACGACATTGAATGAACTGCGGTGTCATAAATACCACAACACACACACAGTATTCATACCACAACTACTTTTACCGCGTATAGGTAAAAAGCTCACCAAATATAAATCAGCGAGTGTTGCCAGATTATTGATTTACCCTTAAGTACGCCATCGGGAAATCCCATTTGTATGTTATATTTCAAAATGATTTGTATCGCACGAATCGTTAGCTACATCGAATGAGTAAGCGCGGTCATTATTCGACAGGAATTTATATAAAATGAACGGATTATAACAAAATTATGTTGAGAGTGTATTGTTATAATAGAATATTTAATTTTATTCCTAAAGTTATTTGGAGGTATAGGCGAATATTTCAGTATAATTGTTATATGTTTCATCTTCGTAGCACTATGCACAGAAACCTTTAATGATATGAGACGAATCGCAGTTGACTAAAAGAGTGATAAATATAAATATTGATGGATGAGGAAGACCAAAAGAAACGATGGATGGACTGTGTGAAGAACGATATGAAAGTACATGTAGTAAATGACGGTTGACTGAGGAGAATGGACGTAAAATCGGACGAGTAACATGGGATAAGGTCAGGGAAGTGATTAGGAAGCCTTTCAATTATGCCTTGGTAAAAATGCCTATTATGTAATCAATCCCACTGTAAAAAATGACTTCACGCCTGTTCACTAAACAAAGAGTTTTTTTTAAGCGTATAGCAATAACAATGGATTATTATACAGTTTGAAAAATATGATTTTCTATATCTATATAGATGAACGTTAAAATAGCAGAATATTTTTACAGCGCATATCTCAAGCTATTCTGCAATAGATTTTGTGTCGATTTTGTAATCCGGCAGTGTAAAACAAATAAAAATGTAGCAAGCTTTGACACAAACGAACGAAACACTCGCCACCCAGACCTTATCAAAACAAACAAAAAAGTCTACATTTCACAAAACGAGTGTCGGTTGTCGGTTTGCGATGATTTCCTTCAGTTCCGGTCCCCTTTTTATTGCACCAGGTGAACGTAAAATATAAAATATATGCTCCTATAAACTAAGTCGTAAAGTTGAAATTTTCGTGAAACAAGCTGTTTCTGAACAACCAATGAGAGTTGGATGAAATGCTCGTAATACTTACGCTGATGCTGTTTTTCCTTGTAGGAATGTATAAAATGTGAAGATAAGGTAGTTATATCAAGAAACAGTGAGACCACTCAATAAATAAGCGGCAAATACCTAAATGTAAAAACACAACTGTCTCTTATGTAAGGGCGAAAGCAGTTGAAACCCGCCACGTTATCTGTGTATAAAATATTATCAGAACTTTTTGCAAGTAGTTACTTTGAACTAGAATATTCCCACTGCTGGGACAAAGGCCTGCTCTTTGATAGAGGAATTGGGCCGTTATCGTTATCCATTACGCGGATCCACGTTTAGTTTATGGTACCTACATGTTGGTATTTTAATTTTAGCTCTAGGCTATAACCGGATTCCCACAATACTTTCCGTCACCGTTCTAAAAGACGCAAAATGAAAGAAGAGGATATCAAATTAAAATTCAAGCCAAGAACGGCATGCTAGGTAACTGTTGTTTATTACTAAACCAATAGAATAGACCTGCCTCCCGGAATCTTAACTTATCTTAAATTTACATAATTACATTAAACGAATTAAACAGATTATCACCCTAAAACTAACGTTTATTACTTATTTTCAACGAATAAAACGAGATTTTGAAGGTTGTATTTACATATATTTAATATTCATGCCTGTCAGGCCTAAAACAACGGCTCCAGATTATAAGGCGAATAAATGTTTTAGCTAAAATAACAAGTTTACCTAAAATAATATTTTGTTTCATACCTAATAAATCGAACGTGACTTGAAACTGTATTATTTTCTTAATATTACAGTTTAGTTATCTGTGTGCTGGGTAGTCAAATAGGGATGTTTGATGTTTTTCGATAATGTATCGAAAAATATTGGACACGTATCGCGTCAAAGATTTGAGTGGGGGGTTGTGAAGTCACTCACCGTTAAGAAATGTCATACTAGTATCGTGTATCGTTTTCAATGTTTGTTTACGTGAAAATTTTTTTTGGAAATCTATCTGACGGACTAATTAGTTTTTTTGTTGTTAACTATCCTATTAATTTATTCGTTTATGATGTAAAAGTTGGTCTACTGGTCGCAAGCGCGACTGTTGAGCATAAATGAGGTTCGAAGAAAAGTAAAATACTGGTATTCAGCTGCATCCGGTTAGACTGGAAGCCGACTCGTAACATATTTGGGATAAAACTAGACAGGTGATGATGATTAGAGGACCGGTAGTCCTCTCATCATCATCACAAATAATTCGAAAAGTTTTTAACAGCAAAGAAATTTTTAATGAACGACCATAATTAATTCGAATCAGTTTTCGAAGAGATTAAAGAGCACACGTTTTCTTTTACTTTTCATTTATTCATAAAACAATTTGAAGTAGGTACATTGCGTTATAAAGATGGATCTAATCGGGTCCTAGGAGGCCGGAAGCTTTCTGCATGGAGGTGCTAGGTACTGAGGAAGTGATTTGACCTTGAAAAACGTGAGTGACGCTGGATAGAGCTGGTGTGGCGACAGGAAGAGTCAGCTCAGAGACAAGCCCATCTGTTCCGGCGGACTGAAGGGAGGTAATTATCTCATTGAGGTTGGATATTAAAATCTCCCAATTTGCAATTTTCGATGCTAACATGGTAAACATATCTTCCATTTTCCTATTCATGTCACTTTGTCTCTCGAGCAGGGAGTCCAGGGTCTCCTGAATAAGCTGAAGCTGGACCCTTATCTGCTGCGCTTGCGTGCTGTACATGTCTCTGTTGCTCTTTGAACGGCGCTCTTCCATGAACTCGTCAGGTGGTTGCTTGGATGCTCTGGTGACTGGACCGCTCTGTGCCAGAACCTTGGCCGGGGGGAACCTTTTTTGCCTGTTGAATATATACACATGCAATTAACATACAAATACAAGGAGAACTATGATTGTTATTAATTAATATACCAAGTGAAATTGACGGTGGCTGAGCGATTAGACTGCTGCGTTGCGTGTCGCGGGTTCGCTCGACGCACGGAAAAATATTTGAATGGCCTACAGATAGTTGTTCCGGGTCTGGGTATTTGTGTATGTGAGTTTGAATGTTTGTGAACGCACCCACGATACACACAGGAGAAATTCCTAAAAAAAAAAAAAAATTGGTGCCAAACAGTTCCATCAAAAAAATTATCAGATTGAAATATCAAAAAATTCTAGGTTATAAAATAAAAAAATGGATTTGAAATGCTTCTCTGACCTTGTTCTCTCAATTGAAGTGCAGTTGAATTTACTAATTCAGTACCATCTATCATCTATACCATCTATCATCTACCATCTATCACCTATACCATTAGAGGACTACCGGACAAATTCGAAAAGTTTTTAACAGCGAAGAAATTGTTAATGAACGACCATAATTAATTCGGATAAGTTTTCGAAGAGAATAAAGAGCACACGTTTTCTTTTACCTTTCATTTATTCATAAAACAATTGAAGTACATTGCGTTATTAAGATGGATCTAATCGGGTCCTAGGAGGCCGGAAGCTTTCTGCATGGAGGTGCTAGGTACTGAGGAAGTGATTTGACCTTGAAAAACGTGAGTGACGCTGGATAGAGCTGGTGTGGTGACAGGAAGAGCCAGCTGAGAGACAAGCCCATCTGTTCCGGCGGACTGAAGGAAGGTATTAATTCTCTCATTGAGGTTGGATATTAAAATCTCCCAATTTGCAATTTTCGATGCTAACATGGTATACATATCGTCCATTTCCCTTTTCAGATCTCTGTCTCTCTCGATCAGGGAGTCCAGGTTCTCCTGCATTAGCTGAAGCTGGACCCTTAACTGCTGCACTTGCGTGCTGTACATGTCTCTGATGCTCTTTAAACTGCGCTCTTCCATGAACTCGTCAGGTGGTTGCTTGGATGCTCTGGTGACTGGACCGCTCTGTGCCAGAACTTTGGCCGTAGGGAACCTTTTTTGCCTGTTGAATATATACACATGCAATTAACATACAAATACAAAGAGAACTATGATTGTTATTAATTAATGGGAAAGATGTATTTTGCCTTAAGCCTTCAAATCCTTTATGTGCCAAGAACCTATCGACTGACCGTCTGAAACTCTTTCCAAATCATAAACCATGGCGACAAGACTTTTTTTGACCCTTTGTAACAAAATTCTTGTCCCAAAAAAAATAGACTTTGATGGCTCAACGAAACTGTCCGGACTGGCAATAAAAAGTTTTCCGAAACTGTAAGTAAATATTCAATTGATTTAGACAACTCTGCCTTCTGTGTCAACCCAGCAGGACAGTCAACCAATAAATGATTCATTTGTCTAGAGCTCAGGGTTACCCGCCTCAATTTCCAATTCCGACCTAACTCCCGGAATGTAGGAATTCTTCCTAATCTAAATTTTGAAAGCGAACACATACCACAGCAATTAAATCTTACTCAGTTCAATGTCAGATCTGTGGGTCCGCCCCTTTCACCCTATTGGTTAAAATTTTACAATCACATGATTAAATAAAGTGTTGAAACCAAGAAATAATTTACACAAGGGTGTTGAAACTATATCTGAGTTGAAACCCACAATAATACTGTCAAAGATCCTTTTAATTAAACGGGAAACAATAATTTTCTGGAACGCGCCAAGGCCCTCCGCCAATGACGTGCCCGACTAATCACAGCATCTGATTGAGTTACTGTGTTGCCAGGAGAAGGCTGGTTTTCCTAACATTGCAAATGTTCCAAAGTTGAGGAAATACTTGTTGTGGATTCAAACGTCGTTTAGTGGTAAATATTCCAACTAGATTCAAGAAATATACCAAGTGAAATTGACGGTGGCTGAGCGATTGGACTACTGCGTTGCGTGTCGCGGGTTCGATCCCCGCGCGGAAAAATATTTGAATGGCCTACAGATAGTTGTTTTGGGTCTGGGTATTTGTATATGTGAGTTTGAATGTTTGTAAACGCACCCACGATACACACAGAAGAAATTCCTAGAAAGGGGCAACATTAAAAAAAAATATTGGTGCCAAACAGTTTCATCACAGACTAATTATTATCAGTTTTAAATATAATATCAAAAGATTCTAGATAATAAATAAAAGAAAATAAAAAATACAGTTGAAAAAATAGAGTTCCCTTACCTTGTTCTCTCAATTGGACTGCAGTTGAATTTGCTAATTCAGTAGGTACCATCGAAACTTAAAAAACAACGAGAATGTTTTAAATGCTCAAAACGAACTAAGTAATAGAATATGCTGCAGTTCTATTTATATGTAATCCTCATTAAGGCTAAACTCAGAAAAGATTTAAAAAAAGTCATTAGACTAATAATTTTGTGCTAATTACAGTAACTTATGCTTAAGTACCTAAAAGTACCTAATTAGATAATTCGTAATAAGTTAACGATCATACAGTACAGTGTGAGACTGTTCAATTACCCCAGGCCGATAAAATGTTTGATCCAAATTGGCTGTATCGTTGATTAGAGCTAATGAACACATAATTCAAGAATTACCAGATAAGTTGATAACCAAAACTCAGAATCATTTTGCAATAGAGTTGGAGGTCAACTTTATTGAAACCTTACACATAGCCCCAAGAGCGCCCACCCGTCACCACTTCCTAGTTGGAGCTACTTGTAGAGCTGAGGAGAAGAAGTGGCGCAACAAACTCCTCAGCAACACGCTTCTGTCTGTTTAGTTGGAAGACCTTTAATTACTCCATCAGCCTAGGATAATTATTGTAAGGAACTCACCCAGTCGTTCACCAACAACAAACACACACGTAGTACGCGTAGATTACTTTAAACAGGGCTTTGAACCAAACTATGTTCAACTTATTCTATTACTATCGTACTCTTGCGATCACCCGCTTGGATATAGCCTCTCCGTATTAACCAAGTCTTAAAGCGATGTTAAACCGACTGCCTTGTGTTTATTCCCTTTCCTTCATCCCCTGCATTTCTAAAAACACCACGATCGCCAGCATCTTCCAGCCTCTCGTGGCCTTTCCTTGATATTTTAGTGTTTTTTAAGAGTTTTTTGAAACCAAATTTGGTTTGTCAGCCTAAACAAATGTCTAGTCCGTTTCCCATTAAATAAAGAATGTTTTATGTCTTTCAAAGGAATTGAATATTGCTTTACAATTATTCATAACAAGAAAGTTCCTTTTGTTATTAATTACGGTCAGGCCGTCAACTCATAAAATAGAAATTCAATGTGTTTGTAAATTGCCCGATACCTCGTGGTGATTTTAAAACCAGAATCAAGATATTTCCTTTATAGACAGTCACAAGTGCTAAAATCGAGTTCTTAGAATTCATAATTACTATTTTCACTTAATGTTTTTACCCGACTGTGGTGAAACCCAGAAGGAGGGTTACGTGTTTCGAAATGTCGAAACATAGACAACAATGAAATTTTGCTTCAGTCAGAGTTTTACAAATTTTTGATTACATCAATCGTGTTGAGATGGTACATTATGTGAGAATGATGTAGCAAGATGTTCATTTTAAATGTGTCCATAGAAATGACTTTTAAAAATTCAATAATTCATTGAAATATGCCATAGTAACTAAGAGATTACCCGTGACGACTGACAGCGCCCGTTCACGAACATGACGCATAGATCAGCACCATTCAATTCAAAAATTTTTGTTGAAGAATTTATTGAAGGCTACTAATTGAATTGCGCTACCATCAGCGAGACATTTGAATGAGCATGACATACTCTCAACCGCCAGGACTAATGATAGCTTTTTTTTTATTATTAGTGGGCTTGCTCTTGACCTCTATCTTGCCCTAAGGGCAGAGATGAGGTCGACGATGGAACGAGCTTACCCAGAAGGAGCCTGTTTAGTCGCGACTCGCGAGCTTTCCAGTACATATCACTTGTGTGGACGGCTTATTATGTAATTTAGTAAAACGTAATCTTTTCAAATAAGTATTTTTGCTTCTAAGAATTTTATTTCTCTTCAGTTCGAAAGCGAAAATGTTTAGCTTTTCTCAAGTTATATTTTGAAGTCTTCGTCTATATCTTACTGAAACGTTTTTCCCACCAATTGTGTCAATACACCTCTCAACTTCCTAGCTTTTCTACGTTCTAATGGTACTTTTTTTTTTTTTTTTTTGGTCGGTGGAAAATCATCGAATAACCCCCCCCGCTCTTGGGCAGAGCGAAGGGGAGTGTCAGACTTCTACTGACTAAAAACCAAACCCATGTTCCTTCTTCTTCGCCCTTGTGTCGGAGCCGCGGTAACCTTTCGATATCCACAGCCCCGACGGGCGTCGGCCCTTGCGGGCCCCTCCTTGCTGACATCTCTTTGAGGCGCGCGTGGAACACGTACGCGCCGCCGACACGGTCTGTTGCCGTCATGACGACGGCCGGACGGCGAGCTAGCCCGTTACTCACCGTCCACAGGCCCGCGTCTACGGTGGCCGTTCTAATGGTACTTCCATTACTTTCCAAAAAATATTTTGCTCTTTTTTGCTGTCGTGGGTTTCTTATTTTTTTAAATTTTGGTTTTGTTTTAAATTTTCTAAAGAAAGTTAACGTTAAGTTAACTTTAACTTAACTTAACTTTTAACTTAAGTTAAAGTTAACGTTAAAGTTACGTTTAACTATCACATGTAAACAGCATAACCGTCACAGAAATCCGCATCAAAATCAGTCAAACCGTTCAAGAAAATTATGCGAACAAATAATAACTGTAGCGCCCCCTAGTGGGTTAATACCATAACACATTTTTAAAAACAGACAAACGGCCAATCTATTATAGAAAACCACATCTGAAAATGTCAAACCGTTTTAAAGATAAATGGGAACATTCGATACTCATTTTACAAGCGAAAATGATTACTGTAGCGCCCCCTAGCGGATAAACACCATAATACCTATCTAAAAACCATTACTGATTAATTACAGATCCATTAAAAAATATAAAATTAAATCAGCCAAACCGTCTGGGGACAAATGCTAACATTCGTAAACGCACAAACAAACAACCTCTCACCCTAAACGCATATACCTTCTCCGTTTCGTCGTGGGTAATGAATTTAAATTGGTGTGTGCCATGTCATTTTATATCATACCCTTATGCATTAAAACTGTATAGATAGCAGAGTATTTTCCGAATAACAGGGTAGTTGACTGACTAAAAAAAATATGATTCTGTTTAGTCCGTCTGTTAGATTATCGAAAAATATTGGATACGTGTTTTTTAAATATATTATGTACCTATCAAATCATTAAAAAATACGAAAATAAAACGTCAAAGATCGTGAGTGGGGGGCTGGTGACGTCACTTTCTGTTAAAAAATGTATCAAACTATGACGTCGCGCGACTTTTCGAAGCACTGTATCGTCTTCATTTATTGTTTACGTGAAAAAAGAAACTACCCTATTCGAACGAGAGCAATACTGGCTGAAAACCTAAATTTTCAATTCGATTTTCAAAGTCAGTTGCCTTGATGACCGTTGCAACGAGCGTTTGATCCTGACGTCACATACTATCCTGAGATTAGATTCCGTGTCGCTCTCACACCAATACCTATCAGATCGCTTTTAGCCGTGCGATGCTTTTATACGTACACGGCACGGAACGAAACGGTTTTTTTTATTTTGTTTTCAATGCGGATTTGAAAGGAGTGTAAGAATATTTGCATCGTTTTAGCCCGATCTGAGTGCAGTGGTAAAAGTTGAAAGTGTCTTATTTGGTCCTTTGGGAATGGTTTTAAATTTTAACTCGGTAAAATGACGGTAACTCATCATCTGCCTTGCGTTTTCCAAACTCTTTTGGGGTCAGTTTCCAGACCCCTAACCGGCTTCAGTTGAATACCAGTATTAGCGACTGCTTAACCGACTCCAACTAGTTACTATATACGTAAAGTTGAGATTTTCTGATAGTTGTGAAAAATGGCAATATTTTTCATCATCATAATGCATGCATGAGTGCAATTCAATATCCAAGAGGGTTGGGTATTTTTTATTAACTAAAAATAAATGATTGCACACAGTCCTTTTTTTTTTTTGGTGGGTGGAAAATCATCAAATGACCCCCCCCAGACTTCTACTGACTAAAAACCGAACCCATGTTCCTTCTTTGCCCTTGTGCCGAGGCCACGTCATCTAGTACTAAAATCCGCGGATTGCACACAGTCCTTTGCGTCATTATTTATAAAGCCTAGGTATAGGCAGACTCAATATTCAAAAAAAAAATATTATAAAACAATTCCAGCCCCTCTACGGTTATGAAGTAGGTCGTAGATACTGCCTTTATTTACCTTTTATAACTTTACGAAGCAAAGTTGGCAATATATTCGTGGCTGAAGAAACTACACGGTACAACTCATGCGGAATACCAAACTATGAAAAACTTTTACCTGTCAAGGAACATTTGATGCAGAGACAGGAGTTACCAAAAAAAACGCTAAGCAGTTTTTCATCGAGTGAACGACATTGAATGAACTGCGGTGTCATAAATAACAGTATTCATACCACGACTCCTTTTACCGCGTATAGGTAAAAAGCTCACCAAATATAAATCAGCGAGTATTGCCAGATTATTGATTTACCCTTAAGTACGCCATCGGGAAATCCCATTTGTATATTTCAAAATGATTTGTATCGCACGAATCGTTAGCTACATCGAATGAGTAAGCGCGATCATTATTCGACTGGAATTTATTTATAATGAACGGATTATAACAAAATTATGTTGCCAATGTGTTGTTATAATATAATATTTAATTTTATTACTAAAGTTATTTGGAGGTATAGGCGAGTATTTCAGTATAATTGTTATTTGTTTCATCTTCGTAGCACTGTTGACATGAAATGCGAGATATAAATTATCTTCGACACTCATAAACATTGAAAAATGCTTGATAATGTCCTGCTCTCAAATCTTACACAATCCAATTTAACAAAAAGTGCGGTCTCACATTTTCAAACTAAATCTAGGAAGTTTTAAACTAATATCGGGCAAGTTGAAGCCAACATTTCCGTGCAGTATGCCCGTGACATAGATTTATACGTGAAAAGTCTGTCATTTTGAGAAATGACTGGAGTTTCCACCCACCGAAGAGTTCACAATCGGAGGTGGCAACCTGGCCGCGACAAGTGATTGATGATGAAAAAATATTATTTTTCTATTTTTTGCCCAACGTTAGATTATGTTTGCACATTGGTTATTATGAGGGATTACTAGAGGTACTCTTGGCGTCGGTTTCTTTTATAATGATTTTGGCACTTCAGGTTCAAACATCAACCGTCGAGGCTGCGGGTTGTTCGCAAGAGATACCGCGGCTTCGACATAAATAGTTAAGAAGGAACATGGGTGGTTTTTAGTCGGTAGAAATCTGACACCCCCTTTCGTTGGGTTATTTGATGATTTTCCACCCCCCCCCCCCCCAAAAAGGTCGGCAAACATTGACCCGAAAAATGAAGCGATGATAGCTGCCTCCGAAGGGGAGTCAAACCCGCTGCTGTCTGAAGTCTCCATCAAACACTAAACAGTCGTAAAATTGATTCACGTTAGAAGATCTATTCTCTTGTCATCAGAACAGACACATTAGTAAGAATGATTTGCGCAGCTTTATCGTAATCGCTTTTAAAACGTTTCGTATTCCAACGAATTTCAACAAGGTTGACATTCAAGTTTTTCGATAGCATAATGTCAATTAAGATATTTTTAAATTATCTATTTTTTATCATGAATTATCGCTGATAGGCATTTTGTCTGTCCCCACAAGTGTAATATAATAAGATCAATTGCATATTAATAAAATAAAACCTGCAATAAACGTTTTACGGCTATAAATTAAATTCTCACAAGTTCAAAATTCTCACCTTCAACGCTATTTGAGTGAAAAAGATACATTTATTTTGTTTGCACCATTTGTAGCTACCATTATTGTAATCTAGGAGATAAATCGTTCATTTGTAACTCGTATAGAATAAATCTTTGCGGTACTACTAGCAGAATTGCTAGGATAAACAGATTTATGGATTGTTAATGTTTTAAGTTCAATGTTTTATTCTCTTGAAACGTTGCATGTTTAATGTATTCGTGTCCAGTCGCCTTATTTTCATCTATACTAATATTATAAAGAAGTAAAGTTTGTGTGTTTGTATATTTGTTAAATTGTAAAGGGTAATCTCGGGATCTACTGAACCGATTTTAAAAATTCTTTTACCATTAGAAAGCTACATTCATCCCGAGTGACATTGTGTGACTTTGACAGTTTGTGATTTTATCTCTGTATTCCCACGGGAACGGGAACTACGCGGGTGAAACCGCTTGACGTCCGCTAGTTTAAGATAAAACAAAGAACGCTGTTACTTTTTATAGAATCAACTACACTATTCATTAGTAGGTATAAAGTACGGGCGGCGTCCAAATATTGTCATTTTTTGGCCCTGTGGGAAATCATCAAATAACCCCTCCCGCTCTTGGGCAGAGCGAAAGGTAGTGCTAGACTTCTACTGACTAAAAACCACCCATGTTCCTTCCCAGTCCTTTATGTCGAGGCCGCGGTATCTCTTGCGAACATCCTG
The DNA here is from genome assembly GCA_949775195.1 of Diarsia dahlii. NCBI lineage: Eukaryota > Metazoa > Arthropoda > Insecta > Lepidoptera > Noctuidae > Diarsia > Diarsia dahlii. Next base: position 21,021,427 of record OX459197.1, on the reverse strand, counting down.
CAGCCCCGACGGAAAATATTGTTTGTCTTGGTTTTTAATAAGGGTCCGAAAAAGGTTGATGAAATAAGAGCCACGTACCGAAATACGGCTGTATGTAGCGTCGATCGTATAAATGTGTCGCCATTGTGACTGGCCTGTTGGTCTAGTGGTTAGTGACCCTAACTGCTATGCCGGAGGTCGTGGGTTCGATTCCCACCCAGGACAAATGTTTGTGTGATGAGCACGATCATTTGTTCTGTGTCTGGGTGTAATTTATCTATAATATGTATGTATTTAGAAATATATAAGTATGTTTATCAGTTGTCTAGTACCCATAATACAAGCTCTGCTTAGCTTGGGACTAGATGGCGTTGTGTGACAGTTGCGGAATATTATTATTATTATTATTATTATTATTAACTCAAGGGCCATAACGTTGTCCTCGTAACGCTTATAATAAAGGTCTGGTTGGCCTCTTCTAGAAGCCTCATTGTGTACTAACAATTGGTGATGGTTTATGTGCACCAGTTGTAAAATTATAATTCTGAATATTGATTTTTAAGACCAACAGACGAACTACGGGATCGATTTGAAATGATGTGCTTAAAATCGTTTATTCTCATTTCTTTTATTTATTTATTTATGGCACTTCAACGACTTACTCACTAAGGGGATACATTATACTTACATCATTAACAGTTTTAAACATAGTGAGTTCGTCACTTACAGAAGTGCACAGCACTCACAGACTGCAACAATAAATAATTTAGGTTAAATTACAAAATAAATAAAAACAAAATGTGGGTTTTGTACATTAGGCCCGAGGGAAATACAGAATTATATAACAAAAAGACAAAAAATAATTAAATATTAACATCTGAAGAGAAGAGGATGAAAGTGGGTGCAATAAAATATAACCCTGCGTCATAAATTCAATTTGCGTTTCTATTTATTTCCAAGGAAATAATTATTAGTAGGTATATACGGTTTGTAACAGTGGTTTCGTATAAATCAATTCTTATAATATACTATTAGAAATATGACATACTTCCAACCCAGGCCGTTTTTATCCTAAATGTGAGCTATGTAGTTATTTTTTTTATCTGCATAATTATATTCATAAAAATGATTTCTAACAGAGAAACAAAATGTCAACTAATATCACAAGCACAACTGACAGCTATTGTCAAACATATCATAACCCTAAACTGCCCCGCCCATACGACACCCACATAAAATATAATTGTTCCACTTTCCCAAAGGCAAGCCATTAAGCCGGAAGTAATAATGGCCTGATGAAACCATAATGCTGGTAATTTGCGTAACCACCGCCTTTTAATTAGTCGGCAAAGAAACCACGAGCATAGCGGGTGAAGAGTTAAATCTCCTAGATTTGGTAGGGTTATGTTTGCGGAACAGTGAATGTGGGTTCTTTCATGATAGAGTAATTCTTGCTCTATGATTCGTTGATACAGGCGGCTGGTTATAAGGAAGGAAAGAGAGATGATTAAGGTTTTAGTCAGAAGTGCGGTGGGAAAGAAGAAAATTATTGAGCAGCGTTATGCTCAATAATTTTCAATAATATGGCACAGTGGTGGCGGCCCGGACTTACGAACAGTAGGTCGTGTGTTCGAACCCAGGTAGGCACATTACTTTGTGTAATTTATTTCATCACCGCTGCTCTCAAAACGGTGAAGGAAAACATCGTGAGGAAACGTTATGTCTTAGAACCAAAAAATTCGAAGATAATTATGTGATATCCACCAAACCGCATTGGGCCCGCGTGGTAGATTATAGAGGATTGAGGATTGTGGAGGCCTGTGTCCCAGCAGTGGGAACATTAATAGGCTGTGATTTTATGCTCAGCGCGGCAGTAGGCAACTATTAAGTAGTTTGAGAACATGAGAGTACTAATATTGCCATGTTCTGGTTCCAAGGGTTAACTTGAAATGTAAATTTTCCCTATCCTTGAAGATAAATATTTTTTTAGGATCCACCCATATAACTGGTGTTGTAAGCTTTGTGGATTGTGGAGGAACACTATCAAAATAAACAGAAAAATGATTTTAAATGCTAATTATGGCAAAATGAACTTGGAGAACAGTATAAATTCAAAGATTGACATGGAGTTGATATACGTTGCCAAGACTCCCTTGTTGACACAGGACTCATTCACTAAAGAGATAGGTGCGACACGTTCCACAGATGACTTACATAACCCTGACTGAAACCTGACGTCGGGGGCAGCCCCAGGGTGCCCGTCGGGGCTTCGGGTTGTTCGAAAGAGATACCGCGGCCTTGGCCCAAAGGGCTAAGAAGAAACATTGGTGGTTTTTAGTCAGTAGAAGTCTGACACTTCCTACCGCTATGCCCGAGAGCGGGAGGAGTCACTTGATGAGTTGCCAACCCCCCCAAAAAAAAGGCCTGACCTTGATCATCCAAATACAATCATATAAAACCTCTTGGACATACAAATTAATAAGAGACTGGATTTACTCACTATGAAGGCTTAGTGTGTAACTTGCAATGGTTTTTGTTCTTCAAACCATCTCTTTGGTAGTAGACTAGGTAACAGCCCCTTAACCTCCATCTTCTGCCTTGTATTCACAGAACTTATCGAAAGTTTCAGTTTTATTCTTCAAAAAATAAACATGAGTTTTTCTTTATGTGCGATCTTCTGGCCCTATGAGATCAATTTTACCCAAGCTCGGTCACCATGTCTTCGAAGGTTGAGACTTCATGAGGTCTAAATTATTTATATTAAATGCATTCTCCACGTAAGTTTTGTCTACTATGTTTTGTCTCTGCGTCATACGTCGTAATAAAAAAATGAAACGAAAGTTGTAGAGAATTTAATCCTCTATAATATTGATGAAAATATAAATACCGAACAACCCATTGGAAACGAGATATTTGCAAAAAATGTGTAAAAAATCAATTTTTGTGACCTTTGATTTTAATAGACGCAGACACTCTACCGTATTACTACATAAGTTTTGAGTAAACTTTTAGGATGTCAAAATACAAGTTTGTATAAAGCTGGGTATTTCAAATTCCGAAGTGAACTTACTAAGATGACTGGACTATTCAAAAATTGAGATAATGATAATGATGATGATTTAAGCGGTTTAAACATATCGATGTTCAAGAAAGAAAATAACCTTCTAGAACTAATAAGTCCTGGTATGCAAGCATGAATAAGATTGAAGCGGTTGAGCTAATTAGGATTTTATTCGCACAATTAGAGATCTAATAGTCGCTTGTTCAACAATCTTACTAGCCCGGTTTGAACAGGAATATTGCAAAAATGGGAATATTATGCAGTAGCAGGGTAAAAACTCTTGGTGAATGCGGGCAATTTTAGTGCTGACCTAGATTAAAAAGAAGAAAGTTATACAAATTGTGGGAACTTACTTTGTTGAGCTATAAAATAGAAAATTGAGTAGGATAGTCGTTTAATAGTGTAATAGGACACAGGATTTAGTTTGCGTGAGTTGCGTGAGTAGGATGTACTTTCAATATTAACACAGTATAAATTTTTTAGGGTTCCGTACCTCGAAAAGAAAAAACGGAACCCTTATAGGTGTGGTGTTTGTACGGGCGGAGTAAATAAAACGCGGGCTCTCAGTAACATAGTATATTGCGGACTGCCGGCAGCGGCCGGCACCTGACCTACCTACTTATTCTTAACAATTATATTAATCTACCTACATTACATCCCTCCACCACTAAATAACAACATGTGACTAATTATATATATATACCGTATATACCATAACTGTTATCTAACTAACTTATTCTATACTTAATGATAACACAATCATCCTTTATACTAACTTAATACTTAACGTACACTTAACAATAACTCTTATCTAAATTCTTAATTAAATCTTAAGATTAACATCTTTATTTAACCTACATTTCCTAATGGGACGAGACTGGGGCGGTACAGGTAAAGACGGTGGTGTCGAGAACTCTTCTGCCACTGTATCTCGATCGGTCTGATCGTTTTTCTGAGGCGGTGACGACGCAGGCTCCCGCGCAGGCGACGACGACGCCACCGAGGTCTCCGGCCGCTCCGACCGGCCTTCGCTGGGCGACGTAGGTGCTACTCTAGTAGCTGAAGCTTCCGGCGAACGTGACCAATCTGTGGGGACTACCAGAGAACTCCTTGTCCTACGCCTAAGCTGATCGATATGTCTATGCACCTGTTTACCACTACTGTCTAGTACCTTATAGTTGCTTGGCCCTGTCGAGTTAATTATAGTACGACGAACGAACGAACTTCATATCGTCGCGATCGACGCAATGGGAATATGTATTCCGCGGAGATCGTAAACGAGTCCGACGTGGAGGACATCGAAGAAAGTTTAAACCTGATTGGTCTCAATAATTATAGTACCGGGCAGCCATTTCTCCCCCTTTAGATATTGTCGATACCAAATGTCGTAATTGTATGCTGATAATATCACTGCCCATCGTTGCATCCTACTAGCCGTCATTGTAGGTATCCCCGTTTGCGGGCCTAACATTGATACTAGGGGTTTGTGATCTGGGGGCCAATTCTCGGTTTTAGAGATGGTGTCGAACTCGAGAAAAATTTCTAATGACGTCATTTTTTCGAGAAATTTTAAAAGTTGCTATTCTGGGGATGTCGAATTCGACATTTGTCGAAGGCTAACGTTAGAGTTCATGTCGAGTGCTTCTGAGCAGTAGAGATGTCATGTCGATTATGTATTACGTAATTTCTGAGTGAATTTGTTGAGTTTTGGATTGTACACTGTGTTTTCTTTTCTTTAGTTTTTAAATAAAATACGGCTTGGCATCTCATACTGGAAATTCGATTTATACTCTTTGATTTGTGCATTGTGTTTTCTTGAAACGACAACCTTCGCGCAGATAACAGACTCTGTAATTTGTGTACCTACGATTGGACTTGAAACCACTGACAGATGGACGAGTTTATTAGCATTTTTATCTCGGAGTTGTTGGAAAGTGGCGAGCAACTGGCCAATACACGGCGACAACAGCTATCCCGCCGTCGATATTTACGACTTGAGCGAAACAGAAGTCATTAAAACTTCAGACTAAATAAAGATATAATAAGGGTTCTAATACTTAGATCTATTGGCTCCTGTAATTCAGGATACCACTAAAATAGACCTGAAAACGAAGGTGAATAATTGTTTGCTTCATAATTTTATTAGTCACTGACAGACAGTCAGCTGTCAAACTGATTATTTTTACACTAAACGTTTCGTTTTACTTTGGCTTTGCACGGGACTTATTCAAATTTAATATAATTATAAATTATGTCCTAATTTTAAGTGTTTCTCATAGAATTATGGTTACTTGTTTGTTTGTGAAACCAGTAAATACTTTTTCTTCCTTTCTTTCTTTCTTTTATACTTAAATAATTAGGTTTAGTCAGCGTTTTAAAACAAAATCATTCATTCACTCATAGCTACCTAAAACGGAACGCGCGATTCTTCGTAATGGTAACATTAGCTTCACTCGACTCGACATTTTCGTGACATTTATTTCTATTTTGACTGAGAATACGGAATTCTGCTCAATTCGAATTTTTTTGGTAGAGATATAGATATTTTTGATAGACATAGAGATAGACTTACGAACTCGAACTCGAGATAAATGTCGAAAATCGAGAATTGGCCCCCAGTGCGTAAAATGAACTTTCTTCCGTAATATATTGATGAAATTTACGTATGCTGAATATAATCGCAAGTGCTTCGCGATGTATTTGCGAGTAGTTTTTCTCCGCGACGGTAAGCGAACGTGACGCGTAAGCTATCGGGCGCTCGCCCTTCGGGCCGGGCTGCGCGAGCACGCCCCCCACGCCCCGCGCGCTCGCGTCACACGTCACGATTAGAGGTTTGTTGGGATCATAGTGTGCTAATACTTCGGTACCCATTAATGCTTGTTTTATCTGTGTGAACGCACGCTCGCACTGTTTATCCCAGTTCCAGTCTACACCTTTTCGTAATAGTCTGTGTAATGGTCCTAACATGGAACTAAAATTCTTGATAAACTTAGAAAAAAAATTTACCATTCCTATAAACGAACGTAACTCACTAATATTATTAGGAGCTTCTAGTTTACTTATCGCTTTTATTTTTGATTTGTCCGCTTTGACCCCTTCTTTTGAAACAACATAGCCTAAATAAGTCACTTCATCAACCAAGAAAACACATTTTTCTTGCTTTAGCTTTAGTCCACTCTCCGATAGCCGCTGTAAGACTTGTTCCAATGCATGTAAATGCTCGCTTTTATTTTTCCCGCCAATTATAACGTCATCGAGAAACACTTGCACATTCGGTATGTTACCTAACAAATCCGTTATTAAGTAGAATTTTAAACTACCTACGAGACGGTTGGTCAGATAGGTGTGAAATCGTGAACTTACAACCGTATTTCAATAGAAAAGCGGAACTGTACGAGGAGTTAGGTTGCGTCATGTGGGGTCACCGGGTGGTAATACCGGAAAAATGCCGCGATAAGATTTTAAAAATCATCCACGAGCCACATATGGGCATCGTTAAGTCAAAGGCGTTGGCACGCAGCTACGTACACGGAGAAAAAAATGGAATTACAAGACTACGAGAACGAGTGGTAATCACAAAAACTGTTGCATCTAATATAAAATAGTAATCTATAATACATTTTCTAGTTACCATTAAATAACTTTCGTTCACTTTACAAAAATAATATAGTACTTTACAAATAACCAGAATTTTAGTTACAGCTATTAGCTTATTATAATGACTACTAGACAAATTGTAAAATAAACAATGCTCTCTGTAGTTTCTACATTTTAGTTTAGTAGGAGTAACACCGCACCTCTCGGCGGGGTGGATTGGCGCGGGAGGGAGGGGGGAAGACTACTAGAAAGAAATGCGTTCGTTCTCGCCATTTTTTGTTTGCGTCGAGCGTTCGTCGGACGGATCACGAATGCGATACTGCGCGTGCGTTTTTTTATTGTGTTGTGAATTTGAAGTGAAATGGATGAAGAAGTAAAAGCTCTACTGCAGGTGTGGGGTCTCGGAGCATACACAGAAATATTCAGTGGTAAGTAAAAGTGCCATAATTTTATTCAATTAGGTACCTAACCTAACGGTCCTAGCCTAGTACCTGTGTAGGTATTATAGGTCGTGGACAGTGGTTGTTTTGGAAGTCATGTCCTGCGTGATTTGATAAACAAAGCTAGATAAATCTTCGAAATAGTGACTGGGTAGCGCGTCCCAACAAAGTACACTTATTATGTACCTACATATTATGTGGTACCTATATGGGTAGCAACTGGGACGCACATTCCATTGCAGCATTGAGGTAAGGGCGTAAAGGTACCTACTGTTTTAGTTGAATAAGATCGTCGTATCTCAAAATTTGGTAGATACCTAGGTACTATTTACATAGTTAGGTGTGACATGACAATACCTACCTACGTTGTTCCGGGTGATTCTGATACTTATAGCGCGAGATACACATTATAGACTTTCGGTCGATGGATGGCGCTACATACATTAAAATAGATTATAAAAGAAATAGGCGGCCAGCGGCGCGCGGCGCCCCGGGGCACCTGTCACATCGCCCGCGAACTTAGTTCGCGCCAGGTAGTAGGTAGGTACCTAATAGTTGGGTCTTTTGAACTAGCTCACCTATTTAAGAGCGCTTTTGTTTTGCGATACCTGTGTACCTAGACACCTTTACGCTTTTTGATAGTTAGGTACTTACTAAAACTTTCTACATGCCTACTTATTGCCTACTAACCGACCGGTTTGTTGTTTCAGCTAATAAAATAGACATTAATTGTCTGAGTCTCTTAGATGCAACTCTTGCCAAAGAATTAATTGGCCCCATAGGAGACAGGGCAAATTTTTTAAAAAACTTAGATAACTTTAAAAAAACGCTACCAGAAACGAACATTACCTCAGATGAAAATGATATTTCGATGGTGAGTTTATAAACCTATCATATTTAGTTACCTCACGCACGATACCCTACCAATATAAATATAATTATGTACCTAGGCAGGTGTCTAGTAAGTACTAGGTTATACTTAATGGTAGTAAACCTACATGTTTACCCTATAATACCTATTTATTTTATTTAGTAACTAGCGATCCGCCCCGGCTTCACACGGGTAGGAAAAACGTTCCCGTGGAAATCCTACCTATATAGCCTATGTTACTCAGGGTGAATGTAGCTTTCCAATGGTGAAAGAATTTTTGAAATCGGCACAGTAGTTTTTGAGTTTATTCATTACAAACATCTTTCCTCTTTATAATAGTACTAGCACTTGCCCGTCTTACATCTGTTGATGTAAGACTGTATGTATATGTATATTATATAGTTAATATCCACCAATTAATAAACTTTGAGTGTCAGGATGATTACTAGTTATTTACTGTGTTCGAAAGTCTCTTTAAAAAGGTGTGTTGGGAACAGGGGTTTTATGAAGTAAAAGCACAAAAGACAAGACTATTCATTTTATTACTTTTGGTCTTGTCAACTACATCAAACTCGATTCCATTCGCTAGGTCCCTAGTCTTCGTGGAGAAGAATGGACAAGAAACTCCACTGCACATTTTAAAGTATTAAGCAAAGACAACATGACATTGTCTTGGACTGTCTCAAGTTACAGCAATTTATCAGTTTACATAAACAACAATCAACATAAACCATAATATAGTACATATTTCTAACACATAGTTAACAGTAATATTCAGAGCATAATATCAATTAACTTACATAAACATTGTAGATCCTTAGGACAATACAAATAGGTTACAGCTTTCTCCACTTTGTAATCTTGGTTCATTAGTAGGACGTTTACATGTGAACTTTATTCTATACACATGGAATACTTAATATATAAGAATATAAGACTCTGGGTACAGATCCAGATATTACTCGTATTATCTAGTTAACTCGTAGAATAGTTGCAGCGTAACTACCCTGAATTGGCGGTAACATTTTCTTTTATAACCGTCAATTCATACTTATTACATCAACGATTCCCGCCAATGGCAATGGTCAAACATTATAGCCAAATAACTAATAACACATACAATAATTAGCTAATCTTAATTAGTGGAACTATTTTAAAACTCCATTAGGTAATTTAGCAATTTAGTATGTATTTATTTGTAATCTTTACATTTATTCGGATAAAATATGAACATCAATAGATAGTTCCGGGAATAGATAGAAACAACTGGATACATTGAAATTGCAAGATAAAATCTAGGAAACATTGTAAGTATCATATAATAATTACTACTTAATTTATTGGCAATATAAAGTAAATAAACATTTAATTTGATTTAACTATTTAAATACCACAAAGCTATCTTCGGTTCGGAAACCAAGTCTTTTAAGCCACAATAATAACTACTTCTATAAAATACTTCGGGCTATAAAATATTATTAGGACAATGTAGGTTTATTCGGAATAAGAACCTTACTGTTCTCAAGATATTTATTTACGATGATTATTAATTTGATGCTATATTCTTATATACATAAGGCTATTCTATCACGGCCATACTGACAGTACTTCGTCCTCGAAGTAATTATTTACTACCCAAAGGTTACAAGGGCAAAAACACTATTCGCAATTAAACTTTAATAAAATTTAAAAGGATCAGACTGAATCGGTAAACAAATTAGGCTGCTTCCTTTAAAACGTGGCAGTTGAAAAGATAATGTAATACTAAATCATTGGCTAAGCAACCAGAATATTTTTCATCATGAAATAATTTTATACAAATAACTTATTTTTCATTAATTGTTCATTTTTTTTTTGTTTTTTTTTTTTTTTTTACAAAATTAAATATTTGTCATACATAAATATACCTACATAAATATTGAATATTTGTCTTCGCTCTAGGCGGAGGTTCAGCTAAATACCTATAATGTCAACCTTCATTCACCCGCTACCGGTGAGTCTAGCTGACACCAAGCATAATAAAGCCTAGTAGCGGAAGTTCAGCTAAATACCTATAATGTCAAACTTTATTCACCCGCTACCGGTGAGGTAGCTGACACCAAGCATAAAGCCTAGTAGCGTGAGGCGGAATAACTTCCTCATTTACCAATATTGCGGGTAAGCTTCACCCCCTAGGCGGTAGTTCGGCTAAATACCTATAATGTCAAACTTTATTCACCCGCTACCGGTGAGGTAGCCGACACCAAGCATAAAGCCTAGTAGCGTGAGGCGGAATAAATTCCTCATTCACCATTCTTTTAGGTGAGACTTAAATTTTCAGTCAGTCATCAAGTCAAGCAGTTAAAGTCAATGTATCATTATTTTGTTGGTAAACAATTTTTTTAGTCTTTACTTTACTTAGTTGGCTTTGACTTTGGCTTTGTTCCTAGACTGGAAATATTATTTTATTGTTTACTTATTATCTATTATTTTTATTAATTATTTTTATTAATTATTTTTATTTATTATTATTATTTATTATTATTATGTATTATTATTATTTATTAAGGACTATAAACAAAATCAACATAACAAAATATACATGAAACTAGACCCAACTGACAAAAGACTATAAAAGGGCATCGAAAAAATCCTCAACGCTGTCAGCAGGTAAAGTGCCCGAGACACTGGCCGCGTTGTCACGTTGAATTGCAACACTTAGCCTCTGGCTAAAGAAAAACTCAGCCCCTGGGTCACAGGAAGCGTCAACAAGGCGTTTCGAAATTTCATTCAGGCTCCAGAGTTTCAACCTCAAATGACTCGAATTTAATAGTTTAAGGTTAACATTTACGCAGCTCGAGGTTCCCTGCAGCCGCAGCGGCAGCGCCAGCACAACACGACGTGCTTGGAAGACGTGATGGCGCCACAGTTAATATTTAATTTATTTTATATTAAATAAAATTAGATCATTTTAATGAAAATTATTTTGTTTCAACAAGATTTTTTTTTTTTATTCCAATAAAAATTCTCTTATTTGGTTTTGAAACGTAGCTTAAATTTTTATATACAGTAACCAAAAAGTAACCGCTCGGTCAATCTGATAATTATTATTGTGGTACTATAGGTACTATAAAAAAAGATTGAATTATTTTAACATGTTTAGTATATACCAAAGCAAATCTTTAAAATTTTGATCATTCCCAATGATAAAAAAAAGATTTAGTAAGTATGATGCGACATCTAGCACAACTGCTTTTGGTTTGTATCCGTGTTTGCTTGGTGGGTGGTAATTAGCTAATAGACACATTTGTTTCGTTATTGTTATCGCCTACCCTCGTTACGAGGAAGAGAAGAGAAAAGAACATTAACATGTTATTCAAATTTTAGTTTCTCATTTCGAGGATTATTGTTGATTTTTCGTTTTAGAGCCTTGTTATCTTTTTATGATTAAATTATAACTTTCAGATCATGAAAGTAGCATATGTAGTGATTATAAAGTAATTTTAAAGTAATTTATTTTCATTAGAACCAAAATCTATACCTACTTCACTTTTACGCGAAGGTAGTTTAGAAGCCAAAGTCAAATTATTACTTCAGAAAACCTACCAATCAGCTTATTGTAGGTACATCAAAATAAGGCAAACGATCAGTAACTTTTGACCTTGTCCCACTAAGTTATATACAATAGATAGTTATGATGTATTACAATTTATTTGTTTACCCACTTGATACGTACTATATAAGTCTACTACATATTTAAGTAGTACAATATTATGTCACCTTATTAATAGGTAATATTTTTTTTATTATAATTGTTCAGTTTTGAAATGTATCTTAAAATGATTGAACATAAGTTATTTGTACATTACATATTCTCAAATTCATTCCGTACTCCGTAACGTTTTAACATTCTATTCGACAAATATTGACATTGTCATCAACTATTTATAAGTTAAGCTTCAATAAAATATTTAAATACCAACTTATAATATTCACCTACCTTCAATCTCATCATCTCATTAAATTAACTCAAAACTATTTTCTTATCTTTTTCTTTAAATTACATATTTTCGATGTTTTATGAAAACAACAACATTATTCATGAGTTTGGGAGTAGTAACAAATACATTTATTCCTTGCATTATTTGTAACTTTTCAGAGAACAAACTATTAAAGCAAAGGCAAGGCCTTACCGATATTAACTATTTCGTACTGCTGCTCGATTTAATCCATGGCATGGCTTCGATGCTGTACCAGCAGCTTCTCAATCTCACGGTCAGAGTACGTGCTGTCGACGTAGCCATCGTTCCGGTCCTAGTCAAGTCGAAGCGGCGAGCCACCGACGTCCCATCTCTCAGCATCAGACCAGCAGTAACTCCAACATTTATCATGAAAATATAAAAAAAGGAACACAATTAGAAATCATATTGGCAAGCCAGGGACAATCCCACTTCTGATCTTACATCTGTTGATGTAAGACTGTATGTATATGTATATTATATAGTTAATATCCACCAATTAATAAACTTTGAGTGTCAGGATGATTACTAGTTATTTACTGTGTTCGAAAGTCTCTTTAAAAAGGTGTGTTGGGAACAGGGGTTTTATGAAGTAAAAGCACAAAAGACAAGACTATTCATTTTATTACTTTTGGTCTTGTCAACTACATCAAACTCGATTCCATTCGCTAGGTCCCTAGTCTTCGTGGAGAAGAATGGACAAGAAACTCCACTGCACATTTTAAAGTATTAAGCAAAGACAACATGACATTGTCTTGGACTGTCTCAAGTTACAGCAATTTATCAGTTTACATAAACAACAATCAACATAAACCATAATATAGTACATATTTCTAACACATAGTTAACAGTAATATTCAGAGCATAATATCAATTAACTTACATAAACATTGTAGATCCTTAGGACAATACAAATAGGTTACAGCTTTCTCCACTTTGTAATCTTGGTTCATTAGTAGGACGTTTACATGTGAACTTTATTCTATACACATGGAATACTTAATATATAAGAATATAAGACTCTGGGTACAGATCCAGATATTACTCGTATTATCTAGTTAACTCGTAGAATAGTTGCAGCGTAACTACCCTGAATTGGCGGTAACATTTTCTTTTATAACCGTCAATTCATACTTATTACATCAACGATTCCCGCCAATGGCAATGGTCAAACATTATAGCCAAATAACTAATAACACATACAATAATTAGCTAATCTTAATTAGTGGAACTATTTTAAAACTCCATTAGGTAATTTAGCAATTTAGTATGTATTTATTTGTAATCTTTACATTTATTCGGATAAAATATGAACATCAATAGATAGTTCCGGGAATAGATAGAAACAACTGGATACATTGAAATTGCAAGATAAAATCTAGGAAACATTGTAAGTATCATATAATAATTACTACTTAATTTATTGGCAATATAAAGTAAATAAACATTTAATTTGATTTAACTATTTAAATACCACAAAGCTATCTTCGGTTCGGAAACCAAGTCTTTTAAGCCACAATAATAACTACTTCTATAAAATACTTCGGGCTATAAAATATTATTAGGACAATGTAGGTTTATTCGGAATAAGAACCTTACTGTTCTCAAGATATTTATTTACGATGATTATTAATTTGATGCTATATTCTTATATACATAAGGCTATTCTATCACCCGCGACTTCGTTCGCGAGGAAATTTTGACGTGTAGTGTATGTATGTGTGGGACTGCCTCTGGATGTACTATGCCAAAGCCAATGACAATTAATGCCAATCGAAGCGATTATATTCCCTTAAACTGGACCTGTCATAAAATCTGTTCCCACACATATAAATACATATGTCTTAACTATATTCTATCTCTCTACCAATTTTCAGCTCCAAAACGCCAAGGATTTCATTTATATACTTGTGGGAGCCCTTAGTCCAGATCGTCACAAAAAAAATTGTTAGATAATACACTTGCTGGCCGGTAGTACAAAAATCAAACTTACATACAAACTCGCGAGAGCCTTTAGAGCTCCCTAATCCGACCCTAATGTAAAATCCGATCTTAGCAAACCTCTACTCACCATGAACTCCGTCCCTGAAAAAAATCAAGATTGTTGCACAAAAAATGAAAGACTTTCAGACAAACTTGTGATATCCTTTAGACGTCCCTTATCCGACCCTGTCGCAAAATCCGTACATAGCAGACGTCTACTAACTATAAACTACATACCTGACAAAAATCAAGATTGTAGCACAAAAAATTAAGGACTTTCATACAAACTTGCGAGGGCTCATAAACCACCCTAATCAGGTCCTGTCGCAAAACTAATTCATAGAAGATGTCTACTGACTATAAACTACGTCTCTGCCAAAAATCAAGATTGTAGCACGAAAAATGAAGGACTTTCATACAAACTTGCGAGGGCCCTTAGACCACCCTAATCCGGCCCTGTCGCAAAATCCGTTCATAGCAGACGTCTACTAACTACATACTACGTCCCTGCCAATAATCAAGATTGTAGCCCAAAAAATGAAGGACGTTCATACAAACTTGTGAGGGCCCTTAGACCACCCTAATCCGGCCCTGTCGCAAAATTATTTCAAGCAGACGTCTACTGCCTATAAACTACGTCTCTGCCAAAAATCTAGATTGTAGCACAAAAAAATCAGAACTTTCATACAAACTGGCGAGAGCCCTTAGACCTCCCTAATCCAGCCCTGCCACAAAATCTGTTCTTACCAGGCGTCTACTAACTATAAAATACGTCCCTGCCAAAAATCTAGATTGTGGCACAAAAAATGAAGGACTTTCATACATACTTGTGAGGGCCCTTAGACCACCCTAATCCGGCCCTGTCGCAAAATCCGTTCTTAGCGGACGTCTACTAACCATAAACTACCTCCCTGCCAAAAATCATCTTTGTACGTCCAGCGGTTTTCGAGATTTCGTGATGAATCAGTGAGTGACCTTTCGCTTTTATAGATATAGATAGTGTAGATGTAGATACAGTCAGTCTTTTTTTATGGCAGTAAGTAGCAGTAAGAACTATGCGTTCTTTAAGGTTACAATATCACGCACACGCACACATTAGTAATTTGCATAAAATATTTATGCAGCAAAATATAATAATGTAACATTGACGGATGCCGTGGCATTATGTAGCTTTATTTGTGAAAGAGAATTAGGGGGTGTCATACTGTATTGTATACTTAGGTATTATTTATGCAGGCGACTGTGCAACATTGCATGACTTTTGGTTTCATATCTGATTTTCCGTTTCAGACTGAAGACTCTGTTACCTTTGTAGCTAAACTTAGTGAAAAACATAGAAGACCTTTTGAAGAAGTAATAAATATAAATATAGTAGATCATGAAAGTGACATACCAACATCACCGAGTAGATCATCACCAGCACCAGGTGACACACAAGCCCCAACGGCAACAACTGAGACTCACAGATTGGTTAGTAGTAGAGAACTTGCATTTGGCCAGTTTTATTTATCCATTTACTCAGCAAAATCATTGATACAGTATGTGGGTAGGTACAGTCGACAAAATCGATAGTATCCCACCTTTACATATAAAGTTGTATGTAAAGGTGGGATACTATCGATTTTGTCGACTGTACTTATATTATGTAAACGACATATGACAGCCTCCGTGGCGTAGCGGTAGTGAACGCGGCCGCTTTGGTCTGGTCGTGCCTCGGAGAGCACGTTAAGCCGTCGTTCCCGGTTGTCATACAAACATCTATGGCAGTCGTTACGGGTAGTTGGAGCCCTCAAAAGTCCAACAACTGGTCTAACTGCAATGCTTCGATATCGCCTTTGGGTTGTGGAGGTCAGATGGCAGTCGCTTCACAGAAAATGTCGAAGTTTAGCCAAATCTGCAGTTGGACTAGCAAAAGCGGACCCCAGACTCCAAGCTGACAGCTTCGGATGCGACTGGGATTAACGCTAGGATGAAGAAGACTTATATTATGTAAAGATATGTGTTTGCTTACAGCACCTGGAAGAACTACTGATGAGTACAGCAGAAGGAAAGTCGATAATAAATGCTCACAACGAAAATGGACTGCTGACTGGTAACCACAGACGTAAAATAAGCAACTTGATAATTAAATATCTCCTGGGTGACGACCCCGGAAAACGAATAGACTCTAGAATATTGATGGATTATGCTCAGCAAATCAAGTTGCTTTTTTCTAAAGAAATTATCAGCACATATTTCATACCCTATGTAAACAATACCAATCTGAAAATTAAGCGGTGTGCAAAAGGGAAACTATACGACTGCCTGCAAAACCGTAGGAGAGAATATAACAGACGCAGCACCAAAACACCTGATTATAGTGCACCGAGCTCATCCCATCAGAGTGCAAATGAAGAAGAAGGTATGTTTATATTTATATCTCTAAAAAGGTTTTTCAGCCGCACCTTAGATCAATTTTAAGTAACTACTATTCACCATGATCAGTCTATAATGTTTCCTACTCTCGTCTAGTGGAAAAAGTTTCAACCATGAGGAGCCAACGCGGATTTACATATTTAAAATTATACAAAATTGTTTGTTGTCTTTTGGTATATTCATATTGATGATCATTTATTTCAGATTTGGATGTGGACATCAATTTTCTCAGGATTTCTTGTGAACCTTGGAGCCTTGTAGAGGAAAAATGGCACGCAACAGTAAAGTTCAGACTCAAACAATTACACGAAACTCAAATGACTGTTGCTCAGTACATGGCTTTGTACCCTGCACTAAAAAAATCAACAGGCTATCACCTGCTGCAGGAGGATTTTAATCACATCCATCCTGGGTATGAAAATAATTTTCTGGAGAACTTCCAATTGCATAAAGATAAACTGTTGGATCTTTTGTTAAAAAGAAACCAACGCAACCAGGA
The DNA here is from genome assembly GCA_949775195.1 of Diarsia dahlii. Lineage (NCBI taxonomy): Eukaryota > Metazoa > Arthropoda > Insecta > Lepidoptera > Noctuidae > Diarsia > Diarsia dahlii. The sequence goes on along the minus strand of OX459197.1, from coordinate 21,004,584 downwards.
TTCTACAATTCAAGAAATTTTAAAAAATTGTGAAGAACATCATAGTAAGTAGTACATCAATTAGTATAAACCAATGGCAATTTTTTTAGATTTTGTTGTCCGTCTGTCTGTCTTTCCGTCGGTCCGTCTGGCTGTCAGTATTGAAAACTTATGCAATCACGTTAAAATAATTCATAGTAACATAACTTTTTACAGGTGTATTGAAGAACACAGTAACAGGAAATTTAGCCTCTTAAATTCATTTAAGAAACATTTTAAGGGGACGATACATGCTGGTGACCTTGGAAGTAGTGATTTTTTAAATCTGTTATTACGCCTTTCAAAAAACGTAATTAAGTTTTGAAAAAAATATATGTTAGACTAGAACATATGGGCATCTATTCTACATGAGAATATTTAACTATAATAGTACAATACATAATGAAATAAATTCACGAATTATTGAACACACTATTATATTATCTATATTTTTATATGTGAAAATTTTAAAATATTCATATTTTCAATATTAAAAATAAATATTTAAAAAATGACGAATTTTTAAATATTTATTTTTAATATTGAAAATATGAATATTTAAATTTTTTCACATATAAAAATATAGATAATATAATAGTGTGTTTATGTAAAAAGTTTAATGAAAATATTTCTACTAATTTCAAAGTTATTTCGGAGTTTATGGTTTTTGTAGACCATAATCCATGAATTTATTTCATTATGTATTATACTATTATAGTTAAATATTCTCATGTAGAATAGATGCCCATATGTTCTAGTCTAACATATATTTTTTTCAAAACTTAATTACGTTTTTTTAAAGGCGTAATAACAGATTTAAAAAATCACTACTTCCAAGGTCACCAGCATGTATCGTCCCCTTAATAATCACAATTCATCAAACAAACACGATTGAACATGATTTTGTATAATAATATAATTACATGATTATGATGTGTCAACAAAGGAGATAAGGTTGCACTTTTTCATATATTGTTGTATGTAAAAGTGCAACCTTATCTCCTTTGTTGACTGTACATATTTTTGGACATTGAGATCCAAACACATTGAGATTTAAACTTGAACTAATAATAATTAATGATATTTTTTTTAAAAATGGTTTAACGTTAATAACGTTATATTGTAAGGTTCTGTACCTCAAAATAATTTGTTTCATTTTTTTTTCTTTTTAGAAAAAACTGATAATGTGAAATCCCAAGAGGCTACATTTATTTACACCCTGACTCTATTAGCCCTGACACTGGCTCAACCACAATCCAAAAACAAGAAAGCCACCTGGCGTCCATCCAAAATTGAATCTAAAGATGGTTTCATCACGCACATCACAAGGCCAATGGACTTGATGGAAACCATAAATAGAAGAAGAGACAAGTATGCAAAACTGGGAGTAACATTACAACCCTTTATTTTAATTGTTGGGCCAAATGCTGCAGATATACAGACTTATTATGTTGTAGTGAATGAAACATTTTACATAGTCAATTCTATATTGGAAGCTGTAGATGCTTGTTATAAAAGCATATTTTCCTTGCAATGCAACTACCCCCAAGAGTCCTTCGCTGTATGGACTTTCATCCAGAAAGTATTCTATAGAATGAAAACACCTTGGGACAAAGAATTTGTTGCGGTTAATACTCTACTAAGCGATTTCAGTTAAGTGATGTTTTATTGCTCTTCAGTTGAAGTTAGGTATTTTATAAAAATATATCACATTCACATCGGACAAACTTATACCTTTTACTGAACCAAAATGCCGAAATGTTTTGTATGTAAAACTGAACTTCATAGTATTAAAAACTTATGCAATCATTTAAAAATAATTCATAGTAACATAAATTTTTACGAATGTATTGAAGAAGATTGTAACAGGAAATTTAGCCTCTTAAATTCATTTAAGAAACATTTTAATAATCACATATCTTTGCAGACACTAAGTGTAAACGACAACTTTAGTAACGATTATCCTGAATACTCAACAGGTGTTGAAGGTCAAGAAAATATTTCTGGTGCAACACCACCTATAAGTTTTCCTAGTAGAGAAAATGATACAAATAACAAAGAACTTGCTGACCCTATGGCAACATTTATTGCGTCACTCTATGCAAATTCTGTGATTCCTAGGAATGTAGTGGAACTTGTCACCAAAAATGTATCTAATTTACTTTTAAATGTAGTTTCCCCATTTCAGCATAAATTATCTAAATATGTAGAAGAAGGCAAAATTACACAAGTAGTTAAAACAGAACTAGAATCAATTTTTTTTGAAGTAAACAAGAACATAAATGAAAACTTTTCGTCTGAATACAGATGTTTGCGGTACTATAAACAAACATTAGGTACTTATATTCCACCTTATGAATTTAGTATAGGAGAAAACCTGCAAGCCAATACTACTAATAATATACTTTATTTAACACCTCATGACCTAACCGGACAATGTATTCCACTGAATTTGGTATTGAAACGATTTTTTCATTTACCAGGTATCTTAAAAGAAACATTAGATTATTACACTCAATTGTCTTCATGTGCAAATAATGATATTCTAATCAACATAATACAAGGAACTATATGGAAAGCAAGAGAACTATTGCAACAAGGTAAAATTGTCTTTCCTTTAGGTCTATTTTTTGACGACTATGAGGTAGGAAATCCACTCGGAAGTCACGCAGGTGTGCATAAAATAGGTGCGACATATATATCGGTGCTCTGCTTGCCACCTCATAGAGTTTCACGATTACAAAATATATTTCTCGGATTACTTTTTCATTCAAGTGATAGACAGCGTTTTGGAAACCGCATGGCTTTTGCACCTCTTATTTCAGAGCTAAATCTACTTGCAGAACGTGGAGTAGAAATTAATGTCCCTGGGTATAACGTTACAATATTTTTTAATCTTACTGTTTTACTTGGAGATAATTTAGGTATCCATTCTATTATTGGATTCACAGAATCATTCTCATCAAATTATCCGTGCAGAATATGTAAAGTTAAAAAGGATCAATTAAAACTAATGTGCGAATCCGATCCACAACTTTATCGAACACTTGAACAGTATGCTACAGACTTAAATGCTCAAGATGTATCACTCACGGGCATTAAAGAACCCTGTATATGGCATAATGTTAACGGATTCTCCGTTTTTGATAATGTAGGAGTTGATCTGATGCATGATTTTTTGGAAGGTGTTTGTAAGTACGACATGTCGTTTTTATTAACGACTTACATAATTGATTTGAAATTATTTACCTTGCAAACTTTAAATAATAGAATCGAAACGTTTGATTACGGTCCTGACAAAAGTAATAAACCTACTAGTATCAACGTTGATAACTTGCGCGCAAAGAATATTAAAATGTCAGCTTCTGAAATGATGTGTTTTGTTAGATACTTTGGTTTATTAGTGAGTGATTTGATTCCGAATCATGATGCCGTTTGGCAATTATATATTTTATTACGAAAAATATTGGATATCCTAACATCAAACGCTATACACGTTAAAGATATTGACTTGTTAAATAGCTTAATTTCCGAACATAATAAGTTATATGTTTTGTATTGTACAACATTGAAGCCGAAATTTCACTTTATTCTTCACTACCCTGATATGTTGAAAAAATTTGGTCCACTTAACTCTATTTCGTCCATGAGGTACGAAGCCAAACATCGTATATCAAAATTATATGCGAATGTTAGCAGTAATAGGCGAAATATTTGTAAATCTCTTGCTATAAAACACCAATTACAACTGAATAATTATTTTATAGAAAACAGTAACATCAGTGAAAGTAACAGTATTAACAAAATTGGTTTACTGAAAAAAATTGACATTGATAAACAACAGAATATAATTGAACGACTTGATTTGCCCCTACAAAGTAAAATACATAAATGTAATTGGGTAAATATTAAGGGAACTAACTACTCGTTAAACATGGTATTAACATTAGACATACATGACGTTGGTTTACCTACTTTTGGTTCAATTGAATATATTTATTTGTGTGATGAGTCGGTTATTATATTTGAATGTAGTTTACTGAAAACCTTATCTTTTGTTGAAAAAAATCATTGTTTTGAAATTGAATACTGCGATGGTGACAATGTTTACTATAAACATGATGATATTTGTTCCTATGTACCCAATACCCTTACAATGGGTAGTCATGGTTCTTGTAAATATTATGTTACAATGAGATCTCCGTTATGAGGTTCAAGATATAGAATAGGTGTCTAGGATGTTATTTAATTTTGTATTACCATGATAAAAATGTATCTAAATAATATAGATTACTAACTTTTAAATACCCTAATGTGTTGATAAGTGGTACTAACTTCGAGTCAATTATTATTATTATAAGTAAATGAATGTAGCTTCGTGACAACTTTATCTTTTGTTGAAAATAAACATTGTTTATATTACTATAATGTTTATAATGCCATGTCCAAGTGCCATGTAGACAATACTCTTTTTTATAGGTAGTCTTGTGATACAACTAGATCTCGGTTCTGAGGCTCAAATAATAGGATAGTAGGTTATTTGTTTTAGGATGATACAAATGTCTCTAAATATTTTGATTAATGCTTACTAACCTGATTGAATATCTTCATTATCACTTAAAAAGATATGTTATGAGTCAATTATTATTATTATGAATGTTGCTTTGTGATAACTTTATTTTTTGTTGAAAAGAAACATTGTTTATATTACTATAATGTTTATAATGCCATGTCCAAGTGCCATGTAGACAATACTCTTTTTTATAGGTAGTCTTGTGATACAACTAGATCTCGGTTCTGAGGCTCAAATAATAGGATAGTAGGTTATTTGTTTTAGGATGATACAAATGTCTCTAAATATTTTGATTAATGCTTACTAACCTGATTGAATATCTTCATTATCACTTAAAAAGATATGTTATGAGTCAATTATTATTATTATGAATGTTGCTTTGTGATAACTTTATTTTTTGTTGAAAAGAAACATTGTTTATATTACTATAATGTTTATAATGCCATGTCCAAGTGCCATGTAGACAATACTCTTTTTTATAGGTAGTCTTGTGATACAACTAGATCTCGGTTCTGAGGCTCAAATAATAGGATAGTAGGTTATTTGTTTTAGGATGATACAAATATCTCTAAATATTTTGATTAATGCTTACTAACTTGGTTGAATATCTTCATTATCACTTAAAAAGATATAAATGATGAGTCAATTATTATTATTATGAATGTAGCTTTGTGATAACTTTATGTTTTGTTGAAAAGAAACATTGTTTATATTACTATAATGTTTATAATGCCATGTCCAAGTGCCATGTAGACAATACTCTTTTTTATAGGTAGTCTTGTGATACAACTAGATCTCGGTTCTGAGGCTCAAATAATAGGATAGTAGGTTATTTGTTTTAGGATGATACAAATGTCTCTAAATATTTTGATTAATGCTTACTAACTTGGTTGAATATCTTCATTATCACTTAAAAAGATATGTGATGAGTCAATTATTATTATTATGAATGTAGCTTTGTGATAATTTTATTTTTTGTTGAAAAGAAACATTGTTTATATTACTATAATGTTTATAATGCCATGTCCAAGTGCCATGTAGACAATACTCTTTTTTATAGGTAGTCTTGTGATACAACTAGATCTCGGTTCTGAGGCTCAAATAATAGGATAGTAGGTTATTTGTTTTAGGAAGATACAAATGTCTCTAAATATTTTGATTAATGCTTACTAACTTGGTTGAATATCTTCATTATCACTTAAAAAGATATGTGATGAGTCAATTATTATTATTATGAATGTAGCTTTGTGATAACTTTATTTTTTGTTGAAAAATTTGTATGATTACAATAAATATATGTTTAAATTTCAATAGTATTTATTATTCTTGTTCCACTACGTCTACCAAAGATCCCTATTTATATTTTTAACATAATTTTGTTTTAGGTACTATTTATTATTGTGATGTGTACTATCTATAATTGCAATTATTACTAAACAATTAGGCTGCCATTCTACCAGAGATGTGCTACGTTGCTAATTTTCCAGCCGACCAATAAGATCGCTTCTTTATCGCGTCATTTCTGTCAGCTATGAAAATGACGCGAAAATGGTCGGCTGGAAACTTAGCAACGTAGCACATCTCTGGTGGAATGGCAGCCTAATTGTTTAGTAATAATTGCAATCATAGATAGTACACATCACAATAATAAATAGTACCTATAACAACAAATTGGATAGTACACATTACAATAATGGATAGTACATACAACAATAATTCATATTGCACATAACAATGTGAACAGTAATCATCACAAAAGGTACAGTTATCGTTACCATAAAATATAGTACACATTACATAATGGATAGTACATACAACAATAATTCATATTGCACATAACAATGTGAACAGTAATCATCACAATAAAACATAATGCGCATAATGTTATTTTGCAGTAATCAACACAAAAGGTACAGTTATCGTTATAATAAAATATAGTACACTTTACACCAATAATAGTACCCATTACAAAAACAGATAGTAGGAATAGCAGGTACATACTTTACAGTTACTAAATAATTCAGTAATCATTAATCTGCTTATTGTAGATACTACAAAACAATATTGTTCACATGACAAGAAATTAAATATTAGGTACTGATTATTCTGGTAATCTCTACTAGACTGTTTTATTGGGTTAACAGCCATCACTAGTTCTGACAACTAGAATTATTATATTGTAATCGTTACTAAATTATTCTCGCTGTCACAAAAAGTACGAGAATTCTTGTTAAGTCAAACAGAATTTTAGTAAGTATAACGAGATTTTTTTCTCCGTGTATGGTGGCCGGGCATCGACGAGGCGGTGGAGCGCGAGTGTCGCGCATGCACCGTGTGCGCCGCGTACGCGGACGACCCCCCGCGCGCTGCGCCCCGCCCTTGGCCCTGGCCCGCCAGGCCGTGGTCTCGCCTGCATCTAGACTTTATGGGGCTTATAAGTGGGAAAACTTATTTAGTGATAGTAGACTCAACATCCAAGTGGCTGGAGGTATTTCAAGTTGCCAGTACTGCAGCGAGTCATACGATGGTCAGGTTGCGCGAGCTGTGGAGTAGGTGGGGAGTCCCCAGGCAGATAGTGACGGATAATGGACCGCCGTTCACTAGTAGTGAATTTGCACAATTCGTACAAAGTGACGGAATCCAGCATATATTCACAGCCCCCTATCATCCATCATCCAATGGCGCCGCGGAAAATGCTGTTAAGACTCTAAAAAGAGTTATTAAAAAAGCTAATTTAGATAATAAAAGTGTAGAACAGGCTCTGAACACATTTTTGTTATATTATAGGAATACGGAACACTGCACCACGGGAATAAGCCCATCAGTTGCACTTATAGGGAGACGGTTGCGAACCAAGTTAGACGTGCTAAAACCCGATATGGAAGTTAGAGTACTAAAAACGCAGCAAGGGCAGGTTGATAGTGCGGGAGGGACGGAAAGGAAGGTGAAAGTAGGAGACGACATTTGGTATCGACAATATCTAAAGGGGGAGAAATGGCTGCCCGGTACTATAATTATTGAGACCAATCAGGTTTAAACTTTCTTCGATGTCCTCCACGTCGGACTCGTTTACGATCTCCGCGGAATACATATTCCCATTGCGTCGATCGCGACGATATGAAGTTCGTTGCGACGATTGTTCGACATTCTCCGGACACACCCGACGTAAATGCCCCGCACGCTGGCATCTGCTGCAAACAAACTCCCTGTAGCGACAGCTTGCCACACTATGGTTAGTGGCTCCGCAAGCTGTGCAGTTGTTGCTGCGCCCCGATGCAGAACTCGTGATAGTCGCGCGCGCCACGCGGCTCGCGGCTTGCCCGCCGCCGCCGCCGCCGCCCGCGCTCCCAGCGCCGCTCGGTCCGCGGCGGCCGCGTGGCCGCATGCTGCCACCGCTCCTGCTGTGACTCACACTGCTGCTGTCCACCTTATTTGATGCGACCGAATGTACCGCTTCGGCCTTAGGACTGGATGTGGATGCTCCATCCACTACCGCTGAGTCTCTTTCTGCCGCTTCCATTGCGTTCGCTATCTTCACGGCTTGTGAAAATGTTATTGAGTCATCCTCCGCAAACAGTCGCTGCCTGATGACGTCACTCTTGAGTCCGCATATGAACTGGTCACGCAAGCTCTCGCTTAAATTTTCTGCAAATTTACAGTGTCGAGCTAATCTTTTTAACTCTGTGACGTAGGTTGCCACGTTTTCGTCCAGTCCCTGCCTTTTCTGTCGAAAACGGTATCTTTCCGCCAATGAAGACGGCGTCGGCTGAAGGTGCTGACGCATTATACCAATAGCTTCACCGTACTTTAACTCCGACGGTTTCTTTGGACTCGATAGGTTGACGAGTAACTCGTACGCTTCATCACCTAATGTAGAAATTAAAGTAGGTAACTTTAATTCTTCCGCCACTTTATTTACTAAAAAGTACATGTCCAACCTATCCACATATGATGACCACTGTCCCGTTTTCACGTCAAATTCGCTTAACTTTCCAATCGACATCTTGACTATTGTTCCAATTACGCACGCGCACAAAGGTATCGGTAATTAATCCTCGTCGCCACTGTGGTGTTTGTACGGGCGGAGTAAATAAAACGCGGGCTCTCAGTAACATAGTATATTGCGGACTGCCGGCAGCGGCCGGCACCTGACCTACCTACTTATTCTTAACAATTATATTAATCTACCTACATTACAATAGGATCACTTTTTTGTCCGTCCGTCCGTCTGTCTGTTTGTCTGTCAAGACCCTTCTTCTGAAATTTATAACAAATACTCAAATCTACTGTCCCTTAAAGCTGTGAAAAAATCAAACTTCTAAACCAACGCAATCAAAAGATACAGCCGTTTATGCCGCGAATTTCCACAAAGTTTCGACACTCACAAGGGAATCAAAACCTACAGGCTACTTCTCGTGAACTCAGAATCTTGAAATTTGGTACGAAGCAATGTCTTTTTGTACAGATAAAAAACAAAATTACAAAAACCGTAAATTTTTGGTTACATCATTTAATAAAAATATTTTTAATAATTTTAAAGCTTGTTAGTACGGACCCTCGGTGCGCGAATACGACACGCACTTGGCCGGTTTTTTTAATTATGTTGAAACTGACAGTTAGATAATTAATTATTTTCAGGAAAGTTTACTCGGGTGGTAGCATTTCGATAATAAATACGTACGAAACGATGAACGATAAGTTTCACCCAACAAATAGTGCACCGTATTTCACTGATACCAAATATTCTATATTTATTTTGCGTTTTCTCCACAAATAAAAACTGATTTGCGGTCTGGGTGATTTTAACAATATTGGTTAAACGGTTTTTTAAATGTAATATTTTCGGGAAGATAGCAAATACACTCGAGAGCAATGAATCCGGGTCACTTAAAGAATGTTAAAAATCTCGGAAACTAAAAATGATAGGTTAATGCAATAAATTGTATTTAATAGACAATGTAATACTCCTTAAATGAAAGTAAAAAAATATGAGTCACCATACATTTTATTAACACAAAATTACGTAAAGAAAAAAAACTGCTGATCTCTCCTTAAAACAAAAATAGGAAACATGAAATTTTTGAACTTTATTACGATTTTCTTGAATTTTAATACTTCGTATTGCCTCCTCGTGCTTCCATTACTGCGTTTACGCGGTTTGGCATGCTGTACACCAAGTTCCTTATACGATTTTGGGGAATATTCTCCCATTCCTCTGTGAGAGCAATTTTGAGCTCACGAAGCGTGATTGGGGGAGGGTTTCGTTGTTTTACGCATCTGCCTAGCTCGTCCCAAGCATGCTCGATCGGGTTGATATCCGGGCTGCGCGCTGGCCACTCCATACGAGTAATGTTCATCTCTTGAAGGTAGTCATTCACAATCCTACCTGTATGAGGTCGGGCATTGTCATGCATAAATATAGCATCCTCACCTAAATTGACCATAAATGGACCAACGTGATCATTGAGGATTTCTTCCACATATCTTTCGCTAGTTAAAGAGCCGTTTTCTATGATCACCAGCTCTGTGCGACTTTCAGAAGAAATTCCGGCCCACACAAGTACAGACCCACCACCGTAGGCTACTTTTTCTTCGATGCATGCTTGCTTGAATCTTTCCCTTGGTCTTCGATACACTCTGTGTCTTCCATCGTGCTTGTAGAGCATAAATTTTGATTCGTCGGAGAACATAACTTTTGACCAATCTTCAATACTCCAATTTACGTGGCTCTGGGCATATCTTAGTCTTGAAATACGATGCCCACGCTCCAGTTTAGGGCCGTTTGCAGGTCTAAGGGGTTTTAAGTTAGATTCAGCAAGCCGACGTCTTACTGTCCATGCACTTGGGTTACTTCCTCCGAGGCGTCGAAACTGATTTGTGAGTTCAGTTCCTGTGAGAAAGCGCTTTCGAAGCATGGTGTTCACCAAGTATCGGTCTTCTCGTGCTGTGGTACACCTGGTTCTGCCCGTTCCTGGTCTGCGTAGGTTAGAACCAGTTTCTTCGTAACGTCGGAGAACTCTTTGTACTGTTGACAGCGACACACCGACAGTCCTGGCTGTATCGCGCTGACTCCGGCCGGTTTCCAGCATTGTAAGTATTCTGGTGCATTCTTCAGGCGTAAGCGACATAATTTCAGCTTGAATAATGAATATAGAGCACAACATGGTTTATGTACCCACATAAATGACAGATTACAAACAAAAGCAAAACCAAATGCTGTAATTACGTAGTGCCATCTTCGAAAGAGGCCCTTGAAAAAGGGCCACTTTCGAAGATGGAAATTTGATTTTTTTATGATATAACTTTACAATAACTAAGAAGTTTTAATACCTTCATTTAAGGAGTATTACATTGTCTATTAAATACAATTTATTGCATTAACCTATAATTTTTAGTTTTCGAGATTTTTAACATTCTTTAAGTGACCCGGATTCATTGCTCTCGAGTGTATAATATTAAACCACGAAGTTCAATAAAAACTGTTTAAATATTCACGCTTTAAATAAATACGAAATTCAAGCTGAAAGATAAGTTGTTACCGTAAAAATATGGCTCGTATGATAGATTAACGTGGATGCAAGTTCACAATTATTTATTTTTCACACTTACTCGTATGGATGAGTTGCACCAAAGTTTAATTTCAGCTTAACGCTTTGCTTTCTACTGTGAATGGAAAAAATGAGGATTTTACCTTAGACGCTTGTTGGGAATTGATTTGAAAGGTGACACTGCCCGGTTCTTTTCTCAAATCTTAGTCGGGTCTAATTAAATACCTTTATTATTTTCTTCACAGAGTCTGGTCTCCAATTTATTTCTATATAACTTCTATTTTTGTTTAATGCCAACGGTAACTTTACATGAATACTACACTAGTAACACAAGCGATTCACGAATACGGAGTAATGTTTTTTCGCTGCCATTCCTCCTGCTGCACAAGTTCCAAATTCCATTATTAGGACTGAATCAGCTGACAACCACGTTAGATCTGGTGTGGTTCTTTCTTCAATCTCTGGATCAAGTTCAGTCCATTTAGAATCCATGGACTGTTCAGTAAACAATTCAGCAATTAAGTCGTGTCTAGTTTTACATGTGTTCTGTCGCTGGTAGGTTACTGATGTCCTGCTTATGCTACCAAATACTGCGTAAGCTTTTATACTCGATTCGAATATGAAAGAAAGAAAAGAAAGAAAAAATATTTATTGCCGCAGAATTCTAAAGGTACAATAAAAAAGCAGTAAACACAACTTACAACAAAAAAAAAAAATATTGTTACAAAGAAGAAAAAAAAAAATTTGAGTTTACATAACACTTAAAAGTTAAAATAAAAAAACAACTGCGACAAATAGGTTACCACTCAGCATGGTGCTGCGCTATGGGGACCCACAGCACAGCGCTGGTTTTCAGTGGTAACCCTTAAAACAAAAATGGGGATATGAACAATATGGAGGCTGGGGCATCATTGCAGTATTGTTTTTGGCCAAGAATTCACGAACGAAAACAACGAAGTGTGAGCAGGTATATTTTCGTGGTACAAAAGCCATGAATTGTGTTTCTACTAATCCGGGCGATGTTTTCGGATTGCTTCACGCCAACGGCGTTGAACTTGTAGGTAGAGTACTCCTTATTGACCGTTTGACCTTCTGGCAAGAATTAATGATGCACTATGCCAAATCGAAGAACACAGCAGTAAGCATAACTTTCATGTCAGACCGCACTTGTCGAGCCTTTTTCGGTCTTGGCGAACCAGGATGGCTTCACTGAGACGATTGACTTCACATATCCGTAAGCACATGCTTCGTCACCTGTTAAAACACGTTTCAGAAATTCTGCATCCTCGTTGACTTCACTTAGTGACCTGAGCACCTTCCATTCGCCGCTGTTGTTGTTCAAAATTCAACAATTTTCTTTTAACGGACGAAAATCGCCGAGCTCACAAAAACACGTCTAACCCTAGCGGCTGCCACAGACAAAGTAAGCAATGAATACAGCTGAATTTATCATACTTCAGGGACATGTATACCAACATAATAAAACAAAAAAAAATACAATTGGACTCTCCAAACTCGCGAAATTTAAAAATTTCCTGTTATTTTCTGAACAGACGACGTATAAATCCTTCACAGCATTTGAAAACTACTAAAAAATATTTATATACAAATAATTACCATAATCATAACGCATAGCAAAAAATAAACACATTAAAGAAAATGTAGAAGGGAAATATGCGTCATATTTCCCTCCTCTTTCACACAATTCTATCCTTTAGTAGTGCCAACCAGTTCGAATTTTAAAACGCTAAAACAATCTTTTAACCTGCAAAATGCTCAAACATCTCCGTTAAGATAAACGGTGCAACTCACCTCGTATTAACTGACACCCAATAAATATACGTCGCGAAAATAGATATAAAGTGCTAAAAAAATTTTGTTCGCGTCCCGTACACTTGATGTATGATCATTGATCACCCCTGCACTCTGCACCGGGGAAATTGATCTATCTACTTTATATACTAGTAACTGTAGTAAATGTGTGCGGGATTCAAGATGTATGCTACTCGAATTAAATATATATTTTTAAAGTTTAAGGTGGATGTTCCAGGGTAACCCGCGAAATTTTTTCATGTAACTTTCAAGAATGAGTATTTCATCAAAAAGTCATTCTTGAAAGTTACATGAACTTTGAGGGTTGTAATGATGATTTTGATGATTATAATTCTGTAACTGCATACGTCTTACAGCCGCGAATCATATTTTCACTAACATACAACCTAGCACTGGCCTGCAAATCGCTAAAAACGTAAGAAAATTTGAATTTCGCGGGCTACCCTGGAAAATCAACCTTAAATACATAATTTCTGCTTCGTTGGTGTGGTGCTCATAAGTTACTGAAATTTTTTCACCAAGTTGCTGTCAAAAGGAGCCCTGAATTGGGGTTTTGTATATAGGCTAACCCCTTATGAAATGAAAGACCTCTGTCTAACCCTTCGGCTATTACAGACGGTTTCATGGACAGTATGTATAGGAAATGTGAAATAAATATAGTAGCAGTAAATATGTATACCTAGCTAGACGAAGTGAAGCGAATTAGCACCCAAAAAGGTACTAATTATTATCCTCCCTGACCTAGTGACGCTGGCTCGAGGCAGGCCACGAAGTGGTGCGATGAACTAGACTAGTTTCGTCAGAACTGGAAGGAGGACGCGCGGGTTCATGAGAACTACTGGTAGGACTAGAGCGAGTCCTTAGCGCAGGAGTGGAACAGAGCAGGCTATGAAAACATAAAATTCCCTCGATAAGTGTATTTTCTTCTAAAACCTTGCACGTTGAAATCGAATAATCTTGTTGGAAAAGACCTTGTAGGTATCGTCTTTTATTTGAGATAAACCCACCACACTTGTCTGTATCACTGCAACTCCTGAAAGTAGAATCAAAAGACGTGGCGACTACCACAAAAGCGCAGAGACAATGAAGATGGACGGGTCCCGTTTAGAGATCGCTTATAAATCGTTTTGAATCAATGACGATATTTACAGATGTCCTAAGCATACTACTTTACTTTTCACCAATGAATATCTTTCGTATTCAGTCAACTACCAAAACCTTCAAAAGTTTCGCACAAAAGTATAAAACACGTGAGAAAGTACGGTCGCGACTGTACGGTCTCATCTGGTACAGGTCGGCACAGCAGGCGCAAGTGACACCGCTTGATACATATCGATGCATATTCATGGCGACGCGACAATCAAACGCTCTTTTTATGTTTTGTTTTGGAAACACCCCGTGTTTGTTACACATGGTGGATGCGGATGAGGGATATTTTCACCGATGTATTTTTTTTTAAGTGAAAACTTCTTTAGCGGCGCTGAGCACTTTTTTTGTATGGGTAAAAACTTTCAAACTCGCGTCAGGGTCACGTGATGCTGATCGAAAAATCGTAAAATTTTTCGATCAGCATCACGTGACCCTGACGCGAGTTTGAAAGTTAATATTGAAGTTTTCACTTCTGCCGGCACTCCCGGAGTGCTATTTTTTTTCAATGGAACGCGATACTCTTATTTTTTATTGTGGAATCTATACATTTTTTTTCCGTCTTTCGCGATGAACTCGTGACTAGATACTAATAGCCGCTCGGATCAATCTTCAGGATAAACCGCTCTTGCCTAGGTTGGTCTGTGGGTGGGTGACCACCCATAACATACCGAGTTTCCTCCATGCCTCGGAAAGCACGTTAAGCCGTTATATGTAAAAACCATTTTGTGTGTATATTTGAATGAATTGGTTAAATTCATAAAATAAAACAAATAAGTATAATTTGTGCATCAAAAATAGTTACTACTACGAGTACTACTACTATATATAGTTCAATACAATGTGACTTCCTGCCTGTATGACGGCTTTGGTGATCAATCAATCATGCTTGATGATTTATTTACTCAATATACGTATGCCTTCATAGCTATTGCCTACGGCTGGCTTAACCCACATGGAGGATGCAAATATTATCTCACGGGGACGTACGTACTACCGGGGCAAATGTATCATAGTGAAATGTGTAATGTATCGGATTTTCTAGCCGATAAGTTGTAGTAGTGTATGGCTGATGATGAACAGCATCAATATTTGCATGCCAAAATGGTAGAATGTACATTGTACAAGGAATCTTAAAATAATTGTAACCACCTTGTTGTAAATATGTACCTACCTACATTGAGCAAATAAACGAATGTTCTATTCTATTCCCAGGTCATGAGTATTTCTTCCTGTGTACCAAAATTCATTGAAATCCGTTCAATAGTTAAGGCATGAAATATATAATATTATATCAATATAGACTAGTATACTCCATATATGGTCCCCATGAAAACTGCCATGTAAATTGTCAATATCGAGAACCTATAATATATTCTAGACTAACGTGTCACCCGACCTTCTCAGCAATGTATCAGAAACGAGGCACCGCGCAAAAAACAAGACAAATTGCGCTATTTGTTCGCGATTGTCCTACCGATACCGTGCCCAGTTAGCTGATATGAACAATGGGTGAAATATACGTTAATATATTATTTATTAACGTATAGTGTCAGTACTGCGCGTTTATTATTAAATTAATTTGCTTTATTATAACTTTTCTTACATATTATAATAATTATTTAAAGAAGTATTAATAAATATTGTAGAGATGACAATAACCAGTGATTTTTCAAAATAAATATCATAAAATAAAATCGGGTTTTTAGAAACGACGTTATGTGAGAACGAGTGTTGCCAGTTTATTAAGAAGAGAAACAAAAATGCTTAAAACGTATGTAACGAAGAACCGGGACCATTTGGGTTGTTAGAAATCAAGGCGTCAACAGAGCTAACGCCACCATCTCCACGCTAGGCTCAGCTCTCTTGCAAAATGCTCTTATTATTTGACATGTATAAGTAATTTGATATTGAGACAATTATTGATGTAGTACTTTTGTTTTTAATTATTTGGACATTGCAATTTAATAATTTTGTTTAATTTGTTTAAATTTATTTCAATCATTTATGTCACAAAATTTGCATGCCTTATTTAGTAGGCGGAATATGAAGAACTAATGTATACCTGTGTTATAAAATCTGTAAAATACCATATTTCAGGCAAATAAATAAAATCTAATCTAATCTAATCTAAAAATAAATACATAAGTTTATCTACACACGTTTTATTGTTATTATTGGCATAACTTAACTAAAACTGCCCTTTAATCTAAAATAATAATAAAAATTCTACTCGCAAGGACCTAAGACCCTATACAACCTCTTAGCAACTCTATTTGCGGTGGTTCAAACTTCGTTTACTACTATTAATATCATAAACTTCGTTTGTTAGAATAAAGTTCTTATCAGCTTGCACTACAAAGCGGTTGTTACGTCTTTCGCTGCGGCCGAATAGTGGAAAATTAGTGGTATTTTGCGATTTACAAAAAAACTATTGATTGGACTAAAAAAGTAAAACACTATGATTTTAGTGTGTTGCTTGTTAAATTATTAGGCAAAAAAATCAGAACGATGACCATGTATTTTAGTATGGTTTTTACTCGTTAAAAGAAATTTTTAGAGGTATCTTCGTGATTTTTTTCTATCGAGCAAAGTTAGTTGTATTATGTTTTCACAACACTATGTTACTATCATATATCCTGAAAAATATCATATATTTTTCTGATTTTGTTTACTGCAGTGAATCATATACTTCTACGCATTATAAAACTTGCGTTTTACGTCTGTTAGCCGCTTAAAAGGAATTGGGGGAGGCCTTTGCCCAGCAATGGGACACACTAACAGCTAATAGAAAACTTACAAAGTACAAACAAAACTTTAAACGCAAAATTAATACAATCGCTGTATCAAAAGTTTGAATTTCAACCCAAACTGACTGAACAAGTATTATACAGTAAATAGTTTCCTGAAAAAGCAACAAGTAGTTAATGTATAACAATTAGGTGTAAATTTAGGACCACTTGTCGTGAGCAGGCTTGGCCGAATTTTTATTTTTGTGCATAAATTTCACTTAGCACAGGATTTATTTTGATATTTTTATCACGTGTGTAGCAGCGACAGAGCCTTTTTTAACTTGATTTAATAAACGAAATCAAAAAGAGTTTGTTTTCATTCACTTCAAATGAATCGTTGAAAAATAACTGGTTCTTACAGCGGTCTCATTACGCATAACAACCTTACCCAAGCAAAAATCTTTCTATACAAAACTTCGGCCTACGTAAAAGCCTAAAAATAAGAGGTTTACCCTTATTAGTGATAAAATAACAAAATACACCTACTTCACATTGTCGGTTGCAATATTATAGCCAGCCCTCGTCTCGGTCTGTACTTTTCTTTTAATAAAAACTGATCATTTTGTTTCAAAAGTATAACAAATCACGCTTGCCAGAGTATCCCAGTTTCTGGGTTGGGGAGTTTAGACAATCAGTCACTCTATGTGAAATAGGTTCTGGTATAGAACCCGACGACGCGTGACGCCAACATAGTCTGGAAAAAGCTACGCAAATGATAATAAACTAATCATTTCATAATTGGCAAGTAAAAGGCTTATTTTGACATTTTAACCTCCAGTTTTACGTTATATTTAGCGATTAAATTAAATAGCATTGATTAGACCTGGTGATCTACTACTATCACTATAACGCCTCACATTCATGGTTCATTCAATCAAACTTAAGCAACAGCTGTCAAACACTGTTTCCAGTTTCCTCGTCAAGTTTTCCTGAACAGACAGCCGGTTTGCTTAAACAATGCTGCTTGAGAAAATCAGCATATATAACACAGTTATTGTAAAAATTTAAAGAAACAAAGTGTTGTGATTCTTTTCTTCAATATAATAAACTGGAAGCGGTAACACGCATTAGATTTCACCTCTTGTTATTGAGTTTTTTTTTTGGTGCTTTTGTCCAAGGTTCAATATCATCATCAGTCTATATAATAATGTTCCCGCTGCAGGGACTCAGGCCTCTTCTCTAGTGGGATGGATGGATTATAGCTCCTCCCGGCTACAATCCACCACACGAGCTCAGTGCGGGTTGGTAGCTTGTCACATGTCTTCGATTTTTTTGGTTCTAGAACATGCCGGTTACCTCACGATGTTTTCCTTCACCGTTTTTAGAGTAATGAAATAAATTACACAAAGGAATGCGCCTGGGTTCGAACCCACGACTTACTGTTCGTAAGTCGGGGCCACCACCATTGGGCCACCGCTGCACGCTGCTCTAAGGTTATAGTTGTTATATTTTTTTAAAGTAAAAATATATTATGTAATTTACAAAACGAATAGTAAATGTTGGAATATTTGGTTTTAAAAATTGTGGTATTAGGTTTGGAAGAGTATTAACTAAATTATTTGTAAAATAAGAGTTAGAATCAAGATTTTCATTGACAAGAGTGTTTATTTCAAGTAACTAGGCAATACAACAGCAAACATGGTAAATATCCCGATTGAAATGTTAATAATACTCTTGAAATTAATCTTAAACCTCCAGTGTTACCTCAATTTCAGTAAAGTAATAAGTGAAGCACTCAGCCTCATAACGAGTCTATATTTGATAACAATAGTTACAGTCACAATATAGCAATAGATCGCATTGACCGACCACGTATCACAAACATACGGGTTATGAGCTACACTATCAATTATTCCTGTTCCTAATAGCAACGATATGAGCCGAGGTCAATTCAAGTTGAAGGAGAAAGCGTATGATGGACTAAACTCTGAGCGTGAGACCAATAATCCTACTAATATTTTAAACGCGAAAGTTTGTTAGTATGTATGGATGGATGTTTGTTTCTCTTTCGCGTAAAAACTACTGAACGGATTTGGATAAAATTTGGTACACAGATAGTTTGTAACCCGGATTAACACATAGGACGTATATATATATATATATAACTACCATTATTAAGTACTAATTGTTGCCTTAACTCGAAAATTATCCCACGGGAAGATAAAATCGGGATAAAAACTATCCTATGTGTTAGTTAATCCACGGTATCAGCTAACTCCATACCAAATTTTATTAAAATCGCTCCAGCCGTTTATACCGTTTGTATGCCTGTTTCCTCGATTTCTCCAGAGCCTTCGACCTTGTGTCATATGATGTGCTGTGGAGAAAGCTAGGTGACAGGAATGTACCGGCGGAAGTTCTAAATATCCTGCGGTTCTGGTATGCAAACCAGACTAATCTGGTAAAATGGTCCGGATCTTTCTCTGAGTCGTATGGGTTGGAGTGTGGTGTGAGGCAGGGCGGTTTGACGTCCCCAAGGCTCTTCAACCTATATGTAAATGATCTCATAGACGAGCTCAGCAGTATGCGTGTCGGCTGTCGTGTTGGTGGTGTTAGTATTAACAACATTAGCTACGCGGACGACATGGTGCTGCTGGGCCCGACTGAGGGATCTATCAGAGATATGCTGAAGGTCTGCGAGAAGTACGCTGGTGCGCACGGCCTGGTGTATAATGTCAGGAAATGTGAATACATGGTCTTTAAGGCCGCCGGTAAGTGCCCTAACCATACACCTAATTTCACCCTAAATGGCATGAGCATTAATAAAGTAGACCAGTTTAAGTATTTGGGGCACATGCTTACCGACGACCTTAAGGATAATGTAGACATTGAGAGGGAACGTAGGGCACTAGCGGTCCGAGGTAATATGTTGGCCCGTAGATTTTCCCAATGTAGTGACCAGGTCAAGATCACCCTGTTCAAGGCTTTCTATCAGGGAATGTATGCAGGGGGTCTATGGGTCAGCTACACCAAAAGGTCGCTGGATGCCTTACGCGTCCAATATAATAATATTTTCAGGATGCTGTTGGGACTGCCCCGTTTTTGTAGTGCATCAGAGATGTTTTCGCAAAGTCGAACTGACGGTTTTCACGCAGTATTACGAAAAAAGGTTGCTTCACTGGTGCATCGAACGCGGGTCAGTGGCAATAGTATCCTGAGAGTACTGGCGGAGTGTCCTTACTCCCCTGTTCTGAGACATTTTGTGGAGAGGGTGGTCAACTAGATAGCTTAGATAGCTCGTCTTCTGCTTGATTACTCTCTGGGCAACTTGCCTCAGACAGATAAATCCTAATGTGTTGCTGGTGTTGATTGTGTTTTTGTTGTGTATTACTAACATTAGTTATAAGGCACTGTTTACTAACAAAATGGATTGTATTGTTGTCCGATACTGAATAAATAATAATAATAATATACGTGAAGAAGTACGAGGGCTAAGCTGCTCTAAAAGTATCGGGAATGGAATATTTCCACTGTTCCTGTCATATTAAAATCTTTTTAATTGAAAACTCCTTGGTTTTAAAAATCGAATACCATTTATTTATTTAGCAAAAGATTCTCGGACTTGTCACAAGGTTTTGTCAAACTTGTTTAGTCGTTGAGAAAATAGAATTGACTCGAGAAAATTCAAGAACGATGATTTATTATGACTTTCGAAGTGGTTTAACACAAAAACAGTGTGTTGACGAGATGATTTCTGCATTTGGTGATGAAGCCCCATCTAAAACCACAATTTATCGCTGGTTTGCTGAATTTCAACGTGGACGTGTCAAGCTCAGTGATGATCCCCGTCAAGGTCGTCCAAAAACTGCAGTCACCCAAGAAAACGTTGATGCTGTGCGTAAGCTAAATGAGGAAGATCGACATGTGACATACCGCGAAATTCAGGCAACTTTAGACATTGGCATGAGTCAAATACAAATAATCTTGCATGAACAATTAGGTGTAAAAAAGTTGTTTTCCCGATGGATACCGCATTCGCTCTGTGAAGAGCAAAAAGCGGCTCGCGTTACTTGGTGCGTCAGAACTCTCGAAAGATTCCACGCAGGATCCTCAAATGTTGTTTACAACATCGTATCAGGTGACGAATCCTGGATATACGCGTACGAACCCGAAACAAAAAACCAGTCACGAGTTTGGGTGTTCGAAAATGAGTTAAAGCCAACAAAAATTGTACAAGACTGCCATTTTGGAGACCCAACTTCCGAATGGAATGGTTGCTTCAATGATTGGTTCCATCGTATGGAAAAATGTGTCAAATTTCGCGGAGAATACTTCGAAAAGCAATAAATACATTTTTAAATAGTAATGTTGTGTCACTTCCTTGATTCCCGAAATTTTCTGTGTACCCCTCCGTAACAAACAAACACACAAACTTTCGCCTGTATAATACTGTGACAAGCTCCTCTACCATTAAAATAACCTTTTATTTTCCATGAAACCAACTCGCTTTTACTCTCAACACTTGGATATGCCACTATTTATCCCTGCTTTCATACACTATACTTAACGACGTCTTTCCACTTAACTTTTATGTCTTGTACCAACTTATAATGGTAATTTCGATTTACGATAATAGCGTCGCCATAATGGTTCCTTCGTCAATGTCCCGTGGCATTCGTATGTGAAGCACAATATTAATAAAATTATAGATTGTGATATTTTTTAAAGGAGAAACCCATTTCTGGGCCTGACGTTACACGAATCAGATATGTACCAAAAATACTGTCTATTTTGCTTAATTAACCCATTTAAATCTTAGCCTCATTTGCAATGGCTAAGTGTAGAAAATAAGTAGAATTCTATTTTTTTATTTTAAACAAGCTTTGTAAACCGTTACAACACTTGTTTCGTTAATATACGTCACTAACTTCACAAACGCTGTCATTATACAATAGAGCGTACCCTAAGAATATGATCGATTAAGTAGATATCGATACTGTTACAAATAATTAAATAATACTCCATTGTATTAGTATGATTACATTTTTAGTTATTAAAATAGATGTTAAATCAAAATCTGGAATCTAATTTATTTTTAACGTAACCACCATTAAAAAATCATTAAAACAAATAAATAATCGATAAAATCGGCTGCACCACGGAATGCACTAGTAAACGCAAATGTCAATGTCAGAGCCTGTCAATTGTCATGTCATTATTGTCATTCGTTTTTGCGCAAGTGAATGTGCTTTTCCGTATCTCTCGAGATTTTATTATTATTTTGCTCTTTTGACGACTTTAATAACATCATGAGTCTGTGAATTAATTGCGGAGTGGCAAAGGACGGCTGCAATACAATAGGAAGGCGACGATTGGAAGATGAAATGCTTCTTTCAATTGTACAGGAACGGGTAGTACCTCAAACGGTCAGTCTGATTTTATCAATTTGGCCACTGCTGGGAGACGTGAAAATTGGGCTCGTGAAACCTTTCTAGATTCTATAATTTATGACCAAATACCAGCCCTGTAACGCCAGGCCCACGTTTCTATGGACTTTGGTTTTCTCCTTTAATCATATTAACTGCGTCTACTGCTGAATTGCTCCGAGCATTTCAGCATTGGACGCTTACAGACGCTATTATATTAAGCTGCAGACAGTTCAATATTATCATCTTATAACTCTTTGGTTTTACTCTTAATCGGCGTATTCCCGCCGAAAGTCATCAAATTGAATCCTGTGAAAATTTTGAGATTGAGAAGCACAATTACTATAATCTGTACTGTTACGTTGTTACACATGCTATTTTAAAATAAACCAGATAATTCACAATAATATAAATTGGAGCACCGATAGTATTACTCCTGTCTTCAGTTCAAATTAGAGGGTTTGATTCTTAGGAAATCTGGATGGAATTGCGAGCTCTGAAAATAAGTTCAAATTGCTCAAGAAGATTCGCTATATTAGTCCGGTCAATTTAGACATTAAAGTAGTGGTCAAATAACAATAATTCCCACAGAGCCAAATATTGGTGGAGAGCTGGGGTATACCATTACAAACAAAGTCTTAAAAATCCCCATCGATCCTATGTGTGCTACAAAAGTTATTCGGGGTCAAAGGTCAAAATTAGAGATTTCTTTATTTTTTCTCGAAAACGGTAAGTTTTATCAAAAAAAACCTCAACCCAAAGTTGTAGATCTTAAAATTCTCTACAAAAATGCCTTTCATTATTATTTTCTAAGAGTTACTACTATTCCTGAGATATCGCGATTCTAAGAGCCTTTATATAAAAGCAAAAGGTAACTCACTCCTCACGAAATCTCGAAAACCGCTGGACGTATAAATATGATTTTTGGCAAGGAGGTAGTTTATAGTTAGTAGACGTCCACTAAGAACGGATTTTGCGATAGGGCCGGATTAGGGTGGTCTAAGGGCCCACGCAAGTTTGTATGAATCAGAACTTGCAAAAGCTCATAGACCACCCTAATCCAGCCCTGTCAGAAAATTAATGCATAGCAGACGTCTACTGACTATAAACTACGTCTCTGCCAAAAATCAAGATTGTAGCACAAAAAATGAAGGACTTTCATACAAACTTGCGAGGGCCCTAAGATCAATACGGCCCTGTCGCAAAATCCGTTCTTAGCGGACGTTTACTAACTATAAACTACCTCCTGTCCAAAAATCATCTTTAAGCGTCCAGCGGTTTTCGAGATCTCGTGAGAAGTGAGTTACCTTTCGCTTTTATACATAACTAGCGGACGTCCCGCGGTTTCACCCGCGTAGATCCCGTTCCCGTGGGAATACAGGGATAAAAAGTAGCCTATGTTACTCAGGGTGAATGTAGCTTTTTAAGGGTGAAAGAATTTTTGAAATCGGCCCAGTACTTTTTGAGCCTATTCATTACAAACATACAAACATACAAAAATAGGTACAAATCTTTCCTCTTTATAATATTAGTGTAGACTAGCGACCCGCCCCGGCTTCGCACGGGTGCAAATGGATGTTATCTATATATTATTATATAAAAATGAATTGCTGTTCGTTAGTCTCGCTACAACTCGAGAATGGCTGAACCGATTTGGCTAATTTTGGTCTTGAAATATTCGTGGAAGTCCAGGGAAGGTTTAAACGGTGAGAAAGTGGTAGGTAGGTAGGCAGGGTAGTAGGTAGGTAGGGTAGTAGGTAGGTAGGGTAGTAGGTAGGTAGGTAGGTAGTAGGTAGGTAGTAGGTAGGTAGGGTAGTAGGTAGGTAGGTAGGGTAGTAGGTAGGTAGGTAGGGTAGTAGGTAGGGTAGTAGGTAGGTAGGTAGGGTAGTAGGTAGGTAGGTAGGGTAGTAGGTAGGTAGGTAGGGTAGTAGGTAGGTAGGTAGGTAGAGTAGGAAAAAGAGCATTGCAACGCATGCCGGAAACAGCTAGTTAAACATAATTATAAACCTTCCTCTTGAATCACTCTATCTATTTAAAAAAACCGCATCAAAATCCGTTGCGTAGTTTTAAAGATTTAAGCATACAAAGGGACATAGGGACAGTGAAAGCGACTTTATTTTATACTATGTAGTAAAGAATAATGTGACTGTTAGAATCGCGATATCTCAGGAATGGTAACTCTTAGAAAATAATAATGTAGAACATTTTTGTAGAGAATTTTATGATCTACAACTTTGGGTTGAGATTTTTTTTGATAAAACTTACCATTTTTGAGAAAAAATCAAAAATCCTCAAATTTTGACCTTTGACCCCGAATAACTTTTGTAGCACACATAGGATCGATGGGGATTTTTAAGGCTTTGTTTGTAATGGTATACCCCAGCTCTCCAACAATATTTGGCTCTGTGGGAATTATTGTTATTTCAAATGTCTATATTGACCGGACTATAAATATTGCCTGACTAGTAATTTATCTCAAGCACAGTTACCAGATTCGTTGAAGTGGACATCATAATTATTGCATTCTGTAGCTTTTTAAACCCCGTCTTTTCCTTTTTCTTGGAGGACTTGCATTACTGAATGAGCAGTTGCAATCTGATTTGGCTGTTGGATAGTTCGTGCTTTAGATTAAAATGAAATATATAAGAATATCAGTGTTTGTGTGTTTAGAAGGAAGCTGATGAAACTTAATAATATAATTAAATGTACCCCTAGCTGGGAAGGGTCTGTTTACACCTTGTAAAGCACAGAAATCTTAATACTTTCACGAGTCGCCATGCAACCGTACGAAGCAGGGATCGCAAGTAATCCTCTACGGAATTTGTCAATGATCATAATAAGCATTCCACTAACCACGTATCCGCCATTAGGTAGTAATTCCGTAATTGATTCTCGCATAACCGAATCAATCGGCTACGAAATCAATCATACGTTATAATGTACGGTTAATGGCGTCCATGCTCATCTGATCCGGACATTGATAAACACGATTGATGGTCCGATCATTGCAGTTAACTTATTGGAATTGATTTGTCCGTTATTTAGATGATTACTAAAACACATTCTTCGAGAGAACTTCGTCGCTAAATAATACTATCCGCACGTCTTATCTTCAGGGTTAAGTATCGCTTTTCAAGTTTGGTCCTGTGGATATATGACTAGCTAAGTCTTATCAAGTTGTCTTTCTTCAGACATCCCACAATCATGACACTTGCAACAGCAACAGCGTCGAAATAATAGAATATCACAGAAGATATCCTGAAAGTGACAGAGTGAAGTTATGTACTCTTGCCTCAGAAAGCGCGTTAAGCCGTTGTAACCGTTTGCCTTCTGCTTGTAGACCTTTGCCAGTCATTACAGGTTGTTTGTGTATTCAAAGGTCAGATAGGCAGACGTTCCAAGTATTCAAATTCAGCTGCATCTGATTTTACTGGAACCAAACCCCAATAAATGAGAAAAGGCTTGGTAGAATGATGATAATTTAAACACTCACCCTTACTTATTATTATTATTTATATTTAATATTATAAATGCGAAAGTAACTCTGTCTGTCTGTTGCGCGTTCACGCCAAAACTACTGACCTAATTAAAATGAAATTTGGTCTGATGTAAATTATACCAGGTCTCCCTTTATTTTTGCAGTTTGGAGCACAACACTGCATTATATTTTAAGTTTTTAATTATTTTCGATATTATATTTACGTAGAAATCGTAAATTAGCATGAATTTGAATTTTGACAGATCAATCACTATTATGTTTGCTGGATTGTTTTTTTGTTCTATTATATTTATTTTTTTTATCGATTATTTTATTACAATCTGCTTATTTTATTACAATCGCGAGTGTTCGCGAAATTAAGACGGGGGTTTATCAAGGCATAATTATACTGTCTTTAAAAGAAAAGCATTATTCGTTTAGACATTTGGCAAGATAGGTTTACATCTAAAACTTATTTCAATAGAATTTTGTAATAAAAAGCAAACTTTCCGAACACCTGTAAACTTCATAGTTAAGAAGAAACTGAAGTGTTATTGCTAAATTTCTCGGCGAAATGGCTTTTTTACTATTCCTGTCGAGTTTTATGGTTGGAAGAATGTAAGGTCTAGAAATCACATTGAGTACTATTCAATTTTATAATTTTGTTTTAAAAATGTGCTGACCATTTGTTGCGATTTTTTCATTTAATCATAGCGATTTTAATGAACGTGAGGTTTGGGTTGGGTCCCTTTGGGGCTGCGGGTTGTTCGAAACAGATACCGCGGCCTCGGCACAAGGGCTAAGAAGGAACATGGGTGGTTTTTTGTCAGTAGAAGTCTGACACTCCCTTCCGGTATGCCCAGAGCGGGGTTATTTGATGATTTCCCCCCACCCCCAAAAACACGGCTTGGGTTTTATTTTCAGTTCGGGTTAAGTGAAATTAGGATTTCCCGGCAATTATGAGCTCTTACTCAGCAGGAACGTTTGCCACCACTTTGACCGACAAGCTATTGAATAATATTCACAGGTTTGATGAATTACATCCGTTGTCTCATAAGTTTGGTAATTCCGTACCTAAGTAGTTATTGAGGTTTTATATGGGACAACAGATATTTTTATATCATTTCAAATAAGGAGGAAGTTCTCATTTAAATACTTTCGTGTTTTTGTGTGACAAAATAATGTAAAAAAGTTTTTCACATATCTTTTTGCCAAAAAATAATAAACTTCCAAAAAAAGATACAAAAACGTCTAAAATAATTTTGATATAAGTCGGTGATCAAAACGTCAACGAAACAAACAAAGTTGTCACCGACTTCCAAAAGTAAAGTTATTTTTTATATAATTTGGTACGACGATGATATCATGAAGAAAGTAGTTCAGTTTGTTGGCCTAAATCACACGCTTATAATAAAAATAACCATACCTTTCCGGTACATGCTCTCGATTTGACACTATCGCAGTAAAGTTTCGAAAAAAAGCGAATGCGAAATAAAAACCTGCACGAAACGAACAGTTGTATCAAAGAACATCGTTAAAAATTCGTACCTGTCCTGCGGGTGTTCGGACGATATATAATTATATGGCAGGTAAAATGCAGTTTTTTGGTGTGTACAACATATTCAAAATTTTAGATATGGCGAAAATGGATAGCTGTAGAAAGCTGCACTTATGGCAATTACAAAGAGAGAAACAATTTTTCTACTTGTCGTCACAAGTAGAAAAATTGTTTGATTATAAACATACCAGTTGTATCCCCCGCATAACGGAAGACTCTGGGGACGTTCAAAGCATTTTTAATAAAAAATGTGTTCTAAAAATGAACTTCTTATAACACTGTGTGATTATCATAATTTTTATACCTCTTACATTTTAAAAATTACTACAAACTATTAAACTAAATAATCCCTTGACAATTTTGCCCGACACTAAAAAAAACCTTAGAAAATTATCGGCATTACTTTCAATACATTACATAAAGTGCCATAAAAGGCGATGTGTGACCGCACCTGTAAATCTCGACCCCTCATCTAACAATACTTTCATACGAGGTTTTTTTCTCACAATAACTGCTAGAGTGGAAAATCCCTTGCTCTAGAGGTAACAAGTACCAGCGTGGGACAACTCAATAAATCTGTTTGGCGACTAGAGTTGGGACACTGAGTTTTTCTTAACCGTTTATTCGAGATAGTCGAATAATCATGATGGAGAATGAAACTCAAAAACACTTGTCTCGTTTACAAGCATTTTTGTAAAATATACTGTAGAAAGAATGGGCAAGAAACAAAAGCAATGGTCACATTTCCAAATCAAAATACAGTTACATAACCTTGTTTATAAAATTTATTTTAGCCATGTTAGTTATATATGGTGTATATGTTACAGGCAGAACTCTTATCAGTCAAAACCCATATTGCGTTAAAACGCGTTTATTCTAATGAAATAAATGTTAGCTATCGTACAAGGTTATCCAAAGGGTCATCAAAAATAAAATCTAACAAAACCTAATAAGTTTCCTAACGACATTTAGGTTATTATAATTTAGTAGAGAAATAAAACAGAAACCACCTGATAATTTGTTATAATAGTTTTGACGGGTCAAAAGTAGTTTTGACTGATTAACAGTTTTGACTGTGACATATATAATATAAGTGCTAACAAGTATCATGCTTCCGCTTATCTGACCGAATGTGGTGCTATCGCGATCTTCTTTTTTAGGGTAGCTAACTACAACAAGTGAGATACACGATGCACTAAAGTCAGATAAAATTAACATAGACCAGAGTAATAATTCAAATTCGGTCAAAAAGTCTAATATCGCCCTTCAATTTACTGTGTTTATAGACTTCCGAGAAACAGATTTCTAAAATATAACAATCAGTAGCTAAGTTGGTTAGTTGTTCGATTGAAATACGTCGCTCAGTTAAACAAAATCGCGTGTTTGAAGACATTCTGTCAAGTATTTTACTATTATCACTGAAATATTTCGAAACAACAATTTGTAACTTGTCAAACTTTTCCAACAGTTTCTCGGAATTATAAACACGAGTTTTTTGCTGCAAACCTTGTTTAAGTTGACAGCAATTTCAAACTTCGAATTTGAATAACATTCGAATTGACACTGGCACAATAGTCGACATCGCCTCAGTTGCCAAAGAATTAAGAAAATACGTTCAAATTTAGAATAAATATCTGGTTCAATTAAAAATGAGTTTAGTCGATTACCACTGACCTCTCACTAGGACCGTTCTTTTCGAGAGACTATTGTAATTTCTCTCGAATTTTCGGTGAAAAATGTCCCAAGGGTCGTTGTATGTCACTAGCAATAATGTGGGGACATTCGACGGCCTATTGTTAAGGTTAATGCTGATAGATACGTGCAAAAAAGACAGTGTTTTTTAATATGTTTGAATAAAATTTCTATTCAAATACGGCTCCATTTATAGCTAAAATGAGCCGTCTTTAAATGGCAAGCGCGGCTTAAACTGAAGATTAATCCGAGTGGCTGTTATAATTTAGTCACGAGCTCTTAAAATTACTTAAAGATCATTTATTTGAAACCAAAAACTCCCCGAGAGTTTGGAAATACTAAAACGCCAATACCTATTCTCAAATACGATGCGTCTCATGCGTTCCTATTACATATTCCTGCCTTTGTTTTGTGCTACTTGAGGTGGGTGCAACGCATTATTTTCTTCCGTTCTCCACTGTCAATGTCACATTATCATTTACCCCTTTTTCATATAATAGGGGATCGGACAAAAAAAAACTAATTAGTCCGTCAGATAGATTTCCAAAAATTATTGGACACGTATTTTTTCTTTTTTCACGTAAACTTAAAATGACAACGATACAGTGCTTCGAAAACTCGTGTGACGTCATTTGATAGTACATTTTGACGACACAAGTGACGTTTCAAGCCGCACTCCAAGATCTTTGACGCGTTTTATCGTCGTCATTTTTTATTGATTTGATAAAACAAAAAACACGTATTCAATATTTTTCGATAATCTAACTTACGGACTAAACAGAATCATATTATTTTGACCCAGTCCGATCCCCTATTCCTCACATAATCCATTCATCTTTCTCTTGGTCTTCCTCTCCCTCTCCATCCAACTATATTCACATATTATTCACTCTCTTAATCATTTGCGTTCCATCTCTCCTCATTACATCACATGTCTCGTTAGAATATATCTATAACACATATTATTATTATTTTATAAACATTAATAATAATAAAAAAACTTCAGGGCTATATTGTCCACATACTCAACATCAACCTTTGAATTCTAACCGATAAGAAAACAGCAGAAAGGACCCTCAATACACGAGATAACAATACAAAACAATTGGAATTTTCCACGAAATATTTTCAATTTTATTTCCCCAAACAAAGGTCAACAGTCCGTATCCTATTTCGTTCCGAAAACCTCACAATCCTTATGTCAATATCGATACTTCACTGACAATAACCGATATTATTGACAGAAGCCCTCAACTTTCCTATCGAAGGTCCAAGACGAAACCGTTCGGACCCAAATCTTGGCTAACGATGCGGAGACACGAAACAAAATATGTCTTTCACCAGAAAAGTTTCATTTATCACCAAGATGTGTGCTGGTCTGGGGTAATAAACAAAGAAATCACAATATACCGTAACGTGAAGATATAAAGTTGGTAATCCTTTGAGGTATGCACAAAAATCTTCTAAGTAGGGCACAGTTGATGCGTTAAGAATTATATTGTGTGTAAAGCAAATAAGCCGCGGAATATCTACTGGGTACTTTCGAGATAATATTTAATGGAGGGAAACATGTCTTCTTGGTTTCCAAACCATTTGATAATGCAGGGAAAACTGACTTTTATGCATGTAGTAAGTGATGGAAGGGACCCGCTAGAGCCGACGCGGGTTGCGGGTTGTTCGCAAGAGATACCGAGGCCTCGACATAAAGGGCTAAGAAGGACCATGGGTGGTTTTTAGTCAGTAGAAGTCTGACACTCCCTTTCGTTTCACTCTGCCCGAGAGCGGGAGGGCTATTTGATGATTTCCCAACACGCAAAAAAAGGTCGCGTAAGAGCGCTAACCCAGTGGTGTCGGCCGTGACTTACGAACAGTAAGTGGTGGGTTCGAACCTAGGCAGGCGCATTACTTTGCGTAATTTATTTCATCACCGCTGCTCTCAAAACGGTGAAGAAAAACATTATGAGGAAACCGACATGCCTTAAAACCAAACAATTCGAAGATATGTGACATCTACCAACCTGCATGGTGGATCATAGCTCATCCCTCTCCTAGAGAGGAGGTCTGAGTACCTGCAGAGGGAACTTTTGATAATGATTAAGAGAGCTTTAATAGACCCAGTAATCTAAAGTCCTTGTCCTAGGAGCTCTTGGCTTAATAAGAACTGCCACTCGGGTCGATCTTTAGGTAAAGCTGTGCTTGCCTAGGTCGGTCTGTGGATGGATGACCGCCCGACATACCGAGTTTCCTTCGTTCCTCGGAAAGCACGTTAAGCTGTTGCTCCTGGCTGCCATATATATAGATCTTTGGCAGTCGTTACAGGTAGTCAGTGACCTGAAATTCTGACATCCAGTCTTACCAAAGGGTATCGTATTACCTAGTATTAACTGGGTTGTGGGGGTCAGATAGGCAGTCGCTCCATGTAAAATACTGGTATTCAGCTGCATCCGGTTAGACTGGAAGCCGACCCCAATATAGTTGGGAAAAGGCTAGACAGATGATGATGAATCTAAAGTCCTTGTGAACTGCCTCGTTGGTCTAGTGATTGTGAGTGACTGCTGAGTATGACTTCCCGGCTACAGAGTGATATACCTGAGTGATTATAATTATGATAATGTTGCGTAGCTAATTTCGACCACAGCGACTACATTCGATGGCTTTCTAGGGTGGTTGTCCGGCTAGTGTTGTTGGTTTTGATGTGCTGCTAACTTCAATAATTAAATGTGTTAGACGCGTTTGCATTACGTTGTTCTATACAAAAACCCGTCTCGAAGGAATAGAGAAATTTAACGTATCTATCAACGGCACTGACTAAATCCTGCCTGAAAAAGTTTCTGCACAAATGGCGCCATAACAAGTTGTCTTCAGTAACGTCAGGTGACGTAAAGAGTTCATTGTCCGCCCACAAATAAATATTAAGTGGCAAATCGTCAAAAGTCTGCTTTAGATAATATAAAATAATATTAAAGTGTATTGGTACAGTATGAGTTACGAATGTTGAATCACTACATATTATAAAACAAAGTCCTCCACCGCGTCTGTCTGTCTGTTCACGATAAACTCAAAAACTATTGCACCAATTTTCATGCTGCTTTCACCAATGGATAGAGTGGTTCTCAATGAAGGCTTTAATAATTAATTTGATAGCCATCCACGCTGGCAAAGCCACGGGCTAGTTATTAATAAAATAACTTATATAAAGTAGAAAATTCCTGAGATCTATTTTTAGGCAATTTGATGTCAGGAAATGTTCAAATCATTACAAAGAATCACATCCATGTCGAACAGCCATAAAAAGATTACATATAATCAAGGCATCGATCTGTCAGTCTCTCAGGGATCCCATTTTATTGCTGGCAATAAAACACGCGGTGTGTAGTCCCAGTTTATCTGAATCACTTGCCTATCAGTACATCGGCAGTAAATTGAGGATCTTCAAAGTTTCTAAAGGGGGGATGATGATCAGTTCTCTTTACCTGCGTGAAACTGTTTGATGGGTTGTAAAATGTTATATAATCACTGTGGAATTATTAATGATTCGTATTTTTTTTCTCAATATGCAACTATTTACATCATTATCCTTCACAGTCCGAATACACCCACTACAGGGTATAAGCCTCTTCTTTCTGGTGTAAATCTCCACGTTCCTGTGCCAGCCTCATCCAGGTTTTTCCCCCAATGGCAACTATGTTGTCTGCCCAATATATCTAGTCTCTTGAGAAAAATACTTAGGACTTTACATTTTTACCTTACAGTTTCATATTCGTCACATGACATTTTTCCTTTGATGCCCTGTATACGACGTATACAAGATATCAATGGAACCTTCAGGCAGCGGACGACAATTCTTTCATTAAGTATTAACACTGTGCAAAAAGTAATCCTGGGAAACGACTTTTTATTTGGTTTTAAAAATCACGGTTAATGGTGGCGCTCAATGTGCGCACTTTAGATACTGATGCATGCGTACATTGAATAGTTCTAGATCATGGAAGTATTGAAAGCAGTTAATAATTTGTTAATATTAAAACTTGTTTTGTTTTAAACACTCATGGAAAAAGAAGGACGCTTCAATATCTCCATAACTAAAAGGTTTTCAGATAAGACGGTAATGACGGGAATAACAAGTGCTTTTCTGTTTTGTTAAGGGCCATTTCACCCATCTATATATATAAAAATGATATGTTGGTTTGTGTACGCTTCAAAAACTCAAAAAGTTCTGCACCGATCGAGCTGAAATTTTAGAATGATATATAATCCGCATCAAGGATTGTTTTTACAGTATCCACGCGGGCGAAGCCGCGGGCATCAGCTAGTTATTTATATACTTGCAACAGAATATGTTAGTGTCAAGTGAGCAACTTTTAAAGTCGATGTCATAAAATATCTGCTTATCTTAATTTTAACTAGGCACATATTATATCTTTCTAGCTAAATATTTTTGTAACATGTCTACAAAAATACAAAATTATTTTAAATACGTGTTTTCGTTAAATTTGTAACTTGTTCAACTAAATCGTAATTTTTATAATAGTTTAGTTTTATATAATATTTTATCACAAAACTATTTAAATTTATCGAATCACATTACAATCGACGTCTTCTTCACATTAGTTGTGTGTGGGTAGGGCTGATCCATCGCCGAAGCCAAATAGCTTGGCTAATGGTTTGAATTTGTGTCTTGTGCCGCGAATACACATGCTAGTGGCACGGATTATTGCCATGATGATTCTGGATCTTAACCAACCCATCACTACGCTGAAGGACTTGTTCCAACGGTCAGCGATTGCAGAGCCAAGATGTCTTATGAAAGTGGACATTTGTGGAGCGAAGACTCCGTCAACGGATGTAACAAGAGGGGTGAATGTGGCATGTCGCAATTCGCAATCATTTGAATATTTTCTTATTTTTTCGTCTTCAGTGGATTTGTAAATGTTATTTCTGTAAGTATATGAATAAATATTCTTATTCTTGCGTTTAGTTTTATATCTATATCTATAAAAGCGAAAGGTCACTCACTCACTCACTGACTCATCACGAAATCTCAAAAACCGCTGGACGTACAATGATGATTTTTGGCAGGGAGGTAGTTTATGGTTAGTAGACGTCCGCTAAGAACGGATTTTGCGACAGGGCCGGATTAGGATGGTCTAAGGGCTCTCACAAGTTTGTATGAAAGTCCTTCATTTTTCGTGCTACAATCTTGATTTTTGGCAGAGATGTAGTTTATAGTCAGTAAACATCTGCTAAGAATTAGTTTTGCGACAGGGCCGGATTAGGGTGGTCTAAAGGCCCTCAAAACTTTGTCTGAAAGTCCTTCATTTTTCGTGCTACAATCTTGATTTTTAAAGCCAGTAGACATCTGCTATGAATTAATTTTGCGAAAGGGCCGGTTTAGGGTGGTCTAAGGGCCCTCACAAGTTTGTATGAAAGTCCTTCATTTTTCGTGCTACAATCTTGATTTTTGGCAGAGATGTAGTTTATAGTCAGTAGACATCTGCTATGAATTAGCTGTGCGACTGGGCCGGATTAGGGTGGTCTAAAGGCCCTCAAAACTTTGTATGAAAGTCATTGATATAATAAAACCCAAGATACACACTCCGCGTCTCAAAACCATCCGCTTAAAATGAGTTCACAATGAACTCGTTTGAAATAGTCTCGCGTCGCTCGCGTCTCTGCACGGTCGTACAAAATACTTTTTATATTGCTTTTTATAACTGCATTGTAAAAGGAATCTGCGTAAGGTTGAATTTGCCAAAAAAAATATGTTTATAGTGACGATAACTACAAATGTAGTAGTGCGTGTATTGGTGAGTGTTTAGCGACAGCTTCGACTGTTTGTTTTGTTCGAGACTGTGCATCTAGGGTTTTATTATATCAATGATGAAAGTCCTTCATTTTTCGTGCTACAATCTTGATTTTTGGCAGATATGTAAGTAGTTTATAGCCAGTAGACATCTGCTATGAATTAACTTTACGACAGGGCCGGATTAGGGTGGTCTAAGGGCCCTCGCAAGTTTGTATGAAAGTCCTTCATTTTTCGTGCTACAATCTTGATTTTTGGCAGATATGTAGTTTAAAGCCAGTAGACATCTGCTATGAATTAATTTTGCGAAAGGGCCGGTTTAGGGTGGTCTAAGGGCCCTCACAAGTTTGTATGAAAGTCCTTCAGTTTTCGTGCTACAATCTTGATTTTTGGCAGAGATGTAGTTTATAGTCAGTAAACATCTGCTATGAATTAGTTTTGCGACAGGGCCGGATTAGGGTGGTCTAAAGGCCCTCAAAACTTTGTCGTAAATGTCCTCCATTTTTGTGCAACAGTCTTGAATTTTGGCGGGGAAGTAGTTTATGGTGAGTAGAAGTTTGCTAAGAACAGATTTTGGTTCAGGGTCGGATTGGGGAGCTCTAAAGGCTCTCGCGAGTTTGTATGTAAGTTTGATTTTTGTACTACCTACTACCGGCCTGAAATTTAGCAAGTCTATTAGCTAACAATTTTTTTTTTGAAGACCTGGACTAAGGGCTCCCGCAAGTATATAAATGAAATCCTTGGCTTTTTGGAGCCGAAATTGGTAGAGAGAATAGAATATAGTTCAGACGTAATATGTATGTGTGGGAAAAGGAATATACATAATCGCTTCGATTGGCATTTGTCATTCGTTTTGGCATAGTACATCCAGAGGCAGGCTACTATGGTTAGTAGACGTTGGTTAAGAACAGATTTAGCGACATGGCCGGAATAAGGAGGTCTGATGGCTTTTACATGTTTGTATGAAAGTATTGTTTTATTTTTATACTAACGACCTGATAGCAAGTCTAGAGTTTATGAGTAGGAGACATAAGCTAAGATTTTTTTTAGGACTACCTGGACTAAGGGCTCCCGTAAGGTCATATGAAATCCTTGGCTTTTTGTAAATTGGCAGAGAGATAGAATATAGTTAAGACATTTCCGGTAGGAGCAGATTTTACGACAGGGCGGGTTTAAGGGAATATAATCACTTCGATTGGCATTTGGCATTCGATTTGACATAGTACATTCAGAGGCAGTCTACTAGATTCCAGACCAGTGAGTCAAAATTTCTACGCGAACGAAGTCGCGGGCAACTGCTAGTATAACAATATTTGCATGCTGAATTTTAGTAAGTGGAATATGACGAGTCTCTTTATCTTTAACATCTTAATGTTAAATAACCGATATTATGCACTTTAACATCTGCAGCCTTTGAAAAAGTAACTGTAATTTGAGCCAATAGATTTGTTTATTTTGCTGTAAAAGGTTTTTGAACATTTTTAAGAATTGGTAATATCTCTTACTCTTATTTTTTGAACAGCTTTACTACACTAATCCATTTGTATTTTGATACCATTTTCTTCAACTCCCATAGGTTCATGGGTATGGCTGGTTTCATTTAAAAACTGAGTAGAATTACTCGTAGTCTTTATCGTCGCAAGGCATGATGCAACCTTTTTTGTGCCACGCCACAAAATTGTTTCATCCATAAATAACATATGCATATCCATGCCTTATTAACTTTTGACCTCCTCGATCTGTATTTCAAATATACATAGATGGATTGCCACGTGATGTTGATGCAATATCTTTGTTCATTTTAAGTATTTTATAATAAGGAACGAGTGCACTTTAAAGAAGGTTCTTAAAAATCACTTAAAAGCAACTGAAATAACTTTACATATGGTCGCTTGGACCCGCGGGTCCCACCGTGGTGGAATCAATTGACTAGAGAGCCTATATTTTATATTTCTTTTTAAAAAAGAACAGAATAGTTACAGTAGCCCACCAGCATTGGGAACAGGGTTCAAGCTACCGGCGCGGCGGCGGCGGTCAGAGTTCTTGAGAGAGGAATATCCTACTACTTTCCGAAGTAACCCCTACAAATTAAGTTACAACTAATTCTAATTTTTACAAAACAAACCTACAAACTTGTGCCGTTCATCGATTTATCGATACAACGAAATTATGGTTTGGGCGCAGAACTTCGGTAACGCAAAATGTCAGATATGCAATATAATAATTTGTCGTAATTATATAATAGGAGTTTCGTATTGTCGTTGGGCTTGTTGTCCAAAATTTCATCTAATCTAATTTAGTGAAATGATTGTGGAGAGCATAACCACTGGTCAATTTTGTCCGGAATGTCCAAGAACATTCTTTTTAATTCTCTAACCTTATCCTCTTTATTTATCAATAAATTGAATTCCGCAATAAAGCCCGGACGAGTTGTCAGTCGTGATAAAGTCCTGATTCAAGATGGTCAGCAAAGTTTTCGGTTGTACTTTCAAAGTCCCCAATTCGGCCAATGGTTTGAATCTTATACCAGTTGGAGTGATACTTATGTCATTATTGGATGAAAAAGTTACAATTAGAAAGTTGGATCGAAAGATTGAGGAGGGGATGGGCTCTATCTTCCCAGGTATGGGGGTCTGTGATGAACTCATAGAATCAGCCGTGGGTGGGGTAACTGTCTGTACTGCTTTCCTCGGACATGGACGAGACAATTCGAGTGTCTTAGACTCAATTTTTTCGGAAAGTCCTGCCACCGCGCGTGTAAAGGAGTTTAACTGAATAGTCAATCCTTCATTGAACTCTCGGTCCATATCTGTCTGATGCTTTACTCGCTGGGATTGGACCTTAAATTGGTCTACTAATTGTCCCAGCATGACAATGTTGCTGTTAAACGCCTTTGAGTGGGAGAGTTGGTAAATTTTGTTCATCCCTTTGATTGTCGCCAGGATTGTAGCATAACCTGTGAGGCATGCTTCAGAAATGTTTTCTTTGATAATGCCCCAATCTAGGGCTGCCGATCTTGAGAGAAGACGAAATTGGGCCCCCAATTCCCTCTGATTAATAATATTAATCATCCCCACCTGATCAACCAATCCTACTACAGTAATTCTTCATCCATTGGACCGTTGCTCTCCTTTAACATTGTTGCTAGACGGAAGCAACCATTCATTGGATGGCATGACAGGGGATTACAGTTTGTTGCTTCTTCCAAGGATTCGGGATCGTACCCTTGAGGGTAGTCATTTTCTTCTATTGGCATAATCTTGGGAGGGGATGGAACTCTTGGGAGGGGATGGAACTCTGGTTCTTCTGATATGGGTTAGCACTTGTCCCGCATTCATCCCCTCGAATTCTTGGCTAGGGGTCTGGCCTGTCAGAATAGGGGTGATATCTGATATATCAGGCATGGTTTCGAGAATATCTTCTCCATCCCCCAGGCCCGATAGATCGACTGAGTCAGCGGATATTCCTGACATTATGAATGTTATACTGCACTCACTAGCAAAACAGCAATATAAGGGTTTTCCAACAAGGCAGGGTAAAAGTTAGGATTTATATGAGGATGAATAAGGTTGAGTAGGATTAATGTTATGGACTGCAATTTTCTTAAAGTCTCAAGGGGTAATATGTCAGAAACGCATAATGACAAGATCTGGTAATTAACAGATTCGCAGAATGACATATTATTCGCAAATTGCCAGATTCGCAAAATGAAAGATCAATTTCGAATTAAATAAAAAACATCAATTAATGAATAATAACAAAATTCTTTATTATCAGCTATAGTTTAAATCAACATTTTTCAAATAATAAAATCAAAATTTTTCAAATAATCTAATCAACATTTTTCAAATAATCAACTAAACATTTTTGAAATATCAAAAAGTAAAATATTCAAGGATATTTGTAAAAAATTATAAATTAGATCTTATTAAAAAAATATTATAAGGATTTATTATTGGATCTCATTATCATCAAATCCTCTAGACGTGCAATATTTTATGTATTTAATTTCTAAAAAGCTTTCCTGGTCCTGTAAAGGTTATCCTTAAATTGTTTATAATCTAGAATGTAATCCTAAATACTTTGGACCTTTTTTCTTAAAACTTTCATTTTTTTTTCATATTTAAAATGGCTAATGGCTATCGGGCCCAAATCTTTGTATACTTCCTTTTTGCAGTTATATTTGGCAATAAACACCTCATTTGCTTTTGGTTGTGCATGTGTGTGTACTTATCCGAATTATAATTTATCTTTTATTGTGTACTAGCTGATGCCCGCGGCTTCACCCGCGTGGATGTCGTTCAAATTATATAATAAAACCTTCCTCTTGAATTACTCTATCTATTAAAAAAAACCGCATCAAAATCCGTTGCGTAGTTTTAAAGATTTAAGCATACAGACAAACAAACAGACAAAAATAGCGACTTTGTTTTATACTATGTAAAGGAAGGATAAGGATAGTCGCCGAAGCATTGCAATCAGTACGCTTGATGCACCTCCAGTTAGTGGTTTTATTTTTATTTCGAACATTTACCGTATATCGGTAACCTCCACACAAAACGTTTCATTTCCTTTTTGATTTTGCTCGAAATGCAACACTTCTTCATCTTCCATTACAATACGATTAACAATAATAGACAAGTTGTGATATCATTCAGAAGGAAAAACCGTGGTTTTCCCTTAAATGCACTATTTATATTATAATTATGTACTTCCGGTTTTCCGTAGTAAATTTACATAACGTGCTAATCAATTTTATAAACAAAATCAAAATACATAATGATTATTTTTTTGGTTTAAATCCATAACCCGAATTATGTATTGTTAAATTAATTAAAAACTAATAAATAAACTAACAAGAAATTATATAAAGGGCATAAAAAATCTGCTCCTCAACGCTATCAGCCACTAATGTGCCCAAGAGACTGGCAGCATTGCCACGTTGTATGGCAGCACTTGGCCTCTGGCCAACACCAAAGCCCGGCCCTTGAGTCAAGAGAAGCGTCAACTAAACGTTTCGAATTTCCTTAAACAGACTATGAGCACTCGGACCCCACGGTCCCCCAGAGTTTCAAACAGCTTGAAAATATAGTTTCCACAAAGGTCATCATCATCAGCCTATATTGTTCCCACTGCAGGGACTCAGGCCTCCTCTCTAGGAGAGGGACAAAGGTATTAATATTATTTTTACGCCGCTGAAGGTTCCCTGCAGCCGCGGCGGCACTGCCAGCACAGCACTATGAGCTTGGAAGATGTGTTGGCGCAAGAGTATATAGTTAGTTTTAAAATAAAATCGTCATTTTGCGTTTCTGTCGTTCTGCGCCCAAATCCAATTGGTATCCATGTCAATATGGAAAAATAATAACAACTGGAAGTCTGGCACCATTTTGCTCGTGACTTCACTCCCGTCATATACGGAAATTAACCCACGGAAACGTTTTAAATGTAACCTATAATAATCGGGGATAACGTAGAGCTATCAGTGAAATAAAATCGGATTGGAAGTAGTAGTAGTAGTAGTAGCAGTAGTTCCGAAGATTACCCCCTATTTTCAAACTTAAAATCAACAAATACCTCTTTATGATATTAGTATAGAGTATTTAAAGATACGACTAGAAGAATTAGACTAGTCAAAGTAGTTTTTTTATTGGAGATAATAGTTTTTTTGTTGTGTTCATTCCGTTGCTCGATTAAGGGCACTTAGTCTTAATCTAGTCAAATCTACACATTTTTCTAGGAATGATTTGGTCCATAACGTTCCGTTCTTACTACAATTTAAGTGTGCTTAGGAGTAGTGTCGTAAAATAAAGGCTTTAGTTCCCCCTGAACCGTTCAGTCAAGTAGGAAAAAATAATGTGAGGTTTACAAAGACTGTATTGGTTCTGCTGAACCAATACAGTCTTTGTAAACCTCACATTACGGTGGTGGTTGGTGGCTGGTTTTAACTGGTCCTACTTAGGAGTTGAAGGTTAATCATAAGATTTTTCAAAATCACTGCTCTCAAAACATCGCGAGGAAACCGGTAAATCCCGGAATCAAAAATTCGCAGGCGTACAGTGATATCTATAGACCCGCACGGGGCGCGTGCCGTGAATTGCAGCTTCTCATAGAGGGAGGTCTAAAGCCTGTCGAGTGCTTTACTTGACAGGCTTTACTTTAAACTACAATAACAGTAAATGAGGCGCATACCCAACTAAGTCCATCGCAGTTCCACAGCTTCTTTAAACTAATTTATGTTGTAACATAAAGATTTTTAAGCTTAATCTTAGAACGATACTTATTAACTGGTCCGGACACAGGCGATAAAGAGAGAGCCTTATTCTAATCATGAAGCAGATTTTTAAGGTTTAGGCCATGAGGACAGCGGAATATCATTTCATAGAATAGAATCAAAAACTAAATCTGTTGTTGTGTGTTTTACAAAATAAAATTGGTACTAAGTTAACGTGGCGTGGAAAAAATGGATTACTCCGAACCTGACCCAAAATCCTAACCCGGTCGCGGGTTAGGTTAGGAACTTGAAAAAAATATCCGAACGTACCTAACCCTATTCCTAAACTGACCCGATGTATCGTTTCTACCCTAACTCGAATTGCGATAAGGTAGTCAGTGAATGAGTTTAACTTCTCATCAGAGTTCATAAACTCCAGAATGTAATTCCAACCATCATTTATAAAATTTCGGGGTAGAAGAGGCAAAGCAGTGCACAAAGCTACGGTTCGGTATTGGAGCTTAGTTTTCTCTAATTTTAGTTCTATGGCTCGTTTCTTCACAGCTTTTGCCATATGGAAGTGACAGCCCATAATCTCAACTTCAGGAAAAATAATAATATTCCACAACTATCACACAACGCCATCTAGTCCCAAGCTAAGCAGAGCTTGTGTTATGGGTACTAGACAACTGATAAACATACTTATATATTTCTAAATACATACATATTATAGATAAATTACACCCAGACACAGAACAAATGATCGTGCTCATCACACAAACATTTGTCCTGGGTGGGAATCGAACCCACGACCTCCGGCATAGCAGTTAGGGTCACTAACCACTAGACCAACAGGCCAGTCAAAATAAATTCTAAATCATTCATTAACGGCTTTTTCAAAATCCGATGTAAACTTGTGAGGTTTCCAGTTTGATATCACGTTTTGATAAAATCAAAACATATTTTATATGATTTCTCGTTCATTTTGGTCATGAGCATGTATACCAATGGTATAACATATTGTGTGCTCCATTTCACTGTTATTGTCGCCGTGAATGGTGTTTTGTTTGAATGGAGTAGGACAACTATTAAAAGTGCCATCACCAAAATAATGTTCTAATGTGGACATGAGATTTTTCGCCTCTTCACTTGCAAATACTAAAATGCGGTTATCGTCATTACGATAGTCTGCTATCAAAAATCCTGTAAAATTTTGGTGGAATTTCCACTTCTTCGGGTTTTTTCATTTTTTTAAAATCCCCTTTTTTGTTTCTATTATAATAAAGTGAAGATTTAACACTTTTTAAAGTGGGATTTTTTGTAACTAGCTGTATACCAGTGTAAAAAATTGAAGCTATTGAAGCGGTACCTACAGGCTCAAAATTTGAATTTACAACATTTTTTTTTTAATTTTCCAATTTTATGTCAATTTCGTTTTTTGCAATATCTGGAGTGCATTCCTGTATTGTCTCTTTGATGATTGTTGTGTTTTGCTGTAAAACATTTATTATGTCATTTATCATGTCATTTATCATAGCACTAGCAGTCGAAAAAAATATTGAACATAATATATGTAATTACATTTACTTACATACCTTCACAGTTAAGGATCCACTGCATTTAATATTTTTGTGATAATAGGGGATCGGACTGGGTCAAAATAATATGATTCTGTTTAGTCCGTAAGTTAGATTATCGAAAAATATTGAATACGTGTTTTTTGTTTTATCAAATCAATAAAAAATTACGAAGATAAAACGCGTCAAAGATCTTGGAGTGGGGCTTGAAACGTCATTTGTGTCGTCAAAATGTACTATCATATGACGTCACACGAGTTTTCGAAGCACTGTATCGTCTTCATTTTAAGTTTACGTTAAAAAAGAAAAAATACGTGTCCAATAATTTTTGGAAATCTATCTGACGCAGTAATTAGTTTTTTTTGTCCGATCCCCTATTGACACATCTCCACACAAGTGTTTCTTTGGTCTTTCTTTTCTTTTTGTACTGGAAACCAGCTCGTAACAATACACTACTACCATTTCGATTTATCAATTTAAAATCACAAGGACTATACGAACATCCTGCTACATCAGACATAATTATTCTGCAAAACATCATCGCACATAGATGGATATAATGCAACCAACAAATACACTCAATGATATCAATTGATAGACTTACTGTTTATTTATTTATTTCACATTAATTTCAGTTTTTAAATGACAATAGCACACCACGCGGTACCACAAATGACAACTTAATAAATAAAAGATGTACCTTCATTTTAAGTTCGAGTATGTTTTATTAAAATTTATCTTACCGTATTTGTATTTATAAAGTTCAAAGAATGATTCTTATAGGGCACGCTACGATAGTGGCGGTAAGTCCGCTCTTTGAGGAGTGGCTCGCCTTCCGTCTGACGCAGGTCCTCACCGGAAACGGTTGTTTCGGGTGGTACCTGCACCGAATCAGGCGGGAGGAAACGCCCGGATACTACTATTGTGAGGATCGGCCAGAGGACACGGTGGAGCACACCGTGGAGGTCTGCTTAAGTGGAGCCCCGCCGTGTTCTCGTAGCGGCTATCGGCGGAGACGACCTCTCGCGTACGATACATCGGGTCAGGTTAGGATTTTTTTTTTCAAGTTCCTAGCCTAACCCGCGACCGGGTTAGGATTTAGGGTCAGGTTCGGAATAATCCGAATAAATATAAAATATTAATAACTGCGGATTATAAATTGAAAGAAAAAGAGGATTTTTTTTGTCGTTTCATAAATTCTATTCTAACCGCTAATTGTAATAGTACGAGAATTATTCTTGATTACTATAAAAGTGTAAGATTACTTTTCCTGAGCCGCCTTGAACCAGCCGTTGTGGTGCGCGTCCAGATCGTCACGCCTCCTCTTTCCTCTCGCCACTCACAGATACAATATCAATACAAATTTTGTATTATTTAAATTTTCATCATTCGAGGATTATATAATTTCACAAGTAAGTGAATAAGCTCTATCATCTATGAATATTTCATGAAGAATACTTTCATCTAAATTAAAATTTTATTAAAGTTGTTTTATCAAGTAAAAAAAAAAAAAATTTGAAACTATTTATTACATCATGCATTCATAGGTTAAAATAATACAGCAACAATAACGCTCAATCTTTGGCTCAAGATTATGTGCGCTATTGGTTAAATAATATTAATTAATTAAAATAATATTAAATGGGTTACTCGCTAACAGTCTTTTGTCAGGAAGTGGGTCCACACATATGCCCTTCCTCTGTTATATAGATACCATCGGTGAAGTATGATTTTAATATATTTTTTATTTGACGAGCCTTTTTGTTTTCTAGCTTCTGAGCTGTTTAAGTATATGTTTGAGTTTTATTGTACTGTGAGGAATCAAAAATCAAACCCGTGGTTTAATTATTTGGTATTTTATACAGTCTCAACGCCGTTTACAGTTACTCAGGGACTTATTACACGTGTGCCTAACCTAGACACAACCTCGGGCTTAATTTAAGTAGCACCTTTATCCTTTACCATAATCTACAAAATCCTACGCACTTCAAGGCTGCCACATGTCAGTCACCCGCCCATTTCATAGCCACAAAGGCTCCTTGAAATTTCAATCTAGTAAAAGCACTTTTTCTCTGTTACTTTTAGGGTCCCGTACCTAAAGGATGCCAACAGAACCCACCCTATTACTCCGTCTGTCACAGGGGCTTTTAAACCATTTTAAAATTTCCAAAGAGTTTTTATTACAAGGCTGTGATAGCCAAGCGCTCTACAGCTGAAGAAAATCAAGCAAGCGCTTGAGTCCATCAAAACTAAACGACGTAGGATTTCACAACAAAACATGATATCCATTTCTTTAGTCCAGAGTGAGC
Source organism: Diarsia dahlii (assembly GCA_949775195.1). Lineage (NCBI taxonomy): Eukaryota > Metazoa > Arthropoda > Insecta > Lepidoptera > Noctuidae > Diarsia > Diarsia dahlii. The sequence continues at coordinate 20,959,680 of OX459197.1, read as the reverse complement.
TGGCGCAAGACAGTCTGGGAGAAAGTGAATCAAAGGGCCCCGTAGGGACGCGTCGGGGCTGTGGATTATCGAAAGGATAACGCGGCTCCGACACAAGGGCGAAGAAGGAACATGGGTTTGGTTTTTAGTCAGTAGAAGTCTGACAAGTGTCCATAAATTAACTGTCAATTGGTTATGGTTTGGTACATTATTTTTTTTAAACTAGCCATTTGACAGTTATTTGATGGACACTATATCCATGCCCATATCCTATATCCAAGCCCATGATATGATACTATATGACATTAAAAGATACGCAATAGCCCTACTGGGCACTAGTAGTCCAATTGCCATAACCTACTCTCTTTAATTATACTAACGTAAAACATCAAACTAAAACATTTTTCCTTATCTAAATGACCAGCAAAACCACGAAAAAGGAAACGAAAATCTTAATTCCGATCTCCACATTAAGTGCTTATTAAAAATCTGGCGAACTGTTGTTTACGCCGTCATCCATCAAGCGGGAATGATTAATTGATAACACATTATCGGCAGCTGCGAGCTCGCTATTCAAAACGCCATTAGACTTTAAGAAACTCTTGATACGATCTTTTGTTTTTAATCTTCCCTAGTAATGAAAGTTGGGCCTAAGTATTGATTGGCTGTGAAATGGCCGAAAATTAAGGTTACGAAAATAGTTCAGTTGGAAAGTGCTATTGAATGTAACGTAATTTTTTAAGGATATTTTAAAAACGTAGTTTTCTTAATTTTGTTGTTTTGATCAGCACTACAGTCGAGTACTACCACGTAGTGACGATCACCTGAATTTTACACAGAAGGAAGGTTCCTTTTATTGCATTTTTGAAACAAGAAGAACGATTCAGTAAAGGATAACTTTCCTGAAATATTATTAGTTTAATGAATGGAAAAGAAGCGCCAAAGAGCTTTCTCTAGAGCCAAAAAAACGCTTTGCGTTTCTTATTTAAATACTAACATAAAACCTAAAAAAAAATGTGATGAAAACAAACACCGCGAAAGCTTAAAACTGTTTAACAGAAAATGGTTAAGCAATTTATCACACATAGATTCAGGCAACATTCAAAACCACATAGTCAGCCGATACGTTGCATTAAAAACAAAGCTGAATCCTGTTATTTCCTCATTTATTCACCGCGTGTACAGAAGTTTTACTTAATCACTGCGCTCCCAATAAATTCGCTATCAAGAATTCACAAGCGCGTCGCTGATCCCCGGAATCGGGCATGAACTATTCACGCAGACTGTAGGCAATGCAACCACTCACTCACATATGCATGCACCATTCACGCGACATTCATGGACTGTTTTAATCTTTAAACGCTTTTTTTTATTATATAGGCTAAAAAAGGGTTGTTGTATTACTGTAGTTGCATGTTGTTAGTACTTTTTCTAAAGGGTGTAGAAGTACCCATAGACGTGGTAAGAGCATTCTGTACATTAAATCTATACTTAATATTATAAAGAGAAAAGATTAATATTTTTTAATTTTTTTATGTAACGATTAAACCTAAAAACTACTGGACCGATTTGAAAAATTCTTTCACAGTTGGAAAGCTACACTATCCCCGGGTGACTAAGGATATTTTTTATCCCTGTATTCCCACGGAAACGGGAACTACGTGAGTGAAACCACGTGACGTCTGCTGGTCAAATAATATAGAGCATTTTCTTTTTTGTAAAACATTTATTATTGGCGTGCAAAATTACTCTAGGGTGAAATTCTCACTCACTCAAAACTCACAAAATATTGAATTTATGATTGGTGGTATTTAACGTTAATACCTACTATAATAATAATATTAAAAAAAACGCCTTCAATTTCTCTGCTAGGCATATTTTTGATCAATTATTATATTTTTGTTTATGTTCTATAGTCATTGATATAAAAACTAAAGATGCGGTCGTCCGAACATTTTGCTCGATGCGTTCCCCATACAGAGAAACACTAACGTCATCTATAAGAACTAATCAGGCTGCTCGTAAACGTAACCTTGTATGAGCGGCGTGGCGTGGTATTATCGAGGTATAAAGAAATTAAATAAAGCTTTCATTAAAATGTTATTAAAAAAAAAATTACATTTTCATTTTCTTTTAAATTTCGGTTTAGTCAAGACCTATTTGGGACCAAATTCGAGGCGTCATTTTATCATGCGGTCCGCCCAGTCCTTACGCAGTAATATATAAGTCAATGTCTATAGTACTTTCTTTCTTTATTTTGTAATCTTGTGACTGTAGCTTCGCGTTCATTGTTTTTTTTATATGCAAAAGTGCTTGTGACGGACTTTTAATTTTTTTTTTATAAGATTGAGTTTATTGATGCCTAGCTTTTGCTAGCGGCTTCGCTCCTGTACGGAAATTATTTAATTCACGTCATAAATACTTAGAACTCTTGGATTGTAGCTTCCCATTAAAGAATTTTGAAATCGAAATTTAGAATCGGATCATTAGTTCCGAAGAATACCCCTTACAAACAAATTGACACTCACAACTGAATACAACTACAGGTTTCGGAATAAACACTGTCTAAAAGACTGAATACCGTTGTCACGAAATTAAACAATCTTCACAAATGAGTTAATCCTCCAAAAGTCTTAAAACTTAAAGTAACAAACATAACTAGTGGCGAGCGATTAAAATCCTCGGTCGAAGGAAATTCGGCTGTGCAAACTTTTCGGAGAAAACTTATGACAAAAAGCTTGCACTGAATCTAGATAACAATGGATACTGCAAGTTGGACCGTGACTAAGTAAATCTGTAGCGAAGTGTGTCTGTTTGTTGAGTGCACTACGACAGGTATCTTCTTGTTGCTTTCTCAACTACTTTTGTACCTATTTGTAAATGTCGTAAAAGTTTCATTTTTGCCATTTGACAACAAAAAATGAAGTGAGGTATTGCCGATTCAGTGTAATATTTTTCATTCCATCTATAAGATTCGAAAAGTACGACTTAGTTCGCCTTTAAGTGCTCCCAAAGGTGGTGTTTTCTAACAGTAATGAGTTTTTACGCGCACTTATAGAGAAGTTTTCTTTATAAGTGCGCCGCAATTATCTTTGCCGCGCACTTTTTGAATTTGAAACATCTTAGTGTTCAGCGCCAAAGAAATCGAACGCAAATATTGTTTGAATAAAGACTGGCTGGTACGACGGCCTATAGTCGCGGTCGCGCCGCCGCGCCGCGCCGGCACCGGCTGACTAATAAAAAAAGAAATCAAATTAAAAACGCGCGAACTACTGCAGCCCACGTTTTCGTAATTTTTTACGGATTGCTAGAAATTCATGATTTTGTTTTGAAAATTGAATTCTTCAAGTGACAGTGAAAGTATAGAATTAACTCCTGAAAGTATGTGAACTGACCTGCAAAATCGCGGGTGAAATATATAAAAGCCTATTTTATTGAATGGAGAAATGCAAGAGGCGCCAAGAATTTATCAGAATCTGTGTTTTTGGCCTACTTCAAGTACTTAGCCAAAACTAAACAACCTTCCACTCTTTGGAGTACCTACTCAATGCTAAATCAACAGTCAGTTCGAATAACGACGTAAATCTGGACACATATTCGTAATTAATAGCATATCTGAAGAGGATGTCTGATGGATTTAAACGTGTCGTTACTCCTATGTTTTATTAAATAATAATATTCCAATAAAATATGAGGCGCCTTTTATTTTCTCATAGAGAGTGATGAAAAGTAGAGTGTATCACACAGGCGTAAAATATATTTTTGACTCGTGCGACGTACAGTCACCTTCAAAAATGCATGGACAGTTCTGAACTCTATTCACAAGTAATAAAGACTAAAAGTATCCATGCAATTTTGCAGGTGACTGTACTTTAAATCCCTCGCTACGTTCGGGATTCTACTCTAGAATCCCTCACTTCGCTCTGGATTCAAAAAAGCGCCCTCGCCGTAAAATATTATTTTGCTCCCTTATGATACAATCTACTATTTGTTTGTGCTGTGTGCTTTGTACAAGTATGTTAGTTTAAACGAGGGACGTAATGGGTTATTGAAACCCGCAATGCTTACATGATACTTGTAATAAAAAATTGAACAAAAAAAAATACACTGATAATTAATAACAGACAAAATCATACCAAATATTTCGGTAAAGTCTCGCAACCCTTGCGCTTATCACAGAAAATGTGCGCGGGTTGATGACTTTTAGGTATAACCCATTTCCCCTTCATATTTTAAAACTGGCGTAGGACAATGGTGAAAAGGAACGTTGAATGAAGTGAGATCCGTCACAAATTAAGGAACAGCTTTTTTATATATTTGGGACGAGAATCGAATACTTTTGTATTTTTTAAATACTGAATACGTCAATAACCCTCCCTCGTTTAACCTAACATACTTTAAGTAAGGTCTCAAAACAATATGACGTTTCCTTAAATCTAAGATAATCCCTGAACCTAACATCAAAGTGCCCCACGTTAGGAGGATTCCATTTTGGGATGTGTTTACAGGGATTTGCGGCGAGAATCAACCAAATGTAGCCATTAACACAACGCTGCTAATTTAATCTAGCTACAAAGGTTTTAGCCGCCTACTTCTGTCGCCAGTTCGCTACACACTGCCAACGTTGTTTGTGGGATACTATTTTCAATGAGGATTTTAAACAAGCTGCTGGAAGTTTAAATAAATAATTAATTAATTATCAATAAATATAAAAACAAACGAAAAGAAACCATAGTCACCAGAAAGTTAATTACAAATCCTCACATAAAGATATGTAATAAAATTATTTATAGTGTGAGCACAATACAAAAACGCCTTATTTAAATTAATAAATACAATGTAAAAACTGAGTTTGCAATTTAAAATATAAAGAAAGAAATAAAAACTAATAAAATAACCTACCGCTACTTAAAAAAATTGAGCTTAAGCACCTTCTGGCCGAATTCACACTAGTTGTGAATGGATCTAAATCGCACTCCTTGCATATTTCATTAAAATGTCTGCTTAACCGCACAATATATCTCATCATCAGCCTATTAATGTTCCCACTGCTGGGACACAGGCCTCCTCTCTTTAAGAGGGAATGGGCTATAATCTGCCACGTGGGCCCAGTGCGGATTGGTAGATGTCACATGTCTTCGAATTTTTGGTTCTAAGACATGCCGGTTTCCTCACGATGTTTTCCTTCACCGTTTTGAGAGCAGCGGAGATGAAATAAATTACACAAAGTAATGTGCCTACCTGGGTTCGAAGTTCGAACCCACGACCTACTGTTCGTAAGTCGGGGCCGCCACCACTGGGCCACCGCTGCTGATGTCCAATATATCTATTCTGCCTATAATTCGAAGATGAATGATTAATGGATGTAAACAGACCCTAGAGTCCACAGAGTCGAGAATCCCTTTGTGTCATGGTGAACCTTCTAGTTACGGATATTTAAAAGTCAAACTTCCAACTTTTTCATAAGTTGAAAGTAAATTAAGTAACATTAACGTTTGGTATTTTTACCTACTTACCCACGTTGATCGACTCTTGTTTTTCTACAATCGGAAACTCGTATTTGTTTGTTCTACTTTTACGCTACTAAAGTTAATCGCACTCTCTTAGATTTGGCTCGCAGACATTCGCTATGATGGCAACGGTGATAAACTTTTATATCGATTTCAACTTGGAATTTATTTATAGACGACTGTTAAAAATATGTTTATAGCTTTAGTTTAAAGGTACTCGGGTAAATGACACAGCGATCTTTAGAAATGTTATGCGTGGCAGACACAATAACGATGCTACAAGCCGAACTTTTTTATCTTCATAGTGTACACTATGTGTATTACACTCCAATGAAGTAAAATGTGGTTGCTGAGTCACGCCGCAGAAAATTCCTCACCACCTGTTATGATTGTTTTTTGCAACTCCACCTGGTCGTAGAGGGACCAGTCCGAGGCCACTATAACGCTATGAAAATGGCAGCAGATCATTTAACCTCATAGGAACCCGCTCAGTCGCAATATACGTATCTTTTGCAAAATGTCTACTGGTAGCAAAACGACTTTTTCGCAGAATGTCTCTTTCGCAAAATGTCCGCTCTATGACTTTATTGAGCCAGGTTTATAAAATGGTTGTTTTTTTCCGATTTCTCATTAAATGTTAGCCAGTTTTAAACGACTTCCAAAAAGGAGGAGGGGTCTCTATTCGTATATGTTTGTATTTTTTTTAAATCAGCTTCTGAAGTCACCAACCCTTTTTTTATTTTCCATCAAATAAGCATTTATTACTAGTCAACACAAATACCAGAACACTATATTAACCAAAACCATATCATTCAAATTGAGTTAACCGACACGTTGAGCCCGTATTCTCTTTAATTGCTCGCAAATATTTTAATTACATCGCCGGTAAACGTAAATGTATGTCATGGTGTGGTGTCATGTGCGACATAATATAAAACGAATATACCATATTAGTAACTCATTGAGTGACAAATACTGTGTAACAGCACTGTATTTGGTAAAAGCTTTTGTTTGTCTGTCATCCATTTTGTTTTTGACTTCGCTCCTAACTAATGCCACTCACTAATGAGTCAGAGTCACTCCCACTCATGGGATCATAGTCGATAGCAGTTCACCGTAATCTTACGTCAACTTTTGAAGATTAGTAAATACGGGAAAATCAGTGACAATTTTTTACGTATTTTTATGTACCTGGTTGTGATGGGTGATAAGCATTTATTAATTCCCAACCAAGATCATTAGTAAAATAAATGTAATGAAAACGAAAAAGCACAATAACAATCTACCTGTGTATATTTCACATAGCAAAATCATAAAATCTCAACAAAATGATTCTTCTAATTATGCCGGATAAATGAATCGCAAACCCGCGAGTAGTTACATCACGCGACGCCTACCTACTGGTATACCCACCCATCTACACCACTGTGAGCTATACAAGCAATATAAAAACAGTGTAGGTACCCAATATTTCAAAGCAAGAAACCTATCTCCTACCCATATTATTAACGAGCCTAACTCTTGGAGTTTTTTGTAGTACTGTGTTTTTTTCGTTTTTGTTCTGTCAGACCAGCCAACCTCTCTATTTCGTACTCTGTATTTTTCTGCTCTTTTAAATATTCTCTCAATGTTTTGTAATTTTTTTTTTTCTGTTAAGTAAACTAGTCCATCGGTTATTACAGCTTTCAACTGCATTTTTCGTGATGGGGTATACCCGCGACAAAGCTATCCCAAACAGACCATAAATTAGGTGGGTATAGGGGTCGTTTCTCTATAATAACTTTTGGTTTATTTAGTGAAGACGATGATCTCTTACTAATTTATACGTTCCATTTACGTAGTACTTACTAAACCAGTCGACCACTAAATAACTTTCGACTCATTCGGTGGCACTTCACGCCGAATAAGTTCAAAGGCCGCTGGAATATTTTCAGGTATCAAATAAGCCAATGCTAAAATATTTCGCATTTTGTGAGCGAATTCGCTGTCATTGTTGTATTTAATACGTAAGCCAGCTTTCTGTATGCGCTTCCATATACTCTGTGTCAAGTGGAAAAAGCAACACTTATGATAAATTGCTGTTCGGAAATACCCTCAGACTCGCATTTACCATCGGTGGCCAAATTAATAGGGACAGTAATAAGATTTTTGAATTTTCGAGTTTAAGTTGATTTGTGTAATAAATAATTGTTTGTAGGTCTCTTATATATTTTTTATTAGTATCTGTGTTCTATTGGGATCACAATAAATCCAAAATGTATAACAAAACTGTTCATAATTAATCAGGTAAAAAAAATTGTTCATAATTAAGTTTTGCATTTTCCTTTAGGATATGGCATTATGATGCCATTCTCTGATGAGGGTTTCTATGAGTTGCCTTTCGGTGGTAGACACTTCTATGGCAATGGCCCTTTTGGTGAGTTCCCACATGTTCTCAATGGGATTCATGTCAGTTGAATTCTCTGGCCAAGGCAAAACAGTGTCATTCTTTCAGCCAAAAATGCAGTAACTCTTCTGGCTTTGTGGCAGTGTGCTTAGTCATGCATAAAAATGTATTCGACATCATCGGGGAACCATTCATTGACCTGCGGGGCAATACCTGGGTTTCTAATACTCGCTTGTATTGGTCTTGTTTCATCGTTCCTCTTACGGTGTATAGGCGCCCCATGCCTTTGGCTGAGATGACAGACCAAACCGTAACACTAACCGAATGTTTAACCCTATCTACGATGCAATCGGCGTGGTAGCGTTGACTAGGGCGTCGTCGTCTTACAAAAGAACTTTTGTCGACCAAAATTTGAAAAGTTGATTCGTCAGAAAGGCACACCTGTAAATTAACAGAATGAATAGTAGAAAATAGTAGAAAAGTTATTGACTAATTGCATTATTCAAAAAAGTTATTTTTCCTCGACTCCAACCTGCGACAGTCATATTTCGATGTTGTCTGGCCCATTGGAGTCGTTTCTTCTTCATACTGTCGGTTAGGCGTGGTTTTTTTGAAGGCCGCCGTCCCATCAAGTTCTATTCGACCAACCGCCTACGCATTGTTCTTTCCAAAATCCATATACCCTCGTCGTACATCTGCATCGTGGTCAAATGAGCAAAACTCTTTTTATGAGTTTCGAGGCAGATGCTCCTAACTCTTCGATCGGTACGAAGTGTGGTGATCCTTTTTCTGCCACATTTGCCAACCCGAATTGCCTCAAGAGGTTTTTTGTTGTTTAAGGTCCAAAATTGTTGGTACACCACGTAACTTAAAGATTTGGAAGAGCGAAGTGACCTAACACAGGCATTTTTTTGTCTAAAAGGTTACTTCTAACACTAGATGTAGTACATAACTTGTGAATGAATAGTACATTGTTACCTTAGGGGTGAAAGGAACTTATTTAGTCCCGAGACGGGGTTTGGCGCCTGAGCGCAGCGAGGGCGCTAATAGTTCGAGGGACTAAATAAGTCTTTAACCCGAGGTAAACACTGTGCTTTTCATTACGAAGACAAGGAAAGTTGATGGGAATAGGCTTGCCCCCAATTACCTAAATCGGTGGATGGCAATAGGCTTTGCATCTAATTACATCGGTTGATGGTAATAGGCTTGCTCCTAATTAGATTAGTTGATGGCAATAGGCTTGCTCCTAATTACATCGATTGATGACAATAGGCTTGCTCCTAATTACATCGGTTGATGGCAATAGGCTTGCCCCCAACTACATCAATTGATGGCAATAGGCTTGCTCCCAATTACCCAAATCGGTGGATGTCAATAGGTTTGCTCCTAATTACATCGGTTGACGGCAATAGGGTTGCCCCTAATTACATCGGTTGATGGCTATAGGCTTGCTCCTAATTACATCGGTTGATGGCAATAGGGTTGCCCCTAATTATATCGGTTGATGGCAATAGGCTTGCTCCTAATTACCCAAATCGGTGGATGTCAATAGGTTTGCTCCTAATTACATCGGTTGACGGCAATAGGGTTGCCCCTAATTACATCGGTTGATGGCTATAGGCTTGCTCCTAATTACATCGGTTGATGGCAATAGGGTTGCCCCTAATTATATCGGTTGATGGCAATAGGCTTGCTCCTAATTAGACTGGTTGATGGCAATAGGCTTACTCCTAATTACATCAGTTGATGGCAATAGGCTTGCTCCTAATTACATTGGTTGATGGCAATAGGCTTGCTCCCAAATACATCAAATAATTTGACAGCTGTCAGTAGAAAGCGATTCTCCCTAGGGCTGAAAAGTACTACTTTCAACCCGCTCCGCAGGCATGTTATGAACTACTTTCAGAGTATGAGTAATGAAAAATAAATTATTTGTTCTCTACAAACACTTTTTTTCACGGTAACCCAGAGTGATCCGAGGTCCGGCGGCGGCGAGACGGAGCTTAACAACGAGTCCGGGGATGGTCATGCGCGTCGCGTCGTCTAGCTGCTGCTTTTGTTATCAATTTTTCTTTTGATTTATAAACTTATTTTTATTATTATTCCCTTTATTCATTTGTAAACAAATTTTATACATTTTAAAATATTTCTTATTAAACAAAAAAAAAACATTAAAAAATTATAGCCCACCAGTATCGGGAAGTCCAAGCTACCGGTGGTCAGGGCTCGAGAGAAAGGAACCTCCTTACACTACGAGCCGTGTCCAGGAGTACCGCTCTCTGTATCAGGTGCCTGATCCAGCTGCCTAACGAGAGCCTCCTCAGATTTTGGGCGAGGCTATTGGCAATTAAGCCATTGACTGAAACGACTATCGGCAAAATGATCGCTGAGTTCAAATCTTATTATTATTATATCTTTATTCATCTATTAATATTCCTACAGCATAATTTAAAAAAAAAAACATTTAAAAATATTAAAAAATGGTAGTCCGCCGGTGTCGGGAGCAGCGTGGTGGCTACCGGTGGTTAGGGCTCCAAAGACAGGAACCTCCTCACAATGTGGGTCCTTTCGAGGAGTACTGCCTTCCGAATCAGGCCCTTGAGCCTTGAGCCTTGACTTTCCAGGCTTTTAGGCATAAGGCCATTGGCCGTTACGACTATCGGCACAATGGTAACCGAGTTCACATTCAACATGTCGACAATCTCGTGTGCCAAGTCCAGATATTTTATTTGTTTCTCTTTCTCAGCTTTCACGAGGTTCTCGTCATGCGGGATGGTAGCATCCTTACACGGTACGCAGTGAGGTTAGTTCCGCCCTCTGTAGACCTTTAGTATGCGTGCATGACGTTCTCGTTTATTACTTGAGTCCATTTCAAGCGTCGCACACAACCACCGGTAGCAAGGACCCGGCTCAGGGCCGGTTGGCCTCTAGGTCCCAAGCTGGTTGGGTGGCCGGCCTCTCCCCTGCCGACGCTCAGGTGATGGTGACAGTGTTCTTGTCGTCGGCGGAGAGAAATATTCGTCGCTCGAACTCGACGCTGCTGCCACCACCGGTGATGGTGGGGATGGTGAAATCCGGAGATGGTAGGCGCGCGCGTCGTCTAGCTGCTGTTCTCGTTATCATCGTTATTCCATTATACGTCGTAAATATTGTTTCATGAATTGCATAATTTTTTTGAAATCTGTCATCGTTGTCATGTTCATATTTTTGATTTATAATAATCATCATTTTGGTTTTGTGGCGGTTTTAATTATGTCCTTGTTCCCACTCATGGGATCCTAGTGGATAGCAGTTCACCATAATCTTTCGTCAACCTTTGAAGATTAGTAAATGCAGAAAAATCATTTACAATTTTTTTTATGTATTTTTGGCTTCGGCCGTCTACGAAACCGGAGTTTCGTAACTGGTTTCGATGAAGGAATGATTTGTCCTTGTACGTAACTGGTTTCGATGGAGGACATATTTGTCTTTGTACGAAACCACGGTTATGTATCATGGTTACGTACGAAGAATTTACTGTTAAGGTTTCGATGAAGGAATGATTTGTCCTTGTACGTAACTAGTTTCGGTTGAGGTATTATTTTGGTGATTGAAGTAGTTCAGTAGACGCGTTTGCTGTCTACTGAACTGACCTTCATCTTGTAATTACTATTGAAACAAGGTAAGTTGAAATATAGGTAGCACCGAACTACTGACACTCTTTAGTCGCAACAGTACGGATTCTTTTTTTTTTGTTTTAGAAAATAAGAATAGGTAGTAAAGTCCCACAAATTACCAGGAGAACAGAAGCAGGCAGGAGGTATTAAAATCTTTAAATCAAATCTATACTATGCCTTTCTAATACCATGCATTTTTTTTGTTGGAGATAGGAAACCAGGATAGTAAAGTCCCACAAACTACTAGGAGGCCAGAATGGTAAATTAGTGGGGAAATCACCAAATGCCTCCTCCCAGTCTGGGCAGAGCGGTAGGAAGTGTCAGACTTCTACTGACTAAAAGCCACCCATGTTCCTTCTTAGCCCTGTGTCGAGGCCGCGGTATCTTTTTTTGTAATACAAAACCTCCTTCCTACTTCTGTTCTCCTGGTAGTTTTTGGGACTTTACTACCTATTCTTATTTTCTCAAACAAAAAAAAAAAGAAACCGAACTGTTGCCACAAAAGAGAGTGTCAGTAGTTCGGTGTTATAATTCAACCGGACTAACAACCGGACTACTGCAACTAGCCTGATATTTGCGGCTATGAGATCCTGGACCAATTATCACATAAATCAATAGTTTCGATAAAAGAATTAGTATTCCTTGTTCGTAACTAGTATAATTTCATATTTTTGCAAAAATTCCTTGTACGTAACCGTGGTTTCGTACAAAGACAAATATGTCCTCCATCGAAACCAGTTACGTACAAGGACAAATCATTCCTTCATCGAAACCAGTTACGAAACTCCGGTTTCGTAGACGGCCGAAGCCGTATTTTTATGTTCCAAGTGAAACCTAGAGAAAGAAAGTGATTCAGAAATAAAATTGCATTGGAATTGCTGAAAGCTCTCTATACGACCCAAACGGGTAATAAGAATTCACAACGAAAAAATATTACAGTGACAGTCCTTTTCTCTCGTTTCATGAAGCCCGGCTTATTTCGTCACATCCTCCCGATGTCACAGAATATGTTCCGACGACTTAATGTAAGCAGGTGGAGCGGTCAATGTGAGATTTACGTTTTTGTTTTGGGTTAATACTGACTGTCACACCGTAGTTCACTTGAAAAGTAAAATTCATATTTGTGTTGTAGTCAGCTTTTTTATTTTATTTGCATAACATTAGTTTTAATTATTAAGTGTGGATACAATTTTTAGTAGAGAGAAGGCCAATTACACATTTTACTTATAATAAGATCTCTCGGGATAATGATTATTTCGGTATTGTTAACAAAAAAATTACACGAGATCGCACGAATCGCAGTTGTGTAAACGGCCGGAGGGCGACGAACACCTGGGTAGGTAGGTGATTGAGCCACTCGATGTTTGATCATGCCGCTTCCAAGATTTCGCATCTTGTGCAATTATTTTGTTGGTTTCTGATAAACCCAACTCCAAGCCACTGATTAACTTTTGAAAGTTTTTAACGTCTGACATGTCATGCATGAGGGAGAGCAGACGATTTTTCACAGCACCGTATTTATTGTTGGCAGGCGGGTTACATAAAATGTCAGTTATATTGGATGTTCTGGTCATCAGAAGTATTCAGAAGATTCACGACGGCTTCAAATTGATTGAACCAGGAGCGTGGAATCTCCTACCAGATTGGTAACAATCTTGACTGGATTAAAACAGCAGTTATTCAAATTCAAATTCAAATCATTTATTGCATGAAATATGGGTACACATATGGATGAAAAAATACAAATAATAGACCTTTAAACCATATCCTACCCTAACAGGTGTGCAAAATTGGATCATACATCAATATAAAAATCTAAAACAAAACACGAGTAAATGGAATGTCAATAATAATAAACAATTGTCATTTTACACATAAATAACATTATAAATTCATTAATTAATTACATTTATCATTTAAATAATCATGAATTGAATAGTAGGCTTTATTAATCAAATACATTTTTAATTTATGTTTAAATGAAATAAAAGTTTTTGCTTCCTTTACATTTTTGGGCAACTTATTATATATTCTAGGACCCATGCAGAATGGGCTCTTGTCAAACATAACAGTTCTATGGCTTATGGCACGAAGTGTACTGGCAAGTCTGGAACTCTTTAATGTTTCATAATTATTTAAATTCATTCTAATGTCTAGTGCAAGTTCATATACATATAGTGATGGCAATGTCAATATTTTTAAATTTACAAAATATGGTTTACATGTGTCAGTTGGTTTCAAAGAACAGATCGCCCGAACACACTTCTTTTGGGCCCTAAATACAGTTTCTCTCTCAGCGGCATTTCCCCAAAACATTATGCCATATCTTAGTACCGAACCAACATAAGCATGGTAAGCAGATAACAGTGCAGTTTGATTAACGACTTTACGAAGCATATATAGTGCATAGGAGTATCGGTTTAACTTTGTACATATTTGTTCAATATGGGTCTTCCATGTCATATTTGAGTCTATGTGTAGTCCTAAAAATTTTGTAGTGTTTAATTGTTCTATGTCAATGTGTTGATAACTTATATTTAAATTACTTAATTTAGAATTCTTATTTTTGAATGTCATTATATGTTAGGTCGTTCCATCTTGAAATTTTGCTTCCATCACCTGAGTTTTCTAGTGACATTTTTCTTTCGAGATCACCAAGTAAAGAGGTACTCACGCAACCTAAACAATCGAGATTTTTTTAAATCGTTTGCATTTTAATTTTATCTTACAATATAGTCAAAGTATTTGGAAGATAATTATTTTTTCTTAAACTCTACGAATGAGCGACTAGCCACTGCTTCAACATCATTAATTTTGTCTATCATTGACATCAGCAGTTAACTGCCATATTGGAACTCTTTCACGTGAACAAAAAATATCAATTATAAAAACAACAAAACAAGTATTTTAATTGACTTTCATCAAAAAGTTATGTTTTAATCCTATTTGATGTCGGTGTGACATCCAGCCTCTGGCGGTGATATTCGTGTGCGTCCGTAATGGCTCACATTTATTTCGGGCCGTGATACAGCGCATGATTTGTGGTTTAAACACGCACGTACGGCTATTCATACGCGGATATTATATGCGCAGCCTCTGTGGATAAGTGCGGATATATACCTATAATCAACGAAGAACGTTTCCGAACAGATATGTTTTTGAATTGAGTTTTGACTTGTATTGAACAATTTTATTGTCTAAGTTCGCTCAGGGCTTGATAGTTCAATATAAACAGCTGCGAAACAGTGACGCGTTGCGACTAAATTTCTCACAATAGTGACTTCGATCCTGATCTTTGCTAGTTTGGGGTCTGCTTTCGCCAATTACACCAAACGTCAAGCAGCTCAATATATCACAGCTACCTTGATCGGGTGACTGAGCCACCGCCATCTGTGCAATAAACTCAAGTAATATTTATTTATATCTATTTATAGACTCGATGTTCTGGGAAATCAATTCATTCGTAAAAAAATAATTTCAATAATAAAACCGTGCTTTTCAAGTGACAGTTTACGTTTTTAAATTATGAAACAAGTTGTATGAATAGATTATTCCGAACCTGACCCAAAATTCTAACGCGGTCGCGGGTTAGGTTTTTTTAACATTTCTAAGGCGTGCCCTACAGTAATCTTTCCTTTCTTAACTTGACCAACAACGTTCAAAATCCATAAGTCCCTGGTAATGGAATGTTCACTCCTTTTTTCATTTAAATATATATTTTTTACTATGTTTAATTCCGAATCACATTTATGAACATTTATAACTGTCATTAAATTGCAGTTTCCTCCAATGTCATTAAAAATGGTCATTACAGGCTCAAAACTTGAATTTACAACATTTTTTTTTACATTATCCAATTTTATGTCAATTTCGTTTTTTGCAATATTTGGAGTGCATTTGTGTATTGTCTCTTTGATGATTGTTGTGTTTTGCTGTAAAACATGTATTAAGTCATTAATCATAACACTATCGAGGCAGTCGGAAAAAATATACGCCATTCTTGAAAAATAGTAGAAAATAATTGTTATTGATGAAACATAGTTTCATTTTAAATTTAATTTATTTATAAACACTCAATACTTAGCTAATACTTAGCTTAGCTTTGTAAGCCTGTATGTGCTGCTTGTTTTTTGTACTTTTGCCCGGTTTTTGGCCAGCATCGTTGTTTATTTGACGTTTTACTATTTAATTCGTTTTGCATTTTTGTAAGTATTTTGTCGTAATTGATATGAGACGCGAGGTTGTCGACATGTGGGACGTGCGTACCAATGCCGATGGTCGTGTCGGCCAATGGCTTAGTAATTTTAGGAATATTTTAAAATGTGTGACTAAAGGAAATGAACATAGACTCTAAAATATGCAATATTCACAACGATTTTGATAAAGTCGGGGGACTTTGAAATTTTATACGGGCATAGATTTGTATGCATACAGACGTGTTGAGGGTAATTTAAAAAGTAAATTCGAAGTCCCCATACGTATTCATAGAAAATGGAAAAACGAAAATGTTTTTCATGCCAACGTTGAATAGGCTTACATTTTGATAACTTCTTCAAAAATTGTGAAGTTTCTCGTAAAATTGTTATTAATCATGTCCTTGTAACTTTTCAAATGAACGGCATAAAAGTTTTCTCCTCGTTTAGAACGACATTTTATGAGCGTGGGCTGACTGTAATTTATTTTCTAGTTTTCATGAGTCATAGATATTTTCTGTAAAGATTGCGATACTGTATGTCGTGTGTTTTAAATAACCTGAAAAACGTCTTAAATAACTTAAAATAAATTTTTGAAACCATGACCAACGCTAATTACGTATTTTTCCCATATCATGGCTAAGTATGTTTCTTCATAATATATAATAATAATAATAATAATATTCCACAACTATCACACAACGCCATCTAGTCCCAAGCTAAGCAGAGCTTGTGTTATGGGTACTAGACAACTGATAAACATACTTATATATTTCTAAATACATACATATTATAGATAAATTACACCCAGACACAGAACAAATGATCGTGCTCATCACACAAACATTTGTCCTGGGTGGGAATCGAACCCACGACCTCCGGCATAGCAGTTAGGGTCACTAACCACTAGACCAACAGGCCAGTCAAACAGTTTACATTGTCTTGTACTTAATTTTGCCCTACAAACCCATTTTTACGGTTTGCTTGTAGGAACGCAGATAAAATGGAATTCATTCCGCTAACAGATTTAGGAAACACTATAAATTGATCCACTTTTCTTTTATCAGACTCTCACACTTTATGATTAGTGTTGATGTGGTTGACAATGGTGCTATCCTAGTACGACGCTAATGTAACTTATGCACTCGAGACTTGACATGCCGCCCAAAAGCATAGCATCACGCATGTAATCCCTAAAGGGTCAGGTAGAGATGTACCTATAGTACCGTTCACAATTCGTCAGAAATATTTAAGTATCGAGTAATACTGGTCTCAAAGCGATCAACATTTATTTTTTTATTATTCATTGACAACATTCAAATCGACAGAAACTACAAATAACTTGCTCTAATGACAAATTCGTCATATTCGAAGCGGGTGTATTATGTAGTTAACCAAATGACTGGTTACCCGCTTAGTTAAATGCACATTGAATGTTAGCTATTCAGATTGTTCATATTCGCGTGGCGTTTGTATGAAGTTGTCTATGTAACTTACGACAATTTTAAATGCGTCTGTACAGCCTGTTAAGGTTATGGAAAGTAGATGATCTGAGTTGTAATTCTTTTTCGACTCTTTCAATTTAATAGAAAATTGGGGCTTGCCGTTTGTATCGATCCAAAATATCGGAGTAATGTATCACCTTATCCGACAGTCGTTGCATTGCACCGATACATTGGCAGCTAGTCTAAGTACCTGAATCAGAGAAAGCATCCGTACATGGTACGCGGTCAGCTGGATTTCCCTGTTTGTAGCCCCATAATATGAACGCATGACGTTTTCATTGATGGATTGCGTTGATCGCATGCACTGCACACTTCTACCTGAACCTCGGACCCTGTCAATGGCTTGTGGGCCTCGAGGTCTTTCTCATCGACAAGCAGGTGGTGGCATCAAAGGTGGAGAGAAATACTCGTCACTAGAACTGCCACGGCCGGTGTACAGCGCTCACGACGGGGCTGGGTTCCCTTGGCGGCGAGGTGGAGCTGTGCGACGGGTCCGGAGTTGGTAGCTATGCTCGTCGATCTGCTGATCTTGTCAACATCATCTTCAAATTTACTGTTATTGGTTTTCGTTAAGGCTTTTATGTGGTTTTGTTTTAATTGGTCTCATTTTCTTGTATTCTTGTTTAAAATGAAAACGATTATTA
This sequence comes from Diarsia dahlii, assembly GCA_949775195.1. NCBI lineage: Eukaryota > Metazoa > Arthropoda > Insecta > Lepidoptera > Noctuidae > Diarsia > Diarsia dahlii. Next base: position 20,941,807 of record OX459197.1, on the reverse strand, counting down.
TTTTAAGACAGAGATGAGGTACCAAGCTGTCGAAAAAAAATGTATAAATATGAATCTTAACAAAAATCGAAGGATGAAATTGAATGACGTCTGTTGACTTTAGAGTTGCCATCTTATTTTTTTTTAAACGTTTCCCCACACTCGGAATTTCTTCTGTATCGTGGGTGCGTTCACAAACATACAAATTCACACAAAAACCCAGACCCAGAAAACCAAGGTCATACAAATTAATATTTGTTCCGTGCGGGGATCAAACTCGCGGCTCGCGGTTTTTTTTTTAAGTTTCACTTACTTAAGCCACTGCGCCAACCGTGTCGCAAAATAATTAATCTTTATTGTTGTGAGTTTTTTAATAACTCAAGGAATAACATTAAGACGAGAGATAATAAATAACAATCCACACGTTGATTAATGAACTACATAAATATCGCTGAAACACATAGATAGATACACACACTGCTTCGAAGTTTCGAACTACAGGCCTTAATCAAACAATTATGTCTTCAATATGTACTGATCAATCAAAGTTAAGGCATACAAGAGCCAGACTGCGGTTATCGTTTACACAGTTAACTTGCTGATTAGTCAGACATAAGTTGACTTGAGATATTGATTTTTAATACGATTGCTTGTCTCGTCTTCGCCAAACTATTCAATTCAATGCATTAATCTTACTCTTAACTTGATTTTTTATTGAAATATTTACTTATAGTGTACCTGGACCGATAACCTATTGGAATTAGGCAATATTTAAATAAAACTCTTGTTGTTAGTAATACACTTATAAAAATTAATTTATAAAACTCATAATAAACCCTAATATAAATAGTTAAATTTAGTATACTTATAAATAATAAAAACTAAGAATATAAAATTAGGTACCTGCATTGGCAGGAAAGCAGGTGCATACGCTACTAAAATTCAACAACAGTGATGTGTCTTTTAGATAAGGCAGTAGTTGAACAAATCGATTGAAGGACGTTCGTTTAAAATCATTTGGATTAACAAAAAAAAAAAAATTGCCACTACTCTTTCAATTTCCAAACACGTACCGTCGTTCCTATTTTTTTGTTCTTATATTAATTCTTGTACCTAATGTTCTATATTTATATATATCTTTTTATTTCAAACAGTTCCTATGGTTATGCCAATATTCAATGTCATACTGGGTTATTAGAATATTATTTTGCATTTACGCAATCTAATACAGACCACATCCGAGGAGGTAATCTCGGAGGTGACCTCCTGGCTTCAAGATGACTTGGCACTCATTTATTTTTTCTGAAGCTATTAGACGCTAACACATCAATTTGGTCTGAGTATGAACTATAAATAGTTCATACTCAGACCAAATTGATGTGCTAACGTCGACATAACCGTATCAAGCAAAGTGGCACTGTTGAATAATACGAGTACGTTGACAGCGTCCTGCGCTGGGCCCCGCAAATATTTTCGCACCATCCAGGTTTTCTTTGTCTGTGATATTGCAGATTTCTGTTAATTCTTCATAGGCTTGCTTAACAAATTGTAGCCAGTTCTTTGGGTCACCTGCAAACACTGGGAGTTCCTTTGGAGTGCTAAAATAACTGAGTTACCGGTTGTGGCTGTTGTGTGAGGGTGTCCTATTTGCGTTCTCGGTGGTTAGATTCTGAGGTTCAGCACACTGAGAGTAACGTCAAGCAGCGGCAACGGGGTGGCTCTAGTGGCTGTGATGGCGCGAAAAGTGCGCGCGTCGGTGACGATGCTGATTTCGGACTCAAAAACTAGAGGGCATGCTATTAGTGATTCGAAATGGTTGCTTTGCTGTTTCAGCCATTCCTTAATGTTTCTTGGCGGAGGGCATTTACCTTCGCTTTGTGGACTCAGCTTTTAGTTCCTGCTCTTCGCTTAGCTCTGCAAGTCGTCCCTATAAAGTTTTATCCAGCTCCATTGAAATTTCGTTTCGGCCTTTCGTTTTGCAGTTTCTAACTGTAATTTGAATCTTGAGCTTTTGGAGCTTGATTTATAAGAGTTTGCACTTTGAGCTTTATCGCAAGAATACGTTTTTGCTTCTAGAAAGGCGATAAGCACACTTTCAGGCTCCACATGTTGGTGCTCGAGCAATTGTTGTTCCTGCAGCCGCGCCTTTGCCCTTGTTGTAACGCCTTGTAGTAGCGACGGCGTATGAATCATGATCCGGCTCAAAGGACCAAATGTAGATGGATAATAATTACCTATCAATTAATGCTAGTGAGAACTACAAAAAAGTTGGCCGATTATAATAAAGTTTTTATTGAAGCACACTGACAGAACAAAAACAGGTGTAATGACGACAAAAACAAAACATATAAAACAGTAAAACTAAAAAGTATCAAAAACATGTTTTATACGTTGTCAACAGTCACCTTATATTCAACCACTTCATTCTCAACATTCACGCTTCCAAGAATATCGGGTATACATTAAATATATTACCTAACCTATAGAAAAATCTATACACCTTGCAAAATCTGTCCCACAAAGCCTTTCAATATGGATCTCCTTAAAAAAGGGCTATAATGTTACCCTGTATGATACGAGCATTTTATAAATAGCCCTGTTCCGGCCAAATATGGCCGTATACGCGTGGATACGGCCATGTAACGGCCACTTATTTTTTATACCGCTCCTTAGGTGCCCAATACGTAAATGCATGACTAACTTTTATTCATGACCGATATATTTTTGGGTTAAGAAAAAATTAAGGTATGTTTTTGGAGTAACATACGGTAAAATCTTGGTTATTTATAAGGATATTTATGACATAATATTGTGTGTTAAGTTAACTTTACATGCTTCGAAATATCGCAAACACGTAAAACCTACGTTTTAGTATTTAAAGTATTATGTTATTTTAAATAAACAAATCTATTATCTTTAATCGTGATGTTTATTGTTAGAATACGATATAATATAATAAAATACACTATAAACTAATTATTATTAATAATTGTAGACATACCTGTAAACAAAGGAACGACATTTAAAGTTTATCATTCTCTCCTGCGCAATTCTACATTTCTTAAACTATTAAATAACATAAAATATACTTTTTAGGGTCAAAACGTCAAAATCTCCATTTTAACCATAGGCAACGATGTCGAGATTTTACATGTTATATTTAAAACGTTTTAAGTTAGTTTGTGCAATTATGCATTCTGTCCTCTTGATTGTTTTGGCTATGAGATTAGCCAAAAGATTTTTGTGAGATTTTCCATTGATGTTCAAAAATCTTTAGTATCATTTATAATTCTCGTCGAGTATTACACGTAATGATTCTAATCTTCACATGACCCTATGTTTCATTTAAATCAAATAACATTTACTCTTATATGATTTCAGAGTCATGAATAAGTATATTTATTAGCAAGACACAATCTATTTACGTTTGGTAACATACGCTATTATTCGAACAAAAAAAAACGATTTACAGCTCAACATTTACCATCCAATAAGTAAATAATAATAATAATAATAATATTCCACAACTATCACACAACGCCATCTAGTCCCAAGCTAAGCAGAGCTTGTGTTATGGGTACTAGACAACTGATAAACATACTTATATATTTCTAAATACATACATATTATAGATAAATTACACCCAGACACAGAACAATTAATGATCGTGCTCATCACACACACATTTGTCCTGGGTGGGAATCGAACCCACGACCTCCGGCATAGCAGTTAGGGTCACTAACCACTAGACCAACAGGCCAGTCGAATAAGGGAAACAGATTTATTTTTATCCGACAATACAGTATTTATTTGTTAATAAAATATGTCCAGTAATATAAAATATGTAAAGCTTTTTCATAGTTAAAAGCCATCGCTTTATTCGATAAAGAGAAATGATACATAATATTTTATTACGAGAAGTTGTTGGAACTCTTCCAAAAAACTTAACTTTTTAGCTCAGCAAGTAACCGTGATCTGGTTTTTGAATTATTTTGTTTAAAGGCTATATTTTATACCGTTCCTATTTTTGAATTGCTAGCTATGGGTTTTCACCAAGTTCTGAGATTTTACTCGAAAAACGTACAATCGAACAAAAACTGTTCCTGGTGATGCGATTCCTCGATAATTTTCAGATATAGGTTTAACATTGAACTAATTTATTTTCCGTTCATTCATCTTTTGAAATATTTCTTAGAAACAAAACATAATAAGATGGTCCAGTGGTGGCGGCTTGAGCGCGTCGGTGGCCGGTCTCTTTCCTGCCGTCGTACAACTAGAGAGAAATATCTGTTGCTCGATCTTGATGCAACTGCCGCTGCCGGTGACACTACTAACAAAGGTGTTCTTGGGTCCAGCGGCGCGGCGGCGTGGAGGAACTACACGACGAGGGCTGAAAGTGGTGGGCTTCCGCGTCGGGAAGCAGCTCTGGTTATCATTTTACGTAATAATTCAATAGTATGAAATCTAGGAGAAGACCGGGAAGTCTGAACTGCTTCTGGAGGGAGGTGAGCTGGTTGGAGTAATCGGCCACCACGGCTCACGCACAATGGTCCACCTTATGGACTAAGTGCGGAAACCTGAACCCCAGAAAGAAGTGTGAAATCTATTGAAATATTCATAATATTTTTCGTTGTTGTGTTCGACGACGAGACGAGATTTCGTTCCTGGAAAGTCCTGTTTTAGTTTTTTTCTGTTTTTTTTTTTGGATGAATTTACTCTGTTGACTGACTGAGATGGGGCTGCCAGAGCGATTTTAATTTTTTTAAACTTATTTAATTATTATTTCTTAATTTTCTACCCAATTCTAACTCTTTTATCTTACACTGAATTAAACTATTGGTGCAATAAAAGTTAAAATACCATTTTTCAAAAAAATTGAGAATTATAGTGTTGCAATTATAATTATCTTTCTCATTTTGTTGCCCTCATCCCAATTCTTTGGGTGGGCGCAGCATGTGATCTTCGTCTATGCTAATTCTCTATTACCCGCCATTTTATCAGGTACCCAATCATATTTCTAGTAAACTATTTTTTCATGTGAGATTATTTATATTTAATTTTGTAAGACGTCCAGCTGCCTTTTGATACCTTGTCAAAATGATCTAATTTATTTCAGACTTGGAAAGCTTAAGATCTAGGCCAAAAGATTTGTTTCAGGAATTGTCAAGCTTGATACAACTTTGTCTACGTCAATTTCTATCATTTTTCCAATCAGCTAGATTGATGGGATGGATAGCCAAACTAAAAACGAATGACTCTCTCTGACCAGTTGCCGAGAGTTACTACGGGTGTGTTTACCGTGAGTTCATACAGAACAAACAATTTTGATTACTCTTCATTTTAACCGCAGATTGTAAAATATTTTCACTTTTAAAAGCCTTGCTTTGTGTGTTCCTTAATTACTTCTTTTATCAGAGTTAACAGAATTAAAGGCGATCTTAATGTCAACGTCTGGCACAAGCTTTCTTTTTGCTAAAGGGCCAATCGACAAGTATCATTATCTCATGGCTGGCCCCTATTGGACCCAAAAAGTAATCTGTAGGGTCTGGAACTTATTTATAAGTTTTGTTGTACAATTTACAACATATTTTTAAATTGTAGCTTTGTCTTTTGCACGTAGGAAGTTGAATAGTAGTTTCAAGGCCCTTAGAAGTTCTGCCCCACAAGACACACTACTAAAGTGTTACCTGACCATTTTATGCTCATTAAAATTCAGGAATAAATTGTCTAAGTTTCGTAATGATTTCCACGCGGCTTGTATAGAGATAATGATGTTGATGGTTGTTGAATAATGTTATAATTCATAGAAGGTTCGATAATTTGAAATAAACTTTCTAGTAACTGCAATCAAATATATTTCACCTTACACCAAACCCTCTGGTTTCTAATAATCTTATCAAAGTTTAAAAAGTATTTGTCGATCTGAAGAACTTTTACCTGAACTAAGTAATTCCTAACAATTAATCCACCTTCACCGTTCTCTATATTTATACGACCATAAATCGAATTCCCGGAGAATAGTACAAAAACATCGTTCAATTATTCCACTAGGGACGGCAATCCACTTAAACCGTACAGTTGCTAGTGATGGGAATTGAATCGACTTCGACTTCCTCTTGCGACTTCAATCGCTTAGAGAAAAACATTCTTGTAGATGGTGATTGTCTAAGCTTGCACCGTGAACGATAGATATTATGTGATCTCTTTTTCGCCATGAAATATTTTTCTTTTTTAATTTTAAAAAATTATGTAAGTCACGATTCGTAGACTAAAATACACAAATTACTGTCGCAAAATAATTGCCGAACGATCGCACGAACCGATCTAATAAATAAAGTACTTATTTAGTAAAAATAACAAAAATATAAGCATACGGGCATACGATTTCTGGGCAGTGGCCTACAGTAATTTCATTTTCTTTTAATTCATTTATAGACTGCTGAACCTTTTTCTCTATTTCTATGTAATTTTTAGACATTTTAATTACTCTTTTATGCATGTCTATTATCCGTGTCTCTTTTATCAAGGTAATAACCAACAAATGAGCAAGAGTTGGATTTTTTCTCCCAATATATCGGTTAATTTTACTGTGCCAACCTTCCAAATTGTTTGTTGTTCTTATTTTTGCATAACTAATTGCTTTTTGTTAGAAAATAAAAAAATTAAGAACCAACACAGCTTGATAACCATCCAGTATTGACCCCAAGTTTCCTTGTCATTCTCTATATATGTAAATATAATAATACACATCCTACATTTTGGGTTACATAATTCGCTAGCATAACTAGACTACACGTTAATAAAAACAAGCACAAATACTTTTTGTATCCAAACAACATTTGCGATGCAGCATTTAAATTTTGTGTGTGAAGCTCAGTAGCCCGAGTTCAACAAAATAGCGAGTGTTTTTTGAAATATAGTGAATATTATTTAACTGCCGTCGGCGACCATTTTGAACGCAAGACCGGTTGACTAACAAACGGGTACATTTATAGTCGTATGCAAATCAAATTGCATCGTTGCCGAGCCAATGTGGCTCAGTAGTTAGAAGGTTTGGTCGGTCCTTTGGAGTTCAAATTCACCTGAAAATATTTTTTTAATAATAAAGTAAATAACAAAAAACAGCATCATAATTAAAAAAATATATTATATAAGTTTCGATAGGTCCCAACTCGAAAGACCCCGAAATATAGTAGGTAAGTAACCTTCAACAACATGATTTATAAAACAGTAATGGAGCAAAGGAACAATCACTTTAAGCTTTTATTCAGGAGTTTTTGTAACGGAGGACAAAAGACTGTTAGGGAGCCATACTCATAATTTAGCAAAAGACTTTTGACTATGAATCTATTGCATTGCAAATAAAATGTTTAAAGTTATTTTTTAGTTAAAGCGTTGTTATAGAAATATGTTTGGCAAAAAGTCCGAAACAAAACTTAAACTTCAAACGTCATTTACTTATATAAAGTGTTGCAGAAAACTGAACTTAAAAACAATAAAATCAAAAATTAACCGACACTAACCGAACTCCATAAAAATGTAGCATGTGCTACGCTGCTACAAGCTTACTACGGCGTAGTCTCAGCCGCTACGTCGTAGCACAACTTTGTTCAGTTCGTTTGGGGCTTTTTCTTCGCGACTTTCTTAAACAAGTTTTATAAAGTAAAACCAAATGTGTACCGCAGGCTTGTTAGTGTTACATGCTTTTAACTGAAAGTTGTTACCCTAAATATTTTACTAGGAGAGAATGGGAACAGTTTTTGCAAGTTAAAAACGGAGATATTGTCTTGTTAAAACATTTTACATAAATTAATGTTGTAAATAATAAAGTAAATTAGCTAACGGTATAAAAGTTTCAAGATCAATTTATGACATGAATTCGTTAGCAGCAACAAATCAAATATTAACATTACCTACACAATCCCGGATTCCTGTAAAATTGAAACATACTTCCATCGAAGCACTTGAATGAAAAGTTAGTATCAAAAGGCAAACATTAACAAATTACTTCAGAACAATTTGGTCGGGGGAAACGTTCGATCAAAACGATCCAAAGCTATTTGGAATGAGTATCGATTGGTTTCGCGATTCTTTAGCAAACAATGTTTCACTTTCAGCCTTGAATTATACTGATTGATTCAAGGCTGAAGTGATGTTTATATAATTTCTATGATGTATTTTTTGTAAAATGTAAATAAAAAATAGTAGTTTATGCGACTGTGCATAATGAAGGGCATTACAACACAAGTGTGGGTTTAAGAAACGAGCCGAAGGCGAGTTTCTTAATAGCATCACACGAGTGTTGTAATGCCTAATTATGTATAGTTGCATACACTACTTTATCTTCCCAAATATCATAAGGGCTCTATGATGGGTTCAGGAACCATAGGGAAATGACCAGCATTGTTACCAGTGTAATGCAATAAAAAATAAATTGAACACACACAGAAGCAAATTATTTATCATAGTAATGGTAGTTAACATTAAAATAAAAAAAAATGTTTAAAATGTAAAAAAAAAAAATGTAAATGTTTAAAATCATACTGAATTGGGGTTTCGTATCGATATCTATTTTAATGTAGATACTAGAATAGCACACTCACTTGAATTTGACACCTGTTCCAAATTTAAACTCATAACCTACTGTTTTCAGTAGGTTATGAGTTCATAACAATTCCGTTTATTTCTGCTTTTTGGTAATGCTGGTAATTGCCTATGGTTTTTGAACGCATTGGAGAGGGTTTATGATATTTGGGTAGATAAATACTTTTACGGAATATTCCAAGATGTTATTAAAGTAAACTAAAACAAAACAACAAAACTGAAACAGAATCTTTCTGGATACATTTGCGTTACTTTAACCAACTTCTACAAATTGTTGTTGCAAAAGTACACAAAATAGTTCGTCACGACACAACTTAGCTGATTTACCAATGCAAACAGCATACACGTTTAGAGCAGTTTATGCAATGTTTATCGCAATTTGCGTTCGGCTATGGCTTGTTATAATGTCGGCCAGTTCCGTCGCTCACAAACAAATAATTCACACGACTTTATGGTCAGTATTTTGCGCGTAAAGGGAAATGCTCGAAATGCTCGTTTCAATGCTCTAAAAACGGGCATTAGTCGGATTGCGAGCGGGCAATCGATTTCGTGAATCGTTCGCGATTTGCTAGATTTTTTGGACACGTTTCAACTAATCGGTGTTTCCAACTTTTTATTCGGAAACGGTTTTTCTATATTTCGCGTCACCGGTTCTATTATTTTCTTCTATTGAGCGTAATATTTGCTTTAACCTAGATGGTCTGGTGGCCTTTCATATCATCAAGCAATATTGTTTTAATCTTATTTAAGTGTGGAAAAGTGATGGCGCTAGACAGACTGAGCTATACAACTGTTACTCTGCACTAAGATTAAAACAATCCAGCTTTAAAACGTCATGGAAACCCCACTGAACTGATTGACAACACGTGTGCGATCAATTACTATCTTTAAGTGCAGTTACAATAATGAATTATCGGATGAAAATGAATTTCGAGATAACTCCTACCTTATTGTTTTTAGGGTTCCGTAGTCAACAAGGAAAAGTTTCACCATGTCCGTCTGTCTGTTTTTTTAGATACCTACATAGATGGGCAAAAGTATCCTCTCACTTCTTACACTGCATTAAGCTCATCATCATCATCATCAGCCTATAATGTTCCCACTGCAGGGACTCAAGCCTCCTCTCTAAGAGAAGGATGGGCTATAATCTACCACGCGGGCCCAGTGCGGATTGGTAGATGTCACATGTCTTCGAATTTTTTGGTTCTAAGACATGCCGGTTTCCTCACGATGTTTTCCTTCACCGTTTTGAGAGCAGTGGTGATGAAATAAATTACACAAAGTAATGCGCCTGACGGGGTTCGAACCCACGACTCACTGTTCGTAAGTCGGGGCCTCCACCACTGGGCCACCGCTGCTCTCCACATAAGCATCGCATTAAGCTACTTTACTAAAATACCCACATGTGTATTCGTAAAGGTATCGTTTGAGGACATACTACTACCCACTACCCAGTAACAGTGATCTAACAAGCAACTATTCTAAAAGTTCGCAGCACCGTGGCAGCTAAATATCTCGCAACATCGGTCAGCGTACCAAGTTCTCAGTTACTTGTCCACAAACTTGGGAGAATTTGTGTAACACGCTCTCCAGGTATTTGCCATGTAAATTTGTGAGTATAAATTGTTTGTCTAGCTTTCTATGTTTGTGGAATTAACTAGTTATTGAGTTAATAAGTAACTTTTGACGAAAACTTCCCTGAATTTTGGTGTGATTGGCAAATATTATAGTACCATTTAATTATTCAAATGTTACAAGTACATCAAACATGTTACATCAACTGCAATAATCAAGTCGTAAGTTTCTCATTACGTCTTTTGCTTAATATCAATAGTAGTCATAACTTCATAAGATAGCATTAGGCCCCTTATTCACAAACATTTCGATTCGATTTCGATTCGGATAGTCGTATGTCTATCTCGCTCACTTTCGTAATGCCAAAAAAGACAGATATAAAACTGGTCGAATCGAAATCGAATCAAAGAGTTTGTGAGTACAGGGCCAGACCTGTAATAAATTGAGTTGAGCGCATGCAACCACTAAACCAAGATAATAAATAGAATATTATACTTTTAAAATCGATTAAATTACTGTCTGGCTTTACTATCTATATTATGAAACCCCTCACACAATCTGCACAAGCCTATGGATTCGCAAACGAGAAGAACTAAACAAATAAACGAGTGTATAAATATGAAAATATTCATCCGGCTTGCGCAAATACAACGCAGTCCCGGCGAACAAACAAACGTGTCTGTACCTACGCATTGCAAGTTGTTCTCAAACTAACCAAGATTTTTTATCTCAATAATATGCAATTTTAAGATGTTTAGCATGACCAGCGTGCCGTACCGTGCCTCGGAAAGCACGTTAAACTAAGCCTTTGGTTCCGGCTGTCATTTGTACATCTTTGACAGTCGTTACAGCTAGTCAGTAGCTCAAAAGTCTGACTACCAGTTTTACCAAGGGGTATCGTATTACCCAGTAATATAGCTGGGTTGTGGAGGTCAGATCGCTCCATGTAAAATACTTTCCCAACATAGTTAGGAAAAGGCTAGGCAGATGATGAGTATGAGTAAGTACTCGTATATAAAAGAGAAGCCGAGAATGGAGGGCTAAATGTCGTTACATTACATTTATTTATTTTTCAAGCAAATTTGGCTCATAGGTAATACCTTACAGACAAATAATTTTGGTGAACATCTTTTGAAACGCAATACTACGTTTCTGTACAAAAATATGTACTAATTAATACCTGATTCGTGAAAGAAATCTTAAATAATTAGTTTATAAACAACGTATTTCAGATTAGTTTCAAGTAAGAGAGCGTAACGAGAAGGTTGGCAACCAGTGTGTAGCATTATAATCTTGTAACCGTGGCTCGTAGTCGCCACACGTCATTGTGCCAGTTGTGGCGCTAAGGCCTTCCCCACTCGCTACTTGCTCCCAAGGGAACCGATGTTGCTGCGGTACAAGCGAACAGATGCCAGCGGTTTATTTATTTATTTAAAGAAGACATTAAAATCGACTTACACATTGTCATGTATTTATTTGTAAAGATTCTCGGTTCTAAAACCATGAAAACCGAACAATACTCGTATTCTCTAAATTGATATTCCATACGCTTATTAATAAAACTTTGGGCAAAATAATCATCACTCAGCTGCTGCTATCCTACACTTAGTTTAAGGCCCGCTGTCTTTCTTTTTGCCCCAACTGACGCCACTAGATTTCTCATCAGTAATAATAATCGATTAATTTCAGCTAAACTGTTATATCAAAAGACTCTCTTCTTGTTCTTCTATAATAGGAATACATTACAAGTTACTATGTACAGCGACAAATAACTGTCGCTTTCATTGTGTTACCTTTTAGACTGTTCCTCGTTGATCCAGTGGTCGGGGCTGCGGGTTGTTCGAAAGAGATACCGCGGCTCCGGACACAAAGGGCTGACAAGGAACATGGCTGGTTTTTAGTCAGTAGAAGTCTGACACTCCCTACCGCTCCGACCAGAGCGGGAGGAGTCAATTGATGATTTTCCACTCTCCAAATGGGTGCTAGATTTGTGCCGGGTGTGTGCAAAGAAAAACGAGAGTGTTGATTTCAATTGGCTCACCACCAATTGATATCAATACTCTCGTTTCTTTGACGTATTGACATTTACTTCGTTCTGCATTTTCCTATGATTATTTCGTCGTGATTGGTCCAAATTATTATGTACTAGCTTTTGCCCACGGCTTCGCCCGCGTGGATGTCGGTTTAACTACAAAAATGACGATTTTCTATACAAACTTTCATCCCCTGTTTAACTCCCTTAGGGGTTGAATTTCCAAAAACCCCTTCTTAGTGCTCCCCTACATTATAATAGGAAGCCGTGTGCAAAATTTCACATTCCTAGCCCCAGTAGTTTCGGCTGTACGTTGATATGTCAGTCAGTCAGTTCTCCTTTTATATATATAGAAAGATTATGATTCCGTTTTTTTTGTTCATGTGGTTTGATTGTATAAAACATATTTATTTCGTTAAAATTGGTGGTGAGACTTAGGACTTAAACGTAACTGGCGTGAATATGCTATCCCATGAATGCCTCGCCATACATGCCTTGCCTTACACGGATTGCAAGCGTGACATATTCTTCTATATGATTTCTTTTACTCATCGCTTCTGACTTGCACCACGTGTTTAAACCCTCAACGGACTACGCTCAGCACGTCGTCGCTCATTTAAGTTTTTATTCCGCCAGGAATCTAGGCTTTAAGTTCTAAATGAGTGTTATTTTAAACTCGGCTAAAAGCAGCACTCAATTTACATTTTCACGACTCCTCCTTCTATATAATGATTGCGTTCGCAACAGTTATTTTTAGTAGAAGTTTCCTTTAAAAAGGGAAGTGTAATTATTGCTTTGTATTTACGGGGAATAAGTTCTTTGATTGAAATGGTTGATGCAATAGTAAGTGAACAGAATTGAAATTGTTTCTTTTCTTTCTGTAAATGTTATTTACATACCGACTCTTACTGCCGCATTCAGAGAAGTTTAATGATTACTTAAGCCAATTACTTAGTAAAGATTTGATTCATTATTGAAGGTTTTCATGTCAAATCTTTACTAAGTGACGGCTTAAGTCATCATTAAATATCTCTTTGTACGGCAGTTATAGTCAGAAGGATCAACCAGTACAGTGGATTTTAGTCACTAGTTAAAAGGGACCGGCCTTCAGTAGTAAGCATTTCGGGCTGATAATACAAAGGCTACCTCGGAGACCTAGGGGGAATGCTGAGCATCAAAACCAGGGTTCCATTCAATGTTAATGGGTTTTACCATCAAGAACTTCTCATTAGCAACAACTAAGCATGGTTTTGAGCAAAAAACTCTCCCCTATCACATGGGACTTATACGAACACACCTGTGCTTGTTTATGCGTGTGTGTGCCTGTGTGTGTGCTTGGGAATTACAGATGTGATATTGTGTTATACAATAACCTGAACTTACACAAAAACATCAAACAAAATATAAGCCGCCACGTGTGTGGTACTGCATTTATTCCTAGTTTCCACGCTTCACGTAACGATGGTTACGTAATCCCCTTGCGTCGGTTTGTTATCTCAGTATTAAGGAAGCCATTATATTATGTGCATGTAGTTTGTGTAGATTTTTAGTTATCAATATTGTGACAATTTTACGTGACAGGTGACAATGACAATTTTTATTATTTTTAGTCTGCCAATGCATGGATATATTATTGATTCAAATGTTAAAAAAGAGGTTTTTCTGTGGGTGAATTTAGTCAGTAGGCGTCTGACGCTCCTTTTCTCTCGGCCCAAAGCGTCATTCACGTAAGGTCATTCAAGATGATTTCCCATCCACCAAAAAGAAAAAAGATAGGTCCCAACAACTCAAATGAAAATCAAAATCGCAACGTAAATACGAAGCAACCAGTGAATTTTATTCACAGTTACATTTCGAGTGTAGTTTCATATCGATAAAAATAAAAACAAACAAAAAGTTAAAAAAGTGACATAAAACTCAACATTGGAACAATATCGCAGCACTGTGAAATCGCAGTTACACGCTAAAACACTTTTAAACTGAATAATGCTGGAACGATTGTACTTTTGAGAATACCTATATCATCTATTGAGTCTTTAACGACCGCAGTGAGCTCTAGTTATAAACTGTGGAAATAAAAACTTAAAATAGGATCACGGATTTTCGGAAAAGGTGATCTAATAATGTGAATTAAACTTTGCACTAACGGAATGCTTTTGCAGATGTCTATTAGGTTGTACCTTGGTATGAGTAGGTACTTATGGTGGTCTGTTTTGATTTGGAAAAGCAAGACATTGATTCTCAAACTGAATGTGGATAAATATGACATTAACATGATGCTTGACCCACAAATTCTAAACTCTAAGAATGCATAAGGAAATAGGCTGTCATAAGTAGGTTTAAATTCAACTCTGCACCCTTAGTATATACTACAGTTACCGTTGGTTTAGGAACCACTAGCTTCCAAAAAATTATGAACTGTTACTTTTCAATGATTAATTGTTATCTATTGACAAAAAATATAATAAGGCTTTAGGTGGTCAGTCACATGACCAATATAGGTCCAAAAATTTACCTTAGAATAAGAAAGTTACTAGGTGTGTAGCTAAAATGATTTTCAATGTAGCCTGTTCTACAATTCCCTTTGAAACTTCTATTCACAGTTTCCAATACTTTCCAAAATGTTTCACAACAACCTAAGTCCAATAGCAAGCCCAAGACGTCTTCAAATTAATTCCTGTTCAACATTTAACTAAATAAAACTAGATTCAAATAGAAAGGACTAAGTTTCGTGAACGGCACAACTTTGAACTTTGGTTGTTTTCGCGTCACTGTTTAAGACTATTATATTATTATCCATTTAAATGTCAGTTCAAAACGTCTTGCCTTTTAATGTTAGTTTACAGTAAATGTTTATTGTGTACGTGCGGTTGTTGAAATGCTAAAGTTATAAAAGCCAAAATGGCAAAATTTTCAAAGAAAATGGAAGGAATATTTTTATTTTATTGACAAAATCAATCTGCGACTCGCATTGAAACTAATAACGTCAAATACAGTACCAGTCTACTCACATTTATAAAGAATTTTCAACCATCAACAGCTTGCTTTATAATAAGCTCACAACTGTACCAATGTCATATAAACACACGCTACACAAATAAATATGAATAACACAAAAGGAATTCATCAAAACTACTATACAAATGTGCATAGCTAATAAGTGGATTGTGCAACACGTTTGCAAACTCACAGCCTTGCAACGAAGTAATGCAAGAAACAAAAGCAAAGACGCAAGAGGGAAAGCAAGACCCCGATACATTTCTGAAACAAACGAACGACACCGTGCTCAAACGAGTCATTAGCTTTACACTTATTCTTGCTTTTATTACTACAGAGTTAGAGCAGAAGGATCAGAAAAAAGCTAATCTCTCAAATATAAATATATGTAGGATCAGGATTGCCGAGCGGTATGTCGTCAGGGTTTGGAGTCCCCATTTTGGGAAAAACAAGTCTGTCTAAGAATTACAACAGAGTTTATTCACAGTGGGCACACAACACGATAATTAAAAGTCACTTAAAACACAATAATACACTGGTACACAAAACAATAAAACACAATAGAAAATAAAGTCAATAAGGCGAACAGACTTTTTAAGGTCAAAGTTCGTACAGTGGTCTAGCCACCCAAATGCACAGTGCAGGTAAACCGACAGTTTTGTCGGGAGCGAGGAGCTCTTTACTGAGTCGAATCCGAAGACCGACTGACTAGCTTACCGAGCGCTCGACCTTTTATAGGACGACGCCGCTCGCTTTCTAAAAAGTTCCCGCCAACAACAACTCTGTCCGTTGACGCACGGAAGTACGTCACGTGTTTACAAGACATAAAATGTGCTAAATCTAATAAGATTTTACGTTAAACAATAATCAAATATTACAAGAATAATTATTGTAAATAAATAACGGTGAATTAACAAAGTAAATCATTTAAAAGAAAAGCAAGGTCAACATTTGTTTTGAACAAAACTATTAGTCACACTTATCGAAATAAGTAGCCAAAAATCATTAGAGTGTACACTAGGTACTCAATAAATTATGTTATGATTTATCAGACAATAATTAACAGTAAAAAAATCACTTAAATTAATAATAACAAAATCAACTGGCAGCAAAATTTCGAATTACCCACATTGTAATCGACAACCAACTCCGACACGGCCAGAACTGACGTTCTACACGACCTCGTGTGATCCTGAAAAAGAAAATCTCATGTGAGTATCGATCGGCCTTTCTGACAAACAAAAAGCCATAACAAAATGGATATTGAAATGAAAAATCCTGAATTAGTCAAATAAAACTATTATCAAAAGTAGTTGCATCGCAACCATTAAAATCATCAAACTGTTACTGACAATACATAGCTCAACTAAAGTAGAGACATAGTCTCCCAGTCGAAATCACACCATGGGATTCGACAAGTAATCTGGAGTAGAATAGACAACCCGCATAGGCGTCAACATAGACAACCCGCATAAGCGTCAAGTTCAACAACCAAATCCAGGAGTCAACATAGACATCCGAACAAGAGTCAACATAGAACATCTTGTAAATTCAGCTATACTATGTCAGCAGCAGATGAATCATCATCAGTGTCAGTATTGACATAATCACTAACAGTAACAGGACATTCAGGCATTTTTCGTACACGATCATGGGCATATTTGTAAATTCTATTGCTATTCAAAGCTTTTAACAAATATCTGTCACCATCTAATACTTCCAAAATTCTATAGGGACCTTTAAATTTAGGATCTAATTTTAGTTTGGTTTCGTTCCTCATTAGCAATTAGAACAAAGTCTCCAACTTGAAACTTTTTCAAAATAGCTTTGGACTTATCATATCGGGCTTTATCGTATTCAGCATTTTTAGTTATACCCAGGGATGCTTGTTCTCTTACACGGGACAAATTTACTTCTATCTCATCACTGTCATCAGTCATCAAACCTAAAGGTCTAGCAACTCGACCAATCAATAAGTCTAAAGGACTAGATTTAGTAACCCGCAATTTGATGCGCCAATCTGGGTGGTATGGTACAGTAAAGAATACTTTGTAAAAGAATCAATTAAAACAATGATATAAGAGAACATTCACCCCCAGAGTCATAACAAAATGGAAGCGACTCACCAGATTGCTATAAAACACCGGTGATAGGTCGAACATCACAGGCTTCAACTCGCTTCACGGCTGGTTGGCTGCTCGAAGGCTGACTCCCGGTATCTTCACTCAAACCTCCCGGCCGGCTGCCTTCCAGTCGCTTTAGGGCAACGAGGAGCGACATGTCCTGACTCGCCACAGCGGTAACAGACAAATCTTCTTTGAAGTCTCCTTATGAGACGAGCTGGCTGATCCAGAAGGCTCGTTTGTATTCTCGACCTTCTTGCGACAGTTTGTGGATTTATGTCCCTCTATACCACAAAAGTGACAAACTATTGCACCTGGTTTGGACCTCTCAGGTTCAAAAGAATCTTGCTGGTCAGAGGAAGACTGAGATTTTCTCTTGAGGTTAGATAAGACACTCAATTCTTGTTGCAGTTTACTCCTTGTATGTACTTCGGTAGTAAAGGCTAGTCGATGAGCATGAGAATCAAATTTGGAGACATGGGCCAGTACAGTGGAAACAGCAATGTGTTCGACATCCAGGCTATTCCACTTGGAGGTCAGTGAAGTGACTTGCCAACTGGCATATGCGGCTAGAGATTCTCCTTCTTTCGGCTGACTACTATGGAGATTAATGAGGGTAGTAGCCACAGTTTCCGAAATGGCAAAGCGAGAGAGGAAGAGACTCTGAAAGTCTGTCCAGGTCATCCCTGCGTATGAGACTTGGGAAAGCCATACATTGGCACTGCCCTTTAAGGCTTTAGTGAGGGCAATAATAAGAGTGCCACCCTGAAGAGGTTTTTCCGATAGGCAAATATCCACCGTTGCACTCCAAGCTTGGGCATCGGAATCGGGTAGGTCTGGGTCAAAAACGGGCAAAGAAATGACAGCAGACGAGGAAGACTGCGTCTTAATTGCTTCAATTAATTGGGTCATATTTTGATTCTGAGTGCGTGTTCACGTACGCGCGACGCGACGCGCGACGCGATGGGCGATTAAATTCAAACATATGGCGGTGTATGAGTGCGTTCACGGAGAAGCGATTTTATACGCGATTATTTGAATTTGAGGCGGTGCCCGCGGCGGCGCCCGCGGCGATTATCGCGGCGATTATCGCGGCGGCGCCCGCGGCGATTATCGCGGCGACGCACGCAGCGGCAATTCTCGATGAAGCGATACCCGCGACGGAACTTTTTTTCTGATTGATGGTTTTCGGGGTCGCTGATTATGAAAATGAGTTCAAAATGAAAATCCAAGATGGCGCCGAAAAAAAATTTAGCTTTTCCATCATGGGTGTCGTAAGTCGTTTAAATGGTTTTCGGGGTCGCTGATTACGAAAATGAGGTCAAAAGGAAAATCCAAGATGGCGGCCAGGATTTTTTTTGGTTTTTCCGTCATGGGTGTGGTTTTCATGGTTTTTGGGGTCGCTGAATACGTAAATGAGGTCAAAATGAACATCCAAGATGGCGGCCAGGAAATTTTTGGTTTTTCCGTCATGGGTGTGGTTTTCATGGTTTTTGGGGTCGCTGATTACGAAAATGAGCACAAAATTAAAATCCAAGATGGCGGCCAGGAAAATTTTAGGTTGTTCCGTCATGGGTGTCGTTTTAATGGTTTTTGGGGTCGCTGATTACAAAAATGAGGTCAAGATGAAAATCAAAGATGGCGCCGACGAAAATTTTTGGTTTTTCCGTCATGGGTGTCGTTTTCATGGTCTCAAAATGAAAATCCAAGATGGCGTCCAGAAAAAATTTTGGTTGGGGTCGCTGATTACGAAAACGAGCTCAAAATTAAAATCCAAGATGGCGGCTAGGAAAATTTTAGGTTTTTCCGTCATGGGTGTCGTTTTCATGGTTTTTGGGGTCGCTGATTACGAAAATGAGGTCAAAATGAAAATCCAAGATGGCGGCCAGGAAAATTTTAGTTTTTCCGTCATGGCCGCCATCTTGGATTTTCATTTTGACTGCATTTTCGTAATCAGCGACCCCGAAAACCATATAAACGACACCCATGATGGAAAAACTAAAAATTTTTTCGGCGCCATCTTGGATTTTCATTTTGACTGCATTTTCGTAATCAGCGACCCCAAAAACCATGAAAACGACACCCATGACGGAAAAACTAAAATTTTCCTGGCCGCCATCTTGGATTTTCATTTTGAGCTCATTTTTGTAATCAGCGACTCCGAAAACCATTAAAATGACACCCATGACGGAAAAACCAAAAATTTCCCTGGCCGCCATCTTGGATTTTCATTTTGACCTCATTTTCGTAATCAGCGACCCCTAAAACCATGAAAACGACACCCATGACGGAAAAACCTAAAATTTTCCTGGCCGCCATCTTGGATTTTAATTTTGACCTCATTTTCGTAATCAGCGACCCCGAAAACCATATAAACGACACCCATGATGGAAAAACTAAAAAAAAATTTCGGCGCCATTTTGGATTTTAATTTTGACCTCATTTTCGTAATCAGCGACCCCGAAAATCATATAAACGACACCCATGATGGAAAAACCTAAAATTTTCCTAGCCGCCATCTTGGATTTTAATTTTGAGCTCATTTTCGTAATCAGCGACCCCAAAAACCACGAAAACGACACCCATGACGGAAAAACTAAAATTTTCCTGGCCGCTATCTTGGATTTTCATTTTGACTGCATTTTCGTAATCAGCGACCCCGAAAACCATATAAACGACACCCATGATGGAAAAACTAAAAATTTTTTTCGGCGCCATCTTGGATTTTCATTTTGACAGCATTTTCGTAATCAGCGACCCCAAAAACCATTTAAACGACACCCATGACGGAAAAACCTAAAATTTTCCTAGCCGCCATCTTGGATTTTAATTTTGAGCTCATTTTCGTAATCAGCGACTCCGAAAACCATGAAAATGACACCCATGACGGAAAAACCAAAAATTTCCCTGGCCGCCATCTTGAATTTTCATTTTGACCTCATTTTCGTAATCAGCGACCCCAAAAACATGAAAACCACACCCATGACAGAAAAACCAAAAAAAATCCTGGCCGCCATCTTGGATTTACATTTTGAGCTCATTTTTGTAATCAGCGACTCCGAAAACCATTAAAATGACACCCATGACGGAAAAACCAAAAATTTCCCTGGCCGCCATCTTGGATTTTCATTTTGACCTCATTTTCGTAATCAGCGACCCCTAAAACCATGAAAACGACACCCATGACGGAAAAACCTAAAATTTTCCTGGCCGCCATCTTGGATTTTAATTTTGAGCTCATTTTCGCAATCAGCGACCCCAAAAACCATATAAACGACACCCATGATGGAAAAACTAAAAATTTTTTTCGGCGCCATCTTGGATTTTCATTTTGACTGCATTTTCGTAATCAGCGACCCCAAAAACCATTTAAACGACACCCATGACGGAAAAACCTAAAATTTTCCTAGCCGCCATCTTGGATTTTAATTTTGAGCTCATTTTCGTAATCAGCGACTCCGAAAACCATGAAAATGACACCCATGACGGAAAAACCAAAAATTTCCCTGGCCGCCATCTTGAATTTTCATTTTGACCTCATTTTCGTAATCAGCGACCCCAAAAACATGAAAACCACACCCATGACAGAAAAACCAAAAAAAATCCTGGCCGCCATCTTGGATTTACATTTTGAGCTCATTTTTGTAATCAGCGACTCCGAAAACCATTAAAATGACACCCATGACGGAAAAACCAAAAATTTCCCTGGCCGCCATCTTGGATTTTCATTTTGACCTCATTTTCGTAATCAGCGACCCCTAAAACCATGAAAACGACACCCATGACGGAAAAACCTAAAATTTTCCTAGCCGCCATCTTGGATTTTAATTTTGAGCTCATTTTCGCAATCAGCGACCCCAAAAACCATGAAAACGACACCCATGACGGAAAAACCAAAAATTTCCTTAGCCGCCATCTTGGATTTTAATTTTGAGCTCATTTTCGTAATCAGCGACCCCAAAAACCATGAAAACCACACCCATGACGGAAAAACCAAAAATTTCCTGGCCGCCATCTTGGATGTTCATTTTGACCTCATTTTCGTAATCAGCGACCCCAAAAACCATGAAAACCACACCCATGATGATAAAACTAAAAATTTTCTACGGCGCCATCTTGGATTTTCATTTTGAATTCATTTTCATAATCAGCGACCCCGAAAACCATTAAAACGACACCCATGACGGAACAACCTAAAATTTTCCTGGCCGCCATCTTGGATTTTAATTTTGTGCTCATTTTCGTAATCAGCGACCCCAAAAACCATGAAAACCACACCCATGACGGAAAAACCAAAAATTTCCTGGCCGCCATCTTGGATGTTCATTTTGACCTCATTTTCGTATTCAGCGACCCCAAAAACCATGAAAACCACACCCATGACGGAAAAACCAAAAAAAATCCTGGCCGCCATCTTGGATTTTCCTTTTGACCTCATTTTCGTAATCAGCGACCCCGAAAACCATTTAAACGACTTACGACACCCATGATGGAAAAGCTAAATTTTTTTTCGGCGCCATCTTGGATTTTCATTTTGAATTCATTTTCATAATCAGCGACCCCGAAAACCATTAAAACGACACCCATGACGGAAAAACCAAAAATTTTCGTCGGCGCCATCTTGGATTTTCATTCTCATTTTTGTAATCAGCGACCCCAAAAACACTACTTTATCAGCAATACCTAAAACTAGTCGGTTTGATTGAGAACGCCGCGTGCTTTGCTACCCGCTTGAAAAGTCGCCGCGATAATCGCGGCGGCCGTCGCCGCGGGCGCCGCCGCGGGCACCGCCCCGCGTCTGTATGAACAGCGTAGTACATTGCCATACGTTTGTGTTTGCGCGTGCGATGATATCTGCCGCTGCACGCATCGCGTGTCCGTGAACACAAAAATCGCACGACGCGCCGCTCGTCGCGTCGCAGGTCGCGCCGCGCGTCGCGTCGCGCGTACGTGAACACGCACTGAAGCTCTAACATAGCTCGCCATGGATCACCAACACCTTCCGATTCCCGGGCTAAACCTAATCCCACTTCTGATGTAGGATCAGGATTGCCGAGCGGTATGTCGTCAGGGTTTGGAGTCCCCATTTTGGGAAAAACAAGTCTGTCTAAGAATTACAACAGAGTTTATTCACAGTGGGCACACAACACGATAATTAAAAGTCACTTAAAACACAATAATACACTGGTACACAAAACAATAAAACACAATAGAAAATAAAGTCAATAAGGCGAACAGACTTTTTAAGGTCAAAGTTCGTACAGTGGTGTAGCCACCCAAATGCACAGTGCAGGTAAACCGACAGTTTTGTCGGGAGCGAGGAGCTCTTTACTGAGTCGAATCCGAAGACCGACTGACTAGCTTACCGAGCGCTCGACCTTTTATAGGACGACGCCGCTCGCTTTCTAAAAAGTTCCCGCCAACAACAACTCTGTCCGTTGACGCACGGAAGTACGTCACGTGTTTACAAGACATAAAATGTGCTAAATCTAATAAGATTTTACGTTAACCAATAATCAAATATTACAAGAATAATTATTGTAAATAAATAACGGTGAATTAACAAAGTAAATCATTTAAAAGAAAAGCAATGTCAACATTTGTTTTGAACAAAACTATTAGTCACACTTATCGAAATAAGTAGCCAAAAATCATTAGAGTGTACACTAGGTACTCAATAAATTATGTTATGATTTATCAGACAATAATTAACAGTAAAAAATCACTTAAATTAATAATAACAAAATCAACTGGCAGCAAAATTTCGAATTACCCACATTGTAATCGACAACCAACTCCGACATATATAATATTGCGATACTGATTTTTTTCATTAAATTATACTAATCTATGCTTACTAAGTAGAACATTTATTGAATGAATAATGTATTTATAAGAGTTGTCTTATTAAAACAAAAAGTAATTACGAATTAAAAATGAGTACTTTCATATAGGTATACACAATGACCACTTAGGCAACCTAGAACTCCTCCGCATCGCTGACAACCGGGAACGTGCCCAGAAGACTGGCAGCATTGCCACGTTGAATGGCAATGCTAATCCTTTGACCAAAGAAAGAGCCAGCCCTCAGGTCGCGCGAAGTGTCGACTAAACGACGAGAGATCTCCTTGAAAAGGAGACGCGCACTCGGACCCCATGGCCCGAGCGTTTCGACCCCAAACGGCTCAAAACTATAATAACCAATAAGGTTACCGTATTTGCGCCGCTTCAGGTTCTCAGCAGCTGCATCAGCAGTGCCCGCAGTAATTAAAGAAACAACATTCAAAGCTATTCATTTAACGAGATATCGTCTCCTTAAAATAAATCTTCCAGGTATTATAATTAACAAGTAGAACTAAAATGGTGGTGTTTGTTTGTAATGTCAAAATAATGGCATTTTACGGAAAGCATATAAAACTAAATTAGTTATATACTTAGGTACTCGTAACAAATGAAAACATTAATATTTTTTGTCTGTGATTTTTTCCGAACTTTTTTTCTGATTTATCTCCGAAATGGCTGATTTTTCTACAAAAGTAAATCAGATGTCAATCTAGATCGAAAATCAAATTAGGTTTTATGAGTCGTACAAAAAAAGGTGTGTGGCAACAAGGAACTCGTTTTCAGTAATTTTAAGTTTTCAATTTTGTGCGTTGAGTGGAACTTCTGAGACCCGTTATTTTGTGTTCTTGTTTAGTCCTAGCTTTTGCCTCCGGCAGCGGCTTTCCAGAAAAGCGCCTTGAGTTTTGTGTTTTCGTTTTTTGTGCGTTTTTACTATTAACTTTGTTGTTTGTCGGAGTTATTTGCATTAGTGTTTTTGTAGTCGTAAAAAGCAAAGCAAGGCTTGGTTCTGATTACCTTCGCTTGTTTTACTTTGCGCTTTCTTCCCGCTTGGGCATAAAGCTTTGAGTTTAGTATATTTATAATATACGTTCGTGCAAGTTGCAGGAATATTATGACAACTAACCTAAGTTTAAAATTGTGAGTTATGTGTAGGTATTATAAAATTTTCGTGATACAGTATTAGTTGCCATACTCCTCGTAAATGGCTTGACTGATTTTTATGGTGTGTATATTCAGTAGGTATCAACCTCCTAACCCTACCCGAAGGGGGTTGTATATGACGGAACCGGCCCAGTTTCCTCAACGGAACCGGTATCCAGGAGTGTTTCCGGTTCTTGTTCTGACATGATATAAGTGCTCACGCAAAGAAACTACACACACACAATCAATATTGTATTACGTTACTTAAATCACACGTGTACAAGATAAGATAAAATAAGATTAATGTGACGACACAGTTTCAAGGTGGTGCTCTCGCTTCGGCGGATTCGTACAAGCCGCGCGTCCTAAATGGCGTCCAGCCCACTATGACTTGACCCAACCACCACGTGCCTCACCGACTACTGTCACAAATCAAAACAAGAACTTTAAATAAAAAAATCAACCGGATATCCAACATAATTATATAATTCATCATTTCAGCCAAAAGACGTCCACTGCTGGACATAGGCCTCCCCCAGGCGTCGCCACATTGACCGGTCCCGTGCGTCTCTCATCCAGCGGGTTCCTGCAACCTTGACCAGGTCATCGGTCCACCTAGTGGGAGGCCTTCCAACGCAACGTCTTCCGGTTCGCGGTCGCCATTCCAGAACTTTTCGGCCCCATCGGCCATCCGTTCTGCGAGCAATGTGCCCTGCCCATTGCCACTTAAGTCTGGCGATTCTTCGAGCTACGTCGGTAACCTTGGTTCTCATGCGGATGTCGGTGTAGCGTCTCTAGTCTCTAGCGTTGGTTAGGTTGCTAGGTTACGAAAAATAACTAGGTTGTCAAATAAAATAATATAATTTATTACGAGAAACGTTTTTCTGTTTTGCCTCAATGCTTTCTCCTTTAGTCTGTTCATGTATCTGAGAATTTCACTAGGTGAGTTGTGGTTGATCTAAAATAGGCAAATGTCTTCTTTGGACGAACTGTACGCCAGCGAATCCATATAATTAACCTGTCTGAGCCGACAGCAGAGCAAATTGGCAACTAGTTGGCTCTCGCCCACGGTCCCAACCTGCAACAGTCTTCGCGCATCTTCCATCTCCGCTATCAGTGTGTTTCTCTGGTCCTCGCTCGGTGAGAAGAAGTCCCTAGATCCCGTTGAACGTAAGTGAACGACATACCTCGCCTCAAAGACATCACGCTGCAAAGTATAAGGTTGAACGAAGAAGCGTCCTTTTCTAGGTAGCTCATATCTACAAATATGTCTTAGGTTTATCTTAAGATGAAGCGCAAAGAACTTCTCCTCTAGACGAGGATCATTAAGTATCAAGTTGAGCGTAGCGATCTCGCCCATTATCAGATTGTCACGTGACTCAGGCTCGGAAGCATCACCACGAACATCCCAGATCATCACGCAATTCGCTTTTTCGCCGACAATCTCATAGAACCTGTCAACATCGCAAATCGCTTCGAGATAGTGAACGATTCGCGCATCAGTTGGGCCCTCAAGTTCACGAGGATCAATGGATATAACTTTGTCAATGTTTGGATAATACGATAGGGCGCTCATCCACCCGCTTCCGGGGGATGAGCCCACGTACACTATAGTCGAATAGGCAATGGCAATGGAATGAAAGACGGCGGCAAGTTTCTTCTGGCCCTCGTCAGCAAGTTTGTCGATGTGAGACAACACATCATAAGAGTAGTTGGAAGTCATGATCTCGGGATATTCACCCTGAATCACCCCATCAGAATTCATAGCTCGTCCAAGTAGCGCGAGCCCGTTGATCTCACAGGCGTTATTCACAACATTACTATTGAAAATAGGAATGGTGAATTTTTATAGAAGGTTCATCCCAGGAGCAGCTCAATATCAGGAACCACTGAACAAATTACTGGAAGGCTCGGTGAAAGGTTCCCACCCGGTAAACTTCGCAGCAGAAGAGGACGAAGCTTTCGCGGCGTGCAAAAGGGGTCTATGCCAAGCAGCAATGCTGGCTCACCCTGATTGCGGAGCTAAACTGGCCATAGTGACAGACGCGTCCGACACCGCCATGGGAGCAGTCCTGCAGCAGTCAAAGGATGAGAAATGGCAACCCTTAGCTTTCTTCTCCCGTAAGTTAAGCTCAAGCCAGCGGAAGTACTCTCCTTATGATCGAGAACTGCTCGCAATTTATGAAGCGATCAAATACTTCAGACATATGGTCGAGGCCAGAGAGTTTGTAATCTATACAGATCATAAACCCATCTGTTACGCGTTCCATACACGTAAGGAGAATTGCTCAGCAATGTGCCCTGCCCATTGCCACTTAAGTCTGGCGATTCTTCGGGCTACGTCGTTAACCTTGGTTCTCAAGCGGATGTCCTCATTTCTGATTCGATCACGCAAGTAAAAATAATTATATAATTATCATCAATAAATTATTTTATAATGTCAAACAGCACGAAGATACTCTTACTAATCAACAATAAATAAACAATTTATAACAATAATAATCAAATAGGTAGTATTATTATTCATTCAGGTTGTTTCCTACCTCTGTAGCACCATAATATGCGCGCAAGACGTTCTCGTTTATGGACTGAGTCCATCTCATGCGCGACACATTTCCACCGGCAGCGGGGCCGGTTGGCCTCGAGGTCCCAAGCCTGCTGGTGTCCATCCCCTTCCTTGTCGTCCGCATCGCGGTGGTGATGGCGATGGCCATGGTGATTTTGATGGTATCGACGACGGGGAGAAAAACTCGTCGCTCGAGCTCGACACAATTGCAGCTACCGGTGACACGGCGCTTACGGATGTGGCGCGTCCGCCGCGGCTGCGAGGCGGAGCTGAGCGACGAGCCCAGAGATGGTGGGATCTCGTGCCTACTGCAATCTTGCTTGTCGTCTGGTCAGCATCTGCGACTTTTCTTTTATGAAATAAATTTTCTGTAGGTAATTTATGGTGGTAAATGTTCAGTCCTGTTTGTTTAGTAAACGGTTTTTTTTCTTTCTCATTGTTTCTTTTATTGATGTTTCGCGGATTGATGGAGCGGTTAAATTGAGGAAATTTGTTAAAAAAATAATTTAAAATCAGTTATTGAAAAAAAAACCAACCTGCAGAGTGGCTCATACCACTGTCTCTGGGAAAAAGGATTCTCGGGACGATTCGTATCTGGGTACTAATTACTATTTTCTTAATTTTTCTAGACAGTGTCTGATATCTATTGTATTATTTTCGAGCTGTTCTAGCACGACCATAATCCATCTGTCTTGGGAGACATACTTTGCTGCTTTAAGCGTATTATTATTATGCGTGCATTGTTTCAAAGCACGCTTAGAATCGTTTTCCAATGTCTTCAATACCATAATTAAAAATTTGGTTGTGTCTTTAATATTTATTTAAACGTCCATTCCAAGCTTCAGAAACATTCGTGCGATGTTATTCTTTATTTACATTCCAAAGCTGCATCCAATAATCAGTTGTCAGCCACTGATCTAACATACATGTAGTTAATAAATTCATCTACTACGTTTGATTTTTCTTCGGTAACTATTGCATTTTCTGTTATACAACTCCAAGCTTCCTCAATACGCTCTTTAGGCAGTAACGGTAACAACGCGCTGAGGGTCACCGTTCTTCTAGTTTTACTGCATCCAGTGAGCTTCAGCTCTTTTCCCCTTTTCCACACAGCTTGAGTTAAGTGGAAATCTCCTCCTCCTCCTCCTTGCGTCGTTTTTCCTCAATGCTGAGGGTTGTGGCCTCTTCGGGTCATTTTCTCCCAGACTGTCTTGCGCCAGCTCACTCTGTCATCGGCAGCATGTAAGGCATCGCAGACAGAAGAACTCGTATTAAGGGCAGAGCGGAACTGGTCTGACCAGCGCATTTGGTTTCTGCCTCTGGTTCTAAAGTGTTAATAGCACCCATTTAATTGTGCTTTTAGGAATTCTTCTCGCAACGCTGCTATAGCCGCTTGCTCAAAATCTAAGCTTAATTTGGTTGCATGCTTGGAAATGTAGAAATTTAGTTTTTATCACTTGGAATAGACGTTTATAGGATTGTTTATTTCTCCGCTCAACAGAGCATATTTATAATGGGGACTACATTTGTCCGAATAGTAGTGCCACCAGCGTCACCCATGTATTTATATAGCTCACTAAAATGCTGAGGACAGGATCTAAATGTTCCATCTAGAATTATATGCTTAATGTTGTTTATACGATCTCTCGTATCAAACGAACATAATATCTTAATGTATCGTCATAATACTCAGCAAGCAGAAATTCATTGAGTTGCTAAAGAACTTCTACTTCGTTCAGGTTGCTGAAGTGCATTTTTCTTACACCTGCTGTTTTATTGCGAATTTTATAAAACTAGCTTGCTTCTATGAGTACACAGTTTAGGTGATTCCTCGATGAGCGGTAATCCTGTATATTTTCACATTCAGCAATGGCATCATTGCAGACCGTGGTTACCTTCTCTTGTATAGAAATTATTTGATTGCGAACCTTTTGCAGTTTTGAAGCGAAGCTATTACATTTTTTGCATATTTTTGGTTCACACATATTACGTGCTTGTTCTTCTGATATATTTAAATCCTACAACAAGCCAAACTGCATTTAGAGAGTGAAGAATAAAGATTATTTACATGTATGTACGAGCTAGCTCTATAATATTAACCTATCCTAATGTAAGTTTAGTACAATAAAGGCTATCAAACCGTGTAATATAATATACAGTCAACAGCTGTTTATCTATTACCTACATAGGTTCAGTCAATCAGTTTATTCTCCAATCCAAACAGTGCCATTTCTTTGAACCATTTTTATTTACTCGGTGTTTAATATACTGATATCCTGCTCTAATTTCTAACCGAACAAAAATATGTAAGTCGTAATGCGTGGACTAAAATGAACAAATTAATGTCACAAAATAATAGTCTAGGATCACACGAAATGGTCTAATAAATTAAGTACTTAGTAAAAATATATAAAATAATAGCATACATACGATTTCTAGGTAGTGGCCTACAGTAATCTGATTTTCTTTTCATTCATTTATAGACTACTGAACCTCTTTGTCTATTCCTATGTAATTTTTTAGACTTTTTAGTTACACTTTTATGCATGTCTATTATTACCCGTGTCTCTTTTATCAAAGTATCCAACAAATGAGCAAGAGTTGATTTTTTTTTCCCAATATATCGGTTAATTTTATTGTGCCATCCTTACAGATTGTTTGTTGTTCTGGTTTTCTCTTGGTCGCAGCAGGAAACTTTAGTAAAATCTGTGTTTGTTAGCCATTTAGTTTTAAAATAGGTGTAGTAGTAGTTATATAGTTAAATAAAGAAATAACCAAAAATAAAATCCTTAATATGCAATCACGTGCAAAGTCATTGGATTCCAAGACAGCTGGTAGGTACCCGACGGAGTGGCAAGAGCAAGACGGATGAGAGATCATTAATGCTGGCGTACCGCGCAATCCGACCTGCGCTCTTACTTCAGGAAAGGTCATAGTGTCCGAGGCAGTCGACTGATTCACCGCATTGACAGCGATGTGGAGACCCACTCGGAGCACCCAATCGAACACATGTAGCAAGTCGGTAGGTTGTGTCACCTAGCATGATGTCTATATTATATGACGGTAGTGCCTGAAGCCAGAGACCCGACACCCACTCACCCACAGCCAGCAGGCGGGCAAGCTCAGTAAGGTTCTTTCGTACCAACCTGCAGAGTGGCTCATACCACTGTCTCTGGGAAAATAGATTTTCGGCCGATCCGTATCCGGGTACTAAAAATTACTATTTTCTTAATTTTTTAGACAGTGTCCAACATTTATAGTATTATTTTCGAGCTGTTCTAGCACGAACGAAATGAATCTGTACTTTGCTGCTTTAGGCGTTTTATTATTATGTGTGCATTGTTTCAAAGCACGCTTAGAATCGTTTTCCAATACCTTCAACAGAATAATTAAATTTGGTTGTTTCTTTAATATTAATTTATTTAGACGTTCATTCCAAGCTTCAGAAACATCATTCGTACGATGTAATTCTTTATTTATATTCCGAAGCTGCATCCAGTAATCAGTTGTCAGCCACTGATTTGAGATTTGAGTTAATAAATTCATCTACCACTTTTTATTTTTCCTCGGCAACAATTGCATTTTCTGTTATATAACTCCAAGCTTCCTCAATACGCTCTTTAGGCAGTAACGGTAACAACGCGTTGATGGCCACAGTTCTTCTATTTTTACTGCATCCAGTAAGCTTCAGATCTTATCTCCTTTTCCACACAGCTTGAGTAAAGTGGAAATAGCACCCATTTAATTGTGCTTTTTGGAATTCTTCTCGCAACGCTGCTGTAGCCGCTTGCTCAAAATCTAGGGTTCGGTTGGTTGGAAACGTCCAGTCCAAGCTTCAAAAACATTATTCGTACGATGTAATCTTTTATTTACATTCTAAAGCTGCATCCAGTAATCAGTTGTCAGCCATTGATTTATCATGTAGAAAAAAATCATCTACCACTTTTGATTTTTCCTCGGCAACAATTGCATTTTCTGTTATATAACTCCAAGCTTCCTCAATACGCTCTTTTGGCAGTAACGGTAACAACGCGCTGAGGGCCACAGTTCTTCTAGTTTCACTGCAATCAGTGCTTCAGCTCTTTTCTCCTTTTCCACACAGCTTGAGTAAAGTGGAAATAGCACTCATTTAATTGTGCTTTTCGGAATTCAGGAAATTTAGGATTTATGGGATAAACGTTTCTAGGATTATTTATTTCTCCTGCTCAACAGAACATATGGGACTTCATTTGTCCGAATAGTAGTGCTGCCAGCGACACCTATTAATGTATATAGCTCACAGGATCTAAATTTTCCATCTAGAAAAATATGCTTAAACTTGTTTATGCGATCTCTCATATCAAACGAACAAAATGTCAATATTCCTAATATATCGTCATAATACTCAGCAAACATAAATTCATTGAATTGCCTAGGAACTTCTACTTCGTTCAGGTTGTTGAAGTGGATTTTTCTTACACCTGTTATTTTATGGCAAAGGAGATGGCTAAATGACTGCCTCCAGCAAGTATAGGATTCCCACACTGACTCGTAGTATTTAAACAATCAAACATTAATTATTTAGTGTTTAATAATTTCCTAGAAGTTGCGTGAACTAAAGAAAAAGCAAAAATTAAATCTTTTTTTTCATTGACATAAAATGGTGAAATACTCGTAATACAGCTGCTAGTTGCTATAGCAACTGCAAGCTAAGGATGGTCCACATCGCTTTTCAGAATGTTAATTTGAAGCAGTACTTATATCGATACTTAATAATAGTTATCAAAACGATTTATTTTCTGAAACTAAGAAGTCAGAGTTTTTGGTGGGAATCTATGGCGTGCAATTCAGTGTCTTGTTTAGTTCCTTGTGTTTTGAAAACGGGGTTGTTTGAAAGTGACTGTCGATTCTACCCAATTCAACTTAATTAAATCAAAATCAAATAAAACAAGGGATAGCTTCGAATTATGGTTATTCATTTAATCGTGCTACATATTTTGCGAAAAATATGAACTGATGAATAGTGATCGGCAAAAAGTAGTTCTTTTAATTGTTTCGATTATTTTATTTCATCTCTAAAAAAAGCACACGTCATATGTCAGACGTCGTTTTAACGCTTTGCCGTTTATTTGTTCGTTGTACTTCTATATTTTGGATTTCCACCCTCGCTTTGACCCTTTTGCTTCTCAACGCGGACTTGACTTGCAGTATATTCACCATGCTATACATGAACTGCGGTAGGTATAACCACGCAAAGACTGCGGCGGCATATCATCACTTCGTTGCCTGCTGCTCTACTTACTATCCTAAATGTAGATGACTCACCTTTTTTTTTTGCGCCTGGGAAATCATCAAATAACTCCTCCCGCTCTTGGGCAGAGCGGAAGGGAGTGTCAAACTTCTACTGACGAAAAACCACCCATGTTCCTTCTTCGCCCTTGTGCCGAGGCCGCGTTATCTCTTTCGATAATCCGCAGCCCCGACGGGCGTCGGCCCTTGCGGGCCCCTCCTTGCTGACATCTCTTTGAGGTGCGCGTGGAACACGAACGCGCCGTCGACACGGTCTGCTGCCGTCATAAGACGGCCGGACGGCGAGCTAGCCCATTACTCACCGTCCACAGGCCCGCGTCTACGGTGGCCGGAAGCCATTACGTGGCCCCCGACGCCCGAAGCTTCTCCCGCGGCGGCTGGGACGAGAAGTTCTCTCCCTCTCACGTTCCGCCACCTCCTTCGCTAGCATAACTGCTTCGCAGAAAGAGGCGATGGCGTCCCATTCCTCCTCGCCCCGGACCATGGCTTGCACCAGGAGAGGACGCGAGAGGTCGCCGCCGCCGATCGCCGCTACGAAAACACGGCGGGGCTCCGCCCAAGCAGGGCACACCTCCACAGTGTGCTCCACCGTGTCCTCCGGTCGATCCTCGCAGTGGAAGCATCCGGGCGCGTTCCTCCCGTCTGATTTGGTACAAGTACCTCCCGAAACATTGGTGTCCGGTGAGAACCTGCGTAAGACGGAAGGTGGGGGCGCCGTGGCTACCTACTCTCTAGTCACTCCCCAAAGAGCCCTAGATGACTTACCTTAATTGTTAACCATCGTGAGTTAACTATTATGTAGGTTATTGAGGTAAGTCATCTACAGTTAGAATTATTCTAGAACTAATTAAGAAACATCGAACAAATGTGACTTCCATTTAGGGGGATGAAGACCTCAACTTTTAAGTCAAAAAATATACTACGTGTATATTTTATATAAAAGCCAAACTACAAATAATCCCCTGGATGACATACTGTCATATTACTGCAGCTGTAATGTGGGGAACAGAACTCTGGGCTGTTGTCATGTAATGACAGTGATCTGATATCTGGGATGGGCGAGACCAGAACACGCTATCCGCTCCGGCTTTATTTTTAGGCAAGAATAACAGAAAAGAATAAAGTCATTCACGTTTTTGCTGTTTTATTTTCAATATTTTTTAAGTTAAAAACTTTAGATTATTATTGTATCGATTCTGTTACACTTGAATTTCAATCCCATCTCTATAAAAATCAAACGTCATATGTCAGATGTCGTTTGAACGCTTTGCCGTTTGCATGTTCGTTTGGATTTTTTATTTTGGATTTTCAATGACCCTCGCTCGCCTACCTACGGACCTCTCACTACTCGACACAGACAGAACACTACCTATGAACATTGTCTGTGAAAACCGTCTTTATTTTACTCATTTGGATGAGTACGTTAGGTTTTACAAGAGTAAACACGCGGGTGGGAGTAATTTTTGCGCGGATTGCAAAAAAGCCCGTTGTATTACATTTTTAGGTGCAATTACCCCTTTGTGTATATTTACTTAAGTACCACCATGCGAAATCGGGGTGGCTCGTTTAGTCTTTAATACAATTATGTCAATATCAATGCAGATACATCCAAATGCCTAAGTAAAAGTTCATAGCAATGACAT
This sequence comes from Diarsia dahlii, assembly GCA_949775195.1. Classification (NCBI taxonomy): domain Eukaryota; kingdom Metazoa; phylum Arthropoda; class Insecta; order Lepidoptera; family Noctuidae; genus Diarsia; species Diarsia dahlii. Next base: position 20,908,015 of record OX459197.1, on the reverse strand, counting down.
TTGTTTGCAGTTTTTATACGTATTGACGTAGGAGCCAAACGATTTCATTTTCAGGATTTTCAACATATGATCAACTTCCGAAAGTGTTTTTTATATGAAATACTAATATTCAGCTATTCAGCGTTGCATTTTGCTAGGTGCCATGTTTATACATGCTTGGTTCAGTCGTCCTAACTGAATTTAGCCATCTCCTTTTATCAAATTAACTTGCTTCTATGAGTACACAATTTAGGTGATTCCTGGATGAGCGATAATCCTGTATTGTCATATTCTGCAATGGCATCATTGTAGGCAGTGGATACCTTTTCCTGTGTTGAAATTATTTAATTGCGAACCTTTTGCAGTTTTGAAGCTATCAAATTTTTCGCATGATTTGGTTCACACATATTATATGCTTGTTCTTCTGATAAAAAAATTTAATCCTACAACAAGCAAAACTACATGTAGAGAGTAAAGAACAAAAATGTATAATTCACATGTATGTTCGAGGTAGCACTATAATATTAACCTATCCTAATCTAAATTTAGTGCGATAAAGGATATCAAGCCATGCAATGTAATATTATACAGTCAACAGTGTACCTTTTACCTACATAAGTTCAGTCAATCAGTTTCTCCAAACCACACAGCACCATTTCGATGAACCGTTTTTATTCACTCGGTGTTTAAAATTGAATGAAAGAAAGAATAAAAAAATATTGGTCTCACACAGGACAAGAAATTAATAAAAAAATAGACATACTTAAAAAAAGAAAACAAGAGAAACACTTAAAAAATAATACAGAATTAAAATAAGTTCCGTACGTAGTCAAAAGGCCACTATCTCAGCATTTGGTCTGGCTGGTCTACGTGTCTCCAGCCAGACTACGTTTCCTTTTTTAACCCTTGATGTTATTTTGAGTTTCTTTGCTTTCCGGAATAAACTATTGTTATAATTAAAGTAGCAAGCCTTGATGACGATGGCAGGAAACACACCTCTTACAGCTTTCATTACCGCAACCTCATAGTCTAATGTTATTTTGTTTGGTTGCTCCAATTATTTTATTGGGCTCATTGTATAGACCTGTTTTTATACTGGCGAATTTCGGTATTTTGTGGCGACCAAATACCATGGCGTCATATTGTTTTTGAAGTGATTCAATGTTGCAGCTAGTTTTTACTTTTTTAATTCTTTGGGATGGACCAATTATGGCATAAATCGCTAGTTTCAATAAAATAATTATTATTCCTTGTTCATCGACAGAAATGGAGGCACAGTATTACTTCGAGCAGGATATTAGAGCATAGATAAATAATATGCTGCACCGGTGGCGTCCGTTCGTTTGTCAGTGTTGCCATTTAATTTTACACTCTTGGCATACTCAAATACTGCAGCTCGTTGGATGTGTATATTTATCATTATTGTTTTTGTTATATTTTATTTTTTTCTGTGAACGTGGCGTCACATGGGGCCCTATCAGAATACCAACGCTGTGACAACAAGTTGTTCTTTTCTCTTGGTCGTAGCTGCAAACTTTAGTAAAATCTGTATTTGTTAACCATTGAGTTTTTTTCCCATATCTTCCCGTGGGTGTCGTAAGAGGCGACTAAGGGATGTACCAGAGAATGGGCAGCAGCGTTCTCTGTGCTTTTTGTATCGACCGTACTGCGATCGCCAACCCGCCTGCCAAGCGTGGCGATTATGGCAAACCCCCCTAAGCAAAAATGACACTTAGGGGAGGCCTATGTCCAGCAGTGGACGTCTTTCGGCTGAAATGATGAGTTTTAAAATAGTTGTTGAATTTGATATGTTATCACCAGTCGGACTCGCCAGATCGAACGAGCAAGACCAGTCTGGCGGGTTTGCCTGTTGAATTTATCCAAATTGGCTACGAGAAGATTATGATCAAGAGTCCGACTGGTGATCATCATCATCATTCACAACCCGAATTCACGCACTGCTGGGTATATGCCTCTCTTGTCTGGTGCCAATCGCTACGTTCTTGTGCCAGTCTCATCCACGTTTTTCCCACGATGGCAACTATAATACATATAATACGTCTGCCCATCTCTCCGCCGGGCGACCTACGTTTCTTCTCCCCGTTCTTAGACGCCATTCGGTGGCAGCCTTACTCCACCTGCCATGTATACGCCTTGCTAGGTGTCCTGCCCAACCATTTGAGTTCCATAACGCTCTTTCTAATATCGGTAGCCTTTGTACGTCTTCGGATGTCGACGTTTGGAACTCGCTCTACCAGTTTTATGCCTGGCATGGAGCGCTCCATGGCTTTTTGTGCAACTCTTGGTCTGTACATAGTCCCCTGCGTGCGCGTTCATGTTTCAGCACCGTAAGTCATTGTGGGCAGAACACACTGGTTATCGAGGCGGGACTTTCGACACAGCGGAATTTTGGCTGACTTCAGAATATTACATCATGCATTCATAGGTTAAAATAATACAGCAACAATAACGCTCAATCTTTGGCTCAAGATTATGTGCGCTATTGGTTAAATAATATTAATTAATTAAAATAATATTAAATGGGTTACTCGCTAACAGTCTTTTGTCAAGAAGTGGGTCCACACATATGCCCTTCCTCTGTTATATAGATACCATCGGTGAAGTATGATTTTAATATATTTTTTATTTGACGAGCCTTTTTGTTTTCTAGCTTCTGAGCTGTTTCCTTTGGCAAATTGTTTAGTATGCTTGGAAGAGCATATGTCCAAACCCTCCTCCCGTATTCATTGTTGACTTTAGGCAGTTTATACAAAGGCAAGTACGACAGGTTACGAACAAAATTAGGTCTACTTATTTTCCTTAACTTACTCATGTTGCGTTCACAGTAATCAGAGGCTACAGCATATTTAACTTTATCGTATACATTCATCACTTTACAATGTTGGAATAGCTTATCATAATCAGGTTTAAATTTGAGTTTAATTTTATATGGTACCACTATCTTTAACAATCGTATTTGTAAATTATAAATTTTTTGAAGGTAAGTTTTGTAAGTTCTTCCATAACTGGTTATGCCATAGTTGATAACAGCGTCGGCCAATGCCATATACAACAATCTTAAGGTCTTATAAGGTAATTTGTGCTTCAATATGCATAATTTTGACATGATGGCTCTCAGCTTAGTGCACACAGACTCCACATGTGGACCCCAATTAAATTTATGATCAATCTTAAGACCTAAATATACATGTTCTTTTACGTTTTCAATCGGCTTACAGTCACATACGTCCGAGCACTGGTGCATGCAATGGTGTTCATGAGCCACGATTCGTGGTGTTCCTTGAGATTTTAAGTACGGTGAATGAATGTGCATGAGTTTCGTTTTTTGAAAGTTGATCGTTAAGCCAACGTCATGTGCCCATTTACATAGTAGGTCAAACTCAGTTTGCATCATTTTCTCCGCCGTACTTAGATCCCTATGGGCTGTGATAAGACATGTATCGTCAGCAAATTGGTAGACGGAGGCATGCCGGAATAAGTTACACATATCGTTAACGTATAAAAGGTACTCAGTCGGACCGAGAATCGAACCTTGGGCCGTTCCATGCTGTGTCGGGATTTTGTCGCTGAGCGCCCCCGCCACACTGACCACATTATACCTCTGCCTGTGGTAATCTTTGAACCACTCCAGCATTGGACCCCGTATACCATTTTGCTGCATTTTAGTGTAAAGTACCTCATAATTTAACGTATCAAAAGCTTTGCTAAAATCTATCATAATTGTTATTATATGTTTTTTATTGTTAAGGTGCTCGTTGATTTCATCTGTAAACTGTGATAGTAATTGTGTCGTACTTTTATTTCTTTGAAATCCAAACTGTTTTTCGTGAATTATGCCATTGCTTGACAAAAAGTCGCTCACAATGTTCCCAAAGTATTTTTCAATAATTTTATCTATGCAAGAAAGGATAGTTATTGGTCTGTAGTTGTTGGTATCCATATAACTACCCTTTTTGTGAATGGGTCTAATTATACCAATTTTTAAGTTATTAGGATATGCAGACTTTGATATACAACTATTAACTAAGTGTGTTAGAACAGGTGTAATTTCTTTAGATATGAGTTTGATGTCCTTTGCCCTAATCTGATCAAAGCCCGGGCTTTTTTTATCATTTAGATTTCTTATTATTTTGTACATCAGTGTGTCATTTACCTTGCTTAGTCGAATAGAAACATTAGAGAATTCTGTGTACAACCTTTTGTCAAGAAGTGGCTGATTACATACAGATAAGACTTTTTTTACATTTGTGTCAAAGTCACAAGCAAACTTGATATTGATTGAGGTTTTAATCTAAAAGATCTCAAGATGATGTCGTCTATAGCCTTAACAATTCTGCCTGTAAGTCGGTTAATTATCTCCCACATTTTTTTATGATTATTAAAATTATTACATATATCGTTTTTTACATACTTATTTTTAGCTTTTGACAATAATCTATTAGTTTTATTTCTATATTTATTATAAATCTGTCTATTTTTTTTATTGCTTAAATCGCTTTTCCATATTTCTAGTAGTTCTTTCTTTTTATTTGACATATATTTTAATTTATCAGTTATCCATTTACATTGATGTCGTTTATTTAAACTTATGGTTACTTTCTGTTTACATTTGTTATATATTGTTTGGAATTTAGCTCTGATATAACACTCAATATCATCTGGATTACTCAATTCATAAACCGGGGACCAGTCAACTGAACTCAGCTCCTCTTTAACTTTATCGTTATTAATTTTAATGATGGTTTTGTTGTGACACTTTCGTGTAGAACTAGTGACTGCGAGACCGATTATGAAATAGTCAGCTATAGCGTTTTGCACGACAGCTGATCGCAGTGAATGGCTGCCGAGCCGCCCGCCGTCGACGTCACGAGTAAAAATATGATCTATGCAAGATACCGAAGACACCGCGCGTAGATACCGGTTGAACTTTTCTCTATTCTAGTAGACTGAGTAATGCAGCATTCTAGCCCCAATTCATATAACGAGTTAAGATAATGTTGTACAATAGAATCTTTAGAGTTGTCTATATTTATGTTTATGTCACCAATTAAAAAACAGTTCTTTGTTACAGGAAATCCGGATAACAGTCGCGATAGTTCACTTATAAACAAACTCTTATTTAGGCTCGGCGGCCTGTATACGGCGCAAAGTAACGTTTTATAGCCGTCGAAAGACTCCACTTCACCAATAATACACTCAAAGTTCAATACATTAGCCGGTAGTCGTGTGAATGAGATACTTTTATGCACGTAAACAATGATGCCGCCTCCTTTTCTATTGCTTCGTAACTCCGTAAACATTGAGTAATCCTGTAGTTCGAATAGTGGTTTTACAGTATCTGTGATGTTAGCTTCCGTTATTATAATCAGGTGAACAATCACAGGGCTGGTAGCAATGATATATTCTAAATGCGCGTGATTTTTTGGCAATGACCTTATATTGACATGTAATATTAATAATTCATTGTTTTGTGGCCGTATGTCGCAGGTAAAATCAATCCAAGAATTATGTACTTTATCCGTTGAGAAAGAATCTGTATGATTAGTAATCATAAACGTACTCAATTAGGTGAAGCTGACGAATTAAGTGCAGGCAAGTACATACTTACATTGCCAGGACGTGACAAAGGTTCCTTTTGTAATGAAATTTATCCGGTATACCTACTTATTATTTATTTTGTAGTTCTTTGGTAATTCTTGCAATGTCACTGTTTGAGCGCACTGTGTAAACTATTTTATCACCCTCTTGTTTGCGTACAAGAATAAGCCCGTTTTTGCACCACACATATTTGTATTTGTCTTTCAGAGGAGATTTGGTTTTCCACAGTAGGAACGCTGTTGTAGGGCTGAGAGATTCACGTACATAGACCTTTTCGTCACTCTCTTCACCTATGTCGCGCGCAGTAAGGGTCATGGTTTTCGCCGACTCAAGCCAGCAGTCACGGCCGTTATCACGCAGGGACACGATGATCGGTGCTGCGGCCGAAACGGCGACCTTTGTACTTTGGCCCGTCGAGCGATCGGCTGGCTTTTTCTTCCTGTAGACTTTAATGATGTCCTCAGATTTTTGCTTGAGTTTTTGGCAAATCGATAACGCAATATTCATGGTGCTTTCACCCTCTCTTTCATTAACACCACATATCTCAATGTTGTTTTGGGAATTCGCCTGTTCTATTTTATTTATTTTTTGCTCAAGGACATCGTTTTGTAGGTTGATGCTTTTTATGACGTTCTGGAGATCCTTGCACTGATTTTCTACCAGTTTAACACAGGTTTCATATTCCTTCATTTTCTGTTCGTAGTCATCGATTTTTCGAGAATAAAAATCGAGGGTATTTTGCAGTTCTTGTTTTATGATTTCGCGAGTTTCTTGTCGAAATATTGCTAGGATAGCATCCTTATCAGGAACAGCAAATATTCCACCTCCTTCCAGGTCAGAATCTTCTTCTTCGGGATCCGGTAGGATGCACGAAATGCGTTTTGGTTTGGAACCAATACAGTTGCGGCATTTCCAATCTACCGAATCTGTAGCCGACAATGCACTAAGCTGATCCGTGGTTAGTGATGAGCAAACACCATGTAGCCATTTGCTACATTTACTACACTGTATTCCCGGGTTTTTCTTGGTAACTACTTTGGTACATTTCGCACACTTGACCATGTTTACGTGCGCGCGCGCGCGCGTACACCGTAATCAATATTGAATGTCATCCAATTTGCTGAATGCGGCCCACTCAAGCTGTATTCTTCGGGATATCTCCCTTTGTTGACGCTCTTTGCCAAATGAAAGAACATGGCCAAGATAGACATACTGGTCAACCATCTCCAACTCTTCATTTCCAACTTTGACAGAAGGATTTGCAAAAGTGTTGATGTATGTGTCTTCGTCTTGGCCATGTTCATCCTAAGACCTACTTTAAAAGAAGCATCGTACAGGTTTTGAAGCATCGTTCGAAGATCCCCGAAGTTTTCAGCAAAGAGGACAAGGTCGTCTGCAAATCTTAAATGCGACAGGTAAGCACCATTGATGTCAACACCGCAATAGTCCCAATTTAAGTATTTCACGATGTCTTCAAGGACTGCTATGAAAATTTTACACTAAGTTTACAATCATTTGTTTATTTTAGTCTACGAATTGCGACTTACATATTTTTAGTTAAGTTAGAATTTCTGTTTTAGTTATTAAATACCTAACATATTATTATATTATGTTTAGTACCGGACGCCGAGGATGGTCACCCGGTACTTGTGTTAAATTGAGCTCTGTGTGTATACTAGTAAGGTGTTGAATTTGAAATGAAACACGTCATTACTGTTAAATGTTGCCATATCTACCAACTTTTAGGTAGATCTACCTACTTTGCCCTCAGTCTACCTGTCTACCAACCTAAGCCTCAAATCTACCTATTTAAATTTAACGCCATTATTGAAAACATTTTTTTCTTACTGAAGGATGAAAAAATACTTACTATTGACAGTGGACATTGATTAATATCTGACATTGACACTTTCGTACCGCGTTCGCGCCATTCGAGTGGAATCCTGTTTGTTACATTACATCAAAATCTGAAATTGAATTTGTTGTAGTAATTGTTATTTTATTTGTTTTTGTCTAATTTTGTTGATTACTACAGAGTTGTGAGTTGTGACTTGCTTCTGCTTCTAGCAAGCTAGAGTCAAGCTCAAAGAGGGGATTCTGATAGCAGCGATGCGCATGAAAATGATCGATGCACATGGTCAAAGGTCAAAAACTCCGCCACGAAAGGCCAAAAATTTTTTTTTTTAAATTTTAAACACCTACTAAATTAAGGTGGTAGATCTACCTATTTTTCATTTTGGATTCTACCAATTTCTACCGATTTTTGGCACATATTCTACTAATTATCTGAAATTAGGGTTGGCAACACAGGCTGTATAATTAACTATGAACTATTTTGAACTAGTAGTTGATGTACCCATGAAATTTCCGTCCGTCCCATTCCACACCACGATGAATACTCATTTCGTCCAGTACTAAGGTAGCCAACAATGGCCGATTAGACAACTCCTTTTTAAATTTCAAAGCAGCTAATGACTCCTTTGTAAACCGGGATCTCCGCCGATTTTTGAATACCAATTCTTTAATGTACGGGTATGCGGAAGACATGTATGAAAGATGTTGCGCACGTAGTCATACGCCTTAGGCGAGTAATAGTGTAACGTTAGGGCAAAGCTGCGTAGAGCTGGCGAATACTTTCTCCTTGATATCATTCCTGATTTTGTGTTTTCAACGTCTCTAGCAACCAATTCTTGAACCTAAAAGCACATATTTATATTACTAGCTACAACAGCTAGCTCTTGGGTCTATATTAATTCTCACGGTGTGTATTTTTGCTCTTATTCGTACTTTAGCTCTAATGCTGTATATAATAAGTATACCTTTTTTCAATTTTAGATTTCAAGTTTGTATGTGGAAACTTGCAATTGGCCTTCTTCTTCTTCTACATAATTATTAATTTAACTACTGAAATGACCTAGCTGTAATTTTTATCTACATCTACACTAATATTATAAAGAGGAAAGATTTGTACCTATTTTTGTATGTTTGTAATGAATAGGCTCAAAAAGTACTGGGCCGATTTCAAAAATTCTTTCACCCTTGGAAAGCTACATTCACCCTGAGTAACATAGGCTACTTTTTATCCCTGTATTCCCACGGGAACGGGATCTACGCGGGTGAAACCGCGGGACGTCCGCTAGTTAATAATAAAATAATTTAAAAGAGCAAACCTATAAATTAGTATTCTTTAGGCAATCCAAGTTTTCTTTTGCCATGATAAATTTGGCTTCCAATTTTGCTAATATTTCATCAATATTATTTATTTTCTTTTTGTCTGGCGGTGGGGTTATTGTTGGATCCACCCTGTGCTCTAATATTGCAGAAAAAAAGTTCCAAGTGGTCCAGGCTTAATTTGTAAAATGGCAAATATATTATTATTTTTGTTTCGATTAAACTAGAATATAAATGTTTCAAGGCATTGATACACCCTAAAAAACCCAAAAATCCAGTTTTTCTCCTACTGTTTATTAAAAGCGTACCATTCTCCATTTTTAAATTCCGAATATAGTCAGATGCTTCACGTAAAAATTCAAAAATTTTGTTCGAGTTCTTCTGATACAAAGCTTTTTTAAAGCCGTATATATGTAAATTTCTTGAATTAAATCAAAAATATTATTGCAAGTAATCAAAAACTTTTCCATTGGCTCGCTGTCGTGGAAGGAATTAATACCCGATTGTCGGCAAAATTTAACTGCTTCCGCTACACTTATGCTGAAAAGTTGGGTGGCTAACTTGACTTTCATTCTTTCGTTTTGAAAGTTGATATGGCGGTCTCGTAATTTATTTGCCAAATGAAAGGTTTCATCGTATTGTAATTTATTCAATTCAACTAGATGTTGCCATTGTATTTTATTTCCATCCTGGTCTAGTAGAATTTTGTACATTTCGAAAGTGTTTCGTAATAATTTGATCGGAGAGCTTCAGTGGTTGCTTGGGACGTCGCTTGGTAAAGGTTTTTTGGCAGTTTTGTCATACAAAAGTATGTCAAGCCTTTGCTGGGTGGCGGCTTGAGTAATCGTTGGATATCTCTGAGTGCCGCAGTTAGTTTAATTCGACTATTCAAAAGTGCCTGTAACGGCCTACTTGAAATAAATGCTTTGATTTTGATTTTGATCATATGGCATGGATCTAATACCGCTACTATTGGTTCTTTAGTAACAGGATGATCAAATTTAACATTTTGTTCTTCAAAAGAGCAGCCAAGATGTTTTGCCATAGAAATATTTGCCGCACATCCGTCAAAAGTCAGAGCAACTATCCTGACGCCAGCCTTGTGAATTAATTACTAGGAAAAAGCCAACAGGAACTTTAAAGTTACTGTTAATCGCAGTAACCATAAACACCAAGGCTTCTTTTGCCTCCGCCAAGTGATCACCTTCAACTTCCGTACCCATAAGTACGGATATACGTATACATCATTTATTGAAATTAAAAGTACGACTTTCGAAACGTCAGTTTTTAAACAAGTACGTTTTATTTCAAGGTCAATAAATAAAAAGTCAATATAACTTCTCTTTTATTTTAACTCCTTAGGATTTTCTTATATAAAAACTCTGGTAGTATTTATTTTCATTTATTCTAACCTTATTTTTATTCATTCTAACTTGACCTTGAAACTTTTAATTTCATAATGTAAACTAAGTTTTATTAAATTTAAAATATGCTTGTTTTTTTTTCTTTTTTAGTCGGGTTATTTTTAGTATTTTAACCATTTATTTTACTTCTAGCTTTCTAGAAAGTCAAGTAAAATACTTGTTTTTTTGTATACATTTTTCCCTTTATAAATGATTTCTATGATACGTCGTGTTTCCCTGCGAGGTGATAACGTATAAAACAACATGTTATAAAAATATTTTCAATAGTCTATAATTCGTTTATACATAGTTTACTAGCGACCCGCCACCGCTTCGCACGGGTGGAATGTGCTACAAATAAACCTTCCTCTGGAATCACTCTATCTATTAAAAAAATTCGCATCAAAATCCGTTGCGTAGTTTTAAAGATCTAAGCATACTTTGTTTTATACTGTGTAGTGATAGTGACAGTGAAGACAGTGATAGTGATAGTGATGACAGTGATAGTGATAGTGATGACAGTGATAGTGATAGCGGAATTAAACATTAGTGATGCTCAATTCCGCTATGAGGGAACAAAGAAACAGACAAACATACATACAGGTCAAACACGTAACCCTCCTTTTGGGCTTCGCCGCAGTCGGGTAAAAAGTCAATTTATTTTATCTTTTAAGTTAACTCCTTAGAATTTTCTCATAGAAAAACTCTGGTAGTATTTATTTGTTTGGGTTTGATGTAAATAGTTTTATGTAAGTAATAAAATGTTGTATTTTATTTTGTTGTATTATTTACAATTATTATTAGGTACAATTATTTGTTTATATTACTACAAACTTTGTTTCAAAATAAGTTGGGTATCTATCGATATCGATAATATAGATAAAAGCTTAATGTGTCTCTTCCTTGACCAAGTAGCAAAAAATACAGACCTGTGACGCGAATATAATCCGTAACTCTGCAGTTTTTAAGTTTATTATTGCGTCCATTGAAAATACTGCCATCTATGGACGAGTAGCGGAATTTACTCGGCAATCATTTCTAGTATGATTGCTGAATGCTGATTCCAAAACGCCGTATTTTATTTCTGAGTGAAGCAAAATATCGAAATATCGAAATACCACGAAGGTATTTTTTTGTTCCGTGTGGTGTCGGACGTAAAGAATAGCACCATCCCATATCTTCCCGTGGGTGTCGTAAGAGGCGACTAAGGGACTTACCAGAGAATGGGCAGCAGCGTTCTCTGTGCCTCTGTAACAACCATACTGCGATCGCCAACCCGCCTGCCAAGCGTGGCGATTATGGCAAACCCCCCCAAAAAATGATGAGCGTTAAACAAAACAGGCCCCTAGTACCCGGCAGCCCGTCTACCCTCGGCTTCGGTAGCGGTCGAGGCAACGGCGTGGCAAGGGGTGCTAAGAATCCCCGGACGGGATCCGGCTACCAAACATACCGACGACTGGACCTGGTAACATATAACACGCGCACACTCCGGGCCGACGAGAAGCTGGCGGAACTCGAGGAAGAATTAAGCAGGCTGCGATGGAGTATTGTCGGATTATCTGAAGTCCGAAGAGAGGGGGAGGACACGATAATCCTGAAATCCGGCAACCTGCTCTACTTCCGAGAGGGAGACCGGCAGTCACAGGGTGGTGTTGGGTTTATCGTCCACAAGTCTCTCGTGAACAACGTGGTGAAGATCGAGAGTGTGTCGAACAGGGTGGCGTACCTTATACTCAGAATATCTGCAAGATATTCGCTGAAGGTCATACAGGTCTACGCCCCGACCTCGGCATACCCCGACGATGAAGTAGAAACCATGTATGAGGATATTTCTAAAGCCATGCATGGTTTCAGAACTTACTTCACCGTTGTCATGGGGGACTTCAACGCGAAACTGGGCAAACGAAGCGAGGATGAGCAGCAAGTGGGGCAATTTGGGATTGGACTTCGGAACCACCGGGGTCACCAACTGGCCAGTTTTATGGAGAAGGAGGGCCTCTTTATGATGAACTCCTTCTTCAAAAAACGTGAGCACAGGAAGTGGACCTGGCAGAGCCCCGATGGTGCGACTAAAAATGAGATTGACTTCATCATGTCTACCAACAAGCAAATGTTCAATGATGTCTCTGTGATCAATTCGGTGAAAACCGGAAGCGATCACCGCATGGTAAGAGGCACATTGAACATCAATATAAAGCTAGAAAGGTCACGACTGATGAAGTCTACGCTCCGTCCAGCACAGATCCAAATCCAAAACCCCGAGAGCTTTCAACTTGAACTCCAAAATCGCTTCGCATGCCTAGGAAGCTCAGTGGACGATTACAACGACGGGTTCGTGGAAACTGTCCATACGACTGGATCTAAATTTTTTAAGATACGTCGTACAAACAAGATCAAAAAACTCTCAGATCACACTCTCAGGCTCATGAAGGAGCGGCGTGACATGATCCTGCAGTCTTCAGACGAAGCTCGGCAATACCGGCAGCTCAATAGACAGATCTCCAAATCCTTGAAGAGCGACCTGCGCCGCTTTAATACCGAGCGTATTAAAGACGCGATTGAACGCAACAAAGGCTCCAAGGTATTTGCAAGAGATCTGGCTATTGGGCAGAGCCAGCTCACGAAACTGAAGACCGACGATGGCAGGATCGTGTCCGCCAAACCGGAGCTTCTGAGGGAGATCGAGAGTTTTTATGGGCAGCTGTACACGTCAACTAGTCAACCCGTCGAAAATCTAGCGAAAGACCCCAGAGCTAGATTGACCCGACACTATACCGAAGACATCCCGGATGTCAGCCTGTACGAGATTAGGATGGCTCTGAAACAGCTTAAAAACAACAAGGCGCCGGGTGATGACGGAATTACGGCTGAACTTCTGAAGGCGGGTGGCAAACCGGTCCTTAAGGCCCTACAGAAGCTGTTTGATTCCGTCATACTCGAGGGGAAAACGCCACAGGCTTGGTGCAGGGGTGTGGTGGTGCTCTTCTTCAAAAAGGGTGACAATGCCCGGTTGAAGAACTATAGGCCCATCTCACTTCTAAGCCATGTCTACAAGTTGTTTTCAAGAGTCATCACGAATCGTCTTGCACGCAGGTTTGACGATTTCCAGCCTCCCGAACAAGCCGGATTCCGAAAAGGCTTCAGTACCGTAGACCACATACATACGCTGCGGCAGGTTATACAGAAGACCGAAGAGTATAACCTGCCTCTCTGTTTAGCGTTTGTGGACTACGAGAAAGCCTTCGATTCGATCGAGACTTGGGCTGTGCTGCAGTCTCTCCAACGGTGCCAAATCGACTACCGGTACATCGAGGTGTTGAAGTGTTTGTACAAAAACGCCACCATGTCAGTCCGACTTCAGGACCAGACCTCGGAACCTATCCTTCTGCAGCGCGGTGTGAGACAGGGAGACGTCATATCTCCGAAACTGTTTACCGCTGCATTGGAGGATATCTTCAAGGTTCTGGATTGGAGAGGACTTGGCATCAACGTCAACGGCGAGTACACCACTCACCTTCGGTTTGCCGACGATATAGTGGTCATGGCTGAGACCATGGAAGACCTCAGTGCAATGCTCGATGACCTCAGTAGAGCTTCCGAAAGAGTGGGTCTTAAAATGAACATGGACAAAACCAAGGTTATGTTGAATGTTCATGTAACACCCACTCCTATCAAGATCGGAGACTTTACGCTCGAAGTTGTGGACGATTATGTCTACCTGGGACAAACGGTCCAGTTGGGTAGATCTAACTTCGAGAAAGAGGTCAATCGTCGAATCCGACTCGGCTGGGCAGCGTTCGGGAAGTTGCGCGGTATCTTCTCGTCCAACTTACCCCAGTGTCTCAAGACGAAAGTCTATGACCAGTGTGTGTTGCCAGTGATTACATACGGGACCGAAACGTGGACGCTCACAATGGGCCTCATCAGAAAGCTCAAAGTCACCCAAAGGGCAATGGAGAGGGCTATGCTCGGAGTTTCCTTGCGTGATCGAATCAGAAATGAGGACATCCGCATGAGAACCAAGGTTACCGACGTAGCCCGAAGAATCGCCAGACTTAAGTGGCAATGGGCAGGGCACATTGCTCGCAGAACGGATGGCCGATGGGGCCGAAAAGTTCTGGAATGGCGACCGCGAACCGGAAGACGTTGCGTTGGAAGGCCTCCCACTAGGTGGACCGATGACCTGGTCAAGGTTGCAGGAACCCGCTGGATGAGAGACGCACGGGACCGGTCAATGTGGCGACGCCTGGGGGAGGCCTATGTCCAGCAGTGGACGTCTTTTGGCTGAAATGATGATGATGATGATATTTTTAAAATGTAGAATCTGTGAGTTATGCTAGTTGTGATTGAAATGTAAACGACCAATCAAACAAATTGTGTAGTTGTAGTGCACTGTATGATTAATGGTTTGATTGTGTTAGTTTGGCGACACTGGTTCCGATACAGATTTCGTCACTTAGCACTTCTATCCTGTTTTTTCTGTTCTGTGGTTTTGAACAACATACATGACATTTAAAAAAAAACTATGATTTTGATTTTGATTTATTTTAATACAGACTTACCTAGTTTCAATAATTACAAGATGAAGGTCAGTTCAGTAGACAGCCAACGCGTCTCCTGAACTACCTCAATCACCAAAATAATACCTCAATTGAAACCAGATACGTACAAGGAAGAATAGTTCCTTCATCGAAACCTTAACAGTAAATTTTTTACGTTATCATGGTACATAACCGTGGTTTCGTACAGAAAAATAATTCATCCATCGAAACTAGGTAAAAGGACAAATTATTCCTTCATCGAAACCAGTAAATAATAATATCATTAGTGTAAGAATCATTTCAAACTTAACGTATGTAACTTGTATCTACTTTCTGTGCAAAAAAAGAAATCTATTATAATAGTATTTTTTAATAAAATTTGATTTAAACAGTTACAAACAATAAGTAAATAATAACGTCATTAAAAATAATGTACTGTTTGCCACAGCATTACAACTGAAACTACAAGCGCCTTTAATCTTTTACAGGTACCTATGTATAGGATGTTTCTCCTTTCAACAATGGTACTAACTAATATAGCACACGACATAGGAAAGCTAGAATACTCAATACTCAATACTTTATTGCATTCCACATGTAGTACTTAGATGGTAAAACTTAAAATTAGATCATATGGACCCTGTCGGGCACAGCAAAATAGTGAGTTAGGAGAGAGGAAGCACCTTGTAAATTTTAATTATAACATAGTTGGTAGGTAATTTCTAAGATAAACTAATAGTAGGTATAAAATATAACTTATAATATAGAATATAAATAGGTATCTATTGGGAGATCCGGTAATACTTAAATAATAAATCAAATAACATTTTATTTTGGGTACTACTGCTCAGTATACGCGTATAGAGTGACGATTTCTGTATGGTGGCCGTCCTTGATGTAGCTCGGCGATCTCAAGCGTGAGCTTTTCCACTTGCTTTGCCAGAATTTCCATTAGTGTCATTGATGATGTAGACGAAGATGATGGTGCTGGTGCTGAGACTGCTGCGATACTGGAACCTTCTGCGTACTCCATCGTCTTATCCGCCATCGCAGCTATTGTGTCCAACGATTTTTTTATCGAAGACATCTCAGAATCTTCTTAAAAGAGTTCAGTTTTGAACTCGGGGTCACCAATTGTTGGGATCTTAGGATGGCGTAATAAAACTCGTGAATCTTACAAGGAATTCTATTTTACATTAAATTAGTTTTTATCGTTCATATCAGACTTCGGAAAAACACTAGGTAGATAAAGAAGAATATTAATTTGTGTCTTATTGTACCTAATATTATATATTTGGACACCTCACATGGTTATATTTAACGCAGTGTACCGCATGAACATTTAATAACATCTTCTGAAGCTATATTATACTACTACATGATTTGTATGGCAATTATATTTTTGACGCCATAAATAATAAGAGAAACCTAACAGACTTGAAACAAAAAATGTAAAAAGAATTGCAAGTTTTGCAGCCACAAAGTGTGGAAAGAAAGCTACGGAGATGAGTTTTTCTGATATATAACAAGTACCTACAGCGCTTGAGACGGAGGCCGCGTTTATATTAATCTTATATGCATAGTCTCTACCTTGTATTTCCAATTTAGCGCTGAATAGTGGTACAATTTGATATTATGCAGCGGGAAAGCAATGTGGAGTTTTAACTTTGCTTGCGCCTGACAGGTTTTACGGATTATTCTTTATTCTACACATCATTTAAATTTGATTTGGTAACTACCTCCACATCATTTGAATTTGATTTGGTAACTACCTCTGACAGTGAGCACAAATATACGCTTAGAAAAATATAGCACGAGTAAATAGTCTTGATATTTTAATAATAATTGTTATAAAAATCATATCAGCATACATAAGATTTGTAAGAAAATCAAAAAATCAAAGTTATTACTGTTTATTAACATATACATACATAAACTTACGCCCTTTTCCCATGGGGGTAGGCAGAAACCACAGAACGCCACTTGCTACGATCCTTACATACTCCTTTTGCCTCGTCCACATTCATACATCTAGTCATGGTGGTGGTGGTGTGATGGTTTATTACCGTTAACGCGATTCAGAAATAAGTCCATTCGGCCACCTTTGGATACATACAACACATTAGAACCACGAACAACTTGCGAATAAAATTAAAACAATGTGTTTTATTTATTTCATTTCCTGTTTAAATAAGCCTCCTTCCAGCTTTCAACAATTACCTAAAGATAAAATCGAAATTCTTTAATCCGTAAATATACCGTAAATTAAAGCGATAATGTGTATACTCGTAATAACTGTTAAAGTGGTGTTTCCAACGCGGTTGCTATATTCAGTCTTGTTACAACTACCAGAAGGCTGCTGACTATTGCAGAGACTTACGAATGACATTTGTTGGAGCTGGCACGTCAAAACATAATTTCCTTGCTTGTTTGTGCAATAGCCTAAGTCAATCTGTCCATCCATCCAAGGATAATCTCTATCCTCCAGTCATTTTTTCCCATTACTAGCTGATGAAACCTCGTTGTAAAAGTAGTTATCCCATTCCACAACTGATCTTTTTGTAAATTCAAGATTGTTTTGTTCCGTTATCTTAGCAAAATATTACATCGTTAGTGTACTCTGCTGTGCCACCCACTAACTTTTCACCTACTATATGACATGCACGCCAATTGGTCACAAACAAACATATTCTTGTCGCTGACCCAAAACTAGAGGAGTGGATTCATCATCCCTGCACCCACGAGCAGGGATAATGAATGACATGGTGTAGTCTTGGAAATGTTAGGTCGACTATACACTTCATATCAGACGTTCACTTTTTAGGGGGTGACAAGAATGAAATCATATTTTATAACAATGATGTTTTTTTACAACAAGTATATCGAAAATATTTTCGATTCTAAACCATCTCTCTCAATCTGGCCAGTGCTCGCCTCTGTACTGATCACATCTAATACCATAAACTGCAAACCGTTGTCCGTTCGTACGTTATTTTCTCCCGTATATGTTTCGTCTAATGCAGGAACAATTTGCGGCGAGCGTAGTTTTCTGAAAAACAAATGCTTCTGCGCTCCACTTGGTCCGACCACACTGAATTGACATTATTTACGACTGCTCTTCGCTAACTTGTGTCAACTGCTTCTGGTGCTGGATACTGAAGTTAAAAAGTAAAACAGATAAATATAAAGCTGAGAATCATGGAAACACATGGATAAGATACGCGCAGGACCGGGAAGTGTGGCGGAAAAAGGGGAGCCCTATACTCAGCAGTGGGTGATTCCGGGCTGATATGATGATGATGATGATGATGATGAGAATCATCCTAGGGACCTGTGATGTAGTCACCACCAAACATACTTATAATAAACTAACAACATTATCCAAGACAGGACCGTGTTAAAAAAATATATTGTTATATGTTAATAATGTTAAATGTTTATCTTTGAAACGAGTTCAAAACAATAATAGACAAAGTTTCATCAATCCACAATACTGGGTAAAATAAGCAAACACAAGAAAAATGCAATACTCAAACATGCTTTTCCACATTTTCGCTACTGTTTTTATCGTACACTCTTTATTTTGTACAAACACCTAGTAAAAACTGCTAAGCTGAGAAAACTAATTTAGATAGGGCTCCGACGCCGTTCTGAAACACAAAAAACGTATGTGTATTTGCGATCTTGATAAACATCACACGGGAAATTGAGAAATAGCGGGAAAAGTAAACCTTTGATATAAAGCAACATAAACTACAAGATGAAAGCTTTTTGGTTTACATTGAATACTTTGAAACTACAGTCGGTACATGTGCACTTGTACTGGCACACAGATATTATCAGGTAGATTTATAGAAATAAATACACGAGGATTTTAAAATATCAGTAATTGGCTATTTGACTACTGTTAAAAATTCACGAAAATGTTATGTTGTTTCAAAGAACTTAAGGAAATAACACGGTGTGCGTCTTTGCACGGAACCCAAAATTGTTGTTTTTTTAATAATAAAAGCCTAAGTAAAAATACTAAAATCAATGTACGAAATAAATGGAGTAGCTACATGCTATAATGGGCACTTTCTATCCTTGTCGCGCGAAACGGCCATTTGTACTACGTTACTATGGTGGTATGAAATATGACGTCACGTTTTTGTAGCACTGTCTTTGTCTAGCACGTCATTTAAAATCAGTTAGAACTAAGCCATTTTTTATCGATTTTATTACTTTTTTCACACATCGTGTTATTTCTGTTAATTCTTTGGAATAACATAACATTTTCGTGATTTTTTAACGTGTAAACGTCTTCGAACGAGCAGGACAAAACAAACTACTGGCTTTATAGCTTTTGTTATATAGGTTACTTTTAACATAGCAAGAAAGAAGTCAATACAAGAGTATATTTTTAATTAATATGAATGAATCCAAGACGAAAACGTCCTCAAAAATGATTAATATAAAAACCAATACCAACAAAAAAAATGGCCTTTTGTAGAAACCTTCTCGAATACTATCTGTAATAAAGTGTAGACGGATGACTGCCAAAAACAAATTGCTGAAGCGCAACTCCTGAAGGAGACATACTCAATTAGTTTGTCAGACAAGGTCAGGACTTGATTGAGACTTGTTTTATTTACTTAGGTTCAGAATTAGACACCACTTTATTTTAGTAGACTCCTTGAAATCAATCGTTCATCAAAACATGATCGTATTCGAGAATGGTCGTACACGAGGGTGTTGTGGTCGCAAGTGAGGCTGCTGAGTATGGAGTCCTGGCATTCCTGGGTCGGGCAAAAAGTGTTATTTCTGCACACCTGTACACTATAATATCTCCTGCGTACTTGGCAAATCTCCGGTGAGATTTGCAGCCGCAGTCGGAAGGATATTATTTTATTACTTAGTGAAGTTACAGAACACTTTTCATTGTTTTCTAATGTAGGTGTCTTTACGATACTTCGATTTTGAAACAACTGTTGTCACGAGTTTTAGTATACCTTGTAAGAAATGCCAGGAGTTTGAAAAATGGTGGATCTAAATAAACACTACAAAGAAAGCAATGCCCCCGGCTCGGGTCCCGTATAACTTGCTGTAAGCACGAAACTTGCAAATTGTGCCGCGGTGCAAGTTATCGGCGAACTTCGTTTTTTTTTTTAAATACAGAGTTTTTGAGGATTTTTTCTGAGTCATGCTATATTTTTGTTCTGGCAATCAAGTCCCACTCAGCCACGATATAAACCATAGTGGTTAAGAAAATAATTTTTTATCTTTTGGAAGTTGTTACGTTAATTGGTTTAAGCGACTGGCGTTTAAACCAGTCTGGGGTAAATTAAAGGCATTTTTAAATATTAACCCATACGCCTGGGAGTCGCGTCCCACTGCTGGATAAAGGTATCCTGTTTCTTCTTCCAAATCTGCCTATTTTCTGGACATCTTGGCCCTACATACTTGATCAGATCGTTGTCTTCGCCGCAGCCGACCTCGACAGCGTTGTCCTCCCTCAGGAATCCAGTGAGTGTCAATCTTTGCCTCTCGTTGGAGTTGCAACGCCCAATCCCACTTCAGCCTAGCTGTTTTTTCTCCAACATCAGCTATAAGTAAGAAACGGAGCGCATTGTGGTGTTCCATACATCCATTCTTTTATTATACCGTTATTTGCAGTTGGTGTTAGTGAATTGGAGCACACAACAATTTGCGACACCGGCAAAGCGTGGCCGAGGGTTCGAATCGATGCTGATATTAATTTTCGAAAAACTTTGCATCGCCCACCGTTATTTATAAGTTCCTTTGTATTCAGTATGGTGATGCAGCCAGTATTGAGGAGAAATATTTTGATATTGAAAAAAAATATTGTATAATATGCAGCCATGTATAAATAACACCAATATAATGTAACATATCGTCACACCTGTAATCCTGGAAGGGTTAGACAGAGGTGTGCCCAATAAGAAGAAAAAATAACTGGCTTTTATGGGGGATATTTGCCTATAATAGAGATAATATATAAAAGATAATAGTAAAACATTGAAATGATTCGTTCATGTTACAGAAATCAAAGTTCGGACACCACTCCACTCAAAAATATCACACAAAATGACGTACATATTAATATATGAGTTTGAATCTAGGATTTTGTTAGGAATTCTCAATTACTTTGGGAATAACTACAAAATCTCTTTATGTTACAGGTTGGTTGCAATATTAGAATAGCTACTATGATACCTATGAGTGGTTAATGTATAATGGGCCTACTACACGCACGCACTTCCCCACAGTTTTGCCTGCGGGATTACACGGTGCACACAGTACATCGCGCGTGTGGTTTGTAATGGTAATACAGTTTTACCAACCATACGCGCGATGTACTGTGAAGTGTGAACGAAAACTGTGGGGAAGTGCGTGCGTGTAGTAGGCCCATTAGTCAGAACAGTTGTACATGGCATGCTGTGTACCTTCAACAACTGTTCTGGCTAATACATGATATACAAACATATTTATGCATTTCAATCGTCACATTTGTTACGTTAATTTCCCTAAGGGTGTCAACTAACCACTGCATTACCTACTATAGAGGTTATACGGAACACGATGTATCAATTCGCCAAATTGATTGAATTAGTGTCGCGGTATTCTCTCTCCGCCCCTAGGGGGGTATGCCAAATGTGTTTAGTAATTGACACTTGGATGGCAAACAAGACGGTGGACCGATGATGACAATTAGGTACTAAAACAACATCCGCAGGGAAAACATCCAAATTGTTCTATCAATGGAATCTATCCCACCCACAGATATAGATAGACCTAGATAATGCAAGAGCAACTATTTCGCGTGCCACTTTTCGTGTCTAGCTTACGTACAAAAATCGTAAGTGGCCACTTTCGTGCTTAGTTTGCATCAGTGTACAGCGCTAGTCGAACGTCGGCGCTGGTCCAAAAGGCAGGGTTTGCGGCGCAGGAGGCGCCGTACGCGACGGCGTCTTTGAATCGATTTCATTTTCCGATTTATAGTGCTGGTGACGTCATAATAGGTAGTCAAAAAATGGCATGCTTGGTTTTCATATAGATCGTGATACTTGCGTTATCTAGTTCTATCTATATCTGTGATCCCATCCAATGTGCCAATACAAGTCGTTTGTTCAGGTGACAGATTTTAGATATTTTTTTCCGACGATGTCGTAGAAAATGGCGGGGCGAGTTGGACAAAAACGACGCCCAGTAGTCCACACTAGCCCTTGATCCAAATAACTGGAAGTCATGGGGAGAGGCCCAGCAGTGGGGTGGCATGGCATAGAGCCTTAGGCTATCATAGGTCAGTGAGTATAGGGACAGACAATGAAACATCAGAACCACCGATTAAACACGAACCGCGTCGCGACGACAGCGTTCTTCGATCTTTCGGTTTTCTGAATAAATGCACTCATTTGTTTTTGAGTCTTTCTTTTTCGACAAGTCTGCCACACTTCTTGTGAAGAAGTTAAGTTGTCTGGTCAAATCTTCCTGGAAGCTGTGATCCTCCTCCGATTGTTTATTCGTTGGTTTGGGTCTTAAATTGGTCATGGTCATGGTAATGAACGAACAGAATGATAGTTGGCTCAGATACTGGCAGCGCAGGATAGACAATCGTGTGGGTACCTACATGGAAAAATTAAGCTTCATTTATTTATTTTGACTACTGGTTAAAACCTATTTACATGCCAACTGCATTACAAATTCAGAGCATCTAGAAAATAGCTCTTTAAAATAATTTACGTGTTCAAAATACCGGTTCTTGAAAACTACACGCCCCTGGATGTAGGTGTGACCTGTCGCTATAGTGAATAAACGCTTACTAGAACCGCAGTGACCTACTTTGTACAATTGATTCCAGCTCTCAGCTACCTTCGAATGTCGATACGTAAACATTTTTCCCAACAAACTGTTCCTTTGAAAATTACTTCTTTTATTTATGAAAGACTGTCAGTTTTTCTTGAGACGATTACAAAATATTGCACTTTTACAAATGTTTCCTAGAGGGCTTTCAATGTTCTTTTTTCGTCTTAAGTAAAAGACAACCTAGGAAGAAAAAGTATTTCTTCCACCTTGACAGACAGCTTTCTAATTGAAACTTTTATTCTGCAAACAACAGCAGGGCACTGTCATATTTTTAAAAAAATGTACAAGTGGTACGCAATGTTGAAAGTAGACCTTTTCTAGCACATATGTGTTTTTTTTTACTTAGCCTATTCTGTCCCACTGCTGGGCAAAGGCCTCCTTTTTTTTTTTTTTGGTGGGTGGAAAATCATCGAATAAAACCCCCCCCGCTCTTGGGCAGAGCGAAGGGGAGTGTCAGACTTCTACTGACTAAAAACCAAACCCATGTTCCTTCTTCGCCCTTGTGCCGAGGCCGCGTTATGCCTTTCGATAATCCACAGCCCCGACGGGCGTCGGCCCTTGCGGGCCCCCTTCCATGTTGCTGACATCTCTTTGAGGCGCGCGTGGAACACGAACACGCCCGTCGACACGGTCTGTTTGCCGTTATGACGACGGCCGGACGGCGAGCTAGCCCGTTACTCACCGTCCACAGGCCCGCGTCTACGGTGGCCGGAAGCCATCACGTGGCCCCCGACGCCCGGAGCGTCTCCTGCGGCGGCTGGGACGAGAGGTTCTTTCCCTCTCACGTTCCGCCACCTTCTTCGAAGGTGCTTCGCAGAAGGAGGCGACGGCGTCCCATTCCTCTTCGCCCCGGACCATGGCTTGCACCAGGGCCGGACGCGAGAGGTCGCCGCCGCCGATCGCCGCTACGAGAACACGGCGGGGCTCTGCCCAAGCAGGGTACACCTCCACAGTGTGCTCCACCGTATCCTCCGGTCGATCCTCGCAGTGGAAGCATCCGGGATTCGGTACAGGTACCTCCCGAAACATCCGTGTCCGGTGAGGACCTGCGTCAGACGGTAGGTGAGGGCGCCGTGGCGCCTCTCCAGCCACTCCTCAAAAAGGGGACTTACAGCCACTATCGTGGCGTGCCCTGCGCTGGGTTGCGACAGTCGCCGTCTCCATGCCGCCATGAGATCACACCGGAGGTCCGTCCGCAGAGCGGCTATTTGCCGCGGCAACGGAGTGACCCCCCGGTGTAGCACCTCCACGCGCCATTCATGCAGTCGCGCGAGGACTATCGCCTCCAGATCCCATGGCGGCAATCCGGCAAGGAGGTTCGCCGCCTCGCGGGAGATCGTGCGGTACCCACGGACTAGCCTTACGGCCAGCACCTTTTGGGGCTCGTTCAGGTAGTGGGCGGCCCGCTTCGACAAAGCACGCGCCCACACCGGGGCCCCGTCAAGGGCCATGGACCGCACGATCCCGGCATAGAGCCTCCGGCAGGAGGCGTTTGGCCCCCCCAGATTGGGCAAGAGCCACCTAAAAGCAGCCGCGGCCCGCTCCAGTCTGGGAGCCAAACGTCGGAAATGCTCCACGAAGTTCCAGGCAAAGGCCTCCCTCATTCCTTTCCAAGTCTCCCAGTGCTTTAAACCTTCTCTCATCAATCTATCAGGAACTAGTCCAAATCGTCACGTCAGCGTTTCTTAGGCCTGCCTTGGTCACGACTATTTGACACTACGAACATAATAATTAAATACACTTTCATCAACCCGGATGTTAATCAATCAATTATTTATTACTTTAAAATCCTCACCCAATAACCGCTCAAATATTTTCGTTCTAATAATTTGCATAAAATTCAATTAATATTCAAAATTGTGTGTAACCTAATTCTCGGCTGTACCCACATATTTAAATGCGAACAAATTAATTTTGACACCATTCGGCGTTTATAGGGTTTCGGTTCATCGAGATACCCCTTTTGCAGTTCACTGTATTTGAACATGTGTCGCTAGTGTTGCGACTCGAATAAAGTTAAAATCTAGTCGATTTATTCGATTAGTTAATCGATTACATTTTAATTTTATTCTTTCGTAATCAACGCAATAACGTCACGTGTTTTTATACTAATCTAAAACCGAAGATCCTATACTCTTAACACGTAATTATTAGTTGTGAAGGAATAGACGTTCCTTACGAATAAACTCTGGCTTAGTCAGTTACAATCGAGTCCGCTTAGCCCAACAAATTGATTTATTGCTCAAAATAAGAATTATTAATCTGGCTTATTTTTTAGTTCATTAATTCTTAATTTGTTACCGATTCACTCTCGATCGCGCCTATCTTTATGTATTTTAATAATAAATAACTAACTTTTTTATTGGATCACATTATCTTGTGTCGTTGATATTTATTGGTTTAAGAAATAACAGTACCAGCCTATTACTGTCCAACCACAAGGCAAGACTATCATAAGAGAAGACACGGGGTTTGTTCACCCCGCTTGTTTGACTCAGATTGGTGATCAAGCAAACTACAAGTTACATACCGACCATCCATACATACAGAATTTTAATACCTACTCGCCCCAAATATTTGGTCAGGTGGCACAATTTGTTTTTTTTTCTAATTACGATGTAGATCCTATAAATTAACATTAAGTTTAATAATCTGTACCACACCCTTTAACAAAATCACCTTTCTAATACATGTTGCATAAATAATCGATTCATACAAAGTCGATGAAACTGAACAATTGAATCGAATATTCACGAACCTGACACACCCCTATCCGCGATTCTAATAAGGTATATTTGACACGACATCACCGGGGAAATACACGAACCGCGATACATATTAATTTTGTTACATCTGTCTCGGGATCCATGCTGATTAGTATTCACAGATTATGTAATGGTACCTCTACACATCAGCAGACGCATCGGCAGACGTCATCTGCGGATGCATCCGCCGATGTGTGTAGAGGGCGTGATTTGGTCGTCTGTCACAGACGACCAAATCACGCCCTCTACCACAGTGGTAGATATTGCCCGTCGGCAGATGCGTCTGCCGCCAATCCGTTTGCTGTTGGTTTTGTCCCACATCAAAGGGTGGGAGCGTGAGCGCCCGGCGTCTGTCACATCTGCGGCGCATCTGTCGACGTCTGCGGACGTCTGACAGACGCATCTGCCGACGTGTAGAGGGTCCATAATACAGATAATGATTTGCCGCCGTTACATTGAGAGCTTCAACAGCATAACTTCGTTTGAATGAATGTGTGGCATGAATAACTTGAGTGATTTCATTCAGGGTCGATTCCGAATTCTGATCTGGTTTTGAATTATGTATTAATAAAGACGGAGAATGATAAAAAGCGCATGTTTCTTTTTTAGATCGCGTGCTACCAAGAGGAGCTTGTGGCTTAATAATAACTGTCACTCGAGTCGACTCCTTCTCAAGCATTAGTACTTCATAGAAGGAGGTGACCGCTTCCCATGCCTCATCGCTCCGGACCCTAGATTGAACCAGGGCCAGACGCGTGTTATTTCACAATGAATACATTAAAAAACCGTAAACTTTCTTAGGGCCATTAAAATACTTAAAAATGCATTTGAGATATAGCATGCAAAATAAAATGCTATGCTTTGTTTGATAAGCTTGTGGAACATAAATCTTTTAAGTTCACGTTACAAAGGAGAACCTTCTTTTTAAATAAATATTTTATCTCTTACGAAAAGAAAATAAGTGATTGCGGTTGAATGGAATCTGAAAAGAAACCAAAGAATATCAAGTGAATTTTGAATTTTGAAATTTCTTTATTTTAACATAAACAAACAGATAAATGACATTTAGGTCTTATTCTAGAAGCATTTAACATTATGATAAGGTGTTTTTTGCGGACTATGGCGCCTATTTAAAACATTTAAGAATACATTTCATATGTAAGGTATAAAACTTATTGGTTGTTGTAAATCAGCAATATCATACTACTTACGTTAAACATATGTCGAAATATACATAGCGCAAAGAATATCAAGTGATTAAGGGTTAAATTTATATTTGGCAATTTAGTTATTAATGTTATGGCAATTTTATATTTTTACAAATTCACAGCAATTTTGAACACATTAAATACAAAAACACAACACCGGGAAATGATACAGAAAATTCTTAATTTAAAAAAACCAAAACGTTTAAGAAAACCGGACCTATTGTGATTATTTAAAACGTTTGTAAAACGGCCGTCTGTGTACATTAGAGGGCCCGTATAACACTCGTTATCTGGCCCGTTTTTATCTGGAAACATTATTGTCCGGAAGATTTAGGTGTTTCGTCCCTTTGTGAGGAGGTCCAAGTTATGGAGGGTCGCGGGAGTGATGAACGGTCATCGCAACTAACATAAAAGAAACTTCTGATAGACACTCAGTTTTTTCTCATCTCTTTAAGAAAATACTAAATTGACTTGAAGTTCTTCAGAAAGGTCACGTGTGTAGTACTCGCAATGCATGTATGTACTATGTATGTGTGTGCCTACCCGTATGGGAAAATAGATGTGAATTTACGCATGCTTTTAACAGTAAAATTATAAAATACTTATCAATAACACCGTAAACGGGATATTTACCATGTTTACTTTTGTTTCGAGCTCGATATATTTCTCGATTTTTTTTAAATGCCATTTTAAATGTTAATGATAGTGTTAGTACCAAGTCAATCTAAAAACTTGTATATAATAGTTGTTACCTAATATTATTGCAATAAAATCATGGCATATAAAAATTAATAAGACTAAGTACTCGACCTCTTCACGCTTATAACTCAGACCCGTCACTTCCTGAAGCGTTCTTTAAAGATAAATAATGTGTTTGATTTACAACTGCGGCATCGCAACACAGATGACGCTGTGTTCTTGCCAAATTGATATCGAATATGCTCCAATACATGGGAACAATGCATCACAAGGAAAAATATAATAAATAGCGGAGAATTCCGTGGTTTAGTCTCACAAGTTGCCTGATCTCTGGGGAAATGGAGAAATATTGGGTTGGAAAACCGTATGCGATAAAGTACGGAAGTTTGGAAAATTGTGGAATGCGAATTGAATTGTCATGGACTTAGAAGAAATATGTGTAAATAACGCGTTTGACATAGTTTAATGATAATCTTGGAAGAAAAAAAGTTTATCGGTTTACTACATACATGTGAACACTTACAATGTTACCAACCCGGCTTCAAGTGGGGTTTCAGCTACTTAAGAGTCTCATTTCTTCTTTTCATTTTTCATTTGTGGTCGGCGCAGCATGTCTTCCTCTTCCATACCTCTCGGTTTTTCGTCATTTCATGAGACACTGATGTCAACTGTCACAAACATACAGGCAAAAACAAAGAACAAAAGAGAAGCGAACACTGATTCTAGAAACGAACTACTTTTGGGTGCTTTCAAATCCTAACAACCACCCTTGAGCATACTGCCAGACCTTGCCTTGCTACCATTATCCTTACCTATCAAAGCCTAGTTATGAGCACAGAGCTGACTTGTCAGGTTATCCATGGATCTGCTTTTCTTGACATGAGCACTCAGCTTGAAAAAAAAAACTTTTTTTCTCTTTTTTCTTATTCGTTACGAAATGTTTCCAAAATATCACAAATCAAAAGTACCTCGAACAGTTCTATTGCTTCGTCCATCTTCATGATCTTTTGATTAACTTTAGGCCATAAATTTTTAACTTTAGTTAAATGAGTCGCCAATCGCCATATCAGTGGCCAGTATCCAACTTGTATTGGAAAAATTCCATGCATACACCATATAACTGGTCGTCATTTACACCATCATACAGTCTATGAAGTTCATCCCATACTTCTTTTGGATTTGTAAACATGAGCACCTCGTCAAGAGCTTCATCCTTAATATTATTTGATAACAACAACAGAGCAGTACTTTCTAACTTCAGGTACACTCCCAAGTTTCTATTATACGCTGCCAAAGCTCTACAGCAGGCTTCTCAGGCTTTTCTGTTTGATCAAGTTTGGTTCCGTATGGTGTCGGACGCAAAGAATAGCACCATCCCATATCTTCCCGTGGGTGTCGTAAGAGGCGACTAAGGGATGTACCAGAGAATGGGCAGCAGCGTTCTCTGTGCTTTTTGTATCGACCGTACTGCGATCGCCAACCCGCCTGCCAAGCGTGGCGATTATGGCAAACCCCCCCTAAGCAAAAATGACACTTAGGGGAGGCCTATGTCCAGCAGTGGACGTCTTTCGGCTGAAATGATGATGATGATGAAGTTTGATTACACTTTCAGTTGGTTAATGCGCATTCCTAAAATAAGCTCTGCCTTCCCAAGGTCTTTGATTTTGTTTTTGATTTTTTATATGTATTTAGAAATATATAAGTATGTTTATCAGTTGTCTAGTACCCATAACACAAGCTCTGCTTAGCTTGGGACTAGATGGCGTTGTGTGATAGTTGTGGAATATTATTATTATTATTAAATTTAAACATGAGTTCTTTTTAAACTCTTCAAGATCATTCCAAATCAACAGCATGTTTGTCATGAAAAGATAAGTAAATCTTCGTTACTCATTACTCTCAAATTAATAATTCAATAAAATGTTTAAAAATAAATTAGTAACATCGAAAGTTGTATATACCTAACTACACAAAATGTACTTAAAGATATTGTGCCGAACATAATCGACGTCAATTGGGCAGTTTCATTAGCACGGATTAACCCTTTAACCGCTACTTAGTAAACCGCAGTGCCACAACCAGACCACCGTTCGACAGCTAAACGGGCCTCTGACTTTAATGTAGTGCGGTTCCTACCTACAAATATAGTATAACTAATTAAAGATAGTATTGACGGGCTCGTGGCGAAACAATCCTACTAATATTATTAATGCGAAAGTTTGTGTGACTATGTATGTTTGTTACTTCTTCACGCAAAAACTACTGAACGGATTTGGATAAATTTTGGTACACAGATATTTTATAACCTGGATTAACACATAGGATAGTTTTTATCCCGATTTTATCTTCCCGTGGGTTAATTTTAGAGTTGTAGCGGGTGAAGCCGATGGCAACAGCTAGTATAATATATGGCTGATTGAAAGCTAAGCTTTGCTTGCCAAGATCAGTTTGTGGATGGGTGACCATTCGTTAAATCCTTTTAATAGTCTCGGAAAACTCGTTAAGCCTCTTTTATTTCTTTTATCATCATTTCTAGATCTTCGGCATAAGTACAGGTGGGCTGAAGCTGGAAAAGTCTTCACCGTCAAGGCTGGTTCAATAAAAAAAAAAAACTTAATTATTTTTTTTGATAGGAGGGGTGAGTATGGGATCACCCAACTATTTTCCACCAATATTTCCCGTGCTCCTCCTTGGGTTTTTAGAATCATCGAGCATAGACCATCCTCTGGTGCCCTCAGTGGCGTGCCAGCAATTATTTGGAGGTAAAGCACAAGTTCCAAAAAAAAAAAAACACTTTTTGTTCCGAATTCTGACACTGCTTTTTAATAACACCGGTTTTGTTTTCTATTATTTAATTGTGACTAACACTTTTCGTATTTTATATCCTGTCAGAAAATTTACAACTACCTATTTCAATATAAATATCAAGTCGTCAGTTTCACGTAAAATAATATATTTACAAGAGCCATCTATTGACATAAACGTAACAACTGAACTATTCGAGTCAATACGTATTTCGCTCGTATACAGTCGCTATGGGCAAAATATTACAGTCACCGCTAGATGGCGCACAAAATAATAAATTAGTTTCTAACTACTAGTTGAAAAAAAAAAATGTTATTACTCACAATATAAACAGCCATAACTCTTCATTCTTCGCTTCTTTACCATGGACAGATGACAAACAACAAAACACACTGAAGGCATAATATTACTAGTTAAATTTACAGATACATATCAGCAATGACACACCTCCAGTGGCTTTGATAAAAGCCGTTTGTGTTCAATTCGTGTTTTACCAAAACTACAAAATGAAATAACAGCATTCAAATGTTTATGAGAATTTTGATGTCTTTTCATGGCACCAGAGAAGTTGTTTAAATCATCGCAACCTGATAAACTCCAAGCATTCTTTTCATTCGAAAAAAATATACAAGGCCAACAGAAAAAATTGTTTTGAGAGCAGCCGACAACCCATTGTACACTGTATGCTGATCGATTAAAATACCTAGTATTTCTTTTACCTTTCTGAGAAATATTCAAATCAGGAGTGAGTTTAGGTGAAGTAACGAGATTATATAAATGATCTGTAAAATTTAAAGTATTTACCTTGCCCAGTAACGCTTTCACACACTTTAATCCATCACAAGGAACTGTTGTTTGCGTTTTCGAATTCATTTTCGTATTAATTAACTAACTTCAATCAAAAACTAAGTAATCACAAAACTTATTTAAATTCTAACAAGAAACGGAAAAATCTAATCACAATAAAAAATGCACCAACAACCATCAACGCTCAAGACAAATTTGAACTAAATCGAAATTCCCTTCAAAAAAGTTCAATCGCGTCGCAAACTTGCATTCACACACTCATTCACATTCTCTCGCAATCTTTACACTGACACACATTCAAACGTTCAAAGCATGCTTGGAAATCCTATACATTTTGTCGTAAACCCGGCAAAAAGTATGTAAACAAACAACTCTAAATTATGTTCGTAGGATAGAGAGGTCAGAGAAGCAGATCGAAATCGAATGGTGTGACAGAGAAAGGGCTAGCAGAGCCCGATCACGCCCGATCGATCTGTTTGATCAATCGGCTGAGGTCGGGAGCTCGGGAGACATATTAGAAGAAGTTTGGCAACGTCGCAGTGCGAGTTGCGCGCGAATGTATTTTCTGGTATCGTAAACCTGACAACGTCGCATCAATACGTTCCGTTTTTCGCGTGGCATGCAGTTTGATGATAATGATTATAATATTAATTTTGTTTTTGTAATGACCGTTTTTTTTTAATTCGTTGTTTTATTAAGGCAAGCTGTGCTTTTCTGCTTCTATGGGAGTACCGCCACTGGGTGCCCTGTGCCTGTACAGAGGATAGCCTTTATGGTTATTTTGAGTATCTTTTATAAGCTTCCTCGGATATTTTTTGGTACATTTTCCTTCCTTCATGCATGGTGATAAAGAATTTAATGCACCACAAGGCCCGTGTTCTTTGTCACAGTCTCATAAAACTTTGTTTGGTTTCAGGGTTTGGTATCTCAGCACATATGATTTCGTCAATTTGGTTGGGACGCAATTTCTCATTTCTCTTTCTTTAATCACAGCATTAAATGCACCTGAGGCAGACCTCGTTTTTGCCACTCGATTGAACATAATTATGTCATGATCGGCTTGGCATATCACCAAATATGTGTTACCTTTACTAAGTTAGGCAACCAACTTCGGTACTTTTATTTGAAATACTGTGGTTGTTAAGTCATGCCTGTCCGTTTAAATTTGACCAGGCATAAGCTCGTGGGTGATTTCTGGCGGGGTTACATGTCATTTAAATAAATAAATCAGGCCTCTCTTAGTACGCACGTATGTGAACGCATCCTGTGTTTATTCATGAAGATATCTCGGGCTATTTAATAATAATAATAATAATATTTGCAAATAATATTTGCAATATTTGCAAATCATTTGCAAATGCAAATGATTCACCACCTGGCCCATGTTATTTAGATTGAAATCCGCATAATTTCTAATTGCATCTTGCAAGGGAATATAATTTTGAAAACGAACCTTTCGTGCTCACTACACCAGAAACTGAAGAAGGAGGAGACTACACCTAAGCAGTAAATTAAAATCGTTGTGAGGAACCATCAAGTGATAAGCATAAAAAAATTTGCAGGACACCTTTTTGTTCGGTATGGGACGTTTGGTAACTACATTTATTATCTGAGGAATATTAATACTGTACCCCTCTTGCCCATTCCTATAAATAATTGGGTACTTGTGAGCGTCATAGAATCTATGTGTCTCGGGAACCCTAGTGAGAATGCCATTATGGGCCTGTACAACGATGTCCCGAGACGTAGTCTGTTCACTACTTACTATTACGGCAGCTATTTCATTTGTGGCCGAGGCATAGAACTGTCTCTCATTTTCACTACGTGTTACATGGTCCGGGTGGATCACTATTTTGAAATGATCGTCATTCATCATTCTGTCTTTACTCGTTTTAAATTCATGCACCAAAATGTTGTGATCGTAAAGTACTCGTAGTTTTTGAACTATGTTTTTTTTGTACGTCTTGCACATACACAGTACGCTTATCGATTTGTGCTTCTTCATCACCCATGAATTAATCTTGCTCATCTGCAATCTTTGCTCATCGCTTCTATTTTTAGAAGTTTGTGAGTTTCATAGTCAAGAGTCTCATCATACTCAAATGCAGCTTTATCAAACACCTCCCATGTGTTTTTTGTAAATGTTTGTCGTCGTTGTTTTGTCCTTTCTGCAACTGCGCGTCTGCGAGATTCAGCCGCTTCAAATGTTTCTGCGGCTTTTTGGGACGCCATGTAAGTCGCCTGCTGCTGACGTCGAGCTTGTGATTGTTCTGGTGTCTCCACAGCCCGTGAATCGTATTCCTTGTCACCGTAGCATAAAGCTTTGATCGGTTTCAGGGTTTGGTATTTCAGCACATATGATTTCGTCAATTTGGTTGTCTCATTTCTCTTTCTTTAATCACAGCAATAAATTCACGTGAGACAGACCTCGTTTTTGCCACTCGATCGAGTACATGATCAGCTTTGCATATCACCAAATATGTTACCTTTTGTAAGTAGGGCAAGCAACTTCTGTACTTTTATTTAAAATACTTTGGGTGTTAAGTCATGTCTGTCCGTTGAATTTTGACCAGGTATAAGCTCGTGTGGGATTTCTGGCCAGGCGAGGTTTCATGTCATTGTAATAAGTAAATCAAGCTTCCCGTAATTACGCACGTGTGTGCATGCGTCCTGTGTATATTCATGTAGATATCTCGGGCTATTTACAAATGATGACGTAAGAATCACCATCTGGCCCATGTTATTTGAATGAAATCCGCATTTTTTCAAATTGTAACTTGCAAGTGAATATAATTTTGGAAATTAACCTTTAGTGTTCTCTCTCCATCTTTACATAAATATCCACCAGAAACTGATGAAAGAAGACACTACACCTAAGTATTAAATTAAAATCGCTGTGACGAACTATCAAATGATAGGCATAGAAGTCTTTGCAGGACACCTTATTGTTTGGCATGGAACGTTTGGTAACTGGATTCAACTGAGGAATGTCAATACTGTATGTACCTTAGTATTTCTCAAAATAAGTGTACATCTGTTGAAAAAAGAGTGTGCCTCGAAATAGTAACAAAGTTTCAATGTTTTTATTTAACCATACATACAAAAAATAACATATTTGTGAAGAAAAACTATTAAACTTTAAAGTTGTAAAGAATAAATGGTAAAACCATAGTATTCAATCAATTTTAGAAAGCTTTTTTAAAAAGATGTTTTTTGCGTTTCATACAAAAATCAAATTGCCACCCTACGACTTCATACATGTAACACTTCATAAAATTCGATATGTCGCGTTAATATTGTGCATTTTTTGTATTACATACCTTGATTAAATGTAGTTTCTTTATTAAAGTGATTTTCTATGGGGTTTCATAGTAAAATATAAAAAAAAATGCGAAAAACAAAATGAGTCGTGCCCATTTACTTTTTAGTAACTTACTCTTTAGTTACGTTTTATTTCAACTTCCACGTAATTTCTGAACGCATCCGTTACCTTTTAACACGGGCAACACTAGCATCATTCTGATTGGCTGTAGGTCTGACGTCTCCGCCATAACTTTTAATGTGAAAATCAGTTTTGAACGTGTTGTCCAAGGGAGATTACTTTTTCGTAATAAGAAATACTTTTTCACTTTTTCGCATTAAGATAAGTCTTGATTTATATATGTTATTGTAATACGTGTCGTACGAACATTTAAGCGTATTATATTATTTGCAGTTTCAGGTTTTATCAAACCATCTGTTGAGACGTTCCGCTCAACATCGCCGGGCGCCAGCGGGAGTGAACGAGGGACGCGGGGAAGCGGGAGTCAACCAGCCACCGCGCACCGACCACGGCCGACCGCGGGCCCCCGCACCTCGCCAGTCAGCTGTTGCACGTCTCCACGCACGGCTGCGCTTACGCATTTCTTTAATATTTTGTTCAATTCCAACCGAACGTTGTATTTTTTATTTCTTTATCGTTATTATAATTGTATACAGTCCGCTACGCGTTTTTATTCTACTCCACCACGACCTATCGTCGCGATCTTAGGTCCTTCTACCGTTCTAAGTTTGAACCGAACAACGGTAAATTTCAAAGTCAACGGTTCAACGGTTGGAGAACAAAGGACTTCATCTTCGTGCTCAAGTTTCGCGAAAGATCGTCGTTTTCTACGTGTCATCGCCTGCATCTGGTCTTCGTGAACGTCGATACGGCAACAGCCGTCTTCATCGAATTCAAACCAAAGGGCGGTGCAAGAACGGATCGTCGAGACTTCAGGGCGAGAAGACTTTGAAGCAATATTCACGTCAACATTCTACATAGCACTGGAAAAGTCGACTCATCGGAGCCACAGGCGTCAGCTCATCATCAGAGGTTGACAGCATAAAACCGTGAGATCGTTCCAATTTTCCTTTGTTCCTACACTTTGCCTAATCATTTTACCTATCCAGTTTCAATTGAACTTACTTTATTAGTTTCAGTTTAATTCGTAGTTCTGTCAATCCATAATCATCAGCCTTTCAACTTGTTTTAAACAGTGTCCGTTACTTTGTTACGGTACCAACTGTCAAGATACAGACAATAACAATAGTCATATTTTTTAACGGTTTATTCCTTTGTGCTGGTCAATCACAGTCCCATTATTTAATCATATTAGTGTCACCATTTCCAATACATAGATATGTTTTGCATTATTCCGTTAAATTGAATTGAATTTTTTTCCTTTGTTTGCAGAAAAACATTGCGTCATCCGCTTAGCGTTACACAGCAATTTTAAACGAAAACGCCTAACGCTTTGTGCTCTCATACCAACGTTTAAACTTATTGCTAATCGTTTAGTGGCAGAAACTTTCGCTTCAAACTAAATAGTATTGTTCATTCTTGTTTTTTTTTTTTATTTCTCCTAGTTACTGCAACTGCTAAATTTTCGTCGTCATGGCTGACATGAAAGGCTTAATTAAGAAGCGGGCTTCTATTAAGGCCAAGCTTACGCAATTTTCCTCTTATCTACATGTTTCTAAGTCTTGCGAAAAGTTAAGTGAGGTACAAGTCATCGAAATCGAATATCGACTTAATATATTTGAAGGCTTATATGAGAAATATGATGCATTACAGGATGAATTGGAAGCGATGGTGGACGAACCCAGCGAGCAATATACGGAACGCGAGGGCTTTGAGAAGCTATACTACGGCTTGGTGGCTTCTGCGCGCCAGCTGATCAGCAGTTCAAGAAAGCTTCTTGAGGGGGACTCCGCAAACGAGGTCGATTCTTGTATTACTAGTACACACAAACACAATTCAATTCGTTTACCTAAAATTGACTTACCCACATTTTCAGGCAGTTATCATGATTGGCTCGAGTTTGGAGATACCTTTGTTTCTATAATACACAGCAACACAAGCTTGGATAATATAAATAAACTACACTATTTACGTGTTTCTCTAAAGGGTAGTGCCTCTCTTGTCGTTGATAATCTTGACTTCAGGTCAGAGAACTACGACGTTGCCTGGAGGCTACTTTGTGAGAGGTATGACAACAAAAGATTGCTTGTAAACAATCATGTGCAAGCACTTTTTAACGTTCAGTCAATAGATAAGGAGTCAAGTAAGTCACTGCGTTACATTATTGACACTACAAACAAAAATTTTAGAGCTTTGGCAACCCTTGGTCAACCAGTTCAAAACGCCTTTGTCGATGTTCTTATCATTTACATAATGACCAGTAAGCTCGACCACGTGACAAATCGTCAGTGGGAAGAGCACAGAAACACTTTTTTCGAACCTCCTACATTATCTGCATTCATTAATTTCATCAGTAGTAGGGCTGACTTGTTGGAGACACTTGAGGAGTCTAAGCCCATAGCAACAATTCAGAGTGAGCCTATCGCACCTACACTTAAACCTACAAGTAGTACTGTGCTACCTGAGAAGACATCAAAACCTTTATCATGTCCCATGTGTCGTCAGAGTCATTTTATGTATGCATGTGAGCAGTTTAAGGGTCTCTCAGTACAGGCCCGTATTAAAAAGGTTCAGAGCTCAGATGTGTGCATGAACTGTCTTCGTCCAGGTCATGATGTTTCGAAATGCAGATTCGGTAATTGTAAATATTGTCGTCAAAAACACAATACTCTGTTACACATTGACAGTGACAACATTCTTCCTAGTACAAACAACATTTCCTTATCAGCTAATCAATTGCTTACATCTCATGCTATTTTACTTTCCACGGCGCTCGTGAGGGTGACTGGCGCTGACGGGAACCATCATACAGCACGAGTCTTGCTGGACAGTGGAAGTACAACCAACTTCATCTCGGAGGACCTCATTCGTAAGCTTCATCTTCCTACATACATGGCCAAGTCCAAGGTAACAGGCATCAACCTTCAATCTTCTACTTGTACTCGGGGGTGCTCAGTGTCATTAAAATCGAATGATGACAGTGAGTACGAACTGAACATTGACTGTCTCGTATTGCCAAAAGTATCAGCATCAGTTCCAAATTCTTGTGTTGATACTAGCAACATACGTATACCTACGAACGTGCGTCTTGCTGACCCCACTTATTATGTTCCGTCGCCCATAGACATCCTTCTTGGTGCGGAAGTCTTTTGGGGTATCATAGGCAGTAGCCGTATCGCATTTGGTAACCGTATGCCCACATTGATTGAGTCAAAACTAGGTTGGCTCATTTCAGGTGCATGCCATCAGTCAGATTCCTCTGTACATGTCTGTATGTTCACCAATAACTTACAGCATTACGCTTCGTCACCTGAAGGCCCCGCAGACCTCGCTTCGCGTGGACTCAGAACTGACAGGCTGCTGTCGTCTTCATTGTGGTGGTCAGGACCACCATGTCTTGGCAAAGATGCATCTTCAAGGCCTCAGTTCCTTGAATCACATCATAGTAATTCTGTGTCACCAGAAACAGTCTCTTCTCGTCATGTATCTAGTCACATTATTGAAAATCCTACTACTGCGTTGTTTTCAAATTGTTCAAACTTTAGTACATTGCAACGTGTGACGTCATATGTCACCAATTTTATTAGCCATTGTTCGTCATCACTACTATCCAACTGGAGGTAGGAACCTAGCCTACCATACAAGCTACTAATTCTACCTTCCAGAGCAGCGTCTATATGTAAAGTTTCCATGTTTAGACACAGGGGTGGACTACGCCGGTCCCATCATGATAGCTGACCGGAAAGGTAATGGATGTAGGCTCATCAAGTCCTTCATCTGTGTGTTTGTGTGTTCAGCTACGAGACCCATCCACCTCGAGCTTGTGTCGGACCTTACAAAGGAAGCTTTCTTAGCTACACTGAACCGCTTTATTGCTCGAAGGGGAAAACCCCGTAACATCTTTTCCGACAACAGCACAACCTTTGTCGATGCTTTCAAAGAGTTGGCCAGGCTGCTTTCGCAGGACTTTCGACCCTGGCATAAACTTTTCTTTACTTTTACTCTAATTCTTCTTATCAATTCTTTTACAATTTCATTCTACCTTGGCCACTTGTTTAATTCAAGTCGAGGCTATACCAAATTCAAGGCCCTTAAGCCCTCTATCCAACGACCCTTCTGACCTCACTCCTTTAACCCTTCCTTATTGGTCGTTCTCTAATTATGCTGCTTCATCCACAGATCCAGAACGCTGAAGTCAACAGCTTGCAACGAACCAAATGATGCTGGTCACCTAGCGAGTGCAAGGAAAGAACACTCTTTATTAATAGTAGATTGTATCATAAGGTTATTATAATTGTATACAGTCCGCTACGCGTTTTTATTCTACTCCACCACGACCTATCGTCGCGATCACCATCGACTTATTATGATCTTAATTTGTACAATTTTCGTTGCTTTTTCGTAACGATTTTTATGAATTTCGTTACGTTATGAAAAAGTATAGTGTAAAGCTGAGTGTTTAAAGCTCTTTAAACTTTGCCAATATTAAAACCTTAGTGAACATTCACTGGCAAATAGTTCTTTACGAATTTTAAAGTCTCATATGCTTTATTTAATAGGTTGGTTTATAGCCATAAGTTTACTATTTGGTAACATCTAGAACTATTTCATAACAATATTTCGTAACAACTTTTTCGTTACGTACACTTTTTTTGAGAAATACTCACCTACACTCCTCTTGCCGATTACAAATAATTGGGTACTTGAGAGCGTCATAAAACCTATGTGTATCGGGGACCCTAGTGAGCATGCTATCGTAGGCCTGTACAACGATATCCCGAGACGAAGTTTGTTCACTACTATTACGGCAGTTATTTCATTTGTGGTTGAGGCATTGAACTGTTTCGCATTTTGACCACATGGTACACGGTCCGGGTGGATAACTATATTGAAATCGACGTTCATCATTTTGTCTCTAGCCGTTGTAACCATGTTTCTTTCTACGCCTTGCACATACACAGTATGCTTATCGATTTGTGCTTCTTCGTCACCCATGAATTAATCTTGAAAAATTTGGGGTTGCGTACTTTCCATAGGAAGTAAAGAACTAATTCGATGGTAAACTTGTTCTTGTATTATGAAAGTCGGACAAAATTCTGGCATTGCGACAATTTAATCTGCTCCAGAAGAAGTCATATGAAAGCACGTATTATATTTTCTTATACTTCTCAGAAAACGGCGAGACTCATCTGTTTCAATACAGAAAAGTTATCTCAAAGGTTCAACTGACTCGTCTATAGAAGAAATGTCTACTTTCCCGCCCGAACAACACATACCTGCTGCTTCTTCTTTCAACTGAAGAACTTCACAAAATCTGCAATCTTTGCTCATCGCTTCTATTTTTATAAGCTTGTGAGTTTCATAGTCAAGTCTCATCATACTCAAATGCAGCTTTATCAAACACCTCCCATGTGTTTTTTGTAAATGTTTGTCGTCGTTGTTTTGCCCTTTCAGCAACAGCGCATCTGCGAGATTTAGCCGCTTCAAAGGTTTCTATGGCTCTTTACAATGCCGTCTAGCAACAGCGCGTCTGTGAGCTTCATCCGCTTTAAATATTTCTGTGGCTCTATAGGTTGTCATGTAGCAACAGCGCGTCCGTGAGATTCATCCGCATCAAATGTTACTGTGGCTCTTTAGAATGCCATCTAGCAACAGCGCGTCTGCGAGATTCAGCCGCTTCAAAGGTTTCTATGGCTCTTTAGCTGTAGCAACAGCGCGTCCGTGAGATTCATCCACTTC
This sequence comes from Diarsia dahlii, assembly GCA_949775195.1. Taxonomy (NCBI): domain Eukaryota; kingdom Metazoa; phylum Arthropoda; class Insecta; order Lepidoptera; family Noctuidae; genus Diarsia; species Diarsia dahlii. Next base: position 20,867,971 of record OX459197.1, on the reverse strand, counting down.
AAATGTTACTGTGGCTCTTTAAATTGCCATCTAGCAACAGCGCGTCTGCGAGATTCAGCCGCTTCAAAGGTTTCTGTGGCTTTTAGGATGCCATGTAGCAACAGCGCATCTGCGAGATTCAGCCACTTCAAATGTTTCTGTGGCTCTTTGGGATGCCATGTAGCAACAGCGCGTCTGCGAGATTCAGTCGCTTCAAATGTTTTTGTGGCTCTTTGGGATGCCATGTAAGTCGCCTGCTGTTGGCGTCGGGGTTTTGATTTTTCTGGTGTCTCCACAGACACCAGATATTTACTCAACGTGTTGTTGACGCTGATCTTGAGACTGTTCTGGTGTTCAGCAGCTCGTTGAGATGCCACATACTCAGCGTGTTGTTGACGCCGATCTTCAGACTGTTCTCGTGTCTCCGCAACCCGTTGAGATACCAAATATTCAGTGTGTTGTGACGCCGATCTTGAGACTGTTCTGGTGTCTCAGTAGCTCGTTGAGATGCCACATACTCAGCGTGTTGTTGACGCTGATAGTGGGACTGTTCTGGTGTCTCAGTAGCTCTGTGTGCCCTCCTCATCGCCTGCCCAAGCCTTGGAACCTCGGTTTGTTGAGACATCTCATTATGTCTAGCTATTTTCATAGCTCAAGCTTTATTAGAGCTTTGAGAAATATTAGACTTACGATTTTGCGGCATTATTTTGTAAGTACTTAAAAAAAAATAGGTAGTCATTTTCAAAGTAACTACTAAGAAATTTGCTTTAGCTATTGCATTGACATTTGGTGACATGAGACGACAAGACATGTCTAGTGGTTTTTTTTTGGAAAAAGAATAAACGATACGTGCAATTAAACAGGCAGATGTCTTACAAATTAAAACAACCGCTTCAGCAAACAATTAAAGTCTGCACGATACATTCGTCACTCCTCCCTAAGGAGTACCTAGACCGACCCGATGCCCAACGCATAAATCTTGGTGGCCCTCCCAACCGCTAAGGGAAACTTGCACGTTGATATTTTTGACAGTCGCCCTGATAAATGGCGGTCGCAAGATCCCAGTTTTATCATTTTTTTTTTTTCTATTACATATTTCTGTCGAAGTAACAGGTTGCTTGTTTGAACTGATTGGGATTATTGATTGTTGCTTGACTGTATGTTTTTTATTGCAGTTTTGGATTTGTTTGAATGGTTTTTTTAAATTGAAGCTGCGGAGATTTTTTATCTATTTCCCCATTATGAACAGTTTATACTCTAAAATGTATATGTTTTTTTTACATTCTTGATTATAAAAACAACCCGTTTCATGTGAAAAGCAAAATATATAAACTTCCAACAAAGCCCATTGTGTACGTGAACAAAAACTGAAATACTGCACAGATTCGAATTTTTGTGTTAGGAAATCAAATAACCTCCCGATTATTCATCATAAAAAAGTATCGCTATTCTAGAAATAAATATAAATTCGCAGAACAAAGATTCACGTATTTTATTTGACAGAAAAATCATTTAACCCTCATAAGGCTATACAAATTCTAGTCGGCTTTTTGTAGCCGAGGGTCGAATCGACCGGAGGTCATTGAAGCGACAAATCCGCGTAGCTTAAGCAAGTTAAATCGTCTATGCCAATTCAATTCACACGAAATAATGGCGCCTCATTGTTAACCCTTCGAGTCGGCGACCTTTCACCGGGTACAATTTGTACCCCATCGATTGAGAGTGCTTCGATTTATTTTAATGGAGAGTGAAGTGTAAAAACATTTTATTGCTACTTTGTAGCACTAGTAGGAAATTAAATAACGTTGTCGTAAGTGCAAAGGGGTCAAAGTGTATTCAAGGTGCCTGAAATAAAATGTAGGTACCGTTTTCAATTTGCTTTGCAATTGATTTCAGTGACTTGAGTGAGTGGGCAACACATATTTCATGTAATATAGTTTTTTTACATTTTTTTTTTACAAAAAACAGGCCATCAAAGGACAATGGCATTATCTGACTCTCTGTTTTCTAATACTCTTTCGTCACTCGATGATGGCTCGTTTTTTAATTTACTACGCGGTTGATATTATTCCACACCGGCCGCATTTATTGATCTCCAAGGATATTACTAACCAACATTTGCCGATTGTAGGTCATTGAATGGGTAACCAACCCTAACTTAACAAGAGCCTTCTGTCTCGAGGAAAGCACGTTAAAACTAGCCGTTTTCAAAACATAAACAACACTAAAATATTCAAAGGACTATGCCAACATAACCACATAATTTTCCCCTGATTCCTGTTATTATTCACTGCCTGGTTGCAACATGTCACAGCGATCGGGTGGCAGGAAATTAATATTGCCATGCCTACCTAGCTCGGTGACATCATGCGACATATATTGCACTATGAAACTCAGTATATTGAAACTAGAAAACTAGACCCAACAAAAACATTCTGTAAAAAACTAGCCAAGTCTCGATGGAGCTGCTTGTTTATCTCTAAAAAGTAATGAAATCTAGACAAAGTCGAGCCAAGTCTAAGGTTCCATAATGCGATTTCTTTATTATTATAGTTAATGTTGTGTGACTTGGCGGCTGAACCTTCTATGTACGTTAGTGAGTACAAGTAAATTTTGCTTACACGCAATGTTATATGTTGTAACTACCGGCCAAGTCACACAACATTAACTATAATAATAAAGAAATCGCATTATGGAACCTTAGACTTGGCTCGACTTTGTCTAGATTTCATTACTTTTTAGAGATAAACAAGCAGCTCCATCGAGACTTGGCTAGTTTTTTAAAGAATGTTTTTGTTGGGATTTCACTTCTTTTTGTAGAAACGTGGGCGGGCGGGGCATATTGATTTATTTTATTACATTTTCTTATTTAAAACAATTTTTTTTTTTGTAGTAGTTTTTTTTGTTTTTAATTTTCGATTATCCTACTTTTTATAGTTTTCCCTTTATGTGGCCATTAAACCCTCACTCTGTACCAAATTTCAGCTCCCTGAGTTTATGGGAAGTACTAGTTCTATTTTGATGATCATGAGTGAGTGAGTGAGTGAGTGTCAAGCTTACTGGATGACGAATTTCAGCGTTCTGGTCTTATCCAGAGGTTCTCAAATAGGGGCCTGAAAATGCGGCGAAATGGTTCCAGTAAAGAATGGTACGGCAGTGTTTGCTTCGCGCTCGACTCGGCGGGGGCACTGCCGTGCCCCCCGATTAGTTTACAAGATAAACGTAGATTAAGGACGTTCCTAGTAAGTATCACTTGTAGAGAAATTACATTTTTGTAGTAGCTAGTAGAGCAGCGGTGGCCCAGTCTTGGCGAGTGGCCCGCCTTACGAACAGCACTTCGTGGTTTCGAAGCCAGGCAATGCATTACTTTGTGTAATTTATTTCATCACCACTGCTCTCTAAACGGTGAAGGAAAACTTCGTGAGGAAACCGGCATGTCTTAGAACCAAAAAAATCGAAAACATGACACTAACCAACCCACAAGGGCCCGCGTGGTGGATTATAGTCCATCCCTCTCCTAGAGAGGAGGCCTGAGTCCCTGCAGTGGGAACATTATAGGCTGATGATGATGATAATAAATATTATGAAACCGCGATGTCACTAAAGAAGTAAAGACCTTTTGCTTACTTGATTAGGCCCACGTAAACCAGAACTACACGAGCTTAATTCCCAGCTACTCAAAATTCTAGCTTAACAAGAATTTCCATAGAATATTACTTATCCGAGAAACTGTAACTAATGAAATGCGACGGTGTGCGAGCGAAAAGTGGACAAACATCTTATTTGCATGCAAATGTTGAACACGCGTTAGAATTACATACATTACGCCTGGCCAGACTACCCTAGTGCATATATGAACGTGGCGACGAGCTAGAGACATGGAAATGGCCTTGATCCTTTAAAATTTTCTTGTGTCTTGCTCCTTCAAAATGATTTTAATTTTATTGACACCAGTCAACGGAATAGTACTTTTTATATTTCCTTTATTTTTATTATCCCTATTTTTACTAATGGACAAATGAGTCCACACAATATCGACTAGTGTATTAGACTACGTTGTTTTTATACATTAAATACATTCCGATTGAGTTTGGTATTCCTAGAGTTGTCCAAAAATCATTTATTCAATCAGTTGGACAACTGCAGTTGCGCTGGGACTAGCTTCAATGGAAGCAAGTTTCTATTTTATTGCACAATATATTTATAAAAAATATTGCTCAAAAATAGGCTCTCTTTTAATATGATGTGTAAGCTATATTACTGTAAAGTTTCATTAAAATTCATTCAGTGGTTTATTATGAAACAGTAACAAACATCCATCAACAAGGTCCTCATAAACTTTCGCGTTTGTAAGAACTAGTAGTAAGAAGTGACTGCTGAGATGACGAGTATTATGGAAACTTGATAGAAGACAATCATGCTGCACAGACCCCAAATTAATTAATGGGATAAGGGCAGAAGAATGATTAATTAATTATTTATTTATTTCAGACACAGTCCATAAAAATTTAAATGACATAACACACAAATGTAAAACTAAAATAATCAATACAAATCAAATTTCACATACACATTAGTTAATTCATTATTCATTAGTCAATGTCGAGCGCACTTAAATCATATTAAAATTATTTGGAACACAGGTATAATCAACAAAAATCAAAATTACATGATTCTGATAAATAAATACTAGTACCTACGACAATATGTAGAACTAACTAACATATCTAGAACTATAATTTGAACTCTTCGTTCATTCGCAGTGCAGAGAAATAATTATTATTTCATGTGCCGACTCGAGAGGACATCGTCAACAGAGTGGACTGCACACTAACTCGCAATGTAAGCCAACGCTAGGCGTAGATAATGCGCATTTGCCTACTTAGCACCGGGGCATTCGCAAATAAGCTGCCCGTGCAGAATTACTAGTTCGTGTGTTAAGCAGGAAAGTGTGCGATTCATTTGTAAAAAGAATTGAATAGGTCTTATGTTATTGTGTCAACATTATTACGTCATTACATCTTATCTAATTATTTTATTCAAAATATCGTGTAACCATTTCAATATTCTTGATTCTTAGTACGACTTATACCTATCGTGTAGCTATTTCTAAATAATAAATTCGCCTACAGGTTGATACAACTTTCTACAAAGTATTGTTGCGAAAGGAGCTCGAGGATCGCACTTATCGCCGCGGTTACTTTTTATTGCCACACGACCGTCCGGACGATAGCTTTTATTATATACGAAAGTATATTGTGCACTGAACAGCTCCAAGTCATCATCATATGCCAAGCCTTTCCCCCAACTATGTTAGGGTCGGCTTCCAGTCTAACTGGATGCAGCTGAATACCAGTATTTTACATGAAGTGACTGCCTATTGTGGCGTGAAAAATGGAAACTCGGCACACCACTTTCAATAATATTTTATTTAAGATTTAGTTATCAAAAAAAACAAAGAATTAAAATAGAAATTAATAGTTAAACTAGATAAAAATAGAATTCGTATGACACTGACTGATTTAAAAAAGCAGTTTTTTTAGAAAAATTAAAATTATAGGCAAAATTGAATCTTGCCGGAACGTTCCGCAATTTTCTTTTTTTTACATTGCATGAATTTAAAATATGACTAGATTTAAACACAGAGTTTTACAGAGTTCAAATATTAAAAAAAATGTCTCAAACACTTCACCACGCACGAACACACGGAATCTCTAGGGAGTCAACATGGGTCTTGATAAGTTAGTCGAGAATGAATTTTATACCTGTATCCGGCGAAATTTAACCAAAATAAAAAAAGGTGACGCGTTCAAAACTCGGCCCCAAAACAGCCGTCGCTGCCTCCTCTTGCTTATTTCATCTGCCAGAAATTAAAAGATGTGGCACCCGAAGACGACCAGACCGGTGAAAATAGGGTAATAAAAGAAGGCCTTTAATAGACCTTCTTCAAAACTGGTTCAACACCCTAAAAAGATGAGAAACAACAGGGTTTTAAAAGAAGATCGAAATTTCAACAGGGTTTTAAAAATGAGAGAAAGGCATAATAACGAAGACATAAGATTAGACCAGAAATATACGTACCAGATAATAATAAGAAAACTATATGTCGCGTTAATTCGCGATATCCTTTAATTAAACACTGCACACTGTACACTGCAGTTTTTTATGATGAAAACATTACGAATGGATCACATTGGACATTGGACGAAGAAAAAAACAATAAAATTTTGGTATAATGACCACATTTCCTCCAATCTGTCATACGAATGAAGCCTGGACTCCAAAAAAATCGACTGTCAAGAATTTTTTATCTCCAATTTTAAAAATATTTAGTTAAAGGTAAATATGGCATCGAGGTTTCAAGTAAAAAGTTTAAAATGCAGCGTAATGCTGCAGTACCCTTAATCTAGGAAAAAAAAAAAAAATCATTGACCACATCGATAAAATTTGACAACACTAAGTCCAGATATTATCGATAAAAAGTCTTGACACAGTGTCAAGACAACATCGATAACAAGATACAACACTATGACAAAACAACATCCCTAAAGAGTGACTAAAAGAAGCAGGTAACCACCCTACAGTGTGACCATCAGAAATATGTGACAACCCTATAGTGTGTCCAATAGGAACAAGTGACAACCCTATGGTAGTAGATGACAACCCTATAAGAATATCTGGTTATATAGAATCAGTTGGAAATAACGGATTAAGTGACAAATAATAAAAATGAAGAATATAAAGAAGTATTAGAAGAAAAAAAGAAAATGAATTAATTAAATATTAAACTACTTAGACTAATTAAAAGGAAAAAAAAAATTACTTAGGTGAATTAGGAGTGAAAGTGGAATTAAATATTAACCTACTTAATAAGTAAATAACCTAGTATTTAATATTAGAAAGCCTAAATGACAAAATAATAAAACGACAACATCGAAGTGCAATGAATACTGAATAAGACAGAAAGTCGACCCTCAACTTAAACGTTATCCGTGCCAACTCCAGATGCGTCTACAGAATTACAACTAATATAGAATCAGATTAAAAGTTAGGGATCCCAAAAAATAATTAAGCGCGCTTAAAATAATGAAGAAGAATTAAATAGACATTAGAAAATCGACTGAAGTCAAAGATCAAACCTTGGTTTAAAAATAGGACCTCGGCTGAGAAAACGGACGACTTCAGTCAAAAAAAAATGTCTTCAAGACTACACATGGTCATGAAGACGATAGGGGAACTCAAGACTAAGAGATCATTGAGTCGCAAAGAGGGACTTTGAGTCAATATAGAACTCAGTTACAAGCCAACAGACGTAAGTCAAAAGGTAGACATTATGTCAAAGGCAGAATAAGTCAAAAGGTTGTACACCGAGACCATAGCAAGTCATCGAGACAAAAGAGGGATATCGTGACGATATAAGGTCAACGAATCCTAAGAGGAAGTTCCAATTATGAACTTCGAAGTCAAAGCCTAAGTTCTTGAAGTTAAATATTAGAATTAACTCAAGTTAAGAACATGGGAGGATAGAGAAGGAAGAAAGAAGAAGTGAGGGAACTAGGAGGACTGTATGCATTATAAACTCGAGAATTATAGAAAGCCATACAAATATTATTGGTAAACTTAAGAAAGCCATACAAATATTATCGATGAACCTTGTATTAACCAAAGGAGTAGGAAAAAAGATTAAACACGTGTCAAAACCGACTTTCAGCCAATCATGATACTTAGAGTCTGCCTATTTTCACGAGTAGAATCTATCAAAAAAAAATCCCTCCCAAACAACAAGGTGATTGGTTAAAAAACCAGTGGCTAAACAATGTTGTCATTGAATATAGATCGCGACATAACAAGTACCAAAATATGTATTAAAACAATATACACCTTAGATAAACCAGAGGAGGCCTAAAAATAGGGAGCTTCACTAAGAAGAAGTCACAAAGGATAGGAGAAACCTTATTTAAAAAATAGTATTTTGGTCAAAATAAGAGCTTCAGTCGAAAGAAAAGACTGAAAGTCAAAGATATAACTTGAAGTCGAAAGAATAGATAGAAATAAAAGAAAATAGGAACGGAATTATTTCAGAATATCTTTTATATGATATTGTCCGGAGTGAACAGAATCACAATCTTGTAAAACATAAATCGTCCTAGATATAACCCTAGTTACACGGCATTTAACAAAACGTGGAGCAAGTTTTCCGGTAAAATAATCTGTACCAGATGATCTAGTAAAGTTACGTCTCCATACAGTGTCACCAATATTGAGAATGATAGCTGATCGGTTCTTATTATATGCAAGAGAATTACGGAGGAAAGCCATAGAAAGATTATCGGCAACCTTTGCATAAACCTCGGCAAGAGAAGTGAGATTTGACGCATGCTGAGACCGACTTTCAGCTAAATTGGCGCTTCGAGTCTGTCCATAAGCATGTGTCGGATCTATAGTAACTTCCCTACCAAACATAAGGAAATTTGGTGTAAAACTTGTAGCTAAGTTAACGCATGAATTGAGATATAGTTTGACCTTTGGTAGCATTTTTGCCCAATTCCTTTGATTATTTCCAACTAAGATGCTTAAACAGGTAATAATACTTTGATTATAACGTTCAACGGTATTGGCTTGAGGAGTATAATATGGTGTATAAGTAGGAGAATCAATATGAAAAGTTCTAAGAAAGTTTAAAAATTGATTACTACGAAAAACAGTAGCGTTATCACAAAGAATAGAACGCGGAACACCGAAATTAAAAAATATTTCAGACTCTAAAGCTTTAATTACTGAACTGGCATCTACCTTTTTAAGGGGAATAAGCCAGACATATTTTGAAAAAACGTCTACCATGGATAGAATATATTTATACCCATAGTAGGCAGCAGGTAATGGGCCAATAACGTCGATAGAAATAATCTGTAAAGGTAACGAAACGTCTTTTGGATAACACATCTGTCCACGTGGTTGAGTGTTCGCGATTTTATAAGCTTTACATACCTCACATTGCTTTAAGATTTCGGTAACATCCCGAAACATGTTAGGCCAATAATAGAATTCCTTGATCTTAAGGTATGATTTTGTGACACCAGGATGTATGGAAGGAAAATTATTGTGTACCTCCCAAATAGCTAGTGGAACTTTCTCTTTGGGTAAAACTACGCGCAATGGATCAGAGGATAAAGGACTAGAAATGGGCATGCGTCTTAACAGAACACCGTTCTGAATGACGTAAGCAGGAAACATTTGGGGAGTATCGCGAGCGCCAAGATAAACCTTCTTATACCATCTATCGTTGGTATTCTCAGGACCTTGATCAAAAGTTATAGGACTAGCATAAATTCTAGATAAAGCATCAGGTACGATATGTTGTGAACCTTTGCGGTGAACAATATCAAAAGTATATTGCGAAATAATAGTAGCCCATCGAGCTAAACGACCAGAAGGATTATTTAATGTAAGAAGCCATTTCAAAGCCATGTGGTCAGTTATAACTGTAAACTTCATTCCATCTAAATAACAACGAAAATGTTTAATCGATTCTAGAACAGCCAAAAGTTCGCGTTCCGTAGTACTATAATTTCGCTCCGCTTTGGAAAAGAGGCGGGAATAATAAGCAACAGGATGTTCGACATTATTTATTTTTTGTGACAGAACAGAACCGAGACCAATTGCTGAAGCATCACACTGTAAAATAAATGGCTTTGAGAAATCAGGACAAGTCATTACTGGCGTGTTAATTAACGCATCTTTTAACTTGGTAAATGCACGTTCGGCAGCATCATCCCAACTGATTGGATCACGACCTTTTCTTTTGCCTATCAGAGATGTGAGAGGAGCTATTATAGAAGAAAAACCTTTTACAAAACGCCTATAATATGAACACATACCAATAAAACCACGTAAAGACTTAGCAGTAGTAGGTGTTGGAAAATCTCTGATCGCCTCCAATTTACTAGGATCAGTCTGAAGACCTTTCTCATTAACAATGTAGCCAAGATATTTTAATTCACTTTTACAGAATTCACATTTCTTTAAATTAATGGATAATCCAGCTTCTTTCAACCGATCTCGAACCTTTTTTAAGAGCGCGAGATGACTATTAAAGTCCTTTGAAATTAAAATTAAATCGTCAACATAACCGAAAACACAATTATCGCTAGTTGAAGTAAATTCAAAATTTACGATCATGTCCGTAAGACGTTGCATTTCAGAAGCTGCATTCGTTAGTCCGAACGGCATCCTAACGAATTCAAATAAACCTCGTTGGGGTACTATGAATGCTGTCTTTTTACAGCTATCGTCATCTGCAAGAGGAATTTGCCAAAATGCACTGCTAAAATCGAGCGAGCTAATATATCTAGCACCACGAAGATTGTCTAGAATATCATGAATCCGAGGAAGAGGATAAGAATCTCTAACTGTAACACTATTTAGTTTTCTGCTATCTACACAGAAACGGACGGAACCGTCCTTCTTTGTAACCATAACAACGGGACTAGCCCAAGGCGAACGGGAAGGCCGAATAACACCCATCTTTAACATTTTATCAATTTCATCATTAAGGATTTTTAACTTAACCGGAGAAAGTGGGTAAAATCTTTGCCTTATTGGTTGTCCTATCGTATTTATTTTATGGGACAACCACGACGTTTTTCCTAGACCTACTTTATCAGATGAAATATCCTCAAATTCTTTAATTGTCTGTTGAAGGCTTAATTCCTGAAAATTAGATAATACATTACGAGGATGTATATAGCGGTCTTTATTTTCAACATTAGATTGAAAAGAATCATGGTTAATTGAAGACAAGTACATATTACCATTGATATTTTTATTAAAAGCTTGACTAAAAAGAGATGTCAAGCCAAACTTCTTCCAAAAATCTATCCCTAATATAACTGAGGAAGTGCAGCAACGTGCAACTAAAAATTCATGTGTAAAAATCGTATTATTAAATTGAACTGGTAAATTAACAGTTCCCATAATATCAATAGGGGAATTATTAGCAGACATTACGTTAACGTTAATATTAGTTTCAACAGCTATTCTCAATTCTTGAATAAAAGCATCACTAATTATAGACATCTGAGCACCTGAATCTAATAATGCTTTAACACAATGGTCTCCCAAATATATCTCAATAAATGGCCTATTATCCGATGTATCTGAAGCTATCACCGGTGACACTGTACGAAATGCGTGCCGCCGGTAGTCTACGCGTTTTTTTGATTACATTTAGGACAATCCTTAGTTATAACACCAGGACTACGGCACTTAAAACACATAAGTCCAGGAAAATTAGGACAGTCACGATATGAATGACCGGTTTGACTACATTTAGGGCATTTTTGAGCCTGATGTGTAATAGTAGCTACCGCCTTTGAATTTTGAGGCAAGTAACTTTCAAAATGAGAAGCTATATCTATCAGATCATTAATATTTTTGAATCTATGAATCGATAGACAAGGGAAATATCTCTGGTGCATATTATGTGTAATTATCTCGAGGAGTTTAGAATCAACTATAGGATCAGTAAGTCTATCGTTCAAGTATGACACTTGGATAACAAAATCTCTAACCGATTGGTCAGATCTTTGTTTCAAGTTACGAACTTGATGTTCCGTTTTAAATTCAAAGTTTGTCGGTGCGAAAGTTTTAAAGAAATGTTCCTTCAATTCAGGATAAGTTAAATCATCATACCTAATCGACCTGAAATATTTTAGAGCTGCTCCAGATAAAACTTCATGGAATCGCCTAAATAAATATTCGTCCGAAATACCGTCGGCATATTTACGCTCTTCTATATCAACGAAAAACTCACGTACACAAGTATTTGTATCTCCTGAAAATTCAACTTTCCATTTAGAAAGTGAATACCTATTATGGAAATGATGAGGGACTTCTTCGGACCTAACAACAGAAGGAATATTAGATGAGACGGAGAGCCTAGGTGGGATCGGTGGAGGTCTAGAAATGATTGGACTCCTACGTGAAGGAGTCTCACCTATAGGGAAACTCTGTTCTTCCATAGTGACTAAATTTATAACAAAAGATCAAATAATCTTAATAAAGAAACTTCTATCTAACCTTCAAGAATAATAAGCGTGAAGTTATCGTTAAGAAACGAAAAAGTTTCTAACACAAAATATATGTGTTGGTGGGAAAAATCGGAACTAAGATAAATGTACCAAATTTGACGTATTTTAATGTACGTTTTCTAGACAAGCAGCGCCACTGCGAATTGTACAGAGAGATCCGCGCCGCACTGTATCCGTTACCTAGCAACTACTAAATAACAAATCTGACCAAGTAAATGGTGCCAAAAATTATAATATGATGAATAATTACGTAACTTGAAAATGAGAATTTATGTTTACGTAAATATTCATGTAATTTTGGTGTAATAGTGTAACAACATGTTTAAAACCAACATACAAATATAACTTTCACAAATCGGTTAACGAACGAAGGAGTTATCAGGAAAATAAATTAGTCACAATGTTCGAAGGAAAGATACTCTATAGAAACATGCAGTAGTCTAACAAAGAAATATGCCTAGTGAAAACCACAGCGAGACAAAGGCAAATAAACGAAACAGATGGGCGAGAAACCTGAAAAATCTAAAGGTTCAAGCAAAACCTGTCGTACAAAGCTTACCTTTTAACACGCTGGCTAAACTTTCACGCATCCATAACACTACGGGTTCTAAATACCGCTAGCTAAAGGAGAGAAATGAAATAGGGAATTAACATATATTGTAGGAGAAATAAAAGACTTGAACGTAATATAGTTACAGGTTTAGTTCTTTTAAATTCATGAACATGTCATTAAAATTTAATAAAATAAGTATTCCAGCAATGCAACGTCGAGAACCGTAGTAACAATGTCTTGAAGAAATCACATGTATCGAGAACCGTTGTAACAATTCTTGATAAAATCAAATGTATTTGCTGTATCTGTAAGAAGAAGATGAATAAAATTTGCTCGCTAAGAGCACCACACACGAAATAACGAAAAAAAATATATTATGTTATTGGTTTTAGTATTGGAAATTACTTACCTTTTGTTCGGGCGCCATACTGTGGCGTGAAAAATGGAAACTCGGCACACCACTTTCAATAATATTTTATTTAAGATTTAGTTATCAAAAAAAACAAAGAATTAAAATAGAAATTAATAGTTAAACTAGATAAAAATAGAATTCGTATGACACTGACTGATTTAAAAAAGCAGTTTTTTTAGAAAAATTAAAATTATAGGCAAAATTGAATCTTGCCGGAACGTTCCGCAATTTTCTTTTTTTTATATTGCATGAATTTAAAATATGACTAGATTTAAACACAGAGTTTTACAGAGTTCAAATATTAAAAAAAATGTCTCAAACACTTCACCACGCACGAACACACGGAATCTCTAGGGAGTCAACATGGGTCTTGATAAGTTAGTCGAGAATGAATTTTATACCTGTATCCGGCGAAATTTAACCAAAATAAAAAAAGGTGACGCGTTCAAAACTCGGCCCCAAAACAGCCGTCGCTGCCTCCTCTTGCTTATTTCATCTGCCAGAAATTAAAAGATGTGGCACCCGAAGACGACCAGACCGGTGAAAATAGGGTAATAAAAGAAGGCCTTTAATAGACCTTCTTCAAAACTGGTTCAACACCCTAAAAAGATGAGAAACAACAGGGTTTTAAAAATGAGAGAAAGGCATAATAACGAAGACATAAGATTAGACCAGAAATATACGTACCAGATAATAATAAGAAAACTATATGTCGCGTTAATTCGCGATATCCTTTAATTAAACACTGCACACTGTACACTGCAGTTTTTTATGATGAAAACATTACGAATGGATCACATTGGACATTGGACGAAGAAAAAAACAATAAAATTTTGGTATAATGACCACATTTCCTCCAATCTGTCATACGAATGAAGCCTGGACTCCAAAAAAATCGACTGTCAAGAATTTTTTATCTCCAATTTTAAAAATATTTAGTTAAAGGTAAATATGGCATCGAGGTTTCAAGTAAAAAGTTTAAAATGCAGCGTAATGCTGCACTATACACTGGGTAATACACCCCCCGTCCTTTTTATTAGATTAGTTGTTACATTTTCAGGCCACTGACTATCTGTAACGACTACCAAAGATATTCATATGGCAGCCGCGACTAACAGCTTAACCTAAAGATCTACCCAAGCGGCATTGAAGCACCCAAGCGACAGAGTAAATTAAAAGCTCTACCTCTTTAGCATTTGTTAAAAAATCATATTAAGATCCTTTTTCTACAAAACGAACTTACAATACAAAAACAAGTCGGACTCGCACATGAAGGGTTCCGTACCAAAACGGTATGCTATAATTTATACAATTTCTTCAAAGGACCAATGAAACTTGACCTCTGGATTGTATAGGCGCTCATACGATTCAGGGACCAAATTATATTGGTTAACTGCTGTTTCCATCTGTTGTTTCCATCCAAGTTCAAAATAATTTTCCTAGAAAGTCCTTATAAAGTTCTACTTTTCAGATTTTTTTCATATTTTCTAAACTTATGGTTCAAAAGTTAGAGGGGGGGGGACGCATTGTTTTTTACTTTTGGAGCGATTATTTCCGAAATTATTGACATTATCAAAAAATGATTTTAGTAAACCCCTATTCATTTTTAAATACCTTTCCAACAATATATCACACGTTTGGATTGAAATAAAAAAAAAATCACTTCCCACTTTACATATAGGGGCTACCCTAATAAAACAATCTTCAATCTTTTTTCCAATTTTTATTTTACCACTTTGTCGGCGTGATTGATACACATATTGGTACCAAATTTCAGCTTTCTAGTGCTAACGGTCACAGAGATTAAGCGAGGACGGACGGACGGACGGACAGACAGACATGGCGAAACTATAAAAAGATAGAACAAGTCAGTGAGATAATGAGAATACTCTTTTCTGCCATAAAACGTATTCTTTCTGTGACACAATATCGATCTGATGAGGGAATGGATGTCTGTATCAAGAGGGTCGGGAAAAGAAAAGCTGTCTGTTGGGTGTTTGGTTTTCAGAGCTGCGAATGTTTCTTTAGAACACGGTGCTTGAACATTCTTTTATTTATCCTTCATAGAATATAACGTAGGCTTTGGACCTACCTGTATTCCGGTCAAGCTGAAGCCAACCTCATAGGATGACTGCGTGATGCTATTAAAAATAATATAATAAATCTGCCATGTATCGTAATTTTGTGTGTGTGATCCCAAATGCACGGCACATCAAGACGTGTACCTGCCGTATGTTTCCTAACCGACGGTCGCGCAGTTATCACAATATTTAGCAGTAACAGCCCATAACACAAGTACTTGGTGATTTGAATTTAAATAGATACACTTTGTAACTCGTCTAGACTTTTTATGGGAACGGTGGACTTAAAAAGTTGCAGGTAGGTACTCTACTTCCGAAATGGTTAGGCTGATTTAGTAAAAACCAACATTTTGCCAGTTATGTTTTAGTCACATGTAATAAGGGTTGAGTCTATTACCATCCACAGAGACGCTATTCCAAACTCTGCTGTTAACATGGAAAACGCAATCACTAACATATTATAAAACAAAGTCCTCCGCCGCGTCTTTCTGTCTATCTGTTCGCGATAAACTCAAACTACTGCACCGATTGTCATGCTGTTTTCATCAATGGATAGAGTGGTTCTCGAGGAAGGTTTAAGTATATAATTTGTCAAGACAACCGACATCCAAGTGGGCGAAGCCGCGGGCATTAGCTAGTAATATATAAAACAACGTCATAATCGAACACAGGGCCACATGCGCAGCAGTAGACATTTTCTCTACTAAACATATTTTCTAGAATAAAATGTATATATCGTCATAATTTTCTTACCCTTATTCCAATGTATTCGGGGTGACTGCAGCATGTCCTTTTCTTCCATACTTCTCTATTACTTGTAATAAAAGCAGCCACATCCTTTACATACCTAAGTACACTAATTTGTGACAACGTTATTGCTTATGATTATAATATTATGTAGTAGCAATTAGCGATTGTAAGGAAAGTATGTAGAAATCACAAACATCGAAATAAAAAAAAACAATTGCATTTATTCAAAGGCTGACAATCAGCACTTTTGTAACATCAAAGTTTACAAGTGACAGTACCCCAAAACGCCCACCCTTCGCCACTTCCTAGTGTTTTAGCTGGGAAGAAAAAGTGGCGGAACAAATTCCCGATTAAGTTATATGTTACTTAACCGCTCAAGCACATTTCTAAACTAGTGATGCAAAGACTTTTAAATAAACTTGTTCTTTTTTCTTTTGAACATATTTAAATCTTCTCATAGATTCATACATTCCCTCATCATCTCATCACACGGAACACTTTCAAACTCCCTAGCTTACACAGTTAGTTCCGTCAGCCTCGTTAACAGATCCTAGAGTTCTCGAAGAGTCCTTCTTAGATCCAATTTAATTCAAATATCGCTAGTGCAATGTGACGTACCTTTCTAACTGATTGCACAATGCACATAGTCACCAGGTGACTCTTACGCAATTGTTTTCTGCAACTTGTTTTAACTTAATACAAAGATGTGCGAACTTGTTTTGTGTTGTGGCTTTTACAGAACAACGATGTTTTTCAAAGGAAATGACGCATGAAAATGCGTTTTAAAATAAATTTTCTTTGTGGAAATATAATTTCCTTTAAGTTTCTTTATTTTTACCCGACTACGGCGAAGCAAAATGGAAATTTATGATTTTGGCTGCTACGGCAAAATCCAAGGAATGTTCTGTTTTTACCAAGCTATCTCTATGTTCCCATGTCCCCTCATACCTCCTTAACAGCTTGACATATTTTCATAGCGTATACCACGTTGTTCCACAGGTTTCAGGCTAAATGACGTCTCAGAAAAGTTATGGTAGGAATAGAATAATATGTCTTTATTACACAAGAAAGTGGCTACAAAATTGTTTGAAGTCCCCAACTCCTGTGCTAGGCGATAGACCTATGTTACAGGAGCCAGTGTCCTCTTTAATCTGTATTTTCCTTTTTATAACACTTTTATGGGGGCAGATGGTGATAATAAACTCGCCCCCTAGCACATGGGACTTAAACACAACCCTTCGTGGATGCTGTTAATTTTGTGATGCTTTACTTAAACCAGAATAGTTAACATAATCACTATAATATCCCCTATTTATATAATAAACAAAATCCCTAGAAACACTACTTATTTACATTATAATTGGAGAGCCTAATTTGCACTACAATTGCGTAATCCAAACATCTCAATAACAAGTTTGTTTATTACAATGGGGCGGCCATCTTGCCGGAAGTGCGGCTAGGACCGGACCACATCCGCTCAGCTTTTGTCTCGGTTAAGGCTGAGCTTAAGATTGGCTTACGTAAGAGCTAACTCCGTCTTGGAACAAACATTGTTAGACGCCTCTGTTCTTAACGCTCTGTTATGCATGAGAACACAATTTTGTCTACAAGAAATCACACCGGCATTATCTTTAGTATTATTTCTGTCTAATATTGAAAAAATAACTTATTATCTAAACAGAAAAAAGAGATAGTGTGTATCTCACGGCTGCGCCAAATAGGACCAGTTCAGCAAACTGTCGAGCAGCTAGTGCCCGACACTGGTTTTCAACTGGACCTGAGAAGGTGATGTGACTGACGTAAAACAGTTTTAGTTTTTTATTAATAAGGTATAATCTGCTTACATAACGTGAATCGTAAACAATTTACAGAATTATTAAAACTGAAATTATTTATCTAACATGTGAAATAAAGCCAAATTTAAAGCCGACATTTTGATTCGTAATTATAACGTACACATCGATTGGCACCAGTTGGCATTAAAATTTTTTATGTATGTATAATTATGTATACATTCAAATGATTGGATAGGATAAAATTATAAACAAAACGATTAATATTAGAACTTTTGCTTAAAAAGAATCGTGACCGTTGGAAGGAATGGAGGGAGGCCTTTGCTCAGCAGTGGAACAACATAGGCTAGCTTTAATAGCTATAATAATAAAGCTTAAAATAATAATTATATAAATCTCGACCATGCATATTTTGATTAAAAATTATTCAATTACTTCAACTTTCAATCAATTAG
This sequence comes from Diarsia dahlii, assembly GCA_949775195.1. Lineage (NCBI taxonomy): Eukaryota > Metazoa > Arthropoda > Insecta > Lepidoptera > Noctuidae > Diarsia > Diarsia dahlii. The sequence continues at coordinate 20,849,859 of OX459197.1, read as the reverse complement.
GTTGATCCGTGTAACTTTTTCAGTTTTGACTGAAACTGTATAGTTATACCAATAAGTATATATATATAATAAAGAATGTAGGGTCTACATTCTTAAACTAACACCTATTACCATAGGAGTAGGAAAAAGCTACAAAAGGCCAACTGCTGAAGCCTTTAATCCTAACCAACTTAGTTTGCTTCGTCTACGTACATACATTTATATAAACTTTTCGCACACGAAAAAGTTTAACGGTCAAGTCGTACATGCATACCGATTGTAAATTTTGCTATGTCGAAAACATTGTTTATTTATCTGTATAAATTAAACAACGTTTTCATCAAGATGTTATCATCATCATCATCATCATCTTCCGGCCCTCATCCCATGCTATTTGGGGTCGGCGCAACACGTCTTTTTCTTTAATTCTGCCCTGTCACTCGTATCTCACGCAATCATTTATTTCTTTTCATGTTATCAATAAGGACCTAGTTACCATAGTTGATAACAAATGAGCTAGACTGTCTGAGTTAAGTTGGATGCCCTAGTTTTACCCAATACTAAGTTTGGAGTTAAGATCATTAATATTCCTTTAATCTATAATCTTTAGCCTAAATTGGTTGTATAAGGTTTTAGTACACACTGTAAAACAAGATGCTATGTAATTGTCACAAGACTAATTTTAGTTTAAATGTATTTCCTTGCGGGGTAAGCGATAGTTTTGTTCAAACCATGTAGATGTATAGACACGTAGATAGACTGAGTAAGCTATAGTTTTTTTGGAATCCAGAAAACGTAAAAACGTCACCACTTTAAGTCAAAAAAGTTGCTTTAAAAAAATATTGCTGGACATTACCCAGCAGTGATAACGTCATCGAGCAAGAAATGGGGCTGGGCCAAGGCTGTTATTTGCAACGAATGGCAAATACCACCACCACCACACTAGGCTACCATACTAGGACAAACACGCTTACCACTCTACCTAGTTCGTAGTTCTAAATTCATAATGATCGCTTGATAATATACTGATACTGTTAGCCTGCATCATCCCACCGCAGGGCAAAGACTTTTCCCCATAAAAAAAAACCCAAAACTCAAATCCTTTATTTCAATTAAGCCATTACAGGCACTTTTGAATGTCAGAAAAACATTTCACAAAAAAAAACGAAACTATGAGTGCAATACGTCATTCCGAAAGCCACCACGCCGAACCACACGCCACCGAATGCCCGCAACAACGAACACTGCGAACACGAAAGCACGCAGCGACGCAAACCGCAACAACGAATGCTCGAGACCCCGAATCATGGAACAACGAATGCACGCCGCAACGTGCAACCGCCACCCCGCGACCCGGAGCCCCGCGCACCCGCCGCCATGGCACGCGCAGCCGCGCGCCCCCGCACCCACAGCACTCGCCGCCGGTTACATCCGGCGCCGCGCAGCCCGACGCAGCAACTCCCGAAACGATGCATTGCACTCCTACGCTACAGTCACAATCACAAAGGCATAATAACTTGTGAAAGTACTGTAGTTGCATCCATGACTTCCTTGTTTCGATCTAAAGCCAATGTTGACCACTGGTCTAGTCTTGTCCAGATTGTCCTGCCATCTTCTACGAGGTTTGCCGCGTCGCCTACTGGCTGTATCAGGGCTCCAGACACTGGCTATTTTGGACCACAGGCCACAGCTCATTAGGCATGCGGCAGACGTGCCCAGTTCAGAAGTTACCCCAACTTGCTTCATTATTTTGCTTTTTTCTTACGTTGTTTTGCAATTAACAGGTCATAGTCATGTTGTATGTTGATGATAATATGATTTGCTTCCGCAACACGAATGTATTTTTAGAATCTCAAGTTCGTTTAACCCTATAGATGACTTATTCATGAAATAGTCAATAAGAAGTTTATAAAGCAGCCATAATGTACCAGCACAATAGTGTTCCAGTGATAAAAAACCAGCCAAGTGCGAGTCGGACTCGCTCACCGAGGGTTCCGTACAAACAAAGTTTAAAATGATTAAAAATATTTTTATTACATGATGTAGGTAACAAAAAATTTATGCTTTTCGCAATTTTTCCCTTATCAGTGCTATAAGACGTTGCTTCACAAATTTCAAGATTCTGAGTTTACGGGAAGTACTTTGTAGGTTTTGATTCCCTTGTGAGTATCGAAAATTTGCGGCATAAACGGCTGGATCTTTTGATTGTGTTGGCTTAGAAGTTTCTCTAAGGAACAGTAGACCTGAGTATTTGATATTAATTTCAGCTTGATACCTCCACGCGTTCTTGAGAAAAATGGTCTTGACAGACAGTCTATGGCAGCCCAATGACTTATCAAAAGCAACGCCGTTGGAAAACCATAAATGCCGTCTTTTATTTAAGTCGTCTTTTATCAGGTACCAAAACTGTCAAGATTCGCTATTTAGACTTTATCAGAACCGTGCATTAGCAAACCTCGGCCCCAGCTCTTTCGATGCCAAAACCCACAGCACCAAGGATAGACCATTCGAAATTCAATCCTGAATCACCACCCCACCACATTATGCCAGTACACACATCCCGGAATCATGTCCCCACGACTAGGCAACCCCTTAGGACCGTGTCCAACACAACGGCTATTGACACACGTAAATCAAATCTATTCGGTGTATTGAAACGAGGTCCATTGACGACCGGGTAGGGAACACAAAGCGACGCTCAGTGGACAACCGTCCATGAATATTGCACATATTTGTATGACATGATTGCTTCAATTGAATTTCCTGTATTGTTTTAGTGTTGCCAACAAATTGTTAAGTTAAACGAATCGGGTGTTGTTTTCATTTTTTGACTTATTTGGTAAACTAACTGGCTTAACATGTTGCTGAAATAAAAATATCAAAACCGTTGTTTGGTAAACAATACCTATTAGGGCATGCTTTTTGGTTGTTTGAATATTTTGTTGAGCCTAGCTCGTTTTTGTAATAATTTATAACAAACGTTTGTATGGTCGTTTTTATCACTATATTTACTTATCTACATTGACTAGTGGCTATAAATTATTTAACTACGAATTTAAAAATTTCACGGAAACAACGGCCACGTAACAGGTGCAAGGAGGTAAGGCCCTACTTATCAAGAAGCTCTACATGTGATTAACCACTAATAATTACAGAAGACAGAGATGTAAATACATAAAAAACGACCTTAAACATTACTACCAAAATATCTGAAATCAAACGACACTTACGAGTATAATAAATGACGGGCCAAGGTGACGAAATAAAAGGCGACATTCATACGCTGTCGGTAGGAACTAAAGCACCGATATTTCCTCGCACTTATAGTGTGGCCCCAAATATCTGTAATCATTCACAGAAATTGGCCTCGGCGCTTTTTTTCTCCGCGACCCGCATACTTTTAGGGGCAAAATTGGAAAATACAAAGATGTAGAAACATTACAATGTTTTTTCATAAAATATTTTATTTTGCCCCTTTGTGTGTTGGGGTCGGCTTCCAGTCTAACCTGATGCAGCTGAATATCAGTACTTTGTACGGAGCGGCCTGCCTTCATAATATATTTTTGTAAAATTTATATAGTCTATGTTACCCGGGCTATTTTTACGAATCTATTGACACTTCATCTTTTAAATTCCGTTCTGTAGTTTAGGCGCTATGGTGGAATATACAAACATACATGCATACATACATAGACTGCCAAAATCATTACCCTTCTTTTTGGCTTCACCGTAGTCGGGCGATTTCATAAGAAGATTCCTATTGAGAACTCTCTGACAGAAACAAGTTTATTTTCATCATTTTTAAAATGATGAAAATATTGGTGAAGTGATGAAAGTAAGAATCAGTAAGATAAATAAGAATCTATCTTGTAAAATATTTCATAGTCGCTTCCAGAAAACGAGATCATGGGCATCGTCAAACTGTACGAACGAGTTGGTAAGAAGCAAAAATCTATTTATCAAAGTATCGGCCTGCATCTTCGGGCTCATTTCTCAAACAAGATTAATTACGATACGACAAAACTGAAGGCACCATATTTATGGTTTCCCCCAATCTCGAGGCCGCTTTAAAAGTCTCAGGCCTTCTTGCTTCATTGGTGAAGTATTTTAGTGTAAAGAAATAGATGCATGTCATTTTACTAAATCCATTTTTTGTTACTTTTCGATCCGGTAGTTTGAAGATTATGTCAATTCATCTGCAGAATTTATTATGTCTCGTAAAGATTGTAAGGGATGTTACCTGACTAAAAAAATATGATTCTGTTTAGTCCGTCAGTTAGATTAACGAAAATATTGGATGCGTGTTGTTTGTTTTATCAAATTAATAAAAAAATACGAAGATAAAACGCGTCAAAGAGCGAGAGGAGGGGCTTGACGTCACTTTGTGGTAAAATATGTACTGCAATGTGACGTCTCACGAGTTTTCTGTTTAAGTACGTGAAAAAAGAAAAAAATATGTGTACAATAATTTTTCAGCTACAGGCTTCAGTACCGTAGACCACATACATACGCTGCGGCAGGTTATACAGAAGACCGAAGAGTATAACCTGCCTCTCTGTTTAGCGTTTGTGGACTACGAGAAAGCCTTCGATTCGATCGAGACTTGGGCTGTGCTGCAGTCTCTCCAACGGTGCCAAATCGACTACCGGTACATCGAGGTGTTGAAGTATTTGTACAAAAACGCCACCATGTCAGTCCGACTTCAGGACCAGACCACGGAACCTATCCTTCTGCAGCGCGGTGTGAGACAGGGAGACGTCATATCTCCGAAACTGTTCACCGCTGCATTGGAGGATGTCTTCAAGGTTCTGGATTGGAAAGGACTTGGCATCAATGTCAACGGCGAGTACATCACTCACCTTCGGTTTGCCGACGATATAGTGGTCATGGCTGAGACCATGGAAGACCTCAGTGCAATGCTCGATGACCTCAGTAGAGCTTCCGAAAGAGTGGGTCTTAAAATGAACATGGACAAAACCAAGGTTATGTTGAATGTTCATGTAACACCCACTCCTATCAAGATCGGAGACTTTACGGTCGAAGTTGTGGACGATTATGTCTACCTGGGACAAACGGTCCAGTTGGGTAGATCTAACTTCGTGAAAGAGGTCAATCGTCGAATCCGACTCGGCTGGGCAGCGTTCGGGAAGTTGCGCGGTATCTTCTCGTCCAACTTACCCCAGTGTCTCAAGACGAAAGTCTATGACCAGTGTGTGTTGCCAGTGATTACATACGGGACCGAAACGTGGTCGCTCACAATGGGCCTCATCAGAAAGCTCAAAGTCACCCAAAGGGCAATGGAGAGGGCTATGCTCGGAGTTTCCTTGCGTGATCGAATCAGAAATGAGGATATCCGCATGAGAACCAAGGTTACCGACGTAGCCCGAAGAATCGCCAGACTTAGTTTAGTTTAGTTTAACGGGGTTTTTATCCGCACTTAGCCTCTTGATTGGGCCATTGTGCGTGATGTTTTAGTAATACCTACTCCAACCAACATAGGTCTTCCCAGAATTGCAGCAGCCTTCCCAGACTGCTGCAGGCTTCCGGGAGAGTTAATGGGGATCGTAGAGTTTGTGCCCGGTGATCTGCTACGCTCCTGCACTCTAGGAGTACGTGCCGTGGCGTTTCTTCCGCTTCCATGCATCCTCTGCACAGTGGGCTGTCTGTTACACCTATGTTGTGTAGATGTTTGTTTAGGGAACAGTGACCCGTTAAAATTCCTATGATTTTACGGAGTTTGTCCCTTTTAAGTTTGATGAGATTGCGAGTAAACTTCATTGATGCCTCCGGAACTGCATCTTTTGTTTGCCTGCATCCTTCACTGTTTCTCCATTCGGTGAGGTGTTTTTCTGTGGTTTTTGAACGCAGCCATGTTTTTATTTGGGCCTGAGGTATGGGCAGTAGTGGTTCCGGTCCAAATACTGTATTGCTTGAGCCTCTCTTGGCCAGCTCATCTGCTGCGTCGTTACCCAGCGAGTTGCTATGTCCTTTTATCCATTGCAGGGTTACACTTTTTGTGGTTGCAATGGATTGGAGTGCATTGTGGCATTCCAGTATTAGGACAGAGGTAATTGTGTTGTTTTTTAGGGCTTGAAGCACCGATGCACTGTCTGAGATGATCTTTATTTTAAAATCACTGACGTCTCTGGCTGCAACTGCTTGTGCCGCTCTGGTGATACCGATACATTCGGCTTGGAAGATTGTGTTTAATTTATCTAGGGTATTTGATATTGAAATGTTTAGATCATTCGAGAAGACGCCGGCTCCAGTACCGTGTGAGGTCTTGGAGCCGTCCGTATATATCCTAACTTCATTGATGCCAGAGCTATCTACTGCTTCTGCAGTGAGTTGGATGTCGTAACTTCTATCGAACACATGGTGGCATGAAGTTTTATCCATGGGCGCCTCAAGGAGTGGTATTTCCTTCAGGATCCCATGCAAAACTTTTGAGTGTGTTGTTTCTGTATTTACTTTCCATAGTCCGTTTGATCTTAGTCTTAAAGCGGTTGCCTGAGCTTCCTCCTGTATGACCAGATCCAGAGGTCTTAAATTTAGAAGATACTCTAACGCTGCTGATGGAGTTGTTCTCATGCATCCAGTAGCTGCTACACTAGCTAGGCGTTGCAGACTCTGGAGTTTCGTTTTCACCGTGGTCAGCTGAGTTCTGGGCCACCATACAACTGATCCGTAGGTAATAGAAGGTCTGATGACTGATGTGTATAGCCAGAGTGTGATCTTTGGGTTAAGACCCCATCTCTTACCAACTAGTCTTCTACACTGATTAAAAGCTATACAGGCCTTCTTTGTTTTAGCCTCTAGGTGACTCGCCCAGTTCAATTTGTTATCAAGAATTATGCCCAGATATTTCACTTGCGTTGATAGGGAGAGTCTTGTGTTGAAAAGCTTTGGTAGTTGTAATTCTGGTAACTTCCTTTTGTTGGTAAAAAGGATAAGTTCTGTTTTCTTGGGGTTTACTGAAAGTTCGTGTTCTTCACACCATTCCTCTACAATCTGCAGAGCAGAGCGCATCACTTTGCATAGCATATCTTCAGCATTCCCGTTTATCAGTATAGCAAGGTCGTCTGCATAACCAATAGTAGTGTATCCTCTGTCATTTAGTTTCTTTATGAGGCTGTCCACTACTATGTTCCAGAGAAGTGGAGATAGAACGCCTCCTTGGGGGCATCCTCTTACTACCTTATCGCCAGACTTAAGTGGCAATGGGCAGGGCACATTGCTCGCAGAACGGATGGCCGATGGGGCCGAAAAGTTCTGGAATGGCGACCGCGAACCGGAAGACGTTGCGTTGGAAGGCCTCCCACTAGGTGGACCGATGACCTGGTCAACGTTGCAGGAACCCGCTGGATGAGAGACGCACGGGACCGGTCAATGTGGCGACGCCTGGGGGAGGCCTATGTCCAGCAGTGGACGTCTTTTGGCTGAAATGATGATGATGAATAATTTTTGGAAATCAATCTGACGGACTAGCTAGTTTTTTTTACCAACTACCCTAATGGTGTCTGGTTGAAAATCATGTTGTACCTACTAGTGTTTTTATTAATCCAACTTTATACCGTACCATGACATCTTCAAGCATGTTTGTTTTATTTTTATTCCAGTGTGGAAAAGCGACAGACCAATACAAGGTGTCTAGCGCTATCTCTCTTCCACACTATAATATAGTAAGACAAGACGTCATGGTAAAAGATGCATTATTCGGTATCACTTCTCTCTCAATATCTACTCTTAAAGTTAAATCTTATACTATTGGCACCTTTACAAAAAGTATTAATTCAATTTGCGTCGCTTTCATTCGTACATTGCCAACATGAAAATATAACAGCAGTAAATATACAATACAAGAACAGAGAAGAACAGAGAAAAATCTCCATCCCGCTAAGAATCTTGAAGACCTGCCGCACGGGCATAATTGGCATTAATTAAAAATAACAATTGAGGTGCAAAGCAAATTGGATTTGCTGTGTAATGAAGAGAAAGTAAACAAAGCCAAGCTGTTTTAATATATATTAATGACCTACCACAGATTATAGAAGGACCATGTGTTTTGTTCGCGGACGATATATCCATATTAGTCTCATGCCAAGATAATGCAAATATTGAAGAAACTCTCAATTCCATACTGACTAAAACATGCAACTGGATGAACGAACATAACCTTGAGATAAACTACCCTAAAACAAAATTAATGACTTTTCACCCTTACCAAAAACCTCCTTTAACCTTAGATTTTATGTTCAACGAATCAAAATTAGAAACTGTTAATGAATTTACCTTACTCGGACTAGTTATAGACACACACATAAACTGGAAATCACACATCCAAAAAACGCACTCAAAGATTTCAAAATTTTCCTACGCCCTCCGTGAAATAAAAAAGACCACCAATTTTCGGATAGCCCTCACCACCTACTATGCTTATGCCTACGCATGGCTTAGCTATGGTGTCACTCTTTGGGGAAACAGCACAAATGCACAATTGCTTTTCACCCTGCAAAAGAAATTGATCAGAATTCTGGTAAACATTGAACAAACAGATAGTTGCAAACCATACTTTCAAAAACATAATATTTTAACCCTTCCTTGTATATACATTTTAGAAACATGTAAATTTGTGCGAAAACACCAAGAATTTTATTCAAAACGTGAAGACATCCAGTCACGATATCTTCTCAGACACCGTTCTAGGTTAAATATACCAAGTTCTCGTTTAAAAATGCACTCTAAAAGTCCCTACGTAATGTCCATAAAATTATATAATAAACTACCCGCATCAATAAAAAAAGAAGAAAAAATTCACATATTTTTAAAAAACCTTAGAAAATTTTTGATAAGTAAAAGTTACTACTCGGTGAACGAATACTTAGGTGATAGACTTATAAAGTCATAACTTAAGTAAGCACTCGAGACTTAAAATTATTATTTTATTTATTAATGACTACTACTCATCTCTCAATAAATACCTGTTTTATGTACTATGTTTTATACTATTAATATCTCAGAAAATGCCTACCTATATTTTACATATCAACAAATGCTTCCTCTCTCCTAACTCACTTTTGTTTGCTGTGCCCGACAGGGTCCATGTGATCTAATTTTAATTTTTACCACCTAAGTTTTTACATGTGGAATGCAATAAAGTATTGAGTATTGAGTATTGAGTATTGAGTACCTTAATCGTTTTACAGCTGGTAGCACTGTTCTTTTGTGTTTAAAAGAGAATTCTTACGTAGTTTTAGATGTAAACATTGATTTTTAGCGGGATAAGTGTTTGGGGTGATTGTACTAAAGAATGTGTTGCTTAGGGTGAACCTACTGTTAGGACAATTTTAGTCATATATTTTATTTTATTTTATTCTATTTGGGAAACTTACAGCTAATACAGAACAATACAATTAAACAATAAACATTTGAAGGCCAATTACATGTTACATTATAATTATGTGTGTTGATGGAGTCTTTTTAAAAGATAAAGATACCGCGGCTTTGACACAAAGGGTAAGAAGGAACATGGGTGGTTTTTAGTCAGTAGAAGTCTGACACTCCCTTTCGCTCTGCCCAAGAGCGGGAGAGGTTATTTGATGATTTCCACCCACCAAAAAAATTAAAAAAAGGTTCTTGAATCCGCATGATCCTTCTTGAATTCCCCACACGGATTTAAAACGACTCAAATAGCTATAGTATTTTTGTGCTAACAGGCTTACCGTTTATTTGTATCCCTAGCAAATTATCAAACAATAACAACCATGTTTCTTCCATACAGTTTTGTTGTTCAAATTCTGTAAAATTGTAAGTAAATTATGCGATTTCTCTAAACTTAGCCTTAAAGAGAAAATTCATGGAAACAGATGGAAAAGACTCCCGTAAAATATTGAATTGAATATTTTACTGTCTGTTACAAAAATTAAAATAACTGAATTTACGTAATACGTTCGTGTCTGTCAGTCTCAAGTAATTTCCTCGGAGACTACTCCATAAGGAATGTTGGAATTAGGTACAATTGTGGGAAATAATGCCCGTCATGCCGTATGAATTACTATCGTACAACTGGGATAAAAACTATCCTATATGTCAATCCAGGTTGAAAACTATTTGTGTGCCTAATTTCATTGAAATCATTTAGTAGTTTTAGCGTGAAAGAGTAACAAACATCCATGAATGCTCACAAGCTTTCACATTTATAATATTAGTAAAAAGTAAGATTAATTAGATGCCAGCAGGTGTCTAGAGTTAAATTGAACTAATTGCATATCTTCATCCATCACTTATTTCTGGAACGTCCATTCGAAGCCGTACTCTTAATAATATCCGTTCTCCATCTACAAAGTTTCTTCCTCTTTGCTACTGAGAACACCCAATTGCAACGAACCGTACTTTCCATCCAATAGCACAGTCTCAGTTGACCATTATTCTTTATCAAAAGAAGAAGAAGTATGTCCGTAGAGAAAGAAAGTGAGGAAATTCCTACGAATAATAAATTATGAGCTGTGTCCTAATTCACAGCTTTCTACCTCAAGCCTTTGACTCAACTGACTAGCGGAAGTCCCTGTACTGTAGAAGAAACAGGTGATGGTCAAAGCTTTTGTCTAAAGAAACTCAAGCCGTAGTAGCTAACAGTGTATAATCACATACACGTGTGACCATCGGACTGCTAAGTCAAAGGTTTCAAGTTCAAACTCAAGTCATGCACTTTTGGGCTGCGGGTTGTTCGAAAAAGATTCCCTCCCTCTGATTTTCCGGATTCATATAGGGGATCTGACAAAAAAAAAAAACTAATTAGTCCGTCAGATAGAATTCCAAAAAATATTGACCACATATTTTTTCTTTTTTCACGTAAACAAAGACACGTATGAAGAAGATACTGTGCTTCGAAAACTCGTGTGACGTCATATGATAGTACATTTTGTACCTTCAAGTGACGTTTTAAGCCCCACTCCATGGTCGTTGACGCGCTTTATCTTCGTCATTTTTTATTGATTTGATAAAACAAAAAACACGTATCCAATATTTTTCGATAATCTAACTGACGGACTAAACAGAATTCTATTTTTTGAGTCAGTCCGATCCCCTATTGTCACTTGCTCCGATGAAGGAAAACATCGTGAAAAAAACAGCATGGCTTAGAGATATTTCTCACGGCATGTTAAGCCAAGTCAGAGGCCCAAGGGCGGCATGAAAACTATGACACCAGGTTTAGGTATTAACCACACGATAAAAAACTACATAAAAGACCTCGAGATTATTTTGCAGACAAAATGTTTATTACAAAACTATAAAATTTATGGTTTTAGCGCCCCATCATAATAATATATTTATGAACTAATCCTTTCAATTACCAATGTTTTGTTCGCGTTAAAATATTCAACCTTGTAATCAGACGCGAAACGTATTAAATTTTCAGTGATTCTGCTTCGCTTTCAGCTACGGATAATAGAACACTGTTGTGTGACGTCAGAAGGCTAGTTTATTAGTTCTGAAAACATCACGCCTGTAATCCCCACAGAGTTAGACAGAAGGAGGGGACTATCCGATAGTTATTATTATCAGCCGTCTGTGTCCCACTGCAGGGCAAAGGCCTCCCTTCCCTCTTTCCACTTATCCCTATCCAGTGCTCCGGTTTGCCATCCGATAGTACAACCACATTTTGCCAGTTATGTTTTAATCCCATGTAATAGGAGCCGTAACGGTATAATAGTCGGTTGCAAAAAAGTCACCAACCTCCGTTTCGCTGATGATATCATATTATTTGCACCGACTGCTACTGAGTTACAAAAGATGCTCCAAGATCTGAGCACAGCAAGCCTTGAGGTTGGACTAATGATGAACCGGTCAAAGACTAAAGTCATGACCAACAGCACAAAAAGTAGGGTTGAGGTAGATGGGCAAGAAATCCACTACGTCGATGAGTATATTTATTTGGGCCAGCTAGTTTCCTTCGAAAACAGGCAAGACACAGAAGTCGACCGCCGTGTCGAGAACGCCTGGAAGAGCTACTGGTCCATGAAGTCGCTGATGAAGGGTGACCTACCTTTATCCCTGAAGCGCAAACTCATCGACATGTGCATTCTGCCCATCCTAACCTACGGTGCTCAAACTTGGTCCCTGACCGAGTCACAAAAGTCCAAACTCAAGGTTTGCCAAAGGGCGATGGAACGAAGCGTATTGGGTATAAAGCTCAGCGATAGAATCCGCAATACCACAATACGCTCAAAAACTGGAATCGCTGATGTGGGAAAAAAAACTGCTGGCTTGAAGTGGGATTGGGCGGGCCATGTCTGTAGGATGGATCAAGACCGATGGGCGAAAGTCGTCACGCAGTGGATGCCAGAAGACGGGCGTCGTCGCCGAGGGAGGCCTAGAAAACGCTGGCGTGACGACCTAGAAGCGTTTTTGCCCAATTGGACGGAGAAAACCGCACAGAGGGATGAGTGGAAGGCTATGGGGGAGGCTTTTGCCCAGCAGTGGGACAATAGAGGCTAAAAAAAAAAAAAAAAAAATAGGAGCCGTGTCTATTGCCATCATCATCATCATCAGCCTATATTGTTCCCACTGCAGGGACTCAGGCCTCTTCTCTAGGAAAGGGATGGGCTATAATCCACCACGCGGGCTCAGTGCGGATTGGTAGATGTCACATATCTTCGAATTTTTGGTTCTAAGATATGCCATTTTCTCACGATGTTTTCCTTCACCATTTTGAGAACAGTGGTCATGAAATAAATTACACAAAGTAATGCGCCTACCTGGGTTCGAAACCACGACCAACTGTTCGAAAGTCGGGGCCGCCACCACTAGGCCACCACTGCTCTCAACCGCCATCAACCGGGCATAAATGTCTTACTGAGAAATTCTGGATTACCCAATGACACTGACCAGTCTGGGAACCGAACTCTTGACCTCATCTCAGCAGTCACGCTTGAGACCACACCAACAGTTACAGCAATGAGTGAGAGACTAGATTTAAATTAACATTGAAACGACGTGAATTTTTAGTTTCTTTTTAACTCTATATTAATACATATTTTGAAATGAGAAACTAATCTTGATTCGCATAATATTTTTTTCAAAATGGGCATCATTATTTGCTGGCTTGTTTCAGCGTCCTTCCTTTTACACCATTCTTCCCTGGTCTGCGCAAGTCTCAACCACGTCATATCCAAAAACATCTAAATCTCACCACCCAACTGGGTGTTGGACTGCCAACTATTATCCTACTTCTTCATTTATTATTTTGGGTAAAAATATTACAACGTTATACAAAACTTTAAAGACCTATACCTAGTCGTTAACATCATACAAATAATAATCGCAGGTGGTCTTCTGTGGTGCCTGCCTAACTCCATGGGAAAAAGACGTGTGTTTATGTATGTGTGTATAAACAATCTATATCGAATAAAGGGATCCGATACCCTATTTCAATCGCATGGTAAAGCACTTCACACGGTCCCAAACGAACTTAGTCAGTGAAAAGAGCAGCCGATACATAACTGCAAGATAAACTAGTTACCAGTATCCGTCCACACAGAAATAGGGAGCCCCTAAAGCGAGCTTCTGTAACTTTGTTAATCAATTAAGTACTAAATTTAGGGACGGCATAATTCCGGCACGGTTATATATACGCAAATTGGATGTATTAAGTGATAGGGGAATAGTTTTAGGAGATCCGTTTGCCGTAAATATTGAATCTGGATTGTTTGTTCTAAATACGCTATCCTTTAATAAAAACCTTTCAATGAAATCCTTTTTCATGGAATACAGAATACAGGATTAATTTTCCAAGTGTGCGTGGATGGTTAAATCTGAAACTAATACAAATAGCGATATTATATTACTCAAAGCATTTATGCGGTTTAGATTTTGATGAACTAAAGTTTTCTTCAAAATCAACCACCATGAAACACATGGCAACAGCTTAAGACCGATATGTATGGTTTCAAGCAAGGATCAGACATCTGCCTAATGGGTCACTATCCTCATCACCGAGGGGCCGAGTATAAAATGAAGAACCACATGGAAACTCAGACCAAACATCAAAGGCATCTTCGACGTTACTCCGTTAAATTGTTATCACTTATTTTCGTGAATGCAGCCAGTAATTGGCGACTGTGTAAATCCAGGACTGTAAAACCTATGTATGCCTTTTTTTGGGGCTGGGAAATCGTCAAACCCCTCTCGCTCTTGGGCAGAGCGAAAGGGAGTGTCAGACTTCTACTGACTAAAAACCACCCATGTTCCTTCTTAGCCCTTTGTGTCGAGGCCGCGGTATCTCTTGCGAACAACCCGCAGCCCTGACCTATGCCTAAGATATGTTGCCTAAGTAATGTTGTACCCAAAAGCTGTTGGTGAACCCTCATTAATAAATAAAATTATAAACAAATATTTAGCCAAAAGAGGTTCACTACTGAACATATTCTTCTTCGTCTGTGGGCATGACTCCTGTTCGCGCCATAAACAACCGACATTACGATAAAGTAAATCCTCTCGGAGTATGGATCCAAGACGACGAAGATAAGCATTTATAGTAAGGTTTAATTTACGCACTTGTTGCTCACCCGCCTTCACTCGTTTCAATTAACTATATTGCCACGTGGTTTGAATTCGTTAGCCGTGGACCCTATTCTTGTCTTTGAGACAATGTCGAATGGTTTTGTGATTTTGGAGTTCAAATTTTTTGTCAAATCTTATCAAAATTGGTTATAAAGCTGGAGTGTTTGTTTGTTTGGTTGAACGCGCTAATCTCAGGAATTACTGGTTAAAAAAGAAAAATATTTTTTGTTAGAAAGTCTAACTTAGCTCCAAGGGACAGTAGACCTGAGTATTTGATATGAATTTCAGCTTGATACCTCCACGCTTTCCTGAAAAAAACGCTCTTGACAGAGAGACGGACAACAAAGTGATGATAAAAGGGTTCCATTTTTTCTTTGGAGTTACGAATCCTAAAAATGCCTTTATTTTCTGATAAATACTCATTGACACCATTTCATCTCGCAAGGGTAATTTTGGGTTCTTACAAACTAAAACCTCACTGTTCCAGTTCAAACAAAATAAAATTTTAATTAAAATTTCTATCGCAGATAAATATTACCAAAACTGGCGATGTGCGAGTCAGAGTTGCACAAGATGGGTTCCGTAACATCGGTGGGGATATTATTAGTAGTATTTGTTATTATAGCGGCTACAGCAATACACATTTTGTGATAACTTTGTTTTTCATAGTGTTTGTATGAATGGCAAATGGCAAAGTTATATTTGCAGTTTTTTAAATGTGCTAAGTATATCACCTTTAATTTTCAACTTTTTTATTTTTGAATTTCTCATTTATTTTTGCTGTATGACCTTGCTTTTTGTCAAACGTGATTCTAGGTCAACGGGTACTACCATAATAGGGTTTTCGACCCAAAACCTATAGGGTACTTCCGGTTTAACCGGAACACAAGAACTTGCAGCACAAGTAAAGGGAATATACGAAAATAAAAGAAGTTATATTGTGGTACTTACATGTTTTCGCGAAAATCTAAATTTGCCCATATCTTTTTATCTTGTTTACTCAGGACTTCGAGTTTTATACACCTCTTATGGACTATATAGACTTCAGTACCTGTTATAAATTTTAACTTGCTAGGTTTATCCGTTCCTGAGAAAATCGACGGTGACACAAGGACAGACAGACGGAGAAGAGAGTGATCTTATAAGGGTTCTTTTTTTACCTTTTGAGGTACGGTACCCAAAAATCAACTGTCAATGTGAAAATTTTACAGCTGCCCTATCAATAATACATTATAAAAAAAGGTTTTCATACTTGTAACTCTCGTATCTTTCGATGAAGTTGTTATTACTAACATATTTTGATGGCACCAACAAATGGTACACTAGTGTTTTTGAAAGCATTTTTTTGTTTGCTACCAAAATGTAACTTATATGACATGTAAGAATACATGTCATATAAGTTTAATTTTGCAATAGTTGTGGATATACAATATTTTTTGTTTTTCCACTGTCTGCGTAGATATAAAGACTATCTGGTTTGCCGACTCGGGAACACGCAACATACAGTTGTCCATGTGAAAAGCAATCCGCATCTAAATCTAAATCACACAATTCTAAAGAGAACAATATCTCTAGGTTGGAACTGATTTCCGACTATGACAATTGCTACTTCGTCTATAGTTCCAAGCATTATATCTCCGGACATGTTCTCCAGCGGGAGTTTTGTCTGCGTGAATAATAATTTTGTGGGTATCTGATGGCATCATATCAATTGCTGTTTTAAACAAACGCACCAAATTGTTCCTTTCGTGAAGAAGCTCCTGCAGCTGCGAAATAATGGATCTTCTTAGCGAGGTATGTATTCCACAACGTGCATCTACTTTATCTCTATCATCACCAATGAAGTACATTTGTAGGAATTTATGGTCGCCATCAGAGAACGGGAGGGGTGCGCCAAAGTTCACCTAAAATTTCAACTCCGATAATTGGAAATCCGAAAATGTTCTTCCTAACATTTTTCATCCTAACAATCGCAATTCCTAACTTCTCTGTCTCTAATGTTTTAATTCCGAAGCATTCAACTTCATAATGTCTGTAGCAATAAACATCGATTACACTATTATTTGTTTTCCTATATTTTCTCAACATAACCATCTTTTACACTATTATTCAAAGTCATATCTTTTTTTTTGTTTATATTACTTTTTATTCATAATAATCAGTATTATAAAAGGTCCCATTAAAATAGGTGGACAAAATTTTAGAAATCATTCAGACCGCTAAAATAAGGACAATAGCAAAAAAAAATATAAGAATAAGAAATAAAATACCTACTTTTATAGGATGAGTTTGTTCTAGAGTGCCGGCAATTTATTATTTTAAGTCAAAATAAAATCACTTTATTTATAGTGTTTTTTTTTTGTTTAGATGTCTTTAGTTAGGCTTACTAAACGCTGTGTTAAAATTTGTCCACCTATTTTAATGGGACCTTATATACTATGCAAAGATATCCATAGGTTAGGTTAGGTTAGAACTGTGACCAACTACGCGCGAGCCGAGCGAGCGAAGCGAGCGGTGCCGCGGCAGCGGCCGGCGAGCGCTACCTCGAAATTGGTCGCGAAATTTTTCTAAGTATTTTTTTCATAGTGCCCCCAAGACGACACTCTGACCTGAATTTCATTCACTTATTTTATTTCAAGACAAAAATCAGTGAAACGACCTTTAATCATTCTAAACAGTTGTATGAGTGAAAATATTATGGTAATTATGTTTAGGAATAAAAGCGTTAGGATAAAAAACAGTAGGAGTTTAAATATATTTACACTAATGATATTATGAATTCCAATTTTCGGAAACATGAGTGTTATGAACATCGTCGGTAGGACTACAAATAGTATGAATGAAAACTTTAGGATGAAAAATTTTAGGAAGAGTGATCATTCGGATTACAAATCGTTAGGAAGAACAATTTCGGATAAACAACTTTAGGTGAGCCAATATGGACCCGAACGGGAGCAGGGAGCCAGCTTTGTGATATATTTGCCCTTTTAAAAGTTGGCATGAATTG
Organism: Diarsia dahlii; assembly: GCA_949775195.1. Lineage (NCBI taxonomy): Eukaryota > Metazoa > Arthropoda > Insecta > Lepidoptera > Noctuidae > Diarsia > Diarsia dahlii. The sequence goes on along the minus strand of OX459197.1, from coordinate 20,832,311 downwards.
AGCAGTCACAATTTCCGCACCAAATGACGTCATTTGGAAGCAAGAGTTATATTTCCTGATGCTCGATAGGAAATGCTTCGATTCAGCGGTAGATTCAGCAAGTAAAGTTTTCAATGGCTCTGGTGGTGCATCAAGTTGAGGCAATTTGATTTTTCCGCCAGCGCAACACATCCCTTTCGTTTCATTATTAAACTTTAGAGCCTGGCAGTAGCTACAGACATGACTCATCTGACCAATGACAACATGCTGACTTGAACTATAATCAACAGCTGGATTGTACCGGAACGCAAGACGATTGTATTCAAGATGCAGATCAGCTGTTCTTTCTGTTCGTGTTTCAGCTATCCTCACCCTTTCGCGTTCATTCCGTTCAGAACGAACCAAATTTGTTGCTGCAGAACGCGACTGACGTGCTCGCAATCGTGCATCCTCAAGCCTGGCTGCTCGTCTTTCTGCTGGGTCCACGTTACGTGTCTGGAAGGTGCTTAGTATTGCTCGCTCTTCCTCAGTCATATTCGAAAGCCGTCTTCTTGATCCTTGGGTGTGACGAGTGCGACGGCCCAAATTTGACTTTCTGCGAGGCATTATTTCGGTTTTCACTGGAACAAAAGAAAGGAATGAGATTAATAAACTTCTCATGGCTCTCACAGCTCTTATATTCTCCTATCTCTCGTGATTCTCATAGCTGCAGCTCGAAAACTGTCCATCTTTCATATAAAATATAACCTCTACTTACGATTTGGTGAAAGGCGCAGTTCGATCACGACACGATCACACAAAAGTTCCTTGATTTAAGTGAATATTTAATTCAGATTGTATATAATCAGAATCTGATGCTATTTTTTTTTTTGTAAATGAACAATGTAATTGGGAACGAATATTGTTTCTCATGTGACTGCGCCATTACTATTGCGGTTGTCAGCGAGTGTTTTCCTCGCTTCCGGCAGATGGCGCGGTCATTGGGACACAGCTGATCGTTAAAAAAATGGTTTTTTCGCGGTCGCGGATATGTGACTGATGCAAAAATTAGATAAAAACAATTCGTGCCATGTCCGCCCCCGACGCCATTTATGTGTGACCTGCGCCTTAGACATACACAGTCCTTATTGGTGAGGTTGTTTTTCTTTATTTCTTTCTTTCTTTTATTATTTTCACATTTCTGATTACTGTATCGAACGCTTATTTAATAGCATATTTCAGGATTACCAGACCATCAAGTTATGGGCAAGTTAAATAGTAGACTGCACTACGAGAATTAAACTTATCCTGGCACTTGACACATCGTAAATCTTTATATTAGTTGCTTGTGACTTTTATTGTGTTTCAGTATTGGATTCACCGTGTTGTTTTTCTGCTATGGTCCCCAAATACTTCATTATGCGCCATAAGTGCAAAATTGGTGGGGCTTGAGATTAAATAGGAACAGCCGCATGGGGCAATTATCAAGGTTAAGCAACGCCTACAGATATCGATCCGTGGATGGCTGCGATAATCACGTTTAGATTTCGGTCCCCAGCTGTCATTAGTAGATCGTTGACAGTCGTTACGGGTAGTCAGAAGTCTGAAAGTTTGACAACTAGTCTTATCAACCAAAGGGTATGACGATAGGCAGTCGCTCCATGCAAAATACGTATAGGTATTCAGCTATGTAATTCCGGCAAGACTGGAAACCGATATCAACATATTTATTTACTTAAACTTCATGTACAATAGTGGTACATAGGCGGACTTAATGCCACAAGGCATTCTCTACCAGTCAACCTTAGGGTCAAATAAGACAGCACTGTGGTAGAGTACAAAAAAAAAACTATTTTGTTATATAAATTGATATACATAAATAGGTACATAATAATACATATTATTATAGATACAGACAGAATATAATAAACTAATATATATTATAATACATACAAAACAGTCTAGTTAACATAGTTGAGCACAGGCAGGTAAATCATGATGTGCATGTGAAATCTATTAACGAATGGTAAAAAAATATTTTATTTAAATTACTTTTGGAGGCTGCAGCAGAAAATACCAAAGTTGCGTGACTATCCTATTCTAAAGGGACAGCGATTTACCCAACAATCATAACGCGTGCCAACTTTATTCAGTAGGCTCTTTTTAGTAATTTGTGTTATAGTTTACCTATTAAGTAATTTTAGTTTTTAGCATTCACGATTTGAATTAAGTATAATGATGATTAGGTACATTTTATATTTGAGTGACATTGCACTTTTCTCTGTAGACGCGTAGTGTACGTGACCTGAATTTTTCTGTTATGATTTTTACATTGCAAAAATAATGGAATATTTAAAGTTAGCTAAATAAACAGTTATTGTTACTTTATATAGAACCGTAATAATAACATTTATTGAGATTTTATTTACTAGGTATTTATTTAAGGAATCTTAGATATTATTATGTATAAGCACTTGAGTGAGTTACCTGAGATACAGGTTTAATCCTAGTTCAGGTTTCTACCTGAACTAGGATTAAACCTGTATCTAACAATAAATAATATAATATATAATGACGCTAACTATAGGTATACAGTTTATTGGATTCTTCCAATAAACTGTATACCTATAGTTTTTAAGGCCATAATGTAAATATTTTTGTATTTCAATTATTTCAATAAACAATTTCAATTTCAATAATGTTGACCCCACTGGACCGACGACGGCTCAATGTAACGAAATTTTCATGAAAGACTGGTTTTAAAAACAAAAAGAGAAAATTTTAATCGTTTAATAGACAAAAACGAGTGGTCTTTTCAGAAGTTACCGAGACTAGAATTATAATAACAAGTCAATATCCAGGCGTCGAACGGACACTTAAGATTCTAAGCTTTAAGCATAATCACGACCATTATAATAAAGCTATCTTAGGATGAGCGCAAAAATGTATAAATTAGCAAGATTCCCGCACATCCCACGGCGTTAATCCCGCGTTTTAAACCCTGCCTTTAAACCTCTTGACTGAACGTTTACGTGAAACTTTGCATAAATAAAAAAAATTTTAATGCTTTGTTTTTGTGACGATGTTACTTTTAGCTCTTAACGGATACTAAAGTTCTGCGTATTTTATTAAATTTTTTGTTTCTGTAAATTGGACACCCTAAATAGGTAACCCGAAAGCGAGGACAGCTTTTTTAATGTTTTTAACCATGACAGAGTAGCAGTAAAACCAACAACAACACGGTTTATGTTCACAACAGAATACGGTGCAACATAGTACAGCTTAATCGTTTGTAAAAAAAAACAAGAAATTACAGCATTTTTGAGTTAAAATACCAAAAACAATACCACAGTTTTTAACATTTCGGTCAACTCCAAATGAACATAATAACTGTTCATCAAACTATTGTGAACTACCCTAGTCTAACCTACAAGCGTCACAAAATACCCTGAAAAGGGTACGCGCAGTGCCGTCCAAGGCAAACAATACAGAGCGGGAATTTGTAAATTCCGGGAATTTTAGTCGGGAATTCATAATTATGGACACGGTGACCCTTTGAACGTAGTTGCTTTAATGTAGGATTTATTTTTGACTTCTTAGAAACCCTATGATTAAGTACCTTACGGTGCACCGGGGCTGGGCTCCTAGAACTGGTGATACTGATTGAATACAGCGTCAGTCTGAAAAATGCAGAGTAGTCGCACGGCGCCGCCCATATCATCATTCACAGCCTGAAGCCAACCACCGATGCCAACTATATCGTCTGCCCATCTCACCGTTTATACAATATTATAAAATCTTGCAAGAAAATAATTGAAATCGTTTTATTGGTTTCGGAGATTAGCGCGTACTTAATATTATATCAAAATAACATGTCACTGTGTTTACACACATATTATTTTGATATATTAGGAATAAATTACGCACGTTTTCGATTAATGATGAAGTACTTTTCAAGTAGCAAGGCAGGGATGCCCATCACAGTACCTACACAAAAATATCATATAATTCTATCCAATAAACGTCCATAACTACTCACAAACCACCATGAAAGGGACGAGTGTCCATTTTTTTTCAAAAACGTGACTCTTTTCTCCTATACAAAAGCAGAAAAGGGCGCGCAAACGATATACGTACTTATATTTCGTCCCAAAGTACACTTTATGGGCTACAAATATCCCTTCAATGGTGGTGACCGTATGGACTCGTCGTTTAAACTGTATTTAATATTTATTTGTCCGTGGGGCTACCAGCGGAATTGGATTTTTGCCTAAATTAACCTATAAAGCACTGTGTACGAGTGAATCGGGGATTATTGTTTTTTTACAACCTAAATGGGGAATTTGTCGCGTGTATATTAAAAATGGCTGGCGCGAAAAAAAAGTATTCTCTATGCCTTATTTCCAAGTCCTAAATGCTTTATAATTTAAACATGATTAGCTTATGAGATCGTTCCTTAAAAAATCGTCAAAATAACGCACATGAAAATTCCATCAAACTTCAACAACCCCAGGGCGCGGCCGAAAAAATATAATGGCTAGCTCCCAATTTTTTCAGTAATTTATCAATAGCTGGCAACAAGCGGCCTTTGCTAACCAATAGGACCCCTTATTGGAACCCTTTTACAAAATTTATTGTACAGCCTCCTTAAGGAGTTCGTTCGCGGTATAATATTACGAAAAAAATCTAAGGCAACCACATTCTATTTTGCATACGTTAAATAGTAACAAGAATATTTGTACTGAAGTTCCAGCGAAAACGCCCTGGGACATTTAACGTTATTTATTATAATATAATATGTTGTGTTGTACTAAATATGATAATGTGATAAATAACAGTAATAGTATGTGTTTAAAGGCAAAATTACATTATGCTAGAAAATGTCATAGTATACAATCTTAGGCAGTTTTATTTGATGCAGATATTAATCAACGTAAATACTAGGTACTCGAATGAAGTCGAATGTTCTAGATTTATTTCTGGGCTGGTGCTTACGGATGTAGATATGCTGAATAATGGTATCTCGAATTGGAAATTTACTTGAAAACTTAACATAATATAAATAAATAAATAAATAAAAAATAAAAATAAAAAAGCCTTTTATTTCCTACTATTACAATTTTTCTTACAACTACTATTTCTAATTATTTTAAAGGTTATATACAATTTTTGCACATGGTTACAGTCTTATATTTATTTTACATTGTTTCGCTTTTAGTTAAATGACTGGTAGTAACTGTGTACTTTATATTTATTGTTGATTATTTGCTTAGGAACCCCTTTCGGGTGAAGGCCTCTTCCAAAGATTGCCACTTCTCGCGGTCTTGCGCTGTTTCCATTGTGACCCAGCTATCTTTCTGATTTCATCCTCCCAGCGCGCATAGGGTCTACCTTTTTGGCGTTTACCCAATGACCCGTTCCATGATGTGACCGTTTTTGTCCATCTGTGGTCTTTCAGTCGCGCTACATGCCCGGCCCACTTCCATTTTAACTTTTGTGCATGGTTAAGGGCATCAGTGGTTTTTATGTATTATTTTTTGCACTTTTTTTATGTTCAACATACTACGCTCCATTCCCCGTTGGCATGTAGTTATTTTATTTTTTGTTCTGACTGTAAACTTCCAGGTTTGGCACGCGTATGTTAAACATGGGATCAGGCACGAGTCCATAACTTTCTTTTTTAACTTAATATATAGGCATATCGCTTTTAAATATTTCCTTGAAGCTCCAGTACTTAGCCCATGTGTTTTTGACTCTCCTTTCCACTTCTATCTCATTACTATATCTGTTGAACCCAATTTGTTTGCCTAAATAAATATATTTTTCTACATATTCTAGTGTTTCACAGTCTAAGTTTATGTTTGTTTTTATGTAGTTGGACATAGTTTTCGTTTTAGTAAGGTTCATTTCGAGGCCCACTTGTCTGCTAGCTATGTGTAGAGCTTCTATCATGTGTTGAAGTTGAGAGCTTGTTTCGGATAGCAAAACCAGGTCATCTGCAAACCTGAGGTGACTTAAGTATTTTCCTTTGATGTAAAGTCCTTGATTGCTCTAGTTCAATCCATGTACTATTGACTCTAGTAGCGCAATGAATATTTTTGGCGAGATAGGGTCCCCTTGTCTAACACCTCTTTTGACAGGAAAGCTTGGCCCGACAGTTTCTAGCTTAACTCTACTTGAGCATTTGTTGTAAATGTTTCTTAGAATATTAATATATCCTTCTTCAACGTTATGCTCTTTCAGTGTTTTCCAAATACTCTCATGTGAAACCGTGTCAAATGCTTTTTGATAATCGACAAAAGCGATATATAACGGTCTCTGATATTCCTGATATTTTTCTATTATCAACTCTAGGGTATGTATATGGTCTACAGTTGAGAAACCCTTTCTAAAACCCGCGTGTTCAATAGGCTGTTTTAGTTCTAATTGTGTGCTTATTCTCTGGTTTATAATTGTAGCGAAGACTTTATAAATGGTTGACATTAAGCTTATGGGCCTGTAGTTTCCTATATCTTTAGGATCTCCTTTTTTATAAATCAAAATGATGTTGGATTCAGACCACTGTAAAGGTGTTTCAAGCGTTTCTAATACCATGTTAAACAGTTTTGATAAAGGAGCAGCTAGTAAAACATAGGCTGATTTTAAGGCATCATTTGTAATCTTGTCTGAGCCTGGGCTTTTGTATGGGCGTCGTATCATCTCCGGCTATGGCTGTACCACTTGAGAATAATCCGGCCAGGACTGTGTTCAGAGTGTAGACTGCCTGGTTTGCTTCACTCGTGAGTCGCGACACTTTTTTCATTGCGCTGCTGACCTGCACCCCATCCAGGAAATAACGTCTCCCGTACTCCAACAACCGGCGAGATCTCCAGGATTCAGGAACTTTAATCACGATTCCAGCCTCTATACAAACAGCCTCCAGCACCTGTAGGAATTGTTGAGTGTACTGATCAGGAGTCAAGTTGCGCGCCGCCAGGTACTCAGAAGAAGGGATTCTCAGAACAATAACTTGGTTGTCACCTTGACCGAGGAGGGATGCCGTGGTGTCGCACAGATGAGCAGCTTGTAGAATCACCAAGATTGTTGCCAGGGTCCATCCTTTCTGCCGAAGCCCCTCCAACCACGCTTCGGGTCCATGCACGCATCGCGGGCCTTCTGCGGGGGTGCCGTCTGGTCTCTGTTCTGGGGGTGCATACCTGTCCTGGAAGAGGAGGGTGGAGATGAGAGGAAATTTATGTGTGAAACTATAAACATTCTTGAATCCGAACAGCTGGTCGAGACTATTGAAGAGGGGTTCCAAAAGTTTCGCTCGAAAGTGGGTGCACCACGAGGAGAAGTCTATGATTATGTTGATGTAATCATGACCCTCACCAAGACAGCTCATTCTATTCAGGGTTTTAGTGAGCTGTTCTTCAGACAAGGTCATGGATTGGTGCTTGATGTATCGAAACACTATATCTGCAAGGTTTTTCTCTGTAACAACCTGATAGGCCCTCATCTCCGGTGTCATTTTGCCATAACATCTCGCATCCACCTCTTTGAACTCTCTTTCTTTTGGGACAGCTACCATGACTCTCCAGTCTGTGGGAATCACTCCGTCGTTTATGAACTGGATAATCTCTTTGCAGTTGAAGATATCGGTGGTGAGGTAGTGCATTACCACACTCTTTGTTGTGGGTAGAGGTCCTGTGGGGAAGTGACCATGGATGGTGCGAAAGGCTTTGGTATCATATTCATATATCCATTCTTGTAGGGAGGGTATGGCTTTGTCTGATATGATATCAATTGTGTCCACATGAAAATTGAACTCAAAGTTCTTGTGAAGGGTCACTTCCGCAAAATCTGAGGGGCTCCACTTGTACGTTGCTGTCTCTCCCCATTCGTTGGCATTGTAGCACTGAATGATGTGTTCAGGACATGATGGGCTCAGACTGAGGTTCGGCCACTTCTTGTGAGTTTTGTAGAATTGCCTGCAAAACTCTTTCTTGAACATATTATCTACTCCGAGTGCCGCTCTTCTGAGATCTCTCTTGAGAACGGTGCCTTTCCGAAACCAAGAGGCTGTGCTGGCGTCCATGTCGACGATCGGATGTCCCATCACTTTCCAGAGCCCGGCCAACTCTAATCTCAACATGGCGTGAATGGGACAGGTGACGGGTGATGTTACAGATTCGTAGAACTCAGAAGCTCTGAGATAGGGGTCAAGATCTTCAGTGATTGTTGTAATAAACTCAGGGGCGTGTTCGAGGTCCCGTAGCACGGATCCTATGACTAAAGAAGGCCACATCTTTAACAGGGTGTGTCTTTTGTTGGTTATCGACGAGTAAGCGCCTCAAGTGATTCATACAGGTTCGGTACTCCGTAAACAAACTGTAACCCGGATACTTTTTGTTGTGAATCCATGCATAGCAGTCACAAGAAAATCACGCGGCGCACATGTCAGCAAAACACAGAATGAGAGTGTAGGGGATGAGATAACAGGTCCTATCTGTCACCTTAACCATGCAGATCTCTGCCTCAAATATAATCGAGATCTTCCCTACGTCGGTCTCATGTTTAGGGTTTACAGACTGCGACAACTGAGAAATGAGGTCTGCCCATGTTATGGAAAGTTTTGAATAGAGGGTGTTGAGAGGAAATGTGGACGACGTCATAGAGGACGGTGGCGTCTTGTAATAGTGATGGTATGCTGCGGTCCCCGCCATCCCTGCTACTGTTGCGGCACGCTGATGCAATTCCAGGGACTCCCTGGGTGCGTCGACCCACTTTTCCAGATCGGTACAACACCATGCTATGAACCCCTGAGAGGGCAGTATCATGTATCCTTCAAGATCGTCTAGGATGCGCTTGTGATGTGGTCTTAGAGCGTGTAAGTTATCTCTATGTCTCAACATGTAAGAAATCTCTGTGATGGTTATGGCAGAAGCTAGGTGACGCTCTCGACGGTAGACAGGTGTCTTCTTGAGTGGGATTTTTTACGGCGCGTTCGTGTTCCACGCGCGCCTCAAAGAGATGTCAGCAAGGAGGGGCCCGTAAGGGCCGACGCCCGTCGCGCGGGTTTAGTACTAGATGACGTGGCCTCGGCACAAGGGCAAAGAAGGAACATGGGTTCGGTTTTTAGTCAGTAGAAGTCTGACACTCCCCTTCGCTCTGCCCAAGAGCGGGGGGGGTCATTCGATGATTTTCCACCCACCAAAAAAAAAAGCCTGGGCTTTTGTCAGGTTTTAGCTTCTTTATGGTCTCTATTATTTCACCACAGTCTACCGGATCTATGGAGCGTTGTGGTGTTGTGTCCGTCACTGAATCGTTATAAGTATAGTTCGACTTATTTGCGGCGCCATATAGTTTCTTGTAAAAGTCTGTGGCAATACTTACAATATCTTTACGACCATGCTCAATTTTACCTGCAACTTTTAGCCCTTCAAACATGTATCCATGTTTTTTTAGTACGTAATTCTTTATATCCTTTTTTAAGGCTTCCCTTGTTTTCTAGATGTTTTTTAATGGTTGTCATTCTGTGTTTCTTGTAGTCGGTTTTTATATATTTGCTAATTAACTTATACAGAGCTTTTAATTCGTTTTTCATGGCACGAGTTTTATTGCTAGTTTTCTGTAATTCTTGTCTTCTTTTTATGAGGTTTTTTGTGCGTTCCGATAATACATTTCGATCCTTACTCTGTTGATTTCCATCACATGCCCTGCATAAGCTAGTTTGGATAGAATTTATTAATTTATCATAATAATCTTGTACTGTATCTTCAGGGCTTGTGTCTAGTAGTGCGGGCATATCCTTTTTTAACATCTCTGTGTACAATGATATTTCTTCTTCGGTTTTGAGTGCGCTATATTTGTTATTGTTATTAAAATTGGCTCTGCTTTTTATCGGCTTCTCCAGTGTTAATGCTGCTCTAAGTGGTCTGTGATCTGATGGGTAGTTTATACTTAAGGTTTCTATATTTTTAATCATTTGAGGTCGGTTGGTCAGTATGAAATCTATTTCATTTTTATATAGACCATTAGGGGAGCGCCATGTCCATCTTTTTTTCAGGTTCTTTCTGTAGAAGGTGTTGATAATTGCTAAATTGTTCTCCAAGGCGAAGTCTATGAGTCTTTGACCTCGGGCGTTCCTCTCTCCGTAACCGTTCTGTTTCATTACCAGGTATTCGTCGCTTTGTGGTTACCTATTTTTGCGTTAAAGTCTCCCATTAGTATGAAATCGCTATACGCTATATCCATAGCCCTGTAGATATTTTCATAAAAAGCAGTGACCTCCTCATCATTTGCTGCCTCCGTAGGTCCAGGCAATTGGTAGGTCCAGGTGTAGTAATGCTACTCATTCAGAAATACCGATATAGCTAACTATATATTGTTTTAAGTATTTCTTGATTATAAAGCCGACTCCATACATGCCTGGTGTTTCACCTGTGTGGCAGAGAATGAAATCTTCGTATTCCATTATTTTGTTGCCGAGGCGTCGCACTTCCGATATTCCAATTACATCATATTTTACATTTGCTAGCGCTTCAGTTAGTTCGATTAATCGTTCGTGTGATGACAGTGTTCTAACATTGTAGGTAGATATGTAGAGTTGATTATGTTCCGTGATTTTTGAGTATTTTAAATGTGTAAGCTTTGGAAGGTTTATGGTCATAATCCTCCTCGGTGACCAGCCGGCTTGGAAGATGTTTTGTGTTTCTGGTTTTAGTTGCATTTTTGTTTAGTTCTATGGTGGAGGAGGGAGTTAGTTGCTATATATTCGTATCGTTTTTATCCTGGGTGTTATTTGTCTTAGTTGTGTTTTTATTTAATAAAAAGTTCAACATGCCAGGTTTAATTGCTCCTTCTGAAATGCTATTTGATCTTTTGGGTGCCGAGCTCTGTTGTTGTGGCTTATTCTTTTTAGTGGCTTGTGTAGTTTTGTTTTGTTTTGGTGCGGTGCTGTTTTCAGGTGATAAGGACAGTTTTCTTTTATGTATGCTTTCGGTGATAATCAATTTGTCATATTTTATATGCACAATTTTTAATTGTTGAAAAAACTATTAGTAGTTTAGTACATTCAAAACAGTTTTGACGAAATGATACATAGGTACATCTTTTCGTGATCAAAAGTCAATGTAAGCTCCAACTCTTTATCATAAAATAAACTTTTCATAATAATGTTGGTGTGAAAATAAATTTCGTGTGCTAATGTCCGGTTGCTTTTATCCAAGGTTGTCCAACCGTTACTCACTCAGGGTAATAAATATACATCAACCGCTCACAGAACGATTCGATGAGGGAAACTCGTTTTTAAGACTTTTTTGTAAAGACCGTAACACACGACACGTGAAAACACATGTGTATGCCTTTTTGGTCTTAAATATTGCTATATTTGCCATTGTTTCAACACTTTATGAAACCATAGTTAGACCTGATGTCTCCTGTGAATAAGAACATTGACAATTATTATTACATGTGGGCGAGATGAGAATGCTAAGGGGGATGCGTGGTGTAACGCGGATGGATAAAATGCACCACCGGCTGAAAAGTAGTGTAGTAATAGGTTATACTTATTGTAGTATGGACATCTGAAGCGAAGGAATGAGTCAAATGTTGAGTACCTATGGATGTAGACGGATATAAGAGGAAGAAAAAAGAAACCATGGATGGGCTTTGTGAAGGATAATATGGGTAGAAAGGAGATGGCTACTGTGGTGACGAATAATAGAGAAGTACGAAACAAGATTTAGGCCCGGTATCCACCAAAGCGGAGACGAGCAGAGCGGAGACGAGATGTGCCAAATTCCACCAATCACAGGAAGGGCGAAAGACCAGATGTAAATTTTAACTAACTTGATTGGCTAATTTCCGCACATCTCCTCTCGTCTCCGCTCCTCTCCGCTTTTGTGGAAATCGGGCCTAAGACATCCTGCGCCATCCCCAAATAAATTGGGATAAGAGCAGGAGACTGGTGATGACAGCATTTGGCATTCTATAAGATACATATTATATATTCTGATAATTATGCATATTCCTATCATTCCATTGTGTTTTCATGGTTCATTAATCATTGTACAGTTATGACAAAAAATAAGAATGTATCAAGAATTCTCTAGATAAACATAACGAATAGAGCATGAAGTGAAGCCATAAAAGTTAGAAATCTAATAATCTACCGGTCCAATTCAATAAAAACCTTAAATAACATTTTTAAATATTATCGTGACTTTCAAATAATCAGAATAAATGTTCGCCGTACCATGAATGGGGAGCCGAATCTTATCGAGTCACTTGGTAACGGCGACAAACGCGATTGTAAATGCGAAAGTAGAAAATTACGAGAACTGTGAACTTGTGATAAAGCTTTCTCTTTTACTTACAATAACCGTTTATAACTTCAACGTCTTTTAAACTCTCGATTTTGTGACCTCAACTCAATAAGAAATAGATTGAAATTATTTTACATAGCTTTTAAACTTTAAATGAATTTTATTCGGTGTTACAAATTATTCTACTTCAATAGCGTAAGTCTCTAAAATTTTGTTTTGTTTTATTCCGGGGTGGGAAACCCTCATGGATGTCCACCACCCAGGGGTGAGCAGAGGGGTCTGTCAGACTCTAACTGACTAAAAACTACCCCGGTATTCCCTTCCCAAGCACCGGGGATCACGGGAACTAGTACGCCTTTTACAAAGGTCTTTAACCTAGATCAACCACAAACTCTTTAAAGATCCTTCTCTCGATAAGAAGACAACCTAAAAAAATGTTCTTCTCTAAAAGCAATACTTTTTATCTTGACAGCTAGATTAGGAAACAATCGTATTGGATATTATATCCAAGGAAGAAACCAAGCTCGCCTCCGTCATTATGAATTTTACATTGTACATTCATAACTCAATCGATATCCAACGAACAACAGGCGAGAACCAAGTGCTTTCCCTTGTCGCTCCTTACAAAAAGTAGCTTTCAATAACTTGGATACAATACCCCCATTCAATACTTTGCCAAGTTTTTTTAACGGCTCAATTAATTGCCTGTATTGTTTATATCTTTTGTTATAACCAAAGTTCTGGTAATGGCGGAAGCGAATACAAAAATTAATCATAATGCGCAAATTAATTGTTAAAGTTTTTATCGTTGGTCGTTGTGTTGATGGCTTATCGTTCGTCGCTTGATTTCGTTACTGCATTTTTCGGTGCCCTCAGTCTTTTGTACATTATTAATCACTAGCGGACGTCCCGCGGTTTCACCCGCGTAGATCCCGTTCCCGTGGGAATACAGGGATAAAAAGTAGCCTATGTTACTCAGGGTGAATGTAGCTTTCCAAGGGTGAAAGAATTTTTGAAATCGGCCCAGTACTTTTTGAGCCTATTCATTACAAACATACAAAAATAGGTACAAATCTTTCCTCTTTATAATATTAGTGTAGATGTAGATAGACCAACCCAATACACTTTACCCTATCCGGGAATTGAACCCATGATCTCATGCACATCCGTAGCGCTTCAGAGCCGCCTCTAACTGGGCAAAGGCTTTCTAAAGCAGTAGTTAGAGCTTTCCACAATGTTTTAATCTATACTAGTCTATACTTCTATACCTAATAATAATAATAATAATCTGTGGTCGCTCTTGTCGCTGTCAGTAACGTCGTCAAACAACTCCGTAAAAAATAATTCTGAAAAACCGTTTTTGTCCCATTTTATACCCAAAATTACAATAATTTGATTGCTGAAATTAATTAATAACAAATAGTATTAACATAAGAAAATTCAAAGCATTAAAATGTGTAAAATAAAGGCCCCGAAAAATGACAAACCACTCCATGACAGATGTCATGGAGATTTTCCGAAAAAGCAAAATTAAATATGAAACATTGAAATGAAAAATCACGACGACGGTCTACTATGATTACAAGAGCAGCAGCTCGACGTGCACGCCCACCATCCCCGGATTCGTCGCTCAGCTCCGCCTCCCAGCCCCATCGTGAGTGCTGTGACACCGGCCGCGGCAGTTGCGTCGAGCTCGAGCGACGAGTATTTCTCGCTGTCCCCGACGCCACCACCTGCTCGGCGACGGAGAGGACGCCGGCCGCCGGGCGGCTTAGGACCTCGAGGCCCACCGGCTTCTGATAGGGTCCCAGCTTCCGGCGGAAGTGTGCAACGCATGCGATGGACGCAATCCATCAACGAGAACGTCATGCGCTCATACTATGGGGCTACAGAGGGAGGAAACAACCTGACCGCATACCGTGTCCGGATGCTCTCTATGTTTCAGGTGCTTGTCAACGTATCGGCACAACGACTGTCGGATCAGGTGCGAGTCATCCAGCGTAATCGTATGTTGGATGACACCGTACTTGATCGCTTGCGGACTGAAATGCAGAGTAACCGTGTCATTGCTGCGCCGTCGCAGGTTGTGGTACCAACACAGTCTGCCACAACACTGATTCGTGAAAACGACGTGAGTAGTGACATGGTTACTGATGTAAATACACAGTGCAGTGAGGAGATGAGGAGTACTTTGGAGGGTGCGATCCAAGAATATCGTTTCATGACACCCGATCTTAGGCCACGCTTACCTCGTTTGCCCATGCATAACAGAAATAGGGCGTTGATGGCAGTTCTGGATTCGCAGTTATCAAGCTATTTTGATAACTGCGAAAACCTCACTGATGCTCATTCGATCCTGTATTGCGCGGCTGTAACGGCATGTCGTGTAGCTCATGTCAAATTTCCGGATGACAGAGCTACACGACCAAAACCAGCCGTACCGGCTTGGCAGTGCAGGATTGAGCGACGCATTGCTGGGGCCAGAGCTTTCATCGGCAAACTAAGCTGCTTCCGGGAGGGCAACAATCGCCCTCGAGTGATGCGCTTTGTGAGACGGGCGTATGCGGGGACTGATATCAGTCCTCGAGACTACATGTCCCGTGTCGCAGAGCGCATCGACTTCTGGAAGCAGAAAGTGTATGCATGGGCAAACCGTATTCGTAGGTATAAGCGGCGGGTGGAACGGTACACACTGGGACGCACCTTCCAGAGGGACGAAAGGTGGGTTTACAGAGCTTGGGAGCGACCGGACCAAGGTGTGACTGACACGTGCCTACCGGATGATAACGCCATGTGTTCGTTCTGGCGCAACATCTGGTCGGTACCTGTCAGTCATACCGAGGGTGAATGGACTCGGGACGTCGAGCGAGCATGCGAACCAATAACAGAAATGGGGGCAATTACGATCAGCCCCCAAGATGTAGCTTGTGCAGTTCGTCCGTTGCCTAATTGGAAATCACCAGGGCCGGACGGACTGCACAACTTCTGGATAAAATGGTTGACAAGGTCGCATGCTTGCCTGGCAGCCCTATTCCAGTCAGCCTTAGAGTCAGGGTCGCTACCAGAGTTCCTGACAACTGGAATAACCCACCTGCTCCATAAATCGGGTAGTACTGCGGAACCCAAAAATTATAGACCGATTACGTGTCTTCCAACGGTCTATAAAGTTCTTACCTCCATTTTGAGAGCTAAAATTAATAAACATATTAACGAAAATTCTGTTATGTCTGCTTCTCAAAATGGATGTAGGAACGGGTCCCGTGGTACTAAGGAGCTACTCCTCATTGATATGGCCATTAGCCAACAGGTTCGCCGTTCCCGAAAGGATCTGTCGACATGTTGGATAGACTATAAGAAGGCCTATGACTCGGTGCCACATACATGGCTCATGAGGGTGCTAGAGTTGTATAAAATTGATGCAACTCTGCGCACCTTCCTGATGTCGTGTATGGGGCAATGGAGGACAGTCCTTCGCTATCCAGGATTTCGACAGATTCAGAGAAATAGCGAACCGATAAGGATAGAGCGGGGTATATTTCAGGGCGACAGTTTGAGTCCACTTTGGTTCTGCTTAGCCTTGAATCCTCTTAGCACGCTGCTGGAGGATTCAGGGCTGGGCTATCGGTTGAGGAGAGATGGTCAGATTATATCTCACCTCCTTTACATGGATGACCTAAAACTTTTCGCCACCAACGATTTGCACCTGATGGAGCTACTGAAGGTTACTGAAGTTTTCAGCAGTGCCATCAGGATGGAATTTGGTGTAGATAAGTGTGCGGTCATGCATGTAAAGCGAGGGGGGATTGTGGAGTCTGTGGGAACCCAGCTCACAGATTCCATAAATCTTAGATCCCTCTCAGCAACCGAAACCTACAAGTATTTGGGTATGTCGGAAGCGCTGGGCATTAACGTTGCCGACATGAAGCAATCGTTGAGGGAGCGCTTCTTTGGCCGCCTGAGAAAAGTATGTAACAGTCTTTTATCAGGCGGAAATAAGGTGCGTGCCTTCAACGGTTGGGTCATGCCGGTTTTGATGTACTCTTTCGGCATACTCAAATGGACTCAAACAGAGCTAGACGCCCTGGATAGACGGGTCCGTACATTGTTGACGACATATCGAATGCATCACCCACGTTCTTCGGTTATGAGACTGTATATCCCACGGAAGTGTGGAGGTCGAGGCTTTTTAAATGCTAAGACTCTCCACAATCGTGAGATATGCAGTCTCAGGGAATATTTCCTGGAAGCCGACGTGGGGATGCATCGAGATGTTGTCGCGGTGGACAAAGGCCTCACCCCGCTCTCCTTGGCTAAAGAGAACTGGTGCAAACCTGTAGTGCTTGACACTAAAGACCGCATGGAGGTATGGCAGAGTAAGGAGCTTCACGGACGCTTTTTACGGGCCCTACACGGGCCCGATGTAGACTTGTTAGCGTCCGTAGCCTGGCTACGTTCCGGGGAACTCTTTGGAGAAACCGAAGGTTTTGTCTGTGCAATTATGGACGAAGTTATGATGACGAATAACTACCGGAGATTTATTGTGAAGGACGGTACGGTTGACATTTGTCGGGCATGCCACCGTCCGGGCGAATCAATTCGTCACATTATCTCCGGGTGTTCTCGTCTGGCTAACGGAGAATACTTGCATAGACACAACCTTGTAGCCAGGATTATCCATCAGCAACTTGCTCTGAAATACAACCTTGTGGAATCGGAAGTGCCGTACTACAGGTATGTGCCCGACCCAGTTCTCGATAATGGCAGTATCACACTGTACTGGGATCAATCCATCATCACTGACAGGACTATTATGGCTAATAAACCTGATATAGTGGTGGTGGATCGATCAGAGCGGCGCGCAATGATTGTTGACATAACCGTCCCGCATGACGGGAACCTCGTGAAAGCCGAGAAAGATAAACAAATCAAGTATCTTGACTTGGCTCGCGAGGTTGTCGACATGTGGGATGTGGACTCAGCGATCATTGTGCCGATAGTCGTTACAGCCAATGGCTTAATTGCCAAGAGCCTCGACCAACACCTGAGGAGGCTCTCGTTAGGCGGCTGGATCAAGGGCTTGATGCAGAAAGCGGTACTCTTGGACACGGCTCGCATTGTTAGGAGGTTCCTTTCTCTGGAGCCCTGACCGCCGGTAGCTTGGACCCTGTTCCCGATACCGGTGGGCTACAATTTTTTATATTTTTAAATGTTTTTTGTATTGTTTTTTGTAAGAAATATTTAAAAATGTACTAAATTTGTGTAAAGATAAATAAAGGAAATAATAATTAATAATAATAATATATATAATATAATATATAATAATAAAGTTTACAAAGATACATAGACCAGCTGAATTTAACAATAGACATAACAATCCTACAAAAACAAGCATCCATACACACAAACACCATACTCAGTAAGGTATTGGGAGACACTGTTTTTGTTAGTAGTACATCTCACACACAAGAGAGTACACCTCACACACAAGAGACCACACCAGACACACAACAATCATCACATACAGTAGACTCTCTGCAATCATCCGTCAGTACCTCACACACACCAAATACACAAAGTCATCCATCAACCACACAAAATACAATCCGCACGCGAAGAAGAAGATAGGGGGAAATAGATATCTTTTTTCCTGCGGGATGCGGGACGGGATATCTATTCCAAAACCGACGTAAGGTCGAGTATCGGAAAACCGAAACAGAAAATAATAATATAATAATTAATAATAATAATAATATTATTATAATATTTATAATATTTTATAATAATATTATAAAGAAGTAAAGTTTGTGTGTTTGTATATTTGTTAAATTGTAAGGGGTAATCTCGGGATCTACTGAACCGATTTTAAAAATTCTTTCACCAATAGTACATTATTGCTAAGTGTCATAGCTTATAGGTTATATAAAAAACCGAAAAATAAAAAGGCTTTTACGTGGTAGTCCGTTTTGCAAAGTGGATCGGAGAAAAAACGGTCGAATGAAAGCTAAAAAAGGATTATTAACATTATTATGCCCAACGAAGTGGGCACGGGTCAGCTAGTGTTGAATATAGGTAGGTACTTTGATTTGCGCATCGTTTATGGCAGTGGCAAAAATCACCTTTCTAACACTAACAAACATTACTACCAATCGTCTGCCTAGCCTTTTCCCAACTATGTTGAGGTTGGCTTTCAGTCTTACCGGATGCAACTGAATACCAGTATTTTACATGAAGCGACTGCCTATCTGACCTCCACAACTCAGTTAATACTGAGTAATATAAGACTCATTGTCCGAGTTTCAGGCCACTACTAGGTACCGGTAGCGACTTCCAAAAATCGAGTTATTCCGTTCGGATCCCCAAAAACTGATACCCTAGGGGATCCGTTTTATTATAAATTATTTTCTATTCCGGTCTGATCCCCCGTAAAAGATTATAATCCAATCGGATACCCTGACACATTTTTAGGACAGTCAGCAACAAAATATTTGTACAGGTTCTATTAGATTATGTTTATAATATATAAATTTATCTATGTATTTCAGCCGGGACCAACTGAACGTGCTTTCCGAGGAACAGAAGGAACTCGGTACGTAATGGGTGGTTACCCATCCATGGACCAACCTAAAGCAAGCACGGCTTAAACCAAAGATGGACCCGAGCAGCAGTTATTATTACGCAAACATTACTCTCAACAATCTCAGACCCTTTTGTTTTTGGAGGGTGGGAGATCATCAAATGAATGGAGAGCCGAATCCCGATCTGGGCAAAGCAGTAGGTTGTGTCAGACTTCTACTGACTAAAAACCACCCATATTCCTTCATAGCCCTTTGTGTTGTCCGACGGGACAATCGAAAACCCTTTTTTTTTGGGGTTAGGAAGTCATCAAATTACTCCTCCCACTTTGGGCAGAGCGGTAGGGAGTGTCAGACTTCTACTGACTAAAAACCACCCATGTTCCTTCTAAGCCCTTTGTATCGAGGCCGCGAGGCCGCCGGGACAATCTCAGTCAGACTTCTACTGACAAAAAACCATCCATGTTCCTTCTTAGGCCTTTGTGTCGAGGCTGCGGTATCTCTTTCAAACAATCTGCAGCCCCGACGGGTACCAAACTCAGACCCTTAATTTGTATTTTCAAGTCAAATCTAAACACAAAGCAATCATTCGCTTCAAGTTATGCCTTCACGTTGACAACACAGCCGACATTAATTGTATTCAGATGCGAGACAGCTAATGCTTGCACTATGCAGTGTTTATTTACTCAACAAGCTAAGCTAACGACGACGTCTTGTACTAGTGGAAGATATTATGCTTAGTAAGCAACCAAACAAGAACAATGCTTTTAGGGATAAATGTAAACAGCAGAATGTGTGTCGCTGAAAGTAAGTCGAAAGGATTATTCTTGAGTGGCAGTCGACGGAACTGGAGACAAAGTTGGACGGGTACGGTTAGCGCAGTAGCTGAGCGATTGATTGCTGAGCTGCGTGTCGCGGATTCGATACCCGCAAAGAACAGATATTTGTATGGCATATTGGCATAAATATTTGTATATACTTAGCCAACACAAGTATTTTCAATTACTTACTGGGGCTGTCTCAACTCGTGTATATTATGTTGTAGCTTTTGAGACTCAATAAACATTTTTTTTATATTGATAGTTGTTCCAGGTCACAGGACAAATTCCAAAGGGGCAACGTATTTAAGTAGAGTATAGGAAGACCTAAAAAACGACCCCAAATAAATTGAGATGAGGGGAGCAGAATGATGACGGATCATTAGTTCCGGAGATAAAAAAAAAAGGTAGCACTCCGGGAGTGCCGGCAGAAGTGAAAACTTCAATATTAACTTTCAAACTCGCGTCAGGGTCACGTGATGCTGATCGAAAAATCTTACGCTTTTTCGATCAGCATCACGTGACCCTGACGCGAGTTTGAAAGTTTTTACCCATACTAAAAAAAAGTGCTCAGCGCCGCTAAAGAAGTTTTCACTTCAAAAATATACAAACACAAATACCTCATAAAATATTAGTATAGATTTTAATTTCGTCATATTCAGTTGTAAAATGTGGAACGGTATTTTATTGTAACATTTTGTCATGTTTTGTCTGTCATGAGGTCAATGCTCTTAGTTAGTTCTCTTAGGGAATCAGGGCTATACCGATTGTATGGCTCTGAGGACTCTTTTCTGCAGAATCTACGTATTATTATGACGTGACCATCCATTACAAATCGGGTTTCCTACGTGACTAGGAAAACAAGTTAAACCCTTGGTCCCAGCTGTCATTTGTTGAAACTTTGACATTCGTTACAGCTAGTCAGTGACCCGAAAGTATGACACCCAGTCTTTCTAAGTGGTATCGTAAAATTTTTGTCCTAAGCGTCAATTCAGAATTCATAGCAATTAATCTAAATTACTCCTAGGAGAAGCCCGTCTAGCAACAAACTGGCCCCGCCTCGCAGGAGAATATTTTTATGTAAAATAAGACACTCTTAACATATTAGGTCTTTACCTATGAAATTGCCGATTTGTATGAGAATTTTAAAATATAAAAATTTTGGTATTTTTTTTATTTCAGCGAATCAAAGTACTGGCCCAAATGATCTATACAATTTTGCCATTTTGATGGCAGTTTGTTTATCCCTTTACTGTAGAAGTCTGCCGGACGGGAGGCGATGAAGTCAGCGAAAGCGTTTTGTACTGCCTCTCGGGTGTCGAATTTTTTACCACTTAAAAAAATGTCTAAATTTTGAAAAAAGTAGAAATCTGTTGGGGCAAGGTCCGGTGAGTACGGTGGGTGACGGAGAGCTTCCAGCTGTAACTCTTGGAGCTTTGCGATGGTCTTTCGTGAAGTGTGAGCTCGCGCGTTGTCGTGGAGAAGCAATGGGGAAGAACGATTGACTAGTCTTGGTTGTTGAATTGCGAGCTTCTCCATCATTGTTTGCAATTCTTTGCAATAGACATCTGCCGTCACAGTTGTGACATTCGGTAAGAAGCTGTGGTGTACAAGTCCGGCACTGGTCCACCAGACAGTCACCATCATCTTCCTATGAGTAATCTTTTTTGTAGCGCACTGATTAGGTGATGTACCCGGGTCCACCCACTGAGACGAACGCTTACGGTTGTCGTACAGGATCCACTTTCATCATCATCGCAGGTAACAATTTGATAAGAATTTCATCGTTTCTATGCCTATTCAGTAGTGCTATCCATGCTTCGACGCGTAAATCTCGCTGTTAGTCGCTTAGTTCGCGTGGCACGCACTTATCTAGCTTTTTTATCTTTCCAATTTGACGCAAGTGCCTCAATGTTGTTTTGACACTAACTCCAAGGCCTGCAGTAAGCTCAGCCTTAGATTGAGTTGGATCCGCTTCCACTATCGCCTTCAATTCGTCGTTGTCGACAATGTTAACCGGCCAACCGCGAGGCTCGTTCTTCGACTCAAAATTTCCAGATTGAAAACGATTGAACCATTAATGGACCGTGTTTATGCAAGCAGTGTTAAGTCCGTACACGTCGTTAATGTTTCGTGTTGGTTGCGCAGCGGTATTTCCACGTATGAACTGATATTCGAAAATTGTACGAATTTGAGTTTATCCATGGCGCCAAAAACTACCAAAAAGTCACAAAAACAAAAAACTATCAAAAAACAAATGACTAAATTTGAAATTAAATTAACACGTCTTTCGAATAAAATTTACTTGAATTTCGAATTACGCGCCAATCCACAGATAATTAAATCTGAAAATGCCGGTTGTAGAATCTGCAATTACATAGGTAAAGACCTATTATTTGAACTGTAGACATTTCATAAACGTTAAATAAAAATACTTATTATCTGAAAAGCGGCCAGATCACAACGCAAATCATGAAATATGTAAAGCCAATAGAGTTGCTTTTATTAAACCATATCTGCGCAAACATAAATTGCTTATATACGAGTATGTTTCAGAATAGGGATGAGGCGAGACGTATTGTTAATATTATGTATTTCATGAAATTACTTTTTTTATGTTTATTTTTTGTGTTATTGGGATTTTTAATAAAGATTTTCTCAGTAGCAGCCACGAAGTCTTGATTTGTGCTCGGTTGATAGGAATAGGCTCTGCTCTATTAAACATAATAGGGTAATAGTTGACAAAAAAAATCTAATTAGTCCGACAGATAGATTTTCAAAAAATATGGTAAGTAGTGTGTAGTAGTATGGTGGTATGGTAGTCGCTCACAATGGGCCTTATCAGAAAGCTCAAAGTCACCCAAAGGGTAATGGAGAGGGCTATGCTCGGAGTTTCCTTGCGTGATCGAATCAGAAATGAGGACATCCGCATGAGAACCAAGGTTACCGACGTAGCCCGAAGAATCGCCAGACTTAAGTGGCAATGGGCAGGGCACATTGCTCGCAGAACGGATGGCCGATGGGGCCGAAAAGTTCTGGAATGGCGACCGCGAACCGGAAGACGTTGCGTTGGAAGGCCTCCCACTAGGTGGACCGTGCACCTGGTCAAGGTTGCAGGAACCCGCTGGATGAGAGACGCACGGGACCGGTCAATGTGGCGACGCCTGGGGGAGGCCTATGTCCAGCAGTGGACGTCTTTTGGCTGAAATGATTATGATGATGATGATGGTAAGTACAAGTATTTTTCATTTTTTCACATAAACAAAATTTGAAGACGATACAGTGCTTCGAAAACTCACATCGCACTACATTTTTTACCACGTTGTAACGTCAAAAGCCCCTCTCCTGATCTTTGACGCGTTTTATCTTCGTCAATTTTCATTAATTTGATAAAACAAAAAACACGTAGGGTTATGATTTTTACCCGACTACGGCAAAGCCAAAGGAGGGTTATGATTTTGACTGGCTATGTATGTATGTATGTATGTTTGTATGTATGTATGTATGTATGTATGTGTGTATCTTCATCTGTTCCCTCATAGCTTCTAATCTACTTAACGGAACTCGACATATGAGGTATCGTTAGAACCGTCTTAATTTTCCGCTGAACATAGGCTACGTGACGTGTTACAAAAAGCGATTTGGTGCCCTCTAGCGGACAAAAAGTAAGGCTTAAAAAATAAAAATGGAGATAAATACGCCGTGTTCGGTATCATTTGAAAGGGCCTCACTTGTACATTTCCAAAATATTGCTCAAAATTAAAATCACGCCCTCTAGCGGACAAAAAGTCAAGAGTAAAAAAAAATTAACACCAAAATTGTTTAAATAAAAAAAAGTAAAAAACTAAAACCCGACTACGACAAAAAAAACGACGCTGAAAAAGTATGAAACAAGATTTTCAGGATAGAACAAAAAGAAAAGCCGTAGTCACACGTTATAGGTACCAACCTAAACACTTTAATACCGTGGTGTGCCTGTCGATGGCAATCTAAATTAAGTTGTTTCAGAACTGGGGGGCTACCACGGGTTTGTCGACATCGGTTCCTGTAATGAATTAAACAACATAAAACGAGAGAGCTCAACCAATCGGCTGCTTTTCTATATTTTGACATTTCTCGTTCCATCGCCGACTTCATCTGTGCCCGTAGGGCAAGATTGAGTTCAAGAGTGTACGCCCATCTCATATAAAAAATAAAAAAACATGTTATATTTTGCAAGTGTTTTTTTTTAATGCAACACTGAAAACTCTGTCGACATCGATAGTAGCCACATCCCTACAACACATTACATCCGAACGGCCGAAGGAAGGGGCAAACATTAAAATGGCACATCGCGCGGTTTTAATCGCGCGCGATAAGGACGCGCGGTCGCGTGCATCCACTCACGTCCATTCGAAGCGTCTTTATTACGGCTATATTCTATTCTGTACGTTTAAGACGATTCGCAATCTTATTCTTTGATGTGGATGGAAAATGATTCTCCTTTTTGTTGGTTTAAAATTATCTATGGTTAAATATGTAATTCGAGTTTCTATTTTATAGTTATGATAGTTTTAACTGCCTGATAAATGTGGTTGTAGTACTTAAATCATGAAACTACTGACTGTGAGATACTCATTTTATTGTACTGAGTTTGATTTTGGTCTATAGTAAAGTTGTGTCGGATATTCTAATACAAAAAAAAACTGGCCAAGTGCAAGTCGGACTTGCTCATGAAGGGTTCCGTATCATGACTTCTTATAGGATTTCCTGTAATCGTGTTGAACTAATTTCTGTATTTTTTTTTTTTCAGAATTTTAGGTTCAGTAGTTTCGGAGATTAGGGGGGGAATGGTCGGACAGACAGACAGACACACGAGTGATCCTATAAGGGTTCCGTTTTTTCCTTTTGAGGTACGGAACCCTAAAAAGTTTGAACGTCACAAATTAATCGCCAAATCTGTACCTACTTTACACTAAATCTTTAACAAAAATAAAACAAATATTAAATAAAATGTCAACAATTCAAAACAACGTTCTTAAATATAACGCAGATAAAAATGTTTTATTAAACATTTACTATGTTCCCATTATAATCTGGTGCTCCAGGGCGGCTCTTGTCATAATGGAGAAAAGCAAGAGAATGTCAGATCCTGTACATTTCCCTCTAGTTCCCTATTTCGCCGCGTACCAAGATATACTGGTCGCACTGTATTACGCATAAAAATCCTATATAATTTACTTGTGGTGCATTTGGTCGTGTTTATCACCTTTTTGTAATGGAGTGAAGATATGTTATGGACAAGATTAGGCGTATGAAAGAGAGTGGTTTACACCGCAATTTTGTGGTTATCAGAAGAGCACTTTAGCCAAAATATTGTGGTTTAATTTTGTTATTGTAGAATATTTTTGCTTTAAAAGATTTATGAGCTTTGAACTGCTCTAGATTAACAATAATGCTTTGGAAGTAATATAAGATGTAACTGGTTGATTTATTACAAAATTCCGGTAAAATGAAGTAAGTAGAGGTCCGAGTGATTAAGAACACTTTTTTTTTGGGGTTGGGAATTGGGATTTCATCAAATAACCCCTTCCGCTCTGGACAAAGCGGAAGGTAGTGTCAGACTAAAAACCACCCATGTCCCTTCTTAGCCCTTGTGCCGAGGCCGCGGTATCTCTTTCGAACCACCCGCAGCCCCGACGGGGAATAAGAACACTTGGGAGAGTATTCCTTTCATCCCTATTTTAGATTTCGTATAAAATAGGTACCGCCCCATCAGTTTTATTTCAGATTTTTTTATTGCTTTGTTCGGCAATCACTGTTTTGAATAGGTAATCGGACTGACTCATAAAAATATGATTCTGTATAGTCCGTCAGTGGAGAGGGCGCTTCTGTGCCAAAGTAAACGTCAGCTCCGTGTTTATAACCGAATTAAAAATCGTAAAAAGTTAAAATATAGTGCAAAACCAGTGTAAAAGTGTAAACGAAAAGCGAATCCAACCAAACAAAGTAAAGTACGAACCTTTTATTCTATTTAAACGCCATCAAAGTGATAAAAGACAATAACGACAAAGTGACATTTCATGGTGCAACAGACTATTTTAAACTGCTACTCAAAGACGTATAAAAATGGAGCAAAACTAGTGCAATAGCGTTAATAAACAGTGAATTCAACTAAACAAATCAAAGTACGAACTTATAATAAATCTATATAAATTCCAAAAAAGTGACAACAACAAACAAAGACAAGTGACCGTTACAGAGTGTTTTGAACTAATAACTGATATCATCACTCAATTAATTAAGTGATTGTTCTCTGAAATCCACGAGAAGGAGTAACCAAGTCTGCTAGGTGAGGCTTAGGTCACCCAAAATAACAATTTGGATACCAATAACCTACAAATCTATCTACCAAACAACATCCAGAAATGGTAGCAATGTTATAAAATTACGATAAGCGCCATCTACCAGATTTACGAAGAACTAGCTAGCACGATCGATATCGGTAAATCAAGTCATCGAAAGCTATACGCTCCTAATTCCAACGAGTTCGTAACACTGCCGCACACCAACAGAGGGCGCTATTTCTAAAAATGGAAGAGATTAAAGATATGTTGAGACTTATGCAAGATGAAATGAAACAGCAGAAAGTGGATATGCTAGCTATGAAAGAAGACATCAAAAACACTATTAATAATAACATAAATGAGAAATTTAAAAGTTTAGAAACCAAAAACATACAACTTGAACAAAAATTGGAAATTCAAAAATTGGCAATAAACAATTTCGAGAGATTCACAAGGAGAAAAAACTTAATATTTTTTGGAGTAGAAGAGCAAGAAAATACCTATCAAAATTTAGAGGAAAAAGTGCTAAGTATCATCAACAATATACTAAACATCAAATGTGAGAAATACTACATCGAATCTGTGCGAAGACTAGGAATAAAAAGTGAAAAAATCAGACCTGTTGTAGTAACTTTGCTTACGATGGGTATGAAAATACAAATTCAAAAAAACAAGAAGAAACTGGAAACCACATCCTACTATATAAAAGAGGATTATCCGCTAGATGTTCTGAAAAAACGAAAGGAGCTCCAAAGCGAAGTAGAGAGAGCAAAAGAGCAAGGGAAAAAAGCTATAATAAAATATGACAAACTCGTCATACTTAAAAATAAAAATCATCAAGTCGAGCAGCGTAACACACAAAACAAGAAAAGAAACCTCTCAGAATCCCCAGAGATGGAAGTTTACTCTGCCAGTAAGGAAAACCTAAATAAAAAACAGCCTTCAAAAATAAATAAGAACAATGTTATGAACAACTTTGTTATCAAAAAACCAACACTCACCTTTTCCGATCGAACCTCTCCTCAAGCCCACCATTCAAAACAAAACACGGAATAGCAACTAACGTCCCCCCCTCTCAGTCTCCCAACACGGCTGGTCACCGCGGGGGATCTAGACTACAACCCTCCAATATGCCAAAAACTATACATTTGCACATACAATGTAAAATCCCTACTGTCACCTCAAAGAATGATACTGTTAAAGTTTTCCTTGAATAAAATCAAATATGACATCATTGGACTAGCGGAAGTAAGAAGAAATGGTAACAACATACTCGAGGATGAAGATCATATATTCTGCCACACCGGAGAAACTAAAGGGCTCCATGGAGTCGGGTTTCTAATCAAGAAACAATATAAAAACAACATTGAAAACTACACAGGCATATCCGAAAGAGTGTGCCTGCTAAACCTAAAATTTGGAGAAATGAAGCTCTCACTTATACAAGTCTACGCCCCCACCTCGGAATCGACAGAGAACGAGATAGATACTTTCTACGAACATATAGAAAATGCCCGGAGCCTTGCGAATGATAAGGTCATTCTACTGGGAGACCTGAACGCGAAAATTGGCCAAAGAAAACCTGAAGAAAACTCAGTTATAGGTCCATTCTGCTATGGCAAAAGAAACCATAGAGGCGATAGACTCAATACAATTTGCTTTTAAAAATAAATATACAATAATCAACTCAATATTCAAGAAAAACACAAAGAATTTATGGACATGGATTACACCGGATAACAAAAATAAAAACCAAATAGACTACATTTTGAGTAACTGTCCAAAACTCTTCACTGACATGGAAGTATTAAACAAAACTTCTTTCCCAAGTGACCACAGGTTCCTGAGGGGCACAATAATTCTTACCGAACCGAAGAAAAGTCGGACCTCATTCAATCCAGCTGCAGCAAACCTATCAAGTGAGAAATCTCAAAAAACATTCCTATCCGTCTTAAAAACGAAAATAGAACGAGTATGCTGGAAAGATAGTACAGATATAGAGTCTTACTACCACAAAATAGAATCAGCCATAAAGGAAAGTCTAAACACCCTTACGCTTACCAAAACAAAAAAAGAAATAATATCTGAAGAAACTAAAAACTTGTTAAAAAAGCGTACCGAACTACAACACAAATCTTCAAAAAATAAGGACGAGAAAAGTGAACTCTCAACACTCTACAAAATTACAAACAAACTACTAAAAAAAGATTACGAGAAATACAGAATGAAAATAATTGAAAATCATCTACTAACAACCGGAAGTCAAAAGAAAGCATACAAACAACTAAATACAGAGAAAAAATGGATTCCGACCCTCAAGACACAAAAATCCACGCATAAACAACAAACAAGGAAGGACTTAGTAAAAATTGCCTCTGATTTCTACGAAAAACTTTATGAAGATAAAGGCATCAGTAATAGTAGTTATAAAAAGAATTACAAAAGGGGAGGAACTAATGTAGATGTTGAACCCTTCACTGTCGAAGAAATAATGAAAAACATCCAAAAACTGAAGAAAGACAAAAGTCCAGGCCCGGACAATATTCCAAACGAAGCCTTGATATATGGAAGGCACTTGCTGATAAGCCATCTTATAACTTTGTTTAATAAAATACTGGACAGCCAAGAAATACCTATAAACTGGGCAAAGTCAAGAATAATCCTTTTGTACAAAAAGGGGGATCCAGCTGACATAAATAATTACCGACCAATCAGTCTACTGCCTACCATGTACAAACTGTTTGCAATGTGCCTGGAGAAAAGAATAGAGCCAATTATAGACAGAAGTCAACCAGTGGAACAAGCAGGGTTTCGCCAAGGGTACTCAACAACCGACCACATACACACCCTAGAGCAAATAATCGAAAAACACGTAGAATTTAAACAACATCTCTACCTAGCCTGTGTAGATTACGCGAAAGCATTTGACTCTATCTCTCACAAGAGTATCTGGGACGCATTAGAACACCAGAATTTACCAAATGTATACATTAATATTGTTAAGGATATATATGAAAAGAGCACAAGCTGCGTAAAACTGGACAGACTGGGTACAGAATTCAATATTCGCAGAGGAGTAAAACAAGGGGACCCACTTTCACCAAGGATATTTATAGCTGTCCTAGAAAATATGATGAAAGACCTAGACTGGGACCAGAAAGGAATAGTTATAGATGGAAAATATCTTAGCAACCTGAGATTCGCTGACGACATAGTCCTCTTCGCTAAGACATCAAAACAGCTGGAAATTATGCTAAAGGAACTGGTTGCTGCAAGCGAAAACATCGGTCTGCAATTAAACACCTCAAAGACAAAAATATCTACGAACGGCACGAAAACTCCTATAGTTATTAACCAAAACGCCATCGAATACGTAGAGAGCTACATTTACCTCGGAAAGCAATTATCCTTTAAAAACACAAGACACGCAGACGAACTAGATAGACGAATTAACATGACCTGGAAAAAGTACTGGAGTTGCAAAGAAATTTTCAAGTCGAAACTGTCAATAAGTCTGAAGAAAAAAGTAATGGACGCAAGTCTACTACCCTGTCTGACGTACGGCGCCCAAACCTGGATCTACACTAAGAACACTATGTCGAAAATACGGTCGTGCCAGCGAGCAATGGAGAGGAGCATCCTTGGCATCAAGCTCATGGATAAAATCAATTGTAATAAAATCAGATGCAAAACTAAAGTGATAGACGCAGTAACACACGCACGGCGATTGAAATGGAAATGGGCCGGGCACATTGCCCGCTATCCGCAAGCCAGGTGGTCTAAACGAGTAACCAAGTGGAAAGGCCCTGGAAATAAAAGAGCAAAAGGCAGACCACATGCTCGCTGGGCCGATGATATATTACAACTGGCTGGAAACGACTGGTTGGAAGTGGCAAACACCAGAAAACAATGGAGGCAATTGGAGGAGGCCTATACCCGTAAGGGGCCTTAACTTTTAGAATATTTTTTTTGTATCCTAAGGCATGCTAAATCAAATGAAACGCTAAATTTAATTCAATCCATTGACTTTTTTAGTAAATTAATGAAATCATAAATGTACTGTAATACGATATGTTATGTAATAATTATGCAATGTGATATGGAATGTAATGTGATATGTAATGTAAGATTCAAAACCTAAAAATTGTTATTTAATTATTAAGAAATGATATGATAAATAAATGTTTTATGAAACTTACTGAAAATTAAATACTGCTAAAAGAGATCAAATGTTATATTATAAACTAATTAAATACGTTATGAATATGATCAATAAATATATAAATGTAATATTTAATGAAATGAATTGATAAATTGAATTGAATCCAATCATTATTTTTTATTAATGTAGGTACTGATAAAATCATAAATTTGATAATATAGTAATAATAATAGATAATGTAATATTATTATGCAATGAAATAGCTAATGTGATATAGAATGTAATATGAAATGTGATAGGTAACTGTAATGTGATGATGAAATGAAATAATAAATGTTTTATGTTTTATGAAACGTAACAGAAATATATATATATATTGTTTAACGCATCGCGAAAAAAAAAATTAAATGTTTATAACTTATAAGTAAGCAATAATATAATAATATAATATATGAATATGATCAACAAACATATAGGTACATGTAATGTTTAATTTTATTAATGGTATTGTTAAATGTAAAGTTTAATGAATCGCTAATTGAAAATATAATGTAAGATAATTATGTAATGTTAAATTAATTAATGCATGACAAATAATGTAAAAAATCAAATTGTTAAGGAAAATAAAAGGCTAAATAAATAAATAAATAGTCCGTCAGTTACATTTTCGAAAAATATTAGATACTGTTTTTTGTTTCATCAAATCAATAAAAATTGACGAAGCTATAGCGCGTCAAAGATCATGGAGTGGGGCTTGCAACGTCACTTGAACGTACAAAATGTACTATCATTATGACGTCACACGAGTTTTCGAAGCACTGTATCGTCTTCATTTTTTGTTTACGTAAAAAAAGAAAAAGTATGTGGTCAATATTTTTTGGAAATCTTTTTGACGGACTAATTAGTTTTTTTTTGTCCGATCCCCTATTGTGCAATGTGTACAATGCGTACAATGACTGGTTTCCTAAGCCAACATTAGGAAAACCCCGACCTGATGATATAGAAGGTGTAAACGAACCCTGCGCGAAACCAAGCATTTTTGTACGTAAATTAGTAATAAGTTATTAGTAAACTACACAAAAAATACGCTAAGTAAATAAGAAAAGAAAATAAAGAAAACATATTTATTTAGCACATGCCACAAGTGCACACAACAAACATTAAAAAATTCTCAAAAAAATCTGCGGAAATTACTTTTTTTTATACAAATAATTTTTTTTTTTATTTTCTCTCAAAAAGGTACAACTTTTAAACATAATGTTTAGTCTACAAGTAAAATCAAACCTGATGTATTTTTATTAAACTGTATAAATTAGTAAAGTATATTGTGTTTTTTAATACAGTGTATGTACATTGTACGAGCGGCTGCAGCTATACCATAATGAAATACATTAATATAATTTTATTTATGTGCTTACATTCTAGGCAAGTCCGCACAAGCGAGAGACGCCCCTAAATTGTTTTATTAAAGCATTCCCTTGACCTAAAAATGCAAATTAACTTTTATTAATTGCAACCCTGTTGGCTAAACAGTGTTTCTTTTTAATTAAAAATACGCATGTAGTGCGCTGGGGCTTTTTAAATTCGTAGTTTTTTTTTCTTTAATCTGCCAGTTATTTTTTAAAGTTGGATCGTAAAATTTTATAGCGAATTCTACATTTTTACCCAACTACCGCAACGTGAAAAGGAACGGTTGTGTATATTAGCAGTTTATTCGTGGTGAGAGTAAATTGGATATTTAGTTTAGGTTTTGGAAATAAAAAAATAATAATTTAAATCTCAATTCTGGAAAATGAGTAATTATATTTATGTACTAGCTTATGACTGTGGTTTCACCCGCGTAGATTTTGTTGTCCCAAAACCATACTACATAAAAAGTCCAATGTGTTATTCCAGGTTCTAAACTATCTGTGTTCTAAATTTCATCAAAATCCGTCCAGTAGTTTTTGCGTGAAGAAATAACAAACACACACTCACACACTCACAAACTTTCGCCTTTATAATATTAGTGTGAAGTGTGATTATGAGCGGGATGTACGAGTATATTGTATTGAGTCCTTTCGACCAATTGTTTTGGTTATAAATGGTATAGTTATAGCTACACTCCGTATAGCTGTTTTAGTTAGCAGGCGTGACATTACCATATACATGTTAACATAGCACATATTATAAGACAAAGGGCAATAGCGCGGAGGCGGGAATCGTTCACGATGTTAACGCTCCATTACAGGCGCACGTGATCAATATGTCAGTGGAACTATGTGATCGAGCTATTACGTTTTATGTTAGCCTAGTACTCGAGATTCGATTTGAATGTGGCGTTCAGCTTGATATTAATTTGGGTACTTCCCTATTAAAATCGGGGTTTTATTTTTGTGCATGAAACCCTTATTATTAACGCCAAAAAATAACCATTTTATTCTAAAATAAAAGTAGCCTATGTTAGACCTTATAATATCAGCTCTCTGCGAGTAAAAGTCCAGCAGTTTCGGAAATTAACCGGAACAGACAAGAAAAACAAGAAATGTGGTTTTGTTATAAGTACCGTATCTAGTATCACATGCATTGATTAAAAAGCTGTTATTTTGATGACACAAACAGACACTTCAATGTCTTGTCGGACTGAGAGACCAACGCGCGAGTATACGAAGGTTAAACAAAAAGCGAACGACAAATGCTATTGGTGTTGTGTGTTTAAGCAAAGGAAGCAGTGCTCAAGTACTATGACGACCGAAACCTGTACAGGTTACGAGCATTCGGTAATTAAATAACTCACCATAATATTGCATTGGTACGTGATATCCATATGCGTGCAAAATTTCAGCTCAATCGGTTAAAGATATCTGCTTAAAAATTGAGGTGCAAGAATCCACCCGAACATACTTACATATTACAAACATACATTGGAAGTTAAATAAAAACTTTTAAAATATGACAGAACACTCTCACGCTCCTAATGCTTCATTGTTGCAATCAGTTTCATTGAAAAACAAGTTAAAACAAGCTGCGGCTGTCACTTCAATGACACCTGCACAAATCATTCAGGCTAATTTGGCGGCTGTTACCAGTACAATTGCATGTAGCCTGCCGAATAAAAATGCTTTGAAACAAATAATTAATCCTGTCAGGAGGAAACAAAGGTCTAAAGAACCGCAGACTATAGATGAAATTGAAATACCTTCTGAATATGCTTTCGTCGAAGGAGAACGATTTTTGGCTCGTGACAATAAATATGGCGACCAAAACCGCTTGCTATTATTTTGCACGAAACTATAAAGATACTTGCTGATTCATCAGTGTGGTTAATGGATGGAACATTTAAAACTAGTCCGGCCTTATTTCGTCTTTATTTCATTCACGCTATAGTAGGACAAGATGATACAACTAAAAGTCGGTACCGTTAGTTTACTGTCTATTGACCGACAGATCAGAGGACAGCTATTAAACATTTATAAGAGAACTGCGATTATATGCTGCAGAATGTGATTATAATTGAAATCCACAGAATGTTGTATTGTGACTAACTTCGAAATTGCAATAATAAATGTGATCAAGATTGTTTTACCTGATGCTCATCATCAAGGCTGTTTATTTCACTTTGGTCAAAATGTGTGGAGGCAAATCCAACGATCTGGGTTTACTTCGCGCTATGGCAGTGACAGTGACTTCTCACTATTACAAAATTAAATTGCTCTAGCCTATCTTCCGCCTAAAGAAATTCCTGACGCATTCAAAACTCTTAAAGAAAGTGTACTACCAGAAGAAGCGAACAGCATTACATAGTGGTTTGAAATATAAGTACTATGTTTTGGGAAAACTTATGTGCAAAGCCAAACGACAAAGCCAAATACTTCAGTCTCCATTTCAAGATCTTCCCCAATGTTCCCCCTCAATCGTCGTAGGTAGGTATAGTCTCTTAAATATACGAAGGTACAAAAAGCGAACGACAAATGCTATTGGTGTTGTGTGTTTAAGCAAAGGAAGCAGTGCTCAAGTACTATGACGACCGAAACCTGTACAGGTAACGAGTATTCCGCAATTAAAAATATGACTGAACACTCTCACGCTCCTAATACTTCATTGTTGTAATCAATTTCATTGAAAAACAAGTTAAAACAAGCTGCGGCTGTCACTTCAATGACACCTGCACAAATCATTCAGGCTAATTTGGCGGCGGTTCCCAGTATAAGTGCATGTAGCCTGCCGAATAAAAATGCTTTGAAACAAATAATTAATCCTGTCAGGAGGTAATAAAGGCCTAAAGAACCGCAGACTATAGATGAAATTGAAATACCTTCTGAATATGCTTTCGTCGAAGGAGAACGATTTTTGGCTCGTGACACGAAATATGGTGACCAAAACCGCTTGTAGTTTAGTGTAAAATAATAGTATTTTACACGAAACTATAATAAATATACTTGCTGATTCATCAGTGTGGTTAATGGATGGAACATTTAAAACTTGTTCGGCCTTGTTTCGTCAAATTTATTTCATTCACGCTATAGTTGGACAAGATGATGTAAAAAGTCGATACCGTTGGTTTACTGTCTATTGACCGATGAATCAGAGGACAGCTATGAAACATTTATAAGAGAACTGCGCTTAAATGCTGCAGAATGTGATTATAATTTGAATCCACAGCATGTTCTATTGTAACTGACTTCGAAATTGCAATAATAAATGTGATCAAGATTTTTGTCCATAATGCTCATCATCAAGACTGTTTATTTCACTTTGGTCACAATGTGTGGAGGCAGATTCAACGATCTGGGGGTCTAAAATGGCCACTTTTGCAGATCATAATGTGAATTGCGTTTAAAAGCGTAAAATGGACCTTTCATAATAAAAACTGCTTCTGTGACTATTTTACGAATGTTAACGCAATTCATATTATTTTCCTATTATGATGTATTTTACTAAATTGTTACAGACGCAGTTATTTTAATGAAAGGTCCATTTTACGCTTTTTAACGCAATTCATATTATGACCTGCCAAAGTGGCCGTTTTAGACCCCCTGGGTTTACTTAGCGCTACGACAGTGACAGTGACTTCTCACTATTACGATTTAATTCCTCTAGCTATCCTCCGCCTGAAGAAATTCCTGACGCATTCAAAACTCTTATAGAAAGTGTACTACCAGAAGAAGCGAGAAGCATTACAGAGTGGTTTGAAACGTACTATGTTTTGGGAAAACTTATGTGCAAAGCAAAACAATAAAGCCAAATACTTCAAAGCTCCTCAATTGTAGTCTATAAATACGAACAATGAACTACGATTGCCCAGAACTCAAAATAAAATTGAGACATGGTGTCGTAGGTGGAATAGTCTCTTAAATAATAATCAACATGGCCTTTATGAAACTATTCGGGAAATTATGAAAGAGCAAACTGCTACCAACCCTGCCATTGAAAAAGCCGTATCGTGTATCCTAGGATACCGCCCCGAAAAAAACTGAGAGATCATTCACATGCACTTTCGAAACTATGTGAAAAAACGCATATCATGGATGTACTTACGTTTTTAAGAAGAGTGGCAAATAATATCGAATTGTACATTTTTTTTAGTACAAATGTATTGTATTTTTTTCTAATGATTTATTACTTTGTTTAATTGTGCATGGTTGTATTGTACCTTTAATTTGTCGTTAGTTATTTTAAGACAAGAAAAACTTGGTTATGTTTTTGTATTTACCTACCTAAAGTTTAATCATCTACAATCTGTACACTTAATATTCATATCAAATGGCACTCTCTGCTTTTTTACCCCCGACGCAAAAACGACGGAGTGATAAAAGTTTGACGTGTCTGTGTGTCTGTGTGTGTATCTGTCTGTGGCATCGTAGCTCCCGAACGCATGATCCGATTTTGATTTAGTTTTTTTTGTTTGAAAGGTGAATTAGTCGAGAGTGTTCTTAGCTATGTTTAAAAAACATCGATTCAAGATGGCCGCCGCCACAAAATGGCGGAGTACATATTTGTTCACAACTCCTATCAATATGGGTATCAAATGAAAGGGCTTGATTAGTAAAATACTATACACTATAACAAATTTCAAATCCAAGATGGCCGCCACCACGAAATGGCGATTGACATATTATTTTTTCACAACTCCATCATTATGGGTATCAAATGAAAGGGCTTGATTGGATACAGATACTATAACAAAATTCAAATCCAAGATGGCCGCCATCACAAAATGGCGGATTACTTATTTTTTACAATTTCGTCAATTTGAGTATCAAATGAAAGGGCTTGATTAGTAGTAAGAAAAAGACATGCTGCGCCGACCCCAAATGAATTAGGATAAGGGCAAGAGAATAATAAGAACCCAGCAACCTCAAAAGCCTGATATATCAGTTATAGCAAAAACAAAACTCGCAATTGCTGACAATAACAGGAATTTTAAAGAAATTTTAAAAATTTAGACATTATTCTGGAAAAAAAAATCAATGTACAGTTGAACAAGTTATTAGGTATACAGGGTAGAGATCTTTATAATTCTGTAACACTGAAAATATTGATTGTAATTTTGTTTTATCAAGTGTTTCGCACTAAGCGACTGATGTCAAACGCTGTATCCTAAACCGCTGTATGCTAAATGTATCTGTATAATCTTAAAAGTAAATACAAGTTAACTGGCTGTATACGTATTAGCTTGTTCGACTGTACAATTGATTTCAATAGAAAAAAAAACAATGTAATTTTTTATAAGCAACATCTCATTAACAAGACCTCGATTAAACAAGGCTTCACAGTATGATACTCACGAAGTAAAATCATTCGGAGTACAGTTTTTCGATGTAATGAAACATCGCAGTAACAATAAGGCGTTGATTTAACAAAGCGTCGCAGTATAGTGACACCTCAGGTTAGCTCAGGCTATCGGTTTATCTGTGATAAATGTGATCATGGTGCTCGCGATTATGGTGTTCGCGATTATGGTCAAAGTCACGGGAAATACATAAAAGACGCACAGAACCGGAAAAAGGGGAGGCCTATAATCAGCAGTGGGTTGATAGGCCAGGCTGCTATGTGTGTCACCGAAGCGATCCCTTACTTAGGTGCAAACTAGACTTATAATAATTAACAAAGTAAAATCCATCTGGGCCAGTCGGTAGAAAACAATATTGAACGGTATTGATAAAGAGAGTGTATGTGTGTGGCTAACTGGTTATTCAATCAATTTTATCTATAAGTATAGTGTTTAGTTTAGTTGTATATTTATATATGTGTGTACCTTGATTAAATAGGTATGATCAAAGCGACTGTCTCCAAACTTTCATTTGATCATCCGAACGAAATCCGATTCGTTGATTAAAGAGAGCAAAAAATGCGGCGTTTAAAAAAAATTCGTTAATTACTGAGGATTACACGACCTCGCTGAATCTTAATTCAATAATAAGGGATGTTATAAAAAATGGACGTGGTATAGAGCTTCGTTGTGACTGCAGGCGAACTTATTTTTAATTAATTATAAATGGTTAGTTTTTACCGTTTTTAGTAATTAGTTTTAGTTTATTAGCATTTATTTCAAGTAGGCCCTTACAGGCACTTTTGAATAGTCGAATTAAACTAACTGCGGCACTCAGAGATATCCAACGATTACTCAAGCCGCCACCCAGCAATGGCTTGACATACTTTTGTATGACAAAACTGCCAAAAACCTTTACCAAGCGACATCCCAAGCAACCACTGAAGCTCTCCGAGTGCGGCAGTAAACTACTGAAGCTAAATAAACTAAGCTACAGTCCCAGTCACAAGGCATAATAACTCGTGATTGTACTGTAGTTGCCCATTCCAAAGCGTTGGTCTCATGAGAAGAATGGCAAGAAACTTCATGGACACTCTTTTAAAATCGTTTGGGTTTACAATATGTTCAAGGTACAGACATAATCTTGGTATAATACACACATGAAGACTATGCAAATTAGTGTCTGAGATGGTCTTTTGAAGAAAGCACCACACAGATTTGAGTGGACCCGTCCACTACCGCCGTTTAGTTTGTTATTACTTCATTTTAGTTTATTACCAAGCGAAACTGTCGCTTGTAATTGTATCTAAATTATTATGTTCTTTCCTCATAAAATTGAATAATATTAATTTTGAGCGACATAAAATTTCTTACACCGTAATAAGCAAGTGCGATTGTTGAGCATTAGGGCATTTCCGTATAAGTGAGTGAACATCAATTAACTGGGGTAGTGAAGATGTATAAAAATTAAAATAAGTAGATATTAACAAATTAGCGGCCAAAGCATTTTGATGATAAAATTAGAGTGCAACCAGCAACATTTAATTTCAAGTCTAATTTTATATTTATTTATCTCTTATTTTATAAATAGCTGTGCCCGTGGTGTAGGTACTTGTAAAGTATGTATCAAACTTTACAAGTACCTAAATTCAGAATATAAGCTATCTTGTTACCAAATTTCACCGAAATTCGTTAAAGCGTATGAGCGTGAACGTGTACCTACCTACACACAAGCATACTTACTTTCGTCTTTAAAATATTTAATTATAGTGATCATTATCTTTTAATTATAAAATAGTAAATATGTATAAATTCAACTACCTCATTTGGTCTTTTGAAGTACTCGGAAGGCAACAGGCAAGTATAACATTACAGCCAAATGTGGCTATGAACGGCTCTGCCTAACCCTTCAGGGATTACAAACGTGATGTTTTGTTTTAATATTTGTTTATACTTCTGACCGACTTTCATTCCTGAAGTCGTTAGACGTGAAACGAAGACAAATGACGTATGTGAACGTGATCAATCATCAGTGTGACGTAATTATATGATCTTGCGCGCCTCGTGAGCTGTTTGTAGAATTGCAAAAGTTATGCTCAAGCACCGAGCCGTGCGTAGTAAAACAGGCGTCGGTCGTAAGGAGTACGATTAAGATAAGTTTAAGGAGGTTGGTTGATAGAGACGAAAGAACTGAAAGGTGAGAGATTAGCCCAGCATTAGTGATGTAGGATACGTTATTAGAAACAGGATTGGATTTGATTTCTTTGAAAAATAGCATCCGTCTACTACAACCGCTAACTACAAAGAAAATGCCGCCATAATCACTAAAGCAGACCGCAACGATACGACTGGTTACTTCTTAGCGTGTCGACGACTATTCAAATTGAGTCGGCTCATTTCGTTAGCTTCTATCAGCTCCTGTGATGTGCAAGTAACAGGACAGGCTGGACACGATATCAAGTGTTTAGTATATATAGTTTGTGGGGCAAGACCACATTTATACTCCAGGGCAGGGTTATCTATGAACAGGTTATCTTGCTTCGGCCTACCTGATGCCCCGGAGTCTATTTTTGGTGGGTGGAAAATCATCAAATAACCCCTCTCGCTCTTTGGCAGAGCGAAAGGGAGTGTCAGACTTCTACTGAATAAAAACCACCCATGTTCCTTCTTAGCCCTTTATGTCGAAGCTGCGGTATCTTTGTGACCAACCCGAAGCCCCGACGGGGTCCACAAGGCTGACTGTTAGAAAGAGATAGCGGCCCAAGGACAGAAATGGCTAAGAAGGAACAAGGGTTGTTTTTAGTCAGTAGAATTCTGACACTCGCTGCCGGGCCCCAGCCCAGAGCGGGAGTGATCATTTGATAAGTGACCCACCCACCAAAAATAAAATGGGTGACAAACAATGACGGCTATGTGAAAATAGTTACCCTAATTACCCGACTGCGGCGAAGCCCAAAAGGAGGGTTTTTTTTTTTTATCCTATATTGTCCCACTGCTGGGCAAAAGCCTCGGACCATAGCCTTCCACTCATCCCTCTGTAAAGCGGCAAAAACGCTTCCAGGTCGTCACGCCAGCGTTTCCTAGGCCTCCCTCGGCGACGACGCCCGTCTTCTGGCATCCACTGCGTGACGACTCTGGCCCATCGGTCTTGATCCATCCTACAGACATGGCCCGCCTAATCCCACTTCAAGCCAGCAGTCTTTTTTAAAAGGAGGGTTATCTTTCTTTATTTCCGCTTTCCGGTTACAGAAGAACCTTGACGTTACGCGGAACCTCTTAACGACGTTAATGAAGAGAATTTCAAAAGAAGTTGGTTTTAACAGAAGAAGGATTCATTTGGTGAGTAAAACATTTCTATATTTCGTGAAGACTTGTAATTGGCTGTCAGATTATTATACTGTTATTTATCACTATTTTATTTAGCTGTACGTCTGCTTAAGTCTTTAAATAGTTACATGAAAGTTTAATTGATTAATATGATTGTGTTTTAATGTTATTTTAGTTTTAAGAAATTTGTCGTTTCAATAAACAAACGTGGTTGGGGCTGGCCAGATGGAAGGAAGTATATAATTACTTTATAGATCATAGACATTCACATACAGCCTAGTTTACACTACTACTACATTTTTACCACATCATTTACATAATTATAGGACGTATAATTAACTAGCTGTTGCCCGCGGCTTCGCGCGCGTCAAATTATATACAAAACCAACATCGAGAACCACTCTATCTATTGGTGAAAACAACATGAAAATCAGTGCAGTCGTTTTTGAGTTTATCGCGATCAAACAGACAGACGCGGCGGTAGTGATTGTTATTCAAAAATTAATTGCTACAATTGAAAATGATTATGATCTCGAATAAAAAATAAAATTTTAGGTAGATCTAATTATTATCTGCATCAAGAAAAAGAACCCAAAGCTTCCACTTTTTCACGTGAAAAATGAAGCGGGCACAAAAAATAGTGCTCTTGATAAATTGAATAAAAAGTGTATGACAGCATCGCCCCTCCCCGGGCAGGTGACACAACGTTGGAACGGTTAATTACTATGAAAATTATCCTCCCTTAGAGGGGTGGGAGGGAGAGGGACAAAGTGCCTTTACGTTTAAATTTTAGGACTTGAAAGGTGTTTAGTTTAGGAGTGCTTATGCTGGCTCGTTTGCAGGTACTTGGTGTTTAGAAAGTAGCGGATGAAATCTAGGTCATCAGCTGGATATTCAAAACTACAAAAATAACTTATTCTGCATGAATCAGTATTAATAGATTAATATACGTAACGCTGTTACGATCCTGTCAAGGCTGCGGGTTGTTCGGAAGAGATACCGCGGCCTCGGACACAAAGGGCTTATTTTATTTTATTTATTTGGGAAAATAAACAGTTACATTGAAATCTTACAATCCTTATCCTTCCTTACATAGTATAAAACAAAGTCGCTATTTTTGTCTGTTTGTTTGTCTGTATGCTTAAATCTTTAAAACTACGCAACGGATTTTGATGCGGTTTTATATATATTTAATAGATAGAGTGATTCAAGAGGAAGGTTTTAGTATATAATTTGAACGACATCCACGCGGGTGAAGCCGCGGGCATCAGCTAGTAAGTTATAAATACACAAGGTTAGAAGGAACATGGGCGGATTTTAGTCAGTAGAAGTCTTACACTCGCTACCGGTCCGCCTAGAGGGGGAGGAGTCATTTGATGATTTTTCACCATCCAACAGGCTGTTACGATGACCACCTTTCTATAACAGCCATACAAAATCTCCAAAATGCATTACTTTTTAACTGGTCTTAAACACTGCCAATCTGAATCACGTTTTAGAATCTAATGGCGATCGTATGACATTGATATAATCACTTAGTTGCCGCAATAAAACTTCGTAGATCGTTTCCATCTAATATCTCGGAATAATATGTACTTAGTTATTTTAAAATCGAATTATATTTAATCTTTCTTGTACGCAACGATCAGTAAGGTTCGTGTCTAAGGCTGCTCCGAACTCGCAGTAGCTCGTCAAACCTCGCAATCGCGCCGCCCAATCGCCAATCGATTCGCCTGTGTTCCTTTTCGCCCCGTAAAACTTAGCTTTGTCCGCAAAAGAACATTGCTTTCGTTTAAAATGAGTATCGAGCAACTCCACTAGCTTCTTGAAGTCCAGCTCCTCCAAATCTTGCGGGTATGCCAGATTACGCACCAACCGGTACGAGTCATCTGACAAATGCGTGATCAAAATGGCACTTTTATTATCTTCTTTTACATCGTTGATCTTCAAAAATTGCGTCAACCGACACTCGCATGATTTATAATCAAACGTGGTTAAATTCCCCAAAAAAAGTCTTCGCCATTTTCTTTTTTAACACGCGAGGGTAAGACCGATCTCGTCGCCAATGATGTGTATATAACTAGGAGGTACGAAGGAAGGGTTAGTGTGTGATGTTGACTTGCTGCACGCGTTGGAGCAAACTGTAAGTGTAGCAAGTACCTACTTAAATAAATAGAGGAGGTGTCCAATGAGATTACAAATAATATAGAAATGGAAGAAGAAGATATGTTGCGCCGACCCCAAAAGAAGTAGAATATAGGCAAGAGAATGCTGATGTATAAAACAATCTGCTTTAGTCGCTTTTTATGACAAACAAATCAAATCTGTACCAGAAGCCGCTTGAACATAAAACATAAAAATCCAATTGTTTTATTTAAAGAGCGTTCAATTAAGAAGGTAAACAAAAACGCCTCGGTCTTATAATTGAACTATAAAACAGTGAGCCTCCATTAAAAGTGAATGGCAATAAAATTTCCCTGCCCTGATCCTGTAGAGATTGACATGGTGTACGACGTACTCACCCGCGGTACTATTATTTAAACACCATATTTTTTTGAGAAATGGTGAGTCAAATTTAAAAAAAAAAAACCTCAAAACCACTTACAGCCAACGCCCAGTCAAAGGTTCTGGGTCCAGATTATTTAAAAGCATGAAAATTTTGCACAATAAACTTGAAATTTTGTATTTTGAAATGAAACATGGTGAGGTTTTACTGAAAACCTTAGTACTTTGGTATATCTTACCGTATGGTATTTATTGGTTCATAACGAAGATGAAAAAAAAAAATTCAAGCTTTTAGAATCTCGAGACCAAAAAATCGAAGGCATGTTGGCTTATTTCTTCTTACAGAGAGGACAGAGAGCAGCTTTATGAACATTGTACAAGTATTATGAGAACTAAGAAAGCATTTTAGAAAACTTAGTTAGTTTGTGATTTTTGAAATGTGAAGTCCCCGGTTTAAACCTGCAAATTAAAATCCTAGGTAATATTAAATTTATTCTGAGCACAAAATTCAAAAGTAATGTTTACCCAAATTGGTGATTTTTTGCTCTTCACAAACCTATTTCAAGACTGAAGTTTTCTATCAACTCAAGCCCAGGTAAACCAGGTAAATACTAAAAGCGTACCAAAACCACATCTGTCCGCGGAACAACACGTCCGTGCTTGAAGGGAATGTAATTAAAAATAAACATTTATAATATGCGGCCCATTCGTTTCTGTTATTTGACCGCAACCACGACAGCCTGAAATTAAACACCACTCCGTTTTAGATATTATTGTGCAGTTTTTATTATGTGTTATGGCGAAAATAAGTTGAGTTTTGTACTAATATTGTCGCATTGTTGTAATGAAAAAATCGAACTTGGAACATCGTCATCATCGTTGAAAGTAAAGACACTTTTGTCCATTTATGTTTTTTAACAGTCTGAACACGAATGGCATCGGTATTGAATTAAAAGATTTGAGAAATGTTCGACGAAAATCGATGGTCCAATATCAACAGAAAGATACAACTAGACACTACATATAAAAAGTGGGACACCTTTCGTACAGAACATTTAAAATACTTACAGGCAGACATAACCTCGCGGCATCGCTAGTAATATACGTATAAATTAGATGAACCGTTTATGCGGGAACCCTTGAAAAACAAACAAAGAGAGTACCCTCATTTGCTTCACCCTGGTTACGCCCATAGAAGGGTAAATAATGTACCAAAAGGATACCTAACACGACGTACATCAACATCCGTGCGGCTAATTTAAATATATGGTTGATAAACCGTGTTATTTTTCTTATAAATATTTGCTGTATCCCGCGGTTTCTCCCGCTTGCATATTGCCACGGAAACCGTATTTTTTCTGCTAAAAACAGTATCTGATAACACTCAGTAGGTAATAGTAGCTAGTTATTGTTATCGGTTCAGTATTTTCAGAGATAACCTTCAAACATACGAAAAAACTACTTTATCTACCTATCTAAACCACTTGTTTTTTTTTTTTTTGTGGGTGGGAAATCATCAAATGACTCCGGGACGCTCTAGTCAGAGCGGCAGAGAGTGT
Organism: Diarsia dahlii; assembly: GCA_949775195.1. Lineage (NCBI taxonomy): Eukaryota > Metazoa > Arthropoda > Insecta > Lepidoptera > Noctuidae > Diarsia > Diarsia dahlii. The sequence continues at coordinate 20,788,025 of OX459197.1, read as the reverse complement.
CAGACTTCTACTGACTAAACCACCCATGTTACTTCTCAGCCCTTTCTGCCGAGGACGCGGTATGTCTTTCGTGCAACGCGTCCAGTACTAAACTACAGAGTGTGAAACGTGTTGAAAAATGGTCTTCCAGTTGTAATGTAAGAACAATAAAAACATATTTTTTATTACAAAATGGGTCAGCTCTTGACCTCGATCTCACCTGATGGAAAACAATGGATGAAGTTGATATTATTAATAAATAATTTAAAAAAAACCAAGTCTTAATTTTAAAAATGAGGCCAAACATTCAAGTGAAGCATTTATAAAAAAAATATTTTATTTTTAATTTTGGCATCGTAATTTCGGAATATGCCGATCTGTCACCCCGCTTTGTCCCCGTAGGGTGACGGATAGGAAAAAAAAGTTTGATCTGTCCCCCTTTTTGCAATGAGGGGACAGTTCGAACTTTATTCACTACGTAACGGTTTCATCTGTCCCCCTATTGGTGATACGGGGACAGATGAAACTTATTTATTCCTTTTTGTCCCCCACAAAATTTAATATTCTTAAAAGTAATGCCACACATAAGACTAGTGGTTTAGGTTTTTATTCATCTGTTTTTAAATAAGTTACAAATATTTCATTTGTTTCTGTATCGATCAGTCGCTTCAGACGCTGTTCCTGATATACATAAATGACCTATGTAACCTCAGGAACAGCGGCGGGAAGATCTTCTCCTACGCGGATGATACAGCCGCTGTCTTTTCTGGTCAATCATGGGAGATAGTGCAGCAAAAAGCAGAATGTGGCCTATCCATTATAGTAAACTGGTTAAAAGCTAACCTTTTAACTTTAAACGTAACAAAAACGAACTACATCTGCTTTTCTCCAAGTGTAAAATCTAAACCAGGTGCAGAGTTTGACATAGCAATCCGTGAGAGTGACAAATGTCCTCTCTTAAACAGAATTTGCCAAAACCTACGACGAGTCACCTCTACTAGATACTTAGGCATTGTTATTGATGATTGTTTATCATGGCACGCGCAGATTGATAGTAACATATCTCGTGTTAGAAAACTGATATGGATCTTCAAAACCCTACGCCATTTGATGCCTCCGGACGTACTTAGTAAAATTTATGTTGCGCTAGCACAGTCCGTTACAACATATTGCATTCCGGTTTGGGGTGGAGCTGCCAAAACCAAGTTACTTGAGCTAGAAAGAGCACAACGGTCACTCTTAAAAGTTTTGTTTTTTTAAACCATACAGACACCCGACTACCAGCCTATATAATATGTGTGGTTTGCTAACTGTACGGCAGCTATATCTATTAAATATGACCTTATACCTACACAAATCCACACCACTTAACCCAGCAGACCAGGGTAAAAGACGCAATAATATGGTGGCACCATCATCACGGGTTCGCACGGCTTTCGCAGATCGTCAGTATGTCGCTCAGTCTGCCTTTGTCTACAATAAAATCAACTCAAAACTAAAATTCCACCCGGAGGCTCAACATAATTGCAAGAAGATTATAACAGACTGGTTAAAAACATTAACATATGAGAAAACTGAACAAATATTGATCAGACCACGCTAAAAAGGTATCCATAAAACTGACCACATACACCAAAACACTCACTCACGCACACACACTCACACACAAACAAACGTGCGGGCGCGCGCACGCACGTATCTACACACACTCAATCTTATTTACGTTTAGTGTAATTTATCTTAATCTCCTAGTTTTAAATTTGCATCCTGTTGTCTTTTCTTCTAGATATTATTATAAATATTGTCTCCATAATGTTTATGTTAAATAGGGGAAGAAGCGAGTTGGCCCCAACACAAGTATGTAAATAACTTAATGGGGCTGCCTCACAATACTGTAATGTAATAATTTTGGAACAATAAACAATTTATTAATTTATTATTTATTATCAGTCACAGTCCCATAAATCACGTAGTAGGTATTCTAGGTATAATAAGTTTTTTTTATTTTTTATTTATTTATTTCAAAAAAGTTACATGAGTGGGTATAATACACATCTTCTGCCAAACTGCAGGACAGTTTATCGGCAAGTATAACAATCAGTCCTCTGATTTGACTTCATATTACAAATGTTAATTTTTACTAACAATGTTAACTTTTAGATGAGGAAATGTTCCTAATATGAAATGTATTATTCAGGAATGAAGTAAATAAATTCAAGTTTTGACGTTTTCATTCCTTTAAGAGTTATCAAACAAAATAAAAGTTCTGGTTGTGATCTGTATGTCAGTACAGAACAACTCCACTTGTATGTAGTCAGTACTATAGTTTATCAAAACTTATTTTGCGAATAACTTCTTAAAGATTTATAAAATAAGTTTTTTTTTAACTTTACCCCACACTAGTTCTCCTGTATCGTGGGTGCGTTTACAAACATTTAAACTCACATACACAAATACCCAGACCCGAAACAACTATCTGTAGGTCATACAAATATTTGTTCCGTGCCGCTGCGGGGATCGAACCCGCGACACGCAGCGCAGCACTCCAATTGCTCAGCCACTGTGCCAACCGTGCCGTCAATTACTTGCACTCCATTATTGTTCCCAAAAAAGCCGGCTCAAAGACGTTTATTTTATGCAGTTTGCATCAAACGGTAACGTCAAATTTTTAAATTATTTGCATGGTTCACTCTGTACTGCTGGTTCATTGTTAACCACTCGACTAATATGTACAATACCTACTGTGATTTATCGGACTTTGACTGATTCTATCAATCAATAACAAAACAAAATATTCTTATTATTAGTTTGTTTTTTATTGTAATTAAAAAACAGATGATTATATAAACCTAAACCACTAGTCCTATGTGTGGCATTACTTTTAAGAATTTAATATATTAAATTCTGTGGGGGACAAAGAGGAATAAATAAGTTTCATCTGTCCCCGTATTGGTGATAGGGGGACAGATGAAACCGTTACGTAGTGAATAAAGTTCGAACTGTCCCCCTTTTTGCAATGAGGGGACAGTTCGAACTTTTTTTTCCTATCCGTCACCCTACGGAGACAAAGCGGGGTGACAGATCGGCATATTCCTGAATTTCACTCCAGCGAAAGAATATCATCATCATCATCCACAACACGAACTAATGCATTGCTAAATAGCCTCTCTTTACCCGAGAGCAAACATTACTGACGTTTGTTGACGCCTGAAATATGTATCAGACGAATACTTTGCTATAAGCATATTATAAGGCGTTTAATATGTTTGTGTTTTATAAATATTTTGCAACACAGGGCATTCACTCGATGCCTTATTCCTAACATTATTATAACCCGTGACATCATTGGGCGCTATACAGAATACAGCCGCGTTCCACATCCCGCAATAAAACGCGTATTAATGATTGTTTTAGACTTGCTCGTAAATTTTACAGTTGTACCGAAATGTCTACTGTATCCGACATACGAGTGTAGAGATATTTTATTTTGCAGATACTTGTGACGCAGGAGTGCCTTGTAAATTTACAAATTAACCTATCAGCTCACGTCAAACTAGAATAACTCAATCAGCATTCAAAATAAAAACAATAAAAATCAAATAACCACACGAAAATTCGAGAACACAAGGCGTAAATTGAAAATTAATCGGCATTTTCACAAAAAGGCTTATTCCCGTATATAACGAGAAACGGTTTTCCCTCAGCGCTTAAATATATCTTCGAGGGATGTATTATACGGGGTGCTTTATCTGCCGAATAGAGGATGGGTTAATTTATAACCTCACGGACTACGGCGTAGCTCGTAGCAAAGCTGTAGCCGTAGATGCTCTACGAAGCTACGATGCGTGAACTTTATGTGGTATACTTTATGAATTCATTGCGTATAGGTAGGTGCTTTATTGAAATGGGGAATCTCTATGATATAATGGCTAAATTTTCTAAAGAATTAATATGATGAGTTTGGTAATTATTCAAAACTGATTTATCAGTCGACCACAACGGTTTATTTTAATAATCAAGATGTGTTATGAAATGTAAGTCAAGAATTTATTTAAGGCGAGGTAATTTAGCGCAGTGTTCAATATCCGTCAGAAGCGAGACGTCGTCGGCACGTACTCATATCTATCATACTTTAATACTTTCAACACTCGTCTGAGAGAAAATGGTGGCAAAAGTGTAGGTAGATGGAAAAATTGTTGAAGTATGTCTGTGGCACTTGGTTACGAGGACCGTGGTACCTATCTCTATGAATAAAAATTATAGATTGTATATTTGTCTTTTATGTGTTCTATGATCCGATAGTAATTAAACTTTGTGGAGATCATTCTGTGAACGTGTACGAGGTTTCTGGCCTAACAAACAACATCGCCACCACAATGTGATGGTGTAAGCTCACATAATAGGGGATCGGACTGGGTCAAAATAATATGATTCTGTTTAGTCCGTAAGTTAGATTATCGAAAAATATTGAATACGTGTTTTTTGTTTTATCAAATCAATAAAAAATGACGAAGATAAAACGCGTCAAAGATCATGGAGTGGGGCTTGAAACGTCACTTGTAGGTACAAAATGTACTATCATATGACGTCACACGAGTTTTCGAAGCACTGTATCGTCTTCATTTTTTGTTTACGTGAAAAAAGAAAAAATACGTGTCCAATATTTTTTGGAAATCTATCTGACGGACTAATTAGTTTTTTTATGTCCGATCCCCTATTGTCATAAGCTGAGCAAGAGACCCACACTTCGGATACTATTACGAATTATGTAATAAAAAAAAAACACCGTCCTAACTGCGAGTCGAACTTAAGACTATAGGCTCAGTAATCGCATTTGCATCATTTGATTACTTAGGCAGTTCAATTCAGAAAAAAAACGAGATTTATGAACTTAAACTACACTGGCAACAGTGCTACAATAAAGTTTACTTTTTGTTCACGAAATCTACCAAAAAATCCCTATAAAAACTACTGGCAGAATTCACGTTCGAATAGATAGAATTTTATTTGATAAACGTGCCTACGCCCCACTGTGCATGGAATAACTCCAAGCAAATGTTTTTGTACTCACTTTTATTTAGATTGTAATATCAAAACTTGCTATAGAGAGGGGCCTGAACAAAAAAAAAATCAAATTTATTTATTCCAGCTTGTTTTCTTGAGTCTTGTGTAACGAGCCATCGTCATTAATTCCCTAGCCTTTTCAGTCAGAAGCCCGAGTCCCCGTCGCGGCTGCGGGTTGTTCGAAAGAGATATCGCGGCCTCGGCACAAGGGTCCTTTTATTTCTGACACTATGTTATTTGACAAACTAATCCTTATGATGAAGCCTTTCGATCGGTACGATAAAGCTACAGGGTATTTTTTTCTCTCATGTAGCGGGTTCGATTCCCGGTTTAACCATGTAATTATTTAAAAATCTATGAATTCAGGTTAAATTGTTTTCAAAATTAGGATAATGTCTTCTTTCAGTAAAATGTTCCAACTACAATATTCAAGGTACTTTCCAACCATGTGGCATAGCCGTGGGACACCCTGTATAGTTACTGTGTTGTGAGGTCGGATAGGTAGTCGGTCCATGCAAAGTGTGTGAAAAGTTTTCCGCTGCATCCTACTAGTCAGGAAGCCGATCTAATATGATTGAGAACAATTGAAGCGAGTGGTTCAAAGGTAGCATGACACATGGTGGCACAAGGAATTTAGTAATTAAATAAACAAACACGTTATAAAACTTATTTTGTAATAAACAATAGGAAACTACGGATATTTATCCATTCACTTTTTTACGCGATGACACTTGACTTCTTCCTTTTTAAATTCAAGGTGTCACATTGCTCACAAAGAACAGCCTGAAAGGAAGGATAATCTTTAATTTGTATAGTCATATTATGCACAAAATAGATAAAATGTGTGTTTAGGTGTGTGTTCATCGTCGTAGTCCGAAGAATTGCTAAACTTAAGAGGCAGTGAGCGGGGCGCATTGCTCGCAGAACGGATGGCGACCGCGAACCGAAAGACGCTGCGTTGCGTGGCCTCCCACTAGGTGGACCGATGACCTGGTGAAGGTTACGGGGACCCGCTGGATGCAAGATGCACGGGACCGGTCAATATGGCGACACCTGAGGTAGGCCTAAGTCCAGCAGTGGACGTCTTTTGGCTGAAATGATGAGCTAAAATGTGCGTATGCTTTGGCAAGCTATTCTATTGACAATCCCTAAAATTACAAAACATAAAAAAAAACTCTTTACAATTCAAACCAAACCACTTTAGCAATCAAGCTAACATTTAATAGGAATCGTGGTTCTTCGAACAGTTCGAACTATTTGAACGGGCGGCGTGCGAACTTCATGCATGTGATACTGATCCAGTAGCGACGAGGAGTATGGAATAAATGGAGGATCAATAATGTACGTTATGTTCTCGAGAGATTAGCTACTACCGATATCGTCTACTGGTAAGCATAATAATTATAAAATACCGAGTATTTTTACGAGTATTTGACCATATAGTTAACTACTTTATAACCATGACTATTTTCGCGTAGAAATCAACGAAGTATACGACGTCGCCGGTCGTCGGCCGCCGTCAAGGTCGCCGGAAACACGTGGATGACGTACGCACAGAACCGGGAAGTGTGGCAGAAAAAAGGGGAGGCCTATACTCAGCAGTGGGTGATTCCGGGCTGATAATTATGATGATACAACTACCTGTCTATCATATGAAACTATTTTTTAAATCAGATAAATGCTTAAGGTTTCTTCTCACACGCAAATAAACTGTTTTACCTTTACAATATTATCAATGTCATCCTAGCCTTTGCCAACTATGTTGGAATTTGTTTTCCGCCGAAATGAATAGTCACTGAATACCAGTATTTTACATTAGTCTACTGTCACTCTACTTCCAACCACTGGGTAACACAACATCCCTTGGTAAGACTGGTTATCAGACTTTCGGTCTTCTGGCTACAACGACCGCACCGCCGAAGATAACTCCAGTTTATTTATACTCCATGTGACAAAGTTCACTCTCCATACATTTGAATGTTTTATCCATACGAACGGCTTCGGGTGCATTGCTCGTGTAACCAATACGTAGGGTGGCTATAATTCACGGATTCCGAAGACGGATATCGGCGATTTTTGGGAAATGTATTTGTTACTGCGAAGGACCGAAATTGATGAATACTATAAACTTATGATGGTACTCGTAGGAAATTGCCGATGGAAAAATTGTTGAAGTATGTCTGCGGCACTTGGTTACGAGGACCGTGGTACCTATCTCTATGAATAAAAATTATAGATTGTATATTTGTCTTTTATGTGTTCTATGATCCGATAGTAATTAAACTTTGTGGAGATCATTCTGTGAACGTGTACGAGGTTTCTGGCCTAACAAACAACATCGCCACCACAATGTGATGGTGTAAGCTCACATAATAGGGGATCGGACTGGGTCAAAATAATATGATTCTGTTTAGTCCGTAAGTTAGACGTAGGGTGGCTATAATTCACGGATTCCGAAGACGGATATCGGCGATTTTTGGGAAATGTATTTGTTACTGCGAAGGACCGAAATTGATGAATACTATAAACTTATGATGGTACTCGTAGGAAATTGCCAATTTTTTTTTTATTGAATTAATGAATGAATTTATTTTTGTTGAATCAGACATATACCAATGAAACTTACATAATTAAAGGGTGTATTGCAAAATGTAAAACGACACAGACACACCAGTGTTTGTTTGAAAAGCGAAAAAAAAGCAGTTACCAAAATAACGTTAGTGTGGTATAATTAGGGAATCGGAATTAATATATTAATAATAACTGGAAAATAAACGATTTCTGAAAAAAATAACCAAAATAATTATCCATTTATTATGTAGCCTTTTATGCCGAAATCAGATGCAACACTTTATATTCAAATTCTTTTCATTTAGCATTTTTAACTGAACTTCTGAATACGAAAATGTGAAATTAAACAAAAATAAACGTCTCTTTTTTATTTAAACTTTATTTATAGTATTGGTGCAAAGGCGACTCAGTAGATTCAAGCATCTGTTGTTGACGTATATTAGCAATACATACTTGTTAAAACGTAATATTCTTAAATCAGTACCTACTTACATCAAGCTTGTCTGAAATAAAGGATGTTAAAGTACCCTTAACAAAATTGATAGGCACTCGGTCTTACCTTACCGCCACTACGATATTTTTTTTACTAGACCATACCTGGGAACTTTCAAGTTACGGATCTTCCGTAACTAGAAAGTATGGTCTTAGTGCATGTTTACGTACAGGCGAAGCGTCGCGCGGCGCGTGCTGCGTTTTTTATTCAAACACATTTCGATGTATGAAAAAGTGAACGATTACAACGTTGATTTTACGAGAATCGTGTTTTCGTTAGTTTAAAATGCAGTGTTTGTTGCGGTGGACCCGTCTCTCAGTAAATTATTAAAAAAGCACGAGACGAGCCTTCTGCACGCGCCGCGCGACGCCCCGCGTCTCCGTAAACGAGCCCTTAGGTCTCAGGTATGGTTATTGAGGATCAAAGTTTAAAATTGTTTTTTTTTATACTAGCTTTTCAGGTAATGACTTTACTTAACCCTAGAAGCCTAATCTACGCCTGCGAGGCGTATCTTTCTAACTGTTGAAGCTAGCACGTCGTGCTCTTAGGCCAACTGATCAGTGACCAACGGGAGCTAATAGTCCAAGATCCCAGGGCCGCCAGACGTCACGTATTTTCTGACGAAGGAAATGTGGGCGATTGAGTAGTGTTAGTATGAACTAAGAACACACTACTACCAGATAGCTTGCTTGGACGGCTAATTTTCAGGTATCAGGTCATCAAGGTACACAAAAAAAAATACTTACTTCACGTATATTCTACAAGTAGATTTTTACGTATATTTTAGGCAATATCCTTAAAAATAAGTCGCAAATACTCCCAGACACTTTCCGTCGGCCGTACTTAATAAGTTTCCGATAAATATGATTTCTAAAATAATAATAATTAATAATAATAATAATAATTAATAATAATAATAATAATTAATAATAATAAATCTTCAGTACTCCACAAATTAATAGCTCAAAACGATCAACACTTAACACCTCTTAACCTTAAAGACACAACGGAACAGAAAAACGAAAGAGTAACTGATGACAAAACGAAATGTCTAGAATGGACCCAGAAGTCTCTCCATGGATGACATCGCCAAGATTTATGCCAACCAAATGTCGATAAAGAAGCGTCGAACGCATGGCTTAATCGAGGTGAACTCTTCCCAGAGACTGAAGGGTTCATGTTAGCAATACAGGACCAAGTAATAGAAACCAAAAACTATAGAAAACACATCTTAAAGAATCTACAGAACGACACATGTAGAAAATGCTATAGCTCCCCCGAAACAATCCAACACATAACTGGTGCCTGCAAATCAATAGCTCAAACCGACTACAAACATAGACACGACCAAGTAGCCAACGTGATCCACCAGAAACTAGCTCATCAGTACAAACTAATAGACACGGTAGTACCATATTATAAATACAGCCCAGAATTAACACTAGAAAACACCACAACAACGTTGTACTTTGACCGTGGTCTCTTCACTGACCGCACAATTCACTGTAATAGACCAGACATCACATTGATAAACAAAATAAACAACACTGGAGTCCTGATAGATATAGCCGTGCCAAACACTCACAATTTACAGACTACAATAGCCGAAAAACTATCCAAATACACCGAGTTAAAAAACGAAATAACTCGACTTTGGCGCTTACAAAAAGTAATAATAGTCCCCATAGTTATTTCTTCAACAGGAGTAATCCCCAAACAGCTTCATCAGTCTCTTAGTTCCCTAAACTTACCAGCTAGCACCTATCACCTACTGCAGAAAGCAGTGATTCTAAACACATGTAGGCTTGTAAGAAAGTTTCTGCAATGTGAGTCTGACAATATTATACAGTCTGTGCACAATCGCGTGGAATCTATTTTGTCCACACCCGCACTTAACCCATCTGATGAACACTTGGCTTAGGCCCGTGCCATCAGAAATTCCCGGCCAGCCGGAGGAACAAAAATGTCAAAACAAAAATAATAATTAATAATAATAATAATAATTAATAATAATAATAATCGCTCTTGTCGCTGTCAGTAACGTCGTCAAACAACTCCGTAAAAAAAAATTCTGAAAAACCGTTTTTGTCCCATTTTATACCCAAAATTACAATAATTTGATTGCTGAAATTAATTAATAACAAATAGTATTAACATAAGAAAATTCAAAGCATTAAAATGTGTAAAATAAAGGCCCCGAAAAATGACAAACCACTCCATGATAGATGTCATGGAGATTTTCCGAAAAAGCAAAATTAAATATGAAACATTGAAATGAAAAATCACGACGACGGTCTACTATGATTACAAGAGCAGCAGCTCGACGTGCACGCCCACCATCCCCGGACTCGTCGCTCAGCTCCGCCTCGCTGCCGCCGGAACCCAGCCCCATCGTGAGTGCTGTGACACCGGCCGCGGCAGTTGCGTCGAGCTCGAGCGACGAGTATTTCTCGCTGTCCCCGACGCCACCACCTGCTCGGCGACGGAGAGGACGGCCTGGGGCCCCGGGCGGCTTAGGACCTCGAGGCCCACCGGCTTCTGATAGGGTCCCAGCTTCCGGCGGAAGTGTGCAGCGCATGCGATGGACGCAATCCATCAACGAGAACGTCATGCGCTCATACTATGGGGCTACAGAGGGAGGAAACAACCTGACCGCATACCGTGTCCGGATGCTCTCTATGTTTCAGGTGCTTGAGCCAGCTGTCAACGTATCGGCGCAACGACTGTCGGATCAGGTGCGAGTCATACAGCGTAATCGTATGTTGGATGACACCGTACTTGATCGCTTGCGGACTGAAATGCAGAGTAACCGTGTCATTGCTACGCCGTCGCAGGTTGTGGTACCAACACAGTCTGCCACAACACTGATTCGTGAAAACGACGTGAGTAGTGACATGGTTACTGATGTAAGTACACAGTGCAGTGAGGAGATGAGGAGTACTTTGGAGGGTGCGATCCAAGAATATCGTTTCATGACACCCGATCTTAGGCCACGCTTACCTCGTTTGCCCATGCATAACAGAAATAGGGCGTTGATGGCAGTTCTGGATTCGCTGTTATCAAGCTATTTTGATAACTGCGAAAACCTCACTGATGCTCATTCGATCCTGTATTGCGCGGCTGTAACGGCATGTCGTGTAGCTCATGTCAAATTTCCGGATGACAGAGCTACACGACCAAAACCAGCCGTACCGGCTTGGCAGTGCAGGATTGAGCGACGCATTGCTGGGGCCAGAGCTTTCATCGGCAAACTAAGCTGCTTCCGGGAGGGCAACAATCGCCCTCGAGTGATGCGCTTTGTGAGACGGGCGTATGCGGGGACTGATATCAGTCCTCGAGACTACATGTCCCGTGTCGCAGAGCGCATCGACTTCTGGAAGCAGAAAGTGTATGCATAGGCAAACCGTATTCGTAGGTATAAGCGGCGGGTGGAACGGTACACACTGGGACGCACCTTCCAGAGGGACGAAAGGTGGGTTTACAGAGCTTGGGAGCGACCGGACCAAGGTGTGACTGACACGTGCCTACCGGATGATAACGCCATGTGTTCGTTCTGGCGCAACATCTGGTCGGTACCTGTCAGTCATACCGAGGGTGAATGGACTCGGGACGTCGAGCGAGCATGCGAACCAATAACAGAAATGGGGGCAATTACGATCAGCCCCCAAGATGTAGCTTGTGCAGTTCGTCCGTTGCCTAATTGGAAATCACCAGGGCCGGACGGACTGCACAACTTCTGGATAAAATGGTTTACAAGGTCGCATGCTTGCCTGGCAGCCCTATTCCAGTCAGCCTTAGAGTCAGGGTCGCTACCAGAGTTCCTGACAACTGGAATAACCCACCTGCTCCATAAATCGGGTAGTACTGCGGAACCCAAAAATTATAGACGTGTCTTCCAACGGTCTTAAAGTTCTTACCTCCATTTTGAGAGCTAAAATTAATAAACATATTAACGAAAATTCTGTTATGTCTGCTTCTCAAAATGGATGTAGGAACGGGTCCCGTGGTACTAAGGAGCTACTCCTCATTGATATGGCCATTAGCCAACAGGTTCGCCGTTCCCGAAAGGATCTGTCGACATGTTGGATAGACTATAAGAAGGCCTATGACTCGGTGCCACATACATGGCTCATGAGGGTGCTAGAGTTGTATAAAATTGATGCAACTCTGCGCACCTTCCTGATGTCGTGTATGGGGCAATGGAGGACAGTCCTTCGCTATCCAGGATGTCGACAGATTCAGAGAAATAGCGAACCGATAAGGATAGAGCGGGGTATATTTCAGGGCGACAGTTTGAGTCCACTTTGGTTCTGCTTAGCCTTGAATCCTCTTAGCACGCTGCTGGAGGATTCAGGGCTGGGCTATCGGTTGAGGAGAGATGGTCAGATTATATCTCACCTCCTTTACATGGATGACCTAAAACTTTTCGCCACCAACGATTTGCACCTGATGGAGCTACTGAAGGTTATTGAAGTTTTCAGCAGTGCCATCAGGATGGAATTTGATGTAGATAAGTGTGCGGTCATGCATGTAAAGCGAGGGGGGATTGTGGAGTCTGTGGGAACCCAGCTCACAGATTCCATAAATCTTAGATCCCTCTCAGCAACCGAAACCTACAAGTATTTGGGTATGTCGGAAGCGCTGGGCATTAACGTTGCCGACATGAAGCAATCGTTGAGGGAGCGCTTCTTTGGCCGCCTGAGAAAAGTATGTAACAGTCTTTTATCAGGCGGAAATAAGGTGCGTGCCTTCAACGGTTGGGTCATGCCGGTTTTGATGTACTCTTTCGGCATACTCAAATGGACTCAAACAGAGCTAGACGCCCTGGATAGACGGGTCCGTACATTGTTGACGACATATCGAATGCATCACCCACGTTCTTCGGTTATGAGACTGTATATCCCACGGAAGTGTGGAGGTCGAGGCATTTTAAATGCTAAGACTCTCCACAATCGTGAGATATGCAGTCTCAGGGAATATTTCCTGGAAGCCGACGTGGGGATGCATCGAGATGTTGTCGCGGTGGACAAAGGCCTCACCCCGCTCTCCTTGGCTAAAGAGAACTGGTGCAAACCTGTAGTGCTTGACACTAAAGACCGCATGGAGGTATGGCAGAGTAAGGAGCTTCACGGACGCTTTTTACGGGCCCTACACGGGCCCGATGTAGACTTGTTAGCGTCCGTAGCCTGGCTACGTTCCGGGGAACTCTTTGGAGAAACCGAAGGTTTTGTCTGTGCAATTATGAACGAAGTTATGATGACGAATAACTACCGGAGATTTATTGTGAAGGACGGTACGGTTGACATTTGTCGGGCATGCCACCGTCCGGGCGAATCAATTCGTCACATTATCTCCGAGTGTTCTCGTCTGGCTAACGGAGAATACTTGCATAGACACAACCTTGTAGCCAGGATTATCCATCAGCAACTTGCTCTGAAATACAACCTTGTGGAATCGGAAGTGCCGTACTACAGGTATGTGCCCGACCCAGTTCTCGATAATGGCAGTATCACACTGTACTGGGATCAATCCATCATCACTGACAGGACTATTATGGCTAATAAACCTGATATAGTGGTGGTGGATCGATCAGAGCGGCGCGCAATGATTGTTGACATAACCGTCCCGCATGACGGGAACCTCGTGAAAGCCGAGAAAGATAAACAAATCAAGTATCTTGACTTGGCTCGCGAGGTTGTCGACATGTGGGATGTGGACTCAGCGATCATTGTGCCGATAGTCGTTACAGCCAATGGCTTAATTGCCAAGAGCCTCGACCAACACCTGAGGAGGCTCTCGTTAGGCGGCTGGATCAAGGGCTTGATGCAGAAAGCGGTACTCCTGGACACGGCTCGCATTGTTAGGAGGTTCCTTTCTCTGGAGCCCTGACCGCCGGTAGCTTGGACCCTGTTCCCGATACCGGTGGGCTACAATTTTTTATATTTTTAAATGTTTTTTGTATTGTTTTTTGTAAGAAATATTTAATAATGTACTAAATTTGTGTAAAGATAAATAAAGGAAATAATAATAATATTCCACAACTATCACGCAACGCCATCTAGTCCCAAGCTAAGCAGAGCTTGTGTTATGGGTACTAGACAACTGATAAACATACTTATATATTTCTAAATACATACATATTATAGATAAATTACACCCAGACACAGAACAAATGATCGTGCTCATCACACAAACATTTGTCCTGGGTGGGAATCGAACCCACGACCTCCGGCATAGCAGTTAGGGTCACTAACCACTAGACCAACAGGCCAGTCAAAATAAGGCTATTTTTACATATAGTTTGTAATTTATATGTGTACGCCTCTGAGACGTATATTAAGGCTTTGTGTCCGTTCAAATAAGATTAGGCTTCTAGGGTTAAATTACCTACATGACCCGTTTAATACTCAAAGCATCCACCAGTACAATGTTTTCCGATAAATACATTGAGTTATACCGAAAATATGAAGGGTCCGTTTACACCCGGTAAGTCCCAGAAAATCTTCCAACGCGTGCACACCGTCGAAGGCTTGGCATATAGCGTACACCGGCTCGCCCCGCGAGAACAGCCGGCTCATTGCCAATCGGCGGTCGTCCTCAACTAAAGTAAGGTAGAATTACGCTTTGAAGGCTCATTAGTTCTCTACCTGAACTATTGTTTTCCCTGAAGACTGCCTAGTTAGCACTCTTTATATACATGACTGGACTAGTTACACGGAATTAGTTAACGAACTGAAAGACCATGATTTGGTGTTGAGATTTATTTTTTGTTTCAACGTTATCCGTACACTTAAATGCACGAAAAAACATAACATCACGCCTGTAATCCCCAAAGGGTTAGGCAGAGGTGTACCTAATAGTACACCCACATTTCGCTAGATATGTTTGTCCCATATAATAGGGGGCGAGCCTATTGCCATTAACCAGGCACAAATTCAGGGCCCGTGGCTGCTAGTCAATTTTTTAAAAAGGTAATTAATCCTCTCGATAAGTCTTTAAACATTATGCGGCTCATACAAGAACTTGAGTTTAAATAAGGACAATTTATTCTGTAAATTAACTTATAACACGTGAAAAACAAGTATAAATATAGATTATCGCATACCATTTCTCACCGGTCGGTGGGCATTTGTTTTGTTCCCATCCTTAGTTTTATTCCCTCTCGACACCTCCGCTGAATTTAGTGGAGATAGAACGAGTGATATATGTCCATAAGGCCGCCCGCAAACGTCGCTTATAATTCCCTCTTTGTGTAAGTATTTCTAATACGTTCAAGTCACAAGCAATATACAAAAAGAAAATTCATCAGCCTTATATCATAGAATAACAAATACACCTTTAAAATAAGGCATCTATCTATCCTACTATATTATAATTGCAAAAGTTTGCGAGGATGTATGAATGGATGGATGAATGTTTGTTAATCTTTCACGCAAAAACTACTGAACGGATGTGGATGAAATTATGAACACAGATAGTTTATAACCTGGATTAACGCATAGGATACTTTTTATTCCGGTAGTATGATCCCGTGGGACAATTATCGAACTCCACGCGGGCGAAGCCGCTGGCACAAGCTAGTCTTCTACACAGATTAAAAGAAAAGTCCTGACTGACTGATTCATCAACGCTGAGACTAAAAAGCTGAAATTTTGCACAGAGGGTTCCTTTATAATGTAGACAAGGAATAAGGAAAGCTTTTTCGAAATTCGACCCCTTTTTTTTTTGCTGGGAGGAAAATCATTAAATGACCCCTCCCGCTCTTGGGCAGAGCGAAGGGGAGTGTCAGACTTCTACTGACTAAAAACCGAACCCATGTTCCTTCTTTACCCTTGTGCCGAGGCCACGTCATCTCGTACTAAAATCCGCGGCCCCGACGGGCGTCGGCCCTTGCGGGCCCCTCCTTGCTGACATCTCTTTGAGGCGCGCGTGGAACACGAACGCGCCGCCGAGACGAAATTCGACCCCTAAGGGAATTAAGTAGAGTAAGTAAAGTTTGTATGGATAATCGTCTTTTTCACGCGGGAGAATCCGCGGTCAAAAGCTAGTATATCATAATAGTCATCTGCGGAGCCTTTTCCCAGTTAAGTTGAGGTCAGCTTCCAGTTTAACTGGGTCCTTATTAGTTATTTTCACCATCATTCTTTTGTCCTTATCCCAATTCATTTGGGGTTAGGTTAGCATGTCTTTTTCTTCCTTATATATATACTTCTCTGTTATTACCAGTTATTCCGAATTTCTTAATAGTATCGGTTTTAAAATATTGAACAACGGTACACATACACGTATATAACACATAAGCAGGACTTAACACCACGCTTGTAATTCCGAAGGGTAAGGCAGAAATGTACCGAATTATGGTGCATTCACATTTCGCTAGTTATGTTTTAGTTAGTCCCATGTTACTGAGTGCTGGAACTTTTTACTGTATGAAAGTAAGCACGGTACAGACGGACAAAAAAATAAAAATATGAGGTTTCCTTACAACGTTTATGTCTGTAAGTTTTTTTCCGGCTAATCTCCTAAACGGCGGAACTGATTTTGACGGGACTTTCACTGCCATATAGCTAATGTTATAAGGTCTAACATAGATAACTTAACTTTTAGAAAAAAAAATCCTTTTATATTGTTAAACAAAATCCGATCTGAAGGTCGCGGGACACAGCTAGTACCTTTAAATATATAAGGTCCCATTAAAATAGGTGGACAAATTTTAAAACAGCGTTCAGTAGGTCTAACCAAACATATCTAAACAAAAAAAAAACATTAAATAAACTGCTTTTTTTTTACTTAAAATAATTAATTGCCGGCCACTCTAGAGCAAACTCATCCTTTATGAGTAGGTACTTAAATGCGTTTTTCTTATTATTTTTTTTACCATCGTCCTTATTTTGGTGGTCTGAATGATTTCTGAAATTTTGTCCACCTATTTTAATGGGACCTTATATTTCAGTTCTAGTTCAAACAACAGACAATGTAACCTATCGTTGGAACTAGCTTCTATGCTTAGATAGATAATATATGCAGAGACTTTAACCGTAGCTCGGTATTTCCATTAGTGACCGCTGCAGATCCTGGCTTACTGCAGTCCCCGTAGCTAGAATATGTAGCCAACTAAGACTCGAATGCTAAGGTACTATTGTATTTTGTCTATACATCCCTTAAACCTCCTGGATGTATCTAAAGTGAGGTATAGAATGTAGTATATATGTTACCGGCTAAACCCGATTTTAGGACAATCTAGTTTCGCCTATAGGCTCAACTAGCTCTTATTATACGCGATAGTGAAGGAAGAACGTGGGTCTGCTGACGGTCGAAGTCATGGGCACCCCGAGGTTCGGTTAGCTAGGTTCCTTTAAACCCTGCAGACAGAAATAGCGACTTGCTGACGGAAACGATAACCCTGAACGTGAAGGAAGAACTAGTTTGACCTGAAATCGGGTTTGGCCAGTAACATTATATACATAATAATCGACATTATTTCAACGTGACATCACGCCTATATACGAAGGGTTAGGCAAAGATGAACCTATTATAGTACGCCCACATTTCGATATTATGTTAAAAAGGCCGACCAAGTAAGGGGCGAACATATGGCCATTAATCAGACGTAGATCCAGAGTCACTACGTTTTAATTTTATTTTATTATTGTGCCGTTTTATATTTTTATTCCGGATGAATAATTCAAATTCCCAATGTCACTTTGCACGACCAGGAAATCGGACCCAAGACCTCATGCTCAGGAAGACTACAAGGCAATCTATTTATATTATTTAAAATAAGTTGTTACATAATTATCTTTATCAATATACTAGCATTTTCGAGGAGCTCGAGGCTTAATAAGAACTGCCACTCAGGTCGATCTTTAGAGTTAAATAGGGGATGAAAGTTTGTTGGGATACTTTTCAAAGTCCACGCGAGCGAATCCGCGGGCAAAAGCTACATGACATTTTCATGTAGTCCAGCGTTTTCCTCATCATCACCTAGGGCCCTTTTTTTTTGAGTGTGGGAAATCTTCAAATGACTTTATGGCTTACTGGATGACGAAAATTTCAGCGTTCTGGTCTTATCCAGAGGTTCTCAAATAGGGGCCTGAAAATGGTTCCAGTAAAGGATGGTACGGCAGTGTTTGCTTCGCGCTCGACTCGGCGGGGGCACTACCGTGCCCCCCGATACTTTTACGCATTATAAAACTCGCGTTTGAGGTAGTATAAGCTCTTAAAGTTCATTTTCAAGCACGATAGATGGCACTGTTGTCAAATTAGATCTCGCGATCTCTCTCGTTACGTTACCACGATTTGGTTGAGCTCGATTCAATTTTAGAAATATACAGGGTGGTGCCGACAATACGACAATAAATGAAACCACTGGTAGTTCTAGTTCATAGGAACAATTTTAAACTATCAAATAAACCCATATGATAGTGATTTTTATGATGATAGTGATAGTAATTATCAACCTTATTAGTGTTCACACAAGTGTTTAGTGTGTGTGTTCAACATTACCAGCTTGGTAATAAACACCGCGGGATTATTTTCAACAACAACGCGGGCTAATGATGGTCATGTTTGAATCCGTAACTTACTTATTTTAATTTCCATTAATATCTTTCCTTTTCGTGAAAAATCACGTTAAAAACAACACCGATTGGCACTAATACTTTTCTCCGAACGACTTTTACTACGGGACCTAAAATCGGTACTAAGTTAAGATTTATACCCTTCCGAGGTTAGTCGTAAATGTATCGACGGACTTAGCTGTAGACTCGACCCACATACAGGTGTAAGGTTGACTATCCATAAAAAGCAAAGATAAATTATAATGTTCGGCTATTTTTACACTAGTTTTAATCTGTAATGTCTCGACTAATGAGACACCAAGAGGCTCAATCAAGGCTTACTTTTGAACCGACTGCAATAAAGGAGGTTAGCTGTTTGTGGCTCAAGACATGGACATCTCCATGCAAATACTACGGAAGCATCTGTCAGTGTCCGGTGTCAGTCTGTCTGGAATTTGTCTGTACCATAAATAACTAGTCCTTCAGATAGCTTTGTTTGTATTTAATATAATGTACGAACGAATAGTGAACGAACGTACGGACCGCGCGCGCGTGCTCTAGTTAAGAGTATTCTGCAGACGCAGCACAACACCGTCGTCGCGGTGTACCTACGTCGACCTATCGCGGTCAGCGCAATGACCTAGTTACAAGTGACGAAATCATGAAGTGTTTATTATAATCTATTGTTTAGGTGTAACTCGCCTTACAATTAAATAATGGCCTCACAATCCATTAAGATAAAAACCGACCTGGAAAAACGGTTGTATGACTGTTACATCCAGGAAAAAGCCGATAAAGAAAACCTGCAGCAAATGGTACGTAATCTAAATGTGCACATTAATAGCTTGCAGGAACAAGTACAAGCCCTCCAAGGCGAATTAAATTGCTTGAAAGAAAAAAAAGAACCCAAAGAATCTGTACAAAAACAGGAAGGGCAAACAATATCATTTTCCCAGCGTAATAAAAGTGACGTTGAGTACTGCACTGACGAGGATGAACTCGCTAAAGAGACTGAATGGATTAGGGCCAAGAGCAGGAAGAAGAGGAAGCTTAACACCTCGCACTCTCCAAAACAACAACCCGGAACCAGCGCCCAACAAGATCTTCGAAAAACCGAGAAAGAGATTATCGTGAAAAAGGTGCCCCCGCCACCGCCAATCATAATAGACGGAGTTAAGAACTACCAAACGTTCTACGACTCCCTGACTGAAACCGTACTACCTGAAACGTTTACCGCCAAAATGTTAAATGGAGATTGTGTGAAAGTTAACGCCAAAACCGAGGACTCATATAGAGTTATTGCCAAGCTTTTAACAGAAAAAGACTACCATTGGCATTCATACGAAAATAAGCAGTCTAGACCAATCAGAGTTGTTGTGAAAAAGTTACATTCTTCTTGCCAACCTGATAGAATTAAAGACGACCTAACGACACAAGGTCTAAAAATTGAAAAAGTAGACAGCAAATTGAGCTGGAAGAACAAAGAACCACTCAACATGTTTGTCTTATCATTTAATAATGAAGAAGATGTCAACAAAATCTATGGCATCAAGTACATTTTAGGGTGTAAAATTGAAATACACCCACTCAAAAATCCTCAACTAATTCCCCAATGCAAGAGATGCCAGGCTTATGGACATACTCATAAATACTGCAAAAAAGAGCCAAGGTGTGTAAAATGCACTGGCAAGCATCTTACAGCCAACTGTACCAAATCTCCTCAAGAGAAGCCAAAATGCGTCCACTGTGGTCTACCTCACCCTGCCAACTATAGAGGGTGTGAAGTAGCTAAACAGATGCAAATTTTGAAAAACAAAAATATTAAAAAGAAGCTTGCGGTACCAACTATCCAACAGTCTTTTCCACTAAGAAATCCTGACAAACAGGCGCAGAAAGCAAGTGGTGTCCAGCCACTGGCAAGACCCATGCAAGTAACCAGCACTGGATCCTATGCGGAAGCTGCAAAACCAAGATCTCAGCCTTTGAATCTAGAGGATAAGATTAACCAGATTTTAAAGTGTATAACTTCATTTGACAAGAGATTAGAGAAACTAGAGTCTAGCACTAAAACAGCTATCTTAAGTAATCAAAAATGAATAACACACTTAAAATAATGGCGTGGAACTCTAATGGGCTCCTCAAACATCAAAATGAGTTGCAGGCGGTCCTGGACACAGAAAATGTAGACGTGTGTTTGGTCTCCGAAACGCACTTCACCAAACAATCTTTTGTAAAATTTAGAGGATACATGATATATAATTCGCTTCACCCTGATAACTTTGCTAGGGGAGGCAGCGCGGTTATAATCAAAGAGCACATTAGCCACTACGTGCAATGTATTTTTGAAGAACAAGACATTCAAGCCGTGGCAGTATCTGTTAAAACCAAATATTGTCCCGTGTCCATTGCAGCCATTTACTGTCCACCACGGCACATGATAAAAAAAGAGAGATATTTACAGCTCTTTGAATTATTAGGTCAGAGATTTATCCTAGGCGGCGATTTTAATGCTAAGCATACGCACTGGGGATCAAGACTTACTACGACTAAGGGAAGGCAGCTCTTAGGTGCAGTTAAAGACGCACATTCTGAAGTTATGAGCACAGGAAAACCAACATACTGGCCTACTGACCACCAGAAGATACCGGATCTTATAGATTTTTTTATATGTAAAAACATATCCGCCAATTACGTCAGCTTGGAGGAAGGTTTTCATATGAACTCAGACCACTCTTCGATTATACTAACGCTTAGTCAAAAAATTCTACTCAAAGAAAGCCACTTAAGCCTGGTTAATAAGTTCACAGATTGGGAAAGTTTTTCTCTTGATCTTGATAATATTATCGACCTTAAAATTCAGATAAAAAACCAAGATCAGCTTGACTCAGAAGTAAACAAGTTTATTGCTAACATCCAACAATGTGCGTGGAACAACACACCACAATTAAAACGTAAATATAAGGGGTTTACCTATCCTAAGGAAATTGTGGATTTACTATCTGAGAAAAGGAAACAAAGGAAAAGGTGGCAGCAAACACGGTGCCCGCGAGATAAAACATCACTAAATAATCTAACTAAAAGGCTAAAGAGGAAAATCCAGCAATATGAAGATGCATCTCTGAATACCAACCTTTTGCAGCTAACCAATGATAAATCAACAGATTACTCACTTTGGAAAGCAACCAAAAATCTAAAAAGGCCGACTAAGCAAATACCGCCCATCAGAGATAGCGACGGAAAATGGGCAATAAGCAATGACCAAAAAGCGTTAAGATTTGCTCAGCATTTAGAAGACACTTTTAAGCCCAATGAAAGCCCAATAGAAATACTTGAGAGTGAAAACTTATTACAAAACCAGAGAATTAAGCTCGTTACTCCTAAAGAAGTAATGAGAGAAATTCAAACTAACATTAGCTCAAAAAAGTCTCCGGGTTACGACCTTATTACAGGTGAAATTCTAAAACACCTCCCGCGCAAGGCTATAGTAAAGCTGACGAAACTTATAAATGCTGCATTTATTTTAAAATATGTACCTGCTCCTTGGAAGGTTGCTGAAGTCATTATGATTGCTAAGCCTGGGAAACCACCACATGAAGCATCATCATACAGACCTATTTCTCTGTTGCCCGTGATATCTAAACTATTCGAAAAATTATTATTGAAACGTTTGAAACCAATAATAGAAGAAAAAGGCCTTATTCCAAATCATCAATTTGGCTTTAGGGAGAAACATTCAACAATCGACCAGGTACATAGAATTACTAACATCATTGAAAAAACCCTCGAAAACAAGGAAGTCTGCGCCACCGTATTTTTAGATGTCGCGCAAGCTTTTGATAAAGTTTGGCATCAGGGTCTAATATTCAAGCTAAGACGCATGCTACCAGAATTTTCAGATATATTAGAGTCATATATCACGAATAGAATGTTCAGAATACGGCAAGAGGACGCATATTCTGAACTAAAAACAATAAAAGCTGGGGTACCACAAGGAAGTGTGCTAGGACCAATATTGTACTTGTTATACACTTGTGACATTCCAGAACTGGAAAACAACACCATTGCCACCTTTGCAGACGATACTGCAATTATGGCTACTGGTTCAAGCCACAGAGAAGCAGTAGAAAAAGTTCAACTAGCTGTGAACAAAGTCTATGACTGGACACAAAAATGGAAGATCAAACTGAATGAATCAAAATCAATTCATATTGACTTCACAAACAAACATCTGGACTATCACCCAATCTACATAAATGGCATGCAGGTGCCTTATGCTAATACAGCCAAATACCTTGGCATGACTCTCGACACCAAATTGCGGTGGAAAACTCACGTCAAAAAGAAAAGACAGGAACTCGACATACGTTATAAAAGTATGTATTGGTTACTTGGAAGGAAATCCTGTCTATCAATACATAATAAAATAACCATATACAAGCATATACTCATGCCAATTTGGACGTATGGTATCCAACTTTGGGGCTGTACTAAACCAAGCAACGTCAAAATTATTCAACAGTTTCAAAATAAAGTACTCAGGGATGCTGTGGATGCACCCTGGTACATAAGAAATGACGACCTTCACCGTGACCTTAAAATGGAGTTCGTCACCACCATCATCCAAAAACTTGCTGAAGCCCACGAACACAGACTACACCGACACGTGAACGTTGAGGCTATTCAGCTCCTAGACAACACAGACTTAGTGCGTAGGCTAAAAAGAACTAAACCTTTTGAACTAGTGTATAGTGTACAAAGTGAGTGAATAATAGGAACAGTGTTGTGCTATACCTATAACACATGAACATAGTGTTTTTATAATAATAACAGACTCTAAGAAAGTGCTACGGACTTGTGTAAAAGTGCAAATGGACACTATTCTTAGTTTTAACATAATCTATGACATAGCAAATTAAGTTAGAGTTAAATTACTTATTAGTCTTTTAGGCTAGATCGTAATTAATTTATTAAGAATTCGGTTCATAATAACAAGGGAAAAAAAAAATCTGCTCACATTCACAGCCATAGCATTTTTTTTTGGATGGTGGAAAATCATCAAATGACTCCTCCCGCTCTGGGCAGTGGTAGGGGAGTGTCAGACTTCTACTGACTAAAAACCACCCATGTTCCTTCTTAGCCCTTTGTGTCGAGGCCGCAGTATCTCTTTCGAACAACCCGCAGCCCCTAGCCTTGCAAATCGTTTAATACTAAGATTGTTAGTTTAGGTACTTCAAACGCTTCAAACAGCGAATTTCTTCTTACAATAGCGTATCACCCACTGAAGCTCTAGCCTCAACTTCAAGCTGGATTCGGATCCAAACTCGTGTCGATAAATCGGGTCTCGTAAGCGAGAAGGATAATCCGGATGTACGGGCCCGTTTTATTAATTGCAGCAAAGGTTTCGTCTGTGCATGCCTGCAGTGCAGGCACATCCTGTTAAATAGGATGTTTATCTATGTGATTTGTGACCTGTGCCTTTCGTTTGGTATTGTTCGTAGAGTCGTTGAGCTCATTTAGTTAAGGTTTTAAGAATGTTGTTTACAAAGAATGATGTAAATATTTGTACGAGTCCTGCACACTGCATGTTCTACCAGAACGTATGGTGTACAAATCTTTACTCACAAATTGGGGCAATGTTTGGATAGGTCTAGTGAAAAAAAAAATGTGGTTATTTTCTCAGAAACTATGTCAGGCACAATTCTGCATGATTCCCAGATGACCAAATCAGGATTATGTCAACTGCAAAAGCGACTCTCATCTCGAACTTTGTTTCGGTACTTCTGCCCATAATATTTGGATAGGAAACACCAACTCTAGTTATCTAGTTTGAAAACATAATTTATTGTGACGTGTGAATTTTTCGAACCACTAAGCCCGTAGAAGATGGCGGGGCGAGCCGGACAAAACCAACGACCAGTGATCTACATTGGCCCTGGATTAAACCAACTGGAAGCCAAGGGGAGAGGTCTATATCCAGCAGTGAGACCACGCATGCTAACAGTATCAGTATGAAGCGTTGATAGGAAGGATGTTACGAAATTGGGGGGCTGAAATCTAAATCAGTTCATCAATACGAACGTATGAATAGTATTCGGAACTCGTTCAGTTTATGATCAGTCGATACCTCGAGATATTTCTCCTAATTGCCAGAATATGCGCAACTTGATACAGACACGAAATAATGTCTAGGTCGATCTAGGCCATTCCTGGCTAGACTAACTATGGTTTAGTTAGAAATGTTGTTCAGTTTGAAGGAAGAACGGTACTGGCCGTGTGAGCATGCATTTAAAATTAGTTTTTATTATAATACTAGCGACCCGCCCCGTATTCGCACGGGTGCAAAAAAGGTATTAAACCTTCCTCTTGAATCACTCTATCAATAAAAAAACCCGCATCAAAATCAGTTGCGTAGTTTTAAACATTTAAGCATACATAAGGACAGACAGCGGGAAGTGACTTTGTTTTATACTATGTAGTGATGATAGTGATAGTGATTCTGAAATTCGCAAAGACAGACACTTTAATGACGTAAACAAATGCTGTTGTCACTAATGTTTTAGTCTCATTTGTCTATATATAAGAACCCTAACCTATATACGTATGTACTGTTGGCCTACTTATCTTTTTATTTACATTGCATAGTACAAAACAAATTCGCTCCCACTGTTTGTACGATTAATTCTTTTAAACTAGGCAACGAATCGTAATGCAGTTTTCAGCAATTAGAGTGATTCAAGAGGAAGGTTTATATTATATCTACATTGCACCCGTGTCATCACAAGGGTTGAAATCGAGAGCCTACGAAAATTCAATAATATCAAAAAATTATATAGGTACACTAGCTGATGCCCGCGGCTTCACCCGCGTGGATGTAGTTCAAATTATATACTAAAACCTTCCTCTTGAATCACTCTATCTATTAAAAAAAACCGCATCAAAATCCGTTGCGTAGTTTTAAAGATTTAAGCATACAGACAAACAGACAGACAAAATAGCGACTTTGTTCTAAACTATGTAAGGATAAATATCAATGTCACTTTCGTTTTTTTTTTTTGGCGGGTGGGAAATCATCATATAACTCCTCCCACTCTTGGGCAGAGCGAAAGGGAGTGTCAGAGTTCTACTGACTAAAAACCACCCATGTTCCTTCTTAGCCCTATAAGTCGAGGCCGCCGTATCTCTTGCGATCAACCCGCAGCCCCCGGCATGTCACTTTGCCTGTCTAGGAAATCGAACAACTTTCCCAAAAAAATCCTGATAGTAAATATGTACATACAATTGTTTTACAGGCCACGTCTCTGCTTGCTCCAAACACAATCAGAACACGTTAACAAAGAAAGCGTTTCCACAAATGTTCTCGCGATTTCCAAGACTCCTAATTGTGATGAACGGGCCCACCTTGCCAGTATTACAGATTTCTTACGTAATTTATGTTGCAATTTACTGCCGTTTTTTACTTGGCAACATTTTTTATTCGCGCTCCCAGATTTGGCTCGTGTGTTTTATTTTTTTAGGCTCACAACTTTGACTGGCTGTATGTTATGTTGTTTTTGCTTTTTGTATTTTTTTAAATTGTAGTTTGCTGTGGTACTGTATAGTGCTGGAATATTAATGTATGTGTATTTGCTTGTATTGGCCACCAGTTAGAATAGATTGGAACATGCAATCTATGAGCAATGAAATGTGAACATTTTGAAATAAACAAATCACTCAAATGCACTCATCGGACTAAATAGACGATGATAAACCCGTTTCGAGGTCATCATCTGCCTAGCCTTTTCCCAACTATGTTGGGGTCGGCTTCCAGTCTAACCGGATGCAGCTGAATACCAGTATTTTACATGGAGCGACTGCCTATTATGACCTCCACAACCCAGTTAATACTAGGCAACGCAGGTAAGACTGGTTGTCAGACTTTCAGGTCACTGAACTTGAATTTGAATAGGGGATCGGACAAAAAAAACTAATTAGTCCGTCAGGTAGATTTCCAAAAATTATTGGACACGTATTTTTTTTTTTTTTTCACGTAAACTTAAAATGAAGACGATACAGTGCTTCGAAAACTCGTGTGACGTCATATGATAGTACATTTTGACGACACAAGTGACGTTTCAAGCCCCACTCCAAGATCTTTGACGCGTTTTATCTTCGTCATTTTTTATTGATTTGATAAAATAAAAAACACGTATTCAATATTTTTCGATAATCTAACTTACGGACTAAACAGAATTATATTATTTTGACCCAGTCCGATCCCCTATTAACGGGCTTTCCGAGGCACGGCGGAAACTCGGTATGTAATGGGCGGTTACCAACCCACAGACCAACCTTAGCAAGTGCGGCATAACCTGAACATCGACACGAGTTACAGTTATTATTAAACCACGAGATCCTAACTTATTTTTACATCAAAACATGCGTACAGTATAACTTATATACCAACTGTGAAAACTTACCAAGACAGTCATCCAATCAATAAAACATTTTTTGAATCATAAGAAACTTTCAAAAATGTTATGAAAACAAACCCACGAAAGTGTGCATTATTAATAGACTTTATAATAGGTATTCGAATTTGAACTTTTAATTGATTTGCCGACTTCGAGTGAGAACTTCCGACTACGAAACATAGGTAAGGAGGAATATTAATTTTATTAGAGAATAATTTATGAGTTCTAAAACGCGAATGTCGTTCGTAATTGAATATTTCTTCGAGTTGTTGAAATGCCTGTTTCATTTGCACAGGTTTAAATATTTTTGGGGTACAGTATTCCGGTTGTGGAGCCCTGAAACAGCCAGAAGGCAACGTGGTAGACCTCGTAGCGGATAACGCGACGAGTTGGACAGAACCAACGACCAGTGGTCCACATTGGCCCTTTTTTTTCGTTAATCATCTACTAAGAAATGTATAAACCGTCGCCAAATTTTGACCAAAACTCGCGGTCGTGGTCATCGCGCTTAATACGTGAGGTCCCTTAGAACTGACCTTTTTATTTTTCAAAAAGTTTTCCCTATCAGTATCGGCTTCCTTTCTACTTAGAAATCTATTTGGGGAAAAACCGTGGACTGATTGTACGTGACTCAAGTACACAAAAGAAAAAAAACCGCGAAGTTCCACGTGCAATTTTTCATGAGACCGAATAAAAACACTCGTAATACGAAGACGAGAGGCTTTTCCTAGGAACAATAACAAAAAGATGTAGGTATACATTTTTTGAATAGAATTTCCTTTTCCGATCTCATGTTAATAATAATAATAATAAGCCCTTTATTCCGAACCAAGCAACATATTACTCACTAAGCTTAAACATTACATACAAAAACAAAACTACAAAATGTCTCTTAGTTCGGCGTGCCTATTGGCAAAGGCCTCCTCCAACGATTTCCATTGTTGCCTGTCTTGGGCAACCCTTCACCATTTCCATGGAGAAGGGATCTCATGTTAAAAACGACATAATAAAATCCATTCAATATTAACAACATATTAAGATACGTCACCCTGGATTTGTTGTTCCCGAATCCCCGAAAATGCGAGGATTTAGAATCGCGGCAAATCCCAGTATCAGGCATAATGGGTGCAAATTTGTGAGGCTTCGCGGTGCCACCCGCCAGAGCGGTGCTAAGCTCAGATTTGTTGCTTACCTACCGTATATTAAGCCCCAATAATGGCATAAGCTATATATTATGTGATACAGCCGCTAGTTATGGCTCTGATAATCTCGGAATGACAGTGTTTCGTCTTACTATATATGTACAGTCACCTGCGAAATTGCATGGATGCCCTAGTGTGTATTTTCCTGTGAACATAGTCGATAACTAGTTTACGTTAGGTGGCGTCATTTCTCGTTTCACACGATTTTAGTTATGAATTGTCCATTCATTTTTGCAGGTGACTGTACATGCAGAAATAAACTCACTTCCTTTTCCCATGGGGGTAGGCAGTAACCACAGATTAGATTGTCTAAGTGTTAACCAACAATAAAAAACCAGCTTCAGCTTCTATTGGGTTCATCCAGTATTGAGTGACGAACTCATACAATTGCGAATTTTTAACGATATATCCAAATGAAGAATAATTAAGGGATGTTTTTTGTTTGTTTTTTTTTTTTTGTTTTGTTTTTACTTTGTTAACTTTTAATTTTCTGTCAATTTGTTTTGTCCTGTTGTGAAACCATTAAATCTATTTTCTTTCTTTCTTTCTTTTATACACAATGTTGATAGCTGTGCAGACTTATTGTAATACGGTAGTGGGAATCATAGATACCTATTTATGATTCGCCACACATCGTCGACTTTTTACAGATCTACATTTACATTTTATCAATATGGGACTGTAGACCTACCACTTCTTACCGAGAGCAGCTACCACTACAGAACATTTAAAGCATTGTAACTATAACTAATAGTCAAGTCCAATTCTACATTTACATGGAGCCCATGGAGGTGAAGAGTAGACCCACAGTTTAATATTACAAAAGGTAGCTACTATAATTCGCATATGACAGAACATTTGTTAAGATCTTAGGTACACTATGACAAATAAAGTACCAAATCCTCCCCGATCCTACGTCTGCTAAGACCTAACGACGCAAATAGTATTTTAAACCTTCAACAATTTTTATGTCTATTATGACTAGACCATGAATACTTGTACCCGTAAAGGAAACATTATGAAATAATTTGGTAATACAAACAAAACTTCGTAATCTCACAGAATTTGAAAAAAAAACGTAAGTAAATTATATTCATTGGTGGTCTTTGATTTCCCGTTTAGAATTTATGAATAATTCAGTGCACCCTTCATCTCTCCTTGTTTTTCATGGAATTATTTTTATCTATTGTATTTTTTTTTAACACTTTATTTACTTAAATCTTCTTGGTAAAAAAATAGATCTGATGTTATCTTGCTACTACGGCTAGTTCGTACTGTAGAATTAAACATATAATCATTTTGAGGCACTAAAAAAACATCTTAACCGAAATAAAATCAACGATTTATCTATCTTCTAATTTGTCTATTAGCGTAAGTATGAACGACCGAATGTGGCCAGTATAACATTATCAACCAGCCTGCATGATCTGAGTTCCTACAGAACCCACTTTTTAGGGTTCCGTACCTCAAAAGGAAAAAACGGAACCCTTGTATGAACACTCGTGTGTCTGTCTGTCGGTCCGACAATCCCCTCTTATCTCCGAAACTACTAAAATTTTGAAAAAAATACAGAAATTAGTTCAACACTTATAGATTACAGGAAAACCTTTAAGATGTCTATGGTTCTAAAATAACATGGAAAACCTCTCAATATCTAAGTACTAAAATGGTACGGAATCCTACATGTGCAAGTCTGACTTGCGCTTGGCCATATTTTTTTACGTAACGGGGTCACTTATACACAAAGTTGAACCAAACATCTGCGTTATCAATATCATCTCCCACTCAATATTGAAAAATAACAACGATAAATTAAAATTATTCCACCACTTCACTTAACAATACGATCCTATATTTTTACAAAATGTGCAGCGAAATAAAGTTCGTTTTTACAACCGCGTACCACTGCAGTCGGATACCAATTTGCTATAAAAGTAAAAATGTATTGGAATCAAATGAACATATTCGTACTGTCGCGCTAGTGCTGTAACAAATATCGATATAAAGTATCGACATCGTAATGCGATTTTAATGCAGCACTACGGGGCGGTTTGCGGGCAAACGTTGTTTGTGTGCTACTATTTGTTCGACCTTATTAACTTGAATGTGGGTGAAATAGTAGAATTACAGAACGTTGTACATATAGAGTATTGCACATGGAAGTGGGTAATCGATCGCTTGTCACAATGATGTGTGTTATGTGCCTTTGATGTTTAGAGCAGACACCTTTTTTATGGGGTGGGTGGGAAATCAACAAATGACTCCTCCCGCTCTGGGCAGAGCGGTAGGGAGTGTCAGACTTCTACTGCCTAAAACCACCCATGTTCCTTCTTAGCCCTTTGTGCCGATGCCGCGGTATCTCTTTCGAACAACCCGTAGCCCCGACGGACGTCGGCCCTTGCGGGCCCCTTCCATGTTGCTGGCATCTCTTTGTGGCGCGCGTGGAACACCGACGCGCCGTCGACATGGCCTGTCGTCGCCCATTCCTCACCGTCCACAGGCCCACGCCTACGGTGGCCGGAAACCATATAAACAGACGCCTGAGGGCAGATACTACAGCATAATGAACCAATTGTTAACGATAACATCATCATCATTCCAGACGAAAGACGTCCACTGCTGGACATAGGCCTCCCCAGGTAGCGCCACATTGACCGCTCCAATGCGTATCGCATCCACCGGGTCTCCGTAAACTTCACCAAGTCATCAGTCCACCCAGTGAGAGACTTGTCAACGCAACGTCTTCCAGTTCGCGGTCAGTACTCCAGAACTTAATACTATATAATAACGGTATAGGAACATTCTATCATTTCTAAAGTAAAAGCAAAAATGTGAAAAATAAAAATACGTTTAAAAAATACACAAAAAAGCTGTGCTTCTCGCACACAAATCAAGTAAAACGCCGGACCAACAGTAGCGGCGGGCTTGGCTTCACAATAAAGCGAAATAATCACCATCCCACGCACAGCGTTGTGCCAGTAATGAATGAAGTTATTGTTTTGTTGATGCCATTATAGACCTACGGATAGCCGGACCGGGCCTGCCCTCAATAGCCCCAGTGAATTGTGGCCAAACCCGTAATGTTCGCGAACTTCCTCTTTGTGCTTTACTTTCGCGGAAGAAATATTTTATGGCGAATTTGAGGTCCAATAAAGGCAGAAGAAGTGTTCGTGATAAATCTTAGTGTTTCACATTCTTGTGATAGTTCCCAGGTGTGGCGGTAACGAGGTGGGATTGTTTGCCACTTACAAGTTCTACTTGTGAATTATAGTTCGTGTTTCGGTATTGAGAAAACTTACACTTCTAGTGATAAAAAGTTCTTGTTTTATCGTTTTGCCGCACGGATCGAAATATCGACGTGCCTTGAAAGACGCAAAACTTTATTAAAAGGTAGCCTTCGAATCAGTTTTAAATTATTTTGACGACAGCAGCTGTTATTATTGAACCTAAGTATAAAGAAAATACCTACTCGTACATTCAAAATATTACTACGAATGAATAAATAAATAATTTAACCGTAATGATTTTACACGGGGGCGTCACTGAATAAATCAAACTGAGTGAATGTCGGCTCTGTGCTACTAATGGCGGTTTAAAAAATAAATACGACTTTTGCTTTTTTAAAAAATGTTTAGAAGAAAATTATATGCATCAATTTAGTCTGACAAAATATTAACTATTTTAATAAATATTT
Source organism: Diarsia dahlii (assembly GCA_949775195.1). Lineage (NCBI taxonomy): Eukaryota > Metazoa > Arthropoda > Insecta > Lepidoptera > Noctuidae > Diarsia > Diarsia dahlii. The sequence continues at coordinate 20,756,013 of OX459197.1, read as the reverse complement.
TAATAACTGCAGTTATATATTTAAATGTAAAATGAAATCAAGTAACGGTAAATAAATATTTAATTAACTAGGTATTTATTCAAAAATCTATTGTATTATTTGTTTTACAGTTTATTTAGTAGTATCATGATCCGTTTTCGAACTGGAGAAACGGTTCGGTTGGCATATACCGTGTGCTCTACTCCTTACGAATTAGTGGTTTGTTTCACAGGTAAATATGTAAAAGGCAATACATCAACATCTGCGTAGCCTTTTCCCAACTATGTTTGGATCAGCTTCCAGTCTAACCGGATGCAGCTGAATACCAGTTTAAAGAGCACTTATTCTACATAGATGCACTGTATTTGGTATTTTTACACAACACATTATTTCTAGCACCCTGAGGTTTTATTTTTATAACAAAGCCATCGCCGCTTCATCTGACAACATGTTCGCCATTCAGTATAATACAAAAGGACCTCGCATTCTGCCCGCCCCTTTAGGGATTACGCGTGACAAATTAACGGAGCGTTCGATGATACACGAATTGAAACGAATCGTATATGACACTGAGCTCCAGTTTCTCAGAGGAATTATGGTTTATATTCCAACTTCGATTAATTATATCTTTTCAATTTAACTTTTTCACACAACAGCGGTGGCCCAGTGGTGGCGGCCCCGACTTACAAACAGTAGGTCGTGGGTTCGAACCCAGGCAGGCAACATTACTTTGTGTAATTTATTTCATCACCGCTGCTTTCAAAACGGTGTAAGAAAACATCGTGAGAAAACCGGCATGTCTTAGAACCGAAAAATTCGAAGACAGATGTGACATCTACCAATCCGCACTGTACCCGCGTGGTAGATTATATAGCCCATTCCCTCTCAAAGAGAGGATGCCTGTGTCCCAGCAGTGGGAACATTAATAGGCTGTTGATGATGATTAGACCACACATAGTCTTGTCGTCCTGGTTCAATAAGAACATCATGTCAACAAAGGCCTGGAGGAAAAGAAAACTAATGTACTGAACCGATTTTGATGAAATTGCTATGGGACCAATCGTAAAGCATATCTTTCCATATAAACAATAATATTTTTTCAAATCGGTTCTTAAATTTCGGAGTTATGAGTATGACATACATACAAAAAAAAACATATAGGCGAATTGAGAACCTCTTCCTTTTTAGAAGTCGGTTAAAAACAAGTAAGAAATAAAATACATTTATTTAACACAGACTTAAAGACAAACTGTATATTCTGCAAGATACACACAGAAAAAAAAGAAAATCTCCTGATAGGCCCAGTTCAGCAAAAGATGCTAGACAACTACCGCCTTATTACAAAACGTAGTTAAACCTGGTTTAACTTAGACCTGGTTTATCTCGCATGCTGTCACTTTCTTTTGAATATTATTGAAGTGAGACGACGGCCGTTGACTGGCCTGTTGGTCTAGTGGTTAGTGACCCTAACTGCTATGCCGGAGGTCGTGGGTTCGATTCCCACCCAGGACAAATGTTTGTGTGATGAGCACGATCATTTGTTCTGTGTCTGGGTGTAATTTATCTATAATATGTATGTATTTAGAAATATTTAAGTATGTTTATCAGTTGTCTAGTACCCATAACACAAGCTCTGCTTAGCTTGGGACTAGATGGCGTTGTGTGATAGTTGTGGAATATTATTATTATTATAAAACTACGTTTTGTAATAAGGCGGCTAGTGCCTTAGTTTTCTGATGCTGGTTTTCAACTGGATCTGGAATGGTAAGGTGTTAAAAGTTATTTCTGAAATAGCCTTCTTGAATTGTGCTATTACTCCTTTCTTCGTTCGAACGTATTTAAATAACTAAATTATTTTAAATACTAATTCAGTTTTAACCACTGGGCCACGTTGATTTATACGACATCAGTGCCATTCTTTAGGTTCTCAAAGGTCCAAGTAACACCCTGGACGGCCCCGCTGCCGCTATATAAACTCGTTAATATTTTCTTCTTGACAGACATAACATCAAGCCTGATTTTGTTCCATTTTACATGGAACTTGAACATAATATGTTCAAGCCTAAGACATCAACTGGGCAGAAAAACAGATACCGGGCAGATGAAGACATTCATTTATAATCTAGGTAGATATTAATTAATTAACATTGTAATTACTGTTTGCAGAACCCACTCGTGAAGTTTTAATTAAATCAGTTACCGGTGAATGATAACTTATTTCATCAACACTGTACATTAATTAAAAAGTATAAAATAAACTAACTAACAAGAAACTATAAAAAGGTATCAAAATACTGCTCCTCAACGCTGTCAGTCAGTAATGTCATAATGTGCCCAAAAGACTGGTGGCATTGTCTCGTTGTATGGCAACACTTAGCCTCTCGCCAAGATAAAAGTTGAGCAACTAAGCGTTTGGAAATTTCCTTAAACAGGCTATGAGCACTCGGACCCCACGGTCCCAGAGTTTCAACCCCAAACGATTCGAAAATATAGTTTCCTCAAAGGTTACTGTGTAAACATTTCCCCAATATGTTCCTTAGAAAGATCCCATATTTCTACCAACCCGGAATTAAATTTCCCATGGAAGGTAATCCCTATGGAAAGTAGTATATCTGATTAATCCTGCTCGAACTGTGGCTCATCATTTGTTTATAATATATATTCATCTGTATGTGATGTACCCTTTACTTGCTCGATGAAATATTAAGTTGGTTAAATAGTAAAACAACTAGGTGTACCCGAAATTAATAAGATTACCTGTTTAACGAAAATAATAGAAATAGAAGAATAGAACAGTACACACTTGATAAAATTACCTATTTTATTTTATTAGCCTACTATTTTTCAGTGCTGGGCAAAGGCGTCCCCCAAATCTTTATTACCTTCCTTATGCCTTTTTGCTTTCTCCGGTAAAATAATGGGTTAAGAACGAATGAATCCAAGTCGTCACGCCAGCGTTTCTGGGACCTGCCTCGAATGGATAATTTAATACACGGTGTGCAGGACCCATGACTCACACCGGTATTCATGAACATTACTATGAGGTCTCACAGTGCGCGTGGACGCACAGGGTCCCAAAAACCTATTCTTAGACAACACTTGAGGGACGAACGACACTATGCGCTCATTTTATTGAACGCACAGCTAAAGATGCTCGCTAGCTACTTTAAGCTACGCATAGTGACAACTCAACACAAATTCCAAACTGGTATCAGGTATTAGGTTATGTTTGTAGTGATTTGTGATACGCTGACTTGTTTTGTTTGAATAATTGCGATGGATTACAGCAGCGAAGATGATTTTGATAATTATATCCTTGAAAGAATAAACATGCAAAGAACAATCAGCACAAGAAAAGTGATACGTGACTTTCAAAATCCTTTCGATTATTACAGTGCAGATGAATTTAAAATTTTACAACAACTACCTACTCGACAAAACATCAGAAATACACAATCATCCAACAGAGAAGAACAGCTATTTAGGAGATCATTTATAACACGCCATTTTTAATGTTTAGTCATATAAAATAAAACAAAATGTATATTAATTTTGAAGTAGTTTTTTTAATAATTCTATTTCCATCTTCATTTTTTTAAATTGTTAAATTATGTGAAAACTTTAATACAGTCAACAAAACTTTTAAAACAATCTTTGTTTCTAAATAATATCTTGGTTAGTTGGTTGAGGTTGACGTTTTTTATGTTGTCACAGCTGCATCACAGCTGTCAGTCAGTCAACCCGAGTGAAGTCGCATCACAACGTTAACCAATCACAGCGCCCCATTCAATGCTTTGCGTTCGCACAGCAAAGAGTCCACCAAGTATTGTCTATGAAATGAATGGCCTGCCATGACGAACGCAGTGAGAAATACCTTACTTAGCATAGTGTTGCTGCCATACTTATTTAAGTAGCGTTCTTGAATACGGGTGTCACACCCGTATTCAAGAACGTCAGGTATCACTTTTCTTGTGCTGATTGTTCTTTGCATGTTTATTCTTTCAACGACACAATTATCAAAATCATCTTCGCTGCTGTAATCCATCGCAATTATTCAAACAAAACAAGTCAGCGTATCACAAATCACTACAAACATAACCTAATACCTGATACCAGTTTGGAATTTGTGTTGAGTTGTCACTATGCGTAGCTTAAAGTAGCTAGCGAGCATCTTTAGCTGTGCGTTCAATATAATGAGCGCATAGTGTCGTTCGTCCCTCAAGTGTTGTCTAAGAATAGGTTTTTGGGACCCTGTGCGTCCACGCGCACTGTGAGACCTCATAGTAATGTTCATGAATACCGGTGTCAGTCATTTACGTATTCTTCACATCAAAATTAGTATTTTACAAAAATAATTTCTGGTAAATTATTGTTTTAGTTTTGCATTGCAGTTTGTCGTGCAATATAAATCATGCAAAAAAATATGCATGAAAGTAAGTCATGTAACGAAGGTGATTCTCAATTAGAATACCTTACATACCATACCTTGTCGATGTTCCTCACATTCGAACGAAGCGCTTTGCCAATTCTTTTATAATGCGCACAGTCAAACAGTGGAACTCCCTGCCTGCGTCGGTTTTCCCGAGTTCATATAACCCCAATCTATTTAAGTCGCGAGTAAATAGGCTTCTTCTGGGTAAGCTTGTTCCATCGTCGACCCCATCTCTGCCCTTAGGGCAAGATTGAGGTCAAGAGTAAGCCCATCACAAATAAAAAAAATAAAAGAAGCTTTTTGCTTTTTCGTATTTGTACCACGATTTTTGCTATTGCCAGATCATCTGTTATTTCCATGTAACTTTAATTGCATTCTACAGCCACTTGTTGAACCTGTCTCGTTCTTTCTAGAACGTGGCGAGAAATTAGTTCTTTGTTTGCACCACGAGTCATGTTGAATCATACCACACCTCGGACACTCCATACAACGCCCGCAAAATAATTACCTATTACTACTACATAAACAAATAACGTTTGTGCACGACGTGCACGTGCAAATGTGTGCGTAAACTCTAGTAGGGTTATCGTAGCCTAAAAAATGGCGCGGAAAGTGCAACGGTCTGCGTCGCGAAAGCCGAGCGGCGACTGATGCGAGCGCGAGCCATTGCTCAAGTGGCGACGACGAATACCTCGAAGTGCGGGGTGAGGTGCGGTATTTAATATGAGCGCGGGGAGGTGAGTGTCCCTTCTGTACGTAGTACTATTATGTATTCTGTGATCATACTTAAATCCTACCCAAGATAGATAACATCCCTTCGGGGCTGTGGGTTGTTCGAAAGAGATACCGCGGCCTCGGCACAAAGGGCTAAGAAGGAACATGGGTGGTTTTTAGTCAGTACCTAGAAGTTTTTAAACTGACATGGTCACTGACACTACTATTAATATCATAAACGGGATATTTACCATGTTTGATTTTTGTTTCGAGTTCCCGATATTTCGGCGCTGTTACAAGCACCATGATCACGGATAAACTGAAGTCATTGCGGGTGGATGTTGGTGAATGTACCGAACGCAAAAAACGAACAAGAAAGAGGGTAGACCGTTTTGTCTGCTCATAAACATCCACCCACAATGACTTCAGTTTATCCGTGATCATGGTGCTTGTAACAGCGCCGAAATATCGGGAACTCGAAACAAAAATCAAACATGGTAAATATTCCGTTTATGATATTAATAGCAGTACCTAGAAGTCTCACACTCCCTACCGCTCTATCCAGAGCCGGTCCTTTCAAGGTGTGAAATTATCAAATGACCCCCATGTGGGTAGGATATCAATCCCACCCCAAAAAATAAAAATAAAAAAGATGGATAACATGCAAGGTAATTTTGCTAGTCCGGTGCATAAATTAGTTGAACTTTAGATAAATATCATTTTCATGAGCGCAAATGTTGTTTCAGTCTCAAATTCTACTAAATTGGTGCATCAACAGTAATGACCATGCTTATTAATGTAATATTCATACTTTTTGTGCTGTTTATTAAACTTTTAAGGTCTACTGCCAAAAATATTTATAATGTACTTTCGGAAATTTTATTTCTTCATGAAGTAGGTACAGTAGATATTGAATATTCATCCGTTTCTTCTTGCATCGCTTTTAGATAAATCTTAGAAGCACTATTTTGAAAAAATATTCCAACGCTATTCTGTAGTAGAGTATATTTTCCGGTTGTAGTATCAACACATGAAATACCTTCGTGAACGTGAGACGCTTTCTGGATAAATGTCATTTCGATGAGTAGTCGCAAATGTCGCTTCAGTTTCAATTTCTTCCAAATCGTGTACCTGCAGCAATGGCTATACCTGTGTCTAACATAACAATTTTTTACTTTTTATCACATACCTTGTCAGAAGTATTTAAGTATGATTGTTTAGAATTTTTTCTTTGCCAAAAGCGACATTATAATAAATCTTCAGAAAAAGATACGTGTGGTTAAACATTCTTATTAGAGCCCCCTGGCGGGCTGACATGCCGTTAACAGTCCGCCACAGAGATCTCCGATGACGGAGGAGTTCACAGAACCAAACAGAAGTAGAAACAAAAGCAACATTCTTTGAAAACTTTTCAACAATAGGGGATCGGACTGGGTCAAAATAATATGATTCTGTTTAGTCCGTAAGTTAGATCGAAAAATATTGAATACGTGTTTTTTGTTTTATCAAATCAATAAAAAATGACGAAGATAAAACGCGTCAAAGATCTTGGAGTGGGGCTTGAAACGTCACTTGTGTCGTCAAAATGTACTATCATATGACGTCACACGAGTTTTCGAAGCACTGTATCGTCTTCATTTTAAGTTTACGTGAAAAAAGAAAAAATACGTGTCCAATAATTTTTGGAAATCTATCTGACGGACTAATTAGTTTTTTTTTGTCCGATCCTCTTCTCCCTTACACCTTAGCATCTAGCTCGGGTTGTTCACAAGAGAAACCGCGGCTTCGAAATAAAGGGCTAAGAAGGAACATGGGTGGTTTTTAGTCAGTAGAAGTCTGACACTCCCTTTCGCTCTTCCCAAGAGAGGGAAAAAAAACATCTAGCTTTTTCACACAGTTTTCAACGACGACGTTCCATTCTTACAAAATAAAAAACACGAGCAAACATGATTCCCTACAAAGAACATCATCTTCCGAACTTTCATTATTATCTTAGTACACCCTCACTGGTAATGCTGCTTACCCTCCGTACAGTACACGTAATATCAAGCTCGCCGCAATATTCGGGCACTTTCAACGACCTCTGATTTATAACCCACACGCCACGAGCGAAACCAGGAACTGCTAAGATTACAATATTAAATTATCATTTTCAGTATAATTATCTTTTGATTTAATATTCATGAAATGTAGGTATGTGTTTAAGTACAAAACTAGAGTGTGTGCTTTATTCTGCCAAGAATTAATTAAAATTTGATTCGATTTTTTCAATGTTTGTCTATTTTCAGCAGGAAATTGAATTTGGCGTAACCAAAAATGTTGTAATAGATACTTACTACTCTACTAGTAAAATAACTGTACACGTCTTTGACTTTGATAGCTCATATCTCGATAAAAAAACTTGTTGAGAACATTTGGTCTCATACAAAACTGGTTGTACAAGGGTGGAAGTTAGGCAGACCCAGGTAATTTAATTATAACAAAATGGTGGTATTTTATATCCTGTACTCAATATAACAAAATAAAATATTAAAGAGTATTTCTTGAAGACAACCATTTGTTTTCTATGTTTTAACAGTTCCTTTTTGGCGGCAGCTATCAAATACTCCAATTATATTAGACACTAGCTTTTGCCCGCGGTTTCGCCTGCGTGGATGTCGCGTAATAATATTCCAACAAACTTACATCCCTTATTTAACTCCCTTAGGGGTTAAATTTTGAAACCAAAATATACTAAAACCTTCCTCGAGAACCACTTTATCCATTGGTAAAAGCAGCATGAAAATCGGTGCAGTAGTTTATGAGATTATCGCGAATAGACAGACAGACGCGGTGAAAGACTTTGTTTTATAATATGAGTGAAGTGATAGTGATATAAGTCACCACTCAAGCCCAAGTAAAGGAAAAGTAAAGGAAGTTTAAAAAAAAAAACTCATTATTTGAAAATCTTGACATCAATGCCAGCTTATATCTAAATACAAAGACCCTCTCTCGCGTTTCGTACCTCCATGTAAATGAAGTAAGTGGCTGAACTTACTAACTTCGTATATAATGGAATGAGATAATTTAATGCCGTACCACTGGCCTCTGATACTGCTATTATGTACTTACTATTCACACTTATATGCTTTTGTGAGCAGTGATATATTATGTTTTGTTGACTGCAGTACTTGATTGTGGGATTAAGTTCAATAGAACAGATTTCTTCCTGGCTTCAAAATAACTACTATATTTTTAGGGTTACGTACAAAAGAGGAAACCTTTAAGATCACTTCCTTGTTCGTCTGTCTATCCGTGCGTGTCACCACCGATTTTCTCAGGAACGGGGGACCTAGCAAGTTTTTTCATAGGTTCCACCATGGCAATAGGGATCATTAATCCTCCTATATTGACAGACATTCTTCATTTCTGACACGGAAAAACCTTTAACAGTTCGTGGTCTTCAAAATTTCTTACCAATGAAAAACAATACATTATAGTAAATAATAGAAAAAGTGTATTGCTAGAACACCCCAAAAACTGATAAAAAAACGGTAACGGAAACGGTGCAAAGCGACTACTAATCGTTTACGTAAAATTGCATATTTTATTCATTCGCTGCGAGTCGATGTTAGGATAAAATTTAAACAATTGATATTGTACGGGTTTGCTCGTACATTTATTATTTTTATTCGTGCAAATACATATTAGGAAGAACTCATTAGCCCTTAGGAATTAATCCTGCTAAAACGGCATGGCAAACGGATTGATGATCACAGTACCTATTTTTTTTTTCTTAAAAACTTTGCCCCACACTAGGAATTTCTCCTGTATCGTGAGTGCGTTCACAATAGTACATTGTTACATTAGGGGTGAAAGTAACTTATTTAGTCCCCGAGACGGGGTTTGGCGCCTGAGCGCAGCGAGGGCGCTAATAGTTCGAGGGACTAAATAAGTCTTTAACCCGAGGTAAACACTGTGCTTTTCATTACGAATACAAGGAAAGTTGATGGGAATAGGCTTGCGCCCAATTACCTAAATCGAAAGAAAGAAGAAAGAAAAAGTAAGAAACATGAGAGAAACACTTAAAATCGATTAAATCTAAACGGTGGATGGCAATAGGCTTGCTCTTAATTACATTGGTTGATGGCAATAGGCTTGGTCACAATTACCTATCTAAATCGGTGAATGGCAATAGGCTTGCTCCTAATTAGATTGGTTGATGCCAATAGGCTTGCTCCTAATAAAATTGGTTGATGGCAATAGGCTTGCTCCCAATTACCTACCTAAATCGGTGAATGGCAATAAGCTTGCTCCACATTTGTTGATGGCAATAGGCTTTCACCTAATCACATCAGTTGGTGGCAATAGGCTTGCTCCCAATTACAATATAGTACATTGTTACCTTAGGGGTGAAAGTAAGTCCCCGAGACGGGGTTTTTCGAGGGACTAAATAAGTCTTTAACCCGAGGTAAACACTGTGCTTTTCATTACGAATACAAGGAAAGTTGATGGGAATAGGCTTGAGCCTAATTACCTAAATCGAAAGAAAGAAAAAACAAATTGACAAAAAAAAATAAAAAGTGAACATAAGAGAAACACTTAAAATCGGTTAAATCTAATCGATGGATGGCAATAGGCTTGCTCCTAATTACATCGGTTGATGGCAATAGGATTGCTCCTAATTGGTTGATGGGCAATAGTCTTGCTCCTAATTACATCGGTTGGGGGCAATAGGCTTGCCCCCAATTACATCAATTAATGGCAATAGGCTTGCTCCTAATTACATTGCTTGGTGGCAATAGGCTTGCTCCCAATTACATCAAATAATTTGACAGTTGTCAGTAGAAAGCGATTCTCCCTAGGGCTGAAAAGTAGTACTTTCAACCCGCTCCGCAGGCATGTCATGACCTACTTTCAGAGTATGAGTAATGAAAAATAATTTGACAGCTGTCAGTAGAAAGCGATTCTCCCTAGGGCTGAAAAGTAGTACTTTCAACCCGCTCCGCAGGCATGTCATGACCTACTTTCAGAGTATGAGTAATGAAAACATTTAAACTCACGTACACAAATACCCAGCAGCGGCGGTCCAGTCGGCCCAGGAGCAGCGGTGCCGCCACCACTGGGCCACCGCTGCTCACTGGGCGTGAGCAGCGGTGGCCCAGTGGTGGCGGCCCCGACTTACGAACAGTAGGTCGTGGGTTCGAACCCAGGCAGGCACATTACTTTGTGTAATTTATTTCATCACCGCTGCTCTCAAAACGGTGAAGGAAAACATCGTGAGGAAACCGGCATGTCTTAGAACCAAAAAATTCGAAGACATGTGACATCTACCAATCCGCACTGGGCCCGCGTGGTAGATTATAGCCCATCCCTCTCAAAAAGAGAGGAGGCCTGTGTCCCAGCAGTGGGAACATTAATAGGCTGTTGATGATTGATTGATGACACAAATACCCAGACCCGAAACAACTATCTGTAGGTCATACTTACAAATATTAGTTCCGTGCGGGGATCGAACCCGCGACACACAGCGCAGCAGTCCATTGCTTGAGCCACTGCGCCAACCGTGTCTTCATTATCTATGTAGACTTGTTGCGCTTCTGATAGGTAGGTACTTGATTGAAATTTTAATGACACTCACTGGCAAATTGGTATGGTCGTTGTCGATCCAGTAACAATATTCGTATAATGCTATGGATTTCATAGAAAATACCGCTTGATACTTCTACAAGTTCCTGAAAAATCCGTAGTCTAAGAGATAACATGCACCGGCTTTGTATAAAATACCCGGAACTTCCTGTTGAGCAGATATACCGTTCTGTTTAATTCCATAAGTGCGAAATGTGGGAACTGTTATCGGTTCTAAATTGATGGCCCGTGACGTAATCAGCTTATTGCGAATTGTTTCAATCCACATCTCTTCTCAACACCTACCTCTTTTCACAGCTCAGCCCAGCTCTCCAGCCCACCACTCCACTCCGCCTCAATGGAACCGCAGCCTTAAACCGGTCCAGCACAGCCCGCCGTGCTAGAATGGATCAAAGCAGAGAGGAGCGGGGGGGAACGAGAGGAGATTTGCAGAAATCGGCCAATCACATTAAGTCCAGTTTCCTCCAAAACGGAGATGTGCCAAATTCGATCAATCACAGGAAGGTCGAAAGTTCAGATGTAAATTTTCCGTTTTGGTGGAGTCCGGGCCTAAGGGTATCGACGCAAGTTGCATCCCACGCCGTAGCAATAATCTTCAAACAAACAAATGTCACCGAATTCAGAAGCTGAATTTTCTTCTGAAGTTATTTTTCACTTTTTGTGTTTTTGAAGTCGGTTTTCTTTTTTGTTTACAGATATTTTTAAAAGGTGACCTTAATTCTATCAACCAGTATTGAATAACAGTTACGTTATCTTTATCTTACACAGTACTCACACGTGTGACAAAGAACCGAGTCAACAAGCACGTAGCCGATCACCGGAATTAAAACGGTTACCCAAATAATTCAAATTCAAATTAATTTATTGTTTGTCACAGGTGAAATTAGGTCTTATAATTACGATTATTGGATCGCTGCAACATACCTATAAGGTGTACAATTTTATAGTTGCAAATTCACTTAATCAGTTAAACAAATTAAATAATACATTGATTTCAAGTTATTTACATGATACATTGATGTCATAAATATTAAATTATTCAATGATGTCATTCAAATTAAATTATTCATTTATGTCATACAAATTAAATTCCTCATTCATTCATTGTCTAAAGGTCAATCAAAGTCATCAATTTTTTTGTCATTAAAAAAGTCATTAATTGAATAGTAGGCCTTACATATCAAAAATTCCTTTAGACTTTTCTTAAAACTATTTAAGGTTACACTGCATTTTACATGTTTTGGAAGTTTGTTATAAATTTTCACACCTATCCCAAATATACTCGTTTTAAACTTAACTGTCCTACACTTAATTCCACTTAATTGATGTTTATACCGCGCACTTCTCAATGTCTCATAATTATTTAAATCGCGTTTTATCATTACTGCAACTTCATAAATGTATAGTGATGGAAGAGTTAAAATGTGTAATCTTGGAAACTCTGTTCTACATGAATCGCTTTGTTTAAGCCCACATATACTCCTAATACACTTTTTCTGGGCCTTAAAAGCATATTCTCTGTTGGTTGAATTGCCCCAAAAAAGAATACCATATTTGATGGTAGACCCAACGTATGCATGGTAAGCGCTCAGTAATGCTCTCTCGTTAACAATTTTTCTTAGCATGTATAGGGCATATGAAAATTGGTTTAATTTTTTACAAACGTGATCAACCTGAAGTTTCCAATTTAGCGCAGAGTCAATATAAATACCAAGAAACTTAGTGTTGTTCACTTCTTTTAATTGTTCGCCTTTGTAATGTATTTGTAGATTTTTTCCCGAGTTAGTATTTTTATTTGTGAAAGTCATATAATTCGTTTTGTCAATATTTATTTTTAGATTATTTGCATTCAACCATATTATGATATCATCAAGTGATTTGTTAATGTCGTTTTCATAATTGTCTTTATCTTTGTTCGTAAAAATAGCTGTACTATCGTCTGCAAATAGTATCATTTCCTGTTTAATAATTTTCGGTAGATCGTTTATGTAGATGATAAACAAGAGAGGTCCAAGAATACTTCCCTGTGGCACTCCATATATAATAGTTCTTGGGTCTGACGTATAGGTTTGTTCTATCTTTTTGTCATTTATTATTCGTGTTATCTGTGTTACTTGAGATCTGTCCGATAAATACGATTTAATAAGCTTTAGTGCATTTCCTCTTACCCCATATTTTTCCAGTTTGTTCAAAAGTATTTGATGATCCACACGATCAAAGGCCTTAGACATATCCATAAATATGGCAGTTAAATGTTGCTTGGTATCTAGCCCAGTCATAACATTCTTTAAAAATTTAAACAGAGCGCTGGTAGTGGATCTGTCTTTACGAAACCCGAATTGTTCATCTGCAAATATGTCGTTAGCATCAAAGTAGTTGTATAAATTATTATAGATTACTCTTTCAAATATTTTTGCAAAGACTGGAATTAATGCGATTGGTCTGTAATATTTCATTTCTTCTTTGTCGTCTTTTTTAAATATAGGATTTATGACCGTTAATTTCAGTTTTGAAGGAAACACTCCGTGTTCCAGGCACAGATTAATAATGTGACTAAGTACTGGAGAAATGAGATGCGCTACACTTTTAACTATTTTCGTGTTAATATTATCGTACCCCGTACTATTAGTATTTTTAAGCATTTTTATTATTTTGTCTACCTCAAGAGGGGTTGTCGGTTTCATAAAAATAGAATTGGAGTTATTATATGTCAGTGTTTTTAGGGGTATACCATTGTCTTTAGGGGTCATTTTTATATCGTCAATGAAATAGTTGTTAAATGACTGAGCTATGTCAATCGGTTCTGTAGCTATTCTGTCATTTAGTTTTATTTGGTTTATTTCCTCCTTAGGTGTTACTGTCTTGTTATTGTTTATGATTTTCCACATAGCTTTACATTTGTTTGTCGCTGAATTAATGTAGTAATTGTTTTGTGCTTTTTGCGTTTTTTTTATTATTGTTCGTAGTCTTTTTGCATATTCTTTATAGTGTATTTTGTCTTTCGACTTTGACGTTAACCTATACTTCCATAACAATTGACGTTTTCTTTTTGAGCATAGCTTAATTCCCTTGCTTAGCCATTTTGGCTTTTTTGAAATTGGTATTTTTACTCGTATTGTCGGAAAACACAAATCATAGAACAGTTTAAACAGATCGTAAAAAGAATTGTAAGCTATTTCTGGGTCATTACATGAGTAACAGTTTGTAAAACTAAGGCTCTTAATGCATTTGACAAATTTTTGAGTGTTTTCTTCACAATAATGTCGTTTATACTTATACCAGTAATCAATACTATAACTTTTCTTTACAGGGCATCTTAACAATTGTGCTGTATGATCTGACAACGAAAGCTCAAGAACGGTAGATTTGGCTCCTCTAATGTTATGCGCTATGTTGTCAATGCATGTCTTGCTACTTAACCTAGTCGGTTGTTGAATTGTTAATTTTAAATTAAAGCTCGCTAATAATTGTTCGAATTGTTGGGATACTTTGTTACTTTTTGCCCTGTCTATATTAAAATCACCGCACACTATAACTTTTTTGTTAGAATAACCTATTTTCGTTAGTAATTCTGCTAGTCTATTAAAAAATAAGTCAATTTGGTCTAGTCTATTTTTAGGTGGTCGATAAACGCATAAAATTATAATTTTGTGGTCAGTGAGTTCAATGCCACTACATTCAAAAATATTATTGACGCTAAGGCTTTTGGCTTCTGTCACAATTTTAAATTTATGTCTAGATTTTAATAAAATACACGATCCCCCATGTCTATTATTGCGTGAGAAATTATCCCCTAATATATAATTAGGCAGTTTGAGTAGTTTGGCGTCTTCAGTAGTCATGTTATGTTCCGTTATGCATATAATGTCAATTGGATTTTTATCATTATTATCTCCCAATGAGTGTAAGTGTGCAGTAAGCTCATCTAGTTTCGTTATAAGGCCGTTAATGTTTTGGTGTAGAATGGTTAAGCTTTTATACACGAAAAAAATTATTACTGGTTGAAGAGTGTTCATTTCCTAGGTCATTAATTTCTGTTTGAATGCACTTGTCAGCAAAAGTAGAAATATTATTGGTAGCGTCAAACTTTCTCCTAACATATCTATCATAATTTTGTTTATATACCTTGCTCAAGATTTCTTTTAATATTAATTGTGATGTATGCAGTGATAAAAAGCGATACTTTGGTACATAAGATGAGAAGTTCATGTCCACGTATGTTGTATGAATGTAGTGAGAACAGATAAATTTAATTTCATAATTCAACTTCCTTTCGTTTAAATAATTATTAAACAGAACTTCAGATATCATAACATTGGTATTTCTGGTATTATTTAAAAAGTTACTTAGACAGAGTTGAGTTTCTTCCGGATTTCTGTCATTAATACCTCCTAAAACAATTACAAAGTCGTTTTTATTTAGTTTTCTTATCTCAACTTTTTCAGTATTTAAAATTTCCTTTAGGGATGCCCCTGGCTTCCAGAAACACTTGACTTGAAAGTCATTGCCGATAAGTCTTTGCAGGTTTTTTTGAACATAGCGTCCCTGCTGATCCGCAATTATGATCACGTTTTTCTTTGTTTTTTCAATGTTAGAAGAGGTAGCGTTCAATTCAGTTTCTGGGAACTGCTTAGGCTCTGATGGGTTGATGTTGTTTACAGACCCTGATACCCTGTTCTTTAGTGAATTTTTTGTCAATTTATTTCTCTGCGTCTTGCTATGGTGTTGTGAACTAGTAGTTGTAGTCTGGTCTGAGCCTAATTTATTTCCTGTTTTGACATCTTGAATAAAACTTTCAGATATTATTTCCTCTTCGTTAACGTTGTCGTAGTTTGTATTCTGTACAGTTGTAACTGGTTGCTGCATATTTGTCGTAGGCGTACCTTTGTTACTTTGGTTGGTTTTCCGTTTGCGCCCCGAACGAGGAGTCAATTTATTTGTCTCGGTGGCATTTAATTCCTTGTAGGCATTTATTATTTTTATGTACTTTTGCACGTCTGTTTTTAACCTGAAGTTTTCTGAATTTAAATTTTCAATCTCCTGATGCGCGCTTTGTAGATCAGTAGACACCTGTTTAAGTTTCTCCTGTAGATCGATTATTGTTTGGCTGGCATTCAATGAGGTATTTGGTAAACTCATCATGGTCGCATCAAAAAGGGCGGAACTATCTGCAGTTAAGTCACGTAATGAGCTGCTTCTAAATAATTGTCGGTTGCGGTAGGTTACGTTTTCATCCATATCGATTTTTGTAGAAAAGTTCCCGAACATTAAAAAATTTCCACCAAGTTATATTTTATTTTTAACTATGGTATCACCATCCGTAATTATAATGCCCTCTGGTGGCTAGTAGCGGTCCTATTTGGTTCGTCTATTCGCCACTTGGTGCGTTATTAGCGCTAGTTGTCATACAATGATCACAGTCCAAAGTCCAAAATTTGATACGTTTTTGATAAACGGTTTTTACTGTTGTTGTTTTTTAAAGAATGTGTTAAAATCTATTAAAACTGCACTGGTTTTCATTATTTATCCATAATATTAGGAGTTTAGGTGTTGTCATAGTATTTTGAACACAGATTTATTGTTTACGTAGTCCGTTTAGCACTGAGATATCGCAAGTCTTTAAAGTCTTAGTATTTGTTGTAGCACTTGTCGCAAGTCGTCACAAACAATGTCACGTGAATATGGTAATCGTTGCACTGAATCGCACTCGTATTTACACTTTTTTTAGCAGTACTTTAATTATGATTTAAAATTAAATACTCGGCTCATGTAAACATTGCTAGGGTTGCCAGCCTCCTTTTTTACCCATAATGGTAACCTTAGTCGTAGAAATAATCGAAATTCTTCGATTCCTGTAGCTGTGATGTAATTTATAATGGTTTTAAGTAGTTTTCGGTCCCTGCTTGAAAGAAACAAGTGAAGTATCATCGCCAGAAGTCCTTTTTTTGGATGATAAGAAATTATCAAATGACTCCTCCTGCTCTGGGCAGGGCGGTAGGGAGTGTCAGATTTCTACTGACTAAAAACCACCAATGTTCCTTCTTAGCCCTATGTGTCCACAAAATATCTTTCTTTGTTATTAGGTACCATTGCACAGGTAAACAAACCTGACGAACATTCACCCGTTGAACGTTCAGATTTATTCGCACCATGCTGAAAGCGAATCAGACTGGAACACGGGCATAAATCTAGATCTCTCGAGACTTGTGACTGCACCACTTGTAGTGAGCAATTGTATCAATTTTGCGTCATCATTCACTTGAGGGTAACTTTGAACTGCACCTGGAGACTTTTCCACGTGAAACAGTTTAACAGGGGTTTATTAAGTAACTAGTACTTCGCCCGCGACTTCGTACGCGTGTGTTTTGACAAGGCAGATGTAAGTGGCAACGCCGGGAGGGGACGCCCTAGAAAGACATTCACTGCCTTATTGGTGATGTTCTTCAGAAAGGACAGGTGCGTAGTACTCGCAACCGGCGTGCGTGTATGACCAGATGTATGAATGTGGACGATGCAGAAGGAGTATGTAAGGATCGTGGCAGGTGGCGTTATGTGGTTTCTGTCAACCCCCATGGGAAAAGGGCGTGAGTTTATGTATGTGTACTCGGTAAACATGTTGTTTTCTAATGGTAAAATATTTTTTTAGATCGGCTGAGTAGTTTTTGAGTTGAATCGTAACAAACAAACAAACCAAACATCTAATCTTTCCTCTTTAAGCTTTTGCCCGCGGCTTCGCCTGCATGTAATAGACGATTTTCTATACAAATTTTCATCCCCTATTTAACATCCTTAGGGGTTGAATTTCGAAAAATCCTTCCTTATTCCTTGTCTACATTATAAGGAGTCTCCTCTGCGCAAAAAAACATCTTTCTAGGTTCAAGGGTTTGGGCTGGGCGTTGATGAGTCAGTGAGTCAGTCAGGACTTTTCTGTTTTTTTATATGGATATAAGTAATGCGCCTGCCTAGGTTGGAACCCACGACTTACTGTTCGTAAGTCTGGGTAATAATTTAGAAAACATCAGATGATAAGCGAATATTCTTCAATATTAAACAGTTTCTTTCATACACTTTCTGCAGTATTAAAAAGCACGTTTGTGCTATATTTATATCCTAAGCCTTATGTAAAATGCTAGACATTATGAGCTCAATCCCATTCAACCTACAATGGGTAGCCTTTTGAACCACGTCCATGATCTGCATTTTGAAGAGCATTTTAAAATAAGGTCATTCAATAAATAAGCCATTTCTCTACATCTAGTTGATGATATTTCTCAACTTTTACCAAAACTACACTCGAGAGCAATGAATCCGGGTCACTTAAAGAATGTTAAAAATCTCGGAAACTAAAAATGATAGGTTAATGCAATAAATTGTATTTAATAGACAATGTAATACTCCTTAAATGAAGGTATTAAAACTTCTTAGTTATTGTAAAGTTATATCATAAAAAAATCAAATTTGAAAAAGGGCCACTTTCGAAGATGGAACTACGTAATTACAGCATTTGGTTTTGCTTTTGTTTGTAATCTGTCATTTATGTGGGTACATAAACCATGTTGATAGTGCTCTATATTCATTATTCAAGCTGATATTATGTCGCTTACGCCTGAAGAATGCACCAGAATACTTACAATGCTGGAAACCGGCCGGAGTCAGCGCGATACAGCCAGGACTGTCGGTGTGTCGCTGTCAACAGTACAAAGAGTTCTCCGACGTTACGAAGAAACTGGTTCTAACCTACGCAGACCAGGAACGGGCAGAACCAGGTGTACCACAGCACGAGAAGACCGATACTTGGTGAACACCATGCTTCGAAATCGCTTTCTCACAGGAACTGAACTCACAAATCAGTTTCGACGCCTCGGAGGAGTAACCCAAGTGCATGGACAGTAAGATGTCGGCTTGCTGAATCTAACTTAAAACCCCTTAGACCTGCAAACGGCCCTAAACTGGAGCGTGGGCATCGTATTTCAAGACTAAGATATGCCCAGAGCCACGTAAATTGGAGTATTGAAGATTGGTCAAAAGTTATGTTCTCCGACGAATCAAAATTTATGCTCTACAAGCACGATGGAAGACACAGAGTGTATCGAAGACCAGGGGAAAGATTCAAGCAAGCATGCATCGAAGAAAAAGTAGCCTACGGTGGTGGGTCTGTACTTGTGTGGGCCGGAATTTCTTCTGAAAGTCGCACAGAGCTGGTGATCATAGAAAACGGCTCTTTAACTAGCGAAAGATATGTGGAAGAAATCCTCAATGATCACGTTGGTCCATTTATGGTCAATTTAGGCGAGGATGCTATATTTATGCATGACAATGCCCGACCTCATACAGGTAGGATTGTGAATGACTACCTTCAAGAGATGAACATTACTCGTATGGAGTGGCCAGTGCGCAGCCCGGATATCAACCCGATCGAGCATGCTTGGGACGAGCTAGGCAGATGCGTAAAACAACGAAACCCTCCCCCAATCACGCTTCGTGAGCTCAAAATTGCTCTCACAGAGGAATGGGAGAATATTCCCCAAAATCGTATAAGGAACTTGGTGTACAGCATGCCAAACCGCGTAAACGCAGTAATGGAAGCACGAGGAGGCAATACGAAGTATTAAAATTTAAGAAAATCGTAATAAAGTTCAAAAATTTCATGTTTCCTATTTTTGTTTTAAGGAGAGATCAGCAGTTTTTTTCTTTATGTAATTTTGTGTTAATAAAATGTATGGTGACTCATATTTTTTTTACTTTCATTTAAGGAGTATTACATTGTCTATTAAATACAATTTATTGCATTAACCTATCATTTTTAGTTTCCGAGATTTTTAACATTCTTTAAGTGACCCGGATTCATTGCTCTCGAGTGTATTTTCGAGGTGTTCTTTCAACCAACAATTTCAATCTTCTAACCTTCTTTATTTATTTGCGGGTGGGAAATCATTAAATAACCCTCCCGCTCTTGGGCAGAGCGAAAGGGAGTGTCAGACTTCTACTGACTTAAACCACCCATGTTCTTCTTAGCCTTTTATGTCGAGGCCGCGGTATCTCTTGCGAACAACCCGCAGCCCTGATGGGCCAATGTTCTAACCTGCGACCAAGATATTATTTAATTTGTATTTATGGTGTTCCTGTAGATCAAACATCATAAGTTATTTCTTGCTTCTATGAATACTACATATTTGGTATTACCGAGCTTTGACTGACGTGCAATCAAACCACAAGTCAGTGGCACGTCGTGGCTTTATTATGGGGATTGACTACAGAAACTCATACTTGGAAAGTTCCTACAAACACCGGAGACCTAAAGCCCCCTTCCGTAATCTGTGCCCTAGCACTCAGCGTATTTTGAACGCGCAGACGACGCCCTGATGACGCGCGTACACTATTAATGAATACTTTTAGAAAAAATACGTTTAATTTACTCAAAATATTACCTACAATGAATGCACACAGTAATACCTTTATTAGCACATTTTTTCTCTTATTGAAGTAACGGAAGTAAACAAGGGAATAAGTTTTCAGTAAGGCGACTCTTAAATTAAACAGAAAGATCTCAGAAGAAGATTTAGAGTACTCAGAATCAACTTTTAAGTAAACTCAAAAGAATTAGAAAGCCTTCAAATTTACGTAAACATCTCTTAAATAAGTTTGTGTCTCCTCCAATAACTTTACGATGGAAAATAAATACAACAAAACTTTTATTGGATCAAATATTTGTGGAAACGATCGCAAACTTCGAACGAAAATTCCTTTCAAACTTCTATATTTTACAAGGCGTTGATATTCGACTAGACTTATATTATGTCAGTTTTTTAGGTTTCTTTTCTGCCAGCCTTTCTTACTTGCTATTATATCACTTTTCAGCAATCCCATATCTCATCCTGTAGTAGTACATATGGTGACAAAGAAAATCATCAAACTTAATGCACACACTAGAACAGTGCATACAATATCAATGCACCAAATACGTTTTCTCAGAGCTCTCAACTGTAATGTATATACGAGGAAGATATTATATTCCTAGGTACACTATTCCTTGGTAGGTTCAACATAGAAAGTCTAGAAACACGGCAATAGTGCAACTACAAAAGCCATGAATCCAAGAAATGACATGCAATTCTAGAAACCCGTAAACACCAAGCTCCATTACAATTGAAACAATGTAAATAATTCTCATTAGGTATTAAGTAGTAGGTAGTAGGCTGTAGTAGGTAGTTGTATTAAGTTGCTAAACTACCATCCCACACTATTCCATCTAACTTTGTTCGTGCTAAATCCCGGAGGCAGGCAGTCCCGTGCCCCGGGGCCAGGGAATTACACTAGAATCCCGTTGTTACGTGATTCACGAATTCTTGTACAAACGTAGGTAATGAAATCTGCGAATAGTCCGGACATGTTGAAAAAATATCGGGAAAAGAATGTCGGCTACCAGTAACGATGTGGTGCGAAAATCAAAGGGTTAGCGAGGTACAGCGATGCCGAATAAAACGTGCCAAAAGCTGAATTTCAAATACAAGTTTGAAAACGTAGATATTTCGCGTAGTGGCGATAGTTTTTGAAACTCTTTGCTTTTGTGAAATAACAAACCGTAACATTTACACGGAATAGATTCGTTTCTATCTCTTGCAAAACAACTGAGCACCGTTCGAATTGAAAATTGAAGATCTTTTTGTTTTGAAAATATTCTTGTTTTGAATCTACAATTATATTTAGAAATGAATTGTATACCACAACAATTACGAATGAAAATATTAATTGAGGATCAGCAAGATCCGTAAGATCCGTAACGTATTACGTAGTAAATTCGTTGGCAGTTAACAATAGTGCTAATTTGTCAAGTGTGTCTGCCTTACATTATTATTAGCGTATAATAAACGTGTCTCGTGATGTCATTTGTCATATCGCTCATTTGAAACGTCACGGAAATTAATTTATAGGAAATGCCGCCTGCCTGCGTCGGCACCACAAAGAAACGGGGACCAGCGGTAAAGGATGCCGCGGGGGTATTTGCGTAACACGCTTATATATTGTCAATGCCTTTCACAATGATAATTCAGCATCATTCATTATATTATTTATGTAAAGCAGCCGACCAATTTTTTAATTATATGGACTACTTCTTGTAGATTTTCCTAATCTATTAATAATAAATAATAAATACATAATTTAAAAAATCTTCATAGAAGCAAAAGGTTAAATAGGTTGTTGTCAGGAATAAAAGTCAACATTAAAAAAAAAGCTAGAAGGTTGCTGAAAGTAAATAATTTATCTCCAAACCTCTATTTTATTTTAGTAGTAGAAGATTTAGTAGGTACCGTTACTTCAGAATTCTTTAATTTATTGCCACTGCTGGATAATCTCACGAAATGGAATATGAATTGTAATATGAATAAAAATTTGGCTACTCAAAAATCTTTAACTAACCAAATTAAAGACAACTGCAACAATTCGGCTCATATTTTGGATTCAAAATTACCTTTTTTATATAATTTTTCTCAGAAAGGCATTTGCGCCCATGTAGAATCCAAGTTAAGTGAGGGTGATATAAGGGGGGCAGCCAGAATTCTGTTCAGCAGTGATGTGGTGGCGCCTTACTCTCCGGAGACATTTTCAGCCCTGGAGAGTAAACATCCGGCGCCTGCGGATGGTCTCACCTTTCCCGAACCGCCAGTCCACCCCGACCCCCTCGTTCGGGATTCATCTTTTTTCCAAATTACATCCCCGCAGTTGATCGCAGCCGTGAGCTCTTTCCGAAGTGGCTCTGCTGGTGGCCTCGACGGCCTGACTCCACAGCATTTAAAAGATTTGCTGAGCCCAGGCGCCGGGGCAGCTGGTCAGTCACTCTTGAGGGAGCTTGCGGTTTTGATCAATTGAATGCTCTCCGGTGGCGTGAACGATGCCGTCGTCGATGTCTTGAATGGGGCTAACCTGTGTGCCCTTCGCAAGAAGGACGGCGGCATTCGTCCCATTGCCGTCGGTTGCACCTACAGGCGTATGGCAGCCAAAATATGCTGCAAGCTCTACAGTGAACCGCTTGCAGCTAAGTTCCAGCCCCTTCAACTTGGTTTTGGTTCCAGAGGGGGCTGCGAGGCTGCCGTACATGCCTTATCCTCTTTTTTAAATTCAAAGAAAGGTGAGGTCATTCTCAAGGTTGACGTCAAAAATGCTTTCAACTCCGTGAACATGGGACACTTTGTTGGCTGAAGTTAAAAAAGTACTACCCGAAATTTATGGTTTTATGTGGCAATGTTATAGGAATCCTACAAAATTATTATATAAGGACAAATTTTTGGAATCTGCAGTTGGTTGCCAACAAGGTGATCCTCTCGGGCCTGTCATTTTCAGTTTGGCTATTCATCCCATAATTCAACAATTAAATTCCAAATTCAACGTACGGTATTTAGATGATGGAACGCTTGGAGGTGATATCGACACCGTTTTGAATGACTTACAACTCCTCAATCAACAATTTAAATCTATTGGCCTGGATCTTAACCCCTCTAAATGCGAAATTTATCTCCCTGACATTACCGACAGACAATCGACAATAGACAAATTTAACTCAATAGCCCCACAAATCAAAATTTTAGAAAAAAGTTCCTTGTACCTCCCAGGTTCCGTATTTTATAAGAAAGTTTTTCATTTTTCATCGATGACAAAATTAAACATTTTCATGATATTTCAGATAGACTCTCCAAAATTAACCTACATTCGGCTTTCACCCTTATCAGATACTGTTGTTTTGGTCCAAATTTTATGTATTTTCTTCGTTCTTCTCCTCTGTGGACGAAACCACAACTTTTGGACAAAATTGACCAAATTATCCACGACACGCTTACATCCATTCTTAATGTGGCCCTGGACGACCGAGCGTGGCAGCAAGCCACCCTTCCAATTCGTTTTGGTGGCCTCGGCGTCCGCAAAATTTCTAGTGTAAGTTTCTGTCTTCTGTCCACAGCAATGAAAAGCTAACCAGGAAAATTTTAACCCTCTCCCTGGTTGACTCGGAAGTGCCGTGCTTGTCCGATGCAGAGAGCGCCTGGAGAATGACTTGCCCGAACACGGATCGGCCCGAGAACCCATTTTCCCAGAGACAGTGGGATGAGCCGCTCTGCAGGTTGGTACGGAATAACCTTATTAATACGTCTACCAATACTGCTGAGCGTGCCCGCCTGCTGGCTGTGGGCGAGTGGGAGTCGGGCCTCTGGCTACAAGCACTACCGTCACCTAATATAGGCACTATGTTAGGTGACACAACCTTCCGGCTCGCTACATGTTTGCGATTGGGTGCTCCATGTGGGGCTCCACATCGCTGTCAGTGTGGTGAAGCAGTCGACGGCCTCGGACACCATGGCCTTTCTTGCAGTAAGAGCGCAGGTCGGATTGCGCGACACGCCAGCATTAATGATCTTATCCGACGTGCTCTGGCCAGCTATTTTGGTACCCAATGGGTTGGCACGCGTCGATGGGAAGAGACCAGATGGTATGACCATAATGCCATGGAAGTTGGGTAGGCCTTTGGTGTGGGATGCAACTTGTGTCGACACCCTTGCGCCATCCCATCTTCCTGGCACGGTGAGCTGTGCTGGGGCGGCTGCTGCAGGTGCTGAAAACCTCAAACGGCGCAAATACA
This sequence comes from Diarsia dahlii, assembly GCA_949775195.1. Lineage (NCBI taxonomy): Eukaryota > Metazoa > Arthropoda > Insecta > Lepidoptera > Noctuidae > Diarsia > Diarsia dahlii. Next base: position 20,731,633 of record OX459197.1, on the reverse strand, counting down.
ATAACTTAATTAGTAGTTATGTGTTTGAGCCGTTTGGGGTTGAAACACTGGGGCCATGGGGTCCGAGTGCCCACTTAATTCATCAGGAAATTGCCAAGCGGTTGGTCGACTCTTCACGTGACCAGAGGGCTGGAATATTTATTGGGCAAAGAATCTTCTGGGCACTTTTCCTGTTGACAGCGGTGTGGACGAATTTTTTGACGCCCTGTAATTACTCCCCTTTTTGATACTTGTATATCATCATCATCATCATTTCAGCCGAAAGACGTCCACTGCTGGACATAGGCCTCCCCTAAGTGTAATTTTTGCTTAGGGGGGGTTTGCCATAATCGCCACGCTTGGCAGGCGGGTTGGCGATCGCAGTACGGTCGATACAAAAAGCACAGAGAACGCTGCTGCCCATTCTCTGGTACATCCCTTAGTCGCCTCTTACGACACCCACGGGAAGATATGGGGATATGTTCCGTATGGTGTCGGACGCAAAGAATAGCACCATCCCATACTTGTATATATTTTATTATTATCTTAGTTCTGTAAATAGTAGCTTTTAAATGTAATAAAAATATGAATCATTATTATGATTTGTAATATGAATTGTAATATAAATAAAAATATGAATCATTATATGATTTGTAATATAAATTGTTTTATGAATTGTAATATGAATTGTAATACGAATTGTTTTATGAATTGTAATATGAATTGCAATATGAATTGTAATATGAATAGAAATATGAATTGTAACATGAATCGAAATATGAATCATTATATGATTTGTAATATGAATTGTTTTGTGAATGAATTGTAATATGAATTGTAATATGAATTGTAATATGAATTGTAATATGAATTCTGATATGAATTGTAATATGAATTCTGTTATGAATTGTAATATGAATTGTAATATGAATTGTTTTATGAATTGTAATATGAATTGTGATATGAATTAAAATATGAATTGTAACATGAATAGAAATATGAATCATTATATGAATTGTTTTGTGAATTATAATATGAATTGTAATATGAATTGTCATATGAATTGTAATATGAATTGTTTTATGAATTGTAATATGAATTGTAATATGAATTCTGATATGAATTGTAATATGAATTCTGATATGAATTGTAATATGAATTGTCATATGAATTGTAATATGATTCGTAGTATGAATCATTATATGAATAAAAAAATGAATCGTTATACGAATTGTAATATAAATCATATGATTTTTAATATTAAAAAAAATTAAATTAAAATTCATTTATTTCAGGTTAGAGACACCCATATTAGAGACAGATAAAAAGTCACATACAATAAAATAAATAACTACAATTTCAATAACACATAATCATAATAATATCATATAATATGAATTCTAATGTGAATTGTAATATGAATTGTAATATGTGTCGCAGATTCAACAGCGAGGCACAATATTTAGAGTTGACAATTTAGAATAACGCCATCTATCAACGTTTGTCGGAAAACTCGGAAACGTCAAGCAGTGAGCTTGGGTGAGGTCGATACAGAGCGTGGCAGGTCTGGTTTGACAGCTGTCAGTTGTCATATGTCAAATGTCAGTTGTGATATGTCAGACGTCAGTGGTCAGTGGTCGGTTGACGTTGATATTAGACGCATTTGATTTGAGGGACGGGACTTTTTGGTGAGACACGAGCGCGAACGGTTGTTCTGCCCGCCTGTATCGAACTGACCGCGTTCCGTACTTTAATCCATTTCCATCGGCTTGATCGTTTGAGATTTTGTTAATTTGTTATCGGAAGTAAATAAATAGGCGGTTGTAATCGGTGTTGAGACTATTATTTCGTACCTCCGCCATGCCGAACTTGGACTCTGACAACGATGAACCCGAAATAGTTGAGCTACCTTCGTTATATGCATTAAAATATGAATTGTGATATGAATTGTAATATGAATACTAATGTAATATATCTGTCTATATGTAATGTAGGAGAAGCCAGAGCAAAATTGTAATATGAATTGTGATATGAATTGTAATATGAATAAAAATATGAATCATTATATGATTTGTAATATGAATCATAATATGAATCGTAATATGAATCGTTATAAGAATTGTTATATGAATCGTAATATGAATCAGAACATGGATCATAATATGAATCAGTATTATAGTACTCTTATAACGAATCACTTGTGTAGGTACTGCTTTTTCTCGCAAAGAAAACTTTATATAAGAATACAATTTCAAGTTAGTTTTTATTTCTCAAACATGCTTGGAAATTTGAGCATTATTTTGACAACCTTCTTCGAGATAAATCGAAATTGCTGTACTGGCCAGATACATGCGACCAGCGGCCGGCAAAAGTTGTATGAAAATCCATATCTGTCGTGTTTAGCGGCCAAATAAATTACATACTAAACTCATATCTGTCGTGTTATTTAAAAATGGAACGATCTTTTACTCTGAACCATAGCAACCAAGGAGGTGACTTATTAAAGGTTTTATTTAAATTTCGAATTGGCTGAACTCTTCAACGCGTGAAAAATTATTGTTGTATGTGATTTTGAAAAGTAAATTGTTTTTAATTTCCTCGCATTATTTGAGAAAAGTACTATACAAGCCTTGGCCACAACTAGGCATTGATGGACTTACGTATGTGTGCCTCGGCTTCGCCTCGGCCCACATTTACACGTTCGTCCATCAATGCCTCTGTTGCTGGCCGCTGCAGTAATGTACTATTGTTACTAACGCAGAACGCTAATATCATACGAAAAATAGTAGAAAATAATATATATCTTTGTTAGTTCATATCTTTCATTTATTCGACGGCCATCCTTTGCTGGTGCTTATAATAAACATACACACAATAACAAAAAAAACAGACGCCTGAATAAAAAAAAGTTATTGAAAAGTCAAATTATAAAATTAAGTCCCACGCCGCGTCTGTCTGTCTGTCTGTTCACGGTAAACTTAAAAACTACTATAACTACTGCACCGATTGAACATGCTGTTTTCACCAATGGATAGTGTGGTTCTCAAGGAAGGTTAAATAAAATTTTGAAATTCAACCCCTAATAATAATATAAGGAAGTTAAATAAGGGATGAAAGTTTGTTGGGAGATCTTTCGACATCCACGCTAGCGAAGCCGCGGGCAAAAGCTAGTGAATCTATCTATCTATGAGAAAGCAACTATCCATCAAACAGTAATCCTTTAGCATAGCAGAAGGGTCTGCTTCCTACCACAACTTACGATACAATATAATATATTTATTCCTTTTTATATTAAAACAAAAAACAGTAATTCAAACGAACGACCAGCTCAAGTACCTTGATAAATATCGCCGTTTAGAAATTTTTATCGCTCTTATTTTTCACTTACTGACTATGGTGCGTTCTTTTCTTGATTGCAATTATGTAAACAAGGACTGTATTTCGTTACTCCGAAGTTCGAAATACCGAAGTACGGTATACAGAAAGTTCGTGAGTCCGAATTACGTTAGTCAGAATGTACGCTTTGACGAAGTACGGTATTCAGAATGTTCGTTACTCCGATGTACGTTACTCCGAAAGTTTGCTACTACGAAGTACTGTACTCGGAATGTTCGTCACTCCGATGTACGTTACTCCGAAAGTTTGCTACTACGAAGTACTGTATTCAGCATAGTGTTGTACTTCATACAAGAACGTTTTTCCTGTTTTGATTGAGATGGACAAATTGTATCTGGCTTTTTGAAATAAAGATTATTATTATTATTATTCAGAATGTACACTATCGCGAAGTACGGAACTCCGAAAGTTTGCTATGACCCATTACTCAATAATAATTGAGAATATTCCTCATTAGAGAGTATTTCGAATTAGTCAAGTATTATAAATGATGATCGTCTCGATCGATTCGAAGGCTTTCTCGTAGTCCACAAATGCTAAACAGAGAGGCAGGAGATACTCTTTAACCACCAAACGGACAAACCCCTTACAATGGCATATGTAATGTCAATTTGAAATATTTTGAATGGCTGTCATACTTACGTTTAATTAACCTTAGTACCAACGTGTGGTCCGACAGACACGTCGAGAAGTCGTAGTGTTATTACCTATGTTAGTGTAGTAGTGTCCCCGTGGTTCTCTCTACCCCATGAGCAGCCCGTCAGCATTCATGTAGGGAGGCAGTGCTGGCGCATGCAATTTCAGTAAGTTTTGAATATAATAAGATCGTGAGTGGTCAATCAGACCACTCGTCGGAACTTATGTAACTTTTTTTTGATATGGCGTGTTTCAGGATAAATGGTTTTTTTCTTTTATTTTCAATCAATTTTATAAATGAATCAACCAAGTTTCTGGCATGAAACTGGCAGCCAAACGTGACCCAAATGAAAATAATATTATTCCTGATACTAGAAAGAGATAAAATATGGCCTCAAAATAAAGATCACAAACAATTTTTAACAGACTGGCTAAGTTAGTGCTCGGAGTCCAATTCTAAGGATATTGATCCGATTTCATTGCATAGGTATCTATAAGACGGCATCTAACGGGAAGGATCAGAAACTAGGGAAATGATATCACTGTAGCGTCTCTAGTCTCTAGCGTTGTTTAGGTTGCTAGGTTACGACAAAATAACTAGTTGTCAAATTAAATAATTTATTACACGAAAAGTTTTTCTGTTTGGTCTCTATCTCAGTCTCTATGCTTTCTCCTTCTATTAAATCTAAATAATACATTACATCACGATACATTTTTTTTTATTCAGTAGATATTGACACTGTTACAGAATTATATTTTATCAGCACATCATGCATATACATTTATTATTCAGGCCGGCCATCTACATTTTAATTAGTGACTTGTAAAACCTATTTGCACAATAATCATCATTTATAATACTTGACTAATTCGAAATACTCTATAATGAGGAATATTCTCAATTATTATTGAGTAAAATAATTGGTCATAGCAAACTTTCGGAGTTCCGTACTTCGCGATAGTGTACATTCTGAATACAGTACCTCGTAGTAGCAAACTTTCGGAGTAACGTACATCGAAGTGACGAACATTCTGAGTACAGTACTTCGTAGTAGCAAACTTTCGGAGTAACGTACATCGGAGTAACGAACATTCTTATTACCGTTCTTCGTCATAGCGTACATTCTGACTAACGTAATTCGGACTCACAAACTTTCTGTATACCGTACTTCGGTATTTCGAACTTCGGAGTATAGAAATACAGTCGTAAACAAGATATTTTTTACCTAGTGTTCGAGAAACGGTGATTTGACACATCGTACCGTTGGCGTCAAAAATCTTGAAAACATTCAGACAATTTCTTGAAGAAAATTCGAAATTCTTACGTTATTTTGCACTTTCCCGGTCAGTGTTAAGGCGTATGTTAAATCAAATGGGATTCGCGGCAATAACAAATGTTTTTTTACTGAGCAATAAAGATTAAAATCTCCATTGCAACCGTCTCAGTTCATAAAGGTCTCAAGAATGCCGTTTTCATCAAATAGTCACTCAAGAGATCTTTATGAACTGAGACGGTTGTTATTGCCACGAACCCTATTTTATTTAACATCTGACCGGGAAACTGCAAAAAACGTAAGAAAATTCGAATTTCGCGGGCTACCTCGTCGCATCAACCTTAAGCACGCCACACCCCAGTGAAGTTAATATAATATATCACTGATAGGGTGGGTATGTTATAGTGTCAGTGGTCTACTGAAAACTCAACTTCCGAATGTTTGAGGTTTGGCTGATTTTACATTCATTAATCTTAATCACTATACCTTTGTACATTACCTTGTAATTATGCAACGAGTCATGAAAACATTGCTACATTAGGCAGCTACTGTAAAAGTATTTCAAATATCTTCCTGCCCCTATCCTATGTCATTTGGGGTCGGCGCAACACGTTTTTTCCTTCCATTCTGCCCTGTTAGTCGTCACGTTATCATTTATTCCTTTTTCCTTCATATCACTCCTCACACACTCCATCCATCTTTTCTTTGGTCTTCCTCTCCCTCTCCATCCATCCACATTTATATTCATCACTATTTTAGTCACATGCGATTCATCCCTCCTCATCACATGCCCATACCAAGACAGTCGATTCCCTTTTAACTTTTCTGTAATTGGCGCAACTTTTAAACTTCCTCTAATATACTAAGTAGTTCCTAACTTAATCCATTCTGGTCACACCACACAATGCCACACATCCACCTCAACATTCCCTTTCAAATATGTTGATGGTATATTTATTTAAAGGTGCTTCTAAACGGGCAGTATTTTACTGCAATATGTGGTTGCAATACAGTGACACGACACCATTGCCATCAATACCATCCATACTATGCAATAATGGCCCAGCCATACAACCACACATACATATTCGGTATGGCAAAGCATTTTCACGTGTAGCCGGCAATATTGCTGAACGATGGCTTACTAAAATATTGTTGGGCCAGTTTTTTTACAAGACTGCCCAAAAAAAAGAGTGTTATTGAAAAACTTTCCGGTATAAGTGCATCCCTTTCTGACGAATAGGTATAAACCGCTGCGACGTGTCATTTCAAAAAGTATAGCTCGATTAGTTAGAAGCACTTTATCAAGTTGACTACCTCGTTGGTTTAGTGGTCGCAATCGCGACTTCTGTGTATGGGGTCGTGGTTTCGATTCCCGGAAAATTGTTGTTATTAGGTTTTCGATCAGGACTAAAAACCACCCATGTTCCTTCTTAGCCCATGTGCCGAGGCCACGGTATCTCTTTCGAACAACCCGCAGCCCCGACTGGACTTTATGACCCTTGACTCTGTTTACAAATTCGCAAATAGTAAAAAGAATGTAGTGTACTGTGTACTTTCCTTTATTGTGATTTCAAAGTGCTCTAAGCTAAAACGTCTGGTAAATTACATCTAGAAAGGGCAATTACTTAGACCCTATTGGTATCATTTGTTATTCTAGATTTCTTTAGCTGGAATTTTTAGTTTATTTTAGTAATTCAATTGATGTTGGTTACTTAGTTATTACCTGGGACTGCGCGGCTGAAAAATTAACGTTACAAATAATAGATTCAATGAGCTGAAAGTTTTATAATTTGTTCTAAAAATGACTTAAGTACGAGTTTGGATATATTGTGCTCGAATGATGGTAATACTAACATTCTATGGACTCTTTGTCTGAAATAAAAAGTTTTTTTTTTTTTTAATAAGGTCGCTATTCCATTTTTGAGGGCTTACACAAGACCATAAAATCACGCCTGTAATACCCGCAGGGTTAGTTAGAGGTGTTCTTAATAGTACACCCACATTTCGACTTTAAACACATCAGGGGAAATGTGGGTGTAGTGTGACTGAAGACTGATCTAACTATTCGCACCTTATAATGGGCCTACCACACGCACAGGCTTCTTACTTATTACCGGCAAAAGTGGCCACTTTAATATTTAATCATTCATTCTCTTAATTTATCAAGTCCAGAATCATAAAAAGTGATTTTAAAAATACTACAGGTTATTTACTAGCATGACAGTGTTTTGGATTGTTGATGTGATTTTAGATTAAATGAAATAAGATGTGGGTGGCGCTAGTTTCGGTGCTGTTAGTGCCTTAATATACCTACTCGTACTAGGAAATTAGAAGAGATTAAAACTTTGTATCACTCCAAGTACTGACGTAAGAATTTCAATAAGCATCGTATGGTAAGTGAACAACAACACGACAATTTAAAATGTAACTGGGCAGGCCACATCTGCCTCGTGTCGTATAAAAATTGAGCCAAAGTGACCAGAGATTGGGTTCCAACAAAACCAGGTGATGTGGTAGGCCCGGAAGGAGATGGCGTGACGAGCTGGACTCTCATCAAATGGATTAGGGCCAAACAGCCAGCAAAAAGACGGATAAATGTAAAGAGGGAAGGCAGGCCTTTGCCATGCAGTGGGATACATCAAACTCATAATAAAAAATAACAACGCAAGTCAAAACAAAATCAGAAAGTTGAGTGAAATGCCACATGCTAAGTTCAGAGAAATTTTCTCAGACGAGCCATTCAAAAACAAATTACAAAATACTGAAAGAAAATGCCTCTAGCATTCATCAGAAGCGTGCAACACTTCAAAACATTTTAAGGAGCAAACACATCTACACAACGGTTCCCATACCTCGGCACAATCGCACAACTTTTTCGTTACAAATGAATTCCTTTCGCAATCGAGCGTGACTAGCATGAACCAGCCAAATACGCTATTGTGGCGTACTCCGACAATGTGTAGTTGGACCCTTAGCACCTTATTGTGTGAACCCATGTTTTGTACACGCGTTTTTCAGCTCAAAAAGCATGAACGTAATAAGCATATTCCTGTAAAGAAGTTTGTTAGGTGAATAGAAAATTCTGTAACGTAAAGCTTTTTATTCGTTATTAGTTTGATTGCATTGACGCTGTTTAAAGTAATTGTGTAGTTTTTGTAATTAGCTTGTTATTGTGTAGATGTAATAAACTCACAAAAAATCTACAGCGATCAAACATCGTTGGTGTTTATTAATTAAAGAAAAAATCATTGGTCTATGGGTCGCAAACACGACGGCGGAATGTGCGTGTAGTTTTAGGTAAACCTCTGCCTAACCCTTCGGGGATGACAGGCGTGATAGAGTGAGGCGTGGTAGTAAGGAATTTAATTGCACAATAAACTGAACGACTGAGACACCGATAGCGGAAACTATAGAAACAAAACAAAGATAACACCGATATTCCTATGATTTTCAACGAATCGAAACTGTAGTAATTCTACAAATAAAACCAACAGGCGTAGCTAACAAACGAAACTAATATTAAACTACAGACCAGTTCGATTTAGGAATGCATGGAAAAACAATAGTAGGCACCTCTACCATTCCATCACAGTTTGAATGGATCCATCAACGGTTTTACCGTGGACTCCAACATTGGCGGTTTCCAAATAAATTGAAGAGAGTTAGGAAATCGAAAATATGAGCGACTGTTACAGTTCGTGGAGCGAAACAATCGGACCCAGAATTGATGAAAAATGTTTGAACGCCTAACGAGTTTAAAATTTTCCTTTGTTTTGGTGCACTGTGCCGTTTTAGGGTTAATAGGGTATTAACTACAGATTAATTGTCATTGAGTGTTTTACGGACGATTTGGCCATTTTTAGGGTTCCGTACCTCAAAAGGAAAAAACGGAACCCTTATAGGATCACTTTGTTGTCCGTCTGTCCGTCCGTCCGTCCGTCTGTCAAGACCCTTTTTCTCAGGAACGCGTGGAGGTATGAAGCTGAAATTTATATCAATTACTCAGGTCTACTGTCCCTTGAAGCTGTGAAAAAATCAAACTTCTAAGCCAACGCAATCAAAAGATACAGCCGTTTATGCCGCAAATTTTCGACACTTGCAAGGGAATCAAAACCTACAGGGTGCTTCCCGTGAACTCAGAATCTTGAAATTTGGTACGAAGCAACATCATATAGCATAGATAAAGGAAAAATTACGAAAACCATAAATTTTTAGTTACATCACATAATATATTTTTTTTTAAACGAACTTTGTAAACCTTGCAGGTTTGTACGGAACCCTCGGTGCGCGAGTCCGACTCGCACTTGGCCGGTTTTTTTTAGTCCAAACTGAAGTAAACTTCAGTTGGAACAATATAATGGCTTTAACTGTGTCCATTTATCTCGCGGTCTCTGTATTTTTATCTCGAGACCGACTAAGTGCAGTAGCTTTCAACATCTTCTTAAATAATAGAAAAATACTGATCAGACGTAGTCTTAAATTACTTGTGAGAAAACCATTTATGTCAGCGAAGCGGTACACATTTTTAGTTTTAGTTTCTCCAACATGGCTTCCAGAAACAGTGGCGTATAGTCACTGTTTTTACGGTACGGAACCCGTAATGGGCGGGTCCGTCTCGTACTTGGGTATTTTTATGATGATAAAATAACCAAATTAGCACTTGCCCTACTATGATGATAGGATCTCCTGGATTCTGGATCGAAACAACTGGAAGTCATGGGGGAGACCGATGACCTGGTGAAGACCGATGGCCTGGTGAGGGTTGCGGGGATCCGTTGGATGCCAGACGCACGAGACCGGTCAATTTGGCGACACTTGGGGAAGGCCTATGTCCAGCAGTGGACGTCTATCGGCTGAAATGATGACGGGGGAGATGTCCCCATGACATTTAGTAGGTTTGATCCCTGGACCAATAACTAATGGTCCTGGCCACTAGTCGTTGGTCTTGTCCAGCTCGACCCGCTATCGCCTTCGATTATTAAGTCTGCGCGACGCCTATATGAGCCAGGGCTCCACATAGTGGAAGCTATGTTAGTCTTACAGACAGGAGAAAAATAAATAACTAAACTTATACCTACTGTCATCTATCTTCTATAATATAAAATGAATCGCAAAATGTGTTGGTAAGCGCATAACTCAACAACGCCTGGATCGATTTGGCTAATTTTGGTCTTGAATTATTTGTGAAAGTCCAGAGAAGGTTTTAACGGTGAGAAAGTGGTTGGTAGGTAGGCAGGGTAGTAGGTAGGTAGGGTAGTAAGTAGGTAGGGTAGTAAGTAAAGTAGGTAGGGTAGTAGGAAAGTAGGTAGGTAGGGTAGTAGGTAGGTAGGGTAGAGTAGGTAGGTAGGGTACAGTAGGGTAGGTAGGTAGGGTAGTAGGTAGGTAGGTAGGGAAGTAGGTAGGTATTGTAGTAGGTAGGTATTGTAGTAGGTAGGTAGGGTAGTAGGTAGGGTAGTAGGAAAAAAGCATTGCAACGCATGCGCGGGTTCAGCTAGTTTACGATATAAGTTTAGTTTGCACTTACGCTGCTGCAAAGGCCATGATCGTAGATGACATCACGCGATCACGCTCATCGTCGAAATATCGGGAGCTCATAATAATGGATGACGGAAGATATCCCGTAAGTTTTGGAGAAAAGACGAGTCTTGATATTATGTACCCATTAGCAAACATGAAGTCCTTGCCTCCATTCAGTAAATGGGTCAAGCTGTCGAGTATTCAGTGAATATAGGTGCGAGTGACAAGCGAATAGTAGGCCTAAACACTGACTGTACTGTACTATGAATAGGTCAGATTAAACCTCGATACGACTGTGTTTTTCGTGACGGCACTTTTATCGTAGGTAGCATTTTCAGTTGTCCTCTGACTTAGCATCCTTGCTTAGAATCACAGTGATCTTTATGGGCCTTAAAATAAAGTGTTGTTCTCTAAAGTCTCTTGGGCACATTACCAGCTGACAGCGTTGAGTAGTTTTTTGATGCCCTGTAATAGTTTCTTGTTAGTGTATTTAATAGGTTTTAATTAAAAATGTATATAGTTAGTTTACTCAAATTATTCTTATTCTTACCAGTCTTCTATATCTGTTTTACATTCTAAGTTTTCACTCAACATACCCAACCACGCAATCCTAAAATGTGTAGCAGCTCAACTAAGTGTTCTTGACTTGTTTGGGTACAAGTTGAAACATCAAACGTCAAACACAGTCCTTAGAACGCTCCGATACGCTGCGGTGTTGAAAAATATTTTCGTCCGTATTTCCTTGTGTGTGGTGAACGATAGCGGGCCAACAAAGGAACGGACTGGTATCGTTTCGATAATATCAATGTTTTTTTTTAGAACACGTCTGTAACGAAGGGTTAGGCAGAGGTATATGTATATGTATCATCATTATCATTTGTACCTAATGATAATTATGATGCCATCTAGCCGATTTCGGCCACAGCGACTGAATTCGCTGACTTTCTATAGATTTTCAAGAGCTTTGTTGTGCTCCTCTTTCTTGTGTTCTAACACCCGTATAGATCTATAAACAAGTCATAGTGATTACTTGAGTAAATGTCATTATTTAAGGCGACATTACCTGCCCGCGACCTTGAGCGCGCGTTTAACTCATCGCCTAAACAAATAAGGTTGAAAATGGGGATGCGTTTGATTCTCGTGACTGCCAATATGAACGATAGTTCGCAGATTTAATTTATTAAAAAAAAAATACGCTGTAATGTTAAAATATTTTAACATATGTCTTTAGTTGGTTAAATTTCCTTTCTGATAGTAAAATAAAAATAACAGTTATCGCTCAAAATATTGAGCATTTCGAGACGAAAAAGTTTTTTCGTGTGATTTTTTTGTGATTTTGTGGTTTTTTTTTTCGAGGTTCTTGATTAATTTTAGAAAATATTTTTACATAAGTCTTTTACCTATACATTTGACTATACACTATTTTTTTTGGAATTGTAATAAGTAGCAATACGGCTAACTCTGCAACGAAAAACAGGTCGTTTTTACGGTGTCCCTCTTATCTGCGCCTTAAGATACGACATTTTCTCTGTAGTTTAGTAATTCCTTGATGTTAGAACTATCAAAGGTTAGAATTCTTAGATTTGCGAAGTTATAAATTCTTGGCAATTGGATAAAAATGTTTGCATAAGTAATTACCTACTTAAGTTCAAGTAATTACTTTAACTTGACTATAGATACGGATGTTAGTGGCTAGCATATCCAACTTTGAACAAAGCGGACATGTCAGAACACCATTTGATATTATAGGGTATAGCTGTAGGTACCTAGACCTACTAGTACACCCACATTTCGCCAGCCACTTATATTTAAGTACCATGTAATAGAGGGTGAGTTATTTTTCTCTTCATTTATTTTAAGGGACTTTTATACAGGTGTACACGCCTGTCCCATCTGACCGTATTAGGTAAATCGTAACACAAATAAGCTAGGTGTTGACAATATATGATGCAACATGTAAACATACCGGGCACAAATTCAGACTCCGTGGCTGCCTAAAAAATTTCGTCATGGAAAATCCCAATTAGGTAGGTACATTTCTCCCGCCTTGAAAAGAAACCCGGAACCTCGTGCTGAGTACTCGTGGTAATAATATTAGTCATTTAGACCTGGCTCTGTTGTATGAAACAGCTAATTTGTTGTTTATAACTGACAAAAATGTTGGAAGTCTACCGATCTGTGTATGTCGAGTTGCATCGCCCGAACCGAAGCGAACCGAATGGCTATTATTGCAAGGACAAAGAGCTGTTACTGACTCTCTCAAACGAATTCTGCATCGATAAATGTGGTCACATCTGAAGGCAGTGTGTGCTGAGTCACTTGCAAATCGTATACCGATTAAAATCGGTCATCTGTTCTAAACCTTAGGCTCCACGCAAATGGTTCACTTTTCACAGCCACCGGTGGCTGACATCGCCAAAGTCGCGGGAAACGCCTGGATAAGAGACGCACAGGATCGGGACATGTGGCGGAAGAAAGAGGATGTCTATACCCAGTAGTGGGTGATTCCGGGCTGATATGATGATGATGGTGGCTGGGGACAAGCTGTTCCATAATTTTTAAAACGTTTTGTACGGAATCGTTGCACACATGTGAGTGTCCGATACACGCCACCGGTGGCAGCCACTCGCTACTTAAAACGCCGGAACTCGCCACTCATGCGCCGCTGCCGCTGCGCCCTACTCACCGACTACTAGCCGCGGCCACCGACTACAAGTTGCGGCCACTGACCACTAGTAGTGGCCACCGACCATTGACAAAGGACGCGGCGCGCGATGGCCACCGGTGGCAACATTCGGTGGCCCGTCTGCGCGCAGCCTTACCTACACGAGAAATGTCGAGCGAACAGCACCGAGAATCGAGTCAGAGACTTAGAGCTCAACGAGCTCTTTGATAGGATTGGACAGACTGGAAGACATTATTTAATTGACGGTCAGAACAGATCCCGAATTTCAGTGTTACTCGGTGCAGCTTGAATCGCTTAGTGGAACAAATATTATTGCCATTCCGGATATGGGTTGTTGGAAGAGTTATCCTACTAATATTATAAACGCAAAAGTTTGTAAGAATGGATGGATGGATGTTTGTTACTCTTTCACACAAAAACTACTGAACGGATTTGAATAAAATTTGGTACACAGATAGTTTATAACCTGGATTAACACAAAGGTTCCTTATTATCCCGATTTTACCTTACTGTGGGATAATTTTCGAGTTGTAGTGGGCGAAGCCGCTGGCAACAACTAGTGTATGTATATCATCAAGTTTATAATCCCCGAAGGTTTAGGTACTTAGTAGTACATACACATTGCACCAGTTTTGTTTAAGTCCCATATAAAAGGGGGCGAGCCTATTGCCATCAAGCGGGCACAAATTCAGGCCCCATGGCTGCTACTGAGAAAATCCTTATGGAAAAACGCAATAACACTTTGCCCGATCTGGGAATTGTACCTAGGACCTCATACACAGTAGTCGCGCTTGGGACCACTAGACGAAATAAACATATTTTCTTTCTTTAAATTTTTTGACACTTTTAACATGCTAATGTTAAGTGTCTAAAAAAAATTTAAAGTTGTCTAAAAAAGCGATTGAAGTACAAGTTTGCATGGTACAGACGGCTACACATCAAGCTATACATTTCCAGTTTACGCTGATCTCGCACTGTACGGAAATCATAAACAATGCGAGACCAGCTTATACTGGAAATGTATAGCTTGATGTGTAGCCGTCTGTACGTCAAACATATTCGTTAGATCGCCGCTCGAACCGAAACTCAAAACTTTTTTATTAAAACGAACCGATTGCCCCATTCACTGATTGTTTTATTTTCAGTTAAATGTTACAGTCATTGTCTAACTTTTAAACGGACAATGAAGCGTTGTCGTGTTTATTTTTTTTAACTGAAAAATTTAAGTGAAGTGCTTTACGTTGTAACTTCGATGAATCGCATCACACACTTGTTTTGTTAATTTTTACAATATTTGGACGTATCTAACACGCTGTTGTTGTTTTCTCAGAAGCAGCCACGGAGTCTGGATTCGTCTCCGGTTGATAGCAATAGAACACGAAGACGTTGCGTTGGAAGGCCTCTAGATGGACCGATGAAGGTTGCGGGGATCCGCTGGATGCGAGACGCACGGGAACGGTCAATGTGGCGACACTTAGGGGAGGCTTATGCCCAGCAGTGAACGTCTCTTGGCTGAAATGATGATGGCAATAGGGTCAAAACTTCTCACCGGTAGTTTTAAAAAGCATCAGCTGTTCCATACATTTTGAGCATGTGGATTGTGGGTATTGTATTTTTATACCTATGTAAAATGTCATATGTGGTGGGGTTCTGAATGATCCTACTCAATACGTGGTTATTGTTTTTGCATCGGTGTCCCTTCCACATTGTATACAGATATAAATACCCGTAGGCATTACCGAGTTCACTGACGCTATACCACTTTCCACCTTTATGTTTTAAGCAATAAGGTTAAGAAATGGTAATATTCTCTTGAGTCTTGAATTCTATCCAGCCGCCACTTATTAGGTGCTTTGCAAAATTAATGTGGCTTACTTCAACCAACCGATCAGAGCCAAACTAACAAGTCTTCAAATTAATTGGACTGTTCTATAATTTTCGGTAAAATTTCCTAAAGCTGTTACTCAGGAAGTTACTAAGTGCTTAAGAAAGAATAAACAAGATATTTAACTAATAAACTCCATTATTTATTATGCGGAGTAATGGAAAATTGATAGTGAATCGAATTTAACTTTCTTTGGCCAATCGGAACATTTAATTACTTTTGTTGCTGTTCTGTGTTTCAAACGTTTGGCCACCAAATTATATTACAGACGGAGGAAGCATTTACAAGTATTCAATTACGATTTTTTCAGTATTCCGGGATTGAGTAACTTGCTGCGTTTATTCTTGTAATTATCCATACTATAAACTACCTTAAATACTAGCCTATAACACTTTCTTGGACTTTGCCATTGTCGGAAAGGCGTAAGTGTGAACCGGCCCGTCTGATTCTCGCGAACTTAAGCTACCGTTTATTCGACAATTTATTATTCCCTTATCCATGACTCAAGGGTTTTTCTGAGGGCTGCAGGTTGTTCGAAAGAGATAGTTGATAGTTATTTGATGATTTTATCCGTATGGTGTCGGACGCAAAGAATAGCACCATCCCATATCTTCCCGTGGGTGTCGTAAGAGGCGACTAAGGGATGTACCAGAGAATGGGCAGCAGCGTTCTCTGTGTTTTTTGTATCGACCGTACTGCGATCGCCAACCCGCCTGCCAAGCGTGGCGATTATGGCAAACCCCCCCTAAGCAAAAATTACACTTAGGGGAGGCCTATGTCCAGCAGTGGACGTCTTTCGGCTGAAATGATGATGATGATGATTTTACACCCACCAAAAAAAGGAGTTATTCTAAGGGCTGGAAGAGATAGTTCGGGAGGAGTCATTTGATGATTTCTTACCCTCCAAAAAAACGGCCCTGCTCTGGGTGGAGCGAAAGGGAGTGTCAGACTTCTACTGACTAAAAACCACCCATGTTTCTTCTTAGCCCTTTGTGTCCGGGGCCGCGGTATCTCTTTCACCAACAACCCGCAGCCCCATCCGAGACCCCTTTGTTTTGAATAGTGCCACATTAGTGAGACTCTACTTTTGACTGGCCTGTTGGTCTAGTGGTTAGTGACCCTAACTGCTATGCCGGAGGTCGTGGGTTCGATTCCCACCCAGGACAATTAATGTTTGTGTGATGAGCACGATCATTTGTTCTGTGTCTGGGTGTAATTTATCTATAATATGTATGTATTTAGAAATATATAAGTATGTTTATCAGTTGTCTAGTACCCATAACACAAGCTCTGCTTAGCTTGGGACTAGATGGCGTTGTGTGATAGTTGTGGAATATTATTATTATTATTATACTGTAATCGTCAAATCATCAAATTCAGACAAAACTACGGGAAAAACCTATGTCATAATTAATGTGTTTTGCTGAAATTTTTCCCACACGTGATTCTTCACGGTACCCATGAGTAATACCTATATTTTATTTGTTACATCGTTTTATCTCAACGAGCGAGCGTTAATTACTTTGCACCGATAGAATGGTGTTTCTATTTTTAGCATTTTTTCTCAATTGAATGAGTAGGCGGCGTTATTTACACGATATGTCTTTAACTCGTATGTCTTTATCAGACGAACTAGAATGATAGGCTACACTAATGGCTGTTTTATATTTGAACTAGGTGTAGCCAGCAGCTTCGCCTACAACTCGAAAATTATCCCACGGGAATCGGGATAAAAACTATCCTATGTGTTAATCCAGGTTATAAACTATCTGTGTTCTGAATTTCATCCACATACGATCAGTAGTTTTTGCGTGAAAGAGTAACAAATATCCATCCATCCATACATTCTCACAAACTTTCGCATTTATAATATTAGCAGGATAACGGTGCAGAATGGTTTTTTTAGCACCCTAGTGACATCATCATTCTCTTGCTCTTATCCCAAATTATTTCGGGTCGGCGCAGCATGTCTACTTCTTCCATACTTCTCTGTTTCTCGTCATCTCATGAAACACCTGCTTTCTTACCAACGACGACGACGACGTTCCACACATTCGAACGAAGCGCTTTGCTAAGTCCTTTATTATGCGCACAGCCAAGGAGTGGAATTCCCTGCCTGCGTCGGTTTTTCCGAGTTCATATAACTCTAATCTGTTTAAGTCGCGAGTAAACAGGCTTCTTCTGGGTAAGCTCGTTCCATCGTCGACATCATCTCTGCCCTTAGGGCAAGATTGAAGTCAAAAGCAAGCCCATTTATAATAAAAAATATCATTCTTAACACAGTCCATTCATCGTTTCTTTGGTCTTCCTCTACTCTTATACCCATCCACATTCACATTCAAAACCTTCCTTATGACACTTTCCTAATTCCTCCAGTGAGAATACCGCCAGTGACAATACCAACACAAATGTTATTAGTGTGCCTATATAGTTAGGTTAAGGTCTATAGGGGGCTGCGGGTTGTTCGAACGAGATGCCGCGGCCTCGACACAAAGGGCTAAAAAGGAACATGGTAGTAGCTTTGTGCTCTTCTATTATTTATGTATTTTTTTTTAATATTTTGTGTGTACATAAATAAATAAATAAATGGGTGGTTTTTAGTCAGTAGAAGTCTGACACCCCCTACCGCTCTGGCCAGAGAGGGAGGAGTCATTTGATGATTACCATCCCCCCAAAAAAAAAGGTCTATGGCACGATCTATGACTCTTTGTTACCTGAAAATAAATTGTTTTTTTTTCTTTTACCAGGAGAGCACTGTTGTATAACATTTGTAAAATTATCTGTAGAAATTGTACTAAATAAACAAGATATTGGCGTTAGTCCAGATAATGGACATCCACCATGCAGCACTTCGACTGACTAGAAAATTTTAGATCAATTTGCACATAGCAAGCAATATGTATTTTGCTTACCTATACTTTACTTCTGAGGATCTAAAATGGTCACTTTGGCGGATCATACTTTATATGAATTGCGTTAAAAAGCGTAAAATGAATCTTTCATAATAGTAACTGCGTCTTTGAACATTTACGAATTAAATAGATCATATTAGAAAAATAATATTAATTGCGTTAAAATTCGTATGGTCACAGACGCTGTTACTATTTATTATGAAAGGTCAATTTTACACTTTTTAACGCAATTCATATTATGATCTGCTAAAGTAGTTTTAAAATGGCCACTTTAGAAGATCACGCCCTGTTCAAAAGTCAGTCCCTATGTGAAGAGAAATTGAAAACTTAAGGCGAGGTTGCAGTACTTTGTTTTTATGTACCTACGCACGACCTCACCCCCCGCGCCCTGCCGCGCGAGCGATATAATGCCTAAATTATGACTGTTTTTTCTTCTTGGAGAAAAATGATAAAGAAAGAATACAATATGTTTTCAACATTTACTTTAGAATAAAAAGTTCTATCTACTGATATAACTTTCATATAAATTCATGATGAAATGTCTTAGCAGTACACGTTTTAAATTGTGATTTTAGAGTCATGTTTGATAAAAAAATGATCGAGCCGATCATTCTAAATCGCGTTTCTATCTTTACGATTTACTTGAGAGTATGTTCAATTTTTATGTAATGATTTTTATTTATTAAAAAACTCATATTTAGTTCGATTTTCAAAGGTTCAAAAATCTTAAAAAGTACTACAACCCCGCCTTAACTGTCTACTAAATTAATGGAAAGTAGATCAGTACCCAGCATCAGATTAGGTTTAGGACACATCAAAGGGTGCTTAGAATAACTTTCGTGATACAAATCGACTTAGGGCTTCTCCTAGTTTACTTTCGACCTCCAAAGTTCTAAGTCATGAGCTCATCCGTCAGTTTTAGGCCAAGTTACGACACACTGTCCCATTTACACCTACAGGACGAGATACAGCTGATAGGACCTATTACTCCTTCATTCATAGCCGCTGTGACGTAATCCTTAGGGCATGTTACTACCGACGCCTACAAGGTTTATAACAACATATTTCCGCCAGTTGATGCATAGTACACAAGTGGACTAGTTGCTGATACTATATATTATTAAATGTCTCGTACGCTAGTACAGTTGTTGGTATAGTCTAGCGTGAATTCCGGGTTTGGTTTCGCAGGATTATAGGGTTATTCCATCAACATATCTCAATGTCAACCTGGAGTCAGGATTCATGTACGATTGATTGCATCGAGCGGTGGTGGCTCAGTGGTTGCGGCCCCGACTTACGAACAGTGAGTCGTGGGTTCAAACCCAGTCAGGCGCATTACTTTGTGTAATTTATTTCATCAGCACTGCTCTCAAAACGGTGAAGGAAAACATCGTGAGGAAACCGGCATGTCTTAGAACCAAAAATTTGAAGACATGTGACATCTACCAATCCGCGCTGGGCCCGCGTGGTAGATCATAGCCCATCCCTCCCCTAGAGAGGAGGAGGCCTGAGTCCCAGCAGTGGGAACATTATAGGCTGATGATGATGATGGTTGCATAACTGGCAAAATGTGGGTGACCTAAATACTTCACATGACCTCTGCTTACCACCCGCCTAACCTAACCCTTCAGGAAGCAGCGTGATGTTATGTATACAAGAATACAGTGAAGTAGGTCCAACACCGGTGTCTGTAAGCTTTTCAACACAAGTTAGCTGACTGTCAAACTTATATCAAATGCTGTTGAACAACAACAGACGTAGGTAGGCATTTGAGAGTAGGTACACATGACAGGTGCGAATAATAGGATACTTAGGTAACTGTCACCTAGACACAGGGCGACCGGCGACCGGCAGACTTGTCAATCAATCCTCGCGTCGTTTACAGCCTTTGTATCTTACAAGGTGTAAGAAACAACATCGTGTACCTATCTACTTATATTATTTACCATAAATCTAGACAATATAGGCGTAGAAAATTTCAATCGAAGATATTTTTTCTATTACAAAATGGCCAAGATCTTTGCCTCAATCACGCCTGATTCCATACTTCTCTTTTTCTCGTAATCTCATCAGTCACCTGTTGATGATGATCATGAGATGCAGCACCGTTTTTTGCCCGACTACGAAGCCCAAGAGGAAGGTAATTTATATATTGTTGAACGCTAGACCAGTAAAATCCCAGTGGCTTAACTTTCAACTGAATGCCTTGCAGAAAGACCATGTCTCTGAAACCCTCGTAGCAGCCTTTGTCTTCTGATATCAACAAAATCACTAACTTTAACGATAGACAATGAAAATAAAAATGAACACATAAAAATTAGAAGCCAGCTTCAATTCAAAACCTCTGAAGCCTATAAAAGAGTTCCTTTGAAACGAGTAGAAACTCAATAGGTATTATTCTCATGGCAACTCGCCGTATCCAGTGTCATTTTATTTGTTTTGTTCTATTAATAAAGCTATTAATCATAGCTGCTCTACAACTACTAATTAATCCTATCTTTCGGGAACTCCATATAGCCGTTATTGAGCTAATGGGCTCTACACATGAAAGCCGCCGAACTGACACAGCTGGCAAACCCGAAACACGTGTCTACTATTTTTATGTAAAGAATCTATATACAAAACTTCAAAACGGTAGGTAACATGAAAAATCAAAAAGTTATAAGCTTGTTCGATCCCATGCCTCCAGCGTCGTCTTGCGCTCATTGATAATAATTTTGCAGTAGATACCTCGGCGATTAACGAATTAACAGGTGGTTACATTTTCCTAAATGAGTTAATAAACAAACTTGGAAAGCCATGGGGGAGGCCCTTACCCAACAGTGAACAGCTGCGTAGGTATTTAAAATCGATTCAGTTACTTATTCTGAACAAACCATATAATGTTTTGCAAGGATCGTAACAGGTGGCGTTCTGTGGTTTCTGCCTACCCCCATGTGTGTATGTGTGTATATTACTTCTCTTCCCAATGCATCAAAACTAAATCGAAACTAAATGCAGGTCAAAAGTCTTTAACCGACTTCCCAAAAGGAGGAGGTTCTCAATTCGATTGTTTTTTTTTTATGTATGTACACCGATTACGCCGAGATTTATGAACCGATTTACGTGATTCTTTTTTAGTTTGATGCGGAATAGTTGCCATTTGGTCCCATAAAAATTTAACATAGTTTGGCCCAGTAGTTTTCATTTTATGTACATTTTTTTTAATTTATGAACATTTTCCTTCATGTGTGTTCGCAAATAACTTCGTCGTTTATGAACCAATGTTGATGATTCTTTGTTATTTGGAAAGGAGATATTTCAAGGATGGTACCATGATATGGAAACCAGTACCTGGTGATGGGATCTCAGAGAAGTCGAGGGCAACCCTCAAATTTCATAGGCACGTATTACGTGTTTCGTGCTTTTTCTGACGCTATTCAAGTATTCGCATCTAGCAGTCATCACTTCATGTTGATGAGCTGATAATGGAAGGTACTACTCCTCAACGGTTAATAGTTGAAATAATCTTGAAGGTTAAGGGTTAGGTTTCTTGGTTGAATGTTAAGTGCATAGTAAATATTATATATTTTTATATTTATGTATTAGTATAATTATAAATCTATATAGTTTAGTTTTTTAGAGTTGATGTTGTTTTTTAAACGGTTTTATTTAGCTCACCCCGTTTGTTTTTGGATATTTTGTACCCTACCACAATGTTGTCTTATTTAACCCTAAGGTTGACTGGTAGAGAATGCCTTGTGGCATTAAGTCCGCCTATGTATCACTATTGTGCATGAAGTTTAAATAAATAAATAAATATTTGTATAGGATATATTATAAGTAGGTACCTACTTATTATAACTAAAAATGAAAAAATAAAAAAACTTTTTTGCAAAAAAAAACAACCGACTTCAAAATAACCAAAAAGAGAAAAATAAACTTCAGAAGAAAAATCAGCATCTGAAGTCGGTGACATTTGTTTGTTTGATTTTATTTTTTGCCACCGACTTCAGAAGCTGATTTTTCTTCTGAAGTTTATTTTTCTCTTTTTTTTTTGAAGTCGGTTGTTTTTTTTTTTTAATAGTTTTGCTTGATTATAGGCAAATCTACTAGAAGATTTTTGACCTGCATTCGTTTAAAGCTGGTTACCAGCCTACCGCAAAGTAACAGACACAATATGTTGACGGGGCTTTGATGTGTAGGGTCCTTAAAGCCGAGGATAGGATTCCTCGACCTTGTCTCAACAGGCGCTAATTGTTTAGCCCGACTTATTGACGGCATCGTTCTTATTATAGTGGCTTACGGTAACCCGCCTGCTCTGTGATGTGAGTACACAGTACACGCGCTCACCCTGACCTCAGCAATTGTAGAAATTACTCTAGAATGTGCGAGTGAGGACGGGATCGTGCGTATAACGGATTCTCCGCCTGCTTTCATAGACTAGAGCGAGCGCGCGCGTTTTGTGTTCTTCACAAAAAATCTCAACTTTTACAAGTGTTTTCTCATAAGGTAAAGTTATCGTATAAGGTGCAACTATTACTCCGCGAGAAAACCTCTTTTGAAGTTTAGTAATTAGGTAAGCACCTATATTACAAACTAGCTTTTGCTGGTGGCTTAGTTCCCGTTATGCCAGAAATTAACCCCTGGGAACGTTTTAAATGTAGCCTATAACACTCGGCGATAATGTGGCTTATTGTTAGTGAAATAATTATCGGTATCGGATCAGAAGTTCCAAAGATTACCCCTTACATACAAACTTACAAGCAAATATATTAGGAGTATAGATTGGTGTTCCTGACTGTACATTATTTTAAGTTGCCCAGTGGGAGATAGTGTGAAAGTACTACAAAAAAAAAAAACAAACAAAAAACAAAATGAAGTCCTCTTGCTTATTGTATATTCTTTATTATTTTACGGTCTACGAGCACAGAATATAATATAATAGAGATACAATAATTATGTAAATCAAATTAAAACAGAACAATTTGAAATATTAGTTTAAATAAATACTTACGGTATATCACAAGGTGTTATTAGGTTAAGTAATCGAGGGACACACTTTAAGAGTATTTTTAATATTTCAAAATTGGTCCCATAATTTTAACGCTTCTAAAACTCCCTTTAAGTCGCCCCTTGTTTAACCAAAGACAATTTATATTAATTTATCATATGTTTTACAGCAACATACGAGTGGGTTTATATTTATAACTTTAATCACTTAATATCTATATCCTAGGCTACATTGTTAACTATATATTTGTAACAAATTAATTAAGATTACATTAAGATTGCTTAATAAAACTGGTAATTATCCTATGGTATTTTACGTATTTAATGTGCTTATAATTCAAAATATATAATAGTTTTGATGCTAGGTACTTTTATCACAAATACAGGGTGGAAGCTACATCGGCGCACAAACAGTTTTTTTTAGACAAGTCCGCCACACTATTCCTTAACTCCTGAAAACCAGAATCAACAGTGGCGACCACGAAGCTCAACGAAGTCCCAGAGAAACGATTTAACTGTCTTGGATTTCGCAACGGAACTAATCAGAAAAGAATAGCGGAGGAGTAGGAAAGACATAATTTCCGTTTCCCTTCATATCAGCAGGAGACAGAACAGAACAAGGTCAATAGGCACAAAGGGCCGTCGTTTACAACAGTAGGTATATATATTTTTTTGTGGTTTCGGTTTGGGAAATCACACTCGACTCTTCCCGCTCTGGACAGAGCGGTAGGGAGTGTCAGACTTCTACTGACTAAAAACCACTCATGTTCCTTCTTAGCCCCTTGTGTCGAACCGCGGTATCTCCTTCGAATAAGAGGCACGACACCTACTTGGGAACGGTTTGAGCGTCGGTGTCTCTTCCAACCTTTCTGACCTGTGCAAGTGTGCATAATTTTACTTAACTATGTTTTTGTATGGAGACTGTATAAAAACTCATCACCAAGCCGACAGCTGCATCTTCAGACCGTCATTGTATATACTTTTATTTACTAATTACTAGGATGATGTCTTGACTTCGATTTGATGATGAATCTTTTTACACCTTGTTATAATTGCTTAATACATAAAAGATTTCCTTATTGCGAAAGTGTAATCTTCGTAAAACTACTACAAAATCACAGGTACTTTGTCTTAGAATCTTACATGTCTATATTACTACAATTAAGATTTAAGTAATGCTAATTATATGTACGTTTTTGGTGAAGCAATAAAAATATGCCTACACAGCGGCAACATCTTATTTCAATGTGATTAATAATTATGAACATCACAATAATAATGCAAAATAAAATAGACCAATCTAATATTTAAGCTAATATTAAAAATACTGTGTGCGCAGATTTATTTGATAAAATACAATTTTGAAATAAAATCACCCGTTTCGGGACTACTAAGCCACAAACCGACACTTAGATAAATATATAATGTTGTGCACCTTTAAATAATATCAAATATGGCGTGTCTACGAATTAACACTTAGGTTATTGCTATTTCTAGTTATACACTGTAACTACTACAATAAATGAGAGAGACAGAATTCAAAACAACTGTTAGAAGATGTAAGATCATCGTGGGTGGGGCCGCATCATACAATCAACAAATTCAAACTATAGAAAACCTAGTAAATAAACTTTTCACATATTTGAATCACCATTTCACTTTTTCTTCTTGTTTCACCACACCACAAGTGTGATCCGTCTTCGCCATGATATACAAAGACTTATCAGAATTGAAAAGAATATTGTTATTATTGTCAAAAGCCATGGCACCAATAGACGGGAGCTTAACTACTCTAGTGATTTTGGAGTGAATGATATTCTTCGTAAAATCAATTTTGTAAATACCATCTATCCACCACGCGTACACTTCCCCATCTAAATCCATAGTGATACCTCTAAAGTAAGCATTCTTAGAAAGACGGTGAACTACATTACCCTTACTTACAAATAAGCCTAAATTGGTTAAGAAAACAACAACATTAGTATTATCTTTTTCAACTACTAGAAACTTCCGTATCGGCCAATATTCAAGTATCGTTTCGAAAAAATCACCTTTCTTTACAATAATACCTTTGTCTTCGTATTTGACGAAATAAAGTTGATTTTTATAAAATACATTCGTGATGGTGTCCCCTCGGCTGCTGAAAGACGACATTTTGTTAGAAGTAGTATCTAAGACGAATATTCCATCGCTGCCTCCGAAATAAATCAATCCGTTAGCCTGATCTATATCAAAAGTGCCCAAATTAAGTATCTGACCGCCATTGATGATTCCAACTTGACTGTGGTCCTCCAAACTTACGAAGCCAGTCTTGTAATACTCTTCATCTTCAAAGGTGGGTTCGAAACTGAAGAATAGGACGTCCTTGGACCGAAGGAGTTCCATCTTGTGGATGACGATTTGTTTTCTGAAGGGAACATCCAGGTCGAAGAGATAGGAGACGTTGTAGCACGTGGTGTTCACCAGCATACATGAGGGACATGGCGGTTCTGGTTTCTTGGGGACATCGACGACTAAAGCCGCAGTTACGGTCAGGAGAAAGACGAGGAAAATCATGGTTGTATCTGCAACAGAGAATATAACAGTTATGAGGAGTTAGATGAGACTACGAAAAGACGAATTGTATTGAGTGAAAGTTAATGGCTAGAAAGGCACTACTGAAAGGATGGTTGTTAGAGATGTAAACAAAACACGCTGCGACGTCGCTGAATAAATTACATAACTTGTAATCCCCAAAGGGTTAGGCAGAGGTGTAGGTACCCGTTAGAACACGCACATTTCACGAGTTATATTTAGGTCCGATGAAACAGGGGACAAGCCTATCGCCATCAACCTGGCACAAATCCATCCGTGGCTCCGAGGCTGCAACTGAAAAATTTTTGATGGAACACCCAATAACACTTTGCCTGACCTGAATTGTACCCAGAAATTCGTACACAGCTGTCGTGCTTGCGACCACTAGACCAACCAGAGTAAATTTGATACGAATATAATGATAACAGCACATCTAGATATTGTAAAACCTTGACACCGAAGGGTACTTCAAAATACCAAAGCCTCATGTTATGTTAACGAAGTTATGAATATGTAAAGTTAGTGGCAAAACACTACAAAACTCCAAACTACGTGACAATGCATTGTTTATTTGTTTTCATGTTGGCCTAGTTTAAGTATTTTCTATTTGTAGCCATAGGACAGCATTTTACAGAAATAGGATAATATATATATTGACGTTTACCGACAATGGAATTACAAGATGTAAAAGATTAACTTCTACAGTGCGATTAAATTATCTTGGCAGCTCTGAACATAGGCTTTGCGAAATTTTACGCATGTAAACTTGGGAATAAAACTGTTATTGCCAGATAAACCAATACTTAAACGATCAGAAAATATCTAATTTAAACAGTGAGAAATACAAATAAAATAAATATCATAACACTTTTATACATTCGTTGTAACAAAATGACCTGCACGAAGTTCGGAGCTGCCAAGATAATTTGATCGCACTGTATATTTGAGGACATCGACTGAAAGCTTTTTTTCTGCGAAGCAATAGTTTTTAATTGTCAAACTTTATAGCGATCCACCATTCTCTGTAAGTCTACATTACACTCATAATAACGCGGGAAAACGTAGTAAAATTTTACACTTTCTTAACAAACTCAAAACTAACACAGAAATAAATTTTATTTTGTTCCATATACCTGTTCAAAATTGGAACAAATCGAATACATTTATCGGCGTTCACTCTTTTTATTTTTATTTTTAAAACGTTCACTACACATCGTTCTCGATTCAAAATAAGAATGGAAAAAAAGTTGTGAGTGTAAATACGGGCCAAGGCTCGAGTAGCGGAAAGCTTATGAACGAATGTAGGGCGCGTTTGTGTTAAGATCGATAATGTCACGCGACGTTCGCTCATTAAATATTAAACGCTATCACTGGAATTAGAAGTGCACTTAGCGCATTGAAAACTGTGTCAGTGAAACGAACGGGGATCGATTTATTGCTTTTCTTTTATGTAGGAGGTACGATTGTTTTAACCTTTGTCTTAGCGGGAAATTGTCTGAAGCTGTGCGCTTTACGTGGGAATTCAACCACACTGTCATGTGTAGTTTCAGGAATTGTTTTTCACCATATGGCTGGATACTGTGTAAGACTCAATAAATAACTTACCAATTAAAAGAACTTAGTAATATCTGTTTGAATATTTTTTTTATAAAACCTGACTTGCCAAACTTCTATAATATATTTAAAATGTCACTTACGGGATATCTTCCGTGATTTTTATTTGTTTTGAGTTCCCGATATTTCGACGCTATTGCAAGCGCCATGATCGCGGGAACAAAAAAAAAATAGAAAACACGGAAGATATCCCATGTGACATTTTAAATATACATAGGAACAGTGAAAGCTTAAAACAGTGTTTCTTTAATTATATTTTATTTACAAAATAGCAGCCTTGCTTATCCCCGTCTTAATCAACAGATCATTAATACGAACAACTATTCTACGAGGGAAAATATTCTAAAGCTTAACTTTTCAAAGCGTCACGTTTCTGGGTTATGAGCAATCAAAGTTGCAACTTAAATAGCTTCTTAACAAAGTTTAACTATTAATACGAAACCATCAAACGAGTGGCAAATAATTAATTCTCGTAATATAAATGTTCCATGCATAAAGCATTAAGTTGTTCCATAATGTGATCAGCATGGATATTACGGAGTAAATCTTTAGTAAACAATCTTGTGGAACAATCTTGTGGAACAATCTTGTGGAACAATCCATGTACAAACTTTGTTGATAATAGTTTTTCTTTTCTCTCCTATGATTCATTTGTTTTGTTTGTTCTCTTTGTTTATTTCTGTTGGTTGCGGAATGAATTAAGAAGTTTAGTGAGTTGTATTATTTTTGGTAAGTACATTTTAGATGTAGATTTAGGAAACGGGATTAGGAGGAGTTCGTGGTTAAATAACAACAGCTAATCGGGTCGATCTTTAGGTTAAGCCATTCTTGCCTAGGCTGATCCGTGGATCGGTCACCACCCATTTCATACCGAGTTTCTTTCGTGCCTCTGAATTACTCTGAAAGCACGTTTAGCTGTTAGTCCCGAGCCCGACTGTGGTTTTTATATCTTTGACAGTCGTTATAATTATTTAGTCAGGCACGAAAGTCTGACAACCAATATCAAAGGGTATCCAGTATTAACCAGGTTGTGGAGGTCAGATAGGCAGTCGAAATATCCCGTTTTAAGTGTTAATAATATTCGGATGTTATTTCGAAATTTAAAGAACGAGTACCTAATTCATCATCTGCCTAGCCTTTTCCCAACTATGTTGGGGTCGGCTTCCAGTCTAACCGGATGCAGCTGAATACCAGTATTTTACATGGAGCGACTGCCTATCTGACCTCCACAACCCAGTTTATACTGGGTAATACGATACCCTTTGGTAAGACTGGTTGTCAGATTTCCAGGTCACTGACTACCTGTAACGACTGCCAAAGATCTATATATGACAGCCGGGACCAACAGCTTAACGTTTGAGTATGCCGTTTATGTTGGAGTATGCCGTGTCCGTCTGGAGTCCTTACTACAAAAAAGTACGTTGAAATGATTGAGTGTGTTCAATATAAATTCTTGCGTACTATGCATTATAGATGCTGTGGATATTATTTACCATACCAAGATTTACTTGTGAAGTATAAGCTCGCAACACTTGAGAGTAGACGCAAGTATTTAGAAGCTATCAATCTATATAATATTGTAAGAAATAAATTTGACTGCATGGAACTGTCCAATATGATATGTTATGCGGTTCCTAGGACGATCCACAAGCGAAAGGTAAAAATTAACCAAAAAAAAAAAAAAAAACTGCAAAGGCTGGCAAATTATTTTCAGTTGGTATATCCAAATCCAACTCTGGTTTGCGTTCGCCTGTTCGCAGAATGGTCGATTCCTACAACAGCACCTTTGAACAAATCGATATCTTTACATGTGCTCCTCATAAGTTTAAAAGTCTAATTCTAAATGAACTTTCGTGAATATTACATTTATAGTTTTATACACACCGATTTGTACTAAGTTTTTGTTACCGTAGCGATAATTATTATTATTTTTACTGTTATGTATGCTTTTAATTAATCTGTGAACAGCGTTGTGGGCTGCAATATTGTTAATAAGTCTTGTATACTTAGATGTTTATGTATTATATTGTAGCTGTTTGTTGTTCCTTTTGAATAAAAAAAAAAAAAAAAAAAAAAAAACGTGCTTTCCGAGGCACGGAGAAAACTCGGTATGAAATGGGCGGTCACCCATCCACAGACCAACCTAGGCAAGCGCCGCTTAACCTAAAGATTGACCCGAGTGGCAGTTGTGGAGTGGAGCTCGTGGCGTAATAATAACTGCCACTCGGGTCAATCTTCAGGAGTACCTAATTAAAAATACAAATACTTATAAACATCATCATCATCTGCCTAGCCTTTTCCCTACGATGCGCGATGTCGGGGTCGGCTTCCAGTCTAACCGGATGCAGCTGAATACCAGTATTTTACATGAAGCGACTGCCTATCTGACCTCCACAACCCAGTTAATACTGGGTAATACGGTACCCTTTTGGTAAGACTGGATGTAAGATTTTTAGGTCACTGATTACCTGTAACGACTGCCAAAGATCTATATAATTATGACAGCCGGGACCAACAGCTCTGGTGCTGAGACACAGACCTCTTCTCTTTATGAGGGAACAATTTTCTAGTTGTTTTAAATCTTCAAAATGCAGTTTTTAAAATAATGTCAAAGCTATTTTACTTTGCTCTTACGTTTCAAGCAAAAAGGAAATGCTCTTGTCCTGAGCACGTTTCCGGCTTACGGAAGCGACAGCTTTGAAGAAATATATTATTTACGGTACAGTAACCTTAACTTAAGTTTAATATTTATTCTTTGTTAACTTTCTTGTTTCAGTTAATATCGTTGCAACCCGGAGGTTAACCAGCCTTCGTCTGAAACATGGAGGTTCAAGTCTGAGGCCAACATGTAATTTTTTATACAAGTACACACTAGGAATTTCTCCTGTAGGTATTGTGGGAGCGTTTACAAACATTTAAACTCTCACCGCCTTATTAATAAAAAAAAAAATTTAAACCTGGTTTAACTTACGCTTGGTTTATCTCGCATCAAAAATATTCAAAAGAAAGTGACGGCATGCGAGATAAACCAAGCGTAAGTTAAACCAGGTTTAACTATTTTTATTAATAAGGCGGTCATATACTAACAGCCAGACCCGGAACTAGCCTGTAAACCGTTTATATAACTGTTCTTGTAGTTTTAATTTATTTATATACTTTTTTCAATTTATTTCAGTCGCTATATTGACACGGAAACCATCGTCAAGAAATATAGAGTTTTAAGGAAGTTTGCTGAAATCAGTAAATCGCAACGTGACTTTATAAGTTGAGACTCTTAGCTGTTTGTAGAAACATACTAGGCTGGTTCGCGATTTGTGTTTCGTTCATTCAGCTTCAACTGTATTTTTTTTTGGGACCAGTTCGTCACTTTTCCCAAACGATTCGACTGCTTCTCTTGTGCGCCAGAATCAACAGTGCCAATCACCAGAAAAGCGCCAAGACAATAAAGCTCGACGTCCCAGAGAATCAATTTAACTGTCTTGGATCCCGCAACAAAATTAATACAGCACAATTTCCAGTTCCCTCCATATAAGCATGAGACAGAACAAATCATGGCACAAAAGGACGTATACTATTAATTACAGGCATAGTACCTACAAGGTGGATGTGTATGACTCATACATCCACATACCTACATTCACTCTTAACACATTTGAATACTGTCAATGAAAGCACCGTTCATCGAGGACCTTTTGTTGTTATTCTGTGAACCGTAGAGCCATAGCGCGGCGCGTGTCATCGCCATTTTATTTTTCATTTTTTAAAACAACAAGTTAATTGTTTTGCTTCAAAAATGTAGCTGAATTTGGTAAGAGTTTTTGAGAAACGTGATTGTTGTTAAAATATTAACGAATAAATAGTGTTTAATTCAAATTTACATTCGCGCCAAAAAAACATAATGGTTATGACAAAAAAAATTAGAAACTGGTTTTATGAAAAGCTCTTGTAACAACTTTTGTGAT
This sequence comes from Diarsia dahlii, assembly GCA_949775195.1. NCBI lineage: Eukaryota > Metazoa > Arthropoda > Insecta > Lepidoptera > Noctuidae > Diarsia > Diarsia dahlii. The sequence goes on along the minus strand of OX459197.1, from coordinate 20,700,203 downwards.
CCTTATCATACTCTAAATCGTATTTAACAATAAAATATCAAAACAGCTCACCTTTTATATAAAAAATCTTAAATCGAGTGTCACATTTTCACATCGCCATAAAAGAAAACGAATGAAACAAGACAATAATAAAATAACGCGCGCTCGGTGTACAATCAGGAGGCACAATGTGTATCGCTACTAACAGTTACCTTTTAAATACCAAATTACCACATAATATTGACACAAACATAGAAATGAGAGAAGGTATACTTCATTCAATACACAGAAAACACATTAAACTAAAATTTTCAGGTTTTACGTTAGAGCTAGCATACAGCACGTGCAATAGGCGACAGCAGTAATACTAGACTGTTTTAATATTATTACTGCCCACCCATTTCGTTGGGAGATACCATCAGTTAAGGCAAGTGGGTTTATATTAAATCAGTTGGAATTTGGTACAGCAACCGCAACAGAATTATATAGACTTCAGTATCACAAACGCGTTCCCAATGCTATTCAAGTATTTTGACAATTCAGCCACATTCATTGCGTTTTTTTACGTTTTCTGACAAAATTAAGCAAGAAATTAGTATATTAACATTTTTTTTAGAATGCGATCTTCTTCTTCTTTTCGAATGGATGACAAAAAAAAATCCGACCAATACGACAGGACGTAGCAACCTGGCCAGCTCTGTCGTTTGCTTCATTGAACTCCTTGAGCGTGCAGTTAGTTGTGCAAAACGGGCAAGAGAGGAGGTGTATGCCACACCTCCTCTCTTGCGTTGATTGGTTGCATCTTGTGTTGGGGCTCCACACTCGCATTCTATCCAAGATGGGTTGATTATAACCCACCTAGTCAAATTAGATCGACAGCGACAAACTTGAGCACGCAGTCTGTTTAAAGATTTTCATATTGGCCACTGCAGTTCGTGACCAGGGGCTAGTTTTTCTGCCGGATGTAATGAAGTGTGAAGGATGGATGTTTGTTCTTCTAAAGTGTGCTTCGTTCGTCTGCCGCATCTATCTTCCGAAGAGAAGTGGTGGTGCGTTGAATGCAATACAATAAAATTAGGGTACATGGTAGGATTGTACCTATCTACTAGAATTTAACACAGTGCAACTTTTTTCTGTGCAGTCGCGAAGTGTGCATAGGTAAACAGTTGGTTACATAATAGTGGGCCTTCTACATTTTCTGTAATGCGACTATTTAATCGACACACGCATAGAGCTACGGAACATGACACGGACTTTTTTACACTCATAGAAGTAAATTAATTGTTTTGCTTCGCTTAATTGCACTTCAGAATAAGTTCAATTGATGCAGCTATAAAACTGTTCAATCAAAATCATATTTATAAATAAGCTCTTTAATATTTTGTCTAGACTGAAATTTAATTCTTCGAACGACGCCATTATTCAATTGTGTGGATGTAGAACTCGTAAAAAACCTGAATGTAAACAACTCGAAATGTCATCTGAAGGTGATATAAATATTGCCATGAGTTCCAGGAATTTAATACATACATAAACATACACCTTCTTTCCATGGGGTGGCAGAAACCACAGACCGCCACCTGCTTCGATCCTTACATACTCCTTTAGCCTCGTCCACGCTCATACACACACGCTGGATGGGACGACTACGCACCTGTTTGTATACTTGATACAAATTGGGTCGGGAGTTATTTTATTAACTACAACGATTTACTTGTAAAGAAAAAAGATCACAAAAAAAAATAGTAGAGTTTCATACTTTCATATATTTCTATAATGACAGTTATTTAAAAAACCATTTTCTTCTAAAAAGTGCCACAGACAATTCCACAACATCCTCCGGCCCCGCGAGAAAGCGGAAGAAATCTATATAAAACTAAAACACTAATCGGGAATAATAAAGTAAAATAAAATCGTTAAAATAAATACCTAGTGGGCAGCTTCACCAGCCGACCGGAACGAGTAACATGCATTTTAGTGGGCAGCTGCTGTGCAGGTGCAGTGGCTGGCACATCCCTATGACGAACCTCTAAAGGGAATAGGCGCTGCAGAGGCCTGATTAACTCACCTCTTGCGGTTCTAACTCGCGCTACACGCCTATGACCATCCACCCCTTGTAACGTCTCAACAACAATACCTAATGGCCATTTAACCTGAACATCAAATGAACTTGTATGAAATGTACTTACATTATTTATCGAACAAGATGTACCAACCACCGGACCCTGCACAGTCCAACCTAGTCGTGTTTCTAAAGCCAACAGGTTTTCGTCCACTCGCACCGATAATTCAATTCCAACAATTCCACAACAATACTTTTAGATATTCATGTACTTTTAAAGTTTCTTTCAAAAATAACTTTATTTCTGTTAGAATATCGGATGATATTTCAAAATTTCGTGTACCTATATGAATTTTGAGCTAGACGACACTGTAGCACAACTAGGTAAAGATGGCGACACGAACTAAGCATCATCGAAAGGTTTGGCATATATAAACAATGTTTTTTTTTCAAATCTGTAATTTTCTGGGTACCTAAATCAATGGACGGACTCCTTACATCGCACACTCTTACATCAAAGTATTACGTAAAAGTATTGTTTTGATCACATTGAAACAGGAATCGCTTGGGCACGCTCGTTCCACCTCATCCATTATTTTCCATCAGGCGTGGTCTACAGCATGCCCATAGGCCATATTGCAATGAAAATAGTACATTGTTACCTTAGGGGTGAAAGGAACTTATTTAGTCCCCGAGACGGGGTTTGGCGCCTGAGCGCAGCGAGGGCGCTAATAGTTCGAGGGACTAAATAAGTCTTTAACCCGAGGTAAACACTGTGCTTTTCATTACGAATACAAGGAAAGTTGATGGGAATAGGCTTGCCCCCAATTACCTAAATCGGTAAATAGACTTTGCTCTTAATTACATCGGTTGATGGCAATAGGCTTGCTCCTAATTAGATTGGTTGATGGCAATAGGCTTGCCCCCAATTACATCAGTTGATGGCAATAGGCTAGCTCCTAATTACATCGGTCGATGTCAATAGGCTTGCTCCTAATTACATCGGTTGATGGCAATAGGCTTGCCCCCAATTACATCATTTGATGGCAATAGGCTTGCTCCTAATTACATTGTTTCATGGCAATAGGCTTGCTCCTAATCACATCGGTTGGTGGCAATAAAAGGCTTGCTCCTAATTACATTGGTTGATGGCAATAGGTTTGCTCCCAATTACAACAAATAATTTGACAGCTGTAAGTAGAAAGCGATTCTCCCTGGGGCTGAAAAGTAGTACTTTCAACCCGCTCCGCAGGCATGTTCTGACCTACTTTCAGAGTATGAGTAATGAAAAAGCTATTGCATGTACTTACCAGTTTAATATTACCCAGACAAAGACAAAGACATTTATTCGTAGGATACGGTACTTAGAAAGTTGTTACATAAAGTTCTCGACATATCCACCGCTAGACGCGGCATACGAATATTTACAGTAAGTAATAATTGATACTAAAATTAATATTTAGTATCATAGTTTAAGTTAATTTTTTACCCACTACGGAACGGAGACGGTATATGCGTTTGGGGTGAGAGGTTGTTTGTTTGTTGTTTGTGCAAATACATGTTGCCATTTTTCTCCAAAACTGCTAGTCCAATTTTGATGCAGTTTTCAGTTATGGGTTCGGGTTTGATTGGTGCATGTTCTTAGATAGGTGTTACGGTGACAACTCACCAGGGGGCGCTGCAGCAAACATTTTTTATGCAAATTAAAGTTGCCATTTTTCTCCAAAACTACAAGTCCGATTTTGATTCAGTTTTCAGTCATGGGTTCGGGTTTGATTGGTGCATGTTCTTAGATAGGTGTTACGGTGACAACTCACCAGGGGGCGCTGCAGCAAACATTTTTTGTGCAAATCAAAGTTGCCATTTTTCTCCAAAACTACAAGTCCGATTTTGATTCAGTTTTCAGTTATGGTATTAGGTTTGATTGGTGCATGTTCTTAGATAAAAAAATAAAAATAAAAGTAAAAAGTTTAAAATAAAAAGCAAAATTAAAAATTTTGAAATAACCCACGAACATTGCAAAACTAGTTCATTTAATAGCAGCCCCCGACGGACATTCTTGGGTTTTTTTAAGGTGGGTGTTTTATGTTATTTTATCCTTTTTTCAATTAATTTTTAGCAGTCGTGGGTTTTTTCAAAATTTTTAATTTTGCTTTTTATACACACACACACTTATACCTAACACTAAATTAAACATTATACTCTAACGAAACTTACATTCTAATAAAAGCAATACAAAACCAAAAAAATGTGCAGACTGTACCTATAATATAAATTATAATAATATAAAACACAACATTAACATTTAGAATCTTAAAAATATAAAAAAAGTGTATAACATATTAATAATATCGTAGGTACCTATTTATCATCGAGAAATTCTTTTATTGAGTAAAAACTCTTATGTAGTAAGTAGCCACGATCTCAACTTATTTTTCTAAAAATCCCTATGTCCCTCGTTTTAAACTAACAAACTGTATAAACGTTCAGAGTCCAAATATTAAAATTACATCGGAATTGGAAACTCCATGCCACCTCTGTTATATCTACCCTCGGACGCAGCACATGGTCACGAATAATAGAACGACACGCTACCTGAACATGGTTAAACAAAGCGCCAAGCTCGGCCGGCGAGAGTCACATCGGTATTAATTATTGTGTGGTCAATTGTAGGCTATGGGTCAACACAACCGTTACATGATTTTAAATTCAGCAAATTGACATACCTATAATACACATCAAGCCGAATATAATGTCCTATATGTTATTCCTAACAAACCAAAATTGTAATCACAATGTAAAAAAACACAACCACAATGTGAAATTGTAATGTCATCTGCCATGTCGGGATGTCCCAAACTCCGTGGCTGCTATACCGAGAAGATCCTGATGGAAAAAACCCAATACTTGTTTTCGAGGTTTATCCAAATTATACGTATTTGCCTTTAATCATTATAATAATGCTGTCGTCGACTTGTGCCTTTTGAGTTGTACTTAACTAAGTACAATTTATGGAATTTCCCGTTCCAGGTAAGGGAACCGCACCCAGGACCTCACGCGGCGGTCGCGCTTGAGACCAACGAAGAAGTCAAGGCTTTAGAAATACTTAACAAAAGTAATATTTTAACCTGAACGCCCAGTTCCCGTCGATAGATCATTTTAAACGACAGACGACGCTTTCAGCAAATTCTTTCACCAGAAACATTACTACAGCAACAAAAAGGGCATTTTAATATCCACAAAAAACAAATAAAACAGCTGCTGCTTTAAAATTACGCCAAAAACGGCGAAAATGTTCTTAATATTCTAATTGTAGAACACGGCCATAACACACCAAAACACTTAGCGAATTGGCGAAAAGCAAATACAATTATATTAAATTAAGCGAGGGTCTTAATCTCAATATCTTTGATGAAAACACGCGGCTAAAGAATTCCAGTCTGTTGACTGTGGTTGCTGAATTCGGGGAGATAGGAACTCTAGTATGAAATTATCTAAATACGTTAGGTACTGCGGTATCAGAGAATTAACTTACAGAATTAATCAAATAAAGCTTTATTTTATTGTAAACATAGAACCTCCTCCTTTTGAGAAGGTTAAAAAGAATAATTAGGTGATCATCATCTTTTTCAGGATTGGAAATCATTATATGACTCCTCCCGCTCTGGGTACAGCAGAAGAGAGTGTCAGACTCTTACTGACTAAAACCTATTCATGTTCCCTCCAATGCCCTTTGCGTTCCAGGGCCGCGGTAAATCTTTCGAACAAATTCAGCACCCTGGTATCATTATCATCTGCCTACCTCTTTGCGACTTTTTCGGGGTCTCCTTCCAGTCTAACCAGATTACCAGATGCAGCTGAATACTTGTGTTTTACAAAGCGAATGCTTATCTGACCTCAAAAACCCAGTTACTGGGAAATACAATACCCCTTGGTGAGACTTGTTAGTTGCTATTGGGCTACTCACTTATTAATAAAGACCGTCAAAGATAGACAGACTAACTGTTACCTACGGACGGATGAGCGATTGGACTGCTGCGCTCCGTGTCGCGGGTTTAATCCTCGCACGGAACAAAAATATTTGTAAGGCCTACAGACTTCGGTGGTGGTTCGTTGTTTCAGGTCTGGGTGTTTAGTTTGTGTATGTGAGTTTAAATGTTTGTTAACGCACCCAAGATACAGGAGAAATTTCTAGTGTGGGGCAAGGTTTAAAAAAAACTATCTACTATTTCTTATTCAAAATAAGGAACATTAAAATATGCCATCTAAAGCGGCCATTTTAGATCCCTAGATAGGTCTATCAGTGATCAAGTGTGCAAACAACGGACTGAAAACAGCCAGAACATTATGGAACTAGTCGAACAAGCCTGCATCATAAGGTTTTATCCACAAACTTGTTTTCCTGGAATTTCTAGATGCCTACCGATGCTTAGTTCATGTGCATCAGCAACGAGAAAAAATTCCTTAGTTGGTCAAACAGACAATTCATAAATAATAGATAGACAGAAGGTATCCGAATGCCCCGTACCTATTCTATAACTTTTGGCCCCGATCATCACGAACAAAGTATTTCAACAAACCTTTACCTGTTCGCTGTAAGGTTGCTCACGTACACCGTTACAAATAAGTTGGCCCCGAAAGTTACGGCGTAACGTTACTTAGATTAAATAACTTGGATACTAAAGGAGGCAATATCTGTCCCGTAAAGGAGGAGAATCGCAATTAATGACGTTTGTTCCACTAAAATTTTGGCTCTGTGACATTTTGGACCGTTTTTAGTGGGAGGTTCGTCAGGACAGAAAATATGATAGCATATTGAAGTTTATAAGGAAATAAGTTGAGACATCATTTCTCTAGGGCTTTGCTTTTATGATGTGTGCAAAAATACCCTTAAGGCGAGGTTACCCCGATAAACGTCGTCAACAATAGCGTTTTAGGTACTCGTACATGGAACGGATATAAATTTTGAAAAAAATGTATTACATAGTTGACTCTTCGATCATGATATGTCGGGCATGCGATACACGATTACTTACACTTCGCTGCATCCAATTAAATCGCAAAGACATGTTCAAATGATGGCTAAATAATCGTTGTATTTGAGTTAAAGTAAAAGTTAGTTAGTAGGTAGGGTAGTAGGTATGGTAGTAGGTAGGGTAGTAGGTAGGGTAGTAGGTAGGGTAGTAGGTAGGGTAGTAGGAAGGGTAGTAGATAGGTAGGTAGGAAAAACGCATTGCAACGCATGCGCGGGTTCAGCTAGTACATTATAAAGACTCATTATACTTGCTTTTATTCTGCAGAAATCGTTTATTTACGGAGATTTCACGTTCTGCAAAATGTATGGCGAGGTCTATCTAGGGATCCACCTTAATCTCGGTGACCGTTAGCACTAGAAAGCTGAAATTAAAGTTTAACTTAAAAAGTTATTTGGCTTTGAAAAATAAAACTTATATCATAATAAAGGTCGTAAAAAATGTGTATTATCTCGGGTCACATATAATGTATAATTTCTTTATCATTTTTCTCCAAGAGAGAAAAAACAGTCAAAATTTAGGCATTATATCGCTCGCGCGGCAGGGCGGGGGGTGAGGTCGTGCGTACATAAAAACAAAGTAGTGCAATCTCGCCTTAAGGAAACTGAAAGGAACTTGTCCCTCCCGTCCCGTCATTGCTATTATTTTTTAGTTCTGGACCATACCTGGGAAATTTTTAGTAACGAAGATATTTGTTACCTATACCTATAAGTTTAAGTTTTTTCCTAATATCTTTTCCATAATTACCTTCATGACCCACCCGTTAGCTATATCAAAAGGGCTTGTGTTTAAACGCCTACCAGAAAAGAACCTATTTTACTACCAAAAAAAATCGAAATGCCGGCCAAAATGGATTAATGCTCACCAAATTGTGTTTCCTAAAGTATTGTAGGAATGAACCTATAGAAAAGCACCTCAAATTTTTATATTTATAAGAACACATTCTTATCAACACTATAAAGAGTATCACTTTTTAACCGTATGCATCAAACCGCTGTTCGTTCTACTCACCCACACGCCGGAAAAGCTTGAAGATAAGTAAGGCTGAGAAATCGTGTCGCGATCAAGCACCACTCAAGTCGGGCCAACAGATTGCCAACATCTATCAACTAATAGTTCTTTGAAACCTTTTTTACGAGACCTTTTTCAGCGCATTCTTAAGATAAGTTACCTTTGAATTACATCGCTGCGAAGTGGATTTTTCACGTGATTTTGTTTGCGGAAAATCACGTAGATTTGCCCCTCATTTCAGTTTGTCATCCAATATTGTGGAATGAGTTTGGCAAATATCTTTTTCTTTTTAATAAAACTAAATTTTCTCTTTAGAGAGTCAGTAGCCATTTAGGTACTTAGGTATTACTAATCACTACGGTACCAACCACTATTTTTATTTATTTATGTACCTACACAGTTACACACAAAATACATGAAGCACAAAGGTACTGCTTATTTTATTTCATAAGACAATATTTTAATTAATAACACAGTTTATTTTTCAGACACCATTCTTGGCCAAAGATGAAAGATGCAGCTGTTTACCTATCACCAGTTTACTCGAAGAAATCAACGTTGATTTAGTGATGTAGATTGTAGGTACTAGGTACCTACATAAAACTTGTAAAAAAATAAAAAGACATTTGTTTGTTTGATTTGGCTTTTTTTGCCACCGACTTCAGAATGTGGCTCTGGTCCGCTGGACAAAACTTCAAAACTGCTCGCATTTACAATAGGGCAATAGGGCACTTTATGTGACGGCTAAACACCCTTATTTCAGAATAGGTGACGCTACAGAATCTTAGATAATCGATCGAAAGCGTGTCCAGCCAGCTTGAAAAACCACTTTTCGCTGATCTCTCAATCTCGGTAACGGAAGTGATTTTGACGACTTTTTGCATATCAACGGGCGTCACATAAATATGTGACAGGCATCAAGCTAAAAGTTTTGTGATACGTACAGTAGTTTAGTAGAAAAATGCAAAAAACTGTGTCCAGCCATCTTGAATTTACGTAAAAAACTTTTGGCTGGCACTTCCGAATCCCACATAACGGGAGCGTTTTCGAATATGGTTCCTTTACTAATACTTGGTGACGCAATGTGTGACAGTAATAACGTTTGATTTATGGCGTCACATGTAAGGGTTTACGAGATATCAATGAAAACTTAATGTATACTTGTGTCCAGCCATCTTGAACTCAGGCTGGCTGGACACATGTATCTCCGCTGCCTGATGATCTACGACCTTCAAAATGTTATCAAAATGTTGTGACGGGGACGATAATGATAACCTGAATTTGTGACGGAGAAACTTTGGGAAGTTTCAAAGATATTGATCATTTAAATTTTCCCATACAAACACTGTAGTAGGGTTTCCAATATTGTAGGTTTTATGTAGGACAAAGTATATTTTAAGGTGTTTTCTTTAATGGACGAAAATCCGCGTATTGGTGATACTAATACGAACAACTGTAGATATTTAAATCAATAGAAGACAAAAGTGTAGAAGGGGGGGGGGGGGGGGCTTTAATGTTATTGATTATTTACGTGCAGATACCTATCTACTCTTTTTAGTAGATAATTATTGGTGTTTTTTATGATAAGTACGTAATAATATGTAGATATTGTGCCAGGATAACAGACTAATGCTCTAAGGTATTTAAATGAAAAAATAATGTAATTCACGTTACTTACCAAGGACCTCGTTAAATGACAACGCGCTTAGCAAATATTGCACGTATTCCTTACAAATCGACGGAAGGCTCTAAATACCATTATGTATACTTTACTCTAAACGATTAAACGAAAACGGTTTACGCTGTCACAGCACTCACAGCCTCTGTGTACAAAACAAACTCAGTATCAGTGCATCAGTGTTGCCAACAAGACCGATATAGAATCTGCTAAAATTATGCCAATTGCTTTATAGAAATGCTAAAAAATCTGCTAACATTTTTCAGTGTCAAATGAAACGTAACATAGTTTTAACTTTTTTTATTATTTAACAAAATATACATACTGTTTTAATCGACTAAGTTCTCAAATACTCTTTCCATTATCATCAGCATTAGCATCAGGAGCGCCAACAATATTATACTTAGTAAAGGGTTTTTTTTTCTAAATGGAAATAATTGCTTACGCATTAATGTATTTTATTTTAAAATAATTTTCTAAGCTATATGCTAAACAACTAATAAGTTTGCTAAACAACATGAAAAAATGCTATTCTTATTATTCTTATTCTTTAGTGCACACATAAAATAACAAATATAAACACAAATTACAATAATAAAGTTAATGCTAAATTGGCATCACTGAGTGCAATGCACTTTGTTTTTTTTGTTAGTGTTTTTAATTATTATTTAGAATTAACACATACTTCCCCTTTTTCTGCAGTAAAACCTTTTATTCCCACGGAGAAATCAAATACAAAGCTGGCGTGGCTTGGCTGCTACCGGCCGATTAGTCGATTCAAAAGAAATCCTATAATTATGTAAAAAATATGGTCACCTCACAATATTAATGGATGTTTGTATGGGAAAATTTAAATGATCAATATCTTTGAAACTACCCAAAGTTTCTCCGTCACTAATTCAGGTTATCATTATCGTCCCCGTCACAACATTTTGATAACATTTTGATGGTCGTAGATTATCAGGCAGCGGAGATACACGTGTCCAGCCAGCCTGAGTTCAAGATGGCTGGACACAAGTATACATTAAGTTTTCATTGATATCTCGTAAACCCTTACATGTGACGCCATAAATCAAACGTTATTACTGTCACACATTGCGTCACCAAGTATTAGTAAAGGAACCATAATCGAAAACGCTCCCGTTAAGTGGGATTCGGAAGTGCCAGCCAAAAGTTTTTTACGTAAATTCAAGATGGCTGGACACAGTTTTTTGCATTTTTCTACTAAACCTCTGTACGTATCACAAAACTTTTAGCTTGATGCCTGTCACATATTTATGTGACGCCCGTTGATATGCAAAAAGTCGTCAAAATCACTTCCGTTACCGAGATTGAGAGACCAGCGAAAAGTGGTTTTTCAAGCTGGCTGGACACGCTTTCGATCGATTATCTATGATTCTGTAGCGTCACCTATTCTGAAATAAGGGTGTTTAGCCGTCACATAAAGTGCCCTATTGTCCTATTGTAAATGCGAGCAGTTTTGAAGTTTTGTCCAGCGGACCAGAGCCACATACTTCAGAAGCTGATTTTTCTTTTGAAGTTTATTTTTCACTTTTTGGTGTTTTTGAAGTCGGTTGTTTTTTTTTGCAAAAAAGTTTTTTATTCTTTCATTTTTAGTTTTGTATCTTATAGAAATATTTACTATGAAACCTATGCTTGTATAGCGTCAGAAAAAGCACGAAACACGTAATACGTGCCAATGTTTGAGGGTTGCCCTCGATTTCTCTGGGATTCCATCACCAGGATCTGGTTTCCATATCATGGTACCACTCTTGAAATATCTTCGTTCCAATAAAAAAAGAATCATCAAAATTGGTTCATAAACGACGAAGTTATTCGCGAACACACATAAATAAACGAACGAAAAATGTTCATAAATTATAAAAAAAATGGTCATAAAATGAAAAGTGCTGGGCCAAACCATGCTAAATTTTTATGGGACCAAATGGCAACTATTCCGCATCAAACTAAAAAAGAATCACGTAAATCGGATCATAAATCGCAGCGTAATCGGTGTACATACAACCTCCTCCTTTTTTGGAAGTCGGTTAAAAAAAAAAAAGTGTACAAAAGAATGCCCTTATCATGCGACAGCCACGTGTCCTTGCACCGACATAGCGAAACACATGTTCATCAGATTGGGTGACAAGGCTGACTGATTGTTCCTGACCCTTCACCACTGAGATTAACACAGTCCATCAATTCACTGCACGACATGGCTTGACCAATGACAGTACAGTTTCATTATAGGTCTATAACTACATCTATGGTTTCATGGACAAGGATGTTTGTGGTGACTTTGAAGATTCGATATGAAGCGAAATTCGTCTTTTTGGAAATATTTCCATAGGCACTTTTTGGCAATATTTTCATACTTCTTTCTTTATCGTGTGGTTTTTACTTATCCTGGTGTCAGAGTGTTTATGCCAACCATGGGCTTCTTATTTGGGTTTACATGCTGTCGAGAAATATTTCTCAGGCACGCTGGTTTGCCCACGATGTTTTCCTTCACTGAAGCAAGTGATATTAATATATCGCATGCATATTGGCTTATTGTTATTGGTGTATTGTATTCTATTTATTGGCGTATTGTTTAAACAATACGCTCATGAATCCGAAAAATCAAGTGCCTTGGGTTCGAACTCGAGACCTTGGCTGTCCGAAATTCACACATCAATTGGCTATCACGCTAAGCTATTTGTGGGAAGCACGGAGTGGTCAGTATAATTATAGTCAGGTCAATTTAGACATCCGAGTTTACATTAATTCCCACCCGGCTGAAATTTCGCGAATCGCGAAAAATCTGTTTTTTGTGACTTTTGACCTCGAATAACTTTTTTTCCAAGTGTCAGATCGATGGGGACTTTTTACATTTGATTTATAATGGTGTTTTGAACAATCCTACCAAACAGCCGGGTGGGAATTAATGTAACCTTACCCCTATTTTTTGGTCTAATTTGACCGGACTATAAAGCGACGTGAGAGGTTTTAGATTAGGTTTTTTCCAAGTTCTACACTTCTGTTGTTCTCTTAAATGCATACATAGGCTTAAGCCGTGGACTGGTGAGTAAGAAGTAGACATGAAACAAAACCCCTACCTACTCATTCAGAAATAGTAGATTGTACACCAAGTGCATAAAACGCACCATTTTGCGCGAGACGTTTATCCATCCTCGCTCGCAAGCTCGCATCGGATGGATATAAAGTAGAGAGCAAAATGGGTTTTATGGACGAGTTTTACACTCTACTTTTCACTTCGATTGCGAGAAAATGAAACAGCAACTTGTAAATATTGTAAAAATAATTAAGGTTCCCGCCAATTAACTTTTTTTTTTCAGTAGGAAACTTGACATAACACCTGACTTATGTCGTTACTCATACTGCTCAGATAAAAAAACATTTTGAGCAAGCCTATTGCCATCAACCAATGTAATTAGGAGCAAGCCTATTGTCATCAATCAATGTTATTAAGAGTAAGCCTATTCCCATCAAATGATGTAATTAGGAGCAAGCCTATTGCCATCAAACAACCTAATTAAGAGCAAGCCTATTGCCATCAAACAACCTAATTAAGAGCAAGCCTATTGCCATCAAGCGATTTAGGTAATTGGGGGAAGCCTATTCCCATCAACTTTCCTTGTATTCGTAATGAAAAGCAGTAATCCCTTGTTCTTAGAATACTAACGAAACGAATTAAAGAGGTTATTCTATGAAGTTGAAGTTGTTCGTGTGGCTGTTGAGCCGATTACCTGTGTCGATTACCTTGGTCTTCGACGAAGATTTTATATGGACAGTACGGAAACTGCCTACAAACGATCGAAACCGCACACTCACACAAACATGCGCATCGACAGGGCCAGCTAGCGAACACCGCAGTGCTCTCAGTTGTGCGTGCCGCGCCGAGACGAGTGATTAGTTTACGTAAAAGTTTTTTTTGAAATATCCTCCAATCTTTTTTTAAAATGCCGGGAACGTATCGGGTGTTTGAACTCGGCTTCATCAAACCCGGAGATATTGTATTATAAACTTCCTACTAATTTTGAAAGGTAAGAATGATTTTTTTTGTTATCGAATTATACCTATTATGTCCTTGTGATCGATCATAATGAATTTTTATTTGTTTGTTATACCGACGCTGCCTACGTGTTATCATTATAATGTCTAACTCCGCCCAACGAATACCAACGGGGCCAGAACGGGGTAATATTATTATAATAAGTATAACAAAGTAGCAAGCGGTGGCGCGCTGCGGTCCTACGATGCACCGTTTCAGAGTTATGGGCGTTCAAAGTTTCTGTAAAAAAAAAAATTTAAACTGAAATATCTCAAAAACGGAGCGTCCTAGACAAAAAAGGACCAAAATTTTGACCCCCCTCTGCCACCCCCGTGATATTTAAGTGAGAATAACATAACACCAAAAAAAATTTTTTTTACACTGGTCCAACTTTACTTAATAATAACATTAAATAACATTTAATTAGTCTACAACTGTGTAGTATGATATGAAGGAAAGTTCATTGATAATAATAATTTAAAACAATATAATAATATATTCGTTCTCAATATTAATAATTGTTAATTATTTATAGCAGAATTGCACATCACTAGTTGTAGTAAGCTAGTTATTTCAATTCGATTCATTGATCACAACAGAATAAAAATATTTAAGAAAAAAAAACAATATCATCAACATTAAAAGGGACAACCCTATGGCTTCAATGGAGCGTAGGTAGTTATCGCATCAACTAGGCTTAGTTTCGGTACTGTCCATATTTATACTGTGATTTTACTTTATGCTCTAGAGCATAAAACGCGACTTAACCTTTTTAGCGCCACAGTCATGTATAGACGACAAGCCGAACAAGCAAAAACGTGCCCTAAGTCTGTCGACTTAAGGTACTTTTTGGCCTGTCGAATTTTAGAGCGAGAGAAGTGAAAAGCTTATTTATTTTAGCTTTGAATGTTTAAAGACGAACCAAAGTAAATCAAGTTCTTTAAAGGTATTATTTAGTGCAACAGGTAAATATGCTTATAATTTTGTTGGGATCACTTGAGCATTTTTTTTTTAATTGCGAGCATTGACGTTCCAAGGTTCCAACTAAAGACCATAAACTTTCCTATGTCAAACATCGCCATGTGGCCCTCATGATGTTAATCCCCACTTCACTCAACATTGAAATGGTAACTTTAAATTTTGACTTATTTGCCATAATATGCTACTATGTGCTTCTTGGCACAAGAAAGAGAGGCTTATTCCCAGCAGTGGGTGATGGTGATATGCCTTTAATCTACCATTCCTTCGGTTTACCAATCAAGTTCGTCACGTGTCTGAGCGATGTTCCAGGTCAATTAAATCCATACGCCATCAGCATTGCGCGTTTATGGGCTGATCGTAGGTTAAGTTAATCGTTTCATTCCCGAAACTAAATTGCGTGTGCTGTTATATGCCGCTTCGTGTGTCTTTAATTAACAAAGATCAAAGCCGCAATGGTTTGTTCCAGACGATTTTTTCTAGAGGTAATTGAAACAAGGGGCACCTTGTTATTTGTGAATTGTGATATGATACAGTGTACGTACTTAGAATTTGGAGTCAATGTTTACTAGTGTAATGATATAATCCAAAATGCGACAAGGTAATAAATCAAACACCCAGTAATTTAGCAAGAGTTTAATAAAAAAATGCAAAATAATAAAAATATCTCCAAATATTGAGCCTTAACGCTAGGATATCTGTAGGTTTACAACATCCAAAAATACAAAAATTACACGCACTCACACAATGAGGGTATCGTCAGTGATCAACTGATCGTATAATTACTTCGATCAATAATGTACTAGATTCCCGATAAGCGCTTCAAAAACGGCCCGAAATATAAGACCACAAACGTATTTGTGGTCTTATTTCAAATCAGTATGGTCCAATCATAGCCAACATTAAGACGTCAAAATACCGCAGTATGCGTTCAAAAACTGCGTAAATAACCACCGTAACACCAAGGTTTTGGAAGGAATATTTTTTTTTCGGTAATTTAATATCATTATGTGCTTTTTCATAATATTTAAACATAATTAAACTGTAAATATAATTAAATCAGCGAATATTATAATTGTTTGGCCAATGTTTGCTACAACGCACCAACTATTGTATCATGTTCTTGAACAGGGAACGCTAGTTCCGCAATAGAATAAGCACGACATTGTGCACAAAATGCTTTTAACCGTATTGCTTAGAGTTTAAGTTTCATTTTAGAATGAATATTTTTGTACTGATGACTTTTTACTTTGGAGCGACATTTAAAATGTTTTGCTTCTAATCTTTCTCCGATGAAAGGGCTTAAATAAATATACTTTACAATGATAATTAAACGTTATGTTTAAGTGTTAAGGTTTACAATCATCTGAAGTTGTTGATAATATTGAACTTTTTTCTAAGATGCTATGTAGATGTTTACGTGTGTGCAAACGTGGCCACTTGAGCGACTTAGTTTTGTTCCTGATGCTTAATCTAGTACTATTATTGATCGAAGTATAATTATTACATTACATGTAACCTCCTTCGATAAAACTGACAGATATTTTGGCGCCCATTCTCAATGACATATGTCAAAACAAAAGTTTACTTTAAACACATTTCTTGTTACTCGATCAATTTTATCGAAGCAGGATTAGGGAAAAGATTCAAGACTTCTAACGCCGATTTCATAATAATCGAACAAAAAGGACATATTGGCACAAGATTCCCAATTTTGTAGCAATTTGACGTATTAAATACATTCATCATTCATGTTTTGGACGAAACAATTTGAAAAGTGACAAGGAAGGTTTTAAGTTACAAAATAAATTTATTGTCATTTCACAACTTTGGTAAGGGGTTTAATTAGAGAGCAAATTAATGCTGATAAGATTCGCACATTCAAAAATATATTATTGACGATTTTCTTAACAAGTCGCAAGATAACCAAAAAAACAAAACTAATGACATTTTATCAACGTAAATATGCTATTAAATTGTGCTTTGTTTCAAAGTTTAATTATTAAATTATACTCATTTGTCTATCTTGATAGCAAAGTTGAGTATAAAACTTAACAAATATTTTAAGCTCAACGTAACAAATTAATATTGCTAAGTAGACAGATAGATACTTGAATAATAAGAAACCGTCAAATTATACTTTTGAATAAAATCTTTTAAACAACGTGGATCGAATAAAACGGGTTGAAAATGTACAAGGTGTGGACTTTGCAAAAACGGGTTCAAAACGGGTTGGTTATATTAAAACGGGGAAAGAAAATAAATAATACAACATACTTACCAATTTGATCTCATGCACTTCCAATGTCTTACGTGTGTCGAATTTTGAGACATTAATGCAATTTCTTCACGTTTGTGTTCATCAAAAAGAACTAAGTATTCGATAACATAACTTTAATTTGAGAAAGTTAGCTAGGCTCGATAGGTATATAAGACCAGTAAAACTAAAATTCTATCTGCATCCCATTTGCATAACACACTTTCAACCACAATCCGAAGGATTTTGCTGGAAATTCGTAAACCTTAGCTTCATTTATATTTATATGATGAAGAAAAAAAAAGCGTAAGCTAATAAAGCAATAAGGAAGACTTACACAATTAGCTCGCAGGTAGCATTTTAGTTGTTCTGGTTTACACAAATTGGAATCACTGACGCTAAAACGGTTTCTACGTATAATAGTATCATTCTGAACTGTTCAATACCGCACAGGGTAGATACCCTGTGTCTGGATCTCCATAGATCACTCTGCCCTAAACATGGTGTTGCCCCACAAACGATGTGACACTTGCTATCGTGTCCTGTCTGTCCTGTTATTTGTACGTCACAGGAGCTGACGGACGCTACTGAAAATGCCAAACTCTTCGCAAAATTTTGGGCTGCCTCAATTTAAATATTGATTATACGCTAAGAAGAAGAATATCACATGGAATTTTTTCAAAGGGAATTAAGATTAAGGATAAATCTGCTGTTTCATACATTTTGAACGCGTTTTTGTAGGAAGCAGCTGTTTTATCTTTTTAAATCGACTATTAATTTATATGTAGAGCGTTCAGAATGATGAACTAAATACATGATAACAGTTAAGCCTCCGGCATCCTTTCCACCCTGTACAACGTATACCAGGAAGGTGTAGTCATATTTAAAGGTGTCGTACAGACCATCAGTCTAAAGAACTTTGTCTATGGGCCCCAACATCGAAACCACGAAGAAATAGATGTCTCACATATTTGAATGAGCGTAGAATCTAAGATAGAAAGAAACACGTAGGATACGGGTAGCATTTTAATTTTTGTAGATTTTTTTTTTGTTATAAGATGTTGGTTTTATGAAGAAAGTTATTCAGTTTCATGGTAAATATCAGATCCGTAAACATGACAAAAAATTTCTAATACATTTATTAGATATTTATTTATATTCCCGCTAAGACAAAATATTCGTATTATTCGGAAAAATAACTTGATTAAAATGACAGCTGGCAGAATGTACAGCATATCAAGCTACTTGAAACGTGTCAAATTTTTCCAATCAACTTTGAACTTTATGATTTAGCGAAAAAGTTTAAAATCTATTGAAGAATTTTGACAAATTGTAGTAACGTCATGTGCTTAATTAAGCCAATAATTTTAATTTAATTGGCCTTAATCAAATATGCATTTGATTTATTTCGTTGTTTTTTGGGGCTTGTCCCCACACTATTCCTAAACCACTGGAACTCTTAAAAGCCAGAATCAACCGTGGCGATCACAAGAAAAGCGCCGAGACAATGAAGCTCGACGAAGTCCCAGAGAAACGATATAACTGTCTTGGATACCGCAACAAAATTAATCTATTCTATTCTATTTTTTGTTAATGGCAAACAAAGCCGATGTCGACCATTCTGCCAATGTCAAAAGTGAATTGGAACGGCATGTGTGTTTTAAAAAATTATAGGAAAAGAGAGGAAATTATAAAAATCTTCGACGATACATTGCACTAGAAAAGAGTTTAGTTTGGTAGCTGTCATTTTTACCAAGATAGATTTTATGGACTATAGACGACTTTCAATTTCTTACCAGTAAAGAGCCCATTTGAACACCGCTCAGTATAAGCGTCCGCTGTTACTGAGCCCACAACCCATTCTAGAGTTTTCTATGTCTCTTGCCATATCTTACTATGTTTAATACTTGTTTTTACCAAAGGTGCGTTCTTACAAACAAACGATATAATATGGTGATTTATTTTATTTGATATGAATACAATGTGCAGTAGTATGTAGCGTATGTTTGCTGTCGGTGGTGTTTTGAGCACTGGACTTTATTCCCTTTGCCATAAGATTTATTTTTAAATTGAAATATATAGTACGATCAACTTGGCCTGTTTAGTCTTTGTTCTGAGGAGTAAGAGATGGAGCTATACGAAAATAGCGCTATCTCTTTCACGCGCTGTACTTTTTTAAAAAAGCTGCTTTTGCAACGAACTTTGTGTTTGGGATATAAGGTCGCTTTTAGCGCCAACAGATTAAGTTGGTCGAGCTATTACACGTATATCTAACAGTGAATCAAATTATGGACTCTACGGATATTATCCGGGAGCGCGTTAGCACTAATTAGAGAGCATGCTTGGCTTGTATTTTCAGATTTGCTTCTAAATAGCGCGTCTGTGAAAATTTCTGGGTTTCTAATGTGTAAACCTATTCTTTGAGCAATCCGTGACACCTTCAGTCTCCTAAAGCTATAGGATGCTATGGTTTATCAATTTTATTATACTCTTGTTTTATTTGGTCCGCTGTATAAAATCTATGAGAATGAGAGCCTGGAATATACCATCGTTTGTCTGTGTATTTCAAATAAATTATTTGAAAAAGGAACTCAGTATTTATATCAGAACCACACCGACAACAAACCGCTTAAATCTAAACTAAAAATATACATAGAAATCTTAATTATAAATTAATCATAAAGTAATACATTTTGAATATATTTTTAAGAATCTTCCCATTTAAAGTATATATTTTTTGACTAGTGAATAAAATTACACCTATTCGTAAATATTTAAGTAAAATACGAAAGCTTGAGTATGACATTTCTGACTTTTGTCTCGCTCAGACTTAGTAGGAGAAGTGAGAGAACGCTATACAAGTCATACTCGCTCTTGTAGGCCTATTGATGCGCTTTGACTTTTAATTTCATGATATTAAAGTTCAATTTCGAATGGGAATATTTAATACATAATTTTTAAAAATGAGATTCCATTTTAATACTAGGTACAAAATCTAGCTATCTAGAATGTTCTGTCAGTTGCAGCAGACAGATTTTGAATCATAGAGAAAATAGGGATGAGACATGTTTGCAACTTTAACAGACAACCGCCAACAGCCACATTCTGACTTGAAATAAATACTTTTGACTGATGACGACTTGAGTTTTACTGTTCCAGTTACTGTCACATCTCATATACGTTTCCAAATAAAATATAAACTAATACAATTTCAACACATTGACAAGAAAAAACATAGTCTTTGGCGTTTTGAGCAAAACGTGATGTGTTTATGGCATCCACTAGCGGTACTAAGTCGCGCTTAATAGTTACAGATATCTTTTTTTTTCATATACATAGACTAAGATAGGGACACACCGAACGCGAGGGAATTTCTTTTAGTTTACACACAAGAATATACCAGTTTTAAGTACACATTATCATTCTTTTGCCCTCATTCCAATAGGGTATTTCACCAAAAAAATCTAATTAGTCCGTCTGATAGATTACCAAAAAATAATGGACACGTATTTTTTCTTTTTTCACGTAAACAAAAGTTGAAGACGATACAGTGCTTCGAAAAATCGTGTCAAGTCGTGTGACGTCACAAGGTTAGTACTTTTTTACCCACTAAGTGACGCGAAAAGCCCCCACTCATGATCTTTGACACGTTTTATTTTCGTCATTTTTTAATAATTTGATATAACAAAAAACACGTATCCAATATTTTTCGATAATCTAACAGACGGACTAATTATATTTTTTTGGTGAAATACCCCATTCATTTGGGGTCGTAGCAGCATATCTTTTTCTGTACCTAAAACTGATACTTTAATATGATTTATAAATAGGGTAGTTGACAAAAAAAAACTAATTAGTCCGTCAGATAGATTTCCAATAAATATTGAACACGTATTTTATCTTTTTTCACGTAAACAAAAAATGAAGACAGTGCTCCGAAAAGTCGTGAAACGTGACAGTTTGGTCCATTTTACCAGACTATGACGTCAAAAGCCCCCTCTCTATGGTGTTTGACAAGCTTTATTTTCGTCAATTTTTATTAATTTGATAAAATAAAAAACACATATCCAATATTTTTCGATAATCTAACTGACGGACTAAACAGAATCATATTTTTTTTAGTCAGTCAACTACCCTGTTATATATTATGTACTTTCAAACTTAAACAGTTTTTTGATTATGCTAAAAAGTAATTATCAATTTGCTCTCGATTGAAAAACAAGGTTCCAAGAAAGAGAAGAGATTTTGTTTCGTCCATCAAACGTACCCCGACTTCGATGTGTCTCCAAACCAACTTAGTAATCACTGAAAATCTTAATTGTATGACAAAATCATTTTAGTACGTAATCCCGTTATATAAATCAAACTAACAGTTTTCAGTGCAGTTATAAATAATATCTGTATATAAAAAGAGGTATATTCTGTTATGATAAGTATCAAGATTCACAGTGACTATAAATAGGTCAAATTTCTAGCAATATTAATGGTGACTATAGATTAATATCGGTTACATTGTAAAATGTCAATTCCCTAATAAGTATGAATACCCTACACATTCTTACATACAAGTATCAGATACAAATCATACGTATAATCAATATTTTTCGTTATTTCATTTATAAAGTAAATACGCAATATAAATAAATGCATTTTTTATGGCAAAATGTAGGAATGTTGCGTTGACACCTATTTGTTTAATAAAAACTTTATGCGATTATCGATTTAAATCGATATTGATTGGAATCGATACTAAAAGTATCAAAACTATTCAGTTTACAGACAATAGTCAACTATTTTGTGTCAATTTAAATTTAAATTTTGAGCAATCGAGAACGTTTTTTTTTTAATTCTTGCAGGTCCTTATTACAACAAATGTAGGGTCAATAAAGAAACGCGTTATAGTGAGCATTCTATGAGCATGGTTGGTTAAGTTTTGGTCGAAAATCGATGAGATCACGAGTTAGCGAACAGCAAATAATTTATTTAGCAGTGCGGCGATGGAAATGTGACTGGCCGTTAGCATTGAATTTGATATTTTTAAATCGTCTGAATTTGGAAATAAGAGTCGTATTGCCAGGAATTTGCTGATTGACAAAATTCCTTGTTTTTTATTTATTGGTCGTATTTTACGAGCCTCTTTCCTTATTTCATAATAACATCCTTAATGGGGCAGTCGCTTATTTCACGTCAGTTCATTTTAAATTTTCTTCATTTATTTTGTCCGATAAAACCAATCTCATTATTTATTCCTTTCGATTATTTTATCATTCTTGATCGACGGCTCTTATTTCCGAATCCCTCGAATTATTTTGATAAATGACTTAAACTATAATCAGTACATATTATTGGACTTATGTGCCGACATATTATTCTAGTACTCTACATTACCACGACTATTTGATATCTAAGATTAAAATGTAACAATGGGATCGACGGGAAAAATTTCTATAAAATATTTAGAAATCCCAAGTTATTGTTAGGTATAAAAAGTTAATTTTATTCTGCGAGGGGGCTATACCGGTTTTGGTTTTGGTGCTACGAATAAAGAAGATATTAAATAAGTCATATTTTCAATTACCGATTAAATTGTTAGACTATTGAATACTGTCTCATTACTCATCAATGTAGTAAAAAACATAATCTTCTCCCGTTTTAGTTGATAAGAATTTCTCAATAAGTTGCCAGTTCCAAGTATTAATTTGGTTTAACAAATTCCTGCCAACAACTGGCAACTTACTAGATATCAGAGCTTTTCTCTTAATTCTGGCACTCTGCGTATTTTTTACAAATATTGGCGCTATTTGTTCAATACAAAATTTACCCGAAATCCATTCGAATTAATTTCGTATTGCGGCAACAATACAAATGTTTGTGCAAATACGCTAAGTGTAGGGCCAACAACAGAAATACTAATTCTTCGTTATTCGTACTACCAAAACCTGAGTACGGGCGGTCAGTCGACGATACATATAACACGACCGAGTACGGGAGCCTCTAAATAACACTACAAGCTAGGGTTGTTCAATTGCACTTGATTTAGTCGGGTTACCTCTCACTGCTCCCATTCGGCCTCGTCCACTCCTTCCATGCTATCTTGCTCCAGTTTCAAGTTGATCTGCACTTTGGCGCTTATGGATTTCATTATCTGTGGGAAATAAAATCGGTTATTTGGATCGGATCGCTGGATGCGAGACGAGAACCAGTCAATGTGGCGGTAGGCAGAAGTACAGAATTCTCACACTTCCCACAATAGGGGATCGGACTGGGTCAAAATAATATGATTCTGTTTAGTCCGTAAGTTAGATTATCGAAAAATATTGAATACGTGTTTTTTTGTTTTATCAAATCAATAAAAAATGACGAAGATAAAAACGCGTCAAAGATCTTGGAGTGGGGCTTGAAACTTCACTTGTGTCGTCAAAATGTACTATCATATGACGTCACACGAGTTTTCGAAGCACTGTATCGTCTTCATTTTAAGTTTACGTGAAAAAAGAAAAAATACGTGTCCAATAATTTTTGGAAATCTATCTGACGGACTAATTAGTTTTTTTTTGTCCGATCCCCTATTCTGCATTTATGTCTAAGCCCACACTCCGTGGCTAGCACTGAGAAATTGCTGATGGAAAAAACCAATAACACTTTGGCCGATCGGGAATCGAACTCAGGATCTCATGCTCAAGACAACGAGATAGGCAAAAATAAAGATAACTGGAAAAAAGCCCAGCAATAGTATAGAACAGGCTGATAACAACATAACAAGCAAGCTGTTTTTTCTCATGTGACTAAGAATGATTATGGATGGAGAGGGAGCACCAAAGAAACGTTGCATGGAATGTGTGAAAACTAGGGTAGAAAAGGGGTGACTCATAAGATGACTATTTATTAAGACCCCAAATAAATGAGGGAAGGATTTGTTTTTCTTAATGTTGATGTTCCAGGGTAGCCCGCGAAATTCAAATTTTCTTAAGTTTTTTGCAATTTGCAGGCAAGTGATAGGTTGTATGTTGATGAACATTTGATTCGCGGCTGTAAGACGTATGTAGTTACAGAATTATAATCACCAAAATTAATGATACAACCCTCCGAGCTCATAAAGGTGTAAAAATGACTTTTTACAAGGTCAAAGTCATTCCGGAACCTTTATGAACTCGGAGGGTTGTATTAATGATTTTGGTGATTATAATTCTGTAACTACATATGTCTTACAGCCGTCATACAACCTATCACTGGCCTGCAAATGCAAAAAACTAAAGAAAATTTGAATTTCGCGGGCTGGTTGGAGGATTCACTTTAATCACTACATATTATAAAACAAAGTCCTTCGCCGCGTCTCGTCTGGTCGCGATAAACTCAAAAACTTTTTTTCATGCTGTTTTCACCAATGGATAGACTGGTTCTCCATGAAGGTTTTAGCATACAAAATTTTTCGAAATTCATCCCCTAAGGGAGTTGAATAGGGGATGAAAGTTTGTTGGGATATTTCCGACATCCACGCGGGTGTAGCCGCGGGTATCAGCTAGTCACTACAGTATAAAACAAAGTCGCTTCCCGCTGTCTGTCCCTATGTATGCTTAGATCTTTTGAACTACGCAACGGATTTTGATGCGAGTTTTTTCAATAGATAGTGATTCAAGAGGAAGGTTTATATGTAGCTCAATCTACCCGTACGAAGCGGGAGCGGGTCGCTAGTTAAATATAATTATAGTGAATACTTACGCTGTCCTCTTTAGCTTTGGTGCTTTGGTCCTGCGGTACGTGCGACTTGATGAGGTCAGGTTTGGGTTTGTGCGCGGCGGGCTTGTCGCGTGCCTCGCGCGATACTGGTGATGCCGCCGTGTGGGCCGACACTGAGGGAAACATGTACGTATTTATTGTCTTTTTCCATTTACCGTGTGGTTAGTGCCTAAGGGAGCGTTTTAAGTATTACGTAACGTATTTTTTGGTGATTTTTGACCCCCCCTTCACGCCCCGTAAAGTTTTACTGTACCCCAACCCTCCCCTAGTAAAACGTTACGTAACCACCAAGTGACCATTTTCTCCTAAAATTTGGAATGTTCAAAAAAACGTTTTAAAAAATGCGTGAGAGAAACATGTGAAATGTAAATTTGATTTAATGCTAGTCTGTAGTAGTTTAAATGTATAGTTGATGTAATGCTAGCATGTAGTGGTGTAAATGTATAGTTGATGTAATGCTAGCATGTAGTGGTGTAAATGTATAGTAGATGTAATGCTAGCATGTAGTGGTGTAAATGTATAGTTGATGTAATGCTAGCATGTGGTGGTGTAAATGTGTAGTAGATGTTATGCTAGCATGTAGTGGTGTAAATGTATAGTTGATGTAATGCTAGCATGTAGCAGTGTAAATATTGTGTAGTAGATGTAATGCTAGCATGTAGTGGTGTAAATGTGTAGTAGATGTAATGCTAGCATGTAGTGGTGTAAATGTTTAGTTGATGTAATGCTAGCATGTAGTGATGTAAATGTATAGTTGATGTAATGCTAGCATGTAGTGGTGTAAATGTATAGTTGATGTAATGCTAGCATGTAGTGGTGTAAATGTGTAGTAGATGTAATGCTAGCATGTAGTGGTGTAAATGTATAGTTGATGTAATGCTAGCATATGTAGTGGTGTAAATGTGTAGTAGATGTAATGCTAGCATGTAGTGGTGTAAATGTATACTTGATGTAATGCTAGCATGTAGTGGTGTAAATGTATACTTGATGTAATGCTAGCATGTAGCAGTGTAAATATTGTGTAGTAGATGTAATGCTAGCATGTAGTGGTGTAAATGTATAGTAGATGTAATGCTAGCATGTAGTGGTGTAAATGTATAGTTGATGTAATGCTAGCATGT
Organism: Diarsia dahlii; assembly: GCA_949775195.1. Lineage (NCBI taxonomy): Eukaryota > Metazoa > Arthropoda > Insecta > Lepidoptera > Noctuidae > Diarsia > Diarsia dahlii. The sequence goes on along the minus strand of OX459197.1, from coordinate 20,674,293 downwards.
AGTGGTGTAAATGTATAGTTGATGTAATGCTAGCATGTAGTGGTGTAAATGTGTAGTAGATGTAATGCTAGCATGTAGTGGTGGTAAATGTGTAGTAGATGTAATGCTAGCATGTAGTGGTGTAAATGTATAGTTGATGTAATGCTAGCATGTAGTGGTGTAAATGTGTATTAGATGTAATGCTAGCATGTAGTGGTGTAAATGTGTATTAGATGTAATGCTAGCATGTAGTGGTGTAAATGTATACTTGATGTAATGCTAGCATGTAGCAGTGTAAATATTGTGTAGTAGATGTAATGCTAGCATGTAGTGGTGTAAATGTGTAGTAGATGTAATGCTAGCATGTAGTGGTGTAAATGTGTAGTAGATGTAATGCTAGCATGTAGTGGTGTAAATGTATAGTTGATGTAATGCTAGCATGTAGCAGTGTAAATATTGTGTAGTAGATGTAATGCTAGCATGTAGTGGTGTAAATGTATAGTTGATGTAATGCTAGCATATGTAGTGGTGTAAATGTGTAGTAGATGTAATGCTAGCATGTAGTGGTGTAAATGTATACTTGATGTAATGCTAGCATGTAGTGGTGTAAATGTATACTTGATGTAATGCTAGCATGTAGCAGTGTAAATATTGTGTAGTAGATGTAATGCTAGCATGTAGTGGTGTAAATGTGTAGTAGATGTAATGCTAGCATGTAGTGGTGTAAATGTATAGTTGATGTAATGCTAGCATGTAGTGGTGTAAATGTATAGTTGATGTAATGCTAGCATGTAGTGGTGTAAATGTGTAGTAGATGTAATGCTAGCATGTAGTGGTGGTAAATGTGTAGTAGATGTAATGCTAGCATGTAGTGGTGTAAATGTATAGTTGATGTAATGCTAGCATGTAGTGGTGTAAATGTGTATTAGATGTAATGCTAGCATGTAGTGGTGTAAATGTGTATTAGATGTAATGCTAGCATGTAGTGGTGTAAATGTATACTTGATGTAATGCTAGCATGTAGCAGTGTAAATATTGTGTAGTAGATGTAATGCTAGCATGTAGTGGTGTAAATGTGTAGTAGATGTAATGCTAGCATGTAGTGGTGTAAATGTGTAGTAGATGTAATGCTAGCATGTAGTGGTGTAAATGTATAGTTGATGTAATGCTAGCATGTAGCAGTGTAAATATTGTGTAGTAGATGTAATGCTAGCATGTAGTGGTGTAAATGTATAGTTGATGTAATGCTAGCATATGTAGTGGTGTAAATGTGTAGTAGATGTAATGCTAGCATGTAGTGGTGTAAATGTATACTTGATGTAATGCTAGCATGTAGTGGTGTAAATGTATACTTGATGTAATGCTAGCATGTAGCAGTGTAAATATTGTGTAGTAGATGTAATGCTAGCATGTAGTGGTGTAAATGTGTAGTAGATGTAATGCTAGCATGTAGTGGTGTAAATGTGTAGTAGATGTAATGCTAGCATGTAGTGGTGGTAAATGTGTAGTAGATGTAATGCTAGCATGTAGTGGTGTAAATGTATAGTTGATGTAATGCTAGCATGTAGTGGTGTAAATGTGTATTAGATGTAATGCTAGCATGTAGTGGTGTAAATGTGTATTAGATGTAATGCTAGCATGTAGTGGTGTAAATGTATACTTGATGTAATGCTAGCATGTAGCAGTGTAAATATTGTGTAGTAGATGTAATGCTAGCATGTAGTGGTGTAAATGTGTAGTAGATGTAATGCTAGCATGTAGTGGTGTAAATGTGTAGTAGATGTAATGCTAGCATGTAGTGGTGTAAATGTATAGTTGATGTAATGCTAGCATGTAGCAGTGTAAATATTGTGTAGTAGATGTAATGCTAGCATGTAGTGGTGGTAAATGTGTAGTCGATGTAATGCTAGTATGTAGTGGTGTAAATGTATAGAAGATGTAATGCTTTCATGTAGTGATGTAAATGTAATGTTAGCATGTGCAGATGGCGGTGTACTCACGCGGCTCCATGCCGGGCGGCTGCAGACTGACGAGGTTGTGCGCTACGACGGCTCCGCCCAGCCACGCGGCGCCGCTCAGCCACGGCTGCCACGTCACCAGCGTCGGCGGGAACAGGTCGTCTTGGAACAACTCGCTCTAAGGACGGGTACGCTCATTATACCAACGTATTATCGTCTTCATCATCATCATTATAGCCGTATTATCGTCAGCTGAGAAACATCCACAAGTGTACATAGAGTGTTTCAGAGCGATTTGGTCATATTTAAAGTTAATTCGACAAATCACAGAATGTAGATTTAACCATTAAATTTAACCGATAAAACTTTAACAATGTTTCTGAATCCATAGTGCAGAATATTTATACAAGGTTAAAAAAAAGTTACTTCATATAAATGACAATGGTCAAAAGATGTGTGGAACAATTAAACAAATCAATTTAAAACTATTTTATCACTGGTGGGGGGAACTAGAAATATGAACTGAATTAATGGTAGTAAAATTTTGCGCATAGATATCTCTTTAATGGGGTTGGCAAGTGAAAGCTGATTGTAGATGGCGTGTCCATAGCTTGTCCCAATCCGACCAATGAGGTCAAGCTATTTTGAAATATAAAATGACATTGACAGATATTCAACCAATGAAGAGCTTAGGTTCATGCGGTGCTAGCGCCATTAGTTCAACCAGTTGCCCGTCCCATTGACGACTGGCCTGTTGGTCTAGTGGTTAGTGACCCTAACTGCTATGCCGGAGGTCGTGGGTTCGATTCCCACCCAGGACAAATGTTTGTGTGATGAGCACGATCATTTGTTCTGTGTCTGGGTGTAATTTATCTATAATATGTATGTATTTAGAAATATATAAGTATGTTTATCAGTTGTCTAGTACCCATAACACAAGCTCTGCTTAGCTTGGGACTAGATGGCGTTGTGTGATAGTTGTGGAATATTATTATTATTATTTATTATTATAATTAATCGTGTAACTTATGAAAGAGGAAATAACAATTAGTTATTACAACATACCTTTATTCTGGGCACAGTGAAGGAAAGGGGCTCGATGGTGCCGTTGGTGAGTCGAAGAGCTCGCGCGAACTCCACCTGAAACGAGAGGAACGTTTGAAATCGGTGTTTGAGCGACCGAAGCAAGTTCGATATAGGTACAGTGCAATCAAATTATCTTGGCAGGTCCGAACTTCGTGCAGGTTATTTTGTTACAACTAATGTATAAAAGTGTTATGATATTTTTTGTATTTGTATTTCTCACTGTTTTAATTAGATATTTTCTGATCGTATAGGTATTGGTTTATCTGGCAATAACAGTTTTCTTCACAAGTTTACATGCGTAAAAGTTCGCAGAGCCTATGTTCAGACCTGCCAAGATAATTTGATCGTACTGTATTATACGTTTTACTTGTTTTTCTGACATTCAAAAGTGCCTTTTTTGGGGGGTGGTAAATTATCAAATAACCCCTCCCGCTCTGGGCAGAGCGGAAGGGAGTGTCAGACTTTTTCTGACTAAAAACCACCCATTTTCCTTCTTAGCCCTTTGTTTTGAACAACCCACAGCCTCGACGGGATTCAAAAGTGCCTGTAATGGTCTAATTGAAATAAATGTGAGTTTAAGTTTTGAATAAACGAATGTAGTTGTTCCCGTACCTTCTCCACGGCGACAAGGTTCTTCTGCAGATAGGCGATACCCTGATGCAGTGAGCTGGACCTGTGGTGCGACAGCGCACACACGTGCGGCGCCTCGCTCGTCACCTCGTAGCAGTAGATCGTAGAGTCGCCCTGCAAACAGCGAAACATTACATCATCATTTTCATCATCATTTCAGTCAAAAGACGTCCACTGCTGGACATAGGTTTCCCCACACATTGACCGCCACTTTGACCGGTCTTGTGCGTCTCGCATCCAGCCCCCGCAGGTCCCCGCAACCTTCACCAGGTGCACGGTCCACCTAGTGGGAGGACGGATACCGTCTGACAAAAAAAGCGGGTGACTAAAAAGCTGATACAAATACTAGTTAGATATTGAAAGGAAGTTCAAAGAAAGGATACATGATTATGTTCTGTGAAAGCACGGTATAAAAAACTATAGCAGAGGATTGGCAGAAAAACGCTTTAAAACTCACAGCAACGTGGGTATTTTCTTTTCACAAGAAATCTCGATATCGGAAGCATAAGGGTGGATGTACAAAACTCTCAGTATTTGTCCATCCGACCTTATGCTTCTGATGTCGATAAATGTGGTCGTACTCACCCGTCCAGTCAGGAACAGTGTGCCGGAGTCGTGGTCCAGGTGCGTCTGCAGGATAGCGGGCGAGACGTCCAGTCCCACCGTACACACGGGTGCAGACAGGTCGCTAGCCTTGTACAGCAGGATCTGACGCTCTGATACTCTGCGTAAACAGGACACACATAAATCACGCCTGTTGTGATAAGCATAAGTAGCATTAAGTACCTTCCAATTATTAAAACTCAAAAGAAATTTTCTCGCATTACAGTAACTCTGTAAATACAGTACGTTTCACGTTAATTTTATATTTCCGCTACTTGCATAAACTATAGTGAACCGTAGATCAAAACTATAAACTGCGCCCCAATGTGATTCTATAAACATAGGACTAAAAAATGGTTCTGTAAGTATCCTAAGAAGGATACTTACAGAACCATTGAGCAAATAAAGTTATCTCTCTCTCACACATTTTGCTACTTGGGACTGAACTGATTTTGAAAATTCTTTTACCAATAAAAAGCCACATTATTTGTAAGTGTCATAGGCTGTATTATATTTTCAAAATACACGCCAGCAAAGTGCAAGCTATTACATAAATAAAATATGTCGGATCTTTGATGAGTATGCACTTAAAATTAAACACAAGCGCCTTTGTTTGGCGATGTGCGGACTCTAGAGGTAGGTGTCGCATACAGACCTTAGTCCCATGGATCGCCGGTGATCGTTAGGGTATGGTCGCGACACATGCTATCTAGGAACTGGGTGCTTACTCTGGAATATAATTCCGATAGATCGACATTGGTCAAACGTCAGTTGGTTGAGTTAAACGTCAGGGATTGGCTAGACTCAGTCAGTCCAGCCAATGCCTGACGTTTGACTGACAATTCCAATGTCGATCTATCGGAATTATATTCGAGAGTAAGCACACTGCTCTGTGTTTCCTTTTAAGTTCAGAGTATTAGTTAATAAAGTAGTGTTATTAATTGGCTGTACAATAAGCTGTGTACAAGTTAAAGGGGCTATTTCTCTCATTTACACGTATCCCTTTCTGTGCCCATAACTGTTTGACACTATGTATGTCATTTAGTACTTCCTGACTAGCGTCCTATGTGCCTGGATGCGAAATATAATGTTAAAATTCGTGCTTACTTGTCAAATCCTGTGACGACGAGATGTGTCCCGTTAAGAGCCCACACGATGCGTGCGCCGCGACTGCCGGCCGGACCCGGACCGCTCAGCGTCGGAGATGTACACGAACGGGGCTTGTATACCTACGGACATTATTTTATACTTTCATTAGAGAAGTACTCTCAATTTGGACTGTGAAAGGTGGTAGAAGAGAAATAGAGGTCAGAAAGGGAAACTATCGAGATGACGCTTGACAAAAAATGAAAAAAGGCACGATGCGTCGACTTAATCCGCAAAAAGACAAAAGGATTATATTATAGATCATCGTGCTTTTGCACAAGTCCGTGATTAGACCTGTCGTACTGTATGGATCTGAGTGTTGGGCTTTGAAAAAGATGGATGAAAAACGATTGCATGTAGCGGAGATGAGAATATTGAGATGGATGTACGAAGTGACAAGAATGGATAAACTAAGGAATGAGTTTAATAGAGGAAGTTTGAAAGTAGCGCTTGCTATAGAATAACTGAAAGGAAATCGTCTATCTTGGTATGGTCATGTAATGACGAGGGATGAAACGCATGTGACTAAAAAGTAAAAAATGATTGTTTTTTTTTTTATTTTATTTTTTTAACGATGCCCTACACTAGGAATTTCTCCTGTATCGTGGGTGCGTTCACAAACATTTAAACTCACAAACACACCCAGACCCGAAACAACTATCTGTAGGCCATACAAATATTTGTTCCGTGCGGGGATCGAACCCGCGTTACGCAGCGCAGCAGTCCAATCGCTCAGCCACTGCGCCAACCGTGCCGTCTACATTATATTGATAGCTGGAGAGGAAGAGGACGGCCAAAAAAAAAGATGGATGGATTGTGTGAAGAATGATATGGAAGAGAAAGTAGCAAATGCCGTCTAACAGGGAAGAATGGAAGAAGAAAACGTGTTGTGCCGAACCCAAATAGAATGTCAATCATTTTAGCATTTATTAATTTGGAGCATTTTTTGAACACTCGGCACAATAGGGGATCGGACAAAAAAAAACTAATTAGTCCGTCAGATAGATTTCCAAAAATTATTGGATACGTATTTTTTCTTTTTTCACGTAAACTTAAAATGAAGACGATACAGTGCTTCGAAAACTCGTGTGACGTCATATGATAGTACATTTTGACGACACAAGTGACGTTTCAAGCCCCACTCCAAGATCTTTGACGCGTTTTATCTTCGTCATTTTTTATTGATTTGTTAAAACAAAAAACATGTATACAATATTTTTCGATAATCTAACTTACGGACTAAACAGAATCATATTATTTTGACCCAGTCCGATCCCCTATTAATGACTTTTATAAGTTCAGACATAATTTACTTTTAAGGCAAAACCTGCGTCAAGAGAATTTGCTAAAATTAGTAAAAAAACTCACCCTAATAAGTCCATCTTTGCAGACTGTAGCAAGAAACTCTCCACAAGGCGACCAATCCAGTGCAAATATCTGGTCAGTATGTCCAGTGAGTACTATGGAGGCCACGGGTGTCTCCGGACTGAGGTCCCATATCTTGACGCTGAGGTCGTGTGCCGCGGTCGTGAGGACATCGGAGGCCGTCGGGTGGAAGCGGATGATGTATATCTTGTCAGGATGGGCCGAGAATGTTCGGGCTGGCTCGTTTGTTGATTCTTGGAGGCCTGATGGAGGAATGTGTCAGGTTATAAGTGTGATATGTTTTCTTGGAAATGTATTGTGTCTCTGTTTTTCTGTTAGGTAAAAGACGATTGAAGGTGGTGCACACACCCGTCGGGGCTGTGGATATCGAAAGGTTACCGCGGCTCCGACACAAGGGCGAAGAAGAAGGAACATGGGTTTGGTTTTTAGTCAGTAGAAGTCTGACACTCCCCTTCGCTCTGCCCAAGAGCGGGGGGGGTTATTCGATGATTTTCCACCCACCAAAAAAAAAAAAAAAAAAAAAAAGGTGGTGCACACAAAGACTTATTTTTTATTAATTTATTTAAATGTAGTCCTAACGAAATTTTCAATATTATCATTACTTACAGGTGTTCAATATATTTAGCTCTAATTATACCATTGTATGAGAAATAACGCTTCTATACTTACTACTTTTTACAAAAAGTAGTAAGTGAAGCGTTATTTCTTAAGCGTCACAGTCACGTATAGACGACAAGCCGAACAAGCAAAAAAGTGCCTTAAGTCTGTGGACTTAAGGTATTTTTTGGCTTGTCGTCTTACTTGACTGTGGCGGTCAAAAGGTTAATCGAGATGTGTGTGTAGATAAGATGTGCAATCTTACCTCCGTCGGGTATGATCCACTCGCGCACCTGGCCGTCGTCGCAGGCCACCAGCAGGCGCTCGGGGCGGAAGGGGTCCCAGGCCCAGTCCTGCAGCGGTGCGGGGTGCAGTAGCGCTATGTCCAGCTCCACGATGTGCAATCTTACCTCCGTCGGGTATGATCCACTCGCGCACCTGGCCGTCGTCGCAGGCCACCAGCAGGCGCTCGGGGCGGAAGGGGTCCCAGGCCCAGTCCTGCAGCGGTGCGGGGTGCAGTAGCGCTATGTCCAGCTCCACGATGTGCAATCTTACCTCCGTCGGGTATGATCCACTCGCGCACCTGGCCGTCGTCGCAGGCCACCAGCAGGCGCTCGGGGCGGAAGGGGTCCCAGGCCCAGTCCTGCAGCGGTGCGGGGTGCAGTAGCGCTATGTCCAGCTCCACGATGTGCAATCTTACCTCCGTCGGGTATGATCCACTCGCGCACCTGGCCGTCGTCGCAGGCCACCAGCAGGCGCTCGGGGCGGAAGGGGTCCCAGGCCCAGTCCTGCAGCGGTGCGGGGTGCAGTAGCGCTATGTCCAGCTCCACGATGTGCAATCTTACCTCCGTCGGGTATGATCCACTCGCGCACCTGGCCGTCGTCGCAGGCCACCAGCAGGCGCTCGGGGCGGAAGGGGTCCCAGGCCCAGTCCTGCAGCGGTGCGGGGTGCAGTAGCGCTATGTCCAGCTCCACGATGTGCAATCTTACCTCCGTCGGGTATGATCCACTCGCGCACCTGGCCGTCGTCGCAGGCCACCAGCAGGCGCTCGGGGCGGAAGGGGTCCCAGGCCCAGTCCTGCAGCGGTGCGGGGTGCAGTAGCGCTATGTCCAGCTCCACGATGTGCAATCTTACCTCCGTCGGGTATGATCCACTCGCGCACCTGGCCGTCGTCGCAGGCCACCAGCAGGCGCTCGGGGCGGAAGGGGTCCCAGGCCCAGTCCTGCAGCGGTGCGGGGTGCAGTAGCGCTATGTCCAGCTCCACGATGTGCAATCTTACCTCCGTCGGGTATGATCCACTCGCGCACCTGGCCGTCGTCGCAGGCCACCAGCAGGCGCTCGGGGCGGAAGGGGTCCCAGGCCCAGTCCTGCAGCGGTGCGGGGTGCAGTAGCGCTATGTCCAGCTCCACGATGTGCAATCTTACCTCCGTCGGGTATGATCCACTCGCGCACCTGGCCGTCGTCGCAGGCCACCAGCAGGCGCTCGGGGCGGAAGGGGTCCCAGGCCCAGTCCTGCAGCGGTGCGGGGTGCAGTAGCGCTATGTCCAGCTCCACGATGTGCAATCTTACCTCCGTCGGGTATGATCCACTCGCGCACCTGGCCGTCGTCGCAGGCCACCAGCAGGCGCTCGGGGCGGAAGGGGTCCCAGGCCCAGTCCTGCAGCGGTGCGGGGTGCAGTAGCGCTATGTCCAGCTCCACGATGTGCAATCTTACCTCCGTCGGGTATGATCCACTCGCGCACCTGGCCGTCGTCGCAGGCCACCAGCAGGCGCTCGGGGCGGAAGGGGTCCCAGGCCCAGTCCTGCAGCGGTGCGGGGTGCAGTAGCGCTATGTCCAGCTCCACGATGTGCAATCTTACCTCCGTCGGGTATGATCCACTCGCGCACCTGGCCGTCGTCGCAGGCCACCAGCAGGCGCTCGGGGCGGAAGGGGTCCCAGGCCCAGTCCTGCAGCGGTGCGGGGTGCAGTAGCGCTATGTCCAGCTCCACGATGTGCAATCTTACCTCCGTCGGGTATGATCCACTCGCGCACCTGGCCGTCGTCGCAGGCCACCAGCAGGCGCTCGGGGCGGAAGGGGTCCCAGGCCCAGTCCTGCAGCGGTGCGGGGTGCAGTAGCGCTATGTCCAGCTCCACGATGTGCAATCTTACCTCCGTCGGGTATGATCCACTCGCGCACCTGGCCGTCGTCGCAGGCCACCAGCAGGCGCTCGGGGCGGAAGGGGTCCCAGGCCCAGTCCTGCAGCGGTGCGGGGTGCAGTAGCGCTATGTCCAGCTCCACGATGTGCAATCTTACCTCCGTCGGGTATGATCCACTCGCGCACCTGGCCGTCGTCGCAGGCCACCAGCAGGCGCTCGGGGCGGAAGGGGTCCCAGGCCCAGTCCTGCAGCGGTGCGGGGTGCAGTAGCGCTATGTCCAGCTCCACGATGTGCAATCTTACCTCCGTCGGGTATGATCCACTCGCGCACCTGGCCGTCGTCGCAGGCCACCAGCAGGCGCTCGGGGCGGAAGGGGTCCCAGGCCCAGTCCTGCAGCGGTGCGGGGTGCAGTAGCGCTATGTCCAGCTCCACGATGTGCAATCTTACCTCCGTCGGGTATGATCCACTCGCGCACCTGGCCGTCGTCGCAGGCCACCAGCAGGCGCTCGGGGCGGAAGGGGTCCCAGGCCCAGTCCTGCAGCGGTGCGGGGTGCAGTAGCGCTATGTCCAGCTCCACGATGTGCAATCTTACCTCCGTCGGGTATGATCCACTCGCGCACCTGGCCGTCGTCGCAGGCCACCAGCAGGCGCTCGGGGCGGAAGGGGTCCCAGGCCCAGTCCTGCAGCGGTGCGGGGTGCAGTAGCGCTATGTCCAGCTCCACGATGTGCAATCTTACCTCCGTCGGGTATGATCCACTCGCGCACCTGGCCGTCGTCGCAGGCCACCAGCAGGCGCTCGGGGCGGAAGGGGTCCCAGGCCCAGTCCTGCAGCGGTGCGGGGTGCAGTAGCGCTATGTCCAGCTCCACGATGTGCAATCTTACCTCCGTCGGGTATGATCCACTCGCGCACCTGGCCGTCGTCGCAGGCCACCAGCAGGCGCTCGGGGCGGAAGGGGTCCCAGGCCCAGTCCTGCAGCGGTGCGGGGTGCAGTAGCGCTATGTCCAGCTCCACGATGTGCAATCTTACCTCCGTCGGGTATGATCCACTCGCGCACCTGGCCGTCGTCGCAGGCCACCAGCAGGCGCTCGGGGCGGAAGGGGTCCCAGGCCCAGTCCTGCAGCGGTGCGGGGTGCAGTAGCGCTATGTCCAGCTCCACGATGTGCAATCTTACCTCCGTCGGGTATGATCCACTCGCGCACCTGGCCGTCGTCGCAGGCCACCAGCAGGCGCTCGGGGCGGAAGGGGTCCCAGGCCCAGTCCTGCAGCGGTGCGGGGTGCAGTAGCGCTATGTCCAGCTCCACGATGTGCAATCTTACCTCCGTCGGGTATGATCCACTCGCGCACCTGGCCGTCGTCGCAGGCCACCAGCAGGCGCTCGGGGCGGAAGGGGTCCCAGGCCCAGTCCTGCAGCGGTGCGGGGTGCAGTAGCGCTATGTCCAGCTCCACGATGTGCAATCTTACCTCCGTCGGGTATGATCCACTCGCGCACCTGGCCGTCGTCGCAGGCCACCAGCAGGCGCTCGGGGCGGAAGGGGTCCCAGGCCCAGTCCTGCAGCGGTGCGGGGTGCAGTAGCGCTATGTCCAGCTCCACGATGTGCAATCTTACCTCCGTCGGGTATGATCCACTCGCGCACCTGGCCGTCGTCGCAGGCCACCAGCAGGCGCTCGGGGCGGAAGGGGTCCCAGGCCCAGTCCTGCAGCGGTGCGGGGTGCAGTAGCGCTATGTCCAGCTCCACGATGTGCAATCTTACCTCCGTCGGGTATGATCCACTCGCGCACCTGGCCGTCGTCGCAGGCCACCAGCAGGCGCTCGGGGCGGAAGGGGTCCCAGGCCCAGTCCTGCAGCGGTGCGGGGTGCAGTAGCGCTATGTCCAGCTCCACGATGTGCAATCTTACCTCCGTCGGGTATGATCCACTCGCGCACCTGGCCGTCGTCGCAGGCCACCAGCAGGCGCTCGGGGCGGAAGGGGTCCCAGGCCCAGTCCTGCAGCGGTGCGGGGTGCAGTAGCGCTATGTCCAGCTCCACGATGTGCAATCTTACCTCCGTCGGGTATGATCCACTCGCGCACCTGGCCGTCGTCGCAGGCCACCAGCAGGCGCTCGGGGCGGAAGGGGTCCCAGGCCCAGTCCTGCAGCGGTGCGGGGTGCAGTAGCGCTATGTCCAGCTCCACGATGTGCAATCTTACCTCCGTCGGGTATGATCCACTCGCGCACCTGGCCGTCGTCGCAGGCCACCAGCAGGCGCTCGGGGCGGAAGGGGTCCCAGGCCCAGTCCTGCAGCGGTGCGGGGTGCAGTAGCGCTATGTCCAGCTCCACGATGTGCAATCTTACCTCCGTCGGGTATGATCCACTCGCGCACCTGGCCGTCGTCGCAGGCCACCAGCAGGCGCTCGGGGCGGAAGGGGTCCCAGGCCCAGTCCTGCAGCGGTGCGGGGTGCAGTAGCGCTATGTCCAGCTCCACGATGTGCAATCTTACCTCCGTCGGGTATGATCCACTCGCGCACCTGGCCGTCGTCGCAGGCCACCAGCAGGCGCTCGGGGCGGAAGGGGTCCCAGGCCCAGTCCTGCAGCGGTGCGGGGTGCAGTAGCGCTATGTCCAGCTCCACGATGTGCAATCTTACCTCCGTCGGGTATGATCCACTCGCGCACCTGGCCGTCGTCGCAGGCCACCAGCAGGCGCTCGGGGCGGAAGGGGTCCCAGGCCCAGTCCTGCAGCGGTGCGGGGTGCAGTAGCGCTATGTCCAGCTCCACGATGTGCAATCTTACCTCCGTCGGGTATGATCCACTCGCGCACCTGGCCGTCGTCGCAGGCCACCAGCAGGCGCTCGGGGCGGAAGGGGTCCCAGGCCCAGTCCTGCAGCGGTGCGGGGTGCAGTAGCGCTATGTCCAGCTCCACGATGTGCAATCTTACCTCCGTCGGGTATGATCCACTCGCGCACCTGGCCGTCGTCGCAGGCCACCAGCAGGCGCTCGGGGCGGAAGGGGTCCCAGGCCCAGTCCTGCAGCGGTGCGGGGTGCAGTAGCGCTATGTCCAGCTCCACGATGTGCAATCTTACCTCCGTCGGGTATGATCCACTCGCGCACCTGGCCGTCGTCGCAGGCCACCAGCAGGCGCTCGGGGCGGAAGGGGTCCCAGGCCCAGTCCTGCAGCGGTGCGGGGTGCAGTAGCGCTATGTCCAGCTCCACGATGTGCAATCTTACCTCCGTCGGGTATGATCCACTCGCGCACCTGGCCGTCGTCGCAGGCCACCAGCAGGCGCTCGGGGCGGAAGGGGTCCCAGGCCCAGTCCTGCAGCGGTGCGGGGTGCAGTAGCGCTATGTCCAGCTCCACGATGTGCAATCTTACCTCCGTCGGGTATGATCCACTCGCGCACCTGGCCGTCGTCGCAGGCCACCAGCAGGCGCTCGGGGCGGAAGGGGTCCCAGGCCCAGTCCTGCAGCGGTGCGGGGTGCAGTAGCGCTATGTCCAGCTCCACGATGTGCAATCTTACCTCCGTCGGGTATGATCCACTCGCGCACCTGGCCGTCGTCGCAGGCCACCAGCAGGCGCTCGGGGCGGAAGGGGTCCCAGGCCCAGTCCTGCAGCGGTGCGGGGTGCAGTAGCGCTATGTCCAGCTCCACGATGTGCAATCTTACCTCCGTCGGGTATGATCCACTCGCGCACCTGGCCGTCGTCGCAGGCCACCAGCAGGCGCTCGGGGCGGAAGGGGTCCCAGGCCCAGTCCTGCAGCGGTGCGGGGTGCAGTAGCGCTATGTCCAGCTCCACGATGTGCAATCTTACCTCCGTCGGGTATGATCCACTCGCGCACCTGGCCGTCGTCGCAGGCCACCAGCAGGCGCTCGGGGCGGAAGGGGTCCCAGGCCCAGTCCTGCAGCGGTGCGGGGTGCAGTAGCGCTATGTCCAGCTCCACGATGTGCAATCTTACCTCCGTCGGGTATGATCCACTCGCGCACCTGGCCGTCGTCGCAGGCCACCAGCAGGCGCTCGGGGCGGAAGGGGTCCCAGGCCCAGTCCTGCAGCGGTGCGGGGTGCAGTAGCGCTATGTCCAGCTCCACGATGTGCAATCTTACCTCCGTCGGGTATGATCCACTCGCGCACCTGGCCGTCGTCGCAGGCCACCAGCAGGCGCTCGGGGCGGAAGGGGTCCCAGGCCCAGTCCTGCAGCGGTGCGGGGTGCAGTAGCGCTATGTCCAGCTCCACGATGTGCAATCTTACCTCCGTCGGGTATGATCCACTCGCGCACCTGGCCGTCGTCGCAGGCCACCAGCAGGCGCTCGGGGCGGAAGGGGTCCCAGGCCCAGTCCTGCAGCGGTGCGGGGTGCAGTAGCGCTATGTCCAGCTCCACGATGTGCAATCTTACCTCCGTCGGGTATGATCCACTCGCGCACCTGGCCGTCGTCGCAGGCCACCAGCAGGCGCTCGGGGCGGAAGGGGTCCCAGGCCCAGTCCTGCAGCGGTGCGGGGTGCAGTAGCGCTATGTCCAGCTCCACGATGTGCAATCTTACCTCCGTCGGGTATGATCCACTCGCGCACCTGGCCGTCGTCGCAGGCCACCAGCAGGCGCTCGGGGCGGAAGGGGTCCCAGGCCCAGTCCTGCAGCGGTGCGGGGTGCAGTAGCGCGGCCACACGCGTGCAGGAGGGATGTCCGGGCGGCGCGCGGGACGTGCTGGTGGCGCCCACGGGCAGCTCCACGATACCCACGCGTCCGCCGCCGCCGGACAGCGGCACGGCGCAGCGGACGCCGTTAGCTGGGGGGTAACATTGAACCGTTAACATTTAACACTTTCATCGGCACACATAAAAGTCCCCTGTGGTGCCTATAATCACGACAAAGATTAAATCACTAAGTAAAAATGTTGAATGATTTTTTTTTGTTGTGGTGCAAAATCACATTTTACTGTAAAACTAAACGTAACACGAACATAACAGTGTGTGTATGCTTAGCACACGCAATGACGGGACAAATATGTGCCTTTCGGCTTCGTTTTGGTGATTCTTACACTCTATAAATACACGAGAGAGACCTTCGATCAATAATGTACTAGATTCCCGATAAGCGCTTCAAAAACGGCCCGAAACTTAAGACCACAAAAGTATTTGTGGTCTTATTTCAAATTAGTATGGTCCAATCATAGCCAACAGTAAGACGTCAAAATGCCGAAGTATGCGTTCAAAAACTGTGTAAATAACCACCGTAACACCAAGGTTTTGGAAGGAATATCTTTTTTTCGGTAATTTATTATCATTATGTGCTTATTCATAATATTTAAACATAATCGTAATATTTTAGGATTCCTGTATGATTATTAAATTATATTTTTTTTCTTTTATTGTTCATTTCAGTTGTTATTGTTAGTTCATCTTTTTTGTAATTCACCTTGTTTCTTTTGTACAATTTTTGTGTAACGTATTTTGATTTTAGATTTATTACCTTGTTAAACTTACTGTACCTACCTAGATTATAAGTGAATGATGTGGTCTTCTATAATTGGAAGCGCACACTTGTATTTGTCCCTCTTATATGTATACTTGCATGTGATTGTGTAGTTTCTGTTGGAGATCCAATAAATAAATAAATAATAAAAATAATAAATAAATAATAATTAAACTGTAAATATAATTAAATCAGCGAATATTATAATTGTTTGGCCAATGTTTGCTACAACGCACCAACTATTATATCATGTTCTTGAGCAGTGAACGCTAGTTCCGCAATAGAATAAGCACGACATTGTACACAAAATGCTTTTAACCGTATTGCTTAGAGTTTAAGTTTCATTTTAGAATGAATATTTTTGTACTGATGACTTTTTATTTTGGAGCGACATTTAAAATGTTTTGCTTCTAATCTTTCTCCGATGAAAGGGCTTAAATAAATATACTTTACAATGATAATTAAACGTTATGTTTAAGTGTTAAGGTTTATAATCATCTGAAGTTGTTAATAATAATGAACTTTTTTCTAAGATGTTATGTAGATGTTTACGTGTGTGCAAACGTGGCCACTTGAGCGACTTAGATTTGTTCCTGATGCTTAATCTAGTACTATTATTGATCGAAGAGAGAGACACACACAGAACCACATAAGGCGTGTCTGCAGAACTGAAAGTGTCTGGGTGGACATTACGGATGCAAATAGTTCGGAATAAAATTTAAATTGGTTGCCAATATCCAGAGCGTGTATCAGAAATGTTATGCAATTAAAATTTTACACCACACATACGAGTTATTATATTTTTCATTACTCATACTCTGAAAGTAGGTCAGAAACTCAGAACATGCCTGTGGAGCGGGTTGAAAGTACTACTTTTCAGCCCTAGGGAGAATCGCTTTCTACTGACAGCTGTCAAATTATTTGTTGTAATTGGGAGCAAACCTATTGCCATCAACCAATGTAATTAGGAGCAAGCCTTTTATTGCCACCAACCGATGTGATTAGGAGCAAGCCTTAATTACCATCAAACAATGAAATTAGGAGCAAGCCTATTGCCATCAACTGATGTAATTGGGGGCAAGCCTATTGCCATCAACCGATGTAATTAGGAGCAAGCCTATTGCCATCAACCGATGTAATTAGGAGCAAGCCTATTGCCATCGACCGATGCAATTAGGAGCTAGCCTATTGCCATCAACTGATGTAATTGGGGGCAAGCCTATTGCCATCAACCAATCTAATTAGGAGCAAGCCTATTGCCATCAACCAATGTAATTAGGAGCAAGCCTATTGCCATCAACTAATCTAATTAGGAGCAAGCCTATTGCCATCAACCGATGTAATTAGGAGCAAAGTCTATTCACCGATTTAGGTAATTGGGGCAAGCCTATTCCCATCAACTTTCCTTGTATTCGTAATGAAAAGCACAGTGTTTACCTTGGGTTAAAGACTTATTTAGTCCCTCAAACTATTAGCGCCCTCGCTGCGCTCAGGCGCCAATCCCCGACTCGGGACTAAATAAGTTCCTTTCAACCCTAAGGTAACAATGTACTATTACATAAAATCAAACAATCTTCTTATTCTTCTTATCGTGTGGGCAGTAAAGTCTAACGACCCCACACACCAGACTTTCTAAAACGGTTCAAAGACCTCTGACATGGTTTGACGACCGCCGTTTGGTGGCCGGGACCACCGGCTTAAATATACGTGCCTTCCGAAACACGGAATCATCTTTTTATCAGACAATCAGGTGCTTCAAGCCTGCAATGTCCTAACCTGGAAACAACTTTACAAAGTATGCTTCCCGTGGAATCCAACCCACGATTACCGGTGTAACGTGGTGATTTTCAATAGACCCTGTAGGAACCTTGTGAAACCTTATGAATCTATAATTAAGAAATCCACCACCACACACCAAAGAACCCATTTTTGTTGTAAGCGACCCCTGTCGCTGAGTTAGTTTTTTTGTATTGACAAAAGTTTTTCGTGTATGTGTAACTTTGTTTTTTATTACACATATAACCAGAGATAATTTTGTTTTATTTATTTTCTTTGCCACGTGGCCCTCCAGGGCAACATTTAGAGAGGTCTACGTGACACCGGGTCACAAGGCAAACTCCTAAACCACTCGACCACGGAGGCAGTTATCAAACAATTGAAATACTCTTTCAAACGACGCGCGACGTGTGAAATCAGATGGTCACCTTCTGCCTAGAAACAGTTTATAACTTGCCGTCGCGCTTGCCGTTCGCTACGTGCGGTATGGCACGGTAACATATTTTTTTATACCGATCATCTTAGTAAGATCATTGAATTTATCGCATCAGTTTACGGAGGGCTGTCCCTTACAACCTGTATATTACCCGGGTGAATCAATGACAAAGCTCTGAGTTTGCGGGGTGTAGTTATGGGTCGTGTAACTCAGTAGCACACAAGGGTGTCTTAGATGGCCTGTATAATAATATTGTAGGTATTTTATGTAACGCTGCAGAGCAGTCCAATATTGTGGAAGCCCGCAGGCCAAGGAGAGGCAAAGTGATATGTGGCTGGAATAGTCATGTCAGGGACGCTCACCGTGAGGCCAGGCTTAAGTTCAAATTATGGGTAACGCATAAGAGGCCATCAAGTGGAGTAGTTTTTGAAGAAATGTGTGAGTCTCGTAAAATATTTAAGAGTCGGCTAAAATGGTGCCAGAAAAATAAAGAAAAAATCAAACTGGACATCATAGCAAAACAAAGAGCCACATGTAATTTTAGGGAATTTTGGAAATCCACTCGTAAGTTGGATATTAGGCCTGGTCTCCCGGTGAGCGTAGAAGGGATCAGTGACCCTAGGGGGATTGCGAATATGTTTAGGGAACATTTTAAGGTACAGTCGCCTCTGGGTCCTTCTGTTGCAGTGGGTGATGCTGAGTCTGACCGTGAGGGGGTGAAACCACTTATACATTTTACGGCTAAAGAAGTCAAAGCTGTTATTCAAAACATGAGCAGAGGTAAGTCCCCCGGCCACGACGGACTCAGCATTGAGCATTTCAAAAATGCTGGGTTTCACCTCCCGAGGGTCCTGTCCTGGTTTTATACAATGTGCATTAGTCATTCTCACTTACCATCCGAGTTGATGCGAACTGTAGTTGTACCTATTGTTAAAAATAGGACAGGGGATATCTCGGACCGGGGAAACTATCGTCCGATCTCTCTGGCGACCACCTTTGCAAAAATATTGGACAGTATACTTGACTCATGTCTGAAGAAGTATCTGTGTTTGCACGATGCACAGTTTGGATTCCAACCAGAATTATCAACAGAAAGCGCTATATTGAGCTTAAAGAATACTGTCCAGTATTATACAGACCGTAAAACGCCGGTGTATGCCTGTTTCCTGGATTTCTCCAGAGCCTTCGACCTTGTGTCATATGATGTGCTGTGGAGAAAGCTAGGGGACAGGAATGTACCGGCGGAAGTTCTAAATATCCTGCGGTTCTGGTATGCAAACCAGACTAATCTGGTAAAATGGTCCGGAACTTTCTCTGTGTCGTATGGGTTGGAGTGTGGTGTGAGGCAGGGCGGTTTGACGTCCCCAAGGCTCTTCAACCTATATGTAAATGATCTCATAGACGAGCTCAGCAGTATGCGTGTCGGCTGTCGTGTTGGTGGTGTTAGTATTAACAACATTAGCTACGCGGACGACATGGTACTGCTGGGCCCGACTGAGGGATCTATCAGAGATATGCTGAACGTCTGCGAGAAGTACGCTGGTGCGCACGGCCTGGTGTATAATGTCAGGAAATGTGAATACATGGTCTTTAAGGCCGCCGGTAAGTGCCCTAACCATACACCTAATTTCACCCTAAATGGCATGAGCATTAGTAAAGTAGACCAGTTTAAGTATTTGGGGCACATGCTTACCGACGACCTTAAGGATAATGTAGACATTGAGAGGGAACGTAGGGCACTAGCGGTCCGAGGTAATATGTTGGCCCGTAGATTTTCCCAATGTAGTGACCAGGTCAAGATCACCCTGTTCAAGGCTTTCTGTCAGGGAATGTATGCAGGGGGTCTATGGGTCAGCTACACCAAAAGGTCGCTGGATGCCTTACGCGTCCAATATAATAATATTTTCAGGATGCTGTTGGGACTGCCCCGTTTTTGTAGTGCATCAGAGATGTTTTCGCAAAGTCGAACTGACGGTTTTCACGCAGTATTACGAAAAAAGGTTGCTTCACTGGTGCACCGAACGCGGGTCAGTGGCAATAGTATCCTGAGAGTACTGGCGGAGTGTCCTTACTCCCCTGTTCTGAGACATTTTGTGGAGAGGGTGGTCAACTAGATAGCTTAGATAGCTCGTCTTCTGCTTGATTACTCTCTGGGCAACTTGCCTCAGACAGATAAATCCTAATGTGTTGCTGGTGTTGATTGTGTTTTGTTGTGTATTACTAACATTAGTTATAAGACACTGTTTACTAACAAAATGGATTGTATTGTTGTCCGATACTGAATAAATAATAATAATAATAATAATAAAAGCGTGGGAAAAACTAAACGAAAGGCAGCTAAGAAACTTCTTCTCAATCACGATGAACCGTATTTCTGACCGAATCGTTAAAAACTACACATACGTGGCGACGGATTCTACAAGATTACGTTGAACATTTTGTCTCTCACGAAATTAGGTCCAGTTTGATGCAGACGTGTATAAGTGAACATGCTAAAAATGGCAGTTAGAGCATAAAAAGAGGACACCATTTTCGTCCATACGCACATATTTAGGCAATTAATAAAATTTGAAACTCACCATAGAAACCGTTGCATTCTCCGGAAATCTGTCTGCTAATATTCTTGATATTCTCCACTTGAGTCGACTTGTGGCCGGGAGTTCCCTTCAGATGACGGAACTTGGATACTTTGCCTGCACAAATAATTATAACATAATATGTGAAGTCTGAAAGTAGCGCCGGTGACTGAAAAGTTTAGTGGAAATCGGTTGTCGTGGTATGGGCATGTGATGCGGAGGAATGAGGAAAATGTTGTGAAAAAGGTTTTGGATATGAATGTGGATGGGTATAAGAGTAGAGGAAGACCAAAGAAACGATGGATGGACTGTGTTAAGAATAATATAGCAAGAAAGGAGGTGTCTCATGAGATGACGAGACACAGCGAGGTATGGAAGAAGAAGACATTTGGGTGGGATACGGCACACCTCGGACACTCCATACAACGCCCTCAAAATAATTACCTATTACTACTACATAAACAAATAACCTTTGTGCACGACGTGCACGTGCAAATGTGTGCGTAAACTCTAGTAGGGTTGTCGTAGCCTAAAAAATGGCGCGGAAAGTGCAACGGTCTGCGTCGCGAAAACCGAACGACGACTAATACGAGCGCGAGCTATTGCTCAAGAGTCGGCGACGACTACCTCGAAGTGCGGGGTGAGGTGCGGTATTTAATATGAGCGCGGGGAAGGGAGTGTCCCTTCTGTACGTAGTACTATTATGTATTCTGTGGATACGGGCATGAGAATGATGATATGAAGTTTAGAATAGCGGTCGCCATGGCTCACGTACAGTGGTCTACTTTACCCAAGTAACACAGAAACGCTGTATAATAGCTGAATCACTGTCCACATTAGATTCTTAAGCTGTATAAGCCTGCTGAATAAAAGCATTAGAGGCGCTGTCTCAGCTGATATAACTCTGATTTGGGCACAAATTAAACAGCTGTTAGCTGAATAACTGTAACTAATTGCATTATATTAGGATTATTTAAGCATTTATAGGGGTAACAGTCACCCCAAGAGCTGAACATTGACTGATTATTAGAGTTGGTGTTACCTATTATACAGCACAATGGTTGATTATTAGATGTGAATTACCTATTAGCACAAACTACAGACGTGGATCTTTTTAAAGCTTCAGCTGTCAGAAGTAGCAAAATTTTTATTTATTATTTTGGTGATGTTTGTACGCGAACCATTTTGTGGCCATGTTTCGTGGTAAAATATTATTTTTCGGTAAATAAAACCTTGGTTTTTTCTTTAAATGCGTAAAATGTGATTGGGAAAGCAAGTTTATTGTCAAATATGGTTAAATATGATTATAGGTGAAAATTTTCACGCGCTCTCAAAATATGACTGTTTACTTAAAATTTATAGAATAAAATAAGTCGATGATACAATAAAAAAGCTGGAAATCTCTTTTTAATTGAAATTTAATACGCTGTTTACTTATAAATAATTGGTATCCTTTCGAATCTAGTTGTTATTTTTGTTGACTAAACCAAAATAAATAGTACTATTCCTAATAAACACGTTAAAACCTGAAAAATGGCGGACATCCAATGTGCACCGCATTAATCACAATTAAATGCTATGTGCTGTATAAGAGTTCACTCGTCATTTATGTAAAATGCGTAACAAGCTGAGACGGGTAGTTTTTGTGTCGAACAAGTGAGCTACAGATCCATGTAAAGCTTAATAGTGGGTAACACGTAGGTACACAAATATTGTGCCCAACGAACCCACTCTCTGTGCGAATAGGGGATCGGACAAAAAAAAACTAATTAGTCCGTCAGATAGATTTTCAAAAAATATTGGACACGTATTTTTTCATTTTTCACCTAAACAAAAAATGAAGACGATACAGTGCTTCGAAAACTCGTGTGACGTCATATGATAGTACATTTTGTACCTACAACTGACGTTTCAAGCCCCACTCCATGATCTTTGATGCGTTTTATCTTCGTCATTTTTTATTGATTCGATAAAACAAAAAACACGTATTCAATATTTTTCGATAATCTAACTTACGGACTGAACAGAATCATATTATTTTGACCCAGTCCGATCCCCTATTGGTTTAATAGGGATCGGTTAAAACAGCATTATTAATCCGAAAAGAGCTCTCGAAAGGAATTGGGGGAGGCCTTTGCCCAGCAGTGGGACAGTGCAGGCTAAATAAAAAAAATACTGGGCGCTAATGATAGTCTTTCAGGATCTTATTTAACGGCATTAGTAGATAAATTGCCTATGCTAGTACAAGTATTCAGCTCCAACCAGGATCAAAGGTTACATGTGATATCATTTATAGCAGTTTGCTGTAATTTAGCATCATATAAATTCACCCATACTGATCATGTGGGCTAAATAAGTGCTATTATAAGATTGCGTGCAGCAAGCTGATTACGCCGTAAAAGTTCAACTATGTTCAGCAAGATGCAATATTTCATTGTTAATTGAAGTCACAGAATAATTGATTGCATTAAAGCAGTTCACATGTTCTTATTTAAAATGCAAGCATTTTATGGGTACGTTGGTGGCCTTCCATTCAGAATATAGCTACTTTCGGGTCCACAAAAATGTTATATTGTAGCTGAAAGTACTATTGATTGCCAGATGCTGATTAACACAGACCTGAACACCTATAATATTAACGCTCAAAACATTACAATGTTACTTCCGTGTTTGTTTATATAGTCAATAAACAGACGAAAGCGTAATTTTCAGCTTTTGCAGTTCGAGTGAACTCTAATAAGTGTTCATTAATGCTAAAGTTACCGATGTGGACTTATGTGACATCCAATAATGCAGTTTTGTGCTACTTGGGTAAGGACCTGCGTCCTTGCGGAAACCAAATCCCTAACATAGAACATAGTTTCGAGACAGCTGCTCAATAACTCACCGAACACGGTGGATGTCCTCTTAGTGGTGACATTCGGAACTGACGCTCGCTTGTCTTCGCGATCCGGACTTTTACGAGACTTCAGTGAATCTCGCCGTCTGAAACAAACGATGCAATAATATTATACCATTCATTAGGTCTTACGTGAAATAAGTTTTAAGGTAAGTGTTATAAATCATGGTTTAAATAGAAATGTTCGAAAATGTATAAATATTTTGAGTAGAAAAAGCGCCGAGACATTGACATTGAGTTTGACGAAGTCCCAGAGAAACAATTTAACTGTCTTAGATCCCAAAATGAAATTTAATTAATAAGGAAAGAATATTTAGTGGCTAATTGCATGTGATGCTGATACCATCTAGCCGATTTTAGCTACAGCGACTGCATTCGATGGCTTTCTAGGATGGTTGTAAAGAGCGTTGGTGTGCAACATTTTCATGTGCTCTCAAACGGCTAGAATATTCAACTTTGGCTGAAAAACTACGAGCACAAAGCCAACATGTTAGAACACCATTGATGACATTGTAGGGTATAAATGTAGGTGGCCTAGCTTTAGGCTGCTTTTACATTAGGACGTTAGCAGGACAAACAAGTGCTAACGGGTTAACGCCTGTTCTTATAAAATGTGAAGGAATTTGCTTCGGCCGCGCGACTGTCGCGATGCTAACGTCATAATATAAAAGCGGTCTTATGGTCACCATTTTATATTGGTTGTATTACCTGAGCGGTGCCGGCGAGGGCGGCGTGTCGGACTCGACAGCCACGCTGACGGAGCGCGCCTCGTACGCGCGACGTCTGTCCGCTATCGACTGCGCGCCGCTGTGGGGGGGACATAACCATCAGTTATAACATAACATTACATCACACCTGTTATCCGCGAAGGGTTTTTTATGGGCACAAGCCCGCCACACTATTCCCAAACCACTGTAACTCCAGAAAATCAGAATTGTTCCACAATGGTTCCACCATAAAAGCGCAGAGACATTGAAGCTCGACGAAGTTCCAAATAAACGATCCCCGAAGGGTTAGAGGCAGTGTCCTGTCGGGGCTGTGGATTATCGAAAGGTTACCCCGGCTCCGACACAAGGGCGAAAAAGGAACATGGGTTTGGTTTTTAGTCAGTAGAAGTCTGACACTTCCCTTCGCTCTGCCCAAGAGCGGTGGGGGGGGGGGGTTATTCGATGATTCTCCACCCATCAAAAAAAAAAGGGTTAGGCAGTGTGATGATGTGATCAGATTGTTTGCCCACATTTGGCCAGTTACCTTTAAGTTCATGTAATAAGAGCCTTTTTCCTAACTATGTTGGGGTCAGCTTCCAGTTTAACCAAATCCCAGTAATTTACATGGAGTGACTGCATATCTGACCTATAATTTACGTACAATACTATAGTAGATTGTACACCAAGTGCATAAAACGAACCATTTTGCGCGAGACGTTTATCCATCCGATGCGAGCTTGCGAGCGAGGATGGATATAAAGTAGAGAGCAAAATGGGTTTTATGGACGAGTTTTACACTCTACTTTTCACTTCGATTGCGAGGAAATGCAACAGCAACTTGTAAATATTGTAAAAATAATTATGGTTCCCGCCAATTAACTTTTTTTTTTTCAATAGGAAACTTGACATAACACCTGACTTATGTCGTTACTCATACTGCTCAGTTATAAAAACATTTTGAGCAAGCCTATTGCCATCAACTGATGTAATTGGGACCAAGCCTATTGCCATCAACCAATGTAATTAGGAGCAAGCCTATTGCCATCAACTGATGTAATTAGGGACAAGCCTATTGCCATCAACCGATGTAATTAGGAAAAGCCTATTGCCATCAACCAATCTTATTAGGAGCAAGCCTATTGCCATCCACTGATTTAGGTAATTGAGAGCAAGCCTAGTGCCATCAATCAATGTAATTAAGAGTAAGCCTATTCCCATCAAATGATGTAATTAGGAGCAAGCCTATTGCCATCAACCAATCTAATTAAGAGCAAGCATATTGCCAACAAGCGATTTAGGTAATTGGGAGAAGCCTATTCCCATCAACTTTCCTTGTATTCGTATTGAAAAGCAGTAATCCCTTGTTCTTAGAATACAAGCGAAACGAATTAAATTAAAGAGGTTATTCTATGAAGTTGTTCCTGTGGCTGTTGGGCCGATTACCTGTGCCGATTACCTTGGTCTTCGACGAAGATTTTACTTTATGCTCTAGAGCATAAAACGCGACTTTATGTCGCCTACGCACGACATAAAGACGAATTTTAGAGCGAGAGAAGTGAAAAGTAAATTATATTTATATGAAAAAAAAAAACACTCTCTGATAAATACCTAAGTGTGGTATATTAATTCGTGCCAAAAAATAAAATCTAGTAAAACTTACTCGGTGTTCTCAAACATCTTCCTACGTTCAGCAGTGCTGGGCGTCTTAGGGCGGTATCCAGAGTCTGACGAATTCACCTCCTCCTCAAGACTCGTGTCCGATTTGCCGTTTGTGTATTCTTCTGTGAAAAGGAATTAAGAACACCTTGAGAATTTTATTTCTGGTACAAAAACAAGCTATTATATAACACGCAGAAATCTTTATAATTCTAGTACACTGACAATATCGATTGCAATTTTGTTTTAAGCGTTTGGCATTGTCAAACGCCGTATCGTTTGACAAAAGTCTCTAAATGTATCTTTGTAATCATAAGAGTATATGCAAGTTAACTGGCTGCTGGCTGTATATTTAAACTCAAAAACTCAAACTCAAATCGTTTATTTCAATTAAGCCATTACAGGCACTTTTGAATGTCAGAAGGACGGAAGAAGAACGAAACTACGAGTGCAATGCGCCATTCCGAAAGCCACCACGCCGAACCACACGCCACCGAATGCCCGCAACAACGAACACTGCGAGCACGAAAGCACCCAGCGACGCAAACCGCAACAACGAATGCTCGAGACCCCGAATCACGGAACAACGAATGCACGCCGCAACGTGCAACCGCCGCCCCGCGACCCGGAGCCCCGCACACCCACCGCCACGGCACACGCCGCCGCGCGCCCCCGCACCTTAATACCTTGTTCGACCGTACTACAATGGATACTAAAATATACCTATAGGGCGACTGGTAATTAGTAAACGATACTTAAACAAGTGATTATACTCATGATAACAAACAATTTTCCCAAAGAAACTATTTTTATCTACCCAAATATCATAAACCCTCTCTAATGCGTTCAAAAACCATAGGCAATGACCAGCATTTCCAACCAGCAGAAATAAACGGAACTGTAATGAGCTCATAACCTACTGAAAACAGTAGGTTATGAGTTTAAATTTGGAACAGGTGTCAAATTCAAGTGAGTGTGCTATTCTAGTATCTACATTATAGACCATCAAAAAGACATCTGAACATCTACATTTTTTATTGCATTACACTGGTAACAATGCTGGTCATTTCCCTATGGTTCCTGAACCCATCATAGAGCCCTTATGATATTCGGGTAGATAAATTAGTGTATGCAACTATACATAATTAGGCATTACAACACTCGTGTGATGCTAAATTAAGAAACGAGCCGAGTGTGTTGTAATGCCCTTCATTATGCACAGTCGCATAAACTACTATTTATACTCATTCCCTGTAACTCGCACGCCGATGGCAAGTACAGTCAGTGTCCAGAATTACCTGACCCCTCGTATAAAGAAGTACAGGGCAAGTGATGTGAGAAGAGGGATCAGGTAATACTGGGTATTGACAGTACTACGCCACTGGGCTTTTTTTTTGTAGAGTGGGAAATCATCATATGAGCAGAGCGTTAGGGAGTGTCAACTTCTACTGACTAAAAACCACCCATGTTCCTTCTTAGTCCTTTGTGTCGAGGCCGCGGTATCTCTTTCGAACAAACCGCAGCCCCTACGGGGACGCCTTTGGCCTTCCGTATTCACTAACATTGCTTATTATATTAGTGACATACCTTTGTTAGGCGCTATTTCGACGTCGCTAGTCGGCGACAACGACTTGTCTTTATCTTCGCTGGCATCTTTAGCGGGCGGCGTCGACGTGGCAGTCGGGGAGCTCGCTTGACCGGATACGGGCGATGTTGCTGTAAATATAACATCAAGCGTGTAATCCCTGAAAGATTACGCAGAGGTGTACCTGATAGTACACCCATGTTTCGTCAGTTATGTGAACTCCTATGTATTAGGCCCAACGCACACCGGCAGAGGCGCGGCGAAGATACTGAGAATAAATCAATTTAAAATAAACCTTAACTTCTATGACATGCGGTTAAAAACGGCATGCGGCGCGAGACGCGCGCGGTGAGCCGTCAAGCTGCCACGAGAGCAGACAAGAATCGCGCTTCGCTGCGCGGAGTTAAGGTTTATTTTAAATTGATTTATTCTCAGTATCTTCGCCGCGCCTCCGCCGGTGTGCGTTGGGCCTTAGGGGGCGAACCTATTACCATCAACCGGGCACAAATTCAGACGTCATGGCTGGTACTGAGACATTCCTGATAAAAGCCTTTACTGACCCCCACATTTTTTTTTTATTGGCCGGGTGGAAAATCATCAAATAACCCCTCCCTCTTTTGGCCAGAGCGAAAGGGAGTGTCACACTTCTACTGACTAAAAACCACCCGTGTTCCTTGTTAGCCCTTTATGTCGAGGCCGCGTTTTCTCTTGTGAAGAACAACTCGCAGCCCCGGCGGAAACTGACCCCCCCCCCCCCCCTTGATAGACAAAAAAAAATTACGTCCTCTAACAAATGTAACATTTCAATGGACTAAAGGCCAATGATGCTTGTGACCAATAAAACAATGACGCAGTAAACTTTAAACTCTTCAAACTTACCTGAATCAGACTTGGGTAATCCGGGCACTGCTGGCACAGAAAACACTTTGTCGAATGAGAAGTCTTCGTTGCCCGTCGCAGCTGAGAACGGCTTCGGTCCCAGACGAGGCTGTTGGACATTACGATTTATTTCAGAGGTTTCTTATACTTGTGAACTAAATAAATAACACGATCAGATGGGGGATCAATGTTACGGGAATAAATCATCACGGCGTGGCATCATATAGGATATGCCAGTTACAGTGCGATCAAATTATCTTGGCAGCTCTGAACATAGGCTTTGCGAAATTTTACGCATGTAAACTTGGGAATAAAACTGTTATTGCCAGATAAACCAATACTAAACGATCAGAAAATATCTAATTTAAACAGTGAGAAATACAAATAAAATAAATATCATAACACTTTTATACATTCGTTGTAACAAAATGACCTGCACGAAGTTCGGAGCTGCCAAGATAATTTGATCGCACTGTACTTATGATGTTCTCCTTCAGCGCCTTGACAGCAGCCGTGACTAAATATATTACACGAAGTAAAGATGTTTACTCAGTTCAGTGATGAACGAACTATGCTCCGAGTCAAAATTACTGACCGCCCATGTTATGTAAATGGGCGGTCAGTAATTTTGACTCGGAGCTTTTTTGCTATTCGCCTTCCACTCATCCGCTGCACATGACCAAACCATCTAAGTATATTCTTTTCAATACCTGTACAGCTGTACTACTCGGTCACATTAACTTGATAACGCTTTGCGTTGTCACAATAATGTCAAAAACAATATAAAAACTATTAAAAACAACAGAAAACTAGCCAAATTATCGATGCGCGCATTCCAGAGATGAGGCAAGTTAATGAGACCGTGTAGTATATTGAAAAGAGTATGCTTAAATTCGGATTATAGAGATATACCTATTCAGATTTCAAAAGTGCAATAATTTGCACTGAAGTTTGTTTCAACCACAGATATAGAAATACTTAGATAACGCAAGAGCTTCGCGTACAATAGTCAACAACTCAATAGGGGGGTTACTGTCTCAGCAAGCTAATTTGTATTATAAGCTAATACTAAGTTATAACCATTTAAAGAACAAAAACGTCGTCTATTTTGTATAGTAACAAAATAATAGTAATGACGTCTTATTAGGTACCTAGTTAAAAAAGGGCACTCTTGGTTTGCATACGGATCTTGATAATTGCGTTATCTAGGTATATTATCTAGATATATTAGTATAATAACTGTGGTTCTAACCATAATATAAGTGAAGACTGTATAAGTTACTACATTGATTAAACTTTTATGAAGAAATAATGAAAGAACCATGAAGTCAAAAATACTAAACTAAATCAATACTGAATGAGTGATACAGATTAGCATTCTATGCAAAATAAAACAACTCAAAATATAAAACAGAAACAAGCAATACTTGGCTTATAGAAAAATAACAAACACTTCGTAACAAATAGCATGGCTAGTAAAAAAAAAACAAATACCAAAAATAAAACGCAAAGTAAAATATATTTTAGGCTTAAAAAAACTACTTGTAACATCGCTCTTGATAAATGGCATTGCCAAAACGAGCAAATTTAATAGGGCAGCTGAAAAAAAAACAATTAGTCCGTCAGATAGATTTCTAAAAATATTGGACACATATTTCATTTTTCACGTAAACAAAAAATCAAGACAATACAGTGCTTCGAAAAGTCGTGTGACGTCACAGTTTGGTACATTTTTAACCAGAAAGTGATGTCAGAAGCCCCAACTCATGATCTTTAACACGTTTTATTTTCGCCAATTTTTATTAATTTGAAAAACATAAAACACGTAAGTATCCAATATTTTTCGATAATCTAACTGACGGACTGAACAGAATCATATTTTTTTAGTCAGTCAACTACCCTATTATATGTCTAGTGTAGGAATCGAACCACACAAGTTCAATACATACATACATACGTACATACATAGCCAGTCAAAATCATAACCCTCCTTTGGCTTTGCCGTAGTCGGGTAAAAAGAGAACTTAGCACCCGGATCCAAAAAAAAATTGACGTGCACAGCTTTAAAAAAAACTCACTCTCACTCAAAAAAACATCGATAACAATTCTACACTGCAAACCACAAACCTCATGTACCTTATAACCAGACGCAGGTACCGTTGTGGTCCTGGGTTTTGGTTTAGGGGCTTCCGAAGGCTCATCAACAGACCCTGGCTCCGAAATTGAGGACCTGGGCATAGGTTTCGGTACCTGAACGCCATTGATCATACTATTACTTCTTGACAGAGAAGACTCTGTTGACTCAGTACTATCAGTTTTCTCAATGGTCTTTTCGGTCTTTTCAATAATTTCCGCGGTCTTTTGAGGAATGACGTCTGGTTCGTTCTTCTCTGTTTCAGAATCACTCTTCTTCTCACAGTCGTGACCGTTGTCAGTGATCTTTTTGTGGAAACCGTTTGTTTCCTTCTGGTAGTCTACTTGGCCAGGTTTCTTTTTCTCCATGCCTTTTATCAGGTCTTTTACGTTCACGAAGTCGATTCGGTCTTCGTCTTTCGGCTCCGGTTGTGCTTGTGGTTTCGATAACATTTTCCCTGGCTCTTCAACTTGTGGAGTTGTAGCTTTTTTCGAATCTGCCTTTTTCGGTGGAGGCATTGTTAAAATAGCCTTTGCCATTTCTTCTAAATTACCTCGGTGAATCTAAAAGGAGAATTGCTAATCAATTTACTTATTATAAGTAGAAAGGTAGAGAGAGATAAAATTGCAATACTTACGTTAACCCTTAAACAGTTTACACCCGCAATGTTAAATAATACAAGCACCACACAAAATAACTAAATAAACTGAAAATAACACCAACTCACTGAATAACAAGCGTCTAAACTCACCTCGAACTACAGAAATAATAAAAATAAATAAACTTTTCAACCACTCATTCACAACACTAAAAAAACAAAAAATGCTTAAAAAACCATGGGTTAACTAACATCCATGAAAACGAAATAAATGAAAAAAAGAAACGAAATTAAAAAAATAAAACATGCAGCGATAGAAAATAAATCTACGGACAGTCAATCTACTACATAATGTTATATCTTATTTTAAAAGGATTAATACCGACATCTTTCGTTAAGTTTGCATCAAATCGTGTTTGATTCGACTTATTATCTTTTTTTTTTCTTCAATAATTTATCTTTATTTGAACAATCAAGCTCACAAAATGTCAGGTTTAACCCACAATATCAATGATTTGTTATTGTCCCGTCTGCTACAATATTATGTTAGTGTCCCTTTAATGATTTGGTATCCTAAAAGTGACGGTAACGTTAAACTTCTAACTTTAAAACTAAACCCACTGATAACTAGGCAGAGCATGAATCATGAGAAATAAACTAAAAACACACGCTCTTCATCTTAAACATTAATAAAGTTGGTCATGCAACAACGCAATTTTTATATCTATTTCAAGGAAAAGAAACCTAATCATGGTAATATCAGTGGAAACACTAAACTACAATAATAACATTCTTTAAAAACTTCATATATTTAATTTTGTTTTTAAAGATTTTTTAATGGAATATTATCCCTTACTTTCAACACTATAATTTAACAGCTGGGAAGGCCACTGTACACCTAACTGCAAATGGTTTAGTTTTTTACGATCTATCCTATTAGCCGCGTACTGACTGAGCGTGCAGCCTCGCGAGGCAGTCTCGGGCGTAAGCCGCGCGACACGATCATTTTCATTTTTTCATCGGGCGAAGCACGTCCTGACCGACCGCATGAATTGCCTCGTGCGCATGCCTCGCGAGGCTGCGCGCTCAGTCAGTACGCGGCTATTCAAGCTTCTTATTCACAAACACTTCGATTCGATTTCGATACGGAAAGTCGTATGTCTATATCACTCGCCTTCGTAATGGCAAAAAACTGGCCAAGTGCAAGTCGGACTCGCACATGAAGGGTTCCGTACCAAAACGGTATGCTATAATTTATACAATTTCTTCAAAGGACCAATGAAACTCATACGATTTAGGGACCAAATTATATTGGTTAACTGCTGTTTCCATCTGTTGTTTCCATCCAAGTTCAAAATAATTTTCCTAGAAAGTCCTTATAAAGTTCTACTTTTCAGATTTTTTTCATATTTTCTAAACTTATGGTTCAAAAGTTAGAGGGGGGGGGGGGACGCATTGTTTTTTACTTTTGGAGCGATTATTTCCGAAATTATTGACATTATCAAAAAATGATTTTAGTAAACCCCTATTCATTTTTAAATACCTTTCCAACAATATTGACTGGCCTGTTGGTCTAGTGGTTAGTGACCCTAACTGCTATGCCGGAGGTCGTGGGTTCGATTCCCACCCAGGACAAATGTTTGTGTGATGAGCACGATCATTTGTTCTGTGTCTGGGTGTAATTTATCTATAATATGTATGTATTTAGAAATATATAAGTATGTTTATCAGTTGTCTAGTACCCATAACACAAGCTCTGCTTAGCTTGGGACTAGATGGCGTTGTGTGATAGTTGTGGAATATTATTATTATTTATTATTATAATATATCACACGTTTGGGTTGAAATAAAAAAAAATCACTTCCCACTTTACATATAGGGAGGCTACCCTAATAAAACATTTTTTTCCAATTTTTATTTTACCACTTTGTCGGCGTGATTGATACACATATTGGTACCAAATTTCAGCTTTCTAGTGCTAACGGTCACAGAGATTAAGCGAGGACGGACGGACGGACAGACAGACATGGTGAAACTATAAGGGTTCCTAGTTGACTACGGAACCCTAAAAAAGACATCACATAGCGAAATATAAGTTTTTAAACTGACATGGTCACTGACACTACTATTAATATCATAAACGGGATATTTACCATGTTTGATTTTTGTTTCGAGTCACTTATCGAATCGAAGAATTTGTGAATACAGAAGCTGACATGTGGGAGAAAAATCTGACACATTTCGGCAAAACGATACGCAATTACGTGAAGAACCACCCTAATGCATTCTCAAGGACATTTTAACTTGTAGTGACGTATGTACATACCTGTATGCCGTTGTTGGCGTCGGGGTGTAGCGATATGTTGGGCACGGGGTGATCTTGGTTGTCGAACCACATCGGCGCGCTGAGGTACGTCACAGACCCGGCTGTGTCCGGGTACAAGTCCGCGTGGTAGTCGCGGTAACTCTGCCGGATAAATATGAGGTGAACTTGTGTTTTTGGAGCCCTGTTTGTGTCATCTATACTAATATTATAAAGCTGTAGTTTTGTTTGCTCAGAAATAATCATCATCATTTCAGCCGAAAGACATCCACTGCTGAACATTATGCCTCCCCTAAGTGTCGCCACATTGACCAGTTTCGTGTGTCTCGCATCCAGCGGATCCCCGCAACCATCACTTCAGGAATGAATGGTTCGAATTTAAAAAAAAAAATTGTTATTAATGTTGGATAGTCGATTTATCGAGGGAGGCTATAGGCAATATAGTATCACGCTACAACCAAAAGGAGCAAAGCATCAATAAAAAATGTACAAAATAATCTAAGCCCTACCTCTCCCTCTTATGAGGAGCGACTAAGCTAGTATACACATATTCAGCCAATAATGTGCGCACTGAAGCGATCGGCCTCCGCTTTAAAAGGGGGTGTAACGACTTACGCTTAATAATTCACTAATTGTTTTAATAACATACATTACTTTTATCTAAACTGAAATCCTCTAAGTGAACTCTATACATCACACCTATATTTCTCCAGTTATGTTTATTTTAATGTTATAGGGAGCAAGCCTATTACCACCAAGTGGTTTTCACATGTGCATGAGTTTCTACCGCTACAGGATATAACCTTTTTTTTTTTTTTGGTGGGTGGAAAATCATCGAATAACCCCCCCCGCTCTTGGGCAGAGCGAAGGGGAGTGTCAGACTTCTACTGACTAAAAACCAAACCCATGTTCCTTCTTCTTCGCCCTTGTGTCGGAGCCGCGGTAACCTTTCGATATCCACAGCCCCGACAGGCGTCGGCCCTTGCGGGCCCCTCCTTGCTGACATCTCTTTGAGGCGCGCGTGGAACACGAACGCGCCGCCGACACGGTCTGTTGCCGTCATGACGACGGCCGGTCGGCGAGCTAGCCCGTTACTCACCGTCCACAGGCCCGCGTCTACGGTGACCGGAGGTCATCGCGTGACCCCCGACGCCCGGAGCGCCTTCCGCGGCGGCTGGGACGTTGAGAGGTTCTCTCCCTCTCTCGTTCCGCCACCTCCTTCGCTAGCATCACTGCTTCGCATTGCGGAGGCTAGGCGTCCCATTCCTCCTCGCCCCGGACCATGGCTTGCGGGCGGGCCGGGCGCGAGAGGTCGCCGCCGCCTCACGCCGCTACGAGAACACGGCGGGGCTCCGCCCAAGCAGGGCACGCCTCCACAGTGTGCTCCACCGTGTCCTCCGGTCACAGGATATAACCTCACAACGATTTCTTAGTCCGTTTTCCATTAGGGAGTCAGCTATTCATGCTTTGACAGAAAATTACCTATATTGATAATACATAGAACCTGACATACCTTTCTGGGCACCTGGTACATGATGGGCACGACTGACGAGCCAGCAAGTTGCAGCACTCGGTTCACTTCGCCCTCCATCACGCGCAGAGCTCGCTTCGGGACCAGGCAGGCGCCCTTCGTTTGTTCACCTACAACAAACCATTGATTTGAAGTAATACAATATTATCCCTGACAATCCCTGTATTCCTGAAGTGATAAAAATGGTGATAACTCCAAACTGTAACCATCATAATTAATATATTATTACTGTAAATGGTATAAAAATGTTGTACCAACCATCCATACATAAACTCACACCTATTAACTATGAGGGTAGCTAGCAACTACAGTATACCACTGTAGAAATGGTGTGTACCACTGGTACCAACCACAACCAACTGGAGGAACCATATGTCAACTTCCTTCTTTGTTTTTGTATCCTTAATTACGATAAAATAATATTAATAGACTACTTTAAGCACATTTATTGAGAAATAACACATTTATTCCAATTTACAATAACATATAATTCCAACTTACAATAAAGTTTTCATAAATATTATCAACTAACCTGCAACTCCTGTATCTCCTGTATTTTTTTAATACTTTGCACTACATTTGGACTTTTTCCTGTATTGTGAGTGAGTTTACAAAACTTTGAAATTCACATAAAATAGCCAGCCCAGAACACCTGCCTATAGGCCGTAAACACATTTGTTCAGTTAGGGAATCGAACCCGCGACACGCAACAAAGCAGCCAATCGCTCAACCACTGCGTCATTCAATAACAATTCAATCCCAACTCACCAGAATGTCTAAGCCCCTCAATAAGATAGGGCTCCCTATCAGTCAGCTCTAAGTACAAAATGGTGGTGTCTCCCTTCCCTGCCAGGAACAGCATGTTGGTGTCAGGGTCGAACAGCGGCATGAGGATCCCGGTGGAACAGTCCAGCTCCAAGGTCTTCTGCGTTTGTGACAGGTTGCGGATGTCACGGATCATTATTTGACGGAGACGGTTGGAGTCGAAACCTGGTAACAATATGATGGATGTTAGACGGTGTCATTTAATTTGCGCTGATTTTTTACCCGACTGTGGCAAGCCCAAAAGGCGGGATATTTCAAAGTACGTGGTTGGTAATGCTGCGCATATATTAATTTTGGCATAGCCGAAACTGAAAGCGTATTGATATCTATACATTCGAGAAAACTTCGCTCGAATTGTGATTGGATTCCGATCCTAGTATATGGTTCTAGCGATGGTTCCCAACGTCGAACAAAGAAATACGCAAATGTTGCATTTTTTTGTATAGATCACAAATATAGTTTCACGAAAAATTGGATAATTGAATACACTGATATTGTAAATTAAAGTATTCTCACCAGTAGTCAACAACCTGTCCTGATCCCCAAGCCAAACAATCCTGCTATCCTTAATATTCTGGTGGCTGTTAGCGATGTCGGCGACCGCGGTGGAGGCCCTCGGGTCGATGATGCGGACCTTCTTGTCCTTGCACGAGGTCGCCAGCAGCTTGCCGTCCTTCTTCCAAGATGTCGATTGTATGACTTCCCCGTGGTCTCTGTTTACTGTGAGATTGGGATAAAATATTGTTTTAGTATTTAAAATGTTGTAGTTATTAAAATCACGTGTATATGTATTAATCTCCGAAACAAACCAACCAACTACTAAATCTTGGTTTTAGACATTAGGTTTCCGAAACATAAGCTGTCCAAACATTGATAAAAACGTGACGCTTTAAAAGATTGGAAGTTTGCTTGGACCCGATAGGTACCGTGCGAAGCAGCAGGTCACTAGTTGAAATATTAAAAAAAATATTGTCACCAGAACCAAAGGTGTTTGCAAAATTTCAATTTGATCGGTCGGGTAGAATTGATTTGAAATCAAGTTGCAAGATTTGACCAATACATACTAACAAACCAACTAACCTGGCAAGTTAAATAAAAGTTTATTCTAACTATCAAAATCTGCCTAAATACAGTGCGATCAAATTATCTTGGCAGCTCTGAACATAGGCTTTGCGAAATTTTACGCATGTAAACTTGGGAATAAAACTGTTATTGCCAGATAAACCAATACTTAAACGATCAGAAAATATCTAATTTAAACAGTGAGAAATACAAATAAAATAAATATCATAACACTTTTATACATTCGTTGTAACAAAATGACCTGCACGAAGTTCGGAGCTGCCAAGATAATTTGATCGCACTGTACTTACCAAAAGCCTCTTTCTGCTTGGTGAGGTCCCACAGTGCGAGCTCGTGGCCCGACGCGACGTGGATCAGTCCATCGGCCACAGGATGGAAGCCGACATTCTCCACCCGACGCTGTTTCTGCGACAGCGTGCATTCCGCGGTGGATAGCGACTCCTTCAGACCCTCTGGCGGGATGTGCCATATTTTGACCTGGGACAATAAATACGTTGATCAACTTAGGCCGTTTTCCATGGGGGTAGGTAGAACCTTGCAGTTGGTCACCTGTTACGATCCTTATACCTACATACTATTTTTGTCCACGTTCTAAATCGCCATAGAATGGCATGCACTGTCCTAATAGTACGCGACTAGTGCGTGTTGATTTGTGCTTTCCAGAGTTAATTTATGGAATCACGCGTTAATTCACGGAAATATATGACATAAATATGTTATGTGTAAATATTTAGTTTAAATTCCGTAATTAGATCCAGGCGTTGATTCAGAATGCATCACCACCTTTGTGTCTGCAAAATAATGGACATGCAAGAAAGTGGAATGGAAGGTTTCATTGCATTTTCTTGCAATTTATTATTTGCGTCATGCTCGAAATTTTTGTATATTTTTTTAGAGTTGACAAATAGCCTGTCCTGGTACACAGAATAGTAAATAGGTAAGATGGGGGTTGTGGCTTAGTTACGGCCGCATACCTTTCTTACTTTTAAGGAGTAAATGTATGTTCATAAAACGCCAATAACTCGGTTCGCCGAACCCAAATGAATTGGGATAAGGGTATGGTAATGATGATCAAAAGATGTCTAAAATCACTATATTCATTACATAATTTGGTTGTGATACCTACAAAATAATTGTCATTTCCTTAAATCCAAACTACAATGGACTGGACTGTTTTCCTGTTAATCTTATAGTACTTGTTGCTTAAAATAGACAGGTTGACTCATAACAATATCAATACTGCATTAATTTGTTTGTACACAATACAAATGAGTTAA
Organism: Diarsia dahlii; assembly: GCA_949775195.1. Lineage (NCBI taxonomy): Eukaryota > Metazoa > Arthropoda > Insecta > Lepidoptera > Noctuidae > Diarsia > Diarsia dahlii. Next base: position 20,637,049 of record OX459197.1, on the reverse strand, counting down.
CTGATCAATGCTTTTTGTTTTCTACTACCTATGACCTAAAATTAGAGATGAAACGGATAGTAGTTTGGCCGGATACCGGATATTCGGCAAGCTACTAGGCCGGAGCCCCGGATATCCAGCTGCCGGATATTCGGCCATTTATTGCGTTGACGCGATCAGTTTGATGTGAATATTGGCGCGGTGAACGAGATCGGAAATATTCAGGCGCATTCGTGTCGCACGTAAGCGGAGATCGGGTCGACTCGGGGGCGTTCGAGTGTTATCGCGCGTGTCAGTTTGTGTTTGTTTCTCAGTTCGTTTGTTGTTTATTTCATTGTTTATCACTTGTCGTCGTGATTTTATGTTTGAATTCTGATAGATTAACAAGAAATGTCATCATCAAAAACACGATCGCCAATATGGCAATATTTTGATTTAAATGGCAATTTTTTTTTTTTTTACTATCCGGTATCCGGCCGGATACTGTATTACTATCAAACTCAAACTCAAACTCAAACTCAAACTCAAATCGTTTATTTCAATTAAGCCATTACAGGCACTTTTGAATGTCAGAAGGACGGAAGAAGAACGAAACTACGAGTGCAATGCGCCATTCCGAAAGCCACCACGCCGAACCACACGCCACCGAATGCCCGCAACAACGAACACTGCGAGCACGAAAGCACCCAGCGACGCAAACCGCAACAACGAATGCTCGAGACCCCGAATCACGGAACAACGAATGCACGCCGCAACGTGCAACCGCCGCCCCGCGACCCGGAGCCCCGCACACCCACCGCCACGGCACACGCCGCCGCGCGCCCCCGCACCCACACCACTCGCCGCCGGCAACATGTGGCGCCGCGCAGCCCGACGCAGCAACTCCCGAAACGACGCATTGCACTCCTACGCTACAGTCACAATCACAAGGCATAATAACTTGTGAAAGTACTGTAGTTGCCAGTTCCCTAACGTAGATCTCATGAAGAAGAACGGGCAAGAAACTCCATGGACACTCTTTTAAATTAGAATTTGTTACAAAATCTTGGTACATTATATCATTCATGTTGAGATGGTATATTATGTGAGAACTATGTAGCAAGACGTGCAAGTTAAGAGCGTCCAGAGTAAAAAGATATAATAAACAAATCAAAAAGAAAAATATATTTACACCATGGCAACTAAGGAATGACCAGTCTCCACTGACAGCGCCCGTTCACGAACATGACGCATGGATCAGCACCATTCAACTCAACCATTTTGAAGGGAACTAAATGATCCGACACACCCGCCACCATCAGCGAGACATTTGAGTGAGCATGACATTCTCTCAGCCACCAGGGCAACGTCACTAAAATATAACTAAATGTAAAAATGTAAAAAGGGGCTTTATAGTACATAGTACTCACACATGTGCCATGCAATTATACAATATTAAGACATTGAATCTATACAATGCAAAGATATTTTTACAATCTTCTGCAGCCTCTACAATAACTTCACATGATAATCGATGTAATTGCCCCTATGGTTGTGGAGCAGGACCAGCATGGAGCCAAGCATTTTTATCATCAATGTAATCCCCCAACTTATAGTATGCTTGCCTACATAGTGTGCGTTTTACACAAGTTTTAAATTTCGTCTCACTCAGTTGAAGAATGTGAGGGGGTATTTTATTGTAACATTTTAAACAGTACCCCATGAAAGATGAGTCTACTTTAGCTAGCCTGAAACCTGGCTGAACTAGTTGGTCCCTATTTCTCGTATTATAGTGGTGTCTATCACCTCTTTTGCTAAATAAATGCAGATTTTTCCTGACGTACATGATGTTTTCATAGATGTATTGACAAGGTACTGTCATGATGTTAATTTCCTTAAACAGCTCTCTCAGAGAATCGCGCCTTCGTAGACCATATATGGCTCTAATGGCTCTTTTCTGCAGAATAAATATAGACTCGACGTCTGCAGCCCGTCCCCATAGTAAAATACCGTATGACATAACACTATGAAAATAGCTAAAATAGACTAGTCTCGCGGTATCTACGTCAGTAAATTGACGGATTTTCCTAACAGCATATGCTGCTGAACTCAGCCGTCCTGCAAGAGATGTTAAATGCGGACCCCACTGTAGCCTTGAGTCAATCGTTATCCCCAAGAAAACAGTTTCATTGACAAATTCTAGTTTCTCTTGATTCAATACTATGTCACAATCAGTACTTTTGACATTTGGTAGAGCAAATCTTATGCACTTCGTTTTTTTCCCATTTAATACTAAATTATTAACGGTGAACCAATTATGAACCTGCAGTAAGGCGTTATTTACGTCATCAAGATTCGTGGCACGTCTGTTTACCTTAAATATTAAAGAAGTATCGTCGGCAAACAACACCATTTCAGGTTGGTTTTTAAATAAATGGGGTAGATCATTAATATAGACTAAAAAGAGAAAGGGACCTAATATCGAACCTTGTGGCACACCCATGCTTACTTTTAAGCCCATTGAATTGACACCATTTATTTGTACTTGCTGATGTCTATCGCTTAAATACGATTTCATTAAACTGAGCGCAAGATTCCCTAAACCGTAATGTTTGAGCTTTATGAGAAGGGTTTCGTGGTTGACGCAATCAAATGCTTTGGAGAGGTCACAGAAGATCCCTATGGCATCTTGTGACTCTTCCCACGCAGTAAATATATGTTTTAATAAGGTGACACCGGCGTCAGTCGTACAACGTCCTTTGGTGAAACCATACTGTTTCTCATGTAAGATTTTGTTGGTGTTAAAGTGAATGAGCATTTGATTAAGCATTACTTTTTCAAACACCTTGCTGAAAACTGGCAAAACGGATACGGGTCTATAATTATTGGTGTCTTTCTTATCCGGTATCCGGCCGGATACTGTATTACTATCCGGTATCCGGCCGGATAGTGAAAACAAGGCCGGATAAGCCGGATACCGGATAGTTACCGGATATCCGTTTCATGTCTACCTAAAATGGTCATGCTATTTGCTTAAGCCCAGTTTGGTCAGTCTCCCATGGAATCATAATACAAAGATATGTGTTAATCCAGGTTATAAACTAATAGGACCATCTGTGTATTGTAGCAGTTTTTGCGAGGCAGATTAATAAACATCCATTATCACTAACTTGCATTTAAAATCAAAGATTAGTAAAGTAATGACCCACCCCTTGTATCATAAGTATCACCCAAGAGCAATGACGAAAACCATTCTTATCTTATGGAACCTACATGTAAGACCTATGTAAAAGGTGCTGAACCTATTGCCATCAACCAGACACAAATCCAAACTCTGTTGACTGACGGGCTACTATTAAGAAATTCCTAATTCCCAATACTGAAACCTCATGCTTACCATTCATACTGACTACTAGAGCAATGACAGTATGATCTATCATTCACTAGCTGATACCCGCGGCCTCACCCGCGTGGATGTCGGTCAAATTATATACTAAAACCTTCCTCGAGAACCACTCTGATTTTTGATAACAGCATGAAAATCGATGCAGTAGTTTTTGAGTTTATCGCGAACAGACAGACAGACGCGGCGGAGGACTTTGTTTTATAATATGTAGTGATAGTGATACAATATTATCTCTATCTACCCCTTTCAGAGTCTGAAAGTGTGTTATTTATAACACCATAGAAATGGGCATGAATTGAACCAAATAACATAACAACTGTTTTATCTTGAGTACAAGTTCCGTGAGATAAGTTTGACTTTATCTATTTGCATTGGTGCGTTTATCAATTTTTATAACATGGAGTACTTTCATTGTGACCATATTACTAGCAGCAATGATTTTACTGGACTTGTCAACTATTGGTTGTATTTTATTATCCTTTAAAAGGTCAATACACACATAGTCTGTAAATACAGAGTAAGGAATGTCATCAAAAGAATCTTGAATGCCTTAAGTTGATGCAGAGTTGATGCTTCTGAGGTGATGCAGATTCTGTGCAATGCTTATGCATGTGTGTGTTGATCTAAAGTTTTATTTTATTGGTCTGTTAAAACATTGCTTGTCATCTGCACATGAAATAATACAGTTGCTTACACAGTTGTGTGGTATCTTTCTAAGTGCAGAGAAATGTGACAAAATGGCAGTTCAAATTACTACAAAAGGAATAAAAGCGTTCTGGTAGCCAGGTTTTGACTAATCAGAATTAGACAGCAGTTGGTATATATTGTTAAGAGCTGTAAAATGAGTGTAAAATGAACTGACCAAAATAACAACACACCATCATTACACACACATAATTTTTACATTCAATTGTCTTAGAGCAACAATGTTAACTCTGCTTACACCCACTAAATAAGTGTGAACATTATAGTATTAAATCTAGCTGAAGTTTAAACACATAAATAGAAATCTTCAAGTCATAATAGCTAAAATATTGCCATTGGAAAGTCAAAAATCTAGTTTGCACACTCCAGTGAGTAAGGAGGTCCATGTTAATGTGTGCATAGTCATAGACAGTGCAAACATATCATGTGGAGCCAAAAATATATTAAATTGTTGCTGGTCATCTTATGGACATATCTAGGATCTCTTTTTTTTAAGGACCTTTTCGGGAATTAAAACCATGTTTTTTTCTTTGTTACTTTATAAGATGGTTAGCACAGCGAGTTTATTGTAAATCTGGATAATTTATTATTCCTTTTCAAAAGGAGAGTTTCGTGCATACTTCCTATTGAATAATTAGACTACTTGGAGAGAAAAAACAGGGGTTATACTTTGTAGTAAGAAAGCAGCTTACTACTTAGAATTTCTTTGTTGAAAATAGATCAGTTAGTTAAAACAGTGACACATAATAATGATATTATGAATTACTATTATTATGTCTTTTCATGATCTTAAACAATGTTGAACCATAAACTAATTCATTAAAATAATTTGATAGAAACAGGTTTATCAATTGAACTTGTTCAACAAAGACATTCTTATTAAACTACTATATCTATATTTAACTTTTAACACAATTATAGTAAAACATGAGCTTACCAGGGAATCCTGAGATCCAGTGACCAGCAATCCATCATGGAATGGTGAGAATTCCATATCCGTTATAGTATCAGAGTGCGCATGCAGCAAAGGCATTGTCTTACTCTTCCTGCCGCAGTCATCAAGCGGCAACACAGCCATGCTTGACCCAACATGCTCCCAGTTAAACGCCATGAATGCAGCCGATGCACAAATGTTGTTCCCATAGGTCTGGTATGATCCAACACAAATATCTCTAATACATGCCTCCGGTTTAGGCACAATCGGTGCCGCATTTTTATACTTAGAGGCTTTGAAACGCCAAGCCATATTTATCCACTTTTTAAAAAAAGTTTCTCAGTCTTTAAATTTGGAATGTATACAGAGGTGTGTAAGTCTGAAACAATTTTTCAAAGTTTTGTTTAATATTTTTTTTATACTCCTGACACAACGTTACGGTATTTTTTGACTTACAATAAACATTACACAGACACTAATTGCATTTCTAATTAGAAAAAACCAGGCTACAGGCTACAGGCTACACATACATAGACAGTTTTTCTTTGTACCATGATCTTTTAAAGAAATATTGTAACAGAAAATGGGAATTTTATTTGAAAGATAGTTTGTTTGTTTTACTGTATCTCAAAGCTGTAACAGAACACCATAAATACCTTGATGGAAAACTACAAAATACCGTAAAAACACCTTTTGTTTTGAATAACTCGGCCGGCTGTCGCACCGGAAATGCATTCAACTTATATTTAGCCTGAGTTTTGGGGTTCACTTTTGTTTTATATTGTTTTGGTTATCATTACAATTATAATTTACGGTCAAGTACTCACCTTATCTGGTAAAAATTACTCAGAAATTCGATTTCCGCTAGACACTCCCCCTAAACGTCGGCCATTTCAAAGCGACATTAGAGTGGATCGATAAATAATATAAACATGATAGTCGATGCCTTCCGATGACATAAAGTATAAATTAAAATCGACATTTTTGATTTACACTTTTTTTAATTTTTATAAGTTTATTATTTAAAAAACAATGCACGTATTGGGATAACAATAATAAATGCAGTTTTCATGAGATGAGTTTCTTTTAGTCGATTCTGTATTTTTAGTTTTTTGATACAACACTACGACTGCGTGTTCCTATCTACGCAGAATCATAGTAACGAAAATGAAATATTTAAATAGTAAATAATGTACAGTCGAACAAGTTAATAAGTATACAGCCAGCTAATTGAATTTACTTTTAAAATTATACAGATACATTTATAGACTGATGCCAAACGATACATCGTTTCACATCAGTCGCTTAATGTGAAACGCTGTAAAAAACAAAATCGCAATCAATATTTTCAGTGTTTCGAATTATAAATAGTCGGGTAAAAAAACTCTACCTGTATACTTATAAGCTTGTTCGACTGTACTACATGATAGTAATTATTATATTTTTGCGCTCTATATTTGGTCACTAACGTTTATTAGTTTATGATCCAAGCTTCCGATGGTGGTGGGCTAACAGCTCTATGGCTAACAGCACTAACTGAAATGTTTCTTTTATTAAATGCCTTAATTAATGCCTTTATTAATTCCTTTATTAAATGGTATTTCTGTACACATCCATTTACATTTTGAAAATATAATCAAAAATAATATGAAAAACATTAAAAATATGAGTAATTAGGACAACAAGTATCGGGAGAAAGATCCAAGTTACCGGCAGTCAGGGCTCCAGAGAGACGAATCTCGTAATATAATAATACGAGCCGTGTCTAGAAAATACCGCTGATTCAGCTTACCTAACGAGAATCTCCTCAGGTATTCGTCGAGGCTCTTAGCAATTAAGTCTTTATCTGAAACAACTATCGGCACAATAGTCTCTGAGCTCACATCCCACACTTTGACAACCTCGCGAGTCAAGTATTTTTTTTTTTAACTTTGCCCCACACTAGGAATTTCTTCTTCTGTATCGCGGGTGCGTTTACAAATATTTTAACTCACATACACAAACCAAACATCCAGACCCGAAACAACTATCTGTAGGCCATACACATATTTGTTACGTGCGGACATCGAACCCGCAACATCCTGCGCAGTAGTCCAATCACTCAGCCACTGCGTCAACCGTGCCGTCAATATACTTCATTTGCTTATCTTTCTCGACTTTTACGAGGTTCTCACCAAGAGACCGTTATGTCAACAATCATTGCGCGCTGCTCTAATTGATCTACCACCACCTTAAAAGGTTATAGTAGTTCTGTTAGCGATTATGGATTGATCCCAGCCAGCAGTGTGATATTGCCAGTTTCACAAACCTTTGGCAAGTTTTCACCCGTTATTTTTAGTCAAAGAGAGCAGGGTGAATCTCTTACACACGAGTTCACACGACGCGACAACATCTCGATGCGTCCCCACGTCGGCTTCTAGGTAATTTTCCATGAGACTGCATATCTCACAATTATGGGGTTTTTAGCATTTAAAAAGCCTCGATCTCCATACCTTCCAATTTTAAAGATGTAAGAATGATCATGTCTACACTTGGGGATCGATCTATGTAAGAACAGTCGTTTACTATAAAAGCGAGTCCATAGCACGCTGCAGCTTCGACAATGCGTTCGGGAGCACGCTCTCTGCCGTTATGTAGGTACTCACAGCCAGGAATAATCAACCTATTTCCTTAAGTTATTTTCGACGCGTGTGATGCGTTTTCGTAAGCGACTTAAGGTATAATAATGATTGAAACAACAGCAAGTTATATCCAAAGTGATCATTTATTATAATCCGAGTATTACAATAATTCAATTTCTTTGGTGAGGATTAATTTCAATATAATTATAATCAATGTAATATGGAAAAAGACATTTATTCAATTAGATTTATTTCAGATCCAATTATAGTGCAACCACCCACGGACCAACTTTATATTGTATCTGACAAATTCAACATTATAAAAAAGCACAAAAAGTACGCCATTTATAACATGATTTAAAATATATTATGTATTGATTAAACTTAGCGATGTCAACTAGGCAAGTGTGGCCGACAAAAATAAACTTTTTATTGCACAAAATTACGAACAACATGAAATATTTAACTATAATATAAAAATCATCTTAAACAATTCACATTTAAGTGCATTATACAGTTAGTGTGATGTTTAGTATAAAAATAACATATAAAATTCCAAAATAGGCACCTACAACAAGAAAATAATAAATATTATTGTTTAACACTAAGTTAAAATTAACAATTTACTCAAACACTATTATGTAGCGTAATTAAGTAGTAGCAGAATAATGAAAAAAAAAACAATATGATAACCAGACCTCATCATTCTCTTGACCTTGGCCCAATTTATTTGGGAAAAAATAGAAATAATTATTACATTAGGAGAGATTACAATATTATATTTACCACCATAAAAAAAATATGTGACAGTTTCCAAATTCAACTTCCTAAGTTTAGCTATGAGGAATGTAACACAACTTGACCTTATTTCTATCAATACGTAGGTACAACATTCTCGTCAACACGTAAAGCATTATCTTTCTAAAAATGAAATTGAGGTAATGACATGGTACTATGATTCTTTTGGATCCATTGATTTAAATTATAGATTCGTCATACCACGTTTTATTCACTTTTGCTCATTTCAGTGCCCAGAGTGCTTATGCAAGACGGTTTTCACGAGTAATCCAGGCTTTGTGCCTTACCATCAATTTCATTCAAAATATGCATATTGTCCTGTAGTAAAACAGTCTCTGATTCTGCAATTCCTGTGATTACTTTCAGTTCTAACTTTTAACAATAGTGTACATTAAATTCTAGTCAACTGTCTACAAAATAGTATTTCAGTAAGATTACAACCTACATTATCTAGTTAACCATTCCAAGAGGCGATCTAATAAACCCACTTTATTGTATAAAAATGTTTTAAAACAACCGTAAAGTTAAACATTCAATAATACTTTTAAATAAATTATAAGTATAAATTAAATACTGTGTCACTTAGCTTGTACCTAATACAACACCCACATTTTACCAGTTATGTCATGAACCTGGCCCACACTCAACTCCGCACTGCCGACCTAGGAATCGAACCCAAGCCCTCATGCTCAGCAGAAACGCTTGCAGCCACTAGACCATCGAAGCAGTCGATAGTACAACTACTTATCTACAGTTTCAATCTTTAACAAACTTCTTTTTATTTTTTTTAAATTAAGCTGCCTTAACATACAACCAATTTAGTTTCTTCAAATAAACTACACAGGAACTAAAAAACATCTTAATGCATAATTTAATTTTAAATCATTTTTACAAACAATTTGGGCGTAGGTACGCTTACTATAATAATAACAAAAGTTGCAAACAGCAAAATTGTATAACTTGATCACATTGAGACAATGTCATGACTCTTTTGACGTTAGCAGCGAAGACTAGCAACAATCTTGACAATTAATTGATTTATAACGTGCAATTATTACTAATTACACCTTTACATGTAATATGATCCAATTAACAACACGCTACCTTTCTTCACACGAAGATGCAATATTAATCAGTTTAACCCATTAGTATGCAAAAAAATTTAATCAATTTCCGATTAAATAAATAATTAACGGTATCGATTTGAATCGACTAAAATACGGCGTCAATGAATTCTCATTGGACATCTCTTTTAATGTTTATTTTGTAAGTTTGTTCCAGTTGAGATTTTCGCGGGCATTTTAGAGTTTATTGTTAAAATTATATTTTTCATGCACATGTCATTCTTATGCGGGTAGCCTATAAAGAACAAAATAAATAGGTATTCAAATGTGTCTTTTTATGACCTTTTATGTTAGGATACTCGCGCAGTGAATTAAAAGGTAGAAATCATTAAATATCTAAAAAAAAAAACTGTCAAATGCATACACAATAGGGGATCGGACAGAAAAAAACTAATTAGTCCGTCAAAAAGATTTCCAAAAAATATTGACCACATATTTTTTCTTTTTTTACGTAAACAAAAAATGAAGACGATACAGTGCTTCGAAAACTCGTGTGACGTCATATGATAGTACATTTTGTACGCTCAAGTGACGTTGCAAGCCCCACTCCATGATCTTTGACGCGCTATAGCTTCGTCATTTTTTATTGATTTGATGAAACAAAAAAACACGTAAGTATCTAATATTTTTCGATAATCTAACTGACGGACTATACAGAATCATATTTTTTTGAGTCAGTCCGATCCCCTATTGTATGTGAGAGGAAACAAGATATCGCATAATAGGGGATCGGACAAAAAAAAACTAATTAGTCCGTCAGATAGATTTCCAAAAATTATTGGACACGTATTTTTTCTTTTTTAACATAAACTTAAAATGAAGACGATACAGTGCTTCGAAAACTCGTGTGACGTCATATGATAGTACATTTTGACGACACAAGTGACGTTTCAAGCCCCACTCCAAGATCTTTGACACGTTTTATCTTCGTCATTTTTTATTGATTTGATAAAACAAAAAACACGTATTCAATATTTTTCGATAATCTAACTTACGGACTAAACAGAATCATATTATATTGACCCTGTCCGATCCCCTATTAATACAAATAGGTACTAGGTATTTAACATTTTGAAGTAGTTTAGTTTCCGTCGAAGATTTCACCATTCTTCGCTGACGTCCATTTAAAGTTATGTATTTATGCATGTATGTACATTGAATCGAATAAACCTATGTTTGGTCTCAATATTACACTATAAATAGAATAAACACTTGATATGCAATATAATGGTACCGACACACTACACCTACGAATTGACACGACTTAGTGACTGTCGAATGACAATATGACAACGACATCATGACATTGTGACAACGGCACGGCACGTAAAAGCGAGTGGAATGACCTCCGTTCTACAAAATATCACGTTCGATGCGGTGTTGTTGAAAAGATAAATCAAATATTAACAAAAATATACAAATTATAAAATTCTCACCAGTCCTGCGTTCGTTGGCAAGAATGTAAAATAAACAAAACAGTACCGACTAACATAAAATTAAATTCAATAAAAATAATTCGTTGACTTGCAAGAACATCTCAATTCCTTGTCAATATCGTAATGGTAACTGGCTTTCAGATCAATGTGTAAATAATAGCTCATCTAACAACCATTAGGTACAATGGTACTTGGTTTTAGAATTGATCCTGAAAATTGTGTCAGTTTTCGGGGAGTTTCGGGAATCGATACCCACTTCAGTAATGCGTTGCAAAATATGAGTAGTGACGCATAGTTCTTTTGGCGCGTGCCAGAGTCCGAATTAATCACACAATTTTGTTTTTTCTATATTATTTCACAAACGCCCTCGTGACAAAGTCATACAAGCGTACGTCAATGGCTCAATGCCAGATAGTCGTACGTCGGAACAAAATTTTGTTCCACGATCAGCCTAATTTCAAAAAGTATTCCTTACGACTTCCTTCAAAAATATCCTTTGCGCCTTATTAAAAGCGCAACGCAATTGATGTTAATAAACTGTCAAAACGAATGCATTTTGTCTTATCTCACATTTCCTTTCTGAAGCCAACTACTTAAATGGTAGTAAAAAGGCTCTTTTCAAAAACACCGCAGCACGTTAACAGCTATATTAATATCATTGAGATAAATTCGTTAAGCCTACGAGCGTAGACAACATGAACCATCACCTACCGACGTCGTCTTCCCATTAATTGGTCCTAAGCTGCCGTCGTATTTTGGCAGTTCCTTGCATTTAGCTTGCTGAAATGTAAAAAAAAAATTGGTCAAAAAGTAACAAATATTGCAAACTGAGTCTGTCTGTCAGGTTTTAGTCAAATTCATACATTTATCCTAACTATTTTCATATGCCTTCCCTTTTTCCTACTATACTGGGGTCGCCTTCTATTCCAACCAGATGCAGCTGAATTCTTTATGGAGTGACTACCTACTGCCATGTTACCCAAATTAATAATCAATAATTTGGGGTAGGTACATGAAAGGACCCTCCTCGGCGGCGTCCAAAAACATCGTGTTACGATTCTAAACACCCGGCGCACCCCCAGACAGCTAGCACTCGGTAACGCAGGTTTTAGGTGCCTAATCATTTCACGATGACTCAAATATTGTAAATGCAAGAGAAGATCTGTAATTCTGTATGTTTATCTGATACCCTTTCGCGCCTAAAAGAGTTCCGACAAAAATGTGGTACACAGGTTGACCATGACCTGGGTTACGAGTTACGACATAGAACACTTTTTATTACAGTACCCGTGGGATAACTTCCAGCGTAGTATGAAATATTTAGTTCTTCCGGCACTCATGACATAACCCAAATGACAGGATACCACTATATCGACCTGTGGCCCAGGCCCAGTGGCCTAATTTCTTAAAACGTGTGAACCGCAAAAGGAGTAGGTAGGTACCTATATAATATATTGGTGCCACGTTTCACACGTGAGAAAACCCATTCACTTTAACTGACTGTATAGGTGTATCCTTAGTTTGCGCACAGCTGTTTAATATCTGTTTTGTGCATTGTTAAATGAGTTTTAAGATGATTTATCTATATAGCTACTTTTGTCGTTGGCTTCACCCTTGTAAAATGTCGAAAATTCTCCTACGGAAACGTATTATCGAGATAAAATAGTAGGTACCTATATTTTGTGCAAACGCAGGTCATGAACGTGCTGTTATAAGCCAAATAACATCGAAATCTCATACTCTTTGGAAATCTGTCCAGACGTTTCGACGTGAACTGACAACAGACCGACAGACGGAGTATCTATAGCATTTATTACTATCAGTGTTTATTCAAGTAAACACTTAAAAATTTCGATATCCATTTTAAGTACATAAAATCCATTGTAAGATAATTTTGCACGGCCACTTTTGGTGTTTAGCGTAGCCGAAAATAATCGTGGGAAGTGCCAAGGACTTTTACCGCGAGGCAATAGTACAAGTCTTATTTCCTAATATGTCTAACTATGACTCATTCTTTTATTTCATTTATGGTATTACGATGTTGACAATAAAATACTAACTACGCCATCTGAGAGACCGTATAGGTAGATAAGGATAATGATTTTCCTTCTGTTTGCATCGAAATTCCACTTCGGCTTGCCGAGACTTGTGACGGCCAAAGTGTTACTTATTACTACAATTTTATTATACTAGCTATGCTATGCCCCTGCGGTTTCACCAGCTGTTTCTCTATATGGTCGGCTCCTACAGGTCAAAGCATGATGTGAATACCCCCTCAATACCATATCTCCATTATATACTCATACCTTACTCAAATCCTCAATGCTAAGAAAAACAACGATTTTTTCAAATTCGACTGCTAGTTCCCGAGATTTGGCAGTCAAGCAAAAAATCTCTTTAGTTTTATAGAATAGAATTACTTAGCTTGCTATTTCCAAAAACTACTAAACATTGCAGTTTTCATCATCATCATCCTGCACTTATCCCAAAAAAAAGCATGTTTTGCGAAATCTGGCATTGCCTCAGAACTCACATTTGATAACTGACGTCTAGAATTTCTCCTAGAGACCACAGAACATGGCGGGATGATCTGGACTCATTCATGAACGATTGGCCTAGTACTTGATTAGATCGAAGAAAGTGGAAAGAGGGGACTTTTGCACTGCAGTGGAACAACATAGGCTTAATAATAGCTCGAGAATGATCAGCTTACCTCCATAAGTTCAACAGCTATCTCCATGAACAACCGCTCGACATTCTCGGCCTCTTTGGCTGATGTCTCCAAGAAGTACATCCCGTGGCGCTGGGCGAAGTCCTCACCAATGTGTCTTGGGATTTCTCTGTCTTCTCTATCAGTTTTGTTACCTGTAATTTTAGCGTGTTTTTTGACCTTCCAAATACCGAGCAGTTCATGGCAACTCAATGTATGTAAAATTAATTGTGTAAGTGCTTCTTTAGGGAATAAGGGTAAAACTCATAGACTATCTATAATAATAATTTTGTACATAAGAGTTTTTTTTTAAACGTTGCCCCACACCTAGGACACGGTAATAGGATGTTCTCCTGCATCGTGGGTGCGTTTACAAACGTTTAACACAACCAAACCCGGAACATGTATATCTTGTAGGTCATGCAAATATGTATTAGTTCCGTGCAGGGATCGAACCCGCGATACGCAGCGCAGCAACCGTGCCATCGAATGTCAATTGTGAACCATATTTAAATGTGAATTATTTTATTTTTTTTTTATGAACGAAACGAACGTCGAAGGCAGCCTGTAATGGTTCAATCTGCAGAAGACCATATAGATCGAAAGCGCGTCGCATATGGTCGCAATCCTCGGCATTGAGGGAATTTAACGAAAAAATTTTTGTTGGCAAAGCAAATTCTGGTTTAAGAATTTTGCCCTGAGGTATCATTGGTTTAGCGTGAGAACCGTCACGCCATACGTTCAGAAAATCAGATAATTTGATTTCCATTTATTAATCAAATTAGCCATTCTTGAACATCAATAAATGATCGAAAGTATTATTTTAAATATCATGTCCTTCACCTAAATGGACACCAAATCATTAATCAGTTCCAGCTTTGGTCCTAAAATTAGGGTCAAATGAATCAATGACTTCAATTAAAAGTTCCTGTATAAGGTCGTGTCCCCAATAAAATTGTATTGTGATTATATAAGGTCTGGCAAGGCAATGCACTTTCTCTTTTCAATCATTATAATAATTATGTCAATTGTACATCACACTTTCATTCCTTACTGATTTAATATAAAAAAAACAGTCAATAGTAATTGCGCAAAAATAGAGGACAAATTAAAACTTTAGTGGCTGTGTTAATTACACAGTGAGCCATTAGACTTATTTGTCTACATTATATCACTGCCCATTGTGTTAGGATTATATGATTTTTTTTAAAAACTGCCACTCTCTTACTAAGCTAAGTTCTACTTAAGTTGTCACTTAATGAAGGTTTACTAAGTGACCTGATTGTCTGATAAAAAGATGGTTCCGTGCTTCGGAAGGCACGTATAAGCCGGTGGTCCCGGCCGCTAAATGGCGGTCGTCAAACCATGTCAGAGGCCCTTGCGGCGGTTTAGAAACTCTGACACTAGGGTGTGTGGGGTCGTTAGACCTTACTGCCCACACGATAAAAAGAAGAAGCATAAGTTATATCTCTGAGTGCGGCAGTTAGTGAAGAGAATTATGTCTATTAATATATGACAGTAACTGACAAAATGCCGGTGAAGTTTTTTTTTTTTTTAAAACGTTGCCCCACACTAGGAATTTCCCCTGTATCGTTGGTGCGTTCACAAACATTTAAACTCACATACACAAATACCCAGACCCGAAACAACTATCTGTAGGCCATACAAATATTTGTTCCGTGCGGGGATCGAACCCGCGACACGCGCGCAGCAGTCCGATCGCTCAGCCACTGCACCAACCGTGCCGTCATGAGATACTAAAACCATTACCAAATTCTAGGTCCACTTAATTTATATTGCCCAAAATAATTACCACGCAATTGTTTACTTACCAACTAATATCCTAAGAACTTTATTGTTGGCATACTCCTCAATTTCGCGGAGCCAGTCCGGCAGGCAGTCAAAAGTCGGCTGGCAAGATATGTCATACACCAATATAAGGGCGTGCGCAGACCTGTAGTAGCTCTGGGTGATAGAACGGAACCTCTCTTGACCCGCTGTGTCCCATATTTGCAACTAAAAATATATATTAGTTTAATCATGGTTATTTTTTGGATGATATAATATACATATGATCAAATGTATGAAAATTCACAAGATAAAGTAGGAGGAAAGGATTGTAGCGGGAGGCATTTAAATATTAATGTGATAAACTTTTGATGACTCGATAATATTTTAATTTGCATTATCATGATATTCATGTTAAATGCTTGTTCGTAAGCATTGTATAATTTGTGTTGCTTTATGCACTTAAGCAGAAAAAATATAATAATAGCATTTTCTATTACCACTGAAAGCTGATATAATTTCCTTTGAATTTAATTCACCTAGCCTGATATTCTTAGGAACTTTCACCCTGAGTATCAAATCCAGATGATGAACAAAGCAATCTTATAGTATTTGAACTGAAACATCTAAAGCTGTGAAAATCGAATTGTTTTTGTTGCATGTTATTAATGTAATACAAGGACACCTGATTCATCTACATATGGATTTAGATCAACAAAAACTTGATCAATATCTGATAGCGGAAATTTCAGTATTAAAAATGATGCAATTGTGATACCAAATATGTACAAGCGTTAAAGGACTCACCTTCACTTTCTCACCGTCAACTTCTACAGTTTTAATCATAAAATCAACACCAATTGTGGCACCTTGCCCAGGTGGGAAGAGACCTTGGGTAAAACGACGCACCAAACATGTTTTCCCAACACCTGCATTACCAACTAACACTACTTTAAATAGAAACTTATAATCCTCCATAATGAGCACCAAATAACATTTGTCGAGAGAAAAAAATAAGAATTTTTTATTTAGTAATCTTCACCTCTCACTGTTACGCTTTGATGAATCGAACGTCTATTACATTACGATAAATCACTAATATTTTATCAACAAGATTATTTTACGATCACACGTTCATTATAGATTAGATAGCGAAATCGTATTGTCAAATAAATTCTTTATCCAAAACAATGGGAAAGAAAACTCCAAGAGCGAAAATATCGACGTCGGTCAAGCAAAAAATATTGAGTGTATTTACAAAGAGTGTTATGAGTAGGCGTAATTTTGTCTTTCACAAAATTTTAATTTCGTTGGTCTTCAGAAAATATTAAATTGATATAGTTTTTAAAGTTGCGTTTGAAATTAAATTTAAACAATTCAATGTCACGTCGCGCTCCTATCACCTTTTATTTATATTTTTTCGAAAATAAAAACACGCAGAACAAGTATTAAAAACTTGCTCTGTGAACAACATTTCACGTCAAGGTTTAGTCGATTAATGTTCTTTGCAGAAGCAAGCATTGCATACAGTGCGGGCCGGACAGCACTATTGCGATGTTTTTATTGGTGGATTTCAGCTTTAATTCACTTTTGACTCTACAACAATACAAACTCTAGTGACATTCAATCCATCAATCAGACAATCAAAGAATTCCTGTGCGACTCGTAAACAAATAATGTTGTTAATCTCCGAGGTTTAAAATAATAAGCAACTATAAAAATGTGTAGTAGTGTAAATTATACAACCCGTACCGAAGGACAAACTAAAATAAACACCATAATATGGACGGTGCCCGATTTTATCATGAATTTGGAAAATAAATATACCACAGAGTTTCGCACAGAAAAGTCCAAAGATCCGGCAGATTTATCAGGATCGCGATTCCAATTAAAAATGATATTTTTGGGGAAGCTTAATGACATCATAGAGATCTACTATTTGTCTCCGATTCCCGTATTCCTGAAGTCAATTCTGACAATATGTTTAAAACGTTTCGAAGAACGATCTATAGTAATAAAGGAGTATCATACTGTTCAGCCGAATAAATGGCAATACTTAGCTACGTTATTCAAGCGAGATATAGCCAGTTATGACGGCAGGGACATATTCTTGCTAAGTGATGGTAGTCTAAGACTAAAATTCCAGTTCATGGTAACTAATGATATAAAAGTCGATCGCTCAAACATTCCTGAGGCGCAGTTGAGTAATGATTTCGAAAACTTACTCAATGATGGCTTGTTTTCTGATGTAACTATGAAATCTGCTGAACTAACTGAGTTCAAGGTGCACAAGGCAGTTTTGGCTAGCCGAAGTGCTGTACTGAAGGCTCATTTTGAACACAACACAACTGAATGCTACACTAATGTTGTGGAGTCACAACTCGAGTCTGAAGTTCTCAGAGAAGTCCTGACTTTCATATACAGTGACAAAGCTCCAAAAGTTGATGAGATACCAGAAAAGTTGCTTGCTGCAGCTGACTATTACCAACTTAGCAGACTGAAGAGTCTCTGTGAGGAGGCCCTTCACAAGAAGCTGACTGTTGAGAATGCAATAGAAACATTACAACTGGCCGACCTCCACTCTGCAGATGCCTTGAAACAATTAACCCTGGAGTTTATCAAGGATGGCCAGGCAAAACTGATCACTAAAACTGAAGGATGGGCTAAAGTAAAGTCTGTAGAACTTATCAAAAGGATTTATGAATACATAATGGCTGATGAATTTGATATAGATTTTAAATGAACTGTTTTTGATGGTAAACAGAGAAATATAAAAATACTACTACTTCAAAATAATTATTATATTGTTACATGAAATTACTTGTATTGTATTGACTTGAAATTTTATGAAATAACTTTTGATCTGGACTTCCATAAACCCGTTTGTACTGGGTAATAGAAGAAAAAATGCCCACATTATCACTACATGTGACAACTGTGGCTTCATGTGTTTTCTGAGGCACGGTGTAAACTCGACACAAATACTGGATGGTCAACCATTCACAGGACAACCTTAGCAGCATGGTTTACCCTTAAAGATCAACCCATGCAGCTTTTATTCCTATTACTTTATTGTATACTAGATCAAGAAGTATAATAAGAAAATTATGAGTTGTTATGTATTTTAAGAAAAATGCTATTTAATTGTTTTAACATATTTTATTTTAAAAATATTGCTTTTCATCATTGTATTTAAAGATAAATTAGTAGTATAATGTTATGGGGAAGCCTTTGTTGAGAGTGGGACAAAGGCTAGGAGCAAAATGTTCTATACATGTGTTGTCATATGTAAAAAAACTCCGACAATTTGTGTCCCACTGCTGGGCAAACGCCCAGGAGATTCTCCCTTAAAAGAAGGGATGTATAATATAGCTTCATTATATATTTGATTTTTTCAAGAAGCATTAATGGCTTAGCCAGTTTTTATGATCTCAAATAAATTATTTTTAAGGCATTCTTTCTGGAGATATTTAATGTTGCAGTTACTTATATTAAAGTTAATTATAGCCAAATATAACATTTTTTATTGTAATAGCACCTAATAACCCTCTACAAAAAGAGCTCAAATAGTTAAAGCTAAAATTATATTGAGGTATTTTCTCAAAAGTTAAAATAAATGTATGTTTACGAACAACACAACTCAGTCCAATTCATAAAAGGAAATACACAATACCATTATCTTTGTTACCTAATGATATTTCTTGTTATGGAAAATGATGGCAACTAAATGTAATTTTTATACAGTCCAAAACATATAAAGACAGAAACAAGTCATTTTAGAACTTAAAATACCATGATTTTAAGCATGATTGACTAACAAAGATGTTATTACTGAAAAAGTTATAAACATGCTTTAGCTGCTTTAACATAAACAACTCTCAAAGAAAGGTTTGTGTATAAAAATCCATACTAATATTATAAATGCGAAAGTAACTCTGTCTGTCTGTCTGTTACTCTTTCACGCCTAAACGGCTGAACGGATTTTGATGAAATTTGGTACAGACATAGTTTGGAACTTGAGAAAGGACATAGGATAGTTTTTTCGCGAGATAAACCAAAAATCTGCCGGAAGTCACTATTCCACGCGAACGAAGTCGCGGGCAAAAGCTAGTACAGAATTTACCAAAAAATACATTATTTTTTAATACTATCTTCGTCACTGTCACTGTTTGTATCACTATCATCCGAATCACTTTCACTATAAATCAACATAGGCTTTCTATTAGTGTTCACAAATAACTCATCATCATCACCATCTTCATTTGTCTCCTTTTTGTCCTCAAACTCTTCGGGCCACACATTATTTTCTTTATAATATTTTATCGAGTCTTTGTTCATGATTTTAACTATTTCACCTTTTACTTTATCACCTTCTGGTATTGGCTCTACAAGAACATAATCACCTCTTTTCACCCATATGTTTTTTCTGAATTTTGTTGGCATAGTAACCAAGTATTCTTCGCCAGTTGGTGTAGTAATCTGAAAAAAAAAACATAATATTTACAAAAAAAAAAAGATTTTGTTTAGGGTAACATGGGTATGCCTGCTGCCAGCTAGTACCTTTAAAGTTCTTTAAAAAGTTACAAATACGAATTACTAACCTCATGTAAGTTATTGCCTTTAGTTCTCACAACTTTTACAATACTTTGATTTTCTTTAGGCAGCTCAAAGTCGTCCCAGAAAGCTTCATTCATCACATGTTTCCTTTTAGTAACTTTAGACATCGTTTCTTATTATAATCATGAATCAAAAAGCAAGAGCAAGTTATAAAGTTCTTAAGATTTTATTTTGTTATTATTTTGCGTTTCACACGTTCGCATGAAAATAGGTTACGGTCAGTGACGTTCCAATTCATAATTTGATTTTATTTAAGCATTGTAGGACTGACAGTTACTGACTCACTGCGGTGTTTTATTTTCTAAAGATGAATATTTTAATAATAGAATACGAGGTGAACAGTCAAATACATTATTGTTAAACAAAAAATCAGTAAAACAATATTAAAGCACATTTATGTGCTTCAAGAAAATGTACAGCAAATCAAAAATGGAAATTATTATGTATTATGCAAAAGTAAGAGCGTCTGTTTCGTGACCTGGAACGCTACCAATGACAGTCAGAACTGTCAGAAGTGTCATTTTTGTTTTTGACACTGAATGCGTTTCATTTCACGTAAAAGCATACTTACTTTTACTAGCAGTAGAAGATAGCATTGTCAACAAAAACTAGTGTAGTAAAAACTTTGTGCTTTATTTTCAGACACAGGTATTTCTTAGTACATTACTGCAGAATCCAGTAAGTAAGCCTTCCTGGCCAAGTATGAGTTAACCGGACCGAACCGCAGGTGAGGTCTGGTTATATACGAGGCCAGGATGGCTTTCTTACTGGTTGAGGTTTGTATAATGCTTACTGGACAGTTGTGAATAAGTCTCCGGTAAAGTTCACTTTCTGGATACTTTTTAGAGATGTTATGGCAACATTACATACCATTTTTGAGAAAAGTGTATTTGCACACTAATATTATGTTCCGTATGGTGTCGGACGCAAAGAATAGCACCATCCCATATCTTCCCGTGGGTGTCGTAAGAGGCGACTAAGGGACTTACCAGAGAATGGGCAGCAGCGTTCTCTGTGCTTTTTGTATCGACCGTACTGCGATCGCCAACCCGCCTGCCAAGCGTGGTGATTATGGCAAACCCCCCCTAAGCAAAAATGACACTTAGGGGAGGCCTATGTCCAGCAGTGGACGTCTTTCGGCTGAAATGATGATGATGATGATATGGCATGGTTGCAGATAGTTAGTTCTCTTGCAACAACACTGTTCTAAATAAGCAAATAAAATAGCTTTTCGCCAAGTAAAACCCAAAACATATTGATCAATTGTTTTATTTAATTTACATTTATCTAGAACTTCAAATATATTCAAAGATTCCCCATTAGGGATGCCATAGCCGTTATCTAAACCGTGAGGGTTGGAAGGTGTCGTACAGTTGAGATTTGACTCTTTTCTTAGTACTTGGTCCACTTCTACTGAAGTGAAGAACGCTACTGATAGGGGCAGATCGTTTATTCCAACTCTGAAAAATAGAAAACAGAAAATGTAAGCTTTGCGACAAGTGACATTTAGCAACCCACTCGCTCTCACAGGGAGGGGCCTGTATCCCAGCAGTGAGAACATTACAGGCTAATTATACTAAAGCTTAGTATGCTGTAAAACCGTGTCTTTAGGGAACCAACCAGTGTTACGACGCGCCTCTAAAGACAGCATGAAGTCGTACTACATCGCCAACATTGCCACGACATGCTTTTTTGATTCAATTCACCCATGATCTAAAAGTAATTTATGGTCTAGCAAGGGATCATACACTATTGATCCGGATTTCTTTTTTTTTTAAGCTATGAAGAAGTAACGTCAAATTATTTGTCCTGCTATTTTCACAAATAAGCGCGAAAAATAATAAAAAAACAGTAGATTTGGTCATCGGCTTTTCGTCACGTACCTACTATTGTTAGGTAAAATTTTAAACAATAGAAGAATTGGATTTACCTTTGTGAACAAAAGGCTCTTGTCAATAAGTTCGTCATTTGAAGCGCCAACGCAGTTTCATATTTGTATTCATCAGACACTAGATATCTGACCTCGTCGTGGAAACTCAGGCAAAATCTGTGGGAATGAAAATTCTATTAAAATAGAGGGTCGCAAGGGCCGACACCCGTCGGGGCTGCGGGTTGTTCGAAAGAGATACCGCGGCCACGATATAAAGGGCAAAGAAGGAACATGGGTGGTCTTTAGTCAGTAGAAGTCTGACACTACCTACCGCTCTGCCCGGAGCAGAGTTCCGGTCATTTGATGATTTCCCACCACACACAAAAAAAAAGTAGTTAAAAAACTAAAAAACCCGACTCAAAAAACTGAAAACCAAAAAACAAGCACATTTTAAATTAAACAAAACTTGGAAGCAGGCGGGGTTCTATTTTTCATTTCATAATTTAATATTCAAATGAACCCCGCCTGCTTCCAAGTTTTGTTTAATTCAAAATGTGCTTGTTTTTTGGTTTTCAGTTTTTTCAGTCGGGTTTTTTAGTTTGTTAACTACTTTTTTTTATTTCTAACTTTTTAGTTCTTTTGTGTTTGTTCTTTCGTTGGTCGCTTAAACTTCTTCGCAGATGATTTAACTTTTGAGCATGTTTATAGGATTTGTCACTTTGAATTTCTTTTAAACATATAAGTGTTATATATTTTTGTAATCTCCTTTTAAAACCCTTTATTTTGATACCCTACTCGATGACATTGGAAAAAAAAATTTTTGAACTCTGTGTTTTGGCCCCCAAAATCCACAATTTTTCTTTGTTTTTTAATTTTAATGTAGCCTATAACACTCGCGCCATCAAGACAAATCTAACGACGTATATTTCATTCAAATCCCTTCATCCGTTTAGGAGTTATGAGGGAACAAAGAAACGGACATACATACATACACGTCAAACACATAACCCTCCTTTTGTGCTTCGCCGCAGTCGGGTAATAACCCTCCTTTTGTGCTTCGCCGCAGTCGGGTAAAAAAAAAGTGGTCATGACCTGGCGAAGTGTTTGTTGTAACAAATGCAAATTAACGATCTGGACGCGTACCACGAAGGTTGGTTCGAGCCTCCGAGGCAGTACGAGAAACGAGCTAATGGAGAGAATTGAGGGAGGCCTTTGGCCAGCAGTCCCCACACGAAATGTTAATAAAAAATAAAATTACTAAAATGATGATAATGAAAAATTAATTAAAATCCCAATAACCATCACGTGGATATTGCTTTTTCATTACTCATACTCTGAAAGTAGGTCAGAACATGCCTGCGGAGCGGGTTGAAAGTACTACTTTTCAGCCCTAGGGAGAATCGCTTTCTACTGACAACTGTCAAATTATTTGTTGTAATTAGGAGCAAGCCTATTATTGCCACCAACCGATGTGATTAGGAGCAAGCCTATTACCATCAACAAATGTAATTAAGAGCAAGCCTATTGCCATCAACTGATGTAATTGGGACCAAGCCTATTGCCATGAAACAATGTTATTAGGAGCAAGCCTATTGCCATCAACTGATGTAATTGGGGGCAAGCCTATTGCCATCAACCGATGTAGTTAGGAGTAAGCCTATTGCCATCGACCGATGTAATTAGGAGCTAGCCTATTGCCATCAACTGATGTAATTGGGGGCAAGCCTATTGCCATCAACCAAGCTAATTAGGAGCAAGCCTATTGCCATCAACCGATGTAATTAGGAGCTAGCCTATTGCCATCAACCAATCTAATTAGGAGCAAGCCTATTGCCATCAACCGATATAATAAGGAGCAAAGTCTATTCACCGATTTAGGTAATTGGGGGCAAGCCTATTCCCATCAACTTTCCTTGTATTCGTAATGAAAAGCACAGTGTTTACCTCGGGTTAAAGACTTATTTAGTCCCTCGAACTATTAGCACCCTCGCTGCGCTCAGGCGCCAAACCCCGACTCGGGACTAAATAAGTTCCTTTCACCCCTAAGGTAACAATGTACTATTTCCTACTCCTCCGCAATTCTTTTCCGATTAATTTCGTTGCGGGATCCAAGACAATTAAATCGTATCTCTGGGACTTCAAGCTTCATTGTCTCGGCGCTTTTCTTGTGGTCGCCACTGTTGATTCTGAACTTACAGGAGTTACAGTGGTTTGGGAAGAGTGTGGCAGACATATCCCATTAAAAAAAAAACAATTACGTGAAGTTTCATCAGTTAGGTACATTCGAGAACGTTAACCATACCTCGCCATCTCACAAACAATGCTGAGTGTTTGTCATTCAACGCTGTCGCATTTATAAAAGTCGTCTTGATTATGCGCCGTTGTGCACCTTTTTTTTTTGTTGACGTTTTATAAGTGCCCATGTAGGCCTATGTGACATAAAATATTTTGACTTTGCTGATAGTAAAGCCAGCGAAGAAAGATCGTACCGGGCTGTAGGCGCTAGATGCGCCATGCTGGCGAGCATGAGATGCAGGAAGTCCGCGGCGGCGCTCTGTACGGCCCAGTTGAGTCTGGTGCCGCCCCAGCGTCCCGCGCTGTGCTCCAGTGCGCGCGACAGGCGACCTGACAGGAACGCTGTGGCCGGGCCCGGGGACTCTGCGGAACAGGAATTGTAGGAGATACACATCTGTCTGTGACAGCAGGTGGTGGCCCAGTGGTGGCGGCTCCGACTTACGAACACTGAGTCGTGGGTTCGATCGAACCCCGTCAGGCGCATTACTTTGTGTAATTTGTTTCATCAGCACTGCTCTCAAAACGGTGAAGGAAAACATCGTGAGGAAACCGGCATGTCTTAGAACTAAAAAAATTGGAAGACATGTGACATCTACCAATCCGCACTGGGCCCGCGTGGTAGATTATAGCCCATCGCTTGCAGTGGGAACATTATAGGCTGATGATGATGACACATCTGTCTAACTCTGCTTTAGGGGATGCAGGCAATGGTTACCAACCTCCGTAGGTGCGGGCCTATGGACGGTGGGCTAGCTCACCGTCCGTCCGATGACGGGCCGCATCGACGGCGCGTTTGTATCCCATGCGCGCTTCAAAGATATGTCAGCAACATTGCAGAGCCCGCAAGGACCGGCGCGCCTGTCGGGGCTACGGATTGTTCGAAAGAGATCCCGCGGTCCCGGACACAAAGGGCTAAGAAGGAACATGGGTAGTTTTTAGTTAGTAGAAGTCTGACACTCCCTTCCGCCCCGCCCAGAGCGGGAAGACTCATTTGATGATTTCCTACCCTCGAAAAATGTATTGTAATAGTGGTATGCAAGCATGATGTCATATTATGTAATTATAATATTATCCATCAGCAACTTGCTCTGAAATACAACCTTGTGGAATCGGAGGTGCCGTACTACAAGTATGTGCCCGACCCAGTTCTCGAAAATGGCAGTATCACATTGTACTGGGATCAATCCATCATCACTGACAGGACTATTGTAGCCAATAAGCCTGATATAGTGGTGGTGGATCGATCAGAGCGGCGCGCAATGATTGTTGACATAACGGTTCCGCATGACGAGAACCTCGTGAAAGCTGAGAAAGATAAACAAATCAAGTATCTTGACTTAGCTCGCGAGGTTGTCGACATGTGGGATGTGAACTCAGCAATGATTGTGCCGATAGTCGTTACAGCCAATGGCTTAATTGCCAAGAGCCTCGAACAACATCTAAGGAGGCTCTCGTTAGGCAGCTGGATCAAGGGCTTGATACAGAGAGCGGTACTCCTGGATACGGCTCGTATTGTTAGGAGGTTCCTTTCTCTGGAGCCCTGACCGCCGGTAGCTTGGACCCTGTTCCCGATACCGGTGGGCTACAATTTTTTATATTTTTAAATGTTTTTTTTTTATTGTTTTTATGAGAAATATTTAAAAATGTAATAAGTTTGTGTAAAGCTAAATAAAGGAAATAATAATATTCCACAACTATCACACAACGCCATCTAGTCCCAAGCTAAGCAGAGCTTGTGTTATGGGTACTAGACAACTGATAAACATACTTATATATTTCTAAATACATACATATTATAGATAAATTACACCCAGACACAGAACAAATGATCGTGCTCATCACACAAACATTTGTCCTGGGTGGGAATCGAACCCACGACCTCCGGCATAGCAGTTAGGGTCACTAACCACTAGACCAACAGGCCAGTCGAAAATTACCAGCGATTTCCTCCAACTTGTTGAACATATCGGACTCGGTGCCTCCCACCCACTTGGGTCTATCGAACATGTCCTCCACTTGCTTGCCGCTCATCTTCGCGAGCCGCATCGCTTGGTATGACGTCATCTCAACCACCTGTTATATTGAAGCAAGTCTGAGAGATATTAAAAAACACACATTGTTAACCAACCAAAAAAGGTAAACACACATTGTTAACCAACTTCCCAAAAAGGAGGAGGTTCGATTGGTATATATTTTTTATGTAGGTATGTACATTGATTACGCTGAGATTTATCATCCGATTTACGTGATTCTTGTTTAGTTTGATGCGGAATAGTTTCCTATAGCTATAATAGCTAACTATGTAAAATTGTATATGAAATGAAATGAAATGAAATGAAATGAAATGAACTTTATTCGCTAGAATTGTAGTACAGTCTTGATGGTCAGGTTTTGTAAGAGTAGCTCACACAATTCGCTAAAACTAGCATGCAAAATACATTAAAAGTGAATTTATTAATTGGTAATAATTGGTATGTTGTAAAATTAGGGATGTCAATAGTGATATGTCAATAGTAAAATGTCAATAAGTTTGCATCAATTAGAATAGGAAAATGTCAACGTAAATCTTTTAGGTTAAGGTACTCATTCACAGAATAAAATGTCTTATCGATAAGCCATCTGAATAATGCCGTTTTAAAGCGATTTGTTGGCAGTTCCCTATATGATTTCGGTAGTTTATTAAATAATCTTACAACCATTGGAAAGCAACTCCTGTGAAATAAGTAGCTTTTCATTGGAGGAATAATGAGTCTGTCAGGATATCTCGTTTTAAAAGTTACAGTATCCCCAAGACGCTGAAATAGTTCGGGGTGTGTTTTAACAAATTTACAACATTCAAAAATGTACATTCCAGGAACTGTTAATATATTTAGTTCTTTAAACAAAGGTTTACATGAAGTCAAAGGTGGCACATCACAAAGAGCACGGATGCATTGTTTTTGGGCTATAAATACCCTATTTATTTCTGTAGAATTCCCCCATAGTACAATGCCATATCTTATGTTAGAAGCCACGTAACCATGATAAGCTAAGAGGGCTGTTTTGAGGTTAGCTATCTTACAAAGTCTCCATAAAGCATAGGCGAATCGGTTAATTTTGTTTGTGACCTTTGCGCAGTGAGGTTTCCATGTGCAACCACTGTCCACTGTAATACCAAGAAACGTTACGTCGTTGGCTTCGTTAATTTTTTGATCGGAGTATGTAATCACAAGGTCAGATTTCGACTTTCTATTGTGAAATTGAACGAAGGATGTTTTATCTATGTTTACTTTTAAATTGTTGTTATTAAGCCATGTTATTATAGCATTAACCGTCTCGTTAATCTCTATATTATAATTGAATGCCTTGTTCTCCGTAATAACCACCGCAATATCATCCGCAAACAGCGAATAATAATGATTGGTAACATTTGGGAGGTCGTTGATATATAATAAGAAAAATAACGACCCTGTTACACTACCTTGCGGAACACCTGTCTTGTTGACTCTAACGTCAGACTTACATAAAATTTCCTCATTTTTTGAATTTAATTTCGAAATCGCTGTATATTGAGTCCTATTTGAGAGATAACTTTGCAGCCATTTCAATGGTAGACCGCGAAAACCGTACATTTCACATTTATTGAGCAGGATCTTGTGGTCAACAAAATCGAAAGCCTTACTCATATCGAAGAACACAGTGCAGGTACGTGTATGTTTATCCACATTTGCAGTAATTTTTGACATTAAGTTAAAAGCTGCCAATGTGGTTGATTTGCCTTTCTGAAATCCGTTTTGTTCAGTTTTTAGTATCTTGTGTTTCGTCAAGAATTGGGTCATACGAGAATGCATTATCTTTTCAAATACCTTCGATAAAACTGGTATTAAGGCGATTGGTCTATAATTATTAATATCCGTTTCGTCCCCTTTTTTAAATACAGGTTTAATTACTGATGTTTTCAATTTATCTGGGAAAACGCCTTGAGAGAATGACATATTTATAAGGTACGTTAATATTGGTGTAATTATAGTTGCAGTGTGTTTTAAGATATGTGTTGGGATTTCGTCATATCCCACAGAAGAAGTATTGTTTAAGGATTGTATAGTTCTAAAAGTTTCGTCAGCAGTAACTGGATAGATAAAAAAGCTGGCGTTAATTGGTGAAATTAAATGGATATGTCTCATAGCAGCTGCTGGTCTATTATTACCCGTTGTCAAATCAATGAAATAATTATTAAATGTGTTGGAAATGTCATTAGCGTTTGTCAAAATCGTATTCATAAATTTAATTTTTGTAATGTATTTTTTGTCATTATTTGAATTTGTCATTGTATTTTTTTTTATTAACGTCCATGATGCTTTACAAATGTTTTTTATAGGACCACCTATACAATTTTACATAGTTTGGCACAGTACTTTTCATTTTATGAAGATTTTTTATATTTTGACCTTTTAGACACAAACGCCCGAATACTCGAACGTCACTCAATTATAAGTAGCTCTCAAAACTCGTGCTATGTCTGTCACTACGCAGCACGAGATTTAAGTGCAACTTAAAATTGAGTGACGTTCGAGTATTCGGGCGTAAGTCAAGTTATTATTTTAATCTACTATTTAAAACTAGAAAACTAGATTAATATTTTAAATTGTACAACTTCTTTATGCATACGACGATAGCGAGCATACGAGTTTACATTTATAAGTGATTGTTGCACTGTTGCATTAAAATTTTTGCTTGTTACATTTAGCATAAAACCTGTGTAAACAATTGTTCGTGAACCAATAAATAAACCACCAAGTCAAAAAACGGGCCTCTGACTTGGTGGTATAAAGAAAATAAAAATATTGACATCAGAATAGGCAAGAATATTGAAGCGCATAGTAAAACAGAAGGGCGAAAAGGTAATTCGTAATTTAAAACAAGCAGCTAATTTAAAGTACATAAATCGAAGATGATGTTCCACCCCTTCGAGGCTGCCGGTTGTTCGAAAGAGATACCGCGGCCACGACACAAAGGTCCAAGAAGGAACATGGGTGATTTTTAGTCGGTAGAAGTCTGACACTCCCTACCGCTCTGTCTAGAGCGGGAGGAGTCATTTGATGATTCCCCAGTTCACCACCTTACAAAAAAAACCGGTTTGTGTTCCAGCACTGGAATCTTTAGTCTCATTGGTACCTGCTCATCCAAATCTTCTTCCATAAACCCTTCCATGTACTCCTTCTTCAGTTGGTAGACCCGCCTGCCTTTAGTCGAGGTGAACATTTTAGCGGCCTTGCTCTTAGCTTCCGATGTCGTCATGGTAGGATTGAACTGTTTTAGCAATCTTTCCGCGAAATTCTGGCCGGCACCTGTTAGTGAAAAGATTTATTATAACAGTAGCTGTTGCCAGCGGCTTCGCCCGCTACAACTCGAAAATTATCCCACGGGAAGATAAAATCGGGATAAAAAATATCTTAGGTGTTAATCCAGGTTATAAACTATCTGTGTACCAAATTTTATTCAAATCCGTTCAGTAGTTTTTGCGTGAAAGAGTAACAAACATCCATCCATCCATTCTTACAAACTTTCGCGTTTATAATATTAGTAGGATTGAAGTAGGATAACATCACATCTGTAATCACCAATTGGGTTAGCAGAGGTGTGCTTAATAGTATGGCTCATTTCGTTTAAGACCAAAGAAATAGGGGGCGAGCCTTTTACCATCAACCAAGCACAAAGGCTCCATGGCTGCTACTGAGAAATTCTTGATGGAAAAATTTGCCTGACCCGGGAATCGAACGCGCCTGCGGCCACTACACGAATAAGGTTGTAGTAAGTTTGTATTATGAGACTGGTTGCGGGTTGTTCACAAGAGTTATTGAGTATTTTATTGTTTCTTTTTTGATTATTTTATTGATTATTTTATTGATTATTTTATTGACTATTTTATTGATTATTTTAATGATTATTTTATTGATTGTTTTATTGACTGTTTTATTGATTGTTTTATTGATAATTGATTATTTCAGTGAATTGATTATTCTTTCGTCATTTTCATTATGTTGTATTTATATTTCTTTTTTATCTCGTGTTTTGGCTGTTATGGCGCATATTATGTTGCATGTAGTGCTCTTCTTTAAGAAATTAAATTTAAAAAAAAGAGATGCCGCGGCCTCGACATAAAGAGCTAAGAAGGAACATCGGTGGTTTTTAGTCAGTAGAAGTCTGACACTCCCTTTCGCTCTGCCCAAGAGCGGGAGGGGTTATTCGATGATTTTCCACCCGCCAAAAAAAAAAAAGATTGGAATATTAATTTCAGAAGTAACTGGTGCAAGTGGCGTGGGCAAGTAGTCGTAAATGTTACTGATGGGACGAGTACTTAGGTTCCATTCCCAGGCCTTGTATTTTATGGTTTTTTTTAGGAATTTTTCAGTAAAAGCCACGAAGTCATGGGATACAAGGATCTGCTGAAACTTAATTGGTGCAGTGGTAAATACAGCATCAGAAGTAGATTGACACTACTCAAAGTTTCAAAGCAGGTTTTTTAAGCAAAATCTGGTTAGATATGACTCGTTACTAGCAAGTCAGTGAAGAGATAGCAATATTTTAAAGAATAATCTTCTGAAACATTTAAAATAATAGTCGGAGTCATGTACATCAAATAATTTAAATTCCGAAATGTTAAGCTACTTCTGTTGATAACAGTATTAGTATAAGATCAATCTCTACTTAACCCTTCGCTGAAAACAGTCATTATGTTATGTCATCTCTGAGAACATATCTCACCATAAATCCTGGCATAATTGATAACTTTAGCGTGGTCCCTGGACACGGCAGCGGCGGCGGCAGTGAGCGAGTGCAGGTCGGTGTGGCGACTCTTGTCTCCCGCCAGCACTGCCCAGCCGAACGCGCTGCCGCCGCACAGACCCAGGGTGCTGTCTCCTAGCAACGCTGCTATCCATAGCTCCTACAATAACAAGCTTTACAGTATTCGCTTGCTACACTGTGATGGTCACACGCGATATCCGGCTCGAAGGACCAATAATGTCCCATACATTGTTGGTCCTTCGAGCCGGATGTCGCATAAGGTACATTTAAATGATTGACTGGTACTGTTATGGATAAAGGTCTCGCTCATGACTTCTAAATTTTGCGATCCAGAGCCAATGTGGACCACTGATCGTTGGTTTTGTCCAGCTCGTCCTGCCATTTCCGAAGATAGACTGATAAAATTAATGTATAGATAGAACACCAAAAAAACGATAAGCATAAAATTGATACAAGTCATATTGTACGGGTTTGCTCGTCCAGTAGATAAGGATACGTTTTATCTCATCATCATCAGCCGGAATCGTCTACTGATGGACAGAAGTCTCTCCCATAGAACGCCATAACGAACGGCAACCTACTGCTTGCATCCACAGGTTACCCGCGACTCTAAAAATGTCGTTGGTGAACCAACGACATTTTCACCGATATAGCTTTCAGAATATACAAATTGAAGTGACAATGGGCAGGCCACACCGCTCGAAGAACCAACAATCGATGGGGAAGAAAGGTTCTCGAGTGGCGACCACGACCCTGAAGACGCAGATTTGGTAGGCCTCCTACCAAGTTATATCTATTTAGTAAAAATGTTAAATTCATCTCCCCCCTGCAGGATATGCGCCAACTCTTGTCCTGCCCATCCTGTTCAAAATAGATACTGCTATTTGGCTTCGTTTATTAGATACATATTTTTTTAAGGTATCAGATGCTATAAAAATCATTTTTTTTTGAGATTCCGCTTTTGTGCTTAGCACTGCGGTATAGTACAATGAGTACACACGTTACCTGTGAGTCGACGTCAGCGCCCACAAACTTGTGTCCGGGCGGCGCCTGCACCATGGCGCGCAGCTCTGAGCCCACGCGCTCCTTGTGCGCGTTGCTAGCTGTCATCCATGTTGGTTCGCTTGCACTATAGACCAAAATCAAAGCTTGATTTATTTTTCTGGAATCCCTTTCGCAGTCCACAACTGAATTCATCGTGGAGTCACTCACCGCCTCGTCAAAGTTCCGCAGACCACAACCTGTGGTATGATGGCTCCATATTTCTTCAGCCCACCTCGTAGACCAGCAGGCAAGAGCTCGTCCGGCAACCAGACCACTTGCTGGCTCAGGATACGTTCCCTGTTGTTTCGCCAGTACGACATCATACGACCGAATGTTAGCACCTAGGCGCGAACGAAAGAGGTTATATAAGCAAAATTTATCTTGACATCATTTGTTGACATGTACCAATTTAATCTGTAAATGTAATTGTGTTTTGTTTTATTTTTCTAGTATTTTTATTGAATGTACCTAATTGCTAATTATGATCACTTGTGATTGAAATAAATGAATTATTTTATTATATTATATTATTAAGGTCGAATCAAAATCAAAACATTTATTTCAGGTAAGCCAGTTACAGGCACTTTTGAATATTCGAACAAATACTAAATAAACTAAGCTACAGTCCCAGTCACAAGGCATAGTAACTGTGAGTGTACTGTAGTTGCCCATTCCACAGCGTTGGTCTCAGGAGAAGAAGGGCAAGAAACTCCATGGACACTCTTTTAAATCATAATATTGTTACAAAAGAAACCAAACCGTGTTAACCAAAGGGTTACATCATTCATGTTGAGATGGTATATTATGTGAGAACGATGTAGCAAGATGTGCACGATAAATGTCCACAGTAAAGACAAAAACAACGATTCAAAAATAAAATAATAATTCAAACAAGCCGTGGTAGCTAAGAGGTGACCAATCACAGTATCCCAAGCCAGTCTCTGTATTTGTACATTTGACCTTATGCTTCTTCTTCTTTATCGTGTGGTAAGTGACTAACCTGATGTCACAGTATTAACCTTTTGACCGCCACAGTCAAGTATAGTGACAAGCCAAACAGAAACAGAAGTCGACAGACTTAAGGTACTTTTTTGCTTGTTCGGCTTGTCGTCTATACGTGACTGTGGCGGTCAAAAGATTAATGCCACCCACGGGCCTCAGACTTGGCTTTACATGGCATGCACCGAAGCAAGTGACCTATACAATACGTACATGAATCAGAGGTGTGTGTACATACAATCACACTAATATTATAAAGGCGAAAGTTTGAGTGTGAGTGTGAAAGTTTGTTACTTCTTCACGCAAAAACTACTGGGCGGATTTGAATAAAATTTGGTACACAGATAGTTTATAACCTGGATTAATACATAGGATAGTTTTATCCCGATTTTATCTTCCCGTGGAATAATTTTCGAGTTGTAGCGGGTGAAGCCGCTGGAAACAGCTAGTCAGAAATAAGATACAAAGTGGACTAACGCTTAACGGTTGTGTCACTTGTGGCCTTATCTTGCGGATAAGTAAATTTCAGAATGAATAGAATGGTAAGTAATACAAATATTGAAGTTGCAGTGGAAACTTAACTTTATAAGTGGGCATTAAAGTTTTTTTTCATCTTTAGTGTTACCTTTTCAGCTTCATTCCCTTGAGCTGAGAGCACGTTTTGACTGAACATCTCCAAGAAGTCTTTAGCTAAAGGATTGCCCACTTTATATTTAGGGCCGTCCTTATGTGGCAGTCGAAGGAAATGACAACAGCCTGAAAATAATAAGTGTCGTTTAAAAACTGTACAATTTTACCAAGGGGTATCGTTTTACCCAGTACTAACTGGTTTGTGGAGGTCAGATAGACATTCGCAACGTAAATACTGGTATTTAGCTGCATCTGGTTTGACTGAAAGCGATTCTAACATACGTGGGAAGGCTAGCCAAACGATGATGACATACACTGGTATCGTTAGTCGTGGACTGAACTTGAGTCGGACTTGACACACAGGACCTACATTCCGCCTCATTAGACAAATTGACAGCTATATAGTGTGTTAATAATTTGACATAAACGTCCACTTCTCAATATGATAATGATATTATAGACATCTTTAACATTGATTACAGACACATAATATGACATCTTTAGCACTGATTAAAGCAGAAAGCAACACCAGCCATCCTTGTGAAACCTATAGAGGTTTGACAAGGATAGCTGGTGTAGAAGGTAATGTACATAATTATACGGGGGAAGTACCATTTTGAAAGATCTGTGCGTCAAAAATGTTTCTTTGGGAAAGTTGTTTGTTAACATGAGTACAATCACGTGTTTATGTATCATTTCACTAATTACCAGTCACCGTTTATATCTCTGTAGTTAGGAACATAATTGAGTGTTGAATTAATATAAATAAAAATAAATAAATTTGTTTTATTTCTCTTCCACAAATAAAATAAAGACAAACAGTACTTAAAAACTAACATATTTATACAGAAAATTTTATTTGTGGGAGACTGGTGCCTAAACTAAGCCGAAGCCTGTATTTCAGGACACCAGGTTCCCACTAAGATATTATTCGAAAATACAACAAAAGTGGTGCCAAAGATTGCAATACTTTATAATATTGATCATAATTACTAAAACTACACAGAAATTATTTATGGTAAAGTACAAGAATAAACGAGTGTGTGAAAATGTGACAGTATGTGAGTTGTGTTGTAATGTATGAGTGTGTTTGTGAAAGAGTGTACCTACTATGTGTGGTGTGTGGTGATTGTGTGTTGTGTGATGTATGTGTTTAAAATACTACAAAAACATGATATTAAATTTAAATTTATTTAAAACTACTGCTTTATTTCCAGGAGTTCCTCAGTCCCTTTATAGTCGAAACCCAACAGCCATGAAGTTACTTCTTCCTTACATTGCTTTGAGTTATTACCAAATATATTTTTAAGCTTATTAATTTGGTTATATAATCTAGGTGCAATAAAGTTATAAAACTTTTGGGCAAATCTAGTTTTAGTTTTAGAGGTCTTGCAGACGGCGTAGTGCCTTCTTGTGTTACTAATTTCCTGGTTAAACGCTTCTTTATCCCTGTGTTGTCTAAGGACACTCAGAAGAATGTACAGTTGTCTCACCGTTAGTACACCAGTTTCCTGATATAATTTCCGGGTAGGAAATAGTCTCGGTTTAAAGAAGGAAACTTTTAAAATCAGCCTTTGGGCTCGCTCCAGCTCCAACAATTTTGTCTTGTCCGTGCCACCCCATGTAGTAATACAGTACGTTACAATAGATTGAATCAAGGTATAGTAAACCATGATCAGCGTCTTCTTGTCCGCTATGTGTCTGAGTTGTCTAAAAATGTACGTTAGTTTCCGTACTTTCTGGGCGACGTTATGAATGTGGTCTCCAAAAGAAAGCCTATTGTCAATAGTAACGCCTAAGTAACGTACAGATTTTACAAATTCTATTTGTGGACAATTATTACACTGTAATACTGGAGGGACAGAACATTTGTGAGCAAACATTTGAGGCACGTTCTGTGAAGTCACTGCTTGATTGCGAATAGAGAATTGCATGAATTTGGTCTTGTCCGCATTTAATGTGAGCGAATTTGCAGCAAGCCAGTGGCAGACAGTGTCAAAACCAGCCTGAGCCTTAGCATAAACCTCCTCCCAGGTATCCCCTACAAATGTCAAAGTCGTATCATCTGCATATGAAATAATATTACAGTCTTTTATTTGAAGCTGGCAGAGCTCATTTATGTAACATAAAAATAAGGTGGGCCCAAGAATACTCCCTTGCGGAACTCCGAACGTCATTTTAAGATCATCACTCGTGTAGTCACCGATATTCACACACTGGGATCTGCCCGATAAATAGTCAGCTAAAAGATCAAGCTGTTTCCCCCGAATTCCCATTTTGTTTAATTTGTTTAAAAGGTTGGAACAAACGACTGTGTCGAATGCCTTAGCAAGGTCAAGGAAGATGGTAATACATTTCTTATTTGCATCCATTTTGTTAACTAAGAAGGTGGTGAAATTATGAACAGCCTGATCAGTAGATTTGCCTGCTCTGAAACCAAATTGTGATGAGGACAGTAGTTCATTCGACTCTAGATAATTTATAAGTCTACCATTTATGACACGTTCAAATACTTTTGACAATGATGTAAGGATTGAGATAGGTCTATAATTGTTTACACAGTCGGTGTCCCCTGCCTTATGTATAGGAATAAGTATAGATTTTTTAAGAGCATTGGGGAAAACGCCAGCCTCCAGACAGCGATTTATGAGATCGGTGAGCACAGGAGTAACGACATTTACCACTTTTTGCAGAAACCTAGACGAAACGTTGTCCCAACCCGCTCGACAATCGTGTTTTAGGTTTAGTATAATGTTTTTAACTTCATCACAATCCACTTCCAGCAAAACAAAAGAGTTACATGATGATGAAAAGTCTTTATCAACAACGGTTTTTCGAAAAGGTGGAGTAGCAGGTATTCTTTGTGCAAGTCGACTACCAACACTAGCAAAAAAATCATTTACAGTGTTGATAGACAACTGCGGGGAGGAGTTAGCAGATAACAAGTCTTGAGATGAGATATTTTCTTTACTATTATTATAACTTGTTATGGCTTTTATAGAATTCCATAGCTTTTTAGAATTATCCTTAGCCATTTGCAATTGATCCTTTTCATATTGGCGTTTCAGTTTTTTTAATAGATTATTACAGAAATTTCTGTAGCGCTTATATGTGGTACAAAATGTTAAATTATTTGGTTCCTTTTTAGTTTTAGAGTGCATTTGGTCCCTATTTTTGATACAGCGTAGAAGGCCAGTAGTGATCCATGGCTTTAGAAGAGTTTTGTTTCGGGGAATCTTTAGGATCACAGTATGTCTCTGTATCAAGTCTGTAATAATACTTACAAACATACTAGTAGCTAAACAGGGATCAACTTCATTATAGATTCTACCAAAATCCATCTCTGAGCAATCCAACACAGCTCCCTCCCAATTAACCTTCTTAACCGCGCTAGCACTTTTTCTCTTTCCGGAACTTTTGTAATTAAGACAAAATAATACAGCTTCATGATCAGATATCGTAGTTTTCAAATTGAAGGTAAAAGCATTTTGTTTCGTCTTAACGATTACATGATCAAGGCAATTATTACCCCTTGTGGGTGAATATATACCTGGTAGCAAACCATGAAAAGATGCAATGTCGAGGTATGCCAAACAGTTAGCATCAGAATTTAGAATGTTTATGTTGATATCGCCCGTTATAATAATATTCCGAAAATTAGATAATTTATCAAGTAGATCATTTAGTGATATTAAAAAATTGTCAAGTTTTTTGAATGATGGTGGTCTATATATAGCTATTACAACGGTATGATTCGTTCCCATCTTAACGACCAAACAGTTAGCTTCCATAAACAACGGTTCCTCAATTTTAAAGTTATGCCGATTATTAATCATGACTACAATACCATCATTTTTATTGTGATTTTTAGATGTTTTATGTGAACTGTAGCCATTTAATTTAGGGAGACAAGATACCTGAGAGAGCCAACACTCTGATAATACAATAATATCACAGTCGAATTTCAGCCTAGCCATCATTATCAATAATTCATCAAAGTTACGATTGATACTGCGGATGTTTTGTTGCAAGATTTTCAGATACTTTGGGGGCTGTATGTAAGAACTGCATTGTTCGGGATTACATGTAATAGGTTCAGAGACGCGAAATTGTTCTACGTTGTTAAGTAAATCATTTACAGCAGCGAACACAAATAATTACGAAGTTCGAAAAAAAGTGGTCCAAAAGTTGTATAAATTAACAAGTATTTATTTCTGACAATGCAAACGGTAACAGAATGCATTGACAATAAAAAAGCTAGGAACCGGTTAACAGTGTAAAACTGATTTATGAATATTAGTGGGTATGTATGCGTAGTAAAAATATATTTAGCAATGGGATATGAGAGAAGATTTTTGGGTGTGATAATTATAGTATTATATGTATGGTGATGTATAAGTGGAGAACTGTGGGTGTTTGGCATGGAATCTTTTTGTGTGTACAATTCTGTGTATGAGTTTGTGTGTGAAAAGTGTAGCGAATTAAAACAATATTTAATAACAACAAATTTAACATAGTTACTCACAAGATCTACTAGTCACATGTTAGTGTCTGTGGTAACCTGGAGACATTTCTCTGAGTGTATTAATACCTGTTTGTCTCCCTCTTTTTTTCGTAAGAAAATATTGCCGTTGGAAATCCAACAATATTTATACTGGTTGTCTTTTGCAAATTCACGCGTTAGGTAAAATAGTTTCTTGATATTAGCAGGCAGCTGTTCCGCGACGTAGACTGGTTGAGATGTTCCTGGGATACCAATGAGTGCAGTGTTTACTTTGTCGCCCTTTCCTTTGTCTTTGTTATATAATCGGACGGCAGATATCAGTGTCTGTTTTGTTTACCTTTAATTACCTTGAACTTCTATCCCGGACCATACCCCAAGCCCGTGGTACTTGTTCGCGGCTGCCTGTTCGTCTTTTTTCTTCCTAGCGTAGTAAGCTCGCTTACCTAGATCTTCCTACAAAAAGTATTTAAGACATGATCATCTTTGCTACTTCTTTTATTATGTGCACAGCCAAGGAGTGGAACTCCCTGCCTGCGTCCGTTTTCCCGAGTTCATATAACCCCAATCTATTTAAGTCGCGAGTAAATAGGCTTCTTCTGGGTAAGCTCGTTCCATCGTCGACCTCATCTCTGCCCTAGGACAAGATTGAGATCAAAAGAAGGCCCATCTCATATAAAAAAAGATCGTCGTGAAAATACCGAAAGGTAAAGCAGAGGTCTGCCTAATAGTACAATCACAAGTCTCCGATAATAAAAGGGGGCGAGCCTATTGCCCCAAGCTCAAATCCAGATTCAGAACCAAACTGGAAACAACTTCACAAAGTATGCTTCCCGTGGGAATCGAACCCACGACCAACCGGGTCACAAGGCAAACGCCTAAACCACTCGACCACGGAGGCAGTACATATGACTTTATGTATGTATAGAGACACGTCTGTCTAAGCTTTAACACTGATAAGTGGGGAAGGGCGGACATTTTCAGGGCCTTCACTATCTTCCTGCCCTTACCCCATTATATTTGGGGTCGGCGCAACACGTTTTCTTCTTTCCATTCTTCTCTGTTAGACGTCACGGTGGCATTAACTTCTTTCTCATTCATATCGTTCCTCACACAATCCATCCATCTTTTCTTTGGCCTTCCTCTCCCTCTCCATCCATCAATATTTATATCCTTAACCATTTTTAGACACATGCGGTCATTTTCAGGGCCATGTCTCATGTAAATTGTAATATTCAAAAAATGCTGATTATCAGCCTAATGCGAATAACTTTCGATTTTGAACTCTCACCTCCACATTTTTAGGCAGCATATACACATCAGGTTGGAACTCTGTATCTTTACAGAACTTCAATGGACAAGCTTGCAAGAGTTCTTCTAAAGGCACTAGTGGTTCCTCTGCATCTTCACTGCGGTGGTGACTGTAAGGGACGAGGAAACCCCACCCTTCTGACTTTATGTAATGGAGGGGGTAACCCTCCCAGGATAGGCGAAGCAACTTTGGTGTTATCTAGAGAAAAATTACATTATCACATTACATCATCAGCCAAAAAAACGATGGATGGACTGTGTTAAGAACGATATGTCGATATGGTAAGTGTCCTTTCTTTGGTATTGTTCGTCGTGACGTTGAGCTCCTTGAGTTATAAGTCGAGCTCCACGATAACTGACAAATGCTTGCACTGACTGAACGGGTCCACTCAAATCTGTTTGGTGCTTTCTTCAAAAGACCATCTCAGACACTAATTTGCATAGTCTTCATGTGTGTATTATACCAAGATTATGTCTGTACCTTGAACATATTGTAAACCCAAACGATTTTAAAAGAGTGTCCATGAAGTTTCTTGCCATTCTTCTCATGAGACCAACGCTTTGGAATGGGCAACTACAGTACAATCACGAGTTATTATGCCTTGTGACTGGGACTGTAGCTTAGTTTATCTAGCTTCAGTAATTTACTGCCGCACTCGGAGAGCTTCAGTGGTTGCTTGGGACGTCGCTTGGTTAAGGTTTTTGGCAGTTTTGTCATACAATAGTATGTCAGGCCTTTGCTGGGTGGCGGCTTGAGTAATCGTTGGATATCTCTGAGTGCCGCGGTTAGTTTAATTCGACTATTCAAAAGTGCCTGTAACGGCCTACTTGAAATAAATGCTTTGATTTTGATTTTTAAGGGAGGTGTCTCATGAGATGACGAAAAACAGAGAGGTATGGAAAAGGAAGACATGCTGCGCCGACCCCAAATTAATGTGTATATCAAAACGAAAGCTCATGGACATGTGCATTCTCCCCACCCTCACCTATGGAGAGCAAACATGGTCGCTTACAAAACGTCAGAAGTCCGCACTTGGGGTCTGCCAACGAGCTATAGAGCGAAGTATACTGGGTGTCAAACTCACGGACCGCATCAGAAACACTATACTTCGCTCGAAAACCCAAATAGCCGATGCTGGCAATACAGCTGCTGGGTTGAAATGGAACTGGGCTGGTCACATCTGCCGCATGTCGGAGGAGCAATGGGCAAAAATTACCACTCAGTGGACACCAACCAGCAGGAAACGACAACGCGGCAGGCCCAGAAGGAGATGGCGGGATGAGCTGGACTCCTTCTCAAAGGATTGGCCTATCATCGCACTAGATCGCGAAAAGTGGAAGGAGGGAAGGGAGGCCTTTGCCCTGCAGTGGGACAATACAGGCTCATAATAATAATAATCAGAACGTTCGGCCAGTCGAGA
The DNA here is from genome assembly GCA_949775195.1 of Diarsia dahlii. Lineage (NCBI taxonomy): Eukaryota > Metazoa > Arthropoda > Insecta > Lepidoptera > Noctuidae > Diarsia > Diarsia dahlii. The sequence continues at coordinate 20,596,095 of OX459197.1, read as the reverse complement.
TAGGGAGCTGGCTGCTTCTCCAGTTTTTAATGACGATTATGTGACGCATAAAGATGCCAGCCAAAGAATTAGTGACAGAACAGTTCGAAAGTTGGAAGCATTTATTTATGGCCGAACGACCTGATATTAGGACGTTCGGCCAACCTGAATCTCCATAACTGAGGACCTTAGAGAAACTGGTACAGGGTTGTACCTAAATAATGTATGGGTAAGTTAGGGTAGTTTTGACTGTTCATAGCGCCAACAATACATTATGAGCAAATAATATCTAACATCTAATAGAAAAAATAGTACTAAAGTAAAAGTAAAGTAAAAAAGTTTATTGACAAATAGAAACTAAAGATCCTTACTTGCATACTAGTTGTAACGTGATTCGCTCCCGGAGTCCAATCCGGGTCTTTACCGGGTTTAGTACATAACTTCCTGTACCAAGCCGGATAACCGGCCAAATACGGCCTTTTAACCGGCAACTGTTCACCCAACTCAAACAGATGATCAAACTCTTTGCTAAACTCTTTGACAGTTTTCTCATTATTTTTGGTATCTCTCGACTCAAAACTTCGAATGTACTCTTCATTTAAAAATTCGAAGGATTTTAAATCTGGTTTTTCTTTTTTTATTTCTGTATGCGTCACAGAAGTTCCATTTTCAAAATCGATGGGTGTTTCGACCTCCTTTTCATTTTCTGGAACTTTTTTCTTTTTCTTGGTTTGTTTTTTTAATTTTAATGTCTGTATCGACCAGTCTTGGTCCCACATCCACAAGTCGTTCTTATAAGAGTTATCTGCCATCATTCTGCAAGCCTCGTCAGCTTTAAGCGATAGTAACTGTCGAGATTCTAACTTTAAGTCTTCGAATACTGTTTCTGCTGAATCTATGTATTGCACCCAGTTAGAGTTTACTGGTAAGTACGCTGATCCTGTTGAGCGAAAATAAGTTTTATTCTGTTACATTTAAGGCTTTATTTCCTATCTTATTACAAATATGCTACACACTATGCTGCACAAGCCAGATGGAAAGATAAAAAATATTATTTTATTCCCAAGCTATGCTCAATCGTGTTAAATCAGGCTGACTCTAACAATACTGCAGAGTTGAGATAGTAACAGATAAACTTTCTTTTGATGTTATTAAACGCCAAAAATGGCGGCTGTCCCATCAGACGGACACCAGAATTTTTAAGAACGACCCCATTCTGTCTGAAATAGTGTGAGTTATAGTGTGTGACCGCCTCCTAGGTCTAATGGTCGCAAGCGCAACAGGTCGGGTAAAGTGTTATAGCGTTTTCCATCAGGAATTTCTCAGTAGCAGCCAGAGTCTGGATTTATCCCTGGTTTGTGGTAATAGGCTCGCCCCTATTACATGGGACTTCAACATAACTGACAGAAAGTAGGTGGACTATTAGGTACACCTCTGTCTAACCCTTCGGGGATTACAGGCGTTATGTTATTTTATAGAAAGTGTGAAAAGTGGATAGAAGTCACGCCATTTCAAACGAATACTCTTTTCTTAACACATTGTCCTATGAATAAAGATTGGACAGAACAGAGGGATGCCGATGCCCAACAGTGGGACAGCATGAGCTAACTGTAATAATCACTACATATTATTAAAACAAAGTCCTCTACCGCGTCTGTCTGCCTATTCGCGATAAACTCAAAATGTACAGCACCAATTTTCATGCTGTTTTCTCTAATGGATAGAGTGGTTCTCGAGCAAGGTTTTAGTATATATAATTTGACGAGAGCGAAGTCGCGGGCATTAGTTAGTATATAATGATTAATAACCTTACCTAACTCCAGCATACCAGCCAAGGTGACAGGGTGCGGGAACCTGTGCAAGAACAACGGCAGCAGTTCCTTCAACACTTCATGGGTCGCACGCAATGACGTCATTGGCACAGTAAAACATTAATAACCTTACCTAACTCCAGCATACCAGCCAAGGTGACAGGGTGCGGGAACCTGTGCAAGAACAACGGCAGCAGTTCCTTCAACACTTCATGGGTCGCACGCAATGACGTCATTGGCACAGTAAAACATTAATAACCTTACCTAACTCCAGCATACCAGCCAAGGTGACAGGGTGCGGGAACCTGTGCAAGAACAACGGCAGCAGTTCCTTCAACACTTCATGGGTCGCAATGACGTCATTGGCACAGTAAAACATTAATAACCTTACCTAACTCCAGCATACCAGCCAAGGTGACAGGGTGCGGGAACCTGTGCAAGAACAACGGCAGCAGTTCCTTAAACACTTCATGGGTCGCACGCAATGACGTCATTGGCACAGTAAAACATTAATAACCTTACCTAACTCCAGCATACCAGCCAAGGTGACAGGGTGCGGGAACCTGTGCAAGAACAACGGCAGCAGTTCCTTCAACACTTCATGGGTCGCAATGACGTCATTGGCACAGTAAAACATTAATAACCTTACATAACTCCAGCATACCAGCCAAGGTGACAGGGTGCGGGAACCTGTGCAAGAACAGCGGCAGGAGTTCCTTCAACACTTCATGGGTCGCAATGACGTCATTGGCACAGTAAAACATTAATAACCTTACCTAATTCCAGCATACCAGCCAAGGTGACAGGGTGCGGGAACCTGTGTAAGAACAACGCAGCAGTTCCTTCAACACTTCATGGGTCGCAATGACGTCATTGGCACAGTAAAACATTAATAACCTTACCTAACTCCAGCATACCAGCCAAGGTGACAGGGTGCGGGAACCTGTGCAAGAACAACGGCAGCAGTTCCTTCAACACTTCATGGGTCGCACGCAATGACGTCATTGGCACAGTAAAACATTAATAACCTTACCTAACTCCAGCATACCAGCCAAGGTGACAGGGTGCGGGAACCTGTGCAAGAACAACGGCAGCAGTTCCTTCAACACTTCATGGGTCGCAATGACGTCATTGGCACAGTAAAACATTAAAGCTTGGAAGTTCTCGTGGACGTCCTCCATGGTACCTTCCACGAATATATCTCTGGTTTGCTTGTCTATGGGCGTGCCGCAGTATAGTCTGTGGACCTGTGTAGAGTATTTATTTTTGGTTAATTAATTTATAATGCTATATCATTACATGGATGAGGTTAGGCATGGTTTCGAAGATAAGCGTGTGCGAACATAGTGACACCTAATATTTTTAAATCTATACAAATAAATAAAATTGAAGTGTCTGTTCGTAATATCAAAAGTAAGCTATATACTGAATGGACATGAAAGTATATAGGTAACCTAAAAATCATTTTAATTTGTTTTTGCCTGTCTGTTTGTTTTGGTTAATCTCCGGAACGGCTGAACCGATTTTGACTGAGATTTTTACTGGTAGATCACTGATGTTATAATGTGGAACTTAGGCTCTTTTAAATAATATAGGGTTGCATGAAAAAAACGCCTTTGAATTTCGATTCAAATAATGAAATAATATTATTATAAATATTTTCACGCGGAGAAGGTCACGGGACACATAATAAAATAAAGATAACTGACTTCGTTATTCCCATACCTCACTAAGGTTGTTAAGCGAGCTGATCTCAATCCAGTCATCATCTGACGGGTGAGGCTCCTTGTTCTTCGCTTTCAGAACAGTTCGCTGGTAACTAGTGACGCCGCTCACGCAGGTATGCATCGACATTGTGTCCATGAAACGTACTCCTGGGGAAGGAGGTGAAATATATTTGTAGCCTGAGTATTGTCATTACAACACAACAACAATTCATACAAATATCAATGATGAATCAAGTCAGTCAATTTTAGAATGATATATAATCCGCATCAAGGATTGTTTTTACAGTATCCACGCGGGCGAAGCCGCGGGCATCAGCTAGTACCTAAATGATATAAATGTAGAAGAACCAAGCAGTGGACTGCTGCGCTGCGTGTCGCGGGTTCGATCCACGCACGGAACAAATATTTGTATGATCTACAGATAGTTGTTTCGGGTCTGGGTATTTGTGTATGTGAGTTTAAATGTTTGTGAACGCACCCACGATACAGGAGAAATTCCTAGTGTGGGGCAACGTTTTTAAAAAAAAAGAAAATGAAAAGTGCATACGGCAGCTAGTAAAAAAAGTAAAATATAAACTTAAAAAAAAATTACCATCTTCCAAAAAGTCACTACTAAATAAGGTAACAATATACTAGTTAGCAAGAAGCCGACTTCCTAAAAAACACTCTACTCTACTTTCGGAAGTCGGTGGTAAAAAGTCAATGAAAAATCAAGTCATTTATTCAAATTACGCTGATAATCAGTACTTTTCGAACGTCAAATTCTACAAGAGACAGTTTCCCAGTATATACGTCCACCCTTCGTCATTACTCACTTCCTAGTGTTTTAGCTGGGAAGAAGAAGTGGCAGAACAAACTCCCCAGCAAGTCCAGCAACACATCTGTCTTTTAGGTAAACAAACAGTCACCGACTTCCAAATGTTCTTGCTATCTAGCATATAATTTTACCATAAGAGAAAAACTGATATTTACCTGTCCTGTTCAACCAGTACTGTTCTTTGATCTTAGCCCTGTCGAACGAGACGTTATGGCCGACCACAATCCTGTGCCTATTCAGATCCCCGACTGGTTTGCTGCCATCCGTCTCCAGAGGTATCAGGTCCTCATAGTTTATGTTATCAAACACTTTGTGGGGGTCTCCATTTGCAACTGGATCACTTGTCCAGCCGTACCTGTAAAGTTTAAGAATGGAAATTACTTTTTTGTTTTTACCAACCCTTACTGGGTTCGCGTGATTGTTTATAGCTCATTCCCTCTCGTAGAAAGGTGGCCTGTGTGCCAGTAGCGGAAACATTATAGGTTAATTATGCTTATGCTAAGCCTTCTAGCTTAGCTCACCGTCCGTCCGACTTATGACGACAGGCCGTGTCGACGGCGCGTTCGAGTTTTAAGCGCTCCTCAAAGAGGCTCTCTGCAAGGGCCGACGCATGCCGGAACACGAAGGGCTAAGAAGGAGTATGGGAGGTTTTTAGTCAGTAGAAGTCTGACACTTCCGCTCCGCCCAGAGCGGGAGGTCATTTGATAATTTCCGATATACTAAAAAAAAGACCCTACTAGCTTCTACTAAATAAGCTTGTAGCTCAATAATATCAGCCGCTCGCGTCGAACTTCAAGTTAAGCCGCACTTGCCTAGGTTAGTACGTGGATGCCTCGGAAAGCACGTTAAACCGTTGGTCCCGGCTCGTTTAAAGATCACACAGTTGTTACGGGTAGTGAATATCCCGAAAAACTGACAAAAATTTGCCAGTACTAACTGGGTTGTGGACGTGGCGGTCAGATAGGCAGTCGCTCCATGTAAAATACTGGTATCCAGCTGCATTCTGTTAGACTGGAAGCCGACCCCAATATAGTTAGAAAATGCCTAGGCAGATGGTGACTGATATATTGCTGACGAAATACCCAATAACACTGTATTATAATCCAGGACCTCATGCTACACATTAGCACTTATGTTCACTAGACGAAGAAATACAACAAACAGATCCTCGCCTTTTTTTTTTTTTGGTGGGTGGAAAAACATCGAATAAGCTGCCCAAGAGCGGGGGGGGGGGCCCCGCTCTTGGGCTTCTCCCCTTCGCTCTGCCCAAGAGCGGGGCCCCCCCCCCCGCTCTTGGGCAGAGCGAAGGGGAGTGTCAGACTTCTACTGACTAAAAACCAAACCCATGTTCCTTCTTCGCCCTTGTGTCGGAGCCGCGTTAACCTTTCGACAAACCACAGCCCCGACGGGCGTCGGTCCTTGCTGACATCTCTTTGAGGCGCGCGTGGAACACGTACGCGCCGCCGACACGGTCTATTGCTGTCATGACGACGGCCGGACGGCGAGCTAGCCCGTTACTTACCGTCCACAGGCCCGCGTAGTAGGTGGCCGGAGGTCATCGCGTGACCCCTGACGCCCGGAGCGCCTTCCGCGGCGGCTAGACCTCCGTAAAAGAGTTCTTATCAAAATCAAACTTTTAGAAAGCTACTCACCATGCATCAGTTGACACCGCACAAGCCAATGTGGGCCTTTTGCCAGCAGACATAAGAACCTCCACATCAAAGATCAATGCATCATCAGGAGGACACGGCACTCGTTCTTCAGTTTCACCTGAATATTTTGTCCATCCTGGATTTTTGGACCATTCCTTTGTAATAAAATTAAAGAATTAAGCAATTTTTTTACGGATGCAGATGCAGATGTCCAAATTGATGCGGAAGTTCCGCAATTGCGGATGCAGATGCGAATGTTCGCAACAGGGGCCTTAAATTTATTGAAAGAAAACTTATTCCTTTAAAACTTAAGGACCCCTGTACCTACTATTCAATGCATCTATTAGCGCAATATTTCGAGTGTGTTACGTTGACTCAAAAAAAGGTTTGTCACAGCTGTAATTTTTGTATGAAATTACCCAGTTTGCCATACAGAATGCTTGGTTGTTGACTCCTTGAAGGGTACTTTTACACCTTGTATGTACTAATTAATGAGGAAAATGTTGAGTATGAATAAAGATGGCTATAAGAGTAGAGGAAGACCAAAGATACGTTGGATGGACTGTGTGAAGGATGATATGGCTAGAAAGGAGGTGACTGCTGAGAGAGTGAGTAATAGAGAAATTTAGAAGAAAAAGACCTGCTGCATCAACCCCAAATATATTGGGATAAGGTGGTGTGACGATCTGATCATGTTTGCAGGGCTAACATGGTCAGTGATTGCACACTATAGAAAGGTATGGAAGGGGAAAGGGAGGCCTTTGCTCAGCAGTGGGACACAATGTGTGCTAGCTAAAAAAAAGGGCAGGAAAATGACAATGCACTAACTATACCTTTGGCATTGGTGGTAACTCGCAGCTAGCCAGCCTCTTCAATAACTCTCTGTATGGAGCACTTTGCTTCTCTCCAATATTATAAAAATGTTCTACAACATCATTCCCTTCTAGTTTCGGCAGTTTTAACTCTACGTCCGGTAGGTGGCTGCATTTCTTATAGTCTATGCCATGCTTTAAAAGATGGTCTTGACAACTGAAAAATAGATTTGTTTCAAACACAATATCATGCTTGTAATCGCCAAATGGTTAGACAGAGATGTACGGTGAGCAACAGAAGTAGCTTAATATATCGGAATTTTAATTATTCGATTTACAGGACTCCAGCTATTATTTTTAATGTTTTAGAAGATTATTCTTTAAAATATTCCTTACTCTTCAATAAATTGTTAGTAACGAGTTATATCAAACAATTTTAGAAACTTTGGGTTGTGTTAATCTACTTCTGTAGCTGACCACATTGAGGCGTGTTGTGTCTGACCGAAACAAGACTTCCAGTCAAATTCTAACCGGCAGGCGATCCATGTAAAATACTGGTATAAACTGGTTCTGGTTAGACTGGAAGCCTGCTGAAAAGGTTATGTATATCATCATCTGAATACTCTTAACAACAAACTTGATGTTTGCTCATAACAGGCAAGACACCAATGAAGGCACCAAAGTCGTATAATCTATGTTTTGGGCCATACACAATTTAGATTGCCATAGATAGAAAAAAATTGCTATGGCTAAGCATGACTTATACTTAATACACTCGCAATAATACAAGAAATACACATTCACTAAGAAAAACAATATTGTGTTTACCTTTTTATAACCTGAGTATCTACGCTCTGAGTAGGTTTATTAAATAGCTGCTCGTAAATGTTTTTTGAGATCATTTGTATATTGACTTCGTTGACTCTAAACTCCTTAGTATTTTTAGTAATATCATTTTCTTCTGTAACTTTATCTTTTTTGAGGTTATCATCTTTGTTTTCAATTTTCTTCTTGATTATTACTACTTCACTAGAAGGCAGAATGTCACTATAAAATCTATGACTATATCGTAATTTCCTTAGATTTCTACGAAAGATTTGGTTTGTGATTCTCATCGTAATTCTATTTTTTACAAATAAAAACAAACATTTGCCAATTCGCGGGCTCTGACCTGAGTGACAGTGTTGACATTACTAATTCAGTTCAAAACCTCATTCGAATATTTGAGTGTCGTGACGTTCGGAAATAACATTTACTTTAGCATGATTCATTTAATTATTATCATTGACACGATCGTCGACAAGACAGTGATGATTACAGATACATGGTTTAATCATAATAAATAATGATAGTGCAGTAATGATTTCATCATTCCAATATCACTATTTCTTTGTTCAGAACTCGAAATCACCATCCTCTTTCTAGACTTTTGCCAACTATTTGTAGGTCAGCTTCCAATATAACGGGTTGCAGCTGATTACCAGTATTTTACATGGAGCGACTGGATATCTGAACAAACATTATTTATACAAGGGGGGAAAAACACAGTTATTTTGAAGAATATTAATTTATTGTAGTCAAAACAAATACATAATACTACATAATTACTTTTTAATACCTATGATTATTAATAATGCAAAATAGACAACTTGTAAATAACATAATATGGTGCTTCTTATATCTATGGAATGTAATATAAATGATTAGTTAGTTCTTAATTGGTAGTCTCCATTCTGTGTGATATACCGCACCCAAGGTAAGGCTTGATAACCACTCTTTTCAATAATCTTTAAGTATCTTACTTGAATACCAGAAGTGGTAAAGTAAGGGATTTCAAATTTGACTTGAATTGGTGGTTTTCCATCAATTTCTTCACATTCAACTGATGGCAGACCAAAGTGAGCTCTCATTAAGTACTCCTTGCCTCCAGGGAAGGATTTAATAGACCAGGTTATGGCATTCTGTTCAGGTGTGTACTTCACACTGCCAATAGTAGTCTTGAACTTAGGAGAGTCAGCATCAGCTGGGACGGGAATTATAATCTCAACATTGTTAGCAGTGGAACGCCTCTTGAACTGTGACTTGGCCTTGATCATGTACTCTACTCGAGAGTGGGCATGGCGCTCAATAACAGACTCAATCCAAATCAAAGGCTTGACATGAGTGTTCAATCTGTATGACATCAATTCAAACTCCCCATCAGGAGGAATAAAAGAAATTGTCCTATCATTTTCAAAACGAGACAATCTCACACACTGGTGGAATTTCACATCTTCCAGCTCAACAGACTTTGATTTTCCTCTGCCAGTGCTCTCAAATAGAACCTTATCATTCAATCCAAGACGTAATTCAGGCATGCCTGACAAGTAGACTCTCATTTTGATTGCTCCTACAATCTCGCTTCTCAAAACATTGCCATTACAGTTAGCCAAGAGATTTACAGACTCAATAACATCTAAGAAAACTTCGTTCTTCCTATATTTAATGCCTTCAGACCTCCATGACACTGCATTAGTCACTGCCATAGGTATACGCGGCTGCATCTCAAGCTTATGGCCTTCCTGGGTTATGTACTCTTGTAGTATCTTGCTGTCTGTTGTTTGAGGATACCCAAAGTCAATCAGTTCATCCAGCAGCTCGTAGATGACCACGAAGTTGTCCCGAATACTTTCTTCCTCCAATTCCTTGAAGTATTCAGTCATTACTTCAACAATTTTGTATAGGAACACAAAAATAAGTGCTATGTTAGCATTTTTCTTCGTAGTAGACACTATGTATAAGTTGTTGGTCTTGATGTAAGCGAAGGTACATTCGCTAGTCTGCAGGAGCGGAGTAAGCATACCTTCTTCCTCTTTCTCCATGAGCAATGGCATGAATTTGTCTATGATGCCTAGGTCGACATCACCGCGGTAATTCCTCGAGATGAGGACTTTACCTTTTACATCCAAGATGTATATTGCGGAAGAAGACATTTTGTAGCTGCAACAGGACAATTAGCCAGTTACTCGTAGTCAAATATGAGTAGTACTAAACCAGTTTAGATTCTCGAGAAAACTAATAAAATAAGGTTTTTTTCACTAATATTCATATTGAAAATGTTAAAATAGATTATATTAATGAGATTAACACAATTACTTACGCTAATTTCACAACTTTTTGAATAATATAGTACTACATTATCTTCCGCAAACATACGTGTGAAATAATCTTGTGAAACGAGTAGATTTTTTTAAAGTTGACGTTAGCATTACATTGACAGCAGAATAGCAATTGTGTGATGTAAGTGAAAAAACGAGATAACAATATATTTCATGCTTACAATGATAAAAATATATTTTGGTTCTATTTTAAGCAGTGTTGCTATCATGAAAACCATGATTATGAGATTCGTACCAGCTCACTCAGCTCCAATGCTCAGCTCAAAAGGCCCTAACCAGGAATTTGTTTGAAGGTTGAGGGAAGAAAGGTAATTATACAAACTTTTGAAAACTAAGTTATTACTTTACTAACGTTTTTATTAAATACTGACTTTGGGTTCATGTGTTTTCTGGTCCTTATCTGACTTTTTTTATTCGGTGTAACCCCCTTCCAGTAAAACTCCAGGCTACGGCTACGACCCCGTATGACTCCAACAAAATCTTTGAATGGGACCGTGCCTGAGATATATGACTAGATATATTACGAACGTAGACGAGGCCAAACGAATGTATAAAGATCGTAGATTCGTAGTAGATGGTTTATGCCTACCAATACCACATTGGAAAAAAGCGTGAGTTTATGATAAGTATGTACTAAAAAAAGACCTAATAAATATGTCTTTGGTCAACAACCTAATGCAGCAGTATTTCCAAAGGACTGCACTTACATTCCTTTGACCCAACTTTGACAGCCAATCAAGTGGTTGTGAAGGTACTATTATTGATCGAAGTTGTGAAGTGAATAACTTTGCAGAATCGAATTTACTCGGTCTCAATTCATTTCTTGGATCATGTGTTTGGTTCTGATTGATTTTATTCCAATTGTGGACCATTTATTTTCCAAATACAGATAACAGTAACTATAATCATTACATTGTGCAATATTTTGGATTCTTGCAGTGGAAGCACAGAGAATGAGAGAACCGTCTCCTTAGTGGCCCATTACTCCAAAGATTGTATGTAATTTTCACTACTCGGCTGGCAACACTTGACAAAGAAAATGACGACCGCGACCGGTTCATGACTGACGCTAGTGATGCCAACTTAGCAACTTTAAAGCTAGATCTAGCTATTATTTGGTGACAGCCAGCTACAATTTAATGAAACTTGTAGCTAAACTTTTTAGCTACTTTTTCTAGCAACTTTTCATTTCATCATGAGCCCTCAGGAACAGTGTCAAATGCAGCTATAATATTGTGTTTTGCATAAAGATGTACATGCATAAAATGGACACAGCTGAAAAATATTTAAAATCAAAGAATCATACTGAACCCCAGCCATCGATTATCTTCCCCTTTGATTGTTTTTTTTTATTCAATGACATAAACAAGACTATTTAACTATCAAATCTTGTAATGAAAATAAAAATAAATAATTTGCAGAAATTCACATTTTATTGTAGTTTTTCTGCATCATTAGCTGTTTTAACACATTTAACTACTTCTAGCAACTTTTTGGGGTAAAAAAAACTGGCAATCTAGCTACATTTTTAAAATTGTTTAGCAACTGGGTAAAGCTAGCAGAAGCAGTTGGCAACACTGACTGACGCTTCAGCCTTCACCGCTTCACGTTCTCACGTTTCGTTGTTTCTTGCATTCAATTTATTTTGTTGAGTTTGGTTGCTTTCTATGAAATATAATAAAATAATAATGCTCAATTTAAATACGTGCCTAACTTTCACGAAACTCTTTGTTTATTTTGTTTTACTAACATAATATTAAAGTGTTGTTGGTTCAATTTAAAATTGTGCTCGATGTTGATCAATAATATGAATCCCGTTTCCCTGACACAAAGAAATCCGCTGGTTTATTTGGATATTTCGATTGACGGAGAACAAGGTATGTTTGATCTTGATTTAATTTTAATCCTTACGATCCAGGCCTCGTCATTATTTCTCAGGATGCGCTATATTTCTGCTTATCTATTTCTTTGTAGCTACAGGAAGTAAACGATTAGTGCATCAATTTATATGTGTACTTAGAGGCTGAGAAATTGGCAGGTGTCTTCATTGTCAATCAATGTATTCTACTTTTATAATAATATTAACTGTTGGGTGTATCTATGCTTACTAATCGGTTTTGAGTTATTAAAGAAATGCTAAATTAATTTCAAGTTAAGTACCTACTCTATCTACCTTCTCATGTAGGTATAATCTTGGTAAAACTTTTTCCGGTTTGAGGCCAATCTTTAGGTATTCGGATCATTCTAACAATGAGACAACATTTCTTTATCCTCTAAATGATTCCTTTGCTAAGTTACTTTATGTGTTTTAAACAAGCCATACTAAAAGAGATAAAGTAAAAAAAAAAATCTTAGCCCCTGAAATGCAACAGCAAAAAAAAAAGTAAAAATAAATGGGTCCATTAAGTTTAATCACAATGAACAATCCAGAAACAGTTATTGCATGTCATGGAAATTATCTCAATATGGATTGTTGAATGAATCCATAAAAAAATATTTTATTAATAACTCAGGTACCTATAATAAGTGCTTACATAATTTAAATAGTAGGTATGTAAATAATTTAATTGCATAGATAAATGCATTGACCTTGTGAGTGCAGATTACCTACTGTCTGTAAATTGAATGTGTTTACCTACATGTATTTCTTGTCGAGGGTTGAAAATTGTTGATTTATTTCAGAAATCCCCAATGATAATTATATCCTTAGCAGTGGGGATGGTAATTGTTTTGGTCACATCAAGACAATTAATTTTATGATTATTCATAAATTGTTAATTTCTATATTTTGTTACGCTTGCACACGGAATTTTATACAGCGCCATCTCATATTTATCTCTAAGACAAATACAAGATGGCGCTGTATTCAAACTTGAAAAAACAACTTTCTTATATTTATTTACTAGATTAAAAATAATAAACATAAAATCACATGAATAAACTAGTTATTAAATGTATAGTTTTTTATGTTACAAAAAAATAAAACAAATTATATTTAGATATTTTTTTAAAAGCTTTCTAAGAGAAATACAAGATGGCAGTGTATTCAATTCTGTGTGGAAGCATTTAAAAGTATCAATATTTTATTAAACATTTATGAAAAATTATAAATTAATTGTAAATGTTATCTTATTATACAATAAATATACATTTGTTTATATTATCACCTGTGTATAATCAGCGTGAAATAACTGTTATTTTAAAGTGGTTCTGCTGGGGAGTATGCTCTGTAGCATGGCCACTTTGAATAGATATTTTCCAAGAAACTAACAATATACAATTATTGATATTGTTAAGCTACAAAAATATAGACATTATCTACATTATAAATTTTGACACACTATAGTCAAAGTGCTTCTGCTGTGGAGCATGACACCTTTTTTTGCCAGCCAAGCTAACACAATACTTCTTCTTTCACTTATTTTACGTTAAGTTACCTAGTTATGAATGGGGTACGCCCTAGATCCCTAGAAAGACTTAAACTGACATTAAAGATGACGTTATTCAGAAAGAACAGGTGCGTAGTACTTGCAATCACCACCGCGCCGTGCGTGTATAATGACCAGAAAAATTTATATTGACGAGGCAAAAAGAGTATCGGATATATTAGCGATATGGATCGTTGCAGGTCGCATTCTGTGGTTTCTGCACACCCTCATAGGAATAGGTCGTGAGTTTAAGGTATGTATGTCATGTGTGTGTTGTGTGTGTGCCGACTTCAGCGTCGGGCACTAGCTGCTCGATTGTTTGCTGAACTGGGCCTATTTGGTGCAGCCGTGAGACACACAATGTTCTCTTTATTCTGTTTGGATTATGAGCCTATACTACCTCAAATTAGCAACTCTATTTGTGGTGGTTCAAACTTCGTTTGTAATACTTTCTCATCAGCTTGCACTACAAAGCGGTTGTTACGTCTTTCGCTGCGGCCGAATAGTGCAAAATTAGTGGTATTTTGCGATTTACAAAAAGCTATTGATTGGACTAAAAAAGTTAAACACTAACCGCCTTATCAATAAAAATAGTTAAACCTGTTTTAACTTACGCTTGGTTTATCTCGCATGCCGTCACTTTCTTTTGAATATTTTTGAAGTGAGACGTCATGCGAGATAAACCAAGCGTAAGTTAAACAAGGTTTAACTATTTGTATTAATAAGGCGGTATGATTTTAGTATGTACTTGTAGAATTATTTGGCAAAAAAAATCAGAACGATGACATGTATTTTAGTAGGAATTTTACTCGCTAAAATAAATTTTTAGAGGTCGTGATTTTTTTCTATTGAGCTAAGTTTTTTTTATTTTTTTTAAACTTTGCCCTACACTAGGAATTTCTCCTGTATCGTGGGTGCGTTCACAAACATTTAAACTCACATACACAAATACCCAGACCCGAAACAACTATCTGTAGATCATACAAATATTTGTTCCGTGCGGGGATCGAACCCGCGACACGCAGCGCAGCAGTCCATTGCTTGAGCCACTGCGCCAACCGTGTCGTCAAGTTAGTTGTATTATGTTTTCACGGTTACTAGTCGGTCAGCAAGTTACTAGCATATATCCTGAAGAATATCATATATTTTTCTGATTTTGTTTACTGTAGTGAATCATATGCTTTTACGCATTAAAAAGCTCGCGTTTTACTCCTGTTGGCCTCTTAAGTTTTATTTTATTTTTTATAATGGCATTGTAAGGGTCTTCCACCAGAGATGTGCTAGGTATGCTACGTTGCTATGGATGCGTTTGTTATCCACCAATCTTATTCATTGGTGCACATTGCTTAGCACTGGTGGAAACGGACTCGGCTAAGCTATGTTTTTTATATGGAAAGATGCCTGCTGCTATGCTATCTTCCCTACTATCGAAACAGCATAGCATCAGTGGAAACGGTTACATAGTTTCACAGCTTAGCTATTACATCTTCGCAGCATAGCTGCATTGCACATCCCTGGTGGAAAAGCACCCTTATCCGCAGATGTAGGCAGGCGCGGATCTAGCCCTCAAAAAAGGTTGTGGGCACAGTCACCCGAAAATCGGCCAAATGTGAGTTGGATTATGAACTCACTCATGATCGATAAAGTGACACTATTAGGAACTAAATTGATAATTTTCTGAATCAAAACGTGTATGGGCGCCGACAGGTTTATTTGGGTAAGGAAGGGCGGGGTGTGCATCTTTAGTTTCCCGAAAAGAGCTAAAAAAGGCAGGTTTCAAAAATAAGCGTAATGAGCTCCTATAAGTTAGTACCTGGTTTGAATTTAAGAGGTTTTCTTACTGTCTAAAATTGTGTCTTGTCAGGAGTTACTAAAACAGCCAATTCGAAAACATTGCGAGAGCTAGCTCGAATTTTTTTTACGTCCTCGGAAAAAATAGATTTTTCATTCATACGGGATTGAGAATAGAAAGCAAAGCACTCTGGAAATTCATGCGGAAACGAGACAGGATGTATTCGCGAGCGCAGCGAGCGAGATTTTTTTTGCTTTCTGCCTCGGATAGATTGATTTTTGATTGTTTCGATTTCGGGTGAAGGTGAGGTGGTTCCCCGAGATGAGTTAGAATTTGTCATGATTAAGGCATCGTTCACACCAAATGTATTGTCCACCGCCGACTGTGAGTATGCTCACTGTCTCTATGGATCTACGTAATAGCGTACAGTCGGTTCGGTGTAAACAAGAAGTTAAATATATATTGAAAAGCGATAAACTGCGTAACGCGTGCTCACAGTCAGCGGCGGACAATACGTTTGGTGCGAACGATGCCTAAGACAACACAAGAGCGAGTGGAGCAAGCCGGCCCTCGAAAGTATTAGGTTTTGAAACCGCTTTTGATAATAACATAATGCAGGAGCGAGAGAAGAGAGCTTCACAATTTAAGCATCCCACCCCACCTCCTTAGATTGGATTCTTTTTGTTTATTCATATAGAGATGACAACAAAACTAAACATCAACTTATAAATACCTTAATAAAAAAGGGCAAAATGCAATAGCGAGCGAAGCGAGCTTAAAATAACTGGTTGCTGCCTTGGAATGGTTAGTTTCTGTTGTGCAGAAAGTTAATAATTTATCAAATATCCAAAAAAATTGCAATTTTTTGATAATCTTGGTGGGGTCATGACCCGTGTGACCGTAAAAATGTGACGTCACAAGTCTATTAGGGTTGTGGGCATGCCCACAGTGCCCACAATGGTGGATCCGCGCCTGGGCCTGCAGTCTCTACACTAATAACAGCGCTACGAATGTCTCTACGTCGTATCGATGTCAAATTTCTTTAATAGATTTTCAGCTTTATTTCAACAGCATAAGGTTGAAAATCGATTAAAGAAAGTTTTCGATTTTTCGACTTAACGACATTCGTAGCGCTGTTATTAGTGTAGAGACTGCAGGCCCTGGATGTAGGGACACATTAGACAATTATACATGCCAGTAAGTTTTGAATACAATTTGAGAGTTATAAAGAAATGGGTCAAGGGTATAAAAGATCGCAAACTAAACACGCAACAACGCGGGTATGAATGCAGGACATGGCTTGATTAATACAAGCTCTTTTAGTGACACAAGGTCGTATTGCAGTCGACATGACGTAGCAATCGCCATTGTGGAGCATAATCATGAATTCATTGCATAACGTAACATAAATTTGTAACTTGTACCTATTTTTTTGGTTCAGAAATAAACGTGTGAAGAAATAAAACTACCTAGTGAGATTCTTTTGCTACTTGTCTTTTAGAAGAAGCACTGTAATAGTACATTATGGTACAAGTGTGTAACGTTGGTGATTAGCGCTGAGGCGCCATTGAGACCCGAGCCGTCAGGTGAGGGTCTTAAGAAAGCCGAGGACGGTTCCAAAATATGTTCAAATTTAAAATTACGCCCTCTAGCGGACAAAAAGTCAAGAGTAAAAAAAATATTTAACACCAAAATTGTTTAAATAAAATAAAAAAAGTAAAAAACTAAAACCCGACTACGACAAAAAAAAAACAGTGACCGACCCATAGTCACACTAAACTACCACACCAGTGTGACTACGGCTGATCCGTAGTCACACTGGTATGACTACGGATAATTTAACCTGATCCGTTACCCACAATACTTTTCGATAATCTAAATGACGGACTAAACAGAATCATATTATTTTTTGTCAGTCAACTACCCTATTCGAAACCTTCAACCAAGCATTCTGAATCTCACAACAATCTATGAGCTATTTTCTAGGAAGTTAATTTTAGCCTTAAGTAGAGATAATGAACTTTTTTGCTGCTAGCATTGATACATCGACTAAGGACGACTTTATTTTGTTTCAGCGGGCCGTATTGTTATAAAGTTAAGAAGTGATGTGGTGCCAAAGACTGCGGAAAACTTTCGAGCGCTTTGTACGGGCGAAAAGGGAACTGGGAGCAGCGGGAAACCTTTACATTTTAGAGGCACGCGGTTTCACAAAGGTAAATACAAAAAATAGGGAGTCTACTCGTTTTTTTACACTGAATCTTCTTGAACCGGACAGAAAGAGCTTCAAGTCCATACAAAGAGAGATAAACTTGACGACACGGTTGGCGCAGTGGCTGAACGATTGGGCTGCTGCGCTGCGTATCGCGGTTTCGATCCCCGCACGGAACAAATAATCGTATGGCCTACAGATAGTTGTTTCAGGTATGGGTGTTTAGTTTGTGTATGTGAGTTTTAATGTTTGTAAACAAACCCACAATACGTGGGAAATTCCTAGTGTGGGGGCAATGATTTAAAAAATAAAACTTGGTTTCGATTTCCAAGTCGGATAAAGTGCTATTGAGGAATGCCTGATGGAAACACTAGGCTCGCACCTTATTACATAGAACTTAATAATAACTGGCGAAATGTGGGTGTACTAGTATTAACACCCACATTTTCCTATAATCTTCTTCATCTTGCTCTTTGGGATTAACGCGTGGTGTTAGCGTATGTATGTAGTAAATTAAATGATGCGTTTTTTTCAGCTGTCACCCAATTTATGATCCAAGGAGGTGACATAATCAACGGTGATGGTAGCGGTGGCGAAAGCATTTATGGACCCACATTTGAAGATGAAAATTTTAGATTAAAGGTACTTTGAGAAAACCGTCTTTTTCCAACTATATTACGGTTTGCGGGTTCCAGTCGAACTAGATGAAGATTAAGTAGCAATAAGTTACATTGAGCAACTGTTTATGGGATCTCCAGACCCCAGTTAGTGGGTACTACGATATCCGATGAAGATGATATCAGACTTTCGGGTACATTAATGAAACATTTGATGCAGATTTATGCATCTCTGCTAGCTAGTTAGTTGTTGGTTGAAAGTTCCAGTGCAAAATTCATTATAACATCAAATTATTAAACTAGTCAAATAAATGATCTTAAAAGTATAGGATACTAGCTGATGCCCGCAGCTTCGTCCGCGTGAATGTCGGTTATCGCGACCAAAAGTAATCTTTTCATTCCTTTCAAACGCCGTTTTTTCTCAAAAAAAGTAGCCTGTGTTCTTTCTCAGGCTCTAGACCTAATTTTATTTAAATCTGTTCAGTAGTTTTGGCGTGAAAGCGCGACAGACAGACAGAGTTACATTCGCATTTATATTATTAGTAAGGATTGCACTGCTCATTGTGTGAATAGGGCTTTACCATTTCATACATTAAATAGAAATAAACGTGACGCATGCGCGCCAATTCCACATATGTGAACCACCACTCTCAATCGTTACAAGTAATTTGGTCAAATTATCCCAGAAACCATGTCTCGGAAAGTACGTTAAGCAGTTGTCAATTGTAGATCATTGACAATGAGTAGTTAGAACCTGAAGATCTGACAACCATTGTTACCAAGGGTTATCGTATCCCCGTCGGGGCTAAGGGCTAAGAAGGAACATGGGTGGTTTTTAGTCAGTAGAAGTCTGACACTATACCGCTCTGCACAGAGCGGGAGGAGTCATTTGACGATTTCCTACCCCAAAAAAAAAAAAGGTTTGTCGTATCACCCAGTAACTGGTTTGTGGCGGTCAGAACAGCAGGCGATCTATGTAAAATACTTCCTTACATAGTATAAAACAAAGTCGCTATTTTTGTCTGTTTGTTTGTCTGTATGCTTAAATCTTTAAAACTACGCAACGGATTTTGATGTGGTTTTTTTTTAATAGATAGAGTGATTCAAGAGGAAGGTTTTAGTATATAATTTGAACGACATACACGCGGGTGAAGCCGCGGGCATCAGCTAGTAATCTATATAATATTCAGCGGTATCCGTTTCGACTGGAAGCCAATACCAACATAGTTAGGAACAAACATTTGATGTTCTCAGGAAACTAAAACTCATTTCAAATTTCTCGTCTAGCACGATCCAGGTGTCCTAAGTATGGCAAACAGTGGACGGCCCAACACCAACGGTTCTCAGTTCTGCATCACAACGGTGCCGTGCACTCACCTAGATGGCACCAATGTCGTGTTCGGCGAAGTTATGGCAGGTATCGGCATTGTGAAGGAGATACAGAAGTTCGGTGACGGAGAACATTGCCGCCCCACGGTGGTATGTTGGTAATCACTGCTTTTTTTAAATGTTTTTTTTTCGTGTCACTTATTACTTGCACCCGCTTATTCAGAAAAACATTGCTTAAGTTCGAACTATATTCGGCATCTTGAATTTGATACAATGTCATGTGTGAAAATTATATTGAAAGGGTTTTGAACTTTTTTGTATGGGAGCTGGCATATCGACCCACCGCCATTTTGATTTTTTTTTCGAAATCGCGGCCCACGATGTAAGTGGTATATGGATAGAGGGCAAGCTGATATGCCACATCGGTTCTATCCCCTTTTTACCAGCATATTTACACTTTGACTATGTAATTTGAGATCTTAAAGATTAACGCAGCCTGTCAATCATTGCTTATAGTGCGTCATGATTTTGTTGGCGTTGTCTCATCTCATCGGGTCAAAATGTCGTGCGAAAAGTTTTGAGTATGAATGGGGATGTATATAAGAGTAGAGAAAGACCAAAGAAATGATGGATGGACTGTGTGAAGGATGATATGGCTAGAAAGATGGTGTCTCATGAAATGAGGAGTCATAGAGAAGTTTAGTATGGAAGAAGAAGACATACTGTGTCGACCCCAAATGAATTGGGATAAGGACAGGAGAATGAATGCGAATAGAGCAGTGGTGGCTCAGTGGTGGCGGCCCCGACTTACGAACAGTGAGTCGTGGGTTCGAACCCAGTCAGGCGCATTACTTTGTGTAATTTATTTCATCATCACTTTTTATTTTACCACTTTGTCGGCGTGATTGATACACATATTGGTACCAAATTTCAGCTTTCTAGTGCTAACGGTCACAGAGATTAAGCGAGGACGGACGGACGGACAGACAGACATGGCGAAACTATAAGGGTTCCTAGTTGACTACGGAACCCTAAAAAGGGTATTTTCGGAAACAATTTATTTAGGGTCTGCGCTGCATGTCTTTTTCCACACTTCTCTACTACATATCATTTCAGCAGTCACTGCCTTTCTAGCCATGTCATCCTTCACACAGTCCATCCATTGTCTCTTAAGCCTTCCCTATATGAAAATAATCAAGATATTGTTTTATTTGACAGGAGTGTGTGATTGAGGACTGCGGTGAAGTCATAACTAGTGACTGGGATGTCTGCTGTCAAGACGGCACTGCTGACAAACTGCCCGAGTACCCTGAAGACTACAGAGACGAACACATAACGGTAAGGAACTAATATTAAAGTACCTCTTTCATCACCATTAACAATACCTTCCAGGATAATTCTGAAAAGAAAGCGTAATTTTATATTATACCATACCTATTATTGGAATCAAAAACAGGTCACAATTATAGACCCATTAATTTTAATGGCAATAGTTATTCTTGGTCCTGTGCGACTGGGCCTATCCCAGCTGTAACGTCTCTTTGTGCCTATTGGCTTTGTTCTGTTCTACCTCTTGCTGATATGGAGGGAAGTGGAAATTATGTTTTCCTCCGCTATTCTTTTCTGACAAATTTTCTTCGTGGGATCAAAACAGCATTTTTTTTCTCTGCGACTTCGTCGAGCTTCATTGTCTCGGCACTTTCTGGTTCTGGCCATTTTCGATTCTGGGTTTCAGGAGTTACCGTGTTTTGAGAGTAGTGTGGCCACTTGTCCCAATTCATAAAATAAAACCACGCGTGTAATTCCCGAAGGCTACATCAAAAAAACAAGGCTCCGTGACTGCTACAAAGAAATTCCTGAGGGAAAAACCCAATGACACTTTCGAGTCTTAGGTACTCAGTAATAACTGTGCAGTCGAGGTCAGATAAGCAATCGCTCCGTGTGGGTCTGGGTGTTGTATGTGAGTTGAAATGTCTGTGAATGCACCCACGTTACAGGAGAAATTCCTAGTGTGGGGCAACCTTAAAAAAAGAAGACTAAATGCATAAGATTTGCTTTACCGAATGTTAAAAGTAGTGATTGTGATATACTATTAAATAACGAGAAACTGGAATTCGTAGATGAAACGGTTTTCCTGGGGATTGCGCTTTATTTAAGGCTACAATGGCGTGCTCATTTAACATCTCTTGCAGGGCGGCTAAATTCGGCAGCATATGTCATTAGAAAAATCCGTCAGTTTGCTGATGTAGGTATTCTTGTCATTGCAGGTAGAACAATTAATGTCATCTATAAGGGATGTGAAGACCGTCGGCAACTGTTACTTTGGCGAGGGCAAATACAAGTCAGCAGTTAGGAAGTATCGGAAGTGCCTCAGATATTTGGAACACGTTTTTCTTAGGTTAGAAGAAGTTAAGGACGTGGACACGAAGGAACAGAGTAAGTAGTATTCTGTTATTATAACTGACTAGCTGTTGCCAGCGGCTTCACCCGCTACAACTAGAAAATTATTTCACGGGAAGATAAAATCGGGATAGAAACTATCCTATGTGTTAATCCAGGTTATAAACTGTCTGTGTACCAAATTTTATCCAAATCCGTTCAGTAGTTTTTGCGTGAAGAAGTAACAAACATACACACACACTCACAAACTTTCGCCTTTGTAATAAGCGTGATTGCTTCGTTGGTCCAGTGGTAGCATGCGTGACTGAGCATAAAGTCTAGGGTTCCGGTTCCATGGACAATGTTATTATTATGAACGGTATTTAAAGAAAGATCTTGTGAAAAAAAAATATTTTAATTTATAATTTCTCCTCTAGAATTCATAGTTAATATTAGAAGTCATCAAAATCTGTATACTGGTATTCATGGTTATTTATAACATAGTTGACAAAAGTCTCGGCAGATGATGAGTGGGATGTTGCCATGCGATTCAATGTTATTCAAACGTGCTAGACATGGGCACAGAAAACATCACTTATATTCTATTATTAGGCCAATCAAGGGACATTGTGTGTGTCCGATTAAGAAAATATATGATTAGATCAGGTTAAGCTTTTTTTCTACATATAAACGTGTACTAAATTAGGATATTGTGAAGTGCCTGCTGGAGTGGGAACGCGCTCAGCGGGCCGTCCTCAAAGTACTTTAGGGAAAGCCGCGTCGTTTTTCCACGGACGAATTGTATAAGGAGGCCGGAGTCTTACGCGTACGTCAACTGTTTGTCTTAGGGTCACTTTTAAACCTCATAAAAGTCAACAAAAACGCTCTTGTTACAGTAAGAGAGGTAGGAAAGTCGCGGAAAGAATACCCCTCCCAAAAACAAAAACCCTCTTCGCAGCCCGACTTTCGTCGTACTTCCCTATATGAGTTTTTAACGCTATTAGCAAAAGCTTCTGTGTTCCCAACAACTACTCTGAAGCCAAAATAAAACTCAAGGACTGGTTGCTGGGCCGGACTTATGAGGAAACAGAAGGTTTAGTATGCAGCTGAAGTTAAAAATACCCTGTACTCACACACTAAGATGCAACACATACACACTCTCACAATCACTCACACACACGCACACATCCCACAACCCCACACACCCTACAACACCGCCACACCTACTCACCGCAACTGTTTGTTTGTACGCAAATTATGATTCTTTTTTTTTTGTATGTCTCAATGTTATTAATTATTATTATTTGATCTTCATTTAATTGTTTTTTGTATGTCTCAATGTTATTATTATTTGATCTTCATTTAATTGTTTTTTCATATTTTTTTCATTTCAATGTTTCTAATTATTCCTAATTAATGTAAGATATTTCGCTTGCGCTAGCAGAACTATGAGAATGTTAACTCTGTGAAGTGTCTAAGTCACCAAGATACAGGCTGTGCCTAGTTTGGGACCCGTTGTTAATCCTATCAGATTTCTGTTGTAAGCTAAATAAACGAATATTGACCCATTTTCGTCTGATCTGGGTGCCCTAGATCTTAAATACGAGGTAGACTAATGATGCTTATTGTCCTTGGGCCTGTCTAGACGCACGTAAACGAACTATTACAATACGATTACTTCTTACTAATATTATAAATACGAAGTAAGGATGGGTGTTTGTTAACAGTAATAAGCTTCATCATCAGCTTAAACTTATACATCAAAATGTCAGCTATTGTGTAAAAAAAGTGTATACGCCGCCGAACCCTCGGGTGCAAGCTAGTGTTTTGTCTTTCCAAGTGCGTGCGCCCTCTGACAACTGTTAGTATTTTAAGGCGCTTTGCACATGGAGCAACTATTGCAGCAACTTTCAACTAGCTATTTACATTTATATTTCAATTGGAATACGCACACTTAGCAACTCTAGTTTCGAGCTCCGGTGATCGTGAACTGTTGACGAACACCGGAACTCGAAATTCGACTTGCTATGTGTGCACAGTAAAATTGAAATATATTTTTCGCGGGCCACCCTGGAAGTTCAGCCTTAAGACGACATTGTACCTGGTCAGACGTATTAAGGCCGGCCGCTCAGTGACGGCATGGCACGGCAGGTTGTGCTGCGGCATCCCGTGGCATCCTGTGGCATGTCGTTGCCACACTCAATCAGTGTGAAAGACAAAAACCACGCGCGCGCCACTGCGTCTTCTCCCTCCCTTGCCCACGCAAACCTACCGGACTGCGCCCCATTAACCTAAATGACCGCAGCACAAGTTTCGACCTTATTTCAACCAATTTAGCAATCATAATTCCTCGACACAAAGTGACCCATACGTCTCGCGGGATGCAGTGAGCGCGCCGGCCGGCCTTTATAGACAAAGCAATAAGATTATAATTTGACTGCGTCATAATGTATGGGAACGTGTTTTCTTCTAAGTTGGGCAAGACACATAATATGTTCGGATCGGCTTGATTCGGCTATATCGCTTGACGGCACTGTTGGCGCAGTGGTTCAAACAGTTGACTGCTGCGCTACGTGTCGCGGGTTCGATCCCCGCACGTAACAAATATTTGTATGGCCTACAGATAGTTGTTTCGGGTCTGGGTATTTGTGTATGTGAGTTTAAATGTCTGTGAACGCACCCACGATACAGGAGAAATTCCTAGTGTGGGGCAACGTACTTTTAAAAAATAAAATAAAAAAAATCGCCTGCCATTCATACTTACGGCTTCAGGATATATCTTTATTTTATTGTCCCACTCTAGTAGTCCAAGATCCCAGGGCCGTCAGACGTCACTTATTTTCTGACGAAGGAAATGTGGGCGATTGAGTAGTGTTAGTATGAACTAAGAACACACTACTACCAGCTAGCTTGCTTGGACGGCCACAATTTTCAGGTATCAGGTCAGGTCAGGTTTTTTAAATAAAATTAATACAAATTGACGAAGATAAAATGCGTCGTGTCGTGACGTCACTTGTAGGTAAAAAATGTACTGACATGTAACGTTTTCGAGGAGTTCACGAGTTTTCGAAGTACTGTATCGTCTTAATTTTTGTTTACGTGAAAAATGAAAAAATATGTGTTAAATTTTTCTGGAAATCCATCTGACGGAATAATTAGTTTTTTTTGTCCGATCCCCTATTGGCGATGAAGCCATCCAACGCTTCCCGCCATCTTCTCGGTCTGCCGTGACCCCCCTAATAATATTTATTGTTAAACAATATTTATACTAATATGATAAAGCTGAGGAGTTTGTTTGTTTGGTTGGTTGAACGCGCTAATAACAGGAACTACTGATAAGAATTGAAAAAATCTTTTTATGTTTGACAGCCCATTTATTGACGAAGGTTTTAGCCTATGTAACATCACGCTACGACCAATAGAAGCGGAGCATAAATTAAAAATGTAACTATACCACGCGGACGCCGTCGCAGGCAAAAGCTAGTCATATAATTAAATGTTCTGGTTCTTACATTAGGATTCCCTTTGTTATAGTTATTGTAAAGACGTTATTTTTTGTTTACAGTACAAGAAATAAGAACAACATACGTATTGCAGTGTAATCTCAACATGGCGGCTTGCTACATGAAGTTAAAGGATTATAGGTCTACTGTCCAATTCAGTACGTCGGTAAGTTGCTCATTTGTATTCACTGTCTGGTATATGGTGTTGGATTCGATTCAGGTCAGGCAATGTGTTGTTCCCGTCGGGACTGCGGGTTGTGCGAAAGAGATACCGCGGCCTAGGTATAGAGGGCTAAGAAGGAACATGGGTGGTTTTTAGACGGTAGAAGTCTGACACTCCCTACCGCTCTGCCCAGAGCGGGAAGAGTCATTTGATGATTTCCCACCCTCTAAAAAAAAGGCAATGTGTTGTTGGGTTATTCTGTCAGGAATTTCTCAGTAGCAGACACGTAGGCTTTGTTCAGTTGATGGCAATAGGTTCGCCCCCTATTACATGGAACTTAATAACAGCTGGCGAAGTGCGGGTGGACTATTAGGCTCACCTTTGGAATCTATAATTTGTAGATTTGACTTGACAGTCGTCACAGGTAGTAAGTGGCCCGTAAATCTTACAGCCAGTCTGACAGACGTTACAGACGTGTTTGTCGTATAACCCAGTACTAACTGGGTTTTCGAGGTCAGATAAGCAATCGCTCCATGTAAAATACTGGTATTCAACTGCATCCGGTGCCACTGGAAGCTGACCCCAATATCTATATAAATAAAAAGAGAAGTCCTGACTGACTGACTGACTCATCAACGCCCAGCCCAAACCCTTGGACCTAGAAAGCTGAAATTTTGCACAGAGGTTCCCTTTATAATGTAGACAAGGAATAAGGAAGGATTTTTCGAAATTCAACCTCTAAGGGAGTTAAATAGGGGATGAAAGTTGGTATGGAAAATCGACATTTTCACGCGGGCGAAGCCGCTGGCAAAAGCTAGTCTTCTATCTATATAAATAAAAATAAAACCGACTTCGACAAAAAAAAACACTCAAAAGTGAAAAATAAACTTGAGAAGAAAAATCAGTTTCTGAAGTCGGTGACTTTTGTTTCTTTGATTTCATTTTTTTGTCACCGACTTCAGAAACTGATTTTTCTTCTCAAGTTTATTTTTCACTTTTGAGTGTTTTTTTTTGTCGAAGTCGGTTTTATTTTTTGTAAAAAAGTTTTTATTTTTCACTTTTTAGTGTTTCACATGTGCTTACCCCTTCACAGCGCACCGGCGTGATGTTATGTTAGGAACTGGTGTAAACAATAGACAGACAATATGAGATTTCAGCAATCCCAGTCCATTAGCTATCATTTATTGAGGAGTTCCGTTGCCTATCTCCGAAGTTCTTCATCAGATCTTCACAAAATAGTTTTTATAACCTTTATAGTGAGTACAGGCGTGATATTATGTTGTGTGATGGCGTAAACAATGCTTAGATATGCTATAGCAACAATCGCGGTTAATCTGCTGTTATTTATTGAAGAGTTCCCCCGATTTCTACAAGATCCAATCATCAGATATTGAAATGGTGACAATGGGACCACACGGGAAGCACCAGCTTTCAAATGAAAAAAGAATCATGAAAATCAGTTCACCCAGTCGCAAGTTATGAGTGAACAAACATAAAAAAAAAAAAAAAAAAAAAAAAAAAAAAAAAAAAAAAAAAATACAGTCGAATTGATAACCTCCTCCTTTTTTTGGAAGTCGGTTAAAAAGAGAAGTCCTGACTGACTGACTGACTGACTCATCAACGCCCAGCCCAAACCCTTGGACCTAGAAAGCTGAAATTTTGCACAGAGGTTCCCTTTATAATGTAGACAAGGAATAAGGAAGGATTTTTCGAAATTCAACCTCTAAGGGAGTTAAATAGGGGATGAAAGTTTGTATGGAAAATCGACATTTTCACGCGGGCGAAGCCGCTGGCAAAAGCTAGTAGTTAAGGCAAGGTATATAATGACGATGTAATGCTTAGTTGACGGCTTTGTGAAGGGTCCGTCAACACCTTGTATAAATTCCATCTTTTTCTTAATCTCATACTCACTATAGTAACTGTTTTAAAAACTTCCCTTATTTTCGTTGTTATTAATTACTATTTTAAGGCACTTTACAGTCATGTTATAAATGATATTGTCTTTTTCTCCGCAGGTACTAGAAATAGACCCAAGGAATGAAAAGGCTCTATACAGGCGCGGCCAAGCGAATTACGCCCTTAAAAACTACGACGACGCTCTCACGGACCTAAAACAAGCGGACAAAGTGTCTCCTAACAACAAGGCTGTGTTAAAACTTTTAGACGAAGTAAGGTTAACAAATAAGAGTTATAATGATATTCAAAAACAACGGCTGTCAAAATTTTTTCGTGACCAAAAAGAGAACGCGACGTTTATCGAGATCACATGTGAGATCACCCATGAGGTCGCCACCGATGAGATCGCAGATCACTGAACTAAGACTGACAGTAGTTATACGTAGGATTATGTAGACAATACGCTTTTGCGGTCGTAAGGAGTTAGCCCACCACAGATATAGAAAGATCTAGATAACGCAAGTATCGCGATCTGTATAATAATAATAATAAATATTTTGGGGATTTTGGGGGCAAAATCGCTGGGTTCAAAAAAAATTTTTTTCCTATACCATCGAGTAGGGTATCAAAATGAAGGATTTTAAAAGGAGATTACAAAAATATATCACACTTATATGTTTAAAAGAAATTTAAAGTGACAAATCCTATAAACAAGCACAAAAGTTAAATCATCTGCGAAGATTTTTACGCGACCAACGAAAGAACAAACACAAACAAAGAACTAAAAAGCGGGAAATAAAAAAAGTAGTTAAAAAACTAAAAAACCCGACTGAAAAAACTTGGAAGCAGGCGGGGTCATTTGAATATTAAATTATGAAATGAAAATAGAATGGACCCCGCCTGCTTCCAAGTTTTGTTAGATTTAAAATGTGCTTGTTTTTTGCTTTTCAGTTTTTTCAGTCGGGTTTTTTAGTTTTTTAACTACTTTTTTGACTACCTATTATGACGTCACCAGCACTTTAAATCGGAAAATCAAACCGAGTCAAAGACGCCACCGCGTACGGTGCCTCCTTCGCCCCAACCCCTGCCTTTTGCACCAGCGTCGATGTCCGACTAGCGTTATACACCAATGCAAACTAAGCGCGAAATTGGCCACTTACGATTTTTGTACGTAAGATAGGCACGCGAAGTAGTTGCTCTTGCGTTATCTAGGTCTGTCTATATCTGTGTCGCCCACTGTCGGTGTTGCCACGTTCGGATTTTTAAATGAACAAATGCGACGATATTTTTTTTCTCACATGACAGCTTATTTAGATGTAAATGTTTATAGTTTTAAAATAAATTCGGGTTTTTTATATTGTTTTTTTTTTTTAATCAGGCAGCATCGATTGTGGTGGCTATAAATGGTTTGTTAGTTTAGATTGTTTCGAGAAGGTACTACTTAAAGTAATCTTGCCATGGCAGGCATTTTGAAGGAATTCATAAAAAAATGCCGAAGCTACTGTGTCTACTTTTTCTAGACCACTATGATTCCAATTATGGCAGTGATTTTTAATGTAATTTGGACTGAAATTAAATCCCATTATTTGTAGATGCGTACGAAATACTGTAAGCGAGTAGAAGTTTATTATAATTACATTTTTAATATTATGTGAAGTAAAAACGTATTATTTCACTTGTGAATGGTTTTATGAAATTGAGAAGAATCACAATAAATGACATTTTTTTTGTGTTTTTGTATTAGTTACGTATTTTCTAATTGGTATGTTTAAGTTAAGTGGTGCTGCATTATTAGAAGATGTGCAGTTTGTGTGATAACCATAAGGTTTATTTTTCATTGTATTGACTAAAACTTTATGCCGAATGTTCTAAGGTAGCCTTCTAAATTCAAAGGGCATAAGTGTCAATAGCCCTTCGCAATTTTTTCCAAACTTTTTGTGGTATTTGTTCTTAATCAAAATTTATTTTTGCTATGAATTTGGGTACAAAAAGATCTTAACTTTGTAAAAGCAGTTCCAACAGTTGTTGTGTGCATTCAGAAAAATTCTACAAAAAAGTGCAATCCCCTTAAGGTCTAACATTTAATTTCGAATAATAATTAGGTCTCCGTGCAAAAAAAATTAAACCCTTTGAAATTGTTAACAAAATCCCATTCAAACGGTTATTCTTCAAAACGGCTGGACCGATTTTGACGGGACTTTTACTGACAGATCGGTGATGTTTTTTAATGGAGTAACTAAGGCTAGTTTTATTTTAGAAAAAGGCTTAGGTTTCCCTGCAAAAAAAAAAATAAAGCCCTTGATATTATTAATAAAACTTGATTCAAATATGGAAGTAATATTTTTTATAGTCATTTCAAGCGAATGAAGGTCGCGGTGCACTCCTAGTGTTGTAATAATTTTATTAAAAATTCATCACATTATGGTCGACATACGACTACACACGCTGCAATTTTTAAATGATATAATGCCCCTCGCTCGCGGCGACTTTTTGTAGCAATGCTGTCGAGCATTCGCATCGATACAGTCGCAATGCCGTCGCTAGCTGTTTACCCTCGCCCACAAAACTAACGTGTGTTAGTAGCGATGCTGTCGCTCGTTTACGAAAGCACGACCGCATCGCTACAAAAAGTCGCCGGGAGCAAGGGGCCTAAGGCGCTTTGAGCAACTATTGCAGCAACTGGCAACTAGCCGGCAATTAGCTGTTTCCATATTTATTTGTTGTTTTTTTGTTTTTAATGAGCACGATCATTTGTTCTGTGTCTGGGTGTAATTTATCTATAATATGTATGTAATTAGAAATATATAAGTATGTTTATCAGTTGTCTAGTACCCATAACACAAGCTCTGCTTAGCTTGGGACTAGATGGCGTTGTGATAGTTGTGGAATATTATTATTATTATTATTATTTCAATTGGACTGCGCACACATACATAGCAACTCGAGTATCGAGTTCCGGTGACCGTGAACTGTTGACGATCACCGGAACTCGAAACGCGAGTTGCTATGTGTGCGTAGTCCAATTGAAATATGTGTAAACAGCTAGTTGCCAATTGCCAGTTGCTGCAATAGTTGCTCCAAGAGCAAAGCGCCTAAAACATTTTGAATTTCGTGGCATTCTGTAAAGCACGATCTAAAACAGAACTCATTTCCATTTATTTATTATCTATTTGATATTTTTATTTGTATAAAACAATAGGGTATTTCACCAAAAAAATCTAATTAGTCCGTCTGTTAGATTATCGAAAAATATTGGATACGTGTTTTTTGTTTTATCAATATAATAAAAATTGACGAAAATAAAATGTGTCAAAGATCAAGAGTGGGGGTTTTTGGCGTCACTTAGTGGGTAAAAAAGTACTATCCTTATGACGTCACACGACTTGACACGACTTTTCGAAGCACTGTATCGTCTTCATATTTTGTTTACGTGAAAAAAGAAAAAATACGTGTCCATTATTTATTGAAAATCTATCTGACGGACTAATTAGATTTTTTTGGTGAAATACCCTATTCTCACGAATTTTATGTTATCACAAAATTATACATCACATGAACTTGTGTTTGAAATTATTTTTCCCAGTTTCTGGGATAGGCTGACGTAGATTTGGGCGTGACGCACCGTGTTGCTAAAGTCCTAAAATCTATATATATAAAAGGAGAACTGACTGACTGACATATCAACGTACAGCCGAAACTACTGGGGCTAGGAATGTGAAATTTTGCACACGGCTTCCTATTATAATGTAGGGGAGCACTAAGAAGGGGTTTTTGGAAATTCAACCCCTAAGGGAGTTAAATAGGGGATGAAAGTTTGTATGGAAAATCGTCATTTTTGTAGTTAAACCGACATCCACGCGGGCGAAGCCGTGGGCAAAAGCTAGTTAATAATACTTACTGCCGCACTCAGAGAGCTTTGAAGATTACTTAGGCCATCACTTAGGTTTTGACAGTTTTGTCATACTTTTGTATTGTATTTTGTATGTTAAATCTTTACTCTCAGTCTCCTTGGTCGCTGACGGATAGGTAACTCGTTGCCTGTATTAATCCTGTGCTGAACCAGTCCAGTTCTCCCTATGTCAGCATCATTCGTTCATTCATAAACCAGCGTCGGGCACTAGCTGTTCGGCAATTTGCTGAACTGGACCTATTTGGCGCAGCCGTGAGATGCACGCACTCTTTTGTATTTTTTATTTTCAATTTAGTTTTTTTTGTTAATTTTATTGTGTTGTGTACACTTATGGCCTGTGCTGAATAAATGTGTTTTCTTTCTTTCTTTCTTTCTTATTCGTAGAGAAAGTGACGGCTTAAGTTATCATTAAATATCACTGAAACCGCAGTAAAAAACTAAAACTAATATTTGAATTACTTACCCTTTAAATGAACCATCGCACTCCTTTGACTGAGTAGAGAGTAGTGAGTCCTGTACTAGTTTACAGTCCTTTGATTCTTTTTTTTTGTAAAATGGTCCTTTATGGTTTATGATTGTCTCGTTGGCCTAGTAGTCGCAAAAGCGACTGCTGTGCCTGAAGTCATCTTTCGATTCCCAGGTCTGGCAAAGTGTTAGTGTTTTTCCATCCGGAATTTCTCGGTATCCGCCTTAAGTCTGGATTTGTGCCCGGTTGTTGGCAATAGGCTCGCCCCTATTACATGAGACTTAAACGTAACTGGCGAAATAATAATAATCATTTTATTTCAGGCAACTAATAATAATAATAATATTCCACAACTATCACACAACGCCATCTAGTCCCAAGCTAAGCTAAGAGAGCTTGTGTTATGGGTACTAGACAACTGATAAACATACTTATATATTTCTAAATACATACATACTATAGATAAATTACACCCAGGCCAGGCCAGGTAATTACACTAAGGCCCTTAAGTAAAATAAACACACTAAACAACAAACAAATTAAACAAATATAAATAATAACAAACTAATACTTACTAAACATTAAACTGTAACTAAAACTAAACACGTAATGTCGGCGTCGTGTTTCGCTGCGAGGTGTCGCGTTACCGTCCTCGGAAACGTCGGAAAACGACACCTTTCGGCCAAAAGTCCTTCAAAAATGTGGGTGTACTACTGGGTACACCTCTGCCTAACCCTTCGGGGGTTACAAGCGTGATGTTATGTTATAAACTTGTGGTAACGAGAATAAAGGTCACTGTCTTATAAAATCGAGGAGTAAAGTAATGAAAACATTATTGCGAGCATCGAGATATAAGTACTAACGTACTAGAGAAGCTACGTCAAATAACTGAATTGTCCCATTTCGTAATTTGAATCTTTAGTTCGCTGCAGCGCTAAAATAATAACAATTCGTCTAAACCGTAACTAATTTACCACAAGTTAAAGAAAAGTAGTAAATTAGTTCAGTTTCCGGTCTTAAGCGCCATGTAAATCGGCACTTACGCGTTTTCTTCGGCGACGATGCGGCGCAATCGCCGCAGTTGAACGGGACAAAGTAGGAATTTACGGTGTCTTCTCTAGTACGTTAGTACTTATATTTATCTCGATGATTGCGAGCTGCTTCGCTTTTTTATTGTAATGCGAGACGCTTCGGTCCGGTGCTGGTAATGTGCGCGTAGCTTAAATATCACATCATCATCATCATCATCATCATCCACAGCCCCAAGCTCATCCGTTGCTGGGTATAGGCCACTCTTTTCTTGTGCCAATATCACATAGGTACGATCAATTATGAAATATTGAAACAAATTACGTTACGCTTAGTGGCATCAAGCTAACCTCCATTTACATCTGTGCTGAGCCTTTTGGGGATCACAGGCTTGATGTTATGTTATACTATTTTAATTCGGGGGTGGGGTAAGGGATACCGACGCACAAACACCCCTTAAATAAATGATAATTATGTAAAAATTAAAATTTCTATATGTGTTGTCCAGTACGAATTCAAACTGCATTTATTTCAATTAGACCATTACAGGCATTTTTGAATGTCAGAAAAACAAATATATAAGGTCCCATTAAAATA
This sequence comes from Diarsia dahlii, assembly GCA_949775195.1. Lineage (NCBI taxonomy): Eukaryota > Metazoa > Arthropoda > Insecta > Lepidoptera > Noctuidae > Diarsia > Diarsia dahlii. Next base: position 20,562,821 of record OX459197.1, on the reverse strand, counting down.
GGTGGACAAAATTTCAGAAATCATTCAGACCACCAAATTAAAGACGATGGTAAAAAAAAATATAAGAAAAACGCATTTAAGTACCTACTCATAAAGGATGAGTTTGTTCTAGAGTGCCGACAATTCATTATTTTAAGGTTCAAAAAAATCTATTTTTTTTTATTTAGAAATCTTTGGTTAGACCTACTGAATGCTGTGTTAAAATTTGTCCACCTATTTTAATGGGACCTTGTATAACAAAACCTCCGCCGCGTCCTGTCTGTCTGTTCACGATAAACTCGAAAAACTACTGCAGCGATTTTCATTAATTGATAGAGTGGTTCTCGAGGAAGGTTTTATTATATTTTTTTTTTCGAAATTCAACCCATAAAGTTCAAAAGGGGATGAAAGTTTTTTGGAATATTTATCGCCATCCACGCGGGTTAAGCCGTGGGCAAAAGCTAGTACAATATATCGCACACCTAGTTATAGACTAGCTCAACTCAAAATATCACTTTTTTCAGGAATCGAAAAAAACGTTTTACTTCATTTCTATTTAGTATATTAAAAACTTTCTTGTATGTTCTTGTATGTAATTTTACGTTTATATTTATTGTGATAATGGTCTTCCATCAAATAACAGTAACACTGTACAATTCCATTTTTTAGAGTTAGGTTGGTATTTATGACAAAATCATTGTTTAATATTTTTACTAAATCGAATTGAACTCATATTAATGGCTTTTTTTTACTTAGTGTACTATTAATCTGTATTTATTTATCAAGTATTAATCAAAAATAGTGGTGTATCTACGCTATATTTGATTTATTTTCTGTACGATCATCATAATAAAACAAATATCTTAATAAAGAAATTACCTTTATTTAGGTCACAAAGAAATAAAGAAAACTAGAAACAAAACTTTTGAAAATCTCGAGAAAAATCCTGTAAACTTACGAATAGGTTTTGGTACATAAACATTATATTTAACGTTAATTATTTATTTATTTATATTTATATAAGTATACTTTATTGTACACCACAAAAATACATAACAAAAGAAAACATAATATACACTCCAAAACATACAATGGGCGGCCTTATCGTATTATTGTACTTAACAAAGTATATATTTAAAAAAAAATACATAATTATTTAAAAAATGACTGGTCAAAGATTATTATAGACTTTGCTTTGATACAAAAACACTTATTACTAATTTAACTAGTATTATTGTTCATTATCTTTTAAATCAGTACTAAAACAGTAGTAGTAGTATCTTCTTCATTAATAATAAAAATAGCATGTTCCTAGTATTGTTGGGTACACAGATGACAGCACTGTCATGGAGAGTTATACATCCAGCCAGCGTAAAAGCCGGCGGTGATGTAGTACGTTCATTGAGAGAGGCAATGGTAGAGCGAACGAATTCAGCCTTAAGACTTGTCTCCAAGTGGGGTGACGACAATCTGGTTGATTTCAACGCCACCAAAACGTAAAAGTGTGTCTGTTCACTGCCAAAAGGAGTCCCGTTTAATCTGGCCCCTAGTTGCCGGAGTGCGTCTGTACAAGTTACTGACAGTCTCGAGCTTCTTGGTACGAAGTTGAGCGCGAATCTGAACTTCGGCGCCTACATTGAGTCGAAAGCTCAAATTGCGGCAAAAAAGCTGGGTATCCTAAACAAGGTTAAGCGGTACTTCAAGCCTGGACAGCCGGTTCGGCATGGAGTATATACTGTCACCTTTGGGATGGCTCAGCCAAATACCAACTTGCCACACTTGACTCTGTAGAGCGCAGAGCCAGGAGGCTAATTGGTGACGACAAGCTGGTTGCCAAGCTACATAGCCTGGCCCACCGTCGCAAAGTCGCATGTCTGTCGGTCTTCTATAGACTGTACTTTGGAGAGTGTGCGGATCTCCACGGGCTTATTCCACCCCCTTTTTCTATCAAGAGACTAGACGGACTGCAGGTAATCCTAGTCGATGTTCCACACATTCGAACGAAGCGCTTTGCTAAGTCTTTTATTATGCGCACAGTCAAGGAGTGGAACTCCCTGCCTGGCTCGATTTTCCCGAGTTCATACCTAATCTATTTAAGTCGCGAGTAAATAGGCTTCTTCTGGGTAAGCTTGTTCCATCGTCAACCTCATCTCTGCCCTTAGGGCAAGATTGAGGTCAAGAGCAAGCCAATTTCTAATAATAAAAAAAAAAACATTTCTTCAACTACTTTTGTGTTTGTTGAAGGTGTTGCTGTGCACTGTTGCGGTTCTATTTCCATATCAGTGCCCTCTGGTTCACTTGCTAAATTTATCTCATGATCGAGGGGCTAGTTGAAGGTGTCGGTGTACTCGGTGTATTCTCATGCAGCTCCTGCTCGTTATCATTGCCCACTAGCTCATTTGCTATGGCTTCTTTGTTATTGTGGTGCTCGTTGAAGGCGATGATGTGCATTCTTGAGGCTCCAATTCTACATCATTGCTCTCAGATTCATTTGAATGAACTGCTAATAGCCTTTTTTTAGCAAAAGTTTAGCAAGACCCTTCATCTTCTGAAAAATAAATCATTAAATTGATTTAGTCAAGAAGACTGCATTAACTCAAAAAACACCCATAACTCGAAGTGGACAGTTCTTAATATTTTTTTTTTAATCACTGCGACAAATACAACTACAACACAAAATATTCCTATATTCAAACAAACCGTAGCAGCTATTATTACAGTTTTAAGGGCGATTTTCATTTAACCAGCAATACTCGCCTAACTCAAATATTATAAAATAATTTCAACAATAGTAAACCATTTTTAGTTAGTAAAAAAAAGATACTTACATTTGTAAACAAACACTCCACTAAGTCAAAATAGTCAAAAAATCGGTCTTAGTTCATCAAAAGTTTGACCACGAAGATCAGCCTAACTAAAAATAATTAACGTATTCAAACGCGTTTACTCACGAATACACGACCAACTCGAAATAATCCGGTCTTTACGTGTATTATCAGCACCTATCCCTTCGGCAATCATGTCACATTTGGTGATGCGTTAGTATTGTTGGCGGGGTGTGTGGACCAAGCCAGTCCGCAAATACTAGCTTATAGCGTTATCTTAACTTCATTTGTGGAACTATTTCTACAGGTGTCTTTGGAGATTACGTAGTTTTGAACACAGATTCCGGTAGTAATAATAAGTCGATTTTGAATTATTTCGAGTTGCGCGAGTCTTTAACTAGGTGTGCGATATGTGAGAATGTGGTGTACTGAATACGTGGTCTATTTGTGCGTCGCCCCACTCCCTTCCACTCTGTAAACAAAAAGATAGTAAACAGTAAAAAAAGTAGTGTAACATCTCAAAATATGGCATAAGGTTATAACCGATTTAAAATGACTTGCTAGACAAAGACAGCGCTACGTAGAAGTGACGTCATACTTGCATACCGCCATAATTACGTAGCAAAAATAGCCGTTTCGCGCGACAATGATAGAAATTTCCACCAAAAACTTATAAAGCTACTCAATGTTTTTATCGATTTTATTACTTTGTATTATTTATGTTAGTTCTTTGAAATAACATAACAAATTCGTAATTTTTTAACAGTAGTCATCTACACTATTATTATGATTATTCACTGCACTGACTGTGAAACTGCGATAAGTTACATTTTAGTAGCCGAATTAAACAACTTATAAGTTATGAGATTTGATATTAATTTGTTTAAAACAGGGTGAAATTAATAACTTGCGTTTTTATCCTAAATGCTAGCTCGTATTGAGATTTGTAAATAGCTTTATCTTACTCAAATACGTTTTTTGATGGTCTCTGTTTATAATGAAATCAATTGAATTATTGAAATATTTTTTATAACATCTGCATTTGAATTTATTGAAATATTTTTTATAACATCTGCATTTGAATTTATAAATAATCAATCTATGTATGTTTACACACGCTAGACAAATTAATTGACAAAAATAAGGCTTGGTGCAAACACCGAGACTCCTAGCGTTCGAAATAAAATGGAGCGTGAACAACAGGGGAAATAATGGGGCGCGAATAATGTGCAGAGATATTTTGAATAATTTAGAAATCGGGAATTATTGATTTATTTGTGATACTCTTAATATTTTTTAAATATTTTTTTTCTATAACAATGATGTGTGGTCCTTCGGTCAGTTCACAATATTATTTGACCATGAAATACCTATACGGGTTATTTTTTGCGTCTTCTTACTCCATAATAGGGTATTTCACCAAAAAAATCTAATTAGTCCGTCTGTTAGATTATCGAAAAATATTGGATACGTGTTTTTTGTTTTATCAAATAAATAACAATTTACGGAAATAAAACGTGTCAAAGATCATGAGTGGGGGCTTTTCACGTCACTTCGTGAGTAAAAAAGTACTAACCTTGTGACGTCACACGACTTGACACGACTTTTCGAAGCGCTGTATCGTCTTCATCTTTTGTTTACGTGAAAAAAGAAAAAATATGTGTCCTTTATTTTTTGAAAATCTATCTGACGGACTAATTAGATTTTTTTGGTGAAATAGGGTTATTATGGAAACTAGTATATTGAGAAAAAAAAATGTTTGACTTTTACCCACCAGTGGGTCGGCTATACCTGGTTGTGGGGTATTATGGGGTATGCTAACAAGAAAAAGTTAATTAATAAACCCATACACTTTGCGTAGTTTCACTAGCTAAACTATTAAGACCTTGTATGAATGAGTCGATCAAATTATTAGTCTTTTTTATAAACTAATTTACACTATGAATATTTAGCTTTAGATGAATAATGATTTTCATAATTCCTCGCATGTTTTTAATTTCACTCTGTTTAATTATAAGTATAACAATTGGCTGTACTTAGTTTTTAAGTTGTGAACACTGCCATTTAAAAAGTATTGTATTGAGTGGTATTTTGAAAGTACGCTGTGCTGATTATTATGTTTATGCGTCCATGTGAAATTTTCCTAGATTTTGTAAAATTATCTCATTTTGTAAATAAACATTTTCTTTTAAATTTCTTTCTTTTATGTGAAGCAAATAATTTTAAGAGTAACCCGTTTTTTTTTTTATAACGTTTCTGCCATACGAGAAAGCGACTAGCTTTCGACAATTCTCTCGCTCAAGAAACGTACAGAGGAAAGAAGACAAGAAAAAAAGGAGAAGGGGCCAGGGAAGTGTTTACTGATGCTTTGCCATTTTCAGCCTTATGCCCTAAGTAATAAGGTTGAATAGTAGTTAACCATCAGTGAATTCTGAATACTGATACGTAAAAGAGATACGTTGGTATAAATAGTTGATAGCTGTTTGCTCACACGGTCGGCGACGACTCAGTTAAAATAAAGTCTTTTTTTAATTTGCCTGGTCTACTCGCTAATTACCGGCTTTTAAGGTTAAGCATATGACAATATTATTTTTTTTTTATAGATTTTCTTCGTATTGTTTGAGAATTTTATATTTGGAATTGTTTATTGTGTTTAGTTGTTTGTATCGTATATGTTTTGTCGTTTGTTTTATGGGAATAGGAAAAAAAATGGTTGATTTTGTATTTGTCATTAAAAAAACTTTTTCAAAAAATAAAACCGACTTCAAAAAAAAAAGTGAAAAATAAACTTTAGAAGAAAAATCAGTTTCTGAAGTCGGTGGCAAAAAAATGAAATCAAACAAACAAAAGTCACCGACTTCAGAAACTGATTTTTCTTCTAAAGTTTATTTTTTGTGTTTTTTTTTGAAGTCGGTTTTATTTTTTGTTAAAAAGTTTTTATTTTTCACTTTTTAGTGGTTCACATGTTCATGGGTCAATGTGGACAATATAGTTTTTTTTTTAGTTTTGTTGATTTTTCAAAAACCGCTTGTCCGATTTCGATAAAAATGTTTAAAAATTGTTGTTAAAAATTATGGGACCATTTCGGAAGTATACCCTTTCCAACAAAAAAAGAATTTTTCAAATCGGTTAGCAAGTGACGGAGTTATGCCCGAACAAACATGAAAAAAAAAAATATGAGAACCTCCTTCTTTTTTTTTTAAATGTCGGTTGAAAATTATCTCGTTGCTTCTTTTTTAGCAAGTATTTATATTTGTACTCGTCTTTAAAAAGGTTTTCGTTGCTCACTGCAAGAATACTTTGTTTAAATAACTATTGTTTATTTTGTACAGGTCATTAAAAAGGTTTAGATAAAGCTGGTGTTGTATGTTTTACTTGTCATACAAAAGGATTGTTTGTTGCATCTAGAAAGTTTGACCTAAAAAAGTAAAAAAGCAGATTGAAAATAAAAACTTCTGGTTCTCGCTGCTCCATCTAGAAATCGTTGGTTTATTTATTGTAAAGAGTAGTCGGTTGTATATCTTGTAAATGTCAACAAGATATAAAATTCTCGTTTTTTCATCAAGGAAGACGAATTGAGAACCTCTTCCTTTTTGGAAATCGGTTAAAGAGGATTTTAGTTGTTTCATTTAAGAATGGTTAGTTTAAAAAAAGTTAAATAGGAAGTGTTGATTTCGTACTTGTCATGCAAAAGGATTATCGTTGCTTCATCTAAGAATAGTTACTGAAAAAAAAGTGTTTATTTTGTTCTTGTCTTAGAAAAGGATTATCGTTGTTGCATCTAGAAATGGTTGGTTTAGAAAATTTAAACAAGCAAGTGTTTATTTTGTTCTTGTCTTAGAAAAGGATTTTCGTTGATGCATCTAGAAATGGTTGGTTTAAAAATTTTAAAAAGCAAGTGTTTATTTTGTTTTTGTCATACAAAAGTTTTTGTTGCTTCATCTAGAAATGATTGGTTTAAAAAGTAATAAAGCAAGTGTTTATTTTGTAAGTACTTGTCATACAAAAAAGGATTTTCGTTGCTTCATCTCAAAAAGGGTTAGTTTAAAAAAGAAAAAAAAAACAAGTGTTTATTTTGTTCTTGTCTTAGAAAAGGATTTTCGTTGTCGATCTAGAAATGGTGATCTAGGAATCGTTGGTTTAGAAATTGTAAAGATCAGTCGGTTGTATAACTTGTAATCGTCATTAACCCTTAAATGCAAGTTATTTTTTATTGACCCTACGCGTTGGATGCTGTAAAAAGAGGGATTAAAAAAAATGTTTTTAATTAAAAAAAAAATGTTGATTCATTTTTGGGACAGTATGCAAAATTGGCACAAAAAAACAGGGTTGTGGAATAAATTGAAACAATCGTTTTCCTTTCTTTGTACAGAGGAATACATTACATTCTATGCATTTTATGAAAATCCATAATTTACAGCCATGTCTCATGCACCTCATGCATTGGTCACTTTTAATTTGTATATGACCAAGATTGTCCTAACGGATGTCAGAAGCTGGTAAAACTTGGCAACCTTTTCTTCGTTTTATTTCTGTTTCCATTGAATATACTGCTGTTGCTTCGACGTCCTCTTGTAGACTGGTTTGAAGAGCCAGGTACACATAACGTCGCCAAGGTCTGACCTGAATTCTGCCAGATTCTTCAGCGCTTTCGGCTCCATTCCTTTTTTCGTCTCGACAGATTTATATAGGACCCATGTGTTTATTATTGTGAGATCTAGAAAGTGGTAAAAAATTCTCATGTACCATTTCCACAAACCGGCCTTAAAAAGATTCCATGAGTTGACCTCATGTGGGCGTTGTACTCTTTTGTCTATAGGAATCGGTTATTTTGAAAAGGGCTTAAGTCCACTTTTGTAAACTTTTCAGGAGACACAAAAAACAATCTCTTGCAATTTTTTTGTATGGATAAAATTTATTATTTTGTTATATAAGTAAGTCATATATATTATATATCCTAACTATCCTAACTAATATTATAAATGCGAAAGTAACTCTGTCTGTCTTTCTGTCTGTCTGTCTGTCTTTGCTTCACGCCTAAACTACTGAACCGATTTGTGTGAAATTTGGTACAGACATAGTTTGGAACTTGAGAAAGGACATAGGATAATTTTTTTTTTTTTTATTTGGAGATCCCGCGAGATCGGGAACTATGTGGGTAAAACCAAAAATCTGCCGGAAGTCACTATTCCACGCGAACGAAGTCGCGGGCAAAAGCTAGTATATAATACAGGAAGTGTAGATAAAGCTCATTTTTAGACATAAGGGGGCTAATAAGTCCAGCTTATGCCCTTTTCAAAACAACAGGATTAAGTCAATGAAATTACCAAGTTTAAATAATGTAAGTACAACATTTATTAAAGATTATGAATTATAATTACTACACACTATTTTAGCAATTATTCAGCATCTTCTGCAATTGTTTCAGAAGTCTTGGTGGGCCAATTATTAATTGTTACTTCATAATAGAAACCTATAAAGTTTGAGGGAATGTGCCTCATGACTTTCTTTATGTCCTCAATTTTTTTTAATAATTATTGGAACCTTATCCCTATAAGCTTTTTCAGTTGGCCATCTTGCCTGGAGGCCAGTTTGGAATCATATTTCACTAATCCATCAATATGTTCACTGGTTTTCACAATACCTGGGTTTGAGCAATCATAATTAAATTCATGAAACAGTGACACATTGAAGTTCATTTTCTTGTTTTTAGGAACTTTTTTTCATAATGACTGTATGGCAAGGCAGTTCTTTTTGTAAAACCTAGGCCACCAGCTTTTAAAATCTGTAACCATATTTTACCACTGTACGCACTTGATATAGTCCCCGACACGTAATTTGGCAAGAGTCGTTTGTTGCGCAGAAGTCATTTTTTAGGTCTCTTTGGCGGTCAAGCGGGGCGCGGGGTATGAGGTAGCGTCATCCGCGCGTGCGATTGGTGCATTCAAATGCATACGTTCCGTTCGCTTCCGATTACACTTGCGGTGCACGAAAGTTGTGTTGTTTTGTTATTTCTTTTTGTTACGAATTTGAGTTGTCGTTGTGTTTTAAATTTAGTTTTTGTTACGAGTGTTGTTGTTTTAAATTAAGGTGTATAGATGCGGGCCTGTGGACGGTGAGTAACGGGCTAGCTCGCCGTCCGGCCGTCGTCATGACGGCAACAGACCGTGTCGGCGGCGCGTACGTGTTCCACGCGCGCCTCAAAGAGATGTCAGCAAGGAGGGGCCCGCAAGGGCCGACGCCCGTCGGGGCTGTGGATATCGAAAGGTTACCGCGGCTCCGACACAAGGGCGAAGAAGAAGGAACATGGGTTTGGTTTTTAGTCAGTAGAAGTCTGACACTCCCCTTCGCTCTGCCCAAGAGCGGGGGGGGTTATTCGATGATTTTCCACCCACCAAAAAAAAAAAAAAAAAGGTGTATAGATGCCTCGTTGACCTTGCGCATCTGGGCGGAGCTAAACCACCACCACCAAACCGCGAGCGGCGGCGCACTACACTAAAACGACGATCAAAGAATATGCACTGGTGCAGAGGTGTACGTAGGTCGGCATTTTTGCCTACGATTCCTGAAGGGAATGTTAAGGCAGATATTTGTATACATATTCTAAGTTTTTACTGGATATTATTTTTATCATTCATTTAAGTATATTGAAACAAAATAGATTACCTAAAAAACATAGTATGATATTAAGTTCGTTTATCAAAAAAAAGTTTTATTTCGTTTATTTTATTACCTAGTCTCAACATACTGTCCGTCTGTCCGGATGTCACACTGCCATTTTACTTGGAGACTATTTGCACTATAATTAAATTAGGTGGCGAAACTCCGCAGACGTGATAGGTTTTTTTTTGTCATGTTTAGATTATTAATACCCATCACGTTTTCGTAGTTACGATAACTGAATAAATTTGACCCCGTATATCGATAAAAATTGGAAAGAAGGTGTATTTGTGCAGCTCTAAACTATGTAGTAGTGAAATTACAAAAAAAAATTATGTATGGGGTGCAATTAATAGGTTATTTTTTTCATAATAAATTCGAAATTTAATTTTTTTTTCTTCCTGGTTAGGTAAGTACATGTATGGGGAGTGCCCCATACATCCTACCTAACCGACAGAAAAAAAATTGAAGCACGCAAGCGTGTAAGGTAATGTTGGATCCCATAAAAATAAAAGCTATGGGTTTCTTCGTGACTTTGCTATTTCAATAATCAATAGATTTGAGATGTGCGATATTTTTGGTTACAACCGCAGAAATAACTTTATTTTTCGTGGTTGTTATTATGAAATACAAACTTAATTTTGCGGTTGATCAAAATAATACTGTGCATGCGCATTCATCCCAACTACAAAACATTTTACTGTGCGTAATCTGACACGCACTTGCGACGGTTTTTACAATTAATCGTAGGTACGTAAGTGGGAACAGTTGAATTACGAAAACCGGCCTCCAGCTTACGAAATAAAGACGCTTACAATACAAGATCAAACTGTTACTACAGACGTGCGGTTGACTGTACTCCGTCGTAATAAGGTTTCAAATAAAATACAGGTAATTCTAAAAATCAGTAAATTTTAATTCTTTTTTATAATTTAGCTCTGCTAAAACTTGTACATTTTGATTTTCAGCAAGCGTCTTTTGCCTTTTATTTAGATCTTCACCCATTTGTACTTCGTTTTCTGTCTCTGTCTCTGTATTTGTGTGTTTTCTTTTAAGTAGTTTTTTTTTTCTTCTTTTACCTTAATCGCTTCTTTTATAAATATTGGGTCTCTTATTTGCATTTTCCTTGGAAACCTTGGATCTACCAATTCAGGAAGCAAACATTCAATATAAAATGTTATCAGTTTTGGTTCCATTTCCTGCTTCCAAATATCGTCATCTCTCATTACCCATTCGGTGTTTATTTTTTTAGTTTCTCCACACCAAATCGCAAATAAACATTTTCTTTTATTTGCAATATGCAATTGTCCCTGCATTTGATAAAACCAAATGTGTGTCTTATTTAAGATTATTTCATTGTTATATATTTTCTATATAGGAAGTTTCTTAGTTTTCACTACTTCGCTAAAATCCTTTTCGAAAACTGTTAGTGGACACTTTACTTCCACGATGGTGTCATCATCAATAATACCATCAGGTGTAGCTCCGAGGTAGTTAAATTTTTCATCAATGAAGAGACCACAGGGGCTGATTTTTACGCCTTCTTGAATTTCCAATTGTCGTAGTGCCTTTTCTTCATTTTCTTTACCATGTTTTATGGATTTTACGTGCGCTATTGACTGTTTGTAAAGAATGTCCCTTACAAGATTTTGGCAACTTATATCGTTGCGTCTTTTTATTACTTTGCCAAAATTTGACGCCGTTAATATATTACGCCTCAGTTCGAGCCATTCACTGCACGAGCTTTGCAGTATGGTTTCTCGTTGAATCATATCTTTTTCTTCCTTAGTTTTTTCTAAATTCTGAAGAAATGTCTGTTTTTGTTTTTCAAACATTTGAGGAGGCATATCGGGTTTTTCACATGAATCTCCGTAATTTGAGTCTCCCCCTTTAGAAAATAGTTGTCTGTTTTTTTTTCTTTTCATATTTCTCATCATTATTTTCTTTTTCATCCTACTTTTCTCCAATTTGACTATACTTCCTCGAGGGCTGCGACCTGCCATAGATTTGTAAACCGATGACATAACTTTGTGCGTGTTGAATGACACCACTGCAGCATGGCATCTCGTTTGGTATGACCCCCGTTTGCTAAAATTTATTCTTTTTCCACCGACTAGCTTTGCTATTACACTATTGTAACTTTCAACAGTATTGCTATCTACGTCGTGAATCAAGCTCGGGGCTTGTGATGCCAAATTGGACATAAGACCACAAATTCTAGACCACAGAGTACTTGTGTAGAACTCTGTGGTTTCTTTCTGAGGTGAGTCTGCACCAACATCACAGAAAAACCGTTTGCACTTGCTGTGTTCACTAAAAGCGTGTAAATGTGCCAAAAGAATATCATTATAGAGTAGTTCAACGTTGGACCGTCGCATTGATTCAGAATCAGCTTCATGAGTCTTTATAATTTTTCTGACAGTACTTCGCAGAATCATTATTTTCTTCTGTGTGATAACTTTTCTATATTTCAACAAGTATTTTGTATCTGTTTGGAGTGCGGCTAACTTGTTACAAAGATTCCGAAGAATATGATTACGACATTCAATTTTCTCAATGGTAATGTGAGGGTATGGCCTACTTTTCAATAATTTTGAGTAGGTACTCGAATCATCAGACACCATTCTCCCGTAAATCAAATTATGCATATCAATAGAACACTTAAAACCTTCAACGAGGATTTCTGATTCCATCGCCGTTGAAGATCCGTTATAATTCTTGTAACATTTGTGGAGTTTGGGTTCTAGTTTTTTTTTTTGGGCAATTGCACATATAGAACAATATTTGTTCTTAACTCCTAAAAAAAGCACATTTCCAGTTTTTTTACCGATGATGGAAGCAGCACCTGACAGCGCTGAGTAATTTTTTTTATAGGTTCTCTTACTCCAGCACCCATCCACTATAACATCAATTATCGGAATGCCGTTTTTGTCTACGCGTCCCTCAGCTATTGCTAATTCCCGTTCTTTTTGTGCTGCTTTGTTCATTAAGTCAACCGCTGTCATTTCCCAGTGATCCGATAACTTGCAATGATATTTTTGGTAAGTTTTAGACGAGATTATAGGCAAATCTAAAGCAGCAGAAAACTCTTGCAGTTGGGAGTGCCCACATCCTATTGCTATTGTTCCTGCAACTGCATAGTTGTTGATGTTGATGTCAGTGGGATTATCATTTTCTATGCAAAATGTTTCATTACACATACGGCATTTAAAGGTAAATAAGGAATGTAGTCCTACTTGCCGTTCTCCAACAATATCAACGGATTCTAAACCACAGTCTAGAACTCCATGCTTGGCAATATTCTTTAGTTCTGAATAAAAGTAAGCAACATCAATTATACGTCGCCCTTCGATGGAACAACTTGGGACTTGTTGAGGTGCAGGCGATGTTTCGACCTAAAAAAGATATTACAAAATTAGTTTAAATAAACCCAGATAACATTGTTGGAGATGTTTGTCAAGGAATTAATAGGCGGGCTAGAGAGGGAATAGACCAGAAACCCAATTCCCATATATAGAGCGTTCAAAGTCTATTCGTAATCTCATCCCAGCGACATTAAAAGTCAAAAACTTGTCAAAAAAGTAAATATATTAGTGAAATAAGTTTAGGGTATACCTAAGTAAGTAGGCATAATTTTACCTGAATCGGATCGAACTAATGAATCGTGAAAAAAAGTAAAAAACTAAAACCCGACTACGACAAAAAAATAGACGCTGAAAAAGTATGAAACAAGATTTTCAGGATAGAACAAAAAGAAAAGCCGTAGTCACACGGTATTAAAGTGTTTAGGTTGGTACCTATAACGTGTGACTACGGCTTTTCTTTTTGTTCTATCCTGAAAATCTTGTTTCATACTTTTTCAGCGTCTATTTTTTTGTCGTAGTCGGGTTTTAGTTTTTTACTTTTTTTATTTAAACAATTTTGGTGTTAATTTTTTTTTCCTCTTGACTTTTTGTCCGCTAGAGGGCGTGATTTTAAATTTGAGCAATATTTTGGAAATGTACAAGTGAGGCCCTTTCAAATGATACCAAACACGGCGTATTTATCTCCATTTTTATTTTTTAAGCATTACTTTTTGTTCGCTAGAGGGCGCCAAATCGCTTTTTGTGACACGTCACGTAGCCTATGTTCAGAGGAAAATTAAGACGGTTCTAACGATACCTCATATGTCGAGTTCCGATAAGTAGATTAGAAGCTACGAGGGAACAGATGAAGATACACACATACATACATACATACAAACATACATACATACATAGCCAGTCAAAATCATAACCCTCCTTTGGCTTTGCCGTAGTCGGGTAAAAACAAGGGATGAATAGACCTCATGAAATCATAAATTTGACCCTCATTATGTCGCATATACTGTAGAGCCGAACGCATGGCATTGTTCTTTACCTTATCGGAACCTGGATCAAAGTTGTCTTGATCTCCTCTTTGATCATTGTGGTGGGGTTTGCACTGCCTGCTATGTTCAGACCTGAGTGATTCCGCCGTTTCGTCCAAATCGGAGTAATTTCGTGGAATGTTTTATTAGAGTATTTCTCAAAATAAGTGTACATCTGTTGAAAAAAAAGTGTGCCTCGAAATAGTAACAAAGTTTCAATGTTTTTATTTAACCATACATACAAAAAATAACATATTTGTGAAGAAAAACTATTAAACTTTAAAGTTGTGAAGAATAAATGGTAAAACCATAGTATTCAATCAATTTTAGAAAGCTTTTTTAAAAAGATGTTTTTTGCGTTTCATACAAAAATCAAATTCAACACTTCATAAAATTCGATATGTCGCGTTAATATTGTGCATTTTTTGTATTACAGACCTTGATTAAATGTAGTTTCTTTATTAAAGTGATTTTCTATGGGGTTTCATAGTAAAATATAAAAAAAAATGCGAAAAACAAAATGAGTCGTGCCCATTTACTTTTTAGTAACTTACTCTTTAGTTACGTTTTATTTCTACTTCCACGTAATTTCTGAACGCATCCGTTACCTTTTAAAACGGGCAACACTAGCATCATTCTGATTGGCTGTAGGTCTGACGTCTCCGCCATAACTTTTAATGTGAAAATCAGTTTTGAACGTGTTGTCCAAGGGAGATTACTTTTTCGTAATAAGAAATACTTTTTCACTTTTTCACATTAAGATAAGTCTTGATTTATATATGTGATTGTAATACGTGTCGTACGAACATTTAAGCGTATTATATTATTTGCTGTTTCAGGTTTTATCAAACCATCGACTTCTTATGATCTTAATTTGTACAATTTTCGTTGCTTTTTCGTAACGTTTTTTTATGAATTTCGTTACGTTATGAAAAAGTATAGTGTAAAGCTGAGTGTTTAAGCTCTTAAAACTTTGCCAATATTAAAACCTTAGTGAACATTCACTGGCAAATAGTTCTTTACGAATTTTAAAGTCTCATATGCTTTATTTAATAGGTTGGTTTATAGCCTTATGTTTACTATTTAGTAACATCTAGAACTATTTCATAACAATATTTCGTAACAACTTTTTCGTTACGTACACTTTTTTTGAGAAATACTCATTAATTTTTGGTTTCGCAAAATTTATCAATTAAATTATTCGTATACCTTCTAGATGTGGGTTACCGTTAATGGCGTTCATGTAAATTATTTCCTTTTCAAGAAAATCGATGGAGTGTAATGAGGATGCGGAAGGTAATGAAATACGGTGAGAATGTAATGATTAAGTTTGGAGGGTAATGAAATATGATGAGAGTGTAATGATTTAGTATGGAAGGCAATGAAAAGTTCATGGGTGAAATAAAGTAACTCGTATTAAAATTAAAAAAATCTTTATTATAAAAATAAACAGCATATCAATAGAACATTTATGTAGTTAAGATACAAAATACAACACTGAGTATCACTATTCGCTAGTTCTAAGTTTGTACTAGTTTCTCAAAACGTCGAACTAACTATCAAACTGTCTAACTATCAAAGAACGAAAATTAGGTTTTCATAAAAATCAAATAAAAGAACGAAAATTTTGTTTTCATAAAAATCAAATAAAATATAGCATCATAAAATAATTTTCTCACATTTTAAATACCTGTAATAATTAGTAGGAACATTGCGTAAAATTAAACAAGATACTTGAATTTTAATCACGTTAATTCTAATCAGTCTGAGGAGGAAGGCTTACTTAACTATTTACCTGAAACTAATATTTGGTAATTTTTTAAAAATAAATTGACCTCTTCTAGTTTCTTCTGGCTCTTCCAAACGCTGAAGAACACGAGATTCAGCAACTACATCATCGTCACTAATCATTGGCCAGCTAAATTTAACTGACCTTCCCTGCCCTTTTCTTAAAAAAACATATTTTATATTCCACATCTTATCTGTTATTTTACCAATGAAATACTGAGACGAACTATTTTTAATTTTATACTCAACCACTACCCAATCGTCTATGTCATATTTTAAATCAATCACTTCTACGTTTTCTTTATCGGCCTCAATGTGGCAATCCATGGTATTATATGTATCCCCATGATGACCAAAGTTTGATTCAATTGGTAATTCTTCGATATCCTCTTCGAAATCGTGGAGTACTGGATTTTGGATAAACTTTTCGAATTCTGTTTGATTAATGGAACTGAATCCTTGAGTGTTACGGCCGGGCACTTTTAAGCATTGGTAATTTACTGGAATATTGGACAATATTTTTACTTTAAATTTATTTTCTAAGTTTATATCCGGGCCTAAAGTTTCTGCTGCTGATAAGTCAAATTGTCCCAAGTCTCCAATATTGTTAAATATAGTTGGCGAATCGATGTGGACTAAACTGTTGTCATGAAGAGGCTCGTAGGCAATTTCAGTAGTTCTATCAGTTAGTGTTAGGGAATCTGTTGACCTCATCACAACGTTATCGTGATTATTACCAGATGTTGATTGTGCAGTTGCTTCTTGACAAAGTCCCACATTTAGCACTCCAAGATGATTCGCATGTATGCATGGTACATAACTGTCACGACAAGCAAAACAACTGAGGCTTCGTAACACAACATCAAAACGCAACGATGAAGACCAAACAGCTTGATGGACTCTGATCGTACCTTTAAATGCAGGAATATTTTTAGGAATTTTTTTTTCAGATATCGCGTCTTCTTCTACAACGATAAGCTCAACATTTTTTATATTTTTCTGAACGACTTCGACGAAGTCTTCGAACGTTGCCACGTCACCACCGTATTTTACGTAGTTATCGGCTGTCCTTTTTACAACGGCACCGATGCCATCCGGGGCTCCCTTTCCGTGCCCTGCCTCATGGTAATTCCAAGATATTAGCTTTAGGTTTGATAATTGCTCATTCAATTTCGTCATTATGTAAAAAATAAATCGGTTGCGGTACTGACTCGAAGGCGAATCAGATAAAAAATGAATCGTTGTGAGAAGTGGAACTAACTCTTGAGCCATGGTCAAAACTGGCTCAAAGTGTGCCCATATAGCTGAAGCATCGTGTTTGATATCTTTAGACATCGTGCAGAAAGATTTGCAGGCTTTTTCTTTAGTTTGACTGTCTATAAAATAAAATACTCCAGTGTGGAGAGAGATTTGCTGTCGACTACCGCCGAAGTGAAAACTTTGGATTTCTTCATCGTATTTTAATAAATAGTTTTCACTGAAATCTACATGGCATAGCACCTCATTTTCAGATATATTTTCTTTAAGTTGTTTTATAGCCGAGTATTGCATAGTGACGTTTAAGATATGTTTGAAAAAGTTTATCAGCAATGTTTCGAACTTAAGAATGATATTACGTGGTGTATCTACTTTTTTCTTTTTTAATGTTACTCTTTTATCTTTTTGCTTTCCATCTTTTCCTTTGTACACTTGCTTCTCAAAAATCCATTCATGGTAAACAATATTTTTACTGTTATCGAATTCCTGATAGGTCGTTACTTTGTTTTTGCAGCTCTGGCACTTTCTTTCCAAACATTTTCTGATAAATATGTTACAACAAACATTTTGTAAAACTTCGGTAGCCGAACTTTCTTTTATAATATTAGCTTTTTTTAAGGACCTTGTGAGCAGTTCAACATTAGCGTGTAGCTTGCACTGGCAAGTATCTCTTTTACTTGAAGGATGAACTATCCATCTCGGTCTATATTTGCAAAACGAGGAATAGGAAATGCGACCCCATTTCTCACAATATTGCGCGTGTAAATTTTTAATGTTGTCAATTAAGTACCGCTTTTGTTTTTTTTACGCCACCGGTTTTTATAAATTCATGTTTCCCAGGAGCTACCTGACTGTTAACGTCTTCTTGAAGAAAATTTTCCACTCGTCGTTTTATCTCCGCTATTTTCTTTTCTCGCACTTTTTTTTCTGTTAGTTTCTTTTTTATACCAAAATTTACATTTGACAGCACTCCATACTTTTTGAGCCTCGAATGGTCAACGATACCGTCAACAAAACATCTCTTCTCTTTTTTAGGAAGACTTTTGTATTTGCTAGACACTCCTTGATTGAGCGTTTCATTGAACAGTAGCTTTTTTTTTCTTATCAGCTTTTATATCATTTATTACTTGATCTACTTTTTTTTCTACAGTATCTTCAATAGTCTTTCTTACTTTCTGTAACATTCGCTCTCTATTATTTGTTTTCTTAGCATATCCTTCTCTTTCCTAAGTTTATCTACTTCTTTCTGCAAATTAGAAATCACTTTCGTTGATCTATATCGTTGGCTTTTTATTATCTTTGGTGTAGATTCTGGTGGTTCTTCTATTTCCATCAAAGGGTCGCATACTTCAGAATCTGTGATGTTTAAGATATCTACAGTTTCGCTGGTCGGTGGCAAATTCTCCAGTAAAATACTCTGTACTTTCTTTTGTTCTTGTAGCTTGTTCAAATATTGTCTTGAGTTTTTTCGCCATCTTCTCCTTTGTTCCCTTTTTTGTCGGTCAGTCATTTCTGTTATGCTAAGAATTTTTTTCTTTTCTTTTCTCAATATATATTTTTTTCTTTCTTTCTCTTTTTCAATTCTGTATTTTTCAGGATCTCTCTTAATTTCTGCATATTTTTCTTTCTTACGCAGTTTGTCTTTCGCTAACTTTTCTTGTGTGGTTGCTTTTTTCTTTTGCTTAGCCATAGTTATATCTTCTAAGTATCTAGTGAAAAAAAAAAAAAACTTTTAAAACTCTAAAATAGTTTGATGTAGTTGTAGGTATGTTGTTCTGGTAAGGAGGTTTTAGGCAATTGTTAGAAAATAAATTGACTTGAGAAAATAGCAAATCGTCTGATGTTGGTACCACTCGAACATAAATGTCACTAACCTAACTGATCGATTAGGGGCTAGCCAATCAGGTGTTATGACCAACCCAAACATGTATATTTGTGTAAAATTTTATAGATCAAAAGATTTAAAATTATTTTCGATGAAATAAACACACACACATCAGCCGGATGACGTCCACTGCTGAACAAAGGCCTCCCCCTTAAAGGGGGGGGGGGCTTTTCAGGCGGCTTGGGGATCGCAGTGAGGTCACCGAAACTAAAAGGACGCTGCTGCCTGTCCCTAGGTGGCTGGTCGCAGTTTAAAGACGTACCCGGGTCAGCAATAATCAAAAATGTCATGCGAAATTAGTGTTCGAGTATAGGTAGGTATGTATGATACAATAATAGCAGTGAATTTGTATCCTCACTGGTGCTCGACATGCGCATTACCAATACATTTCGCAAATTTTAATAATATTCATTACCTTCCATAATGCTTCATTCCCTTCCGTATACAAATTTGAGGAAACGGAATGTAATGAAATGGAAGGTAGTGAAATTTGAACAGATTTTCTTAATTTACTTAGAATAAAATAGGAAACCAACTGTATTAAAATATAATCTGACGTAACCTAACTATACACTAACATTTTATATCACAACTATATTTTTTTATCATAGGCCTACTTAGTAAATTAATGGAATGTAATGAGTACTCACCTGTGACAAACGTGGTTTATAAAACTATTTTCGAAATTATTTTCCGTTCCGGGCGCACGCGTGTGTCCGAGACGAACTATTTTCGGAGACTGAGGTACGGGGCATGTAGGCAACCGGCTTAAATGCACCGATAGGGTTGTACCACACCTCGGACACTCCATACAACGCCCGCAAAATAATTACCTATTACTACTACATAAACAAATAACGTTTGTGCACGACGTGCACGTGCAAATGTGTGCGTAAACTCTAGTAGGGTTATCGTAGCCTAAAAAATGGCGCGGAAAGTGCAACGGTCTGCGTCGCGATAACCGAACGACGACTAATACGAGCGCGAGCCATTGCTCAAGTGTCGACGACGAATATCTCGAAGTGCGGGGTGAGGTGCGGTATTTAATATGAGCGCGGGGAAGTGAGTGTCCCTTCTGTACGTAGTACTATTATGTATTCTGTGGTTGTACTTCAAAATAATATCGATTGCAATTTTTATGGAATGGAATGAAGTTTTTCGTTTGACAATATTTTTACGCTGATTCTTTCTATGATAGGCACTATTTAAAAAAAACTTTGTTATGAATTAATAATCGATATTAAATAACTTAGAAAATAGGCACAAATAACTTGTACTTTTACTTCGGAAAGCGCACCAATATACCTAGAAACATTTTGGGTGACCATCTGGATAAGGAGTGAAATGAAATCTAGGTATGTTTTTGTTCTAAGATTTTTTTTATTATGGTTACTAGACCTAGTATAAAATATGCACCTTTGAGCATTTATATGTAAACTTATTTAATTATCACATTTTAATTAATTTAAATATTCATGATGACTTTTCACTGGAAAGACGATTTGGACGAAACGGCGGAATCACTGACCTGGCGAATCTTCAACCAATTTTTTGCATGAGTCTGTGGTTAGAGAGGCGATCTTTGGACTTCCGGCTTTTACTGCTAAAAGCTTTAACCAGCTGTCTGAATTATGATATACAACCTTCCAAAATGTTGGACTCTCGGTGACTGGATCTGGAAATCCTCTGATCAGAAATCTTGTTAGTGATACTCCACATGCTCCACCCAGGCAAGGGTCCAGATACAAGACCAAAACTTTCTAAGAGGCAGACTGTAAAAGCTCTGGTTTCTTGACTCTCAGTTTTAACCGAGATTTTACAGCTGGGTTATGTATGTCCTGGAGATTTCTAGCAAAGTTTCCAAGGAAGTTGTAATGTACCATAGAATTGATTGGACTAGTTGCAAAATGGGCCACTGTTAAAGTATTTGAACTTGTGGGTAGCTGATCGATCATTCGTCACACAAGTAACCCTCGACCAGCGCTTTGATTCAAGACCTCGGATGGATCCTCGGTAGATCGGAACTTTCCCATACACGAGGTAATCCGCAGACTGGAGAGTCATCCTTATTGATAACTAGTCCGTACATTTCTTACTATGTTGCAGCTGATTACGTAGATAAGATTTTGGGTAGGCAGTAGGCACACACGTCTGAACCCGTGTCGAGGAGAAACTGTATGCTGGTACGTTTGTCTGTGATAAATAGGAGGCCTTTACATGTGGAGCAGTCGTCAGCCGCCATTACTGACTGCTTGTGCAGTTTTCCGGCTTAAAATCACACGGCTGGAGACATCTGGTGGCCTTTGCACCAAACTTGTAGTGGTACCAACATGTTGGATGATTATTTCGCGATTTCGATCGGTTTTTGCGGGATTTCGAGCGATCGTTGCGTCTGTTTGATCGGTTTGGGCGGGATGGGTCATTGACCTTTTGAGTTAGTGCCTGGATTTGCCTTGTCAACTCTGAAATTTGTTGTTTCATACTTTCCAATTCGCTCTCCTGTGTTGATGTAGCCGCGACTTGATGACTTCCCTGCACGACATCGTGTATCCTGTCGGCGAGTTCAGCTAGGACATCAAGACGCGTGGATTCTTGAGACGCGATGATTTGCTGGATGCTGCTGGGCAGGCGGCTTGACCAAATTGTTCTTAAAAACTCGTTAGGTACCTTCGGACCAGCCAGGTGCTGCAGATGTCGGAGGAACTGCGACGGCTTCCTGACCCCAAGCTCTTCGTGCGTCAGCAGTTGGTGCACCTTCTCACGGGATTCTGAGAGCCGCTTGATTAGCTCTGCCTTCAATGTCTCGTATTTGCTGGTCGCCGGTGGATTCACGATGATATCTTCAACTTCTGTAGCGTACCGCGGGTCGAGATGGCTGACGACGTAATAGAACTTGGTTGCGTCTGCCGTAATACCCCATATTGCGAACTGGCCTTCAATTTTTTTTTGGTTTTTCCGGCCAAAATGGCGGGACATGGCACGCACTCCCACCCGAAACACATCTTGTGACTCTTGTGCCATCACGTCGGGGTCACCAGTTTGGGGGGTAGAGGAACAGGGTGTAAAGTTCCTCATCCCCCATAGAAAAGGGAGGATTCTCCGACCGGACGGGTGTTGTGTCCGGTGGACTAACTGCCCGACATAATGTAAGTCGGGAACTCCTATATAGGCTTATTTCGCGGATAATGTTGATAGCGCGATGTAGGAATTTCTGTCGATCGTTGTTAGTACGCAGGTGTTGCGATAGATGTCGCTAGTCGCCACAAATGCATACGTAAATACGTTCCGTTCGCTCCCGATTACACAAGACTTGTGGTGCACGAAAGTTGTGTTGTTTTTGTTATTTCTTTTTGTTACGAATTTGAGTTGTCGTTGTGTTTTAAATTCAGTTTTTGTTACGAGTGTTTTTGTTTTAAATTTAGTTTTACTTTTAAATGCATTTTTTTATTTATAACACCTAATAAAGGTCACAAAATCTTCTCCTTTCTTTAACTTCATTATTAAAAATAAATTATGTCAATAACCATAGAATAATGACAAGCAATAAAAGTGACCACTTTTTGTGGCACAAAGTGTACGATGCGCGAACTTTGAATTCGAATTTCGAAACCTTGCCAAGTTACGTGCCGGGAGCTATAAATAGGTACCATTTTTTTATTTAGAATTTAAACTTAAAGATGTAATTTTATTGAATTTTGTTGACAACCACTCACTGACAAGTATAATGACATAATGCATTTACATGGGTGCCATAGAGTAAGTAAAAGTTTAACGCCCAAATACTCAAACGTCACTCAAATATAAGTAACCCTCAAAACTCCTGCTATCTCTGTCACTCTGCGTTAAAGTAACAAAGACAGCACGAGATTTAAGTGCAACCTGTGCAACTTACAATTGAGTGACGTTTGAGTATTTAGGCGTAAGAGGCGGGACTTCCATACTTCCCATTAGAATCAATTTAAAGTCCATTTCACGAAAGAAGTCCCGCGGACAATTGTGGAACTAAATTTGACAGATGGGGAGATATGGCGAGAGAGA
The DNA here is from genome assembly GCA_949775195.1 of Diarsia dahlii. NCBI lineage: Eukaryota > Metazoa > Arthropoda > Insecta > Lepidoptera > Noctuidae > Diarsia > Diarsia dahlii. Next base: position 20,540,002 of record OX459197.1, on the reverse strand, counting down.
GAGAGATAGCAACATTATGTCGCGCGAATACAGCGCTGCGTCTGCGGGACTTCTTTCGTGAAATGGACTATATGTGGCATTCCAATACCAACCACAGAACACAATAAATACCACAAAGATGTCAAATAACAAGAGCACCAACCTAACGAACCAAATAGTGCTTAACAAATAGCTTTTTATCGATATCGATAAAATATGCAGGGTAAAAACCAAGGTTCCTACTAAATAATATTTTTTATTAATTTTAGGTAAGAATCGAATCCGTATTTATGAGTCCAATGTCGATGAGGGGATATTTGGTACTAATACATGATTGTACTTAAAAGCGGACCCGAAATAAAATAAACGAATCTTTTTCAATTATTTTTATTACTACACACACCGGCAAAATTAGAGGAACACAAAAAAGGTGCCTTTTTTAAAAAAAAACTGGTGGTTATTTCGACACATTGTGTCGCTATCTCGCTATTTTAATGAGTAGCCTTCTTTAACGTAACATTATGGGCCCTTTTGACATTTTTTAACCTTCTTACAGAAATTGTACCCTCTTAAGTGTTGATTGACACTTCTGAGTGTTTTTGTTAAGGAATTTGTTTTATGCGGTCAATTGTGGCCCTAGCTCAGTTTGTTTGTTTTGCTTTGAGAGTTAACATTGTATTGCATACAGAATGAGTGATTTGCCAGCTACTGAAGTCGCCAGGGCTGTCAATGATAGAGGAAGGTCATACTTACCGTTCAGTCAGTCGAACGTTGGGTGTGGCAGTATCCGTGATCCACCGTACTGTGCAACGATTCAGAAATACAGGATCTTACGTGCTCAGGCGAGGGCAAGGCAGAAATCTTGCAACCAGTGCCGTAGACGACCGTTTTATAAGGGTGCAAACTTTGAGAAATCGCCGTCAAACGGCTGTTCAGACCCGAAATGTCTTGGAACAAGTGCGTGACGTACGTGTTAGTGAACGAACAGTGAGAAAAAGACTGATTGAATTTGGTTTGAGGTCATACGTGCCAGCAAAAACGCCAACACTCATAGTAAGCCATCGAGTAGCCAGATTAGCGTTCGCCCGTGAGCATCAAAATTGGTCCGATGAGTGGAGTCGAGTTTTATTGTCTGATGAAAGCCGTTACTGCGTTAATTGCATTGATGGAAGGGAAAGGATGTGGAGATATCGAGTAGAACGTTATTTTCAAGCAATTTTTTCCGAAACAACGGCTTATGGTGGAGGGTCTGTAATGAAGTGGGCTGGTATAAGTTTGACGGCACGCACCGCTCTAGTCATCATCTATGGCGGATCTCTGACTGCACCCAGGTACATAACTGAAATCCTAGAACCCCATGTTATCCCTTTTGCTCCATTCATAGGCTCAAATTTTGTGTGTATGCACGATAACGCACGCCAACAGCCGTTTGAAAAAGATTTATCAAAGTTTACACCCTTATGAGACGGTCGTCTATGGCACTGGTTGCACGATTTCTGCCTTGCCCTCGCCTGCGCACGTAATATCCTGTTTTCTGAATCGTTGCACTACTGGTGGATCACGGATACTGCCACACCCAACGTTCGACTGGCTGAACGGTAAGTGTGACCTTCCTCTATCATTGTTGCAGCCCTGGCGTCTTCAGTTGCTGGCAAATCACTCATTCTGTATGCAATACAATGTTAACTCTCAAAGCAAAACAAACAATCTGAGCTAGGGCCACAATTGACCGCATAAAACAAATTCCTTATCAAAAACACTTAGAAGTGTCAATTGTCAATAAACACTTAAGAGGGTACAATTTCTGTAAGAAGGCTAAAAATGTCAAAAGGGCCCATAATGTTATGTTGAAAAAGGCTACTCATTAAAATAGCGACACCACGTGTCGAAGTAACCACCAGTTTTTTAAAAAAAATGCACCTTTTTTTTGTGTTCCTCTGATTTTGCCGGTGTGTGTATTTTGTGATGCCCTGTTGCTGTGATCTTTTAATAATGTCGGCAGTTGAATCTTCAGCTTTAACAAAGCAAAGATTTTTGAGATGGCATTCATTCCTTATCAAAAGACGACTCAAACGAACCAGTAAGAGTAACATATGGAGCAGACGATCTTTGTGGTCATCACATATCCACAACAAATTGTCACATTTTGACAACATCATCGTAACGGCTTGCTGAGAAATATGTCTTTCATGAAGAATCGGTTTAACTTGAACTTCAAAGCATGATGTAAAAGCGTCGACTAATTTGCACAGATTTAATGTGGGATATGTAAGACTCTTTTTATCTTGCCACCATTCACGAAGTTGTATGTAGCTATACATTGAAGACTGACATTGTTCTGGGTCTTTTATTTTTAGGCTTTGCTCACAATTCTCACATTGCCACCGCAGTTTTTTTAGCACCATTGAGGCTATATATCCTGCAACATATACAGTAGGCTGCTTTTCGAACGATTCGAACAAATTGTGTTTCATTTGGACATATTCCGCATCATCGTCTGGAAATTCGAAATCGTCAGGCAGGACAGCATCAGCAACTTCGGGTAGGTGTAGAACGGGAATTTCAGCATCTTGTTCTAAAAGTTTTTCAGGAGCCTGGTTTGCAAATTGAACGGCCTTTGAATTTTCAATTAGTTAAAAAAAAATCTTCAAAATCAATAATAGCTTCATTATTATCGGCTTCACAGTTTGCTCCTGTACCAACTGGCGAACTTAATTTCGTCAAAATGTTGGATTTCAAAGCAGCTGTGAATTAATGACATGTTGGGTTATTGTTTGTAGGGCAATGTTGTCGTATCATTCCAAAAAGGTTTTCTAAACAATCTTGATTTAACTGTCGAAGATTTAAGTATTTGAACCCTTTCGACTCAACATACTGTAAGATCCTTCCGTCTCTTACCACCAGCTGCCAGCGGAGATTGCCATGAGACTAATGGGTTCTGAGCGCATGAGGTGATGATCGGCACACGCCGCCGCGCGCCCCCGCACCCACAGCACTCGCCGCCGGTAACATCCGGCGCCGCGCAGCCCGACGCAGCAACTCCCGAAACGACGCATTGCACTCCTACGCTACAGTCACAATCACAAGGCATAATAACTTGTGAAAGTACTGTGGTTGCCAGTTCCCTAACGTAGATCTCATGAAGAAGAAAATCTTGGTACATTATATCATTCATGTTGAGATGGTATATTATGTGAGAACTATGTAGCAAGACTATATAGCATGATGTAGCGTGATGCTATGTAAATCTCACAAAGTAGCAATAATTCAGAATACATACACATTCGTGGTTCCTATTTATGCACGGGTCTTCATTTTAGCCGCTATCCCACACCTCGTCCGCGTCATCAGCTTTTTATTTAAATTCTTGGTTAATTGGTGAGCAGATTAGTATCTTCCACGAAAAGATTTCCAAGTGAAAGAAAGCTGTCGCGTCATCCGTCACAGAACTACTCTGCCAGGTTTAGGCACGAGTCTTTTATCCCGTCAAACACCAAGTTATATAACTAATTGTAATTTAACGAAAAGTCATCATGGCTAATTATTAGAATTTTGTTTATGTATTTTACATATTTTATTTGTAATTTACATTGTTAAGAAAATAAATATATTACTCACTGACGCCATCTAGTTGACTTCACCGTACTACTTCAGCTGTTTTATTGCAGCTAGCACGCTATTTTTCAGTAGAGGGCGCTACCCGTCCACACAATCACTACTTACCATTTTAATTGTTACAATACTTCCAAATATTTTCCAACGATGACAGCGAAGTAACGTATCCCTGAACGCATCTTACATTCTTCAGTCTCAGAAAACTATCAGATTTGAGGAAATACATTGTATTCATATTTTTTTTATAATTTCTCCACAATTCAACGTGGTTAGTTTTCATGGAGACATTATCTCTCCTGTTCCTGATTGTCTTTTCTGGACGAGGGACCATTGGTACAATCGAAAAGTCGATCAAGGCTTTCTACAATTTCTGCTGTCTCTAAGATTTCTTTGGCTTTGACACTATCTCATCACTATCTACTAAGTTTTAAGATGGCAGCAACAGTATTACAAACTTGTTTCTTGGTTAAAATCATAAATATTGATACCGAAGATTGAAGTAGAAAGTGCATTGAGTTGTGAACTTGTGACTGACCATAAACATTAATATTACTATAAAACTTATAGATGCACCTTTGCTCCGCCCAAATGTCCGAATCAAACAATTTTTGTTTGCTTATCATTGCCACTTTGTTGGTACAAGGAGTGTTAGGCACAAACACATAATGGCCAGGTTTTGCGTAGAAACTAAGACTAAGTGATTTTAGCGTACTCGGCACACAAAATAATATATGTAGCATATGAATATTTTAAAGATTATGTTTTTAAATCCTGCAAAATTGCACAATCTATTCCGATCCTTGCTCATTTATGTAGGCACGCCATTCAAATATGTAAAACATTGTGCCCATAGTCTTTCACGCCGTTGTTGAACCGCATGACCAAAAAAAAGGTGTATTTTTAATTGTCTTAGATGTGTCAAAATTTCATATTAGTTCACACATTTGTGAATAGATGGCGATGGCGACGGTTTTGCTGAATCGCGCTGTTAAGATTCTCCGCCGACAGTATTATAAAAGGTGGAAACGGGAAAATGTCAAATCAGTAGCAACAAACCAGCCATGTAAGCAGTACATGTGTATTAAATCTTTAACTAACTTCACGAATTTTATTTATTTTTGAGTCGGAACACATCACCCGAACCCTTACCAAGCAGAGGGTTCTTCAAACGTTGTTATCGATACTTGGATATTACAGTTGCAGTACATCACTAGCACACAATTTAAATGAGATCAATTTGTTAATTTTATTTGTTCCTAGCCTGCTTTACTTAGTTAAGGTTGCAAAGTATCATATATAAGTGCTTACCGGGCTTCATCTAAAGGAAATCTCGCCATATACATACTTTTTTCATGATTCGAACGACTTGCTCGATTTTCACAAATTTCACAAGTAATAAACCGTCTTTTCGGTGGCATTATGATTCAAAGTACACCTCTGATCACCCCGCCACTACTTTTGATGAGAAATTACACTTTGAACAATTAAAATCCACAATCAAACAAGCTTAAACATTCAAAACACAGAGCACGAAATGTTGTTTTGACCACAGGTTTTGACAAACAACATGACTGACACTTGACGGAAGAAAGAGAAACCGCATTGAGGGGGTGAGATAGCAATATCCACCATTATTTGCACGTAAAGTCCATAGAAAAGATTTTTGCTCCTAGTTTCGCTAGACTGATGGATGCCACTTTAATATGAAACGAATAATTATGATACCAGCCAGTTATAAAAACACTGGTCCGATTCCTAATAAGTTACAATGAAGGGCTTAACCTCCTTTGAAACATTTTCTTCTTTCACTTTGTCAAAGAAAATCCTCAATTTTTTTTGGATTTTGCGATTTTTATTATATATTTTGATGGGATATAATATTTTTATGTTCATTAAAGTTATATTTTGTTTCAAGACTATGATTTCGGAATACGATTCGGACCGGATTTTTGTGAAAGAGACAGAGCTATATAGTTTACATTGCTAGTTGCTCATGTTAAAGCAGGGAATAGACAAATCTTACTAATCGTTCGTTCTTTCCCCGCACTAAGCAGGAGTTAAACAGTATTGTTTTGTAGAGATCATGGTACACACGGCTACACATCAACCTAGACTGATTGGACTTTGGACTACTAGAAGTTGAACGCTGCGAATCGTGCGAGAGGGTGCGATATATTTTTGTAATTTCGTCTCACTTACGCAAGTCAGGAATGCGGGAGCGCGTGCCGCTTCATACTTTACTATGCCTATAGATGCGTAACATGTATAAGTAAACGTTAAAAGTTATTTTGTTAGCAAGTTGAGCTCGTATTATTGCGAGTTATTTTTTTCGATTTACGCTGCGCTTCTGTGTCCACTAATACATTCATTAGGCTCATAATATTATCATTTTTATTTCGTGGTGATCTTCAAATAATTATTATTGACATAGGTAGTTAAGTCAGTGAGAGCAGTGGCTTAATAGTAACTGCTACTCGGATCAATCTTTAGGTTAAGTCGCGCTTGCCTAGGTTGGTCTGTGGATGTGTGACCGCCCATTACATACCGAGTTTTCTCCGTGCTCCGGAAAGCACGTTAAGCTGTTGGTCTCGGCTGTCATATCTAGATCTTTGGCAGCCGTAACAGGTAGTCAGGGAACCGAAAATCTGACAACCAGTCTTACAAAAGGGTATAGTATTACCCCGTGCGAACTGGTAGGCAGTTGCTGCATGTAAAATACTAGTTTTCAGTCATCTGATCCATTTAGTCTGAAAGCCGACCCCATCGTGGTTGGGAAAAGGCTACGCAGATGATGATGAGTCAGTGGGAGCAGTGGTGGCCCAGCGGTAACGGCGCGCGGCGGCCCCGACTAAAGGATTGTAGGACGTGGGATCGAATGAAAGCGATGGATTACAGCCCACTCCGTCTCACAGAGAAGAGGCCTGTATCCCAGCAGTGAGAACATTCAAGGCTGATTCTAAAATATAGGTATAATTATTATACCTACTTTGCGCTTGCGGTTCGCATGCGGATTGGTAGGCAATTCGGAAATCTACAGTATGTCGGGTCTTCATCAAATTTTTTACCGACACCACCATCCACCCATACCATTTCAATTAATTTTTATATCAAAATGTTTCATAGATTTAACTTTAAGACGATGTATTTTTACCGCTACTACTGCACTGCTTTTATAAAATCAATGAAACATTAATTTCTTTATTTTTGAGGTGATTGTGTAGATTGAGACCCGCGTAATTCAAATTTTGATTAATTGGAATAGTTCTTACTTACCGAGGTGTATCAATGATATTATTAATGGCTATATCTATATTAATACATATTTTTTTAAAGTCGTGGATCATATTTTGTTCAATATACAACCTAAACATGACCAGCAAATTGTAAAAAAACTTTAAAAAAATAAATTTCGCGGGCGCGGGCACGAAAACTCCTATCATCACTATCACTACTTACTACATAGAATAAAACAAAATCGCTTCCCGCTGTCTATCCCTATCCCTGCTTTGATCATTTTAAAACTACGCAAATGCGGGTTTTTTTTAATAGATAGAGTGATTCAATAAGGTTTTAATATATTGTTTCACTAGTAAAAATATAATCATTACATTTATCAACCTTTTGCTCTGTCAATAAGATATGTTTAGTAAAGCAATCAATACATGATCAACGTGATTCTGCACAGAGGTCGGAAGCCTGGAAAATATTAAAATATGTATCTTTGCCTGTAAACCTATAGTAGCACGGACGACGTAAGAAGAGAGTGAGTTTAACAGAGTGCATCCCAGTGCGTCAAAAACATACCGTTTAATTTTCGACTCTCGGAGCTAGGCAGAGCGTTGAAAATCCATTGCGCGAAAATCGTCCGTGCGAACGTGGGCTTAGTTTAGTGTATGATGCACTTTCACAGCAAAGCTATAGAATCGCTTAGCTTGAACCAACCGGATTTTTTTTGTCATTAGAATGTAAATCTGTGGTAGAACTTTTCAAAGGTTATACTAAAACAACGTTATAAAAATCGAATCTTTATTTTAATAAAATCACAAGTAATCACAATAGTCCGGTCAAATTAGACCAAAAAATAGGAGTAAGGTTACATTAATTCCCACCCGGCTGAAAATTGGTAAGATTGTTCAAAACACCATTATAAATGAAATGTAAAAAGTCCCCATCGATCCGACACTTGGAAAAAAAGTTATTCGAGGTCAAAAGTCACAAAAAAGGGTTTTTTGCAATTTTCAGCAAAACGGTAAGTTTTATCATAAAATTTGCAAAGACAAAATTATAGATCAGATAATAATCTATAAAAATGTCTTTAAACCCTTTTACTTCTAAAAGCCACCGTTTTTGAGATATAACAATTCAAAAAGTTGAAAGAGTTGTAATCTAAGCACGTAGTTTATACACGTGGCATAAATATAGGTCATCTCGTTTTCATGCCAACAGCCTGCAATCTGCGTCGGATAGTTTGAGTTGATACCTGAAACAATAGTAAAAAGAAACATGAAAACAATTTTTAAAACTATGATTTACGTAAATCTAAAAATAACCTTTGTTTTTTTTTTTCAAACCATGCCCCACCCTAGGAATTTTTCCTGTGTCGTGAGTGCGTTTACAAACATTTAAACTCACATACACAAAAACCCAGACCCGGAACAGGCATACAAATATTTGTTCCGTTCGGGAATGGAACCCGCGACACACTGCGCAGCAGTGGATCACTCAGCCAATGCAAAAAAAAACTATAAAAATGATAATAAAATTATCGGTCTGTAATGTAGAGTCTGCTACACGATTGTTCGAATTGAATTTAATTTTTAAACAACCTTTTATCGCTAAACGGCAAATAAATACCCTATATTATATTCATTGTTGGAGTACTCTTTCGAATGAGTTTTAGTTATTTTTATCGCCAATCTGGATGCGCTAACATTGATTTGTTAGCAGTGTTATATCATCATTATAATCATTTCACCCTAAGATCAGCCACTATATATAGGTAGTTGTTTAAATAAAAAAACCAACACTCCTGTATCGATGGTGCGTTTACATCAATTAAAACTCACATACCTACACAAACACCCAGACCCGGAATAACTACTTTATTTTGTAGATCATAACATTTGTTCCGTGCGTAACTCGAACCCCCAGCGCAGCGGCAGTCGACTAAACAGTCACTGCGCCAACCGTGTTGTCAAACGTTTACCGTTGGAGGACGTGTTCTTATTTTTCAGATCTTATTTAAACTAATATTATAAAGCCGAAGAGTTTGTTTGTTTGAACGCGCTAAACTCAGGAACAACTGCGGTTGGAATTGAAAAAATATTTTAGTATCGAGGAAGGCTATATAACATCACGCTACGACCAATAAGAGCGGAGCATAAATGAAAAATGTTGCAAAAACGGTAAAAGATATTCCTTTTTGAGAGCTTCCGCTGCGTGCGCTTACGAAAAATTACTGAACGGATTTGTATGAAATTTTGCACACCAATAGTTTATAACCTGGATTAACACATAGGCTACTTTTTATCCAGGGCCTGCAGTCTCTACACTAATAACAGCGCTACGAATGTCGCTAAGTCGTAAAATCGTAAAATTTCTTTAATAGGTTTTCAATCTTATGCTGTTGAAATAAGGTTGGAAATCTATTAAAGAAATTTGACATCGATACGACGTAGAGACATTCGTAGCGCTGTTATTAGTGTAGAGACTGCAGGCCCTGGGAATATCATACCGTAGGACCATTATCAAACACCACGGGGGCGAAGCCGCGGGCATAAGCTAGTATATTATATTTGTTTCAAAATAATTAACAAAAAAAAAACAATTAAGAAATTGAATGCTGAAGAGTTTGTTTGTTTGGTTGAACGCGCTAATCTCAGAAACTACCTACTAGTTGGAATTAATAAAATATTTTTATGTTGGATAGTCGATTTATCGAGGAATTTTATAGCTATTGTGACGCAGACGAAGTTGCGTGGGTCAGCTAGTATAAGTATAAAAAAAATTTTCAACTTACGCTATTCTGTAGCTATGGTTTGCGTATTTAAAAACGGGTTGCTAGTGTGCCCCGAAACAATGGCAGCATCTTGCTCAGCGGTGGTGGCACGCTGGTAGAGCTGCCGGTGGTGAGCCGATAGGTCACCCCCAGTCTGCTCATTTCGTCGCAGCCAAAAGTTGATTGTAGTCCTCTAAAACAACGATGCTTAACTTGAATTACATCAATAGATACCTAAATATTGTTACGACTAGCTGTAGCTACTCGTCTAAATGGTGACACACAATTTTCTCTAAATCTATATAAATAAAGAGAGAAGTCCTGACTGACTGACTGACTGAACTTTTGCCAGCGGCTTCGCCCCGTAAAAAAAACGACTTTCCATACAAACTTTCATCCCCTATTTAACCCCCTTAAGGGTTGAATTTAAAAAAATACTTCCTTATTCCTTGTCTACATTATAAAGGGAACCAAAAGGGTGCAAAATTTCAGCTTTCTAGGTCCAAGGGTTTGGGCTGGGCGTTGATGAGTCAGTCAGGACTTCTCTTTTTATTTATATAGAATATATAGAAAATAGATATTCTTATAATTATAATTGTGTGAATACATACTTATTATTTTCGCGAATCATATTTTGATAAAAAAATTGCAAAAAAACGTAAATAAAAATTGAATTTCGCGAGCTACCCTTACGCTATCACCTTGTGTCTGACGTGTTGTGTCATGACGGCCGGGGCTGCAGTCTCTACACTAATAACGACGCTACGAATGTCGCTAAGTCGTAAAATCGTAAAATTTATTTAATACATTTTCAGCTCTAAGTCAACAGCATAAGGCTGAAAATCTATTACAGAAAGTTTACGATTTTTCGACATAACGACATTCGTAGCGTCATTATTAGTGTAGAGAGTGCAGCCCCAGGGCCTGCGAATAAATTCGGTTGCAATAATGATGCTTGCGAAAAACGCATCTTGGATGTAGAGACTTGCTTTACTCGTTATCCCTGTCGAGACTGCCGGCCCGAACTGGGCGCCGCGGCAGTCTCGACAGAGATAACGACAAAATCACTAACTTTCAATCCCTAATTACTAACGAATAAATTCGGTTGCAATAATGATGCTTGCAAGTAAAGCAAGTCTCTACATCCAAGATGCGTTTTTCGCAAGCATCATTATTATACTATATAAAGCTAAATTACCACTCACTGACTGACTGACTGACAGAATTGTTCTCCCAGATGGTGGATGGGGAGGTGGGTATATTTTGACAGATTCGTAAACAACTAACTCTCGTGAGTATGGGAAAAGTCCCAAACCCCCCCTTTTCCCCCCCCTTCTCCCCCCTCCCTATCGTATCTCGGAAACAAAGAGACTTTACGTATTTTTTTTTTAGGATTCGTATAGAGGGGGCTCGGTAAAGTAAAAATAATTTTTCAAAGTGGCCCCCCTTTTTCCCCCTTCTCCCCCCCTTTAGGCGGATCTCGAAAGTTAAGAGACTTGGAACGATTTTTTTTTCAGATTCATATAGAGGAGGCTCGGGGAAGTAAAAACCATTTTAAATTTGACCCCCTTGCTCCCCTTCACCCCCCCCCTTTAGGCGGATCTCGGAAGTTAAGAGATTTTACGTGTTTTTTTTTAGAGATTCGTATAGAGGAAGCTCGGGAAAGTAAAAACCATTTTTTGAATTTGACCCCCTTGTCCCCCTTCACCCCCCCTTTAGGCGGATCTCAAAAATAAAGAGATTTTACGTGTTTTTTTTTAGGGATTCGTATAGAGGAGGCTTGGGGAAGTAAAAACCATTATTCAAATTTGACCCCCTTGCCCCCCTTCACCCCCCCTTTAGGCAGATCTCAAAAATAAAGAGATTTTACGTGTTTTATTTTAGGGATTCGTATAGAGGAGGCTCGGGGAAGTAAAAACCATTTTTCAAAATCGACCCCTTTTCCACTCTTCTCCCCCTTTAAGCGGATCTCGGAAGTTAAGAGACTTGGAACATTTTTTTTTTCAGATTCATTGAAAGGAGCCTATCCTGTGGTGGTACCGGTAAAGCGAAGGGGGGAGCGGGCGAGCGAAGCGAGCCGGCGACCCCCGTAGCGTAGGGATAATGACATGATAGCTTTCCGGTGGTACGTAGGTCCTGAGTGGAGCGAACCTGCGAGACCGAGTGAAGCGAAGGGGGTAGGTGGCGAGCGAAGCGAGCCGGCGACCTCCTTAGCGTAACGAAGGTTGAGTGGGTGAAGCGTTACTCAGGAGCGACGACAAGCAAACTTTAGGGTAATGTTTTTTTAGTGGTAGTAGGATTAGTAGGTAGGTGATAGGTAGGTAGTAGGTAGGTGTAGGTAGGTAGGTAGTAGGTAGGTAGGTAGTAGGTAGGACTACAAGCAAACTTTAGGGTAATGTTTTTTTTGTGGTAGTAGGAGGTAGTAGGTAGGTAGTAGGTAGGTAGTAGGTAGGTGGTAGGTAGGTAGGTAGGTAGTAGGTAGGTAGTAGGTAGGTGGTAGGTAGGTAGGTAGGTAGTAGGTAGGTGTAGGTAGGTGTAGGTAGGTGTAGGTAGGTGGTAGGTAGTAGGTAGGTAGGTATAGGTAAGTAGTAGGTAGGTAGTAGGTAGGTATAGGTAGGTGGTAGGTAGGTAGTAGGTAGGTGTAGGTAGGGAGTAAGGCGGATCTCGGAAGTTAAGAGACTTGAAACATTTTTTTTTCAGATTTATTGAAAGGAGCAATGCGTTAGTCGAAATTTTTTTTCAAAGCTCCCCCTCTCCCCGCCTTCACGCCCCGCGAGCTGCGCGCAGCTCGCGCAGCCACGCAAATACTAGTTATATTATATAAAGCTAAATTACCACTGACTCACTCACTGACAGAATTGTTCTCCCAGATGGTGGATGGGGAGGTGGGTATATTTTGACATATTCGTAAACAAGTCACTCTCGTGAGTATGGGAAAAGTCCCAAACCCCCCCTTTTCCCCCCCCTTCTCCCCCCTCCCTATCGTATCTCGGAAACAAAGAGACTTTACGTGTTTTTTTTTTGGGATTCGTATAGAGGGGGCTCGGTAAAGTAAAAATCATTTTTTGAATTTGACCCCCTTGCCCCCCTTCTCCCCCCCTTTAAGTGGATCTCGGAAATAAAGAGATTTTACGTGTTTATTTTTAGGGATTCGTTTAGAGGAGGCTTGGGGAAGTAAAAACCATTTTTAAAATTTGACCCTTTTGCCCCCCTTCACCCCCCCCTTTCGGATCTCGGAAGTTAAGAGACTTGGAACGAATTTTTTTTCAGATTCATATAGAGGGGCATTGCGTTAGTCGAAATCATTTTTAGAAACTCCCCCCTCTCCCCCCCTTCACCCCCCCCCCTCTTCCCTCTTTTTTTACTCCTGAAAATTTTTTTGATTCTTACCTAAATCTATTTGAGGGGCGTTGAAATTTGTATACCCTCCCCTCCCCAACCTCCCCTAAAATTAAAAGGGCTGTAACTTCATAACGGTTAGAGATAGCCATTAGGTGTTTGAACAAATATTATAGTAGTCGTCGAAACCTGTCCGGTGGTGGTACAGCGGTAAAGCGAAGGGGGGAGCGGGCGAGCGAAGCGAGCCGGCGACCCCCGTAGCGTAGGGATAATGTCATGATAGCTTTCCGGTGGTAGGTAGGTCCTGAGTGGAGCGAACCTGCGAGACCGAGTGGAGCGAAGGGGGGAGGTGGCGAGCGAAGCGAGCCGGCGACCTCCTTAGCGTAACGAAGGTTGAGTGGGTGAAGCGTAACTCAGGGGCGACGACAAGCAAACTTTAGGGTAATGTTTTTTTAGTGGTAGTAGGTAGGTAGTAGGTATGTGTAGGTATGTGTAGGTAGGTAGTAGGTAGGTGTAGGTAGGTAGTAGGTAGGTGTAGGTAGGTAGTAGGTAGGTGTAGGTAGGTAGTAGGTAGGTGTAGGTAGTAGGTAGGTGTAGGTAGGTAGTAGGTAGGTGTAGGTAGGTAGTAGGAAGGTGTAGGTAGGTAGTAGGTAGGTGTAGGTAGGTAGTAGGTAGGTGTAGGTAGGTAGTAGGTAGGTGTAGGTAGGTAGTAGGAAGGTGTAGGTAGGTAGGTAGTAGGTAGGTGTAGGTAGGTAGTAGGTAGGTGTAGGTAGGTAGTAGGTAGGTGTAGGTAGGTAGGTGTAGGTAGGTAGTACCGCGAGCTGCATTGGAACATTTTTTTTTTCCGATTCACTGAGAGGTGCAATGCGTTAGTCGAAATCATTTTTCAAAGCTCCCCCTCTCCCCCACTTCACGCCCCGCGAGCTGCGCGCAGCTCGCGCAGCCACGCAAATACTAGTTTATACTATATAAAGCTAAATTACCACTGACTGACTCACTCACTCACTGACAGAATTGTTCTCCCAGATGGTGGATGGGGAGGTGGGTATATTTTGACAGATTCGTAAACAACTAACTCTCGTGAGTATGGGAAAAGTCCCAAACCCCCCCTTTTCTCCCCCCTTCTCCCCCCTCCCTATCGTATCTCGGAAACTAGGAGACCCGTATTTTTTTTTTTTTACTGATTCGTATAGAGGAGGCTCGGCAAAGTAAAAATCATTTTTCAAAGTGGCCCCCCTTGCCCCCCTTCTCCCCCCTTTTAGGCGGATCTCGGAAATAAAGAGACATTATGTGTGTTTTTTTAGGGATTCATATAGAAGAGGCTCGGGGAAGTATAAACCATTTTAAATTTGACCCCCTTGCCCCCCTTCGCCCCCCTTTAGGCGGATCTCGGAAATAAAGAGACATTACGTGTGTTTTTTTAGGGATTTGTATAGAGGAGGCTCAGGGAAGTAAAAACCATTTTTCAAATTTGACCCCCTTGCCCCCCTTCACCCCCCCTTTAGACGGATCTCGGAAATAAAGAGATTTTACGTGTTTTTTTTTAAGGATTCGTATAGAAAAGGCTTGGGGAAGTATAAACCATTTTTCAAATTTGACCCCCTTGCCCCCCTTCTCCCCCCTTTTAGGCGGATCTCGGAAGTTAAGAGACCTGGAACATTTTTTTTTTCAGATTCATTTAGAGGGGCATTGCGTTAGTCGAAATCATTTTTAGAAACTCCCCCCTCGCCCCCCCCCTTCACCCCCCCCCACTCTTCACCTCTTTTTTACTCCTGAAAAAATTTTTGATTCTTACCTAAATCTATTTGAGGGGCGTTGAAATTTGTATACCCTCCCCTCCCCAACCTCCCCTAAAATTAAAAGGGCTGTAACTTCATAACGGTTAGAGATAGCCATTAGGTGTTTGAACAAATATTATAATAGGCGTCGAAACCTGTCCGGTGGTGGTACAGCTACAAAGCGAAGGGGGGAGCGGGCGAGCGAAGCGAGCCGGCGACCCCCGTAGCGTAGGGATAATGTCATGATAGCTTTCCGGTGGTAGGTAGGTACTCAGTGGAGCGAACCTGCGAGACCGAGTGGAGCGAAGGGGGGAGGTGGCGAGCGAAGCGAGCCGGCGACCTCCTTAGCGTAACGAAGGTTGAGTGGGTGAAGCGTAACTCAGGGGCGACGACAAGCAAACTTTAGGGTAATGTTTTTTTAGTGGTAGTAGGAGGTAGTTGGTAAGTAGGTTGGTGTAGGTAGGTAGTAGGTAGGTGTAGGTAGGTAGTAGGTAGGTGTAGGTAGGTAGGTAGTAGGTAGGTGTAGGTAGGTAGGTAGTAGGTAGGTGTAGGTAGGTGTAGGTAGGTAGTAGGTAGGTGTAGGTAGGTAGGTGTAGGTAGGTAGGTGTAGGTAGGTAGTAGGTAGGTAGTAGGTTGGTAGTAGGTAGGTAGGTGTAGGTAGGTAGGTGTAGGTAGGTAGGTAGTAGGTAGGTGTAGGTAGGTAGTAGGTAGGTGTAGGTAGGTAGTAGGTAGGTGTAGGTAGGTAGTAGGTAGGTAGTAGGTAGGTGTAGGTAGGTAGTAGGTAGGTGTAGGTAGGTGTAGGTAGGTGTAGGTAGGTGAAGGTAGGTGTAGGTAGGTGTAGGTAGGTGTAGGTAGGTGTAGGTAGGTAGTAGGTAGGTGTAGGTAGGTAGTACCGCGAGCTGCATTGGAACATTTTTTTTTTCAGATTCATTGAGAGGTGCAATGCGTTAGTCGAAATCATTTTTCGAAGCTCCCCCTCTCCCGCTCTCCACGCCCCGCGAGCTGCGCGCAGCTCGCGCAGCCACGCAAATACTAGTTATACTATATAAAACTAAACTACCACTGACTGACTGACTCACTGATTGACAGAATTGTTCTCCCAGATGGTGGATGGGGAGGTGGGTATATTTTGACAGATTCGTAAACAAGTAACTCTCGTGAGTTTGGGAAAAGTCCCAAATCCCCCTTTTTCCCCCCCCTTCTCCCCCCTCCCTATCGTATCTCGGAAACAAAGAGACCCGTATTTTTTTTTTTTTACGGATTCGTATAGAGGAGGCTCGGTAAAGTAAAAATATTTTTTCAAAGTGGCCCCCCTTTTCCCCCTTCTCCCCCCCTTTAGGCGGATCTCGGAAATAAAGAGACATTACGTGTGTTTTCTTAAGGATTCGAATAGAGGAGGCTTGGGGAAGTAAAAACCGTTTTTTAAATTTGACCCCCTTGCCCCCCTTCACCCCCCCTTTAGGCGGATCTCGAAAGTTAAGAGACTTGGAACGAATTTTTTTTCAGATTCATATAGAGGGGCATTGCGTTAGTCGAAATCATTTTTAGAAACTCCTCCCTCTCCCCCCCTTCACCCCCCCCTCTTCCCCTCTTTTTTTACTCCTGAAATTTTTTTTGATTCTTACCTAAATCTATTTGAGGGGCGTTGAAATTTGTATACCCTCCCCTCCCCAACCTCCCCTAAAATTAAAAGGGCTGTAACTTCATAACGGTTAGAGATAGCCATTAGGTGTTTGAACAAATATTATAGTAGGCGTCGAAACCTGTCCGGTGGTGGTACAGCGGTAAAGCGAAGGGGGGAGCGGGCGAGCGAAGCGAGCCGGCGACCCCCGTAGCGTATGGATAATGTCATGATAGCTTTCCGGTGGTAGGTAGGTCCTGCGGCGACCTCCTTAGCGTAACGAAGGTTGAGTGGGTGAAGCGTAACTCAGGGGCGACGACAAGCAAACTTTAGGGTAATGTTTTTTTAGTGGTAGTAGGTAGAAGGTAGGTAGTAGGTAGGTAGTAGGTATGTGTAGGTAGGTGTAGGTGTAGGTAGGTGTAGGTAGGTGTAGGTAGGTGTAGGTAGGTGTAGGTAGGTGTAGGTAGGTGTAGGTAGGTGTAGGTAGGTGTAGGTAGGTGTAGGTAGGTGTAGGTAGGTGTAGGTAGGTGTAGGTAGGTGTAGGTAGGTGTAGGTAGGTGTAGGTAGGTGTAGGTAGGTGTAGGTAGGTGTAGGTAGGTGTAGGTAGGTGTAGGTAGGTGTAGGTAGGTGTAGGTGTAGGTAGGTAGTAGGTAGGGGTAGGTAGTAGGTAGGTGTAGGTAGATAGGTGTAGGTAGATAGGTGTAGGTAGGTAGTAGGTAGGTGTAGGTAGGTAGTACCGCGAGCTGCATTGGAACATTTTTTTTTCAGATTCATTGAGAGGTGCAATGCGTTAATCATTTTTCAAAGCTCCCCCTCTCCCCCTCTTCATGACCCGCGAGCTGCGCGCAGCTCGCGCAGCCACGCAAATACTAGTTATACTATATAAAGCTAAATTACCACTGACTCACTGACTGACTTATTGACATAATTGTTCTCCCAGATGGTGGATGGGGAGGTGGGTATATTTTGACAGATTCGTAAACAAGTCACTCTCGTGAGTATGGGAAAAGTCCCAAACCCCCCCTTTCCCCCCCCCCTTCTCCCCCCTCCCTATCGTATCTCAGAAACAAAGAGACTTTACGTGTTTTTTTTTAGGGATTCGTATAGAGGAGGCTCGGTAAAATAAAAATCATTTTTCAGAGTGCCCCCCCTTGCCCCCCTTCTCCCCCCTTTTAGGTGGATCTCGGAAATAAAAAAACATTACGTGTGTTTTTTTAGAGATTCGTATAGAAGAGGCTTGGGGAAGTAAAAAACATTTTTCAAATTTGACCCCCTTGCCCCCCTTCACCCCCCCTTTAGGCGGATCTCGGAAATAAAGAGATTTTACGTGTTTTTTTTAGGGATTCGTATAGAAGAGGCTCGGGGAAGTAAAAAACATTTTTCAAAGTGGCCCCCCTTTTCCCCCTTCTCCCCCCCTTTAGGCGGATCTCGGAAATAAAGAGATTTTAGGTGTTTTTTTTTAAGGATTCGTATAGAAGAGGCTTGGGGAAGTATAAACCATTTTTCAAATTTGACCCTCTTGCCCCCCTTCTCCCCCCTTTTAGGCGGATCTCGAAAGTTAAGAGACTTGGAACGAATTTTTTTTCAGATTCATATAGAGGGGCATTGCGTTAGTCAAATCATTTTTAGAAACTCCCCCTCTCTCCCCTTCACCCCCCCCCTCTTCACCTCTTTTTTACTCCTGAAATTTTTTTTGATTCTTACCTAAATGTATTTGAGGGGCGTTGAAATTTGTATACCCTCCCCCCCCCAACCTCCCCTAAAATTAAAAGGGCTGTAACTTCATAACAGTTAGAGATAGCCATTAGGTGTTTGAACAAATATTATAGTAGGCGTCGAAACCTGTCCGGTGGTGGTACAGCGGCAACGCGAAGGGGGTAGCGGGCGAGCGAAGCGAGCCGGCGACCCCCGTAGCGTAGGGATAATGTCATGATAGCTTTCCGGTGGTAGGTAGGTCCTGAGTGGAGCGAACCTGCGAGACCAAGTGGAGCGAAGGGGGGAGGTGGCGAGCGAAGCGAGCCGGCGACCTCCTTAGCGTAACGAAGGTTGAGTGGGTGAAGCGTAACTCAGGGGCGACGACAAGCAAACTTTAGGGTAATGTTTTTTTAGTGGTAGTAGGAGGTAGTAGGTAGTTAGTAGGTAGGTGGTAGGTAGTAGGTATGTGTAGGTAGGTGTAGGTAGGTAGGTGTAGGTAGGTAGGTGTAGGTAGGTAGGTGTAGGTAGGTAGGTGTAGGTAGGTAGGTGTAGGTAGGTAGGTGTAGGTAGGTAGGTGTAGGTAGGTAGGTGTAGGTAGGTAGGTGTAGGTAGGTAGGTGTAGGTAGGTAGGTGTAGGTAGGTAGGTGTAGGTAGGTAGGTGTAGGTAGGTAGGTGTAGGTAGGTAGGTGTAGGTAGGTAGGTGTAGGTAGGTAGGTGTAGGTAGGTAGGTGTAGGTAGGTAGGTGTAGGTAGGTAGGTGTAGGTAGGTAGGTGTAGGTAGGTAGGTGTAGGTAGGTAGGTGTAGGTAGGTAGGTGTAGGTAGGTAGGTGTAGGTAGGTAGGTGTAGGTAGGTAGTAGGTAGGTAGTAGGTAGGTAGTAGGTAGGTAGTAGGTAGGTAGTAGGTAGGTGTAGGTAGGTAGGTGTAGGTAGGTAGGTGTAGGTAGGTAGGTGTAGGTAGGTAGGTGTAGGTAGGTAGGTGTAGGTAGGTAGGTGTAGGTAGGTAGGTGTAGGTAGGTAGGTGTAGGTAGGTAGGTGTAGGTAGGTAGTAGGTAGGTGTAGGTAGGTAGTACCGCGAGCTGCATTGGAACATTTTTTTTTTCAGATTCATTGAGAGGTGCAATGCGTTAGTCGAAATCACTTTTCAAAGCTCCCCCTCTCCCCCTCTTCACGCCCCGCGAGCTGCGCGCAGCTCGCGCAGCCACGCAAATACTAGTCATCATTATAATATTACACCTATGTAAATACTGTGGTGATAGTAATTAGTATTTGCATCTATAAATCATGTTCTGATGATATTTTGAATCAGTAAAGTTAAAGGTTGTCTGATATTTCCGCACCTCCACCGCTCTGAAGTGATCGACAACATATCGCAACTCACAAATAATTATTAATCTCACCATGCTAAGTGTATTCAGAGACCGATACCGTTCTGATCCGACACAACACAAGTCGTTTGACAAAATGTATTTATGGTTTTATGGATATAATTGTTATTATTGTTATATTGCGCCGCCGCACGTTTTAAATTGGCAGCACCTCTATGTCGTGGTGGTAAAGATCATTTTCATTTGTTGTTGGTCGAATTGCATCGCATCACGTCATGAGCAAACCCGCTAAATGTAAATAAATACTTTTCAAGCGTTAATTAGCTAATGAGAAACAATTAACTAATTACATATTTATCTATTGTTACACGCCGGTCGGCGCAGCCTTTTGAAATATGTTGGAAATAGTATTAGATACTTGGAAGTATTGAGTTTCTTGGGTTATTATGACTAAATAGGTAATTTCGTTGCAAATACATAATATAGGTAATAATATTACAGCTTCACTTACCGTTATCCCCGTCCTCCTTTCTATTTCTTTAATGGTGTAACCACCATCCCGTAATACCACAATCAGCTGCCGCTGTTGTGGGGTTAATTGTGGTGCCATAATAAAAAAAACACAAATTCACATAGACAGTGTCGCACGAATCCCGAGCAATGTTATGGAACGGACTGGCGGCATAGAACATAGAATTCAATACGAGGGAAACTAGCGAATGTGTGTGCCAAAAAAGTGCATCTGTGTGCGTAGGCGCACAGGAGCAAATACTATGATTGGCCGATGGCACAATGCGCAGTCCCTTTCCTACAATTCTCTGTATTGTTGGTAGCGTAGTTATGGGTATATAGGGTGTCTAACCTGATGTGTTGCAGACTGTACCAAACAAAGTGTTATTGTTTTAAGCCTAAATCAAAACGTTCCTGCATTAACATTGTTTTGTTAAAGGTGGTAGTAGGACCCCTGTTCTTGGATTTCGACAGCATTATGCTAACGATGGAGTTTCTTTCTTTTCAAACTCATCAATTGTAGGACCAGTCCAATAATGCAAATCTGTAGCATTGTCTACGATAAGATTTTCGAAATTTCAAATGTGCCTCCGAGGTCTTTTTACCCGACTGCGGCGAAGCCCAAAAGGAGGGTTATGTGTTTGACGTGTATGTATGTATGTCCGTTTCTTTGTTCCCTCATAACTCCTAAACGGATGAGGGGATTTAAATGAAATATACATCGTTAGATTCGTCTTGATGGCGCGAGTGTTATAGGCTACATTAAAATTAAAAAAAAAACAAAGAAAAATTGCGGATTTTGGGGGCCAAATCGCGGAGTTCAAAAAAAATTTTTTTTCAATACCATCGAGTAGGGTATCAAAATAAAGGGTTTTAAAGGGAGATTACAAAAATATATAACACTTATATGTTTAAAAAAATTCAAAGTTACAAATCCTATAAACAAGCACAAAAGTTAAATCATTTGCGAAGAATTTTACGCGACCAACGAAAGAACAAACACAAAAGAACTAAAAAGTTGGAAATAAAAAAAAGTTGTTAAAAAACTAAAAAACCCGACTGAAAAAACTGAAAAGCAAAAAACAAGCACATTTTAAATTAAACAAAACTTGGAACCAGGCAGGGTTCATTTGAATATTAAATTATGAAATGAAAAACATAGAACTAAATAAAATAGAACCCCGCCTGGTTCCAAGTTTTGTTTAATTTAAAATGTGCTTGTTTTTTGCTTATCAGTTTTTTCAGTCGGGTTTTTTAGTTTATTAACAACTTTTTAGTATCTACTGCTTGAGCTGAATTCTAATTTAAAGTGACGATTTGGTGCATTTAGAAAAATAATAATATAGATAATTATATTATCAAAATAAACCGCCCAAACGTATTTTCTATGACGACTCTGGCTACCACATGCTTATGATTGTAATTGGCTTGCAGGGAGTTCGGAGTAGCGTCTAAAATCGGGAGTCATCAACGATATAATGGTTGATGTCACTGTTTTTTCCCAAAATAAATTATCGTGATTTGCACCTCCAAATTTGGCATTAACATTTAAAATTATATTATTATACATGTCTTGTAAGACGTTTTTAGCAACTCCCACTGGGCGCTTTGAATTCGAATTTGCTTTATTGGCCATGTATTTTCGTGCATGGGTCGCACTCTTTAGTGAACCACCTTGTACTAATAGTACCTAGTAATACGACTGTGCATAATGAAGGGCATTACAACACAAGTGTGGGTTTAAGAAACGAGTCGAAGGCGAGTTTCTTAATAGCATCACACGAGTGTTGTAATGCCTAATTATGTATAGATGCATACACTACTTTATTTACCCAAATATCATAAGGGCTCTATGATGGGTTCAGGAACCATAGGGAAATGACCAGCATTGTTACCAGTGTAATGCAATAAAAAATAAATTGAACACATACAGAAGCAAATTATTTATTATAGTAATGGTAGTTAACATTGACAGTTGTGCAATGAGATATACTTAAATAAATAAATAACTAACAAATTAAATTTAACAGCTGGAAATGGCGGCGTTTCGGATATCTGTAATTTTTTTTAAATCATAGGCAAACGAACAAAGTCACTATTCTTGTGTCACTCGAGATCAAAATGTCGTGCGATTTATAATTAAAATAATACTGAATTGGGGTTTCGTATCGATATCTGTTTTAATGTAGATAGGTACTAGAATAGCACACTCACTTGAATTTGACACCTGTTCCAAATTTAAACTCATAACCTACTGTTTTCAGTAGGTTATGAGTTCATAACAGTTCCGTTTATTTCTGCTGGTTGGTAATGCTGGTCATTGCCTATGGTTTTTGAACGCATTAGAGAGGGTTTATGATATTTGGGTAGATAAAATATATTTTTCACTTCTCTCGCTCTAAAATTCGTCTATAAGTGCCCCTTCACATTAGGACGTTAGCGGCGCGACAGAAGCGCATTCCTTCACATTATAAAAAACGCGCGGCTGTTTAGCCGCGCGTTAGCAGCGCCGCTGCCGCGCCGCAGTTAAGTCCAGTGTGGCGCACTTCATTTCTAAAATGGATTCCGACGGTGAAACATTGTTGCTCCTACTTTTGATAGTACTCATTCGGCGCCATCGATGTTGCGTAAAAAAACGAAAAAGGCGGTACTGGATTAATCCTTTGTTTCGAAATCGTCATGTGCATAGTGATTATATAACAGTATTTAATGTAGTTAAAAATAATAATAATAAATTTTTTAATTATGTTTTAATGTCAAAACCGAGTTTCTACGAATTATTAAGTCTTCTTGAGAGTAGTATTCAACGTCGTGACACTAGATACCGCAATAGCATTTCAGCAGAGGAAAGACTTCTTAAAACACTGAGGTAAGTCATTTACATACTTACCAGGTAAATAAAAAACCTTTTATTTATGAAATCAACTTTATAATGGAAAATCAAACATTAATTTGTTATGGCTCTGGACTATCCTCAAACAAATGTGTGTCAATGTTAAATTCGTCTGACGTTACATTTGAGTAATTTGACTGAGCTGATAGTGGAGCTTCATAATGATAATTATTAGATGACGAAGTATTAAATTGTTGATTTTGTGTGTTTTTTTTTTAATTTCAATCATTCTGTATTAAATAATTCAAGTAAGACTAAATATTATATAAACTAAACTAACCTAAAAACAAACTAACTATAAAAGAGCATCGAAAAACTCCTCCCCAACGCTGTCAGCAGGTAAAGTACCCAAGAGACTGGCAGCGTTGCCGCGTTGTATGGCAACACTTAGCCTCTGGCCAAAGAAAAAGCCAGCCCTTGGGTCGCAGGAAGCGTCAACAAGGCGTCCTTAAAAAGGCTGTGTGCACTAGGACCCCAGTGTTGTATTGTAATGATACAATGTGATAGCGGATAATCTCCATTTATTATTTAATATAAAAAGACTTACATCGGATACAATCTTGTTCATGTTCCAGTTGACCATAGAGAACAGAGTGGGATGTGTTCAAAGACAATCATCTACAATAATTAAGACATTGACACATGAACCTGTTTCTACTTTAAGGCTATGCCTACACAATATACAACATCCTCCCCTTCTTATAAACAAAATTTTAATTCTACTTTACTATTCAACATTAATTTTTTACTTAACATAATCACTTAAATAAGCAGGGCGTTTTACAATTTTACTACTTCTAGTTTTTACAATCTCTTTGTCCGTTACAACATTATTTGGGTTTACATTTCTACTCTCACCTTCGCTTTCAATATTATTGGGATTTACATTTATCTTTTCTCTTTCTGTTACATTATTATTTGGATTAAACTCTATGTTCCTATCAATTAGCTCTTCATCAATCACATAATCACTGTCATTTTTCTCCCTATATATTTACCTCCTTCTAATAATACACCTAGTATTTCTATACATAAGCAATCCTAAGTGAATATCTTTATTATCATAAATCAACTTTTTTAACAACTTTTTAACTGTTTGAATATGTCTTTCTGCCAAACCATTAGCTTGATGATGTTTGGGACTTACAATTTTATGTTCAAAGTTCCACACTTTAACAAAATTTTTGAATTCTATGCTTGTGAACTGACTTCCTGAATCTGTGTAAATTATGTTGGTATACCATTTCTAGACAAAATTTCTTTTAATTGATCCATTACAGTTTTTGCATACAAATCTTCTAATTGTTTTACTTCCACAAACTTACTGAATGAATCTACTAACAAAATATAAGGTTTTCCAAAAAGAAAAAATATGTCAGCTGATAGAATCTGCCATGGCAATTCAGCTATTTCTTTATTAATTATAGGTTCATTTCTATTGTTGTTTTGATAACTTTTACACATATCACAATTTTTTATTAAATCTTCTATCTCCATACACATGTTAAGCCAAAATAAAGTCTTCCTAGCTAATGCTTTACACTTTTCTATGCCTAAATGAGCATAGTGAATATTATTCAGAATTTCTTTCCGCATACTTGTAGGTATTACAATCTGATTATTTTTAAGAATCAAGCCATCACATTCTCCTAACTCATCTCTATAGCTATAATAAACTTTTGCTTCACTTTGTACTAATGATTTATTTTCTGACCATCCATTTCTAATGCAATGTAATACTAACTGTAATTCCCTATCTTTCTTTGTTTCATTCTTCAATTGACTCATTTTTGCATCTGTAATATGGTAACTATTCACAACTGTACCAACATGAGTTTCAAGATCTAATTCATAAGACTTCTCTGTATTATTTAGATAGGATCTACTTAAATGATCGGCTATTAGTAACTCCTTTCCTGGCTTATACTCTAAATCAAACTGATAGTGTTGTAAAGCAGTTCTAATCCGTTGTAATCTAATTGGGCTTTTGTTCAGAGGCTTTGAAAAAATGGATACCAGCGGTTTATCTGTTTCAACTTGAAACCGTTGACCATACAAAAATTGATTGAATTTAGTGCATCCATACAAAATAGCTAAGCTTTCTTTTTCTATTTGACTGTAATCTTTCTCTGTATCTGTCATTGCTCTAGATCCATACGCTATTGGTTGACCTTCTTGCATAATAACAGCACCTAATCCTTCTTTGCTTGCATCCACGCTTAAAGTTATTTTCTTATTTATGTCAAAATATGCTAATACAGGAGGTTCACTAATTAATTTAATTATCAAGTTGTAAGCTTCTTTTTGCCTAACCTCCCATACAAATAACACATTCTTTTTAATTAATTCTCTAAGTGGAGCAGTTATTTCAGATATGTTAGGAACAAACTTTGAAATATAGTTTATCATACCTAGAAACCTTAGTACTTCTTTTTGATTTTTTGGTTCTGGCATATTCTTTATTGCTTCTGCTCTCTCTCTATCTATTTTTAAACCATCTTTAGTCAAAACATGTCCTAAGTACTTCACTTCTTTTTGATTTATTTTACATTTTTCAACATTAAATTTTACACCGTGTTCTCTAGCTCTTTGTAGTACTTTTTCCAATATTCTGTTACTTTCCTCTTCTGTTTTAGCGTAAATCAACAAATCGTCGATAAATGTACAGACTCCCTCCATATTAAAAATATTTGCATAAATTCTTTGAAACACTTCTGGACTCGAACACAGACCAAACGGTAATCTATTGAAACAAAACCTACCATAGGGTGTATTAAATGTAGTCAGTTGTTTACTGTTTTCACATAATTTGACCATATAAAAACCTTTATTTGCATCTAACGTGCTAAATACTTTACTTCCTTTTAATTTGCAAGTAATTTCTTCCAATTTAGGTTACATTATTTGTTCTCTCATAATCTGAGTATTTAAGTATTGAGGATCCAGACATACTCTAAGTGAACCATTTGGTTTAATTGCAATTACCAAAGAACTTACAAAATCTGTAGGTGTATCAATTTTAGAAATAATCCCTTGTTGTTCCAAGCTATCCAACTCACTTTTTAACTTAGGCATTAACTTAAACGGTATATGCCTACATGGTTCTATTTCCTATCCAGTTATCTTTTAGTTTTATATCATATTCATAGTCCTTTATCAGCCCTATTCCTTGGAACACATCTTTGTATTTTTTATATAATGTATTATTTCAACAATGTTTCTTTGCACTATCTCAAATTCCAATAAAGTAGATAACCCTAAAATAGGCATTAAATTCTGTTCACACACTTGAAACACCACATTTTTAATTTTAGTTCCTATTTGACACTCATACGCCCGAATACTCGAACGTCACTCAATTTTAAGTTGCACTTAAATCTCGTGCTGTCTTTGTTACTTTAACGCAGAGTGACAGAGATAGCACGAGTTTTGAGGGCTACTTATAATTGAGTGACGTTCGAGTATTCGGGCGTAAGGTTACTTGTCCTACAGTTTGGATTAAATTACCATTATAGTTTTTTAAAATTAAATTATTCACATTTTTATTCACATTCATGGACCTGCAACAATTTTTTGACAAAATGTTACACTGTGCACCGGTATCTATTTTAAAATTTATTATGTTATTACTTTTCACAAAAGTTACCTTTTGAAACCAGTCATAATATTTATTAATATTGTTAACATATACCTCTTGTTTATCCTCAGTTTGTACGGCTCTTATTTCTTCCGACTTAGATCTGCACATTCTTGCAAAGTGGTTGATGCGCTGACACTTCATGCATCTCTTGCCATAGGCCGGACAACTTCTGGGTTGATAAGTTATGGAATCAGGCGTTACTTTGCGGTAATCCATGACATTAAATGCTATGAATTATATGTAGTTTTAATACCGCGAGACATATATCCAGGTGCGGTGCTGCGGTGATATGGGGGGTGGGTCCGATGGCGGGGGCTAGTGAGGAGGATGCGACGGGTTGCTGAGTCAAACCCAGCATGCGGGCCTGTTGAATGTTTTCCACCCGGAGCTCCATGTTATTTATCCGCTGTCTGTCTTCCATCAGCTGGGTGTTGATAGTGGTGATCATGGCGCTCATCTCTCTTTGTTGGGTCTGGAGCTCTCTCTGCGTTTTTTGAATGTCGAGTATAGGTTTGATTGCATGGCATGCTAATTATTTCACACTTGTTTTGTATGTGTGCATATGCATGAGGGCGGGAGGGTGGGCCCATGTGTGCATGTGCATATGCATGACGGTGGGTTTTGTGTCCTGCTTTCAGACCTGGATATATGTATGTCTCGCGGTATTAAAACTACATATAATTCATAGCATTTAATGTTCTGGGTTGATGTTGAAAACCACAACGAGTACAGTTTTGTTTCCTCTTGTATGTAGTCTTACTTCCATTCTTCTCTATTTTCTCATATTTCTTCTATTATTATATCTTTGTTCTTCTGTTTTATCATTACTCTTGAAATTATTTTTCTTTTTTATATCTATCCCTTGTATTTTTGAGCAGCTAGCCTCTTTATGTTCAGTAAGCTCCTTTACTTGTTTCTCTACCAATTCTGCAGCTCTGCATATTTTTATAGCTTTTTCCAAAGTCAACTCGCTCTCTCTCAATAATCTATCTTTTATTTCGCTCTCTCTAATTCCAGCTATAATTATATCTTTAATTAGTCTCTTCATTTGACCAAAGCAATCCTGACTTAGCCTATTTAAGTCTGCTAAAAAGTCTTCAAAACATTCTTCTTTCTGCTGAAAAATTTGTGTGCATTGACGCTTTCATTACTTTTAGGGATGAAATACTCATTGAATTTTTCTATCATCTTTTCATAATTATACTCATTCTCTGCTATAAACCGAGGATATAAAAGCCGGTAAACTAATACTAGAAATTTTGCGGACGCCGAGTCCTCCCATACGAATGGGAAGAGTTGCTTGTTCCCAAGCTCGGTCGTCCAAAGCCACATTTAAAATGGATGACAAAGTATGTCTGATGATTTGGTCCATTTTGTCCAAAAGATGTACGTGCTTCCATAAAGGGGAAGCACGGAGGAAATATGTTAATTTAGGGCCGAAACAGCAGTAGCGAATAATGGTGATGGCCGAATGCATGTTAATTTGAAGCAATCTTTCCGAAACATCATTAAAATTTTGAATTTTTCCTCGATAAAATCGGGAAAAGAATTTTCATGGATAGGAGACCCAAGGAGACGAAGAGAGTTTTTTTCAATAATTTTGATATCCGGAGCTATAGTGTTAAATTTTGAAAGAGTCAGTTGTCTGTCGGTACCGTCAGCTAAATATAGTTCACATTTCGAAAGATTTAATTCTAGGCCAATTGAATGAAGTTCATTTTTTAAGAATTTTAGGTCATCTAAAACAGTATCTACATCGCCTCCCAAAGTTCCATCGTCAAGGTACCAAACGTTAAATTTTGAATTTAGTTGTCGAACAATTGGGTGAATAGCTAAGCTGAAAATGACTGGCCCGAGGGGGTCACCTTGTTGACAGCCAACAGCAGATTCCAAAAGATTGTCCCGATAAAGTAATTTGGAAGGGTGTCTGTAACATTGCCAAAGAAAACTATAAATTTGTGGTAATTCTTTTTTAGTTTCCATCAACAAGGTGTCCCTGTTTACAGAGTTGAAGGCATTCTTTATGTCAACCTTCAGAATGACCTCTCCTTTGCCAGAATTTAGGTAGGTCGACATGGCGTGTACGGCAGCCTCGCAGCCCCCTTTAGAGCCGTAACCTAGCTGCAGGGGCTGAATTTTTTTCGAAACATCCTCACCATAAAATTTACAGCAAATCTTGGCTGCCATACGACGATAAACAGTTACCACAGCAATGGGGCGAATGCCGCCATCCCTCTTGCGCAGAGCACACAAGTTTGCCCCATATAGAACGTCGATGACGGCCTCGCTCACCTTGCCGGAGAGCATGAGGTTAATCAGAGCTGTAAGCTCCTTCAAGAGTAGCTCACCAGCCGCCCCGGCGCTTGAACTGATAAGGTCCTTTAGGTGCTGAGGACTTAGGCCGTCGAGACCGCCGGCGGAGCCGTTCCGGAAGGAGCAAACAGCTGTGACCAACTGTCGACCTGTAATGGTGAGGGAGTGTATGTCAGAATCAGGTGGGTCAGGAAAAGAAAGGCCAACTGCTGGGGCAGGGTGTTTGATCTCCAGAGCGGTAAGTGTTTCTGGAGAACACGGTGCCACCACATCGCTGCTGAAGAGGATCCTGGCTGCACCACTAATGTCACCTTCCCCTAACTTAGTTTCTACCAAGTGGGATATACCTCCTGAAGGGGTATATCTCTGTGTCGGTAATTTTGAGTCTAAATCTAGAGCCGAAATGTTACAGTTTTCTTTAATTTGTGATGTTAAAGATTTTTTTGTTGCCAAATTCTTTTGTACGTGAAGAATACGATAAGGGAAGGTGAGCAGTTTTTCCCAAGCACTTAGCGAGTTCTCCAGGACGGCAAGGTGCACGCAACCTGCTAAGTTTTGGGCTACGAGCGGTCTGGCACCTCGAGGAACTCGCTTTAGAATAGGAACGGAGTTTTTTAATTTTGAGAGATTCTTCCAAAGTGGGTCGAAAGTGGGTATTGCTAGTGTTGTAGGTGGGGGTGTTAAAACAGGGTCTGAAGTGGGTGCATTATGTAATTTATGCACTTTCCCTAAATGCAAGTTCAGACCCCTCTTACCTTTAAAAAACCGTGCTTGGGTACATAGTGGGCATCTCTCTAAAGTCGTCAGCGATGTTGAAGATTGACATGCACTAACACAAACCACATCACTGCTGCCACTATACATAAATGTTTAAAAACTTAATATAAAGACTAAACTTAGATAAAAAAGAAACAGACTGTATGATTTGAAATAAAAAAAAACACAAAGGCCGCAGTGGTGTAGTCACGTCGGCGGGCCGGCGCGCTGTGCGCCAAACTACTCCAAAGAAAGCATTGCGGCGCAGTCCCGGCAACAGCTGGTCCAGACGTCGCGTGGTCAGCGTCACTTTCACAACTTTTTTTCGGACAAGATCAAGGGGGAAACGGCAAGGTAGCTCGCCAATTTGCGGGGTTCTAAATCCTTGGCCAGAGCTCAGGCCAAAGCCTCTCAGTCCTCCTTGTAGAAAAGTGCTGTGTTCTTCAGTAGATGCCAAAATCTTGTTAAAAGGTCTAGGCAAGACATGAGATATTTCGTTTTTATCCTTTTGGGGGAAAAACGTCTGCTAATTTTTCTTAATAATTATATCGCTTAAATCGACTTTAAAGAAATTATTTTATAAAAAATATCAAATAGAGAGAAAAAACACGTCTGTCACTTTTGACGTTTTTTTGATTCATTAGATTGTGTGTAGTACCCATATTGATAATTATTGTAAATTGGATTGTTATATCTTTTTATTATGGTAATCAACTCCATTTTCGCATCCATCTTTTTTTCTGAGGGTATCTTCCGAAAATCATCATATAATGATAATATGAAATGCATATCGGAATCATGTGTAACCTTGGCTATTAATATTTTGAATTTTATCTGCAATAAGTGCCATCACGGTAGTATCATCTACCTTGCCTCGCTTAGCTGTAGATGTAGAAAGATCAGATGCCGATGGAATTGCTGGCCTTGATGGTGGTGCAATCGATGTGGAAGAGTTAGTAATTTCGGCGGATTCATTCTCTTGTGATCGTTTTGTCGTAAAAAGAGGCGATAAAAATTGAAGCTGTTTAAAATGTACATATTCTCGCCGTGATTCAGCAGCTGCACCACTTTTCCGTATTTCTTTTTTTCAATTCTCGCGAATATAGCAGTCCCTAATACTTTTCCATCTTTTTTGTAAATCGGTTGCTGAAATTTAAAAAAATCTTTTTCAGATATTTGGGCACTGGGAAACAGCGGTACTCTTTTGTGGTGAGAATTCCAGGAGTCTTGAAGCGCAGGCACGCCGACCACATACGGCCCCAGGTGAATGAGGCTCTGGTCCCCAATCGTCGAGCGAGAGACTGAAATGGTAACATTCGCAACTGCTGACTCGGCGAAGTCACAGCCGTCACATGAACTAGCACTACGTGCCAGCTCCACGCCGCTCAGTCAGCCGATGGTTGAAGCCGCGCCCTCCACGCCGCCAACGCTCCAACACACGCCGGTGTTGAGACGGAGTAAGAGGACGATACACCCGCCGCATCGTTTCATTGATATGATATCTTAGGCCACCCGAGAGGAATGTTACAACCACTTTTTATATCTATGGTTTTTTATTATATATGTCATGATTACCGCCAAAGTTTGTCTATGACTTACGTTCTACAAAAGTGAAAATAAAATTAGTTTTGCTACTAAAAACGAACTGTTTTACTTTATATTAGAAAACTTCCCATTTATCTCCGTCGAAAACTTTCAGGTCGCCGCACATTTTCTGTTTCTCTGGTTTCTGTTCTATTAAATTTTCCTTACTTTTTCAGTGTTCGCTCAATATTTTTCGCATAAGCTGTCACTGGTGTATGAGATTTTTTCTTCTTGCAGTAATTGTAGTAATTCACTTTTTGAACATTTATACATTTATAAATGAAAGTTCTCTTTCCTTCCCTTACTAATTGTAGTTTTTCTTTTTGGCCTTTTTTATCCAAACTTTCAGTGGGTTCCGCAGATGACATCAGATTTTATTGCAATTTGCATTGCAATTTACGAAAAGATGGCGTCACGCCGCGCGCCGGCCGGCACAATTATTTTACAATTAATTTTTGTGACAGTGCTGTTAATTTTTCACTATATTTTTCAATAATGGTTCGTTCTCGTCGCCAATATTGTATATTAATAAAAATCTGTATAATAATTAAATACTTTGTTTTAATTCCGTTTTTAGCACACGCTAACACAATGAATATGTAATCCAAAGAGAAACATAGAGTATAGAACGCACAGTGCCACAGGTAAAAAATGCAGAATAAAAAGTAAAGATTACAGCTAACAAACGACCAAGTACTTATCCTCCGACCATATCGATCCAGTTCTCACAGTAAAAATAGGGATTTGAAGTTTCAGTTGCCACGTCTAGTTGATACCAACCACTCGTCATGGCCACAGCACCTTCCCGCAATAAGGTTCACCATGAACTCATTCATTCCGAAAAGGGATGGTCCATATGTCATTGCTAAAAGGGTTAGTCCTACAGCCTACTGCCTCGCAGATTTAGATAACCCTGAGGGTATTTTAGGCAAATTTCATGTATTCGAGCTCACGCGTTTTCATTCCCGCGGTGACTCGCCTCCTCGTCCCGTGGTCCCGAAAAGAACCAGAGGACGTTCACAAAAGCACGTTTGTCCCTTTTGTTAATTTGTATGTTTTGCGAGTTCGTGAGCGAGGGCGTTCTCACGACTCGAGGGGGAGTGTATAGCGTGAGACCATAGATACATCGTAAGAGTATCGTGTAGTTGGCAGCCCCGGCAGTTGTTTCTTGCCGCCACGCATAGATGGCGCGCGAGAGTAGTACACGCCAATGCGCGCGCTTCGAATCAGTGCTCCACGAGACGGCGCCGCGCGGTGTCACGATTTCCCCGCGCTTGCGCCTAATGTATTACTGTGTGATTGTCTTGTTCGACTTGTGTGACTACATACTTAGGTCAATAAACTGTTATAAAACTATAATGCAGTGCGGAAACCGCTGCAAGAGCAGTATCTTTGCTTCAAGAGGGACAGTCTCAGAGATCTGTGGCTATCCACCTCGTCGTTTCGCGACGATCAATCCGAAATGTTTGGTAACGGTATCAGGAGACCGGCAGTGTAGCCAGGAGACCTGGCACAGGAACAGTCAGGGCTACAACTGCCCAAGACGACCGATATCTAAGGTTAACCGTACGACGGGAGCGTACTTTAACCGCTCGGACCTTGCAAACTCGACTACGGCAATCCACAGGGACGAGAGTCAGCGACCAAACCATTCGGAATTGGCTTCACGAAGATGGCTATTCGACTGAAACTGACGAGGGCTCATCGTGCAGCACGCCCGGGAACATTTGGAATGGACCATGGACAACTGGAGGAATGTGCTTTTTACGGACGAGTCTAAAGTGAAGTTTTACAGTGATGACAGACGGATACGCGTATGGAGAAGAGAAGGAGAACGTTTTTCTGAACCTTGCGTCCATGGAACAGACCGATGGCCCCCCATCGGTCTGTTCCATGGACGCATGGTTCAGAAAAACGTTCTTCTCTTCTCCATACGCGTATCCGTCTTATGGTATGGGGTCCCAGTGTTATGGTATGGGGTGGAATTAGCTTACACGGCAAAACAGAGCTGGTAATTCTCAATGAAGGTACCGTAACCGCCGCCAGTTACATCGAGCGAGTAATCCGGGCCCATGTCATCCCGTTTTCACATAGAGTGGGCAATAATTTTGTCTTTATGCATGACAATGCTCGCGCACAGACAGCCCGAACCACACAAAGAGCCCTCTCTGAAGCCAATATCACCGTTTTGCCATGGCCAGCCACGAGTCCCGACCGTATCTGGAACATGTGGGTTGACCGATTGGTGCCTGAAGGACTATTTCATGCACCTTAATGTTGTCTCTTATACGCAGGTTCCGTGTGAATCTCGGGTCTACTATTTCAGGGAGTAGCTGTTGAGTATTCGTGATAACTAATTAGGTGTATAATATTAGAAACATACTTTCTGCAACAACCTGTATCGAGCTGAGAGACACATATTAGCAAAAAAAACTGAGAGATAAAGAAGGGTGCCTACCCTTCTCAGCATAATATACCTTAAGTTTCTTACTGTCCAATAAAACCAGCACATAATCGTCATTCTGGGGTAAACGCTCAAGCTTTTTGAAATTTTCTGTAATCAAAGGCAGGTCATCCTCATCAAATTCTTCTTCATCATCTTGTCCACTTGAATCAGTTTCACTAAGGCATGCTACTACTTCCTCATCTTCATCGGTACTTGTTTCAAGATCTGCTTCAATTTTAGTCTTTTTCGGTTTCTTTTTTCCTTTTTTATCAGATAAATCTGGTCGCTTCATTACTTTTGCCACTAATTTCCTTAATTGAGATTTTTTCCTTTCTTCAGCTGGTCTTTCTCTGGAGTATCGGTTGCAACCATGCTTTTCCCGAGCTTTCTTGGTTTACGCTTTCCAGTCCGCGGACCAGCCTTCAAAGCAGGCATAAACTCTTCAGGAGTTTTGAATTTACTGGAACTCGCAGAAACTTTTTGATCAGGAGGTGTCATCTCTCTGTTCACAGGGCCTGGTGCTTAAGCCTCACTCATGATAATTTCCTTGACAGGTGGTGATGTTGTTCTTGTTGGTAAACTAGGATCCAGCGTCTCAGATACTGATTCAGTGTCTTGAATAAGAACCTCTTCGATCATAGACTCATCCATAACTCATCCATCAGTGTCCGTGCGAGCGCAGCTCCGATCAGACGTCCAAGCGAGAACGCGGCGCGCGTCTGCAACTTGTCCTCAGTGGTCGCTCGCGATATAGATTAAAGTTGCTAATAACTAATACTAAATAACTAAAGTTATATTAAACATGGTTGTCTGTGGAAGGTGTGGTGAAGAGGTCGCAGAGGCGATTCAGTGTTCGGTGTGTTGCAAACACTTCGACTTCCCGTGCTCTGGAGTCACGGAGAAGGGCTATCGCAAGCTCGGGGAGCGTCAGGCAACATGGAGGTGTGCTAACTGCAAAAATCCAGGTCATCCAAGCTCCCAATCGCTCTCAGGCGCAGCCTCGCCGGTGGTTCCTGCTCCAGTTACACTGGACACAGTGATGCGGGAACTTTGCAGTATCCGCCAAGACCTAATTCCTCTCTCCAGTTTGGCATCTGAGGTTCACCTCCTACGTCAAGAGCTGACCAATCTCAAAGAACTCCCTGATAAGGTCCTAGCTTTGGACGAAAGACTTACTAAAGTAGAAGCGGTCCAGATGGAGGCCTCTCAATCAAGATCAGCTGTTGTGAAACTTGAAGACGACCATCGGGACATGGATCAGTGGCTCCGCAGCAACAATGTGGAGATTAAGGGGGTGCCAGTGAAGGACAAAGAGAACCTTTTCGATGTAGTGCAAAGAATCGGTGTTAAAATTTCCTATCCCATATTGAAAAATCAAATTAATTTTATACACAGAGTGCCGACTAATGTATCAAACAGTAAGAACATTATTGTGTCTTTTTTAAACAGGTATGTGAAAGAGGATTTCATTGCAGCTGCCCGTTCCTACAAGGATCCCTTACTTTCCGTAGATGTGGGAATCACTGGTTCGGGAAGGGTCTTTGTTAACGACCATCTAACTATTAAAAACAAAATGTTACTTTCACAAACTAAATCCCTTGCGAAGGAAAAAAACTTTCAATATGTGTGGGTGAAACATATGAAGATTTTTGTAAAACGGGATGCCACGTCCAAGACTTTTATTGTTGCAACGGAACGGGACCTACTGAAAATTCATTAGCCTATTTCTATGTATGCTTGTATTTAACGCCTAATTTCAACGCTACTTGTTTAGATCATAAGCTTAAATTCATTCCATATTTGCTATTTTTTACTGTTACGTTAAAACGTAAACATCTATTGAAAGTGTCACTAATTACCCGTGTGCGGTACACGGATTGCGCCTACTCGCTTACCTCAGTCCAAAGTCCATTTGACCATACTCGCTTTGTTTACGCACTGATTTATTTTGCGCCGAAATGTGTAATGTATTGCTGTTATAGATATGTTCATTGGCTTGCTAACAGATATGTTTTGATGGGTGTTGAGGTATTTTCGGTTCAATTGAAATGCTACAAGTTTTGTGTTTTGAGTTTAGAGTTAAAAAATATTAACTGTCTTAGTATTAATATTATTGTGAATATACATGTAAAGTTTTATTCTGACCCGCCCGTAATAGCGAGCACCAATAGTTGGTACAAATTAAAACGTGATTTATTCATAATGTTTGTAGTTCTGGCCAGTGGTTTGAGCTTTGATAGTTTATTTTTTATTGTAAAACGGAAGTCTAACGTCTTATTCGGGCTTTTTATGTGTTATTATGTACTGTATTTTTTCGTTATATACTTATTCATAGGTAATAAGTACTAATGTATGAACTAAACATTTATCACCAGAATGTTCGAGGACTGCGGACGAAGTCCAACAATTTTTATAGGAATTTAGCTAAATGTAACTATGACGTAATCACGTTAACCGAGACCTGGCTTGTTGATGGGATATTGGATAGTGAACTTTTTGACGATAGGTACCTAGTGTGGCGACGCGACCGCGACTACGCGGCCACTGCACAGGCGCGTGGGGGCGGTGTGCTGGTGGCGGTACGTCGCGAGCTTGCTGTTGTTGAGAATGTTGATTGGCGATCCAGTGCGGAAGATATTTGGATTTCTATTCAACTCAGATCCCGCTGCGATAAACGTACCTACCGACTTAACATATGTACTCTCTATTTGTGTGAACAGAATTTAGGTAATAGCTTCGCTAGTCAGTTGCAAGCTTATTTGGACAATCTCTCGGACATAGTGAATAACCACCCCGCAGATAAGTTTATTATTCTCGGAGATTTTAATATGAGTTCCATAACTTGGACGACCTCTAGTGATGGAATTAGACCTACCGTGCCCCAAACCAGCTTGTTTACTCATTTTGTTGATACCATTAATTTTTGTAGTTTACAGCAATTTAATCTTATTAATAACAGACACGGTAAAATTCTAGACCTAGTTCTAGCAAATACTCCCGTCACCGTCTCGGCATGTCTAGAACCCCTTACTATCGAGGATTCATATCACCCTGCTCTGTTAATTCAGATTGTTACGGTGGATCCTCAGTCACTTACCGCCAGTGCGCGCATGACGTACCAATATAATAAAGGTAACTATGAACTGATTCGATCTGACTTGCGTAGCACTAACTGGGACGACATATTATTGAAAGGAACTGTTGATGAAGCGGTCGGTAACTTTTACTCAACGTTATTTATTATCAGAGATAAACACGTCCCTCAGCGTCTATGTAAACTCTTTAAATATCCACCTTGGTATAGCTCGGCGCTCGTTAAGATACTTAAAGAAAAATTTAAATACTATAAGAAACTTAAAGTCTACGGTAATGTTTCTGATCGGTTATCATATGAATTGCTTCGTGATAGAGCCAATGATATTGAACAACTTTGCTATAAGGCCTATATGACTAAAATCGAGTCCTCAATAGGTACTAGCCCGAAATTATTCTGGTCATATGTCAAAAATAAACGCATGAACAGCAACTTTCCGTCAAGTATGTCTTACGGTGCGAGTAGAAGTGACTCGGGTGAAGGAATTTGTGAACTTTTTGCCAACTACTTTCGTACCACCTTCTTAGACTCTTCCTCCGCGAATCGTGACTGTGGCTCGACAGGTTGTGCTTCCAACTGTCATTTGAGTTCAATTGAGATTGATACGGTGATCGTTCATAAATATTTAAAATCTCTCGATTTAACCAAATCCGCTGGCCCCGATGCCTTGCCTGCTATGTTCATAGTTAAGTGCGCCGATGAACTAGCCTTACCTGTGTCACTTTTATTTAAAAGGTCAATATCTGAAGGCATTGTACCTTCTGTTTGGAAATCGGCCTTTATATCACCGATCCATAAAAAGGGTGCTAAAGATAAAATCGAAAACTATAGGCCAATCTCGAAACTTTGTCTACTAGCTAAAATATTAGAGCGCATAGTCTATAATCAGCTGTACTGCAGTGTGGTTTCTAGTCTGAGTCCCCAACAACACGGGTTTTTGAAAGGGAGGTCCACAGTATCCAACTTGGTGCTGTTCACAGATTTTATAACTGAACATATGGATAATGGGTCACAGGTAGATGCAATCTACACCGACTATAGTAAGGCGTTCGATAGGATCGACCATGATATTTTGCTGAGAAAGCTTTTCGACTTGGGCATTAGAGGAGACTTATTCAGATGGTTTTCGTCTTATGTACAAAATAGGACACAAGCAGTGGTCCTCAGTGGCTTTATATCCTCCTGGACAACCATCCCCTCTGGTGTGCCCCAGGGTTCCCTATTGGGGCCGTTATTATTTGTTCTTTTTATTAATGACATCGGCGATTGCTTCAAATATTCTAAACACTTAATGTTTGCGGATGACATGAAAATCTTCACAGCAGTTAGGAGTTTAAATGATGCCAAGCTTTTGCAGGCTGACATATCCCGTTTAGTTAATTATTGTAAAATAAATAAATTAGATCTTAATATATCCAAATGTTTGATAATGACTTTCACACGGAAGAACCTATCGGTCATATTCAATTACTCAATCGCAAATCAGCCTTTATCTCGAACTCATTGTACTAGAGATCTTGGTATTTTATTAGACAGTAAGCTCACCTTTGAGGGTCATATTGACCATATTGCCAAAAAAGCGTCCAAAGCCTTGGGATTCATTATCCGTAATGCCAGTTCGTTTAAGAGAATGAAAACCGTGAAAATTCTGTATTGTGCTTACGTCCGCAGTCACCTCGAATATGGTAGTCAAATTTGGAATCCGAATTATGCGGTGCATTCAGACAGATTGGAACGAATTCAAAGGAAATTCACGAGATACTTAGGTTACAAATTTAAAATCCCTCATTTGAGTTACAATGACCGATGTGACCGGTTTCACTTACTTCCACTTGTAACTCGGAGAAAAATATCTGATATACGGTTCCTAGTAAAAATAGCTCAATCTAGGATTGAATGTCCTGAACTTCTTTCTAAGCTGTCCTTGAATGTTCCACCTCGACATTCTCGCTTGAGAAATTTTCTTCGTGCCCCTTATGCTCGCACAGTTTACCGTAGCAACGCTTACATGCTTCGCTCAATCAAAGCTTTTAACCACATTGTATTGAACGAACATCCCTCAATCGATTTGTTTACAAGCAGCTTGGCGTCAATAAGTACTGCCTTAACTAAAAGATGCATCACTGCCGATGAATTTCAGTAGCGTGTGCGCCTGCTTTCCTACCTAAGCAGGTGCCTAATTTTATATTCTTAGTTTTTATTATAATTATAAGTATACTAAGGTTAGCCGTTTAAATTAAGCTTAGTTAATTTATATTTTGTTTGTTTTGTTTGTTTTGTTTTTTTTTTTTAATTCTAAATGTATGTGTGTAATCGTTCTTGCAACATTACTTTACTGCCAACTGTGGAGGCTTGTAAATGGCTTGTCGTTGAACAATTCACTATTTATTTTTGTATTGTTAGCTGTAAGCCCCCCAAATAAAATAAAATAAAAATAATAAAATAAAATAAAATAAGTTCCAATATAGATGGACTATCAGCATCAGCACGTGTC
Source organism: Diarsia dahlii (assembly GCA_949775195.1). Classification (NCBI taxonomy): domain Eukaryota; kingdom Metazoa; phylum Arthropoda; class Insecta; order Lepidoptera; family Noctuidae; genus Diarsia; species Diarsia dahlii. The sequence goes on along the minus strand of OX459197.1, from coordinate 20,500,923 downwards.
ATATCTGATGAGGGACTAGCAAGATTTTATCTGTTTTGCAGTTCATCAGGAGCATCAGTAGATGAAGACGGCCCTGTTGGTTGAACTCTGTCAGTAACTGATGACGGCATAAAATCAATTTCGGAGAAAATGTCTGCATCATACGGGAAAATCCCACACTTTCTGAAGGCTGATGCTATATTTATTGGCGTCATTGATTTCGTATATACCTGACCTACGCACTCAGCGACATTATAGATAGTCAGTGGTTTACAAGGATTCTTCATCAACCATGAATCCACAGCGCTATTGTAATACACTTTGAAGGGGCCGTTTAAGCCCACATCAAGTGGCTGCATCTTTGCAATTGTATGAGGGTGCAACGTTAGAATTGTCACCCCAGATTCTTTGGCTAAATTCAAAGCTTCTATACTAAGGTGTGATTCATGGTTGTCAAATATTAAAAGCGCAGGATTTTCAAGGCTTGCTGAGGTGTGTTTAATAAAATGTTGCATGACCTGAACAAACAGTTCCGCATTCATCCACCCAGTTGGAGACGCAAGGCCGAGGGATCCTGGAGGAGCACCATGCAACATTATGTCTTTGTAGTTTTTCCTTGGGAAAACGAGAATCGGGGTAATGCTTGCCCTGCAGCACAAACAATGGCACAAGTAGTCACCAAAGTACCCCACGCTAGTTACTTTGCCAATGTTCTGTTTGCCTTTTGGCGCCAAGACTTTTTGAGGCTTTTGGAATGTCGTTGTGGCAGTTTCATCGAGGTTATACACTCTTGTACCATCGCCAAAAGAGGGGTGACGTTCCATAACCGCTTTCAGATTATCATAAAAAGTTTTGACCGTTTCTTTATTAAATGCAGTGGCACGAGCCAAACTGCAGGCCTCAGGCTTCTTCATTGACAAATCTGAATGTCTCGACTTAAAAGACCGAAGCCACTCTTTCCCTGCCATTTCTTCCTTTTTCCAAGAAACAGGACATTTGATGTCGTTGATTATCGCCATTTGATATCGCCATCTTTAGAGCGAAATGATAATCCATCGTTATATTTTCTCCGCCATCGTGCGTTTATAATCAGTGACTACATAACCCCAATACTGGGTAAGTTTGAACAGCATAAACATGTGTGTATTTTGTGTTTCCTAGCCTTATAGGTTATGTTAGCATGTATTCCTATTTCTCTTGACTTCTTGCTAAGCTAATTCATGTATTTCAATTCTAATTGCCTTCAGCTAAATACATTTTGACTGTGTTTCGATGACACATCAAAATGCACTATCATGCCTTTGCACTCTTTCTATCATGTAAACTCCGTCTGATTGTGACAACCCACCGGCACCTTCATTAGCGCACTGTTGCTCGCCTTGCTTGGCTTTTGGTGTCGCAATCAGTGGAGGTGACCTTTTGTCCATCTCTTGACACGCTGGACACGTTCCAGGGTCCCAGGTTCCTGCTGGAGGAACACTACAGTCTACTCCAAAGTTACGGTTGGAACATCCTTTACTCCTTTGATCTGTTGACAGTCATTATAGTCCTTGATTGGTTGAAAACCTACAGTATTTGACCAGTATAGCCGTACATTGGGATATTTTATAACAGACATGTATATCAGTATCGCCATAAACTTTCTTAGCTCAGTTTCAGACAAATTTAATGGTTTAGTCACATTTTTTTGAACGGAATACAAATTAGACTCTTCCACAATCCTTTAAACTATTTCTGATGTAATAAAATGTGAAAAAATACTATAGGGAGTACCAGTAGTAGCCTCATCCTTCAGTTCTGGTGGGTATGTAGTGTCTCCATGAAAAGCTGTCTGGTCAGAATTCAAAACAATTTTTTTTACCTTCCATACGAGTCCTCTCATAGTTGCTCGGCGACTAGCTTGACTTGTTGAGGGGAATGGAACCTGTGGCACTTGATCATTTGCTGTAGCTTCATTTATCAATGGCGGGTCTCCTGCCATGAATGGATCATTATCGGGGTCATCATTTTTCTCTTCTAATGGACTCTCAAGATGTGAAGCAAATCGTCTCGATTTTCATAAAAATTCTCATGACCTTCTGTATCCGACTCCTCAAGATCATCTTCCGACCTCTCTCCATCATTTATTAGAGCTAAATACTCTTCTATTTGCTTTTGATTCAAGTTTGGCATCTGAAAACCAATAAAAGTGATAGTTAGAATCTAAACAGGGACATTTTCTAGTAAATGCATATTGTTGCAGATTTACAACAACAAAATAAACAAAATTTCCGAACACACCAAAAGTTTTTTTTTATAACTTATAAATTGTACTGAAAAGAAGATGAATTATTACGTAAAATAACTAATTTTGTTTGAACTTACCTTCGAAAATCAAATAATTACACTGCAAAGCAAGTACACAATTTTCATCCGCTCCAAAATTACGATCGGCTTTGATTTGTCAATGTCAAGTTTAAATTTGACAGTCGTGAAGAAAAAAAGTGTGTTGCCACTCGATTAAATATATAACCATGATAGTGATAATCCTGCAACAGCATGCAATGAACTCATACTAATAATTTTATGGTCGTTTGAATGGTATGTTGCAGTTTTACAACTTTATGCATTTAAGGGTTAAATACTTTTTAAACTACACCGAATAAAAGCCCTCAGTGGGTAATAATAAAAAGAAGGGAAAATCAAAACTAGTATATTGGCAACACTAACAAAATGGATGCATTATTATCTATGACAATTACAAACTGAACAATTTATTCAATAATAAAATAAGGTGATTAGTGAATGCGTTACTTAAATGTGAAATGTGATCTCATCCTGTTTATTTTTTAGCCCCGCTGCATTTTTACAGGTGGGAACGACACAAGACGGCATAATTTAATTTAATTGGACACCGGTAAAACACATTACGCGATATGACATTCAAAGAGTAACTGAGCGGCTGCGTGTCAAACTACTCTGTTTAGGAGTAGTTTTTGTCGCTTCAGTGATAGGCGCGCTTACGGCTTTAGTTTCCCTTGTGGACTTTTTGCTATATGTGTTTATATAGTCAAGATATTCATTTGTCTGTATTGAATGACACGTTTGCCGCAGTACATCTCGTAAGATATTTTATTTTTTTTATTTTACATGTTTGGGCTATGTCCATTGCGACCGCACGCTGAACAATTTCTGATTTCTAACTTGTGCATCTTCTCGCTAAGTTCCCGGTCCGGAACTTGTTACCGCGAGACCTCGACAGCTACGGCGTCTCGCTTGGCTTCCTCCACGGTATTGGCTAAATAAAGGGGCGGATCTTGAATTTGTGGGGCCCTGGGCTAATACTGCTTTGGGGCCCTAATTACTCCCTAATTACTCAACGAATTGCCATTTTGACAAGAAACTGTTTTCTGTAGTGATGTAGGTATATGTAATGTAATATATGTTAAGTACAGGAAGAAAATAGAAAAACAAAATATTTTATTTACTTATTAAAACATTATTTATTGAAAAATAAATTGACAGGTTATAAATGGTTATGTTATATAAATTATAAAGGAACCTTTCTGCATTTTTGTGCTGCAAATTCTTTTATTTGGTCATCGCACTACAGTAGGTCCTTTGTTCAATCGCAATTTATCGAAAGAACTGATAAATGATTAGTCAATAGTTTGACATTGTTGTCCTGTATTTGTTTTCTATATAAGACATCCTGGAGAAAGAACGCTCCGCTTCACAGCTAGTGATCGGCATCGTTAAAAAACATTTGAAGATGGTATACCAGTTTGGGAAAACATCAACAAATTTCTTTTCATAAATTAGCCAAAAAAATTCACTGCAAGAGGTGTAAGACTCTGTCTTAGACTGCAGTAAGTAAGATTTCAACTGAATGCACTCATTCACTAAATGTTCGTCTACGTCATTTGGATAATAATCAATAATATTACGTACTTTCCAGATTTATGTGTTCTTGATTTTTGTCTTGCAAATCCATTTTTTTTTTGCTGTAGGTCTCATAGGCTTGGCTTCTATTATTTAAATCCAAAATCATCTTATCCAACGCAACGTTAAGCGTCTCTTTTATTTTTTTCTGCGTTGTTTACTGAGACTTTATCTGTAGATTTATCTGAAAATTTTGAAGTAATGCGTCTCTTATTTATGTCACTGTAGTCTGTTCATCATCATTTCAGCCAAAAGACGTCCTCTGCTGGACATAGGCCCCCGTATAGTCTGTTCCTACACTAGTACTTAATTGTTTAGCTTTCTCTTCGTATTCCTTTAGCTTCTGATCTGATTGTTGCCTTATGTTTTTCACGAACTCTTTTAATGACGCAATTAACTTATTGCCTTCACCAATGTCTAAACCAGGGCTCTGTACTTTTTTATTAACTACATTAAATCTCTACAAAATTTGTTCCCAAACAACAATCAAAATTGCAGTTTCTAGTTTCGCCGGTTTATTACATAAATTTCGTGCCTCTTTTCGGAAATCAACTTTTTCATCGTCATTTTCGCCGAAACTATTGAGAATTTTCATAATGCCATCATAATTAATTTTCAAAGCTCTGACAGCATCAAAGTGACAAGACTATAGTCTGGTCCGGCTGGTTAAAATCTGTTAAAATCTGGTCTGGCTTAAACTTTTTAACGTAAATTTTAGTTTTGTTTCACGATTTAACAGTTCCCACCTATGAGTCGAAGCAGAGAAGAAAACGTATATTTATTGCACTATTCCAAAAAAAATTACAAATTCGGTTGCAACCTTCACGGATTCTTGACCAACTAGATTAAGGGAATGCGCAGCACATGACACATAATCCGCGGATTTTTTTTCCTTTTAGTAGTGCTTGTACACTGTAGATTCCGGCCATATTAGCAGCGTTGTCATATGACTGTCCCCTGCAACTATCCAGGAGTAGTCCATTTGTTTAAAAAAGGCTTGTAGAATATTAAATACATATAAGCCAGTATGACTATACTAATTTTAATGAAAGATACACATCTTTCTTACACTTTTCCCCGAAAACAGTATCGTAATACAATAGCAAGTTGGTCATCGTGAGACATCTGGGGTTGAAACCATCATAATTGAATAATACTTTGTGTCGTCGTTATTTATTTCAGTTATAATTTGTTTAATTATCTGTTTACCCATAATCTCAATTATTTCCTCATATACTGTTTAGGATCGGGACGCGTGGCGGAAAAGAGGGGAGGCCTATACCCAGCAGGGGTGCGCCAAAGTTCACCTAAATTTTTAACTCCTATAATTGGAAATCCGAAAATGTTCTTCCTAACATTTTTCATCCTAACAATCACAATTCCTAACTACTCTGTCTCTAATGTTCATTATCCGAAGCATTCAACTTCATAATGTCAGAAGCAATAAACATCTATTGTTACATATTTCTGAATTACGCATCTGGCTAATTCAATTAAACGGTTTATTGACTCTATTTCATATTGATGGAAATTTATATCTGGGAATAAATTATACCCAATAAAAGATTTTAAAACAGATCGTATAAAAAAATCGGAATTATATTTTGGAGACAGCACTTTCGAACCACTCTCGTTGATCGCCCTTTTAATAAAAATTTCACAACGACGACAAATTTCTACTACTGTGGTGGATCCGTACAATAACTTATTGTTTGTATATTTTTGAAATTGTAAGGCATTTTGATTTGTTGTACCAATCAGTGCTCCGATGCAAGATTGGCATTTTATTTGCTTTATGAGAGCATGGCCAATGTAGCCGGCCAAATATTCCACAACTTTTACATCGAATTCTGAATTAGGGAACAAGCTTTCAAGCTCTGAAAAATTCATGCTTTCTGTCTCTGGATCAGTGTTTTGGTCTTTGTAATAATATATAATATCATAATAATATAAAATATAATATCTCGTAGTAATATTAATACGATTAACTGCAGAAGTGTAGTGCAAAATAGAAATTTGGCCAAGAGCGCTACAATTGCCACTAACACTATTTTTTATTTGCGCATAGGTCAGGAGCTTCTTGTAAATGCTTTCAAATACCCTAGCACTAGGATTGTTATTAGATCCACCGTGGGATCTTTTACTTCCAAACAGATGTTCTAAGTGGTCCTGGCTTATTTTATGTAGTGGAAGATATTTGAAGTCGCACTCTGAGTTCAGGACCAAGTTTTCAATGAGAGCAATGGCACTTTCAATACACACACAAAATCTTACGAATCCGGTATAGCGAGGTGATTTTACTAGTTTGACTTTTTTTACAATTATTTCTGTGGTCAAATTTAGAATGGCATCTCTTGTTGTCTTTAATTTATTTATAACTGTCGCAGCATTTTTTGCATTGACTGCTCGTCTTAAATCATACCCATGAGTGTGCGAGTCTAGAATATCAAAAAGATCATTCATCATATCCAGAAACTGTGTTGTGGGTCCGACTTCTTGAAAGTCACTTAAATTAAGCTTCTCCTTGCAAAATGTGAGTGCATCTGATACACTCTTACTAAAAATATGGGTTGCTAAGCTGACTTTCATTACTTAAGTTTAAAAAAAGTAAGTCTATTAGCCAAATGAAAATTTTCAGCTGCCTGTAGCTTATGTAAGTTGTAAATATGTTGCCAAGATATAATATTGCCCCGGTCGTCTTTAAAATTCCTATAAAACTCAAATGCATTTCGCACTAGCTTGATCATGTGTGCAGGATCTAAAAAACACCGCTATTTTGGAAGAATTGCAGGGATTTTTAAAGGAAGAGTTAATTCGATTAACTTCAAACGAACAGCCTAGTTTTTTTGCCATAGTGATATTTGCTGGACAACCGTCAAATGTAATTAATGGCTTTGACATTAACGCCAGCCTCTTCCACCAAATGGATTGCCTCTGTTAGAAGAGCGGCTTTTGGTTCCGCATTAATGCCATTTATCAGAAAGTATCCTATTGGAATTTTCCAGCATGCATTTATTGGCACCAACAAGAAAACAAGCGCTTCTTTAGCTTCGTCTTGACAATCCGTTTGTAAACTAGCACCAGAACTTACGTGGCCATAGTATCTTCTGCCTTGGGGATGATATTCGACACCGCTTCTGATTGCCATTTCATCGAATATTATAGTGGCGTAAATTTTATTCTTGGATTCTCTAGCTTTCATTTGTATAGTATCTATTGCCTCCTTTGTAAATCCTGGTTTACCGTCAATGGATTGATACCAGTGATTACATACGAGACCGAAACGTGGTCGCTCACAATGGGCCTTATCAGAAAGCTCAAAGTCACCCAAAGAGCAATGGAGAGGGCTATGCTCGGAGTTTCCTTGCGTGATCGAATCAGAAATGAGGACATCCGCATGAGAACCAAGGTTACCGACGTAGCCCGAAGAATCGCCAGACTTAAGTGGCAATGGGCAGGGCACATTGCTCGCAGAACGGATGGCCAATGGGGCCGAAAAGTTCTGGAATGACGACCGCGAACCGGAAGACGTTGCGTTGGAAGGCCTCCCACTAGGTGGATCGATGACCTGGTCAAGGTTGCAGGAACCCGCTGGATGAGAGACGCACGGGACCGGTCAATGTGGCGACGCCTGGGGGAGGCCTATGTCCAGCAGTGGACGTCTTTTGGCTGAAATGATGATGAATGATGATTGATACCAACTCCTTAGAGTACTTGTAGCAGGCAAACAAGTGCTGAAAGTTTGTCTTACGAAATTATAAGCTTTCGGGGAGTAGAAATGCAAAGTTAAGGAGAATGCTCGTAACTCCGGTGAGTATTTGATTTTAGGTATATGTCCTTTTTTGATTTCAATATTTGGCGTTTAACAATTTCTTGATTTTGTACACCTATGCGACTTAAAATATCTTCATTTTCTTGGGTAATATAAGATTTTTTAGTCAAAGTATTCAAAATTTCTTTCAGGCTCGCATTTTTTTAACCAATAATCTATTTTTATCTTGAAGCCTCTTGACGTCTTTCTTTTTTTTACTAAGAGAATATATAAGATGGTCTATGTGTCGTTTCATTCTGCACTTACGTGGAGTTAGGTCTACAATTTCCGGGTCTACTACTTCTTTCTTCTTCTTTGTTGAACTCTGAAATATAAGTATTATACAGAAGAAAATATGATCTACATGGTGCGTCAGAAGGACGGGCGTAAGAGAACCATCTGCAAATTCACCAACCTGTTCAACTCGACGTCTTTCACACAAAATTTGCAATTGTGAGATTGTGAGCTCACCAAATCGTAAATTATTTAACAAATCTACAAATTCTACATCGCTTCTTTGACGCATGTTGATGGTGAGTTCGCAAAATGAGATTTTTTTCCATGAATGTATTTCTGCGTTTAACCATGGTGGTTGTTCGAGGCACCAATGCCCTTTAACTGGTGGTAACTGCATGATGTCGCCAAATAACAACACATTTACACCACCAAATAGTAAATTATTGTTTTTAAACTCTTGAAGACGTAAGTGAATTATACGCTTTCTAGTATTAGTGTGAAGTGTGATGTGATCAGGGCACGGCATGACAGTGGCGGTAAGTCCCCTCTTTCAGGAGTGGCTGGAAAGGCGCCGCGGCGCCCTCACCTTCCGTCTGACGCAGGTCCTCACCGGACACGTTGCTTCGGGAGGTACCTGCACCGAATCAGGCGGGAGGAGACGACCGGATGTCGCCATTGTGTGGATCGGCCGGAGGACACGGTGGAGCACACTGTGGAGGTCTGCCCCGCCTTGTCCTTCATTCATCCAGTTTTGAAATGTTGTGAATTGCATGAGGCAGTAAGTTTCTTGCACCATTCTGAATTTTACTATACGAATATTATAACATTGAAATGACCTGTTACAAGGTCTAAAACAGTAAGCCTTGTAATGACCAATAAATACATATTCAATAATAGCCAATATTAAATAAAACTTATTATTTAGCTAATATTATGAGGTAGCAGACGTGTTAAACAAGAGGAGAAAACACTAAAGCTCGGCCTAGAGGCCAGTGCAAGATCTTTGTCCTTAGGCTTCTATACTTCCTCTTAGACAAAGAGCTAGAGTCTGGAGCAAAAGCTCGGGCTAGATCGGCGTTCGGAATAGTGAATCTTAGTTTACCTTGAATTTTAGAAGAAACTTTGTCTCCGAATAGTTCATGAAAACTGTAGTCATTAACTTTCCAGGATCTCCAGTCATCCGGCAAATGTTTGTCTATTATGTAGACAACGGCTGTAAAACTTTCCTCTTCTGCAGCTGGGCAGGGCCGAGCGGCTAATTCTCACAATCTGACGTGTAAATCCAAAACACTGTATCTCCAAAAAAATGTTTTCACGAAATAGGTACCTATTATTGTAAATCCTGTTATTGTAAACAAATTGCGCCTCATGACACACTAATTATTTTTTTTTTATAGCACAACATTTTGCTGGGGTACCGCACACCAGTCCAGGGGGAGGGGTCATGACCCTCATGACCCCGCCCCCCCTGTATACGCCCTTGATTCTAGTTTGCTTTCGCAATTCAGTCATGTTATGTAAATATCGCCAATTGTTAGCTGCTATTGCTGTAAGCTTCTGTCAAGTTCTGTCGCCCCGTTGATAGGCTTAAGGCACGTGAAGTTCTGTAATTTGTGTCCAGAAGTCGTCTGAGAAAATGTCCGATAACTCAGACTAGCTGTCACATATATCTTTTAGTGAAACCAATCGCACTAACATTTGGTAAGTGGAGGACCATCTAGTACAGGGATGGCAAACCTTTACGTATCGACGTGCTATTTATATAAAGAAAGTCACTACGTGCCATCAAATAAATTTATCTAAACTTTTTTTAGGAAATATTTAAAATTAATATCAACTCTAAATTGAACGTAATTTAAATTAAATAAATTTTAGTTTAACTTCTGTTGTTGCAGATTACAAGACAAATAACTTATGTTAGGGTTGTAAGATGTTACTTTTAGAAGAATGCATGCTGAACTGGAATCGTCTGTCAAACGGTTTCTAACTGAGTTTTTTTTTGGTATTTCCGGTAATTCTCTGAACTGATAAAATTTCGCTGAAAATTCCTTGATTAAGGAATCAATCAGTGACGTGCCCAAAATATTGTGTCGCGTGCCATTGGTTCGCCATCCATGATCTAGTAGGACAATCAATGATAGGTTTGTTTAAATATTTAGATTTTATAAAGTTTTTCATAGGTGTGGGCGTCGTAAAACTTTTACGGCCTTTCTTGCAAGTCCAATACATAGCTGTACTTGTAAATTGTCAGCAAAAGCGTCTTTAACTGCGAGTTGCAGTGTGTGTGCCGCACAGAGCATAATAATACGTGGTTTGAATTCATTTCTCATTGTGTTAACAAATACATCAACGTTTAATTCCAATGGTGTCATTATTATCATAACCATAATTTTCATCGTCGATCTCACAATCGCTATTCACGTCGGTGTTAATATCTCCTGATAATGTAGAGCAATGAGCTGTTAGCAATCTTGACATTCTTTTAAAATTACTACCGTTGTACGTAGTAATTGAATGCACATATTTGAGCCGTCACGGTCGGTATCATAAAATCATTTAAGACCTCTATAACCTTTTCTTTTAGGAATTCGCCAGTTTGTCGTTCTAAAATTTCCAAAACTGCTAAATTTCTAACTTTTATCTGGCCTTCTTTTATATTTATATTGTAAATGCCTAAGAAATTGTTATCCAAATATGAAGCTGAATCAAGGTTAAGGCTTATTAAATTATTTCTAATTTCTGACGAGATTTTTGATTTTATTGGTATGCTTTTTCCGGTATCTTTTTTAAAATTATAAATAGGCTTGGTCTTGACTTCAATCTTGCCCTAAGGGCAGAGATTGTGGTATCCCTCATTATAATATAGTTGGCAACACTGTATGCCGCCATTAAACAGTTGGTTCGTAGACTCGCGTTTCATTGTGTGCTGCTCCCTAATTTATATGAATAAATCTAACTGGCGACGAGATAAATCACGTGTTAACAACATAAATCGCATTATCAGTGTGAAAATATCAAGTACAAATAAAATGCCGATCGGAAAAGTCGAACAATTCAACATTTCGAGTAAAAAGTGGTCGGCTTATATTCGACGCGTGGAACAGTTCATGACGCTCAATGGAATCAAATCAGAACTTCAAGTGGCTACGTTAGTGACGTTAGTTGGCGAAGCTACATATGATTTGATGTGCGATTTGTGCGCACCGAATAATCCAGAAGAAAAAAACATTCAAGGAATTGGTGAGCATCGTTGGCGACCATCTCGAACCAAAGCGCTCGGAAATAGCCGAGCGACACATATTCAGACAAAGGCGTCAAAATGGCGGCGAAAGCCTCGGCGATTATTTACAAGCTCTCAAGCATCTAGCGAGCACGTGCAGCTTCAAGGGTTGCCTCGAAGAAAACTTGAGAGATCAATTCGTATCGGGTCTATCTAGTGACGATATGAGATCGCGCCTATTCGCCGAACCAACGTTAACGTACAAAAGAGCCGTGGAGTTAGCATTTGCACTGGAGGCTGCCGACCGGCACGCGCAGGCGAGCGGGGCGGGCAGTACACCGGCGACGGCGGACTCCGGCGCGGCCGAGCCCGTGCATCGGATGGCGGCGGGGCGAGGGTGTCACTGACTCTGGCAGAGCCACCATCAGGGATTTTCATTTTGAAAACACAAAAAAATTGTCGCTAATTAGTCGAAATTTGTCGCCAAATATCAGAATTTGTCGGTCACTGGTTCAAAAGATATAAGGGTTTATAGGTGGCCGATCTGGAGAGAGTCTCCCCAGCAGGGCCACATTTATATCTCAAAAACTAGGGCACCTAGCAAATATCTCTTTTCTCCCATAATTTGTCGCCAATTAGTCGGAATCAGTCGCCAAATATCAGAGTTTGTCGGTCACTGGTTCAAAAGATACAAGAGTTTATAGGTGGCCGATCTGGAGAGAGTCTCCCCAGCAGGGCCACATTTATATCTCAAAAACTAGGACACCTAGCGAAGATGTGTTTTCTCCCATATTTTGTCGCCAATTAGTCGCAATTTGTCGCCAAGTCACAGATTCAATCGGATCTTAGTTTAGGAGATATAATGAGTTCAATTAGTAAGGTATAGTCCAAGAGCTAGGTCGAAGAGTTCACGAAAAATACCAAGAAAAAAATATTTCTATTAATATGTGTAATATACTTCTAGTTTTATCGGTCTAAAGTCTTTAGAAATGTCCGAGAGAGATAAATTCTCAATTTAATTCATGTTTTTATGTTTTAAATTACTAGGTTAGAGTGGCTTAAACTTCTTTGAAAACATTAAACCTTGCTCTTGGTCTATTTGGTGAAAGATGTACAGTCGCATGCAACTGTTTTACCACTTTACAATGTTAAGCTCTAATTAACTTTAGAATAATAAATAAATGTCGTACCTTTAGTAAAATGTTTAAAATACTTAAACGTTGAAAAAGTATTGTCAATTGTAATCAAATTTTATTATATAAAAATGAATTTCCATAAAGTTCGTTTGATGTGTGTTGTGTTGGTGTGTATTTTGAGGTGATTGCGAGTGTTGTGTTGTGGGTATGGACGGGTTGAGTTTTTATTTTATCTTAATTGAGGTTAGAATAATAAAACTTCTGTTGTCGAAATATAAAATGATTTATTACCTTAAAATTATTGTACTTTCAGAAAATGTTACAAATAGGTATTTGTAACATTTATAAGTAGGTACTTATTCAATATTATTAACAGATACAGTTTGTGACTTTGGATGTTAGGGGTAATCTCCGGTAAAACTGATCCGATTTTGAAATTTTTTTCACTTTTAGTCTAGGCTAATAACATTATGACCAATAATATTATGACGTTATGACCAATAGGGGCGGAGCCTCAATGAAAAATGTTGCAAAAACGGGGAAAATTATTTCTTTGGCTCTATATCTCTGTGACGCAGACGAAGTTGCGCGGGTCAGCTAGTTAGGTACCTATATATGGATTATATCTCTCAATAAAAATTTCAATGGGTGTTTCTTCATTGGACGACTCTGCTTGAAACCAATACCTATGCCGATCGATACCTTCCTATCTACTCGACGACACGTCACCGACAGCTACATTCTTCATTTCGCCACCGACACGACCGCGACCGACCCGATACGACGTCATTAGCTGTATCTACTACAAGTACCGTAGAAACTCAATGAAGTCCAATTACGTTGTTTTATATCCACATAATTACATGAAGTTACAGTCATCGTACCTACTATTATTGCTGTATTATTTAGGTAAATTTCTACCAACCCTGATTATTAATTATAATGATTTGCAGGTAACAATTAAATACTATAATTAACAATAATAACAAAAAATAATTTCTACTCTTTGCACTAACCATGCCAACAACATAAACAATATCAAATATATCAATAACAGTACGACATTTTACACATTTTTAGAAAATCCTTACAATTATACATTTATCGTGAAATTCTAATTACAATAGACATTTTAATCACAGTATAAATTTTAATCACAGTATACCTAAATTTTAATCACAGTACTTACTTATACCTAAATTTTAATCACAGTATAAATTTTAATCACAGTATAAATTTTAATCTCTGTATAAATTTTAATCACAGTATAAATTTTAATCACAGTATAAATTTTAATCACAGTATACATTTTAATCACAGTATAAATTTTAATCACAGTATACCTAAATTTTAATCACAGTACTTACTTATACCTAAATTTTAATCACAGTATAAATTTTAATCACAGTATACATTTTAATCACAGTATAAATTTTAATCACAATATATAAACACAGTACACACGGCTACACATCAAGCTATACAAAACCAGTATAATCTGATCGTTCATTGTGCGAAAAGATCTAGTAAAGTGAGGCCAAGATTAACTGGTTTTGTATAGCTTGATGTGTAGCCGTGTGTACAAATTAAACGCGTCACTATCAGGATGACCCAGTCAGCAGAGAGTCAACTCAGCTGGACGACATAAAAGCAGAATGAGCTAGTAGCAAAACGTCTGGAATTGCGAATAGCCCGTATGATTAGAATACCTTATTAGCTCGAAGTAAAATTAGTTGGATGACAAAAACACAGAATGAGATAGTAGCGAAAACGTCTGGAAAAGAAAATAGTCTGAATTGCACATCAACTACCACTTTCAGCCATTCTAACGTTAACGAAAAATTTATTTATTTTATTTTACCCATTTTACCGCAAACCTTAGAGTTTTTAAGGACCTGGACACTGGACACATGTCCACGGCACGGCGCCGCCACGGCGAAACAGCGCGACGTCGCCGTTGTACCGCGGTACGGTGGCGTGAAACAATCATGACCACGGCACGACGCGCCGCCGCGCCGCCACCGCGAAACGGCGTGACGTCGTACCGGGGTACGGTGCGCCGCGCCGGCTCACGATGTGTTAATCCAGGTTATAAACTATCTGTGTGCCAAATTTCATACAAATCCATTCATCCGTTTTTGCGTGATTGAGTAACAAACATCCAAACATACAAACTTTAACATTTATAATATTAGTAGGACTAGAGATTGTTCTTGTAGTTTTTGACAGAGGGGAATGCCTTTGTAAGGCTTCTCCAGTGTTTTAAACTATAGGGCACAAGCAAACAATAAATCCCATCAACAAACTAAGCATATAGACATTTAGCGTTCATGACTATTCGGTAACTATGGCATTTTAATATCAAGACGTTTTGCTACTTTAGCATTCAACGCTCATGTCTATTTAGTAACTATGGGGTTTTAATTTAAAGACGATTTGCTATTAGAGTATTTTGAATTTCGACATTTTAAGATCCAGACGTTTTGCTAATAAGGCGTTTAGCGTTCATGTCTATTTAGTAAATATAGCGTTATAATAACAAGACGTTTGGGCCATATCGTCATTTTACTACGTGGATATTCTGCTAGTCACCCAATTAAACCACAGAACTTTCATTATACCTACTTAATGTTAGCACTATTTGGTCCGTTGGTTAGACAACATATTTTTTTTACATTTTTGAACCTTAATTCTACCCCTTCCTGGGAATTAAGACATATTACGTATATATACATATATCTTTTAATCATTATTATGTGTTTACTTACAACGTGTAAATAAGGTTATGCGGTATTATTTCTGTGGAAGGTAATGAAATTAAATCTTGTAAGTCGTCGTAGCATTCCCAAGTTTTTGTAGACTTTCGGTAGCACCAACTTCTGTAATGACCTATAGAACCAGGTATGTACTCAATCACCGCTAAAACAGTAAACTTTTGTTTTTTTACTGTAATATGCAATGGTATGTTAGTTATGTTAATTTTAGAAATACCAGTCATTTCAAGAAATAATATTGTCGTTAAATAGTAATGAAATCTCACTTGCTTTCCGCAATCAGAGCACATCCCTTTGTCTTTTTCAATTGTTAACTTTATTGATTTAGTTAATGCTGAAATACCATCTTTCTTTATTACATCGATATTAATCGGCAAATACTGACATTTCCTTAATAAATTACTCTGACTAGAGCAACGCTCGTTAGTACATTTCTTTTGGCGCATTGTGCTATAAAATAGGGGATAAAGAATGTGATCAATAATTTTAGACGTATTGCATTCGCAGTTAACAAGTTGGTGTATTGTGTCATCCTCTGTCCGAAAGTGCTTTAACAATAATTTAGTTCGGTTTCTATATAAGTCGGTTTTATCTCCACTGTTTTCAACTATTTGTTGAATAATTTGACAAATTTCAGCATCCTTATTCTCTAATATATATTTTTTAACATGGGGTCGATCAACATAAGCTATAGCCATACTTTGAAACATACTATCAAAGGCACAAGTATTAAAGGTGTCAACATTTTGTACATAAGAATTAGCTACAGAGCCATTTTTTAAAATATGGATTGATTTAGGTTTTTTTGATTTGGGTTTCATCTGTCCTCGCCAGTTTTCCATGGTAGATGGAACGTCCAAAAATACAGATTCTTGTTCAAAACTTTTGCGATCATCTGTTTCTAAAGTTATTATGTCTTTTTTGACAGGTGTGTTATCCATATTATGTTGTTTTAAATCGCTGATGGCTAATTTCAGGCAACCTGTTACTTGTGTTATGTGTTGGATTAAAAAATAATCAATTCTTAATCTTTCCCTATTAGAATCCATTAAAAGAGTTTTTATGTCTTTGAAATAACTCTCTACATTTGTACTTGATGGATTAGGTTTGGATAAATAAAAATATTCAGACATAACTTCACCCCACAAAGGTATTTTTTTTTAAATTCGATATAAATATGTTAAAAAAGTAGGGTATAAGAGTAAAGGTTTTCGGTATCAAAATTCGGTGTTATGTTTTCATTATATACTGTTTCTCGTCTCTGTACGTTTTTACAAAACCTTATCAAAGGGTTTTCATCGATATCGTCATATTCTTCTATGCATGCAGTAGTTAAATCCCCTTCAGACATTTCACTAGGCACTGTGTCTACAATCGTGATCATTGATTGTAATTTTAATAATGCATTACTGCACCTGGAGACTTTTTTTTGGTCTGTTACACCACAATATCTGTTGCAGGCGAGTGTTATAATATCATCCAAAATATTTTTTAATTGGCTATAACTTGTAGTTTGTCTATGTAGTAAGACACATCTAACATATAAGTTTTTTACACGATTATCTACATGTTCAAAGCATGATTGTTTATATAAATTTTTAACAAAATGTGATTTATCGAGACGAATGTAACAAGGTATCCTAATATTGTTGTGATTATCGCCTTCTAATATGTTAAAGCAATTTTGTAAATAGATATTTGTAGAAATAAACCCTGTAAAGTTTGTTACAACAGCACCCAATATTGCAGCAGAATCATCAGAGACACATTCATTTGGTGCGGATTTACCACTCAACCACTGCTTTAAAAACATACTAATATTTTCTTGCGTATTAACTTCAGATAACATATGGCACAACGGAATACTGCTACCTTCTTCACGATAGCACATCAATACGTATAAAAATACGTGTTTTTTCTGCTTGTTAGCGTTTTTTGTAAAAATATTGACTTCCGGTAATACATTTCTTTTGACAATAGAACCAGTCGCGTCTATTGACACTCTTATATATCTTTCTGATTTAGAAAATAAATTATAAAAAAAATTTTGTTCCCTTGACCAGTACAGAATAAAAAAAGGAAATAAGGAAATTTGTCGAATTGTTTCATTGTAAGGTGGTGTAAAAGCCATAGACCAAACTGATAATACAGGTGAAGAGTGAAGAAGGGGAGCTTGTTTCATCTTACTTCTTATTTGTTGCAGAGCTCCTAAATTTGGTATAATAGGGGGTTCTACATCATTTATATCCATGTATTGATTAGCTAGCAAATTTCTAGTTATTATTGGTTTGTTTTTTGCTAAAATTTCTTCTAATTGTTGCTTATGGTACTTTGTTACTCTAACTTTTACAGACTTGTTGTGTCTATAATTTTCGTCAATATTTGATATCGAACATTTCATTTCATAAAAATTTTCGGATGATATGCAGTTTTCTGAGTAATAAATATTTATTTTTGCTTTGCATAGTTTGCATTTGCCTTGGCAAAAAATGTGACCATTTGGTTGAACTGTGTTATTTTTAAATATCCAACTACATTCGTTCCTGCTCTGTTTCCAAATTTCTTGTCGAAGAATGGTAGTCCACTTTTGCTTTGAAATCTTCTTGTGGACTTGTAGCGTGAATTGGGTATTTTAGGATCATTACGGTGATAGAAATATTTAATAGGCTCTATTTCTCGCCACTGATAAGCATCTATAAATATAGAAAATGTAATTCCACTATGATCTACTTGTTTTTCTAAATTATCATTTAGTACATAATTATCTTTGGAAGATGACGTTCTGGATGAAAATTCAGTCTCCGACAAGAGTTCCTGTTGTGTACCACTATACGAAATCGATCGTTTTTCTCTGTCTTCCTCTTCTTCAACATTTGAACCAAAAAAAAGTGCATAATTTCTCTTTAAGCTCATAAATATTGAATCCTTAGACATTTGTTTGTTAAATTTTTTAAACAGGAGATCATAAATTGCGTCATTTCTTTTTGGCTGTATTGGGTAAAGTACATCTTTATGTTCAAGATATACGGTTTTCTGGCTGTCTATGTTAACTTTTAATCGGCGACCGCGTCTTGACATTTTCTATGGTTTCTGAAAGTAAGAAAGGGACTAACTGAGTACCTACGTTATATGTGGGTGAACGATTAGGTACACCTCTGCCTAACCCTTCGGGAATTACAGGCGTGATGTTATGTTATGTACCTATGTTTATTTTACTACATAGGTACAAATCTATTGAATTTTAGTTATAATATACTAAATGGTTCGGCCTGAATGAAAATATCCTCGCGAGGATAAACAACATGTAACTGGAATAATGCACACCCTGCCTGATACACCCCAATTAGAAAATTAAGTTACAATCATAATTTATGCACTGAAACACCTAAGTATTGTTTTTATTTAAATTAGCTATCCTAATTGTAGCTAAATAATATATGGACATCGACGGCTTACTTTAGCAGGTAGCGCCTCGGTATTGGTATCTAAGGACGCACACACAAACACGCTAGTGACGTGAAAAATCAAGGTAACTTACATATTAATCTGCACTCATACGGTGTCCTCTTTTCAAAACACTCTCAAATTGTCCACTAACTTGTTCAATGCACTTAAACACCCGTATTCGTAATTGTTCTTTTAATTTTTCACACAAACAAACCTTCTCGCTGTACTTCCGGTGGATGACTAAAGAAAAAATCCTTTAGAGCAAGTTTGTTTGTTTACCTATTTTTTTTTAAGTAGCTACTTTGAGCGGCGGGCGCGAACGCCGACGCGCCGCACCCGTGACGTACAGCAGGTGACACCCTCGTTATATCTCGCTCGTTTCTCCGTTTTTGTATTTTCGGAATACCTAGAGATAACAACACTCGAGTTCGTAACTATTCATAATAAGTTCCACTTTAATTAAACTGGCTGACTTCAACTTACGTGACGGGCAACTCGTTCGAAGCAGCTCATCTGTACACGCGCATCTATCTCTTTCTTACTTACCGTAAATGAAACGGAGCGCAGCGATCTATCTGCCAGCGACTAAGTGGTAAGTGCACATTGTGTTAGATAAATAATTACATAATTATATGTATTGTAGATTTGTTTATAGGTAATGAATACAGCTTTCCTATGGTGGGTTGAAATTATAGATGATAATAATAATAATAATATTCCACAACTATCACACAACGCCATCTAGTCCCAAGCTAAGCAGAGCTTGTGTTATGGGTACTAGACAACTGATAAACATACTTATATATTTCTAAATACATACATATTATAGATAAATTACACCCAGACACAGAACAAATGATCGTGCTCATCACACAAACATTTGTCCTGGGTGGGAATCGAACCCACGACCTCCGGCATAGCAGTTAGGGTCACTAACCACTAGACCAACAGGCCAATCAATAGAATAAGTTTACATTTATTTAATTCGAAACAAACATTCCTCCATAAGACGTCATAGATACTGTCTAGAAACTACATAAAGTATTTTGTACTCGCTTGTACCACTGTATGGGGAAATTGAATTCTTTAATATCTTTTTAATTACACACCGACTAAATCTGTAACTTTGCGACAAATTGCGACTAATTGGCGACAAAATATGGGAGAAAACACATCTTCGCTAGGTGTCCTAGTTTTTGAGATATAAATGTGGCCCTGCTGGGGAGACTCTCTCCAGATCGGCCACCTATAAACTCTTGTATCTTTTGAACCAGTGACCGACAAACTGATATTTGGCGACTGATTCCGACTAATTGGCGACAAATTATGGGAGAAAAGAGATATTTGCTAGGTGCCCTAGTTTTTGAGATATAAATGTGGCCCTGCTGGGGAGACTCTCTCCAGATCGGCCACCTATAAACCCTTATATCTTTTGAACCAGTGACCGACAAATTCTGATATTTGGCGACAAATTTCGACTAATTAGCGACAATTTTTTTGTGTTTTCAAAATGAAAATCCCTGATGGTGGCTCTGCCAGAGTCAGTGACACGGGGCGAGGCGCCCGCGCCAGCAGCGGCAACGCTGCCGCGGGCCCAGCGGGATTATTCCCAATAGTCCCCTCTAGCCCTGTCCTCCGGGGTGACAGCTGGGAATTGTCTTCCCAGTTGTCACCGGGGTGACAATTTGTGCCGACTGTTACCTTTGAAAACTGACTAGAGGGGAATCAAATACAAAAAAAACAACATTATGTTTCCTTTAATAGGTACAACAATCACAGATTATTATAATTATATATTAACTTTAATTAATACTAATCGTATAATCATAGATAATCAATAAGGGTAAAGTTACACGTGCTTAATAGATGCATGCTTATTTGAAATCTAGCTCATTGATTTTGTGCCTTGCACCGCAGATGTCATGACACAAAATAGAACGTCCGTCGAACTCATTTGCACTTGCTTATTTAAGGCTTTAAGTATCCCCTCAATTTTAACTCATTCGTCATTTCATGTATTCATCATTTCATTAATATGTATTATTCACTTTCAGATTATATCCTAAAACCCACAGTTGTCAGTTATCTATTCAGATTATGAAAATGAAAATGTCTTCTGCGATCAATAAAATTAGCTTGAGGTTTTGGTAACTGGATGAATTGAGTATCTATCGCGGGCGAAGCCGCTGGTAGAAAGTAGTAGAAATTGAAAGAATACCATTCTATTAATAATTCACTGCACTGCTAAGAGTCAAATGCTACGACGGAGATGCGTGTATTAATTATGTATTCGTTTCCTTTGACAGCATTCAAATAAAAACATTTAGGATAGTGTATAGCATGTTGCATCCAAGGATCGTCATAAATCTCCCAATATTCTATGATACCCCCGCATGAGAAACACGCCGCTTTATCATTAATACTATTTCCACAATAAAAGAGTCCAGCGTCAGCCATTTCCATCACTAATCTTTTCTTCGAATTCATCGTCCCCCAGTAGGAACTAAATGAAAATTCACGCATTTTATGTGAGTTATACATATTATATCGAGGTTTGTATTCAATAAGAAACATTTTTCTATTTATTTACTTTCTAATTCACCGACACGGGTAATTATAAACTTATAATGAGTTGCCCTGCTATTGTTAGCAACTTATATGTGATTGAAAAAGATTGGGAGGGGGATAAAATTAAACAAGTAAATAATTATTTTAAAAATTTATTTTCAAAGCACCATTTATTTAAACACAATACATTCTTTAAGGCACAAACATAGTCATGATAAATACAATTATATACATCTTCAGAATATTTATATTGATCATACAAACTTATCAAACTAGAACAACCTTTATCTTCAAAATTGAATATTTTACTATTACTATTTTCTAAAATGTGCTTTAACCACAAAACCTTTTCTGAACCTTTGACGTAGATACACATATCTCTTAAAATATTTAGAATTAAAGTCTGATAATTCGAATAGGGCACAAAACCTTCATCCCAATGTATCTTTCTGTTACGTTCAAGCCAACTAACTTGCTATTTTTCTGATTTCGTTATTTTTACGTGTAGCCATAATAAAATTAGACAAATGTTGCCAAGCATCTGTATTATCGAAGGTCTGATTTTTAACCTTGACAATTGCTTGGCGCCATCTATTCATTGGCGGAACTTTTTCTATTTCATCGCACCGGTATATTTTTAAATTAATATAGTGCGTTCCCGGTTTTTTTTCATAGATTTGGCGCGAATGGCCGTTTGCAAGACGTCGAGTTATATATGAAGCTAACGGTGTTTTACCAGTAACTGCAGGGACCTCTTTCTCATCGTCCTCGCTATCGGTTCCAAACAGATCATATACTGTGCACTTATTCGGAGGGATGGGCTTAATACGGGTTTGATGCGGCTTCTTTATAGCTGATGGACGGGACGGCGGTGGCACCGGCGACGGCGCGACAGGCGTCGCAGATGTGGACGGCCGGATCGGACTTGCTCTCGATGGCGACGACCACGACCTTTGTGCCGGCTCCGTCGTTCGAGTTGATGCGTGCTTCCTTTTTCGTCCGTCGTGCTTCTTTTTTGGAACCTGAGGTTCCTCGTCGACGTCGGAGGGAAAAAGGGTCTCGGTGTTTTCGTACGACCTGAAATGGAAAGACACAAATAAATATTAATACAATCACTTTTATCATGTCAGGTAGGTACACTACTATAATGAATAATTTTTTATTGTCTTTTCACACCTAATATTGAAAAAGGTACACACAGGGAAACACTGAAGCATATTATGATCAATAATTATAATAAGATGGCTGCATCACAGAAAAAATACTCTATTTAACCACAACACTAAATAGAAGAGCAGATTTATTGCTATAAGGAATAATAACTCATTGCTCGATTAGGGGAATCGAACCCCTTGACACTTAGCTGTTGCTGGAACTACTTACAATACATTGGTACTACTGCTATAGAAAAAGAAATTTATAAGTTAATGAACTACTTACATTTTATTCCTTATTGATTGCAGGTTGATTCTCGGTAAGTACTTGCTGTTAATCGGGAGCTCCTGACACTGAAGTGATGCTCCTAATTCACTCTCCAATGTTTAAATAGCCGGGATCCACGTGACATTTTTCCATATATGTAACCCCCATATGTGTGTGTGTATGTGTGTCCTAAAATCCTGACTCCGGACTTCTTCGCGGGAACAAACACCTTTACAATCATAGCCAAATCAACCTTTGATCTATCTCCTTAAATGAGATTAGAACTTACATTGCAAATTAGACATACTACTTATATGCGATGGTTTTGCTTGCCGAATGTTCTCATTAAAATGTATGAAAAAAATTACAATGAACAGACGTACCGCAGCGTTTATTTTATCGATATGTATTTATAGTAAACAATAATATAATTGGCGCCGTGATGTTCTGAGGTTTCAATTTCACCATACTATATTTGTCCGGGATATCAACATCTAATTACGACTTTGAACTCTATAGATTTAAATAAATCTATACTAATATTATAAAGAGGTAAAGTTTGTGTGTTTGTATATTTGTTAAATTGTAAGGGGTAATCTCGGGATCTACTGAACCGATTTTAAAAATTTTTTCACCAATAGAAAGCCACATTATTGCTGAGTGTCATAGGTTATATAAAAAACCGAAAAATAAAAAGGCCTAGTGGTAGTCCATTTTGTAAAGTGAATCGGAGAAAAAACGGTCGAATGAAAGCGTTTCTTACGAACGCTGCCTTAACTATGAAAAAAAGGATTATTAACATTACGCCCAACGAAGTGGGCACGGGTCAGCTAGTTTTATATAAATTAAAAGAAATTAATTAAAATCGATCATTTAATTTCTGCATATGTCTGGATAGAACGTTAATATCGTGAAATATCGGTAAGTGTAACTAATATATTTCTGGATTTAAAAGCGTTAATAGGTGAACTTATTATTAGGTGTCTGGTACACCACTGTCAATATTTCTATCAATTTGTTTCAATGATAATTGTTGTTTTCAGAAAGAATAATAAAATGAAATATTAATGTAGAATCTTTTTTTTTTCAGGTGTGTAAAAAAGTCTGGACATATAATTAAATATGTCAATCTCACTATTCTACAGTCGTTTCGGATAACATTGACCAACAATTTAATGTATGTATCTAAGTGACCAGCACATTAATAAATATTTGGTGCTGTTTAATGATGCAAAATCATTCATCAATATCATTTTTTTTTATTTCAGAATTTGATAGATAGCTCTGATCCAGTTCTAAATCCATTTTACTATGCTCAAGACCAAGAAAGCTGGTACGCTGAAGTGGCAGCAAAAGCATGTGAAGAGAGTAGACAGCAAGAAATAGAAAAGAAAACATTAAAAAACAAGAAGAAGAAAATAAAGAAACGTAAATGTTTTAAAAACAAATCCTTTATCATGTGTAAAGAGCTCGGGCATGGACAAGCCCGCCAAACTATTCCCAAACCACTGTAACTCCTGTTAGCCAGAATCAACAGTGGCGATCACAAGAAAAGCGCCGAGACAATGAAGCTCGACGAAGTCCCAGAGAAATGATTTAACTGTCTTGGATCCCGCAACGAAATTAATCAGAAAAGAATAGCGGAGGAGTAGGAAAAAAAAAACATAGTTTCCACTTCCCTCCATATCAGCAGGAGACAGAACAGAACAAGGCCAATAGGCACACAGGGACGTATACAACTGAGATAAGCTCAGTTGCCTAGCACCACGGATATTATTGTCATTAATATTACTGGGTCCTAAGTTGTGAGCTGTTATATTTGATTCCAATAATAGGTATGACAAAATTGCTTGAACGCACGGAAATTTGTTCTAGTTTCTACAAGGTCCGTATAGTAAATAACTCCGGATGTAACCTGTACACTATTTAACATAATATCACGTTCATTTTGCCAAAGACTACACTCCCATAAAATGTGATGTGCAGTTTGTTCAAATTCGCAGTCAGATGTAGAACATTGACAAAAAGGCGAGGCAACAAGCTTGAAGGAAAATAATTTACTCTTAAAGTTACCATGACCTGTGAGAAATTGGGCGACACAGTGAGAGCTCGGGCATGTTCATTGGTGGTGATGACCTGCCACCTTGATTTACTTGAGATGGCTCAGATGCTGCTACAGCCTGAGTGTCTGCTCGTTCCTTCCCTGACCCCTTGGGTTTTAGAAAGATGAGTGAATTATGTTCCTTTAAACCACAATGGTAACACCAGTTTGGATGTTGACATTCTTTAGCATAGTGCTTCCGCAAGCACTTAAAACTATGACCCGATTTCCTCGCCCATGACTTCCGCTGACTGGGAGCCAGGTGTCTGAATGAGTCACATTTGTACAACGTATGATCCGATTGATCGCAATATAAACATGTAATTGAAGTCACCTGATATGATTGACGTGGTGATTCCATCTTCCGCGGCGCTGATGAAGACATCTCTTTCGAGTGTGACGTGACTGGAGCACCCCTTCCAGGCAATGGTCGTCCACGATGTGAAGTTGATGCCCTGACCCAGGACGGCTCGCTGACAGCTTGAAACAAGCGACACTGCTCATCCAGCAGTTCAATGAGCTGCTCGAGGGTAGGTAAATCATCCCTAGATTTACCATACCGCTCCTCGAACAAGGACCGGATCCTCACCGGTAATTTCTGTAACATGAGATACAATATGAAATATGACCATTCTTTGATCGGCACCTTTAGTCCCTCTAAAGCCTGAATAGATTCCCTGAGCAGATCAAATAAGTCTGAACGGAGTGAATGATTTGGTTGAATGACCGGTAAATTGATGATTCTGTCTAGATATGTGTCTAGAAGCAAACGGTGATTCTGATATCTAGCTTTGAGCAAAGTGAGAGCCACCTCATAATTACTCTCATCCATTGGCAGCTGTCTGATGATAGAGAGTGCTTCGCCCTCGAGTGACGCTCTGAGATTATTAAAGCTTTTCCGCATCTGACATGTTTTGACGTTCGTGAACCAATGATTGGAAGAGATCGAAAAATGAGACCCAATCGACCATCTTGTCACTGAATTTGGGAATCTCAATAAATGGTAATCAAGCCCTTACCTGACTTTCCTTTGACACACCTGGGGCAGTCTCCTTCCCCGGAGAACTTACCTCGTGACACAGCTTCTGCTCCAATTTAATGAGAAGCTTGTTGACTTCTGAGAACTGAGCATTGTATTCACTAAGTTCCTCACTTGAGCATTCCTCTATTCCCACAAACGCCTCGTAGGCGCCTATGAACAATGTATAATATTTATCAAAGTACCGGTTGGCAACTGAGGCTGCAATAGTGGTTTCACTGTCCATTATTGTGTTACCAAAATCGAGAAGCATACTGTTGAGAATGTGTGCTTAATTAATTATCTGTGGTCATCTATGGTTAAGATATATAGATGCTCTATGGTTCAGATCCAAATAAAACCTTTACATGAACGACGACGTATTTTATTAATTATTACCTGCAAGAGTATAACTATTACTTAAATCCAAGGAAGTTGTACACACAACAACTGTTACTGGCGACCGTGTTCGATAGTCGGTAATAAAATACACTCAGATGGATCTCAAGAAGCTGTCGCGGGAACGCGACCAGTTACGGCGTGTGTTCACCAGACACGAAGTGGCGGCTAACACCATCACTGACTTTGAGTTTATCCAAGAAAAAGTGAAGAAGATGGAGATTCTCGACGAAGCGATTAAGGAAAACATGCTTAGCGCAGAAGATTTCGACCAAACAATGTACGAAAAAGAATGCGACACTTGCGACTCCTACACAAGAAAATGGCTTGAGTTGAAATCAAGATGGCCGAAAACTGATCGAGTTGTTGAAAATAGACAATTTGAGACAAAACCGCATTTAAGGAAGTTTGATGATAACCCCAAAAATTGGTTGGCATTTTGGAGCCAATTCGAGAATATACACAAGGATGGGAATTTACAAGCTCAAGACAAGCTGCAATACTTATTACAAGGGATGACTGAAGGTTCACAGGCGCAAGCTTTCGTCTAAAGTTACCCAGCTTCAGATGAAAATTACTCATACATGCGTTGCATGTATGAGTGACGTCATTATTATTATTATTACTAGACATTGGGGTGATTCATCCACTTAGCGGACATGCAACGCATGTACTCCATGACGCGCGCTCGCTTCGCTCGCATATTAAATAACACTAATGTCTTCTGTCCCCGAAGTGCCGGGACTCCGCCGGCCTCCTTCGTCGGCCTACGGCCCGGTGCCCATGCCGCCCATAAAGGATACTGTCGCGAGACGGTCGTATTATAGGAGCACGAAGAAAAAACTTAGCGGACGACTAGCAACAGCCATTCGAAGTGTCTAGTCGTCCGATTAACAGATGAATAAAA
Source organism: Diarsia dahlii (assembly GCA_949775195.1). NCBI lineage: Eukaryota > Metazoa > Arthropoda > Insecta > Lepidoptera > Noctuidae > Diarsia > Diarsia dahlii. Next base: position 20,473,983 of record OX459197.1, on the reverse strand, counting down.
TGGTTAGGTTAGGTAAAAGAAAACATTGTAAATATGTATTTGCATTTTTTTTTTTGAAAAAGTAATCACTTAGACTAATCTTAAATTAAATGCGATCGCTTTGAGTAAATCTAATTCTGTGAAGGTGTCATTTGAAAATTCGGTCAAATTATATTATTTCAAATAAAATTAGTGCATTTGAAAATTCGGTCAAATGATATTATTTCAAATAAATAAATATGCTATCGACTATAATCGAAATCGAATATAATCGACCAATTAATTATTCGGTCAAATGAATAATTATGCGAACTGACTTTATGCTAACTGAAATTAGTCGAAGTGATTTTCGACGAAACGTTGTTATGCCAAACAAGGGTAAACTGACCAAAACAACCTAAAAGATGGTAAGGAACTTAATTATTTTTGAGATAAATCTCATAACTCGTTAGAATGTGGTAAAATTAGTGCTATTAGTCTAGAAGAGAGAAAGGAGGCTGTCAAAAAGAAGGGTGGGTGCTATATTTGTCTTGAAAGAGGACACATGGCAAAAAAGTGTAAAGCTTATGTAAAATGTTATTCTTTGTCCTAACATGAAGTGTGATCAGAAAAAGAAAACGAATACTGATAATGCTCTTGAAGACAAGCCGGATAAACCTGAAAAAATAGAAGTAATTATACAAGTAATAATAGAACAACTTTATTACAGACCTTGGTTGTCAAAGTTTCCTGTAACAACCAAAAGAAGAAGGTAAGGGCGCTTCTAGATTCCGGTTCACAGAGAACATATGGAAAGGCTGAGCTGACAAAAGAACTAGGACTAAAAGTAACTGACAGTGAAAGTCTTGGACATTCACTGTTCGGAGGTGTAAAGAAGACTGCACAACCACACCGACTCATTGAACTCCAAGTAAGTGACCTAGAAAATACATACCAGACCACAATGACAGCGTTGGAACAAGATGTACTTTGTGGTACATTACCGAAAGTACAAGACCCCAACCTAGTAAAATTTTTACAGAAAATGAAAATTAGTTTGACTGATCCTGAGGAACAGCTATCAGAAAGTTTATTAATTGGTTCTGATTATTTAGGGTCAATTTTGAAATCTAATTTTGTCCATGTAACAGACAGTCTTGTGGCTATTCCTACAAAGCTTGGCTGGACATTACAAGGTCCCATTCAAGGTGTTTATAACACAACAGTCAGTTCTAATTTTGTATCAAGCATTCCAGAAGATAGCTTCTATATTCCACATAAATTCTAATTTATGTGGAAAATAGAAACATTAAGAATATACTAACATTAAAGAGGAAACTCGTTGACATGTGCATCCTGTGATGGATTATGAGTAAATCAAAAGGATTAATAGATTTATTATGGATTTTATTAGAAAGCACGTACGATACCAGAGAGTACATAAGTAGCCACTTAAAGACAGCTGTCAAAATTGACAGACGGAATGATAAGTTAACATATTGAGTTGCGTTTAGAAATCCAACACTAGGCCTTAAACCAACACACTATGTACATGCATCCATGTATCAACACATTATAGTTACTAATAATCACTAGGCCTTAAACCGACACACTCCTACATAAAATAATACATGTATTAAAACATTATGGGTCCTAATAACAACATTAGTAACTATGACTTACATACCAATCAGTTACAATTAAACAATACAGATACAAACTTCAAATGATTTTGTCAAAACATCTGCTATCATTTCATCAGTGGGTACAAAACTTAACTGAATAATTTTTCTGTTAACCAATTCTCTAACAAAATGGTGTCTAATGTCTATATGCTTAGATCTAGAGTGAAATACAGAACGGCAAAGTTTTTGTGAAGACTGATTGTCATTATATATACAAGTTAATATTACAACTGTTACCCGTACATTCCTGAACAAAAGTTTTTAAGAACAGAGCATCCTTGCAGGCGTCAGAAATTGCCATATACTCAGCCTCGGAACTCGAGAGTGCGACAGTGCGTTGCTTACGACTTTCCCAAGAGATTGTGGAAGTACCAAGTTTAAACACATACCCAGTATAATATACTTGGATCTAAATATACTTGGATCTAAATATACTTGGATCTAAATATACTTGGATCTAAATATACTTGGATCTAAATATACTTGGATCTAAATATACTTGGATCTATATATACTTGGATATTAATATAATTGGATCGGAGATCATATTATGATCTCCGATCCAATTGATCTCCGCCCCAATCCGCATCTGTGAAACCTGTTATTTCTAAATTACCTTTTATATACCAACATATACGCTGGTTTAAGTCTGTCTATTGATAAATCGCTTTCTCTATTGGGTAACTTAACTCTAAAGACCTTATCATTTCTACTTACAACTCTGTATGGGCCGTCATAGGTAGGACTAAGTGATTTTTTCATCATGTCATTCCTTATAAATACATGGGTGCACGTCTTTAAATCTTTACTTACAAAAACATTTCGTGAGTCGCTAACCGCTCGCGATGGAGGGCGCAACTTGTTTATTGCTTGACGCAGCTGTCCTACATACGTGCTCGGGTCGCTGTCTTGTTGGTTTTGCACGTGGAAGAAATCACCCGGCAACCTGATTGTTTCGCCGTATACCATTTCTGCGGAACTGTGACCTGAATCGCTTCTACTGGCTGCGCGGAGTCCTAGCATGACCGTTTGCAATTCCTGTACCCAATCTGTACTTTCTGACAACCGTGCTGTAACGCGCTTTTTAAAGAGTGATGCCACCTTTCTACCAACCCGTTGCTCTGCGGGTGGTAAGGGGTTGTCCTAATTCTTTGTATGCCTAACCATTTCATGAGTCTGTTAAAAAGGTCGCTCTCGAATTGTTTACCCTGGTCAGTCGTTATTCTACTTGGACATCCGAACCTGCATATCCAGTGCTCGTATATAACCCTGGAGACCGTATCAGCTGAAATGTCCGTAACTGGAATAGCTTCGGGCCATCGCGTAAAACGATCAATTATAGTTATACAGTAACGATGTCTGTCTCTTGATGTGGGCAAGGGACCTACGATGTCCGTGTGTGTGTTCAAACCTGGTACATGGTGGAAAACTAGCTAAATTTGAAACTGTATGTCGACTAACTTTTGCTCTTTGACACTGGATACATGCTCTTGTCCATTCGTTAATTTCTTTATTCATGCCTGGCCAAAAGTACCTCTGTGCGATCATTTTACGTTTAGTACGGACACCTGGATGACTGACGTTATGTATGTTTTCGAACGCTTTTTTCCTAAATGTGTCTGAAATAAGGCCTGGCGCTACCTGTTGACACCTCGCAATATATTTGCTTATCACTCTCCGGAGTACCTATGTGACTGAATGTTAGCTTTTTGCTAACGTTATGTGGCGCCGTAACCCGATCGCGCACCTGCGCTTGCGCTAATTCGTCGAAATCGAGTTCCGTTGAACAAACAATAGCCTCTATACGCGATAATGCGTCCGCAACTATATTATCTTGGCCTTTTACATATTGTATGTCGCTTGTAAACTCGCTAATATACAATAATTGTCTGGCCCTTGGTATTTCCTTATCGTTACCTATTTTAGTGAAAGCATATGTTAACGGTTTATGATCTGTAAAAATAGTGATTTGTCGTCCCTCTATAAGATTCCTAAAATGAACTATGGCCATGTAAATTGCTGCTAATTCTTTATCATACGTGCTATACTTTTTTTGTGCCTCTGATAATTGCTTGGAAAAGTATCCTACTGGTTTCCATTTTCCGCCTACTTTTTGTTGTAATACTGCCCCCACGCATGTGTCCGACGCGTCCGTCATTATTGATAAAGGCGCGTTTGCACTTGGGTGGTACAATGTAGTCGCCTCTTTAATGCTGACTTTACATTGTTCGAAAGCCTCTATGCTGTTGCCATCCCACAGTATTTTTGTCTTGTCTTTTTGCTTGATGCTCTACCGCGTGTGGTAAATGCGACCTATAAAAATTAACCATTCCCAAAAAACGCCGTAGCTGTTCTACTGTGTCTGGTCTCGGATAGTCTGTTATTGTTTTTACTTTATCTGTTAACGGTTTGATTCCTTTTTGCGTTACTTCAAATCCTAAAAATTCTACTTTTGACTGTCCAAATTCGCTTTTACTTAAATTTATTGTTACACCAACCTCACTGAAACGTTTAAACAATATGCGAATATGCTCCTTGTGTATAGTTTCGTTGTCCGAGGCCATAATTACGTCATCTATATAACAGAAAAGTGCTGACTTACCAATTGCGTTGTAAAACGTTCTATACCTCTGAGTACATGTTGGTCCATGAACCTTTGGAAAGTTTGAGCCGCATTCCTTAAACCGAACGTCATGCGTGGGAGTTCCCAGAGACCGAACGGGGTTGCTATAGCGGTTTTTTTTATGTCTTCCTCTGCAATGGCTATGTTATGGTAGGCTCTATTTAAATCGAGTCGCGAAAACCAAGTCTTACCTGATAAATGTATGTGAAATCAGTTACTCTTGGAATGGGATAACGATCTGGCTTTGTAATCGCATTTAACGCTCTATAATCTCCGCACGGGCGCAATTGTCCATCCTTTTTTGGCACCACGTGCAATGGACTAGACCACTCTCCTTGTGAGGGCCTACATATTCCTAACTCATGCATTAGGTGAAATTCATCTTTTACCTTATTATAACGGTCTGGCGGTAGCGGCCTTGGACGCGCGTGTACCGGTTGACCGTTTGTTATGATGCGATGCTCCACTGCGTGCGCCGGTGGTTCCATAAACGACATCGGTTTTGTGATTTCTGCGAATTCCTCCAATAATACACGATAAGGGTTACCGTCCTGTATACTTTTAACTGACGCTCCGTCGTACCGTATGACTGACCCATTTGACTTTACGTTAGTTACGCTATCTATTAGTCTCTTATTATGTAAATCTACCACTAATTTGTGCGCCTCAATGAAATCTGCGCCCAAAATTGCTTGCTTGACATCGCTCACAATGAAGGACCATTTATAAACTCTGCGCAGCCCTAGATTAAGCTCTAGAGATTTTACACCATATGTTTTTATTTCTGTGTTATTTGCGGCGTATAGCTTGTAACCGCTTACGGAACGCTCACAATTTCTAACACTGTTCACTGGTAACACTGACACATTCGCACCTGTATCCACTAAGAAATTCAACCTTGAATTCCGGTCTAATATGCACAAACGATGGTTTCCTGTTGATGCAGCGCAGTCGCCCACCGAGCACGACTGCCCTGCCTTTAGTTTTCCGCCTTCGAGTTCTCCTTCCAGTTGCACGGTTTGTCGCATCTTCTTGCCGCCTTACCGTATGCATAATGGTAGCTGCATAACCAATCTGGACTCTCCGGAGTGCGACGTGGACCTCTCGATCTTGACTGTGATCTGCTCCAGTTTCTGCGATTTCCTCGTCCTCTACTACGTCCGCGTATCTCGTTCAGTTCTCGCCGTAGTTCTTGCAATTCCGTAGTAAACCCGCTCATTACGGTAGTCATGTCCGTTGCTGCCGTGGACGTTGATGCTGACGATATGGTCGCCACCTCTGCACTGGTTAAATTTTCCATTACCTTATCTGCCATTTCCGCGAGTTTTTCTATTTTCTGGTCTTGGCACACCGAAAGAACAGCCTTCAAGTGTCCTGGCAGTCGCGAAATCCATAGTCGTTGTAAAGCTTCTGCTGGCACCTCTGTGTTTTGCGTCAGCTCTGACATGCGTCGTAATAGATGCGACGGGCGTTGTGATCCTAGATCCATTTCTCCGACCAATTTCTGGAATTGCCTCTCGGCGCTCTCTTCGTAGGCCATTAACAACCTTTGTTTCAGAGTATCATATTTGTTATCGGTAGGTGGCTTAAAAATTAGGTCGCTAACCTGTTGTAAGGCGTCCTTGGTCAGCTTTGCAATTACCAAGTGGAATTTTGCTGCGTCCCCTTGCCTCTGAGGTTCCATGGCTGACTCGAACTGCGCGAACCACAACCGAGGCATGTCGGTCCAAAACGGCGGAATCCTGTCCGTGACGTTGATGCTGGCCAGTTGAGCAGCCGGCTGTGGTGGTGGTAGTGGCTGACTCATCTTGTAGAACCCTTGAAGTTCCCGCCGATAGGTTCCAAGTCGACGGGGAGTCGTCTGCCGCGCGACCGCACAATATCACTTAACTGTTTACTTTGTTCACTATACTTCTCCACAACCAGTTCCCTTAGATCACGTCGGGGTCACCAATGTTGGAACCTTCTGTAGTTGGTTGGAGAAGGATATAAATGAAATTCCAGAGTTCAATATAAAGTCTATTTATAGAACAGTAGTTACGTTACAGTGACGTTTTATATTAAGTATCGATAGCACAAGCTCATGCTATGGCGCGGCGTAGACGACTGGCCGCTCGCCTGTATGCGCGGGACACATTGCATTTTGCCGCGTTAGCATTCTAACTGTAGTTCCTACAGTAAGGTATATTCGACACTTATTCCTTTTTTCTTACAAAAATCTTTTTTGTTGGCCGTATATTCCCCACCATTGTCACATCTGATTCGCTGAACTGTACTTCCAGTTTCATTTTCTAACCTTCTTATACATATAAGTAGTCAATCAATTTTTCTGTTGCTTCAGATTTGTTTACTAAAGGGAACACCACACAGAAATGGGAATAATATTGTAATACTGTCATGAAATATTTCTCACCATTTAGTCCACACTCCTTGACAGGTCCCGCTATGTCTGTGGTACTAGAGGTCCGCGCTCAAGTAAGAGGAAATATAGGACGAGGACAAGGATATCAATATGGAAACTACAGTCAAGAAGGTCAAAGCAATCATGCAAGCCAACAGGGGTCATCGTGGCAGCACTCGGCTGCGACTGCATCAGAAGAAAACATAGGATTTTCATTCATAGCAGGTATACAAAACAATAATTTTAAGACCAACAAAGTTGAGCATTGTAAAATAGAGTTCATTGTAGACTCAGGTTGCACAGAGCATCTAATTCAAAGTAAATATGAGAGATATATGTCAGAAATTCAAAAGTTAGAGAAGGAAGTAAAAAAATTCATAGCAAATGGTGATTATGTAACTGCAAACAAAAGAGGAAATATTTATGTTAAAAGTGATAACTCAAGTATAAAAATAGACGCACTTATAGTGGAAAATTTATCATTTAACTTACTTTCTGTAAGAAAAATTGCTCAGAATGATTGTGAAGTAAGGTTTAACTCTGAAACTGTAGAAATTAATAAGAAAAATAACTGTGATAGTAAAATGTAGGGTACTGTTCAGGAAAACTATATAAATTACAAACAGAAATATGTAATGCTGTTAGTTGTTACTGTGCTAATTTCAGCTCCGGAGAGGTATGGCACAGAAGACTGGGCCCATAACCTGATAATTATATAATGTTGCGCAGTGATTTTGATGTGGAGGATTGGAGAAACACTCATTTAATTGGCACAATTAACTTTTATTTATGTAGGAAAAATACAGCCATATTGTTAGTTACAAGGAGGTTAGCAAGAGAGTTTTACATCTATAAAAACTAGTCTGTGGTCATTTTACCACAGAGTAAACCATAGACATTAAGCAGTATCCTAACACCCCCTCTCAATGTCCTGTCTATACTGATTTGCTGTACTAAGTAATGAAACGGTAGAAATTCCGATATTGCGCGACGTGACTGGTAACATTTGTGGCTTCTTATTAATGTTAGATGTAAATTGCTCAAGTTGCTCATTTGTTACGAATGCAAATATTTCTGACTTAATGTCATCTAAATTCTTCTGTTGTGTTTGAATGCCGGTCTTGTATCGGTGGTTTTCCATACGCTGGTTATTAAACTGTTTACGAACAGTATTGTTGTTTTGTCCTCCACGGCCTTTTCCGCGCGGACCTCTAGTACCACGATTCTGAGGATGTTTTCCTCGGTTGCTCCTTGAATACTCATATTGAGATTCGGTAAGATTAGGATCTGCCATAATGATGATAGATTAGACGATGGTTGGCGATCAATGGGTCTGATATCAGGATCCCTAAAATCGTCAACATTTCTGCTACTCTCTTGGATCTTGGTCTTGGTACCTGCTTAAATGGTCCTCTGGTCGCTTTTCCCTCCATACATGGGCTGCAAGCTTCATTACTTGTTGGTGAGCGCATAATACCTAAACATTTTCTGTTTAAATGGCCCAGACGTTTGTGCCAAAGAGCATCATTACATTGGTTTTTACCTGTACTAATATTACATACTTCATGACATATATTAGCATTTAATTTGTAAAATCTTCCTTCAGAATTACCAGTAACAACTGAATTATTTCCTGTAATAACAACTTTATTTTTATCAAACTTTACATAGAATCCGGCTTCAGTTATCTTTTTAACTGACAGGAAGTTATAGGTTATGTTTTCTACAATTAAGGCATCAACATTTATTTTTAAGTTTTTGTATTTTATATTTAATTTACCTTTTTTATTAGTATGTATGTACTGGCCGTTTGCCACTAATATTTTTACACTTTTATCCAGTATTTGAATGTCTGTCATGTATTTTTCAAATTTGTTACTTACAAGATGTTGCGTGCATCCAGAGTCCACAATAAATGTGATATCATAGTCTTTGTCCACACTTTTAGCATTTAGTACACTTTCACTGGCTATAAAACAGATCTCCGATTACACTAATGAAGTGGCACCTTGTCCCGCGAAGCTTCGGCCTCGGGATACTCGTCCTTGAAATCTGCCTCTTCCTCTGCGATTTTGACCATAACCTCGACCTTGACCTTGGTTTCGTCCTCCTCTGTATTTTCCTTGTTCCATATTACCGGTACTACACTCATAAGACTTGTGCCCTGGTTTTCCGCAAGTGTAGCAGGACATCGTAAATGCGTTCTCCTGGTTCACTGTATCGGTGCTGATCTTAGTTTCGGCATCTAACAGCCTGGCCTTGACAAAATCAAAACTCAACTTCTTTTCTGAGGCCATTGTTTCTATTGATGTAATAACAGGGTCAAATCTTTCGGCAGTGATGAAAGTAGGTAGCATATTTGATCTTCTTCATCTACATTAACGTCGATGGCCTGCAGGTCGCTGATAATTGAACTGAACTTTATTAAATATTGTTGCAGCGGCTCATTGCATTTTAAAGAGATTAGTTTCCGTTTTAAGTGAAATCTGTTAAAACACTCTTTCGTTCAAAGATATTTTCAAGTAGGCTCATCATTTCTTTAGCACTTTTGCCATTGTTGATGATTTCTATGTATTTGTCGGACACGCTTTGTGCTATTATCGACTTAGCTTTAGAGTTGATATTATTATAAAAATGTTTTAGCATTGTTTCATCCCTAGGCCCAGTCGTGCAGAGGCTATTGTAATCTTTAGCAATGGACTTCCAGGATTCCTGTTTCTTTTGAATATAGTATGCCCCTGTCCTTTTGCACTCTATTACAGTTTGGTATCTGAAGCAGTAATAATCACAAACATCTCAATACCTAACCAATGTGTAATATTGTATCCAACGATAAACTAAAATTTATAAATTAAAGTAGACAAGGTTATTATGTACTTACTTTGCTATTATTGAAAGAAGATTTTCTTTCTCCTCTAAAGTATAGTTTGGCGATCTCTTTTTCTTATCTTTATCCATTTTAATGAGTAGGGGAAGTCTAAATAAAAATATTATCAGAATTCCAATAAAACTTGTTGTCTATCTAATAACAGTCTGGTCTGACAAATTAATTATTGACAATGACATTCACAGATTCACGATTCGGTTCGATTCACACAAAGACGTCAAATATGAAATTGCTAAAATGTGCATAATGCAACTATAATAACATAAAGTTGATATTAACACTGTTATTTAAAATTAATTTACTTTTTAAGTCTGTTTTAAATTTATAAGAATAAAATGATTTAATATTATGAGTTTTGGAAAAGTACCGGTTTTTTAATGTGAATTGGAACGTGTTAGCTTTGATCAAGAATACTTAAGTAATTAATGATCAGTTGATTAGGGTTTGACGAAAATCGATTTTAACTTGTGAAACGCAAAAAACTTAAGCACATACATATGTATTTGAGAATAATCAGTTGAGATTTGCTACTTTTCTCAAATCAGAAACCGGCTGTTAGCCAACAAGGGGTTGAGCTCCTCTAAAGAAGAAATCTTATGCCGTGTTCCATCGGGACATCTGATGACAATAACCCCATCCTGAGTCCAAGCATCCCGAAGTGCAGGCGCGCCCTGCTGAAGACTGATTGCCTAGACCGGGTCAGGAACTCCTTGACAGTGACCGTAGAACCCTTTAATGCAGACTTTGCCTTCCAAACAGTGGATTTCAGCTCAACATTGGAAAACCTCACCAATATAGGCCTGCTAGTTTTTGGTCCTTTGCTTGATGTTCCAAGTCTGTGGCACACTTTGATGGAAGAAGCAGTGACGTCACGCAGTGCCAGTTTGTTCTTCAGAATATCCAATACAAGAGCCTTGCAATCCTCTTTATCCGCTTCAACAAACCCGGTGAAAATGAGTGTTTTCCGACGAGATCTTGTCTCCAATCCATTAACCACTCTTGAGCACTCCATGATCTGCTTCCTAAGAAGTCCCAGCACACCGAACATAAGCTCACGAAATGACCGGAACTCTTCAGCAATCTTTGCTACGGAATCCTTGGCAGGTCCAGCACTTTGGATCTGTGCTTCAAGCTCACCCATCTTTTTATGGAAGCACTCCTCGAGGTTCTTCTGGGCCGATTGGATATCATCAAGTTGAGATGACATGGCAAAATATGCAGAACTTTTGTGACTATGAAGTACTACTGAGAGCTGGCAGGTGGTGTAGTTTTAAGTACTGTTGTGTTACATGGAATGTTTCACCAATGTAAGTACTGCTTATGTAGTAGTTTATACAGGGTGCAATTGAAGTCGTGAGCATTATTCTAAACCAAGACATGACTCACGATACTAATTGCATTAGGGCTACTATTATGCAAATCAAAATTATTTTATAAGTTTTTAAACTGACATGGTCACTGTGTCTACTATTAATATCATAAACGGGATATTTACCATGTTTGATTTTGAAAAATATTTTGTTAATGCTACTTGTAAGGAAATGCCGCGCGCGTGCCGGCCGGCCGCAATGACTAGTTATTATTATTATTAATTGATGTTTGTTTACTTTTTTTTCGTTCCGCGTTGTACTGTGCGTTAAGATTTTGATACTTCAAGACTTATTGGCGTTTTTTGTAAGGAGTACATATATTTTTTTACTACTATTAGTGTTTATTTACAATAATAATAAGCCTTCTGCAGTATGACTTACTACAATTTAAGGTTTTCTATACTAACATTAATAATATTTTTGATTTTCGAAATAGTAGCCCTAATGCAATTAGTATCGTGAGTAGTGTCTTAGTTTTAAATAATGCCCATGACTTCAATTGCACCCTGTTTGTACAAAAACAAGTAAAAATAATTAATATTATTTTTAATTAAAAAAGACTTATGAAAATACGTGTCAACTTTTTTTACACCTACCCGCGAATCCTTTTTTTTTTGTTCTTTTCGCTGAAATTATAAAATTTTATTAATATTACCATTATCAAACAGTGGCAATGATGTAAGGAATAAGAAGTGCCTCCGTTGCCGGCGCCGGTTTTCAAATAAAACAGTGAAGCGATTGATTGATCAAATAGGTTCCAAGTTATTACCTATTATCACCATACAGTAGATACTATTACGTTTCCCCTGATAGTAGCCGCCATCCACAGGTGACAGGATTATTTATCAAAAACGAGACACCTTCCTAGAAATAAGTGTCGGAATAGAGGTTTTAATGTTTCCTACTATAAGTGAGCTGGCGGAGAAAGATGTCGTTGGAAAACATGTTTTAATCTCCTGAAAATAAAAAGTTGACAAAGAAATTATTTTAGAAATAAGGCTAATAATTATACTAACTAGATTTAATACGTATTCGGGACATTAAAAACAGACAACATAAAAATAGGAAAAATGTAATTCCTATTTACCAATAATGGCACAGCATTCGGAAGAAGAACACTTTCTTCTTTTTAACTAGGTAACACATTTTGTTCAAAATGCCGGCTACAAATTCTTGATGACTTTTTTGCAGTCCAATTCGTTCGTCCCGTTGCTTCTATCCACTTTCGACATGTCATTTCAAACGTGTCATTTAAATACTTTTTTTACTTTACTTTAAAGTACATCAAAATAAAATGTAAATACCACATTGGTGGGAGAATAAATAATATGCAAAAGCCGGCAGCACTGAGGTTTTAGGTTATGAATTATTTATTTCAATGTTTTGGTTTATTTATCGATAACTTTATACTTGACGTGATGCTAGATATTTAAGACACGCTCAATTATTATAATGAAAGGTTATTTATTGGCATTAACGTGGATACTTACGAATGAAAGGACAAATCCGGTATTTTCCTTTCACTATTACTTTTGCACCCCAAAACACTACAACCCACCATGTTTTCATAAAATAGCAATTATTAACACTGAACTTATTGTTCACCATACGTATTATCGTCGAATTGTGCACTTTTTAATTAAATTAAACCAAATAACACGCCGACAAGAAAACAAGCGACTCAACTGTCAAAATTGTTTTGCACATCTACACTATGATGACCAAAAACTTATGGTGGAGTTATGAGAGTAGCGGCTGCGAAGGACCAATAAGCGTTGTGTAAATTATAGTTAAAGCGGGAGTGAATGCTGCCAACTGGTTTTATTTAGAGGGAACGGTATTAGGACTTACTTGCAGTTTGAAGGATCGCCTTTAACGATGGCTGACGACTGGAAAGCGCCGTGTAGAGGTCTTGAATGTGGTTTCTTCCCAGCACGTTTTTATTATTGTCCCACTTGTGTCGGCCGACACTCACAGATTGGTTATTTGGTTTTATGGTTGCGTCTTGGTGTATTTGCGGTGCGCACCGCAATAACTAAGCGGTATCGCGTAAAGAGGTGTTAAGCCGTTGAAGACAGTTGAAGATATGAATTTTAAGTGTTCCTTTTTTTCATGGCGTGGTAGCTTCTTCATCACCTCGGAAGCTCGCGTCATTGGACGCTTGCGGCAATACTCCTTTCTCTTTCTGTCGCATGGAGGCGGTATAGGAGGGAAAGAGAGGGGTAGATAAAACCAGCGCAGGCAACATGACAGGAAATATATAACGCGGTAAAAGTGTTTCGGATATGTGGTAGCGTGTTGTACCACGTTCGGAAATGTTATAGTAAAAAAAAACGTATGCTACATAAAACTTGCGTAAGCATCCTGCCCGGTTTTGAGGATATGTAGTATTCTCAAAAGGAAAGAAGTTACATTAAAACGGACTAGGAGAGAGAAAAATATTTAAATATGTTAACTACAGCTAAATTAGGTTATTGGAATACAGAGTGAAACTATTGAGAAGGTAAAGGACATAATTTTACAACGGGTCTCTTGAAAGAGCCACTGCATGTCTTCACCATAGCAACGCGGGTTGTCCCATCCCTGCCGGGGAAAACTTCGGTGATTATGCCCATTGGCCAACGTAACGGAGGGACATCATCCTGATGCATGAGAACCACTGTACCAATCTTAATATTGTCTGTGGCATTCAACCATTTTTGCCTAACTTGTAAGTTATGTAGATATTCTATCCGCCATCTTCTCCAAAAGCTGCAAACCATTTGGTCAAGCAATTTCTTGCGGCAAGTTAGAGAACTCGTTGTTTCGGGAACGTTCACGACAGGCAACGAGGTCAACGGAGAAGCCATTATAAAATGCGCGGGAGTAAGCGGTTCTGGGTACGGATCCTCAGTCAGGACGCAGAGTGGTCTAGAATTTAGAACTGCCTCAATTTCAGTGAGAACAGTCGAAAGCTCCTCATAAGTAAGGAGTTGAGAACCGATAACACGGTATAAATGAGTTTTAATTGATTTAATATTAGATTCCCACAACCCTCCAAAGTGGGGAGCGCGGGGTGGAATCATTTTCCACTCTATGCGGTAGCGGTTAGCAAGTAGTTCTTGCAATTGAGCCTTGGCTCCAACGAAATTTGTTCCGTTGTCGGAATATAAGTAAGAGACAGGTCCTCTGCGGGAAATGAATCTTTTGAAAGCGGAAATAAAAGTGTCCGATGACACGTCGGTAACCAATTCAATATGAACTGCTTTGGTAACGAAACAAATGAACAAGCAAATGTAAGCCTTCTGACTTCTCTGTCCTCTACGTCTACATAACGTTACTTTAATGGGACCAGCGTAATCCACACCCGTGTGCACAAAAGCTTTAGTCTCCTGTACGCGACAAGCGGGTAAATCAGCCATCTTTGGGCTAGGGTGAGAAGGAGAAACTTTAAAACAAAAGTTACAAGCGTGTACTCTTTGTCTGATGACACCTCTAGAAGAGAGGATCCAATATTTTTGACGTAACAAAGAGCTAAGAAGGCTTACACCAGCATGACAATAAATGCGGTGATAGTAGTCTATTAGAACATGCGTAAAATTATCATGTTTAGGTAAAAGAGCGGGATGCTGAGCTTCATAAGGAAGGTTCGCATTTGACAACCTGCCACCGATTCTAATTATGTTATGCTCGTCTATAAAGAGATCGAGTTTTTTAAACTGTGAGCGAAGTTTTTTACCTTTAATTTCGTCATAAATTTCTAAAAAATGAAATTGTTGAATACAACGAATTAAATAAATTTCAGCGGTAGCTAATTCACGGACAGTAATTATCTGATGTGACTTGTCATAAGGAATAATATGCAAAAATCTTAAAATGTATACAATTATGCGCAATATTTTATTTAAAGATGTAATTTTTTGAGAAAGGCTGTATATCAAATTAAGTTCTGATACGGTAGATACCAACGTTAAAGATTTATTATTAAACTCGGGCAACTGCTCGCTGCATGAGGAAACAAACGGAGTGATAGGCCACTCAGCAGTTGGGCGCAGAAGCCACTCAGGGCCATGCCACCACAAATCGTGATTTAGTAGCTGCTCAGGTAGAAGACCTCGAGACAAACAGTCACTAGGATTTTCTTTACCGATGATATGATAAAAATGTTTAGGATCAAGATTTTCTTGACATTTTGCGACGCGGTTGCTAACAAAAATGTTCCATTTGTGCGGTGAAGAATGAATCCATGAAAGTGTAATTGTAGAATCGGAAAAGGCAAATATTTTATTAATAGCGGTACGAGAGCGGTACGTGTCATAAACTAATTTAATTAAGTTAGACAAAAGAACAGCGGCGCAAAGCTCTAGACGAGCCAGAGATACGACCTTAACAGGTGCAACTTTGGATTTAGCACACACCAAATTTACGTGAGTGTTACCATTTGTGTCAGTGACATGTAAGTATATGACGCAGCCATATGCATTCATGCTGGCGTCAGCAAAACCTACTATATTTGTCATGCAACCCATAGTAACGGCTACATGACGCGGCAATTTTAAAGAAGAAAGTAGAGGCAGTTGCTCTTTAAATGTTTGAAAGAGAAGTACAATAGAATCGGGTGGAGTTTCATCCCAATCTGTGTTTAATTTCCATAATTCTTTTATGAGTAATTTCGCGAATACAACTACAGGAGCTACCAGACCGAGGACATCCCACAGACGAGCAATCGTGGATAGTATGGAGCGTTTAGTACAAGTTTTATCCAAGTTAGATGTAGTAAAGGTGAAACAATCCTCGGAAGGAATCCATTTTAGTCCAAGAATTTTTAAATTATCCCCGTCAGAAAAGTTAATAGAAGAGCGATTGGAGTGTGGAATAGCCTTCAGTAGTTCCGAGGAATTACTTGCCCACTTAGTAAGGTCGAAGCCCCCAGCCTTAAATAAGGCGATAAGTTCAGCGGAAAGAATTTTGGCTTCCTCCAGAGTAGAAGTCGAGTTAGCCAAGTCATCCATGTATAGCTCATGAGAAGCGACAATGGATGCGCGCGGGAAGCGATGTTTTACATCCTCTGACAGCTGGCGCACAGTGCGCATGGCTAGAAATGGACTGGGCTTAAGTCCAAACGCAACTCGGTTAAATTGAAATTCACGAACAGGCTCAGCGGTATTGAATCGAAATAATATTTTCTGGTATTTTCGATGCTCATCAATAACAGCAATTCGAAGATACATCTGTTTTATATCAGCTGTAACTGCAATAGGGAATAAGCGGAAATTTAGAAGTAATATAAATATGTCAGCCTGTAAATTCGGCCCTGTGTGTAACAAGTCGTTCAATGACACGCCATTATGAGACTTGGCGCTCGCGTCAAGGACGATACGAACTTTAGTAGTTTGTTTATCATTCCTAATAACAGGGTGATGCGGTATGTAATAACCCGTAGTCTGATCAGCAGCGCTGGGTGTAGTTTCAGTTAAATAATTTTGATCAATATATTCTTGGATTATTTCGTTATAACTAGCGCGCAAAGCAGGGTCGCGAAGCTTAGTTTTTTCCAAATTAATTAAGCGTCGATAAGCGACAGCATAAGAATTTCCGAGTGAATCTGGATTCTTACAGAATGGTAACGCAGTACAATACCTACCACTGGAGTCACGTGACACAGTAGAAACGTACAGCTGTTCACACTCCCGTTCAGTGGGGCTCATAAAAGATTTTGAAGGTATTTCTTCGATATTCCAAAATTTATGTAAAGATTCGTCTAATGATATAAAACAATGAGAATCATCTATATTTAACGCGGTAGAAAAATATGAAGCGGTATTTAAATCTGCGGATCTGTTGTTGTTGTTGTTGGAACTGAAACTAGCGGGTACCTCACCCATAAGAATGTAACCAAACACGGTTTCAATTGCGGAAGGCGCGGTAGGTGAGATAATTTTATCGTTAAGTAATAAATATGGGAACAGCTTTGCCCCTAGAAGTAATTCAACCTCACCGGGCACGTGCCACAGGGGGTCCGCTAGCGGCAATTCAAATAAATGTTGCACTGCAGAGGTGTCAACAAAGTGAGATGGTAATTTATCCGTTATACAATCAACAACAAGAGCGGTTATTTTAAAAGAATTAGTTTTATTTTTAGCAGTAACTTTTATCTCAACGTAACCTATGATAGGCCGCGAAGAGGTTCCTACACCCTTTATAACTGAATTTGAAAGCGATATAATATTTAATTGCAGTTTTTTACAACAAGCTAAAGTAATTATGTTGTTTTGTGAAGCGTTATCTATTAAGCATCTTACAGAAACGTATTTATTATGTTTGTTGTCAACATAGACCTGTGCTGTCGACAAAAGTACAGTAGTGCGTGGCATGTCTGTGCATAGGCGTGAACATGCACACAGCGCCACCTGTTGTGAATGCGTGGAGCTAGGCACAGCGTCAGTCGATATCGATCGCGGCGACTGCGATGAGCTCTGTTCCAGATGTAAAAGAGAGTGGTGTTTTTTATTACACGTTCTGCAAGTATGTATCGATTTACACTGTGATGCAGTGTGCGTCGCACTAAGACAATTCACACATCCACGTTTGGTTTTAATAAACTCCAAACGCGCGTTGGCTGAAAGTGACTGAAATGTTGGGCATAAATAAAGCTTCCAATGGTCATTCTTATTGCAATGTAAACAAGTTTGATTATTATCACAAGCAACAAAAGTATGTACTGTACTATCACGTGACTGATTACGGTATGAATTATTTTTGTTAAGATTTACAGACGCAGTCCGAGAAGAAATAGTTCTGTCTAATATTTTAACTTGCGATTTTATGAACTCAACGAAATCCGTATATGTAGGAATATCCGTATCTCTCATATGCATTTCAAATAAATGTATGGTAGCGGGATCTAATTTTTTCAAAGCTAAGTTTAATAATATGAAATCCTTTATGTCATTAATTTCTAATTGTTCTAATGCCGAAACAGACGCGTGAAAACTTTCAATGAAACTATTTAGAGAAGCGGAATTATTAGTTGCGGGTTTAATATTCAATATATTAGACATGTAATGTGAGCCTAGTGCTCGTTTATCTTGATACTTTTGAACCAAACTGTTCCAAATGGAGGAATAATTTTCTCCGGACGGAATAATTCCGGCAGTAATTTGCAATGCGGTTCCTTTTAAGTTTCCTATTAAATACTGCACACGCTGAGAATCTGTAAGATTTATATTACTATGAATATTTGATTTAAATGACTCATAGAAAACAGGCCAGTTTTCAATCCTACCATCAAAGAACGGAATCTGAATAGGAGGTAGTTTGATCGAGCTTCTAGAATGTTTCGCGCTGTCCTGTGACATTGAGTCATCTAATGACCTTGAAGACTTCGCTGCAATAAGTGAGCGTACTCTTTCCACGCGAGTGTAAACGCCGTCAAAGGACACCTGACTGCTATAATCGATTCTATGATCAGGATTTAATTGTAAGCAATATGTATTTATTTTATCTATGTTGTCACCAAATTCCTGACGAGAGACTGAGAGTATTTGGGTGTCTGCCATGAACGTTTCCGACGATCGCAGTTCAATATTAGTCGTATTTATTTTCTTTGAAGTTTCATACAACGACGATAAACGCTCAAAGATTGCTTGATTTTTAGCTTGAATCAATTTAACTTTCATTTTAAGATCTTCCATATTGGAATATTTCTAGAAAGTACAATGAATAAAATAATTTAGTTGTAGCGGGTAGACTTAGAACATTTATTTTTATTCTAAGCGGGTATAAGTAAAGAATGCGGTTGAGTATAAGTTATTGGCAAGTTTGCCGAACTAACTCGCGACAATTAGCGGTTTTAATATTTACCTATGCTATTTCAATGCAACAGGAGGAATATTGAGTTGGTACAATGGTTCTCAATGAATAAGTATGTACCTAGCGGGATGAACGAACGTTAGTACACGTTCAATATGGTGACTTTACGAATTTAGGTACCTATTTGACCTAAATCCTAGGTATGAGACCTATTTAAGCTGATTTTTTGAATCCGACTCGAATGGACCAAAAACTTATGGTGGAGTTATGAGAGTAGCGGCTGCGAAGGACCAATAAGCGTTGTGTAAATTATAGTTAAAGCGGGAGTGAATGCTGCCAACTGGTTTTATTTAGAGGGAACGGTATTAGGACTTACTTGCAGTTTGAAGGATCGCCTTTAACGATGGCTGACGACTGGAAAGCGCCGTGTAGAGGTCTTGAATGTGGTTTCTTCCCAGCACGTTTTTATTATTGTCCCACTTGTGTCGGCCGACACTCACAGATTGGTTATTTGGTTTTATGGTTGCGTCTTGGTGTATTTGCGGTGCGCACCGCAATAACTAAGCGGTATCGCGTAAAGAGGTGTTAAGCCGTTGAAGACAGTTGAAGATATGAATTTTAAGTGTTCCTTTTTTTCATGGCGTGGTAGCTTCTTCATCACCTCGGAAGCTCGCGTCATTGGACGCTTGCGGCAATACTCCTTTCTCTTTCTGTCGCATGGAGGCGGTATAGGAGGGAAAGAGAGGGGTAGATAAAACCAGCGCAGGCAACATGACAGGAAATATATAACGCGGTAAAAGTGTTTCGGATATGTGGTAGCGTGTTGTACCACGTTCGGAAATGTTATAGTAAAAAAAAACGTATGCTACATAAAACTTGCGTAAGCACTTTTGTGCACTACATATATTGTTATTTATGATCTAAGTTTAGTTAG
The DNA here is from genome assembly GCA_949775195.1 of Diarsia dahlii. Classification (NCBI taxonomy): domain Eukaryota; kingdom Metazoa; phylum Arthropoda; class Insecta; order Lepidoptera; family Noctuidae; genus Diarsia; species Diarsia dahlii. Next base: position 20,454,334 of record OX459197.1, on the reverse strand, counting down.
AGGGTAATACATTCATTGCTAAGAAATAATTGTTTAAATTATTCTTACCAAAGCATGTATGTTGAGATGCAGTAGTAGCATTAAAACTTTGACGTGCAATATTTAATAAAGCACTTGCAAAACTCAAATCTGCAAGTTAGAAAAGCAAAACGCAGTTTTTATGGTGCAAAACTAACTCAAAAACTAATAACAATATAGAGAACACATAAGATATAGTAATAACATACCTAATTAAATTAAAGGGCCTGTAAATTTTACCTGTTTGTGCTCTAAGGGCATCTTCTGCGGACAATCGTAATTCGTAATTTTCTTGACTTTCAGGATCATGCAAAGTAACAGTACAATCTTCCATTTTTACCGAGGTTCGAGGTTATGTTTTGCTAACACCCGCTCGATTAGCGCTGTCAAGTTGACAGTGTCAAGGCTAACGCTGTCGGCACATCACCTCGAGAGAAATAGTGTTGGTAGCGTGAAGTAATGACGTAATGTGTGACGTCACGGCAGTGTTGATAGCGCGCAACAGTAGCTTCTCGAACGGGCGACAGCGCTAAATAGCGCTAAAAGTGAGCTACTCGAACGCACCATAGGTGTGCAAACATGACCTTGAAAAAACTGGCACGCGTCGCGAAACAAAAAACATTATCATTCTGTCTCGTTTTTTTACACGATATACGCGTAACTCCCTCTTTTTCTTGTGTGAATGGGACAAATGCTATCAATTTGTCTATAGTTTTCTCTGTCTACGGATACATCACTGAAGTGACAGATTAAATAACTTGACAATGACAACTTTGAGTTTGACAATTCCTAAAATGAATGAGAGACCTATTTGAATGAGTGAATTAACCTATTTGAACGATTAACTTTTGTCCAATAGCACAGACGCTGATTGATTGAGCTCTGCTCATACAGCAATACTGCCAACCGCACCAATGTTGATTGTTTGATTTGTATGAATATCCGGTAGGTTGGCTAAAAATCCAAGTTGACCAAACTTCGACACCAAGAAATGTCCCACAAGATGGCGCCTTATGATTTTCTTAGAAATATGATATTGTTTGATGAACCTTGTTTTTAGCGTATGAACACTTTCACCCCGAAATTGACTTTTTAAACGGCACTGACACTTCCGTAATCTTGATTTGAATGCAGACTGCCACGGCACGTACGGCGATGCCCTGTCTGGTCCGTTGACGAGTCCCGACTTGTTGAGTAGGTAGACCCGGGATGCTCCCCGCGATGTGATGATGAATTGATGACTTGACGCTTGTCCAGCAGCACATTGGTGGCAGTAAATTAAACTGATGATGATTTTGAATAAACTGATTTACTTTGCACTTTCCTATAATATGATGAATGTTTCCACAACCAATTACACTGATTTACAATGACACAACGACCCATGCGTTGGATAAATTTTGGAGATAGTCATAACTTGACTTCCTTACTCCATGAGCGACCAAGTCCCCGGTGTCATGATGACTGACTCCGGAAACGGAACTCTTGACAGTGAGTTATTCTTCCTGACCACAGATTATTCAATGAAAAAGGATTATACCAATGTTGCAAGCAATCAACAGGCTCGATACATACCATAGATAAAATATTACATCTATCACCAATTAAAATAAACAAAACATGATAATTTGAGTTAACAGTCCACAGTTGTCGATATCACACGCGGTAGCGGGACAAGATTGTTTGTAATGCCGTGACGTCTAACACTTGAAACAGACACCATGACGTTTCACGTAGGTCGATCGGTCTTTACGTAATGCCTTTTTAAACTTCTTACAGTCTGGTAACGCATGATTGTTCAATGGACAAAACCCGCACTTGGTACTTCTGTTTTCATTCTCACTGTGTTTGTTTTCGTTTAACAAATCTATTTGTGACTTATGTTTATCGTTGTAACTGTTCTTATAATTTTGCACACATGATCCGCCTTATTACAAAACGTAGTTAAACCTGGTTTAACTTAGACTTGGTTTATCTCGCATGACGTCTCACTTCAATAATATTCAAAAGAAAGTGACAGCATGCGAGATAAACCAGGTCTAAGTTAAACCAGGTTTAACTACCTTTTGTAATAAGGCGGGATATATTCACTGAGCATTGTGTTACCTTCTGGGCTTCTGCACTTAGGAACTCGGATAATATGACGAGCTTCGGTTTAGTGTTTTCGTTGAGAAGCGGATAACAGTAATCAGTCCATTTAGAAATCAATACTGTTGATAATTTAGACAGCACAGTAGACACAATATTCATTCCTTTTAGATAATCTCCGCAGCCGATGGCGGTCACCGCTGCGACACAGTTTTTAACTTTGATCGAGAATGAAACAATTTCTTTATGATATTCCTGTGTCATTATTGGGCGTAACTTGCTGATGTCTTGTAATATTCTAGATATTATTATATCATTATTTCCAAATTGCAGTTGCAGCGTGGACATCACGACGTCAGGAGAGGTGGCGCCCCGATCAGCAGCTCTGTGACGGCTTCCTTGGCACGTCCGTGGAGTCTCTTTCTTCCATTTTTCCATTTTTAGGTAAGTCCTTTGGCGTACACAATCGATTTAGCATGTTCACGTTAGTTCCTGGCTGATTGGCGTTGGTACGAGTAGTTGCGGCAGCGGCTAGGTCCTTGACTGCACACACTAACATGTGCATGGTATCTTCAGTGCCACCCTGTAGTGCAATATTAGGTACCCGCGTCGCCTACACCCACATAATAACAAATTATACAAAACCATTACTATGCATTGACAATTGTGTAAAAAATGATGTAGTCTTATCACTATGTAAGTGATATAAAAAAAAAACCGGATTACATTGCGCTGTCAGTGGAGACTGGTCATTCCTCAGTTGCCATGGTGTATATATATATATAATTTTTTGATTTGTTTATTATATCTTTTTTCTCTGGACGCTCTTAACTTGCACGTCTTGCTACATAGTTGTCACATAATATGCCATCTCAACATGACTGATATAATGTACCAAGATTTTGTAACAAATTCTGATTTAAAAGAGTGTCCATGGAGTTTCTTGCCCGTTCTTCTTCATGAGATCTACGTTAGGGAACTGGCAACTACAGTACTTTCACAAGTTATTATGCCTTGTGTTTGTGACTGTAGCGTAGGAGTGCAATGCGTCGTTTCGGGAGTTGCTGCGTCGGGCTGCGCGGCGCCGGATGTTACCGGCGGCGAGTGCTGTGGGTGCGGGGGCGCGCGGCGGCGTGTGCCGTGGCGGCGGGTGTGCGGGGCTCAGGGTCTCGGGGCGGCGGTTGCACGTTGCGGCGTGCATTCGTTCTTCCGTGTTTCGGGGTCTCGAGCATTCGTTGTTGCGGTTTGCGTCGCTGCGTGCTTTCGTGCTTGCAGTGTTCGTTGTTGCGGGCATTCGGTGGCGTGTGGTTCGGTGTGGTGGCTTTCGGAATGACGTATTGCACTCGTAGTTTCGTTCTTCTTCCTTCCTTCTGACATTCAAAAGTGCCTGTAATGGCTTAATTGAAATAAAATATTTGAGTTTGAGTTTATTGTGTTTTCTTTATAAAAAATGCGTTGTTGCATTTATATAAACTTATTACCTAATATGTGTGTATAAGACACAACGTACTTGTGATTTTTTTTTGGTAATGTTACTAATAATTACGTTATTACACAGGTCGTCATAACATTTGCATTGTTTATCTCGTCTTAAGCAGTGAGCCCGATAATAATAATAATTATTTATTGTCAAACACAATGATCCATAATGGTAAGTAACAATTGGAACTTATGAACTATGTCAGTAGGCAGGTAATAATTTAGCAACAACAGTGATAGCGATAGCAACAATGTTCTTACAAACTATGTTACTAATACACTTATAAAGACAAAACCAAAAAATAGACGGACGCAGATTGTGATATCATTGCTGCAAGGTGACAGGCCTAGCCGAAACCTTGCAGCAGTGGTTCACAAACACACAATCAAGCCTTCTTGCTATCATAGTCAGGATGCTGTTGGGGCTGCCCCGCACCCTACGGAACAGGGATACGCATCGTTTACGCATCACTGTGTAGAAACAATCAACGTGAGCTTCAGCCAGTGTTGCCAACCCAACTAAAGCCAATGTCGCTAAGAAGCCAATTGCAAAGTCGCTAGATGTCGCTAAATGATATGAGTATCAAAAGTCGCTTTTGGGTTGCACCTACAGGCGTATGGCAGCCAAAATATGCTGCAAGCTCTACAGTGAACCGCTTGCAGCTAAGTTCCAGCCCCTTCAACTTGGTTTTGGTTCCAGAGGGGGCTGCGAGGCTGCCGTACATGCCTTATCCTCTTTTTTAAATTCAAAGAAAGGTGAGGTCATTCTCAAGGTTGACGTCAAAAATGCTTTCAACTCCGTGAACAGGGACACTTTGTTGGCTGAAGTTAAAAAAGTAATACCCGAAATTTATGGTTTTATGTGGCAATGTTATAGGAATCCTACAAAATTATTATATAAGGACAAATTTTTGGAATCTGCAGTTGGTTGCCAACAAGGTGATCCTCTCGGGCCTGTCATTTTCAGTTTGGCTATTCATCCCATTATTCAACAACTAAATTCCAAATTCAACGTATGGTATTTAGATGATGGAACGCTAGGAGGTGATATCGACACCGTTTTGAATGACTTAAAACTCCTCAAACAACAATTAAAATCTATTGGCCTGGACCTTAACCCGTCTAAATGCGAAATTTATCTCCCTGACATTACCGACAAACAATCGACAATAGCAAAATTTAACTCAATAGCGGGGTCAAATCAAAATTTTAGAAAAAAGTTCCTTGTACCTCCTAGGTTCCCCTATTTTAGAAGAAAGTTTCTCATTTTTCATCGATGACAAAATTAAACATTTTCTTGATATTTCAGATAGACTCTCCAAAATTAACCTACATTCGGCTTTCACCCTTATCAGATACTGTTGTTTTGGTCCAAATTTTATGTATTTTCTTCGTTCTTCACCTCTGTGGACGAAACCACAACTTTTGGACAAAATTGACCAAATTATCCACGACACACTTACATCCATTCTTAATGTGGCCCTGGACGACCGAGCGTGGCAGCAAGCCACCCTTCCAATCCGTTTTGGTGGCCTCGGCGTCCGCAAAATTTCTAGTGTAAGCTTACCGGCGTTCCTGTCGTCTGTCCACAGCACTGAAAAGCTAACCAGGAAAATTTTAACCCTCTCCCTGGTTGACTCGGAAGTGCCGTGCTTGTCCGATGCAGAGAGCGCCTGGAGAATGGCTTGCCCGAACACGGATCGGCCCGAAAACCCATTTTCCCAGAGACAGTGGGATGAGCCGCTCTGCAGGTTGGTACGGAATAACCTTATTAATACGTCTACCAATACTGCTGAGCGCGCCCGCCTGCTGGCTGTGGGTGAGTGGGAGTCGGGCCTCTGGCTTCAAGCACTACCGTCACCTAATATAGGCACTATGTTAGGTGACACTACCTTCCGGCTCGCTACATGTTTGCGATTGGGTGCTCCATGTGGGGCTCCACATCGCTGTCAGTGTGGTGAAGCAGTCGACGGCCTCGGACACCATGGCCTATCTTGCAGTAAGAGCGCAGGTCGGATTGCGCGACACGCCAGCATTAATGATCTTATCCGACGTGCTCTGGCTACCGCCGGTGTGCCAGCTATTTTGGAACCCAATGGGTTGGCACGCGTCGATGGGAAGAGACCAGATGGTATGACCATAATGCCTTGGAAGTTGGGTAGGCCTTTGGTGTGGGATGCAACTTGTGTCGACACCCTTGCGCCATCCCATCTTCCTAGCACGGTGAGCTGTGCTGGGGCGGCTGCTGCCGGTGCTGAAAACCTCAAACGGCGCAAATACAATAACTTAATTGGTAGTTATGTGTTTGAGCCGTTTGGGGTTGAAACACTGGGGCCATGGGGTCCGAGTGCCCACTTAATTTATCAGGAAATAGCCAAGCGTTTGGTCGACTCTTCACGTGACCGGAGGGCTGGAATATTTTTTGGGCAAAGAATCAGCATTGCCATCCAACGTGGCAATGCTGCCAGCCTTCTGGGCACTTTTCCTGTTGACAGCAGCATTGCCATCCAACGTGGCAATGCTGCCAGCCTTCTGGGCACTTTTCCTGTTGACAGCGGTGTGGACGAATTTTTTGACGCCCTGTAATTACTCCCCTTTTTGATACTTGTATATATTTTATTATTATCTTAGTTCTGTAAATAGTAGTTTTTAAATGTTGTAAATAAAGTTTATTAAAAGTCGCTAGATTCGAACTAGGTTTTATCCATGGTGCATGGTTACGCACTCGTGCTGTCAATAAATTTTATTTTACCCGAATCAAAAAAAAAAATTCACATCAAAGGTTTTTTCCCCCTATAATTGTGGCCAAACAATGTACTATATGAACAAAGGTACGACATAGGAAAAAAATCGCAGAGCCTAAATAAAAAAACCACCTGAAATTATCGATCAAAGATGCTAAAACTTGCAACCCGAGAATTTTAATCTGGTAATCTTGTAAATCTGGTCTTCTCCGATGATGCGTTTTGTTACTTCATTTTAAACACGTGTGGCGATTAACACCTCTTTGATTGTTAGTAACATCTCTTTGGGATTTTGACACTAGCTCTGCTATGTCAATTTGTCAGAAACGGAAGAATAATTTTTCCTGTATTTTAATTAATTCAATTATTCTAATTAATTCTTTATTGAGAAGCCAATCGGCTAATTAAATTATATTGGCATGAAATTCAGGTTTTATTGAGTTAATATCAGCGGGAGCAGCTATTTCCCGCATTTGGTGACCCCGACGTGATGATGATCGTTTCCGGCTGACAAAGCAACTTCAGGAGGTGAATTGTGACCGGTAGCTAGACAAGCAAGCACAAACGCCGGGGCCGGAGTGCCACTTCCTACGTCAGTCGGTGATTTTTCAAACGAGAGCAGGAACCATATTTTGACGTTGATTTCGACGCTGCCGACGCTCAACCAGAGTTCTGTCCCGACACTGTGGTGGTCTGTATACGCCCTTTTTTTTTTTTTTTTTTTTTGGAACTTGGGTTCATCTATGCTACGAAGATTTCATCGCGTTTCTGAAGTTCAGATTACAACTTGCAGTTGGTACCTAACGACTGCAATCGCCGGAACAACTGCCCAAAGTGCATAATCGCTTTTTGGTGTGTTTTGAGTGCAAGTGTTTGTAACTGACCCGCATCTTTAAATGAAGCATAACATCAATTTAATATTGCTAAGCTGAATGATCGAAAATTGATTTTGTAAAAATTTGTATATTTTGTTATTTGAATTTCTACCTACTGCTAACGTTAATTTCTTTTGGTTTGATACTGTAGTTATCAAAATTGATTTATTATTATTTGTTTGTACTGCGGTGCTCGGGTGTGTGGTATTATTGCTACTAGGTTTGTACAGGTTTTGCATCATGGAGAATGAACAGCTTCAGGCACAACTTGAGCAACTAATGGCTGAAAATGCAGCATTACAAAAGCGGCTAGGCCAAAATAAGGTGGAGGCAAAGGTATGTAGGGTAGCAGTGAAATTACCTACATTTTGGGTTGACAAACCCGCAATTTGGTTTGCACAAGTGGAAGCCCAATTCCAAATTGCTAATATTGTTGGTGATACTACCAAATACAATTATGTAGTAGGTCACCTTGATCAAAGGCTGGCAAGTGAGGTCGAAGATTTAATAACCAATCCTCCAGCCGATGGGAAATATGAAAAACTGAAAGAAGTCCTCATTCAACGACTTTCAACTTCCCAAGAGAAACGAGTTAGACAGCTTCTAAGTGATGAAGAGCTCGGTAACCGGAAACCATCACAATTTCTTCGTCACCTTCGCTCACTTGCCGGGACGTTTCTTTCAGATGATAGTATCATACGCCAACTTTGGTTGCGCCGTTTGCCTCAACAAGCTCAAGCAATACTAGCAGCGCAGGCTGACCTCAATTTGGATAAAGTGTCGGAGTTAGCTGATAAAATCGTTGAGTTAGCCCCATCACCTGTTGTTTGTTGCACGTCGACAACTTCAACTTTTTCTTTGGCTGCATTAGCTCAGAAATTGGAAGATGTGACTAGTCAAGTAGCTGCACTCTCGAGGCGGCAACACCGTCCCATTCGTGACCGGTCTGCATCTTCTGGCAGGTCGGCATCTTCCGATAGAGCAGCGAACAATTACAAGCGATGTTGGTATCATAGGAGATGGGGTGTTAAAGCAACTAGATGTACCAGGCCATGTGATTGGGAGTCGGAAAACCCAAAAAGCGGTCAGTAGCGGCGGCAACTGATTGCGAAAACATCGGTCGCCGCCTTTTTGTCACAGACCATGTGACCAGCCGCCGGTTTCTAATTGACACTGGGTCAGACTTGTGTTGTTTTCCGCATCGCTGGTTATCGTCTCGTAGGCAGCCTACTGATTATGAACTAAGTGCCGCTAATGGAAGCAGTATACAAACTTTTGGTACAATAACCCTTAAATTAAATTTTGGTTTGCGCCGCGTTTTCACTTGGCAGTTCGTTATAGCCAACGTCAGCACAGCCATTATTGGTTCTGATTTTTTGGCATTTTATCATCTTTTACCCGACTGCCGAAATCAGAAATTGGTCGATGGCACCACTGGACTAACATCTGCTGCTTCTGCCGCTAGTTTTGATCAGCCCAGCGTACGAGCAGTAGCGTCTGGTAAGTCAATATTTACTCAGCTTCTAGCAGAGTTTCCAGATATCACTCGACCTCCCGGCCTCCCTAGAGTAATCAAGCACGATACAGTGCACTACATCAAGACCACAGACGGACCCCCTGTTTTCTGTCGACCTCGTCGTTTGGCGCCACAGAAATTGGTTGCGGCTAAAAAAGAATTCGAGGAAATGGTAAGATGCGGGACAGCTCGGCCGTCAAAAAGTGCTTGGTCTTCACCATTACATATGACCGTTAAAAAAGACAATTCCTGGCGCCCTTGCGGCGACTATCGCGCCTTGAACGCCAGGACCGTACCAGATCGATACCCGGTTCGGCATATCAATGATTACGCCCATAACCTCTCTGGTGCCAAGATATTTAGCACACTGGACCTCGTTAAAGCTTATCATCAAATTCCGATTTTTGAAGAGGATATTGCCAAAACTTCCATCGTGACCCCGTTTGGCCTCTTCGAATTCCCGTTTATGAGCTTTGGTTTAAGGAACGCTGGCCAAACCTTTCAGCGTTTCATCGATGAGGTCACACGGGGTCTCGAATTCTGTTTTCCTTACGTAGATGATATTCTCATATTTCCCAAAGACGAGTTTTCCCACCTTCAACACCTGCGCGTCCTTTTCAAACGCCTGCAAGACTACGGAGTGGTGATAAACCCTTCTAAGTGTGTCCTAGGTGTCAGCGAAGCCGTATTTTTGGGTTACCATGTCAGTGGTGATGGTACTCGCCCTCCTCAGGATCGAATTCAAACGTTGCTGGATTTTCCGCCACCTGAGACAGTACAAGGCATGCGCCGGTTTCTGGGTATGCTTAACTATTATCGTCGATTTGTGCCTCGTGCAGCGCAATTTCAGGCTCCTTTGATTGATGCATTGGTTTCAACTAACAGTAAAGGTGCAAAGCCATTCCCATGGTCACCTGAACTCTTGCAACAATTTGATGCTTGTAAAAAGAGCCTCTCCAACGCAACACTGCTGCAACATCCAATCAGCAATGCAAAGTTGGGTTTATTTACTGACGCATCTAGCGTTCACATTGGGTCCTGCCTTCAGCAAAATATAAACGGCCAGTGGTATCCACTTTCTTTTTTCAGCAAAAAGTTGACTCCGCAGCAAACACAGTGGCCAGCTTATTACCGTGAATTGTTAGCGATCTATGAAAGCGTTCAACATTTTCGTTACATTTTAGAAGTTCAGCATGCAACAATTTTCACAGATCATAAACCACTTTTGTACGCCTTTTTACAGCGACGTGAGAAACTTCCACCTCCACAACTTAACCAGCTATCATTCATTAGTCAATTCACGACCGACATCCAGTACATTAAGGGTGAAGACAATATCGTGGCCGACGCTATGTCACGCATTGACATAGACGCCATCACTTTAGACCAAGATTTTGAAGCTTTGGCTAAGTCGCAGGCATCAGACCAAGAACTTGCTAATTTATTGCAAGGTGGTTCCAGCCTAACACTCACCAAAATCAATACATCAGGGACCAACACTCCGGTTTACTGTGACATATCTACCGGTAAGCCACGTCTCTATTTGACCCCTTCCTTCCGCCGTGCTGCTTTCAATAAATTGCACAATTTGAGCCACCCTGGTGTTCAAGCTACGACTCGTTTGGTGGCAGAGCGTTTTGTTTGGCCTTCGGTTAGAAAGGATTGCCGAGATTGGTCCCGATCTTGTGAAGCATGTCAGCGCAGTAAAATATCAAGACACAATTCTTCCCCTGTCGGTAATTTTGACATACCATCAGGTCGTTTCACGCATGTCCATATCGACATCGTTGGTCCTTTGCCCGTCTGTAACGAATATCGTTATTGTTTGACTGCAATAGATAGAGTGTCCAGATGGCCCGAGGTTTGGCCCATGCGATCCATTACCGCCGAGGAGGTAGCCGAGACTTTTACTAAAGAATGGGTACCTCGTTTTGGCGTTCCGTTGGTTATTACTACAGATCGGGGTTCTCTATTTGAGTCAGATTTGTTTCACCGATTACTGCAGCAATTCGGTACCAAGCGCATTAGAACCACTTCATATCATCCCTGCGCAAACGGGATGATCGAGCGAGTTCATCGGCAGCTCAAAGCAGCGTTAATGTGCCATAATGATTCTTGGGTGAGGTCCCTACCGATGGTTTTGTTAGGAATGCGTTCGGCGTTTAAAGAAGACCTCAAAGCCACGGTAGCGGAATTACTTTACGGAGAGCCTCTTAGGCTCCCTGGAGAATTTTTGGTGCCTCCTTTAGCATCTGGAAGATTTGAAAACCCTGGTGATTTTGTTGTTCAGCTGCGACACAAAATGTCATTGGTACGTCCATTGCCAGCTAGTCGACATGGTGAAACATCTTCATTTATATTCAGGGATTTGTCGACTGTGACTCATGTTTTCCTTAGAGACGATACCATCCGAAGAGCGTTGCAGCCACCCTATACTGGTCCATTCCAAGTCCTGGAGCGTTCGTGTGATGGGAAGACCTTTACTCTAATGTTAAAGGGCAACAAGACCGTTGTAAGCGTCGACAGACTCAAACCGGCTTTTATCGATAATTCTGATCTGCAAACGACCCACTCAATGCCATCGCCCGCCTCGGCTGATTTTCCTCTTCGGCAAGCCGTAAAAGATAAGAAGTCGTCCAAGCCCTCAATTCCTCAACAGTCAGTAAAGATTCAGTTGCCAGTAAAGCAGTCCTATACCACACGCTCGGGTAGGCGCGTTAGATTTAAGAATTTTGATTAATTTCTTGTTTTTTTTTTTTTTTTATTATTGTGCCTTAGTTGTAAGAATGATGTTAGTTATTTTAGCTTGGTTTTATTCTCTCCGTAGGGGGGTGGTGTGGCGATTAACACCTCTTTGATTGTTAGTAACATCTCTTTGGGATTTTGACACTAGCTCTGCTATGTCAATTTGTCAGAAACGGAAGAATTATTTTTCCTGTATTTTAATTAATTCAATTATTCTAATTAATTCTTTATTGAGAAGCCAATCGGCTAATTAAATTATATTGGCATGAAATTCAGGTTTTATTGAGTTAATATCAGCGGGAGCAGCTATTTCCCGCACACGTATGAAAACCTAAAAATATACTATTTAGAATTTTGTTATTTTTCCCTGCACACTTTTTTCGTGTAACATTATCAGCATCTGCAGAGCCTCTTCCCAAGAATTTAAAAAATTCATTTATTTCACATTTCAGATTATTTTGTGTTTGGATACCAAAAGACAGTGCTCCAATGCCGACAATTAAATATTTTTTTTATTTGTTGTTGTTGGTAACATAGACATACTCTATGATTGTCTATGGTTGGTAACGATAAAGATAGATATGAACGTTTCTTTGAACGCAGTTACGATGAGAGGTAGTGGTTTTTCATATTCTTTTATTTCATAATCTGTCGAATATTGAAGGATTTAAAATACTGCTAATAACAAGATTTATTGGAAAGAATTTCAATAGGTAATAATTTGTGCCTCAGTACATGTTTTGACCGAAAAAATACACCTCCTTTTCGTACCTACTTACTGATAAGACGTAGTAATCTAGAATAGCAGCAATACCATAATTATTATTGAAATAAAAATACATTGTAATCAAAATAATGTCATGTTAAAGAAAAAAATCAACAATTCTTATTAAAACTACTTTTCTAACTATATAATATAATTGATTAATCTTCATCTGTTTCGACTTCAGAATCATCGATGAGAGGTATAGGATTGCTCACTCCTATGACTATGAGGCCTGAGGTTGATGGCTGTGGATCCTGTTGAACATCTTTATATGAATACGCTTTATTGGTACCAATCAGTCTTAGAACATCCGAGGGTAACTCATAGCTGAAACATGTCTTATTCATTCTTTTTAAAGTAGACCTGATCATCAAAATCGAATTCAGGGTTGCAAGTCCCATTCGATTGCGTAGCTTAGATTTTATTAAATTCATTACGCTGAAAACTCTTTCGATTTCGGCATTCGAATGCGGCAATGACAAAACCGCCACCCCTGCCTGCTGGCCGTCAATCGGGCACATTCGTGCACGGGAGCCCCCATCGCAGCCTTCACCTGGTCTGTCCATCGCATCGGGGATCTTCCCCTTGGTCTTGTACCTTCGACTTTCCCCTGCACGACAAGACGTTCTATGGAGGCGTTTCCACTCCGACTAACATGCCCAAAGAATTTCAGGATCCGACTGCGCACTTGAGTGGATAGGCGCTCTTTTATGCTTAGCTCATCAAGGATGGAGGCGTTTGTTCGGAACTCGGTCCAAGAGACCCCGAGCATCTTCCTCCAACACCACATCTCCAGAGTGTCTATCTTCTGAGTTTCGGTTTGCCGTAGGGTCCATGTTTCGGCGGCGTACAGGAATATGGGAAACACTAACGATTTTACGAGCCTAACATTTGTGGCTTTCGTTATGTTTCTGCTCCTCCATATTTTCTTGAGCTTGTCCATTGCACTTCTGCTCATAGCCATGCGCCTCTTAACTTCATTTATGCAGCCTCCTTGATTTGAGATGAGAGCCCCAAGGTAAATGAAGGATTGTACGACCTCGACGTTTGCTATTTTGGTAACGTTCGGCAAATTGTAGTTAGCTCTGTCGACAATCATCATCTTGGTTTTACCGCGATTTATCTTCAAACCAAACTCTAGGCTGGCACGTTCCATTTTCAGGAGGAGTTCTTCCATGAGGCTACTACTAGAGGCAAAAAGGGTAGTGTCATCTGCATATCGTAGATTTGCGATTTTGTATCCACCCATGGTTACACCGTCCATCCAGTCTTCAAGGGTTATACGCATAATTATCTCCGTGTACGTATTGAACAAAAGCGGCGAAATTATGCATCCTTGTCTGACTCCTGCGCTAGGGTGAAAGCTGTCCGAGAAGACTTCGTCTGTTTTTACTGACCCAGTTCCGTCTTCGTATAGGCGTCTAAGCAAATGCACCAGATGTTTCGGTGTACCCATTTGCAATAAGGTGTCCCACAGTTTTGGCCATTTCACCGAATCAAATGCTTTCGAAAAGTCAACAAAGCAGATGTATGTTGGCTTGTTGAACTCCCGAGACTTTTCGATGATCTGGCGGATAATAAGAATCTGCTCTCGGGTTCCTTTGCCTTTGACAAATCCTGCCTGCTCTGGTGCTATTTCCTTAGATAGGAAGCCTTTCAGCCGTTCATTAAGGGTGTGTGTGTAGCATGATCTTACTGGCATGGGATAAGAGTGCAATTAGACGGTAGTTGTTACATTTCTTTGTTGAGCCCAAACAATGCAGTGCAATTATGCAGTGGAACAAATACCGTGTGAGTCCATTCTTTGGGCCAGATACCCGTTTTCCAAATCTTGTTACAGAGTCTGAGGAAAATGGATATACCAATATCACTCAGAGCTCCTATGGTTTCTATCGGAATCTCATCTTTTCCTGTAGCCTTTCCTTTCTTTAGATGTTTGATGGCCGCTCTGACTTCTGATTCAAGAATATCTAGCTCGGTTTCATTCTTGGGCTCAGTTTCAGCAAACTCCTCTGACTAGTTGTCCACGAACAGGGACTGAAAATAGTCTTTCCAAACATTTGATATGGTTTCTAGTTCACATTGCACTCTGCCGTCACTATCTTCTATGGCTTAGGAATTGGAAGACAGGGTTTTGGTCACAGAGCGGATCTTCTTGTATAGGTCTCTGGACTGGTTCAACTCGTATAGGTCTCTGGACTCGTTCTTATGTGAGTTGATGTCAATCTATCTCTTCGCATATTTTGTTTAGGTAAGCATTGTGATCCCGTCTACATCCTGCTTGGATTTGGGCTGACAGTCTGTTTTTGTCCTGGACTTTTGCTCCTGATGCTTTTAACTTGCGTCTCTCCTCGACAAGTCTCAGAGTGTCATCACACATCATCCATCGCTGGCGAGCGCGCACTCCGATAGGCAAGTTGGATGCCCTAGCGGAGTTTACTATCAAGGTCTTGGCTTGGTTCCAGAGGCTGTCCGACGTTTCTATCAAGCCATCTGCTTCAACCCGATATTGCCAACTTTGCTTTGCTGCAGCGTAAAACTTGGAGTTGTCTGTTACTTCGATCCTCTTTTGTTTCTTAGGATGTCTAGCACTCAGTTTTAGCTTCATCTTAGCTATTAAGAGTTGATGGTCTGATCCGCAGTCTGCTCCAGGTAGAGTATGCGCATTCTGGATGGAAGTCTTCCACCGTGATTTGACTAGAATTTAATCAATCTGGTTCCGATGTCTACCATCAGGTGTAATCCATGTCCATAGTCTCCGCGGATGGTGTTGAAATTGACTATTTGCTATCACTAAGTCGTTGTCTGCTGCAAACTGCATAAGTCGTTCTCCTCTTTCATTTCTTACGCCTAGGCCGAATCTACATGCAGAGCCACTAAGCTGGTGTGCGTCCTTTCCAACTTTGGCATTAAAATCTCCTAGTACTAATAATGACTCTCTGTTGGAAATTTTAGCTATAGTGGCTTCTAGGGTGTTGTAGAAATCCTCTATAACCTCATCACTTGCCGTGCTTGAAGGTGCGTAGACTTGTACGATGTTCAGATTGACTGGTGATGCTCTCAGTCTGACACTCAAGATCCTGTCATTGACTGGTTCATAACCCATGACACAGTTCTTCTGGCTAATTGGTAGCGCTAAGGCCTTAAAGAAGAACCTTTTCAAACATGTAACAAACATTGCATTGGCAATCTAAACTTCGTAGTCGCATGCCACCTTGCTAATGGCAATTAACAGCTGACTTCTGTATCAATGAAAACGCCATGTAGGAGCATCAGGTTTAAGTGGCATTCGACTACGAAGAATATCAGACAAGAATTTATGTTCTTGTTTTCTACTTTTAAGACCGCGATTTTGTTAGTAGTCGGGTTTTAGATTTTTGAACTTATTTTTTTTAATGGATGTAGCAGCACTACTATACTGCTTTGCTAATATTGTGAGTCTACGAGAGTCAGATTTATAATCATCATTGATCAGATACTGAACTAAATGAAAAATATCATTATTTTTGAGCGTGAATATCAAGATAATCGTTATCGATACACGCTACGGTTATAGAGTGCGGATCTCTTTCTCGACCTGTTATGTGTATCGGAACGTGGTTCCCGCGCAATAATGTGTCAGGTGAACAAATGTCAGAAATATAGATCATTGGTGGGAAAATAGACATACGATGATAATATGTAATGTTTAAGATTATTAATAAATACTTTACTTTATATAAATACAGTCTTTAGTTTTAACATGGTGTCAGGTTTTACGTACCACGCGTGTTTACAAGAGTGTGAAAATAATTAACATACTAGAAATGTCGGACAACTAAACACCTCGACTCCTACTGTAAGGTTTGGGAGTAACATTAGTCCACTTAAGATCACAGGTAATAATGATTGCCTCGCATGGAAGAAATGGTATCAGAAATTCGAACTATTTCTGATTGCAAATGAACTCCAATGTGCAAATGATACGAGGAAAGTTGCATTGTTACTACATCTTATTAGTGACACTGGATTAGACATTTTCAACTCTTTTAACATTTCGGAAAAGGATAAAACGGAAAAAGGATACTTTGAAATACTCAAAAAACTATATGATGAACATTTCATCCCAAAGAAAAACGTAAGTGTTGAACGTCATAAGTTCTTCACTAGAATTCAAGGTCCTTCAGAAAGTTTTGAGAGTTTTTTGACCGATCTACAAAATAAGAGTCTTTCTTGTGAATTCGAAGAACTGCGTGAGAGCCTAATCAAAGACATGATTATTATTTTTATAAATAATCTTACTATAAAAGAGAAACTTCTGAGAATGGAAGACTTAAATATCAATAATGCTATTAAAACATGCAAGGCATCAGAGTTATCACAAAAACAAGTTGCTGAGTTCACTGAAAACAAAACGGAGGAGGTCTTAGCAGTCAATTCAACATCAACACTGGAAAACAATGTAATGGCAGTCAACAATAAGTATCAGCAAAAGCAGTGCTATAGATGTGGATTCAAGAGATGGGATCCATCACACAAGTGTCCTGCTATTGGAGCAATTTGTCAAAAATGTAAAGGCCGGAATCATTATGCTAAAATGTGCCGTAGTAAAGAAAATCAAGATGCGAAGAGAGTGGCACATGTAAGAGAAGAGGAAGAGGAGACATTTTTCATAGGAAGTGTTCAGGTTGAATGTGAAAGTGAGTGGTTTGAGTATTTATACATATATCGGAGGAAAACAGCTTAAAGTTAAATTAGACACAGGTGCACAAGTTAATTGCATGTCTTTTGATACATACAAGAGTCTAGGATTAGACACAAAATTCATCAAAAAGAAGCGCATTAAATTAATCACATTAGATAATAAAAATATTACAGTAAAAGGACTATGCACTATAAAAGGTACTCATTTACTTCTCCTAAAATTGTTTGTCCGAAAATCATTATCCATAACACGTTTGCCATAAACTTCATTAACCATAGTGTTCAAATTGCCGAAATTTTGTTTAACATAATTATCTTTAGTTCTAAAAGTATTCTGTCATAATATCGATTACTATAATAATTGAATCTCCTAATTTAACATGACCTAAATTAATATGTCCTAATTATTGCTTTACATAATGTGTATTATTCCGAATGTTCGTTTATAATAAATCGAAGTGTCTAGTCGTCCGATTAGCGGATGAATAAAATTAATTAGTCGTCCGATTAGCCGGATGAATAACCAAAATTATAATACGACCGTCTCGCGACAGTATCCTTTATGGGCGGCATGGGCACCGGGCCGTAGGCCGACGAAGGAAGCCGGCGGAGGCCCGGCACTTCGGGGACAGAAGATATTAGTGTTATTTAATATGCGAGCGAAGCGAGCGCGCGTCATGGAGTACATGCGTTGCATGTATGAGTGACAGAGAGAACGAGAAAATGGCGCGCGGTGTTGTCAGTTCAAACGATGCTAGAGGCAACGTCATTGGCTGTCGTTGACAATTGCCACGTGACTTAGCGGACGACTAGCAACAGCCATAATAAATTTTATAGTCCTAAAAAATTTTTTTAGGACTTAATAAGGGTACGCGTGTATTACGATTACGTCGGGAATAGGTGCCCCGCGTAGCGGGGCTCCGTCGAGCTGCTGAAGGAAACGCTAACCCTAGACGGTCGACATCAGGGGCACCCCGAGGTTCGGTTAGTTAGGTCCCTTTAAACCCTGCAGACAGAAATAGGAGCCCCGCGCAGCGGGGCTCCGTCTACCTGCTGGCGGAAACGCTAACCCTGGACGGTCGACGTCAGGGACACCCCGAGGTTATGGATGTGGATGTGGATAAATAAACATTATGTGATTTTAATTTAGGACTTGAAACTTTTATGGAAAACGATTTTATGTCTTTTGTATATTATTGATTATAATATTTATGACAAATAGATTTAGGACATATTATATTTAGGGATTTCAATTTTATGGCATGTGATATTATGTGATATTTACTTCGGGTTAATTATCATTCGGACAAATAATGATTAAGACAAAAAAAGTTATGGTACTTCAAATTATGGATAAAAAAGTTAGGTGACACAATAGAGAACCACTATAAAATGCTATTTAGAGAATGGCCAAACTGATAGTGTAGATTTTGTGACACTTAATTCTAATAGTACAACAATTTTGGGCCTAAGGTCCTGCATTAGTTTGAAATTGATTAAAAGAAATCACATAATTAAAGTATGTGCTGTAGAATGTGCGGATGTTAATAGGGGATCGGACTGGGTCAAAATAATATGATTCTGTTTAGTCCGTAAGTTAGATTATCGAAAAATATTGAATACGTGTTTTTTGTTTTATCAAATCAATAAAAAAATACGAAGATAAAACGCGTCAAAGATCTTGGAGTGGGGCTTGAAACGTCACTTGTGTCGTCAAAATGTACTATCATATGACGTCACACGAGTTTTCGAAGCACTGTATTTTAAGTTTACGTGAAAAAAGAAAAAATACGTGTCCAATAATTTTTGGAAATCTATCTGACGGACTAATTAGTTTTTTTTGTCCGATCCCCTATTCTATAATTATAAAATATTCAAAATTGTTTGAGGGTATAGGATGTTTTGACAAATCATATAACATTAAATTACAGGATGGTGCAATGCCCAGAGCGGATCCACCTCGTCGAGTTCCTATTGCTCTTCGTGAACCATTGAAAAATGAGCTGGATCGGATGTTGCAGCAAAATATAATTGAGAAAGTAGAGGAACCTTCGGAGTGGGTCAACTCTGTGGTAATTACTAAAAAAGCTAATAATAAACTTCGTATTTGTATTGATCCCAGGTATTTAAATAATCATATAATTAGACAACACAAACAATTACCAACGGTGGAAGATATTTTAGATAAATTATCAGGTGACTTGTATTATACTAAATTGGATTGCAACAGTGGGTTTTGGACTGTACCTTTGGATATTGAAAGCTCAAAATTATGTACATTTTCAACTCCATTTGGGAATTATAGATACAAAAGATTACCATTTGGGCTTTCAGTATCAACTGAAGCATTTCAAGAACGCATGGAAGGTACTTTCAGTCATATGTGTGGAATTTTATTGTAATGACTTAATAATACATGCAAAAAGTATCACTGATCATAATAGAATATTAATTGAAGTCTTGGAAACTGCTTTGAAAAATAATGTTAGATTTAATAAGGAAAAATCAAAATTTTTACAACAAGAGGTTACTTTTTTAGGTTCAATTGTAAGCAAGATTGGAATTGGTCCAGATCCCTCAAAAATTAAAGCTATAATTGAGATTAAATCCATTAAAGACAAAAAAGATTTAGAAAGATTACTTGGTATGACAAACTATTTATCCAAGTTCATTGATAATTATTCTACCATCACTGCTCCATTAAGAGAACTTCTAAAAAAAAAAAAAAAATTATTCCAGTGGAACCAAGCCCAAGAAAATTCATTTAATAAATTAAAGGAAGTACTTACCAATGCTCCTACATTAAAATTTTTTGATAGTAATAAAGATATCATAGTCTCAGTTGATTGTAGTTCTGAAGGAGTTGGTGCATGTTTACTTCAAGATGGTCATCCAATTGCATATGCATCAAAAGCATTAACAGATTGCCAAAAGGGTTATGCACAAGTAGAACGTGAAATGTATGCTATTGTTTTTGGATGTACTAGGTTTCATAAGTACATATTGGGCAGACATGTGAATGTAGAAACAGATCATTCCGCATTAGAGATTTTATTTAAAAAACCATATTTAAGTAAAGTACCTGCAAGATTACAGAGAATGATGCTTAAAATTCAAGGATATTAGTGTAAAATATGTGCCAGGTAACAAAATGTTTATCTCAGACTTTAATACGAAGTTAAATACGAAGTGCCCTGTATCGGAGGAATATCTTCGACCAAAAATATTTCAACGTGATCCTTTATCTGATCTACAAAAACAAAATAAAATTAAAGAACATTATAATAAAGATGCAAAGATTCTGAAGGAGTGTAATGTTGGACAAAGAATTACACTTAAAAAAAAAGTGATGATAAATTGTGGATTCCTGGAAGAGTTATTAAAAAGTTACCTTATCCTCGTTCTTATCTAATCGAAGACGATAGGGGTAATACATACCGTAGAAATAGACAACATTTAAACATATTTGAAGAAACAGATGATATATATTCAGGAAATGACAGAGATAATAGCGGAAATAGATATATAAATAATGATAAGGTTGATACTCATTATGAAGTAGAATTTAAGAAAGAAAATAACAAGACTTTTGTAAAGAATAATGATACTGTACAAAATATTGTAACATTTAATTCTAATGCTAATAATATTGATAATAATATGAATGTTAATGTGTTAACTGATCATAATTATGTAACTAGGTCAGGTAGAATTATAAAACCTCCGACACGATATATGATCGATGATTAAGGAGGGGAATGTTATGTGTATCGGAACGTGGTTCCCGCGCAATAATGTGTCAGGTGAACAAATGTCAGAAATATAGATCATTGGTGGGAAAATAGACATACGATGATAATAATATGTAATGTTTAAGATTATTAATAAATACTTTACTTTATATAAATACAGTCTTTAGTTTTAACACAACCCTCGCCAATTCTCACCATAAATTGGATTATCTTTAAACACTGATTCATCTGGAAATGCGGTTTCATTATTACTATTAATTATGAAGATGAACCTGAGAAAAAAAAAATCTTCATTTTCCCATAACTTACAATTTGAAACCCGTCGTCACTAGGTTTAATTACCTTCATTAGCATGTTTTGGTATGTTACGCCCCTTTCGCTCGCTTCGGGCTAGAGCGTCACCACCGCCTCGGAGCGAGAGACGCGGATATTTGGGGCCTTGAGACTCGGGCACGACTCTCCGTATTCATCGCACCCTGCTGCCGGCTGAAATCCGCCTTTAGGGCGTCGCCCTCACGCTGGACAACCTCCATCCTCGTGTACAGACGGTGATTTTCCTCTCGGAGTTTTACCGTCTCCTCCGTTGTTGTATGATCAAAGAGCACTTCCATGGCTTCCTTGATGCCGTCAGACCTTGGCCCGGAAAGCGTACGGCCTCTGCCCCTTTTAGTGGTCGACACCTTGGCGGCCGGCAGATTCTCCTCGCTAGAGGAAAAATCCGCCAACCCCGCGACCGACTCGTAGTAACGTAGGCGCTTCCCCCAAAACTTGTTGCCATTGCTGGCCAATGAAAGTCGGTTGTTGCCCTCCCCAGAACACGGGGAGCTTGACGTTGACAGAAGGACCGTGGCGGATTCTCCACCTGCTGTAGCTGGTACCGCTCTGGGGTAATTCTTTTCAATTCGACTTGCTCATTTTTTATATGTTCTTTTGAAGGGTGAGGGCTCTATCTCCCACAAAGTCATTAACCTAACATAAATAATGTTTACGTGTGTGCAAACGTGGCCACTTGAGCGACTTAGTTTTGTTCCTGATGCTTAATCTGGCGTCACTTAAATGAGAACTTTAATTACAAAATAATTGATAAATAAGTTTGTATAGGTTGTACTTTTTAAATTTACTCTGTATACAATTTTGTGAGAATTCTGTTCCCTTCATAGTCAAGACCTTTTTTTACTTTTCGAAATCTTTAATGTCATCTCTTGCAACTTCTTTGACAATAAAGACTCTTGCAAGACTTTCAGTCTCTTTGGCTC
Source organism: Diarsia dahlii (assembly GCA_949775195.1). Classification (NCBI taxonomy): domain Eukaryota; kingdom Metazoa; phylum Arthropoda; class Insecta; order Lepidoptera; family Noctuidae; genus Diarsia; species Diarsia dahlii. The sequence continues at coordinate 20,432,412 of OX459197.1, read as the reverse complement.
ACCTGACCAATGCGAACCATTGATCAGGCGTATATAGGATTTCTTCATTCTTAGAACATCGCTCTATTAGAGCATGGATGCTGTCATTTTCGTATTGAGTATGGCCTTTTTCTAAAAATCTATGTTCGATGTTTACCTTAAATTCTTTGGCAGCAATAAGATACATCATAAAAACAATTCTGTTTCTATTTTCCCCTTCACAATTATCTGAGTATAAGTTTATGGTTTGTATGCCTTTTAAGGATTGATTCTTAATAAAATCGTAGACACAACTAGCCTCCTCATTCGCGCCTCGTTTGGAAGTGCCCTCATGCCACATATATAAATAACATGTTCCAACTTTCTGACCCATCTCGAAAATAGTAAATTAAAAAAAAAAACTTTTACAGTATTATATGTTTGTTTCTGCATGAGGAGAAGAGAGTACTTTTTGAAAGTCAAACGCTGGTTTATGGTTGTGCTAGGTACCGTGAGTTGATAGCAGAAAGTTTATCCTTATTTTTGAGACAACGAGCCATCTATATCCTTATTTTTGACTCCTCGCCAATAAAACTGCTTAAAGTTTTATTGACCAGGACGTCAGTTTTGCGTTTTTAGTTTTTGGCAATTCTTTCTAGGCATGCTTTAATTGTCATTTCAGAACGACGACAAATTTTAACAACCTCTGGTGCAATATATCAAGCCACCTTTGCCTGTGTAAGCTATTAGATTACTTTCATCATGATGTAAAACGAAAACGAAAAAGCTCCAATACATGTCTTACATATTAAATGTTTGTTTAACGAACTAGACACAAACCCCGCAATGTACTCTACCGCCCTTTCAGCAAAAAGAGACAAAGTAATCCTTTCAAGGGCACGGTTTAAGCCATCACGACTGTTCGGTTCATCAGTGCTAACATCTTGTTTGTCATCCAAAGTAGTTGTCAAATTAATTCTACTCAATGCTGATGAACAGTTTCAGATGGATATATGTTCCAAAGGAACGCAGTTGCCAGTAGAGACGTCTGTTAACTCCTTGTGGATCAGTATTTTTTTTATAAATAGCTTCCAATAGTCTCGTGGTAGGATTCTCATTACTACCACCGTGTGATCAAATATTAGCAAAAAACAGTTCTATGTGATTATTATTTATACTGAAAACGGGATATTTACCGTGTTTACTTGTTGTTAACATGGTAAATAACCCGTTTTCAGTATAAATAATAGTGTTAGTGACCTTGTCAGTTTAAAATCTTAGTTCTATATATTATAATGTATAGATGATCTTGAGAAATCTTGTTAAAAGGTATATACATAATAGAAGAATTATTTTTACATAGTAAATCATGAAACATTCCGATAACACTGTGAATTGCCACACAAAACCCTATGAACCCTGTGTAACGTGGCGAATTAATAAGCTTTATGGTCCTGGTGTCTTTTAAGTTTACGTTTAAGGTAAGAATATATTTTTTGCATTCCTCTAGTCTCTTTAAAACATTAGGTGCGTTATCTTTATTATGAGCTCGTTTAAAGCCGTAAGCGTTAACTTTCCGAGTCCAGCATGTCAAATAAATCATTAAAATCAAATTGTTTAAGCTGTAGTTCTGGATTTGCAAAACTTCAAAGCTGTTGCCACACTACGGCTAAACAACTGGGCAGCTAGTTTAACTTTCATCACGTTTTGCTTAAATTGTATGTGGGAGAGTCTTAATTTATTTGCCAAGTGAAATTGTTCCCTTTCCTGGATGTTGTAGAGTAATTCAATGTAGTTCCACTTAATCAAACCTCCATTACTATTTTTAAATTCCCTATAATATTCGAATGCATTCCGTACTAATTTCAACATATGAACTGGATCCAAAAAAAATAAAAAATAATTGTTAGTTATCGGATGAGGAAAAGAAGTCTTTATGTTTTTTCAAACAAACTACACCCTAATAATTTAAACATAGCAAAGTTTGCAGAACATCCATCAAAAGTTACAGCTTTAATAGTAACATTGTTTTGATGACACATGGACATGGCCTGCAAAACAAGATTATGTTTTTGTTCCGCATTCGTGTCGTTCGTCAAAAAGTATCCTATGGGTACCATGAATCGTTTATTTAGCCCAACAACAAGTAGAACCAATGCTTCAGCGCACTCACTGGAGCAGTCAGTTTGAGTTTCTGCACTAAAGTCTACATAGCCGAAAACGGAAAACATTTCTTAGTTTTCGGTGTTGAAGAATATGGCGGCGATTTCAAGACACTATCTTGAACTACGTTTGAATTTCCGGTTGTGGTGACTGAGAACATCACTGCTTTTAATTTTGGTGATATCAAAGGAGATCCAGTAGGCCTAGACGTGCTGGATATTGGCATATCTGAGTGAACCGTGTTACTCTGAAAAGTAAAATAATAGTAGAGTCAAGTGGAGGACAGTGTGACAGAAAAGTCATTTTCATTTAAAAAAAAAAAACAAAGAAAAAGTTTTAGTAGTCCAAACAATGTTGGGACTGCTGTTTTTTTCAGATAACGGTGCTTGTATTCAATACCTATAAACAACCAAAAAGGATAAAGAACACATTTTTATTAGAATGCTGAATATATATGGAATACAATTAATGACGTACCTGTATAAAAACTAGTTTTATGATAATCTGTTTCCAAGAAATGTTTAGGACATAGCCTCGATTTTTTTCCGGCTTGAATTTTGGTCTCCTTATGGCTTTTTGCCACTTTTTTGTCATTGCTGAATCTTTAGGAAACTGATGCGCACCTATTTCCTTACAAAAAGGTACTTCACAGATCTTTGGCATTGTTAAAATAATTATTTAGTCAAAATTAATATTCCTATAAAATTCTTATATTTTGGTTTAAGCTATGCTAGCGCCACTTTGACAATTGCCAACCCCATTACCCATTTATTTTTTAAATCTGAATCGTGTGGGTATCTAAAATTAATCGGTAACGTTTCACAATTTATTAGCTGTAGCAGTTGTAATTGTTAATTATTAACCATATATTTTTTACTTAAATAAATACTTTGCCTAATGATGTTATGGCAGCACCCAGGGTGGTCTGCTGCTCCCTGATACGACTGTCCCTTTTTACTCCACTATCACTGAGAGCAGCAGCTACTTCTTCGTTTAACTTTGGTTGGTTCAGCAGGCTGCAGTTCTTGGGTGTTTCTTGTTTGTTTAGTATGTTTTTCCTTATTTCTTCATTTAAACCATACACTGTTATAGATGACCACCGCGTTGCTAGGCTGTTATGAAGTTCTGTGGGAGTCTTTATTGGCTGTACCCCTTCATCACCAAGAAGCTCCTCGATGCCTGGAAGAAGGGCATCAGGTAAGGTTGCCGACACCTCTTCATGGTCTGCTTCTTTGCCAGGATTTAGTGTTGTGTGAAGGCATGGGGGACTGTTGTCACGGGGAATAAAACTGCGTTCGGCACGTGACTCGCAGATTTGGTCACTGTACTGTTTTCTAGAGCGTGATCGACTGTGGCATGACTGCGTGGAGCCTGATCGCCTGGACCGTGATCGCCTGGAGCGCGATCGACTGGAGCGTGACCCACTGGAGTCTTGACAGCCTGAAGAATCGTGCGTAGTCGTCTACGAAGAATAATTAAAATTAGACCACTGAAATCCACGGTTAACCTCTCGTGATAGCTCTAAGGATGCAGTAGGGACTAGATTTGAAGCAACTGAACGCGTAGATACATCATCGGCTGAACTCCCGTGAAAGCTCTTGTTATGTCGTTCTATATTGTAAGATGGTCTAAAATTCTAAATCATCGGCTAACCTCTCGTGTAAGCTCTAGTGATGTCTTACAAGATGTCACAGTTGGTGTTCTCATGGTTAACCTCTCGTGAAAACTCTAGAGACAAGTGCATCTTAGGGCGTCAGGTAATTCCAGGAAGTGGGTACTCATCTAGGATTCAACCAATCTTTTCCTTCTTACTTTCTAATTTTTTCTTCTTCTTTATACTTAAGCACTTGTTATTTTCCCATCGGACATAATGAAAATTGTTTAATTTGGCAGATCTGTTTTGTCTTCAATATCAGTATCGATCAATGTATCTTTGCCAGTATTGCTGGATGGTAGGTTGATTGATATATTCTGAATGAAATATTCTTGGGATAGCGCCAGTGTCACATAGCTTTCACGTCATTATTTTTTGCTTTTGTGATGCTTTGATTTATATTTTGCATTGAGTTGTTTTGGTTTGCATTTTGTATGGACTCTTCTTTTGCATCATCTTGCATGCTATATTTGACGACCATCACGTTTGGCGTAGACTTCTTGAATGAACACGAATCTTGCTCATTTTACCGACAAGGTTTCCCTTGAAATATTTTTCGGACAATTCCTCATAATTCTTGAAGTTTTCATGTTTAAGGCCTTCCACCTGATGGGGTCCTGGATCCTTTCTAGCTAACTGACAAATTGTCAGCCACTGTGAAGGCGCCCATACCGGTGCGTGTCGAACAGAATTTTCTATTGTAGCGTGAATACTGTCTACTGTCATCTCTGTGTGTTCCGGCAGCAGATAATTTATCTGTATAGTTACAAATTTTTTGACATCAAAAAATAGTTGTGGATGGCTGCCAATACGATCTTGTTTTTATTTTGCCCGGGGCATGAATCCGAGTACAAAATAAAACTTTTAACGGTTTCACGGTCATCAACGTTGTCTATGTATTTTTGCAAAATAGTGGAAATCTCATTACCACCTCTTTTGGCTTCCGTTTCTCCCCAAACATAGCAACAACCATTGCGGGTTACACTTTCATAAAAACACAAGTTAAAATCTGTGTATTTTCTTGAATAAAAGAGTGTCATGCCGTTTCCATATGGAGTATTCAATACATTTTGAAGGTCAAACGAGGTACAAATAAAGGAACTATTTTTTTTTTAAACTAACCTTTTCTTTGAGCCATCTTTCTCTTCCAAATGCTCCATCATTTCTTCATTCTCAGTAATATATTTGCCTTCAAAACGTAAACATTTAAGACATTTGTCCTTTTTCGGAACATTGAATCTAATATTGAACTCATCAGTAAAAATTTCACGGAAAATCCTCTTACTTACGTAAGCAACCCCTCAGCTGGCTTGATTTTCTGTATAAACGCGGTAGAGATTTTTTGTTTTTGTGTTATTCCTACAGAAATATATATTTTAGGTACACTGACAAGATAGTTCGTCGTCATTTTCACAGTCACAGCGTTAATCACAGTACATAACCTCTTATAAATTAAACGCATTGAGCTATCGACAAGAACTGACTTTATTTCAAACGAACATTATACAGTGTTACATTATCTATGGTATATGTGTGGGAATCCTTGGATGAGTCGCTTCTTGTGTCCACTGGCTTGCCCTTAGCAGTACGCCACCGACAGCCGCGTCAATGCGTCCCACTTCAAGCGAGCTGGGCACTGGCTGTCGAAAGCGTTATGCTCGGTCCCACCCTTTTTCGCTAAGACACAGTTGCGGCACTTGGGTGCTTCTGCAGCCAGCCGTGAGGGGCAGTCGGCCCTCATGTGGGGATCACCGCAGTGTGTGCAGAGGTCGGCCGGTTCCGTGCACAGTTTACGACTGTGGCCGAAGCGCAAGCAGCGAGTGCACTGGATCAGCGGCGACTGGTCCAGCACACGCACCCGCTGCAGGTCGATGTGCAGTCGACCCGCGTTTGTCAGCCTCTGCCACACTGTAGGGGACACCTGCATAATGACATGACAAATGTGGGGGTTCCTCGTCTTGCGACGGTACTTCACCCCCAACCTCAAGTCATCTGCAGGTACGCCCCCAAGCAAATGACTGTTTTGGCGTTTTAGCGCCTCGATGAAGTCCCCATCCGAGTGTCACGAAAGGACGTCCAAAGCTATGATGAGAGGATTCTTGTTCTTCATCTCCTCCACCACTAATTTGCCGGCCTTCTTAATCCTCTCGGCCACCCGATTCAACTCCTCCCTGGTCCTGAAGCCGACCACCAACTTCTGATCCCGCGCCTTTCGCGGCCTCTCCACTCTGGTACCCTCGTTTCTTGCATCCACTGCCGTCCTAAGCTTCTCAATCACCTCTTCCCCGGTGTCTTTGTCGTCAATTGACGACACTACCATCGAGTGAAGAGGCTCTTGGATATGCTGCTTTGGGACGGCAGCGATCTCCGCGAACGAAGGACCTTGGCCTGCGGCAAAACGAGGCGCTTGTTGAAGCTGCTCCGACAGCCCGCGTATTTATTTATTTATTAAAACTTTATGCACAAGTAATAAAACGAAAATAAAAATATTTGGGCCCAAATTTCCCGTTCTACCTTCTGCTATCGTCCAGAGGGCGGTTGGTTGGGGAAATTTATTGCGAGCTAGCCGCACGTGCGATACGTCCAGAGAACGGGCTCCGCGCGGGCTAGACATTTACGGAATAAAAAATACCTACTCGGAAAGAAAAATTTTAGCTTTTCCCACAAAAACCAGTTTTTGGGGTAAAAAATTTAGAAAACAACCCCCAATCTGACCCCGCCGATCTTGAAAATATCTTTAAGGCGAACCCGGATTATGTAGCTGAGCTCGAGAAGGGCGACAACCCGTAAATTCTCAACAAATGTGAAGAGTACTTAACCCCGATCCCTTAAACTAGGTTTTTTCAATGCCAACGGCATCAGGAGACAGCGTGATGAGATCGCCACCTTCCTCCGCGACCATCAACTGGATGTTCTCCTCATACAGAAGACCTTTCTCAAACCTAGTGACCGTGACCCGAAAATTGCCAACTATTATTTAGTTCGCAATGATCGGTCCCGCTGCCACAAGGGCGGGACTCTCATTTATTTCAGAAAGCAGCTACACTGAGCCCCGCCGTTGGAGTCCAGGGGCTCGAGATATCCGCCTGTCGAATCGCTATGACTGGTCACCCCAGATCACTGTTATATCCGCGTAAATTCCCCCCGGTGGCTCAGTCAAGGAGAATACGCTTCTTACCAAGGACCTTGCCAGCTTGTTTGGCTTGAGCGACTCTGTTATCATAGCAGGGGACCTCAATGCCAAACACCCCGCTTGGAGCAGTGCGACTACCACACCAAGAGGTAGAGTCCTGTTCAACCTGGGGGCCTCCTTGAATTTTGATCCTATCGCTCCTATGGAGCACACTCATTATCCCCACGACCCGGATGCGAATTTACAAAAGCTATACCATTAGAGTCAAAGTGCAAACTAAACTGGCTTAGCTTTTGTATGACAAAAACTTGACCAAACCCTAATCTATTCTAGTTCAGAAATTGACCGAAATCGCGTAGACTTTGTTAGATGAATTCATCTAACAAAGTTACGCGATTTCGGTCAATTTCTAATTCTAATATTGCAGCAACAAATGCTATTAATTTTGAGACCCATAAATTAACCGATTGTTAGCTTCAATAATATAATAGGTGGAAATTTTTATAATTTTAATATTACAATAATTAATTACTCGTTTCTATTACTAGAAAAAAAACACTACATCTACTTGTTGCGAGTAAAAATTAATTAATTCGTTTTCGTTACATATTTTTTAGTACAAATAATAATAAAACTTAAATATTTTTACTTTCGTACCTTAAATATTAAATACAAAACGCAGATAATTGTGTTTAACCCCCGACGCAAGAACGACGGGGTGTTATAAGTTTGACGTGTCTACCTGTGGTTGTGTGTGTCTGTCTGTGGCATCGTAGCTCCGTATTTGCCTGCGAGTGGATAATTAGTCAATGGTAAAAAAATCTGCGGTAGACTGTATGATTAGTCATTTTGAACCGGGTGAAATAGGTTAGGTTAGGTTAAAACTTTGAACAACCGCTACTTCCAAGTTGCTCGCAGAAATTAGTTAGAATGAACTTAGGTATTTTTAACCGACTTCCCAAAAAGGAGGAGGTTCTCGATTCGATTGGTATGTTTTTATAATACGTAACCGAACGAACATGTCGGCGCCGATCAATCGCGTTCGCGATAAACAAATGTGGCGGTGAGCCTCTACTCGATTAGGTTTTGTCCGTGCATTTTTAACCGACTTCTAAAAAAAGGAGGAGGTTCTCAATTCGGATGTCTTTTTTTTTGTTTGTTCGGGCATAATTCCGTCACTTGCCAACCGATTTAAAAAAATCTTTTTTCGTTGGAAAAATGGTAAATGGAAAAAAAAACATCTACATTGTCAAATGGTCCCGTATTTTTTTTCTCGAAATCGGACAAGCGGTTTTTGAAAAATCAACAAAACTCAAAAAAACATCTACATTGTCCACATTATGACTCTTGAACATGTGAACCACTAAAAAGTGAAAAATAAAAACTTTTTAACAAAAAATAAAACCAACTTCAAAAAAACAAACACAAAAAAGTGAAAAATAATCTTTAGAAGATGTCGCTAGTCGGTGGCAAAAAAAATGAAATCAAACAAAGAAAAGTCACCGACTTCAGAAACTGATTTTTCTTCTAAAGATTATCTTTGAAAAAATCAAGGCAAAAAGCTAATCCATTTGAGTAAGTTTTTTTACTGCGATGGATGAGGTATTGTCGAGTAAAATGCATAAGCAAAAGCTCATCTATTAGAATCTGACTCGTGACTCAAATAGGCTTTGTAAATTCGCGATCCGGATCTACGCTCAGACGTGCTCGACATAGCGCTCCTTAAGAACATCAACCTTTTTTTTTTTTTTTTGGTGGGTGGAAAATCATCGAATGACCCCCCCCCCGCTCTTGGGCAGAGCGAAGGGGAGTGTCAGACTTCTACTGACTAAAAACCGAACCCATGTTCCTTCTTTGCCCTTGCGCCGAGGCCACGTAATCTAGTACAAAAATCCGCGGCCCCGACGGGCGTCGGCCCTTGCGGGCCCCTCCTTGCTGACATCTCTTTGAGGCGCGCGTGGAACACGAACGCGCCGCCGACACGGTCTGTTGCCGTCATGACGACGGCCGGACGGCGAGCTAGCCCATTACTCACCGTCCACAGGCCCGCGTCTACGGTGGCCGGAAGCCATCACGTGGCCCCCGGCACCCGGAGCGCCTTCCGCGCCTTCCGCGGCGGCTGGGACGTTGAGAGGTTCTCCCTCTCTCGTTCCGCCACCTCCTTCGCTAGCATCACTGCTTCGCAGAAGGAGGCGACGGCGTCCCATTCCTCCTCGCCCCGGACCATGGCTTGCACCAGGGCCGGACGCGAGAGGTCGCCGCCGCCGATCGCCGCTACGAGAACACGGCGGGGCTCCGCCCAAGCAGGGCACACCTCCACAGTGTGCTCCACCGTGTCCTCCGGTCGATCCTCGCAATGGAAGCATCCGGGCGTTTCCTCCCGCCTGATTCGGTGCAGGTACCTCCCGAAACATCCGTGTCCGGTGAGGACCTGCGTCAGACGGAAGGTGAGGACGCCGTGGCTCCTCTCTAGCCACTCCTCAAAGAGGGGACTTACCGCCACTATAGTGGCGTGCCCTGCACGGGGTTGCGACAGTCGCTGTCTCCATGCCGCCATGAGATCGCACCGGAGGTCTGTCCGCCGCGCAGCAATGTGCCGCGGCAGCAGAGTGACCCCCCGGTGTAGCGCCTCTGCGCGCCACTCATGTAGGCGCGCGAGGACTATCGCCTCCAGATCCCACGGTGGCAATCCGGCAAGGAGATTCGCCGCCTCGCGGGAGATCGTGCGGTACCCGCGGACTAGCCTTACGGCCATGACCTTTTGGGGCGCGTTCAGGTAGTGGACGGCCCGCTTCTTCTTCTTCACGGCTCGCGCCCACACCGGGGCCCCGTAAAGGGCCATGGACCGCACGATCCCCGCATACAGCCTACGGCAGGAGGCGTTTGGCCCCCCCAGATTGACTAGCCTTACGGCCATGACCTTTTGGGGCGCGTTCAGGTAGTGGACGGCCCGCTTCTTCACGGCTCGCGCCCACACCGGGGCCCCGTAAAGGGCCATGGACCGCACGATCCCCGCATACAGCCTACGGCAGGAGGCGTTTGCCCCCCCCAGATTGTGCAAGAGCCACCTAAAGGCAGCCGCGGCCCGCTCCAGTCTGGGAGCCAAACGTCGGAAGTGCTCCACGAAGTTCCACCGGCTGTCGAGGACGAGTCCGAGGTACTTTATAGTACACTCGACGCCGATGGGAACCCCTCCCACCATTAGCTGGGATCCCGACGGCAGCACTTTCCTACGTCCATGGAAGTCCATGGCCTCCGGCTTGTAAAGTGCCACCTCGAGACCCAGCTGCTGGATCTTCTCGACGACTATCGCAACCCCGCGTATCATCGTTTCGGCCGCCGCCTCGTACGGTGGTGCCAGCACCAGCGTGTCGTCCGCGTAGCAGACGACGCTGACGCCGTTAGGGAGGTCAGTACGCAGCACCCAGTCGTAACCGATGTTCCACAGGGGCGGCCCCAGAACCGAACCCTGTGGAACACCGCACGACATCTCTCGCCGGCTCCATTCTCCGTTTTGACCAGGGTAGATTACCGTCCTGTCGGGCAGGTAGTCCCCGACTACACGACGAAGGTAGGCCGGCACCCGGTGATACCGGAGTGCCTCCCAGATGCAGCTCCAGGGCATGGTGTTGAAGGCGTTGGCGATGTCGAGAGACACCGCCAAGACCACACCGCCCCGAGAGACCGCATCCCCCGTCGTGAGGGCTCTCACGCGCATGATGGCGTCCACCGTCGAGCGCCTCTTGCGGAAGCCGAACGACCCATTCCCTCAAGGTGCTCGGCGAGGCGGTTTGCAATTACTCTTTCAAAGAGCTTGCCCACCTCGTCGAGCAGCACAATGGGCCGGTATGCAAACGGCGAGTAAGAACATCAACCTTAAGTTGGATTCAATCGAGACGCTGCACGAGCTGAACTCGGACATCCCGTCCAGTGCTCATGCACTTAGTTCCCCGCTCGGGTCCTTCTGACCCCAGCCGACCTCCGCCAATCCAAGTGAAAACCGACTGGAGGAAAGTCAGCGATAAGCTGCAATCCTCCACGTCGCCTCACCTCGACGCCATCCCCGACCATATCGTTTCAGTTGCACACACAACGGCTGCGATCAACTCGTTCGCAGAGTCCATAAAATCCATACTGAAGGATTCTTCGCGGGAAGTCCCAGTGGTGACCGTTTGTCGCTGGAAACTACCCGATGACGATGCTCTGATTAACGAAAAGAACGCGACCATTCGTGCCTACAGCAGTTGTCCCAATGATGCGAACAAGGCTCACATGCGTAAATTACAGCGCGCTGTAAAGACACGCACCAGTGAGCATCGTTCGAATCAATAATAGCCGCGTCCAGACCGGCTGAGCGCGGCTCGGGAGCCGCGCTCAGACTTCCAGCTCGCGAGCCGTGGCACCCGAGCTAATTGTGAAAAGTTCCGAGCCGCGCTCGCGAGCCAAGGTGAGCCGGTTTGAGCATTCAGTTTCTCTCCGTATAACGATGGAAAACCACGTATTATTAGCTGCTGCGGCGCTTGTGTTGTCTGGATATATCATAAAAAAAAAGAAAAAAGAAACGAAAACTCTGGATTAAAAAATTGTACCAAAACCGAAACCAATACGGTAACAGTTTGTTAAAGGAACTAACAATCGACCATTCAGTCTCAAATTTTACACGCATGTCTGCGGGAGACATTGAATATTTGTGCTCCTTAGTGGCTGTGAAAATACAAAAATGTGACACTAACTACAGAGAAGCAATAACTGTATCCGAAAGAGTGCTGCTAACATTGAGATATTTGTCAACAGGAGACTCCTATAGCAGTCTTCAATATCTTTTTAGAGTATCGAAACAATCTATATCAACTATAGTTCCAGAAACGTGTGATGCAATTATAGACGCCCTCAGTGATTACGTTAAGGTAAATAAAAATCATGGTAATAGTCACAAAGCAATCAAATTATTTATTTATCTGCCTCAAATTTAAATAACGGAGCTGTCACCAAAATTAAAGTCTGATGTTTCTGTAGTAGTAGCAGGAGTAAATTGTGTGTTCTGCAGATTTTCATCGGAAGTTATGGTTGACGTGGTAGTGGGTGGTTGTGTGTAATATCCTGGTCTATACATCTGATATTTTCCCATGTCCGCTTCGTGAATAATAGTATTAATAGCATTTTTAACACATGATTGAGTGTAAGGATCGTATTTTCTGAGTTCATGTGCTTACCTTAATATGATTACCGAATGCTACACATGGATCATTTATGGAACTTGAACTTTTCTTAATTATGGCAAAACTGTCCTTCAATATATTGTCAAGAGAATCATTTTGTGCATTCGTATTCAGCCGTCTACCTTAATATGATTACCGAATGCTACACATGGATCATTTATGGAACTTGAACTTTTCTTAATTATGGCAAAACTGTCCTTCAATATATTGTCAAGAGAATCATTTTGTGCATTCGTATTCAGCCGTCTTTTCTTTCGCGATGGTTGTGGCGATGGCAATGGTTCTTGTAGCGATGGCGTGGGTTCTTGTGGGGATGGCGTGGGTTCTTGTGGGGATGGCGCGGGTTCTTGTGGGGATGGCGTGGGTTCTTGTGGGGATGGCGTGGGTTCTTGTGGGGATGGCTCGGGTTGTTGTGGGGATGGCGTAGGTTGTTGTGATGGTCCTCGTTGTTGAGAAGGATAGCTCTGTAAAAATAATGTTTATTTTGTTATTTGCAGACACCGTCCACAGAAGAAGAATGGCTAGCTGTATCAAATGAATTTGAAATAAAATGGAACTTCCCACATGTTATAGGGGCTATGGACGGGAAACACGTAACTCTTCAAAGACCCATCAATATAAGTACTGATTACGACAACTACAAGAATTTTCCTAGTATAGTGCTCTTCGCTCTCGTGGATGCTAATTACAAATTCTTGTTTGTTAATGTCGGAAGTAAAGGGCGTATTTCCGACGGCGGAGTTTTTAAAAATACGATTTTACATCGAAAATTAGAAAACTGTCAACTGAACATTCCTGAAGCGCAGATACTACAAATACCGTACATAATGAAAATACCATATTTCATATTGGGCGACAAAGCTTTTATGCTTACCAAATATACTATGAAACCATTTGAAGGTAATCCAGAGGCGGGTTCCAAAGAAAGAGTGTTTAATTACAGACTTAGCAGAGCTCGCAGAGCTCGCAGAGTCGTTGAAAATGCCTTTGGTATTTTAAGTTCAGTCTACAGAGTCCTTAGGAAACCTATCCTCCTAGAGCCAGAAAAAGCTACAAAAGTTGTCTTAGCAACAGCGTATTTATATAATTACTTACGAAGAAATAACTATTCTATTCCACCAGAATATTATGATAGAGAAGTTGATGGTTCATTTATTCCAGGTCAATGGAGAAACAATATTCCATCTACAGCACTATTACCTCTAACGGCCATTCCGCGCAGAGGTACTGTTAGTGCTAAAGATATTCGTCTACATTTAGCAACACATTTTGTAACAAACGGAATAATTCCATGGCAGCATCCAATATTAATGTTCAACTAATTTTGAAAATAAACATAAATAAAGGACTTACGTTATCTATTCCGCCTTCTTGTGTAATTCCTGTGTCATCTTTATTTGACATAAAGTCAAAATATTTGAAACCAAACCACTTCGATATATAAATTTCGTCAGCGCCTGTAACAAATATGTAGACGTTATAGGTTATTTTTCGTTTCCTTTGGTGTGTCCTATAGTAAATGTTGTACATATTGATATTTGATAATGAGATTAACTAATCTAACATTCACTATAATTAAATAATAGTACATTACGATATTAGTGCGTTAAGATGTTATAACCAATACGCATGTATATCGTACGACGTTTTTTTAACACATTTGCGAGGAAACAGAAAAAAAAACATTTAAATAAACTCAATCTGTGAATGCACACTGTTGCTTTCCCACCATTTTAACAGCGCCCTAGCTGCCTGCTCACTAGCTGGAGTCGTGCGGCGGCGATCAGTTCCATATTTGAAATGGCAAATAATACTGTTATGTAATTTGTATGGACTATAACTTAACTATTTGCTTTGGTAACACACGCGTTTTTATGACCCGCTTTACATATTTAAAACCGGCGGAATTACATCAGCTTTACGAGCAAGGGTGTTAAAAAGAATCCTTACCTGAACCAGTGATATTACTTTTTCTCTGCTTTGACTTTTCGCGTCGGTATGAACCTGTCAATGAGTGAAGTTTCTTTTTCAACTCGGGTATAGGTAACTTCATTTCCTTAGAGATCTTCCTCCAGCAATCTTCTCGCTTGTTTTTATTTAAATGATCTGGATCTTTCGAATCCCATAACATTTTGAAGCTTCCGTAAAGTTGTATTAAGCGAATACTGTCTTCTTTATCCATTTTTGATTCTGGCTCGCGAGTGTCGTTACGTCCGTCCACACCGGGCGAGCAGCTCAGACTGAGCCGCCTTTGAGCATCGGCAAAAACCGACAACGCATGGCTCGGGGCCGAGCGGCGCTCGGCCGAGCCAACGTGTGCCCGAGGAAGCCCGAGCGCCGTCCACACCGGCCGAACTATTGGCTCGCGAGCGGGACTCGCGAGCCGCGCTCAGCCGGTCTGGACGCGGCTAATGGAACAAGACGCTTAAGGCTGGCGTCCTTTAGGGACGGATCGGGGCGGGTCGCATTGGAACGGGCCGCGGTTCTGTGATGCTCTTGCGTCCATCTGTACGGGGCGCGGCGGACCGCCTAAGCGGATTTGATCTTACAGACGTGTTTTCGTGCTTGGACTGACATCGCGCTACCATGGACAGCTCCGACGAAGAGATGTTATGGTTTCAAATCCTTCTTGAGGAAGAGCAAAAAAATAAAAAACGACGACGAGTACACAAGGTGTGGGTGCATGATATATGCCAGAAAAGAAATGTATTTGGTGAATACCATCATTTGTTTAACGATTTGAAGAAAGATCCAGTCAAATTCTTCGAGTATTTTCGAATGTGTTTTGGAAAATTTGAAACATTGCTTAATATATTACGTGAAGATTTACAGAAACAAACCACAAAATTTCGAAGGCCAATTGAACCAGAAGAACGACTTGCTATTTGTCTCAGGTAATTATGATTTTTTGACATCTGATAATAATTTTATTATAATTAATTATTGTTTACACAATGAGATCGTGCTTTACCTCCAATCTAAGAATCTGTCCTATACCCGAATAGGGGCATGGGTAAACCACTATTGCTTGGCGGTAGTCTTTATAACTAGTATTATAAATACAAAAGTTTGGATGGATGGGTGTGTTACTCGATCACGCAAAAAGGCTGAACAGATTTGGATGAAATTTGGTACTCAGATAATTTATTACCTGTATGAATACATAAACCACTTTATTTATGTGACAATAAAAAAAATTGAGTCATAATTAATCATATTTATTAGTAATTCCCAATAAAGTTAACATTAACATTACACAGTAACAATTATTTATTTTTTGGAAAATGCAGAAATTGTTCCATGATTTCAGAACCTTGTACATCATGTTCTTGTACTTCATAAACTTGTCCTTCATATACTTGTTGTGACGAGTTAGATAGCATCGATGCCGTAGTAGGTGATGCTTGAAATGATGCTTGTCCAGAGGTCCGTAAAGGTTGAATGGACGAGAATTGGTTATTTTGACTTAAAATCACGGCTGCAACTGGCTGTTGATTTATGGTTTGCATATTTTGGGACTCTCTACTCGCATGCGATATATTATTTGTATCACCTTGTCTCCAAAACAAATCAGCCTCAGCATCGTTCACAATTTTAAACACCGCACCCTTAACCCGTATCTGAACATCTTTCGGGAATGTTGTGACTGTTTTCCCCAAGTTTGTGAAAAAATCTACCATAGTATCTTGGCCTTGGTTAAGCGATTGATACTTTTTTTCTAAGTATGATTGGAACAGAGTTTGTGTCGGTGGAGGCGACTGAGAGATTCTGTCTGTCTTCTTCTTTTTGGTGATCCTACTCGAATCAGTTTCACTGACTTGGGATCTACTTATAGGTGGTGGTGACATGACTGATGATGAGTTTGATGATAGTGGTGACATGGCTTGTGAATCTGTTGCTGACCGTGGTGACAGGACTTGTTCATCATCACTCAAAGATGGCAAATTTGTTAAATTTTGTTGTGTGTCATTACATATAAAGGGAGAGAGAAAGCTCAGTTCTTTTTCAAATCGAATTGGTTTTATGTTAGTGGCTGCCTGGCCACTCTTCGTTAGACGTAGTTTTTTGGCGCGTCGATAATTATCGCGAATTCTCTTCCATCTCTCTTTACAATTTGCCGCTGGAACAAAATAAAAAGAATATCAGTCAACAAACATAGAAATGACTTCAATGAACTCTACACTTATGGCAATGGATGAAGTGAGGTGCTCCAACTTCATTATTGGCGGAGAAATCGCGTAACATTCACACAATAAAAAAATAGAATTGAATTGAGAACCTCCTCTTTTTATGGAAGTCGGTTAATAAAATGTGCTTTTGTTTTAGGTTTTTGGCCACGGGGAATTCATTCAGGTCGCTGGCTTTTAATTATCGACTCGGAGAAAAAACAGTAAGATATATCGTTTATGAGAGTTGCACGGCGATATGGAACAATATGAAAGTATCTACACCTTCCGAAGAGGATTGGAAACAGATAGCAAGAAAATATTGGGAAAAATGGAATTTTCCTAATTGTATTGGAGCGCTGGATGGCAAACATGTTGTTATCGAATGCCCCGCAAATAGTGGCTCGAAGTATTTTTGTTATAAAAAAACATTTTCAATTGTTTTGTTGGCCTTAGTGGATGCTGACTACAGATTTACACTACTCGATATAGGTGGCCTTGGAAAGGGAATATGCCGATCTGTCACCCCGCTTTGTCCCCATAGGGTGACGGATAGGAAAAAAAAGTTTGATCTGTCCCCCTGTTTGCAATGAGGGGACAGTTCGAACTTTATTCACTCCTTAACGGTTTCATCTGTCCCCCTATCACCAATAGGGGGACAGATGAAACTTATTTATTCCTGTTTGTCCCCCACAGAATTTAATATATTATATTCTTAAAAGTAATGCCACACATAGGACTAGTGGTTTAGGTTCATAATCATCTGTTCTTTAATTACAATAAAATTTTCGATCAGCATCACGTGACCCTGACGCGAGTTTGAAAGTTTTTACCCATACAAAAAAAAGTGCTCAGCGCCGCTAAAGAAGTTTTCACTTCAAAAAACATACTAATAATAAGAATATTTTGTTTTGTTATTGATTGATAGAATCAGTCACTGTCCGATAAATTACAGTAGGTATTGTACATATTAGTCGAGTGGTTAACAATGAACCAGCAGTACAGAGTGAACCATGCAAATAATTTAAAAATGTGACGTTACCGTTTGATGCAAACTGCGTCTTTGAGGCCCCCCGTCCCTCCCCAATCGACAGCGAGCTAGCGGCGCAGGCGACCGAGCGCCCTTTTTTGCCTCATTACCGTTTCCTAAAAGAGGGGACTTAAAAAATAAAAAAACTTATTTGCAAAAAAAAACAATCGACTTCAAAAACACCTAAAAGTGAAAAATAATCTTCAGAAGAAAAATCAGCTTCTGAAGTCGGTGACATTTGTTTGTTTGATTTGGCTTTTTTGCCACCGACTTCAGAAGCTCCTTTTTGGGAAGTCGGTTAATAAGACTTACTTTAAATCTTTAAGAAGTTATTCGCAAAATAAGTTTTGATATTAATTAGAGTACTGACTACAAACAAGTGGAGTTGTTCTGTACTGACATACATATCACAGACAGAACTTTTATTTTGTTTGATAACTCTTACAGGAATGAAAACGTCAAAACTTGAATTTATTTACTTCATTCATTCTTATTAGGAACATTTCCTCATCTAAAAATTAACATTTGTAATATGAAGTCAAATCAGAGGACTGATTGTTATACTTATTATACCTGGAATACCTACTACGTGATTTATGGGACTGTGACTGATCGATACAGAAACAAAAGAATTATTTGTAAGTTATTTAAAAACAGATGATTATAAACCTAAACCACTAGTCTTATGTGTGGCATTACTATTAAGAATTAATATATTAAATTTTGTGGGGGACAAAAAGGAATAAATAAGTTTCATCTGTCCCCGTATCACCAATAGGGGGACAGATGAAACCGTTAAGGAGTGAATAAAGTTCGAACTGTCCCTTCATTGCAAACAGGGGGACAGATCAAACTTTTTTTTCCTATCCGTCACCCTACGGGGACAAAGCGGGGTGACAGATCGGCATATTCCTTGGAAAGAATTCTGATGGCTGTTTATTTGCCAATTCTGTCGTGGGAAAATCATTGGCACAAAACAAATTAAATATACCTGATGACAAGGCACTGCCGGGTACCGAGGAAATTATGCCTCATGTTATAGTGGGAGACGCAGCCTTTCCGCTACAGAAACATTTAATGAGACCGTATCCTGGAAATCAATTAACGGACGAAGAAAAAAAAATTTTCAACTATCGACTAAGTAGGGCCCGCCGAACCAGCGAAAATGCTTTTGGTATATTAGCTAGAAGGTTTAGAATTTATGAAAGGCGTTTATCTATGACTCCTGAACATGTCAACATTGTTGTAGCGGCAACATGCTGTTTACATAACTTTTTGACAAATAGCCCATCGTATTGGTCACAAGATGATCTAAGAGAAACTGTGAACGAGGGACTAGTAAATTTACCAATTATTGGAGGTAATTCATCTCAAGTCGCTCTCGCAATTCGCAACAAATTCAAAAGTTATTTCGTATCTCGTGCAGGCTCATGTCCATGGCAAATGACAGTTGTGAACAGAGGCTACCGCCACATAGACCGAGACCCAGATATGCAAGCGCAAAAAGAATAAATATAATTATAAATTAATAATAAGTTACTTATTATTGCGTAAAGTTTGATATACTTATAATATTTTAAAAATGTTTGAATAAAAACATAAACCGACTTCAATGAAGTCTACGCTTGGAGGTGCTTTGAGGTGCTCCGACTCCAGTGAAGTCTGTTTATGTTTTTTTATTTAAAAAAATTTATTTCACCATTTTTTCATGTGAAAGACTAATTTAAGTACACTTAACTCTCTGTATGATAATTAATAAACCGATTTTGATGAAACTTACAGTTTTCACTCAGTTGAATAATACCTAGTTTAACAAAAAAAAGAATTACTTAAATCGGACTAGTAAGTATCGGAGATATGTGAGAACAAATATTGCACCTGTCTAATAATAATACACAATAACATTCCCTATCTCAAAAACTTTTGAACCGATTTTGATGAAGTTTGCACCATTCCCTAAGTTGAACAATACCTAGTACAACAAAAAAAGAATGATTTAAATCGGACTTACACTTTTGGAGACGTGGACAAACATACAAACATACATACACTTTTGAAATTTGGCACAGGTCTATAATAGAAGCTGATATAGACTAACATATCCAAAAACTGGGCATTTCTGGAAATATTACATACATACGGGTCGAAAACCTATAATTTAAATGAATAGGTACTTACGTGTTTCATTCAAAATCTGTGCTATTTCTTGCCATATATTCATGCGCCGCTGCTCATCGTGATATCTAGGGTCTCCTAGATCATACAGTTCTCTATACTTTTGCACTAAGGAAATAAGCAGTTCTTCGTTCATTTTCGTTTATTTTTATTAGCACGGCACGTGCGCTCACATCCGCCTGCCTGCGTCGACTAGACGGATCGGGGCGGGTCGCAGCGCACCGCCGACAGAAATACGCCTGCGAAGCGATCCGCCAATGCGTTGCCGCCCGCCGCGCTCCGATCCGTCGCTAATAAACGATATTTCATACAAAACATAGCCAGGCGTATTTTTGCGTTGCGATGCGGCCCGACCCGATCCGCCTAGTGGACGCTAGCCTTTAGCGAACTCGAGCCGACCCATCAAGTTTTCTGGCAACTGCAGAGGATGATGAGAGCCACCGAAGAGGCTTCGAATCTTCGATGCCTCCACTCACGCGCTCCGACAAGAGCGTCGCTTTCGACTACTCCGAGAAAGCAGAATGCCTTGCTGACAGTCTGGAATTTATAAGCTTATATATATATGTAGGATGTTAATTCGGAACGCAGCAAAATATTAAATAAGTTATAGAGTATGAACGCAGCGGTGAATGAAGGAGAAAGCATGAAAAAAAACGCGGGAACCTTGAAACGTACCATCGCCTGTAATAATGCATGGGCAGTTCAGAAAAAATACCGTGTGAAGCAAGAAATGACGCCACCTGGCGTAAATAAGTACTCGATTAGCAACATTGATTATATTGTTGATGCTACACTAACTAGAGGGCGCTCACGCTGTATAAAATGTTTATGTAGTTTCTTTTTTCTGTTTAAACATTCAAATAATTTATAATGAATTATTTCTATTATATACATTTATTCCTAACTACCTACTATGTTTGTTTAAATTGAATATTATTATCATTTTATAACTATCTGATTTTAATTATCTATGTTGTAGTTTTCAAACTTGAGGGTAGGTCGAATGGCCGCGGATTTTAGTACTAGATGACGTGGCCTCGGCGCAAGGGCACAGAAGGAACATGGGTTCGGTTTTTAGTCAGTAGAAGTCTGACACTCCCCTTCGCTCTGCCCAAGAGCGGGGGGGGTCATTCGATGATTTTCCACCCACCAAAAAAAAAAAAAAAAAAAAAAGGGTAGGTCGAATATGAATTCGTAAATAAATTTAGTAGGTAGTAGAAATAATTAGATTGAAGATTTATGAGTTATGACTAAGCTCAATTGATTGTTCGCTAAGTTTGTTTCGATTACCTCATTCGAGTGTGTTTAGCTCAGTTTTATTTTAATTTAGGTGAATTAACTTATTTCATCAAAATGAGTACGCGTTGTAATATTGTTTTCGTTACAAGAGCTCAAATAACTGATTTGCAAAATCAAGGCAAAAACTAATCGACACTCGAAACTTGTCGACTTATCTTATTGTTAACGTAAGTAGTTTTGATTTCAAAAAATTTATAAGAAAAAAAAAATGTTTTAGTTACGACTATACTACTTAATAAATAATCATTATTGCGTATTATATATTTCTGTTATATTGTTGCAGAGAAAAACAGTTGTTCTATGGGTACGACGATTTGAAGACGAGGGTTCTTTGCAACACCATCAAAGAACTAGTAGACCACGGCTCATAAACACATTACAGCGTCAAATCGTGTTATGAGAGTATGAAGAAAATGGATTCCTGCCGATGACCGACTATGCTGCTTTTTATGACTCAAGTGTTGACAATGCCCGTCGTGCTCTGCATTATAGGAGGCATGTTGTGAAACCCTGGCCCTCAGAAAACCATAAAAGGGCAAGATTACAATTCGCTTTGGATCATGTTAACTTTGATTTGAGTTTAAGTCCAGTGAACACGGACGCTTAGGTTTGTGGTGCCGAAATAATACGTGCTAAACAAGTGATTATGTAGTGTCCAATATGCTGGTCATATTACAGTGAACGTGTGGGGATAGATATGTTTTGCCGATCCAGGATTTATATTTCATCATACTTAAAAATAATATTAGTTAACTTTAGTACTTATTATTTATATTAACTGGAGACCGGGTTATTATAACCTATTACATGACTTACGTAATAACTAAAAAAATTCAAACACAACAATTTTTTTTTTACATTACATAAGAACCTTTTCGTATGTTTTTGAGCAATTGTATAGCTGTTATTCTACCTATTTAATTCATTTAACTTTTCACTTTTGTGATAAAATAATCCGGTCTCCTGTTTGTCTTTGTTGAGGTTACAAAAGCTTCAATCCTCTTTCCGATTTTGGAAACGAATACTTAAGCTATGGCCTCAATAAGAAGTTTTATATAATATAATAATGTTGAACGATAATAAATGTCTGTTTTTGAATAATAAACTGTAAGAAATAAACCTCTAAAAGTGTGATAGTGTCTTTTGGTTTGTCTCCGTTCATCCCTGTTGCTAACTGACTACTAACTCGAATATTATATTTTTGAATGCTATGCGCACTTAATAGCTTAATGAAAACATTCCTTATGGTTTCTTTTGTTTTTTTTTATCATGTAACTTCTCACTTAATCCAACCTAATATATGTTTCCTAACTTTTTACTTACCTAACCTATTCCCAAGTCAAAGTCCATTTTTTTCTACAATAGAATAGATTACATTTAGTTAGGATTAGGTTATAAAAATCTACCTCCTTTTTATTTCACCTACAGGTGACACCGGCTAATCCGGATATTGTCATTGCGGAAAGTAAAAACTTTAAAGGTTTAATTTCTTATTATTATTTAAGTAGAAATTACAAATAAAATTGCTGTGAGGTAGAAACAGAAATAAAACTTATGCCACCTACAAGTGACACTGGGGATTGAAGAGCTTAATATCACAGTTGTGCAGAAACCAAACGCCATCTATTAATTATTTTCGAAAACTTGATTTCTACCTTCACAGAAAAATAGGCCCTAAGGTATCCATGCACTTGTGTGGGCGACTGTACAAGGCGCCAAAATTGCAATTATTTAAAGTTAGTTTGTTAATTATTGTAATAGTGCCAAAAAATTAGTTTTAATTGTAAAATAATAATTGTATATACATATAAATAGTGTAAATAAACAATAGGGGGAAGTGGAAAAAAAAGAAAAAACCGGAGCCCCCTGATGGAGCAGTTCGAGACATCACGGAGACTTCTTCCGACTCCGATGATACAGCCGACAACAGCAGGAAGTACCAAATATTTAAAGTCCCCGGATACTCAAGAAAGTATCCCGAAAACAGCAACAAAACAGAATTTATAGTATTCTTATCCCATCAAACTGAGCGCCCATTCACGGACAAAGACAGACTGGCTCTTTCACACGCTATACGCAAGTATTGCGTCACTGGCATATTACATTTAAAATCTATTAACAAGTACAAAATAGGAATAACATTCGAATTATCCAACAATGCCAATGTATTCTTACAAAATAAATAACTTCTTGATGAAATGTGCTTAAACGCTACAATACCGGCTATCGACACTGAAGTGACTGGAGTCCTTACTTCAGTCCCTATGGATCTATCAAATAAAAGAATCTTTGCTCTGATCGGAAGTTCAAGAAATGTGATACAGGTGAGGCACTTCATGCGCCGCGTACAGGGTGAGGGTGGTGCGGTCAAGTATGACCCCACTCAAACTGTTGCGGTTACTTTCGCCTCTACTGAGTTACCGCAATATGTATACCTGGATTCCTGGAGGCATGAGGTAAACTGTTACGTTCCTCCTGTCAAGCAGTGTTTGCGTTGTATGAAGTTTGGACATATTGCAAAATACTGTAAAAATGAAGTTGTATGCTCCATATGTACAGACAAGCACAGTTTTAAAATTTGTAAAGAAGACCCAAAAAACGCTAAATGTGTCAACTGTGGTGGCAACCATGTTTCCATCTCAAACACCTGTCCTCAGAAAAAAATGAAAATAGAAGAAAATAAACTCAAGTCCAGAGCCGCTAAATATTCCGATTTATTTAATGAACATTCTTTTCCAAAATTAACACAGAAGAACATTGAAACACAGATAATTAATTTGTCTAAATCAGATTTTTTTATATGAATACTTTGACAAATGCTATAACTAAAATTATATTAAATCAAAAAGATAATCCCATTAATTCTAACTCCATAAAAGAAATTCTGCAACAAACTTTCCGTACCCTTCCACATCTAAAAATGGATCTTAATATAATGCAGTGGAACGCACAAAGTATTATAAGTAACAAACTTTTATTAACTCAATTTCTATATGAGCATAACATACATGTTGCAATTATATCAGAAACATGGTTAACACCCATCAAACATTTTAACATTAGAAGATACAAAATAGAAAGACATGATATTGGTAATAAACACAATGGTGTAGCTATTATAATTCGCAATAATATAGATTACAGAAAAATAATTACATATTATGATAATTATCTACAAAATATTTGTGTAAGAATTACTGTAAATAATACAGAAATAAGTATTGTAAGTTTCTACTGTCCAACAAATTGCAGTCCATCATTTGACAAACATAAATTTGAATCTTTAATAAAATCTGTGCCTGAACCAATGATATTTGCAGGGGATTTCAATGCCCATCACACATCATGGGGATGTAATTCCACAAATCCAAGAGGTAGGGATATTTTAGAAATTGTTGATGATAATAATTTGGTGTTAATGAATAATGGTGAAGTGACAACAGTCGGTTCTTTAACGTGGCGCCCAAATGCCTTAGATTTGTCTATAGTTTCATCATCATTGGCTCTTTCTTGTGATTGGTCTGTTCATGGTGATCCTCTTGGCAGCTATCACCTTCCTGTAATTATGAAAGTTTTTATCAATAGTAGTAATTTAAAAAACACTAGTAATAGCACAAATTTGCCCACTTATCCTAACTTTAGAATGGTAGATTGGAAGATGTATGAACAAAATGTAGATTTACAACTATCTACTTTTCAGGATCAGCATGTTGCTCCATTGGAAAGATAAAGAGAGTTTTGTCAAATTTTGCATTCTGCAATTAATAAGTCCCTTCCTTATCATAATAAGCCCACTTCTTTCTCAGCTGATTATTCTGTTCGTAACTCTAATAGGAATTTGGTAAAAGCCCCTCCTCTTCCTTGGTGGAATAAAAAGTGTTCAGATGCAGTTCAAAAGTCTAAGTCAGCTTATATAAATTTTAAAAACAATCCGTCAGATGAAACATTTATAGAGTTTAAAAGATTACAAGCCCTTAAAAAACTCACTTTGAAAACAGAAAGATCAAATAGTTGGGTTGAACTTTGCAGCTCCTTTAATCGATGTACTCCCCTATCCAGAATCTGGAAATATATGCGGAAATTTAATAAAACATATTCTTGCAACAATAACGATGTCAATTGGATTCAGGATTTTCTAAAAAAAATTACCCCAGATTATGTAAATAATAAGTCAAATTTCCCCATTGCCAGTGAGTCAAACTCAGATAATATCTCTTCAGTAAAGCCTTTTTCGATACAAGAATTGAAGTCAGCTGTTAATTCTAGAAAAGACAGTGCTTTTGGACTAGACTGTATTCCACATTATGATAAAAAAGCTTTAGTGATAAGGGTATGCACATTCTTCTCAAAATATTGAATGATTTGTGGTTGAACAATGATATACCTCATTCATGGAAGTCTGATTGTTTGGTACCCATTTTGAAGCCAGAGAAGCCTCGGTCTAATCCAGATTCCTATCATCCTATTGCTCTAACATCCTGTGTTGATACAATTTTTGAACAATTAATAAAACAAAGGTTAGAATTTTACATAGAACAAAACAATATTTTACCTGCTAATCAATTTGGTTTTCGTAGGGGAGCATCTGCTCGTGAAAGTATTTGTCAGTTACAGCTTGATATCCAAAATAGTTTAAATAACAAGGATTGCTTAGTGTCAGTATTCTTTGATGTTGCTGGAGCCTTTAACAGTGTAAATATTGATGTCCTTTGTTCTGAATTACTTCTTATCGGAATTCCAAACAAAATAGTCCACTGGGTTCATCAATTTTTGACTGAAAGGAAAGTTTATGTTAGATATAATGATAAATTACATGGGCCAAGATTTGCTTCGGTAGGAGTTTGTCAAGGTGGAATTCTGTCTCCATTAATATTCATTTTGTACATACGTCGTTTAAATTTGATTCTAGGTTCCAAAGTCAAAAATCTTCAATTTGCTGATGATTTAGTTGTGTATTTGTCTGGGAAAAATTTAAAAGATATGACACTGAGCCTTAATAAGGCATTGGAAGGATTGTCCACATACTTTTCTTATTTAAATCTAGATATAATTGCACTTAAATCTAAACTAGTAGTATTTGGTAGAACTAGTAATTTCAGTCCTTCTGTATATTACAATTAAGTTTCTATTCCTATTTTTCATGAGGCTAAGTTTTTTTACCTTCACTCATAATTTAGCTTGGAAAAAGTATGTTGAATTGATTAGTTCTAGAGCTAACAGGTTTTTAATGTTTTAAAGACATTGTGTAGAACCTCCTGGGGAGCTGACCCAAAAATATTGTTGTTAACACACACTATTTTTTATAATGATAAAAGAATTTTGGTTGCATTTGTCTTTTCACAATATTAAGGTTTTGTTCATGTGGGTCCCTTCGCATGTTGGTGTGATGGGCAACGAAAGGGTTGATTTTCTAGCTAGAGCTATAACAAATTCTGATGATGTCCCGGATTCAAGTAGTTTCCTTAACATTTCTGTTCCCTGTACAGACTTAGTTTCTCTATTGAAAAAAGGTCCACTGATATATGGAAAAGGCACTGGAATCATACAGTTCAAATTGAAAATAAAGCTATGTGGTATGCAGTATATAATATTCCCATAGGAACCACACCTTGGTTCTGTAAAACCAATACTTTCATGAACAGGAAGTTTTACTCCACCATTCTTAGGCTTCGTTTTGGTCGACTGAATTATCACTTGTCTCGTCTGAAAATTGTTCACAGTCCTCTCTGTGATCATTGTGATTCTCAAGCAGAGCAATCTATTGCTCACATTTTCTTTGAGTGCTCATCTTTTGGCATCCAGCGCCTTGTGCTGATGGATGAGCTAATTGAAATTTATGGTAGTCCTGATTTGGTACCGCGTTCCATTCAGGCCCTTCTTGTAAATAGCTCGACGTATTTTTCTTTGTTTAATTTTATTAATAATACAGTTAAAAAGTTAATAATAGCTAAAGTTTTAATTGTCATGTGTATATAATATGTATAATAAAATTATTTTCATTGACTTACTTATATATCTTATATCTTATCTTATATATTATTATATATATATATATATAAAAGAAAGTCGTGTTAGTTACTCCATTTATAACTCAAGAACGGCTGGACGGATTTAGCTGAAAATTGGTAGGGAGGTAGCTAAGAACCAGGAGAAGGACATAGGATACTTTTTTTTTAGGTAGGGTAGTAGGTAGGTAGGTAGGGTAGTAGGTAGGGTAGTAGGTAGGGTAGTAGGTAGGGTAGTAGGTAGGGTAGTAGGTAGGGTAGTAGGTAGGGTAGTAGGTAGGGTAGTAGGTAGGGTAGTAGGTAGGGTAGTAGGTAGGGTAGTAGGTAGGGTAGTAGGTAGGGTAGTAGGTAGGGTAGTAGGTAGGGTAGTAGGTAGGGTAGTAGGTAGGGTAGTAGGTAGGGTAGTAGGTAGGGTAGTAGGTAGGGTAGTAGGTAGGGTAGTAGGTAGGGTAGTAGGTAAGGTAGTAGGTAGGGTAGTAGGTAGGTAGGGTAGGAAAAAGAGCATTGCAACGCATGCCGGGAAAAGCTAGTTTGTAGATATTTTAAATGAATGCTAGGAATTAGGAATTAAAAAACAATTAAAACATCAGATAGAAGAGTGGTTGGCTAATGGCATCATACGTCCTAGCTATTCGGAATATGCCAGTCCCCTCGTTTTGGTGAAGAAGATAGATGGAAGTACGAGAATCTGTGCCATGGATTACAGGAAGATAAACCAGAAGATGGTGAGAGACGAATATCCCTTGCCGGTAATTAATGATCACATGGATAAATTGTGTACAGCTAGGGTCTTTAGCACTTTAGATTTAAAGAATGGATTTTTCCATTTACCAGTAGACGAGGACTCAATAAAATATACTGCGTTTGTGACCAGCAACCCAGAAGGTCAGTTTGAATTCCTACGAGCACCCTTTGGTTTATCAATTTGTCCCAAATTTTTTACCAGATATATTTATTTATTTATTTATTTAAACTTCATGCACAAACGTGGTACATAGGCGGACTTAATGCCACAAGGCATTCTCTACCAGTCAACCTTAGGGTCATACAGGACATCATTGTGGTAGAGTACAAAAATAAATAAATTAGGAGAATACTTTTTGTAACATAAATTAATATACCTACATAAATCGTACATACTAATACATATATATAAAGATGGAAATAAATATATCAATATATCAACATTATTTTCACCGACTTTGTAAGAAGAGGAGTTCTACTTATTTTTATTGATGACCTAATTATCCTGGCTGAAGACGAACACCAGGCAGTTCAAAGACTTCAAGAGGTACTGAAGGTAGCTGCAGAGTATGGTCTCGAGATCAATTGGAAGAAGACACAGTTACTACAAAGGTCAGTAGAATACCTTGGTCATGTGGTATGCAATGGAATAGTGCAGCCTTCAAAGGAGAAAACGGAAGCAGTGCAAAAGTTTCCTGTGCCTAAAAACCTTAAAGAAATTCAAAGCTTCATTGGGTTAACCTCATACTTTCGGAAAGTTCCCAATTATGCTATGGTAGCGCGACCTCTAAGTGACATGTTAAAGAAGAAAGAATTTTATTTTGAAGAAGATCAAAGAAATGCATTTTTGAAGTTGAAACAATGTCTATGTTGTGAACCTGTTTTAAAGATATTTGATCCACAATTAAAGACGGAACTACACACAGATGCCTGCAAGTACGGATATGCTGCAGTGCTGATGCAAAAGGATTCTACAGATGGTAGCATGCACCCTGTTCATTACATGAGCAGAAAGACTGGTGAAACTCAGCAAAGGTGGTGCAGTTATGAACTGGAAGCACTGGCAGTGATAGAAGGCGTGAAAAAATTTTTCACTCCTCTTGCTCAAAAAGAACGTCATAATAGCATACCAGAGCGGGCCTAAAATTGCATATTTTGCCCTAGGGCTAAAAGTAAATCTCGTACGACAACTTGTTCAGCCAGCTGGTGCGTGATGTAGTTTCAAGTAAAAAAAATGTTTTATTTTTAAAAATGGAACTAAACGCGCTGAATGCCGAACTCTTTGGTAGAATGTGTGCGTTGCATTGCAGCTACAGAAGAAATAAAAAAAAACATTGGCCCGAAATTTTTGGAATTGTATTATTAAATTGAATTAAATTATTAATAAAATAAACTCATATTGAACATGGTTATTTTATTTTCTCGCAATCGTAGTGAAAAGTACAGTGTAACACACGGCGCTAAAATTCCATTATAACTCGGTTCCTATTTACTACCTCGCTAAAGCTCGGTAGTAAAACTACCTCGTATATAATGGGTCATTTTAGGCCCTTGTATTACAATGTACTATTAGGAATTCCATTTACCATATTAAATGATTGTAAAGCTTTCCAGAAGACTTTAACAAAAAAAGATGTTTCAGCTAAAGTAGCCCGATGGATTATGTACCTGCAAGATTTTAATTATACTATTACTAGCTGATGCCCGCGGTTTCACCCGCGTGGATGTCGTTCAAATTATATACTAAAACCTTCCTCTTGAATCACTCTATCTATTAAAAAAAACCGCATCAAAATCCGTTGCGTAGTTTTAAAGATTTAAGCATACAGACAAACAGACAAAAATAGCGACTTTGTTTTATACTATGTAAGGAAGGATAAGGATGCACAGACCTGGTGAGAAGATGCAACATGTCGACGCTTTAAGTCGAAATATATGCGTTATTCAAAATGAACTCCATTTTCGCATAGAGAACGCTCAAGAAGAAGATGCAGGACTGAAGGCATTTAAAGAAGTTCTCAAGGGAAATAAGGGATATCATAGCAATACAAAGAACTCAATTTGGAAATGCATTAAAATTAAAACAAAAATTCTTTGGACCCTATAAAGTAGTAAAAGATTTAGGAAAAGATAGGTACGAAGTAAGAAAATTAGATAATAGTAAGGAGGGACCAAAACACACCACAACAGGAGTAGACTTTATGAAAAGATGGCCTTAATTCAAAGATATCTTGTTATCATTCAATTTATTTCATTCATAAAATAATGCCTACTTAATATTTCATACTTACCATTGAGCACAGCTGACTTTCCATGCTATTTTGGTTAATAGGATGAGTAATGTTGATAGGTTGTTGTATCATAACTAGCAACTAATTCATGGTATCATTTATTTTATATCAGTGTAAAATTTAAGTGAGTACTAATAAACTGCATAATATCTGTAATTCTGTGTAAGGTTAAAGTCAGGTAGTGTAACTTAATAGGACTAGCTATCTGTAATTTAATAAACAAAGAAACATTTAGTTCCCTTCAAAATGGTTGAGTTAGATGGTGCTGATCCATGCGTCATGTTCGTGAACGGGCGCTGTCAGTGGAGACTGGTCATTCCTTAGTTGTCATGGTGTATATATATTTTTTTCTTTGATTTGTTTATTATATCTTTTTACTGTGGACGCTCTTAACTTGCACGTCTTGCTACATAGTTCTCACATAATATACCATCTCAACATGAATGATATAATGTACCAAGATTTTGTAACAAATTCTGATTTAAAAGAGTGTCCATGGAGTTTCTTGCCCGTTCTTCTTCATGAGATCTACGTTAGGGAACTGGCAACTACAGTACTTTCACAAGTTATTATGCCTTGTGATTGTGACTGTAGCGTAGGAGTGCAATGCGTCGTTTCGGGAGTTGCTGCGTCGGGCTGCGCGGCGCCGGATGTTACCGGTGGCGAGTGCTGTGGGTGCGGGGGCGCGCGGCGGCGTGTGCCGTGGCGGCGGGTGTGCGGGGCTCCGGGTCGCGGGGCGGCGGTTGCGCGTTGCGGCGTGCATTCGTTGTTCCGTGATTCGGGGTCTCGAGCATTCGTTGTTGCGGTTGCGTCGCTGCGTGCTTTCGTGCTCGCAGTGTTCGTTGTTGCGGGCATTCGGTGGCGTGTGGTTCGGCGTGGTGGCTTTCGGAATGACGTATTGCACTCGTAGTTTCGTTCTTCTTCCGTCCTTCTGACATTCAAAAGTGCCTGTAATGGCTTAATTGAAATAAAATATTTGAGTTTGAGTTTGAAAATAAATAAAATACCTAACTTGTAAAAAACCATAATAGTAATTCTGTGTAACAAATGTACCTGAACATTTAAGTAGTAAGTAAGATTTTAGATTGTATTAAATTATACTTAGCTGCTGGAGTATTGTTAAAGGGGGTCTGTCTCCACCGATCCCGGGATCCGATTTGACGTAACACGGATCCCGGCGATTAGTCTCCACGGATCCCGGGATCCGTTTGTACAAAAAAAATAAAAATTTGCCTCCACGGATCCCGGGATCCGTGGCTACAAGAAATAAAAAATAAAAATGTAGAAACGGATCCCGCGTAGAGAGTTAAGAAGTTAAGCATAAGTAATATTTTTCGAAACTGGTTTTCTATTTTCTACTTTCAAACGAAAAGAAGTTATAATTTTAAATTATAACGATTGGTGTAGTAAAGTCTCACAAACTACTAGGAGGCCAGAAACATGAAGGAGGTATTGTCTATATTCTTAATAGGAATCTCATAATCAAATCTATAAATCTAAATACCTTTCTAATACCATGCAGCTTATTTTTTTACCTGGATAGTAAAGTCTTCGAAACTACCAGGACAACAGAATGGTGAAGTATTAGAGTCATGAAAAAATAAAGTATAATATAATACCAAAAACCTAGATTTCGAGCAAGCGGCAATAGCAGCGTTGCGTGAAGAATTTCCCGAAGCACAATTAAACGGGTGCTATTTTCACTTTTCCCAAGCTGTGTGGAAAAGGGGAAAAGATCTGAAGCTTACCACTTGCGGTGAAACTAGAAGAACTGTGGCCCTCAGCGCGTTATTGCCAAAAAATCGTATTGATGAAGCTTGGAGTTATATATGAGAAAATGTAATTGTTAACGGGGATAATTCAAAAGAAGTAGATGTATTTATAAACTATATGATAAATCAATGGTTGACAACTGATTCATGGATTCAGATTTGGAATATTAATAAAGAATTACATCGGACAAATAATGTGACAGAAGCTTGGAATGGACATTTGAATAAATTGATTGGGAAGAAAAAACCAAATTTATTTACGCTGTTAAAGGCATTGGAAAATGATTCCAAGCGTGCATTGAAACAATACACGCATAATAATGACACACCTAGAAAAGAAAAGTACATTTCCCGAGACCGTTGGATTTCGTTCGTGCTAGAACAGCTCGAACATAATACAATTAATGTCGGACACTGTCTAGAAAAATTAAGAAAATAGTAATTAGTAATTGCCCAAATACGGCGATCCGTATCCGGGCAGTTACTATTATCTTAATTTCTTTTTCGGGCCGAAGCCCGAGAATCCTTTTTCCCAGAGACAGTGGTATGAGCCGCTCTGCAGTTTACCAATACTGCTGAGCGTGCCCGCCTGCTGGCTGTGGGTGAGTGGGAGTCGGGCTTCTGGCTTTAGGCACTACCGTCATATTAGGTATATACATAACCTTCCGGTTTGCTACATGTCTTCGATTGGGTGCTCCGTGTGGGTCTCCACATCGCGTCGACTGCCTCTGACACCATGACCTTTCCTGCAGTAAGAGCGCAAGTTGGATTGCGCGGCATGCCAGCATTAATGATCTCATTCGTCGTGCTATTGCCACTGCCGGCTGCCAGCTGTCTTGGAACCCAATGATTTGGCACGTGTCGATGGGAAGAGACCAGATGGTATGACCATGTCAAACGACCCAAATACAATAACTTTGTGTTTTAACCGTTTGGGGTTGTGAAATACTATGGCCATGAGGCCCGAGTGTCCACATAGTATTTCGAGAAATTGCCAAGCCGTTGGTCGACTCTTCTCGTGATCAGAGTGTTGTACGTGGCAATGCTGCTAGCCTTCTGGGCAGTTTCTTGTTGACAACGATGTGGTAGAGATTTTTGATGCCCTATAATTCTTCACTTTGTACTTACTTGTAGAGATATTTTAATTAAAGTTCTGTAAATAAATTGTTGATTGTAAATATTGTAAAAAAAGCATTAACTTTTCACTTCTGAATAAAATTAAATATTCATTTTTAAGTTATTGCATAGACATTTATTTTTGGTTATTATTAATATAATGTGTTGTTCTGATTTAGTGATGATTTGTTAAATATAACGTAACAATTGTTGATTACTAAGAGTATCTTCATTCTGTTTGATACTATGAAATAATTTATTGATTTTTATTTATTTATTTATTCACACAATATGTTTTCTTGCCATTACAGATAAATAGTTCTATTGCGACAAAGAAACTTAAAATATACTTATCAATAACTTACATGCTACACAGTATGTGGTATGTGGCCCTTGTGAACTCACTCGCGCCCCAGCAGGTTAGTGCGCGCACTTGGCACCACTAACAGTTGCGGCCTGCGCCGCGCCGCCGCTCCACGTACCTATCCGGTAAATTGAACCCTATTTCTGATAGTATGGCTGGGTTTTGTACACTACCTCTTAAAACTTTAAAAATATAAGTTACTAATGTCACTTCACGTCTAACTTCTAATTTATAGTATCCTACCATACCCAGACAGAATAGGGTAGGATACAATAACGGGTATCCCGGATATCTCCCATACAGCTTTAAATACATAAATCTGACGAATTTATTCTGTATCCGTTCGAGCATAAATTTGTACTTAATTTCACTCGGGCTCCAGACAGGCGCATTATACTCCAGGTGACTCCTCACAAGAGCCTCATACAAAGCCCTCAATGCATTGATGTTAGTGAAGTCATTTGCCTGACGCAGCACAAATCCCAGATTCCTGTACGCCTTTTTACAAATTTGTATTACGTGTTTGCGAAACTGCAGATCACTTGTGAAATGAACGCCTAAATCCTTTATTTCCGTGACACGCTGCAGCGGCTCCCCGTCCATGGTGTACTGGTGGTGTTGTGGGATTCGTGTGCGTGTGAATGAAAGTACCGAGCACTTTGATACATTAAAGTATAACTTATTGCGGTGACTCCATTCAGTGACCCTATCCAAGTCGTGCTGCAGCATGTCACGATCCGCAGTGTCTTTAATGACTACAGACAACTTAATGTCGTCAGCAAACACCATGCATGTGGACCTGATTAACTTGGCTAAATTATCCACCATAATGATGAACAATAAGGGTCCCAAATTTGTACCCTGACTTACGCCCAACCCGGTGTAATAGGGCTCCGAGAAGTGTCCGCCACAGTCCACATACTGACGTCTATCTCGAAGATAACTGGCGAAAAACTTTATAGTATGATATGTGCAGCCCATACCCGCCATTTTTGCCAAGAGTATATCGTGGTCGACTGTGTCGAACGCCTTCCTAAAGTCCAAATAGACCACATCAACCTGGAGTCCAGCGTCAACAGCTGGTACCAGCTGCGTCATCAGGTGAAGCAAGTTCCCCATTGTTCCACGTCCAGGACGGAATCCGTGCTGCGCATCAGACAAAGGGCCTATCTGAGTATAAAGGTAATTGTGAACCGCCACCTCGAATACCTTGGCAGGTGCGCTAAGTACTGCAATTGGCCTGAAGTCACTGGCATCCGTACCACCTTGACCTTTCGGTATAGGTACAACTCGCGTAAGTTTCCAGCGACTAGGAAAGTGCGCCAATGACAAACACAAGTTAAATATGTAAAGCAACGGTTCTATTAGTACCATGCGGCAATCTTTCAAAATGAAGGGCGGAATACCATCTGGGCCCACTGAGCGCTTAGGCGGCAGACCAGTAAGCGCGCGCTGGACGGCAGCCCGCTCGAGGCAGACGAGGTGCGCATATGCGCCGCTCGGCGCTGCATCCCCGCACGCCGCCTCCGCATTCAGCGAGCCTGCTGTCGCGCTGTACACAGAGTGGAAGAATCGCGCATATTCCTTAGCGGATTCATCACCTGATAGAACTCGTCCCTCTTTGATCAACTTGTACTGACTAGAAGTGTCTTTTTTTGACCTTACGTAATTCCAGAATGATTTAGGGTCAGTAGCGAGATGGCTTTGTACTCGATCTCTGTACCGGAGGTGACAACTCGCTGTTTCCGCCTTCACCCTTGCCCGGCACTGAGAGAATACCTCATAGTCGCTTGGCGATTTGGTCGCTTTATAGTTTTTGTGCAAATTGTATTTTAATTTAATTTCTTTAATAAGGTCTAAGCTGTACCATTCTGGGTATCTTCTATTACTAATATTTTTAGTTTTCGAAGGAATGCTCGCGTCAAAAGTTTCATATAGTTTATCATAATAAAAGTTTAAAGCTAGATCAGGATCTTGAATACTGTATAAATCTTTCCAGTCTATTGAATTAATTAAATAATATAACTTATTGTAATCAGCTTTGCGAAAATTCCATTTCTTATACTCAGGGTGTGGTTGTGATTCGTGTGCTTCGGGTGTGGAATGTGTTAGTGTTGGCGCACCTGACGGCGCAACAGCAACCGCCAGCGGCGGGTGATACGCGTCCACGGGTAGCAGACCTTCGTCGGCAGCGCACACCGTTACTCCACCGCGCCCACTCAACACGAGATCCAGCTGCCTATTATTACAATTCGGCACCATGTTACACTGAGCGACCTCACAAAAGGCCACAAAATATTCAAAATAACTACTTACATTATTAAATTGCACGAAACTAAATTAAAATCTCCTAAAATTATAATATTACTTCTATACTTTATACACAAATTCTCTAATAAAGTAAACATTACCATGTACTCAGTCTCTTCTGCCTTAGGTGGTATATACACTACACAGCAAAGAAATTGATGATAATTATATGATGTTTTGATATACATTTGTAATGTTTTTTTTTAATTAAACCTAACTGATTTAAATCAGATTTTCAAACGAAAAGAAGTGATCTTTTCGTTTGACGATGCGCGAACTCTAAATTCGAATTTCGAAACCTTGCCAACATTGATGTATTAAAACCCAAGATACACACTCCGCGTCTCAAAACCGTCCGCATAAAATGAGTGCAAAATTACAAATCGTGAACTCATTTCAAATAGTCTCGCGTCGCTCGCGTCTCTGCACGGTCGTACAAAATGCCGAAGTGTTCGCTGAGAATTTGCAAAAATACAGCGTCAAAGACATTAAAAAAGGATGGGATATCGTATTTTCGGTAAGTAAAAATGTTTATTGATTTATTTTTGTTGCGTTTATGGCATAATATAGAAAGCAATACGTGAGATTTTGATTTAATTTCTCTCAGAACTTTACTAAACGGTCCGAGTATAATAATAGTATATTTCAATGGTCGCTTTGTTAGCGTAAGAACGATGTATTACAAGTCTTTTCTTTTAGTCGCATTATACAAATGACCCTGTTCGTATCGAATGGAGTCGATTTTTTTTATTGTGTTTATTTGTGTTTTTTTTAATCAATAAGTTTTTTGTTTTATGTTTTTAACAATTATATTGTATACGTTACATATTATATTAGTTTTTAATTGGATTTCAAAAGGAGAAGAGGTCGTCAATTTGACTTCGTTTTTATTGGAACGTTTGTAAACGAAGACAATATTGTCTATTTAATGTGTCATTTGAGTTTGACGTTTCTAATGATTTCTCTCTGGTAATGGCCGTCTAACTAGATAAATGTATCCGTGCTCTCTTTACATTAAATCAACTTTAATCACACTGTTCTCTTATTGTATCGCCCTAAAACCATCAGGTTATGAGCCCAGACTGTTTGCTGCAAACTGCAACGTAATTATTCCGCACGAAAAGAACGTTTTCATCGTGGATTAGTTTTACATGGCGACAACGCAGTTAGACATTACTACAATGGCTTCGATGGGACTGCAGATTGAGAAGCTGCGAGGCATCGAAGATTACAACCAGTGGAAGTTTATGCTGAAAAACGTCCTTATGCACGAAGACCTATACGATTACATACAAACCGAAAAAGGGAGCGAAGACCCTAAGAAAAATCAAAAGGCGTTGGCAAAAGTTTGCTTATCGGTCGGCCCGTCTGCGTTGCCACATATTCGAAACGCGGAGACGGCGTATGAAGCATGGAATAGCTTGCAACGCGCTTACGAGGATAAAGGTTTGTGCAGGAGGCTTGGATTGCTAAGAACGCTGTTTGGTGTAAGGCTGAGTGAGGCGGAGAGCATGCAGAGCTACCTAACTAAAATAACTGAACTTGGGCAACAGCTTACAGACATTGGGAATGCGTTTGATGATGAGTTCTTAGCTGTAATCATGTTGAGCGGTTTGACCCCGGACTTTGACCCCCTTATCATGGCTTTGGAGAATGCTAATA
Organism: Diarsia dahlii; assembly: GCA_949775195.1. Taxonomy (NCBI): domain Eukaryota; kingdom Metazoa; phylum Arthropoda; class Insecta; order Lepidoptera; family Noctuidae; genus Diarsia; species Diarsia dahlii. The sequence goes on along the minus strand of OX459197.1, from coordinate 20,395,351 downwards.
CAAAGTTGACAAGCGATATGGTTAAGTCTAAGCTTTTACTAGAGCAGCAGCGACGTGATGGCAAGCGTGAGGATCATCCAGAACTGAATGCATTGGTGGCAAAGAAACCTCTAAAGTGTTTTCGCTGCAAGAAAACTGGTCACATAAAGAAAGATTGCCCGAAGAAAGTTGAAAGTAAACCGAAAAGGACTCCCAAGGAAGAAAAGTCATTGTTAACTGCGTTATCTGTGAAGCTGCAGAGTGATGTCTGGTATGTGGATAGCGGGGCGACCAACCACATGACCAACAACAAGGAGAAGATGCAAAACTTTCAGTGTACTAAATCGCTTGAAGTTAACGTGGCAAATGGTGAAACAGTAAGGACTGAAGGACTTGGTAGTGTGCAAGTGCAGTTAAAAAAGGGCTTAAAGACAATAAGTAATGTGTACTATATTCCAAAACTTTCTGCAAATTTATTATCAGTTAGTGAGTTGAATAGGAAAGGTTTTAGTGTAATGTTTAATAAACAAGGATGCAAAATCTTAGATGGTAATGAGGTCATAGCTACAGGTACATGCTATAATGGTGTTTATCAACTAGACACCGTCCATAATGTGAGTTGTAGGGTAAAATCTGAAAGTGCCATGAACTTAGTCTGTGAACAGGTTAAAACTGAGGAGTTGCCAGTGCACGGTGAAGGCATGTCTGCTTTAGTGTCTGCCGGGGCTTCTGTTACACAGGAGGTTTGGCATAAGAGGTTAGGTCACCTTAACTCGAGGAGCATGAATGCAATGAAGAATCGATTGGTCACAGGTATGCAATTTGATAATTCTTTGTTCAGTCCCTGTGTAGCTTGCATAGAAGGTAAGCAAACTAGACTGCCATTTCCTAAGAAAAGTCACAGTAGGTCAACTGAAATATTAGGGCTGGTACATACTGAAGTGTGTGGTCCTATGCAGGTGCCATCATACAGTGGATCACGTTATTTTGTAACGTTCATTGACGACTTCAGTAGAAAAACATTTATTTATTTCATAAAGAAAAAGGATGAAGTGTTTGAAAAATTTAAAATATTCAAATCACTTGTAGAAAATTTTACAAACAAGAAAATAAAAGTTTTAAGAAGTGATAACGGTGGTGAATACATTAATTTGAATTTTCAGGAGTACTTAAGGAGCTGTGGGATTAGACATGAAACTACGGTCCCACACTGCAGTGAACAGAATGGTGTAGCGGAGAGGGCTAACCGGACAATTATGGATAAAACCCGTTGTATGCTGCAAGATGCTGGACTGGGGAAGCAGTATTGGGCTGAAGCGGCTAACACAGCGGTTTACCTAAAGAACCGTTCCCCCACCAAGGCAGTCATGGGTACAACACCTGAAGAAAAGTGGACATCTAAAAAGGTGAATGTAGCACACTTACGTATTTTTGGATGCATAGCATATGCAGTTGATGAAAATGCCAGAAAACTGGATCCCAGAAGTAGGAGATTCATCTTTGTAGGATACTGTGAAGAAAGTAAAGGCTACAGGCTCATAGATCCATCTTATCCTAGGAAGATCCATAAGGCGAGGCATGTCAATTTTGTAGAAAATATGTTTCTAAGTAATAAAACTGTGTCATATGATGAAAATAAAAATACTGATGTAAAAGTAATTGATATATCTAGGTTATTGAGTGAAGACAGTTCTGTACAACCAACTACAGAACAATTATCACCAAAAGTAGTATCTGAGCCAACTCAGACTGACCAGGGCAAACAGTCTCCACAAGTAAATATCTCCATAGATAACATTTTACCTTCTGATGGCACTAGAAATCCTCGCAGACAGACAATGTTCAGTTTGGATGTGAAGGAGGATTCAGAGAGTGCGGATAGTTCTTCGTCCGATGTAACTTACATTCCAGGGAGGTCGAGCGTTGACTCTGAGGACAGTGATCAGTATCAAGATGCTCCTGAAGCAGAGTATGCCGGGCTGACAGAGATAATGTTAGAGGAGCTGCCGACTAGACTGGAGGAGGCATTGAGTGGCAGTGAGGCTAAACACTGGAGTGAAGCTATCGCAGATGAGTATAACTCTTTCATAAAAAATAAATGCTGGACTCTAACTGACTTACCTGTGGGGCACAAGCCTGTAAAATGCAAGTGGGTTTTTAGTAAAAAGAGAGGAGTGAATGGAGAGTTACTCAAGTATAAAGCTCGCTTAGTGGCCAAAGGATACACACAGAGGTATGGAGTAGATTACCACGAAACATTTTCTCCAGTTGTTAGATATTCAACTATTAGAATACTCCTGGCCTTGGCTGCTCAGTATGACATGATGGTTGAGCATCTTGATGTCAAGACTGCATTTCTCAATGGTGACCTAGAAGAGTCTGTCTACATGGAACAACCTGTAGGTTATGTGGTAAAAGGATGTGAGAAGAAAGTTTATAAGCTACATAAAGCAATTTATGGCTTAAAACAGTCGGCGAAACAATGGTATAAGAAAATTAATGATGTTTTAACCACAAAATTGAAATTTAACAGGTTATCTTCAGAACCATGTGTTTATGTATACAATCATGATGGTGAAATCATGATTATTGCCCTGTATGTTGATGATATAATGTTATTTACATTAAAAACATCACAACAAAGAAATGTAATAAAGAAAAGACTGATGGAAGAATTTGATATGAAAGATTTAGGTACAGCTCATCATATTTTAGGTATGAAAATAGAAAAAACAGCTGATGGAAACTTTACCTTGGATCAGTCAACTTACATAAAGAAAATATTAGATAAATTCAACATGTCAGATTGCAAACCAATGAAAACCCCAATGGAAGTTGGGATAAAGTTACAGAAGGAAAACAGTTCAAAATGTAACTTTGATTATAGAAGCCTTATTGGTTACTTAATGTATTTATCTGTGTGTTCCAGGCCAGATATCTGTCACAGTATCAGTTACCTTAGCCAGTTCAACAACTGTTATGGTGAAAATCACTGCAAAGCAGCAAAAAGGGTTCTCAGGTATTTGAAGGGAACATTAGATTATTGTCTTGTTTTTCAGAAAGGTGAAATAGATATTGTGGGTTTCACTGATGCAGACTGGGCGGCCAATCATGTGGATCGTCGCTCTTATACTGGATACATATTTTGTATAGGAAAGTCTATAGTTTCATGGGAAAGCCGTAAGCAGCGTACAGTGGCACTCTCGAGTACTGAGGCTGAGTACATGGCAATTTCAGATTCTTGTAAAGAAGCTATGTTTCTGAAAACATTTATTTCTGAATGTACTGGCATTGTTTGTAAAGTTTTGTTGTTAAATGACAATCAGTCAGCTCATAAACTTTGTAGTAATTCTGTATTTCATGCAAGGTCAAACTTTGTAAAAGATTTGGTAACAAACAAACAGATTGTTTTAGAATATCTTTGTACTGATGAAATGTTGGCTGATGTTTTAACTAAACCGTTAACTTCTGAAAAACATCTAAAGTTTGTGTCTCAAATATTAAAATGTTGACTCTGTGCATTAAACCATACCTATGTTTTTGTGTGCATTTTCTGATATAATTATATTTTGTTCTTGAGGCCTAGTATTGTTAATATTGTATTAGTTTAAGGCCTAGTATTGGAACGTTTGTAAACGAAGACAATATTGTCTATTTAATGTGTCATTTGAGTTTGACGTTTCTAATGATTTCTCTCTGGTAATGGCCGTCTAACTAGATAAATGTATCCGTGCTCTCTTTACATTAAATCAACTTTAATCACACTGTTCTCTTATTGTATCGCCCTAAAACCATCAGTTTTTGACACTGTTGCAAATTGAATGTGTAATACACTTTAATTTTAGGATGTAGATCTACCTTTATAGAATCTAATTTTGTCTATGGACCATGCACCAACATCATTGTAAAAACTTAAAAAGAATAAACGCTCTCTATGCTTTTTGGTGAAACTGAAAGCCGGCATTTTATTTCCTTTCCGCTAAAATAATAAAATTAAAAGAACCTGCATTATAAATACGACCGGCATCACAAAAACCCGGTCATCTGGCGACCGTGGAAGTATAAATCGAAAGGACGGAAGGTTTTTTTGGCTATATTCCAAAAAATGGATTTGTCAAAGAGGAGCCGGCGAGCAACGAGGGCGCAGTTCACTAGAATCGCCAATTTGCTGGAGGCAAGCGACGCGTTCACCCCCGAAGGTGAGGCACAATATATTCTCTTGGAAGAACTCGCTACAAAGTTGGCTGTGTTAGACAGCGAAATAGAAAAATTCCTTCTCGACAAAGATGGCGACGACGCCGAATTGGAAAAAGAGTTGGATGATGTAGCTACATATAAATTACGGTGGCTTACAATACAGAACGCTAGGAAAAAGCCACAGGTGGGAGTTTATAAACAAGAGGAAAGAAATTATAAGTTGCCAAGGTTGGAACAAATTAAGTTCCATGCTAATTTGAAAAGCTGGCTGCCATTTTGGGCTCAATTTGAGAAAATTCACTTGGATCAAATGATGAACGAAAATGACAAGTTGCAGTATTTAAGACAGTCCATGACACCTGGCACAGAAGTTAGTAGATTCATCGACAGCTACCCAGCCACCAGCAAAAGCTACCAGCAGGCAATAGCAGATCTCAAAGAAAGATATGCACGCAATGATCTTCTCACACAAGTATATGTTCGAGAGCTACTCACTTTGATATTGCACAAAGACAGCAACAGCAACAGTTTGACTTGCCTGTATGACCAAATCAGTACCCAGCTCAGAGCATTAGAAATACTCGGTGTAACACAAGAGGGATACTCATCATTTATTCTGCCGATGGTTGAATCCGGTATTCCTTTAGAAACACTGAAGGCTTGGGAACGAGCGAGACCAGATGCAATGAAGAATGAACTCCAGTCATTGCTTGAGTTTCTGAAGAAGGAAGTTGAAAGCGAGCAGAGAATTCAATTAGCTACAACAGCATTCTCTCAGGAACAAAAAGACACACCCGTGAAGGAGTCCACAGCAGCAGCATTGGTAGCCGCTACAACAGCAGCAGGCGCAAGCGAGACTAAGAAACAAGTGACATGTCTTTGGTGTGATAAAAATCATTCGAGTATTGAGTGCTATAAACTATCAAAAATGAGTCTAGAACAGCGGAGAGATCATATCAAGAAAAAGAAGGCTTGCTTAAATTGTTTAAAATTGGGCACAATGCAAAAGTGTGCAAGAGTTTTGTACAATGTTTTATTTGCAAGAAAAGGCACTCAGTCACTCTATGCCCAGGAACTTCAGAAATTCCAAAGAAAAAGGACTCGGAGACAGCTGAGAGTTCAACAGCCAGCAATTTTGCTGCTCAGGGAAGTACTGTGACACTGCTGCAAACCACCATGGTGAGGATAGTAAATGGAGACAAGCAGATGATGGTGCGTGCCCTGGTGGACAATGGATCACAGAGGTCCTATTTAAGGAAGGATGTTGCACAGAGACTAGGTCTCAAGGAGGCAGGTAGAGAAACTCTCACTCACTGCCTGTTCAAGTAAGTGGAGTTCAAGTAAGGTCAAAAGATCATAATATTTATAACATATCTGTTCAGAGTTCTGATAAATCATTTAGCATGGAGTTAGCTGCCTTAGATCAACCAGTAATTTGTAATAATTTACCTAAGTATAATAATAGTGATACAAATTTGACAAGGTTGTTATATAAAAATAATATTGTATTGGCAGATAATGATTGTACTGAAACATTGTTAATTGGTGCAGATTATTCAGGCTACATAATGACAGACACCATGGTTGTTTTGAGGGATGGGTTGATTGCTATCAAAACCAAATTAGGTTGGGTGTTACAAGGTCAAGTCGGAAATTCTAATAATAATTCTACTAATACTTTATTTTGTTCATCATCGGATATATCAGGGTTTTGGTCACTTGAGTTGCTCGGCATCAGAGATCCTGTGGAGGACAAATCTAGGATCCAGGCTGAAGCTGAGGCAGTGATGGCATTCGAGGAAAGCGTCAACACCAATGTGGACGGCAGATATGAGGTGTCGCTACCCCTGAAGGTGGGACATGAGGAACTACTAAGCAACAGAGATGTAGCCGAGAAGCGCTTGAGAGCTACAACCAAGCGCCTTATGTCTACTGGTAAGTTTTATGAATATCATAACATTATATGTAGCTGGGAGACAGAGGGCATAGTAAAGAGAGTACCAGAGGCGCAGAGCGTGAAACAAGGCACGCATTACTTACCTCATCGTGGTGTATCAAAGGACTCAAGCATGACGACTAAGCTAAGACCAGTATTTGATGCGTCTGCATGTGACAAAAACAATAGGTCACTCAATTTGTATCTCAATAAAGGGGTAAACTTTTTAGATAAAATACCACACTTAATAACAGGGTTTCGAAAAGGTGTGATAGGTATTTCAGCTGATATTGCCAAAGCCTTTCTACAGGTATCTGTTAAACCGTCAGACAGAGATTATTTAAGGTTTTTATGGTGGCAAGATGAGTCTCAGGCAGACATAGTAGAGTATAGACACTGTCGAGTAGTATTTGGTCTAACCTCTAGTCCCTTTTTACTGTCTGCTACTATAGCGCATCATTTGAGGCAGGTCACAGGTAAAGAAAAAGAAACAGCAGAGATACTAGTTAAATCTTTTTATGTCGACAATTGCATTACAAGCATGGATCCAAAAGAAGAAGTAAATAAATTCATAGCTGAGGCAAAATAAATTATGAGGCAGGCTAAGTTCGACTTAAGGCAATGGGCTACTTCACCTAATGGAATAAATGAGACAAGTAGTAAAGTAGTGTCTATCCTTGGGTTAATGTGGAATACAGAAACTGATGAACTTAGTTGCAATCTAGGTAACTTACCCAATTATTCAGAACTTGGTAAGATAACGAAAAAAGATCTTATGTCACTAATACAAAGAATATTCGATCCAATAGGTTTCACTTGCCCCGTTACACTCCTACCTTGGTTAATAATGCAGGAGACATGGAGACGTGGTCTCACATGGGACGAGAAGCTACCAGATGACCTAGAGGCTGAATTTCGTAAGTGGTATGAACATGTGTCATTTCTAGGTGAATGCAAAATCCCACGACGACTGACTTACTATAGAATGGCAGAAAGTACATTAACTGGCATATGGCGCTTGCATTGATATAATAAAACCAAGATACACACTCCGCGTCTCAAAACCGTCCGCTTAAAATGAGTCTCGCGTCGCTCGCGTCTCTGCACGGTCGTACAAAATACTTTTTATATTGCTTTTTATAACTGCATTGTAAAAGGAATCTGCGTAAGGTTGAATATGCCAAAAAAAATATGTTTATAGTGACGATAACTACATGTAGTAGTGCGTGTGTTTAGAAACTACCTTCAGTTTATTTATTTTCTCCGCCGCGGGGCGACAGACGCGCGGGAGGAGAGGGACGCGGAACGCCGCCGCGGGGCTCGGCGTGAAAACTAGTACGGTTAGCGACGCTGTGGATGTCGAACGGGTTATTTATAATATCATTGGAAAGATAGCCATACGGGATCGGAAGCGCTTTACGTACGGGTCGCTGCGCACGCGCTTGTCAAATTCATACAGGGATTTCGCGGCTGGCTAACGGGCGTCGTTATAGATTTGGACTATTTAAGTATTTCGGGTTTGCCTCGTTACGGTTACCAGTGCTTAATTAGAGCACCGAGGCCTCTGTGTTTAGACTAAATCGGAAAGTGTGTGGTGTGAACACGCGTGATTGTCGTGGCCAGTTGGTGGCTGAGGAAGGCAGGTCGTCGTTGGAGTATCTGTCTGCTGGCCATCGTAAGCTTCACAAACACACACACTACACATACACATATACTCATACTTGCGAGTGGTCAACGGATAAACCGGCTCGAAGACTTCAGGTGAGCTTAGAATTTATATATTGTTCGGAGGCGCGAATCGCGTCTTATTGATCACGTTAGGACAGCTGTTGTTCGGAGACCTATCTTCCATGGGCCCAAGATAAGGTTCGGCTGTTCCTGGCGCGATCAGCGTGTATTGGTGAGTGTTTGGCGACAGCTTCGACTGTTTGTTTTGTTCGAGACTGTGCATCTAGGGTTTTATTATATCAATGGGCGCTTGTGTATTTCTACGATCTGAAAAAGAAGGTAATGTTAGTGTTCGAATGTTGTCAACAAAATCTAGAGTTGCACCACCTGGAAAAGCTTCTATTCCTAGACTCGAGTTAACAGCAACACTTATAGGTTCGAGATTACTAGCAGAAGTTAAAAAGAGTCTTGGCATAAAAGAGATAGAGGAATATTGTTGGACTGATTCATGTGTGGCATATTATTGGATAACTAAAAACTTACCTTGGAATGTGTATGTACATAATAGGGTAAAATAAATAAGAGAAAATACGAAAATATCATGTTGGCAACACTGTCCAGGAACGCTGAACTGGGCAGATGTGGCATCAAGAGGCTGCAATGCTGAGCAGCTGGTTTCTCTTCGCTGGTGGGAAGGGCCGGCGTGGTTGAAGCTACCCAGAGAAGAATGGCCAAAATCTTCACTTCACATTGATGACAAGGAAGCTTGCAAAGAACTACAAAAGGCTAAGACAGCGTGCAATGCAGACATATGCATAAAAGAAGGACTGGCAAGGTTGTATTATTTCTCTAAATATAGTAAAATAGTAAGGATGATGGCATGGACGTTAAGATTTATAAATAGTCAACATGCGACTGTATTTCGTTACTCCGAAGTTCGAAATACCGAAGTACGGTATACAGAAAGTTTGTGAGTCCGAATTACGTTAGTCAGAATGTACGCTATGACGAAGTACGGTATTCAGAATGTTCGTTACTCCGATGTACGTTACTCCGAAAGTTTGCTACTTCGAAGTACTGTACTCAGAATGTTCGTCACTCCGATCTACGAAAGCCAAGAAGAACGGAGAAATATCAGTAGTATAATATGAAGAAGCAGAAAAGAAAATTGTAAAGCTTATACAAAGAAGTGAAGAATTATGTTTCACAGCTTCATTCGAAGCGATTTATTTGTTTACGTATTGTAGCAGCGCCTCCATGTACCAGCCTTGCACGGATTTTTAGAGGTAAGTAAAGTACTTTTTTTTTTTTTTTTTTTTTTTTGTTGGTAGTTAGTTTTGTTTTACTTGCAACACTGTGCGTTTGCCCCCACTACACTATTTCACTTTAACGGTCCGGAGCCATTTTAATGTCATTCAACGTTTCCGTGCTCAAGCCTTCGCACGTCTCCGCTCCTACATAAAACACAGCTATAAAGACACAGCTCCTCAAAAATGGGAAAGAAAAGGAAGTCCGAAAAAACTGAAGAAGAAATACGGCGAAAAATACTAAAGTTGCAAAATAAATTGCAGGCAACGACTAATCGCCGTATTAGCTCGTCATCTGAAGAAGACTTACCCAGTAAGTTACACAAATGTTGCTTGTGATGCGAGGTTACTAAGTTTGGGTCTCCTCTGTCATTATATAAAGTGATGCGTACTGCCATACTGGGGCTGATACTGTCACATAATTATTATAACAATACTTATTTACACAAGTGATGCGAGGCTACCAAACTTGGGTTTCCTCTGTCTCGTTTAAAAGTGAAAAGTATTGCATTTACTAGACGTATTCTAAAAAGAAACGTTTTGTTTTTGTAGATTTTTCGCACCATCAACTAGATGTGGACTGCGATATGTCACAAAATGAGGAAGCTTGCTTATTTGAAGCTTTGCCGCTTGATGCCTCGCCGCTTCATGCCTCTCCACGTGCATTGTCACGTGGGTCACCTCATGCTTCGTTACGTGCTTGTTCTCCGTGCCCTGCTTCGCCACCACCACCTCCACCACCGCCATGCGCTGCACCTCTGTCGCCTACACCCGGCACCTCAGCTGAAGTACCGCCGGAAGTAATGGAAGACCAGGACTTGGATGAAGACACCCTGCACTTACTCGGCGATGCTCCTAAAACGGACATTACTATGGGTCCGTCTGTGCACAAGGACATTGCGAACCGTTGGCAAGACATCCTTGCCAAAGGTTTGGCTAAAGATGTCAAGGAAAACCTTTAAAAAAATTATTCTGTGCCCAAAAACTGTGACCTACTGCTGGCGCCAGCTCTCAACCCGGAAGTAAAGGCAGCTCTGCAGGATGCTCTGGTTAAAAGAGACTCGGCACTCATGTTCAAGCAAAACCAACTTGGTGTTGCATTGTCAGCCTTAGCATCCGCTACTGACATGATCATTTCAAATGAAACCAGTAAACAAAAACTTTTAAAACCCATCAGTGACGCTTGTCGTATATTATGTGACAGCCATTTTTGGGAAACAAAAACAAGACGTAACTTCGTCATTTCATCTATTAATATCAATTTAAAGGACGCCTTGCTAGAAACAAAAAGGGGCAGTTTCTTATTTGGTGAAAATGTTTCTGACAAAGTAAAAGCCGCCAAGACAATTCAACAGTCTGGAGATGCTTTAAAAAACGCCCAGAGAAACAAGCCCCAAGCTATTCCAAAAGGTCCCAACAAGGGTCATTTAAACTACAACCCTCAGCACCGCAAGACCGGCAACAAGCCGAACAATACCAGGCGAGGTCGCCCTGCGTATCGGCAGCCGCCGCCACCGCCGCAATCCAGCGGCAGTGCGCGCCGCTACCCATCCCCGACGAAGCCAACGCATCGGAAGTAACAAATCAGGTACAAACCGCTGGCAGGCTTCAGTATTTTTTCCAAAATTGGTCAACTGTCACTACTGACAAAACGATTTTATCTTGGATAAAAGGGTACCAAATACCTTTTAAATGTTTACCATACCGTACTGATTCGGCTAATGTGTTTCCTAAAAACATTAATGAAGCCCAAGATTTCGAAAAATCGATCAAAAACCTTTTAGATATGAATGCAATATCTCATTGTGACCCTATTAAAGGCGAATTTATTTCAAGTGTGTTTTTAGTGCCAAAACCAAACGGCGATAAGAGATTTATATTGAATCTTAAATGTTTGAACAAATTCGTAGAGACCAAACATTTCAAGATGGAATATTATCGTACAGCCTCAAAGCTTATAACAAAAAACTGTTATATGGCATCAATAGATATAAAAGATGCTTATTTTTTAATTCCCATACATACATCTCACCGCAAATATCTCCGTTTTAAATACAATAATACACTTTACGAGTTTAACTGTCTACCGTTTGGTTTATGCACTGCACCTTATGTTTTCACGAAGTTATTAAAGCCCGTTATGGAATATCTAAGAATCCATGGAATGATCTCAGTTATATATATCGATGATATTTTTTGCATTGGAACCACTTTCCTAGAATGTAAAAATAACGTTAACTTAACCATAGCATTACTTCAAAACCTAGGTTTCATAATAAATACAGAGAAAAGCTGCTTAGTACCGCAAACACTATGCAAGTTTTTGGGTTTCGAATTTGACTCAAAAAATATGTTATTAAAATTGCCTAGTACAAAAAAGTTAAAAATAAAAGAATACATTTCTAGCTTCTTGAAAAAGCGTAAATGTAAACTTCGTGAATTTGCCCGGTTCATAGGTTTATTAATTTCAGCTTGTCCTGCAATTCAATATGCATGGCTTTACACTAAACTTTTTGAACAATTTAAATATTCCTGTTTACTTAGTAATCCTAGCTACGAACAGCTGGTTTGGCTCCCCAACAGCTTACATAGTGATATGTTATGGTGGTTAGATCATATTGATCATGGTTCATTTCCGTTAACTTGTGATCAATATGATTTAGAAGTCTTTTCCGACGCGTCACGCACAGGTTGGGGAGCTTATTGCAGTACAGATAAATGTTTTGGTTATTGGACAGATACTGAAAGAACCGTTCATATTAACGAGTTAGAGTTAAAAGCTGCTTTTCTCGCGCTTAAATGTTTTGCCCACGAATCATATAATATAAAAATACTATTACGGATTGACAATGTAACTGCTATATCCTGTATAAATCGCATGGGCAGCATACAGTTTGAACATTTACATGATATCACTAAAGAAATATGGCAGTGGTGTGAAACGCGTAAAATAATTATTTTTGCCTCTTACATAACTAGTAAAGACAATTATGAAGCAGATCAATTATCGCGCATGAAATTTCAGGACACTGAATGGGAACTTAATAGTGATGCATTCAACCAAATAACACATTGTTTCGGATACCCAGAAATAGACCTTTTTGCGAGTAGGTGTAATGCTAAGTGTCTTAGGTACTTAACTTGGAAAAACGACCCTGACGCTTATGCAATCGATGCTTTCACTATTTCATGGAAAGATAAACTATTTTATGCCTTTCCGCCGTTTTCACTTATCACAAAAACAATGCAAAAAATTATTAATGACAAAGCTAATGTCATAGTCGTGGTACCTTATTGGCCAACACAACCTTGGTTCCCTGTTTTCAAAAAATTGTTTTGTTCCAAACCAATCTTCTTTGAACCACACATAAATTTATTAACTTCTCCTTTCAGAACACCTCACAATCTGCACCGCACCCTGAAATTGGTTGCCGCGAAGCTTTCAGGCAAACATTATTAAAAAGACATTTGTCTAACAAATCAATTGAAATTATGCTATCGTCATTATCTGATTCGACGTATAAACAATATGATGTTTGTATAAAATTATGGTTAAAATATTGTAATGAACATGGGTATGATTATTCCTCGGTTTCAGTCCCCATAGTCATTCATTTTCTTACTACAATTTTTGAGAAAGGGGCAAAATACTGTACAATCAACTCGTATAAATCGGCATTATCCTTGTTGCTATGTAACGTGGCAAACGATGATAGAATTAAGCGATTTATGAAGGGAGTTTACAGATTAAGGCCTAGTAATCCAAAATATAATTTGACGTGGGATCCAGCCATTGTTCTAAATTATTTAGCACAGAAATGGCCTAACACAGACCTTGATCTGGAAACTCTTTCCAAAAAGACTATAACTTTATTGGCTTTGGTGACCGCACATCGCGTTCAAACATTTTCATTGATAAAATTAGGTAGTGTTCAAGTAAATTCTCCTATGGACATAATAATAAAAATACCTGATTTGATAAAAACTTCTAGACCTAATTCTTCACAACCAGTTTTAAGATTACCTTTTTTCGACACTCGTCCTCAGATCTGTCCCGCTAAATGCCTAGAGGTTTATATAAATAAGACTCAACCCCTTCGCAAAAATGATTATTTATTTGTAAGCTACAAAAAACCGCACTCAAAAGTTTCATCACAAACACTTAGTCACTGGATTAAAGCAGTGGCGTGCAGTGGTCTCCCACGGTGGGTAGGCCACGAAATATTGACAACAAAAAAAAATATTGTCACATTTATAAAATTTGAAAATAAGCCTCTAAAAGTTATACCTAAATACAATTCAAAAACTCACCACATTATTCAAGGTTCAACTCATGATTTTCTAACGATGCAAACAGAAGAAAGATTCGGCCACCTCAAATATCTCATCCAAGTGAGTGGGTGATAGTTACAAAAGTACAAAACACGTCACATGCAAGATAATATCCGAAACCTTTAGATACAACTTGCACCTTATCATTATACGATAATTGAGAAAACTTATTACCTTTAACATCTAGCAAACACACATTAACAACACAAACATCACAAGTAAATACCATTGTTATTATTTGTTAGGGGAATAAACAAATAATACACAACAAAGCTAATATTTACACTACTGTTAATAATGTTATCTAATATCTGACAATATCTGTACGTTTTCGGTTTCAAAACAAATCGCGCTATAAATTGCTTGTCACAACAATATGAAACAATAATAATGGCTTCCATAGACGTAAAATATAATTTCTAATTTGCCGATAGAAAAATACTACCAAATAAAATTGTATCATTTTCATATCGAGTTTGTTCACAAAAGCGGTCAACAAAATTTTGCAGGATTATACGAAATCAATCAATGAAATGTGTTGTCAGTGCTGCACTCTATCTGTGGACGGAAGAGCGAAGACTGCTAAGCGCGAAATTCAAATTTCTTAATTTCCTTACATTTATGCAATTTGCAGGCCTGTGCTAGGTTGTATGTTGATTAATAAATATGATTCGCGGCTGTAAGACGTATGTAGTCAGTATTCAAGCTAGCACTGGCCTGCAAATTACAAAAAACGTTAAAAAATAAACAAATTTGAACTTCGCGCCGGAGTTCGCGGGCTAAAGATGGCCACGCATGTGACGCATGACGCATCCAATCGTAGCCTTGTGTTGTTGCAGCCAATCACAGGCCACCTCCACTCGCAGGAGCTGGCATGCATGTGTGCGGTTCATATACACGGAAATATGCACCGATCATTCACCGATGTGACGCTGTGTGCGTAAAATTATGAATGGGTTTTAGGCTACTTGAATGCTAGCCTAAGCAAGCCTGTAACTACAAGATTCGTACGCGAAAAATTGCTCTAAGTATTTTAACAGGAGTTTGAGCTTTTAATTATTATTTTGTACATAGTGTTATTTGATTACATGGTTAATTAGTTATAAGAAATGCTCAGTTAGTAAGGTAGGCTAAGCCTAAGAGCCTATATAGGGCGCACGCCACTGGATTAAAGATACACTTTATAATAGCGGTATAGACACATCCATATTTAGTGCCCACAGCACTCGTCATGCAGCCACATCCTCAGCCAATAGACTTGGAGTCAATATTGACTTGATAAGAAAAACTGCTGGATGGAGTCAATCATCTTCTGTATTCGCAAAACATTATAATAGGCAGGTTGTAATTATTGATCCTCATCTGTTTGCAACAACAGTACTTGCAGGTGATAATAATCTGTAACAAATTCCATAAATTAGGTTAAGAATGTACACAATGTAAAACAAAGTTGATTCAATGATAACTATGTAGGTAGTAATAATAAAAAACAGTTTGATTACTCACCTATTTTATTTTATTTCACATTTTGTCTCTGAACATCTACAATACGTAAACAAATAAATCGCTTCGAATGAAGCTGTGAAACATAATTAAAAATCAAACGAACTTACCAAGTGAAGTTCGATGATAATTATGTGAACAGCTTCATTCGAAGCGATTTATACCCTCCCTAGAAAAGTTACCTACCCTACCCTAGATAAATTAAAATGTGAAATATTTATTAGCTTTCAACAAAATGACATTAAAATGGCTCCGGACCGTTAAAGTGAAATAGTGTAGTGGGGGCAAACGCACAGTGTTGCAAGTAAAACAAAACTAACTACCAACAAAAAAAAAAAAAAAAAAAAAAAAAAGTACTTTACTTACCTCTAAAAATCCGTGCAAGGCTGGTACATGGAGGCGCTGCTACAATACGTAAACAAATAAATCGCTTCGAATGAAGCTGTTCACATAATTATCATCGAACTTCACTTGGTAAGTTCGTTTGATTTTTAAGATTACATTATAGAGCAGAAAAGAAGTTTGAATACTTTCCTTGATGAAGATGGATTATTAAGGGTAAAAACAAAACTTTTAAGATTTTCCAGAATCTACCAAGTCTCCAGCATTGCTTCCGGCAAAGAATATTATAGTAAGAAGATTGGTTTTTTTTTGGCTCGTGGGTAGTTGTAGTAGTTACACAAAGAAAAATTTGCTCTCATTTAAAATTCAATATAATTTAATAGAAACATTATTTATAATTATTTATGCTACATTTTAAAAGTTCATAGTTAGTACCTGCTGGTGTAGCGTTATCTCTTCACAATTTTTCTCTAATATTCATTTCACTTCAACACAATGGATTCACTAACAAGCACTCTGAGTGAATTAAAGGAGTTGTTTCACACAAAGATGTCTGCCTTTGAAGATGAACTACAGAAGGCCCCTCCATCACCTGTGACAACCTCTAGCCTGGCTGCAGAGTTCACAATGTTCCGGACATTCATCACGCAAGCTCTCAACAGTGTTCAGCAACAGGTGGAGCTACTAGCTCGTAGTGTCGACCAAATTGAGATGCGGGCACGTCGAAAGATATTGCTGTTGCACGGTGTTGATGAGGTGCAGAAGGAGGACACCGCCAAGGTGATCACCGAGGTGATTTGTAGCAAATTGCAGCTGAGTGACTTCACTATTGCGGACATTAGCCGATGTCACAGGATGGGACGAGCCGTAGCTAATAAAACCAGGCCTATCTTGTTCAAGCTAGGCAATTTAGCGGTTCGGGATAGGATTTGGTTTTCCAAAGCCAAATTAAAGGCTACAGGCGTCACCATGTCCGAGTTCCTAACAAAGGGGCGGCATGATGTGTTCTTGGCTGCGAGGGAAAGATGCGGTGTCTCCAAGAGCTGGACTAAGGCAGGCTGCGTGTATGTCCTTGGTCCCAATGATTCACGGCATCGGGTTGAGTCCCTCGCTGAATTGGATCAGATTGCGCCGAGTCCCAATCAGCCCGAGCAGAGTGATCCAGTATCGGCTGTGCCGGCCTCTGTCCCGGTTGTTGCTGCTGCGAAGACCGCTAGGTTGAAGCGTGCTACTGTTTTGAAGAAGTGATTTCCTGATGTATTTATTCAAAGTCCGGGTAATTTCATGTTTTATTGTTTTGTTGGTTTTATGTACCTTCAGTTAATTTTTAGTGTATTGACAATTTTATTTGCTTGTCTGAAACTAATGTCACAATGTCGATACTGTCAGTGTCAGAGTCTGTCGGACTGTCACTGCACCTCACGTCAATTTCATTCGATGCGTTCCGTTTCTCGTAACAGCGCATTGGCAGGCTGTGCCTGGCAGAAGACACTTTTTTTTTAATTTTTGTTTTGTTGTCTCCTGAAATATCTAAAATTTAATTTTTTTATGATTATTATTTTTATTTTGTTTTTTTTTTATTTTTAACTATTGTTACCCGGACTACTTACTGCTTATAGGTTTTAATAAGGTATTTTGATGTAGTGACGCAACCGGCAGGTGGACTAGTTAGACGGTTACTTTTTTTATTTTATTTTTGTTATTAGTTAGTATATTTTATATTGTATTATTTATATATATATATATATATATATATATTTATATGTCTATCGATGAAAGCAGTGATAATAGTAGCTTTTTCTCTATAACAAGCAGCGACGACAGTTTCGTGAGTATTCCTTCTCTTGCAGACAGTCTTACAGCGCAGTTTTCTGATGTTCCTAAGAATTTTAACGTTATACATATTAACGCTCAGAGCATTCCGGCCCATTTCCACGATATGCTGGCAAGCTTTGACTGTAAGAACGTACATGCTATTCTTATTTCCGAATCATGGCTTAAACCTTGTCTCCCTTCAACAAGTTACTCTCTTCCCGGCTTCCAGCTTATAAGAAACGACCGGTCGGTTGGTGGTGGTGGTGGTGTTGCCATATATCTCCGTACGCACATTCCTTTTTCTGTTGTTAATGTGTCAGCACAGCCGCCGCCATCTAATGCTGGTGAACATCTCTTCCTTGAAGTCGAACTACACCATTCAAAATTGCTTCTTGGCGTCTATTATTGTCCCTCTCTACGCATTAATTTCTTTTCATCTTTTGAAAATCTCTTAGAAAAACTGATTCCTTCTTACAGTCATAGTATAATCATGGGTGACTTTAATACTTGTCTTCTGAAAAAAGACCATCGCTCTTCTTCTCTGACAAGTATTTTAGCTTCCAGTAATCTTTTCATTCTTCCATTGGATGCCACTCACCATTTTCCTAACTCTGCTCCTTCACTACTTGACTTGATTGTTGCCTCTTCTCTTGATCATGTCGCTAAGCATGGCCAATGTTCAGCCGATGCCTTTTCCTATCATGACCTGATTTTTCTGTCATACAAAATTCGGCCACCTAAGGCCAAGGCTAAGATTCTCATGCAACGCAATTTTGGTGGAATGAACCTTGACAATCTTTGTAAGGATGCCAACAATATAGATTGGTCTGATCTGTTTGCCTCTGCATCAGTCGATGAGAAAGTCAATATTTTTACGGCTAAACTTATCGAGCTATACGATCATCACGCACCTGTTCGAGCAGTTAAGGTTAGGCATTTGCCGGCGCCGTGGCTCACAAATGAGATCAAAACGCTAATGCACAAAAAAGTTACTGCAAAATCTAAGTTCAAGCGTAGGGCTAATGACGCTAACAGGGAAAGATACCTCTCAATCCGTAATCACTGCAATAAGGTGTGTAGGAATGCTAATCGCCACCACATTCATTCTTCTGTCCAAAATGGGGACCCTTCCAAAGTTTGGAAATTTCTTAGATCATTGGGGGTCGGTAAAACTCGACAAGAGACAATCCCAAAAGACATAGACATTAATGCAATGAATAATCACTTTACTTCTTCGTCCAATTATGATAGGACAATAAAATTGAATACACTAAATTATCTCTCTTCACTTCCGACTCCTACTTATTCTCCATTTGTTTTTGATCAGTTCTCCGCATGTGATGTTAAGAAAAGCATACTATCGATTACCTCCAATGCAGTTGGAAGTGACTGTATCAGCCGTAATATGTTAGTTCCTGTGCTGGATGTTATCCTTCCCGTCATTTGTCACATCCTCAATTTCTCTGCATCTAGTGGTGTCTTTCCATGCTCATGGAAAGATGCTCAAATAATTCCTTTACCTAAAAAGTCAAATCCCACATCCTTTTCTGAATACCGACCAATATCCGTCTTGCCATTCCTATCCAAAGTCCTTGAACGGTTAATTCACAGTCAAATAAGTACTTTCCTCTCTAAAAATAATCTCCTCAACCCCTTCCAGTCTGGCTTCCGTCCTGGTCATAGCACTACCACAGCGCTTCTGAACATTACGGATGATATAAGGTCGGCTATGGAAAAAGGTAATCTAACGGTTCTAGCTTTGCTAGATTTCAGTAATGCCTTTAATACTGTTGACTTTGATGTTTTGCTTGGCATTCTACGCTCTCTTAACATATCTCCATCGGTAATTGACTGGTTTCGTACTTATCTGTTCGGCCGCAGGCAACGTATTTGCATTGGAGAAGTCTTGTCTTCCTGGAGTAATACTTCTGCCGGTGTACCTCAGGGTGGCGTTCTATCCCCTTTACTTTTCGCAGTTTTTATTAACTCAATCTCCAACGAACTAATTTCTTCCTACCATCTTTATGCAGATGATTTACAAATTTACTCGCGAGCTCCTCTTGGAAATCTGTCTGAGGCTATCCTAACGGTTAATAGTGATCTGGCCCGTATATGCGAGTGGAGCAAGAGGTATGGACTTGTGGTCAACCCCATAAAGACGCAGGTTGTGGTGGTAGGCAGTTCTAGGACGGTCTCAAGGATCGACTGGACGACTCTCCCCCAAGTTTCTTTTGACAACTCAGTTGTTCCTTTCAGTGAAAAAGTTAAAAACTTGGGGATATTCATAGATAAGAACTTCTCTTGGACTGCCCAGCTACAGGAAGTTAGCCGCAGGCTATTTGCATCTGCTGCATCTTTGAAGAGATTGCGTAATTTTCTACCGACTGCCACTAAGATTGCGCTTGCACAATCGCTTCTTCTTCCCATCCTTGACTATGCTGATGCCAGCTATCTTGACCTTACACAAGACCAACTCGATAAGCTTGAGCGGCTTCAAAATGTGTGTATAAGGTTCATATTCGGTTTACGCAAATATGACCATGTTTCTGAATATCGTGTCAAGCTCAAGTGGTTACCAATTCGCCTTCGCCGGAATGCTCATATCCTTTCCCTTTTGTATAATGTGCTCTTTTCCCCTTCCACCCCTCTTTACCTCAAGAAACGTTTCCAGTTTCTTTGCGACTCCCACGCGAAATTTTTAAGGTCATCTGATAACTTGAAGCTCAAAATGCCTATGCATTCCACAACTTTCCTCGACAAATCCTTTACTGTCCAGGCCGCTCGTTTGTGGAATGCATTGCCCGTTCAAATTAAACGCGCGCAGTCGTTACCTATGTTTAAAAGGCTCGTAAAGGAACATTACTTGTCGTTGTGATCTTGTTCTCATAACTGTTAAATTAAACATCTTTAGTCTTCATTAATTTTCGTTGCTTAAATATTTAGTATGTATGTATTTATGTATCTATTATTTAGGATATGTATGTATCTATTTTAGTTTAATATTGTATAAGTTGGTATTTACTATTTGCACCAACAACAGCCCCATTTTATATCGTAATAAATCACTGTCCATCCTAAGGTTGCCTGGAAGAGATCGCGGAAAGCGATAAGGCCGCCCATTGTATGTTTTGTAGTGTATATTATGTTTTCTTCTGTTATGTATTTTTGTGGTGTACAATAAAGTATTTATAAATAAATAAATATAAATAAATAAATTGGTAGAACAACGGCACAGAGAATTACAGCATGCAGGTGCAAATCAGCTCACCGCAGATATACGAACAAGATTTTGGATTATTGGTATTAGACGTCTGGCAAAATCAGTTATAGCTGCATGCATAGTATGTGCTAGATTCAGATCAAAACCAGCACAAGTACCTACTGCTCCATTGCCAAGTGAGAGGGTCCAATGTACAGCTCCATTTCAAGTTAGTGGCGTAGACCTCGCGGGACCCCTATTTTTACGAGAGGAGGAGAAATGTTGGGTGGTACTTTTTACGTGTGATGTTTATCGTTGTGTACATTTAGAATTAACGAAGTCACTATCGACAGAAGCATTTATGCTCACCTTACGACGATTCATTGCTTGGAGAGGACGAGTTCGGCAGTTCATTTGTGATAATGGAACCAACTTCCATGGTACTAAAAACAGACTAGCAGGAATAGACAGTGGAAGATGAACGCACCAACAGCAGCTTGGTGGGGCGGTTTTTTTGAGCGTCTTATCCGCATAATGAATGATTTACTTAAAAGAATACTAGGACAATCACGTGTTAACTATGAAGAACTTGAGACAATCCTATGCGAATGTGAAGCAGTAATGAATCAACGTCCACTCACTTATGTACAAGATGACAAGAATACTTGCCTGGAACCATTGACTCCAGCTTGTTTTTTACAATGTATTCCTCACACAGATGTCACTGACCTCGACACAGCTGATGCTAATTCTATGAACTCTAGACTGAAGTACATGCTGAAACTAAGGAAAGATTTCAAGCAAAGATTTAAAAATGAGTATCTTACAGCTTTAGTTCAAAGAGGGAAGAACAATACAAATAATTTATATATTGGAGACATTGTATTAATTGAAACTGAAGAAAAAAAGAATAAAGTGGCCCCTAGGTGTAATTGAAGAGGTATATAAAGGCAAGGATGGTAATTATAGAACTGCAAAGTAAAAACATCATCAGGTTTTAAAATTCGACCCTTCCAGAGGTTGTATCCATTGGAAATGTCTACCAAAGAAGAAAGTGATCAACTGCAGAATAGTCAGCAGTCATCAGGTGAGGTTTCTGATAATCTACCAACAACAGATGCTGACAGTACTGGAGAAATAGAGAACATTTCCAAGACAGAGACAGGTCAGACTTCAGAAAAGACAACTCGTTGTGGCAGAGCTGTGAAAATACCTAGTAAGTATATTTTGTAAGTAATAATCTTATTTTTTCTGTTCACAGGGTTTCTCTGATGTCGAGCAATTCCATTTTAAATTTGCTAATTATAATATTTGTTTTTTCCTTTTGGTTGTGTGTGTACACTGAACCCATATTTCTGAAACCATGGTGTAACTAGTTAGTAAATAGGTACCTGGGTCATTTGGGTTGTAATTAGGCAACATTCAAGTTGAATAGTTGTACTGTGTACTTACTACGTATAGGAAATTGAGCTTTTTGGTTATTAATATCAATTTGCGTTAGTTGTTTATCATTCATTATTCTGAAGTAAATAAGTATTTCAAATTGTAATTTCAATTTATGATAAATTCTTTATTATTGGTCAATCTGTGTCACAAGTCAAGTATGAAAGATAAAAATGTTTAAGTTGATTAATACATACTTGCGCATCTTATTAATTATTAAAATATGTGATGATTGTATTTATAGTATAAGGCTGTGGTCCCATTGAATTTTTATAGTATAAGGCTGTGGTCCCTTTGAATTTGTTTGTAACCTTTTGTTAAATACATATCTTTATCTTTTTCCTGGCTGTGGAGGGTGTTGCAAATTGAATGTGTAATACACTTTAATTTTAGGATGTAGATCTACCTTTATAGAATCTAATTTTGTCTATGGACCATGCACCAACATCATTGTAAAAACTTAAAAAAAATAAACGCTCTCTATGCTTTTTGGTGAAACTGAAAACCGGCATTTTATTTCCTTTCCGCTAAAGTAATAAAATTAAAAGAACCTGCATTATAAATACGACCGGCATCACAAAAACCCGGTCAGACACCTTAAACTTAATAACTACTTAGTAATGTTCTACTAATACCTTTAAACCAAAAATGTAAATAAATGATTCGAATGGATGATACTTGTTTCATTGATTATACACGACTACACGTACACTAACACAGTCAGATCCTAACTAAAAACATTTACCCTTAGATAAAAGTAAAATTATGTGTTTACAACACAATTTAACTAACTGTTAAAATAATAATTAAGTATTAAAAAAACATAAAAAGTACCTATTTGTCTCCACTCCATACCTTGTCCTACCGGCTTACTTTGGTCGTAAAATTATTATTGCTTTTTATAACTGCATTGTAAAAACAACTTTAAGGAATCTGCGTAAGGTTGAATTTGCAAAAAAAATATGTTTATAGTGTAACGATAACTACTTATGTAGTAGTGCGTGTATTGGTGAGTGTTTGGCGACAGCTTCGACTGTTTGTTTTGTTCGAGACTGTGCATCTAGGGTTTTAATACATCAATGCTTGCCAAGTTACGTGTCGGGAGCTATACTTCAGCATTCTGGTGTACTTGCTGGTAGTTTCGAAGACTAATGGAAAAAAAAACATTGTTTTAGAAAGGTATATAGATTTGAATAAGAGATTCCTATTAACAATATACAATACCTCCTTCATATTCTGGCCTCCTGGTAGTTTTTTTTTTTTTTATAAAAGGTCCTTTTATTTTATCTTATACTTTTTTTTTCCATGACTAATACTTCACCATTCTGTTGTCCTGGTAGTTTCGAAGACTTTACTATCCAGGTAAAAAAATAAGCTGCATGGTATTAGAAAGGTATATAGATTTATAGATTTGAAGAGATTCCTATTAAGAATATAGACAATACCTCCTTCATGTTTCTGGCCTCCTAGTAGTTTGTGAGACTTTATAACTTCTTTTCGTTTGAAAGTAGAAAAAAGAAAACCAGTTTCGAAAAATATTATGCATAACTTCCTAACTCTGTACGCGGGATTCGTTTCTACATTTTTATTTTTTATTTCTTGTAGCCACGGATCCCGGGATCCGTGGTCACAATTTTTTTTTTTTTTTGTAGAAACGGATCCCGGGATCCGTGGAGACAAATCGCCGGGATCCGTGTTACGTCAAATCGGATCCCGGGATCGGTGGAGACAGACCCTTTAAAGGAGTGAATGGCGGTTTGAGTGTATTATAATTATAAGTAAGGAGTAATATAATGTTAAGTTTATTTTCATTTAGGAACATGTATTGTGTTGTTAATTTAGTTCTAAACCTTCTAGATTGTTAGCAAACTTAGTGTGTAAACTTTATTCAGCTTAGTTTATTTTTTTTGTAGTAGAGTCAGTCTGAGGGCAAACCGAAAGCAGAATGGCCGAGTTGTAGGATGTTAATTCGGAACGCAGCAAAATATTAAATAAGTTATAGAGTATGAACGCAGCGGTGAATGAAGGAGAAAGCATGTGTGTGAGGGAGAAAGGGAGTATGGCGAGCTAACCTAAGACGAAAAGACGTACTCCAATATTTTTTACGTGTTTTATAATTAAAAGAAGATTCAAGAAGAAAAAGTATATTATTTCGGTCATCCACCACCCTACATATATTTATAAGCGACTCAAAGACTTTGCCAATGCTAAGAGTCTCATTCCAGACGAACAGTACGGCTTCAGGACCAAACACTCGTGCATCCAACAAGTCCACCGCATCGTGGAGTAAAGTACATGCGTCAAAAACTCCAGCGTCGTTATCTTTTTCATAGGCACCAATATCAACCATTATTAATTTATAGTTAGCATCAGTTAAGGCTAGTAATACAATAGAGAAAAATCCCTTATAATAATTGTAGTACATAGAACCAGATTTTTTTGGTTTCTTAAAACGTATGTGTTTGCCATCAAGGCTACCAATGCAATTAGGAAATTGCCTTTTCTCCCAGATAGGCATATGTTTTATTACTAAAGTCTTCCAAATTGCAGTACACACTTCTTTCACTATGTTTGAAATGACAGTTGTTGATATACGGACTTTATGGTGTTCCAGTAACCAAATCTCTGTAAATAATAATACTATTTTAATTTCAGCTGATGATGGAAAAAAGGATTTAAGAGATTCCTATAACAGAGAGCTACAAAAAGTAGAAAAGCCAAGATCGGGTTCGGATGCAGATCAAAATGGTCAATATCAAGGCGATTGACCACATTTTGAATCAATGCAATTTTTAAAGACAATTTTGAAACCTCGTTAAACTACTAGTAATATTAAAAAAAAACCCGACTGAAAAAACTGAAAAGCACAAAACTTGGAAGCAGGCGGGGTCCATTCTATTTTTATTTCATTTCATTTCATAATTTAATATTCAAATTTAATATTCCTGCTTCCAAGTTTTGTGCTTTTCAGTTTTTTCAGTCGGGTTTTTTTGTTTTTTAACTACTTTTGACTGGCCTGTTGGTCTAGTGGTTAGTGACCCTAACTGCTATGCCGGAGGTCGTGGTTATGTGTTTGACATACACGTCAAACACATAACCCTCCTTTTGGGTTTCGCCGCAGTCGGGTAATAAAATATTAGATGAAAGCGACATTATCGATAATGATACAATGATGTCTATTCTTTCTGAGCAAACATCATACAATACACAAACCGATGATACCAATTTGGCGACAATTGATGGCCCTACGACTGATGCTGCAACGGCACAGATACGATATGATAACTCGACACCTGGACCGCATACCCCATCCCGAGCTATTGGAACGTTGGCTAACCAAAAGGTACAAGAAAGTGCAGTAAAAAGTATTGAAGAAATCTTAATAACACTCGAACGAGAAAAAAATAGACCTAATAAAGAAAGATTTAAAACAAGACGACGATTTGAACTGGTTCAAGTCTATAATGCCGTATTATGAAAAAGCTACCATCTCTGAATAAATTATTATTTCAGACCCTGGTTCAGGAGATGCTCATCAACGAAATATCAAAACTGATCCCCATCAAACACAGAATCTTCAATTGATGGGTTACTTCGCTTCTGGTGATTCATCTCAGTGATAATTTCATAATAATTAAAATATTTTCAAAAATAATATTATGTAGTTTCATTTCTATGTACTCACCGCAATGTCAACAGTAATCTTTCTTCAATAGAAATAGGTTTTTGAAAATTTTTGTTTTTAATTGAAATTCAGACTTAATATCAGCAATAATGAAATCGAAAGTAGACGGTAACACTCCACAATAATGTTTAAACATTTTAGAATCGTTTCTTAATTTTGGATATAAATGATGGAACTCGCCAAATGTGTTTCTTTGTAAAAATATTATATTTATTTTCTTTCTGTGCTTTTTACGATATTTTTTTAATAGTCTGTACTTTAAATATGAACTTTCGAGCAAAATTGTACTGTACTTCTCCATGATTCGAGAAGTAATGACAAAAAACACGTAAGACATTTGTCGCGTGTAGCATCGCTTCGCATTACGTCGCGTCGTGTTGCGTCACATCGCGTCGTATTCGTTGCTCACGCAGGACACCGCGTAAGAATTCAATGACGCAGGGTATGCCTTAGTAAAAAAAATGCCATCATTCGATAACATGAAAAAAGTTTTGTATAGACATCGAAATCGGTCATTACAGACAGATAAAACTCGTTTCTTAACACTTCGGGAAAACTCGTTACTTAACACTTCAGGAAAACTCGTTTCTTAACACTTCAGGATGTTAAAATTCCTGGAAAACTTTAAAACTTTCTTCTTGCAGACTATTGTGAGGATGGTTGCAGGATTTTGAAAGAAGTGCTAAGGAATAGTAATATTTTTCTTTGATGAAACTTTTAAATGTGTTTAACCACCATTTACCCAACTTTACACGATACATGTAGACTTAAATAGCACCAATGATAGCAACAATATCTACCCGCTATATATGCACTACTACCTAATAAGAAACACAAATTTTATTAAATTTTGTTTTCTTTTTTCAAAAGGTTTGACACTGAATTCCTAGCAGTCAACACACGGACATGAGTATACCTGAGATCTATAGATTAAAGTTAAGCACAAGTGCAGTCGCACTTTATCCGAAAATAAACCTTACAGATTGTTAATAAAAGGTTTATTTTCTGATGATAAAATGCTTGTGTATATTCCAACAAACGCTTGTGATCAAGCGTACCATATGGTACGAATAAAAACATTAATTATTTATTAAAGTTCATTTTCAGCCGAAGCGCGACTGTGCTTAGCTTGAATTAAGTCTAAGTTCGCTCTATAGATCTCAGCCTTAAGTGTTACAGAACGAACTTTGTGTTTTGTTTGGCAAGTGTCCAAGTGACGTAATCATTTCAACATTCTTGTTTTTAATTAAGGATCATATTCATTTAGTGAAATAAAAAAGCTTAACAAAAATAATCTAAATACTATACCTACAAATAATAGACACCTGAGTAAACTAAGTACTTACAGACTGCATTCTGTGAATCTCGCCTTTAAAATCCGCATGAGGGATTCAGTAAAAGCAGCGCACATTATAGTAGCGAGATTATTGCAAAAATATTCGCTCATTGACTGATATAGATCTAAGAAAGTTTTCGCGGGCCTGCTAGGCGTGATTTAGTTTAGTTAATAAATAATAGCTTTCTGTATTTTGCTGCGCAGTCAGCACTGACCCTAAATTTTTATGTCCAGAATATAAATATGACGTATTGGAACCTATTCCTCACAGCATTTATTCTACTTTTAGAGTAAAATGAATCCCTTTGAAGATCCCATACCTTCAACATCTACTGGTATAGAAGAGAATAATGTAGAAAATATGCTCATGATGTTGGGGGGGGGGCTCGCTCCTAACTCCTGTGTATGAAGTTGAACATGACCTGTCTGATGCGGACTTAATTGGGATGCTGCAAGGAGATTATCGTGGTGCAGAAGATTTCGACGGAGAAGTACCACGCGACTATAATTGTTAGCTGCCAGCAAGCCACGATTTTTGAAGCAACGTTGAGCCCGGGTCTGCACAAAGGGGTTGGAGTATGAGTAGTCCATCTCCAGAAAATTAAAATTTATTTCCTTTTATTGGGAACCCAGGACTGAGACTACGTTTAGGTAATACATCGATCTATTACTTTAGAGGAATAATGACTGCAAGTTTTCCTGAAACTTTGCTAAAGTGCACAAATGAATACGGAAACATGCTCTAACGACAGTCTGTCCCTCAAGCAAGAGCCTCGTCTTGGAAAGATTTGAATATGGACGAGTTATTGTTATTTCTAGCACTCCTTTTTCATATGGATTTGTCAAAATGAATAGAGTAAACTATTTACTCCACGAAAATGTCACGGAACCGATCTTTACAAATATTGAGTGTGGTCAATGAGTACAAAGTCTGCTATGTAACAATAGGTACGACAAAGTGAAATATATTATATAGACTTTTAAAATGAAAGAATGCTGGAGATATATTATCTCGCCGAGCAAATTGCAGCTTAAAAACAAGAAACGACCACTGAAACCTTAGTTTGCGGTTGAGTTGTGTCATATAATATCATCACAGGTGTCTACTTTGCTTAAAACTGCACAGGGCTAAGATAATAAAATAAACTTTTACCCGTGTAATGCAAACCATTAACTAGCTTTCCTTTCAGCTTCGGCCGTGAGCATTTTTCCCATAGGAAAAAGTGATGTTTTAATTTGTGGCCCTCTAAAGTGAAACAATTTTCAAAACCAAAACAGTAGCACAATACAGTAGTTTGTGAGACAGTAGACTCGGAATATGAGAGTAAGAGAACTGAGTAACCCTGTGTTTGTGCACACACTTGTGCACTAATTCATTTATCTCGCAGATGGCTATAGTCTCGGTTGAGATAAGCCGCCGTGATCGAAATTCGGTCTTGAGAACATTATTATTTTAATTGTAGCGTAGACTACTTGTCAGCAGTGGAATGATTGTGTAAATATGTTATTTACAGAGCACAGTTAAGGATTCACATAAAGCAGATAAGATAATAACTGTCCCAAAAAACCTACTAGAGTCCCAAATAAGGACCTTTCGTATCTGAAGAACCTCAATTAATTTCCGTGTACCAAGACCTCAAATAATTTCAGTATCTCAGGAACCTCGAGTAGCTTCTTTATATGATGAACATCTAGTAGTTTCCATAGCTGAAGAACCTCAAGAACTTCATGTCATAGAAAACACTCTTGCAACAAAGATAGATAATTTGATAACAAATGTTACCACTATACAAGAGAACCAAGCTATTTTGCAAGGAAATGTAAATACTATTATAGAAAACCAAAAAATGTTTTTTGAAGGTCAGCAAGTTACGATGCTTAATTTGTCTCAAACTGTAACACAGCTTGAAGAGTACATAAATAAATCTTCTGGATCCACAAAAAAAAAAAAAGTGTTGATTTTATTCTTATACAAGACCATGAACAATGGCGACGTTAGAAAATTCAGAGCAAGGCTTACAAATTAAGATATAATTATCAATTATAATATGGCAAAGGTAAAGGAAGAGGTATTAATAATGCATAAGCTTTGATTGATAGAAATTTTCTTAAGACATGTTCATGGGCTGGAGGATCAAGAACAACAGAAACAAAACTTTGGAATCGAAGAATCTTCTGTCTAAAATGAAAATATCGTCTGATCTAAAAAACACCTCATACACCCATTTTCAAATAAATGCTTCATTATTTTAAAATCTGTTAGTGTTGCTGCATATGGACCCGAAACATCGATACGCTATTTATGTTATTTTTGCATTGTTTGTGGTAGTGTGGTGTGAGCTTCTGGTTTGTTTTCTTGGAAGGTTTTTGTAGCGACTACTAATAGATAACTAAGTACCTATATTTTAGATCTTACAGCTATGCAAGATAATAATATATTAAAAGCTCACTAATTAAATTAATAGGAACATATTTATAGACCATTGCATGCTATCGCGACTGAACTTTAATTAGATATATATTTCATTGCCGGCTTGTTGTTTTTTTTTGTTGCATTGTTTCACAGGGTGAGTAACAAGGGTATTAGTGTAAAGAAAAAGAGTGGTGGTACTAGTGGATCTAAACGGACTCATAATTGTTGTATTCTTTTTATTTGTAACAAAATGTTAAACTAGCAACACTGTCTATGGTTCTTGTCTATAACTTTTCTTATGTCATTAAAGCTGTCGTTAACCGAAAGTGTGCATTTCAATAGGTTATGGGCAAATATCCTAATTTTCTTAAGTAATAACGTGTTACAGTTTGAGAAAAGTACAGAACTTTCGTGTAGATAATGGCTGTGAACTATTTACAAAGTGTTCCCATGCTGAAAGGCCGGGAAAATTATGACGAGTGGAGTTTTGCGGCAGAGAACTTGTTAGTACTAGAAGGCATGATGCATTACATCAAGCATGTGCCTGGTACTGAAGCAAAGACTGCAGAAGACGCAAAAACGAAGGCAAAGCTGATTTATTTTAACCATCGATTCCGGATTGTATGTTCATATTAAAGAATCGAAGACCGCGATGGAGTTGTGGACAAAGCTAAAAAACATGTTCGCTGATTCCGGATTTTCAAGAAAAATATCATTGCTGCGACATTTAATTTCAATCAGGCAAGAAAGTTGTGAATCAATGACTAATTACGTAACGCAAGTTGTCGAGACAGCACAAAGATTGAAAGGAACAGGATTTTCAATTACAGATGAGTGGATTTGATCTTTATTGTTAGCTGGTTTGCCAGAAAAATATTCACCCATGGCAATCGAACATTCTGGAATACAGATTACCACAGATGCAATAAAATCGAAGTTAATCGATTTAGAAGTTTCTTCAAATTACACAAATTTGGATACCAGTGGCGCTGCATTTGCTGCGAATAAATCATATTCAAAGACACGGAACAACATTAAAAAACAAAATGGCAACACTGACACGCCTCAGTCACAAGTGTCAAAAATGACGGCTAAGAAAGTAATTACGTGCTACAAGTGTAAAGAAACTGGGCATTTCAGAAATCAATGTCCATTATTGCAGAAAAGTAAGCAGTCAAATGCGTTTAGTGTAGTATTCCTTAATGGACAAAAAGCGAGTGGTATGTTGACTCCGGCGCAAGTGCGCACATGACGTCAAACAAAGAATGGATAAACAATCCAAACTTCACGCCGAACTTACCAGAAATAAAGGTGGCAGACAATACAAAGGTGCCCGTATTGTGTTCCGGAGACGTGCAAGTGACTACAGATCGCAATTATGACATCACAGTTAAGAATGTCATGTGTAAACCGAAGTTGTCAACGAATTTATTATCAGTGAGTGAACTTATAAAAAACGGAAATAAAGTAGTGTTTGAAACAAAAACTTGCTATAGGTATTAGAAATGTGAGAAATGAGCTGGTAGCGACGGCACATTTAACCAATGGTGTATACAAGTTGAATATCAAAACAATAGATTATATGCTAACAAGACTATTGGCGAGTGCGGAGATATGGCACAGGCGTCTGGCACACATCAATAACAGTGATTTGAATAAAATGAGTAATGGCATCGTAGAAGGAGTGACTTTTTCAGCTCCTAGTAACGCAAAGAAAACGAATTGTGTAACCTGTTGTGAGGGAAAACAAACGAAATTACCATTCACAAATAGTGAACATAATAGCACGGAGACATTACAAATAGTCCATGCTGATGTATGTGGGTCAATGGAAACTAAGTCTATTGCAGGTTCACAATTCTTTCTGCTCTTTGTGGATGACTACAGTCGAATGACATTCATTTACTTCCTTAAACACAAGAATGAAGTTTTCCAGAAATTTAAAGATTTTAAAGCTATGGCTGAGAACGTAATTGTTCTTGTTTTTGTTTCTATACCGTTGATTGCTCTGCTTACACCTGCTTTTTTCACTTAATGCTCAACAAACCGCAACTATCCTTTAAGTTATTATGATTCATATCTTTATGCTCAAGCATTTGTTTAGTGTGCCAATATATTGGCTAATTGCTACGACGTTATTGTCCTAACGGAAACCTGGCTTACACCTGAGATATCAGACGCCGAATTCATTGATGATCGCTATGCTGTGCATAGGTGCGACCGCGACCGTGAAGCCACTGGTAAGAGGGAAGGGGGCGGAACACTGGTAGCGATTCTCAAATCATTGCGTGCGGTTAGAATCACACCTATCCCAACTCTATATACCAACATTGAATATGTTATTATTCAGATACCCAGCAAAAACAGGGGTAAATTACACATAATTAGTGCAGCCTATGTACCACCACCTATGTTCCGTATGGTGTCGGACGCAAAGAATAGCACCATCCCATATCTTCCCGTGGGTGTCGTAAGAGGCGACTAAGGGATGTACCAGAGAATGGGCAGCAGCGTTCTCTGTGCTTTTTGTATCGACCGTACTGCGATCGCCAACCCGCCTGCCAAGCGTGGCGATTATGGCAAACCCCCCCTAAGCAAAAATTACACTTAGGGGAGGCCTATGTCCAGCAGTGGACGTCTTTCGGCTGAAATGATGAATGATGATGATGATGTACCACCAAAAACTCCGGAATCTGTCTATGATGCCTACTTTCAAATGTTGGATGCCTACCTAGACAATACTGACGTCGAACGCTTCTACCTGATCAGTGATTTCAATTTACCTGCTCTTGAATGGGATACCAACACCAGTAACCACTCCACCTTTGATCAAGTCTGTGGAAATAACGCCCCTGTGAGTGGGG
Source organism: Diarsia dahlii (assembly GCA_949775195.1). NCBI lineage: Eukaryota > Metazoa > Arthropoda > Insecta > Lepidoptera > Noctuidae > Diarsia > Diarsia dahlii. Next base: position 20,363,332 of record OX459197.1, on the reverse strand, counting down.
TTGTTAGTAATTTTCTGAACGCACATAACGCTATCCAGTACAACACACATAAAAACATACGTAATAATATACTCGATCTCTTTATCAGTAACGGTGACTGCACATTGTGCAAAACTAATAACATTTTATTACCTCTTGACCAATGTCACCCCCCGTTTTATGTATTAATTCCTTTACAGACACGAAATAGTAATATGAAACGTAATACAATTAAAAGATTTAATTATTTTAAAGCTAATTATGACGCTATTAACCAAGATTTATCGGAAATAAACTGGGACTTCTCTTTAATTGACTGCTCTGTAGAAGAGTCTCTGGACGTATTCTACAATCTTATTTTTAATGTTATCAAAACACATATACCTTTAACAATAGTAAAGTCGTCGAGGTTCCCGGTTTGTTTCTCACCGGCTCTCATACATATATTTAGGAACAAGTGTAGAGCCTGGATAAAGTGGAAACAATATGGAAATCTATCAGATTACGAACAATTTTCGCTTTTCAGATCCCGATTTCATGTTGAGTGCAAACGTTGTTATGATCGGTATATCAACACGGTTGAGGACAGTATTAAACAAAATGTAAATTACTTTTGGAAATTCTTGGCGAATCGTAAATCGTCTAAAAGAATTCCCTCTACAATGCGTTTTAAAAATCAATCATCGAACAGTCCTAATGAAATCTGCAATCTCTTCTCTGTATATTTTAAATCTGTCTATGAACCTTCCTCCTTGTCAAATGATTTTTGCTCAAATGCAGATTTTGCTGAGTGCTGTAATGTTGTGGACAATATTCAATTCTCAGTTCAGCAGGTTCTGAGACACCTGGAAACTTTGGATATTTCAAAGGGCCCTGGTCCCGATGCACTTCCTGCAGTATTTCTCAGAAATACTGCCATCAATTTCCTCTTGCCGGCCCAGCACCCAAAATTGGTCCCTAAATTTTTTCCGTTGCCGGCACAGGGACCATATTTGGTTCCTAAAACCGCGTCGTCACAATATTGCTTGTAGCCTCTATTCCTCTGTGTGTAGGATCGGTTTTCTCTTTTCTACTTGAACTATCGAGAATATCCGCCTTAAAAAAATGCAACACTGGCCATCTTATATGTGTCTGTGGTTAAGAAATTAATTGTCAAAGTCAGTCCGACGACATTTTGACGATTGACGTAACAACAACAACAACATCATTGTATTTTTGCAAAATTTTGCTATTTTTGTGAGTATTTTTGAGTAAATTACGGATTTATTTGGTTAATTATAATATAGGTAACGTGTGTGCAACGGGGTTTTACCCAGAGGTAAGTATATTTCAAATTCTGTGTGATTTTCGGTGCCGTGTACTTGTGTCACGTGACTTTTGTCGGAGTGTTTTGTTTTATATTGTGTGTTTGTTGTGTTTGTTTTATGTTTCGTAATATTTACGCATAAATTCCTCTATGAATGTAGCTTTCAGATAGTAACTATATTTTTAAGTTTCGTGAAACTTTATATAGTCGTAATATTTTTTTATTTTTTTTTTAAATGATGAATGCGGTCAGCCACAGAATTCGTGCGTCCTCAGACTTACCTCTATCTATACAAGACCTTAATTAGATCTCAGTTGGAGTATGCAGTTGCGGTGTGGAATCCCCTATACATGAAATATTCTAACTGCCTAGAAATGGTACAAAAGAATTTTTAAAGATCCTACAGATGCTTTCACTCTTCTGCGTCTTATGCCGATTTACTGAAAAAATATAATCTTCTGAGCCTTATGGGCCGTCGTATGTTTTTGGAGACCATGCTCCTGTATGACTTCTGCAGAAATACGTATGACTGTTCTGATATTTGTAACAAAATTTGTTATTTAGTTCCTAGTAGAATACATTCGCGTGCAGTGCGCAAGCAACCGTTGTTTGCGGTGAGAGCATGTGGAACAAATGCTGGTGTTCGAGCACCGTTGCGACGTCTTGTTGACAATTACAATAAACATTTTGTTGACATCGATGTATTCTGTACAACACGTGGAAAATTCCGAAATTTGACTCGCAATGCGATCAAGGAATTAGATGTGGAAAGATAGGATTACCCTTTTCATCTTCTAAGATGAAAAGGGTAATCCTATTGAATACAAATCATATTGACATACAATGCTCTAGCATTGTATGTCAATATGATTTGACATACAATGCTCTAGCATTGTATGTCAATATGATTTGTATTCAATGAACATGTACTATGCACATACTTGTTGTTTAAAAGTTTAAAAGCAGTCTTTTTTTTGCATTAATAATTTATTACTTTTCTTCTTTGAAGCGTGTTATAAAGATTTTGCTTGTATTCTGTGAATAACGCTGTGGATTACATAATTGTTAATTCTATGTTTTATGTCTTTATGCTTTATTATGTAATTGTCTGTTGTTCCAAATAAAAAATAAATAAAATACCGCAGTGTACCTGAAAAACAGGTCTGTTACAGCAAGCTTGATAAACAAAACACTATACGAAATGTGGTATCAAAAAAAAACAGATTTGAGCCACTTATGTTTGTTTGGTAGCCCGTGTCGCGTCGTGACGCGAATGTAAATAAAATAATTGTAAATATGTAATAGAAATGATATGGCAATACCAACGATTGAACCAATAATCGAACTAATCATCACAACGAGATGTCGATCTACTCTATGATGAAGATTGAATGTTTGTCTATGGTAAGTTCACTCCTGAACGAAACGTTTTAGAATCGTCCATTTTGTTGGCGTCCCTGGCTGGCGGCGGTAGACGGACATTGTGAACGAGTTGTATCAAAGCTAAGTATAAAGGCTAAGTACTAAGTAGAAATAATGCCAAGTATGTAGATTTATGTAGAAGTAAATCTAAGTAGCCATAGTAGCTAAGCGTTGCGTTGTTAGCTGGTGCTTGTAGATATGACGCTGTAATTATAGAGTCTGCGCTGAGCCGGTTACGTGGCCACGGGGTGAGCACGTGGCGGCAACGCGAGACTAGCTTATGCCTAGAGCATGCATGTGCGTACTCATTTCCCTAGATCATATCATGGATAGTTCCCTAGAGAGGTGCGTTACGGGTGATGGCAGTCACAGGGTAACGCACCTACACTAAATCAGTAGGGGCAAAGATAAACCCCGCCATACTGATATAAGAGTGGGCTAAAGTAATTGCCGTAAAGATAGAGGCGGAAGAGTGCGAGGGTCGATTGAGAGAAGGTCTGACCTTAGCAACTGCCTAGAGTTAGAGAGGCAGAAGAGTGTGAGGGTCGACCTAAAAGGTCTGGACCTGAGCAACTGCCTAGAGTTGGGAATGTATGACCTGATCATACATGATGGTGCATGAGTATGTGTTAATGATTTGTTATATTTACAGCCTGGAAGAGGTAGCATAGTCATGGACTGCATCTGCAGCCCTGACGTTACTCCCTCCCCGCCCGTGGTACAGAAGTAGTTAGTATCAACGGGCATTAACACCTACAGATGGTGAACTGCAGTGGCTAGCAGCTTGGCAGTAAGGCGAGGCAGAACAGGTGCAAGAACTGTGGAAGGAGGTGGAATACGGACGAGGACAATAAAGCGAGGTACGATACTCAAAGTATTTATTACCATGATGATCATAATAATATTCGTACGCCTGCTTATGTAAGCGAGCCCAAGGCACAACTATATTACATACCCCATATGACTTACATATTAGAGCAGGGGCGTAACGACAGCCCGGTGATGGTGCACATTCCCAAGGAACGGAGATTGAAATGGGATAAAAAAGCAGAACAATATATTCTGGTCGGATATTCAGAAAATATCAAAGGATATCGTGTTTATGATCCAAAGAAAAATACTATTACAGTGAAAAGAGATATAATAGTAATGGAAGGTAAACAAATAATTGAAAGTCAAGAAGAAGAAAATGCTTTATGGGTTCAGAATGAACAGATTCATGAAGATAACTTAGTTCAGAGAGAGGAAACTCAAACAACACAGGACGCGCAGGAATCAAGTGTAGAGAGCAGAGATTCAGTGGGGGATATTACTATTCAAGTATCTCTGGCTAGCCCAAGTTCTGATTCATCAGATTATATGCATCCAGATGAGACTAGTGTTGATACTTCAATAGACACCATTATATCAACAGATATTTTATCAAGTGAGCTCCAAACACTAGGTGGTGAGGTAGTTGACAATAAGAGAGTGCGAAGACCTCCAACTCGCTTTGGTTATACAAACTTGTGTGTTTCAAATAACTTTCCAGGAGCCGAGGAGATTGACTTCACAGAAGCAGTAAATAGACCAGAAGCAGAATAATGGAAGCTGGCCATGCGTGAGGAGTTACAGTCATTTGAGTACAATAACGCATGGGAGCTCATTGATGTACCAGGTGATACTTCAGTAATGAAAAGTAGGTGGTTTTGAATTAAAAGTTAGATGTAAATAACAAAGTGAGATATCGTGCAAGGCTTGTGGCCAAAGGTTATTCACAACGTAGTGGAATTGATTATGTGGACACTTTTTCTCCTGTAGTGAAACATTCAACATTGAGGATGTTATTTGCTCTCAGTGTACAATGGTGTATGGACATAACGCACCTAGATGTTACAACTGCATTCTAAAAATGGACACTTAAAAGAGAATATTTGTATGTCTGCGCTACGGTGGAACATACATACATACATAGACTGCCAAAATCATTACCCTTCCTTTTGGCTTCGCCGTAGTCGGGTAATAATAGTAGCTGTTTATGTTGGGATTGTTTTCAAGTAAACATCATAAGTTCTTAGAAATGATTGGTCTTATCCCTAATTACAAATACAAATACAAAAATGTTTTATTCACGAAATTTGTTACAAAAATGGGTGGTTGTGTTTGGGGAATCCTTTTAAGCAATTTTTGCTTGTGTTAGGAGACCCCGCTCTTCCATAGCACAATAATTACAGCAGTAACAAATATGTGGGTTATTAAACTTATACTTAATTTTAATTACATACTAACTTTATTATTATTTACTTAATTTAAAAAATAAAATAAAAAATAAGATCAAAAACAAGAAAAATAGTGTAAACGTGTGTGTGTGATGATTGTGCGTGTGTATGTGTGTGTGTATGTGTATGCGAGTGAATGTGTGTGTGTGTATGTGTGTGGGTGGATGTGAGTGAGTGTGCGTGTGTATATGTGGTTCTGTTTGATTTTTAAGTGTCAGTTTTCGTGTGTCATATTGTTATTATGTATCTTGCTATTTAATGTTCTGTAGAAGTGCCTCAGTCTCTTCATACGTGAGTTTTTTTATCCAATTTGTGATGGTTTTCTTACAGTCATAAGTGGTTTTTGTGTATATGCATATTTTTTTGTTTACCTTATTGTATAGTTCGGCTGAGCGTTTATTGAATTGTCTGCTCGCAAACACGGTTTTAGTTTGAGAAACTGGTGCTACTAAGTCTTTCCTTCTTTTGGTTAATTTATCCGAATCAAATGGTAGGGTTTTATGTTTTCTCAAGACGGTTTGGATTATGTACAACTTTCTTATCGAGATTATATTACTGATAGCGTATAGGCTAGTTGTAGGGTATAATATGTTTTTAAAGTACATAATCTTAATGAGAGCACGCTGGGCTCGCTCTAAGTATATGAGCTTGGTTTTAGTTGCACCTCCCCAAACCGTGATACAGTACAGTAAAACCGATTGAACCAGAGCCAAGTACACCTCATTCAGGATGTTTCTAGTACACTCACGTTTACCGACTATTACTTTTGGAGCAATGTGACGTAGTGATTTAAAAATCCAGCTCAATCTCCTAACTCTATTTGTAACCTGTTCTAAATGCTGGTACCAAGATAAACGTTGGTCAATTACTACTCCCAGGTACTTGGTCTGAGAAATTTTGGAAATACCTAGACAGGCACACCGGTTATTTGTTGGATCTCCGCAGACATGTATTTTTATGTTAAAATCGTCACTTGGTTGTGTCCTGTTACTAACGCTAAAGCATACGTAATTAGTCTTGGATGTGTTCAGCGTGAGCAGGTTATTATTTAGCCAGCTGGCAACTTGAGCCATGCCCATTTCTGTTTTTAGTTTTACGTCGTGCCATGAGTTCCCAGTGAAAACGACAGAGGTGTCATCAGCGTACGAGAAGACTTTTGCATTTTCGATGTTCATGTTGCATAGGTCATTAATATACAAAAGAAAGAGGGTAGGGCCCAGTATGCTACCCTGTGGGACACCATATGTCACCTCCGTATGCTCACTGACATATTCTTCCATCTTGACCCTCTGCCTTCTTCTTGAGAGGTAGTCCTTGAATTAAATTTAAGCTTGTGTTTAAATGTAATGATTTCTTTTTACTTTGTTTTAAAATATTTTGTTTAGTGGGGGTGTTGTACTCTTTTTATTTGTAACAAAATGTTAAACTAGCAACACTGTCTATGGTTCTTGTCTATTACTTTTCTTATGTCATTAAAGCTGTCGTTAACCGAAAGTGTGCGTTTCAATAATAATACTACTTCAATGCAAAAGATTAACTCATTTTTTTAAACCTAAAGTCAGGTTGATGCTAGTGGGGCTTTGAGTACTGGTAGTGAAATTGAGACACCTCCAGCTGAAATAAATGATGATTTAGATATTGCTTCTTCTTCTGATTTGTTAACGTCTAAAGCTTTAACAGCCTGAACTCAGAATTTGCTTCAGATATCGGAAACTATATTTCTGCCAAAAATAATATACACGAATTAGTTGATGCAACTAAAGTTAATCTTTGAGTGCATCCACCTAACTTCATATGACTTACAAAATATAATAAAAACTGCTTAGCAACGTGCGTACGGATTTTTAACAAGATACCAAGCCACTTTAAAATATTAAAGTTAAGTTTATTAAAGATTAAATTGCACAAGTGGATGAATGCAGTGGCGTGCAGTGGTCTCCCACGGTGGGTAGGCCACGAAATATTGAAAACAAAAAAAAAAATATTGTCACATTTATAAAATTTGAAAATAAGCCTGTAAAAGTTATACCTAAATACAATTCAAAAACTCACCACATTATTCAAGGTTCAACTCATGTTACTCATGATTTTCTAACGATGCAAACAGTAGAAAGATTCGGCCACCTCAAATATCTCATCCAAGTGAGTGGTTGATAGTTACAAAAGTACAAAACACGTCACATGCAAGATAATATCCGAAACCTTTAGATACAACTTGCACCTTATCATTATACGATAATTGAGAAAACTTATTACCTTTAACATCTAGCAAACACACATTAACAACACAAACATCACAAGTAAATACCATTGTTATTATTTGTTAGGGGAATAAACAAATAATACACAACAAAGCTAATATTTACACTACTGTTATTAATGTTATCTAATATCTGACAATATCTGTACGTTTTCGGTTTCAAAACAAATCGCGCTATAAATTGCTTGTCACAACAATATGAAACAATATTATTGGCTTCCTTAAACGTAAAATATAATTTCTAATTTGCCGATAGAAAAATACTACCAAATAAAATTGTATCATTTTCATATCAAGTTTGTTCACAAAAGCGGTCAACAAAATTTTGCAGGATTATACGAAATCAATCAATGAAATGTGTTGTCAGTGCTGCACTCTATCTGTGGACGGAAGAGCGAAGACTGCTAAGCGCGAAATTCAAATTTCTTAATTTTCTTACATTTTTGCAATTTGCAGGCCAGTGCTAGGTTGTATGTTGATTAATAAATATGATTCGCGGCTGTAAGACGTATGTAGTCAGTATTCAAGCTAGCACTGGCCTGCAAATTACAAAAAACGTACAAAATAAACAAATTTGAACTTCGCGCCGGAGTTCGCGGGCTGAAGATGGCCACGCATGTGACGCATGACGCATCCAATCGTAGCCTTGTGTTGTTGCAGCCAATCACAGGCCACCTCCACTCGCAGGAGCTGGCATGCATGTGTGCGGTTCATATACACGGAAATATGCACCGATCATTCACCGAAGTGACGCTGTGTGCGTAAAATTATGAATGGGTTTTAGGCTACTTGAATACTAGCCTAAGCAAGCCTGTAACTACAAGATTCGTACGCGAAAAATTGCTCTAAGTATTTTAACAGGAGTTTGAACTTTTAAATTATTTTGTACATAGTGTTATTTGATTACATGGTTAATTAGTTATAAGAAATGCTCAGTTAGTAAGGTAGGCTAAGCCTAAGAGCCTTTATAGGGCGCACGCCACTGGATGAATGAATACAATTTCTATAGTTTAAAAGAATTTATTGAATATAAATTTTGAGCATCGTAACATTTTGCTATACTCTGAAATTTTGCATGCTATGTTTTATCTTAGCTAAACATGTATGAACTATTTTAATTTTATTTAACACCATTTTAGACCATGTTTTTATGCAAATAAATGATTTATTATTATTATTATTATGATTAGCCGGACCAAGTTTTGCAAAAACACGGAAAAACGTACAAAAACATGCTAAAAAATCACATCTTGAAAAGTTTCACTGGCTTGTACTATCACATAAAAATCAAGGACTTTATTGTAAATATTGTGCGTTATTTGTGACTCCATCTGCCACTGATTTCGTTAGATCTAACCCTGAACGTCTTGTAAAATAACCATTGAAAGCCTTTAGCAACTTAACTTATTAGGTGAAGGCGGGTTATTTCTGCAACATCAACGTAATTATTACCATAATGGCTGTTGAAAGTGAGAAGAACTTTTTGGCGTATTATCATAAACCTGAGGTTGATATTGCTAACCAGGTTTCTACTCAAAGAATGACTCAAGTGGCAGAAAACAAAGATCGGTTATGACCAATTATAAAAAAGTATATTGTGTGGTTGTTAAAATGTTCCATTACGTTGCCATAGAGACGATGGCCAGATTGTTACCACGAACACCGATTGTAGTGACGTCTCCTCTTCAGAAGGTTTCCGACCTCTGTTGAAATTTAGAATATATGCAGGCGACTCAGTTCTCGAACACCACTTAACATCAACAAGTTCTACAGCGACTTACATAAGTAAAACAGTACAAAACGAGCTCATAGACATTTACAAAGAAAGAATTCAGGACACTATTTTACAGAACGTGAGAAAAGCTAAGTATTTCTCCATTCTTTTTGACGAGACTACAAACCTTCCTCATACCGAACAGATGAGTCTATCATTCAGATATTTTAATGAAGGTATAATTAAGGAAGATTTTGTATGCTTCTGCGACGCTTACGAAATGCTTCAATGTGAAGAAGGAGATAGCTCAGACTGCACAAAAGAACTAGGGTTAACAGGTATCGCATTAGCGATTAGAGAAATTGTGGAAAATCACTGCTACAGATACTGCTACTTACTTCTACTGATATAGATTTAGCTTTCTGTGTAGGGATAGGAACTGACAGCTGTTCAGTTATAGCATCCGACGTAAAAAGTGCTGTTCGGGAACTCTAAAAAGGCTTTTCTCGTTAATCGTTGTCCTTGTAGAAATCATGCTTTGCAAAAACAGAACAGGGCAACGCATAAATTTTCTTTTTTTATTTCGATACGACAAAATACTAGTACCAACAAACCGATGTGGGCGACTGTCCTCACACTCCTTAGCTAGCATATCCTGAATATTAACCTTGTAACGTTTGGTGTATTTAAGATCCTTTGACATTTTCAGTTGAAGGCCTATATACTTCGATCAATAATGTACTAGATTCCCGGTAAGCGCTTCAAAAACGGCCCGAAATATAAGACCACAAACGTATTTGTGGTCTTATTTCAAATTAGTATGGTCCAATCATAGCCAACATTAAGACGTCAAAATGCCGCAGTATGCGTTCAAAAACTGCGTAAATAACCACCGTAACACCAAGGTTTTGGAAGGAATATCTTTTTTTCGGTAATTTAATATCATTATGTGCTTTTTTATAATATTTAAACATAATTAAACTGTAAATATAATTAAATCAGCGAATATTATAATTGTTTGGCCAATGTTTGTTAGAACGCACCAACTATTGTCTCATGTTCTTGAACAGGGAACGCTAGTTCCGCAATAGAATAAGCACGACATTGTACACAAAATGCTTTTAACCGTATTGCTTAGAGTTTAAGTTTCATTTTAGAATGAATATTTTTGTACTGATGACTTTTTACTTAGGAGCGACATTTAAAATGTTTTGCTTCTAATCTTTCTCCGATGAAAGGGCTTAAATAAATATACTTTACAATGATAATTAAACGTTATGCTTAAGTGTTAAGGTTTATAATCATCTGAAGTTGTTAATAATATTGAACTTTTTTCTAAGATGTTATGTAGATGTTTACGTGTGTGCAAACGTGGCCACTTGAGCGACTTAGTTTTGTTCCTGATGCTTAATCTAGTACTATTATTGATCGAAGCCTATATACCTAGAAAGTGCCAATGGATAGCTCTCAGGAACAGCAAGGTCATCCGGCTTATACTTCGATCAATAATGTACTAGATTCCCGATAAGCGCTTCAAAAACGGCCCGAAATATAAGACCACAAACGTATTTGTGGTCTTATTTCAAATCAGTATGGTCCAATCATAGCCAACATTAAGACGTCAAAATACCGCAGTATGCGTTCAAAACCTGCGGAAATAAACACCGTAACACCAAGGTTTTGGAAGGAATATCTTTTTTTCGGTACTTTAATATCATTATGTGCTTTTTCATAATATTTAAACTGTAAATATAATTAAATCAGCGAATATTATAATTGTTTGGCCAATGTTTGCTACAACGCACCAACTATTGTATCATGTTCTTGAACAGGGAACGCTAGTTCCGCAATAGAATAAGCACGACATTGTACACAAAATGCTTTTAACCGTATTGCTTAGAGTTTAAGTTTCATTTTAGAATGAATATTTTTGTACTGATGACTTTTTACTTTGGAGCGACATTTAAAATGGTTTGCTTCTAATCTTTCTCCGATGAAAGGGCTTAAATAAATATACTTTACAATGATAATTAAACGTTATGTTTAAGTGTTAAGGTTTATAATCATCTGAAGTTGTTAATAATATTGCACTTTTTTCTAAGATGTTATGTAGATGTTTACGTGTGTGCAAACGTGGCCACTTGAGCGACTTAGTTTTGTTCCTGATGCTTAATCTAGTACTATTATTGATCGAAGGGCTTATAAAATAATAACATAAAGTGAAAACGACCAAACAGACTAAAGTCAGCCAAACAACACAAAAGTTATAACCAATAAAACTTTTGCTTCTATCATCCTGGGATTCCTATAACGGCAGATTCCATCAAAACAAAATTGCTAGACATTAGATTTGCCAAGTCACGAGAGTGAAGCTAGCGGAGCTTTTATCATTCGTTCGAACAAGGGAAAACAAAATACTAATTTATCTATGGCCGGGAAAAATGATGTTGGTACCACTGATTCATCAAATTCAAACGTCAAACAGATAGAGTTTTATCGATGAAAGCAAACTGGGCATCACAAAACAGTGTCGAAATAAAAACAAAACAAATGAACGCATTTAGTGCGATATTCCTGACTGATGTAAATAGCAATAAAGATTGGTATGTGGACTCTGGCGCAAGTGCTCATGTAATTGCTGAATCAAACAAACGTTTGCTAAATTATAAGCCTACCGATTTTTTTAGAAATAAGATTCCTACCCGGAGATCTTCAGATCACGACGTGCGTTATAGACTCAGAGTACAACATATATAAGTAAACAATCTCTTGTGCATACATAACCTGACTACAAACCTTCTATCCGTGAGTAGGATGATATCTAGTGGCAACAGAGTGGTTTTCAACGAAAATGTGTACCACTTTTATAATAAGTCAGTGAGTGTATAAGGTCCAATTAAAATAGGTGAACAAAATTCCAGAAATCATTCAGACCACCAAAATAAGGACGATGGTAAAAAAAATAATAAGAAAAACGCATTTAAGTACCTACTCATAGAGGATGAGTTTGTTCTAGAGTGCCGGCAATTTATTACTTTAAGTCAAAAAAAAAAACAGCTTATTTAATGTTTTTTTTTGTTTAGATATGTTTGGTTAGACCTACTGAACGCTGTGTTAAAATTTGTCCACCTATTTTAATGGGACCTTATATATCGGAGAAGCTACCCAAGTAACACATAAGCAAAATAACCGTACACATTGGGAACATTTTACAATTCATTGATGAATATAGTTTGTATAGCTTTGGGAATAGCCAAATGCTGAATCAGGTTGAGTATGGACCCTTAAAATTCTTAACGCTGAATAAATTCTGTATTTCTGTCTTTCCCTTCTTTACGCTGAAAAACTAATCACCGTAAGATTGTTATACAGACGTTATTTAGCTTAATGCATTCCAAGTGGCTTAAAGCGGTTTCGTCGGCAGCATGTATCGGAATAACCATAGTCTGTATTGCTATTATTAAAGCGGTACTAAGCTAGTAGTAGCGTTTGAAATAGCTAATTTCTGAATAAAGTATCACATTCTGAATAATATTGTTCCATAATTCTGATAAACAGCTTGATACTGAATAATTGTTTTTATTTTTATCTTTAAATTGGACAAGGTTCTAGCAGCTGAATAAACAATATTATTTATGTTTTTATTAAGGTTTTGTTAGTATAATAGAGTTTCAAACTAACTTATTCAAATTATTGACCACATACCGCCCATAGCTTAATAACAGCTTAACTAAAATATTATTGCACGTATTTTGTTTGCGTTGTTACATTATGAATCGAAAGTCGTGGAAAAAACGTAAGAGAACCACTTATATCAAAAATGTGATGATTATGGTCTGAAATAAAGTTATTATATAAAAAGTAGTTGTACAAGTTTTTCTGGTCATCAAAGGATTTGTGAAAATAGTTTAAACGAAAGTGAACCCGATCTCAGCCAGCAGACGTGTTTGCCTTGTCGTGGAGAGGGTTCCGTCCCCCATAAAAATCAAACAGCTGCAGCATTGAGATTTACGCAAGAAGAAATTGCATCTGATGGCAGCTGTACAGAAATCGAAAATTAATAATAATATATTTTATACCATACCTACTCTAAAAAGCTTATTGCTTACTTACACAAACTCCTTGCGCTAAGATTCGAAATTCAAAACTCTTTGGTGCAAATAAATTCTCGAGATTTGATTGGTTGATATTTGCGACAAGGAGTGACTCCGGAATCATTTCGTTCTAAAGCAGCAGTTACAGTAGATGATTTGTTGCCGCCAAAATCTCGGGGAAAACATACAATTTGTTCTGCTACTGGAAAACCACGATTGGCGCCAATTCCTTCATTTTCAATTTTGATTTTAATTTAATATTTAATCCTTTGTTGTTTTATTACTGATTATATAATAAAATGTGATAAATATAAATACCATGCTCCTATTTATTTTCTCACAGTCAATGGTAAAAAGTAGAGTACACAACACGCGAATAAAAAAAATATCTCGGTACTTATATCCCTCGCTCCGCTCAGGATTCTAATCTAGAATCCCTCGCTACGCTCGTGATTCTACTCTAGAATCCTTCGCTGCTCTCGGGATCCAACTTCGTACCTCGAATTAAATTCCCTTTTTATTCACTTGTTGTATAATCTACTATTTATTTTGAGACCAAGTTTGTCCATAATGCTTACCGCGCGCTCCTACCGTGTGAAGGTGGAGGGATACGCTTATTAGTGACAGAGTCGAGGTGCGGAGTGGGGTGGCACAGGGCTCCCGATGTGGACCAATTTGTTACCTTATGCATGTTAACACCTTGTGCCGAGTGCTACAGCATTGTTCAGCGTATATGTTTGCAGATAACCTGAGCAAAATTTGCTCCAGAACTAACATAGATGATACCTACCAGCTAGTTCAACAAGATTATAGACGCGGTTGTTAAATGGTCGCACGACAATGGCGTTATATTAATTTAGCAATAAATATAAGACTAAATTCATATTAATCCATTCGCCATATTTACAACCCCACAGTGCGACTCCACCTTTATTTACCCACGATTATACATGTCACCATAATAACTTACTGGACTGTAAATGTAAACCTATCGAAAGAATTGACTGTGTAACCTACCTTGGCATGAAAATAGATGAGAACTTTTCCTGGTCCCAACTAGGGCTTTCAATCCGGAGTTCCGGAGTTACGTAACTCCGCAGCTTTGGAGCGATTTTAAGCATTTTCAAATCCGGAGTTGATATAGAACACCGGAACTGAAACCGGTTTTCAAAAACAATGTAAACATTATTTACAAAACGACGTAAAACGCATCCTCTGAGCATGAATTTAGTGAACAATCTAAGAAAACGAATAAAAGAGAGAAGACTCGCAAAAATAATCGGAACTCTACACTACCTTCACGACTGCGAAGATTTTTTTTCATTAGAAGATAATACTTTTAGACCAGTGTCTCCAACAACGCCGTAATTACGGTAAACCTACCGTAATTTGAACATATTTACCACCTACCGTAGACATGTTCAATTCTACCGTAATTTCGTCTTACGTTATTTCGCTATGAGTGATGCCTTAAAAATTATGCACCCAACCTAACATACAGTTTATTTTTATTTGAAACAATGTTTAAAATGACAACACATGCATAGACAAGTAGACGAAAATTAAGCGACCAAATTAAGAAGTTATTGAATACAGTACTGCAGTAGAACTTAACCGAACAAAATGCAAAGGGCATTTTGTCATTTTTAATTTATGTTTACCATTTTTTCACAATAGTTTTATCGCGCCTCGCAACTGACTTTATATATTGAAAAACGTCGTCGGAGCGACCAGCCCCCCTATTGCGTATCTTTTTAACGTCAGTGGCTATCAGAAATGTCCATAGATTAACTGTAAATTGGTTATGGTTTGGTACATTTTTTTCTTAAAAACTCACCATTTGACAGTTATTTGATAGACATTAAAAGTTATCCACTGTCATTAAAAGATACACAATAGCCCTGCTGGACGTTCTAGTGGATATAGACAAAATGTTATCTGACAGTAACAATTCCAGTGATGATAGCGACGATGGACCTTCCAGTAGTAAGCGCGCTAAAAATAAGTCATACATACAAAAATTTCGACCAGAGTGGCTGAAAATTAAAGACTTTTCCTCGTGGCTTCGCGAATACCCAGAAGACCCATTTAAAGCAAAGTGTTCGCTCTGTGATACCACCATGCGGGCTGATATAAGTGTGCTGAAACGTCATAACGCAGGTTCAAAGCATCAAAGTTAGGTAAAGATTAAATCTATTCAACCACCAATTATAAAAATGTTGCAAACTTCAAAATTGCATACAGAAGAAGATAAAGCAAAATATGCAGAGTTCAAACTAGCAGCATTCATGGCCGAACATAAAATACCACATGCAAGTATGGATCATCTATCGGATTTTTTAGTCGACGCATTTCCGGATTCTAACATTGCGAAACATGTAAAAATGAAACACACTAAGCTGCAAGTTATAATAAACAATGTCTTGGGCGATTCGGAAAAAGCGGCTATAAGCGCCGATTTAAAATCACAAAAAATTTCTGTACTTATCGATGAAAGCACCGACATTACATCTACAAAAACTATGTGTGTTGTTGTTCGTTATTATGACCCGAAGATAGGGCGTGTGGTCAGTCGACTTTGGGACCTCATTGATCTTTTTGGCGAAGATAATGTAGATCACACTACAACTGCAAAACGCCTATTCGAAGTCCTAATTAAACCATTCGAAGAAAATTGTGTGCCGCTAAAAAATATAATTGGGTTCGGATCAGATGGTTGCAATACAATGATGGGCTGTAACAATTCGGTTTCATCAAGATTCAGGCAGTTATGTCCAGGAATAACCATTATAAAGTGCGTTTGTCATTCGCTGCACTTATGCTCGAGCGAGGGATGCAAAGAGCTACCACCCGAATGCGAAAAATTATCTCGTAAGTTCGTAACATCTTTAATGCATCTGTCTTGTCTTGTTGTCTTGTGTCCGCCTTGTTTCTAAATTATTTCTAAATTATTACTGCCCTGCCTACTAACATAGTTTATAAGTTACAATTGTTACTAACCATTAAGGATCATTGTTATCTGAATAAATAAATGTATATATATAACCACTTTAAAACTAGCAGTAAGCGGCAAAGTCAACTTAAAGCTTTTCAAGTGTTTTGTGATGCAAAAAATGTTGCGACCAGCCCAAACTAGATGGCTCTCCTTATCAGCCGTCGTCGAGAGGATCCTAGAGCAATGGGAGGCTCTTAAACTTTACTTTGACGATAAATGGCTTGAAGATCAGGAATGCCGTGAAATACACACTGCTTTGAGAGACCCCATTCAGAAGGCTTACTTTTATTTTCTTTCGTGGATGTTGCCAAAGTTCACACATATATACACATACACTCCTTTGCAAAAAAAACGGGCACCTTAGGAAATTTACGTTCTAAGGTCGATTTGAGTTAATTCAATGAAATTTAATTGTTTGACGTAGTCTGTATACTTATAATCGTGTAAATTAATACGCGAGAAGTGAACTGTGGCAATTTAAAAAAAAAACTATGAATTCTTTAAAACCGATGTACACGGCCAAACAATAAGAAGTGGTCGGCAATAAAGACAAGAAGATTTTTTTACTTTCTTTAATTAAATAAAGTTACAAATGTAATAACCTAATAACGAGTGTGACCTCCTCTTGCCAAAATCACAGCTTGAATCCTTCTGGGCATGCTTTCCACGAAGTTTTTAATGACGTTTTGAGGAATACGTTCCCACTCTTCTGCAATGACTCTTTTTAGCTCCCTGATGTTTTGTGGAGCATGTTGCACTGATCTTACCCGTCTCTTTAGAACATCCCAGACATGCTCAATTGGATTGAGGTCAGGACTTCGAGCTGGCCAATCTAAACGACGGATCCCAACTTCTTGCATGTACGCTTCCACGTCGCCAGAACGGTGCGGGCGAGCATTGTCGTCCATAAAAATGGAATCTTCCCCAAGTGCAGTCAATGCGGGTTGTGCATATGGAATTAGGACTTCCATTATGTACCGGTGTGCATTTAATGTTCCATTTTCTATGAGAACTAACTCCGTACGCCCCGTCGAATTAATTGCTGCCCAAAACATAACGGAGCCTCCGCCATAGGGAGTGATTTCTTCGAAACACACTTCCGCATAGCGTTCCCGTGGTCTTCGTAGCACTCGCCGGCGTCGGTCCTCTCCACACAAAGAGATTCTAGCTTCATCAGAAAACAATACTTTATTCCAGTCCTCCAGAGTCCATGAAGCACAGTTTCGAGCAAACTGAAGTCGAGCAACACGGTGCTCACGGAGTAATTTAGGTCCCCGAGCCGGGCGGTAACTCCTGATATTGGCAGCCAAAAACCTCCTCCTGACGGTCCACAAGCTAACTTCTACTCCTCTTACTTCTTCAAGGCTCTTCTTCAGGTCCACACTTGACGCCTTACGATTCCGCAAGGCCTGACTCACCAAAAAGCGGTCATCTCTTGGTTCTGTGCGTCGTTTTCTTCCCGAACCGGGTCTTCTTTTGACCGAACCGGTCTCTTGATACCGTTGCCAAGTCCTCTGGACAGTTGAACGACTCACATTTAGCCGCTGAGACACGTAAGTTTGCGAACAACCTTCTTCAAGTAGGGCTATAATTTTACCGGCCCTTATCGCTTTATCACTCATGTCAAAAAGTGGTATTTAATGTAAAAAGAAAGATAAAATTGTTTAATTTGCAGAAAATATCCAAAAAGTTTAAAAATTTTAGTAATCAGTAATAAAATCGTTTCAGCAATTCGCGCCATTAGTAAAGCAATTTTACAATAATCATTATTTTCCTTTTGTTAATTTCAAAATTTAAATTTGGAACGTACAGAATCATGCCAGGGGGTCTAAAATGGCCACTTTAGCAGATCAGAATATGAATTGACCTTTCAAAATAGTAACTGCGTCTGTGACCATTTTACGAATTTAACGCAATTCATATTGTTTTCCTATTATTACTTACCTATGATCTATTTTCCTTAATGGTCCCAGACGCTGTTACTATTATGAAAGGTCATTTACGCTTTTTGACGCAATTCCTATTATGAACTGCTAAAGTGGCCGTTTTAGACCCCCAGGATTCTTCAAATAACATGCCAATACATCGTCAAATTAATAAAACCTCTTACTTGTCCTTCTTCATTGAAGTAGAGAAAAAAATATGAAGTGCCCGTTTTTTTTGCAAAAGAGTTTATTTTCAAAGTGAAAATACAGTCTTACCAGAAATGCACTTAAAAATGCAAGAACTATATAGAGAGCTGCAGCTTCTGTTATGTAAATAATACACCGCTCGACAGTATTGACCCCACAGACGAACGCAAACATATACGATCAGATGATATTTATTAAGGTCTTGGTGTTCAAAAACAGTTGTCACTTCCAGAAGTTATTGCTGATGTCAATTCTGTGAAACAATTGCGAGAAAATTGCAAGAGATTCATTGTTCAGGCAGCGGTTGGCATAAGAAAAAGATATAGCCTAGATGACAAACTGTTTATTGCAGTTTCCAATTTTAATAACGAAAATTGCATGTTTGCAACTGAAAAGAGACAACCATCATTGGCTTCAACATTCAACTTATTGCCCCGAATATCTCCCAAGAAACTTGATGTCCAGCAGATTTTAGACGATGAATGGCGGTATTTTCCGAATTACATTGCCCAAAACAAATGTGATTTAGACGTCAACGATCCTCCAAATGTATTTTGGCATAAGGTGTCAGAAATCAAAAATAAAGAAGACTCACGACCAGTCGGACCATTCTATAATTTAGCACATTTTATGCTAGGAATGCTGTCATTGCCCCACTCTAACGCCGATTGCGAGCGCATTTTCAGTCACATTACTGACTTGAAAACTAAAAAAGGGAATCAATTATCTACAAAATCTATTGCTGGGAATCTATTTACGCAGCAACTCACTAAGAGAACAGGAAAAAACTGCGTAGATTTCCATCCTACTGATAAAATGATTAAAAGTATTAATGTTTCTATGTACAAAAAGGCTGAAACGCCTGAAAATTTATGTTTAATTGTGAAATAAAGTTACCGTAAATTTACCGTATTTTTAATTTTTATTCTACCGTAATTTTCCGCCAAATACCGTATTTTTAGACTCGCAACACCGTAATTTTGACAAATGGAGTTGGAGACACTGCTTTTAGAAAACCAAATAATGAACAGATATCTGAGGCAATTGTTGAAACTTTGAAAAGGCTAAAATACCGCGTAAACTTGCCATCTATTTTGATTGATTTGATTTGAAAAAAAATCACCAACTGTTGCACCTAAGTGTTGCAGGGCAGCTGGAGGAAAATAAAGCACCTCTTCTGCTTATTTGGATCTAGAGACAGTAATTTTTTAAACAAAAAGGTTCTTTTTTATTAAAAACTAGCTAAACCCGCGCATGCGTTGCAATGCATTTTTCCTACCTACCTATCTACTACCCTACCCTACCGACTACCCTACCTACTAGCCTACCTACTACCCTACCTACCCACATACTAAAAAAAAAAAAAAAAGTATCCTATGTATGTCTGGTTCTTAGCTACTTCCCTACCAATTTTCAGCTAAATCCGTCCAGCCGTTCTTTAAGTAACCTTTTTTACCTTTTCTTTTTTTTTCATTGTTTTTAATATGTATTCTGCTATTCTGGGCGGAGACAAATCCAACAAATCAAAAACCATGAAAATTGGTCCAGCAGATCTCGAGTTATAAGTGTTGTAACAAACACGACAGTTTTTTTATATTATATATATAGATTATATTAGGTTATCTTGCCAATCCGGATTTGATTGCTAAACATCGTAACTAGCACCGGAGTTGATTGCCCTAGTTCCATGTAGACTACAATTCTAGTAAATTAAGAATATTATTACATAAAATATACCACCTAAACTTAAAAGTTCCTATTAATATATTAAGATGTATTTATATGTCATTAGTTGATTCTATAATGAGTTATGCTCATGACAGATATAGAACAATCCTTTCCTCAGAAACGTTAAGGGGATGGTCTCCAAGAGGACCAAAAAGAGACCCATTTCTACTCCTCGGGAGAGAAAGGCAGAAGGGATGGAGCCGACGGAGGCGGCCGGGACGCAATTTACAAAAGCTATACCATTAGAGTCAAAGTGCAAACTGAACTGGCTTAGCTTTTGTATGACAAAAACTTGACCAAACCCTAATCTATTCTAGTTCAGAAATTGACCGAAATCGCGTAGACTTTGTTAGATGAATTCATTCTAATATTGCAGCAACAAATGCTATTCAATTTGAGACCCATAAATTAACCGATTGTTAGCTTCAATAATATAATATTACAATAATTAAATTACTCGTTTCTATTACCTACTAGAAAAAAACACTACATACCCACCTACTTGTTGCGAGTAAAAGTTAATTAATTAGTTTACGTTACATATTTTTTTAGTACAAATAATTAATAAAACTTAAATATTTTTACTTTCGTATCTTTTTAATATAAAATACAAAACGCAGATAATTGTTTTTAACCCCCGAAGCTAGAACGACGGGGTGTTATAAGTTTGACGTGTCTATCTGTGTGTGTGTGTCTGTCTGTGGCATCGTAGCTCCGTATTTGCCTGTGAGTGGATAATTAGACAATGGTAAAAAAAATCTGCGGTAGATTGTATGATTTATCATTTTGAACTGGTTGAAATAGGTTAAGTTAGGTTAAAACACTGTAGCCGTTGTTCACTAAACAACCGCTACTTCCAAGTTGCTCGCAGGAAGTTAGAATAAACTTAGGTATTATTATACTCGTAATACGTAACCGAACGAACATGTCGGCGCCGATCAATCGCGTTCGCGATAAACAAAATGTGGAGGTGAGCCTCTACTCGACTAGGTTTTGTCCGTGCATTTTCTTTGGAAAAATCAAGGCAAAAGCTAATCCATTTGAGTAAGTTTTTTTACTGCGATAGATGAGGTATATTATATAACGAAGTGATGTATCTAAAAATAAAGATTATGCTATTATAGTGTTTACATAAACACAAGAACGATTGTAGTATTTCTCAGGATCTATCCAACTGATCAAGTTGATTTTTGTTTTTACTTGAGGTACTTTATAGGTAATTTTTTTTGGTGTAATTATATTTTATGAGTAATTGTTAAATAATGAAATATTACAGAACACCCGCCATCTTGATGTCAATATGGTGGGTGTATCTTAATTTTGAAATAACTCCGTTCTGCAGGAGGTACAGATTTTTTAGAGCTAGGTACAGAATAGTACATTTTAGGTAAATTATTATGGTAAGTACTATAATTTGATTTAGGTACTATAGTACACCCGCCATTTTGACTCTCACAGTATTTACGCCATTAAGGGAAATGAGAGGGGTGTGCATAATCGACACGTTTAAATTAAAGTTCAACTGCCCTCCAATTCTCCAGCTCAAACGACAAGACATGAGAAACTTCTGACGTTCAACCAAAAATCAACTGTCATCAATTTGTCACAGATAGAATAACACTTTTGATCAATTGAGCAACTAATACTAAATGCAAAATAACTAAAATATAACAGTCGGCCATTTTGAACTTTACGAGTCCTCTCGTACCTGTTAATTTAATTGAATTTAAACAATGCAACAAAGAATCGGTAAGTATGAATTACACTTAAGAAAACAATAAGAAACTGAAATCGTACAATCATTCATGTTTCTATTTTAATACTGCTTCGGTCATCTAGTAAACCTTAAATAATTGTTCCATCAATTTAAAAATAAAGCGTTACTCGTATACAATACCTATGTGCTTTAAAAGTAAAAAACGGCAAGTGTTTTTTTTTTCTGTTTGATATATTTATTTATAAAATCATTTCAATAAAGTCGATGTAGGTACTAAGTGAGAAATAACGGCAATATTACAAAGACACCAAATAACACCATTTTATCCAAAAATATATTAAGTTTAACAAGATTTTGCCATCAACTACATATTAAATAAGAACACCATTCTAATGATCGGAATAATTTATATATAATCAGTAAGTAAGTAAGTAAGAACGCAAAAACAGACCCAAGTAATTATTTACTTATAGACCAATTTCCCTCCTTCCAACAGCATCCAAAGTCTTCGAACGCGCAATGTGTGATCGTGTATATTCTTTTTGTGAAAAATATAAGATTTTCGATGACTGCCAAAATGGTTTTCGAAAAAACAGATCTACCACGCTAGCTGTTTATAAATACATCCAAGAAGCATTCAATATTGTAAATAATAAACAATATGCAATAGGGATATTGCTCGATATGACAAAGGCCTATGACAAAGTTCAATTTAAAATACTATTAAATAAGCTTAATGGAATAGGAATACGCGGGAAAGCCCATGACTGGTTCGCATCATTTTTAGAGGATAGAAAGCAATTAGTCGAGATAGAATATTATAATAAAAAATCAAAAGAAGTACAGCTAATTAGATCTGATGTAAAAACAGTACACGCTTCAATTCCCCAGGGAAGTGTAATAGGTTGCCTCCTTTTCCTAATATATATAAATGACCTCCCCAAAACCATAGACGGCCCTTGTGTTCTTTTTGCGGATGATATCTCAATCCTTACCTCATGCCAAACAAATGCTAATTTACATGAAAAACTTACAACTATTCTCGAGAAAACTATAAACTGGATGCATGACCATAATCTTGAAATAAATTTTACTAAAACTAAATTAATAACATTTCACCCCTGGCAGAAAAACCAAATAAATGTAAATTTTACTTTTAACCAACAAAAAATAGAAACAGTTAATAATTTCACTCTCCTAGGTTTAACTATAGACACAATCATAAACTGGAAAACACACATACAGACAGTTAAATCAAAAATCTCAAAGTTTTCATATGCCCTCCGCGAAATTAAAAAGACAACAAACCTACAAACCGCTTTAACCACTTATTACGCGTATGCCCACGCTTGGTTAAACTATGGCATAATCTTATGGGGAAACAGCACAGACGCCCATTATTTACCCTCCAAAAAAAGTTAATTAGAATAATTACAAATATAGAATCAACAGACAGTTGCAAGCCTTACTTCCAGAAACACAAGATTCTCACGTTAGTTAGTATATATGTATTGGAATTATGTAAACTAGTCCGCAAATATCCGGATTCTTACAGCACACGGGGAGACGTACAAACTAATTATTCGTTGCGACACAAAAATAGACTGAATTTGCCACCTTCCCGTCTTAAACTACACCAATCTAGTCCATATAAAAAAATATTATGTAAGCTATGTCTAAGTTTTCTTTGAATAAACATTATTATTATTATTATTTTCGGAATGTGTTTTTTTCTTCTCAGCTTAGACTGGATTTTTACCACATTTACGGGTCGAAACCAAAGCAAATGTAGCGTGTGGTGTGTGTGTGTGTGTGTGTGATGTGTGTGAGTTTTTTTTTATTTGTTGTGTGGTGGTCCTATTTCATTCTCTTCTATTTGCATAAACTTCCTAACTATTCTGCATGTATTTAAAATCGCAGCTTTTTGTAGTGTAATGTAGAGAGTTTCTTTAAGGTCTAATAATTTTAAGCTATGGAGGAGATGATTTGGGATTACCCCTGTTGTGGAAAGGACTATTGGGACTACATACACTTTTTCTTGTTGCCATAATCTTGTAACTTCTTCTTTCAATTCTGCGTATTTACTTATTTTTTCAGTGATTGTTTTCTGTATGTTGTGCGTGTTGGGGACGGCAATATCTATCAGGTAAGTAATTTTGTTTATTTTGTCCTGTAGGATTATATCCGGCCTGTTGTGATGGGTCGTCCTATCAGAGAGAATACCGCGATCGTAGAAGAGCTTATGTGTTTCGTTTTCTAGGGTAGGTAATGGTTTATAATTATAGTAAGGAGTGTTGGTATTTTGGATGAGTGTATGTTTGAGTTATTATTATTATTATATTCCATGTCCATAAAAATATATAATAAATTACCAGAAAACATAAAGCAACAAAAGAAAACCAATATATTTGTAAATAAATTAAAGCAATACTTAATTAAAAAAAGCTACTATACAATACACGAATATTTAACAGATAAATCCGATGATAATACATAATTATAACGTTTAACCAGGTACTAATAAAATTAAAGTTAAAACAAAACTTTTGAAACCAAGTAGGTAAACAAATAAGTAATTTAAAAAATATAACTAACTAAATAATTAAAAAATAGATAGACAGCTAAAATATTAATAGAATAAGTTAATAAATATAGATATATAGATTAATAGATATAAGATAGGTATAGAAATAATACCAACTTGAATATTATAAGAAGCAAAGCGCTCTTCCTCTCTCTAATTATTTTATATAGAAAATTGGTGTGCCCGACAGGGTCCATAATTGTGTCTAAAATTATTTTATACCACCTGTAAAAATGTACATTATGGATTGCAATAAACAATTTGAATTTGAATTTAACTTTTCAAATTTCACTGCGTCCTAAATGGACGACTTAAGTTCACTACTTAAAATTAGTGCAATTCGTACACTGAGAAAAATTGATTTCTGGCTTAAGGTGTATTCCGCCTTCGACGGCTAAATTGTAATGACGCGAGGCGATTTTGTAACGCTTACGGGTATTTTGTCTTAGCTAGGCGTTTCCGTTAAAATGGTACGTCTTTTATGATAAACACTAACCGACAAAAATGTGTAAGGCAGTCTTGGAATTCAACTTTATACTGTTAATACAGCAGTAATGGACTACATAATGCGCTTTAAATTTACGACGTCGAACATGTGGTGAATATCACCGTAATTATGGCAATATTTACCTTAAATTAAGGCGATATAATACTTCAATAAAAACTAAACAAACGTAAACATAAGTCATAAACAAACTTTCGAAAGCGTCATAAATAATCTTTAGCATGGCAATATTTACCTTATAATAAGGCGGAATATACTTCAGTCACAACAATTTGAACGTAAACATAAAGTTTTTCAGCGACGTATGTATTCGGCAATATAAACGTATAATGTGGCCACATTTGCCCTATCATAAGGCGAAATATGCTTAGATTACGACGAATCAAATGGTAACCTTAGGTTATATAACGACGTACATATACGGCACACATAAACGTAAATATGGCAATATTCACCTCATCATAAGGCAAAACATGGTCAAGTTACGACTGATTGAACGGTAACATTACGTCATATAACGACTTACATATTTGGTCAAAGCAACCGTATATTAGGCAATATTTGTCTTATCGTAAGGCGAAATATGCTTAGATTACGTCGAATCAAATGGTAACCTTAGGTTATATAACGACGTACATATACGGCACTTATAAACGTAAGTATGGCAATATTCACCTTATCATAAGGCAAAAAATGGTCAAGTTACGACTGATTGAACGGTAACATTACGTCATATAACGACGTACATATTTGGTCAATGCAACCGTAAATTTCTCAACATTTGTCTTATCATAAGGCGAAATATGCTTAGATCACGACGAATCAAATGGTAACCTTAGGTTATATAACGACGTATATATACGGCACATGTAAACGTAAGTATGGCAATATTCACCTTATTATAAGGCAAAACATGGTCAAGTTACGACTGATTGAACGGTAACATTACGTCATTTAACGACATACATATTTGGTCAATGCAACCGTAAATTTGGCAATATTTGTCTTATCATATGGCGAAATACGCTCAAGTTACGACTAATCAAACGGTGAATAACGTCTTATAACGACTTACATATACGTCGAATGAAACCGTAGATTTATTGCAATATTGACCATTAGGATAAGGCGAATGATACTCGAGTTGGGTACAATTTAATCAAACGTTTAAAAAGTCGGATAACGACTTATTCGGCTAATAATTATAAGCGTAAATTTGGCAATATTTCCCCTTTCATAAGGTCAATAAGACGTACCTACATAATATTTGGTGAATGAAACCGTAGATAGATATGGCAATAGTACCTATCTTATGATGGTGACAATTTTTAATTTATTCAAACGTTTACGGCGTTTACGCATTCGGCAAATTAGGGTTAAAAAACCTGGCCTTGTGCAATTCGACAAGCGCACTGAGGGTTACCGTACAAACCTACTTATATTATGCTACCTACGTATGTACCTACTTATATTAAAAATTGAAACAATATAAGTAGGTTAAGTAATATCTACCTGCTGAGTAGGTAACTGAGTGTGGAACACAGAACTCGTTGGTTGGAACTGGGTAGGTGTATTATGTAGGAACGACAAAGGTACCTTATTTACCTTAAGAGCTTATGGTACCTCAAACGCGAGTTTTATAATGCGTAAAAGTATATGATTCACTGCAGTAATCAACATCTGAAAAATATATGATATTCTTCAGGATATACGCTAGTGACATAGTGTTGTGAAAACATAATATAACTAACTTTGCTCGATAGAAAAAAATCGCGAAGATACCTCTAAAAATTTCTTTTAACGAGTAAAAACCATACTAAAATACATGTCATCGTTCTGATTTTTTTGCCAAATAATTCTACAAGCAACATACTAAAATCACAGTGTTTTACTTTTTTAGTCCAATCAATAGTTTTTTTGTAAATTGCAAAATACCACTAATTTCGCACTATTCGGCCGCAGCGAAAGACGTAACAACCGCTTTGTAGTGCAAGCTGATTAGAACTTTATTATAACAGTATTTCAAGCGAAGTTTGAACCACCACAAATAGGGTTGCTAATCTGAGGTAGCATATGCTCTTAAGTAAATTGGTGAGTTTCAGGTCAATATCTAATAGATAATATTATATGATCTTTGTTCTGTGGCTTTATGATCCTCCTTGTTGCCAGCCAGAGGCAGAGCCCTCGCTTCTACACACAAGCCCTGTACCTGCACAGAATAAAGACTGTGGTGCCTGTACCCACTTAGATAAAGCGAGCGAGGAACTCAAACCTGTTATCTGTGAAATGTAATCTCTAACCTAAGGTCTTTTAACACTACCTACCTACCTACATTACAAAATGTAAATAACCAATACCTAACACCCAGGATACGAACTTGTCTATTAATAAATGTAATGTTCTTTCTAGGGTACCTACCTACCTACCTATGACAAAGCAATAAATATTTTTTATTTCCTATCATAAAATCATTAGGTACATACCTATACAAGATAAGAAATAGGTACCTATTACATTTTAATATAATATTTTATATTTTTAGTGTTATAAAGTGTATTTGTGTCTATTCAACGCGCTGTTTATATTTCGACATAATGTTTAACGTAAGTAGTATGATATTGCTGATTTACAACAACCAATAAGTTTTATACCTTACATATGAAATGTATTCTTAAATGTTTTAAATAGGCGCCATAGTCTGCAAAAAACACCTTATCACAATGTTAAATGCTTCTAGAATAAGACATAAATGTCATTTATCGTTTGTTTATGTTAAAATAAAGAAATTTCGAAATTCAATTCAATATAATGTAATACCTACCTACACATAAAGACTCGAGATAAAGTGTGATGAGTACCTACCTACCTAGTAGTTGTGTTTGTTTTCTGTCTGCACCAAATATTATGTAGGTACGTCGCTATTGACCCTATGAAAGGAGAAATATTGCCAAATTTATGCTTATAATTATTAGCCGAATAAGTCGTTATCCGACTTTTTAAACGTTTGATTAAATTGTACCTAACTCGAGTATCATTCGCCTTATCCTAATGGTCAATATTGCCATAAATCTACGGTTTCATTCGACGTATATGTAAGTCGTTATAAGACGTTATTCACCGTTTGATTAGTCGTAACTTGAGCGTATTTCGCCTTATGATAAGACAAATATTGCCAAATTTACGGTTGAATTGACCAAATATGTACGTCATTAAATGACGTAATGTTACCGTTCAATCAGTCGTAACTTGACCATGTTTTGCCTTATAATAAGGTGAATATTGCCGTATTTACGTTTATATGTGCCGTATATGTACGTCGTTATTTAACCTAAGGTTACCATTTGATTCGTCGTGATCTAAGCATATTTCGCCTTATTAAGACAAATGTTGCCACGGCTGCATTGACCAAATATGTACGTCGTTATATGACGTAATGTTCGAATAAGAAAACGAGTCACCTTGCGACGCGTGTGATTGTCATTTTTGATTTTGTTGTGAGAGCGTCGTGACAGTGGTGTAAAAACAAATTTATTGAATTGAATTTCATATTTGTGATTATAAATTACAATGGCATCTCGCTTGTATTTCACTTGAAGGATGTTTGAGACCGCGAGAGCACAAGATGAGCGTAATTTAATGTCCATTGGTCGTGCAAGAGCACGTAACACGAGCACTCCGCATAGAGACCTTTCGGAGGCTGAATTTAAGAGAAGATATAGGCTTCCTAAGGCAGCCTTCAGGTTTTTGTGTCGAGAGCTGAGGCAGCTTGCTGGTTTAAAGTCTACTCAACGAGTGTCCTTGGAAAATAAGGTAATGTTTCAGTGTGTACTTTTGAAACACTTTTTTCAATCTCACAATGGCTCAATGTCCTAATTTTCTTTGTTTATTATTTTAGGTCCTTACAGTCCTGTTTTTTTATGCAACTGGGTCTTTCCAGCGCCCAGTGGGAGTGGCTAAAAACGTTTCACAAAAAATGTGCAGTGTCTACATTGAAGATGTTACATAAGCTCTGACACACAAGAACATACGAAAAAAATATATCAGATTTCCTAATACTTCAATTACCAGGCAAACAATCAGTCAAAGGTAAGGTCTACTATAACTTTGCTGACATACATACTGTAACTATTATACAATATTAATGACATTGTAATATGAAAAGCATATTATGTACCTATGTTGTTTGTTTCAGGTTTTGTGACAAATATGGAATACCCGGAGTAATTGGGTGTATTGTTTGTAGCCATTTTAGAATATTTGGACCGCCAAAGGATGAAGAACATCTATATTATTGCCGTAAGCACTATCATTCAATAATGAATGTTCAAATGGTACCTAAATAATAAATTAATCAGATACCTATATGAGTTTGATTTAATCTTACCTTCTTTAAATAATTATTTTTCATAACTGGTCTGTTTTATTTTACAGGAAATGCCAAATTTGGAGGTGCAAATCACGATTCTTTTATTTGGGAAAACATTGACATCAACCCTTATATCCAGTCTTTGCACCAAAATGGGGAGATAGTGTGGCTTTTTGGTAAGTTCTACCCAATAAGATATTGTTTGAACAACATTGTGCATTAAGCTATGGCAATAAACTAATACATTGATCATCATTGTAGGAGACTCTGGTTATCCACAACGACCATGGCTGATGACTCCGATTTTAGACGCTGCTCCGAAAATCTTGCAAGCCAATTACAACCATAAGCATGTAGCAGCCAGAGTTGTCATAGAAAATACATTTGGACGGTTGAAGAATCAATGGCGATGTCTTAACAAAGATCGAGTGCTCCACTACAAGCCACTCAAATGTGCAAAAATCATACAAGCCTGCTGCGTTCTACATGATATTGGCATTGATTTTAATGTTGCAGAAGAGGAGGACATCACTGGTTGGTATTAATAAATTTATCATTCGAAAAGAAAATCAATGGCACAAATGAGTATTGAATATTAAATTATTTATATTTTTAGGATTGCACAATGAAGAACAACATAATGA
Source organism: Diarsia dahlii (assembly GCA_949775195.1). Classification (NCBI taxonomy): domain Eukaryota; kingdom Metazoa; phylum Arthropoda; class Insecta; order Lepidoptera; family Noctuidae; genus Diarsia; species Diarsia dahlii. Next base: position 20,333,628 of record OX459197.1, on the reverse strand, counting down.
GCCCATTCCCACAAAGAGAGTAATAGGTGCTCAAACGTCTGACCTAATCAGAGGAAGGGTTCTAAGGGAATAATTAGTTAGAAGACTTGAACATATTTAATTTTAGTTACTTTATTTAATAGTTTTATTAATCAATACTATAGTTTACTCTATTATATAATTTTAAATCACCTAATAACCATCTTTCCTAAATTAAGCATATATTGATGTAGTTATTAGTTGAGTTTTATTTTTGTACACCTTTATAGAATAGAAATTGTCTTTTTATTTTACCATCTTTATTTTGTAAACACTTGTAAAAACTGTAATGCTTTTATTCTAATTTCTTATTGTTAATTAAGTCTCTTAGTATGTTACTTATCTAAATGTATAGCACATGTGTGAGTTAGTACCATGTTCCTACTTGGAAACTAGTATTTTCTAGATATTTGTTTCTTGCTGATGCTAGCAACACATATTGGATCCATCAGATCTTTTTACTTTAGTTTTTTAAATTAGCTTTATATATCAGACATTGTAATAGTGACTGATTGGTCTAGAATAAATTATGAAACACTTGTATATTATCTTGATTTTCTAACCAAAACCAGACCTTACGGCTGGCCCAACTATGATGGGTTGGGCTGTTAAAACACATAGGTATGGTATTCTTTTTATTTTATACATTTTTGTTCTATTGATTGCAGAAGCTTACAAAGACTGGGAGAACAGCTTTCTGAGAACAGCAGGTTACGCTGTTCACTGAAGGCACTATCATGAAGTTCATGTGAAGGATATTAGCTCGCGCTACCTTAGAGTGAACGCGCACTTTGAGCGGCCCAATGCCCTTAATATGAACTAATAAATGATAGTAAAGCAAGTCAATCATGCCCTTAGGGAAAAGCGTTACCTGCCCTTAGAAGGCTTTTTTTCCGGTCTTCATAAAACATTTCTGCTCGAAAAGAAAGGCTTACCTAATCGTATGGAACATTCTAAGACAACTTACTAGAAGCTAAATACGACTTAGTAAACGTTAAAAGCGCTTAGTGGACAGGTTAAACCACTGTAAGTAAAGACATAAGACGCCTTATAAGAAGTCGATTACGACTTATGAAAACATCAATAGCGCTTAGAGCACAGGTTAAACCCCAGTAAGAAAAGACGTAAAATGCACTAGAAGTCAATTATAACTTAAAAAAAACATTAAAAGCGCTTATTGGACAGGTTAAACCACGGTAAAAAAAGACTTAAGATGCCTTAATAAAAGTCGATTACGACTTAGGAAACGTTAAAAATGCTCAGTGAACAGGTTAAACTACAGTAAAGTAAGACGTTAGACGCCTTACTAGAAGTCGATAAACGTTAAAAGCGCTTAGTGAACAGGTTAAACCACTGTAAGGAAAGACATAAGACGCCTTATAAGAAGTCGATTACGAGTTAGTAAACGTTGAAAACGCTTAGTGACCAGGTTAAATCCACTGTAAGTAAAGACGTAAAACGCCTTACTTTCTAGTAAGGCGTTTTACGTCTTTACTATTAAGACATAAGAAGCAGTAAATAAACATTCAAAACACTTTGTGAACAAATTAAACCACAGTAAGAAAAGACGTAAAACGCCTTACTAGAAGTCAATTGGGACAATGATACGTCGAAAAGTTTTATGTGTGTGACCCGAGCACCTCCCTTTACCGTTTATATCGCCTTACTGGAAGTAAAATCTCATCGTCAATCAGTCAATCCAATCTGACTTACCACGTTTATAGCTTTTGAATTACGGCTTATCTGTTAATAATTACGTCTAAAATACACATTAGAGAGTATATTGCTGCTTATTTTTTGCGCCTTACGCTTAAGGCGTAAAACGCCTCCAACCTAGGAAGGCGTTTTCGGTCGGTTGACTTTTGGTCGTTTTTTCGCCTTCATTACGAATAAATCCGCCCTCGTTACGAAACATTCGGCTTTACATTTTTCTCAGTGTAATTACGATATTGAAAACATCATTCAACATAATGCAACATTATGTAAATATTGGTAAGGCTTTACCCACTATCAATTTTAACGGTTACCTATTAATTGAGATTCCATCTATCAGTGAAAGGGTTACATCTGTTAAAGGAAGTCTTTCTATGTTCTTAACGAAACTTCGTAGAGGAGATAATAATGAACGTTTAGCTTCTCTTTTTAATGTAGCTTCATCAACTGTGTTCAAAAACCTTAATATCGTAAGGAATGCTTAGAAGATCGATTCATAAAATTACATTTGGGGACAAATAATATAAGTATGCAGCAAGTTGCTCAAAATAACATGACAATACCCAATGGCTTGGTAATCCACACATGGATCCTGAATTTATGCCAGCCATAGTAATATGTGACGGTACATGCATTAATTATGCAAATGCAAAAAAGTAGTAATTATTTGTACCAAAAGCAAACATACAGTTTGCATAAGTTTCGCAACTTGGTTAAACCATTTTTACTTGTGTGCTGTAATGGTTATATCTTTGATGTTGTTGGACCATACTGCAACAGAGTCAGATACTTCTATAATGCTTAGATTGTTTACTGATAATAATAGTCCACTGCGAAGGTTTTTCAGGGAAAATGACATTTTCATTCTTGATAGGGGGTATAGGGGGATTAGGCGCACAATGCCACATTCGCAAAATGACACACTGACGCAAAATGACATATTCTCAAAATGCCATTTCTCAAAATGCCACATTCGCAAAATGCCACATTCTCATCAAGTTGCATAGTGTATCCATCATCTGGTTAGTCTTTTCCCAACTATGTTGGAATCGGCTTCCAGTCTAACCGGATGCCGCTGAATACCAGTATTTTACATGGAGCGACTGTTAATACATTGTATGATTTTGAAGTTGTTCGACGCACCGAGAACGCCTGGAAGAACTATTGGTCGATGAAACAAATAATGAAGGGACCTCTTCCTCTCTCCCTGAAGAGAAAACTCATGGACATGGGAGTTCTTCCTACCCTCACCTATGGAGCACAGACATGGTCACTAAACGTAAATTCAAATCAAAATTCCACAAATATTATCCCTGTTATTTACGCACTTTTACCCAACAAAAGTCAAAGTACGTACGAGCGCTTTAATTTAAAGATCATATGGGTGTCGAAATTGGGACGTCAATTAAACACGGATAGCTGACTGGTTTATTCATTTAGAGCGCATACCCACATTACGGAATAATAACATTGGCACTATACCTTACACTTTTCCCCCCTAAGATTAAATGTTAACTAATCTAAACTTAGATTAAATGTTAACTAATCTAAACTTACAACTAACACAACAAATCCTAACACATTATTTTAAACTATAACTAAATACATCTCCTAAAAATATACATTAATTATTTAACTATTTAGACACATTGTCTTTATTAACTGCACGCACGTGCGCACGTATTGTTCGGGCCGAAGCCCCCGGGGGCGGAGGCGGCGGCGGGGAGCGGGGCGCCGCTGGTGCGGCCGGACTTGCCGGGCCTGTGCTACCCACAGCCGTCTCCAGCTCACTGGATGCCTGTGATGCATCCTCGAAAGCATCATAGTCATTATCACCACCCTCCCCCTTGTGAGTACCGATGCTTGCTCGCGACAGTGATAACCGGGACTTGTTTCCCACCGGGATTATTTGGTCGCGATGTCTGCGCCACTCGACACCGTTTCCCATGTCTATGCGGTATGACACCGGTCCCGTACTTTTGGACACTGTTCCCGTTGACCATTTATTAGATTTCGAGGTGTAATCGCGTGCGAGCACCGGTTCTCCTACACGGATAGGGGGCTGAGGCATGCCTCCTGCATGTGCTACCTGACGTTGCTGCGCCGCGCGCGCCACCTGTGCGACGTCAGGCCGTAACGCATCAAGACGTGTTCGCATCCGACGCCCGATTAGCAATACTGCCGGTGGCACGCCCGTAGTTGAATGCTCACAATTACGGTAATTAAATAAGTATATGTTTAACGCGTGTAATACATTTTCGCCACTAAGTACCGCTCTCTTGATGGCTTTTTTTACTGTCTTCACCGCGTTTTCAGCGGCACCATTACCCTGTGGCCTATAAGGTGCCGTTGTCACGTGTGCAACACAATTTTGATTACAATAATTTTTAAATTCCACTGATTGGAATGGTGGTCCGTTATCCGTAACGAGTTGCGACGGTAATCCAAACCTACTAAAGACTGTACTTAAAGCTGTAATTGTTGACTGTGCATCCGTACGACCCATAGGAAGTGCCTCAATCCACTTAGAATGCGCGTCGACGATAATGAGGTATTTTTTTCCTGAATACTCCGCAAAATCTGCATGTAAGCGTTGCCATGGTAACAAAGGAAATTCCCACGGATGCAGGTCAGCCCGCGGCGCTGCATCCCGCACCATACGACACGGTTCACACGTACGACACATTACTTCAAGGTCATTATCTATGGTAGGCCAGTAAACATAATTACGTGATAAGCTTTTCATTTTTCTTACTCCTAAATGACCTTGATGGATTTCTTCTAAAATTTTTTTTTGTAAAGATTTTGGTATTATGATACGATATTTATAAATAAGACAACCAAAATCCATTGTAATGTCGGTTCTTCGTGCAAAATATGGTTTTTCTTCTTCGCAACTAGGTACGGACGGCCATCCAAATTTAACAAACCCTAATATTCGCGATAATATGGCATCCTTATTGGTTTCTTTATTTACATCATGGAAATTAACAGGCATGCATTGTTGTACTAAGCTAACATAACTCATCGTTTCAGTGGGACGACGCTCCTGTGCTAAAGGTAAACGTGACAACGCGTCCGCTGGTCCATTTTGCTTTGAAGTTATATACTTTATTGTAAAATCGTATGCGGCTAGTCGGGCAGCCCAGCGTTGTAAGCGACTGGCGGCAGTTTGGGGTATTTATTTATTTATTTATTTATTGATCACAAAATCCACAGCCCTTGAGGTTTTATCCTAAGAATATAAACTTAGCTTACAGCCAATTACGGATTTACAATTTAATTACAATACAAAGAATTGCTTAGAGTACAGCGTGTGTGTGTTTGTGTGAGTGTGTGTGTGTGTGTGTGTTTGAGTGTACTACCACCATATCACACCCTAAAAATGGGTGTGGTAAGGTGGTGCACGACGATTGTCTGTATTATACCTTTTACCTATTGTTCAATTCTATTTATTTAGTTTGAGATGTATTTATCAGTTCATCACAAACTGACGTTATTAATTCTTTCCTAAATTTACCTTTTTTAGTGTTGAATATATCAAGATGAGACAATTTTTTGTTATAATTACTTAGCATTCTACCAACGACTGAGTTTTGAGCGTAGTTGGTACCACTGTGTGGTATTTCGAATAACTGCGTGTGCCTAGTCCGTCGAGACGGAGCACTTAATCTAACAACTAAGTTGTTCAAATCGGTGCTGTCGATATTCCCACTGCAGATTTTATGAAGAAACAGCATGTCCAGAATCATACGTCTGTTCTCGAGTGGCAGCATATTATGATGTTTACATGATAGCAGATAATCTGAAGATCTGAAACCACTACGATAGTTAATGTATTTGACGAATTTAGATTGTATTGATTCTATCTGCTGTTTATAGACCAAGTAGTGCGGATTCCAAATATTACTGCAGTATTCTAAAATACTGCGTATGTACGCAAAATAAACTAATTTGATGCAACTAATATCATTAAATAGCTTACAAGTACGCATAATGAATCCTAGGTTTTTATATGCCTTTCCGACGACATAGGACACATGTTCCGAACACAAAAGTTTCGAGTCCAGGACGACACCAAGATCCCTAATAACGTTGCAACGCACAACATTACCACCACTGAGACTGTAGTTGTAGTTTAAGCAATTTCGCTTTCTAGTAAAGGTTATAGTCTGACATTTGCTTACGTTAACATTGATTCTATTGATAATGTAGTAGTTAGATAATCTATTTAAGTCGCTTTGTAGCTTCTCACAGTCATGCTTATTTCTTATAGCCATAAAAATCTTGGTATCGTCAGCATACATCAGGAACCTTGCATCAAAAACATGCGCTCCTATATCGTATAGGTAGACAGAGTATAAGAGAGGTGCCAGAATTGAGCCCTGTGGCACACCAGATGGTATAGTTACGCAGTCAGACCTTACTCCGCCCAGTGTGACAATTTGAGACCGATTTCTAAGATATGACTCGAACCATCTGAGCAAGTTACCGCGAATTCCAAGCTCTTGCAGCTTACGCAGAAGGATGTCGTGATCCACACGATCGAATGCTTTTTCGAAATCCGTGTAGATCACGTCAACCTGCCCACCACCGTCCATATCACGAACCACACTCTCGAGAAATACTGCTAAATTAGTGTTTGTAGACCGTCCCTTAATAAACCCATGTTGTTGTTGCGGAATTAATTTAGATATGGTAGGATAGATAAAGTTGTGTACTATTTTCTCCATTACTTTCCCTATAACATTCAGAATCGATATTGGCCGATAATTTTCTATTGAGTTTCTGCTGCCTTTTTTATGAATGGGTACAATGTGCGCAGTTTTCCAAATAGTTGGACAGTACCCCTCACGAAAACATCTGTTGAAAATATAAGCAATTGGTATGGAAAGCGATTTGGCGCATTTAACGAAGAAGAGAGGGGGTATTGTGTCACTCCCTGGTCCCTTTGACGTATCCAGATTCTCTAGGAGTTTCAGGATCCTTGCACTGTCGATGGTCAAGCAATGCAGTGTGTCACCGTATGTTTCACAGTCCGTTGAGAAAGGGGTGTAAGTCCCGAGTCTACTACTAAAGTTCTTATAGAAAAAATCATTAAACGCGTTACAAATTTCGGCCTCACCAGTTAATTGACTATTACCATACGTCATGTATTTAGGATAAGCATTTTTATTCTTCTTTCTAGCTTTAACGTACGTCCAAAAGTATTTAGGTGAAGTTTTTATGTTCTCTTGTGATCTGTATAAATAATCTTTATGACACTCCACTAGCATCTTTTTTTGTCGATCCCTTAATAAGGCAAACGTAGCATAGTCATGAGCATTTTCATATTTTTTCCATTGCTTGTGCGCTTTAGCTTTCTCCTTAATAACATTAATTAATGCTCGACTGTACCAGACAGGGTAGCTGTAGGTACCCCCAATGGTAACTTTTGGTACATGTTTATCAATAACTGTATTAATCACCGAATAGAACACCTCTATTATACGCTCAAGTTGCGTATCGTTGCTACAAACTGATTCCCAATCGTACCCAAGTAAATCGTCGTTAATAGCCTCATAATTTCCCTTCCTAAAAGTATGTTTTTGAAATAACGTGAGTTTCAACGGAGGAACTAATATATCTACAGCGTTAATAATAATTGCAGGGTGAAACGCGTCTTCCTGTACTAATGGACGGTTTGACTTTATAATGGTATTAGAAAAATTAGTAAAGATCAAATCCAAAGTATGATTATGTGAGTTGGTGAAAAAGTTCGATTGATTCAAACCGCAGAACAGCATTGTGTTAATAAAATGTGACGCGGAGTTTTGCACTTCAACGGCGCCCCTCTTCAACACTACAGGCTGTCCACTTGTCCAGTCAATACAAGGTAGGTTGAAGTCGCCAGATATGAGAAAATAATCGTTAGGGTTCTGATCAATTACCTCAGAAATCAACTGCGTTAATAATTGAATACGTTCCGGTATTGCGCGATCTGGAGGTAAGTAAACAGTCGCGATATGTAGATTGCGCTTAACGGCGAGAGATCGAGCGGGAATAGATACCCATATACATTCGAGGTCCGGTCGGTCATACTCGAGCCGCACGCGCGCTTGCAAACGTGAAGCACAAGCAATCATTACCCCACCGCCTAGCGAGCCGCGATCACGTCTAAATAAATCATAACTATCATTACTTAGCTCCGAGTCCAAAATGCCGTCATGTAGCCAGGTCTCGGTAAACATTAAGATGTCACTGTTTGATGATAGTATGTTCTCATAAAATGTATTAGTTTTAGTGCGCAAACCCCGGACGTTTTGATAGAAAAATTGTATAAAATCAGTTTTACGGTTAGCCATCGCTGATGAATAGATGCCGCGACGATTCACAAAATGAGATAGTGATACCTGCGTCCGAGTTAACTACACGGCGCGGGCGGCGCGCACAGTGATACTTATGAATACCAAGTAAATATAGGTCTCCAAATGAATTGAACAGTACGGTTTGAGTAAAGGTATGTCGAATGTATGTATGTGTATAGGTATGTATGTGTAGTGCTGTTTGAAGTAACTGTGTTGTTGTGAATGAATCACTTTGCAGTGTGTAAGGTTTTGTGAAGTTGTTAGTTATGCAATAGAAATGAGTTATATAAAAGTGGTTGTTACTGTAGTGGTGACAATAATAGTAGAAATGCAAAATGGTATCTAGACTATTTAAGACAAAGCTCGATAAACTAGTACACGTACAAAATAAAAGAGGATAACAAGATGAGATAACAATATATATCGCTAAGTAATGTTTTTTAGGTCTTCTTCTGTCAGCACAAGAATATGCTGAGACCCGTCTACCTTTCTTAAATAGATTCGACAGTTTTTTGTCCATATATATTTATAGTTAAGTTCATTAGCCCTGAGCTTGCATTGTTTTAACTTTTTATTGTATTTGGTGAGGTGTTCATTAACGTATACCTTAGCTTTATGTGAAGTTACTGTCTGAATACCCAGGTCATGCAGATTGATTCCTCGCAGCTTCCGTGCAGCGGCAATTATCGCGTCTTTAGTGCTGCGTTGTTTGAGTCTAGCAACTATGTTCCTTGGAAGATTTGAGTTGTTATGCTGCTGTGTTTGGACTCGGTGGGCGAATTCTATATCCTCACGCTTAGCAGGGACTCCAACATGTTCAGCAATCTTCAACAATATATCCACGGTTTCCTCCTCCTTATTTTCGGGTAACCCGGAGATCTCAATATTTTGTAGGCGAACCCATTGGTCTTGACGCACCTGATCAATCTCCAGCCGACGAAGACGAGTCTCGACGATGTGAACGTTGGTACGGAGTGTCTCGTTTTCATCCCGTAATGATTTTAATTCAGCATTATTAGTTGCCATTTGTTTCATCACGTCATCATATTTGGCACTTATAAACTTAACCGATTTATCGAGTTCTGCAATTTGTGATTGCATTTTATGAAACTCCGGTGTTAACATATTGCGAATTATAATAGGTAGCTCTAAGCGTATAACATCAAGCAGTTCCGCTGACCCTGTAGGGGAATTGCACAGAGGCAGGCCCGGTGATGTATTCGCTTTTTTTAAGGCAACATTCTGGGTTTGACTACATTCTGTTACTTGCAATTCAGTAGTTACACCAGGTGTATCCTGGTTTTTGGATTGTCCTTTGTTACATTTGGAGCATTTCCAGGACTTGAGGGTGGTCGCAGAGGCATCAGCTGTTAAGTTCGCACATAGCAGATGATAGTGATTACCGCAGAGTCTCTTTGAGCAGGTTACCTTATCCGCCGCTGTTATCTGGGTTTTACATTCCGTGCATTTGTTCATTTTTCGTTCTTCGTATTTTTCTTTAGAAACAGGGTAACAAGTATGAACAATTTGATGATGATTGAAGGTAAGTTGGTAGGTGCGAGTGTCCACGAAGCTTTCCGAAGTCCGCGTATTGATAGTCGATGTCAGGACAAGGATAAAAGATATGGGTCCGTTTCTTTTACTCGCGGGGGTGAGGGGTCACACACAGCACTGAGTTCCTAGCCACACTTGCGTTGACGAACACTTTACTTTGGAGCTTATGTACTCGCGTATACTGACTATAATTGAGATTACAGAGATGCGCAGATTATTAGCGAAAGCAACAACACGTCTGTGTTCCGAGCAATATCGACGACGAATGTATACCCACTTTCGGTCCGAAAATGTAGCTTAAAGGCTGATGATCTGTACGTAGTTCAAATTTCCTACCGTACAGGTATTGATGGTGTCGAGTGACGCCATAAAATATTGCCAGAGCCTCCTTATCAATCTGACTATAATTGCGCTCCGCGTCATTGAGTGTGCGCGACACACAGCTGACCGGACGCTCACTGCCGTCTGAGAAACGGTGCGCCAATACTGCGCCCAGCCCGTACGCGCTGCTGTCCACCGATAGCACTACGGGCCGCCCCTCTTCGTAATGTGCGAGTACCCTCTCACCTGCTAGGGTTCGCTTCGCTTCTATAAAAGCCTCATCGCACTCCTTACTCCAATTCCAATTGACGCCTTTTTTTAACAGTTCATGCAACGGGTGTAATAAAATACTTAATTTGGGAATAAATTTACCATAATAATTAAGCAACCCTAGGAAGCTTCTTAATTGTGTGATATCGATTGGTGGCGGTGCCTTCACAATAGCCTCCACCTTCTGGGGATCCGGGCGCAGACCATTTTGGTCAATAATGAAACCGAGATATTTAACGCTTGCTTGTAAGAAACAACATTTGCTAAGTTTTACGGTCAAACCCATATCTCTTAATTTAACCAATACTTGTCTTAAATTGACCAAATGTTCTGCTCTCGAAGCCCCCGTCACACAAATATCATCAAGGAAAACCACCGTGCCACGCACACCGCGCAATGTCTCCTCCATTAACTTTTGGAATTTTTCCGGAATGCAAGATAATCCGAATGGCGTACGGCGATAAACAAATGTACCGATGTGTGTAGTGATAGCTGTACACAATTGTGAATCATCCATCAACATCGTCTGTTGATAAGCATGGGTTAGATCAATTTTGGTAAATTCCTTTCCCCCACTTAGAGTGGCAAACAATTCTTCGATACGTGGGAGTGGGTAATATTCACGTTTTAGTTTGGGATTGATAGTCACTTTATAATCGCCACATATTCGGATATCGCCGTTCGCCTTTATAACCGGCACAATGGGTGTGCCGTAGTCAGAGTGCTCAACCCGGTTAATGGTGCCCTCGGCCTCCAGCCGCTCGAGCTCGCGCTCGACACGCGCGCGCAGTGCCAGCGGCACGGGGCGCGCCCGCACGTACACGGGTTCTTGGTCAGTCAGTTGCAATTGGAGCAATTTTTTACATTGTCCTAATTTGTCCGTAAAAACTTCAGGAAATTCTGTAGCCAACTTACTAATACATGGATCAGCATTAATTTCATTAAAATTAATTTGTTTGATATTGAGAGACTTTAACCAATCCCTGCCCAATAATGGGCATCCACCATTTTTAATTACATAACAAGGCAAGTTGTTTGCCGTAACATTACCTAGTTTAACATTGACTAATATATACCGTAACGACTCAATCCGCGTACCATTAAATTATTAAATAGCAGCGTAACATTAAATTATCGGAATGAATTTTTTTTTTTGGAAATATCTGCTTATAAAAGTCTTCACTAATGGCTGAAATACGACTTCCAGTATCGACTTCACATTTTATTTTGTAACCGTCAATGTTCACATTAACAAAGTAAGGTTTGTTACCTTTAGACGCCAGTTCGATGCTAAACAAATCCTCGTCTCCCGAGCTGTCGTCACTTACGTAGTTTTGCCGACCACCACGAGCACTACCACGCACCTCTTTGCACATCACTTTCAAATGTCCACGTTGGTTGCACTCATCACAATTGTAATTGATGTAACGACATCTTTCCGGCCGATGTGGCTTTCCACACCGCCAGCACTGTTGGGTCGACGTGGCCTGCGCCGGCGCCGCGCCGTCAGCCCTAGCGCCTGGGTTGCGCCCCGGGCGGCGCGCGCCGCCACCACGTGGTCGGCCTGCGTCCGTCCTGTGCAGGCCTTCGCCCGCGTCGCCGCCTGCACCTGAGGTCGTGACTGCGGCGGCAGTCGCCGCGCTCACCTCCGCGTGCCTCTCTGCAGCCTCTAACGCCAGAGCCAGCTCCACTGCCTCCTTGTATTTAATATTTTTCTCAGCAAAAATACGCGATCGCATCGCGCTGTTGGATAGTCCCGAAACAAATTGGTCGCGAAGGTTTTCTTCGAGCATTGCACCAAAGTTACACGTGGTCGCGAGATGCTTCAAATCTTGAAGATAGTCCGTCATGCATTCCCCAACGCGCTGCCTACGTAAGCGAAACATGTGCCGCTCGGCAATCTCTGACCTCTGTGGTTCTAAATGATCGGTCACCAAACGTACTAATTCGTCGAATTTCTTCGTTTCTGGATCTGCCGGCGCACATAGATCGCACATTAGCGAGTATGTCGTTTCACCCACAACCGTAATTAACAACGGCACACACAAGTTTTCTTTTATCTCATTAAGTACGATGTATTGTTTGACACGGCGAATATACGACGGCCACTGCTTCGAATTGATGTCAAATGGTTCTAGTCGACCGATAGGCATTGTGAATAACAACTTAACACGCTTTGGAATTCGATTTACTCGTCGCCAAATGGGACGTCAATTAAACACGGAGATGGATAGCTGACTGGTTTATTCATTTAGAGCGCATACCCACATTACGGAATAATAACATTGGCACTATACCTTACAGAAATCAGTATGAAATCGCGCAAATGAACGCTGTATCGTTAGTGTAGGTACCCATGTGCTGAAATAAGTGGGTGTTACCGGCACTATAATGTCGCAGTCTGGAAGAATGCTAAAAAAATTAACTTGGACAGTACAAAAGAAGGACGTAAAATTTCCAGAATGATTGCTATTATACCGAGTGCCAGCCAACGACATAGCTGCAACTGCATGGAACTATTTTAAACAATTCTCTAGCTACACAAGAAATGAAGGAAAATCAAAACATATTTCGAAAATCAATGGTATCCAAAATTACTACCATAAGTTTTGAGCTGTGCAAATCAATGGCACAGAACAACAAATGCCCTCGAAGGCTGGCATCACCGAATTAACAGGCGTATTACTAAAAAAACTTACCTTTATTTATTTATACACAAATTACAACAAGAAACCCCTTCGTTAGAGGTGTTCAAGAGGGGTCTAAAAGAACATTTCCTGACATGAGTCATATGTATGTATGTATATGTATAGGATTTTATAGGTATGTATATAAATACTATTATGTATTACGTATATTATATTGTATGTACGCGGTTAGACTGGAAGCCGACCCCAATATAGTTGGGAAAAGGCTAGGCAGATGATGATGATGAATCAAGTTTCGACAAAATTGGACAAACAATTATCCATCCAAAGTACGATGTGGTCAGCATCACGTTTATGTAATAGAAGCGTTAAGTGTCGATATTATTAGATTACTGCACGAAATAAAAACTGGGCTATTTTGAGTTATCTGGTGCATATATTCCTCAGTTATGTATTATGGTAAAATTATTATTGCTACATCTAAGTTTAATTCGAGAAACAGACACGTTAGGAAAAGCTGTAAACATCGATATTCATTGTTTAGGTACTTAAGCATATCTATTATCGATTTCTCGAGATATCAACTCTTTTAGAAAGTATTTTTACGTCTATTATAATATTTCGTTACATAATAATTGGGTTAAGTCGGGGGTTTTGAGTTATTTTATTCTGTTTCAATTAGATTTTTACCGTCATGGGTTTTTTTTTATTTTTATTTTGCTTAATTTTATTTCAGACTTTTTAGAGAGCAACCTACATATTAACCACATATACATATTACCTACATATTTATTATTATTATTATTATTATTTTAGGTAAGATCTCGCAAAACAATAAGTGTGATTCATCCTACCACATAATATTAAGTTCCTTTTTAAATATTATACAGTTGCTTTCTCTTGGGGATTGTTCAGAATTGGTGTCAATACTCTTGAGACTATAATATTTGTGTTTGAACTCTGAATTCAATGATGACATGAGCTGGGAGTACCTGCACGCGGTGAAGGCAAAATCAGTTCCTATATAATACTGACTAAAACTCCCTAAAACACTATGAATGTCGATGCCTTCGGGCTTATGTTGTTATAATGTGTTTTCATAAGCGCATCGAATGCGAATTAAATGCGAATTGGATGCGATTTACAGACCTGGAGAGACCTAGATCCCAGTGACGCTGAGTGCTGTTGTTTCTTTATTGAGACCAAATAAAGAGAAGGTACATATTGATCTTATTTTTTTAACTTACGAGTTCTAATTTCATCACTAAGTTTTATACAACATTATTTTGTTTTTCAATTATAATTTTGTAAATAGTGAAGGTTTGTTTTTTTAAGTGGAATAATGTTGTTCAATATTATTTTCCCATCATTATAATTTGATTTATTTTTGTTATTGGTTTGGTTTGGTGGTACATGTTGCGCCGACCCCAAATAAATTGGGCTATAGGCAGGAGAATGATGATTGGTTTAAACACACAGGAGGCCTTGTATCACAATTACAGCTAGGTGTAGAAGGTCAGTGAAGGATTAGTTAATGGAAGTATGGGGGTTGTGCGAGGTTTCGAGTGGGAAGGATTAAGAAGAGACCAACTACGAGTAGAAGACGGAGAACTACCAAAGAAAGTCCTAGTTCAATTTGATGACCGTTCTATCGGCAGAAGTCGTCAGGATATTAATGGTTGGGTAGACATAGCTCCAGCAAGTGTATCTTTTCAAGGGAATAAAGGCTTCGGAAAAATAGGAAGAGTGATGCTTCCCCTCATAATAAGCTGGGCCGTTACAGTTCATAAATTACAGGGAACTACTGTAGATAAGGCGGTTATATATCTTGGACCCAAAACGTTCGCGAAGGGACAAGCTTATGTTGCACTAAGTAGAGTTCGATCTTCAGACGGTGTAGTTATAACTGACTTAGACCAAAGAAAACCTTTTTAATAATCCAAATAATAGCATAGCGTTGGAAGAATTAGAACGATTGAGAAGCACTTTACGCCGATCGCAAAGTGATGATAAAATAGAAGAAAGCTCGTCACACACGAACTCATTCCTGAAATAAGCATTGAAATTAAATCAGACAATACGTTTTAATTTTAATTTTTTTACAATATAAACACTAATATAGCAGCGCCCCCTAGTGAGTTAATATCATAAGACTTATCTTAGACCATGCACCCCTTTGTTCTCATATTATTACATTCGCAAAATATTATATTCTCGAATTATTATATTCTCAAAATATTACACAAAGAACAATCACAGCGATAAATGTTTTTAATTTGAGGGAAACAATAATAAATATTTGACATCATCACATATATTTGACTCGGATGGGAATCAAACCCACAACCCCTTTTTTGAGGTTTACCTACCTTCTGTACAATAAATCTATTATAATGATTTTATATCACCCATTAGTAGGTAATCCTGAAGATATGCATTAGTATAATATTATGTGCATTTATATTGAAGTTTTAATAGATAAACTCTTTGCTAGTAGTACCTGTCAGATTACAATGAAAAACCTATGTTTGTACTAGTGTCAGTTTTTATTTATCAATTGTTTTTGATGTATAATGTGACATTGTGAAAAATATTTTTTGCATTCTGATAAATAAATATTAAAATAAAAATGTCTGAAGATAGTGAAGCCAAGTTTATAACGAGTCAAAAAGGCAAGTCTGTTTTTTCATATAACGGTTACAAATTTAATACAACTTCTTCATGAAAAATAAAAATGGTACAACCTGAGGGTACAACCAACTCTGTGGTGTCAAGGTAAAAGGGGATGAGTCAAAAATTTCGTTTTTTTTATTACACAGTTGGATAGAAAATATTACAAAGTATGACGGTAAAAATTGAGATGAGTCAATATAACGTATTTTTACTTTTGGAAATCTCAAAAAACAAATCGAGTCATGTTTAAAATAGCAAAACCTAAAAAGTAAAAAGAAGTTATGTGTGTCATCTCCTAATTACATACGTAATTCTTTACGTATAAAATTAAGCATAATGAGATAAGTCGACTCATGCCTAAATTCGTATCGTCTTTGCGCGTCAGTTGCATTTAATTTTCTCGCGCGAAGTTGACGTGTAAAAAACCCTAAATGTTTAAGGGTGTATTTGAGTGTTAAAACCCATGAAAATGAATAGGATTAACAAGATAATGTCACTGGCTCTAAATGAAAGTCCCACTGAACGTATTTCTAACCTTTAAAATTATTATTACGTTGAATGACTAAAAGTGTAATTCATTATATTATGTTATTGATTTATTATTATAAGATAAATGGGATTAGTAGATGTTTACTTCAAGTCAGTACCTAGTTAATAGTTAACGCGACATCTCGGACGACGGAGTAGGGATGTAGGTACGCGCACTCGCCGCGAATATTGTACCTATACTCACATTATTAACAAGCTGTGCGATTTTACAGATTTACAAGAAAATGTATCAGGCAATCATAGTAGTACGTCGATGAATGTATCTGGAGTTAGCAGTGGGGTGACTGAAGAGCAATTACAGGCTGCCCAAATGTTAGAAGACTTACTCACTCCTTCTGACCTAGGATTCCCGTCCCATGATTTTCCATCTGGTTGGTATTTATTATTTAAAACATATATACTCACGCCTGTACATCCCTTTAAATGTGTATTATACTCGTGCATCGTCCTCCAGATTAGTAAGTAATATATGTAGTAACACGCTACACTGCTCTCCACTGAATGTTTAGAGTCTAAACATTCAGTGGAGAGTGGTGTACAAAAAAAAAAATACCTCTAAACTTTAGAGATAGTTTTTTTTTGTACACCACTATCCACTGAATGTTAGTCAACCGCTAGCTGTGCGAAGTGAAAGGGGCACCAGGGAAGGTCAAATTAACATTATTAAGCCAATTGATCTCAACAACTCAGATACTCTAGCGACATGGGCAAAATGGAAGCAGATCTTTGACAACTTTTCAATTGCCATGAAGTATGACAAGGAGAGTAAAGACAGGAAAATTGCTATTTTACTGCACTTCATGGGCGAGCAATGCGTGGATGTCTATAACGCTTTTTCTGATGAAGAAAGACAGACTTATAAATCGGTCCTAGCAGCGTTTGACAAATATTTTATACCAAAGAAAAATTTGGCTATTGAAAGACATAATTTTTTTAATCAACAGCAAGGAGATGATTCTTTGGACGTATTTTTGACTAAGTTAAAGAAGTTAGCTGCTAGTTGTGAATTTAAGGAGCTAAAAGACTCACTAATAAGAGACATATTTATATGCAATTTAAGTAAAAAATACACTCAAAAAAGACAAAGACTTCTAGCGGAAAATGATATAGAACTTGATAGATTGGTTACTAAATATAAAACAATGGAGATGTCGTACAATAACACCTCATACTTGGAGGGTGGGGATGTGGAAATTGCAGCAGTTCAGAAGTCTTCCAAGGGTCGTTGGGTCGTGGAAAAGTCCAAAACAAGTTATAAGTTTACATGTCCGGCAAAAGGAAAGCAGTGTCTCAAATGCAAGAAAATGGGACATTTTGCAATGTTTCATTATGTGATTTCTCATCTGATCCATAAATGAGCAAGTCATCTACATAAACATTGAAAAAAGTATTAGAAAGGGCAGAATCTATTAATTTAAAATTTAACAAAGACAAATGTATTATTGGAAAAACAAAAATAAAATTTTTAGGTCATGTGTGTGTGGTTTTTAGGTTAGTGCTGAAGGAATGTCACCAGACTATGATAGGATAAAAGCTATCTGTGAAATGCCTAAACCTGATTGTAAAAAAAGCTTGCAAAGATATAGGAGTGATTAACTACCTAGGCAGTTACATTAAAAATCTATCTTCAGAAACAGAAGTACTAAGAAACCTTCTTAAAAAAGACTAATAATGGTTATGGGATGAGAACCATGACAAGGCTTTTCAAAATTTAAATAAATCATTAACGTCAGCACCAGTTTTACGTCACTATGTTAATAAAAAGCCCTTGACATTGAGTGTTGATTCTTCACAGTCAGCGTTAGGTGCAGTATTACTGCAGTCAGGTCAGCCTATAGCTTATGCTTCAAAAACATTAACTGATTGTCAAAAAAGATATGCCCAGATAGAAAAAGAATTGTTTGCTATTTTATTTGGCAGCCAAAAATTTCATCACTACATTTATGGACACAAAGTTAAAGTAGAGACTGACCATAAGCCTTTAGTCACTTTATTCAATAAGTCATTAAGTCAAGTACCTAACAGATTACAAAGAATGATGTTAGCACTGCAGCTATATGATATAGAAGTCACATACATTCCGGGCACAAAATTATACATTCCTGATACACTATCTAGAGCTGCTTTATCAGAATCTATGGAACATGCTATTGATAAAGAAATAGCTATACATGCAAACTTGTTCATAACAGCACTGTCTATATCGGAGTCTAAATTAAAAACAATTATAGAAGAAACTCACAAGGATGCATGTTTGCAATTACTTATAAAATATTTTAATGAAGGGTGGCCTGATCACAAAAGTAAAACAGACCCACTTGTAAGATCTTATTGGAATTATAGGTCGGAAATTCAAGTTATTGATGGAATAGTCTTCAATAATAATAGTATAATAATTCCAATGTCAATGCGTAAAGATATGTTACATCAGGTCCATGCTAGCCATTCAGGTATATCTAGGAGCAAAATTCTTGCAAGAAATGTCATATTCTAGCCATGTATGAACAAAGAAATTGAACAAATGGTAGAGAATTGTCAAATTTGTTTAAAATTAGACCAGCCAATACAAAAGAACCATTACTGTTGGCAGAAGATCCATCTCTTCCTTGGGAAAAGATAGGTGTTGATTTATTGCACAATAATTTTCATTAATTAATTAAATAACTTACCGTACTTGAATTTAAATTTAAATTTCTTTTAAGTCTTAAAAAACACGGCAATTAATTTAAAGAAAATATTATAAAATAACAAATTCTATCTATGAACTTCTTATTGTGTTTGGCTGTATGGCTCATTTTCTTTGCCTTTATAAAGATACATATGTATGAGTAGATACGTTAATGCCCTTGTGCACAAAATTCGATTGTGTGCAGCCTATAAACTGCACAAATAAGCACTTTCAGAGCATGAGAAGTGAAAAAAATATTTAGTCATTGTTGATCACTACTCAAAGTACATTGAACTTGCTCAACTAAACAATGATTCTACAGCAAAAAAAATGTAATATTACAATTTAAATCAATATTTGCACGACATGGAATCCCTTTGAGATTGTATACTGTTATTGGACCACCATTTGAATCAAAAGAATTTAATTGTTTTTGTCAAGAATGGGACATAGATCATGTCACTTCTAGTCCCAATTTTCCACAGTCAAATGGTCAAGCAGAGTCTGCAGTTAAAATTGTTAAAAATATATTGCAAAAAGCATATGATGAAAATAAAGATCCATATCTGGCTTTGTTGCATTATAGGTGTAATGATAAAGAGTAAATGAAATCTCTATCTGAATTATTGATATCTAGAAAACTGAGATATAACTTACCCATGTCAAAAGAAAAAGCCTAAAGTTATAGAATTTGAAGGGCAAAAGGAAAGGATTAATAAGCATAAACAAAAATATAAGTTTTACTATGATAAAAGTGCTAAGAATCTACCTGCATTAAATCAAGGTGATAGTGTCATGTTTAAGAAAATGCCTGACAGTAGTTGGAAGCCCGGTGTTATTAAAGAGGTTCTAAAGAATTGCCCAAGGTCGTATTTGGTAGAAGCTGACAATGGAAAGGTATATCGTAGAAATCGTAGTCACATATTACAGGTCAAGTCTAGAAATGTTGATTCAATGCCTAAGGCTTCTACCGAGGCTCTGCTAAATAAAAGGCACCAAATATTAAAACAAGATCAATCTTTAACTGTACCAATATCATTATCAAGTCTTCCTAAACCGAGTTGTGAGTGTGACATTCAAGATACAAGTATTAGTCATGAGCAATCCATGTCAAATGTACAAATAGATAGTCAATAGTCTTTGTCAAATGTAGAATTAAATAGTCATGAGTCTTTGTCAAATGTAGAACTATTGGAGAGTGGCTCGGTTCATGAAATAGTCTTATCATCTGAAGAATCCTCCATGGCTGGGGAATTTGAGGATGTTGAATCTGAAGAACCATCCATGGCTGGTGCATATGGGAATGTTGGATCAGATGAAACCTCTAGATCTGTAGATGAGGATGCTGAATACCAATCAGATGATACTTTGCTGGAAGATAGTCCTGTATATGTAACTAGAGTTGGTCGCAGAGTTTATAGACCTAAGAGATATGATGATTAAAATGTGTCTTATCTATCTAGTTACTCAAAATGTTTAATCATTACCTACCGAGACTAAGCTACAAAATGATAACTTATAGACTACTGGCCCGTGTTGAAAAAATTATGGGTCATGTGAACCACCAGGTGACCTATCTAGAACGATATAGGAGCCTAAAATAATAAGATTCAGCACTATGCCGTCACTTGTAAGCTGTCCAACCGAGTGCAGGTGAGAATTCAAAAGTACAGGTAGACTGGGTACATTTTGGTCATATATTTTTGTACGGCATTCTTACCATCGATAGATCCATGAAAAATAATAAGAAAACGCGTAGTGCCGTAAAAAAATGTTGGGCCACAAAGTCGGAATTTTTATTTTATTTTCCGACAATTTCCAGGGTAAATTTGGTCATTTGATTTTGTACGGCATCAGTTTCATACTATTTCAATACTGCTTCTAATCCATTATTCCGCAACGCCGTACAAAAATCATGCGACAAGGGGAAATAATCGAGGGTTGTAACCCCCTCTCTTTCCGCTGGTCCAGGGGGTGATTTGAAAAAGTACGGCTTCAGTTCCAAAACATTATCTAGCACTCAAAAGTACTATTAAAAATAATGCCGTCAAAAAATTATTGTTCATTTTAAATGTATATCAATAATTATCTTAATTTCATCGTATCCTTGATTTTTGAAGCTGTAAAGTCATTTGATCCTGTACGGGAACTTTTTTTTAACATGATATTGTAAAATACAATTGTTATATAGTATTGCCGTTCAAAAGAAACTGTTCAAAAAAAAGTTAGAGAGAAATACAAAAACTGAAATTTTGCAAATTATTGCAATAGTTTAAATTTCATAGATTAATGAAATATAGCAGTTTTCTAAATTTTATCCCTTGTTTTAAATAGTATTAACATAAATAAATTAGGAAAAAATGATGCCGTACATTTTAATGCAGACCATTATCTTTTAGGCTGATGAAAATGACGCTACCATTTTAAGGTTGCACAAGCCAGTCATTCTTCCATACAAACGTAGTATGGTGATTACTCCTGATAATATCAATCTGATACAGTACGGCATTAACATATTTTTGAAGAGAACAATTGATAATATGATAAAATCACTATGACGTCTAACTGAACTGAAACGGTGTGTATATTATATCCAAGAATTGAAACTGCCAATCCCAGTATCAACAGTTTTGTATACTCTTTGGTTTAATATATACTTCAAACATTATTGATAGATATATATAATTGTTTTTTTTTTGTTTTTTTTTTATGATATTTTTAGTCGGTAATACGTTAAGATAAAACGTACATTTTGTGATGACAGTGGATAACTTAAATGTCTATCAAATAACTGTCAAATGGTGAGTTTTTAAGAAAAGAATGTACATTTACAGTTAATCCATGGACATTTATGATAGCCACTGACATTAAAAAGATACGCAATAGCCCTACTGCACATACCTAGTTACTAACCGATGTAAATCAATAAGTTAAGTCAACGCTAAAATAAGATTTGTAAAAATATGTTTTGTTGCTTATAAAGAAAAAAAAATGCTAATACCGGACTCCCAGGTGTCGCCACGATTGCACCTTTACTAGACGGTGCGCCGACTTGTAGGAAATTCAATTTTACAGCTCCCACATAAGATTTACTTTCAAAACAATTACTGATCTACCTAGGGATTGAAATGAGCTACACGACTAAGAGAAGTCTTATAATAATTAACAAGGAACAGTTCGGTTCCTTGTTAATTATTTTAAGACACATTTACAGACTTATAGTTGCCTCAACCGAAAATGTGCGAGTACTTCTCAAAAATATGTTGTATTTTGGAATTATCAGAGACAACATGTCTATATTTTGGTATAAATCGATATAGTAGGTATACAAACCCATATTTAACATAGTTTCTAACTAGGAACCTAGAATCACAAAAAGAGTATGAAAATTAGTACAAATAAACTATCTAAATGCCGTATAAAAAAATATCGTGATGAATTTCACCTTACATTTCGATAAATGGATTTTTTCTTTTTAATTTTTTCATTTTCAGTTTTTTTCCCCTTTGGACCAATGAAAATGTACGGCATATGAAAAAATATTATCTATGCATAAAATACTTTCAAAATAAATTAATTTTATGTTGTGTCAAATCACCCCCTGGACCAGCGGAAAGAGAGGGGGTTACAACCCTCGATTATTTCCCCTTGTCGCATGATTTTTGTACGGCGTTGCGGAATAATGGATTAGAAGCAGTATTGAAATAGTATGAAACTGATGCCGTACAAAATCAAATGACCAAATTTACCCTGGAAATTGTCGGAAAATAAAATAAAAATTCCGACTTTGTGGCCCAACATTTTTTTACGGCACTACGCGTTTTCTTATTATTTTTCATGGATCTATCGATGGTAAGAATGCCGTACAAAAATATATGACCAAAATGTACCCAGTCTACCTGTACTTTTGAATT
The DNA here is from genome assembly GCA_949775195.1 of Diarsia dahlii. Taxonomy (NCBI): domain Eukaryota; kingdom Metazoa; phylum Arthropoda; class Insecta; order Lepidoptera; family Noctuidae; genus Diarsia; species Diarsia dahlii. The sequence goes on along the minus strand of OX459197.1, from coordinate 20,310,953 downwards.
CTCACCTGCACTCGGTTGGACAGCTTACAAGTGACGGCATAGTGCTGAATCTTATTATTTTAGGCTCCTATATCGTTCTAGATAGGTCACCTGGTGGTTCACATGACCCATAATTTTTTCAACACGGGCCAGTAGTCTATTAGATTGTTTTGTTTAATTCTAAATTATATTAGAAGTCTACTCAAATTGTTTTGATTATTTAAGGTCTTATTAAACCCAAGTTTAGTCATTTTTCAAGTGTCAACTTAAGTTTTCAAGTGTAACTTATAAGTGTATTCTAAGTAGTTTTAGTTTTTAAAATTTTTAATAAACTCAAGATATGTTTATTAATTCTTTAGTGTAAACTTAGAATAAGTTTTCTTTCTTATACCTAATTAAGTTACCTACCTACTTTAAAAGACTTGTGAAGGAGGATGTTATGTAAAAAAAAAATAAAAAAAAAAAAAAAATAATAATAATTAAAATTTTGTTTTTTCAGACTTTTATTATTGTAGGTACTGAATGTGAATTATAAAATGTGTATTTAGTTTAGGTTTTTCTGTGGCTGTATTTTGTTGTTCACACTCTTTCATAGTAGTCTGTATTTAGAAGTGAGGACTTTTAATTGGCTGTCAGTCTCACATACTATTTCTTAATCTATTTGTCTTAGCTGTAAGTCTTCCATAGTCAATAAATAAATAAATAAATAAATAAATAAGGTGGCAACACTGTCTATAGAGGCGAGAACGAAGATGGCGGAAATAAAGGACGCACGTAATTGTTACCTACAAATGTTTTTTATTTAAATCACCAAATAAATAACAGCTAATTAGATCAGTTTCGGGACTGTTTTCGCTGGCACAATCTCACTGTATACCAGAAAAAACGAACACCTATCAGAGCGGCTTCTGGGGCCGTATCGCCAGGTTACTTCGAAATGGCAGTCCTGAGGACTGACCCAATATAACCCATAGCCAATCAGAACAGTTTTTGGGACTGGTTCGCTGGCAAGTTTCTTGGGTAATCACAGAGACTATTTGTTTTCAGTCGGAGACATTTTGGACAATCCAGAAGAGCAGTCAATCACTGAACTTATAGGGGCTGCCACGCAGCATCCTGGCAACCCGGTTTTAGTCAGAGACATTTTGGATAGTCCAGAAGCGCAGACCATCACTGAACATACAGGGGTTGCCACGCAGCATCCCGACAACCTGCTGCCAGTGACATTGGAAAAAGGGACAGCAGAACTTGTCTCAAAAAATGACGAAGGCCCTTCTGAGAACCTAGACCCAGAATTGCTGGACATCCTTGGAGCGGACCCCTCTTCAGTCATAAAATATGGCCCACCGATTCACAAACAACAAGCAACAAGGTTACAACACACGGCCACCGAGGGCCTTACAACGGAAACAAGAAAGGAGCTAACAGAAAGATATCTAATACCGGACAACAGCACACTAATTGGTGCACCACTGCTCAATGCAGAGATTAAGGCTGCAGTCACAGAGACCGTACTAAAACGGGACAAGGGTATTGAAGCTCGACAGAATCAACTAGCGGCAGCAATAGCTGGATTGGCAAGAGTCCTCACAATAGAAATTGACAGCAAGAATAAAGATCATGATCGAATCAAGCAATTAATGGACATATCGAAAATTTTGTGTAACATTCAACATGAAGAATCGGTCACCAGGCGAAATTTTTCAATTTTTTCACTTAAAAAAGATCTGAAGGATCATTTGACAGACACAAAGATTGACAAATACTTATTTGGTGAAACCCTGGCTGAAACAATTAGATCAGCTAAAGCTGTATCTAAATAGGATTAAAAAATAGGACACAGCAGAACCCCAAAACTTTTCCCCCAGCAAACAATTTAAACTGGAGGAGCCCGGCCCCAGCTCGCAAACAGCAAGGGACACACCAAGGAGCCCAGCGTGGTCGCGGTGCAGCTCCCCCGCCGGTGCCGGGCCATTCAGTGCGATACAATCGGAACATGATGCAAGGCAACTCGTCGAAGGCATCGCGGCATCAGCCGAAGCCCATCCGCCGACGCTAAGGCCCGTAATCCACCAAAGCGGAGACGAGCAGAGCGGAGAGGAGATGTGCCAAATTCGACCAATCACAGGAAGGGCGAAAGACCAGATGTACATTTTAACTAATGTGAATGGCCGATTTCCGCACATCTCCTCTCGTCTCCGCTTCTCTCCGCTTTGGTGGATTACGGGTCTAAACCTGGTAAGGTACGCTGGACAGTTATCTTCTTTTTACAGTGGTCTATGATCACTGAAGACAAAACTATACTGTCATGGGTTGACGGTTACAAACTACATTTTAATAAACCGGTGATACAAATGTGCAATCCTAAAATTATACCGCATACGCGAACAGAGCTCACACATTTTAATAAAGCCATCAGAGACTGATTAAAAATAGGGGCCATATCTGAGTGTGATCCATGTGATGGCCAATTTGTATCAAATGTATTTTTGCGTCCAAAACCAAATGGTAAAATGAGATTTATTTTGAATCTAAAACCATTAAACAAATTCATAGACACAGATCATTTTAAGATAGAGTATTTTAGAACAGCAGTTAAACTGTTGTCTAGGGATTGCTTCATGGCCAACCTCGACCTAAATAAAATAAAATAAAAAAATAAATAAAAATCATTTAATTCAGACAAAAAAAGTCCATAGACAAGGCAATGTTTGTTAGTAACAAAAATGCTTATAACTAATGTTAGTAAAAAGGAAATAGGCACACCGCGCACCGTCTACCCGTGCACAGTAGGCTCACCGGTCTCGCAACACATGTAGTTCAGTGAACCTACTGAGCAGAACAGTATCGGATCTCTCACCAATCATTCTCAGGACCCTATTTGGACTCCCACGTACTCGTCGCACCACCGACGCAACTTTTTTACGCATGATTGCGTAGAAGTCATCTACGCTGGCGTCAGAGAACATGCCGGATGAACACATTATTATACTGGACGCGCAAGGCATTGTAGGTCTTCTGTGTGAAGTTTGCCCACAGGCCGCTCGTGTAAATCGTCTGGCAGAATGCCTTAAACATCGTTATTTTAACTGGGGCCGCACAGCGAGCAAACCTGTGTGCCAACATATTACCACGAACCGACAATGCCCTGCGCTCCCTCTCAATGTCAAATTCATCACTCAAATTTTCAGTTACAATGTGTCCAAGATATTTAAACTGTGCAACACGACTTAAAGGTACACCATTAAGTAATATAGGTGGTATAAAGATATCTTTTTTCTTATTACATTTAAATAACATGAACTCAATTTTACTGACGTTGTACCTCAAGCCATGTTCCATGGCATAGACCTCACACACCTTTAGCAGCTGTCTGAGACCACCAATTGAGGGGCTCAGCAGCACCATATCATCAGCGTAGCTCAAATTATTAGAACAAATGTCATCAATATGGCAACCAACATGCATGCTGCTGAGCTCCTCAATCAGATGGTTAACATAAATATTAAAGAGTCTTGGCGAACTCAGTCCGCCCTGCCTGACGCCACACTCTAGAAAATATTCATCTGAGTACACATTAATTCCCCATCTTACAATATTAAGCTGCTCACTGTAAAGATGCATACCACTTAATTAACATTAATTCTGTGTTTCGCAAATATTTTAGGTTTGAATTTAATAAAACTTCTTACGACATGCAGATACCTTTCCACAATCTATCTCGATGACATTTTCCTTTTAGGACAAACTAAGTCAGAATGCTTAGACAATATTAATATTACAAAAAAAATATTAACATCTTTAGGTTTTTCCATATTTAATAAATAAATTAATAAATAAATTCATCATTTTTATGAGTTCAACTTTTATATTTTTCCTTTTTTCATCAGGTAATGTTACTTGAATTTTTTTAGAATTTATTATATAAAAATATAAAAGTTGAACTCATAAAAATGATGAATTGCAAAAGATGTAAAATTAGAAAACTTGCTCACTTGATAGGGCTACTTGTATCCGCATGTCCAGCAATTGAATATAGTGCACTTTACACTAAAGATTTAGAAAGGTGTTTTTTAAATCTTAGAGGCCATGAAGATTACAATAGATACATGGAAATACCAGAATCTTTGCGACCTTCTTTTAAATGGTGGATAAAAGAAATTGATACTTCTGTGCGACCAATAAGAATCGACGAATACTACACAGAAATATACACTGACGCCTCAACTATGGGGTGGGGGGGGAGCTGCTTGCGGTACCGGGAAAGCTAGTGGAGTATGGTCGCAAGAAGAGAAGGAATCTCACTTAAGGCGAGGTTGCAGTACTTTGTTTTTATGTACGCACGACCTCACCCCCCGCCCTGCCGCGCGAGCGATATAATGCCTAAATTTTGACTGTTTTTTGCTTCTTGGAGAAAAACTATAAAGAAATTATACAATATGTTTTCAACATTTACTTGAGAATAAAAAGTTCTATCTATTGATATAACTTTTATATAAATTCATGATGAAATGTCTTGGCAGTACACGTTTGAAATTGTGATTTAGAGTCATGTTTGATAAAAAAAAGTATCGAGCCGATCATTCTAAATCGCGTTTCTATCTTTACGATTTATGATTTTTATTTATTATAAAACTCGTATTTAGTTCGATTTTTATAGGTTCGAAAATCATAAAAAGTACTGCAACCCCGCCTTAAATGAATTAGAGCTTCTCGCAGCTTCATCATCATCAGCCTATTGCAATCCAATGCTGGATATAGGCCTCTTTAATCTTACGCCACTCAACTCGATTTTCGGCAACTCTCATCCAGTTGTTACCAGCCACTCTGCGAAGATCATCGCTCCACCGAGCCTGCGGGCGTCCCACCTTACGCTTGCCAATTCGCGGTCTCCACTCAAGAACACGTCTACTCCAACGGTCGTCGGTTCTGCGACTAATATGGCCGGCCCACTGCCACTTCAGCTTACTTATTCTGTGAGCTATGTCGACAACTCTGGTCTTCTGTCGGATCACCTCATTCCGGATGCGATCCCTGAGAGAGACCCCTAGCATAGCTCGCTCCATAGGTCGCTGAGCGACTTTAAATTTATGGACCAACCGTATCGTCAGTGTCCACGTTTCAGCTCCGTATGTCATAACAGGCAGGACGCACTGATTGAAGATCTTAGTCTTTAGGCTCTGTGGAATGCGTGACGAGAAGACCCGACGAAGCTTCCCAAAAGCTGCCCAGCCCAGCTGGATTCTTCTATTAGCCTCTCTCTCAAAGTTGTTTTTACCAAACTGCAGAGTTTGCCCTAGGTAAATATATTCTCGAACAACCTTGAGAGGATCGCCATTGACAACAATAGGTCCTGGGGTGACGTGTTCGTTGAACATAACCTGGGTTTTGTCCAAGTTCACCCTGAGACCAATGCGCACTGAAGAATCCACTAGGCCATCCAGCATGGGTTGCAAGTCGTGCAGCGATTCAGCCAGTATATACAGCCACTTTTTACATTTAGTTATATTTTAGTGACGTTGCCCTGGTGGCTGGGAGAATGTCATGCTCACTCAAATGTCTCGCTGATGGTGGCGGGTGTGTCGGATCATTTAGTTCCCTTCAAAATGGTTGAGTTAGATGGTGCTGATCCATGCGTCATGTTCGTGAACGGGCGCTGTCAGTGGAGACTGGTCATCTCTTAGCTGCCATGGTTTATATATTTTTCTTTGATTTGTTTTTTATATCTTTTTACTCTGGACGCTCTTAACTTGCACGTCTTGCTACATAGTTCTCACATAATATACCATCTCAACATGAATGATATAATGTACCAAGATTTTGTAACAAATTCTGATTTAAAAGAGTGTCCATGGAGTTTCTTGCCCGTTCTTCTTCATGAGATCTACGTTAGGGAACTGGCAACTACAGTACTTTCACAAGTTATTATGCCTTGTGATTGTGACTGTAGCGTAGGAGTGCAATACGTCGTTTCGGGAGTTGCTGCGTCGGGTTGCGCGGCGCCGGATGTTACCGGCGGCGAGTGCTGTGGGTGCGGGGGCGCGCGGCGGTGTGTGCCGTGGCGGCGGGTGTGCGGGGCTCCGGGTCGCGGGGCGGCGGTTGCGCGTTGCGGCGTGCATTCGTTGTTCCGTGATTCGGGGTCTCGAGCATTCGTTGTTGCGGTTTGCGTCGCTGCGTGCTTTTGTGCTCGCAGTGTTCGTTGTTGCGGGCATTCGGTGGCGTGTGGTTCGGCGTGGTGGCTTTCGGAATGACGTATTGCACTCGTAGTTTCGTTCTTCTTCCGTCCTTCTGACATTCAAAAGTGCCTGTAATGGCTTAATTGAAATAAAATATTTGAGTTTGAGTTTATGACGATGTCATCTGCGAACCTCAAGTGCGATATATACTCGTCGTTGATGTTAATGCCCCGTTCTTCCCAGTTCAGCGTCTTAAACACATCCTCCAGTGCGTTGGAGAACAATTTCGGGGAAATTACGTCCCCTTGCCTCACCCCCCTGCGCAATGGGATATGCTTTGTCTGCTGGTTTTGAGTTTGGACGGTCATAGTGGCGTCTTCGTATAGGCTCCTCAGCACTTGGATGTACCGCGCCAGTCTACTTGGCATCGCTGCAATGACTCCAGAACAGACCATGTCTCGATAGTCGAAAGCCTTCTCATAGTCCACAAATGCAAGACACAGAGGCCGATTATACTCCTCGGACTTCTGTATAATCTGTCGCACTGTGTGGATGTGGTCTATGGTGCCATATCCTCCTCGAAACCCGGCCTGCTCTGGTGGTTGGAAGTCGTCGAGTCTTCGCGCTAGACGATTCGTGACGACTCTTGAGAACAGCTTATATACGTGGCTAAGGAGCGAGATGGGTCTATAGTTCTTTAGTAGGGTCTTGTTCCCTTTTTTAAAGAAGAGAACGACCACGCTCCTTTTCCACGCTTCTGGAGTTCTCCCAGAGAACAGGACCGAGTTGAAAATCTCCCGAAGCTCTCTTATCAGAGGACTTCCTCCCGCTTTCAGAAGTTCAGTCGTTATCCCATCCTCACCAGGGGCTTTTCCATTCTTAAGCTGTCTAAGAGCCGCCTCGATTTCATCTTGGCTGACTTCTGGCAGGTCTTCTGTGAAATGGCGGGTTAAGGTGGCTCTGGAATCCTCATTTTCGGGATTCGGTCGAGATGCATGCGATGCGTACAGCTGGCCGTAGAAGTTTTCAACTTCCGAAAGGATCTCCGGCTTCGAAACGACTATATCCCCACTAGATGTGGTTAGCTTTGACAGGTGGCTCCTCCCAAGTGATTGGACGAACACTTTCGACCCCCGATTTTGCTCAATCGCTTTTTCTATAGAGCGTGTGCTGGAGCATCGAAGGTCGCGTCGTACCAATTTCCTAATTTTTTTGTTGAGTGCCTGTAGTTCCGCCGAAGTGATCGGTGGGTTTTCACGTCGTTCCGTCATAAGCTCCAGAGTCTCATCCGAAAGTTTCGACTTCCTGCCCGTACACCGCATTTTGCAAAAACGCGTCCCTTCCTCCCTGAGAATGTCCACCATTTGGTCGAGCGCCTGGTCAACATCATTTGCGGTTTCCACGGCCGTGAATCGGTTATCCAGGTCTGACTGGAACGCTTCAGATCCTATCATAGTTTGGAGCATGTTGGGACGGAGCCTAGACTTCATCAAACGGGCTCGCTCCAGCTTGTAGTTGATATTCAGAGTGCCACGAACAAGTCTGTGATCACTACCGGTATTGAACCTGTTAATCACCGAGACATCTCTGAATATATGCCTTTTATCCGCTATGATGAAGTCTATCTCATGTTTCGTCATAGTGTCTGGGCTTCGCCATGTCCACTTCCTTTGTGCCTGTTTCTTGAAGAAAGAATTCATCATGAAAAGGCCCTCCTTTTCAAGGAAGTTGACTGGCATTTGCCCCCTATGATTTCTGCTGCCAAACCCGTATGATCCTACTACCGATTCACTGCAATTCTGTACTCCCACTTTGGCGTTAAAATCCCCTATGAGAACGTTGTAGTGGGCCTGAGTAGTGGAGTGCAAGGCCTTGGAGATGTCCTCAAATATTTCATCCATCACGTCGTCCGAGTGTGCCGAGGTTGGTGCGTAGGCCTGAACAACCTTGAGGCTATACCTCTCGGTTAGTTTTACTATGAGGTACGCCACCCTATTCGAAACACTGGAGACTTCTACAACGTTGTCACAGAGGGATCTATGTACCAGGAACCCGACTCCGCCCTGGGATAGTTGGTCACCCTCTCGAAAGTACATAAGGTGGCCCGATTCAAGCGTTAGTGTGTCCCCTCTCTACGGACTTCACTCAACCCAAGAATATGCCACTTTATCTTTTCGAGTTCTTCCTCGAGCTGCACTAGGTGTTCGTCGAGCCGTAACGTGCGTCCATTGTACGTCGCCAAGGTCAGTTGGGTTTGGCGGCCATTCGTAACCCGGGGATTCTTAGCACCCCCTACCTTGCCGTTACCGTGACCGCCGCCGTGATCAGGAATAGCAAGGCGGCCGGGAACTGGGGGCCGTGGTTTAATGTGGCTTGCCATTAAAGGGTTTGCCCATAATCGCCACGCTGGGCATGCGGGTTGGCGATCGCAGATCGAAGCTTCTCGCACTAGTGACGCTGCTGCCCATCGCTAGTCTGCGCTATTTAACCGCGAACGTTTGTTTGGAAATGGTTATACCGCCATTTATCGGTCGTCAGAGCCTCGTTTGTTGTTCAGCAGGATGCACCACGAGCAGGTGAGGTTGACTTGGGGCAGAGAGATGGTAGTGTGCCCCCTTATATCCCCCTCTCGCAGTGGCGTGCCAGCAATTATTTGGAGGTAAAGCACAATTTCCAAAAAAAAAAAACACTTTTTGTTCCGAATTCTGACACTGGTTTTTAATAACACCGGTTTTGTTTTCTATTATTTAATTATGACTAATACTTTTCGTATTTTATATCCTGTCAGAAAATTTACAACTATTTCAATATAATAATAATCAAGTTGTCAGTATCATGTAAAATAATATATTAACAAGAGCCATCTATTGACATAAACGCAACAACTGAACTATTCGAGTCAATACGTATTTCGCTCGTATACAGTCGCTTTGGGCAAACCACTAGATGGCGCACAAAATAATAAATTAGTTCCTAACTACTTAAAGTTGAAAAAAAATGTTACTCACAATAAACAGCCATTACTCTTTATTCTTCGCTTCTTTTCTTTACCATGGACAGATGACAAACAACAAAACACACTGAAGGCATAATATTACTAGATAGATTTACAGATACATAATCTCGACACATTGTAACTGCCGAGTTAGAGCTGTTTCAATTCGTGTTTTACCAAAACTACAAAATGAAATTTAATAACAGCATTCAAATGTTTATGAGAATTTTGATGTCTTTTTTGATGCACCAGAGAAGTTATTTAAATCATCGTAATTTGATAAACTCCAAGCATTCTTTTCATTCGAAAAAAACTTATATATAAGGCCAACAGAAAAATTTGTTTTTAGAGAGCAGCCGACAACCCATTGTACATTGTATGCTGATCGATTAAAATACCTAGTATTTCTTTTAGCTTTCTGAGAAATATTCAAATCAGGAGTGGGTTTAGGTGAAGTAATGAGATTATATTTATCTGTAAAATTTAAAGTATTTACCTTGCCCAGTAACGCTTTCACACCATCATTGTTTCACACACTTTAATCCATCACAAGGAACTATTGTTTGCGTTTTCGAATTCATTTTCGTATTAATCAACTAACTTCAATCAAAAACTAATCACAAAACTTATTTAAATTCTAACAAGAAACGGAAAAATCAAATCACAATAAAATAATAATGCACCATCAACCATCAACGCTCAAGACAAATTTGAACTAAATCGAAATTCCCTTCAAACAAGTTCAATCGCGTCGCGAACTTGCATTCACACACGCATTCACATTCTCTCGTAAACTTTTACACTGACACACATTCAAACGTCCAAAGCTAGCTTGAAAATCCTATTAAATCCTATCGACGCCCCCAAGGAATAAACCTGTAATATACTATTACTGACTTTTTACTGTTTTACCATTTACGGTATCTATGGGCTGGGATACACTTATGCAATTTTTTTCAAATTTTTTCTGCGGTAATTTCCAACGGTTTTCCTTAGAACACTTTTATTCTTTGGAAATTTTCTATTTTTTTTTACTAGAAAAATAACGAAATACATTATTACAAATAAAATTTAGTGGCTAAATTTTGGTAAAGTAATATTACTGTAGAATATTTCACCAAAATTTCTGGTTAACGCGATTACAGGTTTATTATCGTAAATTTTGTGGTAGACATTTTCGGTAATGAACTGTTACAGTTATCATCCGGGACATAAATGTGTACCTACCATACGTATTGGCGGTAACTAGCTCGCGCTCGGCGACTCAAGAACGCGTTCCTACATGTAACGCACATTACGCATACTAATACTAATATGCGGTGTCCGCGATGATCAGTGCATCTCTTTTTTTTCACGGAAATAAACTGCGACAGATTATTACGCACACACTAATTATTGGTTTACGCGAAACATGAGAGTTAGTTGCATTTGCTGTTTTAAAGTGACTTGACGTTATTAATGTAATAGCTATTGTGCGTGATTTTTGTTGCAAAGTTTAGCGTTTTGCATCGTGTTGATATTATATTTTATTATCTCTAAAGAAAATAAGTGTTATGGCATCGAAACAAAATCGTACTTTGAAAAACCCCCGAGTAAGAAGAATGTTGTTGATGATTGACGATACTGACGATCAGGTTGCAACAAGTAAGTATCAAAATAAATTATTTAATTAAATTAACATTGTATTTAGTTTATAATTATGTACATTCGTTGGCATTAGTAGCGCTATTAATTTTGATTAAAGGATAGATACTCGTATGTACTCGTATCTATTATATTGTGATGATCATTTGACTCGGCGATTTAACTGCGGCTCTGGGTGTTGCGTGTTCGAATCTCGCACACAGTAAGATTGCAGAAAGCAGTTGTACTAGTAATTGGTACTACTTTGTGCAGGTCTCGGGTTCAGTTCCCGGGTCGGATAAAACGATACTTTTTGAAAATATCTCAGTATTTGCCCGTTGCCAAGAATTATACACATTATTATGACAATAGGGTCGCCCTCTAACCCTAACATAACTGGCGAGAATTTGGTGTGATACTGTACAACTTACCCTTTCAGGGAAAAAACGAGATGCTATAAGTAACCTAGTTAAGTTCGTATCTTTTTTTTTAAACGTTGCCCCACTAGGAATTTCATTTGTATCGTGGTGCGTTTACAAACTCACATACTCAAACAGCCAGACCCGGAACAACTATACTAATATTTGTTTCGTGCGGGAATCGAACGCGCGACACGGAGCTCAGAAGCCAATTGCTTAACCACTGCGCCAATTGTGCCGTCAAACTAACTACCTATACTTAATGTGTTTTCAGGTTCTGGACTTACTTCAAATAGGAACTGTGCTAATATCGTGCAAGAGAGCAAATCTTTAGAATCACTGTCCATCAAAACAATAACTGATTATAATTTACGAGGTATGTACGAATATAATTCTTACTAATATCTGTACATAGGTATAAGTATTTAAAGAAAATCTTGTCTTGTTGTGATACATACATTTTAATTACATCACACCAGCCTATTGTTTTCTTATCATTATCGCGATGCCAATTTAAAGGGTTGAAAAACTTTTTATATTTAAAATATCAGCTGTTTGCTCCCAAGTTCCCAACTCTTTTATAGTATTTTTTTTCCAAAAACTTTTGTGTTTGAGTTTAGAATTTTTGGCAATTATTTATTCAATAATATTATTTTGATTTCAGATCGAGTAAAGAAAAAATACGTTGATTGTGATAAAGATGTGAGTGATGCTGATTTTTCTCCAGATTGTTCAGAATATGTTCCAAGTCCAGAAAGGATAGCAGTCAATAGCCCATCAAGTACGTTTTCGGGTCATAGCGGAGATTCTCAATGCATAGATAGAATTTTGAACACCTCAAAAGTAATTGATACTCCCTCTACTATTTCTAATTTATCGCTACTTTTAACAAACTGCGATTTCATCGCTTCTTCTACCAGCATTTATAAAATAAATAATGAACATAATTCAACGATTGATGCTGTCCAGTACAATGAAGAAAAGCAATTTTCAAATTTAAGCTTAGTACCTAGTTATCCTTTAGCCGATAATCTGTCAAATGGAGAATTCGACGAAACATTACAACCTGAAAGCTCCCCCGAAGTTAATAAAACTGACGTCAACATGTCTCTTGATGACATTCATGTCACTAACCGACAGTTCTCAAAATGAACATGCCAATTTTAGAACTGAATTAACACGACATTCATTAGTATTTGAGCCAACCAATTCAGACGAACCTTCCACTTCACAAAATGAAAAAAGAAAAACCAGAAAACGTGCAATTAATGAAGACCAGTGGTCTAGCAAAAAAAATAAATTACTTAAAAACGCTGGTCAAGCTTACGAAGGTTGTCATAATAAGAATAAGTATCCACAAAAGGTCATGGGTCCTGTGTGTTCATGTAAAATGAACTGTGGCAGCAAATTTACCTCTTCAGAGAGGCAGGACTTATTTGATAAATTTTATAAACTTTCTGATCGAGAACACCAATGGATGTATATTATTAAACATACTAAAACCGAAAATATCAAACGAATGACTCTAGAACGGAAAAATAATCGCACACAGACTATAAAATATTTTTTTTCTTTAAATAATGTAGAGATTCTTGTTTGTAAGAAATTTTTCCTAAACACTTTAAAAATTAATGAACAAATGGTATATACAGCAATAGAAAAATTTAAATTAGACGAAGGGATTACAGACTTAAGAGGTAAGCACACCAATAGACCTCGTAAAATGAGCTCCAGCACAGAATCGAGTATTGAGAAGCATATTTCATTATTTCCTAAAGTAGAGTCTCACTATACAAGAAAAAGCTCAACTCGAGAATATTTGTCACAAGACCTCAACATTTCAAAAATGTTTCGTTTGTACACTGAGTGGTTTCCACAGCAAAATTATGTTGAAGTTACGATGGCGACAAAACGTCAATATGAAACCATTTTTAACACAAAATTTAACTACTCATTTTTTAAGCCTAAAAAAGATCAATGTTCAACATGTTTTGTATATGAGCAAGCCAGTCCAACAGAAAAAGAATCTTTAGAAGAAAGCTATAGACGTCATTTAAATAGAAAAGAGAGAATTCGGCAAATTAAACATGAAGAAAAAATTACAATTGACGAAAACGATAGCACGATTGCTATCTTCGACCTGCAAAAAGTGTTAAGTATTCCACAATCTGCTGTAGGCATTTTCCATTATAAACGCAAGTACCCTGTGTACAATTTTACTATTTTTGACGCTCTACGTAACAAAGGGTATTGCTACGTGTGGCATTCCCAAATAGCAAAACGAGGCTGCATAGAAATTGGGAGTTGTTTGTTGCAATTCTTGAAGAGTGAACAGGAGCGAGGTGTTAACAAAATATATTTTTATTCGGATGGTTGTTATGGCCAAAATAAGAACAGGTTCATTTTTGCCTTGTATGCGTATGCAGCAAAATCTTTAAATTTGTCTATAACGCACAGATTTTTCGAGACTGGACATAGCCAGAACGAGGGCGACTCAATGCATGCGTGTATTGAAAGGAACATGAGAAATAAGTCTATTTACACACCTGATCAAATATATAATATAATTCTAAACTCCAAAGTCTCGGGAGAAAAATATACTATGAAAGAATTGGAGCAAACAGATATTTTAGACATTAAAAAATTGGTAAATCCTTTGAATTGGCGTCGCGATATAGATGGGAATACGATACGCTGGTCTGATGTAATGGAAATTCATGTATCATCATCCCAACAGGACAAGGTTTTCTTTAAATATGATTATGATGAGGCATATTCTGAATTAGATATTTCATATTCATTTCAAACCAAACGACGTGGGAGAAAACCTAAGACAGATGCTTTGATAGAAGATCCTGTATTGGCACGTGCTTATCATCAACCTCTTCCTATAAGCAAGGCGTTGCATACAGATTTACTGTCTTTATGCAATAGTGGAGCGATTCCACGGTATTACCACGCATTTTATGAATCCTTAATTTCTGTAGAAAACAGTGACGATCGCGATGATAATGATGATGCTAATGATAATACCGATTAGTTATTATTGTTTTTACTTGGCTACTTTTTTATACTTTTACTGATTGTAATTTGTGATCTCTATGAGAACTTTGTTCCCAATAAAAGTTATAATTTTAATAAATTTTGTGAGTTTTCTTTAATTATTCCCTCGAAGATACCGACGACAAATTTATTTTACATAGTCGGTTTTCAATGATTACGATATTAAGACTACCGAAAATGTTCTATAAAATATGGGTTACACTACTTTACCCTTTTATGGTTCTTTAAAATTTTACCATAATAAGTCGGTAACTGAACATTACAATCTCTCTCCTGTAATGAAAAAACACGTTTAATAATCCAGTAAAGCAATATTATGCCTATGATTTTTAAGAAATTTACAAGAATAACTCGGTAAGTAAACATTACTGGAATAATATTGATAAGTCAGGATTGTAAGATATCAATATCCTAAAAATTGAATGAAACCATTTTCGGTAATATGTATTTTGGTGTATAACTAAATCTGTGTATATTTAATAGTTACACCTAATACTATAAACTTTTCGGGTAAAAATTAGCTTTTCCGTCATATAATAATGTTGTCATAATTATCTTTTGTTGAATAGATATACCCCAAAAACACTAAATCATTTTTCCTGTAAAATTTGATTTTTGCGATTACGGGTTTATTCCCCGGGGACGTCGCTATACATTTTGTCGTAAACCCGGCAAAAAGTATGTAAACAAACAACTCTTAATTATGTTCGTAGAATAGAGAGGTCGGAGAAGCTGATCGAAAGTGTAATGGTGTGACAGAGAAAGGGCTAGCCGAGCCCGATCATGCCCGATCGATCTGTTTGATCATTCGGCAGAGGTCGGGACACGTATGGAGAAGTTTGGCAACGTTGCAGTGCGAGTTGCGCGCGAATGTATTTTTCTGGTTACGTAAACCTGACAACGTCGCATCAATCCCAAGTAGCACAGATAGCTGTATAACTACTCACTTTTAGATCTATTCGAAACTCTATGCGTATTAAGACTCTTTTAAGAGTACACTTGTGATCGTACAGCTGCATAATAGCTGTCAGTGATATTTAAACAGCTTAGGCTGATTAAGAGCTGCATTAAAGCTGATTAAGACCGAGAAAACTACCATTAATACGCTATGAGTGCTATAAAGGTATATTTTCAACGCCTCTATTCGGCTTTTGACCTTTTCTAATGCCTTAACCGTAGTAAGGGCTGTTTAGTGGATGAAATTACACCAAATGCTGTATAAGAAGGTATTTGTGAACTCCTATTACACTGACTTATTAAAGGGCCACGTGTGAACTATTATGACGTTATTAGCTGTTTAATGGATGATATGTGGCCCACATTACAGCTTATTGCTGAATATGCCTACCGCTAATCAGCCTTTATACTGCCATTGATAGTGTCTGCATAGCGGCTGTTTAAACATTCACTAGATGCCTCGCAGCTGCTTAGAGACTCACTAGTGTATCGAATTAACGGCTACTTTTTTATAGTGGTTCGCATAAGTACTTTTAATCAGACTTTAACTGAATAAAAGTTACATGTGGTACTGTAATCAGTCAGTGTAATTAGTTGAAGCAGATGGCGATTATGTACTAACGTATATATTTTATTGCTTTATAAATATGAATTCGATTAATTCGTGGAAAATTAAAGCTAGAACAGGGGGCATTAGAAGAAAATTGTCGAAAGAGTACCAAAGAATTATGAAGACAGAAAAAAAAACCTGCAAGTCGGGAAGTAGCGCAAAGCGTGACAAATAGTTTGAAACAGGATGGTTCCGTACAAAATATTAGTCGCAATAGCTCAGAAGATGTTGTACATTCAACAAATTATGTGTGTCCAAGTTCTTCTTCCAGTAACCTCGTTGATAATAATTATATCAATGAGTTCTTAAGATGTTTTTAAGATATAACAATTCAAAAAGTTGAAAGAGTTGTAATATAAGCACGTAGTTTATACACGTGGTGTACTTATACATATTCGATATATCTCAAAAACGGTGGCTTTTTAGAAATAAATGTGTTTAGACATTTTTATAGATTATTATTTGATATATAATTTTGTCTTGGCAAATGTTATGATAAAACTTACCGTTTTGCTGAAAATTGCAAAAGTCCGGTTCTTTTGACCTTTGACCTCGAATAACTTTTTTTTCAGGTGTCTGATCGATGGGGACTTTTACATTTCATTTATAATGGTGTTTTGAGCAATCCTACCTATTTTCTGCCGGGTGGGAGTTAATGTAACCTTACCCCTATTTTTTGAACTAATTTGACCGGACTATATTACATACTTTTTAAATAAAACAAAAGAAATTATTGAAATTATAGTATATTTATTTATTCATTTAGCTCACATCAATGGGTAAAAAAATCAAACAAAATTTGCCTTTTTAGATCACAATTCATTTTCTTCCAATCAGGACTCGGCTTCGAACGTTCTTCCTTGATCAGCTTCAAAATATTTTTATTCTTTGGAAGCCAACTTAATGTTCCATTAAACTCCCAAAGTGACAGTATTGTACCGTGCTCAATCGATCACCATCCGGTTCTGAAGTACTAACGATCTTAAAAGGCATTATTCTGTAATAAAGAAATGAAACAATCACTAAGTTATAAGTAATAAATACATAACTTGTACAAAGGTATCATCTGGGTAGGTAGGTAGTATTGTTTGCATAAGCTTTTTACAGTTTGTAGGTACCTGCTTGTTTATGTCAATCGTAAATTTGGAAGGTTCGCGCGCGCGTAAAACGGTGTGTTAAAATTTTTGAACTAGAAGTTATCCATGCGATGGTTTTAGATATAATACTACGGATCCCTAAAGAGTCTGTATAACAACTGTTTAATTGTTCACATTATGGCTAACGGTAGAGCTTGTGGACCATTAAAAAGAAATAAAACAGTTTATAGCTGCATACGGTTTACATGTGTAATTTTATTCAGATTTTTGCTGAGTAACAGTACATTAGTGAACTATTAGACAGCTTTTTGCAGCATATATGGGTTTTAACTATTCACGTTGCTGTTTAACATTTTATTGTATGTTTATTATTGTAACCTATAAATATACTGATTCATTTTTCAACTTTTATGATGTTTTGTGTATGAATTAGGAATGTATTGCATTAATTTTTACTTCCTGATAGCATATTAATAACTTTTTATCTTATAATTCTTTTCAAAGCACTAAAAATTGTTTATTCAAGTTTTCATCACGGCTTATTTTTATCACAAAACTAATCAAAAACAGAATATTTTCGTGGCGCATTAAAATTTTCTTAGACAATATATATGTATAATGTCAGTGAAATTACATTCCCAATCATTTTTCTTTTATTAATATGTAAAACAATATACTTACCTGGGAATTTGAATATTATCCACGTATAATTCACTCCACGGAACAAGTGTTCAATTGACAGCTAGGGTTATTTGCTTTTACATGTTTGCTGCATCAAATATGTTCGCTTTTACACTGGCCGCAAGCAGCCTTTCCCGGTTTAAAACAACTATTAAGAGCCGAGATGTGACATATTTACTGAATAAAGAGTAACTTGTGATCTCTTAGTCAGTCGATATTCAGCGCATAGTACGGTCGTTACGTTTTATAACACTGCTAAATTGCTGCTAAACAGCTCCTAAGCAGCTACGTGAACTTAAAGCTGAATAATTTGTGCCCATTTAAGAGTTATAAGAACTGAATAAGGCCCTATACAGCCCTTATGCAGCTTTTTTATTCAGCTTCAAGCATGATGGAAATCCGTTATTCGGCTGATAAGCAGCCTCGTGTGCTACTTGGGATACGTTCCGTTTTTCGCGTGGCATGCAGTTTGATGATAATTATTTTAATATTAATTTTTGTATTGACCGTTTTTTTTTTAATTCGTTGTTTTATTAGGGCAAGCTGTGCTTTTCTGCTTCTATGAGAGTACCGCCACTGCCCTCTCGCAGCTTACATTGGTCTCAAAATTTTCGCGAAAGAACTCCACAACTGCCAAATTCTCCTTCGCAATGATAACTCCACAGCCATTGCTTACACAAACCGCATGGATGGTATTCAATACCCACACCTTTCAAAACTTTCTAAAATGATATGGCAGTGGTGCGAATCCCGCAACATTTTTATCTATGCCTCCTACATAAAGTCTGGGGAAAATGTCATTGCAAATGCAGAGTCTCGCAGAGTACATCCAGATATAGAGTGGGAACTTAAAGACACTGCTTTTAAAATTTTAAGTAAAAAATTTGGCTGCCCAGAAGTTGATCTATTTGCAAGTAGGATTAATAATAAGTGTGTTCGTTACGTGTCCTGGCATCGCGACCCTGACGCTTGCGGTCAACGCATTTAAAGTCAGGTGGACCAGGCTAAAATTTTATGCATTCCCTCCTTTCGCAATCATATTAAAAAGCCTAAGGAAAATTATATCTGACAAAGCATCAGGAATCATGGTTGTTCCTAAGTGGCCAACACAACCATGGTTTCCCATATTTCAACGCCTCCTCGTGTCAGAAACCATAGAATTCCAACCTAATGAAAATGTTATTATTTCACATTCCAGCAAACAGAACATAAGTACTAGAGAACGTTACCCTGGTTGCCGGAGTGTTGTGCGGACAGCGCTACTGCGACGCTGCATACTGCCATCAACAACGCTTCGATAGACACCTGCATTTTTTAAATGGTCAGTGCAACGGTTTATTTCAAAAATAGATTTTTGTTTCTATGTTGTGTTGTTTACATACCACCAGGGAGTTCTGAGAATGACTATTTGACTTTATTTAGATTAATAGAGAATTTAAGTGATAGATATGGAGAAATAATTGTTATTGGTGATTTTAATTTGTATTCGTGTCCTATAAATGTTAAAAATTATTACGAATATTTTGTGTCCTATTGCGAATTCACTCAAAGTAACACAGTACCAAACTATCTTGGTCGTCAGTTGGATTTGGTTTTGAGCTCAGGTTTTAGCGGGAAAGTGACGGTGGTGGCGGCCGACGACGCGCTCGTGCCCGTCGACTCGCATCACCCGCCGCTCGCGGTCAGTGTGCACTGCGCGCGTGCGCTGCCCGCACCCGCCGCCGCCGCCGCGTCCTCTGCCTGCGGTACTCACGCACCGCGTAGTGTTAGGCCGCAGTGGAACTTCTATCGAGCTGATTAAAGCTAGATTGAAGAATAAAGCTAGATTCCATAAAACTTTCAAAAAAACAAAGCTGAATAGCGATTATTCTGAATTTTCAAAGTACAGAGCTCGCATCAAAAAATCAATAGAAATTGCGCACAAAGAACACAAGATTAAAATTCAAAATCAATTTTCAAAAGATCCAAAATCTTTCTGGCAGTATATCAGGTCAAAACGTAGTAGGTTAAATAAGCAGGTTATCATAGAGAATGGTCGACATCTTTCGGATGAGGAGTGTGCTCGACATTTTGCAACATTTTTTGAGTCGGTGTATAATAAAGAGCGGCCGCGACTTGAGGCGCGGGCGGCGGAGGCGGAGGCGGGGGCGAGCAGTGCACGAGTACACATCGAGACCCTCAGTCTTCAAGACGTAAGGGAAGCGCTCACAAAGCTCAAGCCAAAGCGCTCATCAGGCCCCGATGGCATTCCAGCTTTTCTTTTTAGAGACTGTGGCCGAGTGCTGGCTGAGCCACTGCATCACATCTTTAACACTTGTTTAAAACAAGCAACGTTTCCACCTAGGTGGAAAACCACTCGAGTGATTCCGGTTCCCAAAGGAAAGTCTGGTCCGGATATCAGTGGCTACAGACCGGTTGCAGTGTTGTCAACACCAGCAAAAGTCTTCGAGTCTGCCATCCAATGCAGTGTGCAGGCTCAAGTGAACGCACAGCTATCGGACGCGCAGCACGGCTTCCGGCCGGCGCGCAGCACTGCAACTAATCTCCTTAACTTTATGGCGAGGGTGGTGCCGGCCGTCGATGCTGGTGTACAGGTAGACGTGGCATATTTTGATTTTAAAAAGGCGTTTGATGCCGTCGACAATGATGTACTGCTAATGAAGTTGGCAAAAATTGGCTGTACTCAAACACTCTTACAGTTCTTCGCCAGCTACTTGGAGGATCGACAACAGTACGTCGACTACAACGGGTTCGAATCCGAGCCATACTACACCAGGTCAGGCGTGAGCCAGGGCAGCAATTTGGGTCCTCTCGAATTTATCTTAATGATAAATGACTTACCAGACGTAGTCAAACATAGTTTATGTTTATTGTTTGCAGATGACCTCAAATTGCTGCTCGAGGTCAGGAGTTCGTCGGACTGTGAGAAACTGCAGGGAGACATAGATAGAGTGGTAGAATGGAGTAATCAAAATAAACTGTTTTTCAACACAGCCAAATGCTCAGTAATGACATTTACGCGCGCGAAGAGTACCTTAGTCTACGATTATAAAGTAGAGGAGGCGCCGATGCAGCGAGTATCTCAGGTACGAGATCTAGGAGTACTGCTTACCCCGGATCTTACTTTCCGGGATCACATAGTTAAGATTTGCAAGAAGGCGTACAGAAACCTGGGTTTCGTCCTGAGACAGTCGAAGGGATTTACGAACCTTACCACGCTTAAGGTGCTCTATGACGCGTTGGTGAGAAGTCACTTGGAACACAGTGCGGTGATTTGGGCTCCTCATGAAGCGAAATACAATGTCATGCTGGAGCGAGTACAGAATAAATTTACAAGACACTTGTATTTCAAACTTTATGGAGTTTACCCATTTTACCCGCTAATGTATCCCACACTGTTTGTGCTGGGTATGGTGGGGTACAATGAACTCAGAGTGCGCAGAGAATATACACTGGCGGCGTATGTGCTTAAGCTCCTGCGTGGAGTTGCACATAACCCGGGAGTACTGCGACACCTGAAGCTGTGCGTGCCGGACCGGTACGTGTGGAGGCGGCGGCGACCGCCACTGCTAGCCGTGCCTGTTGCCAAAACCAACCTGCTGTCAAAAACACCCCTCACCAGTACAATACGTGTACTGAATGAAGTGCATGAGAGGACAGACATATTTTCGTGCAACTTGAGTGAATTCGCAATAGTTTTGTTGAATTTTGTTTCTTACATTTAATTTTTACTTTATTTGTTTTTGTGTTGTTTGTTTGTGTTTTACAAATTATTTTTAAAGTTTAGTGTTTTAGTTTTAGTATTAGTCGTAAGTTATTTTCCAAGTATCTTGTGAGTGTTTGCAAACCACTATTGTATTGGGTCTGCCTGTAAAGATAGTGTGTGTTTATAATAATAAATAAATAAATAAAAACAATTATTATCATGATGGCTTCGTTGTCCGACAATTCACTTCGGCAATACGACTCAGCACTTAGGAAGTGGTTTGATTTTTGTCATAATAACAATATAAACTTTTACAATGCATCAGTTCCTAACATCCTTTATTTCCTCACAGAAATATATAACAGAGGCAGCCAATACGGCACTTTGAATTCGATTAGGTCTGCTCTGTCCCTAATACTAGGACCGAACATCTCTAAAGATGATCGCATCGTAAGGTTCTTCAAGGGCGTTGCATCGTCTTCGGCCGCCACGACCCAAATACAACACTACATGGGACACTTCCTTAGGGAGTACTACAGTGGCTAAGCCAACACCCCCCAAATGAAAATTTGACCTTAGAAATGTTAACTAAAAAATGCGTCTGTCTTCTTGCTCTAACGACGGCACACCGCATGCAAACATTGAGCAAAATTATAATTAATAATATTGAAATTTTTAAAAATAAAATCATAATTAAAATACCGGACCACATTAAGACTTCCAGGCCAGGATCGAAACAACCAATTTTAATGCTACCGTTTTACGATATAAAGCCAGAGATATGCCCCTGTAAAACTCTCATAGCATACATAAATAAAACAAATAATAAAAATAAATAATATATATTAGTTTATTTAATTCCATATCTAAGTATATAAAACTTTAACCACCTTATTACAAAAGGTAGTTAAACCTGGTTTAACTTAGACCTGGTTTATCTCGCGTATTGTGTCTTTCTTTTGAATATTATTGAAGTGAGACGTCATGCGAGATAAACCAAGTCTAAGTTAAACCAGGTTTAACTACGTTTTGTAATAAGGCGGTAAAGGTTTAATTTCTTATTATTATTTAAGTAGGAATTACAGATAAAATTGCTGTGAGGTAGAAACAGAAATAAAACTTATGCCACCTACAAGTGACACTGGGTAATCTGGGGATTCAAGAGTTTAATATCACAGTTGTGCAGAAACCAAACGCCATCTATTAATTATTTTCGAAAACTTGATTTCTACCTTCACAGAAAAATAGGCCCTATAAGGTATCCATGCACTAGTGTGGGCGACCGTACATTAAAGGGCCGCCAAAAGACATGGAGCAATGGTCTAGATGCACCATGCCATTATCCAATCACACATCAGGACAAAATAAATGTCCAGCTATAGTTATGAAGAATCAACTCCAGTTTTGCCATGTTTTCATGTTTATACCCATGAAACTATGTTATCTACATTTCATTCCTACCATAAAATTTCTGTTGTAATATATATAATTTTTAGTTTTTTTTTTTTTAATATTCAGTAGAATTGTCTGCAGATGCAACAATAACAGCCGAAGTTATATCAAACATGGATAAATTGTTTGACGCCGTAAACAGTGATACGGCTGATCTCCGAAGAGGTAAACCGCAATCCACAAATATGACGCCAACGTCACCTCATTTTAAACATTTTGAGGAAATGATATCGTTTTTTTCATTACCCACCACTTATTTTTTGGTTTTATAACTTAGTTCCAAACCTAATGCCTTACGTTTGGGAAAATGTGAGCCCTCCAGGAGGGTTCACATTTTCCCAAACGTAATGCCAGTGACCCCCCTGGCCCACTTGCAATATGTATGGCGGGATGGCACATGAGTTCTATGAAATGGGGGTGGAGTCGAATGTGTTAAGTAAACGCAATCTTGTCCATGAATGCATTAAAAACGTTTCACTACAAAAATCTCTCACTTCATGGCTCCTTGACAATGATCAAGAAATAGAAGAATAAAATCTCTGGGTTACTAACTTGTATTATTTTTTGGGTTAATTTTATTTATTTATAAGTACAAGCTTTTGACCTGGCCTCGCTAATATAAAAGTTCATCATAATCGAGTGAATAGTTGAAGTAATTCACTCTATCCGACCCTTCTTAATCTGTACCTATGTGTTTTGCAGACTGCTGGTATTCACCCTCATCAAACAAAAACAAAAGGAGTCATAATATCAAATCAAATTGTAATAGTTCTTCGAAAAGTGGCGCTAGTTCTCTAAAAAGCAGCGATAGTATTACAAATACCGATAGTTCGGAAAAAAATACAGAGCGCAGAAACAGCAAGTATCAGCGATGTAATAGATGTATCCCTTTTCGAACAAGAATTGGATGATTTAGACTTACGTGTACGGATTGCGGAAGACATAAATAATGTGAAAGAATATGACTCTAAAACAAATGACGTCACTAAAGTAAACTCGCAAACAGTCGTTGCAGTAATAACGCGTCAAAAAAACCCAATTTGGCTGCTGCTCAATAAAAGTTCTTTGGAAGGCAAAAGAATTACAAATTCGTCATAAGAAAGTGTACTTAATGCTCCCGAAATAAAAGAAGTGGCACAAATTGTAGCACAGTATAGTTGCAGAAGCAAATCCGCCTGAAGCCGCCTTTTCACTATGGGATGTAATATTCCTTCAAATGACCTCTAAATATCGCTCGCATACATTTTGTACGTGACTGTGCTATAATGTATATTACATCCCAAACTATAAAATGTTGTTTTCGACCGATTGAGCGATATTTAGAGGTCATTTGAAGGAATATTACATCCCATAGTGAAAAGGCAGCTTAAGCGTCAAGTACCTCCTAGCACCTGTATGTTCTGGTCCAAATACTTCGAAAATTTATTCCCAAACACTAATGCACACAAATTTTATTTTATGAAAAATGAAATATACCACACAAAAGATGGAAAACAAGTGAATAAAGGACGACCAATTGGTTCACACACACAACTAAGCTTACTTCTACTGCTACTTAGTGACGATACAGCAAGGTTGCGTGCCAGCTACCTCCGAGATCAAATCAACACTCCAAAAAAGCACTCCACGGAAAATAAAAAGGGCGTCTTGTCACAGATCTTTGGCTAAAGAGAGAGGATACTTTCCGCCAGGTATATATGTTAGAGGAAATAATGCCCGAGAGACATTTATTTGAATGGCTATTTAATTTATTTAAATAGGAACTCCTTGCAAACATCATAGACGATTTAGGACTTGTCAATGTCCTCGCTGTCAGTGTCTGTTGTATCTGTCAGTAGTGCGTTCGTTTTATTATTAGAGCTTCTTGCTAAAAAGACAGCGCCAGTGCCGGTCGTGCGCACTGATTGATAAAATAATAACATGGCAGACACCAATATCGAGCACGCGGACGCTAATCCGATTGAATCTCCGACATATAATAATATAATATACTTAAATGTTACTGAGAATGTCCGAAACGGTCTGACATACGCGGTGAATGTTAAGATAGGTATTCTACACTGCGCTGCAGACATTCTCATTAACATATATATCGGCGCAACTACAACAGTTCGTCGAGAATAATTAAGTTTAATCATTTGATTGGCCTAAAATTAGTTTATAAATCATCAATTGCAGAGGAGGCATTTCTATTAGATGGACTAGCTGGCTCAACGTACCCAAAAAAACTTTTACGTATCTTTTTTTATTTTATCTTTTTTTTTACGTATCTTGCAGAAGCTTAGCGATAGCAAAAATTGCGCAATAATTGCTCTCCAATCGCAAATCCGTATTATGTACCAGCAATGTTCAATAACAACACGATAGCAAACGAGCGATGGTGCTGCCGCTATCGAGCAATAGGTAAACTAAAAGTGCATGGATTTCAACTGACTGGCGACTATTTCGTATTACATAAGGTTTTTGACAGCAAAGCGACAGCGATCGGCAGACAAACTTGACTGTCAGATTGCGTTAACCTTTTCCCTACATGCTAATCGATTGTCTATCGCTCGCTGATTGCTTCAGACATTTTTTTATACATTTAGTCTAATATATTAGTGTTTTACACCAAATATTTACTAAAACCTAATATCTCCGTCGTGTGTCGTGTTAATTTAAAATAATACTGTGCACGATCACAGTGAAAACCAATGGTGAAACATTGGTTTTCACTGTGATCGTGACGATTGAATAAGGATGGCTCGTGCTGTTCTCTTGCTTGAAGCACTTGAGGTTGAAGCCAGAAGAATCGAAAGCCGTAACACAGCACGGTTGCGGCGAAGCCTTAGAGATGAAGCCAATGCTTTGAACCTAACTGATGTTGAGTTCAAAGCTCACTATCGACTCACGAAAGAGCTGTTTCAGGGTTTGTGCAATGAGATTAGACCATTGATGGCGCAAACGAGGAGGAGAACAAAAGTTAGTGTAGAATGTAAAGTAAGTACCTACTTACATTTAACACACACATTGTCTAAAGTGTAGGTTTGTACCATAACTAGTAACTTATTCAAATTAATATTGTGATATTACAGGTTCTAACAGCACTGTCATTCTATGCTACGGGGTCATACCAGAAACCTGTGGGCATGAGCTATATGCATGGACTCAGCCAAGCTAGTGTATCCATAGCTGTAAAGGAGGTGACCATTGCTCTAAATTCACTTTGTATTTTAACAAAGTATATAAGGTTCCCTCAAACACAACAAGAAAGAAATACAATCATAAATGGGTAAGAGATGAGAGATTGCAAAAGAAAGGTGAGTGATTGCATGTTAAGTTTATGCAATTGTTTGTATTTTAATGTTTACTTACTTTTTTTTCTTTAGGTTTTCAAACAAATTTGGATTTCCTGGTTGCATAGGTTGCATTGATTGCACTCATGTAGCTTTAATTCAGCCTACAGAACATGCAGAAAGGTTTTTTAATAGAAAACATTACCATTCCAGGAATGTACAAATAGTAAGTGCAACAACAATTCTGAAAATATTATTTGAAAAGTAATATCCATTGCAACTTATTTAAGTACTTACCATAATGTTTATATTTTTAGATATGTGATAGTGATTTAAATATTATCAATATTGATGCATCATTTGGTGGAGCTACACATGATGCCTATATTTGGAGAAACTGTGAGATACAGGAGCATCTCCAACAGCTACAAAATAGAGGAGAGACTATCTGGTTGCTAGGTAACTTATCATAAAGTTATATTTTTACTTGTTCATTAAAATATCTTATTTATCTGCATTTTTCACAAGAATTTAAGTACAGTCTTTATTCAATGTTGTAAAAAAATACAGATCTTAGGTATAATATAAACAAAGTTAATTTTATATGTAGTAGGTACATTCAATTTATGGTTTTACAGTGCAATTTTAAAATTTCAGGTGATTCTGGATATCCGCTGAGACCATGGCTTCTAACACCAATTGTTCGCGCTGAACCTGGTAGTGCAAATGAGCATTATACAAATGTTCATTGTCTTACCAGAAATACTGTAGAACGCTGCATTGGGGTTTTAAAAGCACGTTGGCGATGTTTACTGGCACATAGAGTTTTGCACTATAATCATCATATGGTGGCTATGATCATAAACGCCTGTGCTGTATTGCATAACATCTGCAACAAACATCGACTGCCAGTACCACAATTGCAAAATGCGGATGCTGAAGGAGACCTCAGGAACCAAGTCATACCACAACCACAGCAGGATGTAGGTGCTGGTGTTGAGCAACAGCTCCTAGCTAGAGGCCGACAACAAAGGGATCGCATTGCCCAAAGATTGTGGGCAGCTAGAAGTCTTTAATTTTAAATTATGTACTAAATTGGGTGTGTCATAAAGTCATAAACAATTTATTATATAGGTGCTTGACTCTGTGTGTGTAAATGAAGTGATAGACAATAAGTTAGCAAATAAGTAATGAGTACAGTGTAGATATGTTTTGATGTTAAGGTTTTGATATGTTTTACAACAATAAAAGCAACATAAAAATGATGAATTATTTATTTTCAATCTGGCCTAGCTGCCAGTCTACTGCTCAGCTGACGCACAACATCCACCATGGTATTGAGCACCTCTAACTGCCTTCGAGATGTCTCAGCATTTAAAAGAGACGCCTCAGCAATCTTATTGGCAGCCTCTGCTAATAATAAAATAAATATAAACTCGAGGAGTTCTTCCATTTGGTCATTGGACACTCTATTTGC
Organism: Diarsia dahlii; assembly: GCA_949775195.1. Taxonomy (NCBI): domain Eukaryota; kingdom Metazoa; phylum Arthropoda; class Insecta; order Lepidoptera; family Noctuidae; genus Diarsia; species Diarsia dahlii. Next base: position 20,283,443 of record OX459197.1, on the reverse strand, counting down.
CATTTTATACTGAAAGAGAATGTTTTATTAAGTACTGCTACTTCAAAACTTTTACTTGTATGCACTAAGTTTAAAACATAAATACTTACTAGTTGTTGAGATGAGAACAGCCGAATATCGCTTGGAATTCAAATAAACACTGATTCCTTGCACTTGAAACCATCTTAAAACCGACGCCAAGCTATTTTGGTACATTTCAAGTGGATATTAAGTTTTTTCAAATTCAAACAAAACTTTTGTCACATCTGTTTGACACTTTATTAGTACCAGAGATTGCTACTAAATGGTTTGTGGCGCTAGTATCGTTGCGATAAATGCATACTAGCAAACGGCGAACGATTAGCAATCGGGTTTTAGATAATACTGATTTTTTTAGCAATTAGCGATTGATCGCGCAATGATTGCGCGATAGATGCGCAATTTTTGCTGATCGCTGTTTTATACGTAATAAGCCCGCCGGGCATAACTGTGCATTGGGTGTTGTGAGTCAGTTTGTAGCTTCGTCCTCTCGGTGCAGCTCGCTATGGTTCTACGAATTTGTGGAGGCGCAATCCCAGTTAGTGGATACAACATTCCGAGTACCGGAGTTAGTTTAAGGCAACCAGTAATAATCCGGCACGTCTCATTTAGAGCTGTATCCACTAACTGGGATTGCGCCTCCAGCATGTCGCGAGGGGACGATCCCGTATTGTGGTGAAAAGTGAAGAGTAATACAAAATTCCAATACCAATTTAGGTTTGCAGGACGTTTCGGGGGCGTTCAATCGAGCCAGCTAGTCCATCTAATAGAAATGCCTCCTCTGCAAGACGTGAGCTCTGGCAGGAGCTGCTTAAGCCCCCTGACGGCTTCATCGAGCCGTCCGAAAGCCTTCCACCTGGACATGCTTTGCCGTGGCCGACGTGGAAATCTTTAAATAGACTCCGAACCCAGGTCGGCCGCAGCAAAGACAATCTCTTCAGATGGGGGTTCATAGACGGCTCAGACCTCAAGTGTGTATGCGGCGTTTCTCCACAGATAATGTCCCACCTTCCATCTTGCGCTGCATGCCCTGACACCTGTACCCTTGACGACCTTATGACTGCATCAGCGAGTGGAGTTCGCATAGCTGAATTTTGGGCCAAAACGATTTAACAGAAATTTGCCATCGACACGCTAAGAAGAAGAAGAATCATCAATTGATTGTTTTGAGTTGATTACGATGTAAAATTAATGTTATGATTGTAATTTCAATACTTAACCAACAAACTTGTAAACTCGTGCACGTGCGCAGAGTCCTATAAATACGGCCGCACTGATGTAGGCCGCTCGGCTCACCGATTTCTCCGTAAGATCACCGGAGCCCCTTGGTTCGTCCGTAATGACAGTCTTCATTTAGATCTCAAAATGCCTACCATTCTTCAATTCATGAAACGCCTTTCAAAGCGCTTCTTTGATACTGCAGTCAAGCATAGGAATCCTCTGGTCGCATCGGCCGCCCGATACGAACCATCGCGTATAAGCATGACCTGCCGTCCGCGGCATACTCTTGTCACTCCTGACGACCCTATCACTATCCTTCAGGAAAGTAGTAGGGAAACCAAAACTCTCAGAAAGAATAGACACATATCCGTCATTCCGACCGCGCCGCCGCGGTCCGCCGTCGCGAAATCCCGTTTCAAGCCCCCCCCGACCCTTGCCAGAGCCAGCCCGCGATGCTGAGCCAGTAGTTTTAATCCAGCCCCTAAATAATTTAACTCAGATCCAGCCTGTCCCCTTGCTGCCCTCCCCCAGTGACGTCCTCAGCCGAGGCCCGCACCCCACAGGGGGTACCCTTAGCGATTAGTCACTTAGTTTATAAGATAATTGCCCCTGGCTGGAGGCCTTAAACTCAAGGCATCCACAGGGATTTGCCCGGTTAAGCAGAAGACAGTCTCCTAGACTGAACTGAAAGGCGCTCGGCCCAGTCGCTCTTGAGCCGCCGTACAGTACGGACCTCTCTGTGACGTCGTTACGCTGTTCGTTTAATAAACGAAACTTATAAAAGTACTTGTGAAGTTTTACTTCGAAGACCCAAAATGAGTGATCATCATGAAGACAACAATTGTGACGTCAGCAATGCTGACGTCTACCCGAAATGTTCCTGTTAGGCACGCAGCTCGGCCTCATGGAACCGCGCGGCCAAGTGGGGACGCCGCTAAAGGTTCCTGTTAGGCCTCGATCTCATGGCGATATGGAGAGAGCGTCAACCCCGTGCAGGGCACGCCACTTTGGTGGCGGTAAGTACTCTCTTCGAGTGAGGAGTGGCTGGAGAGGCGCCACGGCGCCCTCACCTTCCGTCTGACGAAGGTCCTCACCGGACACGGTTGTTTCGGGAGGTACCTGCACCGAATCAGGCGGGAGGAAACGCCCGGATGCTACCACTGCTAGGATCAGCTGGAGAACACGGTGGAGCACACCGTGGAAGTCTGCTCCTGGGGGGAGCCCCGCCGTGCTCTCGTAGCGGCGATCGGCGGTGGCATCGTCTCGCGTCCGGCCCTGGTGCAAGCCATGGTCCGGAGTGAGAGGGAAGGGACGCCGTCGTCTCTTTCTGCGAAGCAGTGATGCTAGCGAAGGAGGTGGCGGAACGTGAGAGGGAGAGAACGTCTCGTCCCAGTCACCGCGGGAGACGCTCTGTGCGTCGGGGTCCACGTGACGGCTTTCGGCCACCCTAGGCGCGGGCCTGTGGACGGTGAGTAATGGGCTAGCTCGCCGTCCGACCGTCTTATGACGACGACGGCGCGTTCGTGTTCCACGCGCGTCCCGAGGGCCGACACCCGTCGGGGCTGCGGGTTGTTAGAAAGACATACTGCGGCCTCGACACAAAGGGCTAAGAAGGAATATGTGTGGTTTTTAGTCAGTAGAAGTCAGACCTCCCTACCGCTCTGCCGAGCAGGAGGAGTCGATCAAGACAACGTTCGTCAAGGTCATGAGCCGGTGCAAATGGACCATGCAGATCAGCTACAAAAACATGATAATGCACAGTAATACGATACAACAACAACAATCAACATCACCAACAACAACAATCGATGAATGATGATAAGATGGAACAATTGGTTTATGCTAATCAGCCGCAAGATCCCAACGCGGTACACCCTAATCTCGAAGGTGGTCCTGGTCGTATAGTACAAGAAGCAGACTATATTACTCTACGTAGATTTTTAAGACCATCGAACACAGCCAACGCTTGCATTTTTCAGAGCTTCCGCATCCAAAGGGAGTGCAAGACTTCGATTACATTAAGTTTGGATAAGAAAGTCGTTAGACAGCCCAAACATAGTTGCAGCGTTGATTTTGAAAGAAATAAAATTGATATCTTCTTCTTAGCGTGTCGATGGCAATCTAAATTATGTCGGCCCAGAATTGGGCTACTAGTTTGGCGCTTTCGGTAGCGTCCATCAGTTCCTGTAGTGAACAGTCAGCAGGACACGCAGGGCACGATATAATTGATATGGCAATGGAGGAGTGCAAAAAAAAAGTGTGCGAAAATTTTGAACCCATTCCAAAAATATTTGAAAAGCACTTCTTGGGAGAACAAGTTTTTCAAAATAAAGAGTATCTGATCCTATCATTTACGTCCAAAAAGGAAACGCTGTACAGGAAACGAAATAATTTATTGTCGGTACATCAAATACTACAAGTAATGTGAGATTGCCACACATCATTGTGCAAGACTTTTTTTTATTTGATGATTATGATGGTGAAACGAATGATAGAATATAATATTTTCGTTGTTACCTGCTCAAAAGCTACGAGAATTATTCCAGACAATTGATATTGTATACGGAGATGGTACATTCAAGGTGACACCGTCGCCTTTTTAACCGACTTCCCAAAAGGAGGAGATTCTCAATTCGATTGGTATGTTTTTTTACCAATTGTACACCTTACATATTGATATCGCACGAGACCAAAACACAATTAGTTTTGTACCTATTGTCTATGGCTTATTACCAAATAAGAACACAAATACATACAAAAGGTTCTTTTTTGTACTTAAAAATCAATTTCGTATTAGTTCGTACAAATGCGATTACGAAATTGCTGCAATTAATGCTATACGTGAGGTATACCCAGAAATAAAAGTAAAAGGCTTTTATTACCATTTTTTAAATGCTGTGTTTAGAATGAGTAAAAATTGAATTTCAACGAAACTCACTTAAAATCACACAGTTGTGCACAAGTTTGGCTCTGTTACCACCCAATCTAATTCCAGAAGCATATCTTGCTATACAGGGTGGAATTTTGTAATGCCACCTGGAGGGAAAGTACTCTTAATACTGCAGATAGAAAATTTTATTCAAAGGAAACATTCCTTTATTTTTGAATAGAAAGCAAACTGCATTCAAAGAATTACGAAAATTCTCTTCTCACCCGGGAATCGAACCGGCTAAAATCTGAAAAAAATATACCCTGTACTTTTATTGCATCGATCGTTAGGGTCAATTATAAGGATGAAATCTCTCTAACAAACATGATAAATTAAATGAAAGGAAAACCAGGAAATCTGAAGTTACAAATTCAATGAGTCAAGTTAAAGCTCTTTAACTATAGTGCGCGCGGAACTAATTTCTACAACTGGGTTGATCGAAAATTAATACCTAAACTTCCACCTAACTCAGTCATAGTTATGGATAATGCTGCCTATCATTGTGTGCAAGTTGAGAAGAAACCGACTATGTCCAGTTTGAAAATTAATATGCAGAACTGGTTGCAAAATCATAACGTGCCATTTTCTCCCACGATGATCAAAACCGAACTCTTGAGGTTAATTAATACGACCCAATCAGAAAAAATATACACAATTGGTGAACTTCTGAAAGCTGCAGGTCATACTGTTCTAAGACTACCTCCATATCATCCAGACCTCAACCCGATCGAGCTTGTGTGGGCAAATATTAAAAATTGCCTGGCCAGAGATCACATTAATGCTACATTGGACGAGAAAATTACAATACTAACAAGGCTATTTTCCGAATTCTCTGCCGAACAATGGCAAAAATGCGATGACCACGTACAAAAAAACGAACAAGAATACTGGAATCATGATATGAGATTTGATACTATGATGGACGAAATCATTATAAACTTACAAGATGATTCTGAATCAAGTTCAGAATATAGTGATTTAGGGAATATGTCAGAGTAATTTCATATATCATTAAAATATGTCAGAATAATTTCAAATACTTAATTTGTTTTTGGTTTATTTTACTATTAATTACAATATAATTAGATTAGGTACACGTACAATATAAACTTCTCAAAGTTCAATTGTTTTTTATTTATTCTTTTCAATAAATTGAACAATTATTGCTCACGATATCTCGAGATTGGTCATCACTGTCTAATTAGTCTCATGTGCATTGCAAGCTGTAGGCAACCTGCCCCCTCACCCCTGTCGCCACCTAAGGCGCGGCCTACTAGTTCCGCGCGCACTATAACATCCATCTTTTGTAATGCAGACTCCTTTGCGACATATTCGTAGCTGCGTGTATGAGGTAATTTAAATATGGAATGTTAGATTATATTATAAATGCCCATTTCGAGCAACTAATTAGTTAGCTTACCATTTTTTGTAAATAATTAAATTAATTTAAGATTTCCTGGTTTTCCTTAGGCTGGGCGGCGACCACCGAAGAAGTCCCCGTTCTACAAGCTCTCCGTGAAGACCGACCGCAACGGTATCCTGTGTCTAGACAGCAGAATAAAGGAAAAGCACAAACTGCCAGTAATACACGCCAAAGAAGGTTTTACACTTTCAACCACGGCAACCATCAAACCGTCATGAATGAGCTGAGACAACGCTACCACATAATAGGACTGCGCGGCGTTATACGCTACATATGCAACAAATGCCAATGGTGTCGGACCTATAGGGGGATCCCCTCAAAAATCCCCTTAGGCGACTTACCAGCTGAAAGGCTGGCCCAAAACCAACCGCCCTTCACAGCTACCGCGGTGGATTTTGGGCCCATGCACGTCAATGTCGGGCGAAGGCTAGAAAAAAGGTGGGGCGCTCTATATACATGCCTCACCACACGAGCAGTGCACCTGGAGGTGGCCACATCCCTCTCGGCCTCCTCCATGATCATGAGCCTGCGCAGAATGATAGCTCGCCGCGGCACGCCGACTGTAATATATAGCGACAACGGAACCAACTTCGTTGGCGCTGAAAAACAAATAACTGAAGCCATGCAAAGCAATGACCACGACCTAAGAGCTTTCGCATCTGAGAAGCTGAGAAGCTGATTACCTGGAAGAAGATACCACCCGGTGCCCCAAACATGGGCGGCGCCTGGGAAAGAATGGTCAGATCAGTGAAAACAGCATTACGGCCACGTTAATATTAGAAGCTGAACACGTGGTAAATTCGAGGCCATTGACCCCGGTGAATCCTTACTTGGATGAAGTAGCGTTGACCCCCAATCACTTCATTATGGGGCGCTCAAGTGGGATGTCACCCTTTGGCTCATTCAAAGACGCACAGCTGAATACACACTCCTGGAAAGCTACTCAAGCATTAGCCAATGCCTTTTGGGCAAGATGGACGGCAGAATACAAGCCTCTCTTGATGCCCCGATCCAGCGCCAATCCTCAACATAAAAACCTAAAGGTCGGCGACATCGTCATAATAATAATATGTGATGGCACGATGCCCAGAGGAGTGTGGCCTCGAGGAGAGATTATGAAAGTCTACCCAGGCCCAGATGGACGAGTACGAGTAACTGAGATACGAACAGCAGCTGGATTACTTCGTCGCCCAGCCTCTCGCCTCATCTTAATCTCCACAGCGGACTAAAAACGTTTTTAAATTGTGCTTGCGCACGAGGGGGAGATTCTAAATAACAGCTTAGATATAAGACTAGATACATGTAAATTATAGCCATGTAAACTTGTTATTTTTGTTGTTAGTCCTTGTCGGAATAGTTTTATCCACTTGTAAGGCATATAAGAACCTTATTGCTCATGTATTAACGTAAAGAAACTATTTTTGTTTACTGTTTAGTGCCTAACACATAAGTTATTAATGTTTAACTCGTTATTTACATGTATAACGTAGATAATGTATACATATAACCTAGATATATAAAATTTAACCTTGAATGTCAAGCTTCAACCTCATATGTACTAGATTTTACCATTAGCAAGTAAATAACTGCATATTTGTAACTGATTTACGTATACAATAAATAAAGTTGCTTTACACACACATACAGACATGCGTTTACAGCTCACGCACACATATACATGATTAATAGTCGCCTCTGATTGGCCAGTCAAAAGTTGCCCCATTTTCTCACTGCCGCGCATAGCGCTGATGTGAAATCTATATAAATAAAAAGAGAAGTCCTGACTGACTGACTCATTAACGCTCAGCCCAAACCCTTGGACCTAGAACGCTGAAATTTTGCACAGAAGTTTCCTTTATAATGGAGACAAGGATTAGGGAAGGACTTTTCGAAATTCAACCCCTAAGAGAGTTAAATAGGGGATGAAAGTTTGTATGGAAAATCGTCATTTTCACGCGGGCGAAGCCGCTGGCAAAAGCTAGTCTTATATAACCAGCACGCCCAAAAATCTGATTCGCTATTCGCTCGACCGCTGCTGACGACACACTAAGAAGAAGCTCACCGTCACCTCTACACTCCACACGCACTACACTCCACATCGCAGCAGCTTATTATGAAGAAATCGTCTTTTTATTTATCATCCTGAATCTACCTATGGTCTGCAGTCTACAAAGTCAGGCGTAGCGCTGTGCTGTAAAAGCCTGCGCCTTTTAAGTCAGGTTAACTTCAATATGACTTGCACGTGTTAAAATATATTGTTATGTATGTATGCCTCAAAAGGCTCATGTATTAAACTTAATATTATGATCCTAAAATGTAACTGTCTATGTCATCTTGACAGATATTATTAACTTATCTGTGCCGCTTAGCTTTCTGTTCTCTCTTCCGCTTTGACCGTACTGTGATGAGCTCCATGTTATTTTTAACTGATGATAAATGAATATTCCTTAACTGATTTTACCAATGTAATCGACGTGAACAATTGTGCAATTTATATTCTGAGATTATATAAAAATACAATACGTTCCAAAGGACAACGTTTTTTTTTTATTCCCGACACACGACATCTATACGATCCTGGGAGCTTTTTCACACAAAACAACAGCACGGAGTTTTATAAATATGTAAAAAGACAGAAATAATTTCTTAAAAAAGTAAAGTCTTCAGCAAAATATGACCAAGCTACGTCTAGCACTGCTTCCATACAGTAGAATTTGTATTTTTTTTTTAAATAAAAAAATATTCATATTTAATTATTTTTTTTATCTTTGCGTCCCGACACGAGCCTTGCCAAATATGACAACCCTAGTCATGGCTGACATGACTGCCATTTTTGTGATAAACTTGAATGTGTTGGCGCCGTTTTTCGTGGGATTTTAAATATTAATTATGGAGAATAGAATAAGTGTTGAAGGAGGTTTTTTTTCGGGCTGGCAACACTGCCCCAGTGACATGTAAAAATTTTGCTCCGTATTTTAAAATTAATTTTAATTAGTAATTAAGTTATAATAAGGTGTAATTATTTGTGTAAACGTCTTAGAAATACGTAAATACTCAGGAAAATTGTTTTCCTGATAAATAATAAAGATTTCGGTTACAAAACGTCACCGGTAACCTAAAAACAACAGCTGATGTTCTAGTTACGGAGTGTATAACGGGAACAGGGGAAGTATTGTTAAGTTTTATATAATATCAACACACAAACGCAAATTTTAACTTTATAACACATCCAAGCCAATTTTTTGTATATTTTTTTGCTGATTTATTACCCTATACAGGTTCTAAATCGCTTTGTTGACAACCGGTCGTAATAAGTAACAAAACTGAGAATTAATTCATAGCTCTGTTTGTTCGATCGGTCTTTACAAAATTAAATCGTTTTATGATCATTATTGTGCATTATTGCTATAAAGTAATAAGTTAAAGAACAGTGGCTAACGCTCGAACAAATTTTTGTTGACATTTTTTTTTGCGTCAGCATATGAATTTTTTTTTTTTTTTTAAAACGTTGCCCCACGCTAGGAATTTCTCCTGTAACGTGGGTGCGTTTACAAACATTTAAACTCACATACACAAACACACCCAGACCCGAAACAATTATCTGTAGGCCATACAAATATTTGTTCCGTGCGGGGATCGAACCCGCGACACGCAGCGCAGCAGACCAATCACTCAGCCACTGCGCCAACCGTGCCGTCTAATTTGTATTGAGTTTGAATTCCTGAACAGTTTTGTCTTTAGTTATACTTTTATAGGAACGCCAGAATTAAAGATATTCCTGTTTAAAGTTTTAGAGGTTATGTCGTACCAACAACGTACTAAACAATATAGAAATACCTACTTACCCTTTAAATGTCATTGATAGAAATGCATTTACACAAAATAAACCACGGATTACCGTATTCAGAATATAAAGTCCAACTGATGTGCGTATAGGTCTGCCACAAGGCCCACATGAGATGTTACATACGACATTAGTGATCAAAAAAATATTCATAATATTTATTTAGATGGGTATTAGACTAGAGGAAGACCAAAGAAACGATGGATGGACTTTGTTAAGAATGATATGGTATAAACATCGATCACTAATGGGTATAAAGGAGGGTGTCTTGTCTCCTGAGGTGACGAAAAACTCTGTTTTTATATAGTTATGGAAGAGGAAGACATGCTGCGCCGGCCCAAAATGAATTGAGATAAGGGCAAGAGAATGGTGATGATTAACCTTTAACTACCGACATATACGTCTTACAGACGTCATAACTTTTAATTTTGAAATATTTCTAAAATCACGCCACCTTTAGCGTTGCCCTTCCCGCTACCTTCCTCCCTCCGCGTCGCAAGCCATCAGCCGACGCTGCGCCCGCGGCGAGTGCACGCATCTCCGTATTGAAGCGATCGACGTCTCACAGACGTAAGTACGGTATTTATGTACTAAATTTCGTACGTCTCTTGGTCGTCACCTCGGTATTCATGTGTGGTAGCTTATAGTGTCTGATTGACGTCACATCGGCTGTAAAATTATACTTTTAATTGCAGAATGCCTAATAGGAGAAACGTCACGTCTAGTGAGCGGAAAAAACCTGCAAATGATGACGGTTCAGTTCCCGAGAAGCCTCCGAAACTGCGAAAACAGAATAGGCGTTTAGAAGAAAAAGCCTAAAAAAGCTGTTTTACTGGTGTCGTCTATGCACCATATCAAAGAGACTGATTCTGCAACTAATAAGCCTATTATGATATTTGACTATAACAAGACAAAAGGAGGGAGGCGCGGTGAATGAGGTGGACAAGAAATGCTCGAATTACTCGTGCTCTCGAAGAACTCCACGTTGGCCTATGACTTTGTTTTACAGGTAGATAGATATGAGCGGTGTTAATACTTATGTATTGTACAACAAGTGCACAAACAAGGGCGACATCAGTCGTGGCCGATTTTTACTCCTGCTGGCACGTGAACCCCGGAAATGAAATTACGCGTCTACAATGATATGATCCCACGAGAATTGCGGCTAAGTATCGAGCGAGTTATTGGACCCGCCGATATGTCCGAGCCTCCACTACCAAAAACTTATCAGAATCCAGATTCAGGTGTTAGAAAGACATGTGCCATTTGTCCCAGTCGGTTGAAAAGGCGAACGAAGTACTGTTGCTGCAAATGCAAGAAACCAATGTGCTTTACTTGCTGCCTACAAATATGCATTGACTGCAAACTTACGTAGTGAATGTACCAAATATTCGAGTGCTGTCATTATTTTTATTTTTTAACTAGCTTTTGCCAGCGGCTTCGCCCGCGTGAAAATTACGATTTTCCATACAAACTTTCATCCCCTATTTTTTCCCTTAGGGGTTGAATTTCGAAAAATCCTTCATTATTCCTTGTCTACGTTATAAAGGGAACCTCTGTGCAAAATTTCAGCTTTCTAGGTCCAAGGGTTTGGGCTGGGCGTTGATGAGTCAGTCAGTCAGTCAGTCAGTCAGTCAGTCAGGACTTCTCTCTTTATTTATATAGATTATGAAGTATGATTTATGTTTTATTTTGATAATAGTTTAAGGAAGATAACATATTTTAAGTTCATTTGTTGTTACTTACTTAATTTTAGAGAAAAACGAGACTGATGTAAGTCCTTAAAATTTAGTGCCAAATAATTGTGATCTCTCGAATAAATGTTGATTTTACCTGAAAAATAGCGTGTTTTTTTTTTATTCTGTAGTTTGTTACCTCAAACACCAATCTTTTTAATGTATAAAATAGAAAAATGTAGCATGCAAATACACATTTTATTTCAGTACTTAAAGTTTGACGTCTCTCAGTCGTCACGTCGGCGTAAGTGCTACGTTTAGACCAGGTCGGCAGCTAAAGGTTAATCTTAGTCGACTATCTTTAGGGTAGTTAGTTATCCTAATCCTAACTAATATTATAAATGCGAAAGTAACTCTGTCTGTCTTTCTGTCTGTCTGTCTTTGCTTCACGCCTAAACTACTGAACCGATTTATGTGAAATTTGGTACAGACATAGTTTGGAACTTGACAAAGGACATAGGATAGTTTTTTTTTTTTTTTTTCGCGAGATAAACCAAAAATCTGCCGGAAGTCACTATTCCACGCGAACGAAGTCGCGGGCAAAAGCTAGTAGATATATAATATGATTAATTACATACAGGTAGATACAGAAAAACATAATTAATTTAATTTATTTATTTAAAATAGGTACACCAACAGTAGGTACGCACATTTCACAATCATTCATAAAAATATGTAGGCTAGGGATCTTATGTAGGTATTAATTAAATACCTAATAAATTCTCATAAGTACAATAAAACTATATCATCGTAAAGTTATAGAAATGAAATATATTATAGAAAACTAAACATCTTTGACTTGAACTAAACAAGACATCAAACAACTAACTTAAGCCTAAAAAAGGTAAAGTAAAGGTAAAGTATCAAAATACAGGGGTCTGGGCTCCGAATATGATTTTGTCCCATTCGGTGTCGAGACCCTTGGTCCGTGGGGTCCTACCGCTATAAGGCTTTTTAAGGAAATTACGAAAAGGTTGGTCGACGTCACAGGAGACCGAAGAGCTGGCAGCTTCCTTGGACAAAAAATTAGTCTAGCTATTCAAAGGGGGAACGCTGCCAGTATCTTCGGAACCTTGCCTAAAGGGACTCCTTTTAATAATATATTTTAGTTACTTAGATATAGATTGTGTTATGTCAATTTTGTGGTTATCAATAAAGTTTACTCTATACTTAAGCCTTATAACACTAGCACTTATAAGACTAGTACTTCGCCCGCGTGTGTTTTGAAAATATAATATTGTAAGTTTCAGAAGTGGAAATTTATTTAAAAAAAACAATTAACAACAAAAAAACCATTTTTACTTTATAATTGACTCAAATTACAACCAGCACAATTTACTTACAGTCCAGTAAGTCTTAAAATTAACACAACAAAACACAAACTCACTTTATGATTTTTACGACAAACTAAACTCAAAATGGCTTACGTAACATTACAATTTGACTTATGAATCTAACGTCCGTCCAGTCCAAGCGTCGAGCAGCAAAAGGGACGTTCTACCCGCAGCGCCTGGTTTTTATAGGCGAGGCGAGTATAGTGACGTAACGCGAGCATTCTCTTACACGGCCTCTCCTGACGAAGTGTCGTCCTCGACACAAGCTCTTGGAGGCACCGCTGCGACCCGCGCGCCGCGCTTGGAGAGGTCGGCACTTCGAGCTCCACTTCGCCCGCTGGCAGAAGCGCCGGGTTGACCGCAGTAGAGAACCCCGTTTGTTCAGAGTCGTCATCAGTATCTTCATCTGAAAACAAGATCTTGTTAGAAGCTATCCAGCAATTTATGTAAAAGCGTTCAACCTCTCACTAAGTTCCATTCATTTTCAGCCAACTAATTCATTCATCGTTCTCTCAAATAGTTCATAAGTTTGGATAGACACACACATCCATCTTTCTCAAAGCATTTATACAAATAAAGCCAAGGCATTGTCCTGTACGTATCCAGCGCGTAAGAGGAGGTTTCTATGCTGCCGTCTTGCTGACGGTGACCGCAGCTGCGACCACGACCAGCGTTCAGCTCTCACCACCTGCAACATGGTCTGACAACCTGCAGACCCGCTTGACACGCAGACCGTATTCATACGTGCAAGCCGCTTAACACGCAGACCGTATTCATACGTGTAAGCTGACTCATACACTGACCGCAATCATGTGTACAAGCCCACTCGATACGCAGACCGTATTCATACGCACGAGTTCTCTCAACACGCAGACCGTATTCATACGTGTGAGACCACAAATTGACCACACATGGCCAAATTTATGCGGCCACCAGTGGCTCAGCAACAGGTGCCATCACAACCGGCGACACACACGCGCCTGCTACCAGCGGCACCGCAGTACAGCACAGCAGCCAAAGCTCAAAGAACGTGGCACACGTTTCTGGGCACCACTGTCCTCAGATCCATCTCTCACAACCAGATCTGCAAACACATGAAAGTGAACACATGAGCAAATAAATAACATGACCACTATGGTTTGAAGCCTATTCAAAGCGAAGTAATTTCATAAGTTAGTCCATAAATTTGACCAGTGTTCCAGGCGCAAGCGTGCACTCAAGCGACAGCAACAAAGACCACCAATAGTGATTTTTAAAATTGAAACAGCTTTAAACCCAAGAGATTCAATGCATCGCTAATGATTTTGTGACACACCGCGTCATGGAGACTGAAGCCCAAAACTTCCACATGTCTCCACTATGACCGCGGAGCAGAGCAGAGCAGACGCCCAAACGTTTGCATGCTCACGACAAATAAGTAGCAGTAGTCCTGCAGCGACGCGCTTGACCAAGCCAGGTCGCGCCAGTAGCCGGGGCCATGCGCTCAACCGCGCCAGTAGCCGGGGCCATGCGCTCAACCGCGCCAGTAGCCGAGGCCATGCGCTCAACCGCGCCAGTAGCCGGGGCCATGCGCTCAACCGCGCCAGCAGGGCGCGCTAGCACCGTGGTGTGCCACGCACAACTGCGCCAGTAGGGCGCGCTGGCACCGTGGTGTGCCACGCACAACTGCGCCAGTAGGGCGCGCTGGCACCGTGGTGTGCCACGCACAACTGCGCCAGTAGGGCGCGCTGGCACCGTGGTGTGCCACGCACAACTGCGCCAGTAGGGCGCGCTGGCACCGTGGTGTGCCACGCACAACTGCGCCAGTAGGGCGCGCTGGCACCGTGGTGTGCCACGCACAACTGCGCCAGTAGGGTGCGCTGGCACCGTGGTGTGCCACGCACAACTGCGCCAGTAGGGCGCGCTGGCACCGTGGTGTGCCACGCACAACTGCGCCAGTAGGGCGCGCTGGCACCGTGGTGTGCCACGCACAACTGCGCCAGTAGGGCGCGCTGGCACCGTGGTGTGCCACGCACAACTGCGCCAGTAGGGCGCGCTGGCACCGTGGTGTGCCACGCACAACTGCGCCAGTAGGGCGCGCTGGCACCGTGGCGTGCCACGCACAACTGCGCCAGTAGGGCGCGCGGTCAGCGTGCAGCGACGCGCTCGGCAACGCCAGTAGGGCGCGCAGTCAGCGTGCAGCGACACGCTCGGCAACGCCAGTAGGGCGCGCAGTCAGCCTGCATTGACACGCTCGGCAACGTCAATAAGGCACACAGGCGCGCGGCGGCGGCCTGCGGCCACGTGCACGTTTATGGCGTCACTGTTGCGCAGCCCTGGCAACCACTGCTGTGAGACCAGGCAGCGTTGCGTTGCATATCACACGCCACACGTTCTTATGTAATGGTTACTCTGCAAAGAGACAAATCTACGACAGAATTTTGTTCCACTCGGTCACTCCTGACCAAACATCCATTAGGTCCCACTCTTTTTGATAAAATCAAACGTGGCCAAACTGGAAATTATCGAAAATACAACAATCAACCACCCTGGGTCATGTACCATAGTCGTTCAAATCAATCTTAAAAACACTATTGCGTCAAAAAAAATACCAGGTTCACAAAAATGTTCGAGTAAAACCACAGATCTCTAACTGACTATGAAACAAGTCGATCACTATTTGACTTCACACTAAGGTCTTTCCAGACCCTGACCTCAACCAGAGCTAAACGCGCATCGCACACACAGTCGACTTGAGTTTCCTCAAAAAAACTCCAATTTCAACCGAGCCACGACTACGCAATAACTACTGGTACGGTCGAACACAATACAGCCGATAGAAACCCTTACTCGACTTTCTACCTCAACTTAACTTCATCAAAACCTTTATGAACATCGACTGGTACGTGACCCGTTGGCTTCTTCCTTAGCCAATCATGAGTCTTAGGCACCTTCTTTAATAAAGCAAAAAAGACTAGACTAAGACTTATCAGACTTTACAGTGAACCTGTATACGGCCTACTTCTTCACACGAAAAACAAGTCAACTGATCATATTGCGTAGTGGTTTGAGTTTACGCAGATCATGATTATTTGAGTTTGATTCAAATTCAAATTCAAATTCATTTATTGTTTGTCACAGGTGAAATATTAGGTCTTATGATTACGATATATTGGTTCGCTGCAACATACCTGTATGGTGTACAATTTTTTCTACATTTAAAACATTCACTACATTTTACTAAATTTCAAAATAATTATTCGCTTTATGTCAACGTCCATCATTCATCATGCATTATTATAGTTGCAAATTCACGTAGTCAGTTAAACAAATTAAATTTTCCATTGATTTCATGATAATTACCTACATGATACATTGATATCATTCACATTATTATTCATAATTTATTTATTATTATATTTATTCATATTATTATCATTCAAATTAAATTATTCATTAGTAGTAGGCCTTACATATCAAAAATTCCTTTAGACTTTTTTTAAAACTATTTAAGGTTTCACTGCATTTTACATATTTTGGAAGTTTGTTATAAATTTTCACACCTATCCCAAATATACTCATTTTAAACTTAACTGTTCTACACCTAATTCCACATAATTCATGTTTATACCGTGCACTTCTCAATGTCTCATAATTATTTAAATCGCGTTTGATCATTACTGCTGCTTCATAAATGTATAATGATGGAAGAGTCAAAATGTGTAGTCTTGGAAACTCTGTTCTACATGAATCGGTTTGTTTAAGCCCACATATACTCCTAATACACTTTTTCTGGGCCTTAAAAGCATATTCTCTGTTGGTTGAATTGCCCCAAAACAGAATACCATATTTGATTGTAGATCCTACGTATGCATGGTAAGCGCTCAGTAATGCTCTCTCGTTAACAATTTTCCTTAGCATGTACAGGGCATATGAAAATTGGTTTAATTTCTTACAAACATGATCAACCTGCAGTTTCCAATTTAGCCCAGAGTCAATATAAATACCAAGAAACTTAGTGTTGTTCACTTCTTTTAATTGTTCACCTTTGTAATGTATTTGTAGATTTTTTCCCGAGTTAGTATTTTTATTTGTGAAAGTCATATAATTCGTTTTGTCAATATTTATTTTTAGATTATTTGCATTCAACCATTTTATGATATCTTCAAGTGATTCGTTAATGTCGTTTTCATAATTATCTTTATCTTTATTCGTAAAAATAGCTGTACTATCGTCTGCAAATAGTATCATTTCCTGTTTTATAACTTTCGGTAGATCGTTTATGTAAATGATAAACAAGAGAGGTCCAAGAATACTTCCCTGTGGCACTCCATACATAACAGTTCTTGGGTCTGACGTATATGTTTGTTCTAACTTTTTGTCATTTATTATTTTTGTTATCTGTGTTACTTGAGATCTGTCCGATAAATACGATTTAATAAGATTTAGTGCATTTCCTCTTACCCCATATTTTTCTAGTTTGTTCAAAAGTATTCGATGATCCACATGATCAAATGCCTTAGACATATCCATAAAAATGGCAGTTAAATGTTGCTTGTTGTCTAGTCCTGTCATTACATTCTTTAAAAAATTTAATAGAGCGCTGCTAGTGGATCTGTCTTTACGAAACCCGAATTGTTCATCTGCAAATATGTTGTTAGCTTCAAAGTAGTTATATAAGTTATTATAGAGTACTCTTTCAAATATTTTTGCAAAGACTGGGATTAGTGCGATTGGTCTGTAAAATTTCATTTGTTCTTTGTCGTCTTTTTTAAATATGGGATTTATGACCGTTAATTTCAGTTTCGAAGGAAACACTCCGTGTTCCAGGCACAGATTAATAATGTGACTAAGTACTGGAGAAATGAGATGCGATACACTTTTAACTATTTTTGTGTTAATATTATCGTAGCCCGTACTATTAGTATTTTTAAGCATTTTTATTATTTGGTCTACGTCAAGCGGGGTTGTCGGTTTCATAAAAATAGAATTAGAGTTATTATATGTCAGTGTTTTTAGAGGTATACCATTATCTTTAGGTGTCATTTTAATATCGTCAATAAAAAAGTTGTTAAATGTCTGAGCTATTTCAATCGGTTTTGTAATTATTCTATCATTTAGTTTTATTTGGTTTATTTCTTCCTTAGGTGTTACTGTCTTGTTATTGTTTATGATTTTCCACATAGCTTTACCTTTGTTTGTCGCTGAATTAATGTAGTAATTGTTTTGTGCTTTTTGCGTTTTTTTTATTATTGTTCGTAGTCTTTTTGTATATTCTTTAAAGTGTATTTTGTCTTTCGAATTTGACGTTAACCTATACTTCCATAGCAATTGGCGTTTTCTTTTTGAGCATAGCCTAATTCCCTTGCTTAGCCATTTTGGCTTTTTAGAAATTGGTATTTTTACACGTATTGTCGGAAAACACAAATCATAGAATAGTTTAAATAGTTCGTAAAAATAATTGTAAGCTATTTCTGGGTCATTACTTGAGTAACATTCTGTAAAACTAAGACTCTTAATGCATTTGACAAACGTTTGAGTGTTTTCTTCACAATAATCTCGTTTATATTTATACCAGTAGTCAATGCTATAACTTTTCTTTACAGGGCATCTTAGCAATTGTGCTGTATGATCTGATAACGAAAGTTCAAGTACGGTAGATTTGGCTCCTCTAATGTTATGTGCTATGTTGTCAATGCAGGTCTTGCTACTTAACCTAGTCGGTTGATGAATAGTTAATTTTAAATTAAAACTCGCTAATAATTGTTCGAATTGTTGGGATACTTTGTTACTTTTTGCCCTGTCTATATTAAAATCACCGCACACTATAACTTTTTTGTTGGAATAACCTATTTTCGTTAGTAATTCTGCTAGTCTAGTAAAGAATAAGTCAATTTGGTCTAGTCTACTTTTAGGTGGTCGATAAACGCATAATATTATAATTTTATGGTCAATGAGTTCGATGCCACTACATTCAAAAATATTATTGACGCTAAGGCTTTTAGCTTCTGTCACAATTTTAAATTTATGATTAGGTTTTAATAAAATACACGATCCCCCATGTCTATTGCTACGTGAAAAATTATCCCCTAAAATGAAATTGGGCAGTTTGAGTAGTTTGGTGTCTTCAATAGTCATGTTATGTTCCGTTATGCATATAATGTCAATTGGATTTTTATCATTTTTATCTCCCAATGAGTGTAAGTGTGCAGTAAGTTCATCTAATTTCGTTATAAGGCCGTTAATGTTTTGATGAAGAATGTTCAAGTTTTTAAACACGAAAAAAACTATTACTGGTTGAAGAGTGTTCTTTTCCTAGGTCATTAAATTCTGTCTGAATGCACTTGTCAGCAAAAGTAGAAATAATATTGGTAGCGTCAAACTTTCTCCTAACATATCTATCATAATTTTGTTTATATACCTTGCTTAAGATTTCTTTTAATATTCATTGTGATGTGTGTAATGATAAAAAGCGATACTTTGGGACATAAGATGAGAAGTTCATGTCCACGTATGTTGTATGTATGTAGTGAGAACAGATAAATTTAATTTCGTAATTCAACTTCCTTTCGTTTAAATAATTATTAAACAGAACTTCAGATACCATAACATTAGTATTTCTGGTATTATCCAAAAAGTTACTTAAACACAGTTGAGTTTCTTCCGGATTTTTGTCATTAATACCTCCTAAAACAATTACAAAGTCGTTTTTATTTAGTTTTCTTATCTCAACTTTTTCCGTTGTTAAAATTTCCTTTAGGGATGCCCCTGGCTTCCAGAAACACTTAACTTGATAATCATTGCCGATAAGTCTTTGCAGGTTTTTTTGAACATAGCGTCCCTGCTGATCCGCAATTATGATTACGTTTTTCTTTTTATCTTCTTTTGTAGTTTGACATTGGATGGCAATGTTACAAGAGGTAGCTTTCAATTCAGTTTCTGGGAACTGCTTAGGCTCTGGTGGGTTGATGTTGTTTACAGACCCTGCCTGCGTCTTGCTATGGTGATGTGGACTAGTAGCTGTAGTCTGGTCTAAGCATAATTGATTTCCTGGTTCATCATGAATATAACTTGCAGATATTATTTTCTCTTCGTTAACGTTATTTGTATTCTGTACAGTTGTCACTGATTGCTGCATATTTGTCGTAGGCGTACCTCTATTGCTTTGGTTGGTTTTCCGTTTTCGCCCCGAACGAGGAGTCAATTTAGTTGGTTCCGTAGCATTTATTTCTTTGTATGCATTTATTATTTTTATGTACTTTTGCACGTCCGTTTTTAACCTGAAGTTTTCAGTATTTAAATTTTCTATCTCCTGATGCGCGCTTTGTAAATCAGTGGACACCTGTTTAAGTTTCTCCTGTAGATCGATTATTGTTTGGCTGGCATTCAATGAGGTATTTGGAAGACTCATCATGGTCGCATCAAAAAGGGCGGAGCTATCTGCAGTTAGGTCACGTAATGAGCTGGTTCTAAATAATTGTCGATTGCGGTAGGTTACGTTTTCATCCATATTAATTTTTGCAGCAAAATTCCCGAACATTTAAAATTTTCCACCAAGTTATATTTTATTTTTAACAATGGTATCACCATCCGTAAGTATTATGCCCTCTGGTGGCTAGTAGTGGTCCTATTTGGTTCGTCTATTCTCCACTTGGCGCGTAATTAGCGCTAGTTGTCATACAATGATCAGAGTCCAAAGTCCAAAATTTGATACGTTTTTGATGAACGGTTTTTACTGTTGTTGTTTTTTTAATGGATTTGTTAAAATCTATTAAAACTGCACTGGTTGTTATTATTTATCCATAAGATTTAGCGTTTAGGTGCTGTCACAGTATTTTGAACACAGATTTTTTGTTTACGTAGTCCGTTTAGCACTGAGATATTGTAAGTCTTTAAGTCTTAGTATTTTTTTGTAGCACTTGTTGTAAGTCGTCACAAACAATGTCACGTGAGTATGGTAGTCGTTGCACTCGATCGTACTCATATTTACACTTTATTAATCAGTACTTTAATTATAATTTAAAATTAAATACGCGGCTCATGTAAACATTGCTGGGGTTGCCAGAGGTCAAACAACTTTGATGTGCAAACAACTGCACTTTTGGGTTTCAAATATACAGAAAACAAGACTTGACTGTATTTTGTTTTGTTCATAATTGCGGCTTTTATTTAAGCATCAGATATACCACAAATCACAACGTTGCCCCACACTAGCAATTTCTCCTGTGTCGTGGGTACTTTCACAAATATTTAAACTCACATACACAAATACCAAGACCCGGAAAAACTATTTGTATGCCATACAAAAGGTTGTTCCGTGCGGGAATCGAACCAACGACAGTCCCTTGACGATATTCAACCGCATCAAGGACTTTCAGGCATAGCCTGCATGTGTGGTACATTTATTCGAAGTCGTACTCATAACGTCATATAGCACAGTGGCCATATCAACTTCACGCAGACACTGACCAAAATTCGGGTTTAAAATTAGTCCACGTACTCCACGTCGTCCACGTACGTTGGTCACTCAATCTTTAAGCCTCGTCTTAGCACTACCATGTAAACAACCACCAATGCGTCCGAGGCATTGCCAATTGCCCCAGTGACATAATAAACACACACACACACAACATAACATCACGCCTGCAATCCCCAAAGGGTAAGGCAGAGGTACCCAGTATACCCACATTTCGCCAGTTATGTTAACTCCTATGTAATAGGGGCGAGCCTATTGCCACCAACCAAAACATAAATCCAGACAATAAAACTTTGCCCGACCCGGGAATCGAACCCAGAACCTTCATGCTCAGCAGTCGCGCTTGCGACCACAAGACCAACGAATTATAACAATGGTTCGACCTTACTTGTATCAGGGACGAAAGTAAACCCACTATTCTTCTAGGTAGAACTCGTTTGAACCGGCGGTGAAGGAGTACGTGTGCGTTTTCTATCGCCAATGCTGCAATGTCGCTACGCGAACGACCTACGCGTATCGCGCCTATCCCTACTACACGATTGGTGCCTTTCGGGACTATAAAAATCATGCCAAACTCGATTACGTAAGCCATCTCATGGAGTACGACGACTACTACTCGAATCGCGGTACGATCTACCACTATTGCGATCAATGACCCAAGGGATCGACGTCGTTTGCGCACACGTGACTTAATCCCGAGTACGTGACCGTTTGTCGCGAGTATGCGGCTTTTCACGCCCCATTATCACAAGAAAATCGGGATTAAATCAGACAAACAACTAAAACAGGTCAGACAATCGAATAAAAAGAAAAATAATAAAGTGGGTAGTTGCAAAATAAAATTTAAAAGTAAAAGAACGGCTTTTCTGTTCAAAACAATTTTCAGCTACGAGACTTCGTCTAAGTGGGCCTAAAAAGTCCTTTATCCCACTTCTGATGTAAGTTTCAGAAGTGGAAATTTATTTAAAAAAAACAATTAACAACAAAAAAACCATTTTTACTTTATAATTGACTCAAATTACAACCAGCACAATTTACTTACAGTCCAGTAAGTCTTAAAATTAACACAACAAAACACAAACTCACTTTATGATTTTTACGACAAACTAAACTCAAAATGGCTTACGTAACATTACAATTTGACTTATGAATCTAACGTCCGTCCAGTCCAAGCGTCGAGCAGCAAAAGGGACGTTCTACCCGCAGCGCCTGGTTTTTATAGGCGAGGCGAGTATAGTGACGTAACGCGAGCATTCTCTTACAATATAGCCTATTATGCTATTCGGTGAAAATGTAGCTCTCTAACGGTAAAAGAATTTTTGAAATCGGTCCAGTAATATTTACAGTACCCGGCGATAAATATTGCACATCGACCTTTGGAAAAATCAATGCAATTCGTTAATTAAGTTCTTATTTTGTATTTAGCTTGCCGTGAAACATTTTCGAACCGACCTAGCTTGCGGCAGTTATAAATAAAAGCACAGCGGAAAAGATATGTCTCGAACAGTCATTTCGTAGTTAAATAGTTTCTCCAAAGGTCGATGTGCAATATTTATCGCCGGGTACTGTAAGTTTATTCGTTACATTGGCCAATTTCAAATTCATCGCAGGTAACTGTGTCCCTCAAGAAAGAATATTTTTTAATAACAAATAACAAAAAATCTTCCAATAAAAAGTGAATAAACTTAAAATAGATTGTAACTTATAGCATCTTAGATAATAATCACTATCAAATTTCATTATTTTTTCCTCTTTTTTAGGGTAACATAACGGTCATTCTTGGTAACAGAGTTGTTTTCTATATAAAATTATCGTGTCCCAGACAGAACTACAATACAAATATTCATTGATAAATTGTTTTACTGGGAAACTGATAAATTAAAATAAATAGAATAACTAAATAGAGACATTGTTGAATCACATTAAATGCGTTAAAAGACAAGCAGATTGATAAAGTGTAGGTAATTTTCTTTAATTTTTTAACTTTGTCCTCGGATTTATTGAAAATCAAAGCAACGCTCTGTTACCATAGTAATTTAGATTAAAAAATACAGAAAGCGCTACTGTTTTCCTAGCAGTAGCTTCGGCGCGGTGTCAGGGATCTTTCTAGGTAGTTCACGGGGCCTGGGGAGGGACGCAGCGTCAGTCAGTCGGCCGCGTTGCGTGGAAAGAGTCACGTGTGTTTATTCATCTACCACACTGTTACTGATATTTTTGCGTAAGTAATTAGTATTTCTTATATGATTTAACAATATTTATATAGTACATGGAGTTTATATTTTAAATCAGAAGTGTTATTTTTCTTATGTAGTGTATTTTGTGATTGATTGTTTATGGAATGTTAAATTTACCACTCTGTTACGAACAACTCTGTTACTTAGCACGTGGTAACAGAGTTGTAAACTGAGTAACAGAGTGGTATTTTATTGGTTTTGGTCCGAATTTGTATATTAATTTGTGTCACACGCTTTTTAATAATGTAACCTTAAAAAAATGTATACTAAATGATAAAAAATTAATTGTTTCAGGACATTTTGTATGACTGACGTCGTTTGAAGATGGCTCTAACGCCTGCAGAAAAGCAGCGACGTTATAGGGAACGACCATTGATATAATAAAACCCTAGATGCACAGTCTCGAACAAAACAAACAGTCGAAGCTGTCGCCAAACACTCACCAAAACACGCACTATTATCGTTACACTATAATTTAACATATTTTTTTTGCAAATTCAACCTTACGCAGATTCCTTAAAGTTGTTTTTACAATGCAGTTATAAAAAGCAATATAAAAAGCATTTTGTACGACCGTGCAGAGACGCGAGCGACGCGAGACTATTTGAAATGAGTTCATTGTGAACTCATTTTATGACGGTTTTGAGACGCGGAGTGTGTATCTTGGGTTTTATTATATCAATGGGAACGACGTAAAAAAAAACCCTGAAAAAGAAGCGCCATCTAAAAAAAAGGACCTTGAGAGATACCATGCAAAGAAACGTTTAGTCAGAGATTTAACATAAGTAGAAGATGATGGCGTGGTAAAAACTATGTTTTTCAAATCAGTGGACGATACTGCAAAAAAAATCAGATTAGTTGAGACTTATTTGTCTTATGAGCCTTTTGAAAATATACTGGCTATTGCGGAACCCAATAAAGTAAACAAAGGCAAAAGAGTATACTATCAGTTTGATACTCCATTAGAAATATTTGAGAAGCAGTAGTGGCAGTAGTGCGCTGTTGATTAATGTTGTTGAAAATGTCATGATTATTTTTAAGAAGTTTTTCATTCCTACATATATTTTTTAAGTCTATATGCTATATATACGAGATCTCATTATTGCAATAACATGTAATTAATAGTTATTAAGCTAGGTATACGAGTATACTAGTACAACAAACAACTTTGTTACTGTGTTACAACTGTTACTTTTCTGTCCCCAAAATATAAGGCACAAAATATTTTTTTTTTTGTTAAACTGATAAGTAAAATATTCTAAATTGGCTATAAACCAATTTATAAGTTAAATGTTTGTGCAATATAGTGATAATTGATGTTAAATTATAGAGTTTTCAGAATTTAGATAGAATTTAAGGTTTAATATGATATTTAAAGTAACATAGTTGTTTATGAATTTATTTTAATACGTATTACTAATATTTAATATTGTGA
Source organism: Diarsia dahlii (assembly GCA_949775195.1). Taxonomy (NCBI): domain Eukaryota; kingdom Metazoa; phylum Arthropoda; class Insecta; order Lepidoptera; family Noctuidae; genus Diarsia; species Diarsia dahlii. The sequence goes on along the minus strand of OX459197.1, from coordinate 20,258,814 downwards.
TTCTGCATGTTCCTAAGAGAGAAAAGACTATAATTAATAATGATACCAAAACATTTGTGATACATTTTGTCTGTATTAAAATAAAAAATATTTCGCATTGGTAACAGAATGGTATTTATTTACACCTTGATACTGTAAATCTGAAAAAAAGCCTACAATTATTAGTAAAACATAACGACCAATGACAGGATTTCAAAATTCGATAGTTATTACGGGTATACATTTAGTAAAAAACAATATTTAAAGAGTTTGTAATATTTAAATTTCTAGAAATTTAATAAGCATTTCCCTGCAAAGAATTTGAAAATGGCCTACATACAAAAATACAAATCTTTCCTCTTTATAATATACTAGCTGATGCCCGCGGCTACACCCGCGTGGATGTCGTTCAAATTATATACTAAAACCTTCTTCTTGAATCACTCTATCTATTAAAAAAACCGCATCAAAATCCGTTGCGTAGTTTTAAAGATTTAAGCATATAATAATAATAATAATAATATTTATTTGCGTAAAACATGGTATACAAAGGTGTTAAGTACAATCTTATATGGAACAAACATGTTTAGCTAGGATAAGACCAAGCATGCAAAAATTTTAAAGTTAGTGAAAAAGGTATAACAAGGTAGGCATCAACTATTAAGAAAATCACATTTTTTTATCTATAAATTCTTTTAAACTATAAAAACAATTTTCAAGTAACCATTTATAAAATTTAGTTTTAAACAATTTTGTATTTAATGATTTAAAATGCCTCGGTATTTTATTATAAATGCGCACACACATTGCTAGGCAGTTCTTATTGTATTTAGCTAGCCTAGGCAAATCATTCAACACTAAATTATAAGGATCTCGTCTGTTACGAGGATTTGCATCATTAGCAGTCTTAAATAATTGTTTATTTTTCATTACAAACATGCATATTTCGTAAATGTAAAGGGACGGTAACGGTAACAAACCAAGCTTCGCAAATATTGGTCGACATGAGTCGTCAGGTTTAAGTCCACAAATTGATCTCATACACTTTTTTTGAGCGATGAACGCTCTTTGGAAGTCAGTGCTATTACCCCACATAACAAGCCCATACCGTAGTACCGATTCGACATATGCGCGGTATGATATTACAGCAGTTTTTATGTTGGTTACATTTTTGACTTGTTTAAGTGCGTATACAAATTTATTGATTTTAGCACTAACATTGTCTATGTGCTCTTTCCAATTAATGTCCTTGTCAACAAATACACCTAGAAATCTTGTATGCGTTACTTTCTTGAGTTTATTAATATTAAGTTTAATGTAATTTTTATGATTATTAGATTGATTAAATTGAATATAAACAGATTTATCTAAATTAATTTTTAAATTGTTAATGTCAAGCCACTGCAGTAATTTGTCAATTGTGTTATTAATGTCAAGCTCATGATCCAGAATGGTATTATGTTTTTTGATAGATGTCACTATTATAGATATGTCGTCGGCAAATAATATGCATTTATGATTTGTTATTTTTATGATGTCATTTATGTAAATGAGGAATAATATAGGACCCAGTATGCTTCCTTGTGGAACACCAAATTTATTATGTTTACATTCCGACGAGTAGGATATTAGGTCATTTTTTTCATTTTTTTTATAAATGATGACACGTTGTGTTCTGTTACTTAAATAGGACGATAGCCACTGGAGTACCGGTCCCCTAATTCCAATAGCTTCTAACTTTTGTAACAATATATCGTGTGACACCAGATCGAACGCTTTAGATAGATCAAAGAAAAGGCCAGTAGTCATATAATTATTATTAATATTTGAAAGTATAGCCTGCATAAGAGAGAAAATAGCCAAGGATGTGGATTTGTTCTTTTGGAATCCGAACTGCTTGTCCCTTATAATTTGAAATTTGTTGCAGAAGTTTATTAATCTTTTGTTCATACATTTCTCATAAATTTTCGATAAGATAGGTATTAAAGTTATGGGTCGGTAATTATTGATGTCACATTTTTCTCCCTTCTTGAATAACGGCTTTATTAAGGACAGTTTCAATTTCTCAGGAAAGGTTCCCTGGGAAAATGACATGTTTATTAAATGAGTAAGAATACCAGTTAGTTCATTACTACAAGCTTTTATGATTTTTGTATTCATTTCATCATAGCCCTCAGACGAGGTGTTAGACAGAGACATTATTTCCTGTCGTACCTCGTTTACCAGCATTGGTCTGAGGAACATAGTGTTGACACAAGTATTTTTGTATACGTTTTTATGTGCACTTTTTGCCCCTTGTACATGCGCTAAATTAACAAAATGGTCATTGAATTTATTGGCTATTTGAACAGGGTCTGTAATTATATTATCATTTAGTTTTATACATTCTATGTTGTCTTTGAGGTTGTTATTATTTATTTCATTTTTAATGACATTCCATGTGGCTTTACATTTATTGTCATGATTGTTAATATATTTTATATTTGCATTCTTTTTTGAATTATAAATACATTTCTTTAGCAGACTAGAGTAGTTGTTATATTTAATTTTATTATTCACATTTTTATTTTTGTAATACCGATACCGTAGTTTCCTTTTAGTTATGCAACTTTGTCTCAAACCTTTACTTATCCACTTTTGTGAGTCTTTCCTATTGCTATTGACTTTCACTCTTAATTTGGGGAAACAGAGTTCATAAAATAGACACACCAGTTCATGAAAATCATCGAATGCGGAGTTTGTGTCAGTCTTTAAGTAAAGTTCGGACCAAGAAAGATTTTGCAAGCACTCCTTAAATTTTCGGATGTTGTCTATGTTATAGTCTCTTTTATGAATGTAATATATTGTGGATTTCTGTGGTTTCTGTTTAGTTGGGAAGCTTAACATTTGTGCTGTGTCATGATCAGAAAGATGCAGGGGTAGTACAGTGGCAGTTGCATTTTCAATATTGCTCAAGATATGGTCAATACACGTCAACTTGCGAGTAGGGACATTGATGTGGATTTTTAAATTATAATTGTTGGACAGGTCTTGCAATCCATTTGTGATATTACCTTGTTTCAGTGTATTTATGTTAAAATCACCGGCTATGACTAAATTCATTTTAGTTTTGTATTTTTTTAACAAGTCATGTAAAAGATTATGCAATTTTATTAAAAACTGATTCGGATCAGATTGCGGTGTTCTGTAAACACATATAACTACTAATTTATTACTTGTAACTTCTAAGCCGCAAGCTTCAAACGTGTTTTGAGTTGCATAGTTTTTCACGAATGTTAACTCTTTATAAGATAAACCTTTTTTCACTAATATACAAGTGCCCCCTCTTCGGGTTTCTCTACAGAAGTTAGCAGCCATTTCATAGTTGAATATTTTCACATAGTTTCCACAGCCTTTTTTTACAAAAGTTTCAGACAGGCATATTACATCTGGGTCATTCCTTCCTTCTTTTAACTCCTGCATAGTAATTTCTAGAAGTTCTTGTTTAGATAATAAGCTGGCGATATTTTGATGGAATATTCTAAAGTTGTGTGTTTTGTTGGGTTGAGATACGAAAAAATGAGTCACGCTTATTTAGCACAGGAAAGTAATACGGTATAGTCCCTATTTGACCCTTGGGATTGTGTTGCAAAGAGGAACCATATTCATATGGCGTTGTGTTTTTAGTACGACTAAAGTAGTAGGGAATTGTCCCTTTTTTTGGTTCATTTGTAGAAACCTTTAACTTAAAACTTGAATTGCTACTCATTCTTTTACGACACAGACATACAGACAAACAAACAGACAAAAATAGCGACTTTGTTTTATACTATGTAAGGATCTTCTATGTTAGATGTTGCGCTCATACAATTATTGTAGTAATTATGGTACCAGGATGGGCCACATATTAACCAAATATCAAGCACCCGCTGGTACCTACCTAATGCAGGTAGTTAGATAGAAATTCATTCCTCCTCTTCTCTCACCACAATGTCATCAAGAAAACCTGCGGGTGCTGTGATATATGAGGGGTCTAAAAGCAAATCCGCCACTGTCCAATATGAACGAAAACTTAAAAACTTAAAACGAATTTAGTATATTTAACAATTTAGATGCAATGTTCCCACTGTCCCATAGTAAATGATGTTTAAAAATTGAGGTAAGAAGCAAAAATGCCACTGTCCTAAACAAATCAGGTGCAAACGCGCCATTGTCCATTTTAGCCAATCACAGACCGCTAAAATCGGCATATTCAAGATGGCCGCAGATGGTCATGGCTGTGATTTCGTTGTGAAACTGTGTCTGACTATTTTGAGTTTTAAAATTGCATTTCGTGATAAAACGTGTAAAAATGGAAGAAAATGTAGTAGAAGTGACTCCAGAATGCGCTCGCAAAAAGAAAAGAGCACCAGAGACGTGGAAACGGGCTAGAGCAATGTTTGAAAGGTAAGCATTTTTTCCTTACAATGGCGTGTGTTTGTACAATCAGCACGTAAAGTGAATCTTATTTTTGGATCGGTTAAGCACGATTTTTCTTAAATGTTGCATTTTTTTTATTAGTTATCTGAGCCCATGACTATGTAAGAGTGTAAATCAGATAAAAATAATCCTTGTTTCTGTATTAAATAAGTACCTACCTAATTATTTTTTCTAGGAATCCGGTGCTAAGCGGCAAAAATTGAATTTTTATAATTTTTATTCAGCCCATCTGTCTGTCCGTGGATCTGTTAGTACCCCATCGTGTGGGTATTTATTAAATAGGTCTCATAAAATGCAGGTTATTTCAGACTACTTATTTTTACAGGTACTCTGCAAGAATGCCACCAGGTTTGCCACGCTGTAATCATGATGCGGAAAATAAACAGTTTAAATGTTGTAAATTGACGATGCTCGATGTACAAAATTTCCATGAAGAATTTTATAGAACAAAAAATAAAAGGGAACACCCAAATACTCCGAAATATTTTATTCCGAATTTCAATATTCCGATGTTCAAAAGTCCGAAAGTCATAATACCTAAACTTTATAATCTCTATTATTCAAAATCACGAAGTTTACTTTACCGAAATTCATAAATGCGATTTTTTGTTTTCCGATGTTCATATGTCCGAAGGGTCAAGTGCCAGACGAGATGTCTGTCCGAAAAACGGCGTTCCGATTTCCAGTATTCCGAATGGCAACACCCAAATACTCCGAAATATTTTATTCCGAATTTTAATATTCCGATGTTCAAAAATCCGAAAGTCATAATGTCAAAAATTATAATCACTATTATTCAAAATCACGAAGTTTATTTTACCGAAATTCATATATGCGATTTGCTTCTTTTCCGATGTTCATATATCCGAAGAGTCAAGTGCCCGACGAGATGTCTATTCGAAAAACGACGTTCCGATTACCAGTATTCCGAATAAACTGCTGATATTTTGATTATATATATAGGATAGATATAGGATATTAGTTTAATCCGCGTAGGCGCGGAGGGGCAAGACGGGCCCCAAGCTGAGGATCAGGTTTACCAAATATGTCACTTAGCAAAATAATTATCCGATAAAATTTTATTTAATATCGTATTATTTGACAAACATTTCATAATTTTTTGACGGATGGTGACGGAAGTCGACGTCAAGGGCACCCCGAGGTTCGTTTAGATAGGTTCTTTAAATAGGAGGTTCGTTTAAATAGGAGTCTCGCGCAACGGGCCTCCGTCGACCTGCTGACGGAAACGCTAACCGTAGACGGTCGACGTCAGGGGCACCCCGAGGTTCGGTTAGTTAGGTCCCTTTAAACCCTGCAGACAGAAATAGGTGACCCGCGAAGCGGGGCTCCGTCGACCTGCTGACGGAAACGCTAACCTTAGACGCTCAATGTCAGGGGCATCCTGACCTGCTGACAGAAACGCTAACCCTAGACGGTCGATGTCAGGGCACCCCGAGGTTCAGTAAGTTAGGTCCCTTTAAACCCTGTAGACAGAAGTAGGTGCCCCGCGAAGCGGGGCTCCGTCGACCTACTGACGGAAACGCTAACTGTAAATAACAGCTTAGATGTAAGGCTAGATGCATGTAAAATTTAGCCATGTAATCGTGTTATTTTTGTTATTAGTCCTTGTTAGAATAGTTTTATTCACTTCTAAGGCATATAGGAGCCTTATTGCTTATGTATTAACGTAAAGAACCACTTTTGTTTACTGTTTAGCGCCTTTTAGTGCCTAATACATAAGTATAACTTGTTATGTACAACAAAAACGTAGATAATCTACACATGTAACCTAGATATATAAGATTTTTGCATTGTATGTCCAACTCTGACCTAATATGTACTAGATTTTACCATTTCTAAGTATGTAACTATGTGTTTCAAATTGTGTCTTATGTACAATAAATAAAAGCTGCTTACACACATATACAGACATGCGTTTACAGCTCACACACACATATACATCATAAATAGTCGCCTCTCATTGGCCAGTCAAAAAAGTTGCCGCATTTTCTCACTGCCGCGCCTAGCGCTAAGATGTTAAGGCTATAAATATGGCCCGCCCACAAAATTCTGATTCACTATTCGATTGACCGCTGCTTGAAGACACCACCTACATACGAAGATCACCGTCTCCCCTACACTCCACACGCACTACACTCCACATCGCAGCGCCCTTGTTTTTACTGAAGAAATCGTCTTTCATTTATCATCCCGATCCTGCTGAACATCCTGAATATCAAGTACATCAAGTTACCTATGGTTACAAGTCTGCAAAAGTTAGGCGTATCACTCTGCTGAAAAAGTCTGCGCCTTTCACTAACCTTAGATGGTCAACGTCAGAGGCACCCCGAGGTTCGGTTAGTTAGGTCCCTTGAAGCCCTGCAGACAGAAATAGGTGCCCCGCGAAGCGGGGCTCCGTCGACCTGCTGACGGAAACGCTAACCTTAGATGGTCAACGTCAGGGGCACCCCGAGGTTCGGTTAGTTATATCCCTTTTAACCCTGCAGACAGAAATAGGTGCCCCGCGCGGCGGGGCTCCGTTGACCTACTGACGGAAACGCTAACCTTAGATGGTCAACGTCAGAGGCACCCCGAGGTTCGGTTAGTTAGGTCCCTTGAAGCCCTGCAGACAGAAATAGGTGCCCCGCGAAGCGGGGCTCCGTCGACCTGCTGACGGAAACGCTAACCTTAGATGGTCAACGTCAGGGGCACCCCGAGGTTCGGTTAGTTATATCCCTTTTAACCCTGCAGACAGAAATAGGTGCCCCGCGCGGCGGGGCTCCGTTGACCTGCTGACGGAAACGCTAACCTGAGACGGTCAACGTCAGGGGCACCCCGAGGTTCGGTTAGTTAGGTCCCTTGAAACCCTGCAGACAGAAATAGGTGCCCCGCCAAGCGGGGCTCCGTCGACCTGCTGACGGAAACGCTAACCTTAGATGGTCAACGTCAGGGGCACCCCGAGGTTCGGTTAGTTAGGTCCCTTGAAACCCTGCAGACAGAAATAGGTGCCCCGCGCAGCGGGGCTCCGTCGACCTGCTGACGGAAACGCTAACCTTAGACGGTCAACGTCAGAGGCACCCCGAGGTTCGGTTAGTTATATCCCTTTTAACCCTGCAGACAGAAATAGGTGCCCCGCGCAGCGGGGCTCCGTTGACCTGCTGACGGAAACGCTAACCTGAGACGGTCAACGTCAGGGGCACCCCGAGGTTCAGTTAGTTAGGTCCCTTGAAACCCTGCAGACAGAAATAGGTGCCCCGCGAAGCGGGGCTCCGTCGACCTGCTGACGGAAACGCTAACCTTAGATGGTCAACGTCAGGGGCACCCCGAGCTTCAGTTAGTTAGGTCCCTTGAAACCCTGCAGACAGAAATAGGTGCCCCGCGCAGCGGGGCTCCGTCGACCTGCTGACGGAAACGCTAACCCTAGACGGTCGACGTCAGAGGCACCCCGAGGTTTGGTTAGTTAGGTCCCTTTAAACCCTGCAGACAGAAATGGGGCCATTCAGTTTTACTAGGCGTTCCTATGAATTCGGAGTTTTAAATGATCGGAATTCGTATTTTTGATGATTCGAATTATTATTAAGTCGGATTTCTTGTTTTTCGATTAATTGAAACTCGGCATTTTGAGAATAGTAATTATAAACGTTAGGAGTTTAGAAAATTCGAAATTATAAAAATATGATGAATGATAAATCGGAGTTGTTAAATTAGGAATTTTGAATCATTCGGAATTATGAAAATCGGTATTTTGAAATTCGTACTTGTGAATATCGGAATAAAGTTTTTCGTATTATTGTAGTGCACCCATTTTTGATGATTCGAATTATCATTACGTCGGAATTTTTGTTATTCGATCAATTGAAACTCGGCATTTTGAGAATAGTAATTATAAACGTTAGGAATTTTGAAATTTCGTAGTTATAAAAATAGGATGAATAATAAATCGGAGTTGTTAAAATAGGAATTTTGAATCATTTGGAATTACGAAAATCGGTATTTTGAAATTCGTACTTGTGAATATCGGAATAAAGTTTTTCGTATTATTGTAGTGTACCCAAAATAAAAAGGACCAAGATGCATTTTTATTGAAGCACTGCAGTGTGTCAATGGTGAAAAGACCGGCCAAGAGTAGGTCAGTGCCAGCCAACACGAAATATAACAAAATTATTTGTTCGGAAGAGAAATTCAGTGAAGTTATTACGAGTTTGCCAAAAAACTTTCATAACTATTTTGGGGATTACCGAGCACAGAATAAGAAAAGTATCTCGAACATTTGCCAGCACAGGAACCATAGTTCAAGAAAAAAGGGGTGGAGATCATACATCGGCCAAAAATGTGCATAAATTGAGAGAAGTCAAAAGATTTATAGAATCATTTCAGTGCTTAGAGTCACATTATTGCAGATCTACCGTTATGAGAAAATATTTGCCATCTACTCTAAACATTCAGAAAATGTGGAGAATGTATAATCAGAGCAAAGAACTCCAAGTACGTGAGTGTTATTTTAGATCAATCTTCAACACATGCTACAATCTGGGCTTTGGAAACCCTCGTACAGACACTTGTTCCAAGTGCAATGAGCTGCTTGAAAGCATAAAAAAGTCGACAGATTCAACTGAAAAAGTAAATTTAATGACAGAGAAAAGGGTACACATGCTGAAGGCCAGAGCATTTTATCGACTGCTAAAAGAAAAAAGGGACGATTTAGTTGTGCTTTCTTTTGATTGCCAGAAAAATCAGGTATTGCCTAAAATATCTGATCAGGCAACATACTACAGTCGCCAATTATATATATATAATTTTGGAGTCGTAAAGTCGGTGCCAGAAATACCTTAAACAGGGACAACGTAACGCTGTATACCTAGACTGAAGATGAATATCGTAGAGGCGCAAATGAAATAGCGTCAGCCGTCTATAACACGCTTCAAAATACAATGCACAATGAAAATGTCAAAACTGTTCGACTGGTGGCGGATGGATGCGGCGCCCAGAACAAAAACAGCATTATGGTCGGTATGTGCTCCAAATGGTTGACTCAGGCACCGCACCATATTAAAACAGTCGAACTAGTTTTCCCCATTCCCGGTCACTCGTTTATTCCACCTGATCGGGTTTTCGGTCTTGTTGAGAAGGAAATAAAACGAATGGAGACCATTTTAAAACCTGTGGAATATAGAGAAATCTTTAACAAATATGGGACTGTTGTGTTATTGAACAATGTTAAGGATTGGAAAACTGCTTTCGGAAATATAATTCGTCCACCGGGAAACTGGCACTTCCAATTTAATGAGCGCAAAGGAGAAAACAAGAGACGCTACGGACATCGCTTCACGTCACCATTTTGTGGCATTCGATCGACCGGATCGACTCTTCAGTGAAATCAGTTTGTGTTTTAGCATTAATTTGTGTTGTGATACTACAAATATAAAAGTGCGTGGTAGTTAGAAATGGAGGAGGAACTTAAACGTAAAATCGCCACACGTGGCTATGTTAAAGGTACGATCACTAGATTATATAATTTCGTTGATGGTTCTGATTTATCGAAAATAAGTTGTGATGAGCTGATCACCAAACGGGATCGATTAGTATATCTGCTTTTCGCGATTATGAGTCTTTATGTAAAGATATTCTGTATCTCAATACTGCCGAGCAGATAGAAAATAATTATTATACTTGTTGTTGTATTGTCTACTACCTATAGAATATGATGATAGTTCTTAGATATTTCCTTTGTTCATTTTAAGTAACATATGTGTACGTACTGAACTGTATTATGTATGTTAATTTAAGTTCTAGTTTTTAAATAGTCTAAAAAACAAATGTTAACTTGTAAGTTTGAACAATTTAATTTTATGTAACTTTTTGTAAGTTCATTGCTATTCTTGAGAGGCCGCAGCATGTTGGAGATTTTAATTATTATTTAGCAACACCAACATTAAATGTAAATCCTCATGTAAATAGTGGCAACACTATTCCCTTCCATCTGCGACACTGGTCCAATACAGACGTACATTATATTATATTCTCGTATTTTTATTGAATCTTCCCCGGCACCAACGCCTCATCAGCTACCCACCATCTATCACAAGCTTACACAAGCATAAACAGCGGCAGTGGCGGAAAGAGCAGTTTCCGTGTGCCTACCTACTAGACCCATCTTAGACAAAATATAGATCCTAATAAATTAAAAATTAAAAAATCCGAACAGAAAAAACTGAAAAGAAAAAATTAATATTCAGATTCAGATTGTTTATTTGTTAACATATAGGTTCAAACTCAAATCATTTTTTTCAATTAAATTGATCATCTAGGAAAACAAAACAATAACCAAAATTGTTTACAATTTTTTGTTGTAAGACCGATTTAAACCATTAAACTACCCCTTTTTCCAAGATGGCGGGACGAGGGTTACAACCCCACAAACTTGGATTTATTGTATTTCACCAAAAAAATCTAATTAGTCCGTCAGATAGATTTCCAAAAAATAATGGACACGTATTTTTTCTTTTTTCACGTAAACAAAAAATAAAGACGATACAGTACTTCTAAAAGTCGTGTCAAGTCGTGTGACGTCACAAGGATAGTACTTTTTTACCCACAAAGTGACGTGAAAAACCCCCACTCATGATCTTTGACAGGTTTCATCTTCGTCAATTTTTATTAATTTGAGAAAACAAAAAACACGTATCCGATATTTTTCGATAATCTAACAGACGGACTAATTAGATTTTTTTGGTAAAATACCCTATTGTGTAAGCTCTACATGAACGCAGCTTAAACGCAGCCATATTTATTTAAATGTCATTTGAAGCTGTCACCTGTCTTTTTAGCCGTTTTTGACAACCACTTCCTGCTCACGGCTCTCTGCCCTATTACGTTTTGTGTCGTCTCCAATATTGTCCAATTTAATCTTAATTCATCATATTTACTATACAATGGACGTGTAATATCTGCTTGTATGTTTGATAAATAAAAGTCAGGATATACTATCGAAGTGTTTATTTGGTTGATCACGCCTGACACGCCATTCCATTGCCATATCACAACGCCTGCGTCAACAGGTTGTTGCCCCAGTGAAAAAGAAAGGCGTGCTACGAGGGATCTACGCATAATCACCGTTGTATGTATCACCAAAATTCACTGTCGACCAGATTTATTGTCAAAGAAGAAATATGGCAACGCAACCAGCGATACACATCAATAATCAAGTGGAGAAGCTGAGTGGTATCTCGTCTTATTCGAACTGGAAGTTTTCATTGAAGATGTTACTCACTTTAGAAGGTTTGTGGGATTGCGTGATCGGCACTGATACTGACGCCGTCCGTGATAGCCGCGCCTTGGCGCGTATATGCCTGGCACTACAACCCAACTTGTACCAAATAGTTCGATCAGCATCAAAAGCTAAAGAAGCATGGGAGAAGCTAGCTCATACATTCGAGGACAAAGGTCTATATCGCCGTGCTCTGCTACTTAGACAGTTACATCGAGTTGACTACAGTAAGTTTAGCAGCATGACTGAATATATAGAAAATGTCACCGGATTAGTCCAGCAACTCTCTGACATTGGAAAAATTATAGATGACGGTGAGGTGGCTGAAATTCTACTTAGCGGCTTACCGCAGGAATTTGACACACTAGTCTCCGGTCTTGAAACTGCCAATTTAACTAGCTCGCTGACTTCTGAACTAGTGAGAACGAGATTGCTTCAAGAGGAACACAGAAGAAATGGAAAATGTGATAATGATGCTTCAGCTTTCCATGTAAAGAAGAACAAACTTTTCAAGTGTGATTACTACCGAAAACCAGCGAAGCGATGTTTTAAGAATAAGAGGGATGAGAAGAAGAAATAAGAACAGCATACCTTTTATGCATCGGCTTACATCGCTCACCATAATGATGTCATCATCGACAGCGGGGTATCGGCTCACATGATCAATGATGCTAGGTTAGTGAGAAATTTTAAAAGTTGTAATAATAATACAATTTCTATAGCAAATGGTGGTCAATTAGAAATGCCTGGCATTGGCAATTTAGTTTTGTCTACTGACAAAAATAATATCACTTTAGAAAATGTTTTAGTTGTTCCCAATCTGTCAACGAATTTATTGTCTGTAAGTAAAATGTGCGACAATAGTTTTACAGTAGCTTATGATAAAAATGGGTGTCATGTTTATAATGAGATAAGTTCTTTAACTGGCAACCAAATTTTAGCTGCTACAAATGTGAATGGGACACGATACCCTTTGGTAAGACTGGTTGTCAGATTTCCAGGTCACTGACTACCTGTAACGACTGCCAAAGATCTATATATGACAGCCGGGACCAACAGCTTAACGTGCTTTCCGAGGCACGGAGAAAACTCGGTATAAATAATAAAAAACTTTATTTCCATTAAACTTAGCCTATGTTTACAATTCATGGGTATGAAATGGGCGGTCACCCATCCACAGACCAACCTAGGCAAGCGCCGCTTAACGTAAAGATTGACCCGAGTGGCAGTTATTATTACGCCACGAGCTCCTCCTAAAATGTAAAAAAGTATTGTATGAAAAATATAAGTGTATTTTATCGTTATTTATTTATTTTATTTTCAGTACCCCCTAAAAGCTTTAGTAGAAGAATAAATAGAAGAATCGATAACTTTTTGATTTAGTCAATCACTAGTGTCTACGTAAAACAAAATGTACTATGTAAATTGTACGGTGCGTGGTAAATACACGCTGTGTCTGAAGGGATAAGGTTTATAGTTGATTGTGTAGTACGTGATGTTTTAAGAAAAGCGGGTGTGTGCGCGACAGCGTATATCTATTGTTTTTACTGCTCTGCGTGTGTGAACTGACGACACAGGTTCCTATACATTTTCGGCTAAAGGGCACATCTCCTGTTGTTTCTGTTATCTATGGTAAGGACGCTGTGTCTTCTATGCCTGCTGCCACGCTTCGAGAAGGAAATGGTAATAATGGTGATGAGGATGATGTCTGCAAGAACGCTGTGTCTTCTCTGCCTGATGCCACACTTCGAGGAGGAGAGGTTGACCATGTGCAAAGTGTTGCTTCTGGCTCGCGTCCCGTACGTACTAATAGAGGTAAAATTCCGCTTAAATATAATGATTATGACTTATCGGCGATGCTAATTGAGCAGAGTTTGGCAAATGAGCCTAATACATACGAGCAAGCTACAAAGTCTACTGGCTGTGAGCAGTGGCTTCACGCCATGAAATGTGAGTATGATTCATTAATTAAGAACAATGTTTGGACATTAGTCGATCGACCAGAAAGTGAAAACATTGTAAAGTGCAAGTGGGTCTACAAAAGGAAACACGATGCCACAGGTAAACTAGATAAGTATAAAGCTAGATTGGTTGCCCGTGGATTTAGTCAACAAGAAGGTGACTACAATGACACTTTTTCACCTGTTGTCAGACATTCCACATTGAGAATTTTATTTTCCATTGCAACAGAAATGAATTTGCAGATGGACCATGTTGATGTTACCACGGTTTTCCTAAATAGTGATCTGGATGAGATTATATATATGGAGCAGCCAGAAGGTTTTTGTTCAGATAAAAGTAAAGTTTGTAAGCTGAATAAAAGTATATATGGTCTCAAACAGGCTAGCCGTATGTGGAATTTAAAAATAAATAATGTTTTAATTAATAATGGATATACTCAAAGTAAGTGCGAACCGGGCGTATATTTATAGAAAAATGATAAAGATTATATAATAATTGCTCTGTATGTCGATGACTGTTATATATTTCATAATGGATGTATTAAGAATGTTTTATCATTATTGAAAGAAAACTTTGAAATACGTCATCTAGGCCAATTAAAAAATTGTTTAGGCATGAATGTCACTAGATATAATAATACAATAGTGCTAGATCAGTCTAATTATATAAAATGTTTGCTAGCTAAATTTAATATGAATGACTGCAAGCCAGTACTTACACCGTTACCTGTAAATTGTAAGTTAGAAAAGACTAATGGGAAGGGTCTTGATGATGAGATATACAAATACAGACAACTGTTGGGATGTTTAATGTATTTGAGTGTGTTCTCACGCCCGGACATTTCTTATGCTTGTAGTCAACTTAGTCAATACAGTGTATGTTTCGACACGAGTCATTGGCGCGCAGCAAAGCGAGTACTTCGTTATTTAGCAGGGACGATCAACTATGGTCTTCATTTTACAAAAGGTACTAATTTTAATATCAGTGCTTATGCAGATGCCGACTGGGCTAATGACTCATCAGACAGAAAGTCCTACACTGGATTTGTTATAAAATTAGGTAACTGTTTAATCAATTGGGAAACTATAGAAAACAGCGTAGTATAGCTTTATCAAGTACGGAGGCAGAGTACTTAGCAATTAGTGACGTTTGCAAGGACATTAATGTTTTGTGAAGAATTTCTTGTCTGAAATTATTATCAAAACTTTTGATGTAATTGTATACAATACACAATCAAAGTGCTCAAAGATTATTACTAGTAAAAGAATATTCGCGTATGAAAACGAAGCACATTGATTTGCGTTACCATTTCGTAAAGGACTTAGTACAAAAAGGAAACATAACTGTAAGATACTTACCTACTAATGACATGCTAGCAGATGTATTGACAAAGCCACTATGTGCGCAGAAACATTGTAACTTTGTAAATTGTTTTAATGTGAGAGTTTGTGGAGCAAATGGTTAATGTTTTGTTGTACTTATTTTATTAATGATTAATATTGTTATATTGTGATGAATCATGTAATTATTATCGATTTGAATCATGTGTTTAATTATGTAGAGTCGCTCTAAAGTAGGTAGAGTATGTAACTCTTGAATGTAGAGATTTTCAAAACTAAATGTAGAGTCTTTTAAATATTGTGTAGAGTTACAGTACTTTTTTCTTTTCTCTCATGTAGCGCTTAAGGAGGAGTATTAGGAATTGTGTAAGCTCTACATGAACGCAGCTAAAACGCAGCCATATTTATTTAAATGTCATTTGAAGCTGTCACCCGTCTTTTAAGCCGTTTTTGACAACCACTTCCAGCTCACGGCTCTCTGCCCTTTTACGTTTTGTGTCGTCTCCAATATTGTCCAATTTAATCTTAATTCATCATATTTACTATACAATGGACGTGTAATATCTGCTTGTATTTTTGATAAATAAAAGTCAGGATATACTATCGAAGTGTTTATTTGGTTGATCACGCCTGACACGCCATTCCATTGCCATATCACAACGCCTGCGTCAACAGAAACTGACTCCCACAAGATACAGAAGGTTGCTCTTCTTCAACTGTAAGCGTATCAATTAAAACACAAATACGAGAAGAAATAATCTGGTTTATGCGTCAACCATCTTCTTAAACAAATGATTTACGACCTTCAACATCTCGTGGAAATACACAAGAAATATTATTTTTATAATATTAATAATTAATTTAATGATTATGATAGTAGCGACAGTGACTAAAAATTTTTAAGTGTAATTTTTGGTCAAAGATTCTTAAAAGTTTCAATAGACGTTCTTCTGCAATTAAGTAACATGCCATCACAATGCGCAGAAAAAATGTTATGATAAAACAAGAAGACGTCTATTTGTTGTTATAATAAACTACTGGTTTTATTTTAGTTCCTGAATCAGGGCACACATTTTGACGTTTCGAACAACAGGCAACAGCTAGTGCCGTGTATAATCTGCGATTAAATATAATTATGTTGCAAGAAGAATTGTTATATCTCCAGCGGAAACACGGAATTGTACTATTGTTTAATGGTCACCATGCAGTTTTACCGCAAAAAAGGTTTTAAAAATGGTTCATGTGTGTGGGTTTGCCGTAATGTAACCACGTATCCATAACCCTTAGAGCGGCGGCATGATAAGGAAAACCCGATAGTGCAGTACTGAATCTTCATATTATTACGGTAACAAATATGATGTAATCGAGGTAGGCCGTAGGCACAACCAAGTTTTTGATTAAAAAAGAAAGATTGCTGCGGACTCAGTGGTGAAGATAGTGCCTCCAAATGAATTTTATGCTATACTTTGTGAGACCCATCTTCCGACGGGCCACGGAGGCAGAGACAAAATGCTGTACAATTTTAAATCCAGATATTTAATTCCCACTTCTGTTGTTTAAGAATTTTTGAAACTGTGTACGGTATGTCAATCTAAAAAGAAATTCCCAAGAAAATTTATTCTTGCTACCCCGATTGTCTCTAGTGATTTTAATGCTTCTAACGATATTAACATCGCGGCTAGGTTGATTTGATTGACCTACAGTAAACCCCCGACAGGAATTATAAATGCTTATTACATTATCAGGATCACGCAACAAAATTCAGTTTCCTGCGACCATTGATTTAAAAAAAAAGCAGCTGAAGTAGCAATGGAATTTAAAAAAAAAATCCTGGAAGTAGGTTGTCCTCATAAACTACAAAGTGTCAATGGCCGCGAGTTTACTGCTGCCATCATTCAAGAATTAACTACCATGTGGCTAACATGCTAAATTATAAATGGTAGGCCTAGACATCCAGTCAACGTGCAAACCAAGATGTCCAATCGCTCAGTTGGAATGATTGCATCAACATTTGTAACGATAGAGCCAAGGCAATGACCGGTAAAACAGCAGTAGCTCGAATAAAAAGTAACGCGCTTGGCTGTAGTTCCAGCTATTGTATCCTCCATAGACAGGCACTCGCGATTAGGCAATTGCTACCAAATCTAAAGTTGGTTCTGGATGAAGCGATAAAAATAATTAATTTCATCAAATCACGACCACTACAATCCCGATTCTTTTCATTGTTTTGTGAAGATGGTAGCAAAAAAAAAAAAACTGCTGCTTCATACAGAAGTGAGGTGGCTATCTTACCGTCGGGGCGAGGGTTGTTCGAAAGAGATACCGCGGCCTCGACACAAAGGGCTAAGAAGGAGCATGGTTGGTTTTTAGTCATGATATCTACTAGATGTTAAATAATAATCTACCTAGATCTTAGATATCAAAGACATGCAATTCATATCTAGTAGATATCTAAAGCTGATCATAAGATTGCCTCTTAGAAATAATATTGGAATGTATCTATGTATTTTTTATTAGAACATTTTTATGAAGGTGGGTATTACTTTTTTATTGGTTCTGTAAGTTTTTTATTTTTTATTTTATTAAAACACGATTAAACGAAAAATTTCCTCGATAAAAAAATAAATAGGTACTTGAAAAATACCTATTGTTTCGCACACGTACCAAAGCCTCGCTACTCCTTATCTACTGTTAAATATTGAATATTTTGTTTGCTGTCTCCATTATTATGTATTCACATATTGCAATACTGTGACAGCTGTCAATGTCTTTTTTGACATTGACGTTTCGTACGTGTAATCTCTTCTCACCTTTTTGCTCTCCGCTGTGTGTAATTTACCAATTTTATGATTCGTATTAATTCCGACAATCACAAGATTTTCTGCGACATATTTTAATAAATATATTGAGGAATCACCGTGTAACGAAGCTGGCCTTGTTATTTACGATCGCCGAAGCCCGAAACCCTTCCACAGGAAAAGCGCACTCGAACAGGTTATTGACCCAGATTTGAAGGTTAGAAATTTTCCTTTACTTTTACAACTGAAAAACAATAAGGGTTTCGTCAAGAAGGCGATTTAAAATGGGCGATAATGATTCCTCGAAAACACCTGGAATATCACACATTGAAAAATTGTCAGGTGTGGGAAATTATTCAACATGGAAATTTTGTATGCAGATGGTATTGGTACTAGAAAATCTGTGGGATGCCGTAACAGGGACCGACACGAATCCCGGGCATGTTCAGAAAGCGTTGGCCCGTATATGTCTAAGCATTCACAGCAGCTTGTTGCAGAATGTGCGGGATGCAAAGACTGCTAAGGAAGCATGGGATAAACTATCCCAAAGGGGTTTGAACTTTTTTGTATGGGAGCTGGCATATCGACCCACCGCCATTTTGATTTTTTTTCGAAATCGCGGCCCACGATGAAAGTGGTATGTATGGATAGAGGACATATAGACGAACAAAAAATGTCAAGCAACACGGTACCCAAAGTGTCACGTTACCGAGATATTTGAAGGTAAAGATGGACAAATCAGTACAATGACCACATAAAAATTAGACCTTTTACGTGTCTATAGGCGTTGATTATTATTATTACTGGTTATTGAAAGAGAGTAGGTACATTACATACTACTAGGAGCACGAGAAAACTATTTTTTGACATTACATAGCGTTTCAATGAGATGCGAAGCGATTTCAATGTGCGTATAACAATAATCAACCTGGGAACTATTATTTGGATATAATTTAACGCCCAAACACGTAAAAAGGCTATTTAAAAAAATATTTAATGAATGTCGTTGTACTCGTTTGTCGATCTTTAACTTCAAATATCTCGGTAACGTGACACTTTGGGTACCATGTTATTGGACATTTTTTGTTCGTCTATATGTCCTCTATCCATACATACCACTTTCACCGTGGGCCGCGATTTCGAAAAAAAATCAAAATGGCGGACAGGTTGAAATGCCACATTGGTTCTATCCCCTTTATGAAGATAAGGGGCTCTATAGAAGAATTTTACTACTGAGAAAACTTTACCGCACAAATTACTCTGAATTCTCCAACATGAGTGAGTACATTAATGGTATTATGACCCTATCACAACAGCTCGCTGATATAGGAAAAAAGATAGAGGACTGTGAACTGGCAGAAATTCTCCTTAGTGGCCTACCTTCTGAGTTTGATGTGCTCGTGTCTGGTCTGGAGACAGCAAACATAAGCAATACACTATCAAGTGAACTGGTGCGGACTCGATTATTACAGGAGGATCATAGAAGGAATTGCAGTGACATTTCTAATACAGTATCGAGTACGGCCTATGCAGCAAATAAGAAGATAAAAGTTTGTCACTATTGCAAAAGAACGGGACACATCAAGGCTAGGTGTTTTAAGTTGAAATAGGACAGAGAGGCCAAGAAAGACGAAGAACATAAGACTTTCCTGACGACTGCAACTGCAATGTCTGTGCGTCATCACGAGTGGATAGTATCAACAACAATGAAAATTTTATGAACCTAGTGCAAATTAAAAGTAAGGTGTGTGTTGCTAATAGTGATCAAGTGGATAGTGTTGGTAAAGGAACTATACAGATTTTATTGGATAATAACCATAAAATTGTAGATAATGCTTTGCTTGTCCCAGAGTTAACGTCCAATTTACTGTCTGTAAGTAAATTATGTGATCAAGGTTACAATGTAATATTTAATGATACAGGGTGCCACATTTATGAAAATTGTAAAATAATGGGAAAAAGTGTAGGTCATGCCACCAACTCCAATGGTATTCATAAACTTGATTTCATCTCATGTAATAAGGTCTTGCACGTGGAGCATTCTTCAGCTTCTCTGAAAGTAGTCAGAGAGTGATATCAGAGTGCGATGGTAGCAGCAGTGCCAGCTACTATCTGGCATAAGAGGCTTGGTCATTTAAGTTATGGTGGGATGCGTGTTCTGCGGAACAAAAACATTGTCAAGTTTCAGGAACAGAAGCTCGCGGATTTCATCGGCTGCCTGCAGGGGAAGCAGGTGGCCAAGTCATTTCCCAAAAGCGATGCGAAACGTGCCACGTCTCCGCTTGAACTCGACCATACCGATGTATGTGGACCCATGCCTGTATGCAGTTATGGTGGTGCAAGATACCTTCTCCCATTCACCGATGATTACAGTAGAATGAGTTGGGGTTTTTTACTTCGGCACAAGAGTGAGGTAATGAAACATTTTATTTATTTTAAGTCTCTTGTTGAAAAACAAAGTGGTATTCCCATTAAGTGTTTAAGATCAGATGGCGGTGGTGAATATTGTGGCAATATTTTCACGGAGTATTTAAAGGCTGAGGGGATTGTACACCAGATCACTGTTCCGTACTGCCCTCAACAGAACGGAGTGGCAGAGCGGCTAAATAGAACAGTGATGGAAAAAGTCCGGTGTATGTTAATGGAGTTTTGGGGGGAAGCAGCAATGACTGCGTTGTATTTAAAAAACAGATGTCCCACTAGTGCTTTGGCTGGATCGTGTCCCAAGCAGGTATGGTCTAAGTCAGGTTCCAATGTTGAACTAAACCATTTGCGAGTATTTGGCTGTGTGGCCTTCTCGCTTTTACCTGAAAGCAAGCGCAATAAATTAGATGCCAGATCTGATCTTTGTATTTTCGTTGGTTATTGTGACACGACAAAAGGATACAGACTAGTTAAACCCACAGAACCTAAGCGGATTATCATTTCAAGAAATGTAGTATTTTTGGAAAATAAATTTTGGAAAGATTTGGGCAATGATTCTCATGAGCGAAAGGAGAGTTTAGATAAATATTTTTTATATGAATCTGATAATTCTAATATGAATGGAATAAATATTAATAGTTCTAATATGAATGAGATGAATATTAATAGTGATAATAGTTCATATACACTCGAGAGCAATGAATCCGGGTCACGTAAAGAATGTTAAAAATCTCGGAAACTAAAAATGATAGGTTAATGCAATAAATTGTATTTAATAGACAATGTAATACTCCTTAAATGAAAGTAAAAAAAATATGAGTCACCATACATTTTATTAACACAAAATTACTTAAAGAAAAAATTGCTGATCTTAAAACAAAAATAGGAAACATGAAATTTTTGAACTTTATTACGATTTTCTTGAATTTTAATACTTCGTATTGCCTCCTCGTGCTTCCATTACTGCGTTTACGCGGTTTGGCATGCTGTACACCAAGTTCCTTATACGATTTTGGGGAATATTCTCCCATTCCTCTGTGAGAGCAATTTTGAGCTCACGAAGCGTGATTGGGGGAGGGTTTCGTTGTTTTACGCATCTGCCTAGCTCGTCCCAAGCATGATCGATCGGGTTGATATCCGGGCTGCGCGCTGGCCACTCCATACGAGTAATGTTCATCTCTTGAAGGTAGTCATTTACAATCCTACCTGTATGAGGTCGGGCATTGTCATGCATAAATATAGCATCCTCACCTAAATTGACCATAAATGGACCAACGTGATCATTGAGGATTTCTTCCACATATCTTTCGCTAGTTAAAGAGCCGTTTTCTATAATCACCAGCTCTGTGCGACTTACAGAAGAAATTCCGGCCCACACAAGTACAGACCCACCACCGTAGGCTACTTTTTCTTCGATGCATGCTTGCTTGAATCTTTCCCCTGGTCTTCGATACACTCTGTGTCTTCCATCGTGCTTGTAGAGCATAAATTTTGATTCGCCGGAGAACATAACTTTTGACCAATCTTCAATACTAAAATTTACGTGGCTCTGGGCATATCTTAGTCTTGAAATACGATGCCCACGCTCCAGTTTAGGGCCGTTTGCAGGTCTAAGGGGTTTTAAGTTAGATTCAGCAAGCCGACGTCTTACTGTCCATGCACTTGGGTTACTTCCTCCGAGGCGTCGAAACTGATTTGTGAGTTCAGTTCCTGTGAGAAAGCGATTTCGAAGCATGGTGTTCACCAAGTATCGGTCTTCTCGTGCTTTGGTACACCTGGTTCTTCCCGTTCCTGGTCTGCGTAGGTTAGAACCAGTTTCTTCGTAACGTCGGAGAACTCTTTGTACTGTTGACAGCGACACACCGACAGTCCTGGCTGTATCGCGCTGACTCCGGCCGGTTTCCAGCATTGTAAGTATTCTGGTGCATTCTTCAGGCGTAAGCGACATAATTTCAGCTTGAATAATGAATATAGAGCACTATCAACATGGTTTATGTACCCACATAAATGACAGATTACAAACAAAAGCAAAACCAAATGCTGTAATTACGTAGTTCCATCTTCGAAAGTGGCCCTTTTTCAAATTTGATTTTTTTATGATATAACTTTACAATAACTAAAAAGTTTTAATACCTTCATTTAAGGAGTATTACATTGTCTATTAAATACAATTTATTGCATTAACCTATCATTTTTAGTTTCCGAGATTTTTAACATTCTTTAAGTGACCCGGATTCATTGCTCTCGAGTGTATATGAATGAGATGGATAATATTAATAATTCTAATATGAATGAGATAAATATTAATTCTAGTAAGAGTGACAAGACTTCTGATAATAGTGATGAAGATAATTTTTCTTTTAGGGATTGTGATATTGTAAATGATAACTATGATAATAATCAGAATGTTTCTGTAACTGCGGATGGCACTGGAGATGAGGGTCATTTAACAAGTCCTGGGAGCAGTGATCTTTCCTGGTCTGGCGATGAGCAGCCTCTGTCCAGCCCGGAACCAGAAGTTCCAGTGGTTTCTTCTCAAAGGCCTATACGGAGCACTCGCGGTAAGATGCCTGATAGGTATCAGGGCTTCAATCTCTCAATGATGGTACAGGAGGTGAGTGAACCTTATTCTTACAGTGAAGCTATGTCATCACCATGCTATAAGGACTGGCATAATGCCATGGAAAAGGAACATGAGGCCCTTATGTCCAACAAAGTTTGGAAATTAGTTCCTAGGCCTGAAAATACAAACATTATTAAATGTAAGTGGGTGTATAGAATGAAACGTGACCATGTAGGTAATAGCAGATACAAAGCCCGTCTTGTTGCACGTGGTTTTTCACAGCAATATGGAGTGGACTATGATGACACTTTTTCCCCGGTTGTACGTCATAGTACTATGCGTTTGTTGTTTGCTATAGCTACAGAATATAATTTAAATATTGACCACTTTGATGTTGATACTGTTTTTTTAAATAGTGGTCACCTTCGATCAATAATGTACTAGATTCCCGATAAGCGCTTCAAAAACGGCCCGAAATATAAGACCACAAACGTATTTGTGGTCTTATTTCAAATCAGTATGGTCCAATCATAGCCAACATTAAGACGTCAAAATACCGCAGTATGCGTTCAAAAACTGCGTAAATAAACACCGTAACACCAAGGTTTTGGAAGGAATATCTTTTTTTCGGTAATTTAATATCATTATGTGCTTTTTCATAATATTTAAACATAATTAAACTGTAAATATAATTAAATCAGCGAATATTATAATTGTTTGGCCAATGTTTGCTACAACGCACCAACTATTGTATCATGTTCTTGAACAGGGAACGCTAGTTCCGCAATAGAATAAGCACGACATTGTACACAAAATGATTTTAACCGTATTGCTTAGAGTTTAAGTTTCATTTTAGAATGAATATTTTTGTACTAATGACTTTTTACTTTGGAGCGTCATTTAAAATGTTTTGCTTCTAATCTTTCTCCGATGAAAGGGCTTAAATAAATATACTTTACAATGATAATTAAACGTTATGTTTAAGTGTTAAGGTTTATAATCATCTGAAGTTGTTAATAATATTGAACTTTTTTCTAAGATGTTATGTAGATGTTTACGTGTGTGCAAACGTGCCCACTTAAGCGACTTAGTTTTGTTCCTGATGCTTAATCTAGTACTATTATTGATCGAAGGTGGTCACTAAGTAAAGTATATACATGGAACAACCAGAAGGCTTTAGTGATGGTAGTAACAAAGTATGTTTATTGTTGAAGAGCATTTATGGGCTTAAACAAGCTAGTAGAGCATGGAATTTGAAAGTAAATCAAGTATTGTTGGAAAATGGTTTTATGCAATCAAAATGTGAACCTTGTGGTCTACATTAAGAAAGATGATAAATGTTTAACAATAGTTGCCCTGTATGTGGATGATTTCTATGTTTTTGGGAATAATGTTGAAGCCACAAAAACTTTATATAATCTGTTAGAGTCTAAATTTAATGTTAAAAATTTAGGAGCTCTACAGAATTGCTTAGGTATGAAAGTTACCAGAGATGGGAATGAGGGCATGCTTAAACTGGATCAGTCTGAGTACATCAAAAGATTATTGTGTAAGTTTGGGATGGAAAATTGCAGGCCTGTTTCCACCCCAATGATAGTAAATGATAAATTGAATAATCCTGAGCCTGAACAAGTTTTTGGTGATGATGTTTATAAATACAGAGAACTTTTAGGCTCACTTATGTACTTGGCAGTATGTACTCGGCCTGACATATCATTTGCGTGTAGCCGGTTGAGTCAATATAGTCATGGTTTTGGTAAAGAACATTGGCTCGCTGCCAAGAGATTCCTTAGGTATTTAGCAGGGACATTGAATCATGGCATATGCTTTTATAGAAGCTCTGATTTATATGTAACTGCCTATGCTGATGCAGACTGGGCCAACGATGTGCTAGACCGTAAGTCTTACACTGGCTATGTGATAAAATTAGATAAAAATAACATCAATTGGGAATCAAGGAAACAGAGATGCGTTGCCCTTTCCACTACAGAGGCAGAATATTTAGCGATAACTGATGTCATTAAAGATTTATGTTTTCTGAAAAATTTTTTGTTTGAAATTCTATGTAAGGATATCGATATTATTTTGTATAATGACAATCAAAGCGCCCATAAATTATTACAAGCTAAGGAATACTGTCACAAGAAAACAAAACATATAGATTTGAAACCAGAAACGGTCAGACGGTGAGATCAGAAACGGTAAATCGTTCGCAGTACAGTTTTTCGATGTAATGAAACATCGCAGTAACAAGGCGTCGATTTAACAAAGCGTCGCGGTATAGTGATATCGATGAAAGGTTTTCGAAGAAACGATATTCAATGTTACGTTTGTCGCACTGAAGTAGGTATCCCAAAAATTATTAACTATAATAAACGGAGCGATCTTGAAAAGGATGTGCCGAATTCGCGCGCGCCCTTGCAGCTGCGGAACAAAAGCGCAGATAACATTTTTAACCAACTTCTAAAAACACAAGGAGGTTCTCAATTCGGATGTTTTTTTTATGTTTGTTCGGGCATAACTCCGTCACTTGCTAACCGATTTGAAAAATTATTTTTTTGTTGGAAAGGGTATACTTTCCAAATGGTCCCATCTACTTTTTATCGAAATCGGACAAGCAGTTTTTGAAAAATCAACAAAACTCATTAAAAAACTACATTGTTCACATTATGACCCATGAACATGTGAACTTTCATGTGAACCACTAAAAAGTGAAAAGCGCGAGAGTATCCCGAGAAATCTATGCGCTAATGCGTCGTCTGCGCACGGTCCCACTTTCAAAAATGGAGCTGCCGCCGGCAGCCGGAGCGGCGGAGAAAACTATGTCAGACTATCTGCGGTCTTGGGGTTTAGAAACATACATTCCGAAATTTTTGGGTGAGTACTTTTAACTTCTATTCCTTACATAATTAGACAATAGTGTTTTATTCAATAGATCACTATTTTTTAAACAGGGCATTCACTGCTTTTCAACCGCCACTGCCGTTCTTTTTGGCCGCGTGGTGTCCGGCAAAGAGAAAAGTGTTGGGAATCGAACCCAACAGTCACACGCATACGGCACACGCAGGCGGCGGCGTGATCAACATGCGCGCGCGCGTGGCAACCGAGCTGAGGTGCGGGGCGCTGCGCGACTGCCGGACACTCGCTTCTTCGGACCCTCCCAAGACGGACGACACTTTCAAACGTTTATTTAATTTATCATATGTTTGTCCGGGCAGTTATAATTGTAGATTTAATCGGCAATACACCAAGCCTTTATATACAGTCCACTAATTTTTTATTTACCACCACGAGCAAGTCGAACATTGGTCCTTCTAGGATCTCGCCGGTTATTTTACAAAAAGTAACGGTCTTGGAAGAAAATACTTCAAACTCGAAGCTCTTCGGTTGCGGTCTTCAGCGGCGACAATTCCTGCAGGAGTCATCAATTTCCTGACCAAGAAACTACGCACGGCTGCCGCACACGCCCAGAGAAGAAGTCATCAAGAGGTCAACCGTACAACGGACTTTGGAACCGTCGAAAGTTCGAGTCATCGTCAAGGACAAAGAAGAATTAATTTGCAACATCATCGGTTATCCTGTGGATGGGTAAAACACTGAGTAATACTGGTTACGCCAACACGGTGTTGGCGTGTAATAAATAAATATAATGCTTGACGTTGGACATTAGAACTGACTAACGCCAGGTTGGCTTTGCCGTGTTGAAAATGTCCAGCAATCGCTTCTTGGACTTTGCTCCTGCCGCGGCTAAGGAAACTCAACCAGTATGAAGTTCCACTGGTCGCTGCGCGTCTCGTGACTATGTTCATGTCATGAGAAAGGAAGTAGAAAAATAAGACCAAGATGGCGACTCCGTGAATATTCGCCTAGCGTGCGGTCCGTTGACAACTCTTCGGAAAAGATCTATCTCTGATCTTCTGTGTGCCGCGTCATCGCATCTCCAGCTAAGTTATTGCTGAGATCTTCGCCATAAATAAAACCCGCGGGTCCATGGTCCATTGGCCTATCGCATCTGGACTAACATTTTGAACTATAAACTTTGGTGTGTGAAAAGTGACTTTGAATGCAGTTGAAGCAGTCCCTCTGGAGCTGATCGCAGACGTGGACAGCAAGGTAAGCCTTCCTAAGTGCCTATAGGTTTTCTAACTGTTCACCGTCAGGCTGTTGCAATTTCTAGAATATATTTCGACTCAGCGCCCCTCCATTTGAGGCTACCGCAACGTATAGTTTTTGACCAGTAATTTCAAATCTTAAAAATCGAACGTCGAACTATACGAACCAAATACTTTAGAAGAAACAGTTTCTGAAGTCGGTGGCAAAACATACATAAAAAAAAAATACATACACACGAACATAATTATAACCTCCTCCTTTTTTGAAGTCGGTTAAAAAATGAAATCAAACAAACAAAAGTCACCGACTTCAGAAACTGTTTCTTCTAAAGTTTATTTTTCACTTTTTTGTGTTTTTTTTTTAAGTCGGTTTTATTTTTTGTTATTTTGTCCAGCTCTCATTGGCTCATGCAAAATCCCTCTCCAGAATTCGATAAAAGGGATCTACTTAGTTATTGTAGTTACTTGTGAACTTCATATTGAGAACTGGTGATGTTAGAGAAAGTGTAAATGGGAGCACATGTAAGTAGTTTCTTTTTAATATCTAACTAAAACTATAAAATGATTGGAAGTCGTCAATTTAAAATCAATGTTTCGTTTTTTCCAATAGTGATCAACAATGTCCGGAAACTCTCAGCCAGGTCCTTCAGGAGGAAGTTGTGAATTAAAACGTATACACAGAAAGGGAGGCACAATACTTCTACATGCTGGACACCAATATACAAAAAAGTCTACGTGTAAAAGTCGAGCAGAAGTGTGGGAAAGTCACTTGCGAAAGAAAAATAAGAGCCCTGGAACTACATATAAAGATTAAAGTACCTAAGTAATTAAAAAAAGTAAATCAAAATATCGATTTAACTTCTAAGTTACAATCATGAGGTACCTTATCAATAGCAACCACTTAAAGCAAATCTAAAATGAAATCATCCGTTCTAAAACAACAAAACTCGTTCCTATTGATTGCGAGTAACCCCGAAGCATCGTATCTAGAGCTAGAAGATATTTATCTGTAGCATTAATCCTGCTTTATTTATTTTTTTCCGATATTCGCAAAAATATTATATATCTCTAAACAAATATTATATTTTTTTTTGATTTCTTTGTTAGCATTATCATCATAGACTTAGATTTTCGATGTTCGATGGTTAAAATTGGGAGGGAGACTTTTAAGGGAGACTTCCCACACTTGCACTCCAAATTTACATCTTATCTTAAGAACAGAGAACAATTAGTTGAAATAGAATATTATGACCACAAAAATAATGAAATTAAAAAAATCCGATCTTTTAGTAAAGAAATTAACGCCTCAATTCCTCAAGGAAGCGTCATAGGATGCCTCTTATTTTTAATATATATTAATGACCTACCAAAGATTATAGAAGGACCATGTGTTTTGTTCGCGGACGATATATCCATATTAGTCTCATGCCAAGATAATGCAAATATTGAAGAAACTCTCAATTCCATACTGACTAAAACATGCAACTGGATGAACGAACATAACCTTGAGATAAACTACCTACCCTAAAACAAAATTAATGACTTTTCACCCTTACCAAAAACCTCCTTTAACCTTAGATTTTATGTTCAACGAATCAAAATTAGAAACTGTTAATGAATTTACCTTACTCGGACTAGTTATAGACACACACATAAACTGGAAATCACACATCCAAAAAACGCACTCAAAGATTTCAAAATTTTCCTACGCCCTCCGTGAAATAAAAAAGACCACCAATTTTCGGACAGCCCTCACCACCTACTATGCTTATGCCTACGCATGGCTTAGCTATGGTGTCACTCTTTGGGGAAACAGCTCAAATGCACAATTACTTTTCACCCTGCAAAAGAAATTGATCAGAATTCTGGTAAACATTGAACAAACAGATAGTTGCAAACCATACTTTCAAAAACATAATATTTTAACCCTTCCTTGTATATACATTTTAGAAACATGTAAATTTGTGCGAAAACACCAAGAATTTTATTCAAAACGTGAAGACATCCAGTCACGATATCTTCTCAGACACCGTTCTAGGTTAAATATACCAAGTTCTCGTTTAAAAATGCACTCTAAAAGTCCCTACGTAATGTCCATAAAATTATATAACAAACTACCCGCATCAATAAAAAAAGAAGAAAAAATTCACATATTTTTAAAAAACCTTAGAAAATTTTTGATATGTAAAAGTTACTACTCGGTGAACGAATACTTAGGTGATAGACTTATAAAGTCATAACTTAAGTAAGTACTCGAGACTTAAAATTATTATTTTATTTATTAATGACTACTACTCATCTATCAATAAATACCTGTTTTATGTACTATGTTTTATACTATTAATATCTCAGAAAATGCCTACCTATATTTTACATATCAACAAACGCTTCCTCTCTCCTAACTCACTTTTGTTTGCTGTGCCCGACAGGGTCCATGTGATCTAATTTTAATTTTTACCACCTAAGTTTTTACATGTGGAATGCAATAAAGTATTGAGTATTGAGTATTTCAATAAAAACCTGCTTGATTGATTATTATGGAAGATTGCAAAAAAAAAAACATCACAGCTGATGTACCTGCCATACCCACAGCTTTCAGTGAAATAGTATCAGAAATTAAAGACTTAGGACTAGACAAGGTAATTTCAAATCCTACATTTGAAAGTAAGAAAATTTCTTTGTATCGTCACAGAAATTCAGCTTTTGGCGTTGACTGTTTTTGATGAGGTGAAAAATTTGTGCTGGCGGACTATTGTGAGGGTAAAAGACGAATCATCCTATTTTGTTCCGAAGAGGCAAGAAATAAAATTATTTTGGTACCTTCTTATTGTGGAACCTTCATAAGTTGTCCAAATTTATTTAACCAGATTTTTACAATCCATGCCGATTTAGGAAGCAATAGTAACAGTAGTGGTCAAATAACAATAATTCCCACAGAGCCAAATATTGGTGGTGAGCTGGGGTATACCATTACAAACAAAGCCTTAAAAATCCCCACCGATCCTATGTGTGCTACAAAAGTTATTCGGGGTCAAAGGTCAAAATTTCTGGTCCTTCGCCGAACGTCTGCGTGTCTGCATTCAAGATTTCAAGATCACAACGACTGCTCTAGCGAAGCTAGCAATATATAAAGGCAGCCGAAGAATACAGAACCCAGCAGAAATCAGAGCCTGTGGAAACATTAAAAACGAAGACCCTGCAAGAAAAGGATTATCTAGCGATTCATATCTTCATAAGTTATGTTCTACGTGTGATGTGTGCATTTGTACAAGAGTGTGCATGATATTCTACTCGCGCCAAGTCAAGCGTCGTCAACTATCGTCTTTGGTTGGTGCGGTTGGCAGCCCTACTCCTCCGCCATCTTGTATACGTTTTCTTTGTTCGTAATTTTGTGTAAGCTTGGCTTGCGTCGCGTGCGCATTTACAATGCCAACCGATTTAAAGCATCTTGTTGCCAATAGAGGATATACAAAGGCGTCAATAACACGCCTAAAGAAGAGTTTGGAAGGTAATAAACAATCTTTATCAAAAGAAAATTTAAAAGCAAAAAAGGCACGCCTTGAGGAAGTGTTTCAAGATTACAATAGGCTATGTTTCAACATTTTAACTATCGATGAGGCCGATACCGAGGATCCCGGGGTGATCGAAGATATTTACATCGATCTCTTAGCCCAGATCAATACAGTTGTAGCGAAAGGTAATCCGCCCTCTGAATCAAAGTCGTGCCATAAACTGCGCACTCACTTTTGCTCGGGCGCTCGACTGCGACAGACGTCTACTGGGACATGCGGTTATAGTTATGGCGGTTTCTTAATGTTTTCATAACTGTGTTGGTTTTATGTTGTGCTATTTAAAAATAAATAGTTCGAGGTTACTTTGTCGTTTCTTTTAAAAAAATTAAATACCCTTCTGATCCATAAGAATACTGTATTCACAGGTTTCTCGACAAGCTTACCTAAACCGGGAATCGAACCAGCTAAGCAACCATACCTATATGTTTAACAAAATAAATGATTGATTGATTGATTTCTTTTTAAAAAATACAGGAATGTTTCCTTTAAGAAAAATATTGAAATTTTCCACTCTGTATATTGTATTTTTATCAAAACATTTTGTAAAAAACCCATTCCTTCATCAAAACAACTTATTTAATATAATTTTCTGTAATAATAAGTATATAATATGTTTTCTTTCATTACAGAGCATCGAAAGCAACAACTAGCTATCGCTCTTAGAAGGCGGGTGAAACGCGTTGCTTTAACTCAATCTGAGCATGCTTTATACAGAAAACTTATGCTAGTTGGAGTAAAACTAAGTAAGTGCCGCAACAAGGTCAAAAATCAGGCAAAAAAGATCAAGGCACTGCAAAATCTAACGACGAATCCCCAGTTTTTGAAAACACTCGAAAAATTACCGAGCACATCAAAAGTTTTAACATTATTGCAGTTCAGAGAGCATAATAAAGGTAATAAAGGCCGTCGTTTCACATTAAAGGAAAAAAATATTGCATTGTCCTTCCTCAAACAGAGCCCTAAAGGGTACAGATTTCTTAAGAAAATATTTATCTTGCCATCACGCCAAACTCTCCTGAAGTTACTTAACATGGCAGATATAAATCCAGGAATCAACAAAAATATGATTCAGCAAATAAAGAAAGCAACTGAAAAAATTAAGTTGGAACATAAAATATGTATTGTTCTGTTTGACGAAATGTCACTCAAACCCAATGTGACATACAATGAACGGAAGGACAAAGTTTGTGGGTTTGTCACAAATGGCCTGGAGACACAACCTGATTATGCAGATCATGCGCAGGTGTTCATGGTAAGAGGGTTGGTAAAAAACTATAAGCAACCTGTTGCATACACTTTTTCACAAGCTGCAACAAAGGGGCCTGAACTTGCGAAGCAGTTGAAAGCTGTCATTAATGAGCTACAAACTGCCGATCTTATTGTAGTAGCAACTGTGTGCGACCAAGGCACAAATAATGTGAACTGTATAAAACATCTTCTGCAAGAGACGAGGGGTAACCTGTTGAGAAAGGAAGAAGAGCCGCAAGATAACATTTTTATGATTCACGACCAAGAAATCGTACCATTGTATGACTCTCCCCATCTGATGAAATGAAATGCATACGCAATAATTTAATTTCAAAACATTTGAAATATATAAAAAACGGGGAAATAAAAATGGCAAAATGGGCTCATGGCCTTACATAAAGAAAACCCAGGGTACAAAGGAATCCGATTGGTGCCTAAATTGACAGATGCCCACTGTGACCCAAGCAAAATTCTACGGATGAAGGTCAAAAATGCTACGCAAGTTTTTAGTCAAACTGTGGCATCGAATATGGGCGGGCTATCTAGCAGGTAAATTTCATCAGTCTCTAATATGGTCTTCACTGGTTCTTTTCTGATGATTAGATGATTAGTTTTACATTACGCAGATCAGACAAAACATTATTTGACAAACTATATTTTTTCACAGATAAGGGTATACTTCCCAAAGAAGCTAAAGACACTGCAGACATCCTGTTGTTCTTCGACAAGTTGTTCGATTCCCTAAACGGAAGCTTTGGGAAAAGAAAGAAATACGGCAAACCTCTTCTAGGACCTGCAACGCCTACTTCTATCCATCACAAAACATGGAAGGAGTGTAAAGTTATGATGAAAGACATGAAACTTATTAACTCTAAAACATCAAACAATGAATATGTTCCCACATTAAACAATTAGGAATGGACACTAGAAGGAATTGAATTTTTATTAAAAAAAATGCAAACAAAATATGGTGTAACATCAGTTTGGTTGCGGCATCTGAATCAAGACCCGAAAGAAAACTTTTTTGGGTCCATAAGGAGCCACGGATGCCGCAACGTAAACCCTACACCAAAACGATTTGAAGCAGCATTCACGACTTTATTAGTAAACAGCCTCTCTAGTGTCCGCGCTCCTGGAGCTAACTGTGAAATAGACAATTGAGAAACTTTACATGAAGTACTCATCAGAAGCGGGGCCAGCAAAGAGCAAACAAATTGCGAACTTGGTAATATTCCCGATATAATATTCACACCCCTTGAAGAAAAAAATGACCCACGCGTAATTGGGGGCCTACAGTATGTAAGTGGATATTTTGTTAAAAGCGCCAAAAAAAAGGTATTTAATGTGCTGAATGTAAAAAAGATTTAATATCAAACAATGAGCACAAATATTTAAGATAATTTGCATACAAGGCTCAAAGAAAGTGGAACAAAAATAATACTCAGAATAAAAAGGAAAAAAATTGTGAAATATGTAAAAAGACAAATCACCCAATTTAATTCTACGCCGAAGCTCTAGAATTTAAATTAAAATGCAAAACCAAGAGAGAAAACTCTACACCCCAGAGGAAATCAAGAAAATAGCCCCAGGCTATAGAGGAAAGCCAGAGAAATTCGATAAGGCCAAAGTCGGAAAGAAACGCTCAGCCCCTCAGAAAACAACGGGCCCCGCGACAGCAAAGGTGCCCCCCCCAACAGCAACTGACAAAGCTGCGAACCCAACCCCACCAAAGAACACGCCCTTATGGGCAGATTCAATTTTTGGGATTGATGTAGCCGTCAGAGAGCTGAACGTCAATCAGGAAGTCACGCCGTCATATGCGCGACTTCCAGAGATTGTCGAGGAAGTCTACTCCGCCATTGAAGGTGACGACCAGAACTTAAATAAGCAAATGACCAAAGGTATGCTGATGTACTACAGCACAGCGATGCTATGGGCACGCTTATTAGACATCAAAAGCAAGCGTGGCAACACAAACTTGACTTTTGAAGAGTTGGAATTCTGCAAAGCAGTCATGCAGCATGAGTACAACATTCCGCAACGATACGTATACGGTTTTACCCTACGGGTAAAACCGTATACCTGCACAATCACCAGCTCCCAGTGACAGTGGTGCAAGGAAGCGGGGGTTATCACTCAGCGGCAATAGACGCTGATAGTCACAATCTTTACGAAAAGGTGCCCTCATTAGGCATCTGTGGAGATGTTGTGATGGCAGAAGCCTCTGAAGCGGCACAACCCGTGCCAAACTTCAGGGTTTTACCCCAACACACCAGGGCAACTCGCGCATTGTGCGGGTACCTTGGAGCGATTGGCGCCCGAAAAGAAGAGGTCCGTATACTCCTTAATTCTATAGGAATCAGGGACAACGGCTTCGACGAGACGATCGCAGGAACGCGTCTAAACGTTCACTTGTTGCAGAGAGTTAGTGACTACTTCTCGGGATGTCCAACATTCCGTAACGAGAAAGTCAAAATTGACGCTCTGACAGGAGAAGGAGACAGTGTTCAACTCATTAAGTCTGTACCGACCAATGAGAATGTTGACGAAGCGGCGCGATGGACCAACCTGATAATCAGACCGAACCCATCAAACGCCAGTTCAGTCACAACGTTTGGAGCCTCGTATATTATGGGCTACCAACTACACAAAACTGCTATCGGACAAAGCAACGCCAATTGGTGTTGCGTCGAACAGATAGCAGCCGCAAATCCGTGGAACATCCCAGATGCATGGATTGCGAATAAGAACGCACGACGTGAGCTTCCTCCCGGGCTCGGAATTGAGAGATTCGTCTCCATTTCCGACTCCCAAAGGAATAGGACGAACGCAATAGTGCGAAGGATGATCATCAGTCCACGATGATCATACAGCGAGTCAGACCGCGGCCACGGCGAGTAGCATCGAGGGTACAGTCAAGACACGCTTAGTAATAAGATAACACTATAGTTCATAAGTTATGATTTATTTCTAAAAACTTTTTAAAACTAAAATTTGTTATCATTAATTACAAATAATTAATTAATTTTTCAAATAGATATATAAGCACTTAATTTTATAATAAGATTTCTAAATTCACAAAAGGTGAATGGGCTTATTGGTACACCCCTCCAATAGCAATGAGATATACGTCGTTGGATAGCTCTTTTTAACTGAAACAATATTTACTGTTACAGTTTTGTTGAAATGTTTGTCCGTTTTGAGTTATAGCTCAAAAACAAAAGTAAAAATGGATACCTATTAACGTTATAATATCTTAGTGTGTAAGCTAAAATTATATCAATGTCGTTGTATATAACGTAATTCGTAATTATCATAACAAAACATAACATCACGCCTGTAATTCCCGAAGGGTTAGGCAGAGGTGTAGGTGCCTAATAGTAGGTACACCCACTTTTCGTCAGTTATGTTTAAGTCCCATGTAATAGGGGGCGAGCCTATTGCCATCAACCTGGCACAAATCCAGACACCATGTGTAAATAACAGCTTAGATATAAGGCTAGATGCATGTAAAATTTAGCCATGTAATCGTGTTATTTTTGTTATTAGTCCTTGTTAGAATAGTTTTATTCACTTCTAAGGCATATAGGAGCCTTATTGCTTATGTATTAACGTAAAGAACCACTTTTGTTTACTGTTTAGCGCCTTTTAGTGCCTAATACATAAGTATAACTTGTTATGTACAACAAAAACGTAGAAAATCTACACATGTAACCTAGATATATAAGATTTTTACATTGTATGTTCAACTCTGACCTAATATGTACTAGATTTTACTATTTCCAAGTATGTAACTATGTGTTTCAAATTGTGTCTTATGTACAATAAATAAAAGCTGCTTACACACATATACAGACATGCGTTTACAGCTCACACACACATATACATCATAAATAGTCGCCTCTCATTGGCCAGTCAAAAAGTTGCCGCATTTTCTCACTGCCGCGCCTAGCGCTAAGATGTTAAGGCTATAAATATAGCCCGCCCACAAAATTCTGATTCACTATTCGATTGACCGCTGCTTGAAGACACCACCTACATACGAAGATCACCGTCTCCCCTACACTCCACACGCACTACACTCCACATCGCAGCGCCCTTGTTTTTACTGAAGAAATCGTCTTTCATTTATCATCCCGATCCTGCTGAACATCCTGAATATCAAGTACATCAAGTTACCTATGGTTACAAGTCTGCAAAAGTTAGGCGTATCACTCTGCTGAAAAAGTCTGCGCCTTTCAATGGTCCTTCTCGGCCGGATCGCTGTATCAAGCTTTCAAGAAAGAAAATTCAAGACTTCGTCATTCAAGAGAGAAAATATCAAGTTCTCTGCACGAATCTTTCAAGAAAGAAACGTTCCTGTCAAGAAAGAAACAAGTACGCGCGAGTGTTAGTAGTCGGTCTTGCCTAACCGCTGCTAATTACTTGGAAGCAATCATCATTTATCACTCGTACGTGGCCACCTAGCGGTGTTAAACGGCCTATATCGTACGGAGGCATAGTGGACGAACTGACGCCTCCACGCACCATCCCTGGTGTTACAGTCAGACCCCGCCGGTACGGTGTTGGAACGCTCTGGGGCCACTGGTTGGCACGCAACGACGGATGTGGTTTTCCTCCCATGTTCTGATGCACCCTGTAACGTGGTGATTTTCAATAGACCACAATTTGAATTTTCGCGCCTTAGCGCAATTACAACTCAGTTCAATGTCAGATCTGTGGGTCCGCCCCTTTCATCCTATTGGTTAAAATTTTACAACCACATGTTTAAATATAGTGTTCAAACCAAGAAATAATTTACACAAGGGTGTTGAAACTATATCTGAGTTGAAAACCACAATAAGACTGTCAAAGATCCTTTCAATTAAACGGGAAACAGTAATTTTCTGGAACGCGCCAGGGCCCTCCGCCAATGGCGTGCCCGACCAATCACAGCATCTGATTGAGTTACTGTGTTGTCAGGAGAAGGCTGGTTTTTCCTAACATTGCAAATGTTCCAAAGTTGAGGAATACTTGTTGTGGTTTCAAACGTCGTTTAGTGGTAAATATTCCAACTAGATTCATTGTAAGTTATTCAGTAATATTGTTTCGACTGAGTAAGATTTAATTGCTGTGGTATGTGTTCGCTTTCAAAATTTAGATTAGGAAGAATTCCTACATTCCGGGAGTTAGGACGGAATTGGAAATTGAGGCGGGTAACCTTGAGCTCTTGACAAGTGGACAGAGAATTTGCAAAGACTTCGTTCTGAGAAGGTTATTTTATTTTTCATTTAACGACGCTAGTCGTAATTCCATTTATTCCATGAGTTTTGGTTTCATTGTAAGGTGAGTTTCTTTCTAAGATATTCGTGGAAATCCCGGATTGGGGAGTTTTCGTTTCGTTAGTTCAGTGTTGATTCTGTTTCCAGGTTAAAATGGAATGTTCTCGGGCCTAGGACTTTTCCGAAGGAATCCTAGGCCTGATTTTCAATGTTACAAGATGTAACAGGGTTGGAGAGGGTCAGACATCTGAATGTCCTCCAAATTATGGAACGGTCGATGATCTGGTGAGTTCTTTGTTGTCTTTTTTTCACGCCATGTGCTTGCGCACATTGAGCGGATTGGTCTTTCGTTATTTTATCTATTTTATCGATACTTATTAGACTCGTGTCATTTTCAGAACGGGAAATTTAAATTGATACAGGAAATGTTTATGTAATACGAAAATTTAGGAGATATAAATTGAAGAAAGAAAGGATTAGAAACGGAATCCCTTTAGGGAGATTATTTCGAGACGAGGGACCTGCTCGTGAATCTGCCGCTTGCTGCATCGGCTGCGCTGTCCGGATTGTTGGCTCGTGACCTGGGTGGAGCCCTCTGTCAGGTCTGCGAGTATTTGTTTCACTAAACGCATGGAAGCGGCGAGGTCGGTGCATCTTTTTTTATATTAAGTTTAAGTGGTATTAGCTGTAGGGACCCTTGTGAAACCTATAATTAAGGAATCTACCACACACACCAAAGAACCCAATTTTAGTGCAAGCGACCCCTGTCGCTGAGTTAGTTTTCTTTTTTTGTATTTACAAAAGTTGTTTTTGTATGTGTAGCTTGTTTTAATACACATATAAACAGACATTTTTTTGTTTTATTTATTTTCTTTGCCACGTGGCCCTCCAGGGCAACATTTAGAGAGGTCTACGTGACAAATGGCGCCCACTTTTTAATTTTTTTTTGGTGTGTGTGGGTAATAACAACATTCCGTCTCTTCACTTTTGTTTGGCCCGGACTGCAGGGAATTTTGCGAGTGTAACATCTGTCCTGGCCTGGTGGTTTATTTTGGAGTGTTTTTTACTGTATGAGAAGCAAGATGGTAGATAGGAGAGAGGAGAAAGGGAGTGTTGAGATTTCATTTTTTTGTTTTTTTTGGGTTTTCACAAGTACCTACAGCTTAGTTTAAGTAGCATTAAATAGTATTTAATTACAGCTTAGAGTCATTACTATATTTATAACTTAGCTTCACTTATTTTAATTTACTTGCAAACAACATTTTGATACCTACCGGCAGTAACAAGTAACTTGCAGACAACATTTTGAGCGCTAAGAAATATCATGTTAAACATTCTTGGTCTAAGTAGTAACTATTTTGCAACCGGTCACAGCTGAGATCATAGTCTTTTTGCATCTTTATAAACAAAATTGTAATAAGGCAAATTGATGATGAAAGGCAAAGTAGGTGATTACCACTGGTTTTTTATTATGTTTGAAACTATGCAAATATTAAAGAGAAAAAAAAACACAGGTGTGGTTGTTTTATTTCCTATTCTTATGATTTAAAAAATTATTTGTTGTGTACCTACAATATAGCCAGGAGGTAAGCAGATTTAAGAACTGTTGAATGTCTCATGTAGATGTAAGCATATTCATTAAGGAGTTGTAACAGGGGTAAGCAGTGACTACGGATTGAAGTTTAGTTAATGCAGTTGTTGGCAGTCACTGCTGGCTTATTTGCTGTTTCTGATGAATATGCATGCATGGTTATTACAAATACAAGCTGACTGGGTGATATCATCTGTGTTTGGTTTTGATTTTTGAATGTTGTTTGCAGGAATATTTCATATTAAATTAGAACACTTAAACATTATACTTTAAATATTTTGACAAAGTTAACAAACATTGAGTTTGAAAATAAAGTTTATTTGCATGTTGTTGTTAAACTTCAAAGAAGTATTATTTTTTTTAAGTGACTTTACGAAATTTAACTTAAAATTTTAATTGTTTAAACGGAAATTAAAATAACATTGTAATAAAATAGTACATAATAGTAATATTTTACCTTGGTGTGTGGGTTCGGTTTTAAACATTTAGTACATTCGTACATTTACAATGATTTTGATAATACCATACATTTTTTTTGTTATTGTAAGGCTAATACCACCGGTTAACAATGGATAGGGAAATATTAGTTTATGGCCTCCTAAAGGATGAACTCACTTATGAGGTGACGATTAAATCAGAAACACCGACCGCTTCTGTTCCTTTTATTTTTTTAGAGACAGATGAATCATTTATTGGTTGACTGTCCTGCTGGGTTGACACAGAAGGCAGAGTTGTCTAAATCAATTGATTATTTACTTACAGTTTCGGAAAACTTTTTATTGTCAGTCCGGACAGTTTCGTCGAGCCATCAGTCTAATTATTTTTTTTTTAGGGACAAGAATTTTGTTACAAAGGGTCAAAAAGGTCTTGTCGCCATGGTTTATGATTTAGAAAGAGTTTCAGACGGTCAGTCGATAGGTTCTTGGCACATAAAGAATTTGAAGGCTTAAGGCAAAGTACATCTTTCCCAGTAGTGTGTGATATATAGGAAATATGGCACACGAAGTGTATGTCTGAAAGGGTGCTTACAGATCAATTTACTGTAACACTATAAGTTTGGAAGTGAAGTATGTTAGGACAGAAGATGAAGGATGACTCCATGACGAATGCATGTGGATGTATGTGGGAGTGAACAAGCAGGGAACTGCCTGGATCCAAGCTATTGGACTGACGTTTTGTTTTGGTTATGTTTTTTTTTATCTAAGGATCGTTGTGGTTCTAATCTCGGGAGAGTTAGAATTCACTTTTTGGGTACAAGTTGCAAATCAATATTTGTCCTACTATATCAATTTAATTTGATAGGTGAGATTTGCGTAAATCTTGATAGTTTTTTTTGTTGGCGTTGTGGTTCTAATCTCGGGAGAGTTGGAATTCACTTTTTGGGTACAAGTTGCAAATCAATATTTGTCCTACTATATCAATTTAATTTGATAGGTGAGATTTGCGTAAATCTTGATGTTTTTTTTGTTAGCGTAATGGTTCTAATCTCGGGAGAGTTGGAATTCACTTTTTGGTACAAGTTGCAAATCAATATTTAACCTACTTTTTCATTTTTTTGACAGGTGAGATTTGCGTAAATCTTGATAGTTTTGTTTATTTTGTTGGCTTGTGTCGTCAGTGCCGAAGGTAGAGTTTTTTAGATGTCGGTCGACAGACATAGGTTGCAGTTTGAGGACGCTGAGGGCAGCGCCTTTTTTTCAGGAGAGGGGGTATTGTAACGTGGTGATTTTCAATAGACCACAATTTGAATTTTCGCGCCTTAGCGCAATTACAACTCAGTTCAATGTCAGATCTGTGGGTCCGCCCCTTTCATCCTATTGGTTAAAATTTTACAACCACATGTTTAAATATAGTGTTCAAACCAAGAAATAATTTACACAAGGGTGTTGAAACTATATCTGAGTTGAAAACCACAATAAGACTGTCAAAGATCCTTTCAATTAAACGGGAAACAGTAATTTTCTGGAACGCGCCAGGGCCCTCCGCCAATGGCGTGCCCGACCAATCACAGCATCTGATTGAGTTACTGTGTTGTCAGGAGAAGGCTGGTTTTTCCTAACATTGCAAATGTTCCAAAGTTGAGGAATACTTGTTGTGGTTTCAAACGTCGTTTAGTGGTAAATATTCCAACTAGATTCATTGTAAGTTATTCAGTAATATTGTTTCGACTGAGTAAGATTTAATTGCTGTGGTATGTGTTCGCTTTCAAAATTTAGATTAGGAAGAATTCCTACATTCCGGGAGTTAGGACGGAATTGGAAATTGAGGCGGGTAACCTTGAGCTCTTGACAAGTGGACAGAGAATTTGCAAAGACTTCGTTCTGAGAAGGTTATTTTATTTTTCATTTAACGACGCTAGTCGTAATTCCATTTATTCCATGAGTTTTGGTTTCATTGTAAGGTGAGTTTCTTTCTAAGATATTCGTGGAAATCCCGGATTGGGGAGTTTTCGTTTCGTTAGTTCAGTGTTGATTCTGTTTCCAGGTTAAAATGGAATGTTCTCGGGCCTAGGACTTTTCCGAAGGAATCCTAGGCCTGATTTTCAATGTTACAAGATGTAACAGGGTTGGAGAGGGTCAGACATCTGAATGTCCTCCAAATTATGGAACGGTCGATGATCTGGTGAGTTCTTTGTTGTCTTTTTTTCACGCCATGTGCTTGCGCACATTGAGCGGATTGGTCTTTCGTTATTTTATCTATTTTATCGATACTTATTAGACTCGTGTCATTTTCAGAACGGGAAATTTAAATTGATACAGGAAATGTTTATGTAATACGAAAATTTAGGAGATATAAATTGAAGAAAGAAAGGATTAGAAACGGAATCCCTTTAGGGAGATTATTTCGAGACGAGGGACCTGCTCGTGAATCTGCCGCTTGCTGCATCGGCTGCGCTGTCCGGATTGTTGGCTCGTGACCTGGGTGGAGCCCTCTGTCAGGTCTGCGAGTATTTGTTTCACTAAACGCATGGAAGCGGCGAGGTCGGTGCATCTTTTTTTATATTAAGTTTAAGTGGTATTAGCTGTAGGGACCCTTGTGAAACCTATAATTAAGGAATCTACCACACACACCAAAGAACCCAATTTTAGTGCAAGCGACCCCTGTCGCTGAGTTAGTTTTCTTTTTTTGTATTTACAAAAGTTGTTTTTGTATGTGTAGCTTGTTTTAATACACATATAAACAGACATTTTTTTGTTTTATTTATTTTCTTTGCCACGTGGCCCTCCAGGGCAACATTTAGAGAGGTCTACGTGACAACCCGTGAGCACCTTCGCCCTCTGCTGGGAGGTTCCCATACCCTCCTTTCCTTATACGTTCCTATTCCTGTTCGGCATCCCTACGTTAGTAGTCCGACAGGCAGCTAGACAAAGTAGGCGTCACATCAAGAAGAACAATAAGTGAAAGTGATAAAGTGATAAAGTGATAAAAAGTGTTAAAAAAGTGTTAAATTCTAAGTAATTGGTAGGATTAGGGACCCTCTTGCGCGATGAGTGACGCACGTGTATTGCGTTCAGGCAAATCTACGCCTCTCACAGACGCCACGCCGGCGTCCGGTCAGACTACGTCGGCCGAAACAAATACGTGGAGTAATGGCACCAGCATAGAGGACACGAGCGGTGACAGCAGCACATCACGTAACGAGCAAACGATAGTCAAAGATAGGTCCGCGCAAGTCGATTTAGATAATACATTAGTAAGGAGTGCGCCGGGCACTGTAGTTAATGTCCCCACGACGGATAGGGCGTGTAGTAGATTATCTATGTTAAAAGCAGAGCTAGAGTTACATAATTCCGAGTTAGCACGAGCTCAGGCGGCATCCGCAGTTGCTATGAGTCGTCTAGAAATAGCCAGGATCGAACTGGAAAGTTCTAACGACGCGGAGCGCCCGCCTAGGTCAGAAGAGTCGCGTGTTAAAGGCTGGATTTCGGAACAATGTGTAGCAGACAGGCCAGCTATCGTAGGTAATACCCAAGTCCCGGGACAGGCCCCGCGATCACCCACTATATGTAGGAAGGAACCACGCGTTGGAAACGACATGTCAAATAGTGGCAGCGACATGGCGATGCTGGCCAACGCGATAATGCAGGCGGTAAATTCCAATAAATCAGACTCCGCGGCTCCCAAGTTCATCCACGAACTGCCCCACTTCGACGGGGCGATTGCCGAGTGGATAGCTTTCAGATCAGTCTTTAACGACACAGTAGGCATGTTTTCTGACGTACAAAACGTAGCCCGCTTAAGAAAAGTACTAAGAGGTGCAGCCCGCGAAACCGTTAGGGCGTTATTATTCACGGTGTCGGATCCGTATGAAGTCATGGACGCGTTAGAAAGGCGTTACGGCCGACCAGAGTTACTCGTCTTATCAGAACTCGAAAATATAAAACGCATGCCCCGCATGAGCGAAGACGGGCGCAATGTCAGTAGTTTCGCGAGCAAAATAGCCAATACAGTTGCGGCGATAAAAGCACTCGACCAACCGCAATATCTGTATTCACCTGAGTTAGTGAGTCGAATTGTAGAAAAACTCAGTTTAATTTTAAAATATAAATGGTACGAGTTCCGTTCAGAGCGCTCCGGGGCGCCGGAACTAGAGTTATTATCTCGATTTCTAAACATCATGGCCGACCAGTGCGGTGCCATGTTCGCCTATGATGCAGCGCGTGATGAAAGGAAAAACCGTAATAGGCCGCGCACGGTGAACACGGCTCGCGAACGCCCACAGTCACGTAGCCGGCATAAAGATGACTCCGATTCCTCATCGGATGAATCAGAAATCGAGGAAAAAACGCACAATAAAACGGTCGCCAATGTTAATAAATCCAACTCTAAAAAACAGGCGCCGAAATCGCAAAAGCCACGCCCATCACGACCGAATAGCGAGTCGTCAGCAGAGGTAAATAAAAATAAAAAATGCGTATTTTGTGCGGGAAACCATACCGCCGCGGAGTGTGCAGACTTCGTGAAATTACCAATAAAAGAACGATGGGACGCGGCCAAACGTGAAAAGTTGTGTTTTAGATGTTTAAGTAACTCGCACATACGTACATTCAGATGTAAATACGTACCATGCGGAATAAACGGGTGCGAAGCATCGCATAATAAAATGTTGCACGGCAGCGGCAATACAACTCTGCCTACCCGCGGTAATGTAAGCTCGATAAATCATATACATACCTCTAATACCTACCTAAAAATAGTTCCGGTGGAATTAAGCGGTCCGATAGGTTCGACGGCCACTTACGCCTTACTTGATGAAGGTTCAACCATGACGCTTGTTGAACGAGGCGTGGCCGACAGCGTTATACCTAGGGGTCGCAGCCAACTATTATCTCTAGAGGGGGTGGGAGGTAATCGTATAGACGATGCAGAGTCGTGTCACGTCAATTTATCGATCCGCGGTTTATGTAGTCGAAACTTAGAAACTATGAGTGCAAACACCATAGAAAATTTAAATCTATCTCCACAGGAGGTAAGCAGGGACGTAGTGCAACAGTGCAGCCACCTAGCAGAGTTAGAAGATGAGCTGTGCTACGAGTTGGGAAAACCGACTATTTTAATAGGCCAAGACAACTGGCATTTAATCACGTCCAGACAACTTCGTGTCGGCAAAAAGACCCAGCCCGTAGCATCGCTGACCAAGTTAGGTTGGGTGCTGCACGGGCAAGATGCACGTCCACGTAGTACCGTAGCGCTGGTTAACCACGTACGGCCCACTACAACAGATGACCCCGCGTTAGAACTTATTAGGAACTTTTTCAGTTTAGATTCGCTAGGAATAGAGCCACGACGGCCAACGTCTGACCCCGAGCAGCGCGCCCTAGCGATCTTAGAAGGAACTTGTAAAAAAGTAAGCTGTAATAGGTTCGAAACGGGATTACTGTGGCGCACAGACGATGAGGTAATGCCGAATAATAAAAAACAAGCTCTCAGTCGTCTGTATAATTTAGAAAATAAATTAGATAAAAACCCAAATCTAAAAACCGAATATAGCAAGCAGGTAAATAACTTGTTGGAAGCGGGCTACGCCGAAAGGGTAGACACCCCAGCTACATCGCCACGCAGCTGGTACTTACCGCACTTTTCAGTAGTGCATCCACAGAAGGGTAAGGTACGTTTAGTGTT
Organism: Diarsia dahlii; assembly: GCA_949775195.1. Classification (NCBI taxonomy): domain Eukaryota; kingdom Metazoa; phylum Arthropoda; class Insecta; order Lepidoptera; family Noctuidae; genus Diarsia; species Diarsia dahlii. The sequence goes on along the minus strand of OX459197.1, from coordinate 20,214,116 downwards.
CGATGCAGCAGCTAAGTATGGGGGAAAAAGTCTAAATGACGCGTTATTAGCAGGCCCTGACTTACTCCAATCGCTATTCGGTGTGCTAGTTAGATTCAGGGAGGGTAAAATTGCAGTAGTAGCAGACATAAAAGAGATGTTTTTGCAGGTCAAGATCGCTATGCAGGACCGCGATAGTTTGCGATTTTTATGGAGGGGCGAAGATAGGGTAGGACCACCGCAGGAGTACCGAATGACGTCGTTGATATTCGGGGCGGCATCCTCTCCGTGTACCGCTATATACGTGAAAAATAAAAACGCAGACGATCACGGCCATCAATATCCCGAAGTCGCGAGAGCCACGGTGCGTAATTTTTACATGGACGATTACCTAGGCGCGTTCGACAGCGAAAGCGAAGCGAAGCGAGTGATAGACGCTATGTATAAGGTTCACTTGAACGCATCTTTCGAATTACGCGGATGGGCATCGAACGTGCCGGCTGTTATAAGTGACGTCACAGATACGCGCAGTAGCGATTCGACTACGCTAGGGAAAAGCGATACAGAACGAACGTTAGGTCTGATATGGAATCACGCACGCGATACGTTAGGTTTTAACGTCAACTTAAGAAGTACGCCCGCCAGCGTCATACAAGGCGACACTCTGCCTACCAAGCGACAGGTAACTAGCGCGGTCATGTCAGTATTCGACCCACTAGGTTTAGTTTCGCCTATTACGATGATAGGCAAATGTCTCATACAAGAAGTATGGCGCAGTGGTATAGATTGGGACGATCCCATCACAACCGAGCATCACGTGACGTGGTTATCTTTCATTAAAAACTTACAGCTATTAAAAACGTTAGAAATAGATAGATACGTACCTGCTACACCCCCTAACGAAGGGGAGTTACACATTTTCTGTGACGCTAGTGAGAAAGTGTATTCAGCCGCGATTTATTTCGTAAGTACGAACTCGGACGGTACTAAAACATCACGACTGATAGCAGGTAAAGCCAAAGTGGCTCCGCTGAAACCTATTTCGATACCCCGTTTAGAGCTTCAGGCTGCAGTGTTAGGCAGTCGATTAGCTGAATCGGTCAAGCGCGAGTCCGATTATAAAACATTAAATTGCTTCTATTGGTCTGACTCTAGAACCGTATTAGCTTGGATTAAGTCGGACCCGCGCACTTTCAAGTCGTTTGTAGCTCATAGACTGGCTGAAATCGAGAGCCTAACTACTCCAGCTAACTGGCGATGGGTACCCAGTGCTGATAACGTCGCGGACGACGCGACCAAGGGCATTCCTGTCGATTTTGACTCTAACCACAGATGGTTTTATGGACCCGAGTTCATAAGGGGCGACCCCGCATTATGGCCGCAGGAAAAGCGAGCCGCGGAGCCGCCACCCCCTTCAGGGGAGGAAAGAGTTCTTAAGCAAGTCCATGTGATTATTAGGCATGACGTTAGCGATTATTTACCAAAGTTAGAACGTTTTTCAAAATACACTCGATTAGTGCGTGTTGCTGCCACCGTTCTGCTCGCCGCCGAGGTATTTAAAGCCAAAATGCTCAAAAGAATCACAAGTAAAGAACTGGCACCAAGCCATATAAAACTAGCTGAACTGCTGCTAGTAAGAAGGAGCCAATATAACTCGTTCGGCGAAGACATCACGACGATTGAGGCTGGACGGCGACCACCGAAGAAGTCCCCGTTCTACAAGCTCTCCGTGAAGATCGACCGCAACGGTATCCTGTGTCTAGACAGCAGAATAAAAGAAAAGCAAAACCTGCCAGTCCTACATGCCAAAGAAGGCTTTACTCAGCTGTTGGTGCATCACACGCACTCAACTTTCAACCATGGCAACCATCAAACCGTTATGAATGAGCTGAGACAACGCTACCACATAATAGGACTGCGCGGCGTTATACGCTATATTTGCAACAAATGCCAATGGTGTCGGACCTATAGGGGGATCCCCTCAAAAATTCCCTTAGGCGACTTACCAGCTGAAAGGCTGGCCCAAAACCAACCGCCCTTCACAGCTACCGCGGTGGATTATTTTGGGCCCATGCATGTCAATGTCGGGCGAAGGCTAGAGAAAAGGTGGTGCGCCTTATATACCTGCCTCACCACACGAGCAGTGCACCTAGAGGTGGCCACATCCCTCTCGGCCTCCTCTATGATCATGAGCCTGCGCAGAATGATAGCTCGCCGCGGCACGCCGACAGTAATATATAGCGACAACGGAACCAACTTCGTTGGCGCTGAAAAGGAAATATCCGAAGCCATGCAAGGCAATGACCAAGACCTAAGAGCTTTCGCGTCTGAAAAGCTGATCACCTGGAAGAAGATACCACCTGGTGCCCCAAACATGGGCGGCGCCTGGGAAAGAATGGTCAGATCGGTGAAAACAGCATTACGAGTCACTCTGAAAGAAAGGTTTCCTCCTGACGATATATTACACACGTTAATATTAGAGGCTGAACACGTGGTAAATTCGAGGCCATTGACCCCGGTGAATCCCAACTTAGATGAAGAAGCGTTGACCCCTAATCACTTCCTAATAGGGCGCTCAAGTGGGATGTCACCCTTTGGCTCATTTAAAGACGCACAGCTGACTTCACACTCCTGGAAAGCTAGTCAAGCATTAGCCGATGCCTTTTGGGCAAGATGGACGGCAGAATACAAGCCTCTCTTGATGCCCCGACCTAGCACCAATCCCCAACATAAGAACTTAAAAGTTGGCGACATCGTCATAATATGTGATGGCACGATGCCCAGAGGAGTGTGGCCTCGAGGTGAGATCATGAAAGTCTACCCAGGCCCAGATGGACGAGTACGAGTAACTGAGATAAGAACAGCTGCTGGATTACTTCGTCGCCCAGCCTCTCGCCTCATCTTAATCCCTACAGCGGACTAAAACCTTTTAAATGGTGCTCGCGCACGAGGGGGAGATTGTAAATAACAGCTTAGATATAAGGCTAGATGCATGTAAAATTTAGCCATGTAATCGTGTTATTTTTGTTATTAGTCCTTGTTAGAATAGTTTTATTCACTTCTAAGGCATATAGGAGCCTTATTGCTTATGTATTAACGTAAAGAACCACTTTTGTTTACTGTTTAGCGCCTTTTAGTGCCTAATACATAAGTATAACTTGTTATGTACAACAAAAACGTAGAAAATCTACACATGTAACCTAGATATATAAGATTTTTACATTGTATGTTCAACTCTGACCTAATATGTACTAGATTTTACTATTTCCAAGTATGTAACTATGTGTTTCAAATTGTGTCTTATGTACAATAAACAAAAGCTGCTTACACACATATACAGACATGCGTTTACAGCTCACACACACATATACATCATAAATAGTCGCCTCTCATTGGCCAGTCAAAAAGTTGCCGCATTTTCTCACTGCCGCGCCTAGCGCTAAGATGTTAAGGCTATAAATATAGCCCGCCCACAAAATTCTGATTCACTATTCGATTGACCGCTGCTTGAAGACACCACCTACATACGAAGATCACCGTCTCCCCTACACTCCACACGCACTACACTCCACATCGCAGCGCCCTTGTTTTTACTGAAGAAATCGTCTTTCATTTATCATCCCGATCCTGCTGAACATCCTGAATATCAAGTACATCAAGTTACCTATGGTTACAAGTCTGCAAAAGTTAGGCGTATCACTCTGCTGAAAAAGTCTGCGCCTTTCACCATGGCTGAACTTTGTGTCGGAATACTAAAAACTTTTTTTAACTTTGGTTTTTGAGATATAACTCAGGATGGACAAACTATTTCGGCAAAGCTGTCATAGTAAATATTGTTCCATTTAAAAATACCTATCCAACGACGTATATGACATTGCTATTGGAGGGGTGTACCAGCTTCCATACATTCTCCCTGGTCGGACAAAGTGTTATTGGGTTTTCCCTTACGAATTTCTCAGTAGCAGCCACGTAGTCTCGATTTGTACACAGTTGATGACAATAGGCTTGCCACCTATTACTTGGAACTTAAACATAACTTGGGTATTCTATCAGATACCCCTCTACCTAACCCTTCGGGGGCTACCGGCGTGATGGTATGTTATGTTATTTGCGAATTACATTATATTATTATACAACGACGTTAGTGTTATTTTCCCTTACACACCAAGATATCACAATATTAATAATATGAATTTTTACTTTTGTTTAAGTATAACCTTTAACTCAGAATGGACAAACATTTCGACAAAACTGTCAAAGTAAATATTGTTCCATTTAAAAAGACCTATCCAACGACGTATATGACATTGCTATTGGAGGGGTGTACCAGCTTCCATACATTCTCCCTGGTCGGACAAAGTGTTATTGGAGTTTCCCTCAAGAATTTCTTGGTACCAGCCATGGTGTCTGGATTTGTGCCAGGTTGATGGCAATAGGCTCGCCCTATTACATGGAACTTAAACATAACTGACGAAAAGTGGGTGTACCTACTATTAGGCACCTACACCTCTGCCTAACCCTTCGGGTATTACAGGCCTGATGTTATGTTTTGTTGTGATAATTACGAATTACGTTATATACAACGACATTGATGTAATTTTAGCTTACACACTAAGATATTATAACGTTAATAGGTGTCCATTTTTACTTTTGTTTTTGAGCTATAACTCAAAACGGACAAACATCTCAACAAAACTGTAATAGTAAATATTGATTCAGTTAAAAAGAGCTATCCAACGACGTATATCTCATTGCTATTGGAGGGGTGTACCAGCTTTCATACATTTTCGCCCATTCTCTTTTAATAGTTTTTAAAGGTTTAGTAAGGATATCTGCTAATTGCAAGTTAGTAGGACAGTAAGATATTTTAATTATATCTTCAACAAATAAGTTATGTAAAAAATGATATCTTACGTCTATGTGTTTTGATCTGCGATTAAACACTCCATTTTCAATTAACCTTATTGCGCTCTGATTGTCAATATTTAGGTTTACTGTAATATTAGTCTCCATAAGTTCTTCAATTAATCCTTTGATATATAAAAGTTCCTTGCAACATTCTGCTGCTGAAATAAACTCTTTTGCAAAAAAAACGGGCACTTCATATTTTTTTCTCTACTTCAATGAAGAAGGACAAGTAAGAGGTTTTATTAATTTGACGATGTATTGGCATGTTATTTGAAGAATCCTGGCATGATTCTGTACGTTCCAAATTTAAATTTTGAAATTAACAAAAGGAAAATAATGATTATTGTAGATTATTGTAAAATTGCTTTACTAATGGCGCGAATTGCTGAAACGATTTTATTACTGATTACTAAAATTTTAAAACTTTTTGGATATTTTCTGCAAATTAAACAATTTTATCTTTTTTTTTACATTAAATACCACTTTTTGACATGAGTGATAAAGCGATAAGGGCCGGTAAAATTATAGCCCTACTTGAAGAAGGTTGTTCGCAAACTTACGTGTCTCAGCGGCTAAATGTGAGTCGTTCAACTGTCCAGAGGACTTGGCAACGGTATCAAGAGACCGGTTCGGTCAAAAGAAGACCCGGTTCGGGAAGAAAACGACGCACAGAACCAAGAGATGACCACTTTTTGGTGAGTCAGGCCTTGCGGAATCGTAAGGCGTCAAGTGTGGACCTGAAGAAGAGCCTTGAAGAAGTAAGAGGAGTAGAAGTTAGCTTGTGGACCGTCAGGAGGAGGCTTTTGGCTGCCAATATCAGGAGTTACCGCCCGGCTCGGGGACCTAAATTACTCCGTGAGCACCGTGTTGCTCGACTTCAGTTTGCTCGAAACTGTGCTTCATGGACTCTGGAGGACTGGAATAAAGTATTGTTTTCTGATGAAGCTAGAATCTCTTTGTGTGGAGAGGACCGACGCCGGCGAGTGCTACGAAGACCACGGGAACGCTATGCGGAAGTGTGTTTCGAAGAAATCACTCCTTATGGCGGAGGCTCCGTTATGTTTTGGGCAGCAATTAATTCGACGGGGCGTACGGAGTTAGTTCTCATAGAAAATGGAACATTAAATGCACACCGGTACATAATGGAAGTCCTAATTCCATATGCACAACCCGCATTGACTGCACTTGGGGAAGATTCCATTGTTATGGACGACAATGCTCGCCCGCACCGTTCTGGCGACGTGGAAGCGTACATGCAAGAAGTTGGGATCCGTCGTTTAGATTGGCCTGCTCGAAGTCCTGACCTCAATCCAATTGAGCATGTCTGGGATGTTCTAAAGAGACGGGTAAGATCAGTGCAACATGCTCCACAAAACATCAGGGAGCTAAAAAGAGTCATTGCAGAAGAGTGGGAACGTATTCCTCAAAACGTCATTAAAAACATCGTGGAAAGCATGCCCAGAAGGATTCAAGCTGTGATTTTGGCAAGAGGAGGTCACACTCGTTATTAGGTTATTACATTTGTAACTTTATTTAATTAAACAAAGTAAAAAAATCTTCTTGTCTTTATTGCCGACCACTTCTTATTGTTTGGCCGTGTACATCGGTTTTAAAGAATTCATAGATTTTTTTTTTAAATTGCCACAGTTCACTTCACGCGTATTAATTTACACGATTATAAGTATACAGACTACGTCAAACAATTAAATTTCATTGAATTAACTCAAATCGACCTTAGAACGTAAATTTCTTAAGGTGCCCGTTTTTTTTTGCAAAGGAGTGTATATTCAGCTTCGCAGCTTGACAGTGCTACTATTGGTTGTTTCCTTGTGCACCATTGCACTGGACCTCCACAGTACATCATTATGTAGCCACTTGTACTTTTTCTGGTCTCTTTGTCACCAGCATAATCTGCATCACAGTATGCAACTAAATTTGTTAAGTTTTCATCCTTATTATATTTTATTTTAGAATTTAAGGTTCCTTTCAAATATCTAATGGTTCTTTTGACATTGTTTAAATCTTGATTATTCGGATTTTCCATGCTTCTACTCTCATAATTGACAGCGTATGTCAAATCAGGTCTTGTTTTATTTGATAGGTACATAAGATGACCTATAGCTTCTCTGTAAGGAAAGTTTTCTTTTGTTCTTACATCATTTTGGTTGTTTTCATTGTTTTCCAGTAATGGTGTAGGACTTATTTTTGCCTCTGTCATGTTAAACGTTTTGATTATATTCTCAGCATTCTCTCTTTGTTTCAGATGTATAGAATCTTTAGTCTTACTGATTTCTATTCCTAAAAATGTTTCAGGATTCTCCGTGTATGTCATTTCAAAATCTTCTTTTAGGTTATTTATTAGTTTCATCATACATTCCTTATTTGTCGCGAGGGCAATTGGTTTTATTTCTTTTATGTATATTATATTCTAGTTATCTTAAAGTTCACAAAGTGATTGGTTTTATGGTAACCATATATAAATGTACTGCTTCGCTTTAATCCCAACGCCTCACGATATAATAGAGGTACTCACCTATGCAACTCCCCTTCGGTTTTGTAAGTATCTCGCAATCCAGTCTCTTATCTCCGGTCCGCAAGGGCACCGGAGTGTTATTCCTCCAGCTTCTCAGGAGTCAATAGGATATCTGTAAATTTTAAGTACCCATGAATCTTTGGGCTAAGTATTACCTATCTGTCTTCATTGATGAAGCCTTTTATAGCAGTCATCCAATTACCATACCTATGATGAGGTTTGTTCTCATCAATAATGTTTGTGACACTTATGTGCTTATCAGATACTGGATTCTTTCCACGTCTGTTATAAAGCATGCATCTCAGATCGACTTCGGCCCCTGGCCTCTTCGTCTGAGTGCTCCCCTTCGGGTCTTACCTATATACTGGTGATATAGTGTAATTATACGTCCGTCGACGTTGCGTGTCCGACGGCACACGACTTCGTAGGCGGTGGGGGTGGATTTATAAGGGAGGGCTTGCCCAAGACCCTTCCTATGGCTATAAACCCTAAGCGCTCTTGCGTCCGGACGAGCAGCTTACGTGCGGTCGCAGTTATGCCCTCAGCCCAACGCTGAAGGCACGACCCACACATTTAAGTTTAGGTGTCTCAAACTATTCGAACAGGTACAAACAAGTACCTCCACACATATTACAATATCCTTTAACTATATTATCTAGACCAACAGATAAATAATACTTAGCTTTACAGGAGGCCCGCGACCCGGATGACAGGAATCCCCATGAACTCCAGGCACTGAATTTACTTCACTTGAAGTTACATTAGTTACTCAGACTGAATATGTCATAGCGACCATTTTAGCGGGAATGGCTGGCGTCGTTTTGGCGTAGCGTCAGGTTGTCAATACTGATTTAGTGTTGCTATTTACATTTTAGTGTTGTGCAATTATATTTACATTTTTTAGGTTTGGAACATCGCGATTTCATCTTTCGCGACATTATTTTCTCCTAATAGTATTCCATCATCAACATGTATTCCTAGCATCATTGTATTGTCTGAGTTCTTGAATAAACATTTATCTGCTTTTAGTTGTTTTAATCCATTTTTAAGTAGAACTGATGTAAATTTTTCATTCCAGTTCATAGGAGCTTGTTTTAATCCATATAAACTTTTCTTGAGTTTACAGACTTTAGTATTTCTGTCGTATTCGTCATAACCTTCAGGTAGAGCCATAAAAATGTTTAAATAAAAAATGTGTTAAATAATATTGAAAGTATTATTACTAATCGATAAAAAACAGTAATTGTCTATGGACATTGTTTGTTTAACTCTATGTCTTTGTCTGTGGCAGGAAATTAAGAAATAAAATTCTTCTCTCTGGTATCATAAAACTGCAATGTGTATTTTATTAATAATTAATACTCTGCTACTAAAAACCCCTAAAACCTATAAAATACCAAATAAAATCATAACAGGTGATGTGCCCAGAGCGCTCGCTAGTGAAAAAATATAAAACCCAAGCTAAAAGTGACAACTACGAAGTAGTGAAAGTGAGTGCACATGTACATACGAGAAAACTTGCAAAATGGAGTCGCTCATGGAATTACAGAAAATATCTAAACTGTATTGTGAAAAAGAATATAGAAGAACGTGAGCGCCCTCTAGTTAGTGTAGCATCAACAATATAATCAATGTTGCTAATCGAGTACTTATTTACGCCAGGTGGCGTCATTTCTTGCTTCACACAGTATTTTTTCTGAACTCCCCATGCATTATTGCAGGCGATGGTACACACAATAAAGTCCAAAGTGAGGCAGAATCGGAACCCAGAGTCACAAGAAAATGCCGTCGTATAGGCAAACAATCAAAATCCTTAGGCAAGTCACACAGGGAACAGTAAATATCAGAGTTCGAAGCAGAACTAGTCGATGAATTAGAAAATCACGGAGAATCGATGGAAAATAATATAATGAGATGCTCGTGCAGACTATGACAAGCCGTCAGTTCAGTACAGCTGACAATTGAAGTAATGTCTTTTAACTTCATAGCTAAGTCAAAAGTTGTAAAGTCAAGTCAGATAGAAAAAATAAATTAAGCTATGATTATTTATTATCACCTGTAATCTAGTCAATTGAGCTCATAATTATGATGTTTTTTTTTTTTTTTTAATATGGGCTTACTCTTGACCTCAATCTTGCTCTAAGGGCAGAGATGAGGTCGACGATGGAACGAGCTTACCCAGAAGAAGCCTATTTACTCGCGACTTAAATAGATTGGGGTTATATGAACTCGGGAAAACTGACGCAGGCAGGGTGTTCCACTCCTTTGCTGTACGAATAATGAAAGACTTAGCAAAACGCTTCGTACGAATGTGTGGAACATCGACAAGGTATGGGTGATAACCTGCAGTACGCCTAGTCTCTCGATGGAAGAAGGGAGATGATGGAATAAGCTCGTGGAGCTCTTGCGCACACTCTCCGAAGTACAGTCTGTAGAAGACCGACAGACATGCAACTTTTTTTTTCCAGCGTTTGATAGGCCTTAAGCTTGATTTGATAAAACTAAGTAAATTATTTCGTCGGTATCTATCACGGTGACTTAAGTTGACGCTTATTAATTCCATCAGCTTTAATATTGCCACTGTTCTTTAATGCTAGTTTACTTTTAATGTTTGATTTAAAAAATAGGTATTATAGAAAACTTATTTGTTTATAGGTATCGAATCGGATCAGCTGTTTCAGTAAATTGTAATGGATGAAGAATAGTACATTGTTACCTTAGGGGTGAAAGGAACTTATTTAGTCCCGAGTCGGGGTTTGGCGCCTGAGCGCAGCGAGGGCGCTAATAGTTCGAGGGACTAAATAAGTCTTTAACCAGAGGTAAACACTGTGCTTTTCATTACGAATACAAGGAAAGTTGATGGGAATAGGCTTGCCCCCAATTACCTAAATCGGTGAATAGGCTCTGCTCCTAATTACATCGGTTGATGGCAATAGGCTTGCTCCTAGCTTCTAATTAGATTAGTTGATGGCAATAGGCTTGATCCTTATTACATCGGTTGGGTGGCAATAGGCTTGCCACCAATTACATTCGTTGATGGCAATAGGCTTGCTCCTATTTATATTAGTTGATGGCAATAGGCTTGCTCCTAATTACCCAAATCGGTGGATGACAATAGGCTTGCTCCTAATTATATTGGTTGATGGCAATAGGCTTGCTTCTAATTAGCTTGGTTGATGGCAATAGGCTTGCACCTAATTACATCGGTTGATGGCAATAGGCTTGCTCCTAATTAGATTGGTTGATGGCAATAGTCTTGCTCCTAATTACATCGGTTGATGGCAATAAGCTTGCCTCCAATTACATTAGTTAATGGCAATAGGCTTGCTCCTAATTACATCAATTAATGGCAATATGCTTGCTCCTAATTACATTGTTTGATGGCAATAGGCATGGTCCCAATTACATCAGTTGATGGCAATAGGCTTGCCCCTAATTACATTTGTTGATGGTAATAGGCTTGCTCCTAATCACATCGGTTGGTGGCAATAGGCTTGCTCTTAATTACATTGGTTGATGGCAATAGGTTTGCTCCCTATTACAACAAATAATTTGACAGCTGTCAGTAGAAAGCGATTCTCCCTAGGGCTGAAAAGTAGTACTTTCAACCCGCTCCGCAGGCATGTTCTGACCTACTTTCAGAGTATGAGTAATGAAAAATAACTTAAACTTACCTAACATACTTAGGTCCACAAAATAATGATACTACTATTCTTAAACTAATAGAAAAAAAAATTCTATAGAGCCAGGAGAGATTACAAATGAAAATAAACGTTTAAAAACGACGTCTACTCTATTTCGGGAGCATGGTGAGCCTATGCTAGGTATTAGCATTGTGATTAATTATTACTCCTTTACATATTTTTGAAGAACGTAAGTACGAGTTGTAGGTGCGTCTGTTTTAATTGTTTCTTTATGTCTTGCAGATGATGAGTTGGATCAAGAACCAGATCAATTTGTCGTGGAAGTGGAAAGAAACAATAACTTGAATAACGTAGGCCCACATGATTCAGATTTAACGGATTGCGAAGATTTGGGTACTAACACAGTGATTTATTATTTGAAAACTTCTCCTTTTCATTTTTTATGAAAGTACGATTTGTAAAAATTATTTTAATTGTTTCTTTATGTTTTATAGGTGGTGAATTGGATCAAGAGCTAGATAAACCTGATTTGAATATCAATAATAAAAGATCAAGAAAGAGGAAGAGAGACAGAAAAATGGCAAAAAAATGTGAAAAAAAGTTTGAAGAACACAGAAAAGTCTTATCAAACCCTTAAAGGACGTACAATACCCGCTAAAAAGCTAAAAACTCCATGTTCAACTAATTGTCGATTGAAATGTACTGAAAAAATTAATGAAGAAAAAAGATTAAACATTTTCAACGATTTCTGGGACATTGGTGATCTCGAAAGACCAAAGTTTTAAGCCCAAGTATTCACTACACAAAGAAGATGGTAAGCGATCCCTGAATGTGTCATACAATTTTACAATTTATTCCGAGAAAATTCGAGTATGCAAACGAATCTTCACGTCAACGTTGGACATAGGACATTCTTTCTTATCTACAGTGAATAAAAAGAAAGCAGAAGCAACGGGCGTTATATCTGAAGATCTTAGAGGACGTCATGGTAATATCGGTAGATGTTTTGCACTGGCTGACAAAGATGGTGCAAGGGAACATATATGTCGGAGATTGCAGTCTCTGAACGTGGATAAAATCAGAACTACTGGAATGTCGAGCAACTATTGTCGTGACTCGTGTAGTTCAACCTCTTTAGTAGTTGCTTGGGTGTGTTTAGTTCTGGCACGATTTATAACGACAACTGTCAGATGAATGATGACGGAGGCGCTCGTCAATTTTAGAGGAGCCCGAGCCAGCAGGGGCTTCCGGGGCGGACGGCGCTGCAGTTGGTCGTGGTCGTGTTTCCTACTAACCTCACTGCATTCCATGTGGTTGAATTCATCGTTTATCATGAACCACTGACTGTTATTTTGAGATATCCATCCTGTCTTATCATCGTCATCATGAAGAATACCGTATTCTCCGATATCAGAAGTGGCAAAGAACCTTATCCACGTGCTTGGTGCTCAACTGTCGACATTTGTTTGACCGAGCAGCCATTGGAAGGCGGAGTCTTAATCATTGCCCTAAGCAAGGCGCTGAAAGGTATCACGTCGACCTGGTGGTCGCATGTATCGCATGCGGAACAAATAACGGTATCGGTACACAATCAAATCCATTATTGGGTAAGTATTGCAACAAGCCCGACGGCGACGTGTGGACAGCGGCTCTGTGAAGTTCGCAGCGTCCTTGGACAGCTACAGCAACCCGGTGAGTCGTACTCATGTTGTTTGATTCTGGCGCAGAGTGTTCTCTTGTTGAACAGTGTAGCTTCTAAATTCTCGGGTAAACGTGCACTTTCAACCGTGCAATTAAATTGGTATTGGTAATAATTCGAGCGTTTATAACACCGAACAAATTCTTAGCGTTGTTGTGATTGATAATAAATAACGATTTGACGATTTTATCTTGCGTACTACCTGACGACTGTATGAAATACGACGTTATGATCGCACGCGTTATTTGGCCACTTGGCTATTCGGTACATTTCACTGAATCAACCCTACCAATTTCGTGAAATGAAAATGTAAATTTTTGCGATTTACTTCCTTTATTTGAGTTTTACAATGTTGATTCTGATATTACAAACGAAAACAAATACCGGTTGACGTCCTTTCTGAACGCGTTTTCGAATACTTTTATCGTTGGTTTACCGTTAGCTTGAATGACTACTGGTTAATTAAACATTCGAATAATGAATCCAGCTCGTATGGTAAGGTGAACAGCAAGTGTAAGCGAAAAAGTCAGTGAGATATTGAGAGCTAACTTCATTCATTTTATTGGGCGATAAGTAGGACGGAGACAAGTGTATGTGTAAAGACTACCGTGAACTACATCTTAACATAGTGTCTGATCTATTCCCTCTGCCGTTGATGGGCGATCAGATTGCACGATTATCAGGCGTTTACTATTACACCTGTCTTGATTGCGCGAGTGGCTTTCATCAGAGTCCCGTCAGTGAAGATAGTATTATTGCTGCATTCGTCACCCCTCACGGGCAATGAGAGTACCTAGCGGTGCCGTCTGGTCCTCGTAACGCTCCGAGCGTATTTGAGCGTGCGTGTCTAAAGCACTTGGTGAACTTTCTCATCGTATGCTGCACTTTTCATGAACGACTGTAATTTATTTCTGTCACGTGATAAAGAGGAAAGTCTGACCCGGTTGCAGGAAGTTCTTGCGGCGTTCACAAAAGCAGGCTTTTCTTTGAAATCTTCAAAATACTCTCTGGAGAGGAATGGTGTGTGTGGAATTTGATTATGGTGTCTCAAGTGGTGCCCCATAGGGGATGAGTCTACTTTAGCGAGTCTGAGTTCAGATCTTTACAGATTTCTCAAGAATAAGACGTGTTCCATTGTTCATTCTCATCAACAGTAAAAAGTTTGAATGGAAAGCTGAGCACGAAGTTGTCAGATAACGTGATTTCGATTATAACGAGTAAACCCGTCCTCATGATATACAACGCAGAGCTTCCAATCGAACTTCATACTGACGCGAGCGCTGAGGGTTGTGCTTGTGGTGATCCTTTCCAAAAGCTCTCTCGATGGTAAATTGTGATGGTGATTGCATGTTGTCGAGTATTTCAGCAGGTGAACCGCGGGCGGAGTCAAAGTACCAATCCTACGAATTAGTAACTCTAGCGGTCGTGAACGTTGTGAATCACTTTCCACATTATCCTACAAGGTTATTGTTTTACTATTGTCACGCTGGTGGGCTTTCCTTCAGACTTTCTATTTCGACATTGAGTATTGACACCATTTTGCTGAGCTTAACAAGGCTCCTATTCTTAAAGTTTCCATCCAAAAGACAGAGGAAAGGCGTGTAGAGTTTGCGATTCTATCTGAAAATTGGCATTTCGCTGAACAGTTCCAAGACTCAGAAATTCAGGACATCGTCTCTAAGTTCAAAAACGGTTAGCTTTTAGCGGAAGTTGTGAAAACTTATGTGTTACGAAAGGTGTGTTACTTCGTAAAGTTCTGTTCTTTTATCATACCTTGAGCTTTTCGTTGGTCCTTGGTGAATCTTGTTCATGAAGCCCTCATGCATCTTAGTTGGGAAAAGAGTTTGGAGAAGCTCTATAAAAGTTATTGGTTCGAGCACATGACCAAATATTGTCAGTTCGTGGAAAATTGTATTAGACGTAGAGTCTTAAAGTCTTCTTCCGGTCTGGTGCAAGATGAGTTGCATCCAATCCCAAAAGTGAATGTCCTATGGCACACGGTGCATGTTACTCAGAAAAGTTGACTGAGAATAATTACGTGAAAGAGAATGTAATAGTTTTCATAGACGCGTTTACGAAGTTTGTGTTATTGTACCATTGTCTACGTCTCTATGCAGCCTGCACTATTAAAGCTTTGAGTTCCAGTGTTGCTCTATTTGGTTTGCACTATTATCACTGACCAGGGTCGTTGCTTTGTCAGTAGAGAGTTGACCTCGTACAAAAATAAGGCCAAAGTGGTTAATTTCAATGTTGGTGATTTGGTCAATTAAGAGAGAAACCAAACCAAATTAGAACCCAAATTTAAAGGTCCTTTCAAAGTTGTAGAGTCACTTGAAAATGATCGCTATGTTTTAAAATCACTGACAGGAAATAGAACGTAGAAGTACGCTCATGACTGCATTCAAAAAAACTGCCGCAAAGTGGAGTTTCCTCTGAGCTTAATCCTATTATAGCGAGAGCAATGAAAACTAAAGAAATCTCTTTTATTTGATTGTATGCACACTTGTAACTATTTGGCCGCACTGCACGTCTTGTCGTAATATCTGTAACTGCAGTTCGAAGCTGGACAGCGGCGGTGAGCGGCGGTAGACGTTGTGGCGGGGGCCATGGGTCTCGTAGAGACTAGATAAGTTTGGCCGACTTGGACGGACCAGGAAGTCATGAGGACTTTAGGGCTTGGTTGGCCCAGGGTGACATATGCCACTAGATAGACTGTGAGTTTTGGGCCTGGTCAGCCCTGGGTGACATATGCCACTGACTGTAAGTTTTTGGGCCTGGTGTGCCCTGTGTGACATGGGTCACTAGACTGTAAGTGTTTGGGCCTGGTTTGCCCCGGGTGGCATGTGTCACTAGACTTTGTGTGTGTGAAGGGCTTGGTCACCCCTGGGTGGCATGTGTCACTAGACCGTGAATTAAGGGTTTGGTCAGCCCAGGGTGGCATGTGCCACTAGACTGTATGTGTGACTTTTTGCTAAGGGCTTGGTCAGCCCTGGGTGGCACGTGTCACTAGACTGTGAATGTGGGCTTGGTCAACCCCGGGTGACAGTTTGTCACTCTAGTACTATGAATGTGGGCTCGCAGTCAACCCCGGGTGACGGGCTGTCACTAGGACTGTGAATTTGGGCTTGGTCAACCCAGGGTGACAGGTTGTCACTAGGAATGTGAATTTGGGCTTGGTCAAGCCAGGGTGACAGTATCACTAGAATAAGCTGCCTGGGGCAGCTGGGTTACAAGAGTGTGTGCAATTAGTGAAGTATTGCTTTGTTTGATTATGCACAGTACGACGCGAGTTTTTGATTGTTTTGAATTAATGCGATTGGACCTTTGAATTAGATTTGCTTTCATGATTTTACGACTCTATTGACAGAGGCATTAATCTTGGTCAGGTAGGCCGAGTCGATAGTCTAGTTTAAGTTTGTGTTCTCGTCGGTACAGATACCATATCACCACCACACGAGGACGTGTGATAGTCAGTTCTGGCCGTGTCGGAGATTGCAGTCTCTGAACGTGGATAAAATCAGAACTACTGGAATGTCGAGCAACTATTGTCGTGACTCGTGTAGTTCAACCTCTTTAGTAGTTGCTTGGGTGTGTTTAGTTCTGGCACGATTTATAACGACAACTGTCAGATGAATGATGACGGAGGCGCTCGTCAATTTTAGAGGAGCCCGAGCCAGCAGGGGCTTCCGGGGCGGACGGCGCTGCAGTTGGTCGTGGTCGTGTTTCCTACTAACCTCACTGCATTCCATGTGGTTGAATTCATCGTTTATCATGAACCACTGACTGTTATTTTGAGATATCCATCCTGTCTTATCATCGTCATCATGAAGAATACCGTATTCTCCGATATATAAATTCTTATCCGAGAAAAGAGTCGCATTACTGTTGGGCAAGTTCTACAAAAGATTATCTGGAATGGGTCGAGAGATATGATTTTTTTTCTTATTTTTCGTTTACATTTTTTTTTTCATCTAAACCGCCGTAGTAGGTGATCATTCCTACATCAAAAAATAGCTGATACTTTCTATTATGTGTAGTATTAATTCCAAAACCGAACTCATTGGTATCCAGGATTTTTTGGAAATTCAATTTTTTTCTTAGGGTTGTCACTTTCATGTATCCGAAAAAAAACCAACAAGAATATATTTTATTTGAAAAAAAAAGGTGTTTTAAATATTTTCTAATAACTAATATGGAGTTGCGTATTCGAAAGGAAAATGTTTATGAATTTGTGAAATAAGATGTGGGCTAACCGAACTAAAATTCATCTTCATTGTTAGTTACAATTAATTCAACATGAGAATAATCATCGATGGCTAAATTTTGTTCATTAACAAGTCTCAATAAAGACAATGCGGCCAATGGCAATGGGATCTTCTTAGCCTTTTTTCTCTCTCTAAGAGGTTGTAATCAGAGATAATTGGATCCGATGAGACTAAAGCTCTGTGAAAAAGGGCAAACAGTCGCTTCACGAGATTTTTTTCTGGTATGGTGCTCTCTGTCAAACCTCCAAAATTTGTTGCGCGACTCAGCCGCTTGTTCAGAGCATGCCAATATGTAAATTAGATTTTTCGATTATTTTCGACCCATGCACTAAAATTCTGATGTTCTGCACGACGTACCAGTCACGCCTTACTGAGGTTGCTGAAGTGCAGAGTACGGTTACGGTATAAAGGTTAACTGGCGCTCAGTCCCCTGAAATTGTTCCAACTTCAGATGGAAAAACCATTGATTTTGCTTTATAGCAAAAACTATACTTTAATCAAATTCAATACAATTGATGTAAATACATGATGAAAATTGATTTAAAATAATTAGATAAGTATATAATTCATGTAGATAAAAATAAATACAAAATAAATTATTCTAAAGAATTGTTTACTATCAAAAAGTATAATAAAATTGATTTAAAAGAATTGTAAAATATAAAAGTATACTAAAATTGATTCAAAATAAGGTGTAAAATCCAAGAGTAAAACAAAATTGATTTAAAAGAATTGTAAAATTAATAATTATTACAATAACTTAATTGGTAGTTGTGTTAGAGCCGTTTGGGGTTGAAACACTGGGGCCATGGGGTCCGAGTGCCCACTTAATTTATCAGGAAATTGCCAAGCGTTTGGTCGACTCTTCACGTGACCGGAGGGCTGGAATATTTTTTGGGCAAAGAATCAGCATTGCCATCCAACGTGGCAATGCTGCCAGCCTTCTGGGCACTTTTCCTGTTGACAGCGGTGTGGACGACGTTTTTGACGCCCTGTAATTACTTCCCTTTTTGATACTTGTATATATTTTATTATTATCTTAGTTCTGTAAATAGTAGTTTTTAAATGTTGTAAATAAAGAGATATATTTTTATGTTAAAATTAATAATCAAAAGAACTAAATTGACTAAAATATTTAAAAAATGTCAAAAATGTTGATTGATAAATACTTATGAGACATAGGAAAGGATTTCCTTTTATTTACTATGAGTCTTTTGGGTTAGAATTTACAGACGGTTTCCAAAAAAGGTAATAATAATAATAATATTCCACAACTATCACACAACGCCACCTAGTCCCAAGCTAAGCAGAGCTTGTGTTATGGGTACTAGACAACTGATAAACATACTTATATATTTCTAAATACATACATATTATAGATAAATTACACCCAGACACAGAACAAATGATCGTGCTCATCACACAAACATTTGTCCTGGGTGGGAATCGAACCCACGACCTGCGGCATAGCAGTTAGGGTCACTAACCACTAGACCAACAGGCCAGTCAACATGATACCAATTTCTCCAATTGTTTTTTTAATTCCCTTTATAAAATCTTCGCCATCTAAGCCACAAAATAATGATATATTGTTATGGTCGTGATAAGGAAGCTAAAACTTAATAAAAATAAACAAATATTTTTTGGTTGAAGTGGCAGCCCTAAGTGCGGATATTTCGGATATTACAAAAATTTCCAATAACTCCTGGAAACCAACCAACAACTTTTAAAACGCATAAAATTGTGATAATATTTGACGGACAGTCGCGCAATAGGGGATCGGACTGGGTCAAAATAATATGATTCTGTTTAGTCCGTAAGTTAGATTATCGAAAAATATTGAATACGTGTTTTTTGTTTTATCAAATCAATAAAAAATGACGAAGATAAAACGCGTCAAAGATCTTGGAGTGGGGGCTTGAAACGTCACTTGTGTCGTATAAATGTACTATCATATGACGTCACACGAGTTTTCGAAGCACTGTATCGTCTTCATTTTAAGTTTACGTGAAAAAAGAAAAAATACGTGTCCAATAATTTTTGGAAATCTATCTGACGGACTAAATACTTTTTTTTTGTCCGATCCCCTATTACCTACCTACGAAACTTCCAACATAAGTCGCGCGGCGCGGCGACCTGTCTCAACTTGTCGTAAACCTCTCGGGTGGTAATTCAGCTCATAAAAATGAACAACGTTTACTATGAGACCAACTTACATACTCGAAAAACAAAATCAGCTGTTCCATTCCATACATTTTGGTTGAGTAGGTATCGAACTTTTGTATGGAACAACTGATTTTTTTCTCCGATTTTCGCAAAGTCGTAGAACAAAAGTTGTTCAGTTTCATGGGCTGAATTATTACCCGACAGGTTTTGCGTACTTGGAGTAACACGTTGTAGGTATATGTAAATGTTTAAGTAAAGAAAAATTACTTAATTATAAGATGTTAAAGTAAAGTAAAGTAAAGTAAATTTTATTTTGCAAATATGGGTACAGTACATGGTGGAATAAAAAAGAGGCAGGTTCAGCCATATTTTACCGATAGGCATGCAAAATTTATAATCTTACGCTAACGCCTCAACTAACGCAATAAAGAAATGAATATAAGTAATAAGTAATTAATATACATCACTGCAGCACAACGATAAGGATCATTATTACATTGAAATTATATTATTAATCAATCGATTTACAATTTATAATATTAATAAATTGGACAATACTAAAACAGATTAATTATATAAGTCAAAATTCATTAATGTCAAACATTGAGGTTTTATCATTCCTAATAAATTGAAAATTAGGTAAAAAACAGATTAAATAATAAGTCAAAATTCACTGATGTCAAAATTAAAGTAAAACATGTCATATTTAGGTAAATTTTTGTCAATTATTAAAAAAAAAATATAGTTATATTTTATCCATCAGAAATTCCTTACTATAATACGATTTACTGAGCAGAAAGTTCTTTAAATTACGTTTGAATTGGTGAATATTTAATACTTTAATCGATTCTGGTAAATGGTCATAAATAGTGGGTGCCATACAAAAAACACTATTATGCATTAGAGCTGTTTTGGACTGTCTCGAGCACAACATATTGACGTGTCGTCGACTTCGGTTATTCCTATCAGACAACTTGGGAAATAAATTCAAATTCTGTTTTAACAAATACTGCAACTTCGAATATGTACATACAGGGTAGTGTCAGTATTTTACAATTAATAAAAAAGGGCTTACATGTATCTGTACATTTTAACCCAAACATTGCCCTGATGCACTTTTTTTGGGCTTTAAATATAATTTCCCTATTGGATGAGTTTCCCCAAAAAATTACTCTATATCTTAGTATTGCACTAGCCATGCCATGATATGCCGTAACAATAGCGTCCTTTCCTATGACTGGCGCAAGTTTATATAATGCATATGCGGATTTGCTAAGTCTCTTCGCCAAATCTATCGTATGTGCCTTCCAATCTAGTCGCTGGTCTATGGTTAACCCTAGGAATTTAGTTGTGTCAACTTGATTTATTTTGTTGTTCTCGTAATGAATATTCATAGTCAAATTTGTGCGTTGGTTAAATGTCATTAGTTTGGTCTTGTCAATATTTATCTTAAGGTTATTGTTATTAAGCCAGTTTATTATTGATTTTATAGTATTAGTAATGTCATTTTCATAAATTAATTTGTCATATTTTAGTTTATCTTTAAAGTCAATGGTAACTGTGCTGTCATCAGCAAATAGTGTCATGTGATATTCCGTTACTTTAGGGAGGTCATTTATGTAAAGTATAAAGAGAGGGGGGCCAAGCACGCTCCCCTGAGGCACACCATATTTAATTATTTTATCACGCGACCGATAGACAGTTTCCCGCTTTGTTTTTAGATCCACTTGTGTAATTTGCACATATTGTTTTCGATGTTTGAAGTTATAAAAAAATAAGTATATTGCAAAAGGTTCATTTTCCATGATATCGTCACAGAATTCTTAAGCTCGCTCCGTGTTATAGTTAATAATAAATTGATTAAGTAGGTATTAAATTATAATTTTTTGGGATTGTTTAGTTTGGGAACCATTATAAATTCGTCATAATATATGTGTGTCTGTCCGTCTGTCTTATCTAGGTACCGATCTCCTTCCTTAGACCTGTCCTATTTTAATTTTCTATTTTTTTTAGGCGTAAAACATGGGCTGAAATTGATTGGCAGGCCCGATTTAGCAAGGCCAGACACCAAGCCAAGAAGTCATTATGTGTGTTGTCTTCATTTTGAAAAGTCAGTGATTATTCATAAACCCACAATTACTACCTGACGCTTTGCCTTCAAAACTGCTGCCATCTCTACCAACTACTTCAAGTGGCAATACTGAACCAGAATGTAAGGAAATATCGACACAAACTAAATATTCGTATATTAAAATACTATCAGCCATTACAATCAAAGGCGCTGATAAAAAATCGGAGTCGGTACAGACATTTCATAATAGTCAAACTGAACAAACTCAGACGTCAACTGCACTTTCATCTAATACACCAAGGAAAAGAAGACTTAGTAAAGAATTGAAAGTGTCGGAACTAAAAAGAAGAAAACTTCAGAATGATTTGGACAAAATAAAGCAAGAAGTTCAATCAAAAGAATCACAATCTTTTGAACGGTTTACTTTCCAAACCGAAGATGAGGTCACAAAAAGATTTTGTAAGCTCATTCAGTGGCAGAGCAATTTAAAAAAAAATAAAGCGCAAAGGCAACAGGTATGATCCCGAATTTAAGTTGTTCGCCTTTTTTTTTTTCATTTTTTTAGTTCGCAGACGTATCGAAGTATGAAGACATTTTTAGGGCTTCCTAGTGAAAGTACCCTTGAAAGATTTAAAATGGTTATTCCACCTAAATTCGATGATCGTACTTTGGAGTTCTTATAATCTAAATTAAAATCTATGCCATCAAAAGCTGCACCCTGGCTTTAGATGAAATGGTTCTAAAGAGACATTTACATTATGACACCAAAAGAGACGAAATTATTGGTCTTCATAATATTTATGGTGAAGTGACGTCGGAAATAGCTTCTCATGCTCAGAGGCATTATTGTGAACTGGAAACAACCTATTGCTTATTTTTTCTTAGGATCTCCTAAACATTACGAGAAATTGGAACTATGGTTGGATGAAGTTATTTTGAAACTTTCAAACATAGGGATAGAAGTAAAAGCTATTGTATCTGATCAGGGATCAAACATCGATAAATATGCTAAACAAGTAAAAAAGGTCACGGTTGAGAAGCCTTACTTTTTATTTAAAGGTAAAAAAATTTACTACGTATTCGATGTCCTTTACTTATTTCACGCGAAGAGGACTTCACTAAATTGAAATCACAATGACTAATAATAATATTTTCACTGTACCTCCCATTTTCATTTGATCGTGATACGTTTTATATTCTCTATTTTGTATATTACGATAAAACCTATTCTATATTATTAACACACTTTTCGTGTTTTGTTAAACAACTTTGCACCAGTATGTTTAGTATGTCTCCTTTTAAATTGTACCTTAAAATAGTTTTACTTCACACACCAACACCTTCAAAATATAATTATTTACATAGTAACCCTTCCACACTATTCACTATAATACACAGCTACTATGCAAAATCATGCAATAAAATATATAAGTATACAATAAATATACATAACACTATAAGCACATGCGTAGTATACATTTTTTTATCAACCTACATTTCTACATTATCCGGCAAGACAAACAACTGCTATTCTAAACTACAAAATAAAATATTTATCTACGCAATAGATACATGCAGTCTTTCCTACATACTCATAAAATATATATATTTACCAACCCATATTTTTACAGTACATTGTATTACATACAATTACTATTCTAGGGAATGCAATAAAATATTTACATATACAATAAATATATATAATATTCCATGCACATTTATTAAATACAAATTGATTTCGCGACAATCCAAAACATGCGTTACTAATGCCATGTACGAGTGTATCGTTTCCTTGCTTGCATCTCAGAATAGCCTACAGCTACTTTATTTTATGTCAGTCACGCCAAAATTATCTTCACCAATATCAATATACTACAACATTCGATACCGCAAGTAACCTAATGAGCGACATCGACCAATTCGATATTTCTGTCCCAATCACATGTGAACCCGAGCAATGCAACTCATATCTCAAAGACCCTACTCATTACCTAAAGGTTCTACAACAAAACATACGTAGTCTTAACTGTAATTTTCAAGAAATACACGTTTTACTCGAGAGGCTGAAATTAACATGTGATATCATTGTGCTTTCCGAATGCTGGTTATCCCGTGTTAGTAACTTACCATTGCTTCAAGGATATAACTCTCATAAAACTAACGATAACTACAACCAAAATGACGGCATAGTCGTATACACCAATAATAGTTTAAAATGCACAGTGGAAGAACCTTTCCTATCAGAAGCAAATTGTTTGGTGATAAAAATAGAAAGTGATACAATAATAATCGCAGTATATAGGCCCCCTAGTTTTACATCACTCGACACCTTCCTTGACTCATTGCACAACTTGCTAATGACCGTGTCGTCGTTTAAAAATATCATCGTAGTCGGTGATATAAATATTGATCTCTTGGGGAACGGTGCCACAACTACCTCGTATCTAGAGACCATCGCCTTCCATGGACTGCTTCCTGCTATCAATACTGCTACCAGAGATAAGACATGTTTAGACCATGTGATACTGAAAACCAAGTTTGAAGCGTTTACGTTTTCCTTGGGTACTAGTATCACGAATCATGAAGCAGTTTTATTCTGTATAAAAACCCATGTGACTAAACCTAAATCCATGAAGATGAAATCTAACTTCAAAATTGACATGGACAAATTAAAATCAGAATGTGACAACTTAAATTTTGACAAAGTGTATCAGGAAACGAATTTAAATACCGCTACGAACAATTTCATTACCATTATTCAGTTATTAATTTCAAATAACTCTATAAAACGGCTAATCCCTAGAAATAAAATTATAATTAAACCATGGATAACTACTGGTATGCTACGTTGCATCCGAACCAGAGACAGAATGCATAAAAAGTTAAAAACCGATAAAAATGACGTCATTCTGAAAATATCCTACTTGCGGTACCGGAACTATTGCAACAGCCTTCTAAAAAAACTAAAAAAACAGTATGAGCGAAATCAACTAATACAGTCTAAAAACAATTCTAAAAAGCTTTGGTCTACCATTAAAACAATAACCAACAATAATACTAAAAAGCAGCTACCGCTACAACTATTAACTACACATAAAACCCCTCAAGAATCAATAAACAGTACTAACGAATACTTTTCAAATATTGGAAAACGACTATCAAACATGATTCCCCCCCACATTCCTTGTATTAATAAAGTCTCTGAGCCCCCAATAAACTCTTTCGTTCTCCTACCCACGGATGTCGAAGAAGTTGAAAGAACGCTTCAACTCTTAAAAAGTGACTGCTCGCCTGGATGGGATCAGATTAGTGCTGATGTTTTAAAGAAAATATCCGTTTTTATAGTACCTGTTCTAACCAACTTAATAAATCGCTGTTTTGATTCGGGAGTGTTTCCCCTCGCATTAAAAAGAGCTGTGGTACATCCGATACATAAGGCGGGAGACAGAAGCAGCATCAGCAATTATAGGCCAATTGCTATTTTAACGACACTATCAAAGATATTTGAACGGATAATAAACAAAAGGCTTACAAAATATCTAGAAGTACAGAACTTGTTTTCTGATACACAATACGGTTTCAGAGCCGGCCGCTCAACTGATAACGCAGTACTTGATCTCGTTAACCTTCTAGTAAATAAATTAGATAATAAAAATAAATGTATGACAATATTTCTCGACCTGGCAAAAGCCTTTGACACTGTTTCTGTACCCCGCCTTGTGCAAAAGCTGGAAGATCTTGGTATTCGAGGTGTTCCACTGGACTTACTCACGGATTACCTAAGTAATAGAACCCAATCGGTTAAAATTGGCGAGCAAATTAGTAACGAACTGCCAGTTGATTTTGGGGTGCCACAAGGCAGTATATTAGGTCCCACTCTTTTTCTCTGCTATATTAACGAGCTCTGTTCCCTTAAGATCACAAATTGCCGCATCTCCGCCTATGCAGACGATACTGCCCTAACCTTTTTCGCTGACTCGTGGATTGAGCTTTTTAATCTCGCGCAAAATGGTTTTAACACTGTGTGTCACTGGCTATTCTCAAACTCCCTCACCTTAAATGAAGACAAAACCAAATACATTTTATACAGTATTCGTAATCAATTTGAACTTGCCAACCGCCGTACTTCCAATATCCGTGCGCACAAATGTAATTTCCCTCCAACTCCAAACTGTAATTGTCCCAATATTAATTCTACAAAAAGTATTAAGTACCTTGGAGTTGAAATTGACTCA
Source organism: Diarsia dahlii (assembly GCA_949775195.1). Taxonomy (NCBI): domain Eukaryota; kingdom Metazoa; phylum Arthropoda; class Insecta; order Lepidoptera; family Noctuidae; genus Diarsia; species Diarsia dahlii. The sequence continues at coordinate 20,188,616 of OX459197.1, read as the reverse complement.
AATCTAACTTTTGAAAACCACATAAACTTTTTGTCTAAAAGAATACGGAAGCTCACTTACATTTTTAAAGGACTCCGTGACTTAATAGACAAAAAAACGATGAGGATGGTATACGAGGCTCTGGTGCAATCTATCATTGGCTACTGCATTACCACTTGGGGCGGGGCATGTAAAACCAAGCTAATAACAGTAGAAAGAGCCCAAAGGTTAATACTAAAAGTTAGTTTATCGAAACCACGTCTTTTCAGCACCATTACACTTTATGAGGAAGCACAGGTGCTAACTGTACGTCAGCTGTACATAATGCTTACTTCATTACTCCAACATTCAATGCTATCCGAAGAAAGCAGAAAACGCATAGGTCTCTCCAGGAGAAATTTTGCAGTATGTAGGACGACTGCGGTTGGAACTTCCTTCGCACAAAGATTCTTCCCTTTCCGTGGAGGTGAATTGTATAATAAACTTAATAAAATTACTAATATAGCAAATTGCAGTAAGGTTGAATGTAAAACTAAAATTATTAATTGGTTGCTAAAGTTAAACTATACGGAAACAGAAAAATTATTAGAGATTGCTAAGTAAGTGAGATAGGCAGTTCGTAATTGCGTACGTACGTATTTGTAGGTAAAATTATAGTCATGTTATTGTATTTATTTCAGTATAAAATACATATATGTATATATATATATATATTCATAATATACTCATTTGTGCAATTAATGTATACATACTTATATTATAAATACACACATCCAAACACACCAACACGCACACCCACACACACACACCCACACACATACCTACACACACACCCATACATACATATACCTACACACCGTCACCAATTTCACACCACTTTCATGTTGACAATAACTATTTATGATGTGATGGGGGGCCTGGAGTTCTGAAATACAGGCCTAGGCTTAGTTTAGACTCCAGATCTCCCACAAATTACAATCCTTCGGCCAAACTACCTGTCAAACTACCTGTCCCACATTTAATTAAATGTATCAGGAATAACTTACTGACAAATAATTTTGTACACGATAAAAAAAAAATTCTTGGGAACATATAGATACACTTTATTCTACACAACAGGAAAAAAAATTAAAATTGATACCTAAAATCACGGAAGCTCACATAAAACCGAAAAATTTTCAAAAAATGCGAGTTAAATAGCCGCTCAGATTTTTAGTAACTCCGTCTATGCCACATTAAATGTTCTTATGTTCAATAAAACTTTACCAGAAGAAGCAAAAGCGACCGCCGAATTCGTGCTAAAAATCAATAATTTGTTCGATGTTTTAAATTCAAGTACTGTCCAATCTACCAATAAATTTAAAAATGCATTCTCATTGCAAAAATACCAACTCGATGTGTTAGAAGACGCAATGATAATGTTCAAGAATTTGAAGGCTATTCATTCAATGAAAGGCGATAATAAAACAAATAAAATCAGGACATTTATAAACATACAAATTACAATTCAATCCATAATCATGCTATGCAAGGATTTAAAGTAAGAAGGCATTAATTTTGTGTTTACGAGACGCCTAAATCAAGATTGCCTAGAACATTTTTTTGACACCGTCCGTCAACAGGGTGGTAATTGTCGAGACCCTACACCGATACAGTTCATGAGGGCATTCGCAAAATTATTCCTTTGCAATATGCTGAAGAACTCACGGTCTACTAACTGTGAAGAAGACATCTGCGAGTTGCTGCAGAAAAACGATGGATGTTTGAGACCACAGAGACATGCAGATAGCTCGCGCCGCAATAGGTATACCTTCACTTTTGAATTTAAGTGGTGAAACTGATTACCGCTTCGACTTGCCAACTGAAAACGCCTTAACATATTAGGTCTTTACCTATGAAATTGTCGATTTGTATGAGAATTTTAAAATATAAAAATTTTGGTATTTTTTTATTTCAGCGAATCAAAGTACTGGCCCAAATGATCTATACAATTTTGCCATTTTGATGGCAGTTTGTTTATCCCTTTACTGTAGAAGTCTGCCGGACGGGAGGCGCTGACTTCATGTCAGCGAAAGCGTTTTGTACTGCCTCTCGGGTGTCGAATTTTTTACCACTATTTGTGTCTAAATGTCTAAATTTTGAAAAAAGTAGACATCTGTTGGGGCAAGGTCCGGTGAGTACGGTGGGTGACGGAGAGCTTCCAGCTGTAACTCTTGTAGCTTTGCGATGGTCTTTCGTGAAGTGTGAGCTCGCGCGTTGTCGTGGAGAAGCAATGGGGAAGAACTTTTTTTTCCTACTCCTCCGCTATTCTTTTCTGATTAATTTCGTTGCGGGATCCAAGACAGTTAAATCGCTTCTCTGGGACTTCGTCGAGCTTCATTGTCTCGGCGCTTTTCTTGTGGTCGCAACTGTTGATTCTGGCTAACAGGAATTACAGTGGTTTGGGAATAGTGTGGCGGGCTTGTCCCAATAAAAAAAAAAAAAAAAAACAAAAATGGGGAAGAACGATTGACTAGTCTTGGTTGTTGAATTGCGAGCTTCTCCATCATTGTTTGCAATTCTTTGCAATAGACATCTGCCGTCACTGTTGTGACATTCGGTAAGAAGCTGTGGTGTACAAGTCCGGCACTGGTCCACCAGACAGAGAAGTCGCGAGTACGGGTGGAAGTGGGCGACCGCTCTCTGCCCGTACAGGAAGAAAATACTCCGCCACCGCCCGAACCACAAAAAGTAGAGCTATTCTCGGAAATTTTTCGGAATTTTCGATTATTGTTTTGCCTTTTTCTGGAATACTCGTTGTGACCGTATGGGTACATAGTGCCGGTACGTTCACAACGGGTCTTCGCCGAGCCGCCCAGCGACGTCACCATGTCGCCGTAGTGGTTGCGGAGACCGGCGAGATTTAAGGAAAAAAATATACCCACCAAGAAAAAAAAAAAAAAATTGTTTCTGCATCGAAGATGAAGAAGACTCCACCCGCAGCCCGGTCGATGGGGGACCGGTCGGCATCGCTCCCGATCATCGGGACCTCGCCGCCCGATGCCTCACCGGCCACCAGTGCTGCTCCTTCACAGAAGAAGACGCCAACCACCCAGCGGACACCGACCTCCCAGGCCTCGAGCCCTCCCCGAAGCCGGTAACCAGCAAGCAGCCAGCAGTTAAGGTGCGCCCCATGACATTTCGCCCGGTGCCATCACAGGCCCCGGGGCCCGCCGGTACTCACGGCCGCGCTCTCTCAGTACGAGCCGCCGCCACCGCGCCGCGCCCCGCAAAGCAAGCGATGCGAATAACCGCGTCGCCCGCGCCCCTCACGGCGCCCGCGCCCCCGCGCACTCTCGCCCTGCCTCCGCTACGGCTCGAGCTACGCGCACCGCTTCGCCTGCCGCCCGCCTCGCGCTGCCGGGCTCGGTCGCCGCGAACCCAACGGACGTGGTGATGTCGCCACCACCACCTAGAAGTGCAGCGAGGGACTCCCCAGCTGTGATGTCTCCGTGCTCTTCGAGGGAAGGAAGCGACATATCCATCGCTTCCAGAGGCTCCAGCTGCAGAGCCGAAGAGGATGAGGTTAGTGGCATCACACCTATAAGTGTCACGCCGGGTTTCGGATTCGAGTTCGATCTCGATACCCGGGCCCGGCGTCGCCCCAGAAGCTCGGACGACGAGACCGCGGAAGAGGCGAAGCGCATCTGCCCCGACTCCCCGCTCCCGCAGCGTGATGTTAGCGGTAGAGCCGGAGTCGGATCACCGACTTTCGCCGAGCTTGCGCGCCGCCCCCCAGCCAACACTACTGTGCACAACCCGTCGGCACCATCCGTCGTAGTCCCCGCTCAGGCCCGTCTAGCCCCCCCGAGTACAGACGCCCCCGCCCCGGCCAACGGGGCAAGGAAGGCGCCCCGCTACCCGCCACTAGTAGTGGAAAAATTGCCCGACTGGGCCAAACATTTCAGGGCCGTCGCCGGCAAACTAGGCCACCCGCCCAACGCTCGTCCGTACCAGGCCGGAATTAGGTTCGTCCCAGAATCGGCGGACGAATATAGGGTCGTCCAACAGTACCTTACGGAGCTGGAGAGGACTCAAGGCACAAGCTGGTTCTCCTACTCTCTCCCGGCGGAGCGGAGTGTCAAAGTAGCTATCCGTGGGCTACCAGCTGACACCGACCCAGCTGACATCGAGGACCATGGGGTACGAGCCGGAGTACGTGCGCAGCATAAACGCGCGCGGAGGGCGCCCCGGCTGCGTGTTCCATGAGGTCCTCAAGAGGCAGCCCGATTTCCGGAACATTTTCGACACCACCACGTTCCTCTTCTGCGCCCGCCTCGCGACCAACATGTTCGCGCGTGCCGACGCATCTGCCCTACCCCACATCCAAAACATAGCGCCATGGCACGCGCGGCCACCCGACAAGCGACGCCTGCCACGCGACCTACTGCCTGCGGACGATGACAAGAAGGTCAAAAACTTGCACGCAAGCTTGCCTAAAAAGCTAGCAGCGACCGCAGTGGTTGCTACGCCTGTAGTTTCTTGCCCTCCTTCGCCCGCTCCTGCAACTCAAGCTACCCAACTTAGCCGCCCGTCTAGCCCTATGGCTACTAACTCTGCTCCGATTGTTCCTCGGAAGCAAAAGCCGCCGCCCCCTATCTACATTCACGAGAAAGGGAAGTGGACCGAAGTGTCCAAGTTGTGTGCGGATCGCAAGATCCAGTTTATCTATTTCTTATTAAGGTGATGGTACCCTCGCCTTCGGACTTCAGGGAACTCACCCGCCATCTTCGTGAAAGGCACGTTGCCTTTCATACGTACTCCCTCCCCGAGGAGAAGCCTTACCGTGTGATGATTAGGCGGATCCCAAAAGAAATTCCGTCTTCCGAAATCTAGGATGATCTCAAAAGTCAGGGGGTGCCAGTAATTGCTGTGCACCGCCTTCGCAAAGCGCGCGGTGGAGACCTGTACGACATGGTCTTGGTCGTTTGTGATCGTGTCGAAGGCCATCACCCTATATTTAAGGTGAAGGCAGTCTGCTCACTTTCGGGCATCATTATTGAGAAGCCCAACAGCCTCTCTACAATCGGGCAGTGTCACCGCTGTCAATTGTATGGCCATAGCGCCAACCATTGTTTCGCGCCTCATAGGTGCGTAAAATGCCTGGGCAACCATGGCACCTCCGACTGCCCTCGTCCACGGACACAACGTAGCATACGAGTAGGCACCGCCTTAAATACTGCTGCTGTTTCTCTAAATTCCTTTTTAAAAGATGAGTAATAATCAAAATCGTGAACAACCACGTGGCAGAGGCCAGAATTCCGGCGGTAACCGCCGAGGACAGCGTGATGCCCAACGTGCGTATGAGCACTATAACAATCGTCAGCAGCTACAGGACTGGAGCTACGAACCCCAGCCTTACGATGAGGCACGCGAAAAACCCCGAAAACCTAAAAACCGTTCGAGGGGTTTTAGAGAACAAAAGACGCAGGGTAGGAAAACCACCCCGTCTATTCAAGAAGTAGTACCCAGCACTACAGAGGATGCCCTACGGGATGAACCACTGTATGACATCGGACCTCATTCGTCCCTTGTTGCTGCGCAGGAGGTATACTGCCAAAACTTTGAGTTTTCCGGCTTCCTCCCATTGGTGAACGAGACCTATGAGAAGATGCGGGGCATTGATCCACGTCTACATGATAGACTCCCGCTGAGTATGTTCACCCATGCTATGTCAACACACTTGAATCTTGAAGTTTTAGAGCAAGCCAGGAAATCCGGCCAGAACGTGCTCAACTTAAGGAAGGACGCAAGAGAGATTCTTCCTGACTACCAGGTGATCCCACAGCCCATAGTGGACTACATCTCTCATGTATCAAGCGTCATAACACAAGATGGTAAAGAGATCCGCCTAAATCTTCCAGCTATCGCAATACCTCAAGGACCACTGGTCATTGATGGAGTAGAGCAACCAAGTGGCTCTTTCGGCGTGATCAATGCGGAAAACCATAACGTGTACGAGTGCTACGTGTCTCCACTTGTCACGTCAAGACGCGTTACCGCATCATCAGATAATTTACCAAACTATTTTCCACTGCCTGATGGTTTTATTCCAGGACAGTTGGTGCCCAACTCAAATTTACTGGGCTTTGAAAATATAGACGTCCAAACCCCAGGATCACGTGCCAGGTTAGCCGGCATCGTTTTTCCAAGTGACGATTCCCTGGAGGGCCGTTACCGTTACTCCTCCCTATTGCAGACTAGAGTATATACCGTCCTAGCTGAAATGAAAGATAGGTTTAAGATGATTGAGTTAACGAGAGAAAACAATCCAAACGGTCTTAATGTAACAAAGAAGATGGCTCACAAAATTTCATCTGTTAATTTAACTTTTGTGGAAACACACGGACCCCACAATGACGGAATTGCTGCTCTGTATTCCCGTAATGTTTCAGTGCATAGCTTCGGTGCGCAAGGTTCAGCCACCGCAAACCAAGCACACATTGAAGTGTTCCACCGCCGCCGTATTGGACAAGGAGCACATATGGCGAGAGGGTACTGTTGTTTGACAGCAGCTGGTCAAGGACCAGGCGGTTGGGGAGCTACCCTAAACAACAACTTTGTGATGGAGGGCGTATTTGCACCTGTTTGCCCTCGTCCAATTCCAGGAATACCAACATTATGAGTTACCATAGGAGCTTTGACCGCGATGCTCGCCGTCAACCTCCCCCCTTCCAACGACAACCATCTAATCGCATGATGTGGCGTGAGCCGCCCCGAGAAGAGGAGCCGGCACCCCAGCGCCAGCGTAGAGCCAGACCACCTAGCCAAAGAAAGAGAGATTCCTTTGGAAGAGGGCAGAGTTATTCTGCCCTCTTCCAAAGGACATTTCCTTGTGCACAGAGCCGCCTAGCTGCGTGCTCTGTGGCCAGTCTGGACACCCGGCTAACTACCGTGGTTGTCCCAAAGCTCCTAAAGCTTCTTCCGCAAAGCTGGCTAAGCGCGCCAGCGCTCGCCGAGTCAGAGAGGGCACAGTTAAGATGCCATCTTCCCAGATGCCAGACCGCCTTGGTCCCCAGCGACCCTTTCATTGGGATGCGCTCAACAGCCAGAAGGAGTTTCCCTCTCTCAGCAAGAAGCAACCCACCCCCCCTTCCGGGATTAATGGATCAGCCTGTTATTCCCTTAAATTCTTCAGTTACTGCAACTGTGCCCCCTTCAAGGGATGCTATCACATCACCACCCCCTTCTCGTCGCCCGGAACCTTTCAGCCCTGCGGACACGACAGCTCCCCATAAATCGACGAACTTCGACACGATCATGGATGCCTTCTACTGGTTCGTCACTGACGAAGCCGACCGTTGCGCGGCTGAAATCAGGGCGGCGAACTATAACGGTAAAATTAACGGTAATAAGCTTAGGGAAATTTTCCATTCCTACAAGCTTGACCAGTCACTTCGTAGACTCAACTTCGATCAATAATGGGTACCACAAAATTATCTTGCGGCCAACCCAGATCCCTCAAGTTAGGTTTCTTTATTTATTTATGTACACACAAAATACAAAAAAGGATAAAAAAACATAAAAAAATAGAAGAGCACAAAGGTACTGCTTATTTCATGTGAAATTTCTTCCAGCAGACCTGCGAGTCCAACGGTGGCATTAAAACACAGCGCGATGAGATAGCCGCCTTTCTTCGCGACCATCTCATCGATATTTTCCTCGTGTAAGAGACTTTCCTCAAGCCGAGTCACCGTGACCCGAAAATTGCAAACTTTCGTATGGTTCGCAACGATCGGGTTCGCTGCCATGCCAAAGAACTGCACTGCATCCTCATCGATGCCCCACAACTTGTTTCTCTACTAGAGGTTTCAGTCTGTCAGCTTGGCATGACCGGCCATCCACCGGTTCATATAATTTCGGCTTATATGCCCCCTACTCTTACTCCTGATGATCACGGTCTTCTGGACAAGGACCTTACAGTCCTCTTCGGCTTGAGTGACTCCGTTATCTTAGCGGGTGACCTCAACGCCAAACATCCTGCCTGGAACAGCACGACCACGAACCCTAGGGGGAAAATCGCGTTCAACCTAGGCGAGAAGCTTTCTTGTTATTTTTCGATATAGCGAAAGCATTCGACAAAGTCTGGCACAACGGCTTAATATATAAGCTGTACCAGCAGGGAGTGCCTGACCGTCTCGTGCTCATCTTACGGGACTTTTTGTCGAATCGCACTTTCCGCTATCGCATAGGAGAAGCTCTGTCTTCCCCTCATCCCATTTGTGCTGGAGTCCCTCAGGGCTCCGTACTGTCCCCTTTAGTTTTCACGCTGTTTACTAGCGACATCCCAAGGACCAAGAAGGCTCAAATAGCCCTTTTCGCTGATGACACGGCTATTTTCTATGCCGGTCGCGAACAAGGTGCTATCGCGCGAACTCTACAGAGGGCAACCAATGCGCTTAGCGCTTGGTTCCGGAAGTGGAGAATCGAAGTAAACCCGGACAAAAGTCAGGCGGTACTTTTCCCCACCCACCAAAAAAAAAAAAGGCAGTACTTTTCACCAAACCTCGACTTTTACGTCCCTTCACCACGTCCGATCACAATGTACGGCAAGCCTATCCCTTGGGAGAAGCAAGCCAAGTACTTAGGAGTCATACTCGACCACCACCTCTCCTTCGGGAAACACATAAGAGCTGCTCGCAACAGAGCGGCCTTCGCCTTGGGTAGACTCCACTGCATGCTGCAATCAAAAAGCAAATTGTCGCTTAACGGCAAGATGCGGCTTTATACCGCAGTGATCCGACCAATCATGACATACGCTTGTGTCGTATTCGCCCACTCTCATCCGCGTCACATTCACAAGATGCAAACCTTACAAAACCGATTTCTCCGTAAGATCACCGGAGCCCCTTGGTTCGTCCGTAATGACAGTCTTCATTTAGATCTCAAAATGCCCACCATTCTTAAATTCATGAAACGCCTTTCAAAGCGCTTCTTTGATACTGCAGTCAAGCATAGGAATCCTCTGGTCGCATCGGCCGCCCGATACGAACCATCGCGTATAAGCATGACCCGCCGTCCGCGGCATACTCTTGTCACTCCTGACGAACCTATCACTATCCTTCAGGAAAGTAGTAGGGAAACCAGTACTCTCAGAAAGAATAGACACAGATGATTACCGCATGCTTTCTAGCATCATGTTTAGGTAAACAATTGATAACATCACATCTCTAAATAATCGTGTGTTTACAGTGTAAAGTTTGACTGGCCTGTTGGTCTAGTGGTTAGTGACCCTAACTGCTATGCCGGAGGTCGTGGGTTCGATTCCCACCCAGGACAAATGTTTGTGTGATGAGCACGATCATTTTTGTTCTGTGTCTGGGTGTAATTTATCTATAATATGTGTCGCATCATGGGTGGCCGAGATGCGAAACATCGGGTCTTCTTCGTGATCCGACACAGTTTTACTTAGATGTGGGCACTGTTGTGGGTACTCAAGCGAAACAGAATTTAAGTCAAATAACTTTCTTTATTTAAATAGGCTGACGGCTTTACATTTTACGAGAAACAAACACGTGCGTTGGTATTACTGAGCGTCTGCCTAGACTGTCGGAGTTCAAGTGAGCGAACACTCCGTTCTTTCGCCAGTCCTCGCTGCATCCCCTCTACCGACGATCGTGTCCAAGCGGTAGGGCGCGCTTGCGTTTCCGGTAAACATTTATTTAGTTCCAAATTGAATTATTAGATGGCGCTGTCCGTTGCACCATGGCGCCATCAATCCACGACACGGCCATCCCTGACTAGCACCCGTCCTCGGGTGTAGTACCTGTGGACAAAATTCTCAGAGAGTAATCTAGCTCGGCTATCCTGCCAATACACACAAGGGTTTGATTCTCAACTATCATGATTTACAATGCCTTGTTATTAAGGCTACATACACAGTGCTTCCTGCACAACATCATTCATTGGAAAAGATCCGATCAACAAGTTAACAAAGTAGTTCTAACAATACTGTTACTCTTTATCATAATTCATAAGCAATGCATACTCAACTCATCAAACTTTTTTTGCAATCTGTGCACCAACACAGGCCAGAATCGCACCAACGACTCTTACATATCTGCCACCACATATGTTACAACACAGGAAGCGCTCTGTGCACCAACACAGACATGAATCGCACCAACGATTCACATCCTTTAGCGCAAAACGTGCTACAACACATGAAGGGCTCTGTGCACCAACACAGACATGAATCGCACCAACGATTCACAAGATCTAACGCAAAATGTGCACCAACACATAAAGCGCTCTGTGCACCAACACAGACATGAATCGCACCAACGACTCACAAGATCTATCGCAAAATGTGCACCAACACATAAAGCGCTCTGTGCACCAACACAGACAGAAATCGCACCAACGATTCCTTGTAGACCCATCGCCACATGTTACTCATGAGGTGCGGTCTAGATTTTCGAGTATGAGTGTACAAGCTATTCTTAATCGGATTTGGTCTCACTACCACTGTCATCAACTATGACATCTAATTCTCGAGGAACTTGGTGATCGGGGATCTTCCTCACACGATCATGAGGTATTTGTAAGTTCGCTTAGAGTCAAGAACCTTTAGTAAGCATCTGTCCTAGACGGGGACACATCAATAATCTTAAAATGACCTTTGAGCTTAGGATCTAATTTTATCCGATTCCTTTCCTCATTTTCAATTAAAACAATCATTAACATCTAACTCAAAAACCTGAGCCTTATTTTGATCAAATCGATTTTTATCATTAACTAGCATTCTTTTCAATGTTCTGTGTCGCGTGCTCTCTTATCTCATCTAAATTAACTTCAGTCAAATCATCATCAGCGATCACTAAACTAAGTGGTCTCGCTACCCTTCCAATCATCAACTCGAGAGAGCTAGATTTAGTCACCCTATTAATAGTAGAGTTCATAGCCAGCTGAACCTCTCCTAATGCGTCCTGCCAAGAGCGGTCACGACTAGTCTCTACAGCTGTCAACATACTTTTGACGGTACTCATGAATGGCCCAATCAAGAGGCTAGATGCGTATGCCCAGTTAAACTAAACTGGGGTACTCATACTCATTACCCTTTCGACCTAACCGTTTGCGCGACTGCCTCCAGTAGCTATCAAGTGCAACTCTATGTTGTTAAAAGTGCAGAAACTAGAAAAATCTTAGCTAGCGAAACAACGACCTTTATCTGCTACAATGCGTTTCGCAATTCAGTGCGCCAAACAACGCTAAACAAAACTCAATAGCACAAATACTACTATTGGTGTCTATTTAAAGAATGACGAAGCAACACAATTGGTAAACGCATCTATGATAACAAACACGTACTCCTTGATGTCGTTCTTACCAGACAATTTTCCAGAAGCGTCAATATGAATTGTATGCCATGGAATATTGAGCTTAGGAATTGGATGAAGTTCTGCTAGAACTTTACCCGAGTGGGGTTTCGCTACTTTGCAAGTGATACAATTGTTGTCAAACACACAAAATTTTTTTTTTTCACATGCCTTCAAACCAATAGTGCTCATAAATCTTTTCAAGAGTTTTCTCCCATCCTAAGTGCATGACGGATTCATGAACGTCATTAACCACAGACCACCGAAGCGATCTAGGTACAATAGGAATTTAACGATACAGAATATTATAACGAATTTCACAGGAAAAACTTAATTACGATGACCAGACACAATCTTACTGATCTCCTCATCTTTTTCTTGTACAGCTTGCAACCAGTTGCTAGAAAGCTCAGCTAAATCGACACGATTTTGTTCGACACGATAAAAGCTAATTTAGATGTAGGGAGGGGATTTCTAGACAGAAAGTCTACATAGCTCATCCTACTGCCTTCCCGATAAACAATGTCAAACGTAAATGACTGCATTTAGGCCCACCAACGATGAACTCGTTGCTTTTAGTGCATTAAAACTGCAATCCGTAACAACGGTAAACTTACGACCAGCAAATAGAGTTCGAAATGTTTAATGGCTTTTAAGACAGCTAACGTTTCCAATTCAAACGAGTGATATTTGAATTCGGCTGGGAAACTACGACGACTGTAATAAGCAACTACATGTTGTTTCCCGTTATTTTTTTTTAAATAAAAATGACACCATATCCTTTAGCACTGGCATCGGTATGTAACTCGATTGCATGCGCAGGGTCAAATATTGTTAGAACTGGCATACTGGTTAAGAAACAATTTGCTTACGAATGACCTCTTGACTCGGTTCCCAACCAATGGACCTATTCTTGCCACTTGTTAAACAAAACAGAGGAGTCATTGTTTTTTAAGAACTGTGGCATAAATTGTTTGACAATAGGTGGCTACTTGGCCAGCCCTATGAACTGTCTCAACTGACAAAATCTAAATAATCAACCCGTCGCTTCAGAAATGAACACTTTATAAAATTCAAGGAAAAACCAGCTTTTGTTAATTTATCGAGTACAATGCGAAGACGATAGTTCGTCTTCGCATTGTACTCTCCTCCACTGATAACCCTATCACTAGAATGTCGCCGACGTATGTAACAGCATAGCTATAAGCAAGGTCACCTAATGCTTTCATCGCTGCACGCTGATAAACTGAGCTTGTATTCTTCAACCTGAATGGCATGGTCAAATACTCCCACTGACCATCAGGTGTGACACTGCAGTCTGCTCTCTATTGACTCAGAATGCACTGAAATATGATGACCTAGAAACAAGATCCTTTATCAAAGGCAATGGAAATCTATCCGACACTGTATAGTCATTCAGTTCCCTGTAGTCGACACATCCGATATGAACCATCCTTCTTTTTCACAAGCAACACTAGACTAGAAAAAGGGTGAACAACTTGGCCTAATAATACCTGCTTACAGTATCAACTTCGTTTTGAACAGCACTCACCCTGTAAGGGCAACGATTAACCGTTCCACTACGATCTACAAGCCTATTTTGCAACTGTCCTGTTGTAATACGGGATCTAGAAACCACTAGAAAACGAAGATGAAAATTCTGTCAATAGATTAATCAATTGGGAACAAAATTCTAACGGAACATCTGTAACAACTGTAATGAAATCAATTTGAAAATTAGACGCATTCTTGAGCTTATTTGAAACATCACATAACCCAACAACCTTTTCACGACACAAAAACAACACTATCACACGTCATACTAACGTTAAATCCTTGTTGTAAAATCTCAAGGCCAATTAAAATATCATTTTTTTTAAAACAACTATCCGGTACAACATGAAATAAAATCTCTAATCGTAAATTGCTAATCATAACCTCAGAAAATAATTGTGATGTACAGACTACCATGACCTATCCCGGGTACAATGTTATTTACTCGCTTGCCACTGAACTGTGACGAAACATTTTTGATCAGAGAGCATTCGGCACCAGAATCATAGTAAAATGGGTACGACTCACCAGGTTCATCGGTACACTGCTGGGATTGCTCACATAGCAAACTTCAACACGTCGCTCGCTATGTGCCACTGCTGCAGGCACTGCTTGGTCAGCCTGCCGCGCCGCCGCACAGCGCTGTTGCTTGCCTCCTTGATATTCTTCCCAGGGCAGTTGGATGCGTAAGATTTGGGTCCAGTGTATGGCTCATTAAGGCGGTTCCTCTTCGTGTCTTTCGGACCTTCACGTTCATCACCACCCGACGGGGCGCTACTGGCTATAAACAGCTCCTTAAAATCGCTCCATTTCATCCCAGGACAAGATATGGATGACAGCCATGACGAAACTTCATCCATGAGTATCGTGTAATTCGCTACGTCCCCTGCTTCACAGCACCCCGGCGGTCCATCCCCACCAGGTGAGACCAACGGTTACCCGGAGGAGGCCCAGCGGAGGACGACCAGCGACGGAGGTGCCGACTTACGACGCACCTACAGTGGATGTGTGGCTCCCGTTCGTCCCGTTTCTCCCATGAGTGCGCGGTTCAAAGTAATCATCAACGATGCACCTTGACTATTCGGATTGACACACATGTCGGCTGTTGCCAACCAAGCACGCGGGACAATATTCCGTTTTTCAGAGTCAAAATGCGGTAGGCGAATATCCGTACTCGCAAAAGGTGTTTTCATTGTTTGCACAATAGTCATAAAGTTTATGTTTAGCTGCTCGAACAGAAAAACACCACATTTCCGTTTCTATATCACTTTCAGACGCACGCGCATTGTCTTTACACTTTTCCGGCTTAGCACTGTCACTTACACTATGTAGGCGTTAGAGTTAAAATCCCACTTCTGATGTCGCATCATGGGTGGCCGAGATGCGAAACATCGGGTCTTCTTCGTGATCCGACACAGTTTTACTTAGATGTGGGCACTGTTGTGGGTACTCAAGCGAAACAGAATTTAAGTCAAATAACTTTCTTTATTTAAATAGGCTGACGGCTTTACATTTTACGAGAAACAAACACGTGCGTTGGTATTACTGAGCGTCTGCCTAGACTGTCGGAGTTCAAGTGAGCGAACACTCCGTTCTTTCGCCAGTCCTCGCTGCATCCCCTCTACCGACGATCGTGTCCAAGCGGTAGGGCGCGCTTGCGTTTCCGGTAAACATTTATTTAGTTCCAAATTGAATTATTAGATGGCGCTGTCCGTTGCACCATGGCGCCATCAATCCACGACATATGTATGTATTTAGAAATATATAAGTGTGGCGTGCTGGTATTAAATTAAACCACATAAAAAGCTTAATAATGGACTGTATTTTGGATAGGTAAATTTTCGTGTACAATACGCGTGTCGGTCTTACGATAGCTAGCTTAACACCATAGACAAACATCAATATTACAGATCAACAGTGTGGCCACTTTCCAAATAGTATCTATGGTTCGTTTATTGGAACGAACATGCTGGGGAAACGGGAAACAAATTTCACTAAATTTAAATGTAAGAGGCAAATCTCATCATGCTATATTATTTACTTTATAATACTTAATTAAAATTTATATAAACCAAAGTAGATTGTTTATTATTTATTCTACTCATTTAAGTCCCCGTTCCAGAATTACAAATTGTTATCTTTCACAACTATTACTTAAATTTTAGAGCACTGGTTGAGAGCTTTAGCTAAATCTGAACCGTATGTAGATACTTATAATATATTATTTTAATTACAAGGCCTTTATTAACATTTAGTTGCTAAGTGATGAGTTTATTAAAACAGACGTGCTTTTGGGAAAGGCAGCTAAGTTAAAGTTAAATATCTTATAAACTAAGTTACAACTAGGTATCATCAGTTAACTTGAATCTTTAACCTTAAGAACATAAACAAGGCAAACAATATGTTTTGAAGTTGGGTATTCCTTAAAACATACACTTCTCTTAAGTCTAAAATTTACTTATGATCTTAAAACTACACTTAAGATTAAATATATATTAAGAATAAACTTAAGAATAAACTTAAACTATAAGAATAAACTTAAATTATAGTCTGGTACCTAGTCCAGTGAAGCAAGTGAACAAATATTAATATTTTTATATAGGTAACAATGTATATGCGAGCAGCTCTTATGTGTTTCCCGAAGGAGAGGTGGTGGTCGAGTATGACTCCTAAGTACTTGGCTTGCTTCTCCCAAGGGATAGGCTTGCCGTACATTGTGATCGGACGTGGTGAAGGGACGTAAAAGTCGAGGTTTGGTGAAAAGTACTGCCTTTTTTTTTTTTGGTGGGTGGGGAAAAGTACCGCCTGACTTTTGTCCGGGTTTACTTCGATTCTCCACTTCCGGAACCAAGCGCTAAGCGCATTGGTTGCCCTCTGTAGAGTTCGCGCGATAGCACCTTGTTCGCGACCGGCATAGAAAATAGCCGTGTCATCAGCGAAAAGGGCTATTTGAGCCTTCTTGGTCCTTGGGATGTCGCTAGTAAACAGCGTGAAAACTAAAGGGGACAGTACGGAGCCCTGAGGGACTCCAGCACAAATGGGATGAGGGGAAGACAGAGCTTCTCCTATGCGATAGCGGAAAGTGCGATTCGACAAAAAGTCCCGTAAGATGAGCACGAGACGGTCAGGCACTCCCTGCTGGTACAGCTTATATATTAAGCCGTTGTGCCAGACTTTGTCGAATGCTTTCGCTATATCGAAAAATAACAAGAAAGCTTCTCGCCTAGGTTGAACGCGATTTTCCCCCTAGGGTTCGTGGTCGTGCTGTTCCAGGCAGGATGTTTGGCGTTGAGGTCACCCGCTAAGATAACGGAGTCACTCAAGCCGAAGAGGACTGTAAGGTCCTTGTCCAGAAGACCGTGATCATCAGGAGTAAGAGTAGGGGGCATATAAGCCGAAATTATATGAACCGGTGGATGGCCGGTCATGCCAAGCTGACAGACTGAAACCTCTAGTAGAGAAACAAGTTGTGGGGCATCGATGAGGATGCAGTGCAGTTCTTTGGCATGGCAGCGAACCCGATCGTTGCGAACCATACGAAAGTTTGCAATTTTCGGGTCACGGTGACTCGGCTTGAGGAAAGTCTCTTACACGAGGAAAATATCGATGAGATGGTCGCGAAGAAAGGCGGCTATCTCATCGCGCTGTGTTTTAATGCCACCGTTGGACTCGCAGGTCTGCTGGAAGAAATTTCACATGAAATAAGCAGTACCTTTGTGCTCTTCTATTTTTTTATGTTTTTTTATCCTTTTTTGTATTTTGTGTGTACATAAATAAATAAAGAAACCTAACTTGAGGGATCTGGGTTGGCCGCAAGATAATTTTGTGGTACCCATTATTGATCGAAGTTGAGTCTACGAAGTGACTGGTCAAGCTTGTAGGAATGGAAAATTTCCCTAAGCTTATTACCGTTAATTTTACCGTTATAGTTCGCCGCCCTGATTTCAGCCGCGCAACGGTCGGCTTCGTCAGTGACGAACCAGTAGAAGGCATCCATGATCGTGTCGAAGTTCGTCGATTTATGGGGAGCTGTCGTGTCCGCAGGGCTGAAAGGTTCCGGGCGACGAGAAGGGGGTGGTGATGTGATAGCATCCCTTGAAGGGGGCACAGTTGCAGTAACTGAAGAATTTAAGGGAATAACAGGCTGATCCATTAATCCCGGAAGGGGGGGTGGGTTGCTTCTTGCTGAGAGAGGGAAACTCCTTCTGGCTGTTGAGCGCATCCCAATGAAAGGGTCGCTGGGGACCAAGGCGGTCTGGCATCTGGGAAGATGGCATCTTAACTGTGCCCTCTCTGACTCGGCGAGCGCTGGCGCGCTTAGCCAGCTTTGCGGAAGAAGCTTTAGGAGCTTTGGGACAACCACGGTAGTTAGCCGGGTGTCCAGACTGGCCACAGAGCACGCAGCTAGGCGGCTCTGTGCACAAGGAAATGTCCTTTGGAAGAGGGCAGAATAACTCTGCCCTCTTCCAAAGGAATCTCTCTTTCTTTGGCTAGGTGGTCTGGCTCTACGCTGGCGCTGGGGTGCCGGCTCCTCTTCTCGGGGCGGCTCACGCCACATCATGCGATTAGATGGTTGTCGTTGGAAGGGGGGAGGTTGACGGCGAGCATCGCGGTCAAAGCTCCTATGGTAACTCATAATGTTGGTATTCCTGGAATTGGACGAGGGCAAACAGGTGCAAATACGCCCTCCATCACAAAGTTGTTGTTTAGGGTAGCTCCCCAACCGCCTGGTCCTTGACCAGCTGCTGTCAAACAACAGTACCCTCTCGCCATATGTGCTCCTTGTCCAATACGGCGGCGGTGGAACACTTCAATGTGTGCTTGGTTTGCGGTGGCTGAACCTTGCGCACCGAAGCTATGCACTGAAACATTACGGGAATACAGAGCAGCAATTCCGTCATTGTGGGGTCCGTGTGTTTCCACAAAAACAGAGCGGCCTTCGCCTTGGGTAGACTCCACTGCATGCTGCAATCAAAAAGCAAATTGTCGCTTAACGGCAAGATGCGGCTTTATACCGCAGTGATCCGACCAATCATGACATACGCTTGTGTCGTATTCGCCCACTCTCATCCGCGTCACATTCACAAGATGCAAACCTTACAAAACCGATTTCTCCGTAAGATCACCGGAGCCCCTTGGTTCGTCCGTAATGACAGTCTTCATTTAGATCTCAAAATGCCCACCATTCTTAAATTCATGAAACGCCTTTCAAAGCGCTTCTTTGATACTGCAGTCAAGCATAGGAATCCTCTGGTCGCATCGGCCGCCCGATACGAACCATCGCGTATAAGCATGACCCGCCGTCCGCGGCATACTCTTGTCACTCCTGACGAACCTATCACTATCCTTCAGGAAAGTAGTAGGGAAACCAGTACTCTCAGAAAGAATAGACACAGATGATTACCGCATGCTTTCTAGCATCATGTTTAGGTAAACAATTGATAACATCACATCTCTAAATAATCGTGTGTTTACAGTGTAAAGTTTGACTGGCCTGTTGGTCTAGTGGTTAGTGACCCTAACTGCTATGCCGGAGGTCGTGGGTTCGATTCCCACCCAGGACAAATGTTTGTGTGATGAGCACGATCATTTTTGTTCTGTGTCTGGGTGTAATTTATCTATAATATGTGTCGCATCATGGGTGGCCGAGATGCGAAACATCGGGTCTTCTTCGTGATCCGACACAGTTTTACTTAGATGTGGGCACTGTTGTGGGTACTCAAGCGAAACAGAATTTAAGTCAAATAACTTTCTTTATTTAAATAGGCTGACGGCTTTACATTTTACGAGAAACAAACACGTGCGTTGGTATTACTGAGCGTCTGCCTAGACTGTCGGAGTTCAAGTGAGCGAACACTCCGTTCTTTCGCCAGTCCTCGCTGCATCCCCTCTACCGACGATCGTGTCCAAGCGGTAGGGCGCGCTTGCGTTTCCGGTAAACATTTATTTAGTTCCAAATTGAATTATTAGATGGCGCTGTCCGTTGCACCATGGCGCCATCAATCCACGACACGGCCATCCCTGACTAGCACCCGTCCTCGGGTGTAGTACCTGTGGACAAAATTCTCAGAGAGTAATCTAGCTCGGCTATCCTGCCAATACACACAAGGGTTTGATTCTCAACTATCATGATTTACAATGCCTTGTTATTAAGGCTACATACACAGTGCTTCCTGCACAACATCATTCATTGGAAAAGATCCGATCAACAAGTTAACAAAGTAGTTCTAACAATACTGTTACTCTTTATCATAATTCATAAGCAATGCATACTCAACTCATCAAACTTTTTTTGCAATCTGTGCACCAACACAGGCCAGAATCGCACCAACGACTCTTACATATCTGCCACCACATATGTTACAACACAGGAAGCGCTCTGTGCACCAACACAGACATGAATCGCACCAACGATTCACATCCTTTAGCGCAAAACGTGCTACAACACATGAAGGGCTCTGTGCACCAACACAGACATGAATCGCACCAACGATTCACAAGATCTAACGCAAAATGTGCACCAACACATAAAGCGCTCTGTGCACCAACACAGACATGAATCGCACCAACGACTCACAAGATCTATCGCAAAATGTGCACCAACACATAAAGCGCTCTGTGCACCAACACAGACAGAAATCGCACCAACGATTCCTTGTAGACCCATCGCCACATGTTACTCATGAGGTGCGGTCTAGATTTTCGAGTATGAGTGTACAAGCTATTCTTAATCGGATTTGGTCTCACTACCACTGTCATCAACTATGACATCTAATTCTCGAGGAACTTGGTGATCGGGGATCTTCCTCACACGATCATGAGGTATTTGTAAGTTCGCTTAGAGTCAAGAACCTTTAGTAAGCATCTGTCCTAGACGGGGACACATCAATAATCTTAAAATGACCTTTGAGCTTAGGATCTAATTTTATCCGATTCCTTTCCTCATTTTCAATTAAAACAATCATTAACATCTAACTCAAAAACCTGAGCCTTATTTTGATCAAATCGATTTTTATCATTAACTAGCATTCTTTTCAATGTTCTGTGTCGCGTGCTCTCTTATCTCATCTAAATTAACTTCAGTCAAATCATCATCAGCGATCACTAAACTAAGTGGTCTCGCTACCCTTCCAATCATCAACTCGAGAGAGCTAGATTTAGTCACCCTATTAATAGTAGAGTTCATAGCCAGCTGAACCTCTCCTAATGCGTCCTGCCAAGAGCGGTCACGACTAGTCTCTACAGCTGTCAACATACTTTTGACGGTACTCATGAATGGCCCAATCAAGAGGCTAGATGCGTATGCCCAGTTAAACTAAACTGGGGTACTCATACTCATTACCCTTTCGACCTAACCGTTTGCGCGACTGCCTCCAGTAGCTATCAAGTGCAACTCTATGTTGTTAAAAGTGCAGAAACTAGAAAAATCTTAGCTAGCGAAACAACGACCTTTATCTGCTACAATGCGTTTCGCAATTCAGTGCGCCAAACAACGCTAAACAAAACTCAATAGCACAAATACTACTATTGGTGTCTATTTAAAGAATGACGAAGCAACACAATTGGTAAACGCATCTATGATAACAAACACGTACTCCTTGATGTCGTTCTTACCAGACAATTTTCCAGAAGCGTCAATATGAATTGTATGCCATGGAATATTGAGCTTAGGAATTGGATGAAGTTCTGCTAGAACTTTACCCGAGTGGGGTTTCGCTACTTTGCAAGTGATACAATTGTTGTCAAACACACAAAATTTTTTTTTTTCACATGCCTTCAAACCAATAGTGCTCATAAATCTTTTCAAGAGTTTTCTCCCATCCTAAGTGCATGACGGATTCATGAACGTCATTAACCACAGACCACCGAAGCGATCTAGGTACAATAGGAATTTAACGATACAGAATATTATAACGAATTTCACAGGAAAAACTTAATTACGATGACCAGACACAATCTTACTGATCTCCTCATCTTTTTCTTGTACAGCTTGCAACCAGTTGCTAGAAAGCTCAGCTAAATCGACACGATTTTGTTCGACACGATAAAAGCTAATTTAGATGTAGGGAGGGGATTTCTAGACAGAAAGTCTACATAGCTCATCCTACTGCCTTCCCGATAAACAATGTCAAACGTAAATGACTGCATTTAGGCCCACCAACGATGAACTCGTTGCTTTTAGTGCATTAAAACTGCAATCCGTAACAACGGTAAACTTACGACCAGCAAATAGAGTTCGAAATGTTTAATGGCTTTTAAGACAGCTAACGTTTCCAATTCAAACGAGTGATATTTGAATTCGGCTGGGAAACTACGACGACTGTAATAAGCAACTACATGTTGTTTCCCGTTATTTTTTTTTAAATAAAAATGACACCATATCCTTTAGCACTGGCATCGGTATGTAACTCGATTGCATGCGCAGGGTCAAATATTGTTAGAACTGGCATACTGGTTAAGAAACAATTTGCTTACGAATGACCTCTTGACTCGGTTCCCAACCAATGGACCTATTCTTGCCACTTGTTAAACAAAACAGAGGAGTCATTGTTTTTTAAGAACTGTGGCATAAATTGTTTGACAATAGGTGGCTACTTGGCCAGCCCTATGAACTGTCTCAACTGACAAAATCTAAATAATCAACCCGTCGCTTCAGAAATGAACACTTTATAAAATTCAAGGAAAAACCAGCTTTTGTTAATTTATCGAGTACAATGCGAAGACGATAGTTCGTCTTCGCATTGTACTCTCCTCCACTGATAACCCTATCACTAGAATGTCGCCGACGTATGTAACAGCATAGCTATAAGCAAGGTCACCTAATGCTTTCATCGCTGCACGCTGATAAACTGAGCTTGTATTCTTCAACCTGAATGGCATGGTCAAATACTCCCACTGACCATCAGGTGTGACACTGCAGTCTGCTCTCTATTGACTCAGAATGCACTGAAATATGATGACCTAGAAACAAGATCCTTTATCAAAGGCAATGGAAATCTATCCGACACTGTATAGTCATTCAGTTCCCTGTAGTCGACACATCCGATATGAACCATCCTTCTTTTTCACAAGCAACACTAGACTAGAAAAAGGGTGAACAACTTGGCCTAATAATACCTGCTTACAGTATCAACTTCGTTTTGAACAGCACTCACCCTGTAAGGGCAACGATTAACCGTTCCACTACGATCTACAAGCCTATTTTGCAACTGTCCTGTTGTAATACGGGATCTAGAAACCACTAGAAAACGAAGATGAAAATTCTGTCAATAGATTAATCAATTGGGAACAAAATTCTAACGGAACATCTGTAACAACTGTAATGAAATCAATTTGAAAATTAGACGCATTCTTGAGCTTATTTGAAACATCACATAACCCAACAACCTTTTCACGACACAAAAACAACACTATCACACGTCATACTAACGTTAAATCCTTGTTGTAAAATCTCAAGGCCAATTAAAATATCATTTTTTTTAAAACAACTATCCGGTACAACATGAAATAAAATCTCTAATCGTAAATTGCTAATCATAACCTCAGAAA
This sequence comes from Diarsia dahlii, assembly GCA_949775195.1. Lineage (NCBI taxonomy): Eukaryota > Metazoa > Arthropoda > Insecta > Lepidoptera > Noctuidae > Diarsia > Diarsia dahlii. The sequence continues at coordinate 20,166,177 of OX459197.1, read as the reverse complement.
ATAATTGTGATGTACAGACTACCATGACCTATCCCGGGTACAATGTTATTTACTCGCTTGCCACTGAACTGTGACGAAACATTTTTGATCAGAGAGCATTCGGCACCAGAATCATAGTAAAATGGGTACGACTCACCAGGTTCATCGGTACACTGCTGGGATTGCTCACATAGCAAACTTCAACACGTCGCTCGCTATGTGCCACTGCTGCAGGCACTGCTTGGTCAGCCTGCCGCGCCGCCGCACAGCGCTGTTGCTTGCCTCCTTGATATTCTTCCCAGGGCAGTTGGATGCGTAAGATTTGGGTCCAGTGTATGGCTCATTAAGGCGGTTCCTCTTCGTGTCTTTCGGACCTTCACGTTCATCACCACCCGACGGGGCGCTACTGGCTATAAACAGCTCCTTAAAATCGCTCCATTTCATCCCAGGACAAGATATGGATGACAGCCATGACGAAACTTCATCCATGAGTATCGTGTAATTCGCTACGTCCCCTGCTTCACAGCACCCCGGCGGTCCATCCCCACCAGGTGAGACCAACGGTTACCCGGAGGAGGCCCAGCGGAGGACGACCAGCGACGGAGGTGCCGACTTACGACGCACCTACAGTGGATGTGTGGCTCCCGTTCGTCCCGTTTCTCCCATGAGTGCGCGGTTCAAAGTAATCATCAACGATGCACCTTGACTATTCGGATTGACACACATGTCGGCTGTTGCCAACCAAGCACGCGGGACAATATTCCGTTTTTCAGAGTCAAAATGCGGTAGGCGAATATCCGTACTCGCAAAAGGTGTTTTCATTGTTTGCACAATAGTCATAAAGTTTATGTTTAGCTGCTCGAACAGAAAAACACCACATTTCCGTTTCTATATCACTTTCAGACGCACGCGCATTGTCTTTACACTTTTCCGGCTTAGCACTGTCACTTACACTATGTAGGCGTTAGAGTTAAAATCCCACTTCTGATGTCGCATCATGGGTGGCCGAGATGCGAAACATCGGGTCTTCTTCGTGATCCGACACAGTTTTACTTAGATGTGGGCACTGTTGTGGGTACTCAAGCGAAACAGAATTTAAGTCAAATAACTTTCTTTATTTAAATAGGCTGACGGCTTTACATTTTACGAGAAACAAACACGTGCGTTGGTATTACTGAGCGTCTGCCTAGACTGTCGGAGTTCAAGTGAGCGAACACTCCGTTCTTTCGCCAGTCCTCGCTGCATCCCCTCTACCGACGATCGTGTCCAAGCGGTAGGGCGCGCTTGCGTTTCCGGTAAACATTTATTTAGTTCCAAATTGAATTATTAGATGGCGCTGTCCGTTGCACCATGGCGCCATCAATCCACGACATATGTATGTATTTAGAAATATATAAGTGTGGCGTGCTGGTATTAAATTAAACCACATAAAAAGCTTAATAATGGACTGTATTTTGGATAGGTAAATTTTCGTGTACAATACGCGTGTCGGTCTTACGATAGCTAGCTTAACACCATAGACAAACATCAATATTACAGATCAACAGTGTGGCCACTTTCCAAATAGTATCTATGGTTCGTTTATTGGAACGAACATGCTGGGGAAACGGGAAACAAATTTCACTAAATTTAAATGTAAGAGGCAAATCTCATCATGCTATATTATTTACTTTATAATACTTAATTAAAATTTATATAAACCAAAGTAGATTGTTTATTATTTATTCTACTCATTTAAGTCCCCGTTCCAGAATTACAAATTGTTATCTTTCACAACTATTACTTAAATTTTAGAGCACTGGTTGAGAGCTTTAGCTAAATCTGAACCGTATGTAGATACTTATAATATATTATTTTAATTACAAGGCCTTTATTAACATTTAGTTGCTAAGTGATGAGTTTATTAAAACAGACGTGCTTTTGGGAAAGGCAGCTAAGTTAAAGTTAAATATCTTATAAACTAAGTTACAACTAGGTATCATCAGTTAACTTGAATCTTTAACCTTAAGAACATAAACAAGGCAAACAATATGTTTTGAAGTTGGGTATTCCTTAAAACATACACTTCTCTTAAGTCTAAAATTTACTTATGATCTTAAAACTACACTTAAGATTAAATATATATTAAGAATAAACTTAAGAATAAACTTAAACTATAAGAATAAACTTAAATTATAGTCTGGTACCTAGTCCAGTGAAGCAAGTGAACAAATATTAATATTTTTATATAGGTAACAATGTATGCACAGTCTAACTATTATTAGCCTGCTACTACCTAAGAAAAAAAACAAATTATTAGTTTTACAACATTTGGATCACACTAACTATTAATTATTAGCCTGCTACTACCTAAGAAAAAAAATTATTAGTTTTACAACATTTAGATCACACCATGATGACCCTGACACAAACAATCACCTCATACTGAACACTTGCATCTTCATCCCTCTACTGTTTGTAGGTTTTTAATATTTTTCAAAGTACAACCCTGCTCTTATTCTACAGGAAGTAAGCATACCTTACCAATGCTGGTTGTCATAACGAAACCTTTGCTGGTTTTAATGTCCAAAGCTCTGACCTTGCCATCTTTGCCAGGATGAATTTTAACTACCCGTGCCATTGGCCAGCGAAGAGGAGATGTGTTTTTGTCACGTATGATAACAAGAGAACCTTCTTTTATATTTAATGTTTCTTTGAACCACTTAGGTCTATTTTGTAATAAAACCAGATATTGTTTATGCCACTGTATCCAAAAACTCTGTACCATTTTAGTGCATTTTTTCCAAAATGATAGTCTATTGATTGGTACATCTGATAAGTCAGGTTCAGGAAATGTTGACAATGATTTACCTGTTAAAAAATGACCTGGAGTCAAATACGAATAGTCTGTCGTATCAGAGGTTGATAATGCAGCTAAAGGACGTGAATTCAATATAGGTACCCTCAATTTGGATTAGAATAGTATTTAATTCTTCATAAGTAGTGATAGTATCTCCTACCACTCTCTTTATATGGTACTTAGTACTTTTTATACCTGCCTCCCAGAGGCCACCAAATACTGGTGAATAACTGGGTATAAATTTGAATTGAATCCCCATTTCAGCAGCATAACCTTGCACCTTACTTTGGTGATTCTTATTAGATTGCAGTTTGTATAAGTCATTTAAGACATTGCTGGCACCTTTAAAGGTACTGGCATTGTCACAATGTATCTCACTGGGCCTATTGCGCCGAGATATAAACCTTTTCAAACAATTTATGAAACTTTCTGTAGTTAAGTCTGTAACTAATTCAATGTGCACAGCCTTTGTTATGAAACATACAAATAAAACTATGTATGCTTTTAATATAAGTGGTTTTCTAACCCGATGCATTTTTATGTGAAATGGTCCACCATAATCTATTCCCACTTTTTCAAATACACGAGAAGGAGATACTCTTCCCTCAGGTAAAGAACCCATTAGCTGTTCTGAAGCCTTTGCTTTGAGTTTAAAACAAATTATGCATTTTTGTATTACATGACTAACTTCTCTTCTACCATTGATGAGATGATATTTTTGATTCAAGTTTGACAACACTAGCTTCTGTCCTGCATGTAATAATATTTTGTGTTCCCTTTCGATAATTGCCTTGGTTACAGTTGATTGCTTTGGTAAAATTATGGGGTGCATTTGCTCATAAGAGAGATTAGAATGCTGTAGTCTCCCTCCAACACGAATCAATCCCATACCATCTACAAAGGGACACAAATGAATTAAATTAGACTTAATAGGATTTTTAGTCAATAAACAGTTTATTTCTTTCATTAAGTGTTGATGTTGATCATGTTTAATAATTATTTTTAATGCATAATCTAATTCGTTAACTTTCAAATAAGAGCATTTAGTTCTCTCCTGAGCAGGCAACCTGCAATTATTTGTAAATCTATAAATATATGCTACCAATTTCTGAAGACGATTGAAGCTATATTTTTTGAAAATATCTAGCTCTTGTTTATATTTGACGACAGCTGAAACATTGGTTTCAGGAACAACCTTTAACAAAGTAAAATTAGTATCATGCCTATAATCTTTACTATGCATATGTTTTGGACCATGCCACCATAACTTGTTGGCTTGTAATAAATGAGGATCCACACCTCTTGATAAACAATCAGCTGGATTATTATTGGTGTTGACATAATGCCATGAACAATGTTTGCTAATTTCTAAAATCCTTGTTACTCTGTTTGCAACATATCTGTCTAACTTTATAGGTGCTAATTTAAGCCAAGAAAGTACTATCATGGAATCTACATATAGGTAAGTATAGATTTCAAATTGATCCTTGATATTTTCTATTATTTTGTGAGCTAAGGTGGCTAGTAATAAAGCACCATTGAGTTCAAGCCGCGGTACTGTCAGCCTTTTAATTGGATTGATGCGTGACTTTGAACACAGTAAGTTCATGTTGACATTTCCTTGTGAATCTATTGTTCTTAAGTATATGCAACAACCATAGGCTTGATTGGATGCATCAGAAAATCCAATTAATTCAATTGATATCATCATGTCAGTTTTAATATTTCTTTCGATAGTTATGTCTGACATGTTCTGTAAATTATTAACAAACTGTTTGAAACATTCATTTAATTTTATGTTTAATGGTTCATCCCAACTGGTTTTTGATAACCAAGCTGCTTGCATTATGATTTTTGCATTGACTAAAATTGGACCAACCAACCCTAATGGGTCAAATATCTTACTGATAAAACTTAATAAATCACGTTTAGAGTATGATTCTAATGTCTGATACTTGGGACACTTAACAATAAAGACATCTTGTTGCACATTATATGAAATTCCTAATGTTTTAATAGTAACATTATTTTTACTGATATCTATTTCACTTAAACTCTGATTTTCCAAAGGAATATCTTGTAATAAACTTGGTTCATTAGAACACCATTTATGAAGCTTGAAGTTTCCTGCTGCTAAAAGTTCAATTAATTCGCTCTTAATTGACAATAACGTTGAAAGGTCATTTGCTCCTAGATTAATGTCATCGACATATGTATTCTTAAGCAAAGCTTGAGAAGCAAATGGATACTTATCTTTAAATCTATGAGCAAGCTCATATAAACACCTTGTTGCTAAGTAGGTTGAACCTTTTAAACCATATGTCACTGTACGTAATTGTATACATTGTGTATTGTCAGCAATGTTAGCTCTCCATAAAATATTCTGAAATTGACAGTGTGCTGGATTCAGCATCAAAGCTCGAAACATTTTTTGAATGTCAGCAATAAGCACAAACTTATAAAGCCTGAATAAAACTAGCGTGCCAAACAAATCATTTTGCATTATTTCACCATTAAGCAAAACATCATTCAGTGAAATGCCTTCATTTGTCTTCATTGATCCATCAAATACAACTCTTAATTTTGTTGTTTTACTTCCTTCATTAATCACACAGTGATGTGGCAGAAAATAAACTAAGTCTGTAGACAAGTTACAGCTTGAAATATCAATATAATGTGCATGACCTAAAGAGATGTATTCTAATATGAATTTTTTATAGGATTCATACAATGTTGAATCTTTCTTTAGCCTTTTTTCTAAGCTTAAATATCTTTTAAGTGCACATGAGAATGAGTCTCCTAACTTCAATTTAGTTAAATCTTGTTTGAAAGGTAAGTCAACTTGAAACTGGTTATTTTTAAGTTCTACAGTTTTTTGAAATATCTCCTCAGCAAGCCTTTGTTCAGAGCTTGCTTCAGAGTACACTTCAGGTACCTTTTCACATTCCCAAAACTTTTCAATATTATTATTTAATATTTCGAGACCTTTTTTGTGAAGACAAACATGGCTTGAAAGACTTGCTGACCCACTGACGTGGTCAACTGTACTATTAGAAACTTCAGCAACCACATAACCAAAGCGTGTGTTTTGCAAGCATAGGTTCCCCGGAATAGATAGAGGAATTTGTTCACGCAATAACAGCTGGAAAAATATGTTGCAGCCCAGCAGCATGCTTATTCTTTGGGATTTATAAAATTCTTTATCTGCCAGCCTTACATGGGAAGGAAGCTTTAAATTGTGTACATTTACATCAAATTGTGGTAAGTTACAGGTGATGTCTTTGACAACACAGCAGTTGACGGAAGTACTAAAACTATCATCCAATGAAGATATACAAAATTCAGCGTTGCAAGCAACATCCTGTTTTCCATCACCTATCCCCTGTACAATGGCCCGTGCAGCATATAAGTTGCAATTAATTAAATCGGCAATGTCAGATACAATGAACGACACCTGGCTTCCAGAGTCTAATAACGCTCGGACATAGATAGCCTGACCATCTTTTTTAAGTAACTTTACCTTTATTGTGGGCAATAAAACATTGTCACCACGCCTTGCAATTAAGGCAATAGAATTATCAACATTTTTAGCTTCTATAGTTGCATTTGAGACATGGGTCTCTGATGATATAGCATCATGCAGTAAGCTATTATGCTTTGATTTACATGTCACACACTTGAATTGCATCTTGCATGTGCCTTTGTGTGTATTTAAACATAATTTGCATAAATTGTTTTTTGTAACAAAGTTTAAACGATCAGCAGTATTTGCAAGCTTAAATTGAGGACATAAGTATAATTTATTACATCCCTTGTTGCAAAACTTACATTTTTGGGATGAAGACGCATGTGTTCCAGCTAAACATTTCAAATTGCTCCTTTCATTCCTCTTTCCTTGAACATCATCTGCACTGGTAGACTCCAGAGCAGTAGCCCGTTGATCTAGAAAGGTTAAAAGTATGTTTAACGTAGGTACTTGTCCCTGTGTTTCCACAAAGAACCCCTTGAGAGTATACATATCAAGTTTTCTCTGCATTATGGTCAACAAAATATGATCCCAATGTTCTATAGGTACATCTAAGTTTTTTAAAGCTCCTGTGTGCTGCCTTAATTGACAAACAAGCTGCCTTAGGCCCACAGAAGTACACTTCTTTATAGGATTTAAGTCCAATATGCTTCCTATGTGGTAATTAATTATTTTAGGCTTGTCATCATAGCGTTGTTTGAGCAACCTTAATGCCTCCTTATAATTTTCTGAAGTAAGACTTAAATGTATAATAATTGATAAGGCATCACCCTCTATAAGAGATTTCAGGTAGTAAAACTTTTCACAACTATTAAGAGTTGTGTTATTATGCACCACGCTTGTAAAAAGTTCTATAAAATTATAAAAATCGCCCACCTGGCCGTTGAATTTGGGAATTTCTATTTTAGGCAATCCCTTGAACCCATTGTTATTCTCACCACCTTTGCTGATAGGCAAGGAATGTAGAATTGCTGTTGCCGCAGACTTCTCTCGGATACGCTGGTTCAGACAGCTTAAAAGATACAAATAATTATCTTCTACTGCATCAAAATTATCTACAGAGTCAGGATTTAAGACTTGAATTTCTAAATTTAATTCCGAGTAATTATTAAAGCACTCAACTAACCTGTCTTTTTTAACAATCATTTCGTCTATAGAAATTTTTTCAAAGTTAGCATCACTCACAAATTGACCAATTTTTGTGATGCAGCCTTTGTTCTGACCGCGCGTTGCAACTAACTTCGCTAATTCCCGAGCCATGTTGTGCAATCGTAATAATTAACAATATTTTAAACTGTTCTAAGGCTATTTCAACGACAATTAAACCACTCAATATTATTAATGCTAACGAAAGTAACTCGAGCTCGACTGCTTCCCGAATGCAAAATGGCGGCCGTGCGCTGCGCTGACGCCGAACGCCCGCGCCGATACAATTTTCGGTTTTCTGATAGATAATCTGTGGTTTTCTGTTCCGTCGCACGTTGGGGCGCGTTCCGATTCTAGCAGCGCTGCGATGCAAATCCGCAGCATGTATCGGTGTGATGTGATTTAGTTGCTCTGTCCTATTTTCCCGTTATGAGTAGGAGAAGGACAGAAATATAACACACGTAATCACGTATCCGTGTGCAAATTAAGTACATACCATACCAGGTTCTTCTTTTTATAAAAAAGGATAGCGTTGCAATTATTGATGCACGATTGTAGGTTGTAGATCAATGATCTTCGAGACACGGAGTGGCGCAGCAATGCAGACAGCCAAATAACCTCCGCAGCAGCAATGCCGCCGGCAGACACGTAGCAAGGCAGAACGCGCGCCGTCTTCTTGAGTTCTTGAGCCACGCCGACACGACGAAAGGGCTTCCCACGAACGATATAGTTTATTTCCGCGAAGGACCAATTTATGTGGCGTGCTGGTATTAAATTAAACCACATAAAAAGCTTAATAATGGACTGTATTTTGGATAGGTAAATTTTCGTGTACAATACGCGTGTCGGTCTTACGATAGCTAGCTTAACACCATAGACAAACATCAATATTACAGATCAACAGTGTGGCCACTTTCCAAATAGTATCTATGGTTCGTTTATTGGAACGAACAATAAGTATGTTTATCAGTTGTCTAGTATCCATAACACAAGCTCTGCTTAGCTTGGGACTAGATGGCGTTGTGTGATAGTTGTGGAATATTATTATTATTATTATAGTTTGGTAATATTTTCTGCAATATTGATTCATTTTGAGTTGTTCGATTATTCAAGATAAAATTGTGACAATTTTCGTTCATTTTTTTTTGTTGAAAAGAGCTGCATTTAGTGCTACAACATTCTTCACGAAAGAGTAAGTAAGACAATAATACTTAATAAGTTTTATTTGTTTATTCAAGACTAGCTGATGCCCGCGACTTCGTTCACGTGCAAATTATAATGTCTGTTAATGAGTGGTCTTAAGCGCAACTGAGCATGTGGTCTGGGGTTTGATTACCGAGACGGGCAAAAGGTTTTCTCAGTAGAGGCACAGAATCTGTGGTAGAGGCCGCAGAGTCTGGTTTTGTGCCCGTTTGATAGCAATAGCCAAAATTTGGAAAAACGTGCATATTATTTAAGTTCATTATCTGTTGGCACTGGATGGGGACATTCTTCTGAAAATATATTTTTCCACCACAGTGATGGCGACGCCTATACTCCATATAGCTGCACAGCTGGGCGATTGATTGTGGTGCTGGTCCCGTTTTCGATTCCCGCACAGAACAAAGAAATGTAATTTTAATTTCATTTTTGTTTTGAACTTTTGAGAGATTTTTTCTTACTGTGCTGTGTACATTGGTAATTTTTTTTATCTATTCACGGAAAATATTCACACCGTGATTCATAAAATGGTGTCAAATGAACAACGCCATCTCTCAAAGATGAAGTTAAACTGCAAAAAAATAATGCATGGAAAGTGAACACACACTGTAGCAAAGTAGCATCATTTAGACTAATTAAGAGTACCTATTGGTGCCGTAACTTTTTAAAAAGGTGTATTATTTATTAGTACCGTTTTAATGCAATAGATGTCGTTGAAGAGATTATCAGTTCTTCAAATTCATATAATATCTATCAGATATCAGTATCGGATTACAATGAAACAAAATCTAAAACCCTAATCACACAGACAAATTAAAACAATATTTTTTCTAAATAATTTGTTCAATTTACAGAAACTCCACGCCTGCAGATTTATTATAATATGTATTTAGATTTATAATCACCTAACTCTATTTTGAATAGTTTTTTTTTAGTAATTCAGTGAATGTCTTTCTAGGGCGTCTACTATGGACTATGCTATGCAACGTTGATACCAAAAAAATATTTATAGATTTGAAAATCATAAAGCATCAAAATAAAAATAAATAGTACTCACAAAAAGTGAAAACCGAGTGGGGATCGAACTCGCGAACATGTTGAATATTTTTGGAAATCTCACAACATTATAAAAAAAATACAAAAAGAAGACACTGGCTGAGATTTGAACTTACGTACATTTGTTTACGGGGAGGTCGCCAAACCGTTACGCTACTGACATCGGTGACGAACAGTTCGAAATAGCCGTTCTATTGATATAAATAGTATGACAGATATCAGCTGTCAAACCGTTGGGGCATATGGACATATTGCAATATTGGTCACCCCCCTTAGTAATTATAGCGATATTATGTAGCCCATTTGTAATTCCAGACTATAATCTATCTCTGTGCCAAATTTCATTCAGATTCGTTGAGCCGTTCTGGCGTGAAAATAGGATAGTGTAGCTGGGATCTTGGAGTTCCACATCAGGTGTTCCAGATCTTCAAATTTATTGTCTGAGCAGAAAATGCTCATCACGTGGAACAATTTTTGCTATGGTACCATTTTTGTATCTCTTATAGTTAAGCTGGTCTGTTGCAGTTCTGCATCAGGTGTTCAACTTTCCAAGATAAATTATAGCCTATATGTTGCCCAGACCTAATACCTATACAACTAAAAAAAAATCATTCAAATCCGTCGAGTAGTTCCGAAGATTAGCGTGTACAAACAAACAGACATAATTTTTTTTTTGGATTCGTGCTCTATTACTGTTCCTAAACCCCCCTCAATTATTATTTTTTCAATATATTCAATGTACAGACACAGTTTTTTTACTGTTTTATTATATGTATATAGATAGGAATAACAAAATCTTTTAATATATTTACGAAATAGGCTAAATATTGCTTAGAAACAAAGTTCATTAATTTACTTCGATCAATAATGTACTAGATTCCCGATAAGCGCTTCAAAAACGGCCCGAAATATAAGACCACAAACGTATTTGTGGTCTTATTTCAAATCAGTATGGTCCAATCATAGCCAACATTAAGACGTCAAAATACCGCAGTATGCGTTCAAAAACTGCGTAAATAACCACCGTAACACCAAGGTTTTGGAAGGAATATCTTTTTTTCGGTAATTTAATATCATTATGTGCTTTTTCATAATATTTAAACATAATTAAACTGTAAATATAATTAAATCAGCGAATACTATAATTGTTTGGCCAATGTTTGCTACAACGCACCAACTATTGTATCATGTTCTTGAACAGGGAACGCTAGTTCCGCAATAGAATAAGCACGACATTGTACACAAAATGCTTATAACCGTATTGCTTAGAGTTTAAGTTTCATTTTAGAATGAATATTTTTGTACTGATGACTTTTTACTTTGGAGCGACATTTAAAATGTTTTGCTTCTAATCTTTCTCCGATGAAAGGGCTTAAATAATATACTTTACAATGAAAATTAAACGTTATGTTTAAGTGTTAAGGTTTATAATCATCTGATGTTGTTAATAATATTGAACTTTTTTCTAAGATGCTATGTAGATGTTTACGTGTGTGCAAACGTGGCCACTTGAGCGACTTAGTTTTGTTCCTGATGCTTAATCTAGTACTATTATTGATCGAAGTTAATTTAGAACCGAAAGCGAGTTAAGTTACTTTTAACGATATAATATAATTATAACGTGTTTTGATTGTTTTTTCGCTGCCTCCTGGCTCATTGCATAGGGACTTATACAACCGCGATGTCCCGGGTTCGAATCCTGGGTCGAGCAGTAAACGTGGTAATCGTCATTTCTAATTTAGAAAAGTCGTAATAGCAACTCGGAGTTAAACATTGTGCCCGATGAACAGCAAAGGGCAATCAATCAATCATTTATTGCATATCACATGTGTTTTTACAAGATCTTAATAATAATAAAATAGTTCACATGGACCCTGTCGGGCACAACAATTTGTTACATTAATGATAGTAGCAGTAATTAAACATTAATAAACAGTAATTAGACATTTGGAAAATTCGTTTATAAGTAAGCAATATCATAGGAAAAAATTAAATTAAAAATTAAGTAAAATAATAAAAGTCGGCAAATAGAAATCAAATACAGTCAAGTGCATCATGTCAATAAAAATAAAATAATAATCAAAATACAATCACAATAAAATGTCAAAGATAATTCTCTAATACAAAATGTCAATAAATAAAACCCAAAATTCAATAAATAAGCAGAAAAACTTAGTCCAATATGATGTCACCGTTAAATCAAATTATAGTCAAACACAAATAATAATCCAAATTCAATCATGTTATAGAAATACTGTAATACATAATGTCAATAAATAAAAACTAAAATTCAATAAATAAGCAGTCAACGTTAGTCCATTATGATGTCATCATTAAAAAAATCATTCAATGTGTAATAACAATTGTCAATTAATAATTTTCTGACTCGTTTTATAAATATTTTGTCATTTTGTTCCATTCGTATCGCATTTGGAATTTTGTTATAAATTTTAATTGATGAAACGTAAGGGCTAGTGCTGTGTAACTTTAACTTCGATTGGGGTAACACGAGGGTATTCTCAAATCGTGAACGCGGTGCATATCGGCGAGGCTGGTCAGAGATGTTAACGTAGAATTTCGAATATTGTCTTACAAATTTACAGGTTTCTAGAATATAAATTGATGTCAAAGTTAAAATGTCCAGTTTCTTGAAATGAGGTCTACAACTTTCGTCGTTTTCACTATGGACCAATATCCTGATACATTTTTTTTGTAGTATGAACAACTCTTTGACATCAACACTATTTCCCCAAAGGATTATTCCGTATTTTAGCCACGCGTACGCATAAGCATAGTAAGTGGATAGGGCAGTTTTTAAATCTGTTGTTTTTTTCAGCTCACGTAGTGCATATATGAAACTAGATATTTTTGATTTAATTTTCTGAATATGTGCTTTCCACGTCATATGAGTATCTAGCTCTAGACCTAACAAGGTAAAAGTATCTACACATTCTACTTTAGTACCTTCTAATGTAAAATTTATATTTAAGGGTTTTTTTTTATATGGCCTAAATTGCATAATTTTGGTTTTTAGGAAGTTAATTTCTAAGTTATGGTCTTTCATCCAATCTTGAATAGTTAACATAATTCTATTTAATGTGTCATGTAAGCGTTGGGTGTCATTGCAAAAAGTCATTATCGAAATGTCATCAGCGAACAATACGCAGGGTTCCGTCATAATTTTAGGGAGATCGTTGATGTAAATCAAGAACAATAAACACCCTGCTACACTACCTTGAGGAATTGAAGTTGTAACACACATCTGATTTGAACGTATATGGCTGAGTTGCCCAGTGTTATGATCCCAATGGTCAATTTCTACGTATTGCTCTCGGTTTTGTAAGTAAGATGCGAACCATTTATGTGCTATTCCTCTAACGCCGATACCATGAAGTTTGTCAAGTAGAATATTATACAGTACTTTATCGTAAGCCTTTGTCATGTCGAGTAAGATTCCAATAGCGTAATTTTTATTATTTAAAACGTCCAATATTGTTTGTGAGAATTTATATGTTGCTAAAACTGGGCTCGCCCCTATAACGTATCCATGAGACCTTAAAACATATCCGGCGGTTACTACAGGCATGATGCTATGCTGTGTTGTGGTGTAGAGTGGTAGGTACGGAGTGCGCGTGGCATGACATGGCACGGCATAGTATGGTGTGGTTCGTTATTTTATGAATTGTTCTTATTATTTACAGTGCCGAATCCCCGTACCTTACAAATACCATCCCCGTACCAAACAAGTTAATGAAGATATTACACAATGTGAAATACCTACGACTTCAACTTCCATACAATTCACTGAAAAGGAATTCAATTCATTTTATCTCCCAAGCCTAAAGATTTATCTAATGTCAGTGAAGACTTTTGCTCAGATGATAGTGTGAAGGATCCTGATTATGTAGATATCGATACTTCCTGTTCTACAAAGAGGTCTCTTTTGAGAAATGAGTGGAATAGATTTTAATGAAAAACAATATGACAATTTCAGTAACGATGTTTCCACCATAAACCAAACAAGTTCAACATACCTATGCCGATAGCCCCCATGCAAACAGAATCTAGTAGCAGTTCAAGCAATGGATCTAGTTCATCCAGCTCAAGCAAAGGATCTAGTTCATCAGATTCCGAGAGTTCATCAGACGATGAATTGAATAATGAACGTTTAACAGCAGTGGTTCAGTCTACGGTAAATATATTTCCTGCAACAGCTAACTGCATCGAAGATGATACTTCTCGCTATGATTCGATTGAGCCAGTAGCTTCAACTTCACGTTCTACAGCTAATACACCTCCAACTTCTTTGGAACTTACTTCTAATACCAATTCTATACAACATCTTGATTGTGAAGACAATATCAGCTCAAATAAAGGACGAAAACGAAAATCTACACTGGTACAACTGGTTGCGTAACAAGGCGAAAATCCTAAGAAACTCTGGTAAGTCCTATATAGCCAATTCTAAAAAAGGAAAAACCGTTGTGCCTGCAAAGTCTCTAAAACCAACGTGTACTGATAAATGCAAACAAAAGTGTACTCAGAATATTACAGAATCACAGCACAAAGAAATTTTTGAATGCTTTTGGGGCATGGGAGATTTGCAAAGGCAACGAGAGATATACAAGATGCATAACAGTAACCGGGGGAAAAACAATGCTTTTTATTTGACCATTGATAATGAGAGAATTCGAGTGTGTAAAGTATTTTTTAAAGCTACGCTAGATATAACTGATGCCTCTATCCGAACTGTTCTTCAAAAGAAAAAGAATTCATGTGGCATGTTAGATTTGGATAATCGTGGCAAACACAGCCAACATTTTCATTTAGATCCGGCTATTAAAGAAGGTATTATTCAACACATCAACTCAATTCCAAAGATTGAAAGTCACTACTGTCGTGCAGACACAAAAAGACTTTATATTGATGGTGGCAAAACTGTAGCAGACTTACATAGGGATTACGAACTCGACTGTCAGTCAAAAAGTCTACCAAGCGCCAATTATCTTATGTATTACAGGATCTTTAGCAACGAATTCAATATTGCCTTTTTCCAACCGAAAAAGGATCTGTGAGGAATGTACATCATACAGTAATGCCACAGAAAACGATAAGGTAGAACTAAAGGAAAAGTTTGATAGGCATTTAAAAGAGAAGGATTTGTCAAGGCAAAATAAAGAAGATGACAAAAAATTTACTCCTGATAACTGTATTGTAGCGGTTTATGATCTTCAGGCTGCAATGCCTTGTCCTAGAGGAGATGCATCAAACTTTTATTACGTATCAAAATTAAATACGTATAATTTCACAATATGCGATATCAAATCTAAAGACACTGCATGTTATGTCTGGCATAAAGGTGAAGCTAAACGCGGTGCTATAGAAATAGGATCTTGTTTGCTCAAATACATACAGAATTTAAAAATTAAAGCTGAAGAACTGGATTCAAAATTAGATATAACTTTTTATTCCGATAATTGCTGCGGCCAGCAAAAGAACCAGTACAGAACAGAACCAGTACAGTACAGTAAAAAACCAGTAAAAAAAATAGCTCTTTATGTATATGCGGTTTACCATCTCGATTTTATTAATACAATACCCCACAAATACCTTATAAAAGGGGACACCCAAAATGAGGGTGATAATGTCCACTCCCTCATTGAAAGAGCAGTAGGTAAAGCTCTGAAGTCTGGGCCCATATATACACCTGACCAGTATGTGCACATTATAAGAAATGCTAAAAAATCTGGTAAAGCATATCAAGTAAAAAAAATAGTAAAAAACTAAAACCCGACTACGACAAAAAACCGACGCTGAAAAAGTATGAAACAAGATTTTCAGGATAGAACAAAAAGAAAAGCCGTAGTCACACGGTATTAAAGTGTTTAGGTTGGTACCTATAACGTGTGACTATGGCTTTTCTTTTTGTTCTATCCTGAAAATCTTGTTTCATACTTTTTCAGCGTCGTTTTTTTTTTGTCGTAGTCGGGTTTTAGTATTTTACTTTTTTTTATTTAAACAATTTTGGTGTTAGTTTTTTTTCACTCTTGACTTTTTGTCCACTAGAGGGCGTGATTTTAAATTTGAGCAATATTTTGGAAATGTACAAGTGAGGCCCTTTCAAATGATACCAAGCACGGCGTATTTATCTCCATATTTATTTTTTAAGCCTTACTTTTTGTCCGCTAGAGGGCGTGATTTTAAATTTGAGCAATATTTTGGAAATGTACAAGTGAGGCCCTTTCAAATGATACCAAACACGACGTATTTATCTCCATTTTTATTTTTTAAGCCTTACTTTTTGTCCGCTAGAGGGCGCCAAATTGCTTTTTGTGACACGTCACGTAGCCTATGTTCAGCGGAAAATTAAGACGGTTCTAACGATACCTCATATGTCGAGTTCCGATAAGTGGATTAGAAGCTATGAGGGAACAGATGAAGATACTCACATACATACATACATAGCCAGTCAAAATCATAACCCTCCTTTGGCTTTGCCGTAGTCGGGTAAAAATATTGTACCAAGATTTTATAAACCGTTTTTAGAGAATCTCTAATTTTTAAAGCACCTGAAGAAGACTGATTATGCGATAGTTGCCAAATACATAGTTTTAAGAGAAGAGACTTTTTATGTTTATGGTTTCTATGAAACTAATTATTTTTGAAAAGCAAAAGTTTGTTAGAATTTTTTAATGTTTAAGTGTAGTTCATAATGTTCCTAATTATTTTAAGTTAGTTGATATTTTTTATGTTTATTATTCATAATGTTCCTAAATATTTCTGAATAGAAAAACTTTGTTTTTATGTTTATGGTTCATAATGTTATTTTTCCTAATTACTTCTAAAACGCATAATAGATAATTTGTCTGTTAGATTTGTTTTATCTTTTGTGGTTCCCAATATTTTGAATGTTAAGGTTAATGTGCGTACTGGTAGGTATCTGGGTAACGGTCATACTGCAAGTTGTTACAAAATGTGGACTATTTTGATGTTCCTATTAGTTTTTTATGTAATATATTTTGTATGACAGAATTTTCTTCTAAAAATACTTTTCAACAGGTTTGTTTAATCTCTGAATTTCATGTTAATTAGCATAATGCACTAATATAATAAACAGAAATGTGTTATTCTACAGAAAAATTCGTTCCGATGGCTTCAACATAAAACTAATAAATTGATTTGGGTTTGAACATACTTTTCATTAATATTATCTTAATCGTAATTGTGTTACTATTACAGATTTTTTTTAATTTCTTGTAATCATATTACCAGTTATACCATTATAAAAGTAAAATTGAGAACTACTCTAGTATATTATTTTGATTTATGTTCCTATTCATGAAAATATACCAAAACTCATTTTGTAACAAGTCGAATAGAGCATCGTTTTTAATTATTAATTAAGGTATTCGCAGCTCAAAACCTAAATATTTAGATTTTAATTAAACCTTGATTAATGCTCTTTCGATTTATACATTCTATTCTTCTATTGATCAAATACAGGAAAAGTTATGACAGTAAATATTTTGTTTAATTTTCAAATAGCTTACCCTGTAAAATGTGTTTTTTGGATTGTGCGTTTATTCGTGCAAAGCAGCGGTATGATATTGATTATTATTATTCTTGTAATACCTACCAACATCTACCTATCTTCGTGTTTCTATTAGTTGTATATGTTTCATCATCATCATCATCATCGCTAATAAATCTATCATTACCTACTCACCTACTTAATTTGAAAAATAAAAACCTATATTATTATAAGTATTATAGTATCTATATAATATAATCAAACTAAAATGACGAGTGTAGGTGTGTGTATGTGTATTGTGTGTGTATGTATGACGTGTGTGTGGGTGTATGTAGTATGTCGTTTTATAGTATTTTGTGTGTACATGCAGCGACAAAGAAAGCTCATCCTCCAAACAGCGCCATCTTTGAGAAATTCTTGTAACTGCTATGATTCAAACTAGAAAAAAAAATGTCGGTGCGCACTCAAGCATCGCGCGACGGCTTGTTATTATCAAACGCATCCTATCCTACATATATGTGGATAGTTTCACCTCCAATCGTGTTCTACAAACATTATCTTATTTTACATACTTCTAAAACTCACTAACAACAGAATTTAAATGAAAAAAAAAACTTTAGGCCTAAGTGAGGATCGAGCCTAGAACATTTTTATCACGAGTCAAGCTGTTATACCACTGCGCCGATCTGTTACTTAACATGGCGTCCAAATTCATCGATATGTTTAAGAATCATCCATCACAATATTCATACCAGTCGTTTTGTATCTTTTTATAGATAATGAAGAAGATTGAAGGTAAGCTTATTATTTTATTAAGTTAAACATACCGTCGCATTATAGCATAAATACTCGCCTGCTTGTGAATAACGCCTCATAGTTCTTATAATTACGATAAATCATGCCTCGATTGAGTAACTTTCTAAAATTGAAAATAATCGTCCTTTGGGAACGAAATCAAAGTTTAAAGAGTATTGCTCGAGAATTAAATGTCGACGTAAGTGTAATCTTAAATAAAATTCGTTTATATTTTAAAAGTTTTTTTCCACTAGAAATCTAACTTTTTAATTTGCTTGCTTCTAGAGAAACACAGTTCTTTTATGGGTGCGACGGTATCAAGAAACTGGTGAAGTGAAGTGTAACCGCCAAGGGCCACGTCCGATTGCTTACACAAATCAATCCAGCCGCCATCGTGACATTGTTAATAGCCATATTATTGGTCGAAGTATACCATGGATCCTTTCACAACCACCCGATCTAGTGCTATACGACATGGGATTTCGCTTGCCACTGTCCGTAGACATGCAGCTGGGATTCATTATTATAAACCTGCCAAAAAAATCGAGCTAACAGAAGCACATCGTCAAGCCAGAATAAGATTTGCGACCCAGTATTTGAATTTCGATTGCGAAAATGAAATAGTGATTTTTACTGACGAAAAAACGTTTAAGTCCGATAAATACTGTGGAGAAAACCAGGCGAGCGCTACAGTTCTAAAAATGTTTTACCTTTAAGGACTAGTGGCAGGTTAACACTGGGTAAGCAATAACTAATTTTAATTAATATGTATTAACATTTACCACTTGATTAAAATATATCAACGATTTACTTACAAACATTAGTAATTATTGTAGAAATAAGACTCGGTAAGACTTCAGACTAGTTTAATGGTAGACACGTTGCAGACACAGAGATAGGTAGTGTCCTGGTCAAGGCAGATAAATAGAAGGGGCGTTGACAGCTGACACACAGATATATATATGACGAAGGTAGCTCAACTGTTTCGGGTACATAGTTGTCAGAGTCCAAGTTCAGCATGGCGGAGGTACGAAATAATAGTCTCAACACTGATTACAACCGCCTATTTATTTACTTCCGATAACAAATTAACAAAATCTCAAACGATCAAGTCGATGGAAACGGATTAAAGTACGGAAACGCGGTAAGTTCGATACAGGCGGGCAGAACAACCGTTCGCGCTCGTCTCTCACCAAAAAGTAACGTCCCTCCAATCAAATGCGTCTAATGTCAACGTCAACCGACCACTGACCACTGACGTTTGACATATCACAACTGACATTTGACATATGACAACTGACAGCTGTCAAACCAGACCTGCCACGCTCTGTATCGACCTCACCCAAACTCACTGCTTGACGTTTCCGAGTTTTCGGACAAACGATGATAGATGGCGTTATTCTAAATTGTCAACTCTAAATATTGTGCCTCGGTGTTGTATCTGCGACACGGCCATCTTGACATTTCACACGTCCTCGTGTGAGGTATCTGCAACAAGAATTCACGGAAAGTAAATCGTCCCTTACTCGGCCTCCCTGACCAAGACGTCGGAGTATTAACACACACACACAATTCAAAACAAAATTTTGTTCTGATCCATAATCTCATCAAATCTCATAAAGAAAATCTCAACATTGAAATCAACATTCTTCAAGAATCATCAACTTTCGACCGAATCTAGTATCCGATCAAATCCAGTATGCAATGCTCTGCTCGGTACCATACAACACACACAGCTTCCAACAGGCAACCATGGGACCTCCATTCGGTACCCAACCTCAACACATCTCATTGCCTCCATCCGGCAACCATGGGACCTCCATCCGGTACCCAACATCAACTCAACTCAACACATTGCCTGTATTTAGCACCTTTAGCTACATTGCCATGCTGGACGTTGGTCAGAGCCCTCAAGTAAACACTTACACGCGTGCAGCAACGAACAGCATTGCAATGTATGCAATCCGAGTCACTTGCATACTACATTTGCATCTTTTACCTCTCACTTAAGGTCTGACCCCTTCATCATCACCCGATCTCGTTTTGTCAGTGTCTATTGTGTCAAAGTCAAATTTACAGTCAGCAATTGCGTCACATGTCACAATTGACCGTATTTTCTCAAATCGTATCTCATTTGATGACATTATGAACCAAAACTAATCGCAAATAATTGTCGGGTAAAACGTGAAATAGAATTTTTAAAACAATTCCATCGGTCTCAACAGAAGTCAAAATTTGTACAGTTGACCTTACAGAAGTCTGCCCAATACCAGTCGTTCGGCCATTCCTGGCCCAAGTGGGTAGGGAATAAAAGGTATTCTGGTCAAAATCATTACTAATGAAATCAAAACAAACTCTTTCTCCCAAAGCTGACATGTCGAACAACACCCATACTCATTTAAATAATAGGAAACTCATTAAAATATTGCAGTGCTCATACTCTGACCTCTATCCGGTCTTCATCATCACACTTATAGCCTCCATCCGGCCATAAGCATCAAAACAATCGACCTCCATCCGGTCTTCATCATCACACTTATAACCTCCATCCGGTTATAAGCATCAAACCAATCGACCTCCATCCGGTCATCAACACGTAACCTCCATCCGGTTACATACACAACAGGCAACCTCTATCCGGTCACCTTCACATGTAACCTCCATCCGGTTACATACACAACAGGCAACCTCTATCCGGTCACCTCCACATGTAACCTCCATCCGGTTACATACACAACAGGCAACCTCTATCCGGTCACCTCCACATGTAACCTCCATCCGGTTACATGCACAACACCATCAAGATAATCATTTCGAGCCTTTATCAAAATATTTTTTAAAGTAGGGTTGTTCAACATGTTACTTTATTTTTCCTATAACGTTACAGGTTATAAGAAAACTCATACTAAGCTAGGTACTTTAAATGTCAAGTTGACCACTTAGTATTTACGAACGAACGAACGAAATTCTAACGAAACATCTTTAACAACTGTATTGAAATCAATTTGAAAATTAGAAGCATATTTGAGCTTATTTGAAACATCACAACATAACCTAACGACCTTTTCAAGACACAAAGAACACTCGCACCTCATACTAACGTTAAATCCTTGTTGTAAAATCTCAAGGCCAATTAAAATATCATTTTTAAAACAACTATCTGGTACAACATGAAACAAAATTTTTAATCGTAAATCACGACCTCAGAAAATAATTGTAAGGTACAGACTATCATGACCTATCCCGGGTCAATTTACAATGTTGTTTACACGCTTGCCACTGAACTGTGACGAAACATTATTTTTGATCAGAGAGCATTCGGCTCCAGAAACATAATAAAATGGGTACGACTCACCAAGATTCATAGGCACACTGCTAGGATTGCTCACATAGCAAACTTCAACACGTCGCTCGCTATGTGCCACTGCTGCAGGCTGCAGGCACTGCTTGGTCAGCCTGCTGCGCCGCCGCGCTGCCAACCGCGCGCCGCCAAGCCGCGTCCCGCCGCCGCGCCGCCGGCGCCGCTGCCGAAGTAAATTCTCAGCGCACCGTGACGTCATCGCACCATTCTTCGTATTTTCTTCAGCTCGAGTGAATCCCGGTTCTGATGTCGCATCAGGGTCTTCGCGATCGTCATCACCATACGGGGCACTCCAGACTATAAACAGCTCCTTAAAATTGCTCCATTTCATCCCAGGACAAGATATGGACGACCGCCATGACGAAACTTCTCCCATGAGTCTCGTGGAATTCGCTGCGTCCCCTGTAGGCACGCCACAGCGCCGGTTTCACGGCGCTGCTGTCTTCACAGCACCCCGGCGGTCCATCCCCACCAGGTGAGACCAACGGTTACCCGGAGGAGGCCCAGCGGAGGACGACCAGCGACGGAGGTGCCGACTTACGACGCACCTACAGTGGATGTGTGACTCCCGTCCGTCCCGTGTCTCCCACGAGTGCGCGGTTCAAAGCAATCAACAACGATGCACCTTGACTATTCAGATCGATAACACACATGTCGGCTGTTGCCAACCAAGCCCGCGGGACAATATTCCGTTTTTCAGGGTCAAAATGCGGTAGGCGAATATTCATACCCGCAAAAGGTGATTGCATTGCTTGCACAATAGTCATAAAGTTTTTGTTTATTTGCTCGAACAGAAAACACCACATTTCCGTTTCTATGTCACTTTCAGACGCACGCGCATTGTCTTTACACTTTTCCGGCCTAGTACTGTCACTTACACTATGTAGGCGTTAAAGTTACATACCACTTCTGATGACGAAGGTAGCTCAACTGTTTCGGGTACATAGTTGTCAGAGTCCAAGTTCAGCATGGCGGAGGTACGAAATAATAGTCTCAACACTGATTACAACCGCCTATTTATTTACTTCCGATAACAAATTAACAAAATCTCAAACGATCAAGTCGATGGAAACGGATTAAAGTACGGAAACGCGGTAAGTTCGATACAGGCGGGCAGAACAACCGTTCGCGCTCGTCTCTCACCAAAAAGTAACGTCCCTCCAATCAAATGCGTCTAATGTCAACGTCAACCGACCACTGACGTTTGACATATCACAACTGACATTTGACATATGACAACTGACAGCTGTCAAACCAGACCTGCCACGCTCTGTATCGACCTCACCCAAACTCACTGCTTGACGTTTCCGAGTTTTCGGACAAACGATGATAGATGGCGTTATTCTAAATTGTCAACTCTAAATATTGTGCCTCGGTGTTGTATCTGCGACATATACATTATGTAGGGATGACCATAATATTAACTTACTAAATAGTGATGTTACAACATCCCCCTTGTTGAGTTTCATTTAACTCTAGACTTACAATCATTTAAGCGTACCAACTAATGAGACTATACATTTGACAAAGCTTACCTAATGGTAAGCTTTGTCAAATGTATAGTCTCTTATTGCTAGACAACAACTTAATTTAAGGTTAATTATTTTTAATCTAATGTTTCTTAATTTATTGGTTAATTAAATTTAATCTTTAATCTAATTTAATGTAACTTAATCAATTTCTTCTATTAACCTTCTTGGAGGTTTTACAATGCGACCAGACCTAGTTGTTACTGGTTGTGATGGGGTTCCTTGGGGTCCAGACTCCTGTCTGTCACCTTCCTCTCTCCCCTGTGAGGAGTTGGCTCGCATAGGAGGGTTTGCACAGCTATGAGAGTACTTATGTCTTAGGTGAATTCTATTTCTCCTATACTTGACACCATTAACATCCTCAACTACATATGACCTATTGTTCATTAGTCTCTGTTTAACAATTGCTTGCTCCCAACAGCTTGTGGGGCTTCTTTTAAAGTAAACATGGTCATTATGGTGTAGCATTGACAATGGCTTAGCATTTCTATTGTAATACTTTGACTTATTTTCATTATTTCGTTTGACTGTTTCTTTATAATCTTTAAATGTTACTACTTTTGGTTTCAATTTTTTATATGACACTGGTATGTTATCTCTTAAGTTTCTTGACATTAATAATTGTGCTGGTGACGACAAGTTATTTTTTGGTGTGTTTCTATACTGCAATAAAGCTATGTAAGGGTCTGTTTTATTTTCTTTACTTTTCCTTAACATATTTTTAATTATTTTTACAGAACTTTCTGCTTGACCATTAGACTGAGAGTGATATGGGCTAGTTACAACATGTTCTATGTCCCATTCCTGTAAAAAGTTTCTAAATTCTAATGACTGAAAAGGAGGACCACCATCGGACACCAATGACAATGGTATTCCATGACGAGCAAATATTGACTTGAGATGTATAATGACATTTTGTGCTGTACTGTTTTTGTTCAGAAGTGCTATCTCTATGTACTTTGAGTAATAGTCTGTGACAATCAAATATACTGAACCATCAAAATGCATTAAGTCTATTCCCACTTGTTGCCATGGATATTTACAAATTTCATAATTTTGTAGTGGTTCCTTTTGGTTGTTTGGTTTAAATTTTGCACATACTAAACATTGTTCTACCATGTTTTTGATATTACTTGACATATTTGGCCAATAAAGTGATTCTTTTGCTAATTGCAGACTTTTACTTATACCTTGGTGACCTTTGTGAATTTTTTCTAACATTATTTTATGCATTGACTGTGGTACTATTAATTTTGAACCTTTGAACACTAAATCTTTTATGACATGAATTTCGCCTTGAATATTCCAGTATGGTTTGACCAACGGATTTACATTGTTCTTGTTTTTTGGCCAACCTTCATTATAGAATTTTTTTAATAACTGCAGGGAGTCATCCTTTTTGGTTTCCTCTGCTAGTTTTGTACTATATTCTTTTGTTATAGCTAAATTTGCATACATTAAATTGACATGACAAGACATTTCTGATTCATTTTCAGGTGTATATTGATCTTTTAACGCTGCTCTAGACAAAGTATCTGATATATACATTTCTTTTCCTGGAACATGTATTACATCTAAATCATATTTCTGTAAAGTTAACATCATACGCTGTAATCTAGCGGGGACATCATGCAATGGCTTTTTGAATAAATAGACTAATGGTTTGTGATCAGTATGAACTGTGACTTTGTTACCATATATGTATTGGTGAAATTTTTCACAACCAAATTGTATTGCTAGTAGCTCTTTTTCAATTTGAGCATACCTTTCCTGGGTTAATGTCAATGTTTTTGAACTATATGCAATAGGTTGGTTTTTTTGTAAAATTACCGCACCTAATGCAGACTTTGATGAATCAACTGACAAGACCAATGAAATCTTGGGATTGTAATGTGCTAAAACTGGTGAATTAGTAATTTCATCTTTCAGTTTGTTAAGACATTTATTGTGATTCTCATCCCAAGTCCAGACTGAATCTTTTTTTATGAGATTTCTCAATATTTGAGTTTTCTCTGACAGGTTACTTATGAAAGGACCTAAATAGTTGATCATACCTAATATTCTTTGTAGTTCTTTGACATTGTTTGGTGTGGGCATGTTGACAATGGCTTTTATTTTGTCTTTGTCAGCCCTTGCACCTTCCTTACTAAAGACATAACCTAAAAAACATACTTCTGTGAGCAAAAATTTACACTTTGACTTATTAAATTTTAAATTTACCTGACGTGCTCTTTGCATGACTTTATGTAATCTTTCATTATGAACTAACTCATTTGGACCATATACTAAAATGTCATCAATGAATATTAGTATTCCTTCTAAGTCTCCGAAGAGGTTCATCATGACTCTTTGAAAAATTTCTGACGAGGCATTTATTCCATAGGGTAACCTTAAATATTTATATCTACCAAATGGTGTTTGAAAAGTACATAATTCAGAACTATATTCATCCAGACGTAGCATCCAAAATCCAGAAAATGCATCTAAATGAGAAAAACATACAGCTCCTTCGAGTTGTGACCTGATTTCGTCTATTGACTTTAGTGGATAAAATTCTCTCATTATGTTCTTATTTAGATTTCTAGGATCTAGACAAATTCTTAACTGACCTGAACTCTTTACAGTTATGACAACTGAGTTAACCCATTCTGTAGGTTTTGTAACCTTTACTATTACTTGCATTTTCTCCATGCGATCCAACTCCTCACGTAGCTTGTTCTGCAGCGCAAATGGAACTTTCCGTGGCGGGTTGACACATGGAATAGCATCTGGCTTGAGTTTAAGATGACAGACCGGAGGCAGGCATCCAAGTCCCTGAAAAACATCATTATATTGTGTAAGAATTTGTTTACTAAAATTTTGTTCTGTTACTGAAAATACACGTTTTATTATACCTAGTTTTTCGCAAGTTGGTAGACCTATTACATTTGGACAATCTAAATTTACTACTATGAAATCTATATTTTCGACTATATTACTGTTGTTTATGTTCAAATTACAATTTAAGTTTATTTTTCCCAAAATTGGTATAGAATTACCACTGAAGGCTGTGACACTTATTTGACATTTGTGAAGTGTCAATTTTGACATCTTCTTTTGACGTTTAATATTATTAAATGTTTGTTTTGACATAATATTGACATCAGCACCTGAATCTATGATGCAACTAATTTGTTTATTGACTATGACAAGGTTAATTTCCCATGACTGTTTTGTGTTTGATTTTATGTTGTTGACACTGTGTCTACAACGTGTCCTGTGTCTGTTTTGTGACTGATCACAACAAATGTTGTTGTTGTGTCCCTCAGACCTGTGACAAATGTCATCATTGAGATGTACATACGGACTCTGACATTCCTTAATTGGGGTTTCTGACGGGAAAATTAATCTCTCAGACGTGTGACTGTTTTCATCACTGAGGAATTTTTTATTTGACCTCTCAGACATACCACCGTTATCATCATAGAGATAATATGGATGGGGACATTGACTTATTGACGGGAGAATTGATCTCTCAGACGTGTGACTGTTTTCATCACTGAGGTGTTTTTTATTTGACCTCTCAGACATACCACCGTTATCATCATAGAGATAATATGGATGGGGACATTGACTAATTTTGTTTTGATTGTCGGAGTCTTTCCTAGATCTCTCAGACATGTCACTGTTTTCATCATAGGGACGCAGTGTCTGTCTTGACCGTGACACCACCTCTCCTGAATCTCTGTGTTTGCTGCGTGTCTGCGACTGTGTTTGTCTGTGTGACTGACTTTGTGACTGACTGACTGAATATGACTGACTGCCATGTGTGATATGTTTCACATTTATATGTGTTTTATGACTTTGACTCGACTGTTTTTGACTAGTTAACATACCAACAAAATATTCTAGATTTTCATCTGAATTAAACGATTTTAACTGACTGACTTTTTTATTTTTAAGACAATATTTAGAGAAATGACCAAAAAGTTTACATGACCTGCATTGGACTCCTTTGGCTGGGCACTTGTAGCGATGAGACTGCCCACAGCGAGTGCATGCCTTCGAGTTGCCGTTGCCATGCTCGCTGTTCGTCGTTGACGCTGACCTTTGGCTGCCCGTGGCTGACTTGCGGTTGCTCGAAGCTGACCTGCGACTGGACGCTCGCTGTCGACCATCTTCTCGACTACGGTTCCTGCGACTGAGATGCATGACGCTTTCACTGGCGACGGCGCTCCCTTTGACAATTTTCTCAGCATCCTGCTGCGCGACTATGAGTGTCTTCGCCAGCTCTTGCATCCTCTGAT
The DNA here is from genome assembly GCA_949775195.1 of Diarsia dahlii. Taxonomy (NCBI): domain Eukaryota; kingdom Metazoa; phylum Arthropoda; class Insecta; order Lepidoptera; family Noctuidae; genus Diarsia; species Diarsia dahlii. Next base: position 20,138,929 of record OX459197.1, on the reverse strand, counting down.
AGGTTAGTTCGTGCTCCTGCAGTAGTCTCTGACGCACATGTGACAAATCGATATTTAAAGGAGATGTTTGATTTTGGGCCACCACTATGTACAATCCATAAATAAATAGGAATAAAATAGGGGAATATCATAAAAATACTAATAAATTCATTTGAAGAACAAACAAGTAGTACGGGCTTTTTTAAAAAGCAAGTTTTTTAAAAAGAAAACCCCGGCATGACAGTTGTGTTTGACATGACGTTTGACGAGTTTGACAGTTTTCTAAAGTAACGTCTTTGAGTCTGTCTTTGCTTTGAGTTTGGATTGGATGTTTTTCGGAGTTTTTAGTGATTATTTTTGTTTTGCGACCCAGCCAATCTCTAACTGCTCGAATAGGTGATAGAAGATGTGCTGCCGCAGTCGGCCCCTAAGACGACCCACTGAGGCACTGACCGAATATCCTGTAGTCTTATTTAATTGAAACCGAAGCCCAAGTTTTTCGAGATTCTTATTGTTTTTTTTATCGTAGGTAGATATTACGTCAAACGTCAATCAAATGTCATTGTCAATATGACATTTATAGCATACTGCTGATCTAGTCCGCCATGTTTAATTTTATGTTGTGTTGCTTTCCTCGACCGAGATAATTTAGAGGAACATGAAAATTTAGTGAAATTAAAAGAAATAAACAGTAAAAAACGATTACTGTATTTTATAGCGATATTTACATAAAGTGTACATGGTGCTGGCCCAGGCTCCATACATTTCTGGAACATCTCCTTTGCGATAAAAATATCTTTAATTAGAGATTCCCTTAGCGTGCCAAATTCACATTCTCTGCTTTTATTTTCCAAATCTGTGAGGAAATCGTCGATGCTTTCGGATTTTTCTTGTCGACGTGTGAAGAATAGGTATCGACACATCGTGATGTTTCTCCTCGGCTCGAAATATTGGTCAAATCTTGCCCTCACCTCATTGAGCGTGGTCCCTTCGATGCTAACGTTAAATGAGTTGAAAATAGTTAGTCCACGTTCTCCAATCGCGTGCAACAAAATGGCTATTTTCCGCTTCTCGGGTGATTTATCCAGGCCTGTGGCCAACAGATATAGATCTAATTGTTGCCACCATCGTTTCCATGTCGCCGCGTTGTTATTCGTCGTATCCGACGATATTTTGAGTTCTCTGACCTGGGTTGTGTGACGAGGTTCAAGATGGCTGTCGGTCGCGCTTGAAGTCGACATTTTTTTCTTTTTCGTCGGCGATCTCGGTGGATTCTTTCAGACTCGATTCACTTATTTTTGACTGACACCATGTAGAAATAAGACTCGGTAAGACTTCAGACTAGTTTAATGGTAGACACGTTGCAGACACAGAGATAGGTAGTGTCCTGGTCAAGGCAGATAAATAGAAGGGGCGTTGACAGCTGACACACAGATATATATACATTATGTAGGGATGACCATAATATTAACTTACTAAATAGTGATGTTACAACAATTATAATAATTCCTAATTCCTTATTTACAATAAGGATAAATATTATTTTATATATATCCTTATAGTATACAATAATGTATATAATGATATGTGTAAAACTTAAAAAAAAATATTATTTTATCGTATAAACCTCAGGACACATATAATAATAATAATAATAATAATTTATTTTCTCTAAAAACTTAGTAATATTGTACAGAAAATATTTTTTGGCAGGAGTAATGTCTAATAAATGGATGTAGCCACTGTAACCGAACTAGGCAATGCCTGTATTTCGGTTTCCAGTGCCGTTACCCTCGATATTTAAAAAGTATGCCAACAAAACAAAAAATATGGTTGGTTCGAGTAATAGTGAATGACTGACTTAAAACTAACTTAATGATACATTTTAAATTGATTATGTTTATTAAGTGTGTGAATTGTTTATGAGCATGTGTGTACTGTGTAGTAGGTGGTGTAATGATGTGTGTGTGTGCCTAGACATTACCTTTTTATAAAGGGTATAGTAATAAAACTTTTGTGTGTTTTCAGGATATTGCGGATGGGGTCTTCGGCGGGTCCTGGAGAGCTTGTCGGCGCTCGAATGAATGGCGAACGTTACTTGGAGATTTTAAAAGACGTGATGAATCCAACAGTGCGCAACGTATACCCTGATGGACATATTTATTTTATTCAAGATAATAGTTCGGTGCATCGGTCAAGACCGGTTATGGAGTGGTTTTCTACACAAACGGACATAATTTTGATTGATTGGCCATCTAAAAGCCCTGACTTAAATCCAATAGAAAATTTGTGGGGTCAAATGGTGCTAAATTGGGACTCAAAGTAAAGTCAGAAATAAAAAAAAGTTAGATGAAGAGGTTATGAAAACTTAGGATTTAATGCGATTATGTGACATTTGTATTATATGGTAAATGGAATGAGATCATGATTAGAAGAAGTTATACAAAGTGAAAGCTACCCACTCCGTTATTAGTATAGATTTGACCCCACAAGTTTTTTTTTTATTTATGTAATTATGGGTCAATCAACTTTTTTTTGTTTTCGTCTGTCCTCATTATTTATATTTCTGTACTTTATGAATTCAAGCATTCCTAGTATTATAAACAATGCTATCTACAAATTAGTTCATTAAGGAGTATATTAATGACATTAAGTGTATTAATTGTTAATATATTTTTCTTTATTTAGGTGGTCACCCAGGAGACAATTTAAAGCTTTCATACAAATATTGACTGTCCCAATGACTACTTCTACGTATATTTTGTACTCTAGCTAAAAAAAAATATATTGCCTGTTTCAATTTTATGTTTGCATTAGTAAAATAAAGTCCTTATTGTTCGTATTTCGTAATAAAATAATTCAAAATAACTTTTTATTTTAATGGTTGTCTCTCGTAATTTTGTGTCCCTAGAATGATAGATTTATTGATGTCTCCTGACTAACCGAGCAACTGTTATAATAAGTTAGAGTGAAATGGAACCATATTTTGTTTAACCAATCAGAGAGCGTTCTAGTTCTCGCGTGATCCATTCCACGAATCGAAATACTTTACCTTGGCTCGGTCATTTCGACTGCGAGTCTTAGTGAGGCAGGTTGGGTTTATTGCTGGTCTGCTGGCTGACTCTGAATTTTCGTAAGTATTTTATTTTATTATTGTATTTTGACGCTTTTTAAAATAGGAATGTAGTCTAATATCAATCGTAGGTATACGTTTTTTGTGTTCAACAAGTAATTTTTGAGTAAAAATAATTTTAATATCAATTGTCTCCTGAGTAACTGGTCCCCTGGGTTACTGTCAGGGTGACCCAAGAGACAACTATGGTGACTCAGAAGACTATTCATTGTTTTTTGTATTATTTTGATTTAAAAATAATATGTGAAATTTTCAACGAAGTATAATGCAATTTTTTGTTTCTTTGTTTTAAATTATAAGGATATTTTATAAAAAATCTATGTTTTTTTTTCCTTTGTAGAAAAGTAACTTTCAAAGTGAATTTAAAAAATTTAAATAACTAGGGTTGTTTAAAATGTTAAATAAGTAAGTCTTCCAAGTCACTATAGATAATTGTACCTTCTACAATACACTGCTAAGTAATTTGCATGACCTCTCAGTATATAAATTGAAAACTTTTATTAAAAATAGATTATGCCGAAAGGCTTATTAATACCTACCTAATCAAGATTTTGTTAATGACAAGACTGCTTGTAAGTGATTGGCGCGTTCTTTAAGAATATAATATTGTTATAATATAAAACAAACCATCATCATCTGCCTAGCCTTTTCCCAACTATATTGGGGTCGGCTTCCAGTCTAACCGGATGCAGCTGAATAATAAAATAATATAAAACAAACCAAAGTAAGATAAAACCTTGCTTATGGCTTCTTGGCAGTAATTTTACCTTAACATTTTTTTGAAGCCACAGTAGATTTAAAAAATATGACTTCCTATTTGAAGTGTTCTTGTAAACCAATTGAATAAAATCTATTCAATTTTCATGGCTTTTCTGCTAATTGTTTCAGTTACAATGCCACCACTAACACCTGCTGAAAAGCAAAGACGGTATAAAGAAAAGTTAAAAAAAGATCCGATAAAATACGAAGAGTATAAGCGGAAAAAAAGAGAAAATTATCATGCAAAGAAAAGACTAGTGCAGGATTTAACACCTAAAGAAAAATTTAACGCTAGAGTTATTTGGAAACTGAGAAAAAGAAACCTACGAAAAAATAAGAAAAATCTAGAAAGTGTCCTCGATTATACACCTCCAAGTTCACCTCTCGTAGTTCAAGAACAAGTCAGACATATACCCATAGTTCCTGAACCACCTCAATCCCCAATCTCAACTAAAGCACAACGAGGAAGATATAAAGTGAAAAGAAATCGGTCAAAAGTGTATTTAGAAAATTTAAAATTAAAACATGAAGTCGAAAAACTTAAAAAGAAGTGTAATAAATACAGAAAACGTTGCCAAAGAACTGAAGCACAATTTAAACCAAAAAAAAATTCACAACCCAGCGAACAAAATAAATATAAAAAGCTTACAAATGCTATAAAAGAGAGATACACAAAAATTAAGAATACCCAAGAAAAGAAATTAATTAAAAGTATTTTTGATAAAATGGACGGATGTAGAAAAGAAGAGATAGTAAAAGAATCTTTAGGACTGCGTGGGAAGTTAAGGACCAATATAAAAATAAGAAATAGAAATACAGAATTACAAAAAACACTAAGAGACTTTTTTGTTAGAGACGACATATCAAGAGCAACTGCAGGGAAAAAAGAGACAGTAACGAGAAATAAGACAAAAGTTCAAAAAAGATTTCTGTTAGACACAATGAAAAATTTATATAAAGTATTCAAGCAAGAGAAACCAGACACAAAGTGTTCATATTATTATTTTACCAAAAATAAGCCTTTTTTTATTGTCAAGCCTTCAGTTGATGGTCGAGAAATGTGTCTATGCAAGTCGCACGTGAACATTGCCTATAAAGCACAAGCACTTAAAAGAAGACGTGTAATTCAAAGTGACGATTTGAACACGCTTATTGTTGCCACTGTTTGCGATACTAATTGCCAAGAGTGTATGTACGGAACCTGCCCGAAATGTGGTGACAGCAAAATAAAGTATGATTCGACTAAAGATACAGATAATATTAATTGGTTTGAATGGGGTAGGCAAGAAGAAATTTACCATAAGGATGGCAAGAAAATTAAAGCCGTAAAGAATGTTAAGCAAGGTAAAGAAGGATTAATAAAACATTTAATGGAAAGTTTTAATAGAGAATTTAATGGTTTTAAGACACATGTCTACAATATGAAAACACAGTTCAAGAATTTCCGGTTAGCAGTGAATAATCTACAGATGAATGAAGTACTGATCGTTGCTGATTTTAGTGAAAATTATAATTGTAAGCACCATGAGGAGATACAAGCACACCATTTTGGTGGCTCTAGAAAACAAGTAACCCTGCACACAGTGGTAGTTTACGTCCGTGATAGTGACTCTAAGCAGAAAGTAGAATCTTATTGCACTATATCACCTTCAACAAATCATCAACCGGCAGCCATATGGGCCCACCTTCATCCAATTTTAACTGAAATTCGAAACAAGTATCCAGAAATAACAACTGTTCATTTTTACACTGATGGACCATTTAGTCAATACAGACAGAAACAAAATTTTTATTTCTGTTCGACAAAACTTTTTGATTATGGATTTTCAGCTATGTCATGGTCATTCTTTGAAGCTGGACACGGCAAAGGCCCTGCCGACGGTGTTGGCGGTTTCCTAAAACGAAAAGCTGATAACATAGTAGCAGCTGGACGGGACATTGTATGCGCTGAAGAATTTTATGAAGTGCTTAAAAATGAAAGCAAAATAAGTCTTTTCTTGGTCACATCAGATGAAATAGATGGCGTCGCAAAACAGTTGCCATCTAATATCATGCCTCTTAAGGGTACGTTGCTTGTACACCAAGTATTTACCAAGGTGCGTGGTCAATTAAGCTACAGAAACTTGAGTTGCTTTTGTTGTAGAAGCTTTTGTACATGTCTTCAACCTAAAATATATCAGCCGATTTCATGTCTTGAATATGAGAAAAAATGCGATGTTGTAACATTGGAGGACGTTGATGATACTCATATTGAATACACATTTTCTTCTGACGATGACATTCCTATAATTTCTTTTAAGAGCTCTAACAAATCTCCTCTAAACGAGGTGAAGCTAATAGATTTAACTAAACCACACAATAAAAATATGTTCAACATTGTATACCATTCTGACGATGACCAGCCTTCTTCTTCGAATTTTAATGCACAAAATAAAGAAAACCATGGAGTACAGTGTGGAGACTTCCTAATTGTGAACGTGCGTGCAATTAAAGGTAAAACCTATAGATATGCCTGTGTCGTTAATAATTTAGACGACGATGGTGACATTTTTGTAACTTTTTTGAGGAACGTAAAAAACACTCAGTTGTTTCGTTTAGACAAAACCGATATGTCTTTTATAGATTATAGAGACATTATTTGTATTTTGGAAAACCCAAAGACCTCTTTTAAACGAGGCCAAACTTATTACGATTTTAATAAACCTATAGATATTTATGAAAATTGATCTCAACAAAATAACTATGTTCCTACTATTTCTCAATTTTTTTATTAGCATTATTGTAATTCATATTGATAATAAATGCCTATTACTGTTATTATTTGTTGTTTCTAAAGAAATTTTACATAACTCTTTATTTTGTAGTTGATAAGCAATGAATCTTGTCTCTTGAGTCACCGATTTTGTCTCCTGGCAAACCAAGTTGTCCCAATTATTGTTTAGTTTATTTTTGTATTTTTGGTGTTATTAATGACCATTTTCAATTCTTTTTGATGTGATTATTTAAAGTTTAATGGGAGAAGTATGCCCTAGTTTTGTTTTCATTATTAATTAATTTAAATTAAAATAAAAGGAAAATTTCCTTTTGTAGTTTCGACTGGTGACTCAAGAGACGTATTTTATAAATTTATCTAAGACAATGTGATACTTTGTGTGCATGTGATCTCATTAAACTTACCTTTTCGCCAAGTTATCACGAATACACTGATTTAATCTTTAATTTTGTTTTATTTTATTTAAATATTTGACAGTCACCCAGGGGACCCGTTTTTGGACCCACCTCCACATTGAACCCAAAAACTAGCAATAAATATATTTTAAGTTCGTGGCCATATAAAAAAACCTAAAGTGCAAAAACAAATCTTTGTAAATATTATCAAAATCAATGGAAATATTGAGGTTTGTTTTTTTAATATTTTTTGTCGATCGTTACAAGAAAAAGTTGATTGACCCTAATAGTTTTTTGTAAACAGTTTTGAAAAATCTCGAGAGATGTAAATTGTTGTTCTGTTTGTTTCCAACGTGAGTAACATGTTGGTTCTCTTGTGGAATTATCAAAGCTAAAATATCAGTTTTATCAGTAAATTAATATTTGTTAATCTCAATTGGGTTAATAAGGTCTAATACCTAACACTAACTTCATAAATGACACAGAGATGGCGCGCAAAACGACGTAGTAGAATCGCAGAAAAGACGATCTACGAAACGTGTTTACGTGCGTGCTGATATCGCTAATAGATGTCGCTTTTAAGGGATGAGTTTTCTTTGTCGCTGCATTACATAAATAAGTAAATAAATAATATCATTGTGATGGAAAAACGCGCATAAGTCGAAATTATAGTATTTCGCTTATGGTCGAAGTTATAGTATTTAAAATTATAGTATTTAGGCTAATAAAATGAATATTAAAAATTTTGTCACTAACTTATGTTGTTTTACGACAGATTCGATATTTTAATAGGTAAGTACCCTTTTGTTTTGTTATAGATGCCATAAATCTTCCCTGTAACGGTGATTATGAAAAAACAAAAGAAGTCACCATTTCGAAGAGTGTGGAAGACGTAAATCTCACTGGAACTCATAGCCCAACTTTACAATGTCTTTCTGCCAATTTCGATTTACAATCACATTTATTGCAATCCCCTTCTACTATTTCCTACGAGTCTGCTATATTCGATGATGTTGACTTTGTAGCTTCTCCGACTTTAGTATTTGGCACACCACGTCACCGCAAACGCAGATTTAAGGCGGGGTTACCCCGATAAACGTCGTCAACAATAGCGTTTTACTCGTACATGGAACGGATTTAAATTTTGAAAAAAAATGTATTACATAGTTGACTCTTCGATCATGATACATATGTCGGGCATGCGATACACGATTACTTACACTTCACTGCATCCAATTAAATCGCAAAGACATGTCCAAATGATGACTAAATAATCGTTTTACTTGAGTTATATTAGGCTTTGAAAAATAAAACTTATATCATAATAAAGGTCGTAAAAAATGTGTATTATCTCGGGTCACATAATGTATAATTTCTTTATCATTTTTCTCCAAGAGAGAAAAAACAGTCAAAATTTAGGCAAAATTTATCGCTCGCGCGGCAGGGCGGGGGGTGAGGTCGTGCGTACATAAAAACAAAGTAGGGTAACCTCGCCTTAAAGAGAATTGTGACACTCGGTCTATAGAATATTATAATGTGTGTGAATCGACAGACCTTACAACACTAACCCCCGTATTTATTAACTCAAAGTAATTACTTGGACTTAAGTAATTACTTATGCAAATATTTTTATGCAATGAGCAAGAATTTAAACGAAGTTAAAACCGTCAATGAAAGCAAAACTAAGAATTCTAACGTTTGATAGTTCTAACATTAAGGAATTATTAAACTACAGAGAAAAAATCGTATCTTAAACAATGACATTTACTCAAGTAATAGTAATTACTTGTTTATAAATACGGGTGTAAGTGGTACGACGATGCAACAAGCTACATCTATACTACAAGTAGCAGAAATGTGAGACCAAACTACACCCCAAGAAGAAAATATACAATACACAACATTGGAAACCGTACGCCAAGATTTCACAATAGACCAAAATATTATTCGCTTCCTCCGACCCAAGGGCTGGCTTTTTCTTTGGCCAGAGGATAAGTGTTGCCATACAACGCGGCAACGCTGCCAGTCTCTTGGGTACTTTACCTGCTGACAGCGTTGAGGAGGAGTTTTTCGATGCCCTTTTATAGTTATGTAGTTTGTTTTTAGGTTAGTTTAGTTTATATATTTAGTATAGTCTTACATTTATAAATACATATGATAAATATTATACCGGATGATTTTTTAGTCACCGTCCAAATTTTTTCTAGGCATTAGGTAGGTATCATTCACTTACGCCATTTTTGAAAAAAAATCGATACGTAAAATTTTCATAATTAATCATTTTCCCGAAAAAAATATTCGCTCTCCGTGGTCAATAAGTTAAACGTTAATAATACTACACTTGCCACGCAAACATTCAATGAAGGGCAGCGCGCACCCCGCTTACCTTACCCCCGCACCACTACACCTGCGCGACACATCTATCCATTAGTCGGCCACGCGCACCCTTTCTCGACGTAAGCGCTTATTTCCGTGTTCCCGCGCATCCCGCAGGTGGCGGCGCCGCGCGCCGGCGCCCCGCGCTATCGTGATTACAATGTATTCCAACCGCGAGTATTATGAAATAGTGCGATCTTACATACTAAGTGGTGAAAGCTTGAACGGTGCCCAGAGACTGTACGAAGCAGTAGGTATTCCTCGCCTTCGCACTCAAGGGATAATCAATCCTTCAGTACCTAATCGCCAAACGATTTTAGCCGCTACTCAGAGGCTATCAGACCATGGCCAATTTATAGCTCCTACACACACACAAGGACATGGCAGGCCGAGACTCGCAGTAAAGTCGAAGAAGATATCTTCGATTTCTTTGATCGATATTCGATAGATCTTACTCCATGTGACTTTTTTTGGTGGGGCGAAATAAAACGACGAGTGTATGTGGAGGAAGCCAAAAGCCTAGCTCAATTAAAAGAGCAAATTATACGTGCATTCGACGAAGTGAAAAGTGAGTAGTGCTCAACAAAATTAAAAATAATGTGCAAAAACGTGCAAGACTCTGTTTAGAGAGAAACGGTATGCATTTTGAACATTTATTAAAGTACTGTTAATGTGATTGTTCTTAGTTGATTTTGATTCGATTTTTAATTATGTGTACATAAGTTGATCGAATCAGAAATGAGGACATCCGCATGAGAACCAAGGTTACCGACGTAGCCCGAAGAATCGCCAGACTTAAGTGGCAATGGGCAGGGCACATTGCTCGCAGAACGGATGGCCGATGGGGCCGAAAAGTTCTGGAATGGCGACCGCGAACCGGAAGACGTTGCGTTGGAAGGCCTCCCACTAGGTGGACCGATGATCTGGTCAAGGTTGCAGGAACCCGCTGGATGAGAGACGCACGGGACCGGTCAATGTGGCGACGCCTGGGGGAGGCCTATGTCCAGCAGTGGACGTCTTTTGGCTGAAATGATGAATGATGATGATGAAGTTGATTCAATTTTTTTAAATACGCCCAAAAAGTTCTGGCACGGTTTTAGTAAGGTCTAAAGTTGGTTCTTATTTATCTAGTTTATTGGTTAATTGGATACAGATTTCTTAGTTGAAAACCAATCTACATCGATAGAAAATGTTGGCATTGAACCTAATAATTGCAATAATTCTATAATTTTAGCTCCAGATTTCTTAGTTGAAAGCCAAACTACAACGACAGAAAGTGTTCCATCCGTATCTGATGAACCATCAACCACGAAAGAACTAACTAGAAAAAAAAAGGCGACACGAAGAAAATTGGGAAAAAGTTAAGAACAAAAAACAAAAAAAATCAGGCCAAGCTTAAACTGCTACTAATACAAAAAAAAAAATTGATTCTAAAACGATGAAAGACGCCTGTAAATGTAATAAGAAATGCGGTGAACAGATTTCTCAAGTCTCTCGGCAGGCTATATTCGACGAATTTTGGAAACTTAGTGATCACGAAGATCAGTGGCACTATATCTTACGACATGTGAATATTAAAGATATTAAAAAATTCAACTAGTTAGAACAAAAAACAGGACACAAACTATTAGCTATTATTTCAAGATAAATGGATCAGAATCAATTGAGGTTTGCAAAAATTTTTTTTTGAATACCCTTAGCATTAGCGAAAAAACAGTTTACACAGCAATAGAGAAAGGGAAATCTGAAGAAGTCAAAGATGATGAGTCAGCATGAAAATAGACCACGAAAAATGAGTGTTTCAACCGAGCAAAGTGTTATTGCACATATAAAACAATTTCCAGTTAAAGAATCACATTATGTTCGAAGAGATACTAAGAAGTTATACTTAGAAGAAACACTGAACATTTCCAAAATGTACATGCTGTTTTCTGATGAATGGTTTAAGAGTGCAAATATTATCCAAATGATGTAAAGATGGCCACAAAACGACAGTATGAAACGTGTTTAATACAAAATTCAATTATTCTTTTCACAAACCTAAAAAAGATATGTGCGGCCAATGAACATTGTATCGTCAAGCTGATGGTGAAAGAAAAGGCCAACTCCAAGAAGCTTACACAAAGCACATTAGAATTTAGAAACAAGGAATGTGTTCGTGAACTAAAATCTAAAGATAAAACAGAAGTCGATTCTACGACTACTGTCGTCGCTATTTATGATCTTGAAAAAGTCTTGACTATCCCTTAATCAGAAGTACAAGCGAAAGTATCCTATATATAACTTTACAATTTACAACTCATTATGTGGAAGAGGTTACTGCTATCTTTGGCACTATCAAGTGGCCAAAAGGGGTGCTAATGAAATCGGCAGTTGCGTCCTAAATTTCATTAAAACTGAGAGCCAACGTGGTATCAAGAATTTTATATTTTATTCTGATGGTTGTGCTGGGCAGAATAAAAATAGGATTATCTTTGCTCTGTATCTATATTTGTCCAAAAAGTATGGAGATAACATAATACATAGGTACTTTGAAACTGGCCATAGCCAGTCTGAAGGAGTTTCGATGCATTCTCTTATCGAACGCGCAAAAAAGAACCACACGATTTATACTCCTGATCAAATGTATGGCATAATCATGAATGCTAAGATCAATGGATCAATGGTGAAAAATTTCATCTTAAGGAAATGGAATAACATAATTTCTTAAATTTGAAGGAGATAATGGACAAAAGACACTGGTAGCGGGCAGACCAACATAATGAAAAAGTTATGTGGACAAAGATTCACGAAATCAAGATTACTCTAGCTCATCCAGATGTTATTTACACTCGAGAGCAATGAATCCGGGTCACTTAAAGAATGTTAAAAATCTCGGAAACTAAAAATGATAGGTTAATGCAATAAATTGTATTTAATAGACAATGTAATACTCCTTAAATGAAGGTATTAAAACTTCTTAGTTATTGTAAAGTTATATCATAAAAAAATCAAATTTGAAAAAGGGCCACTTTCGATGATGGAACTACGTAATTACAGCATTTGGTTTTGCTTTTGTTTGTAATCTGTCATTTATGTGGGTACATAAACCATGTTGATAGTGCTCTATATTCATTATTCAAGCTGAAATTATGTCGCTTACGCCTGAAGAATGCACCAGAATACTTACAATGCTGGAAACCGGCCGGAGTCAGCGCGATACAGCCAGGACTGTCGGTGTGTCGCTGTCAACAGTACAAAGAGTTCTCCGACGTTACGAAGAAACTGGTTCTAACCTACGCAGACCAGGAACGGGCAGAACCAGGTGTACCACAGCACGAGAAGACCGATACTTGGTGAACACCATGCTTCGAAATCGCTTTCTCACAGGAACTGAACTCACAAATCAGTTTCGACGCCTCGGAGGAAGTAACCCAAGTGCATGGACAGTAAGACGTCGGCTTGCTGAATCTAACTTAAAACCCCTTAGACCTGCAAACGGCCCTAAACTGGAGCGTGGGCATCGTATTTCAAGACTAAGATATGCCCAGAGCCACGTAAATTGGAGTATTGAAGATTGGTCAAAAGTTATGTTCTCCGACGAATCAAAATTTATGCTCTACAAGCACGATGGAAGACATAGAGTGTATCGAAGACCAGGGGAAAGATTCAAGCAAGCATGCATCGAAGAAAAAGTAGCCTACGGTGGTGGGTCTGTACTTGTGTGGGCCGGAATTTCTTCTGAAAGTCGCACAGAGCTGGTGATCATAGAAAACGGCTCTTTAACTAGCGAAAGATATGTGGAAGAAATCCTCAATGATCACGTTGGTCCATTTATGGTCAATTTAGGTGAGGATGCTATATTTATGCATGACAATGCCCGACCTCATACAGGTAGGATTGTGAATGACTACCTTCAAGAGATGAACATTACTCGTATGGAGTGGCCAGCGCGCAGCCCGGATATCAACCCGATCGAGCATGCTTGGGACGAGCTAGGCAGATGCGTAAAACAACGAAACCCTCCCCCAATCACGCTTCGTGAGCTCAAAATTGCTCTCACAGAGGAATGGGAGAATATTCCCCAAAATCGTATAAGGAACTTGGTGTACAGCATGCCAAACCGCGTAAACGCAGTAATGGAAGCACGAGGAGGCAATACGAAGTATTAAAATTCAAGAAAATCGTAATAAAGTTCAAAAATTTCATGGTTCCTATTTTTGTTTTAAGGAGAGATCAGCAGTTTTTTTCTTTATGTAATTTTGTGTTAATAAAATGTATGGTGACTCATATTTTTTTTACTTTCATTTAAGGAGTATTACATTGTCTATTAAATACAATTTATTGCATTAACCTATCATTTTTAGTTTCCGAGATTTTTAACATTCTTTAAGTGACCCGGATTCATTGCTCTCGAGTGTATTTTAAGTATAACTTTGACGATGAGTATATTTCTTTAAATACTGCATCAAACACCAGATCTTCAAGAGGAAGACCCAAAAAGACGCCAGTGACTGATGTATCAGGAGATGAACTGAGAAATCTGTATAGAGAGCCAATCGCCTTACCAAAACCACTTTACGATGATTTGATGAGTCTCTGCAAAACCGAAGCAATCCCGAAACATTATCATACATTTTTAGCCACCGCCGATCACAGCACTTTACCACGTTTTGACGCCCCGCTGCCGTGTCACGCGCAGGTCTGTTATCTTAAGATACACGAGTTAAGCGTAACAGGTCTGAATCGTATTTTAAATTGATCCTATACCTACCACTAAAATAGTTTTTTATCTAACTTCTTCCGAATCCTCGTATGTGGTTGTCACCTAATTCATGTAACTATGATTTTGCCATTGTTGATTATGGTTAAATGCTGTATCATAAAATACAGCAATGCGCGTGATAAGTAGCGAACGCATCGAACAAATTCTATTTCTGCTAACTAGTAGATACAGTATTTAGCCGTGACTGTAGTGCGCGTAGGTATAGGCCGAGCGTATCGCACTCCGCTCGCTTCCACTTGCTTTTCGTTAGTTTATTTGTTGAAATTCGTGGACATGGTCGTACGCGGTTGCATAAAAAACCTAGAAATAAATATTTATAGTTAATTTAATTGAATATTGGTATACAAATTGTGTTTCGTTTTATAATTTGGCAATATGAGTGAAAAACGACGTTTATTTATGTTGCAAATGGCAAAAAAACAAAAAGTTATTGAAAATAGAGGGTGTGCAATAAATTTTCAAGATGAAAATCTTATAGAACCACAAGATGAAGTTAATTGTGAATGGAAGAAACCTCGTGAGCCGTCTTTTATTGCAACTGAAGTTCAGAAAGGATACCGCTCAATTTCTGAAGAAATGCCGGTTAGTTCAGGATTTAACAGGTCGGTACTTAGTCCACTACCTAATAATATTGCACAAATCGATTTTGAGCAATCGATACACCTGTCACCAAAATTATACACGGAACTTCAACCGGTCACAATGTATACTGGTCCTTTACCAGAACTAAATAAAGAAGACTTGATTGGATTGAACGAGAGCATGCACCAGTTCTCAGACAGTATTAGCCTTCACACGCTAGATTTACCTTGTTACGATCTTAACATGTCAGTACCTTCTGAAAATTTCAAGGAACTGGCACAATTTGAAACGCCACAAAGATCTTCCTGTCTCGAAAATGTTCGCTTTGAAAATGCATCTACACCGATTGAGCCTTCAAAAAATAATTCAGCTGAACCAGACGTTTGTCAGCGTGATACCTCCGATACTCGACGTCAATCGCAATCGCCACAAAAATCAACAAACGAACATTCTTTTGAAAATAGTGCTGAAGATCTTATTCAGCAACTTAGTAGCGAAAATGTCACGCCAGAAACATCTGTTCAACATCAAACTGAACAAGCAGCTACCGTAAAGAAAAGAGAAAGAGATCCAGTTAAACGACTTGAAAATGAGAAAATGTTGTACAATTTAAAGCCACCCTGCAGAAAAGAATGTCGAAGAAAATGTTATGAAAATATTACAGAAGAAGAAAGAGAAAAAAATTGGTCTAATTTTAGAGGTCTAACGAAGCAAGAGCTAAGAAACTTTATATCCAGACACGTAAAAAAATCAAAGAAGTCAATTAAAACAAAAGAAAATTCTAGACGAAACAACACCTTAACATGGACTCTACGGAATATTAAAGTATGCAAAACCTTTTTTCTGAATACTCTTGGATTTAAAAATGATCAAACAGTAGTAACCGTTTTGAAAGCTAACTTTAAACACGGGATTGTTGATGTTAATGAGATGCAAGCAGCACCTGAACAGCGCGGTCGAGCTAAACCATGGAATTCTTTCCCCGAAGAGTATAAGCAGAATGTGAAAGAATACATAGAGAAGATTCGTCCCACCGTTTCGCATTATAATTTAAATCATGCACCAAATCGACGCTATTTGCCATGCGGAGTATCATTTATGGATTTGTATAAAACCTATATTGCTCACTGTGATGAGATAGAAATGAGAAGGTGTAGCTGGGCGTACTTTCATGGAATTGTTAAGGAAATGAATTTGTCCACGTCAATTCCTAAACAAGACATATGTACTTTATGTCGGAATCATAAAGAGACACATGCTCAACCAGATCACGATTGTGCTCAATGCGATTGCCAAAATTGCAACACCTTCCCTACTCACTTAGAAAATCGCAATTTATCAAAACGATGCTTAGAAGAGGATATTAATGACACGTCTGATGGATCAAAAAAAGTTTTTACAGCTGACATGCAAAAAGCTATATGCATGCCGAAATTACCGACTAAAGATTACTATTTCTCACGCAAGTTGGTACTATTTAATGAGACTTTTGTTTCCCCTAGACGACATGTATGACAATGAGGGAGACTCTGAGCACGAGAAACAAGTAGGGCTCTTGGCAACTAGGGTTCAGGAGACCCTTAAAGGAGTTGAGGGGGATGTCCGTGAAATCAGTGACAGGACCACGCAGGTAGATCTGAACTTCCTGAAATCTAGTTCCGATAGACGAAGGATGGCGGGAATCATCGAGAGGATAATCAAGATCTACACCTCAATCCCGGGGAGGGTGGAGACAACTGCAGGGGACAAGAGGGGAGTGTTTCGGTTTCATGTTACAAACGAGACTTTATCCCCCGCTGTCTATTCATCATCTTCCCCGTCAATTCACAGCCCTCCTCTCAGAAGAGTGAGACCCCGGACGACTCCTGCTCCAGTGACCCAAATACAGGAGTTGCAGAATGGCATCCTCTTAAGTCCAAGATATCCGGGCCTTCCCAAGTGCATCATCAAGTATGGGCACCATGGGCTTACCCCTGATCTGGTCGAGAGAGTTAGGCAAGCCAATCCGGAGCTGAACCTTAATCAAGTATTGGAGCATTGCCTGCGCCAAACTGGTAATGGAAGACGTGCCCTAGGCCTTTATTCATTCCCTTCATAACAACTTAACAACATAAAAACGAGCCGGCTTTCTGTGTAGTATGGCACGAAGGTGAAAGCGGACGAAAGGCTTACAATGTCACCTCATCCTATGTACATTTTCTTATTAACTTTGCAAAGGACATTAAAGAAATAATAATATACTGTGACAATTGCACCAGTCAAAATAAGAACCGCGTATTATTCACTGCCATGATACGCCTTGTTAACTCTAAAGAACTCATTATGGCTGAAAAAATTCGATTTGTTTACCTGGAGCCTGGCCATACCTACACGGCAGCAGACACTGTGCATGCGTGTATCTCAAACAAATTTACGTAACAAAAGAATATGTATGATCTGAACGATTATGTAAATATTATGAGAGCTTCACGAAAAAACATGGTTGTGAAAGTAATAACCCACGAAGACATGATAGTATTTGCGGATCAACTGAAGAAAAATGTCTTTCCAAAATATTATAATATTCAGGCACTTAAAATGGTTGAATTTCGAAGAGGCTCAACTCACCTATTCGTCAAGAAATCATACAATGAAGAAGAATTCAAAGACTTGGATGTGTTCCGCAAAAATGTGTTGGACTTAGATAGAACAGAACTGTTGACTGATGTACCCCGGGAAGTAAGGCAAAGGGGAATAAGTGCTACAAAGAAAGCAGACTTAATTAAACTATGTGATTCTCTCCCTAGAGTA
Source organism: Diarsia dahlii (assembly GCA_949775195.1). Taxonomy (NCBI): domain Eukaryota; kingdom Metazoa; phylum Arthropoda; class Insecta; order Lepidoptera; family Noctuidae; genus Diarsia; species Diarsia dahlii. Next base: position 20,121,377 of record OX459197.1, on the reverse strand, counting down.
TATCGGAAGTTTTTTGAAGACCTAGAAGTAGGTGCAGATGTAGTGGATCTAGATGAAGTCTTAGATATTTAGGATCTCATTTCATTTTTTGCATCCGAAGTAATTCTATATTTATGTTCTAGTTCCTAATTTGTTCATTAGTCCTGTGTTGTTTTAGATTAGGATTCTACTAAACTCTTTTGGTATACCTAAGTTACCTACCTACTAGTAATATTGATCTCTTTAATGAAGTAAGTCGATCTACAACGTAATTTTTTTTCATAAACAAATCGGGTAGATTTTTTTTTGATTACGTTTTAGATGATTTTAAATCCTTGCATACCTATAGCTTTAAAGCGGATGAAGAAACATTATTTTAAGAGCATTGTATGTGTTATTGCTATAAAAAAGTCTGATTCATTTTAATTAATACTTACAAATACACACATCAAAAGTGTCTAGGGATCAACATATATTTTTGCAATAACTTTTCTCCTGATTGATATTAATTAAAATTTTCTTTAAGGATTCATCAAATAAAGTGTTTTCGTTTGTCACAGTAACGATAAACCAAGTCACCTTTGCATTAATAAAGAAATTTGCCATTTTCCTAATAAAGGGATTTTTGACATTTGAACCACTAACATTAAAGTTCGAAAAAAAGACTGAAATAACACATTTTTCTGATTAAAACCAACGTTATTATGGAGCGGCGACGTCATTTAAGCAGGGAAGAAATGCTCAGAGCCGTGGGAATGATAGAAGCTGGTTCCCGGCAACGTACTGTGGCTTTAGCTCTGAATACAAGTCAGAGTGTTATCAGTCGACTTTGGACACGTTACCGAAGCACTGGTACCGTGGCTGAGCGCCATGGAGGACGGTATCGCTGCACCACACGGAGACAAGACCGATACATTCAAATCTTAACTCGAAGAGCTCCAACAATAACCGCCATGATGTTAGCCGTGAGGCTTCATCACTCTTCAGGGAACTTAATTAGCGACCAAACAGTCAGAAACCGCTTGCATGAAGTGAACCTGCATTCCCGAAGACCGCTACGGGTACCACCTATAGCAATGCACAATCGTAGGATTCGATATCAATGGGCTCTTGAACACAGAAATTGGGCAGAAGAACAATGGCGTTTCGTGTGCTTTTCTGATGAGTCTCGTTTTGGTATGAGACCGGATACAAGACGTATACGACACTGGAGAACCCCTGGACGCCAACAGCGATTAAAATCCTGCCAGGAAGTCCATCCTTATAGTGGTGGAACCATCATGGTATGGGCGGGTATTTGGATCGGCGGAAGAACTGAGTTGATTTGGATCAGAGGCAACCTCAACGCTCAAATTTATGCTGAGACGATTGTATCAGACGTCATCGTTCCTCTACAAGTGCAAATCGGTCCCTTATTTCAGTTAATGCATGATAATGCACGACCGCACACCGCAAGAGTTGTAAGACAGACTCTCGCCGCAGCTAACATCAATGTCCTGCCCTGGCCTGCTCAGTCGTCAGACTTGAACCCGATTGAGCATGCATGGGATATGCTACAGAGAAGAGCTCTGCCGAATATGGAGGGTATCCAGTCGCAAGAAGACCTTTTTTTGTTGTTGCAACGAACATGGGCGGCCATTCCACAGCGTGATTTGGATGAACTCATTTTGAGTATGCCAAATCGATGTTCTTGTGTTGTTAGTGTTCGCGGTAGAAACACGGATTATTAATTGTTTAAGTTACCCAATAAAATTTTAAAGAAAACTGTTATTTCAGTCTTTTTTTCGAACTTTAATGTTAGTGGTTCAAATGTCAAAAATCCCTTTATTAGGAAAATGGCAAATTTCTTTATTTATGCAAAGGTGACTTGGTTTATCGTTACTGTGACAAACGAAAACACTTTATTTGATGAATCCTTAAAGAAAATTTTAATTAATATCAATCAGGAGAAAAGTTATTGCAAAAATATATGTTGATCCCTAGACACTTTTGATGTGTGTATATGTATGTTTCAGGTATGCACATTATTATTTCTTTTCCAAAGATTTAAAATTTTAGTTTCAAGAAAGTCTGAGTTTTCGTTTCATTTTAGTTTTTAACTAATCCGCATAGGATTGTCTTTATTAATAAATTTTATAATTTGATTACTAGATCAGTTATATTTTATTTATGTTTCCATCTAAAATTCAATTCAATAATAAATAATCAGTCAAGCCAATTTCCGGTAACATATAGATACCTAAGTTCAGCAAAACATTCCGTATTACACTTGTTGCGGGTAATTCATGTATCTTAACATACAGAGCACAGCGTAACTATCATTGTATGGAGAGCTTGTCATACCTATCTCCGTTATTGCCAATACCTTCAAAAAGGTTGACGTTTTAAGAAATCTTAAGACTGTCCGGTTCTCCTTAAACTCCAAGAAGTCTATTCATGTAAAAATATTCCACAAATGTTAAAGAACATTCAAGATAATCGCAAATATCCTTAAAAAACTTTAAACGATGATATCTCAAAACTAGGTTTCATGAGATAACGCAAATAGGCTTGTTACGGCAGCCCGGTAAAGAAACACAGAAGCAAGCCGCCCTGACAAGAACGTTTGGAGTTTTGAACGATCTGATAAAGAATGGTTCTGACAAGAACCGTTTTTACGTTTGACGATATTCCGATTAAGAAATAGAGTGTCGGGATCTTCAAGGCCACTATTCAATCTTCGTGCACGTGTCTTCAGTTTTCACTTTTCACTAGATTCACAAGACGTCTTCTCTCGACGGCGGCCAGCCCGACACTGCTCGCGCGCGGGAACGTTAGCAAGCCGCGCGCGTAACGGCACGAAACACCGAGGCGCCCCCTGACGGAATTACTACGACAACACTGTGCTGTGGCGTGATTGGTGGAAAATCTGCTTATTTTATTGGTCTTATTATTTTTAACCGACTTCCCAAAAAAGAGGAGGTTCTCAATTCGATTGGTATGTTTTATTTTTTTTTTGATTGGTATGTACACCGATTACGCTGCGATTTATGATCCGATTTACGTGATTTTTTAGTTTGATGCGGAATAGTTGCCATTTGGTCCCATAAAAATTTAGCATGGTTTGGCCAAGTACTTTTCATTTTATGATAATTTTTTTATAATTTATGAACATTTTTCGTTCGTTTTTTTATGTGTTCGCGAATAACTTCGTCGTTTATGAACCAATTTTGATGATTCTTTTTTTATTGTAACGGAGATATTTCAAGGGTGGTATCATGTTATGGAAACCAGATCCTGGTGATGGATTCCCAGAGAAATCGAGGGCAACCCTCAAACATGGGCACGTATTACGTGTTTTTTCTGACGTTATACAAGTATAGGTTTCATAGTAAATATTTCTCTAAGGTACACAACTAAAAATTAAAAAACTTTTTTGAAAAAAAAAAACAACTGACTTCAAAAACACCAAAAAGTGAAAAATAAACTTCAGAAGAAAAATCAGCTTCTGAAGTCGGTGGCAAAAAAAAACAAATCAAACAAATAAATGACGATTTTTCGTATTAACGTTCTTCGGCGAACCATGCTTTCTGTAGACAATTAGATCGATCAAGTGTAATTCTGCGGTACTCGACTTCAGAAGCTGATTTTTCTTCTGAAGTTTATTTTTCACTTTTTGGTGTTTTTGAAGTCGGTTGTTTTTTTTTGCAAAAAAGTTTTTGTAAAATGTGATTTTTTATAATGTACAGTTTTTTATTGGTAGCTGTAATTTAGCTTGTAAGTTTTAGAATTGTATATAAGACGCACCTTTTGGCAAATAAATTATTCATTCTACCTACAATCAACGTAACCAACCACCTACCCAACCTTCTCTAACCTTCGTCTAACCTTCTGATACTACGAGTCTTCCTAAAAGTGGTGACCCTGCCTGAACATATTGAAGAAATATCAATAACGACGAAGCTCTGCCTGCCAGTACTGCCGAACCTCTGCACGTCTAAAGCTACCAGTATCGTCGAAGCTCTCTCACTATCGCCGAATCTCTGCCCGTCTGAAGCACTCTCCAGTTCGTCACTATGTCGAATCTCTGCCAAGCTGAAGAAAACTCAAGCGCAACGTCTCATCCAGCCCCGAAAGCCGAAGCAGCTGGAATCTCGCTCACCATGCGTATTCCACCATTCTGGCGCGACCGACCACGGCTCTGGTTCATCAGCTTCGAAGCAGCAACCAACGATCTCAAGAAAGGCCAAGCGCAGCTCGCCCAGATGGTCATCGCACAGCTCGAGCGCCAAGACATCGAGCAGATTATGGACCTGCTGTACAACCCACCAGAGACGGAGCAGTACAATCGCATCAAGGAAAGGCTTATCTGCCTACGAAGAATCCGACAGCCGCCAGTTTCAAAAACTACTGTCCGACATGGAACTCGGCGACCAGAAGCCGACGCAGCTACTCCGCCGCATGCGAAACCTCGCCAGAGACAAGGTTCCCGACTCCACCCTGCGACTTATGTGGACGAACCACCGTCCACTAAACGTTCGCTCAGTCCTTGCAGTCAGCGAAACATTCAGCACCAAGACGGCACTCGACGAACTCGCTCTACTCGCCGACAAGATCATGGAGCAAACAGCTGTACTAGAAGTCGCAGCCGTGACCGCACCCGCAGCCGCACCACCTACACTGCCTGCGCCGCAAGCCGATACTCAGTACCTCATCGCTGAGATAAGAAAACTATCACTAGAAATAGCAGAGTTAAAATCAAATCAACAAAGAAACAACAACAACTATCGCCGCAGTCGTCACTCGACTCGTCATCGCAGCGCATCACGTCAACGAAGCCACGATGTATCACCATCTCCACACTGTTATTATCACCGCCGCTTCAAAGAGCAAGCTAGACGCTGTACATTGCCTTGCTCATTCAAGAAATAAAAATTGGAAAACTAGACAGAACGTTGGCAACGGCGGACACCGGCGTTCAAGAAAAATCCCACCGCCTGTACATCACCGAGAGAAACTCCAAATTATCCTTCTTAGTCGACACCGGAGCCAACATATCCGTGCTACCAAGAAGTAAGGGACAAGTACCAACGCCGCTACCATTCAAGCTCTACGCAGCGAACAACACGACAATAGCTACGTATGGCGAGAAAACTCTAACTCTCGATCTCAATCTTCGAAGCGCCTACTCCTGGAAATTCATCGTAGCTGACGTGTCAAAACCAATACTCAGAGCCGACTTCCTACAACATCATCAACTCATCGTCGACTTGAAAAACAGAAGATTGATCGACGGAAGATGAAGCTTAGAGGTCAATGCCCCGGTGCGAGTATCGAACGTGCCTACAGTACGCAGTATCGACATGTCGCAATCATACCACGACATTTTGGCCCAGTATCCCGGCATAACGAGATTAACATCGATGAAATTAAACTCCGATATCCACGTGCAACATTTCATCGAAACAAAAAGTCCACCGATACATAGCCGAGCTCGACCGATTCCACCACATCGCTTCGAAATAGTGAAGAAAGAATTCGAAAACATGATCGAACAAGGACTCTGCCGACCCAGTAAAAGTCCATGGTCATCACCTCTACACATCGTGCCCAAGAAAAATGGCGATATTAGAGTTTGTGGTGACTATCGCCGACTCAACTCGATCACCATACCAGGGGGCCAATTCTCGATTTTCGCCATTTATCTCGAGTTCGAGTTCGTAAGTCTATCTAATTGATTTTAAATCCACAATAAAATTCTCAGAAGCAGATTGGGAACTAATTGGGAAGTTACACGAAGTTCTTGACATAATCAAAACCATATTAGAGGCTTTATGTCGTCGCGATTCTACATTATTGACAGCAGATGTTGCTATCAAATTTGCATTAAAAAAAGTTGCGAATATCGAAAATAACTATGTGGCCGAAAAAATGTTCATGATGTTAAAAAAAACGATACACAGAACGGCGCGGCGTCTCAACGTTGCAGCTGCGACTCTGAATTACTTGCAAAATCCAGAAAGTTATTTCCTCCAACAAAATGATGAAGATTCATTAGTTTTTTCGCGGCCAAGCAGCGATGAAATGTGCAACGCAATAGTGTCATTGCTAAGTCGCACCAAATCCTCAACAACTCCTGTATCTCAAGCTGAACCCCTACAAATACAAACCTCACAAGGTGAACAGGCGAGAGACCGTGAATTTAACTCTGATGTGCTTGAAGTTCAAAACATTGCTTTGACAAAAGGCGATGAGTTAAATGCTGAGCTTGCAAAAGCTGTTAGTGAAAAACGCGTTAGATCTTCTGCTCATGAAGATCTCTTTACGAATGTTAGGATTGAAACGGCTCTCTTTGAGAATGGAGGAGATCGTGGGCGTTACTTGTCTCAGGCATATGACCATCTATTAACGATTCCGACAACCAGTGTTGAGCCAGAAAGAGTTTTCTCTTCGGCTGGTTTGCTATGCAACAAAATAAGATCTCGTTTGAGTGACAAAAGTCTAGATGCACTGTTGTTTTTAAGGTCCTATTATAGAGAAGAGAGAGCTAAAAGCTCTTAAAAAGCTAAACTTTGGTTACGCCATATTTTATGAATACTCGGAAGGAGATATTATGTTTAAATATTTTTTGTTAAAAAAGTTTAATTTTGTTTTCTTTGAAAAATGTTTAAGATGTTTCTAAATGTTTAAGGAATCTAAGGTGACTGCCTAATTTTTACCATTTTATTGACAGTAATTAGTAAACACTTACTTAAGAATCTAACAATAACACTGTGATTGATTATAGTCTGATTTATATTAATTACTTACTACTAGGTATGAGAATAGAAAATACACACATCAAAAGTGTCTAGGGATCAACATATATTTTTGCAATAACTTTTCTCCTGATTGATATTAATTAAAATTTTCTTTAAGGATTCATCAAATAAAGTGTTTTCGTTTGTCACAGTAACGATAAACCAAGTCACCTTTGCATTAATAAAGAAATTTGCCATTTTCCTAATAAAGGGATTTTTGACATTTGAACCACTAACATTAAAGTTCGAAAAAAAGACTGAAATAACAGTTTTCTTTAAAATTTTATTGGGTAACTTAAACAATTAATAATCCGTGTTTCTACCGCGAACACTAACAACACAAGAACATCGGTTTGGCATACTCAAAATGAGTTCATCCAAATCACGCTGTGGAATGGCCGCCCATGTTCGTTGCAACAACAAAAAAAGGTCTTCTTGCGACTGGATACCCTCCATATTCGGCAGAGCTCTTCTCTGTAGCATATCCCATGCATGCTCAATCGGGTTCAAGTCTGGCGACTGAGCAGGCCAGGGCAGGACATTGATGTTAGCTGCGGCGAGAGTCTGTCTTACAACTCTTGCGGTGTGCGGTCGTGCATTATCATGCATTAACTGAAATAAGGGACCGATTTGCACTTGTAGAGGAACGATGACGTCTGATACAATCGTCTCAGCATAAATTTGAGCGTTGAGATTGCCTCTGATCCAAATCAATTCAGTTCTTCCGCCGATCCAAATACCCGCCCATACCATGATGGTTCCACCACTATAAGGATGGACTTCCTGGCAGGATTTTAATCGCTGTTGGCGTCCAGGGGTTCTCCAGTGTCGTATACGTCTTGTATCCGGTCTCATACCAAAACGAGACTCATCAGAAAAGCACACGAAACGCCATTGTTCTTCTGCCCAATTTCTGTGTTCAAGAGCCCATTGATATCGAATCCTACGATTGTGCATTGCTATAGGTGGTACCCGTAGCGGTCTTCGGGAATGAAGGTTCACTTCATGCAAGCGGTTTCTGACTGTTTGGTCGCTAATTAAGTTCCCTGAAGAGTGATGAAGCCTCACGGCTAACATCATGGCGGTTATTGTTGGAGCTCTTCGAGTTAAAATTTGAATGTATCGGTCTTGTCTCCGTGTGGTGCAGCGATACCGTCCTCCATGGCGCTCAGCCACGGTACCAGTGCTTCGTAACGTGTCCAAAGTCGACTGATAACACTCTGACTTGTATTCAGAGCTAAAGCCACAGTACGTCGCCGGGAACCAGCTTCTATCATTCCCACGGCTCTGAGCATTTCTTCCCTGCTTAAATGACGTCGCCGCTCCATAATAACGTTGGTTTTAATCAGTGGTAGGGAAACAGTAGCACTAATAATGTCTTCAATGCGTTGTATGTTTTTATAGGAAAAATATTGACAGCTGATTTTCATCTTTTACTCGAATTTGATTCACAGTTCCTGATTCAAATTATGAAATGCACCAAAAAGGATCCATATAAATTTATAAAATCATAAATTTATTACAAAGCCACATCTCAATCTCAAGAAATCCGCATAAAAATGCTTGTTCCCTAGACACTTTTTATGTGTGTAGTTTAATTTTGTGCCTTTGAAAAATGTTTAAGATAATTCTAAATGTTTAAGGGATCTAAGATGACTGCCTAATTTTTACCATGTTATTGACAGTAAATACTTACTTAAGAACCTAACAATAATACTGTGATTGACTATAGTCTGATTTATGTAGGTATAATTACATACTACTAGGTGTGAGAATAGAAAATAGTTTAGTTTTGTTTTCTTTAAACATGTTTAAGATAGTTTTAATGTTAAGGAATCTAAGATGACTGACTGCCTTATTTTTACTCTTTATTGACAGTAAATACTTACGTAAGAACCTAACAAAACAATAACACTGCGATTGATTATAGTCTGATTTATATAGGGTAAAAGTGGGATAGTTGCCCTAGGAGGATAGATGCCTCAAAATTCAAACTATGACTTGCAAACGTTCTATGATCGCAGTTAATACTTATAAGTAAAGAAAACCCCCCACCCCGCTAGTGTGCAAGCGGCAACCGCTGTGATCGGACGTGTTGTGTATTCATGGAGAAAGTTCGACGAACTTTTCATTTCCAAAGGTAAGTGATATTATTTTAATATTATTTGCAAGTGTATAGTTTAAATATTACCGTCAGTATAACATTTTGTAATTTTTTAAAAGGGATTTTTTTATTTTAATTAGGGCATCTATCCCTATTGAAAAGGATACACGCCTCGTATTTTGTGAGTAAGGGGCATCTATCCCCTATGGATTAAGTTGATGTTTGCATGTCATGTTCCTATTTCTTCTTTTCAGAAATGCCTCGCAAATATATAAGAAAGGTTGGAGTTTGTCCACGAGCTGAATGGACGCAAGAGGCATTAATAGCTGCAATGGATGAAATTTCGAGAGGCATTCTAGGAATTAATGAAATATCTCGTAGATAAGGGATTCCCTCGAGAACATTAAGGCGAAGATTCGCTAACAAAAATACGGAAAAACTGACATTAGGTAATAAAGTTGTATTACCTAAGTTCTTGTTAAGTAATGAAAACATCTTATTCCTAACATTGTTTTTTTTTTATAGGAAAACACCCACTTCTTGATTTCGTAAACGAAAAACGTTTGGTGAGCCATATACAGAAATTAGAAAAAGCTGGCCCGGGACATGATTCGAAGATTGGCATTCGAGTTCGCTGAAAAACTGGGTAAAGAAAACAATTTTGATAAGGAGACTCGAAAGGCTGGGCCGCATTGGTTAAGATCATTTTTAGAACGTAATACAGAGTTAAGTATTCGTCAGGCAGAAGGCTTATCAGTTGCAAGAGCACAGGGATTAAATCGAGATGAAGTTAATAAAATGTTTTAACTACTGCTTAACAATCATATTATCAAAAAGTAATTATGTGTATGGTAACATTATTTTATTTTGTCATTCATTCAATCGTTCAAAATTGTCAGTTACTTTTTATTCTGCACAACCTGCCGCGTGAGAAGGATTACGTACTATATAGTGTTCTGTGCGCGTGAGTGCCGGCAAATTTTATACATATTATTATCCTGAAACTTTTCTTGTCTTTTCTTTTTGAAACATGGGCTTCTGGAACCGCGTAATGCGCCGCGTCGTTTGTTGTGGGAGCAGTGCCAGCGACGAGTAAGTAGCAACATCTAAATGTTTGGCTTATTGGACGATTCGCACGAATTTAACTCGCACAAAACGTGGGAATCGACTAGTTTAAAACATATTATTTTTTCTGTAGTCGATTCGCACGAATTTCATTTATTGGCGTGCGAATCGACACCCTCACAAATATGTAGTAGGCTATTCGCACACATTTCATTTTAAGGTTTAAAAAAATTCAAGTACAGTCGTATTCAGCCATCACTGAAATAAAAATAAAAAATAATCGAAGTTTAAAAAGCAGATATTTACTTGAAAGTAAGAAAGATCTGTATGGAATAAGTGATAATAATAATTACTTAAAACGTGGCATATCTACATTTTTACTAATACAAAACAATATAAACATGACCGCAAAATTCGCCTATTACAGGAAAAATGAAAGAGAAAGCTATATATATGCTATCACGCTCACTCGGGTTGGTCATGGGTCTACATTTGGTTTACTTTTGTATTGTAACTGTAGAAAGTACACGTGCCGGACGGTAATTTAAGATAATTATTGTGATGTGACACAGTGTTGTGTGCTGGAAGGACATCAAAGTAATGTGCAGGCGTTAAGCATGTAAGTAATAGAATTATTAGTATTAACTGTGATAACATTATTAACCCCTTTATTCTGAGTGACTGAGAATTATGAGAAATCTTTCTTAATTTTTAATTTATTATTTATTGCCTATAAAAATATATTTTATAACGATCTACTATAGTTCAAATATTAATATAAAAAAGCTTTTTATACTCCGGTTTGTATTTAATACTACATATTAATAATAAATAATTATAAACTGTGGTCGTTGAAGAGCAAGTGACGCCACCTAGTGGAAGCGTCACCAAATCATCGATTACAAAAATGAGTCAACATAAGTTTGCTTTTAGTATTGCATAATTTATTGCCTATAAAAATATATTTTATAACGATCTACTATAGTTCAAATATTAATATAAAAAAGCTTTTTATACTCCGGTTTGTATTTAATACTACATATTAATAATAAATAATTATAAACTGTGGTCGTTGAAGAGCAAGTGACGCCACCTAGTGGAAGCGTCACCAAATCATCGATTACAAAAATGAGTCAACATAAGTTTGCTTTTAGTATTGCATAAATGATGATGGATACTATGCACAACTTTTATTTACTATCTGCTCAGCAAAGAAGTTAATTATATTAATAATGTTTAATGCGATAAAAGTAATTCTGGTAAAACCTCCTTGATTTAATTAGTATCTCATTGGATACTTATTTTAATTTTCAGACAAAATTGAAAGCTTCTTGAAAATACCTAAGTATGGCGGCAGAACCATCGACGAGTAGAGATGAAAGGGCTGACATTGGTTTTATAAAATCAGAAAGAGGTCAAGAACTTCTATTAAGGCATGGATATAGATATAATAAGCAGCGCAAGAACAAAAATGGTGTTACAGTCTGGAGGTGCGTCAATAGACAACGTTGTAAAGCACTCTTACATACAAATAATGATCTCCTGTTAACAAAAGAAGAACCTCATTCATGCCAACCAAGCGTCATAGAAAATGAAATGAAGTATCAGTTAGACAAATGCATTAAACGATCGGAGAAAGAGCTCACAACTATACCAAAAATTTATGGTGAAATGGTTTCGGACTTGCATAATGCTGGATATGATCTCATACAAAAAGTTCCTGATTTTAAAAATATTAAGAAAAGACTCTATCGACACAGAAACACATCACTACAGGTAAAAAAATTGAGATTCAAAAAAGTTACAGATCTTATTATTCCTCCATGCTACGAAGATTTGAAGTTTGCTGATTATGGATATAAGAAAACAAGAATTACACTTTTTGCAAACCAAAATGTTATAAAATATATTGAAACAGCAGAAAGCGTTTTCTGCGATGGGACGTTCAAAAGCTGCGTACCACCATTTTTGCAAGTATACACGTTACATATAGATTTGGGAAGTACCCATGAACATACAAATATTTTACCAGCCATATACGCTTTACTACCGGACAAACAAGAAAAAACATACGAAATTTTTTTTTCCCTTATAAAAAGTCGAATTCCTCAATTTTCTCCACGTATATTCACCACAGATTTTGAAAAAAGTGCGATGGCTGCTATTAAAAAAATATTTCCTGACGCACGTATTCAAGGTTGTTTATTTCATTTCCAAAAGTCTTTATGGAGAAATGCAAAGAAGTTAGGTATGGATAAATCATTAATTGATAAAATGCATGTTAAACGTTGCATGGCTCTAGCATATGTACCTCGAGAATATAGATCAGATGGCTGGTTATATATTGAATCAGAAAATGAGCCTGAAAAGAAAATTACTCAATTTAATGATTATTTTGTTCGTACTTGGTTAGATGAAAATGCTTATTTCTCAAACACATGGTCATTTTTTGATGTGTGTCATAAAACAAATAATGCCATCGAATCATGGAACTCGCGTTTTAACAGATTGGTAAAACCTAAACCAAACATTGCAATGTTTTTGGATACTTTACGTAAAGATTCCAATTATTATTTAACTCTTTATAATAAAAATCAGTATATTTCAGTTAAAAGTCCTGAGAGAATAAAACTTCAAAAAAGAATCGAAGACATCGTAAGCCAATTGAATCGTGGCGAAATTAATATACAACTTTGTATTGAAAAATTACGAAATTAGTTGGCGGTAATATTGTATACATAATACATATATAACTGATGATTATTTTATTCCTAAAAGGTAACGACTGTGATTTTGATTGTGATTAAAGCCAAATATCTATTTTTATAATTCTCGTAAGTTTATTTTTTAACCTGTTATATATAAATTAGAAGTAAGCATTTTATTATTGTTGTGACTTGATTTATTATTGTTGATTTGTTAGTTGTATATAAAAGTTTAGTCACTTTTATACGTTATTTTAAAGAAAAATCTGTGATTCAAATTGTGATTATAGCCCTAGTTCTAGTTTTATGATTAAAAGTTTTATTGTTATAATGATGAGAACTGTGTATTTTAGGTACACTTCTAAAAAACATTAAGACATGTTTTTGTTGTACCAAATGTTCGTCAATAATAAATATAAGAAAAAGTTGTTAATTATATATATACCTACCTTATTAAAAAAGTAAATGTTTGGGTAAAGTAAAAAAAAAAAAGTAAATTTTTAGTACTTTTATTTTTTATTACGTGGTTAGTGGAGTAGTAGTTTGTTAGTGACATTTATTATTCTGTGATCGATATTTGCTCATTTTTAATCCTCAAACCACGAGCTTAGAAGATGTTTAGTACTTAGTTTTAATTTTAATACAGATATTGTTGAATAAAGATTGTGTTTTTATTTTCTATCTATTACGAGTAAAACATATTTGACCTTACTACTTCTGTGCTCAAGTGTACTTTATCTTAACTGCATTTCATAAAAAACAATATGTGTGCGAATAGCCTACTACATATTTGTGAGGGTGTCGATTCGCACGCCAATAAATGAAATTCGTGCGAATCGACTACAGAAAAAATAATATGTTTTAAAGGAGTCGATTCGCACGTTTTGTGCGAGTTAAATTCGTGCGAATCGTCCAATAAGCCTAAATTACGAGAAATTCGGATTTCAGTGCCTACTAACGTTTTTTTTATTATTTTAGACCTGATCATCAAAGGCTAGAGAGGGAGAGCGACGCGGCGCAAGCGCTGGAGTTGTTGGTGGAGGCGGCCGTAGAGGTATATAATAATAATAATGCACTTCACATTTTGGTCAGTGGCCATCTTAGGGGCTCGAAACGCTACGCTTATGTACCTACCTAAACAGAAGAAACATGATTTTATTATTTGTTTTATTTCAGCAGTGGGAGGACTACCAACTAGGTATGTCAAGAGTTCCTTGTGCGGGTAAGGGAGATGGAGCAATACATGATGTGAGTATACTTGGTCTCTGCCTTCTCTTTATATCTAAGAAAGTGTTTTTAATGTTAACAAAAACTTCAAGAGTTTTAATGATAAGAAGAGATTTCCATATCATAAATATATCCATAGTTATCTAAAGCAAGCAAGTCCTTTCATAATAACAGTATCTGCTATTAAAATAAGTTACCACAAAATTTAGCAGCCGAAAGTCAAAACTCAACTCGTCAAATGCATGTTGGTACTTATAATAATAAATATGGTGAAATCATTTGATTTGATTGACTGCACATGCAGGATTTACCAACAACATTCAAGAATATTTATTTCATTTTGGATTTCTATGTAGGTTTAGCTGAAGTTGTATATTTATAATCTACAAATCATCATTTCCTTGTTGTAGTGCCCGGCCTCCCACTGCAGCTCGACCGCCTGAACCACCAATCTGCTACTTAGAGTGGTTCCAGGAGCGCCACAGTTATTTTAACCCCTGGTGGGTCCACAAACGTTTTGATTGTGCCTGGGAGCCCTGGTGATTGTTCTTGTCCAAGCGACTCACCAGGGCTCCCCCAATAAACTATGAACCAGGGGTTGAAAGCGGTAAAGGTATAAGGGTATGGTACCGGTATAGAATTACGATACAGCTTCGATTTAAAGGTAGAAACAAAACGGTTGAGAATTACGGTTGTGGTACCGTTAAAAAAAGAATTATACATATATTTTTTGTCGGTATTGTTATACCTATATATTAATAATACCTTTACCGAAATGATTTCGGTACCGAAAAAAATGATGCGACGAAAAGCGATCGCGATACGGCGGCAGCGGCGCGGGGTGCGGGGGAGCGGTGCGCACCGCTCACCCGCACCCTCGCCACACGCGCGTTGCTTGCCATTTGCCAGCCAGTTGTCAACACGATCGTTTCGAGACTTGAATGAACGGCGACGCGTCAGTTGTATTTTATTTGCGTCTTAATATTCATAATCAAATTCCCTTTATAATTTCACTGTTGCTTTGACGTGTTAGTTTCATTACACTGTGGTCTTACATTATTCACGAGCACTCATACTCGTAAAACGATGGGAAGAAAACGGAAGAACGCGGTTTACTCTTACTTTTCTTACGATAAAACCTCAAAAAGTTCGAAATGTTTAGCCCCGGTTGTGAAACAATCGTCAAGGTTAGTATGAACTTTTGAATAAGTATTGAATTTTGATAATTAGGTTACTGAAGTTTATATTAAAATCAAAAGTGCCACGTGCGTATCGTATAGTTTTTAATACTAGGTATTCAACGTGTTTCAGCTAGTAGGGCATAGGACCCCCACGGGTAAACAGCCCAGTTCCGTACAGCCCCCTGGGGGCGATTGCGGCGTGCCTACGTACGTAATGAGAAATTTAGTATTGTAAAATAGGCACTTTGAAAATCCATGTCCACACACATTTTTTTTTCTATCCGTTTAATATCCCGATCTCATTATAAACTTACAAATAAACACTAAAACATTTATACAGAATGTTAGTGTGTTCACACTAACCGTTATCCTTGAAACCAGTGGTTTGGTTTCATTAGTAGAACCTAAAACCAATGAAAAAAAGGTGCCCTTTTTTCTTTTTTTTACGAGTTCTAATGCGATTTCGGGATTTAAGGCTTGTGGTATTTACCCTTTCAATCCTTCTGCAGTTCCAGAGAGCTTTTTTGCAATATCTGACATTTCTTTGAGTAATCAAAGGCCTACAGAAGACAATGCAGTTGAATATGATGCTCCAGAACCGGAACAAGTTTCATCTAATAGATCATCTCCTGTAGTTGATCGAGTTCCTTCTAACATTTACTCCTAATTATATGGATATTTCTTATAGAAATGAAGAAGCTCTTGAGCAGGAACCAGGTCCATCCAATGTACAAACTCTGGGAGTCGGCCTAAATCTATCCCACATTTCTCCTTGTAATACGGATGAACCAGATAGGAGATTTTCTAATTCAAGCCCATCAATTCTTTCACAGAATAATAAAATTATCAACATTGAGGAAAGAAAGAAAGAAAGAAAAAATGTTTATTGACGTCAGTACATCAAGCACAAACACAATAATAATAAAAAAAAAAAAACAAAAATGGAAAAACATAGTAGGTACCTATGTGCTGTGTAAACTAGGAACTAGGAACTAGGAACTAGAAATACCAAGCAAATATTTGCAAGAATGTTCGCCGGTGCCAATTGTTCCGGTTCCATTTCATAAGAGGGGAAACCATGGTTTAATTTTTCCATGATCATACGAAATTAGCCATAAATGGTTATTACTTGCGTATTTTATTTGTTTTAGGCCATAAACATGCCTAGAAAATAAATATAAGACGAGCCGATGCAAGGCGCTACAAAGCTTATAGCAAAGAAAAATTAGAAGAATGTCTGTTGACATTACAAAATGAAACCATGACCCAAAGAGAAGCAGAAAAACATTTTAATATACCTAGAAGGACTATTATTAACTATATTAAAGCCAAAAGAACAAATGTACCCGTGAGATCACCAGGACATCCGCTAGTTTTTGATGAAGAGGAATCACAGTTTTCTGCTTGCATAAAATTGATGTGAACGTACGGATTCCCCGTTTCTGAAATTGATTTTCGTTACATCGTAAAGGCTTATCTTGATAAAACTGGACGGACCGTTAAAAGGTTTAAAAATAATATGGTACAGAATGGGTCGCGTCATTTTTAAGTCGCCATCCTGATTTATCCAGACGTTTTGCTGCAAACATAAGGCGAGCTAGGGCCGCTATCACTCCAGACACTTTAACTGAATACATAGATTATCTTAGAAAAGAGCTGGAAAATGTGCCAGCCGCTAACATTTGGAATTACGACGAGACAAACGTCACAGATGATCCCGGCAACAAAAAAGTGATTATAACAAGAGGCTCTAAGTACCCGGAACTTCTTCGAAATTCATCAAAATCCAGTATTTCACTAATGTTTTGTGGAAGCGCTGAAGGTGAATTACTTCCGCCGTTCGTAGTATACAAGCCCAGCTGTCTGTGGACAACATGGACGGAGGGTGGACCTAGAGGCACCCGGTATAATTGTAGCCAAAGCGGCTGGTTTGATATGAGCATATTTACTGAGTGCTTTCAATCACAATTGTTGCCTAAATTGAAAAAATTACCGGGTAAGAAAATTATCATAGGGGATAACCTATCTTCCCACATTTCCCTTGATGTCATTAATCAATGCAAGGTAAACAACATCACGTTTCTTTGTTTACCGCCAAATAGTACTCACTTAACACAGCCGCTAGATGTGGCGTTCTCCCACTGAAAGTTGCTTGGAGGTCCATTCTGTCAGAATGGAAATCTACTGAAAGCGGGTATAGGAATGCAATTCTTCCAAAAGGCATTTTCCCACTAATGTTAAAACGTTTAATGGATGCAATAACTCCGAACAGTTGTAATAACCTCAAAGCTGGATTCGCAAAATGTGGAATCTACCCTCTAGATGTCAAACCGCTCTTGGATAGATTACCTCATGCAATCGACACCGAGGCAATTAATGATTATTTTATACAGAGCCTAGAAATAAAAAGAAACGCATGGACACAGGGTGTCGCAACCAGCAGAGGACGAAAAAAGCTAAAATTAATACCAGGCAAAAGTGTAGCGGATCAAATGCTTGTTTCGCCAACAACTGGTGAGATAGAAGCTGTCCCTTGTTCGTCGTCTTCTGGTATTATCGCTGTCCCTTCTTCGTCTCCTGCTGTTATCAATAGTGATAGCAGCGAAACTGATGGTGAAATGTCTCTAAGAGATTCCTCTGAAGGGCCACTAAGTGACGTTGAAAATGCAGACCCCAACATTTTAAATTCAGAGAAGCTAGCGTTACAGCCTTTGGTAAAAAAGGAAGGTCAATATGTAGTTTTTAAATACGAAGGTGAGCAGTTTCCCGTAGTGATTACGAAAACCAATAAAAATGGGGCTATTAAATCATCAATGAAGCGTTCTTTGAAGAACTGGAAATGGCCTCTTCCTAAAGACGAACTATACTACACATGGAATGACGTACTTGGCGGCATAAACCCACCAAAAAAAATTGGACGCAGAGACTTTTATTCTGTGCCAGACCAGAACTAGACCAATTATGGGGCACATAAGTTTTTAGAAGATTTTTAAAGTGATTTTTTTTCTTGTGAGTAATGAATGATTAGCGTGTTGCTTATTTGTACCTAGTTTAATAGGACCTAATTCTTTGATGTTGTTTATTTTTAATACATTTACGAAATGTTTATGATAATTACTTTAATAATTAAGAAAAAATATTCCTATTGCAAACCAAACTGTGATTTATCAATTGATCTCTCGTAAATAAAGGTTATTTTCTAACATGTCAGCTTTTTATTACACTCTTCTATCGGAGCAAAGTAAAAAGTTCAAATTAAAACTATACTCCATTGAAAAATATACGACAAACTTGTGCAAAGAAATTGCGGAGCAAAGTTACCATCTGCAAAAGAACTACTTTGATCCAAAAGAAATAAAAAAAATAAAAAAAATGGTTGCTTTATACAATAATGTTTTAATGTTGAGTTAAACTTCAATAATGCTTTTGTTCATATAATACACCGCAGTACTAATTTACGCAAAATTGAAAAAATATTGTAATAAGTAAAACAGTTGGAGCAAATTTTGGTGCAAAGTAGGACCAGGTTACGGTAATCAATTTATTGTTTATTCAATAATTGGTTATTTTTACTGATTAAGTGACCATTTAGCTTGAGTTTAATTGTTTTTACTCTCTGTGAAAATGGATACTACTCCGTCTGAGTGCGCTCAAGTTGTAGCACTGATCCAGGCTGGATTAAATCAGCGCGTCGTGGCCAGACGTCTTCACCTAAGCCGATCAGCAGTAAGACGAGTGTACAGAAGGTTCTTAGAGACTGGGAGCTTCAATAGACAATCAGGTTCGGGAAGAAATCGGGCTACTTCAGAATGAGATGATCGATTTATGGTGTCTACAAGTTTAAGAAATGGACATTTGACTGGCGTTCAGGTGCAACAGCAAGTTTGTAATGTTCGCGGTGTAGCTGGAAGTGAATGGACTGTACGACGGAGACTTGCAGAAAGCGGATTGCATCCCCACAAACCCGCTAATGGTCCAAAATTAACCCCCGCACATCGCCAAGCGCGGCTTCAATTTGCTCGTGCTAACGTTGATTGGACACTCGAACAATGGAAGGTCGTACTGTTTTCGGATGAGTGTAAAATCAGTCTTAATGGAAATGATGGGCGCAGGAAAGTTTACCGAAGAGAGGAAGAACGATTTGCACAGGTTTGTATTGAAGAACGAGTGGCTTTTGGAGGACGTTTGTGGACTGTTTGGGGCGGAATTTCTTTGAGAGGAAAAACGGATCTTCGGTTCGTATCCGGACCCCGTCTAGGAAATCTGACTGCACAGCGATACATCCAGGAGTTGCTAGAACAACCTGTCATGCCTTACGCCGGATTTATAGGCGATGGTTTCTTGTTAATGCAGGACAACGCCCGACCACATACAGCCACGATAGTTTTCCAGTACCTACGTGAAGTGGAAATTCTTGTTATGGAGTGGCCAGCAAGGAGCTCTGACCTTAATCCCATTGAACATCTATGGAATGAGCTAAAGAGAAGGGTCAGGGCCAGAAATCCCCCCAGAAACTCTCCAAGAACTAAAGGTGGCCATTCAAGAGAAGTGGGAAGGTATACCCCAAGAACTCATTAAAACATTAAAAAGGTCAATGAAAAGCAGGAAGGAAGCTGCAATAAGAGCACGTGGGGAAATACAAGCTACTGACCAAACTTTTCTCGAGAAATTTAACGCTTTTATTGATTTTTACAAGCAGCATGCCTACAAAAATCAAAACTAAGGTACTCAACTCATGCCTTATACCATGCCTAACATATGCGTGTCAAACATGGAGGTTCAACAAAAGAACAAAGGAAATATTAACAACATGCCAGAGGGGAAAAGAGCGCAGCATGATGAATATTAAAAAGATACAAAAAATAAGACGCACAAAAATTAGACACATGACCAAGGCAAAAGATGGATTGATACATGCTCAAGCACTGAAATGGAAATGGGCCGGGCATGTGGCGCGCCTAAGAGATCAGTAGCTCTACCATGAGTTTACACAGCAAAAACTCGCTAGCGTCTCCGTAAATTAGTTGTATGAAATATTGTACAGCGCCCCTAGCGGTCACAAAAAGAATTAAAATTCATACCATGAGCACTATAGATAACGATAGGTTGAACACCTAACGTAATCTATTCGATAGTCACTAACGTTCTTCAGCTGTCACCATACAAAACGGTACCATGAGTCACTAATTTCACTGAACATATCGAGTAAGACGCTTACTTTAGTAGTTACGTAGCTCACTAGCATTTTGGCGTGTGAAACATATGTTTACATTAAAATTATATACGTTTTTGAGTCTAATATAGTCAAAATAATGTCTGCAAGTGGTTATTTAGCATGGAATATGTCAGTGGTCGCTAAATTTGAAGACCAACGACTTGAATAACATGAATTTCAAGCCAAAATGTTAGATAAATAAATAAATAAATAAAAATAAAAAAGCCTTATATTTCTTACTAAAAATACAAAAAATAAACTTATTTCTAATTATCTGCTAGTATTATGCTTAAACTTGTTCCTTAAATAATATTGATAGATACATGTTTATCTATTTATGTAAGAACCCCTCGTTCTCGAAGGTGAAGGCCTCCTCTAGAGATTTCCAAGTGTCCCTGTTCTTCGCTGTCTCCATCCACTGTTTGCCGGCTACTTGTATGATATCGTCAGTCCACCGGGTCGCTGGTCTACCTCTCTTTCTGGTGCCTGATGGACCCTTCCAGGATGTTATAATGGCGGTCCATCTGTTATCTGTCATTCTGGCTATGTGTCCAGCCCAACGCCATTTAAGCTTTTTGCATTGTTTCAGAGCGTCTGTAACTTTTGTCTTCTTTCGAATTATACTATGGGATATTTTTTGAATTCTTTTGATTTTTAACATACTCCTTTCCATCGCTCTTTGACACGTTCTGATTTTTGCTTTCGCTTGATGTGTGAACTTCCAAGTTTGGCTAGCGTATGTTAGTGATGGCAATATACAGGTATTCATGACTTTTTGCTTAATTTTGATCGGCATGTCGCTTTTCATAACTTCTTTTAGACTCCAAAATTTTTTCCAAGCATTCGAAACTCGCCTTTCTATTTCTTGTTCATTTCTTTTCATCTCAAACGATAACTGTTTACCCAAGTATACATAGGTGTCGACGTACTCCAGCGCTTCATTGTTTAAGTATACATGGGATTTTTGAAAGTTTGTCATAATATTGGTTTTACTGCGGTTAATTTCTAGTCCTACTTGTTGACTTGCGGCATGAAGATCGTTTAACATCGATTGCAGTTCCGCTCTACTCTCTGACAGCAACACGATGTCGTCGGCAAATCTCAAATGACTTATATATTTATTATTTATATGAAGACCGACCCTTTCCCATTGAAGTTGTCCAATGACTCGTTGTAACACTGCTATAAATATAGTTGGAGAGATGGGATCGCCCTGTCTTACTCCTCTTCTTATGGGTATAGAAGGACCAGTCGTCTCCAGTCTAATTCTACTGTTACAGTTTCCATATAGATATTGTAATACCTTCAAATATCCTATTTCAATATTTTGCGATTCTAGAGACTCCCATATTGACCGATGATATAAAGTATCAAAAGCTTTTCGATAATCGATAAACAGAATGTAGAGTGGTCTTTGAAACTCTTGATATTTGTCTATTATCATTTCAATAGAGTGGATATGATCCACAGTAGAGAATCCTCTTCTAAATCCTGCCTGCTCTATGGGCTGTTGGTTTTCTATGGTACCTCTGATTCTCTTTTCTAGAATTGATGAGAATAATTTGTATATTGAAGACAGTAGGCTTATTGGTCGGTAGTTGTTTATATCATTTGGGTCTCCTTTTTTGTATAACAAAATTATGTCTGACTCAGTCCATTGTTTTGGTGTTGTCGCCGTTTTCAGCACGAGGTTAAAGAGCAGTGTAGCAGCCCTTTAGGGCTCACTAAATAGGGAGCTCCCAGCTTTAGGGCTTCGTTAGATATTTTATCAGGTCCTGGGCTCTTTTCAGATTTCAATCTAGTTATTCCATTCAACACTTCAGCCTCCTCTATGTCTACAATATCGGACGATGTTTCTTTGGATAGAGTTGAAGTTGAAACCAACCCTCCGCCATATTCAGACCTGTACAGAGTTTTATAGAAGCTCGTTGCAACTTGGAGTATTTCATTCCTATTAGATGTAGTTTTATTTGAAGCTTTAAGTCCCTCTATCCAAGTTTTATGCTGTTTGAGTTCTTTGTTTGCTTTCTTTAAACTTCCAGATTGTAGTACATATTTTTCAATGGTCGTCTTACGATGGATGTTGTAGTCATGCCGGATGTATTTACTTATGAGTTTATAGAGAGCTTTAAGCTCATTTTTCATACTTATAGTTTTTGGTTTTGTTTTTTGAAGAAGGTGCCGTCTTGACATTAATTTTCTTGTCTTATCTGATAGAACAGAAAACATGTTTTTTTAAATGTTAGATACCAATTGGAAAATATAATTTTGAGGAAAGTTCAAACTTACCTTTCTATAAACTCTACCAACAATTGGAACTGTGTGACACTGGTCCTCATTGTATTAAATAATCTGTTTGAATCTATAGTAAACTTTTAAACTACACAACGCAGCTCTGTCACTCAAGGTCAACTATCAAAATTACAAATTGAATACACGACAGTGACATATTATAAGGAATAAAATTTCAAAAACCACTTAACACTATGTGTAGTCTACTATCTGTCAACTTTTCAATTTCGTCGGTTTATTTGTGTAGATACCGTTCTCTCTTCTTATTAGTGGGAAAGAAAGAAACAAAACATGAGTAGAGTGAAGTTAGCTAGACGACACAATCTATCGAGCTTACCTTAGCGCCTGCGTAAGACTCCGTAAATCTCATGGTGCAAACATAATCGAAATCTATTTGATCCACGTTAGCACGCTAGCGAGTACAACGCTAGGGATTAAGTTTTCGATGACAACTCATGGTAGAGCTACAGAGATGGACAAAAAGAATGACCGCATGGGCAGGCCCACAAGGCAAAAGAAAGAGAGGCAGACCTGTAGCTAGCTGGGAAGATGAAATTAAAAAAAACAGCCGGCCCCAACTGGATTCAAGTAGCCCAATCTAGAGAGGACTGGCTATCTTTGGAGGAGGCCTTTA
Organism: Diarsia dahlii; assembly: GCA_949775195.1. Classification (NCBI taxonomy): domain Eukaryota; kingdom Metazoa; phylum Arthropoda; class Insecta; order Lepidoptera; family Noctuidae; genus Diarsia; species Diarsia dahlii. Next base: position 20,098,196 of record OX459197.1, on the reverse strand, counting down.
CCTGCAGAGGTGTTCCTGCAGACAACTAAAAATACTTTTATACAAAAACTAAACTAACAATTAAATTTAAGAACTAAACCTAATTTACTAACACAAAATATTATAAATAAAAACTAGAATTTAAGTTACCTACTGCTCTTGTTTTATGCTGGAAATAAAAGGCTTTTTTTTTTATTATTGATTTTTACATTCAAAATTATTCAATAAAGAATTGAGCTATTCTAACCGATATTGTTTTTCAGCCTGTAAAATCAATAAACCAAAATGTGTTACAGTAAAAAGTGGTCTATTGTAATCTCAGACTGACATTTAACAAACAGTGTGAAAAGTATTCATTAATTAATTTTAGATTTTTGTTTATCGTGTTATGAACGAAAGCGTACGGGGTGGGTCGATTTTTTTGCACACTTGAAATGGGCAATAACAATATGCCGTTAGCGTGGAAAAATTGGTTTACTCAGTTCAAGATATACTTACGAGCGAACAACTTAGAAAATGAAAACGACGCGAGAAAAGTCGCCATACTTCTTCATTTCATAGGACCGAACGCGCTGACGACATTTTACTCATTTAATCTATTTAGATATAGATACAGTGAGTTTCCAGACGCTGACCGATAAATTCAATCAGCACTTTATGCCACAAATCAATGTGACAATGGAGCGTCATAAACTTTTCAACAGACGACAAGGTAACAACGAATCTATCGATAGTTACATTACGGATCTGAAAAATATTTCCAAGCAATGTGAATTCAAATCGCTAGAAGACAGCATCCTGCGGGACATTTTCAGTCTGAATCTGAATGCCAATAATCAGTACATCAAAGAAAAGATACTGACGGATAAACCAGACACGACAGACAAAGCAGTGACGTTAGCTAAAAGCATGGAAGCTACAAGGCAACAGGCGAAATCATTGGAAGAACCACTCATAGGACAGGTCTCCAAATCACGTAGTCGAAGCAAAGTCAAGTCTAAGCCGGGATTTAAACGTTCACAGTCGCAGTCATCAGCAACTAGCGAAGCCACTTGCCAGAGGTGTGGTCAAATACACAGGTTCAGATGCCCAGCAAAAGGAGTTAAATGTAAGAAGTGCGGGAAAAACAATCATTTCGCACAAATGTGTAAAAGTGTTAATAATATAAACATCGATAACTCTCAAAACTGTAATACATTGTTCATGTTTGTTGTTGTTCTGTGTATTTGTTCATTGCAGACACACTTTCAAGAGCAGCATTACCAGTAGGTGCACTGACAGATTTAGAAGATGATCTTGATCTTCATGTTAATCTAGTATTCTCAAACTTAACAGTCAGTCCAAAAAAGGTACTTGAGATTCAGGAAAATACCAAAACAGACCCAACTTTATGTAAAGTTATTTCCTATTGTCAAAATGGTTGGCCAGAACATAAAAAGTCACTTAGTCAGTCGGTCAAACTATATTTCTCTATAAAAGATCAATTACATGTAATGAATAATATTCTATTCAAAGGACATAACATAGTAATTCCAGAAAATATGAGGGAATACATAATAAAACTAGTTCATGAAGGTCACCAAGGCATAAATAGCTGTATTCGCTTAGCTAAAACAACAGTTTATTGGCCTCAAATTAATAATGATATTGAGAAATACATTAACCAATGTCATGTTTGTCTAACTTTTCGCAGAAATAATTCAAAAGAACCTCTTATGCATCATAATTACAAAATGCTACCTTTCAGCAAAGTAGGTATAGATATTTTTGAAATAGATGGTCTGAAGTACTTAATAGTAATAGATTATTATTCTAAGTACATAGAGCTTGCACTATTAACGTCAGACTCAACTTTGAAGACAGTCATAACTCATTTGAAATCAATTTTTGCTAGACACGGTATTCCGGAAGTTATGAATTCAGACTACGGACCTCCCTTTAACAGTAAAGAAATTAGAGATTTTACTACAGCATGGGGAATAGAACACACAACTTTTAGTCCATATTTGAGCAGATCAAATGGTATCGTAGAAAGAGCAATTGGTACCATTAAAACCTTACTGAAAAAATGCAAAGCCGACAACACAGATCCCTATTTAGCACTTCTTATGTACAGAAGTACACCAAAACAGACAGGTTACTCTCCATCGCAGCTATGTATGTCAAGACACTTGCGTACAAAGTTACCTTCACCAGAACTTACACTTACACCTTGCACTGTTGATATAAAGAACTTAAAGGAAAACATTAAAAAACAACAAGTTAAATCATCACTTTACTACAACAAAGATACAAAGCCGCTATCAACACTCCAACATGGTGACAATGTTTACTTTAAGCACAAACCACAAGGCACTTGGGTACCAGGTGTGGTAGCACAAAATGATGGTCATCCACGCAGTTACATCATCAAGTCTCCTCAAGGGGTTTTTCGTAGAAACCGCGAACATATTCTAAAGCCTTCTTCGGATTCAGCCTCTGCCATGACTGGTGTTGTACCTGAAACAAACACGCAAATTAGTTCACAAAACAATGTTCCTAAACCTAGTTCACCTATTACAACTCGTTCAGGTCGTGTAATTACTAAACCTTAACAATATTTTATTAAAGAATTATCCTCCAACTCCTAACCGTTAAGGAGTTGTACTTTCCATCATCAGCTCATCAACATGAAGTGTTGGCTGCTAGATGCAAATACTTGAATAGTTTTAGAAAAAGTACGAAACACGTAACAAGTGCCTATATAATTTGAGGGTTGCCCTCGATTTCCCTGGGATCCCATCATCAGGTCCTGACTTGGTGACAATGGGACCACCTCAGAAGCATACTCTTTCGAATACATACAAAAATAAATTTAAAAATAAACATTTTATAGCATTTTATTTATTATTGGAGTTTTGGGCATTACTTTGTATGAGAGGGCCCCAGTGTGGGCCGTTTTACCGACCTCAATACGATATTGGAGACATGAACCACAAACTTATCATATTAAACAGCTGACGTGACATGTTTTTCATTCTAAAATCGTATGCTGAAAGTTCACGAAAATTCTTGAATTTCATGACAATTCGCATCACTCCGCGCCGATTCAGCTGATATGTCATGTGTCAAAATCTTGTCGTGCATAGCATAATGGTTAATAAAGCTGTATGGAGGATCAAAAGTGATTTAGGCCTTACTAAATCTAAAATCCTGCGCCGTCAGGTCGCACTTAGTGCAGTACTTCCGTTACTGCCCGAGAACAAAATAATTGAAGGGTGGTTTTATATTGCCGATCAAAGTCCTGATGACAGTAAAAGTGCTCAATTTAAGAAATACATGCTGTCACAATGGCTTCGATCGACCGAAGTTTATAAAAGTATGGTGCAGTTTTGGCAAACGTCACCGAACTAACAATTTCGCAGAAGGTTGTCACCATAAATTAAATAGGAAAATCCCCACCATATTGAAACTCCTTACAGTTTTACATCGAGATGCCAATTTATTCAGCCACCAAAACGCCGCACCCTTAATGCGATTTAGATCGACGATTTTATTACGGAGTGTCAAATGAAACTTATTAGCGGCGAAATTACTGTAGGTTATCTTGAAAAAATAAAGAAACTATTAAGTGATGAAAATACCCAAAATGAAGATAATCGGGATGAATATATCCGAAATAAAAATGCTTCAACTACTCGTATACAAAAAAAAAGCGGCGCCAGAACATTGACATTATAGGTGATGCTCACAATAAATTGGATAATAGTTTTCAAACTCTGAATAATGTTCTTAACAAACGACAGGTAGAAGATGACTGTGAACTGTATGCCAAACTTCTAGCAACAAAACTTAGAAAAATTCCAGATGGGTTGCGTCAAAGAATTATCTATACTAATATTATAAAGCTGAAGAGTTTGTTTGTTTGTTTGAACGCGGTAAACTCAGAAACTGCTGGTTGGAATTTAAAAAAATCTTTTTGTGTTGGATAGTCCATTTATCGAGGAAGGCTATAGGCTATATAACATCACGCTACGGCTAATAGGAGCGGAGCATAAATGAAAAATGTTACAAAAACGGGAAAAGGTATTTCCTTTTTAAGAGCTTCCGCTGCGTGCGCTGCGAAAACGGTTTAAGTTACGCAAATATCATGTATGAAGGAATTGTTCCTCTTTAAAATTTCTAAAAAAAAGTCCGCGACAGCATATATCTATCTTTTAAGATTGACTCACTGTAACCTTTTTTTACTATTAAACTGTTAGGTTAAAAATAATTATTTTTTGCGAAGCTTATTTAACCCATATGGTATTAATCTATATAGATCTAAATAAATGTGTTTGTTAGAAGGAAAATTTAATATAGAATATTTGTGCCCTTTACTCTAAACAGTTTAAACAAATATCTTAGAAGATATCGCAATTTAAAAAAATATCCGCGCGGCTAAATAATTCGCGCGTCGCAATTTAGGGAGATTCTTTCCGGGAAATTCAAATTCAAAATATTTACTGCATCATAATGTTTACAAGTACAGAGTGTTATCGTATATGTATTTAACAGTAAGAGATACCTATAGTAATTCAAAGAAGAAAGATAAGATTTTTTGTTTGTTACGATTTAGCTTAATTTATGTTGGATAGTCGATATATCGAGAAAGGTTATAAGCTATATTTATTTGACGTAGACGAAGTTGCGTGGGTCAGCTAGTGTATGATATATCATACACTAGCTGACCCACGCAACTTCGTCTACTTCTGGTTTACTTCTGGAACATACTGGATTTTACCAACAACCATAACCTCTTGCATACTACTCATCTTCTCCAAGACCATCTCCAACCTACATTGTTCCAGGCTACACCATTCCACTATCTATCTATGCTGATTCAAATATTTGAAGAACAAAAGGCAGTCAAACGACAACTTGCTGAACTTCAAGCAACAGTTGACACGTTATTAGCCTATGTGGTAAACTTATCATCAAAAACTCTGTTTCTAATGTAAGTCCTGTCATTTAACCTGTGAATAGCCGGCAAGGGCTTGAAGATCTTGAAGAACTTTTGAAAAATGAACAGAATTTAAATCGGCAATAATTTCTGCTATGATTTTTATTTGTGGTACATCAGGAAAAGCAAAAGGACTGGATTGTGGCTACAAATTAATTGATTACTTTTTTACTAAGGAGTGCTTCTGTTGGACTGGAACGTCTCTCAAAAATGATAAGACCTCTGAAGTATTTTTATAACACTAGAAAATGTTTTTTGAGTTTGTGTGAAAGTTGATCGAACTAACAATTCTTCTTCATCATCATCATCCTATCATGTTCCCACTCTAGGACAGGGATGGGCTGTAATCAGTTGGTAGTTAACAAACAAACAATTAGTTCAATCAAAATGCTAGAGCAACCAAGTACCTCTTCATCCATTTAATCATTACACAAAGCAGGAATCTTAATCGTGGCCTATGGCGTAGTACTATTATGTATTCTGTGCCTATGGGCAACACGGCCCTCCAACAAAACCCTCTTTGTTTCACTACGTTCCTCATGAACGTCGAGTCCCTCATGACTACTACAAAATATATTTACTAGTACAGCATTCATAGCATAATTAGGAATCCATACAAAATTTATAACGTTCAGAAAATTGAGTGTGGAAATCACCTGTTAAGGTTGAACAAGCCAGTCATTCTTCCATACAAACTTATGAAGGTGATTACTCCTCTGTTTGACGGTGTAGGTTCAAAATTAAAAATTGTATCTACTGGTCTTATCATTATCTAGGTCTGTATGGAAGCAGAATTGGAAAAAAAAATTGATTTGGAAGTTATGAACGTCAAAACTTTCATATTTTAGCACTGATTTTAACTCATCTTTGGGCGTAAATAAGTAACGTATATAGTATGAAAAAGAAAAAAGTGAAACCATACGGACATAGATGAGTTATTAAAAAATTTAAATAATTTGATTTTGAACAGATACATTCAATAGATTTTTCATGAAACCAAATATACCAAAGGTCTGCATAGAAAATTTCGCGCGCCTGTTTTAGTTGTGTCTCTTTCGCTCTATGCATTTCGCTCGTGATGTCGGATGAAATAGCATGCATTTTAGCCCCGCCCACCAACTAGTTCGTGCCGTTGGCTTGTTTACCCTTAAGAAACCTTTGCAACAAATTAAGAGTTATTCCTCTTCAATCAAGGGAACTTTTGTCAGACTTAAAAATTATGAAGCTGCGTAGATATACAGTTCAGGCTATAAAACAAATAAAGAATAGAAATTACTAATAAGCATGTTGAAATGGTTAAACTTCGTGCTGATATTTCGATTGCACACCGGTGTTGCCATATATACAGATTTCTCCGTATTTATACAGATTTTTAATGTGTAATACAGATTAGCACTGGATACAGAGTTTTATAACTCGATTAAATTACTATAATAATCAACTCAAAACAGAACGAAGCAATAAAAAGTACACACATCATTTTATTATTTATGGTTATTTTTTTTCCACAAAGTAAATTTTTAGTATGGCAGCATTACAAGTGTCACTCGCTCTGCTCGGGAAATCCCCCGAAGATTTTTGCGTGCTGTCCAGTACGCAGTAGTGCGCGTGGAGCGAGCAAGAGTGTTGAGTGCAGACTTAATATTGATTGTGTTTTTGTGAATCATTATGGCATCTAAAAAACCCAGAGTGATGCAAAAGTTTAATCGGAACTGGATGGAAGATTCTTCCTGTATGACGTGGTTGAGACCTAGTAATAAAGATGATTATTTTGCTTTTTGTACATTTTGTAACACAGATCTTTCAATTGGAAGTGCTGGGAAGAATGATCTCTTTAGACACACGAAAACAAACAAACACCTAAATTCAAGTCCTGGTGGATCTAGCTCGCAAACATTATTGACAGATTTATTTTCAAACAAGAACATTGAACCAGTCAGAAGAGGAGAGATTTTGCTCGCAGCGTTTATAGCTGAACATAATATTCCCATGAACGTTATGGAACACTTGCCACAATTGATAAAAACCGTGTGTCCCGATTCACAAATTGCAAAAAGTATTAGTTGTGACAGAACAAAAACTACAGCTATTAAATATGTGACTGGCGTAACTGCAAAACAGATGTTAATAGAAAAGTTACAAACCCTTAAATTTTCTTTAATCGTCGATGAAAGCACAGGGGATGTGTTAAGCATTTATGCATATTAGCACGATTTTTTGAAAGCAAAGTTTAAGATGCATTTGTTTGTCTAATACCCCTTGAAGAGGCTACTGCAGAAAAGCTGTACCAACATATTAAAAAAGTTTTGAGTGACAATAACATCCCAATGGACAATCTTATCGGATTTGCAGCTGATGGTGCGAATGCCATGATGGGACACCACAACTCATCATCATCCCGTCTAGTTGCCGTAAACCCTCACCTGTTTGTAATGAAGTGTGTATGTCACTCATTCCATCTTTGTGCATCGTATGCGTGTTTAAAATTGTCAAGAGAGCCCGAAACTCTCATACGAGACATTTATAATTATTTTAATAACAGCCCCAAAATAACTGGAATTCTAAAAGAGTTTCAGCAGTTCTTAGATCTAAAACCTCATAAAATCCTCCATCCAGCTCAAACTCGATGGCTTTCACTTAGAGCAGCAGTTTGCCGTATTCTAGAACAGTATGACGCACTAAAATTATATTTCACCGAAGCCGCTCTTACGGACCACTTGAATGCTGATTCGATCTTGTTCAGATTAAAAAATCCATATAATAAGCTTTATTTAGAGTTTTTGGAATTTTCGTTAGAGATATTTAATAACATGAAGAAGCTGATGCAGTCAGAGCGGCCGCAAATTCATAAAATGCATGAAAACATGGTGACTGTTTTTAAAACTTAATGTTACATGGTCGACGAATATGTTTCACGAACTGAAGTCGGATTAATTCAGATTGACAATCCACGTCATTACAAATCAATACATAACCTTTACCTAGGAGCAAAGGTTTCAGCCTCTCTTGTCTCCACGAGTGCAAACGCTCTAAATCAAGAAGATATTGAAGCAGTCAAACTCAAATGCCTTGACTTTTTTATTGAAGGGGCAAAGCAGGTAAAAAAAAGGTACGATTTCAGCAATGATGTGATTAAACAAATGCAGTTTCTTGACCCACATGTCGTCAAGTCTCGTAGAATTGATTCATTGGTCACTTTGGCAGTAAAGTTTTGATCTCAGTTCATGAACTGCAACAACTATAATATAGACACAGAGTGGCGGTTTTTGCGTAATAATAAAGATCTAGCGCCTGATGATTCAGAAGACGTCGAAACCTACTGGTGTAAAGTCACTGCAGCTCGTGATCCTACTAACTACAGCAATCAACTATATCCTACACTGTCTAAATTTGTTTCTGCAATCTTAAGTCTACCTCATTCCAGTGCCGCCGCGCCGTAGAGAGGATCTTCTCTTCTATTAAGGAGAATGGGCAAAATGGTCTATGAGCGGCCAACAACGAAATAGGTATTAAATGAAAGTACTATTACTAAGGACTAACTTTTACTATGAACGTAACATTGTAGCTCATTTAGAAAAAAAAATACATGTAGGTGAAATACTTAGATAATAAGTGCAAGAAAACGTGCAAAACCATTTTATGAAATACTTAATATGTTATCTTAACATTAGTTTATGTATTCAAAAGTATTTCAAAACGTTGTTAACATACCGTTCACAAGACTCAACCCAAAAACGGGTTTACTACATGGACCACCTGAGTACCAACGGACCAATGAGCTTTGAGTGCAAACAAAAGAGCCGGTGCGAGGAGCTCGTGGCTTAATAAGAACTGCCACTCAGGTCGATCTTTAGGTAAAGCTGTGCTTGCCTAGGTCGGTCTGTGGATGGGTGACCGCCCGACATATCGAGTTTCCTCCGTGCCTCGGAAAGCACGTTTAGCTGTTGGTCCCGGCTGCCATATATATATAGATCTTTGGCAGTCGTTACAGGTAGTCAGTGACCTGAAATTCTGACATCCAGTCTTACCAAAGGGTATTGTATTACCTAGTATTAACTGGGTTGTGGAGGTCAGATAGGCAGTCGCTCCATGTAAAATACTAGTATTCAGCTGCATCCGGTTAGACTGGAAGCCGACCCCAATATAGTTGGGAAAAGGCTAGGCAGATGAAAAGAGCCGGTGCGTGCGCGTCACTCTGTGCAGTCCTTCGCTTACCCTTGTGACGTAGTGTACTGTGCGATCATCTACGGATTCTTTTAGAAACATTTTGACCCTGGCTACCCTCTGGACTGAAAAGGGATAAACAAACTGCCATCAAAATGGCAAAATTGTATAGATCATTTGGGCCAGTACTTTGATTACCTGAAATAAAAAAATTACCAAAATTTTTATATTTTAAAATTCTCATACAAATCTCCAATTTCATAGGTAAAGACCTAATAAAACATGTTAACAAATTGTCTACCAATATTTTAAGGGGTGATAGTGTTAAGAATTATGGGCAACTTTTCAAAGGAACATAGATCGCTAAAATCTTCTTGTACTAAGGCACTATGAACAACTAAATTTTAATTCCATATTTCGAACGATGTTCCGTGGGAAATAGTTGTTTAATATACTCTATCAGCTCTTAAAGTAACGAGATTTTTGTTTCAGTTGAAACATGCAAAGATAATTGGGCTAAATTACGCAACGCATACTGTAATGCACTAAAACGACGAAAAACTAAATCTGGGCAAGCGGCAACGCAAGGGACTCCATGGAAATACGAAGATCAAATGGGTTTTTTACGTCCATACATGGAAATGAGAAACACTAAAACTAATTTGATACCGCCATCATATCCGTCGACATCTGCAGAGACCATCACATCGGAATTGCCTGCAGAAAGTCCTGAAGTTCCTCAAAGTCCACCTGATTTCAGGAGTGAGTCACAACAAAGCAGCTTAAGTTCATATTCTCAAAGGAGCTCATCTTTGAAGAAAAAACCTGATTTAGCAGACATTTACGATATGATTAAGACACAGCATAGTCTGAGGCAACAAAAACAACAGTCAAAACTGGACTTTGATGAAACAGACATGTTTTTCTTAAGTATGAGCAAAGCAGTCAAAGCACTACCGAAACTAGACCAAACAAAAATTAAATTAGATTTACATATGGCTATTTCTCAGGCTGAAAATCGTAACATTGAAATGGAACGTGTAGTAAAGACACCGCTTCGTATAATTTCTCAAAAGGTAGTTTCGCCAAGTAACCAGCCTCTTCCAGAGCCATCCAGAGCCTGCTACTATCATAATTCACCTACAGAAATAAATGATTTTTCACCTGAATCCCAGTCCATACTCGATCCTCAGGCTCAAAATTCAAATTCAACCGGAGAAGAAAACTTGTCCACTTATTACAGCGGTGTAAATTTTAATTGAGTACCGTCTTTGAATGATTAATATAATAGTTTCGTACTTGTTAAAATTAAAATTGTTTAATTTTTGATTTTTAATACAAAATAAATCTTACCTCAAACATACTGCTAGCCTTTCTTTTGTTCCAATGGGTCGGCGAAATCTGGTATGAATCTTTTTAATATCTTGTTCAATTAAAGAATGTATGTAATCGAATTGTTGTTTTGTCATCCTGAAGTATTGTTGAAATTTAATTTCATCGCTTTTTAGTTCTTGCACCAACAAATGATATTCACTTCGGCTTCCTCTTGAAGTATTTATTGGATGCACCCAATATCTCCTTTTCTTTCTTTCCTTTTTGAGTAGGCTTAACATGAGCAGGTATGCTAGATTTTCTTCAAAATCCGTATCCGAGTCTGAAGAAAACATTGTAGACGTTTACTCCAAAGGCCACCGCCCACCACTGTACTGACTGAGACGATTTTTCGTGAGGCCGCGTGGCGACACGACACGCAAATGTAATAACCCGCCGTTGCGTCAGGCAGCGTGGCGACACGCGGCGTGGGCTAAATATAATTGCGGCTTAAAGCCGCAATTCGCAAACGTTTACGATTGACATAAACAAGCAGGTACCTATAAACTGTAAAAAGCTTATGCAAACAATACTACCTACCTACCCAGACGATACCTTTGTACAAGTTATGTTTTTATTACTACTAAGTGATTGTTTCATTTCTTTATTAAAGAATAATGCCTTTTAAGATCGTTAGTACTTCAGAACCGGATGGTGATCGATTGAGCATTGTACTGTCATTTTGGGAGTTTAATGGAATATTAAGTTGGCCTCCAAAGAATAAAAAAACTTTGAAGCTGATCAAGGAAGAACGTTCGAAGCCGAGTCCTGATTGGAAGAACATGAATTGTGATCTAAAAAGGGAAAAAAAAAACTTTTTTTTACCAATTGATGTGAGCTAAATGAATAAATAAATATGTATAAGTTCAATCATTTATTTTGTTTTATTTACAACGTATGTAATAAAATGGAATAAAATAATGGCATTCTTTATGTTTAATACACACACTAAATTTGCATTTTTCTACATGGTTAATACTCTTTTCTACAGCCGAAGTTCAATTTTTTTCCCTAAACAGTGAGTGCTTTACATCATCGCTATAGTTGTCGTCGGCTCGTCGCCATCATCTTTAGAACTCGATATTATTTCTGAGTTATAATTGCCGGTGGAACAATTAATATTATCACCGAGGTTACTGGAAGAAAAACTTGGACACACATAATTTGTTGAATGTATAACATCTTCTAAGCTATTGCGACTAATATTTTGTACGGAACCATCCTGTTTCAAACTATTTGTCACGCTTTGCGTTACTTCCCGATTTAAAGGTTTTATTTCTTCTGTCTTCATAATTCTTTGGTACTCTATCGATAATTTTCTTCTAATGCAGCCCTTCTAGACATCATTTTCCACGAATTAGTCGAATTCATATTTATAAAGCAATAAAATATACGTCAGTATATAATCGCCATCTGCTTTAACTATTTACACTGACTGCTTACAGTATCACATGTTACATTTATTCAGGTAAAGTCTGATTAAAGGTACTTATGCGAACCACTATAAAAAAGAAGCCGTTAATTCGATACACTAGTGAGTCTCTAAGCAGCTGCGAGGCATGTGAATGTTTAAACAGCCGCTATGCAGACACTATCAATGGCAGTACAAAGGCTAATTAGCGGTAGGCATGTTCAGCAATAAGCTATAATGTGAGCCACAAATCATTGGCCCTCTAATAAGTCAGTGTAATAGGAGATCACAAATACCTTCTTAAACAACATTTGGCGTAATTTCATCCACTAAACAGCCCTTACTACGGTTAAGGCATTAGAAAAGGTTAAAAGCTGAATAGAATCGTTGAAAATATACCTTTATAGCACTCTTAGCATATTAATGGTAGTTTTGTCGGTCTTAATCAGCCATAATACAGATCTTAATCAGCCTAAGCTGTTTAAATATCACTGACAGCTATTATGCAGCTGTAGGAACACCAGTGTACTCTTAAAAGAGTCCTAATACGCAAAGAGTTTAAAATAGGTCTAAAAGTGAGTAGTTATACAGCTATCTGTGCTACTTGGGCTGTACGCGTCGCGCGCCGGCCAAACTTTTATTATTAATAATTATTTTTGTAATAAACCATTATTTCGAAATCAGCGTCGTCATTCATACAGCCCACAAATCTCCTCAACAAATTGGTCCTACGCAAGAAAAAGCAAGACGAACAGACAGGCGGCAGGCGTGCGGCGGCGCGGGCGTGGGTATTAGCAGCGAAGAAAAAAGAACATGGCGCACACGTCTCCGAGGGAAAATCTACGAGAACGGACAACTGTGGCGACAGATCGGTAAATAGTGTGTCGTTCCAATTAATCATATCTGTCCCTTCATACTTTCTAAAAAATTCCTAGCTTTCTTTTGGCCACTTAATCTGTTCCATTCTCTTTTCAATATCTTCTATCTATACTTACAATAAATCTGTAGAGATGTCAATTCTGTACATGATATATATTTTCAAAATAACTATCAGGGGGTAATTAGTGATCGATACTGATGCCAAAAATGCAATCAGTAAAATTTTTGTCTGTCTGTCTGTCTGTCTGTCTGTCCTCCTGTCTGTATGTTCCTTATAGAAACAAAAACTACTAGACGGATTTTAACGAAACTTGGTACAATTATTCTTCATACTCCTGGGGAGGTTATAGTATACTTTTCATCACGCTACAATCAATAGGAGCAGAGCAGTGAAGGGAAATGTTGGGAAAACGGGAGAAGTTGCTCCATTTTTTAAGCTTCCGTCGCGTGTGCAGCCTTAATGGTTAAAGCTACATAGAAATTATTTATGACGGAAATGTTCTACATATAATTATCTAAAAAATATCCCATCACAGCATATGTCTATCTTTTATGGTTGACTCACAATAACACGTGTAACTCCCGATAGCTTAGCAGTTCGGAGCTTTCTGATTATACAGGGTGGAATTTTGTAATGCCACCTGGAGGGAAAGTACTCTTAATACTGCAGATAGAAAATTTTACTCAAAGGAAACATTCCTTTATTTTTGAAGAGAAAGCAAACTGCATTCAAAGATTTTCGAAAATTCTCTTCTCCCACACCCGGGAATCGAACCGGCTAAAATCTGAAAAAATTATACCCTGTACTTTTATTGCATCGATCGTTAGGGTCAATTATAAGGATAAAATCTCTCTAACAGACATGATAAATTAAATGAAAGGAAAACCTGCCTGCGAGATCGCCAGATCTCACCCCATTAATTTTTTTTTTGTGGGGATATGTAAAAAATCAAATTTACATGAAATCTTATGCGAATGACAACGAGTTGAGAGTTGAAGTTCAAAATACGATTCATAATATTCACCACAACACTTTATTAAAGGTTACTAGAAATGAATTCGTTAAAAGAATAAATTTGTGTATCCAAGAGAATGGAGCCCATTTCGAGCAACTAATTAGTTAGTTAACCATTTTTTGTAAATAATTAAATTAATTTAAGATTTCCTGGTTTTCTTTTCATTTAATTTATCATGTTTGTTAGAGAGATTTCATCCTTATAATTGACCCTAACGATCGATGCAATAAAAGTACAGGGTATATTTTTTTCAGATTTTAGCCGGTTCGATTCCCGGGTGTGGGAGAAGAGAATTTTCGAAAATTTTTGAATGCAGTTTGCTTTCTATTCAAAAATAAAGGAATGTTTCCTTTGAGTAAAATTTACGTACTCAAGACGCTTTTTATTACGTAAGAAAATTTGGACGTCCCGACTTATTTATTACTGTAACTACCAAGCCCAAGTGCGATGAAATCACTCGGGAGCTTCTTGAGGGTCAAGCACCGCATGACCGCCATGATATTATCGCAAGAGAGAGAGTTTTTCATTTAAAATTAAAATCAATGATAGATCTACTTACCAAAGATAACATTTTTAGTATAACGCGGACGAAGTCGCGGGCAAAAGCTAGTTTATAGTAATTTCAATCTTTACTTTAATCATGGATACTAAAGTTAAAGAATTAATTACGAAATGTGCAAGCTGTAAGGCTACGCTTACGCTTTTCAGCAATTATTTAATTGTCCTTTCTTGTGCACGATTAAGTGATCTACAAGTAACAGAACTAGAAACCCGACTTGATAAAATGGATTTATTATTTAATGACTATGATAAAACACAGGGGGATATCGAGCTGATGATGGAGGACCCCGCCGAGACCTTGGGTGATCGCGAAACCTTGCAAAACCAATACTTCTCCTTGGTGTCCTCGACGCGCGAGGTGCAACGTCTTCATAGCGAGCGAAGAGTCAGCGTTTTGGTGAGTTCCGTACAGGCTTCAGATGTTAATGACGTCTCACAGCCTAAACATAGTGTTGTGAAATTACCTCAGATTAGTTTACTGCGTTTTGATGGAAGCTATCAGCATAGGCTCGAGTTTAGAGACACGTTTGATTCATTAATACACAGGAACACATTGTTGGACGATATAAGTAAATTTCACTACCTAAGGTCCTCGTTAAAAGGTGCTGCTGCCTTAATTATTAGAAGTTTGGATTTTAATTCAGTTACCAGAATTAAAATTTATAGCATTGCTTGGGATCTATTGACGAAACGCTATAATAATAATCGTCTTGCTGTACGTCATCTAGTCGATATTACCACGAAAAATCTGAGGGCTTTAACAATTCTAGGACAACCGACGGAACACTGGGACATCTTAATTATTTATATAATGGCTCAGAAGTTACTAAAACTTATCTTCATTGGGAAGAATTTAGAAATACTTTATCCGAGGAACCTACATTGTCTCAATATTTAACATTTTTTAAATAACAGGGCAGACTTGTTAGAATCAGTTGAGGAATCAGAAATGAATAAAAACAAAAATTCAAACAATAAATTAAATAAACAAAAAATCTTTGCGGTAACATCAAATGATTGTAATAAAGGGTCGAGCTCAAATTGTCCAATTTGTAAACAAAGTCATGTTTTATTTAAATGTGATGTTTTCGTAAACTATCTTCAAACGTATGTAATCAGAAGGCTAAAGAATATAAGGTTTGCCAGATTCAATATCAGAAAAACATACATTGTCAGCCGAGGAAACGTGCATGTGAGTACAAATCACAGATTAAATTTAATTATTTGGTAACATTACGAATTGGTTGGTAATACATCCCTTTCTCCCATCCCTTCCTTGCACGGAACCTATCGTACTCGTGGAAACGAGATGGCAAACGTACGGCGGAAGTGAACCGTCATTAGACATTCATAAGACTTTGGTTCGTTGGCTATGAACGTGTGTGTCGAGAACATTGCGTTCCTAAGAAAAACTAGAAAACTGGTGAAACTTGGTGTTTTGTGCGTGAAAACCGCTGTGAATCTTACTGAGGAGCTGCCGCCGAGGAAATCAAGGTACCGTGCACCCCTGTAACCCTTAAGAAAGACCGATTTCACCCTGTGTCTCCACGCGGTCTTACAACGTCCCGTCTCATTACTTTCCAAGTTGATTTTGTTGTCTTATTTTGCTTTCCCGCGCATCCACCCTTATTAAGTTAAAACGCGTTTCGTCTATTAAAATATGTTAGCTATAAAAAACATAACCTAATAAGTATTCTAAGACCTTTAGGTTATTTTAATTTTTCGATCGAGTGGACAAATAAAACAGAAATCACCTAATAATTAGTTATAATAGTTTTGACCGGTCAAAAGTAGTTTTGACTGTCACATATACACATTTGTGGTCTATTTTAAAATCAAATATACCCAAATCACAGAGATATAGGCCAGACGATGATAAATATAGTATTACACAAATTACCCCTGATGTAAATCCATTAAATCAAAATGTAAATGAACATCAAAATGACATTCATACTTTAAGAAAAACCCAGCAGTCATCAGAATCGTCAAATGATTTGAACAATGACATATTGCTATTACCTCGTCAGTAATACGTGTTGTAGATGAACCTATTCCTAAATTGTCCACTGTTATTGACAACAATAACTGTGATCAGTTACCAGTTCATCAACTACGAAGAAAAACCGGGGCTCCTTTACAAATAACCAGGGAGAGAAGAGCAGAAGAACTGTCTTAGTTCAAATTGTTTCCTTACGGCAGAAAAGGTTTACAGGAAACTCGATGTCATCCGATTACACCATTAGACTACTGTCAATACACGTTTTCAAAGACAATACTATCTTTTCTATGCATTTATCGGTTATGGAATTCTATAGAGTAAAGCAAAATGTAGGGGTGGTTTTAAGAATGCGCCAGGGAGAAAAGTCGACCTAAAAACCTGGTTGAAAATATTCATCTTAATATGCGCAATATGCATGGATCGAATGCATGCTGGCAAAGTGCATGTTCTAATCTTATTGCTATGGTAAAAAAATATAGGCCGTCCTACATGGTTCCTTACCTTAAACGCAACTAGTGCGGCAAACTCACCTGTGCGGTTTTCGTAGTTTTGCCAGGTGCTAACGACGCTTATGCGAGTCTATTCAATTTTTAAAACCTTTTACGATCGCGGCCCGGCTTATCTGTTCATCTCTATTGTTTCGAAAGCATCGTAAAATAACGGGTCTGTAAAGGTCTCTACACACTAGTCATTACGATATTCGGTTGTTACACATGTGTTTTAGCTTCAATCTACTCACCTCCATCGTCATAATAAACATCTAACATCTATCAATCTGTAAAAACACTATATTTAAAATTACCACAACATTAATAACTAAGTTATTAGTATTTAAAATTACCATAAAATTTGTCCTTTTCTCTGGCGGAACTTACGTCAGTGGTACTACCAGTGCTAATGTGAAAACTAAAGAAATATTAACTACTCAAAACGTCCCAAGCGACGTTCGATATTGTGGATGTGTCGCCATCTAGCGAAATTCTGGTTACACTACGGTTCTTATGCACACGAAATAGCTGTTGCTTTTAATACACAGTAAGAATTATAGATGGCTCTGAAACCAAGTGCGGTTCATACTCTGTGGTGTTGTGACAACGAATTGAAATTGAAGTCAGTGTGGAAACGTGTCAGAACGCAAAATGTCGTAAGTACTTTTTTTTATTGCTTATTTCTAATAATGTAGTATATTGAATCTTCCTAGATATTGTACACGTTACAATGGTGTATAATTATCATACTTTTTTATTCCACAAAGTTGATTTAAGCAAAAAAGTTGTCAAGTGCCATTTGTGTATGTTTACGACAGGTTTCTGATTTGTTTTCGGACTGTAGAAATTCTTTGCAAGATTAGTGACACTCTTATTTCGTGAAATAAACTATCTGAAATATTTAGTTCTAAACAACAAATCAATTACGTGTATATTTTTAACAGATTCAACGAAATGAATAACATGTTATGCAGCGTTCAAGTGCTTGGCACTTGAGTGACCGATAACGTTTGTAAATGTAAGGTTTGTGCAGACGAGCTTGAGGTGTAGGTTTTTTGAGTTTACCTGGCGTGTTTGGCTTGTATTTTTTGTGTTGGTTTATTATTTGCATTATTTTAGCGTTTTATCTAAGCATTCAGTTAATTTATTCTGCACTGCACATAAATACTACGGTATTTAGCACATCTTTCTATTTGCACGCCATAAACTTATCAATAATTATAGCTTCATGTATTCCATGTCAACATATCCTTATTTTCGCTGCATTCAGACATTAAAACTGGTGGATTGTGAAACTGGCGGACTGGTGGCTGTGTTTTTTCTGCTTTTAATCTGCTTATTTTTTTATAATGTGGGTTGGTTGGTACAGCGGCCGAACTGGTGGTGGTGGCCCTGAGAAAAGAGGGAGAGGGCAGTCTGGGGAGCAGTGAGTGTTTTTTTATTTATTTACAAGTTTATTGGTTGAGTCACCAAAGCAAAACTGACATATTTATATAGAATGTTATAGAACTGTTATATTTTTGTAGCGCTGAGGAAGGAGAGAGGAAGAGGAAGGGGGACCTCCTTCCCGATGCGCCTCCCCAGACGAGGCGGATGCTGTATGTATTAAATCATTCATTTTCATTGTAACTTAATTACTGCCAAACAACATTTACTTTAATTAACTTTCACTTATTTTTATAGATTTTCGCCTGAGCCATGCCAAAGTGGCGCGGCCATGGCAGCGGCCGCGCCACTTCCCTCTACGTCAGCTGCCGAGCACATCATAGCTCCTGCGCCGTCCACGTCTAAGGAGCAGGGCGAAGAGCAAGATATTGAATTCGGTAAATATTATATTACTAGCTGTACCCGACATGCGATGCAATGCTCTTTTTCCTACTACCCTACCTACCTTCCTACTACCCTACCTACCTACAACCCTACCTTCCTACGACCCTACCTACCTTCCTACTACCCTACCTACCTACCCTGGACTTCCACGAATATTTCAAGACTAAAATTAGCCAAATCAGTTCAGCCGTTCTCGAGTTTTAGCGGGACTAACAGAATTGCTACTAATTTTTATTTTTATAGATTGTACATTGTGTCTTGAAGTAAGAGGTACTAAAAATTACATGTAAGAAATAATTTATGTTATGTTGTTACAGACTTTGAAGACGTGGACAGTGACGGCTTCGGTGATGGATACGACAGCGACGGCTTCGGTGGATCGAACACCGCTTCGGCGGACACAATACCAAACTCGCCCAGTTCTCTGGACTCGTTGGGGTTTCGACTCTCAACCACAGAGAACTGGGCGGTTGTGTGTTTAACGCCGAAGAAAGTCAAGAGAAGAAAATCATAAACAGACTCAGATGAATAATCATCTGAGTCTGTGCATGATTTTGTGTTTTTTGTTTTTTTGTTTTTGTTTTACTTTTTAGTAAAAATAATTATTATGATTGCAGCATTTTTATTTACCTACTTGAATTGTCTTTATTTGATAAGCGTCAGTCAATCTACTCACCTCCATCGTCAATAATAAACAATTAACATCTATCAATCTATAAAGACTGAAAGGCTACCCGTCGGGGCTGCGTATTATCGAAAGGCATAACGCGGCGTCGGCACAAGGACGAAGAAGGAACATGGGTTGGTTTTTAGTCAGTAGAAGTCTGACACTCTCTTCCGCTCTGCCCAAGAGCGAGGGGGGGTTATTTGATGATTTTCCACCCACCAAAAAAAAAAAGGCTAGGCAACGACTTCAAAAGAATTAGGACTCCAAAAGCGAGCGAACCGAGCTCGAGAATCTCGACCCTTACACTAACGTTACTTGGTCGACAGTCAATGGCAAGATTCAAGAGGTAGTATCTAGTAAACCTCAAGAGCGAGCTCGAAATTTTTTTGGCACCGTGCGCAGAACAGGTTAGAATTGCTTCGACCTATTGGAGTTACTTGCCACTTCGACAATGTAAAATTTTAAGGGTTAAGTTTA
Organism: Diarsia dahlii; assembly: GCA_949775195.1. Classification (NCBI taxonomy): domain Eukaryota; kingdom Metazoa; phylum Arthropoda; class Insecta; order Lepidoptera; family Noctuidae; genus Diarsia; species Diarsia dahlii. Next base: position 20,078,370 of record OX459197.1, on the reverse strand, counting down.
AGAGTTACGGCTGCAGCTGAAGTTCTTCTAAAAATTTTAAATACTTGATATAATATAAAAGTAGAAGCATTATGTGCGAAGAGTTATTTAAAAAGTTTTAGAACTAAAAGAAGTAGGACTCGAGGAGCGAGCGAAGTGAGCACGAGAATCATAACCCTTATACAAGGTTTACTTGATCGACAAGATTCAAGAGGTAGTATCTACCAGCAGGCCGCAAGAGCGAGCGTAGCGAGCTCGAAAATTTTTTGACACCGTGCCCTGAACTGTTTGGAATTTATTCAACCTACTGAAGTAATTTGGTCGATTTCCACAACGTAAAGTTTTAAGGGTTAAGTTTACTAGTTACGGCTGCAGCTAAAGTTCTTATAACCACTCAAACGTCCCGGCCGCTCCGGCGACGTTTTTCATTATAATAGCAACAGACAACCACTGAACATATGAATTTCTTCAAGTGACATAAGACATAACCTAAAAAAGTTCAAATCCATATTTTTTTTTTTTGGAGCCCTGTCAGCACATAATTCTTGAACAAAGTTACTCAAAAAATATCTTAAAATGTTAAGCTTCAGCCCCTAAAGCTTAACATTTTAAGATATTTTTGACATGTAGACGCTATTTCTTCTCAACTATTTTAATGTATGAAAGGCTGCCATTGTTCTTTGCTTTTGTATTCAAAAACGGACTTGTCCTGTTTAAAGTTAGATAAAATTTCGCTTTGTTTCGGTTTTCAATCAAACCCAGACAAAAATAATACAAGTATTTTAATGTTAATGGATTTTCAAACAAACTGTGACTTGTCCATTTAAATTAACCAATATTCTCGAAACACACGATTCATCAAGCAGAAGGCAGGGTTCTATCGCGCCATCCAGGGGGAGAACTCATCAACGACGTGGCAGAGGTAGAGGACGTGAGAGATCATGTGGTTTTCGAGGAAGAAATGGAAGTCAAGACGAGAATAGTTTCACTTATATACACTGTGGCGTAAAAGTGTCAAATTTTTATAATGTCCCTGAAGATGAACTTAGCGCAGTGTCTTTGCTAAAATCATCACAGAATCATCCGTCCCTTCTTCGCAGACTTCCACTGGTGAATGAGATTAAGCAACAAAAAAAGAAAGACGTGGAGCAAATCTTGACCAGTTCGGAAATCAATGGTCACAAAATCCTGAACTTGAATGGTTTAAAACCATTATTTCCAATGAAACAGCTAGGTACGACATCTCATCATCATGTGCAGAAAATAACGTCGATCATGATGTTGACTCCGATGTCGAGGAATGTGATTGTTGTGAGCCCGATCTGCAAGATTGTCTAATTTTGTCGATTTTTGTGATTAAATTTTTGATATGAAAAATTTGAGTTTCATTTCAAATACGGACATGTCCATCAATTTATTAATCAAAACCGGAGTTGTCCAAACTTTTGAACAAAACCAGACATGTACAAGACAAAAAAAAAATATCTATTCAGATTTTTGGTAAGGATACGTTTTTGTGTTTTAATGACGCTCGCATGCACTAAAAATCAGAAATCTGGCATGTTTTTTTTTGCTTGTTTCAAAACTTTGCCCCTCCTGTAAAAAATCGTTAATCGGACAAGTCCGCTTTTGTTCGCCAGCTCCTCAAATAATATAAGCGAAATTAAACTACATGGTCACCTTACCTTCTACGCCGACGACACTTGTTTATTTTACTTCGGATCTTCCATCCATCACATTATCTCACAAGCACAAGAAGATTTAAATACCCAATTCGCATGGTTTCAGTTCAATCTCCTAACAATAAATATCTCTAAAACATGTTATATAATATTTAAGGCTAAAAATAAATCAATTGCCCCATATGACCCTCTAACAATTATTGATATCCCGCTACAGCAAAAACCATGCGAAAAATACCTCGGTCTAAGATTTAAAATTAATATCGAGCAAAGATAGACTTGTCTACAAAGACATGCTGCATTATCCAAATGCTCATAAGAGAGATTTTAATCCTGGTGGGCAAATAAGAGGTGATAAGGGAATAAAATATCGTGACGTAATAAAACCATTATTTTCCGAATCATTAAATGAAAGTTTTCACACTGGAGGAAGCTTACCAACTCTAAAGAAATACAAAAATAACACTGACTTGGTATATTGGGATGACCCTAACGAACTCGTTGAGATTGAAACTATTAGTTGCTTCCAGAGATGCTGGCAACACAAATCATGATAATGAAATTTTGTCGATCGTTGAAGAATTGAAAGAAGCTGGCATAATAAAAGAATAAATACTCACCACCATACAATTTTCATTCAGTATTGTAGACGGATTCAAAACAAATGTACTGAATTGCGAACATGAGCAAAACCGACGTGGTTAACGAAATTCATAAAAATGCGAGAGTGAACTTTCCACGCAGATGTGTTATCATGAAAGATATAGATGACCTGTGGCAAGCAGACTTAATCGATATGCAATCAATTTCAAAGCAAAATAAAAATTACAGATTTATTCTTGCTATTATTGACACATTCTCAAAATATGCTTGGACTTTTCCTCTAAAAAGTAAAACCAAAGATGATGTATGTAACTCTTTTAAGAAATTATTGAATAAGGGGCGTGTTCCTAAAAATCTTCAAACGGATAAAGGAACAGAATTTTACAATAATCAATTTCAAAAGCTTATAGAAACTTATCACATTAATCATTATTCAACCTTCTCAACAAAAAAGGCTTCAATAGTTGAGCGATTTATCAGAACATTAAAATCAAAAGTCTATAAGGAATTTAGTTTAAGAGGCAGCTACAATTGGATAGACAGCACGCTTAATAATGTTATTAACAAATACAATCACACTTATCATCGGACAATTGACGAAGTTCCCGCTAATGTGGATAACATTAATAAAAAACATTTATTAGAAAGGTATTCAAGGTTGGTGAAAAATCATAATATTAGAAGCAAATATAAAATTGGTGATTATGTGCGTATCAGTAAGTACAAAGGAACATATGAAAAAGGTTACACTCCCAACTGGTCTACAGAAATATTTATTTAAAATTCGAATGATACAAAATACAAATCCTATCACCTATTTAATAGAAGATGCAATTAGAGGTCAACCCATTTTAGGTGCATTTTATGTACAAGAGCTTCAAAAGACGAAAAATCCTAATTTATACACACATCAAAAGTGTCTAGGGATCAACATATATTTTTGCAATAACTTTTCTCCTGATTGATATTAATTAAAATTTTCTTTAAGGATTCATCAAATAAAGTGTTTTCGTTTGTCACAGTAACGATAAACCAAGTCACCTTTGCATTAATAAAGAAATTTGCCATTTTCCTAATAAAGGGATTTTTGACATTTGAACCACTAACATTAAAGTTCGAAAAAAAGACTGAAATAACAGTTTTCTTTAAAATTTTATTGGGTAAATTAAACAATTAATAATCCGTGTTTCTACCGCGAACACTAACAACACAAGAACATCGGTTTGGCATACTCAAAATGAGTTCATCCAAATCACGCTGTGGAATGGCCGCAATACAAGTCAGAGTGTTATCAGTCGACTTTGGACACGTTACCGAAGCACTGGTACCGTGGCTGAGCGCCATGGAGGACGGTATCGCTGCACCACACAAGGAGGCAAGACCGATACATTCAAATCTTAACTCGAAGAGCTCCAACAATAACCGCCATGATGTTAGCCGTGAGGCTTCATCACTCTTCAGGGAACTTAATTAGCGACCAAACAGTCAGAAACCGCTTGCATGAAGTGAACCTTCATTCCCGAAGACCGCTACGGGTACCACCTATAGCAATGCACAATCGTAGGATTCGATATCAATGGGCTCTTGAACACAGAAATTGGGCAGAAGAACAATGGCGTTTCGTGTGCTTTTCTGATGAGTCTCGTTTTGGTATGAGACCGGATACAAGACGTATACGACACTGGAGAACCCCTGGACGCCAACAGCGATTAAAATCCTGCCAGGAAGTCCATCCTTATAGTGGTGGAACCATCATGGTATGGGCGGGTATTTCGATCGGCGGAAGAACTGAGTTGATTTGGATCAGAGGCAACCTCAACGCTCAAATTTATGCTGCGACGATTGTATCAGACGTCATCGTTCCTCTACAAGTGCAAATCGGTCCCTTATTTCAGTTAATGCATGATAATGCACGACCGCACACCGCAAGAGTTGTAAGACAGACTCTCGCCGCAGCTAACATCATGTCCTGCCCTGGCCTGCTCAGTCGCCAGACTTGAACCCGATTGAGCATGCATGGGATATGCTACAGAGAAGAGCTCTGCCGAATATGGAGGGTATACAGTCGCCAGAAGACCTTTTTTTGTTGTTGCAACGAACATGGGCGGCCATTCCACAGCGTGATTTGGATGAACTCATTTTGAGTATGCCAAACCGATGTTCTTGTGTTGTTAGTGTTCGCGGTAGAAACACGGATTATTAATTGTTTAAGTTACCCAATAAAATTTTAAAGAAAACTGTTATTTCAGTCTTTTTTTCGAACTTTAATGTTAGTGGTTCAAATGTCAAAAATCCCTTTATTAGGAAAATGGCAAATTTCTTTATTAATGCAAAGGTAACTTGGTTTATCGTTACTGTGACAAACGAAAACAGTTTATTTGATGAATCCTTAAAGAAAATTTTAATTAATATCAATCAGGAGAAAAGTTATTGCAAAAATATATGTTGATCCCTAGACACTTTTGATGTGTGTATCTTGTTGAAAAAGTTCTTAAAAGAAAAGGAGATAGAGTTTTTGTAAAATGGTTAGGTTTGCCTTCTTCTGAAAACAGCTGGATTGATAAATCGAATATTTATTACTTACTACTGCGGTTTCGTCACAGGTGACGATGTTTGAAAACCCAGCAGCGCGTGCGCACTCGGTGGCCTCACCGGCGCGTGTAACGGAGGTGGCAGCGTCAATGAATCAGAGTGAGCGGTGTTCATACTTGCAAGTAACGCAAAACGGAGGCGATTTTAAAACCTATACGGATGAAAATTGGAACTTGGTACAGAGCAAGCGTTTGAGAAACAGATTTATTGGAACACAAGGCAAGGCGAAGGAATCCTCGGGTAAATTTAAGGCTGCAGACATTAAAATACCACTGTTTGTGAATAACGTGGACAAGGAGTCATCAGTTAAGGATGTCGCTGACTATATTTTAGGCAAGACGGGCGTTTCAGTGGACTTGACAGAGATAAGGATGAAGCGGAAAAGGGATTATAAGGCTTTTAAAGTGTTTGTTCCTAGGCATAAGCTAGACATATTTCTAGATGAGCAATTGTGGCCTGAAGGTATTTCTTTCCGTCGATTTATCAACTTTAAGGATCGACAAGTACAGAGCTCCCCTAAACTAGGGGGGACTGATGCTGGGATTGAGGCTATTACAAAAAGCGTCTAAATTGATGGATACTGCAAGTAATCAGAATATTAAATTGGTCAGTTTTAACTGCAAGTCTGTTACGAGATCTGTGGAGGGGATAAAGGAGCTGTGTAAGTCTGCACACGTTATTGCGCTGCAGGAGACGTGGCTCTTGCCTCATGATACTGCATTCATTGGAAGCATTGATAAGAACTTCGAGTACACCAGTAAGTCAGCGGTAGACACATCGATAGGCGTGATGCGTGGTCGGCCGTACGGTGGTGTGGCGCTGATGTGGCGAAAGGGTGTTTTCTCTTCCGTAACGGTTGTGCCGTGTAGCAGCGCGAGACTGACAGCTGTGAAGTTATGTGCGGGTGAGCGTAGTTCGTTAGTGTTTTCAGTGTACATGCCTACAGATAGCATCGATAACTTATTAGAATTCACGGATGTGCTAAGTGAAATACATGCGGTAATTGAAAGTTGTGAAATTGAATCTGCCATTATTCTTGGGGACTTTAATGCTCATCCAAGGCAGTTATTTTTTAGGGAACTAGCCAACTTTTGTGTGGAGCGAAGCTGGCTCTGTGCGGACGTGATGAAGTTAGATGTTTTGTCAGACACGCACACGTTTATAAGTGAAAGTCATGATAACTGTAAGCGATGGCTTGATCACTGTCTGACAACGGAGGCAGCTTGGCAATGTGTGACTGATATAAAGGTATGTTATGATGTTTTCTGGTCGGACCATTTTCCACTGGAAGTGTATTGCAACTTGGGAATTTTACCGTGTAAAGTGCAATATACTGGGAATATTTACAGTGAGGTGAGATGGGGTGAGAGGGACACCGAACAGATAAGACTGTATAGGGAACTGTGTACGGCTACATTAAGGGACATTGATTTTCCGGTGGAACTTGGTCTTTGTGCTGATAATGTTTGTTCTGATCATTTTCATCATGTAATTATTGATAAGTTGTATAATAGTATTGTAAGTTGTTTGACGGAAGCCTCACGAAGGAGTCATAGTGTAAGGAAAAGGACAAAGCAAAAATATGTTATTGGGTGGAACAAGCATGTACGAAAGTTTCACGTAGACGCACGAAACAGCTTTCAGGCTTGGTTGTTGCATGGTAAACCAGAGTCTGGTAATATATATAACAATATGCGTGAAACCCGTAAGCGTTTTAAATCCAAGTTGAAATGGTGTCAAGATAATGAGGATAAAATTAAAATGGATATCCTAGCAACACACCATAAAGGGAGGGATTTCAAAAAATTTTGGAAGCACACTAAGAAACTGGAAGCTGGTTCGTGTGTCCCTGTGAGTGTTGAGGGTACGAGTGAGCCCAGTCAAATAGCTGAATTGTTTAAGGACCATTTTAGGGTAGTGTCTCCCTTAGGATGTGTACAGCAGGTGCTCGATGATGAGGTTGCAGATTGTGAGCGGTTCAGATTTAAGGCGAAAGAAGTCGCCCATATTATTCAAAATATGACTAGAGGTAAGTCTCCAGGACATGACGACCTTAGCATCGAGCACTTGCAGTTTGCAGGTGTTCATTTACCTAGGGTGCTGGTTATGTTTTTCAATTTGTGTATAGGCCATTCATATTTACCTAGAAAGCTTATGAAAACCACGGTTATACCAATACTTAAAAACAAGACGGGTGATGCCTCCGACAGGGACAATTACAGACCTATCTCATTAGCTACAGTGATCGCTAAGGTGCTGGATGGTTTGCTTGATAGTCAGCTAAGTAAGCATATAGACCTCCACGAAGCTCAGTTTGGTTTCAGGGCTGGACAGTCGACTGAAGCTGCGGTACTGCGACTCAAGCATACTGTCCAGTACTATGTGACGAGGAAGACGCCTGTATACGGTTGTTTTTTGGACCTGTCGAAGGCATTTGACCTGGTTTCGTATGGTGTGCTGTGGGATAAGCTCCAGGGGGAAACCAGCACACCCAGAGATGTGGTCAATATATTGAGATATTGGTAGGGCAACCAGACCAATAATGTTAGGTGGGCGGGTTCATGTTCGTCAGAGTACAGGTTGGAGTGTGGAGTGAGGCAGGGAGGCCTGACCTCACCACGGCTCTTCAACCTGTACGTTAACAGACTGATAGGTGAGCTCAGCAGGGCCGGTGTCGGCTGTTCAGTGGATGGTGTTTTCATGAACAACATTAGTTATGCCGACGACATGGTGCTGCTGAGCCCATCTGTCACAGCCCTTAACTACCTCATAGGTATCTGTGAGGGGTACTCGGAGTCACATGGCCTCAGGTACAACTGTAAGAAGAGTGAATTACTTATTTTCAAGGCGGGTAATAAGAGTCCGAAAACCGTTCCACCAGTTAGGCTTGGAGGTATGCCGTTAAGTAGGGTCACCAAATTCAAGTACCTGGGGCACTGGGTCACCGAGGACCTCTCGGATGATTCAGATATTGAGCGGGAACGTAGGGCGTTGGCAGTGAGATGCAATATGCTGGCACGCAGGTTTGCAAGGTGCACAAAAGAAGTTAAAATTTCTCTTTTTAAAGCTTACTGCCAGACATTTTATACCTGTAGCCTGTGGGTCCGCTATACGCAAAGATCTTTCAATGCCCTACGGGTCCTGTACAATAATGGTTTTAGGATGCTGTTGGGGTTGCCTCGCTTTTGCAGTGCATCAGGTATGTTTGCTAAGGCCAGCACTGACTGCTTTAGGGCTATAGTACGGAAAAGAGTGGCCTCCCTGATGCGCCGCGTACGGGGCAGCACCAAGAGCCTTCTGAATACCATATTGGAAAGAGTTGACTGTCCGGTTGTGAGGCACTGGAATACTGTTCACGGATCTGGAAGGGTCCTTTATAATGTAAAGTAATAGGTATTGCTAATGGTTTTGACATGATTAGTGGTAATTTTGACATTGTTTGATTTTGACATTATTTGATTTTGACATTTTCTGATTTTGACATTATGTATTTAAATTTGACATTGTTTGATTTTGACATTATTTAATTTTGACATTTTCTGATTTTGACATTATTATTGCTGTTTGTTTTGACATTATTAGTAATCATTATCAAAATTTTCCAAATGTGTGTGCCTACTAACTTTAGTGTTTAAGTGTGTACGTATTACCTACTAACAAATTGGATTGTATGATCTGTTTAATAAATGATTATTATTATTATTATTATTAAGTATTCTGTCCAAAATGGATCAGTCTTATGATGTGTATTGAAGAGAATAGTCTTCTCAATTGGATTATAAATCATTTACCATTTGAATTACATTTACCAGGATACAATTATTGTGGGCCTGGCACTACATTAATTAAAAGGAACACACGTGGAGATAGAGGTGTTAATAAATTAGATGAATATTGCAAACAACACGACATTGCCTATCATAAGTCTTCAAACTTAAAAGACCGCCACAAGGCAGATTTAGTTTTGTTAAATAATAATAAAATAATAATAATAATATTCCACAACTATCACACAACGCCATCTAGTCCCAAGCTAAGCAGAGCTTGTGTTATGGGTACTAGACAACTGTTATACATACTTATATATTTCTAAATACATACATATTATAGATAAATTACACCCAGACACAGAACAAATGATCGTGCTCATCACACAAACATTTGTCCTGGGTGGGAATCGAACCCACGACCTCCGGCATAGCAGTTAGGGTCACTAACCACTAGACCAACAGGCCAGTCAAATATGGCTAAAGAACGAGCACTTGCCTCAGATGCGAGTGTAGGGGAAAAACTAGCAGCGCGCTTAGTAACCAGCGCTATGTCAACAAAAATTAAAACTGGTTTTGGCCTAAAACAAGATAGCAAAAAGTGTTCTCCTAAAATTAAACCTGGAAAAGGATTAAAAAACAAATTTAAAAGTGTTATTAGCAAAACAAAAAGACATATTAAAAAATTAAAACCAAAAGGCAAGAAAGTGGCAATAAAATTAGCTATGGCCGCTGTCAGAGAATTAGCTGATGATACATCCATTAAACTTCCTCGTGTTATTCCTATACCAAAAACTGGTGGAGTATTGCCTATGATTCCGATTTTTGCGGGATTATCAGCGGTAGGGGCTTTAGCAGGTGGTACAGCTGGTATTGCTAAAACCATTAATGAATTCAAGATGGCTAAAAAGTTATGGACTGAATCGAAGAGACACAATGAAAAGATGGAAGCTCTCTGTATCGGAAAAGGACTACACCTTAAACCACATAAAGATGGGCTTGGAATTTTTGTATCAAAAGAAAAAAACTAAGATATCGGCTACCCAAACGAGCCTTGACTAATTTAGAAATTTTGAAGTATGGAAATAACATTCCTTATTTCAGAGGTGTCTTTATGAGAGATAAGCTCCCTAAACACCCTTTTAAAAAAGAATGTGGAGTTATAAATTTGGATAGCTCTAAAAATCCTGGTTCTCATTGGGTAGCCTATGCCAAATACAACGATTATATTGAGTATTTTGATAGTTACGGAAATCTTAAGCCTCCAAAAGAATTTATAAAGTACTTGGGATCCAAAATTCACTATAATTATGATAATATTCAGCGTGATCACCCTTTTAATTGTGGACATCTATGTTTAAACTTTTTGAAGAATTTTTGGTGTAGTGAAGGAATAAAATAAACAGGATCTTCCGAAAGAGGCCAGTATAGAAGCATGTCTACTACGGTTACCATCTCTGGAAATAAATCGGAACTGGTTTCATACTTTCAACCACCACTGCATTTGACAGATCAATACGAGTGCGGTTTGATATACTTTTCAGTATTAAAATCAAGACCAAGTATCCCCATTACTAACAGAGGTCTGTCTGTAATCAGAATCGAATGTGATCTTGTCCACGGTTCGTACTGCAACGGATTACCAACTCATTTTATTCATGAATTTGTGTCTGATACTACTCCAGGTCATCAGTGCATTGAAATACCACAAAATGTTATTTACTTTCCAGTAAACAAAAACATAATTTCATAGGTATCTGTTTAGATCAATTTGGTCACTGTATTAACTTTGGGGAGGAACAAGTTCAGTTACGTCTTCATATAAGAAAAACAAAATGATAGTGTATTATAAAAATACCCAAGCGATTGAAAAACATCTTAGTTCTTCTGCGATTGCTAAGGTGCAAAGACGTAAGAAAACAGTTAAGAAATTGACTAAAGTAAATAAAGATTTTCTTAAGGCCCTAGGGTTTAAAGTATGAATACACTACAGATTACTGAATTACCGCACTTCGACACTTCGATCGAAAGTTACGAAGTCCATTCATACAATCCCTACAATAGCAGCTTTAGAGAAAACGATGAAATCAGAATTCCCATCCACCAGCAAGACATATACGTGCTACCATCAGCCAGTTCAATTTACGTCGAAGGACAAGCGAAGTTTTTCGGGAAAGATGGGAATCCAATCAAGAAAACTGTTACGTTCACTAATAACCCTGTTTTGTCTTTGTTTCAAGACATCAGATACGAAATCAATGGTATTGAAATAGACCGCATAAAAAATTCTGGAATAACGTCAACAACAAAATCATACATCTCATTAAATGAAGCAGAAAATAAAGTTGCTGCCCTATGGGGTTAGGGTTAGCAGGGATTTCAAAGTGATGGAAATTTTAGTGCTGTGATACCATTAAATAAAGTTTTAGGGTTTGCAGAGGATTACAATAAAATAGTGATAAATTGCAAACATGAACTTATATTGAACAGAAGTAACACTAATTTAAATAGCGTTATCCTTACTGATGATATTGCTCATTTTCAGATAGACATGAGTTCAGTGGAGGGTGCCACACATAAAAGTATCAGACCGAGAACGACTGACACTTTTAAAACATTTAGAAAGAGATAAACCTATTCAGATATCGTTTAGAAACTGGGATTTATATGAGTATCCGTTACTACCCAAAACCACAAAGCATTCTTGGTCAGTTAAAACTGCTTCACAATTAGAAAAACCCAGATATGTAATTTTTTGTTTACAAAACTAATCGAAATAGTACATTACTGCAGCGGCCAGCAACAGAGGCAATGATGGACGAACGTGTAAATGTGGGCCGAGGCGAAGCCGAGGCACACATACGTTCGTCCATCAATGCCTAGTTGTGGCCAAGGCTTGTATAGTACTTTTCTCAAATAATGCGAGGAAATTAAATACAATTTACTTTTCAAAATCACATACAACAATAATTTTTCACGCGTTGAAGAGTTCAGCCAATTCGAAATTTAAATAAAACCTTTAATAAGTCACCTCCTTGGTTGCTATGGTTCAGAGTAAAAGATCGTTCCATTTTTAAATAACACGACAGATATGAGTTTAGTATGTAATTTATTTGGCCGCTAAACACGACAGATATGGATTTTTCTCAAAAATGGTAGTAATGTTGCCATAACATCTCTAAAAAGTATCCAGAAAGTGAACTTTACCGGAGACTTATTCACAACTGTCCAGTAAGAAGCGAGATTTTAAACTTGGAATCTCCTACTGTCCAGTAAGTAAGTATGTAATTTACTTACTGGACACTAGGTCATCCTCTTTAGATCTGTTTAGAAAAAAAAACATAGTACCAGACACAGATTAGAGTTTAGCCATTATAATATGGTTATAGAAGGGAGGTTCCAAATATATATCTATCTCTCTTTTTGGTATGACATTTTGTGAGATACATATATTTTTGGAACCTTAAACAGCCATTTTGTACGTTGCGTTTTGTACTTAGTAATGTTGTAGAAGTATAGTGGGATTTTATGATTGTATTTAGTAATTTCAGTTTATTAAAAAGTTTTTTCTAAAGTTGTTTCCTAAACTGCCTCGTTGGTCTAGTGGTCGCAAGCTCGACTGCAGAGCGTGAGGTCCTGGGTTCGATTCCCGGGTCGGCCAAAAAGTGCTATTGTGTTTTTCACATATGAATGTAACCTTCAATATTAATTAAACGAATTTGTTGTTAAACTTTCTTTAATTTTTGAGAAAAGCATTATACAAACCTCAACCAGTAAGAAAGCCATCCTGGCCTCGTATATAACCAGACCTCACCTGCGGTTCGGTCCGGTTAACTCATACTTGGCCAGGAAGGCTTACTTACTGGATTCTGCAGTAATGTACTATTCTTACAACTTTTGCCGGCCGCTGGTCGCATGTATCTGGCCAGTACAGCAATTTCGATTTATCTCGAAGAAGGTTGTCAAAATAATGCTCAAACCAAGCATGTTTGAGAAAAAATAATAAAACTAGAGACAGTTCAGTATTCGATCATTGTGAAGTAACAATATTATTAATATTATTAACTTTTTGAATTCACAATATTATCCATGTGAACCTTTAGGTTTAAAGTTTTCTGAGAACAAATATAGTATATTATATGAAATGTTTGTGAAATTTCGTCAGTCGTATTACAACTGTCCAGTAGACCCGTTGCTTGACCTAAAGGAGTTTAAAGAAAAAGCCCCTCTCTTTATCTTGGACTGCTCAAGACAAAACGATAGCCTAAAAACAGGTTCAGTGGACGTGAGGTTGGAGATTGAATGTTCTACAGCAATACCAGATAAGACAACTGCATATTGTTTGATTATAAACGATCGACTTGTGGAATACAAACCTCTCAGCAACATTGTGCGCAGGTTATCATGACCGCCATTGTAGATGTTCAAGGTTTTAAAACAGTAACAAATGAATTTATCATTAAAGAAATTGCTGTATTATGTAATAAAAAAATTCACGTGTTTTTAATTAAGCCACCATTTCCATTTTACGATTTGACGAAATCAGAAAAACGGCAAGTCAGTTGAATTGAACGTAATAGAAAGATATACTGGAAAGACGGATTTGTGCCTTACTCAAATCATCAGAATTTGATTGTAGATATTTTAAGAGATAAAAGTGTTTACACCAAAGGTTTAGAAAAAGTGTTGTGGTTAAGAAAAATTTCGAATAATAATAATATTAATAATTTAGAAGATGAAGGTTGTCCTAATTTATTAAGCTTGTACAATATATATGAACATTCTCATGATGTGTATAGTTTTATTTATCATGATACAATATGTGCTTTAAAAAATGTAATATGTTTAAATAAATGGTGTATAGATAATATTTTTTTTTTAAATAAATACTTGTTTAATTTTTACAATTAGTAATAGGTTACAGTTTCCTATCCCTACTAATCCCCCAATGTTAATCATTATAAATTGCCGGTAACGGCTGTGCGATGTCATTATACATTTATAATTAACCGTATCGAGAATTAGGAAGTGAGTAAACCGAACATGTCTCAAAATAAATACAATCCTCGGTATGATATGTATAATGCATTTAAAATGCGTGAATTTTCATTTAGTTACTATTGGCCAACATGTGAGTCAAGAAGAAGATTGGTAATGGAAATGGCTGACGCTGGTTTTTTTTTACTGTGGAAATGGTGTAAATGATAAAGCAGCATGTTTCTCATGTGGAGGTGTTATAGAAGACTGGGAGATTTACGATGATCCTTGGATGCAACATGCTATACAATTTCCTCAATGTTGTTATTTGAACGCTGTGAAAGGAACTGATTATGTGGACAAATCAAGTCGTCTATTTTTTAAAGAAACAAAAATATAAAACTATTCGATAAAATTGATACATCTACAAAAAAAGAATGACTCGTGAAGGAATTGAACCTCCAACCTCCGTTACTCCGATTTGCTCGGCGGCGCTCTTAGCCATTGAGCTAACGAGTCATGTTAATTCCACTCTAAAACAATGACCACTATCATCAATATGACGTCATCATTACTCGCCGTCTGAACAGCATCAACAAATGACTGGTGAGATAAATTTACTAAAGATATGACTGATCAGAAAATATTGAACACTAGTTCATCAAACCATATCTAAATTTGTCATGATTTCTATTATGTAATGGTTGAATAGACTTATTTCAACAAAAACATTTTCATCTATCTTCTTCTTCTTCTTATAAATAAAGAGAGAAGTCCTGACTGACTGATTGACTGACTGACTCATCAAAGCCCAGCCCAAACCCTTGGACCTAGAAAGCTGAAATTTTGCACAGAGGTTCCCTTTATAATTTAGACAAGGAATAAGGAAGGATTTTTCGAAATTCAACCCCGAAGGGAGTTAAATAGGGGATGAAAGTTTGTATGGAAAATCGTCATTTTCACGCGGGCGAAGCCGCTGGCAAAAGCTAGTACTTTATAATCTGAATAGATAAAAGATAAACAAACCACTCAATAGTCAAGTCAGAATATTTTGAAAGTACTATTTAAAAGCAATGAATGATGGCTGTAATTAGATGTTTCTGTATCTGAAATGATTTTTAAAATGAATGGTGATAATTGCGGGTTTCCAGATCTTCTTTGATCTGGAAACCCCAATTATTACCTACTTGAGTGAATTAGAGAGTATGTGTGGGAGCGAGAAGGGAGTATGTCGCGTTAATTAAGACGACTCTAATGTTTTGAAGACACCAACACCAACCTACAGCCCGCCCGGGATAGAACATATTAACAACATAATAAAGGCGTAGAAAGTTAAGAATAAAAAATAACGGTACAACGACAGCGGCCATTACGAAAAACCGCGGACCATTTTAGCAGGCTGCTTGATCACGGTCAGTTCAGGACCCCAAATCGTGCACAAGCACAGATATAGATAGACCTAGATAACGCAAGAGCAAATACTTCGCATGTCACTATTCGTGCCTAGCTTACGTACAAAAATCGTAAGTCGCCACTCACACACTCAGTTTGCATCGGTGTATAGCGCTAGTCGGATGTCGGCAGGCAGGTCGGATGTTGGAGTGAAGGAGGCACCTTACGCGGCGGATCTTTGAACAAATGGCAACGCTTGGTTTTCATACAGATCGTAATACTTGCGCTAACTAGGTCTATCTATATCTGTGCGCACAAGGGTCTGCTAGACCTCAACTCGTCATCATTATCAGATTTAACATCTATTTGAGAGAGTCCAGGAAAAGGGTACTTAAAAAAGAAATTGACGACATGTCGCAGAATTATAGATACCAAATCTAAGAAAATACATAATTTACAAAAAGTAAATAAGCGACTACCTAACTTAGAAAAAATTGTTCTTTAAAAAACATAATGCTTCAAAAGAAAAAAATCATTGATGATTCAATATTTTTCGATTTGGCAAAAAATTTTGAAGTTGCAGAAATATTCAATATAAAAAAATAAAAATAAATCGTACGAGGCCGTTCACAAAATATCCTCTAGGTGCGAGAAAATTTGCTTTAACGCTGCATTTTTACTCGCCAACCGCATACAATTATGTACCTAAAATGTTTGATACATGTTTACCCCACCCTCATACATTATAAGAATGGTATCGAAGTGTAAATGCGGAACCTGGATTTAGCATTGAAACGTTAAGTAGGCTTGAGGAGATAGTTCGCTTCGTTTGGCCGATGTATGAGCTGCCGCAACTGCAGTCGATTTTATACACCGCAGGATGTTCGTACGGGATTTTATTGACGTCAACCAACATTCTTGCCATACCTTAGAGGAGTAACAGACAAGATAGGTCGTTTACTTAGTAAATACTCGATTAAGACCGTGTTTACTCCTCACAGGAAAATTGCACAAAGTCTGCGTTCCCCGAAGGATAAAATCCCGTACGAACATCCTGGGGTGTTTAAAATCGACTGCAGTTGCGGCAGCTCATACATCGGCCAAACGAAGCGAACTATCTCATGCCGCATCAAAAAACACATAAAGGCTGTGAAAAACAATGATGAACAGAAATCGGCCATAGTTGAACATTTACTGCAGTCAGGGCCCAATCACTGGATCGAATTCCACAAGCCACGTATTTTGTCAACGGACAAACATTACTTACCCAGGCTGACAACTTGACAAGAGATAATATTGAAATAAAGAAACACAAAAATTTCAATCGAGAAGATGGCTTTAAATTGTCAAGTACGTGGAATCCAGTTTTGAGTAAGCTTAAAAGCAGCCAGCAACATATCAAAGACTTTAAAAAACCTGGTGATACTGTGAGTGTGTTTTGCCGTGACTTAGTTTCAAGTTCCAGTAGTGCGCGAAATAAAAGACAAAGAAAGAGGGTAGACAGATTCGTCTGCTCCTAACAATTTTTCCATCCACCCGCATCTTCCAGTTAACCCGCGATCATGGCGCTTGCAACAGCGTCGAAATATCGGGAACTCAAAACAAATACTAATCACGGAAGATATCCCCTAGGTGACATTTTAAATATAGATAAGAACCGTGACAGCTTGAAACAGTGTTTGATATTAGATAACATTATTAACAGTAGTGTAAATATTAGCTTTGTTGTGTATTATTTGTTTATTCAATTATTCCCCTAACAAATAATAACAATGGTATTTACTTGTGAAGTTTGTGCTGATAATGTGTGTTTGCTAGATGTTAAAGGTTCTGTTTGCATCGTTATAAATCATGAGTTGAACCTTGAATAATGTGGTGAGTTTTTGAATTGTATTTATAACTTTTACAGGCTTATTTTCAAAAATATAAATGTGACCTTTTTTTTTGCTGTCAATATTTCGTGGCCTACCCACCGTGGGGGACCACTGCACGCCACTGCCTATCCGATGAATTATTACTACGAAAGGACCAATCAGGAAATTTGAATTGCCCGGTAGATTGGTAGAAAAAACATCAATTTGTATACAAATTGATGTTTTTTCTGAAGTCTGAAGAAAATATTTGTGAAGCACTGTAACATACTGGCCACGTCCGTTCTTTGTGAACAGATGTTCTCAAAAACTGGTCTTATTATCAACCAACGACGTACAAGGCTGACCACCGAGTATAAACAGAGATTTGAAAATGTCGAACAGTGTTGCAAATATGCAAATTACTTCTATTACTCCTATTGTGCCAGTACAACTCGTGTTCGATCATTGCAAAAGTGTGCTCATCTGGCAAAATCCTCGCCCCTCTCGACCAAGGTATTGCCGTCCGTTGAAGTCAGAGATGGCACATGAAACTGCAGAACTATCAAGATTAGTAGCTCGAACTTCGAAGTGTTCAATCCGAGATTGACGGTTTATCACCAACAATCGTTATAATGGAGGTAGAATGTATAATTAAACACAAGTTGATAACGACCATGGTAGATGGGAAGATGATAAACGCCTTAACTGACACGAAATCTGCCATGCGTTGCTATATTTGTAAAGCCACCTCGAAAGACTTCAACACAATAAAATTCTGCCTGTGAAGTCGAACCCTGAAGAAAACCTTAATTATGGTGTTTCATCGCTACATGCCCAGATAAGGTTTGCGGAGTTCATATCGCATCTAGGCTACAAACTAAAATGTGTGTTGATTTTTCGCCAGTATGCGCCTGTAGCTTGGGGGCACCCTGTTCACGATACCGATGGAGGCTACAATTTTTATATTTTTAAAGTGTTGTTTAAAAATGAATAAAAGGAAGTTATACAATTAGAATGGAATACATTTTTTTACCATAAATTTACTGACATAATAATTGCCGCTCCTCTTCTCAACGCATTTAGAGGCCCTTTAGAAAAGAATGCCCACGCTAGCGAGATTATTAATATTAGTAATTAAAGAATAGATTTACCAAATCTTCTTGGTAATTTCGTATCAGAAAATAAAATAAACAGGTGAGGGGCACAATTTATCCAAAAAAATAGTAGTGGTCAGGGTCGAGAGACAGACCACCCAAAGACGTGTGGCCGCACTGCCACCAGCTGTCCGGCAAGAGCTTATCGCGCGGAAGCAGCAAGCTAATCTCGAGCGCATGCTCGTACCGGACTTAACCGGACGCACCACCGCGCAAACGCCAATCAAGGTAAATATTTCCAGCTAGATTTTGTTCCTTCCAATCACGGACATCTACGTAACAATTTTCTTTGCCA
This sequence comes from Diarsia dahlii, assembly GCA_949775195.1. Lineage (NCBI taxonomy): Eukaryota > Metazoa > Arthropoda > Insecta > Lepidoptera > Noctuidae > Diarsia > Diarsia dahlii. The sequence continues at coordinate 20,060,076 of OX459197.1, read as the reverse complement.
AAATTCTTAAAATATAAATTTAAATTTTTTTAAATTTTTAAAACCAGTAACGTTTTTATTGGATTTTGAAATAGCATCGAAGAATGCTATTATTAAGATTTTTGAAAATGTGCAAATAAAACACTGCTATTTTCATTTTTCAAACAGCATTTGGAAAAAAGGAAAGAAACTACATCTCACTAAGTCAAAAACGACAAGACGCATAGTTGCCCTTTCTGGCGTTCTGCCCTTACTACCGGCTCATTTGATACCTGAAGGTTGGGCATACATTATAGATGATGCTCCGGATCTACCTAAATTGCAAAGTTTTAAAAATTACATGAATATGCAATGGCTGAAAAAAATTCAACATTTATTGAATCCTGGTCAGTTTTTGGTTTGCAACACCGTACAACCAATTATCTAGAAAGCTGGCACAAAACACTGAATACAAAAATAATTAGGAAGGCACCAAGTCTTCTTAACTTGTTGCAAATATTAGAAGACGACGATTTGTTTCAAACACCCATAATGAGAGGATTAGAAGTAAAAATTAAGACAAAAGAGCACATAATGCGAGATGAATTTTTAATAAATTGTCAAATGATGCTTAGCACTGGTGAAATTAGCATAGGGCATTATTTAGAAAGAGTAAAAAATTAAGTTTTATTTTTGTATTTTATTGACTGTACAGTCGACATCGTTAACGTTCAGGGTCAAAATGTCCAACTCCCACACGACTAGTCTAAGATCGATAGTTTCCGAGATATAGCCGTTTCAATTTTGACAGCTGTCATCCGAAATGCAGATCTCATTGAGACCTATCACTTGTCCCTACACACAACTAGTCTAAGGTCGATAGTTTCCGAGATATAGCCGTTTCAATTTTGACAGCTGTCATCCGAAATGTAGATCTCATTGAGACCTATCACTTGTCCCTACACACGACTAGTCTAAGATCGATCTACATTTCGGATGACAGCTGTCAAAATTGGTACGGCTATATCTCGGAATCTTAGACTAGATAATGGGCTTGACTGTACTTTTGGTTAAGTAAAGTAAGTGATAAAAACAAAACCCATTCCATCGGAGGCATGGGAAAAAATATTCCCGCTCCTCCTACCAATCGGAGTTCCGATCGGAGGACAGGGAAAGACCCATTGATACGCACGAAATGGGAAGTTTTTTAGCAATAATTATTTTGCACGGCCTACACCTATTACCGGAGGAAGAGGCATATTTCAGCTTTAACGGCTTTGGAACTTTGCCTTATTTCTCCAGGGTCATGTCCTACAACAGGTTTTTATTTCTAAAAACCTTTCTCCTGTTCGTCGGCAATCGACATCGACTACCCAGGACACGACTAGACTGAACAAGATACGACCTGTAATTGACCATTTTAACGACAGATTTTCCAGCCTATACATGCCATCCTCATGACATTGATAATACAACTTACCTGCAGACTGCCGCTTTTGCCCAAAAATAAAATACGAGAAGGTTGGAATTACATTTTAGCAGAGATGGGTGACAGAGAAGCAGAAAATAAATTTAATAAGAACTAAATAGAGAACTACTGGATGAAAAATAATTATTCAAGGGTGTGGTCATGTGGTGTGTGTTTGGAGAACGTCACCGCACTAATTATGCGGTGGAATCAAAATTAAATAGACTGGTGCCAAAAAATGTAAACATTTTCAGACCATTTTCGCCTTCCTATAACTTCGTTGTGGATAAACTAGAAGCCTAAATTTTATTTTTAATGCATCAAATTGGCCAATGCGATGGCGATTAGATATTATAGTCCAAGATCCCAGGGCCGCCAGACGTCACGAATTTTCTGACGAAGGAAATGTGGGCGATTGAGTAGTGTTAGTATGAACTAAGATCACACTATTTGGGCAGGCGCTCCAAAATGCATTCGAGCGTTGAAAGCAACGTTTTCAACAAAATTCTGAAGATACAGGCAATGGACAGATCCTGTTGAATGCCCACCGAATGAGTCCAGTGGAGGTCTGTATGTCAGCCACACGAGCGATGCCATGCGATCTCAGGTAAACAGCCACAATACGTTTAAGTCTAAACTTTTTGGGAACTTTAAAGCGTCTGTTAAACAAAACGGCCGCTAGGAAGTGTCTGCGAGGATTGGCAACTTATTTTTAAGGATATTGCCTACAATATACGGCAAAAAAGCGGTTAGCTATGAATTACTTTAAAGCTTAATTTCTTTGGAGTTTAGTTTTATTATTTCTTATTTAAATAATTAAATTTTAACATCTTGGTTCCCATTTTTAAAAGCCTGTTGTAGTTTTATTAAGTATTTCTAAGATATTTAGGTGATGAGCTATTAGCAAATTTTTAATAATTTAGTTTTTGTTTGTATTTGGCAATGTGTATGTTTTGTTCCACAGTTTATTTATACCAGACAAGCTCTAGACGTGAAGACTTGTAATTGGCTGTCTGATTATCGTACTGTTATTTATCACCATTGTATCTAGCTGTAAGTCTTCCAAAGTATATAAATAAATAAAAAATAAATAAATATACGTAAAAATCAGCTAGTAATAATTCGTGAAGTAAGTAATTTTTTTGTGTACCTTGATGACCTGATACCTGAAAATTGGCCGTCCAAGCAAGCTAGCTGGTAGTAGTGTGTTCTTAGTTCATACTAACACTACTCAATCGCCCACATTTCCTTCGTCAGAAAATACGTGACGTCTGGCGGCCCTGGGATCTTGGACTATTAGAATGGCCTGTTTAACATTGGCGAATGCGATGCGATGGCCAAGTCAATCTATTAATTTGAATAAATTTACTGACTGGTATTACATGGATCTCGTTACTTTTTAAGGTAGAAGAACCGAGTTGCGCGACTTGGCTTTTTAAGTTTTGTTTTATTGGGATTTTAATATTTCGAAGCTTACTTCCTTATATTGATACAAAATATCTTTAGTAGACTCTCAGTGATCAAGACAAACGCGTGTTTCGTCAATATGAATTTCATTGTATTATGTCTGTGTGGCAGTTTGAGTGGCGTTTTTAGTGAATACCTTAATCTGGATGAAGGTAATTTTATGATTGAAAAAATTGAAAATATCTTTAGTAGACTCTCAGTGGTCAAGACAAACGCGTGTTTCGTCAATATGAATTTCATTGTATTATGTCTGTGTGGCGTTTTTAGTGAATACCTTAATCTGGATGAAGATAATTATATGATTGAACTAATAACCCGCCTTTGTTCATTCTTTGATAAAAACATCAAGATTTCTTTCAGATTTCTCAGCTTACCATTAATCGTGACCGTGGACGTTCATCCAGCCGTTTTTCAGCACGATTGAGGAACAGAGGTCAGACCCAAAACCGGACACCAGGTATGTGCTGGTACCATAATATTTTTAGTGATATTTTAAGTGCAACTTCAAGCCAGGAAACTCTCACAGCAGTCAGTAGAAGCGACCGAAGACTGTCGGGCTACCAGCCGCCTATTCGTCACAGACAGGAAAACCAAGGTGCAATACCTAATCGACACTGGTTCTGACCTTTGTGTACTGTCACGTCGGTTTCTACGTCAAGCTAGAAGTCCTACCGACTATTACAGTCTCACAGCAGCAAATGGCACCATTATTCATACGTCATGAAATACGGCACTTTGAATTTGCATCTAGATCTGAACTATGGCGGGATTTTACTTGGAATTTTGTGGTAGCGAGCGTGGACAAGCCTATCCTTGGTGCTGACTTTATCTCTCATTATGGCCTCCTTATTGATTGCAGAAACAGTCGGTTACTAGACAGCCTGACCACTCAGAAAATGCCACGTGTCAAGAAGCTTTCCGGTAACAGTGAGTACCATTAGCTAGAGTCTGGCCAACGAAAGCTGACCACGAATTAATTTCTAAACTTTTGATATGGCAATAATTTAGCACTTTCAAAATTGTCACATTGACGTTTCGTAATTAAGTCATCTTGTGTTATCGTGCATCTTATTTTCATTAGTTCTGTTTAAAATAATGCCGAAAACATTCAAAAGTTCGACGAGAAAGCTTCTCTTTACAATGATTGACAAATATAAAGACGTAAAAAGTGATTTGAATCAGAAATCTACAGAGAAAATACGACTATTGGATTCAATCGTGTCACTTATAGGTTAGTTTCTGAAATTTCCATTGAAACATCTTGATACATTTCGCAGTCTTTAAAAGGTTTTATCTACCCAAATATCATAAACCCTCTCTAATGCGTTCAAAAACCATAGGCAATGACCAGCATTACCAACCAGCAGAAATAAACAGAACTGTAATGAGCTCATAACCTACTGAAAACAGTAGGTTATGGAGTTTAAATTTGGAACAGGTGTCAAATTCAAGTGAGTGTGCTATTCTAGTATCTACATTAATTCAAATTATCTTTATTTGTATTTTAAAACAGATACCTATCGATATGAAACCCCAATTCAGTATGATTTTAATTATAAATCGCACGACATTTTGATCTCGAGTGACACAAGAATAGTGACTTTGTTCGTTTGCCTATGATTTAAAAAAAATGACAGATATATCCGAAACGCCGCCATTTCGAGCTGTCATTTGTTCGTTAGCTTTTTATTTCCAGTTACGAGTAGACAAATTTTCTGATAAGTTCTTTATTTCTGTCGAAAATGAGTGATAGTGACTCAGAAATTAACATGAACACTCCGCCAGATATCGTAAATGCAGCGACGAATGCGACTAGTAGGCTGTTTATTTTTTATTGCATTACACTGGTAACAATGCTGGTCATTTCCCTATGGTTCCTGAACCCATCATTGAGCCCTTATGATATTCGGGTAGATAAATTAGTGTATGCAACTATACATAATTAGGCATTACAACACTCGTGTGATGCTATTAAGAAACTCGCCTTCGGCTCGTTTCTTAAACCCACACTTGTGTTGTAATGCCCTTCATTATGCACAGTCGCATAAACTACTATTATTTAGCTTGCCCTGTTTGTTTGTTTGTTTTCACGGTGTATCTACTTTTCAGGTAGTATTACCAACGAGGACGAGGAAACAAATCTTAAAATTGTGAAAACAGACAAGAAATTGAAGAATCTTGAAAATAATGAATTGTCGTCTTGTGAAACACATTATTTAGAAAAGATATCTTCAATGACAGGTATCTATTCTACATTAATTTAGAAACTATAGACTTAACAGTCACGTTTAAAGGTTTTATACATGGTATAATGATTAACATGCTTTCCTTGCATTTTATTCATTATAGTTTTTGAATTGCATGACTGAGTGCACTAACCAAAGATTTTACAGTCTGGGTAGTTTTATAATATTGTTACATAATTTGTTGAATTTGTTCTCTTCAGATGTAAGTTTGAAAACTCGAAGAAGAATTAAAACTGAAGGGTCTAAAAATCAAGGACAGTGGAACACCCCAGGGAAAAAACGTCCACATGCAGAAACAGTTTCCAATTTGGATAATTTTGACATTTCGGCTATAAGAAACAAAATAAACTCATTTTATGCAGTGAAAAAACAAGTTCCAACACTCAGTGTTGGAACTCTATAGTGGACATATTATACCTTTATGCTAAAATTAACCACACTCTCCGTTTTTTTTTACCATGGCAACATTTTTTATGAACTATATGGATATCCGAACAAGATTTTTTCATTTTGACATTTGTCCGCCATATTGTTCCGATTCTATTTAAGGTCATGTGAGTGCCAGCGAAAACAATTCAAAAAAATCCGTTTTTATTAGAAGAATCGTAATGCAGGTGGGTTACAATAATGACATTTTCAAAATTGTACATTATATTGTGAACGTTTGTTGATTTATTTAATGATTCATCATTAATTTATGAAGCATGATTGCACATAACCTCATCGCTAATTCTCAATTATGTTTACCTTTTTTTAAGTGTTTATGACTGGAAACTTAAATGTGTCTTTACCCAATCATGGACAGTACTGTCCATCATTGGATTTTTGGGTTTCTGATATTTTGTTGTTTTTTCTGGTTATGTAAAGGGAGACTAGTCTTTTTATCTTAATAATTTCTAATTATTAGATTCATACCCAATGATGGACAGCACTGTCCAAGATTGGGTGTCCATGACGGGTGATCTGTAAAGTAACTTCGTTATTTTCTTATTGCCACAGATAAAATGGTTCACTTCGTTTTTGAATCGTCATCCAGAATTGGCGCAAAGGACGGCACAAAATTTGACAAAAGCCAGAGAAGACGTGACTGAAGAAGAGTTGAACCAATGGTTTCAAACAATAAAGACATACATAGAAGGTAAAGGGTTGTCAGATGCACTAAAAGACCCTTCATCAAGGATATACAACACTGATGAAAGTGCTTTCTTCTTGCAGCCTAAGGCTTCGTTCACACGGCATTGTCCTGCACGTTTTTTTGCAGTATACGTCTTAACGTATAAATAGTGACCATACAACGTACATATATCCATTCACACGTCGATTGTACTGCAAAAAAACGTGTACCGCTTATACGTTTAAACGCATACTCAACGGACTTGTCAAGCAAATCGAATGAACTTTGACGTATTCGGTTCGCAGTGGCACATAATATAGCACGTATTTTATGTTAGATTTGGTTTGATATTCAAAATGGTTGAGGAATCTTCTATAGACAACGAACTATTAATTTCTTTAGTGGAACAATGTCCCGTTTTATGGGATAAAACTTTGGAACTTTATAAAAATCGCGTCGCAACTCAAGCGGCTTGGAAGGGAATCATGGTAATAATTGATCCTAATTTTGAGACAAAGGAAGAAAAAACAAGACAAGCCTTAGAACAAAGGCTGCATCTCACAAATTGTCCAATTTTTGTGATGCAGCCTTTGTTCTGACCGCGCGTTGCAACTAACTTCGCTAATTCCCGAGCCATGTTGCGCAATCGTAATAATTAACAATATTTTAAACTGTTCTAAGGCTATTTCAACGACAATTAAACCACTCAGTATTATTAATGCTAACTAAATTAATCTTGTAACTCGAACTCGACTGCTTCCCGAATGCAAAATGGCTGCCGTGCGCTGCGCTATCCGGCTCGAAGGACCAATTTATGTGGCGTGCTGGTATTAAATTAAACCACATAAAAAGCTTAATAATGGACTGTATTTTGGATAGGTAAATTTTCGTGTACAATACGCGTGTCGGTCTTACGAATACTTACGATAGCTAGCTTAACACCATAGACAAAGCATCATCTTACAGATCAACAGTGTGGCCACTTTCCAAATAGTATCTATGGTTCGTTTATTGGAACGAACAGGTATGTATATTTTATTACTAATAATAAAAATTGAGTTACAACATATTTTAACTTGCTCTGCTTAGTTCTAAATGTATTCGTTTTGCCATGGGACTGCTCCTTCGTTTGATAAAAAATAGTGACTAAAAATGGACCTTACGCTGTTTGCTTAAACATTTCGAACTGCCGTACTTTGAATATTTTCAAATAATGAAGGATTTGCCACATCTTCAAAATTGTGTCCATCATTTTCACGAACATAATTGTGTAATACAATGCATGCTTTTATGATTTCTGTCAATAAACTTGGTGAAACATCAATAGCCTTATGTAGAATTCTCCATTTTCCCGCTAAGATACCAAAAGCACACTCCACGTACCTCCTTGCTCTGCTCAGGCGGTAATTGAAGATTTTTTTACGTAAATCTAAATGTGTTCCTCCAAAAGGGAGTAGTAAATTATTATGTAGAGCAAATCCCTCATCACCAATAAATACGTAAGGTGTACTTTCTCCACCTTCTAATAATGGCTTTGGTTTGGGTATATTCAACGAACCATCATTAAGTTTTTTCCACAAGACGGAATTTTTCAAAATGGATGAGTCACAATCTTTTCCGTATGATCCTATGTCTACATATATAAATCTGTATTCCGAATCAACCACCGCAAGTAGCACAATTGAAAAATAATCTTTATAATTGAAGTACATGGATCCACTATGAGGAGGCTTTAAGATTTTTATGTGTTTTCCGTAAATTGCACCTAAACAATGAGGGAAATTAGTCTTTCTTTCAAAACCTTCCACTATTTTTATCCATTCACTTTCTGTAGAAGGCATTTGAAGATATTCTCCCTGAAGGACATGCCATAGAGTCCAGCAAACATCCCAGATGATACCACTTATAGTCGATACTCCAACTTTGTATGAATAGTGTAAATCTTTCATGGAGCACCCCGATGCTAAATACCTGAAAAAAAATGTATATGTACAGTCAACAAACAGCACGTCCAATATAAACTGACACGCGGCATCATTACACAGACTGGTTTGACAAGATCAGTTTATAATGGAAGTGTAAAGAGGGACGTGCTATTGTCTGTACCGTATTACTTTTTTGTTTACCGTTTTTGTTTGTCTTTTACAGCTAAAATGATTATTCAACGGTGGACTCATATAAGAGATAATTATAATCGATCGTATAAAAAGTTAAAATATCAGAAAAGCTCAGGAAGTGGCGCCAAAACAGCAAAGCCTTAGGTATATAGTAAACAGTTATCTTTTCTGCAGAAAGTAATAGAACCTAAAAAGACAGTAAATAATGCTACTACCGAAAATAACAACACGGAATCCAATAATAACACAGAATCCGAAAACCAGAAAAAAAAATCTGAGGGTGGAAATGAAACATTGGAAACCAACTCTATAGAGACACATGACACAATGGCGGCAAAGAGCCCAATACCTAATCGTGTACCTAAAAGATCTCCAAAGAATATGATTAGTCCTGTAGATGCGAAGATGATGAAATTTATGGATTCTTATTCGAATAACGAACCTAAAACAATGAATCGGCATCTTTCATTTTTTAATTGGATATTACCATCATTAGATAAGTATGACGATGATGAAGTCCTTGAATTCCAAATGGGTGTGTTACAGTTAATGAAAAAAATTAAAAACAGTCGCCAAATTCGTGAATCGTCGTCTACTTTCAATCTGTCATCAGTTCACAGAGGATATTTTACACAACAATACCAAAATAGTAATATACAAGAAGCTACAAATTCTATTAGTACAAACATGACTACAACGACTTCTCTTCAAAGTCCAGCCTCTGTAGAATTAACTACAGCAGCTTCTCTTCAAGGTCCGTCTTCTGTCGAATCCTGCTATTCTAACTACACGGATATTGATTACAATGTCTTTTAATACGAAACACGAATATACCATAGTAAAATTGGTTAAAGGACATCATCCACATTTCATACAGTTTTGGTCCAAAAGTAAAAGTGCCGGCCAAATAAAAAAAGTGTTTTATTCTGATAGAACTCGTCCGCCTTAGAATTTCTTTATATGACACTAAAGCTGTAGCATCACTATACTTGGTATTATTTGAGTTCTAAAAATACTATAATAGGGGCTCGGACTAGGTCAAAATAATATGATTCTGTTTAATCCGTAAGTTAGATTATCGAAAAATATTGAATACGTGTTTTTTGTTTTATCAAATCAATAAAAAATTACGAAGATAAAACGCGTCAAAGATCTTGGAGTGGGGCTTGAAACGTCACTTGTGTCGTCAAAATGTACTATCATATGACGTCACACGAGTTTTCGAAGCACTGTATCGTCTACATTTTAAGTTTACGTGAAAAAAGAAAAAATACGTGTCCAATAATTTTTGGAAATCTATCTGACGGACTAATTAGTTTTTTTTTGTCCGATCCCCTATTATAAAGCTCAATTACCACTGACTAACTGATTGACAGACTTGTTCTCCCAGATGGTGGATGGGGAGGTGGGTATATTTTGACAGATTCGTAAACACTCTCGTAAGTATGGAAAAAGTGCCAAACCCCCCCTTTCTCCCCCCTCCCTATCGTATCTCGGAAACAAAGAGACTTTACGAGTTTTTTTTTAGGGATTCGTATAGAGGAAGCTTGGGGAAGTAAAAACCATTTTTCAATGTTGACCCCCTTGCCCCCCTTCACACCTCCTTTAGGCGGATCTCGGAAGTTAAGAGACTTGAGACATTTTTTTTTCAGATTCATTGAAAGGGGCCATGCGTTAGTCGAAATCATTTTTCAAAGCTCCCCCTCTCCCCCCCTTCACCCCCCCCCCCTCATCACCCCTTTTTTTAAATTCGTGTTCTGTTTTGTTTACGGATTCGTATAGAGGAGGCTCGGGAAAGTAAAAACCATTTTTCAAAATTGACCCCCTTGCCCCCCTTCTCCCCCCCTTTTGGCGGATCTCGGAAGTTAAGAGACTTGGAACATATTTTTTTTCAGATTTATTGAAAGGAAAAATGTATGAAAAATCAGGTTTTTTTAACATGAATACCACCATATTGGTGCCACAGCTTTGGTGTCATATAAAAAAATGCTAAGGCGAACGAGTTCTTTCAGAATAAAGCACTTTTTTTTATATATACTTTGACATTTGGACCAAAATGGATGATGTCCTTTTTATATTTTTTTAATTATAATAATTAACATTAATAAAACTTAAATAATCACAACCTGTGTATTTTTATTTGTGTACTTACCTTAAACAGATGGCTAATTTCATTTTAGTACTAATGCATTTCCGCATATTCGTATTTGATTTTGGTAGGCTTGAATTGTTCCGTGTGGTGTCGGACGTAAAGAATAGCACCATCCCATATCTTCCCGTGGGTGTCGTAAGAGGCGACTAAGGGACTTACCAGAGAATGGGCAGCAGCGTTCTCTGTGTCTTTGTAACAACCATACTGCGATCGCCAACCCGCCTGCCAAGCGTGGCGATTATGGCAAACCCCCCCAAAAATGCCTGGGGGAGGCCTATGTCCAGCAGTGGACGTCTTTTGGCTGAAATGATGATGATGATGATGATGAATTTTCCAGTCGAGTTAATAACTTTTCAAAACTTTCAACAGACATTCGAAAGTAATTAAAAAACTTTTTTTCATCGTTTCTAAGATTTTTGAATAATTTTTCAAATGTGATCGTTCGCACAGATTCTTGATTAATAGGATGTACCCAAAACCTTGTTTTGTCGGCGGCGAGACCGTTGGCGCCTACGATACCAATATAAAAGTACAACCACGCGTGGATCCATCAGTGACGTCTACTCGCTGTGACAACTGTGTGAAGACTGCGGCTATTCGTCTTTTACACGAATGATAATTTACCGTGTGAAGACCCGGATGATTGTACGTTAAAAAAACGAATACGAAAAAAACGTGCAGGACAATGCCGTGTGAACGAAGCCTTAAGCAGGCAGAGTACTAGTACGTAAAGGAGAAAAAAACGTTTATAGTTCCTCTGGCGATGAGAAAGAAAACTTAACGGTATTAATTACTGCCAATGCTGCAGGAGTTATGGCTCCGCCTATGATTGTATATCCCTATGAGAGAATACCGACACTCATTGTCAAGAGCGTTCCTCGTGGATGGGGCATAGGGCGGTCAGAAACAGGATGGATGTGTGCAAAGACATTCTACGAATTTATCACTAATGTTTTTAACCCATGGCTTATACAAAAAGACATACCAAAACCGGTGGTTTTTTAATCTATTGCATATATTCTATCGCGGGCCTTGAGTTAAGTTGAGCGTGGAGAGCGAATCCAGAGTCCTAACAAAAATATTCAGGATTCAAGATTCAACCAGGTTGCTATGGTTACGGAAAATAACAAGGCTGTAAACTGAGGTTGTCAAATTAAATAATTGTTTGTCTCTCTGCTTTCTCCTTCTAAAATATTCTTACTCGTATAATTTGTGTACAAAGTGTTTTCAATATGAATAAACAAAGTAAAAACATTTTTTTTTTTTGTGCATTTATTAATGAAGAAAGTCACGAAAAAATAGTGAAAGAAAATGAGTGAGTACTCTATATACATTCATTTTATTATTAGTACGCATATCATAAGTTTTATTGGTTTTTGCATTACTATTCTGCGAATCGGTCTAAAACGATTGTTTTTCTTATAAAATATCTAAAATAAAATAAATAATCTTCATATTTTTCAATGTTATGACTAGTGGTGGTTAATATACGAATAACACCAAAACATAACATGTTATTGATTCATAACGAATAACGTTTGTTATACCGACGCTGCCTACGTGTTATCGTTATAATGTCTAACTCAACAACACGCTCAACGAATAACGTAGCAAGCGGTGGCGGCGGTCCTACGATGCACCGTTTCCGAGTTATGGGCGTTCAAAGTTTCTGTTAAAAAAAAAATGAAATTGAAATATCTCGAAAACGGAGCGTCCTAGGCAAAAAAGGACCAACATTTTGACCCCCCTCTGCCACCCCCGTGATATGTAAGTGAGATTCACATAACACGAAAAAACATACACTGATGCAACTTTACTTAATCATAACATTTAATAATATTTTATTAGTCCTAAAACTGCGCAGACTGAAGGAAAGTTCATTGATAATTTAAAACCATAATTATAATACATTTATATTCGTTTTTAATATTAATAATAACGATATTATTATAATCGTTCGTATACCTACAGTCCACTAGAATATAACATTAACTGCGCATCAATAATCATTGCGCACGTTTAGCGTGTTGCCGAATAAAACGATAACGTCTCCGCGTTCAGATTACTGCCGCGTTTTGTTACAACTCGTTATTATGATAACGTATAAAATAACATGTTATAAAAATATATTCAATAGTCTATATCATGATAATGATTTATAGCAGAATTGCACACCACTAGTTATGACACTTACGTCAGGCTGTCAATACTTTTTCTTTTAAATTTTCTGTCATAGAGTTTCTTACTAGCTTAGTCTATGAAGGTTAGTTTTGATTTATTTAATGTACATCGCGCGAAATTCGAAGATCAAACTCTTAATATCGTTATTTTTGTTCAAATTTTTTGAATGAATAATTATTTTGGTGTGTAATTACACTATTAATACCTAATTATTTATACCTATTATTGCATAAGTTGATAAAAAATGCTATGCAATAGATTTACCGCGGCAGTCTCCGTGTGCCACACGTTTTTTTTTTTTCTGGATGGGCACAAGTCCCACATGTCGTTGCACCTTGCAAATTTTTGCAGAGATAATGGGATAGAGTTAATTGCACTTTTCCCCAATTCCACTCACTTAATCCAACCGATGGACGTGGCGGTCTTTCGGCCACTCAAAATTTCCTGGAGAGTTCAGGTCATGAAATGGAAGTCTGAAAATCCAGGCGCACGTTTGAAAAAGGAAGATTTCGCGCCAAATTTGCAAGAGGCTTTAAAAGGCATTTGCCCTGACACCATAAAAACGGTTTTCGTAAAAGTGGCCTTTACCCATTTAGCTCGGAATATGTGGATATGACCAAAATTGCTTCCCGCAGTCGCACCATCAGATCTCAACCAGCCCAGACAGAAGATACGATAAAAAAAGCAATTTATGCAAACTTTAGAAACAGAGATACAGAAAGTGTTTTCATCAGAAAAAGTTACTCTTTTCAACAAACTGTACTTCATGCCTAGAGGTGAAGTAGAAAATCTACTGCCTGACGAAGATCAATCTCTTTATATTATATGGGCTAAAACTAAAAACATTTTGACTGGAACACTTCCCATTTCAACTGATAATGATAATATGACGTGCCAACAACAGCCATCCCAGATAATTGAAACGGAGTATGATCTGACAACATCCGTTGTATCAAAAGATTTACCACAAATTACAGCGGAAAATGATCTGACAACATCCGTTGTATCCACAGATTTACCACAAACTACAGCGGAATATGATCTGGCAATATCCGTTGTATCGAAAGATTTACCACAAATTACAGCGGAATATGATCTGGCAACATCCGTTGTATCCAAAGATTTACCACAAATTACAGCGGAATATGATCTGACAACATCCGTTGCATCAAAAGATTTACCACAAATTACAGATGATTCTAACGCGGCTACGGCTACATCTTCAAGAACAGACATATCAACACCACCGATTAGAACTCAAACCCAAACGCATCAAAACCCCAGTGTGTCGCCTACTACAGATGGTTCCAACGCAGTAGCAGCCACAACCACGTCCAGTACACCGCTTAAAACAAATCTTACTTCCAAATTATCCGCATCTACAACTACGCCAATTGGTGATATTCCGTCACCTTTTAAACGAGCCTTGTACTGGTCTGAACCAGAGATTAAAAAACGCCGTATTAAGGAACGACTACCATCGGCTATCAACAGTGACCCCTACATAGATTACGTAGAAAAAAACGAAAATGAAAAGAAACGAAAGATAGAAGAAAAAGAAAGACGTGCAAAAGAAAGAAAAGAAAAACAGTTATTACGAGAAAAACTAAAGCAAGAAAAGAAAATAAATAACGAAAATAAGAAAGGCAAAGCAAAGAATAAAGCAGCAAAGTCAACAAAGAGGAAACAAGTATCAAGTTCATCATCGGAGGAAATTAACACTGATATTGAATATCAAGATAGTGAATATGATTTAGAAGAAGACCTGTCTGAATCTGGATCTGAAGAAGATACGATAACTTTGAAAACATTAGCACTGTCACAAAAGCAAACGAAAAGCAAATACGTAATAATAAAGTATGAAGGAGAATATTTTCCTGGCATTATTAAGAAAGCTGAGGGTAAACAATATGAAATAGGCACAATGGTATTATCTAAAAATAATACATTTCGTTGGCCAGAAACCCCAGACCAGATATGGTACGATGAGCAATAATAGAATTTATTAAAGAGCCAGTACTAATTAACAAACGTGGATTTTATAAAGTAGAAGAAATGAACAAATATTTACCGTTCGTCTTATAATTATGATGTTAAATATTTTATATGTTTGAAGACTGATCATTTAAATAGGAATACTTAATAAGATCTCAAAAAATGCAATTTGTAAGACTGTACCTAACTAAGTAGTTTTCGATTTGACTGATACAATTTGTATAACATTACTGCAACTGTTTGTACTATTTACATACTATGTACTAGGTAGGTTGCGCTTATCTAGGCTTAATTTTTGCTAAGTTTTGTATTTTTGTAATGTTGATTTTTTATTTTGTTTTGTTTTATAAAAAGAAGTAGGTATAAATGATGCCAAAGAATGACCATGTTTAAGTTTTTTATAAGTAAGAATATAATGTTGATGTTATTATTTGAGTAAGGATGCGTAAGAACAGTTATGAAAATGTTCATCACTAGGTGTCCAAGACTAGATACTGTTTATGAATGGGTGTCCATTATAAGAATTTGACTGTTCATAATAGGTTCTCAATAAGGGTTCCTGAATTTTAAAATTTCTCAAAAGTAAATATTGAAGGAACATACTATGCCGAATATATCGATTATAAAAAGCATGTTTTATTTACGGATATAACCTTTTCTTCCAATACCAAAAGAATATAAGCAATAAATGCAAATAAACGCCGTTATCATTCTTAAACCGTCCATGATTGGTTCCTCTACCTTAGAAGGTAAACAAATTGTATACATTGATGAGACATATGTACATCAGAACTATAAAGTTAAAAAATCATGGCAAGGACCTTCAACATTACCTTCAACATTTAGTAGTGACACCACTTGTGTCACTACTAACATATCGTCAGGAAAAAGACATATCATTGTGCATGCAGGATCGGAAGAAGGGTTTGTGCTTGGTGCATTATTGGTATTTAGTACAAAATCCAAATCGGCTGACTACCATGATGATATGAATGCTACCAACTTCATGAAATGGTTTGAAGAAATGTTGATACCTAATCTAACTAAACCTAGTGTACTTGTGATGGACAATGCAAGTTTTCATGTAAAACAAGTAAACAAACCCCCTACTATGTCTGATACTAAAGCTAATCTCCAAAAATGGCTTCAAGAGAATAATATTAATTTTGAAGAATATCATACCAAATCTGAATTAATGTGTTTGGTGCAAGATAATAAACCTGCAGCTGTCTATGAAGCAGAAGAAGTTCTAAAAAAATACAGTCATATATTGAATCACGAAATTTTGTTGCTGCCACCGTATCATAGCGACCTCAATGCGATTGAGCTTGTATGGAGTCAGGCAAAGAGAAAAGTAGCAAGCAAAAATATAGGAATACCGAGGTCTGAAATGCAAAATTTAATAAAAGAATGTTTCCTATCCCTCATCATCATCATCATCATTTCAGCCGAAAGACGTCCACTGCTGGACATAGGCCTCCCCTAAGTGTCATTTTTGCTTAGGGGGGGTTTGCCATAATCGCCACGCTTGGCAGGCGGGTTGGCGATCGCAGTACGGTCGATACAAAAAGCACAGAGAACGCTGCTGCCCATTCTCTGGTACATTCCTTAGTCGCCTCTTACGACACCCACGGGAAGATATGGGATGGTGCTATTCTTTGCGTCCGACACCATACGGAACGTCCTATCCATAACTGGTGATGATTGGAAGAAGTACACTGATCACGTATTTCATGTTGAAGAGCAGTACAAAATAAGGGACCGTCTTATTGATGAAAACGAACTTGGACCCTTTATAATACATGTTGGGAACAGTAGCAGCGAAGAAAGCAACGAAGCTAATTCAATTTTATCAGGTGTAGAATAATTCGAATAATTGTGTAGAATTCTTGGAATCCGATTTCGACTATGATTCCTAGCCCCTATGTTTGTATGAAATAAACTTTTAGTTATAACTTTTTCTTTAATTCTACCTTTTCGATATAATGTCGTGCGAGGAAGTCGAGCTGTTGCTTGATTTTTTTAAATTGCCGCCTCTTTTCTTGGACAGCTTTCGTTGGCCAGACTCTATTAGCTCAATATTCAGCATTAACAAAGCCATCCGGTGTATATCGAGAAATCAAACACTCTACCGGACACTACATCCGTACCACACCAGGCCAACCAGTTTTCTGCAGACCACAGGCTATCTTCAAATGATCCTGTGCAAGTAGGAGATAGCCAAGGAACAGTTTGACGACATGGTTTGCAATGGCACTGCTCGCCCCTCAGATTCACCTTGGGCATCACAAAGCCGAGGAATGAGCCCATGTTTGATGACTTGGACATTGCAGGTTTTAACGGGATGGCTCCGTATTATGGAAGGAACCGTTTAGAACCACACTTCGCGAAAATGATCTCTCTATCAATGTTCGTTTACTATTGCGTCCAACCTTTGTATGTTCGCTTAGTATACTTACGAAAGAATGTTCACGATGAACCTTTAGTGGAGGAACAGTTTCTTGAGTATTTCAACTCAGGAAATGATACTGTTCCAGATCCCATCAAGAGCTACATCAACGGGATAGGCGTTGCAACAGACGCTTCAGTTTGATCAAACAGACAAGGAGATTTCGGTCGAGAGAGCGCAGAAACACATTTTGCTTACGCATCTTTACCGTCACCTAGGATAGTAGCACATCGAGCGCAACAGGATTTGACATTCACCATATCGTCCCCAACACAGCAGCAAATTGGCAAATTCCAGAAGGATTAGTTCCAGCAGAGGCAGCCGCTTGCCTACTTACGAAGAATTGATTAGGTAGGGCATCAAGCGTAGCTTTGGCCTCAGATCAGCGAGCGTGTTTGGAAGGATTAGGCGTCTCAGTCGAATACTTCCCATGTAGATGTGGTGGTTTCAAGGTTAACACGGATCTTATTAGTAGGATTAGTTGTGCCCTAAAAACCATGAAGAATATAAAGACATCGAAGGTCTTAATGAC
Source organism: Diarsia dahlii (assembly GCA_949775195.1). Taxonomy (NCBI): domain Eukaryota; kingdom Metazoa; phylum Arthropoda; class Insecta; order Lepidoptera; family Noctuidae; genus Diarsia; species Diarsia dahlii. The sequence continues at coordinate 20,042,397 of OX459197.1, read as the reverse complement.
AACGAACGTCGGATCACAGGCGATAATTATTTTCACTGACGTAGAAGCAAGTGACTATCATTTTATCCGTAATAAACTTTACTAGGATGACTTGCCTCTTTCAATGATTGCAGAGTATATGAATTTACGTGCTGCTGTAAGATCAAACAGAAGTCTTCAAGGGGAAGTAGAAGATACGTTAAAAGCCTGTAACAGTCCCTTCTCGAAAGTTGCTACTATTACAGACAGGCTAGAGTCCGTGATTAAAAAAGAGATGGATGGTGGAAGATCGAGGGGTATGGTTTTGCAATTTGCAAACAAAAGCTTGCTCACGCTCGCTGATACCAACTAGCGTTGAGTATGAGAGGGTCTTTTCAGCCGCTGGGTACATAGCGACTGACATAAGATGCCGTTTATCCGACAGTACTCTAAGCACTATTTGTTTTCTAAGAAGCTATTACCAAAATCACTCTTAATTTAGTTAGGAGTGATCACTCGTAATCACTCCTAGTTTAGGAGTGATTTTGGAAAGAGCAATTTTTGTACATTGTCTGTTTTCACTATCATTATCTTTGAAAAAAAAGGTCCTTTTTTTTTGTTCTGATTTTTTGAGATTTTACGGGTCTGATGTTTTGTGTTCATTAACATACCTAACATAAGTACAAGTTTTTTTTTCTTTGTAGGTAGACATAGTGACAACATAATTTTTTTGGGCTCTTCATTAAATAATTACTTAAAAATAGTTTTTCATAGTTTTCAATGATGTAAACAAGTTTAATTGACATTAAGCCCCTCACACTTGCTATCTATTGTTATCAAGTCTGTAACACCTGTTCCTGGTTCACTGACACTTAACACATCATGGACACTAGACTTATAAATAAATAAAAAATTATAAGAATAAAGACATTTTCATTTTTTTTTTTTTTTGACTTATGTTGTATCTTACTCGCATCATAATCACAACTACTAAGCAGTTTCAATCATGTTTCAGTTATCTAATTAAAACAATACTTTTTGAAATTCATTCGAGATCTCGAAAATGAGATCAAATTTCTGATCCCTCGAGATCTCGACTTCGCGATCTAGTCTCGAGATTGCATTCCCATTTGCAACCTATCTATGCAATTTTCGGGTTAGTAGTCGATTCGCACGAAAATTATTCGCACGATCGTGCGAATCGTCCCCTTTCAATAAAAATATTTTTTTAGTAGGCGATTCGCACGGAAGTATTTAAATTGCGTGCGAATCGACCCCTTCAAGAATTAGTAGTATGCGATTCGCACACTTAACAAAATGTGCGAATAATAAATCTAAGTACAGTCATGTACAATATTCTAGAATATTAATATTAAAATTCAATAATTCTCTATTCGCATCGCAGTCAGGCACAAAATACTAGTTAAGAGGTAAGATGAAAAGTTTTGTCAGTATTTAATATGAAAACTTATAATATGAACACCATAAATGAGAGATTTAATAAATTGCCGGTGTATTTTTATACAAATAATACTAACTGTTAAAGATAACAAAGAAACTAATAACAAGAAACGCCCTTAAGTACTCACAATAGCAGATCCCAAAAATAATGAAGAAATATTTTTTATTAGCTCCAGGGGATTAATTTTTATTGCGGCTTGCCGAGTAGCCCTTTGTTTTGTATTTTACTTACCACAAATATTGCCGGTACATGGCGCTTGAGCACTTGCACAAAGAAGTAGTTAAGCAATAAATCAGTAGTGGTAGGATTTGCCAAAAATATATTTTATCTTTCTGCGTATTTTAATCCTTTTAGAGTAGATAATAAATAAACCCAAGTCAAAACAATAGTACCTATATTTAATCCTACCCCGTAAAAAGCACCGGCATTTGCCTTATACCGAATCTACAGATAACCATAATACTTACGTACAGATGCCCCATCCCATACAAAGAAACGGGACCATCGTTTATTAATCAGGTATAATATAAACAGGGTATTCGCAATTATTTATTATTTAAATGTTCTATAGTTCAAATGTGTTACGATAACTTTGATACAGTGTATAAGATCTAGACGCCTTCATAAGCTGGAGCACAATAGAAAATCAGTTCTGACTCTGAGCCAACCGGGCAACCCTACCTCACTAAGTTGTTGTAGTTGTAAGGTTACGGTTGTACCTATGAACCATTCATTTCATGAGATTGTTTCCGTCGATTTCTTCCCTGTTTTGGTGACAGCGCCATCTATTGGTAGAACCTAGAGCCACAGATTTTGAGAGATCATAGAAATTGGAATTATGGACCCATTATTAGATTTTTCGTACAAGAGAGACTTTTTTAACAATTACATACAATATCCATATCATTTCTTTTACAATTGATATACGCACTATAAAATACAATCGATACAAGTAACGCCATCTATTAGAATTAATTAGAACAAAATATCGATTGTTCGCGTTGGGACCCCGTGCCGAAACTAAGATTATTATTCTGTTTTCGCATTTCACACTGTTCTGAAGTGCGGTCTGTGCTGTATATTTTGTATATATGCATATTTTTACAGTTACAGTTTAGTGATTTGTTCAGTGATAGTGGATAGCACCATATCCACCGACGACATTGCACATGAGCTTCGCGATATCTTAGGAGATTCCGATGCGTAAGTAATTTAATTTACTATCTACTTATTAATTATGTATTAGTTATTTAGCACACTTAAGTAGACTTATTTAGGGTATTTTATTAGGTTTTCTATTTCAAAATGTATTCCAGCTATAAAATTTACAACGTTTAGCTGGTTCAGCTAACAGAATGAACAAATAGATTCAATGTCTTTAAATACCTTTATGTATAGGGATGAAGAGGTTTATAATACTTCATCTTCTTCTTCTTATAAATAGCATTACTATATGAAAAATTATTACTCACAATTCTGTTATTTTAAGAAACATAGCCTACTAAATAAAACTAAAAACAATATTATTTTTATCAGAAGTTTTAGTGAAGACATTTATTTCTTCCAGATGACTTTGGCATCAACATCATTTGATTTTGAAAAAATATAATGGAAGGGCCATCAACGAGTCAAGGTGGAAAAGGCCAATTCGAATTTATTCAATCAGAGAGGGGCCAAGTAATCTTACTGAGGCACGGTTATAAGCATAACCAACATCGGAAAAATAAAAATGGCATTACAGTGTGGCGATGCGTTAATAGAAAACAATGTAAAGCATTTTTAACAACAAATAGTCAACATGAGATTGTCAAAGAAGATCATCATTTATGTAAACCTAATCATATAGATAATGAGGTCAAGCGTCATATAGACACATGCATTAAACGTGCACAGAATGAAACTACGAGCATGCCTCAGATTTATTCTGATGCGGTAATAAAACTTAAAGATGCTGGATACGATTTAGTCCAGAATATTCCTGACTACAAAAATTTGAAAAGAAGGCTATATCTACATAGAAACAAGGCACTGAAAGTTAGTAAAATAGTAGTTCGTAAAGCTAAAGATATGACTATCCCTCCGTGTTTCGAAGAATTGGTCTTTGCAGATTATAAATGTAAGCAAACCAGACTTATACTCTTCGCAAACAAGGAAGTTTTGCCATTTTTAAATAATGCTGAGACCGTTTTTTGTGATGGGACTTTCAAGAGCTGTGTACCACCATTTTTACAGCTGTATACTTTACACATCGATGTTGGCAGTACTTCAACACACACTAACATATTACCCGCCATTTATGCATTACTTCCTAATAAAAAAGAAAAAACATATGAACTATTTTTTAGGCTCATAAAAAGTCGTATACCTCAATTTGCCCCTACTGTAATTACCATGGATTTTGAGAAAAGTGCAATGTTAGCAATTCAAACAGTATTTGGTCCTCACACCAGGATACAGGGCTGCTTATTTCACTTTAAAAGATGTATTTATAGAAAATTAAAACAGTTAGGGATGAATAAATTCTTGATTTATAAAATACACGCATTACGATGTACAGCTCTCGCATATCTTCCTCAAGAATACCGATCAGATGGTTGGCTGTACATTGAAGCAGAAAATGAAAATGAACCAAAATTAACACAATTCAACAATTATTTTGTTAATACATGGCTAAAAGAGAGTGCCTACTATTCCGACAAGTGGACATTTTTTGATGTCATTCACAAAACTAATAATGCAATAGAAGCTTGGAACGCCCGATTTAATAAAATGGTAAAACCTAAACCGAATATTGTGATGCTCTTGAAGGTTCTGCAAAAAGATTCTCAACATTATTTAACAATGTTTCATCGAAACCATTACATCTCAGTAAAGTCATGTGAACGAATAAGACTGCAGAAAAGAATTGAAGACATTGTTAATCAATTCCTTCATGGTCACATAGATCTCCAACTTTGTATAGAAAAATTAAGCCATTAGGTCATGACTAAAAAAAAGACTGAAACTGATTATTCTTTATAAGAACTTTAAAAAAAAACAGTTTTAAAATGCTACATAAATAAATAATAATGTTACATTTTTAAGAACTTTGTACCTATTAATACTACAGATTACTCTGTTTAACAAACTGTGATTTTGTGATTGTTTTAACTTCCAGTGATGCCAATGCTCCTATCATCGTAAAATTTTTGTGTTAAGAAATATTTATAATATTGTTGATTATTTAAGTGTTACATTTTTAAGAACTTTGTACCTATTAATACAACAGATGACTCTGTTTAACTGTGATTTTGTGATTGTTTTAACTTTCAGTGATGCTAATGTTCCTATCATCGTAAAATTTTTGTGTTAAGAAATATTTATAATATTGTTGATTAGTTAAGTGTTACATTTTTAAGAACTTTGTACCTATTAATACAACAGATGACTCTGTTTAACTGTGATTTTGTGATTGTTTTAACTTTCAGTGATGATAATGCTCCTATCATCGTAAAATTTTTGTGTTAAGAAATATTTATATTATTATTGATTAGTTGATTGTTATTTTTTACCTATTAGAGCAAAATATTGTTGTTATAGTAACTGTGATTTTGTGACTGTTATTTTATTACATTTACTATAATACTCCAAAATTGTACTAGTTAATACTTAATAGAGAAAAAATATTTTGTTTTTGTTTATTTAATTGCCACATTTAAAACCATACCTTAGCTAATTAAAACGATTTTTATATTGTTATTACGAATATTTAAAAAGATTTATATATTTATAGTTTCGTTATATTTTTCGTTGTTTTTAAAATTAGCTTTTAGACCATTATAACGTTAATTATTTAATTTTGACTTACCTTTTCTAAACAACATTATTTTTAACAAGACTCAGGGGTTCATAAAAAGTTGATTTCGGTAAAAACTCTAATAAGTAGTAATTTGTGATGATTTAAGGTAAATGCAAGTGTACGGAAAAAGAGTACTTACTTGTAAAAATGCAAAACCAAATATTTGATTATAAATCGTACCTACTAACTGTGATTTTATTTGTAATCTTGGTTATAATTATGGTTTTAAGTTATTTAAACTGTGAATGATGTAAAATCACTTTCTGATAGATACAAAGTAAAATATAAAAACTTGATTTCCTTAAAAATCGTTTTATTTGTGTCCTGTATTAAAAGAAAGCATTTTGTACGTGATAGTACTTTTTTCTTGAAACTTTTCGATAAAGTATAGGTGTGTGCGAATCGCATACTACTAATTCTTGAAGGGGTCGATTCGCACGCAATTTAAATACTTCCGTGCGAATCGCCTACTAAAAAAATATTTTTATTGAAAGGGGACGATTCGCACGATCGTGCGAATAATTTTCGTGCGAATCGACTACTAACCCCAATTTTCCTGCAATCTTTTTAAGTAGTTTTTTGTGTTCTTTGTGCTCTTCTATTTATGTTTTTATCCTTTTTTTTGTATTTTGTGTGTGCATAAATAAATAAATAAATAAGGCTAATAAAACAGTCAGTTTTTTTTTTGACAGTATATCCAAGAGATTCTTGTTGAGTATACGTCGTCTCTTCAGAAAATAATGGGAATTTTTAAATTTCGCAAATTTGGAGAGTCCAATTGTCAATTTTTTTCATTATTTTGGTACCCCTGAACTATGATAAAATTTTCAGCTGTATTCATTACTTACTTTATCTGTGGCAGACGCTAAGGTTAGACGTGTTTTTATGAGCTCGGCGATTAAGTTCGTCCGTTAAAAGAAAATTGTTGAATTTTGAACAATAACAGCGGCGAATGGAAATTGCTCAAGAGTCACTAAATGTTTTTTAGAATTTCTGTAACGTGTTATAACAGGTGACGAAACATGGGTTTACGGATATGACATCGACACTAAGGCCTCAATCGTGTCAGTGGGTCCGATTGCGTTTCTTCGGCGCACTTAATTAAGGCTAATTAGTAGACCTAAATAAGTCTAAAATTTGTACTAAAATTAATGCTATTGCGTTTGTTCATTAATTATGTCCACAACACTATTTATGTCCAATTCGGACTTAAATATGTCTAACGCGTGTCTTTTGCTATTCCGTTTCTGTCAGTTTGACAGTTCGTCAGCGTTAAATGAACTTATCGGTTTAGGCTTTAAGTTCGCACTTATTTAGTCCGTACGTAAGCGAAGTTTCTTCAGATAATAGTGAAAAATGTTTCCTTATGGCTGGGCTATCATTCAAAGAAGACATAATGAGGAACGGCAACGGTATGTAAATATAAATGTCAACTGCTTTTCTTTTAAACGACATAAGCATAACATAACCTAACTTTTTTCGTTTTAGGGCTGCGAGAAGGTTAGCGCATCGCCATATTCGGGACCATTCCAACCCTTTCGACGTGCCTGCAGGAGTGTTTACAAAACTATACAGACTGTCCAAAAGAACTGCGCAGTTTTTAGTGGAGACCCTACATCAGAATTTAAATAGACAAAGGCAGCACGGATATTCCCAGGGATCAGGGATATGATTTTTTTTAATGTAGCACGCAACATTAGAAACAGCCTCACAAGAGAATACTTTGCGTGATGACACCTCGCTATTGTATTGAGTCTGGTTCTTCTAACCAACCTAACAGACAGATGTGTGCTGGGAAGTTTGTTCCGCCACTTCTTCTTTCCAGCTAAACACTAGGAAGTGTCGATGGGTGGGCGTTTTGGGGGACTGTCTTATAAAAAACTTTTTTACAAAAAATAAAACCGACTTCGACAAAAAAAACACTCAAAAGTGAAAAATAAACTTGAGAAGAAAAATCAGTTTCTGAAGTCGGTGACTTTTGTTTCTTTGATTTCATTTTTTTGTCACCGACTTCAGAAACTGATTTTTCTTCTCAAGTTTATTTTTCACTTTTGAGTGTTTTTTTTGTCGAAGTCGGTTTTATTTTTTGTAAAAAAGTTTTTATTTTTCACTTTTTAGTGTTTCACATGTGCTTACCCCTTCACAACGTACCGGCGTGATGTTATGTTAGGAACTGGTATAAACAATAGACAGACAATATGAGATTTCAGCAATCCCAGTCCATTTGCTATCATTTATTGAGGAGTTCCGTTGCCTATCTCCGAAGTTCTTCATCAGATCTTCACAAAATAGTTTTTATAACCTTTGTAGTGAGTACAGGCGTGATATTATGTTGTGTGATGGCGTAAACAATGCTTAGATATGCTATAGCAACAATCGCGGTTAATCTGCTGTTATTTATTGAAGAGTTCCCCCGATTTCTACAAGATCCCATCATCAGATATTGAAATGGTGAAAATGGGACCACACGGGAAGCACCAGCTTTCAAATGAAAAAAGAATCATGAAAATCAGTTCACCCAGTCGCAAGTTATGAGTGAACAAATTGATAACCTCCTCCTTTTTTTGGAAGTCGGTTAAAAATGTAAATAGTAAAGTAAATTTTGACCTTCGAAAAGTGCTGATAATCAGCCTAGTTTGAATAAATGAGTTTTATTTTGATTTGATTTTGATAACGTTCCCTGACTGTACATTATATAAAATGTACATTTTGAACCTGAAGGGTTGTATATAAGCATTGTATTTTCATATTTCATAATGTAAGGGTTTTTTTGAAATTAAAGAATTAATAAAACATTTAATTATTTATTTGAATTGTACAATTGCATCGCTTCGACACGAAGAACACGCAGTTGACAGACTAGCGGCGGCGTGGTGTTGCCATTTGCGGCGGCAAACGAACTTAATTATGTCCATTTCCATAGACGCAGAATTAAGTTCAAATTTAGTGACGTGAACTTATTTTAACAGAAACGCAATAGCTTTTGGATAAGGACATGGACATAATTAGTAAAAATTTAGTCTGTCATTATTTAGGTTCGGAGAGAAACGCAATCGGACCCAGTGGAAGCATCCTGGCTCGCCAAGACCGAAAAAGGTTCGACAAGTGCGGTCTAACATGAAGGTTATGCTTACTGTGTTGAGCCCGGTCTCCGACCCGTTCAGAAAGTGACGACGCCCAGTCTCCTACTATACTAGACCTTTGGCATAGTGCATCATGAATTCTTACCACAAGGTTAAACGGTCAATAAGGAGTACTACCTACAAGTTCAACGCCGTTTGCGTGAAGCAATCCGAAAAAATCGCCCGGATTTGTGACAAACAATTCACGGCTTTTGCACCACGATAATGCACCTGCTCACACTTCGTTGCTTGTTCGTGAATTCTTTTCCAAAAACAATACTGTAACGATGCCCCAGCCTCCATATTCGCCAGACATGGCTCCGTGTGACATTTTCCTATTTCCAAAAATAAAGAGAACCTTAAAAGGCCATCGTTTTACAAGCATAAATGACATTGATGCGCATCGCTGAAAGTGCTAAAGGCTACCCCAAACGTCGAATTTTAGAAGTGTAACGACAATTATTGGTAGAAGCGCTGGCATAAGTGCATAATATCTAATGGGGACTATTTTGAAGGCAACTACATTAATATAGACAAATACACAAATATTTTTTTCAAAAAACGAAAATTCCTGTTATTTCTTGAACACACGAGGTGTGTTCAAGAAATAACAGGAATTTTCGTTTTATATGAACGTTAATATATTATGAACTCATTATCCACGAAAATATTTTTGTTAATTAGCTATTGCTTAAGCAGCCCAAATTATTTTATTACTTGGCAGTTCCGTCTCGAAGACAAAACAACACTTTTACAATGGCAGATACATCCGCGATATCCGGCGAAAGCGCCGAAGGTAGTACAGACGGAGGGAAGAAGCCGAACAAAGCGAAGCAACCCAAAAGAAAATATAATGGGAGGATCCAAAAACACAGTGGCACCACCAATTCCACAAGAAGCATATCTAGACCAGATTAAACAGATCCACGATATTCACAAGGCGAGGAATGAGCCCATGTTTGATGACTTGGACATTGCAGGTTTTAACGGAATGGCTCCGTACTATAGAAGGTGTAAGGTGCGGTGTCCGGTTCCATTTTTACTAATACATAAGTTATTAATTTATCGAATGGTATTGTATCACACAGTCACATTTTACGTCTCAAGTTCGCGTAACGCGTTCCTTTGGCAGGGTCGCCATGTAAGGTGCGGTGTCGGTGGTAAATGAAACGAGTGAATGCCAGAATAATACTGAGTTATATTTGATAGGATAGTGCATAATATATGGTTACAAAGGTGCATAGATTATAGTAATACAGATCTTAAAGTAGGTAACTAATACAACCCTCACAAAGGAACCGTTTAACTATTACAGCTGAAGGATTTATACCATTAGTTGAGAAAGAATATAACTTTCTGGCTCGATCAATGTTCGTTTACTATTTTGCGTCCAACATTTGTATGTTCGCCTCTGAGGTTCGCCTTGTTACCTTTAGTGGAGGAACGGTTTCTCGAGTATTTCGACTCTGGAAATTATACTGTTCCAGACCCCCTCAAGAACTACATCAACGGGATAGGCGTTGCAACATATGCTTCAGGCGTAGAGTATAAGATTGATTTTCTAGTTTGGCCAAACAGACAAGGAGCTTTCGGCCGAGTCGAGTGAGCGCAGAAGCACATTTTGCTTACGCATCTTTACTGTCACCTAGGATAGTAGCACAAAGAGTGCAACAGGATTTGACATTCACCATCGTCCCCAACACAGCAGCAAATTGGCAACTTCCGGAAGGATTAGTTCTAGCAGAGGCAGCCGCTTGCCTAATTACGAAGAATTTATTAGGTAGGGCATCAAGCGTAGCTTTGGCCCCAGATCAGCGAGCGTGTTTGGAAGGATTAGACGTCTCAGTCGAAGACTTCCCATGCAGATATGGTGGTTTCAAGGTTAATACGGATCTTATTAGTAGGATTAGTTGTGTCCTAGAGACTATGAAGAATATCAAGACATCGAAGGTCTTGAATGACAACAAACATCGGATCAAAGGCGATAATTATTTTCACTGACGTAGAAGCAAGTGGCTATGATTTTATCCGTAATAAACAAGGATGACTTGCCTCTTTCAATGATTGCAGAGGATATGAATTTACGTGCTGCTTTAATCTCAAATAGAAGTCTTCAAGAGGAAGTAGAAGATACGTTGAAAGCCTGTGAAAGTCCTTTCTCGCAGGTTTCTACTATTACAGACAGGCTTAGAGTCCGTGATTGAGAAAGAGATGGATGGTGGAGGATCGACGGGTATGTTTTTGCAATTTGCAAACAACAGCTTGCTCACGCTGATACCAAGTAGAGTTGAATCTTTTCAGCTGCTGGCTACATAGCGACTGCCGACAAACTGTTTTACAGTTTGGCAAACTTTTTATATTGTATTGTGAAACAGATTTTGAATAAATAAATAAATTAAAAAAAAACAAGATGCGTTTATCCGACAGCACTCTAAGCACTATTTGTGTTTCAAGAAGCTATTAAAAATAGCTGAATCACTAAATCACTCCTAATTTAGTTAGGAGTGATCACTCGTAATCACTTTAAGAAAAAAATAAAGACCTTTTGAAAAATACATGTTGTATCTTCCTCGCATCATAATCACAACTAATAAACAGTTTCAATCATGTTTCAGTTATCTAATTAACACTATACTTTTTAAAATTCATTCGAGTTCTCGAAAATGCCGAGATGTCGCCGAGCTCAAACTGATCCCTCGAGATCTCGACAGCGATCTCGTCGCAAGCTTGCATTCCCTATTTGCAACCTATGCTACATTCGTTCAATCTTTTTTCGTATTTTTTTTAAAGGCTAATAAAAAGTTACTCCTTCGTCATTGGTAAAACCATACACAAAAAAAAAGCCTTTTTAACTATAGCTTTGATAAAAATATGACAAAGCTATCGAAACGTTTTTTCTTGACATGAGTTTCTTGGTTAGTGTATGAACTCATTATCCACAAAAAAACCTTTTTTAGGGTTCCGTAGTCAACTAGGAACCCTTATAGTTTCGCCATGTCTGTCTGTCCGTCCGTCCGTCCTCGCTTAATCTCTGTGACCGTTAGCACTAGAAAGCTGAAATTTGGTACCAATATGTGTATCAATCACGCCGACAAAGTGGTAAAATAAAAATTGGAAAAAAATTTTTTATTAGGATAGCCCCCCTATATGTAAAGTGGGAAGTGATTTTTTTTTTTAATTTCATATTGTTATATATTGTTGGAAAGGTATTTAAAAATGAATAGGCGTTTACTAAAATCATTTTTTGATAATGTCAATAATTTCGGAAATAATCGCTCCAAAAGTAAAAAACAATGCGTCCCCCCCCCCTCTAACTTTTGAACCATAAGTTTAGAAAATATGAAAAAATCTGAAAAGTAGAACTTTATAAGGACTTTCTAGGAAAATCATTTTGAACTTGGATGGAAACAGCAAATAACCAATATAATTTGGTCCCTGAATCGTATGAGCGCCTATACAATCTAGAGGTCAAGTTTCATTGGCCCATAGAAGAAATTATATAAATTATTATAGCATACCGTTTTGGTACGGAACCCTTCATGTGCGAGTCCGACTCGCACTTGGCCAGTTTTTTTAAATACCTCACGAATTTTGTTTCCTACTGAAAACTCATACCGACAAATGAGATCCAAAATACCAACAACTGAATTTGTGAAGCTTAGAACAAAATTCTTTTTTTTTTAATACAGGAATAAAATATATCATAAATAAATAAATAATTCTCCAACAACATACTAGTGTTTCCTAATGTTCCAATTTGAAATTAGCTGACTACAGCTAATTTAAAAACAAGTATTAAGTATTCATTTTATTAGACACTATTTGGAATACTATCACTAAAATACGTACTAGTTACAAAGTTTTAAAAAATGAAGTTTTCTCGACAACGTTGGCGCACGTTTTCATATGTCGGCTATATCCGACCGTGGCGCTCAAAAGAAAATATTGAACATCGACGACGTTGGCTTTTATAATTTAGTCAGGAACTCATCAAAAGCAATACAAGTAAAACAACAGTCACCAAGATTTTGAAACAGTTGAATAGTGTGCAATAAGAGATACCTATGTCCAGCAATGGATTGCTGTAGGCTGATGATGATTTAAACTTTTTGGTAACAACTAACAATATACCAACCTACTGCAGAAGATAGAGATAGCAACTTTATACATATTCATTCAAGAGAGAAATAAGATGACAAACCTTGCGGACTTACAAAAAGCACAACACAACAAGACTAATAAAAAGTTCTTCCTTTAACAATGGTAAAACCCAACACTTTTGTGACTTAAAGCTATAGAAACGTTTTTTTTTTGTTCACACAATAACCAAGTGATATCGTGGACCATGAGTTCATACTCATCAAGTCATCATCGACGAAATATTTTTTTTTAATACTTCACGAATTTTGTTTTAATTGGAACCAAAACGTCATTGTTATTTTATTTTAATTGACACTATTTCGATTAATACTATCACTAAACAGCAGTTACAAAGTTTTAAACAATTACTATTCTTGCCTTTGCTTTAGCCGACGACGGTGACTCGTGTTGTGCACGTTTTCATTAGTCGGCTATATCCGACCGGGGCGGCTCAAGTTCTTTACACAGTAGACTTTTATTATTTAGCCAGAACACCTATAAAGCAATAAATATAACCAAAATGACAATCACTAAGATTTCGAAACAGCTGAATGGCAAATGCAATACGGAGGCTTATGTCCAGCAGTGGACTGCTGAAGTCTGAGGATGACTAAGACTTTTTGGTAAAACAACATACCAACCTATTGCAGAAGATAGATAGTGCTAGTTCATAATTATGTACTTTAATATTCATTCACGAGAAATAAAACTCGAACCTTGCGATCAATGCAATTTTTGTTCAATCCTTTTAAATAGTTTTTTAACGTGACTAACAAAAAGTTAATCCTTCGTCAATGGTTTAAACCCAACACATATGACAAAGCTATCGAAACTTTTTTTTTTACACAGTAACCAAGAGAAATTCTTGGTTAGTAAATATGAACTCATCATCTACGAAAATACTTTTTTTAAATGCCTCAATAATTGTTTGCTACTTAACAACTCATGACAAATTGGATGTTTGTGACGAATTGGACGGAGAATATCACAAAGAGGAAAGAGTAGATGGCTATGGGGGAGGCTTTTGCCCAGCAGTGGGACAATTAGACTAAGAAAAAACAAACGACAAATTAGAACCAAGATACTAACAACTTAATTTGTGAAGTTCAGAACACAATCCCTTTTTTTAGTACAGGTATAAAATATAATATAAATAAATAAATAAATAACAACTTTGTGAGACATACAACAACGCTAATTTCATATTAGAACATTAAGGAACCACTCAAAAACATGTATCGAAGTACACAATTATCTTCAATAACTTAAAATACCACCATTTTGAGATATTTTAAAAAATTTCAACCGACTTCCAAAAAGGAGGAGGTTGAGAACCTTCTCCTTTTTGGAAGTCGGAATCGGAATTCTCCTGTACTTATGTTTTTTTTTTACTTACACACACAACAACAGAACCGCTTTTTTTTTTTTTTTTTGGTGTGTGGAAAATCATCGAATGACCCCCCCCCGCTCTTGGGCAGAGCGAAGGGGAGTGTCAGACTTCTACTGACTAAAAACCGAACCCATGTTCCTTCTTTGCCCTTGTGCCGAGGCCACGTCATCTAGTACTAAAATCCGCGGCCCCGACGGGGACAACAGAACCCCTCATAATCATTTTATCGACACTCGTGACGAAACCAAGAACAACGCTGTTTTGAAGACAGACATATTATAATAATAATATTTTTTATTAAAATGTATAAATATATAATTTAAAATATAAACAGAATAAATAAAGGCAAAATATGTAAGATTTTTTTATGACTGCTACTTAGATTGAAGCCGAGATATTTAGGCCAGCACGTATTTAGAAGCAGTGCTCACGATCAGTACCGTCTCAACTAGAGCAGTTCGGGATACTTTCTATGAAACTTCATACTCCAACGCATTCTTGTAAGCTTCGGCGGATAGGTGTAAGCTAATAAAATGCGATGCCGTTAACACTTCCCTTAATACATCCTGCCCTACTTTTGAGTAGACCAGGAGCTGCTAAAAGAAAGCATGAACTGTACCTGAAAATTAAAAATGAATATTACAAGGTTCAATAAATAAAGACCAGTGAATGTTTTAAAATCGTTTTATAAAACATAATAAATACAGGCTATAACGTAATGGATAAAAATAAGGTGGGTACGCGATGAAATTGAAATTACAGGACGGCAAGTGTCTTTGAAAACTTATAGTGTCTTCACAATCATTTAAAATTAACATAGTCTAGCTAAAGGCTCATTTACACGGCAAGATCTTCTGTTTGTCGGAATGTATATAACCTTTGCTTTTAGGCGATTATCACACTCAATTCACGTTTTTCTTCTTACTTAGCGTGTCGGTGGCAATCTACATTGTGTCGGCCCAGGACTGAACTACTAGTTTGACGCTTTAGATAACGTCCGTCAGTTCACGTATTGAACAAAGACAGGACACGATATAAAGTGCCCCATTGTTTGTGGAACAGCACCACATTTACACTCCAAGGTGAAAAAAATCTTCACCTCAGCAGGTTTTCCTTGCTGCGACCAAGCTGGGTCCAGAGTTAAAGTTAGTGAGTTTCTCACATTAAAAGCGAGTGAGTTTCTCGCCTCTTATTTTCTGGGCAAGGAACTCTTTCCATCTCAAAACGCTTGGTGCAATTTAAAAGCCCTCCGTATAAATAAATTACATGCAGACTTTAATTTTGTATAGTTGTAAAGACACCAAAAGATCTTACATCGAGTTATCTTATGTTTATATACGGTTAACATTTCTGTTAGACTTAATACAACCTCGGTCACATTTTCTCGTAGAAAAAGCGCTTTACTGTACTTTGAAACTAGCTCTTTAACACATATACACATAACATGACTCCTGTAATCCTCGAAGGGTTAGGCAAAGGTGTAACCATTAGTAGAGCCACATTTCGCCAGTTTTTTTTTAGCTCATTAAATTTATTTAAATTTAATCCGTTGATATCTAGTAAACACCAAACAAGAGAAGAAACAAATATGACAGCTTATTAATCAATTTTCAAAGCAGGTTTTTTTTAAATTTTTTCATGAAAGTTAAGGACATAATACAGTAAAGCACATTTACACGATCTACTCACACTAAACGAACTATATATTATAAAAAAAAAACAATGTTGTATGAACACATTAATGTCATGTAAGGCGAAGCTAAAATTAATTGCACTGACCACTAAGAAAAAAATGACAATGCGTTGTTAAAAATGACTAGTTAGGTACTTAGCATATTATAGCTCCATTATAATTTGGGACTATTTGAATCCGAGTTTCTGATAATTGCATTTTTGAGAAACGTTACTTCGAAGAGAAGTAATCAAGGGACTATATATAAAACTTGTTGATTTAATTTCCGAAACGTTTTATTTCATAAAAGTAGTTCCAGAACCCTTTCAAGAGACTATCCGAAATGGGTGTCAGAATTGTCATTCCAATGCTGACAGTGTTAACACTCATTTCGGATTATCTTTTATAGCACTTTTTTGTTCCGTCCTGCTGCATTCTTAAACATTTGTTATGCGTTGTATGTTTATTGTATTTTTTGTAATTTTTTATGCACGTCATGTTTTAGCAACATTTGCAGAAGCTATTGTTCAAGCATTCGTTATTCCTTTTCCTCGAAATTCAAATAGTCACAATTGTATTACAGATAAAAAAAAATCCTATCCAAAAAATATTCAAGCGTAGAGATTCGTTAACTAGTAGACACACCCGATAAAAATAGAAAATTAAAAAAAATATCGCGAGAAAAATAAAGCTCAATACACAAGGCATCTCGTTTTTAACCTTTTTATAATAATTACCAATAAAACTAATTAAAACTTCTTAAATATAGTGGTGTTTCTATTTACTGTTTTGGTTGTGACGTTTGTTATAAAATAAGTGTCATGTGAGAAAATATTGGTGCCCTCTCCATTCTTATTTGGTACAACCAAGCCATAGACCATGAAGGGATTGTACAGTCACCAAGAGAGATAAGTATCCAGGCAGCTAACTTCAAATTACTTTTAAATAAATGCTGTGTAATGTAATGTTATAATAGCTTAAAAACTTAGGACACACATAGATAACTCATGTCAAAAGCAAAGCTTCACAGCCCCCTTAAAACGTTGTTTAAAACAAATTTGAAGTTAGGTGCCTAGATACTTATCTCTTTTAGTGTCAGTACTTCTCAAATTAATATTTGTAGGTACCAAAATAAGTGATCTATGTAACAGAGAAACTAAGTCAGTACAGAAGTCACTATTACCAATAGGTACTTGTCCAGGTCGAGTTCGGTGTCCATCGAAAATCATGAAAACACCAATTCTTTCACTTCCCAATGCATGTCCCTGCACTAAATAGAGAACTTATTTTGGCACAGAGTATTCACTCTTATTACAATCTACTTTAAGTCGGTCTATTTTAATTTCCATAACAGTAAAACTGTTGCTATAGTCCATGTTAAAATAGATGGACCATTACGAGTCTTTTATATCAATTTGTAACATAACTTATTTTCTAAGTGACATTGTTTGATAGATCGTTTTAAAGCTCTAGAAATGTTCTAGACTCCTCCAGAACGTCCCATCTATTCTTTGTATAATTTTAATCTAAATAAATATTAACATTTATGTACCACACAACTAGAAATAAATATTTTTTTTTAACAATTAATACTGCCCTTTCAGCCGACTTGTGTACAATTATTGTGAATATACAACAGGTATGACGTAAAAATGTATAAATTCAATGGTATCTTTGCAAAATGGCAGTGAAATCAGTGCGTTAACTAAGTGACTCATACACTGTACAATTAAGACAATTTGTCGTTGCACTCATTTTTGACATGTGATTAAGTCGGTCGCTGATACAGAAATATCTGGCGCCATTGTTTTGTATAGGCCAGCGCTCATTTGCACGGGCCGTGCCGAAACGAACTCTACATTCGGTCACAGTGTATAAGTATTTTGGATAACTACAGCGAATTTTTTTTTTCGTTTGAAAATCAACAACCACGTCTTTGTTAACGTTTAAACCTTATATTTACCAGTGATAATTAAAACTATAATAATAATAATATGCGTAATTTACAGATCGCCACCCATCAACCAACAGAATAGAATTCAACACAATGTAATGTAACTAGGCAAGTGAACATTTATATTATTTAAAGCGACAACTTGAATTTAGTTATTCATTACAGGCTAGTATTTTTCGTCGTGTCAGTAGTTTGCTTCCAATGGGGATTTATTTAAAATATCCGTTACAAATTCACATAACATCAAGCGTTGTAATTCCGGAAAAGATAGGCATTACAAGTACACCTACATTTCGCCAGCTATGTTTAAGACCCATGTAATAGGGGGCGAGCCTATTCCCATCATCCGGGCGCAAACCCAGACACCAAGGCTGCTGAGAAATTGCTGGTGGCAAAACCCAATAACACTTTCGCGACCTCGGAATCTTACCCAGCACCTCATTCGCAGCAGTCGGGCTTGTGACCACTAGACCAACGAGGCCGTTACAATTTCGGGAAAATCATTAATATTTGTGTGACAACAAATTCTGCTGATTAAAACAACAGTCTGCATGTTTAAGGTGGATATTCCAGGGTAGCCCGCGAAATTCAAATTTTCTTACGTTTTTAGCGATTTGCAGGCCAGTGCTAGGTTGTATGTTAGTGAAAATATGATTCGCGGCTGTAAGACGTATGCAGTTACAGAATTATAATCATCAAAATCATCATTACAACCTTCCAAGTTCATGTAACTTTCAAGAATGAGTATTTCATCAAAAAGTCACTTTGTATGCAAATCGCTAAAAACGTAAGAAAATTTGAATTTCGCGGGCTACCCTGGAACATCAACCTTAAGAAGACATTTTCAAATAGGCAAGGATATCAGCGAACAACAAATCATTCATATTGTCCAGTCTTATTTCAAATTGGTCCTGTATTTAGCAAGAATAACGACCAAGCTTCGGCGATTCAAACAATGAAGCAAAAATATTGTCGGTGTACTAAAATTCTAAATATGTCTGCGTGTATACCAAATAGCTTGTTTGACTATACAAGCAATTACTTACAAATACAGATCCAATCAGTTGGTAGGGGTAGTATGATTATATGAGGATGGTTTTACATTTGTTTTTCTTTAATTACGAAAATTGTTAAACTTACAAATATATATTAAAGGTTATGTCTATAAACAATCGTTTTTTGTTTTACAATTTGGTGTTACTTTTTGTCTTTCATAATGCTATCACATTCTTTGGTATGTAACATAAATAATCAATTTTAGAGCAGCATGATTAAGCAAACTCATTGGTATAAAAAACATTATATTTTAAAGATATTTGGAAAATTGCGGTTTGGACTTACAATAATACATTTATTTTTAGTGGCAACATTGTATACAGGCAGCTGTGGTATGAAAAGTGCAAATATAAATAAGAAGAAGACCTTTAAAGTCATTTGAGATACTTTCATTATATAACTTAACCATGATTTAAATCTATACAAATATCATGTCATACCTTAATTCTTTAAGAAGCCCACATTACAAACCAAGCTTTGCTTTAGCGTACCACGAATATGAACCTTACGACTATTATGCATAGTTTCAATTTGCCTTATCCCGAGACCTACGAACTCATTTTCACTTAAAGGTTAACTATGTAAATAAAACCAATTAAATGTAACAAAATAATTAATTTGTAGTAAAGAGATAGCATACTGTTTTTAATAACGTTTAAAATACTGAAAGGATGTTAACGATAATTACGAAAATCAACAATAGTTTTTGTTTTTTGAAAATTTATGTAGCTGCTCTGAGTCTTAGCAGATTTTTATCTTTGGTTATTTAGCTGCACACCATTTCTTAGCTACCTACGTCATATTTATAAACTAAAATAATTTTATAATCAGATTTTTGCATATATAATCCACAGCCGGGAATCAAGCCTCCGCTCTATGACATCTGCCAACCCGCACACTGACACTGTTGCTGTTTCCCTTATGCGAGACTATTGGCAGCTTTGTTTTGTTGATACCTACTTTCTACTAATATTATAAACGCGAAAGATGTGTTTGTAAGTATGTATGGATGGATGTTTGTTACTCTTTCACGCAAAAACTCCTGAACGGGTTTAGATAAAATTTGGTACACAGATAGTTTATAACCTGGATTAACACATAGGACAGTTTTTATCTCGATTTTATCTTCCCGTGGGATAATTTTCGAGTTGTAGCGGGCAAAGCCGCTGGCAACAGCTAGTATCTCATAATTTACCAAATTGTCTCACTGTGTATGATTAGTTGATTTCACATTTGTATTATTTCTGTATTCTATCTTTTCGTAATTCTTAATGTGCATTATTTTCCCTAACAAATAAAATAATCTAAAGCTCACTCTGTCATAGAGAAGACCTGCTCTCAGCAGAGGTTAAAAGGTTGATTTTCGTCTGGCAAAGCCTGAAAATATAGTCTTTAAAGTGTATACTATCTCTTTAACTACACAACAACAGTATCAAGAAGTTCTCGCTCAATACGTACGTTGGTCGTGTCAGTCGGCAATGACTTCGCATGCCCGGTCGGTGTCCACTTCGGCCGTTTCCGTCGATCGCTCGTGTATAACGGACTCGGTTCGCTCTATACCCAGAGCGGCCGTTTCGTTTGAATGTTCACTGCAATGTTATTATTGTTCATAACGCGTATAGGAACAGATGTAGTGATGTCTAGTAAGATCACTCTAATAGGGATGTGTCCTGGGTAAAAAATATGATTCCGATTAGTCCGTCAGTTAGATTATCGAAAAATATTGGACACGTGTTTTTTGTTTTATCCAATTAATAAAAATTGACGAAGATAAAACGCGTCAAAGATCAGGAGTGGAGGCTTTTGACGGCACTACGTGGTAAAAAATGTAGTGCGTTGTGACGTCACAAGAGTTTTCGAAGCACTGTATCATCTTCATTTTTGATTTACGTGCAAAAAGAAAAAATACGTGTCCAATATTTTTTGGTAATCTATGTGACGGACTAATTAGATTGTTTTTGTCAACTACCCTATTATTATTATCTGTCATAATCACATAACATAACGCCTGTCATTCTGAAGGGTAAAACAGAGGTGTATACTGTTGGAAATAACTTAATGTGCCTAATACACATCATGGAGTTTGTATATGTGTCCCAGTATAAACTCTGGTGCTATAGAATAAGTAATCTAGACAGATGACTTATGTAAAAGTGTGCTTGTTCTTCTGATCGTTTGCCTGTGCGGATGCACAATATATCTTGGAGTTTAATATGGTATTTTATTGAGTAGTCCACGAAATCTAACATGGTAGCAGAGCGTTTAAATTCGCTACTCTAATAACCGTTTTCCAAGTGTGCGCGTGTGATTTCGTAAAATTAATTTTCAAAAATTTATTCGCAACGAAACAAAAAATGGCAACTGTCATGCAGAATGTTTCTATTGAAAAATTATCCGGGATCCAAGATTATCCATCCTGGAAATTTATGATGCGGATGGTGCTCATTCACGACGATCTTTGGGATTGTGTGGGCACAACTGAAAATAAAAACGAAGACGCGAAGAAACAGGAAAAGGCGCTCGCAAAAATCGCTTTAAACGTGAAGCCTTGTGTATTTCCACAAATTAGAAATGCCAAGACGGCTCGCGAAGCGTGGAACAACCTTCAGAAGGCATACGAGGACCGAGGCTTGTCACGACGGCTCGGATTGCTTCGCACATTGTTCGCCACCAAGTTATGCGAATGTGCGAGTATGGAGGCATACGTTAATAAGGTAATGGATACATCGCAACAACTGAGCGACATCGGAGCGGCTTTGGAAGATGACTTCGTGGCCGTGATTTTACTCAGCGGTTTGACAAGCGATTATGACCCGTTGATTATGGCTCTAGAAAATTCGAACACGTCACTGTCAAGCGAAAATGTCAAAGCGAAATTGCTTCTAGAAAATGCAAGACGCGATGAGAAAGGCGAAGATGCTACGGCTTTAGCAGCTCGGAAAGCACCCAAAACAATTAAGTGCTTCAGATGCAAAAAGAGTGGGCATATCAAGAAGGATAGAAGGATTGTCCTGACAACTCTGACGGCAAGAAGAGTGGGCGGAAAAGCCAGGCGCATCTCACAGCGTTGGCCGCAGGAGTCAAGCGAGACGTTTGGTACGTCGACAGCGGAGCGGCGCAACATTTTTGTAATAATCGCAGCTTTTTATCAGATTTTACAACTGAAAAGCCAAAGAAGGTCTTAATTGCCAATGGTGAAGCATTGCCTACAGCTGGAAAAGGAACTGCGCAAGCTGTGTTAAAGGACAATAGTGTGAGATCGATAAGTAATGTATACTTAGTCCCTAAGTTGTCTGCTAATTTATTATCTGTTAGTGCGATGGATAAGAAAGGTTTCGAAATTGTGTTTCGATCTGGCGTGTGTACAGTGTATGACAACGGGGAGGTTTTGGCTACAGCTACTCTTAGAGATGGTATTTATGAACTTGATGCCATTGAAACTGTTTCCGTTTTGTGTAGCGAGCTATCCTCGCAGGCCATGTGTTCGTCTTTGTCTGTAGGTACAGGTGACAGCGAAGCGGTGCCAGCACGTCAACTGAAGGATGACAGTCGTCCTGTTGCCGTGAGCGTGAAGCAAGCGCCGCAGTACCCTGCTACTGGAAGTCAGTCAACGCAACAAATTTGGCACCGTCGTCTATCACATCTGAACACCCGAAGCATGGAGTTACTGCGAAAAGGTATGGTCAAAGGTATTTCTTATGACAACAAGGACTTTCAGTCGTGTGTTTCCTGCATCTTAGGTAAACAGACTAAGTTGCCATATCCAAAGAAATCTGAAACTAGGGCCAAGGAAATCCTTGGAATAGTTCACAGTGACGTCATGGGACCACTACCGTGCCCGTCTCTAGGTGGGAAAAAATATTTTCTGTTGTTTATTGACGACCTGTCACGAAAAACATTTGTTTATTTTCTTAGGAGGAAAGATGAGGTTTTCGAGTTGTTTAAAGAATTTAAAGCTCTCGTAGAAAACCAAACCAATAAGAAAATAAAAGTTCTTCGTAGTGACAATGGTGGTGAATATGTCAATTCTAATTTTCAGAAGTTCCTGAAGAAGCATGGGATTCGACATCAGACCACGGTTCCAAGGTCATCAGCTCAGAACGGAGTCGCGGAGCGCGCGATCCGAAGCGTTACGGAGAAAGCCAGGTGCATGCTCCAGGAAGCAGGCTTGAAAAAGCAATTCTGGGCAGAAGCGGTCAACACCGCAGTCTACCTGAAGAATCGCTCTCCAACTAAGGCTGTGATGGGCAGTACACCGGAAGAAAAATGGACAGGTAAAAAGGAGAATCTGAGTTACCTACGCATTTTTGGATGTCAAGCTTATGCCCTACAGCACAAACGGGACAAATTGGATCCCAAAAGTAAGAAATATATTTTTGTCGGATACTGTGACGAGTCAAAGGGTTACAGATTGATAGATCCGGCGAGCCCGAAGAATGTCATTAAAGCAAGAAATGTCACTTTTCTAGAACATGCTTTTTGGAATGACACTTCATCAGATAAGGATGACAGTTCATGTTACACTCAAATTGGTTTGTTTCCAAACAATGTAACTGTCGCCGATAATATTCCAGTGCAACCCGCCTTACCCGATTTACCCCAAGAGCCCGCAGAAATATCTAACGAAAACTGTCAAGATAACAGCGCCATTACGATAGATGATTCTGAGAGCAGTACTGAGAACCCAGATGATCCTGCGGATGAGACGTATCTCCCAGGAGATTCCACACTGGAAGACTTCGAGAACTCTACGGATGAAACTAGTGAGTTTGAGTCAGCGAGTGTAGCACGCACTGTACGCAGTGACACGGGGGACCCTCAGACAGTAGGCGAGGCACTGAATGGCCCAGAAGCGAGTAAGTGGAAAGCCGCGATGGCGGAAGAGTATAAATCCTTCATAGATAATAAGTGTTGGACTCTGACTGACCGCGATACGAAACAACGGCCTGTCAAATGCAAGTGGATCTTTAAAAGAAAACTTGGCCTCGACGGGGAAATATTGAGGTACAAAGCGCGCCTAGTTGCAAAAGGTTATACCCAGAAATACGGTATTGATTACGAAGAAACGTTCTCCCCTGTAGTACGATATTCTACTATACGTACGTTACTAGCTTTAGCAACAGAACATAACATGAATATCGAGCATCTGGATGTAAAAACGGCGTTTTTAAATGGAGACTTAAAAGAAACCGTTTTTATGGAACAGCCAGAGGGCTACAAGATTAAAGGCCAAGAAGATAAAGTTTACAAGTTGAATAAGGCCATATACGGACTGAAGCAAGCTTCGAAGTCTTGGTATGAGAAAATAAATAGCGTTTTGACGAGCCAAATGAAATTCAAACGTTTATCTTCCGAACCTTGTGTTTATGTCAAATCGAGCGGGAAATCTATGATTATAATTGCGCTCTATGTTGATGACATAATGCTATTTTCTTCAGCTGGTTGCCGAGATACGGCAGGAATCAAAGAAGAATTAAAGAAGGCCTTTGAAATCAAAGATTTAGGGCCAGCACATCACATTCTTGGAATGAGGCTTTGCAGACAGAATAAGGAAATAACTCTAGACCAGTCAAGCTATATTAAGAAGGTGCTAGAACGATTTCATATGTCAGATTGCAAACCTGCGCAAACACCTATGGAGACAGGTCTGAAGCTCGTGAAATCTACAAAGAAGGATTGTACGCACGACTACAGAGGCCTGATAGGATGTCTGATGTACATAGCGGTATGTACGCGGCCGGATATTGCGCACGCTGTAAGCTCACTCAGCCAGTTCAACGACGCGTACGACGAGACTCACTGGAAGGCGGCAAAACGTGTTCTTCGCTATCTGAAAGGTACGCCTAATCATTATTTAACTTTTCAGAAGTCAGGGTTGGATATTGTTGCATATGCTGACGCTGATTTTGCGTCAAATGAGGTCGATCGCCGATCTTATACCGGCTATGTGTTCAAAATTGGAAATTCTACCATCTCTTGGGAGAGTAGAAAACAAAAAACCGTGGCTCTTTCAAGCACAGAGGCCGAATATATGTGTCTGTCAGATGCTTGTAAAGAGGCTCTTTTTCTACGCAAGTTTCTGTTCGAAATTTACGGGGTACAGTATAGGATTACATTGTTTAATGATAATCAGTCTGCACTGAAGTTGTGCACTAATTCTATGTACCACGCCAGAACGAAACACATCGACGTAAGACATCATTTCATCAGGGAAATCGTTGAGGAAGGTACAGTCGTTATAAAATACCTATCTACTGATGAAATGGTGGCCGACGTTTTAACGAAACCGTTGGCAAAGGAAAAACACAATAAGTTTGTATGTCGTTTATTTATATCGTTAAATAAGTGATATAATGGTTCTAAGCAGTAGGTAAGGTATACTTGCAGAAGTGTAATTTGTTTTAGATCCGTGTCACATAGTTTTGAATGTTTACTGTTTATATGTGACGGATACTTTGATAAATTTATACTTTTGCTATGTTTTTGCTGTTGTAATGTTTTATTTAGATAGCGGATGTATCTATGCTTAGATTATTTATAGTGACCTGTGTAATGTGATTTACATGAGTTTATATTGGTTCAAGGGCCAGTGTTGGAAATAACTTAATGTGCCTAATACACATCATGGAGTTTGTATATGTGTCCCAGTATAAACTCTGGTGCTATAGAATAAGTAATCTAGACAGATGACTTATGTAAAAGTGTGCTTGTTCTTCTGATCGTTTGCCTGTGCGGATGCACAATATATCTTGGAGTTTAATATGGTATTTTATTGAGTAGTCCACGAAATTCAACATATACAGCCACATTTCGACAGTTATGTTTAAGTCCCATTAAATAGTTGGCGAGGTTATTGTCATCAACCAAGCAGAACTCCTGACTCGGTGACTGCTACTTAGAAATTTCTGATGAAAAAACCCAAAAACACTTTGCCCGACTCGGGAATCGAACCCAGGACCTCATGCTCAGCTGCCACATTTGCCATATTCTCCATTTTCTTTACAATTTATCATAACAGAGGCCAAAGAAGACACGACGTCGTGTATGTTGTGTTAGCTCGTTCCACCGTCGATCTCATCTCTGTCCTCGGGACAAGATTGAGGTCAAGAGAAGGCCCAGGTCATGGTTGGAATTGAAAAAAAAAAATTGTATTGCATTGTCCATTTATCGAGGAAGGTTATAAGCTATAGGTACTATGTGACGAAGACGAAGTTGCGCAGGTCAGCTCGTTTAATAAAAAAAAAAACTTGTAAACATGGTAGATATTCCGTTTTCAGTATTAATAATAGTGTCAGTGGCAATGTATTTTTTTATTTTAGCCCATGTATACAAAAACTTGACAAATTATATACGAAAACCTTCCTCGAGAACCACTCCATCCATTATTGAGTTTAGCGTGAACAGACAGACATAAGCGGCGGAGGACTTTGTTCTATGTAAAATGGGGGGAATAGGGATCCAGGGGTGAATAGAGACGAAACTTTGAGAGGGATTTTAACATCCAATTAATTTGATAGGTTACCAACAAGTAGGCTATTTTATTTGTTTAATTTTACTTTATAATTTAGATACGTTTTTGGCAACATACCATTTTAATTCAATGTTAAAATCCCTCTCAAAGTTTCGTCTCTATTCACCCCTGGATCCCTATTCCCCCCTTTTACCGGTATATACAGTGAAACCTGGTTAAGTGAGACCTCAAGGGACCTGAAAATTTGTCTCCCTTATAGAGGTATTCCACTTACCCAGTGTCTCAGATATCCAAATATGTCTCATGGGACCTCAGCATGAGTTGTAGAGATTTCTCACTTATCCAGGTCCCAGTTGACCAAGTTTCACTGTAATATGTAGTGAAGTGTTACTCACGTGAGTTCCCGGCTCGGGCGCGGCGCGGGCGGCGCGCACAGCGGCAGTGACTGCGGCCGGCGCAGCCACGTGCAACGCTCCTCCTGCACCACACATACCATTACATGACACTCACTCAATTGGCTATTTGACTACTGTTGAAAATTCACGAAACTGTGGTTAGAACTAACAGAAATAACACGATGTGTGAACAAAATAATAAAATCGTTCAAAAACTGGCTTAGTTTTAACTGATTTTAAATGACGTGTTAGACAAAGACAGCGCTAAAGAAACGTGACGTCATATTTCATACCGCCATAGTTACGTCACAGTTACGTTAGTAAAAATGACCGTTTCGCGCGATACGAATTTTACGCAATATTTTGTTGGATAGTGTACAGGTTACACCCGGAGTTATTTACTGTATAGGGACCTTGTAGAAACTAGAACTAATTTCCGTGCGCTAAGGCGTTTATGCCATACCTATTATTGGAATCAAATATAACAGCTCACAACTTAGGACCCACTAAATTAAATAAATATTTTCGTATATGCAGAAGAAGTTGCACAGAATAGGGAAATTGATTGACTAAAAAAAATGATTGTTTAGTCCGTCTGTTACATTATCGAAAAATATTAGATACGTGTTTTTTGTATTATGAAATTAAAAAAAAAAGACGAAAATAAAACGTATCAAAGATCGTGAATGGACGCTGGTGACGTCACTTTCTGGTAAAAATTGTACCAAACTGTGACGTTCGCGACTTTTCCAAGCACTGTATCGTCTTCATTTATATTTATGTCCAATATTTTTTTGGAAATCTATCTGACGGACTTATTTGATTTTTTTGTCAAAAGGGCATTCCTTACAAAAGTCACAGTAGGGTTACTGTGGCTTTTGAAAGGTATGCCCTTTGCTCTGGGACAATATGTGCTAATAATAATAAATTGTAAAATGATGCAGAAGCCCTTCCCTTACCTGTGGTGTGATAATAGCCGTAATATCCGTCTGTGTCGCGACTGGTTCCGCGTGGCTTTTAGTGGACACTGCCTTCAGTACCTCTTGCATACATCCTTGGAGCTCCGCTACCTAGCAACAGAACAAGAATGTGTTAAAAACTGACGGCATAAACCAGTATGGCGATGGGACTTCCCCAGACAAGTATACGATACAAAAAGCTGTAATATTCTTGAATCTATCTATATAAATAAAAAAAGAAGTCCTGACTGACTGACTCATCAACGCCCAGCCCAAACGCTTGGACCTAGAAAGCTGAAATTTTGCACAGATGTTCCCTTTATAATGTGGACAAGGAATAAGGAAGGATTTTTCGAAATTCAACCCCTAAGGCAGTTAAAGAGGGGATGAAGGTTTGTATGGAAAATCGTCATTTTCACGCGGGCGAAGCCGCTGGCAAAAGCTAGTCTTTAATAAATAATATACATTAATGTTGATGGATGGAAAGAGCAACCTGTGTCCAGAGGCTAATGATTGGATGACTTGTAAAAGTGTTTGTAAAATAAACATCATTTATTCAACACTAAGCAGTGTCGTGAACGAAACACTAGGAAGTGTCAATAGTAATTAAGTTTCCAAATCGAAATCATGAGTCATTTATTCCAGTTTTATAAGAGACAGTGCCTTCAAATGCCCATACATTTGTTGGGACTGTCTCTTGTAAAGTGCTGATTATTAGACTAATTTGAATTATTGACTTTTCATTTTGAACTTAATTGGTATAAGATGAGAGAATTCAAGTTCGCAAGTTGGTACACACCTGTGCTTGTAAACTAAAACACGTCTCCGACAGTTGTCGCAGCGCGTCTGTACTGTCGTCTGATTCCGATAGCCTTTGCTTCTGGTTATCTAAAATGAAAGAAAAAATATATTCAATGCTTAGATTTGGTTTATGCCTTGTTGTGGGTTGTTCGAAAGAGATACCGCGGCCTCAGCACACAGGGCTAAGAAGGAACATGGGTGTCTTTTAGTCAGTAGAAGTCTGACACTCCCTATCGCTGTGCTCTCTCTGGATAATCATCAAAAGACCCCTCCCGCTCTGGGCGGAGTGGAAGGGAGTGTCAGACTTCTACTGACTAAAAACCCCATTTGTTCCTTTTTAGCCCTTTGTACTTCGGGGCCGCTGTATCTCTTTCAAAGAGTCCCGCAGCCGCAGCAAGCGTCCACCCTTGCGGGCCCCTGCAATGTTGCTGACATCTCTTTGAGTCGTGCGTGGAACACGAGCGCGCCGTCGACACAGCCTGTCGTAATAAAACGGACAGACGGCGAGCTAGCCTCTAACGCTAGTATATCTACAGAGTAGACCTCTTGCTGTCTGCTTCCGAAATGTAAGAATATCAAGACAGAAATCAATGTTTTCTCAAAAATGGTATGTAATGTTGCCATAACATCTCTAAAAAGTATCCAGAAAGTGAACTTTACCGGAGACTTATTCACAACTGTCCAGTAAGAAGCGAGATTTTAAACTTGGAATCTCCTACTGTCCAGTAAGTATGTAATTTACTTACTGGACACTAGGTCATCCTCTTTAGATCTGTTTAGAAAAAAAAACATAGTACCAGACACAGATTAGAGTTTAGCCATTATAACATGGTTATAGAAGGGAGGTTCCAAATATATATCTATCTCTCTTTTTGGTATGACATTTTATGAGATACATATATTTTTGGAACCTTAAACAGCCATTTTATACGTTGCGTTTTGTACTTAGTAATGTTGTAGAAGTATAGTGTGGGATTTTATGATTGTATTTAGTAATTTCAGTTTATTAAAAAGTTTTTTCTAAAGTTGTTTCCTAAACTGCCTCGTTGGTCTAGTGGTCGCAGGCTCGACTGCAGAGCGTGAGGTCCTGGGTTCGATTTCCGGGTCGGCCAAAAAGTGCTATTGTGTTTTTCACATATGAATGTAACCTTCAATATTAATTAAACGAATTTGTTGTTAAACTTTCTTTAATTTTTGAGAAAAGCATTATACAAACCTCAACCAGTAAGAAAGCCATCCTGGCCTCGTATATAACCAGACCTCACCTGCGGTTCGGTCCGGTTAACTCATACTTGGCCAGGAAGGCTTACTTACTGGATTCTGCAGTAATGTACTAAAACTCACCAGCAGCCTGTAAAGTGGACACTTTCTTCCACAACGCGTTGATCGCTTGCATCTGTAGTTGCTGTATCTTTCGCTCAGACTCCAAAGCTGCCTTAGTTGCCTCCATATCGCACGTCAACCGCCTGCGAATTCAAGAAAAAAAACTTATTACGTACGGCGGTCAGTACTCAACATCGGAATATCGGTAGAAATTGAAAAAAAAACATGGTTTATATTTTAAAAGCCTATTTTTCAATCATCAGCTAAGTTAGCTAGCGCCGAGTGCATATTTTAGTCAAGATTATACAATACCTAATTATTCTTGTAAATATTATGATTGTTGTACATTTTATTACGAATCTAAGCGCAATTTATTAATAATTTAGCGAAATTGGGTATTTATCACATGAGAACCGTTTGTGCATCTATGTCACTTTAGCCCTGTATAGTATTAAAAATGAGTAAGCGCTAATACTCACTGTATATGTTGTCTCGCCCTCGCCGCTTGTATGGCATGCAGTATCCTTAACGTATCCTTATTAAGGTTCCTACTCCTGTACCCTCTCCACATCTTCTGTATCGTCACAGCCGCCATAGACTCCACGCTCAATTTCTTCTGCCGTCTCTGATTCGACGGCAACTTCATCATATCAGCACTGAGATTCTCCGAATCACTCGTAATACCGTTTAGTTTCTTCTCATCATTTTTCATTTCTATTTTTGACAAGCTGCCTTTGCGTTGTTCCATTCTTGTTTTGAGTTTAGGTGAGGACGTAGCGCTTTTAGGCAATTTCGGGGAACCTATAAAAATTAATAGTCATTTATTCAAACTAGGCTGATAATCAGCACTTTTCGAACGTCAAAATTTACTTTACTTATTTACAAGAGACAGTCCCCCAAAACGCCCACCCTTCGACACTTCCTAGTGTTTTAGCTGGAAAGTAGAAGTGGCGGAACAAAGTCCCCAGCAACACATCTGTCTGTTAGAATAAAAGAACCAGACTCGATACAATAGTAAGGTGTAAGTTGAATTAAGATTTAATACAGACACAAGTCTATAATAAAAAAAAAGTATATAATAATAAACAATGTAAAAAAAAAAAATTTTTGAGAGAGCACATAAATAACAAACATCGTCTTGCGTTCAACTCAGCGACCAACTATTCTTATCATTTAAGTAGTTGTTAATGAAATAGTAAGTTTTTAAACAAAGATTAGATTTTACTTTGGCTTTAAACGCATTAAATGGCAAGTCTAGAAAAAAGATGGCAGTTTATTATAAAATGTTATACCGTACCTTTCATGTTTTTAGCGTGTCTTGGTTTGTCTTCGTGAATGCTACTGTTACTCGATTGTGAGGATGTGTTTGAAATGCTGTGTATCGAGTTACTTGTCGGCTTAGGTATCGATCTTTGGATGTCGTATATAGGGTCTTGGTAGTCGGGACTCATTAACGATTCGGGTACGGGAACCATTTTCGATGCGGCTTCTAGTGAATGGTTTACTGGCTTTGGTTGCGGTATTTCTGTGAAAGTTGAACGGACTTTAAAGGTATTCAATGCTATAAAACGTGACAATGTTGCCAGCCTTTGTTTTTTGGAGGTTGAGAAATCATCAAATGACTCCTCCCGCCCGCGGAGGAGTCGGGAGTGCTTTTACTGACTAAAAACTACCCATGTTCCTTCTTAGCCCTTTGTGCCGAGGCTGCGGTATCTCTGTCGAACAATCCGCAGCCTCGACGGGGCTGCCAGCTTTCTAGATACTTTTCCTGCTGACATTGATGTGGACGAATTGTTTTTCCCTTGCTTTTTTATAGATTTTTCTTTTTATTTGAAATGGGCTTACTCCTCAATCTCACCCTAAGGGCAGAGATGAGGTCGACGATGGGACGAGCTTACACAGAAAAAGTCTTTTTACTCGCGACTTAAAATGTAGTACCTGCTCGACAATATGCTGAACTGGGCCTATTTGGCGCAGCCGTGAGACACACAATATTATTATTTTTCTGTTTATTTTTTTGGTTATTTTTTATATTTTTTGTTGTGTGCACTGGTGGCGTGTGCCAAATAAATATCTTTTTTTTTAGTTTAAACCTTTGTCACATACCTTGTACTTTCTCCCTCTCCTTCTCCCTACCGCTGTCTCGTTTCTCCGAAGCATACATAAGTCCTGGCGAGTCGAAGCTCTGGCTCATGGCCGTGGGTATACCGGTCAGGTCCCCACACAGCGATGACGTCATCTGGTGGGAAGGTGACGAGGACTTGGTGAGCGCTGCGTGGTAGCTCGATGTTAGCCGGTCGGGGGAGCGACCCATGTGGCGGGGTGTGGATATACGAGCTGGAAAGTTATTGGGTTATTAAGTATTGTAACTAGTGATGTGCCTGGTGGCAATATTGCCAATGCCGGTAAAATACCAAAATTACCAGCAGCATTGGCAATATTGCCAAAGTTGCCGGTCAATGTAGATTAGAGCCTATTAATGCTAAATTATAACTGTATTATATATCATAGTTTCCATACTTAATTTGGCTTATAATTAAGCAATATTCCCAAATATTTCCACTCCGGGCAATATTGCCGGCAATCTTGCCACCAAAATTCCCACTTCGGGCAATATTGCCGGCAACGGCACATCTCTTATTGTAACATCACGACAGTTATTTTAAAAGGATTAGGAAGTGTTCCAACCCGCACTGAGCCCGCGTGGTCGATTAGCCCATCCTTCTCCTAGAGAGGAAGCCTGAGTCCCTGCAGTGGGATTTGGGAACATTATAGGCTGGTCATGATGATGAGGTAGACGTGTTTAATAGGACACACACATGACGAGTTATATTTAGGTTCCATACAAAAAGGGGCGAGCCTATTGCCACCAAACAGGTACAAATCCAAACTCAAATCAGAGTCAGGTAGTATTTAAGTTGACACCTGACATTATGAGGTGAATCGACAATACGTATTGTTATTATAAGTCAGCTGTTGTATTGTACTACTTCACATTAAAGCATTATTATGAATCAATGCTCATTAGCGTGATTCCACAAATGCCGAAAATAACCCAATTATTGAGGTATTTTAATTAATAGGTGAAACATAACGTCTGCATAAATTACATTTTTTACAAACTACGAGGTTGGAAATGGGGACATTAACTTAATAATAATAAAGTATCACACCCATAATCCCCCAAGGGTTCGGCAGAGGTTTAGGTACTTAATAGTACACCCACATTTTGCCAGTTATGTTTACATCGCATGTAATAGGAGGCTGCTACTGTAAAACTGATGGAAAACCCAATAATAATTTGCCCGACTCTGGATTTGAACCCAGACATTAATAGGGGATCGGACTGACTCAAAAAAATACGATTCTGTTTAGTCCGTCAGTTAGATTATCGAAAAATATTGGATACGTGTTTTTTGTTTTATCAAATTAGTAAAAAATTACGAAAATGAAGCTTGTCAAAGATCATGGAGAGGGGGCTTTTGACGTCATAGTCTTGGTAAAAAAGGACCAAACTGTGACGTTGCACGACTTTTCGAAGCACTGTATCGTCCATCTTCATTTTTGGTTTACGTGAAAAAAGAAAAAATACGTGTTCAACATTTTTTGGAAATCTATCTGACGGACTAATTAGATTTTTTTTGTCAACTTATGTTATGATTATACTTCTTGATGATTATACGTACATTGCATCCTTGGTGATTGTAACTTTGGCTTCAAAGGACTGTGGTTTTGGTCCTTGAGTTGCTGCTGATGATGTTGAGCCTGCGTTACAAAAAACTTTCAACGTGAGAGGCTTTTCAAAGTTCAAGTTCATTAAGCACTTATAACAGCTATTATTTGATAATAGTATCAAGAAAAGAGGTGTCTGATGACATGACGAGTAATAGAGATGTATGGAAGAAGAAGACATGCTACGATGACCCCAAACGAATTGGGATAAGGGCAGGAGAATGATGCTGATGACGATAATAGTCTCACTAAGCGTAAGTTATTTCATTTAGTCAATATCTTGCAGCGTTTAGTAAAACTATTTTGATAAGTTGTCTATTACAGCAAGCGCGTCCGTTTAACCGAACAAATAAGTGCTATAGTATATAGACGTGACGATTACGTATTTGCGCCAACCGATTGCTGTGTTTAGAACGCGGGAACGAATGGAAAAATAAACTATAGTAATAATTTAAAAAAAATTGGATTTTAAACGAAAAACAAATCATTAAATTCTCTCAAACTAATTTTCACATCACAATCACAAATCGGCGAATGTTTCATCAATACAGCATAACTTATTGTCTATGATAACACTATTACTAAACTCGACCTTACCTTGCTAAGTATAAGACGCAGTTTCCTCTGGTCCTCGGTCTCCAGCGCGTCGGCTGTGAGGGGGCAGGTGGACGCTAGGTATTCGCACAACTCTTGATGCTGGCCCGCGTGGTAATGCCGCCCTTTGCCTTGACTGTACAGCCACTCTGCTTTCAGACTGGAAGTGAAGGTTCCCGAGATAAAGCGTCTTGTCAGACGGACGGACATACAGATGGGCACCAAAGTGATACATACCATAAGAGTTCTGTTTATTCTTTTTGAGGTACGGAAACACCACTCGTTGAGTTTGGCAACAGCGGGACAGACTGGACACATTATCTAGTGTCGCATGATCCGGGCCCCGAGTCTGGTATTCAATAGTGTCCGAATGGTCTATCATTGATCTCATTATTGTTAATTTTGACAAGTTTGGTATTGTCAAAATCAACAATTATGAGATCATCAATGATAGATCATTCTGACACTATTGGATACCAGACTCGGGGCCCCGGTCGTATGTGAAACAACATCATATAACATGACATAAACAACATCATATCTATGAATCCACCTGAACAAGTTCTCCTTGCCTAGACCACCTGTCCGGAGTCTATTTAAAGACTTCCAGGTCAGATAGGCAATCTATATTTTTCCTTAAAATATGTTTAATCTGATTTACTTTTCGACCTTGATGCGAGACGCACGGGACCGGTCAAAGTGGCGACACTTGAGGGAGGCCTATGTCCAGCAGTGGACGTCTTTCGACTGGAATGATGATGATGAAATTTTCCAATCTTACCTTTCTATAGCACTGACGACGAAGCCGTCAATTGTCTTGACGCTCATTATCCAGTTGAGTACAAAGGGACGGTAATCAAATCCTCTGTTTCGAGAGTCAAGGAACTATTTTAAACTTACATTTTTAACACAATTTACTTAATTATACTTTTATGCACTTTGTTACGTAATATACCTACATTGTATTAGAATGAAGTACAACAAATAAATGAGGAAAAAAACAGAAAATTATATTGTGAGTTTTGTGAGTAGATTTTTCTCTCGTGTAGTAACGTGGGGTGACCTTTAAATGTTGCGGCAACATTCTGTTGTTAGAACCTTTTCGCATGATGCGGGACTAGTTAAGTTA
Organism: Diarsia dahlii; assembly: GCA_949775195.1. Taxonomy (NCBI): domain Eukaryota; kingdom Metazoa; phylum Arthropoda; class Insecta; order Lepidoptera; family Noctuidae; genus Diarsia; species Diarsia dahlii. Next base: position 20,007,401 of record OX459197.1, on the reverse strand, counting down.
TTTTTTTTTTGTTTTTAAATATCTTTCCAAGGTCAAAAAAACATGAAAAACAAAAAGCATGAAAGAAAAACTTGTGTCAACTTGAAACTTCCTGCTATTTTCGTCAGTTTAAAAAGGATACAATTTATCCTTCCCAGCCATAGCGACGCACGGGTTACCCTGTATAGAGAAGCTGTCCAACCTGTTCAGGTGCACCAAGTGACTGATCTCATTCAGATCCTGGATACTGTTGTGTGCCAGCCCTAGGTGTTCCAGGTGTGTGGGGAGATAGCGGTCACACTGCCTTAGATCTGATATCTTGTTCCTTTCTAGATTTAGATGCTGCAAAATGAAATGACGTAATTTTTTGTGAATTATATTTTTTAGGATAAGTATTTTTTTTAAATCGCGCTTGCGTCCACAAGACCAATTGATTTTCTTTTTAATCATTTCTCTTTGATTTATTATGCATTCTAATGAATTCACAATTCAATATTCAAATAAATTTTACTTGGCACATCATAATTAACTATCAAATCAAATTCAATTATTTGCATAAACAAGGTTGGTAAAATATATAAAATTGTTCTGTTATTCTGCCTTTAATTTCGGCGTGCAAATATAAAAGTTTCATTTTTTTATAAGTTTCAAGAGAGTGATTTTATAAGGCTTCCTTTTTTACCTTTTGAGGTAAGGAACCGTAAAAAGCATGATTTACATAAATAAGTCTAGTTTCAACAGAGTTATTGCCAAATTATACTAACCTTCAAATTCTTCAGATATGATATATCAGCTATAAAAGATATCTGGTTGTTGGACAAGTCTAGATGTTCCAAGTGCATGTTGTGATTCAAGTGTTCTATTGATTTTATGTTGTTGCCTGCAAAGAGATCATAATGTTATCGCATGTTTGTGAACAGCTCACTTATATCACACTGGATAAAGGACTCTAATGACTTTAATATAAGACTGGCTGTAATTGTGCATTTGTGCAGGCACTTAATGTGGGTCTCGAATTTTTCACTTTGTATTGTATTTTCTTTGATCTTCCTCTACTCTTATAACACCCTACATTCAGACTCAACAGTTTCCTTACTAGATTTTCCTCATTCCTCTGCATCATATTATGTCCATACCACTATAACTGATTACCACACAAACACAACTTTTCATCCACTTTCAGGTTTAAAATAAGTCTTATTAAAATTCAGTTATCTGTTGAAAACTATGAATTCCAATTACAAATAGCAATCTGTGAAAACAATAACTTCAAATACAGAGCATTCTATATTCACTTTCCATGTTAGAGAGACCAGCCAGTCAAAGTTAATGATGTTTAACACTATGCCATTAAATTGATAGATGGCAGCTACTAGTTATTAATGCTATTTTATGCTTTGGTTAGTTGTTATCTGCCTAGCCTCTTCCCAACTATGTTTGGTTGACTTATAGTCTATGTGTGGCCTTTTTAGAGTGGGCAGGCTCAACACATCGGAATCATCAAAATAAATTGTTTTAGAACAGTTTCCTTTCTTATTTATGAATTTATGGTATGTTATGATTGATTATCCTGTTCTTTTTTTGTGTCTTTTACCCTATAAATAAATTTAGAAAAAGATGATCTTCTTTTCTTTAATTAATTTATAGAAAGTTATAAATTATGCCAACAATTAAATAATCTATTAATTTGGATAACAACAAACAACTATCAAACCAATGATATTTTTAATGAATACACTAAAACACAAAAAAGGGTCCAAAAAGATATGTATAAAATACCTAGCAACTATTTTCACAGATACACTACTACTACTAATAGTGTACTAAACTACTAACTTACCCGCTAGTTTTAATACTTTAAGATATATCAGGTCTTTTAGCCCTTCTATTTGTAGTATGCCATTGTTGCTCAGAGCCAGTATTCGGATGTTCGTCAATCTGGACACACCGTGCATGCGTAGCAGGAAGTTGTTGCATATTGATAACTATTCACAAACAGAATAAAATTTGTATGGTTATCTATGTTCTCACTATAATTAATTATGAATGAATACTTAGTCATGCACATAACTAATTGTAGTGACTTAACATCATGGGATGTCTTTCAAAACTTAACATGAGAAGGTTCAATACTTCTAGTGAAATTAGATCCTACATTTTTGAGGCTAATGAACACCGAAAATAAGAAAGGATATGAAAAAAATAACAAATTGGGTTGATTTAATATTCAAAGAAAGTAGTTGCTTACATTTTCGACGCGGTTGTATGTGTCGATGTTGTCGAGCCGTTGCAATTCATTTTGGTCTAGGATTAAATTAATAATCGTCTTGGATTCCTCCGCGGGCGCTTTCTCTATTTTCTTCAACCCACGCCTCGAAAGATCCACCGTTTCTTTCTTCGTCTCATCTAAAAGCAAACAATTCGTTAGCACAATCTTGTACTACTACGAGGATATCTCATTTGGAAATACCATACTTACCCATTCTTAGGCTAACACCACAACATAATTATTTATCAAAAGAATTAATTTTTCCATAAAATCAACATTCGTAAATTGACGTTCGAAAACTACTCAATCAAAAATTTGAGACGCCAAATTGATAGTTATATATTTTCCTCTTGATAAACCTTTCATATTTGAATATTGTTTCCAAAATAGGATTTTCAATTCAAAACCATGATAAAGTTATTCAATTATCACAATATTAATAAAGCCAAACATTGAATAATCTTCAAATTTTTATAGAAATAAAGTTTTCGAATACGACCGCACCACAGAAATATGGCGGACTTGACGTGATAGTGTTGTGAATGACATAGTGAAATGTGTTTTATGATTGATTTAATGGAGTTTTTTAGTCGATTATCAAATCTAGTATTCTTCGTCGCTTTTTCTATTTGTTCAGATTTGAGATTTCATAAGATGCGTGTCTGATAGAGGAAATTATGGAATCATACTTAGTAATAAAAAGATTCAGAGTAACAAACGTCTATTTATTTAATATGAGAAAATTATACTTTTAGCAAGATCATTGACACACACGTCAAGAGCATATTTTTTAAATATATAAATCCTACAGATATACTTGTGCCAGCATTATGATCATCCAACACCTTCTCCTAATGTGCACAGTGGCTGAACCGTCACTATCCACACATGAGTGTTGCACAGTGTCTTGCAAATTTCACCTTAGACAGTGGCTTCGTCATAATATCAGCTAACTGAGTCTCTGTTGGGCAGTAGCTGACATTAACCAATCCTTTCACGAATTGTTCGTGGATAAAATGATATCGCACATCTATGTGCTTCGATCTCTTGTTAAAGGAGCCAGACTTAATTAGTTGTATTGAACTTTGGTTGTCAACATATAAGTGTATTTTCAAGTCCAAGTCTGTAATTTCCTTCAGCAGGGAATTGAGGTACATTGCCTCTTTGCAGCAGTCTGCAGCCGCTATGTACTCTGCCTCGGTCGATGACAGAGCAACAATTGGCTGTCTTTTGGATCCCCATGTTATAGGTCCATTAGCTATCATAAGAACGCTGCAAGATGTGCTTCGTCTTGTCAGAGGATCTCCAGCATAATCAGAGTCAGTGTAAGCATCGATTCTTTCAATGCGGCTATTTCTTTTGAAGAGTATACCTTTACCTTTAGTGCCAATCAAATATTTAAATATTTTCTTCACTTTCGTGACATCTTCTTTGCTGGGATTTTCTACTTTTCTGCTGACTTGATTAACAGCTTGGGCGATGTCTGGTCTTGTTCGAGTGGACAAATACAGTAAACTTCCCACTGCTTCCCTATAAGGGTATTCCTTCTCCTGGGGAGTTTCCTGTGTCACCTTTGCATCGTTACTTCCAGGCGTCTCACAAGGTTTAGCGTTTTCCATACTATATTTTTTCAGCATGTCATTTATATAATTCTTTTGAGTCAACTTGATTCCTTCTTTAGAATTATTTATTTCTATACCCAGATAAGTTTTTGGGTTTTCATTTTTTTTTATTTCGAATTTTGTTTCAAGTTTTGACAGTATATGCTCTATCTCTTTCTTGTCTTTACCGATGACTAGTCCATCATCAACGAATACAGCAATAATAATGGTCTTATCTTTGTTAATAAAAACGCATCTGTCAGTCTTGATTGTCTTGAAACCTAGGTCAAACATTGCACGAGTAAAAGTTTTATTCCATGTGAATGGTGCTTGTTTTAAACCATATAACGACTTTTTCAGTCGGCATACTTTATTAGTACTATCACAGTTAGTTTTGTAGCCAACAGGTACTTTCATGTAAACTTTATCTGTCAGTTCGCCGTACAAGAAAGCGGTTTTGACGTCAAAAGTACAGAAATGATAATTTTTAGATGCGGCAATTGCTAACAAGGTCTTAAGAACAGACTGACTTACAACTGGACTATATATTTCTTCAAAATCCAAGTTGCCTTTCTGCTCACAGCCGCGTACGACTAATCTGGCCTTGTAAGTTCCGTCATCTTTTATTCTAAATACCCATTTATTAGACAATACTTTGTGTCCTTTGGCTTCTTCTTTATCGACTAGTATCCAAGTATTATTTTTCTCGAGCGATTTCATTTCAGATTGTGTTGCCTTCTCCCAATTTTCTTTATCCTTGCCTGATACAGCTTCTTGAAAAGTAAGTAAACAGTCATTACTGTTCTCAGATATCAGCATATTTACACAACTGTTTACAGCTCCTAGCTCATAGTCTTTAGTCCAAGCTGGTAACCTTCTTTCTCTTATTTGCCTTTCACTTGTTGTGGACAATTCAGTTTCAATTTGCATGGGCTGTAACGAGTCTGAAGTAGACGGAGTTGGTTCCTGAAAAGTTAAATTATCGTCGATTGTTTTTTCTTGTAATTCAATTTTTATTTGTTCTTTTTCTTCAGGATCTAGTTGTTCCGGTTGGAAATCTTTGTATTCGACCGCAGGATTCTTATCAAAATGCATCTTTTCAATTATTTTTACATCTCTGCTAATGATTACATCTTTCTTTTCCGGTACGTAAATTCTGAAGGCTTTTGCGTTTATTGCGTAGCCCATAAATACACCTTCCGTAGCTTTCGGAGACAGTTTTCCTTTACGCCTTTTGTTGAGAAAGAATGCTTTACTACCAAAAACATGTAGGTGGTTTCCACATGGTGTTTTTCCAACCCACTTTTCGTATGGTGTGCTACCATTTAGCGCCTTTGCTGGGCTTCTGTTAATAAGGTAGTTTGCAGTGTTCACTGCTTCTGCCCATAAGCTTGGAGGAGCGTTGGAGTCGATCATTAAGCATCTCGCTTTATCCATTAACGATCTGTTCTTTCTTTCGCTAACTCCGTTTTGCTGCGGTGTATATGGTGCTGTCAGTCTTCGTTTTACGCCATTTTCTTTTAGGAACTTATCGAACTCTTTGTTCCTGTACTCACCACCATTATCGGACTGCAGGTTTTGTATTTTCTTTTTTAAAAACATTTCCACTCTGGATTTATATTCTTTGAACTTTTCAAATACGTCATTTTTATTTTTAATAAAATAAATACAGCAGTATCTCGTATAATCATCGACGAATGTCACATAATAGCGTGATCCGGCCAGTGATTCTACTTCCAATGGCCCACATACATCACTGTGTATGATTTCCAATGGCTCACTTGAGATACGACCATGGCTTGTAAATGGTAGGGCTGCCATTTTGCCTTTTATGCATGTTTCGCACGTATCCAACTTCACTTGTTTTAATACTAGCCCTCGCATCATCTGATTATCAACCATCATCTTCAGATCCTTTTCGTTAATGTGGCCTAATTTTCGGTGCCATGTCATAGTCTTATTTTCATTTGTAGGAGCCCAATTTGCTGTCTCGCATTGTTCAAAATCCAGGTAGTATAGTCCGTTTTTTCTTTCTGCACTAAGAACAGTTTTTTTCTTTTCCATGATGTAGGCTTTTTCTTTTGTGAATAATACATCGAAACCATTATCAGTTATTTTGCTGACCGACATGAGATTTGTCGATATTTCTGGTACATATAGTGCATCATTTAGGTTATAATCTTGGTTCTCCTTGCAGACTACTACTTTCCCTTTTCCTTTAACTTGGGTAGTATATTTGTCTGAAGCCAATTTTAGTGTTTCTGATGTGGAATTTATGTTTAAAAACATACTTTTTTCCGCCGTCATATGAGAGGTGCAGCCACTATCCAAACACCACATTCCATCTTTTATATTGGAGTTGTCTAATGTTAAACATACATTAAAATTCTTTTCTTGCTTCTTGTTGTTTGAAGAATTCTGTTTCTTCTTTGACCAACATGCTTCAGTGGAATGACCCTTTTTGTTGCAATTTTTGCATGATAAAGAATTATTAAACTTCTTTTTCTGCTTGACATACAATGCCTCTGAACTTTGTTCACTTTGACCTTGCTGTCTTGCGTCATTTTCTTCGATAATTTTTATCTTTAAATCTTCGGGACTTGGCAGAATATCTCTCGACTCTATTGCTATACGGAAACTTTCGAAGGTAGTTGGCAAACTGTAAAGCATCATTATGCTAAGCAGCTCTGAATTTATTTTTACATCCATGTCTTCCAACTTTCCTACCACATCCATAAAATGGTTCAAATGGTCTCTTACATCTTCCTGTGGACTCATTTTTTTTAATACCAATTGCTTCAACAATGTAGCTTTTCTGGCAGGTCCAGTACTTTGATGTATTGATTTTAGTTTGTTCCAAACCTCTTTCGACGTGTTACATCCTTTTATCTGTTTGAGTTCAGCAGGAGACATCAGAAGAAGTAACTCAGATCTGGCCTTCAAATCTTGCTTTTTGAAAAAAAATATCTCTTCAGCAGTGGCGGTCGCCGCCAGCTTAGTGTCACCGCTTGCGTAATCCCATAGCTCACATTTAATGAGAACAGCCTGTGCTTGTAGGCTCCAGGTGTCGTAATTACTTTTTGTTAGCAGTTCTATGCATCGAGATGTCGATGCCATTTTTTTTTCTTTTCGTCACTTCGCGTTTTTTCTCCGGCAAATTTTATGAACTACATTTATTATTTTATCACTAATTTAATTGCTCTGCTACCACTGATAGAGGAAATTATGGAATCATACTTAGTAATAAAAAGATTCAGAGTAACAAACGTCTATTTATTTAATATGAGAAAATTATACTTTTAGCAAGATCATTGACACACACGTCAAGAGCATATTTTTTAAATATATAAATCCTACAGATATACTTGTGCCAGCATTATGATCATCCAACAAACTATGCGATAATCTGAAGTGTGGGCCACTCGGTACAGCTATATCCAATATTCTTTTTATGATTTTGATAATCATAAATAATATTATTTTATTATCTTACAGATATGGGGCGTTTCATGTATACGGTGAGGGTTTCAATCATTTATTACCAACCGACCCCAAAAGAGTAAATGTTCAAAGTTTCTTTAATTTGCTTGCACGACAAATGCATCTAATTCATCCACTCACACTAATGAATACTAAAACAACTAATAATGAACAACTGTGCAGCAACATGAATCTGATGATACCGAGCTAAATCGTCTATTCGCATAAAGTTGTGTACTCAGAATTTTTATTTAGGATTTTCAGATTTTTTATAGTCGATTAAAAAGGTAGGTACTACTAAGGTAAAAAATAAACTATTTTTGTTTTTTGTTTGTGTTAAAATATATTATCAATCAAAAAAATACCGTTATGATCCAACCATACAACGATAAAAACAAAATTAGTTAATTTTCACAGCACTACTTCGCGGTGGCGGCGGGTTTTGTTGAGGTTAGTGAAATTAGAAAAAAGTGTTTTTGTGTTTATTTTTATAGAAAGAAATCGATTAAAAAGCTTTAAATATAATCATGAAAAAGTGTTATTTAATTACATTGTGATAAATGCTTATTGTTCATTCAATTCTAGCGTTAATTATAAGGACGCGTTAGTTGACACTTTACTGAGAAAAGTTTGTTTCGTTTGTTAAAGATAACAACATTAGGATTTCTAATTAGAACTAAGTTTTTGAATCGTTCAATGTATGAAGTGTTCATCTTGGTCAAGCTCTTGGTAATTATTATGTTGATTGAGCACACTAAAGGTTTCTATTTATAGACAATTCACATGTAACCTCTTTCGATTTAGGCGGGAGAATGGTGTTTGCAAAGGGCCTGAGGCCCCTTCAGGTGGCTTCCGTGATATTGTTCGTGAGGATTCTGTCTGTATTCCTGGTACAGACGTGGTATGTGCCTGATGAGTACTGGCAGACCTTGGAAGTAGCTCACAAGCAAGTGTTTGGGTATGGAGCCCTGACTTGGGAATGGCAACAAGGCATCAGGAACTATTTGTACCCAAGTGTGGTAGCTGCCCTTTACACTCTGCTTAAATATACTGGACTGGACTACCCTGAAGCCCTGGTAAGAATATAGTTCTTAATAACTTTTATGAACCCCTGAAAAGACTGAAAATAGCTCGCTCACCATGACCAAACATGAGATATAAGTAGGTTTGTTGATATCTTGTTACTGAATTGATCATTTATGAAAAGCTTTGCTGTAATGACTAAGCACTACAAAAAGAAATCTGAAAAAAATACTCATTATCCTTTTTTGTACAGTTGGTTGTAATGTTCCATAATAAATATATTCGAAGTAATCAAAAGTTGTAGCATTTTAACTGAAAGCACAATACAGAATTCTTGATAACCAGTTGTTATTACAGACAGACCATTCTAATTGTATATAGGTAGTGTTACAATACTAGTTTGTAACACGAGTCGCTGCTATTTAATATCTGTAATAGAGAAGTTTCTTTGTATCATATACAATATGTTCTATGTATTGTAAACTTGGTTATTTATAAAAAAAAAGGAACTATGTTGCAGAATTCCATGTAGTTAATAGAAAAACCTTGATTGATTACACAATTTTATTCCACAGGCAAAATTTAGTTTAAACTATAAAATATTCTGATTCAAAAATTAAAAAGTACTAAAAATCAACCTGTTTCTGAATTGGTAGGATTTAATCCATACAAACATTTTAAAACTGAAGTTTGTATGATTCATTGAACGCGTTAAACTCAGGAACTACAGCTTGTGATAAAAAAAAAGTTGGATAGTCCATTTGTCTAGGAAGGTCATAAGTTCCGCAAGTTAGCTAGTTTATTGCATAATTCTTGACACAACAACACAGTTATAAACTACTATTTGTTTTCAGATTCTCCTGCCTCGCATCCTGCAGGCTATCATCAGCACTGCTGCTGATTACAGCTTCTACAAGTGGACTGGAAACCGAAAATGGGCCTTATTCCTAGTACTGACATCATGGTTTTGGTTCTACACGTCTGGTAGGACCTTGCTACAGACACTAGAGACTGCCCTGGTTGCGATTGCCCTGTCTGTGTTCCCGTTCAAGGATGGGAAGCTGGGATACTACAATCAAGGTAATATTTTCCTGCATAGAAAAGAAAAAAATCATATCTTACTAATAAATAATATTGAAACGTCTATTTGTCTTTTCAAAATAACAGCTTTTTATTGAATGCATATGAAAGTACATAGTATAGTATCTTGCAAACAAAACATTTTTTTTTAATTTTGGTCTGTTCCTTTTTGTTCCGGTTAATCTGAAACAGCTACACCTATTATAACGGGACTTTTACTGGCAGATAGCTTATGTTACAAGGAGTAACTATGGCTAGTTCTATTTTAGAATAAGATTTACGGTTCTGTGTAAAAAAATGAAACACTCTTGAAATTGTTAACAAAATTCAATTCAAATACGGCACTAATAGTTTCATCACAATTTTACGCGGCTAAAGGTCGCGGGCAATAAATACAAACAATTAAAAAACAAGCAGTAATAAAAAGCAAGCAACACATTGAATACGATTGCGTAGGTATTTATCATTGTTTATTGGTTCCAAGATTATTTTCCTGTTTTGACAGGGAAAGAATCTTAGTACCAAGCATTAAACATTATTTTATATTGTCCTTAGATTGGTCTGTAGTTATCCTGTTGTTATATAAACAAAACAATATTATTAAATAACATCAATGACCTTGATAAGCAAATTCTATGAATAACATTAAAACACTTTTTTGTTAACATTATTTGTCACCAAAGTAACACCTCGTATTCTTTTGAATATTAATACATGTATTGCCTAATGTGCGTGTAATTTACCGCCGCATTCCATAAATGTGGGTGGCTGGGTGGCAATAATAATCCTTACTCCTTACTAATATTATAAATGCGAAAGTAAGTCTGTCTGTCGCACTTTCACGCGAAAACTACCGAACCGATGCAAATGAAATTTGGTACACAGATAAGCTAAAGTCTGAGAAAGGACATGGGCTGCTTTTTAATGCGAAAAGGGGTTGAAAGGGGGTATGAAACATTACATTGGGTCGCGATAACAGACATCCACGCGGACGGAGCCGCAGCATCAGCTAGTATTTTTTTTTTTTTTTATCATAAATGGACTTTCTCTTGACTTCAATCTTGCCCTAAGGGCAGAGATGATGAACTAATAGTAATAACTGGATCACTTTATTCATGACAACCAACCAACAGCGGATTATTTTTATTGTTGGGGTCGGCTTCCAGTCCAACACGGTTTAGCTGAATACCCAGTTTTTAAATAGAGCGACTACCTATCTGACCTACACAACTCAGTTAGTACTGCGTGGGTAATACGATTCCCGTGGCAAGACGTCGTGGGACGTGGTCAGACTTTCGGGCTTCTATCTATAACGATTGTTAAAAATCTACAAATAACGGCATAACTTGCTTTCCGAGTAACAAAAAAACAAGTCACTTCTTCTTAGCGTCGTCGAGTTGGCCCAAAACTTGGCGACGAGTTCGGCACTTTCAGTAGCTCCTGTGATGTGCAAGTAACAGGACAGGCTGGATACGATATCAAATGCCCCATACTTTGTGGGGCAACACCACATAGACACTCCAGGGCAGAGTCATCTATGAATCTTAACCTGAACAATGCCAAGTCCTCCTGTAACAAGTCACTGTAAACACAACAAACACCTCTTTGATGTTTTTTTTATTGCAAAATGGGCGTACTCTTGACCTTCATCATGCCTCATAGAAAGTTTCGTATGTAATGTTTGCTGTCTCCTTGTCACTTGTCACAGAAAGTCCTCAGTGGTTATGGCTGGCGGTGGTATCAGTGTTCGTGCGACCCACGTCAGCGCCGCTGTGGGCCGTGCTCGGGGCTTACAACTTGCTCACAACCAACCAGGCGCGGCTGAAGCTAGTCGTGCGGACTTACGTGCCTATTGCGTAAGTTATTTGTTTCTGAACCTATTTAATTACTGTTTTCCAGTTTTTAAAGTCAAAATATAGTAGATGGGGCCCGCTTGAGTGACTGCCCACGCCCAGGTTGCAGAATTTGTTCGAAAGAGTCACCGGGGCTCAGGAACGCAAAGGGGAGGAGAGGGGAGGGGGGGGGGGGGGGAGGATCACCTCCTTCCAGGGTTGGCATGTTTAAAACAAGTTGTTTAAAACATGTGTTTTAAACAGTGTTTAAAACAGTTTCAAATAAAACATAGTTTTTTATTAGGTGTTTGAAAACATTGTTTAATTGCAAAAATAAATGAATACTAAGCAGTTATTTTTTTCCTTATTTCCTTTATTTAATCAACTTTAAACAATTTTTATAAAATATTTAAAGTGGCTTTTTAACTAGACATTTAAACAGTTTTTAATATTTAAAATCCTTAATCAAGAAATAGTTAACAATTTTTTTTATTATTAAACGACCACGTACAATCATATTTGTTCGTTATCAGATTAGACAACATTTATTATTTCTTATTTAGGTATTTAAAAACTGTGACAAGTTTTGCAGCTTTCTCGTTACCAAGTTTGTTTCGTACATCGGTTTGAATAAATCCAAAGGTTTTTGTGTTATTGTGAAATCAAAAATCAGAAAGAAAGTCCGCTCTATTCTCCATCGGTAAAGTCCCCCGGGGAATTACCAGAACTTCCGTAATTCGTGAACGTGATTATTTAAAATATGTTTTGGGTATTCCCCTTATTTGAAGAGAAATTTAGGAGATTTCCCTACTAAAAATGAACGTAGGAACATATAGAATGTATTGAATTATGATAAATTTTTGTCATGCAGTTTTTAAAATAGTATATAAGTGAAATATATCAGGCTTAATCAATTAAAAATGGATGATAACTAACTTAGGAAAAAAAACAAAAAAAACACCTGTTTAAAACATTTTAAACTGTTTGTTTTATAAAATGTAAAAAAAACTGTTTTTTTTCCAACCCTGCCTCCTTCTGTTCCGCCCAGAACGGAGTCATTTTAAAAACAAGGTGTCAAACTCATTGATTGCGTAAGGAACTCGATATAACATTCCAACTAGTCCGTCTATTTTTTTTTTGTTTTTTCACGTAAACAATCAATTTCGTATCCAATATTTTTCGGTAATCTTACTGCCGCTGTTATTGAAAGCTGACTGAATCTCGTAACAGCTGGTTTTTCTGTGTTTCGGAGAGCACCTTACCACCAAATGGGGTTCTGCCCAACTTCGTTATTTACTAAAATCAAACGTGTATTTTTTCAGTCTGATCGCCGGTGGCGCCCTCGTAGCGTTGGACTCATACTTCTACGGCCGTATCATCGTCACGCCCTGGGAGTTCTTTAGATTCAATGTGCTACATGACATTGCCTCTTTCTACGGACAACACCCCTGGTAAGTATGACCTTGATACTACTCCTTGGGTACGAAACGGATTAGAGTCCGTTCACACCAACCGGCTCGGAAAGTAGAGCAGATTTTTTATCACGTTTAAAACAGAGTCCCTTCATTAGTTCTTATAAGGAACGAACAACTGGACTCAAAATCAAGTGCCTCATTCAATTTCAAATATCTTTATTTGCCATAAAGTCAATACCGAAAGGCACTTACCCTAAGCTACATTAACACTTAAAAATTCAACCATTATTACGCCATCAATTCGCCTTTCAACGCTTATAAAAGACAGTTCTGTTAAAACTGATGAGTACCTCATTACGTTTGGTATAAAAAGACAAAACTAAAGCCTCTTCTTAATCCTTTGCAGGCACTGGTATTTGACACAAGGCATTCCAGCAGTGTTGGGCATCAACCTGTTGCCCGTTATATGGGCTATCACCAACATTGTACGACAACCGAAGGAAAATAAGATAGGAGTCTTGCTGCTTACTGCCATTGGTTTACATGTGGCGGTTTACAGGTATGTACCATAGCTCTGTTTCTCGTCATGTCATGAGACACCTCCTTTCTAGCCATATACCTAACTCTTCAGTACTCTTCAACACAATCCATCCATTGTTTCTTTGGTCTTCCCCTACTCTTATACCCATCCACATTCATACTCAAACCCTTCCTCACGACATGTTTCTCATTCCTCCGCATCACTTGTCCATTCCACGAAAACCGATTACCACACGAGTAATAATTAAATGTTTGTTTCAGCTTCATTCCTCACAAGGAGTTCCGTTTCTTGTTGCCACTGCTGCCGATCTTCTTATATTTGGTACAGGACGTCATTGTGCCGTGGAGCAGAAAGGCTACTAAGTAAGTTATTGTTTTCATATCAACCCCACACTTGCAGTGCCACGGGATCGTAGAAAGTTCTAAAAAGGCCGCTTCTTGGTAGACTTGATTTATTTTTACATCAATACTACCTAGTTATTTTGTCAACTTATGCAGAACAGTTTCAAGTTCAGTACTAAGCTGTAAGATCTAGCAAAGTGAGCCTGTCCGACGTTTTTGTAGCCTAGGGTACGATCTCTGATAAAAAATTACAATAGTTTGTTTTCAAAACCATATTAGGCTTGATTATGTGTTTGTGAACCACTGCTGTAAGGTTTCAGCTGGGCCTGTCGGCTTGCGGCAATGATATCACAATCTGTGTCTATTTTTGGTTTTGTCTTTGTAACATAGTTTGTAAGAACATTGTTGTTACTAACACTATGAGTCTTGTTGCTCGAATGAAATTATTATTATTTTATTATGTAACAGTGCGTGGTGTGGACTCCACTGCATAAGCAGAATCAGCCTGTAATATTCCCATTGCTGGGACTCTAGAGTCCAGGCCCCTCTCCTCTCCATGAGAGGGAAGGTCTTGGGTCTATAATCCACCATGCGGGCCCAGTACTCTATCAGTTTAATATATTCAGACAGTGTGCGTAGTTAAAATGACATTGATAACTGTTGTATGTTCCACCAGAATGCACCTATACTTGGTGGCGGGTTCGCTGCTGCTGGGTAACTTGGTGCCGGCGACGTACTTCGGCATCACCCACCAGGCCGGCACGCTGCAGGTGATGCCACTGCTGCGCCACGCGGCCACCAACAGGAGTTCCATCACCTTCCTCATGCCGTGCCACTCCACGCCACTCTACAGGTAGAAATCCTTGATTGGAACTTTTATCGTATCTTATATTTACATTTGAAGCGGCATTACAAAAACTGCAAAAGCTGTTATTTTTAAATCATAAACAGACACCTCAATTTTATTTATTCGTATAGAATAGGGATGTGTCCTGGGTAAAAAAAAATATGATTCCGTTTAGTCCGTCAGTTAGATTATCGAAAAATATTGAATACGTTTTTTTTTGTTTTGTCAAATTAATAAAAATTGACGAAGTTATAACGCGTCAAAGATCAGGAGTGGGGGCTTTTGACGGCACTACGTGCTAAAAAATGTAGTGCGTTGTGACGTCACTCGAGTTTTCGAAGCACTGTATCGTCTTCATTTTTGGTTTACGTGCAAAATATTTTTTGGTAATCTATGTGACGGACTAATTAGATTTTTTTTGTCAACTACCCTATTATCCCATGCTTAGGCGCTTTGCACATGGAGCAACTATTGCAGCAACTGGCAACTAGTGGTTACATATATTTCAATATTGGACTGTGCACACATAGCAGAGTTCCGGTGATCGTCAACAGTTTTCAGTTGCTGCAATCGATGACTAAGTTAGTTCCTAATTAAAATAAAAAACGGTATAATATTTAACTGTTAAATATTATACCGTTTTTTAAAGTTAACGTTGACGGCGACGACGTAATAAAATTTGAGCAATTGCTGCTTCATCGATATTCATCGTCACACTGAATGCTGTTCGCTGCGTAGATTGAGCAACTCGGCTATGAAAGTTGCTCACAGATTGCCTTAGAATTGCGGCAACCGTGAACGTCGTAGCAACTATCAACTAGTTACAGGAAACTTTTAAAATGTTGATAGTTGCCTCAACTAGTTGCTCCATGTGCAAAGCGCCTTACGGTATGTTAGTTTGCAAACTCAACGATTTTGTTTCTTACATATTTTTACTACCACACTCCTGAACCTTACACATTGACTTTCTTCCGGCAGCCACCTCCACCTAAACATAACGACTCGCTACCTGAGCTGCGACCCTCCCATCAACTCGACGGGCGTCACCACGGAAGCTGAAGCCTTCTTCAACAACCCTCAGCGCTGGTGGCGCACGGAACACGCCAGCAGACAGACTCCTGACCTCGTGGTACTGTTCGACAGGCTTAAGGGAAGAGTGGAGGCTCTCCTGACTGGGTACAAGCTCATCCATGAAATACCACACACACAGGTAAATACGTCACTCGATCATCATCTGCCTTTAAATTTATGAATGCATCTGAGTACCATCACTGCCTAGATTTTTCTTAAACATAATTATGTATCCATCTGAGTACTGAGTAAAAGAGTGTCCATGGAGTTTATTCACTTTGGAATGTGCTTTCACAAGTTATTACGCCTTGTGTCTGTACCTTCGCTTTCTTTATTTTTTCTGACATTCAAAAGTTTCTGTAATGGTCTAACTGAAATAAATGCTTTTGAGTTTTAATTCACCAGTATTTTACATAGAGCGACTGCCTTTTAGACCTCAACCCAGTTACTGGGTTAGTAGTGGGGTACTAAATGTATAAATATAGCCTAATATAGCGGTATTAAAGTGTTAAGGTTGGTACCTATAACGTGTGACTACGGCTTTTCTTTTTGTTCTATCCTGAAAATCTTGTTTCATACTTTTTCAGCGTCGTTTTTTTTGTTGTAGTCGGGTTTTAGTTTTTTACTTTTTTTTATTTAAACAATTTTGGTGTTAAATATTTTTTTTACCTCTTGACTTTTTGTCCGCTAGAGGGCGTGATTTTAAATTTGAGCAACATTTTGGAAATGTACAAGTGAGGCCCTTTTAAATGATACCAAACACGGCGTGTTTATCTCCATTTTTATTTTTAAGCCTTACTTTTTGACCACTAGAGGGCGCCAAATCACTTTTTGTGACACGTCACCTATGTTCAGCAGAAAATGAAGACGGTTCTAACGATACCTTATATGTCGAGTTCCGATAAGTAGATTAGAAGCTATGAGGGAACATAAATAAAGGAAGGAAACATATATACATAGCCAGTCAAAATCATAACCCTCCTTTGGCTTTGCCGTAGTCGGGTAAAAATAGGATGAAGGATGAAGGTTTTGTATTTTCTGCCAGTAGCGCCAGGCAAGCGCGTCTTAACCTAAAAATCGACCCGAGGAGCTGTTATTATTTAGTCACGAGCCCCTCGACGACTCTCGTTCCACGCTCCATAAGTTTTCATAAGTTGATTGTACCCATGTAAGTAATATTTTATCTCTTCTTCGCAGTTCCCGGAAGGCGAGGTGAGTGAAAACGTGTTGGTATATCAAAAAGGTGCGAGCCAACCCAAGCCTGTTACTGACGACGTCGTGTAACCTCCCTCGAGTGACACCAGCACGTTTTCATGTTAGTGAACCTTATTCTAAAGCGACGTAGACACAACGACTGCACGCAATCGTGTATCTTATTAATAAACCAATAAGAACCACAATAGTGTCAGTCCTGATATATGCATAGACTGTTCTTTGATGTATGAAAATAAATATCAAAAAAAATATTGTGCCAAAATCTCGTGTATCAGTTTTTTGATGACGAGAGGGTTGTGTGATTTAGCTTTTAGGGTATTTTACTTTGAGTTCTCGAATAGTGAATCATCCCTCTAAGATTTGAAGTAAAACAATCCGGGTACAGTGTAAAACGATTCATCCAGCTTTATGAACAAGTCTATGCTTATAAATATTAGTTGCTATGTAGAACTATTTATTTACGATGCTGACGCAAAACATACAATTCGACCTTTAAACGACATCCTCGATTTTCGTTCTTATTTTAATGACTCGAATTATTATTCGGCTAAATTTAATTGGCTTTTGGTAATAAATTAAATTTTAATTATAATAAAATAATTTTATTGACTCTTTGGGAATGTTGCCCCATAAAAATGTGTTCTAAGTAGAAAATTTACACTTTATTATGTATTTTATACGTAATTGTACACTTATAAAATTTATATTATACGTGATTTATACAATTACTCTAAATATAAAAATCACCTACAATTAAATACGGCAATATCTATCCTTTATTCTAAGATTAATGAAAAGCATTTTCTATTGAAATACATAAGAAGTATATAAGAAAAGTTAAATACTGTGACCAATTTGACATAATATGATATGACTACATTATACAGAAATGTTATAGTTATGCCGGTGGTCCCGGCCGCCAAATGGCGGTCGTCAAACCATGTCAGAGGCCCTTGCGGCGGTTTAGAAACTCTGACACTAGGGTGTGTAGGGTCGTTAGACCTTACTACCCACACGATAAGAAGAAGAATTATACAGAAACTAAATGTACCCATAGTAATAATTAAAATTAAAAATCTTCATGCACATGTTTCTCTCAGTTTGGAAAACCTAATCATAATATTATGTATGATTGGGTGATATTATATGGTGTGATTTTTAGCCCAAAATCCCTGGAATTGGTCTATGATTTATAGAAAAAGTTTTTGTGCTTTGCATTGGCACTACTGAATGTCAATTTTATTTCTAGACGTTTCCAACTGGACGATTTTCATAGAACAAGTATTTTGTGGTCATATCAGAATCTTGGGTAATTATAATAATATTAAATGTGACGTGCAAACATAACTAACTTCAGTCCTCCCATATTCGATACATCCATGACTGACATTTGCAGGACGCAAGTACAAATAGTAAACATATGATATGTAGTTTATATGCTTGCCAAAGTTATTCATAAAGTGTTATGATACTAACATATTTTGTGCTATGCCCGGCTAGAAATATAGATGGATTCAAGTATCCAATTGCATAAGTTCAAATTGTTTAAATGGTCAATTATTTTTAAAATCTTTTTGATTAAATTCTAGAAATTAAAGCAGATGCTTGGACAGTGGTAACTTTAATTATAGGCTTAGTTTTTGTTTGTGTTATCATTACATCTGTGGAATTTCGCCGGTGAATTTATTTAAATTTATAAGACACTGGTTTCAAGCTTTATGAAAACGTTTGTGTCCCTTTGTTTGCGTGAGACAAAATGAAATATTATCCTAATAATTTTTCTGTTCCTGAATTAGTAGTTATTATTATACTAGTAGCCCTTCCCGGCTTCGCACGGGTAGACATTTTTTTTTTAACTCGTAATTAATATAGCCTATGTTACTCAGGGATAATGTAGCATTCTAATGGTGAAAGTGTTTTCAAATCGGTCCAATAGTTTTTGAGTTAATTCATTACAAATATACAAATATTTCCTCTTTATAATATTAGTAAGTTTAGATTCTTGATCGTGCGTCGCCGATAACTGCCTATTTCATTTACCTCATTAATTTAAGACCCACATATTGTTAATATTATTTCACGTCGTATCTTCCGCTTTATGTTGTCCAAATAAACAATCATTTTATATTTTTAGTCGGGCCCATATTTATTTTGTTAGACCGTTTTATTTTTTCATCTGGCATTTTCGAGGAATTCAACGCATCCACCGAGAAAACATCATAATAGTTTTAAGAGTTCTGTGTCGTCTTCAAGTAAAGGTTTCAGGTTAAATATAATTGTATGGCGACCTCCCCTAACATGGTCGGGTTAAGCGGGAAAACAAACTTTCGATTTTCCCCAAGTCCTGTGACAAATCATAATCGTAATCATGTCGACCGCTGAGATTTTATTAATAAAAATTGGAAAACTAGTAATATTCCACAACCCTATGTCTTAAATAATGTCTTTTTTCCGAAATACACCATAAAAATCTTATTAAAATAAATACAAACTAGCTCTAACATGTATTAAACCTTTGCTTGAAGCTGCCTGATAAAAAAAAAAATATTTTAATAATTGGACCTTTTTAAATTAATTATTATTTAATGTCTATGGATTTTAATTGCAATACATTATTAAGAATTCTTTTTTAACGTAATTTTAGAATTAGAATTATTCGTAATTTAGGGACGCTCAAAATGTAAAGACAGGCAAGTATTCTAAGATCTCTTTGTCTTTGTTAATGTAACACTGTAATAGTTGTCGACACTTTTAGCGTTGTTTTACTAATTAGCAACTTTGTGAGTTGAACAAATATGAGTGATCTATATACTACAAGACTAATACGGCTAAAGCAACGTTTGACGACAAACTGAAATACCTCTGTGGCAAATGTCGCTTGACTAGAAAGAGAAGAAAAATCACTGTTGTATGTACCTACCACCGCTACATATAAATTGTCTTTAGCGAATTACCTTCAAATACTACCTCCGTGGTCGAGGGTTCGATTTCCTCGGGAAGCATACTTTGTAAAGTTGTTTCCAGTTTGGATAGGACTTTGTAGGCTTGAGTCACCTTATTGTCTGATAAAAAAGATGATTCCGTGCTTCGGAAGGCACGTATAAGTCGGTGGTTTCGGCCGCAAATGGCGGTCGTCAAACCATGTCAGAGGCCTTTGAGGCGGCTTAGAAATTCTGGCACTAGGGTGTGTGGTAGGGTCGTTAGACCTTACTGCCCACACGATAAGAAGAAGACCTTCAAATAAATAACGCAATATATTGCACGAAGTGGCTAGTCACAAAACAACACTGAAAGTACGAGAACTTACATTTCAAATATTATATTTAAACAATCTTAGTATAAAGTGCTATAGTTTTATTGAATTCGATAACGTCTTGTCAAGACTTTGCCGGTCAACTGATCATGTCAAACTGCTTTGTGTGGAAGTACGATAATGTAAACTATAAATGGTTTCAGTGTTAATTTTATTTCATACATTAATTTTATACTTGTTACTGTGCTCTACACATCACACAGGGAATCATAATTTAATCAACATAAAACCTGACACTGATCTGAAAATTGCAAAAAACGCGGACTACTATTTAATTTACTTTTTTTTATTGAACAGCTGTGTTTTTTGTTTTGTGTTTTAGAATCTTCTACATACTTGGTAAAAGTACAAAAATCAAAGCTGCAATAATAGTGCGAAAACAGACTTCAACTATTCAAAACTGAATTTTACATTATTACACTTCCACACAAAGCACACTATGTACGTACCTACGTATATGTGTAAGAAACAGATTTTGAGCTATAGTTAAATAAGTTGTTTTTTGTATTTAAGTCGACCAGAATGTCTTCTTTAAAGATGTCGAGTGTGAATTTTAAATAAAGATTTTATTTTTAATTATCTCTGTTTTATTACCCGATTGCGGCGAAGCCCTAAAGGAAGTTTATGAATTCTTTAGTCTCCCGCAGGTTAATTCTTTGTGTTCCGCCTCTGTGTTTTTTTTTTGTGTTATGACAGTGCACGGAGATGGTACAAAGTAAACCTTCCGCAAACGTAGTTTCGTGAAATCATAAGCAGAAGAATGTGCAAGAATCTCCACAGTTAATCTTTTAAACGGTTCTTTAATATGTTTGATACGGTTACTACAAACATTGTACAAAGGGGTTTGAACGTTTTTGTATGGGAGCTGGCATATCGACCCACCGCCATTTTGATTTTTTTTTCGAAATCGCGGCCCACGATGAAAGTGGTATGTATGGATAGAGGACATATAGACGAGCAAACAATGTCAAGCAACACGGTACCCAAAGTGTCACGTTACCGAGATATTTGAAGGTAAAGATGGACAAATCAGTACAATGACCACATAAAAATTAGACCTTTTACGTGTCTATAGGCGTTGATTATTATTATTACTGGTTATTGAAAGAGAGTAGGTACATTACATACTACTAGGAGCACGAGAAATCTATTTTTTGACATTACATAGCGTTTCAATGAGATGCAAAGCGATTTCAATGTGCGTATAACAATAATCAACCTGGGAACTATTATTTGGATATAATTTAACGCCCAAACACGTAAAAAGGCTATTTAAAAAAATATTTAATGAATGTCGTTGTACTCGTTTGTCGATCTTTAACTTCAAATATCTCGGTAGGTAACGTGACACTTTGGGTACCATGTTAGGGGCCGTTCAAGTATTACGTAAGCAGATTTACTGCAATTATTTACCCCCCCATCCCCCTTGTCAGCAAAAGTAATCAAAGCTCTCACCCCTCCCCCCATGCTTACGTAAACATTGGTCTATGTATTTTTCTTTTAATGTACTTATTGTTTTTTTTTTTATTAAATAAGAAAATACGCATAGGTGATAGGAGAGAGGACATTAACGTACATAATCATTAATTTAAAACCAATATTATTACCATACCCGTTTACATGTTGACTCGAATACTCGAATATGACCTAGGACCAACAGATGGATATAAAAAAAAAACTGTGTGACCTAGTATTATAATAGTAATTAATTCGTCATTTCCACATTAGATATCATAATAAGACTTACTGATAAGCTTCTAACTGACTCGAGATTTACGAGATTAGACGATTGAGTTATTTCCCTGTTTAGAGTTAGTGCACACTTGTGAACCGGCAAGTCAGAAAAATGTGGGACATGCATTTAAGTTATACTGGGTAGAAGATTTACGACGCATAAAAGTTTATTTTTTAAACCTGTCCCACTACTGGGCAAAGGCCTCCCCAATTTTTTTAGTTGAGGACTTTTGGCCGTAGGGAGTCTTGTATTGTTAGTTCCACGGACAAGTGACACATGAAGACAAAGTGCACAAGTAAACTGTTAGTCTGTTACTACCATAGTTTAAATTAAAGGGTCTATTTACTAACACAAATTGTATATTATCATATTTATGTTAGTCTGTAAGGTATACCAATACCTCGCCGCGGTAGACGCTTCGGGCGTCGGGTGCCACGTGATGGCTTCCGGCCACCGTAGGCGCGGGCCTGTGGACGGTGAGTAGTGGACTAGCTCGCCGTCCGCGTCCGTCCGTCTTATAACGACGACAGACCGTGTCGACGGCGCGTTCGTGTTCCACGCGCGCCTCAATGAGATGTCAGCAACATTGCAGGGCCGACGGGCCGGCCCGTCGCGGCTGCGGGTTCTTCGTAAGAGATACCGCGGTCTCGACACAAAAAGGGACCTAAGAAGGAACATTGGTGGTGTTCAGTCAGAAGAAGTCTGACACTTCTTACCGCTCTGCCCAGAGCGGGAGAAGTCATTTGATGATTTCCCACCCTTCAAAATAAAAGGCTTGATTACGCGGTAAAACTGAGTAGTAATTACCATAGTCAATGCTTCGAATTTTGACGAACGAGCTATTAGAATGTGCAGTATTGCATTTATCCACTGAATTTTTTGCCAAACATCTTCTGTTTTGCCATCGATTTTCTAGGAAGAAGAGGAACAAATACTCGATTATAAAATCCGGGACATCCCAAACTTTATGTGCAACCGTTCTTAACATAAATAGACTCGAGTACATTATTTCCTTACTCCAACCCACTTTGATTACCCGGTCAGAGGTTACAGATAAGTTCATTAAAACAGATCACTCACTACATTCAAGTAAAAAAACGTTCACTAAAATTGCACCATTATGTATTAGTTCTAAACATGTTCGGGATGAAGTATTTTGTGTTGTTCACTTGTGCACTTTTATTTGGGATTGAGTGTAAGAGGTTCCTGCGATCGACTATAGATAAAGATGAAGGGAAGAGTAGTTTGGCATTTGTTTTTGATACTACTGGGTCTATGTACAATGACCTGAGGCAGTTACGCGAAGGGGCTGAAATGATCCTTAATACTGCTCTAAAGGAAAGTGATGTGATTGCTGATTTTGTGTTTGTGCCGTTCCATGATCCCAGTAAGTACTTATTTTCTAGTTCTACAAATGGCTCGTAAGGAAATTAAAGTGAATTAGGTCAAAGTGGATTTGATTTCAAGTTGCGTTGGAAGGCCTCCCACTTGGTGGTCCGATGACCTGGGACCGGGGATCCGCTGGATGCGAGACGCATAGGACCGGTCAATATGGCGACTCTTGGGGGAGGCCTATGTCCAGCAGTTGTCTTTCGGGTGAAATGATGATGATTTGAAGTAAAATATTCCATGTGCATTCGAAAAAGGCTTTTTGTTTGGACAGCAGCTAGTCCGGTCAAAATAACAACCTGACATTATCTAAGCTCTAGAACGAAATTCCATAATCACCAAAACCCATAAATTAATACCAGAAGCTCTAAATTCACAGCTGTAGGTCCAGTAACAGTCACTCGAAGAAAGGAAATATTACATAGAGCGCTGAACAGGGTCCACGTCCAGGGCGGAGGGGACTGTCCTGAGAAGTCTCTAACTGGCATACATCTCGCGTTGAATGTCAGCAGACCACGGTCATTTCTGTACGTGTTCACTGATGCCACGGCCGCCGACCATCGCATCGTCGGGAAAGTTCTCGACACGATACAGAGGAAACAGAGCCAGGTCTGATTATTAGTTTATATGATTACAAGCTGATGCTACTAAAACCTTCCTCGATAACCACTCTATCTATTGGTGAAAACAGCATGAAAATCCGTGCAATAGTTTTTGAGTTTATGGCGGACAGACAAACAGGCGCGGCGGAGGACTTTGTTTTATAATAATACTAGCTGATGCCCGCGGCTTCACCCGCGTGGATGTCGTTCAAATTATATACTAAAACCTTCCTCTTGAATCACTCTATCTATTAAAAAAAACCGCATCAAAATCCGTTGCGTAGTTTTAAAGATTTAAGCATACAGACAAACAGACAGACAAAAATAGCGACTTTGTTTTATACTATGTAAGGATACTAGCGGACGTCCCGCGGTTTCACTCGCGTAGATCCCGTTCCCGTGGGAATACAGGGATAAAAAGTAGCCTATGACACTCAGCAATATTTGAATTTGAATAATGTGGCTTTCTATTGGTGAAAGAATTTTTAAAATCGGTTCAGTAGATCCCGAGACGAGATTACCCCTTACAATTTAACAAATATACAAACACACAAACTTTACCTCATTATAATATTAGTGTTGATTATTAAGTATTAAGTATAGATGTAGTGATAGCTAGCCCATATTTGTCCGACTGCTGGCCAAAGGCCTCCCTATTCCTGCCTGTTGTGTAGACACACTACAAATGTTCTTCTCTATTTCTCGTCATCTCATGGTCTCTTGAGATGACGAGAAACAGAGTAGTATGGAAGAAGTAGACATGCTGCGCCGACCACAAATGAATTGGGATAAGGACAAGAGAATGATGGTGATACAGTTGTTTTTTCTTCTAGTCTTAATAAATTCATATTATGCGTTTCTTTATTTCATAAATACTCGAACACGAGTACATACTAATGCCATTAAAATGTCCTGTAGGTGGTCTTCATACTGACGGGGCACTGCAACGATTTAAACCGACCTTCTTACAAAGTTTACCAGGAAGTCGCAGCCGCTAGTTCCGGACAAATATTTAACTTGAACAAAACGAATGTTCATATGGTGAGTAACATGTTATTATGATAAATAATCTGGTAAAGTGGGGTATTATTGGTTCCTCAAACACCGAGTGTGAGTGCGGTGCTCTTGATCAAACAATACCCCACCTGCTGGAGTGTCCCAGGTATCCATTTACCTGTACCCTTGAAAACCTGAATAGCACATCTGCCGCTGCAATAAACGTGGCCACCTAATGGGCCCGGTTTGGGCCCATTAGGTGGTGAAGTAAAATCCATACGAAAATAAGAAGAAAACTGGGGTCAAAAATGGCCACTTTAGCAGATCATAATATGAATTGCGTTAAAAGCGTAAAATGTACCTTTAGACCCCATGATACCCATTAAGGACGCTGTTACATTTTCGATCAACTCATGTTTAGGTAACTAAAGTCGCTCAAAGCAAGGTCTCACAATAGCGCTCGGTTTTATACCTCCTATAAATAATCTTGATCTTTGATATTATTTTTTAATTGTATTGAAATAGAATTTGGTAGATTACTTGGAACTTTGAAAACGCATTTGGTAATTGTTAATTATTAGTATCGTCGTCATGATAAGTAGGTTAGTATTTTCAACCGAGTCGAAAAAAAGAAGGTGCTGTATTTGTATGTATCCGCGATTTTCCCAAAAGCTACTGATCCGATATCAATCGGATTTTCGTTGATAAATGCATATTGTGTTTTTAAGGAAGGTTTTACTGTAAAATATGATTGTAATATAATAATAATAATAAGTTTATTTATTTCTCTCACAATGGTTTTGTAGCACGTTTTGAACAATATAATATTCACATTGTGAGAGCTGGTGCCTGAAGTAGGTTTCAAAAAAACCTGTATTACAGGTCACCAGGATTGGAGATCTTCCGAAGTAGAAGATGGAACTCTTCAATAATATAGACAGCAAATGACTCACGATAGCTGTGATCGTATGTTTATGTAGTGTTTTCGCCATTTCATAATATAATATCACGCTTGTTCGGGTTTAAGGGGCAAACAGATGTACACCCAATATGGGGTACCTACCAACCAAACTTAATGAAAAAGAACAACCGGTACCGACAGCGACTTCCGAAAAGAAAAATACGCTACCTACGTGAAATAACCATGTGAAATAAGTAGGTACTTAAAATGAAATAGGAATTTCAATTCCAAACCTCTCCGTCGAAAGCTTGACCTGACCCATCCATTTCCAAACCTCACCGCCGACAGCTTGACCTTACCCATCCATTTCCAAACCTCACCGCCGACGGCTTGACCTGACCCATCCATTTTCAAACCTCACCGCCGACAGCTTGACCTTACCCATCCATTTCCAAACCTCATCGCCGACAGCTTGACCTTACCCATCCATTTCCAAACCTCACCGCCGACAGCTTGACCTGACCCATCCATTTCCAAACCTCACCGCCGACAGCTTGACCTTACCCATCCATTTCCAAACCTCACCGCCGACAGCTTGACCTTTCCCATCCACTTCCGAACCTCACCGTCGACAGCTTGACCTGACCCATCCATTTCCAAACCTCATCGCCGACAGCTTGACCTTACCCATCCATTTCCAAACCTCACCGCCGACAGCTTGACCTGACCCATCCATTTCCAAACCTCACCTCCGACAGCTTGACCTTACCCATCCACTTCCAAACCTCACCGTCGACAGCTTGACCTGACCCATCCATTTCTGAACCTTGTCAACAAACTGCTTAACCCCACCCATCCAAATCCCGGTCGTACCCAACATAATTTCTAAATCACATTCTAATAATAAAAGTATGAAACTCGTACTTACTTCTATCTCAGTCCTAAAAAGTATCAACTCCTTCCGGTCGTCGGTTGCCGTGGTAACCGTACACTAAAATCTTTTTCTATCACGTTTATCGTACGTATTTTTTGCGAGAGAGCGATACACCCGTCCTTCCACTAGCGCTGCTGAGCGCGGAATGATGAACCGGGAGCGAAAAATGTATGAAGAAATTGGCAAATGTTTTTATTATAGCTAATACTTGAATAAAAAAATTTATATAAACAAAAAAAATATATCTCAACATCTAAAGGACTATATGTACCGCAATTTATAATAATTTTGGAGATATAATATGCTATAAATTTACCTATAATGGTACCTATTCGGACCCTACTTTTTTACATTTTCTGCGATTATTGTGATGGGAAAAACGTATTTGTGCGATTTTTTTGTATGACGTCATACAATTTTTCTGATGCCAATCTGGAGACGAATAAATTATCTTTAAATTAAGACCATGATATCTTCACATTTGTGATTGCTTATACGTTAAAATGGTACCTGAAAACCACTGTTATTTGTAGAAAAATGTTTTAGCGTCCTTAAGCAAAGTAGTTTGCTGTACGTTATTCACCTTCCTGATCCAGAGTCCTAACCAAAAGACCTTAGCGTTATTAATTTAGCTACTACAGATATCGTTTAAAACCAACATGATTGTTGTACTTAGCGACTCACGATATAAACTTTTCAGTGGTGTAATACTAATGAGTAGACCTTAGAGAGCACCATTGAACATGAAATTCGTTCTAAGAGCCTAAAACATGGAATTTGCCTTACCTACAATTATAATCAATCTACTTATATTTCAGATGCTAGATTTCGTGAAGAGTTCCATAAAAGGTCGAACGGTGAACCTCGTTTCTGTTTCAAACCCAGCAGGGTACAACTACACGCAAGAGGTATGGCATTTAAAAGTTACAATAACATAATAGGTTATTAAAGTCGCAGCAAACCCGTGCCCATTTGTAGCCACGTTTTCGATCTCGGTGACCAATCTTGCGTATAGACATTTTAGACAAGTGTCTACGCAATCTTCCCTGACTCTCATGGCATGATTCTGACTCTCATAGCATGATGAGTCGGCATTCCGACACTGAATCGAGATCAGGCGCTGGATCAACGGCGACAAGTACGCACCGAGGAACGGGGGAACCTCCAAACTACTACTGATAAATACGTTATGCAAAAACTTAAATAACACTTTGCCCAACCTGCGGACAAGGACAAGGACAGTAGTGGCGCTTAAAGCCCTTGCAGTAATCGACTATACAGAAGGGGAATTTTACTAATTGATGAGTAACCACTTCTTTCTAAAAGGTTCCTATCGTCTGGTTATTGCAAAATGACCTGTATTCCTCAGATCCCAGTGGACAGTACTCTAGGGGAGGTGACGGTGTCTGTTTCGGGGGCCAAGCCGAAGATCACAGTAGTGGACCCCAAGGGCGAACAGCTCACTGGACCCCCTAAATTGATCACAACGCTCGACCTCTCTGAGATTATGGTGAGTAACCCACGTCATGTATCTCATAATCGGCCTATAGTATGTTCCCACTGCAGGGACTCAGGCCTCCTCTCTTGGGAGAGGGATGGGCTATAATCCACCACGAAGGCCCAATGCGGATTGGGAGATGTCACATATCTTCGACTTTTTTGGTTCTAAGACATGCCGGTTTCCTCACGATGTTTTCCTTCACCGTTTTAAGAGCAGTGGTGATGAAATGAATTACACAAAGTAATGCGCCTGCCTGGTTTCGAACCTGCGACTTACTGTTCGTAAGTCAGGGCCGCCACCACTGGGCCACCGCTGCTCCATCATCATCATCGTCTTGTGCGACAAATAAATATTTATTCTTTCTTTATTCGCCTCTAACATAGTTTATAAGTTCTAATTGTTACTAACTATAATGGAACATTGTTATCTAACATTAAATTTAAATATAATCCAGATAGTGAAGGTAATGCAGCCGGAGCCAGGAAACTGGACGATCACAGTGGGTAGCGAAGAGGAGCATTCAGTGAAGGTAGTTGGTCTATCAAATGTGACGTTCAACCACGGCTTCTCGGTGGAAAAGCCGAGCACCATGAAGGAGACCAGCTATAGGCCCCTTAGAGGTCAGTGTTTTTATCGAGGATTATTGGGTGTTCTAGTAAGTAACCAGCTAACCAGATCTCAAGTGGACTGGTAGTAGGTAGACTTCATCCTTCGCTTTCTCATCACGCGTGATCGAGGTCAAGAACAGGCCTGACAAAACACTTGTTTTTTTTCTAGCCTATATTGTAACACTGCTGGGCAAAAGCCTCCCGAATAGCCTTCCACTCATCCCTCTGTGTGGTTTTCTCCGTCCAATTTGGCAAAAACACTTCTAGGTCGTCACGCCAGCGTTTTCTAGGCCTCCCTCGGCGACGACATTAATACAGCACAGTAAATCGGGCATCTAGTTTTTAGACCACACGCTCTGCAGCCGTGTTTTAAATAAAAAGTATTAAAAACTGCATTCATATGAGTTGAGGAAATCCCTAAATTATCACTAATTTTTTTATTCATCATGTTTGATTGTTTAAAAACCGGTGTTGATATCGATTTTGATTATTCTTCGATACGCGAGATTTCGCTTGCTGATTTAATTTCTATCTTTTATTTTGTTTTAAGGCACATACAACCACATGATGATATCGCTAACCCCGCCAAACGCGACCGCTGACATACAATACGCCGAGGTGCTCACTCTGACTGGACGCACACTGTTCGAACTACCCCTTAAGCGGATAGATACCAACGTGTATATCGCTGATCCGTTTATACCACCTGTCGAGTTCTTTTATATCGCTGTGAGTTCAATTTTGATCTTTAGTTCTGTTACTATAAGACTGGATTCAGTTACCACTTCCTGTTGGAGATGGTGCAACTAAACGACTTCAGGCGATTTGAATGCTTGAAAACTTACCCTAGCCGGTAGCTTATAGTGCGCGCGGAACTAGTTGGCCGCGCCTTAGGTGGCGACAGGGGTGAGGGGGCGGGTTGCCTACAGCTCGCAATGCACAGGAGACTATAATTAGACAGTGATGACCAATCTCGAGATATCGTGAACAATAATTGTTCAATTTAGTGAAAAGAATACATAAATAAATAACAAAAACAAAACTAAGGCGCGGCCAACTAGTTCCACGCGCACTATAATCAATCGTACTTCATCCTGATGACACAATGTATTGTGGTGGACAGATCTAGCTGAAGTACCTGTACATCATCGTCATCATCATCACGCAATGACCCCAAGGGTTAGGCATAGGTGCACGTAATACTTAGTGTCAGTACACCCACATTTTATCAGTTGCCTATTTTTAAGTGCCTTATTACATGGAACGAGCCTATCAATAACCGGGCACAAATCTAGAAACCATGACTGCTATTGAAAAATGTTTAATACTTTGTGTAACTTAATGCACGAGTTGTGAATCAAACCCAGAACGTCATGCTCTGTAGTCCACTTCGTCACGGTTGCAACCACTAGACTAACTAAAACACTTTTAGTCACCGAGATTCAGTCACCAACAAAGTTGGGTTAATTAATCGGGCCGATAAATCGTTTTATGTTATACATATTTAATAAAAAAATCTCGTTAATTTTCAGATAAATGGTCAGGATCAGTATAAACAAGATTTAAGAAGGATTGGAGCAACTGCTATTCAGGCACAGTTACCAGGTAAAGAGCCGAATTTTATTTTTCTGTAAAAAATGCATTTCTTACTAAGTCCACAGGTTTGGGCATTTTCAGTCTAAAATTCTTACATGAGGCATGTGTAAAATGTAATCAATAAACTTTTATTTCAGATGTCCCATATCTAAGTGCACCCCGAAAGGTATGTAAACGTTTTTTATTACGCACTATCTTTTGCCCTCGGCTTCGCTCACGTTCGCTATAATCGGGGATAAAGTAACTTCTCATAAATGAAAGAATCTTCAGATTCATCGTTTTAGCGTCGGTGCCCCCTCCACCCATTTTTTTTAAAATAATATGGGATATTATCAAATGACTCCCGCCCTGGGCGGAGCGGAAGGGAGTGTCAAACTTCTACTGACTAAAAACCACCCATGTTCCTTCTTAGCCTTTTGTGTCGAGGCCGCGGTATCTCTTTCGAACAACCTGCAGCCCCGACACCCTTGCCCCATCCTCCCTGTTTGTATTCTATGTATATTTCCAGGTGGAAGCTCATTCACATGCGCGCGTAGTACTGTCGTGTAACGTGGAGAGTTTGGTCCCGGTCACTGCCATGTGGACCAACGACGTGTCGAGGATAAATCAACAGATATCTAGCTTGTAAGTTTAACTCCAGATTCAGTTTTTATTTGTTATTTTACATGGAGTTCTCGGCTAAATAATAACAGCCGCTCAGGTGGATCTTCAGGTTAAGCCGTGCTTGCCTAGGTTGGTCCGTAGGTGGGTGGGCTTTTATCTGTGCCTCGGAATACACGTTATTATCCACATTCATACTCACAACTTTCCTCATTCCCTACTTAGCTCTACTAGAATCATCACTACATTTTAAAACAAAGTCCTCTGCCGCGTCTGTCTGTCTGTTCGCAAAACTTAAAAACGACTGTACCAATTTTCATGCTGTTTTTACAATAGATAGAGTGGATCTCGAGGAAAGTTTTAGTATATAATTTGACCGACACTCACGTTCAATCTACCTTCAGCAGTTTGTCAATGCTTATGTCTTCTCACTTTGGGAACATGCTTTTGCCCTTTAGTGCGACAGTAATACACTAATAATTGATATGTCCTTGATTTTCAGACAAACCACATCCATAGATTACGTGATTGAGAACATGAGTGAGGAACACGTTGGGATATACAGATGTGTCGCACACAACGTCGCGGGAGTTAGCAAGACTACCACAGAACTAACACTTATAGGTAGATATTGTGAAATCATTGCTAGCTATTTTTGCTTTTAAAAACATTCGTTTGTAATCCTCGAACGGTTGGGCAGAAGTTTACCTTATAGTAGACCCATATTTATCTAGTTATGTTTAAGTGCCATGTGAGGCCCAACGCACACCGGCGGAGGCACGGCGAAGATACTGTGTGTGCGATGTGCGTTGGGTCTAAAGGGGCAAATCGAGACTCAAGAAGAAAAGAATCGAACTCAAGAGAAACAAGAAGCTTACAATTATAAACGGACCTTAATTTTTTAACGTTTTCACAACAGGAACGAAGTTTTACTTGATTTTGAAGAAGCTATCCATCATTTTCTGAATTTGTTATGTTCCAGTGGAACCCCCACAGGTCACAATAGAGCCTGGCAACACTACGGTAGAGACAGGCGACAATGTTACCATATCCTGCACCGTGTATAGTGAAGCGCTGTTGTTAGAGAACCGACTGCTCTACAACGGCACACTGACACACTATGGTATGTAGATGTACGGAACTCCTACCGCCTTATTAATAAAAATAGTTAAACCTGGTTTAACTTACGCTTGGTTTATCTCGCATGCCGTCTCACTTCAATAATATTCAAAAGAAAGTGACGGCATGCGAGATAAACCAAGTCTAAGTTAAACCAGGTTTAACTATTTTTATTAATAAGGCGGCTGTAATCTAGGGCTTTTTTTATATTTGGGGGGGCGCCACACTATTCCCAAATCGAATCAACAGTGATGACCACCAGTGCAGCGCCGAGACAATGAAGGTAGACGAAGTCCCAGAGAAACAATTTGGCTATCTTGGATCAACGATCGATGCAACGAAATTAATCAGAAAAGAATAGCCCAGGAGTAGGGAAAACATAATTTCCGGTTTCCTCCATATATTCCAAGAGCACACAGTACAGATCTCTTCGCTTCGGGCTTCGGGCATCATCGGGTTTCTTCGTAAATATGATGATGAAATCCAATTAGAACGTTGTAACAGCCACCCAAATTACCAAGATCGCGAACAAATAAGTTTTTGTCTTAATAAACAATAAGTTTTGTCCTACATAATTTATACGTTTCTCCTTTTACCTTTTATAGATATTACTTGATCCTTTTTCTTGGAATAATTAATTGATTATTGCCCTAAAAAAATGTCTTGTTGCCAATAAAGTGTTACAAAATTATAAATGACTTTTTTACAGCTATTGATATAAACAAGGACCCGAACATAGAAGGAGTGTATACGTACAATAAAACTATACAAATCGGTGAAAAAGATGGCGGACGTTTCTCCTGTGTCGCGGCTAACAGAGGTATGTAACCAGGGTCATGTTTACACTGGGCACGTACCCAGGGCTCCACTATCCAAGGGCTCTCAAGTTCCTGTAGCTATCAAAGCTAGAGGCTGTCAAAAGAAACCAGGCTCGCTCCGCTCGCTCTTCTGTGTAGCTGTTTAGCATTTAGTAAGTCAATAGATGATAAAGCATGTATTTTAGAGGCTTAGAACTTTAAATAAAACACAAAAAAAAAGTTGTACTTGGCTTTAATTAATATTAAAATATATCCTTTCCAGGCGGAAAAATCATCCAATCAACACACATACAAACAGTATCAAACCCTACAGCCCAAATATTAGGCCCCCACACACTATCAAAGCAGATAAACTCGGACTTCCAACTTGTGTGTACTGTGGAGAACGCGGCGAGAGTCGTGTGGAGCGCGCCTAACGGGGCCGTGGTGACGTCACGTGATGTCAGTGGGAACTCAAACGATGTGTTGGATGTGAAGAATGTTACTGAAGATGGGGAGTGGACGTGTGCGGCGATCAGGGGAGCTCGTAAAGGTATGTGCTGCGTTGAAGGTGTAAACGAACCGTTCACGAGGCTATCAACTACATTCTGGACACCAAAATAAGTAAAAAATATATAAATATCTGAGTAAAAAATATAGCTGGGAAAGATTTTTTAGGAGTGAATCACGGTTTACTGAAGGACTCAATGAAACGCGCTTAAAACATTGTGCCGATGGATGCATTGAATAGTACTTTTGAAACATTGGCCTTCAACATTTCCGTAACTTGAAGGGTCGCAGGTATGATCCAGTACAAAAAAATATCATGATGCGTTAAAAAAGGGTATTTTAATACCTATTTATTAATACCCTTGCCAATAATGTTCCTACTTTTTGAACACAGGTCAGATCTTATTCAGAGAGGGCTGTCATTCGCTACACGGGCCGAGTGCCGATTGGTTGTTGTCTTCAATTCTTTGGTTCTTAGATCAGATAATGGATTCATCTTAGAACCTACATCAAAGCGTTCAAGGGTTCGCGTAACTTCCACAGATTCCTCTGCAGTCTTTTACTAAAAGATGATGGCTACAATATTATCATTTGATGTATTTCAGCTTCAGACGCAGTCCAGACGTCGGTACTAATAAAGCCGGTGGTGAGTATAGTGGGGTCGCGGAACATCAGTATAGTGCAGGGCACTGTGATCGAGGTGACGTGCGAAGTGCGAGCCAAGCCGGCGCCCAGGATCCTGTGGCATCGGGAGACTGACGCCTTCCTGAATAACATGGTGAGTAGACCAGAATTATATAATCAGTACAGACTACAGAAATCACTTCCCCTTTTTTTGAGGAAGGGAATTCATCAAATGACTCCTCCCGCTCTAGGTACTGAAGGGAATGTCAGACTCCTGCTGACTAAAAACCACCCATGTTCCTTCATAGCTCTTTGTGTCCGGGGCAGCGCTATCTCTTTGGAACAGTCCCAGGCAGGTGTCGGCCCTTGCCCCTGCAATGTTGCTGATATCTCTTTGAGGCGCGCGTGGAACACGAACGCCGTCGACACAGCCTGTCGTCGTCATTAATTTTACCGCATTTGGGTGATTTGCAATTTTGGTGGGCGTTTTGCAATGATGGAGGCGCAATCATTTATTTACTTTTCGTAGAAGAACCTTCCTTCTTTCCTTCCTCCTCGATAACTCTTTGGAATATTTCAGTTCAAAGTTTAAATTGAAAATCACCTAATAAAAATTAGTAATCACCCATTTATCGCATTGTGTTATCCTGTAATGGTAGATCAGATGTAATTACCTAGATAAGCAAATAATTAAAATAATATCCCAAGTATTTATGCAAGGTATGTTTGACATATTTAGATAATCCAAGTCAAACCGAACGTGTACCGAAGTATTTTAAGACTGAACTCGACCGCGGAAGCCGTCAACGCTACTTACTTCTGTTTCGGAGAGAATTCGGAAGGCATTCATCAGGACAGTCTCGTTGTCAACGTTAGGAGGAAGATGACGCTGTTGCAAGGGTTTACAGGTAACTATCACCACGTCTTTAGTAGTTTAAGGAACGCCGCGGTGTTTAAAGGTCGTAGAAAAGGCATCCCCTGACCAAAATGGTTAGTGTGTCTGGTAGGCAAATGCTCCACTGTTAATAATATTTTTTTTATGGTTTTGCTCTTTTAATGTGTTCCGTGATTGCCGACTGAGATACGTAATACTCAAAAATGATAAAACCTTACTTTTGACTAGGTCTTGGGCTTAGACAAAGACATAGTTGTTACGGTTGTTACAGAAGAATGGTATTGATCACGACATATCATATTGACCTTGTTCTGTTCTGTCTCCTGCTGATATGAAGGGAAGTGGAAATTATGTTGCGGAATCCAAGACAGTTATTCAAGATAGTAATTGTTTCTTTGAGATTTTGTCGAGCTTCATTGCTTCATTGCTTCAGAGCTTTTCTGGGCGTGTTGTGTTTAAAACTATTATGAAATAGAACTTACCTCAATGTTACCAAGTGTAAGGCCGCGGTTCCACTGAGGCGGAGTGGAGCGGTGCGGAGCGAGGCTGAGCTGTGAAAAGAGGTAGGTGTTTTATGTGTTGTTGGGTTCCAAGCCATGTGATTGGTGAATCGCGGCACAGCTCGTCTCCGCTCCGCCTCAATGGAACCGCAGCCTAAACATATTACCTATTGCTCGGAACCTCAGCTGTTTAATTTTCCAGACCAAACCGTCCAGCTGTACTACCAATTGGAACTACACTGTGTCATCGACTCTGATCCCCCTCCCCGCACTACTTGGTACCACAACGGTACCGAACTGGCCAGCGGTACCAACGTGCATATATCTGAAGATAACTCGACTGTCTACTTGAAGAGAATTGACTTTAATGATTTAGGACCGTATGTTTGTCGAGCTGATAATGGATATGAGAATTTGACGGTGGAAGGAAGTGTTAGCGTCACTGGATTGGGTGAGATATTGCTTTAATATTTTTATTGTCACTACATTTATAAAACAAAGTCCTTCGCCGGTTCTGTCTGTCTGTTCGCTATTAACTCAAAAACTACGTCATCGATTTTCATGCTGTTTTCGTCAATAAATAGAGTGGTTCTCGAGGAAGGTTTTAGTATATAATTTGACTAACATCCACGTGGGCGATGCCGCGGCCGGGCATTAGCTAATTGACAAGTTGGTGCTACATATAATAGAAAAACCATTTTTACCTACTACGCCAAAATATAAAAAGAGGAGTGTTTTATGTTTGAAGTGTCTCTCGGTGTCTGTCTTTGGCATCATACCTCCTAAACGAATGAACCGATGTTGATTACGTTTTTTTGGTAAAGGTTAAAGTCTCCAGAGTTGCATTATGAATGCCCATGAATAACCGTTACCAATTTTTGTTACAGTTTTTTAGTTGTTACCAATATTTGTACCTACGTATATACCAGCAAAGGCCTACCAATAACCCGGTGAAGGTTTTGGGCTTCCACTGGATGCGAGACGCACGAGACCGGTCAATGTGGCGACACTTAAGGGAGGCCTATGCCTAGCTGTGTACGTCTTTCGGCTGAAATGATGAAGATGTTTATTTATTACTTTTCTACTTTTTCCAGCGTCACCCGTATTGTCGAAAGAGCCAGCTACAATAACTGCGCGCGCGGGTCGCCCTACTTTAATCACATGTAGGTGAGACTATGTATCGTTGTAACTTATATCCATACTTCATTATCCTGCCTCTATCACAATTTATTTTGGATCATTGTAGTATTTCTACTTCCATACTTCTGTTTTACTCGTCATCTAAGTTGTCACCTCCTTTCTAGCTATATCATCCTTCACACCGTGCTTCACACAGTCCAGCCATCGTTTCTTTGTTGTCTTTCTCTTCTTAGCCATCCGTTCATACTCAAAACTTATATGTACAGTCGCCGTCAGATATATTGTAGCAGACAAGGTGACCAAATACTTCTGAACAATTTAAAATGTCACTAAGTTCCATACACCACAAGTTACCATTAATATATGAACATTCATTACTTCATTAATATCTGAGCAGATGCTCGTCAATAATTTCTATACACACAACTAACCAAAAATATCTGAACAACAAGTATAGATACACTTAACGCCTGTGAGTGTTCAGATTCAGTTCGTTACTGCGTGTTATAGAAGACGAACCAAAAACGACTATCGTCTTGACTATCTGTGGTTTGTCCAGTCATTTGTTAGTTTCGAGCTTGGTTGTTTTGGAAGTGTCCAGATATTTTTGGTTAGTTGTGTGTATAGAAATTGTACTCTCTGCTCTCAAAAATGGTGAAGGAAAACATGGTGAGGTAGATAGATTATAGCATTTATTGCCCATTCCCTCTCAAAAATTAGAGTGTCCCAGCAGTGGGAACATTAATAGACTGATGATAATGACATTATAACTTAATGATATTCATATTTCATACCATT
The DNA here is from genome assembly GCA_949775195.1 of Diarsia dahlii. Classification (NCBI taxonomy): domain Eukaryota; kingdom Metazoa; phylum Arthropoda; class Insecta; order Lepidoptera; family Noctuidae; genus Diarsia; species Diarsia dahlii. The sequence goes on along the minus strand of OX459197.1, from coordinate 19,970,149 downwards.
ATTATAGAGTTGATAATCACTCTTTTTTCCAAGTTGTCCATTTTCAACTCTATTTCAATTAAAATTTAGTTCATCATCAACATTTCAATGAATATTCTATTTAATTCCTACAATTAAAGCACTAATTCCTTTTTCATTACATTCCAGTATCCTCAGAGGCAACCCAGAGTCTTCCATATCCTGGCAGTACAAACAGGCATCAGCTGAAAACTTCACTGTTCTACCACAAGACGTGATAACAAATGACAAGGATATAACTATATCTAATACTACAGTAGACCATGTGGGGGTGTATCGTTGTGTGGCTCTCAATGTGATCGGGAAGGACCAGTATGACGTCAGTTTGGTCGTTCAGTGTAAGTTTTTTTTTACTTTTTAATATAGTGGTCGACACCTTCTAATACATCCAGAAGGCGGCGCGGCAGACCTCGTAGAAGATGGCGTGACGATCTGGACAAGACTTCCGACCATTGGTCCACATTATCCTTATGTCGAAACAAGTGGAAGTCATGGGGAGAGGCCTTTGTCCAGCAGTGGGATGGTGCAGGCTATCAGTGTTGGTAATACAGTGGTCGAAACACAATACTGCCCTCCAAAACAAATGTAGCTGTCGTGGCTCAAAAGGCTGCCCGACTGAAATGAGACTGAATCAGGGTCGTGGCAGGCCACGAAGGAGATGGCGAGACGAACTAGTGACCTACCATGACTTCTTAAGGCAGGATTGTTTTAATTTTATTTCAGTGTGGAAAAGACATGGCGCTCTGTCACTTGACTAAACTAACTTGAGGGGATTTTTAAAATTTCAACATTCCGTATAAACTTATTAAAGTTTGCGCCAGTGATTCGTGCAATAAGAACACTGAATAGTGTGTCTCGGGGTTTAGACATATTTTCTTGTTCTTTGGCGGAATTTCAGAGGGTACCACTCAGTATGTTTTCCACTGTAAAACTTGTGTTTCTACCCAGACCCGTTACATGGGATTGGGCTATTAGTAATTTACGACTACTTTTGTTAGCTTGGGTCTTACCTGTTAAAACAAATGTATGTGTTAATGAATAAATAAATAATAAACTGGGCAAGTTCGGTTAGGACTCGAAAGAGAATGCCCATACTTAAATATGAATATACCCTTTCAGATCCACCACGCTTCGACAAATCCCTAGACGGAGACAATGAACCTCGACAAATAAAGCTAGGAGAGACAGTGAAGTTGTCCTGCGAGGCGCACGGCTTGCCTCCTCCTATCACAGTGTGGACTAAAGATACGCAACCGATCGTGTTTACTGACAACTTGTAAGTAAGGTGTTCTTTGTGACTTGACTATACTTTTTTGCTGGGGAGTTTGTTGAAACGCCTTTCCTCGTGTTTTAGCTGGGAAAAAGAAGGCTACTTACACGAGGAAAGGCGTTTTAAAAGGATTAGTTTTAGTTTTGACGTTCAAATAGTGCTGATTATCAACCTTTATGATCTGTTTTTTTTTTTTTTGTGGGTGGGAATTTATCAAAAATTTCGCTCTGGGCGGATCGAAACGGAGTGACATAAGACTTCTGACTAAAATCCTCCCATGTTCCATTATAGCCGTTTGTGTTCCGACGCCGCGGTACCTATCTCTTTCGAACAACCCGCACCCTAATTTGAATAAATGACTTTGTTTTTTTTTTATTTCGATTTTGACTACTGTATTTAAAAGTAGTGTTATAAAATTATAAAGTTGGAACTTTGACCTTTAATATCATCGCTGCTAGAAGGCCCAGTATGGCCCGGAACAAAAAAAATATCACTTCAACGGGAAGAAAAGTGCCTTTCGGCTTCGGTAAGAGCCTTTTTACACCCATTATTACAACCAGTCTTACCAAAAGGTATCGTATTACCCAGTATTAAGTGGGTTTTGTAGGACAGATAGGCAGTCGCTCCATGTAAAATACTGATATCCAGCTGAATCCGGTTAGACTTGAAGCCAATCCCAACATAATAGGCAGATGATGATTTAATTGTTTTGTACAGGTTACTGACTAATAACAGCGAGTTAGAAATAAAGAAGACATCTGCTTACGACTCCGGAACTTATACGTGCAACGTAACAAGCGCCGTCGGCTCCACGCATAGAAACTTTACACTCGCCGTATACGGTAACTAAAAAAAAAAAACTATTATTTGTTCAACAGATCATCATCATCCTCCTCTCTAGGAGAGGGATGGGCTATAATCTACCACGCGGGCCCAGTGCGGATTGGTAGATGCCACATGTCTTCAAATTGTTGTTGTAGAATGCCGATTTCCTCACGATGTTTTCCTTCACCGTTTTGAGAGCAGTGGTGATGAAATAAATTGTACAAAGTAATGTGCCCGCCTGGGTTCGAACACATGATTTGCTGTTCGTAAGTCGGGACCTCCACCACTGGGCCACTGCTGCTTGGTTAATATTATTCAAACCGACATAAACCTACGACTTTTCCCTATGCGGGCAAGCAGTAACTACAGAATGCCATCAGCTACCTTATGAGAGCATGAGCATGAGGTTCGTTCCTAAGTTCGCTTCCGGGGTAGGGCAAATGAAAGAAGTTTTTCCACCAGGAAATTCTCAGTAGCAGCCTGGCCCAGGAGTCTGGATTTGTGCCCGGTTGATGGCAATAGGCTCACCCGCTATTACACGGTGCCTAAACATAACTGGCGGTATGTGGATGTACTAATAGGAACACCTCTGCTTAACCATTCGGGATTACAGGTATGATGTTATGTTATATGTTATTATGTGTGTGCGCAAGCACACTGCACTAACCTCTGAAAAGTTGTTTCTAGTTTGGCTAGGACAATGCAGGCTTGAATCACCTTATTTTCTGATAAAAAGATGATTCCATGCTTTGGAAGGCACGTCATCTTAAGCCGGTGGTCCCGGCCGCTAAATGGTAGTCGTCAAACCATGTCAGAGGCCCTTGCGGCGGTTTAGAAACTCTGACACTAGGGTGTGTGGGGTCGTTATACCTTACTGCCCACATGATCAGAAGAAGGAGAAGTGTGGCAAGCCGACACTCGCGAAACTCTCCAACCACAACCAACAGCGCCAGGTACTCTCTGGGCCACGTGGCTATCATACCACCAGCTTTTCAACCAGCTTTCTCAAGCAGCCAGGATTTTCAAGTAAGAATTTCTTAGTAGTAGTTCAACTCCGAACTACTACTAAGAAATTCCTACTTGAAAATCCTCCTATCACTTAAGGCCCGACCCGGGAATCGAACCCCACAGGCTCAGCAGCCACAGCGACGGCAACGAACCATATAAAAATGTCTAAAGTTCAAGTTAATAAATATATACGAGAACTTGTTTTATTTTAACTTTCAGACCCGCCGACAATATCAGCAACCTCGTCCGAGCCTATAGAAGTACTGGAAGGACAGCGCGTAGAACTGCCCTGTTCAGCTAAAGGAGTGCCCACGCCTATCGTGGACTGGACACTCAATGGAGAACCGATTGCTGGTCACAGGCAGTACGTGGACGAGGATGGGTTGAGGTTAGCATCAACAAAATCGAAGCATTTATTTCAAGTAGACCATATATTGTCCTATTGCTAGGCAAAAGCCTCAAGCAAATTCCTTCACATTTTATAAGAACAACCGTAACAACCCGTTTGGACTTGTTTATAGTCGCCCTGCTCGTTAGCAGGGCGACTATAAACAACCCTAAAAGCGTGTAAGCAGCCTACAAGCGTGTAGTAGCAATACAAGGATCCCGTCGAGGCTGCGGGTTGTTCGTAAGAGATGCCACGTCCTGGACACAAAGGGCTAAGAATTAACATGGGTGGGTTTTAGTCAGTAGAAGTCTGACACTCCCTACTGCTCTGCCCAGAGCGGGTTTTTTTTTTTTTTTTAAACGTTGCCCCACACTAGGAATTTCTCCTGTGTCGTGGGTGCGTTCACAAACATTTAAACTCACATACACAAATACCCAGACCCGGAACAACTATCTGTAGGTCATACAAATATTTGTTCCGTGCGGGGATCGAACCCGCGACACGCAGCGCAGCAGTCCATTGCTTGAGCCACTGCACCAACCGTGCCGTCAAAGGAGTCATTTGGTGACTTCTCACCCCAAAAGAAAGAGGATATACAAGGATTAATTTATCCATGTGCGAACCACCTGCTATTCTAATAGAAACTATCGTTTATTTCACACTTACACCTGTATTTATAAACAAGTCATTACTATTACTTGAGTAAATGTCATTGTTTAAGATACGATTTTTTCTCTGTAGTTTAGTAATTACTTAATGTTAGAACTATCAAACGTTAGAATTCTTAGTTTTGCTTTCATTGACTGTTCTAACTTCGTTTAAATTCTTGCACACTGCATAAAAATATTTGCATAAGTAATTACTCAAGTCCAAGTAATTAATAATAATAATAATAATATTCCACAACTATCACACAACGCCATCTAGTCCCAAGCTAAGCAGAGCTTGTGTTATGGGTACTAGACAACTGATAAACATACTTATATATTTCTAAATACATACATATTATAGATAAATTACACCCAGACACAGAACAAATGATCGTGCTCATCACACAAACATTTGTCCTGGGTGGGAATCGAACCCACGACCTCCGGCATAGCAGTTAGGGTCACTAACCACTAGACCAACAGGCCAGTCAAATTACTAATAAATAATTACTTTGACTTGACTATAAATACGGGGGTTAGAATACAGAAAACAATACTTATCACAACTTGAATTTTCCAGATTTGTGGCAAACTTGACTGATTTCGGGGAGTACGTGTGCACGGCTAAGAATGTATACGGCATCACATCAGTCACCTACACGCTACATGTTTGGGGTAAATATTCAGTATCAGTACAAAAGTATAAAAGTCATTCAATGGGATTAAATATTAAAAGAACTAATAAAGGGTTGTATTAATGATTTTAAAATTAGTAAGCTAATTGAACCATATTTGGCGGTCGCAAATTAGATGTGGTTATTACAAGTGGCAAAAAACGTAAGTAAGTATTTCGATGGCTACCCCGGCTTTCACCTATAATCTAACCTGAAACTATCCTTACAGAAATCCTAACTATCCTAACTAATATTATAAATGCTAAAGTAACTCTGTCTGTCTGTCTGTCTGTCTTTGCTTCACGCCTAAACTACTAAACCGATTTGTGTGAAATTTGGTACAGACATAGTTTGGAACTTGAGAAAGGACATAGGACAGTTTTTTTTTTTTTTTTTTCGCGAGATAAACCAAAAATCTGCCGGAAGTCACTATTCCACGCGAACGAAGTCGCGGGCAAAAGCTAGTACTAAATAAAACTATAAAGCTCTGGAACGCGCTACCGCTTGGGATTAAAAAGGCCGAAAGCAAAATGGCTTTCAAAAGAGCAGTTCGGAAGTACTTCTTAAAATCGGACTAAATTGCTAATAATCAAATCTCTTAGACTGTTTTGTATGTACTAAAATATATATTAGTTTATTATATTCTGTCTGTATCTATAATAATAATATGTATTAGTATGTACCTATTTATGTATATCGATTTATTTTACAAAATAGTTTTCTCCTTATTATAATTTTTTTTTGTACTCTACACAGTGCTGTCTTATTTGACCCTAAGGTTGACTGGTAGAGAATGCCTTGTGGCATTAAGTCCGCCTATGTATCGCTATTGTACATGAAGTTTAAATAAATAAATAAATAAAACTGGGTGTCCAATAAAAGTTTGAACATAACATCACGCCTATAATCCCCGAAGGATTAGGCAGAGATCGTCGATCGACTACGTATTGGTACACAACATTCCGCCAGTTACCTTTAAGTCCCGTGTAATAAGGGGCGAGCCTATTGCCATTAATCGGGCTCAAATCCGTGGCTGCTACTGAGGAATTCCTAATGGAAAAACCCAATAATACTTTGCCCGACCTGGAAATCGAACGCAGCACCTCATGCCAAGCAGTCGACTACGACCAATAGACCTAGAATAGAGAAGAGGCAGACAAAAGTTTAACTTCTTTTTTTTTTCAGTACCTCCATACATAGCACCTCCGTTGCAGAACTTAAAGGAGGTTGTACTCGGTTCTAACGTTTCGTTACAATGTGACGGCATCGGGTTCCCGATACCGAGCATTCTCTGGCAGTTCCAGGGCGAAATACTTACTGAAAATACTACGGAAATAAGGTGAGGAAGAAATCGCAGCATTGAAATCAGAAACCCGTTAGTCTGTGTTATAATTTAGTAGATTTAGGTGAAGATTTAGTCACCTTCGTTACAGGTTTACAACCCTGTATAAAAATAAGTACGATACACAATCGCTTACATTTTTCTTCGGTTAATTAAAAAAAAAGTCATTCCATGCAATTGAACTCGTAGATTTTGCACTTTTTGTAGAAAACAGCTTGCTTGCCCATATTTCGCTTAGTGCCCTTAGTGCGCTGTAACTAACTGCCGCACTCAGAGAGCTTTAATGATTACTTAGGCCATCACTAAGTAAAGGTTTTGACAGTTTTTGTATGACAAAACTGCCAAAACCTTTACTAAGATCTCTGAGTGCGGCAGTTAGTCTAAAGTTTTACACTCTGCCTGGAGGCCAAACACTCGAGGCATCTACAGGACTGTCATGTTAAGCAGAAGCCAGCCTCATAGGTTCACCTGCCCCCGTAGCATGGCGATTCTATCTCTATTCTACCAAGAACAGACAGATTTTTCCAAACAATTTGACATGAAACCTTGACACAATCTGTCATTTTGTCTTCTTCTGTCGACAAAACCCGTTTCTTCGGTGGTCATGCTAAGCCGGCTGGGAGATGCCATGAAGAAAAAAATGTCTTTAGCGAATTATGAAGCAATAATTGGCCCTTAATATTTTATTTTCTCCTTCCCACAAGCACTTTTTCTGTTATTTATAGTATGTATATGTATCCCTTGAAGGTGGATGGACTATGTAAAGGATGGTATGGCAAGAAAGTACGACTAATAGAGAAGTATGCAAGAAGAAGACATGTTGCGCGGACCCTAAATGAATTGGGAGAATGATCCTGAAGATCATGTCAAAAATTCAATTTATTTTTCTAGTTTCAATGACATCGGCAACATCTACATATCGAACGCGAGTGCTGAGCACGAAGGACTGTATGTTTGTATCGCTGAGAACAATGGGGGAGTTGCCGAACAAACTACCTTCATTAAAATATATGGTACTGTATTAATTGTCATTTAATTCCCGCGTTATTCGCACTAACAAGTCAACTCAACAACAGTATTTTTGAAGCTGAAGGGTATCTGACCCTCACCTAATCCTCACGAAGCCTAGGGTTATCATGAATAACCTCGACCACGGCTCGAGCCCGTCCTTCGAGCCGGATTCTGAATGATCCTTGGCGCCGAGCTAGCCTCACGAGTGTGTGTGTAAGTGTGACATGTTTTAAAACCAAAATTTTGAAGACAAGTGACATCTGCCAACCCGCACTGGGCCCGCATGGTGAATTATAGGTAGCCCACTCCCTCTCATAGTCTCATTTATTTATTTAGGGATAAAAACAGTAGTACAAAACGTGTTATACACTAAATACAACCTTAAAATAATGAGAGAGGCCAGAGTCCCAGCAGAGTGGGAACATTATAGGGTGATTATGCTATACTTCAAAAATCTAGATACTCCCCAACATTTTAGACGTATTTGGAGCAAGAATTTGGCCTCACAGCATTTTTTTGTTTTACAGAGCCTCCAAAAATTCTGGAAGACAACTACACTGGGCCGTATTTAGCCACTGATATGGACACGGTGCTCACTGTCACCTGTCAAGCTACAGGCAAACCTAAACCCTATGTCGTATGGTCAAAGGACGAGTTTTATTTGAATAACGGTATGTACTTATTGCTAGTGGCATTTTGAGGACTATAAAGACGTGGGACAGACGAGGGACTAATGTCGGAGTCGTAAACGATCTATTTTGACGGGCAGAAAAAGTAATTGACCGTCAGAATGGATCGTTTACAACTGCATCCATCATGGTAAATTATTTTCCTTCAAGCTTGTTGCCTCGCCTTTTTGTCAATGTTCTACATCTGACTGCGAATTTGAACAAACTGCACATCACATTTTATGGGAGTGTAGGCTTTGGCAGAATGAACGTAATATTATGTTAAATAGTGTACAGGTTACATCAAGAGTTATTTACTATACAGACCTTGTAGAAACTAGAACAAATTTCTGTGCGTTCAAGCATTTTTGTCATACCTATTATTGGAATCAAATATAACAGCTCACAACTTAGGACCCAGTAATATTAATGACAATAATATCCGTGGTGCTAGGTTACTGGGCTTATCCCAGTTGTATACGTCCCTGTGTGCCTGTTGGCCTTGTTCTGTTCTGTCTCCTGCTGATATGGAGGGAAATGGAAATTATGTTTTTTCTCAAAAATGGTATGTAATGTTGCCATAACATCTCTAAAAAGTATCCAGAAAGTGAACTTTACCGGAGACTTATTCACAACTGTCCAGTAAGAAGCGAGATTTTAAACTTGGAATCTCCTACTGTCCAGTAAGTAAGTATGTAATTTACTTACTGGACACTAGGTCATCCTCTTTAGATCTGTTTAGAAAAAAAAACATAGTAGCAGACACAGATTAGAGTTTAGCCATTATAACATGGTTTTAAAAGGGAGGTTCCAAATGTATATCTATCTCTCTTTTTGGTATGACATTTTATGAGATACATATATTTTTGGAACCTTAAACAGCCATTTTATACGTTGCGTTTTGTACTTAGTAATGTTGTAGAAGTATAGTGTGGGATTTTATGATTGTATAAAATTTAGTAATTTCAGTTTATTAAAAAGTTTTTTCTAAAGTTGTTTCCTAAACTGCCTCGTTGGTCTAGTGGTCGCAAGCTCGACTGCAGAGCGTGAGGTCCTGGGTTCGATTCCCGGGTCGGCCAAAAAGTGCTATTGTGTTTCATTCACATAATTATGAATGTAACCTTCAATATTAATTAAACGATTTTGTTGTTGAATTGAATTTTTAAAATTAAATTTTAAATTTTTAATTTTTTTTTTTTTTAAATTGATTTTTTGAGAAAAGCATTATACAAACCTCAACCAGTAAGAAAGCCATCCTGGCCTCGTATATAACCAGACCTCACCTGCGGTTCGGTCCGGTTAACTCATACTTGGCCAGGAAGGCTTACTTACTGGATTCTGCAGTAATGTACTATTTCCTACTCCTCCGTTATTCTTTTCTGATTAATTTCATTGCGGTATCCAAGACAGTTAAATCGCTTCTCTGGGACTTCGTCGAGCTTCATCGTCTCGGCACTTTTCTGTGGTCGCTACTGTTGATTCTGACTAACAGGAGTTACAGTGGTTTGGGAATAGTGTGGCGGGCTTGTCACAATTAAAAAAAACTGCATCCAATACGAAGACTACAAGTACCGCGTACAAGATTTAGAGTTAGAATAACCGAGTACATCGCACAAAAGTTCGACTCAGTCCCCGAAAAAATAACAACTTACGTGTCAGGGCAAGGCGCATCATCGCATTATATAGCAGATGTTGGTCCACCTTCCATCTTGCCCTCTTAGTACGGTACCTTAGACTACTTTTATTTTAGATAAATATTTAGGTTTCCGTGCAAATAAATTAAAACCCATGATATGATCAACAGGTTCCGATTCAAATCGGGAAGTAATATTTTTATCTATAATAATAGCACTCGGACGAAGGTCACGGCCAACAGCTAGTAAAAAAACTTTTTAACAAAAAATAAAACCGACTTCAAAAAAAAAACACAAAAAAGTGCAAAATAAACTTTAGAAGAAAAATCAGTTTCTGAAGTCGGTGACTTTTGTTTGTTTGATTTCATTTTTTTGCCACCGACTTCAGAAACTGATTTTTCTTCTAAAGTTTATTTTGCACTTTTTTGTGTTTTTTTTTTGAAGTCGGTTTTATTTTTTGTTAAAAAGTTTTTATTTTTCACTTTTTAGTGGTTGACATGTTCATGGGTCAATGTGGACAATGTAGTTTTTTTTGAGTTTTGTTGATTTTTCAAAAACTGCTTGTCCGATTTCGATAAAGAATTATGGGACCATTTGGAAAGTATACCCTTTCCAAAAAAAAAAGAATTTTTCAAATCGGTTAGCAAGTGACGGAGTTATGCCCGAACAAACATGAAAAAAAAAAAATACAAACATCCGAATTGAGAACCTCCTTCTTTTTTTAGAAGTCGGTTAATGACATCACCCCTGTAATCCCCTAAGGGTTGGGCAGAGGTGCAACAGCTAGTTTTAAATCTAGACATGTAATATTTCAGATCCTCGCTACACCATTGACGTGGACGGTACTCTGAATATAAAGTCTCCGTCTGAAGACATGAGCGGCAACTATACTTGTACCGCAACTAACTCGGTGGGGGCGGTCAATAAGACGGAGCTTGTTGAAATATATTGTGAGTAATTAACTGTATTAAATAGCCTGTCATCGCGGAGGGTTAGATAGATTCGTCCCTAATAGCAACACCCATATTTCACCATTTGTATTTTTTTAAGTCCCCGCAGAGAACAAATATTTGTATGGCCTACAGATAGTTGTTCCGAGTTTAAATGTTTGTAAACGCACCCAAGATACAGGAAAGTGCAGGAAAAAGTTTTCAAAAGGACCTTACACAGATGGCTAATTGACAATCCGTTCTACGATATAAAGGAGTTTCTTGAGTTTAAATTTAAATAATATAATTTGACCTAATCTAAAAATCAATTGTGTGAATTCAATTATACCAATTCAATTACATTAATTCAATAAATTCAATTACATCAATTTAATCAATTCAATTACATCAATTTAATTCAATAAATTCAATTATATCAATGTAAAATTTGCATGTCATTAAACTATGATTGAGTATGTTGAGCTACTTATACAAAAAAATATATATACAGGAGGCGGGCCTACCATTGGGCATAAATCCAGACTCCGTGGTTGTTACTAAGAAATTTCTGATAGAAAAACCCATTAACTCTGCCTATCCCTCTTACCTGGAGAGGTCTGTAAAGTCCTCCAAGTGTTTAAATATATTCTTTTACTTAACTTCCCAGCCATCCCGACTCACATACAATCCGAAGAGACGCTGACCTCAGTGACTCTACTAGAAGGAACAAATGCGACCGTGGACTGCCCCATACGAGGCGCGCAAACACTCAAATGGTATAAGGTTCGATGTTACACTATAAAATTACAGAAACAATTTTAACTTAAAAATACATAAGTGCATATTTACGTACAGGCGGGGCGTCGCGCGGCGCGTGCTGCGTTTTTAATACAAACACATGGCGATGTATGAAAAAGTTAACGATTTCAAACGTCGATTTTACGAGAAGTGATTTTTCGCTCATTAGTTTAAAATGCAGTGTTTGTTGAGGTGAAACCGTCTCTCAATAAATTAATAAAAAACTGGCCAAGTGCGAGTCGGACTCGCACATGAAGGGTTCCGTACCAAAACGGTATGCTATAATAATTTATACAATTTCTTCTACGGGCCAATGAAACTTGACCTCTAGATTGTATAGGCGCTCATACGATTCAGGGACCAAATTATATTGGTTAATTGCTGTTTCCATCTGTTGTTTCCATCCAAGTTCAAAATGATTTTCCTAGAAAGTCCTTTTATAGTTCTACTTTTCAGATTTTTTTCATATTTTCTAAACTTATGGTTCAAAAGTTAGAGGGGGGGGGACGCATTGTTTTTTATTTTTGGAGCGATTATTTCCGAAATTATTGACATTATCAAAAAATGATTTCAGTAAACCCCTATTCATTTTTAAATACCTTTCCAACAATATATCACACGTTAGGGTTGAAATTAAAAAAAAAAATTACTTCCCACTTTACATATAGGGGGGCTATCCTAATAAAACATTTTTTTCCAATTTTTATTTTACCACTTTGTCGGCGTGATTGATACACATATTGGTACCAAATTTCAGCTTTCTAGTGCTAACGGTCACAGAGATTAAGCGAGGACGGACGGACGGACAGACAGACATGGCGAAACTATAAGGGTTCCTAGTTGACTACGGAACCCTAAAAAGCACGAGACGAGCCTTCTGCACACGCCGCGCGACGCCCCGCGTCTCCGTAACGAGCCTTAAGTATTTAACATAATATAATCCCCGTACGACCCCGAGATCACGAACGAGACGATCGGGATCGGTCAATGTGGTGACACCTGGGGGAGGACTATATCCAGCAGTGGACGTCTTTTGGCTGAAATTATGATAAGACCCTTGGTAAGACTGATTGTCAGATTTTCGGGTCACTGACTACTTGTAAGGACTGTCAAAGATCTACAAATGACGGCCGGGACCAACTGCATGAACGTGCTTTTCAAAGCACGGAGGAAACTCGGTATGTAACGGGTTGTCACCCATCCATGGACCAACCTAGGCAAGTGGAACTTAACCTGAATATCGATCCAAGCGGTTGTTATTATTTAGGTCCTCTCCACCTATCAAATATCTCCAGAACAAAGGCATCTTTATACGCTTGTGTAGTGACCAATGCTGTTGGTTCTGCGTACTCTAAAGTAACTCACACCAAAATACTCCTTCTGACTCTTAACATAAAGCCTTATTTCCTTTTCACAGAACGCCAAACTAATTTCAGAAGGTCCTCTTCACCTATCAAATATCTCCAGAACAAAGGCATCTTTATACGCTTGTGTAGTGACCAATGCTGTTGGTTCCGCGTACTCTAAAGTAACTCACACCGAAACACTCCTTCTGAATCTTAAAATAAAGCCTTATTTCCTTTTCACAGAACGCCAAACTAATTTCAGAAGGTCCTCTTCACCTATCAAATATCTCCAGAACAAATGCATCTTTATACGCTTGTGTAGTGACCAATGCTGTTGGTTCCGCGTACTCTAAAGTACAAGTCGTGGTGGAATGGCCGCCATCTTTTGTGGCCAATCAGTCTTTAACGGTTGACGTCGTGAGAGGAGATGATTTGTCCTTCGATTGTGCTGTGGACGCGAAACCTAGAGGGAAGGTTAGTATTTAAATAAGCTTGAGTTTAACGGTTGGCATAGTTAATTTAATAAAAAAAACACTCAAAAGTGATAAATAAACTTGAGAAGAAAAATCAGTTTCTGAAGTCGGTGACCTTTGTTTCTTTGATTTCATTTTTTTTGTCACCGACTTCAGAAACTGATTTTTCTTCTCAAGTTTATTTATCACTTTTGAGTGTTTTTTTTGTCGAAGTCGGTTTTATTTTTTGTAAAAAAGTTTTTATTTTTCACTTTTTAGTGTTTCACATGTGCTTACCCCTTCACAACGTACCGGCGTGATGTTATGTTAGGAACTGGTGTAAACAATAGACAGACAATATGAGACTTCAGCAATCCCAGTCCATTTGCTATCATTTATTGAGGAGTTCCGTTGCCTATCTCCGAAGTACTTCATCAGATCTTCACAAAATAGTTTTTATAACCTTTGTAGTGAGTACAGGCGTGATATTATGTTGTGTGATGGCGTAAACAATGCTTAGATATGCTATAGCCACAATCGCGGTTAATCTGCTGTTATTTATTGAAGAGTTCCCCCGATTTCTACAAGATCCCATCATCAGATATTGAAATGGTGACAATGGGACCACACGGGAAGCACCAGCTTTCAAATGAAAAAAGAATCATGAAAATCAGTTCACCCAGTCGCAAGTTATGTGCGAACAAACATAAAAAAAAAAAAAAAAAAAAAAAAAAATACAGTCGAATTGATAACCTCCTCCTTTTTTTGGAAGTCGGTTAAAAATACATTACAATACCTACATACACACACACATCAGACCCACGCACACAAACAAAAGACACACACGCTACACGCATCACAAAATTTTGATATCTATAACTATAACGTCGTAAACAAGGCTTATTCCAGTTTTTCCCCCTGAGAAAATCCCCCTCAGGGGGGAAAACTGGACTCTGATGTAAAATAATGTCCAGAAAGTCCCCTTGGCATTTTGAGTTATATCACTTTTCTTAGAGAATACCTCGGGGGGGGGAAACTAAAATCTAATGTAAAACCATTCCGAAAATCCCCCTTATCATTTTGAATTATTTTACTTTTCCCCCATATGGTAAGATTTTTTTTAAACTTTAACAAACAGGGCTTTTCTAGCTAATTAATTTTGACCCGTAATCGGTGCCTTATTAAATTCAGTATATTTCATGTTATATTCTATTCTATAAATGGTTTTCAGACGAAATGGGTGTTCAACTCGAAGCCCCTAGTATTCGAAGATGAAGACCGTTTGAAGCTCATCAACATTCAGCCACATAACGCGGGCTCATACAAATGTTTCGTCAGCAATATACACGGCACAGTCATCAAACAGTTCTCTTTGACCGTCTTGGGTAAGTGTGTGGAAAATCACTACAACATAGTATAAAACAAAATCCTCCGTCGCGTCTGTCTGTCTGTTTGCGATATACGCTAAAACTACTGCACCGAATTTCATACTGTTTTCACTAGTGGATAGAGTGGTTCCCGAGGAAGTTTTTAGTATATAATTTGTCAAACAAGTTAACAATAAAACGTTTCCTGACAAAATAATAAAATCTGTTTAATTCGTCATGCGTCAGATAAAATGCGTGAGTGGGAGCTTTTGACGTCACTGGCCGGTAAAAAATGTAAAAATGTACTGCAATGTGACGTCACACGAGTTTTCGAAGGACTGTATCGGATCGTCTCCATTTATTCTTTACGTGCAAAAAGAAAAGATATGTGTCCAATATTTTTTTTAGAAAATCTATCTGACGGATTAATTTGATTTTTTGTCAACTACCCTTTTTAAAAACTTTACTTGATTACCTACCTAAGTTGTAATTCCAGAGCCACCTTTCATTTCTGAGTTCGACATGCTAGACGTTCAACTAAAGGAAGGTGTCAACGCAACATTGGAATGCAACTCCAAAGGAACACCCGCGCCGAATCTCACATGGACTTACAAGTAAGCTAGTCTTTACTTATTTTCTTGAATTCTCAATAGGGGATCGGACTGGGTCAAAATACTATGATTCTGTTTAGTCCGTAAGTTAGATTATCGAAAAATATTGAATACGTGTTTTTTGTTTTATCAAATCAATAAAAAAATACGAAGATAAAACACGTCAAAGATCTTGGAGTGGGGCTTGAAACGTCACTTGTGTCGTCAAAATGTACTATCATATGACGTCACACGAGTTTTCGAAGCACTGTATCGTCTTCATTTTAAGTTTACGTGAAAAAAGAAAAAATACGTGTCCAATAATTTTTGGAAATCTATCTGACGGACTAATTAGTTTTTTTTTGTCCGATCCCCTATAATTCATTATTGCTTACCATAAAATATATAATTGGTAGAAAATTAACTATAGGTACAGGGTGTAAACGTACCTTCATGAAGCCGTTTCATCAAGCATTCTGTAGGTATATCAAATTAAGTAACCCTACGCAAAAATTGTTGCAATTATAGAAACAACATTTTTTTTTTTGGGTGAAAAATCACGTTTTACAGTAAAACTCAATGTAGCACACTCAAACAAAACACTGTGCTAATGGATGCTTTGAATAGTAAACGGGTCGTGAAGGCAATTAAAGTATTATTAGTACCTAAAAACTGCCTACTACCCATGTAATTTTTTTTAAACAGTCTTCTACCAAATAAAAATCTTTAATTCACTGAGATACAACGCTCTGTACAAACCACTGAGTCTAGGGGTGTGTTTGGATGAAAAGAATCTTGAGTAGCAAAAGGGAGAACTAAGAAAGGATTCTTTAAAATTCTCTTTCTGAGAGCATTGGACACACGGTTCCTTTGTTCATCTAATAACCGGTAATTTTTCATAAAATAAACGTTCCCCTCCACTCGTCCACAGTAACACAAACTGGCATGAACACAACTCCAGTCTATCAAGTAGCAACATAACGAGCCAATCAGAAGGCTTGTTTCGCTGTGACGCCGTCAACAAGGCGGGGGCGACGCACATAGTGTATAGAGTGAACATAGTCGCGGGCCCCAAGGTCAAGGACATCGTGGCCTTTAGCAACGGAGAGGGGGTCACTGTTGATGGGAGTGTAGAGATTGTGGTGAGTGATAGTTTTTTTAAAGGCTTCATACTGCAATAAAAGATGTGTCTGGTACCGGGTAGATCCCTAGGACAAGGTCATTTTGACCTTTAACAATGAACCGACAAACTTGGTAGAAAGTGTGCGGTAAGCAAACATCGTATTTTGGAATATTAGTCCAAAGGTCAAGGTCAACTTATCAGTTAACTGGTGAAATTAAAGTTTCATACCTACAGGTGGAATTTTATTATATTTTTTACTATCTACCTCATTGATCAAATGGTCACAGACGTTTTGCTCAGCATGACGCTCTGGGTTCAATTCCCTGGTCGGACAAAGTGTTGTAAGGTTTTTCCATTAGCCATTTTCACAGGCTCATCAAGATTAGTATCCGGTTAACGAAAAAAGACTCACGTCTATTACAATCTAATAAGTATACAGCCACTTGCATTTCTGCGTGCCGACGGCACGGTTGGCGCAGTGGCTGAGAGATTGGACTGCTGCGCTGGGTGTCGCGGGTTCGATCCCCGCACGGAACAAATATTTGTATGGCCTACAGATAGTTGTTTCGGGTCTGGGTGTGTTTGTGAGTTTAAATGTTTGTGAACGCACCCACGATACAGGAGAAATTCCTAGTGTGGGGTAACGTTATTTAAAAAAAAAAAACAAAATTGCAATGAATATTATCTGTGTACTAGAATTATAAAAAAATCTGCCTATTTACTTTATAAGCTATTTGGCTTCGGCGATGGATCAGCCTTACCCACACACAACTAATGTGAAGAAGACGTCGATTGTAATGTAATTCGATAAATTTAAATAGTTTTGTGATAAAATATTTTGTAAATGTTATTTCTATAAATGAATAAATTATTATTACCATATACTTTATAAGCTTTTTCGACTGTACATGGAACTCCAAAATAACTCCTAAAATGTGTCCTATAAGTGCACCTATGCCCCCAACCATTCTTGGATAACACACGTGATAATTTTATATTATTGTATATTCCAGCAAGGATCCCGTACACGCATAGCTTGCAAAGCATCGGGAAACCCCATTCCAGACATACAATGGATAAAACAAGGGAAGGTAGTCAGTGAGAACTCCTACGACATTGACTACGCCGACCTTGTACTGAACAATGTTCAGGTAGGACAGGGGGGGACGTATACTTGCGTGGCGGTCAATGAAGGGGGGGCCAGTGAGACGAGTGTGAAGATTGATGTACTCGGTGAGTTTTTACTTGATTACATACTTTTAATAATGTAATAGACTCGCCCCCTGTTACATGGAACTTAAACATAATTGGGTATTTGAATATTTTTTATTTACTTGTGATTCGGAAACAGTAAATAAAAAGATAGACAAAATAAAGAAAATAGTGTGATATCTTAAAGATAGTTTTAACCGATTTTAAAGGACGTGCTAGACAGAGACAGCGCTACATCTAATGTGACGTCATAATAACATACCGCCATAGTTACGTAGTACTAATGGCCGTTTCACGCGATAAGGATAGAAAGTGCCCCACCAAAAACTTCTAAAGCGTGTAGCTACTCCATTTTTTGATCGATTTTATAACTTTTTTTACACATCGTATTATAAAATTTTCATACATTTTTGATATTTTCAAATACCCAATTGGCGAAATGTAGATGTACTATTGGGTACACCTCTGCCTAACCCTTTGGTCTTGTGGTCGCAAGCACAACTGCTGTGCATTGGTTCGATTCTAAGATCGGGCAAAATGTTATTGGGTTTTCCATCAGGGATTTCTCAGTAGCAGCCATGGAGTCTGGACTTATGTCCGGTTGATGGCAATAGGCTCACCACCTATTATATTGGACTTAAAAATAGCTGACGAGACTTCAGTGTACTACTGGGTACACTAGTAAACCTCTACATCACCCTTCGTGATGATATGTTATGTTAACTTGAGACCAACTGGACTCTGAAGGTCGAAAGGTTGGAGTCGCGTTACAACACCAACTTTACGTCATTTGTGATACGTGTTCCAACTCACCATCTTCAGACCTTCTTAAAAGAGGACTTTTGGCCGACAGGTGTCCTATTTCGACGTTTCAGAGGTCGGCTACGCGACACCACGCTGAGAAACATGACGCCGGCATCGTTACGTGTTTAGTTTTAAGTAGTTTATGAATAATTGTTAGTATGTATTAGTTTACTAACAATTATATTATAATATTGTATAAGATAATTGTATGTATTTTATCTATGGGCCTCAGTAGCCTGAA
Organism: Diarsia dahlii; assembly: GCA_949775195.1. Lineage (NCBI taxonomy): Eukaryota > Metazoa > Arthropoda > Insecta > Lepidoptera > Noctuidae > Diarsia > Diarsia dahlii. The sequence goes on along the minus strand of OX459197.1, from coordinate 19,951,799 downwards.
AATAAATTGATTGATTGGTTAACTTACTAGTCCTTTGCCTGAATAATGAACTTAAACTAGCTCTTTTAAAATCACAACCGGAGATTTTTAAATGCCCAGGATCTGACGCATCCGTCGCATCTCATCAAGATAAATTTTCTTCTTTACAGAACCACCAAAAATCTTTCAAACCCTATTCCAAAATGCCAACACAAGTACAAACGAGGTCCACATAGAAGTGGTATCTGGTCAAGCGTTCTACCTCCACTGCCATCCATACGGCAACCCGCTTCCCTCCGTCTACTGGTTCAAAGACGACCTGCCTTTAAAACTCTTTGATGAGTCTATGGTCTCTACGAACTTCGGAGAAGTCATTGTGGTTAAAAAGGCCCGGGAAGAACAGACGGGGAATTACACCTGTGTTGCCAGGAATAAAGTTGGCAATACTAGTGTTGTTTATTTGGTTGATGTGCTGGGTAAGTGGTTGGGTATTCTTTTATTTAAAATATTTCACTGTCAAGAATATTTAATATTGTTGAGGAATGGCACCATACGTTAATTTGCCTATTATAATATAGTAGTATCGTACAAACGTTCAAGAAATGCTAGGGTTTTTCGGTAGTTATTTAGCCATTAATTTTCCCGAAAGACTATTTAAACACTTTTTTGGTTTAAAAAACAAATCGCTAATTTTCCTTTTTTTTATAAGTGGGAGCCCACTTACAAAAATAAGCCCAAACCACAGATTACCAGATACTACACTCCATGTACTTACGCGCGCTAACTACCTACTGGGCGCCGGTCTACGGTAGCCCATAGCGCAGGCGGGTTGTCAACAGCCGCACGGCGCGTACTTACGCATATTATATTTCGGTCGACTTGATGTTAGTTTTGAAATCCTAAGAAATGGCTACAACTGGTGTAGGTATTATGTGCAGTGGATGTATTATATATATCCGGATATCTATTATAAATGTAGTAAGAAGCGTACCTGTCCCGAATTCATTTCTGAATTAAATCATATTTCCGGTTTCAATGAATCGAGAATTTTTATTCATTTTAAAACTTTGAACAAAACGTCGTCGTTACACGAACAGTTGAAAGTACCCTCAGATTCTTTATGTAACTATGTACTTAGTTAAATGTCTCGAGGCCACATTTATTAAAAATTTCGAGCAAAACATGAGACAGAAGCCAGGCAGCTCGATTTTTGAACTTTTAAAAATATACCATATATCTCCCCTTGCCCTTGTTTCCCCCAAGACTACTTATTAAAATGGAATTTAAAAAAAATCATAAGGTACCTACTTACATCAAAATAAAACACCTCTAAGCAAAATTAACTATTCTAGTACATTAAAAAACTTCTTTTATTTTATATAGTAAGTATACTACAAATCCCTACTAACATCTTTGTCGACAGAGGCAGCCCTGGCAATTCACAATATCCACGTGGCGGCGCGCATCTACAAAACAAAACTCACTTTACGTTTGGAACGTTAGGGTACATTTTCGTTCGCAGCGTCTATCGACTTGACAGTGTAGGCTATTATAGCGGTTATAGGCATTGAACATTTTGTATGGAGTGTAGTATCTGGTAATCTGTGCCCAAACGTCAAATACTTTAAATCAAAAACAGTATTTGAAGCGTACTACTAAAACTGGTTCACCCATATTCCGTTTGAAAACGGTTCCTACTTTCGGTTCAGATTTTTGTTTATTATCTTTCACCCGCGATTTTGTTTACAGTTCCCCCACCAACACCCAAAGAATCTATCAAAAAGGTGACAGCCGGTTTTGGAAAGCCATTGATGCTGACTTGCCCAGCGGTGGGCAGTCCCATGCCCAGCGCTATGTGGATCAAGCACCCCTACACAGAAATAAGTGGGGATAACAGAGTGCTTCTGTCTGATGATAATTTTACTTTGGTAAGATCCTTTCAGTCGTTTAAAATCACAAGATTATTTTTACTGAAGTAAAGTTTATCATAGCATTGCCGGCGTATAATGTTCCCATTGATGGGACTCCAGGCCTACTCTCTACGTCGGGGCCGCGGATTTTGTACTAGATGACGTGGCCTCGGCGCAAGGGCAAAGAAGGAACATGGATTCGGTTTTTAGTCAGTAGAAGTCTGACACTCCCCTTCGCTCTGCCCAAGAGCGGGGGGGGGGGGGGGGTTTCATTTGATGATTTTCCACCCACCAAAAAAAAAAAAAGGCCTACTCTCTATGATAGAGAATAGACTATAATCCACCACGCGGGCCCAGTGCGAGTTGTTAGGGTTCACATGTGCATGTCTGACATGGTTCTAGGTCCTAGAACCATGTCAGACATGCACATGACACGGCATGTCCTAGAATCTAGGACATGCCGTTTTCCTCACGATGTTTTCCTTCACCGCTTTTAGAGCAGTGGTGATGAAATAAATTACACTAAGTAATGCGCCTGCCTGGGTTCGAACCCACGACTTACTGTACGTAAGTCGGGGCCACCACCATTGGGCCACCAGCTCAAGCAAGCACCAGCAAGCAGCTGAGTCTCAGTATTTCTTACGACTTAAAAATCTATGCTTGTTAACTTTCAGATCATCAACAAAACAGAAGTAACCGACGGAGGCAAATACTCCTGCGTTATGACGAACAAAGTAGGCACCACAGAGGTTATATTCGACGTCACTATTCAAAAACCGCCGTCCATTGCCGCTAATGTTGGCACTAACTTGGTTGAGGGACATGTTGTTGCATTGAAAAGGAGCATTGTATTGAAATGTGAGGCTGATGGACAACCGATGCCGAAGATTTCTTGGTTGAAGGTACTTTTTTTAATTTTTGTTTTTTAGAACAAAATTAAAATCGGAAATCATTGCAATTAGTGCGTTTTTCAACTAGAGTAGATAGATGGAAATTACGTAAGGCATTCTGCTAAACCAGCTGCCTTTCATCACATCACGTCATACTAGCTTCAATTCCCAGGCCGCGCAAAGTATTTTCTGTAAGGAATTTAATTGATTTGTACCCGATCAATAGCAAAAGCCTCACGTATGACGATTATAGGGGTATGTTTTACGCATCTGACCATCGTGTCGCGGTATTCCGTTGTGGTTTTTCGTTTTAGCTAAATTGTCGAATACTCTTAAGATACGAGAGTGATTGTCATGAATATTTTTGATGTAGATGAAATAAAAAAACATCTCCAACGTTTTCAGGACACACAAGCACTCAGTGAAAGTCTATCGAACATACAGAGAGTGTTGGGCAACAGCTTACTCGCAATATGGAGCGCTGACGTAAAAGACGCGGGACAATACATCTGTGTCGTAGAGAACGAAGCTGGCACTGCGCATCGGAGGTACAACGTCGCCATACAAGGTGAGGCATCTGTTGCTAGGCAACGACTTGTTACTGATGTGTATGTGTGAGAAAAGAAAAGTGACCTATGTGCTATTTCAAACTATGTTTATATTATATCTCTGTACCATATTTCATCTAGATCCGTTCAACCGTTTAGCCTTAAAATTGAATGTATCAAACATCGATCCATTCTTCCAATTTTTCGCATTTAAAATTAGTCTAGTAAGATTTTCAGACTGTATACAATATCTATGTTAATTTCATTTAAAAATTTCAATATGTTTATAGTGCCTGCTAAATGGAGTCCGTTCACGCAATGGTCATTGTGTAACGTTACATGTGGCCTAGGGTACCAGCAGAGATCTAGATCCTGCTATTATATTGACGATAAAAACAACACTATTGGTAAGCAAATCTCATTTAATCTTTACTCAATCATTTTGAGTTTAGTGTTATTTATGATATCACTATTTTCTTTTATTGATATCACTTCAATATATTCTGGACCAGAATCGCTTTTTAGTTATAAAACTAAACATCTAAGTTTGACTGTACGTTTTACAAAAGCCCTTTGATACACTGAGTCATCTAAGACGTATGAAAATATTGTAAAAATATTCCTTATCACAAGAAAATCTGTCTTGCAACATCAAAGTAGCTACTGCTAATTTGTTTTGTTTCATGTTCGTTAGTTTGAAAGTCTAAAAAGTTAGAATTTTACCTACCAACCACTTTTGGTTTGTTGGTGTACCGCAAGGGTCGATTCTGGGTCTTATACTGATTTAAAATAACCCTCCTTTTGGGCTTCACCGCAGTCGGGTAAAAAAAGTTTGTGACTGATTCTACAGCATTATGCAATATGCATTCATATTATATCAAAAACACTGTATTTCAGATAGTTCGTCAAAGTCAGAGAAGATAATTCTAGATGAGTCAGCGTGTAAGGGTCTTACAGTCGATAGAAGGAAATGTCATATGCCTCCCTGTACTGTAAGTATGCAAAATTTCGTGCTTCTGACCAGCGGTTTTGTCTGTCCAGCATTGCACTTATGATTTTTATGAAGTACATTTTAAATTTTACACATAACATAATATCACGCCTGTATACCCCGAAGGGTAAGGCAGAGAGGTACCCAATACTACACCCACATATCGCCAGTTATTAGTCCTATACAGGGGGCGAGCCTTTTGCCATCAACCGGACACAAATCAAAGACTCCGTGGCTGCTGACGAAAAATTCCTATAACAGTTTGACCGACTGACCTGGGAATCCAACCCAGGGACAATATCTGCAAGTAGTCTGTAGTCTAAACTTATATTATAAAGAGGAAATATCTGAGTTTCGTTTGTTAGTTACAATTTAACTCAAAAACTATTCGGCCGATTTTAAAAATTCTTTCACATTGCTAGTCCATCTATACTTGCGTTTTAGGAGGACGAGTCCAAGCCTCGCTGGTCGATGTGGTCGCGCTGGTCGGAGTGCTCGGCTACGTGTGGTGTCGGCACACAAGCGCGGACCAGGCGCTGCAAGACCAAGACCAAATGCGAAGGAGATAACGTACAGGTATCATCTATTCTTTATCCTTTTCACAACTAATTTGGGGTCTAAGAACCAAAAATTCGAAGACATGTGACATCTACCAACCCGCGTGGTGGATTATAGCCCATTCCCTCTCATATATATATAGAGGAGGCCTGTGTCCCTGCAGTGGGAACATTATGCATTGTTATGTTGAGATACTAGGTAACTAGTTACCCCTCTGTAGGAAACTAGGTTGGTTAGCAAACTTTCCGGCTTATTTCCAAAAAACTGACTGAGCCAGAACTTTTTTGAAAAGACGGATTTAACCGTTTTGTTAGAACCTGATTTTCAACTACCTTTTTTTACATGGATAGAAGGTTTAAGCCCTAAGAAGGTATATTTAGATATAAAAACTGCTAGAATTTAAAAGACATCGACTTCAACATAACATTTCCCTTATAGATAAAGAAATGCGCTGATCTTCCTCTGTGTAACCCTACTTCGAGTCCAGCTGACAATGATGTTTTTGACAGCAAAGAAGAGAACGGCGATGATGTAAGTATTTTATGTTCTCTTATTTACAGAAAGAGATACAAGTAACCTATATGGCACTCTTCAAAGCCGACTCGTCATCAATAATAACGAAAAACTCATGAATGTCTCTCTATTGGAATTCCAAACACAGTTCAACGTGATTTCCATCTCTTTATACTGATTTCTATCAAAAATAATCTAAGCGAAGGGAAGCTTTATATTTCTCCGTTTCTCCGCTTCAGTGAACAGGCAGCCAAACGGCCTCATTGTGGACTTCATTTCATTTATTTATTCATTAAACAATTTTCATTGTGTTAGAATTTTACAAATAAATCACACGTACAGTGCGATCAAATTATCTTGGCAGCTCTGAACATAGGCTTTGCGAAATTTTACGCATGTAAACTTGGGAATAAAACTGTTATTGCCAGATAAACCAATACTTAAACGATCAGAAAATATCTAATTTAAACAGTGAGAAATACAAATAAAATAAACATCATAACACTTTTATACATTCGTTGTAACAAAATGACCTGCACGAAGTTCGGAGCTGCCAAGATAATTTGATCGCACTGTATGTGTGTATGAAGATTACGAGCAAAAATATACCACAAAATTTGTACTTGGAAATGTGTCCTGTTGTTTGTTCACTACTAGAACTGATGGACGTAACTGAAAGGGCCAAACAAGTATTTAAATTCTGGGCCGACACAATCGAGATTGCCATCGACACGCTAAGAAGAAGAGGCCTTTTTCGTAAATTATGGCTTCCAAAATGATGATCGTGAAAACGTTAATCAACTTAAATCAATCAGTAATGGAAAATTACTTTAACAAGTTGCTTTGTGTATTGGTGATTTTGACTTGACTTTTAATGAAGCCCAATTTGGTTATTTTTCACTGTAATTAAAATTGCTTTTCAGGACTCTTATTTACCAGAAGCAACATTTGAGTTGCAGCCAGAGATGGTAAGCTCCCATTTCTCGCCGGACATTGAAGAGTTTTATGATTCGTCAGGTAAATATATTAGACTTAGCCATAACATATTGACTGGCCTGTTGGTCTAGTGGTTAGTGACCCTAACTGCTATGCCGGAGGTCGTGGGTTCGATTCCCACCCAGGACAAATGTTTGTGTGATGAGCACGATCATTTGTTCTGTGTCTGGGTGTAATTTATCTATAATATGTATGTATTTAGAAATATATAAGTATGTTTATCAGTTGTCTAGTACCCATAACACAAGCTCTGCTTAGCTTGGGACTAGATGGCGTTGTGTGATAGTTGTGGAATATTATTATTATTATTATTATATCTGCAGTGTACCGCATTTACATGTGCGATTATCTTCTGATGCATAGCCTAGAACGGAAGTACCACCACCCAAGTAAAATACATGCCTTGCCTTTGATTCCCAGTCTAACCGGATGCAGCTGAATGCCAGTATTACTAAAACATCGTCAAATTATTTTCAGGTTCACAATCAACAACTGTATTTTTCGACGTGAGCGTGACTGAAAACTTGGACCACAGTGACAGGGGTCCGTGTGACCCCGGCTACAGTCACAACAAGACTGCTAAGAGCTGCGACGGTAAGACAAATAAAATATGCTTTGAAATAAAATATTGTGAATGTTTTAATTTGGGTGGATTTTGAATGAGGAAAATGTCGTGATGAAAGTTTTGAGTATAATGTGAATGGGTATCAGAGAAGAGGGAGGCCTAAGTAACGATGAATGGACCATGTGAACGACGATGATATATAAGGTCCCATTAAAATAGGTGGACAAAATTTCAGAAATCATTCAGACCACCAAAATAAGAACGATGGTAAAAAAATATATAAGAAAAACGCATTTAAGTACCTACTCATAGAGGATGAGTTTGTTCTAGAGTGCCGGCAATTTATTAGTTTAAGTAAAAAAAATCTTTATATTCAATGTTTTTTTTTGTTTAGATATGTTTGGTTAGACCTACTGAACACTGTGTTAAAATTTGTCCACCTATTTTAATGGGACCTCATATATAGCAGTGCTGAAGAAAAAGACATGCTCCGCGTCCCCAAACGAATTAGGATAAAGGCAAGAGAATGTTGATTGTGCATGTTTTGCTGTTATTTGTTTTTTTCTTAGCTCGTAATATTTGAATGTTTTTATTTTCTACGAACAAAGAGGGGTTTTACAAGTGTAACGTGTGTTTTTCTCTTTTGCAGATGTGGACGAGTGTTTGGTAGAGACCAATCAGTGTCACTCGACGCAGCTGTGCGTGAACACACAGGGCGCCTACCGCTGTCAGTGTTCACCCGGGTACCTGTCGCTAGCGGCCGGCCAGAGGTGTCTAGGTGAGTAGTAGAGATACAGTATCGTGGAAAAGGTGTAACAAACGGTTAACTAATCCGGCCGAAAACTATCCAATAAATAACAGCACCTGGGATTGTGAAATTTGGTATAATTACAAGTAGGCACCTACCTACCTTGGTTCGCGGTCGCCATTTCAGAACTTTTCGGCCCCATCGGCGACCCGGAAGACGTTGCGTTGCGCGGCCTCCCACTAGGTGGACCTCAGACCTGGTCAAGGTTGCAGGAACCCGCTGGATGAGAGACGCACGGGACCAAGAGATGTGGCGACGCCTGGGGGAGGAATATGTCCAGCAGTGGACGTCTGCCGGCTGAAATGATGACCTACCTTGGTTTAGGTCTAGGTTAGGAATACATGATACTTTTGAATAAGTAATGAAATAACAAAATATTCTTACCCGACTGCCGCGTTGGTCTAGTAAGAACGACTGCTGAGGCTAAGATCCCGGGTTTGATTTTCAGATAGGGTGCTTTGCCCCAAATGTCTGATGAAAACGACATCAGATATTTCTCAGTAGCAGCCACAGAGTCTGTATTCGTGCCCAATTGATGACTATAGGCTCGCCGCTATTACATGGAACTTAAAAACTGGCGAAATGTGGGTGTATATTATGTACACCTCACCCAACTGTTTTGGGACGTATTATAGGCGTGATATAATGTATATAATATTGTTATCTTCACAGATATAAACGAGTGCGAGTTGGAGACGGACGGGTGTTCGCACTCGTGCGTGAACACGGCCGGCGGCTACGTGTGCGCGTGCCCGCGACTGCTCAGGCTGCACGTCGACAAGCACCACTGTGTTACACGTAAGTTGTATACACACACGCTAAGCTGGTTGTCAAGCTACATAGCCTGGCCCACCGTCGCAAAGTCGCATGTCTGTCGGTCTTCTACAGACTGTACTTCGGAGAGTGTGCGCAAGAGCTCGACGAGCTGATCCCACCATCTCCCTTCTTCCATCGGGAGACTAGACGTACTGCAGGGTATCACCGATACCTAGTCGACGTTCCACACATTCGAACGAAGCGCTTTGCTAATTCTTTTATTATGCGCACAGGCAAGGAGTGGAACTCCCTGCCTGCGTCGATTTTCCCGAGTTCATATAACCCCAATCTATTTAAGTCGCGAGTAAATAGGCTTCTTCTGGGTAAGCTCATTCCATCGTCGACCTCATCTCATACAGACAGTCCACACGGCCGCACGAACCGATCGGCAAACTCCGTACGGCATCCATAACCAACCATGCTGTATCTAGGTGATTCATGCTCGGAACGGATGCACACAATTTGAACTGAGCCAAATGTCTTTATTCCAAACGTTGCCATACACTAGAAATTTATTTCTTCTGTATCGTGGGTGCGTTTACACACATTTAAACTTACCTATTATATACAAACACCAGGCCATACCTACAACTATTTGTTCTGTACGGAGCATTTCCTCGTAGATCAAAAATTTGCATCAGATAATAAGAATAACAAACGTTCTAAAACAGAGTGCAATGACAAAATATTTTTTCAGTAGCTAAACATTTCTGCCCCGCCTCAAAAATACTTCTTGTATAATTTCATTTACCTACTTTTTCTTTTTCAGCCGCGCTATACCGGAGACCACTCCAAGAATTAGAAGCTGAATACTTGAGTACCACCATAGACTTCCCGACGAGATACAAGAAACCCATCAGAAATACTTCATAGTCGTAGTACTAAGACATAGATACCTAGCTACTTGTAGATAAAATAAATGTTTGCTTAGTCCATAAATATTGATAAAGAATGTATAGAAGAGAAACTCCTGGAGCGTAGGTATGAAATTCTGCTATTTATAGACGACGCAAAGGCCTTTAAATTTACTTACAACAAACGGGACAGCTTGGTCCTATCGGTACAAGCAAATAGCCTCCTACACACGTTACGATAAATCGTTACGATTGGACGGTACAGTTCAAACTGCAACGATAAATAATCTATATGAGAAAAAACTGTACAGTTTGTCCGATTTCAGTACTACGAAAACTGTGCAGTTTAAACTGTACCGTCTAATCGTAACGCTTTATCGTAACGTGTGTAGCAGGCTTAAGGAATGAGTATATTAAAATAAGTTAGAGAGTGGCGCCCGTTACAGAAAGCAAGTATTGGTATGGACTGTAGTCATGTAACGAGGAGGGATAAAACACATTTTACTAAAAAAGTGATGGATATTAATGTTGATGGATGGAGAGGGAGAGGAAGGCCAAAGAAACGATGGATGGAGTGTGTGAGGAACGATATGAAAGAGAACGGAGTAAATGATACTGTGACGTCTGACAGCGGAGGATGGATGAAGAAAAAACGCGTTGCTCCGACCCCACGTTAAATGGGACAAGGGTAGGATGATGATGATGATGACGTCACTTCGCACGTTTTTCGACATGTTTTTAATACTTCTGATAGCGTCCATTATGATTATTATTTATGGTAAATCTCTTTGGGTATACTTATGTAGTAGTTTCGCTTCTATACGAATACCTTATTCAATATTCTCATGCTTACCTCAGCAAAATGTGTTCAAAGTGCTGCACTCCAAATATTAGTAGTATTGCATTAAATTATTTTGTAAAAATTATGAAATGGATATAAAAGACTATTTTATTATTTTGTACTATTTATTTTATTCTACGTGTAAATTACAATAAATATGTGAATATTTTTCTCTTTGTAATTTTATAGACGTTTTGTAAAATACGAATAATTATAATTCATTGATTGCAGTCATTAATTTACATTTTTCTACGTACTTTAAACTAGGTCTAGGCTTTATTTAGAATCCTTATTACGTATCAGTATCTACAAATATTTTCATGCTAAAGCTACTGAGGTGAGTTAATGAAGTGCTATAGTATACTAAATCATCGGGATAATTTTGGGCCGGTTACAGTCGATAGTTTTAAAGTTTGAACCAACGGGTATCACATCACATACAAAAAAAACAAAAATACTATTCATAACTTTCAATTTCTACAATAAAACCAATATTTTTTTAATTAACCCGGCGCCAAAACGGAGCAATCGGGAACCAACCATTCAAACCAACGATTGTTCTGAAGCAACCCCGTCCGTCCGGTGAAATATACGAGGACATGCGATGATTGTGCGTCAGCCAAAACGAGATGAGAGAGGAAACAATAAAATGTGTTGGAGTAAGGGCATTAAAATAAAATAAAATAAAAATAGCCTTTATTAACTTACTACTTACCTTTCTTTTAAACACAACAACTTGTACAAATCTTTCTTTCTGTATGTGTTTATGTATAATATAAAAATGTGTTTACATATCTTTATAAATCTAATCTATATAACTATCTATATGTCTACTGGAGTAAGGTCATTACCCCAATTTAATGATTTCCTGGCGCGTTTGAACAGCTGGCTACGATTATTAAAGCGCTAAGTAAATCGGCAAAATTCTACAAAATAACTTGATGATGATTGAATTATGCTGGTTGATTTTTTGAAGTGGGCAGTGAGTGGCCAAATCCGAAACTATGCGGAGTTGCTCTCAAAAATACTCAAACTAGTCTGGGCCCCGATTTTGATGAAATCTGTAATTACTGCACCATCGCGATGATTTAAAAACTTCAACTTTTAGTTATAAAAGTATTTTTGACGTGACAACTTCTAATAAATCGATGAACGCCGGCTGCATGCACGAAAAAGGATGACTCATTGTCCCGTTACGCTCCTTGTCCCGTTACGCTCTTCCACTCGAAGTATGCAATCAGTTCATCAATGTTTTGTTATGATGTTGTCACATTAAACTATCGTCCGTAAACCGACTTTACAGACAGCCAATTTTTTTTTAAAATAGGTACATATCTTGTCCGTGTGTTGACCGCTGAAATAACTTAAAGCAGGCATGTAGAAAGCATGTATCTATCGATACCTATACATTTTCAAATGTTTACAATCACTACTCTAAAATGTCCAGACGACAGCACATCAAACTACTACCATCAAATCTTTATATTTTTAACTTTATTTATTGAAACTTCAAGTACGGCGGATTCACAAGTCTATCAGTCAACCTTTGGGTTAAATAGGATATCATCAACTTTATCGCAAAAGGTTTAAGGTTGATTGGGATTTGACATTCTCTGATAGCTTGATCATCAAGCCTTGATGAACTGGCGTTTGAACCTACAATATGTTTCTAAATTCCTTCTGTGTAAGAAAATAAACTCTACATGTGAATGAATTAATGTTGGTTTTAGGTGGCAATAGGTGCGAGCCGCTCGTTGCCAATAAGCTTCTTTATATGTCCTCGCTTTGGGTCCAGCACTCGCTCGTCCTGCTTTCTGGCAACATTCCTGGAACGTAATACCAGTAGGAATAAGAACGAATCAAACCTGAACTGCAGCCTCACTTTATCAAAACATTATAATAAATGAAAAGAGATTTATCAAGGAGAAGGTAATTAAAGAGTTGTACCTACTTTTTAGATGTTTTATAGGTCGGCCACCATTTTGCCGCCATTTGACACAGATAAAGCAATCAATTCTGTGTCCGGTGCATTATCTTAACGCAAAGGGGAAAAACATCTTTCATTTCGTATCGAAACGTACATTTAGGTTACCCATACCCCAAGCAAACTCTCTTATGGCCAGGCGTTCTTCAAACTATTTACATCCACGCATATATAACGAAGCCCAAAAGAATTGCAACATAATAGACCTCAAAATACCCCTGTGTAAAAAAGTAATAATAGAATGGCTTCTCACTCTCTCCTACGACGAAACAGAAAAAATAATTTACAAATAGCTACACAAATCGACAGCACTCCTAATCTCACCCCTAATCACACTCATATACACACTCACACACACAATCACGCACGCACACACACAATCACGCACGCACATACATACCCACACCCACTCACTCACGCACACACACACACATATACACACCCAATCACGCACGCATACACACACACACACAAAATGAAGCTCATTATTTCTGTATGAGTATTGTGACAGAGTTTTTCTTTTCTTTTTCATTTGAATTTTTAATTATTGTTTTTCTATTTTATTTTATTTTTTTGTTTAAGTAGTCCATTACTTTTGGTTGGATTTTGTTAATAATCACCGTGTACGACCCTTTGAATAACAAAACGAATATGTACAACTCTGATCCCCAAGATACAGACTAACGTCTAGTTTGGGGATCACCGTTCAAATCGCTATGTATGTACTTGGTTGTTAATAAATAATTTGAATTTGAATTAATTTGAATTTGAATTTTCAAAATGTTGCCAAGTCAATACACTAAGTGCCTGTAATGGTGTTATTTTTAATGTGACAACTTTTAACGGTCTACGATTGTTGTACGCTTGGAACCTGCAATACCTTTCATGCTAGAGGTCGATTGCATTCTCCTGCAAATCAAAATGCCTTCTCTGTAAAAATAGACAGGCAGGAACACATGACTGTCATGTTCCATAATAGTTAGCTATAGGGGCGTACACACTTCACCAGACGAACTCTTTCTCAAAAATCCTAACTTTGGTTTAGTTATTATATGCCTTAATACTTACTGCCAGTACGTACTATTCTTCTGTAGTCTCATAATATTGTTCTGGCAAATCATCAGCTCGTTTTGCAAGTAGGTTCTTTGGTCGTTCACTCTCACGAACAACTGAAATAAACAATTGGCAAGGATTAAAAGGGCTGCGCTTCTCGGGTTGTAGAGGTCAGATAGGCAATCACTCCATGTAAAATACTAGTATTCAGCTGCATCCGGTTAGACTGGAAGTCGACCCCTAGTAGGAAAAGACTAGGTAGATAATGACGAATATGAAAAAGACCGACGCGATAAAAATTCAATCTGGCGCAAGCCTGTCATACTCTGCACCACAGCTTCGATTTTTTTGTGGGGTGTGAAATCATCAAATAACTCGTCCCGCTCCCCCGACTAAAACCACCCATGTTCCTTCTTAGCCTTTTGCGTCGAGGCCGCGGTATATCTTTCGAACAACCCGCAGCCCCGTAAATTACCTTAGATTCCGAGTCCAAGCGCCACTCCTTGCTTCGCAGAGTGCTTATCAGGTCTGTTTTGAGACGCTCAAATCTTTTCACTGTCCGCAAGAGTTCTGCCTGTAAACGGTTAAAAGTATAACATAACTTCACGCCTGTAATCCCCACAGGTTAGGCAGAGGTGTACGGTATCCATTAGTGCATGTTTACGTACAGGCGGGGCGCCGCGCGGCGCGTGCTGTGTAATTCAAACTCATGGCGATGTATGAAAACGTTACTATTTCAAACGTCGATTTTACGAGAAGTGATTTTTCGCTCGATAGTTTAAAATGCAGCTTTTGTTACTGTGTATCCGTCTCTCAGTAAATTAATAAAAAAGTACGAAACGAGCCTTCTGCAGGCGCCGCGCGCCCGCGCGTCGCCCCGCGTCTCCGTAAACGAGCTTAGTATACCCACATTTCACCAGTTATGTCAGTACCATGTAATAGGGGCGAGCCTATATTGCCAACCGTCAACCGGGCACAAATCCGGCTCCGTGGCTGAGAAATTCCTGATGGAAAAACTCGATCCAACTTTGCCCGAGCCGGGAATCGAACCCAGGACCTCAGCAGTCGAACTTGTGACCACTAGACAAATGTGGCAGACAAAAAAAAGAAAAGGAAAAGTAGGTAAAGGTTTTGTTTTAAGAAACTGCTTCGATTCATTCCACAAGATACAGATGCTTAGAGAAGCCTAAAATATTGATGGCATTCACCATAATTTCTATACGGACTTGAAAACGGATTTGAAGTGACTTACCGGTGTAAGAATATCCAGATTTATGTTGAGATCATCATGTTTCAATTTGCAATCTGGAATTTTAAAAACAGTATTGTAATCACGACGATTTAACGGTTTGCTCGCGTCTTCACTCCCGCTATGTTTTAAATGTAGCTTAGGACACTCGGGGATAATGTAGCTGCGCGTTAGTTAAAGAATTTTCGGTATCGGATCAGTAGTTCCGAATTTTACCCCCTACATACAAAAGTTACAAATTTTACTTCTTTATAATTTTAGTATAGGTTTGGCTTGCTCGTATCGTATCCATCTCAAACGGTTGCGAATTGCGAGTCGAAACCTAAACTAGTTGGACAAAAACCCGAAAGACCATAATTCCCTGAAAGTGCCATCTTACTTACCCAACCCGCAAATCTTAGCGTTTTTAATTCTATCTTTTAAGGCTGGCAGTTGTTCCCTCAGCGTTTCTATGGTGTCCTGGTAAACCTTGTGTCTCGCGCTTTCCTTCATCAGGTCATCATCATGGTCCCAAGTGTAGTCAGTTTTGCGGAGTTCATCCTGAACCAGTACTATCTGCTTCTCCAGTTCTCCATTCTGCCAGGAGGCTGTTTCTCTGTGTGGAGAAGGGTTTGAATAGTTTTGATGTTTGGTATGTGCCTACAGACTTCAACACAGGGGCGTAGCTACCGCCATATCAGCCGTACGAGCGGAAGCCAAAATAGGTAAAATCTCACTTAAACCACAGAATACATAATAGTACTACGTACAGAAGGGACACTCTCTTCCCCGCGCTCATATTAAATACCGCACCTCACCCCGCAGTTCGTGGTATTCGTCGTCGCCACTTGAGCAATGGCTCGCGCTCGTATTAGTCGTCGTTCGGTTTTCGCGACGCAGACCGTTGCACTTTCCGCGCCATTTTTTAGGCTACGATAACCCTACTAGAGTTTACGCACACATTTGCACGTGCACGTCGTGCACAAACGTTATTTGTTTATGTAGTAGTAATAGGTAATTATTTTGCGGGCGTTGTATGGAGTGTCCGAGGTGTGCTTAAACTCTAGAAACAATGTGCCCAACGTGCCTAAAGAAGTTGCACTTCAAAGATTACAAACGAATTTTGATACAGGGCCCGTCTAATGCACGCTACGCCACTGCCCAAGCACTTAGCTACTACTACTGCTATGTCTTGAGGTGAGGTTTCGAGGTTGTTAATACTTTTTGAGCGGGTCTAACAGTAGTAGGGAGTTTCAATAGATTATGAGGAAACTTACACTGGTTTGTTACCACTTGCGTGCGGCGGCGGCGCGGTGGTGCGCCCTACTGAATGTTGTGCAAGGATGTTTAGGAGCGTGACCCAAATTGGAACTAATGCCGACATTTTTTTTTGCGAGGTATGTGCAAATTACCAAAACAAAAATCAGTATACTATGGTCCCCAACAACACTCCATGTCAATGCTGCTAACCACTACAGCCACTACTGATAACTGATGTTGTAGGCCTCTAAGTACCTGCTTTCCCGGCAAAGGTATTTCAAAATAGGACTAAACTAAGTACGAGTAATTATGGTCATGATACCTACTCGTATAGACCCCGAGATAGCACATCACTGTTCCTCTAAGCTTGGGCTAAAGTATAATTTGGAAGACTCTGATCCCATGTTATACTTAAAGTTAATGCTTTGATATTGGGATCATTACGTTCACGAGCGTTATCTAAGCGATGTGGTAGAGCGACAGCGTGACGAAAACCTAGTTGAAAATATGAAATTGTGAAGTTATACCTACGACCTCACGACATAATGCATGGATAATTTGTCAAAATTCTCAAAAAAACATATTTAACTAATTATTTCATTTTGGAACACATAATTTGAGATTAGAAACCAGTTACTTGACGCTGATCTAGTCGTTATCATTTTTGAGCCAAATGCAGCAAGGAAGCAAGTAAACTGGGTGTTCATAGCCTTGACCCATAAGAATTAAGTAGGTTGGTATGGGCCGCATAATCAAGTATGTACGAGCATGTAAAAGACACATAGATGTATCTATATCTACTTCAATATACTGCAGGACCTATTACAATATGTAACTACTCGAGATAAATAATAATTAATACAGTCTATCAACGGAATAACACTAACTAAAATTCAAAATAGTTAGAACCGAAGTCCGTGCAAGCAATTATTAAACTACAAGAGGTACTGAAAGAACTACTACTAGATGCTGTTACACCTTTGTGTCTACAGTTTACTGACCTACAAGTTTTCTCATGTTCCAATTCATTTTTCAAACATTCAATTTCACACTCGTTCATTGTGGCAAATTGTTTTGGCTATTTTTTCTAGCAGTTATTGTCGACTGCTGAGCTATGGTGAACACAGTGGTGCCCTTGAGCCCTCGATTGATTAAACAAACGATGGTAACCAAACCAACCAGTAAGGATAAACCCCTGCAACAGTTGATTTAACATTTTCATTTTCACAATTTCCATGAACTTTATCTTTATTAGCAAAAAGTCGACCTAATTAATATGAGTGCTCTAAGTTCAGACAAAATAAGTTCCGTTTGAACTCATATATAATAATTATTTTGAGGGAAAATACTATGAATATAAATTACCTTCTCTGATGATCTTTCCAAATTACCAATAATTAATTAAAATGAAAGATTCTGGATGCTCTATTATCAAATCAGGATCATCATTATTATTGCAACTACAAAGTCATAACGAAACGCAAAGTTGTTACAAAACGCAAGTTCCAAATGTCAGGCGTCAAACAAATGTCATTAATGTCAAAAGTTTGAATTTGAACTGTGTGAAACTAACCGAAACAATAGTTATTTTTGATTAAAGTTGTAATTAAACTATTAAAAATGAGTTTATTAAGTGCTGTTCTGCAAGAAGCCGACATAGTTAGTACCCAAGACTTGAAGAAAAGTCGTGATCAAATATTACCCATTTTAAAAGACCTAACTGAGCGAGTGCAATTGCTATCATGGGCTTTACAACAAAATGTCATCGATACTTACGTTAATTTCACCATTACAAAGAGTTTAGAACAATTAAATTATAACAATCGAAAGGCTAATATAATCTCTGATCATTCAAAATGCATTGAAGACATAAAATCTTTACAAGAGAGATTCGAAGTGAACGATGAAGAATTTCGAAGTCAATGTGAAAAATTATACAAATCGTTTCAAATTCTTAAAGACTTGTGCATTGTTGTTGATGGAAAACGCATTTTAGAGAAGGCTAATCACGAATTCGGAAGATATAACTACAGTGATGCAATGTTAGCAGTAAAAACATTGAAAATGGATCTGAAGAATCTGAAATTTGAAGGTATTATGGCGAAGGCTTTAACTACCATCAATGCACATGCAGAGAACCAACTGGCGTTATACACAGCCCAACTGAGTGTTGAATGGGAGGACATCTTCACATGGTCAGAGAAAAAAGGACTTAAGTTTTTGACCTACTCTTTGTCTGTTCAACAAAGTGACCCATTTTTGCTACAGAGAATATTGAAAACTTTATATGCAACTGAGAGAATGTATGCTGAACTTGGTCTGTTCTCACATTTCTTTATAAACAACCTACTTCACAATGTAATAAGACATAACTGTGACATATTTACAGAAGATCACACAGGAGCCATCGTTTTCAACATTCGAATTAATCTGAATGACCCCAACAAACCGAATTACCAAACAATTTTTAATAATTTAACTGCTATCTTTGAATTTCTCCACTCAACGCTGGGTTCACAATTTGATAGTGAAAAGACATTCATAGAGATCTTTGCTGACACAATCCGCCAGAAGTTCTTCAACAAAATAATTGAAGACTGCATCAGAATGAACCTACCTTCTTGTGACAGCAGCTACCAGAACTATAAAAACATAGTGATTGAGTTAGATTCATTCAATAAGTTTCTAATTGATTTAAAATTCGTCAAAGCTGCTGAATCACCTTTGAACAAATACATAGATGACACAGAATGTGTCTTGTACAACAAGAAATGTGATAAATTACTTTCCGATGTCCGAATTCTCCTCAAACAGAGCCTGTCTCAGGGTATTATTACTGTTGGCTCTGAACTAAATAACGAGAATGATTCCATACTTGATGTTACGGACAACAATGTAGTGTGGGACATAACCAAACCTTTATTCCTTCCAAAATGTGTGATATCTCAGAATGTGAAAGGTGTCATGTCATTGATTGTGGAACATTTGGAGGAGAGTGCGAAGTTACCGGAGAAATACAGTCGACAGCTAGTTGGCTACATTAAAGATATAGCTGTTATGTATCAGAGTTTAGTCCCAAAGAAGTTTAACGTTAATTTGAAGTGCTGCCCTGCTGAAATTGGTAAGACATTCTATTTCTAACAGTAGTGTGTTGGGAAATACAGGGTGGAAAGGACATTGACGCACTAACAGTTGCCACGTATTCAATCCATCATTCCAAACTCGCCCACCTAGAAATAAAGAGTACTACTACTTCCTAATTTTTTTTTTAATTTCTGGTTAAAAATTTATCTGGGTTTTGGAAATTGGAAATGTACTGGTTTGGAATATGTGGTAATCCTTTGTGCTTTCGTCCAATGTCCCTTCGACCCAGTATAGCTTAATACACTCAGGAGGACAGGATAATGTCGGTTCCCAATTGTGTGAGAGTACTTTACCTCCTTGTAATATTAGTAGAGATTGCAGACATTTTGTCTGTTTAGCAGAAATTGCAACCGTAGCTTTGTCTAAAAAGAC
Source organism: Diarsia dahlii (assembly GCA_949775195.1). Taxonomy (NCBI): domain Eukaryota; kingdom Metazoa; phylum Arthropoda; class Insecta; order Lepidoptera; family Noctuidae; genus Diarsia; species Diarsia dahlii. The sequence goes on along the minus strand of OX459197.1, from coordinate 19,932,489 downwards.
TGCAATCATTATCATTGATAGTCCCTAAACTAGTCAGAGGCCCATGGGTGGCATGAAAACTCTTGACACCAGATTAGGGACTAACCACAAGATAAAGAAGAAGAAATAGATGGTATGGTTGGCTCACTGTCTGAGCGATTAACTGATCCCCACACGGAACATAAGTTTGTATGGCCTTCAGCTAGTTGTTCCGGGTTGGGTGTTTGTGTTTGGGAGTTTAAATGTTTCTAAATGCACCCAGAATACAGGAGAAATTCCCAGTGAAGGGCAACGTTTTACTAATAAATAAATCCATTACTTGTTTTTACAATGCCAATAGATTTACGCTGAACTTATTTAACCGTTTCAGCTCTATTCTTCAACAACTGCTTCTACTTAGCCCATGGTCTGCTCGGACCTCCATGGTGCAACAGTTTACCGAGGACCCTGGCTGACCAGCTCAGTTTGTTGCTGCTAGATTGCATACAGGACCTCAGGGTTTTGGGCCTGGAGAAGATATCCCTGTACTTACAGAACCAGAAGAGTAGTATTGTGCAGAGTATTGAAGCAAATGGTAAATATTTTGCTGTATTTTTTACATTTTGTACTAAATAGGGTAGTTGACAAAAAAGATCTAGATAGTCCGTCAGATAGATTTCCAAAAAATATTGGGCACACTTTTTTCACGTAAACAAAAAATAATGACGATAAGTCTTTCGAAAACTCGTGGCACGTTGTGATGTACCACGAGTTTTGTTGCAGTACATTTTTACTGGCCAGTGCCGTCAAAAGCCCCCCACTCATGATCTTCGACGCGTAAAAATTTACGAAGATAAACTTCGTAAATTTTTATTAATTTGAAAAAAAACGTAAGTATCCAATATTTTTCGATAATCTAACTGACCGACTAAACAGATTTTTTTTTGTCAAAACTTATACTATTGACCTGCATCATCCAGGCCACAGGCCACCCGCTTTTTTTTTTTTTTTTGGTGGGTGTAAAATCATCGAATAACCCCCCCCCCAGCTCTTGGGCAGAGCGAAGGGGAGTGTCAGACTTCTACTGACTAAAAACCAAACCCATGTTCCTTCTTCGCCCTTGTGTCGGAGCCGCGGTAACCTTTCGATAATCCACAGCCCCGACGGGACAGGCCATCCCCTGTGACTTAGTCTAGCGGTCGCAAACGCGACTGCTGAGCAGGAGAACCTGGGTTCGATTCCCGGACCGCGCTTAGTTTTATTTCGTTTTCCGTTTTCTCAGTAGAAGCCACGGAGTCTGGACTTCTGCCCGATTGAAGGCAATAGGCATTATCTATTACATGGCACTACATAAAGAAATGTTGGCGTACTATTAGGTGCACCTCTGCCTAACCTAGGAGGCTAATTGTTGACGCTAAGCTGGTTGTCAAGCTACATAGCCTGGCCCACCGTCGCAAAGTCGCATGTCTGTCGGTCTTCTACAGACTGTACTTCGGAGAGTGTGCGCAAGAGCTCCACGAGCTTATTCCACCATCTCCCTTCTTCCATCGAGAGACTAGGCTACCTTGTCGATGTTCCACACATTCGTACGAAGCGTTTTGCTAAATCCTTCATTATTCGTACAGCCAAGGAGTGGAACACCTTGCCTGCGTCGGTCTTCCCGAGTTCATATAACCCCAATCTATTTAAGTCGCGAGTAAATAGGCTTCTTCTGGGTAAGCTCGTTCCATCGTCGACCTCATCTCTGCCCTTAGGGCAAGATTGAGGTCAAGAGTAAGCCCATTTAATATAAAAAACCCCTTCGAGAATTATAGGCGCGATGTTTTTTTATCTATACTTCTATACTAATCTATACTTCTATACTAATATTATAAAGAGGTAAAGTTTGTGTGTTTGTATATTTGTTAAATTGTAAGGGGTAATCTCGGGATCTACTGAACCGATTTTAAAAATTCTTTCACCAATAGAAAGCCACATTATTGCTGAGTGTCATAGGCTAGTAATAATAATAATAATATTATAAAGAAGTAAAGTTTGTGTGTTTGTATATTTGTTAAATTGTAAGGGGTAATCTCGGGATCTACTGAATCGATTTTAAAAATTATTTCACCAATAGAAAGCCACATTATTGCTGAGTGTCATAGGTTATATAAAAAAACGAAAAATAAAAAGGCTTTTACGTGGTAGTCCGTTTTGCAAAGTGAATCGGAGAAAAAACGGTCGAATGAAAGCGTTTCTTACGAACGCTGCCTTAACTATGAAAAAAAAAGGATTATTAACATTATGCCCAACGAAGTGGGCACGGGTCAGCTAGTTCAAAATAAATTACGAAGTCAAATAGTTCTGGTAGGTGCTTTTCATCTCATATACGGGATAGCTTGCGGAGTGTAAACTATTGCATAAGTATAATCAGCCCATAGGGTTCCCAGTGCTGGGACACAGGCCTCCTCTCTTTGAGAGGGAATGGGCTATAATGTACCACGCGGGCCCAGTGCGGATTGGTAGATGTCACCATGTCTTCGAATTAATTGGTTCTAAGTTTCCCCACGATGTTTTCCTTTACCGTTTTGAGAGCAGCGGTGATCAAATAAATTAGACAAAGTGATGCGCCTGCCTGGGTTCGAATCCACGATTTACTGCTCATAAGTCGGAGGCGCCACCCCTGCTGTAATTAAGATTACTGATGGAAAAAACAATAACAAAAATATTTCATAATTACAGGAACAGCATGGACCCACGAATCCTACGAGCAATTTGACTGCGCGATCAACAACGCTATCGCCCTGATGAAGGACCTCAGATCCTGTTGGCTCAACGTGCTACCTTCACGCATGTATGAAATGTCCGTTTGTACGCTAATACAGACGCTGTGCCAGTCAGTGCTCGAGCGAGTACTGGCCGACAGTAAGCCGGTCAGTGAAGAACTGGTGTATTTGCTGGCGATGAGGGTCGAGAGAACGGTAGCTGATGTTTTTACTCTTTTTGAGGTGAGTTTTCTTTGGTTTCTTGAGTTTGTAAAGGTCAGACTTATCTTTTATTTTAAAAACCTTTTGTGTCTGTGAAAAAGACCTATTTAGCTTGGTTAAGTTTCTCGACTCGACACGGCGCTGAACTAAGGCGCTTTCCTAACCCCGTCGGGACTGCGGGTTGTCCGAAAGAGATACCGCGGCCTCGGCACAAGGGCTAAGAAGGAACATGGGTGATTTTTAGGCAGTAGAAATCGGACACTCCCTTCCGCTCTGCCCAGAGCGGGAAGGGTTATTTGATGATTTCCCAACACCCAAAAAAAAGGGGCCTCTCACCGTTCGGCGTACAGATTCGGTACATAAACAAAAACATGAGGTCCTGGGTTAGATTCCCGAGTCAGGCAAAGTGTTATTGCGTTTTTCCATTAGGACTTTCTCAGTAGCAGCCCGGAGTCTAGATTTGTGTCCTGTCCATGGTAACAGGCTCGCCTCCTATATATACGTGGGGCATAAACATAATTGCAAAAATTTGGGTGCAATATTCGGTACCTATACACCTCTGCCTACCACGGGGATTACAAACATGATGCTATATTAAATTACTTAGCGATACACTTCTTACATCCTCCGTATCTATGGTCAAGTCAAAGTAATTACTTGGACTTAAGTAACTTATGCAAATATTTTTATGCAATGGGCAAGAATTTAAACGAAGTTAGAACCCATATTTATATTGTGTTAGAACCGTCAATGAAAGCAAACCTAAGAATTCTAACCTTTGATAGTTCTAACATCAAGGAATAACTTAATAACATCAAGGAATAAGGAATAACACAGAAAAAATCGTAGTGTTTTAGTTTGGGAGGAGCACTTCTCCGACCCAGCAACATATCTCTCTATCTTTGCCTAACTACATTGGTGTTGGCTTCCAGTCTAACCGAACGCAACTGAACACCCGTATTTTACATGGAGCGACTGCCGTACTAACCTCCTCAATCCTGTTACTGGCTAATACGATACCCTTTTTTTTTTTTTTTGGTGGGTGGAAAATCATCGAATGACCCCCCCGCTCTTGGGCAGAGCGAAGGGGAGTGTCAGACTTCTACTGACTAAAAACCGAACCCATGTTCCTTCTTTGCCCTTGCGCCGAGGCCACGTCATCTAGTACAAAAATCCGCGGCCCCGACGGTTAGACCCTTTGGTTAGATACTTACTTACTTTTTCTGTTGACAGTGGTGTGGACGAATTTTTTGACGCCCTGTTATTCTTCCCTTTTTGATACTTGTATATATTTTATTATTATTTTAGTTCTGTAAATTGTAGTTTGTAAATATTGTAAATAAAAATTCTTTGGTAGATTGGTTGTCAAGTATGATAAAAACACAACCCTTAAGATGCTGATCCTAAATATGTCACAATTTCCAGGAGCCCATACAATTTGAAACAAAAATCAACATTTGGTCGAAGTTCACGATACTGCCTCAGTTACTGAAAGCGCAACTACTCGAAGTGTCAGACCTGTGGAACAAAGACAAGGAGCAGTTCAAGAGCTACAGCTGCGAAGAAGTCAGGCAGATTGTCAAGATGAGGTTCCCTGATGATAAATATAGGCTTAAGATATTGAAGGAAATACAGTAAATATTTTATTTTTATTGCAGTATTTTTTTGTCCTTGTAACGCCTTTTCTCCACGAAATTTTTGATGACATTGAATTTCTTCTCTTCTTTTAAAAAAATCGTTGCCCCACCCTAGGAATTTCTCCTGTATCGTGGGAGCGTTTACAGACATTTAAACTTACATACATAAATACCCAGACCCGAAACAACTAGGTATCTGTAGGCCATACAAATATTTGTTCCGTGCGGGGATCGAACCTGCGACACGCAGCGCAGCAGTCGAATCGCTCCGCCATTGCGCCGAACGAATTCAATGTTTGTATTGACAAACATTGAATTTATACAATTTTAGGGTTCCGTACCTCAAAAGAAAAAAACGGAACCCTTACTCACTCGTGTGTCTGTCTGTCTGTCCGACCATTCCCCCCCCCCCCCCTTATCTCCGAAACTACTGAGCCTAAAATTCTGAAAAAAATAAAATTAGTTCAACACGTATAGATTACAGGAAAACCTATAAGAATTCATGGTACGGAACCCTTCATGTGCAAGTCCGACTTGCACTTGGCCAGTTTTTGTCTATGTATAATGACAAAGTGCCAAATTGTTCGCAGATTATTCATACCGTTTCTTAGAGTCCCGCGCCACTCGAAAGACCATGGTTTATTATTGAATGGCATCAAGAAATGCTCTTTTTTGAGTTCTGTAGCCGAATGGCAAAAAACGGGACATCTATGTCATCTATGTCTGTCTGCCCGTCGAACCGTATGTCACAGCCACTTTATTCGGAAAATATTAAGACTACACAGTTGAAACTTGGTAGGTGATGAGATGTATTCTGTTAACCGCTTTTAGGTAAAATACAAAAAATTAAAATAATCCATGATTAAACGGAAACTAAAGAAGTCGGTTAAAAATAAACTTCATCAAACCTTTATGTGTGATGTCTGTACAATGTATGTAGATAGGTCTTTTTTGAGGTTCCTAAAACATTTTTCCACAAAGTCAATCGTTCGAAAGATAGACACTTCCAAAGTGGTAAAATGTGTGTCGATTTTTAGAGGAATTAAAAGTATACCATTGTGATTCCATAACCCTACTATTGTTATGAAGAAGTAGGAATTGTGTTAGCAGTGTATTATGAGCCGAAGTGTGAACGTACATCATACAGCGTGATTAACTCCGCTTATGTTTTAGTGATTAACGAGACTTTGTTAATGAAGTGCGCCATTAATTTCGCTCGTAAACCAGTGTTGAATATTATGCTCAACGTACAGCTATACCTAGACCTCTTCCACTACCAAGAGGTACCTAGTAATCAAAATATATCTATATATATAAAAGAAAGTCATGTTTGTGCAACACTTATAACTCGAGATCTGCTGGACCAATTTTCATGGTTTTTGATTCGTTGGATTTGTCTCCGCCCCGAATAGCAGAATACATCTTAAAAACAATGAAAAAAAAAAACACTGTTTATAACTCAAGAACGGCTGGACCGATTTAGCTGAAAATTGGTAGGGAGGTAGCTAAGAACCAGGAGAAGGACATAGGATACATTTTTTTTTTTTAGGTAGGGTAGTAGGTAGGTAGGTAGGGTAGTAGGTAGGTAGGGTAGTAGGTAGGTAGGGTAGTAGGTAGGTAGGGTAGTAGATAGGTAGGTAGGATAAAACGCATTGCAACGCATGCGCGGGTTCAGCTAGTATAAAATAAATGAGTAATCATATTATCCAATAAATGACAGGATTGTGAACAGTTGTGGAGGTCAGACACGCAGTTGATCCATGATATAAGTTTTTAAACTGATATGGACGTAAACACAGAACGGAACGATTCAATGGTCCAACCGAAAAAGTGCCGAAAAAATTCGCGAGTGGACACAGTGAATTTCGTGAATCGAGTTGTGAGTGACAGTGGTAGTAGCACCGAACGCAAAAAAGGAACAAGAAAGAAGGTAGACCGTTTTGTGTGCTCATAAACATCCACCCGTAATACCCTCAGTTTAATAACCGTGATCATGGTGCTTTATAACAGTGCTGAAATATCGGGAGCGAAACAAAAAAAAACTAAATGTGGCACTCGGATACTGCCGCGGAGTTGGGTAAATAGCCGGACGCTTTGAGTTATTATCGATTATAATCCATAAGTAGCCATTAATAGCCTTGCAATGGCGAATAACCCTGCTATTAATGTTTTGTTAAAAAAATAAATGTTTTATTGTATAATCTGTGGGTATGAACTTAAATTGGGTGCGTGTACGCAGTGTTATTCTATGTATTGTTATTCTTTTTATTTATTTACACTTTTTGTTTGTGAAAAAGTGTTTATAATAAAATAAATACACATTTTTCGGGAAATTCAGTTCTGTTAATAATTTAGAGATCCAATACTATAAAAACCATAATTAATATTGACACATCGCTTTGTGATTTAACCATCTACATAATGACTAATTACTTGACATAACAAAGCGAGCTAAGCGAGTAGGTGTATGTATACCTATAAATAATTTTAACCGATACGTAAAAATGTAAGGTACCTACATTATGTAGGTTACTTATGCCCGGTTGCTGAAGTCCTCAGATAACTTCCCACTAACTATTGGTTCAATAACGTAAAGCTCAAGTTAAACGTCGGTCAACTGTCACTGCGTTTCTGAATACGAAACGCAGCACTCAATAATTAGCTAACCGATAAGTAGTTCCTTAGTTGCCGATAGATGGCTCTGTTTACGAGAGCGCGTCTAAAATTGATTTTATTAGTTGAATTCGTCTTTATTACCGGTTTTATTTATTAAATATATTTTTTTAAATATAAATTAGTGGCTTAATAATGTTTTATTAAAAAAATATGATGTCATTATTTATGGGCACCTGTATGATTCTGTATGAACGACATCTTCGACTCTGTGGTCATCTTCGTTTTTTTTAAACGAAACGTTTTTTTCTCTCGTCTCGGCTGGCGACCCACACCCAGGGTTGATTTATTGCTGTTTTTGTTCAAACTTCTCATTGTTACGGGTTCCTTTAGGTGATAGTGACCGGGGTTCATTGCAAACAGATGTGTCTTAACAGTTATGGAACCGATAAACGCCCAAAATTGGTCAGTTAAATCAATCTCAGTTTAAACGGAGATTCTCTTACATCGCGGTGTTCAGAAACGCACTTTCACAAGTTATCGAACCAATAACGCAAATGAATATATAAACCACCGATAAAAGTGCCTCAGAAACCGGGCATTAGTAGCTCTTTTCTGTGAATACGACGTAGGTAAATTATAAACAATGGAAAATACTCGAGCGGTTAGTAGGTAACATGCATCCCCGCACCTCTCGTGCTATCTCTTTCTGGCACGAATAAATATTCGTGCCAGAAAGAGATGCATTAAATGCACAAAAATGAAATTTCGATACGGAAAGTGATTTCCACATGGATTCGGAACCTTTCTCTCCAACATCAGAAATCGATGAAATATTCTGTGACTGTAATGAACCTGTACTTCTTAATACACCAGAAATAGATCCATTAGCGTCCGATCCAATCGATATAGGTACCTAGACCTACCAAACTTAGGAGATTTTGAAGAATCCAGTGTTTCTACTTAGCCTGATAATTATTTTAGAGCAACAAACAAAAAAAAAACAACTAAAAGCGAAAATAAAAAAGAAAAAAATCCCAAATAAATGACTGATTAAGAATTTAAAAAAAAACTAAGTACTTACATAAAAAAATCTAATTATCAAAAATCAATGTAAATCATCATCATTTCAGCCAAAAGACGTCCACTGCTGGACATAGGCCTCCCCCAGGTGTCGCCACATTGACCGGTCCCGTGCGTCTTGCGTCCAGCGGGTCCCCGGTCCACCTAGTGGGAGGCCTTCCAACGCAACGTCTTCCGGTTTGCGGTCGCCACTACAGAACTTTTCGGCCCTATCGGCCATCCATTCTGCGAGCAATGTGCCCTGCCCATTGCCACTTAAGTCTGGCGATTCTTCGGGCTACGTCGGTAACCTTGGTTCTCATGCGGATATCCTCATTTCTAATTCGATCACGCAAGGAAACTCCGAGCATAGCCCGCCCTCTCCATTGCCCTTTGGGTGACTTTGAGCTGTCTGATGAGGCCCATTGTGAGCGACCACGTTTCGGACCCGTATGTTATCACTGGCAACACACACTGGTCATAGACTTTCGTCTTGAGCTTGTCCAACTTACCACAGTGTCTCAAGTTGAGACACTGTGGTAAGTTGGACGAGAAGGTACCGCGCAACTTCCCGAACGCTGCCCAGCCGAGACGGATTCGACGATTGACCTCTTTCTCGAAGTTAAACCTACCCAATTGGACTGTTTGTCCCAGGTAGACATAATCGTTCACAACTTCGAGTGTAAAGTCTTCGATCTTGATTGGAGTGGGTGTTACATGAACATTTAACATGACCTTGGTTTTGTCCATGTTCATTTTAAGACCCACTCTTTCGGAAGCTCTACTGATGTCATCGAGCATTGTACTGAGGTCTTCCATGGTCTCATATCTCAGACATCATATCATATAGTGGTCATGGCTGAGACTCTCAGTCATGACTACTATATCGTCGGCAAACCGAAGGTGAGTGATGTACTCGCCGTTGACGTTGATGCCAAGTCCTCTCCAATCCAGAATCTTGAAAACATCCTCCAATGCAGCGGTGAACAGTTTCGGAGATATGAGTCTCACACTGCGGTGCAGAAGGATAGGTTCCGAGGTCTGGTCCTGAAGTCGTTCTGATATGGTGGCGTTTTTGTACGAACACTTCAATGTCAATAGCTGATTGTAATTTTTTAAATGGGTTAGATTAGTTTTAAATTGTACATTTATTTACCACAAAGAAAGATGATGAAAATGAAGTCTAATCTGACAGTCCTAAGCCTGAAAACCATGAAGGGAACTTTTCAATTACTAAAATACATTAACAGCAGGGTTATCATCCATAATTGCTATTTATGGCTATTAACTGCTATTAATCGATTATTAGCCGGCATGATATTAACCGGATTATTATCATTGCCCAACACTAGCCGCGGTAAAGCTATTGCATAGCATTTTTATCAACAGCAAATAATTAAAGCTAGAGTCTCCAAACATAATTATAGTTTATAACGACTCCATCTGTGTTTGTAACCTAATGTTTTTCAAATGTACACCTTTTTATTGCAAATAAATTATTATTATTTTTATTAATTATTTAATTTGACAACCTCAGTTGACAACCTTGTTATTTTCCGTAACCATAACAACCTGGTTGAATACTGAATCTTGAATATTTTCGTTAGGGAATCTCTGGATTCGCTCTCCACGCTCAAGGCCCGCGATAGAAGCTATGCAATAGCTTAAAAGTAAACATGGTTAATATCCCGTTCTCAGTGTTTATGATAGTTGCTCCATGTATAGACGCCAACACACGGGTCCAATGTGAAATCCGTGCTTTACAGGTGCGTCACAAAGATTAATCTCACGCCAAATCCAAGTTTTCGTCAACCGCTGTTAACGTCGCACATTTGGAATTTATTGGCTCGAGATCATCTCCAACGCGGAGCTGTTAGAGAAATGCCACTAAAGCCTGATCGACCGTCAGATAAAGCGTCGCAAAAAAAAACACTACTGTTATCGACTTTGATGCAGCTTTGAAGGACTTGCAACAAAAAAATCTGTCTGAACTATTATTCTGTAACGATCCCAACCTCCTGACTGAACTTCTCATAAATAAACTCACAGATACCTTAAAAAATACTACCACAACTCGCAATTTATCTAATAGTAAACAGATTATTAAACCATGGATTACCAAAGGCATTCTGCGCTGCGTAAGAAATCGAAACAAATTACAAAAACAACATAAATCCGACCCATATAATGACATTTTAAAAATTACTTACACTAGATATAGGAATTACTGTAATAATTTAATAAAAAAACTTAAACGCAAATATGAAAGGGAACTTTTAGCAAACTCTGTTACTAATAATAAAATTCTTTGGAAAAATATAAAAAACATCACTTATTCTAACAAATCGAACAACAACAACACTGAACTCTTAAATATTAAGTCATCTCCTCTTGAATCGGTTAACTTCATAAACGAACATTTCGCTAACGTTGGTAAACAGTTGGCTCTGAACATTACATCTAATAATAATCACCCTATAATTCAGCATACCACACAAAATTCACAATGTAATAGTTTTGTCCTGCTAGATACTGACCCCAACGAAATTGATAGAATACTGCTGGGCCTAAAGTCCGATAGTGCCCCTGGTTGGGACAATATTCCGACTAAACTTTTAAAGCATGTACGACAGGAGGTAGTACCTATAATATCTCATCTCGCAAACCTTTGCTTCCAAACCTGTATCTTCCCGAACCTACTGAAGCAATCAATTATTACTCCTATTTATAAGGGTGGGGACAGAGATGACGTGAACAACTATAGACCTATATCTGTTCTACCTGCCATTTCAAAAATTCTGGAAAAATTAATTAACATTAGATTAACCAATTACATTACAAAATTTAATTTACTCTCCAACTCGCAGTTTGGGTTTAGACAGGGTTTATCCACTGAAGATGCAGTCACGGCACTGAGTTCTCTAGTAACTGAACAGCTTGACTCTGGTTATAAATGCCTGACTGTTTTCCTAGACCTAAAAAAGGCGTTTGACACCGTCTCTGTCCCTGTCCTTATTAGTAAACTTGAAAAAGCTGGAATAAGAGATACTCCACTAAAATTACTCAAAGATTATCTCACATCTAGGAAGCAAAGGGTTAAGGTGGGAGAACTGATTAGTGGAGATGCTGAGGTCACGTACGGTGTTCCCCAGGGCAGCGTACTCGGACCGACATTATTTCTCGTTTATTTAAATGATCTTTGCAACATGCACATTAATAACGCTAACATTTTCTCCTACGCTGATGACACCGCTATCGTTTTCTCTGGGACCTCTTGGCAGGATGTTAAACTCAAATCTGAGGTGGGAATGGCGCAAGTAGCTAACTGGCTAAATAATAACCTACTATCGTTAAACACATCCAAAACAAACTACATATGTTTTAGCATTAGCAAAAGTAGTCAACCTAGTGAGGATCTAAATTTAAAAATACACACATGTGGAGATGCAAAAAACAAAAACTGTATTTGCTCAAGCATTAAAAAAGAGACTCACACCAAGTATCTTGGTGTAATTGTTGACCAGCGGCTATCGTGGTTTCAGCATCTTGAACAAGTTGCCAACAGAGTTAGGAGATTGAGTTGGATTTTTAAAACACTTCGGCATATTGTGCCAAAAATTTTTACCAATAATCGAGACCCCCCAAGAAATGTTCTTACCGAGATTTACAGTGCGCTGGTTCAGTCAGTCTTGCTATACTGCATCTCTATTTGGGGAGGTGCAGTGAAAACAAATTTTATATATGTCGAGCGAGCCCAACGAGCTCTGATAAAAATCATGCTTTTTAAAACGAAAAGATACCCCACCGAGAACTTGTATAAGATTAGTGATCTTCTTTCCGTTAGAAAGCTGTATATTGTCCATGCAGTCATAAAAAAACATAAAACCCTACCTTTTGATCCAGTATTATTGCAGAAAAGAAGGGCTGATATTGTTGCACAAATCCCACAAACAAAAACTATATTTGCCACCAGGCAATTTAATAAAAGGTCAGCGAAACTTTATAATAAATTAAACAAAAAAATTGAGCTATTCAATAAAACAACTTTTGAATGTAAAAAGATCTTAACCAATTATATTAAGACACTTACCTATGATGACACGGAGGCACTTCTAGAGCATATACACTAGCAAATACAATACGCCACACACAACACCATACACACTCTCACTCACACACGCGCATACACACCCTCACCTATACTCCCACATCCACCCTCACACACACGCACACGCTACAATTCCTACTCGAGAATACTCTCAACATTCCATAAATTATTTTTTAGTTTTTTTAGTTTTAAGTATTTAAATTGTAATCAATTCTAGCATTACTAAGTGTAATTATTGCTATGTTATGGAAGAGCGGAGTCTCCTAACACAGGCATTATTTGCTTAAAAGGAGGCTCCAAACACTAAACTCAATTATGTACACTGAAGCATTAATAAACTATTATTATTATTTCCTTTATTTAGCTTTACACAAACTTATTACATTTTTAAATATTTCTCATAAAAACAATAAAAAAAAACATTTAAAAATATAAAAAATTGTAGCCCACCGGTATCGGGAACAGGGTCCAAGCTACCGGCGGTCAGGGCTCCAGAGAAAGGAACCTCCTAACAATACGAGCCGTATCCAGGAGTACCGCTCTCTGTATCAAGCCCTTGATCCAGCTGCCTAACGAGAGCCTCCTTAGATGTTGTTCGAGGCTCTTGGCAATTAAGCCATTGGCTGTAACGACTATCGGCACAATGATTGCTGAGTTCACATCCCACATGTCGACAACCTCGCGAGCTAAGTCAAGATACTTGATTTGTTTATCTTTCTCAGCTTTCACGAGGTTCTCGTCATGCGGAACCGTTATGTCAACAATCATTGCGCGCCGCTCTGATCGATCCACCACCACTATATCAGGCTTATTGGCTACAATAGTCCTGTCAGTGATGATGGATTGATCCCAGTACAATGTGATACTGCCATTTTCGAGAACTGGGTCGGGCACATACCTGTAGTACGGCACCTCCGATTCCACAAGGTTGTATTTCAGAGCAAGTTGCTGATGGATAATCCTGGCTACAAGGTTGTGTCTATGCAAGTATTCTCCGTTAGCCAGACGAGAACACCCGGAGATAATGTGACGGATTGATTCGCCCGGACGGTGGCATGCCCGACATATGTCAACCGTACCATCCTTCACAATAAATCTCCGGTAGTTATTCGTCATCATAACTTCGTCCATAATTGCACAGACAAAACCTTCGGTTTCTCCGAAGAGTTCCCCGGAACGTAGCCAGGCTACGGACGCCAAGAAATCTACATCGGGCCCGTGCAGGGCCCGGAAAAAGCGTCCGTGGAGCTCCTTGCTCTGCCATACCTCTATGCGGTCGTTAGTGTCAAGCACTATAGGCTTGCGCCAGTTCTCTTTAGCCAAGGAGAGCGGGGTGAGGCCCGTGTCCACCGCGACAACATCTCGATGCATCCCCACGTCGGCTTCCAGGAAATATTCCCTGAGACTGCATATCTCACGATTGTGGAGAGTCTTAGCATTTAAAAAGCCTCGACCCCCACACTTCCGCGGGATATACAGCCTCATAACCGAAGAACGTGGGTGATGCATTCGATATGTCGTCAACAATGAACGAACCCGCCTATCCAGGGCGTCTAGCTCTGTTTGAGTCCATTTGAGTATGCCGAAAGAGTACATCAAAACCGGCATGACCCAACCGTTGAAGGCACGCACCTTATTTCCGCCTGATAAAAGACTATTAAATACCTTTCTCAGGCGGCCAAAGAAGCGCTCCCTCAACGATTGCTTCATGTCGGCAACGTTGATGCCCAGCGCTTCCGACATACCCAAATACTTATAGGTTTCGGTTGCTGAGAGGGATCTAAGATTTATGGAATCCGTGAGCTGGGTTCCCACGGATTCCACAATCCCCCCTCGTTTAACATGCATGACCGCACACTTCTCCACCCCGAATTCCATCCTGATGGCGCTACTGAAAGCTTCAGTAACCTTCAGTAGCTCCATCAGTTGCAAATCGTTGGGGGCAAAAAGTTTGAGGTCATCCATGTAAAGGAGGTGAGATATAACCTGACCATCTCTCTTCAACCGATAGCCTACACCTGAATCCTCCAGCAGCGTGCTAAGAGGATTCAAGGCTAAGCAGAACCAAAGAGGACTCAAACTGTCACCCTGAAATATACCTCGCTCTATCCTTATCGGCTCGCTATTCCTCTGGATTTGTCGACACCCTGGATAGCGAAGAACTGTCCTCCATTGCCCCATACACGACATCAGGAAGGTGCGCAGGGTTGTATCAATTTTATACAACTCTAGCACCCTCATGAGCCATGTATGTGGCACCGAGTCATAGGCCTTCTTATAGTCTATCCAGCATGTCGACAAATCCTTTCGGGAACGGCGAACCTGCTGGCTAATGGCCATATCAATAAGGAGTAGCTCTTTCGTACCACGGGACCCGTTCCTACATCCATTTTGAGAAGTAGACATGATAGAATTGTCATCAATGTGTTTGTTAATTTTGGTTCTCAAAATGGATGTAAGAACTTTATAGACTGTCGGAAGACAAGTAATCGGTCTATAATTTTTGGGTTCCGCGGTACTACCTGATTTATAGAGCAGGTGGGTTATACCTGTTGTCAGGAATTCGGGCAGCGACCCTGACTCTAGGGCTGACTGGAAAAGGGTCGCCAAGCGAGCGTGCGACCTTGTTATCCACTTGATCCAGAAATTGTGCAATCCGTCCGGCCCTGGAGATTTCCAGTTAGGCAACGGACGGACTGCACGAGTAACGTCTTGGGGGCTGATAGTGATTGCCCCCATTTCTGATACTGGATCGCACGCTCGCTCGACATCTCGAGTCCATTCACCCTCAGTATGGCTGACAGGCACCGACCAGATGCTGCGCCAGAACGAACACATGGCGTCATCATCCGGCAGGAGCGTGTCAGCCACACCTTGGTCCGGTCGCTCCCAAGCCCTATAAACCCACCTTTCATCCCTTTGGAATGTGCGATTCTGAGTGTATCGCTCCACCCTTCGCTTATACCTACGGATACGGCTTGCCCATGCATACACTTTCTGCTTCCAGAAGTCGATGCGTTCTGTGATACGGGACATGTAGTCTTGAGGACTGATATCAGTCCCCGCAAATGCCCGCCTCACAAAACGCATCACTCGAGGGCGACTGTTGCCCTCCTGGAAGCAGATGAGTTTGCCAATGAATGCTCTGGCCCCAGTAATGCGTCGTTCAATCCTGCACTGCCACGCTGGTACAGCTGCTTTCGGTCGTGTAGCTCTGTCATCTGGAAATTTGACATGAGCTACACGACATGCCGTTACAGCCGCGCAATACAGGATTGAATGAGCATCAGTAAGGTTTTCGCAATTGTCAAAATAGCTTGACAACTGCGAATCCAGAACAGCCACCAGCGCCCTATTTTTATTGTGCATGGGCAAACGAGGTAAACGCGGTCTAAGTTCGGGATTCATGAAGCGATATTCCCGAACCGCACCCTCCAAAGTACTCCTTATTTCCTCATTGCACTGGGTACTTACATCAGTAACCATGTCATTACTCACGTCGTTTTCGTGGTTAGATGTTGTTGTTGTTGTAGACTGTGGAGGTACCACAGCCTGCGACGGTGTAGCAATGACATGGCTACTCTGCATTTCAGTTCGCAGGCGACCAAGCACAGTGTCATCCAACATACGATTACGCTGGATGACCCGTACCTGATCCGACAATCGTTGCGCCGACACGTTGACAACTGGCTCAAGCACCTGAAACAGAGAGAGCATCCGAACACGGTACGCGGTCAGGTTGTTTCCTCCCTCTGTAGCCCCATAATATGCGCGCATGACGTTCTCATTTATGGACTGAGTCCATCTCATGCGCGACACATTTCCACCGGCAGCGGGGACCCTGTTCGGGGCCGGTTGGCCTCGAGGTCCCAGGCCCGCTGGTGGCCGTCCTCTTCCTCGTCGTCCGCGCCGCGGTGGTGATGGTGATGGCGGCGGTGATGGTATCGACGACGACGGGGAGAAAAACTCATCGCTCGAGCTCGACGCAACTGCAGCTACCGGTGACACGGCGCTCACGGATGTGGCGCGTCCCGGCGGCTGCGAGGCGGAGCTGAGCGACGAGCCCGGAGATGGTGGGTGTGCCTGCTGCAGTCTTGCTCGGCGTCTGGTCAGCATTGGTGACTTTATTTCAACATTATTTTCTGTTATGTGTCTGTTTCATTTTCGGTATATTTTCAGTCCAGTAAAACGGTTTTTTTTTTCTTTCTCATTGTTTGCTGATGGATGAGTGGTTTCCAGGATTGATGGGCCGGTTTTATTGAGGAAATTTGTTAAATTTTAATATTGAAATCGGACACAGAAAAAAATTTGACTTGTCACTTTGACACTCGAGCCACAGATTATTATTATTATATATATTTATTATTATATTATTATTATTATTATTAAAAAAAAGTGGAGACGGATCGGCCACACACTCCGGAGGAACCCCGACCACATACCCAAACAAGCTTATGGACTGGAATCCCCTAAGGAAAAGAAAGCGTGGCCGTCCCCGACAAACCTGGCGCAGTGGCGCCGCACCGTATTGGCAGAAGCGGCGAGCATCGGAATGAGGATATCTGTGGATGCCCTCTACCCCATGTAGGGAACATAGGACCTGAAGTCAAGTAAGTCACATCAAGCTACCCATGTTTTTTCCTATCAACCTTGAACCTTATGCTTAAGCGATGAAGTTGAAAATCTATTAAAGTTTGAAAGAATGTTTTAGCTTGATACGATGGCGGCTGTACCTACAATTAATACTGAGTTAGAGGTTAGAGGCATTTTCACTACTATGTTGGTATCGGCTTTTAGTGCGTGTTCACGTACGCGCGACGCGACGCGCGACGCGATTGGCGATTAAATTCAAACATATGGCGGTGTATGAGTGCGTTCACGGAGAAGCGATTTTATACGCGATTATTTGAATTTGAGGCGGTGCCCGCGGCGGCGCCCGCGGCGATTATCGCGGCGACGCACGCAGCGGCAATTCTCGATGAAGCGATACCCGCGATGGAACTTTTTTTCTGATTCATGGTTTTCGGGGTTGCTGATTATGAAAATGAGTTCAAAATGAAAATCCAAGATGGCGCCGAAAAATTTTTTAGTTTTTCCATCATGGGTGTCGTAAGTCGTTTATATGGTTTTCGGGGTCGCTGATTACAAAAATGAGGTCAAAATGAAGACCAAGATGGCGGCCAGGAAAATTTTTGGTTTTACCGTCATGGGTGTGGTTTTCATGGTTTTTGGGGTCGCTGATTACGAAAATGAGGTCAAAAGGAAAATCAAAGATGGCGGCCAGGATTTTTTTTGGTTTTTCCGTCATGGGTGTGGTTTTCATGGTTTTTAGGGTCGCTGAATACGAAAATGAGGTCAAAATGAACATCCAAGATGGCGGCCAGGAAATTTTTGGTTTTTCCGTCATGGGTAAGGTTTTCATGGTTTTTGGGGTCGCTGATTACGAAAATGAGCTCAAAATTAAAATCCAAGATGGCGGCCAAGGAAATTTTTGGTTTTTCCGTCATGGGTGTCGTTTTCATGGTTTTTGGGGTCGCTGATTGCGAAAATGAGCTCAAAATTAAAATCCAAGATGGCGGCCAGGAAAATTTTAGGTTTTTCCGTCATGGGTGTCGTTTTCATGGTTTTTGGGGTCGCTGATTACGAAAATGAGGTCAAAATGAAAATCCAAGATGGCAGCCAGGAAAATTTTAGGTTTTTTCGTCATGGGTGTCGTTTTCATGGTTTTTGGGGTCGCTGATTACGAAAATGAGGTCAAAATGAAAATTCAAAATGGCGGCCACGAAAATTTTTGTTTTTTCCGTCATGGGTGTGGTTTTCATGGTTTTTGGGGTCGCTGATTACGAATGGCGGCCACGAAAATTTTTGTTTTTTCCGTCATGGGTGTGGTTTTCATGGTTTTTGGGGTCGCTGATTACGAAAATAAGCTCAAAATTAAAATCCAAGATGGCGGCCAGGAAAATTTTAGTTTTTCCGTCATGGGTGTCGTTTTCACGGTTTTTGGGGTCGCTGATTACGAAAATGAGGTTAAAATGAAAATCCAAGATGGCAGCCAGGGAAATTTTTGGTTTTTCCGTCATGGGTGTCGTTTTCATGGTTTTTGGGGTCGCTGATTACGAAAATGAGGTCAAAATGAAAATCCAAGATGGCGGCCAAGGAATTTTTTGGTTTTTCCGTCATGGGTGTGGTTTTCATGGTTTTTGGGGTCGCTGATTACGAAAATAAGCTCAAAACGAAAATCCAAGATGGCAGCCAGGAAAATTTTAGTTTTTCCGTCATGGGTGTCGTTTTCATGGTTTTTGGGGTCGCTGATTACGAAAATGGTGTCAAAATGAAAATTCAAGATGGCGGCCAGGGAAATTTTTGGTCTTTCCGTCATGGGTGTCATTTTCATGGTTTTCGGAGTCGCTGATTACGAAAATGAGCTCAAAATGAAAATCCAAGATGGCGGCCAGGAAAATTTTAGTTTTTCCGTCATGGGTGTCGTTTTCATGGTTTTTGGGGTCGCTGATTACGAAAATGAGGTCAAAATGAAAATTCAAGATGGCGGCCAGGGAAATTTTTGGTCTTTCCGTCATGGGTGTCATTTTCATGGTTTTCGGAGTCGCTGATTACGAAAATGAGCTCAAAATTAAAATCCAAGATGGCGGCTAGGAAAATTTTTGGTTTTTCCGTCATGGGTGTCGTTTTCATGGTTTTTGGGGTCGCTGATTACGAAAATGAGGTCAAAATGAAAATCCAAGATGGCGGCCAGGAAAATTTTAGTTTTTCCGTCATGGCCGCCATCTTGGATTTTCATTTTGACTGCATTTTCGTAATCAGCGACCCTAAAAACCATTTAAACGACACCCATGACGGAAAAACTAAAATTTTCCTGGCCGCCATCTTGGATTTTCATTTTGAGCTTATTTTCGTAATCAGCGACCCCAAAAACCATGAAAACCACACCCAAGACGGAAAAACCAAAAAATTTTCTGGCCGCCATCTTGGATTTTCATTTTGACTTCATTTTCGTAATCAGCGACCCCAAAAACCATGAAAACCACACCCATGACGGAAAAACCAAAAAATTCCTTGGCCGCCATCTTGGATTTTCATTTTGAACTCATTTTCGTAATCAGCGACCCCAAAAACCATGAAAACCACACCCATGACGGAAAAACCAAAAAATTCCTTGGCCGCCATCTTGGATTTTCATTTTGACTGCATTTTCGTAATCAGCGACCCCGAAAACCATATAAACGACACCCATGACGGAAAAACCAAAAAAATCCTGGCCGCCATCTTGGATTTTCATTTTGAACTCATTTTCGTAATCAGCGACCCCTAAAACCATGAAAACCACACCCATGACGGAAAAACCAAAAAATTCCTTGGCCGCCATCTTGGATTTTCATTTTGACTGCATTTTCGTAATCAGCGACCCCGAAAACCATATAAACGACACCCATGATGGAAATCCTAAAAATTTTTTTCGGCGCCATCTTGGATTTTCTATTTGACCTCATTTTCGTAATCAGCGACCCCAAAAACCATGAAAACGACACCCATGACGGAAAAACCTAAAATTTTCCTGGCCGCCATCTTGAATTTTCATTTTGACCTCATTTTCGTAATCAGCGACCCCAAAAACCACGAAATCGACACCCATGACGGAAAAACTAAAATTTTCCTGGCCACCATCTTGGATGTTCATTTTGACCTCATTTTCGTAATCAGCGACCCCAAAAACCATGAAAATCACACCCATGACGGAAAAACCAAAAAAAATCCTGGCCGCCATCTTGGATTTTCTATTTGACCTCATTTTCGTAATCAGCGACCCCAAAAACCATGAAAACGACACCCATGACGGAAAAACCTAAAATTTTCCTGGAAGCCATCTTGGATTTTAATTTTGACCTCATTTTCGTAATCAGCGACTCAGAAAACCATGAAAACCACACCCATGACGGAAAAACCAAAACAAATCCTGGCCGCCATCTTGGATTTTCATTTTGACCTCATTTTCGTAATCAGCGACCCCAAAAACCATGAAAACCACACCCATGACGGAAAAACCAAAAAATTCCTTGGCCGCCATCTTGGATTCTCATTTTGACTGCATTTTCGTAATCAGCGACCCCGAAAACCATATAAACGACACCCATGATGGAAATCCTAAAAATTTTTTTCGGCGCCATCTTGGATTTTCATTTTGACTGCATTTTCGTAATCAGCGACCCCAAAAACCATTTAAACGACACCCATGACGGAAAAACCTAAAATTTTCCTAGCTATCTTGGGTTTTAATTTTGAGCTCATTTTCGTAATCAGCGACTCCGAAAACCATGAAAATGACACCCATGACGGAAAAACCAAAAATTTCCCTGGCCGCCATCTTGAATTTTCATTTTGACCTCATTTTCGTAATCAGCGACCCCAAGATCATGAAAACCACACCCATGACAGAAAAACCAAAAAAAATCCTGGCCGCCATCTTGGATTTACATTTTGAGCTCATTTTTGTAATCAGCGACTCCGAAAACCATTAAAATGTCACCCATGACGGAAAAACCAAAAATTTCCCTGGCCGCCATCTTGGATTTTCATTTTGACCTCATTTTCGTAATCAGCGACCCCTAAAACCATGAAAACGACACCCATGACGGAAAAACCTAAAATTTTCCTGGCCGCCATCTTGGATTTTAATTTTGAGCTCATTTTCGTAATCAGCGACCCCAAAAACCATGAAAACGACACCCATGACGGTAAAACCAAAAATTTTCCTGGCCGCCATCTTGGTCTTCATTTTGACCTCATTTTTGTAATCAGCGACCCCGAAAACCATATAAACGACTTACGACACCCATGATGGAAAAACTAAAAAAATTTTCGGCGCCATCTTGGATTTTCATTTTGAACTCATTTTCATAATCAGCAACCCCAAAAACCATGAAAACCACACCCATGACGGAAAAACCAAAAAAAATCCTGGCCGCCATCTTGGATTTTCATTTTGACTTCATTTTCGCAATCAGCGACCCCGGAAACCATTAAAACGACACCCATGACGAAATTTTCGTCGGCGCCATCTTGGATTTTCATTCTCATTTTTGTAATCAGCGACCCCAAAAACACTACTTTATCAGCAATACCTAAAACTAGTCGGTTTGATTGAGAACGCCGCGTGCTTTGCTACCCGCTTGAAAAGTCGCCGCCATAATCGCGGCGGCCGTCGCCGCGGGCGCCGCCGCGGGCACCGCCCCGCGTCTGTATGAACAGCGTAGTACATTGCCATACGTTTGTGTTTGCGCGTGCGATGATATCTGCCGCTGCACGCATCGCGTGTCCGTGAACACAAAAATCGCACGACGCGCCGCTCGTCGCGTCGCAGGTCGCGCCGCGCGTCGCGTCGCGCGTACGTGAACACGCACTTAGACCCCAACATAGTAGTGAAAATGCCTGGCAGATGTTAATGATGCTCGGTGAAGCACTGCACGGAATTGGCGTCACCCCAACCCAGAGTAGTTTAGGATCCTATACCTATACATGCAACTCCCACACTTCTAAGTAGGTACCTAGCGTAAAGGCTTCGATCAATAATTATTGATCGAAGCGTAAAGGCAACGCTTCGGTTTGGTTCGGTATCAGCAGTAAACAGTAGCCACTGTTATTTTCTTAATCCTCTGCTGTTCTTTCCCAATGAATTTCGTTGTGGGATCCAGGACTGTTTAATTGTTCCTCCGACTCACCGAGCTTCATTCTCTAAGGGTCACCAATGTCTCGTCGGGGCTGCGGGTTGTTCGAAAGAGATACCGCGGCCTCGACACAAAGGGCTAAGAAGGAACATGGGGTTTTTAGTCAGTAGAAGTCTGACACTCCCTACCGCTCTGCCCAAGGAGTCATTTGATGATTTCCAACCCCACAAAAGGAAAAGAAATGGTCACGAATGTTGATTCTAGCTTTCAGGAAGTTGCTGGTGTCAATGGCTGCGAATAGTGTGGCGGCCTTGCCCCAAGAAAAAGCCATTACCTCAATTAGGCCCCTCTCCGCTTTGGTGGAAACAGGGTCTTAGGGCTGTCGTTAGCAGGGTAGCGCCTAAACACAAGCACGGCGTCTACCCGGCGCTGCTGAATCGATACGGTAATGTGTGTGTTTACGACGTCGGAGCATTACTGCAATGCTCATAAGTGTGCGTTAAGCTTTAAGACCAATGGCCAGTGCCACACACACCACGTTTGATAGACGGAGACGTGGTGATCGCAGGATGTAGGAACAGGAAAATGTGTTGTGGGTACCTATAAATACCTTAAGACTCAATCAATCGTCGCACTATTAGTTCTTGATCTAGTGCTTTTGAGACACCTAGGAGTGATAGCTTTATCTGAAGAAATTGTGTCACACAGTCGCATCATTGCAATCCTCTTGGCGTTGTAAAACTTGCTATTTGTATATATATTTTTTTTTAGGGATTCCTAACGATTAATTTTGTACATGGGCCATTCAAAATAGGTTAAAGAACGCCAACCTATACAAAAGAAAGGGATAGAGTAGGTACTCATAGGGATAGAGTACCTAGAGTGGGTGCTGAGTAGCTTACGTATTCAAACCGAGGATGTAGGTACATACAGTTTATATACAAACGCGTGTAAGAAATAAATTAATAACCTACGTGGAAAAAATACGAGAAACTGTAGAAACAGCACCTGAACCAATAATTGCGTGTTTTATTTACATGGTTGCATAAAGTCCTAGCTTCGGGTGCGTGAGGAAGAACGGAAGCAGGAAAGTGCACATAACAGATATTTCAACGCGAAACTATTTACAGTTGAATAACAGATTTGGCGGGAAAACATCGTAAAGTTAAATCTTACACACGCTCAACTTAGATCACAGTTACAGGTGTAGGAACTCAGTCGCATGTATAATTAATAAAACACAAATACGAAAATATTATGACAGCAATGATAATTACTGAGAATTTTTCAGCGTTTTAGTTAGAATTGTGCCAAGATTTATTGAAGTATTTCGTGAAAATGTATAATTTTGTTATGAATAAATTGACCACAAACTTTTCTTTTTTTTTTTTATTTAAGATGGGTCAGCTCTTGACCTCGAGGCTTGCCTGAGCAAGGATGAGGTCTACGATGGAGCGAGCCTTCCCAGTAGCACTGGCTCTCCCGCGCACCAACGGAACACAGCGAACTGTTTGGCGCCGGACTTCGGCGGGAGGGTGGTAACTGGCCAGGCGGACCTTTGTTTGTTTTAATAGAACTCAGTTGAAACGAATATAATAATAGATGGAATAGTACCTAAAGGAAAAGTATAAAAAGAAATTCTTCCTCTCTGGCTTGTTAAAATACCTACCTCCATAAAATGGGCAACGTGAAAAAAAAACTTAGGCAGTTAAAAATTCGAAACAAATGCATTCTACACCCGTTAGGATCGACTTCCAGTCTAACCGGATGCAGCATAATACCCACCACTCACCAGTATTTAACATGGAACACGCCTGGTCCATTGTAATGTAACTGTGTAAATGGTAAAGCTAAACTTGACGTCCGCGTCAGAGATAAGTTTAGACCCTAAACAAGTTACTTTCAAATGCCCTCTGGCCCTTCAACATCGAACGAACAGCTACCTGTAGCTTAGGTGCATGACCTTATCGACCATAGATTAGAAATTTAAAATAGCATGATGTCGATGGCAAAAAGGTTGGTCATTGTCAGAAATCATCTTAATACTTACCCACTTAGTACCTAGTTGTTTTTATTAAAGAAGTACTCATGCTATGCTATGGTTTTTTCAATAATTCTGAAAATTAGCGCGAAGGGCTACCAATGATATTGGCATTGGCAGAGAAAGTTATCGTCCTGAGGCTCAGCCACCCATTACGCGAATGCTATATAAGTGAGTGGTGCTTCCTCAGACCTAGCATTACGTACATGTCTGCCGCAGGCATCGCAATATGCAACTCTTATCGGTGGGTAAATCGATCATTTATAGAAATAAAAACATTCTTTAAATTAATACAATAGATACTTTTTACAAAAAAAAACCTAAACTTTTTTAAATTCAGAAATAAAACGCGTGGTTTTTTATTTACTCTGATAAACAAAACATTTCAAATATGGCGCGAAGAATTTTGGCGGGAATAGTGATGTGTTCTGTGAAAATGTGAAGAAAAGTTTAGTTTTGCAAGTGCAAGTAAAGTCGTAAAGTGTTGTTTGTGATCAATCAGTGACTTGTGTTTTTGTGATTGATGTTCTTGGAGTGTGGTAAAGTACTTAAATATATTATAGTTTAATAGTTCATTAAGAAGTGTTAACATGGACAAGATGTAAAAAAAATATTAATCTACCTTAACCATTTACTTATATTTGTATAATTATAAATTAGCTCTCTCGTAAGTTTTAATCAGTTTTGCTCGAATATCTACTGGTTGCTGGTAGGTTCCCAGGGTTGGCATGTTTAAAACAAGTTGTTTAAAACAGTTTCAAATAAAACATAGTTTTTTATTAGGTGTTTGAAAACATTGTTTAATTGCAAAAATAAATGAATACTAAGTAGTTATTTTTTTCCTTATTTCCTTTATTTAATCAACTTTAAACAATTTTTATAAAATAATTAAAGTGGCTTTTTAACTTGACATTTAAACAGTTTTTAATATTTAAAATCCTTAATCAAGAAATAGTTAACAATTTTTATTATAAAACGACCACGTACAATCATATTTGTTCGTTAGCAGATTAGACAACATTTATTATTTTTTATTTAAGTATTTAAAAAATGTGACAAGTTTTGCAGCTTTCTCGTTACCAAGTTTGATTCGTACATCGGTTTGAATAAATCCAAAGGTTTTTGTGTTATTGTGAAATGAAAAATCAGAAAGAAAGTCCGCTCTATTCTCCATCGGTAAATTCCCCCGGGGAATTCCCTGAACTTCCGTAATTCGTGAACGTGATTATTTAAAATATGTTTTGGGTATTCCCCTTATTTTAAGAAAAATTTAGGAGATTTCCCTACTAAAAATGAACGTAGGAACACACAGAATGTATTGAATTATAATAAATTTTTGTCATGCAGTTTTTAAAATAGTATATAAGTGAAATATATCAGGCTTAATCAATTAAAAACTGGCCAAGTGCAAGTCGGACTCGCACATGAAGGGTTCCGTACCAAAACGGTATGCTATAATTTATACAATTTCTTCAAAGGACCAATGAAACTTGACCTCTGGATTGTATAGGCGCTCATACGATTCGGGGACCAAATTATATTGGTTAACTGCTGTTTCCATCTGTTGTTTCCATCCAAGTTCAAAATAATTTTCTTAGAAAGTCCTTATAAAGTTCTACTTTTCAGATTTTTTTCATATTTTCTAAACTTATGGTTCAAAAGTTAGAGGGACGCATTGTTTTTTACTTTTGGAGCGATTATTTCCGAAATTATTGACATTATCAAAAAATGATTTCAGTAAACCCCTATTTATTTTTAAATACCTTTCCAACAATATATCACACGTTTGGGTTGAAATAAAAAAAAAAATCACTTCCCACTTTACATATCTACCCTAATAAAACATTTTTTTCCAATTTTTATTTTACCACTTTGTCGGCGTGATTGATACACATATTGGTACCAAATTTCAGCTTTCTAGTGCTAACGGTCACAGAGATTAAGCGAGGACGGACGGACGGACAGACAGACATGGCGAAACTATAAGGGTTCCTAGTTGACTACGGAACCCTAAAAATGGATGATAACTAACTTAGGAAAAAAAACAAAAAAAAACACCTGTTTAAAACATTTTAAACTGTTTGTTTTATAAAATGTAAAAAAAACTGTTTTTTTTCCAACCCTGTAGGTTCCTAATCAACGAGGATGTCGAATTTTGAAGAAAAAATTATTTAATTACCTATTAATGAAATCTGGAATCTTGAATTGAGTTTGTAAAATTGCAGGATTGGAGAAAAATAAATGTAATTTAAAAAGTAAAAAAGTTTTTTTTTAATATTGCAACAGGAAGTAAATATATAAATATATTTTTTTAAATGGGTTTACTCTTGACCTCAATCTTGCGCTAAGGGCAGAGATGAGGACCATTAAAATCTCGTCAAAATCGGACCAGTCGTTTTGGAGATCAGCCGGAACAAACAGACAGACAAATTAATTTATAATTCATCTATTTATTGTTTAAAAAGTATTTTGTTATAATTACCGTTTAGTATATACTTTCAGAAACCATTTATTTTAAAATTACAAAGGGACAGATCAATTATTACTATTTTTTGTTTACCTACCTACTTAGTTCACATTTCTAACCGAAAAAAATGTAAGTAGAAGCCATAGATTACAAAGGAAATCTACGCGTCTGTAATTTTCATGTATCTTCCCACATTCTTATAACTTTTAAAAAAGAGTTCCGTTACTAATGAGGAAGAGGATCTAGGCCATTTGTACTTACCTTCAAACTACAGCCGCGTTCAATAGAACTAGACAAGTGTGAATACACCTAATGATTACTATAGGTGTTTTATTTTTCGCAATTGTGTACCTACCTAGTAACCTACCTACCTAGGTAGTCTTACTAATTATGAAGAATTTCTCAGTGTTTTGTTGTTGTCAAATAGGTAGGCTGTACGTAAACTTAGAACTACTTAGAAGCTAACACTAGGTAGTTAAGGTCAAGGAGCGATAATTTAATGCTATTTCCAATCAAACTTGTTGTCTCCATAGCGGGCGCATTCCCCGCGAACTGCAACTTTCATCTTAGGTAGGTACTAATATTATTATTGCTTGTTTGTTTGTTTGTAGGGGTAATCTCCGGAACTAATAATCCAATTCAAAAAATATTTCACTGGTAAAGCTGCATTATGCGTGAGTGTTACCTACCTATACCCCCCCTACCTATCGTGGGCAGCAGCTGAAAATCAGCGTCAGGTGGTGTGCACTTTGTGTTGCCATCTGGCATTATGCTGAGCTGAGGCCCTTTTGGCATTATTAGTTTTAATAATTTTGAATTTGTTTTTGGTAACTTTTAAGGTAGTTTTGCCAAATAAACTCAATTTTCTTTCTTCTTTCTTTCTATACACTATAATTATTTTAAATATCATGCAAATTAACCGGCCGGGCTATCACAATTTTTGCGGACGAAGATAATAATTATGTTGTCATTAAAATGAGGTCTGCAAAAATTGTGTGCATGTACCTATAGTCTGAAAAACAATAAGGAATATTAAAACATTCCATAAAGTGATCAAATGGTTTATTTCTTGACTGAATGTAAGTCATGGGGCTTAGCCCAGCGCAGTGG
Organism: Diarsia dahlii; assembly: GCA_949775195.1. Taxonomy (NCBI): domain Eukaryota; kingdom Metazoa; phylum Arthropoda; class Insecta; order Lepidoptera; family Noctuidae; genus Diarsia; species Diarsia dahlii. Next base: position 19,904,847 of record OX459197.1, on the reverse strand, counting down.
GATGACAGGCAACAGCACTTATCTGTATGTACCTCTACCTACATAGGTAACGATCGTGGTTTGCCACCTAAAATGGAAAAATACGGAAAGACGGATCGCGTGTCAAGTGAGCGCACGCACCGACGACGTCGATAGTAAAAACTGATTGAAAAATACATAAGCGACGAGATATTTGCACTAAACACGCCTTATTTAATTGTCTTTTTACACCTATCCATTTCTTATCACTGACATGAGCAGAATTTTAAAGACGTTGATGGATTACTTATATGGTTTAGTTGAGTTTAATATACTTGAACTGTTAACATGCAAGCCTTGCAAGGAATGATAGGTGCAAGGAGAAATTCAAAGTGTAAATAGATAATAATATAAGTAGGCACCATATGATAGCATACGGATGGAATACCATTTTTCGGCCATGACTTAATTCAAAATCTATAAGGGACTTATTGCTACAAGAACCCTATTTTCTTGCTGAAGTTACACAAATGAGTGTATACTTACTTTGCTACTGCCATTTTGACTAAAAAGTCATTTTCTTTTCAGACGGCATTCCTGATCATTTCGTTAGTGATCGTCTTCAATCAAGGAAGTGGCGTGACGGCACAAGATGACAACGTAGACGAGCCGCTCGCTATAGAGTCGAAGAACAGAGCTGTTACTATAATACATAACCCAAAGTACGTAGCGCAACCACAACCTAACAACCAATCACTGACGAGACCCGACTTGCCTACTCACAAACCTGAACAAAGACCGCCAAGCAAACCGCCCAAAATTCCTGATAGACTACTGAAACAAAACCACAAAGTCGATGTTCCTCGACCTCACCACGGGCAGATACAAAATCTACCGCCGCCACGCCTCTATCCTAAGCAACCTGTGAAGCTGTATCATTCACCAAACTCTATTTACAAGTTTCCTAGAGTGATCCCGCTACCACCGCACCATAGGACATATTACTTCAAGACTAACCGACCGTTAGTGTATGCCGCGTCAACTGGCAGACCCATAGTAGCAAAGAGCCCTAAGTTCAGCTTGCCCGCCCAAGTGATCAATGGCATCCGATCCGATTTTGTCAGGCCGCCGAAAATTAATGCGACGACGACAACGACCACGTCCAGTACCACCACCGAAGCTACCACCACAACCACCCAAAAAGTCCTGCGGACGAAAAGAATATGGCCCAAACGTGAACTAGACAGAGAGAACCCGACTTTGCTTATACACAACACGACATTGACAAAAGGCAACACGACTTTAACAAAAGGCAACACGACATTGACCAAAGACAACACGACTCTTACAAAAACTAACACCACTGTCGAACCTGATCGTGACATCTCAGAGAGCATCACCCACCGAACTAGATACGCGTACAGAAACACAACGACTGTGACGACCACTACGCCAATCACGCCCTCGACGCCACGCGTCTACCGCCCAGTCACCAGAAAGCTTAAAGTCAAAACCACTACGCATCTGCCACCGATTAAATTCACTCAAATCGAACCTAACGACTGGGTGCCAATACTGCCCTCACATTACCCTAAATTCAAGAAGGCCCCGACGACACCAATCACTAAACGATCGGACGTATTCACTGCCCATCCCGCCGCGCCTCAAAGTAAGCAAATGATGTACTTACAATCTTTTGGGCTAGTCCCAGTACCAAGCTCTCAAAATCCATTACATATAATGGGCAGAAAAAAAATGGTTTTCTTTAAACGAAAACGTCAATTGAACCCGTATTATTCTGGTTACAGTGGGAAGCGGGGACGCTCACCGATGCACTACGTGTACGGGGACCTAGAGAGTGATGGCAGCCACAGTCACCCACGAGTCGTCACCAAAATCAAACACCACCATCACCACCACCACCACAGATACATTAAAACTGTTGAGAAACCTGTCAAAGTACCATACAAAGTCGAGGTTCCTAAGCCGTACCCAGTCCAAGTGGAGAAGAAAGTTCCAGTAGCAGTGGAGAAGATCAAAGTGGTGGAGAAACCTGTTCCGTATCCGGTAACCGTTGAGAAAAAGGTTCCTTATCCAATAGGGATAAAAATACCACACCCTGTGCCTGTGAAAGTCGTTGAAAAAGAGTATGTACCAAAACCGTACCCAGTCTATCATCAGGTGCCAGTAGTGAAACACGTGCAAGTGAAAGTGCCGTATCCAGTGGAGAAGAAGGTGCCGTACCCGGTGGAAGTTAAAGTGCCGGTACCAGTAGACAGGCCCATCCCAGTGCCGGTCCATGTGGAGAAAAGGGTACCCTACCCGGTCCCCGTCAAAGTTCTCGTCCCGCAGCCGTACCCGGTCGAAACGAAAGTGCCTTATCCTGTCCAAGTGAAAGTGAGAGAGCCAGTCGAAGTAATAAAACACGTTCCGATAAGGGTGCCGTACCCCCAGCCGTATGCTGTAAAAGTGCCGCATCCGGTTCCGGTGCCCTACGAGAAAAGAGTGCCTTATCCAGTCGAAGTGGAGAAGAAAGTGCCGGTGCCCGTCGAAGTGTATGTTCCACAGAGAGTAGAAGTGGAAAAGCGAGTGCCCGTTTACGTGCCGAAACCGTATCCGGTAGAAAAGAAGGTTCCGTACCCGGTCAGGGTTCCGTATCCTGTTAAAGTAAGGGTCCCTGTGAAAGTGCCGGTCAAGGTTCCTGTGGAAGTGCCGGTGTACCTTCATCACCCGTTCCAAGTGTACACGGATGATCAGTACAGTTCTCAGTACGGGAACGGGGTCAGTCCGTCGCCTGTAGTCTCAAGTACACCGCATCACACGGTGACAGTGCACGGGAACACGGGCTTCAATGGTTTCCAGTCTCGCTCCGACAAAGATGAAGCAACGACATCGACCCCGCCAGCTAGTTAGATAACGAACTTTTATAGAATATTCAAAGTTAAGTTGTTCAAGCACAGTGGAAAGTACTCGACCCACTAGAATACTGTACCTTGTTATTGATAAGTTATTGAGGTGTGTGTGGAATGATATTAATACATGATAAGTTGGATACGAGTAAATGAATGGTGCTGTGATACAAAGTGTTGTCATTTTAAAGGACTCATCTTGATTTCGGAATTTCTGCTAAGTCAACTAAAATGTGCTATGGGAATAAGTACCTAATAATAAGATGGCGATAAAAGCATACAACTTTTTTTTTGCAACAAAGCTTTTAGGGATGCTGAAGTTAATCAGGACCTCTTGCGTGGTATGCAATGGAAAACAAAGTTTAGTAAAATAAGAATTTCTTTATCCATATTTTCAGTTGATTTCAACCCAAAATTAGCAATGGAGTAGTTAAACCGTTAAACGTATTCACCATTCTCTTGCCCTTATCCCAATTCATTTGGGGTCGGCGCAGCATATCTTTTTTTTCCGTAGGTCTAAACTTCTCTGTTACTCGTCACCCCAAGTGACACCTCCACAGCCCCATACATCGTTTCTTTGGTCTTCCTCTACTCTTATACCCATCCACATTCGTACTCAAAACCTTCCTCACGACATTTCCCTCATTCCTCCGCATCACATAAAGATTAGTCTACCCATAGTAAATCGCTCAAGTTCAATGGTAAGCCCGCTGGGCGGTGCAGAGCTAGCGCAAAATTACATACCGCCGTATGTCAGTCACCTTTGCAACGAGCCGTTTATGACTTCATTAATACACGCACGTGAATGTGATCGCGATTTCACGACAGATTGAAAAATGCACAAGAATTTCGTAGAAAATTATCACAGGATTTACTGTCTTACTTGGGTAGCAGGCTAGGCACATAATCTTTTCAAAAGCTAACAGCTACAAGCGAACGGTCAGTTTTGGGCATTTCATCAAAATAACCGATACGAGCCGTTTTTGGAGGATTAAATCGAAGGTAGTGATTTATCTCACCGCAATGTAACGAATTCGAAACACCAAATTAGAGGTGATCAAAGAAAGGTCGCATTAGGAAAACCCTCCAAACCTTTTAGCATAGATTAATAGCCTGAAGTACTAGCCAGGCGGATAAACTTATCCATGGCGTTGCCAGCCCATTCATATCCATAGGGATCTACGCTTTATGGCCTGTGGCTGGATTGTATAGCTTCAACTTTTTTGGCTATCTAAAAATACCCGTAATAAGTGCTTTGTTTGAGGCCTATACCGCAGCAGGCTGTCTGCCATTAATAGTTCCTAAACAGTTTGCAAGTTCATTAGCAACGCCATACAGCAAACAAACCGATAATGGACGAAGATTATGTGCGGAATAGGAAGTTGCCGATCGAAAGTGAAGTCACACTTGAGCTGGCGCGCGAAAACATAAACGTCACACTCACATGGTTCATTCAATCCGACGCGTTACGTTTTACGAAGCAAAAAATACGCGTCAATCATTGTTACATGGACAGCTTACGAGGAATCCGCTAGAACCAGTATTTTCAGGTTTATTGGATAATGGTGCTTGTGTTCTGATAGCTGTTATCCAATTTCCTTTGTGATCTAATGCACTTATGAGAGACTGCATTGTTTAAGAACCTTTTTGCTGAATTCATTTTTGTTGGCTGATAGTTACGAGATTACGCCACGCGACCTCAGTCAGTGTAAATCAGGCAGTTATCGAAGAAGGCAGCTAAGGTGGGCCTGGGCCTGCAGTCTCTACACTAATAACAGCGCTACGAATGTCTCTACGTCGTATCGATGTCAAATTTCTTTAATAGATTTCCAACCTTATTTCAACAGCATAAGATTGAAAACCTATTAAAGAAATTTTACGATTTTACGACTTAGCGACATTCGTAGCGCTGTTATTAGTGTAGAGACTGCAGGCCCTGGGCCTGGGCCTGCAGTCTCTACACTAATAACAGCGCTACGAATGTCGTAAAATCGAAAATTCGTAAACTTTCTATAATAGATTTTCAACCTTATTTCAACAGTATCAGGTTGAAAATCTATTATAGAAAGTTTACGAATTTTCGATTTTACGACATTCGTAGCGCTGTTATTAGTGTAGAGACTGCAGGCCCAGGCCCAGGGCCTGCAGTCTCTACACTAATAACAGCGCTACGAATGTCGCTAAGTCGTAAAATCGTAAAATTTCTTTAATAGGTTTTCAATCTTATGCTGTTGAAATAAGGTTGGAAATCTATTAAAGAAATTTGACATCGATACGACGTAGAGACATTCGTAGCGCTGTTATTAGTGTAGAGACTGCAGGCCCTGGTGGATCTTGATTGGACAGTCGTAAGCATTTGTATCGTAACATGAGGGAACAAAACTTGAGCTGATTTGCAGGCAGTTAATCGCGTCCGTGTTCGAGCTAAGTCGCGATGCAATCCCGTCGAATCATTATTTGACACAGCATGATTGTCTATTTTCTACGACGAGGGTCGAGGATCAGCGACTATACTATACCAGCGGCAAAACGGTTTAAAAACTACCCGAATTATTCAGCTAGCACTCATGTCAGCTCCTAATCAAATATTATCTCCAACAAGGAAATATTGTCTGATGCCTTAGGTACATTATGAGCCTGCCGGCGGTTGGTCTCGTGGTCGCAAGCGCAACTGTTGAACGTGGGATCTTTGGTTCGATTCCCGGGTCGGGAAAAAACTGCTATTGGATTTTTCCTTTAAGTAGGTACACAATTTCTCAGTAGTAGCTCGGAGTCTGACCGAGTTGCCTTCCCAACGGACTATGAGAGTAAAGGAATAGAGATTGCACCACACACACTTGTGCGCTATAAAGTCACCCGCATTAATGGCTAATCTCTGTCAGCTAAGATTTGCCGCCAAGACCGAAAAATGGTCAGGCAGACTTTATAAATATATAATTATTTATAAGCCTATCAACCTATGTATTAGGTAACCTGCTACCGGGAGTCAAGTCCAACCATTTTCAAGTACCAAGTGTAAACTAAATAACCGCACACCAATTACAAAGTGAATCCAATGGAAACGCCGCGAAATTGTCGCTTCCTGAAACCTATTGTATCTGTAATGTATGCCACAGCACAAATCGCGTGTAGGTGAATGTCTTTCGGAAGTAATAACTAAGTAAATTGGAGCAACAGAAGTAGCAATTACATTTGCGTAGAATTAATCATTTTAAGTTGGAACATGCAAATGAAATAGCGTGTTTACATAAGGTTCGTGATTGGCTTAGTTTAGCGGGTTGACTTGACTCCCGCACGAAACGATGCATGAACTATACTTGAAAAAATATATGGGAAACGTAACAGTTGCCTATAAAACTTGAGGGTTGCCCTCGATTTCCCTGGGATGCCATCACCACCTCGGGAGTATACTCTTTCGAATATAAAAATAATTTTAAGAATCGGTTCATTAAGGTTGCACAAGCCAGTCATTCTTCCATACAAACGTAGTATGGTGATTACTCCTCTGGTTGACGGTGTAGGTTCAAAATTAAATTGTATCAACTGGTCTTGTCATTATCTAGGCCTCTATGGAAGCAGAATTGGAAAAAAATATTGGTTTGGAAGGTATGAACGTCGAAACTTTCATATTTTAGCACTAATTTTAACCATCTTTGGGCGAAAATAAGTTACGTATATAGTACGAAGGGATACCTACTTCACTGCGACAAACGTTTCATCGAGTATCGTTTCTTCGAAAACCTTTCACCGATATCAATAGACTGCGATGCTTTATTAAACCGAAGACTTGTTACTGCGATGTTTCATTACATCGAAAATCTTGTCTGCGAACGATTTTACTTCGTGAATATCATACTGCGAAGTCTTGTTTAATCGAGGTCTTGTCACTGAGATGTTCTGTTATTTAGGAAAACTTACATTGATTGATACAAGTACATTGATTTTGCTATAGCTATAACAAAACTCGCAATTACTTTCATAATTTGTACAGGCGCTTAAAAGAAATGTAAAAAAAATTGGTATTGTTTTGGAAAACAAAATCAATGTACTTGTATCAATCAATGTACTTGTATCTGACAATCTCCTCCTTTTTGGAAGTCGGTTGACAAAAGATAGTGGTTCCAGTACTCGGGTCTGTAAAACTATTCACAAACAATCGAATTGAATATGTATGTCTATATTTTTTTGGCATTACGAAAGCGAGCGAGATAGACATACGACATATTCGATTCGATTGTTTGTGAATAGCTATGCTGGTTATCATGACCCACACTAAACTCTTCTGACATATTATGAAAAACATTAACGAAGCGAGATGAATATATCTTTACTTACTTAAAAAAAAACTCTAAAACTGCCAGTTGACTAGGTCGCAAGGTTTGACCGGATCAATGAGATTAACTTTAAAGTACCCATAAATAAAGCAGAATATGAGAATTGTGGGAATCTCACCCACTTCTCATTGCCCTAGGATGGTATTGTGGGACTATATTAGAATGATGGTTGGTCTTAGGGGACTATAATATTATGATGGTTGGTCTTAAGAGACTATAATATGATGGTTGGTCTTAAGAGACTATAATATGATGGTTGGTCATTGTGGCACTATAATATGATGGTTGGTCATTGTGGCACTATAATATGACGGTTGGTCATTGTGGCACTATAATATGATGGTTGGTCATTGTGGCACTATAATATGATGGTTGGTCATTGTGGCACTATAATATGATGGTTGGTCATTGTGGCACTATAATATGATGGTTGGTCATTGTGGCACTATAATATGATGGTTGGTCATTGTATGGCTAACTGCCATACTCAGAGAGCTTTAATGATTACTTAGTGATGGCCTAAGTAATCATTAAAGCTCTATGAGTGCGGCAGTAAGATCATTTATGACCATGGCAGTAAAATAACTGTACATAAAGTTGGAAATCACTATTTAAATAATAAAGCTTGAGCTATAACTACTTCTAGAATTAACTAAAACTACCATACCTGTCATTAACATTGTTTTATTTAAAAACAGTTTGAATAAAATATAATAGTCCTTACAGTGTATTTAGGTATAAATGTCATTTAAATAATATTTTTAAACACTAAGTACAGTGCGATCAAATTATCTTGGCAGCTCCGAACTTCGTGCAGGTCATTTTGTTACAACGAATGTATAAAAGTGTTATGATATTTATTTTATTTGTATTTCTCACTGTTTAAATTAGATATTTTCTGATCGTTTAAGTATTGGTTTATCTGGCAATAACAGTTTTATTCCCAAGTTTACATGCGTAAAATTTCGCAAAGCCTATGTTCAGAGCTGCCAAGATAATTTGATCGCACTGTACCATAATATTGCATACTTTGTAATCACACTACTGAACTACAATAAATGCATTTTACATTTAAGTAAAGTAGTCAGTTTTCTTATCTTGGCACTTATTGAAAAGGTATTACCAAATTACTTGACTTTTATAAATTGCCATTCCAATTCATAGACTCCAACAGAAGTTTGGTTTTTTTCATCATATTCTACCCATTCCTTTTCACTCAAGTCTACATCTTCAAAGGTTTTTCCTGAAACATAAAAGGTGAAATATTTTAAATTATACATTTTTTAAAGCGTTTCCAGCCTTGATTGTGTCTTGTAATTTATCGAGAGGGTTATTTTGAAAATAAAATAAGTAAATAATGAAAAGAGAAAGATTTAATAGGTAAATCTAGTTTTTGACAGGACCTCTTAAATTTAGACGTAAGTACTCTAGTTCACAAGTGCCCAAAAACAGACAGACAGTCTGAAATAACGTGAATATAATATGAACTGCTTACCATCATCTTCAGCAACAGCTATCCATCCAGATTTAGGTTCAAAATCAACAGGCTCCACCCCTCTACAGTCAAATATCACAAGTGTTTTGAACTTGCCCTCGTCATTGCTGGTAAACTGACCTGGAACATTTCATAAAACAGGATAATAAGCGATTTGCTCAAGTGACATTTGGAAATAAAAATAACCAGACCACATTTTTTTTCGATCAGCTGATACGGGAATGAAGAACGTGTGACGGCTGACCAAAGATTGTATTATGAAGCACAAGTAACACTTCAGACTTGAAAAAGGATTACAAAATGACAAGGGGCTAACCATTGTCATGGTCAAGTTCGCAATGCCTTCAGTCTCTTGGCACATTACCCATTGACAGCGTAGAGGACTTCACTGTTTGCGATATTTTGTTTTTAGATTAAGTTATTTTGTTTTCATTTAACTTTAACATACCATTGCTGCCTTCAATAACATCCATGCTATTCTCTCTGGAGCACAATTTACACTTTATCAGCATGTTAGTTTCTGATCTATTGTGTTTCTGCGGTATTTTCTCAGCCTCAGTAAGATCGTGGAACTTTTCAGTCACTTCGCCGCAACTTCCACACTTTAGTTTTAAGAACCATTGATAGTACGGATGGTTTGTGTATAACTTTTCGATGCATTCTATAGTTGCCTTGATCTGGAGAGCGATTTTAACCATCCTGCAATGTTATTATTTGTAGTTTTCTGAAGAAAATTAAGAACAACCAAGGAATTTAAGGAATAACAACAAGGGAACACCGACAAGAAGGACAAGAATATTGACTTCAAACGTCAATGTCAACTGTGCCAAAATGTCAAATCCCGTGGTTGGAATCTGAAATGTATTTTTCACTCCTCTTGCTCAAAAAGAACGCCATAATAGCATACCAGAGCGGGCCTAAAATTGCATATATTGCCCTAGGGCTAAAAGTAAATCTCGTACGACAACTTGTTCAGCCAGCTAGTGCGTGATTTAGTTTCAAGTTAAAAAAATGTTTTATTTTTAAAAATGGAACTAAACGCGCTGCATGCTGAACTCTTTGGTAGAATGTGTGCGTTGCATTGCAGCTACAGAAGAACTAAAAAAAAGGCATTGGCCCGAAATTTTTGGAATTGTATTATTAAATTGAATTAAATGTTTAATAAAATAAACTCATATTGAACATGGTTATTTAATTTTCTCGCAATCGTAGTGAAAAGTACAGTGTAACACACGGCGCTAAAATCCCATTATAACTCGGTTCCTATTTACTACCTCGCTAAAGCTCGGTAGTAAAACTACCTCGTATATAATGGGTCATTTTAGGCCCTTGTATTACAATGTACTATTTTAATACAGTTGCTCAAAAAGTGGCGTATTGCAGGGACGTATAGCCGAGCGTTCGGGATGATAGGGGATGTGGGCTATTACGTACTCGTGCTTTTTCTTCACCTTTACCGAACTCGTGCGTTCTCTTTCCCAACTGTCAAAATAATGTCTATTAAAAAAAAACCAACCACGAAGTTTTTATGATTCATGCAAATATTTCTAAAAAAAGCTACTAATTTGTTTCAATATCAGATTTAATGATTTGATTCAATGAGTTAGGTTAGGTTTCATTTAATTTCATCTCATTAAATTTGATTTTCATTTAATTTTCATATCAATAAAAAAAATCTACTGAAGACTTGGCTGTATGCCCAGTTCCCTTTGCCTACCCAGAATGGGTGAAGAAAACAAAAAAAACTCTGCTTATGCTTTTTTTTACGGTTGGCGCCATTTTCCAAAAAAGGTCTTTGAGAGTTTAGTTGTTTGTTCCACAAAATGAGTAATTTCGACGATATTTTCCGCTTGACGGCTCAGTACCATTATAATGGTAGTGAATTTTTATGCCGTTGCCGGGTCAGTACCATTATAATGGTAGTTGTGACGCGTCGCCATAATAGTGCTTCTAAACTTTATTCCTCTGTGGTTATGATCGGTTTTTCTTTTCTACTTGAAATAACGAGAATATCCGCCTTAAAAAATTGCAACACTGGCCGTCTTAGATGTGTCTGTGGTTAAGAAATTAATTGTCAAAGTCAGTCCGACGACATTTTGACGATTGACACAACAACAACAACAACACAACATTGTATTTTTGCTAAATTTTGCTATTTTTGTGAGTGTTTTTGAGTAAATTACGGATTTATTTGGTTAATTATAATATAGGTAACGTGTGTGCAACGGGGTTTTACCCAGAGGTAAGTATATTTCAAATTCTGTGTGATTTTCGGTGCCGTGTACTTGTGGCACGTGACCGTTGTCGGAATGATTTCGTAGTGTTTTGTTTTATATTGTGTGTTTGTTGTGTTTGTTTTATGTTTCGTAATATTTACGCATAAGTTCCTCTAGGAATGTAGCTTTCAGATAATAACTATATTTTTAAGTTTCGTGAAACTGTATAGTCGTAATAATTTTTTTAATTTTTTTTTTTAAATTAACTGTAAATATATACAAGCCCCCCTCATAGTAAAATAATATTAAATAAATATTATTTTCCTATGAGGTGTGTTTGTATTTTTTTTTCGTATGAAAATAGAACCTTTCCACCAATAAAAGCCATAAAATATATATGGTATTGATTTACTTTTCGAAATAATAATTTTTAAAGTTCACAAAATGGTTTTTGTCAACCCTATTCAATGTTTATCAATTTATATAATAAATTTGCGACGAAATGTCAACAAACACTTAACACGAACCGAAAGGACCATTAATATGCTCTAACAAAAACATAACTTGAGATAAGCCCGGCCGGCGACGCGTAAGCAAAAAATGTTTACATTAGTGCGGCCACCTGGCGCGCGGCGTGACGTAATCGGGTGAGCGGCGGAGGGTCGGGGACATTCCGATGTTCAAGAGCCGCCATGCGGATTTGAATTAACACCACCGGAACTGAGTATAATTGCACAAAATGCTTCGGAGAACATTTTACCGGAAAAGTCAAAAAGTCGCTACGTATCTACATACGACGAATTTATTGCGTGGAGAGAAGAGAAAAAAGCAAATAGTTTTTCAGAAAATGTTATGTTGGCATACTTTTCCGAACTCTCAGCAAAATTAAAACCTTCTACGTTATGGTCGAGGTTTTCGATGATAAAAAGTATGCTGAAAATAAGGAACAACGTGGATAAAAGTGAATATCCAAAACTAAATGCTTTCTTAAAACGACAATCAGACGGTTTTACAACTAAAAAGTCGAAAATATTATCATCGAATGAAGTGGAAAGGTTTTTGAACGAAGCTCCCGATGATCGTTATTTAGCCACAAAGGTAATTTAATAACAAATACTTATATTTTTCTTTAGTATTCAGTTTACGACATCGCAAAATACAGTCAATATATTATTTAAAAAAATGTTAATATTTTTTTAAATAATACTTTCAAATCCTTTTTTTGTAGGTTGCGCTGATTTTTGGCGTTGTTGGAGCTTGCCGGAGAGAGGAGTTAGCCAATATTACTTTAAAAGATATTGAAGCCCATGGAAAAATGCTATTAATCAAGATTCCGAATACAAAAAATAAGATACCGAGAAGCTTTGTTGTTGAAGGTGATTTTCCAAATAGTGCAAAAATATATGATTCAGCGGTCCCAAAAAGCAAAAACCGACCGTTTTTTCCAAAATTATCAAAAAGGGAAGTGTACAGCTCAAGCAATCGGGATAAACAAATTTGGAAATATGCCAAAAGAAATAGCTACGTTTCTTGGTCTGCCGGATGCTGAGTATTATACTGGGTATAATAGGTACTATAGTATATATATACAGTATAGTATTATACAGCTTCAGGAGGACCTCTGCTACATTATTGGCAGATTCAGGAGCCAATTTGACGTCCTTAAAGCGACTAGGAGGTTGGAAGTCAGACAAAGTTGCAGAAGGCTATATTGCTGATTCATTAATTAAACAACAAACTAGAAACTGGGAAAAAAATCTCACAATCTATTAATTTAAAGTCCAGTCCGTCTCCTTCACATGACAATACTCGTACTGAAGAGAACGTTCGTCCATCTACCTTTGTTGATAATGATAATTCATCAGATCCAATTCCATCAACTAGCAAACGCCATTGTATAACACCTTCGACAAAATATATACGTGAACAATCATACCAAATTAATAATAGTCGTTCAGTACATGTGCGGAACCGTCATTGCAACTTGTTCCGAGTTGTTCCGACTGTCAACCCTCACCTTCGGCTGCGCCTCGGTTCGGGTAGACATTTGTCGGAACTCTTCGCAATGACAGGCTTTCCGCACTCGTAATGAAATATACTATTATTGTCTCCAGTAAATCGAGAGTTACCGTGTTGCTAGGGTAAAAATACGGTGTTTCTCGACCAAATTACGGTGTATTTACTAAAAGTATACCGTGTAAATTACCGTGTAATTTTTCAAAGGAAAACATAACAAAATTAATATTAAATGAATCAAAACACTATATTTTGCTCTCTACATAAGTAAAAAAAAAATAATTACATGTGAAACATGCAAAATTCAACATTAATATTAGATTAATGTTGATTTTAAATGAGTACAACGGCAGTCTATAAATACTTAAAAAAATAGCCATATTACGTGTATGCGTTAAATTGTATCCAAATAATCGTTCCCAGGTTGATTATTACTATACGCACGAGAACATCGCTTCGCATCGCAATGAAACGCTATGTTATGTCAAAGAATAGTTTTCTCTTGCTCCTAGTAGTATGTAATGTACCTACTCTCTTTTAATAACCAGTAATAATAATAAACAACGCCTGAAGACACGTAAAAAGTCTATTTTTTATGTGCTCATTGCATTCGTATGTCCATCTTTACCTTCAAATAACTCGGTAACGTGACACTTTGGGTACCGTGTTCCTGGACATTTTTTGTTCGTCTTTATGTCCTCGTGTCTATTGGCGTTGATTATTATTATTACAGTTTATTGAAAAAGAGTACACACATTACATACTACTAGGAGTACGAGAAAACTATTCATAGCGTTTTATTGCGATGCGAAGCGATTTTCTCGCGCGTATAATAATAATCAACCTGGGAACTATTATTTGAATACAATTTAAAGGCTATAAACGTAATAAGTCTATTTTCAATGATTCTCGTTGTACTCAATTGTCGATCTTTACAGGAATCACATGGTTAGCTACGGTAACCACCACTGTCAACGAATTTTGTTGAAACGAACAATACAGACACAAACGATTATCGGCGCCACTTACTGCCTAAACTAAATCGAGCATAAGGTGTATTTCTATGAAAGTCCAAGAAATAATCGCTAGATGGCCGGAACTGAAAGATTAAAAATACGAAATATATGGTTAACGTAGCTAACCAGTAACCACCACTGACCCTGAAAGAGTTAAAAAAATCTCTAAGGGAAACTCGGGCACCCAGCTGATAAATTGCACGAACCGCTCGCTTCTGCAGTACAAATATATTTTGAATATCAGCAGCTTTGCCCCACAGCAGAATACCGTAAGACATAACGCTGTGAAAATAACTAAAGTAGACTAACCGTGCTGTATCAACGTCAGTGAATTGTCTTACTTTTCTGAAGGCGTATGCGGCTGAACTTAGCCTTCCCGCTAGGCTTGATATGTGTAAACCCCATTGTAATTTTGAATCTACTGTTATGCCCAGAAATACAGCAGAGTCGGCAGTTTCCAGCTCCTGACTGGCGAGGATAATATTGGGACCTAGATTTCTAACATTGGGTAAAGCGAACTTAATTATTTTAGTTTTCTTGGCATTAAGAACAAGGTTGTTTGTTGTGAACCAATCCGTGACCATTGATAGCGCGCTGTTTACGTCGTCAAAATCGTGTCTATTCCTATCTACTTTAAAGATAAGAGAGGTATCATCTGCAAATAGTACAACGTCACAAAAACCCTTTAAATAATATGGCAGATCATTCACACCATCATCACCAAGAATAAAAACGGTTTGAAATTTAAAATTGTCTAATACTGTGTCGTACACTCCTGTGTAAGTACATTCCAGTGTCGTGCATTGCTGGTATGTGCATTACTGTGACGGGCATTACAGGGACTCGAAGTTTGACGCCATTAAAAAAAAAATAATGACGTTTGACGTTTGTAAGTGTCAAACCCATTGGTCAAACCAGAGTTAGAGTACATTTTGCACAGACATTTTGTGATGGTAAATAAATCTGTAACAATTCAAGAGTTTGATTATTTTATAAACCAAAACCCACTAGTATTTTCATACCAAGTACATCCTGATAATTATTTGTTCTGTGAATGTGAAAATGGACGTCTTTGATCTGGACGCTCGTGATCCAAAAAGTTCATCACGAGAACGACACGAGACTCGTGAAAGGTCTCGTGAACGGAGAAGAAAGCGTTGTACATCACAATCGAGCCTGATTCTGATGCATCATGGACATACCGAACGGAGAAGTAATACCCGACTTCAACATTCAGATAAAAGGAGAAGGTTATTAGATGGTTCCCGGGAAAGCAGAGACGGCAGTCGTCGGCGTAGATCTAGACAGTCGAGATCAAGTCCTCGGCGTAGATCTAGACAGTCGAGATCAAGTCCTCGGCGTAGATCTAGACAGTCGAGATCAAGTTCTCGGCGTAGATCGAGACAGTCGAGATCAAGTCCTCAGCGTCATCGTGAGAGTCGGCGTGGCAGCTCAGATAGGTCAATGGAATCGAAGCAAGAGAGCAATTTCAACTACGAGTATACAGGTGATAGTACACAATTGTTGACAACAGAGCTGATAAATTCGATGTCAAATAATAAATCGGAGGGAGATAAGTTCCCGTTATTAGACAATGTTATACCGGAGTTTGATCCCATGATTAAAGAGCAGACTATTCATACATGGCTGAGTAAAGTCGAGGAATGCGCTCAATTGTATAAGTGGGGCGAAGATCAGGTAATTCATTATGCATTACTTAAATTAAGTGGTGTGGCAAAAACTTGGTATCAAACTCTACCATCAATGTCGTATTCATGGTTCGAATGGAAAGTTAAATTAACTGAATCTTTCCCAACAAGTGATGATTATGCGGAACTTTTAACTGACATGTTGTCTAAGAGGGCAAACTATAATGATAATTTAGAGTTATATTATTATGAAAAAATGAATTTACTAAACCGATGTGAAATAAAGGGTAAGCGTGCAGTAGATTGCCTGTTGCATGGTATAAATGATCATAGTTTGCGACTAGGAGCTAAGGCTACGTGTGATCAACCTGAACAGGTGTTGAAGTTCTTGCAATCAATTAAACAACAGCCACGCGATTCAGATAATAGGTTTAAAACAAATAACTTTGATAAAATGACTATCTCAAACATTAGTAACGTTAACCATGGAACAGTAACAAATTCAAAACCCATTAAGAAGAAGAAGTGTTTTAATTGTAATAAGTATGGCCATCTCAGTTCTCATTGCAGAAAAGCAATTAGGAAGTGTATAATTTGCAATAAAGTAGGTCACGAAGCCATTAACTGTATTAAACTACCTATTGAAACCGACGGGTGACAGAAATAATTCACTAAATAATAAACATAAACAATGGAGTAATTGGCTACTTGACTACTGTTAAAAATTCATGAAAATGTTATGTTATTTCAAAGAACTAACGATGTTTGAAAAAAGAAATAAAATTGATAAAAAAATGGAGTAGCTTTGTTACAGTCAAAACTCTTAATCGGTCAAAACTACTTTTGTCTGGTTTCAGTCATAACTCTTATTGCATTAAAACGCGTTTATTCTAATGAAATCTAAATGTAGCTATCGTACAAGGTTATCCAATTTAATTTATGTTTACAAAATAGAATTCTCTTAATTTATTTGTTTCTGTACTCTACCACAAAGCTGTCCTATTTGACCGTAAGGTTGACTGGTAGAGAATGCCTTGTGGCATTAAGTCCGCCTATGTACACACGGCTACACATCAAGCTATACATTTCCAGTATAAGCTGGTCTCGCATTGTATAGGATTTCCGTACAGTGCTAGATCAGCATAAACTGGAAATGTATAGCTTGATCTGTAGCCGTGTGTACCACGTTTGTGCATGAAGTTTAAATAAATAAATAAAAAAAAAAACCTAACAACTTAATAAGTTTCCTAACAACCTTTATGTTATTATAATTTAGTAGAGAAATAAAACAGAAACCACTGAATTATTTGTTATAAACTTAAGTATAATAGTTTTGACCGGTCAAGAGTAATTTTGACTGATTAACATTTTTGACTGTGACAGCTAAATGCATTAGAAGTTTTTGGTGATGGTGGGGGCACTTTCTGTCCATGTCGCGCGAAACGGCCATTTGTACTTGTACGACGTAACTATGGCGGTATGAAATATGACGTCACATTTCAGTGGCGCTGTCTTTGTCTAGCACGTCATTTAAAATCAGTAGCAACAAAGCCATTTTTTGGGCGATTTTATTACTTTATTGACTCATCGTGTTATTTTTGTTAACTGTTCCTTGAAAATTAAATAACATAAGATTTTCGTGAATCTTTAACAGTAGTCAAATACCCAATTAGCATTTTAGTAGTTTTTTTGATGTCAAAATATTAGCTGATCCAGGACCCCCTTAATCTTTTGTTTTTGTATAAATTCGTAAAGCGGTTCACAGAATACATCTACCTACCAACTTTCAACTGTGTAGTCTTAATATTAGTCATAGCATGAAGGCTGCATATTTATGAATCTATATAAAATGTAAAAAGAGGTCTATTGTTTGATTTTATATGAGTAATTGTAATAAGAAGATTGTCTATGAATCTATCTGCGGTACTCAGAAGATATTTAATGATTACTTAAGCCATCACTTAGTAAAGATGTTTGTATGTATTTATATGATATATGTGTATTTATCTACCCAAATATCATAAACCCTCTATAATGCGTTCAAAAACCATAGGCAATGACCAGCATTACCAACCAGCAGAAATAAACAGAACTGTAATGAGCTCATAACCTACTGAAAACAGTAGGTTATGGAGTTTAAATTTGGAACAGGTGTCAAATTCAAGTGAGTGTGCTATTCTTTAATGCGCGCGGAACTAGTTGGCCGCGCCTTAGGTGGCGACAGGGGTGAGGGGGCGGGTTGCCTACAGCTCGCAATGCACAGGAGACTATAATTAGACAGCGATGACCAATCTCGAGATATCGTGAACAATAATTGTTCAATTTATTGAAAAGAATACTTAAATAAAAAACAAAAACATGCCTTATGCGCGGCCAACTAGTTCCGCGCGCACTATAGTATCTACATTATGACCATCAAAAAGACATCTGAACATCTACATTTTTTATTGCATTACACTGGTAACAATGCTAGTCATTTCCCTATGGTTCCTGAACCCATCATAGAGCCCTTATGATATTTGGGTAGATAAATTAGTGTATGCAACTATACATAATTAGGCATTACAACACTCGTGTGATGCTATTAAGAAACTCGCCTTCGGCTCGTTTCTTAAACCCACACTTGTGTTGTAATGCCCTTCATTATGCACAGTCGCATAAACTACTATAGTATGCACCGATATATATAATGTTCCGTATGGTGTCGGACGCAAAGAATAGCACCATCCCATATCTTCCCGTGGGTGTCGTAAGAGGCGACTAAGGGATGTACCAGAGAATGGGCAGCAGCGTTCTCTGTGCTTTTTGTATCGACCGTACTGCGATCGCCACCCGCCTGCCAAGCGATTATGGCAAACCCCCCCTAAGCAAAAATTACACTTAGGGGAGGCCTATGTCCAGCAGTGGACGTCTTTCGGCTGAAATGATGATGATGATATATATAATATGTTTGCAAAATGGTATTATCCTTATTATTTTTTTTTTTTGTACTCTACTACAGTACTGTCCTATTTAACCCTAAGGTTGACTGGTAGAGAATGCCTTGTGGCATTAAGTCCGCCTATGTACCACTCTTGTACATGAAGTTTAAATAAATAAATAAAGATTTGAGCTACTTTTGTATGACAAAATATACAAAATGTAAATGTATAGGAAAGGAGTTATGTTGTTTAAAATTAAAAATGTACAGAAAGAAGGTGTTTTAGAAAATGATTGACCTGCGTGAATGTCGGAGCGAAATTTTTAAGTTAAAAAAGTAGTGTCAAGCGATGGTATTTTAATATTGCTGATAAATAAATCTGCAACAATTTAAGAGTTTGATTATTTTCTGAATATCCTACATACCTATAGGAAAAGAAATGTCAGCAGTAATGTAGGGGCATGGCAGGGGCCCACGCCTGTCGGCTGCAGGTTGTTCGGAAGAGATACTGCGGCCCCGGACACAAAGGGCTAAGAAGGAACATGGGAGTATTTTAGTCAGTAGAAGTCTGACACTCCCATACCGCTCCGCCCAGAGCAGAACGGGAGGAGTCATTAGATGTAGGTACCACACCCTCAAAAAAAAATTTGTTGCGCACGGTTATGTCCGAGATGGATAAATACGCGACTACGCGAGATGGCTACTGGGTAAGGTAATACATTACGCTTGCTTGCAACAAGGGCTTAGCCTTGATTTTACCATTCCTATCCGTTTACTCCTGCGTGGGTCTGCTAGGAAATCTTATATTGGCGTGGTTAAAAAAAAAACAACTGATTGTATTCATAATAATTTACTTTTCACGTAAGAATAAAATCTTGGATATTACTACAATAATGTTGTAGAATTTGCAACAAGCAAAGGAAACCATTATAGTTCACTATATTTGATTTGCGTACAGTACGAATAGCTTTATGTGCTAAGCTATAGATTAGCTGATCCACCCTCAATGATTCTATACAAAATCGATTTCAAATTACATTCAGACAAACTGGGTCGAGGTT
The DNA here is from genome assembly GCA_949775195.1 of Diarsia dahlii. Lineage (NCBI taxonomy): Eukaryota > Metazoa > Arthropoda > Insecta > Lepidoptera > Noctuidae > Diarsia > Diarsia dahlii. Next base: position 19,885,273 of record OX459197.1, on the reverse strand, counting down.
GGGCGAACAAGATATGGCTTGTCATCCACGCTTGGTGGCTCTCTCGATAGCTAAACCAAACATTTGATCCAACCACCAAATGCATTTTTCCACGTATATTTGCTTCCAACAAACGCGCATTACCAATGTTGGCGCATCGAGTTTTAGAAAGAGTTAGTCACAATATGAGTGACAGAGTCAGCGCTATAAAAGTCGATCTTCTAAAACTCAATGTCCCGTACTATATTTTGGGTACAGTATTTGATGGATCTTTTCAGTCTATCCGCGGGACATGGGTACGATTTTGATGCCGTTGCCTTGGTTGTCGGTGTGTAGGGTCAGCCCCATCTCTTGGAGAAGCTCGTTGTCCACCGGCGCTTGGAGAGACATCTTGGATATTACCTCCTGGAGAAAAAGAAGAACATTTGTAATGTTTATGTAGATATTGATTACAAAGATGGGCAAAGTGATAATGGGTTTTTCCATTACACTCTCACTTTGGGCCCTATCAGAATACCAGCGCTGTGACATTGACATCTGTCATAAATGTCACAGCACCATGCTGAGATAGTGGCCTTTTAGCCTCGTACAGGACTAAGTTCGGAATTAATTTATTATGTTTTAAGGCTTACTGTCATTATTTGTGTTTTCTGTGTTATTGTTTTTTATTTTTTTTTATCAAATATCATAATATAATAATTATGTTTTAGTTATATTTTTTTCTTTCATTAGAAATTCACACCTGTGGTCACCATCCCCTAAGGTTAGGCAAAGGTATACCGTGGGTATACCTAATAGTAAACCCTCATTTCACCAGACATTTTTAAATCCCATGTAATAACATTAACTGGGCACGAATCAAGACTATGTGGCTGGAGAAATTCCTGATATAAAAACCCAATAACACTTTAACCTGGAAATAGTACTCAGGACCTGGATTCAGGACGCGGATGATTTTTTTTTTTTTAATTTAGAAAAAACGATGCCCCACACTAGGAATTTCACCTGTATCGTGGGTGCGTTTACAAACATTCAAACTCACATACACAATCACACCCAGACCCGAAACAACTATCTGTAGGCCATACAAATATTTGTTCCGTGCGGGGATCGAACCCGCGACACGCAGCGCAGCAGTCCAATCTCTCAGCCACTGCGCCAACCGTGCCGTATGTTATTTTTATTGTTCTTCAGATTGGATAATCACGGAAGATTGGTTATCTTCCGTGAGAGACAATGAGTTGGCACAAGTTTTTTTTTTATATAAGTATTGTTGAAATCATCAAATGACTCCTCCCGCTCTGGACGGAGCAGAAGGGAGTGTCGGACTCTTACTGACTAAAAACCATCAGTGTTCCTTCTACTTCCCTTTGCGTTCGAGTGGGCCGCGGTAACTCCTTCGAATCGAACCAATTTCGCAAACCAGGCAATTAGTACACCCGTCGGGGCTGCAGGTTGTTCGAAAGAGATACCGCGGCCTCGACACAAAGGGCTAAGAAGGAACATGGGTGGTTTTTGGTCAGTAGAAGTTTGTCACTCTACCGTTTCTGCTCAGAGCACAGGAGGAGTCATTTGATGATTTCCTACGTAAAAAAAGGGTTTAGTACAAGTTTAGAACAATGTTTCTTCATACCTGATTCTCGGGGCAGTTCTCGCACAAGTTGCGAACGGCAAAGATGACCCATTGCATTATTACTGTGTACTACATAAGGAATATTATTGTGCTAAATCTTACTATAATATTATAAACTAGCGACCCGCCCCGGTTTCGCACGGGTGCAATGTATACTACATATCAACCTTCCTCTTGAATCACTCTATATTTTACTGAAAATGACATTTTTTGCCCCACAATAGGAACTTCTCCTGTATCATGGGTGAGTTTACAAACATTTAAACATTACAAACAAACAAACATTAAAAAGTTGTCAAAATCAAAATTCATTTATTCAAACTAGGCTGAAAATCAGCACTTTTCGAAGGTCAAAATTTACTTTACTTTACTACAGTGAAACTTGGTGTGTAATGTTGTTTTGTTTATGCTTGTTTAATTATCTGCCCAGCCTTTTCCCAAGTACGTTGGGGTCGGCTTCCGGATGCAGCTGAATACCAGTATTTACATGGAGCGATATCTGATTCCACAACAAAGTTAATACTGGGTAATACGATACGCTTCGGTAAGACTGGTTGTCAGACTTTCAGGTCAAAGATCTATATATTATGTCAGCCGGGACCAACAGCTTAGTGCTTTCCGAATGTAAATCAGAACGTTCGGCCAGTCGAGATGGGGAGCTGGCTGCTACTCCAGTATTTAGTGACGATAAAGTGACGCATACAGATGCCAGCCAAAGAATTGGTGACAGAACAGAGCGAAAGTTACAAGCATTTATTTATGGCCGAACGACCTGATATCAGGTCGTTCGGCCAACCTGAATCTCCGTAACTGAGGACCTTAGAGAAACTGTTACTGAATAAAGACTTAGCGACGATTTGGTGACAAACAACCACTGCTTTACTTTTACTCGTAATGCCACCGGTTAAAAGCAAAATTAATTTTAGTTCCTGGAACATCAGGACGTTCGGCCAACGTTATATCCATAACTGAGGACCTGGGAGAAACCGTTAATCAATAAAGATGTTGTGACGACACTGAAACGAACTTTTATCGTTTTATTTTATTTTATGACGGCCCCTTTATAAAGTAAATTGAGAATTTAACATATAACCTCAAAACATTGGGATTATCAATTCCTCCACAACGAAGAAGCCCAGAGAAACCGTTAATGAATAAAGATTTTGTGACGACACTGAAACGAACTATTATTGTTTTATTTTATTTTATGACGGCCCCTTTATATAGTAAATTGAAAATTTAACATATAACCTCAAAACATTGCGATTATCGATTCCTCCACAACGAAGAAGCCTAGAAGACTTCTAAAACCCTGATGTGTTAAAGGTTTTCAGTGCGATGGTGTCAGTATTTTTGTTGATTCGAGATTAATCTATAAAAATGTACTATGGTGGGTGGCGACTGAAATAGGGTGACCATGTAGGTATTCCAACGAAACAAGTACCTATTTGTCGAGTGCCTACTCAATTACCTAAACAATGAAGCAAAACACGTCGAAAATGTTGAAATAAGGTGACGATGTAGGTATTGCAACAAAATAAATAGATACGCGGACGGAGGAATAGGAGAAGGAGTGCAGATAACTAATATTTTATATAATAGATATGCATTAGAGATAAATTGAAAAATTGCATTGAAATGCTCGGAATTCATTGGGCAAAACACCGAACCAATGAATCAATCCTAACCGAGCTCAAGCTACCAATGAGGCTCATCATCATATTATATTTTTTTTTGCTTCTACTTTTTATTATTTTTCTGGGTCTGTCACTGTCAAATGAATAAAAATAATTGAAACTATAGATCGAATTTCGACTAATAGATCACTACTCATTGATATATTAAATAAAAGGAGGAAGATACGTTACGCGCTAACATTGCAATCAGAAAACTGCACCGAAACTCACACATCTATGATTAAAAAAAGACATTAAAGCATTACAAAGTAGGAATAAAAAAAAGAGTTTCGTGTATCGGGAGCCGGGAGCGGGTCGCAAGCTACCGGTGTGGTTAGGGCTGCAGAGACAGGAGCCTCCTCACAAGGGAGCCGTATCGAGGAGTATATTTACTGCCTTCTGATCTTGATCCAACTTGATCGGCTCAACGACAGCCGAACTCACATTCCACATGTCAATTCTTTAGTATTTTTTGAAACTGTCACCATTTCATGAAATGGCCGGGCGCTTCGTACCTATTCTCAATACAGTTAATCCGAATAACGAAGTTTCACAAGTACAAATTATTATGTACTTACCTGATGTGGATGGTACCTGTGGAGGTGGATGTGGATGATTGATTGCAAATAAAGCATTTTTTCATTTGTGTACCAATTTATTTAAGTATTCTTGTACTTAGTCAAATATTATAAAGCATTTTTTCATTTGTGTACCAATTTATTTAAGTATTCTTGTACTTAGTCAAATTTCCCAAACTCCAGTGTCAGTCACCTTTCCACTTTCGTTTGCTTTTAGCCAAAATAGACTCGACTAATATAACAAAGCAGCAGCAGTAGCGTTGGCCCAGGGGTGGCGGCCCCGACTTACGAACAGTAGATTTTCATCACCGTTGCTCTCAAAACGGTGAAGGAAAACATCGTGCTGAAACCGGCATGTCTTAGAACCAAAAAATTCGAAGACATGTGACATCTACCAATCCGCACTGGGCCCCCGTGGTAGATAGCCCATTCCCTCTCAAAGAGAGGAGGCCTGTGTCCCAGCAGTAGGAACATTAACAGGCTGTTGATGATGAATATAACAAAGACTTCACAAGTGGACACTGGTATGCAGGCATCTGCTTAACGTTGCTTTGTACCTATATAATTAAATATTACGACGACGTGTTTTACTTCATTGTTTAGTTAATTGAGTGCCTCACTCGACAAATGGGTACTTGTTTCGTTGGAATACATGGTCACCCTATTTCAGTCGCCATCCACCATAGTACATTTTTATAGATTAATCTCGAATCAACAAAAATACTGACACCATCTCACTGAAAACCTATAACACATCAGGGTTTTAGAAGTCTTCTAGGCTTCTTCGTTGTGGAGGAATCGATAATCGCAATGTTTTGAGGTTATATGTTAAATTTTCAATTTACTATATAAAGGGGCCGTCATAAAATAAAATAAAACAATAATAGTTCGTTTCAGTGTCGTCACAAAATCTTTATTCATTAACGGTTTCTCTGGGCTTCTTCGTTGTGGAGGAATTGATAATCCCAATGTTTTGAGGTTATATGTTAAATTCTCAATTTACTTTATAAAGGGGCCGTCATAAAATAAAATAAAACGATAAAAGTTCGTTTCAGTGTCGTCACAACATCTTTATTGATTAACGGTTTCTCCCAGGTCCTCAGTTATGGATATAACGTTGGCCGAACGTCCTGATGTTCCAGGAACTAAAATTAATTTTGCTTTTAACCGGTGGCATTACGAGTAAAAGTAAAGCAGTGGTTGTTTGTCACCAAATCGTCGCTAAGTCTTTATTCAGTAACAGTTTCTCTAAGGTCCTCAGTTACGGAGATTCAGGTTGGCCGAACGACCTGATATCAGGTCGTTCGGCCATAAATAAATGCTTGTAACTTTCGCTCTGTTCTGTCACCAATTCTTTGGCTGGCATCTGTATGCGTCACTTTATCGTCACTAAATACTGGAGTAGCAGCCAGCTCCCCATCTCGACTGGCCGAACGTTCTGATTTACATCTTTCCGAGGCACGGAGGAAACTCGGTATGTAACTGGTGGTCACCCATCCACAGACCAACCTAGGCAAGCGTGGCTTAACCTAAAGATCTCCCCGAATGACAGTTATTAAGTTTAAGTTATTATTAAGTTTAAGTTATTATTAAGCCACGACCTCCGATTATGTATTTGTAAAAGGATACAAGGATTTCGAGCGTCGATGTTGCAGCAATCTAGGAGTACAGGGATCACTTCCAGTTCACGGATCTGAAAATGGGAAATAGTTTTTTATGTAAAGATCCTTTTCTAAATAATGAAAGAAAGAAAAAGTATTTATTGGTTTCCCACAGACAAAAAAAAAAACAAATTGACAAAAAATTAAAGGTAAACATATAAGAATCACTTAAAATCAGGACATACATACCTACATTAAATTTAAATTGTAGCCAATTTAAATAATTAATCAAAAAAAACTAAAAAGTAAATAAATTAATTTTAATCTAGATAACATAATATCACGCCTGTAATCCCCGAAAAGTTAGGTAGGCAGAGGAGTACCTAATCGTATACACATATTTTATTTTTAAAATAAATAATATTTTATGGTACTGGAACGCTCCATGAGTCAGACACGTTCCGGTACCACAAAACAATAGACGACACCACTTTATATCGTTTAGAATTATTTCTCGCTTATAAATTTGTCACTACGTAACTTACTGGGGAGTTTGTTCCGCCACTTCTTCTTTCCAGCTAAACACTAGGAAGTGTCGATGGGTGGGCGTTTTTGGAGGACTGTCTTATAAAAATGTAAATACAGTGAAACCTGGTTAAATGAGTCTCAGATATCCAAATTTGTCTCATGGGACCCCAGTATGAGTTCCAGTTATAGAGATTTCTCACTTATTTATCCAGGTCCCAGTTGACCAAGTTTCACTGTAGTAAAGTAAATTTTGACCTTCGAAAAGTGCTGATTATCAGCCTAGTTTGAATAAATGAATTTTGATTTGATTTTGATTTTACTGCGGTACTTGGAGATATTTAATGATTACTTATGTTACATAATTTTGTTTGACGAAACTTAGTGATGGCCTAAGTAATCATTAAAGCTCTCTGAGTGCGGCAGTTAGTAGAAGTCTTTGTTTACAAAAAATTTAGCTTCTTAGAAGCTCGGAGTATAGATACTGTTCAGAAGTCTCACCATCTTCTTATTTTCCTGGTTCTTCCAGCAGAGGTTGGCTAGTGTCCTCACGAGCGCCGCTTTGAACCCAAACGCGACGTGCCGCTCCACTGTCTCCACGCTCGTGATGGCTTTCTTTGGAGTCGTCATATCGATCGCACCTAACCTGTAATGACATAACCATAACGCTTGTATTCGCCGAAGATATAATTATGTAGCCATGTAGGAGTGTTTCGTTTGTCATCATCATCTTCCCGCCCTAAAGGTTCATGCGACAAGGTAGGCCGCGAAATTCGAATTTTCGAAATTCGAAGTCGGTGACTTTTGTTTGTTTGATTTCATTTTTTTGCCACCGACTTCAGAAACTGATTTTTCTTCTAAAGTTTATTTTTCACTTTTGTGTTTTTTTTTTGAAGTCGGTTTTATTTTTTGTTAAAAAGTTTTTATTTTTCACTTTTTAGTGGTTCACATGTAAGTTCACATGTTCATGGGTCATAATGTGGACAATGTAGTTTTTTTTTTGAGTTTTGTTGATTTTTCAAAAACCGCTTGTTCGATTTCGATAAAAAAATTATGGGACCATTTGGGAAGACCCTTTCCAACAAAAAAAGATTTTTTCAAATCGGTTAGCAAGTGACGGAGTTATGCCGAACAAACATAAAAAAATAATACCTATATTATAAACATCCGAATTGAGAACCTCCTTCTTTTTTTTGAAGTCGGTTAAAAACAAAGTCACTTCCCGCTGTCTGTCCCTCTCTAAAACTACGCAACGGATTTTGATGCGGCTTTTCTAATAGATAGAGTGATTCAATAGGAAGGTTTTAATTTTTTTTTTTTGCATCCGTGCGAAGCCGGGGCGGGTCACTAGTGTTAAATAAAATAGGATTCGCGACCGTAACAAATGATTTTACTGAGTAATAATGATTAAAATCACCAATACAACCATCTCAGTTCATATAAGTGTCTTGAGTGACTATTTGATGAAAAAGGTATTCTGACACTGATCGGTAAATTGCAAAAAACGTACCGAAAATTCGAATATCGCGGGCTACCTTGTCGCATCCACCTTAACCCTTATATCGTTGTTATCTTCCATTCTACATCCTTTGTGATAGGGATTGGGATTATAGACTCGCCACACGAGTTTCATCCTTTCTGATTCCCACATTATTTACCGGTTTTGACCCCAATGTGTCCAACCAATAACAAAACGCACCCAATTATTATTTACTCGTCCTAGAATTCGAATTTAGTACTCCACGGTCAGAGCAGTCGCGGTTCTTATTAGACCCGCAGTCAAAAAGATTTAGTGCTTGGCCAGACTGGCAGCGCGGTGCGGGGAGCGGCGCGGGTGCGGGAACGCGCGCGATTTGCCTGTCCGCAGTGGACCGCGATTTCGTTCCGAGCGTTGTCGCGTCCAACTGTCCGTCCAGTGTTTGTCAAAATATAATATGGATGACGAAGACTTGTTTTTATTGGAAAATTCTTACTTTAAACGGCAAATGCTAAAAGTGAAAAATGGAGTTAATAAAATTAATTTAACCAGAGAAAATGAAGGAGAATTTTACACACTGTATGAAAGATACCTTACCCCTACTTTACCTTTTTTAGATACCTTTGTGCTCTTCTATTTGTTATGTTTTTATCCTTTTTTTTGTATTTTGTGTGTGCATAAATAAATAATAAATAAAGATTGCGAGAGCAACCTCAAAAGTTTATTGAATATACAAGAATGTGAATGGATACGTTTGACTACATATTACAAAATATAGAAAATTATATTATAAAAAAAAATAACAACTTTCGCCGAAGCATTCCACCTATTGAAAAGTTATTCATTCGAGATTACATCATTTCAAAATTGCACACAGGTTGTGCATCTCTGACTCGCTGTGACGTCACACTCAGTGCAGAGTATGAGCATTAGGTCCGATCTCTGTGGTATGAGTGCAAAATCCAAAAGAAAAAATTTTTTGGTAAGAATTTTAAAATTCGGTTATTTTAATTAATTGGATACTTCTATAAATAATTATAAATAATTGGATTAATTTCTTAAGCTTTAACTTATAAAAGTTAAAGCTAAATAAATAAATCCAATTTATCTGGTTATCTGGCGCAGACTAAAGTTTGAGATACGCCGCTCCCGCGCGGTTTATCGCTTGCCGCCCCGCGCACTCACTGCGGCCACTTGTATGAACGAGCTATGGCACGAGTTGCCCGCGCGCTCCCCGCGGAAAGTAGCCCGCGCCGCTTCCCGCGCCCGCGTGCCCACTATGGACACTCAAATGAAGTTCCATACGTTTAAGTTTGTCGCGCCGCGCCCGCCCCGCGCCCGCGTTTGCAGTCTGGCCAAGCACTTAATAAGCTCAAAACACGACAATCAGAGTGAGAGAGAAGATAATTGGTCTTACCTGTGCTTCGATCCTTCAGGCGAGTCAATCTTCACGGAGGGCACCTTATTAGTGGCATCATCAGAAATCTTCACTTCTTTGGCAGGCTCACTTTTTTTCTCCGCAGTAGCCGCATCACCTCGAGTTTTCTCTGAGGAAATCCCAAGAATTTTCTGCAACTGCTCACTAAGATCGAAGTCCGTCGACAAATTCTGACTTTTCTTGACTTCCTTAGGAGTGTCTGGAGACTGTTTTTGTGATTCACTTTCAGGCAAACTCTCGGCTAAGGGAGGAGATATCTCGCTTGGGGAAGCCTTCACTTCGCTTTTCAACTCCTCTTTCGAAATATGTATCTCAGTCGGGGGATCGTTTGGCGAACTGTCTTGGGAATCTGACGTGCTGTGCGGTTGAAGATCCAACCTTGGCTGTAACGCCACAGGGATCATTTCAGCAATTGTGTTCATACTGCCGTTGGGCGACGCAGCATCAATGATCAAAGGAGGTTCATTGTCATCTCCTATATCGATTTTATGTTCTAAACTGATTCGTCTTGTAGGCAAAGGCACGCGATCATCATTCTTTGGGACCGAACTACTTCTTTTATACGCAACTTTCGATAAATCTGCATCTATTTTGACGTTGGAGTTCGTGTTACTTCTACCGTTACCGTTTTTCACTTCAGGATAATTCTCGTTGAATTTGAGCGGTTGCATGTTTTCTGTGGCGTCGAATTTGTCCATGTAGGTGGGAGTCTCGTTGCACTCGAAGTATTGTTCGCTACTTTCGGATTCCGTACATTCCGATGTGGTTTCGTTACACGATAGCATGTTGTCGGCTGAATCGTTTTTAGTTAGGGGATCTGTAATTGGTAACAGATGTGTTAACACGTAGAATGTCTATATAATACATGGAGTGGCAGCAGTTAGCCTGATAATAAAATGATGATTAATTAGGTAGATTCTTTTGAACTCACATTATGCAATCGATGAAAGATTTTACCCATGAGTTTTGCCTTAATTTTTTCGATTCGTTGAATGAGAATGTATATGTGGCGGCATCTACATCACTCCTTGACTGACTATGCATGGTAGCTTATGTCACACGGAATTCTGCGTTAACAGTTATCTGTGCGATTAGCATAATAATATAAGTAAGTCGATACCAAACGTTGCGCAGTAGCCTTCTATGAGGAAAATTACAGTTACACCGTTTGTGCGTTTGTTTGTGTGTGTGTTTGTGTCTCTAAGGTTCTACAAAAATATGCATGCATGAGCATTCCATTGACTACATCCTCCATCTTCGTAACGCTCATCAATTAGTTTCAATAGTTTATTAAAACTAAAAGCGGTGTTTGTAGAGCCATGATTTTCGATTACACGGTAAGTCGGTTACCCGTTTTATCATTAACAGCGTGAAGTAATACGATTAAAATGCTTATTTCACACATTTCAGGGATAAAACGATTAACATTTTTGAAGATATCTTTAGTTCACATCACATAATTAATGCGGTAATGGAAAATACATATTTTGGCCGGAACTATGGCACATCTAATTTCAAATTAGAATGGTTTGGTAAAGTGTGACTGCTCGCAAGATGTTGTATGTGTTAGAAAGTGGATGTTAGACTACATCACACATGTATAATTGTACATTTGGTTTTTCTGTTCGCAAGATATTTATTTAAGATTATCATTAATTTGGAAATATTTCTGAAATGCAAGGTCAATTTTATTTCACATCTGACCGCCGACGTAGCAGCAACATTTTTTTTCAGACCCGGAACAACTATCTGTAGATCATACAAATATTTGTTCCGTGGGGGATCGAACCCGCGAGAAGCAGGGCCGCAGTCCATTGTTTGAACCACTGCACCAACCTACCTTAACCTTATGATTAATTTCATTAATACTGAGACTTGTTATACAGCCAGATATTCTTATATGCATAAGGGTATCACACTTTCCCTTATACGGAATCAAGGCAAGATTTTACAGTAAACTACACAAGATTATAATTATAGAATATGAACTTACTCTCGCACGGACTGCTGACTGGCAATTCAGATATATGCTCATTCTCATCATCAATGAATGTCCTCCCTGTAGCCTCATAAAGCTTGTTCAGAGAAGAAAAGAAGTTACTGCTCTCTTTGCCTAGCTTGTGAATCGCTTGGAGGAGAACTGAAATGGAAATATAAACGTTAAATAAATACTATTTAGTATGACGTTGATGCTGTGGGCTAAAGTAACCACGCAATGGGTCGCAAACAGCAGCAAACGACAACGTGGCAGGCCCAGAAGGAGATGGCGGGACGAACTCGATTCTTTTCACAGGAATTGGCGAACGGGAGCACTGGATAGGTATAAGTGGAAAGAGGGAAGCTACGCCTTTGCCCTCCCCAACGGACCTGCGGGTTGTTCGAAAGAGATACCGCGGCCTCGACACAAAGGGCTAAGAAGGAACATGGGTGGTTTTAGTCAGAATCCGCCTTATTACAAAACGAAGTTAAAGCTGGTTTAACTTAGACTTGGTTTATCTCGCATGACGTCTCACTTCAATAATATTCAAAAGAAAGTGACAGCATGCGAGATAAACCAGGTCTAAGTTAAACCAGGTTTAACTACCTTTTGTAATAAGGCGGTAGAAGTCTGACGCTTCCTACCTACTTTGCCCAGAGCGTCGAGCGGGAGGATTCATTTGATGGTTTCCAATCCTACAAAAGGAAAAAACGGAACCCTTATAGGATCACTTGTGTGTGTGTCTGTATGTCTGTCTGTCCGACCATTCCCCCCCCCCCCTTATCTCCGAAACTACTGAGCCTAAAATTCTGTAAAAATTACAGAAATTAGTTTACACTTATAGATTACAGGAAAACCTATAAGAAGTCTAAGTAAACCTATAGGAACCCTTTATGTGCAAGTCCAACTTGCACTTGGCCAGTTTTTTTTCATTCACTGGACGCCTGAGGTTGGGCATCGCCGACGAAGTAGACGGTGGCAGAGGTGGTGTGACGATCTAATCATGTTCGTGGAACAAGCAAGAGGTTTGGAGAGAGAAAGGGGAGGCTTCTGCCCAGCAGTGGAAAAAATATAGGATATGGAAAAAAATACGAAAGTTAAGTATTTTAGAGACATACTATTTCATTTTCCTATGTGTGTATTTGCAATCAGCCCTAGGACTATGAGCAAATTTGTTCTTTGATATACTATTTAGTGATATTTCTATTAACCAGTGGGACAAAAGTGAAATATTTAAAACTGTTATGGTCTCTTTCTCCCACTTACTGATTTTAATAGAAAACTATACTACGTCTGTTAGCGTTGGATCACTAGATGTGGCAAACAAGAGTAAACCTTTTAAATTTGATGGATCATCATCAACTACCCGTATCATTTACAGAATATCATCATCTGCCGCTATTACCTGAAGAACGACACAAGCGGCTTTTGTTATTTATCCACAAGCATTTACTGATTGATATGAACAAATAAATATTATACTTACATGCACAGTTAATAAATAATGAGCTATCCGTTTGCAAACAATCCATATACGCATCCATACTGGACGCAGTTGCTATGATCTCCAATAGAAATACTACTTCCTGAGGTTCTATAGAGTTCACATACTTATCAACGGTCTTCAATACACAATCAGATTTATTCTTAAACTCATGAGCCATAAACTTCACAAAGTTCACGGACACGTTAATATCTTGAGATTCCGTTGACATCAGAATATTGTACGCCAAGTTCAACACAAGCATTCGACATTCGGGATCCAACTTTGAATATAACTTCTCTATGTAAGTGTTTTCAACACCGATTAAATATTCTATTATTAAATGCGGGTATTCAGTATTACCGTTACTGTACATGTATGCTAATGAGTTTAATAGCATGACATCATCAGGCAACACGTTTGGCTGGCCCAATAAGATGTTGTATACAATCATGGCGGCTGCAGTAGCGATCTTATCGTTTGATCCAACGAAGCTGTTGAGGATATTGGCATCGAATTTGTTCCAAATCATTATTTGGTTGAAGGGATTGTTTACGACTAAGTTTCCTAGGGTTTGCATGAGCACAGTCATGCACGACTCAAATTTTTTCTGCAGCTCTTCATTTACAAAGTCTACGCTCGGATGTTGGTATTCTGTTGCTAAGATGAGCATGGAATCTAATATGGAGAGTTCTTTAGAAATGTAAGTTTGCATTTTAGTGCCAGCTGCTGCACAAGAACGGACCAATCGGAGACATTGTTCTGCAACTGCTAAAGTGCTTCTGTTGTAAGAGGCTTGTTCAACATCAAGACGCATTATGTGAAGAACTTCTGCTATAAGACGCAAAGTATATTCTGATGCCTTTTTCCTGTAATAAAAAATATTTCTTAGTTTTACTGTCTGTACTGGAAGGGTAAAGGCCGATTATTGCAGAAAAAGATCGGTCAGTGGGTCGTCTTAGGGGCAGTTTTCAAACACAACATCAACAAATGCTAATAGCAATAAGCTTTTAAGATCTACAATTGTACCAATATATTTAAAATGGACCAGGGCCGAGCTGAAACAAGCACATTTTCGGCCCATCAAAATGTAATCATGGTTCTTGAAACACACTATAACCGTATAATTCAATTGAATGACTGAAATAATATGCATGCCTATACAAATACTTTAAACAAACGAATAAACATTTTAGATTGCACATGTTTTTTTAACTTACGGGCGCAATCGTCCGGTCTCGGCATCTCTTGAAAGTTGAGCCTCGGCTCGTAACATTTCCTCTACAGCATCCCATTCTCCCGTTTCCAGTTGAAAATTAATTAATTTGGCATCCAGCAATATCTCTTCTGCAAACCACACGCTTTTATCGCGTGACATTTTTGAGAAATTCAAGAAAATAAAAGTCTACGCAAAAATTCTGACTGTCTGACATATTTTGACAGCCCAGCATCTAATTTGACAGTTAACTGACGTCATAGATTCCGTTTAGAAATGTGAAAAATAAGAACACCATGCGTTTTTTCCGACAGTTCACATATTTTTCTATTTCATTTACTCAGCGAAAACTCTAGTAGAACAAAAAGTCATACCATCTACGCAACACATTGGCATATTAAATGGTTTACCATAATTATGTGTCCAAAAGCAATCAAACATTCAGGAAACTAGGTGAAACTAGGTTGTTTTTTAAACTCCCACCTTGGTCATACCCAAAGAGTAAAGTCTACCTACCTCAAGAGCTAGTATGATTTGTGCTTATAGTCGTTTAATCTACAGAGTACAATATTATATTGGTTTAGTAAACACATCTTGAATTATTTTTGTTATGGCCTTGCCGATTACTATAGGTATTATTAAACGTTATTCTTGTAGGGTAAAATGAGATGAGGCTGATTATTAAAATACCAATGAATGTGATAGTTTTAATGCATTAAATATAATCACAGTTACCTTACCAATTGAATCATTAGGAAAATAAGATCGAAAAGCTTTCATTTTATTACGAAATTATTATGAAACAGGATTATAATATTGTTGTCGTCCTTATAAAAGAAAGTTGCCAACTCTAACCTTATTATTTCTACTGCACTAGTGCACTGTGCTCATTGTTTTTACAGGTCTTATTGAATTCTTAATCTCACATTGTACCTTTAATATTCTCAAGTAACAAATATGGTAATATTGTCAAATACGTCGAAAATACGGTATAATCCATTTCTGATTCATAGTTAATTCTACGATTGGTAGAATTCCTAACATTAGTATGTACACCCTAGAGGTGATAGTCGCTTGCTCCCGCCCCCGCTTCACCGTCCGGTCGAACGAAGAAACGGCGAGAATGGCATTTGTGCGTGAAATTGTATCAGTTTTTATGTGAACAACTGCATATTTCTCACAGCAGAAACTTCACCCTCCGACCTTTAGTCCCCTGGTGTAATTAACCCTTCACAGTGTTAAATTATGTGCCGTTTTAGATAGTTAAGTGTCGAAGAATTTTTGTGTGGCTGGTTCGGGGTGGTATCCCGTGGATTTTGTTACATTGTGCTTTAGCAATAATGATCACAGTTCCCGCTAACATCGTTGGAATTTAAAACATTCGGTGAGTCATCAACATTTTGAGTTTTAACGTAAGATGTAATCATGTAAACCTCGAAGAACATGCATGTCGATCTAAAAATACCAAGAAAACTTGCATTGTAGCGATGTTCTATTCGGTATCGTGTTAGTCGGGCTATTTATAATCAAATATATCGGTTTTCCTGACACTTCCGTGTATTCTGAGGAATGCAAACATGTACTAAACTAAAACTTCTCTATAAAAAAATCTTGCCACTTAGCAACATGCTTTCGTCCGGACGATTTCGACTCACGAAAGGCTTCTAGCTTCACTTCTGAAATACCTAACCGTTACATAGGCCTTCAATATGTTTATTATTCCAACTTCCATAGCACATGCAACTTAAATATGCTCTAAAAGTTGACATGAAATAAAGTAGCTGTAATCAGCAATACACCTCATTTATGCTACAGGCAAAACATGTACATATCTGTAAAAGCAAAACAACTTGATCCCTGTATTATAAACAAAAATAATCTATCTATTGAATTATTCAAAGTTCTTATCAAACTCTTATCATCTTATCACCCAACACTCAAGATAACATTTCAAAGCATATCATTTGCAAATCTAAAGAAAAACATAAGATTTTGACTTCATCATAATTTTGGCAACAACATTCACAAAATAATGCCTTGTCAATGTTATGTTTAAGGAAATTGATGACCAAAAACTTTGCTAACAGCTGAGAAATTAGGTAAACAAAAATTATATTAAATAAAATAGGCTTGCCTTATCTATCAGCTGAGTTATTAATTTATTACTCAGCACTCAGTAGCTTCTAGAAAAATGTTTTTGTACTTGAAAAGAAAAACTCAATTTATCAAACTACAAGTAGCTTTTACTTGATCTGTGTTAGTGTTACTTTTTAAAGGTTTTTAGTTTGGGAATAAAATGCCTAAGGAACAAATTGATTCAGCCTAATCTTTTTTCAATAAACTGTAAAAACTCATTGGTACCTACTAATGTGAATACTTTGCATGCTTGCTATACATTCTTATATTTTTTTATTGTATTTAGTCACTTTATTATTCTTTTATGACCCGTTGTCAATCCTATGTTGACACAAAGATTAAATATTCCACTTCCTGTGTAAATATAACAAAGCATGTTTGTTTAGCAAACTGCTTAGAAATTGTATAATTTTATGAAGAATAGACCATTTCCATTTGTATTATTTCATCTCATTCTGTAGGCTCACCCCCAATTACATGGGACTCATACATAACTTGTGAAATATGGGTGTATTGCAGGACTGTATTTCGTTACTCCGAAGTTCGAAATACCGAAGTACGGTATACAGAAAGTTCGTGAGTCCGAATTACGTTAGTCAGAATGTACGCTATGACGAAGTACGGTATTCAGAATGTTCGTTACTCCGATGTACGTTTCTCCGAAAGTTTACTACTACGAAGTACTTTATGCAGAATGTACATTATCGCGAAGTACGGAACTCCGAAAGTTTGCTATGACCAATTACTCAATGATAATTGAGAATATTCCTCATTAGAGAGTATTTCGAATTAGTCAAGTATTATAAATGATGATTATTGTGCAAATAGGTTTTACAAGCCAGTAATTCTCAATTATTATTGAGTAATTGGTCATAGCAAACTTTCGGAGTTCCGTACTTCGCGATAGTGTACATTCTGAATACAGTACTTCGTAGTAGCAAACTTTCGAAGTAACGTACATCGGAGTGACGAACATTCTGAGTACAGTACTTCGAAGTAGAAAACTTTCGGAGTAACGTACATCGGAGTAACGAACATTCTGAATACCGTACTTCGTCATAGCGTACATTCTGACTAACGTAATTCGGACTCACAAACTTTCTGTGTACCGTACTTCGGTATTTCGAACTTCGGAGTAACGAAATACAGTCGTATTGCAGGTATGGGACACCTACCTGACCTTACCCCAATAATAGGGGTGATGTGATTTAAAAAAAAAGGTACTTAGGTACTACATAGCCGGAGATCGCACAGGATAGAGAGCTATGGAATGAGAAAGGAGAGACCTTTGCCCAGCGGTGGGGTCACAATGTTTGCTGAAAAAAAAAAAGGTTCTTCATGAATGGGTAAAGCTGCACTATTGCTTAAGGTGGCCATTGTCCAGACAATATTAAATAAATAAAAACTGCACTGCACAGATTACAGTTGTTATTGTTTATTGTGTTTTATTAAGAAGTTAATATTGTCTGGACAACAATTCTAACATACCTACTTAATTTAAAATTAAATTAAGTATGTTAGAATTGTAATTAGATTCATTGAAGGGTTTTACATTAGTTTATAATATTTGCATTGAGGTAAATAAGTACAATAGGTTCAACGCTGTCCCTTAAACTAGGCTTGACCTGTATCTTACGGGATAGTGTAAGGCGGTGAAATGAAGAGTGAATGATGGAAGTGCTAGTGTTTGATAAGTGTATGTGGATTGCTGCTTTGACTGGACCATAACTCCTGAACATACAATTTCTTGAATTCTGTGAATGGAATATGTCTTTAATTATGATTATTAGCTTTAAAATAAGCTAATAAGAGTTTAAAGAATGACTTCAATGAATAAATTGAAGTCATTCTTTTATCTTTTTGTTTTTTCTTGTCTTTAATGTAAGTTGCCAGTTATTAGATATATAATATCTTACACATTTTTAATGCCATTAATGCTGAAAATGTCTTTCCATAAAATTATCATCCGAGAATACAAAATTGGTTTTATCAGACATCAAACTACAAAAAATTGTCAGGCATCAAGGCTGTTAGTATTACAATGGTGAATGGTGCAAGAGTGGTATTGTATTATGAATTAAAAAGGACAGTTAATTAAAAACCAAAAAAAAAAATCTACAAGATATTACCAAACACACTACTCATAAGTGAAGAAACAACATCATTCATCATCATCATTTCAGCCAAAAGACGTCCACTGCTGGACATAGGCCTCCCCCAGGCGTCGCCACATTGACCGGTCCCGTGCGTCTCTCATCCAGCGGGTTCCTGCAACCTTGACCAGGTCATCGGTCCACCTAGTGGGAGGCCTTCCAACGCAACGTCTTCCGGTTCGCGGTCGCCATTCCAGAACTTTTCGGCCCCATCGGCCATCCGTTCTGCGAGCAATGTGCCCTGCCCATTGCCACCTAAGTCTGGCGATTCTTCGGGCTACGTCGGTAACCTTGGTTCTCATGCGGATGTCCTCATTTCTGATTCGATCACGCAAGGAAACTCCGAGCATAGCCCTCTCCATTGGCCTTTGGGTGACTTTGAGCTTTCTGATAAGGCCCATTGTGAGCGACCACGTTTCGGTCCCGTATGTAATCACTGGCAACACACACTGGTCATAGACTTTCGTCTTGAGACACTGGGGTATGTTGGACGAGAAGATACTGCGCAGCTTCCCGAACGCTGCCCAGCCGAGTCGGATTCGACGATTGACCTCTTTCTCGAAGTTGGATCTACCCAACTGGACCGTTTGTCCCAGGTAGACATAATCGTCCACAACTTCGAGCGTAGAGTCTCCGATCTTGATAGGAGTGGGTGTTACATGAACATTCGACATAACCTTGGTTTTGTCCATGTTCATTTTAAGACCCACTCTTTCGGAAGCTCTACTGAGGTCATCGAGCATTTTACTGAGGTCTTCCATGGTCTCAGCCATGACCACTATATCGTCGGCAAACCGAAGGTGAGTGATGTACTCGCCGTTGACATTGATGCCAAGTCCTTTCCAATCCAGAACCTTGAAGACATCCTCCAATGCAGCGGTGAACAGTTTCGGAGATATGACGTCTCCCTGTCTCACACCGCGCTGCAGAAGGATAGGTTCCGTGGTCTGGTCCTGAAGTCGGACTGACATGGTGGCGTTTTTGTACAAACACTTCAACACCTCGATGTACCGGTAGTCGATTTGGCACCGTTGGAGAGACTGCAGTACAGCCCAAGTCTCGATCGAATCGAAGGCTTTCTCGTAGTCCACAAACGCTAAACAGAGAGGCAGGTTATACTCTTCGGTCTTCTGTATAACTTGCCGCAGCGTATGTATGTGGTCTACGGTACTGAAGCCTTTTCGGAATCCGGCTTGTTCGGGAGGCTGGAAATCGTCGAACCTGCGTGCGAGACGATTCGTGATGACTCTTGAAAACAACTTGTAGACATGGCTTAGAAGTGAGATGGGCCTATAGTTCTTCAACCGGGCATTGTCACCCTTTTTGAAGAAGAGCACCACCACACCCCTGCACCAAGCCTGTGGCGTTTTCCCCTCGAGTATGACGGAATCAAACAACTTCTGAAGGGCCTTAAGGACCGGTTTGCCACCCGCCTTCAGCAGTTCGGCCGTAATTCCGTCATCACCCGGCGCCTTGTTGTTTTTAAGCTGTTTCAGAGCCATCCTAATCTCGTACAGGCTGACATCCGGGATGTCTTCGGTATAGTGTCGGGTCAGTCTAGCTCTGGGGTCTTTCGCTAGATTTTCGACGGGTTGACTAGTTGACGTGTACAGCTGCCCATAAAAACTCTCGATCTCTCTCAGAAGCTCCGGTTTGGCGGACACGATCCCGCCATCGTCGGTCTTCAGTTTCGTGAGCCGGCTCTGCCTAATAGCCAGATCTCTTGCAAATACCTTGGAGCCTTTGTTCCGTTCAATTGCGTCTTTAATACGCTCGGTATTAAAGCGGCGGAGGTCGCTCTTCAAGGATTTGGAGATCCGTCTATTGAGCTGCCGGCATTGCCGAGCCTCGTCCGAAGACTGCAGGATCATCTCACGCCGCTCCTTCATGAGCTTGAGAGTGTGATCTGAGAGTTTCTTGATCTTATTTGCACGACGTATCTTAAAAAATTTAGACCCAGTCGTATGGACAGTTTCCACGAACCCGTCGTTGTAATCGTCCACTGAGCTTCCTAGGCATTCGAAGCGATTCTGAAGTTCAAGCTGAAAGCTCTCGGAGTTATGGATTTGGATCTGTGCTGGACGGAGCGTAGACTTCATCAGTCGTAACCTTTCTAGCTTTATATTGATGTTCAATGTGCCTCTTACCATTCGGTGATCGCTTCCGGTTTTCACCGAATTGATCACAGAGACATCATTGAACATTTGCTTGTTGGTAGACATGATGAAGTCAATCTCATTTTTAGTCGCACCATCGGGGCTCTGCCAGGTCCACTTCCTGTGCTCTCGTTTTTTGAAGAAGGAGTTCATCATAAAGAGGCCCTCCTTCTCCATAAAACTGGCCAGTTGGTGACCCCGGCGATTCCGCTGTCCAATTCCAAATTGCCCCACCTGAAGTTCATCATCGCTTCGTTTGCCCAGTTTCGCGTTGAAGTCCCCCATGACAACGGTGAAGTAAGTTCTGAAACCATGCATGGCTTTAGAAATATCCTCTTAGAAGGTTTCTACCTCATCGTCGGGGTATGCCGAGGTCGGGGCGTAAACCTGTATGACCTTCAGCGAATATCTTGCGGATATTCTGAGTATAAGGTACGCCACCCTGTTCGACACACTCTCGATCTTTACCACGTTGTTCACGAGAGACTTGTGGACGATAAACCCAACACCACCCTGTGACTGCCGGTCTCCCTCTCGGAAGTAGAGCAGGTTGCCGGATTTCAGGATTATCGTGTCCTCCCCCTCTCTTCGGACTTCAGATAATCCGACAATACTCCATCGCAGCCACAACAGCAGAAACAACAGTAGCAAACCAATTGCCTTTTCTTAAATCCATTCAATATTCTGAAAAAAATCAACAGGTGTAGACTTCCAAGGAAACAAACCATTGTTATGTAAATTACAAAAGAGGTAATCAATCTGCTCTCTGCATTCACTATGGTCTTAATTAAAGATGTCTTTATAAGCCAGTGAAAATGATTGCATAGGTAACTAATTACTTCATATCTTGCCAGCAACTTCGCCCGCTACAACTCGAAAATTATCCCACGGGAAGATAAAAACTATCCTAGGTGTTAATCCAGGTTATAAACTATCTGTGCACCAAATTTTATCCAAATCCGTTCAGTAGTTTTTGCGTGAAAGAGTAACAAACATCTATCTATCCATACATACATACTTAAAAACTTTCACGTTAATAATATTAGTACCTAGTAGTATGTAATGTACTTGGCAAAATTCTTATGTGCAGTTTACTGTCTGCCTCTCTCAATGTTTTTTTTTTTACTTCTAGCTGCGTTTGGCTAAAAATAAGAATGATCTGTCTATGGTTTTTTTGGTCTTTTCTGTCTGACATTAAATACTTGTTTGTAGTAATAAAAAATACTCTGTAGGTCTGTAGGTACATTATGTATTTGAAGATAAGCTCAGTTTGTGTGAATAAGATTACGTATGAATGCTGTAATGCTGTTCATCAACAGCATCTTGTCATCACAAGATAGAGCCATAATAATAAAACAGTAGTGAATGTTCTTAGTGAACAGGGAAATCTTATATTTTTCTTTTTTTCCAATATACTGAAATTGCATAAAATTAGTTTTATTTTCCAATTATTGCTGTCTAGTACTTTGGTGTCTATCAATGAGTAGGCAAGACAGACTACATCTAAAGAGAGAGCTCTTTTAGAAAAAGGTACATCTCCATTGGTAGCAACACTAGCAACTGAGTATTGGAGTGCTTCTTTGCCCTTTCTCCTTCCAAACTTCCCTATCTTGTGGAATATCTGGCCATGTTCGCCCCGTAAACAAGATCAGATCGTTATACTATCTTTGCTGCGGTCTACCTTGACGGCGATTTCCTCCGTCAGGCGTCCAGTGAGTAACGATCTTTGTCCACCTCTACAGCTTATTTAAATACCAAAATCATTATAGACAGGTTTATAGGACAACTTTTTTAGAACCATGGTATGCACAATTGTAAAAGACGATCTAATACGCTTCTCCGTGATAGTGGCTCTTCTTAGGTAGCACTGGTTTCGTTATGTTTGAACGTGGAAAACGCCGTCTGAATAGCGCCTAAGATCAGAAGTGAATTACCGCGAAACCGATGTGACCACGACACGATCCATGTCATGTGTGTGTGGCTATACATGACGATAATGCTTTTAAAAGCGATAGGATCGTTTTAAAAGTAAGCAAATCCCAAATTACTATTTGGGATTTGCTTACTTTTAAAACGATCCTGACGATACTGAAACGATATGCATCACACTAATATTATAAATGTGAAAGGTTGTGAGTGCTAGCTGTTGCCAGCGGCTCCGTCCTCTACAACTCGAAAATTATCCCACGGGAAGATAAAATCGGGATAAAAATGTTGCTATGTGTTAATCCAGGTTATAAACTATCTGTGTACCAAATTTTATCCAAATCCGTTCAGTAGTTTTTGCGTGAAGAAGTAACAAACATACACACTCACAAACTTTCGCGTTTATAATATTAGTAGGAAGTAGGATTAGTAGGATAGGATGGGAAGTAAGATGACCTATGAATGACAGCCGTTGGTTCTGCGCCTTATTTCTCTCCGGATCGGCATCCAACTTTTCCGATCTAGCTGTTCCATCGGACTATTAGTGAGAGAGCAAAGAGAGTGACCTGCACCTATACATTTGTGCAATATCACATATCTTCCACGTGGTTGACTGGTCTCCGCTAAGAATTACCGCCATTGTTGAAATTCACTTGAGTGAGAGCAGCTGTGGTCCAGTGGTGCCGGCTTACGAGCAGTAAGTGGTGGGGATGAACCCAGGCAGACGTATTACTTCATGTGAATTATTTCATCACAACTCCTCTCAAAACGGTGAAGGAAAACATTGTGAGGCATGTCCTAGAACCAAAAATTTGAAGACATGTAATCCATCTACCAACCCGCACTGGGCTCGCGTGGTGGGCTTTTTATTAGTAAATTGATCTCACTCATTTGGGACGAATATACTAATTCATTATTTTTAATTACTTTTTCTTTAGTCGATTGGACCAGCTGCCAATATCCCATGCCCTCTCATAGAGAGGAGGCCTGGTGTTACAGCTGTGGGAACATTAACGGCTGATTATGACGAATTTCGCTCGGACTATTATTATTGTATGATTGACATTGTCATGTTTTGTTTCAGTGCCCCGACCGGCATGGATGAAGGTTTACTCAACGACCTCCTCGAGTGCTCCGTCTGTCTGGAGCGACTCGACACCTCGTCGCGTGTCCTGCCATGCCAGCATACCTTCTGCCTCAAATGCTTGAAGGTGAGTTGTAGTATTAAGACAGACTAGCGGACGTCACGCTGTTTCACCCGCCTAGTTCTAGTTCCCGTGGAAATACAGGAATAAAAAGTAGCCTATGTCACCCGGGGATAGTGTAGCTTCGCAGCGGTGAAAGAATTTTTCCAGTCGTTGTTTTTAAGTTTAACCTGGTTTGGCCTGGGGAGTCTTACCAAGGGGTTACGCGATACCCAGAAACTGGGTTGAACAGGTCAGATAGACAGACACTCGCATGTAAAATAATATTCAGCTGCATCGAACTAGAAGCCAACTCCAATATAGTTAGTGAAAGGCTATCCAGATAAAACAAAAGACTGGAGGAGAAGGGACTCAGCTGTTGTCGCCCATGCTCATTAGTATACGAAAGTATCAAAGTCACCAATGCGAAAAAGCAGCATAATATATTCGTGCTGTTTTAGGCAATCCCTTTTTTACCCGACTACGGCAAAGCCAAAGGAGGGTTATGATTTTGACTGGCTATGTATGTATGTATGTTTGTATGTATGTATGTGTGTATCTTCATCTGTTCCCTCATAGCTTCTAATCTACTTATCGGAACTCGACATATGAGGTATCGTTAGAACCGTCTTAATTTTCCGCTGAACATAGGCTACGTGACGTGTCACAAAAAGCGATTTGGCGCCCTCTAGCGGACAAAAAGTAAGGCTTAAAAAATAAAAATGGAGATAAATACGCCGTGTTTGGTATCATTTGAAAGGGCCTCACTTGTACATTTCCAAAATATTGCTCAAATTTAAAATCACGCCCTCTAGCGGACAAAAAGTCAAGAGTAAAAAAAATTTTTAACTCCAAAATTGTTTAAATAAAAAAAAGTAAAAAACTAAAACCCGAGTACGACAAAAAAAACGAAGCTCAAAAAGTATGAAACAAGATTTTCAGGATAGAACAAAAAGAAAAGCCGTAGTCACACGTTATAGGTACCAACCTAAACACTTTAATACCGTGTGACTACGGCTTATCTTTTTGTTCTATCCTGAAAATCTTGTTTCATACTTTTTGAGCTTCGTTTTTTTTGTCGTAGTCGGGTTTTTCTACTAACTAGTTCGTAATTCGGTCCCAGGCCACACTGGGCATCGATTTGGTTCTCGGAGCTGCCGAACTCACGAGAGCAGGGTTGAAGAATTAAATAACAAAGAGTGATATGCCTATTTTAGGTCAAACATCGTTTATTTCTGCAATCTTCATCAGACTTGATTTGACAAAGTTAAAAAGTAATCGTCCAATGATGATCCTACCATCTATTTGAAACAATTTTAAGGCCATTTTAATCAATTGCCTGGGGTCCTGAATTTCCCCTCTAGAAGATAATAATATAATCTAGTTTGAACCGGCTTACTTTTATGATGTCTCATTTAAAATTAAAAAAAAAATACTCAATTGCGTTTGCGTTTTTGCAAGGTAAAGCTTTGGTAAGTTGCAGTTGAGGTTGCAGTTTAGCATCCTCGTTAAAATTTAGGAGATCACAACATAATATAAAACAAAGTCCTCCGCCGCGTCTGTCTGTCTGTTCGCGAATCGCGATACACTAAAAAACTCTGCACCGATTTTCATGCTGTTTTCACCAATGGATAGAGTGGTTCTCTGAGGAAGGTTTTAGTATATAATTTGACCGACATCCACGCGGACGAAGCCGCGTTTAGCACTAACTCATGGAAACCGCGGGACGTTGAATTCATGAGAATCCAAAACATATCTAGAATCAAAACCATAGTCTTATAATTTCTAGTCTCGGGTCTCCAACATCCGTCCTCCGTCGTATACTTAGAATCCATTGTTGTTCATCATTGATAACCTTTTGACACTGCCCTGTGGCAACCTTTAGGCTTCGTTTACATTTCTAACTTTCCAATTACTAAGTACCTATGGTTGTCTGTAGTCCATCCATCCATCCAGTATTAGCTCTGAAGACTCATCATCGCCAAGCCTATTCCGATTATAGCGATATCGATGGTGGAAAAGACGCTATACAAATACGAGAAAGTTTGAAAGCGATTAACTTCAGTAGTAGTAAAGATCAGTAGAGTATGTCTTGGGGATGGGCATAATAATCCCCGAAGGGTTAGGCAGAGGCGTACTTAATAGTACTACACCACATTTTGCCAGTTATGTTTTAGTCCCGTATATAAGAGATGGTGAGCCCATTGCCATCAACCGGTCACATCACAAATCCAGACTACGTGGCTGCGACAAAGAAATTCCTGATAGAAAAACCCAATAACACTTTGCCCGGCCTGGGAATCGAACCCAGGACCTCATGCTCAGCAGTCGCGCAGTATCTGTCCAATTTCACACAATTAAGTAATCACCAATCTATTTGCAAATCTTCGTGATTGTGGTTAATATTTGATTGGTTGACCACAATCGAAATAAATCACTCATTACCTAGATTGTTATACAATGGGGAAATTGTATCTTTATAAATAACAAGCAGACGTTCCGTTACCTTGGGAATACAGGGTCACAGGGACAAAAAGTAGCCTATGTCACCAATGAACCTCATTGTATGTCACCCGGGGATAGTGTAGCTTCCCAACGGTGAAAGAATTATAAGTTTTTAAACTGACATGGTCACTGACATTACTATGAATACTATAAACGGAATATTTACCATGTTTTCTTATTGATTCGAGTTCCCGATATTTCGGCGCTGTTACAAGCACCATGATCACGGATAAACGATGATGTTTATCCGTGATCATGGTGCTTGAAGTATTCATAGTGGTGAAAGAATTTTTCAAATACATACAAAAATACGAATCTTTCCTCTTTCTAATAATAATAATTCGGTATGTAAAGTAAAAATTAACCTACGCTGATTCCAAAACCATTTGGAGATTTTGAGGTCTTATGTCTTATTTTTCTACTTTTAGCTCTCTATATTACAAGATTGTGTTTATTTTCACAATAATACTTGTAACGATTTGACTTTCATTTGACCTCTAAATGACGTCATAAAGTTTCCTGAATAGACTACTTCCTTCGTGCTTTTCAAGATAAATTTAAAAAAAAACTGTTGTTGTCAGTCCGTCATTGTCAGTGTCAAAACTAGATGCTAGCTAAGGAAGTAAGGACGGATCGCGCGCTGCCTTAATTTCTCTTTCTCTACGCATTGAGGTATAATGTACTACGCACTAGAGGAGACGCCTCAACTAGATTTTTTGTAACACACGTTTCGGTTCGTGCACTGAACCTCATTTAGTCTATGCCGAGCGGTTGCTGCGACATGACATATTTGAGTAAAGTTTTCTTGTCTAAATTATGCCTTCGTGTGCATTTAGATACTGTAGAAATAATTCAATAAATATAAGTAAAAGTCAAGGAGTGACTTTTCACCAGTAAATATAACTATTATCTTTAAAACACACATAATTTAACTATATTTTTTCCATTGCAATAAGTCATCGCGGCGGCCATTTTTACGTGAATGTCAAAGAATAAAATGCTCAGACCAGACACTATCGACGTATTCAATGCTTGGCCACGAATCCTCTACATGCGAGTTGAAATTGATAGTAGGTTGTATAATATTTGCTTATGTATCAAGACAATTAATAAAAAAGTTAAAATGTGAAGATTGCATTGATAGTTTGACTATACTAAACTTCCACTTCACACATCTATCATAGGTACGTAATTTAATACGGCAAAGTGGTCTTGTCCTGAAATGTGATTTTAGTTATATGTCCGTAAACACCGTAAAGCATTTAATTAGGAAAGAAGTATTTGCAAATTTGAATCAACATTTACTGAATCAGCCATCAACATTGAATCACAGATAAAATAAAAATTATTGTTACAGTTTAAGTAAATTTTTATTTATTTTCTAAGTACATACGTACAATATCAAATATGCAGAATAATAACATTATGTCGCATCTGCACGTATTGATAGTAATCTATGAGAACATGACACCCCCCGCCTGCCCCGCCGTCATCAAGTGCGCGCACATTTTTTGTTTGAAATAGCTTCTCTAGTACGTTATACCTCAATGTCTCTACGTTTATAAAATTCTTTGTACACGACAGACCTTGCTTTCCCGTTGGACTTTGATACTTACTGCACCATTGATCGACCATTGCACGCTTTACGGAACTGCCTGCCTATTGTATGGATTAGTTAAATATGGATCAATTTGAACGCAGCGACTCTACTAACTTGCCCAAATTGGATAATGTTATGATCCTGGAGTTGGAATGTTATGCTGGAATGTTACGATCATGAAAAATTATGATAAAAATATAACATCGCTGAAATCTGAGGAACTGAAGCTCTAATGTAAGTAAAAATGTAACTACTGCTGTACCTACCTATATTTATAAATACCTTGCACCCATTTACATTAGTAATTTTACTACTTAACTAATATATTTTTGGTAATCCAGGTTGTCTCGCGCTTCCTATGTGGACTCTGCTGTTGGCTATGTTGAAGTCAAAAGAGACCAAGTCAAGTGCATCGTGAGGGCCAAAGTAGTTCCAGAACACCGAGTGTCAAATAAGCAGTACATGGTAACTGTAACTCTCAACGAAAAGGATGAAGTCATATTGCAAGCAACTTGTGATGGCTGTGCTGCTTCTGCCGGTGGATGCAAACATACACTGGTGTTTTTATTTTGGTTGGAAAAAAGGAGCAGTGAACCATCATCAATACAATAGGGACCTGATTGATAAAGTGTTAATATTTTGGAAAATGTTTATATACAAAAAGATTATTATTACTATTATGAAGGACGGGACGGTTGACGTGTGTCGGGCATGCCACCATCCGGGTGAGTCCATCAGACATATTATTTCTGGTTGTTCTCATCTGGGTAACGGCGAGTACTTGCACAGGCACAATCAAGTGGCCAGGATTATTCACCAGCAACTTGCCTTGAAATATAAACTTGTAGAATCAGAGGTAGGTATCGTACTTACTACAAGTATGTGCCCGACCCAGTTCTCTAAAAAGACCATGTAACGTTGTACTGGGATCAGTCTATCATCACTGACAGGACTATTCATGACAGAACGAGAACCTCGTGAAAGCTGAGAAAGAGAAGCAAATAAAATGTCTGGACTTAGCACACGAGGTTGTCGATATGTGGTATGTGAACTCTGCTAGCTTTGTGCGATAGTCGTAACGGCCAATGAGAAAAGAAATGTTTAAAAATGTAATCTATTATGTAAGTGAAACAAATAAAGAGAATATATTATAAGGTGTAAAATAAGGTATTGTAATTTGTACAGGTATATTAACTGCTCGTTTCTTGTAAATTCAACAGTATTTACTGTTTAGTGCTTATTACAAATAAAACGATAATGTTATTTAATCAGTCTTTATTATTTCACTTTGTAAATTTATTAAACCACATGCAATTAACACTACAGCATCTAGGTATCCAACATGTTTGTGGCTGACTACTGAATGAGTAGGTACAGGTCTTCCTTTCATTAATTTGTAATATTGGTAGTTTTCAAGATCTTCCAACTGCAAAAAGATTGAATGTTAAACATGGCTTGAAGTAAATTGAAAGCTGAAATTGTTCTAATATAAAAGTAGTTCACGAGATTTAATTTTCATTTCGAGAGCCCTGACCACCCGACATGTTCTCTGAATTTTTTGTAGGATTCTATCTCAGGATTCTATTAGGTACCTACTTTTCGCCTTCGTTTTTACATAGGTACTTTTTTTGTAATACTTTCGTTCAAATGATCTTCGCAACAAAAAAGACGACGCCCAGGCTTGTATTCCATATTTACCTCCTCGCACCACTTCTTTTTTAGCGTTTCTTTCACATTTACAAACAATTTGTGTCGGCTATTTGTTGTAGTGTTTCTACATGACGGTACGAAGCATTTAGCAGTAATTATCGATGACCGATTCATTGCACGGATACGCAGCACGGCTAATGGATGGAAATTAAAGCTAAAAATCGTAGGAAATCACAGCCACGATCACAGCATTAACATTTCACAACAAAATAAAAAATCAGTAAGGTATCTGATCTGTCAAGTGTTAACTGTTGGTTGGCAATGTCAAGTTTGAAGTTATATGTGTTTTTTGTATGTACTGAAAACGTGGCAAAGACTTAAAGCTATTCAGGATACGAAATGACGTCATCACGAATATTACTTTAAAAAATAATAAAAAAATAACTGTTAATGGGAAAACAAAATGCTTCAAATTAGTGGCTTAAAATTAAATGTTTTACGAAATAAAAATAAAAAAAAAATACCTAAAAAATATTTTACATACCGAATTGCTATTCGGTGGTTTCCAGTTTTATCCTGTAAGGCAAAAAGTATGAAATAAATTAGTGAAATTATTTCAGTAGGTAGTCTGTAAAATCACAGATTGTAAAATGTTAGACGTTTACTGTTGCACGTAGACAGGTGTTTGTGCTTCGAATTCTGGAAAATGATTTATTATTCGTAAATTAAACATAATTTTGTTATGCATATCTTATAAACTCTGCGGTTACAGTAACGAGTAAAATTCTTCTGAGGTTATTTGTATTCGCGCATCGTTAAAAATTACTCACTGTTATTGCTTTTCTATCATTCATTTTTAGTTAAAGCATGGAAACCGAATTACAAAATTCACCACGTATTATGGCTTGAGAGAACAAGAAGTCTATATCCATCCATCTTTTCTCCATTACAAGCTTATCATTATCCAGAAAGAGGCTACAGAGCTGTATCAAGCAAAGGCTGGACCTGGATAGACACCGACCTCGGAGAGGCAACCGCCTCGGTCCAAAGATACGGCTATATCTTCTCATCTTTATCTGCGACTTTCGCATCAATAAAAAATCTTCAGGGTCGCATTGAGAGCATAAGCTTAAAGCTACCCGCTTTCAGCGTATACTGAAGAGGTCGGTTGTATTTAGTGGTCACGTACTACCATACATTGTGATAATTGACGTTTCCCCGAAGACACCATAAGATGGGCCCAAATTGTTACCGATAAGGACCTGTCTATCCTGTCACATTTTACGACACTTCCGGGATGAAACACGGTGGTTTGTCCATCCACACTTCTCTCTGACAAACATACCATTACCTGTTTTCCAATAAACATTGCGCCATTAAAACATCACAGTCAATGTACGTTTTTGTAACAAAGTCATATGTTCGGGCTCTCGAATTGGGACAGGGTAATATAAACAAGCGCTACCGGTGAACAGGCGGATGGGAACAGTACACGCGTTTTTTTTTCTTAAAAGTATTTGGCCGAGCGCTGTTTTCTGAAAACCTTGGATATTTTATGGATGACGCAAATGTTTGTACATCCGTGCCATGGAAATTTTCTTCGTATTTGTTTACTAGAATAAAACCTCATATCCGTAGAAAAAAGAGGAAGGTCAAAGAACAGATGGATAGATAGTGTGAGGAATATAGCCTTACGGATTTCGATAACGGTCATTGCACCTGCGTGATCCTTTAAATGACTGGCCAGGCCGCATTTGCTTTTAAATTCCCGGTCACAGCGAAAGCAGTAGAGTTGTGGATGTAGGAGGCCTTTAGTCCCACTTGATATGAAACAGAAAGGAGAGGAGGAGGAACAGGAGGATCAGGGTAGAAATAAAACAAAAAATACCGTAGACAAAAGGTTCCCAGTCAGCCGGTTGATTGTTGGTAGCGTAAGTGTTTGAATGTGGCATTTGAACTCACAAACAGCGAGACCCAGAACTGCTACCTGTAGTTCATACAAATATTTTCTCCGTGCGGCAATCGAACCCGCAACACACACCGTAGTGCAACCAATCGCTGAGCCACTGCGCTAACCGTGCCGTCAAATATCACACATGGCCGACCCCCCTTACCGCTTCCTGACAACTCCTGGCTTGCCCAGCCATCGCAGTAGTTACTGTAGTAAGGCCTCTAGCACACGGCGTATTTTAAACGCGCCGACGACGCGCGTTTATGCGCTTCAAACGAGATTTGAACGCAAACTTGTAGCCTAAGCACCAAGGCGACTTTGAAACGCGCGCCTACTTGCTTGCAACTGCCAACTAATGGAAAAGTGCAACCTTTTGTACGAGTTTCGAACTCACTTCAGACGCGCGTTTGTATCTATAAAAACGCAAAAATCAGCATCAGCGCAGAGGACGCGCCTTCCTGGGGGTCTAAAATGGTCACAGACGCAGTCACTATTATGAATGGTCCATTTTACGAATTTTAGACCCCCTGAAACGCGCGTCGCCGCGTCGTCTGCGCGTTTAAAATACGCCGTCGTGTGCTAGGGGCCTTACATCGCCCTATCTAAACACCGCTTTGACTCACGCCTGAATCATGCAGCCATTCATTTTGTATGACGTTCCCGTCCGCAGTTAATTGGTAGTTGTATGTCATAATGTTTTTGATGCACTTATGTTGTTGACTTGTGCGGTCCTTTTAGTTGAGAAATACTTGGTAAATTGTATCAGTTCGTTTAGTATTAATTTGCTCGAAATATTTATAAGTGTTCGTTGGTCTAGTGGTCGCAAGTGCGACTGCTGAGGTCCTGAGTTCGATACCTGAGTCGGGCAAAGTGTTATTGGGTTTTTCCATCAGGAAGTTCTCAGTAGCAGCAGTGGAATCTGGATTTGTGCCCGGCTCATGGCAATAGAGGTGCCCCCAATTAGGTACATGGGACTTATACATGATTGGCGAGATGTGGGTGTCACGTAATATTAGGTACACCTGTGTCTAACCCTTCTGGGATTACAGGCGTAATGTTACGATATTTATAGGTAAAGTTACCTATAAATATCGCTTTTGCTCGCTTGTAATCGTACTATAATATGTTACCTACCTATATAAAAACAAACAAGTGGATAAAGGTGTATGAAATACTCCGAACAATGGTCAAGGAGGGACATTATCCTATTTACTCGTAAAATGCTTTCCACTTGACATTTAATGCAGCCAGTCTGTTATGTAATTAAACCTTCGTTGTATAATACCTACATAGTGATACATACGTTTGCAGCAATACTGGCTGACTAGAAAGTTGCTACCAGTTTTTGGTATCACACACGCAGCATTCCAATTTTAAATCATTCGTGATCACTTGATCAGTGTTATACATTTACACGAATACAGAACCTCTTCCTTTTTTGGAAGTTGGTTAAAAAAATACTGATATTCAGCTGCATCCGGTTAGACTGGAAGCCGACCCTATATTTTACATTTACTTTAATGCGATTTAAGCCAGAAATACACAGCGCTAGCAGCTATTTCAATCGAATATTTTAACGATTTGAATCTTCCAAGTAAATTATATCTGCATATGCATCTGTCGAATATAATCAACAAATGCTTCCTCTCTCCTAACTCACTTGTGTTTGCTGTGCCCGACTGGTCCATGTGATCTTATTTTAATTTTTACCACCTAAGTTTTTACATGTGGAATGCAATAAAGTATTGAGTATTGACCCCAACATAGTTGGGAAAAGGCTTGACAGATGATGATCAGTGTTATTATAAATTAAGAATGATTAGTTCTAATTCGATTAAAGTATAGTGCGATCAAATTATCTTGGCAGCTCCGAACTTCGTGCAGGTCATTTTGTTACAACGAATGTATAAAAGTGTTATGATATTTATTTTATTTTTATTTCTCACTGTTTAAATTAGATATTTTCTGATCGTTTAAGTATTGGTTTATCTGGCAATAACAGTTTTATTCCCAAGTTTACATGCGTAAAATTTCGCAAAGCCTATGTTCAGAGCTGTCAAGATAATTTGATCGCACTGTAATGAATGTAATGATTCCTACTTGTTAGCGTTTTAACAGATACTTTTACCAGTATTTTACATGGAGCGACTGCGTATCTGACCTCTACAACCCAGTTATGTTCTGGGAAATACGATATCCTTTAGTAAGACTGGCTGTTAGACTTTTAGGGCATCAGGCCGAAGTATCCGATCAAATTGACAACGAACTGAAAGACTGAAAGTATTACGTCTATAAAACACATAATAAACTGTAAGAAATAACTCATATAATATGTTGGGGACGACACATTCTAATGAGTATGTAAGGATCGTAGCAAGTGGCGTTCTGTGGTTTCTACCTAATGTATGTATAATCCCCCTAAAGCCTAAAAGTGCATGCCTGCACTCGAAGTGCACGAGCAGCGAGTAAGGACGGGTTCAACTCATGACCTTTCCACCGCCGTTCTCTAGCCAACGCCTTAGGCAATTGCTAAATATTTGTAACTGGTCTCTCTCTATCAATAATATTATAGGGAGTCATTGTGTGGTTCAGAGAATAAGCTTCGGGTGGCATCTGTCTAACTGTGAAATGAAGATATCACACCTGTAATCCCCGAAGGGTTAAGCAGAGGTGTACCCATAAGTACATCCACTTTTTGCCAGTTATCTTTAAGGTGGATGTTCCAGGGTAGCCCGCGAAATTCAAATTTTCTTACGTTTTTAGCGATTAGCGAAGTTCATGTAACTGTCAAGAATGACCTTTTGATGAAATACTCATTCTTGACAGTTACATGAACTTGGAGGGTTGTAATGATGATTTTGATGATTATAATTCTGTAACTGCATACGTCTTACAGCCGCGAATCATATTTTCACTAACATACAACCTAGCACTGGCCTGCAAATCGCTAAAAACGTAAGAAAATTTGAATTTCGAGGGCTACCCTGGAACATCAACCATAAGTCCAATGTAATAGGGGCGATCCTATTGCCTTCAACTGCACACAAATCCAGACTCCGAGGCTGCTACTGAGGAAATCCT
Organism: Diarsia dahlii; assembly: GCA_949775195.1. Lineage (NCBI taxonomy): Eukaryota > Metazoa > Arthropoda > Insecta > Lepidoptera > Noctuidae > Diarsia > Diarsia dahlii. The sequence goes on along the minus strand of OX459197.1, from coordinate 19,851,347 downwards.
AATATAAGGAAAGACCCAATAACACTCCTCTAACAATTTCTCGTCAAATAACCATTTTAACTTTGAGTTATGACGTACTTTATGATAGTAAGGGATATAAAATATTAGTTTCGTTATGTAACATGAAAATGAAATCAATACAGTAGATGAAAATAGCTTCTAAACGTTGCTAAGTGTATACATATTGCTGCTACTGACTGTACTCATCAAGCACAAAAACGAAGTCGCGGCTGTCGGGACTGCGGGTTGTTCGCAAGAGATACCGCGGCCTCGGCACAAGGGCTAAGAAGGAACATGGGTGATTTTTAGTCAGTAAGTAGAAGTCTGACACTCCCTACCGCTCTGCCCAGAGCGTCATTTGATGATTTCACAGCCATCCCAAAAAAAAGGGGCCTTTGTATTAAAATTTCAACACGACACAACATCGATAAATGTCGTCCTTATAACCAGTCGCTCAGACAACGTTAAAATCCCGTTACTTCATAGAAGTCTCACCTCAACTATATTAGTCACCAAATTCAAAGAAAAGAATGAATAATTTGATTAAAAAACATTCAGTAACAGTTTGTTCTTATTAAAAGAGTCTGTTTCACAAGATTAAATAAAACGACCCTGGTGTAATTGAGTGTGGCGCCTGGCTGTACGTTTTGTATGTCTTCTTCTCGTCTACTAATATCATTGTATTGGATGTAGACTTGATTGATGAAGTCAGGTCGTATGACGACATCTGGTGCTATAGTATGACGTTTTAAAGCAAAAATAAGACTGCTTAAAGACATCATGGAAGCCTACCTGTATTCTGAAGCGTGATTCAGGATGAAATTCTAGGATCCTCATTACTTAGGTCCTAAATTCTGAATGCCTTTACTGTTCAGGTATACAGATCTTCTGACGAAGGCTTTAATGCGGAACTAGCTGCTGATGCCCGCGGCTTCACCCGCGTGGATCACGGTCAAATTATTATATACTTAAACCTTCCTCGAGAACCACTCTATCCATTGGAAAAAACTGCATGAACATCGGTGCAGTAGCTGCAGTTGAGTTTATCGTGCACAGACATACAGACAGACGCGACGGAGGACTTTGTTTTATAATATGTAGATATCGAAATGTTTCCGCGTTTAAATAATACCCACTATCCAAAACCCTTTCAGATGATCCAATCGCTAATTAATATAACCCATGATCTTTCTTTCTTGTTCGCCGTGTGGTTAGTGACTGAGCTGTTCCAGCAACCTCTTCTGGAAACTTTTGTTTGGCAACCAAAACATAACCAGGAGTAGGATGGTAGTGAACTAGTGACATTAGTGATCAAAATACATCTGTTGGTGCCCCCTCCAACGGCACCAACCCTTATTTTAATGATTGTCATGTAGTAAAATGTAATAATAGTTTTATTAATTATTAGTTACAATCAAATCAAGGTGATGCAAACGCAATGGTTCGTTAGCTAAACTTGCCAAAGGCAATGGCAAGTCTCCCAAGAATGTACGTAGCGCCCAAGGAAGGTTAATTGTCAGAAGATGACAGTTTCCTTCTAATACTGTAGTTTCCGGGGTTAATTTAGTCTGGAATAGCTTTTGCCCGCTGCGATTTTGGAAATAATCTCACATGAAATAATAATAAAAAATAAATAAATAATAAATTAATAAATTTATTTATTGGCATAAAAAACAGGTTACAGAAAAGTGTGAGACCCTGGCTCCAGAGCTAGGTTAGAGTACCTGTATTTCAGGAGCCAGTGACTTCTTCCATTTGGGTTACAATTTGGCAAGTTTTAAACAAAAGGTGACAAAATTATATTAAGCACATAATACTAAGTTCAATCGTTATATTAAACATATACCACCAGCACAAAATTATAGTATTAGAAAATAAATTATAATAAAATCAGGATTAGAATTTAGTTTAATAATTGAATTAAAAACAATAATAATTTTAGAAATAAAGATTGTAGTAAAAAATAATAAAAGCTTGTAATAATATTAGAATAAATTGCAATTCAGCTAGGATGAAACAAAATAATATTACAATTATTAAGGGTGCAGGTATGTCAATGTGCATGCGGGCGTATAAATAATAATAAATAATCTCATCATCTGCCTATAGTCTTTTCCTAACTATGTTGCGGTCGCCTTTCAGTCTAACCGGATGCAGCTGAATACCAGTATTTTACATGGAGCGACTGCCTATCCGACCTCCACAGCCCAGTTAGTACTTGTGCCTGGTTGTCAGATTTACGGGCCTTTGAGTACCGGTTACGACTGCCAGAGATTTATAAATGACAGCTGGGACCATGCAACTGCTTAACGTGCTTTTTGAGGCACGGAGGAGACTTGGTACTTATGTGCGGTTTATCCTGAAGACTGACAGCTGTTATTATGTAGCTACGAACTCCTCTCGAGCACGTTAAAGTACTAGGACAAAAACTGTGTCCTAATCCTGTTCAAGCAATATCTGTGTTCAAAATGTCGAAATCTATTAAACCGTTAAGGCGTGATAAGGTAGCAGAACTAGTCAATTTCGCTTAAAAAAATGGTTTTGATTGTTGGATAATAAAGTAACCCTATATTAAAAGTTGTTCTTCTCGCATAGTTCTCCTGCACTAATTTATCGGATGACTAAAATCGACAGTTAAAAATACCTTTATATTCAAAGCCATTCTTTAGATTCCGTGTCTGCATAGTAAAAGCTATTTACAGAAATCCTCTGCATAATTATTTAACTCTCGCGACTTCGGCTTAAGATGTGTCCTCTTATAGCACCATAAGGCCCGTAATCCACCAAAGCGGAGATGTGCCAAGCGGAAAGGAGATTGCCAAATTCGACCAATCACAGGAAGGGCAAAAGACCAGATGTAACTGTGAATGGTCGAATTTGGCACATCTCCTCTCCGCTTGGCACATCTCCGCTTTGGTGGATTACGGGCCTTACCTACTTGAATGACATTTCAGTGTTAACCGACTTAAAAAAAGCGGGAGATTCTCAATTGGGCTATATGTTTTTTTATGTATGGTACCTCATAACTCCGTCATTTAAGAAACAATTTAAAAAAAACGCTTCTATGAAAGTTTAAATAAGCTTTCCGATTGGTCCCATAGAGATTTCATTTAAGTCGGTACTCTGTTTTCCTCTTGGCTTATTTTAAGAAAATCAATCAAAATCAAAAGTCATTTATTCAAACTAGGCTGATAATCAGCACTTTTCGAACGTCAAACATTTACTTTACTTTACTATTTACATTTTTATAAGACAGTCCCCCAAAACGCCCACCCATCGACACTTCCTAGTGTTTAGCTGGAAAGAAGAAGTGGCGGAACAAACTCCCCAGCACACATCTGTCTGTTAGGTTGGTTAGTTAGAAGAACCAGACTCGATACAATAGCAAGGTGTCAGTTAAATTTAAGATTTACTACAGACACAATCAGTAATAAACAAAAGTATATAACAATAAACAATGTAAAAATAAAATAATAAATACATAACATAACAGTAAACAAATTTTGTAGAAAGAACATAAATAACAAACATTGTCTTGTGTTCAACTCGGCGACCAACTATTCTTATCATCTAAAAAGATTTTTTATCAGAAAAGATTTAACGCTATCCACCAGCAGTGGTTAAGTCGGAGGTGGACACTGAGAATCACATAAGGTAGGCGCCTTGATCACTTTCAATAAACTTTATCGATCGCCTGTTGCGTGTTCACTTTCACCGGTTGATTCTGTAATCCCAGCGCTTGTGATGTCATGCGGCTAAGTGTGCGATAAACGTTAAATCGTATACAATATTGAATGTTATCTTTTGGCCCATTTTTTTCCATCGTCCTCTATGACTGTTCTGCGTATCCGGTTTTATCTCGTCTAGCCGCTACAATGAGATTTTTTGTTATCAGATTGAATGGTGTAACATATAACATTACACCTGTAATCCCCGAAGTGTTAGGCAGAGGTGTACCTAATAGTACAACAACATTCCGCCAGTTATGTTTTTAAGGCGGGGTTGCAGTACTTTTTAAGATTTTTGAACCTATGAAAATCGAACTAGATATGAGTTTTTTAATAAATAAAAATCATTACATAAAAATTGAACATACTCTCAAGTAAATCGTAAAGATAGAAACGCGATTTAGAATGATCGGCTCTATACTTTTTTTTATCAAACATGACTAAATCAGAATTTCAAACGTGTACTGCTAAGACATTTCATCGTGAATTTATATGAAAGTTATATCAGTAGATAGAACTTTTTATTCTGAAGTAAATGTTGAAAACATATTGTATAATTTCTTTAAAATTTTTCTCCAAGAAGAAAAAACAGTCAAAATTTAGGCATTATATCGCTCGTCGGGCAGTGCGGGGGGTGAGGTCGTGCGTTCATAAAAACACAGTACTGGAACCTCGCCCTAAGGTGATACGTGAAAAATCGCAGCAGGCGAACTGGGCGGCAGTGGGCAGGAATAAGAAAGGGACAGAGTCAATTACTTCCACATGCGAAAAAAGAGAGCGCAACAGTGCGCTGGGGCCAAAATATAATAATTTTAATTTCATCATCATCCATCATCCACAGCCTGAATTCACCCACTGCTGGGTATAGGCCTCCCTTTTCTTGTGCCATTCTCCACGGTCCTGTGCCAGCCTCATCCAGGTTTTCCCCCGATGTTTTCGTCTGTCCATCTTTTAATTTACTATCCATTAATCGTTACATAAATCAATATTCTCTTTCGCAAGATTTGTACTTTTAGTAATCTTACCAGCTTATTGCCACCCCACTGCTGGGCAGCGCAGCAGTGGGGCGGCAATAAGCTGGTAAGAATATAAGCTGGTATAAATAAATGGATGTGTGGAGTATGCATTTGCAATTTTGCATACTCCACACATAAAATTGTGTCTTCTTTAGTCTGAATTCATGAGCTTGTGCCGTCAACCTTCTCTCACCCAAACATGGAACTGTCCAAGAATATCTAATTTTATTAACTTTGACAAAAATAGTTTTCGAATGCGTATAAAAGTAGACATTTTCTGAAGCTGCACCATTGATACAATACCAAAACTATTAGTCTACTGTTTGTAAAGCAACAACTAACCAAACAAGACATTTACAAACCCATAAAACAAAGAAATCTAAAAATAAAACCATAAATTGTTAAAATGGGTTCGTCGGTCACTAGTCTAGAAACGGTATTGATCACTAAACGTCCTACTTATGGATGTAAGCCACCGGGTTGTCCATCCGCGGACACTCGACAAGCTTAGCCCGGTTCACCACTTTGCAACCTTATAATAGGGTAGTTGACAAAAAAAATCCAATTAGTCCGTCCCATGAGTCCGTCAGATAGATTTCTAAAAAATATTGGACACATATTTTTTCTTTTTTCACGTAAACATAAAATGAAGACTATAAAGTGCTTCGAAAAGTCGCGTGACGTTACAGCTTGGTAAATTTTTACCAGGAAGTGACGTCACAAACTCCCACTCATGAATTTTGACACGTTTTATTTTCGTAATTTTTTATTAATTTCGTACATTATTGATCGAAGTTAATTTCATAAAACAAAAAACACGTAAGTATCCAATATTTTTCGATAATCTAACAGAATCATATTTTTTAGTCAAGAAACATCCCTATTAAAGACGGAAGGGTGAAAAGTGATCCCGTCGGGGCTGCGGGCTGTTCGAAAGAGATACCGCGGCCTCGGCACAAGGGCTAAGAAGGAACATGGGTGGTTTTTTGTCAGTAGAAGTCTGACACTCTCTACCGATCTGCCCAGAGCGGGAGGAGTCATTTTATGATTTCCCAACGCCAAAAAAATAATGGGTGAGAAGTGATCAGCTACTAACTCTGCCGAATGTATGTACAATTGTACATTTCAGATGGGGCCGTTCGTATAAATAGATGGCCGCCATGTCACTGGCGAGTAATAACGTCTAGGGCCGTAATTGTTTATTTATATTTACTGTCAGGCCAAAAGAGTCGTTATTTGTGGATCCTTAAGTTTGAGGGTTGAGAGATGATGAGATGTACTGTCAGTGGATGACGCGATGTCTCCATTAAATGGTTGAAGATTCTTTTCGTAACAGGAGTTTTATTTGAAGGAGCTTGGATGTATAAAGTGGTCAATAATAAAAGAAAATGAAAATACGTATGAGAATTGTCCATTTTAAGAACTTGTCCTTTTGCGACTCTGTTATTGCCATTTTGAGAATTTGGCATTTTGCGCCTAAACCCTTTTTACCATAACCATCACTCATAAAATGTGTGAACCATCATCAATGTTAAAAATCTTTGACTGATTTTTTGGAAATCCATTTACCCATTGCTTGCATAACCTTGCCAGTCGCTTAGATAAAAAGCTTTAATTTGACCATAAAACTATTATTTGTAAGTTTGTAACTAACCAATGTTCTTTTTAATAAAAAACCGGAACAGTATAATCGTTAATGAACTGTATGGTGTATCTAACCCATTTGCTTTGCTAGTAGTAGAAGACTGGCCGAAAAGCGCAAAGATTTAGCCATTTTAACTTTTTTTTCTCGCTATTAATATTATTACAACATGTGCTATGCCAAAGAGGTCATATAATATTCTCTGGCACAATGAGACTCGCTACTGCAGTTTGGGAATGTATTGCACTATAGTTGGTATGTTAGGTTCCAAGATCTTCAACTAAGGAGCCGTCAGAAAATCTTGTGTCGAGTAATAAGACTTTCTTTATAGAAAGTTAAATAATTTAGGGCAGGATTGAAGCGGAAGTAAACGAAGTTATCTTCAACTTATCAATTCGTGCCGATTATACTATACACAAATAATAAACGTCAAATTGTTCCACCTTGACTTACTAAACTTGTTAGTAATTGATTGATTGATAGATTAGATAAACTCCTCTACAGATAGCCTTCGTGTTGTTATAAAATGCTCCTTTTGCTTTTATTTAAATGCATATCTAAATAAAAATAGTTTATTGTGGGAGAATTGTGTCGAAAGTGATAAGATTTTGTAGTTTTCAAACTTTAATATATCCTGGTAAGAGATAAACATCTTTCGACGACGTACAACATAACATCACGCCTGTAATCCCCGAAGGGCGAATGGTACACCTACTACGGCGCACAACTTTCAACATAATCTTTTTAGCTTAGTGCAGTCCACAGCCGGACATAGGCCTTTCCCAAGTTGCGCTACAACTCCCTTTCCTCCGTTTTGCGCATCTTCGTATTCTGTCCCAGCCGCCTTTTTAAGGTGGAAACGCCAGTGTAGCTCGCGAAATGACCGAACTGACCTGCAAACGTAAGAATACTATCCAGGCAGCGGGCAATTATTTTTTCTAAGTTTTTGAGGGCTATATTATCCGAATATCTGATGAAGTTATTTCTGATATTGCTCAGATTATTTTGCAATTCAACAGTCAGTTAAACGAAGCCACTACCAAAGCCGTCAATGTGGCTTGTTCCGGTTGAAAGAAATATGCATAATTTGAAAATAATAAATTATGATTGGGAATCATGGACTTAAAGAAGAAGTCAGTTGGTAACTTGTTTGTTATACCTTTACTTATATTTCATGCTAATTTAAGCTTTAACAGTTAATAGCTAAAAGCTGTATTCGTATTATCAGTTCTCGCAAAATAAATTCTGTCGGCCTTAGATGGATGATAAAAAAGCTTAGATACAGAACTAGGATGATATAAACAGACATTTTCAAAAATAGACATGACCATAAAGTTGTGGAGAGTGCAAGGACTAATTTCAGTCCGTTCGTTCTAAATTGCGTAGGATTGCAAGTGTCACTTTGTCTCCCGGTTGAAACGATTTGTACAATTACATTGCTGCGTTCATATTAAAGCTACATTGATCTTGACCGTTTTGGCAGCAGCACCTACGTTAATTGATGGACAAGCGATTCGGTCGCAAACACGAGCACATTAGCTAATTGTTTTGGTGACTCATTGCCTTCTGCGAAGAGTTTTATGGCTTTAATATTTTAAGGGAGTGGGTTATCTTTTCTATAAAATATGTGCGCTCTTGCTCTGCATGTTTATAACTTCCAAACCACTCCCCCTGCTGATGTAGTGACATGTCAAACAAACCATTGAGAATTCCGTTGTGTAGTTCCAAAGATCTAAACGGCTACACAGATAGACACGAGTAGCGACTTACTTAGTTTTATAGTTATACTATTTTTAACCGACTTCCAAAAAAAGGAGGAGGTTATCAATTCGACTGTATTTTTTTTTTTTTTTTTTATTTTTTTTTTTTTTTTTTTATGTTTGTTCGCTCATAACTTGCGACTGGGTGAGCTGATTTTCATGATTCTTTTTTCATTTGAAAGCTGGTGCTTCCCGTGTGGTCCCATTGTCACCATTTCAATATCTGATGATGGGATCTTGTAGAAATCGGGGGAACTCTTCAATAAATAACAGCAGATTAACCGCGATTGTTGCTATAGCATATCTAAGCATTGTTTACGCCATCACACAACATAATATCACGCCTGTACTCACTACAAAGGTTATAAAAACTATTTTGTAAAGATCTGATGAAGAACTTTGGAGATAGGCAACGGAACTCCTATTGTCTGTCTATTGTTTACATAACATCACGCCGGTACGTTGTGAAGGGGTAAGCACATGTGAAACACTAAAAAGTGAAAAATAAAAACTTTTTTACAAAAAATAAAACCGACTTCGACAAAAAAAACACTCAAAAGTGAAAAATAAACTTGAGAAGAAAAATCAGTTTCTGAAGTCGGTGACAAAAAAATGAAATCAAAGAAACAAAAGTCACCGACTTCAGAAACTGATTTTTCTTCTCAAGTTTATTTTTCACTTTTGAGTGTTTTTTTTGTCGAAGTCGGTTTTATTTTTTGTAAAAAAGTTTTTAGATTATCGCGACCTGCGTTCCATAACTCAGGTTGCAGATATCACCGTGTCGACGCGTTTGTGTTACATGCGTGATGCGCGCCTCAACGAGATGTCAGCAACATTGCAGGGGTCCGGAAGGACCGACGCCTGCCGGGGCCGCGGGTTGCTCGAAAGAGATATCGCGGGCCCGGACACTAAGGGGGTGGTTTTTAGTCAGTAGAAGTCTGACACTCCCTTTCGCTCCGCCCGGAGTGGGAGGAGTCATTTGATGATTTCACACAATTCAACAAAAAAGAAAAGGTTGCAAATGTCGGAGAAAAATAGCCAAGCTAAAGTGGGAGTGGGCCGGCCCCGTAGCGCGAATACACCCGGAGATACAGGCAAAGATCATCACTCACTGGTCGTCTGACGGAGGATTCACCGTCGAGGTAGACCGCGGCGAAGGTGGTGTGACGATCAGGTGCCCTACTATGACAGACAGAGATACCTATAAGCTCTTCGTCCAAAATGTAGTGTGTTACATACAGGCCTGTTTCAAATTCAGCTTTGTCAGTATTTGGCCGCTTCATGTCTTTGGCCACAGTATAATTTGGCGGTCCTTCTCTGCCACTGCTCATTCCCGTCTTTCATTGAAAAACTCGCCCGTTTCAGAGTCATATAATATTCAATTATTTCACAAGGTTTATTCAAATACACCCTTCATATCGCAGCAAAAAATGAAGTAAGCATATGTCGCAAAACGAGTTTCATTTTAATGTACATTTTCAACTCTTTTTAAATAACGTAAAATTACGAAATACTATGTTCTCAAAGAGACAATTTCCATTTATAAACATTCGGAATTATTATGTGCATGAATTGTGGCTGATATTTTCTTTTCAGTATTTTGTTATTGAGCTGTTCTCAACTTCTCATACGTCGACTATTTTAAACACAACTTGTTTCTTGGGCTTTTATTTTCTTTCTCATCGTTTTCATCTCTCAAACTCAAATTCTTTATTGCATTCATGTGTACATTAGTTGATACATTTACATATCTGTAAGCTCTAACATGAAACCTGGTAAGGGCACGGCAACATAATACATAAGATTGGACAAAAAACAAGCATCTAGTGCCATTCACCAGGATCAAATCCAGAAGAAAGATAGAATTAATGTTCCCGTCGGGGCTACGGGTTATTCGAAAGAGGTACCGCGGCCTCGGCACAAGGCCTAAGTAGGAACATGGGTGGTTTTTAGTCAGTAGAAGTCTGACACTCCCTACCGTTATGCCCAGAGCGGGAGGAGTCATTTGATGATTTCCCACCCACCATAAAAAAAGTAGAATTAATGTTTAAGGCAGCTTGCAAGGAATTAGAAGAGACATAATATTGAAATTGTGTCATTGTTAGGACTGGCTCAAAGGTTATTCTAGTAAACTAGAAGCAGCCCATCGCCTACGAGCATTAGGACAATTCGTTTCCCTCAATTTATTGCTCCAAGTAGCGTGGGATGATAAACGCCCTTCATTTCGGTCGAGTCAAAATCCGGTCGCTAGCGCTTGTTTTATTTCGTTTCTAAGCAATGAATGAACCCAATTCAATCTTACGAATCCTTTTAAATGTCTTATTAATCTTGAAGAATGGTTGTTGCTTTCTAGTTGAAAATATCCCTGTAGGGCGACTGGGTTGCGACTAAGAACGGTTTCGCACTAGACGGGATCGGATTCGGATCGGACGTATCCGAATCCAATCCGAACCCGTGAAAATAATGTCCGGCGTAATAGTAGAACTATTTCTATGGTAGTTTACGCACTAGAATGGAAAGAAATCGGATGACGGAGCCGAATCAAGTACCATAGAAATAGTTCTACGACTACTCCGGAGTCTCCGGACTGTATTTTCACGGGTTGGGTTGGACGTAGTGCGAAATCGCTCTTAGTCCTCGTTTAGCCTCCTGCGTCTTCGGAGGTCTGATAAATGATTTATTTGTTCTTATCAGAGTTCAGGAGGTTGCCAGTACTTCGATATCATCGTACAAGGTGTCGCGTAGGATGCAATGCAGATATGAAATCGTTATGCTGTTTGTGTAATTCTTCAAACCTCAATTTTATAGCCAATCTCAAAACCGGTGAAGGAACATCCGCATGGGTGTGATTAGAGATGTGTCGTTGCCGGCAATATTGCCCGAAGTGGGAATTTTGGTGGCGAAATTGCCGGGAATGGAAATATTCGGGGAATATTTCTTAATTATAAGTCAAATTAAGTACGGAAACTATGTAATACACTTATAATTAGCATTTATAGGCCCTAATCTACATTGACCGGCAACTTTGGCAATATTTCCAATGCTGCTGGCAATTTTGGTATTTTACCGGCAGTGGCTTTTTGCCACCAGGCACATTCACTAGGTGGGATATAAGTACCAAGTTTCCTCCGTGCCTCTGAAAGCATGTAATACCGTTCACCGGCCGGAGAGTGTGCCAACTATAGTCTTGCATCCGTATTACTTAGTACTAACTGGGTTGTGGAGGTCAAATAGGCAGATACTGGTATTCAGCTGCCCCCGTTTAGACTGGCAGCCGACGTTTTTGGCCTCTGGGAAAAGGCTAGGCAAATGATGATTGACCCTACGCTTAATGAATAAGCGTAGGGACGGCTCAGGCTGATCACAACCAGTAATTATCCCACTAATAATATAAAGGTGAAAGTTTGTGAGTGTGTAACTGTGTGAGTGTGTATGTTTGTTTCTTCTTCACGCAAAAACTACTGAACGGATTTGAATAAAATTTGGTACACAGATAGTTTATAACCTGGCTTAACACATAGGGTACTTTTTATCCCGATTTTATCTTCCCGTGGGATAACTTTCGAGTTGTAGCGGGCGAAGCCGCTGGCAACACCTATTTTAAAATAAAACCTTTTTCTTCATTACAGGTGATCATAGAATCCCACAAGGAGTTACGATGTCCAGAATGCAGGGTCCTGGTAGAAGTGAAGGTGGAGGAATTGCCTCCGAATGTCCTCCTCATGAGGATCCTCGAGGGCATGAAGAATTCGGCTCCGAGGAAGCTGGTCACTGGACAGCGGACTTCAAGAAGCGGGCATTCCCAGGTAAAAAAGAAGTTGGGACTAAGTCGTCACTCGACCAGCCATACAGCATAACAGTGTGAACTATATATAAATTCATATTTTGAGAGCTCGTAGGTACCTGTAAGCACATTTTAGAAAAACCTGCATGCAACCAGGCCCCAATATAGTAATGGCATCATAAATAAACAGACAGGTAGGTAGGTAGGTAGGTCAAAATAAAGAAATTAAATAACACAACAAATCCAGATAGAGACCGCTCGCGCTGCCCCGGACACAAAGGGCTAAAAAGGAATATGGGTGATTTTTAGTTAGTAGAAGTCTGACACTTACTTTCGAGCGGGAGGAGCCATTTGACCCTCAAAAAATAATAGGGTTTCATGGTGAATTACTTCTGTATTACTAGCACCATTACCACGATCAAAAAAAATTGTAAGCCCCAACAAAATCGTGCGTTAAAAAAGTACAAATTAAGTAAACCAAATTATTAAAATAATGATATTTTTCAGGCGTTACAAGGTGTTCAGGGAGGCGGTAAACAGTTACCTCCGCACGCGAGAGCCCTACACGACTTCATATCGAAGGAACCGGGGTGAGTTGACCTCAATATTGTTATTGTACAACTGTTTTTCGTTTTCGTTACTCGGTCGTCTTTTAACCGCGTTAGTTTCGATAAGGGAGAAAGAGGTAAACGAAAATCCTGTACATTTTTGTGCGACGAAAAACGTGACATACAACCCGGGCGCCTGGGCTAGACACCTGGCTCAAATGACGTTTGTCTATATTTATAGTTATAATAATTATAACAGCAAACGAATGACTCCGAAACTTAAGAAAGATTACGTGCAACGGTAACAGCGAAGCTAACGCTACTGAAGGACGAGAGCGGGGCCTCGCCTCGGCCTTGTTTTCGTCAATAAACTTAGGGTCGAGTTTCGAGCCAGGTGTCTAGATAATGCGCCCGGGTTGTACCTAGTTTTTCTGAGTTTTTTGTGTTTTTCTACTTTTCAATAATAAAACCTTAGTAGTACAGGCCCCCCCCCCTGTACCTTTCCCAAGAATACCATGTTTTTTTTTCACTGGCCCATACAAGGCATAATATTATATACAAGTGGGGGTGGGTATGCAAGTGCCATCATTACCCTGCAAAGAGTTGATCCACGGAAACCAAGCTTAGGTACTGCTTCGATGAGGCCACATGCCGTTTTTTTGCAGTTTTAGTTCAATTAGATTTTATGTTGATGAGTGATTGATTTACAAGATTAAAAAGCTATTTTCTCGTGTTATAATAGAAAGGGAAAGCGAAAAACATGAAAAATAAGAATTAGAACAGCTAGAGAAAACATTGGAAAATATTGTTGATCGTGACAGTAACACAGAATCTACACACCTACCGAACGGTTTTCAATAAATCTTTACTTTTACAAAATAGCAGAACGAATCACGTGCATCTTATTAACCGTGACAATACGCGTGTGCAATTAAACAATTATGCTAATAACAACCATTTTCCATTTCGTTTGACTTGCATTATTTATTGCTGCTGTAGAAAATGGATGAGATCTAATACGGTAGGCCGCACATCTGTCGTATCTTAATAAGAAAAATACAATATACACTGGTTATTCATACGGACCATGTTTTGCTGCCAAATTGAACCATGTTGGCGATATAAGTCATAACATAACATTAGCAAACACAACGTTGCGTGGACGGAGACCCTCGCCCGAAGCGCACCCCTGCGTCCTCCGACCTGCTTGTCTCCATACACTAGCCACAACGCACCTTCATCGAAATTTTTAACCGACTTCCAAAAAGGAGAAGGTTATCTATTCGTTTTTTTTAGCCTTGACACAGTTAGAAGGCGTCGCGGTAGATCTCGTAGAAGATGGCGAGGCGATTTGGATAAGACCAGCGACCAGTGGTCCACATTGGCCTTGATCGAAATAACTGGAAGTCATGGGGCATTTGCCCTGCAGTGGAATGATACAGGCTAACAGTATCAGTATATTAGTTACCATAGTGGAGATGGCTGTAAGAGCTTTGACCGAGTTGTGGCCAAGGTTAGGCCAAAGAAACCAGGGCCGTCCTAAAGCTCGTTGGGATGATGATATCATCAAAGTCGCGGGAAACACTTGGATAAGGGACGCACAGGACCGGAAAGTGTGACGGAAAAGGGGGAGACCAGCAGTGGGTGATTTCGGGCTGATATGATGATGATAACGCAAATGCAAGAAGCTGCAGCGACTCGGTTGACTCGTAACTACTGCTTGACCAATTTTTGTCGCTGCGTTGTGATAGGTTGTGTGTGGTACGTGTGAATTCTCCTGAACACAGAAATATGACCTGTACGTTGTTATGCATCGATCCATTACGAAGTTTTTCCCATAGTTGCAATTTGATGTCGATAATTACCTATTACATAGAACAGTGGGAAAATAATTAATACATAATGATAACGTTAGCGTAACTTTGATTAGAAGTAGCATCGTTACTTATTTAGCGAGTGGTGCTGGGTTCGATTTACAGGTTGAGCAAAGTGTTAAAAGGTTTTCTCTTCAGGAATTGGCTGCCCGAAGGCTGTAATTTTGCCCGGTTGATGGCAATAGGACCGCCCCATCATCGTCAGAGAAACAGTGACGATTCTGGCACATCCTGGAACTCTATGTTCAAAGATTTAGATGTAACATCCCATCCACTCACAATGAGCCCTCGTGGTGAAGCACTGAATTATTACATAGGCTCTTATTTTGGACGGTGTGCTATTGATATAGGCCAAGCACATACCATGAATAGTTTTCATTTTGCCCTGGAAGGACATCATACGCCCTAAACAGTCTGACTGGCATAGCACCACTTCACAGTCTAAAACTAGTACCTACCTACACAAACAAGTAAACAAGTATGCTATAATTATTCATTAGCACCACTGAGTCATTTTGTTTAATAATACAGTAAATAATGATTGATATATTTGTTTTGATAATGTCGAGTTCAAGACACATTTGTTTGCATTGAAGTAGCCACCGATGTACATACCTACATAGTTCATAGCCGTAATAAGGCGCTCTGTGATAACAACCGTCGCGTTTTATCGGTCACTTTTCATCCTCAGTTAATTAGGACATATTAAGTGCAAAACGGTGAAGGAAAACATCGTGAGGAAACCGGCATGTCTTAGAACCAAAAAATTCGAAGGCATGTGACATCTACCAATCCGCACTGGGCCCGCGTGGTGGATTATAGCCCATCGCTCCCCTAGAGAGGAGGCCTGAGTCCCTGCAGTGGGTACATTATAGGCTGATGATGATGATTAAGTGCGAGAGGACGCTCACCCAGGAGTGACAGTGGCACAGCGAGCCATGGGGTTTCCATGCTAGGCATAAAGCTAGTACTTAAATCGAGTTCCTAACGTCGAAATCCGAAGACTTAAAAAGGTTACCGATATTGGAAATCGCGTTACGGGACTCAAATGGACCAGGTGGAAATTGTCACCAGAAAACACGAGACTTATATTTGAGCTGTGGATGAATTCGGGCTCTTGATGAAGATGAAGTGCGACAGTGGCGCCCCTGATCAGACTTTGTCCCACGTGCTGGTGTGTCCTAGGTTTCTGTTCCTCTGCGCCCTTGACGATCTTAATTAACATCACCTTCGACGCCGCACTAAACGTGGCCACTTGCTGTTCCAAAATATAATGATAATCTTAAACGAAAAAAAAAGATACCTTGCGCGATTCGATACGCTATAGAAGAAGTGGCGAATTACTTTACTAGTATGAAGTATTACTAGATACTTAACGGGTGTGATTCAGAGTCATACAATTGTTTCTTATTTAAAAGGACATAAAAGGTATAAGTACCAATCTAATTTCACTTCTTAACCGACGCCAGTGAACTACTGAACGACTTTCAAGAAGATAAACGAGTAAATAACTGTCAGCCGTCAAGTAGACTACTAGAATATTAAGTACCTACTCGCCAACTAACCGAATTGTATGAGTCAATGGGAATCAACGACCAGATGGGAATATACATTGATATTAATATAAACTTGCAAGTTGATGCGATCGGCGGGCTGTGAACAGGGTTGTAGCTACTGCCGTATCTGCCGTATCAATAATACGGGGCCCACGACGTGCGTATGCAAAAATTAATAAAAACTTTCCAGTTTTTTTTTTATTTCATTAATGGCAGAAGTCAAAGAAAGCCATTTCTTTTTTTTTCCGCGTTAAGCGTGCGTTCTAAAGTCATCATCAGCTATAAAAAAATTAATAAATCAGTTTGCCGAAGAAAAGGCAAGGAGAGTGTATATTTAATTTGAATTGTTTGTAAAATTTTTGGAAAAAGTGCTAGATAGATGAATAAATATTTCTTTGAATTTTGTGCAATTTTTTTTTTTACTTTTTTGTAAAATCTTTACGCTTCCATAAGGGCCCCCAAACAAAATTTTATACGGGGCCCCGCCAAGGCACGCTACGCCACTAGTTGTGAACCACTTATTTTGAGTTAGTAATGATTGAACTTGATGCAGTATTGTCGGGTGAGTCATGGGCTATCTTTTCAGTATGCGCTTAGTAATGTGCTAAGCGGCGAGTTAATATGTGCATTGTGTTACAGAATAGGTATTTTATTGCTTATTTATACTTACATACAAATACATCTGTATGGTTGATGTTGTGAAGATCCTACTAATATTTAAAAAAATGCCAAAGTTTGTGAGTATGTATGGATGGATGTTTGTTACTCTTTCACGCAAAAATTACTGAACGTATTTGGATACAATTTGGTACACAGATACATAGGATAGGATAGTTTTTATCCCGATTTTATCTTCCCGTAGGATAATTTTCGAGTTGTAGCGGGCGAAGCCGCTGGCAACTGCTAGTTAAACATAATAGGGTAGTTGACAAAAAAAAAGTAATTAGTCCGTCACATAGATTACCAAAAAATATTGGACACGTATTTTTTCTTTTTGCATGTAAACCAAAAATGAAGACGATACAGTGCTTCGAACACTCGTGTGACGTCACATCGCACTACATTTTTTCCACGTAGTGCCATGAAAAGCCCCCACTCCTGATCTTTGACGCGTTTTATCTTCGTCAATTTTTATTAATTTGATAAAACAAAAAACACGTATCCAATATTTTTCGATAATCTAACTGACGGACTAAACAGAATCATATTATTTTTACCCAGGACACATCCCTATTGATGAGACTTAAGAACGGGCTGTAAATTGTAGCTCAAACGGCTTACAAATTAAACTCAATTTAATAATTACTAATACAGCTGGAAAAGGTGATAAACGCAGTTATTAATTTCATACAGTTTTACATAACATAATTTCACACCTTGTAATCTGCGAAGGGTTAAGCAGAGGTGTATCTAACAGGTGCAACTATATGTCGCTTGTTATGTGTAAGTCCCATGTAATAGGGGGCGAATCTATTGCCATCATTCTGGCATAAACCTAGACTCCGTGGCTGCCACTGAGAATTTTTTAAATGTAAAACCCAAGAAACATTGCCTGATCCGAGAATCGAACCCAGAACTTCATGCTCAGCAGTCGCGCGACCACTAGACCATCGAGGCGTCATACAGTTTTTAATAAGTGCCTATTTAGGTACTTATTAAAGAAATGTCGTGATTTAAAAAACTGCTTGTAAATACCAGTCAATATCAGTTTTTGAAATCACGATAGGCATTCGATTTTTTTTAAATTTTCTACGTTAATGTTTTCTGGAAAAAAGAATATTGTTCTAATCGAAAACCATGAGATGACCAGCCTGTGTACTGTGTTACTTATCCGTTCATTTCAATTGTTTTCAGGGATCTATCGTTTAAGAAAGGTGAAACAGTTCTAATCCAGAAGAAATTGGACCCGTTTTGGTACCAAGGAGAATGTTCTGGAAGAACTGGCATGTTCCCTATCACTTATGTTCAGGTGAGTTTATTATTATTTAACTGCGGGTTGTTCGTAAGACATCCCGCGGCCCCGGACACAAAGGGCTAAGAAGGAACATGGGTGGTATTTAGTCAGTTAAGTCTGACACTCCCTTCCGCTCCGCCCATAGCGAGAGGAGTCATTTGATAAAAAAGACATTCTGGTTCTCTCCTAGAATTACAAAAAACCCTTTTGGTCTCACTGCACAATATTAATTTCTTGTCTTTATCAGCTTTTATGAAAGTACAGGCCACATGTTTGCAAATAAAAGAAAAACGTTAAAAGTATCTGTCACATGTTGTTCTTTCATATTTTATTTTGTCTTGATTAACTTTTTTATTTATTTTAATTCTTGTTGTTTGCCGACATCTTAGCTCTTCACAGTTTTTTTTTTTCTTATGAATGATGGTCCACTGTGCTTTATAAAACTGAATTGCTAAGATGAATTGATGACTATCTATCTATATTCTATATAAATAAAAAGAGAAGTCCTGACTGACTCATCAACGCCCAGCCCAAGCGCTTGGACCTAGAAAGCTTAAATTTTGCACAGACGTTCCCTTTATAATGTAGACAAGGAATTTGGAAGGATTTTTCGAAATTCAACCCCTAAGGGAGTTAAATAGGGGATGAAAGTTTGTATGGAAAATCGTCATTATCACGCGGGCGAAGCCGCTGGCAAAAGCTAGTTATCAATAAGAATAAAAACAATTTTATATTTGTTTAATTTTCACTCTTTCTTAATCGATTAGTTAGTGCCTAACTAGGTGTCATAGTTTATAAACCACCCATGTGCCTTCGACTTGGCTTTACATGCTGGTTTCCGCAACTCACAAAGATGTTTTGCTTTACCGAAGCAAGTGATATTTACAATGCGCACATGAATCCGAAAATTGTGAGGTCTCGGGTTCCAATTCGAGACTATCATTGCTTCTTCGACTGCGACTTCTCACTGGTTAGTGAACCCTGAGTAACATAAGCTACTTTGTATCCCTGTATTCCCACGGGAACGGGATCTACGCGGGTGAAACCGCGGGACGTCCGCTAGTACTAAAAATATTCCAGTAGCCATTTGACGTTTTTGGTTACAAAATGTTCGACGCCTGACTGTCACGTTTTATCAAATTAACCGGTTATTTTGTCACTTTCAGGTGGTGGTACCACTTCCGATAGCCACTGCGCTGTGCAAAGCGTTGTACGACTTCCGAATGTCCGCACCTGATGAAGAAGGCTGTCTGGCGTTCGACAAAGGTAATCTTTTTGACTTTTTTATTGTAAACCACTGACTCTTGTAAGCCAGAATCAACAGTGGCGCCCACAAGAAAAGCGCCGAAACAATGAAGCTCGACGAGGTCCCAGAGAAACGATTTAACTGTCTTGGATCCCGCAACGACCTAAGCAAAACAAACTAAGCTGATAATCAGCACTTTTCGAACGTCAAAATTTACTTATTTACAAGGGACAGTCCCCAAAAACGACACACCCTACCGCCTTATTAATAAAAATAGTTAAACCTGGTTTAACTTTCGCTTGGTTTATCTCGCATACCGTCACTTTCTTTTGAATATTTTTGAAGTGAGACGGCATGCGAGATAAACCAAGCGTAAGTTAAACCAGGTTTAACTATTTTTATTAATAAGGCGGCTAGTGTTTTAGCTGGAAAGAAGAATTGGCGGAACAAACTCCCCAGCAACGTATCTGTCTGTTAGGTTAGAAGAACATGAACGACCAGTATATAATAATACACTGGCTGATGTAATAATGTTATGTCAATGTTTCCAGGAGCTATAATAACGGTGCACCGTCGCGTGGACGACAACTGGGCGGAGGGCCGCTTGGACCAGCGTGTGGGCATCTTCCCCATCGCCTTCGTGGAACTCAACCAGGCTGCACGACAGCTTATGAACAGGTAACACAGCAGAAGCTTTAACCAACTGATTAATGAGCATGATTTGGACATATTCAACACCAGTGTGTCTCGGCTTAAAAATGTGTTGGTGAAAACATTTTTTGCAGAAAATTAATTGTAAATTGTTCATCTGTTGATTTTTGGTTCTAAGTTTATATTCTTCGATGGTGTTACTTTGTTTGTTTATTGTTACCTTTTCTTTTTTGTTTTTTGTTGTTGTTGTTTTTTCTTTGTTTTCGAATTTTAACTGTGGAAACTTGTAATTGGCCGTCAAATGTTTATTGTGTAAGTACATTGTTTGTATTAGCTGTAGGTTTCCCAAAAAGAATAAAATAAAATAAAATAAACACTAGTACCTCCATAAGGTGGATCCTTCAGGGTAGCTTGCGTAATTCAAATTTTCTTACTTTTTTGCAATTTGTAGAGCTGTGTCAGTTTGTATGTTAAATAAAATAGGATTCGCGATCGTAACAAATGTGACTTTACTAAGGTAATAATGTTTAACCTTTTGAGCGCCACAGTCACGTATAGACGACAAGCCGAACAAGCAAAAAAGTGCCTTAAGTCTGTCGACTCTTACTTGACCGTGGCGGTCAAAAGGTTAAAATTACCTTTCGATATTACCCTCTCAGTTCATTAAACTTCCTTGAGTGACTATATTATAAAAAAAAGCATTCATGGTCACAGTCGTCATGTTCAATTCGTCTAAATACTACTTAGCCTATGTTTTATCTAGTTACTGATAGAATGTGGTGTGTTCCACAGTGTACCGTTGAATCGTCCCGTGCCGCCCATACCGGAACACTCGAGACCCTCGCATTCTGAACACAGACACCATGCACAGGTAATTCAATATTTTATCATTTACTAGCGACACGCCCTAGCTTCGCAGGGGTGGAATCACCGCTGCTCTCAAAACGGTGTAGGAAAACATCGTGAGGAAACCGGCATGTCTTAGAACCAAAAAGTTCGAAGACATGTGACATCTACCAACCCGCACTGGGTCCGCGTGGTAGATTATAGCTCATCCCTATCCTAGAGAGGAGGCCTGAGTTCCTGCAGTGGGAACATTATAGGCTGATGATGTTGATGACGACGTGGAGAGTTTTGTCTTGTGTGACTGGTCACTTTGACTAATTCGAAAATATTCCAGCAAACATGCAAATTATTTGATTAACAATTAAACCTAATAAATTGTTTGTTATTACAGCAGCACCCACACCGTTACCAACCGATGTCGATGTCGACGCCCGCCTCAGTGCAGAGCAACTACCAAAACATGGCCACCATGAGCCAATCCCACCC
The DNA here is from genome assembly GCA_949775195.1 of Diarsia dahlii. Taxonomy (NCBI): domain Eukaryota; kingdom Metazoa; phylum Arthropoda; class Insecta; order Lepidoptera; family Noctuidae; genus Diarsia; species Diarsia dahlii. The sequence goes on along the minus strand of OX459197.1, from coordinate 19,830,256 downwards.
CAACTACCACGCCGCACAGACCATGTTGGCCCAACAAGCGCAAATATTGGTGCCACAACCCATCAACCAACACGTCACCACGATATCTCACGGCGGACTCGTCACCACCACCGCTGTACCCAGAAATATAATGGAGCCAACGCAAACCAAACACTCTCTAGACCTCATACAGTTCACGAACATGCACAACAAGTCACATCAAGGCACTATGGGCATTCAGAGCGTATCAAGAATCGGAGAAAACTACGACAGACTTCGAACTGTCAAATACGACAGCTACAATTCCACGCCCGTTCATAAAGTCGATAATACCTACCAAAATATACGGACACACGAACATTTTCCTGTGTCCGTTGCCAACTTCAACACCAGCAATGTCAGCTCCGATTCTAGCTCGAGTATGAACACGCCATCTGTTGGTGTTAGCTCCACAACTACACCAAACACTAGTTCGAACACCAGTACTTGTGAAAGCGCCGAACCGAGCCTTCCAAGCTCACCCGATAATAACACCGAACGAAATGCGACCGTAATCGCTTCTAATACAACACAGAATCAAAACCAGATAAATCAAAATCCGCCTGAGGAAGAAACGAACAACGACGAGTCTCTCAACACTTCGATGGGAGTGCTGAGTTTGAACGAAAGTTCGACGGCAACGAACACCTCTCTGAATGTCAGTTTGCCGCCGTCAGAGAGTCCAAAATTGAATGCGTCTGGTGCCAGTAATGCGTCTCAAAACCATGAAGAAAATTCAGAAACTGCAACTAATAATGAGTCTTCGCGACTTGACGCGCCTTCGTCTAGTAAAAACGTGGTGCGTTCGAGTGGGCCGGATTCTTTGTTGAACTTCGGGTTGGGCCTTCAAGCGGCTCTGTCGCCCTCTCACGGGAAGGATGGGAACTATATGGTGACCAGAGCGCATAGAGACCATCACCATAGAGAAAGGGAGAAGAGGCATAGCTTGACTCCTTCGTCGCATTTACAAGGGAACCATAACACGCAAAATAGGTGAGTTCGTGGCATATTTTGTTTTAATGTTAGCGGAAATTATCCGGAACCGACAAAGGGTAAAAATAAAAAAAGTTGTTCTGTTATTAGTTATGTATATACTTGTATAATCATACATCCCTGTATAATTATACATTCAGTACAGTGCGCTCAAATTATCTTGGCAGCTCTGAACATAGGCTTTGCGAAATTTTACGCATGTAAACTTGGGAATAAAACTGTTATTGCCAGATAAACCAATACTTAAACGATCAGAAAATATCTAATTTAAACAGTGAGAAATACAAATAAAATAAATATCATTACACTTTTATACATTCGTTGTAACAAAATGACCTGCACGAAGTTCGGAGCTGCCAAGATAATTTGATCGCACTGTAAAAACCTTATGTTTTAAAATTATAAACAGACACTTCAGTTTTATTTATTTGGATAGAATGTACACAAAATAAAAAAAAAACATGGCTGTCCTCGGGACAAGATTTAGGTCGAGTATTCAAAATTCAATCTTCTACAGAATGCATGGTCCTGTAATGTACTCAATTACAGGTAACCACGACTTACTAAATTGTTGCAATACTAAGTTTATGTCCAAACGTGAGCTAAACCCAGAATCAAGCTTTCTTATATCAAACCTCATCACAAAACGATTTTTCCGTTTTTGATTCAATAATCGCTTCACCCTCAGACATTCAGCGGAGATCCTAGCGACAAGCCTGCTGGACGCGGGCACAGAGGTTCGCTCGGAGCGCTCGGAGCGCTCGGAGCGCTCGGAGCGGTCGGAGCGCACGGAGCGCTCGGAGCGACGCCGACGTCGCTCGCGCAGCAACGAGCGACCACTGCCCGCCGCGTACGTCGCTATCTACCCCTACAAGCCGCAGAAACCTGACGAGCTCGAGCTTAAGAAAGGAGGTAATGTAACTAAGATATTCTGATATAAGTACTGCATTCGGCTTGTATGTGAAAGGTGTTTCATATCCACACTTATATTATAAAGAGGAAAGAGAGATTTGTGTGTGTATGTTTGTAATGAAAAAACTCGAAAACTACTACGCCGATTTCAAAAATTCTTTCACCATTAGAAAGCTACATTCACTCTAGGTTCTTCCGACTCGGCTGGGCAGCGTTCGGGAAGTTGCGCGGTATCTTCTCGTCCAACTTACCCCAGTGTCTCAAGACGAAAGTCTATGACCAGTGTGTGTTGCCAGTGATTACATACGGGACCGAAACGTGGACGCTCACAATGGGCCTCATCAGAAAGCTCAAAGTCACCCAAAGGGCAATGGAGAGGGCTATGCTCGGAGTTTCCTTGCGTGATCGAATCAGAAATGAGGACATCCGCATGAGAACCAAGGTTACCGACGTAGCCCGAAGAATCGCCAGACTTAAGTGGCAATGGGCAGGGCACATTGCTCGCAGAACGGATGGCCGATGGGGCCGAAAAGTTGTGGAATGGCGACCGCGAACCGGAAGACGTTGCGTTGCGCGGCCTCCCACTAGGTGGACCTCAGACCTGGTCAAGGTTGCAGGAACCCGCTGGATGAGAGACGCACGGGACCAAGAGATGTGGCGACGCCTGGGGGAGGCCTATGTCCAGCAGTGGACGTCTGCCGGCTGAAATGATGATGATGATGATTCACTCTAGGTTACTTTTTATCCGTTTATTCTCCAGGAACGAGATCTACGCGGGTGAAACCGCGGGACGTCAGCTAGTATAATATAAGCATATGCATTATGGGCCATTAAACTGATCATACTTCTTCATGGGACTTGACAACGACAAAAGTGGAAGGAATGGTAGGCTTTTGCCCAGAAGTGGGAAAGATCAGGCTAACAGAAAAAATACTTTAATAATATGTCACTTTTAATTTAATGTCCAAACTTCCTAGGTAAATCATCATCATTTTCGCAGGGTAGCCTTATCCAATTCAATTTGGGGTCGAGTCAACACGTTTTCGTTTTCCATTATTCCCTGTTAGAAGTCACGGTGGCATTTACTCCGTTCTCTTTCATATCATTCCTCACACAATCCATTCACCTAGGTGTATATGTATGATAAAAAATTATAGCGTTTTTATCACAGATATAGACCTAAATAACGCAAGAGCAACTATTTCGCGAGCCTCTTTTCGTGCGTAGCTTACGTACAAAAATCGTAAGTGGCCACTTTCGCGCTCAGTCTGCATCGGTGTATAGCGCTAGTCGGACGTCGACGCTGGTGCAAGGCGGGGTTGGGGCGAAGGGTGCGCCGTACGCGGCGGCGTCTTTGAATCGATTTATAGTGCTGATGACGGTCATAATAGGTAGTCAAAAAATGGCACGCTTGGTTTTCATACAGATCGTGATAACTTGCGTTATCTAGGTTCATCTGTATCTGTGGTTTTTATCATATTAATTGTTGTTTCTCTGTCAGGTATGTACACAGTGACGGAGCGATGCCGCGACGGCTGGTACAAGGGCTGCTCGGAGCGCTCGCAGCGCTGCGGCGTGTTCCCCGGGAACTACGTCGCGCCCGCCGCCAACATACGGCCCAAGCATGACAAGGTAAGCACTGGAACACGACCTCAACATACTTTGGTAAAGGCTGGCCATAATGATGATAATAAAGCTCGTGAACACATTCATAAGAAGTTGGCAGATTCGTCTCAAAATTAAGTTGTTTTCCTTGCTTATCTTTCAAAATTTGATATTATTAAATTATTAAAACATTTAATTCAGATAAAAATCCATAGTACATTACAAACATTTACAAATTTCATACAATAAAAACACAGTATACAACATAAAATAAAATAAATTAACACATACATAATCAGTTCCATGAATATTAAATTAATTTTCAAAAATAAATTGGTAATAAGACATTCACAGAAAAATATATATATATTTATATATTATTATTTTATTATTTTATTTATATATTTTATGTATATATTTATTCTTATAATAATTTAGGTATATATCTTTTCTAATATGTTGTTTTTCTGTTTCGCACCTGCTATGTATTGTCTCTGCATCACCCTAAGGTAGACTGGTAGAAAATGCCCAAGGCATTAAGTCCGCCTTTGTACGATTTTGCTGTGCATAAAATTTTAATAAATAAATAAAAAATAATAATCCTTCCAAGCCGGTTTCGGCTACGGCGACCGTTTCATCATCAACCTACTGGCGTCTATTATGGACTCTCATGTAACTAAAAAAAAACATCTTTATTTACAAACATTCTCGCACAGAGTGGACACGTGAGAGCACCATTAATATATTTTTAATTGTGCCGCTGGTGATCGGGCTTTTAGTTCGTCACTTCGAATCCAGTTTTGACAGCCGACGAGTCTCAAAGTCAAAAACTTTCTGTTGTACGGTCAGCATCAGAAGTATATTAACATTACTCAAAGTTTCGAAGCTGTTTTTTTAATAAAAACTTGTTAGATATTACTCGTTACTAGATATTATTGGAGTGTAAGGATTATTTTAACGAAGAATCTTCTGAAACATTAAAAATAATAGCTAGAGTCCATAAAATAATTAAAATTCCGAAATGTTCAGCTACTTCTGATTCTGACCGTACCAGTGACCTCCACTCTCCACAGTTAGACGCAAGGTCTTACCACTTAGAGATGGATCTACGTCACAACCCTTTTTTATGGTCGGTGGAAAATCATCATATAACCCCTCCCGCTCTTGGGCAGAGCGAAAGGGAGTGTCAGACTTCTACTGACTAAAAACCACCCATGTTCCTTCTTAGCCCTTTATGTCGAGGCCGCGGTATATTTTTATAACCAATTAACCAAATTTTTGTATCCTTAAATCTTAGGAGTGGTCTGCCATGATTTCGCTTGCCCTCCTGGAGTACCTAATAAAAGATGTGCTGGGTTTGTACGGGTTGTAGTAGTTAACGACGTACACCGATTTGTCATGAAGGTTTGTAAGTTACGTTAAAATAGAGAAACACGTTCTACTAATATGCAGTAAGTAGTCAAGTTTATTTCAGTTCTAGAGTGGAAGGCGATTATTTCTCTCTGTTGTTGATAGTTACCAAGTTATGAGTTCACTATATTTAAATTCGTTAGTTATTTTGTTTTATTATGCTGGGTTGACCTAAAGTAGGTTACCGAGCAAGCGAAAAAATGTACAGCGATCTTTTTATGTTTGACGACCGCCATTTGGCGGCTGGGACCACCGACTTATACGTGCTTTCCGAAGCACAGAATCGTCTTTATATCAGACCTATCATGTAATTCATGCCTGCAAAGTCCTAGCCAAACTGGAAACAACTTTTACGGAGTATGCTTCCCGTGGGAATCGAACCCACGACCATCGGGTCACAATGCAGATGCCTAAACCACTCGACCACGGAGGCAGTTACGGCGATGAGACTATACAGGATTCGTGAAGAGTCCATATACACGTTGTATAAGTTGAATGTGTGGTATGTTCCAGACGAGCAGTGTCCCAGTGTCGGGCGTGGCGCCGGTGAGTGTGGCGTCGGGCGCCGCGCCACACAACGCGCCCGACGCGCCGCCACGCGCCAGGGACGCCGCACAGATCTGCGGTAACTATACCATTTATTATTATAGGTTACAAAGATCTGCAAGAAACGATGGAAGAACTGAGCAAAGGATGGCTGACTAAAAAAAATATGATTCTGTTTAGTCCGTCAGTTAGATTATCGAAATATATTGGATACGTGTTTTTTGTTTTATCAAATTAATAAAAATTGAAGCTTGTCAAAGATCACGGAGAGGGGGTTTTTGACGTCAGTCTGGTAAAAATGTACCAAACTGTGACGTCGCAAGACTTTTCGAAGCACTGTATCGTCTTCATTTTTTGTTTACGTGAAAAAATAAAAAATACGTGTTCAATATTTTTTGGAAATCTATCTGACGGACTAATTAAATTTGTTTTTGTCCGATCCCCTATTTATTTGCAGTCAGTGCACCATGCCTTCTTCTTCCATCCTTTGCTATTACTCATCATCTAATCCTGTGATCTAATCAGACACCTCCCTTTTTGCCATATCATCGTTTTCACCCTACATCCAACGTTTCTTGCAGACCTTTGTAAGTTGTAACTAAGGTAGCCTTTTTTTTTTGTTGGGTGGAAAATCATCGAATAACCCCCCGCTCTTGGGCAGAGCGAAGGGGAGTGTCAGACTTCTACTGACTAAAAACCAAACAACTAAGGTAGCCTTGATCCCCAAATGCGACTGGTGTATTTGCCACTCAAAAGTTTTTCAAAAATCTGGTTCAGGTCGTGTTTTACGTTGTATATTTGTTACATGAACTCACGTGCCCCTTTTCCCATGGGGATAGGCAGAAACCACAGAACGCCACCTCAAATATCATTACATACTCATTTTTCCTCGTCCACATTCATACAGTGCGATCAAATTATCTTGGCAGCTCTGAACATAGGCTTTGCAAAATTTTACGCATGTAAACTTGGGAATAAAACTGTTATTGCCAGATAAACCAATACTTAAACGATCAGAAAATATCTAATTTAAACAGTGAGAAATACAAATAAAATAAACATCATAACACTTTTATACATTCGTTGTAACAAAATGACCTGCACGAAGTTCGGAGCTGCCAAGATAATTTGATCGCACTGTACATCTGGTCATACGCTCGCCGGTTGCGAGTTAACGCACCAAGAAAAAAATCTTTGTAATATTTTTTTTTCAATATATGTTTTCAGCTCAACCACTGACGTATCCATGGTGTTCACCAGCGCAAACTCAACAGAACACGCCTAGATCTGAAAAGGTAAGATATTATATAATCCGTATAAATTATCCACATAAACACAAAAGTCAAAGTCAAAGATCTTTATTGTGAGACAGTGGTTACAGGGTTGTTTTGTGTTTATTTTTTATGTGCGGTTGCACTGCTCTACCATGTTAGGCATACAATAGTTTGAAATAATTTGTGCAATTTATATAAAATTAATTCAAAGAGACATTTCAATTGAAGTAGTAGAAAATAATATAGAAAAAATAATATTTTGCATCAAAACATAAAAACAGTTTGGCACTCAACTCGTCACGAATCTGTCGGACAAAAATTCATGTATGGTATAATATGGTCTATTTACTAAGAAATCATTTAATTTTTTCTTAAAAAGATTAATGTTTTCAATTTCTCTTAATTGCTTAGGAAGTTTAACACTTACCGCCTTATTAATAAAAATAGTTAAACCTGGTTTAACTTACGCTTGGTTTATCTCGCATGCCGTCACTTTCTTTTGAATATTATTGAAGTGAGACGGTTATTGTTCCGGTGGTTTGATAAAAGCCCAGATCTGGATTATTTATGTTAAATTGATTTTTTTTTCCTGAAATCTCAAATTTATTCAGTCGCTTAACCTGTAAATTTTTGATTTGACCATTATTTTTTTAAACTAGCTGATTCCCGCGACGTCACTCGCGTGGATGTCACTCAAATTATATACTAAAACCTTCCTCGAGAACCACTTATCTATTGGCGAAAACAGCATGAAAATCGGTGCAGTATTTTTTTGAGTTTATCGCGAACAGACAGACAGACGCGGACTTTGTTGTTTTATAATATGTAGTGATAGTGATATTATAATTTGGTTGTGATTTGTGATGAAATGTATTATTTTATGTGACTGCATCGTTGGTCTTGTGGTCGCAAGCGTGACTGCTGTATAAGAGGTCCTGGGTTCGATTCCCGGACCGGGCAAACTCGGTTTTTCCATCAGTGTGAGAATTTCTCAATAACAGCTCCAGAGATTGGGTTTGAGCCCGGTTGATGGCAATATGCTCGCCCCTATTACATGGGACCTAAACATGACTGGCGAAATGTGAGTGTACTAATGGTTTCACCTCTGCCTAAGGGCTCGTTTACGGAGACGCGGGACATCGCACGGCGCGTGCAAAAGGCTCGTCTCGGGCTTTTTTTTATTAATTTACTGAGAGACGGGTCCACCGCCAAAAACGCTGCAACAAACGCTGCATTTTAAACTAACGAGCGAAAAATCGCTTCTCGTAAAATCGACGTTTGAAATCGTTAACTTTTTCATACATCGCCATGTGTTTGAATTAACGAAGCACGCGCCGCGCGACGCCCCGCCTGTACGTAAACATGCACTAACCCTTCGGGGCCTACAGGCGTGATACTATGTTATTTAAAAATAAAAACATTAATAATTCGCATTCAACAGCCAAAAGAAAAGCCGAAAGCGGAAAAGTCGTCGATATCAACCGGCGTGAGTTTGATGAAGCGTCTCGCGGCGATGAAGAAATGTAAATCACCTCCCCCGACCGGGTACAGTATGGACAACCCGGTGTTCGAAGATGGACCCGGCACCTCCCTAATGCTCACCTTCAACACGCAACAACACCATCCTGTACATGTCAGGTTAGTTGCAAAAACAATGTAGCTAAGTAAATCAGATAATAAAAGAATATAAATAATTTTTTATTTAATTTTTCGAGTAAAATTTAATTTTTCATTATTTTTAGTTATTAGTTTATGTCATGGATGAAACTAAAATAGGTATATTAAATTGGACAAAACAATATAAAAATATATATTTTAAATAAACTCATTTCATTTGCATTTAAAAATATGTTAATTCATACTATGAACATATTCATACTATGTATTAAAAATATTTGAAGACTTATTTTATAATATTATTAAAACTACCTATTTCAAAATCTAAATATTACGAATAAAATTTAAGTGTCAACAAAAATCAACTTTGAATTAAGTTGCTTTCAAGATTAATAACAAATAAAGTACATTGATTAATAACAAATATTGAATTTTGTTGAAAAAAATAAAACAACATTGCAACTAGGTTCAGTAAGAAGTAATTTTGTCCGGCGGAATTATAGTCCTTGGTTTGCTCAGCGCTTTATTTTGTGTGATTCTAACATGTCCTGGTATAAAGTACTGTTTGTATGTACAGTCGAACAAGCTAATAAGTATACAGGTAGAGTTTTTAGGGTTCCGTACCTCAAAAGGAAAATACGGAACCCTTATAGGATCACTTGTGTGTCTGTCTGTCTGTCTGTCCGACCCTTATCTCCGAAACTACTGAACCTAAAATTCTGCAAAAAATACAGAAATTAGTTCAACACTTATAGATTACAGAAAAACGTACAAGAAGTCTAAGTACGGAACCCTTCATGCGCAAGTCCGACTTACACTTGGCCAGTTTTTAATAATTCAAGTGCACTGAAAATATTGATTGCAATTTTGTTTTATAAAGCGTTTCGCAATAAGCGACTGATTTTAAACGCTGTATCGTTTGGAATCAGTCTCTAAATGTATCTGTATAATCTTAAAAGTAAATGTAAGTTACGTGGCTTTATACTTATTAGCTTGTTCGACTGTACTTATGTTGTGTGTGCCTGAATGTCTTATTTGTTCTAACAGCACTCATTGTCCCTGCATTTTGTGTTTCACGTGTGTATCTTGCAGCGAGTCAATATCGAGTATTTTATTACTTTAACCGACTTGTATTGAAGAGATTATGAATTTTGGCAGTTCAATATTGTAGAACGCGCTGTTGGTAAACTTTTGTGAAGTTGTATTGGAAACACTGTTTTAATTATTGATTTATTGAGAGAAAAAAAATTGGTCTGTAAAACACAACTATTGGAAAGCGCGTATTTTGCGAACGGAAAACGGATTTATACACGGTTAATTTTAGGTCGCTCTGGAACCGAAAACCATAAACTTGATCATCGAACTCAAACCGATTGGGACTATTATCCTAACTAATATTATAAATGTAACGAAAGTAACTCTGTCTGTCTGTCGCGCTTTCACGCCAAAACTATTGAACCGATTTAAATGAAATATGGTACACAGATAGTCTAGAGCCTGAGAAAGGACAAAGGCTACTTTTTTCTCTAAAATATTCGCACTCGAATGACGAAAAAAGTGATACATTTCTATCTTCCAAGATATCTTTAAAAAAAAATAACAATGCCATTATTCGACTGGAGTTACTGTGGTTCGGCTCCAGAACGATGTAAAATTAACCGTGTAGAAATTCAAGTATAACTTTTCTCGATTCATAATCTCTTTATAAGTAAAGTAGCATCGATGTTGTCTCGTGGCATACTAACGGTGTGGGCACAGGTCGGGCTCTTGTCCCTCGCAACTGCTGCGCGCACTGCCGCCCGCCGCGCGCACCAACCAGCACAAGGAGCGGCCCGCGCCCCAAGCCCTGCACGAACACCATCATCTGCACAGGTTGTATGCACAGAACACATACGAACACCCTACACACGCACAGACAACGATAAATAGCAATATCCACTAACATAACTATCATGTACAGACATAAGCAGAGACCAACAATAACACCATCATCTGCACAGGTTGTATGCACAGAACACATCCTTACACCCTACACACGCACAGACAACGATAAATAGCAATATACACTAACATAACTAACATGTACAGACGTAAGCAGAGACCAACACGAACACCATCATCTGCGCAGGTGGTACGCACAGAAAACATCCTTAAACCCTACACACGCACAGACAACGATAAAGAGCAATATACACCAACATAACTAACATGCACAGACGTAAGCAGAGACCAACACGAACACCATCATCTGCACAGGTGGTACGCACAGAAAACATCCTTACACCCTACACACGCACAGACAACGATAAATAGCAATATACACTAACATAACTAACATGTACAGACATAAGCAGAGACCAACACGAACACCATCATCTGCGCAGGTGGTACGCACAGAAAACATCCTTAAACCCTACACACGCACAGACAACGATAAAGAGCAATATACACCAACATAACTAACATGCACAGACGTAAGCAGAGACCAACACGAACACCATCATCTGCACAGGTGGTATGCACAGAAAACACGCTTAAAAAGATACTAGTACAAACACCATCTGCACAGGTTGTAAACATACACACTCATAAACAAACACTAGGAAAAAACTGGAAAACACTATCAACTACACAAATAAGACATATTATTATACTACCTGCCTCCGAACACACAAAGTTTCAAAGACAGATTTTCTCTTATTTGCACAGGATGTATGCACAAACACGAACACTCATACACAGACAAAAACATAGACCTGCACGAACACCTTTCTCTGCACAAAAACCCGCACGAACACGCATACGTTGTACAATGCGTTTCAAATAAGAATAGGAACGTCAAGGAATTTTTCTCAAACATGCTTGGAAATTTGAGCATTATTTTGACAACCTTCTTCGAGATAAATCGAAATTGCTGTACTGGCCAAGATACATGCGACCAGCGGCCGGCAAAAGTTGTATGAAAATCCATATCTGTCGTGTTTAGCGGCCAAATAAATTACATACTAAACTCATATCAGACTCAGACTGGCCTGTTGGTCTAGTGGTTAGTGACCCTAACTGCTATGCCGGAGGTCGTGGGTTCGATTCCCACCCAGGACAAATGTTTGTGTGATGAGCACGATCATTTGTTCTGTGTCTGGGTGTAATTTATCTATAATATGTATGTATTTAGAAATATATAAGTATGTTTATCAGTTGTCTAGTACCCATAACACAAGCTCTGCTTAGCTTGGGACTAAATGGCGTTGTGTGATAGTTGTGGAATATTATTATTATTATTATTTATATCTGTCGTGTTATTTAAAAATGGAACGATCTTTTACTCTGAACCATAGCAACCAAGGAGGTGACTTATTAAAGGTTTTATTTAAATTTCGAATTGGCTGAACTCTTCAACGCGTGAAAAATTGACAAGCTATGACTTTACAATATAGCGCTAGGTCAGTCCTATTCTTATTTGAAACGTATGCCCAGACGCAGCTCTATCACACACTCATACACTTTTTAAACAATATTTCGCAGCACTGTAAAATATGACAAATGATTTAGCTTAAAACCGGCTTTTGACTATGGGATATATATTACATCTTGAGATGTAATATTTTATCGCTCGTCATACATTTTATACGTGACCTTTCACACTTTGCTATAATGTACATAATAATATATCTTACAGTTTGAACAGCAATCGCGGGGTGTAATATATATTACATCCCATAGTCAAAAGCTGGCTTAAATGTGTGGTTCATTTCATGTCTTTCATAATTCCTTGAGCATGGTGTTTTGCGTTTGTCGTGTCGCTTTTGTCCCCACTAGATTTCCCCGACTGTTTTCGCGTCGAAGAAACAGCGCATATCCTGTATAAACTGTCGTAATACAAAAATATTTGGTGTTTAGATAATATAGGGTGAGGGAGCACCTTTACCCGTCGGGGCTGTGGGTTGTTCGAAAGAGCTAAGAAGCCTCGACCAAAGGGCTAAGAAGGAACATGGGTGGTTTTTAGGGTTCCGTAGTCAACTAGGAACCCTTATAGTTTCGCCATGTCTGTCTGTCCGTCCGTCCGTCCTCGCTTAATCTCTGTGACCGTTAGCACTAGAAAGCTGAAATTTGGTACCAATATGTGTATCAATCACGCCGACAAAGTGGTAAAATAAAAATTGGAAAAAAATGTTTTATTAGGGTAGCCCCCTATATGTAAAGTGGGAAGTGATTTTTTTTTTATTTCAACCCAAACGTGTGATATATTGTTGGAAAGGTATTTAAAAATGAATAGGGGTTTACTAAAATCATTTTTTGATAATGTCAATAATTTCGGAAATAATCGCTCCAAAAGTAAAAAACAATGCGTCCCCCCTCCCTCTAACTTTTGAACCATAAGTTTAGAAAATATGAAAAAAATCTGAAAAGTAGAACTTTTGGACTTTCTAGGAAAATTATTTTGAACTTGGATGGAAACAACAGATGGAAACAGCAGTTAACCAATATAATTTGGTCCCTGAATCGTATGAGCGCCTATACAATCCAGAGTCATTGGTCCTTTGAAGAAATTGTATAAATTATAGCATACCGTTTTGGTACGGAACCCTTCATGTGCGAGTCCGACTTGCACTTGGCCAGTTTTTAGTCAGTAGAAGTCTGACACTCCCTTCCGCTACACCCAGCGCGGGAGGAGTCATTTGACGATTCTCCACGCTCCAAAAAAAAAAAGGAAGCACCTTAGAGATTATAATCAACTTATAAAAACAACTTTATAATTAAGAACAATTTAGAATAACGCATTGTTTAATTTACAGAGCGGGCTCAGAGAACCCGTGGCAGTCTCAACATCGCAAGTCACAGTCGCTAGACGTGACCGCTTCGAGGCGAGATCGACATCATGTACAACCTAATAAAGAAAGGTAACTATTATTATGAGTGTTAAAAAACTTTTCATGAAGTCGATAGGTACTTGTATTGTAAAGATATCGATAACAAATAATTAAAACTAGCTTCTGCCCTTCTATATCATTACTACCTATATCATTGAGGGACAAAATAACTTGTAAAAACATAAAACACAAATTAAAACAACATTACTTACAAATTAGTGATAACTAATTAGTAGGTGTATAATACTTTCTGCAACAACCTGTATCGAGCTGAGCCTCATTCCTACGTTCACGATGGTCACCGATGTTCGTTACTTGAAGTTTGTAAGGAAACAGAAAATATTTCGGTGCGTACCCACCCTCGCTGCTGTTTTGTTGCTGTTACCTAAATATTGTAGAACTTAAGTTTGTTTAATCTGTTTGAATTATGTCGTCGTTGATTTTGGTGCACGGTTAATCTCGAATGAGTTTATGTTTGCACCAACTTTATTATTTATGTGTAATTGTAAAACTGTTGAATAAATAAAAAAAATAAAAATATAGCCTATGACAGTCGCAAATAATGTGCCTTTCTATTAGTAAAATAATTTTCAAAATCGGTTCAGTAGATTCAGAGATTACCACCTCCTCCCCCCTCCAACCTCACTAACTTTTCCTTCCTTTATAAGTCTTTATATATTTATAATTATACTGTACGTGTGTATGTCACTGAACTCCTCCTAAACGGCTGGGCCGATTTTGATGAAAATTTTGTGTGTGTTTAAGTGGATTCGAGAATGGTTTAGATGTACAATAGGGGATCGGACTGGGTCAAAATAATATTATTCTGTTTAGTCCGTAAGTTAGATTATCGAAAAATATTGAATACGTGTTTTTTATTTTATCAAATCAATAAAAAATGACGAGGATAAAACACGACAAAGATCTTGGAGTGGGGCTTGAAACGTCACTTGTGTCGTCAAAATGTACTATCATATGACGTCACACGAGTTTTCGAAGCACTGTATCGTCTTCATTTTAAGTTTACGTGAAAAAAGAAAAATACGTGTCCAATAATTTTTGGAAATCTATCTGACGGACTAATTAGTTTTTTTTTGTCCGATCCCCTATTGGACCCGGTACGTGGCGCTGCTGGCCGGGCAGGACGACGTCTGCCAGGGCCGCCAGTATAGATATAAAATATATTAACATAGATGTTTCACATCTGCCGGCCGTTCTGTGACGGCACATTTTTTAAATACGTCTTTACTTTAAATACCTATATGGTTTCTGTACAATGCATCCATGTACAGCTTAAACTAATAGGAAGTGGCGAAGGATGGGTGTTTTGGGGGAGTCTTATATGTAACTAGCTGATGCCCGCGGCTTCACCCGCGTGGATGTCGTTCAAATTATATACAAAAAACCTTCCTCTTGAATCACTCTATCTATTAAAAAAAAAACCGCATCAAAATCCGTTGCGTAGTTTTAAAGATTTAAGCATACAGACAAACAGACAAAAATAGCGACTTTGTTTTATACTATGTAAGGATTTTGACTTTCAAAGGGCTGATTATCAGCCTAATTAGAATAAATGTATTATTACTGTACTATTGCTATAAAAAATATATTCGACTTTGAGTCCTATTTCGCTTCATTTACAGTACTGTTTTAATTGTTTCTAGATTTCGCTGCATAGTCCCGTACCCGCCTAATTCGGAATACGAGTTAGAACTGAAAGTGGATGACATAGTGATAGTGTCGAAAAAAAGAGGTGACGGTTGGTACAAGGGCACCCTTCAGCGAACAGGTCGAACGGGCCTATTCCCCGCCTCCTTCGTCCAGAGCTGCCCGCCGGAATGACCTAGGCCTTCGCCCTCGAGGTTTGGGACTCTATTCTAGCACATAAATATAGTGATGGGAACAGGTGTTATAATGTATGGCCCAATATTTATAGCTGTTATTTTTATCCCGAAGAAAAAACGGCAGTTTCGAAAATAATTTTGTGTAATGTATCTTTAGAAACGTAACTGATATTTCATATTTATGCTGTTTTTATAAACTTGAGCTCGCTTGAAAGGAATTCTGGTGAAAATAGTAAAACGAATAAATTAAATTGATGTGTCTTTTTGTAATTTCAAAGTAAATAAAGGTACTTTAATGACTGTCTGTTTGATCCGGCTAATCTCCGAAACGGCTGGACCGTCTTTGGCTTTTACTGGCTGATAGCTTGTTATAAGAAATATTTTAGGTTTATTTAATTTTAGAAACAGTATTAGGACTCCGTGTAAAAATAAAAAATAAACAAAACCTGATGTAAACATGGAAGTAATATTTTATGAAGGTCGCAGACAATAGGTAGTTGAAAGTATTTTCACTAGGGGTGCTTTCAAGCCAGTGAGTGCTCTAATAAACCTTTTCTTAATGCCTGGGGCTGCAGTCTCTACACTAATAACGACGCTACGAATGTCGCTAACTCGTAAAATCGTAAACTTTCTTTAATAGATTTTCAACCTTATGTCGTTGAAATAAAGCTGAAAATCTAATACAGAAAGTTTACGATTTCTCGACTTAACGACATTCGTAGCGTCGTTATTAGTGTAGAGACTGCAGGCCCTGGTTCGCTGTCTTTTGTCAATTCTTTTTTTCGAGTCAGTGAAAACAATAATCAACAAATGCGAATCGATTGTGATAAATATGATTCAGGCCTCAGGCTCACACAGTAACTTACGAGTGAACCGATTGGCGCTTTTCAATGTCACAATATAATATAAAAGTGAATTCTCACAAGACGGCAGTTATAAATTGAAAATAATCTAAGAATAATAGGAAACGGTTGTATTATGTATTTACTATAAAGGTTTGACGCAGCTCCGGACAGCGAACGTCCGTCAGTATCTAATTAATGTCCGCAAAGTGTCCGTATACCGAACCTTTATTCTAAATTATTATTATTAGATAAAATATTATTTTCTAAAAATTAACGGTAAACGTTTTAATCCCAGATATAGACGTACCTAGATAGGGCAAGTATGAAGATCAAAACTAAGCGTGCCATGTTTGATTAGCTACTATTACGACTGAAGCACTATTCAGTTACTATACAACAGGGATCACCAATTAGTTTCTTCAGGGGTCCGGGTTTTAAAATAGCTATTGCGGTCCGTTTCTAAAATGATATGTTTGCCTTGAAGTATTTTGTCTGTCAAATTGACGGCAATAAAGACGAAGCTTGGGATATAATATGTGTTTATAAACATACGTACTCAGTAATAAAAGTTACTGTTTACAAGGTCTGCACAAAATAGGTCGGCGGTCCGGACCCGGACCGCGGTCCGCCATTTGGTGGCCCCTGCTATACAAAATAGACTACGTGTTTGTTCTTTAAATGCCTAGAATAACGTACTTGAGTTGTAACGTTGTTGTTTTGACAAATTAGCTTGTTGCGATAGTAACCACGCTAAAGCCGCCTTCTTCTTTTCTTAGCGTGTCGATGGCAATCTAAATTGTGTCGGCCCAGAATTGGGCTACTAGTTTGGCGCTTTCGGTAGCGTCCATCAGCTCCTGGAGTGAACAGTCAGCAGGACACGCAGGGCACGATATTAAATGCCCCATTGTTTGAGGGACAGCACCACATTTACACTCCAGTGCAGAGTCATCTATATACCCCCACCTCAGCAGATTTTCTTTGCTGCGACCAACCTGGGTCCGGAGTCTGTTTAAAGACTTCCAGGTCAGCCACGGCAACTCTTGTCCAGGTGGGAGATGTTCAGCAGGTGGAACAAATGGGTAAGGTAAAGATGCACTACCTTGCCACAGCTTTAATCTTTCCGTAGACATCTCGCCAGTGAGTGGGGTGACACACTTCAGAAGGCATGTAATATTCCTTCAAATGACCTCTAAATATCGCTCGCATACATTTTGTACGTGACCGTTCACACTGTGCTATAATGTATATTACATCCCAAACTATAAAATATTGTTTTCGACTGACTGAGCGATATTTAGAGGTCATTTGAAGGAATATTACAACCTATAGTGAAAAGGAAGGCGGCTTTAGTATAAAATACATAAGGTGAATCCTTCAAGGTAGGCCGCGAAATTCGTTTTTTTTTTTAACGTTTTTTGCAATTTGCCGATCAGTGTCAGGTTGTATGTTAAATAAAATAGGATTCGCTACCGTAACAAATGTGACTTTACTGATAAATAATGATATAATGATTCAAATTACCAATACAACCCACTTTTTTATGGTGTGTGGAAAATCATCAAATAACCCCCCCCCCCCCCCCTCTTGGGCAGAAGGCCTCCACTTTCTCCTTCCAAACCTCTCCTATCCTGTGCGTTATCTAGCCACACCACCTTCGCCGCGGTCTACCTCGAAGGTGAATCCTCCGTCAGACGACCAGTGAGTGATAATCTTTGCCTGTATCTCCGGGTGTATTCGCGCTACGGGGCCGGCCCACTCCCACTTTAGCTTGGCTATTTTTCTCCGACATTTGCAACCTTTTCTTTTTTGTTGAATTGTGTGAAATCATCAAATGACTCCTCCCACTCCGGGCGGAGCGGAAGAGAGTGTCAGACTTCTACTGACTAAAAAACTACCCATGTTCCTTCTTCGCTCTTCATCTCTTTCGAAATCTCGCAGCACCAATACAACCCTCTCAGTTCATATTACTTCCTTGATTGACTATTTCATGAAAAATGCATTCACGCATATGAAAAAAATGCATACCTACACGTAAATAAATTGAATTTTGCGGACTACCTTGAAGGATTCATCTTAAGCCGGGCACACGAAGTAGGTGCTCTTGCGATATCTAGGTAGGTATATCTACATCTGCGGATTCAATACTCATAGTAGCGATATACGATATAAACTGTTTTTACAATATTTGGACTCCTTTTTCATTCTATATTATTCGTATTTTTTGGCTAGTTCTAGTTTTCTTATTAAATTTTTATCGTGACTGAATCTTACTGCCGACTACTGTAAATATTCTTCTCAATTTTTTCTGTAAAAAAAGTTAATTTTGAATTAAACAATGTGGGCCAAAATAAAAGAGTCCATGATAAGAAAAAGTATTTTTGTAGTATTAAAATTAAATCGATGATAAAGGCCACTCAGTGTGGCGTGTATATTTTGATCTTAATTTAGTTATATAGCCGTAGTAAATAGGTGTTTGGTAATTAGAGACATTTTTAAACAAAAATATAACATATATATATGTTGGAGATTCAATCGGATTAGCGTCCGCGTGCTCGATATTGGTGTCTGCCATGTTATTATTTTATCAATCTGTGCGCACGACCGGCACAGGCGCTGTCTCTTTAGCAAGAAGCTCTAATAATAAAACACGTTAAAAAACGAACGCTCTACTGACAGATACAACAGACACTGACAGCGAGGACATTGACAAGTCGGAAATCGTCTATGATGTTTGCAAGGAGTTCCTATTTAAATAAATTAAATAGCCAATCAAATAAATGTCTCTCGTGCATTATTTCCTCTAACATATAGTAATAGAGGTGTATAGAAGAAGACATACTGCGCCGACCCCAAATAAATTGTGATAAGGACAAGAGAATGATGATACGATTTCTATATTGTTGTAACACAGAAATTAATGATCATGCCTGTTATAAATGAAAGATTTTTCAGGCGTGGTGATTAGTTACAAATATATAGGTTATACGAGAACGTTGCGGTTTAAAAGAAGATGTAGTGACAAAGATTGAAAAGGGTATGCTTAGATGGTTTGGTCACGTAGAGAGGATGAGTGAAAGTAGATTAACGAAAGGTATTTACAAGGCAGATGTGAGTGGCAACGCCGGGAGGGGACGCCCTAGAAAGACATACACTGACCTTATTGGTGATGTTCTTCAGAAAGGACAGGTGCGTAGTACTCGCAACCGGCGTGCGTGTATGACCAGATGTATGAATGTGGACGAGGCAAAAGGGGTATGTAAGAATCGTAGCAGGTGGCGTTCTGTGGTTTCTGCCAAACATAAACTCACGCCCTATACGCCCATACATAAACTCACGCCCTTTTCCCATGGGGGTACCCATGGGAAAAGGGCGTGAGTTTATGTATGTATATATATTTTTTGTGAGACTTTTTTTTTTTAATTTTGCGAAGTAAAGTTGTTAGTTTCGGCCTAATGCAGGTTCTCTCCTATGTCCGTCTTGTAAATCAGAGTAAACTAATCTAGCCTAAACCCAAGAGCATAAATCTGTGTAGTAGTCACAAGCACTACAGACTGCTGACCGTCGTTGTCGTGGTTTGATTCCCTACCTGGCCGGAGGCTTGCTTTGTGCCCGGTTGGTGGCAATAGGCTCGCCTCCTATAATATGGGACTTAAACATAACTGGCACCCCCCTGTCGAAATGGAGGCGTGATGTTATCTACACTAATTTTGTAAAGAGGCAAAAAATGTTTATTAGTTTGTATGTGGGGGTAATCTTCGAAACTACTGACCCGATTATGAAAATTCTTTCACTAACATGTAGCTACCTATTCCCCGCGTGTCTTATGCTACATTTAAAACGTTTCCGGGGATTAATATCTGTTGTATAACAGAAGCGAAGCCGCGAACAAAAAAGGTAGTGCTAGATAAAATAACAATGTGCCTTTTTGTAATTATTTTCATCCCAGTTCTTAAATCAGCATCCTATTTTATTATACTTGAAAACTCTCCAATTTTATACTGCAAAAGCTTGACTGTCAGTCAGTTTTGTCAATGATATTTTGTTTTCAAATGCCTCTAAATAAAAAACACTGTTAGCTTTAAATACACTTGTGTGCATGCAAACTGCATCGAATAGTTTTACAAAAATATTTCAATTAGCCATAATAATTTTGAACGAAATGTTAAAATATTAAATACCAGTATAATTGCAAATAGACGATATTTTTTAATATTTTGAGCTTAATCCAACTTACCCTTAAATGAATTAAAATAATATTGTTTTACATTATTTTACTATTAAATATTAGGATTCAATATACGCTTACTATTTTTAACAACATTATGTTATTTTTGTTTTAGGACACTGCCATATTATCGTTTTCTACAAACCTTTGATTTTCTTTCAATGATATTAGTTATAAGTACTATACATGACTTCAAGGAATAGGGTAGGTATATTTTAGCTAAGAAAAATGGTTGATTAAACTATTTATATAGTGAATAGTAATTTATATAAAAAGTTTTAACATAAAATTTGGGTTTTAAATAAAATTTTGATGAAATTAAGACTGTATGATACCTTAGTTTTTAGATTGTAATGTTAATAGGTATCATCTGGTAATATTGTAAGTGTATTTAACAATTTTCGTATGGATTACTTGTTTTTCATAATACGTTATAAATAAGATAAATATTTGGAAATGTTCATTGTTGTACCCATTTTTGTGGTCTGATGTGTGTTAACTTAATAATATGAATTTTTCACTGAATTTATATTTGTTCGAGATTTTTGCGATATTCGGTGTTATCAAATAAACTATATATTTATCCTCACTACAAGTTTTACTGCAATGTACTCGTAGCTAGAGAAATTTATTACCGAGCAAGCATGTTTTTTAGTCTATTTGTCTATGTAGACCAAACATACTCAAAATTAAAAAAAAAAGTTCTGCTAGTATTTTTACTATTAATTCCAGTGACAGACTTCCAAATTTAATAAACTTGACTTCCAAAACGAAAAATCACAAGACAAAACAGGCAACATCGGTCCACATCGGAAATGGTGTATAAAAAAATGGTGTTATTTTTATCTATGAAACAACAGCTCAAGAGCCCACTGGGTCTATTCTAGTACTAGTTTTAGGAACAATTGTACATTCGACGTCTTCTATCTATTTGTATAAAGAGAAGTGCATAAAACAGGTATAGAACCTTTTAGTTTATGGTGTCACAGCAATTGGTAGATTTGTTAAATATTCGCCTTATATCATCAATACAATGTGAATTTTATTAAATTAGACATAAAGAACATTTTGTATTGATCAAATATGTAATTGGAATTTTAACAGGTATGCTTAGTGAAGTGCCAGCATTAGAAGATCCAGTTTTGTTTAATATTTGAATGTAACTTTAAGGAAATCGCACTTTTAAGTTGATAGCGAATTTCTTGAAGGATTTAGATTATGACACTAGTTTTTTGTGTAAATTTTCAAAAACTTAAGACTGAATTTTCAAGCATCAAATCACATAACTGAGGAATAAATATGTGAAAGTGATAATTAGCTAACGTTGCAAATTGCCATATTTATTATCCAGATAAAGTAAAACTGAAATACAGAATGTGATAGATTAATTTGATTTGTGTGATAAAAGTTAACTAATGATTTTATGCGTGATACAGATTTCCGGTCACATTAACATTTAGTGTCACCAATGTCTAGTGTTATAACATAAATCCTTTTAAAAACAAGTGTAAATACACTCTTTCTTAAAATAGTGAACATTGATTGTTTACGAAACTTTGTTGTGAACTGATTTTTAACGTATTTATTTTATTTGTAAACCTGTACTTTTAGATTTTAAGTACCTTTGTAACAACGATTGTTCAATACTTTTCTCTGGAACTGGGACACATGTTGTTTCTCTAGGCTCAAATTAAAACGACTTTTCAGAAATGTTGTAAGAAAATGTCCGTTTGATAATTTGATGCAATATTTTGTAATTTTGTAATGTGACAATTGGTTTGTTAAATGCCGACGAGTTTTCTTGATATTTCTGTTATATCAATCTCATTACAAACGAAAGATCCCTTGTGCCGAAGTTCTCAATAACGACCATGAAGTGTCAATATAATATAATAATTAATATTTGGCGATTTTCTTTATTTACTATATTTACATAAAGATTTTACTATCAATGCTTTATTTAGGTAAATGATCAATTAAAGCGAAAGCAAAACTACCATTATTACGAAATGAAACTTTTTTTTTCGTCTCCTGTATAGTTATGTTTTTATTGTTATCATATTGACACTTCATAGTGGATATCATTTGCTAGAACAGTATAACATGTTCAGATAACTGTAGACGGAAGACGTTACGTTGCACGGCCTCCCACTAGGTGCACCGATGACCTGGTGAAGGTCGCGGGGATCCGTTGGATGCGTGACGCACGGGACCGGTCAATGTGACGACACTTGGGGAGGCCTATGTCAAGCAGTGAACGTCTTTCGGCTGAAATTATATGAACATATGATTATATTATGATGAACTAGGCTCTAAAATGACAAATTGAGCATATCATAATATGAATTGAGTTAAAAAGCGTAAAATGAACCTTTCATAATAGTAACCATTTGCGACTGTGACCATTTTACGAATTTAAACGTAATTCATATTTTCTTATTAAGATCTATTTTCATAAATGGTCACATACACAGTTACTATTATAAAAGGTCCATTTTACGCTTTTTTAACGCAATTCATATTATGATTTGCTAAAGTGGCAATTTTAGACGCCCTGTAGAGTTGTAGGCCGTCATGCCCCTAGTAATACGCGATGTACCCACCAAGTGACTATAACACGAAAGCGGAGCAAGTTTGTGCCCAATTTGTTTTGTAACGTGCGCTTCTAATGTAAATTTTAAGTGAATCATATCGAAGTTATAATTAGGTGATTTCGAAAAGAATTAAAATTTCTTCGTAACAACATTTTTGTTTTATTTGTTTACAAACTTGCCCATACCAGGTATAATATTCACAAACACGTATTGATTAAACATTCGCAACACAAGAAGGTAAAATTTTAATAAGATCATAGCCTATAGTTCAGATCAAACTTAAGTAGACCCTAAGTGAGCAAACTTAGAAACTAAAGTTCATCCTTCACCAGCTTCATGATCTCGTCTTCAGTGTCGCCCCACTCTTCAGGGTTCGTCGTGAGCTTCCCAACAGCTTCCATGCGCCGCTCCATCATCACCTGGTCCAAGATATGCTCCATCTTAATATGCATGCAGTCGTTGAACATTGAAGCGTACTCACACACCTCGAAGACGCCTTCGACTACCTTCGTACACTCTGCTATAGCCATCTTCAAACGACTCATCACCTCGCTATCTTCACCATAGACAGCTCTGTTTGCGTCCAATAAATCATTCGTACTGATCTTATTATTCTTTATTATAGAGTTACGTTTCAATATACAAGCGACGAAACATTTTCCTTCCATCTTCGTCTGGGGTATTCGTTTCAAAAAGTTTTCAACGTCCTCTATTGAGGCTTTTACTTGGCGAGCGCATTCTGTCAAGTTTTTTCTGAATGGTTCCACGTCCTCAGTCATTTTATTGTAGCGATTCATCTGTTCTTCTTTTGAAAGTGGTTCAAAGGAGATGGTTAGGTAGAATGTGAAGGCAAATAGCACAAATAGGACTGTTGTAGAATAGTTTTGCATTTTTGCGGGTAACTGTTCTCGCGTGCGTTTTCTTTTATATTTCATTTTAAAGTAACTGGCTGTTGTGCTAATTGATCGTTAACATCTCGTTGGTGATTGTGTTGTTCGGAACCTAATTTAGTGTACATTTACATGTATGTTTTTTTGTAAATCACGTAAGAGGTGCTGAACAATAAAGATGAATACTTACAGTAAGAGTTGTCCTATAAGGGCGATTGTCTATATTTTCATATGGTAATTTATTTCATAATACCTACAGGTCTTAACAGGCCAAAGAAAATTATGAACCCGTCCAACAGGGAAGAATTGGAAGAGAAACGTGTTGCCAAATTGAATGGGATAAAGGCAGGAAAATGATGAAAAATTATGATGATAGAGGTCTCAAAATCACAAAAAAAAAACTAAACTAACAACAAACAAACTATATTTTTTATGTCAGAACAACCCTGTGTAAATAGTCAAATTAAATTTTCGCAATACACGTACGGAAAGTACGTTAGTATAGTGGCATTCGTCTGAAAATATAGGTACCGCGGCAAATGTAACGTAACCTCTAAAAGGGTGGTCTTATAACTCTATAAGCCCTCATCTTTCTCATTTTCTAAATAATATTTACCTACATCAAGTGCAACTGGTTAGAAAAACTAGCTTATACCTAAATAAGAATGACGTTCAAAGCTGGGTTACACAATTTGTAGGCAGTTAGTGATCTTGATATGGATTGAGGCTAACTAGTTCATACGTATTCGCGATAACACAAAACTCGTTAAATATCGTATGTAGGTACCTACCTATGAACGAGTTGATAATCTTAATTAATATTGTTAGTTACATTCAAGTCACAATACAATACACTGTTATAAACTTCATGACTTGGCTTCCGACTGATTGACATTGGTCAACCGTTTACTAACTTACCTATCTTACTTAATTTACCGTTTTTTTTTTGGTGGGAGGAATATCATCAAATAACCCCCTCCCGCTCTTGGGCAGAGCGAAAGGGAGTGTCAGACTTCTACTGACTAAAAACCACCCGTGTTCCTTCTTAGCCCTTTATGTCGAGGCCGCGGTATCTTTGTGACCAACCCACAGCCCCGACGGGCTTCGGCCCTTGCCTTGTTCAGAAGATTTCTGTAGCTTATCTTTGCTACGAAGTCGAAATACGAATAGAGTGAGAGCTCTTGGGCACAAGAGCTCCACGATCTCATTCTCCTATCGAGATTCCAGATGTACTGCAGGTTATTATGACCCATACCTTGTCGATTTTCCACACATTCGCACGAAGTGCTTAGCTACAATTTTATAATTATGTTACTAGCGCCCGAATACTCGAACGTCACTCAATTTTAAGTTGCACTTAAATCTCGTGCTGTCTTTGTTACTAGTGTGTTACTACAGAGTGACAGAGATAGCACGAGTTTTGAGGGCTACTTATAATTGAGTGACGTTCGAGTATTCGGGCGTAAGACTACCAAGGAGTTGAAATCTCTGCCTGCGTCGATGTCACCAAGTTCATATGCTATCGCGGGGTGACTCAGTCATGGCGCTTGCAATAGTTTCGAAATATCGAGAGCTCACTAAAATCGATACTGGCTGCTGCTTTCAATGAGAGCAGCTTTAGCTATCGCTAGCCCAGGTGGTGAATTACTTTGTGTAATTTATTTCATGACCACTGCTCTCAAAAACGGTGAAGAAAAACATCGTGAGGAAACAGGTACGGTTTTAGAACCAAAAATTCGAAGTCATGGGCTTATATCCAACCCGTACTGGGCCCGCGTGGTGGATAGCCTATTCAGTCTCATAGAGAGGAGACCTGTGTGTGTCATAACAGTGGTAATATTATAGGCTGCTTATTACCACGCACCTACTTTTAAGAGCCTGTAATTTGCATAGCATGGATATCTCCGTCATTAATGAACCGATTTTCGAATTTATTTTTGTATTCGAAAGAGTATACTTCTGGAGTGGTACCATTGTCACCAAATCAAGATCTGATGATGGAATCTAGAGAAATCGAGGGCAACCCTCGCACTTGTTACGTTTTGAAGGTTGTCGGTTTACCTAGCCGGAGGCGTTCCACCCACCACTTACATCTGCCTCCTCACTCGTACTTCTGTTACATCCATTAATAGTTCTGTTACCTCGACTGTTCTGTGACCGCCTCATTGGTCTAGCGGTCGCAAGTGCGACTGATGAGTATTATGAGGTCTTGGGTCCGATTATCAGGTCGGGCAAAGTGTATATGGTTGTTTCCATCAGGAGAAGCCACAGACTCTGGATTCGTGCCCGGTTGATGGCAATAAACTCGCCCCCTATTACACGGAATAAAACGTTATTGACAAACAGTGGATGTAATTTTGGGGATTACAGGCGTGACTCACATGTTACGTTTGTTAAAAAGTCAAATATTCTGAAGTGATTGCAACTTGATCGAGATACTTACAACTTTTTCCGGGTATTGGTCAAGAGAAATCGATGTAATTTATATCTGTACCTACCTTCTTACTCAGAAGGGGTTTGATACTTAAGATCAACAGCAACATCAACACCGTAGTGGTAACACCAACGATTCAAAATCTCAACACTTCAGAATGTTAGCAGCTTAGTAAGTCAACAGTTCACCAGACCAAAGTTTATAATCTCAACTTGGAAAGTATTAGGTAAATAGGTACTAATTATTGTTTTACTAAAAGTAAACATAATTTGACGAGGGGTGCTTACCTTTTATTTACCTTTTGGTTGGTCAGGTATAGGTAAGTAGGTAGGTACATACTTGAGTAATTAAAATAAATACAAGTACATGATCCATGTACCTAATGTAACGTCTCGGTATCACGCGCACGGAGGAAACTCGGTACATATATCACTGATGATCACCCATCCACGGACCAACCCAGAAAGCACGGCTTGCCCAACGATCGACCCGAGCGGCTGGTAATATTTAGCCACAAGCCCAGTACGACTCCTAAAACTCCACCAAAAAGCCATAAATGAGTTTTGTGTTGAGAAGAATATAAAACGAAGTATATTATAGCCTTCTTCTTTTTTTGGAGGGTGGGTAATCATCAAATGACTACTCCCGCTCTAGGCAGAGCGGTAGGGAGTGTCAGACTTCTACTGACTAAAAACCACCCATGTTCCTTCTTAGCCCTTTGTGCCGAGGCCGCGGTATCTCTTTCGAACAACCCGTAGCTCCGACGGAGTAATACAGCGTGTTATACGAAAACCAGGCCGTTCCGCATGACGGTCGCGTGCGCTTTGCTATCTATACTAATATTATAAAGCTGAAGAGTTTGTTTGTTTGTTTGTTTGTTTGTTTGTTTGAACGCGGTAAACTCAGGAACTGCTGGTTGGAATTGAAAAATTCTTTTTGTGTTGGATAGTCCATTTATCGGGGAAGGCTATAGGCTATATAACATCACGCTACGGCTAATAGGAGCGGAGCATAAATGAAAACTGTTACAAAAACGGGAAAAGGTATTTCCTTTTTGAGAGCTTCTGCTGCGTGCGCTGCGAAAACGGTTTAAGTTACTGTTGGTCTAGTGGTTAGTGACCCTAACTGCTATGCCGGAGGTCGTGGGTTCGATTCCCACCCAGGACAAATGTTTGTGTGATGAGCACGATCATTTGTTCTGTATCTGGTTGTAATTTTTCTATAATATGTATGTATTTAGAAATATATAAGTATGTTTATCAGTTGTCTAGTACCCATAACACAAGCTCTGCTTAGCTTGGGACTAGATGGCGTTGTGTGATAGTTGTGGAATATTATTATTATTATTATTATTAAATATCATGTATGAAGGAATTGTTCCTCTTTAAAAGTTCTAAAAAAAAGTCCGCGACAGCATGTATCTATCTTTTAAGATTGACTCACTGTAACCTTTTTTACTTTTAAACTGTTAGGTTAAAAATAGCTATTTTTTGCGCAGCTTATTTAACCCATATGGTATTAATCTATATCTAAATAAACGTGTTTGTTAGAACGGAAATTTAATATAGAATATTTGTGCCCTTTACTCTATACAGTTTAAACAAATATCTTAGAAGATATCGCAATGTAAAAATATCCGCGCGGCAAAATAATTTGCGCGTCGCAATGTAGGTACAGCCTGTCTATAAAGTCATGAAAATAAATGAGGGCGCTGCGGTCGTGAAGACTCGTGCACATAGCAACCCTGTATAGTGTGACTAAAATGGTTTTGATACTAGCACATTATTTTGTACTAGAAGCAAACCTGGTTTTAATTAAAATCTGTTATCTTATTTAAAAAAAATACAGAAACCATAAACAAAGATGCGACCTTCATTATAAATGATAATACCAGCCTATTACTGTCCCACTGCTGGGCAAAGGCCTCTTCTCAACAAAGACGGCACGAGCACTGATCACCACGCATGCTCAAGACGGGTTGGCGATTTCAGACTTATAATAATTATAAGTCCAGATTTCCTCACGATGTTTTCCTTCCGACCTTCATTGAAATAAAAATGAGTAAATAAAAGAAAAATGTTCGTACATATTTTTTATTAATGTTATATTTTAACTTTTGTACCACTGTATGCCCATTTTCTCTTGCCCGTTTTGCTGCAATATGTTGTTCGATTAGAGCCTTTCTGTTATTTTGATCTTCTTGTAAGAAAATCTAATCGATTTCAAAATTTTACGCAGGACTTCTAGGCTACATTTAAAATCCAGATCTGTTTTAGCGAAATTTTATGTTGAAGTCATCCATTTCTCTCTTAGGACGGCCTGATCTGTGTTTGCCTTCATCTGCAATACGCCTCACTGTACCCTCAGATTTTCCTGAAAGAAAGATTTAAAAAAAGATGTAATATCTAACAGAAAATACATAGCACTGTTTTTATTTCAAACATGTTAAAACTTATTCATATTTAAAATCACCGGTAAATTAGATTACCCAAAAGTATCAAAAGTTAACGTCGCACTACAATATGAGCTACTTACATTTGCAATCTAACCTATAAATGCGCAATGTAAACAATGCTTATTTTAGTCTTAAAATCGTATATTTAGTAAATTTGTGACTTCTGGTAGATAAAAAACAAACAATAACACGATTACATACCTGTTATAGCTGCTGTTCGAGTATAAATATCATCCAAATTTGATAAAATTTGGTCAGCTTGGTGTTCTAACAAACATCGCTGATATACTTTGAAATAATTTCCCGAGCTCCACTCCTATTTGTTTTCCTCATATTTAACACGTTTTTTCGTAGTTTTGTCGACGTAGATTTGAAAAACATTAAAAAATGCAAAAGATATCAAGATAAATAACAAGTTGATGACAGCCGATGACATTTGATGTACCATGATTTAGTGTTGCCTTACTTTTGATTAATGTTAGTTCCTCAAACATTAATTTCATGACTTTATAGACAAGCTGTACGGGGGATTCTGGCTGGCCTCCGGGAAATTTAAATTCAAAATATTTACTGCATCGTATTGTTTACAAGTACAGAGTGTTATAGTTATAGAATATTTAACAGTAAGAGATACCTATAGTAATTCACACTTTAATATAATCTAAGCTAATCTAAACCATCTAAACTATTTTAGTAAAGAGGAAAGATAAGATTTTTTGTTTGTTACGATTTAGCTTAATTTATGTCGGATAAGCGATATATCGAAAAAGGTTATAGCTATATTTATGTGACGTAGACGAAGTTGCGCGGGTCAGCTAGTTGTAAAATAATTTAACATATTGTAGTGTTTCGCGGTGTTAACGTTATAGCATTAGGTTTTACAGTTGTTCTCTAACTAGTGATATGGACATGTAATGAGGAGGGACGAATCGCATGTGACTAAAAGGGGGATGGATATAAATGTTGATGGATGGAGAGCGAGAGGAATGATATGAAAGAGAACGGAGTAAATGCCACCGAGACGTCTAACAGGGAAGAATGAGAAAAGAAAACGTGTTGTGCCGACCCCAATAGAATGGGATAACGGCTGTAAGATGATGATGATTAACTTGGGGATCTTGTCTGAAACAATCGGTTTGCATCATCTGCCCATCATTTCCCACACCATCAACCATGGACAATCCATCCAATTGCATAGTCACTTCACACTTTACAGATTCGTCAACATTTAACATCACGCCTATAAGCCCCTAAGGCTTAGGCAGAGGTGACCTATCCATTAGTACACCCTCATTACGCCAGTTATTTGAAGTCCCATTTGATAGGAGGCGAGTCTACCGAGTAATTCCTGAGAACAAGTCATCCTACAAAGGGTGGGTTACAAAAATAAAAGAACAATTTCGTGGAATGTCAGTTTTATATAAGTATATTTAGTAATAATATTTTTGCAACTGGGGTAACCTATGGAACATTTTATTGATTACAAATATTAGGTACAGACAACGACCAATCAAACGATGCAAAACCAGTTTTTATGTGGATCTCTTATTGTAAGGGAACTCTATGCAAAGTGGGGCCGTGTTATACTGGAAGTGTATTATAGTTTGATGTGTCGCCATGTGTACGTCTATTTATACAAAAAGGGTAATTATCTTCATCAGTCATAAATATAAAATACACCAGTAAAAGATTTATCTACAACTTGGCAATTCAATAATAGTAAGGTTCTTAAGTTTCGAGTCTTTGGTCAACTGGGCCCACTCGACTGGACCCGCGGGATCAGTAAACCAAATCACATTTTGACTTGGTTGACAGGCTGTGGGTCCAGTAGACCAAGGCAGGCACATACATACCGCAGGTACAAACGACAATGATCTTTATTACGCGTTGAGATATGGTTCATATTCGGTATTTTTTTCCAGCAGTGGGATAATTTAGGCTAAGGCATAAAAATACAATAATATAGAGCCTATACCGTAGCATTTTTTCTGGTGAATGAAGACATAACATAACATCACGCGTGTAATCCCCGAAGGATTAGGCAGAGGTGTACCAATAGTACACCCACATTTCACAGTTATGTTTAAGTCCAATGTAATAGGGGGCGAGCCTATTGCCATCAACCGGGCACAATTTATCCAGACTCCGTGTATGTTACGTAGACTAAATTCCTGACGGAAAACCGCAAAAACACTTTTTCCGACCAGGGAATCGAACCCAGGAAGGACCTCATGCTCAGCAGTGGCGTTTGCGAACACAAGACAAAGTTAATGAAATTGCTGCGGATTATCGAAAGGCATAACGCGGCCTCGGCACAAGGGCGAAGAAGGAACATGGGTTGGTTTTAAGTCAGTAGAAGTCTGACACTCCCTTCCACTCTTCGCAAGAGCGCGGGAGGGGGGTCTATTTGATGATTTTCCACCAAAAAAAAAAAAAAGTTAATGAAATTGGACTCAAATATTCGATACTGTAAAACACAATTTAATAATGGAAACTTGATGGAAACCTTATAGACAACGGCTATATACGATCATTATCTCCATTATATTTGTACTTATTGAGGATATTATATTATTTACAAATAAAGTCAAAATCAGAACGACAACCTGCTTCCATACATTTTAACATTGATTACATTTAAGGTCATTTTAAATATCAATACAATTTAATTGTTGATCTTATTGTTTTGAAAATACAACTTTAAAACCGATGTAGGTATAATGTTTGCGTGGACATACTTAGTTTGATGTACATATTGCTTGGTTGACGGCTTCCTAAAGGGTTCGTTTACACCCTGTGTACTTACATAGGTACGTATCTATAGTCAAGTCAAAGTAATTACTTGAACTTAAGTAATTACCTATGCAAACATTTTTATGCAATGGGCAAGAATTTGAACTAAGTTAGAATCGTCAATGAAAGCAAACCTAAGAATTCTAACTTTTCACAGTTCTAACATCAAGGAATTACTAAACTACAGAGAAAAAAAAAACATGTCTTAAACAATGACTTTTACTCAAGTAATCACTATGACTTGTTAGATACGGGTGTTACACACCAATTTAAATAAACAAGTGAAGATTTCCAAAGTAAAATTACAATCGTTGACTATTGTCGTAATCGTGGGCAATGTGTAATACAACCTGTCAATGGCGAATTATAAAAATAATTAAATACAGTATTTAGCCGAAATAATGCATTTTCCAGTTACTTTTATAATATATAGCCACTTTCTCTTGCAATCAGAGTTTCTCTACATGTAACAATCGTAAAAAGTAAGTAAGCATAAAATATCATAAAGTAAAGTTTGATCTTACCATTCGCCGTACTATGTAAGCATATTTTAATTCGTCGAAGACATCCTAAGTATCTCCAATAAGTAAGTGTTTAGAAAGTACGTGGTGTATCACAAACTTTACGATAAACAACATTACATTGCGGTTTAAAAATAAATTGATCGTACAGGAGAGAGGCATTCATGAATTTGTTCCTGATCTACATTTACAGAAACACACAGATTGGTTACATTTCTAATTTTTTTTTGGTGTCTAAAACGACTAGACCAATGCCAAAAAATATTCATCAATAGGTAACTATAATGTTTACCAAAACCCTGAAAGAATGTAAAATATGTCTATTTAAAACAAACGCGCAAGGTGAACAACCTCACAAAATATTCTTTCCATATCCGACGTAACTGTTTCAATACAATCGCGTTTCTCATTTGCAAAGCAAAATACCGCGGCTTCTAAGACCCAGACAATAACATGGTGTAACCTAGATGATTCACGACGAACACTGTAGGTAGCACTTGTTTTTATGAAGCTCTACAGCCGAGACACTTTCGAGCGCTTGCAAAAAACGCAACTTTCACTTTCGCATCCCATTGCAAAACAAACATAACCTCGTTTTGACGTGGCGCGCCAAAATTAGGAAGATAACCCAGACCATTTAGCGGCTAGATAACCTTTTATGTGCTTAGCTCTCCTCAGTCTCCTCCAGGACCGGGAGACTAGTGTGCACGCAGTGTGGCGACGACCTCGACGTGAACGCAGACATCCAACATTCAACTTCGCGCTCGGAGCACACAAACTTCGCGGAGATTGTGTTGTCGTAGCCTTTCTGTCGCACAATGAAGCCACTGTTTGATTCGGCTTGTTCCACAGCTGTATTCCTCAAGTTTACCACGCCGATGGGCTTCGTAACTCTCTTCCTGGGATAGATCACCGCGAAATGTTCCAAAGAGGTTCTGTAGACGACGACCCTGACGTCCTGTCGCATCCCACCAGGACCCAAAAGCACCAAGAAACCAGACTTTACTTCACTTTCAATACTTTTTTTACTGAAACTTTTGCCGAAATTCTCACCACGACATGTGCTCGACATTATGTCCGTCGGCATTTTACTATTTTGATAACAATACGTTGTTCACATAACAATGTGCAATGTTATTGTTGGCGGGCGAACCGGTCGCTCGGAAACCGTCCTCCCTTACCGCACTCACAATAATACTGAAGAATTATTTTCCAAGCGGGGTCTATTTATAACCTCTGTGGCCCGAAGTGGTTCGGGTGATTTCGGTGGTGATCGTACTTTGCATTCACTTTGGAGGCAGTGGAGGCTCGACAGACCATGTAAGCCGACTAAACCTGGCAGGGTGTCTGGTCCAAAATGAGGCTCTATTTAGACAGAC
Organism: Diarsia dahlii; assembly: GCA_949775195.1. Classification (NCBI taxonomy): domain Eukaryota; kingdom Metazoa; phylum Arthropoda; class Insecta; order Lepidoptera; family Noctuidae; genus Diarsia; species Diarsia dahlii. The sequence continues at coordinate 19,797,030 of OX459197.1, read as the reverse complement.
GTTTTTGATATAGTCGGGTTAGAAAAGGGGTCGAATATTATCTGAGACGTGAATGTGAACCTTTATGACTGCATTGTTCTGTTCAGAATGTACTTCTCAATCCATTTCGCATCTCATTACAGAAGCGATTGTTATCGTTATGTATATATAGTTGTGTATCCCATTTACTTAACCATAATTAAATAATACGATTAGTGAATTAAGATTTTGTGAATTTTATGATCGGAGTGGCCAATTCGAGTTAGGGCATTTTACTTGTACTTAATTTAATTTGCAGAGGTCAAATTACCTATTGCTTTTCTTCTTCATATAAACTATTGTCTCAAAATACAGTGAGAGGATTAACGAGGAAAAGGAGCTAAGCTACTGTTGAAGATGGGTTGGGTTAACTTGGGTTACTAACCAGGCATAGGTTTGAGTAAAGACCTGCAGGGTAAATAATTATCATCCTGTCGACACTACTAGCTGATTCCCTATTTGGTCCAATGGTCGCAAGCGAACGTACGCGGGCAATAGCTAGTTCAGAAATAATTCTATATTATCTAGTTAATGTAAGCAAGTATACAAATATGAGCATTAACCTTACTTGAACTAAGTTCACATTTGAATGAGACGCTTACTTTATTCAAAGGAGATGGCTAAATGACTGCCTCCAGCAAGTATAGGATTCCCACACTGACTCGTAGTATTTAAACAATCAAACATTAATTATTTAGTGTTTAATAATTTCCTAGAAGTTGCATGAACTAAAGAAAAGCAAAAATTAAATCTCTCTTTTCATTGATATAAAATGGTGAAATACTCGTAATACAGCTGCTAGTTGCTATAGCAACTGCAAGCTAAGGATGGTCCATATCGCTTTTCAGAATGTTAAATCGAAGTAGTACTTATATCGATTCTTGATAACAGTTATTAAAACGATTTATTTACTTGAAACTAAGAAGTGGTAATCAGAGTTTTTGGTGGGAATCTATGGCGTGCAATTCAGTGTCTTGTTTAGTTCCTTGTGTTTTGAAAATGGGGTTGTTTGAAAGTGACTGTCGATTCTACCCAATTCAGCTTAATTAAATCCTAATCAAATAAAACAAGGGATAGCTTCGAATTATGGTTTTTCATTTAATCGTGCTACATATTTTGCGAAAATATGAACTGATGATTATTAAAAAGTAGTTCTATTTTTTTCTTTTTATCGTTTCGATTATTTTATTTCATCTCTAAAAAATGCACACGTCATAATGTCAGACGTCGTTTTAACGCTTTGCCGTTTATTTGTTCGTTGTGCTTTTATATTTTGAATTTCCACCCTCGCTTTGACCCTTTTGCTTCTCAACGCGGACTTGACTTGCAGTATAACCACGCAAAGACTGCGGCGGCATATCATCACTTCGTTGCCTGCTGCTCTACTTACTATCCTAACTGTAGATGACTCACCTTTTTTTTTGCGTTTGGGAAATCATCAAATAACTCCTCCCGCTCTTGGGCAGAGCGGAAGCGAGTGTCAGACTTCTACTGACTAAAAACCACCCATGTTCCTTCTTCGCCCTTATGCCGAGGCCGCGTTATCTCTTTCGATAATCCGCAGCCCCGACGGGCGTCGGCCCTTGCGGGCCCCTCCTTGCTGACATCTCTTTGAGGCGCGCGTGGAACACGAACGCGCCGTCGACACGGTCTATTACCGTCATAAGACGGCCGGACGGCGAGCTAGCCGATTACTCACCGTCCACACGCCCGCGTCTACGGTGGCCGGAAGCCATCACGTGGCCAACGACGCCCGGAGCTTCTCCCGCGGCGGCTGGGACGAGAGGTTCTCTCCCTCTCACGTTCCGCCACCTCCTTCGTTAGCATAACTGCTTCGCAGAAGGAGGCGATGGCGTCCCATTCCTTCTCGCCCCGGACCATGGCTTGCACCAGGACCGGACGTGAGAGGTCGCCGCGGCCGATTGCCACTACGAGAACACGGCGGGGCTCCGCCCAAGCAGGGCACACCTCCACAGTGTGCTCCACCGTGTCCTCCGGTCGATCCTCGCAGTGGAAGCATCCGGGCGCGTTCCTCCCGCCTGATTCGGTACAAGTACCTCCCGAAACATTCGTGTCCGTTGAGGACCTGCGTAAGACGGAAGGGGCGCCGTGGCTACTCTCTAGCCACTCCCCAAAGAGCCCTAGATGACTTACCTCAATTGTTAACCATCGTGGGTTAACTATTATGTGGGTTATTGAGGTGAGTCATCTACAGTTAGAATTATTCTAGAACTAATAAAATATAAGAAACGTCGAACAATTGTGACTTCCATTTATGGGGATGAAGACCTCAACTTTTAATTCAAAAAATATACTACGTGTATATTTATATTTTATATAAAAGCCAAACTACAAATAATCCTCTGGATGACATACTGTCATATTACTGCAGCTGTAATGTGGGGAACAGAACTCTGGGATGTTGCTGTCATGTAATGACAGTGATCTGGTATCTAGGATGGGCGAGAGACCAGAACACGTTATCCGCTCTGGCTTCATTTTTAGGTAAGAATAACAGAAAAGAATAAAGTCATTCACATTTTTGCTGTTTTATTTTCAATATTTTTTATGTTAAAAACTTTAGATTATTATTTTATCGATTCTGTTACACTTGAATTTTAATCCCATCTCTATAAAAATCAAACGTCAAACGTCATAATGTCAGATGTCGTTTGAACGCTTTGCCGTTTGCATGTTCGTTTGGATTTTTTATTTTGGATTTTCAATGACCCTCGCTCGCCTACTTACGGACCTCTTGCTACTCGACACAGACAGAACACCACCTATGAACATTGTCTGTGAAAACCGTCTTTATTTTACTCATTTGGATGAGTCCGTTAGGTTTTACAAGAGTAAAAACGCGGATGGGAGTAATTTTTGCGCGGATTGCAGAAAGGCCGTTGTATTACATTTTTAGGTGCAATTACCCCTTTGTGTATATTTACTAAAGTACCACGATGCGAAATCGGGGTGGCTCGTTTAGTCTATAATACAATTATATCAATTTCAATGCAGATACATCCAAATGCCTAAGTAAAAGTTCATAGCAATGACATTTGTTTGCAGTTTTATACGTATTGACGTAGGAGCTAAACGATTTTATTTTCAGGATTTTCAACTTACGACCAACTTCCGAAAGTGTTTTTTAAATGAAATACTAATATTCAGCTATTAAGCGTTGCATTTTGCTAGGTGCCATGTTTATACATGCTTGGTTCAGGCGTCCTAACTGAATTTAGCCATCTCCTTTACTAAAGTAAAAATCAAAGTTCCTTCAGCTTCGCCACTGCGATCTATATAGTTAGCGACGACGCACAGTGGATCGAAAATCGAATTTCGAAGACATTTAAATTCTTTTCGCTTTTTAAATTTTTTTTGCTTGTGATAAGCTTCTAATTACTCCAGCAGCTATGAATATATACAAGGAATATCATTTGATAGGTAAACTAAATTAAAAAAAAATTAAAATGAAAATTTTGTATGGCGTCAAAGTAATAAATCCATATATCTTCAAAACCATAGCCTCGCAAGATATATCCTTACAGATGACTGTTCTACAAATTATTTGTGATTTTTTGGTGTATTTTATATAACTCTGACTTCTGCGGTTTTTTTATAAAAAATATATACGTTATATAAAAAAATGGTTGAACTAAAACTTGTATTTACATCCAAACCAATGGGTTTATAAACTTGAAATTTTGCAGAGAGGTGTCTGTATTTTAGAGAAACACTACTGCATTATCCAAATTAGGAAGTATATTTAATGACATCTTTAAAAAAAAAAAGTGATAATTTAATTACGCATTCCAAGAACTCGATTTTAATACTGTATTGTATGATCGTTAACCTAATAGGAAATATCTAATTACCCAAATTATATAATAACCCTTCGATCAATAATAGTACTAGATTAAGCATCAGGAACAAAACTAAGTCGCTCAAGTGGCCACGTTTGCACACACGTAAACATCTACATAGCATCTTAGAAAAAAGTTCAATATTATTAACAACTTCAGATGATTATAAACCTTAACACTTAAACATAACGTTTAATTATCATTAGCAAAACATTTTAAATGTCGCTCCAAAGTAAAAAGTCATCAGTACAAAAATATTCATTCTAAAATGAAACCTAAACTCTAAGCAATACGGTTAAAAGCATTTTGTGTACAATGTCGTGCTTATTCTATTGCGGAACTAGCGTTCCCTGTTCAAGAACATGATACAATAGTTGGTGCGTTGTAGCAAACATTGGCCAAACAATTATAATATTCGCTGATTTAATTATTTGCTTGTTTAATTATGTTTAAATATTATGAAAAAGCACATAATGATATTAAATTACCGAAAAAAAGATATTCCTTCCAAAACCTTGGTGTTACAGTGGTTATTTACACAGTTTTTGAACGCATACTGCGGTATTTTGACGTCTTAATGTTGGCTATGATTGGACCATACTGATTTGAAATAAGACCACAAATACGTTTGTGGTCTTATATTTCGGGCCGTTTTTGAAGCGCTTATCGGGAATCTAGTACATTATTGATCGAAGTAATAACCTTAATTTTGATGACATAAATTGCTGTAATTAGTATCTCACTATTACTTTTATGACATCATTAAGGGTAGCTAAGCTAAATATTATAAAATTAAAGTTATTATTTACATTATAATATATACATAATAAAACTAACATATTTATACAATTAAGACTAAAAGTAAGTACCTACATACACAAATAAAACGACGACAATAGGACACTTACGCGTCAAAGTAATATATAATAGGTTAACGATCATACCAAATATCTACCTACCTAATTACCCAAATTATATAGTAACCTTAATTTTGATGACATAAATAATTGTAATTAGTATTTCACTATTAGTTTTATGACATTATTAAGGGTAGTTAAGCTAAATATTATAAAATTAAAGTTATAATTTACATTATAATATATACATACTACAAATAAAACTAACAATTTTATAAAAATAAGATTAAAAGTAAGTACCTACATATATGTATACAACGACGATATTAGGACACTTACGCGTCAAAGTACTCCTCCGCATCGCTGCCATGGAAACAAGTCTAGAAGACTGGCAGCATTGCCACGTTGAATGGCAATGCTAATTCTTTGGCCAAAGAGATAGCCAAGAATATAGGTACATACACTTAAATTAGTTTTCAGAATCTTCAACAATATCAGAATCAGAACCAGAATCTCTGAAGCTTAGCTACCCTTAATGATGTCATAAAAGTAATAGTGAGATACTAATTACAGCAATTTATGTCATCAAAATTAAGGTTATTATATAATTTGGGTAATTAGATATTTCCTATTAGGTTAACGATCATACAATACAGTATTAAAAACGAGTTCTTGGAATGCGTAAATAAATTATCACTTTTTTTTTTTAAAGATGTCATTAAATATACTTCTTAATTTGGATAATGCAGTAGTGTTTCTCTAAAATACAGACACCTCTCTGCAAAATTTCAAGTTTATAAACCCATTGGTTTGGATGTAAATACAAGTTATAGTTCAACCATTTTTTTTATATAACGTATATATTTTTTATAAAAAAACCGCAGAAGTCAGAGTTATATAAAATACACCAAAAAATCACAAATAATTTGTAAAACAGTCATCTGTAAGGATATATCTTGCGAGACTATGGTTTTGAAGATATTTGGATTTATTACTTTGACGCCATACAAAATTTTCATTTTAATTTTTTTTAAATTTAGTTTACCTATCAAATGATATTCCTTGTATATATTCATAGCTGCTGGAGTAATTAGAAGCTTATCACAAGCAAAAAAATTTTAAAAAGCGAAAAGAATTTAAATGTCTTCGAAATTCGATTTTCGATCCACTGTGCGACGCCTCGTTGGTCTAGTGGACGTGAGCGCTGTCCGTGGTCCGGTCCTGGGTTCGATTCCCAGATTGTGCAAAGTGTTATTGGGTTTTTCCATCAAGAATTATCCAGCAATAGACTCGTTCACTATTGGGGGGCGGGGGACTTAAACATAACTGGTGAAATGTGGGTGTTTGTGTGTGACTCTAACTCAGTGCACGTTTGCCTTACCTTTACCATTTTCGTTTATAAAATTACAAAAGTTTCATCCATATTATGATTCATAGTCATACTACGATCCATGTTATGATTCATATTAAGATCCATATTATGATTCATATTATGATCCATGTTATGATTAATAGTAAGATTCACATTATGATCCATGTTATGATTCATATTATGATCCATGTTATGATTAATAGTAAGATTCACATTATGATCCATGTTATGATTCATATTATGATCCATATTTATATTCATATTATGCTCCAAGGGTAATTGCTTTCGTTACAACTACCCTGATTGGTTCACTGCTGACATAATAGGTCATATTAAGAAGAAGGCTTTGTGGCACAAATCTTTTAAGAAGACTGGTTCAGTCAGTGATTATAATAAATTTTCCCACTACCGTTCTCTTGTCAAAGACAAAATCAGTACCGCATACCGTGATTATCAGAGTCGTACGGAGCAACAATTTGTCAAGGAACCGAGGTCTTTTTGGGGTTTTGTTGGACGCAAGCGATCGAAGCGAAGTACAACAAGGATTACTAGGAATAGTGAGCCGTTGCCAGAGCATGAGTGCGCTCAGGCGTTCGCTGATTATTTTCATTCCGTCTACGGGGCGGTGGCACCGCGGTTGGATGCGGCTGCCGCTGGGCAGGCGGCGCCCGAGCGCGGCGCTCGCGTTCACGTGGGACAGCTGACTCTCGGCGAGGTGAGTGCCGCGCTCGCGCGCCTCAAGCCCAAGCGTTCGGTTGGTCCAGACGGGGTGCCACCCTTCGTGGTTAGGGATTGTCGGACAGTACTGGCCCGGCCGCTCATGCATTTATTTAATTGTTATTTACGAGAATGCTCTTACCCGGACGGCTGGAAATTAACTAGGGTTACTCCAGTACCTAAGGGGGCCCCAAGCTCGGATGTTAACGGATATAGACCAGTAGCAGTACTGTCAGCTTTTGCTAAGGTCTTCGAGTCCGCGTTGTGTTCAACTATCCACTCGCAAGTAGCCTCACAGCTCAACGATGCGCAGCATGGTTTTCGGGCGGGCCGTAGCACTAATTCTAATTTAATGTGTTTTTTAAATCAGGCAACCACAGTGTTGGACTCGGAGACTGGTGCTCAACTGGATGTCGCTTACTTCGACTTCAGGAAGGCATTTGATAGTGTCGATAATGACATACTATTGAGTAAATTTGCGAGTGTGGGTTTTACCCCAGCTCTCTTGAAGTTCTTTGCTAGCTACTTAGGCAACCGCAAGCAAATAGTAGAATACGCAGGTTACATCTCGGACTCGTATTTCACCCTTACAGGAGTAAGTCAAGGGACAAATTTAGGGCCTTTAGAATTTATTATTATGGTTAATGACCTTCCTGAAGTCATTAAAGAAGCTAGCTGTTTATTATTTGCTGACGATCTCAAGCTATTCTTGCGTATCACAGACGAGTCGAGCTGCGAAATGCTCCAGCGGGACATTGATCGAGTGGTAGCTTGGAGTGAAGAAAATAAACTACACTTCAATGCGACGAAGTGTAATGTAATGTCAATCACGCGGGCCGTGGTACCCCGACGTCATGATTATCGTATGGACGGTCACATCATATCACGGGTGGAGTCAGTGCGTGATCTCGGGGTTACTTTCACTGGCGACCTTACGTTTCGGGTTCATGTAGTGCAGGTGTGCAAAAAAGCGTTTAGAAATCTTGGTTTTGTCATGCGGGAAACCCGTGACTTCACTAATATGGCAGCAGTGAAAGCACTTTACAATGCGTTGGTGCGAAGCAACTTGGAAACTAGTGCTATCATCTGGAATCCTTATGAGGTGAAGTATTCTCAGATGCTAGAAAAAATGCAAAATAAATTTACCCGATACCTGTACTTGAGGCAGTTTGGAGTCTACCCTTTCTACCCGCTTATGTATCCAACTCTCTTTGTAATAGGGATGGTTGGGTACTATAAGTTGGAGGTAAGGCGCAACCTAGCTCTTGCTAAATATGTTTTTATGGTTTTTCGAGGAATATTAAATAATCCGCAAATATTAGAATCGTTGGGATTACTCGTTCCAGACAGGAGGCTACGGTTGGGACCGAGGGAGGGGCTGTTTAGAGTTCCGGCAACGCGTACCAACTTATTAAAGTTTGCGCCTGTGATTCGTGCATTGAGAATACTGAATAGTGTGTCTCGGCGTTTGGACATATTTTCTTGTTCCTTGGCGGAATTCCAGAGGGAGACACTAAGTATGTTGTCCACTGTGTAACTGTGATAATTGGGATTGTAATTAATGACTACTTTTGTTAACTTGGGTCTTACCTGTCACAACAAATGTATGTGTAAATCAATAAATAAATAAATAAATAAATAAATATTATGATTCATATTATGACCCATGTTATGATTAATAGTAAGATTCACATTATGTAAAATTATGATCCATGTTATGATTCATATTATGATCCATATTATGACTCATATTTTTTATTTATTTAATATCACAATATGTTTAATATTAATATCCATATTATAATTCATATTATGATCTATGTTATGATTCATATAATGATCCATATTATGATTCATATTATGATTCATATTATGATCCATGTTATGATTCATATTGTGATTCACATTATGAGTATTATGACCCATGTTATGATCCATATGCCCTGCGCCTACCACAAGCATGTGCGTTTGGCGTGTGGTAAGCATGAGCTTCACCACGGACTTGCCTGCGAAAACTGGCTTAAACCCTGAACACCGTGCGTGTGGTTGGGAAAATTGTATCACGCGCAAACCCCGCGGCGCGGTTTTCGCATTATTCGTCTTGCTAGAAATTTTACCTGCGCAAGCTCGGCCTGTGCGTACTTGTCTGTGCGTGTGGTTGGGCGTTCAGTGTTCACACTTTATCTGATTTGATAACAATGACCAGACACTGCCTGGCTCCGGTCATTGCCGCCCGCTACGCTAGTGCATAAAATATTTGTTTCAAATAATCACGTTTCTTTGTGATATCCCATTTATAAACACAATTTAAATATTCCAAATATATAAGTTTTTAAACTGACATGGTCACTAACACTACTATTAATACTATTAACGGGATATTTACCATGTTTTCTTATTAGACATGGTAAATAACCCGTTAATAGTATTAATAGTAATTCCAAATATATTTAGGCCGTAAAGACGCACACTCTTTGACGAGATTTAAGAAAAATACGCCGCCGCGCCGTGTCATAATTATTCTGATGCCACATCAGTGGGTTTTTTCGAGTTATTCCGGTCTGATCCCCCAAACCGATCCACTGCCATTTCATTTGTTTATTCCTTTCTGATCCACTGTAATTTATCATTCCGTTCTGATCCGCTTTCTTTTTTTAATGGACACAAGTACAAGTAAAGTACAGTCAATCGAAAAACAGTACCGTTGTTAATGAAAAAATTAAAAATGATAGTAAAGTTCCATAAACTACCAGGAGAACAGAAGTAGGCATGAGGTATTGGAAATTGGAATCTTTAAATCAAATCTATATGCCTTTCTAATACTAGGCTTTTTTTTGTAGATGAGAAAAAAGGATAGCTAGTGAAGTCCCACAAACTACCAGGAGAACAGAAGTAGGAAAGAGGTATTGGAATCTTTAAATCAAATCTATTATTATTTCTTTCTAATGCCATGCAACTTTTTTTTTAAACCACCAGGAGGCCCGAATGGTGTATTATTAGTGTCACCATTGCATACTGTATGTTATTAGAAATCTCATTTATTAATCAAATCTATATACATTTCTATTAACATGCAGTATGCAATGGTGAGACTACTACTTCGCCATTCTGGCTTCCTGGTAGTTTGTAACACTTTGCTATATTATACTGGTTTCTCATCTCTAACAATAAAATTTGATTACAAGATTCCTATTTCCAATAAATACAATACCTCCTAGATATTTCTGTTCTCCTGGTAGTTTGTGGGACTTTACTATTCAGGTTTCCTATCTCCAACAAAAAAAAAGTGCAAGATATTAAAAAGGTATAACATAGATTTGATGATTCCAATTTTTGAAGTGAAAACTTCTATAGGGTCACGTGATGCTGATCGAAAAATCTTACGCTTTTTCGATCAGCATCACGTGACCCTGACGCGAGTTTGAAAGTTTTTACCCATACAAAAAAAAGTGCTCAGCGCCGCTATAGAAGTTTTCACTTCAAAAATTGGAATCTTAAAATCTTACGCTTTTTCGATCAGCATCACGTGACCCTGACGCGAGTTTGAAAGTTAATATTGAAGTTTTCACTTCTGCCGGCACTCCCGGAGTGCTCTTTTTTTTTTGGTGGGTGTAAAATCATCAAATGACCCCCCCTCCCCCCCCCGCTCTTGGGCAGAGCGAAGGGGAGTGTCAGACTTCTACTGAATAAAAACCGAACCCATGTTCCTTCTTTGCCCTTGTACCGAGGCCACGTCATCTAGTACTCTTCCTACTTCTGCTCTACTGGTAGTTTGTGGGACTTTACTACCTATTCTTTTTTTTTCAGGAAAAAAATATTTAAAAGGATTCTACTCATGAGTTAATAATAAAAAATAATAAAATAGACTGAGTGTTCCCTAAATACTAACAAACGAATTTACAATTAATTTATATATTATGAACATAATCTAATAGAACCTGTACAAATATTTTGTTGCTGACTGTCCTAAAAATGTGTCAGGGTATCCGATCAGATTTATAATCTTTTTCGGGGGATCAGACCGGAATAGAAAATAATTTATAATAAAACTGATCCCCTAGGGTATCCTTGGTTGCGGGGAATAAAAAAATGCAGGCATGTAAAATACATCGCATGTCCGGTCTAGTCGTAGTGTCAAAAGAGCCAGTTTCCAAGGAACACTTCCTTGGAAACTGGCTCTTTTGACACTACGACTTACATACACACAATTGAATTACACTAATTGAAATTATTGAAAACAGTATTTCTTAGCTAAGAATAATGAATGCCTAACCATACAAAAACGAATTACCTACTGCAAAATATGAACATACATAATGAATGATACACAAAATTCGGTACCTAAGCGTTCTTTCGAGAGTCGTTTTCTAAGTGATTTTTTAATACTTTTCAGACAAAAAAATTTTGAACCCGGTATTTGTGGGTGACATGTGTGAGCTTGTATTACAATTGGAGACTGTGGTTGAGAGGCCGAACTAATTGAGTAAGTAAGAAATTTGGTTTTAGAGGTGTTGAGGGTAAGAGTGTGAGAATTGAGCCAACTTAACGCAACGTCAAAGCCAAGCTGTGCGTGTTGCTCCAGTTGTGACCAGGAGTCCGCGATGAAGGTTATTGCGGTGTCATCTGCAAATGATATTATCTTGGCATTAACAATATTAAGTTCACACAGGTCATTGATAAAAATTAAGAAAAGAGTGGGGCCCAGTATGCTTCCTTGTGGTACCCCGTAATGAATAGGAAGCTCGTCGCTGTTGTGGCCATCGATTCTGACTCTCTGCGAACGATTTGAGAGGTAATTTTGAAAAAGATCAAGCTGTAGCCCCCTGACGCCAATTTTGTCAAGTTTGATTAAGAGTGTGGAAACCGGAACAGTGTCGAATGCTTTCGCGAGATCAAGGAATATTGTGAGGACCTTTTTATTTCTATTTAAATGATCTACCACAAAATTGGTTAGGTCATGAACTGCGTCACAGGTTGATTTGTTTTTGCGAAAACCGTATTGTTGTTGTGAAATTATCTTTAAATGCTCCAGGTAGCTAACCAATCTTTTGTTGATCAAGCGTTCAAGAACTTTGGATAAAGCACTTAGGACAGCTATAGGACGATAGTTATTCGGCAAGGTTCCGTCCCCCCCCTTGAAGATTGGATAAATTATTGCCTTTTTAAAAGAAGTTGGAAAAACAGCTGTTTCAAAGCAAATGTTGAAAATATGACATAAAACAGGCGCCAGGGTGAAAATATTCCACATATTTTAGTATTGTAGGGGATATGCCATCCCAACCCGTGGCCGCATCTGATCTTAGTGAATTTATGGTGGATATTATTTCTTCTGGATCAGTTTTATCCAAGACAAAGGATGAGCTTGGTGTAGAATTGTTTTGTGGGATTGGTGGTTGCTGTAAGGGCCTTGTATTTATAACATCATCTGCCAGTTTCTTGCCAATATTGACAAAGAAGGAATTCACTTTGTTACAAGACTGTGTGGGTGTGGGTGATGAGGATAGCAATTGTGTGGATGAGTGTGTAGTTTTTGTGGTGTTTGTTATTCGTTTTATGGTGTCCCAGAGTGATTTTGGGTTGTTGCTTGCTTTGTTGAGTTCTTCCGCATCAAAGAGCCTCTTCGTCTTTTTAAGAATTTTTGTGCAAAAGTTTCTGTATCGTTTATAGGTTGTTTCTAATGTTTTGTTATCCGGAGACTGTTTGAGGTTTATGTGCATGGCATCTCTGTTTCTCATGCACCGTAGTAAGCCGGGAGTTATCCAAGAATTTTCTTTTTTGTGGCTACTTTTTTAATATCAGTGTTTTCCTTAATGGCTGAAGTAAGTATTTTAATAAACATATCTGTAGCGGTGTTTGCGTCTGTAGAAGTGAAAATCGGGTCGAAGTCTATAGTTGTGATTGGTGCACCAAGTGCCTCATAATTATTTTTTAAGTAGAGTTAGTGGTGACAGGGCTACGTTTTCTGTTCAGACAAAGCAGTGAAGAACCATGGTCGGTAACCGTAGACTCATAGACGAATGTGAGTGCGGGTAAACTTGTTCTCAGAATAATATGGTCCAAGCAATTTTTGCCCCTTGTTGGGAGGGTATTTGCTGGGAGAAAACCATGGAAAGCGAGACAGTTCAGATACTCGTGGGACCGGATATCAAGAGATGAAGGTTTTATATCGAGATTTAGGTCACCCGCTATCACTACCGTTCCGACACTATTTAGCGATGGGAGTATGGTATTCAGAGCTGAGAGGAAGTTTTGTATGTTGTCGTTTGCCGGTGAGCGATAAATACCTACAGAGCAAAGCCACGTCAGGGTTAATCTTTATTAATAATCCCGAGGCGGATTGGTACAGATCTGGCTCCTTACACACCGCTAGAATTTCTGATTTAATATAGACCACGACGCCATCACTCTGGTTTTTGTGCTTCGTTGTTTTAAACACTGTATAATTTGGGAGTACCGGTAGAATTGAGTTACTGGAGCAAGACAGCCAACACTCGGTCAGGACTACTACGTCACAGTCAACTGAGATACGATGCATTCTAGGTTTATGAAGTTACAGTTTATGGATCGAATGTTTTGTGAGAAGACTTTCAGGTATTTGAATTATTCACACATTTACATTCGAAAGGAGTAATTATAATTAAACACATAGAAAAATAAAAATTGTCATCAAACCTACTTGTGTGGGTGTCCCCTTTTTTCCCCCTCGCTCTTGGGCAGAGCGGAAGGGAGTGTCAGACTTCTACTGACTAAAAACCAACCCATGTTCCTTCTTCGCCTTTGTGCCGAGGCCGCGTTATGCCATTACATCGAGATATAAGTACTAAGTACGTTAGTACTTATATCTCGATGTGCCATTACGATAATCCGCAGCCCCGACGGGTGTGTGGGTGTCCCCTCAAAGTCAATTTATTGTTAGAAAGATAGACACTTCCAAAGTGCTAAAATGTATGATGTCCCCCCCTCTAACTTTTAAAACATAAATGCTGTAGATCGCAAAGAAAACTTTCAACCAAAATTAACGAGATATAAATAGAAGTTTTTGAGATAAAGCACATTAAAAAAACCGCAAATATAACTTTGTCATTCATACAAACACTATGAAAAACAACATTATAATGATTTAAAGAACCCATAGACATTGAGGTATAATGAATGCCCAGGAATGCCCATAGATAGAACCATTACAATAAACATGCTGCCAGTGACAAGTCTGTCAAATAACAGTCATCTTTATTTAAAACACAAAAAGGTTTTCCTTGGGTTGCTGCTGTCTGACGTAAACCAACCGTGAGGGGACGTCATAGCGATCTAGGCGGACGTGGGACATTGACGTCACAGCAGCTGTCAGAACAACTTAGTTGTATTAATATCGACTTTAAATCCAAAGAAAACAGATTGAAACTACACATCGTATAAAACAGCAGTTTCATAAATTTTGAACGTGGCTACCTAGGTGTGAAAAAAAACTTTTTTTTTCTACAAAGGTATTGAGTAATCAAGCCAGAATGATGTAATTTAATTATTACGTGATAACCGTTTGTGCGTCGGTGTTCCTACCGCTCTGTGATACTGTATATCATAATTTCATAATCTCCCAGAGTCCCAGCCCTTGTCCCACTCAACTGAGGGTTTTCTGTGAAAAGATCCAAGAGGTGGCAGCACTGTGGTGAAAGGTCTAGTCATCTGCCAGAGCCAACATGATATTAGCGTCTTTTTAACCGACTTCTAACTAAAAAAACTTTTTACAAAAAATTAAACCGACTTCAAAAAAAAACAAAAAAGTCAAAAATAAATCAGTTTCTGAAGTCGGTGACTTTTGTTTGTTTGATTTCATTTTTTGCCACTGACTTCAGAAACTGATTAATTTTGACTTTTTTGTTTTTTTTTTGAAGTCGGTTTAATTTTTTGTAAAAAAGTTTTTATTTTTCACTTTTTAGTGGTTCACATGTTCATGGGTCAATATTGTTTTTTTTTTTGAGTTTTGTTGATTTTTCAAAAACCGCTGGTCCGATTTCGATAAAAAATATGGGACCATTTGGGAAGTATGTATACCCTTTCCAACAAAAAAAAAAGTTTCAAATCGGTTGGCAAGTGACGGAGTTATGCCCGAACAAACATAACGGGCATAACTCCGTGTCGTCAGTGAAAAATAAACTTTAGAAGAAAAATCAGTTTCTGAAGTCGGTGCCAAAAAAAATGAAATCAAAGAAACAAATGTCACCGACTTCAGAAACAGATTTTTCTTCTAAAGTTTATTTTTCACTTTTTTGTGTTTTTTTTAAGTCGGTTTTATTTTTTGTTAAAAAGTTTTTTACTAGGTGAATGCGTTTTTTTTTTACGTTTTTTGCCGATCAGTGTCAGGTTATATGATTCGCGACCGATACAAATGTGACTTTAATAAATTTAATAATGATTAAAATCACCAATACATCTCTCTCAGTTACTGAGAGCAGATTTTTGATGAAAAAGGCATTCAAAAAATTGAAAAGCAAAAAACAAGCACATTTCCATCACATTTCAAATTAAACAAAACTTGGAAGCAGGCGGGGTGCATTCTATTTTCATTTCATAATTAAATATTCAAATGAACCCCGTCTGCTTCTAAGTTTTGTTTAATTTGAAATGTGTTTGTTATTTACTTTTTTTTTATTTCCAACTTTTTAGTATTTTTGTGTTTGTTCTTTCGTTGGTCGCGTAAACTTCTTCGCAGATGATTTAACTTTTGTGTTTGTTTATAGGATTTTTCACTTTGAATTTCTTTTCAACATATAAGTTTAGTGTTATATATTTTGTAATCTCCTTTTAAAACGCTTCATTTTGATAACCTACTGGCCTACTCGGTGGATGGTAAAGGAAAAATCCGCGATTTGGCCCCCAAAATCCACAATTTTTTTTTTGTTTTTTAATTTTAATAATAAAATAGCTAGTTACACGTGCGCCATCAAGACGAATCTAACGACGTATATTTTATTCAAATCCTTTCATCCGTTTAGGAGTTATGAGGGAACAAAGAAACGGACATACAAACATACATATACAGCGGTTGGCAAAAAAGAGTAGAAAATCCGGGGGGCGCCACTGTGCTGCTCATATGGCAACCCGTTGTGACCGTATCGCGTAACAACCTATCGTCTTAATACTTTTATTACTATTTTTTTATACTTAAAATTTATTTATTGAACCAGAATTTATTCTCCTCATGTACCTTACCTCAAAAATAAATATATGTTAGTAGCACTGTTTTTTAAATTTTCTGGGATTAAAAAAAGGCGTAGAAATAATTATTGTACAATGATATTCAAATAAACAGATATGTTATACACAAAAACAAAACCACCGAAAAAAGTGTTCCGTGCAGCAGCGGCAGCACACATACACACTTTTCATTCATCTACATTCCACTACATGTCAAAATGATACAAAAGAGATAGCTCGATAAAACCAATAAGAAAAAAAGAGACAGATAGTGTTGTCAATTGCGCTTGAATGTAAACAAACATTATTCTGACCACCAATCACCGCATGTTGGGGTTGGGATCATAGACTAACAAATTTAACGAGACAGAAGGTACAAACCGAGTGTATTAAATTTGTACATGAGGTTTGTACCTATAACAACTAAAACGTTACCTATAAGGGTAGGGTAGGAGGCTAGGTAAGATGAGAAATAAAACGCAATGTAAAAGAAACAAAATATTTATTTTGTAATAAAAACAATCATCCACCTTCGAAAAGACTCAAGTTATTTCTTTTCTGCCTCCTACAGAGTTCTTTTATATCGGGATTCAATTATGATCCTTGTAGCCGGACCTCATTGGTTGGAAATACTTGGAAACCATAACGAAGAAAAGACAATAAATAGTTTAAACTCGCTGTTGTCATAAAGTAAACTATAATGATTAAATAATACAAGGTTTGAATAAAGGAAAGCAGAACTCTGGGGTAACGATGACTTTAATGCCCACTCGAACGTCCCGCATAGATATCTCACCTTTTTCAATATTCGCATCTGTATTTTTATTCTATGTTTGGAGTGCACGCGTCCTTGTCGTTCTCACTACAAAATGTATTTCCCATCTCTTTCTTTTTTTCTAACCTCCATGTGTCAGAATATTAGGAAAATAAAATGAAAAATATTAATAAATCGAAGTATATTGTGTATTTTACATGTGGTATGAGATCCCGTGTTTTTTATTAACTTTGGTATCGTAATTGGTACACTTTCTGAACACGCAAGATGGCATTATTACAATTTGTACCGTAATTCGTAGTAGCGTGTCACTCGTCGCCATGCATGATTCAGACTAAAGACAATACGACCCAATTGGGTCGTTTTCGAGTCTTCACGATTGCGCGCTTATAACATATCTGTTTACCTAGAATATCATTGTTATTGTAATTTATTCTAATAAATCTTCCAACTCTTTTTTGGGACGACCTTTTCTATGTTTTCCGGGTGTAGAAAATACGCCTTTGTTTCGATCTCCTTCCAGGACGACTCTTCTTATGGTGCTTACTGATTTACCTAAAGTGAATAAATAAATATACTATTAGGAATCAGAAGTGAAATACGTGAACAAAATAAACAATGTTTATTATCTTTTAAATTACACTTTTACAAAAATATCACAACAAACATTTTAAACAATAATCAAATAGAAATAGCACTAGCAAAATGGAATAATCAGTACACGAGCAAAAACATAAACCAAAAATAGCGAAGCACACGAAAATAGTCGGGTAGCAAGTCCTTTCCGAGCGCCGTCCAAGCAAAAAGTGACCGTTGCAACGCCGCTCGCCTCGTTTTATGAAGTTCTGTCGGTTGCCGCACGACGACCGTACGCTAACCGGACGGCTACTGGCCGATGGCGTGACTTTGAGCCAACACGGCCTCTCCTGACGCTCTGACGTCCTCGTCAGCTTCCAACAAGGCGGCTGAGTCTTCGCTGTCTCCTTGAAAGCGTGTCTCACAACGCCAGTGGGGCGTGCTGGCACCGTGGAGTGCCACGCACGACTGCGCCTGCAGGGCGCGCTGGCACCGTGGAGTGCCACGCACAACTGCGCCTGTAGGGCGCGCTGGCACCGTGGAGTGCCGCACACAACTGCGCCTGTTAGGGCGCGCTGGCACCGTGGAGTGCCGCACAACTGCGCCTGTAGGGCGCGCTGGCACCGTGGAGCGACGCGCTTAACACGTCAGTAGCGCGCTGGTAGCCTGGAGCGACGCGCTTAACACGTCAGCAGCGTGCTGGAAGCCTGGAGCGACGCGCTGTACACGCCAGTAGGGCGCGCAGTCGGCCTGCAGCGACGCGCTTAACACGTCAGTAGCGCGCTGGCAGCCTGGAGCGACGCGCTGTACATGCCAGTAGGGCGCGCAGTCGGCCTGCAGCGACGCGCTCAGCAACGCCAGTAGGGCGCGCAGTCGCCTTGCAGCGACGCGCTCAGCAACGCCAGTAGGGCGCGCAGTCGCCTTGCAGCGACGCGCTCAGCAACGCCAGTAGGGCGCGCAGTCGCCTTGCAGCGACACGCTCAGCAACGCCAGTAGGGCGCGCAGTCGCCTTGCAGCGACGCGCTCAGCAACGCCAGTAGGGCGCGCAGTCGCCTTGCAGCGACGCGCTCAGCAACGCCAGTAGGGCGCGCTCGCACCCTGCAGTGACGTGCACGTTCACGGCATCACTGTGGCAAAGCCCTGGCAACCACTGCTAAGGCCAAGCAGCGTTGCGTTGCATCCACGTCTACGTTGCGTTACTCTGCAAACAAACAAATTTACAACAGAATTTTGTTCCGCTCGATCACTCCTGACCAAACTTTAGTTCCATTGGGTGGCACCAAATTCGACTCTCATTAATTAAATCAAATGTACTGGAAATTATCGAAAATACAACACTCAACTACCTTGAGTCATATACCATAGTCGTTCACACCAACCTTAAAAATTCTATTGCAACAAAAACTGCTGAAATCATCGAGTAAAACCATTAACACCAAGGCTCTCTAACCGAGTAGTACAACAAGAGAGTAATCTCATTCATTAAGGGACATTCAAGTCGAGAATCAAATTCAAAGAAACATTCACCAAACAAAACTTGTCAGACAAGAATACCAATAGGCACATAGGGATGTATAAGCACATAGTTAGCATATCACACAGACTTCTTCCAAAACACTGTAGGCATAGGCTCCAAGTTTGCATACCCCTCAGATGTCGACTTCCACACACATTGTAGGCATAGGCTCCAAGTTTGCATACCCCTCAGATGTCGACTTCCACACACACTGTAGGCATAGGCTCCAAGTTTGCATACCCCTCAGATGTCGACTTCCACACACACACACTGTAGGCATAGGCTCCAAGTTTGCATACCCCTCAGATGTCGACTTCCACACACACTGTAGGCATAGGCTCCAAGTTTGCATACCCCTCAGTGGCTGTTGACATAGACACATTGTTGGCGTATCACACAGACTTTCACACACGCAGCTGAGGCCACGCGCTTGACCAAACCACACGTTCTTATGTAATGGTTACTCTGCAAAGAGACAAATCTACGACAGAATTTTGTTCCACTCGGTCACTCCTGACCAAACATCAATTAGGTCCCACTCTCGTTGATAAAATCAAACGTGGCTAAACTGGAAATTATCGAAAATACAACAATCAACCACCCTGGGTCATGTACCATTGTCGTTTAAATCAATCTTAAAAACATTATTGCGTCAAAAAAATGCCAGGTTCACAAATATCATCGAGTAAAACCACAGATCTATAACTAACTAGTAAACAAGTCGATCTCCCGTGTGTATCACTATTTGACTTCACTACGGTCTTTCCAGACCCTGACCTCAACCAGAGCTAAACGCACAACATACAACAAACACACCCACTGTCTACTCGAGTTTCCTCAAAAACCTTCAATTTTAATCGGACTACGACTACACAATAATTACTGATAATGTCTAACACAATACAGCCGATAGAATCTCTTAATTGGCTTACAACCACAACTTTACTTCATCAAAATCCTTATAATCATCAACTGATACGTAACTCATTGGCATCTTTCTTAGCCTATAATGTGTATTAGGCACCTTCTTTAATAAAGCAAAACTTATCAGACTTTACAGTGAACCTGATACGGCCTACGTCTTCACACGAAAACAAGTCAACTGATCATATTGCGTAGGGGTTTGCATTTACGCAGACCATGATTATTTGAGTTTGATGTGCCAACAACTGCAGTTTTGGGTTTCAAATATACGGAAAACAAGACTTTTGACTGTATTTTGCTTAGCATCAGATATACCACAAATCACAACGTTGCCCCACACCAGGAATTTTTCCTGTATCGTGGGTACCTTCACAAATATTTTAAACTCACATACACAAGTACCCGACTTTGAAAAAAAACTAACTAGGTCATACTTGTACTCATAACGTCATTATAGCACAGTGACCATATCGACTTCACGCGGACACAATGACCGAAATTCGTGTTTAAAATGAGTCCACGTGCTGTTATTGGTCAACCAATCGTTAAGCGACGTATTAGCACCACCATGTAAATAACCACCAATGCGTCCGAGGCATTGCCAATCACCCCAGTGACCTTATAAACACACACATAACATCACGCCTGCAATCCCCGAAGGGTTAGGCAGAGGTACCCAGTATACCCACATTTCGCCAGTTATGTTAAAACATAAGCTTAACCATATAAATAACCACCAATGCATCCGAGGCATTGCCAATCACCCCAGTGACCTTATAAACACACACATAACATCACGCCTGTAATCCCCGAAGGGTTAGGCAGAGGTACCCAGTATACCCACATTTCGCCAATTATGTTAAGACATAAGCTTAACCATGTAATAGGGGTGAGCCCATTGTCACCAACAGGGCACAAATCCAGAAAATAACACTTTGCCCGACCCGGGAATCGAACCCAGAGCCTTCAAGTGCAGTAGTCGCGCTTGCGACTACTAAACCAACGAAATATAAAAATGGTTCGATCTTACTTGTATCAGGAACGAAAGTAAATCAACAATCATGTCCGGAGATGCAGGGTTGGCATGTTTAAAACAAGTTGTTTAAAACATGTGTTTTAAACAGTGTTTAAAACAGTTCAAATAAAACATAGTTTTTTATTAGGTGTTTGAAAACATTGTTTAATTGCAAAAATAAATGAATACTAAGTAGTTATTTTTTTCCTTATTTCCTTTATTTAATCAACTTTAAACAATTTTTATAAAATAATTAAAGTGGCTTTTTAACTTGACATTTAAACAGTTTTTAATAGGTATTTAAAATCCTTAATCAAGAAATAGTTAACAATTTTTATTATAAAACGACCACGTACAATCATATTTGTTCGTTAGCAGATTAGACAACATTTATTATTTTTTATTTAGGTATTTAAAAACTGTGACAAGTTTTGCAGCTTTCTCGTTACCAAGTTTGTTTCGTACATCGGTTTGAATAAATCCAAAGGTTTTTGTGTTATTGTGAAATGAAAAATCAGAAAGAAAGTCCGCTCTATTCTCCATCGGTAAAGTCCCCTGGAGAATTCCCAGAACTTCCGTAATTCGTGAACGTGATTATTTAAAATATGTTTTGGGTATTCCCCTTATTTTAAGAGAAATTTAGGAGATTTCCCTACTAAAAATGAACGTAGGAACATCTATCTTCTATCTATCTATATAAATAAAAAGAGAAGTCCTGACTGACTGACTGACTGACTGACTCATCAACGCCCAGCCCAAACCGTTGGACCTAGAAAGCTGAAATTTTGCACAGAGGTTCCCTTTATAATGTAGACAAGGAATAAGGAAGGATTTTTCGAAATTCAACCCCTAAAGGTTAAAAATAGGGGATGAAAGTTTGTATGGAAAATCGTCATTTTCACGCGGGCGAAGCCGCTGGCAAAAGCTAGTACAGAATGTATTGAATTATGATAAATTTTTGTCATGCAGTTTTTCAAATAGTTTATAAGTGAAATATATCAGGCTTAATCAATTAAAAATGAATGATAACTAACTTAGGAAAAAAAACAAAAAAACACCTGTTTAAAACATTTTAAACTGTTTGTTTTATAAAATGTAAAAAAAACTGTTTTTTTTCCAACCCTGCGGAGATGTCATCTCAACCGCGAGGTCTCTCACGCGGCTCCTACGACGATCTCGTTCGCGCTTGGAACGGCGATCGGATCCCGAAACTTGCTACGTACGTGACCTTCCACTCCGCTTACGGTGGCTACGAGATCGCTTAGAACGCAAGGCACTAGTTTTTGAACGCGAACAACTCGATCTATCCATTGCTAACTACTACCCGCTTTTATCTAAAATTAAAAGCCTGAAAACTAGTTTTTAACTTGTGGACGAAGATATTCTTTATCCCACTTCTGATATTAGGAATCAGAAGTGAAATACGTGAACAAAATAAACAATGTTTATTATCTTATAAATTACACTTTTACAAAAATATCACAACAAACATTTTAAACAATAATCAAATAGAAATAGCACTAGCAAAATGGAATAATCAGTACACGAGCAAAAACATAAACCAAAAATAGCGAAGCACACGATAATAGTCGGGTAGCAAGTCCTTTCCGAGCGCCGTCCAAGCAAAAAGTGACCGTTGCAACGCCGCTCGCCTCGTTTTATGAAGTTCTGTCGGTTGCCGCACGACGACCGTACGCTAACCGGACGGCTACTGGCCGATGGCGTGACTTTGAGCCAACAATACATAAAAAAATGCATTTTGCTTTAATAAATAACAAATTAAAAATAATACATTTTTGGTACATTTGTAATTCTAATGATATAACAAACAGTTATCACCTTGAAATCACATTCAACAATAAAGTTATGTAGAAATCGAATTTAAATTCACATAGTGCACAGTACGCCACTCAAGTATCAACATTAATCTGACACGCTATACCAAGGTAATGTCAGACAAAATGTAAACATAACCTATGTGCTCGATGATTATTGTTCAAAATTCCACTTATTTCGTATGCAAGCAAGTCAAAACAGAATGGGGTTCATAAATGAACACTTAATTCATCTAAAAACAATAAAACAAACAGTTACATACCTGTCATTTCAGCGGTTCTTATGTAAACATCGTTGAGATCGGAGAGAATGGTTTTGGCCTCTTTTTCTGCCAAACATCGCCTATATACCTTATAAATTATCGCTCTGCCAGCACTTCGGATGGTTTTATTCATTTTGTATTACTCTACGTTGCTTTAATCACGTTTTTAGGGCACAATTATAAATTTAATAAACTTTCGAACTTTGTTTACACCAAACGTCATAAGTTTTTAATTGTTGCCAGCAAACAAAAAAATTAGTTCCTTTTCTAGACTTTTTTGCCAAGCTGTACATACACGTCAAACACATAACCCTCCTTTTGGGCTTCGCCGCAGTCGGGTAAAAACGTAAGTAAATTCGAAAATTACTCATTATTTTAAACTTGAACATGTAGTAGCTTTTTCTCACTAATAAATAAAATAAATAAAACAGTGCCTTGTCAAGTTTACTCGTAAGAGAAATGTCCTGCAAAATCCACTTCACGACAGATGATTATGAGTACCCGAAACATTTGGTATTCGATTTTTTTGTAGGTAGTAGGTACTAGGTATATCATAAAAAAGTTTAGACCTACATCACAACTATTAATTTTTCAGTCGGCCGGTCGAGCGCGGAAGAGTAGGTAAGTAAGTCATCAGAGGCAGCCGGTCAACTCCTCTCATATAACATATTTCACACTAAAAGCGCGTTAGGTTGGCTTTCAAGAATTCTGAATATAGAAAAAGTGACATGTAAAATAAACCTTATTAAAATGCTTCAAAACTCTGTTTAAAACGTTACAAAAAATCTGCTCTCCTCTTCGAGCCGGTCCGAGTCAACGGACCAGAAACCATGTCCATAGGCCACACAGGCACACACACATAAATGGCGTCGGGCGCGGACTTGGCGCGGGCGGCGAAATGCTGCGTCATATCCACGCCCGAGCCACGACATTCCGTGTATCCTAAATTATTATTGCGCTTTATTTCTGTGCACTTGGTACCTATAAAATTTGAATGGAATTGGGAGCCTTCCGCGCCCGATGCCATTTATGTGGGGCCTGTGCCTAACACTCCTAACAGTGCTTAAAGATGGCTTAAAGTCACTTTCAAAAAATAAACCAGTACCTACCTATAGATTTCTCACTTTATAAGGTTGATGTTCCAGGGTAGCCCGCGAAATTCAAATTTTCTTACGTTTTTAGCGATTTGCAGGTCAGTGCAAGGTTGTATGTTAGTGAAAATATGATTTGCGGGTGTAAGACGAACTTGGATGGTTGTAATGATAATTTTCATCAAAATCATCATTACAACCTTCCAAGTTCATGTAACTGTCAAGAATGAGTATTTCATCAAAAGGTCATTCTTGAGAGTTACACGAACTTGGTGGCTTGTAATGATGATTTTGATGATTATAATTCTGTAACTGCTTAAGAGGCCTTGTACAGACAAGACTTGCGGAACTTTAGGCAATTTCTATGTTTGTGTGCAGCGATAACACCGACGAACGCACACACGGGCATTTCGAGCGTTGAACTACGGTTGAAAAATTTGATCATTTAGACGATTATTATTTTAGGTGACATAATTTTATAGTAATTAAGTACGCGCGTACGGCTTTGAAATAACGTCTGGAATGTGTGTTGTGTGTATAGGTACAGTATATCAATCAACATAAAAATGGTTCAATTAGGTGTTAGATGAATTAAAATCAAAAATTATGATATCTACTATTTTAATCACAGATTTTAATATTTGCTGTAAATTGGTTGTGAAAGCACTTTAACACGTCAAAAATAAATAATGTTTCCGTCTCTTTTTAACCGACTTCTAAAAAGGAAGTAGGTTCTCTATTCGTAGGTTTTTTTATGTGTGTCCGCGCATATCTCCGACAAGTGTGGACCGATTTTCAAAATTATTTTTTTGTTTGGAAAGGTATACTCCCAAGGTGGTCCCATTGTCACCAAGTCAGTTTCTGATGATGGGAACTCTGAGAAATTGAGGGCAACCCTCGAATATCATAGGCGCACATAACGTTTTCCATACATTTACAGAAGCTGTTCAAGTATTTCCGTCTGATAATCATAATTTCATGTGGCTGCGCTGATGACGGAAGGTGCAACTCCTCAACGGTCAGGACTTAAAAGAAAATTCCTTCAAACTTACACGTACTTATGGATCGATAGTTGTATTCTTTCAGGCTATTAGGTTGAACTGATGATAGACGGTAAATCTCATTAACCGACTTAAAAAAAAGGAGGTTCTCAATTCGTCGGCTAGGAAAATTTTAGGTTTCTCCGTCATTAGTGTCGTTTTCATGGTTTTTGGGGTCGCTGATTACGAAAATGAGGTCAAAATGAAAATCCAAGATGGCGGTCAGGAAATTTTTTGGGTTCCGTCATGGGTGTCGTTTTCATGGTTTTTGGGGTCGCTGATTACGAAAATGAGGTCAAAATGAAAATCAAGATGGCGCCGACGAAAATTTTTGGTTTTTCCGTCATGGGTGTCGCTTTCATGGCTATAGGGGTCGCTGATTACGAAAATGAGGTCAAAATGAAAATCCAAGATGGCGGTCAGGATTTTTTTTGGTTTTTCCGTCATTGGTGTCGTTTTCATAGTTTTTGGGGTCGCTGATTACGAAAATGAAGCCAAAATGAAAATCCAAGATGGCGGCCAGGAACATTTTTGGTTTTTCCGACATGGGTGTCGTTTTCATGGTTTTCGGGGTCGCTGATTACGAAAATGAAACCAAAATGAAAATCCAAGATGGCGGCCAGGAAAATTTTTGGTTTTTCCGTCATGGGTGTCGTTTTCATGGTTTTCGGGGTCGCTGATAACGAAAATGAAGCCAAAATGAAAATCCAAGATGGCGGCCAGGAAAATTTTTGGATTTTCCGTCATGGGTGTCGTTTTCATTGTTTTTGAGGTCGCTGATTACGAATATGAAGCCAAAATGAAAATCCAAGATGGCGGCCAGGAACATTTTTTGGTTTTTCCGTCATGGGTGTCGTTTTCATGGTTTTCGGGGTCGCTGATTACGAAAATGAGATCAAAATTAAAATCCAAGATGGCGGCTAGGAAAATTTTTGGTTTTTCCGTCATGGGTGTCGTTTTCATTGTTTTTGAGGTAGCTGATTACGAAAATGAGACCAAAATTAAAATCCTAAATGGCGGCTAGGAAAATTTTAGGTTTTTCCGTCATGGGTGTCGTTTTCATGGTTTTTGGGGTCACCGACTACGAAAATAAGGTCAAAATGAAAATCCAAGATGATGCTGACGAAATTTTTAGTTTTTCCGTCATGGGTGTCGTTTTCATGGTTTTCGGGGTCGCTGATTACGAAAATGAGCTCAAAATTTAGTAATACATAAAATGGGTTTGTTAAACATGAAATCGAAATAAATATTAATAAGTTATACTAGACAAAATGTAAAATAACTGTCATGAAAAGAAAAACATAGAATTATAGGCATTGTCATTAAAATAGTCCGTTAGCCGTTATCACGTTTCCACCGGGCACCACGTGGAGGTGGACTGACACCCAGCGTTTTTTTTTGGTTGTTGTTTTTCATTGATTTTTATACACAATGTTCAAATCAGATTTTAAGTATTATACGTGATGATGAAGGGAAAAAAATATTTGATTTTTTGTTAGGTTTTGTGTTTGTTTTGGTTGTTCTTTTTTCCATTGATTTTTAAACACAATGTTCAAATCAGATTTTAAGCATTATACATGATGAAGGAAAAAAAAACATGATTTTTTGTTAGGTTTTGTGCTTTCGAGGTCAAGAATCTCGATCACGCCTGAAGGAATGCTGGCTTATCTTGTAAAAACAAAGGTCATTGGCCGTATGCAGCATGTAGACTTTGACCCCAGATAGATATGATTATTTCTTTTAAATTTTTATACTTTTTAGTTTTTTACGTTTAATCATTTTGTTTGTTTCGTTTTTTTTAATGTATTTTTTTAATCAAATTTGTTGGAATTCAAAATTATGAGCAATGGCCGGTAAGTAATCTGGGAGTGGTCTCTCCTCAAATGATTCAACTAAATCTTTCAATCTTGCTGATGTTTGCCTATATCTTGGCTGACTAGTTGTGTGTGATCCACGAGACAAAATTTGCTCCAGTTTCAGCTCTGTCAGGCTTTGCTGCCGACGAAGTTCATCCAAAAACTTCCATATAGATGGGTGATGAGCCGTTAGAAGTGACGAGAATCCCCTGTGAAAGTCTTCAACGGAGTTGTTCGTTCGAGGAATTTCCTGAAGAAATGCATCAAAAGTATTCCAAAGATCAATAGGAAATCTAGGAGCTCACCTGCCCCGTCTTTCCAACCTTCCGATCCAGTTATCTTCAAAATAATCAACGACTTGTCGGAGGAGGCCAGAATGCACAAAATAAAACTGAGATTCGAGCAGTTCGTCAAAAGCGTTGATAACTTGTTCTGATGGAACATACGCTAAAGCACATAATTGGCGAATATGCAATGCGTAATCAGGGGTGTGTAGTGTACTCAGTTTTAATTAACAAAAAATCAAATATTTTCTTCCCTTCATCACGTATAATACTTAAAATCTGATTTGAACATTGTGTATAAAAATCAATGAAAAAAAACAACCAAAAAAAAACGCTGGGTGTCAGTCCACCTCCACGTGGTGCCCGGTGGAAACGTGATAAAGGCTAACGGACTATTTGAATGACAATGCCTATAATTCCATTTTTTTCCTGTTCATGTTAATTAACATTTTGTCTAGTATCACTAAATTAATATTAATTTCGATTTCATGTTAAACAAACCCGTTTTATGTATTACAAAATTTTGAGCTCATTTTCGTGATAAGCGACCACGAAAACCATTAAAACGACACCCATGACGGAAAAACCAAAAATTTCGTCGGCGCCATCTTGGATTTTCATTTTGACCTTATTTTCGTAGTCGGCGACCCCAAAAACCATGAAACCCATGACGGAAAAACCAAAAATTTCGTCGGCGCCATCTTGGATTTTTATTTTGACCTTATTTTCGTAGTCGGCGACCCCAAAAACCATGAAAACGACACCCATGACGGAAAAACTAAAAAAAATCCTGGCCGCCATCTTGGATTTTCATTTTGGCTTCATTTTCGTAATCAGCGACCCCGAAAACCATGAAAACGACACCCATGACGGAAAAACCAAAAATTTTCGTCGGCGCCATCTTGATTTTCATTTTGACCTTATTTTCGTAATCAGCGACCCCAAAAACCATCAAAACGACACCCATGACAGACAAACCAAAAAATTTCCTGGCTGCCATCTTGGATTTTCATTTTGACCTCATTTTCGTAATCAGCGACCCCAAAAACCATCCAAACGACACCCATGACGGAAAAACCAAAAATTTTCCTGGCCGCCATCTTGGATTTTCATTTTGACCTCATTTTCGTAATCAGCGACCCCAAAAACCATGAAAACGACACCCATGACGAAAAAACCAAAAATTTTCCTGGCCGCCATCTTGAATTTTCATTTTGACCTCATTTTCGTAATCAGCGACCCCAAAAAACATGAAAACGACACCCATGACGAAAAACCAAAAAAAATCCTGACCGCCATCTTGAATTTTCATTTTGACCTCATTTTCGTAATCAGCGACCCCAAAAACCATGAAAACGACACCCATGACGGAAAAACCTAAAATTTTCCTAGCCGACGAATTGAGAACCTCCTTTTTTTTAAGTCGGTTAATGAGATGTACCGTCTATCATCAGTTCAACCTAATAGCCTGAAAGAATACAACTATCGATCCATAAGTACGTATAATTTTGAAGGAATTTTCTTTCAAGTCCTGACCGTTGAGGAGTTGTGCAACTCCTCAACGGTCAGGACTTGAAAGAAAATTCCTCCTTCCGTCATCAGCGCAGCCTCATGAAATTATGATTATCAGACGCAAATACTTGAACAGCTTCTGAAAATGTATGGATAACGTTATGTGCGCCTATGACATTCGAGGGTTGCCCTCAATTTCTCAGAGCTCCCATCATCAGAAACTGACTTGGTGACAATGGGATCACCTCGGGAGTATACCCTTTCCAAGACAAAAAGAATTTTGAAAATCAGTCCACAATTGACGGAGAT
The DNA here is from genome assembly GCA_949775195.1 of Diarsia dahlii. Taxonomy (NCBI): domain Eukaryota; kingdom Metazoa; phylum Arthropoda; class Insecta; order Lepidoptera; family Noctuidae; genus Diarsia; species Diarsia dahlii. Next base: position 19,768,015 of record OX459197.1, on the reverse strand, counting down.
ATTCGCGGACATACAAACACGAATAGAGAACCTCCTCTTTTTTGGAGGTCGGTTAAAAATATATATCGAAGTACAATCGACAATAACAATCGATCTTGAAATTCGAATTCGATTTGAAGATGAAAAAAATTTTAGCAATCTTTACAAACTAGCAAAAAAAACATGTTTGATCAAAATTAATAAGTGTATCAAATTGTGGTAATCGGCTTACAATCTCGAAAATATGTGTACGAAAAACACGGGAGCGTTTGTGACACAAAGCGATACGTCCGTCCCTTGGCAGTGGCCGATACGTACTGGCGAGATAGAGTTTGCGCGGTCGATAATATAGTTAACTTTGGATTCAATTTACGAAATGAAATTATAGTTTATTGATAAAATAAAAATACGATTCTATTAGAAGGTTACCTTAAAATTAATACGTAGTTTTTGAATTTTCTCTAAAGTGATTCTAAGGTATAGAAAAAAAATCTTAAATGTCGAGACATTTTGTAAAAATTGCGATGTTTTAACATTTTTTTTCTGCTATTTTTTGTATTGAAGTCGAAAATGTGACTCCTTGGTACACCAGTAGACCATATGGTGATGTTATTTATATTTTTTTTAATGTTTAGAATCGTTTGTAGTGTTATGTTCGGCTAAGCCAAACGTAACTCGATCGGTATTTTTGCGGAAAAGGGCTTTTGAATACGGGTGATTACCATTAATATAAACATTATTTTGAAAATTCTTGTTCACTATTCACCAGAAAAAGAACTCGTCTCTTATAATAGCCAAAAGGAAGCTTCAAATTCTTCATAGATTTCCCACACGAACCGATCAAAATTGATCAAAATGAGATGATTTCGTGGAAGGAGCCTTAAGTCTTACAGCCGCGAATCATATTTTCACTAAAGCCTGCAATACATGATGGCCGAGCTTAGACCAACGCGATCCTAGACAAATTGACACAAGGCAAGCGCTACTGCCTAGACGTTCGGCAAGTTTGAAGGAAGCCAATGCAAATGGCTAATGTAGACGAGCTTTGAAGAGACCGAAGAGACGCCCACACGTTGGGCGCTGTCAGTTCTTATTGTGCATTGAAACAATATGTACGACGACGTCTTGCTATATGTATTGCTGTATGTTTAAAAAAAAATCAAAATCAAAATTATTTATTTGCAAGAAAATACATAAAAATAACAAGGAAAGATCTTATGTCCCAAAAGTCAATGTATACTGCCTGCATGCAAGCGTGCAAATTATTTCCTTACAATTATTTGTGTCAAATTATCATGCAATTATAGAAACATTATTAAATTATTATAACATCAATCATTCATATTCAATTATCATTAACATTATTTTTTAAGTTCCATAAATATGAACCAGTTTTTAGGATTCCAAATAACTGGTTCATTCTGGTAAAACTACAAAAACTTAAATACATCGTAGCATTCATAGAAAGCGACAATTTGTACGCGTGCCTACGATGGACGATGGATGAACGCTTTGGAATGGGCAACTACAGTACAATCACGAGTTATTATGCCTTGTGACTGGGACTGTAGCTTAGTTTATTTAGCTTCAGTAGTTTACTGCCGCACTCGGAGAGCTTCAGTGGTTGCTTGGGAAGTCGCTTGGTAAAGGTTTTTGGCAGTTTTGTCATACAAAAGTATGTCAGGCCTTTGCTGGGTGGCGGCTTGAGTAATCGTTGGATATCTCTGAGTGCCGCAGTTAGTTTAATTCGACTATTCAAAAGTGCCTGTAACGGCCTACTTGAAATAAATGCTTTGACTTTGACTTTGACGTCAACCGCATAATAGCGCTCGGACAAACATGTGAACACCATTGGCCGAGCGCGTGCAAGTGCCTTTGATTTGTGCAGAAAAACTGACACCGCTCCGAAGTGAGGCAAGTGATCGCGAGCGACTGCAAGTTATGACAAGCTACGCCAAATGAGGTCTATACACGTTGGCGCTCGTCTTCACTCGACCAACTAGGCGAGTGACACCGAGCGATAGCAAGACAAGGCAAATGTACCGTCTACATGTAGGTATTGGCCTTCACTCGACAACGCTCGGCCAACATGTATTGCACAACCTAGCACTGGCCTGCAAATCGTTAAAAACGTAAGAAAATTTGAATTTCGCGGGCTACCCTGGAAGATCCACCTTAACAGTGACGCCACACAATGCGGTGAGGTGCGGCGCCGGAGCGGTGCTGCAACGTCATCCAACATACTAATCACTATGTCATATCAAACGATGCGTTGCGGCTCCGTGCGGCGTCGCACCGGGTGGGCTATAATGTACGTAGTACATTATACCTCAATGGCTTTATTAGGGGATCGGACAAAAAAAAACTAATTAGTCCTTCAGATAGATTTTCAAAAAATATTAACCACGTATTTTTTCTTTTTTCACGTAAACAAAAAATGAAGACGATACAGTGCTTCGAAAACTCGTGTGACGTCATAAGATAGTACATTTTGTACCTTCAATAATTGACGTTTCAATCCCCACTCCATGATCTTTGACGCGCTTTTATTGTTTTGATAAAACAAAAAACACGTATTCAATATTTTTCGATAATCTAACTGACGGACTAAACAGAATCATATTTTTTTGAGTCAGTCCGATCCCGCACTGACATGAAAGACGATTAAGAAATAAAGAACCACTGAGCTCAGATCGCTGTTTTATGGTCCACGCGTTAAAATAATTGAGCTAAGGTGCTCCAAAAAAAATCGAGAAATGAGCTACTCTGTCGTTATCAAAGACTAACAAAACAATTTTATGCGGCCCCGCGAATCGTATTGAAAAGCCGCGTCCCCAAACGTTCCTGTTAAGGCGCGTCCCCACTAAGAGCCGCACACCCGTGCGACCCTGATGGGGACGCGCCTTTAGGCCGGGTGGCTCAGGCCCCGTCCACACTCACTAGGCACGGCCGTGCGGCCCTAGTGGATACGGTGGATGTTCACGGTAGCCCGCGAAATTCAAATTTTCTTATGTTTTTAGCGATTTGCAGGCTAGTGCTAGGTTGTATGTTAGTGAAAATATGATACGCGGCTGTAAGACGTATGCAGTTACAGAATTATAATCATCAAAATCATCATTACAACCCTCAAAGTTCATGTAACTCTCAAGAATGACCTTTTGATGAAATACTCATTCTTGACAGTTACACTTGGTTACACTACTTGACTCATTCGTGCCGCGGGTTCGATCCCCGCACGGAACAAGTATTTGTATGACCAACAGATAGTTGTTCCGGGTCTGGGTATTTGTGTATGTGAGTTTAAATGTTTGTAAACGCACCCACGATACAGGAGAAATTCCTAGTGTGGGGCAAAGTTTTTATAAAAAAAAAAATTAAGTTCAAACCAATCTCTTTTCCAGTTCAAAGTTTAAAAACTCTATGGCCTTGCTTCCATGCCTCGACCATAGACCACAGACGGCATAGACTAGCTACTTAGCTAGTCTTCTAGCTAGCCACTGGCCACTGCAATGTCTGTCATTGACTGTCATTATTACTCAGTGCTGCCAACGTAGTGGATTTTCCACTAAATCTGGTGGTTTTGACTTACCTTTTAGCGGACAATTATCGGTTTTAGTGGCTAGTGGATTTATCTAGTGGAATGAATTGATATCAAAGAGTCGTATCAATCGGAGATTAACGATGATACGGACGGGAACGACTCATCTGAAGATAACTTAATAATATAATTTGATTGACATCTTAAAAAAAAATACATGTTTTTTGTATTTTGTTCTTCCACAAAAGCCATTACGTAATAGAGAGTTGAAGTATTTTGTTTCATAATTTATGTAATTTTAATGTTATTGCATTAACCTTTTGAGCGCCACAGTCACATAAAAACGACAAGCCGAACAAGCAAAAAAGTGCCTTTACATTTTGGCTTGTCGTCTTGCTTGACTGTGGCGGTCAAAAGGTTAATAAACGTTTTTAAAAATAACGTTTAAAAAAAAAGCGAAGACCACAAATCTGCCAGAAATAAAGTTAGCGGATTTAGCGAGGTCGATTCTGGTGGTGGGCTTGATCCTTTGTTGACAACACTGTACATTACTGCATTTTATGCAAAAAAAAATGTCCATTGTCCATTATTCATTCAATCTCCGTTAAGACTAAGAGTACCTATTAGTGTTCTGTGCTTGTCTCCTTCTTCAAAGTCTCCTTGCCTTGGCGTTGCGTGCGCGTTGGTTTTGTTCAACGTGGTTATTTTTGTTCCTGGCTTGTTCGTTTTTGTGAAATTTCTCTTCGTTCGTTTTAATAATAATGTTATTAATTGGTTGTCGCTAGGCTATGTGGTTTTTCGATTATGTCTTTTGTGATAGCATTAGCAGTGAATTTTTTACAGCTAGAAGCATCGAGTCGCTAAGGAACAAAAACTATTGTAAAGCGTTGTTTAAACTTTTCTCGTTTATTTAATCGTAAAGTAACAGCTATCGGTGATTAGAGAATAGTAGGTACACACAAAGATGTCGTGTGTGTCCGAAAGCATGTTTCTTTGTACCATTGTATGAAATTCGATCCGTCTGCTGGGTAGACATCTTACACCGTATTAATGATGATTACATTGACGGTTACCTACCTAAAATGACTGGGAATTATTTAATTCCAGAACAGCTGTAGTTCTAAAATAAAGAAATGGTACTTAATTTAGTTGTTTGATACTCAACAAAAAAAAAAAAGAATTGTATTCGTGGATGTGTTTGGAAAGGCGTCTTAAAATGTCATTTGTTACATCAATGCAAAATGTCGAATTCTGGTAATAACTGGTTCGGTAGTATATATTGCTTACTCAGAAGGTCATCTTGAGCTGCAAGCTTTGAATGTTTTATAGTAAGACTAGCTGATGCCCGCGGCTTCATCCGCGTGGATGTCGTTCAAACACAACAGTTTATCGAGTCCTATGAATGCTTTGACACTCTGCTGGTGACAAATTCCACAACTTGGTTGCTTCCCCATTGCGAACCCTAGATGCATGGCTATGCATACCACAATAAGTTATTTGGTTATAGTATATTTGAATTGTACATCACATCTGTAGACATGGAGGTCATACGTCTCTCTTTGTTGGAGAACTTGAACCTCTACATTATCTATAATATCCTGTGTTTCGTACATAGGACAGTCATCAACATCAAGTAGAGAGATGGTCGTCACATTCAATCCATCTGCTGCACAGTCATAAACATACAACGCTAACATACTTGGTGTGATTATAACTATAACCAACATAACTGAGAACATCATATTCTTGATGAACTTCATTATTGCGATCCACAACAACACTCAAATCCACAAAAAAGCTATTTAAAAACACTTGATAAAAATGATGATTTATAAACCAATTAGTAGAAAATTTTTGTTGTATCTTCAAATGTTGTTTTTTCCAGTATTATACTAATTCCATGATAATTGTAAAAATAGTTCATATCACTTTTTAAGTCGTCTTATGACTTTATCTAACCCTAGTTATCAAATACAAATACAAATACAAATCATTTATTTGCATAAAACAGGTAGTGAGGATGTTACAAACGTTTTTATGGTTCACTGTATTATAACCATACGAGGTGTGCAAATATATTGTTAAGAATTTATGACAGAATCAAAATCAGATTTCATTAAATTACTATGTCATTCAAAATATAAAAAAAAATGAAATAGTAATGTTAAATAATAATTAATATAAGTAAATGTCATGGAAATTAATAATGTCATAGTAATTTTAATATTCGTCACATTTAGTCAATTTACAAATAAATTCTATAATTAAAATACAATGTCGGTATCTTCTAAATATTCTTTTACATTATAATAACACTTTTTTATTAGGAAAGTGTGTAATTTCTTTTTAAATAAAGGGGTAGGCAACTTCCTAATGTCATCGGGCAGTTTGTTATAAATCAGTGATGCCATACAAATTATACTTTTATTGAGTAGTGCCGTTTCCCCATATGGTATTTCTACATCCAACTTTTTTTTTGTCACGTAATTCTCTGTAATAGCTATTAAAGGCAGTCTTATAACAGCTTGGATTCGATTTCACAAATATATTTAATTCGTATATGTACAGGGAAGGTAATGTAAGAATTTTTAAATCTTTAAAGTAAGGTTGACAACTTGTAGTATTATCTAGATGGCACATAGCTCTAATACATTTCTTTTGGGCTTTGAATACAAATTCCTTGTCTACCGAGTTGCCCCAAAATATTACTCCATATCTTAATATCGGTGCTACAAGTCCGTGATATGCTGTTAAGACGGCTTCTTTGTTAACAATTTTTGAAAGTTTGTAGAGAGCGAATGAGGATTTGTTAATTCTTTTAGAGAGATTATTTAAATGTGTTTTCCATGAAAAATTATGATCTATATCAATTCCCAGGAATTTAGTGCTTGTTACAGACTGTACTATCTGTCCGTCGTAATTAACATTACTTTTAGGTTGGATTCTTTGGTAAAAGTGCATTATTTTGGTTTTGTCCATATTTATTTTAAGATTATTTTTAATTAACCATTGAATTATTGTGTTAAGTGTTTTATTTATTTCATATTCATAATCATTTTGTTTGTCAAATTTTATAACTACTGTGCTATCGTCCGCAAACAGGACCATTGGTTGCTCGACGTGTCTAGGGAGATCATTAATGTATACTAGGAAGAATAGGGGACCCAGAACAGTACCTTGTGGGACTCCCAATTCAATAGTTCTGGTGTGGGATCTATATTTGATCTCCTTACGTGTCCTCTGGCATATTTGTGTAATTTCTGTTACTTGCTTTCTGTTAGAAATATATGAAGCAATTAGGTCGAGCGCTTTACCTCTTATCCCGTACAAGTATAATTTTCGAAGCAATACTTTCACCCTACCACTATGATATCCTTACTTGTTAGAGTACTTATTATATGGTTTCTTAGAACTAGATGATACGGGAGCATTGGGTACTACTACATTACTATCATGATTGTTAACTGGAGATGTTAAAGGAATGTTTTCAGGGTTTAATATGGGGTACAAAATTTGCTTGGAGTGGTCACTATCTACATGATGATGAGTTGAGGTTGAAGATACCATCTCAACATCATCATACTTAGGTGGAGAAGTCTTGGGATTCTGTTGACTATACTTCCATACTCAATGAGGGAGACATGAGATATGTAGTAGCAGCATCCCAGATCCCCATAAACATCCTCCACCCAAAACCATAGATCCAAGGGCGGATCCAGCTTTGGTGCCAGGGTCACAAGTCGTGGTCAAGTCACAAGAAGTTATAATTTAATTTTTATAATAATAGACACACGTACAGTGCGATCAAATTATCTTGGCAGCTCTGAACATAGGCTTTGCGAAATTATACGCATGTAAACTTGGGAATAAAACTGTTATTGCCAGATAAACCAATACTTAAACGATCAGAAAATATCTAATTTAAACAGTGAGAAATACAAATAAAATAAATATCATAACACTTTTATACATTCGTTGTAACAAAATGACCTGCACGAAGTTCGGAGCTGCCAAGATAATTTGATCGCACTGTAAAAAGTAGGAATTTTATTAATGTGTGACTATGTAAGTACTAAGTGTACTTGAAATATCTATATTTAAATAACGAAATCGATTTTTCTTTTACGTCTTCTCGCGAAACGCGTTATAACTTCATCATCTTCCATGGGTACGTCTTTATGGACATGTAGAAGTGCCAGCCCAGTTAGACGTTCTTAAACCATTGAAGCTCTTAGCCACGATTTGATTCTTCGTAACGTAGAGAAAGATCTTTCCGCTGTCGCTACACTAACAGGTAGTGTAGCCATTATACATAAAAAAATTCTTATATTAGGATACATTTCAATATCGCAATTTAAAATAAGGTCAGAAATCGACTGCGGTATGTCCTGACTCCGCTGCCACTTCACCATCCACAGCCGATATTCATTTACAATGACAGAAACTGGAGTATTATCTAGTAACAATGTATAATCGATAGCTAGTTGTTTCACGGTTTCAATGTCTTGATTACTGTATTCGCTTTTTGGCATGAAAACGCTTAGCTGAAACAAATTAAGTACTTCAGGAGACACACGGTCCTGGAGGTCACTTATTATTGAATCTAGAAGAGGGATGTATATAGCTCTGCGGAAATACTCTTCAGCAGATTGAGCAGGTTGGTTATTGGCTCTATGTATTTGTCTTGACACTATTCTGGGGCATTTAATTTCTACATCTAGCTGCTCAGCTACTTCTTTAGCCTCATCAAAAAGCTGACGGTAAATAGCGTCCAAATCTTTTCTTTTATCTTGTAGAACACGAATAACATCATTAATAGCGTCTGCAGCTTTTTTTAAATCAATTGAGTTCGATTGTAATATTCTGCTTAAAGATACAGTAGTACCTGAAAAATAAAAAAATAGTAAGTCACTGTCTGTGAGTATCAGTAGAAAAACTAAGAATCTACGACTGAATATAAACGGTAGTATATTTATTTATTTAATACGGGTATAGTAACATTAAGAAACAAAATAATTAAGGCAAGTACCCACCTAATACATCACTTAAACAGATGGAGGATATAATAAAGTCTGAACTGCGCAATGTTTGCAGCAAGCAATGCGCATCACTAGCAGTTTTACCGTCTTGCCAAGTAGAAATCTTCTCCAGAGCGGTACAAATTTTGACCAAGTTGTCTCCTTGAAATTGAAGATGCCCATCATGCCTCTCTACCCAACGTGTCTCACAGATACCTTGCATGGCAACTCCGAGTTCTTTTTTAAAAACGTCATGCCTCTTAGCGGATGCATTGGCAAATGCTACAACTTTTCTCATGGTGGCAGATGTATTACGACAAGAAACTACTTTCGATGATCTAGCCAACGAGTTATTGAGTATATGGTTGTTGCACGAGCAACGTTTGGCGTGAATGGCTTTTTTCTTTAATTCTTGCACTGCACCTTTCGTATCCGATGCCATAACCGAGCAGCTGTCAGTCCCAATACCCACACACCAATTTAAATCAACGTTAAATTTGGTACACAGATTTTCTACAATTTTCGCCAATGCTACACCTGTCAATCGAGGCTCAATATCACCTGAATTGTGTTCTCCCTGTCTAAGAGCATCGTAAGTATCACAGAAAGTCACAAAATGTTCGTTTATGATACCAGTATGGAAATAGCGAAATGATAGGCTCAACTGTGAGATATGTGATATATCTGTTGTTTCATCAAACAAAACTGAAAAAAATTTAGCCTCCCGCACATTCTGTAAAAAATTTTCTTGAACGATTTCTGCGCAAACTTCTATTAATTCGTTTTGTACAGTCTTGCTGATGTACGTGGCGTTAGATTTCGAAGATTGTAAATGTTGCTGGTGTGGCGAATCATAAATTCGTGATTCCCACTACCGCATTTCAATGAGTTTGCTTAGTTGTAAATACTCTTTTCTTTTGTACCTACTTTATGATAAGACAAGTGAAGGCTAGCTGACAGAGACCAGCGGAACCATTGTGTTTGTCAAAACTGAAAATATATTATTTATCATTATAATGACTGATATTATTTAAAAGCAACGTTATAACGCTTTGAACTAAACGGCGCAAGTAGGCGCCTAAATTGGTGACCCCGACGTGATAACAGGCATGTCTGATGACCTGTGTATCCGAATGCGTCGTGCGAGACGTGTGACACGACCCCCCAGCTGGGTCGTGTTGAATGTTGGTGGATTCAGAGCAGATCCACCCCAAAGTACTACTTTACTGCGTAGAAACGGACTCCCCAGCAATCAACACTACATCAGCGAAAGCACTTAGAGCGGGCGCGATTTCCTCTGCACGTCTCCCCTGCATGGCATTACAAAGGTTAAGTGCGTTAGGAATATGCACCAAGTCTCTTTTAACGGCCTCCACCCACTTTGCTCTATAGGGATCACGGAATTTATAAGCGGCTATCACCGCAGTTAAGGGCCCCAATGTTTGAGCCATAGCCGACCTACGCTCTGGTTTGTAAGTTGACCCCTCGAGCAAAACATGATGTGCAGGTGTAAGACCGTATTGGGCTATATCTACATAATCTGTGGTATTCCCACGTTTTCCCACTGGTATGCGAGACACCCCCACCCTGATCTCATCGTAGCGCATTTTGAAGGCGGCCAGGATGTTGAAAAGAGGGTTGCCAATCCCATACCAGTGGGAGTTATCAGTCCTATTTGAAGGCGTGTATTCCAACCCCAAGTTTGTTGCTTCTGCTCTCATTATGTCGGTGACTGACTTGTACGTAATATTGAAATTATTTGTGCCCAATGTGACAGTTGCCGTCAAACTCATATTTGCATGAGTGGTCATTTTGAAATTAGCCATCTTTCTCATGATGTTGTGGCCACCCTGGAGAATGCTCATCACTTGATGACTCACAGTTATATTCATGATATGACTGCATGCGCCTAAGGCCTCATAAAGTTTAAGGGCGCTATTAACAATGTACCTTAAGACTTTCTCTTTGGTGTCGCTGTCGAGGTTTATTCTAGGCCTCTTTGGGTCTGATATCTCAGCGTCATTATTATCTGCATCTACGGTTCGTTTCCTGCTCACGCTCGGCGCTTGTTGATCTACATCCATTTTACTGTTAGAGGATAAAAAGACAATTTTGTTTTAAAGGAGTCTGTTTATACGATGTAGTTCTTTGCGTGACATCTTTGTTTTCTCCGTAGGGGGGTGGTGTGGCGAATCATAAATTCGTGATTCCCACTACCGCATTTCAATGAGTTTGCTTAGTTGTAAATACTCTTTTCTTTTGTACCTACTTTATGATAAGACAAGTGAAGGCTAGCTGACAGAGACCAGCGGAACCATTGTGTTTGTCAAAACTGAAAATATATTATTTATCATTATAATGACTGATATTATTTAAAAGCAACGTTATAACGCTTTGAACTAAACGGCGCAAGTAGGCGCCTAAACTGCAAAGCAGTATCACCAGAATCTATACGGAATTTTAAAAGGGCTCTAAAATTCCCTTCGTCGGCTACCACGCTATCATAGCTCAACAATTTACCATCGTCGCGATGGCCACGTAACGATATATTTTGATGTCCACAAAATATTATCGTTTTTACGATTGGTCGCAAACGTTCTCGGTTTTCATTTATCTGTGTCAATCTTTGACTACTTATTTGGTTAATTATATTGACTTCCGGCTTGTGAAAACTTAATAAAAAGTTCTTTCCTGTTTCGACAGCTAACTCGTGATATTTGTTTCGCTGGTGTGTTAGCTGAACTCCTTTTTCACCAAGCAAATTATCAAAAGCTTTTAAAGGTTCCTTTACTAGTCGACATAAAGGTGTTTTTGTCTGTACACCACCTCCAGGAGCTACGGCAAACAAAGCGCAGTACTTGCAGTAAAGACCTTGGTCTTTATGCGACAAAACCAGCCAGTGAAACTTCTCAAGGTGAGATTTCTGAGCATATTTTTTTGATTGTTTTCCTTTTTTATTAACAACACAGTGCGGGAAAGTGTAATTAGGGGGAGGCTGCCAATGCTTTTCAAGCAAACATAGCTTTAGATAAATCATCTATATTTTTCCCTATATAACATGCAATATCTGAAGCAAACTTTGATTGAGAAAGTGATGTCTCTATCTGATCAGAATCAGAATTCGACGTACATAATATGGGCTGAATATCGTTAATAACAGGAGAGCATGTTTTTTCTTCATCAGTTAATGTAGGCAATGTAGCTGTAGAATCAGAAGCATCGGCTTTACAAGACTATTTCGTTACTCCGAAGTTCGAAATACCGAAGTACGGTATACAGAAAGTTTGTGAGTCCGAATTACGTTAGTCAGAATGTACGCTATGACGAAGTACGGTATTCAGAATGTTCGTTACTCCGATGTACGTTACTCCGAAAGTTTGCTACTTCGAAGTACTGTACTCAGAATGTTCGTCACTCCGATGTACGTTACTTCGAAAGTTTGCTACTACGATGTACTGTATTCAGAATGTACACTATCGCGAAGTACGGAACTCCGAAAGTTTGCTATGACCAATTACTCAATAATAATTGAGAATTACTGACTTGTAAAACCTATTTGCACAATAATCATCATTTATAATACTTGATAATTCGAAATACTCTCTAATGAGGAATATTCTCAATTATTATTGAGTAATTGGTCATAGCAAACTTTCGGAGTTCCGTACTTCGCGATAATGTACATTCTGCATACAGTACTTCGTAGTAGCAAACTTTCGAAGTAACGTACATCGGAGTGACGAACATTCTGAGTACAGTACTTCGTAGTAGCAAACTTTCGGAGTAACGTACATCGGAGTAACGAACATTCTGAATACCGTACTTCGTCATAGCGTACATTCTGACTAACGTAATTCGGACTCACGAACTTTCTGTATACCGTACTTCGGTATTTCGAACTTCGGAGTAACGAAATACAGTCGCTGTACAATTATTATTATCATCTGCTGTTGTTGTAGGTAAATTTTTAGCAATCTCAAGCCTGGGTTTCTTTGTGAAAAATGAATCTATTTTTTTAAATGAACTGCCACTTAAATTACGTTTTAACCCACTACTACCATCACCTTTTCCCTTAGAGTCACCCTGAAAGCAAAACCATGCAAATTTCACACCACACAACAGGCAACCGACTTTTGCAAATACAAAATAATTTTAAATACATAAAAACACTCAGACTCAAGCCAAAACAAATGTTCATCCCGTAAATATTAGCCACGTAGGGCTTGAACCCGCAATTTATCGGTTAGTTACCAGAAATCCCACAATTAAATCAAAGAAGCAGAGCAGTTATTTGTAATTATTAGTAGTCTCAGCAATTAGTGCGATTAACGAAAAAAAAAGTAGGTGGTAAATCGAATTGTTATTAGGTAGGTACATTAAAGAATACTTCAGGCATAGTGTTAAAACAAGCAAAACCGTTTTAGCTATTTAATATTTTATAGTTTTTAAATCATATAAGTATACCTACTTATAAAAACAAAGTAAAAAGTAATAGGCCTGTTATGGCGAAGGCGACAAGGTAGCCCGCGAAATTCCAATTTTGCTTACGTTTTTTGCAATTTCCCGGTCAGGTCATATTATGAACAATAAAAAGGGATTCGCGGCAATAGCAAATATTTATTTACTGACTAATAATTATTACAATTACCAATACAACCGTCTCAGTAAATAAACATTTCCTATAATACTATTTTATTTAACATAGTTACAACCTGACACTGACCGGTTAATTGCAAAAAACGTAAGAAAATTCGAAAGTCGCTGGCCACCTTATTGCATTCACCTTATTGAAATAAAACGCAAATACCTACCTACAACGATTTTTTATAAATTATTTTATTATTTTATAAATTGCACTGTGTCACGAAAACACACCTGTTTTTATTGTGTGAATTTTATTCATGTAAGATTTTAGGTAACCTATAGTAAGCTTAGGCTCTTCAAACTCCCTCGTCCATAAAAATGATAAAGGTAGGTAGGTGTCTTAAGTCACACCATTTCGGTAGGTAACTACTTATCCATCTACAAGGTACTACTTTATGAACACATTTGAGGTTAAGGTTAAACACAAACTGGTATAACTGTATCTATAATAAAGAAACTGATTACGTGCTCACCATTTCTTGTAATGAATATTCAGCAACAATTTCTAAGAACACTATTACATAAATTGGAACTTTAAATGTTTAGTAACTTAGAACTTTTATAACAAACTATTATGATTACGAGAATAACAGTTGATTGAGGTTTAGTCGTTCCGATTGAAGTTAGGTCTAGCTAGACGTTAGTCGAAACAAAGTTCGCGCAAGTGTCAGTGTCACACGAAATGTGACATCAGATGAAAGGTTGCGGTGGCGCGGTAAAATTCAAATTTTCGATGCGTTTGTTTCCGAATAATGCCTTGGTCATTATACAATATCTTAAATTAATGAAATACTAAATGTAGTTACATGAAATCTAAATTGTGACAAAAAAAGTATGTTTAACAATTTTAACTAAGGTTGATGTTCCAGGGTAGCCCGCGAAATTCAAATTTTCTTACGTTTTTAGCGATTTGCAGGTCAGTGCTAGGTTGTATGTTAGTGAAAATATGATTTGCGGGTGTAAGACGTATGCAGTTACAGAATTATAATCATCAAAATCATCATTACAACCCTCCAAGTTCATGTAACTCTCAAGAATGACCTTTTGATGAAATACTCATTCTTGACAGTTACATGAACTTGGAGGGTTGTAATGATGATTTTGATGAATTTAAATTTAAATTTCGCGGGCTACCGTGAACATCCACCTTAATGATCTACCTGGGTCGTGGACCCAGCCCAGGGGGGGGTCATGACCCCCCTGACCCCCCCCCTGGATCCGCGCCTGCATAGATCTCATATAATCCTCTAGCATTGACTATGGTGTCAAACATGATCTTTATTAGTTTACATATAAGCATAATTCCAAATATCCCAGAGAAGAACGTCCCTATGGAGATAAAATGACTCCATGTAGTTCCAAAAAAGTTGTTGACTGACTTCTCTAGTGTTTCTTTAGTAGGTAATTAGATTCTTGAACATTGATGCATCTACAATTACTGAGTCTTCATTAATAGCTGCAGAGATGGTCTGAGATATTGCTTTTCTTTCCGAAGGATACATAATTTGACTCCTAAGTCTGGATAAGTCGTCATCACTGTATATACCTGCCTTGGCTAGGTCACCAGCATCAGTATATTCCCACACAGGTTCCATATTCACAGCTAACTGTTTTGGCTCTTTAGTCATGGTGACATAGGTTGTGGATGAGAACCACTTCCCCTCTAATTGATAGGTTGGCTGCATGAACATCGAGCATGTCAGTGGAGTTCCTGTTCTTTGTAGAATATGTGACTTAGGAGACATGTAGTATACTACATCAGAATAGTTTACTGGTAATTCCATGTAACAGTTATCTGTTTTTGCAACAGTCGCAAACACAGGTTTACACTGAACGATGTTAATCGTCTCACCCATGACTAACGCTGTGTACCCTGGCTTTCTCATATACGAGAATGCAAATTCTACAGGATCAATTGCTGCTATGGTGAGCATTGTTCTTAGTGTATGCCTCTTGATGGCACAAAGTTCCTTCATAAATGCAGTATACATCCTGGTAATTTCTTTTCTACTATGCCACAAGCAGTAGCCAATGGTTCCATGTTCAGTCGGCACATAACCCGGCCGATATAGCGTCAAGAGGATCATCTGTATCAGAACTACAACAGAAAACGTTATGGTGGAACGGCCCTGCCTGGCTTTTAGACAAAAACATCGATTTCACAAAACTAATAGCAAATACTGATTTAGAAAGGAAGAAACCCATACAGTCATACGTAAATGTAACAGAAGGAGAAGAGAAATTCCTAAAATTTGAAGAATATGATACACTTACTGAGTTATTGAGAGTAATTATTATCATTGTGTACGCCCATGTTTGTGTAACTTTAGTTATCTTTGGTTTGTTATAATTCATATTATAGTTAAGTCATAAGTTTTTGTTTAGAAACACCGTATAAATCATTATTGTAAGTTAAAACCATATTGTCATTTTAAAGTAAGTTTAGTTACAATAACTTAAAATTTGTACTTACCTGTTCAAGTTGCATGTAATTACTTGTTACATTTTAATTTAAAGTAGCATAAGTAGCTTAAGGTTTTATTATGTGAGAAAAGGCCTTTAAGCCCTTTTGGTGGGCGGTATGTTCGGTTTAAAACTGTCGTTCATAGCTAGCTATACATGTGTACAAGTCACTCATTTCTTAGTTCATAAGCAGTGTCCAATAGATCTTTGTATAAACCACACGTCGTTTCATTCAAAAAGTCCAACAAGCAAACATCAACCTTATCACCTTAACAGTCTACCTGATAGGAAGTGGTTAGACTTCTCACACAACAAGGGTGATGCAACCATTTAATACTAGTAAAGCGGCAACAACAGAAAACTTTTAATTTGTATGCCTATGGCTCCTATACAATGCGAGACCAGCATATACTGGAAATGTATAGCTTGATGTGTAGTCGTGTGTACTAGAATTTTTGCTGTTACAATAACTGGTGATATCCACCCTAGTGGATCAAACAACTTCTGTAAATCTGACAGAATAGGTACTTCTCTTTGTAATATGATCTGATGATATAGGTTCTAGTTGAAAGTGGTAATGAAACTCGTCTCTTCGACCAAGAGCCTTTATGGTGCCGTCTAGCTTCAAGTCTATGTTAGCCTTTGTAGTGACTTTATTGGCATCTATAGATTTAAGAAACTCTGTATCATTAGACGCCCATTTTTGAAGTTCGAAGCCTCCTTGTTTCAGAATGGTAATGATTTGCTTGCTAACACGAATTGCTTCTTCTGTTGTATCGCAGCCTGTAGCTCTACCATGAGTTTACACAGCAAAAACTCGCTAGCGTCTCCGTAAATTAGTTGTATGAAATATTGTACAGCGCTCACAGAAAGAATTAAAATTCATACCATGAGCGCTATAGATTACGAAAGGTTTAACACCTAGCGTAATCTATTCGATAGTCACTAACGTTCTTCAGCTGTCACCATACAAAACGGTACCATGAGTCACTAATTTCACTAAACCTATCGAGTAAGACGCTTACTTTAGTAGTTACGTAGCTCACTAGCATTTAGGCGTGTGAAACATATGTTTACATTAAAATTATATACGTTTTTGAGTCTAATATAGTCAAAATAATGTCTGCAAGTGGCTAAAAGGAATAAAAATTCAAAAACCACTTAACACTATGTGTAGTCTACTATCTGTCAACTTTTCAATTTCGTCGGTTTATTTGTGCAGATACCGTTCTCTCTTCTTAATAGTGGGAAAGAAAGAAACAAAACATGAGTAGAGTGAAGTTAGCTAGACGACACAATCTATCGAGCTTACCTTAGCGCCTCCGTAAGACTCCGTAAATCTCATGGTGCAAACATAATCGTAATCTATTTGATCCACGTTAGCACGCTAGCGAGTACAACGCTAGCGATTAAGTTTTCGATGACAACTCATGGTAGAGCTACTGACGTCAGGTCGTCGACATAGAAGTCTTCACGAATGATTTTGGCAGCTTCAGGATATTGTTCACCTTCATCTTCTGCTAGTTTAATTAAAGTTTTTATGGCAAGATAAGGTGCAGATGCTGTACACACGGCTACACATCAAGCTATACAAAACCAGTTAATCTTGGCCTCACTTTACTAGATCTTTTCGCACAATGAACGATCAGATTATACTGGTTTTGTATAGCTTGATGTGTAGCCGTGTGTACCAAACGTTACTGTTTTCAATCTGTAGTCCTTGACTTCACTGCAGATGATGATACGCTCGGCGAGAAATTAACCATCTCAATGTTCACGCCGGACAAGGGACTCTCGAGAATCTCTTGGCGGCTACCCACTAAGCGAACCCCCTGCGATGGGGTAAACTTTAGTGGGTGAAGTTCGCTGTGAAATAAACAATATATTAGTCGACTTCCTTTGAAGAATATTTCAAATTCTTCAATAGAGATTAAGTTCAAACTTACTGCGGGGGAGGCGGCGTCACCTCTCGAGGCGGTGTCACCTCACGAGGCGGCGGCGGCGGCGGCAGCACCACCTCTTCGGGCAGGGGCATGTCCTCCAGCGCTGCCAGCTCTTCCAGCTCCCACCTTTGCGGGATTCGCGGGGGTGGGACGGCTGGAATACCTGGGTCCAGAGGACACACCACCAGCCTCTCCGGTGTTGTTTTTCTGGAAATATATAAATCATTTAAACATTTGTGACTGTGAAAAGCATAATTACCTATTATTTTTCTAAATATTTTACTTGCCTTCGTCGACTTTTGGGAGGAGCAGGCGCAGCGTCTGGCATGGTAAATGCTCCCGCCTCCCGCTTCCGCCGAGCCGCGTGCAGTTTGCCTATTTGGGCCACTCCCAACTTCTTTTCATGTTTGGCCTCCTGCTGCGCCTTTTTTTTCAAGGTGTTATGATATTCTTCGGAGTACCTTGAAGATAAAAAGTCAATGATTAAAAAAACACATGATACCTATTGCTTTCAAATAATGCTTAAATTTCAAATATATGTTTACTTACACAAGTGGCTGCGTTGATGGTCCTGCAGCAGGAGATCCAGAGAAAAGAAAAGGTTCCACAGAAAAAGGCCTAGAAGAATAATAGAAGAATAAAAGTATTGAATATTATGATTACATTTCAAATAAACGTTAACTTACGGCGGCGGTTGTGCAGGCGCATCAGATGCAGGCGCAGCAGCAGCTGCTGCTACATCCGCAGTGGGCACCACCACAAATGACCTAGAAAAATATTGAATGCAAAAAAAAACACATAATTATGATTACATTTCAAATGAACGTTAACTTACGGCGACGGTACTGCAGGCGCAGCAGCTGCAGGCACAGCAGCTGCAACAGCAGGGGGCGCCACCGCAAATAACCTAGAAAAATATTGAATGCAAAAAAAACATAATTATGATTACATTTCAAATAAACGTTAACTTACACAAGTGGCTCCGCCTCTGGTTCTGCAGTTGCAGCAGCAGCTGCTGCAGCTGAAAGTAACGCCACCCGCTTTCTCTCCAGGGCCGCCTTCCGCGTAAGTAAATTTTTCAACTCCTGCGAGGACCTTGTACATAAAAAAATCAATGATTAAAAAAACACATGGTACCTATTAAATAATTTCAAATAAACGTTAACTTACGGCAACGTCGGTTGCGACGGCCCGCCTTCCGCCTCAGCAGCCGCCTCCGCTCGTACCAGTTCATGCTCGCTGTTAAAAGTTAGGTAACATTTTTGTAAGGATCTAACAATATATATATATAAAATAAAGCAAAGCACAAACATTTCCCCGAAATCCAAGGAGCGGCGAGGACGCCCACGTGGACGTCCACGAGGACGCCCACGTCCAACACCCCTATCGCCACCAGCATCATCAGCCGCATCCATATTATCTAAATTGAAAACAAAGCAGGTGAGCACGCAAAAAAAAACCAAAAAAAAATCTTCAAAAACATTCCAACAACATAACACAAAACAAACAAAGATAGTTCAAAATAAGAAAATAACAAAAAACAACAAAACTGAAAAAAAAAATAATCGACCGTTATGACCGTTACGAAATTTCTCCGGTGTGTTCCTAGCTTTACGGGTGGCGCCATCTTGGAATTTGTTGACTTTAGGTTTTTTGCCGACCCGTTGAACAAAAATTGATTTTTTTTACATTAATCCACTATATTTCGTATATGTTTTGCTTGAAAACTATTCTCAAGTAATTATTCAATGCGATAGTTAATACTTTTTACACAGCATTGGTCTAAATGATTTAGAAAGTTACGATAGCATTCCAACAAAGTCCGTTACGAGTTACGACTACACTAAATATTCACTCAGAAATTGAATTAGACTTATCACTGGTTTAAATCCGGCCGCACACACAATAACACATAAGTAATTAGCAGTAAAATCAGTAATTTACTCAAAAATACTCACCCATTAGCAAAAATACGATTATTAACCAGGCGCAAATGTTCGCGTGTCGTCGATTTGGCACTGACTGACTTTGACAATTTATATTTCGAACACAGAGACAGTTTTAGGGGCGGGGTTGCTACTTTTTAAGGAAGGTATTATCTTTACTTTAATATGAAATGAGAAAACAGACCTTAAACACCGATTATTACAACAATTTGGATCGATTATTTCATGGCGGACAAAATGTGCCAAATGGCACAATGTGTCGGCAAGCCCCAAAAACGGTAACAGGTTAATTGATGTCCATACTGCTAAGGTCAGATTAGTGAAAAATAAATCTTCCTGTAATTTCTAAAATATAAAATGGAGATGTTCGACCAACTTTAAATTAGAAAAATAAAATAACATTTAAAACTTTTATTCAATTTTTTATTATTGAATAATTATGATCGGTCATACTATGATCACTGTCAGAAGAGTGAATAGAAACAGAATCAGATTCTGTTTCACTATCACTAGCCGTGGATATAATAAATCGATCCATTGCTTCATCCATAAGACCATTATTTTTTAAATATTCTTCCTCCAAATGCTGTACATGTTTACATTGAGCTGCCCAATCTTCCGCTGTAACAGTCTCAAAAGCCTCTTCTGTTAGGCGTACAATTTCTTTTGGATCTTGGCCCACGTTTTTATCCGCTACCCGTCTCTTTACAAGGCTCCACATTTTTTCGATCGGATTGAGATCGCAGTGGTAAGGCGGCAATCGTAGCAATTCATGATTGTGAGACTTTTTCACTCATCCATTTAAAAAAATTAGTTGAGTTCATGTCATCCTGGTAATCTGAGGATTTGGATTGGGATTTATTTTGAACATTAACAATGAAAGAAAAGAAAGAAAGGAAAAATATTTATTGTCGCAGAAATATGGAAAAAAAACAGTAAACACACAACTTACAACTAAAAAAATAAATAAAAATAGGTACAAAAAGAAAAAAGAAAAGTTTGAGTTTACATAAATAAAAAGATAATAAAAACAACTGCGACAAATAGGTTACCACTCAGCATGGTGCTGTGCTATGGGGACCCACCTTCGGAGCGACATTTAAAATGTTTTGCTTCTAATCTTTCTCCGATGAAAGGGCTTAAATAAATATACTTTACAATGATAATTAAACGTTAAGTTGACGTGTTATGGTTTATAATCATTTGAAGTTGTTAATAATATTGAACTTTTTTCTAAGATGCTATGTAGATGTTTACGTGTGTGCAAACGTGGCCACTTGAGTGACTTAGTTTTGTTCCTGATGCTTAATCTAGTACTATTATTGATCGAAGGGACCCACAGCACAGCGCTGGTTTTCAGTGGTAACTGGTAACCCTTGAAACAAAAACGTACGAATGTCAAGCAAGACGGATATTAACGTATGTTACCCACATAGATATATAAAACAATAATCTTTACAATCAAAAACAAACCTAAATAAATATAATAATAATGTTGCCTCGCTCCCCCCTCCCAACCCTACGCGTCGCCGCGCCTTGCCTACGTACGCGCTGCCAAACATTCACCATTTTATGCGCTTGGCGCGAAGACGTGCTATGCGATGCGTCAATGTACGGTGTCGCTCGCCACCTGCTACGGTGGGGCGGCACAGTGTCGCTCGGTCTTGTGTGCTCACTACTGCTCACGTGACGCGCCTCGCGAGCTAACCTAGGATATTGGTTGACGGTAGCTACCTGTTTTATGTACTTGTATAGGTCGACGATTTATAACAAGTAACGTGTTTTCGTAGAAAACACAATGCACCATTAACAAAACCATTTTCAGTTCCCGCACGAGCAATTATCCAACGACTCCCTGATGACTCTGACACGAACATCCCAGGCTCCTCCTCACTTTGCCAGCAACTTTTGGCATGATAAGTGTTGTGTATATAGGTCTCGTCTAAATATACTACAGGTTTTTTCTCCACATTGCGATTTCTTCGGATTCTCTCCAAATATCTTGAACGCCATGCAGTAATATCATAACGTTCCATTAGTAATTTACGTTTCGATTGGCATCGCTTATACTTGAAACCGATGCTATGCAATATACGGTGCAATGTTGTGATGCTTCCTTGATAATTTATGTCTTCTCTCAAAGCTGCACGTAATTTAATCAATGTAGGTAATTCCTTCTTCACAACATAAAAACTAAATTTTTTGCCGTTTATCGCACAAATCAAATCCACCCAAGTCGAACTTTTTAGGATGCGGGCGACTCTTCCCTGGGGTGACGATAACTTTAGAAGTACTCGCCGCTGTTACGCCTTCTTTTGTAACTCTCGTTACAGTTTTCTCTGAAACACCTGCAATAAAATGAACAATAAAAAAAAAAATTCAAACAAAGATTATTTTCGTATTTAGTTACATTATTGTTGAATATAACTTTACAAATTTTTGTTGTGTTGTGTTAATTCCTTTTCAAATTTTCCTTAATAAAAATCGTGCATTAAAAAAACAAAAAACTTAATTCCAATCACAAGGGAAAAAATCTGTATATGGCAGCCCCAAAATTTACCTGTCATGGCGGCGACTCTTTGCGAACTTTGCTTATTGGTATTAAAACACCGCGATTCTTGTGTTCCGCTTCACAGAACTCCTTGACGGAGATAGGCGAACCCTTCAGCCCCGTTTTTGCCCTCCAGACTGCAGACCTGTCCTCATAGCTTGCGAACTTAACAAGCATGGGCCTGTGGTGATCTTTATTGGCTCCCCCAAGCCTGTGGCAGACCTTTATAGAGGATGCAGTGACTGCTTTGAGACCCAGCTTGTTATGTATAATGTCCAAGATGACGGCACTACTGACCCCTCCGTCACTCTCCGCAATACCCTGGAAGATCAGCGCCTTTCCACGATGCCTGGTCCCCAGCCCGTCGACCTGCGCAGCACACTCGCTGATCTGCCTTCTCAGCAAGCTGAGCATGCTGAAGATCAGCTCCCTGAAGGTGCGAAACTCTTCAGCTTCCCTCGCTACGGTGTCCTTCGCAGGCCCAGCACACTGAATTTGGGCTTCCAGTTCGTCCATCTTCCGTACAAAACTATCCTCCAGACACCTCTGAGCTGATAAAATCTCGTTAAGTTGAGTGATCCTCTTGTGCACAGTGAAAACAGTGAAGTTTATTGATGAGCTGACAGGTGGTGTAAAATTTACGGATTTAGTCACATAAATGTGCTGCAAACGTGAGTACCAGTGTTTAAGATGTTACACTCGGATAATTGGTGAAAAATTATGTAAAAAAACTGATTTACTATTTTAAAAATAAATTTAATAAAAGAGACACGTCTGTATTTTATTACACCTACCCGCGAAAAAGTTTGATGTGGATCTCATCACACATTAGCTTCGACCTTCCCAACGCGATATGCTGCATATCTGGAACTTGACTTTAGTATTGTGACCAGAAGAGTAGTTATTGCTCCAACCCCCAAGCTAATTTTCAAGCTATTCATGAAATCCGGACTCTGCAACCCTAAGGCCAGCTTCTCTTGCAATGTTCCTTCAGACCTGAAAGATATGACACCCATTTTAAATATCTCCCCTCTGAATTCATAAGGGATGTCGAAGCTTAGGGTTTGGTTTGTGCCTTGGAACACTATTGAGCAATGCTCTGGCCTGTCTAGCAATTCCAACCTCTGAGCTTGTGATGAACAAGAGACCTCATATAGGAAAAAGGAGCAGTAACTCTTAAACAATAATATTCCTGTTGATGTTATGTCCAAGGCTTTTATGATTATGAATGGTTTGTCCAGGCATGAGGAACAGCCATATACTGAACTCAATTCCACAGAGCAAGATGCAGCGATGATGGTTTGAGATAGGGAAGGATCTGATCTGATCATCAAGGTGGCAATGCCTCGAACATCCCTGGTCACAACGACAGATCTAGCTCCTGCTTTCTGGACTATTATCTAGATTTATGATCTTCTCTAGCTTTGTGCTAATAACCTCCTAGGTAGGTACTTATTGAAGATACCTACGCGTTTTAAGGGGAGAATATGGATTATGAATCCTTCTATTGCGGGTTAATTTACGGTGACATCAACCTCAATAGGACACAGATGGAAATCCGCTCGTAAAGGACCAAAAGTATGGTGTGTAAATTCACCAATTTATGGAGACGATTGAGATAAAATTATTTTATTGGGACTTTAATTGTGGCCTGTATTCTTTAGGATTTTGGTAATCGTCTCGGGGAATCTGTCTAACGAAGAACAAGCGACATTAGAGAAGAGGGCTTTTGGCTCACCTGTTCGATGACGTGGCTGGCTCGATGGCGCGGCCGTCGGTCGTAACACGATCTTCGCGCGTCTTCTGGTGCACCAGGTATAGCTTACTGATGCCCGGGCCCGGGGCCAGTTATATATCGCAATTCCGGCGGAAAGCGGTTTGACCTGCAAGCTGCGTAAGCAGCGACGTCGAGGATCGATCGTTCCGGTGTCAGAAGATGGAGTGTGCGTCGCCGCAGCCGATTTTCGACAGGCGATCGCCAAAAGAGGGAGAGGGGGAAAGAGAGGGCGAATGTCGTCGCTTGTGCTTACAATGTCTAATGTCATAATTATGAAGAGTTAGTTCATGACCAGTATAATTTATAAACATGGTTACGAGATGGCGCCACCAGACTCCATATTTGAATCCTACAACAAGAGGACAGCAAAAATACAACAATGCTCATATTAAAACTAGGCATTCCTAGTTTTAATATGAGCATTGTTGTATTTTTGCTTTGGTGGAAAGGCAGTATGGAGTATTAAAACGTCGTTTTCCTGTCTTAACCACTGGTATAAGATAAGACTTAAAAACGCTACCAATGTAATTATTGCATGCTGTATCTTACACAACATATGTATTTAAAGAAATGAAGAGGAACCAGTAAATGAAAACATTATTCTCAATATAGATGAACTTATTTCAAATGGGCAAATAACTAATTTCACAACAAACATTACATCACAGAATGCATACGGGCTTCGAAGAATACAAATTACAAATTATTTTGATAACTTGTAACATGACTATTAAGATTATTAAATAAATGTTTTTAAGTAATGAATGACATACCTTTTATTTGATTAAATATTTCTATTTTCGTCTCCAGTTCTGTTTTTGCTGATTCCAGCTGCAATGCATATAATTTTCTTTTAAATTCCGTTTCATCCTCCAATTAAATTTCTTTTTTAAATGTTCGATGTCCAATTTTATCTTGTTTACCCCTTGAAAACCAGAACATAAGGTGGACACAACTTGTGCCTGGGGATTATTAATTGGTTCGTGCCTGGGGATTATTAATTGGTTCTTTATGAACTATAGGCCTACGCTTTTTCCAGAGAGGAGTTGTGATTTCTTGTGTCAGTTCTAGTTCTGGAGCTTCAGTTTCCTTTAAGTCATTTGTCTCCTGAAAATCTGATTTTGCTTCCAAAACTACCATCTGTGATGGTTCCCTACATTCTTCTATATTATTATCTGGTATAGTTGGCGTGGTCCGTATGGTCAAGACAACATTAGCTATACCACTGCAGCCTCGACCCTTTAAGTCGCAGACTTGTTCGAGGATAGCTCCGGAGTTTCTCGCTAGCTCGCTCATTTAAGCTAGCAGTTGGGATGGGCGTTGCTGTTCCAGGTCCATTTCTGAGACCAGTTTGTGGAACTGAGCCTCTGCGCTTACTTGAAATGTCTTCAGCAGTCTGTTTTTCAGCGTGGTGTAGCGCTGTTGCTCGGGCGGGTTACTGATTAGGTCTCCTACCTGGCTCAACTCTTCCTTGGTGAGCTTGCCAAGTAACATCTCGTACTTGACTTGGTCGCAAGGTCCTTTTTGCTTTAAATTAGTGAATTCTTTAATGAAATCAGCTTGAATATTCTCTGCATATCTGTAAATGATCGCTCTGATCGCTCAGTCGGCAATTGAAATCCTGATTTTGCGAATAATAATCTCAAGTCGGATGATGTACAAAATGTACTTAGACTAAAGCCATCTTTACACACCATCCTAGTGACCAAACTCTCCATAGAATTTTCCTTTTCAAAGTAGAAATCAATAGTCTTCTTGGTCTTCTTGCTCGGAACTACTTCCTGATAGTCTTCATTTTTTTAAGTAGTTGCTATAGCATCAGTGGAAGCTTGTGAATCTGCATTATCCAAATCTTTGTTGGGTGAACTAGCTTTGTTGCCACTGACATTACTTATGACACTGATACAGTGTACTTTTTGTAAATGCCCTTTTAACCCTGTAGTGGAGCGGTTGCTAATAAGCAATGTTTTTAGGCATAGCGAGCACTTGGCACTTCGACTATCCAACTTTACGAAAAAGTCCCACAAACTTTTTTACCGTCGCTAGAATTCTTGGTCGACATTTTAAACTGTCCGGAAAACAGCGTTAAATCTGTAATGAAGAAAAGACCGGTGAAGTATAAGTATGCCTAAAGATAAATAAATACAACTATCGCGATGCAATAACTTAACAAAACCAATAAGGTAATATTTTATTTAAACTGTCGCGATTACTATTACACATTTTGTAGGTATTTCGGGTTTCAAATTGCGTTCAAACTTCCTTTTGTTTATTTCCGATATTTTGGCGCTATTGCAAGCACCGCACCGTGGTTACGGGAGGACTAATAGTTTGAACGCGTTTTTGAACTGGAAAAACCTATAAAAACCTATCTTTATACACATGGCACAGCTTTTTTCCAATCAAAATTGCGCATTTTAGCAATCTTGTTTAATAGCAACAATACTCACACACATACACACACACACAAAGTTCTAAATAACTAAATAGTCCACTGTAGGATATGTACCTACTTCCTGCAATTAAAGGTAGGTAATAAAATAAGATCGGTTTAAATAAGAAAACAAAAACAAAAAGATTTCGCGATGTGTTGACGAACCTCACCAAACGTGTCTTCCTTTTCCTTCTTCGAGAAAGTAAGAGACATGAATCAAATCAACATTAATACTAAAATTAAAAATAAACATTTTACTTTACTTACCATTCAGTCTCTCAAACAACAACCAACACGCACTTCATATGCACTTTAGTGACACAAAGACACTTTCTATCGAGACGAGAGCAGTTATTCAACTCATCAACTGTCTTTGATTTATAAAATAAACAAACATAAGCGGTACAGTTGGTAAGGGGGAAAGGGGGCGGGCGGCGTTGCCTTTCATGCGGCACGTGCTATGGTGACAGAACGGCAACGTTGCCGCGCCGATTCGAAAATGGCGGCAACTCAAAACTAAACAATAGAAATTGATACGTTTGCGGATCCGCATCGCTGGATCAAGATGTATGCTGGATCCAGCATGTTTAAAAATGCGCTGGATCCAGCTGGATTGCTGTATGCTGGATCCAGCAATTGCAATCCCTACTGCGGTCCTATCATGGCCTCAAATTGAGAGAACCATATTTTGGGCATGTCCGCCCAAAAAGGTGGTATTCGGGCTGCCAACCCGATGGCAGCTAAATCGCTCACCATCGCCTGTGCCGTCGGTGGTGGTGGAGTCATTGTCACACTGTTCACGTACACTTGTTTTTAAACTGTTCACTTCCGGTCCCTACGCAAGGCCACGTCGAACGCGGGGTCACCAATTATTGAGGCCCTTGGTGGTGATGTGTGGTGTTGTATGTCCTCGATACGGTGTAGCCTTGTGTGGGGAGGATTATTGAAAGTCTGTGCGTAGAAACTACATATATGTTTAATTACTTAGTTCACATTAGGTTTGTCACAGTATACTAAGCGATTCACAGAAGGTATGTACACATATTGGCACCACCACTGCGTGTAAGGGACTGGTGCTCCGTGACGCCGTAGTCCCGCTTAGCGACTGTACATTTTGTCGCGTCAGCTTGTGGGGCGTGAGCCCCTACAAAACTATTATTATAAGAACAAAGTTTATAGGTATTCATCTTTCATTAGTAATCCATCTCTTATTTTACACATATATTAACATTAATTTGATAATTCATATCTGGGAACACTTTTTGTATATCTGAGAACGAACCATTAGATCTATTTATTAGGTGATACTGTAGTGTGCAGCTCGCCTAACCTTATATATGTAACTGCACACACTAATTATTGTCATTATTATACGAATCGTGGAACTAAACAGTTCTCTTTTATTTCGACAACATCATTATAATACATGGCGACCCTGCCAGGATTCGGGCACTTTTATCACAATACCTGCCTCCACACATACTGTCTCCAGAACATGAAGGAATTGTTGGGTGTACTGATCTGCGGTGAGATTGCGAGCTGCGAGATAATCAGCCGAGGGTATCCTGAGCACTATCACCTGGTTGTCTCCCTGACCCAGCAGGGAAGCTGTGGTGTCGCAGAGATGAGCTGCCTGTAGAATGACAAGGATTGTCGCCAGGGTCCATCTCCCCCCCCCCCACCACCTGGTATGCTCGCATTTCCGGAGTCATCTTCCCGTAGCATCGCGCATCTACCTCCTTAAACTCTCTCTCCTTCGGTACCGCCACCATCACTCTCCAGTCAGTTGGGATGATACTGTCATTGATGAGCGTAATGATCTCCTTGCAGTTGAATATCTCTGTCGTCAAATAATGCATGACCACACTCTTTGTCGAGGGAGGAGGACCAGTGGGGAATCTTCCGTGAAGAGTGCGAAACGCCTTGGTGTCATACTCATAGATCCATTCTGGGAGAGAAGGTATAATCGCTTTGTCTGATATTATGTCTATAGTGTCTACATGAAAATTAAACTCAAAATTCTTGTGAAGGTTGATTCCGGCAAAGTCAGCTGGGTTCCACTTGTATGTAGAAGTCTCTCCCCATTCATTTGCGTTGTAGCAGAGTACTAGATGAGGCGGAATGGCAGGAGACAGGCTTAGATTAGGCCATTTCTTGTGCGTCTTGTAAAACTGACGGCAGAACTTCTTCTTAAACATATTGTTGATCCCCAGGGCTGCCACCCTCAGATCTCGTTTCAACACGATGCCCTTCTTGAACCACGATGCGGTGCTGGCGTCCATGTCAACAATAGGGTGACCCATAACTTTCCAGAGACCAGCCATCTCAAGTCTGAGCATGGCGTGGACTGGACTAGAGACAGTAGAGGTCTCTGTCGTATAGAATGAGGTCATCTTCAGGGCTGGGTCTAGGTCTGCAGTAATGGTGGTTAAAAACTCAGGGGAGTGCTCCAGATCTCTGAGTATTGTGCCAATGATGAGAGAAGGCCACATCTTCAGCAGTGTATATGTCCTCTGATTATGTTCTACAATCAGATGCAGCATCCGTGTGAGACACGCACGATATTCGGCGAATAGAGAAAATCCTGGATACTTCCTGTTATGGATCCAGGCGTAGCAATCGCACGAGAACCATGCTGCGCACATGTCGGCAAAGCATAGTATCATTGTATAAGGAACCAGAAAGCATGTCTGTGAGGTGACTTTCACGATGCACAGCTCCTCCAGAGAAATATGTTTTCTCCTCAATCAGCCTCTCCAACAGCTTGCGTAACTCCCCTCCTCCTTTCACCGAGCTTCTTAACTCTAGGATAGTTTTGATTTTTACCTTGTTGAAATAGTACGAAATTTATGAAAGTAAAGTTCAATCAAGAAGTGTTTTCAATCCACCAATCCTCACGAGAACTAGCCTAAACATCCATACAGGCACAACAACATATGCCTTGGGAATTTGAAAATAGACTTTTCATTAATAGAGTTGGCTTTGAATCCTAGTAATAGCTGAGCTCATTTGGAATGAGCTACTTCCCATACTTTCACTTCCATGTTGGAGCAAACACCACTGGCAGGATGCAGTGGCAACTTCCGGTCACACTTCATAGTGACCACTGCCTCACCTGACTGCTTCCAAGAGAAAGTCCTTTCAGCTGTATTGATGTCTACTTTGAATGGTAAGCTGTTGGTGTCTTCACACAGTGTATCCAACTTTCTTGAAAATGCTTCATTGTACCTACAGAGAGCCCTGTCACCGTGGTCAGCTACGCATTTAATTTCGTTGGTTGCAAAGTGCGTTGACCCATCTTTTGTTATTTGTAGATCTCCTAACATGCCCATCTCTGGTTTCACAGAGAACAAGTCTCTATGGCACAAGTATGAGGACTTCTTACTATTTGTTACTAGCAAATAATCATCCAACAAGCCAGTGGACTTGTCATTAACTTCATCCACTATGCACCCTGTTGGTGGTGTTATTGCTCCACCATGGCTCCCACCGGTTGTTAGAGAGTACACTGAATAAAGTGAAGACTCATCAGGGACAACTTCAAATGCTATTAGCTTGCAGCCATTACCAAAAGTGCAGTAGCCTTGTAGCTTTTGACAAGTGTAATAGGCCCTCTCAGGATGCTTAAATCTAAATAAGCCTTGAGCCAAATCCCCTATCTTTATAAACGGCAACATTCCAATGCCACAAATGCTCACAGATTCACACTTATACCACTGGCAGAAGTATTCCTCTTTTATATTCAGAGACCAGGGTGCAGTGTCGAACAGATATGCCAAATTGCTCGTGTGCACAACCACTTCTCTTTTAATAGAACCAGAGCCAAAGTCAATAATTTCAGAATCTCCCATAATTATCTTATAATTATATTTTAAAATAGTAGAATCATAGGTCTTCATTAGCTCAAACCCATTCACTGTGACAGGTCTGCAGATCAAGAAAAGCAAAACCAATATGCACCAGTGCTTTTTCACCACTCTATGCTCCATATTCACAACTGAAGGATCAGACTCCAATAAAAATTCCTTCTTTCCATCACTGTTTATAAATTCACCAAAATGGGCTTCATAATAACAGCCATTCCTCTGCATCTTTATTTTTCTCCCATTGATTAGCACTCCTCTCTTAATTCCAATGGTCCACAAAACCAATCCCAGTAATAATAAGATTACTAAGCAGAATAGTATAGTCACAACAATGAATGCAATCTGATAATTTGAGTCATTACAGGCATCTGATTTAATGTTTAGTGCATTCTTTCCTTCACAATTCATCTCAAAATCAAAGGACTGTTGACATGTAATTGACTTTATAGTCACAGGTCCATAAAACTCTTCTCTATCTCGTTACAGGTCATCTTCATAGACCCTGCAATCGTGAGAACCACAACCTCTCCTGGGCAGATCGGAAAATACAGCTTGATACCATCCTGTATTGCGTTGCATGAAGGAATCTTCCCATCGAGTAATCTCCCAGTCTTCGAAAGAGTTGACATGTCAGTAATGCTCTGCTTTATCATTTTTTTATCCAGGTATGTCTTATCTCCAGTTTCTCCAGTTGATAGGATAAGAGCTGGAGAGATCTTCTTGGGCATTTCACCATCTAGATATTTGTCCGGATCTTGAAATAGACCCAGTGGCGTGCAGTGGTCCGCCACGGTGGGTAGGCCACGAAATATTGACAGCAAAAAAAAAATTGTCACATTTATAACATTTGAAAATAAGCCTGTAAAAGTTATACCCAAATTACAATTCAAAAACTCACCACATTATTCAAGGTTCACTCATGATTTTTTATCGATGCAAACATAAGAAAGATTCGGCCACCTCAAAAAACTCATCCAAGTGAGTGGGTGATAGTTACAAAAGTACAAAACACGTCACTTGCAAGATAATATCCGAAGCGGCCTTCACACATCTACCTTTAGATACAACTTGCACCTTATCATTACTTATACGATAATTGAGAAAACTTATTACCTTTAACATCTAGCAAACACACATTATTAGCACAAACTTCACTTACCATTGTTATTATTTGTTAGGGGAATAAAAAAATAATACACAACAAAGCTAATATTTACACTACTGTTAATAATGGTATCTAATAACTGACACTATCTGTACGTTTTCGGTTTCAAAACAAATCGCGCTATAAATTGCTTGTCACAACAATGAAACAATAATGGCTTCCATAGACGTAAAATATAATTTCTAATTTGCCGATAGAAAAATACTACTACCAAATAAAATTGCATCATTTTCAAATCGAGTTTGTTCACAACAGCGGTCAACAAAATTTTGCAGGATTATAGGTACGAAATCAATCAATGAAATGTGTTGTCAGTGCTGCACTCTATCTGTGGACGGAAGAGCGAAGACCGCAAACGCGCGAAATTCAAATTTCTTAATTTCCTTACATTTTTGCAATTTGCAGGCCAGTGCTAGGTTGTATGTTGATTAATAAAATATGATTCGCGGCTGTAAGACGTATGTAGTCAGTATTCAAGCTAGCACTGGCCTGCATATGGCAAAAAAAACGTTAAAAAAAAACAAATTTGAACTTCTCGCCGGAGTTCGCGGGCTGAAGATGGCACGCATGACGCATCCAATCGTAGCCTTGTGTTGTTGCAGCCAATCACAGGCCAGCTCCACTGGCAGGAGTTGACATGCATGTGTGCGGTTCATATACACGAAAATATGCACCGATCATTCACCGATGTGACGGTGTGTGCGTACAATTATGAATGGGTTTTAGGCGCAGGCCAGACAGAAGAGACGTAAGACGAGGACGCGTCGCGGACAGGGCGGAGACGAGACACGGACGCGACTTTTGAAGTTATATAGAAGAGACGGGGCGCGGACGCGACGCAGTCGCGCAGTCAGGACTATTTTCGGCATTCAACAGTCTGATTTTGTCACGTCGACATGTCTTCTTCTGAAGATGAAGATGTACTAGCACTGGTAAATCTCGCTAATATACAGAGGGTTAGACGTTACTGGGTACATCCGGTATGGCTAAGCAATGAAGACAATCGATTTTTTAAAATAATGGAGGACCTACACAATTACCCAGATCGTTTTGTCACAGTGTATAAAATGACTCCACAGTGTTTTAATATTATCATGTCCAAAGTGAGAAATGCTTTACAGAGAAAGCACACAAATTGGAGAGTATCTATTAGTGCTGAAGAAAGATTACTTATAACGTTAAGGTAAGTGAAATACATTATCTTTTTTAATTACTTTAATACTAACAGAAAATTGTGTTACATAATAAGGTTTAATTAACTTTTGAAATATGTGCACGCTCAAACCGATGTTGATGTGTATAATTTTTCTACACTAAAGTAATCCGATGGATTACTTTGGTGTAGAAAAATTGTACGTGTAGTTCAGAGGTAATTCTTCATTCAAAAAAGATGTATTGGTGACGTGTGCAGCCGAAACTGAACTAATTGTTGAATAGGGTGATAGAGTGAAAAACGTTGGGGTATTCTCATCCTGCACAGATATTGATGGAGATGCAACATTCTGATTTTGCTCTATTGTTGATGGAGGTGCAACATTTTGATTTTGCTCTATTGTTGATGGAGGTGCAACATTTTGATTTTGCTCTATTGTCGATGGAGGTGCAACATTATGAAACGGCTGTTGTATAGAAGACACCGTGGCTATGTTGTTTTGAGAAATGCGGGTAGAATATGCTGGTTCTGATGTCGATGCTGCCTCGTTTCCATCTAAGATTTGCGCCGCCAACTGCATTACTCCCATCTTGAACCTTCGTTTTTGAACAAGATTCATGGCCTTCATATCAGACAACATGCTTTGAAGGAAGGCAAGATCTGTATCAAGAGGTTGCATTTGTTTCTCGCTATTTTGTCGTTTTCTGTTAAAGTAATCAAAAGCAGATTGATTGACGTCTTTCAAAGTAGGCATTTTACTTTTTTTACTCGAGTCCGATGATAACGGCGAAGGATGATTTTGAGCCTGTGGAGAGGGTGAATGGGACGGAGGCCGAAACGGCGACATTGACTCCTCCTCATCAAGTTCACTTTCGTCCGTATGAGTATCTGACCTGCATTGTGGTTCTAGATTAGATTTGGAAGGTCTTGATTTCAAATATTTATCCAAAAAATGCAAGTGCTGGGCAAGGTAATATTCTTTTACCTTCTTGGCTGCAGAGCCAGATGGAAGTGATAGAAGTTTTTTGTATTTTGCATATCTGTTCCTTATGTTTTTCCAACGATCTTTGCAAGCTTGTACTGAAACAATCAAATCATCGAATAAATATAATGAAGTGAATTACTTATTGTGAGTTTTTATTCGCAGAGACTATAGAGCCTATATCAGTAATACGAGTACCTACTTATGTAAAGAATTAAGAATGTTACTTTCTGGCTCAATAGCCTCCGCGAATAAAAAATCACGGTGCACAGTATAGTAATATGTATACCTAATTTATATTTGTATATTTATTTACAGGTATTTCGCAGATGGGTGTTCATTTAAATCACTGTCAGTTTACTTTCTACGAGGAAAATCTACAATTCGAGAAATAGTACATAATACCTGTCAAGTTCTATGGCAAACATTACAACCCGAATATATGCCTACACCCAATGTAGAAAAATGGCTAGAGATAGCTGCGCGTTTCCATACTCTTTGGAATTTACCGAATTGTGTGGGAAGTCTGGATGGCAAACATATTAGAATAAAAGCTCCATCTAACACGGGATCAGCGTACATAAATTACAAAGGATACTTTTCGATTGTGTTATTAGCATTGGTAGACGCTGACGGGTTATTCGTAACGATAGATGTTGGGGAATACGGGAGAAATAGTGACGGGCGTGCATTTCAAGCCAGTGCTCTCGGACAAGCAATGCAGCGTGAAGACCTTAATTTACCGGACCATAGTCCATTGCCCGGAGAAGTACAACCTATGCCATATTATTTTGTGGCAGATGAAGCTTTCTCTCTGAAAAAAAACGTAATGAAACCTTATTCGCGGAATCAATTGACAAATGATAGAAGAATATTCAATAACAGACTAAGCAGAGGACGGAAATCAGTAGAATGTGCCTTTGGAATGGCAAGGACTAAATTTCAAGGACTGAGCATGCCCATGTGCTGTGAACCTGCTAAAGCTGATGTAATTATACAAGCAATGTGTATATTGCACAATGTTATTCGAAGATGCGATGGAAAATTTACAGCGCCATACATCCAAAATACGTTGGTTGGAACAAGAATTGATTCACTATACAGAGAAACTGCAGATGGTGTCAGGGAATACCTCACCAACTATTTTGTAAATCGGGCACCTATTCCGTACCAAAATAGGCACAATGTATAAACACACACACACACCATCACACACACACACACACACACACGCGCGCGCACGCACGCACGCCGCACCCTCGCACACACACACACTCACACAACGCATACACACAACACGCAGAGGAATTAAGAAAATATTACATTAATATTACATTAAAATATTTCTGTTTTACCATTAAAACAAAGAGTACACATTTTTTTATTTCTAATGTACTACGTAAAGAACAGATGTAGGTACGCACGAGGATAAGTTGATGTTTTTTAAATAAAGAATAGGTACTACTTACCGTTTTCGTTTATTGTCCTGGCAATCGATTCCCAAGCTTGGTCTTGAACATTTCTGTTACAATAGTCAGACCTATTGTAATCATAAATAACAGAATGATTCTCAATTAATTCACAAAACTGAATATTAAAAGCTAGGTCGTCACGCATTTTTATGAAAAAAATTATAACAACTCAAAACATGACGCAACCATTCAACGTCAAGACGGTACACGTGACTGTGCGACGCGAGCGAGCCCCTCCCGGCGGGCATGCCACCCCGCGCCCCGTCTTCGCCCCCGCCGCGTCCGTGCCCCGTCTCTCCTGTGTGTTTTGAACAAAAGGCGCAGACGTAAAAGCGTTGCGCCCGCGCCCCGTCTATTCTGTATGTTTTGCGTCACGACGCTTCTATACATTTTATATGAAAGGGACGTGGAAGAGACAAATGTCCGCGCCCCGTCTGCGTCTTACGTCTTTTCTGTGTGTCCAGCGCCTTAGGCTACTCGAATGCTAGCATAAGCAAGCCTGTAAATATAAGATTCGTACGCGAAAAATTGCTCTAAGTATTTTAACAGGAGTTTGAACTTTTTTATTATTATTTTGTACATGGTGTTATTTTATAACATGGTTAATTAGTTATAAGAAATGCTCAGTTGGTAAGGTAGGCTAAGCCTAAGAGCCTTAATAGAGCGCACGCCACTGAATAGACCCTTGATCTTCCCACTATTTCCAGAACGGTAAGGAGCACCATAAAGTCCTGCTGATGGTATCTCATACCAATTGGTAGTCAGAGTCTCATCTTTTGAATTGGTAGCACCATGAGTCATCAAAGTTAACAGTAAAATTCCCATCAACACTAGCAGGCAGTTCACGTTTGCCCTCTTGGCCATGATTTCAACAGATTTCTTCGCCTCCTATGGAAAAGAAAGTGTATTTGTAGAATAAAATATTAAATTGTAAACCCGACAAACCTAGTGTCACTGCATAGGGCTTCGTACGCACTTTGTGTTACATTGTTGAGCTGAACATAGCCCACTGCATCGTCCCCGTAAGATTCCCTTCCGGACCTGATAACAAAAAATAGGTTATGTTGAATTGTATTTAAACACACGGTATTATCATGTTATGTATTGTTATTGTACATATTGTTAGACAAAATTTGATACGATAGGTACTTACGTACATAGCAGTTTTAACATTTCTCAATTCGGCAGAACAGAAATCAAGATTGGAAGCGAAAAATTTCGCCACCATCAATGTGTTTATCATCGGCAGATTTGTACTTTCTCCTTTCACGAAACCGTCCTCCATGGTGCGATTTTACTTAAGTAATAGTTAGATGTTCACAAACGTAATTAACTTAATATTTTTTATTTATACTTTTTTTTTTTCCTGTGGCAACACTACAGCTAACAGCTGATTTGAATTTGTCCATGTAATTTTAATTTTAAATATTGTATTTCCTTATTAATAAGGCCTATTTACTATCAAATAAGTTGTATAGAACAAACATATTGTGAGTTATAGTGTATAAGTGGTGAATTAACGCAAATAAAGTGAAAAAAAAACCAATTGTGAAACTGACAGATACCGGTTCGAATCGAAGGAATCTTGCATTGTCATCCTATTAACAGGTACAATATAACTTATTAATACTTGGTAGTATATTGTTTACGTGCTCTTATATACTTTCAATTAACTGGATCAATTTTATTATTACTGCTACTTGATGCCGATGACTTTTGAAAAGTAAACATAACCTGTTTGGCTCAGTGACAGAACTTCTTTGTTTATCTAAATTTCATTTTCTTTTCAATTAACCGTTTCTCATACAATTTCACTGCACCTATTATTTTCCTATCTTGTTTCTATTCTCCTAAATCATGATGATGACACGCAGTATGCGCGCTCGCCTCGAAGAGTCCAAACTCACACAGGCTTTGAGCGAACTAAAAGCGTGTAAGGAGTCCTGTTCTCAACTAAACAGGGAAATAGATGACAATGAAAGGGTGCTTTCTGAAGCCCATGAGAGGAACAATAAGTTAAAAAATGAAATGGCTCAGCTTTATGTTCAGCTTACTGATGCCCTAGAGGACCGGGATAGGCTCCAACTCATTGTGGACGGGTTTAGCCAGTGTAGCGTAGAGTATGAACAAGCTCTAAGTCACAAACATCTTCTACAACAACAGCTACACGAGGCTAGAAGTCAAATTTCAGATCTTGAGACAACAAACCTTAACATCACAGCCTCACTAAACCAAAGTCTGTTCAGTGAATTGGTGCCTATTGTTCCATCAATGTTTTCTAATAAATTCCAACCTGACACTATAGATTTGACAGTTGAGGATGACCCAAAGGCTAATAAATCAGTGCGGGTTTTTTCGAGTAAGAATAAACTAAAAAAATACATTAAAATAAACAAATACATTGTAAAAACTAAGAAAATGGTAAAGAAGCAAAAATTTTTCATTAAAAATGTAAAATTAAATAGGGAAAGATTAAACCTTTTAAGTCAATTAGATATGTATTCTTTAAATTTAAATGAAAGTAAAAGGAAATACCAAATAGACACAGAGAACTTGCAATGTGAAATTAACCGTCTTCAGGACAAACTAAATTCACTTAACATTAAATATACAGCCTCCGAGAACCAATTAAAGGAATATGTATTGGCTATGAATGAGCTAGTAAGTACACAAAGTAGCAACTGTGATCATTGCACAAGTCCATCTGTTGAACCCACACTGGCCCATTCATTGTCTGTATGTAACACAACTATACCACAGTCCTGTGATAGTTTACTATTTGAAAATATTAATTGTATAACAGAACCGATTGTCAATAAGGAAATTATAATTTTTTCTGATGAAATTGGAAAGGATTTAGGCCGCTTGTTGACAAGTAAGAATCCGGGATCTTCAATTATTAACTTTTGTATGCCTGGCTGTTCCTTGAATTTTATTATGAGAAAAATTATTAATTACAATTTCAACCAAGACTCCATATTACTGATATTTGTTGGTAATAGAGGTAATGTGAACAAAGGGGAATTGTTCCAATATTTTAATTCATTAAGTAAACTTAGGTTAGGAAAAATTCTAATGTTCACATTCCCATACAGTCAAAGTTTGCCACAGGAAGAAAACCTCTTTAGATTTGAAATTAACATGACATTGCATAATTTGACATTCAATAATAATATGTTTCATTTACTTGATATTAATAATTATGTTGGTAATAATTTATATTTGACAAAAGATAGATTCCTAGTAGATAGGTACTATCTTTCTAGGTATTGTAAACGACAGATAGCGGTGTCACTGTCTTATTATTTTTGTATAACAGCCAAGAACTTAGCAAAAGAGATTGCTTCTATTGAGCACCATGACATGTTGAATAATCCAGTGAGAAATTTAGTGCATAATATTGACATTGAAAATCATTTAAATTAGAGAATAGGACAATAGAGGCAAACTCTAGCAATAATGAACAGTGTCAAAAAACTTTGCCTAATAAAAAAAACTTAAAATCAAATAGTATCAACCTGGTGCATCAGAATATTCAGGGACTGAGGAACAAAGATTTAGAATTGGAACTATTTTTGAATTTAAATAATATTGATATAATTTGTATTACAGAACATTGGCTTCAAAGCCACCAGTTCATGATTAGTTTTAGTAATCACCAGGTTGGTAGCACATTCAACAGAGTTAATGCCATTCATGGTGGATCACTAATTTTAGTAAATAATCAGATTAAATTTAAAGACCGAAAGGACATTGTGAGCCTATCTGTTGAACGCAATATTGAAATAGCCTGTATAGAATTGGAGCGGTTCATTATATTAAGTGTGTACAGGCCCCCCTCGGGATTGTATGACTGCTTTGAGAAAGTAATGGATGAAGTTTTACACAAGATTTGTAACACAAACAAGTCCATTATCACTTGCGGTGATTTTAATGTAAATTTATTAGAAAAGTCTAGTTCATGTAGTAAAATAATAAGTCTATTTCAGTCCTACAATCTCATGAACCTATTTTTGGAGCCCACAAGAATAACGCCTACTTGTGCCACTTGTCTAGACAATATTTATACCGATGTCATTCCAATTCATAAGGAAATCATAAATGTTCTAGACTCAGACCATTGCGGTCAAATGATTACCATTGAAAACCAAAAAATCAAAGTGG
Organism: Diarsia dahlii; assembly: GCA_949775195.1. Taxonomy (NCBI): domain Eukaryota; kingdom Metazoa; phylum Arthropoda; class Insecta; order Lepidoptera; family Noctuidae; genus Diarsia; species Diarsia dahlii. Next base: position 19,728,920 of record OX459197.1, on the reverse strand, counting down.
CTAAAAAAAATATCACTGTTAACCCTAAGACTGCAGGACGCTTGGAAACATTTAAAAGTAAACTTATGAATAGTTTACCGTTATTGTCTACTGACAATACTCATCATCAATATGAAGACTTTTTTTATATGTATTGTAAGCAATTTGATTCTACTTTCATTCCCAAGACTATTTCAGTAAATTGTAACGCGTCTTTCAGTGATTGGGCTACCATTGGTATTCACAAGAGTAGAAAGCGGCTTTATGAGCTGTACAATGAAAGAGTGGTTGTAAATACTGCTGAATTTAATTTATATGTTAAAAACTATTCAAAGCTATTTAAAAAAGTGTGTTGTATTGCCAAGTCACATTATTTGAGCTCGAAAATTAGAAACAGTAATAATGTAATTAAAACGACACACATGGACGACATGGAATATTATTAATAATGAAACGGGAAGGTCTAGTAACCGTAACAGTGACTACTGCTTAACTATTAATGATAGAGTAATTAAATCCGATTCGGACGTTGCCGCAGCTTTCGAAAGTTTCTTTTCTGACATTCCCGTTTCAACGACAAAATCCCTAAACTCGTCACCTTCAGTTGCCGAATCTTTGCTAAAGGAAAATGTTAAAGCTTGTGACTCGGAATTTCATTTTGAACATGTCTCATGTAGAGATATAGTCAAAACCTTTCAAACCTTAAATGTTAAGAAGACTGCAGATCTGTGGGGTAATTCTGTAGAAGTTGCCAAGTCTATTATTGAGATTGTGGCACCTACCTTGGCTTCTATTTTTAATCATTGTATTGATTGTGGGGAGTTTCCTGATCTTATGAAAAATAGCAAAATTATTCCTTTATTCAAAGCAGGTAGTACATCAGACCCCACAAATTATAGACCTATTTCAGTGCTGCCTGCTTTTAGTAAAGTTTTTGAGAAATTGATTTTAGACCAATTGCAAAGATTTTTTAATAGACATAAATTATTACATAACAAACAGTTCGGTTTTACGAAGGGTCGATCAACTGCTGATGCCGGTGTCGAACTTTTAGGACATATTTATAGTGCATGGGAGGATAAGTGCGATGCTTTAGGCATTTTTTGCGATTTATCCAAGGCATTTGATTGCGTTCTTCATGAAACGTTAATCAGGAAACTCCGCCACTACGGAATTCGGAACAACGCTCTGGATCTTCTTGCCTCATACCTGAGTAATAGGATCCAAAGAGTTGACGTCAACGGGAAAAGATCTCCCGGATCTTTTGTAACAATGGGAGTCCCGCAGGGCTCAATTCTTGGCCCTTTCTTGTTTCTCATTTATATTAATGACTTGCCTTACCTCATAAAGGATAACCACGATATTGTGTTGTTTGCAGATGACACCTCGCTTTTGTTTAAACTTAAACGTCAGCAGCCAGTTATTGACGATGTAAATAGCGCGATTTCAAAAATAGTGGATTGGTTTAACGCTAATAATTTACTCCTCAATGAAAAAAAAACTAAATGCATAAGGTTTACACTACCTCACGTTAGGCAGGTGAAAACTTGTGTGTTGGTGAAGGGCGAAGAGTTGAATCCGGAAGATAGCACGGTGTTCTTGGGTTTAACTTTAGACGCTAAACTTCAGTGGGGACCCCATATAGATAAATTGTCGAAGAAACTGAGCTCCGCGGCATACGCAGTTAGAAAAATTCGTAATTTAACCGATGTAGAGACAGCCCGATTAGTGTACTTCAGTTATTTTCATAGCGTAATGTCGTACGGCATTCTGTTGTGGGGGAATGCTGCCGATATTCAGACCATCTTTGTTTTGCAAAAGCGGGCGGTTAGATCAATTTATAAATTGAGTCCGAGACACTCTCTTAGAGAAAAGTTTAAGGAAATTAATGTAATGACTGTTCCTTCTCAATATATTTATGAAAATCTTTTGTATGCTCACAAAAATATTAAGCTTTTTAAGAAATATAGTGATATTCACAATATAAATACAAGAAATAAACATAAATTTATTGTACCCACAACAAGGCTCAAGAAAATAGGTGGATCATTTAGATGCCAATGTATTCGCTTTTATAATAAACTTCCAAGCGACATTCAAAATTTAAGCATTAATAAATTCAAATCTTTTATAAAACGTAAACTTTGCCAGAAAGCCTTTTATGCTGTTAAAGATTATATAGAGGACAAAAAAGCTTGGGATTGAACTGCTCCAATTTGAATTGAAGGTGAATTGATTTTATATCTTTTTATTAATTATACCTTTTTATTTTTATTTTTTACACTTTGACATTTTAATTATTTATACATTATTTACAATTTGACATTTTATGATTTTTCTTTATACACAATGACATTATTTACTTTTTTAAGTATGATATTATTTTTTGCTTTTTTGATCAATATTTACTTGTTAAATATTTTATTTTTCATTTAGTTTTGTGTATATTGACATTTAATAACTTGACATGATTATTTAATATGACAAATATTTTATTATTTTTATATTGTGAATGTGAGGACCATGTGGGTCTTTCTCTAATTTTAACTATTGTCTGACAGTTTGAGTACTATAAGCGACCCACCCAAATGTCCTTTCTTTGGTATTGTTCGTCGTGACGTTGAGCTCCTTGAGTTATAAGTCGAGCTCCACGATAATTGACAAATGCTTGCACTGACTGGACGGGTCCACTCAAATCTGTGTGGTACTTTATTCAAAAGACCATCTCAGACACTAATCTGCATGATCTTCATGTATTTTATTTTATTATTTTCATATTGTGAATGTGAGGACCGTGTGGGTTTTTATTTAATTTTAACGATTGTTTGGCAGTTTGAGTACTTTAAGCGACCCACCCAAATGTCCTTTCTTTGGTATTGATCGTCGTGACGTTGAGCTCCTTGAGTTATAAGTCGAGCTCCACGATAACTGACAAATGCTTGCACTGACTGGACGGGTCCACTCAAATCTGTGTGGTGCTTTCTTCAAAAGACCATCTCAAACACTAATCTGCATAGTCTTCATGTGTGTATTATACCAAGATTATGTTTGTACCTTGAACATATTGTAAACCCAAACGATTTTAAAAGAGTGTCCATGAAGTTTCTTGCCATTCTTCTCATGAGACCAACGCTTTGGAATTGGCAACTACAGTACACTCACGAGTTATTATGCCTTGTGACTGGGACTGTAGCTTAGTTTATTTAGCTTCAGTAGTTCAGTAGTTTACTGCCGCACTCGGAGAGCTTCAGTGGTTGCTTGGGCCGTCGCTTGGTAGGGGCTTTTGGCGGTTTTGTCATACAAAACTATGTCAGGCCTTTGCTGGGTGGCGGCTTGAGTAATCGTTGGATATCTCTGAGTGCCGCAGTTAGTTTAATTCGACTATTCAAAAGTGCCTGTTACTGGCCTACTTGAAATAAATATTTTTGACTTTGACTTTGACTTTGACATTAAAATAATGTTGCAATATAAATCATGATCTGTCAAATGACCGATTTGGTCGAGCCGCCATTGTTTAACTATTGTGTCTACTTCGTGGACAGATCATGGGATAATAATATGTACTTGGTGCCTCAACAACTTAAATATTTATTTTATACACTTGGGAGCAAATAAATCGAGCCACTACCTTTTTTCACGTAAAATGGTAAATATTTTTGGTAATATGGAACGTATCAATTCGAACTATATATCGCCTAAAAGTTTAGTTAATAACCTTTACAATGAGGGTAAATTATTGAATAATAACCTTATTGAATGATAAATTATTGGCTCTGCAAGAAAAATGGTAATTTTGATAAAAAATTTAGTAGGGCTAAAACAGTCCATAAAAACAATAAAAAACAAAATATTCTTAATTACTGGTATTACCCCCCCGTGCCCTGATACATTCTTGTAGCCTATTAGTCATCGATCTGATCAGCGTTACGATGACATATTGTGGTATGTTCTCCCACTCTTCAAGCACAGCGACTTTAAGCTCGGGAATGGATGAAACAGCGGGAACCCTGGCTCGGACTCTCCGTTTTAGCTCGTCCCATAGGTGTTCGATCGGGTTCAAATCGGGACTTCGTGCTGGCCATACCATTTGTTGAATCCCGATCGCAGACAAATTTAATCTTTTCTTAACAGAGTACAATAAAAATGTCATAAGCAAATTAAATGCGATAATTTTATTCTACCCTTTAAACTTTAATAAAAATGAAATTTTGACAACTAACTACCCTCATTGTAAAGGTTATTAAATACCCTTTTAGGCGATATATGTTTCGAATCGATGCGTTCCATAATACCAAAAATAATTACCATAATGCGTGAAAAAGGAAGTGGCTCGATTTATTTGCTCCCAAGTGTATTTATATTATCACTATAAAAGACAGGCTCAGAATTATCAAATAATTCATGAGTCCGTCTCATAAAAACTTGTAGCCCGTCCCACTGCGGGGTGTTGCGGTTTAGCAGTACTTTTAGGGCCACCGTGGCTTTCTTCCACCGATCCTGTCTAAGGGTGGAGGCAACATCGGCCTTGTTGTAGACCTTTACCTCCACATAGAAGTCCCAGTTACGTCCGCCGTTCGCCGCACTTTACCGTTGGCGACACGGCTGGTGAGCCTTGATCCGAAGTCTCCAATTGAGGATGACGACGGAATGTAGTCCTCCAAACCAAAGAGGTCCAAGTGCGAGCTGCGTCTTTTACTGTAAACAATTTAACATTTTATTTATAATAATTTACACTAGACATTACATTACAATTATTTTTAATTGACGAATTGTTAACTAAAGGCAGAAGAATGATGATATTTCATAGCCATGATAATCATATTATATATATTTACCTGCCACATGAACACGTCCCTGGTAAGAACCTCCTTTTCCTAAACTAAATCGTTTTCCACAGTTGAATTTGTTTATTACACTCATAAAGTTTTCCGCCACATTTGTTGTCTCATTTGACAAACGACCTGCCTTCAAAGCAATTTTTTCATTGGCTGCATAAATCAAAGCCCCTCTGGCGCAGTATTTTTCAGACGTTTTACGAGATCTTCTTCCTTCTTTTCGGTTCTATCTGTCAATGTTTTATTTGACATTGCAGTAATAATCCTTGCAGTTTTCATGCACTCCGAATACATGAAGCGGGCCATTTCTCAGATCTACTGCCATAGAAGTAGCATGCTCACTGCTACACACGATAATTTTCCGTGCTACTAGTGTAAGCTTCATAACCTTTGGCTTCAAAATATTTCGCCCAGAAGGAGGGATTATGTGGTTTTATAACCATGTTTCTCCTCTCATAATATTGACATGTATAACAATATTTGTTTCTAACACCAATAAAATATAGGCATTTTCTAGTTTCTTTACCAATAATACAGGCCTGGAAATGAAAAGGAACACTTGTAAATAAGGTAAACGTAACAATACTCGTCGGATTTCGGAAATCATTGACTTCGAAGCGCTACTGTGTGTTAAATATTTAATAGAAAATGACAATTTTTGCATGACGTGATAGAGAATTTATTCGTTATTCTAAGTAACTAATTTGTTTTAATCATTTTGATGGGTTTATGGACTTATTAAGGCAAAAGTAAAAAAGGGCGATTTGTACCAATAGTCTGATTTGTACGGATACTCGTCAAATATTCCCAGTACTCGTTAACTTTTAATGCTAATATAAACTCACTGTTCTTGAACATAAAGTTCAAGATAAGTAAATTTTTTTGTGCTTGAATTTGTTAAGCATACTTGTGCCTTTGTAACATTAGGTAGATAGATAGAAAACCAAATCCCTATTTAGAATAGCAGGTTATAATCTGTTAGAAGAGCAGGTATTCAATAAAACAGATACATAGTTGCATTTTAATTTATATTGCTAAAATCAAACGCTTGGAATCACAAAATCAGTCTATAAAATATATGTTATATTTCTTAATCATAATAACCATGCAGTCATGTGCGTATGTAGCACGAGTAAAATTATTACTATTTAGTAAAATCAGTTCTCTTATACCTAATAAAATAATCAGTTTTAACAAAAAATAAAAGCCACATTCATTTATATAGCTTTCCGCGAAATAATTACTAACATTCATAAATATGTAGGTAAGGTTGACATTCATCAAAACTCTTAAACTGCTTAGCGCATGCTAAGTACGATTTGCAAAAATCTCTATAGAGAGTTTGAATTCAAAATCTGTTTTAAAGGTATCAAACAAAATTATGATTACAACTAAGCGTTCAAACCCAATAATAATATATCTAATAATAATCTTAATTATTTATAATCAGTCCGCAATGTAAACCTTATTCAGACTTTAGAAAACAGGTACCAAAACTAAGTGTTATTTTTGACTTCTACAATAATATTACGTTTCCTGAAATATTCGTGTCCTGAAACACAGGCTACGAGCCTAGCTTAGGCACCAGTCTCCCACAATATATGACTTAAACTATAATAATGTTCTGTCTCAAAACTGTTGTTCTGAATACTATATATTGTGGTGAGAAATAAACAATTTATTATTATTATTACACAGTAGTATTTAAATTGACTAGCAGTAAATCAAATAAAAAACCCTGTACTATAAAAACAATTAAATATTTTAACAACATGCAATTTTCTGGTGAAGCTCAACATGCAATTGTCTAGGCAAACATTTTTATGTTAAAGCTACTCTTACATATTCCAAATAGTACATTTTGTTACAAGTGCGGAAAGTTTGTTATTGCATTCGAGGCAGATTGAACACCCGAGCCGTACGGCGAGGGTGTTCATGGGGTCGAGAAATGCAATAACAAATTCCCACGTGTATCAAACGACGTTTATCAATACACTTTCAAAGAAATTAAATAAAAACGTTGTGTTTTTGTCAACAAATTTGATGAGACTATGATTTAATTTACTTTTTTTCGGCGGTTTGATTTCGCCAGGTAGAAAAAGAAGCAAAGGTATAAAGCCGCCAAACAGCCTCACAGGAAAAATATAAAATTCAAATGTTTTTTAATTAAGAACACAAAAAAAAAATGTTTACTTGTTCATAAAAGTAAATAATTGTTTAAAAAATTAACGTTTATTAGTTCATGCAGACGGTAACTCTTCGTGAGCATGCATCATTTCTCTCATCATGCTCTTTATTTTTTTAACTTAATACGTTTCACTCATATTTGGCATGTTTATTCTTGCGCATATTTCGTCAAGCTGACCTATCCGTTACCAGTTTGTAAAACACCTTCTATTATATTTAAATTAATTGGATTTTCTTTAGATCCTTTATAATATCTTTGAGATCTATTTTTTTCTATTTTATTGCACAACCTGCATTCAAAATAAAATTCTGAATAAAATCCAGTTCTTTGCTCTTTTATAAAATTGAAGAAAATAAAATTACATTGAAATGGATGATGCGAAATATTTTTAATTTTCTCGAAGAGATAAGCGATTCCAACTATCCTGGTAACTTCTAAAATTGTATTTATGTTGCTATTATCCTTACTAATCATACGTAATACGTAAATAAATACGTAATGATTTTTTGTTTAGAACTAAATATTCCAGATAGTTTATTTCACGAAATAAGGGTGTCCATTACTCTACAAGTCTACATATAGAATTTCTACAGTCCGAAAAAAATCAGAAACGGGTCGGAGCATAAAAATAAAAAGTATGATTGATGAAATTTTAGAAAAAAATTGGAACGGCGACAAACCCACAGTGGGGAAAGTTGGTCCTGCTGGCCCGGTAAAACTTTCCCGCGCCCCGGTAAAAACGCCTGGATCGTGAGACCAAGTGAAGTCCAGCAAGTCCTCCTGGCAAGACTGTCGCAGAGCTAGATCATCCTGCCTGTCCATGAACCAGCGTCCAGCGTGCCTCCTTTGAGGTGGGTCCGGGCAATCTTCCTCCTCCTCGACATCGCTGCCAGGATTCAGAAGACCCGCAGAGCGTTCCCACTGCAGACATCATCCAGGCCACTTTCGAAAATCAAGGGTTCTGAAACAAATAATACTATATAACCCCTAGGTCCATGATGCAACCAGATTATCATCACAAAGGAGAAATAAACAAATAAATACCTCGACTTGTCGAAGGACCTGGAGTCGAATGCTGCAGTGTGGCACCAGAACGCACTGCAGAGGATGATGTGCTCGGCGACAATGACACCATCTCAAACTCCGCTGGGACCATAAGGCTCTCGTCTACCTCGTGGCCTTCACCCACCAATATAACCCCCGTGGACGGGGTTAATAGTAGTGGCTGAATTTCCCTGTGAAATAAAAAATATACTAAGTCGGCTTCCTTTGAAGAATGTTTCAAATTCTTCAATAGAGATTAAGTTCAAACTTACTGCGGGGGAGGCGGCGTGGCCTCACGAGGCGGCAGCTCCACGTCCTCGGCAGCCGGCAGCTCCTCCTCAACCCTCGAGGGCCCAGCGTCATCCAGTCCTGTATAGAAAAGATTAAAATATGTTAGGTTGGAAAAGTATTAAAATATGTAGGCAGACAATTTACACACTATGTAGCTATATGCAGCAGCTTTGTGCAGCTCCCACTTTTGCAGGATTCGCGGAGGCGGGACGGCTGGCGTGCCCGGCACTAGAGGGCACTGCACCTCACGCTCAGGCGACAGTTTACTGGAAACATATAAATTATTTAAACATTTGTGACAGTGATAAGCATAATTATTATTTTTCTAAATATTTTTCTTACCGTCGGGACTTGGGAGGAGGAGGCAGAGCGTCCGGACCGGCAAATTTACCTGTCTCCCGCTTCCTCCTCGCAGCGTAAAGCTTGCCCCTCTGTGCCGGGCTCAGCTTTGCCTCCCACTTTTTCCCCTGCGCTGCCTTCTTCTTCAGGTGTTTGTGGTATTCCGGCGAGTACCTTGAAAATAAAAAAAAAACAACGATTAAAAGAAACACATGGTATTGCCTTCAAATAATGATTAAATTTCAAATTGAAATAAATGTTTACTTACACAAGTGAGGTACCCGCCAGTTGTGACGGTCCCGCTTGCGCATCGCCGGAAATACAAACCACCTAAAAGTAGAAAAATATTGAATGAAGAAAAAACATTATGTGATTAAAATTCAAATTAATGTTTACATACGGCGTCGGTTCCGCCTCTGCAGCAGCAGCTTGTTCCACTGGTGGAACCACAGCAAAAAGCCTAGAAGAAAAAAATATTGAATGTCAAAAAAACACATATGACTAAATAATAAATTTCAAATAAATGTTTACTTACACAGGTGGCACAGTGGTCACAGCAGCAGAAGCAGCAGCACCAGCTGCTGCAGTTGTTGGTGGTTCATCCGCCGCTCGTCTCAGCTCTCCTTGCCTCTTCACCAGTGCCGCCTTTCGTACCAGCAATTTGCGGTACTCTTCAGGCGGCCTTGAAGATAAAAAAAATATTAAAAAAAACACATGGTATTTAAAAAAAAATAATAATAAAAAAAACATGGTTCTTTCAAAAATAATTTTTCAAATTCTTACACAGGTGGCTGAGAGGGCCCCGCATCAGCAGCTCCCACTGCTGCTGCTGCAGCTGGCTGATCGCCCTTGTCACGCCCCACTGCTGGTTTCGCGGGCGCAGCCCCCCCGCGCCCGCCCCCACTCCTTGGCGTACCGGGCTGGTCCCACAACTCCTCTCCTCCCTCGTTTCCCACCAGCGAATCGCAATACCAAGCGATCTGGTGACGGGTTGGCGGTGCACTCACCAACCCTACTCCTTCGGACGTTGTTGTGCCATATACATGCATAGGGAGTTCATCTTGCAGCACCGACAGTTTCGACTCCTCGGTCACCTGGTAAGCGTGACGGTGCTTGATGGGGCGGATTGCCTTCTGCAGGCATCCCTGCACTACGTCAATGCGGGCAGTGGTGTGTAATACAGTGTAGTGTATATTGCCGTTTGTAGCGTGCATCAAATCTCCTTGTTGTGCGCACGTGCCATCGCCTCCATAGCCCCCTTCGAGCCGGCTAAGATCAGTGCCGCCAACTCGGCTCCCTCGAATGCCTGTCCCAGTGGTACCTCCGTACACTAGCACAAATTTCCTGCGCTGGTTCTCCATAACCATGCAGCACTCGTTCCGCCTCATACCCGCTAACAACAGGTCCCCTGAACCTCCCCTCCCCGTGACGGCATAGAGTTGCACAGCCACAACGAATTATGGACGTGGATGAACACATTAAAATTTATAGACGGAACAGAAAAAAAATATTTATATGTATTAATAGACAAAATGTATAACGATGCAAAAAAAAAAAACTATAAACTAATCACGTACAATAACATACAATTTGCTACAACAATAAGAACAAAAATAACGACTCCTAAAGCAGTCCATATGAAAAGAAACAAAATCAACATAAATAAGAATGAACAATTTCGCTAAATAAAAAGCGCGCAGCACAACTCTCACACAGATGCAAAACAGACAAGCGCGGAGTACGAAACGTCACACGGATTCTTGACCAATACGTTGGCTCCGCACGATGCTCCTCGAAAAAATCTGCTACCATCAACGCATCCTGCATGTCGTCCACAGGGTCCTCCTCAAATAAGTCTGCATACCGAGGCGGTGGAGTCTCCCGACGAATAGGAGAATAAACATCTTGATCGTAAACATCATCTTCATAAATAATGGAATGTTCACCAGTGGGATCACTACGCGACATTTGCTCCAAAGTGCTTAAACCAGAAGAAGACGGCACAGCATACCGAAGAGGAGGAACATCAACACCATCATCTTCATAAATAATGGTATGTTCACCAGAACCAAGATCGAACGCTTATGTAAACGCGATCAATTTGAACTTAGCCGTAATTAACTAAACCTAAACTTTTTCTACCATTCCAAACGGTTTGTTGTCGAATAGCCATTTATCTACGACTAAAGTATAATAAATATTTTTGTCGGTGCTAGATTTTTTATTTTTAAGCACCTCACAGGCTTCAGCTGTAAATCTTGGCTCTGCATTTAACTTTTCATACGATTTTCCTAGCGTTCGAGGGTCTTCAAAAACTTTTCGCACGTATTTGTATCCCGCCGTAGAGTAAAAATTTAGAGTCAGGGCAAACATTCTTCGAGGTGGGGTGAATGTCATCCTTATGTTTTAAACAAACAAATCGGCTGCTTCCGCTTTTATCTTCAGGAACATTAAAGGTGGTTTTTAGTGATTTACATCGTGCGTCTTTTGTTTTTTCCTTTTCAAATTTTATTTTCTTTAATAAGTTTCTTTTTTATCAAATGAAAATTTTCCAACTTTTAATTTAAGTAATATTTTACGTCGAAAATTGATTCGATGTCAGAAACATTTTTGTTGTGCAGGGAGTTTAGCGAGCCGGGTTTCGAGCTGTTATGATCGTAGTTCATAGCCTCCTAAAACAAAAGACATTATTTGAATGCATGCTTAATAGGTTATATACGTATATTTTAAGGCCTGCTCTAAGAACCTCCAGGGTAGCAGAAAACTGAAAAACATGCAGCATATTAGTTTGGAAGAATACAAATTACAAATTATTTTGATAACTTGTAACATACTATTAAGGTTGTTAAATAACCCTCCTTTTGGGCTTCGCCGCAGTCGGGTAATAAATGGTTTTTAAGTAATGACATACATTTTGTTTGATCTATTTTTGTTTCCAGATCTGTTTTCGCTGATTCCAGTTGCAATTCATGTAATTTTCTTTTGAATTCCAATTTTACATTTTTAACCCTCTTGAAAACCGGAACATAAGGTGGCTACAACTTCTGGCTGGGGATTATTTGCTTCTTGAACATTATAATAAGGCCCATATAAAAACAAGAAACACTGTTGAACGAACAATACTTAGGTGTCGGTCAGTGGGTCGTCTTAGGGGCGGATGTCTGGAAGAGAATTTTGCCTTGCTTATCAAAAAAGTTGACAACAACTCTGACATCAACGTACCATTTTATTGTAGCAACTTCAATTTTAAACAATATTTGTAGATCAGCTCATGGCATTGTTGAAGAAATGGATGATATTAGTTCTACATCAACTACTCGACAAAACATTAAAAATACTCAATCATCCAACAGAGAAGCTATTTAGGAGATTATAACACGCCATTTTTAATGTTTATTTATATTTGTAAAGTAAAACAAATGTATTTCAATTTATTTATTTTTTGTTTTTTTTAATAGTTCTATTTCCATTTTAATTTTTTCTAATTGTAAACCATGGAGTTGTTTTTCAAGGTCAATTACATTTTGTTCCCGTTTAATAAAACCCTCTCCCTTTTAAGTCTAAATTCATGCAATTCTGAATCTTGTTGCAAATTCATAGTACATCGCTTTATTCTTGCTTCTGTTTCACTAGATTTTTTCTTAAGATCTGGAATAAAAAGTAAAGTGCATTTGGAAAAGAGTGCTGCAATACCAAGTTCTTGATTATTTGCATCTGAGTTGAACCCCTGCCCACACCTTTTATATTAGCAAATATGATATCTACTATTTGCTCTAAAGCAAGGGTAGACACAAAGAAATACTTTACAAGTTGTACATTATAACTAGGTTCTTACATTTTGTCTTTGTGCTACACTAACGGCATCTACGTATTCAATTCTCTATCAAGTGTTTTCCATCGTCATGCACTTCTACAACTTTCTGATAGTTGGAACTGACTGTAGCTTGCTTCATCTTTGCAATAAAATAGGGTTCGCTAGATAGGCTGCTTTTTCCAGATGTTTCCTATGAGCGATCTAGCAATGCTGGACTAAAACATTTCGCTTTTCTATGCCTTGCCTTGCCTTAGTTCAGCAGTTGTGCTGCTAGTTCACTCTTGAGAAGAAACAGCAGGGTTATAATTTTAATACTCTGCTGTATTCTCCACAAGATCAATATCATGTCTATTGATACACATGTTGTGAAGGACACAACATGCATTTATTATTTTGGCTGCTACATCAGGATGCTAATGTAGCACCCTATGCCCTAATAAGCACCTCTATCTGTTCTTAAGTACACCAATGGTCCGTTCAACTGTATTTCGTGCAGAGCAGTGCAACTTGGTGTAGTATTGTTCTGGTGAACCTTCAGGCGCATCTACTATAGGAGTCATCATGTACTCCCTCTTGGCATATCCAGAATCACCTGAAAAGTAAATCTAATTAAAATATATTCACAATCAGAAAAACTAAAATTGGTTTGACTACTTATTTAATTGCCTAGTAAAAACACATTTTCTCCATTAGTGTTCAAATTAATTAGATGTTGTTTCTCGGGATGCTGATTCCAGACGAAACTGTCATGTGATGCTCCTCCACATGAAGCATCTACTGATAGGATTCTTAAATCTGCATCACTTATCTGTAAATATTTAAAATTAAATATTATTTAACTAATTTGTTATGGAGTGAATTACAAATGAATAAATATGAATCAAAAGTCTTACAATTAGAACATTTCTTGAATAAAGATGTTTGCGATTAAAAAACCTCTCTTTATTTTTTTGGGTCTAATTATGGCTACATGAGTGCCATCAATACGGTATGACGGATGGTATATGAAATTTCTCACACAATCTGTAACATAATGAAAAATATATTATGATTAGGTACTTAAAAGAAGTCATTTTAGATAGGAAAAATGATTCCTATTAATTTATCAAAGTTTGATAATAAGTAGGTATTTGACATTAGCGTTACCTTCTTTTATAACATCTCTTTCCTGACGAGTTTGAGGAAACCATCCATTTATGTTGTACTGTTGGATGTTGTAGCTAAAAAATGGCTAAGTCAAGGATTGGGCATTTATCTAGCTAGATCCGAAATTGCATTAGCAATAGATGTCCAAAGCTAGGGCAGCTTTAGAAAATGCTTGCGCTTGTAATAATTCAGCTTCGACCCGCCGAGCTTCGATATTTGTGAACTGCTCCATTGCTGCATTCACCGGCCTCGAAACTGAAGAGCGGCGCCGGCGGCGGATTCGTGGCAGTGTTATACTTTGTTGAAGTGGCGTGGAACGCACAGGCCTAAATATTAATTTTGGCATATGACCCAACAATTTTTGTAAATTCGGAATTCGTTTGAGAGAAAACAGATTGAATCTACCACAGCCACAACTAGTGATGGGTCGTTGGCGGTTTTTCCGTCAACGAAACGTTAACGTTGAATTACGCTTGTCAACTGGTCAAATTCGTCAACTAGTTAACTTAATAATTATTGTCAACTTGCAACGTAAACAGTTTTACCGTTCATTCATGGAACGGATTTTATTCAACGTCAACGCTGCGACGACGTTCAATTTTAGAAACAATTTAATTCAATGTATGTCTTACTCATTACTTAGAGTTCAAATTGTATGACATGACCGGCGCTCGCAATCTATGGCGTTATTTTCAACGTAAGTTTTTTTTTAATATTTTGTTACATCAGGCGACATACTTTGCCTTAGAGTGGGGTGTCAATGGTCAAAACAAATAATTGCAAGATCTTTACCTTCCGCTGCGTGACGCCGTGCAAATCTTTGGCGACGTCGTCGCTTTGGAGGTTGCTTGATGGCTGGGCCGACCTTCTAAAGTTTCCAGTTCCAAGCTGAAAAATTAACAATTACAATGACATTAGTCTTCATGTTATCCTATTTATTTTAGCCCATCTGTAGAAAGTTGTAGTATAGGTACCTTATTTCTTGAGTTTGTGGATTTTCCACAAGCTCATCTCTCATCTTAATTGTAACAGGCACTTCATAATTTTCTAATAGTCTGTAAAAATAAAAACAATGTTATGAAAATATGTAGTTCAAAAACTAGTTAAATTAAATGATGGAAGCTAAGCAAATTAAGCACAAAGTACCAAGGTAGTGCCACTTACGAGAAAGAATTGTTCTCAAATTGAAAATTGGAACTAGTAGGACTAGCTTGACGCGATAGTTGGCTATTTAACAAACAAAATAAATAATATAGATGAGCATACAAATAATAAACATAATACACAACTGTGAGATATTAGTTTTGTTAACAAGTTTGAAGTACTTCATAATGTGCAATACAACCGTTAAGAATGATAAAAGATAAAACCAATGTTCTAATGCTTACAGTGAGTGGGTTATGTCGGACACCTGGCAGTGGCTCTCCTACATCTCGCCCTAATATATTGTATAAGCGCTCTTGAAGTGGGTGTGGTTGGTTAACAATATTTTTTTTGCAGGACCACCACCTAAAATGAAAGTTATTAGATGATTACTAGGTATATGCTTCCCACTATAATTCTGCAAGGCTGCCAAAAGAAAGTTTAAAGTCACTTGCCTGTTGCACTTATTTCACTCTTCTGTGATTTTATTTTTTTCAAAGTTTTGCTTTTGTATTCATTGTAGAACTAAAAAAAAGTGCAATAATAATACATTTATCATTTTATAAAATTAAATAATGCATATGTAAATATACTGTATACTCGTATAAGTACTTACTGTGCGCCACTCTGCCGGCGTTTTATTGGGGCAGTCCACCGAAACTGAATTTAAAATATGATAATCTTTAATTAAACTTCGCCCTTCATTGGTGCGGCTGCAGTGGCCAAGCGCCAGGTCTTGGTGGTTTTCTAAGTAATCGATAAGAGCCGAAATTTGCTCTTGCTTTAGCCAGTGAAAGATTTTGCTTGTTCATAATGACGCATCTTTTGTTGTCCTCAGGGTTATCAGCTAAATACTAGTGGTGGAATCATCGCTTGATCGCATGCAAATCACTTTCATCTTTTGCCTCTCACAGTTCATGTTCCCTGGTAGTAGCCCTACAATTGTAGACACAGCATTCAACATGCCCATAAGCATACCGGGGCTGGCTCTTACAAATTTGCCGCATGGAGATATTCTGGGTTCCTAGCTTCTTAAACTACTCCCGCCTTATTACAAAAGGTAGTTAAACCTGGCTTATCTCGCATGCTGTCACTTTCTTTTGAATATTATTGAAGTGAGACGTCATGCGAGATAAACCAAGTCTAAGTTAAACCAGGTTTAACTACGTTTTGTAATAAGGCGGCTCTGGTCTCCTCATTCATGGACTCGTAGTAACTTCTTTCCATTCTATTCTCGAATAGTTGTTATTTCCCACCATGACCCCTGGTCCTCCCATACTTTGTGGGTTTGGGCAGACCAAGTTTTATCCTTATTTCAGGTTCATACAAATTATGGTGCAAAAGTGCGAATATTTCAGGGGACAGACATTCGTTCCATTTTGTAGCATCTTCTGTTCCCTGGCATAAGTGTGTTGCAATACCGGAATGTAGCATGCACTCCTCTAGATTGTTGATGATCTTTGCCTTCTTTTCCTCCCCTCCTATTGATATTGTTGACCCCGGAAGATGTTCACTCAGTTTTAATGAATTCGGCTCCATTTTGTGTAGGAAAGCTCTTAGAAACATGGTTTCTGATGCTATGGCTCTTCTGTCTTTCTTGCCTCTTTCTTTATGTTTAATGTATCTATCTATCACGGCATCTCCCGCTTAGGGAGCTAATTTTAGAAGGGTTGAGAAAGATTTCATATAAAGATCTTAACAAAAAATCGACGTTTTAATCACCTCATCTGGTTACTGCTAAGGGGGGCGATTCTACTAATTTGCAACGTTACACGTTCAGTTGTGTTATAACAACAGTTCCATTCCGATCGCCGTTCGATAGTTACCTATAAAGTAATTCTACTATTTTCTTACGCAAACTGAAACCGAATCGCAACTGAATCGTAACGGGAACGTAACAGCGCTTAATCTGTGTTACCAACAAGCCAAATAGTATGTTTAAATAATACCACAGAAAAAAAAGTTGAATCTAAAAATGTTACTAAATACGAATAAGTGTCACAAAAAGTGTTTCATAATCATTGACTTATATATTACTGCGTAAGGACTGGGCGGACCGCATGATAAAATGACGCCTTGAACTTGGTCCCAAATAGGTCTTGACTAAACCGAAGTTTAAAAGAAAATGAAAATGAAAAATTAAAATTAAACATTTTTTTTATTAACATTTTAATGAAAGCTTTATTTAATTTCTTTATACCTCGATAATACCACGCCACGCCGCTTATACAAGGTTACGTTTACGAGCAGCCTGATTAGTTCTTATGGATGGCGTTAGTGTTTCTCTGTATGGGGATCGCATCGAGCAAAATGTTCGGACGACCGTATCCTTAGTTTTTATATCAATGTTCATGATACAAAAAGATAACTAGACTATACATAAACATTTTTCCTGATTATATAACTGTTACACATACAACAATTCAGCTTTTCTAAATAATAAAAGCTCAGAAAAACGTTTCGTTTTACGGCCCTGGCTGGTTTCGGTTATGTCAAAAGTCAAAACTCAAAAGAAAAGACTCGAAAGAATATAAACAAACAGTGGGAAGCAAAAACTTGCATAATTATAATATAATAATGTGTGCGAGACTGCGAGTTCATCAAGAGGTTGATTTACGGGGAGTATTCGTTTTATATATTACTGATAATTTATTCAATAAATAAAACATCTCACCATATTTTCTATCAAAAGTTTAAAGCAAATATTTACGACACACTAGACTAGAGGGTTTTACTCACTTACGTCGCAATTGAAATAGCTACAACAAAAAAATGGTTTAATTATGTGAGCACTTGTGGTATGCTGCAGATTGGTGCATTCCATTTACTAAAAAGAGCCCAAGGCTTATCAAGTGGAATGCACTTGAAATCCCTCTGCTCACTAAGAACCAACATGAAGATACTTAGGCGTGCAACACTCTCACGCCGCACGCATTTCAAAACAAAAAAAAATAAACAAACAAGAAACGAGTTATTTTTCTGATGATTATCACATACAACATTGTAAGTATTTATAATAACCCTCCTTTTGGGCTTCGCCGCAGTCGGGTAAAAATAGGTTCTTAATTATTGTTTAAACTTTCAGGCAGACCTGGACACCGACAGCCAAGATACTATAATACTTATATATAGGTAACACGGCAGCTCTTGATGAAACAAGGGCAACCATAGCCGCATTGAAGAGATGCGTGCGCGAACAGAAGAAATGGTGGCTACTGCAGCATTAAATATGACAAATTCAATGACCAGCTTCACAACTGCTATGATCGGCATCTCTAATGCAATGAGCGGCATCGCTAATGCTATGACAAGCATGGCAGAAAGTCTGCGTACCTATGTATCTCCTTCAGATAGTAAGTGTTTAAATTTATATTTTTTAGAATAATGAGTAACTGATTGGTTGTATCACCAGTTTTAGATGTATTGTTTAAATAAATTATGTAATTATTATTCTACACATAACATCACGCCTGTAATCCTCGAAGGGTTAGGCAGAGGTATACCTATAGTACTCCCACATTTCACCAGTTATGTTCAAGTCCCATGTAATAAGAGGCGAACCTATTGCCATTATCTGTGGGACCAAAACTGAAATCGCGAAAAAAAAATCGCTGTTCCCTACATTTTGACGAGTTTTTGTGAACTGAAGTGTAGGGAACAGCTGATTTTTTTTGTCCCACAGTAAAAGTTGTTCTTAATGATGAGTACAATGAATCCTTAAGAGGTTGTGCGTTAATTCCGGGACATGTTGTATTTATAGATTGTAAAAACATGGGAATGTCTTTGCTTTAAGATTTTTTAATAGGTACCTAATGGAAATATTCTTTTTGTTTCAGACTGATTGTTGACCCTAAAGATACAATAGATCAACCAAATTTCAGATTATCTGTTTATTAGGTTTGTAATGAGACTGAAATAAAAATAACTAATGTTAAGATAAATTATGTTTTATTTACCTAAAATAAAAGCATTAATTTCAATAAAACCATGCTGAATGTTACTCAGAAGATGGAAAGTGTAGATTCGTATGGACTACAGCGAAGAAAGAGCAACAGAAGAGGACCAGTAAGAATAATCCTATCGAGAATAACTGTTCAGGTTAAATTCTGACCCAATTAGTAATACATTGATCTGTATTTAAAAGGCTTCAACTTTTATTATGAATATATATTATAAATGAATCAGGGAGTGATTCATTTGTTAACATTTTCATCAGATACTTTGGAATAGATCTAGCTACTCAGATTTACAAAATCAAAACTCATTTATTCAAACTAGGCTGATAATCAGCACTTTTCGAACGTCAAAAATTTACTTTACTATTTACATTTTTATAAGACAGTCCCCCAAAACGCCCACCCATCGACACTTTCTAGTGTTTAGCTGGAAAGAAGAAGTGGCGCAACAAACTTCCCAGCACACATCTGTCTGTTAGGTTGGTTAGAAGAACCAGACTCGATACAATAGCAAGGTGTCAGTTAAATTTAAGATTTACTACAGACACAATCAGTAATAAACAAATAGACCAGGGTCGATAATTTTTGAAACCAAAAAAAATTACAGTAGGATGAAACCCATTAGAAAAGGAGGGGAATATGATCAAAATGAAAGGAAAAATAAATTACGGTCGATCTGAGGTCGGGAAGTGGGGGTGGGGGGAGTTTTAAGGGGGGGAAAGCGGTTTATCTCGATTTCCGGCAAAACTACAAGTCCTATGGAAAAAAATGTAACGGCAAAGTTGTAGAGAATAAAAAGATCTACAACTTTGATTTTAACACTTTTTTCACATAACCTCAAAATTTAGGTGAAAAATTCAAAAAACCAAGTTATTGGTTTTTTATTTATATCTTTTTCAAAAAAAAATGTTTTTCTACGAAATTTGGTGAAAACTTACCTTATTATGTCCCAAATACACTGTAATTTATTTGATTTAAAATATTTATTTTTTCGGCTTATTTTAACTTAATATCAAAAAAGCACCCTAATTTTCAATCGAAAATTCTGCCGTCAAAATATCAGCTTTTTTTTAAAAGTCGGTAGGCGTTGTGTTCCTTATAATCTCTACTTTCTGATGATGTATAAAAAATATACATTGCAATGGTAAATTTTCTCAGAAAATGCAAAATCAGCTGCCACGAAATAACAGGTAGTAAGGGCCAAACCCTCCTAGCCCCTTCCCCACTTCTCTGTGAAATACCTTTTGGTGGGCCAAAATTTTCCGTAGGTCTCCACGATATATAAATTATCTTAAAATAACAATAAATAGGCATAAAACAGCAATAAATACGCTTATAATTTCTTGTCTAGGCCTTATTATTTGGTGTGGGTATTATTTCGCAGCAGCTGATTTTGCATTTTCTGAGAAAATTTACCATTGCAATGTATATTTTTTATACATCATCAGAAAGTAGAGATTATAAGGAACACAACGCCTACCGACTTTTAAAAAAAAGCTGATATTTTGACGGCAGAATTTTCGATTGAAAATTAGGGTGCTTTTTTGATATTAAGTTAAAATAAGCCGAAAAAATAAATATTTTAAATCAAATAAATTACAGTGTATTTGGGACATAATAAGGTAAGTCTTCACCAAATTTCGTAGAAAAAAATATAAATAAAAAACCAATAACTTGGTTTTTTGAATTTTTCACCTAAATTTTGAGGTTATGTGAAAAAAGTGTTAAAATCAAAGTTGTAGATCTTTTTATTCTCTACAACTTTGCCGTTACATTTTTTTCCATAGGACTTGTAGTTTTGCCGGAAATCGAGATAAACCGCTTTCCCCCCCTCAAAAACCCCCCCACCCCCACTTCCCGACCTCAGATCGACCGTAATTTATTTGTCCTTAAATTTTTGTTATATTCTCTACTTTTTCCATTGGGTTTCATCCTACTGTAATTTTTTTTAATTTTTTACCATTTTTGAAGGCTTCGGCACTGGTCTAAAAAGTATCTAACAATAAACAATGTAAAATAAAATAATAAATACATAACATAACAGTAAACTAATTTTGGAGAAAGAACATAAATAACAAACATTGTCTTGTGTTCAACTCAGCGACCAACTATTCTTATCATTTAGGTAGTTGCTAATAGAATAGTAAGCTTTTAAAAAAAGATTAGATTTAGCTTTGGCTTTAAACACATTTTAATAAAGCTAAATATTATACAAAACTGATAAGTGATGCTATCTAAATTAAGTATATTTATTTATTGCCTTGAAGTCGTGCACTTGCACGCACGTGCGTTGCACCAAAGCTGCTTGGTAATTACGCCCTTGTTCTAATAAGATATTCGGACGTCGCCGTGACCCACGATTTTCAGAAATTAATCTTGTTGCATCATCTCTTTCCTCACGTTCCTGTTCTATAATTTCTAGGTCCTCACTGTCCAGCTCCAGTCTTAGTTGTAAAGAAATGTTGTGCAGTACACAACAAGCATTTGTAATCTTTGCTGCAATTTCTGGCTTATAGTGCAGCTTTCTGTCTACTAATAAGCACCTGTGAAAAGAATGTACAGATGTGTTAACTAATAACAAAAATACATGAATATTATAATTGTAATTATTGCAATATTATAATTAATAATCTAAACAAGAGATACAATAAAATGCATACCTAAATCGGGCTTTTAAAATTCCTATACACCGTTCTACAACATTTCTGGTACTAATATGCTTCTCAGTATAATAAGCCTCAGGAGTGTTTGGAGCAGCATTAAGAATAGGAGTCATCATAGCTCTTCTTAAAGGAAATCCTGAATCTCCTGAGAAAGAAGGTGTATTTTTTAGAAGCTGATATTTTATGTCATAGAGGGATATTACACTATCATTGTGAAATATTATGAGCAATATACACTCGAGAGCAATGAATCCGGGTCACTTAAAGAATGTTAAAAATAGACAATGTAATACTCCTTAAATGAAGGTATTAAAACTTCTTAGTTATTGTAAAGTTATATCATAAAAAAATCAAATTTGAAAAAGGGCCACTTTCGAAGATGGAACTACGTAATTACAGCATTTGGTTTTGCTTTTGTTTGTAATCTGTCATTTATGTGGGTACATAAACCATGTTGATAGTGCTCTATATTCATTATTTAAGCTGAAATTATGTCGCTTACGCCTGAAGAATGCACCAGAATACTTACAATGCTGGAAACCGGCCGGAGTCAGCGCGATACAGCCAGGACTGTCGGTGTGTCGCTGTCAACAGTACAAAGAGTTCTCCGACGTTACGAAGAAACTGGTTCTAACCTACGCAGACCAGGAACGGGCAGAACCAGGTGTACCACAGCACGAGAAGACCGATACTTGGTGAACACCATGCTTCGAAATCGCTTTCTCACAGGAACTGAACTCACAAATCAGTTTCGACGCCTCGGAGGAAGTAACCCAAGTGCATGGACAGTAAGACGTCGGCTTGCTGAATCTAACTTAAAACCCCTTAGACCTGCAAACGGCCCTAAACTGGAGCGTGGGCATCGTATTTCAAGACTAAGATATGCCCAGAGCCACGTAAATTGGAGTATTGAAGATTGGTCAAAAGTTATGTTCTCCGACGAATCAAAATTTATGTCTACAAGCACGATGGAAGACACAGAGTGTATCGAAGACCAGGGGAAAGATTCAAGCAAGCATGCATCGAAGAAAAAGTAGCCTACGGTGGTGGGTCTGTACTTGTGTGGGCCGGAATTTCTTCTGAAAGTCGCACAGAGCTGGTGATCATAGAAAACGGCTCTTTAACTAGCGAAAGATATGTGGAAGAAATCCTCAATGATCACGTTGGTCCATTTATGGTCAATTTAGGTGAGGATGCTATATTTATGCATGACAATGCCCGACCTCATACAGGTAGGATTGTGAATGACTACCTTCAAGAGATGAACATTACTCGTATGGAGTGGCCAGCGCGCAGCCCGGATATCAACCCGATCGAGCATGCTTGGGACGAGCTAGGCAGATGCGTAAAACAACGAAACCCTCCCCCAATCACGCTTCGTGAGCTCAAAATTGCTCTTACAGAGGAATGGGAGAATATTCCCCAAAATCGTATAAGGAACTTGGTGTACAGCATGCCAAACCGCGTAAACGCAGTAATGGAAGCACGAGGAGGCAATACGAAGTATTAAAATTCAAGAAAATCGTAATAAAGTTCAAAAATTTCATGTTTCCTATTTTTGTTTTAAGGAGAGATCAGCAGTTTTTTTCTTTATGTAATTTTGTGTTAATAAAATGTATGGTGACTCATATTTTTTTTACTTTCATCTAAGGAGTATTACATTGTCTATTAAATACAATTTATTGCATTAACCTATCATTTTTAGTTTCCGAGATTTTTAACATTCTTTAAGTGACCCGGATTCATTGCTCTCGAGTGTATTATACAGAAGCTAACAAATCATTCAATAATTATGTCCTATAATACATTATCATTATCTATAACTCGATGTATAATCCTAGATATAAATATGATAGTGTAATAACCCCTATAATTATAGCAATATTATTTAGTTAAGTGTGATGAAATAATTACTTACCTAATAAATAAAAATCTTCACCTGTAGTACTAATCATTTCATCTAGGATTGACTTAAGAGGATTATTACTCCATGCAGCACTATCATGTGTTGATCCAGGGTTACTTGGATCAACACACAATATTCGGGCATCTGAGTCGCAAATCTGAAACAAGTTTCAGATATTAATAACAAACTAGTTCAAACTGCAATTTCTTGAAAGGCATAAAGAAGAAACAACTCACGATTAAAGTATTCAAGGAATGATATCCCTTTCGGTTGAAGTAGCGCTCTTCATGAAGTATTGGGGGAACTATAGCAACATGCGTGCCATCAATGCAGCCCAGGGCTCCAGAAATGCCAAACTTTCTATAGAATCTGCAAAATATAACACATTATTATATTAATAAGGATCTAATAGGTAAGTCTAGGGTCTGCATACAAACAGAAATTGAAATATTGCAATACTTACCCTCTTTTTACTTCATCACGATCTTCCCTGGAGCTTGGAAATTTGACATACTTCTTAAAAATATGCGGCATATTAAGTACCTCTGTCACTTGATTAATTGCCCGAGAAACTGAAGGTTGTGACACGGCATGACATTGCGACTGGCCTACCAGTGTTTGGTACGAACCAGTTGCATAAAAAGCCAGTGCAACCAAGATCTAAAACGATAATGAAGTCAATATTAGAGAATATTTATCACATTGAAACACATACCAGGCGCTTAATAAAACGATAGTAAATGACCTTTGTTTCCGTATCAATACAGTCAGAGCGAAGATTGACGGGCATGTGAGGACTGATCTCCTCAATCAAAGCTCTTACGAGATCTTTGGAGAGTCGGTACGTCTTCACGAACTGACGATGCGTAAGGTCAAAAGCACTATTAGATATTCTTGACGATAAATTTCTTGCTCTTACCCTTCCAACGTCAACCTCATGGGCAAGTTCAACGAAATCCATATAAAACATCATTATTTTTAGGGAAGAAAACGAAAGCAATTCTTTAGCGATGCGGCAAAAGTTACAATTTACTAACTTATGTTGAACCGCTAATTTTGACAGATGAATCGCCAAAGTTCAGCTTTGGTTCGATTCAAACGAGTGTCAAAATAATAGTAGAATGTGATTAAACGTCACGCTCATGTTCGATTTTGCTAACAGAATAGATTTTGACATTGTTTCGAACGATCGTTGGCGTCAACTGAAACGTAATCGCAGTTGGATCGTTGTTCATTAGTAGAATGAGAAAACGCTTAAAAGCCGTGATTTAGTTGCGATTCCATTGCGATTTTTGAACAATTTTGTTAGTAGAATCGGCCCCAAGGTCTTTAAAATCTACTTTTGTACAAGCTTACCTACACTGATGCAAGAATCCTCTTAAAAATTGGCACCCGGTGAATGTACACTACTTATACTATTGATTAACAGTGAGGCAAAATCTGCTTCAAAGGAAGCCCAAGAAGGAGAATTATTTCTGTACCCATGGCCGAAAAAGTTTTGTACCTAAGGGGTTCTGGTTGAAGTGGCGCATGCAAAGAGAGGCCATATTTTTTTTTAGTTCGATCTTCGCGATACTGGGCCTAGCAGTAGTTTTCCTCTTCTCTTTCTAAAGTCGTCAAAACTACCATTCATGGTGCCAAAAAATTCGACAAAAAACTTGAGCAATGCAGCTGTTTCCTCACATTCTGGAGGGGAGACCTTGACCTGAAATAACGGCATAAGATTTGTATATTTAAGTAACATTTTTGAAATAAAATAGTTCGCGACCTAATTGTTGCTGTACTCCTTCTACTCTTTTGTCTAACGTTCAATAACGGGTCAGCAGTGAAGACAAGAAAATTCCGTGTTCCGGAGTCAAAAAACCACCTATGTAGAGTGATTTTACCTAGACTCTATGTAGAGTAGCTCCGCTCCGAAATGTAGAGTGGAGCAGGCAGGACAATGAGTCCCTAGGTGCAGTGTGAAAAACCACTACTTCCTACGACCACCGGTCCAGAAGGTTTAAAAAATATTCGGCTTCGACTGTTTCCGCAATATTGGAAAACACACCTTATATAAAGGGGTTATTTAAAAAAATTACAACAATAATTGCGGAATAACGACATTATTTACAAGAGGTTTATAATTTATAACACGATTTTTACCAAGCAATAGCTTTAAATCCCGTCGGTTGCGAACCCTACCTAACGCGACGTACGACTGTCCGTGGCTAAAGACATCGGATCTTAAATCTATCCCTACTTTTGTAATTGTTTGCCCCAGACTTTTATGTATTGTCATCGCGTAACAGATTTGTAATGGAAATTGACGACGGATCATTTCTTTCTATGGGGCTATTTGAATCTGTTAGTGCTTTAAAAGTTATGCGTGGAATTAAATAATCTTCATTATCGTCCGGTTTTCGTACCCTAATCAGACGCGGAGAATGACATACTACTATAACTTTAGTGACGTTTAACCAAGCGATCCGAGAAACTAAGGTTTCGCATTATCATGCAAACGCATCCTACCTTTAGTTGCAAATCATGCTCGGGAACGCCTTTCGGTTGCATTCTATTAAGAGTGTCCGGTCCTAAGAATAATTCGTCCGCGTCATCGGTTGCCGTTCGATCTACCGAATAGAAATGTGTTAATTCACCGGGTACGCGATCTAAAATGTTTGAATTTATTTCCGTTACGTTAATTTTATAATTGCACAAAATTGCTCTGTGGCAGCAAACGTCTGGTTCATCTAAAACGTCTGAAAAAACAAAGTCTATTAAATCGTCGAGATCTGTGACAAATTCAATGGGACACGTCAATTAGGTTTTGTGTGACTCTACCGGTTTGGACTGGAACTGAGACTATTGAGTTAGAGGCGATATTCAATAGCTGTTCTGAGAATTCTTCGTCTTCCCTAGATCTTTGCGCGGTTGATAATTTAAAGATTTTAATTTGTTGCCAAATCCAAGACGTTTTTATAGAGCAATTCACTATGTCGGCATTATTTCGCGCGTTCGGAACCACCGGTGGAATTTGAGGGAAATTCCTGCAAAAATGACTATTTTACCGCCGAAAAGTTCATCGGTTTGCATCAAATCGCGACGAACGATCGAGCAAGTGAATTAGATATTTATGAGCCATCGGCGCTTCGTCATAAATAATAACCGAAGCGTGGCGTATCAACTCTGCGCGTTGGGAACCGTTCGTTATATTCCAATACCCGTGATCGTCCACAAGATCTAACGGAAATTTAAACATACTGTGAGCCGTAGTACCGCCTTCGTAATTCTGAGCCGCGATGCCCGATGTTGCCGTACACAAAACTACATTATTACGCGAGCCACGAACATGTGCTGCGACCACGTTGAGTAAAAGCGTTGTTCCCGTACCGGCAGGGCCATCTATAAATATGGAACTGTTGTTTGTACGTTTAAAGACCGGGTCTTCTACAAGTTTCGGTAGATAAGCGAGGCTGCCATGTTTCGACGTACGCATTTAACCTGCCCGCACTGAATTCGATCTGCTCTCGACCTAACTCGGTGGTATCGTCGCGGATATTGGGCAGCCCCTGCTCTACAAGGCTGGTTCCGTGTTTACGCAAAAATCTGTCAATTTGTATGAGGCTCATTTTGTAGGCCCTGTCGGTATCATTTGGCATGCGCTCGAGGTAATCTTCGCTAATTTTGTTTTTGTATTTTTCCCACAACAAACCGACCGGAGCGCCGTTTACGGCCAAGAGGACGAAAAATCGACGAAGTCGCGGTCCGTTAGAAAGTTGGCAGCTTCCTCGAGAGCTCTCTCGTATTCGATTTCGTCATTCGCGATGCCTACATTTCGAACGACTTCCTGAAACGTTCGACAATCCAATCCTCCGATTTTCAAAAGATCACTATAGCCGCGGCACGGATTTATAGCCAAGAGCATTCGTAAGTAAAATTGTTCACCCCTATTCGGCGCTACCCAAAAAAGACGCGCTACATTTACCCCCCGCTGCCTTTTTGTGACGAATTTGTTTTTTAATTGGTGGACTTCCACATTTTATGTTGTTGGGCGTTTTCAATGTACGATATACATATTTTTCGTAAAATTCCAAATATGTCAGGTTTTCGAAATCGTCTCCGGCCGGCCGGTTAAAATAATCTAGCAGAGCTGAACTACTGCTCTGAGCGGCGTCAGCTAACGAGTCTTGCCTAAAGAATACGCATTGGTAGTTTTCGAGGTGGACTGGCAGTTGTTGGACAGCGGGTTCGCGCATCGTTAAATCGTACTCAAAAACTCGCCACTTGGCATCGCAAGCACCTATGTATCGTTTCGTAACGTACTGTTCTACTGCGTTGTTTCTATCTTCCTCGGCAACTATCGTGACACGCGCCTCATCTTTACCTTTGGTCATGTATTTAAATAAGTATTTGACGATTTTTCGAGCCGAGGAAGCTTCTAAATTCGCATGACTATCGTACTTCAAAAGGATGGCTGCATTACCCATAGATCATTGACAGTAACATCGCGGTTTTTGAATTAAATATTGCCTCGTTGTTACTACTTCTACGGAGGTGGATGAACCCCTTTTCGTCATGGTGCGTTATTTCGGTTTCGCGTTTTGGAAAGTACTTGGAGCACTTCTCCTTCGTACTATCCCAACATGGAAGGTCAGTGCTGTGAAGCGGCCCACAGGGACCGTGTATCATATGATTCAGGACCATTTGGCGCAACTTGCCTTCGGCTTCGGTTGCGTTCGGGATATCGGCCCTGACAAACTTGTCTATGTCTGAATTCTGTACGGGTCCCCCACCATCCACGCGGAAACCTATATGTGCGTGGGGTAACCCTCGTTTTTGAAATTCTATCACATAAATAATAAACATGTGCTTACCGAACCATGCGCCCGATCGCAGGTCTTTCAGTAGCTGTGCTAATTTTAATAAACTAAATACTCGTGCGCATAGACTCGCATGTGGCTTTTGCCCCGGTAACAAGGATTGTTGAATTTCTTTCCATTTTGGATTACAAGTGATCGTTATGAAAAATGATGGGGTACCTAGTCTGTTAACTAACGCGATATTTCGTTTTCATGTAACGTGGCCTCCCCGTAAACGCGTTTAGTAAATAAATGCGACCTGGAACTACGCCACCGTTCTCCTTGTACAGTTTCGTCTGCGTTTATTTGGCGCGCCGATGTTTCGACATTGTCTTGCAGTTCATGCAGACAATGTCAAACCAAATCAAACCAATCTTCGGTGAGATTGGCACCTGCCAATCTCACCGAAGATTGGTTTTGCATATTACTAATGTAACGTAATCGTTCTTCCTCGATACGACAATACATATCCACTAACCATTCCTCTGACAGTCTACCGAAATTATGAAAACGCGGCTCAGACAACAGCAAACAGCGAACGTACACACATCAAAAGTGTCTAGGGATCAACATATATTTTTGCAATAACTTTTCTCCTGATTGATATTAATTAAAAAGGGGATAGAACCGATGTGGCATATCAACCTGTCCGCCATTTTGTTTTTTTTTCGAAATCGCGGCCCACGATTAAAGTGGTATGTATGGATAGAGGACATATAGACGAACAAAAAATGTCAAGTAACACGGTACCTAAAGTGTCACGTTACCGAGATATTTGAAGTTAAAGATCGACAAATAAGTACAACGACAATCATTAAATATTTTTTTAAATAGCCTTTTTACGTGTATATGCGTTAAATTGTATCCAAATAATAGTTCCCAGGTTAATTATTATTATACGCACAATAAAATAGCTTCGCATCGCAATGAAACGCTGTTATGTCAAAAATAGTTTTCTCGTGCTCCTAGTAGTATGTTATGTACCTACTCTCTTTCAGTAACCAGTAATAATAATAATAAACGACTATAGACACGTAAAAGGTCTAATTTTTATGTGATCATTGTACTCATATGACCATCTTTACCTTCAAATATCTCGGTATCGTGACACTTTGGGTACCGTGTTACTAGACATTTTTTGTTCGTCTATATGTCCTCTATCCATACATACCACTTTCATTGTGGGCCGCGAGGCGGTGGGTCGATATGCCAGCTCCCATACAAAAAAGTTCAAACCCCTTTCTTTAAGGATTCATCAAATAAAGTGTTTTCGTTTGTCACAGTAACGATAAACCAAGTCACCTTTGCATTAATAAAGAAATTTGCCATTTTCCTAATAAAGGGATTTTTGACATTTGAACCACTAACATTAAAGTTCGAAAAAAAGACTGAAATAACAGTTTTCTTTAAAATTTTATTGGGTAACTTAAACAATTAATAATCCGTGTTTCTACCGCGAACACTAACAACACAAGAACATCGGTTTGGCATACTCAAAATGAGTTCATCCAAATCACGCTGTGGAATGGCCGCCCATGTTCGTTGCAACAACAAAAAAAGGTCTTCTTGCGACTGGATACCCTCCATATTCGGCAGAGCTCTTCTCTGTAGCATATCCCATGCATGCTCAATCGGGTTCAAGTCTGGCGACTGAGCAGGCCAGGGCAGGACATTGATGTTAGCTGCGGCGAGAGTCTGCCTTACAACTCTTGCGGTGTGCGGTCGTGCATTATCATGCATTAACTGAAATAAGGGACCGATTTGCACTTGTAGAGGAACGATGACGTCTGATACAATCGTCTCAGCATAAATTTGAGCGTTGAGGTTGCCTCTGATCCAAATCAACTCAGTTCTTCCGCCGATCCAAATACCCGCCCATACCATGATGGTTCCACCACTATAAGGATGGACTTCCTGGCAGGATTTTAATCGCTGTTGGCGTCCAGGGGTTCTCCAGTGTCGTATACGTCTTGTATCCGGTCTCATACCAAAACGAGACTCATCAGAAAAGCACACGAAACGCCATTGTTCTTCTGCCCAATTTCTGTGTTCAAGAGCCCATTGATATCGAATCCTACGATTGTGCATTGCTATAGGTGGTACCCGTAGCGGTCTTCGGGAATGAAGGTTCACTTCATGCAAGCGGTTTCTGACTGTTTGGTCGCTAATTAAGTTCCCTGAAGAGTGATGAAGCCTCACGGCTAACATCATGGCGGTTATTGTTGGAGCTCTTCGAGTTAAGATTTGAATGTATCGGTCTTGTCTCCGTGTGGTGCAGCGATACCGTCCTCCATGGCGCTCAGCCACGGTACCAGTGCTTCGGTAACGTGTCCAAAGTCGACTGATAACACTCTGACTTGTATTCAGAGCTAAAGCCACAGTACGTTGCCGGGAACCAGCTTCTATCATTCCCACGGCTCTGAGCATTTCTTCCCTGCTTAAATGACGTCGCCGCTCCATAATAACGTTGGTTTTAATCAGTAGTAGGGAAACAGTAGCACTAATAATGTCTTCAATGCGTTGTATGTTTTTATAGGGAAAATATTGACAGCTGATTTTCATCTTTTACTCGAATTTGATTGACAGTTCCTGATTCAAATTATGAAATGCACCAAAAAGGATCCACATAAATTTATAAAATCATAAATTTATTACAAAGCCACATCTCAATCTCAAGAAATCCGCATAAAAATGCTTGATCCCTAGACACTTTTGATGTGTGTATTTGTTTTGAGTCAATTTCGCGTTTTTGTTGTCAACTTTGTTTATGTACCACCCCGCGGTGGCGTGCGGGTACAATAGCGGGTATTGAAACGTTTCATACAATAAATGAAAGACGTCGACCGTGTGGGGTTTATTCGCGCCCGTTTTCCAAAAGGCAATACACCGTGGGAGGAAACCGTTCCCTTTCTGTGCTGATAATCGCGGCAATCTCGTTTCCTAATGGCATATCACCGAGGATATTACCGTGAGTTTGACGCGTAGTACGTTCGAACCTTAAATGCGCTTCTTGAGATGTTTCATTATGCAACTGTTTGAAACAGTCCATCAAGGGATTGACTTCGTGCAAGAAATTATTGATTTCCGTGACGATTTGACGGTCTAACCGCAGACCTGCCGCGAGTCTCTGGCGTTCGTCGTTGTCCTCAATATAAAGACCGATAGGATTAGCGGTGTCCGTGTAATCCAAATAAAAAACGCGGTGGTATATTCTACCTTGAATTTTGATAAACGCCAGTCCGGTATCGGGATGTTGGAAACCGTGAGAGACTCCTAACGCGCTGAAGGCAAACAAGTTATTGTACGCGCGAGGACACTTGTTGAAAGAGTCACTGTTATAAAAACTTTCCGTCAACGGGAGAAAGTTTTGAACGTCATAAGACCCGCTGCCACAACACCACTGGGTTCGCGTTTTTTCTTCGAAAAACAGACAATGCAAACATTTAAAAACGTCATCGGCTTTTAAAGACGGTGTGCGCAATCCCATATGTTGTGTGATATTTGTGAACCAAAAGTATTGAGACGAGCGCTAATCCCGCCGACAAACTGCTGCGCAGTTTGGTGGGTGCATAAAATGTTTAAAATGTTTGGTCCTCAATAAATGATTATTTATTTATTTTTATATATACAAACGTACCGCATTTGATTCGTCCCCACTTTTATCCGCAATTAAATTTTCTGGTTTTCGCAACGATGGCTCGATATTTCGAACAGCTCGATGACATTCAGTGGCAAGTCTATTGACATCTGGGTTAGTTAGCGCGTATCTGGCGACCGATTGTCGGTTTATTTCCGGATGAAGACTCAACGGCTTGTCTGTGCACTTCCGGATGTATAGCCGTATAACGCTCAACGGCTTGTCTGTTCACTTCCGGATGTAGAGCCGTATAACGCTGCGCAACGGCTTGTCTGTTCACTTCCGGATGTAGAGCCCGGCTTGTCTGTGCACTTCCGGATGATTGTGTTTTATTGTATTTTTCGACCGCTTTTTGATGTGAATTATCATTTGCCCTGATTTTTTTAGGTCGTCCAACCAATTTTTTTTGCGGCATTTTTTCTATAACCACAACCGGTTTTAACGTGAATAATTTGGGGTAATTTTGGGCTACGCTGGGAACCGATGCAATTACAAATGGGGGAATTTGTTGGTTTTCGATATTGAGTACTGTAAGTCGATGTATGCTGTACTGACGTTGATCGAATTGAGCGCTTACAAACAAAAGTTGTGCTAAAGCATTTATACCGAAACATTGAAATAAACGTGCTACATTTATATTTGGATTTAGGTGGTTGTTTTTTCCGGTGGCGTCAACGGCATGACTATTAAACAGGAAATACCTATTATAGCTCTTCCAAAATGACACGGTGGAATTTTGACCAGTGAACAGGAAATTCATGGTATTTTCGATGTATTCCGGATTAAAACACGTAAACAAATTAATTTTAAAATCTACGATGGCATCAAAAATTTTTTGACACATGACATGATTTGATGGATTTATCCATCAAATCATGTCCATTTGCTACTCATGTTATATCAGGGTGTCCCGTAAATAATGGATCAAACGTAACGGGTAGGTAGCTTACCTAATTTCCAACAACTAATTTGAATATTAAAAAAAAAACCGTTTACAGTAACCAAGATATTTTTTTTATTTCGAATTTTACCATTTTGTCTTCCAGAATTAAGTTTTTTTAATGCTGTTGCTGCAAATGATGACATTTTTAGGTATGATTTTTATCTAACATTTCTGAATAGCTTACTAATGTTATAAGATGCCATTTTTTTGAATACCGTTTTATTTGCCTTAGAAAAAAAATCTTGAGTTGAAAAGTTTTTTCTTTACGATGTTAGGACCAAAATTGAAAAATTTGTCCTGTAAAAAAAATGTATGACACCGAAGACGACCATTATTTTAAAAACTTGTACATTTGACAAGGTTTGAAAATTCGTATAAAACTTACGTCTAGTCCTTATCGTTACAAAGACTACTATGAACTACTATGAATGTGATGAAGAAGACAGAAAATAAATTAAATTGGTACTATCCAATTTTTTCCTTTTCGTTATGGCTTATGCTTGAATGCTTGTAATCGAAGCAGGTAGTTAAGCGGCTAGCATAATTCCGACCCGATGATGTCATCTGTCCGGAATTTGGGACCGCTACCTGTGGCGGAGTTGCACCTCAGTCAGTGAAAAATTAGACTTGCCGGTGCGTCTGAGTGAAAAAACCAGAGAGAACAAAATATCTAGAAAAGTTGCTAGGCATAAAATATTAATAGTGTTGCAAGTATTTAATTCCTATATGTTACTAAAACGAGTAACTATTTCGGAATCGATTTAGTTTGATGTAAAAATGTTTATTTTATTTTATGTGTTGAATTTACTTTATCATTTATCATTTAATAAAATTAAATAATGCATACGTAATTATACTGTATACTCGTATAAGTACTTACTGTGCGCCACTCTGCCGGCGTTTTATTGGGGCAGTCCACCGAAACTGAATTTAAAATATGATAATCTTTAATTAAACTTCGCCCTTCATTGGTGCTGCTGCAGTGGCCAAGCGCCAGGTCTTGGTGGTTTTCTAAGTAATCGATAAGAGCCGAAATTTGCTCTTACTTTAGCCAGTGAAAGATTTTGCTTGTTCATAATGACGCATCTTTTGTTGTCCTCAGGGTTATCAGCTAAATACTCATGCAAATCACTTTGATCTTTTGCCCCTCACAGTTCATGTTCCCTGGTAGTATCCCTACACTTGTAGACACAGCATTCAACAGCCCATAAGCCTAACGGGGCTGGCTCTTACAAATTTGCCGCATGGAGATATTCTGGGTTCCTAGCTTCCTAAACCACTCTGGTCTCCTCATTCATGGACTCGTAGTAACTTCTTTCCATTCTATTCTCGAATAGTTGTTGTCATTTCCCACCATGACCCCTGGTCCTCCCATACTCTGTGGGTTTGGGTAGACCACGTTATATCCTTATTTCAGGATCATACAAATAATGGTGCTAGAGTGCGAATATTCCAGGGAACAGAAACTCATTCCATTTTGTAGCATCTTCTGTTTCCTGGCATAAGTGTGTTGCAATACCGGAATGTAGCATGCACTCCTTCCTCTAGATTGTTGGTGATCTTTGCCTTCTTTCCCTCCCCTCCTATTGATATTGTTGACCCCGGAAGATGTTCACTCAGTTTTAATGAATTCGGCTCCATTACATGTAGGAAACCTCTTAGAAACATGGTTTCTGATGCTATGGCTCTTCTGTCTTTCTTGCCTCTTTCTTTATGTTTAATGGATCTATCTATTACGGCATCTCCCGCTTAGGGAGCTAATTTTAGAAGGGTTGAGAAAGATTTCATATAAAGATCTTTACAACAAATCGATGTTTTAATCACCTCATCTGGTTACTGTTAAGGTCTTCAAAATCTACTTCCGTTGTTACAAGCTTACCTACACTGATGCAAGAATCCACTTTAAAATTGGCACCCGGTGAATGTACACTACTCATATTATTGACTAGCTGACCCGCGCAACTTCGTCTGCGTCACATAAATATAGCTATAACCTTTCTCGATATATCGACTATCCGACATAAATTAAGCTAAATCGTAACAAACAAAAAATCTTATCTTTCCTCTTTATTAAAACAGTTTAGATGGTTTAGATTAGCTTAGATTATATTAAAATGTGAATTACTATAGGTATCTCTTACTGTTAAAAATATACTATAACACTCAGTACTTGTAAACATAATGATGCAGTAAATACTTTGAATTTGAATTTCCCGGAGGCCAGCCAGAATCCCCCGTACCTACATTGCGATTGCGACGCGCGAATTATTTTGCCGCGCGGATATTTTTACATTGCGATATCTTCTAAGATATTTGTTTAAACTACATAGAGTATATATATTAAATATTAAAAATATTAAATATTAATATTATATTCTATGTTAAATTTCCGTTCTAACAAACTTATTTATTTAGATATAGATTAATACAATATGGGTTTAATAAGTTTCGCAAAAAATAATTCTTTTTAACCTAACAGTTTATCAGTAAAAAAAGGTTACAGTAAGTCAATCTTAAATTATAGATATATTGCTGTCGCGGACTTTTTTTTAGAACTTTTAAAGAGGAACAATTCCTTCATACATGATATTTGCGTAACTTAAACCGTTTTCGCAGCGCACGCAGCGGAAGCTCTCAAAAAGGAAATACCTTTTCCCGTTTTTTGTAACATTTTTCATTTATGCTCCGCTCCTATTAGCCGTGGCGTGATGTTATATAGCCTAAAGCCTTCCTCGATAAATGGACTATCCAACACAAAAAGAATTTTTGAATTCCAACCAGCAGTTCCTGAGTTTACTGCGTTCAAACAAACAAACAAACTCTTCAGCTTTATAATATTAGTATAGATTAACAGTGAGGCAAAATCTGCTTCAAAGGAAGCCCAAGAAGGAGAATTATTTCTGTACCCATGGCCGAAAAAGTTTTGTAAGGGGTTCTGGTTGAAGTGGCGCATCCAAAGAGAGGCCATATTTTTTATAGTTCGATCTTCGCGATACTGGGCCTAGCAGTAGTTTTCCTCTTCTCTTTTTAAAGTTGTCAAAACTACCATTCATGGAATCAAAAAAATTCGACAAAAAATTTGAGCAATGCAGCTGTTTCCTCACATTCTGGAGGGGAGTACTCCTTGACCTGAAATAACGGCATAAGATTTGTATACCTAAGTAACATTTAAGTGACCTAATTGTTGCTGTGCTCCTTCTACTCTTTTGTCTAACGTTCAATAACGGGTCAGCAGTGAAGACAAGAAAATTCCGTGTTCCGGAGTCAAAAAACCACCTATGTAGAGTGATTTTACCTAGACTCTATGTAGAGTAGCTCCGCTCCGAAATGTGGAGTGGAGCAGGCAGGACAATGAGTCCCTAGGTGCAGTGTGAAAAACCGCTACTTCCTACGACCACCGGTCCAGAAGGTTGAAAAAATATTCGGTATTTGGTACCTTCGACTGTTTCCGCAATATTGGAAAACACACTGCGCCTAGTGTCTGGGGTCCGCAAATACCCAGGCAAAGTCATCTGAACTGGTTCTCCGCTTGCAACTGGCTCCGTAGGGGGACCATCTTCGGCGTCGTCTTCTCGGCATCGGCTACCTTGTCGCATCACGAACATCATCATCAACGTTTTAATAAATAATTATTACCTACATTAATGAATATATCATTAAATGTAGCATTATTGACTTTTAGCATTTTTGTACTTTACAGTTTACTGTACAGATCACCGTGACATTCATATTGTTTATTTTTCGGTCTGTAACAGTAGCCTCTGTAATGCCCAATGAATGTGGTACTTGATGGTGGGGCAAAATCGTGTACTGTTGGCCATTTAACTCTATATTAATGGGTATATCATTTAGGTCAAAATACATAACATGTAGTTCGAAGAAAAGTAAATCTTACATAATGTAAAAAATATAGTTCCTGTTTCGCATCATCATCATTTCAGCCAAAAGACGTCCACTGCTGGACATAGGCCTCCCCCAGGCGTCGCCACATTGACCGGTCCCGTGCGTCTCTCATCCAGCGGGTTCCTGCAACCTTGACCAGGTCATCGGTCCACCTAGTTCATTCGAAAATATTTATTTTTTAAGAATCAAAAACTCTTGTAAATCTTTTCCTCTACACTTCAAACAGTCATTTAGTTTTAGGCACATTCAATTGTGTTTCTCCACTTGGAATCAACTCTGATAAAGTTTGTCATTGGTAATGGTAATAACTTCTGAGAGTCATTTGGTGATAATACTTGACTAAAGGGCAAGTATCGAGAATGTGGGTCAAGATATGGTATTTCTTAACTAATAAAAAGGCTTCGGCCGTCTACGAAACCGGAGTTTCGTAACTGGTTTCGATGAAGGAATGATTTGTCCTTGTACGTAACTGGTTTCGATGGAGGACATATTTGTCTTTGTACGAAACCACGGTTACGTACAAGGAATTTTTGCAAAAATATGAAATTTTACTAGTTACGAACAAGGAATAATAATTCTTTTATCGAAACTATTGATTTATGTGATAATTGGTCCAGGATCTCATAGCCGCAAATATCAGGCTAGTTGCAGTAGTCCGGTTGTTAGTCCGGTTGAATTATTATAATACCGAACTACTGACACTAGTGGCAACAGTTCGGTTTCTTTTTTTTTTGTTTGAGAAAATAAGAATAGGTAGTAAAGTCCCAAAAACTACCAGGAGAACAGAAGTAGGAAGGAGGTTTTGTATTACAAAAAAAGATACCGCGGCCTCGACACAGGGCTAAGAAGGAACATGGGTGGCTTTTAGTCAGTAGAAGTCTGACACTTCCTACCGCTCTGCCCAGACTGGGAGGAGGCATTTGGTGATTTCCCCACTAATTTACCATTCTGGCCTCCTAGTAGTTTGTGGGACTTTACTATCCTGGTTTCCTATCTCCAACAAAAAAAATGCATGGTATTAGAAAGGCATAGTATAGATTTGATTTAAAGATTTTAATATCTCCTGTCTACTTTTGTTCTCCTGGTAGTTTGTGGGACTTTACTATTACTATCCTTGTTTCTCATTTTCAACAAAAAAAAAACGGCCTGGTATTAGAAAGTCATAAAGGTTTGAATTCAAGATTCCAATTTCCAATACCTCCTGCCTACTTCTGTTCTCCTGGTAATTTGTGGGACTTTACTACCTATTCTTATTTTCTAAAACAAAAAAAAAGAATCCGTACTGTTGCGACTAAAGAGTGTCAGTAGTTCGGTGCTATATTTCAACTTACCTTGTTTCAATAATAATTACAAGATGAAGGTCAGTTCAGTAGACAGCAAACGCGTCTAGTGAACTACTTCAATCACCAAAATAATACCTCAATCGAAACTAGTTACGTACAAGGACAAATCATTCCTTCATCGAAACCTTAACAGTAAATTCTTCGTACGTAACCATGATACATAACCGTGGTTTCGTACAAAGACAAATATGTCCTCCATCGAAACCAGTTACGTACAAGGACAAATCATTCCTTCATCGAAACCAGTTACGAAACTACGGTTTCGTAGACGGCCGAAGCCAATAAAAATACCACTTGTTTCTACAGTGAGACTGTATTCAGCTGCATATTTATTTGATAATAGCAGTTGGTTCATTATGTTGCCATGGCTTGTTGCTCTTGTCATAAATGGTTTTCTATTTAATTCTTTTTTTGCATATTTACACATTGTGCTTGACTGAAGGTGGATAAATGGTGTGAAAGTTGCTAGCAGTAACCCTTACTTGGCGGTATGTAATGCCATTCAGGACACTTATTTTGGCCAATGGTAATATTTTAACACGACTGCCCCAAAAAAAGGGGTTAGTCCCGCTATGGTATGGTCCCGGTATGGCACCCTCTTAAAATACCTATCAAAAAGTCCCGCTATGGTACCCATCTTTTAGATCTACGTTAGACAATAGAAGGTACAACTGAAAAGAAAAGTGTATCTATAAATAAATACTTTTAGGAGTGTATCAATAAAACGTCTGTTTGCGATATTAAATCAGTCTTTTATTAATTCAAAATATTTATAAAAAAATATCAAACAATAAAACGAAATATTAATTGCAATGTAATTTTTAAAATAATCAACAATATTAATTACCAATAATCAACAATAAAAAAAATATAAAAAATCCACATCTCAGAAAAGTATTACTGTAAATATTATAAACTACAAATAAAAACAACATCCAGACATAAATATTAGTTACAAATAATCAACATTGAGAAAAGGCAGTAATTGTAAATTTATATAAACTACAAAAATAATCAACAACCAACTAGACAAATATATTAATTACAAATAATCAACATGGAGAAAAGGCGCAAATTGTAAACATAAACTACAAAAAATAATCAACATCGAGAAAAAGAGTATTAAACATTTTAATAGGCTAAAAACAAAATTAAAATAAACTATTTTTTTAAATGTTCTGATCGAAATGTTGACTTTGATATGTTAATCAGAAAATCACCAATGGAGATAGCTTTATTTTCGTAACTTTTTGTTAGCTTTTGAATCTGGCGGTCGATTTCTATACTTGTTCTTTTTCTTGAATTTATAGGTGATCTTTTTAGTCGAAAGCTATAACAAAAATCATCAGTTATTTAAGTTAAGCTATATTTTTTTCAGTAACCGTCTGTAATAGAAGGCGACAACCAATAATATCTACCAAAATAAATAAAATCAAATCCATTTTAAAATTCTTCTATGTACTCGTATTATGTAAAAAAATATATATCTGCTTTTAAAAATATTATATCTGCTTAAAAATATTGTCTAAAAAATACAACTTACTTGGCTTGTTTTATATCAAAGTGACATGTGTCGTTGCCAATTGTTTGCAGAAACAATAATAAACTGGGATTTTTTCCAATAACTTTGTTGAATCTGCCATTCCATGATTCCGCCAAGTTAGTTGTTCTATGGCGTTCATTATGGCAACACCAAATGAGGTCTGGATATTCAAGCCACTGAGTGACAAAATAGTCATTGAATTTGGTCATAGCTTCATCGTCGAAACTGAAAAAAATACTTATTAAACGTTCGTACTTGTAAAGCAATGAAATTAACAGGTCCTTACTGATATTGTTGTTCTTTACTTTTTTGCCATATAATTAGAGTTAAGTACTCAAACATCATTTTGGAAAGTAACCAAGATATTATACCTATTTTCCATTATATGCAGCCAGCCGTCTTCAATATCTTGTTTTGGCAAAAACGCCAAGCCTATGCATTGCTTAACATGGTTCGAGGACTCTTCGTGTTCCATGAGATTTAAAGATTTCGCTTTTTTGATAACGTTCTTTTGAAAATGTACGTTACATCCATTTATTTTGATATCAGGAAAAATCTTCGCTGCTGCATTTATTACTCCTATTTCATAATCGAAGGTAAATTTCGATGGACGCCATTCAGGCAAAGTTTGTTTAATCAATTCGAAAACTTTTTCATAAGTTTTCCCTTCTTTGTTTTTTAACAGAATATAAAATAATGGTGCTACATTCGTGGATAACTCAGTGCTTCCCATGTCTCCATGAATGACATAAACTTGTTCGAATGGGTTTGGGCAGCCGTCGAAAGTGCCATCACCAAAGTAATGCGTTACACATTTTATATATTCCTTTACTTCTGTCGAGGAAAATATAATTATTCGATTACAGTCTTCATTACAATAATCAGCCAATACATACTTATTAAATTCTTCTGGTATTATAATTTCTTCCACATTCTTAAATTGTGTTTTTGGTACGTTCAACGACTTATTTCGGTGTCTGTATAATACTGTTTTTAATTTTTTATAGTCAGGAACATTTCCTGTAAGGTGTAACCCTTTGTCTTTTAAGTTACCCATGTGTTTTTCGAAAATTTTCTGTACTGATCCGTAATTTGAATTTACTTCTTTTTTGCACTCACTTATAGCCATTTGAACTTCATTGTCTTCAAAATGTGGCACGCACTGATCACTGTGTTTATAATCTTTAATTATTGTATTATTGGTATTCTCAATAGTTATATATCCACTACATTTAATACTATTTCTCCTATTTACACAATGCCAAGTACTTGAATTTTTATTTTCTCTGCGTTTAATATATTTATGTCCGGCACGTAATAAAGTTTTTCCACCGCGTCGACTGTCAATAATTATTAAATTTACACCACGTGCACTACTTGACCCAGACATTGCAATAGATAAACTAACAAGCTATCCTAATTACTCATATCGCAAAAGTACAGCTGCAAATAGCAAACTAAACCCGGAATAATACTGTCTCTCTCTATTTTCATAAAAACAAAAGGGAAGAGCTAGATACGAATTCGAGGAAGGGCTCGTCTCTATTGTTTTACGAAAAAACCGGTTGGTCAGGTAACTACCTGAAGTGAAACGACAATTACCGAGCGTGATT
The DNA here is from genome assembly GCA_949775195.1 of Diarsia dahlii. Lineage (NCBI taxonomy): Eukaryota > Metazoa > Arthropoda > Insecta > Lepidoptera > Noctuidae > Diarsia > Diarsia dahlii. Next base: position 19,687,793 of record OX459197.1, on the reverse strand, counting down.
TGTTTAAAAAATAGTATTAATAAATATTATCTTGCTTAACTATAATAGTTAAGAAAAGATATTTTTTATTAATACTATTTTTTTCTTAACGCATTGTATAACTTTTCTTTACAACAGTACCAAAAACTGAAGGGTACCATAGCGGGACTTTTTGATAGGTATTTTAAGAGGGTGCCATACCGGGACCATACCATAGCGGGACTAACCCAAAAAAAGAGTGTTATGTATATCATTAATTTCTTCTTGAGTGGTTGAAGACAATTTTAAAACATTTAAAAGTTTCCGCTCTGGACTTATTTCAGTATAATGATGATAATGTACTTGTTGAGAACAGGATAGAATTAAACCACAAAATTTAGGCCTTTTTTATTGTCACAGCTTCAAAAGCACATATTTTTGCTGAAACTGACATTAACAAGAAACAAAACCAAAAATGTCAAGTAAAAAAGAAATATAAATTAAAAATTTTGGTAGCTGGTCGCCAACATGGCCCCCGACGGTGTGAAGCACCAATTTACTGGCCGGCGACCAGCAATACCACCTTTCGAGTGGGTCGTCGCAGCACGCCCCCCTTCGTAGTGACGTCCACAACTCTGACGATGCCGTCTTTCCCCGGGTGCACTGCCGTGATTCGCCCTCGAGGCCATTGGTTCCTGGGTAGCGTGCCATCTGCGATGAAGACTAGATCGCCCACCCTTAATGGACGAGCCTCCTGCAACCGCCTCCTAGGTGTGAGCGTGGGCAGGTACTCGAGCACGAAGCGCTGCCAGAAGTGGTCTGCCAGCCTCTGCGCTTTCCTCCAGTCAGCACGTCGAAGCAAGTCGGCGTCGTCAAAGACATTAATATCAGGCTCGCTGCTTGGGCTTCCGATCAAAAAAGTGAATGGAGTTAGGGCGTTCTCTGCGTCCGCATCCACCGAGACGTGCGTCAGTGGTCTTGAGTTAATGGTAGACTCGGCCTCTAAGAGCAGGGTGTTTAACACATCTTCCTTGGGAGTCCGCTGCTTCAGTGTGACGGCGATAGCATTTTTCACCGAGCGGACTAACCGCTCCCAACAGCCCCCCATAAAGGGTGCGGATGGGGGGATGAATCGCCATTCGATTCTTCTATTGGCGCAGAAGTTGAACAGTTCTGGCAGCATTTTTGCTGCGCCAACGAATGACGTTCCGTTGTCGGAGTATATCATTGTCGGGCATCCTCTTCTCGAAATGAACCGCCTGATTGCCATCCGGGCGGAGTCCGACTATAGTGTCTCCACAATCTCTAAGTGGACAGCTCGCACCGTTAAGCATGTAAAAAGGGCAATCCATCTCTTGGCGGTACGTCTGCCAATAGCGACGTTCAGAGGGCCAAAATAGTCCAGCCCTACGTACGTGAAGGGGCGCTGATGATGAGCCAATCTGGCTTTTGGCAAATCTCCCTCTGGTGGTGATTCCGGCTTAGCCTTCCGGTTGCGGCAAAACTGGCATCTCTGCGAAGTTCCTCTGACAGCTGGTCTCAGGCTTAGAATGTAGAACCTCTGGCGCAGTTCATTAACCACTAGCTCGTTATGTCCGTGGGCGTATCTGGCGTGATAGGAGTGAATCATTAGCTTGACGATAGGATGTCGGCCGTCAAGGACAATCGGGCGTGACTCTACATACTCTGCGGCGGCAGTGCGGCCAGAAAGACGAAGGAGCCCGTCTTCACCGAACAAAAGCGATAGGTTCCGAAACCTACTATCACTCGAAACGGGACGTGCTGTTAGAACGTGCATCAAATCTTCGGGAAAGGAATCCATCTGGACTTTACGAAATAAATGAACCTCCGCAACGTTGAGGTCTTCGACGGAAAGGGTAAAAAGGTTACGAGCATCTCGAAGTGCGTTTTGAGAGAATTTGGAATTTGGGCGCAAAATTGATCGAAACTTGTCAATATACTGATGGGTTCGCGCTGTGGCGCGAAGAAACCGGGTCCAACTGCTAAAACGTTGGTGATCCGCTACTATCGGTGAAGGTAGCTGTCGCGGTGAAGCAACTATCAGTCCCACCGATTCCGAAGCTCGTTTAAGTTCTTCGGTTACCGGAGGGATGGCACACGTCGGTTCACATGGCCAGTCAGAGGGTGGAGACAAAAGAAATGTGGGTCCTGTGAACCAACGTGATGAAGTCGAAAAATTGTGAGTGTCTCGCGTAGCGTCGTCCGCGACATTTAAAGCCGTGGGGACGTACCTCCAGCTGTGGATGTTTGTCGTTTCAGTTATCTCTCCCAACCGGAACGAAACAAAGGCCTTAAATGTGCAAACGTCGCTACGAAGCCACTTTAGAACGGTTAGAAAATCCGTCCAAAAATAAACTTGATTTTGTGTTCGTCTGTGAGCTTCAGTGATGTACACGCTGAAACGTGAAGCAATCAGGGCAGCCTGGAGCTCCAATCTTGGGATTAAAACGGGTTTCAGGGGCGCCAGCCTACCCTTTCCCCCTACCAGGGAAGCGCCAGTAAGCCACACAGGCGTACGCGCGTTCACTAGCGTCGGCAAAAACAAAGTTGGGCATTCTTAATCCGCCCGGTGTCGCGAAAGTAGCATCGGGGAACGGAACTGTTGCTTAATTTTTGAATTTCAAGAAACCAACTTTTCCAGTCTTCAATCAGATCAACCGGCAGTGTATGATCCCAGTCGATGCCCAACTTCCAAGTTTTCTGGAATAGTGCGCGGCCTTTCATGATAGTACAACACACCAAAGTGTTGCTCAAGGTTCTATAACAGATCTGCCGATCAGACTGCATCGTGGACAACGCGCAGCTTCTTCTTATGTGGATGGGTAACTCCAAAATGTGGAAGATACCAAGGGACCTGGCCGGACGGTGGACCCGAACATAATTCAGCGTAACCTTAACCATTTTACGCTCGAGGCTAACAAATCTAGATAAAGCTAGATCGCGGCTTTTAGGGACGGTAGAGATATTATCGCGCCATAATAGGCCCGCTTCGTACCTGCCAGATTTTAAGCGCTTGGTAGTCTCCTCTAGAATGTTTGAAGCACGTTGTTCGCTGGCGCTACGATGGTCTACCTTTGTTATCCCTATAGAATCCAGTCGAAAGTATTCCTTGATGAGGTTGTCCAGTGAATCATTGTCGACGGCGACTGAGATATGATTAACGGAAGTGGCGGTGTAAGATCTACTAGAAATATAACCGTAGAGGACCCAACCAAGCGCAGTCCGAGCGGCTGCAGGTTGTTCACGAGTGCCGTGACGAACCTCTGAAGGGAGCGACATGTGCCAATTGTCCGCACCTATCAGCAACATGGGCTTCGCATCATCATAACAGACGACGTCCACTAGATCAGATAAGTAGTCGTACCTGGCTACATCGTCTAAACGTGCTGCCTGCCTATTGATGCCCAAGTCGGGAATTGTGCGTGCTCTGATGTCAAAACTGTCCGTACCATATCGACCCTTTACTAAGATATTAACATACCTCACGTCGGCTTGCGTACTCAATCCACTAATGCAGTCGATATTCAGCCTACACATAGGGCCATCAGCTCCCACTGAGTCCGCCACAGATTGATCCAATAAAGTCACGGAACTCCCGTCGTCAAGAAGGGCATACGTATTAACGCTTCCCAGGGGTCCAGAAATAGTGACTGCTACAACCTTTAGGAGTGGCTTAAGGCAGGATGAGTTCAGTGGAGAAGAGTTGTGAGCCACGGTGACTGATCGCTGCTCTTCCTTCGACGTGCTTGGTTTCATGGGGTCGAGGATTTCCGCGGCCGAGTGTATCTCGACATGGGCTGTCGTCACAGGTTGGGGTCTATGCAAGAGGGTGTGGTGCCGACTCTCGACCGGGCAGCCTTCGAACTCACACTTCTTCTTGCAGTGGCGATATTGGTGCGAACCTTTTTTTAGACATCTTCGGCAGACCTTGTTCTCCATCACCCATTGCCACCGATCGTCCAGAGGCAGAGACTTAAAACCTTCGCAATCGCTGACCTCGTGCTTACCGTCATGACAGTATTGGCATGAATAAAAACTTTTCGGCTTTGACGTGACGTTTGACACTGTCGCAATTGCGTAAGTTTTGTCTCTGGTGGTTTTGATGGGATGACATTGACTTTTGACAGAATTCGGCTCTGACACTATGACATCAAATTTAATTTGTAATTTTGCCTCGATTTCGAGAAAATCGGCCAAAATTTCCAATTTAAACTTACCGGAGCCAACTCTCGATGATGCAAAATCTCTCCATTTAGATCTAAAGAGTGGGGTCAACTTGCCTAAGATGATGTTGAGAAGGTCCGGCGAAGCAAGGTGCTCGGGCAGATTCAGCAAGCGGATGATTTCGACACAATTACGGATGCGACAGGCAAAGATGTTCAGCTCTCGCGCAGACTCGTACAAACTTATTTTAGGGAGGGTTTTTACCGCAGAGATCTGGTGTAGTACGATGACTTCCGGCTGAGCGAACCTGGTTTCGAGCGCTTGAACAATCTGCTCCGGGTCGTCAGCTGCTATTAATCTGATGGAGACTGCCTCTTTAGCAGCACCGTGCAGCGCCGCGCCAAGTCGTGTGATGTTGTCGCTAGGAGAAAAGTGCGTCTTGGATTGTTCATAGGACTTCTTGAAGTGAAACCAATCCGAGACGTGACCATCAAACTTAGTTATATCACAAACCTTTGTTGTCTTCTTCCCTGTGCCTCTAATTGCGTCGGCCAGCTGAATCAGCTGGCCGACGCAATTAGAGTACATCATTTAATCAGCTGAGCTGATTAAATGATGTACGTAGATCTGGGCAATGATTTTTATTTTTGTAGCAACAATTTTCATCATTAGTGAGTGTGCCTAAACCTAGTGCATGTTGTGTATGTTCAGCTGGCTCAACAGATGAGTACGCGCCCACAGGGAGCGTACAGACACAGGGAGACGGGTGCGTCAGCGTGCCGGCTGGGGCCGGAGGAGTAGGAGCCTGGCGCGGTGGCGCGCAGGTGGTGACAGGGCGTGCCCCGCGGGTACGGTCCAGTACATCAAGGGGAGGATGTGACACTGTCACTGGACCATCTCCGTAGGCTGTAGCGGGCGACGAACGCGGCCGATCCTGCGGTACAACGTTAGAAAACCTCGGCTTGTTTGCCCCCCTGTCAACAAATGAATGCGCTTTGTTATCTCGCTTAGGAAACATAATACATGATTCAGCTAACCAGTCTTCGACTCTGTGCTGTGGTCTAGTGCAGTGGGAGTTATCGGAATGGCGGGATCCTGCACTTATAGAGTTAGCCTGGATAACGGCCAGCTTCGCCTGTAATTCCAACTCCGCAACGGCGGCGGTTTCACGTTCCGCTTGGACGTTCGCGAGCCGACGAGCGTGTTCTGCCTTTGCAGTCAGGATTTGTGCTTTTAATGTGCTGCTAGAATGGCCTGATCGTGCACTTTGAGGCACGATGCTTGACGAGGTTCTGCTGGCGGGTGGTAAGGTCTCGTTAGGGTTGGCACAGGGCGGCACCGGCGCGATGGCACCGAATGTGGAGGCACCGCCCTCCTGAGGAGTACCTGTTGGAACGATACCTGCTGTACCAGTCTCCGCCATAGCTGCCTTTGTCTTCGATCTTGTGGTGGGCATTTAACCGTTCACTTCTGACACCAATGTTGAGAACAGGATAGAATTAAACCACAAAATTTAGGCCTTTTTTATTGTCACAACTTCAAAAGCACATATTTTTTCTGAAACTGACATTAACAAGAAACAAAACCAAAAATGTCAAGTAAAAAAGAAATATAAATTAAAAAGTTTGGTAGCTGATCGCCAACAGTACTAGTGCATGGTTTGCTGGTTTATAAAGTTGTTTAAATGGCATCCGGGAATTTGGAAAATTTTATATTGTATTTCTTATCCTATATTATAATTTCCATTGTCCATATTTTTTATGAATATGGCTCAAAATCAAATTGTGTATTTTTCTTGTGATATTTTTTTTCAGGTTTTACAGGAGTACCTGTGTATGGTTTTCTTGGAAGAAACTGCTGTAATCTTTGAGTGCATACTTCTTAAAGCAAAATAAGGACTACAACATGTTTGCATACTGCATTTATTCCACTTCCAGCTGGGCATTCACAATGTTGTTTCAGGATTTCCATTTTTATTTAATTTTATATCAACTTCGTACTACAGAATCTTCATTGTTTTCCTGCAGTAACCTCGTATAAAAGTATTTTGACCAACAACTGAAGACCTTGCCATCAGTCAGTGCCGTGTCTCATATAGTTGTGTAGCTGTTGCTATTTTTTCTCTGTGCTGGAAAAGAAAGTATTTAATTAGTTAAATAAAAGTATGGAAAGAATTTTAATTATTTAAAGATTTAACTTTATCTTTACTTACTAACATAGTTTATGTCTTATCATTATCTTGTCCAAAGGTGGCAGAATCGTATGACTGTTTATATCTCGATAGGATTCTTTTGATGGTAGCTCCATTTTGGGTTCGTCGTCATCTACGCATTCAGATTATCCAAAATTGAAATTTTGGTCATAACGCTACCCCGTCCAGTGTGGGAGACTGAAATTAAATCAATATTCGAGATGGGTTCAGGCATTTCTTGATTTGCTTCTATACTAATGTTATGTAGCACAGCACATGCTACTAATATAGTTACATGTGTTAGGTACATTGTTTTGCAATTTTCTATTTAAACATGCAAACCTTCTTTTCCATACGCCATTAAATCTTTCTATTATATTTCTTGTTGTAATATGAGCCTTGTTGTACCTTATTTCAGGTTGTGATTGTGGATTAAGCACAGGCATATACATAAATGATGATTGCGCATAACCACTATCACCAATTAGTAAACCTAATCTCAATTGACACCTGTTATTTGAAAATATCCTTGAATCGTGGACAGACGCAGGCCAACATACATCTATGATATTTCCATTTGGGGTCCGCACACTATTTGCACATTAATTGAGAACCAACCTTAACGATTGCGAAACACACCGTTTTGTGTGCTGGGACTTTTGATTGGTATATGAGTACAATTAATGCATCCTATAGCCCCAGGAAATCCAGCCATACGATGAAATCTGATTTTCACATCAGCATGCTCAGCAACTGCCGGAATTTTGACAAAGCGTCTTATTTTTAAAGCCAAAATAAAAAATTTCCTACAATTCTTGAAATTGTCGTTTGACTAGTATGGTGCAAATCCAAAAATCTGAAAATACATAATAATCATTTTAGTATGTATTGTAGCGTGAAAACTTCAAGAAAACACTTTTCCGCTAATTAAATGTATAATTTAAAGAAAAAATAAATACAAGAAATACATACTTGAACAATGCCCGCTTTCCATACATTCAAAAACCTGATAATGAAAGTTAATGTATAGTTATAAGGTATAGTAGAAAGAGTACCTGTAAGATTAGAAAATAATGCCTTAAAGTCATTTTTACGATTTAAAGTCTACAAAGGCCAGACAATATTAATGTTACTTTTTAGGTTAGGATTTGCTTTTACGATAGTTGGCGGTTTGTTTACTTAGAAAAAGTCTAACTTTGCTATTGTATTGTCAAAAGTGATCACTTGCCTACCCATTTCGTTGACCGCTGTACTACATACCTACCTATTTGATGAACAATCGGGAAAACAAATAAAACACTATGTTACATTGAAATGGTTTATTAATTATCGTCATTTTCATCTAAACCTCTTATCACTACGTCATCCAAAAATTCTGCTGGAGCAGAGATTATTGTCTTCAAACCTAGCCCATCCAAGGTACCACACTAACGTCATAACGTGAGCGCAACATCAAATGGTCCGTCGACCGACCAAACAATTACAGCAGTATTCGACTATACCAGCTCTGCCAGACACATTATTTTCTATCAAAATATAGACATAATATTGTTTTCATCATTTTTTGAAGACAAAATGAGGAGTTATCTGGATACAGTACGAAATATTATACCAAAAAAAAACACACTATTCAATTTCCTACTATCGACGCAAAAACGTACAGAACCATCTTTTTTTGTCACCATTACCACTGGACTGGCCCATGGGGATCGAGAGGGACGAATAACACCCATCTCTAACATTTTGTCAATCTCCAGGTTGAGAATTTTTAATTTAACTGGAGATAAAGGATAAAACCTTTGACGAATAGGATGCCCCGTTGTATTGATTTTATGGGACAGCCAAGAGGTTTTTCCAAGACCAATTTTTTCAGAGGAAATGACTTCAAACTCGTTAAAACCTGCTGAAGGCTCGTCTCTTGATCCTGTGACAGAACGTTACGAGGATGGACATAACGTACCTCACTAACCGAAGAAATTTGGGGTGTAGAATGCTGAACAGAGGGCAGGTACATATTACCATTAATATTTTTATCAAATGCCTGACTAAAGACAGACGTTAAACCAAACTTATTCCAAAATTCGATACCTACATTGAGAAAAAAAATAGGTTAAATTTTAACCTATTAATAGGTTCTCGTCGCTCTACCTACAGAATTAGGTAAAAACAACCAAGTGCGTTAGGTACTGCAAAATCCTCTATTTTACCTTGCAAAATAGGTAAATGTATCCGACTAGGTAAACGCTAACCGTAACCTATTCAAGTAGGTAAAGTACCTTAACCTATTAATAGGTTAAAAATTCATCATCATGATCATCATCATAGCATAGTGTTGTAACCCAACATAAGGCAACAGTGGCCTACTTTGTGCGTTGTAATAACCTACTTAATAGGTGGCGGGTACCTAGCCAGTAGGTCATAGATACCTAGCCTGTAGGTAACGGTGACCTATTATGTGCGTTGTAATAACCTACTTAATAGGTGGCGGGTACCTAGCCAGTAGGTCATAGATCCAGAACGGTGACCTATTATGTGCGTTGTAATAACCTACTTAATAGGTGTCGGGTACCTAGCTAGCAGGTCATAGTTACCTAGCCTGTAGGTAACGGTGACCTCTTATGTGCGTTGTAATAACCTACTTAATAGGTGGCGGGTACCTAGCCAGTAGGTCATAGATACCTAGCCTGTAGGTAACGGTGACCTATTATGTGCGTTGTAATAACCTACTTAATAGGTGGCGGGTACCTAGCCAGTAGGTCATTGATACCTAGCCTGTAGGTAACGGTGACCTATTATGTGCGTTGTAATAACCTACTTAATAGGTGTCGGGTACCTAGCTATTAGGTCATTGATACCTTTAAAGTAGGTAATGGTAACATTCTATGTAGGTAACTTAACCTAATTTGCGTATTGTAATTACTAGTAATTAAATTTCAAATAAAGACTAGAAAATGAATCCTTAAGCCTAGTTCCAATAATATGCCAGTCGGTATCAGTGGCCCTACGGCTAAGTCGTTGAAAAATTCGTCATCTCATTGGCTAATTAAATATAACACTGGCAATAGCCAATGAGATGAGAAGATTTTTTTCACGAACTACGAGCCGTAAGCTATGCCGATCGGTATTATGATTGGAACTGACTGGCCATTATTCAGCAGCATCCACTTTCTACAGGTTCAAAGATTTGAAACATAATTATTACTAGTAATAACACACAATTTAAGTTAACGTTATCTACATGGAACGTCACCATTACCTACTGTATAGGTATCAATTACCTAATAGCTAGGTAGGTACCCAACAATAATGAAGTAGGTTATCTTAACGCACAAAAGAGGTTACCGTTACCTACCGTCTAGGTATCAATAACCTACTAGCTAGGTTCTCGACACCACATATATATTATGTAGATTTAAGATTATAAATATTTCATTGAAAGAACACTACATTACTTAATGCCTTTTCAATGAACAAAAAAAAAACAAGTTTTGTATTATAATTAATAACTATTATTTTATTACTTAAGGAAACTTTAACATTTAAGTATCTATATTGGATGACTAACAACATAACAAGCTTTAAGGTTATACATCAATTGAAGATGATCTTGTAGGTATCACTTGCATATGGCAAATTGAAATAATTGTATGTATTCTGAGGTCAGCATAGCGCCTTTGGTAAAATTTAAAGTCAGTGAAATTCTTTGTACAAAATCAAAAAAAAGTCACTAAGTTTTTGATGTAGTCAGAATCAGAAGTTGATGACATTTTCAGTTTCAAATTGCTTTACATCTGAGTTTATTATTTGAAACTATGATTGAAAAGTAAAACTCTTACTAAAAAGTAGTACGATGATGAGACATAATGATAAACCATTTTAAATTATTGAAAAAGTCATATTTACTTCTGATGCTAACTGTACAGTCAATATAAAAAATAAATGATAATCGGAATTAAATTTTTATGTTAATTATCAAAATACAAACTGTAACATAAAAGTTGTATGTAACCTAACCTAAAGTAAGTCATATAAGACCAGGGCTGGCAGTCTCGACAGAGATAACGACAAAATCGCTAACTTTCGATTGCTAATTACCAACGAATAAATTCGGTTGCAATAATGATGCTTGCGAGAAACGCATCTTGGATGTAGAGACTTGCTTTACTTGCAAGCAAGGTTGCCCAGGATGTCTTATTGTTGCATCGTGAGCATGAAGTTTTTTTAGTTTATCTATTAAGTGATTATTTAACACTATTACAGTCAGCTAGCAGCTTTTCACACAAACTACTCAGTTCAAAGATACCTTCTTTGAACCGAGTAGTTTTTGTCAGCAAAAATGCTTTATTATTAACTGTCTTGGATAGGATTATACTCTTATTTTGAATGAAAAACGAATAAATATCATTATTATTTTTGGGAGTGCTGATTCCAAAATTGACATTTATTTTTAATTCCAAGATGGTAGATTCATTTTTCTTTTGGTTTGCCGATGAACAAATAGACATCGAGGCTTTAGAACACCTCACCGAAGACGATCTAAAATCACTTATTCCAAGCATAGGAATCCGGGCCAAATTTCGAACAAAATGGAATGAGTGGAAACTTATACAAGGTGAAAAGAGAAACGTAAATGTAAGATTGCTTTTGTCTATTTTATGTTACTATAAAACTACCTACCTGCTTGACAATATTTTATATTAACCCAACATTTAAGGAACTCAAGATTAAATTATTGTATGCTGATGTGTTTTCCTTCACCGATTGAGAGCAAAATTATTCAACGCTACTATAGATTTTCATCTTAGTACAAATTTTAAGTTATCAATGTAAATGGAAATTAGGGAACATATAAAATAGCTAGTTTTCATACAATTACTTTTGAAATCATGTCAGATGATTGCTTACTTTTTTCTTGGTCTGAGCTTTTGTTGTTGACTGTGCAAGGGTAAACTTAATGTAGTTTAATGAAACTGCACATTCAGAACAATAGCAAAAGTGCATCGCCTATGCAAGAAGAAGAGAAAACTACCTCTCCTTTGACTCTATCGACTACATCATGCGACACCGAAAAACTTGATGGTGTTTTTGAGAAAGAACTAAACAAAAACAATTCACTGTACACACTTATTGAAGCCAATACATCTTTGAGACATTTATTGTCCAATAAAACACTGTCAAAATCTGAACGCAGTAAACTGGCTAGAGTCGTCATCCCCCACCTCGTCAATGAAAGGAGGTATATTGACACCTGTTCAAATAAAAAAGTGGGCAGAATATGCAATTGAAATTTTTCCTGAAGACGAAATTTCCTTGTACTTCTACACTGTTTCACCGACTGACGGTGATCATTGTTCTACAAATCAAGCGTGCGGTACTAGACAACTCCCCTCAAAGTCAAGACGATATTATGGCTGTTTTTGGGACCGATGGAACAACTATAGAAAAGTATTAAGACAAAACAATTCTATTATCTGCAACAAAAGAAAACAATCTACGAGTGCTTCTTTGGATCATACTACAGCAGAATTGGTGAATTCAGAAGAAATAAAGTCTAGTAAGTATGTTTGTAACTTTTACACCTTTCACCTGACACCTTATTTTTTTGTGCTAAAGTTTTATTTATTTACAGATCCTGTGCCAGACCCCGACCATAATGATATAATATCTTGAAAATTGTCGAAGATTTCCAGGGGTCTGATATAACTGAGTATTTGATGGATGCCTGGCTTAAAAGTAAAAAAGAACGTTTTGATTTCTTTTCCCAAGGCAATACCTCAGAATATATTCAAAGATTTCAAGTTTTGAAAAACCAAAACATTGCTGTGATGCTGGTAAGTACATAAATACCCACTTATTGTCTTAATTGGTATCTTCTACCTACTGCTATAACATAATTAATACACAAGCTTTTCAATTATTGCAACCGAATTTATTCGTTAGTAATTAAGGATGGAAAGTTAGCGATTTTATCGTTATCTCTGTCGAGACTGCCGGCCCTGAGGTCTAGCAGGGCAATAATATTGTACTAAATTTAATTAATCATAAATCTTTATTTATCTCGACATCAGAAATTCCAGGCGCTGGTGTATGCACAATCTTAAATAGAAAAGGTGAGATCACCTCTCCGGCCAGCTAGATAAGAATAAGACTAAGTTCAACCACTGCTTTCAAAACACCTTTTGAAGAAAGGTGGTACTAATTTTTGAGTCTAAGGCATTGATATAATAAAACCCTAGATGCACAGTCTCGAACAAAACAAACAGTCGAAGCTGTCGCCAACCAAACACACACCAATACACGCACTACTACATGTAGTTATCGTCACTATAAACATATTTTTTTTGGCAAATTCAACCTTACGCAGATTCCTTTTACAATGCAGATACAAAAAGCAATATAAAAAGTATTTTGTACGACCGTGCAGAGACGCGAGCGACGCGAGACTATTTGAAATGAGTTCATTGTGAACTCATTTTAAGCGGACGGTTTTGAGACGCGGAGTGTGTATCTTTAAATCAATACTTTAACCATTGATTTAATAAATGGTTTATTTAAATCAATGGTCTAAGGGTAATGCCATGCTTAGAATTAAATAAATTACAAACAATTTTGTTTTAAAACACCTTTTGAAGAAAGGTTGTACTAAAGTTTTATAATTAATAACTATTATTTTATTACTTAGGGAAACTAACATTTTAGTACCTATATTAATTATTATGGACCAAAATATTGTCATAAATCGTTGAAAGTACGGCGAGCGTCTTTTTCTCCAGTTCCTTTGAATCCTGTCCACACAAAAACACTGTACTTGCATAAACTGCATTTGCATGGTTAATTAGAGCACAAAACATTAATTAATCGCACAACGAAACAAAAGAGAATCTAATAAGTACGTAATAATTCTGACACGAATAGTGACGAATTGACGATCAAAACAAAACACGATTTTTTCTGTTAATGCTTGTGTGAAAGTATCTGAATCTGGTTTTGACAATAATTGTGGAATTTATAAGGTGTACGCCCGAGAAGCTTCAGCTCGCGATGCTCTGCCTCCCTTTATATTTATTTTGCCACCGCTCGAAAATAAATATGGCAGTAGAAGAATTGCGGCCGTCAGTCCATTGCTTTGTTCGTCATCTATAAAAGAAGTAGTTGCTATAAAAAATATTGTAAATTTATCGACAGTGTAAATTGAGTAGCGCTTCCGCCTAGTCGATTTTGGTGGCATAAGGCCTCTTTTTCAGTCGAGGGTTAAAATAAAAAGTAAAACATTCAAAGTACCTGAATCTAAGAGTGCTAAAATTTGATCTACGCTATTTTTTTGCAATTTGATCTCGAAATTTTGCAGCTTTCTCTCTGGCGGATTTGATAATGGTTTCTTTATATTTTAATAGCTCATGCGCCAGAGAGACTGTTGAGTCAGCCTCAGGTGGTGTACAGTAACTATAGTCAGCGTCGATCTGAAAAAAATACAATTAAAATAAATCAAAAAACAATAGGTAGGTATAATAATACATAATTAAACTTTTAAAGAAATACTTCTGGACACGGCACATATTGTTAGGGTTTCTCTCTCAAGAGCCCTGACCACCGGCAGCTCGGACCCTGTTCCCAGCGCTGGTGGGCTACTATTTTTTATATTTTCAAATGTTTTTTTTATAGTGTTTTTATTGGAAAAAATATAAAATAATATGTACAGAAAAACGTGATACTTCCTGGCCGCGCCACAGTCGCGTTTTGAATCGGGGTTAATGCGAATATATGTTCGAAATATGTTCATTATTGTTCATAATATTAAAAAAATAGTACTATAAAGGTTCGCGAGATATTTAACAAAACCGGCCAAGAGCGTGTCGGGCCACGCTCAGTGTAGGGTTCCGTAGTAATAATTCTTTTTTTGTTTGAAATACGGGCCAATAAAACTTGATCTCTGGATTGTATAGGCGCTCATACGATTCAGGGACCAAATTATATTGGTTAACTGCTGTTTTCATCTGTTGTTTCCATCCAAGTTCAAAATGATTTTCCTAGAAAGTCCTTATAAAGTTCTACTTTTCAGATTTTTTTCATATTTTCTAAACTTATGGTTCAAAAGTTAGAGGGGGGGCATAGTTTTTTACTTTTGGAGCGATTATTTCCGAAATTATTTACATTATCAAAAAATGATTTTAGTAAACCCCTATTTATTTTTAAATACCTTTCCAACAATATATATCACACGTTGGGGTTGAAATTAAAAAAAAATCACTTCCCACTTTACTTAAAGGGGGGCTGGCTACCCCAATAAAACATTTTTTCCAATTTTTATTTTACCACTTTGTCGGCGTGATTGATACACATATTGGTACCAAAATTTAGCTTTCTAGTGCTAACGGTCACAGAGATTAAGGCGCAGATAAGAGGGACACCGTAAAAACGACCTGTTTTTCGTTGCAGAGTTAGCCGTATTTTACATATATTAACATTAATTTGATAATTCATACCTGGGAACAATTTTTGTTTATCTGAGAACGAAAATATTTCGTGGCGATAGATCTATTTATTAGGTGATACAACTTGATGACAAATATAAATTTTGGTGATAGAAAATATAGTTCCCCAAATCTTCCGATCTGATTGGAGATGGTAGAGCAGAGTGTGTGGAAACACGAGAGGTTCTAGGTGGTATAGGTGGGGGAGGAGGTCGTGAAATGATAGGACTACTACGACGCGGAGTCTCATCAATGGAATAAGCTTCCTCGGACATGATGAAGACTAAAAAATAAAAACAATCTAAAGCACGCACTAACAAGGAATAAACAGGAATAGTATGACCATGTAACGTCAGGGACAGACAGTCAAGTACCTACTAAACAAGAGTCAATTCGATACTAACAAAAATATTAGGCTCCACATGAAAAGCTGACCAAGGCAAGAAAGAAAAAAAATATTCAGCAAACAACCGCCACTAGGATCACCAAGCTAGGAATCAAAAGAACACTAAAAAACAGGCAAAACAACCGCACATACAAAGCTTACCTCTATAACACGACGCCTAAAAATTCACACATCACAAACATACCATACGGGTTCTAACTACCACTAGCTAAAGGTGTGGAATAAAAATCAGGTAAAACATGTATTAGTCGGATAAAAATAAAAGAGGTTATGTGTTTTATAGTTACAATTTTTTTTAAGGTATAATGAATAATACAAATCACACAATCAAGAATAGAAATGATGATGTACTCCGTGTTCGATGTTGCAGTTTAGAACTCGTGACCAATCACCACGGAAGAATAAAAATCCTGGCTCTAGGAATCCCTTGATCAGGACAAAGGTAACCACGTTTCAGATTTGTGGAAATAAAACACGGGAAATAACAGAAAATACGAGTTCACAGTGTGAACTCGTATTTTCACACAATGGGTAAACTAATTAGCACGGAAGCGGGCTACCACCCACGAAATGGCAAAAAAAAATAATTAAGTAACATTGATGTATTATAACCCTAGATGCACAGTCACGAACAAAACAAACAGTCGAAGCTGTCGCCAAACACTCACCAATACACGCACTACTACCTACGTAGTTATCGTTACACTATAAACATATTTTTTTGCAAATTCAAACTTACGCAGATTCCTTAAAGTTGTTTTTACAATGCAGTTATAAAAAGCAATAATAATTTTACGACCGAAGTAAGCCGGTAGGACAAGGTATGGAGTGGAGACGAATAGGTACTTTTTATGTTTTTTTAATACGGGGTGTCTCAAAAGAAAGTTCATATTTATTTAGCTTACTGCGTGAACGATACGATTCCAAGGGGCGCGGGGGTTATTTCAGTCGGTAGCCTGGCTCTTGGGAATTTAGTCAGTATGGAGCGTTTCTCAAGAACAGACCGTGCGTTGTGCGTACGAGAGTTTTACAAAACGGTGTTTTAGCGACTGTAGCGCGTAGAAGATTTTGCAGTGTTCGAGGTTTTCCATTTAAATGATGCGCCAAGCATTCCTCTTATTCGAAAATGGGCCAAAAACTTTGAAGAGACCGGTACAACGCTGGAAAAAACAAAATCCGGGCAACCAAGGTTATCAAGAACGGTAGAAAACGCGGAGAGTGTTAAGGTCTCAGCACACATATGGGATCGGAAAGGGATCGTAACCGTAACGCCTTTCGCCTCGCTGTCAACCAGGCGTCAACCTACCGTATGCACGTAACGAAAGCGTATCAGCAGCGCCTGTACGTCAACTCGGCTACGGCTAGGCGACACCGCGCTTACGCCTCGCCGCCCCCTGGCTGACCTGGTTGGCACCAGATCAGTTTGAATCCAAACGTTAAGTGTAGCGCACGGTTATGTCTTGGTTTACAATACGTGAGTTGGCTATCATAGCCATAGCACTTGATGAAGAGGAAAAAGAAATTAGCAAGAAAAAAAGAAAAAGATATTGGGTACACAGTATGAATAAAGCAAGGAGTACTGAAGGGGAATTTCGGACTATAAAAAAACATTTGATGGATGATGAAGAGAAATTTTATATTTATTTTCATATGCCGAAATATATCTTTTATAACATATTGCAGTCTATAGATGAATGTATAAGGAAGAAGAATACAACATTCAGAGAAACAATATCGCCCGAAGAAAAACTAGCTGTAACGTTAAGGTGAGAAATTGCATTTGTTTTTGGAATTTTTAATCTGGTCTACATAAATATTTGTACTATAATTTTAATGTTTGTATTATCTCTATTGTTCTTTTTTTTAAGTGTACCAAAAAAATACTCGGTTCCGAAACTACAAGATAGATTAATTTTTATCCTCTGTCGATAAAAAATATTTCTTTTGGAACGCAACCCTCATTTGCGATCAGGTGTGCACAGGGGATGTACGTTTTATGTCTGGTGTATGTGTGTATATATTTTGTGTGATTGCGTAAGGTATTTTAGTAAATGCAACTTTTTTGTAGTTTAGGTAAAAAAAAAATACCCATAAATCACATATTTTTTTATTATACAAAACTATATTATTAAATCCAAAAATTATGGCAATCAAACAAAAATAGCGCCGCCACAACAAAAATACAATCATTGTATAAATTAAAGATTGTTTGAAGTATCAAGATCGTCAGCATTTGACGCGCCATTTTCTTCTAAGTTTGAAATATTAAAATCATGAATGTTTGAAGCGCCAGATGTTGATTGTATCTCGTGGCTAATGTTATTTAGAGTGGTATAACCTCGAGGCATGTCATCTTCTCTTTGGGGAATGTAAGGGTTGCGATAACTATAATAGCTTTGTTTCTCTGCGATTTCTTTTAACTCCATTTTCGAAACTGCGTTATATATTTTACTTTTCATAACAGCTTGGTTATATTCTGAAAATTTTTTAACCGTTGCCGCAATGCTCTTAAAAAATGTATCTATCTCATCTTCTTTTTTGGTTTCGTTGTGATTTAATAAATATTTCATTAAAGTTTGTGACGCTGAATTTTTTTCAATATTAAGATTTTTTATTTTTGAAATTTTGGATGCAACTGAAGATGCAGAAGACTCAGGACGCGGCGAAAGTGGAGTAGTTTCCGCTTGTAAGTTTTCTGGAGACTGAATTATGTTTATTGAGTTCTGTGAATCATCATTACCCAAGAAACTGCTAACATCTGAACCGTCATCATCATCAACCGAAGAGATCGTATTTCTTTCTTTGTAATGAGGTACTAAAAAACTCATTTCATCTTCAAAGGTCCACTTTTTCGTCTTCGGGGCTGCCTGACCACTTTTAGTTTTACGCTTCTTCAGAGCTCGTCGGTGAGACTCTCTAAGATTTAACCAAGTTTTCTTGCACTCAGATTCTGAAATAAAATAAATCATGGTTAACTATATCAAGCGCATGTAGTTACACATGTATGTGTGAAAGGGAGTACGTACACACACATTCACATAAACATATACACGTATTATAAAACGTATATTAAATATACATTTATTGTTGCAGGTACTTCATAACTGGATCTACATTTACTAATTTATCATCGAGCTTCCGTTTAGGAGAATCAACTATTCGTTTGATAGTAATAGATGTGTGCAATGCAATAATAAATAAATTAATGCCAATTCATATACCTCAACCAACTACAGCCACATGGCAAGGAATCGAAGAAGATACATTTCTGCAAAGTGGCCTCCGGAAGATCATTTATAAATAGCAAAAAAAGTAAAGGGCCGAGAATGCTACCCTGAGGTACACCACACTTATTTATTATTGCTCTTGATGTAAATTTTTGTTTAATATATATTTTATCTGTTTTTTTTACAACTTTGGATATCTCAGTACACTGTTTCCTGTTTTTTAGGTAGCTAAATAACCACTCATGTGCTTTTCCCCTTATGCCGTAGAAGTCTAGTTTATTTAAGAGCTTCGAATGATTCACAAAATCAAAGGCTTTGCTCATATCTAAAAATAGACACACCGGTGGATTGCCATTGTTTATGCTTTCTGTTACAAGTCTCATCAAGTTAAAAATTGCAAGAGCAGTCGAACTACCTTTACGGAAACCAAACTGCTCTTTACATAAAATGTTATGTGTACTGAGAAAATTATTTAACCTGACAAGCATTGCCTTTTCAAAGATTTTGGACATAATGGGTACTACACTGATAGGACGATAGCTATTAGGGTCAGACTTATTTCCCGTTTTAAAAAGTGGTTTCACGATAGACATTTTTAACTGCTCAGGAAATACACCTTCCAAAAAAGACAAATTTATTAGATGCGCGATTGGATGGCATATAAAAGTAGCACACGCTTTCAAAACTTGAGTGGTGATGTCATCATATCCACTCGTCTTGGTATTATTTAGGGACATTATAATTTTATATTATTATACTTCTATTGCATCTACTGGGTTCAGGAAAATAGTATTTAAATTTTTGTTATTTTGATTTAAGGAGTCTACACACCAAACCCGCCGACCCGCCGACACAGCCCGGCCGGCGGCTTGGTGTCGGCGACCCAAACCCGCCAACCCGCCAACATGTGTCATGGGGCTGTGTCGGTGAGTTAGTCGGCGGCAAGAAATTAGTACAACTTTTTTAGTTAGTGATTGCAGTGTGTACGAACGTGACGTGTTGTTTTTCTCGAATATTGCAGCCTACAATAAACATGGATACTGATGCTGATCTAATAATAGCAGCATGTGGAATAATTTTAGCTGGGTCCCTGAAGAGAAAACGACAGTGTTGGGTTAGACCAAGCTTAATGAGTCGCAGTCGTTACAGTAACAGTGATAGAATAAAAGATTTAAGAACAGACGATTTGATTGTAAAAAGACCCTTACATTTTAAGACATTTATGTCGTTAACGTTTACCGACTTTGAATATTTACTAAGCATTGTTGGACCCACAATAGTTAAAAAAAATACAAATTACAGAAGTACAATTTCACCAACGGACAGATTATCATTAACATTAAAATACCTGACTACGGGAGATTCATTCAACAGTCTCTGTGACACCTTTAAAGTATCTCCTCAACTTATTTCCTACATTATTCCAGAAGTGTGCCAAGCTATCGTAGATGGACTTTCGGATTATGTGAAGGTATGTACATATATGGGCGTTTAACTTTCTTTAATCTTCCAGAAAAACTATGTTCCGAAAAATTACTATATAAGTAGGCAAATGGCTATCCTATCACCGAGCACATTTCCGATTTCAGATTCCACGAACATCAAACGAATGGACAAAAGTTGCAGATGGATATCTGAGTAGATGGAATGTACCTAATTGTGTTGGATCTATGGATGGAAAGCACATTAGAATTGAATGTCCAGCACGAAGTGGAAGCGATTATTTTAATTATAAAATGTATTTCAGTATTGTACTGTTTGCATTAGTGGATGCAGATTATAAGTTTTTATACGCTAATGTGGGGTGCCAGGGTCGCATTTCCGATGGTGGTGTATTTGCTAACTCTTCATTATGCAGAATGTTATATAATAATGATTTAAATTTGCCAGATAAAAAACCTCTACCTGGAAGAATTATGCCAGTACCCTATTTTTTTTTGGGCGACGATGCGTTTCCTTTACAAACCAATATTTTAAAACCTTATGATGGTAATCATGCGAAAGGGTCTCCCAAGAGAGTGTACAACTATCGCATGTGTCGAGGTCGAAGAGTAGTTGAAAACGTATTTGGACAGTTAACAAAACAATTTAAGATATTTAACAAACCCATCCAGCTAAATCCACAAAAAGTTACTATTGGCATGTATTCATTTGTTCAATTATGTAAAACGACATGGTATAATACAACAAAATGAATATGATACTGAAAATAGTAGGGGAGAAATCAATCCAGGAGATTGGCGCAGGGAACCACGTGAAAATAATTTGTTTGCTGACTTGCCTAGACAAGACAATACACATTCCCTTGAGGTTACAAGGACACAATCTCCTGAGGTTATAAGGACAGAATTGGTTCAATATTTTCTTTCCGATGTCGGGAGATTACCATGGCAGAATGATCAATGACTAACTCGTAAGTTTTAATGAAACCCATACTTGTATTAGTACTTGTATTTTTATTATAATTTGTATTAAAAACTTCGTAAATCACTTGTTTTTGTTCATTTATAAGTGGTTTTATTTACCGAGTTATTCTATAAATCCCCACCGCGAAATCCCCACTGATGTTTTTATGCATTTTGAGTATACTATGACGATTCTATGACAACAACATTAAGACGAAATACTTGTGCCTACATAACGTTATCTCGCATCAGGTGATATGGTTATTCTCAGAGTGCATACGGTGGGGATTTGTGGAATAAACCTATTTATCTGACTCAATAGATGATAATAATATGTTCTCAATATCACCACTCTCTTGAAGCGACACACGTAACGAAGGTTCAATTGAAGATGTTGAAGGTTCACCAAGAGGCGGTGAAACAGGGTTTGTTACGGCAGACTTGTATGATGAGTAGTAGGAATTTACATCACATTGATCCATTGTATAATATCTTGGATGTCTATGGGAAGTAGAAGGTCTTGGCGAAGCTTCGAACATGTCTGAACGATATCCAGTTTCGGTTTCAAAAAAGATATTGTTAATCCGATGTTTTATTATTGCCTTTGTTGTTTTATCAAATTTTCTAAGTTGTGTCGCAATATATTCGCCAAACAAATCGTCCTCATCTTTTATTTTTTGATTTGTCCGTTGACTGACTGTTCTCATTAAATTTAATGCTTCCGACACCATCTCATTACTTGGATTAGGTTTATAACGTTTATTCGCTTGGGGAATGATGTTTGACGTTTGAGGTGGATCGTTTTCCCCATGTTGAGCATCATTGTCCGCATGTTGGGCATTATTGTCAGTTGCTGTTATCTCCTGAAATAATATTTTATTTGAATCACCAACAGTTTACTTATGAAATGTATTATACACTAGCTTTTACCCGCGAGTAGGTACACCGCTCGGAATATATGAAAAAAAAGACAATGGTCATAAATCATACCTAATACTAATTGTTTTAGAAATATTATTATTAATTATTATTTACATTGATAATTATTATCAATGTAAATAATAATTAATAATAATATTTCTAAAACATCCTAAAAAGAAAAAAAAAGAAAATGGTACGGAATCTCTCGGTTAATAATAGAAATTCGGCGAAATCAAAAGATTGTTGAGAAAAGAGTTGGTAGTTTTTAAAAAATACATTTGCAATGACTATTATATCTGTGCACATGCCATTCCAAGAAATAATTTGTTTAGAAATATTTCGGTGCAATAACAATAGCGGCAGCGCAACAACAAAGGCAGATAAAATAAGTACCTATGTCTTTATTTACCGCGCGCCTCTCTTCACTCGGGCCAAGCTTACATTTATTCTTGTGTGCTCTAATAATTAGGTTAGAAATAAAATAATACAACATCACTGAAATGTTACATACCGTATCGATTGTTCCAGTAGGTTTATTTTTATTGAGCAAGAAATTCAAAGATTTAAAGGCAAACCACTTGCTCTCATGAACAGAATCTGCGCTGGTTCCAGACTTTTTTGATTCAATCGTCTTTTTTCTTTCTCTATAATATTGGCTCGTCAAATTTTTTATCTTCCGTTCTATTTCTGTGACATTTGTATTTAATTCGTTTGCCATCTCATTTAGTGCATCAAAACGTTTAGGTCTACATTTGTGATCCAAGTGTTTTGGATTCCATAATAATTCCTTTATATGATACAAATTTATTAACTTTAGAGTGGTTTCTTCGTCCCATTCCATTATTGCAGAAAATCGCAAAAAAAACACAAGCACGTCACTATCGCTGGAGTGTCGGCGGGCAACTGAGCGTGCACGTACGCAAGTCGCCGGCCATGCCGCCGACTTGCACGCGCGGGTACGAGTCGCCGACATGATTCTTGAAGCAAAGTCGCCGACACCAAGCCTATGGCTGTGTCGGCGGGTCGGCGGGTTTGGTGTGTAGACTCCTAGCTTAACATTATTAGAATTAATTGGCTGATTGGATGTCAAATTTATAAAATAATCATTAAATATATTTGAGATGTCTAATGGATTGTTATGTCATATTATTTAAATTTATTTCATCAATGTCATTTTTAAATAAGTCATTATTATTTAAAGTTGAAGAAATAGCATTCCAAGTAGCTTTACATTTATTTTTATGTTTTTGTATACGCCTTGTCATTATAATTTTATGAGCTTTTTGTGCACATCGTTTAAACATATGAGTATATAGTTTATAAATTTTCTCATTGTGTTTTTTATTAGTTTTACTATTTATGAATTTAAAATAAAGCCGGCGTTTCGTTTTACTAGACTTTTTAATGCCTTTAGTTATCCGTCAGTTTTGTGTCATTGGTTTATTATTAACTTTAACCTTAATTATCGGAAAGCACAGTTCGTAAAACAGAGTAAAAGTGTCATAAAACAAATTAAAACCTTCAACCAAAGTGTCAGAGTTAAGGGTTTCCGAAAACGAAAGAGAAGACATACATTCGCAAAATTTATTAATATTGTCCGAACAGTAGTCACGTTTAAATTCAGACCAACAAGAAATTGTTTTGTGTTTTTTTGCTTTGATAGTAATCGTTTGTGCTGTTTCGTGATCTGATAGACCCAAGTGATGAATCTCTGACTGAACAGTTTTTATGTTACTGGCGATTTGATCAATGCAAGAGTTCGCTCGAGTTGGTGATCTTATGTGAGCTTCAAAATTGTAGTTACGAAGTATGCCTAACAGTTCCTTCGTCGCAGAGTTATCTTTTAAAATATCTATATTCCAATCACCACAAATTATAATTTTCTTTTTTTTGTATTGGTCTGTCAAATAATTTAATAAAATGTCAAGTAATAAATCTTGATATTTCGTATAAATCATTTTAATAATTATGACAGACAACCATTATGACATTTCATTTATAAGGCCTCTAGCGCGTTTGGACAGTAAAGAGTTTCCAACATACAAACACACACAACATCTCTCCCTTCCTAGCTGCTGCGGATCAAAGGTGCACCCAAGAGCTGGTCGATGTGTCGGCGCCAGACATAACCGTTGTCGGTACGAACTTCGTAGTGCAGTCGGCCCAAACGTTTTATGACGCTTCCAAACTGCCACCGCTGCGTGGCACTCGTGTAGTCACGAGCCTGTACCCGATCGCCGGGGTTGAACTCTCTGACTTTGACCTCCTGAAGCGCTGGTGCTGTCTCCTTATCTTTTCTTAAAAACATAGCATGTAGTGCCGTGCGTATTTCTCTGCCAAACATAAGCTGGTACGGAGTTTGACCATTAGCATTTGGCGTCCGTCGGAGACGAGTTTTTACTGTCACTAATTTCTCTAATAAGTTACCTCCTTCCCCCTCTAAACTTCGTAATATTCGCTTAACTGTCTGCACAAAACGTTCAGCTTGCCCATTGGTTGCAGGGTGGTATGGAGCGGAGGTCTTATGAATGATCATAGAATTTTTTAGGTATTTTTCGAACTCTTCCGAAACGAACTGTCGACCATTGTCTGAAACCAAGACGTGAGGTGTCCCAAAAGTGCAAAATTGTTCTTTCAATTTTTGTATGCACCAAGAGCTTGTAGTTGACTTGGTTGGTATAATCTCAGTCCATTTTGAAAATGCATCAACAATAATTAAAAGTTGGTATCCGTGCACAGGTCCAGCGAAATCAATATGAAGTCTTTGCCAGGGACCATTTGGCTGTTCCCAATGGTGTAGTGGTGCTTTCTCTGGTTCATTTTGTTGCAATCTACAGGTTCTACATGACTTGACTTTAGTCTCAATCTCGTTGTCAATTCCTTTCCAGTATACGAAACTGCGAGCCAGTAACTTCATCTTTACAATGCCTGGGTGACCAAAGTGTAGTTCATCTAGCACTTTTTCGCGAAGTGCTTTTGGAATGAATACTCGTGATCCTCTCAATAAACAACCATCGTGCAAAGTAAATTCATTGTCCTTGTAACCGAGAGCTTTTAGTGATTGGCCAGTTTCCAATGCGTGTAGCAAAGATGTACAGTCGGTGTCATTTCTTGTTTCTGTTGCTATGATATCTGGATTAATATCAATGGTATGGATTTGCTGAAATTGAAAACTGTAATTCTGGTCAATTTTGTTGGTCTTGGTGTTTTCTACTGGAAATCTGGATAAATAATCTGCATTTGAGTTGTTTGCCGAAGTTCTGTATTCAATGTTGTAGTTAAATCCAGATAAGAAGTGAGCGTAGTGAAACAGCCTCATTGTACTCATTGCTGGTAGCGTTTGATGTGGGTGGAAAATTACTGTCAGTGGTTTGTGGTCTGTAACGAGGATGAATTCCCGACCATAACAATAGTAGAAAAACTTTTTCAATCCCCAGTGTATCGCTGTAGCTTCCTTGTCTATTTGACTATAATTCTTCTCGCTACCAGACAGCGTTCTCGAAGCGAATGCTATAGGTCTTTCTGATCCATCTGGAAGTCTATGTGAGAGTACTGCCCCGAGTCCCAGTGGCGATGCGTCTGTTGAAAGTACTAACGGTTTCTTAGGGTCAAAGTGTATCAGTACTCTTTCACTTACAATTTCTTTCTTAATTTGTATAAAAGCTTGTTCACACTCTGCAGACCATAGGAAGCTTGATTCCTTCTTTAGTAGGTTGTTTAGTGGGTTCGTGATCGATGCTAGGTTTGGTATGAATTTGTTGTAAAAATTTGCTATCCCAAGAAATGTTCTTAATTCTGCTGTATTGGTCGGCACTTGTCTTTGTTTACTCGAAGGTTACTTTCTTTTAGTTTATCCAGTACGAGTTTGAGCCTCTGTAGTAGTTGTTCTTGGTTAGCTCCTTGTATAATTATATCGTCGAAGAAACATTTAACGCCTTCTAGGCCTTGTAACAGTTTATCCATAAATTTTTGCCATAGGCTCGGAGCGACCTTAACTCCGAACATGAGCCTGTTTACTCTGTAAGTTCCTTTGTGTGTACTGAGTGTTTGTAGCATTGCGCTCTCTTCATCCATTACCATATTTAGGTACGCCTGAGTTATGTCGAGTGTACAAAATAGTTTACCTCCATTCATCTCTGTGAAAATATCTTCAATCACAGGTATTGGATATTGTTCATCTTGAATAATTTTGTTTAGGGTAACTTTATAATCAGCGCATAATCGGATATTTCCATTTGGTTTGATAACTGGTACTACTGGAGTACCCCATTCAGAGTGGTCAACTTTCGTGATGACACCTTGTGCGCATAGTCGCTCTATTTCTTCATCCACTTTGGTTTTTAAAGCGTAAGGTATTCTACGTGGTCTAATAAAAATTGGCTTAGTGTTCTCTTTCAGGTTTAGATGTCCTCTATAATTGGGTATTTCGCCAAGGTCGTTTCTGAATACTGATGTCTTGTAGAGCTCCAGAAGCTGGTCTAATTCTATCTTTTGAGTAGGTTGTACGGCTTTTATGTCTGCTAAGTTAAGTGTCTCGAGTTCTTTCATCCAGCTGCGGCCAAAAATGGGGTCAACGTTTTTGTTGATAACGTACAGTTTTCCGTGGAATTCTTTTCCTTGGCATCTGCATTGAACGTATGCCACGCCTGTTGGTTTGATTACCTCTCCAGTATAAGTTCTGAGTTTTAGGTTTGTCTTAAAAATTCTTTTTCCAATGTTTAGTTTTTGATAGTCTCGTAATGACATTGAAGTTAGTGTAGCTCCAGTGTCAAATTCCATCTTTATCTTAACGTGTTCAATATGTACCGTTATCATATATTTTTCAGATGATTCTCCAGATATGATATTAATATTACTCCAGTCATCATGGTCACTTGTCATTGAGTCTTCTAATAGGTTCGTATTCGGTTTATTCTTGTTAAGACTCGTATCAGAGTGGTGCTGAAGGCAAACACGGGCTAGGTGACCGACTTTTTTGCATTTATGGCATGTAATGTTTATAGCGCCACATTTGTTGGATTCGTGATTTGCAGCACCACAGCGGAAGCATTTCCCTTTGAGATCTTTAATTGTAATTTGTCTTGGACTTGGTCCTGGACCTGTCTCTTTCTTGTATGGGGTGATTTTTTTGATGTGGTCACTACTGGTACTTGGTTGTTCATTAGTAATCATTGATGCGTTTTCTGTCTTACCCATTTCAATACATAACGCAATCTGTGTCAGTGATTTGAATGTGTGTACTGTTCGGTCTTGTAAAATTTTTGTACGTGCATCGCTATCTTTCAATCCCCTTATAAATTGTAGAGATAAAAAACTTTCTGATGTATTTTTCTGACAGTGTTGGCAATTGAATTCACAGTTAGTGGTAAGTTTCTTCAACTCTGCGGCGTACTGCGCTACAGTTTCTTCGGCTTTTTGAGTTCTTGTTATGAATTTATGTTGTAGCGCCCATTTGCTAGGTTTTGGGTCTAAGTAGTCGTCAAGTATTTCAGTAATTTCAGCAAATGACATATTTATTGGTTCTTCCGGTGATGTTAAATCGCAAAGTTTCTCGTGTAGCTCTGGTGATAATGTTGACAGTAAGATATCTGATTTCATGTGTGCTTCCGATATGTCGTTCAATCGAAAATATACTTCTAGTCTTTTTTTGAAATTGTTGAAAGTTTCTGATTGTTGAAGGGGTTGAAATTGTATTTTCGGTATATTATGCCTGGATTGACTTTGTTTTATGTGTTCTTGCTGTAGCTGGCCCTGTTGATGACCTCTATTCTGTCTCTGTTTTGTTAAAAGTTTAGTTGTCAACGATGTATGAAGTTCTTCAAAATCGTACCTGTATTCTTGTTCTTCATCATAAGCGTCATCGTTCTTGTCGTCGACCGTCTTGTTCTCGATTTTCTCTTGTATGTACCTCCCGTATAGCCAGGATCGTCTCCTTCAGGCCCTGGAAGCGAGCAGTAATGTCTTCGTCAGACATCATTGCCCTCTGATCGACATATGTGTCGAGTCGCGTGAGCATCCCGCGTAGGGTGCCACGATATTTTCTTAGTTTGTCCATTTCATATATCTATATATACAATGTTTATTTGCCTTTTTCTCGTCGCCAATAATAAATCTTGATATTTCGTATAAATCATTTTAATAATTATGACAGACAACCATCATGACATTTCATTTATAAGGCCTCTAGCGCGTTTGGACAGTAAAGAGTTTCCAACATACAAACACACACAACAGTCAAGTTTGTGAAGAAAGATGCCCATTTGTGCCTTTCTCTGATCAGGTATTCTATATATATTTACAACTAACAGGCTCAAACCAATAATCTCTACACCACAGCATTCGAAATAAAAATTGGTAGCTAGATTAGATGGAATACTCAATGTTTTGGTGTCCAATGTCTTTTTAGTTAATATACAAGTCCCCCCTCTACATTTATCTCGACTAAATATTGCAGCTAATTTAAAATTATTAAGTTTAATGTTAAAATTTAATTTTAAAATTAACCGATCGGGTTCGAAACACTACACTGCGCTCCAAAACGCAAATTGTTGACGTGGCTCAAAAGGCTGCCATACTAAAATGGGACTGGGCAGGACATGTCTGTCGCATGCCGAACGAGCTGTGGGCCCGTAAAGCTCAGGATTGGTGCCCTGAAACAGTTACACGAGGTCGTGGCAGACCACGTAGGAGATGGCGGGACGAACTGGATGTCTTCCTTGAGAATTGGAGAGACGTTGCACAGAATCGCGACCGTTGGAAGGAATGGAGGGAGGCCTTTGCTCAGCAGTGGGACAACATAGGCTAGCTATAATAATAATAAGTTTAATGTTAGCCTCCGAGTCTTTTTTAACAAAAGTTTCACTAAAACATAGTATATCAACCTCCTTGTTGTTATCTACTAATTCAGACAAAGTTACTTCTAACATGGCTAGTTTGTTACAGATACCGGCTATATTTTGGTGTAAGATTCGCACCTCACCATGTCGGCAATCCAATTTTGAATTGTCATTATCTACGAGTACTGAAGTTACATTAATGGGAGAGTTAGGAACGAAAAAATGTCTGATTGTTACTACTAGTATTATGAAGTGAGTTTCGATCACTTAAACTTAATTTTGAGAAATTATTGTCATATTGCATACAGTCAATTTCTATATTTAGCTTATAGGTAATTAAATGTAATTCTGACAGCCTTTTTCTATAATTTACATCCAACTCATTAATTTCAACAAACTTAAGCTTTTTAACATTAAGGTACCTATTTTGTGAAACATTCAACAATAATACCGTACAATTGCTTAAACTACACAGAGTACTACATATATTGGTTAGCAACTTATAGGGATTTTTATCATGTTTGCCAACTGAAAGTATGACAATGTCGTTTTCAGTTAAGGTGCTTGCTAGTACATCTGGATTTCGTAGGATCTCGCATGATGAAGCATAAGGTTGGACTTTACTCTCAATGTTATAATTGTCGTTCCATTTTCCAGTCCTAGTGTGTATCATCTGTGCTGATAGACCTCTTACTTTTTCGTCTCCAATTATATAAATATTTCTTTTAAAAGTATGTTTTGATTGGGTTGTGCATTTCACGTGTACTTGACGTTGTTTATTATTTGGGCAGTCCACCAATATTTTGTTTGTCATATCGTCAGTAATTCCCTGCATTCCACCTTGATAATGTAGACTTTGAACGTCGCACTTAGTCTGTGAACATTGGGCGTTAGGACTAATTATTTGCTCTGAGAAGTCTAATTTAGTTTGAATGGGATCTTTATTCTTCTTCTTCTGTGATGCTCTTTTGGGCGTCGATTTACAAATATCCTTAAGTTGGTTAATTTGATTGCCATACATAGACATTTGTTTTTTAAGAGAACAGTTTTCCGATAAAAGGTTAGCTATTTCATTTTCAGCAATTTCTAGGTTCTTCGCCAGTATAGATACTTTATTTTCTAATTCTTCAATTAAATCAAAGTTGTTGGATCTAATATTTGGACAGCTTCTAAACAGTTGTGGATTTCTTTTTAATGTATGAGACAAAATATCGACATCTTCATCTAGCGGTAGAGATTCGAAGGAGTTTTCCGTAGATATATTTGCTTCGAATTTATCGTAATTGCTTTTCTGTTGTAGTACTGGGGTAGGCGAAATTTGAGATATATTCTCACTTACTACCAAATTCGGCTTGGGAATCATCTGTTGTTGAGACGAAGGTTTACTTGAAGAGTGATGTTTCCTTCTAAGTGTTACGTTAGAAGTAGCTACGTCACTATTTGTATCTGTTTTATTTTTAATACAAATATTGCATTTCCACTTCTTTCTTGCTTCCATGTCCTTTAGGCGATAAGTGGCTTCTGGATATCCGACACAGTCAAATTCAAATCTTTTTTTGCAGATAGAACAAAGGGCAGTGTTTTTAATATTAACATGTTTCTTACAAATATTACAAGTGACTTGTGTAGGCGTCTTGCGGTCACTGCTTACCAGCTTCAACGTAGACGACATTTTTCAAATATTTGTATTCACAAAAAGAGGTCTCGTCGCTTGGGTTTGAACTCGCGACGCACGCGTGTCAGCTTGGTGTTGTTTCCGCTCGACCAAATCAACTTATTATAGAGCGTTGAAATAAGTTAACTGAATGGTCGACGCTACCAATTTTGGACGTATCGCCGTTATAAGTTTTGAACTATTTAGTGCAACCCTCACAAAAAAAAGTTGATGGTTTTTTAGTTCACTTTTTCTTAAATTATTTAATTATTTTCACTTTGTTTGCACTGAATTACCGTTATGCACTGGTTGTGTGAGGTAAAATAGTTACTTGTGTGTGCAAAAAAAATATAACTTACACCACCATCAACAATGTCTTGAAACAATAGTGGTAGTAAATACTCATCACAATATCTTTATTGAAGCGAAATCTATTTTTTTTAATTCATCTATTATATAAGGTCCCATTAAAATAGGTGGACAAATTTTAACACAGCGTTCAGTAGGTCTAACCAAAGATATCTAAACAAAAAAAAAACATTAAATAAAGTGTTTTTTTTTTTTACTTTAAATAAAAAATTGCCGGCACTCTAGAACAAACTCATCCTTTATGGTACTTAAATGCGTTTTTCTTATTATTTTTTTTACCATCATCCTTATTTTGGTGGTCTGAATGATTTCTGAAATTTTGTCCACCTATTTTCATGGGACCTTATACATATAATTATATATAAATCGCGAAGGACTTCTTGCATCTTTACAAACTAAAGTGTTACTCCTTTGTGAAATGTCAGGACGATAACCAACGATTATTTCATGTGGTGGTATAAAAGAACCTAATAAATTAAATTCTCGAAATCTCAATTATTCTGAACGAAACGGAAAAAAGGGCATCTTTTTTCCGTTTTCGTCTTAAAGCTGTGTTGAACTTATGAAGTCGTTTATTAATTTCGCTTCCAGACATGCTTTCCTCATCAACTAGCACAGGGCCGAATACGGACATTAAAGGCGGTGCGATACTGTCGAGTAGGGTTTGCAAATGAGTAACCATAGCGCTTGTACAGACGATCGAGATACAGAGGGATTTACGTAAAGCGTTGAAATAAATTTTAAAACTTCTTTATGAATATCAGCATTATCAAGGACTTCAGGTTCACTATCAGCTTCAATGTATATGTGCTCAGTTGCTACTTCGGTAGTCTCTGTTTCACACATAGGAACTACGCAAGCCTCGCTTGAGGTGGATGGCAAATAACGAGTGTTTACTTTATTCGAATATTTTAAGTTAACATGTTTTCTAAATTGCCTAACGTCCGTGAAATACCGGTAGCATGCGTCTTCACCACATTTATAAATTCCAGTATTATCAATTTTTTCACATTCTTTCCTTATGTGAGTAATAAGTGAAGAAAACGCGGGACAAGTCCTTTTACCAACTGTGACACTTCATCTTAATTTAAATTGTGACTCCGAGAGTAACTAATGTCTCCTTCACAGATAGTGACATCCGATCAAATGATATTTTGACTTTGGCAAAACCAATTTGGATAATAAGCCAAATGCTATAGCTTTCAGTAGGGTATTTAGCCGCAGTAGCATGAAATATTTTAAAAGTCACATCAACAACCTCAGTTAGTGTTGTGAACTTGTAAAACGTATTGTCACACACTGTGAAGAAGACACCTGACTGGCGGCACCAAATTATAAATGGTTGGAGGTTAATACCAAGGTTTTGAAGCTTTTGGCGACGCTCCTCAATTACCACTTGCACGTCCGCGTCACCATCCACGATGGTCACAAATCCATCCAATATCTCCGCTCGTGAAGCTTGCCAGCCTTTTCTAGATCGTCGGGCAGGAGGAATATTAAAGAGACAGCCAAGTAGCAATATCGCTGCTATTAATTTTGTGTCCGGTTGGAAAGAAAATAATAATAGTATATTTGACACAACACATCATCATTAACTCTTATTTCGACGGAGAAGGTGATAGTAAAATAATTAAAATTTTATTAAATAACTTTGTTTCCTTGGTCTTTCTGAACATCCAAAAATCATAAAAAAAAATCTACCCCCCACCCTTGTGGATAAATTCGATGTCCGCCACACCGGACATTATCGAACATAAGTAAAAAAAGTGTTAAAATGACTTGTCCGTCCTAGCGGACTTTGCCGAATTTGTGAAAGAAATTTCAAAGTATAAAGTAAAGAATTTTAATACTAAATGAAATGAAATGAAATTAATTTATTTGCCAGAATATAGGTACATACATAATAAGATGGTAAAATAATTTTAGTCTCACTATATTCGACTCATCAGTCGTGCAAATGTTTCTGGTAGGTACATGCATAACAATAACATATCATTACATTAATTGCAGTAGTCACAAACATCTTAATCATAATAATAAAATAAAATGTATGGTCTTGCTGCGTTAATATTAGTTAGGCAGATTACATTATAAAATATATTAGATAAATTACAAAGAAAAATTAAAAAATAATTAAAAAGATCTTTATTTTTTATAAAAGTACAAAAAAACTATAAGAGACTGCATTATTTTGTATGGAAGGATCTTCATCTGCTGGAGTATTTTCTATTTTGGCTCTATATAAAAAGGTACGGTGTGTCCATTTGTACGAGAGGGAAAACTTTTGGATTTTCTTTGGTCTCTTTTTTGTCACAACTGATGGTCCCCTGAGTCTTCTTTTTCTATTTACAGGTGTTGGCAACGAGGGTAAAGACGATATGGAAGGTAAGTTCCCAAAATTGGGTTCCTGCGACTGGTTCGGGAAAACGTGTTGCAAAATTGGAGTCAAAGGTGTCGGGAAGTCGTTGTCGACTTCAAAACTTCTTTCAGGATTCTCATCAGAGCTATCTACGATATTCAAGCGCTCTAGCGAAGATGCAATTGATGGTGCAGGTGAACTGGCGGCAGAAGGCGGATTAGAGAATGGATGAGGATCATTTTCGGCGCTGGAGCTATCACCTGTTTCAGATGGTGCGCGTTCTTTGGGAATAAGTGCCAATATCTTTTTCGTGCGTTCATGCAGACAAGACTGAAGCAAAAGAAAAGCAAAACTAAGCAAAACACCACCACCATAAAAAAATAGTAAGGTCAAAATAGCACACAAGGTGCAACATCACAGAGTCAATGTTAGTGTGGTAAATGTGACAGCCGTTGCATAGTCCAGTACTTACATTGGGAAGTAGGTATCTGGAGATAGTTATAGCAAGTACTTAGCTTTTAGCATGTTAGTTTTACGTAAAGGTTAGGTATAAAAGTTGGTAGGTAGGTACTCAAAATAAATGTAAGGTTTTGACAGGACACACAAATCTTTCAACTTTCGTCCATATTTGTGCCGGACAAGTAAAACACTCGTTATTTATTGTGATTGACATAAGCAAAAGTTATGGAATCGTATTACTTGAACGTGACTAGAACCGATTCACAAAACACAGACAGAAAAACTACACAACCTAAACAAAAATATATTATTTTTTAAAATAAATTACCTGGAATGCTTTCTGAGTGCGCGGTTTCGCCGACATTTTTTCGCCAACTGTCAAATTTGGGGTTGTCACACGGAAACTTTATTTTTTTACTAAAACTTGACTAATCTCTCAATAGTTTCATAGTTTTTTTATTGTAAAAATAGATACCGACAGGGAGGTAGTTTTTTTATAGTACTTGTCCGGTGGCTCGGACAAATTCGAATTAAGGGTTAACTGAGCTAATAGGAAAAAGTATCAAAACAAGATAAATCTATTTAAATAAATAAAAAATAATTGCCGAAATGTCTTTTATTGCTGAAAACTTGTGGACGTCTCGGTCATCGAGATCGCGGAAAACGAGGACTCCGATTCCCCGCGATCGCGCCTGTCCCGCTCTCCTATTCCCGCTTTCCGGACCAGGTCCTGCATGAATCCGCCTTTGTTCGCAAAGAGTCACACTAAATCGTGTCACCGTGTGACTGGTTGAGAAAAATATTCGCATGGAGTAACAGTGTGACTCAATGCGAATTTTTATTCTCATCTAGTAACACTAGTACACGAGTAGTGTTACTCGTTCGGAAAACCAAATCGCATGGAGTAGCAGCGTCATTCGATGCGAATTTTTATTCTCAACTAGTAACATTTTTCAGAATGTCTATTTGACAACGATAAAGTTAAATAAAAATTATAAAATAATGTTTAAATTTCTAACATATTAGTAGGTAGGGACGTAACAGAAAAAAACTGATCAGGTTTTCTACTTATTTATTAAGATTAGTTTAAATCATTTCTTAATCTAAAACAAAGTGTTTTTGTCTAATTGTACTTCGATGTAATAATAAAAAAAACAACCTGGTTACAGTACAAAATGTAAATAATTCTTTTTTACCTACTATTATATAATTTTTCCTATAAAATCAGCCTTCTTTATAACACAAAATAATCACATTTATATATTAAGATTAGTTACCAACTAATATCACATTAATAATTTCTCTTTAAAATCAGTCTCTCTTTTATCACAATATAATCAACAGTTATTCAGAAATATTCGCTTTTTGACCATTCGTAATAGTACCATTTACGAAATCCATCTGAGCATCTTGTATAAAATTATCATTAAGTATTGACTTTGATAATCGTTTTCTGGATGGTTGTGTATTGTTTTGATGTTGAATGTTGCGAACGGTGTATAATTGGGAATCTTCTTTAAGTATGAGCAACAACTGCATCAAATTTGGGTTCTTCTTACCGACGGCTTTGTTCAATTTATGGTGCCAGCCTTCAATGAAGTTTGTGGTTCGATGAGTCTCCCCAAAAGCACACCAGACTTTTAAAAAATCTTCGTGGAGCCATTGCTTTTTCATATAATTCACAAATTTTTGGATTTGTGGGTCATTATCATCATATCGCGAAATAATATACTCCCATCCGTTCATGATTTCTTCTTGAGGTAACAGTGGTAGAACTGCGCTTAGGCTTACCATGCGTTTCTTCTTTGGGTCTTGAGTATTTGTTATATGCAATTCACGGCCTTTCTTAAAAATTGCCTTATTATAGTGGTAATAGCAGCCCTTGACTGCAATTGAAGGAAAAACTGTAGCAATTGCTCGCATGGCGGCCTTTTCGTAGTCTACTTTAAATATTATTGGATTCCAATTGGGTAACTGCGACTTTATTATAGAGAACAGAATCACGTAGGCTTCTGTGTTTCGGTGACTCATCAAAGCGTAGACTAGAGGTATTATATTAGTGTGATTGATCGTGCTGCCGATATCGCCATGGATTGAATATAGTTGCGTAAATGGAATATGACAACTTTTGAAAGTTCCATCGCCATAAAAGTCTGTTAGCTCGCACAAAGTTTGCCTTGCTTCGGAAGAAGAAAATACTAGTATTCGTGTATCATCACATGTGTACTCCGCTAACAAAAAATCTTGATAACGAGGTGGGACTTCGACTTCCAGCACATTTTTATGTTGTAGTTTTTGTACTTGAGCCGCTGAATTACGTGTTCTATATAACGTGTCTTTAATGGAACTAAATTTAGGTATTGAAGTAATTATGTCTATTCCCGCATCTTTTAGCTTTCCGACCATGGCATTGTATTTTTGAGGAACACTGGGAAATTCCTGCGTAGTTATATCTTTTTTTAAATGTTGGACAGATTTCAGGATTTCGTTGTTCGCAAAATCTGGTGTACATAAATGAGGAGTTTCTTCTAATATACGCTCTTCCTAAAATAGTAAAATGGGATAGAATATTAGTAAAATAAAATATTGGTAAAATATTGACTTAAAACTAAAAAGCCTGTTCTCTCAATAAGCTAATGTTTATATAAAACTAGTTGTAAAGCTATAAATAAATCAAGACAGCTTTAGCACCCAAAATACGTCACTGTGGTTTCAACAAATCTCAAGTGATCGTGATAAAACAAAATGGCTGCCACTAAAGGACGCGAGGAAAGTTTTTCAAGATGCAGTATTATTATTTATTAAATGATTATATACAATCACTATTTTACATTTTATTTTTTTTACATTTAACATATAAATCAATAATATTATATACAACGAAGCTATGGAATACATTTTGGTAATATAGTTTTCTTACCTTTATTCTTACAAGCCCTTTGCACACCTTTCGTTTTGTACACGCCCACACAATCAATCCACTTTTATGTTTTTTCCTGGCGTAATATTGATGACCAGCTCGAAGAAGAACAGTGCCACCGTTTTTATTGACAAAAACTAAATCAACACTGTTTGACGAACCAGACGTAGCTTCCATTTTGAATGACAGCGGAGCGTGTACTGAACTTGTCACACGCATTGCACGATTCACCATGAAGCAATGTTGCCAGATCGGTGCGTAAAAAATATCAGAAACTCATACATTATTTTATAATTTTTATTTAACTTTATCGTTGTCAAATAGACATTCTGAAAAATGTTACTAGTTGAGAATAAAAATTCGCATCGAATGACGCTGCTACTCCATGCGATTTGGTTTTCCGAACGAGTAACACTACTCGTGTACTAGTGTTACTAGATGAGAATAAAAATTCGCATTGAGTCACACTGTTACTCCATGCGAATATTTTTCTCAACCAGTCACACGGTGACACGATTTAGTGTGACTCGTTGCGAACAAAGGTGAATCCGGGGTCGTCCTTCCCTCTTCGGACGGCCTCCCGGAGAAATTCCCTTTCCGCCAAATTGTAAGGCAGATTTTACCTTACACAACCGGCTTTGCCAGGGATAGTATGCAGGAGACTATGAGGGCGCTATGCTTGAGTAGTCACAAATGAAACACACATAAGCGGTCATACAATGTTGTTTATTATATAAAGACGAAGAACGATACAGGAATGTGCTTGCTGCTTCTAGCCGTTGATACACTTGCTATTATTTGATTACTGTTCTAAATAATATTAAATGTGCGCTGTTGACTGCGCATAAATTCTATACTAGACATTGTACAGGGTGCGGTCGTCTATTTTTCAAGCACCGACTTTACAAAAAAAAATATATATTTACCCTAAGGCACACTATAAGTAAGTACATAAAATTTTTAAGCGTTTAAGGGTAGTTGCCGTGATTTCCACTCTGCAATAAATTAATGACACCATGTTGGCCGGCGGTAGTGTCCGTCACGGCAACGCCATGCTAAGGTACTTTGTAGTTATCCTAATTTTAGGTAACAGATAGGTATTTACTACATGTTCAATTTTACTGGTGGTCTGATCGTGCGACCACTGCGACTTTTCTTTACAGATGTATCCTCGTTTATTTTAGATGGGTTTACAATGGTTTTATTTCTTTGTGGTTGCTCTGACCTAGTGTCAGGTAGATTGACATTGTTTTCTTCGTTTAACAAATATGCCGGTTTCAATCTATCAATGGATATGTGAAGGTTGAGGAAATAGCTTGAAATCTTCAAGTTTCGCTTGGATTTTGAGCCATTCGGGTATAGTAGACCACCACTTTGCGCCTCCTACGGTGTCTACGTTGATGATGGTGCATACGCGGCGCATCTCTTCGTTATCGGTAGGAAATTCTTTCTTGAAAAACGCAGAGTATAGGGTGTGCGTTACCCCAACAAGAAAGTATCTCCTAGAGTTATATGAGTAGAACGTATAGTTGGTGCCTTATCTGCTGTAAATGTGCCCCCACATAAAAAATGTGTGCCCCCTGTCGTTTCGAAAAAAAATCGAAAAAACGATTCTTGCTGGGGTAACGTTTTTCTAGCAGGAAAATTCTAAACGAATGATCGGAGAGAGAAAAACTGTGCATGGCCAGATAGCTTATATGTGTGCCAAAATGTGCCCCCAAAAATAAAATCTGTGCCCCTTCAGATTTTCGAGATATTGCATTTCCTGCTGGAGTAACGTTTTGATGAATAGTATATCTCTAAAACCATTGCATGTGCCCCTGTAGAATAAACATACGCGAGTAGCTCTTAATGTGTGCCCCTTTGTGCCCCAATTAGATTTTAGAAAATATTTATAGTTTTCAAGTTATCGCGGTTTTATGAAAACCCGAAAAAACATCGCAGCGCCTAAATGAGACAAGGTATAACTTCGCTGAAAACTGTATTCGGTCTTTCTTGACGCTAATAATAACCATACAAAGTTTCAAAAATGTTCATGCATGCGTTTTTGAATAATCTTGCTAAATGTAAAAACGATGGTGTCATAACTTTGACGGCAAAATACAAGGAACTGGCACAATCCCAGATGTGTAGGTGTAAACCAAAATCTTGTGCCTTTAGTCAAAAATATATGGTGAAAATATTGAGCTTCAAATGTTACGCATTAAGTAAATATAAACAAAAAACCAAAATATGTAAACAACGGCTGGTTATCCGACCAAATCTGAATGACTACTAAAAAGCGACGGATTCATACTTAACGAGGACCTTCTTTATTGGACGTATTATACCTAAGCTGTTGTCCTTACAGTCGCGTTCAAAAGTTTTGAGGGCTAATTAAAAAATATATTAAATGCACCTTGTGACTATATAAATGAAACAGCTTGTTGATGTGGAAATTATTATTTTTATTCCCTTAATTTTAATTCTTAAAGTAATTATTGCATCAAATCACAGATCAAATTTCCTACCTATAAATATTATAAATTATTTGCACGTTGTGTAGTCATTATTATTTAAATCACAGATCAGTTTTTCATAGCCTAACATAATTATAATTAGTAAACATCACAAAAAATCACAGATCAATATTAAGTATAAGAATAATATTGTGTAAAAAAATATTAAATTTGAAATTACAGATAAATAATATTCTTACGAGTAACTTGCATATACATACAACATTATCACATGACTGTGGAATGACACTTAGATATCTAAAACGCCATCAAATCAAAATTATGTGACAATACATAATCAGCATTAATATAATCGTTGGTTAATAATTATAAATCCCTCATAGGTACGTAATACGACATACAAAATGGAAACACGTTGTTGCATCACAGATCATTGTGCGGTTGACTATAGGTATACACTAAATACAACTCTCAAAACTGTAGGTACCAACATTTATTTGGTTTAGGTGAATGCTCCAACCAACCCACGTAATTCAAATTTTCTTACGTTTTTTGCAATTTGCACACCAGTGCTATGAGTGCTAGGTTGTATGTTGATTAAAATATTATTAAGAAGTATAATCATCAATATGAACTTGGAGGGTTGCTCCAAGTTCATAAATGTGTAGGAATGACTTTTTCTGTTTTTCTTGGTTCCTACACCTTTATGAACTTTGAAGGTTGTATTGATGATTTTGATGATTATAATTCTGTAACTACATGCGTCTTACAGCCGCGAATAATATTTTAATCATCATACAACCTAGCACTGGCTTGCAAATTGCAAAAAAACGTAAGAGAATTTTATTTCGCGGGCTACCCTGGAGCATTTATCTGACCCTGTACAATTTTGTCTATTCTACTATGTAGACTATTACATGTGGCATAATATTATATTTCCCAGGTCGTTGGATTTTACTATATAAGTCATCATAGCATTCAAATAAATTACTATTTTTTCTGTAGCAGTGAGCCCTGTAATGTCCAACACTTTTGGGTTTCGAAGTGGGTTCATATTCTATTACAGACAGAATTGTGTACTCCTTATTATTTACTTCAATGTTACGAGGCAGATCATCCAAGTTAGCGCACACGTCATGAAGTTCATAAATGATAATATCTTTAACATTGTATATGAATGATATATTTCCAGCGCAACAAATATGACACTCTGGAGTAAATTCTGTTCTTAAACATGATTCGCAAGCTTCTTGTAGGTGGTTGATACCTTTAGTATTTATTATATCCAAGTTCAACGGCAAATACTTGCAATTGTACAATTTGTTTTCATCTGCATGACTTGTGCACATACTATTAGAGCAAACTCTTTGTCTTATAGCGGAAACGAATAAGCTACTTGTACATATTTCATCTAATATTTTGGTCGTATTACATGAACAGTCAACTACGTATTGGGTTTTTGATTGTTTAAAAAGTTGAAGGAGCAATTTCGCTCTCAGGTCATATAATTTTTTACCACAATTCTTGGCATTCGATAATTCTTTAATTAATGATAAGAAATCATGAAATTCTCCTTTATTAATCTGTGCATCTACAGAGTCTCTAAATTTTTGTCTATCTTTGTAAGCTATCGCAAACGTTTGTGAAACAGAATCGAAAGCACATGTGTTTGTTATTATAGTCCTGTTCTCAGCGGTTTTAGAATTTGCCACGTTGCCGTTTTGTAAAATATAAATTGGTTTGGGTTTTAAACTTCTGGGTGTGGATACGGCTAGCCCTCTCCAATTTTCAATTTTTATCGGGTTATCTTGAAAAACTGACTGTGCCTCAAAATCATTATTTTCGCACTTCAAGAGGTTAGGTTTTGGTCTTTTTGTCCTTTGTGTTCGCACAGTTTGTTGAGCTCGTTTACTTGAATCTATTCTGTGCAAAACGTCACTGGAACTAAGTTTTACAGCTCCATTTATAAAACCATGGTGCTGTACTAAAAACTCGTCTAATCGCACGCGTTGGTTTTTCGTATCAAAGTATATAGTTTTTAAATCTTTGAAATGATTTTCAACATTAGAGCTTGATGCATAGTGTTTGGCATTTTTGAAATGTTTGTTCATAACGCAACCCCACAGTGGAATTTTTTTCAGAAGTCGTTTTAATGTACTGTTCAATTCCGGTAAGAAATATTCATTTTTGTTATCTGATAGTTCAACTAACTGCAGATACAATTTTTCGGTTTGTATTAAGTCATCATAAAAGTTTATTAAAGGTAAAGAAACATCTTTGTCATTTTCGTTGTGAAGTATTTCGATTTTTGGTTGTATGTCATTTTCAGTATGAATATCTTCTAAATTTTCGTGATTCGTGTGATTTATAATTTGGACCTTTAGGTTTTCAAAAGCTTTATTGCATTTGGGCTGCAAATCATTCAAGTCCGTACTCCTGAACTCATGGAGCGATAACGTGATTATGTCTCTTAAAACTGTTTTAAGTTCTTCATAGCACCGGATCTGCTGAATATGTTTCAAGCAGCGAACGTAAAATAACTTAACTTTTTCGGAAGTTTTATCAAAACAGGATTGTTTATAAAGATTTTTAATAAAATGGGATTTATCCATGCGAACATAACAGAGAGGTATTGCTGCGGTATTTCCTTCAAGCACATCAAAACACTGTTTTAAATAATCATTGAATTCAATTTTTAAAAATACTTTAGTAATTGCTCCTAACAGGGCAGAACTGTCGTCACTAATTATTTCATCTGGCAAAACTTTTCCGATTTGCCACGTATTTAACCATGTGGTTATCGTCTCCATTGTATGGGATTCGGAGGCCATGTAGCACATTGGTACACTGGTATCCAGAGTGTAGGCAACCACTGCATATAAAAATAAATGTTTAGGAGTGCGATATTTTAATAAATCATTAGAAGGTGGTGGCTCAATTGGCTGAAATAAGGAGCCAGTAGCATCAATAGAAAGTATTTTCGACCTATTTTTTAAAGTTTCATTAATAATAATAATTGTTTGTCATTGTTGACACTCTCGAAGTGGCTACCACTGTTTGTATTGGTAGTTAGAATCTTTTTCGCCGGACCGGAGTATACTACATGGTAAGCATCATCGGCGCAGGAGTAACTTTCTGCAACGTTCCAAAAAGTATATCCGGTAGAGGGATCCAAACAGTTCCCGTCATTGAAAGGGCATGCAACGCCGCTCTTAAGCTGTACTTTGTCCTCTTTTATCATTCGGACGCCAAGGCCTGTAGAGATCATAAGTTTGGCGTTTCCATGCGCGATAACATTGTAATACTCTCTCCCGTTATGGTTGTAGTATGCCCCCTGACACGAACCATCCGATGCTACAGAACCGGCAAAAGTCACGGCCGTGTCAAACGTCTCATTGAATCTGGGAATGGGTACTTTTATCCCATATCTGCAATAAATTAATGACACCATGTTGGCCGGCGGTAGTGTCCGTCACGGCAACGCCATGCTAAGGTACTTTGTAGTTATCCTAATTTTAGGTAACAGATAGGTATTTACTACATGTTCAATTTTACTGGTGGTCTGATCGTGCGACCACTGCGACTTTTCTTTACAGATGTATCCTCGTTTATTTTAGATGGGTTTACAATGGTTTTATTTCTTTGTGGTTGCTCTGACCTAGTGTCAGGTAGATTGACATTGTTTTCTTCGTTTAACAAATATGCCGGTTTCAATCTATCAATGGATATGTGAAGGTTGAGGAAATAGCTTGAAATCTTCAAGTTTCGCTTGGATTTTGAGCCATTCGGGTATAGTAGACCACCACTTTGCGCCTCCTACGGTGTCTACGTTGATGATGGTGCATACGCGGCGCATCTCTTCGTTATCGGTAGGAAATTCTTTCTTGAAAAACGCAGAGTATAGGGTGTGCGTTACCCCAACAAGAAAGTATCTCCTAGAGTTATATGAGTAGAACGTATAGTTGGTGCCTTATCTGCTGTAAATGTGCCCCCACATAAAAAATGTGTGCCCGCTGTCGTTTCGAAAAAAAATCGAAAAAACGATTCTTGCTGGGGTAACGTTTTTCTAGCAGGAAAATTCTAAACGAATGATCGGAGAGAGAAAAACTGTGCATGGCCAGATAGCTTATATGTGTGCCAAAATGTGCCCCCAAAAATAAAATCTGTGCCCCTTCAGATTTTCGAGATATTGCATTTCCTGCTGGAGTAACGTTTTGATGAATAGTATATCTCTAAAACCATTGCATGTGCCCCTGTAGAATAAACATACGCGAGTAGCTCTTAATGTGTGCCCCTTTGTGCCCCAATTAGATTTTAGAAAATATTTATAGTTTTCAAGTTATCGCGGTTTTATGAAAACCCGAAAAAACATCGCAGCGCCTAAATGAGACAAGGTATAACTTCGCTGAAAACTGTATTCGGTCTTTCTTGA
The DNA here is from genome assembly GCA_949775195.1 of Diarsia dahlii. Taxonomy (NCBI): domain Eukaryota; kingdom Metazoa; phylum Arthropoda; class Insecta; order Lepidoptera; family Noctuidae; genus Diarsia; species Diarsia dahlii. The sequence continues at coordinate 19,644,541 of OX459197.1, read as the reverse complement.
CGCTAATAATAACCATACAAAGTTTCAAAAATGTTCATGCATGCGTTTTTGAATAATCTTGCTAAATGTAAAAACGATGGTGTCATAACTTTGACGGCAAAATACAAGGAACTGGCACAATCCCAGATGTGTAGGTGTAAACCAAAATCTTGTGCCTTTAGTCAAAAATATATGGTGAAAATATTGAGCTTCAAATGTTACGCATTAAGTAAATATAAACAAAAAACCAAAATATGTAAACAACGGCTGGTTATCCGACCAAATCTGAATGACTACTAAAAAGCGACGGATTCATACTTAACGAGGACCTTCTTTATTGGACGTATTATACCTAAGCTGTTGTCCTTACAGTCGCGTTCAAAAGTTTTGAGGGCTAATTAAAAAATATATTAAATGCACCTTGTGACTATATAAATGAAACAGCTTGTTGATGTGGAAATTATTATTTTTATTCCCTTAATTTTAATTCTTAAAGTAATTATTGCATCAAATCACAGATCAAATTTCCTACCTATAAATATTATAAATTATTTGCACGTTGTGTAGTCATTATTATTTAAATCACAGATCAGTTTTTCATAGCCTAACATAATTATAATTAGTAAACATCACAAAAAATCACAGATCAATATTAAGTATAAGAATAATATTGTGTAAAAAAATATTAAATTTGAAATTACAGATAAATAATATTCTTACGAGTAACTTGCATATACATACAACATTATCACATGACTGTGGAATGACACTTAGATATCTAAAACGCCATCAAATCAAAATTATGTGACAATACATAATCAGCATTAATATAATCGTTGGTTAATAATTATAAATCCCTCATAGGTACGTAATACGACATACAAAATGGAAACACGTTGTTGCATCACAGATCATTGTGCGGTTGACTATAGGTATACACTAAATACAACTCTCAAAACTGTAGGTACCAACATTTATTTGGTTTAGGTGAATGCTCCAACCAACCCACGTAATTCAAATTTTCTTACGTTTTTTGCAATTTGCACACCAGTGCTATGAGTGCTAGGTTGTATGTTGATTAAAATATTATTAAGAAGTATAATCATCAATATGAACTTGGAGGGTTGCTCCAAGTTCATAAATGTGTAGGAATGACTTTTTCTGTTTTTCTTGGTTCCTACACCTTTATGAACTTTGAAGGTTGTATTGATGATTTTGATGATTATAATTCTGTAACTACATGCGTCTTACAGCCGCGAATAATATTTTAATCATCATACAACCTAGCACTGGCTTGCAAATTGCAAAAAAACGTAAGAGAATTTTATTTCGCGGGCTACCCTGGAGCATTTATCTGACCCTGTACAATTTTGTCTATTCTACTATGTAGACTATTACATGTGGCATAATATTATATTTCCCAGGTCGTTGGATTTTACTATATAAGTCATCATAGCATTCAAATAAATTACTATTTTTTCTGTAGCAGTGAGCCCTGTAATGTCCAACACTTTTGGGTTTCGAAGTGGGTTCATATTCTATTACAGACAGAATTGTGTACTCCTTATTATTTACTTCAATGTTACGAGGCAGATCATCCAAGTTAGCGCACACGTCATGAAGTTCATAAATGATAATATCTTTAACATTGTATATGAATGATATATTTCCAGCGCAACAAATATGACACTCTGGAGTAAATTCTGTTCTTAAACATGATTCGCAAGCTTCTTGTAGGTGGTTGATACCTTTAGTATTTATTATATCCAAGTTCAACGGCAAATACTTGCAATTGTACAATTTGTTTTCATCTGCATGACTTGTGCACATACTATTAGAGCAAACTCTTTGTCTTATAGCGGAAACGAATAAGCTACTTGTACATATTTCATCTAATATTTTGGTCGTATTACATGAACAGTCAACTACGTATTGGGTTTTTGATTGTTTAAAAAGTTGAAGGAGCAATTTCGCTCTCAGGTCATATAATTTTTTACCACAATTCTTGGCATTCGATAATTCTTTAATTAATGATAAGAAATCATGAAATTCTCCTTTATTAATCTGTGCATCTACAGAGTCTCTAAATTTTTGTCTATCTTTGTAAGCTATCGCAAACGTTTGTGAAACAGAATCGAAAGCACATGTGTTTGTTATTATAGTCCTGTTCTCAGCGGTTTTAGAATTTGCCACGTTGCCGTTTTGTAAAATATAAATTGGTTTGGGTTTTAAACTTCTGGGTGTGGATACGGCTAGCCCTCTCCAATTTTCAATTTTTATCGGGTTATCTTGAAAAACTGACTGTGCCTCAAAATCATTATTTTCGCACTTCAAGAGGTTAGGTTTTGGTCTTTTTGTCCTTTGTGTTCGCACAGTTTGTTGAGCTCGTTTACTTGAATCTATTCTGTGCAAAACGTCACTGGAACTAAGTTTTACAGCTCCATTTATAAAACCATGGTGCTGTACTAAAAACTCGTCTAATCGCACGCGTTGGTTTTTCGTATCAAAGTATATAGTTTTTAAATCTTTGAAATGATTTTCAACATTAGAGCTTGATGCATAGTGTTTGGCATTTTTGAAATGTTTGTTCATAACGCAACCCCACAGTGGAATTTTTTTCAGAAGTCGTTTTAATGTACTGTTCAATTCCGGTAAGAAATATTCATTTTTGTTATCTGATAGTTCAACTAACTGCAGATACAATTTTTCGGTTTGTATTAAGTCATCATAAAAGTTTATTAAAGGTAAAGAAACATCTTTGTCATTTTCGTTGTGAAGTATTTCGATTTTTGGTTGTATGTCATTTTCAGTATGAATATCTTCTAAATTTTCGTGATTCGTGTGATTTATAATTTGGACCTTTAGGTTTTCAAAAGCTTTATTGCATTTGGGCTGCAAATCATTCAAGTCCGTACTCCTGAACTCATGGAGCGATAACGTGATTATGTCTCTTAAAACTGTTTTAAGTTCTTCATAGCACCGGATCTGCTGAATATGTTTCAAGCAGCGAACGTAAAATAACTTAACTTTTTCGGAAGTTTTATCAAAACAGGATTGTTTATAAAGATTTTTAATAAAATGGGATTTATCCATGCGAACATAACAGAGAGGTATTGCTGCGGTATTTCCTTCAAGCACATCAAAACACTGTTTTAAATAATCATTGAATTCAATTTTTAAAAATACTTTAGTAATTGCTCCTAACAGGGCAGAACTGTCGTCACTAATTATTTCATCTGGCAAAACTTTTCCGATTTGCCACGTATTTAACCATGTGGTTATCGTCTCCATTGTATGGGATTCGGAGGCCATGTAGCACATTGGTACACTGGTATCCAGAGTGTAGGCAACCACTGCATATAAAAATAAATGTTTAGGAGTGCGATATTTTAATAAATCATTAGAAGGTGGTGGCTCAATTGGCTGAAATAAGGAGCCAGTAGCATCAATAGAAAGTATTTTCGACCTATTTTTTAAAGTTTCATTAATAATAATAATTGTTTGTCATTGTTGACACTCTCGAAGTGGCTACCACTGTTTGTATTGGTAGTTAGAATCTTTTTCGCCGGACCGGAGTATACTACATGGTAAGCATCATCGGCGCAGGAGTAACTTTCTGCAACGTTCCAAAAAGTATATCCGGTAGAGGGATCCAAACAGTTCCCGTCATTGAAAGGGCATGCAACGCCGCTCTTAAGCTGTACTTTGTCCTCTTTTATCATTCGGACGCCAAGGCCTGTAGAGATCATAAGTTTGGCGTTTCCATGCGCGATAACATTGTAATACTCTCTCCCGTTATGGTTGTAGTATGCCCCCTGACACGAACCATCCGATGCTACAGAACCGGCAAAAGTCACGGCCGTGTCAAACGTCTCATTGAATCTGGGAATGGGTACTTTTATCCCATATCTGCAATAAATTAATGACACCATGTTGGCCGGCGGTAGTGTCCGTCACGGCAACGCCATGCTAAGGTACTTTGTAGTTATCCTAATTTTAGGTAACAGATAGGTATTTACTACATGTTCAATTTTACTGGTGGTCTGATCGTGCGACCACTGCGACTTTTCTTTACAGATGTATCCTCGTTTATTTTAGATGGGTTTACAATGGTTTTATTTCTTTGTGGTTGCTCTGACCTAGTGTCAGGTAGATTGACATTGTTTTCTTCGTTTAACAAATATGCCGGTTTCAATCTATCAATGGATATGTGAAGGTTGAGGAAATAGCTTGAAATCTTCAAGTTTCGCTTGGATTTTGAGCCATTCGGGTATAGTAGACCACCACTTTGCGCCTCCTACGGTGTCTACGTTGATGATGGTGCATACGCGGCGCATCTCTTCGTTATCGGTAGGAAATTCTTTCTTGAAAAACGCAGAGTATAGGGTGTGCGTTACCCCAACAAGAAAGTATCTCCTAGAGTTATATGAGTAGAACGTATAGTTGGTGCCTTATCTGCTGTAAATGTGCCCCCACATAAAAAATGTGTGCCCGCTGTCGTTTCGAAAAAAAATCGAAAAAACGATTCTTGCTGGGGTAACGTTTTTCTAGCAGGAAAATTCTAAACGAATGATCGGAGAGAGAAAAACTGTGCATGGCCAGATAGCTTATATGTGTGCCAAAATGTGCCCCCAAAAATAAAATCTGTGCCCCTTCAGATTTTCGAGATATTGCATTTCCTGCTGGAGTAACGTTTTGATGAATAGTATATCTCTAAAACCATTGCATGTGCCCCTGTAGAATAAACATACGCGAGTAGCTCTTAATGTGTGCCCCTTTGTGCCCCAATTAGATTTTAGAAAATATTTATAGTTTTCAAGTTATCGCGGTTTTATGAAAACCCGAAAAAACATCGCAGCGCCTAAATGAGACAAGGTATAACTTCGCTGAAAACTGTATTCGGTCTTTCTTGACGCTAATAATAACCATACAAAGTTTCAAAAATGTTCATGCATGCGTTTTTGAATAATCTTGCTAAATGTAAAAACGATGGTGTCATAACTTTGACGGCAAAATACAAGGAACTGGCACAATCCCAGATGTGTAGGTGTAAACCAAAATCTTGTGCCTTTAGTCAAAAATATATGGTGAAAATATTGAGCTTCAAATGTTACGCATTAAGTAAATATAAACAAAAAACCAAAATATGTAAACAACGGCTGGTTATCCGACCAAATCTGAATGACTACTAAAAAGCGACGGATTCATACTTAACGAGGACCTTCTTTATTGGACGTATTATACCTAAGCTGTTGTCCTTACAGTCGCGTTCAAAAGTTTTGAGGGCTAATTAAAAAATATATTAAATGCACCTTGTGACTATATAAATGAAACAGCTTGTTGATGTGGAAATTATTATTTTTATTCCCTTAATTTTAATTCTTAAAGTAATTATTGCATCAAATCACAGATCAAATTTCCTACCTATAAATATTATAAATTATTTGCACGTTGTGTAGTCATTATTATTTAAATCACAGATCAGTTTTTCATAGCCTAACATAATTATAATTAGTAAACATCACAAAAAATCACAGATCAATATTAAGTATAAGAATAATATTGTGTAAAAAAATATTAAATTTGAAATTACAGATAAATAATATTCTTACGAGTAACTTGCATATACATACAACATTATCACATGACTGTGGAATGACACTTAGATATCTAAAACGCCATCAAATCAAAATTATGTGACAATACATAATCAGCATTAATATAATCGTTGGTTAATAATTATAAATCCCTCATAGGTACGTAATACGACATACAAAATGGAAACACGTTGTTGCATCACAGATCATTGTGCGGTTGACTATAGGTATACACTAAATACAACTCTCAAAACTGTAGGTACCAACATTTATTTGGTTTAGGTGAATGCTCCAACCAACCCACGTAATTCAAATTTTCTTACGTTTTTTGCAATTTGCACACCAGTGCTATGAGTGCTAGGTTGTATGTTGATTAAAATATTATTAAGAAGTATAATCATCAATATGAACTTGGAGGGTTGCTCCAAGTTCATAAATGTGTAGGAATGACTTTTTCTGTTTTTCTTGGTTCCTACACCTTTATGAACTTTGAAGGTTGTATTGATGATTTTGATGATTATAATTCTGTAACTACATGCGTCTTACAGCCGCGAATAATATTTTAATCATCATACAACCTAGCACTGGCTTGCAAATTGCAAAAAAACGTAAGAGAATTTTATTTCGCGGGCTACCCTGGAGCATTTATCTGACCCTGTACAATTTTGTCTATTCTACTATGTAGACTATTACATGTGGCATAATATTATATTTCCCAGGTCGTTGGATTTTACTATATAAGTCATCATAGCATTCAAATAAATTACTATTTTTTCTGTAGCAGTGAGCCCTGTAATGTCCAACACTTTTGGGTTTCGAAGTGGGTTCATATTCTATTACAGACAGAATTGTGTACTCCTTATTATTTACTTCAATGTTACGAGGCAGATCATCCAAGTTAGCGCACACGTCATGAAGTTCATAAATGATAATATCTTTAACATTGTATATGAATGATATATTTCCAGCGCAACAAATATGACACTCTGGAGTAAATTCTGTTCTTAAACATGATTCGCAAGCTTCTTGTAGGTGGTTGATACCTTTAGTATTTATTATATCCAAGTTCAACGGCAAATACTTGCAATTGTACAATTTGTTTTCATCTGCATGACTTGTGCACATACTATTAGAGCAAACTCTTTGTCTTATAGCGGAAACGAATAAGCTACTTGTACATATTTCATCTAATATTTTGGTCGTATTACATGAACAGTCAACTACGTATTGGGTTTTTGATTGTTTAAAAAGTTGAAGGAGCAATTTCGCTCTCAGGTCATATAATTTTTTACCACAATTCTTGGCATTCGATAATTCTTTAATTAATGATAAGAAATCATGAAATTCTCCTTTATTAATCTGTGCATCTACAGAGTCTCTAAATTTTTGTCTATCTTTGTAAGCTATCGCAAACGTTTGTGAAACAGAATCGAAAGCACATGTGTTTGTTATTATAGTCCTGTTCTCAGCGGTTTTAGAATTTGCCACGTTGCCGTTTTGTAAAATATAAATTGGTTTGGGTTTTAAACTTCTGGGTGTGGATACGGCTAGCCCTCTCCAATTTTCAATTTTTATCGGGTTATCTTGAAAAACTGACTGTGCCTCAAAATCATTATTTTCGCACTTCAAGAGGTTAGGTTTTGGTCTTTTTGTCCTTTGTGTTCGCACAGTTTGTTGAGCTCGTTTACTTGAATCTATTCTGTGCAAAACGTCACTGGAACTAAGTTTTACAGCTCCATTTATAAAACCATGGTGCTGTACTAAAAACTCGTCTAATCGCACGCGTTGGTTTTTCGTATCAAAGTATATAGTTTTTAAATCTTTGAAATGATTTTCAACATTAGAGCTTGATGCATAGTGTTTGGCATTTTTGAAATGTTTGTTCATAACGCAACCCCACAGTGGAATTTTTTTCAGAAGTCGTTTTAATGTACTGTTCAATTCCGGTAAGAAATATTCATTTTTGTTATCTGATAGTTCAACTAACTGCAGATACAATTTTTCGGTTTGTATTAAGTCATCATAAAAGTTTATTAAAGGTAAAGAAACATCTTTGTCATTTTCGTTGTGAAGTATTTCGATTTTTGGTTGTATGTCATTTTCAGTATGAATATCTTCTAAATTTTCGTGATTCGTGTGATTTATAATTTGGACCTTTAGGTTTTCAAAAGCTTTATTGCATTTGGGCTGCAAATCATTCAAGTCCGTACTCCTGAACTCATGGAGCGATAACGTGATTATGTCTCTTAAAACTGTTTTAAGTTCTTCATAGCACCGGATCTGCTGAATATGTTTCAAGCAGCGAACGTAAAATAACTTAACTTTTTCGGAAGTTTTATCAAAACAGGATTGTTTATAAAGATTTTTAATAAAATGGGATTTATCCATGCGAACATAACAGAGAGGTATTGCTGCGGTATTTCCTTCAAGCACATCAAAACACTGTTTTAAATAATCATTGAATTCAATTTTTAAAAATACTTTAGTAATTGCTCCTAACAGGGCAGAACTGTCGTCACTAATTATTTCATCTGGCAAAACTTTTCCGATTTGCCACGTATTTAACCATGTGGTTATCGTCTCCATTGTATGGGATTCGGAGGCCATGTAGCACATTGGTACACTGGTATCCAGAGTGTAGGCAACCACTGCATATAAAAATAAATGTTTAGGAGTGCGATATTTTAATAAATCATTAGAAGGTGGTGGCTCAATTGGCTGAAATAAGGAGCCAGTAGCATCAATAGAAAGTATTTTCGACCTATTTTTTAAAGTTTCATTAATAATAATAATTGTTTGTCATTGTTGACACTCTCGAAGTGGCTACCACTGTTTGTATTGGTAGTTAGAATCTTTTTCGCCGGACCGGAGTATACTACATGGTAAGCATCATCGGCGCAGGAGTAACTTTCTGCAACGTTCCAAAAAGTATATCCGGTAGAGGGATCCAAACAGTTCCCGTCATTGAAAGGGCATGCAACGCCGCTCTTAAGCTGTACTTTGTCCTCTTTTATCATTCGGACGCCAAGGCCTGTAGAGATCATAAGTTTGGCGTTTCCATGCGCGATAACATTGTAATACTCTCTCCCGTTATGGTTGTAGTATGCCCCCTGACACGAACCATCCGATGCTACAGAACCGGCAAAAGTCACGGCCGTGTCAAACGTCTCATTGAATCTGGGAATGGGTACTTTTATCCCATATCTGCAATAAATTAATGACACCATGTTGGCCGGCGGTAGTGTCCGTCACGGCAACGCCATGCTAAGGTACTTTGTAGTTATCCTAATTTTAGGTAACAGATAGGTATTTACTACATGTTCAATTTTACTGGTGGTCTGATCGTGCGACCACTGCGACTTTTCTTTACAGATGTATCCTCGTTTATTTTAGATGGGTTTACAATGGTTTTATTTCTTTGTGGTTGCTCTGACCTAGTGTCAGGTAGATTGACATTGTTTTCTTCGTTTAACAAATATGCCGGTTTCAATCTATCAATGGATATGTGAAGGTTGAGGAAATAGCTTGAAATCTTCAAGTTTCGCTTGGATTTTGAGCCATTCGGGTATAGTAGACCACCACTTTGCGCCTCCTACGGTGTCTACGTTGATGATGGTGCATACGCGGCGCATCTCTTCGTTATCGGTAGGAAATTCTTTCTTGAAAAACGCAGAGTATAGGGTGTGCGTTACCCCAACAAGAAAGTATCTCCTAGAGTTATATGAGTAGAACGTATAGTTGGTGCCTTATCTGCTGTAAATGTGCCCCCACATAAAAAATGTGTGCCCGCTGTCGTTTCGAAAAAAAATCGAAAAAACGATTCTTGCTGGGGTAACGTTTTTCTAGCAGGAAAATTCTAAACGAATGATCGGAGAGAGAAAAACTGTGCATGGCCAGATAGCTTATATGTGTGCCAAAATGTGCCCCCAAAAATAAAATCTGTGCCCCTTCAGATTTTCGAGATATTGCATTTCCTGCTGGAGTAACGTTTTGATGAATAGTATATCTCTAAAACCATTGCATGTGCCCCTGTAGAATAAACATACGCGAGTAGCTCTTAATGTGTGCCCCTTTGTGCCCCAATTAGATTTTAGAAAATATTTATAGTTTTCAAGTTATCGCGGTTTTATGAAAACCCGAAAAAACATCGCAGCGCCTAAATGAGACAAGGTATAACTTCGCTGAAAACTGTATTCGGTCTTTCTTGACGCTAATAATAACCATACAAAGTTTCAAAAATGTTCATGCATGCGTTTTTGAATAATCTTGCTAAATGTAAAAACGATGGTGTCATAACTTTGACGGCAAAATACAAGGAACTGGCACAATCCCAGATGTGTAGGTGTAAACCAAAATCTTGTGCCTTTAGTCAAAAATATATGGTGAAAATATTGAGCTTCAAATGTTACGCATTAAGTAAATATAAACAAAAAACCAAAATATGTAAACAACGGCTGGTTATCCGACCAAATCTGAATGACTACTAAAAAGCGACGGATTCATACTTAACGAGGACCTTCTTTATTGGACGTATTATACCTAAGCTGTTGTCCTTACAGTCGCGTTCAAAAGTTTTGAGGGCTAATTAAAAAATATATTAAATGCACCTTGTGACTATATAAATGAAACAGCTTGTTGATGTGGAAATTATTATTTTTATTCCCTTAATTTTAATTCTTAAAGTAATTATTGCATCAAATCACAGATCAAATTTCCTACCTATAAATATTATAAATTATTTGCACGTTGTGTAGTCATTATTATTTAAATCACAGATCAGTTTTTCATAGCCTAACATAATTATAATTAGTAAACATCACAAAAAATCACAGATCAATATTAAGTATAAGAATAATATTGTGTAAAAAAATATTAAATTTGAAATTACAGATAAATAATATTCTTACGAGTAACTTGCATATACATACAACATTATCACATGACTGTGGAATGACACTTAGATATCTAAAACGCCATCAAATCAAAATTATGTGACAATACATAATCAGCATTAATATAATCGTTGGTTAATAATTATAAATCCCTCATAGGTACGTAATACGACATACAAAATGGAAACACGTTGTTGCATCACAGATCATTGTGCGGTTGACTATAGGTATACACTAAATACAACTCTCAAAACTGTAGGTACCAACATTTATTTGGTTTAGGTGAATGCTCCAACCAACCCACGTAATTCAAATTTTCTTACGTTTTTTGCAATTTGCACACCAGTGCTATGAGTGCTAGGTTGTATGTTGATTAAAATATTATTAAGAAGTATAATCATCAATATGAACTTGGAGGGTTGCTCCAAGTTCATAAATGTGTAGGAATGACTTTTTCTGTTTTTCTTGGTTCCTACACCTTTATGAACTTTGAAGGTTGTATTGATGATTTTGATGATTATAATTCTGTAACTACATGCGTCTTACAGCCGCGAATAATATTTTAATCATCATACAACCTAGCACTGGCTTGCAAATTGCAAAAAAACGTAAGAGAATTTTATTTCGCGGGCTACCCTGGAGCATTTATCTGACCCTGTACAATTTTGTCTATTCTACTATGTAGACTATTACATGTGGCATAATATTATATTTCCCAGGTCGTTGGATTTTACTATATAAGTCATCATAGCATTCAAATAAATTACTATTTTTTCTGTAGCAGTGAGCCCTGTAATGTCCAACACTTTTGGGTTTCGAAGTGGGTTCATATTCTATTACAGACAGAATTGTGTACTCCTTATTATTTACTTCAATGTTACGAGGCAGATCATCCAAGTTAGCGCACACGTCATGAAGTTCATAAATGATAATATCTTTAACATTGTATATGAATGATATATTTCCAGCGCAACAAATATGACACTCTGGAGTAAATTCTGTTCTTAAACATGATTCGCAAGCTTCTTGTAGGTGGTTGATACCTTTAGTATTTATTATATCCAAGTTCAACGGCAAATACTTGCAATTGTACAATTTGTTTTCATCTGCATGACTTGTGCACATACTATTAGAGCAAACTCTTTGTCTTATAGCGGAAACGAATAAGCTACTTGTACATATTTCATCTAATATTTTGGTCGTATTACATGAACAGTCAACTACGTATTGGGTTTTTGATTGTTTAAAAAGTTGAAGGAGCAATTTCGCTCTCAGGTCATATAATTTTTTACCACAATTCTTGGCATTCGATAATTCTTTAATTAATGATAAGAAATCATGAAATTCTCCTTTATTAATCTGTGCATCTACAGAGTCTCTAAATTTTTGTCTATCTTTGTAAGCTATCGCAAACGTTTGTGAAACAGAATCGAAAGCACATGTGTTTGTTATTATAGTCCTGTTCTCAGCGGTTTTAGAATTTGCCACGTTGCCGTTTTGTAAAATATAAATTGGTTTGGGTTTTAAACTTCTGGGTGTGGATACGGCTAGCCCTCTCCAATTTTCAATTTTTATCGGGTTATCTTGAAAAACTGACTGTGCCTCAAAATCATTATTTTCGCACTTCAAGAGGTTAGGTTTTGGTCTTTTTGTCCTTTGTGTTCGCACAGTTTGTTGAGCTCGTTTACTTGAATCTATTCTGTGCAAAACGTCACTGGAACTAAGTTTTACAGCTCCATTTATAAAACCATGGTGCTGTACTAAAAACTCGTCTAATCGCACGCGTTGGTTTTTCGTATCAAAGTATATAGTTTTTAAATCTTTGAAATGATTTTCAACATTAGAGCTTGATGCATAGTGTTTGGCATTTTTGAAATGTTTGTTCATAACGCAACCCCACAGTGGAATTTTTTTCAGAAGTCGTTTTAATGTACTGTTCAATTCCGGTAAGAAATATTCATTTTTGTTATCTGATAGTTCAACTAACTGCAGATACAATTTTTCGGTTTGTATTAAGTCATCATAAAAGTTTATTAAAGGTAAAGAAACATCTTTGTCATTTTCGTTGTGAAGTATTTCGATTTTTGGTTGTATGTCATTTTCAGTATGAATATCTTCTAAATTTTCGTGATTCGTGTGATTTATAATTTGGACCTTTAGGTTTTCAAAAGCTTTATTGCATTTGGGCTGCAAATCATTCAAGTCCGTACTCCTGAACTCATGGAGCGATAACGTGATTATGTCTCTTAAAACTGTTTTAAGTTCTTCATAGCACCGGATCTGCTGAATATGTTTCAAGCAGCGAACGTAAAATAACTTAACTTTTTCGGAAGTTTTATCAAAACAGGATTGTTTATAAAGATTTTTAATAAAATGGGATTTATCCATGCGAACATAACAGAGAGGTATTGCTGCGGTATTTCCTTCAAGCACATCAAAACACTGTTTTAAATAATCATTGAATTCAATTTTTAAAAATACTTTAGTAATTGCTCCTAACAGGGCAGAACTGTCGTCACTAATTATTTCATCTGGCAAAACTTTTCCGATTTGCCACGTATTTAACCATGTGGTTATCGTCTCCATTGTATGGGATTCGGAGGCCATGTAGCACATTGGTACACTGGTATCCAGAGTGTAGGCAACCACTGCATATAAAAATAAATGTTTAGGAGTGCGATATTTTAATAAATCATTAGAAGGTGGTGGCTCAATTGGCTGAAATAAGGAGCCAGTAGCATCAATAGAAAGTATTTTCGACCTATTTTTTAAAGTTTCATTAATAATAATAATTGTTTGTCATTGTTGACACTCTCGAAGTGGCTACCACTGTTTGTATTGGTAGTTAGAATCTTTTTCGCCGGACCGGAGTATACTACATGGTAAGCATCATCGGCGCAGGAGTAACTTTCTGCAACGTTCCAAAAAGTATATCCGGTAGAGGGATCCAAACAGTTCCCGTCATTGAAAGGGCATGCAACGCCGCTCTTAAGCTGTACTTTGTCCTCTTTTATCATTCGGACGCCAAGGCCTGTAGAGATCATAAGTTTGGCGTTTCCATGCGCGATAACATTGTAATACTCTCTCCCGTTATGGTTGTAGTATGCCCCCTGACACGAACCATCCGATGCTACAGAACCGGCAAAAGTCACGGCCGTGTCAAACGTCTCATTGAATCTGGGAATGGGTACTTTTATCCCATATCTGCAATAAATTAATGACACCATGTTGGCCGGCGGTAGTGTCCGTCACGGCAACGCCATGCTAAGGTACTTTGTAGTTATCCTAATTTTAGGTAACAGATAGGTATTTACTACATGTTCAATTTTACTGGTGGTCTGATCGTGCGACCACTGCGACTTTTCTTTACAGATGTATCCTCGTTTATTTTAGATGGGTTTACAATGGTTTTATTTCTTTGTGGTTGCTCTGACCTAGTGTCAGGTAGATTGACATTGTTTTCTTCGTTTAACAAATATGCCGGTTTCAATCTATCAATGGATATGTGAAGGTTGAGGAAATAGCTTGAAATCTTCAAGTTTCGCTTGGATTTTGAGCCATTCGGGTATAGTAGACCACCACTTTGCGCCTCCTACGGTGTCTACGTTGATGATGGTGCATACGCGGCGCATCTCTTCGTTATCGGTAGGAAATTCTTTCTTGAAAAACGCAGAGTATAGGGTGTGCGTTACCCCAACAAGAAAGTATCTCCTAGAGTTATATGAGTAGAACGTATAGTTGGTGCCTTATCTGCTGTAAATGTGCCCCCACATAAAAAATGTGTGCCCGCTGTCGTTTCGAAAAAAAATCGAAAAAACGATTCTTGCTGGGGTAACGTTTTTCTAGCAGGAAAATTCTAAACGAATGATCGGAGAGAGAAAAACTGTGCATGGCCAGATAGCTTATATGTGTGCCAAAATGTGCCCCCAAAAATAAAATCTGTGCCCCTTCAGATTTTCGAGATATTGCATTTCCTGCTGGAGTAACGTTTTGATGAATAGTATATCTCTAAAACCATTGCATGTGCCCCTGTAGAATAAACATACGCGAGTAGCTCTTAATGTGTGCCCCTTTGTGCCCCAATTAGATTTTAGAAAATATTTATAGTTTTCAAGTTATCGCGGTTTTATGAAAACCCGAAAAAACATCGCAGCGCCTAAATGAGACAAGGTATAACTTCGCTGAAAACTGTATTCGGTCTTTCTTGACGCTAATAATAACCATACAAAGTTTCAAAAATGTTCATGCATGCGTTTTTGAATAATCTTGCTAAATGTAAAAACGATGGTGTCATAACTTTGACGGCAAAATACAAGGAACTGGCACAATCCCAGATGTGTAGGTGTAAACCAAAATCTTGTGCCTTTAGTCAAAAATATATGGTGAAAATATTGAGCTTCAAATGTTACGCATTAAGTAAATATAAACAAAAAACCAAAATATGTAAACAACGGCTGGTTATCCGACCAAATCTGAATGACTACTAAAAAGCGACGGATTCATACTTAACGAGGACCTTCTTTATTGGACGTATTATACCTAAGCTGTTGTCCTTACAGTCGCGTTCAAAAGTTTTGAGGGCTAATTAAAAAATATATTAAATGCACCTTGTGACTATATAAATGAAACAGCTTGTTGATGTGGAAATTATTATTTTTATTCCCTTAATTTTAATTCTTAAAGTAATTATTGCATCAAATCACAGATCAAATTTCCTACCTATAAATATTATAAATTATTTGCACGTTGTGTAGTCATTATTATTTAAATCACAGATCAGTTTTTCATAGCCTAACATAATTATAATTAGTAAACATCACAAAAAATCACAGATCAATATTAAGTATAAGAATAATATTGTGTAAAAAAATATTAAATTTGAAATTACAGATAAATAATATTCTTACGAGTAACTTGCATATACATACAACATTATCACATGACTGTGGAATGACACTTAGATATCTAAAACGCCATCAAATCAAAATTATGTGACAATACATAATCAGCATTAATATAATCGTTGGTTAATAATTATAAATCCCTCATAGGTACGTAATACGACATACAAAATGGAAACACGTTGTTGCATCACAGATCATTGTGCGGTTGACTATAGGTATACACTAAATACAACTCTCAAAACTGTAGGTACCAACATTTATTTGGTTTAGGTGAATGCTCCAACCAACCCACGTAATTCAAATTTTCTTACGTTTTTTGCAATTTGCACACCAGTGCTATGAGTGCTAGGTTGTATGTTGATTAAAATATTATTAAGAAGTATAATCATCAATATGAACTTGGAGGGTTGCTCCAAGTTCATAAATGTGTAGGAATGACTTTTTCTGTTTTTCTTGGTTCCTACACCTTTATGAACTTTGAAGGTTGTATTGATGATTTTGATGATTATAATTCTGTAACTACATGCGTCTTACAGCCGCGAATAATATTTTAATCATCATACAACCTAGCACTGGCTTGCAAATTGCAAAAAAACGTAAGAGAATTTTATTTCGCGGGCTACCCTGGAGCATTTATCTGACCCTGTACAATTTTGTCTATTCTACTATGTAGACTATTAAAATAAAAATAAAAAAAAAAAAAATAAAAATAAAAATATTTTATTATCAGGCATCAAGGCCCATAGGGTGTTAGTATTACATTATTACTTATAAACTATGTTAGTAACATGCAGGAACATTTAAAAACAAATAGTGAAACACAAAACACAAACACGGGGAGGTTTAACAAGCTTTGTTGCCAACATGAAGCTTGATAAATCTGCCCATTGTAGGCCCATCCAGCCTATCTGCAAACACCTTCAGAATGCTGTTGCTGCTTCCCCTCACTCGGTCTATTACTGAGGCAACTTTCTTCCGCATTATGGCAAAGTAATCGTCAGTGCGCGCATCAGCGAACATGCCTGACGCACTACAGTAAGGTGGAAGCCGCAACAGCGCCCTGAAGGCATTATTATATTGAATGCGCAGGGCATTATCTGCTTTTAGGGTATGATTATCCCAAAGACTGCTGGTGTAGAATGTTTGGCAGAAGGCCCTAAAAAGAGTTATTTTTACAGGAACTGAACAACCATGGAACCTTCTGCATATCATATTTCCCCTCACAGACAGTGCCCTGCGCTCCCTTTCCATATCCAAATCGTCTTTCAATTCTTCGTTCACAATGTGGCCTAAATATTTAAAATGGGTAACTCTCTGCAAATGCGAACCATTTAGCTTTACAGGAGGGACAAAAGTTGGATTTTTATTCCTACCCCGAAACACTAACAGCTCACTCTTTGTAGGATTATATTTTAGCCCGTGCTGTTCGGCATATTGTTCACAAATTGAGAGCAACTTTCTAATTCCACTGATAGTCGGGCTCAGCAGCACCATGTCGTCTGCATAACTTAAGTTATTTAGACATACTCCATCTATATGGCATCCGACATGAGTGCTGCTGAGCTCAACTAGCAGTTTATTCACATAAATATTAAAAAGCCTTGGGGAGGTTAGCCCGCCCTGCCTAACGCCGCACTCGAGTTTATACGGGTCAGACAATGCATTAGACCATTTGACGAAGTTCCTCTGCTTGTCATACCAAAAAGATAATATAGATACTAATGCAGTAGGAACGCCCGCCTCCAGAAGCTTCTCCCATAAGACATTATAAGAAACCAGGTCAAAGGCCTTAGAAAGGTCCAGGAAACAAGCATACACAGGTGTTTTCCTGTCAGTATAATATTTCACAGTGTGCTTCAACGCAAGTATAGCACTTTCAGTAGATAACCCTGCACGAAAACCAAACTGAGTGTCGTGCAACTGGGTGTACCCACCGAGGTGCGAGTCAAGCACACTGTCAAATACTTTGGCTATCACAGTTGCCAGTGAAATAGGCCTGTAGTTACCTTTGTCTGCTATGTCTCCTGTCCGATTCTTCACAATAGGTACAACAATTGTATCCAGTAACTCCTGAGGTAAGTAAGAATGTCCCACACACAAATTAAATAACATAGTCAACACTCTCGGCAGATGTTTACCAGCATTCTGAAGGTGCTCGATGCTAAGCCCATCATGACCAGGTGATTTGCCCCTCTTCATGCCTTTAATCACAGATTTTAGTGCTTTACATGAAAACTGAAGAGGTGATCCTGATCTACACGTCTCAGCATCGTGCACCTTCGGCGCAGACTTAAGAGATGAGCTCACTTTAAAATGGTCTTTAAAACAATTGGCTATCTCATAGTTATCATTTTTACCATCCACGCTAACTGGTAGGCTTGGAGTATTCTGTAGCCTCTTAGTACCTTTCCAAAATGAAGAAAAACGTTTTTCTGAATGGAGTGAAGCCAAAATATCCATTTCAATTCTTTCTTGGTTCTTAATGCACCATTTCAGTTTTGATTTAAAGATTTTACGACTTAATGTCATTTCATCATAAATAGGACCACTACTGGGTTGACCATACCACAGCCATAATTTAAATTTAATTCTCGCCTGTGTGTGAAATTCTTTTACATGTTTGTTCCATCCCTTAATACCCTTTTTTCTTATAATGCCTTTTGGGGTTCTGCTTATACTAGCAGCTTCACTTAATATAGAAACAATATCAGTGTACATTTTATCCAATAAAAATGTATGGTGGGTATTATCACAAAATTTATCAGCACAAAGTTCAAAGTCTTTTGGAAAATCTAACATTTTTAACTTATCGTTACATAAAGAAGTGTATCGACTGATTTCCTCTGGTTTTCGTTCCCCCCAACACACACCGTTGTACAAAGATTTAATTACATTTGTTTTTACTCTAATAACATTAATATCACACTCTATTTTTAAAGGAAAGTGATCGGACCAGAACGAATCGTAAATAACTTTAATGTTAGCAATGGTTTTTCTTGCCGACTGTGTAACAAGACAGTGGTCAAGCCAACGCTTACACCCGTGTGCGTCACTGATAAAAGTGTAAGTTTGCGATAACATGCTTAGATAATCAATGTCCGCACATAATAATTCTTGCTCAGTACAAAAACTAAGAAGTTCGTTACAAAATGACTCACCCGGGTGCGCGTTGAAATCTCCCAATACAAACACTGATTCAACATTACTATTTTGTATGATAGAATACATTTCACTGAGACATTCCGTAAAATGTGGTAAGTTATCACTGCAATCTGTTGGCATATACATATTTATAACCATAAAACATCGGTTATTTATCACTACATTTATTGCACAAATTCGGTTATTGTCGCACTGCACTAGAGACACGTTATCAACTGCACTTTTTCTCCACAATATGGCAAGACCTCCGTAAGGCCTACCTTTACAAATACCAGCTGAAGTGTCCACTGAAGACTTCGCGGTAAAACTGAAGTCTTGATCTATATTTTCCAGAAAGCATAAATCATGTGGATATAGCCATGTTTCTTGTAACAAAACAATGTCAGCTGTTTTGCATAATAAACGTACACAGTTAACAGATCTCTTGATATTTTTACAATTGAATGTTATAATATTCAATTTCGATGTACTATCCATTAATTGCTTTATTTATTCCCTCCGTCTCGGAAATAATATTATTTCCGTCTTGTTTTCCACTCTTGAAGTGAATGAAGCGACGAAATGTGACGCCATCTGGCCACATTTGGTCGTCTAAAAATGTTTCCAGCTTGCTTTTATCAACTAATAATTTAAAAGCATTATACGGCTTTTCTCTCTTCATAGAAATTTTCTCAAGTGAAACAACCTGCTCCGTTTTCTTTTTGATATATTGGCAGATATCTTCCACTGCGGTCTCCTTGTTTACGTTGGAAATAAACAAAGGGACTTTCATTTCGGCGGCTTTAAATTTTTCTGCCAAGTTTGTTGCCGCTTTTCCCGTTTTCCCAGCAAAACGATTTCTTGATCTACGATTTTGGACTGTTATCCATTCGTCAGTTGGTTTCATTTTCGGTCTCCACTCGCCATTTCTCACAACTTCCGCCATAGTGGGTTTCGTTGTTTGTTTCAATTCTGTATGACAAACAGTTGACTCAATCTCCGTACACATTTGACACATTTCGCTTTCCAACACCGTCGAATTAAATGGCGCGTGCGCAATTAGCTTGTCTCCCTCAGTATAAGTGTGAGCGAGAGAGCGATACTTTGGTGAGTCAGCGCGCTCAGAACTCGAACGTTCCGTCATCGCGGTGTTGTCCGGCCGTAATCCAACCGGCCCGCTATCAAGCAAATACCCTCCTCTTTTATTTGTGTTGATGTTGCATGTTACCAATGACGCTGGCAGCCGGCTACATCCTAATTCCTTCTTCAGCTCATCCATTTGACACACTGTTGCATAATTGCCTTTTATCTCACTAATTTCAGCACGCATAATTAGCAGGTCTTTTAATAATTTGGTGACATCGACGTGGTCAAATGTAACGGGTGGCAACTTTTGCAAGTCACGAGCCACAAATATAGGCATAAGGTCCGGTTCGGTCACTTTAAAAACACATATGATATCCTCTAAGTCTCTCTGTGTTTTGCCTTCTTTACGCCTGGATATCTTCTTCTGGTTAGTCTTTATAGAACTAAACAGCAGCTCCTTAGCACTAACTACATCTTCTTCTCGAAATGCAGATACACAGATCCTTATTAGGCTTTCATTGTCTATTACATCTATCTTGTTCTGGATAAATGATAATAGTTCACATATCACTATGTTACAGTTCACACATTTAAGCGTATTCACAGACATTTTCGCGGAGGTAGGTGGGTAGGATATTCGAACCGTTCGCTACCGAGTTCGCCGACCGACTATTACATGTGGCATAATATTATATTTCCCAGGTCGTTGGATTTTACTATATAAGTCATCATAGCATTCAAATAAATTACTATTTTTTCTGTAGCAGTGAGCCCTGTAATGTCCAACACTTTTGGGTTTCGAAGTGGGTTCATATTCTATTACAGACAGAATTGTGTACTCCTTATTATTTACTTCAATGTTACGAGGCAGATCATCCAAGTTAGCGCACACGTCATGAAGTTCATAAATGATAATATCTTTAACATTGTATATGAATGATATATTTCCAGCGCAACAAATATGACACTCTGGAGTAAATTCTGTTCTTAAACATGATTCGCAAGCTTCTTGTAGGTGGTTGATACCTTTAGTATTTATTATATCCAAGTTCAACGGCAAATACTTGCAATTGTACAATTTGTTTTCATCTGCATGACTTGTGCACATACTATTAGAGCAAACTCTTTGTCTTATAGCGGAAACGAATAAGCTACTTGTACATATTTCATCTAATATTTTGGTCGTATTACATGAACAGTCAACTACGTATTGGGTTTTTGATTGTTTAAAAAGTTGAAGGAGCAATTTCGCTCTCAGGTCATATAATTTTTTACCACAATTCTTGGCATTCGATAATTCTTTAATTAATGATAAGAAATCATGAAATTCTCCTTTATTAATCTGTGCATCTACAGAGTCTCTAAATTTTTGTCTATCTTTGTAAGCTATCGCAAACGTTTGTGAAACAGAATCGAAAGCACATGTGTTTGTTATTATAGTCCTGTTCTCAGCGGTTTTAGAATTTGCCACGTTGCCGTTTTGTAAAATATAAATTGGTTTGGGTTTTAAACTTCTGGGTGTGGATACGGCTAGCCCTCTCCAATTTTCAATTTTTATCGGGTTATCTTGAAAAACTGACTGTGCCTCAAAATCATTATTTTCGCACTTCAAGAGGTTAGGTTTTGGTCTTTTTGTCCTTTGTGTTCGCACAGTTTGTTGAGCTCGTTTACTTGAATCTATTCTGTGCAAAACGTCACTGGAACTAAGTTTTACAGCTCCATTTATAAAACCATGGTGCTGTACTAAAAACTCGTCTAATCGCACGCGTTGGTTTTTCGTATCAAAGTATATAGTTTTTAAATCTTTGAAATGATTTTCAACATTAGAGCTTGATGCATAGTGTTTGGCATTTTTGAAATGTTTGTTCATAACGCAACCCCACAGTGGAATTTTTTTCAGAAGTCGTTTTAATGTACTGTTCAATTCCGGTAAGAAATATTCATTTTTGTTATCTGATAGTTCAACTAACTGCAGATACAATTTTTCGGTTTGTATTAAGTCATCATAAAAGTTTATTAAAGGTAAAGAAACATCTTTGTCATTTTCGTTGTGAAGTATTTCGATTTTTGGTTGTATGTCATTTTCAGTATGAATATCTTCTAAATTTTCGTGATTCGTGTGATTTATAATTTGGACCTTTAGGTTTTCAAAAGCTTTATTGCATTTGGGCTGCAAATCATTCAAGTCCGTACTCCTGAACTCATGGAGCGATAACGTGATTATGTCTCTTAAAACTGTTTTAAGTTCTTCATAGCACCGGATCTGCTGAATATGTTTCAAGCAGCGAACGTAAAATAACTTAACTTTTTCGGAAGTTTTATCAAAACAGGATTGTTTATAAAGATTTTTAATAAAATGGGATTTATCCATGCGAACATAACAGAGAGGTATTGCTGCGGTATTTCCTTCAAGCACATCAAAACACTGTTTTAAATAATCATTGAATTCAATTTTTAAAAATACTTTAGTAATTGCTCCTAACAGGGCAGAACTGTCGTCACTAATTATTTCATCTGGCAAAACTTTTCCGATTTGCCACGTATTTAACCATGTGGTTATCGTCTCCATTGTATGGGATTCGGAGGCCATGTAGCACATTGGTACACTGGTATCCAGAGTGTAGGCAACCACTGCATATAAAAATAAATGTTTAGGAGTGCGATATTTTAATAAATCATTAGAAGGTGGTGGCTCAATTGGCTGAAATAAGGAGCCAGTAGCATCAATAGAAAGTATTTTCGACCTATTTTTTAAAGTTTCATTAATAATAATAATTGTTTGTCATTGTTGACACTCTCGAAGTGGCTACCACTGTTTGTATTGGTAGTTAGAATCTTTTTCGCCGGACCGGAGTATACTACATGGTAAGCATCATCGGCGCAGGAGTAACTTTCTGCAACGTTCCAAAAAGTATATCCGGTAGAGGGATCCAAACAGTTCCCGTCATTGAAAGGGCATGCAACGCCGCTCTTAAGCTGTACTTTGTCCTCTTTTATCATTCGGACGCCAAGGCCTGTAGAGATCATAAGTTTGGCGTTTCCATGCGCGATAACATTGTAATACTCTCTCCCGTTATGGTTGTAGTATGCCCCCTGACACGAACCATCCGATGCTACAGAACCGGCAAAAGTCACGGCCGTGTCAAACGTCTCATTGAATCTGGGAATGGGTACTTTTATCCCATATCTGCAATAAATTAATGACACCATGTTGGCCGGCGGTAGTGTCCGTCACGGCAACGCCATGCTAAGGTACTTTGTAGTTATCCTAATTTTAGGTAACAGATAGGTATTTACTACATGTTCAATTTTACTGGTGGTCTGATCGTGCGACCACTGCGACTTTTCTTTACAGATGTATCCTCGTTTATTTTAGATGGGTTTACAATGGTTTTATTTCTTTGTGGTTGCTCTGACCTAGTGTCAGGTAGATTGACATTGTTTTCTTCGTTTAACAAATATGCCGGTTTCAATCTATCAATGGATATGTGAAGGTTGAGGAAATAGCTTGAAATCTTCAAGTTTCGCTTGGATTTTGAGCCATTCGGGTATAGTAGACCACCACTTTGCGCCTCCTACGGTGTCTACGTTGATGATGGTGCATACGCGGCGCATCTCTTCGTTATCGGTAGGAAATTCTTTCTTGAAAAACGCAGAGTATAGGGTGTGCGTTACCCCAACAAGAAAGTATCTCCTAGAGTTATATGAGTAGAACGTATAGTTGGTGCCTTATCTGCTGTAAATGTGCCCCCACATAAAAAATGTGTGCCCGCTGTCGTTTCGAAAAAAAATCGAAAAAACGATTCTTGCTGGGGTAACGTTTTTCTAGCAGGAAAATTCTAAACGAATGATCGGAGAGAGAAAAACTGTGCATGGCCAGATAGCTTATATGTGTGCCAAAATGTGCCCCCAAAAATAAAATCTGTGCCCCTTCAGATTTTCGAGATATTGCATTTCCTGCTGGAGTAACGTTTTGATGAATAGTATATCTCTAAAACCATTGCATGTGCCCCTGTAGAATAAACATACGCGAGTAGCTCTTAATGTGTGCCCCTTTGTGCCCCAATTAGATTTTAGAAAATATTTATAGTTTTCAAGTTATCGCGGTTTTATGAAAACCCGAAAAAACATCGCAGCGCCTAAATGAGACAAGGTATAACTTCGCTGAAAACTGTATTCGGTCTTTCTTGACGCTAATAATAACCATACAAAGTTTCAAAAATGTTCATGCATGCGTTTTTGAATAATCTTGCTAAATGTAAAAACGATGGTGTCATAACTTTGACGGCAAAATACAAGGAACTGGCACAATCCCAGATGTGTAGGTGTAAACCAAAATCTTGTGCCTTTAGTCAAAAATATATGGTGAAAATATTGAGCTTCAAATGTTACGCATTAAGTAAATATAAACAAAAAACCAAAATATGTAAACAACGGCTGGTTATCCGACCAAATCTGAATGACTACTAAAAAGCGACGGATTCATACTTAACGAGGACCTTCTTTATTGGACGTATTATACCTAAGCTGTTGTCCTTACAGTCGCGTTCAAAAGTTTTGAGGGCTAATTAAAAAATATATTAAATGCACCTTGTGACTATATAAATGAAACAGCTTGTTGATGTGGAAATTATTATTTTTATTCCCTTAATTTTAATTCTTAAAGTAATTATTGCATCAAATCACAGATCAAATTTCCTACCTATAAATATTATAAATTATTTGCACGTTGTGTAGTCATTATTATTTAAATCACAGATCAGTTTTTCATAGCCTAACATAATTATAATTAGTAAACATCACAAAAAATCACAGATCAATATTAAGTATAAGAATAATATTGTGTAAAAAAATATTAAATTTGAAATTACAGATAAATAATATTCTTACGAGTAACTTGCATATACATACAACATTATCACATGACTGTGGAATGACACTTAGATATCTAAAACGCCATCAAATCAAAATTATGTGACAATACATAATCAGCATTAATATAATCGTTGGTTAATAATTATAAATCCCTCATAGGTACGTAATACGACATACAAAATGGAAACACGTTGTTGCATCACAGATCATTGTGCGGTTGACTATAGGTATACACTAAATACAACTCTCAAAACTGTAGGTACCAACATTTATTTGGTTTAGGTGAATGCTCCAACCAACCCACGTAATTCAAATTTTCTTACGTTTTTTGCAATTTGCACACCAGTGCTATGAGTGCTAGGTTGTATGTTGATTAAAATATTATTAAGAAGTATAATCATCAATATGAACTTGGAGGGTTGCTCCAAGTTCATAAATGTGTAGGAATGACTTTTTCTGTTTTTCTTGGTTCCTACACCTTTATGAACTTTGAAGGTTGTATTGATGATTTTGATGATTATAATTCTGTAACTACATGCGTCTTACAGCCGCGAATAATATTTTAATCATCATACAACCTAGCACTGGCTTGCAAATTGCAAAAAAACGTAAGAGAATTTTATTTCGCGGGCTACCCTGGAGCATTTATCTGACCCTGTACAATTTTGTCTATTCTACTATGTAGACTATTACATGTGGCATAATATTATATTTCCCAGGTCGTTGGATTTTACTATATAAGTCATCATAGCATTCAAATAAATTACTATTTTTTCTGTAGCAGTGAGCCCTGTAATGTCCAACACTTTTGGGTTTCGAAGTGGGTTCATATTCTATTACAGACAGAATTGTGTACTCCTTATTATTTACTTCAATGTTACGAGGCAGATCATCCAAGTTAGCGCACACGTCATGAAGTTCATAAATGATAATATCTTTAACATTGTATATGAATGATATATTTCCAGCGCAACAAATATGACACTCTGGAGTAAATTCTGTTCTTAAACATGATTCGCAAGCTTCTTGTAGGTGGTTGATACCTTTAGTATTTATTATATCCAAGTTCAACGGCAAATACTTGCAATTGTACAATTTGTTTTCATCTGCATGACTTGTGCACATACTATTAGAGCAAACTCTTTGTCTTATAGCGGAAACGAATAAGCTACTTGTACATATTTCATCTAATATTTTGGTCGTATTACATGAACAGTCAACTACGTATTGGGTTTTTGATTGTTTAAAAAGTTGAAGGAGCAATTTCGCTCTCAGGTCATATAATTTTTTACCACAATTCTTGGCATTCGATAATTCTTTAATTAATGATAAGAAATCATGAAATTCTCCTTTATTAATCTGTGCATCTACAGAGTCTCTAAATTTTTGTCTATCTTTGTAAGCTATCGCAAACGTTTGTGAAACAGAATCGAAAGCACATGTGTTTGTTATTATAGTCCTGTTCTCAGCGGTTTTAGAATTTGCCACGTTGCCGTTTTGTAAAATATAAATTGGTTTGGGTTTTAAACTTCTGGGTGTGGATACGGCTAGCCCTCTCCAATTTTCAATTTTTATCGGGTTATCTTGAAAAACTGACTGTGCCTCAAAATCATTATTTTCGCACTTCAAGAGGTTAGGTTTTGGTCTTTTTGTCCTTTGTGTTCGCACAGTTTGTTGAGCTCGTTTACTTGAATCTATTCTGTGCAAAACGTCACTGGAACTAAGTTTTACAGCTCCATTTATAAAACCATGGTGCTGTACTAAAAACTCGTCTAATCGCACGCGTTGGTTTTTCGTATCAAAGTATATAGTTTTTAAATCTTTGAAATGATTTTCAACATTAGAGCTTGATGCATAGTGTTTGGCATTTTTGAAATGTTTGTTCATAACGCAACCCCACAGTGGAATTTTTTTCAGAAGTCGTTTTAATGTACTGTTCAATTCCGGTAAGAAATATTCATTTTTGTTATCTGATAGTTCAACTAACTGCAGATACAATTTTTCGGTTTGTATTAAGTCATCATAAAAGTTTATTAAAGGTAAAGAAACATCTTTGTCATTTTCGTTGTGAAGTATTTCGATTTTTGGTTGTATGTCATTTTCAGTATGAATATCTTCTAAATTTTCGTGATTCGTGTGATTTATAATTTGGACCTTTAGGTTTTCAAAAGCTTTATTGCATTTGGGCTGCAAATCATTCAAGTCCGTACTCCTGAACTCATGGAGCGATAACGTGATTATGTCTCTTAAAACTGTTTTAAGTTCTTCATAGCACCGGATCTGCTGAATATGTTTCAAGCAGCGAACGTAAAATAACTTAACTTTTTCGGAAGTTTTATCAAAACAGGATTGTTTATAAAGATTTTTAATAAAATGGGATTTATCCATGCGAACATAACAGAGAGGTATTGCTGCGGTATTTCCTTCAAGCACATCAAAACACTGTTTTAAATAATCATTGAATTCAATTTTTAAAAATACTTTAGTAATTGCTCCTAACAGGGCAGAACTGTCGTCACTAATTATTTCATCTGGCAAAACTTTTCCGATTTGCCACGTATTTAACCATGTGGTTATCGTCTCCATTGTATGGGATTCGGAGGCCATGTAGCACATTGGTACACTGGTATCCAGAGTGTAGGCAACCACTGCATATAAAAATAAATGTTTAGGAGTGCGATATTTTAATAAATCATTAGAAGGTGGTGGCTCAATTGGCTGAAATAAGGAGCCAGTAGCATCAATAGAAAGTATTTTCGACCTATTTTTTAAAGTTTCATTAATAATAATAATTGTTTGTCATTGTTGACACTCTCGAAGTGGCTACCACTGTTTGTATTGGTAGTTAGAATCTTTTTCGCCGGACCGGAGTATACTACATGGTAAGCATCATCGGCGCAGGAGTAACTTTCTGCAACGTTCCAAAAAGTATATCCGGTAGAGGGATCCAAACAGTTCCCGTCATTGAAAGGGCATGCAACGCCGCTCTTAAGCTGTACTTTGTCCTCTTTTATCATTCGGACGCCAAGGCCTGTAGAGATCATAAGTTTGGCGTTTCCATGCGCGATAACATTGTAATACTCTCTCCCGTTATGGTTGTAGTATGCCCCCTGACACGAACCATCCGATGCTACAGAACCGGCAAAAGTCACGGCCGTGTCAAACGTCTCATTGAATCTGGGAATGGGTACTTTTATCCCATATCTGCAATAAATTAATGACACCATGTTGGCCGGCGGTAGTGTCCGTCACGGCAACGCCATGCTAAGGTACTTTGTAGTTATCCTAATTTTAGGTAACAGATAGGTATTTACTACATGTTCAATTTTACTGGTGGTCTGATCGTGCGACCACTGCGACTTTTCTTTACAGATGTATCCTCGTTTATTTTAGATGGGTTTACAATGGTTTTATTTCTTTGTGGTTGCTCTGACCTAGTGTCAGGTAGATTGACATTGTTTTCTTCGTTTAACAAATATGCCGGTTTCAATCTATCAATGGATATGTGAAGGTTGAGGAAATAGCTTGAAATCTTCAAGTTTCGCTTGGATTTTGAGCCATTCGGGTATAGTAGACCACCACTTTGCGCCTCCTACGGTGTCTACGTTGATGATGGTGCATACGCGGCGCATCTCTTCGTTATCGGTAGGAAATTCTTTCTTGAAAAACGCAGAGTATAGGGTGTGCGTTACCCCAACAAGAAAGTATCTCCTAGAGTTATATGAGTAGAACGTATAGTTGGTGCCTTATCTGCTGTAAATGTGCCCCCACATAAAAAATGTGTGCCCGCTGTCGTTTCGAAAAAAAATCGAAAAAACGATTCTTGCTGGGGTAACGTTTTTCTAGCAGGAAAATTCTAAACGAATGATCGGAGAGAGAAAAACTGTGCATGGCCAGATAGCTTATATGTGTGCCAAAATGTGCCCCCAAAAATAAAATCTGTGCCCCTTCAGATTTTCGAGATATTGCATTTCCTGCTGGAGTAACGTTTTGATGAATAGTATATCTCTAAAACCATTGCATGTGCCCCTGTAGAATAAACATACGCGAGTAGCTCTTAATGTGTGCCCCTTTGTGCCCCAATTAGATTTTAGAAAATATTTATAGTTTTCAAGTTATCGCGGTTTTATGAAAACCCGAAAAAACATCGCAGCGCCTAAATGAGACAAGGTATAACTTCGCTGAAAACTGTATTCGGTCTTTCTTGAC
The DNA here is from genome assembly GCA_949775195.1 of Diarsia dahlii. NCBI lineage: Eukaryota > Metazoa > Arthropoda > Insecta > Lepidoptera > Noctuidae > Diarsia > Diarsia dahlii. The sequence continues at coordinate 19,615,858 of OX459197.1, read as the reverse complement.
GCTAATAATAACCATACAAAGTTTCAAAAATGTTCATGCATGCGTTTTTGAATAATCTTGCTAAATGTAAAAACGATGGTGTCATAACTTTGACGGCAAAATACAAGGAACTGGCACAATCCCAGATGTGTAGGTGTAAACCAAAATCTTGTGCCTTTAGTCAAAAATATATGGTGAAAATATTGAGCTTCAAATGTTACGCATTAAGTAAATATAAACAAAAAACCAAAATATGTAAACAACGGCTGGTTATCCGACCAAATCTGAATGACTACTAAAAAGCGACGGATTCATACTTAACGAGGACCTTCTTTATTGGACGTATTATACCTAAGCTGTTGTCCTTACAGTCGCGTTCAAAAGTTTTGAGGGCTAATTAAAAAATATATTAAATGCACCTTGTGACTATATAAATGAAACAGCTTGTTGATGTGGAAATTATTATTTTTATTCCCTTAATTTTAATTCTTAAAGTAATTATTGCATCAAATCACAGATCAAATTTCCTACCTATAAATATTATAAATTATTTGCACGTTGTGTAGTCATTATTATTTAAATCACAGATCAGTTTTTCATAGCCTAACATAATTATAATTAGTAAACATCACAAAAAATCACAGATCAATATTAAGTATAAGAATAATATTGTGTAAAAAAATATTAAATTTGAAATTACAGATAAATAATATTCTTACGAGTAACTTGCATATACATACAACATTATCACATGACTGTGGAATGACACTTAGATATCTAAAACGCCATCAAATCAAAATTATGTGACAATACATAATCAGCATTAATATAATCGTTGGTTAATAATTATAAATCCCTCATAGGTACGTAATACGACATACAAAATGGAAACACGTTGTTGCATCACAGATCATTGTGCGGTTGACTATAGGTATACACTAAATACAACTCTCAAAACTGTAGGTACCAACATTTATTTGGTTTAGGTGAATGCTCCAACCAACCCACGTAATTCAAATTTTCTTACGTTTTTTGCAATTTGCACACCAGTGCTATGAGTGCTAGGTTGTATGTTGATTAAAATATTATTAAGAAGTATAATCATCAATATGAACTTGGAGGGTTGCTCCAAGTTCATAAATGTGTAGGAATGACTTTTTCTGTTTTTCTTGGTTCCTACACCTTTATGAACTTTGAAGGTTGTATTGATGATTTTGATGATTATAATTCTGTAACTACATGCGTCTTACAGCCGCGAATAATATTTTAATCATCATACAACCTAGCACTGGCTTGCAAATTGCAAAAAAACGTAAGAGAATTTTATTTCGCGGGCTACCCTGGAGCATTTATCTGACCCTGTACAATTTTGTCTATTCTACTATGTAGACTATTACATGTGGCATAATATTATATTTCCCAGGTCGTTGGATTTTACTATATAAGTCATCATAGCATTCAAATAAATTACTATTTTTTCTGTAGCAGTGAGCCCTGTAATGTCCAACACTTTTGGGTTTCGAAGTGGGTTCATATTCTATTACAGACAGAATTGTGTACTCCTTATTATTTACTTCAATGTTACGAGGCAGATCATCCAAGTTAGCGCACACGTCATGAAGTTCATAAATGATAATATCTTTAACATTGTATATGAATGATATATTTCCAGCGCAACAAATATGACACTCTGGAGTAAATTCTGTTCTTAAACATGATTCGCAAGCTTCTTGTAGGTGGTTGATACCTTTAGTATTTATTATATCCAAGTTCAACGGCAAATACTTGCAATTGTACAATTTGTTTTCATCTGCATGACTTGTGCACATACTATTAGAGCAAACTCTTTGTCTTATAGCGGAAACGAATAAGCTACTTGTACATATTTCATCTAATATTTTGGTCGTATTACATGAACAGTCAACTACGTATTGGGTTTTTGATTGTTTAAAAAGTTGAAGGAGCAATTTCGCTCTCAGGTCATATAATTTTTTACCACAATTCTTGGCATTCGATAATTCTTTAATTAATGATAAGAAATCATGAAATTCTCCTTTATTAATCTGTGCATCTACAGAGTCTCTAAATTTTTGTCTATCTTTGTAAGCTATCGCAAACGTTTGTGAAACAGAATCGAAAGCACATGTGTTTGTTATTATAGTCCTGTTCTCAGCGGTTTTAGAATTTGCCACGTTGCCGTTTTGTAAAATATAAATTGGTTTGGGTTTTAAACTTCTGGGTGTGGATACGGCTAGCCCTCTCCAATTTTCAATTTTTATCGGGTTATCTTGAAAAACTGACTGTGCCTCAAAATCATTATTTTCGCACTTCAAGAGGTTAGGTTTTGGTCTTTTTGTCCTTTGTGTTCGCACAGTTTGTTGAGCTCGTTTACTTGAATCTATTCTGTGCAAAACGTCACTGGAACTAAGTTTTACAGCTCCATTTATAAAACCATGGTGCTGTACTAAAAACTCGTCTAATCGCACGCGTTGGTTTTTCGTATCAAAGTATATAGTTTTTAAATCTTTGAAATGATTTTCAACATTAGAGCTTGATGCATAGTGTTTGGCATTTTTGAAATGTTTGTTCATAACGCAACCCCACAGTGGAATTTTTTTCAGAAGTCGTTTTAATGTACTGTTCAATTCCGGTAAGAAATATTCATTTTTGTTATCTGATAGTTCAACTAACTGCAGATACAATTTTTCGGTTTGTATTAAGTCATCATAAAAGTTTATTAAAGGTAAAGAAACATCTTTGTCATTTTCGTTGTGAAGTATTTCGATTTTTGGTTGTATGTCATTTTCAGTATGAATATCTTCTAAATTTTCGTGATTCGTGTGATTTATAATTTGGACCTTTAGGTTTTCAAAAGCTTTATTGCATTTGGGCTGCAAATCATTCAAGTCCGTACTCCTGAACTCATGGAGCGATAACGTGATTATGTCTCTTAAAACTGTTTTAAGTTCTTCATAGCACCGGATCTGCTGAATATGTTTCAAGCAGCGAACGTAAAATAACTTAACTTTTTCGGAAGTTTTATCAAAACAGGATTGTTTATAAAGATTTTTAATAAAATGGGATTTATCCATGCGAACATAACAGAGAGGTATTGCTGCGGTATTTCCTTCAAGCACATCAAAACACTGTTTTAAATAATCATTGAATTCAATTTTTAAAAATACTTTAGTAATTGCTCCTAACAGGGCAGAACTGTCGTCACTAATTATTTCATCTGGCAAAACTTTTCCGATTTGCCACGTATTTAACCATGTGGTTATCGTCTCCATTGTATGGGATTCGGAGGCCATGTAGCACATTGGTACACTGGTATCCAGAGTGTAGGCAACCACTGCATATAAAAATAAATGTTTAGGAGTGCGATATTTTAATAAATCATTAGAAGGTGGTGGCTCAATTGGCTGAAATAAGGAGCCAGTAGCATCAATAGAAAGTATTTTCGACCTATTTTTTAAAGTTTCATTAATAATAATAATTGTTTGTCATTGTTGACACTCTCGAAGTGGCTACCACTGTTTGTATTGGTAGTTAGAATCTTTTTCGCCGGACCGGAGTATACTACATGGTAAGCATCATCGGCGCAGGAGTAACTTTCTGCAACGTTCCAAAAAGTATATCCGGTAGAGGGATCCAAACAGTTCCCGTCATTGAAAGGGCATGCAACGCCGCTCTTAAGCTGTACTTTGTCCTCTTTTATCATTCGGACGCCAAGGCCTGTAGAGATCATAAGTTTGGCGTTTCCATGCGCGATAACATTGTAATACTCTCTCCCGTTATGGTTGTAGTATGCCCCCTGACACGAACCATCCGATGCTACAGAACCGGCAAAAGTCACGGCCGTGTCAAACGTCTCATTGAATCTAGGAATGGGTACTTTTATCCCATAAATGCTAATCTCGCGATAATCGTGCATCCTCTTGCATTCGTGTTGTGTCGGAACGTATACGTGATTCACCATGCCCCCATGAACAAGCGAGTTATGGCTGGACATTCCACAGTGAGTTATTATATAGTTTAGGTTGATGAGACAGCTGTATACTGAGACATAGCTGGACTCTTTCTGCTGCAGTAATTGGATTTCGACGTCTTCTTCAACGAAGTCATCCTCCTGGTAGACGCAGTCGCCCACAGATAGAAGGGAGATCGTTGTATAATTGGATTCTTCTGCAGTGCAGTCGAACGCTATATGCTGTTGTTCACTTTCGGTTACGGTGACTGCAAGTAGAATGGCGATCCATCCACCCAGTGCGATCATTCTGACATTCGGTATATAATCTGTGGTCGCTCTTGTCGCTGTCAGTAACGTCGTCAAACAACTCCGAAAGAAAAAATTCTGAAAAACCGTTTTTGTCCCATTTTATACCCAAAATTACAATAATTTGATTGCTGAAATTAATTAATAACAAAAAGTATTAACATAAGAAAATTCAAAGCATTAAAATGTGTAAAATAAAGGCCCCGAAAAATGACAAACCACTCCATGACAGATGTCATGGAGATTTTCCGAAAATGCAAAATTAAATATGAAACATTGAAATGAAAAATCACGACGACGGTCTACTATGATTACAAGAGCAGCAGCTCGACGTGCACGCCCACCATCCCCGGATTCGTCGCTCAGCTCCGCCTCGCTGCCGCCGGAACCCAGCCGTGAGTGCTGTGACACCGGCCGCGGCAGTTGCGTCGAGCTCGAGCGACGAGTATTTCTCGCTGTCCCCGACGCCACCACCTGCTCGGCGACGGAGAGGACGCCGGCCGCCGGGCGGCTTAGGACCTCGAGGCCCACCGGCTTCTGATAGGGTCCCAGCTTCCGGCGGAAGTGTGCAGCGCATGCGATGGACGCAATCCATCAATGAGAACGTCATGCGCTCATACTATGGGGCTACAGAGGGAGGAAACAACCTGACCGCATACCGTGTCCGGATGCTCTCTATGTTTCAGGTGCTTGAGCCAGCTGTCAACGTATCGGCACAACGACTGTCGGATCAGGTGCGAGTCATCCAGCGTAATCGTATGTTGGATGACACCGTACTTGATCGCTTGCGGACTGAAATGCAGAGTAACCGTGTCATTGCTACGCCGTCGCAGGTTGTGGTACCAACACAGTCTACCACAACACTGATTCGTGAAAACGACGTGAGTAGTGACATGGTTACTGATGTAAGTACACAGTGCAGTGAGGAGATGAGGAGTACTTTGGAGGGTGCGATCCAAGAATATCGTTTCATGACACCCGATCTTAGGCCACGCTTACCTCGTTTGCCCATGCATAACAGAAATAGGGCGTTGATGGCAGTTCTGGATTCGCAGTTATCAAGCTATTTTGATAACTGCGAAAACCTCACTGATGCTCATTCGATCCTGTATTGCGCGGCTGTAACGGCATGTCGTGTGGCTCATGTCAAATTTCCGGATGACAGAGCTACACGACCAAAACCAGCCGTACCGGCTTGGCAGTGCAGGATTGAGCGACGCATTGCTGGGGCCAGAGCTTTCATCGGCAAACTAAGCTGCTTCCGGGAGGGCAACAATCGCCCTCGAGTGATGCGCTTTGTGAGACGGGCGTATGCGGGGACTGATATCAGTCCTCGAGACTACATGTCCTGTGTCGCAGAGCGCATCGACTTCTGGAAGCAGAAAGTTTATGCATGGGCAAACCGTATTCGTAGGTATAAGCGGCGGGTGGAACGGTACACACTGGGACGCACCTTCCAGAGGGACGAAAGGTGGGTTTACAGAGCTTGGGAGCGACCGGACCAAGGTGTGACTGACACGTGCCTACCGGATGATAACGCCATGTGTTCGTTCTGGCGCAACATCTGGTCGGTACCTGTCAGTCATACCGAGGGTGAATGGACTCGGGACGTCGAGCGAGCATGCGAACCAATAACAGAAATGGGGGCAATTACGATCAGCCCCCAAGATGTAGCTTGTGCAGTTCGTCCGTTGCCTAATTGGAAATCACCAGGGCCGGACGGACTGCACAACTTCTGGATTAAATGGTTTACAAGGTCGCATGCTTGCCTGGCAGCCCTATTCCAGTCAGCCTTAGAGTCAGGGTCGCTACCAGAGTTCCTGACAACTGGAATAACCCACCTGCTCCATAAATCGGGTAGTACTGCGGAACCCAAAAATTATAGACCGATTACGTGTCTTCCAACGGTCTATAAAGTTCTTACCTCCATTTTGAGAGCTAAAATTAATAAACATATTAACGAAAATTCTGTTATGTCTGCTTCTCAAAATGGATGTAGGAACGGGTCCCGTGGTACTAAGGAGCTACTCCTCATTGATATGGCCATTAGCCAACAGGTTCGCCGTTTCCGAAAGGATCTGTCGACATGTTGGATAGACTATAAGAAGGCCTATGACTCGGTGCCACATACATGGCTCATGAGGGTGCTAGAGTTGTATAAAATTAATGCAACTCTGCGCACCTTCCTGATGTCGTGTATGGGGCAATGGAGGACAGTCCTTCGCTATCCAGGATGTCGACAGATTCAGAGAAATAGCGAACCGATAAGGATAGAGCGGGGTATATTTCAGGGCGACAGTTTGAGTCCACTTTGGTTCTGCTTAGCCTTGAATCCTCTTAGCACGCTGCTGGAGGATTCAGGGCTGGGCTATCGGTTGAGGAGAGATGGTCAGATTATATCTCACCTCCTTTACATGGATGACCTAAAACTTTTCGCCACCAACGATTTGCACCTGATGGAGCTACTGAAGGTTACTGAAGTTTTCAGCAGCGCCATCAGGATGGAATTTGGTGTAGATAAGTGTGCGGTCATGCATGTAAAGCGAGGGGGGATTGTGGAGTCTGTGGGAACCCAGCTCACGGATTCCATAAATCTTAGATCCCTCTCAGCAACCGAAACCTACAAGTATTTGGGTATGTCGGAAGCGCTGGGCATTAACGTTGCCGACATGAAGCAATCGTTGAGGGAGCGCTTCTTTGGCCGCCTGAGAAAAGTATGTAACAGTCTTTTATCAGGCGGAAATAAGGTGCGTGCCTTCAACGGTTGGGTCATGCCGGTTTTGATGTACTCTTTCGGCATACTCAAATGGACTCAAACAGAGCTAGACGCCCTGGATAGACGGGTCCGTACATTGTTGACGACATATCGAATGCATCACCCACGTTCTTCGGTTATGAGACTGTATATCCCACGGAAGTGTGGAGGTCGAGGCTTTTTAAATGCTAAGACTCTCCACAATCGTGAGATATGCAGTCTCAGGGAATATTTCCTGGAAGCCGACGTGGGGATGCATCGAGATGTTGTCGCGGTGGACAAAGGCCTCACCCCGCTCTCCTTGGCTAAAGAGAACTGGTGCAAACCTGTAGTGCTTGACACTAAAGACCGCATGGAGGTATGGCAGAGTAAGGAGCTTCACGGACGCTTTTTACGGGCCCTACACGGGCCCGATGTAGACTTGTTAGCGTCCGTAGCCTGGCTACGTTCCGGGGAACTCTTTGGAGAAACCGAAGGTTTTGTCTGTGCAATTATGGACGAAGTTATGATGACGAATAACTACCGGAGATTTATTGTGAAGGACGGTACGGTTGACATTTGTCGGGCATGCCACCGTCCGGGCGAATCAATTCGTCACATTATCTCCGGGTGTTCTCGTCTGGCTAACGGAGAATACTTGCATAGACACAACCTTGTAGCCAGGATTATCCATCAGCAACTTGCTCTGAAATACAACCTTGTGGAATCGGAAGTGCCGTACTACAGGTATGTGCCCGACCCAGTTCTCGATAATGGCAGTATCACACTGTACTGGGATCAATCCATCATCACTGACAGGACTATTATGGCTAATAAACCTGATATAGTGGTGGTGGATCGATCAGAGCGGCGCGCAATGATTGTTGACATAACCGTCCCGCATGACGGGAACCTCGTGAAAGCCGAGAAAGATAAACAAATCAAGTATCTTGACTTGGCTCGCGAGGTTGTCGACATGTGGGATGTGGACTCAGCGATCATTGTGCCGATAGTCGTTACAGCCAATGGCTTAATTGCCAAGAGCCTCGACCAACACCTGAGGAGGCTCTCGTTAGGCGGCTGGATCAAGGGCTTGATGCAGAAAGCGGTACTCCTGGACACGGCTCGCATTGTTAGGAGGTTCCTTTCTCTGGAGCCCTGACCGCCGGTGGCTTGGACCCTGTTCCCGATACCGGTGGGCTACAATTTTTTATATTTTTAAATGTTTTTTTGTATTTTTTTTTTGTAAGAAATATTTAAAAATGTACTAAATTTGTGTAAAGATAAATAAAGGAAATAATAATAATAATATTCCACAACTATCACACAACGCCATCTAGTCCCAAGCTAAGCAGAGCTTGTGTTATGGGTACTAGACAACTGATAAACATACTTATATATTTCTAAATACATACATATTATAGATAAATTACACCCAGACACAGAACAAATGATCGTGCTCATCACACAAACATTTGTCCTGGGTGGGAATCGAACCCACGACCTCCGGCATAGCAGTTAGGGTCACTAACCACTAGACCAACAGGCCAGTCATTGTAATATTGGTTTTGTTCATTCGTCCAAAAATATGTGAAGAAGGGAACAAGACTGATTTTACGGATAAAATTATCGTAAGGAATGCAGTGCGCCATAGCATACAAAGATAGTATTGTATTTTTGTCAAACTGTAGCGCACTTCTGGCTTCATGACGCATTTTTCTTAAATTGGGTAATTTAGGGAAAGTTGTTGGCTTTTTTGGATTATCTATAGTCATTACCTCGTTTGCCATCGTGTGTTGAACTTTTAAAGCTTTTTCGTATATTAACTTTTCTTTGATTCGGTTTACTCTATCAGAAGTAAGTCTGTTTTTAATTAGTGGGTCATGAGGATAATTTTTTTTGTAATTATTTAATTTACAAGTAACCTTTACGTAAGTTTTAGATGGGGGGGAGATATTCAATGACAGTAGCGCGTCACATTGGGTACACCTGCCAGTACATTTGATTTCATTAAAGTTAAGATCAGCAGGTACATAACTATTACTGAAAGCAAATGTACACTCTATATTAGTTCTAAAAAAGATTTGGTCTTGAATTTCGTTAGTCCACTTTTTTGGTAGGAGACGGTAAATTGAATTTTGGGGTACGATGTTCGAATATTCTGCAAGGCTCATTTGAAATGTTATAATGTCGGAGTCAGTATCTTTTTTTTCTTCAAATAGGTTTATACAATCATCGAAATCAAAAAAATATGTTTTATTTCTTCTAATACATATTTGTATGGCTTTAATGGCCATATTGTGGTTAAATTTTTCACGCAATTCCTGCTGTATGCAAATATAAACATTATTGCTTTTAGGAGGAATTGCTGCTTGGAATTTGTCTTTATATTTACTAATCACTCTCTTTAAATATTCTTTAGAAAAATTTCCTTTTCGAGTTGACATTATTGTATAGTAAAATTGTCAAAATTGTACGTATGTGAATGAAAGAACGGGTGTGTTAAAAAAAAAAAGAAGAAAATAAAAGTAACTTAAAAATAACTCTTGAGAGACTTGTGAAGCGGCTTACATTTCTCTACCGTATCTTTTTTGGGGCAGACTACCCGCCCGTTGGTGGGACGACATTGTGAAGGAGGGCCTGTATCATATTGGGTGAGGTTGGTGCAGGACCGTAGTATGCTGAGAAGAGGCATATACCATATGAACTTTCTTGAAGGTGGGTATTACACTGAAAAATAATGGAAATATTTCTATTTGACTTTTTTTTCTTCAGACAATTTAATTCGGCAGTATATATTTCTTGAAGGAACCACGAGCAAAAAAATACTCGTACCTACTAAGGGACCAGGACCACGGGCAATAAACGAGAAACTTGATTTATGTAGGTACGTCTCAGGTCTGAGATGTACGTTCAGCCTTCAGCGTTTAAAATGACGACATAGGTTTTGTACTTGGCCCAAACCAAGTATTGTAATTGGCCCAAAACTCCTGAATCTATTTACCCATTTCCTGACTCTACACTATTTTTATAGGTTGTAAGTTTGTGTATATCCAAAGACTAATAAATTCTCTATGTGTATATCCGTGGATATAAGATGTTGTGCTCAATTTTTTCCAGAAGTACTCCAGCAATTAAGTTTATAATACAGTTCTGATAAAATTTAACCCTGAATAACATACATTTAGCCTGATCGGTCCGCCAGAACTTTTTGAAATATATATATTCTATAGATCAACAAAATTATTACTTACATCATCTAGATAAACAATGGGAACCCCTCCCTGCTTGGTTTATATTATTGTTGTTATGGCTGCCATAGAACATTCTGTAAAAATCAAATCAATTATTTAGTTATTTCGGCTAAAAAGATACAGCCCTGTGACTGTGACATGTTGAGTGTTGACGGATTGTGGTCGAGTCTTAGTTTTGGAGACATGAATTCTTGTCATGAATTATTTTTTTACATAGTAACTAGAAGTTATTAAGGGATTATATGTCATCAACCTACCACAAGAAGAGAATTAAATACGTATTATACAAAAAAGTAAACAAATTACTGAATCGCTTTTGACGAAATTTCTATTGGACCAATCGGAAAGTATGTATATCCTTTCAGATGAAAACAAAACAAACATGATTTAGAACATATTAGTTAAAAAATAAATAAATAGGTACAGTAATGAAAAAAAAATCCCAAGTGCTTGATAAGGTACAAGTATTTTTAAATAAGTCAAAACAATGCCATTAAATACTTACCACTGCAGATCGTGCCATAAAATTCACCACCCCTACAACCACATAATTGTTATAAAATGCTTATACGCCACTTTCAACCAACTTAAAAAAACGTAAACAAACAGTATCAGTGCAACTGCATGACTCAACGTAACAGTGTCCTTGGCGTCATAACATAACTGCAACTGTTTACCAATACCAAGTAATAATCCAAACGCACTTCCTAGTCAATAAACACTTTGTATCCATTATTCATAATAGAGCGACGTTACACGTAACTGTCTCTGTCACACTAACACCGTACGCGTACTAGCTGTCTCACTTTCTCTAAGCTACACAAAGCGATTCCTTGCGTGACGACGTCAGCGGACGCCGCGGGGCCAGAGATGTATGTAGCGGTGTGGGGAGGCGAAAAAAGGGAATCTTCTGGTAAATGCTCCAACCAGCCTGCGAAATTCGAATTTTCCTACGTTTTTTTGCAATTTGCAGGCCAGTGCTTGGTTGTATGTTGATTAAAATATTATTCGCGGCTGTAAGACATATGTAGATACAAAATTATAATCATCAATATCATCAATACAATGCTCTAAGTTCATAAAGATGTAGGAATGAGTTTTCCTGTTTTTTCTTTTTTCCTACGCCTTTATTTAGTACGAAAATATTTAGTGTCAGTTTATTTGTTGTCACGAAACGTCGCTGCAATTTGTACAAAAAAAATACGTGTGAATAACAGTGCATTTCCAAATAAAGAAGCGAGTATTATTTTCATAGCATTAGCCTATTAATACAATTCATGTATGTATCGTCTTTATCTGTATATTACAAGTTATTCTGATATTGTGGCTAATTGAGGTTGTTTCTCACGAAAATGCTACACATATGAGTCACATTTCGTCACTCATATGACGTTACTCACATCTACGTGTAAAGTTAAAACATGTTTACACTGCGGCTGAAAATTTTAACAAATTATATGCCGGCGGCGTCCGGTGTTATCTCCATACAAAACGTTTCACTAATAAATAAATCCGACATTTACGGAAAATAGATATAAAAGAGTTTTAGTGTAATTTTTTAAAATAATAATTTGGAGGTTTCGAATAAATGCTAAATTTGATCATTAAACCTGCATTTTAGCTCCCTGCCGGACCCTGCTCAATTTGAGCAGTAGGACATAGTTTTAACTCTGCTTTACAATAAATGTGACTTACATTAGTATAAAAATACAGGTATGTCACAAAACAGTTTGGTCACGATTTTGAGCATGTTAGTCACATGTACATTTTATTTGAAAATGGCTCTTATAAATGTACTTAATCATGTGTAAGGTCATAGAAACAGCTATTAAAATATAATCCAATAACAACTTTATTTTATTAGTTATTACTTTTCTACTTCAGTGTACTCAGGCACAACACGTGTGAACCGGTTAGTGAGTAAAGTAAAGAAGGTCATCGATATGTATGAATCCGTCGCTTTTTAGTAGTCATTCAGATTTGGTCGGATAACCAGCCGTTGTTTACATATTTTGGTTTTTTGTTTATATTTACTTAATGCGTAACATTTGAAGCTCAATATTTTCACCATATATTTTTGACTAAAGGCACAAGATTTTGGTTTACACCTACACATCTGGGATTGTGCCAGTTCCTTGTATTTTGCCGTCAAAGTTATGACACCATCGTTTTTACATTTAGCAAGATTATTCAAAAACGCATGCATGAACATTTTTGAAACTTTGTATGGTTATTATTAGCGTCAAGAAAGACCGAATACAGTTTTCAGCGAAGTTATGCCTTGTCTCATTTAGGCGCTGCGATGTTTTTTCGGGTTTTCATAAAACCGCGATAACTTGAAAACTATAAATATTTTCTAAAATCTAATTGGGGCACAAAGGGGCACACATTAAGAGCTACTCGCGTATGTTTATTCTACAGGGGCACATGCAATGGTTTTAGAGATATACTATTCATCAAAACGTTACTCCAGCAGGAAATGCAATATCTCGAAAATCTGAAGGGGCACAGATTTTATTTTTGGGGGCACATTTTGGCACACATATAAGCTATCTGGCCATGCACAGTTTTTCTCTCTCCGATCATTCGTTTAGAATTTTCCTGCTAGAAAAACGTTACCCCAGCAAGAATCGTTTTTTCGATTTTTTTTCGAAACGACAGGGGGCACACATTTTTTATGTGGGGGCACATTTACAGCAGATAAGGCACCAACTATACGTTCTACTCATATAACTCTAGGAGATACTTTCTTGTTGGGGTAACGCACACGAGTATAGGACGGAATCGTTGCGCTTCACTTTCACTTCACGCTTCACATGGCACGATACGAGTCTGCGTAGGGTCCCTTTCCTTTCATAGCGTACATGAAATTCAACACATCAGCCTTTTGGGGTAGTTGGGTCGCTGTTTTCATGTAGTAATTGATCCACACACCGAGCTCGATGTAGACTCGAGACAAATCACGAACATCTCGACGAATCTCCGACAAAAGTTTTAATTTTTTCTCTTGGTCCAAGAGTGGACATACTACGGAAACCAGTCCTCGTTTTACCGTGTATATTTCAAGATCCGCTTCTGTGTCAGTTAAATTTCGTTTTCTAATCGGGGGCAAATATTCTTTGCACCTTTTTGAACTTTTTCGGGTATGATCTGAACCACCACACGTCTTACAGGACATGGCGGAGAATAATCGAGAAAATTAAAAAAACTACCCTTTATATCAATGATGAACTATAGATACGTTGTCCGCACTCTAAAATGGCAACATTAAATGAAGGGTGCAATTTTTATTTATTTTTTACTTTTATTTAATGAATCAATTGTCTTTGCTGTGTGAAAATAGTATTTAATAAAAAAGTAAAAATCACGTCGGGGTCACCACTTATGGGATATTTTGGTCACTGTTGAATGTTTGTGACAATCCCTATTTATATGAGCACTGCGCTGTCCGGTTATAGTCTCTGGGTCGATTTAAATAAATGACTGCTTCACTACTAAATGACTTTTATTCCAATTAAATCCCAAGGAAAACCTTCTGACCGGACTAGTGCGCAGTAAGTAGCCCGCCGTTCATACATCGCGCTCACACAAGCAATTCTGCTTACCTTGCATTCTGTCATGCGCGCGTGCAATACATGTGTCCCTACACATAGTTATGGCTCTTGCCAAGATTCCTGTAAGTTGTTAAGTTACAGTGTTACACTTTGGGTAGATCATACTACCATGTGTTTGGATCCAACCATTGACTTGCATGGCAGACAGCGATCGCAGTCTGTGTGGTTCGCAAATTATTACACGTGGCTGTTTATGCTTGGAACCAGAGCTTGCCTCAAATGTACACATAGCTTCATTCAGCGCTGAAATATAAAGAATTTGTATGCTTCAATTAAGGAAGAATGAGGCAACTACTTAAAAAACATAATAAAACAAACAAAAAAAAAACAGTTTCACCAAGTTAACCTTGACCTACAATATTTTCATAATAATATCTATATTCTGGTTTCACAAATTTCATCTGTTCTTTAATATTAGCTTTCTTTTCTTCAGAAATTGTACCATATTTTCCCTGAACACGACCACGTCTGAACATAGATGCCCAAATTGTAAAACCAAATCTGGCGTAAATAGAAAGCCTTAGAAGTCGGTATTTTGGGAAGTGGCATTGTCTGTTGTAAGTCTACTGTGAGGTGCAATCCAATATCTTCTTTGGGTTTGCTTCTGTCAGGCTTCAATCGCGGCGTGATAATTTAATACATCGTCGTTGCGACTTTAAGACCTCTTATGTGTCACTTTTGGCAAAATCACTTTTTTACGCCAGCCGATTCTACATTTTGAAGCTCTATCCAATGCAGAAACTCTCATGTGTATACGACGTTTAAACTCATGTGTATACGACGTTTAAACTCATATGTATACGACGTTTAAATCGTAATTGATTAAGAGCATGTCATGCTCTTCATTTGAGTTCCCAGCATCACAAGTGACACATGTGTCGCTCTTGGGGTATCCAAAAGAGAGATTAAATTCAGTAACAAATACTTTGTTATATGTCATTTCTTAATTTTATATATTTCCGGTAAATTCTGCTCTACACACATCGCTAAATAAAGTTCGTGCATTTTTGTGACATTTCAAAGTGGTAACAAATAACGTTTGTATATATTTTTGTTACGCGAGTAATGAGATTAGCTTGATATATTCATTTTTATGCGTTGTGTAACTTCTTCGTTGATTTTATGGGGACGATTATCGTGTCTGCCTCGTCTATCAGGAAGCGGAGCAGAAGCACCACTCTTGATTTTCTGGATTATGGTATCCACCTTCTTCCGCGATATTTGGTATAGACCACACAATCCCAATTTACAAACCTCTGTTGTCAAGCTTCTGTGTTTAATAAAATATTTGTAGGTCGCAGACTTATTTTTTTGGCGTTAGTACGACGTCGTGAAACAGGTTTGGTTAATATGGAACTGAATAGCAAAGCGTTTTTACCATTTACATCTAATTTGTAAAAAACTTCTAGAATGGACTGTCTTTCTTCTCTATTAAATTTGCTAGAGCAATCCATCCTACAGTTCTCATGGCATAGTACCCCTTCTTTTATTGTTTTTCGAGGCTTAACCGTGCAGTTTTCTTTTTCCATTGCTTTTCATTTCTTGGACGTTTCTTTAATTTATTTTCTTTAGGAGGGAACTGTTTGCGTTTATGTGATGTGTGTTGACAATCTCCTTGGTATTTTTGTGTTGTCTATTTTTGATGTTCTTTTTTTGTTACTTGATCTGTCAGTTGTCTTAGCTTCAACTCGTTCTTGTGAATATTTCTGCTAAATATTAGATTTTTATTGCCATTCCTTAGTTTTATTCCACCTCACCTCATAGAATCCCATACAGTCCATTCCTATCGTCAACATTTTTGATAATTCATGCGATGAATAAGGCCTCGAGCCTGACGAATAGATTCTAATATAATGGAAATCTGTACGATGTAGTCCGATTCTATCGATAGCTCAAGAAGAGAAGTGTTTAAACTAGTAAAGGAACGAGGTAAGTGGAGGAAGTACAGCAGTACACTGCGAAGGGAAATAGTTAACCTTACAGGGGGTCCAACCGCATCTTGATTGTCATTCACCCTACCAACCACCGTAGCATAAGGCAAACGTAATCCATGCTCATAAAAGCGAAAAACCATAGAGTTAAGACGTAAGAGATAAACAGCGTAGCGTTCACTATAAGCGGACAGTAAAGATTTTACACCTTCATGGGATAAAGTGGTGATTCTAGACATAATACCTACTATATTGACCCATATGGGTGGTAGACCATTCGTGACATCTTCAGGAGTAATTTCGGCTTCAGGTGGAATAATGTCTCTTTGAATGCCATACACGGGGTGATGCGTGATGGACGGGTATAACGGGTTCTCATACGGGTGGGATGAATTGGAATTAGCGTTAAGCCAACCAGTACCGATCTCAGTGATGGTCATTAAATCGTTGCTACCAGGAACCTCTCTTCCATTAAAGGTCATGCCAGTTCTGGTTCCGGGGGTGCGGGTGATATCAAAAGCATGTGCGTTAGCCATCATATAAGAGTCGAGCGCTAGGGCCTGCTCCAGCATCATGTTCGAAAAAGTACGCGAATGTGTAAAGAGAAGCTTCGCAATTAGAACAGCAAGGAACCGCATCTTGGGATTCAAATTATCGCGAGATAAATCGAAACTGAGGGTGCACTGAGTGGGATTAAACAATGTTAAAAATATTCGTTGAAAGTCCGCAGTGGTATCAGCTGTAGTTTCCATCGCAAGCAGATCCTTCACAATAGAGCCACGATTCACAGACAAGTTTAGCGAAGAGAATAGATCGGGAGGAGGTAACGTAGTCTCCGCGTTCAGCTGGATCAAAGCCATGCAACCGTATACAGATATGAAGTTGGACATGGGAAAATTCTGAAAATAGATAGGAAGGTCATGTATAGGTGCCTGATACTGTATCAACGCTGCGATTTCAGGTAACTGCGGGTCGCTATATCTCGGAATCAATCCTCTTCTGTACGCGAAATTCCTATACTGCGCCACCGCCGCCAAATACCTGGTAGAATTAGTAACGTTAGACAACAACAACAACATGCAACAACAATCAACATCCAACATGCTTCTTGAATAGTTGATGTACACGGAATAATACCAATCGGGCATTATTACACCCATAGTGACTAGCGTCCCATTTCTAACTGCGTAGGTATTATGCGCCAAAACGTCTCGCCACTGATTGTTCAACGATGAAATAACGGCGTCAGCCATAGAGGTATCAAGCCCATAAGATCCATCCGTCGGAACCATAATCACACCTTGCTGAGTAAGGGGTACGCCTTTAACCACCTTCAAAACAACCCGCGCGACCGATCTAATGGCGTCAGTGATTGAGCGAATGGATTCAAGGGGAGTTTGCGCGGTTAAAAAAACCTTCAAAAGGAATGGGTGCTAGAATAAATCTCGCATTATCACCAATTGGTAAAAGTTTGTAGAAGCAATGGAATTTATCATCAAACGTGAGACTCATATCTGATTTCTCCAAAATATTGCTGTCCACAGGACTGACACCCAACGATGACACCAAGGAAACTCGCTGCAACGATTCACGTAGAGCACTTTTCAAAGCATCGAGTGTGACTTGGATCTGATTCCTGACCACGTCTATATCAAAGGAAGCGCCAGGCTTAATTTTTTCCGCTATCTGCACGGACTCTAGATCTTCAACTATCGCGTTTTCATCGTCACGCTTCTCAGTCGCCTCCGGCTCCTTTCTCCCATCCTTTCTCAACTTTTTCCCCATGCCTAACAACTACTGCGACACCACGATCAAGAATTCGGCAACGCCAAGAGAAGTATTTTAACGTTGTGTTTTTTTTTACAATAAACACATTCTGTTTTATCGTTACTTTTAGTTTTATTATGTGACACAGAATGAATGTTCTCGCGTTTTAATGGTTTATTGACAGACTGAATCATGTGCGATTGATGTGCAGCTTGCGAAAGACTTAAGTCAGGAGACAAAGCAAACTTAATATAACGCTCATGTTCACGAGTTAAAAATTCGGACAAAACCTCTAATTTTGATAACAGAGGGTTTGATACCTCTGACGCATAGTCAGACCATCTCATTTTCATCATAGGGTTTAATTTACCTAGTATAATGTGAAAAAGTTCTGGTGAGTGTAAATAGTCACGATGATTGAGTAATTTTATCGTAGAAAGACTATTTCTGACTCTATTAGCAATGGTACCTATTTCTTTGAGGTCATTACCGAGCCGTGGTAGTAGTTTCATCACCTGTACCTCACCGAAGACAATCATCTCAGGGCACGCAAAGCTTCGCTCGAGGGCGCGCATGATCTCCTCCGGGTCCTCTGCAGAGATGAGCAGCGACGCGACGGACTCGCGTGCGGCCCCACGGAGCGCGCTTTGTAAGCGCGCAACATTCTCTGCGGGGGTGTATGAGAGTTTAGTAGTGTCAAAAAGTTTCTTAAATTGAAGCCACTGAGACGCATTGCCAGTAAATGCGAAAAGCTCTATTTTTGTTTTTTGTGTTTTATTCTGTGCGACAGCCAAGGACTTCGCTGCAGCGGCAGTGTCTGCGACTGCTTGTAAAAGCAAGGGAGAAAACTCATTATTACATACAGGTATATTGTGGCGCTGTTCCTCCAAGCCCATATAAGAGGGTGGTAACACTGTGGCGGCCAGCCCGGGCACTTGGGGAACGAAACCTGCCTGATTATCGAGGTGTGCTGCTAATAATGGAGCAGCAGCCTGAGGGTTCATTGACAAATGAGCAGGCTGTGAGACCTCTTTTGGTTTATTTCCCTCGTATACTTGAACGAGCTCTTCTAACCATTCACTCCACCTCATAACCTCTGAGGGTGGAAATGGTGTGTCCCAGTCAATATTTTTTCTCCAGGCCTCCTGGAGCAGGATTCGGCCCTTAACAACTATTGGCCCAAGTAATCCCAACGGATCATAGATTTTCATAAGATGAGACAACGCTTTTCGCTTATTTAAAGAGCCTTGAAACCTACAACCTTCTAAACCGGTCCTAAAACCTATAGTATCTGATAAAGGATCCCATGAAACGCCTAAGACTTTATTTATAATAGTGGAATTATTACCAAGATTCACTTCAGTCGGTTGTGCGGCATGAAATTCTTTTGGAATAAGACGTAACGCTTCCTGATTATTAGAGATCCAGCCACGCATTTCGAAACAGGCGTTACGATGGATAGTGACTATATCAGATGACAGCTGCGCAGCCTTGGTGACATCGTCCACACTATCAAGGTAATCGTCCATATAACAACTATAAATACTATCGTTGACTGCTTCTGGATACAAATCTTGATGAGACCTGGCATTTTTGTTTTTAATGTACAGAGCAGTAAATGGACTGGACGACGCTCCAAAGATAACAGCAGTCATACGATACTCTTTTATAGGCTTTGTATTTTTGTATTGAACATCACGCCAAAGAAACCGTAATGCATCCCTTTCCTGCTCTCGAATTCGTATTTGGGGAAACATTTCCTTAATGTCAGCAGACATTGCGACACGGCCCTCTCTGAATCTAAAAAGAATACCTAATAAGTTCTCTAATAGATCAGGCCCCTGGAGAAGCAAGGAATTCAAAGACACTCCTTGATTCGTAGCAGCCGCATCGTGAACAACCCGAAGCTTACGCTTTTGTGGGTGATACACGCCAAAATGTGGCAAGTACCACCTAATCCTCGTATTTGAATCAGAACTAGAAACTGCTCCAGGACGATTTGTTGTCGAAAAAGGCGCAGTCTGTTTAGAACACCCTGAATTGAGTAAGATTATATTATTAAGGTTTTCTTGACCAGTTAAATTAGGATAGTAAGTGGTGGGGTCACACTCCTCCGCATATCCTTTAGCAAGCATATTATCAATAAACTGTTTATAAAGACCAGCAAACTCTGGTTCTCGGAGCATGCGTCTCTCTAGACTCAAGAAACGTGAGAGAGTTTGAGGATAGCTGTCGGGAATAGAATGAATGTCATCTCGCCATGGGAGTCCTACTTCATACCTACCAGTTGGCAAACGTGTAGTAGTCGCGTCTAAAATCTCAATAGCACGCAAATCCTGCTTACTATGAAGAGTCTCACGCTTGGAAATACCAAGTGAATCAAGTTTGTACTGCTCTTTTATGAGAAGTTCTAAACGTTCGTAAAAAAAATCTAATATTTAGCAGAAATATTCACAAGAACGAGTTGAAGCTAAGACAACTGACAGATCAAGTAACAAAAAAAGAACATCAAAAATAGACAACACAAAAATACCAAGGAGATTGTCGCCTCTTCTACAACGTTTCTCTCTGGTTTGCAGTGTTACACTTGCTCTTGATGGTGAGTGGTTTGTATCAGCTATAAAATTGTCACCAACACTGGGATCTGTATCGGACGAATAACTCTCAGGGATATAGACCTCGTCACTGCCTGAAGAAAAATCAGGACAATCAATATTTTCATGCTCGTTTTCATCAAAATTAAACGGAGAAACATTAGTCAGATTGGAGTAAACACAACTTTTTGAGTACAACTGTTTGAGAGAGAGATTTGACTATTATATCAGAATTTTGGTAATTTTCGGAAGATTGTTGGTAATTTTCGGAAGATTGTGGGACTTCATCATTTACAATGTTGTATTGACCTTTTGAAGTTGATGGCACATATTCTTATTTTGTTTCCGATCTGCAAAAGAAAAGCGAAAAGCGGAATATAAAAACTTATTTTACTTTTTATGTTGTCCCACCATAAGCACAATAACCAATGCTGCAAAATGCAAATGAAACCACGCCGGCCAAGCAAGAAATTATGGAATGGATTAAGGTTAATTTTATTTTGAAGCGTTATAACGTGCGAAAGGGGTCAAAGTACTCTGATTTTTTCAAAATCATTTTCTCATCCCCTAATGCTACTGTAGCTGCTCGCTGTAAAACATCAACACATCCGTCCGCCGGCGCAGCGGGAGCTTCACTGGCAAAACCGTGGCGCTGTGATCTATTTATATGTGTGCACAGCGCGCGCACCTGCGTCGTCGCGACACCTACGGATCGTTGATGTACTAATGTAGATTTTTATAATATTTATCACTGTGTTCTTATTGGTTAATTTAGTCAGATGGTAGTGCACCTTGCCGATATGTAAATAAGATTTTTAGCTTTAAGTATGTACAGAATTTGGTCAAAATATATACGTCTAGAACTATCATTTGGAGTTTCACTTGAATACCTCACAAGCGCTACAGTGGTGACCCCGACGTGATGGCTGTCTTCTTGTTCATAGTAATTAAGTCTTCTGATTCATCACAATCTTTAGTAGTGGTAGTCCCTCTTTCTGAATCATAGGTGGAAAAATTATACAACTCTATTCCTGTTAATTTAGCCTTAGAGTTGTAAGATTCTTTCAATTTCTTGAACCTGATTGAGAATAAAATTAAAGAAATTATAGCAAAGAAATTGAGAGAAATCAGAATAATAAAGGCTGTTAGGTACTGATTATTAGAGACATCTTTCTTAATGATATGACAGTCTCCATCCAAAAAACTGTGTTGCATAGCTAGCTCACAATCTCCTTTTGAAATAATTTGTTCAGAACAGCTTTCAGATTTTATAATAACAGGACCATACACAGATAGAGATTTAATAGAGGAACAGGAGTAAACACCAATATGATTCAATGTTATTACTGTCATTAGACCAGGGCAATATCTTAGATGAATGGTGCCATCAGTAACAGTCACTCCACAATCACTGTTATTATAGTTGTTTGCAACAGCATCTATGGTGTGATGGATGAATTTCTTCAACACTTCGTTCTTTCTATAGTCAACATTCTGTTGAAGCCCAGGACTTCCTCTTAAGAGGAATCCATCCTTCACACTCTGTTTCACCTCCTCATTATTCTTTTTGTTATAATGCGAGAACATTTCTTCAATAGTTGAGCCATGTAAATCTCCAAAGGTGACCTTTGGGGTCATCTCTGTTTTGGAAGGAATGGTAGTCCAAGTAACCTTAATTGGGAGGTTATCATTGGACAACCCCTTGGAAAGATGCACCTCAAAAGAGAGAAGAAGTATTAGGGAGGGTTGGATTAACCACTTTAAGTTCCTCATGGCAATCTTGTTATTGAGAATCAGTGAATTAATAGATACAAAACGTAAGCCCGACAATGTGCTTGGCCCGAGTGCAGTAGTACGGGTTTTTTCCACTCCTAGCAGTACAGCGAGATCTTGAAATAGGTGGCTTTCAAACTGTCGCCCTTGGTCGGTTGTTATTTTGGTAGGACAACCAAAACGTGTAATCCATGCTTCGTACAGTTTTCTGGCGACGACATCAGCTGTAATCTCCTGTAGTGGTACTGCTTCTGCCCAGCGTGTGCATCGATCAATGATGGTGAGCAGGTACCGATGTCCACACGAAGATGTTGGTAGTGGTCCAACAATATCTACGTGTATGTGTTGGAATCGTTCACTTGGTGGGAACGTCGTGACGTCACTATGATTATGTCGCTGTACTTTTGACTGTTGACACGCAGTACATGTCTTCGACCATTCGCCAATGTCGGTATTCATTGCTGGCCAGAAGTAACGCTGTTGCATCAGTTTGCGTGTTGTTCGTATTCCAGGGTGACTTGTATTGTGCACGGCGTTGAATGCTATGCGACGATAGTTTTCTGGTAGGTATGGTCGAATGTGCGGCGTGGATGTTTCGCAGGTTATTGGTATGTTTGTGCCGGGTATGACGATTTTCTTGAGTTGAATATTTGTTTGCCTTGATAAGATGGGTATGTTGCTGTCCTTGTCTTGCGCGTGTGCTAACTCGTTGTAATTTATTGGAGATGGCAAGTCGATAGTTTCGATTCGTGAGATGCATCTGCGACGACGTTGTTTACTCCGCTCACGTGACGTATGTCCGTTGTAAACTCGCTGATAAATAACAGCTGACGAGTGCGCCGCTGTGTTTCGCTGTCCGATGGTGGCTTGCGAATGGCGTAGGTTAGCGGCTTGTGATCCGTGTATACTATGAGTTCTCTTCCCTCGAACATTTTTCTGAAGTGTTTGATCGCCATATATATGGATAATAATTCCCTGTCAAACGTGCTATATCGCTGTTGTGTGTCAGAGAATTTCTTCGAGAAATAGCCAAGGGGTATCCATTTGTTGTTTACACGTTGTTGTAGCACGGCTCCAGCGCATGTATTGGACGCGTCGCACATGAGGGAGATTGCGTCCTTTGGTGATGGAGATGGGTGAGCGAGTAAAGCTGAACTGACTTTACACAACTCGAATGCTTGAAGGGCTTCCGGATTCCAGTCGATTTTTGTCTTGTCACGCTTCTTGGAATTGTGTAGAAACGCGTTGAGAGACATTTGTATGTGTGCTGCGTTTGGTATACTGTCGCGGTAGAAATTAACCATACCAATAAATCGACGTAAGTCTTGAATCGTCTCTGGTTTGGGGTAAGCAGTGATAGCAGTCACCTTGTCTAGCGGGGGTTTGATTCCATCGCTTGAGACACTATATCCCAGGAACTTGACATTTTGTTTGCCAAAGACGCATTTGGACGGGTTTATTGTTATTCCGTATTCGTCTAATCTGTGCAGTACTTCTTGTAGGTCATCGATGTGTCGCGCTTCATTCTCTGATGCAATTATGACGTCATCAATGAATGGAAATGCATAATCCAATCCGGTGAGTACTTGATGAATGAACCGTTGGAATGTCTGTCCGGCATTCTTGAGTCCTGGACACATTCGGGGAAATTCGAACCAGAAATGTATGTTCGTGCATAATGACATGGCAACATGCAGTCACGTGTTCATACGTGATGACACCGTCCGCAAGCCGCTACAACGCCCGTACAAAGGTCCATACCAGATCATCGAGAGGAACGAGAAGTACTTCACGATACAGCTGCCTGGTCGAGTCGCCAACATATCAATCGACCGACTAAAACCGGCACGTGTACACGTTGAACACCGAAGACCAACACGAACACCAACGTACGACTCCATCATCAGCACCAGCTACCACAGAAGGTCACTCCACCCAGCTTCCAACGAGCGAAAGTGACGCTGCACACCGCACCAGATCAGGCAGGCTCGTCAAAAGGCCAGTACGCTTTGCTTGAGGGGGAGTACTGTAGCTGCTCGCTGTAAAACATCAACACATCCGTCCGCCGGCGCAGCGGGAGCTTCACTGGCAAAACCGTGGCGCTGTGATCTATTTATATGTGTGCACAGCGCGCGCACCTGCGTCGTCGCGACACCTACGGATCGTTGATGTACTAATGTAGATTTTTATAATATTTATCACTGTGTTCTTATTGGTTAATTTAGTTAGATGGTAGTGCACCTTGCCGATATGTAAATAAGATTTTTAGCTTTAAGTATGTACAGAATTTGGTCAAAATATATACGTCTAGAACTATCATTTGGAGTTTCACTTGAATACCTCACAAGCGCTACACTACTATGATGAAACAAAGCTAAAAATCTGCTCCACAGAGTATTCATACTCGAAAAACACATTCACTCAGTGCATTAGTAATAAGTAACAAACCAACACACAAACACGATAACACAATAAGTATACTAGCAGATTAAATAAACCAAGCAATCGGTGAATAAATTATGCCTTTAAGAAACCGCTATCATGAGACGAGGTGTGCACTATTTAGTTGCAATATCGTACGAAGGTCGTTATTTGCTTACCCATGGAATTAATAAAAAAACTCTTATATTAGATTTTACTTGCCTAAGTAACATTTTTGCCGCCTGTGATAATCTAAACATAGAAACCTTTGTTCCATTATTGTAATGGTGA
The DNA here is from genome assembly GCA_949775195.1 of Diarsia dahlii. Taxonomy (NCBI): domain Eukaryota; kingdom Metazoa; phylum Arthropoda; class Insecta; order Lepidoptera; family Noctuidae; genus Diarsia; species Diarsia dahlii. The sequence goes on along the minus strand of OX459197.1, from coordinate 19,591,224 downwards.
TCTAGAAAAAACTTTGGCTCTTATTTAAGCTTAAATCTAGTAATTACTACACAAATCAATTAATTATTCACACAGATAAACCTTACCTTTTTCGAAGATTTCGAGGTTAGGATTGTCGTTAGATAATAATTCACAATTTAAATCACGCAAAGTAGGAGAGTTTTTAGCAGCTTCTACAAGTATTTTAGCCCTTGACATTATTGTAAGAACAAATATTAAGTTAAAACACTAGTTTAACAATAATAATAATAATAATATTCCACAACTATCACACAACGCCATCTAGACCCAAGCTAAGCAGAGCTTGTGTTATGGGTACTAGACAACTGATAAACATACTTATATATTTCTAAATACATACATATTATAGATAAATTACACCAAACAACAAATGATCGTGCTCATCACACATTTGTGTGATGAGCACGATCATTTGTTCTGTGTCTACAGAACAAATGATCGTGCTCATCACACAAACATTTGTCCTGGGTGGGAATCGAACCCACGACCTCCGGCATAGCAGTTAGGGTCACTAACCACTAGACCAACAGGCCAGTCAATTCGCTATTAACCACGAAGTGAAATGAAAGAAAGAGACAAGTACAGCACATAACTCCTTCATTCAGAACAACGCGACGCAACCGCGCGTTAGCTTGCACTTATCGTTCATCCACGCAAGAAAGTCATGTCACTTTCATTCATATACAAATAACAGGATTTTTTCCATAGGACTTGTAGTTTTGCCGGAAATCGAGATAAACCGCTTTCCCCCCTTAAAACCCCCCCACCACCACTTCCCGAACTCAGATCGACCGTAATTTATTTTTCCTTTCATTTTGATCATATTCCCCTCCTTTTCTAATGGGTTTCATCCTACTGTAATTTTTTTTGGTTTCAAAAATTATCGACCCTGGTCTATAACCCCTTCATCCACTCATGTCTTCAATTGCTTTGACCAGCATCAATTGCATTGGGCTGGTCAATGCATATTTCACTATTAAAATGATTTTTTTAATTTTCCTCGGGAAAGGCAGGAGTATCAACCTTCTCTCTTACAAATCTAGTGTCTAGAGATACTCATGAGTTTTGGCTAGTTAACCGCTTATTCATCTGAATCGTTCTCCGATTCAGAGGAACTACTCTCGTCTTCGAGGTTTTAATACTATTTGCTCCATGTCTTCGTACATAGTCAGTTTCCGATCGTAATAAACTTTTTAAATTTTAATAGGGGATCGGACAAAAAAAAACTAATTAGTCCGTCAGATAGATTTCCAAAAATTATTGGACACGTATTTTTTCTTTTTTCACGTAAACTTAAAATGAAGACGATACAGTGCTTCGAAAACTCGTTTGACGTCATATGATAGTACATTTTGACGACACAAGTGACGTTTCAAGCCCCACTCCAAGATCTTTGACACGTTTTATCTTTGTCATTTTTTATTGATTTGATAAAACAAAAAACACGTATTCAATATTTTTCGATAATCTAACTTACGGACTAAACAGAATCACATTATTTTGACCCTGTCCGATCCCCTATTACGAGCTTTTTTTTATTAGCCCGCCACACTATTCCCAAACCACTGTAACTCCTGTTAGCCAGAATCAACAGTGGCGACCACAAGAAAAGCGCCGAGACAATGAAGCTCGACGAAGTCCCAGAGAAGCGATTTAACTGTCTTGGATCCCGCAACGAAATTAATCAGAAAAGAATAGCGGAGGAGTAGGAAAAAACATAATTTTTAATTACGAGCTGGCATGAGTTCTTCCAAAACTCCTCCGTAATTGATTGGAATGCGCGCTAGCTGCTTCCTATAAAGTTATAAAGTTTCGCTACTCCCCAAATCAGCGCAATCGGATTCAGATCACAGTGGTAAGGTGGAAGTCTTACCACTGTATGTCCATGTTCTCCTAACAGCTCATCTATTTCAAATTTCGGCTCGGGCTTGTGCCGTTTGACGAGCATCAACAGCTGTGGCTTTTTCAACGCCTTATCAACTGGAATTTCATTTTCGTATAACCATCTGAGGCAGGCGCTTTGTTCAGTTTGTTCAATACTACGGAATGATACAGCTCCCGGCGCGTAACTTGGCAATGTTTCGCACTTTTATTGCTTGTCATTATACTATGGTTATTGCCATAATTTATTTTTAATAATGAAGTTAAAGAAAGAAGAAGAATTTGTATTAACGTACGATTTTGATGGAGTTGAGTTTGCGGAAATATGAACTGGAGATTGGTTAACGTACCTACGATGTTGATGGAGAGTTTGCGGAAATTCGTTATTTTTTACATAATTACGGTGTAGCTGTCCTAATTGACCTTCCATTAGGATTTCAGCTATCGCTTTTTTAGCATAAAGTTGCGGTCGATCCATTTTTCGTAGATCTGCGGCGCAAGCCAGAGCCCAATAGTGTATTCGTTTTTTTCACTGAGATGCTCGTATGCCAAATTCATAAGTTTTTCCTCATTCTTGGCTTTTGTAGAAGCATGCTTCTTTAAAATTTTCCGAGGAGCCGTGTTATCATTATCATTCTTAAAATCGTTGACATATTAATGTAGGTTCTTCATGATATTGAATATCTAGACGCCATGCATCACTTCACTTCACAGAATTCATTTATTACTGTGTGATCTATCTCTTCAAAATAGTGTAAAAAGCAGCCCATTGTGCAACAATTATGCACTATGATAAAACAATAACAAAACTCTTCCTTCACCTTGAAATACTTAATGCCAGTACGTGTGGCATACAATAATCATTAATTAGTATCAACTACACTCAAATAACTACTTATTAGTGTTTTTTTTTCACATTGTTGAAAGTTTCTTGACAACTTTTTCTAAGTATTAATATGTAAATTCCAGACCTTTATCCTCGTCGCCACTTATAGTATCCATTTGTGGTAGACCTAATAGGTTGATAACACTGTTTACCACTATATCACAGGCTCACACAACACCACCAAGATCTCGGTCCAGGGCGCTTCACCTTGCAACTTCCCGCCATCATGTAACTGACAGAATATGTCATTAGTGACAGCTTACCTGACCACTTGTTGCTGTGAGACAGTGTTTACATAATCTATTAAATAGATATACGCTACAGTAACAGTACAGTAAGTAAGTGGGTATTTGTGTATGTGAGTTTAAATGTTTGTGAACGCACCCACGATACAGGAGAAATTCCTAGTGTGGGGCAACGTTTTTTAAAAAAAAGAAAAAAGAAAAGTAACAAAAACTAAATTTAAAACAACAACACTCTAACAAAAACTAAAGGAATTAACTTTTTTCAACCCATTTTTTAAAATTGGTTTTATTCATTTCGGAATGGTAGTCGGCACTTTTATTTGTTCCAGGGGCCCAATTCTGTAAAATAGCTAACTTATCAATAGTGTGTCGATTGTGTCTCAATAGACTACTCATTGACATTTGGTATTCTACAAATTATTTATGGTCATTGACTTGCCACTGTAGTGACATTGAAACGCCATAGTAGGACTATTGTAAAGTCCATTTCACGAAAGAAGTCCCGCGGGGGAGATATGGCGAGAGAGAGAGAGAGAGAGATAGCAACATTATGTCGCGCGAACACAGCGCTGCGTCTGCGGGACTTCTTTCGTGAAATGGACTTTAATAATGGTAGTCTGGGCCATTTTAATGAGTCAATGTCATCGTGATGGCCAAAGTTACGGTAGTCTGTAAATATTTTAAGTTCTAACTGACAGTTGTGTCTATCGTGTTTAGCTATCGAACTGCCATTGTGAAGCCATCGAACAGCGACACCTCTTTTCCCTATTGATTTCGTTCAATTTGTCTCTTTTATAATTTGAAATAAAGTGTCCGAGTGTGTACGTTTTACGTATTGTACTTATTAATAAAGTGGACTTAGTTTTTCGCCACAATGAGGCCTTCTGTACCCCACTTTGCGGTGGCGTATTTTGTCATTAGCATATAGTGCTGACCGTAGACATTTGCTTTGGCGCCAGCGCCGCAGATCTCGCGTATTAATGAGGCGGCAAGTGAATGCCTTCAGTGAACTTCCCGAGGTGGAATTTGTGAAAACGTTTCGGCTTGGTAAGGAGCAAGCAAGGGAGCTAATCGATGAGCTCATTCCCTTTCTCCAGAGACAGCGACGGTAGAATGGAATCCCTGCTGAATTAAAGGCTTGTATGTGAAAGTACCTAACTTGACACTCTATTCAAAAGTACGTAAATAACATCACGCCATTGCAATGTTACTACTATAAAGATACACCTACATACATTAACTAAGTACCCAAAATACAATTAAAAATTACCGAAGTTGTTCATTATATGCAAATTAAAAAAAAAAAAACTTAACATTTCAGATACTTATTGCGCTGAGCTTCTATGCCACAGGGTCATACCAAACACTGGTTGGCCAAAGCGCATTACATAATGTCTCACAGACTACAGTGTCAAGAGCTGTGAGACAAGTCACCGATGCATTGAACCAAATCTATAATAAACATTAGTTTGGCCAATGCATGCCCAAGAAAGAAATGCAATCAAGGCAAAGTGAGTGTTATTTGTCAGAATTAATATATGACGCGGCGGGAAACCCTCTGGAGGGACGCTGTTCCTGGGCTCCGCCATATTGTCGTCGCCTTAGATTCCTTTTCGTGGCTGATAGGTAAATGGGTAGTTGAAATCACACACATTACTTGACTCAAACACCAAACGTTTATTTACATTGCTCCATTTACAGGCACTTATAAACTTTGCGGTTTGAATCGCCCATTCGAATACATGGTTGGTCTTTTAGGAGAAGAATAGGCAAAGAAACTCCTTAAACACTGTTTTAAATCATGTTACAATTATCATTTGCACTAATAACATTAATCACATCAAAAACCACTTTCATTTACTTGAATTGCAATTATTCGCTAAGCGCGACCTACCTTGTTCTTGCTTCTAGCGTCTCAACTTTTCATCGCATGCGTCTGTAGCGGCGGAAGTACCACAAAACCATTATAGTAATTAATGACCTAATTAGTTAAAACTAACAATCATTACTAAAATACTTCACAATTGATTCTATTAATTATTTTACAATAAAACAATACCATTATTAATGCAATGGCGTTAATGTCTAGTTAATAGGTTCATTTCTTTACAACAAAATGTTACAAAGCATTTCCGGTTGATTTAGGATTTAAAACAGACAATGGGTTTTCTATTATTGAATTACTCTACAAAATGATCTTATGACTTTTTAAGTTTATAATTACATAAAGAAACTGATTTAGTTGTAGTTTCAGATTATAAATTGAGTTATTGACCATTAAAATCGTATTCGCCGCCATCATCACAACATTGTGCGATGACGTCTCATAGACAGCCTCATTCCAAGTGTGGCAATCATTAAAATCCCAATATTCATAAAACATTAGCTTATCTTAATTTTAACTATAGTTCTAGTTAGAGACTTCTGTTTAATAAATTACTATTCGAGTTGTGGAACATTTAATTACATTCCATCTATTTAAGTGGTGGTTTTAGCAGAAAAGTCAATAGATGGCACTGTCGCACTATTGACCTTTGTAATAATTGTGCCAGCATCTCACGAGATGGCAGGTTCATCAATTTAAGCTGGTTATCAATGAGATTGAATAATTATCTTAGCCGAAAGACATTCTTGCGGCGACACGGCCATTCTGATCGGCGGTGCGCGCTCTGCACCTGACGTTGCCGTCCGCTCGTCCATCCGTTGTCGTATGTGTAGTCTCGTGGTTGTTATCTGAAATAGTGGAGATAATATTTTGTCGGCAGATTATTGTTGCTTTTATTATCCTACAATGTTCATTGAATAGTAGGATTTGGTAACAAAAAGGTTCATTCAATATAGAAACCTTGTCATAGATCTGACATTCAATGCTTTTTTTTTTATCACCTTGCTAGGCATACATGCACAGATACAGACATATAGCTGTTTGCAATTTTTATTTGAGTTTATGGATGCTTAATAAGCAATTGTTGCCTGAATGATTCAATTACATTAATTGAATTGAGTTGATTGATATTGTTTGATCAGCTACTAGCTGAATAGAATATTGTTGGCAAACTTATTCAACAACATTAATTTAATTGAGTTTATTGATACTGTTTGATCAGCTACTACTTAGCTGAATAGAATATTGTTAGTAAAATTATTCAACAACATTAATTCAATTGAGTTTGTTGATATTGTTTGATCAGCTACTAGCTGAATAGAATATTGTTGGCGATATTATTCAACAACATTGATAGAATTGAGTTTATTGATATTGTTTAATCAGCTACTAGCTGAATAGAATATTGTTGGCAAAATTATTCAACAACATTAATTGAATTGAGTTTGTTGATATTGTTTGATCAGCTACTAGCTGAATAGAATATTGTTTGATTAGCTACTACCTAAATAGAATATTGTTGGCAAAATTATTTAACAACATTAATAGAATCTATTGATATTGTTTGATCAGCTGTTTGCTTTTTCAGCAAACAGATAATATTATTGTTGTACAAGCAACAACAATACTCATTAAATTGTTAACCTTACTATGACTTGACTTTGAAACCTTGTAATAGGTCTACTCTCTACTAAATTCGTTTTAAATAAAATTATTGATAGCTTTAGCCATTGTGATTTGTATTTGGTAAATGTAGTGTGAATAGTATGTTTTTATTTGTTCATTCTCACGGGAAGGTAATGCTCTGTGATAGACACAAAGTCTTGGATTTGACAGGATAAAAGGATAGGATCAGGAACACCGCTCTGTGATAGACACAAAGTCTTTGATTTGACAGGATTAAAGGATAAGGAGTTTAGGACCATTGCTCCGTGACAGGCACGAAGTCTTTGATTTGACAGGATATAAGGAACCAGGCTCTGGGCGTTTAGTACGCCGTGGACCCAGCAGGATAACATGAGAGTATTATTTTATCAGTTGCCTCCACGGCTGCTGATAGTTAATTTGTTTTGTTGGTTCATTATCAGTCACCTCCACGGCTTCTGATAGATCATTTGTTGTGTGTGTTCATTATCAGTCGCCTCCACGGCTTCTGATAGATCATTTGTTGTGTGTGTTCATTATCAGTCGCCTCCACGGCTTCTGATAGATCATTTGTTGTGTGTGTTCATTATCAGTCGCCTCCACGGCTTCTGATAGATCATTTGTTGTGTGTGTTCATTATCAGTCGCCTCCACGGCTTCTGATAGATAATTTGCTGTGTTTGTTCTTTACCAGTTGCCTCCACGGCTGCTGATAGATTATTTGTGATTCATTGTAAGTATTACTTATTGAGCTAGTTGTTTCCTCCACGGATACTAATAGCTTTTTGTGAGTATTATTATTTTTTACTTCATTAGTTACTGTATGTACTAAAACTTTGTTATTGTTAATAGTTGTTGCTTACAACTGGCAGGATTACAATAACATTAAAATAATGAAAATGATACTGATACTCATCACACATGAGCATCATGTAGGTTGCTCTTGTACTACTTGTTGCAGGAGGCTATTGTATTGAGCCTTTTGACACAACATTTTTGGTATCAGCGGTGTAGTGTAAGTAGTTTGAAAACTCCTCACCTTTTATGTTAACTTATGGTGTGTGAACACTGAAACAGTCATTCCGGGTTGGCTGTCTTCATGTTGTTTCGCATTTGTTAGGTTCATAGCCGGCGACACGGTCATTTTTGTTCACCAGGCTGTAGTACTTGAAGCATCAGGTTATCTTTTCCTCTACGATAAGATAATTGCTCGAACCTGGAATGTGAGAAGTCATGCAGGTAAATAATAGAACAAGAAAAGATGTTATGTAAACCTCACACCTGCTATCCCGGAAGGGTTAGGCAGAGGTGTACATCAACACTTTGCCAGTAACATCTAAGCCTCTTGTTAAAAGGTAAGACTGTTTACCATTAATATTTATTGTTTGGACTGCTACTGGGAAATTCCCTATGGGAATACCCAATGACACTTTGCTAGACCTGGGAATCAAATCCAGGCCCACACGCTTTAATTGTATGGTCCATGACCACTAGACCCACGAAGCTGTCTGACTAAATGCTTGAATTAGTAATGAAAATATGGTAATCAATTGTTTTGAAACAGTTATCATACTTAGGGCCTCTTTCACCACCCTCAAGTAAAGTGTTGATTAGGCTAATCGCCAGTTAAAGTGACCCGTAACTTGACGTGCCAGTTTCACGACGTTTGAGTAGCACTAATCATAAGATTAACCGACCCGTAACTTACTTGCCACAGCTTCTGCCAATTAGCGTGTTTTACTCGACGATTAAGTATTGTCTGTTGTCATTTCTTGGTTAACACCAGCGATTGTTTTAAAATAAACGATCAAAAATGGATATAATTGATTTAATTGATCACCAGTTGGATGAATTAGAATATTCTTCGACGCAACGAGTAGCGAGGATTCGTGTATTTAGATTCCGTGTTTATTATTTTACGGACCTGGATGAAACTGATTTTTTCGCTAGATTTCGTCTATCGAAATATGCAGTGAACCAAGTGCATAACTTTATAAAACATAAAATAATACCTAAATCGCAAAGGTGTGTGGTATTTTTTTAATAATTCAAGTGTATTTTACATAAAAGAGATCTACATCTTATCATAACCTAAAGATAATTAAATAGTTATAACTTAAATCACACGCGTAGTATTTCCAACCAAACAGTCACAAACAATCGCACACACATGGACCTATAAAAAAAGGCCATGACCATTAAAAAAACCTTTTTTTATAGGTCCATGCGCACACACTGCACAACTGACAGCTCCAATGACGTTTGACAAATGACATTGACGTAATATTGAACGAATGTGACGTATAATTTGTTACGTTACTCACATAACCGGCAAGTTGTTACTCGGAGCTTATTTTTCGTTTGTGAAATTGACAAAAGATACTCGTAACCTTTACTTGCTGATTAACGTTAACTAAGAAGTAACTAATCAACGCTTTACTTGGAGATGGTGAACGAGGCCCTTAGATTCAGGTAATCAAACTAAGATAGGAAAGTTAATCAGATTAAAACTACTAAAACACTATTGGTTGTGGTATTGTACTATGGAAACATTCACAATTTAACTTATTTAAAGCTTTGCTTTCTATTGAAATATTGCACTGAATTTCATAGTCACAATTTGTTGAACAACGTTGATGTATTGTTAATTGTTTTATGAATCAGTTACGTTACATAACAAAGCATCATTTATGTGAAACATGTGCACCCTGGCATTGAATCTGACTCCTATGCCATAATAGGAAATAGTATGACGCTATAATTGTGTTTTTCCAATAAAATTAAGTTTATTGTGGATCAATTTTTAATCTATTTATTTATTAATTAAAGTTTAAGCTAATCAATTAGTGATGAATTATGGTCAGATGCAAATTTGATTGATAGATATTCATTAAAGAAATAATTATTGTAATATTTAATTTTATCATGTGTCATTACAATTCAAAGATTCACATCTGCCGGGTGTCCCGTGACGGACAACTTTGTTTATTTTAATGATCTTAAAACATGTTGTCCAATACAAATGTTTAGAAGTTTGTACAAAGCACTAAAGCTTGCACTTAATTGCAATTTCTCACTGGAATGTCGAGTACGAGGCATTTCTAATAAGAATTATTTCTATTGAATGACACAACAAGATTTAATACTAGTTGATACTTAGTTAATTAATTAATGAATGCAAGTAACTATCATTTGATTCATGAGATCTGTTTGTGACACATTACTGGTTCATATTTTAATAATAACATTGAACGGGTAATGACCTAATTAAAAGAAGTGATAAGATTTCTTAATATTTCATTTCCACAGGTGTCAATTTAAGGAGGCATCAACCTTGCCAGTGTGTGATGTAAAATATTGTTAACTGTAAATAGGTATCTACAGTTTTTATGTTACTAAAATTAATAAAACAATTATACTTCCCGGGTTTGATGATTCATCTTGCAGGTCATTTATTGATAATTATGCTTTCAGAGTGTCCATGTTTATTTGTTCTGCTGCCCTGGTCATTCTGTGTTGTCCTGTATGTTTGTCATTTTGATTGGATGATCACACCATTCACGTACGCAAATGTTTCCATCCAGATCGTAAGACGGGAGAAATATTTGGTCAGTGGGTCGTCTTAGGGGCGGTCAGTGTGTTCTTAACTCTTGGCGGTTGTTGCAGGGTAGTAAGCCGTTCACTCGTAGAACGCATCATGGTGACCATTTCGGCGAAAAATTCCTTTGACACGCCGTCGGCCATGGTCACAGAAGCAGTTCCTTGTTCTGGATGTCCAGCAGTGCGGGCTGAAGGGGATCGCGAGTGCGATCCCACTTCTGATGACGCGGCGGGAAACCCTCTGGAGGGACGCTGTTCCTGGGCTCCGCCATATTGTCGTCGCCTTAGATTCCTTTTCGTGGCTGATAGGTAAATGGGTAGTTGAAATCACACACATTACTTGACTCAAACACCAAACGTTTATTTACATTGCTCCATTTACAGGCACTTATAAACTTTGCGGTTTGAATCGCCCATTCGAATACATGGTTGGTCTTTTAGGAGAAGAATAGGCAAAGAAACTCCTTAAACACTGTTTTAAATCATGTTACAATTATCATTTGCACTAATAACATTAATCACATCAAAAACCACTTTCATTTACTTGAATTGCAATTATTCGCTAAGCGCGACCTACCTTGTTCTTGCTTCTAGCGTCTCAACTTTTCATCGCATGCGTCTGTAGCGGCGGAAGTACCACAAAACCAGTATAGTAATTAATGACCTAATTAGTTAAAACTAACAATCATTACTAAAATACTTCACAATTGATTCTATTAATTATTTTACAATAAAACAATACCATTATTAATGCAATGGCGTTAATGTCTAGTTAATAGGTTCATTTCTTTACAACAAAATGTTACAAAGCATTTCCGGTTGATTTAGGATTTAAAACAGACAATGGGTTTTCTATTATTGAATTACTCTACAAAATGATCTTATGACTTTTTAAGTTTATAATTACATAAAGAAACTGATTTAGTTGTAGTTTCAGATTATAAATTGAGTTATTGACCATTAAAATCGTATTCGCCGCCATCATCACAACATTGTGCGATGACGTCTCATAGACAGCCTCATTCCAAGTGTGGCAATCATTAAAATCCCAATATTCATAAAACATTAGCTTATCTTAATTTTAACTATAGTTCTAGTTAGAGACTTCTGTTTAATAAATTACTATTCGAGTTGTGGAACATTTAATTACATTCCATCTATTTAAGTGGTGGTTTTAGCAGAAAAGTCAATAGATGGCACTGTCGCACTATTGACCTTTGTAATAATTGTGCCAGCATCTCACGAGATGGAAGGTTCATCAATTTAAGCTGGTTATCAATGAGATTGAATAATTATCTTAGCCGAAAGACATTCTTGCGGCGACATATATAATAATAGAATTAATTCATAGTTTTGAGATAATTTAATGTTCATGTTGTTTGTTTTACTCATGTTTTGGTTTCCCGGGTGTACTGGGTTGTATTGACGGCACACATGTCGCTTTACTAAGGCCTGTACTCCATGAGGAACGCTATTATAATAGAAAAGGATACCATTCACTGAATGTCATGATTGTAAGCAACTATTTATATTTAGACCTACATCAATGATTGTAAGTATTTAATAGCTTAATTATTAATTTTTAAATTATGTACAGTAGATGCTAAAAATGTAAACTAAAAGTTAATACTTACATATATACAAAGACCAAATAAGACACTTTAAAAAAAATTAAATCTTTCAAGACTGTATCAACATCACCTCCCAGGGTTCCGTCATCCAAATACCATACATTGAATTTAGAATTTAGCTGTCGAATAATTGGATCAATTGCTAAACTAAAAATGACTGGCCCAAGAGGGTCACCCTGTTGGCAACCAAGAGCTGATTCCAAAAAATTGTCCTTATAAAGTAATTTTGAGGGGTTCCTGTAGCATTGATAAAGAAAACTGTAAATTTTGGGTATTTCTTTTCGAACTTCTGCTAACAGGGTTATCCCTGTTTACGGAATTAAAGGCGTTTTTAATGTCAACTTTAAGAATGACCTCACCTTTATCACTATGGAAAGTGGACAGTGCGTGTACCGCAGCCTCGCAGCCCCCTTTTGACCCGAAGCCCAGTTGTAGGGGCTGGAATTTGCTGGCCAGTGATTCACTGTAAAAGGCGCAGCAAATTTTGGCTGCGATACGACGGTATGTTGAACCTACGGCAATGGGACGAATGCCGCCATCTTTCTTGCGCAGGGCACACAGATTGGCCCCGTACAAAATGTCGATGACAGCTTTGTTCACACCGCCGGAGAGCATAAGGTTGATGAGGGCCGTCAGCTCCTTCAAAAGGGACTCACCAGCATCCCCGGCGCCTGAACAGATAAGGTCCTTCAGGTGTTGCGGGGTCAGGCCGTCGAGGCCGCCGGCGGAGCCACTTCGAAAGGAGCAGACGGCCGCACATACTTGCTGAGCTGTAATTTCCAATGTGTTAGTTTCTGGATCGGGGGGGTCAGGGAAGGTGAGGTCATTTGCCGGGGCTGGGTGTTTACTCTCCAGAGCTGTAAGGGTCTCTGGAGAGTACGGCGCAACCACATCGCTGCTAAAGATAGTCCTAGCTGCACCACTGATATCACCCTCGTTTAGTTTAGATTCTACATGTTGCAATAAACCTCTTTGAGGGAGATGTGCAGAAAATTTTGGGCCGAAATGTTACAATTGTCTTTAATTTGTGCGGTTAATGTTTTTCTATTTGCCAAATTTTTTTGCACATGTAGAATTCTAATTCTCAAAGAGACGAAGCAATGGTATGTCGACAAGAGGCTAATTGACAAAAAACACATGTTTTACACCCATATAATAACCAACACCTGGCCAACTCCTAAACAAATCAGAGACTTTGGGGACAACTGGAATAAGTTACCCCTCAGTAAGTGCTTTGATGTTCCTGATATGATTGATCCATCAGTGATCTATTCAGACAAGAGTCATTCTATGAACAGAACAGAGGTTCTAGACAGTGTTAGAAAGAATCCTAACCAGAGCATCCCGACAAAGAAAGTTCTAGAATCCTTCCTCACAAAGGAGGCAACGTCTGAACAAACCAATTCGACAGAATTGAACTGAGTACCGATATCAGTAAGGATTAAACTCCTTCCGTCAAAGACTCTTGATCCATAAGTTTTGATTATTAATGTCCCACATTTCTCTAATAGCAAGAATGCAGACACAAGAGTTTCTATTTTGTCGAACACATCTGAATCATTGCTCTCTGCATCGATAATGATTAAGTCTAGGCTTAGCCTGTGTTCCTGCTTAAGAAACAAGAAGTAATCCCAAGTCTCTTTTAGAGTTAGATCATTAGGATTTTCCCAACAAGTGTTGAAATTTACACACCGGAGGCTATGTTGTCCCAGTGCTCCTATTGCTGACGGAGGAGACGGAGCTGTGCCCCTCAGATCAACATTGCTTAGAGCTAGCAAGCTATTAAATATCACCCTTGAGGATTTTGTTGATCTTATAACATAAGAACTTATTCCTCCGGATCCATCACCAGCGCACAATGCATCTTGGTGTACAATTTTGCACTCTTTCAAGACACTTCTGATTTTGTAGTGTGTGCCGGTTGCAAACTGCAAGAGTCTCATGCCAGAGATTAATGGATTTTGGATCCGTTCAAAATGGGGGACCATGTCGGCATCTAATGTGCTGGCTGACCTGTCTGTTGTGTATCTGACTCTGAACCTGATTGATGGTATGAAGTTTTCTTTCCCCCAAATCTCCAGTGGTCTGGGATCCTCAACTTCATGTCTGTATATAAACTTACTGGCATGCCTGATTTCTTGATCTACACGCCTAACTTTCTGAAGTGATATTCCGACATTGGTACTGCAGTTCTTGGGGTCTTTTGCCTTGACAATCACATCTTTGTATTCTCTGATTTTGTCCTTTGTCTGTTTTTTGAGTGAACCTGAGTATAATAAAAGAACAAGCTTAGATGAGACGCACATCAAACTTGCAATGGCTGGGTCATTGATATCTGCAAAAATCCAAATCAAGTCATCCATACGGAGCCGATTGGCATTTGATGCTTTAAGTCAGAATCCCAGCATGGTGTCATTATGGAGATCAGATGGATTTGAGAGCCTTTTCTTAGAAGTCCCACATCGGGTACCTCCTTCATACCCCCTCTCGAACCGAGATTTGGGTGCGCTGGGCCGATCTTATATGAGGCAAATCTATCAAAAGATTTATATCACGATAGATTGGTTTAAAATCAGGTTGACAACAAGCCCCCACAGCCCCAAACCAAACTAAAATCAGCAAGTACTTACCATAATGGAGGTAGTCCGATACGTCAGCATCCCGCAGATTCTGACGTGGACGTGGTGCTGGAGGTGGTGGGCAAAATGGAGACGGTGGTGGAGTGCCCGTTTCACACTCAAAAAATCTGGAACAAATGCAGAGTTGTAATACACACATAGGTTTAGAGATAAATAGAAAAGTTTGTAAGCAACTTACAAAACCGGCGAGGGCACCATCACCGAGGGTGAAGGTGGCGCTGGCGATGATGTTGATGGCTGCGCGTCTGAACTAGATGGACATTTCAAAACAAAAGTTAATACTTGCTTGCGAGTAAGTATTACAACTAACTTACACAAGTAGAACTACTTACGCTGGCGCCGGTGTCAGTGGATGTGCCGCCGGTGCGGGGGCCATCGCCCACGACGTGCTTGGCTGCGCGTCTGAACTTGATGGACATTTCAAAACAAAAGTTAATACTTGCTTGCGAGTAAGTATTACAACTAACATACACAAGTAGAACTACTTACGGTTGCCAAGTGCGCTCCCTTCTTGGGTGCAGGGGCGTCTCCAGACCTGTCCCCCTAATGGAGTCAGTGGAGTCCATCAGAGTTACGCTAAAATTTAAAACGATTCAATTGTATATTTGTGTGTGTAGAAAAAGTGGAAAAAGAAAGGGTTAATTTTGATAAACTAACTCTTCCGCGTTGTGTGGCCCCGGTCGCTCGTGGAGGAACCCGCGGGCTCTACCACGGCCTGTTGCGCCACCTCGGTCTGCCACTACCACCGCCACCTCCACAGCCTCTGCAGCAGCTGCCCTGCCACCTCGCACACGCACACGCCCACGACGCCCGCGCGTGCGAGGTCGTCGTCTGCATGAAATAAAAAAAGCAAGCATAACATGCAAGAAAGTTTTTACGTAATCGTTATTATTATTTTTATTATAAGAATGGTGTGTCGCCTTTACATGGTAGTGGTGCCAGGGCACAATGGGCACCACCCCCTCACCCTTCCCCTGTCAAACGACACGACAAAATTTGTACCCTTTTCGCGTTTTAGCGCTATTCTAACCTCAAAACTTTGACCATGGATATCTCGGAAACCATGGGGCTCCGAGAAATGGGAGTTGTACTGGGGAGTAGCCCCCCCCCCCCCCCCTCCCCTCCCCACCCCTCCCCCTTGAAAGCGGCGGGTCTTAATGGAAATTTACTTTCTTTGATCATGGATATCTCTGAAACCATGAGGCTCCGAGAAATGGGAGTTGTACTGGGGAGTAGTCCCCCCTCCTCCCCCCTCCCCTCCCCACCCCTCCTCCTTGAAAGCGGCGGGTCTTAATGGAAATTTTAACCGAAATTCGTAAAAAAAAGAAACTTACACTGGCGATGACGTCGGCGATGAGTGTGGCGATGTCGGTGGTGACGGCCGATCCAAAGGTGATCAGGAGCGAGCCTCGGCTCCGCGTCCGCGTCCGATTCCACTTGTGAGTCCGCGTGCGCGTCCTCGTCGTGGTACGAAGTAAAATAATTAAAAACATGCCTCCTGTATACCTTTCGATGAAAGTTGTGACAGACAGACAACCAAACAAACAAAATATTTTTTTTATATACATGCACACGCACACCTACGCACACCTACTAAATTACTCCTTACTCAATGCCTAATTCCTTTGATAACTTCCTTTTTTTGAAGTCGGTTAAAATCAGGATAAAAAAAATCATATTTACATAAATGCATACATACATACACACACACACACACACATACTAAATTTTCAGTTTCAATAAGTTCAGCATCAAAATCAAAAATAAAAAACGTTAACAAAAATTATTCAATTTAAAACCATGCCGCATCCATATTTAAAAGTGGTAATCAACTATCTATCAATTTCTAGGTGATAGCGGTTATCCTTTACGGCCAACGATGATGACACCAATTCTGGATACAAGGGAGGGAACTGCTGAACACAACTACTATTAAGTTCATGTGTCAGCACGCAACACAGTGGAACATTGCATAGGACTACTGAAAGCTCGATTCAGGTTAAATATTATAATAAATACCTATAGTCATATTATTTGTTGATAATATGATGATGTCCTGTCTAGAGTAATAATAAAAGTTATCTGTTCCCTTGCTGCTAACAAACATCTGAAATGTTTGTTAGCAGCAAGGGCATTACATTATAACCCCATCACTGCTGGGAAAATAGTAAACGCATGTTGCGTCCTCCATAATATTGCCAACCACAGCAGGCTACCCAACATAGTGCTCACGAGCGAGGAAGAAGAAATGGAGAACCAGCTACAACACCAGGCAAGTATTTTCTACTTAATTGAAAATAAAAAACTAGATGATTCCAATATTATATATTTTAAACACAGTTACAAATTAACTACCTACTTAATAAATCTAAAAAAAAAACAGTATGTTTTTTTAGAAAAATTAACAATAAATGAAACAAAATCAACAACAAATGAAACAAAAATCACCAAATTTAAAACAAAAAAAAATCAAATTCTCATAATTATCAGTAGGTATCATTGGTAAAATCAGTCCTCTCAGTATTTTTTTTTTAACATAATAGTCAACAAAGTTAAATGCAACAATCAAATTCTCTTTTTAAATAAAAAAAATCAACAAAGCTATAAACAAAATAAATCAAATTCTCTAAATTATCAGTATCAACAGCTATCCATTGGTAAAATCAATCTTCTCAGTTACACATTAAATTAACACTATAATTCTAAGGGCAGATTTTACAATCGACAGATAAAATGGAATAAAATTGACGTCTGACAGATTTGGTATAATAGATAATAATAATAGATAATAAAATACTAGACCTAAGTCTGTATATTGCTCTTTTTGATAGTAGATATTTTTAATTGTACAGTAAAAAAGAAGCCTGATTGGGACCAGAAAATATCTCTCTTTCCTGAAGGACTAAAACAATGACTAATCAACTCTTTATGAAGGATTTCTAATTGATCATGCCTAGTTGTTGGCAAAATAGTGGTGAGTGCTAATTCATTCTTAATAACTGATCCCTCAAAAGAATCCAATACATGAAGATCGAGACATCCCTCTTCCTCTTGTGATATTGGTACCCATGTCCTTAAGAATTGGCTGGGTGGTAAGTACATATATCGTTCATGAGGATGTTCAATGGGAACATACCCCTGATAAGTTCTGATAAATTCTGTCTTAAAAAGGGAGGCTCTTCTATGGGTATAAACTTTCTGGGGATCCCAAATTGAACAAGTCGATTCTGAATCTTCTGTCGTGTAAGTCGGATGATAAATTTGATTCAAAGGCATGTTCGTCATTACTTGATCATCTAGATTAGAGAATACTCTTTTTGGTAATACAGGAACTTCAGAGATAATTGAAGGTTTTCCTCCAAGTACAGGACATTGATAGGTGACCATAGAGTCCCAATACATATACCCATACCAGGTGTTATTGGTTTTTGGAAGATCAACGACCTGTATAATCACCTTTGTCCATCTTGGGAGAAAAGGAAAATCGTCTTTGTTGATATAGGGGTCAGCAGATTGTGGTGGTTGATTTGATGGATGTCCGATCTGCGGTGTTTCTGGGTAGTGGGTGAAATGAGTGGCTGAGAGTTTGCATCCTAATAGGATTGAACTCAGGAATATAAGTCCTATCCCTATTATTATGAGTGGTCTGGATCGGGGGTGATGAGCGGTTCCTGGGATGATTGTGGGGTCTTTGATTGGCATTGTTATGGGAAGTAGAGTCATCGTATGCTTGATGATAGTATTGAATCTTGTTTTGGTTTTTTATTAAGTTAAAGATCATACAGATTTGTGGTTCCTTGTATTCTTAAGATAGCTTAAATAAAATAAAAACAATAGAAATAAAATAGATAGAAATTATGAACCTTGATTTATTCATAATTTGGAGGTGCAGAAGGGGCGGATATTGCCAGGGTCATAACATGGTTGATCTCTTCATGATGGTCGACTATGGTCGTAAGAGCTGAAGTCTTATGATTTAGATGTTTGGCAAGTAGATATTCTACAGTTTGAGAGTGAGTTTTGTCTCCATTGGTGAACCATTTGTGTAGTTCTTTCATTTGTTTCTGCTGTTTTTGGGTAGGAAATGTAAATAAATAATGTCCTGAGCTCCTCAACTTGGGCCGAAGATGATGGGCCCCTGGATAAATGTGAATGTCATAGGTTAAGATAGTGACTAACAATGTATCATCAGAACCCTGTAGTTCCCAAGTTCTTGTTCCTATGGCTGTGAAGGGTTTCTCTTCTTGGGGAACAACGGATCCCTCTGAGAATGCTTTTATTGAGAGGTTTGAGACTACCATCTCTGAGATATTTTCAGCGAACTGATGTACGGATGTCATTCCTGCCAGGTAGCTTGTGATTCCTGTCCATAGGTATGGAACTGCAGCGGACATTTCGGGTCGTCCCACTAGGATGTCGTGAGATAGCGCTAAAATGATTAAAGATAGGTAATCTTGGATCAATTTGGTCCCAATCTTTCCTTCTATTCTCAGTTGTAAGGATATATCAAAAATGGCAGGAACTCTAGGAGACTCTGATGGAAGTATGGATGGATTATTTTTGTTTTTCTTCTTTTCGGATCCCTTTTTAAGAACCTGCATGAGGGATGTCATGTCGCCCTTAGTAATCTAATCAAACTATCATTTTAAGTAATCTAATCAGTCTTCGTAGACCACATACATACGCTGCGGCAAGTTATACAGAAGACCGAAGAGTATAACCTGCCTCTCTGTTTAGCGTTTGTGGACTACGAGAAAGCCTTCGATTCGATCGAGACTTGGGCTGTACTGCAGTCTCTCCAACGGTGCCAAATCGACTACCGGTACATCGAGGTGTTGAAGAGTTTGTACAAAAACGCCACCATGTCAGTCCGACTTCAGAACCAGACCACGGAACCTATCCTTCTGCAGCGCGGTGTGAGACAGGGAGACGTCATATCTCCGAAACTGTTCACCGCTGCATTGGAGGATGTCTTCAAGGTTCTGGATTGGAAAGGACTTGGCATCAATGTCAACGGCGAGTACATCACTCACCTTCGGTTTGCCGACGATATAGTGGTCATGGCTGAGACCATGGAAGACCTCAGTAAAATGCTCGATGACCTCAGTAGAGCTTCCGAAAGAGTGGGTCTTAAAATAAACATGGACAAAACCAAGGTTATGTCGAATGTTCATGTAACACCCACTCCTATCAAGATCGGAGACTCTACGCTCGAAGTTGTGGACGATTATGTCTACCTGGGACAAACGGTCCAGTTGGGTAGATCTAACTTCGAGAAAGAGGTCAATCGTCGAATCCGACTCGGCTGGGCAGCGTTCGGGAAGCTGCGCAGTATCTTCTCGTCCAACTGTCCAGTGTCTCAAGACGAAAGTCTATGACCAGTGTGTGTTGCCAGTGATTACATACGGGACCGAAACGTGGTCGCTCACAATGGGCCTTATCAGAAAGCTCAAAGTCACCCAAAGGGCAATGGAGAGGGCTATGCTCGGAGTTTCCTTGCGTGATCGAATCAGAAATGAGGACATCCGCATGAGAACCAAGGTTACCGACGTAGCCCGAAGAATCGCCAGACTTAAGTGGCAATGGGCAGGGCACATTGCTCGCAGAACGGATGGCCGATGGGGCCGAAAAGTTCTGGAATGGCGACCGCGAACCGGAAGACGTTGCGTTGCGCGGCCTCCCACTAGGTGGACCTCAGACCTGGTCAAGGTTGCAGGAACCCGCTGGATGAGAGACGCACGGGACCGGTCAATGTGGCGACGCCTGGGGGAGGCCTATGTCCAGCAGTGGACGTCTTTTGGCTGAAATGATGAATCAGTCTTTAAAACACAGGTTGCAGATCAGATGAGAACCATGGAGAATCCGGGGAACCGTCGTGTCAACCCAGAACTGCAATGAGGCCGAGCACTTCAGCAGTCGCTTATTTCAAGGCTGTGGCAACAACAAATTAAAAAAAAAAAGATAAAAAAGTTTTACAATTTATTTTTGTTTTTGTAATATTCATTATAATAACAGCCAAAAGCCCACCCCCGAGGCATACCCTATCCATTATAAAAATAATTTTGTGTAACAAACATACCTACAAAAAAAAAACATAACTGTCGAACCTCCTTTTTCTGAAGTCGGTTAAAAATCAACAAGTAAATGTAAGTCAAATTTTAATACGTACACTAGCTTGTGGGGGGGTTTTGAAGCACAATTACTATTGGCTCTCTTAGCCTCTCAGTAGCCTCTGCACTTTTTCCAATGCCTCCAGCCTCGCAGCCGCCTCTTGCGTAGTATCATACCCTGTGAGATTATTTTTAAATTTTACAGAATATTGGAGGCTACTAGAATTTGGGACAGGCTAATTAATTAAATAGGAATAACTTTGATACCCACCGCTGCTGTTGACTAGCCGAGGACTTCTCTGTACGCGGCGTCGGCGTCGCCGCGGTGCTGGAGGCACAGTCTGTCGCGGTGTTGGAGGCATAGTCTGCCGCGGTGCTGGGGAATCAGTCTGCCGCGGTGCAGGAGTAGTGGTAGGTGGGCTGGGTTCTGGCGTCCTGTGATCCTCCGGTACTGCCCACTCCAGCACTGCATCTGACTCTGTTGTATTATCCGCATCTAGCTGTAAAGTGAAAGAAAATAGTACCATTTCAAATGAAATAAATAAAAGTAAGAAGTTGGGGTTAAAATCTAATTTGAATATAAACAGAAAACTCACTATGTGCACCACCTCCACCTTCCTCTAGAATTTGACTGTTTTCCTGTGTAATTAAAATCCATACATTATTCATATGGCTAGCTATTATTAAATTAAAACAAAAAATAATAATAGTTTAAAACCATTTAATATTCATTTGTAAATAAGGGGAAAAGACAGATTGAAAGATCATATTCATTAATCTTGCCATTCTATTTCTCAAATAAATTTAAAAAAGAAAACTTACAGCTACGGGAATCTGCTCCACCTCCGCTAAAGCTCGACTGTTTTGCTGTAAAGTGGAAAACCAAATTATTGTGTGAGGTATTTGTATGCCTTCTAACTCATTGATCTTAAATAATGATCTCATTCCAATGCGGAATAAGTTTTTGAATTCACATCAAGGGCAGGGAAGCGGAACGCACACATCACAGCATGTCGTCAGTGCTGCTGGGTACCCACCGTTAACCATGCCCGGTACCCAGAAAAACCATTACATGTCCCATGACTATTCAATTTTGCAAATTTAAGTTATAAAACTCACAGACTGACACGACGAGAGGATTATGGCGGACCCCTGGCAAAGGTTCACCTACGTCGCGTCCAAGTATTTGGTAAAGCCTTTCTTGTAGTGGAGTAATTTTTTTATGTCTCGAGGTTGAGGGTCCCCCTCCTATAAGCAAATACCCTATATGTACCCACCTGTAGCTGACATTTCCGCTTTTTCCATTTTATTTTTTTTTAACAATTTCGACTTATACTCATTGTAGTACTGAAAAAGGTAGAAAAAAAATAATGTAGGTTTATGTCCATCTAAAAAATATGCATCAACAAGAATATCTCATTCTCATCACCAGTCTCCATTGATCCGGCGTTTTTTGGACACAGTTCACCGAGACACTGTTTAGTACATAGGAGCATTGCTCCCAAAGCCGCCTGGCTTGACTGCGCCCTTCCTTGCTCCTGTTGCAATACCCAAGAGCCAACTCTGTGTTGGACTCCAAAAAATCGATTAGAGCTGTGAGCTGGTTAATGCTCACACTTCCCATGTTGCCGACCCTGAAATGTTGGAGTGGAAGTTCTTAACATAACTCAAAACTTACTGTGAAAATATAATATTTCCATTGCACTTTAGAACACCGAACATAAATTCATACGTTTTTTAATTATTTTATCAACAACAATTGGGACTTTTTCACTTACCTCACCTTCCTCGTTTTAAATATGATAGTCCGGAACTACTCTCTAAGTTATTATATATAAATTGTGTTAAATGATGGTGAGGAATGATTTGAAAATAAAATTAAAATTTTAAGAAAACAGCCGCTGCAAGTTTTTTGACAGTTGTTTGTTTTTTTTTTTCAGAAAGGCAGACTAAAAATTGTCGTGATAAAAATGTTTTTTTTTTTACAATAAACGCATGTTTTTTGTGAAATTTGTTGTTTTTGATAACAAAACATTTTTATATTATTATAAAAACCTGCTTTATAAAGATTAAAAAAAAAGAGATATTTGATAAAAATAGGATTACAAAAAGTGGTAGGTTTGGTGTCGCATGGTAGGTTTTTGTTAGCAACACTGAAAACTATTGTACTGCCACACAATAGACATACCATCGACACACTACTGAGACTCAACTGAAACGCTATTGAAGTTTTTGCAGAATGCCTTTGCAACAGTGGCATTATAATATCTGTAGTGTGTCGATAGTGTCAATGGCGTGTTGCTTAACTTATGAGCCCCAGTAAACATAATGAATAAACCCTTATTCACTGCCAGCATGAACAATAATATAGCGTTTAACTTTTGAAACATTGTGCTTTACTCCACTTACATTAATCGATTGCCAGCACTTTTTTAATTTATACGATTGGTGAACGTAGCTTTTATCGACGTAAACTATGGGCTTTCAAAGCTTTTCAGGCAAACTATTGATGATGTTGTGAATGAAAGGCTGTTGTAATCACAGATACAGGAGGGCAGTTGGAGATGCCTTTTTTTATGATATACAAATTTGTCTCATCCACAATTTTTACTAATATTTCTTCATTTAGAAATTGTGAAAAAAAATTAAATGACCTCTCGCGTCCGGCCCTGGTGCAAGCCATGGTCCGGGGCGAGAATTGGGACGCCACCGCCTCCTTCTGCGAAGCCGTGATGCTAGGGATGTAGATGGCGGAACGTGAGAGGGAGAGAACCTCTCGTCCCAGCCGCCGCGGGAGGCGGTCCGGGCGTCGGGGGCCACGTGATGACTTCTGGCCACCGGCGACGCGGGCCTGTGGACGGTGAGTCATTTGATGATTTTCCACAAAAACCGAAAAAAAAAAAGTTGGGCTAATTCTGTGGAAAGGCGTGTATTTGCCTATAAAACGTATTCTTCACTAAATTCCCAATTGCGTTTTTTCCATACAAGCTCCCTACTTTTTTACCTCTAGGCCGCTCCACCAGTGGTACCTGATAGTAGTCTTCTTCAATTGCTAAATCGGGATCTGCATCGTTTTGATCTACTTCCTCTGCATTTTCTAAATCCTGTACATCAGATCTTGTACATCAGGGTCTAAATCTAGTTCAGTTTCGTTGCCTATACACTCCTCATTTATATCTCCATTTTCGAAAACTGATATAATATTTTGAATATCTCGTTCTTCTAACCGCTTAGCCTAAAAAGCAACTCAAAATAAGCTAAAAGCCCAAACAAAAGCAAATAATACACATAATATGCAACAAACGCATGATGTAGACATACGACGATTCTTTTTCGTTGTTTCGTCAGTACATTCTGTTTTTTGTACATATTTATCGGTGTATGTGTACATATTTTCAGGCCCGTCTGGACATACAGCATTTCGCACTTTAATTATAATGTCCTGCATCTTTTGAATTATAATGTCCTACTGCTGCAAAACATCTCGCTTCGTAGGTGCCTCTTCGTGTATAATTTACTCTTTTTCCTGCAAGAAATTTGGCAACAATTGCATTACATTGTTCTACAGGATTATTTGTTTCCTTCAACTATAAACTTTCAGCATTTTGAAGCAGCCACCCAAGATTTTCATAAATGTCGTTCAACATAATTTCAGCTGTGGAACTAGATTTTCTTTTATTTTTTTCTTGCAATAATATGGTTTGCAACTATCATGCCAACCAAACTCGTGGCATGGCCCATTTCGTAAATCTTCTTTGAGGATTAAAAGCTTCTCTGCTGTTGGAACCTCAAGTTGTCTTGCGTGTGCAACAGCGCCAGTTACTGCATTATATTATAAGCGCCGTATTCTATCTAAAAGAACTTTCCTATTACCAACAAGGACATAACCAACTTTATTTTTAGTTTTTTTCGATCTTCCTAAGTTTATTCGAATAATTCCGAAGTAGATGGTTGGCTCACTTTATTTTCCTAATGTGAACGTCGGGACCATAAATCAAAGAGTCTGAGGGCGTTCGTTACGCTACTACGATATACCGTGCATTTCCACGCTGACTTTAAAACCGTCAACAATGGACGATGTCTCCATTTCGGTAGATGGACCAGACCAATTTTTTAAAACATTCATGCGTTCATATTGGGTTTTTTTTATTCTTACCTAACGCGCAAATGCAATAGTACGAATTTTTGACTCCAATATACAGGGTGTCCCGTAAATAATGGATCAAACGTAACGGGTAGGTAGCTTACCTCATTTCCAACAACTAATTTGAACAGTAAAAAAAAAACCCATAAGGTAACCAAGATATTTTTTTTTTTCGATTTTTACTATTTTCTGTACCAGCATTCAGTGTTTTTAATGCTGTTGCTGCAAATGGTATCATATTTAGGTGTGATTTTTGTCATACATTTCTGAATAGTTTACTAGTGTTATAAGATACCATTTTTTTAAATAACATTTTATTTGCCTTAGAAAAAAAATCTTGAATTGAAAAGTTTTGTTTTTACGATGAAAAGACCAGAATTGGAAAAATTCTCCTGTAAAAAAAATGTATGACATCAAAGTGTACCATTATTTTAAAAACTTGTAAAATTACTAAGGTTTGCAAATTGGTATAAAACTTACGTCTAGTCCTTGCGGTTACAAAGATATTGCTACTCGTATGAATGTTATATCTCAGCGTTAGGTATCTCAGCGTATGAAAAAACTTAGGAGGTTAAATTAAAAAAAAAATACAAATAAATCGTTTATTTTGTTTTTACAGTAAATGTTCAAACTGACGTCCCCCTACGAGAATGCAAAGTCTGCACCTCCTAATAAAGGAAGCTCTTATCCGACGGACAAAATGGCTGTTGTTTATTTCTGATACAGCAGATTGGATGCGCTGACGTAATTCTTCTTCCGACGTTATTCGTTGTTTGTAAACTTTGTCTTTTAAACATC
Organism: Diarsia dahlii; assembly: GCA_949775195.1. Taxonomy (NCBI): domain Eukaryota; kingdom Metazoa; phylum Arthropoda; class Insecta; order Lepidoptera; family Noctuidae; genus Diarsia; species Diarsia dahlii. The sequence goes on along the minus strand of OX459197.1, from coordinate 19,565,741 downwards.
CCCAATAAAAAAAATCTAAGGGATTTAAATCCGGAGATCGCGGAGGCCACAAAATTGGTCCTAATCGGCCGATCCATCTGTCAGGGTAAGTTTCATTGAGTTGCGCCCTTACTGCCGTCGCATAGTGAGCGGGGCATCCATCATTTTGTAACCACATTGCTTGCCGCACGTCTTCTGGAATATTTTCTAATAACGTTGGCAACTCATTCCTTAAAAAATGCAGATAGTATTCGGCGTTTAGAGTTGCTGGTAGTTCAAAGGGCCCTATTATTTGCCCATTTATTATTCCTGCCCATAAATTTATTTTAAATTGATGTTGGCTCCTGTCCTCTCGCATCAAATGTGGGTTTACCAGCTGCCAACTGTGCAAATTATGCAAATTGAGATATCCATCTCGCCGGCATGAAGACTCGTCACTCCATAAAATTTTATTAAAAAACTGTGGGTCCGCCCGTATCATTCTAAGCATCCTTTGGCAAAATGCTACTCTTTGCGGGTAATCACGTGACGTCAGCGTTTGAACACGTTGCACGTGATATGGGTGCAACCGGTGCCTTTTTAGAACTCGATGTACCGTCGATCTTGGAATACCTGTGCGTTGCGCTATGACGCGAATTGAGACCGACGAATCTTCCTCGATTTCTCGAATAATAATTTCGTCATTGACTTGTGACGGTCGCCCTTCACTGGCACCCCCAACTCCGGTGCCAAGAATTCTTCCCTCAAGAAGCGCGTTATGCACTCTAATGAATACGCGATAGTCGGGATGTCGATCCCGGTTCGGGTATCTTTCACGATACAATCTTGCGGCCGCCCTGGCATTACCTCTTGCTTCTCCGTAGATAAAATGCATTTCGGCATACTCCCGTGGCGTGTACTCGTAACGAGGCATCGTACTACTGCACACACGTACAACCACACACAAACGATTGTTTTCGAAGTCCGTAGGATTGCCAAGTCATTAATCCAAAACACAAACAGTTCCAAATCGTTAGGCAAAGCAAAGTCCAAATACACCGCACAAGTTTAATTTTAAGGAACACAACAGTTAGGCACAGCAGGAGCGAAAGTAGTTTGACGTACGTATCAACTCGAAGAGAGATTCGTGTCAACTAAACAAATAAAATCAAGCAACATTACCAAAAATACAAAAGCGGCGCTATCTATCCCTTTCACACTGAGTGAGGTGCAACTCCGCAGGTAGCGGTCCCAAATGCCGAACAGATGACGTCATCGGCTCGGAATTACGCTACACGCTTAACCACATGCTTAGATTACAAGCATAAGCCATTACGAGAAAGAAAAGTTAGATTGTACCATTTTAATTTCTGTTCTGTCTTCTTCATCACATTCATACGAGTAGGCTTTGTAACCGCAAGGACTAGACGTAAGTTTTATACCAATTTGCAAACCTTAGTAATTTTACAAGTTTTTAAAATAATGGTACACTTTGATGTCATACATTTTTTTTACAGGAGAATTTTTCCAATTCTGGTCTTTTCATCGTAAAAACAAAACTTTTCAATTCAAGATTTTTTTTCTAAGGCAAATAAAATGTTATTTAAAAAAATGGTATCTTATAACACTAGTAAACTATTCAGAAATGTATGACAAAAATCACACCTAAATATGATACCATTTGCAGCAACAGCATTAAAAACCAAATTCGCTCAATCAAAGCTTTTAACCACATTGTATTGAACGAACATCCCTCAATCGATTTGTTTACAAGCAGCTTGGCGTCAATAAGTACTGCCTTAACTAAAAGATGCATCACTGCCGATGAATTTCAGTAGCGTGTGCGCCTGCTTTCCTGCCTAAGCAGGTGCCTAATTTTATATTCTTAGTTTTTATTATAATTATAAGTATACTAAGGTTAGCCGTTTAAATTAAGCTTAGTTAATTTATATTTTGTTTTTTTTTAATTCTAAGTGTATGTGTGTAATAGTTCTTGCAACATTACTTTACTGCCAACTGTGGAGGCTTGTAAATGGCTTGTCGTTGAACAATTCACTATTTATTTTTGTATTGTTAGCTGTAAGCCCCCCAAATAAAATAAAATAAAATAAAATAAAAATAAAACACTGAATGCTGGTACAGAAAATAGTAAAAATCGAAAAAAAAAATTATCTTGGTTACCTTATGGGTTTTTTTTTACTGTTCAAATTAGTTGTTGGAAATGAGGTAAGCTACCTACCCGTTACGTTTGATCCATTATTTACGGGACACCCTGTATAAAACCTTTTTCGTTCTATGCCCTATAATGCAACCCACACCAGACAAAGAGTTAACATATTTTGTTCCATTGCTCAGCTTAGCCCGTGAGCCGTCTGTCATAACGGTGATACAAGGTCCTTGACTATCGACTTCGTGATTTTCAAAAGCGAGACACCTTTCATCCGCACCTGCTTCTAACATAAACTGCAATGCTATATCTTTTTGTATCGTGGAAAGCTTTTTATTTTTTTTAACATAATACTTTTCACTCATATTTGGCATGTTTATTTATTCTTGCGCATATTTCGTCAAGCTGAGCCCATCCGTTACCAGTTTGTAAAACACCTTCTATTATATTTAAATTAATTGGATTTTCTTTAGATCCTTGATAGTATCTTTGAGATCTATTTTTTCTATTTTATTGCACAACCTGCATTCAAAATAAAATTCTGAATAAAATCCAGTTCTTTGCTCTTTTATAAAATTGAAGAAAAGAAAATTACATTGAAATGGATGATGCGAAATATTTTTAATTTTCTCGAAGAGATATGCGATACCAACTATTCTACACTCGGCAACACAAAAATCGCACCTCTTTAAAAATTCCCTTCAAAGTCATTTTAACCCTATTAATCAATGATAGGCATATGACTATATGGTATCATTGGAAAGGCAATTTATTTAAATTTCAGAATAAATCAATGGATTTGGTTTTTTGTTTACCAGGGAATAAAAAAAGCAAGCTAATGCAAAAAGTCCTTAAAAACAACTCAAAACCTAGTGTTACCCCCCCTAGCCCTGGTGACTGCTTCCATGCGTTCTCTCATGGTGTAGCCTCCACCCGTCTGATTCCCCACCCTGATAGGGGGTATGAATAAAAGACGAGTGTCCACTATTGATCTTATAATTTAACAAAAAAATAACGTTACAAGTAACGAAAAAAATAACGTAAACGTTATAACGTTAAAAACTAAAATAACTAAATTGTTATAATGAGCAAAACAACCCGGTTAGACTTAAGTCGGAGGCACACGAAATTTGTAAGGTCGTAGGTTATTATTTTGTCTGTCGTCACTACTGCGGGGAAAAACACCTCCCTGTAGCTGCAGTCGAGTCCCCGCAGCTGGCCGAGGATGGAAGGTGGCCGACGAGCTGAGCAGCGCGGTACGGTGATGTCGCACGTAGGTTGATGGAGATGGCGCGGGCGACCGCCGCCGAACCTTCTCGTAGGCACGGGCGGGTGGCCCGGTGAGTCAGCGTCCCGGTGCGTAATAGCACGGGGCGTGGAACCGTTGCGTGAATCCGCAACGCAAAATGAAGGGCAGGAAGACCCGCAGTGCGGAGTCTCTCTTGTAAGCCTCAGCGTAGATCCTGGAACCACCGTACCAGCTTGTTACTATCCGGCCAGAAATCCTCCGTGCTGGAACACCGCCCACGACCACAGGGAGACATGCTTTTTGTGAAAAATATCATATATTTAATGACTGCCAAAACGGTTTCCGAAACAACCGCTCCACTACTTTGGCCGTTTACAAATTTATTCAAAAAGCCCTTGATATTATAAATGATAAAAAGTACGCGATCGGACTTTTGCTTGATATGACGAAGGCATATGATAAAGTACAATTCGAAATATTATTAAATAAAATATATAGAATAGGACTCCGCGGCAAATGTTACGACTGGTTCGTATCTTATTTGAAAAATAGGGAACAAGTAGTTGAAATCGAACATTACAACAACAATACAAATGAAATAGAATTAATCAGATCCCACAACAAACAAATCACCGCCTCAATCCCGCAAGGAAGCGTAATGGGGTGTTTCTTATTTCTAGTTTATGTAAACGATCTTCCAAATAATATAAATGAGCCATGTGTCCTGTTTGCGGATGACATATCTATACTTACCTCGTGTGAAAATAACAACAACTTAAATGATAAATTAAACTCTATATTAGATTCTACAATAAATTGGATGACTGAACACAATCTAGAAATAAATTTCAACAAAACTAAAATAATTTCATTTCACCCTCGTCAAAAAAACCCGATAGATATTAACTTTAGCTTCAATAATAATAAATTAGATGTAGTTGACAAATTCACCCTACTAGGCTTAGATATTGATACAAACATAAATTGGAAGTCTCACGTTAAGAAAGTACGAGCAAAAATTTCAAAATTTTCATACGCCCTCCGCGAGATCAAAAAAACCACAGACCTAAAAACAGCATTAGTAACGTACTACGCTTACGCCCACGCATGGCTAAAATATGGTATCATCTTATGGGGCAACAGTACTGACGCGCCCACGCTATTTACCCTACAAAAAAAACTTATTAGGATTTTAGTAAATATTGAAGTCACCGATAGCTGTAAACCCCACTTTCAGGAACTAAAGATCTTGCCCCTACCATGTCTGTTTATACTTGAAGTCTGTAAGTTTGTACGTAAGTACCCTGATTACTTCACAAAAAGAGAGGACATACAGACAAAAATTACTCTAAGGCACAAAAATAGGCTAAACTTGCCAATATCGCGACTAAAAATGCACTCCGATAGTACCTTTGTCATGTCCATAAAAATTTATAATAAGTTACCTGCTATAATTAAGAATTTAGATAAATATAACATATTTATTAATAAATTAAAAATATTCCTTGAAAGCAAATGCTACTATAGTATAGGCGAATACTTTAATGATAAATTAGAAATATAAAATAAATAACTTACCCCTGTAGGATAATAATTAATTAGTTACTTGTATAATAAATAATGATAATTCAATTACTCATAATAATTAACTTAATGACTTACATAATTAATAAAAATAAATAATAAATAAATAACGTACATCATATAGAATAAAAATAATAATAAATATATGAAACTATAATTGATATTTATTTTTAAAGTAATTGGTTACAATGTTGCTAAATAAATACATGTATATTATTAAACGCCGAGCGTTCTTCCTCCTCTCTACTACTTTTATCTGTGCTGTGCCCGACAGGGTCCATAATTGAAACTGATGTAACTGTTTCCCTAATATCCTGTATACATTATGGTACGCAATAAAGAATTGAGAATTGAGAATTGAGAATTGACATTGCCCAACCAGTGGTAGCAGTATTGTCGTGGTGGTGGTGACCAGAACGGAGTTTACATTTACAGGCAGAATCAGCAAATACATAAAAACAGTTAAAAACAATAATTGGGAAACGATTACGTTACCAATTGAAAAAGAATAAAATTAATATCAAAATATGTGGGTGACAGAATATTTAATGGCATGATCCCAGTTCAGCAATATAGCAAGCGATTTTAATAGTGCTAATTTAATACAATGGAATAAGCCGCTGCCAATGATTAATCATGTAATGACGAAAACACAGTATAAAAACATTATAAGGGTCAGCTGGCAAGAATGCATGATTAGTTGCGTGATTTTGTGTGCTACTTAAAACTTACCCTCAATCGGGATCTACACTGTTCACAACTTAATTAAATTTGCACTCTTGAACAAGGGGTTGCAATCCCCGAGAGAACTTTCAAAATTATTTATCTATTAAAATAAATTGTCGTGTCCGCTAGGGCGCTGGACACGACACGAAGTAAGTACGTGTGTTCTCTCGGAACGGTTTAATGACCACTGTTCGCTTGGCGTCTACATGTCGCACGTCGCACGGCACGTAGGCCAGGCGCGGCACCCCGCGCGCCACACCTGCCCCCGCGCATTCCAGCCGCGATCGTTCTAGAATAAACTTCTATCTTACACTATTTGTCTTTGATCGACGTAACGTTCCGTTACAATGGACCTAATTAATGTGACAACAGTCTTGTGGAATGTTGTCCCATTCTGCAACGACGGCATCTTGGAGAGTTGTAGGGGCAGGATCACGTGCCCGTACTCGCCGTTTCAGTTCATTCCAAAGGTGCTCAATAGGGTTCAGGTCTGGACTTCGCGCCGGCCAGTGCATAACAGGGATTCCAACTTCTTGCAGGTAGTCTCTTACAATTAAAGCGGCGTGACAGCGGGCGTTATAGTATCTACATTAACGTGAACCCACTGCCAACAACCCCGCATATGGGACAACCTGCTCCTCTAAGATCTCTGTTTTGTGCCGAGCAGCAGTCAGCGACCCTTGCCCGCGAGCACTTCCAGTCCGAGAAACACACACAAGGTTCGTTTTGCCGTCGATTGACATGCCGGCCCCAGAACATGCACGAGCCATCCCCGTATTCCACTGTCTCTTGAATACAGGCTTGTGCGAATCGTTCCCCTTGCCTCCTATACACTCTACGACGCCTGTCGTTGCAGAAAAGACTCATCCGAGAAGAGCACAGCCCACCATTGGTCTATTGTCCAATCAATATGACCATGTGGTCACGGGCAAATTGCAACCGGTCTCTCCTATGCTGTGCAGTCAATTTTGGCCCTGTAACAGCCCTATGAGCTGCAATTTTCTTCTCCTACAGTCTTCTAATCGTGGAGACGCTTACAGAAGTTCTGCGAGCTGATCGCAGTTGTTATTGCAGCTCAACAGCATTGGTGAACCGATTACGTAAAGACGTCGAAACAATGAAGCGATCGTCTCTTTCGGATGTGCACCGTTGTCTTCCAGATCCACGTCATCGGATATAGCCACCAGTCTTTTGGAAGCGTTGGAACACTCGTCGAACGGCAAAACGACTCAAGTTCAGTTGCCCAGCAACATCACATTGCCGCATCCCTGATTGCAGTAGTGCAATGACTTGACCGGCTTCATCTGCAGTGGTATCCATCTTCTGGGGTATTTTTCTTGATGTAGCTGTTCACGTATGTTCACTTCAAAGGTTGAATAGCGAATGACCCACATTTCAGGAACATGTCAGATCCGCCTGCGTGACCGGTGTGATCCTGTAAACACATTATTTTATCAGAACGGCCAACGACATACGGTTATGAAATTGCTTTTAAATACTGATGATACTTACCAAATCCGGTGTGTTACGCGCAAAAGCAACGTCGGGCTCTATGATATTCGCTGTGATCCCGAATTATCGGAACTCATTATATTGCAAGGTCCCACATTTTTCATTTTGTCGTCAGGCACAACAATTAAGGGTGGTGTTGGTGGAGAAGTCGACACCTCATCCGCTTGAGCAGACGTGGACGGAAGTAGCGCAGGACATAGCACCACATCTGCTTGAGTAGACGTAGACGGAAGTGGCGCAGGATCTATGTGCCCCACTTCTACCTGAGCAGACGTGGAGGGAAGTGGCGCGGCCACCATTTCGCATGGCTCCCGCTCAGGCGATTGTTTTCTATAAAAATAAGTGAAAGTTAGTCAAAGTAAATTTTAATGTGGTTTTTCAGTAATTAAGTTATAATTAAAATTAATGATTGTATACATACTGCATCCGCACCTTCCGGGGAGGCTCATCCGGAAGGAGGACGCTTTCGAGCTCCTTCACTCGCTACCTCTCCAGAAGCTCTTTCTTGGTACTTGCCGACAAGCCCGCCATATGTCTCGTGAGTTACTTGTCGAGCGACGCTTATGTTCTGAAGCGTATCACTACAAAAATATTAAAACGTTATCGGTCACTCAAGTGCCAAGCAGTTGAATGCTGCGTATCATGTGATTCGTTTCGTTGAATCTATTAAAAATATACACGTAATTGATTTGTTGTTTAGAACTAAATATTCGAGTAACCCTTTATTATATTTAAGATACTTAGGGTTGCCCCCTCCCCCTCAAAGATATTTAAGAAGGATAGTAGTCTTCCCCCTCCGAACTCCTGTGTCAATTTCGCTTCGGATTTTCTTTACCTCTAGGCCCTCCCCTGGGCATAGTCTTTTGTCCCTGTTGTGACGTTGGTAGATGTCAACATTAAATACTAGATGTAGATTTGAAAATAAAACTAATAAATAGGGTAAAATTAGTTATATTAAAAAAAACTAGAAAAGAACCGGGTCGCGGGTACGTCAATTTCGCTGAGTTGATTCGGAGCGTTTTTAAAAAGGTAACCACTTCCCTGGCAGCTGTAGTGGTTGTCCGGAGCAGTTGTGGTAGTTGATGACGTCACGGACTGGCAGTTACAATAATGTCGGCTTCAGGGACGTAGGCAGCAGGCGACATTAAAATTTAGGGCTCGAGCGTAGTCTCGTACCGGGACCCTGGAATTCCGGGAAATTGGACATTTTAGAAAAAGTCCGATTTCGTGAATGTGACTGCAACATCGATTCTCGACCCGGAACCGAAAGCGTCGATTTGGCGGAGTGGAACCAAAGCATGAAATAGTGATAAATGATGTTGCGATCACAAGCAAAATCAGCTAATAAATTTACATAAAATAACCGTTACACGGTTCAAAGTACAAAGCGCAGAAAAAAACATTTGACCGACACATAAAAGTATGGGTCGCCCAATATGTAATAATATAGATGTGAATAAATGACACATAGCACAGAAGCATTAATAAATAAATGAAATGAAAACATATAAAATCAAATGTTCAACAATAACGAACATGTAGGTAGGTACTTTAAAAAGCTACAAGGGAACAATTCCGTGATAAAATAAGCAAGTCACATTTTATTCACCAATATCAAGATGTTCGCTAGAATCTACTAGATAATCTTCAGTTTTCTAATTTATTACTACTACACTAAAATACAGACTAGGATTTCTACGTACTTAGGCACTACAATAATTACGGTTATTAAGCAACACTTACCCAATCGGGGTTACATAAATTCACTATTAGTTTATACTTTGGTAGAACGATAGAACGTTTTGCAATTATTAAAGAATTATAAATATTTAGTAAAACCGTTAAAATGGTTTGGAGGGAAATCAGCGACAACGCAACGTATTCGCACGGCAAGTGATTCCGCTGGATTGCACGATCGACTCGAGGTCACCTTTAAACCGGCCGTTAGCCACGAACCTAGCCGACAACATCCGAAGAGGTACGAACGTCGCGCGCGCATAGAAATGTATCGGAAGCCCGTTCATTTCATTGTTTGATAGTTTCAAAGTGATTTAAAGTAGTGTGAATGTAAAATAGTTTAAATTATTATAGGTAAGTCTGCTAGGTAAAATAATAAAACGTAGTAAATTAATTATTGATGTAAATAAAAGTCATTAAAATCACACATAGTGTTACACTGTTTATTTCCATAATTATGAAAGTTTCCAATTTTCGGGCGTTTTGCTGGTATTGGGCTTGTGAAGGGTTTTGGTGCTTTAACGATTTTGCCAGATCAAGGTCGTTGATGCGATGATGATTGAGGGACATAGTAATGATTGGATTGAAGAGGCTTTTTGTATTGCTCACGAAATAAATTCTGGTGAGCTGGTTGTTTTAGTAGATCCGACATCTCCTTATCGCAGAAAAGATGGAAAGTCGAAGGGGAAATGTATTCAAAATCGACGCCTGGTTTTCATCGTTTTTTTTTTTGGGGGGTTTGTATTCATCAACTTCTACTGACTAAAAACCACCCATGTTCCTTCTTAGCCCTTTATGTCGAGGCCGCGGTATCTCTTGCGAACAACCTGCAGCCCCGACGGGCTGGTATTCATCTTCGGGTAGCAAAATATTCCTCTTTTGTTCTATTACTTCAGCTCTACGCCCTGAACTGAGAGTCTGTTGAAAAGGCAGACTTTCGGTCCTGTTTCAACGACGGATCTTTATCAGAAAGATTCTTTAATGTGCTAGCCAATGCATCTTTCCAATAGCAGTTCAAGCAAAATTGTGCAATTGTAAAGTATAGTCAGCCCGCTTCAATTGTTCCTGCATTGGTGACGGGAATTGTTGTTTTGCAAACAGGGTTGGCTTTCAAAGCGCTAAAGGCCGGCGAAGCATGTAACACTTTTTGCGCATATATGTACCTTATTTGCTTGTACGACATATCCCCTAGTCTCTGGCACTCATTGCCTTGAATTGCGATGTGGGATTTTGGGGTAGGGATGGCGGACTCCTGTTCTTTGGTTTTGGGCGCAAAATCAAAATCTTCCTCCGGATCCGTATCGATGGGTAGAGCTGGAGCATTCCATATTGTCTCTTCCATCCGTGGCAAGTCAGATAAAGGAGAAGGTTCTGCAGCACAGTTCTCGTCAGTTTCTGACCCAAACTCCTCAGACTCGTCTCCGAACTGAGGAGTAAGTTCTAATTTGGTTGATCGTCCAGTTCTTTAAACTGAGAATACATTTGTATTTTGGGCTATGTCTTGAATTTATTTATTTAAAAAAAAAAATGTTTTTTTTAACCTAAAATAACCTAATCTAGCCTAAAATAATAATTGACTTAACATAAATGGTAGGATACATACCTAAGACAAATCTTTGATATCCTTTACAGCACTAATACTCTGTTGTCTAACTGCTAAATACTTAAAGAAAGACCTTACTACTAAAAGAGATACCCCAAGCAATGTTATTCCACTGACCATGGACCCAAGAGATGTTAAGAAGGAATCACTAGACAAAACCTGTAGAGCCAGGTCTGAGCCAGATAACGATTTTGTTGTTGAAATAAGGCCAGTGACTCCATAAATCTTCCCCTCAAACACATAATCTATTCTAATGATCATTGTCTGGTTTGACTTCAGTATTGTGATTTCACATACTGTATTATGATTGTCAATGACAACAAGTTGTGGGCTCTCTTGACAAGCCAGTTTAGTTCTATCCAAAGTGCAATTACTAACAATGTCCACCATGCCCATAGATTTAATATCAGATGCTTGGACAACAGCATAGGTTCTTTTATTACATGCTATGCAGCCATATGACATGGATAGACTAAAGGAACATGAGGCTGGTATAGACACTAAAGCTGATTCTTTTTTAGTAGTGACAAACATGCCAAATGCCATAAATTCTGGCCTTCTGACCACTCTATCATAAGCCAATTTCTCTGCAGTTATAGTGTAATTATAGTACTGCTTCAGACCACGGATCAAGCCAGATTCAGATGTTTCACAAGCGACTGAACGAACAATCATTGGAATAACATGTTATTTCATTTGTTTGAAATGCCATCTCGGTTGAATCAAACAACCCTATCTGTAAATCACCTATGATGCTTGAAGACAAGTCTCCTAGTGGATTAGCATTAACATTCCAAAGGGATTCTAGCAAGTAAACATTATGGAAGTAATTGGGTCTAGTTGGTGCCAATAAGGAGATTTTTGTTCCAGAAGTGCTTTCCGTTGTTATCATTCCTGAGCTTAAGACCATTCTGTTGATAGTACCATCATGAGAGATGTATGACATTTGAATACTCAAGTCACTTTTTACTCTTTTGTAAACGGTGTATAATCCCCCCACTGGCCGAAGCACAGATTTGTACCACTTGCATTGGCCATAATACGAACAAAATGTGCAGTAATCATTCCCTTGTTTACACCCATATGAGGTGATAGTTCCAGGCAGAGTAATTAAAGAATTATATCCACAGAAAAGTATTTATGAAAATAACAATAGGTGAGTCGTCATTAGGCACGTCATAACTCAGCCTTGTGCACGAACTTGCCTTTTTTCCAGACGTAATTGATTGTCTTACGCTTTTTGATGTGACGTGTCTAATACGAGTGTGGGTATGGACGGTTTTTTCATTATGATCTAATTTTCACAATATTAGGTCCTTCTTAAGATCAAAAGAAAAATGGCAACATTGTCATCATTCTTAAACATTTCCCCTTCTTTTTTTATGCCCTCCCAATTCCCATTTCTTCGCATTTACTTTAAGCAAATGTAATGTTTTTCTTTTTCTAATTCCAGTTTGTCTACTGGATTTTCACAAGCTTTTAGTTTGATGTCTAGTGAATCGCAACGCTTACATGAGTCAGTGATGGGGGCATAAAAACTTTTGAAAAAAATTTGAAGTAAACCCTACAACTACCTACCTACCAACTTTTTATCTTTATAAATTGAATATAAAATACTTAGATTTAAATCCGGTTCTAAATTATAACGGTTGCGAGATAATTAAGAGTTAGATTTGGCCAATAATTTATTTAAATCGAATTTTCTTTCTTTTAATAAATCTAACATTTCAAACATTCAATTCATTCATTTAATGGTTCCTAATTATAAACACTAGCACCTTCTTCACATACTCGGGCATTAGGACTGATATAATAATATAATTTATAGTCGATCAGTATTTGTTTTGTAAGATACATAGGTACTCTTAAACGTTCTAGATTTGTACACTCGGGAACAAAACAATGGTTTGATGAATCTGGGGTTCGGGCGTAACCATTTAATTCAACTTATCTGTTTTCAATTTGAATTACATTGTTAATATCTATTTCTGAACTGCGCGCTTACAGGTTCAGCCACAGAGCTAGATGAACTTTGGCATCTCTTGGTGGATCTATTACTTCTTGAATATTGTAATGAGCCCTTTAATAATAATAATAATGTATTGTTAGGTTCCTTTCTCTGGAACCCTGACCGCCGGGTAGCTTATACCCTGTTCCCGAGACCGGTGGGCTGGTACAATTTTTTATATTTTTAAATGTTTTTTTTTATTGTATTTTGTAAGAAATATTTAAAAATGTACTAAATTTGAATAAAAGTAAATAAAGAAAATAATAATAATAATCAATTTATTTTCAGGCATCTAAGGCCCATAGATAAATTATACCGCAAATGTCAATGTCAGCGCCTGTCAATTGTCATATCATTATTGTCATTCGGTTTTGCGCAAGTGAATGTGCCTTGTACGTATCTCTCGAGATATTATAATTTCATGAGACCTTTCATCGAATACTGGGCTCCGAAATTGATTACCGTTTAACTGTCCTTCGCTTGAACATTGGACACCATATCTAAACTGCCACCCGTGCTGACATTCGCTGGAAAACCGGATCTGTATTTTGCTCTTTTGACAACTTTAACAACATCATGGGTCTGTGCATTAATTGCGGAGTAGCAACGGACCGCTGCAATACAATAGGAAGGCGAAGATTGGAATATGAAATGATTCTTTCAATTGTACAGGAATGGGTAGCGCCTCAAACGCTTAGTCTGACTTAATCAATTTGGCCACTGCTGGGAGACGTGAAAATTGGGCTCGTGAAACCTTTCTAGATTCGACAAATTAATACGAAATTTGAATTTCGTATTAATTTGTCGAATCTAGAAACGTACGGTAAGTAACGTACGGTAAGTTATTTAATTAATTAATGAAAATTATTGTTACAAAATTAATTTAATAGTAGGCTGTATAGGTCTGCAAGCCTAGTATCAATTTCGTAAGATTAAAAAAAAAACAATTTCCTTCTGTATTCAAAACTGTACAAATTTTACTTTGATTTTTAATCAAAGAAATATGTTATACTACTGTTTTATTTCCTCGCATTCGAAGTGAAAAAATCAGAGTTTATAACTCGTCCACAAAACCATTTTTATCCTCGACATTATTATCAGCCCTCGCCTTCGGCTCGGGTTGCTAAAAGTCTCGGATAAAAATGGTTCGTTTTGTGCGCTTGTTGTAAAATCTACTATTATTGTCGTATTCATGAAATACTACTTAAACTCTTCCTTATGCGTAATGCAGTTAAAAGGAAAATCAACCATTACATCTGCTATTCACAAAATGTTCTGTCTATTTTGTTTTCTGGTAAACTTTAAAAATAAAATGTTTTTTTTTTAAGGTTATGAAAACTATTTTCTAGTTCTTCACTAGGATAGCATAACCATCTTTTAATTTATTTATTTATTTTCGGAAAACAAACAATTGTACAATATATGTTACAGTAAATAATACAGAATATTCAAAATAGGTTAGTGTACAATCCACGACGTTTCCACATATTACTTTAAATGAAGATACAGTGTAGACACAATATTTTAAATAAAAAATAAATACCTAAGAAGACAAGAAAAAACATTATATACTAATAAACAACGACAGAAAGAGACAAAAAGCGAATGTTCAAAACTTAACTCATTTTATGACTAATGGTACATGCCTTATAAATGAAAAAGAAAGAACAATAATATAGAAGAGGCAACACAAAGTGTACTACTTACAATAGGGGATCGGACTGGGTCAAAATAATATGATTCTGTTCAGTCCGTAAGTTAAATTATCGAAAAATATTGAATACGTGTTTTTTGTTTTAACAAATCAATAAAAAATGACGAAGATAAAACGCGTCAAAGATCTTGGAGTGGGGCTTGAAACGTCACTTGTGTCGTCAAAATGTACTATCATATGACGTCACACGAGTTTTCGAAGCACTGTAACGTCTTCATTTTAAGTTTACGTGAAAAAAGAAAAAATACGTGTCCAATAATTTTTGGAAATCTATCTGACGGACTAATTAGTTTTTTTTTGTCCGATCCCCTATTGCAGACTATTAACCAAGACTACTATTAATATCATAAACGGGATATTTACCATGTTTGATTGTTGTTGTTGTAATATCGGGAACTCGAAACAACAATCAAACATGGTAAATATCCCGTTTATGATATTAATAGTAGTGTCAGTGACCATGACAGTTTAAAAACTTATATTAACCAAGAGTTTTGACGGTTTGAAGCAAATATGTCAATATCAACAAAATGTTCATTATAGTTTTTGACAATCCTGTGGAGCGGCGCCCTTTCGGCCGCATTTGTACGACAAAGTGTAGTAGCAAACAACGGGTAGACGCGCGCCTCTCGCCGTATAACAGTTCGAGGTACAACATAACATACATTATTAATTAGTTCGGAGCAATCAATTTTGTTGTGCAACAGATCATGCAGCATCATAGTTTGAAGCAAGAGCCGCCTTGATTCCAACGTAAGAAGATTAAACTTAACCAAGGACTCGATGTATGAGCTATGCTCCCTATGGCATCTAAACAGCATTGATCTTAGAAACTTACGCTGTACTTTTTCCAAGGCTAGATTATATTTGTCATAATATGGGTCCCATATCATACAGGCATACTCTATTTGTGGTCGGACTAAAGAATTAAACAAATGCAGGAAAGTGGCTGGTCGCTTGAAATCAATCGATGATCTCATTACAAAATGATACATTTGAAATGCCTTGGCAATAATCTTATCAATGTGCAGATTAAGGTGTAGTTTACAGTCCAATAAGATACCCAGGTCACTGATCTGAGTCTCACCAAGAAGTAGTTCGTTACATAGAGAATAATTAAAACTAACGATGTTTTTATTCTTAGTGAAATTCATGTACCTACACTTAGCTACACTTAGTTGTAGTTTATTCAATTTACAATAGTCAGATAACCTATTCAGGTCATCTTGTAAGAGATGACAATCATCAATTGTTAAAATTTTCCTAAAGATTTTGAGGTCGTCCGCATACAACAAGAAATCACTATTTAGAAAACAATATCCGATATCGTTTATGTAGAGTAAGAACAATAAGGGGCCAAGAATTGATCCCTGGGGGACCCCGGAGGTAGCAAGAAAGGTGTTAGAATGATACCCGTTACTTACAACAATTTGATTGCGGTTACTAATATAAGACTGGAACCAGCGCAACAAGTTGCCTCTAATGCCATTGAATGCAATTTTGTTTAATAGTATTTCATGGTCAACTCTATCGAAAGCCTTTTTAAAGTCTGTGTTTGAGCTCTTACATCCATGTTTTTAAATAGGTGATTTGTAAATATCATTAATTCTTTGGCTTTTATGAAAGCACTTCTATTTTGGTCTCCTTTACCGATTAGGTGTTCTCTTCGGTATTCAGCCATCACAAATTTGTCCTTCATTTCAGCTAGTATATTATAAACTCGGGAACAAGCCGTCGGATTAATCTTATACCGTCCCTCCAGTGTGTTGTCAACTCGGAATTCAAAGCCGACAAGTCTTTGTACCCGAATTCTGAACGTCTATTGGTCCATAGCCAAGTAGATTTTTAGTTGGTATTAAATTTGCGGGTGTTAGTGCTCCGGGAAGGGGATGGTACTCAGCATCGCCGTCGCGGCTAGCTATTACACGGGCTGCCGTCACGTACGGACTTATGTATGCTTCAAATACGTTATGTGACTATGCGTTTACTGCACCAAACGTACCGGTTAGTCCTTCTTCTAATGGAACTGCAATTGGCGGAAGATTTAGTTTAACCTCAATACCCGTACCAGGTAACATGGGATACATAATCGATAATTGATTTTGATAAACATTGATAGTCTGGAAGAGCTTCTCTTAAATCAGTCCTGAACATCAGGCCATTCTGGCGAGCTACTTCAGCAATTGTCAGATTGAGGTGATTACACATGACATGCTGGAATAAAGAGAAAGGTAATCTATCCAAAAGTCTGGGATCAACAGTTCTTAGCTTTTCATAATAATGTACGACTAATGTAATAAAACCAGAAAATTCGTAATTCTGGGCATGTATGTCCTGCATGGGAACAAGAGATGAATGGGGTCCCATATCATACATTGGCTCGTTAGACGGAGGTGTCTCAACCGGCGAGCGGGGGAGTGCCGAATTAATCATGGCCTCCTGTTTAGCCGCTTTGTTCTGCTCGATGTTATTTTGAAATTTTTTCCGAGCGTTTTGAACGTTGTTGGGCTGGTTTTTCAAATCGCTGGTCATAAGGAGGTGGTTCATACGACCACTGAGCCACCTGGTTCCAATCGACAAAGTGCCGATAGCCCCTCTCAGCATCGCGACGTCCACGGCGGTTACCACCGGATTGACGTGCGTCATCTAAATTTGGGCGTCTGCCCCCACTTTGTGGAATGTTACTCATCGTAATTTTACGGCATTAAAACTTTAAAAACGACGTTGCCTACACTTTTCACAAGTCTTTACAACATTTTTTAGACATTTCGTGAGGACCCAGCCACAATTTCTCTGACCTGCATCAGTTTCCTTATTGGTACTTAAAATGTCTTCATTAAGTTCAATTATGTCGAAAGTAATGGGGCGAGTTATAGTTATTTAATAATAATGCTTTGTATGCCCCTTCAAATGCTTTTGTGTTCGGAGAATTGTTTCTTGCTCTATAACTTCTGATGCCAAAATAGTTTTCTACTGGTTCCTGATTAAAATTTCTTTTTAAAAGGCAATCAAAACCATATCTTTAGGGAACAATATGCCAAATAGCTTCCATACCTTCAATAGTTTTTATTAAATTAGTAACAGATGGAATGTTTGTTTCGATTAATCGATTTTTTTTCCAATAATTTTACTGGATCTAAATTTAACAATTTTGTGTTTTATTAAAATTTAATTTAGCTTGCCTCCATAACTCATGATAAGACCTTTTAATAGGACCTTTATATTTTTTTCCATTGGGAATACAAAAACTGTTTATTACATTTAGTGAATCAAATAAATTGTCCAACAACAAAGTAATTTCTATAATTGTTTACACTCGTTTGGTAGATCGCCTCTGGCTGACAAATGTTCTGTAGCCACAGCGACGCTGTGGCTAAATAATTGAGTTGCAGATTTGACTCTCATTTTCTTTATTTTCTCTGGGTTGACATGTTCTTCAGTCAATTTATCTAATAGTCTCAGATCACCATATAACTTATCAGCGGCATACACTTTTTGGAAGTACTCCCATTTTACAATTTTGTCTGTGTTGTTGGACTTATACACCAAGTCTTTGGTAATCAAATTGTTTCTTATTCCTTTCATCAAATGAGGCACATCAAATAATGGAATAATATTTTTCCATTTATTACAAAGTGGTCATACCGCCATTCTTTTTGCTGTCTCAAGTATTTTGCTTTCGTGTCATTAAACAATTGCGTTACGGCACCGACATTTACAGCGGTTTGGTCACAGGCCGTATTAATTATTGTAAGACCCGACCTTTAAGCATGTTTTATGATATCAGTAAGAAAGGCTTAAACAATTGAGATACTGCTTTTAGTCTTATTCTGCTCATAGAAAGTTCCATACAAAATGTTTTTCTTTCATATTTGATGAAAATACCGAATAAATTTGTAATAAAACTTCATTTTATATTTTCTTAACAACTTCATTAACCTCTCAAGCGCCGCGCGCAATAACGGGCCCCCCTCCCTCACGCACCGCCTGGTTACGTCATCGCATGAGTCATCGGACCTTGCTCACTAAAACGCTTATCGCTCGAGTTCTGTTATCTCTTATCTCAAACGGTAAACAGTTTCGTGTTTCTGAAGAGCTAGACGATGTATTATTATATAAACAACTCTTTTATAGCTTATTTAGAATTATAAATATCGTATAGTTAGGACAGAACTCGCCGCCACACGACCTGTTGCGTATCTTATTTTGTTTTGGTAAAACTACTGAATCAATTTACACGAAACTTTAGAACTAATATAACAAATGTACAAGTAATACGGTGACAGTGTTTTTTTAGGAGACCTACATACATTATTCTAATAAGATTTTAACTCAACTCCCTCACGGACCGCCTAGTTACGTCATCGCATGCGTCATCTGACCTTGCTCACTAAAACGCTTAATGCTCGAGTTTTATTATCTCTTATCTCAAACGGTAAACAGTTTCTTGTTTCTGAAGAGCTAGACGATGTATTTATTATATAAACAACTCTTATTTTAAAAGACGTATATTGTCATCCCACAGACGACCGGATTTAGGACAGAACTCGCCGCCACTCGACTTGTTGCGTATCTTATTTTGTTTTGGTAAAACTACTGAATCAATTTACACGAAACTTTAGAACTAATATAACAAATGTACAAGTAATCTAATGATAGTGTTTTTTTAGGAGACCTACATACATTATTCTAATAAGATTCCAACTCAAAATTCTTATAAGATTCTTATTGGCGAACTGTCATTTTAGAATTGCGAAATAACCTTGAAATATAAATAAATACGAAATTATTTGCTTCGAATACACGATATAATGAATTATCACTATATTTTATGTTGATAATAATGTTTCCAAGACCATATTTCAATGAAAAGGAGTCAAATTCATATTTTCAATTCGCTCATTCAATGACGACGACGAAATCTTTGTTATGATATTTTGTTGGCTCGAAAACTAATTTTGGGATATGAATTGCCAAGCAAATTATTATCTACAAAGTTGCAATAGGGACTTCTAAACTAATAAACATTTACTTACCAACGTTTCACAAACAAAATCATACACAAAACACAAAAACACTACGACACCCACACTTTACCACACCGTTTTTTGCATCAACTGTCAAACGTCACTATGGCACCTCTCAATATTTTTTTAAAAGTGTTCCAGGTTTATGTTTAGTAATTTATTGGTGCCATACGCAGCTCTAGCTAGTTACCCTTTGGCACAAATTTTGCCAGACAATTTAGAGCCATATTTTAGGTAAAAATAAGGTTTGAATTTGCTGCGCCCGACTGGAACGACGTCGTTCCAGCGGGTCTCAACGGAATTTTCTTAGTGGAACGACGTCGTTCCAGTCGGGCCTGAACGGTTAAATGTAGCAGCAAATTACAAAAAAAAAAGTTAAAGCAATTTATTTATCCAGCTTAAATACGTTCCGTCATCTAGAGCTTGTGCCTTAACTAGTGACTGGACCAAGTGTGGCACATTAACCATATCCCAGAGGTCGTCAACTGGCGGCAGGGGGACTACCCTTGCACCCAACTCCGCCTGTTTCTTTGGTACCACTTCCCAGTCCGTCGTCGCCTTCCCCGTGATATCTGCTTCCCGCAGTCCCCACGTTATCGCCAACAGCTGGTTGAATTGGTCTCTGTAACCCCCAGTGAAATCTAACTTCAGTGCTTGTAGCCGCTGTTTCCATTTTCCGAGCTTGGGTTTTAATATCCAGAGGCGGCTTCTTGATCCTGGGCTTAACCCATGGCTGGTCTTACCCAAATCTGTTAACCAATCTGCCCCCCATCCTTCCCTCCTCAGTTTCTAGCCCCGCTCCCCCTGTATGTTCGTAACTACGCCTTAAGAACTCCCCTCTATCCCTTGATATGTATGTTTTTTTTGGAGACGTACCTTTTTGCTTTCTATGAAATAAAATTAATCAAAAGTTGGCAGTCCCCGCCAAAAAGACATTCTATTAGCAGGTATTAAACTGGAAAGAGATTTTTTTTTTTTGTTTGAGATATTCCTGCTGGTACTGTTTTTTTAGTTGGGGATGGAAGTTTTGTCTAATTTTAAGAACTTCGTACCTATAATGCTAGCCGTAATGGGTTCATTATCGAAACCAGTTCTGTACATAATGTCACAGAGGCAGTCCTCTGTTAACTTCCACTTCAACAATGTCATTAATGTAAGGTCGTGGTGACAACCGGGAAAGTTTGTATTGGGTCGTATAGTCTTGCCACTCATAAAAATCATCTATTGTAATTTTTTTGATATTAACATTTTTTTGGCGTCGACATAAAGAGCCAAGAAGGAACATGGGTGGTTTTTAGTCAGTAGAAGTCTGACACTCCCTTTCGCTCTACCCAAGAGCGGGAAGGGTTATTTGATGATTTGCCACCGGCCAAAAAAAAGGTGTCAAGGACATTTCGTCAAATATTAGAGAACAACCGGTAAATAAATAAATACATAATATAATATATAAATATACATAATATATAAATACCCCGGCCCGAAGACCCCAATCCCTGTGGCCTGTAGCATAATGGTTTTTATTACCCGACTGCCGAAAAAAAGAGGGTAATGTTTTTTGATTTGTTTTTACGTGTGATAAAAACAAAGATAAATTCCCCGACCCGAAGACCCCAATCCCTGTGGCCTGTAGCATAATGGTTTTTATTACCCGACTGCCGAAAAAAAAGAGGGTAATGTTTTTCGAATGTTTGTACGTAATATTCGTTATTGATAAAAATCGGTGCAACTAATGTGTACATTTGTGGTAAGTATTAAATTCTGAAAAGATGACAATAATATTATGTTTTGAAAATTATAATATAAGTCACTATTGACATCCAATGACAAGTTTTTGCTGTTGACTCTACTCATAGTTTTTGCTGTTGACTCTATAACAATATTGAACAAGGTAAGTGGTATCGAGTTAATAGGCAGGTAGACAGTTAGTAGGAAAATAGTTAATTATTAATACTAGGTAGGTAGGTTAGATAGTTATTGGGTTGGTTGGTATGTTAGGTGTTAATAGGTTGGTTGGTTTGTTACTGGATAGGTTGACAGTTAGTAGGTGGGAATTGTGGTTGCAACACTTGTTGGAAACAGCTGTAAATCAATAAATAGTACTGTACTTTTGAGTCGTCAACAACAATAACGGTCACTGATATGTCACTGATAAATGATATGTCGTGATATTTATTTATGTAGCCTAAAATGTAACTAGGTAAATTTTAGGCAAGATAGTAAATTCGCATTCGTTATTAAGTGAAATGAAAAACAATATGGCAGAATTTAGGCGCCGCATAGAGAGCTAAAAAAAACAAAAACAGAACCTATCGAGTATGGTATCAAATTAAATGGATTATTGGCAGTCAGGGAAAAAAATGGTTGCTTTAGAGATTATCAGTTGACCCGTCCCCCAGCCCTGTGACAATCTCTAAAGCAACCGATTATGCACAGGTTCACGTCGCAGGTGTCGCACTTATAAGCTGTGCAAGCAACAACTTTTTTAAGTGCGCACCACCTGCAACGTGATTTCCGGCTATTGGACTTAGCGGGGAAGTGCTCGGTGGCGAGCGGTGGTGCTATTTGTAGCGGGCTAAATCTTTTGACGATTTCGTCCGCTAAAGCCAGCCGGAACTGCCGCTGCGCCGTGTTCGCCGACCCGGATGATAAGGACATGACGAAGGCGTTGTGGACGGATACGTTGAGAAGCCGGCGGAAAAGTTTCTTATACCAAACTAGGTTTCGTATCCTTTCTATGGGAAACGCCTGCAAAAGTTGGTCTTTTTTGTCGACGCCTCCCATAGAAAGGTTGTAATCTAATACAACCTTGGCTTTATATTTGTAGTATCCGTACTTCTCTTTTCCGCCGACCTCTACCTTGTGGTACGTGGAGATGAGAGAAACCACGTTCGCATCCTTCCACACGGTAATCGTCATGTCCCTTGTCTGGCTAAACACCACTTCCCCACTCCGCATGTTTGCCTTATTTTTCAGGCGCAAAGATTCAGGCACGAATTCCCGGTTCAGACGCAGGGTTCCCACTACATATGTTTTCTGAGCCTTGAGGGTGCGTGTCAACAAAGGACTGTTGTAAAAATTGTCCATTACTAAGGTATGCCCCTTATTAAGGAGCGGGCGGACTAACTTTAGAACAGTCCTTGAAGTCGCACCGTCAGGCTCAGCCGGGTTTTCGGCCTCGACATTATGCCGATCACCTTTGCCAGTATAAATTATCATCTGACAAAGGTATCCCGACTTAGACTCGCACAGCTCGTAGCTCTTTATACCTACCTGAGCAGCTTTCGTCGCTATTAACTGTGAAAAGGTCAGCCTCCCCTTCCACAGCAATAGCGACTCGTCAATCGCGATTTCCTGCGCAGGTAGGTATAACGTGCTAAACTTATTGTTAAGGTGGTCAACAATAGGCTGTATCTTGGCAAGCTTCGACGGTATCCCTCTGGCAGACAAGACGTTGTCTACAAAATGTAGACAGCGTTTTATAAGGGCAAATCTGTGGTATGACATAATGTCGCTGAATCTGCCCAGCCTTAAATAAGACAAACATGGGTTCCAAAATTCCCGCTCCACAGGCAGTGGGGCAATGCTTTGCAGCATTAGGATGCCGAAGAAGGTCCACAACTCGTCGACCGTAGGTCGGTCTCCATGCCAGCTTCATAAATCGAAGGTTCTGAAACAAAATTATTTTATTATGATGAGCCCATATTTAACTATCAGCTGCTTTGAATCCCCCATCCAGACTATCATCACAAACGAGAAATAAACATAAAAAATACCTGGTCTTGAGGAGGTCGACGGACGTAGTGAACGCTCTGCAGAGAACGATGTGCTCGGCGAAAACCCAAACAGCTCTACACTCGCGTCCACGAGCACACGTGTGTCCAGCTCCTCACTTTGAATAATCCCCGTTGAGGGGGTAAAAACAAGAGGAAAATACGTCGAGGGTTGAGGCGGCGTGGCGACGTCGGCGACTCCCGGCGGGTCCATCGAGGGAGGCGGCGTAGCTGCATGTGCCCTGTGAAATAACATATACATTAACATTTGGATTTCTTTTGTATGTTTTTGTATCTTTAAGACAGAGATTAAGTTCAAACTTACATCGAGGGAGGCGGCGCACAGTGGATCGAAAATCGAATTTCGAAGACATTTAAATTCTTTTCGCTTTTTTAATTTTTTTTGCTTGTGATAAGCTTCTAATTACTCCAGCAGCTATGAATATATACAAGGAATATCATTTGATAGGTAAACTAAATTAAAAAAAAAATAAAATGAAAATTTTGTATGGCGTCAAAGTAATAAATCCAAATATCTTCAAAACCATAGTCTCCCAAGATATATCCTTACAGATGACTGTTCTACAAATTATTTGTGATTTTTTGGTGTATTTTATATAACTCTGACTTCTGCGGTTTTTTTATAAAAAATATATACGTTATATAAAAAAATGGTTGAACTATAACTTGTATTTACATCCAAACCAATGGGTTTATAAACTTGAAATTTTGCAGAGAGGTGTCTGTATTTTAGAGGAACACTACTGCATTATCCAAATTAGGAAGTATATTTAATGACATCTTTAAAAAAAAAACAGTAATAATTTAATTACGCATTCCAAGAACTCGTTTTTAATACTGTATTGTATGATCGTTAACCTAATAGGAAATATCTAATTACCCAAATGATATAATAACCTTAATTTTGATGACATAAATTGCTGTAATTAGTATCTCACTATTACTTTTATGACATCATTAGGGTAGCTAAGCTAAATATTATAAAATGAAAGTTATTATTTACATTATAATATATATACATAATAAAACTAACATATTTATACAATTAAGACTAAAAGTAAGTACCTACATACACAAATAAAACGACGACAATAGGACACTTACGCGTCAAAGTAATATATAATAGGTTAACGATCATACAATACATGTATGATCGTTAACTTATTAGGAAATATCTACCTACCTAATTACCCAAATTATATAGTAACCTTAATTTTGATGACATAAATAATTGTAATTAGTATTTCACTATTAGTTTTATGACATTATTAAGGGTAGTTAAGCTAAATATTATAAAATTAAAGTTATAATTTACATTATAATATATCATACTACAAATAAAACTAACATTTTTATAAAAATAAGATTAAAAGTAAGTACCTACATATATGTATACAACGACGATATTAGGACACTTACGCGTCAAATTACTCCTCCGCATCGCTGCCATGGAAACAAGTCTAGAAGACTGGCAGCATTGCCACGTTGAATGGCAATGCTAATTCTTTGGCCAAAGAGATAGCCAAGAATATAGGTACATACACTTAAATTAGTTTTCAGAATCTTCAACAATATCAGAATCAGAACCAGAATCTGATTCTGACTCAGAGTCAGGATCTAAATGAGAAACATCATAATCTTCGAAATCTCTCTCTTGAAGTTTCAACAAATCCAGGGTCTCGGTGAAAAGCTTTTGCTTTAATTTCGAGTTCATCTTGGGTCTTACTGCAGAAATAACTGGATCTGATGAAAGAAGTAACATGTTGAGGATATCCTCATTCGAATTTTTTCTGCTTTTTTTTCGCGAATTGTGTTCCCTAAATCTACGAAAGTCTTTGTTGCGTGACTCGGATGCTTCCTCTGATAGGCTCCCGATTGGCATAATTGCGTTACTAGCAATGATATCTGCCCCGTGTATGAGCAATTTGTGCACTGTAGCAGGCATATGGTACCAATTATAGAGTTCCACATACCTAGCAGCTGTCTGGTACGCATATTCTTTAAATTTTACAGGGTCAACATCTTGCTCCGAGGTAACTGCCTGTAAAATCACTGCAAGTCTACGAATTAACTGTTCGTCTAGCCCAGTAATCGCTGCAGTCTTTTCAGGACTCTCAAAAAATCTTCTGGCTGTATTGCCATCATTTGTTGTTCCGGATCCTTGTTTGACAATGTCTATTAAAACGTTTAACTCTGTTTTGAAACGATCTTGTATAGCTTTTTTTCTTGCTTGAAACACCACTTTGTCATCATCTCCTCGCACTGCCCATTTCTTGAGGTCCAGTCTATAAGCTATGTGCAAAAGGCATTCCATAGTATTTATACGAGCGTGTAATGTTGACAGTCCAAATTTGAAGAGGTCAACAGACACTGGCCTTTCCTTCACAGAATCCAGTTTATTCATCTCTGAAGGTTTTGCTAAACATAAGGTAGCAGCTGGAGCTTGATTTTGCATCGGATAGGTAGGTGCAAATCTTTCCATCGATCATAGTGAGCATTAACTTATGGTCGACCACATTAGTTCCGCAATCTGAGGGGTGAAGTGCCTTTATTTCGTCGTCCATCTACTTTTGATGTTCAGTAACAGCAAAATTACTTTCTTTTGTGAAAGTGAATTGCACTGGGCGGCAATAAAAGGATGAGCATGGCTTTGGATTTGTCCAAATAGTGTCTTCATTACAGGTGATTTTAAGTGGTACCAGGGAAGTTATGAAAACACTTGAATCGTCATGGTCACCGCTCATACTCTGCTTGTATCTACTTTGATTAAAAGCACCGTCGAATCCCCATTTGCATATCATTTCCAAGGACTTGTTATTTACAACTTCAGGCAAACTGTCCAAGATTCTTTGCGCTGTTTTGTCAAGCAAACCTTGCAATGTGATCTTGGCTGAGTAATCTGTCACAGTGATTGTTGCCTTTGGGGGATAGCACTCTAATTTTGATTTTTGCACTTTATAATAAGAAGGATATACATCCTTTGCACCTTCTCGTATAGCTGTTTCCCTCAAAGTTATTTATTGCCATTTCGACAGCTTTAACGAAAGAAGTAGACCCAGCGCTTTCTCGGCCGAAAACACAGGTTTAGATGGTTTTCCAATCATTTCATAAATTTGCCAGTTGCTTCGGGGTTCTTCATCATATACTCAATTACAGTTGCAATATTTCCCTGGCCTTGTTCTCTCAATTGAACTGCAGTAGCATATGTTAATTCAGCGCTATCGTGACCTTTCAGATCCATTATTCTTCTTTTTTTCTGCTTAGTACTTAGGTCTTCAAATGGTTTTCGAGGTGTAGATTTTCTCTTTGTCATCGTTTCTACTGATGATGTTGTTGATGTCGAAGGTTCAGGTTCAGTACAGCTTGTTTCAGAACTTTCAGCTGTTGGTTGTATACAGCTAGGCCAGTCGATGTTTGCTTCAAGCCAAGTTCCGTAATATTTTTTAAAATCCGTAAAGTTCCTTTGGGATTTCTGCCATCTTATAACTGCAACTCTCGTGAATCTTTGGCAAAAGATTTTCAAAGTCAAACGGTCTTCGTCAGAAAGACTATGATCCAAGCAAGATACCACTGTTTCAAACACTTTGTCACTATCATTCTTCTTGTCAGATTGTTTTAATATGACAAACAAATCTAGGTTTGTAACAAGGCCCTCCATACTTTACACTTAAATATCTACCGGAATGATTCAAATGCTCAATACGAACTAAATAATAGAATATTCTGCAGTTGTATTTATATGTAATACTCAACTACCCTCATTAACGCTTTAATATTTAGCCTAATTACCCTTATTAATGTCACAATACTTATAATTAGGTACTAATTATCATTAAGGTAATTATATAATTTGGGTAATTAGATATTTCCTAACGATCGATAACGGTTAACGATCAAACATGTATTGTATGATCGTTAACCTATTATATATTACTTTGACGCGTAAGTGTCCTATTGTCGTCGTTTTATATATGTATGTAGGTACTTATTTTTAGTTTTATTTGTATAAATATGTTAGTTTTATTATGTATATATTATAATGTAAATAATAACTTTCATTTTATAATATTTAGCTTAGCTACCCTTAATGATGTCATAAAAGTAATAGTGAGATACTAATTACAGCAATTTATGTCATCAAAATTAAGGTTATTATATAATTTGGGTAATTAGATATTTCCTATTAGGTTAAGGATCATACAATACAGTATTAAAAACGAGTTCTTGGAATGCGTAAATAAATTATCACTTTTTTTTTTAAAGATGTCATTAAATATACTTCTTAATTTGGATAATGCAGTAGTGTTTCTCTAAAATACAGACACCTCTCTGCAAAATTTCAAGTTTATAAACCCATTGGTTTGGATGTAAATACAAGTTATAGTTCAACCATTTTTTTATATAACGTATATATTTTTTATAAAAAAACCGCAGAAGTCAGAGTTATATAAAATACACCAAAAAATCACAAATAATTTGTAGAACAGTCATCTGTAAGGATATATCTTGCGAGACTATGGTTTTGAAGATATTTGGATTTATTACTTTGACGCCATACAAAATTTTCATTTTAATTTTTTTTTTAATTTAGTTTACCTATCAAATGATATTCCTTGTATATATTCATAGCTGCTGGAGTAATTAGAAGCTTAACACAAGCAAAAAAAAATTAAAAAGCGAAAAGAATTTAAATGTCTTCGAAATTCGATTTTCGATCCACTGTGCGGCGTGGCTGCATGATCATCGGCATCATCATCCACGTCCAACACCACCCTGGATGGCCCACTTCCCTGCAGCGCTAGATAGAAAGTAATTAAATATGTTATTTCACGTGTTTTTAGTTGGGTTGGATCAGTTCATATGGCTAACGATATCCAGCAGACAATTTACAAACCTCTCCTCTCCAGCTCCCACCGCTGGGGAATCCGCGGGGGCGGCACGTCAGGCGTGCCCGGCACGCAGGGCACGGCACTCTCACTGGTGAAATTCTGGAAATACAGAAATAAATAAAATATTTGTGATCGTAAAATGTATTAGTGGTAGCTAAATATTTTTTACCTCCGCTTTTTGGAAGGAGGGGCATCGGGCAATAAAAACTGCCCAACCTCCTTCCTACTGCGCATCTCAGTGAGCTGTGCCCTCTGCTCGGTGCTCAACCGGGCCACGTTCCTTCTGTCGAGCGCCCGCATCCGCTTAATCCTCTTCCTCTCCTCTGCCATGTCGTCCCTAAAAGAAAAATGAAAAAAAAAAACAAAGTATTGATGTAAAATTGATTAAATTTAAAATACCTACATGTTTACTTACGTCGTCGGTTGCGACGGCCCCGCAACGGCAGAGGAGGGTCCCGGAACTTCCGGTGCGGACGGCTCGACGGCGGCCGTTGACTGACCCCTTCAAAATTAAGCAACATTTTGGTAAGGATCTAAAATAACCCAGCCGATAAAAAAAATATAATGGAAAAAGTATGAAAAAGGAACAAACATGACAAAATTGAGCTCGCGTGCGACGGTGCGGCCACGCCCACGCCCGCGCCCACGCCCACGTGCTGCACCAGCACCACCCACCGGTACCGGTTCAACCGGTTGGACCGGTTGGACAAGCTCTCGTCCACGTCCTCGTCATCCACCACGTGCAACAGCACCATCACCATCACCAACTCCACTTCCGAATTCCATTTTTCAAAATTTCAAAATCGTAGTGTAAGCCTAATTAGTTTAATGTACGACTGATTAATATTATTCTATATATCCTGGAATTATTATACCTCTAAATCTAATATATAGATGTTGTATTGACTGTATTAAGTAGCAACAGGTAGGCAGATGTTAAAGTTTAAACAGTTTTGATTTATAATGAAATATATTACATTGTTAATCTAAATGATAATAATTAAATGTATTATTAATTATCAACTAATTGTAGATGGATAATCGTTTGTTAATAGCCATTATATTAATTTAAGATAGTGTATTTATAATCGAAGTTAATGTCATAACTGACAGCCGCTGCGATAGTCAGTCATCGCGTAGCCGTTGTACAAGGAAGAGGTGAATCGTGTGATTAAAGTGCTGTGGAGATATTACTGGATTTTATTTTCTGCAATACTTCTGAGGCTATCCCATAGCTTCAGAAGTGGGATCAACGAAAAGTATTACTCTTTTCGACTTACGCCTACGAGAAAAACGTAAGTACATTTATTTGTATTGCACCAACAACTTAACAGTTTGATTTGATTTTTTTTTAGCGTGAAAATGTATGACTGTTGTCTTTATAAAAAAAAAAAATATGTAGATCAAATATTACCACTATGTAATTACGACGACTTCGAATTGAGGTTATTTATCTCCTGTTTAAAGTGATAATTATAACGGGTTGCTAGTTGGTTAGAGAGTTTACCGTAAATAAGAGTATTTAACAACCAAATATACTGATTCACAATAAGATAAATGAAATTATCATTTAACTATTTGGCGCTTGTGTAAGTACCCACGCTTGTCGAAAGTAACGAGTATTTTTTCTAATATATATAGAATTTCGGTGCTTGCTGTACAAAGTCAGTAATACAAATATTTTGGAAAGCATTATTTATCGTTGCTCGCGATTGGCGGGTACTGGCTTCGATTGTTGCAATCGAACAGAGTAAATGTGTTCTTTTTTTTCTCTTTTCTCCCTGTCTCTGAAATGATTGCGTATTTCGAGATTGTGTGGTCTGCTACGGTGGTAGTAGCAGTACTATGTGAGAAAGACCGAGCTTAATCAAGAGTGATTCAGTTACTATTACCGAAAAACATTAAAGAAATATACATATGGCTGCATTAACTTAATCTATGTTAATGATGTTAAAAATAATGGTTTACTAAGCTATCGTCTGTCAGTTTCAGTGCTCGACATGGAGAGAGAAGAGTCAAACCCGAGATTATAGGACTCTTAGTCCGGACCCAGGAGTACCCAGGTTTGAGGGTCAGGGTCGGGAAGCGGTAGATTTGAGGCGTGAGTCTAGCCACGCAACTTGGCCAAGAGTACCCATGCATGAGGGTCTGGCTAGGAGGACATGTTCGGAACAGCCAGGGGTATCACGGGTGCGTGATACTGAGGTTGATAATAATTATGACAATATTGACGGAGAGGGTTCCGTGTGGTGTCGGACGTAAAGAATAGCACCATCCCATATCTTCCCGTGGGTGTCGTAAGAGGCGACTAAGGGACTTACCAGAGAATGGGCAGCAGCGTTCTCTGTGTCTTTGTAACAACCATACTGCGATCGCCAACCCGCCTGCCAAGCGTGGCGATTATGGCAAACCCCCCCAAAAATGCCTGGGGGAGGCCTATGTCCAGCAGTGGACGTCTTTTGGCTGAAATGATGATGATGATGATGACGGAGAGCGTCAAGGACGAAGGGTGCTTCGTCCACAAAGGGTTAAGGAGAGATTTCTTCGCACACCTTCGAGGTCAAGGCGTAGCCGTTCGTCGAACGATGGATCCTATAGCCGTGAGGGTACCAAAGAGAGAAGTACGAGTCGACGAGGTAGGAGACCGGAGGACGATAAGGATTCAAGGTCGGGTTTTAGTCGTGACCGGAAGAGGAGCCATCACCTGGAGCGAGGAGACGAGGGTGAGCAACAAATGTCATCTACTTATAAGAAACCTAGGAGTGTAGACTCCACTGAGATTATTTTAGATAAATTTTTGTCAATTTTGCAATCAGTTAAGAGTTCAGATAAGTCGAAGTTGCCTTTTAATACTAATATTGTTCCCGAGTTTGATCCTATGACAAAGGAGCAAACTATTTTGACTTGGTTGACAAAGGTAGAAGAATGTTCAGAAATTTATGGCTGGGAAGATAGAGAAATAATTCACTACGCCCTGCCAAAGTTGACAGGGGTAGCGAAGAATTGGTACCAGAGTTTGCCGACAATGATGTATACGTGGAGTGAGTGGAAAAAGAAGTTGATCGAATCTTTTCCTGTTCGCGAAGACTATGCTGAACTCTTGACTGAAATGCTGGGTAAAAGGGTTAAATATGGAGAGTCACTTGAACATTACTATTACGCCAAAATTAATTTGCTAAATAGATGTAAGATCTATGGGCGTCAGGCTGTCGATTGCTTGCTATACGGCGTTGAAGATAGGGCTGTTAGAATAGGTGCGCAGGCTGCACAATTCTCTGAGCCAGAGCAAGTGCTGAAATATTTCAGAACTGAAAATAGGGCATGGTCGGGAAAATCCTGATTCTAGTTTTAAATCCCGAAACGAACGTAAGGGTACAACTGTTTTATCAAAACCAGCGGATTCGAAAATGACATGCTACAATTGCGATCAAATTGGTCATCCAAGTTTCCGTTGTGATAAACCCCCAGCTAAGTGCGTCGCTTGCGATAAATCGGGTCATCTGTCAATTCACTGCTTTAAAAACAAACGCTTGAATAAAGATCGCGAAGAGGAAACTAGTCTGAATAATAACAAAACCGAAAAACAAGTGTCCCAATTATGTTTATCCGAAGACTTGACTGCTAAGTACATGCTTGAGATCAAAGTCAATAACCATAATTTAGATTGTCATCTAGATTTAGGGAGTCAATGTTCTCTTATAAAGCTAACAAAAGCTAGGGAACTCAACTTAGACATAGTGGTACCGGAAGATTTACCTGTTCTTAGGGGTATAGGCGCTAACCTAATCTCTCCAGTAGGCATGACGATTGTTTCCGTCGAAGTTCAAGGCATAAAGGAGACGATAAGTTTATATGTAGTAAACGATTTCGTGATCAACCAGTCAGTTCTATTAGGACATTCCTTTACCGAGAAACCAAATATCGTTATTACGAAAACCCCTACCGCTGTGATATTTAACAAAATTCCGAGCGTTAAAATGCGTCTCTCAACTAGCGACGGTGCTGAAATCCCGTCGAATACTTTACGCACTGTGCAAGTTTCTACGGATCCTAGCGTAGATGCACGTGTTTATGTTAATGGTTCCTTGCGGGGTCCAGAAGGGAAGGAATACTACCTCCTGCCTGGAGAATATGAGGTAAAGGGTGGGCGTAGCGCGCTACTGATTCACAATGCATCATCCAGTTCAATCACACTTGAGAAGGGAACCCTTTTGACACGAGTACAATATAAGCATGTAGACAATTTGGAAAATATCTTAAACTCGTGCAATGTCACAATCTGTGAATCCCAAAACAATGACGTTTTGAACTGTAACGATGCCCTAAGTAAAGAAGATAAATTAAATTTAAAACAACTAATTAATAAATATAGTAACTGCTTTTCAAAGGGACTTGACGATTTGGGGTTCACAGATCTGACAGAGATGGTGATTGAGCTTGAGGATTCAGAACCAGTTGTTTATAGGCCGTATCGTATGTCTTACGCGGACCGCGTTTTGGTAAGAAATATGGTGCAGGAAATGATCGACCACGGTAAAGATGAAAAGTCTTGGGATGAACAAATTCTCGATATTCAATTAGGTTTAAATACTACGACTCACAAAACGACGCAAAAGACTCCATCAGAGTTACTTTTCGGATTTAACATTAAGTGTAGGAGTGAAAGCATATTGAGTGAGGTTTTAGACGACACCGCGACCGTAACATCGGCGGAGAAATTAGTAGAAGTAAGGGACGTAGCTGGAAAGAAAATAAGTGAGACTCAGATTAAAGATAGGGAAAGGTTTAACCGTCGTAGGAAACCAGCGAAGAATTATTCAGTAAGAGACTTAGTACGTGTAGAGCGACAGGTTCCTAACGATGGACAATCACAAAAACTGGTTGTCAAATATCAGGGTCCGTACCGGGTAATAAAAGTACTTCCCAACGATAGATATGTCATCGAAGACACTCCCTTATCGCACAAAAATAATCGTCGTTACGAAGCCGTCGTAACAATCGACAAAATGCAGCCCTGGTTAAATTTTAGTAGAAACTTGGAAAGTAGTTGTGAAGAAAGTGGTTCAGATAATGAGTAAAAATAAATTTATAAATAAAAAAAACTAAATAAAAGTTATGTTCTTGTTCGTTTAAAGTGTTTATTTATATTAATCTAATATAAATAAATGACTATTAAATTTAATGTACTATGATTAAATAACATTATTTAGATTATATTATTATTGAGATTAGTGTCTCGTGTAATTATAAGCCTCAATCAGCATTTGTACTTGTTTCGTGTCTAGATCTGTATAGATGTTTATGTCAGAACATTATATGCTAATAATACTCTGTTTATTCCGATAATAGTAACGTCAATTTTATTATTTTTTTTTTTCTTTCGCGAAGGGGCTCGCTTTCACAGGAAGGCCGAGCTGTAAGCCTAATTAGTTTAATGTACGACTGATTAATATTATTCTATATATCCTGGAATTATTATACCTCTAAATCTAATATATAGATGTTGTATTGACTGTATTAAGTAGCAACAGGTAGGCAGATGTTAAAGTTTAAACAGTTTTGATTTATAATGAAATATATTACATTGTTAATCTAAATGATAATAATTAAATGTATTATTAATTATCAACTAATTGTAGATGGATAATCGTTTGTTAATAGCCATTATATTAATTTAAGATAGTGTATTTATAATCGAAGTTAATGTCATAACTGACAGCCGCTGCGATAGTCAGTCATCGCGTAGCCGTTGTACAAGGAAGAGGTGAATCGTGTGATTAAAGTGCTGTGGAGATATTACTGGATTTTATTTTCTGCAATACTTCTGAGGCTATCCCATAGTAGGTAGTCTTTTTTCTAAAAATCAATAAAGTAAACAAAATTTAAAAAAAAACTTTCTCGAAAAATCATTCAAAATGAAAATTATTAATAACTTGTTATTAATAATTAACAAATAACAAAAACTAATTAAATAACACAACAAATTAAATTTGTTTTAATTTAAAAAAAATCGACCGGCAAAAATTCCCTGTGTATAACAAGCTTTATCTCTGAACTGCGTCAACCGCCATTTTGGTTTGTTTTTTTCGAGGTTAACTTGAACAAAAATGTAATGTTGACTTCAATCTACTATCTTTTCTGTATGTTTTGGCTGAAAACTATTGTCGAGTACATATTCAATGCGATAACTATTACTTTAGATACGGAACAGGTCTTAAATTTTTTTATATTACGAAAGCATTCCGACAAGATTTTAACACCGGTACAAGCACGCGTAAAACCACTCATAATTTGAAATATACTTACCTTCAGGTTAAAACTCGGGTGCACACATAATAGTCTGTATTCTAATTACCCATTTTATACCATTTTATCAGTAGTTTAATCAAAAATACTCACCAAATAGCAGTTAAATGTGTAGCAGTCGCAAACTCAATCGTCACTCTCGGATACAGATTCAAATACTGACGTTTAACTTTTTTTTTTTAAATCGAATTGACCATAAAGGTAAAGTGTTGTCGTGTTTTTAGCATGCAGAATTTAATAAAGTATCGAGTAGAAAAGAGAAAAAGGATTGAAACTTCATGGGATAGAAGGAAACAGATATATTACGACGCCATGGAACGAAAAAGTACAATTGTGACAATAGTCACAGTGGGGCGTTCCAGCCGTTTTGTGACTTATGTCACAATTTGGCGCTTCAGTGGTACATAGAAAATAAAGAAGGTTACGGTAATTAGACCATCGAAGAATGGCCGTGAAGATGATGTCTGCTATGTTCTTTTCGGTCACCACCTGATAGGCCCGCATTTCTGGAGTCATCTGGCCAAAACACCTTGCATCAGTTTCATTGAACTCTCTCTCCTTGGGGTCAGTCACCATCACTCTCCACTCGTAGGGTATTATCCCCTGGTCTATCAATCCTAATATCTCTCTGCAATCAAATATTTCGGTAGTAAGGTAGTGCATAACGACGCTCTTGGTGCATGGAGAGGGGCCCAGATGGGAAGTGACCATGTATAGTTCTGAAGGCTCTTACCGTCATACTTATGAATCCATTCTGACAACCGGGGGATTATTGCCTTATCTGCGATGATGTCGATGGTATCTATGTGGTAATTGAACTCGAAGTTCTTTAAGAGTACTATTCCGGCGAAGTCCTCTGGGTCCCACTTGTAGGTGGCGGTTTCTCCCCACTCATTCGAGTAATAACAGGCCTTGATGTAAGGATGGGTTTCTGGTGATATGGAGATGCTGGGCCACTTCTTGTGAGTCTTGTAAAATTGTCTGCAAAACTCTTTTTAAAAATGTTGTTTATTGCGCTCGCAGAGGGTTCTAGTCCTCTTTTCATAACTGTCCCTTTAGACATCCAACTAGCTGTGCTGGAGTCCATGTTTACGATGGGATGCCCCATTTTCTTCCAAAGCCCCGCCATCTCTAACATAAGCATCGCGTGGGTGGGACTAGCGATGGTGTCAGTCTCCGACTGGTAAAAGTAGGTGTTTTTCGTCTCCATGGGCAAGTCTGCTGTGATGATGTTCAAGAAATCAGACGAAAACTCTTTATCCCTGAGAATGGACCCTATGACTAGTAAGGCCACATCTTGAATAGCATAGATAAGATCCTTGCTGCATGTCGGTCAAAAGAAACCTCATCCTCAAGAGGCAAGCCCTAACTTCCTGTACCAACGAGTATCCCGGATATTTGTTGTCGTGGATGGCTCAGTAACAATCCACTGAAAACCACGTAGCGCACATGTACATGTCGGCTAAACAAAGGATGAGGGAATACGGGACAAGAAAACATGTGGATGAGGTTGCCTTGACAAGGCACAATTCTGCGTCGAACATTATGTCTATGGATCCCACAACCAACTCTTGACTTGTATATATCGTCTGTGGCACAATCCTTTGTTCCCCAACAAAGGATTGTGCCACAGACGATATAACCCGGTTCCAGGTTATGGCAAGTTTTGCATACAGTGTGTCTAGACGTAGTCTCCCTTTGGTGATAGTGGGTGGCGCTGTTTTGTAGAAGAGTGAGTACGCGTCTTGAGTAGCCAGGTGTACCACTCGCTCGGCCCTCCTTAGGAAAGCGTGATCTTCCTTTTTGTCCCAGCACCAGGACTCCCAAGTTCTTGAAGCCGGATGGGGGAAGAAGGTGCTGCTCCTGAATGTCCTTTAGAAATCGCTTGTGGTGGGGACGAAGCGCCAGGAGAGTTCTCTCGGTGAGTGAGCATGTAATTGATCTCGGTCATTGTGATGGCAGAGGCGAGGTGTCTCTCCCTGCGATAGATGGGAGATCATGTGGGAGGCACTTCTTCCAAACCGGGAAGCTGCTCCGAATCAATCTTGGGGGTCCGTCTGCCAGACCCTTGTGCGTGATTTGGGGTCCTGAACTGACCGTGATCAAGCAGCCTTTAAGTGGCTGCTAAAATGGTCCTTTCATTAGGGAACACGGGGTTTAGGATGCCATGGGCATATGCATACATTCTGCGAGCTGCTCGTAAACTTTCACCACTTAAAAAACTCGCAGTTACTGAAGTCCGACATTGTGACTTGTAGGTACGAGTACGAGAATTATGAAATAAAAGTTTCAAGAAAAGTGAAAAACGTTTTCTTATATATGTGCCTAACTAAAATCATATTTTTTTAATTTTCGTTTTAAAATGCACTTAGTTTATCCACCGTCTCCTTTATGAATTCGTCATTTCTTGCAATGTAAATCGTCTGAAGATAAGATAAATTAAATATTATAAATATTTTTTGCCAGAACAGAACAATTGACCTACCTGTGCAAAAGATGAGTCTTCTTCAATAGTAATTCATCATTTGGTATATCTATATAAGGTACTGTTACCAGGTTAATCTCACGGTATCTTGCACTGTATGGACATTTTACTTCTACAACTGCATCTTCACCAAATAAGCCGTCCGGAAACGCAGCCAGAAATGGATGAGTTTCGGACAGAAAGATACCACATCGTCTTACTTCTATTCCATACATCTCTTCAAACTTCGCAATAGCATATTGTTCATTTAATTTGCCCATGCAATAATTTCTACACATAAATGTGTTTTGTGCGATTCTTTACATGTGCAAATGATATGAAAATTGCTTCCAGTTAAATGTGTTTCATGAAACTTTTTCCTCATTTTACATTGATTTTGCGCTCTAGTATTTTCTTCAATTTTAGCAATTTCACTTGATGAAACAATTCTTAAAATAAATCTCTCCAATTTATAGTCACCACATTTTTTCAAATAAAAAGAATGGTCCCACTCCACTGCAAATGTATTGGCACGTATAAACATTTGTTTTATTATTGGTGAAGATGTTGCTCCATAATTAATGGATAAATGTCTAACATATTCATTATAACTTATTGGTAGGTATGTCAACATTTCTAATGCTCGTAATTGGCATTGGTCTTTGTTTTTGGTAAATCCCCACTTTTCACCGGTAAGGCACAAAATGGTTTGGGTTTTTTAAAAGTCGTTAGATTTTAATTAAGTTATAATCAGTACATTAACAATCTACACTATAATTATGTCACGTTTTTCGTTCAAATGCTAATTTTAGGTATAAATCAAATTTTTGAGGGTATCAATCAAACCTTACAAACTATTAACAGTGAAACAAACATTAAACTAAAACGTAAAATTTACTTTTAAAAATAAAGT
Source organism: Diarsia dahlii (assembly GCA_949775195.1). Taxonomy (NCBI): domain Eukaryota; kingdom Metazoa; phylum Arthropoda; class Insecta; order Lepidoptera; family Noctuidae; genus Diarsia; species Diarsia dahlii. The sequence goes on along the minus strand of OX459197.1, from coordinate 19,528,093 downwards.
ATTTTTCTCCCAATCCTACTAATATTATAAATGCGAAAGTTTGTGAGTGTGTGAGTGTGTATGTTTGTTACTTCTTCACGCAAAAACGACTCAACGGATTTGGTTAAAATTTGGTACACAGATAGATTATAAGATAATAACTTGTGAAAGTACTGTAGTTGTATTCTCTATACCACTCTGAGAGGACAGCAAGTCCATATAAGAAGTCTTCCTGAAAACTGATATTTATTTATTTATTAATTAACTATGGAAGACTTACAGCTAAGATAAATATGTAGATTAATAAATAGTATGTGAGACTGACAGCCAATTAAAAGTCCTTCAACTTCAATCTCATTGACATTCTTCTCTAGAAATCTAGCAGTGGACAACTTGAAAGTATCCCTGTTGCCATGACTGCCCTTGTCGCTATCTCCACTTCCTTATCCACTCTCATTCCAAATAGTCTGTAATTCTTGACCTTGGAATCGTATGTCCATATTCCTGATTTAGATTCAATATCAACTTCGTAGCCTCCTGGGACTACAAACTTCATCGGCGACATCTCTGCGGTTATTGGGTCCCTGTGAGCAAATTCGTACAGAAAACAAATCATTGGTGTGTTTAGGGGCCTCTGTCTCACCATGTTTCCTAGGAGAACCCTGCATATCCTAGATATAGATCTCCCCTGTTCTTTTATGAACTTATTGAGATATGCATTTTTCCATTTGAAATCATTTTCTTGCACTTTCTCCACAACTACAGATAGATGCCTTTCTAAACAAGTATGAAAATGCGTGCTTTATGGTTTTCTTGATGTTCTGTGACGCTATCATGTAGGGGGAGTTACAAACAACTTCTTCTGGCAGCGGGCGAATGTCTTTCCTTGTGTACCCTAACTCCATCACTTGACCTGTAGAAGCCACTACTATCTCGTAATCATCCCTACACTGCATCTTGTATACTCCTGTATTCATGTATCCAGTCTCGTCATTTATGGTGAATGCCTTTACTATAGATCCATTCTTCATTTTGGGGATATCGGAATATTCCTTCAAAGTCATTCCCAACAGTATGTGGCTCCTGATTTATGAATGTTCTTATTTGCAGCATATTCCTGCTATGGTTTGTTGAAGTGGTATCTGGGTACCTATACCTTATGTATGAGCCTACTCCCATCAACATAGATAGAAATTCTCTACCCGTTTTAAAATTGCACGCCAGCTCTATTAACCAGAGACCGTCGTGTTTAAATTTTCCCTTTATATCGCCATATTTGAAGCATACCATCTGATTCCCCCTCAATATATGGATGTCGCTTCCAGCTGTGTTTCCTATTGTAGCTTCTCTACAGTCGGAGGGCATAGGGCAAGTGGTTAAACCATCTTTTTTACACTCTAGAGTGGAGCCCCTTTCAAAAAGTGCCTTTAGCCATATGTACTCCATGGTATTTTTGTTGTTGGTAATCAGATCGAGGAGGTCCACTATTCTGCTTTTCATTATATTAGTGTTGTAACAGATGTCTCGCAGGTTAAATAAGCTTATGAGCGACAGCTTTGCTTCCACATATATGCATTTGATGAAAATTTCTAATATAGGCTCCCATGATGTGTTTGTTTCCATATCGGATACTTCCACATTGCATAAGACAAAATTATTATGCAGCATTGCATGCTTTATTGGTATCAAACTGCCTCCCGAATTGGGCAATATTGGGAGATACCTCTCTCTAGGATCCATGCAATTCAAAAGAACCCTTACTTGTCGAACCAAACTCAGCTGTTCCTCTTCCTCCATACCTATAGAAAACATTTCTTTTATGTTTTCAACATCTTGTGTGCCAACGCGAGAGTCTGGCAGTCATATCAGGAAAGAGGACTTCTTTCAGAGCAGCGGTCCGGAGATTGGGTGGTAAATCTATGATGGGTTGTTTTGTGCGTACTATCTGTCTCTGGATCTCTCTGGATCTCTGGACCTCTTGATCTTGCTGCTTTAATAACAGATTTATTACTTTTACTGCATCCTCTGAAGGGGCAGGACTGTTTTCTATCCACCAGTCGATAGATGCAAGTTTTGCTAGCACTTTTCCATGTCTGTGACTGTCTCTTCTCATTGTACTTGTAGTTGGTGGGAACATGTGTTTAGGGACATTGTAACTTATTGCTTTCTTTTCATCTACCACAATCGGATACTTCTTGTTAAGGAGACACATTGCTGTTGCCAGAGGATTTGGGTCTCTTGTGCACTCAAATGATCTCTCTATCAGTTTTACGTGGTGCATTTTTCTCTTGTTTATTATCTCTGCCCCTTGTATTGTAGGTATGCTTTTTTTGGCGTAATGTGTAGCGGTATCGGACACGATAGTCATTCATGTCAAGATGTTCGGGCAACCGTTCCACATGGCACCTCTGCGTAGAGCTGGACAAGGAATTCTGTGGGAGAGCATCCCTGAATAAACCTGAGCGGTGTATGGTTCCAGTTCTTCAAGTGTTAACAGGGTGGGTTTTCTCTTCTATTAATTTTTCCAAGAGAGCTCTTAGCCCCTCACTCCCCTTAACCCAGCTGCGAAGTTCAAGTATAGTTTTGATGTTCTCAACCATGCTTCGCACCTCTAGGACCTGAAGCGCAGCTCTCCTAGTGTATGGTGTACGCGGACCCCGCTCATATAGGCAGTTCCTGCTTGATAAACCAGACCACCCGAGCATGATTGATGATGGGACCATGTCTTCTGTGACTTGGGTCCAAGGCGCCAAGGCCAGTTTGTCTGATGGAGTGGGTATGGTGATGCCCTCTAGCTCCATCTCCCATAAGGCAGGGATCGGTGTGATGTCGTCTCCCGCAATGGCTGTTCCGCTGGAGAATAGTCCTGCTTTGACTGTGTTGAGGGTGTAGATAGCCAGATTGGCCTCACTTGTCAACCTTGACACCTTCTTTAGGGCACTACGTACATGGACTCCATCGAAGAAGTACTTTCTGCCATACTCTAGTAGGCGACGAGATCTCCATGATTCCGGCACCTTGATTGCTATCCCAGCCTCCAAACATACTGCCTCAAGTACTTGTAAGAATTGCTGCGTGTATTGATCTGGAGTAAGGTTTCTCTCCGCTAGGTACTCAGCAGATGGTATTCTCAAGACAACAACTTGATTGTCCCCCTGTCCTAACAGCGAGTCTGTCGTGTCACATTGATGTGCAGCTCTAAAGATCACCAAGATCAGCAGGGGTGGTCGACTCTTACCGTCGAATCAGTAACATACCTACTGGGGCCAATTTTATGTTGCCAGAAATTATATTAAATAATTTTGGATTTTATGTGGCAACATCACATAAAAAAAAATAAAACTGTGCAACGCAAGTGTTGCTATAATTTTAACGTTTACCTCAATCCTAGGTACAACTATCGTTTATCTCCTTGGTAAAAACGTCGGTAACAATAGAAAAAGGGGCACCTTTCAAGTATTTTTTTTAATGACAAAATTATTTAAACAACTCATAACTCCCATTGTATAAAAATAAAATACATTTTGTTTCGTAATGATTTGATGTAAAATATGGAAAGATTTGGAGGAAGTTTAAAACGTGACATAGCAACACAGCTTAAAAAATTAAAAATGTTTCTTTGCATTTAGAATTATAGTTTCATAGTTGATCGATTGAAGTATTTGAAGTTTTGCGTTGATATATTTCCGTAACTTATCCTCTCAATTTCTGAAACTGTAATGTTATCAATTATCATCGTGGTTTTCCTGTTTGCTTACTTTAGTTAATTTAATTTGTCTAATTTATTTGTGTTTTGGTACTTTCTGGTTACTACGCTCGGATCAAGTAAATTACCACGATGAAAAACCACAAAAAGAAGTGCAGAACATGTGTGGCAGTTCAAGTGAGAATCCAGCTATAACTCTACATCGGTTTCCTAAACCGGGAAGTAAGAACTATCTCCGGTACGTATCTTCATAAATTTGGCAGAGTGTAGCCCTTACATAGTTATTTATCTACCTCCTTTCAAAAAATACATTCAATTCTAAACCTTGTACAGACCTCCGCCCCTAAGGCGACCCACCGACCTACCAAACCTAACCTAACCTCACACCGGGATAGGCATACACCCTCCTTGCACCCTTTACGTCCAGCGATCACGCCCGTCCAGTACAATAACATAATTAAAAGATGGCAATAAACATACAAACATTAATTGTTTCAGCTGCGAACTATGGGCGAAATTCTGTTTTCCTCATGGACAGTGGTCTTCGCCAGATTTCCAAATGAAGCTCTATAATGAGCATCAAATGCTGTGTCACACACATTTTAAAGAATCTTCATATGTAGACTTCACTACCAAGAAACTACGTAGGCATGCTGCTCCTGAAGAAAACTTTGTACAGGTTAGAACTTTATTGCTAAGGTTCTGTTTCAAAAGTGTAAAAATGTTTAATTAATCGAGTAGTAAATTGAAGTGTTAATTTCTGTTCAGCTAAAATTATATGTAGGTATAAAGCATCATTAGTACAGAAGTAAAGGAAAATTGATAAAATTAAATAACTGTTTATACTTCTTATGAAGTTACGAAAACCTCAATGTACGTGTAATACGTGTACGTGTGTATGTGTAATATACAAATATGTAATTATGTATTTTCAGATACTTAACACAAACTCTTCCACAACATTCCAATGAACCTGTTGCGGGTCTCGCACGTCAATGGGCACTGTCCAATGTCACAAACCAGGCACAATCAACCAGGAAAAGTAATGAAGGAGACTATGATAAGGTAAATTAATATTTTAATAGGGTTCAATACTGAAAGTGTGTCAATGGAATTCTTACTAAGCCTATTATGTTGGTTCATCTGTCACACACAAGGCCTTATCGCATTAATGGTAAGAGATAGCCAGTTGAAATTTTAATTATTTGTTTCAGATAACACAACCTTTTCCGCAACATCCCATTGAACCAAATCAGCAAAAAACCAATTCAGCTGCATCCGGTTACTTCGGACTCGATAATAACTATTATGTCGTCGATAGTCATGTCAGTATAATTATTGCTTAGAATATTTTTTCTTTACAAACTTTATTTTACGATATTGTAATGAACGAAATAAATATTTTTTACATTTAAAATCAACACTGTTTTTTTTTGTTCCACCTCAAAATAATTTATCTAATTTAAAAAAAATAAGATTCGAAATTCCCGCTACATAAACTTTTATTTGGGTATAACAAGAGATGGCGTGACTGTGCACCAGTTTTTGTCCTCAAAATTTTTGTATTGAGTTGACATTCTTCTCCTCAGGTCCGTGAACACATCTGGGGCCTTCTACCGGGGATCCGTCTAGATTCTGGGCTGGAGGAGCGTATCTATCTTGGAAGAGAAGTGTGGCTATGAGAGGAAACCTGTGTGTGACTTCTGAACAGGGGCTCTAACAGCTCTGCACGAAAGTGGGTGCATCACGACGAAAAATCTATGATGATATTTACATAGTCATGTCCTTCACCCGGGTAACTCATTCTATTGAGAGTCTTGGTCAGCTGCTCTTCCGACAGTGTCATAGACTGATGCTTGATGTAACGAAATATGATATCCGCCAGGTTCTTCTCGGTCACCACTTGGTAGGCTCTCATCCCAGGGGTCATCTTTCCGTAGCACCTGGCATCGGTTTCCTTGAACTCACGCTCTTTTGGGACAACAACCATTACTCAGCGATCAGCGGAAGGCCTTACTGTCGTACTCATGTATCCATTCGGGTAGGGAGGGGATAATGGCTTTATCAGAGAATATGATGTCTATTGTGTCCACGTGGTAGTTAAACTCAAAGTTCTTGGTGAGTGTCACTCCTGTGAAGTCACTGGGGTCCCAGCGGTAAGTGGACGTCTCGCCCCATTCATTAGCGTTGTAACAGGCAACTATGTGTAATGTGTATGTGTGTGTGTATTAGAGTAAGTTCCAGTGGTTTGGGAATAGTGTGGCGGGCTTGTCCCAAATAAAAAATAAAAAAATAATAATAATAAGTTCCAGTAACTCACAGGTGACTCATTTCTCTATACAAGTTGAAGCACATTTTTCGGTATGAGCGTGACGTGATATTTTTTTAAATCACACGTGGACGTATAGCAAAAAACCTAATGTTTACAATGTAACACGTAAAATCGTGTTATACAAGGTTCAGTATACATATAGAGAGTTCATTATTGGAGATCCAAACTGATTTACTACACTGATTTAAAACAGTGCCTTTGTTACGACTTGATCTTAGTTTTATCAATCTTCCATTATCAAATTCTCTACACATGTAATCTTGGAATATAAAAGAAAGAGGTGATTATAGTTTAAATTACACTCCTTTGCAAAAAAAAACGGGCACCTTAGGAAATTTACGTTCTAAGGTCGATTTGAGTTAATTCAATGAAATTTAATTGTTTGACGTAGTCTGTATACTTATAATCGTGTAAATTAATACGCGTGAAGTGAACTGTGGCAATTTAAAAAAAAAAAAAGAAAAAAAAGGTAGCACTCCGGGAGTGCCGGCAGAAGTGAAAACTTCAATATTAACTTTCAAACTCGCGTCAGGGTCACGTGATGCTGATCGAAAAATCGTAAGATTTTTCGATCAGCATCACGTGACCCTGACGCGAGTTTGAAAGTTTTTACCCATACAAAAAAAAGTGCTCAGCGCCGCTAAAGAAGTTTTCACTTCAAAAATCTATGAATTCTTTAAAACCGATGTACACGGCCAAACAATAAGAAGTGGTCGGCAATAAAGACAAGAAGATTTTTTTACTTTGTTTAATTAAATAAAGTTACAAATGTAATAACCTAATAACGAGTGTGACCTCCTCTTGCCAAAATCACAGCTTGAATCCTTCTGGGCATGCTTTCCACGATGTTTTTAATGACGTTTTGAGGAATACGTTCCCACTCTTCTGCAATGACTCTTTTTAGCTCCCTGATGTTTTGTGGAGCATGTTGCACTGATCTTACCCGTCTCTTTAGAACATCCCAGACATGCTCAATTGGATTGAGGTCAGGACTTCGAGCTGGCCAATCTAAACGACGGATCCCAACTTCTTGCATGTACGCTTCCACGTCGCCAGAACGGTGCGGGCGAGCATTATCGTCCATAAAAATGGAATCTTCCCCAAGTGCAGTCAATGCGGGTTGTGCATATGGAATTAGGACTTCCATTATCCTCTCGACTGCCAAGCCATATTTTCGCAAAATGGCGCATCTGTCACGGCCATCCGGGTGACGTCAGCTGATAACGGCGGCGCGTGATTAAAACGCCGCTAGCTCTTGTTTTGTAAGAGAACTCTGTATAAAACTTATGTTGTTGGAATCTTTATGAAATAAGCTATCAGAATTTAAATGGACTTGTCTAGTTTAGCCTTGTAATATATTGTTAATTCTACTTTAAAATCAGCGTGAGCAAAATTTTCCCAGTTTGTTGGACAAAAGGAGATAGAAATAAAAAAATAAACCATTAACATCAACAAGTTTTTATTTTATTTACATGAATATACCCTATTTCACACAAATCAATTAAAATAACACAGCTCTCCATACATATTTTACATACTGCAAGCTAAACAAAAGCTCGGCTCAGGTAGTCGAACCGTGCGTCGAACAAAAAAAAAAGGTATGTTTACGCATTCATACTGAGAACTCCATATGCCAAGTGGCTGTTGAAAGTGTCTTGTTGCATAGTTTGGTACACAATCTTATCGTAGACAAAGTTTTAGCTGTGTGAATCGTTTTGTTTACGAAACATGAGTCAGAATGTAAACACTTGAAAAAGAGCGATAAAAAAGACCCTTTCATTATTTGTATCACAGAGCAAGTACTATTGCATTTATTTGAAATCTTATTTCACAGTACACATGATGATTATATTTACTAATGGAAAAACACAACACAAAGGCATGTTGCCTAACAAAAACATTACGTAAATCAACAAAATAAGTTACCAATTTTAGGTAAAAACACACAAGTACGATTACTAAGAGTAAGAAAAGTATGGATACGCCACTGTTGTCACATCTGAACTTGAATTATGAATATAATAAAAATGACTCTACTCACTCTACTGACTCTAAATTAAAATTGAAAAACTAGAACATTGCAGTAGACGAGAATAAAAAAAATGTAAAAAAATGTAAAAAAAATGTAAAAAAAAATGTAAAAATAAAGCTGCTAACAAAGGCATCATCAGAACCCCAACCACCGCGTCAGAAAACCACTAGATCAAGCTGTACCGTCAATAAAAATCGTCTTGTAAAAAACCGTCTTGTAAAAAAATGTGGAAAAAAATAAATACCTATACAAAAAAAATCGGTTGTCTGTAAAATCGGTTTACTGACTATAGTTGAACGTGACAACGTCATAAGAAAATAAAAGAAAATAACGCCGCATGACGTCATCTTTTTTCGTGCGTGCAGCCGGCCATCGAATTATAAGACGTAATCACGTCAAAAAAAATTAGCGCTGCAAGGTCTAGACCACAAAACATAACAAAGTGGATGAACAACCTTCAGAATTCGCAGTCCATGAAACGAACAAAGGTGTGGTCCAAAAAATATATACAAATATATAGATACATACAAAGAAATATATATTTATAAAATATACTTTACATAAATTATATAGTATGAAGGGCGAGGAAACAGGGGTCTAAGCATACAGCTTGGTCACAACCCACACAGAACATGGACACCGGTTTTTTACACACGACACACTTCCGCCTGGCCCGCTGTTTGTTAACCATCGGAGTTAAGGCCAGGCGGTGTGTCACGTCGTGACTCATGTTCCGTGGGGTTGGACGCGGAAGAACAGAAGGGGGAGAGTGATGAGAAAGAAGAGATTTTATTAGATAAATACGGAATTGACGATGAGTGAGCGTAGAAGAAGAAGCAGAATTATGGCGATGAATTATGAGGGAATTTAAAACGGAGACGTTCAGAAGCCTCCTGAACAGTTTTTTGTACCAGACCTTTGTTCGTTTCCGCTCGATCGGGTACATGGCAAGTACCTGGTCTTTTTTATCCATCCCACCCATCATGATATTGTAATCCAATATCAAGATGGGTTTGATGGATCCCTCGAGTTCTTGGACCTCGTTGCCATGGTACGTGGAGATGGTAGCCACTCGGTTAGCATCTCTCCATACCATGACATCGACGTCCCCCGAGGTAAGACCAGCTACTTCACCCTGACGCATGCGATGCCTGGTTAGACGGTGTAGGGCCTCCGGAAGATACTGACGATCCGTCCTGAGGGTCCCTACACAGTCAAACCCCACGGACTTTAGGTGTCGAGCGAGAACTGGCGAATTATAAAAGTTGTCCATCCATAGTGTGTACCCTTTGTGCTCCAGACCTTGTACTAACTTTAGAACAATTGACGGTACAACCTTCTCCAGTGGATTTTCCGGCTCCAGCGGTCTGGGATCTGACCTCCCATGAGAGTGAACCTCGAACCGCCATAAATATCCGGTCCGAGATTCACAAATCTCATAGGTTTTGATGCCTTTGGTAGCAGCTTTATTGGGAATAAGCTGGCTGATGTTCAGCCAGCCTTTCCACATTAAAAGACTCTCGTCTAGTGCAATGTTTTGGGAAAGAACATACAAAGATTGGAATTTCGCATTCAGGTGTGACAACAATGGCTGTACCTTAAAAAGACGTGCCTCGGAGACCTCCAGGTTTAGCCCACGCATGCCATCATTGTTCACAAAATGTAAACATTTGTTCAAAATAATGAACCGGTTGATGGCCATGTGTGCGCTAAAACCTGGAGTACAGAAAATGTCAGGGTTTGCACCCCAGTATTCCTCCATCCGAGACTTCACCACAACCCCCATCGCCAGTATGATGGCAAAGTACACGTAAAGTTCATCGGCGGTGGTGTCGCACCACCGCGCGATGCGGCTGTTGGGATGGAGGCTGTGGTTATCCCACTGCTGGGATGCACACTCCTGAGCATACCTGTTCGTCTCCGAGGCAATGTACTCCATAAATTGCCGATCCCATATGGCAACGAAAATGTCATAGGGGTCGACATTTGGAATTGCCGGACCTACATTAATCTGGGAAAACGTTTCCCTCCTCGATTCAGGTGGAATCGGGGAGCTCGGAAACGCTCTCCACTCAAAGTCAAATAGACTCCGTGGTCCGTAGTCTCCTGCAGCAGCAGGCGCGGCGTCCCCAGCAGCAGCAGGCGCGGCGTCTCCAGCATCAGCAGGCGCGGCGTCTCCAGCATCAGCAGGCGCGGTGCCACCCTCTTCGTCGTCGACGTCCACCCAGGGTGTCATCATGGGCCTTAACACCCTGGGCACCATAGGCAGTACGGCCGCATCCTCCTCACCCTCATCACCATCAGAATCTGCGTCGCTACCTGTGGCAAATGATACATTGGTTTCAATTCCAGAAGAAAGAAACCAGAAGTTTGGCCATAGCCCCAAACCAGACTATAATCATCAGGTACTTACCGATGTTCAGTAGGCTCTCGAGCTCCTCATCTCGCAGATTCTGACGGCGACGAGGTGGATGCCGCATGCTGGACGAGGTGGACGACGAAGCGAGTGGCGAGTGGCTGCCCACATCCAAGAATCTGGAAACAAAAGAAGTGTTGAAGTACCTGTGAATGTCATGAATAGAAAAGATTAATTGAATTTGATGAATAGAAAAGTCCGTAAGCGACTTACGCGGCTGGCGACGGCACCTCGTATGCTGGTGATGGAAGCACCGCGTATGCTGCTGGTGCAGACGGTGGTGACGGGCACGGCGGTGCAGTCTCGACGTCCCTGAAACAAAAGCAATGTTGTAGTACCTATATCTTTAGCAATTAAATGATTAGAAAAGACCGTTGGCGACTTACATTGCCACGTACCCTTCTAAGAACTCGTCGTCGTCGTGCGTCGAAGTTGCATGGACCAAAATTCTAAAATAAAAATGACACAATTGTAACTAAACGAATTTTCGAAAAAAATAAACAAAAGCGATAAAAAGAATAAACCTAACTCGTCTGGGTCGCGGGGTCCAGGCCGCATGCCGCCGTATCCAGCACGGCCGGCTCGGCGTCCACGCCCTCCACGTGACGGGCACGGCGGTGCAGTCTCGACGTCCCTGAAACAAAAGCAATGTTTTAGTACCTATATCTTTAGCAATTAAATGATTAGAAAAGACCGTTGGCGACTTACATTGCCCCGTGGGAGGTGGACGCCAGAGGTGGTGCTGGTGCCAGAGGTGGTGCTGGTGCCAGAGATGCCGCTGGCCGAGATGATCTAGATGGATATTTTAAAACAAAAGTTAAAACCTGTAGTAAAAACACCAGAATAATATCTCCCAACTAACTTAAACAAGTAGAACTACTTACGGTTCCCAAGTGCGCCTCCGCTTTGGATGGAGCGGGGTCTCCAGTGCATTGCCTCGCGGCATCTCTGACGTGTCGGTTACCAAAATTCTAAAATAAAAATGACACAATTGTAACTAAACGAATTTTCGAAAAAAATAAACAAAAGCGTTAAAAAGAATAAAACTAACTCGTCTGGGTCGCGGGGTCCAGGCCGCATGCCGCCGTATCCAGCCCGGCCGGCTCGGCGTCCGCGCTAGGGCATGCATTCCGGAATTCCGGAATCTCGCAATTCCGGAATTCCGTAACAATTTTCCTGATATTTCAATTCCGGAATTGAGAGGAGTAATACCGGAATTCCGATATTCATAATTTTTTGATATTTTGATTATTATTTTTTGCGCGACGCTTTACACTATACTTTACAGCATACAGCTGATATCACGTTACAGTTTATGCTCAAGATACTTCTTAGCGAGTTCTAAACTTGCGATGAACTTGCGAAGTCGTATTAAACAAAGAAGATTACTATCAGCAGGTGTGATCCACTAATTACACAATCCGCAAGTCTTCTTTGCACAAGCAGAGGACGATACCTTTCCCAAAGTCAATTCCCAACGTCTTCCCGTTTGTGGTCGCCACTCCAGAACTTTTCGGCCCCATCGGCCATCCGTTCTGCGAGCAATGTGCCCTGCCCATTGCCACTTCAGTCTGGCGATTCTTCGGGCTACGTCGGTAACCTTGGTTCTCATGCGGATGTCCTTATTTCTGATTCGATCACGCAAGGAAACTCCGAGCATAGCCCTCCTATTCCCCTTTGAGTGACTTTGAGCTTTCTGATGAGGCCCATGGTGAGCGACCACGTTTCGGTCCCGTATGTAATCACTGGCAATACACACTGGTCATAGACTTTCGTCTCGAGTTGAGACACTGTGGTAAGTTGGACGAGAAGATACCGCAAAGCTTCCCGAACCCCGAAAATCCCGAATTGACCTCTTTCTCGAAGTTAGACCTACCCAACTGGACGGTCTGTCCCAGGTAGACATAATCGTCCACAACTTCGAGTGTAGAGTCTCCGATCTTGATAGGAGTGGGTGTTACATGAACATTCAACATAACCTTGGTTTTGTCCATATTCATTTTAAGACCCACTCTTTCGGAAGCTCTACTGAGGTCATCGAGCATTGTACTGAGGTCTTCCATGATCTCAGCTATGACCACTATATCGTCGGCAAACCGAAGGTGACCTCTCCAACCTAGAACCTTGAAGACATCCTACAGTGCTGCGGTGAACAGTTTCGGAGATATGACGTCTCCCTATCTCACACCGTGCTGCAGAAGGATAGGTTCCGAGGTCTGGTCCTGAAGTCGGACTGATAATGATGACGATGTACCGGTAGTCGATTTGGCACCGTTGGAGAGACTGCAGTACAGCCCAAATCTCGATCGAATCGAAGGCTTTCTCGTAGTCTACAAACGCTTAACAGAGAGGCAGGTTATACTCTTCGGTATATGTATGTGGTCTACGGTACTAAAGCCTTTTCGGAATATATGTCGCCAGGACAAGTCGTCGGTCTGTTTTGTGGTAGCTGGATCTCTTCCGGGAATTCTTAGCACCCCTTGCCACGCCGTTGCCTCGTCCGCTACCGTAGTCGAGGGTAGACGGGCTGCCGGGTACTAGGGGCCATTTTTGTCATGCGCTCTAATTTATTAGAGGGGGTTTGGGTTTGCCATAATCGCCACACTTCAAACTTATCTAAGATCCTACAAAGGCACCGCTGCCCAACCTCTGGTCCCAGTCCCTTAGTCGCCTCTTACGACACCCACGGGAAGATATGGGATTATGGGATGGTGCTATTCTTTACATTCGACACCATACGGTACAATATCTCAATATGTTGTTTATAAAATATCGTATGTTTTTTATTAACATTACTAATGTTTAATTCTTTTGCGTGATTTATAAACCTTGTTGATTTTACGGTTTTCAAATGTTTAATTAGAGTAATAATTGACAAAGATGACCAAATATGTTTAATTTGTTACTGAAAATCATTAAAAGGCTGATATATTTATAAATCTTGTTTGATTTGAAACAAACTTTAAAAATTTACCAGTTCCGGAACCAGTTCCGGAATTCCGGAATCAGATCTCGAGTATCGGAACTCAGTTCCGGAATTGAGAACCTTGCGATATTGCATGCCCTAGTCCGCGCCCTCCACGCCGGCTAGGGCCACCACGGCTGAGGTTGCCCCCCGCCGGTACTACAACCCGATCCTCCAGTATTATCACCCGTGGTGACGAAGGTCGTGGTACTGGAGAATCGGGTGATGGTGTCGGCGAAGCTGATGCCGGTGGTGCAGGCGCTGGTGCTGGTCCAGCAGCTCTCCCTCGCACCTGGACACTCCCACCACCACGCCGCATTCCACCGCGGGTGCGAGGTCGTCTCGTCGCTCTTAAAACATGCAAAAAAACATGCAAATGCAATGCACACAGAAACAGGCAAAGAAGGAACATGCAAAAAACAAAAATACCACCAAAAAAATCATTTTGAGAATCGGTTCACAAACGGGGAGAAATCGGCGAAGAAAAAATACATCCACCTTTTTTTTAAGTCGGTTAAGTCAAAAACAGTCACCAAAAAAGAACATTTTGAGAATCGGTTCACAAATGGGGAGAAATCGGCAAAGAAAAAATACATCCACCTTTTTTTTAAGTCGGTTAAGTCAAAAACAGTCACCAAAAAAGAACATTTTGAGAATCGGTTCACAAATGGGGAGAAATCGGCGAAGAAAAAATACATCCTCCTTTTTTTTAAGTCGGTTAAGTCAAAAACAGTCACCAAAAAAGAAAATTTTGAGAATCGGTTCACAAATGGGTGAAAAATAGAAAATAAGCACACTTCTTTTATTTTAAGTCGGTTAAATCTTATCCATACTTTTCCATTCCGACAAATCCACGCAAAAACCGTTATGACGTCACGAAATCCTTGACTGTCAAGAATGCAAGATAAGACGAGTTGGCTCGGCGTGTTTTGTTTTCAATTAAATTCAAATTTCTGACGATATTACTTAATTAGAATGCATTACAGACGTTGTTAATTAACTAAGAATTGTTATTAACGACACTTTGATAAACATTAGGCATATTTTCTAGTCGTACGACGTGAAAAAAAACGGTCATTACGGTAGGCATAGCGGACGAGTTCGTTGACCTAGGTATTTCTGCCGGAATTCACGCCAAATACACAATCAAGCTATTAAAAACAGTTCAGTACTTACCGGTTCATAATAATAACACGGAATAACACCACACAAGTCACTTTAAACCACTTTAAAACCACTAAAATCGAAAGTATTTTGCTAACGTCGCCGCTTGCGAATGCGCTCGGAACAAGACTGGCTCGGACTGGTTTTGACGCGGGTAAACGGTGGCGGGGGAATATTACTATTAATACTGAGTAACCAATTTTCATCCTTGTCTATTCCACTACACGTTGGGCAAGTGTGAGCTAGATAGGTATAGTTTTCACAGTATTTTAACGGCTTTTAGAAAACGCGGGAAACACGACATCTTATTTTGCACGGTGACAGATGGGCTATTTTTGACAACATCTTATTTTGCATTCTTGACAGTCGAGAGGAGTGTTTACCGGTGTGCATTTAATGTTCCATTTTCTATGAGAACTAACTCCGTACGCCCCGTCGAATTAATTGCTGCCCAAAACATAACGGAGCCTCCGCCATAAGGAGTGATTTCTTCGAAACACACTTCCGCATAGCGTTCCCGTGGTCTTCGTAGCACTCGCCGGCGTCGGTCCTCTCCACACAAAGAGATTCTAGCTTCATCAGAAAACAATACTTTATTCCAGTCCTCCAGAGTCCATGAAGCACAGTTTCGAGCAAACTGAAGTCGAGCAACACGGTGCTCACGGAGTAATTTAGGTCCCCGAGCCGGGCGGTAACTCCTGATATTGGCAGCCAAAAGCCTCCTCCTGACGGTCCACAAGCTAACTTCTACTCCTCTTACTTCTTCAAGGCTCTTCTTCAGGTCCACACTTGACGCCTTACGATTCCGAAAGGCCTGACTCACCAAAAAGCGGTCATCTCTTGGTTCTGTGCGTCGTTTTCTTCCCGAACCGGGTCTTCTTTTGACCGAACCGGTCTCTTGATACCGTTGCCAAGTCCTCTGGACAGTTGAACGACTCATATTTAGCCGCTGAGACACGTAAGTTTGCGAACAACCTTCTTCAAGTAGGGCTATAATTTTACCGGCCCTTATCGCTTTATCACTCATGTCAAAAAGTGGTATTTAATGTAAAAAGAAAGATAAATTGTTTAATTTGCAGAAAATATCCAAAAAGTTTTAAAATTTTAGTAATCAGTAATAAAATCGTTTCAGCAATTCGCGCCATTAGTAAAGCAATTTGACAATAATCTACAATAATCATTTTTTTCCTTTTGTTAATTTCAAAATTTAAATTTGGAACGTACAGAATCATGCCAGGATTCTTCAAATAACATGCCAATACATCGTCAAATTAATAATACCTCTTACTTGTCCTTCTTCATTGAAATAGAGAAAAAAATATGAAGTGCCCGTTTTTTTTGCAAAAGAGTTTATTCATTTATTTTCAGTAAAATGAACGAAAGAAACTTATTGTTTAGTTAGGCCTAGGTTCGCTAAGATGGTGACGAACCTAGGTCGAGTGTCCCATTCCTAACCTAGCCAGATAAGGGAAAACGGAACATCTCAAGCGAAAAACCCTTCTGACATACACTAATTAGATTTACACACATATGTACAGTGCGATCAAATTATCTTGGCAGCTCCGAACTTCGTGCAGGTCATTTTGTTACAACGAATGTATAAAAGTGTTATGATATTTATTTTATTTGTATTTCTCACTGTTTAAATTAGATATTTTCTGATCGTTTAGGTATTGGTTTATCTGGCAATAACAGTTTTATTCCCAAGTTTACATGCGTAAAATTTCGCAAAGCCTATGTTCAGAGCTGCCAAGATAATTTGATCGCACTGTACACAATATTGACAATTATTTATCAGCTTATATAAATCGCAAGACAACTGAGAGGAGAGGCACACTGTGTGGGAATATTAGGTGAATTTTCAAAGAAACTCCAGAAAATGCTGATAATTAGCCAAACGTGTATTGCTTTGGTGACGAAGAAAAATGGAAGAAAAAATGACAAGCAAGTACATAAAATCCTTACATCTAATTACATACTATGGTACAATGCAACGTTGATTGTTGCTCATTCCAAACGAGCAGGCGTTTAGCTCGAACATGCCCCCGGACGTTGGAAGCAGCAGAGGCGCTTTCAACCAAGCGCAGAATCAACGGGCAGTGGGCAAATCCTATTAAAGGCTCTTCTGACGACTCCAGTGGATGTTTCGACGTCTGCCACACGAATAATTCCATCTGATCCCGGATGAACGGCGACAACTCTCCCCAATCTCCATTTCAGAGGAGGAAGATGGTCCTCCTTTATGATGACCAAAGAACCCAACTTAAGCATATCTTTGCTGGTATGCCACTTGGTCCTCTGCTGCAGCTCGGACACAAATTCTTTACTCCAACGAGCCCAAAAATGCTGACGAAGCTGCTCGATTCGTTGGAAACGAGACAATGAAGCAGTGGAGTGGTTCTGTACATCTTGCTGCGGGAGTGACGTCAGCGGTCGACCAACAAGAAAATGACCCGGAGTCAGTGGTGTGCAATCCGCTGGATCGGATGATAGCGGCGTCAGTGGACGTGAATTCAATATCGCCTCAATCTGGACTAATGTGGTGTTAAGTTCTTCGAACGTTAAATGACAATTTCCCAACACTCGCCTGAGATGATATTTGGTTGACTTCACACCCGCTTCCCAGAGTCCGCCAAAATGAGGAGTATACGGGGGTATAAAATGAAATTTAATTCCGTCATTAGCCAATTGCTCGCCCAAGGAATTGCAATTAGATTTAAGGAACTTCGAAAGTTCGTTGCAGGCACCAACGAAAGAGGTACCGTTGTCGGAGTAGATGTCACTGGGTTTTCCCCGTCGCGAGATAAATCGAAATAAAGCTAGTAAATACATATTGCTGGTTAAGTCACTCACCAGCTCTAAGTGGATAGAATTCTATTTAAATCATCCTTGCTGGGGGAATCAGTATGAGTTAAATTGCACGAAATATTATTCGACAATAATTTACCATTATGATGGGTAACAGGGCCAGAAACAATCCAGCCTAACAGCGTTTCACATAACACGGGCTTACCTACTCCTAGTCTAATTCTCTGTGAACCAACCAAGTCCCAGAAGAGATCCGCTCCTATTAAGATATCTACTTCTGAAGGCTTGTAAAAGTTAGGGTCAGCCAAACAGATATTATCTGGAATATTCAGGTCTGAAATATCGACTTCACGACAAGGCACAACAGTCATTAACGATGGCAAAACGAAACAGTAAAACTTAGCAACATAACTGTTATCTAATGACGTCATTTTCACATGACATGTTTTGCCTACGCGAGAACTTACGTTATTAATGGCCATAGACCGATCCATTTATCTGACTAGTATTTAAGTTAAGCCGTGTACATAACCGTTCCGTCATAAAACACGATGTACTACCGCTATCAAGCAGGGCCCGCACTATGTGCTCACGATCATTCTGATCACATAACTTGATAAGAGCGGTGGACAATAACACACCGTGTTGTTTACGCTCACTACTTAACGAACTGAGATCCGCAGCCAAAGTTAAATTATTAGCACGCACATCAGTGCTAGCCACGGCGTCAGTGGTTGATGACGTTGATACGGAATGGGACGAGCTACCGTTTGATTTGTTATCATTAGTGCATGAATTCGCTGTACCTTTATTCTCCGACGAATGAATTAATGTATTATGTCGGCGTTTACATATCTTGCATTCCGGCTTTTTGCATCGGTTAGCAAAATGACCTGCATGAAAACAGTTATAACACACTTTATAGTTAGGTATTAATTTAAGTCGGGCGTCGGGGCTAAGTGAAAGAAATTGTGAACAAGTACTTAACACATGATCAGCTTTACAGTGCGGGCACAACTTACTTAATTCGGTGCTGGAATTATTGGAATCCTGTGATACAACCATAGATTTTATCTTATTAGAATGGGAACTCGGCTTACCGGGAGTGGGATTAGTGCTACTTCGTGCTGTTTCCAATGTTTCTAACAAGTCAGCGCGAAAGCGAATAAATTGAATGAGTGCAGCAAATGTTATTGTGCTATCCTTGTCTATATGACCTTTGTGCTCCTCCCACTCTCGATAAGTTGAACGATCAAGCTTCTGAGTTACCATAAATATCAATAAAGTATCCCAATACTTGATGGGTTCATCTAACGCTTCCAACGCACGGAGATTTTTGTTTATTAAGTTGATCAATTAACCCTTTTAACGCAACAGAGGACTCCTTTGTAATAGCATTCAAATAAAATATGGACGACACATGATTTTGAACTAACATTCGATTGTTATCGAAGCGATCACAAATTAACTTCCAAGCTGTATCGTAATTACTTGCAGAAAACTCAATCCCATGAATAACAACAGCAGCAGAACCTTCCAGAGACGCTCTCAAATAATGGAATTTGTTAATTTGATCTATTTCATCGTTACAGTGAATGAGGCTAGTAAAAGTGTCGCGGAACTCCAACCAATTGGCTTACGCTGACTAATACGAGTGCATTTTGCACTACTTATTGACTCATTATCGCTGTTATGTTCCTTTGTTCGCAACGAGTCACACTAAATCGTGTCACCGTGTGACTGGTTGAGAAAAATATTCGCATGGAGTAACAGTGTGACTCAATGCGAATTTTTATTCTCATCTAGTAACACTAGTACACGAGTAGTGTTACTCGTTCGGAAAACCAAATCGCATGGAGTAGCAGCGTCATTCGATGCGAATTTTTATTCTCAACTAGTAACATTTTTCAGAATGTCTATTTGACAACGATAAAGTTAAATAAAAATTATAAAATAATGTTTAAATTTCTAACATATTAGTAGGTAGGGACGTAACAGAAAAAAACTGATCAGGTTTTCTACTTATTTATTAAGATTAGTTTAAATCATTTCTTAATCTAAAACAAAGTGTTTTTGTCTAATTGTACTTCGATGTAATAATAAAAAAAACAACCTGGTTACAGTACAAAATGTAAATAATTCTTTTTTACCTACTATTATATAATTTTTCCTATAAAATCAGCCTTCTTTATAACACAAAATAATCACATTTATATATTAAGATTAGTTACCAACTAATATCACATTAATAATTTCTCTTTAAAATCAGTCTCTCTTTTATCACAATATAATCAACAGTTATTCAAAAATATTCGCTTTTTGACCATTCGTAAGTTTAGTGTCGTAAAATCTCCAGGAGGGTCCCAATCGTAATAGTACCATTTACGAAATCCATCTGAGCATCTTGTATAAAATTATCATTAAGTATTGACTTTGATAATCGTTTTCTGGATGGTTGTGTATTGTTTTGATGTTGAATGTTGCGAACGGTGTATAATTGGGAATCTTCTTTAAGTATGAGCAACAACTGCATCAAATTTGGGTTCTTCTTACCGACGGCTTTGTTCAATTTATGGTGCCAGCCTTCAATGAAGTTTGTGGTTCGATGAGTCTCCCCAAAAGCACACCAGACTTTTAAAAAATCTTCGTGGAGCCATTGCTTTTTCATATAATTCACAAATTTTTGGATTTGTGGGTCATTATCATCATATCGCGAAATAATATACTCCCATCCGTTCATGATTTCTTCTTGAGGTAACAGTGGTAGAACTGCGCTTAGGCTTACCATGCGTTTCTTCTTTGGGTCTTGAGTATTTGTTATATGCAATTCACGGCCTTTCTTAAAAATTGCCTTATTATAGTGGTAATAGCAGCCCTTGACTGCAATTGAAGGAAAAACTGTAGCAATTGCTCGCATGGCGGCCTTTTCGTAGTCTACTTTAAATATTATTGGATTCCAATTGGGTAACTGCGACTTTATTATAGAGAACAGAATCACGTAGGCTTCTGTGTTTCGGTGACTCATCAAAGCGTAGACTAGAGGTATTATATTAGTGTGATTGATCGTGCTGCCGATATCGCCATGGATTGAATATAGTTGCGTAAATGGAATATGACAACTTTTGAAAGTTCCATCGCCATAAAAGTCTGTTAGCTCGCACAAAGTTTGCCTTGCTTCGGAAGAAGAAAATACTAGTATTCGTGTATCATCACATGTGTACTCCGCTAACAAAAAATCTTGATAACGAGGTGGGACTTCGACTTCCAGCACATTTTTATGTTGTAGTTTTTGTACTTGAGCCGCTGAATTACGTGTTCTATATAACGTGTCTTTAATGGAACTAAATTTAGGTATTGAAGTAATTATGTCTATTCCCGCATCTTTTAGCTTTCCGACCATGGCATTGTATTTTTGAGGAACACTGGGAAATTCCTGCGTAGTTATATCTTTTTTTAAATGTTGGACAGATTTCAGGATTTCGTTGTTCGCAAAATCTGGTGTACATAAATGAGGAGTTTCTTCTAATATACGCTCTTCCTAAAATAGTAAAATGGGATAGAATATTAGTAAAATAAAATATTGGTAAAATATTGACTTAAAACTAAAAAGCCTGTTCTCTCAATAAGCTAATGTTTATATAAAACTAGTTGTAAAGCTATAAATAAATCAAGACAAAGCTTTAGCACCCAAAATACGTCACTGTGGTTTCAACAAATCTCAAGTGAGCGTGATAAAACAAAATGGCTGCCACTAAAGGACGCGAGGAAAGTTTTTCAAGATGCAGTATTATTATTTATTAAATGATTATATACAATCACTATTTTACATTTTATTTTTTTTACATTTAACATATAAATCAATAATATTATATACAACGAAGCTATGGAATACATTTTGGTAATATAGTTTTCTTACCTTTATTCTTACAAGCCCTTTGCACACCTTTCGTTTTGTACACGCCCACACAATCAATCCACTTTTATGTTTTTTCCTGGCGTAATATTGATGACCAGCTCGAAGAAGAACAGTGCCACCGTTTTTATTAACAAAAACTAAATCAACACTGTTTGACGAACCAGACGTAGCTTCCATTTTGAATGACAGCGGAGCGTGTACTGAACTTGTCACACGCATTGCACGATTCACCATGAAGCAATGTTGCCAGATCGGTGCGTAAAAAATATCAGAAACTCATACATTATTTTATAATTTTTATTTAACTTTATCGTTGTCAAATAGACATTCTGAAAAATGTTACTAGTTGAGAATAAAAATTCGCATCGAATGACGCTGCTACTCCATGCGATTTGGTTTTCCGAACGAGTAACACTACTCGTGTACTAGTGTTACTAGATGAGAATAAAAATTCGCATTGAGTCACACTGTTACTCCATGCGAATATTTTTCTCAACCAGTCACACGGTGACACGATTTAGTGTGACTCGTTGCGAACAAAGGGTTATGTTTACATAACAGCTCGTGTGCCCGTGCCAGTGATTTGTAATACTGTGAATCAAATTCAGCACGCTCAGAGACTTGAGCTTTAACATCATCTACTAGACATTCCAATCGCAACTGCACCTCATCGTAATGCTCATACAATGACTCGATTTTACCAACCCGTAACTGCAATTCCTTGACCTCACAGCTAGTCAACTCCTTGTTGCATGATGCATCAAGGTAATTGATAAATACCGTTAAGCTTCCCTTTATGCTTCCTCGTTTTTTAATGAGTTCTCTTTCTTCGGACATACTGGGAATCGAATGTGGTCAACCTGGAATTTATACAATAACAAGTTAAGGTATAATACTGATAACTTACGATAGGAACCCTACGTCTAGCTACTATTATAATTAAACAATTTAACAAAAGATTTTAACACTGTAAAGACTTCTACCTGTTGTAAACATTAAGTGAATACAAAATGGGATTTTTAATTTAGACTTTGATCTAAGCTAGGTACATTAATTCCTCAAAACTTGAACACTTAATTACCTAACGTCTAACTTTAAGCAATACAATAACAAATTAATAAGTAACTAAATTGACTAATACGGTTTAATAACTGAATGAATACTAATTATAACGACTTGTAATATCATCTAACACCAAACTACGCACTAATATCTACTGTGAATAGAACTAAAATACTGCTATACTGTTATAAATGTAGCAAAATATCTACTGAACTTTTCACTATAATAATAAGAAAGAACGTATAATTGTATTTGCACAATAAATATCATTAAACAAATGATAAGTACTAGAAACTATGCACAATGAATTAAGGTAAATTAGTTACTTTGAACAATATTCAGGAATATAACACTAACCTTTTTAATCCTTAATTAATACTACCTGAACGAGTGTGGGGTGATGATATTTTAACCGTAATAATATTCTTAACACCGTAAATTAGCTTGAAGTCCTTTGTTTAAAAATCACGTTGCCGGCGTATAACCTCGTCGGCATATGTCCCGGGTAATATTTATATAAATCCACTGTTTTTTGGCAAATCTTCATGTAATTCCCAATCCGGCTCGAAGGACCAAAATGTGTGGGAATATTAGGTGAATTTTTTAGGAAAACTCCAGAAAATGCTGATAATTAGCCAAACGTGTATTGCTTTGGTGACGAAGAAAAATGGAAGAAAAAATGACAAGCAAGTACATAAAATCCTTACATCTAATTACATACTATGGTACAATGCAACGTTGATTGTTGCTCATTCCAAACGAGCAGGCGTTTAGCTCGAACACACACAAATAATGGTTACACAGTTTTATTCAAGGTACTTAGCCACAATATCCCATGATAATTTACAGTAGTGTATTCAAATTCCTAGCTTAAACCATTTCGCATAGTTCAAGGTCTGCGTGATGTATATTGCTTATACAATTCAAAGCGATTTCTCCACAATTTCCGCCTTTCCATCTTCTACAAACTTCTACACAAGCTATCACTAGGAGATAAATTACCATTATCAAGAATAGTATCACAGCTACCTTGTCCAGGTATGACCAAAGGTGCTCTCGTGTCTTTTGTCTTAGTGAATATAAGATATCGAAGTTTGTAGCAGCCTCCATATTTACTTGGGTTGTTAAATAGATTGGGTGACTGAAGTTATTGTAAATTAGCTTGGGATCGATCTTGCTTTAACACAAAATTTGAACTTAAAATACGTTACCAAATTTCAGCTCTCTCTCTGTCTCTCGATTTCACTAATACTACTTAGATACACTGCTTCTAATTTTATTTAAAATACAAACAATATTCAATCAAATTAACTATAATTATCACTACCCAACCGTCTCAGCCCGTTATCAAGCTCGTCTGCCCTGCTCGTGCCTCCATCACCGCAAAAGCATCCAGTTAAGCTCCTCCTAAAAATGCAATCAAACGCAAGTAATCTGTTTCATTTTTATTTCTTTAAAAAACGTTGCCCCACACTAGGAATTTCTCCTATATCGTGGGTGCATTCACAAACATTTAAACTCACATACACAAATACCCAGACCCGGAACAACTATCTGTAGGTCATACAAACATTTGTTTCGTGCGGGGATCGAACCCGCGACACGCAGCGCAGCAGTCCCTTGCTTGAGCCACTGCGCTAACACTTTTCATTGACTGTCTTGTGTAGGACGCTTGCTCATTGGTCAAAAGCATGGCGTCGGGTCGATTCCCGCCAAATGCTGTTGCGTACGCGCTTTCTCATGCGTCGTCATTTTACACATCTGTTTACCAGATATCCAGATATTCCGAAAAAGGTTACTTCAACGTACGATTTATTGCTTTTCGAGTGTCGTCTTGTAATATTATTTAAACTAAATTCAATAGATTTTTATTTTCTAAGTGGTTTGGGGTTCGTTTGCTTATCTTTTGTTTCTGAATAATTTTTATCCATGGATATTTCAATAGGCAATTTTTGACAAGGGTTGAAATTTATGGATGGCTATAAAGTAAGTTATTCATTTCTTCTATATGCAAAAAAAGAATAGTGGTTCGACGAACGGCCATCTCAAGCTTCCACAGCTCAAGGCAATCCATATATGGTTGATGTGCCCTCTATATTTATAGATTTTTGTTCCAATTCTATCAAGCAGATATCGGCTGGAGGACCTCCTCCAGGCCTTTGCATAGATGCACGCTGTGTGCGCACCTTAGCCTTCGCCATGCATGCTAATAACTTGTATTTCTGAAAAATTAAGATTATGCATTTAACGACTACTATTATTCAAGTGGGTAAAGAAGGTTGGTTATGACTTTCATTTTCTATGATCACTGATATGTTGAGTACAAAATGACAATTTAATGTACCCATGAAGCACCACTAACTTACCTCTAACCAATCTTTCTGTGTCTTACGAACACCTCCTATTGTATTGAGGGTTTCTGTCAGTTCAGCCCACAATCTTTTGGTAGCCGGCAACTGAGAATTTCATGTTAATTTCGAAAGACAAATAAGTATATTGTTGTGCGTGTTATTGGGAAAGGTTCAGTTAAATGATTAACACTGATTGAAATGAAGTTTGATATGAATTTAATAAAAGGTTCACAAAATAGTTATTAATACACTGAAATATGACGTGGCAGGGCGGAAGTATGTGAGCGACTGGCGAGGCGAGCGGGCTCCCGGCCCGGCGGCTATCAAAAGTGCCAATCAGCATTTTGCTTCGCTAGGGTCGCTACATCACACCCCCCCTTTTTCCAAAAAAATTTCATAAGTTACTAAGAATAATTTTTAAACATAAAATACAAATACATTGGGTTTACAAAACGGCGTCAACAGGACATACAATACACTACAATGCAATATGCTTACACACTACTTACTTATCTAACGCCTTAATTTCTAACGCCGTATTACATTACGTTCGTTATACCGGATAACACAACTGATTACGACCGTTCTTATTTTACTATGAACAAATACATGGTTTGCATTACACTGAAATCTTAACTTAATGATTCTTGCACAATTCACTTTTCGTTCACTGTTTACACGTAACCTGCTGCGGTTCCTGTGGCTGCCGGAATACCCATATTCCCGGACGTTGACGCTGTCAGTGTCGCCACCTCCTTTCTTAACCAACCTCTCAGTTGGCCCATGCAGCCTCTTTTTATTGCGTAACATAACAGAATTCCCATTATTATCGCGATGATGAGGAGTATTATCCCAAAATGATTCAGTTTGTTTTCTAACTGTTGGCCCGTTACCGTCTGGGCTTGAGCTATGGAGATATTTTCCTTATTTTGTGTATTTCCCATGTCTGTTGTTTGAATGCTCTTTACTTGAATTGATTCTGGTAATTACTAGTGAATTGTGCATGAATGTCTTACAATGCTAATAATTGCTACTTTTTGCTAGTTGAGCAAAAATCGCACGGGTCTCTTTATTACTCGGCCTGAGCGCGTGGTTTTATTCATAGGCGGTAGCGAGTTTTGCTCAACTTGCTGTTTTGGCGTTTCAGCGTTGTTATTACTCCCTACGCTTTCTGGTATTGTGTCCTCATTAATCATATAGGCCGGCTTTAATCTGTCAATGGACACGGTTGATTGACGGTCGTCCCTTTGTATGTCAAACGTTTTCTCTCCTCTACTAATTACTAGGTATGGACCACTATACGATGGTGTTAACGGTTTCCTAACCATGTCATTTCTAATGAATACGTGTGTGCAAATGTTTAAATCCTTATGGACGAATATTTTTCGTGAGCCGCCATCCGCTCGTGGCTTCGGGCGCATGTTATTTATTATATTTCTCAATTTGCTTTCAAAAGTTGGTAAATGTCCTATTTGCGATTTCTCTGCCTCGTGATAAAAATCGCCCGGTAATCGCAACGTGTGTCCTAAAACTAATTCTGCTGAACTTACATTTTGATCGCTTTTGCAGGCTGCACGAAGTCCCAACAAAACCGTAGGTAATTCGTGAACCCATGACCTATTTTCTAACAGCCTTGCCTTTATTGCTGCCTTAAGGGTGCGATGCATTCTCTCTACCATACCATTTCCCTGTGGGTGGTATGCTGTTGTACGAATTTTCTTTATGCCTAACATATTCATCATACTGGTGAAAATCTCGCTCTCGAACTGCCTACCCTGATCGCTGGTTAAGGTTTTAGGACACCCAAATCTGCATATCCATCCTTCATAGATCGCCTTGGCTACTGTGTCCGCGGTTATGTCTGTGACCGGAAATGCCTCCGGCCAACGGGTAAATCTATCTACGACGGTGACGCAATATCGGTAGCCTTCCTCCGTTGTTGGTAGTGGCCCTATAATATCTACGTGTATGTGCTCGAATCGCTCTGTTATCGGAAATGTGCCTAACTTTGAAATTGTGTGTCTGTGTATCTTTACTTTTTGGCATTGTATACACGATCTCGCCCATTTGGCGATGTCTTTGTTCATGTCGGGCCAAAAATAACGACTGGTTATCATTTTTCGTGTGGTCCTAACGCCTGGGTGGCTAATGTTATGTACTGTGCTATAGACTGTCTTTCTGAATTGTAACGGAATGTATGGCCTTATTTGGTTTTTTGTAATGTTGCAAAATATCTTACTTTTACATAACGGTGACTGTATTTCTTCTAATTTAATGTTGCCTCGTGGATTTGCTAACATGTGTGACAATTGAGCGTCTGCTTCCTGTGCCCGCGCGATTTCGTCATAATCTATGCTCGTGTTGCATACAATGGACTCTACCCGTGATAGCGCGTCAGCAACCGCGTTCTCGGTACCGGTGACGTATTGTATGTCGCTCGTGAATTCGCTGATGTACAATAACTGTCGTGCTCGCATTGGCGTTTCTCGATCCGTACCTATTTTGGTGAATGCGTATGTTAGTGGTCTATGGTCGGTGAAAATGGTTAATTCGCGGCCTTCTACCATGTTCCTGAAATGAACTATTGCCAAATAAACTGCTGTTAGCTCGCGGTCGTATGTACTGTATTTTTGCTGTGCCGTTGATAGGCCCTTTGAAAAATATCCTAGAGGTTTCCATTTACCATTTATCTCTTGCTGTAATACCGCGCCTGCGCAGGTGTTTGATGCGTCGCACATTAGCGCTAGCCTGCCCGACTCCTCCGGGTGAGCTAGCGTAATGGCGTTTTGTAGGCTTGCCTTGCACTTCTCAAACGCGACTGCCGCTGTATCGTTCCACTCTATTTTAGACTTATCCTTTTTCTTGGCCCCGTGCAAATATTTGTTTAACTCCGCCTGGCTCTCGGCCGCCCGTTCTAAATGCGACCTATAAAAGTTTAGCATTCCTAGAAATCGTCGCAATTGCTCGACTGTTTCCGGCCGCGGATAATTCTGTATTGCTTCGACCTTATTGTCTAGTGGCTTAATCCCGTCCCTAGTTACATTGTAGCCTAAAAATTCTATTTCTGTTTTTCCTAATTCGCATTTTGCTAAATTGATTGTTATGCCGTACTGATCGAATCTGCTGAAAATTAGTGTTAGGTGTTTTTTGAAAAGCTGTTTGTTGGTACTGGCTATTACGAGGTCATCGATATAACAGAATAGATACGAACTGTCCTGGCCGTCTTTGAGATATTCTATATTTTGCAAAACTGTATTATTCATGAATCTTTGGAACGTTTGTGCTGCGTTGCGCAAACCAAACGACATTCGCGGAAACTCGAAAAGGCCGAAAGGAGTAATGATTGCCGTTTTTTCGACGTCCTGTGGTGCGACACAAATGTTATGGTAGGCCCGGTTAATATCTATTTTTCCGAAAATGGTCTTACCTGCTAACCCGTAAGTTAAATCCTGCAGTCTTGGGATCGGATACCTGTCTGGCTTCGTGATCGCGTTGAGTGCACGATAGTCACCACAGGGTCTGATCTGTCCGTCCTTTTTCGGTACGACGTGTAGAGCGCTCGCCCAAGGACTGCTGGATGGCCTGCAAATTCCTAATTCCTGCATTACCCTAAATTCGTCCTGTGCCAATTTATATCTATGAGGTGGCAATGGTCTAGCGCGCGTGTAAACTGGAGGGCCTGTAGTCTCTATGTGGTGGTATACATTGTGACTAGATGGTTCTTTGTAAGATACCGGTTTAGTTATGCTCGGAAATTCCTCTAGTAATTCCCTGTACGGGTTATCTAACTGAATGCTCGAAACGGATGGTTCAATACACATTACGACGGATGCCTCCCTACTTATCTTAGTACAACCGTCAATCAATCGCTTTTTATTTAAGTCTACTATCAGCTGGTGTGCCTCTAAAAAATCGGCTCCTAATATGGGCTGTTTTACATCACAAATAATAAATTGCCATCTGAAATCCCTTCTTAATCCTAAATTAAGATCTATGTCAATCACACCATAAGTTTTTATCTCAGTGTTATTCGCCGCGAACAGCTTTTACGAACACTCACGTTTAACTTTGTTGCCTCTCACTTTACCCACTGGTATCACTGACACGTTAGCACCTGTGTCCACTAAATACACTATTCCGCTTCTATAATCTCGCACGCAGAGCCGGTGGTTTCCCGCGGTACAATCTCCCACCGATGATGACTGCACCACCTCTAGTTTCCCGCACCCTGCTGCTTCTTGGACCAATTGCACGGTGACTCACACGCTCGTGCGTTTTCCCGGTAACGAAAATGGTGTCTGCATAGCCAATCAGGGGAACTTGGTGTGCGACGCGGCCTCGACTGGCTCCTGGTCCTGTAACGCCCCTGCTGCCATCGTCGCCCTCTCTGACCTTGCCCCGGATTTCCGTCTCGCCTCCTGATGTCATTTATCTCCCCGCGCAACTCCCTCATTTCCATCGATAGCGCGCTGATATGCTTGACCAAATCTGTCTTCGTGTCGCATGTCAAATCCGATGTACTCGGTGTTATTGACGCGACCTCACCGGTACCTATGTTTTCCATTACTTTGTCTGCCTTTTCGGCGAGGTCCTCTATTTTCGTGTCTCCGGTCACTGCCAGGACCGCCCGCACGCCCGGGGGTAAACGATTTAACCACAACCTTCTTAGTGGCTCGTCCGTTATGTTGCAATTCTTGGCTAGGGCCGCCATCGCCCTATATAGCTGCGATGGTTTCTGTGTACCCAGATCCATCTCTCCAATCAGCCTCTGGAACTGCTTTTCTGCGCTTTCCTCATAAATCGCCAATAAACGCTTTTTCAATGCTGCGTACTTGCCTGACTCTGGCGGGGCTTCGATTATATCCGTAACTTGCCGCACTGTGTCCTGGGTCAACCTGGCGATTGCCACCTCGAATAGCTGCGCGTCACCCTGCTTCTGCGGTGCCATTATAGCCTCGAACTGACAGAACCATGACCTCGGCAAATCTGTCCAAAAATCTGGTATCCTTGCCTGTACCGATACTGCTGCTACTCCGGTGGCAACTGCCTGGGCAGCCGTGACCGCCCCGGCTGCTGTTGGTGTCGGTGTTGGCATCATCGTGGTTGCTGCTTCACGTTTCGAGGTTATACGCAATCTTTAACACCCACGCGGTTATAACGCGCTCCTGCCACGTCACACGTGAGCCGCTCACGACGCGGGGAAAAACTATTTTTTTACTAAACGTTCGGGGTCACCACTTGTTGTGCGTGTTATTGGGAAAGGTTCAGTTAAATGATTAACACTGATTGAAATGAAGTTTGATATGAATTTAATAAAAGGTTCACAAAATAGTTATTAATACACTGAAATATGACGTGGCAGGGCGGAAGTATGTGAGCGACTGGCGAGGCGAGCGGGCTATCAAAAGTGCCAATCAGCATTTTGCTTCGCTAGGGTCGCTACAATATAAACATCATGATATAAGGATGCCAATTATTTAAATACTAAATATTATGTTATAATTTAACGTGAATAAATGATTGTGAATGTACGAACAAACGTTGCAATGCGATACGACTGCCAAACTGAAAGTTTACAGAAATGCTAGTTACTACTAGCATTTCTGTGTACATTCAGTTTCAGTGATTGCAATTAATGCTATTAATATGATTAATGATCAAAGTTAAAATGAACTTGCCATTCTGTAAATAGATGGATGGATAAGTAGGGTAAATTGATAGAATATAATATAACAATTTACTTACTAGTATAACAAAAAATCACACGAAACATTTTGTAAACATACCGTTAACCATTTCTGGATTCTTCATCAAGAAGTCCAACTGATACTGTTGCTGTTCTTTTTTCATTCTTGGCTTCTTTGTATCCATATTTATTTTTTAATCACAGAACACTACACTGATACACTAAACTGTAATAATGATAATTGTCTACCTTTGCGAAAAGAACACGCAGTTGACAGACTAGCGGCGTGGTGTTGCCATTTCCGTCGGCAAACGAACTTAATTATGTCCATTTCCATAGACGCAGAATGGGGAGGAAAACGCCTTTTTATCCCGCTTGGTGGCGTCTAGGCAACTGTACCTTGTTTGACATAAGAACTGTCAAATCCTATACATTTTTTGTAAACAAGACCAAACTTCTCGTATTTTTATCAAGAATACCTCAATGCAGTGCCTTAAATTGTAAAAACCGGGGAGTTCATCTGTTCAATGGGAAAGCGCTTTGCGGATTAAAAACTTCAGGGCAAGTGATACAGCATTTCCATACATACATTTCCAGTTTACGCTGATCTCGCACTGTACGGAAATCCTATACAATGCGTGACCAGCTTATACTGGCTTGATGTGTAGCCGTCTGTACATGCAAATCTATATAAATAAAAAGAGAAGTCCTGACTGACTGACTGACTGACTGACTCATCAACGCCCAGCCCAAACCCTTGGACCTAGAAAGCTGAAATTTTGCACAGAGGTTCCCTTTATATTGTAGGCAAGGAATAAGGAAGGATTTTTCGAAATTCAACCCCTAAGGGAGATGAATAGGGGATGAAAATGTGTATGGAAAATCATCATTTTCACGCGGGCGAAGCCGCTGGCAAAAGCTAGTTGTATATAAGGAGCTATAAAAATATCTGCCACGGCTTTAATGGGAGGTAGTATTGTGTTTATAGATTACAATAGTGAAGAAATTTCGTACCTCGGAACAGTTAATTCAATTTGAGAAAATAAAGTAGTTAAAATAACATTGACTCTACTCTGCATAATGTGGTTCACAAATTAGGTACGCGCGATGTGTAGCTTCGTCAATGAAAACAACTGCTATCTCTTTCCATCTGTTCTTTGAATGAAAACTGATATCAGCTGACTAGTTCGTCACTACCTAATCTACTAGGTACGCAATAATACCTACGCCAAGTGTTTTAAAAGTGCAATTACTTACCAGCTACCGCATTCTTCCAAAAAACTGACGTAAATAAGATGATAAACTTCCCATCACACTTAAAACAGGCTTTGGACTGTCAAGTTAGTGTAAGAATCGCATTTTTTTTCTTATTATTTTTAAACAATAGGTACTTACCTAGATTAACATCAAATAACGATAAATTACAGTAACTTGGCGTGTTTAAAAGTTAATCATCTTATTTACAACAATTGCACCGTATTTACACTTATTTACACACTCCCTAACTACTTATCTACAAAACTGTTGCACAAGTCCGCCTTCGCGTTGCACACAAATGTAGGCACGCTTACGTACATGTCTCTTTACTTTATCTAATGTGTCCGTTTCACTTGTAACTTGCCTAAATGCACGTTTGATGCGCCTTTTTAGTTCTTCCACACTTCTAATGTCATGTCCGGTTTGGCCGTAAACAAGGTCCTTTACACGACCCCACAAAAAAAAGTCTAGAGGGGTTAAATCCGGCGAGCGAGGAGGCCACGGCACTGGCCCTCCTCGGCCTATCCACCTTTCACCGCCGTACCACACACCGTTTAAAAAGTCCCGTACGCTGATGGCGAAATGAGGTGGCGCTCCATCATGTTGAAAATGTAGCCCTCTTATCTCTTCAAGAGGAATACGTTCCAACATTCTTCTCACACGGGTTCGTAGTAAGCGCAGATACGTGTCTCCGTTCAGTCTGTCCAAGAACACTGGACCTAGAATTCTGTGGCCGAGTATCCCGGCCCACACATTAACACTAAAACGAGTCTGAAAGTGGTCAGGCCGCACAACACGAGGATTCGCCTCAGTCCAATAATGCGCATTGTGTATGTTGAACATACCAACCCGTGTGAATGTGGACTCGTCAGTCCACAGAATGTTGCGGCGTTCTTCTCGAATCCAATTACAAAACGTGAGGCGAGCCGCGTAGTCATGTGGATGTAATTCTTGGACTCTTGTGAAGTGGTAAGGATGGAGCCCTTCCCGATTTAAAAGTCGCCACACGTAGTTGTCGCTCACGTCGAAGACTCGAGCAGCATCCCTGGTGCTGGCAAGAGGGTGACGCCGGAAGAAGTCTAACACTTCCTCTTCGAGTTCGGCAGAGTATGGAGGCCTGCCTGCGTCAACCGGAGGCGGGTCAAAGCGGCCGTGTTCTCTAAACCTGTACACGGCATCCAGAATGGTATGATGGCTGACTCGCACACCAAACCTCTGCTGGTATAAGTTTACGGCATGCGCAGTTATGGAGTTACACTCGCGGTAGCACAACACCATTTCAAGATATTCTTGATTGGAATACCGACGTCTGGGAGGCATTTTTAAAAAAAGCGCGCGCGATATTCCCGTCGCTGATCGCTAAAACTAACTATCGAGCGGGCGGGAGGCGACTGGCGAGCGGGCGGTCGGCTGGCGCGTGCGACGAACGGGGTAGTGCGGGTGAGGGTGGGGGCGCGCGGGGAGCGACTGGCGAGCGGGCGGTCGGCTGGCGCGTGCGACGAACGGGGTAGTGCGGGTGAGGGTAGGGGCGCGCGGGGCTGCGCTTTGACGACCGAGTGGCCGCCGCGTACGGCGGCATTGTTTGATCAGAATGGCAACAGTTTATGTACGTCGCCGGCGTTTTTGAATGAATTCGGTGCGGTGCGGCAACAGCTTATAAGTCTACGGGATGGTTTTATGCTAAAAAATCAATTCAAATTTATACGTAATTATTTTTGTATGAAAAAAAATATGACAAATAATCAATAATTTATCTTTACTTTTGTAATCTATAAACACAATACTGTCTCCCATTGCAGCCGTGGCAGATATTTTTATAGCACCTTATATAAAAATTGTAGAGAAAGAAAAAAGTTAACTGGATTGGAAAAGCAAACAATTGAAATGAAAATGAAGTGATACTGATAGTGTGTTACTCTGATATACCCACAGCGGAGACCACTGTCACTACATAATGACTTTTTAAGGGATAATATAACTGTGGTAAAATTTCTACTAAATTGTCTACAGTACCAACCAAACGACTTATTTGGTTCTGATTTTCTTCCATTTCAATTCTTCGCGATTCTAATCGCAGCCGTTCCATCTCTCTCTCGTGATCTCTTTTTTCCAGGTCTGCCTCTAGTTGCAGCCGGCGATGCTCGACAGCCACGAACTCACTCGTGGCTCGTTCGAACGGCGTTTCTGCGCGCTTGAAGCTGCCCGCGGCGCCGCGCCGTGGCGTTTCTTTCGATGGATGTGGCAGTGAAGGAGAGGCGGGAGAAGCTGTTGTTGCTGCAAATCAATAAAAAGATAATTTATATTAGATTGTACCCAAATGACTTTTAGCCAACGACTGTATCTAAAAAAAAGAAAGTACCTTGTATGTAAGAAGGAAAATCTAACAAAATTTCTGCAGCAAACATTTGGGACGGACAGACAGTATTTGCAGAATCTCTTGTTTGTGCTAGAGAGTTTCTTTCTGATGGTGGTGCCTGAAATATATGAAGAATACAAATCAGAAAATTACAATTGTTTATTAAATAAAATATAGTAGATAATAAGCAAAGAAAGAACTAACATCAAAGCCTCTCTCCTCAATTCCAGCTTGACCGATGACAGCAGTCAAACCCATTATTCCTAATACTCTCTCTTCTGAAGCAGTAAGAGCAAGTCTGCTGCTTGGACCACCACCAGTACCAGAAGCCTCACCACGTATTGCCAAGGCTTTTTTTTTTGTTTTTGTTTTCCAGTCCGCCCACACCTGAACACATATTTAGCTGTTAATTTTTGTTATGCATGTTTTAATCAATCATTTTAATGAATTAAGCTCAATGTTTTATGTACTACATCTTGTAGAATAATAAATAATAACAATAGGAAACCCATCACCATAAAATAATATTTTACAGTGGTTTATATTATTAACTAGCTTTTGCCCGCGACTTCGTCCGCGTTTCCGTCGTTTTTCGTAAAAAAAGTACCATGTCCTTTCTCCCGGTTCAGTGTCGTTTTTTAGGTGGCATTGGGTATTTTATTTTTAATCGACGGTAACGGAAAGGCTGTCAGTTACCTAGGTAACAAAATAACCTACGATAGAGGTCCTAACTATAGCTACCTTACACTTAAAATCTAAGTGCCAATTTAAACTAAAATATTCTAATAGAATTATACCCAGAAATATGTACAACTTACAACAAAAAAAGAAATGAAAATAAAGCTGAAACGCCTGTGCAATACCTATACCTACTTCACTTACAAATAAATACCTATAACTACTATAATTAATAAAAGTATCTACGCTTTTACCTACATAATACAAAACTAAAATTGAACATAAATTAGCCAAAACTTACCTATCGGTATCTAAAAAACTATGCGTACTAATCTGTGGTACTACTTCTACTTCTACTACCTTCACATAAAAGGAAATAAAATGCAAACTATTAATAATTTGTAATTTGAACGAATATTTATAAACACTACCAAAACAACTAATACCTATTTTAGAAAATAACAACAAAAGATCAAATAAACTATTTAAAGACTAAAAGTCGCGCTGATAAGCATTGTTTGTTAAAATCAATTATTAATTGTCCGTCAATAAGGTCGAACGCTCTGAACGCATCAACAGCCACGACCCGTGTCGAGCGCGGCAAACGTTACACAAAAATAATCCTTATGGCATGATTCAGAATTCACGCGCGACGGCTTATTAGCGTATTTCATGTATAAATTTGGTGTTTCTATACCGATTACTATGATTATTTTTTTATTGAATAGGTAATAATATTAACTTCTTTTAATTAGGGATGAGTGAGAGTATTATAAACGTAAGAGTAAACAAATATAATCAGAAAGCTCCGAACTGCTAAGCTATCGGGAGTTACACGTGTTATTGTGAGTCAACCATAAAAGATAGACATATGCCGTTGTGGGATATTTCTTAGATAATTTTATGTAGAACATTTCCGTCATAAATGATTTCTATGTAGCTTTAACCATTAAGGCTGCACACGCTTCGGAAGCTTAAAAAATGGAGCAATTTCTCCCGTTTTCCCAATATTTTCCTTCACTGCTCTGCTCCTATTGATTGTAGCGTGATGAAAAGTATACTATAATCTCCCCAGGAGTATGAAGAATAATTGTACCAAGTTTCGTTAAAATCCGTCGAGTAGTTTTTGTTTCTATAAGGAACATACAGACAGACAGACAGACAGACAGACAGACAGACAGACAAAAATTTTACTGATTGCATTTTTGGCATCAGTATCGATCACTAATTACCCCCTGATAGTTATTTTGAAAATATATATCATGTACAGAATTGACCTCTCTACAGATTTATTATAAGTATAGATAGATATAGAAGATAAGTAGATCTTACTTTTTTTCATTTGTCAATTGGCTTTATTACTCCTCCACCAATAGAGTTGAGTAAGTCAGACAGTTCCTGCCACAACCGGGCAGCTCTTATTCGGCCTTGAGCCGCTTTTTGGGGCTTCGTTAAATCGCCACGGCTAAAAAATAAGTTAAAACTATTTCAGAAAAACAAAGGGTCTATTGATTAAAAAGGGTCAAACACAATTTGGTTTGTTTGTTTAGTAAGTAGTGGTATTAGTTCATGTTGCGTATCACGTCATTGCTTATAATATAATAATAATATAATATAATATTCCACAACTATCACACAACGCCATCTAGTCCCAAGCTAAGCAGAGCTTGTGTTATGGGTACTAGACAACTGATAAACATACTTATATATTTCTAAATACATACATATTATAGATAAATTACACCCAGACACAGAACAAATGATCGTGCTCATCACACAAACATTTGTCCTGGGTGGGAATCGAACCCACGACCTCCGGCATAGCAGTTAGGGTCACTAACCACTAGACCAACAGGCCAGTATGTTTCAAACTTCAAGAGTTTCAAGTGCCCAAGAATGATATAATTTAACGAAGGAAGAATCCTAACACAAGCATCTCATTGCTTAAAAGGTGACCTCCAATTCGTGTTTGCTGTAACCAATTGTAATTGAAATAAACATTTATTTATTTATTTTTCAATTAGACTTTTTTTTTTTTAAAGAATACGATATCTATATATATAAAAGAAGAAAGTGACTGACTGACTGACTCACTCACTGACCATCAACGCACAGCCCAAACCGCTGGGTCTACAGACTCCAAATTTGGCAAGTAGGTTCCTTATGAGGTCTAAGGGTGCACTAAGAAAGGATTTTTCAAAATTCATCCCCTAAGGGGGTGAAACGGGGCTCCAAAGTTTGTATGGGGAAACAAGATTAGTTAGACTGTTTTATTCGAAACTTCACAGAAGTGTTCCTATTGATAAATGAGTAGAAACGGGTTTCAGGTTTTTTCAGAATTCAACCCCTAAGAAGGGGAAATGGGGTGATAAATTCTAAAAATCAATGCACAGCCCAAACCGCTGAGT
This sequence comes from Diarsia dahlii, assembly GCA_949775195.1. Taxonomy (NCBI): domain Eukaryota; kingdom Metazoa; phylum Arthropoda; class Insecta; order Lepidoptera; family Noctuidae; genus Diarsia; species Diarsia dahlii. The sequence continues at coordinate 19,490,977 of OX459197.1, read as the reverse complement.
CTAGACATTCCAAATTTGGCACATAGGTATAGGGGTGCACCAAGCAAGGATTTTTCAAAATTCACCCCCTTAGGGGTTGAAACGGGGGTCCAAAGTTTACATGGGGAAATAAGATTAGTTAGACTATTTTATTTGAAACTTCACAGGAGTACTCCTATCGATAAATTAGTTGACATTTGTGTTTCAGGTTTTTTCAGAATTCAACCCCTAAAGGGGGAAATGCAGTGACAAAGTCTGAAAACCAACATGGTTATTGTTTGTATGGTGTATCGGGTGTATCACAAAAACAACGATTTTAAGATTGAATGTGGCGGACCTGAAATACCATCATCCCCTGTAAGTTGAGGTGCGATGGGGTTGAAATGTCTAAAAATCAATATGGGTGTCGATTCCGAGAATATCAGGAGTGCTGATTACGAATATGACATTTATTTTGAGATCCAGAAGACGGCGGATTCAACTATATGTATTATCTATTCTATACAGGGTTATTGTTGATTTGTTGTGATAACAATGATAATGATTGTGTTTACGATGATGATAATTATGATAATGAAGATGATGATTGTGATAGTGATTATGATGATGATGATTGTGATTACGATGATAATGGTTGTGATAACGATGATGGTGATTTTGATAGTGGTTGTGGTAGTGATAGTGATTTTGATTAAGATAGTGATAGTGATTGGTATAGGGATAGTGATTGTGATAGTGATAGTGATAGTGATAGTGATAGTGATAGTGATAGTGATAGTGAAAGTGATAGTAATAGTGACTGTTATTGTTATAGTAATAGTGATTGTGATTGTGATTGTGACAGTGATGGTGATTGTGATTGTGACAGTGATGGTTATTGTGATTGTGATAGTGACAGAACAGAAGCATGTAGTCTACGCGTGCGAAGCCGCGGGCAAAAGCTATATATATATATCTATAAATGCGAAAGGTCACTCACTCACTCACTCATCACGAAATCTCGAAAACCGCTGGACGTTCAAAGATGATTTTTGGCAGGGAGGTAGTTTATGGTTAGTAGACGTCCGCTAAGAGCGGATTTTGCGACAGGGCCGGATTAGGGTGGTCTAAGGGCCCTCGCAAGTTTGTATGAAACTCCTTCATTTTTTGTGCTACAATCTAGATTTTTGGCAGAGACGTAGTTTATAGTCAGTGGGCGTCTGCTATGAATTAATTTTGCGACAGGGCAAGATTAGGGTGGTCTAAGGGCCCTCACAAGTTTGTATGAAAGTCCTCAATTTTTCGTGCTACAATCTTGATGTTTGGCAGAGAGGTAGTTTATAGTTAGTAGACGTCCGATAAGAACGGATTTTGCGACAGGGCCGGATTAGGGTGGTCTAAGGGCCCTCACAAGTTTGTATGAAACTCCTTCATGTTTTGTGCTATAACCCAGATTTTTGGCAGAGACGTAGTTTATAGTCAGTAGACATCCGTTATAAAATAGTTTTGCGACAGGGCCAGATTAGGGTGGTCTATGAGCCCTCGCAAGTTTGTATGAACGTCCTTCATTTTTTGCGCAACAGTCTTGATTTTGGGCAGGGACGTAGTTTGTATTAGTTAGTAGACGTCTGCTATGAACGGATTTAGCGACAGGGCCGGTTAAGGGAGGTCTAAAGGCTCTCACAAGTTTGTCTGAAAGTCCTTCATTTTTTGCGCAACTGTCTTGAATTTTGGCGGGGACGTAGTTTATGGTGAGTAGAAGTTTGCTAAGAACAGATTTTGGTCCAGGGTCGGATTAGGGAGTTCTAAAGGCTCTCGCGAGTTTCTATGTAAGTTGATTTTTGTACTTCCGGCCTGAAATTTAGCAAGATATAACTATTAGCGAACAATTTTTTTTGTGACGACCTGCAGTAAGGGCTCTTGCAAGTATGTCAATGAAATCCTTGGCTTTTTGGAGCCAAAGATTGGTAGAGAGATAAAACTTTTTTACAAAAAATAAAACCGACTTCGACAAAAATAAAACACAAAAAAGTGAAAAATAAAAATCAGCTTCTGAAGTCGGTGACTTTTGTTTGTTTGATTTCATGTTTTTGCCACCGACTTCTGAAGCTGATTTTTATTTTTCACTTTTTTGTGTTTTATTTTTGTCGAAGTCGGTTTTATTTTTTGTAAAAAAGTTTTTATTTTTCTCTTTTTAGTGGTTCACATGTGCTTACCCCTTCACAACGTACCGGCGTGATGTTATGTTATGAACTGGTGTAAACAATAGACAGACATGAGATTTCAGCAATCCCAGTCCATTTGCTATCATTTATTGAGGAGTTCCGTTGTCTATCTCCGAAGTACTTCATCAGAATATGTACAGGCGTGATATTATGTTGTGTGATGGCGTAAACAATGCTTAGATATGCTATAGCAACAATCGCGGTTAATCTGCTGTTATTTATTGAAGAGTTCCCCCGATTTCTACAAGATCCCATCATCAGATATTGAAATGGTGACATTGGGACCACACGGGAAGCACCAGCTTTCAAATGAAAAAAGAATCATGAAAATCAGTTCACCCAGTCGCAAGTTATGAGCGAACAAACATAAAAAAAAAAAAATACAGTCGAATTGATAACCTCCTCCTTTTTTTGAAGTCGGTTAAAAATATAGTTAAGACACATATTATGTATGTGTGGAAACATATTTTATGACAGGGCCAGTTTAAGGGAATATATTCGCTTCGATTGGCATTTGTCATTCGATTTGGCATAGTACATCCCAGAGGCAGTCCCACCCCACACTTAAATACACGTCAAAATTTCCTCGCGAACGAAGTCGCGGGCAACAGCTAATAACTAATAATTTACGTACCTTTCCATAAATTCTAATAAAACAGCGAACTGTTCTGGGCTTGCTCGTGGTCTAGATTCCATCCTATAAAAGTTACCATTTCGTTTAGGGCATCTATAATTTAAATGCAGAATCATAATAAATAACCATATTATTTCGAGTCACAGTAACGTCTAAAATTACATTCCGCAGTGATATTTTAATAAACCAATAGGGGATCGGACATAAAAAAACTAATTAGTCCGTCAGATAGATTTCCAAAAATTGTTGGACACGTATTTTTTCTTTTTTCACGGAAACAAAAAATGAAGACGATACAGTGTTTCGAAAACTCGTGTGACGTCATATGATAGTACATTTTGTACCTACAAGTGACGTTTCAAGCCCCACTCCATGATCTTTGACGCGTTTTATCTTCGTAATTTTTTATTGATTTGATAAAACAAAAAACACGTATTCAATATTTTTCGAAAATCTAACATACGGACTAAACAGAATCATATTATTTTGACCCAGTCCGATCCCCTATTATATTTCGTGTACCAACCGAAGACGATTACAATATATTACTTGCAGCAGTACATGAGATGGTGCTATCCTTGTCACACATTTAGAGCTATATCTAAAAAAAAAAACAAAAACATACTTCCGTCCCCCCCCATCGTAGCCGGCCCACCCGCGCCGGCGCCTTCCTGACCTCATTACATATTTGTGTGTTATCCGAGTCGCACGAAATTTTAACGTTACGGAATAAGAGTGTTGTGTAGTGTATTGTGTGTGTGGTGTCGTGTAGTGTCATGGGAAAACGAAAGCGATCTAAGTCCAGGGATCGGGACTATGACCATATAATACGAAAATTGAAAAAACTATCAAAAAAGCGACGGCGTTCCTTAACGTCGTCGTCGGAAAGTGATAACTCAAATTATGAACATCAACGGTATTACGAAACCGAGCATCATTACGAGGATTATCAAGGTAATTTTTTTTTTTTTTTTTTTTTCCTCTAATTAGGTATTGTTGTTGATTATGTTGAATAGTGGAGGTACTTACGATAACGGTCTTTTCAAATGTTCGCATCTTAGTACCTACCTATAAAATCATTAAAAATAGTAAGTTTCACGTAACTTAAAGTTACGTGTAAAAAGTAATGTTTTTTAGGCTATTACGAAAACAAAATGTTGACATTTCTATACTCCACGCGAGCCGTGTAGAGGATATATTTAGTGATTGCGTCTATCTACTCCACTTTAACAGTGTCGAGGGTTTCATACTCCACGTAAAATCGTGTAGAGGATACATAGGTTCTAATCAGATCATCTACTCCACTTTAACAGTGTCGAGGGTTTCATAAGTACTCCACGTAAATCGTGTAGAGGATACTTATGTTTTAATCAGATCATCTACTCCACTTTAAAAGTGTCGAGGGTTTCATAGATACTCCACGTAAAATCGTGTAGAGGATACATAGGTTCTAATCAGACCATCCGCTCCACTCTAAACAGTGTCGAGGGCCGCATTTGGATCATTACTGTGCCGGCAAAAACTCCACGCTAGCCGTGTTAAGAATACAAATTTTACATTCAAATTTTGATGATTCATTTTATATAATTTTCTCGTAGGTAATCATAGTTCTGATAATTACGGGGACCCGGAGGCTGCGCAGCCTGAGTTGATCGAGCTAGACAACTCAACAACTGTGCCGGTTGTGTCGACCGCGCCGAGCGCAACGCTCGCACCAAGTGCTGTGACACAGGAAGGGTTAGGCCTACCGATCGAAGCGCCCACGACACCTGCAGAGGCTGCACTGCCCACCCTCACAACAGAAACCCTGGATGAGGAAACTGTGCCGTCTTTGGAACCAGAGATTTTAGAACTTCTTGGCGAGGACCCAACCAGTAACAAAAAATACGGAGAAAACCTACATAAGGATATTGCGACAAGATGGGCACATATTTTGACAAACGGTTTATCCAAGGATATTCAACTGGAACTAGTCAAATGTTATTTACCTCCTGAAAATTGCCCAAATATGAGGGTGCCTAAGTTAAACCTAGAAATAAAAGCGGCCCTTTTAGAAATTAATTTAAAAAAGGATCTATACAGCCAAAGTAAGCAAAGCCAGCTGTCCAGTAGTCTCGCAGCAATAGGACAAGTGTTAAATTGGGCGCTGTCATCTAAGAACGCAGTGCCTCAAGATATATTAAAAACTTTGAGTGACGCCGGCAGGCTCATATGCGACAGTCATTACAGAGAATCTCAGTCCCGTCGTTTCGCAGCCCTAAATACACTTAATAAAAATATTAGAGATACCGTCAAAAATACTAAAATTGACGAACATCTTTTTGGCTCAGACTTAGCAGAGCATATAAAGTCTTCAAAGGCGATCATTAGGACCGGTTCAGAAATGAAATCGACAGTTGGGCGTCCAGCGTACAAACCACCAGTAACTGTACAGCAACAACGGGGTACTTTAAACTCGAGGGGGGTGCCGCCACGAGTAGCAGCAGCGGCCGAGCCGCGGCCGCCCCCCGCACCTCGCCGGCCGCCGCGGGACCGTCGAACGGACGCGCCGCGGGGCCGCCGCTCGATGGGCTACACGCGGCCTCACGCGACCACAAGGAGGCGCTACTAGAAGAACCGCAGGTACCGATTGCAGGTCGCTTGTCTAACTTTTATAACCAGTGGTGTGAACTCACTAACGATCAGATTATTTTAAATTGGGTTAAAGGATATAAAATACCCTTTATTGATGAACCCATACAAACCATTGAACCCGAAAATAACGCATGTAATGTTCGATCCCAAGTAGATATTATTGATGGATGTGTATCGGACTTGTTGAGTTCTAATTACATATCACCGTGTACACCTTGTGAAGGACAATTTGTTTCACCTATATTCACTGTACCTAAGCCTAACGGAACCCATCGCTTTGAATACTAAATTTAAAAGAATTGAATAAATTTATTAGAGTTCATCACTTTAAGATGGAGGACTATCGCACTGCGCTAAAATTACTCGATGATAATTCCTTTATGGCAACTATAGACCTACAAGATGCATATTTCCTGGTATCTATAGATAAAGCTGATCGCAAACGATTACGTTTTAAGTGGCGATCACAATTATTTGAGTACAATGTCCTCCCGTTCGGCATCTGTACAGCACCTTTTGTTTATACAAAATTACAAAAACCTGTTTTAGAATACCTACGTTCATCGGGTCTATTGTCAGTTAATTACCTAGATGACTTTTTATGCATAGGTAGATCTTACGACGAGTGCTTAACAAACGTAAACACTACAAAAGAGTTTTTAGAGTCGTTAGGGTTTGTCATCAATAAAAATAAAAGTAGTATGACGCCAAGTAAAGTGTGTAAATTTTTAGGGTTCGTCTTTAATACCATGAATATGACTATCACCTTACCCGATGAAAAGAAACATCGTATTAAAAATCGAGCCATAGATCTCATGCGCAAGAACAAATGTACAATTAGATATCTTGCGGAATTTATTGGACTTTTGACCTCTGCATGTCCCGCCGTTAATTACGGGTGGATGTATACTAAATTATTTGAACGGGAGAAGTTTTTAGCATTGGACTATTCGACGAATTACAATAAACACATGAAACTAGTTAAATATCTGGGTCAAGATTTCTCATGGTGGATCGATAACATAATGACGTCATTTTCCCCGATTCGAAAAAATAATTACGTATTGGAAATTTATAGTGATGCATCTATGACTGGTTGGGGCGTGGCATGTGGTGGTCAAAGTGCTAGTGGTAACTGGACAGCCAGCGAAATGACACTTCATATTAACACGTTGGAACTAATAGCCGCATTTTACGGACTAAAGATATTTACAGCGAACCTTAGAGATTGCGACATTTTATTGAGAATAGACAACACCACTGCCATATGTTATATCAACAGAATGGGCGGAGTGCAACATCCCCATTTAAATAAATATGCAAGAAAAATTTGGCAGTGGTGTGAGTCAAAAAACATCTATGTATTTGCCTCCTACATAAGATCTTGCGATAATGTAGTAGCAGATTGGGAGTCTAGGCAAATTAATATAGACACTGAATGGGAAATTTCTGCCTATGTATTTTCACAAATTGTTGATATATTAGGTACACCCGAATTTGACCTTTTTGCCAGTGCCCAAAACTATAAATGCAGAAAATATGCGTCTTGGAAATTAGACCCATATTCTGAAATAATTGATGCCTTTACCTTTAGTTGGGAAAATATAAAATTTTATGCCTTTCCCCCATTCAGTCTAATATGCAAAGTATTAGAAAAAATCATTTCAGATAAAGCTAGAGGTATTGTAGTAGTACCCTACTGGCCGTCACAAGCATGGTATCCCTTGTGGTCCAGTCTTGTCATATCGGAAAAAATGTTTTTTGGTCCTGACGAATCCTTATTACTCTCTCCTTTCAGAACCTGCCATCCGCTTCATGCGAGCATTATCCTGGTGGCAGCCGAATTATCAGGAATTCGATGATAAAACGTGGCCTACCACAAGGATCCTTAGATATAGTGATGGCCTCTTTAGCAAAAAATACATTAAATCAGTATAATAGTTCAATCAAATCCTGGTGGCTCTTCTGTAAATCAAAAAACCTTGATGTTTATGAGGCTAATGTCGCGGACGTATTAACTTTTTTGACAGTAAAATTTGAAGAAGGCGCTAGCTACAGTAGTTTGAACACACACAGGTCCGCCTTATCGCTAATTGTTGGTACGAATGTTACTTCAAATGATTGTTTAAATCGATTCCTTAAGGGCGCCTACAGACAAAAACCCCCAAATCCAAAATATAAACACACGTGGGATACAAATGTAGTGCTAAATCATCTCTCAAATATTTATCCATACGATAATGTCTCATTAGTTGATTTATCGTACAAGACTTGTGCTCTTGTCGCCATTGCTTCTGCGCAAAGGATGCAGACAATTAGTCTGATAAAATTAGAGAATATTACGATAAATAATGATAAAATTGTAATTATGATTTCCGATTTAATTAAAACTTCGAGGCCTGGGGCTTGCCAACCACTCATCAGATTACCCTTTATCCGCGAAAATCCAAGTATCTGTCCTGCACTCGCAATCCAAACTTACATCAGTAGAACAAAAGAGTTACGATGTAATCAGACTGAAGGACATCTCTTTATCGGAACTAGAAGACCATATAAAAAAGTTTGCTCTCAGACGTTAGCACACTGGGTAAAGAAGGTTTTGCGAGACAGTGGCATTGACATAAGCGTTTTCGGCGCTCATAGTACACGGGCAGCATCAACATCTGCCGCGCACCGTGCCGGGGTTAGTCTGGAGACGGTTCGCAAGGCCGCAGGCTGGAGTGATCGATCCAATGTATTTCTTAAGTACTATTGTAGAGACATCCTGGAATCAAACGACAATGATTTTACGGATGCCATATTTAACATTCAATAAATAGGATTAATTGCACTTATTCCATTAACATAAAAAGGTTAAGAATCTGATAAATGTAAAAATTGACCCTTAAATTAGTTAATTAGTATACGTACTTTCATTTACTTGTTACTTTAATTTCGTAGCTAATTGTCATTATAGTGATTGGAAACACGGTTCTTTATTTTTTATTTTCTTACACTATTAACTTACATAGCAATGCTCTGAACATCTGCAAGTAATATATTGTAATCGTCTTCGGTTGGTACACGAAATATAATTAAGAATCAAACGAACTTACCTTAGTGATGTTTGATTCCAATTATGTGAGTGTTCCAACCGAAGACGATTACAACGTCCCATCCCATCCCAACCCAAAAAAGTTAAAATAAAAAATAAAAAGCTAGTCTGGCTATAACACAAAATAAGTACTACCACTCTGAAAAATAATGAGGTCAGGAAGGCGCCGGCGCGGGTGGGCCGGCTACGATGGGGGGGGGACGGAAGTATGTTTTTGTTTTTTTTTTTAGATATAGCTCTAAATGTGTGACAAGGATAGCACCATCTCATGTACTGCTGCAAGTAATATATTGTAATCGTCTTCGGTTGGAACACTCACATAATTGGAATCAAACATCACTAAGGTAAGTTCGTTTGATTCTTAATTATAAGAAGAACTTTACCTCATTTCGCTTACTTTTTACACTTAAAACAATTTATTCCTTTCTTAGCAATTCGAAACAAAACTTCGACCCGCGCATAAAGTAAACAACTGTGATTTTGACGTCTACGTCTGTACAAGGTGTCTAGAAAGGGTACCGGGTTCGTAAGTTCAATGAAACAAAAAATATTTATTGTTTATTATTAGCATATGAATTGGAGAATTATTTGGAAAAGATGATGTTATCCAAATGATGACCGTTACGTTGCTGGCACTCTTCTAAACGGACACGAAGATAACACGTTGACACATAGCTATCGATATTGCTGCCATTTCTGACCTGATGTTTTGCTTTAACTGGGTTAGATTCGTCGGATTGTTTTGATAAACCTTACTTTTAAAGTATCCCCATGCAAAATAGTCAAGCGGGCTAAGGTCGGGGCTTCTGGGAGGCCAGTTGATGTTACCCCTTCGCGAAATGACTTTATTAGGGAATAATTCGTTAACAACTTCCATTGAGTCATTTGAGGTATGGCAAGTGGCCCCATCTTGCTGGAACCACGTTCTTGAGTTGAAACCTGCAAACTCCTGCAACTCTGTGACCAAAAAATTTCGCAACATATCGCAATAACGGTCACTATTCACATTAATTGCTCGGCCTCGTTGATCTTCATGAAAATAAGGACCAATTATGCCTTAAGCAGACATAGCGGCCCAAACAACGACCTTTGGGCTATGCAGGGGTCGTTCATGCTTTCGTCTCGGATTCTCCACTGCCCAGTACCAACAATTCTGCTTATTAACATGACCATTCAGGTGAAAATTTGCTTCGTCACTGAACAGTATGTTGTTAAAGTTGTTAAATCGCTGCAGCATTTCGTTCGCAAAATTCAGTCGATTAGCACAGTCCGTATCCTTCAATTCTTGAACCAATTGAATTTTATAGGCTTTTAGATGTAAGTCTTTCTTTAAAATCGAATGTAAAGACGATTTTTTGATGTTCAACGCTTGGCTTCGCTTTCGGATGAATAAAGACGGATTTTGACGAACCGACGCCTCAACTTCTTCAATTGTTTCTTCATCGCGAACTGAACGAGGACGACCAGAGTTTTGAATTTTAACTGTCGCACCTGTATTCTCGAACATCCTGATCCATTTCCTAATGCTATCGTCACTTGGCGCGTGGCGTGCGATATTCCGCACGATAGAGACGTTGAGCAGTCACTATTGAATCACAATTACGATAATACGCTCGTACGCAAAATGCGCGATGCGTCCCCGAGTACTGTTCCATCGTGACTAAAACTCCACAAAATGGCGGACGCCACGAACCCCTCCCCGCACCCTTTAGACGCCCCGTTTCGAAAATGGCGCGAAAACAAATACCCGACCTTAAAAAGATAGGCCTTCGCGACTTCTCTGTTCATCCCGTCGCTGGCCAGACCTTTTAGGAGTCCTCTTCTCAAGTCTTCAAGGGTAGAAATGCATTTGCGCCTGATAACACTTGGTTTACAACCTGGATTGTCCTGGAACCATTTTGCAGGATGTTGAATGGGCACTGACTGAGACACTGAAATTACAGTGATCTCCTTGCCTGTTCCGACCCTCTTCAGATGTTGGTTCAGTATGATAAATTTGAGAAAAATGCAAAAACAACCAAAATACTTCAATAAGCTATATTCTGTTCTCTACCTTTACAGGAAATTATTGTGAGTATATGCTGTTCATAAATGTGTTTAGGTCAATCATACACAATAATCCAAAACTGGACAATGTACAACGATTGTATTACCTGCGTACTTTTCTCAGACAGGAGCCTTTAGACTTAATTAAAAATTTACCCCTGTCTGCGGAAAGTTACCTGGAAGTCTTAGGAATATTAGCTGACAGGTATGCTAATAATACGCTCATCAAAAATGATCATATCAATCGCATTATAGATTTACCTAGCATTAAATCTTCTGCAGCTGCCATTAGAGATTTTGTGTCAAATATCAAGCAGCACATTGCAGCATTAAAAAATTTAGAAAAAAAAAACAAAAAAAATCAAAATCATTTATTTGCGTAAATAAGGTACAGAAGGTTGGTAGATATATAAAATTGCTCTCTTATTCTGCCTTTAATTTCGGCGTGCAAATATAAAAGTAACTCATATCCATTGTATTTAAATTAATTAAAGATCATAATCATGCAGTCATAAGGCAGATAATTCCATTAAAATAGTGTTATTGTGTAAATGTCAAAATAATCATAAAAAATTGGTTGCCTGTAAAGTCGGTATACGGGCGAAAGTTTTACGTGACAACGACTTTGAGTGGTAAAATAATTTTAATGTGAATATTCATTCGTATAGTAGGAAGAAGGATGAAATAGGGACGCGTGCCTTTCACTTTTTATGTCTGTCTCTCTCGCTCTTAGGCGGGCTAACCATGCCCGAGTGGAAGGGACGCGTGCCTCTCACTCGCTCTCATTGTGAGCGCATAACGTGAGCGGAGCGTAACGCAGTTTCTTGAAGTGTCACCCGGCAAACCAATTTATAAGACGTTGTCACGTCAAAAAAAAGTAATAATCAATATGTCAACAATATTCATTTCAATTTCATTTTAAAATGAGCGTGCAATTTTGAAAACTTACAATTTATAATCTAAAAACTAAATAAAAATGTCAATAGTAACAATGTCAATAATGGGAGAGACTCACCACACACTGATAAACGACACAATAATTATTTAAAATGACCGTGAAATTAATAAAACTTACAATTTATGATCTAAAAATTCATGTACACTATAAAAGCATTTTTCAATTAAAAACCTCGTCAAATTATTCTTAAATCTAGAAAATGGTAGCATTTTTATGGAATTCGGTATTTTGTTAAACAGTTTTATGCGCATAATATAGCTGTTGTTACCTGTAAGTGTGAGATTCGTCCTCGGTTTGAACAACTTATTATTATACATAGATCGTGGGGCATAGAGTGCCGCGTCGTCATATTATTGCTTCTAACCTTTATTCCTCTGTGTTTAGGATCGGTTTTCTCTTTTGTACTTGATGGCCGTCATAAATGTGTCTGTAGTCTTAACTACAGACACATTTATGGCGGAAATTAATTGTCAGTCAGTCTGTGAATTCGCGACGACATTTTGACGATTGACAACAACAACAACATAACATTGTATTTTTGCTAAATTTTGTTATTTTTGTGAGTATTTTTGAGTAAATTACGGATTTATTTGGTTAATTATAATATAGGTAACATGTGTGCAACGGGGTTTTACCCAGAGGTAAGTATATTTCAAATTCTGTGTGATTTTCATTGCCGTGTATTTGTGTCACGTGACTTTTGTCGGAATAATAATAATAATATTCCACAACTATCACACAACGCCATCTAGTCCCAAGCTAAGCAGAGCTTGTGTTATGGGTACTAGACAACTGATAAACATACTTATATATTTCTAAATACATACATATTATAGATAAATTACACCCAGACACAGAACAAATGATCGTGCTCATCACACAAACATTTATCCTGGGTGGGAATCGAACCCACGACCTCCGGCATAGCAGTTAGGGTCACTAACCACTAGACCAACAGGCCAGTCAGGCCAGTGAATGCTTTCGTAGTGTTTTGTTTTATATTGTGTGTTTGTGTTTGTTTCGTAATATTTACGCATAAGTTCCTCTATGAATGTAGCTTTCAGATTGTAACTATATTTTTAAGTTTCGTGGAACTGTATAGTCGTAATGATTTATTTAATTTTGTTGAAAAATTAGCCGTAAAAAAAATACAAACACACCTCCTAGTAAAATAATATTAAATAAATATTATTTTACTATGAGGTGTGTTTGTATTTTTTTTCGTGTGAAGATAGCACCCTTCCACCAATAAAAGCCATAAAATATATAAGGTATCGATTTACTTTTTGAAATAATAATTTTTAAAGTTCACATAATGTTTTTTGTCAACCCTATTCAATGTTTACCAATTAATATACATATAAACTCAGGATGGCCTATATCAGAATCTTCCATAATTTACGTGAGTCGAAACTCGAACAAAGTCACAAATTAAGTCTTCAAATGATTTATTTCTTCTTGATTTACAGATTAACAAAATAATACTCTAATTCACTTTAATTAGACACTGATAATGATATTTCACCAAATCAAATTAAAACTGTTAAAGATGGCGTCGGAATTAAGCGATTCGTCAAGCGCGTGGTGCGTTGGCGGCTCTCGATTCCAAAGTGACCAAGATGGCCTCCCGCTCCCGCCTGTGTGACGTTCCGCAAGGATGGCAGGTGACAGTTGACATCTGTCATGCTGCCATCCTGTCCCGACGTCGTCGACAGCAAACTTCAAATGTCATGTATCGCGCCGTCACGGCCGGACTGACATTCGACCGTCCTCGGGCGTAGATCTAACGTTGTCCTAAAACAGGCAATTTTATTATTTGATTAGCTGCTCGTCCAGCCTGACAAACAGCACAGCACTAATTCTAATAAACTTCAGAAGCAAGACATGAAACCATGCATCCCTTCGACCATCATGAATGATGGACCGGATGACATCTGACAAGCTCATTATGTTACCCAAACATAACCCGGACCGGACGAGTGTGTCCTTTCGACCAGCCCCAATGGCATGGACCGGACGGCACTGTCCCTTCGACCGGTTCACAGACAGGGTCTAGACAAGTGTGTCCCTTCGACCAGCCCCAATGGCATGGACCGGACGGCACTGTCCTTTCGACCGGTTCACAGACAGGGTCTAGACAAGTGTGTCCCTTCGACCAGCCCCAATGGCATGGACCGGACGGCACTGTCCTTTCGACCGGTTCACAGACAGGGTCTAGACAAGTGTGTCCCTTCGACCAGCCCCAATGGCATGGACCGGACGGCACTGTCCTTTCGAACAGTTTTAACACAGCATTTTAAAAACAAAGGAACAGAAATATGGCATACCTATCAGTTACGGACAATCTTGCTCATTTTGAACTTCGACTTCATAAAGTACATCTAGTGTATCGGGATCAGAGTACACACTGAGTGTATCCGACCCGGCAGTAAGGGTTACCGAATTAGCCGAGACAGTGTCTGAGTCGCTGCCCAATTCATCTCTTATATTTGGGTCATCGCCTCCCAGAATTGGGCTTCGTGGCAGCATAACATCACTACTGGATTGTAATTGCTCCGCATCTTCTGGCGCCGTCTCGGCCTCCTCATCGTTCAACAAACTGGTAGTAACCTCAAGTAACCCAGCATGTCCCTGAGGTACTGCACGCAAATTCTCGTGTGCGTATTTATAAGTGCGGTGTGAACCACTTATACTTTAAGTTCGTATCGATCATTTCCTAATACGGAGGTTATAACGAACGGTCCCCTAAACTGCCTATCTAGTTTAGTTTGATTTCTTTCACCATTCTTGATAAAAACAAAATCGCACTGAGTAAAGGGTTTAATGATAGCACGACCACGGTTAAACCGTAAGGTATCCGCCGCAGCTGCCTTTTGAATATTTTCTGACGCATTTTCTCGAATGGACTCTAAATCTAAACGGTTATTTCGCTCATCAGAATGTGAGGATATCTGGGACATACCTAATGACTCTGCACGTATCCCGAACATCAGTTCCGTAGGTGAGTACTTAGTAACAGCCGATTTTGTGCTATTGAGCGCTAGTTGTATATTGCCTAACTCATCGCGCCATGTCTTATTAGGGTTGTTTTCTACTATCGTGAGCAAGCTTTTTAGTGTTCGCATAACTCGCTCAACTTGTCCGTTAGCCCTGCTCGAACCGGTTGCAATAAAATGCAGATCAATTTTATAATTATTGCAAAAGTTTCTAAATTCGCTACTAATGTAGCATCGGCCCTGATCAGCAATAACGCGCGTAGGGGCCCCAAAGAGGCAGACGGCCTTTTCTAGAGCTCGCACCGCGCTACTTGCGTCTAGTGATACTGTGTGCTCTAGCAGGACATACTTAGTAAACGCGTCTATTATCACCGAACAATACTCTTTCCGGTCGCTCTTACCACTAAGTTTCCCGGAAAAGTCTATGTGGATTGTGTGCCATGGCACAGATAGTTTTGGGATCGAGTGTAACTGGTCGGGTTGAGCGCCTGATGGTCCCTTGGACGCTTTGCAAACTATGCACGAATCAATAAACTTACGCACGCATTTGGACATTTGCGGAAACCAGTTTTTTCGTAGAGTTTATCTAGCGTCTTATCACTACCAAGGTGTTGAATTTCGTTATGGACGTGGTTGATAAGTGTCCAAATCAGAGAGCGTGGAACTACTGGTAACCAAGAGATAGTTTTGTTGCGCCCAACCTTTCTATACAGGATACCATCCCTAACATCGTAGGTATGTGCTACTGTTTCCGGGAAGTCACCGTTGTTATGCTTACTGATCAAGTCTTGAATTTCGCTATCGCGTTTTTGTTCAACTGAGAGCCATCCTTGATGTAACTCAACGAACTGAACAGGTTTAGTAGTAGGGGTTTGAGACGAAGACGCGCCAGCATCCGGCTGGAGGTTACGGGAAAAGAAGTCAGCATGTTCCATACCACGGCCCTCACGATATACGATCTCAAAGTCGTAGGCTTGTAGGAAAGCCCACCAACGATGCACGCGAGGCGTCAGATCAACCTTAGATTTTGATGCTTTGAGCGAATTGCAATCAGTGTAGACTACAAAATGTCGGCCGTACAAATAATGCCGAAAATGTTCTACCGCTCGTACGACAGCCAAGGTCTCTAATTCGTACGAGTGGTAGCGAGATTCTACCTCAGATGTACGCCGGCTAAAGTACTCCACAACGCGGGGTAAGTTATTAGCTCTTTGTATAAGGATTGCACCATAACCTTCGGCGCTCGCGTCTGTGTGCAACTCGACCGGCAATTCAGGATTAAAGATCGTTAGAACTGGTTCCGAAGTTAGTATTTTAACTACATTGCTACGAATAGCTTCATGTTTGTCGGTCCAATTAATAGGTCCTTTTAATTTAGTTAAAGGGTACAATGGTCCAACAACATTTGTAAATCCGGGTATAAATTTCCTAAAATATGACGCGAGTCCGAGAAACTGACGAACCTGCGTAGCTGTACGTGGTGATGGTGCTTCAACTAATGCCTGATTTTTACGGGAATTAGGTCTAATTTCCCCAGACTGTAAGGAATAACCTAGATAGTCTACTTTTCGTTTCATGAATTTGCACTTCTGAAGGTTAAATGAAAAACCTGCTGCAGTAAGGGCTTGTAAGGCCTCATCTAGGCGGTCCAAACCCTGCGAAATATTGGAGGAGTAACACAGTACATCGTCCATATAGATGAGAGGCCTGTCATTAAGGTGTTGCAGTGTTTTTGTGATACATCGCTGGAACACAGAAGGTGCATTGCGTAAACCGAAGGGCATCGCGAGATACTCATATTGGCCCTCCGGAGTTACGAATGCAGTGATCTCAACTGAATCAGGGTGAATTAATATTTGGTGAAATCCACTAGCCATATCTAATGAAGAAAAGTAGTTGGCACCACTGAGCTGGTCTATCTGTTCCTCGATGCGAGGCAAGGGATAGTGTTCGGGTTGTGTGTTGGAATTGAGTTCCCGATAATCCACGCACATTCTATCGGTATTGTCCTTTTTTTTTACTAGGAGTATCGGACTCGCAAAAGGGGAAGAACTCTCACGAATGATACCAGCATCTAATAAAAGTTGTATTTTTTCGCGGACTATTTGCTTCTCTATAGGTGACCTTCGAACTATTTTATGAGGATCTATCAATTTAATGCTCATTTGCCCTGTAGTAACGCGCCTAGTAGGAATACCGTCTATGAAATAATCCGAATATTTACTAATTATTTTTGACAGCAACATTTTATCTTCTCCTTCTAAGTCAGTATCGATTGAAGAAATATCAAAAACTACCGATTTCGTTTCGCAAAAGTTAGTTCGCTCTTTGGTCTTAAATAAGAGTTTGTCGTTATCGATTGTCACACAAAAACCTTTATCTAAGATATCTCTACCTACAATAACCGGCACAGAAATTACTGTATCTGGAACGATGTGAAACAAAAGGTCAACTGAGGCATCTCCGATTTTTACAGTACTTAGAATTTGGCAAGTGCATTGTACGTCATCACCTCCGATACCAGTAAGATAAACTAGATTATTACGTGCAGTACCCGGAAACCGACAGCGAAAACTTTCAGTTAAAAGGGAGCAAGATGATCCGCTATCAAATAAAAATGGAAATCTCTCACCAGCTGATGTCTCTAGCGTAGATCTAGACAGTTGATGGTCACAAAGGTTGACTTCCTTCCTCTCAGAATTCCCTCCATTCTTCTTATCTGGACAAGTCGTAGACGTGTGGCCAGGTTTTCCACACGTGTAGCAGGATACAGACGGCTTGTCTTGATTAATTGTAGGACTTGATTGATCACGGGGCTTCAATGATTTGGAGTCCTCCTCTCGCTTCTTACATTCAGCCTGTCGATGTCCTGGCAAGCCACACCAATGACACTTTCCAGGGAATCTAGAGTCTGTCATTCGAGGTCGCTTGGAATCGGGGTAAAGATTTCCATCACTGACGTCCAACCGTCGCTTTAGAGATATGCCGTTGAGGATCCGGAACAATTGAGCACGAGTAGTTATCACATGTGCTATCAACTCTCTACGTATCAAATTATCCTTTTGACATAGCACCGATATCACGAACCCAGTGATAACTTCCTCAGGTAGGTCAGTTTTTGGTATTCGCTCGATCAAGTTCCAAAGGCGCATTGCAGACTATGATGCGGTTTCTTTGGCACCAATTTGAAATCGTAAAATGTCATCGAAATGATCCTGCATTAGTTTGGGCTTAGCAAATCTAGCTAGCAACGTTTCTTTAACTGCAGCCCATGTTAATTCCTTGAGGTTCATTTTGGTCAAGTGGGTCGCTGCGCGACCTTTAAGCGCCTTAGTAAGTGCCATCAACAGGTTTACACCAACAAGATTTTTCGCCTGCACTATTACTTCTGTGACGTTACACCAGCCTTCAATGTCAGCTTCGGAATCATCAGGATCAAATTCGATTAGTTTTATAGTGTTGGTACTCACAGGAGTTGATGCTTGCGACATCGCAAATATCCGGGCGAACATTTCCTCCATGTTCGATAGTATTCTCGTTGCAGAGATGATTTCTTCAGGCTGCGTGTTCCCTGTTTGTGGGTCGTGGGATCCCACTTCTGATATAAACTCAGGATGGCCTATATCAGAATCTTCCATAATTTACGTGGGTCGAAACTCGAACAAATTAAGTCTTCAAATGATTTATTTCTTCTTGATTTACAGATTAACAAAATAATACTCTAATTCACTTTAATTAGACACTGATAATGATATTTCATCAAATCAAATTAAAACTGTTAAAGATGGCGTCGGAATTATGCGATTCGTCAAGCGCGTGGTGCGTTGGCGGCTCTCGATTCCAAAGTGACCAAGATGGCCGCCCCGCTCCCGCCTGTGTGACGTTCCGCAAGGATGGCAGGTGACAGTTGACATCAGTCATGCTGCCATCCTGTCCCGACGTCGTCGACAGCAAACGTCAAATGTCATGTATCGCGCCGTCATACATAATAAATTTGAGACGAAATGTCACCAAACGCGTTGGACGCAAACGCAAACGCGCAAAATGGAAAAGTCTCTTATGTTTAAAAACAAATATACAAGATTCTAGTATACATGGTAGCGTTAGTATTTAAAATTTCCTAAAGAACTGACGGCATGACTCGACTTGTTTTAATCCAAATATAGCTCTACACTTTTTTTGCATAACGAATGCTTGATCTATCTCCACACAACGACCCCACAGGATAACACCATACCTTAGAGTGGAGGTTACATAGCCATGGAAAGCCGTAGTTGCGGCATTTCTAGATACCTCGCAGCTAATACGTCTCAAAGGGTATATAAACTATTTATTTTAGCACAAATGTTATTCATATGATCTTTCCATGAGCAAAATTTATCTAAATTTATCCCAAGAAACTTAACAGAGTCAGTTTCTGCCAGGGATACCCCTTTATAAGAGATATTTAGGGTCAGCGGTTTTGATCGATAGGTATGAAATTGCATAAATTTAGTTTTATTAATATTAACTTTTAAATTATTAGCAAAAACGACGGGGTGTTATAAGTTTGACGTGCCTGTGTATCTGTGTATATGTCTGTGGCATCACTGGCATCGTAACTCCCGAACGCATGATCCGATTAACGCATGATCCGATTTTGATTTAGTTTTTTTTGTTTGAAAAGTGAGTTAGTCGAGAGTGTTCTTACGCCACAAAATGGCGGAGTACAAGTTCACAACTCCTATCAATATGGGTATCAAATGAAAGGGCTTGATTAGTAGAATACTATACACTATAACAAATTTCAAATCCAAGATGGCCTCCACCACAAAATGGCGATTAACATATTATTTAAGTAAGGGACTGTCAATTCATTGATAGGCCTGTTTTTAGCAGCAAAGGGGCACTTCACTTCAACCACTGTCTCCTCTCCTATTAATCCATCTGGAGATGCTGCAAGGAATGGATACTCCCTGGAAATAAATAACCCACACTTCTGCACAACCAAACAGTATGCTGCCTCTTATTTTTTTATTGCTTCTGACTCATTAACTTTTCCATGTCTTATTGCTCTAGTATAAATACGCTTTGGGGATATAATTCTTTAAATTAATGTTTTTTTGACAGCAGAAGTATTATGGCTTACTGCATAAAACATGCTGGCAGTTATCCTGCATGATCTTAGTTCATGCCATTCTGGTGATGCATCTTGTGCTCTAGTATTTTGATCTCTTCTAGTAGTCTCTTGAATTTTATTTTCATCAACATCTTTTAGTAACATTACTATAAGAATGATCCCATTCAATACCATATGGATTAGCAGGTTCATTTGTCTGCAATAAAGGAATAGAGGTCTCACCATATCCAATTGCCAAGTTCCGAACATAATCTTCATAATTATACGCTATGTCAGTTTCCTTGAGTGGGTCATAATTACAAGATTTGAATCTTTTGTTGGGTAAGTTTTGAGCTGCAATAGGCGAATTGTAGAAAATTTTCTTTGACTGGTTAAACATCATCAGTTGTTGAGTTTCTGTTAACAATATCATGAGCACCCAATAATAACACAGCTACATGCTTACAACTTACTGCTGTACCACTACCAGCAGCACATTCGCAGTAAAATTCTTCAATGGACCCGTCTCGGCTAATTTTGGCATCTACCACATATGCAACTTTCTTAAATATGTGTAGGTGCCGTCGTCAGCGAAACGAGCAGTGACAAGGGCCGGACTCATAAAGAACTTTGCCTTTTGGTTGGGTTTGGAATCTGTAAAGGAAATAAACAAATATTAATCTATCTAAACAAATACAATAACAGAACAATCAACTATGTAGTTTATAGTACAGTCCTACATACCTTTGAAAATATTCATGGATATCGTACTGACTTAACTTTGGAACAGGTGAATCAGCATTGATGTCTTTGAAAGTTTCAGAAGGCGGACATACATATGAACTGTCTTCTTCAAGATCAAAGTGGACTCCAAAATTTTGATAAACCAACCTAGAGGAAGAAAAAAAATATAAGTAAATAGTAGTAGTTAATTTCCTGTGCTGTCTACTGTGTGTACATAAATTGTAAAATAAATAAATAATAAATAAATAAGTTTGTTGTAACATAAAAAAAGAAGAAAAATGAAAGATAACCTCAAATACTTAAAATACCCACCTTTCAATCAAATCGGCCTTTTTCCCAGCAGTCGACGCATTTCTTCGTCGAAGCTCAGTTCGAAGTTCTCTTAAAGATAACAGCGAGTACATTTTGTAAGGTAAATCACAAAATAAACACAGAAAATCGCAACCACACACTTGCTAAAAGACGTAAACAAGGTACAGTCGCTCGCAGCGCCATCCGTTACCTACATACTATTGACTTGGCTCCAGAGACTTGGTTGAGATCTTCCTCTTCTCCTTCGGGCTTGCCAACACTATAGACATCTGTACGATTACATCGCACAATAATTTAGGTCGCTAGCATAAGCATTTTTACCGTATTGTAACGCAACTATGGAAATATATTTGAGTACACTTTCGACCGTTTTATTGTAAACACCTATTAAATATTTATCAAGAAATTAGCAAGAATATAATTTTCTTCCATCTTAACTTATCAAATGTATTAGCAGTCAAGTGCCCGTACATATGGTCCTTCGAGGAAAAGTGTTGTGATTAATTTTCTCGTGTGGTTGCGAATCGGTTCAGTCGGCCTCCCACAAGCGGGTCTCACCGACACGAATTGAGAAGGCGCATAAGATCGCACGGGGAGATATCAGAGCACTAAAGCAGAACAAGTGACAAGGGACAGCAGTCCAAAAAGACAAACAGCATCAAGGCAAATAGCATCAAGGCAAACAGCATCAAGGCGAACATCAAGTAAACATTTGGCATCAAGGCCTCAGCAAGTACAGGAAGTGCAGCTAGCTAGCAATCCAAAAACAAAGATCGATCTACAGCAAGTATCAAGCAAGGTGACGGCGATAGTACTCCGTAAGTCAGCAGAGAAAATCAATAAATTTATTTGAATTTCTTATTTATCAAGTATCAAGATGGAAGAACTGCTTCAAAAGCAACATGTTGCCGTCAGTGGCATGCGACAACTATGGACCAATTTCAAGAAAGATGGTCAAGATCGCAAAACTTCAGAATACATCAAGAAAAGAATTGAATCTCTGAACAGCTATTGGAACGAGTTTCAGAAAAATCATGAAATACTGTGCATGTACGAAGACAAGACGCATGACTATTTTATAGGAAACCACTATGAAGAAAACAAGGCGTTCTACTTGGAAGTCAGGGAGTCAATTCAGAGAGCCGGTTTGATCAAGCCAGCTCTGTTTAGCCGCCAGCAACCAGGTGCCGCGGCCGCGGAGGGCAGAACTACCCCGGTGAGTCCAATGCCAACTCTGGAGTATACTACCCGGGGAACTGACAGCAAGTTTGACGAAAAATTACGTAAACAAACAAGTAACTTCAAAGCTTTTGTTCGTTTAGTAACAAATATAGATCTGTCAGCCGTAGAAGAAAAATGGGAGTTTGAAGACATTTTGAGAACTCTAGAAGCACGTTGGAAAGCTATCGATGATCTCCATTGGAAAATAGACAGCGAATTTGAAGAAACAGACGATAATTACGAGGCTTCATATACGCAACATGAGCAAATGTATTTTAAAATCAAGAAAGAAATTAATCGTAAATTATGGTCTGTATCACATCGAGAGAAGTCTACGCCGCAACTGGATATTCCTATATTTAACGGGAATTATCAGAACTGGGTGTCGTTCAAGGACTTGTTCACGGAGGCAATTCACGGTAACCCATATTTATCAGCTGCTCAGAAAATGCAGTTCCTAAAGAGCAAGATAAAAGGTGAAGCAGAACGCCTGATTCAACATCTTCCGATTAGTTCGGATAATTACATCACTTGCTGGGAAATATTGAACCACCGTTACAACAACAAGAAACTCATTTTCTCCACTCACATGAACACCTTAATGAACATCCCAGTTATGCAACAAGCGACATCAAATCACGTCAAACGCATCCATGACGTAGCAACCGAGTGCCTTAACGGTATGAAGAATTTAGGCATCAACATTGACACTTGGGACCCAATAATAGTGCACATTCTCACTCAAAAAATGGATTCGGAAACCGTCAATGAATATTTTGCATCACTTAAACAACCAAGAGAACTGCCGTCTTTGAAAGAGTTTTTGGATTTTTTGGAAAACAAGTTTACAACAATGGAGTCTGCACGTCGCAAACAAGATGCGACACAAAAATCTACCAATAACCCTTCAAGTTCAGGGAACCCAAAATCAAATCATGGCAAACAGTACTACGTCAGCAACAAGGCTACGTCGCAGAAGACTACATCCGTCATTTGTCCAGTATGCAACGATCATCATGGCATATATTATTGCAAGGAATTTAAGGCAATGGCACCAGAGCTGAAAAGAAAAACAATTACGAAACTTAGTTTTTGTACAAATTGCCTATTTAATCACTGCGGAAAAGAATGCAAGTCAAGAAAACGTTGCCAAAGGTGCAAAGGGCAACATAACACATTGCTACACGATGTGTTTGCAAACGCCAGCACAACGTCACATAACGTTTCCGTCCCCGTGCTGTCTGAGCAAGAGACAAGTCACGCGACTCATGTTGCACAACAAAGGCTTGCATCGGCAGTTCTTTTAGCAACTGCAATTATCAAGGTGTCAGGAGCTGATGGAATCCAAAGAACTATGCGAGCCCTCATCGACCAAGGGTCACAAATTTCGCTGATTACTGAAAATGCAGCACAACAGCTAGGGCTGCCCCGACAGAAATGTAAAGGAGTAATTACAGGCGTCGGTATGAATGACAAGACTTGCAAAGGAATGTTGAGTATCAACTGTACCTCATTGGATGACAATTACAAGTTTAGCACCAAGGTTCTCATAATGAAGAACCTAACGAGAAACCTGCCGAACACAACAGTTTCTAAGCCATCATGGGCATTTTTAGAACAAATTGAGTTGGCCGATCCACAGTTCTATATCAGTAACCCAGTTGACATATTACTGGGTGCGGACATCTACGCTAAGATTATCATGAACAATGTACATCGAGAGGATTCCAGTGGTTACGTCGCTCAGGAAACACGTATTGGGTGGATTTTGTTCGGCGAGGTACAAGGCCTACAATGTAACATAGTCCTTAACAACATTCAAGACATTCAACATTTTTGGGAGATAGAAGATATACCTGACGACGCTCAAACATCATATGAAGAAGATGAATGCATGAAATTTTACGCATCGACCACAACAAGGTTGGAAGATGGAAGATACCAAGTCAGACTGCCATTAAAGTCTAATTTCAACACGGAAATTGGGGAATCCAAACCCAAGGCTGTCGCCCAATTGTATCAAATAGAGAAAAAGCTCAGAAGAAACAAGTCAACTGCAAAACAATATAAGGCATTCATTGATGAGTACTTATCACTCGGTCATATGAAGCCGGCACATAGCAACAAGAAACCTGAGTATTATCTACCGCACCACTGCGTAATACGTGACGATTCAACAACTACGTCACTCCGAGTAGTATTTAACGCATCATCAAAAACTTCGACTGGGACTAGTTTAAACGACTGTATGTATACAGGACCCAACCTTCAAAAGGATCTTATGACCCTAATTCTGAAGTGGAGACAACATCGCGTCGCCTTTATCGCAGACATTGAAAAAATGTTTCGCCAAATTTGGGCACATGAAGATGACCAAAACTTTCAAAAAATAGTTTGGCGAGATTCTCCTAATCAATTGGTCCAAGAGTATCAACTTACTACGGTCACATATGGCACCAAGGCCGCTCCGTTTTTAGCAATGATGACCCTCAAGCAGTTAGCTAATGACGAGAGACCAAATTACCCAAATGCAGCCCGAGTAGTCGAAGAATGCTTTTACATGGATGATTTGCTACACGGTTCCGATTCTGTCGAGTCGGCAAAACAATTACAGCAAGATTTGAAACTACTTCTCAAGACAGGTGGTTTCAATTTACGAAAATGGAGGTCTAATTATCAAGAACTACAGGAAAATACCAACAAGGGTAACAATCAAGAACCTTACGACTTCAAACAAGCAGAGTCAACGAAAACATTGGGCCTTCACTGGAATTCCGGACAGGACATTTTCTCATTTCAATCAAGGATTGACGATACTACTGATACGCATCCTACGAAGCGGAAACTACTGTCTGAGATATCCAAACTCTTTGACCCTCTCGGATGGCTCACACCAGTGTCTATCAAGATGAAAATATTGTTCCAAGACATCTGGAAAGAGAACCTGCAATGGGATGACAAGATTCCAGAGCAAATTAACCGAGAATGGACAAAAATTAAACAAGATATACAAAACATAAATCGATATCAAATACCTCGATGGATAGGCACAGACACGGCCGGAAATAATATCGAGTTGCATGGATTTTGTGACGCATCGCAAAAGGCATTTGCATGTGTCGTTTATTGCAAAATAACAAATGTAGGTCAAACGAAAATAACTTTACTGGTTGGGAAATCAAGAATAGTACCTAACAACAAGAATATTTCTTTGCCAAAATTGGAATTAAGTGGAGCACATCTGCTTTCTAAATTAATGGCTAACGTGAAGGCAAGTTTCACCGGTCACGACATCAAGGTTTACGGGTGGACCGATTCAATGGCGGTTCTGGGATGGATACAAGGAAGTCCCAATCGCTGGAAGGTGTTTGTTGCCAACAGGGTGCGACAAATAACCAAGGAGATGCCTTCCAGATGCTGGCGATATGTTAAGTCAGCGGAGAACCCCGCAGATTGCGCAAGCAGAGGATTAACAAGCCTGAAGCTAAAAGAACACGATCTGTGGTGGAATGGACCTGCCTGGCTACCCCACTGTACGCCGGACAACCAACCAATTCCGGAATTCAATTTCCCTGAAGAAGAAGCCCTTAAGAAGCACGTAAACACTGTAATACAAGACACGACAAAGGGCAACAGCTTCGTCCACGAACTCCTTAGCAGAGTGAACTCATTCACAATGGCTGTACGCGTCATGGCACGATTACGACGCTTACTAATTCGTAAAGAAGAAAGGCCAACAAAGCTATACCTAACCTTATCGGAGCTTCGCAAAGCAAAGGCCGTAATAATCAAAGAAGTTCAACAAATGGAGTTTCAGCAAGAAATACATGACCTGAAGAAAACCAACCGAGTGTCCACTACCAGCAAGATCTTGAATTTAAACCCGTTTGTAGACGAAGAAGGAATACTTCGTGTGGGTGGAAGACTGCATCATGCTGCAATCAATCCCGATCTCAAACATCCTATAATTTTACCACATCAACATCGTCTAACGGAGTTAATAATAAGAAACGCACACAAACTCACGTATCACGGTGGAGCTCGAATTACTTTAGCATGCATCAGGCAAAAATATTGGATTATCGGGGGAAACAATGCAACGAAAAAACAACTACGTGAATGTGTTACCTGTAGAAAACAGAACCCTAAGAAACTACAGCCCCTAATGGGAGACTTACCTGCAGCAAGAATCAACCCATCTCGTCCCTTCATGCATACCGGCGTTGATTTTACTGGACATGTCTATATTAAGACCAACAAGGGCCGTGGTGTCAAGACCACTAAAGGATATGTGTCAGTATTTGTTTGTATGGTGACGAAAGCCGTACATTTGGAACTAGTCTCCGACCTCACATCGTCATCTTTTATAGCCGCCCTACGCAGGATGGCGGCAAGAAGAGGCACCCCTTGTCACATGTATAGTGACAACGGCCGTAACTTTGTAGGAGCCAGTAAGGTCCTACAAAGGGAGTATCAAGAACTGCAGGAAGTTATTGATGACAAGCTATTGTCTGAAATCGCAGATATGGAAATCACATGGCACTTTAACGCTCCTTCATGGCCATCAGCAGGAGGCTTGTGGGAAGCTGCCGTGAAAAGTTTCAAGCTGCACCTCAAGAGAGTGATTGGTGAACAAAAATTGACATATGAAGAGTTCACTACACTTCTAACACAAATTGAAGCCTGTCTTAACTCAAGACCGTTGTGTGCAATCTCAGAAGATCCTGAAGACTTAGATTTCCTGACACCTTCTCACTTTTTAACTGGTGGCCCTACGTTAACTTTAGTTGAGACTGAAAGAGATTTGCGCACACGCTGGCAGCTAACACAGAAAATATTACAAGATCTGTGGAAAAGATGGCGCACCGAGTATCTCACTCAATTAACGGTGAGAAGCAAATGGAGGCAGCCCCAAGCCAATATCAAGTTGAATGGTGTAGTTCTAATCCACGACGACAACCTGCCAGCCGGCAAGTGGATGATGGGAAGAGTCGTAGAACTACATCCAGGCAATGACGGTCACGTGCGTGTCGTGACCTTAAAAACAAAAGGCGGTATTTTGAAGCGTCCAGTCTTAAAAGTATCCGTACTTCTAGAACATAAAGAAGTTGCCGCACAGTGCGACACGGCACGCGACAAACTGCAAGAAGCGGATCACCAACAAGTCGAAGAACCCTCAACAAGGAGGTCAACAAAAAGCAAGATTAACTTCACAACCTTGGTCACAACTCTTATGTTATTCTTCACGTTCATCACAAGTTCAGAATGCAACTTGAATGTAACCCCGTTCCAAACAAATCAGAGTTTGTATTTTGACAAGGTAGCAAACATGATGCTAATCAGAGATGATTGGAAACTTGTAGTTTACTACAGCATGGATTCGTATTGGCAATCGACTACAACGTTCAATAAATACATCCAATCGCTCAAACAAACATGTGACTCCATACAAGACCAAGTTCACTGTGATGTAATTGTACTCCAGTTACGTCACGCGCTCTCAGAACTTCAGCACTACAACCAAGTATTACTGAGTCAGCATTCCGGCACGCGACCTGGGTTACTGCGTCAGCGCCGAGGCCTTATCAACGGCGTGGGATATGTCGCAAACAGCTTGTTTGGCGTGCTCGACGAAAGTTTCGCTGAAAAATATCGTAAGGATATTTCGCTTATTCGAGAAAACGAGAAACACATAGTTTCTCTTTGGAAGAATCAGACTTCACTCATGGAAGCAGAAAACAACCTACTTAAGCGTACAGAGCATGACATGAACCAACAACTGAAGCTGATAAATCGTCACATGAACAAGCTAGACGAAGCAGTAGGCCAACTGAAGAACAACATTGAATCTAACAGCGTTTTCAATGACTTCAACATGGGAGCCATCATAGCAAGTAATATGATGTACAATTTGAAGAGCATTCAGAATATGCTATTAGACACCGTCACAGATATTTACAATGGTCGTTTCAACTTACACTTGATTACACCTGACCAACTCATCAACGAGTTAAGCACGATCTCTAGCAAGTTACCCAAGGACGTCTCCCTACCAATTGACAACATACATTCGGACCTTCGAAAGATATACGATCTGCTGGAAATAAAAACAAGACTCCTGCAGGACATCATCATTTTTGAGATCAAAGTACCTCTTATCAGTCGAGATTCATACGAGATCCACAAGATAATTCCGATCCCCAAGACAACAGGCCGAAATGATATGATCAGTATCGTCTCAATATCTCAGTACATATCTATTAATATGAAGAAAGACACCTATATTAATATGTCTGAGCAAGACTTAAGATCGTGTCTCACCGTATCGGAAATCTACTACTGCCACATCTTAAGGCCCATCTATCAAATCAAAGGAGACAAGAACTTCTGTGAAACAGAAAACTCGGAATGCAAAACAATATCAAGTTCCTGTAAAGATAATTGGCAAGAAACTTACACATTAAATAATTATTTTTACTTTTGTTGTGACCGGTGTCAAGTTCGAACCATATGCGGCGATCAAGTTACCGCACACCAGCTGACACAAGCCGGACTACTAAACATAGGTCAGGAATGCATCATCAAGACGGACAACTTCACTTTATATTCACACAAACCATACATAAGTGAAATGAGGACCAAAGCAGATATTTATACACCAGTGATTGCCCCTATCAACCACATCATCAACATCAGCATACCTAAACTAGTTTTGGAGAACAAAACCCAAGATTTAGAAGAAGAAATCGGCGAAGTAGACAAACAGATACAGTCGATGAAAAAGGCTGATGTGATGCTATCTGATGATCTATCTGATCACGATATTCATCACTACGTCATGATTTACTCTTTATATGGGATCGTTTGCATCGCTGTTATAATTATTATAACTCGCCGCACACAATGTAAATGGCGAGTACCGTCATCACCATCACCGTCCGTCGCCGAGGAGTCAAGAACATTGCCTGCCGTGCCAGCGCCGCCGCCGCCCCGCAGCAGCGGAACAAGGGATACAAGTGGATACCTCGACAGCGTGCGCGTTCATGCTCCTCGCTACCCTCGCGTAGATATAGGAACTTCCCCTTAGATTTAAAATAACAAGTTTTATAATCTATTTGTATTAGCATGTCATTTTTAACTTTTATTAATTTTGTTAATTAAGTTCCTCTTCTTCCTTCCTATCTTGTCCGGGAATATGTACGATTACATCGCACAATAATTTAGGTCGCTAGCATAAGCATTTTTACCGTATTGTAACGCAACTATGGAAATATATTTGAGTACACTTTCGACCGTTTTATTGTAAACACCTATTAAATATTTATCAAGAAATTAGCAAGAATATAATTTTCTTCCATCTTAACTTATCAAATGTATTAGCAGTCAAGTGCCCGTACATATGTTTCCGGCCGTAGCCTAACACCTATTAAATATTTATCAAGAAATTAGCAAGAATATAATTTTCTTCCATCTTAACTTATCATATGTACGGGCACTTGACTGCTAATACATTTGATAAGTTTAGATGGAAGAAAATTATATTCTTGCTAATTTCTTGATAAATATTTAATAGGTGTTTACAATAAAACGGTCGAAAGTGTACTCAAATATATTTCCATAGTTGCGTTACAATACGGTAAAAATGCTTATGCTAGCGACCTAAATTATTGTGCGATGTAATCGTACAACATCTCTACATTCAAGAGAATAGCAATCTCTCTCAGGGTGTCTGAAAATATATTGTGTGATGGTATCAACGCAGAGAATATGGTGTGCTGCATGATCAGAACTTTGGAGATGTCGAACAACTTTGATCGGAGCTTCCCCACAACTGGTTCTCAATTCGAATATATATTATGTATGTACACCGATTACGCTGTGATTTATGAACCGATTTACGTGATTCTTTTTTAGTTTGATGCGGAATGGTTGCCATTTGGTCCCATAAAAATTTAGTATAGTTTGGCCCAGTACTTTTCATTTTATGAAGATTTTTCTTAAGTTATGAACCTTTTTTCGTTTATGTTTGTTCGCGAATAACTTCGTCGTTTATGAACTAATTTTGATGATTCTTTTTTTATTGCTAAGGAGATATATCAAGGGTGGTACCATGTTATGGATACCAGGACCTGGTTGTGAAATCCCATAGAAATCGAGGGCAACCCTTAAATTTCATAGGCAAGTATTACGTGTTTTTCTGACGCTATACAAGTATTTGCATCTAGCAGTCATCACTTCATGTTGATGAGCTGATGATGGAAGGTACTACTCCTCAAAAGTTAGGAGTTGAAAGCAATAATAAGGGTATCTTGAAGGATTAAGGGGGAGGTTTTTTAGTAGAATGTTATATGTATCGTAAATATTTGTATAGGATTACAACTAAAAATGAAAAAAAAACTTTTTTACAAAAAAAAAACAACCGACTTCAAAAACACCAAAAAGTGAAAAATAAACTTCAGAAGAAAAATCAGCTTCTGAAGTCGGTGGCAAAAAAACGAAATGAAACAAACAAAATAGTGTATTGTCATACAACGATGCCTCCCCAACCTTGAGAGTTGGCACGTCGTCAGGGCCGGCAGGCTCAGTGTTAGCCTTCACAATAAACTGTTTGATGATTTCCTTCGCGTCAAAGCCCAAGTATTTGACAGCTTCCCTGATCTTCGTTCCATGCATCCACTGTATTTCTGACATTCTGAAGCGGAAGTCATCGTGATGCTCGGGGGATATTCCCATATCACTCATCAGGTCTGTAAGGCCAACTTGCTTCACTCCAAAGATCTCGCCGATCTGGGACTTTGCGGCTGAGCTAGAAACAATTAAATTAGAATTTGTGTAGAAGCCACTGTTTTTCAGTATATACTACTGAAATCTTTCTTAGGGGTATTTTTATATGTTTTGGACAAGATAGCGCTAAAAGGCTTAGTCCATTAGATGCGAATTTTTTAAAGCTATCCGATGGCATAAAAATCAATTTTACGATTTTTTTTGAGATACCGCTTTTGCGCTTAGTAGGGCAGTACTTTTCGTCGATAATTAGCAAAACATACCCTTAAAATAAGCAATATCGGCTTTTGCACATTCATTACACGAAAGCCAGCACAACATACTAATTTTGTTAGTTTTATAATGAAGATAATGCAACGACAATTCTATTTTGAGCTTATGTCACGTTTCTTTTACATTTTCGTAACTACAATGAATAAGTTATTTCTTACCTGCATTCGTTTACGTTCTGCAAAGCACGCATTATACGCCTGGACCGATAAAATTGCTTGTAGCTCATTTTATTATTTTTTAAGACGGAGCGAAACACTCGTGCGCCGGTGACACTCGACTTACTAAACGACATTTCATCTATTTTACAATCGGCGCCAAATTCAAAACATAGCAAGTTGGTATTTCAAATTAATAACCTAGTAAGTCGCTTGAACTGCTACCGCCTTATTACAATACGTAGTTAAACCTGGTTTAACTTAGACTTGGTTTATCTCGCATGACGTCTCACTTCAATAATATTCAAAAGAAAGTGACAGCATGCGAGATAAACCAAGTCTAAGTTAAACCAGGTTTAACTACCTTTTGTAATAAGGCGGCTAGGGTTTTGAATTTGTATTTTGACATACTCCGCCTTATTACAAAACGTAGTTAAACCTGGTTTAACTTAGACTTGGTTTATCTCGCATGACGTCTCACTTCAATAATATTCAAAAGAAAGTGACAGCATGCGAGATAAACCAGGTCTAAGTTAAACCAGGTATAACTACCTTTTGTAATAAGGCGGACTAAGTTTAAAAGTACTTCAAGGAAATTTTCGTAATCATGCCAAATTGCTTCGACTTGCTTAGTTTTAAGGTCCACATCATTTTGATACTGTCTAGGAAGTCGAAAGATGGCAAAAACCGTTTTTGTTACTAGGTTTTGAATTTGGGCAGCCGAGCCTAGTCTTCAGTGGTTTTTTTTTTCATTGTTTTACATTAGAATGCGGATGTAACACATTCTAATTGGTGGAGTTATGAGATAGCGGCTGCGAAGGACCAATAAGCGTTGTGTATTTTATATATGCGGGAGTGTATGTTGCCAACTGGTTTTATTAATATATAGGATGGGACTTACTTGGAGTTTGCTGGATCGCCTGGAACGATGGCTGATGCGACTGGAGAGCGCCGTGTTGAAGTCTTGTACGTGGTTTCTTCCAGCGCTGCACTTTACCGTTTATTATTGTCCCCCTTTGTGTCGGCCGACACTCACAGATTGATTTTAGGTTTATGGTTGCGTCTTGGTGTATTTGCGGGGCGCACCGCAATAACTAAGCGGTATCGCGTAAAGAGGTGTTAAGCCGTTGAAGACAGTTGAAGATATGAATTTGAAGTGTTCCTTTTCATCATGGCGTGGTGGCTTTCTTCCTCACCTCGGAAGCTCGCGTCATTGGACGCTGGCGGCAATACTCCTTTCTCTTTCTGTCGCATGGAGGCGGTATAGGAGGGAAAGAGAGGGGTAGATAAAACCAGCGCAGGCAACATGACAGGAAATATATAACGTGGCAAAAGTGTTTCGGATATATGGTAATGTGGTGTACCACGATCGGAAATATTATAGTAAAAAAAAACGTATGCTACATAAAACTTGCGTAAGCACTAATGGTTATCGGAGTATCTGGCAGCAAATAAATCGATTCGGCCTTCCAGATTGTTGAAGCCATTCAACAATCTCGGGTGCAACATTGAATTTTGAGTCTTAGGTCCGGCTGGGTCCATATTACACACAATATGGGGTTTCATTGTTTAGTGTCTAAGAGTAAGTTACTTTTCCTGTTTTTATCAATCCTTGTCGCATTGTTATTAATTATTATTAAGCTATTTTAGGTAGTATGTCTTTCTCTATTTGGTCAATCGTTAATTTTAATTTTTTATTTGTAATGTGTCTCTGTGTTTGCGTATTGAATTGTAAAAATATAATTTTAGAAGATAAAAAAATATAAACAATTCAATTGAATGTTCTTTATTATTATTTTTTAACAATAAAAAAATAAGTTATTGCATAATTGAAATTACTAATAATAAAATAGCTTCGGATGATGACAATTTGGGAAATTGCATACAATACATAATGGCAGGATGACTTTATTTACTGTCGTGCTCGCCATAATGTATTAATTAGTTGTCGGCGACAATTCCGACCATGTTCTAATGCACTATGAGCTGCAGCAGCTGGCTCCATTTGATCCAATCCGGCAATTCAATGGCTCCATTGAAACAAGATTTTCAGGATAGAACAAAAAGAAAAGCCGTAGTCACACGGTATTAAAGTGTTTAGGTTGGTACCTATAACGTGTGACTACGGCTTTTCTTTTTGTTCTACCCTGAAAATCTTGTTTCATACTTTTTCAGCGTCGTTTTTTTGTCGTAGTTGGGTTTTAGTTTTTTACTTTTTTTTATTTAAACAATTTTGGTGTTAATTTTTTTTCCACTCTTGACTTTTTGTCCGCTAGAGGGCGTGATTTTAAATTTGAGCAATATTTTGGAAATGTACAAGTGAGGACCTTTCAAATGATACCAAACACGGCGTATTCATCTCCATTTTTATTTTTTAAGCCTTACTTTTTGTCCGTCAAATCGCTTTTTGTGACACGTCACGTAGCCTATGTTCAGCGGAAAATTAAGACGGTTCTAACGATACCTCATATGAGTTCCGATAAGTGGATTAGAAGCTATGAGGGAACAGATGAAGATACTCACATACATACATACAAACATACATACATTACATACATGGCCAGTCAAAATCATAAAACTCCTTTGGCTTTGCCGTAGTCGGGTAAGAAGAGATTTTCCTACTATATTTTGGTAACTCCCAGTGGCTAAAAACGATAGGCAACATAGTATCTGCAAAAAGGAAAGATGCACATTGTAAAGTCATGGATTAAAATAATAAGTACCTTTTAATTTTTTTTTTTTGCAATAAGTTAAAAAAATGTAGAATTACCTTGGTGTAATTACTAAGCCCACCTCGCCGTAACTGTGCAGCAGACATTAACGGCACGAGATCTTTTTTAGCATGGCTATTAAATCCTTGTTGAGTATGTAATCCCTGTCTGTTGTCAAGAGACTTAATTGACGTATCTTACGAGCATCACGTCTTTTACGTAAATCGTCTCGTCTTTTAGCTTCTTCCAATAAGAACATCACACATAAACTTCTTGCGGCCCTGTTGAATGATAATTAATATTATTAGATTTTTTCAAGAGGAATTAGCACATCAAAACACCAATTATTATTTTAATAATAAAACCTGTCTGTTTAGAGCCCACAACTATAATTTCACACAGTTTTTAGTTTACAAGATAAATAAAATGAGATGTACTTACATATTTTTGATATACTTAATCCAATAAACTCCACTAAAATAAATTATACATCCTTGCCAACAGCCACAAAATAGAAGCTTTTGCATTTGACATTAAAAATCGTAGGCATACGTCGAGGCTGTTGTCGAAGTCGAGGATGTTTTGCCTAGAGAATACCGATTTCCATTAAGAAACGTCAAATAAGTAATTCCATCTCACGCCGTCTACAGCCGTGCAGCGCTAGTGTCGACAGCCTTGAAAAAGCTAAGAAGGAGAATACGAATCGTGTGTTCACCGCTGTAACAGCCGCTGCGATCAAGGCTGTTACGATGTTTGCACTTAGCGAATCGCATAGCAGTACAATCGACACTGGTTGGGCGGGGAGCGCTTTTGAGGCTAACAGTTAGCTGATATTTTTATCGACGCTTTTGTGCCGCCGTTGCTATAACTATAGAGTAAATAATCAAAGGTTCTCTGGTTTGGTAGAGTAAATCTTTTCCAACAACTTTGTTGAACTTTGCCGCCACCAACATTGCAGTGTGGGTCGGGTATTCTCCACTTATCTCTGGGATATTAGAAATTTAGAGATCACGGTCACGGTCATTTATATCACATCGTAATTGGTTAATTACCTCCAGGTCCAGGTCCTGCGATTGTGCTGAGCCTATTTAGTCTCCATTATAGCGACTCTTTCCTCCAGGTTGTTCATTTTATCATTTGTCAACTTTAAGGAGGACCTCAGCTCCGACAAGTCATCACGTAGCTGCTGGAACTCGTTTCACATGATCTTCAGAAATTCGTCCTTAAAAATGCCAAGCTCTGCCCTGAGAATATCTAAGTTTAGCACTTGAGTTGTATCTAGGGCTGTGTTGTTTATAGGACTCTATAAGACTACGAGACTTTCCTCATGTGGCAGTGGAGCTGGTGTTGATGCTCGAGACCGTACCGGGGTGTCAGCTCGGTAATCCCGCACATAATTCTTCTCGCACTCAGGGCAGTGCCAGGGAATCGCTATGGAACCTGCACTCGGCATGTTAACGCACACTCGATGGTACCATCGCCGACATTTGCTGCAGTTAACAGCCTCTGCCGACGAGAGAAATCCGCAGGCACCGCACTTAGCCATGGTGTGTCTGTTTACCAAATGCAGCACAGTTCGACAGTCAACGTAGTACACCGGTAAGGAATTAGATGGCGCTATCTTAAGAAACACGTTTATGGCAGATTTTACGGTGTGTATGGCACAGACAAACACCATGGGTCGGGCACAGTAAACGGAGTTTAGAATCGCACAAGCAGACGTTGAACTCACAGGTTGGTTTTCCGCCGCCCAAGTAATTGGCTGGGGTTCACTATAGCGATTTTTATCGCATTTTAATATATACACAGCACATATACACTGGATATCGATGGATATGACGACACGGTTGGCGCAGTGGCTAAGCGATTGGACTGCTGCGCTACGTGTCGCGGGCTCGATCCCCGCACGGAACAAGTATTTGTATGGCCTACAGATAGTTGTTTTGGGTCTGAGCGTGTTTGTGTATGTGAGTTTAAATGTTTGTAAACGCACCCACGATACAGGAGAAATTCCTAGTGTGGGGCAACGTATTAAAAAAAAAATATCAATGTTACTCGTAAATTACACGGACTTGAGTATTATTTTAATAAACTTTTACGAATTGAACTAGGTTATTTTTATTTTATTTAGTCGAGGGAAACACAAAGAGCTTATGGCTGTTTGGCATCCGTGACGTCACTCCACCTTTAATTTTGTGAAGATTCCTATTAGATGAGACAGAATAATGATGGAGAGAGAGTTTGAGAGTCCAAGTGACGGCAAACAAAAACCTGTTGTTGATCTCTTATCATCACTGCCTCCCCAATCACTATCAACATAACCAACAATATCATTTCTACCATCTCTATAGAAAGTTAAACATAAATCCAATGTTCCCTTTATATATCTAAGAACATTAAGTAACAATTTATACAACAGTTGGCTAGCACAACTTTGATATCTACTTAGTATGTTGACTACAGCACACAAGTCAGGTCTAGATCCAGCTACCGCATACATGAGACTTCCTATTATCATTCTACATTTATGTTCTATTTCTTCTGATTCTGACTTGTCTCTCTTTAACAAAATAAATTTAAAATTCTTATCAATAGGCAAAGATAATGGTTTACAATCTTTCATACCACAATACTCTAAAATCTTTTTCAAATAATCTTTTTGACAAATTGTTGTACAACCTTTAACTAAATCCTGAGTTACTTCTATACCCAAGTATTTACCAACTACATCCTTCATTTTAAAAGAATCATATAATACATTTCTCAACTTGTTACTTTCTGTCTCTGAAGTACTGAAATACAATATGTCATCGACATAAAACAATAAAAATACTTTATTACCATTTTCATGTTTTGAATATAAACAGTAATCTTTGTCAGAACTTATAAAACCCTGTGACCTCATCACTTTATCAAAAGTTTCATTCCAGTACCTCGGAGACCTTTTTAACCCATAAATAGACTTATTAAGTTTGCAAAATTTTAAATCAGACTCTACACCATCAGGCAACCTCAAATACACATCTTCATTAATGTCACTATTTAAAAAGGCATTACATACATCCAATTGCCTTATTTTACAATTTAACTTAGTAGCTACAGCAGTAAATATTCTAAAGGTATTTAGTTTAGCTACAGGAGCATATAAATCAGTATCATCACAACTTTGTTGGAAGCCTCTCGCTACCAACCTTGCCTTATAAATAAATTCTCTATCCTGACTTTCTTTTCTCTTCAACACCCATTTAGTACTTATTATTTCTTTTCCCTTTGGTACCTTTTCAATGAGTGTCCAAGTATTGTGCTCCTGTAACTGACTCAATTCCTTTTCTATAGCTTTCCTCCACTTATCAGCATCCTCTCTTTCCATTGCTTCCTTGTAGCTAGCAGGTTCTTCCTCTGCCACAATTAATGCCATGTAGTCATTGAACCTCGAAGGTTTTTTTACTTGTCTTCCACTCCGTGTGCGTACTGTTTCTTCTGTGTCATTGGCATCAGAGTAATCAGAACTTCCAGAATTACTTGCCTCACTATCACTGTGCTCTTCCTGTTCTGGCTCTCTCTCTGCCTGGTCTTGCTCGGCCTGACCCCCTTCCTGTTCTACTTGAGCCTGTTCCTGCTGTGGCTCCATCTGTAGGGGCTCCTGGTCCATCTGTACCGGCTCCTGCCCTCTTTCCTCTTGGTCAAATTCTGTATGCTCTCTGTCCAAATAGACTATGTTCTCTGTGTCATTTTCTTTTTCTTCTGGTAATGACATACCTTCTGACACAAACACTACATCTCTTTTGTCTGTACTAACTTTTTATTCTCATAATAAATTCTATATCCCTTTGAACTCTCATAGCCAACAAACACTCCTTCTTCAGCCTTTGAATCCAGTTTACGCCTTTTTTCCTTAGGTATATGTACCCATACTTTAGAACCAAATATTTTATTTAATATGGTAATATCAAAATCATGCCCAGTCCACATCTGAAATGGTGTCTTACCTTCGGTTCTGCTCTTACTGGTTCTATTTAGCACATAGACAACTGTATTAATGGCCTCAGCCCACAACTCACAGTTTTTGGCATGCAGCATGGTACGTGCCGCCTCCACCAGGGTACGCATGTCCCTTTCAGCCTGGCCATTCTGCTCCGGCGTATAAGCCACTGTTGTTTGGTGCTGAATTCCCTTGCTAGTGAAATACTCCTCCATTTTCTTATTCACAAATTCACCCCCACCATCAGATCGAAAAACCTTTAAAACTTGCCCTGTTTTTCTTTCCGCAGACTGAGTATAGTACTTGATACACTGCACAACCTCAGACTTATTTTGCATGAAGTAGACATAACGAAACTTAGTAAAATCATCCTTGACAAGTAAAAAATATCTTGCCCCTCCAAGTGATGCTACTTCAAATGGTCCACATACATCAGCATGCACCAACTCCAAAGGTTGTGCTGTACTGGATACACTGTCCTTAAAAGGAAGCTTATGTGCCTTTCCCTTTAAACAATCAATACACTTTCTATTGTCCTCAGTATATTTCACATTATTTGTTGAAAGTACCGACTTCACATAGTTTATGTTCTGGTGACATAACCTCTCATGCCACTCACTGAGTGTCACTGCACATTGGACATCATGTTTCTTAAATTTGAGTACATAAACATTATTTTCTTTAAGTCCTGACACACACACCTGATTGTTTGTTGATTGTTTGTTTTGATTTAGTTTTAGTTCTGGCACAAAAAACACTTTACTTAGTTTATTGTTTATAAATGCAATTTCTCCAATTCCCAAAACTGGTAGACGTCGCCCATCTCCAACAATAACAAACCGGTTCAGTACTTGACGCATTGAGATAAACAAATTTCGTTCTGAAGTCATGTGCTCACTAGCACCGCTGTCGATAATCCATTTGCTTTCAGATGCATGACTTGGTAACCCATTGTTGTCTTCTATTATTGTTGAAAAAGCATTACTTTGAGCTCCAGTCTTTGTTTCTTTTGTGCACTGTTTCTTTAAATGTCCAACTTTGTTGCAATTAAAGCACTTTCTGACATCCTTTTTACTCTTACAATCTTGGATAAAATGTCCAACCCTACCACATTTATAACATTTTTTCACAGTGTCGGATTTTTTTGCAAATAATGCCACATTTTCACTATCTGTTGACTTTGCCTTCAGTCTGTCTTCCTCCACATGAAGTCTAGCAACTAAACTATCAAAAGTTTGCTTAGATGAGTCCACTGACTCCCATGCTGACACAAAATGACTGTATTTCTCCGGCAATGCCATTAAAACTTTTGTAATAATGAATTTCTCAGAGATTTCCTCCCCTGCTTGCTTCAACTGCAGTTGTAACTCTTGTAGTTTTGATACAAATACGGACACCTCCATGTTCTCCTCGAACTTGAAATTAAAAAATCTCTGTTGCAACAAATGAATCGCTGTACTCGATTTCTGCTCATAAACATTGAGCAGCTTGTCCCACATTTGTGCAGCAGTTTCACAAGCGATGATATGTATCATTGCGCTTTCGGTCAATCTTGAGACAATTAACCCTTGGGCCTTCGCATCTTTTTTTACCCACGCCGCCGCATCTGCAGGTTTTACCTCAGTGCCATTCACCACCGATAGCACGTCTTGCGCTCTCAGCAACACTGTCATCTGGAACTTCCATAAATTCCAATTTGTCGGACCCTCCAACTTTACTCCCCCTCCCATCGTCATCGCCACGAGCTGATCCATTGATCCCCGATCTGCTGCGCCGTCGAATTGTTGACGTCTATTGCGTGTGCTCCCTTGCACCGCTAAACACCAGACGCCTGCTGCCCTCAGCACAATATGTAATTGACTTCTGCTTCTTTTGTTTTTTGCTAAACACGAGGAAGCACGCCTCCAAATGATCGCCGTTTTTTTTTTGAACAAACAACGTCGCTTCTTCACCTAAAATACAGAGTTACGGAAGTACTGGGCCCATAACCTGTAATTAGGACTTATGAATATGAACACTGATTTTAGGATTGAAGAAAGCTTTAATTATTAACGATGGGAGAATACAAATTTTCATCAAGCCGCCATTACTACGGACCATAGACTACTCTATCATAGAGAACCAAACCATAGATATTAAACCCCTTTTTTAATAACTTATTGCTCTATCTTATTCTAGACCACCTCACATAACATTTCATACTTTTATTATTAGAATGTGATTTAGAAATTATGTTGGGTAAGACCGGGATTTGGATGGGTGGGGTTAAGCAGTTGTTGACAAGGTTCAGAAATGGATGGGTCAGGTCAAGCTGTCGACGGTGAGGTTTGGAAATGGATGGGTAAGGTCAAGCTGTCGGCGGTGAGGTTTGGAAATGGATGGGTCAGGTCAAGCTGTCGGCGGTGAGGTTTGGAAATGGATGGGTAAGGTCAAGCTGTCGGCGGTGAGGTTTGGAAATGGATGGGTCAGGTCAAGCTTTCGACGGAGAGGTTTGGAATTGGATGGGTAAGGTCAAGCTGTCGACGGAGAGGTTTGGAAATGGGTCAGGCCAAGCTGTCGGCGGTGAGGTTTGGAAATGGATGGGTCAGGTCAAGCTGTCGACGGTGAGGTTTGGAAGTGGATGGGAAAGGTCAAGCTGTCGGCGGTGAGGTTTGGAAATGGATGGGTCAGGTCAAGCTGTCGGCGGTGAGGTTTGGAAATGGATGGGTCAGGTCAAGCTGTCGGCGGTGAGGTTTGGAAATGGATGGGTAAGGTCAAGCTGTCGGCGGTGAGGTTTGGAAGTGGATGGGAAAGGTCAAGCTGTCGACGGTGAGGTTTGGAAGTGGATGGGAAAGGTCAAGCGGTCGGCGGTGAGGTTTGGAAATGGATGGGTAAGGTCAAGCTGTCGGCGGTGAGGTTTGGAAATGGATGGGTCAGGTCAAGCTGTCGGCGGTGAGGTTTGGAAATGGATAGGTAAGGTCAAGCTGTCGGCGGTGAGGTTTGGAAATGGATGGGTCAGGTCAAGCTTTCGACGGAGAGGTTTGGAATTGGATGGGTAAGGTCAAGCTGTCGACGGAGAGGTTTGGAAATGGGTCAGGCCAAGCTGTCGGCGGTGAGGTTTGGAAATGGATGGGTCAGGTCAAGCTGTCGACGGGAGAGGTTTGGAAGTGGATGGGTAGAACGGATGGGGCCCAATTTTATTGCAGTATCGGGTTAATTTTGGCCATATACACCATTTAGGGTCCAAAAAGCATGGTCCTACGATGCACTGTTTTCTAAAAAAGTTAAATTCAAATACATACTCGAAAACGGAGCGTCCTAGACGAAAAATGACCGAATTTTGAATCCCCTTTGCCACCCCCGTGATAATAGGAGAATAACACACCAAATGAATTTGAACTAATTTGAAGTCCTTTTAATTTTTTTTTTTTTAAATATACATTTTTTTTTTATCTGTCGTATATTTGCCGCGAACAGTTCAGTTGTATGAAAGATCCGCCACGGGACCAGGTTATGATTTTAACCGGTTTTTATGTATGTAGGTATTATGACGAATATGGGGTCCAAACCAAATCTATGACGAAATGTTGTCGATTTTCGATTTTTTGGGCGCTAAAATCGAATAAGGAGTGAAAACCAAAATCAAAGATAGTGCCGATAAAAAATTTACAACTTTTCGTAATGGGTCTCATTTTTATGGTTTTTGAGCGAGTCAAAACCAAATCCAAGATGGCACTGACGAAAACTTGGCCATTTTTCGTCATGTTTGGCAATTTCATAAATATGGCATGGCGTTGGACAAATAAAACAGGCCTTGGCTGTGGAACTTTGTAGCTTCTGCTTTGTGCGCCCTGCCATCAAGTTCAGCTTTTTTTTAAACCTACTTCAGGCACCAGCTCTCACAATGTGAATATAATAGTGTTCAAAACGTGCTACAAAACCATTGTGAGAGAAATAAAAAACTAAAAAAAATATAAAACTTATTATTATTATATTATAATTATAAGTATTATACAGTAAAACCTTCCTTAAAAACACAATATGCATTTATCAACGAAAATCCGATTGATATCGGATCAGTAGCTTTTGGGAAAATCGCGGATACATACAAATACAGCACCTTCTTTTTTTTCGACTCGGTTGAAAATACTAACCTACTTATCATGACGACTATACTAATAATTAACAATTACCAAATGCGTTTTCAAAGTTCCAAGTAATCTACTAAATTCTATTTCAATAAAATTAAAAAATAATATCAAAGATCAAGATTATTTATAGGAGGTATAAAACCGAGCGCTATTGTGAGACCATGCTTTGGGCGACTTTAGTTACCTAAACATGAGTTGATCGAAAATGTAACAGCGTCCTTAACAGATTTATAAATAGTATGCCGTTAATTATTTAGTTTATTGATTTGTATTAAAATAATTGAATGTAAGTGATTATAGTGAACAGATTAATAAATCAATAGATAATAATTTTTTCATAATTTATTTTGTACTAGACTGTACAATGTTTTTATGATGCTTAATCGGAGGCATGGGAAAAAATATTCCCGCTCCTCCTACCAATCGGAGTTCCGATCGGAGGACAGGAAAAGACCCTTTTATCTTTGGATCTTGTCTCTTTGTTTCAAGATCTACAAAGATATTGTCACTGTTCACATCATCAAAATCAACTTCCATAATATAACTTGACGCCTCAGGTTTCTTGAAAAATAAGTTTTTAAGGGATTTAAAACTATAACATTCATCAACTTCACAATTAGACCCCGGCGAATGTGTATTACTAAAATTATTAATCAGTAGGGAAGCATAGGCTGCTTCGAAGCCAGCACACGAAGGCGACGTGTTTCGATACCCATGGCTTCGAATACATCCAAAAAAAATCTCTAGGGGGTCCTGGTTGAAATGTCTCATCCATAGAGACGTCAATTTATACTGTTTAGCTAAAACATCGACAAGATATTCAATATTTTCAATTGCATGCAACCAATTGGTAAACACGTTCACTGTCCACTGAGCCACATATGGTTCAGGAAACGTGCACTTGAAAAGCACTAATACGTTCCTGAGCCATATGTGCGTCAGGAGACATATACAACTTCTAAAGCGAATAACTCCACTGGACGTGCTGGAACTTTACTGTTTCTGCATTGGACGTACTGGTACGATCATAAAGTAAAGAAAAACGCCGGGACGTACGAAAAAATATTTTTATTTTTCTAAGAAATTACAAATTATTTCTGAACTATGTCTTATTAAGTATGTTTTGGAAACAGCATAAACAAAACGATTTTTTGCATTGCAAACACTCAGTATCCACTCGTGTTTTACAATTTTTGCATTCGAAACGATTTCATGAACAGAAATCAAAAATATGTCAGTGACGTAAAATAATTGACACTGACAGGTCTATGGAAGTAGATTATCTATGGAATATTACCTATGTTCAAAGTTCGTAAATGTCGTGAAAATACATAAATAATATTATTAAAGTTTTTACACATACAAATACTTTTGAAAATCTAAAAAAAGTTCCCTGAACCACATGTGTTTCATGAACGTGCAGAAGCAAAAATGTCTACGCTCATGAACCGTATGTGTTTCAGGTACGTAAAGCCTACATCAGTTTTAAAAATATATATATATATATTACTTACTAGGGCTACCCTATGACTATAAAAAAAACAAATAATTAAGAAAATCCTATTGGACTTGTCGGTCAATTTTGCATTTTGGTACTGGGACAGGGAACGTGTTAATGGTACAACACCAATTTTGCCATTTAAACTGCAAAATTTCATTGACTTGATAATTTTCTTTGCTCCAGCCCACACTTTTTTGTGTGTTGAATTTGGAGTAAAGTCCATTTCACGAAAGAAGTCCCGCGGACAATTCACAACATTTCAATTTTTTTGCCTAATGTTTTTTTATGCTCAATAAATAGTACTTACTTAGAAAAATAGGAGACCGGTATTTTTTCTTTTCACAAAATTTGTATTGTAAGTTAGTCAAAAATAATTTTGAAATCTCAAAAAATTCAAAAACGCCTGTAAGGTTGAATGTACTTTTAGGAACCAGAAGTGAAAAACAAATAAAAAAAAACAATATCGAACAACCTAAAACTAATTTATTCTTAAATAGACTTAGATCAAACAATAATTCAATAAAACATCAGAATTCAGGTAATCACAAACAAACAGCCGTTAATATTCAAAAACAATAATCACAATAGAACACAAATTATAGCACAAAATAAAGTACACGAAATGAAAAACCACTGCAGCAAAATATGGAACGAACTTACTGTAAAGTAGCGTAGGTACCACCTTACCGGTCGACGACTCAGCAACAAATGACCGCCACTCTGTAGAGTGCTTGCTTTTATATGGATCGGCGGGGGTACCTCACTACCAACAATAAATTTGCTTATACGGCCTCTCCTGATCGTGCACCGTCCTCGGCTGCACCAGGAACTTCTTCAGCAG
The DNA here is from genome assembly GCA_949775195.1 of Diarsia dahlii. Lineage (NCBI taxonomy): Eukaryota > Metazoa > Arthropoda > Insecta > Lepidoptera > Noctuidae > Diarsia > Diarsia dahlii. The sequence goes on along the minus strand of OX459197.1, from coordinate 19,446,680 downwards.
CATTGGCAGGTACGGCGACAGCCTGATCGCTGCCTCCATCTGATTTGGCACCGTCCGAGTTCAGAGCCCCAGAAGGACCAGCAGGAACACCAGCGGGACCAACAGGAAGACCTGAAGGCTCACCAGCATCATCGGGGTTGTCATCATTGCAATCTGTATGAGAAACAAGTGGTTAATTATATGTGACGACATACACCTTTGCCTATGCTGTCATCCATCACACATACAAGGCCCTCATACAAAAATACACTCAAACCAAGCTAAACCACTTTGCTTTCAAATGTATGCATACATCTTCACACATCATGTCTCATTCATACTCATACTTGAACTTGTACAAGTTCACACGTCAGAAACGTGTCAACCAGGACTGCGCCTGCCAGGACAACACCTGATGCGTGTTCATAGAACACGACTTCCGGGACAGCACCCGATGCACATACGTAGTATGCGACTTCCACACTTTAAAAACGTGTCAACCAGGACTGCGCCTGCCAGGACAACACCTGATGCGTATTCAAAGAACACGACTTCCGGGACAACACCCGATGCACATACACAGTACGTGACTTCCAAACACCAGGCACTCCAGGACGCTAGTCCCAGGAGCGCGCTGCATCTGGGCTGCACCAGCCACCCGATCTAGGCTGCACCAGCCACTCGATCTGGGCTGCACCAGCCACCTGACCTGGGCTGCACCAGCCACCTGACCTGGGCTGCACCAGCCACCTGACCTGGGCTGCACCAGCCACCTGACCTGGGCTGCACCAGCCAGGTCAGCACATGCCTCGCACTCATACACTCGTATGCATGACACGCGCTATCAGAACATAAAGAAAAACTTTAAAAGGTTCAGTTGAAACTTACTTTCAAAGAATGCTGCACAACTCTCAGGACACCACTCTCCTTTCCAGGGTACCATGTACTGAGCTGCGGCCTGAGTGGTCTTGCCTCTGGCTCCACTCAACAGTTTCAGCTCGTACCGATCACTTCGTAACACTTTAGTCACGCGATACGGACCCCTCATGCCAGGGTCGAGCTTCCCAGCGGACTGAGAATATTTGATCACAAACACGTGATCGTTAACCTGGAAAACTCTTGGCGGGTGCCTTAGACGATTTACCCTTTCGTCTTGATCACTTTGATTTTTGTCAAGAGATGCTTTAGCGGAGCTTGCCTTAGACGATTTACCCTTTCGTCTTGATCACTTTGATTTTTGTCAAGAGATGCTTTAGCGGAGCTCTTGCTGAGTTCCCTCATGGCCTCTCGATTCGGACTTGAATTTTCAACTGCAACGTCACGGATCAGCGCACGAATCACAGGAGTGGTCGCGTTAGTACCAATTAACAAATACAAAGCTGAAAACTGCGTGGTTTTTTGTTTAGTAACATTTAACACTAATTGAATTTTACATAAACTATCAGACCAAGTTGAATTTTTATTAGTGCTCTCGATACGAATCATATTAAGGATTGTCCTTACATAACGCTCGACTTGTCCATTGGAATGATGCATTTCGGGCGTTATATAATGGATTTCGCATCCCATCTCATTTACCCAACTGGTAAAAACTGACGCCTCAAACATGCGACCACGGTCACAAATTATTAGTTTGGGTGTCCCAAATAATGCTATAGCGCTATTGAAGACTCGTTTCAATTCGCCAGCATCTTGTCTATATATGGGATAGAGTAAACAAAATTTAGTAAATGAATCGACCAAAACAAGTACAAACTTATATCCATTAGACTCTGGCAAAGGACCTAATGCATCAACATGAACCGTGTTGAAAGGAATGTCTGATTTTTCTCATGACGTAATAGGCTGACGAGGAGCTCTTGGAACACGTTTCCTGCTAATGCAAATTAGGCAATGGGAAGTATACTTCTTCACAAATTGTTTCAGGCCAGGAAACCAGAAATGTTTTAAAATAAGGTCGTAAGTTTTATCAGTCCCGATGTTCTCATGCTCGTCGTGAAAAACGCGTAACAAACTGAGCCGGTGTCCTTTAGGAATAAAACATAGCAAACGCGATTCCTCACCAACAGGTGAATAGCGATAGTAGAGCACATCGCCCTGACAAACGTACCGACCAGAGTCCAAGCGACCATCCCTCAGTTTTTCGATGAGATCGACGGTCTCGGAATCAGCTGACTGGGCCATTTGTGCCCAATTCAACGGTCTGTCAATGGCATTGACTTGCAACGCTGGCGGGTTCCTGCTTAGGTAATCAGCGTGACCCATCATCACACCCTTTCGATATTCAATCTCAAAATTGAAATCTTGGAGATAAATCCACCAGCGTGCAACTCGGGGAAGTAAATCTTTCTTACGCTCAGTGGCCTTCAAAGCATTACAATCGGTTATGATTTTGAATGTTATTCCGATCAAATAATGGCGAAAGTGTTGTAGTGCTTTGACGACCGCCAACGTCTCCAGTTCGTACGAATGGTACTTGGGTTCCGCACCCTGGGTTACTTTACTAAAATAGGCTATTACCCGTTTACCACCGTCCGCGTGTACTTGTAACAGTACAGCACCGTACCCTGCACTGCTAGCGTCAGTGTGCAGCTCTGTAGGAAGGTTCGGGTCAAAAATCGCTAGTATAGGTTCGCTAGTTAGACGTTTTAGAATATCTAGCCGGACTTGATCTTGATCAGGTCCCCATACAAATTTTACGTCCTTCTTTGTGAGACGCGAAATACACGCGGTTTTTGTCGCGTAACCTTCAATATAACGCCGAAAGTAACCAGCAAGGCCTAAAAACTGGCGTACTTGTTTGACGCTACCAGGAATAGGCGCGTTAACTAGTGCCTCAATTTTGTGCGGACTCGGCCTAACCTGACCATGACTAATAACGCGACCTAGGTACTCGATCGTGGTGGTGAGGAAGAAACACTTGCGTACATTAATTGAGAACCCGGCCTCCGTCAAAGTTGACAAGACATCGCGTAACAGGGCGATGCCATCGTCGACTGTCAGACTCAAGATCAACACATCGTCAATATATACCAGAACACTTCCTGCGTCTATAAATTTACGCAAGGTATTATTGATGATACGCTGATACACAGTGGGAGAGTTGCACAAACCATAGGGCATCTTTAAATATTCGTAATGAGCTTCTGGTGTTACAAAGCCTGTCATACGGATCGAGCCTTCATCAATGGGAATCTGGTGAAAGCCTGATGCCATGTCCAGAGAAGTGAAGAATTTCGAACCCCCGAGCCGATCAATGTGGTCATCAATCAAGGGTAGGGGATACCTATCCTTAACAGTGATGCGATTCAGTGCGCGAAAGTCTACGCACATTCTGTCTGAGCCATCCTTTTTCTTGACCAAAATGATCGGGCTCGCGTATTCGGAACCTGACTCCCTAAAAATCTTTTTGTCTAAAAGGTCCTGACATATCTCGCGAACCTTAAGTTTCTCCTGATACGACAAACGATATGGATGGTATGCCACAGGTACGTCACTTGTTAAATTGATGTGCATTTTGCCAGTGTTTACGGTAGTGGTGGCGGTACCGGATATTAAAAACGAAGAAAATTCGTTAATCACAGCCATCAACGTAACAAGTTCCGCACCTCCGAGAGACGTATTTATTTGGTTAGTCTCGCTAACACTCAGAGCGTTCACTCTTAGCACCCTATCTGGCGTGTGGGTCAAATACTGTCCGTGTTTCGTGCGAATAAACGTAACACCATCGCGATTTAGTACGTCCGTCCCAATGATAATGGGAGTATTCATACACGACGCGGGTACTATGACAAAGTCTTGAGGTGGACTTTGTGAAATATTATCAAACTCGACAGTTAAAGTGACATATTCGCGGGCAACAATCTCGGTATTGCTTATTCCTTTTAAAGAACAGTTCATTTGTTTACGCGACCCGGAGAAGTAATTTACTACCGCTGATGATATCAAGGACACATTAAGTGCACCACTATCTATGAGTATATCGACCGGTATACCCTGTATCACTGCTGTACTTATATAATAATAATTTAATAATAATAATAATTTATTTCTACAACTTCAGTAAACATTACAGCAATGAGGTCTCAACCCTTGAACTAGGACAACCTGTATGACAAGGGTTGAGGTTAAACCGGTTACATATTATATCTGAATGATGAAGCTTAGACAGTGGTTACTGCAAACATAGTACCAATTATTGACAAAAAGTGAAGATATCATTATTACTTTTCGTGTTTGAAAGTTCGCTGCACAAATTAACTTTACGTTGATTGCTGTTCTTAGTTTGAGATTCAGATCGAGCCTTAGCGAAACAGTCACTCTCTTTGTGCCCTGCTTTCTTACAAAAAGAACAAACGGGTTTGGCATTAGTACTAGTATCGGCTTTCTCATCGACATTACGCTTCTTTGGACACTTGTCCTTATAGTGTCCTGTTTGACCGCAAACAAAGCACTTATTTTCAGAATTACTAGACCCGTTAAAATTGCGTTTTTTAGTCGTACTGGATGACGCAGATTTATCGGTGTTTCGGTTATCGGGTTTGCGAACAGGCTTTACGTACGTAGCTAAAAATGAGACTAGGTTTTCTGTTGTTAGGTCAGCAATAGTAGCTGCTGCCTGGACCTGTACATTACTGATACCGTGAATCACTATTTGGGTCATAAGTTCTTCGCTTAGCCCTTTTATTACGCGTAACCTTAATAAAGAACGCCGCGCGTATTCTGCGTATGATGCAAACTTATCGGACGTGGTGTTTAAAACCTCGTGAAGAGTTTGGGCATAATTAATCTTTTGCGGGCACAACGACTTAAATTCTTTCGTGAAATTGGACCATGAGCGATCGTTTGTAGCCCACTCGTTTAACCACGTTTTCGCGTCACCTTTTAAACAGTGAGCCACCCGCGAGAAACACTCGAGATCGTCCCAACGATTGACATTCCTAGCCCTGTCGACTTCGTTACACCACACCTCAAAATTATTTATAGCCGGATCAAAATTTGAAACATAATAATTGCTAGACTTGCTTCTTGTTAACTGTCCCAACGCATCAACAAGCGCTTGAGTCGTAGAAACACTTTTTTCCAGCGGAGGTGCCGTGTGTGCCGAAGCCGTGTTTTCCTCAATAGCAGTTAGTCGCGACATGATATTGCCCAACGCGCTTTGTACGGAAACATCATGAGGGTAGGATCGAGATTTACTTCGACGACGACGACTAGAATTAACCGTTCGTGACCTAGATTTTTCACGCAAACTATGATTGTCACTATTACGCGAGTGACTGCGACGTGATCGTGAGTTAGTTCTATTGCGGCGCGAACGCGAACGAGTTTTATCACTGCGCGAACGTGAACGAGTTCTATCGTGAGATGATCGTGATACGTGCCTACGGTGTCGTCGCGGTGCACTACCGCATAACCGTCGCCAGAGCGAAGCGGCGGTGTCCTAGCAAGCTTTTCACGTGACCTTGACGAACGTGGCATTGTTTGAAATCAACGGCTGTTTGTGTAAGGTATCAAGGCAGTATAATATTGTGAGCAATTAAGTTCAATCCCACTTCTGATTTTAGGAACCAGAAGTGAAAAACAAATAAAAAAAAACAATATCGAACAACCTAAAACTAATTTATTCTTAAATAGACTTAGATCAAACAATAATTCAATAAAACATCAGAATTCAGGTAATCACAAACAAACAGCCGTTAATATTCAAAAACAATAATCACAATAGAACACAAATTATAGCACAAAATAAAGTACACGAAATGAAAAACCACTGCAGCAAAATATGGAACGAACTTACTGTAAAGTAGCGTAGGTACCACCTTACCGGTCGACGACTCAGCAACAAATGACCGCCACTCTGTAGAGTGCTTGCTTTTATAAGGATCGGCGGGGGTACCTCACTACCAACAATAAATTTGCTTATAGTACACATTACCTTTGCTTGGGTCATGAAAAAAAAAATGAGATGGAGATTGACGTGATGACGTCTTATGATGACGGTGACGCACAGAGTACATTATACTGTTGGCTCAAAGTCACGCCATCAGCCAGTAGCCGTCCGGTTAGCGTACGGTCGACGTGCGTCAACCGACAGAAGTTCATAAAACGAGGCGAGCGGCGTTGCAACGGTCACTTTTTGCTTGGACGGCGCTCGGAAAGGACTTGCTACCCGACCATTATCGTGTGCTTCGCTATTTTTGGTTTATGTTTTTGCTCGTGTACTGATTATTCCATTTTGCTAGTGCTATTTCTATTTGATTATTGTTTAAAATGTTTGTCGTGATATTTTTGTAAAAGTGTAATCCAAACGATATTTAACATTGTTTATTTTGTTCACGTATTTCACTTCTGATTCCTAACAATACAATACTACAATATATTTTCACCAAAAAATCGCAAATTCAGACCCGGTTACTGAGAAATGCTAATGATATCTGCCTATACAGTAGACCACGGACCAATTATGGTACTAGAAACATTAAGTATGAGGGTGCCAAAATGTATAACGAATTGCCAAAAGATATTAAGGAAATACAATCTTTTCCCCTATTCAAAAGGAAATTAAAATTCCACATAATGAAAAGTTTTCAATTATATTAGTCTTAAAAATATTTCATAACTAGCTGTACCCGGCATTGTAATGACCGTTTTCTTACCTACTACCTACCTACTTACTATCTACCTATCATCTACCTATCTCCTAAAATGATTTAAAAAAAAACAAAAAAAAAATCTAGCAATAAAAAACACAAAAAATCATTAACATAAACATTATTATTAAAACGATTAACACAAAATAAAACTTTAGTCAAAACAAAAAAAAAAAAACAAAACAATAAACAGTAATAACGCTTTCAATAGCAACTATGATAGAAAGTGTGTTTCGACACGTAATATGGACTCATAGCCTCAACATTTTTGCAGATTACCCTAGATCAAGAAAAAATATTAAAAAATCTACCTTCGAATGTCGTTCTTTTTTAGCATTGTTAATTTTACTTTATTTTACTAACATAGTGATAAGTTAATGATTAACAATATTGTAATAGGTACCGTTCCGATACTCGTTCCAATGAACGTTTATTTATGTAACCAGTGTTTCTCATCCAAGTGAATAATTGTATTCTGTTTTTGAGAAATAAATGTCTTAAACCATAACAATACTATACTGCGGTGACGTTTGTAAAAGGTATTTGTTTCCTTGGTTTGTGGCTGTGATGTGATATTGGTTTTTATTGTATTTTAATTTTTCGCATTTGTCTAGGCTGAATTGGAAATAATTTACAACAAAAATGAATAAACAAGTTCGTAAATTAGATCCCCTCGTTACTTGCTTCGTTCCCACCTGCAAAAATACAGTAATAATGAATCATAATAAACACTTTTTCCACGTGCCGAAGTCTTCCAGAATACAATGGTGTGCTGCTGTTAATAAAACATACGTACCAAAAACTGGAAGCCTTTACATTTGTGAAGATCATTTGAATGTAAGTATCTACATATCTAGTTTTCCTTGATTTTCCTGTTATTTGACTATTACTAACGAATTGTTTTCGTTTAATTCTAGCTGGAAGAAGCGTTACTTACCAAGATTGGATGAACCAAAAAACCACCAGACCCCGACTGAGTCCCCCACGTCCCGAATAATTTAAGGAACGTAAATAAAAACCCAATTCTTCTGCCATCAACATCCACATCGACAGTCAATGTAGATCCTGTACCAGATGTGCAAGACAAAGTCGTGGTGTGTATTCCGGACTGTTTTCATAAATCCGTCCAAGCAAAACCCACTATGGTCAATCGCTCAGTTGGTGTAAGGATTTTCAGAAAAAGGAAACATACATATTATTTATTTGAAGACGAGTCATCAGAGGGACATAATCCGTCTACAGTTGGCAGTACAACAGAATTTTCTGGAAATGAAAGTTCTAGTAACTTACCAATACAAAAAAGTTTAGCTGGCAGGTGTTTTATCTTAAGTTTAATAGAAAAAAAACCATTATCGTATATTGGTGTTCCTAAACAATATTATTGGATTATTCAATATAATGCAAAAGAATTAAAGATACCTTCTTTACATATTATAGTAACTTTATATAAGTTAAAAAATAATGAAACATTCACCAAAATGAAAGACCTTTTTGAAATTTCATTAACTACTTTGTGGCGAATATTTAACAAAACTTTAAAAACACTAAGTTTATTTTTTAGGGAAGTAATATATTGGCCAACAGTCCTGAACATTAAGAGGAACCTTCCTATTGCTTTTACTACAAGCAAAGAGTATGCAAGTGTTCAGGCAATAATAGATTGCTTCGAAATAGAAGTAAAAAAGCCTAAAAAACCTATAGACCAGGCCCTTACATGGTCCCAATACAAGAATTGTAATACCATAAAGTATTTGATAAGTGCTACGCCAGATGGTTTTATAAATTTTGTGTCTGAAGGTTATGGGGGACGTATAAGTGATATGTATTTAGTTGAACAAAGTGGATATTTAGAGATAATACCAGCAAACGCTACCATTCTAGCAGACAGGGGTTTTAAGCATTTAGAATCACATTTATTTAAGAAATCTGTTAAAGTTCTGCGCCCGCCTAGTGTCCATAAAGACACGAAAATGACAAAATCGGAGGTGATTGATAGTAAAATTTTAGCTAGTTTACCCATACATATAGAAAGGGTTATCAGGAGGGTAAGACTTTTTAAAATGTTGAAACCACATGCTGTTGTAAATAATAAATGAATAAATGTACTAGATGATGCAGTGGTAGTTGCTTGTGGACTTATAAAGTTACAGTCACCTGTCATAAGGAAGTATTAGGCATTGGAAGGCCTCCCTCAGTGTATAATTTTTAATTTATATTTAAGAAAACTATGTTATGTTTGTACAAGTTTTGATAACTTTAACTGTGTGTTGCTATAGATACTTAATAAAAAGAGATACTTTATGATTAGAATTTTGATTTTTATTTATCATAATGTATCATCAAGCATATTATTAAAAATAAATGTCTCCCAAAACATTTCATCTTCTTTCACTAACTTTTCTGCAAACAATCTGTCATAGTAGACCCAGTGTTCATGATAGGCTTTATTTCTTTCAAAGTCTGGATCAGCTATACACAATAAAGATTTTCATATTCATCGCTAACATTTGCAGCTGTATTTGGGCATTACATTTAGCTGATATTACACTATCTTTAACATAGTTTTCCATAGTTTTATTACTGCTGGGGCATTTGATTTCTACGACGAAGCCATGTTCTACACATAATCCATCTGGGGATGCTCCTACATAAGGTGTGATTAATTTAAATCCACATTGAATTATCTCAATATTATTTTTTTTCATTATTTCTTTAACCACTTCTTTTTCCAAGAGTTTTCCTCTTTTAATAGCCTTTGTTTCAGGAATCTTATAACCTCCAAGAATGGATTTAACCAATGCTCCATCAGTGTTGCACTTTGTGCATTCATAAATCTTTGATGCAGTAACTCGCCCCTGTCTCAAAATATGCCACAACTGACTGTGAGCTTGACTGCGTGTTTGGTTTTCAATTTCGACAATTACTTCTTTAGTAATTTTTTTTTCAGCAAAGGTTTTCAATTTTGTGAAATCTGTTAATTCGTCTTGGGATGAACTGGTTGTATAGTAATCCAGTAAAAGCTTGAAAACTCGGAAACTATCCAATGTTATAGCTATATTGTTGTAGTCGGTAATCAAAGAGTCCTGCATTTTTTTTTTCGACATTCTTGTAAGAATGTAGCTTTTTTAAGCGAATTGGGAAGAGTAACTGTTGCTAATAAACGTTTTCCCATTTCTTTGGCTATATGACACCAAAGCTGTAGCATCACTATATTTGGTATTATTTGAGTTCTAAAAATACTATAATTATAAAGCTCAATTACCACTGACTAACTGATTGACAGACTTGTTCTCCCTGATGGTGGATGGGGAGGTGGGTATATTTTGACAGATTCGTAAACACTCTCGTAAGTATGGGAAAAGTGCCAAACCCCCCCTTTCCCCCCCCTCCCTATCGTATCTCGGAAACAAAGAGACTTTACGAGTTTTTTTTTTAGGGATTCGTATAGAGGAAGCTTGGGGAAGTAAAAACCATTTTTCAATGTTGACCCCCTTGCCCCCTTCTCCCCCCCTTTTGGCGGATCTCGGAAGTTAAGAGACTTGGAACATATTTTTTTTCAGATTTATTGAAAGGAAAAATGTATGAAAAATCAGGTTTTTTTAACATGAATACCACCAAGTATATTGGTGCCACAGCTTTGTTGTCCTTTGTCCTTTACTTTACTTTACTACAGTGAAACTTGGCTAACTGGGACTTGGATAAGTGAGAAACCTCTATAACTGGAACTCTTAATGGGGTCCCATGAGACAGATTTGGATATCTGAGACACATTTAACCAGGTTTCACTGTATTTACATTTTTATAAGACAGTCCCCAAAAACGCCCACCCATCGACACTTCCTAGTGTTTAGCTGGAGAGAAGAAGTGGCGGAACAAACTCCCCAGCACACATCTGTCTGTTAGGTTGGTTAGAAGAACCAGACTCGATACAATAGCAAGGTGTCAGTTAAATTTAAAATTTACTACAGACACAATCAGTAATAAACAAAAGTATATAACAATAAACAATGTAAAAATAAAATAATAAATACATAACATAACAGTAAACTAATTTTGGAGAAAGAACACAAATAACAAACATTGTCTTGCGTTCAACTCAGCGACCAACTATTCTTATCATCTAAGTAGTCGTTAATAGAATAGTAAGCTTTTAAACAAAGATTAGATTTAACTTTGGCTTTAAACTCATTAAATGGCAAGTCTAGAAAAGAAGATGGCAGTTTATTATAAAATGTAATCCCGAGCCCTGAGAATGAATTGTGAACTTTGTGAAGCCGGTGGAGCCGGTGGACAGAAAAATGGCCCAGGTCATCATGGTTGTATCTTATTATTTGCCATATACAACTTCTTGGTACGACCCATCGTCGCCCTTGGGCTGTTCTTCTGTACACTTTCCCACCTTACAGTTCATAAGTGTCAGAAATGATTTTATTTTCATCTATTTCACCAGATTCTAATACAGTTTTAATTTTCACAATGTCAGGGTCTTGCATTTGTACAGAAAGTAACCAGTCTCCTGCGGTTATTGATAATATTATTTCCCTTTCCGACCTCTCACCTGAGGGAACGGGATTTTGACTCAAGGCATCCACATGTTGCATAAGTGTACACACGGCTACACATCAAGCTATACATTTCCAGTATAAGCTGGTCTTGCATTGTATAGGATTTCCGCACAGTGCGAGATCAGCGTAAACTGGAAATGTATAGGTTGATGTGTAGCCGTGTGTACCTTCTCTATGCTTTATTTCGTACATGAACTCTTGAGTCGAAAGAACCCATCGTGCGATCCGGGGAATAATATTTTTTTTAGCCAACGCGTACCTGACCGCGTTACAAATTTACAATCTGTGATAACGGTGAAAGGTGAACCAATTAAATAAAGACGAAATTTTTGGAGTGAAGTTACGATTGCTAGCAGTTCCAACTCAAATGAGTGGTATTTCTTTTCGTCCTCAGTTGTCTGACGGCTATAATAATACACAGGTTTTTCACCCTCATCAGCAACTTGAACAATAATACCCGCAACGCCATCTCGACTAGCGTCCGTATATAAAACGGTTTCTTTATTTGGATCAAAAATAGATAGTACACTATCTGATGTTAGTTTTGTTTTTAATATTTGGAACGCTTGATCATGCACGGAATCCAATACCAAGGAGCATCTTTTTTTAATAATTTAGTAAGAGGGGCAGAAATTATAGCGCAGTTTTTAATAAATTTGCGAAAATAATTTATTAGTCCCAAAAACTGTCGCACTGATGGACAGTTTTCGGACCGTAGCCCTGCCGACCGGTACCCCCACCCGGTAGTATTCAGGGCAGTACCTCACCGCTATGCGGAAGCTTACTATGTTGAGAATCGTGTCCAGCAAAGCTGTCCACCTCCACCCAGATGGTATACCGTTTTCCCAGGTACATACCTCCCCGTCCATTATCACGACGGGTGAGCGCACCGCCAGCGAGGACCACATAGCGTCCCACACCTCTCTGTATTCTCCAAGCACTCCCTTTCCCCTGAACACGTGCTCATCTATGCCCAGGAGAACCGCGAGTATAGTCGACTTCGATTGATTATTATCGAAGGAACTCTGGTCGAGGGGTACCTTCAGTGTGTCCCTGTTGCGCACCTCATTGATCCATAGTCCGTCTATCCGCTCGTTACCCCCTGCTCCCGCGAACAAGGTGCTGGTCTGGGAACCGTGAAGCCCTCTCTCAACCAGCTCCGACAGGAAATCCATTTTTCGATATAGTTCATTGCCGCCTACCACCACCGGGCGCACTTTGCCTCCCTCGCTCTTCTGCATTATTTTCATGCGCTCGGTGGTAGCCTGCCGCACCTCGTTCATTATATCTTGGTCGCTTTTCAGCGATGCGTCCACCCCCTTGTAACGCCGAGTACGTTTCTCGCGTCCGTCAACTGTTATTGTAGTACTTTCACCCGTACCCGCCTTTCCTCGCATCCAGACGCCACTTCTGACCCATTCCTCGTGGGTTGGTAGGGTGTCAGGCCGTGTCCACTCCTCGGCCATATACTTGATGGTCTCCTTCATAACATCCCCCACATACCTCGCCTCGTCTATCCGACAGCCGTTGTGCTTGGTGACGGTTAACCAGTCGTCGACGTCCTTCTTTAGTGTCGATAGCTGGACGGGTGGCACATACCTGAAAAATGTCTCCCAATACGTGAATCTCCACTGAGACATTATGAACCGCCCCCCCCCCCCCAGCTTCAGCCATCCCGTGCTCTCTTTCAATAGCTTTCGTAGGTTGTGGGGGCATATGTTCCCCGTGATATGACGTAGTCGTGTATATTCATTCACCACAGTGCGGGCACCTCTCCCTGGGTGCAATCGTATCAGTAGGTGTAGCCCGTCCTCTATGGTCCCGCTCGGCAACACACACCCCTCGCACTCGTGCTCTTTCGGTAATCTATAACGACGCAAATTCTTATTAAATTGTGACATTGGAGCCTCCCACCCCCTCTCCTGGCAACAAGGCTCTAACGCCGCCAATAGTGCTCGTTGCTTATCTCGATATATTCCCACGTCCCACTCCCAGTACGGTAACATTTTCTGTATTGGTTCTAAGTTTCGGTGGGAGCCGTGTGGTCCCTGTTCCGTTCCGCTGCTACCGCTGAAGCCCCGGGCTTGGGTTGTGGGCGGGACCGGCGGGGCGCCCACAACCACGGCGGCCTGTGCTGCGACTGCTGTCGGAAAACAGACACGTCAGCTAGTTAAAAGATGTGTGTAGCGTTTGGATAGAGTGAATATAAAATAACGCCATTATCTATACACAATTGAGACACTTCTTGATTTATGTGAGACTTGTGGTCATCTATCAGCAACAAAACAGGAAATTTTGTATTGTTTTCTTTTAATTTTGGCACGAGAGTATTTGCTATATAGCCGTAAAAAACTTTTGATGTCATCCATCCCTTTTCTGACTTGCCAATGCTCCATTCTTTATTAATTTGTCTAACGATTTCAGATGGAATTCATGCATATGGGTGTATAATCAAGGGAGGTAATATGGTACCAGATGCTGCAAAGGTACACACAGCACAGCTTATAAGTGTACATCACGCACACTAGCTAATGAGTTTACACTTTACATGTGTGAAATAGTTATGCCACACAAACACTGAGTAAAGCAAGCGAGCTCTGTCTTTATTAGTGTGCGTGCGGCACATCTATAATACCATATACCAATATATAGTAATCATTCATTTGTCACTGAATCAGATAAATTATAATATTTCGCTAATGCAACTGTAGCAATCTTGGCACAATAGTTAACACCTTTGGTTAATGAACGAGGAGTCGTAAGATCAAACCACGGGTGCTGCTTTTCTTTTTGTAATCATTATTTTGTTAAAACATTATTTAAAGTAGAATCTTTAACGATTCAATCCCGTTCATGGATGAGTTATGAAGTTTGCAACGTTTGAGAACTACGACACTCTCAGTCCATTTTATTTCGGCTGCTTATAAACTAACTACCGACAATTTAAAAATAAAATTGTTTTCAAACACCTTCATTTATAAAAATTGCAGTCTTAGTGGTCAATCTACGATTATTTGCATTACTTAGTTTATTGATAACACAGAATTACTCTAAATATATTCGTTTGTAATTTATTTCTGTGGATCCAAAAATAAAGAATATTATTATTATTATTAAACAACGTTAAAAAGGCAGAAATCGTTCTTTTGCATGAGCAAACCTTATTTATTAGTGAAATTGCAAGGCGCTTAATGATATCGGTAAGTAAAAGATACTATAACTTTTATGTTTACGTAGGAATTAATAAAATTAACGTAACTTTAGTGCAATACGATTATTGAAAATAAATAATATTAATTTGGTGTATATAGAAGTGTGTATGTATTATAGTTTATATATGGTATTGTTGGCTCAAAGTCACGCCATCGGCCAGTAGCCGTCCGGTTAGCGTACGGTCGTCGTGCGGCAACCGACAGAAGTTCATAAAACGAGGCGAGCGGCGTTGCAACGGTCACTTTTTGCTTGGACGGCGCTCGGAAAGGACTTGCTACCCGACCATTAGCGTGTGCTTCGCTATTTTTGGTTTATGTTTTTGCTCGTGTACTGATTATTCCATTTTGCTAGTGCTATTTCTATTTGATTATTGTTTAAAATGTTTGTCGTGATATTTTTGTAAAAGTGTAATCTAAACGATATTAAACATTGTTTATTTTGTTCACGTATTTCACTTCTGATTCCTAATAGTATATATAGTTACATATAAACCAAATTAATATTATTTCATCATTTAATAGATAGGTATACATTAAGTTAACTAAAGTGCATTAACCATTGTTATAATAGCCCATTTTGTTTGCTAATAGAGGTATATATAGTTTAAGGTATATAATAGGTATATTTTTAAAAGTGTTTTATATAATTATTGTATATAAATAACATTAATTATACATACCTATATGAAAGCATAATTTTATTTTTTAAGTATACATAAATATTACTATTTACTATAAAATAACTATTATCATAAGTATTTTAGTAGAAGTAGGTATTTTAAATACTGTTTTGTTTTATATTCACAGAGAAGAACCGAGCAATTATTCTACCGATATGCGGATTCTGGAGACGTGGAAAATCTTCGACGTGCGCCAAAATCAAAAGCGAATTCATCAGCTCGACACCATGACATCGTGGCAAAGCACAAAGCTAGTTCATTCAGATTGCCAGCTACAGCACACAATGTGTGCTTACAAACGGTGAGAAATCACCTGCGTTCTGCTGGTTTACGCTGCAGCAAGCCAGCGCGGAAGTTTTTACTGTCCAGTCCACTGCGCATCGACGACGCCGACTACAGTTCGCTAGGTCATAATTATTTTAATTTTGATTGGAAGAACAATGTGGTGATTTGTAGCGACGAAAAAACTTTTAAGTTGAATAAGGGTGGGCGTGAAATATTATGGAGAAAAGGTGGTGAAAGATAATTATAATGAATGTAATAACTAAATTAGTAGAATTTATTTTAAATATTAACGATTGTGAACCTTATCGTTATATACATAATGTTCATGTTTGTGTGAACAAATGTAAAACTTAGCATATTGGGTCATATTCCTTCACTGTGAGCCCGTTTCTTGATTTTTTACCCGTGTATGTTTAATACGTATACCCACACAATATTAATAAAAGTTACCGATGAGTGCGTGATGTAAAGTCGGCCTGCGGTAGGCCAGTTTTGACTTATACGCACATAACGCACACTATTAGAAACATAGTTCACTCGTTTTACTTAGTGTGTGTGCGTATAACTATGACTTCACTCACACATTGCAAAATGTATACTTATTAACTGGTTCAACTGTACCTAATACGGTTATATTATCTTTCTCTTTTTCTTTTATTTCATAAAAGTTTTTAAACTAAGTATAGTATATAGTCTAGTTTAATTTATAATTTTATAAACTAAGTAATAAATAAAAAAGAAAATTTTAGTATGGAAAATGCAACTTCTTTAAAATTCTCGATCTAATGGTAGTGAAAGTTGTTTAAAATTTATTGGTCACTTATATGATGAAGCAGCAGTTCTTTGAGTCACTGGGGAGGCTACTTGGGTGGAACCACGGCGTGAAGGTGAAGGTGTGGGTGTGTGGGAAAGTGTTACAGTTGGGGGGGACAGGCTAGGATGATAAACATGAGGATTTGGAGGAGGAGTGTGCTCTAACTGGTTATTCTGAAACAACAGAAACAATCTTAAAAAGGGAACCCACTTCCTAACACTATAATTAAAAATATTGACAATTCCAAGGAAAGTTGCAAGTGACACAGTAAATAATGTTTTAATAGATTTTTTCAAATATAAAAAAAAAAGTTTTTTTTTTTTTTAATCTTATGTATACTCCTTAGGTTTAAGTAGTTAAATAAAAGTAAACAAAAAAAAAAACATGTGACATGGTTACCCGACTAACGCCCTATTGCTTGAGTCAGAGTGTAGTGGATCTGTTCTCAAGGTATGATTTGAATGACAGGATACACTTGCTGTGAAAACTCAAATCTGTCTCTACTCAGATACATACCCGTAAAATGCTTTGGCTTGTTCCAACAGTTGAGCTGGATGAAGAACCAAACGAAAACGTTTTCTCGAAATTGCATGAGCTGGTGGTCTGTAATTACGAGTGTGTTCTTGACTGTCCTCAATCAGGGTTGGATCCTGAAAAGTAAATTGGATAAAATGGTATGGTGGTCCTTCCTATAAAATTAGATTAAAATATTTTGACTGCAAATAGTACCCTACAGATAAATTACTATTTGAATTATATTGGTAATAATGAAATTGAATATTTATAGGTACTTATTCAGATATAATAGAATATAATCTAGACACATCAGATTTAAAATAATGGGTACATGTACCTATTATTACTACCTATATAAATCTGATGTGACTAGGTAATACCTAGTATTTAGTACAATATAGCTTACATAAAATACAATAGCTGGTGATTCCTCTGTAGGTGCCTGACTCTGCTGTTGTTGTGGTACATGAATCTATAATAAGTAAATTTTAAAAAACAAATAGATGCTAGATATGAGTATATTATTAATTAATTCCATAAAACGATGAATTAAATTTAAATATCTTACATTGTCAGTATCAGCATCTTGTATTTGTTGTTCTTCATGTGATGGAGACGGAGTATCATTTTCCTGAAACAGGTAGGTAAATTTAACATAAAAATTCATTTTACATTAGAAAGGGACTAATCTACTAAAATAAAATGGGCGCTATAAAAACCGACAGCAAACCTTGCAGAGTGCATCCAGTACTACTTACTTACCTATTGCATTTCTAAACTTACCGGAAATGGCTGTATGCCTAAATGTGAATCTCCTGTAGAAAAGCTTTCACCACCACATAAAGCAACAATTCTTTCTTCAAGCTCTGATAGCTCCACTTCATCCTCCACCCCACCACCAGTCCTACGCCTAACAGCAGAGCGTGCTGCAACTTTTTTTTTATGGCGCCTTTTTTGTCAGACCAATACTACAATCATACATTTAGTTAAAGAAATTATAAAAAATTGCTGTTATTAAATACACATGTATTTTTTAAACTACATTAAATTCTCCATTTACTATTCATAGTCAAGAATTGAGTAAAATTACGTAAAATTAAAATAAGATATTTCATAAATCAAGGAACATGCTTGAAACGAAGATTATCGCACATTTTAAGTGGTTTGCTTTAAGGAATGTTAAGTGGTTCTAACATGTAAAAAAAAGCACTGCTAACCTTGGTCCACTGTTTGTAGGTTTTATACCATTCTATACCATTGAGGCGCACGGCTAGTTCCTCCCACTGGCGTCGACTTCTCTCTCTGGCATTTTGAGTTCTCAAGAAACCCTTCGCCATGCCATGGTTTCTTTTCCATAAACTCTATCAGAGTTTCAACCTGAGCCGACAATGGGTGAGTGAGAGGAACGTGTCTCATTTGGACTGGAACATTATTGTTGGTTTAGAAAAAAAAACACTTCTTTAATTTATATTATTTTTGAACTTTTACAAGAAGAAATATTAACTTACTTCATCATTATTTCACAATTATTATCGGCACTGAACGATCAAAAAACAAACAAAACGTGAACAAAACAATACACGACGAGATGAAAATATTGTCCACAGATTAATAATGATATTGGCTGTCAGTAATTTTTTAGGGTAAGCATAGATTATATCGTCATTGCGACTTTAAGACCTCTTATGTGTAAAAATCAATTTTATGAGAAAATCGATAAAAACAGTCTACTGAAAAAAATATAATGAAACCAACTATAACAAAAAAATAGGTATCAGCCACAAGAATTTCGTGCTTTTTACTTTGCCACTGTTAGTTGAAATGAAAAGCAGTATTATAGCAAAAAAAATAAAAACAATTTCAGTTGACGCATAAGAGGTTTTGGTTGCGCTTTATGTATCACATCAGAGCTTTTGAACTAAAATGCCTAAAATAATTAAAATAAAAAAACTATTAATTTTATTGAAAAAAAATATATATTTCTCAGAATACACTAGTTAGGATATAATCAAGATAACAGTTGAATCACAAGTTAGAATAAAAAAAAGTCACAAATCAAAGTATCATTATTTTCTGAGGTAACTATTATTTACTAACTATTATTATTATTAACTATTATTAATAGGTGACTAAATCATGGTGAATGGATTTGACATCATAAGGCTTTTGTGGTCGAGCTTGCCTCATCCGGGTAATGGAATCACTGGGAGCGAAAATTGGTGGTTTTATGTATTGCTCAATAGTGGAGTGAACACTATCTACCTCCATCATAGTGTGCCCCTTTTCCAGGTAAAGTTGTTCGATACATATTTTCTTTCTTTGCGCCAAATCGCTTAGGGCACTTGACAAAATTCGGTTCCTGTTTTGGTGTACGCATCCATCAGAAATAATGATAACGCGCTCTGTTGGAAGTGGCAGATTTTGACAGTAGTCTATTAAACAAGATGTGAATTTATTAGCAGTAACATTACCATCTGCTTCGTGCCAAAAGTAAATTGTCACATCTTTGGATAGCACGTTATAAACCGTGAAATTATGGCATTGTAATTTTAATTTGTAGTACAGTGCACTAGCCAATAGCTTTGGGGCAAGCAAAACACTTTGAACATCGACTGTTATAACCACAACCTTTTCGTTTGCACTAACTACGGCATTCTTTTTGGCTTCGCGGGCTTCAATTTTCTTCACAATATGGCTATCATATTCTTCTTTGGAAATGTTACCGGTTTTATAACTACAACACGTGTCGCACTGGTCTTTGCGAGGATGGTGAATGCCGATATTTTCTTTAGTCAGTACCTTCGAGAATGTCTTTCTAGAGGCAGCTCTATAGTGGTTTTCAGTACACCACTCCTTAAAAACCTCATGCATGTGGAGTTCAGATCGAAAAGTCGATTCAACATATATTTTTTTTGAGCTAGAACGACAGTAATGGCTCGGCACTTTCGGTAAAATATCCAGCCATGTTTTAACAGTTCTTGACAATTCAACGTTCCTTCGTGGCCTAGCAATAATATTTGAACTTGGCGCAGTATGTTCTGCAGTTGGTTCATCGATATTTTCTTCGAAACTTGTATCAACCTCTCTAGTCCAGCTACGAAAACTGTCTTCTCCAATGCAAAGTGTGTTCAGAAAAAATAACTTACACACTCTCACTCTAGTGCAATTTGCGTCCAATTTATTGATGAAGATATCGTGGCCACTTTGTTTTTTGCTTGTAGAACTTGGTTGAGATATACGTCGTCGTCTTATACATCTTCTCACTGCTGATGCTTTTACAAACGCTATCTTCTCTGGCCAAGTTTTGAGCTTCCAAAATTTTTTATGAATCTGTTCACGTTCTTCGTTGGATACAAGAGCACAAAGAAAATTATTTTTAGATTTAGAAGCTATACACGTGTGTAAGCAACGTGGTTTCAAAATTCTTTCAGGCTTCTCAACGCACGCTGTCCATTTGTCATCTAACTTTTTATACCCAAGGTATGATTTACCTGCAACGCGGGCTTCTTTATTCAGTTTAACGGTGCACGGAAGGTGTCTTTGTACAGAGACAGAGGTATTATCATCAATATCTTCGGATAATGATACTCCACGAGCATTGTCATCATCATCACTATCACCATTCTCACTATCCAAAGAAGGCAAGATCCTCCGTCTTCTTAAAAATAAGTTCCTGTTTCTTCGTAAATCTTGCACAGTCAACGACCTGATATTTTCATCGGTATCCAAATGTTCTTTAATTTGGCTCCACAATGGACAAAGAATCCGCCTTCTCCGTGAAATCAGCGAGCCGGCGTCCTCCGCAGCGTATTATAGTAGGCGTCGAAACCAATCTTGTGGTGGTACCGGTAAGGTGAAGAGGGGAGCGGGCGAGCGGAGCGAGCCGGCAACCCCCGTAGCGTTGGGATAAGGTCACGATAGCTTTTCCTCGGTGGTAGGCAGGTCATGAGTGGGTGAAGCGTATAAGTAGCTAAAATGTGCAAAACCTCCCCTTTTTGCCCCCTTTTTCCCTCCTACCTTTTTCAAAGTTGCCCCATTTGCCCCCTTTCTCCCTAACTGATGCCCGCGGCTTCACCCGCGTGGATGTCGTTCAAATTATATACTAAAACCTTCCTCTTGAATCACTCTATCTATTAAAAAAACCGCATCAAAATCCGTTGCGTAGTTTTAAAGATTTAAGCATACAGACAAACAGACAAAAATAGCGACTTTGTTTTATACTATGTAAGGATGTTTTGACTGCAATTATTTGTTCGTTTTTTTTGACCATTTACCTACTGCCCAAAAAATACTATCATAAAATAAGTATAGGTTCGTGAAATCGTATTGGACTAAATGGCAACACCAAATGTGCAATTTTGTTCATTCTTTCATTCATTTACTATATATACACTATGAACGAACAACAAATGATGAGCAAAAGTAAATTCAAAAGAGATAAAAAATAACAGCTGTGAGTAAACTTGAAAAAATATTGTTGCCAAAACCAATATCGTGTGTAACAACCTTTACAATTAGGGTAATAAATATATAATTGCTTTATGACCGTTTACCTTTACAATTAGGGTAATAAATATATAATTGCTTTATGACCGTCATAAAACTCGAAAATATTGCGACGCTCATAAGCGCCGTACCACAAAACTGCAAGGCCAGAATGACGCTATAATGAGTCCCGCCGCACCACTAAACATATATTTAAGACGCACAGAAGCGGCGAACCGCATTGGTAACTGAGCTATTTACTAAGCACCTGAACTTTTCCCGCAAATAATTCAGCAGGTAATGGCAATGACTGTGCCCGGTTCTGTTAAGAATATAAACAGCAGTGTTGACTGCTTCGGCCCACAGTTCTTTGGGTAGTCTTGCACTTATCATCATTGCTCTTGCCGCCTCCACCACTGTCCTATTGTCCCTTTCAATTTTACCATTTTGTTCTGGAGTGTATGCTGTTGATGTCTGGTGCCTTAAATACCTTTTTCCTTTAATAACTCTTTAACTGTTGCATTGAAAAATTCACTCCCATTGTAGGTTCTTACAACTTTTACTTTCTCATCAGTATCTTGTTCAGACAAATTTATAAACTCTTTAATCTTCTCAGGAACATCACTTTTATGTTTTAAGAAATATACATATCTGTAGGTAGAATAATCATCTCTTATCAATAAAAAATATTTAGAGCCCCCTAAGGACTCTACCTCCATAGGGCCACAGACATCCATATGTACTAGCTCAAATGGCCTCTTTGATACGGTAGTACTTCTATTAAACGGTAATCTGTGCATCTTACCCTCAACGCAAGCACTGCATTTAAATTAATATGCAGTGCTTGCGTTGAGGGTGTAAAATTTAAGAATGATGCTGAAATTTTCAGCATCATTCTTAAATTTTATACCATTTTTATTCAAAAACTGTTTCACATACTCATAGTTTTGATGCCCTAAGCGCTCATGCCATATTTTTAGGCTATCTTGTGATACTGTTACAGCAGCAATATTTTTAGATTCATATTCAAAACACATAACATATAGTTTCTTCTCCCTGTATCCCATGGCCACAACATTTCCTTCCGTATTTTTAATTTCACAATAGTCCTTTTCAAATTCCATTTTATAGTCTCTGTCTATGACACTTCTCACAGAGAAAAGATTAACTGTTAGTTGAGGAACATACAACACATTATGCAGGGTAGTATCAATCCATTCCTCTCCATCAAAAGCTTTGAGAATCACTTTTCCTTTACCAATAACTTTTAGTTCCCTGCCATCACCAATTATTACTGACTGGTGGGTTTCATACTCTTCAAACTCATTATATAGATTTCTTAAGAAACACATGTGTTCACTGGCACCGGTGTCTACCAACCAGCCCTGAGTATTTTCCTTGCTCTTCATAATTGTTGAAAAAATTTTAATTGAGTGACCATACTTTTTATTACAATAAAAACATCTTTCTTGTAATGGCCCATCTTGCCACAGCCAAAACATTTTATCTCACTCAACTTCTTTGTGGCTGTCGCTAATGCTACACACTCAGTTCAGCCTTTATTTCACTATTTGTTACAGAAGACATATTACGCTCTTCCTCAATTAATAATCTCGCCATTAGTTCTCCTATAGTTTGATTTATTGTAGGGACCGATTCACATGCAGTAATAAAGTGGCGATATTTGTCTGGCAATGACATAAGTACTTTGGTAATAATCATTTTTTCGGATATATATCGCCTAATTTGTTGAGAAATATTAAGCACATCTCTAATTCTTACTAACATGAGACGTCACTATAGTATAGAATAATTATGTTATCTGTGGGATTCTTTGGCGGGAATTTGAATTGAAAGGGCGCTAAACTTTGCTAATTTGGAAAAAATTGATATTTTTGTATAAATTATAGTTAAAATTCGATTAATAATTTGTAAATGGGCAACTACAGTACAATCACGAGTTATTATGCCTTGTGACTGGGACTGTAGCTTAGTTTATTTAGCTTCAGTAGTTTACTGCCGCACTCGGAGAGCTTCAGTGGTTGCTTGGGACGTCGCTTGGTAAAGGTTTTTGGCAGTTTTGTCATACAAAAGTATGTCAGGCCTTTGCTGGGTGGCGGCTTGAGTAATCGTTGGATATCTCTGAGTGCTGCAGTTAGTTTAATTCGACTATTCAAAAGTGCCTGTAACGGCCTACTTGAAATAAATGCTTTGACTTTGACTTTGACTTTGACTTTGAAATAATCGTTTTGTAAATAAATATAATGTTAAACAGTGAGGCCGGGGGTGAAATCCCCCCGGCCACCAAAGGCCCGGGGTCTTCGGGCAAGCGGGCCAGAAAAATGGACGAAAATGATGATGTTAGCGGCGGTGGTGAGGAAAGTTTGAACTTTTTACCTTTTCTCAAACCTAACTATAAAAGACTGTACCCTGAAAATTCTACAAAATATGAATTCAAAGTGTTTGTTGAAAGCAGTAATAATGAACGATTGGGCAACAAAAGTCCCATTTACCTGAATCATATATTCACGGCAGAAATTAAAGGAGTAGTGGCCATTCACAGAGTGAACGCGAATAAAATTGCGGTTATATTTAAACAATACAATACTGCCAACAATTTTTTGGCAAATAATGTCTTTCTGGAAAGATATAAATTGAAGGCATTCATCCCTGCAGCTCAAATTGAAAAAACTGGAATCATCCGATATGTTCCAACTAACATTTCTAATAAAGAACTATATTGCAAGTTATCTTCTACATATGAAATTATTGCTGTGCGTCGCTTTTTTAGAAAAGTAAACAATGAAAAAGTGCCTTTACAAACTGTCAGCATAACTTTCCTAGCCAATACATTACCTGATTCTGTACAGTATGACTTGTTTTCATACCGCGTATTTGAGTACATCCCTCCTCTGCAACAGTGTTATAGATGTTTTAAATTTAATCACTCGGCAAAGGTCTGTAACGGCAAACAGCGCTGCAGTATCTGCTCGGGTGAACACTATTACAAAGACTGTGATAAACCTAATGAACTAAGTTGTATCAATTGTAGTGGACCACATCTAGCAATTTCAAACTCATGTCCTGTTAAAATAAAGAAAAATCTAGAAAAGAAAAACAAAATTACGTATGCTAGCACTGTTGCCGTTACAAACGAAAAGAAAAATTTAAATGCTGATGATTTTCCAGCTCTTGTATATAATAATAAAAATATTGTAAATAAATCAAACAGTAACCCTGATGTCCCTGTACAAAAAACTGTAAATAAAGTTCAGCAATCTGTGAAATCTGTTACACAGAGATCTCTATCTATTGATGAACTTAAAAGTCAATTAATTAATAATGCTGACTTAACCAATGCTATAGTTCGAACTTTAATTTCTATAGCTAACAAAGGTGACGACACTCCAATTACTTCTATTACCATTAAAGATTTATTACTCAAAAACCTTTCTTAATTTATGGATTATAGTACCTCAAATAAGTCTTCTCTAAGAATAGCTCAATTTAATATTCAAAGTATTTATAATAAAGTCCCTCTTTTGTTAACTTTTCTACGAGAAAATGACATTGATATATGCTTATTAAATGAAACTTGGTTGCGAGACAGTAGACCTTGTCGTATACCTGGGTATAACATGTATTATAAAAATGCTTCAAATGAACATGGTGGGGTAGCCATACTAATTAAACCACATTTAAAATACAAAGCACTTTCCACAGTATTTTATGATGAACTGCAAACTGTGGCATTGTCCATATCCACTTCTAGAGGAGATATTATCATTTTGTGTGTTTATTGCCCCCCTACGGGCCCACTTAGAACTAACAACTTACGTGACCTTATTCACAATCTCCCTAAGCCTATATTCGTGGCTGGAGACTTTAACGCTCATCACATTGCTTTCGGATGCATATCAAATAAACGAAGAGGAGAGCAATTATATACTGTTATAGATGAGTTAGATTTATGTATACTAAACGAAGGTGACGTTACTACTATGCAATATCCAAATCGTAATCCATCAGCTATTGACGTGTCTTTGGCTAGCCCATCAATTACCCCTCTTTGTAAATGGTCAGTCCATGATGATAACATGGGCAGTTATCATTTCCCAACAATAACAGAAATAACTATTATAACTGATCAATACAATGTTAATCCTCCTATGAATAAATTTATATATACTAAAGCTGATTGGAACCAGTATGATGAACTTTCGAAAACATGTTTTGATAATATTATTCCTAACAGATGTGACCCTCTTAGCTCTTACAATTCATTCTGTGATACACTTTCTACCCTGAAATCAGAATGTGTACCAAAATTTACCAAATCCACAGAATACAAAAGTAGGCCACCTGCACCTTGGTGGAACGATAAATGTAAAAATAGCGTCATTGCATCTAAAGAGGCTTTAAAATTATACAGGAGACTACCTACTATTGAAAACTATATATCTTACAAAAAAGCAGATGCTTTGAAAAAACGAACTATTGCCGAAGAGAAAAAGAATAGTTGGAGATCATTGTGTGACAGTTTTAACAGAACTACGCCTATTTCAACCATTTGGAATAATATTAAGAAATTTAAAGGACTTAAAGTTAACAAATCTTACTCTGATGAATTTATTCCACAATTTTTAAACAAATTATCTGATAACGACAATGAAAAAACAACTGATTTAAATACTTTTTTTAATTTACATAACAATGACAATAAATCAAAATATTTGCTAGACCCATTTACATGGTGCGAGTTCTTGATCTGTCTTCAATCTAGAAAAAATACTACTCCTGGAATGGATGATTTTCCCTATATCTTGATTAGCAAATTAAATATTAAAGCTCAGAAGTTATTTTTAGTTATTCTCAATAATCTTTGGCATAAACAAATAATACCATTGTCATGGAAAACACAATGTGTTATTCCGGTTCTGAAGCTTGACAAGCCTCCAAATAACTGTGACTCTTATGGGCCTATTTCATTATCTTCTTGCTTAGGAAAAATATTTGAAAATATGGTAAAACTTCTTCTGGATCATTTTGCTGAATCAAATAGTCTTCTACCAAATATCCAATATGGTTTCAGAAGAGGCAGAAGTTGTGCTGACAGCTTCACTTGTCTCGTTTCAGATCTGAAATATGCAAAACAAAATAAGAAAAGTGTAGCAAGTGCCTTTTTAGATATTCAAGGGGCATTTGACAATGTTCAACCGCAAATTCTAGTTCAGGTGTTATCGGGGTTAGGCATACCTGGCCTACTTTGCAAGTGGATTTATGAATTCATAAGCAATAGAATTCTATATGTTAAATATAACAACATTTTACATGGACCTAGAACTGTCTCTAAAGGCACAATGCAACGGGCCACATTGTCCCCACTTCTATATAATTTATATACATCTGAAATTTGTAAATATGTAAATACTGAAAATGTAAATATTCTCCAATTTGCAGATGACTTAGTGATATACAGTGTAAATAATAATATTGACATGGCTATTGATAATGTTAATTCAACTCTTGTTAATTTAAATGGGTATTATGATAAATTGCAACTTAAAATTAATCCCCTCAAAAGTAGTGCCATGATTTTTAGCAAAGATTTTCCTTCTACTGCACTCTTGTACAATGATCAAGCTATTCCTGTGGTTGACCAGCATAAATTTTTGGGTGTAATTATTGACAAAGATTTATCCTTTAAGCCACATATTAACTACATTGCACAGAGAGCAATGAAAGGCTTGAACATCATCAAATGTTTAACTGGGGTATCATGGGGAGCAGATCCATTGACTCTCTCCATTTTGTACAAAGCTATTATAAGGAGTCATTTTGACTATAGTTGTATAGCCTATTTAGATAGTAAACATGTAAATAAATTAGACTTAATACAGAATAAGGCCTTGAGGACTATATCTGGGGCCATGTGCTCTACTCCTATTAGAGCCATGGAGGTTGAAACTCTTATAATGCCACTGCCTCTTAGACGTTTGTTACTTGCAAAAAGATTTTGTGTAAAACTCTTAGCCACCAACAATCAATACGCCATTAAAAAGATCATACCTTACTCGATACCAATTCCAACTCCATTAACTTCAGCTGCTGATATTCTAAGCCACAAATTTCCAAGATTATCCCAAATTCTAGTAGACCTGAACAAAAAACATCAGAAATTACAGAAAACAAGTTTATGGCCCTTTTATGCTAAACAATTTTATACATTGATAAATGAAATTAACATTATTAAAGTAGAAGTAAATAATAATCTAGATTTACTACAGTTTTTAGATGAAAACAAATACTACACTTTATATACAGACGGAAGTAAAACTAATTCACATGTACGAAGTGCCATTTATGATCCCCGGATAGAGTTTTGTCAGAGCTTTATTCTGGATACTACTTGTAGTATATTTACAGCAGAGGCATATGCAGTCTTTGAAGCGCTTAAACATACTACTCTGTGTAAAAAGTATCGGGAATATGTCAATAAAAAGACCCGCGTAAAAGAGGTCGTTCTAATTTTTTTACTGCATGTTGGTAGCACTGTACTGATTAAGCGCGCAAAATTTGAGCGGGATCTGTGATTTAATTTGTTATAAACTACACTTTTTGTTGGTGATAGTTTTGAGTCCTCGGCGATTTTTACAATGGAAAATATTGTTGAACAAAGAGTGTGCCTTAAATTTTGTGTTTCGAATGATATTTCATGTGGTGAATCACTAAAAATGTTGCGAAATACCTACGGCGAATCGTGTATATCGAAAACAAGGGCTTATGAATGGTATAAGGCTTTTAAAGAAGGCCGAGAAGTAGTAGTAGACTTGCCTCGTTCTGGTAGACCTTCAACCGCTACGACCAAAGAAAACATCGACAGAATCTTGATTCTGTCGATGTTTTCTTTAAGCTAGTGCTCGAAAATCGACGTATGAGTCTGAGAGAGTTGGCTAGTGAGGTGAACATATCTTTTAAGTCCGTGCACAACATTCTCATTGACAATAATTTAGGCATGAAACGCGTCGCCGCTCGACTAGTTCCAAAAGAGCTTAATTTTGTTCAAAAAGCGCAGCGAAAGCATGTCGCTGAAGACATGGTTTTCCGAGCTTCTACGGATCCGACCTTTATGAAACGTTTAATAACTGGCGACGAGACATGGGCAACAGTCTTCAGAATGGCGTCTCGAAAACGAGCCGAAACCAAAAAAACCGCGGCAAAGTCGCTCCAAAATCAAGGTGATGCTGACAGTTTTTTTTTACTACCGTGGTGTGGTTCACTCCGAATTCCTTCCAGAGGGAGAAACAGTGAATAAAGAATATTATTTAGGCGTCATGAAGCGTTTGCGTGAGAGTATCCGTCGAAAACGTCCAGATTTGTGGCAACACAACTCATGGATGCTGCACCATGATAATGCACCATCACACACAGCCATTATAGTGAAAGAGTTTTTAGCGAAAAATTCAACAAAAGTTCTCGACCAAGCACCGTATTCACCTGATATGGCTCCGTCTGACTTTTTTTTATTTCCCAAGTTAAAATTACCACTTCGAGGAAAACGTTTTGAGTCGATAGAAGCCATAAAAGAAAATTCGCTGAATGAGCTAAAGGCCATACCGCAAATAGCCTATGAAAAATGTATGGAAGACTGGGTGAAGCGGTGGAGATGTTGTATTGCAAGCGATGGGGCCTACTTTGAAGGCGATAAAATAAATTTAGATGAATAATTTGTATTTTTTGTTTTATTGACAAATTCCCGATACTTAGTACACAGAATGTATTTACTTTATAAATAGTTGTAATAAAAACTTCCTTATTTTGACTGACTCTCTCAGTGTGATTAAATGTCTAGAAAATTATAATGTACATTTTAAAACAAGTTATATTGTTTATAAAATTAAAGAGATATTACTTGCCTTACGTCAAAAAGATGTTGAAGTCGCCTTTCTGTGGATTCCTTCACATAGAGGCATTACCGGTAATGAAGTAGCGGACAAGGCTGCATGTGAAGGGTTAAACTCATTAGATGTAAGACATATTACTGTTATTCCATTTACCGATACCTATAATGAAATAAGAAAAGATGTGTTATTGCTATGGGATGATGTCTGGAAGAAAGACAGAGAAACTAAAGGCAAATGGTATGGAAGCATTCAAGAAGTAATACCTGTGAAGCCTTGGTACACCAAGCTAAAAGTAGCTAGCAGAGATTTTATAACCACTATTAACCGACTACGATTTGGCCACCACAAAACTCCTGCACATTTGGGACGGCTCAATATAATACCAACGAATTTATGCCCTTATTGTAACATTAATCAAGTTGGTGATATTCATCATCTGTTATTTAAATGTTGTCAGTTTAATATTCAACGACTTTTGCTTGCCAGTGAACTGACAGGAAGTGATAGTGAAAGTACAAAAATTGATAATAATGAAGCCCGCCGCTTAGAAGACTACTTAAAAAATCACAAGAATTTTATTCCATTATATAATTATATAAAACATACAATTGAAAAATTGTAAATACGGAGAAAATGAAGACTTGGCTATCTATAATACAGTTGAAAAATTGTAGACGAAGAAAATGAAGACTTGGCTTTTTATAAAACATACAGTTGAAAATTGTAAAGACGAATAAAATGAAGATTTGGCTTAAAGGACTTTGTATTCAAGCCAAAATCATTTATAAAAAAAAAAAATGTTATCTGTGGCTGCTTCCTTGCTTCCCGACCTCCGCCTATAGTAGGATTGATGTTTGCTCAGTTGCTACAAATATTGTAAATGTTTTATTTGTCTAAGCTTTCTCTATTAAACAGTGTTCAGATTAATACATTCTTATCTATTCAACCACCTACCCAAATCTTAACATGGTAGCAGAGCGTGGTTGATTGTGAAGTTAAAATTGAGTTGCGATCCACGT
This sequence comes from Diarsia dahlii, assembly GCA_949775195.1. Taxonomy (NCBI): domain Eukaryota; kingdom Metazoa; phylum Arthropoda; class Insecta; order Lepidoptera; family Noctuidae; genus Diarsia; species Diarsia dahlii. The sequence goes on along the minus strand of OX459197.1, from coordinate 19,416,568 downwards.
AATTAAAGTAAAGAAAAAATGGCGGGCGCTGCAGTGTCTAATTTGCCGTGTTTGGATGAAAAATCGAATTTCAGTACTTGGAAATTCCGAATAAAACTAATTTTGCAAGAAAAGCAGGTGGAACACGTATTATGGGAAAGTAATATTACTGAAGTTAAGACGAAGAAAGACGACGCTAAAGCTAAGTCGATATTAGCACAAAGCGTGTCCGACAAATACATAAAAATCATCAAGAATGGCAAAACTGCTAAAGAAATGATGAGCCTGCTTGAAAATATCTTTGAACGAAAGAGTGTTTTTAACAGATTTCACTTAAAACGGAAACTTATCTCTTTAAAATGCAATGAGCCGCTGCAACAATATTTAATAAAGTTCAGTTCGATTATCAGCGACCTGGAGGCCATCGACGTTAAAGTAGATGAAGAAGATCAAATAAGCTACCTACTTTCATCACTGCCGAAAGAATATGACGCTGTAATTACATCAATAGAAACAATGATCAATATACTTACCTGAATTGTGTATCTTGTCGAATCTGACCAATGTAAAATAATTTATGTATATTGTGGTGAGAAAATAAAGTTTTATTATTATTATTATTATTATTAATGGCCTCAGAAAAGAAGTTGAGTTTTGATTTTGTCAAGGCCAGGCTGTTAGATGCCGAAACTAAGACCAGCACCGATACAGTGAACCAGGAGAACGCATTTACGATGTTCTGCTACACATGCGGAAAACCAGGGCACAAGTCTTATGAGTGTAGTACTGGTAATAAGGAACTAGGAAAATACAGAGGAGGACGAAACTGTTGTTAGAAAGTCAATAAAAGTAGGTTTTAGTTTGTTCTGTCTATGCTCTGTCTGTCAATTATATATTCATTATTTTATCAAGATAAAATGTCTATCTAAAAATATATCTGCTAATATTATAAAACTACTAGTTTCTGTTAATGTAATCCTGTTTCTGTTAATGGAAACCAAGGTCAAGGTCGAGGTTATGGTCAAAATCGCAGAGGATGAGGCAGATTTCAAGGACGAGTACCAGATGGTCAGGTCAGAGTGGCCCATATTAAAATGGCCAACAATAAATTGTATACAAGATCTCTTAGAAAACTGTGCCCATTACCACTTAATTAAATTTTGTGTTTCCTGAGATCTTGCCTTGGTTTAAGTAATTTCTTATGTTAATATTTAAGCCATAAAAAAAATTAAATAAATACTAAACTATGCTATTCTTATAGGTTTAGAATAAAAGTAAACTTGTAGTTAAAATATGTTTATTGTTTAAGAAAGGTTTGTTGTAAAAATTATCTTGACCTTTCTTGAGATTGTCTTTGCTACTATATAGTAGCAAAGACAATTTCTTCAGACGGACGGTTCAGATCTCAATTGCGTATGCGGCGTATCTCCACAGACAATGGCCTGCATCAGCGAGTGGAGTTCGCGTAGCTGAATATTGGGCCTATTTAATGTATTTTGTGAAGATTTGCCATCGACACGCTTAGAAGAAGAACTATTATAAGTTATAATAATATTATGTTGTTCACCGCCCCCGGCCCAACTATGTTTAGAAAAGTTTCTAAACACTAAAATAATTATCTGTAGTTTTTATATGGCAAACTTTTAACCATATTATGAACTATGTCCTTACTTATTAAAAATTCACTATAACTTTCTTCACTCTCTTGCATTCTATCTGCCCTACTGCAAAGACGTGTTGTTCTATTATTTAATAAAATACAGGCCAATTTATAATATTTCTCGCCTTTTATTCAACAAATGGCACATGGTCCACTTAATAGTGGGGACTTCTTCTTCTATAGATACGCAAGGAAATCTTGATAGTTATTGATCCTGCTCCAAATCTACCTCATCGTATTGTGGCGGCATTATCTGGTCTGCATTTAACAACAGTGGACGATCCGGATGGGCGATGGCTCCAGCCGGCAAGCGACGGCGACGGTTGTCAGCATCAGGTGGTGCTGTCCCATAATGAATATGGAAGGGGATTTGCGTCATAAAACGACTGCCTCAATGCCACGGGGGTGTTCACATCAGACATAGCGACCACGGTCTCACGTAGATTACTGAGCAATATGCCCAGAAAAGGATGGTTAATGGGGCGGACATAATAGCGCTTTCCGCTACATTGAAAATTGCCAATAGCGTGAATTAAATTAGCTATATGAGCCATATTGACTGGTACTCCTAAAATTTGATCCTTGAAGCCGGTCGTCATCAGGGTTGCCAACCCTACTACACTTACGTGCAAAAAAATCGACCCGCCCTGTAAGTTTCGATTCGGAACGCAATTTATAAAAATTAAGATCATACAAACAAAAACTAATAATGGAATTTTAAGGTATGTTTAATAAACTTAATTTTAACATACTCTACACTTCAATAAACGGGATGTTGTTGATGATATTGACTCGTTTACTTGGACACCCTCATTTCTCATTTTTAATAACGCATTCTTAGTGACATTGCAGTGTGTTAAAAGTTACTCAATTTATTGTTTATTCAATAATTGGTTATTTTTACTGATTAAGTGACCATTTAGCTTGAGTTTAATTGTTTTTACTCTCTGTGAAAATGGATACTACTCCGTCTGAGTGCGCTCAAGTTGTAGCACTGATCCAGGCTGGATTGAATCAGCGCGTCGTGGCCAGACGTCTTCACCTAAGCCGATCAGCAGTAAGACGAGTGTACAGAAGGTTCTTAGAGACTGGGAGCTTCAATAGACGATCAGGTTTGGGAAGAAATCAGGCTACTTCAGAACGAGATGATCGATTTATTGTGTCTACAAGTTTAAGAAATGGACATTTGACTGGTGTTCAGGTGCAACAGCAACTTCGTAATGTTCGCGGTGTAGCTGTAAGTGAATGGACTGTACGACGGAGACTTGCAGAAAGCGGATTGAATCCCCACAAACCCGCTAATGGTCCAAAATTAACCCCCGCACATCGCCAAGCGCGGCTTCAATTTGCTCGTGCTCACGTTGGTTGGACACTCGAACAATGGAAGGTCGTACTGTTCTCGGATGAGTGTAAAATCAGTCTTCATGGAAATGATGGGCGCAGGAAAGTTTACCGAAGAGAGGGAGAACGATTTGCACAGGTTTGTATTGAAGAACGAGTGGCTTTTGGAGGACGTTCGTGGACTGTTTGGGGCGGAGTTTCTTTGAAAGGAAAAACGGATCTTCGGTTCGTATCCGGACCTCGTCTAGGAAATCTGACTGCACAGCGATACATCCAGGAGTTGCTAGAACAACCTGTCATGCCGTACGCCGGATTTATAGGCGATGGTTTCTTGTTAATGCAGGACAACGCCCGACCACATACAGCCACGACAGTATTCCAGTACCTACGTGAGGTGGAAATTCTTGTTATGGAGTGGCCAGCAAGGAGCCCTGACCTTAATCCCATTGAACATCTATGAAATGAGCTGAAGAAAAGGGTCAGGGCCAAAAATCAGCCCCCAGAAACCCTCCAAGAACTTAAGGTGGCCATTCAAGAGAAGTGGGAAGGTATACCCCAAGAACTCATAAAAACATTAAAAAGGTCAATGAAAAACAGGATGGAAGCTGCAATAAGAGCACGTGGGGGCTCAAGCTACTGACCAAACTTTTCTCGAGAAATTTAACGCTTTTATTGATTTTTACATTCAAAATTATTCAATAAAGAATTGAGCTAGACTAACCGTTTTTGTTTTTCAGTCTGTAAAATCAATACACCAAAATGTGTTACAGTAAAAACTGGTCTATTGTAATCTTAGACTGACATTTAACAAACAGTGTGAAAAGTATTCATTAATTAATTTTAGATTTTTATTTATCGTGTTATGAACGAAAGCGTACGGGGTGGGTCGATTTTTTTGCATGCAAGTGTATATAATATAGTATCCTACTATTTTAAAGGGTCGAATACTATATTTCTAAAAAATATATTTATGGTCCCATTAAAATAGGTGGACAAATTTTAACACAGCGTTCAGTAGGTCTAACCAAACCAAGGTACTTAAAGGTAAAGCTGGAAGCCACACTCTGAATTAAAAACTGAGGGGAAAAAAATGACCTTGAAATTGTTTTTATCCATACGTCTCTTTCTAAATTGTCCACAATTTCTTTTTAGACAGGACTTTCCGTTTTGGGTTTTTGCCAGGGAGTGAAACCTGGTTTTTGATTCCTTGGTTTTTGGAATAGAAAAAATAAAAAAAGCCTTCCCTTCGACCGAATAGTAAAATATATTTGTGTGAATGATGACTAAAAATGTATTTTAATTTTAACAAAGGCCTTTAGTAAAAACTAGTTATAACTAGAGAAAACAGAGTAGGCTTTTACGGTAACAAAGAAGTAGACTAAATTCTTGTTCTTCGTGAAGTAAGGAATGAAGGAAAAGCATGTTTTAATTAAATCCCGACCAGACTATAATTTTACTTTATTCTGTGGTTTTTATGTTTGTCAATATTTTAGTACGCTTTAGGGTCCGGTCAAGTGTAGTCGGAGTTTAATAATTAAACAATAAAATGAAACAATAACATTTCAATCAGTTTTATTTAAAGATAATTACTAGAATTTAAACATGATTAAATATTATAGTTTTGTGCAGTTTCTGACGTTTTGAGCGAATGGCACTTAACTTGTTATCCATAACACTTTTTTAGATAGCTTCTAAGCCGGATGGACAAGAACGGAGTAGAAATTAATTTTACAATTTTTGATTCATGCAAATCAGTACAATTCACGCTGTCATCTGTGGGGTGGCAAAACATTTGCCGCAATTTGGGTGTAAATTGTTGATTAATCTTTATCAGTTTGTTCTTAATGTTGAAGGAAGTCAATTTATCCATATTTAACATATTTTTAAATACTCTATCAGCATACACTACCATAGAGTACGCTTCAGCAGAGGGGAAACATAACTTCCCTCTATTTACAAATACCGTAAAGGACTGTGTTCTATTAGTCTACAGGGTTCTTGTCCTTGAATAATGATTAGCACTGTTTGACTAAATAACATATAATAAAAACCAAAATAAAAACTTCCAAGTCATGACATGAGAGAAGCCCTTACAAGTCCCTCCCAACATAAAAGGCGGGCTGTCATCAGTGTCCAACTGTCACTGTCACAACAGACTGGTACCTATTAACATTCAGGTTATAGAAGTGATAAGATTGTGAGTGTTCAGGGGGCTTAGACAAAGTAACAATTTAAAAACGATAACGAAGTTAGAAAACACTAAAATGTATGGGATTTATGAATTTGGTTAAAACGGACAAGGTGATTTTGTCGGACGTTTCTGATTTAACGGACATTATGATATGCTGGACAATTTATATGATATGAGAACAAAATAATAATGTGAAACAGTATAGGTACTCGTAGGTAATTACGATTAATTTTATAAAATATAGTAGAAGTTGGAACACGATTAGGAGGCGCGATTCACTTTGTAATAGTAGACACAAGAAACACTCACAGTAACACGATGCTCGGCGTATGCATTTGTAGCGATGACGCGTGGGAGTTGGAAATTTCACACGGTTGCCTGTGGAATTTCTCGGCCTTGGATGTGGTGAGTTAGACCCTGGTGCTGATGGTGATGATGTTGGTGATGAAGGCTGGAGCGGGCTCACGCTGAAGAGCGGAGGCTGACCGTCGTCCAATGTGCAGTGCTGTGGTTGGAGCGGGCTCACGCTAAAGAGCGGAGACTGACCGTCGTCCGATGTGCTGTGCTGTGCTTGGAGCGGGCTCACGCTGAAGAGCGGAGGCTGACCGTCGTCCAATGTGCCGTGTTGTGCTGTGCTTAGAGCGGGCTCACGCTGAAGAGCGGAGGCTGACCGTCGTTCAAAGGGTTGGTGCAGGCTTAGCCTTAGGCCAAGTCTTACTGTCGACCAACTACGGGGCTCGGTATTCGGGATACCAGTGTCTGTCTGACTCAACGTCGTAAGACTTCGTCTCTGGTATCCCACTTCTGACACCAATTTGTTACACGGATGACCCCGAAAGGCTTTTTAAAAAAAAGACGAGTTACACTAGCACTTGAATTTAATTAGAAAAACCCACAGTTACACAGTTATAACTAGTTTAGACTAATACACAAATTCACCAACTTATAATAACTACCAAAATATCTGATGGTTTTGGAGAAGGTTACCAAAACTGGTATACACGACGGCGTCCAGAATCTAACTAACTAATTTATTTATTAAAATTATGCTTCTGTGCGACAAATGCAATTCAGCGTTTCCTTTACAATGGAAAATGCCAGGCCGACACTAAAGTGCAGATGTCGACTTTATTGCCCAGTAATAAGGGTTGTAACAGTACGCAACAAGATCAGTAAGAGCCTCGTAAAAAATACCTCCCCAAACCATTACGGACCCTCTTAGGTAACCTACGGTTTCGGTTAAAGCATATGGAGCAAACCTTTCCTGTAAACGTGCTGACGTCCATCTGGACTTTTTAAGCTTATTCTGCTCTCATCTGAGAACAGTACGTCCTTCCATTCCTACACAGTCCAGTCAGCATATTCTCGCATAAAAGCAAGACTAGCTCTACCGTGTTGTGGGAGCAGTTGTGGGGCGCGAGCTGGACGAAAAGCCCCAGATTACTTTCTGTCAGTCTTCTTCTAATGGTACGTTCACTCACACTGACATTTCTCACCTCACAAGGACGCCTACGAGCTTTAGTAGCAGTGCAAAAGCGATTTCTCAACACGTTGCTGACAACCAAGCGGTCGTCTCGAGCTGAAGTGCATCGATGTCGGCCTTAACCTGGCCTGCGGGTGTATGAAACTGTTTCCTGAAATCGTCTGATGGCATCCCGTACCGTGGTTTGAGGTTCACTGAGTGTACGATCGATGCGACGTTGGCTGTACCCAGCGTCAGATAAAGCCACTGCCCTAACTGCACCAGTTGCATCGAGTGTCATTTTTTACAGTCACAAACAATAAGCGAACACTACAAACTTAAATTAAACAATATTCACGCATTATGGCAGGAAAGAACAGGAAATGTTGAGACGGTAATGAAACGGCAACAATGTCAAACAACGACTAAATTCCAAAAACCCTTCGTTGAAACAAATTTAGGATATGAAATAATGGTTTAGGTGTTTAATTTATTGTTACAGTAGCCACTTGACAAAAAACAAAACAGTAGATAAGCCAGAGTTAACATAAATAAACAGGGCGATGAATGATAGAGGCGGGCGGTTAATTGTGCCTGTGAGTGTACTTGTGATAAATTTTTCCCAGATGCATAAACCACTAAATCATCTGCAAACTGTAAGTTTTTAACCTGAGACCCTAGAATTAAATTTAATCTACGTATATACAATATAAATATTAAAGGTGATAAAATACCCCCTTGACAAACTCCTTTAGACGATAGTCTGGGACTGTAAAGGTGTCTGTCAAATTTTACAAAAACTTCCCTATTGCTTAGTTTTGTATCCAATTTATTATTTTTCCAGGGATTCCTATCTGTGAACTCATTACATAGAACATCTATATTCACGCTATTAAATGCACCTGCAACGTCAAAAAACACTGCAACCAAATTTTCATTTGCCGATAAAGACTAATGAATATCGAGATGTAATGGCAGGATAGCTCGCCATTTGTGATAGTTGTGGAATATTATTATTATTATTATTTATCCCGCTTGGTGGCGCTGTTGTAGATGTAGACCTGTCAGTTTGCTGTGGTAGTGTGTTGTTCATCTGTGCCCTGTGGTGTTTTCTAACAATTATTTTACTATTAACTTGTATTGCGAGAATTGCGAGAGGATTTTAGTTTATTTAGATAAAATGGTCGACAAATACGGTACCTGGACTGTAAATGAGTTAAAAAAGGAACTCAAAAATAGAAATGCAAAATGCGTTGGCAAAAAGGAAGCTCTAATCGAGAGGTAAGTGATGTGTTAGTTTCACCTTCTTTAATGTCGTCTTCATATCATGTCCTATTTCGTCCACAGCTGGACATAGGCTTATCCACTTATATTCTCCGGCTCTCTTACTAGATTGTCGGTCCATCTAATGTCATACTTAGAACAATGTTAATATTTTTTTCAGATTGGCTGCCTACGACCGAAATAATAATTTTATGCAAGTTGATGAAATCGTCTCCTAAGATGAAAATGAGATAGTGGGTATAGCTTGGCCCTCTGAAGTATTATTTGGTAGTGTTCAGAACTCTACTGTAGTTCCACAAATAGATATTGTACACATAAATCAATACTTTCTTTAAGTATACAACAACCAGGAAGGTATGACCATGTATGCTGCAGTTCACAGGAAAGGGTATAACATGATGAAGGAAAAGTTTGTGACAGCTTTAGTTGTGTCAAATTCCAAAGAATGCTCTTTCTATCGGGCACAAGTAAATAGTGAAATGACCAAGAACCTAACATATTTTGTTAAGCTTGCTCTCAAATTAGAGGGCATTATCATTGAAGGAACATGTGAATGCATTGCCGGCAAAGGTATTCGAGCAATTTGCAAACATATTGCAACAGTAGCATATGCAATATTGCACTTTAGAGAGCATGGAATTTGGTCCATTCGCAAGACATGCACAGACCAAAAACAAACTTGGCACATGCCTAAAAGAAGCAAAATTGAAATCTCACCAAAAAAAGCTGAACAACTTAATCTTTCTGTACCACTGTATAATGTAAAAAAAAGGAAATCTCCAATATATGTTATGACCCAAGACCAACAGAATATCGCAATACTCCGTCCTTCAATGACAATGTGCGAAATGCATTGGTAAACTATAATAGCACAAAGAAGCGAACATTAGCACTAAGTGGAGCATTTCCAGCTGCTTACGTTCCTGGTCTCATAAATGACCATGATTATTTGTACAGGCCACTAGCACATCAATTTATCTGGAATCGGATTCAAGTAAATATTTTATCATACATTTTTGTGATTAACATGTTTTCTTCCTAGCTGATTGTTAATGGCTTCTTTTTGTTTTTCAGGGTACAAAAGAAGCTCTCATGGCAATAGAGAAGAAAACAAGAACTCAATGTAATAGCCCCATGTGGTTCAAAGAAAAATCCCTCCGCATTACAGCTTCAAATGTAGGAACTGTAGTCCATATGACAGAAAGAAAAAATAAGAATTTGTTTGTGGATTCTTTAATAAACCCAAAAAGATTCAAGTCTTTACCTACAGAATGAAGTAAACTTTATGAAAAAAAATGCCATTATGGAATACAAAAATGCTACAACAAATCAAGTCACTCCATGTGGTCTTTTTGTAGCACCTGAGCATTGTTTTCTGGCTGGTTCACCAGACGGCCTTGTATGCAGCCTAACAGTTTTGGAAGTGAAATGCCCTTACTCCATACGGGACCAATTTATCACTGCAGAAAATCTGGATTATTTAGAAAAAGAAAATAACATAGTGAGTCTCAAACATAGTTCAAATTATTACTACCAAGTACAAACGCAAATGTTTGTAACAGATCGACAGTTTTGTGATTTTTGTGTTTGGACGGAATGTGATTTTAAAATAATATCTGTTACTAGAAATGATGATGTTATTAATAAATTAATCATTCCCAAAACGCGTCAATTTTATAATGACCATGTGGTTCCAGCTCTGGTAAATAAATTTTATTCATTATAGAAAATTATTATGAAATTTAATTAAAATTAAAGCTATGAAAAATAAAGAAGGATGTTTTATTTATCTCCATGATAATAACTTTGTTATGTTATTAAAGGTAGGTAGTTATTGAGTGCATAATAAAAAGGAACAGATTGATAATATCATTTTCACTTCTCTCGCTCTAAAATTCGTCTTTATGTCGTGCGAAGGCGACATAAAGTCGCGTTTTATGCTCTAGAGCATAAAGTAAAATCTTCGTCGAAGACCAAGGTAATCGGCACAGGTAATCGGCCCAACAGCCACACGAACAACTTCAACTTCATAGAATAACCTCTTTAATTCGTTTCGTTAGTATTCTAAGAACAAGGGATTACTGCTTTTCATTACGAATACAAGGAAAGTTGATGGGAATAGGCTTTCCCCAATTACCTAAATCGCTTGATGGCAATAGGCTTGCTCTTAATTAGGTTGGTTGATGGCAATAGGCTTGCTCCTAATTTCATCATTTGATGGGAATAGGCTTACTCTTAATAACATTGATTGATGGCAAAAGGCTTGCTCCTAATTACATCGGTTGATGGCAATGGGCTTGCTCCTAATAAGATTGGTTGATGGCAATAGACTTTTCCTAATTACATCGGTTGATGACAATAGGCTTGTCCCTAATTACATTAGTTGATGGCAATAGGCTGGCTCCTAATTACATTGATTGATGGCAATAGGCTTGGTCCCAATTACATCAGTTGATGGCAATAGGCTTGCTCCTAACTACGTTGGGTGATGGCAATAGGCTTGCTCCTAATTACATTGGTTGATGGCAATAGGCTTGCTCAATTTTTTTTTTTATCTGAGTCACGTATAGACGACAAGCCGAACAAGCAATAAAGTGCCCTAAGTCCGACTTAAGGTACTTTTTGGCTTGTCGTCTTACTTGACCGTGGCGGTAAATGGGATAAGTCAGGTGTTATGTCAAGTTTCCTACTGAAAAAAAAAAATTGGCGGGATCCATAATTATTTTTGTTTATATTTGTTATTTTATGTGTGCAATAAAGAATAAGAATAAGAATAAGAATTTTTTACAATATTTACAAGTTGCTGTTTCATTTCCTCGCAATCGAAGTGAAAAGTAGAGTGTAAAACTCGTCCATAAAACCCATTTTACTCTCTACTTTATATCCATCCTCGCTCGCAAGCTCGCATCGGACGGATAAACGTCTCGCGCAAAATGAAGCGTTTTATGCACTTGGTGTACAATCTACTATTATTTTCACATTATTCTTTTTCTTCCATTATATTTTCACGAAAGTTGACAAGCATAAAACAAACAAATATTATTCTACTAGCTAAATGCACTAAATTCGAGCTAAGTGTGCCCTTGAGAATTTTGTATGTTTTGCCCAAGCCAATGACCCTTTCAATATGAATTCTATTTGATGATATTTTTTTAGAACGTTTAAGCTGTTCAGGGTCAAGCTGGCCAGCCCTTTTTGTTAAAAACTCTGGTATATTAAGTGTCACATCTTTAGGTGCAAGCAGATCTTGAATCTGAAACCCTTTATCGGCTAACACAATGTCATTTTTTTTTAGTAGTGTACTTAAACCGCACACCTCAAATAATGCTCGGTCACTTAATGCACCTCCATAAGCATCCGATACAAAAGTTACTGTTCCAATGCTCGACATCCCTATTAAAACTTTCACTGTATTACTGGACTTGTATGTAGAGTAAGTTTGTTGTTGTGAAACTGGGTTTTTAGACTGGTCTATTTTTATTTCAGTGCAGTCTATTATGACTGTGCTGGAGTAGTTTTGACCCTTCATCTTCATATTTTCATCACCAACATGGCGTGGCACCCAAATTTGTAGTTCTTTAAACTGTCAAAATAAAAAGTTTATCCAAGTTATAAAAATTATGCTGACTGATGTTTCACTTAGATTAAACCTATAAGCTAATTCTTTGTAAGGCATATTGCGCCTTAATTTCATTATAGTCAGGAAAAATTCATTGGCAGGTGACAAAGAATGTGTATTTCTTTTAGCTGAGATTGAATGGAAGTATATAGGGTGATTTACAGCTGGGCCTAGCATAGAAAACACTAACCAGAAATGGTCATAGCTATCAAAACCTGTGTAAAAATTGAGTTCTGCCCTTTTTGCAGTAGTTTGGAATGACTGAATATTAAATGTATTTTCTATACTGTTACCACCAATAGTATTGGTAGACTTATCACATAACTTTTTCACAATTTTCAGTCTGCGTAGAAATGTTTTTTTGGGAACATTCTAATGTTACTTCATTTACTGATATTTCTTCAAAACATGGTTCAGTTTGCAGCATCTCTTCAACCATTGCAGTGTTCTTTGAAGTACATGGATATACATTATTGTTGGAGTTTAGTCTTCTGATAGCTCTCTCTGCCCTTTTGATGGTAGATTCTTTTTGAGGTTTGGTCCATGTGAACTGACTTGGTACAGCATCTTTTTTCAACCTTGGTGTAGCTACAAAATAAAAATTTAAGATATAGGTAGGTTGGTACTAGAGGAGCTTTAGTTAAACAACAGAAATGTATAAGCTGGTTTGCAAAAAATCAAACTATGTTTTATACAAAAATATGACACTTGTTGATTTCAAAGAGGTTTTTAACATTCGACGGACCTACTAGTAGATAGGTACTATGATACATGACTGACGAGATTAGTTTTAACAATAAATTGAGAACATGGACTCCTTTGATGGACTTATCTGATGATAAATTTCGTGCATTTTTATAGATTTCTAGTAAGTCCGTTAAAATCGGCTTAAATCACCATGTTTCGGTCAGTGGGTCGTGTTAGGGGCGTTTAAATAAGCCCCGATTCGATTAATTCCTTGATGACTAGTGTATCCTATGTGTAGGTGCCTAAGCAAATTTAAGAGACTTTCCGCTAAAGTAAGGAAATTTACTTACGGATAACACTCACAGAGTCCAGGGGCATTACATAATCCGTTAATAAGAAGTGATTTTTGCATACTCGGGAAAATGGTGTAGGTGTAAAGTTATCTCGACGTATTTTTATGAGCCAGATCTTTCTTCGTTTTGTATCACTAGGAAACCGATGTCCTGTTGTTCTTGAAGTACATAATGGTACAACACATAATGAAGGCATCGTTTTGAGTTAAAAAATGCGAGAATTTCCAAAAATAATCACTTCAACTATAAGATCGCACACTGTGTACACAAAATTTTGACAGGTCTACATTGCCAGTAGCGCCAACTGGTGTCGATTTTAGAACTACTGAAATTATCCTGCCATTGATAAACACTCTCTCTAGCAGAACGATTCCTACGAAAACCAAATTGATTTGATGGTAAGATATTATTTTTTTCAATATAAAACTCCAAACGCTGTTTTAACAATTGTTCAAATAATTTACCAACACAAGAAGTAAGAGCTATAGGACGATAAGAATCAGGACACATTTTAGGCTTGTCTGGTTTTAAAACAGGTACAAGGCAATCCACCTTCCAGTTATGAGGTATAATATTATTTTCCCTTATTAAGTTTTTTTTTATAATAAGTTCAAAAGATTTCAAAATATCTTTAAACTAGTAATGCTGAGTTTTTTAAAAAGTATGTATGGCATTCCATCAAGACCATATGTGGTATCTCTTCTGGAAGATATAGCCGCTATTAATTCTGGCAATGAATAAGGACTAAGAAGAAAACTATTGCTGGAATTAGTACTGGTTGTGAATGAAGATTTTGAGTCTTGTGACGCGAAATCTGGTCTGTATTTTTTTTTAAGAAAATCTTAAACCCATCCATCATCTTCAAAAGCATTAAAATTGAATGTTTTATTATACTTCCGCATGAATTTCCATATTACTGATAATGGCGTAGTCCTGTTGAATGTTTCACAAAGAGTAAACCAACTCTTTTTTCTTTCAGATTTTAGAACAAGTTTTTTAACTGCTCGAAGCCTTTTGAATTGCAGATAACTTTCTTCTGATGGATTATTTTTAAAATATATGTATGCGTTTTTGAAATTGAATACGGCTTCTGTGCATGTTTGATTCCACCAAGGAAGTGAAGGTCTTTTAATATTATTTACAAGACATGAGCGATTGACAGAATTTTTCCTACCAGTCAAATGGTGATTATTTTCTATAGAACTTTCAGCTGCTGTATGTAAAATGTTACTAAATTGGAGATATGTATCAGAAAGACTTAAATTATCGACTTTAAAATCAAGCAACAAATCATCAACAAGACTGCTATACCTTGGCCAGTCCACCAATTTATAATTTGGATAAATGGGCAAATGTTCAGCATTAGAACATTTGCTGTATGGACTACTATTGTTAAAATTACTAATCACTACTTTTATGATTATAGGAATGTGATAACTACTACCAAGAGGACAATCATGTACATTCCATTCACAATTGAGGGCTAAAGACGAAGAGACTAACGTCAAATCCAGCAGGACGCCAAGTTAAAGAGCCAACCGTTGTTGCATGACCATTATTGAGGAGAACCAAATCATTATCATCTATTACGTCCAAAATGTTCCGACCTCGTATGGAGTCCGAGCCACAGCCCCAAGACGTATGATGAGCGTTAAAGTCACCAGCAAATATACCAGGGCCAGGAATAGATTTTATTAATAAATCAACCCGCCTGCCAAGCGTGGCGATTATGGCAAACCCCCCCTAAGCAAAAATTACACTTAGGGGAGGCCTATGTCCAGCAGTGGACGTCTTTCGGCTGAAATGATGATGATGATGATGAATAAATGAAGATTTTCTTTTTTGAATGCTGGATTACAATTCAAAGGACTTTAAAAACTGACTATGTAGGAGCGCTGACACATCAGTTTTGTAGTCGTCGCACGGGCAGCGCTCGGCGACATTAGTTCGCCCGTAACCACCGTACATTATAGACGCGCTACCATCTGAATTAACCATTCCTTGTAATATCGTGACAAGTAATAAGTAAAGTGATTATAAAGTTCCGTAGTATTTCATTTTCTCTCCGTACACACACAACCTAAAAGACCTTATACACACGCACACAAAATTGGTGACCCCGACGTGATCTAAAAGTGTGTTGTGATTTAAAAACTAATAACGTGACTTTACATCAGTGATTTTTATAAACATTGTGTGTACGTGATCGAGAACGGGCAACTCACTTAACATCAGCGTCTATCGTGCGGAATCTTTTCTTTAAAAAAAAAACTAATCGGCGAGAGTGGTTAACATGACTGAAGACAAAGTTGCAGCCGACGAATATTCCCTCTCACCAGTCTCCATCACCGACAAGTTAGAAGATTTTTGGCCGAGAGCACCAGAATTATGGTTCACCAAGGCAGAGGCGATAATCAATTGTCAGAAAATGTCCGACGATTCTAAATATCGGATCATTTTATCGAAATTAAACCTCGAAGTCACGGAACAAGTCGCGGAGATACTATTAGATCCGCCGAAGGAGAAGAAATATGATGCCTTGAAGCGAAAGTTAATTTCCGTGTACAAAGAGTCAGCGGAACGGCAGATCAAAAAGCTGATTGGTGAAATGGAGCTAGGCGATCTACAGCCATCGCACCTCCTACGAAAAATGCGGGACCTGGCCAGAGGAAAAGTAACCGATGAAACACTCAAGGTAATGTGGAAAAATCATTTACCACCATCAGTACGAGGAGTTTTGGCAGTCACAGATGAGGAAAACATGGAGAAATTGGCGTCAATCGCAGACAAGGTCGCAGAGACTATCACCCCAATTCAAAGCGTCGCCAGCGTAAAGGAAAAACCAGGACCTTCAGAAAAGGATAATTTGGTGATAGCGGAAATAAATAAATTAAGCGACAGATTAAGCAAGATCGAGAACGGTTCCAGAGGACGTTCGAGATATGGTAGATCCAGAAGATTTAGATCCAGGTCAAGATCAAGTTCCAGGTCTAAAAATGTAAAAACACCTGAAGACGACCCCAACTGGTTATGTTTTTATCACTTCAAATACCGCAACAAAGCGGATAAGTGCGTTCAGCCCTGCAATTGGAAGAAGAAGGACGCCAAGCCATCGGAAAACTAGAGTCGGTGCAGTCAGCGACGGGAGGCTGTGACCGCGTGCACGTCAATCACCGTCTATGTGTCAGAGACAAGAATTCAGGTTTGAACTTTTTAGTGGATAGTGGTGCAAATGTGTCTGTTCTACCTCGCAGAGTTGTTTTTAAGAAAGATAACGCACACAGTGCTTGTTATAAGTTGTATGCTGCGAACGGTACCGAGATCAATACGTACGGTACACATATTTTAGAACTAGACTTAAATCTAAGACGAGCGTTCCGTTGGTTATTTACGATTGCGGACGTACAGCAACCAATATTAGGTGCTGACTTCTTAGCTAATCATAAGTTGTTAATTGACTTGAACGGACGAAGGCTAGTGGATCAGGTTACTAATATAGGTACGAGAGGAAATCTCTCCAGTTCCACTGAGCCCACTTTAAAAACCATTACTGATAATTGCCACTATTATGAATTGTTGTGTAAGTTCCCAGAATTAACTAAGCCTGTTTCATATAAGGAGACACCTAGGCATGGCGTTTGCCATCACATAGAGACAACAGGTATTCCAGTGCACGCACGAGCGAGACAGCTACCCCCGGACAGGTACGTAAAAGCCAAAAATGAATTTAGGGTTATGCAAGAGCTTGGGATCTGTAGGCCGAGTCACAGCGCTTGGGCAAGTCCCCTGCACGTAGTACCCAAGAAGGACGGTAACATTAGGCCATGTGGAGATTATAGACGTTTGAACGCGATTACAATACCGGATCGCTACCCTGTGCCCCGTCTTCATGATTTTACATATATTTTGGCTAATAAGAAGATTTTTACAAAGTTAGATATTAACCGAGTGGTTGCGCCTTTTAATTCATTCAATCAGCGAGGGCTGGGAATGCATTCACTCCCTCCGTTCGCGAGTGAATCTAACACGCGAACGAACGACACATTCTTCCGTACACTGCCGCTGCGACAAGACGCTGTCGTCGCTGCGTCCGCGCCACCGCGCCGCTCGCCATCTTCGTTCTCACGCGTTATTAAAACTGCAAAAACCTCCCTCGCTTGCATGCTCGCAACCCTTCGCAATCCATTTATTCCACCCGCAAAACCGGACGCTGGCTACCAAGCATTGTGCACGCTGCCACAAGTCAAGCTGCCACGAAGAATTTCTCAAGACCTCGTGGTGCCATCGCCAGGTGAGTGAATTGCTTTTCTTTAGCTCTCGTCTGGTTGGATTGTTTTTTACGGCGCACCATATTTTCTCCCGCTCATACTATAACTCGCATAATCCTCTTATTTTTACCCGCATCGCTTCACCATAATTTTGGTCCATTTCGAGTCGGACTGAGCCAGTATATGTATACCTTTTAAAATATTCTCCATCTCGCTATTTAAGTATTCCCTATTATAATTACGCTTATAACTGTGCTTGTTCAAGTAAATTACGTTGTTCAATAAACCATTTCAATATCACATTTTTTATAAATTAAAACTCGAACAACGGGAGCTTGGGTGACGCAACAAAATGGCGTCGGAAGCAAAGTTGAAAATGATCGTTGCGAAAAAAGAAACTATTTTCGAGAAAATAAATAGCTTATTCAAGATTGCAAAGAGAATAATTCCTTCAAATATTGATACTAGAAGTAAACAAGAATTTCTAGCCGCTTCTTCGAATATCGAAAAGCTTTATAATAATTTTAACGATCTTTGTGATCAACATAATACATTATTATTAGAGATAGACCCTGATTATAAAATAAGTTTTAGTAATTGGAGCTCGTTCGAAACATTATTTACAGAAATCCAATATAAACGTAATACCATATTAGAGTCTACCCGCGCTAATGTAGATATTCCCGCTGTGGAATCTTACGTTTGCCGCTTACCGCCATTGGAGTTATTAAGTTTCTCTGGTCAACCGGAAAGTTGGCCACTGTTTTACCAATGCTTCAAAACTAACGTTCATGATAATAAAAAACTAACTGATGATCAGCGTGTACAGTATTTGGTAGGTAAATTAAATGGCAGCGCAAAAAATATATTCGCGGGAATAATTCCCAATGCGTCTAACTATCTTACGATATGGAATTCTTTAGTGACAAAATACCAGGACAAGAGGTTACTTGGGTCTATGTACTTAAATAATATACTTGACATAAAACCTACCTCGGGTTCACCCGGTCAATTAAATGATTTTATTGAAAGAGTTCACTCATCTTGGTCCGCGTTAAGACGGTTAGACATTGGCGATTTATCCGATTTCATGTTTACTCATCTCGTTTTAAAAAAGTTAGATTCTCAAGTATTACAAAGTTTCGAATTATCCGCCCGCGAGAAAGATATACCCACAAGTGATGATTTAGTTATTTTCGTACGGCATCACATAAAGGTTCTTGAACGAACAACAGCTGTTCGTCAAACCACGTCACCGCAAAATAATCAGGGGACTAACTTACAAAATAGGTCGCGTTCTTCTGCAACGAAAACTTCGCATAGTTTTGCAGTAACAGAAAATGAAGTTAATAATGTACCCACTTGTAAGTTTTGTAAAAAATCTCAACATACTCATTTATACGAGTGTTTAGAATTCAAAAAATTAGATGTAAAAGATCGCTTTAAGTTCATAAAAGAGAATAAAATGTGCATCAATTGTTTTAGTAGTAAACATTCCACCCTTAATTGTGGTTCTACAAATACTTGTAAACACTGTAACAAAAAGCATCATTCATTGTTGCATTTTAATAATCGCGAGACAAGCTCGCAACAATCGCAACCTAGTATAATGGAACCTTCGCCATTGCCGGGCGCTCGCGCACTGGACAGCAGCCCTCAGTCGGTGTGTATGCATAGCAGCCATGTCGCTCGCGCGTCGCCGGTCGTGACATCTTCGTGTGTCGGGTTGAATGAATGTACTAATTCTAAGAATTCGATCGCGTTGACGTCGCGTAATAATAATATAGATTTATCTTGTGACCAGTTGAATACGTCAGTTGTTTTACCAACGGCACAAGTTTATGTTCCGATAAATGGAAAACGCTTTGATATAAGATGTTTAGTGGATAGTGGTTCACAAAACAACCTTATCACTCTCGCATGTTGTAGAAAATTAAAACTAAATATTCAACCGCTTGTTAACTCGTCTTTAAAATCAGTAGGTACGATTTCCACTCCCATCAGGGGTTACGTGTCTCTTACAATACAGTCGCGCGTAAGTGACGCTCAATACGAATTAACCATGTTAGTGATTGATCACATAGCTGATCCGTTGCCTGTTCGCGCGGTACAAAGGTCCGTGATGGATCATTTCATAGGTTTACCGCTCGCAGATGAATGTTGGGACGTACCGGGGAATATAGACGCTATTCTTGGTACGCAAATGTTCGCGTTTATTTTGCTAGGGAAAAAGGTTATACCAGCATCTACCTCTCAATCAGCTGATTCTGCGATCACCGCTCGTTCCATACCTCATGCTTTAGAAACCACGCTTGGCTATATTGTCATGGGCGAGGTACCTTCTGTCAACCATGACAGTGTAGCCTGGTCCTTCGGCCCGTTAGTAGATAATTTAAATAATTTAATTTTAAAATTCTGGGAAATCGAGGAAGTACCTACTGTTAACAAAAAGGGTCCGGAATATCAAGAATGTGAAGATTTTTATAAATCGACCGTTTCACGACATTCATGTGGACGATATATTGTGTCGTTACCTTTTAAAGGTGAACCTAAGTCTTTAGGTAACTCCTTCATTCACGCTCAGCGTAGATTGTCCGCGCTAGAGCGAAAGTTTCATTCGCTTCCCGCTTTACGTCAAGCTTATAACGACGTAATAAATGATTATATAGATAAGGGTTATCTGTCGGAAATACCTTATTCTTTGTCCGCTGTAAATGAAGGCTACTTCATCCCGCACCACGCAGTTGTAAGGCCTGATAAGTCGACAACAAAAACCCGCATTGTTTTAGATGCAAGCGCTAAAACTGATAGCGGCAAGTCGCTCAACGACTTGTTGCATACAGGGCCTAATTTGCAGGCAGACTTATTTTCGCTTTTGCTTAACTTTAGATATTTTAAGGTAGCAATTACCGCTGATATACGTCAAATGTATCTTAGAATTTCATTGTCAGATAAAGATCGTAAATATCAAAAAATATTATATCGCTTTAATGATACCGAGAGTATTCGT
Source organism: Diarsia dahlii (assembly GCA_949775195.1). Classification (NCBI taxonomy): domain Eukaryota; kingdom Metazoa; phylum Arthropoda; class Insecta; order Lepidoptera; family Noctuidae; genus Diarsia; species Diarsia dahlii. Next base: position 19,396,714 of record OX459197.1, on the reverse strand, counting down.
ATTTTTCAATTTAATTCTGTGGCTTTCGGCCTCCGCTCGAGTCCATTTTTGGCAATGCGTACCGTCCGTCAATTGGCGGAGGATTATCGCGAACGCTTTCCTCTCGCGGCAGATGTTGCCATGAGAGAACTGTACATGGATGATTTAACAACTTCTGTACATTCTGCCGAAGATGGTACTCGTTTAGCTGACGAGCTGCTCGCTTTATTCAAGGTCGGTGGATTTGATCTCGTCAAATGGGCGAGCAACTCATCGGAACTTCTCGCTCACTTGCCGGAGTCGCATCGTGCTGTGATCGAGTTCACAGATGATGATGACACACTGAAGGTGCTAGGTTTAAAATGGATACCTACTTCTGATGTGTTCTCGTTCACTACTGCCGCCGCGACTACGTGTAACACCAAACGTGCTATATTGTCAACTATTGCTCGCCTATTTGACGTGCTCGGGTTCGTCGCACCTGTCATTCTCTACGCAAAACTTCTTATACAAGATCTTTGGCTTTCTAAGGTGGGGTGGGATGAAGAGCCCCCGGAACTCATTACTAAATGTTTCGTTAGACTCAAATCGGAATTACCTTTATTAGTTAACTTACAAATACCTCGCCACTTAGGTGTCGCGGCCGGCTGTGTTATAAATTTGCTTGGCTTTGGAGACGCTAGTATGAGGGCTTACGGCTGCGTCTTATACCTGCACGTAACGAATCCTAACGGTAATATATCCATTCATTTAGTATGCGCTAAGTCTAAGGTGGCTCCGCTAAAGACTGTTTCGCTGGCAAGGCTTGAATTGTGTGCCTCGCTACTTCTGGCTAAACTTGTCAAACAAGTACATACGGTTTTTGATAATCGCTATCCTATAAAGGATATTTTCGCTTTCAGTGATTCTACGATCGCTCTGTCATGGATTCATTCATCTCCACACCGATGGCAAGTATTTGTGGCCAACCGTGTGACTGAGATACAGGAAAATCTATCTCCTGACCGCTTTTTTCATATCAATGGGATAGAAAATCCCAGTGATTGTTTATCAAGAGGTTTATTACCCTCGCAACTCATTAATCATCCGCTTTGGTGGTATGGTCCACCTTGGGCTTGCCATCCAACCGCTGAGTGGCCAATTGTACCATTCAAACCGTCTTCTGTTGAAGGTTCTATACCTGAAGCAAAGAGCTCTGTTACTCTAACAGTCATTCCTGATTTGGATTCTTCGATACTTCTGGAGCTAGCTCTCAGAGTCTCGTCTTGGAAAAAATTATTACGCATTCTGGTATATGTCTTGCGCTTTCTGCGTAAGTTACCTCTCGCTCCGGTAATTCAAGTATCTGACCTTGAAACCGCTGAACTCGTGATTCTTCGCGAATTGCAAAGCAAACATTTTGCTGATGAAATAAAAAATATTAAAAAGGGTAGATTACCTTCTCCTTCTTTAAGAAAGCTCGATCTGTTTGTTGATGACAACGGATTGCTCCGCGTAGGTGGTCGACTAATAAACGCACATATACCTTATGAAAGTCGGCATCCATTGTTGCTTCCTCGTCGACATCACTTAGTCGATCTACTAATAGATGATTGTCATCGATCCAATTGTCATACCGGTTCACATCTTCTTATGTCTTTATTAAGGCAGCGATATTGGATCATATCCGCTCGAAATATTATTCGACAACGCATACGCCAATGCAACTTCTGTTTTAAGGTTGCGCCCTCTCATCCTACACCCATGATGTCAAGTTTACCCCCTTCGCGGGTGCAAGAAGCTAAGGCCTTTACTCACACTGGCGTTGATTACGCTGGGCCTATAAACATTACTATGACGCGAAGGAGGGGCGTTAAGAGCCAAAAGGCATATATTTGTCTCTTCGTGTGTTTGACTACTAAAGCCATACACATTGAAATTGCCTCAGACTTGAGTTCGGAAACGTTTCTTGACGCTTTCAAGCGTTTCTTGTCTAGGCGAGGGCCAGTATCAGTTCTCTATTCCGATAACGGAACCAATTTCATTGGTGCAAAGCGTCAATTGGACGAGTTATATACTTTCCTTTCTTCTAAAGATACGTCTACCGCATTTCAAACTGAATTGAATAATCGTAAAATAACATGGCGTAATATCCCTGCTCGTGCACCCCACTGGGGAGGCATTTGGGAAAGCAACATAAAATGCATAAAAACTCATCTATATCGTTGCATTGGGCAACAATTACTGTGCTATGAGGAATTGTTGACAGTATTAACTCAAATTGAGAGTGTCTTAAACTCTCGCCCATTGTGTGCACTGTCGGACCAGCCGCATACAATTATTACTCCTGCGCATTTTCTAAACACAACCCCTTTGCAGTCGTTGCCTGCCTATGAGGTTGACGCATCTGTAAGCCTTCATAACAGGAAAAAACTGTTAGACAGTTTAGTCCAAAGCTATTGGAAAAAATGGCATGTAGATTATTTGCATACACTTCAACTGAGGCAAAAATGGAATACTCCTGATGTACCTATTCAGCCGGGTTTACTTGTTCTCATCCACCAGGATGATTCACCGCCGCTTCGCTGGCCTACCGGAATTATTGAACAAGTATATCCGGGTAAAGATGGAATCGTGCGAGTCGCGTTAGTACGCACTACAGCAGGGATTTTCAAACGCCCCGTCGTTAAGTTGTGTCCCCTTCCTTCGCAATAATTTAAACTTAATTTACCAATTAGCACAGTTATAATTCGTTAACCTTAAGTATGTAATTTAGTAAATCTGTAATTTAATCCACACCCTTTCACTTTTTAAAATTCAAACTTTAAGTCAATCCATTTGACCTCACTCCGCTTTAATCTAAGATCCTCTCCTTATCCTTTCCGTTTGTTTCGAAAATCCTAAGGATTTCCAAAGGGGGGAGGATGGTTGCGCCTTTTAATTCATTCAATCAGCGAGGGCTGGGAATGCATTCACTCCCTCCGTTCGCGAGTGAATCTAACACGCGAACGAACGACACATTCTTCCGTACACTGCCGCTGCGACAAGACGCTGTCGTCGCTGCGTCCGCGCCACCGCGCCGCTCGCCATCTTCGTTCTCACGCGTTATTAAAACTGCAAAAACCTCCCTCGCTTGCATGCTCGCAACCCTTCGCAATCCATTTATTCCACCCGCAAAACCGGACGCTGGCTACCAAGCATTGTGCACGCTGCCACAAGTCAAGCTGCCACGAAGAATTTCTCAAGACCTCGTGGTGCCATCGCCAGGTGAGTGAATTGCTTTTCTTTAGCTCTCGTCTGGTTGGATTGTTTTTTACGGCGCACCATATTTTCTCCCGCTCATACTATAACTCGCATAATCCTCTTATTTTTACCCGCATCGCTTCACCACCGAGCATATAATTGTATACCTGTCGCGGAAAATGACATAGAAAAAACTGCTGTTATAACACCTTTTGGTTTATTTGAATTTATGCGTATGCCTTTTGGATTACGTAATGCCGCGCAAACTTTTCAGCGTTTCATGCATCATACTGTTTTGCTAGGTTTAGATTTTTTATTTAATTATGTTGATGACGTAATTATCGCATCAGAAAATGAGACGCAGCATAAACAGCACTTAGAAAAAGTTTTTGAAAGATTTAATGAATTTGGCATAACTATTAATTTCTCAAAATGTAGTTTTGGCAAAGAAAAACTAGAATTTTTAGGATACGAAGTATCCGTAGAAGGAATTAGACCTCTAGAAGATAAGGTTAGCGCCATAGTAAATTTTCCCAAACCGAAAACTATTGAGGAACTTAGACGATTTTTGGGAATGTTAAATTTTTATAGAGCAAACATACCTCACTCAGCCGATCACCAGGCAGAGTTAAATAAGTACTTAGGAAATTCGAAACGTAAAGATAAAACTGAAATTAACTGGACAGAGTTAGCCGAACGCAATTTTGAGCAATGTAAGGAAGACTTAAAAAAGGCAGTCTTATTATCGTATCCAACGTCAGATACCCCTTTGGCATTGATGACCGATGCGTCAGACACTTGTGTGGGTGCCGTATTACAGCAAAATGTTGATAACAAGTGGAAACCTTTAGGATATTATTCAAAAAAGTTAACAGAGGCTCAAATGAAATACAGCACTTATGATAGAGAACTATTAGGAATTTATTTGGCTATAATTCATTTTCGCAATATGGTTGAAGGTCAAGAGTTAATAATTTTTACAGATCATAAGCCATTATCTTTTGCGTTCAGTAAAACAGGCACCAATAGGGAAACCTCACGAAGAGCTAGGCAAATTATATTCATTAGCGAATTCAGTACAGACATAAGGCATATTAGCGGGAACGATAACATAGTAGCAGATACTTTATCTAGAGTAGCAACAATATCGTGTCCCACGATGCTTGATTTCGCAGAACTAGCAGCTGCGCAGGAAACGGACGCCGAGCTAGCAAAATGGCAAGACGAATCAAATGACAATAACAACGTCGTGTTGAAACGTGTAACCTTATTCAATACAAAGAAATACGTTGTTTGCGAAGTTTCAACCGACTCAGCACGTCCATACTTGACTGGAAAGTTTCGACGTTTAGCTTTTGATTCTATACATAATTTGAGTCATCCAGGTATTAAGGCAAGTAGGAAATTAGTTTGTGAAAGATATTTTTGGCCTAACATGAATAAGGATATTGGAAACTGGGCTAAAACTTGCATTAAATGCCAAAAAGCGAAAATCCAAAAACATACTGTTTCGGATTTAGGAACTTTCGAAAGTAGTAAACGTTTTGAACATATTCACATAGATATAGTAGGACCCTTACCTACTTCACCAGAAGGATTTAGATATTGTTTAACAATCATTGATAGATTCACGCGTTGGCCAGAAGCGTTTCCGATAAAAGAGATAACTGCAGAGGTAGTAGCAAAAACATTATATGAAGGTTGGATTAGTCGTTATGGGTGCCCAGTTAAACTCACAAGTGATCAGGGAAGACAGTTTGAAAGTAATTTGTTTAAAGAATTAATGTCACTAATGGGAATTCAGAAAACGCGAACAACTCCATATCATCCTCAATGTAATGGAACGGTAGAACGATGGCATAGATCTTTAAAGGCCGCCTTAAAAGCACGTTTAGACACCAAATGCTGGGTAGATGAATTGGCAACGGCAATGTTAGGGTTACGCACAACAATTAGGTCTGATACAGGCGTAACCGCAGCACAAATGTTGTATGGTAGCAATATTAGGTTACCAGGTGACTTTTACGACAGTAGCAATGTGAAGTCGTACGATGATAATAGTTTTGTAAACAAACTAAAGGACGTGATAGATGGATTTAAGCCGTCCAGTAGAGAAAACAAGTCACCCCACAAGATTTTTGTACACAAAGATTTATACACTAGTGATTACGTATTTATTAGGAATGACACAGTACGGAAACCATTACAACCTCCTTACGATGGACCATATCGTGTCATTAATAGAAATGATAAAGTATTTCGTGTACAATTGCAAGACAGACAAGCAAATGTGTCTATAGATCGTTTGAAACCAGCATACCTATTGATAGATTGTGAAGTGCCATCAGAAAAATTAGATAAACAGATAGTAGTTAAAACCGATAGTAAAATAGGCGAGAAAACTCAGAAAAAGGTAACGTTCGAAACAAGCAAATCCAGTAACAATACATATACAACGCGAACTGGACGAATAAGCAAAAAACCGTTGAAATATCGTTAAATTAGCAGTATCAAAATCTAGGCCAAATACATTGAATACAAATGACATCGCGGAATAATGAGTCAATACATATCAGACATCAGTCAAGAAGCTACATATAATTATATAAAACAGTTTCATTATTCTAAAACCATGGGTTCCAATCAGACTAAGGAAAATGTCATTGTAAATGAAAATTTATCAAACGTAGCTCAAGTGGAGAATAAATTAAATCTTATTGGCATCGTTATGATAGTAACAATAGTACTATTTGCCATGTTGCTAATATATGCAGTTAAAAGAAGGTGTATAAAAGGCATTCGAAAATGGTTAAAGAAGGAAGTGGTGGCAAGTTCAATTGCATTACCGAGTATTAAGGTGGAAACTATGCAACCACCACAAACATCGCCTAATCCCAAAGTCATATACTAATGACAACCAGTACAGAAACCATCGTCCATCGCCCATTCAAGTCAAGTTAAGTGAAAAATGTGTAATAGTGTAAGAACAGTAAAAAAAGGACATGTAACTATGTATTTGTGTTTTCATTGGCGTCATCATGATGAATACTGTGGACTCCAAGGGGTGCAAAAATTTTTTTAATAGCAGAGTATGTCGTCATGGTGACTACCCTTAATTTTTTATGTTATAATTGTATTTAGCTTATATTTGTAGTTGTAAAAAATTTCAAGACGGTACCTTAATGAAATAGGCAACCGCACCATTGTATTATGTTATCGTAGATGTTAGCAAGTAGACAGTTGTATTAAGAAGTTGTTTTTGAAATTTGTAGATTATTTCTTGGTTGTTTATATTTTGCTATTCAATCGTAGGACAATCAGCAGATTTTGTGTTGTTGGCAAAGCCACAATAAAGCCAAGAGAGGACAGCAAAATGTAAACCAAACGATAATTGTAAGGTCATGTAATTGAAAATATGCATTCTCATTGTGTTATGTAGATTTATTACACCTAAAAAAAAAGTACGAAAAATAAAAGAACCGATTGTAATGTTAAAAATTAAACACTGCTTGTACCCTTTGTAATAACAGCGTGATACTATAGATCAAAACTTTTAAATCATAACATTGTATAAAGCGAACATTGTAAGTAGCGCAATCGCACACCAGCAAGGGATCTGGTTACAACTTTGTTCATTGTTATGAAATGATGTCATAAGCAAATTCTTTGTGACTTGTATTTCTGATAAACATGTATTTAGTTAGCCATGTTATTGTTTAATTTAAGAAATAATTTTGTAAAAAACCTTTTGATTTTTAAAAAAAGGGGAGGAATAGTGTAGGAGCGCTGACACATCAGTTTTGTAGTCGTCGCACGGGCAGCGCTCGGCGACATTAGTTCGCCCGTAACCACCGTACATTATAGACGCGCTACCATCTGAATTAACCATTCCTTGTAATATCGTGACAAGTAATAAGTAAAGTGATTATAAAGTTCCGTAGTATTTCATTTTCTCTCCGTACACACACAACCTAAAAGACCTTATACACACGCACACAAAACTTATCTCTTTATTATTTACTTTTATTTTAATACAAATGTTCTGCAATGAGTCATCAAAGAAGGTGTCAATTTTAGAGTAGGAAATCGTATTGTGAATAATTTTATTGCAACTCCGTTATGTTTGTTACCAGTATCATTTCTCTCAATATTATAATATTTTATTTGGAAATTTTGATGAGGTTTGAGCCATGTTTTGCTGATAATTGCTATATGTATATTGTGACCATAAAGAAAATCGATAAATAAATAAATGTGATGCGAAGCGATTTTATTGTGTGTATAATAATAATCAACCTGGGAACTATTATTTGGATTAAATTTTACGCCTATACACGTAAATATTACACATAAATATTGAATAATTGTCGTTGTACTCATTTGTCGATCTTTAACTTCAAATATCTCGGTAACGTGACACTTTGGGTACCGTGTTACCAGACATTTCTTGTTCGTGTATATGTCCTCTATCCATACATACCAATTTCATCGTGGGCCGCGATTTCGAATAAAAATCAAAATGGCGGACAGGTGCCACATCGGTTCTATCCCCTTTTCTATTATTTACGAAGACATGGCCTGATTTTTTTTGTCTGTCGTAAAACTTTTTGCCTAAGAATCTTAGATTTCTTCTGCAGTATTTTTACTTTAGTTGATTTTATTTACACCTGCACGCCCCTATCAATCTTTGCAGGGACCTGGACTTGGCTGTTGACCTAAAACCAGAAGAGTGTGAAATCAGAACAAAATTTTATTTTATTCATTACTTTTACTGTATTAATTAAATAGTAAAAAAAAATAGTAGACCACTGTTAAAAATTCACGAAAATGTTATGTTATTTCCACGATGTGTGAAAAAAGTAATAAAATGTAATAAAGCGAGTATGATAATGACTGTATAATTAATGAAGGTCCCACGGAAAGTCCCAGATATATCCCCAATATGGTCACAGTACTTCAGTATGACTTCCTAAAAACAAATAAAATTGCAGTAAGTCCATGAAATTCAATGTAAAACTGTTTGTTCTTTAATAGTTATCTAAGTTATCATTGACTAATATGTTAAAATCATAGGTCAAGCGTTTTATGAAGTAATTTATTGAAAATACAAAGAAATATGCAGAAATATGTTTACAATTATTCAGTGTCAAAAATCACGATTCACTTACGCGTGTAATCTTATATCACCTCCTGGACACCACGTACTACCACAACCACGCACTACACAAGTTTGCACCATTTTTTCAACGAAACTGTGAACCGCAAAGTAAACAACCGCCATATTGGTACGATTTATGTTGACATGTGGGGCCAATGTTGCCACATTACCAAATCCTTAGGAAATAGGAAAATAATTCACTGATTCGCCAACCTTGTTAAGCATTCGTGACATACTATTTTGGAATTTTAATTTCAGTAATCTTAGTTTAGCTTTTCTTTACAACTTTCGTTGTCGGGACTCCAATTCTGAGTAAGAATCCAGATTGGATATACCTACAAACTCGAACTCAATTTCCGGAAACTGTATTATGTCGAGAGTTTCAGCAAAAATGGTTGTCTTCCTTTTGGCATCTAACTTCGGCCTTTGTGCACTTAGAAAAGGATCCGAAAAAACAACAAGCATGTTTAGGATATCTTGATTAGAATCTTGCCTGCTTCTTTTCCGCGAATGATGTTCCCGGAACCTCCTAAAATCTTTGTTTCGAGACTCTGAGGCTTCTTCCGAGATAGTCCCAATCGGGACAATATAATTTTTTTTCGATTATGTCTGATCCGTGTATTAATCGTCGAGATATAAGTAGTAACGAACTAGAGAAGCTACGTCAAATAACTGAATTGATTCTTCGTAATTTGAATCTTTAGTTCGCTGCAGCGCTAAAATAATAACAATTCGTCTAAACCGTAACTAATTTAAGTGTATTTATTCTCGGCAAAAAGGTCTTAAGCGCCATGTAAATCACGGCACTTACGCGTTTTCTTCGACTGAGTGCAACAACATGTCTTCCCTATAGACTATGACAGGAGTCAATGTAGAGGTATTTTGCCAACAGGGTTTATTTCATAAGTAATAGACAATTTATTTTTTTGATATATTTTATTTAGTTTCCCTTATAATATGAGTTTAGTCATCTTTTGCCTTTTTGTGGAATAATCCACGCTTTGGTCTGTTTTTGCTTCATGTTTTAAACGAATAGTAGTATATTTATTAATAATCGCCCGAATCAAATGAATTCTATGATTCAGTGTACTTGGTTGGCAAAATGAATGCTGAACCAAAGATGTAAATACCTCCGTGTGAATAAAATGCTCCAAAGTATTTACAGTAATGTAACTGGAACAGTTAGGTACATTACTATAAATACTTTAGACATGAGCGCCGCGCGGGCGCGTCGCCGCCGCCGTGATTCCCCCCGCGCCGCCGCCGCCGATCCTAGGCGCCGCCGCCGGCCACTTACGATGACCAATCGAAAAAAATTACTAAGAGTAAAAAGAATCTAATACCACATTGTTGTAAGGGCTAATAGCCATGGTGTCAGATACGACACATAGAGAAGATTGATGTTTGACAGCCCGCTTTATGGGCTTGGCTTTTTGATCTTGAAGAGAACATGAGCACATTGTAAGAATTTGTACCTCACTTAAAAATATATTTTATAACTCCATTACATGAGTTTCATTCATAAAACATGGTGGCAGCGTGAAAAATGGAAGATCCTTCAATTTTAAGTATCATTCAGCAACAAACAGTGCTTTTGAGGTCGATGCAAGAAGAAATCGCGAGACTCTCACAAAATGCACTTCCGCAGAGCGCTAACGTCAACGTGCCATGGCCAACACCTATTAACACTGAAATAGACCCGCAAGATGCCTATAAAACTTTCGTATCGGCATGGACTAACTATTGTTCAGCAACTCAGATGGATGAGTGGTCGGCAGAACAAGAAATAAGGAAAATCAGCGTGTTGTTCAGCGCCATAGGCGGAGCTTTAAAAAAATATGGGAATTTCGGTCTCACAGACACCGACAAAACTAATAAAACATGCAAGGAAATATTACAGATTATATCTACGAAAATGCTCCCTAAAAAAAAACATAATCTACAACAGATACATCTTCTTAAGTAGAATGCAGCAAAAATACGAAGTGTTTGAGGTTTTCTATGCAGACCTAACAAAGCTGATTGAAGACTGCGACTATACAACTTTCAGAGATGAAATGTTACGGGACAAAATTGTTTTAGGAATAATCGATATGAAAACAAAGAAAGAGCTATTATAAAAAGATAACCTAACTTTATCAGAAGCAGTCAATTTATGCCGTGCAGCAGAGGCTACTGAAAGACACATGAAAGATTTGTCGATACCAGCAACTTCAGAAATAAAGAAAATTGAAGACAAAAATGCAAGTACAAAAAGGAAATGCAAGTTTTGTGCAAATTATCATGTATTTAAGAAAGAAATGTGTCCCGCTTGGGGTAAGCAATGTGAGAACTGTCAAGGAAAAAACCATTTGGAGAAAGCATGTAAGAAAAAGAGACAAGTTAAGGTAGTGATGGATAATAAAACGGAAGAGCAGAATAGCAGCCGTGACTCAGACACTGAATATGTTATAAACAAGATTGTTGAAAAAACTAATAAGAATTTAGCTGAGTGCACACTTGAATACTTGTCTAAGAAAAAATGGAAAACCACAAAATGCTTACTCGATACAGCCGCTGATGAATCACTAATTGGTTACCAGAATGTTACGGACATGTTGGGTGAAAGTTATTTACAGCAAAAAATGCGAACCTCAAAGAAAACTCTTTTTGGTTTTGGAGGAAATAATATAATTGTACATGGGGAAATAGATTTAATTTTAAGGACCAACATATCAGGTCATAAAAAAAACACACCATTACATTTCAAATAGTACAAAATAAACACATCCCACTCTTATCCTGCCAGGCTTGTACCCGCATGGGTCTGGTTAAGTTCTGCAAGGAAGTACAGTGCAATTATTCACAGGAGACACAGACTATTATCAATAAATATAGTTCCGTTTTTGAAGGAAGGGGAAGTTTCTCAGGTGAAGTTGATCTGGAAATTGATGAGACAGTTTCACCAGTAATCCAAAAGGCTCGTCGTGTCCCAGTAGCTCTACGATCAATGCTGAAAGAAGAATTTTCTTATATGCCTCGACCCAATTCCGCTAAATAAAGCTATTAAAAGGCCTAATTATCAATTTACCACAGTTGAAGAAATACTACTACCTGAGCTAGGTAAAGCTAAAATATTCTCTACATTTGATGTCAAAAAAGGATTTTGGCATTTGCAGCTATCTGAAAAAAGTAGCAAATTAACAACATTTTGGACACCATTTGGTAAATACCGATGGAAGGTTCTTCCCTTTGGCATATCTTCAGCTCCTGATCATTTTCAGATAAAAATGAGTGAAATGATTCAGGGATTAAATGGTATTGAAGCTCTAGTAGATGATTTGCTTGTATATGGAGTTGGAGATACAATGACTGAAGCCATTATAGATCATAACAAGAATCTTGAAAAATTATTAAACAGATTACAAGAATATAATTGCAAATTAAATCAAAATAAAACAAAACTTTTACAAACTTCAGTCAAGTATTATGGACATGTGTTCTCAAACAAAGGTCTTCAACCAGATCCATCTAAAATAGAGTCCATTTCAAACATTCCAATACCAAGAAATAAAAAAGAAGTTCAAAGATTTCTGGGTGTAGTTACATACCTTAGCAGATTTATCCCTAACTTAAGTGCTAACTCAACATATCTAAGATACCTAACTCATGATAAAATTGCATGGATGTGGGATAAAAAAGCACAAAAGGAATTTGATACCCTTAAGTTCATGATCTGCGACACAAAAACATTAAAATATTATGATAAAAATCAGCCACTTATTGTAGAATGTGATTCCAGCGAAGGAGCCCTGGGGGTTGCATTGTTTCAACAGAACCAGCCAGTTGCATATGCATCACGATGCCTCACTCCAACTGAAAAGAAGTATGCCCAAATTGAGAAAGAACTTCTGGCAGTTCTTTTTGCCTGTAAAAGGTTTGATCAGCTGATTATTGGTAATGCAAAAACAATTATTAAAACAGATCACAAACCTTTATTAAACATATTTAAAAAACCCCTTCTTCAGGCTCCAAAAAGGCTTCAATCCATGCTTTTGATGCTACAAAGATATAGTCTTGAGTTGCAATTTGTACCTGGAAAAGACAATGTTATGGCAGATGCATTATCTCGATTTTATTTAGAATGTAAGGACATTGACAGATCAAAAGAAATGAAAATATTTAAAATTATTGAAAATATTAATCCTTTGTTAAACTTACCCATATCTAATAACTGCATACAGGAGATAGAAGATGCTACATCAAAAGATTGCAATATTCTGGCTTTAAAAGAGTTTATTCTACATGGATGGCCAAGATATTTGAGAGATGTGCCAGATGCAATCAAACAATATCATAACTATAGAAGTGAGTTAACAACATTTAATGGCCTTGTACTTAAGAATCAAGCTATACTAATACCGGAACATCTAAGAGAAAAAATGTTGTGTAAATTACATAAAGCACATTCAGGTATTGAAAATACATTAAAATTAGCTAGAGATGCTATATTCTGGCCATCAATGTCCAATGACATAAGAGAAATGATTAAAAATTGCACTACTTGTAATAAATATCAACCAAATCAACAAAAATTTACCATGCAAAGTTGCAGAATACCTGAATATCCATTCCAAATAATATCTATGGATGTATTCTTCTTCAACCAAAACGGTAAACAAATAAAATATTTAATAACTGTAGATCATTATTCAGATTTCTTTGAGATTGATGCTCTAAAAGATTTGACCTCCAAACAGGTAATAGAAATTTGTAAGAGAAATTTTTCACGACATGGAATTCCAGAAATGGTTGTCACAGATGGTGGCACTAACTTTGTCAGTCAAGAATTCTCAGAGTTTGCTTGTAAATGGAACTTCACACAAGTGACATCTTCTCCGCATCATCCTCAAGGGAATGGCAAGGCAGAAGCTACAGTGAAGATAGCCAAAAAGTTGTTACTCAAAGCAACTGAAAAAGAAGAAGATATCTGGTTGAGTCTGCTCTGTCTCAGAAATACCCCTAATAAATTGGATTCAAGCCCTGTACAGAGATTGTTTTCCCGTAGAACACGAGGATTCCTACCAACTATTACAAACTTACTGAAACCCAATGTGGTTGAAAATGTTTCTGAAGATATTAAGAGTAGAAAAGAGATGGTTAAATACTCTCATGATAGAAGGGCTAAAAGGGCAACAACTTTAGAAATAGGACAACCTGTATCAGTTCAGATTCACCCATCAACTAGTAAAACTTGGACCCCTGGAATAATTGCAGATGTATTGTCAGATCGGTCCTACTTAGTGAATGTCAATGATGCAACATATAGAAGAGACCTTATACACATTCGTCCATTTTCACCACATTCAACAGACACTTCTGAGACACTAGACACCACAGACATAACACCACAAACCCCTGTGGTTATTGAAAAAGAAAATATAACTGTAGCTAATACTCAAAAGGATAATGATAATAACTTACCACTTCCTTGTACTTCAATTAATTTAGATAATAACCTCCTAGAGGATTCTGAAACCCAAAGCTGTTTGTTAGCTAACAATCCATCAACAAGTTCTCAATCCACTACAAAGACTCCTGTTTGTAAATCACCTAGCCCATTAGCTAGTGACAACAAAAATATTAGACCTAGAAGAGACGTAAAAACTCCAGCATATCTTAAAGACTATGTATGTTAAGCTATGTATACATAATTTAGCTTATTAATTAATTTAGATTATGATTTATGCTGTTTGTTTTGTTCTTGTTAAAAAAGACAGCGTGTTGTAAGGGCTAATAGCCATGGTGTCAGATACGACACATAGAGAAGATTGATGTTTGACAGCCCGCTTTATGGGCTTGGCTTTTTGATCTTGAAGAGAACATGAGCACATTGTAAGAATTTGTACCTCACTTAAAAATATATTTTATAACTCCATTACATGAGTTTCATTCATAAAACACACATTGTATAATATATGCGAAAAAATAATATGGAAATTAAGTAAATTAATCTATCTATCTTTCTATCTATATAAATAAAGAGAGAAGTCCTGACTGACTGACTCATCAACGCCCAGCCCAAACCCTTGGACCTAGAAAGCTGAAATTTTGCACAGAGGTTCCCTTTATAATGTAGACAAGGAATAAGGAAGGATTTTTCGAAATTCAACCCCTAAGGGAGTTAAATAGGGGATGAAAGTTTGTATGGAAAATCGTCATTTTCACGCGGGCGAAGCCGCTGGCAAAAGCTAGTAGTTGAATATTTTTTAAGTAAATTGTAATATTATTAAAATGAATCTTATGAACGACCTGACGTTTTTATTTACGATATCCTTTTAATGTGCTTCCACTTGCCACCACTTCCACTTACCTACTCATTACATTAAGTAGCAATATTAGCCTCCTAAAGTAGCAATCGACTGAAGACACACTGCAACTATTTGCCTTTATTGTTTTATCAGGCACTTTTCCTTGGGATAATTAAAATAATTGCTACATCCTTTATTTAACATATGTGATACAACTAAATTAGATAAATGAAGCAAATATGTAGCAATTATTGACGCAATACATTTCGGGAAACTCTGCATGCTTGGCTTTAAACTAAGAGGCGACCAGCCAACCAAACGTCAGGATGGCTGTACAAAAAAAAAATGTTATTTCTAAATATATATAAAGTAGCAATTATTTATTAAATGTAGCAAATATAAGCAATTATGTAGCAATTTTCTAATCAACTCTCATAGACCAAAGCCACAGGCAACCAGCCATTCTGACACACACGAATGTTTCACAGAAACACATGACGTCAATTTCCCTAGCATTCCGAGACAGTTCATTAATCGCTATCGTTATCTCGTCTACCTTGTTCATAATGCCCGCAATGTTTTGATGAAACAGTATTAGACTTTGTTTAGCATGAGGTACGAAAAAACTGTGTTTTCGATGTTAGGGCCGGTTTTTTAGCGTTTGATTGGCCAGTGGTTTTTGTTTTATTGAAAAAGTATGGGTTTGTTCCTCTTGTCAATGGTATTTCTGGGTTATGCCCGGGTTTTAGTTGGTTCCTAGGTTTGAAATAATCCAGAATAGTACGCTTTTTCCTTTTCTCTGGTATTTGGGATTTGGATGACTGCTTTTCAATGCAAATAATTGGCTGTAATGGGTATTTTACTTTATTAGAAAAAGTCAGAAATCGTTTATAAGTCATAGTATCTATTTCTAAATTTATCTTGGAACTAAGTACACTAGTAAATTCATATATTATGTTTAGAGGAGCATCTCTTTTGCTTATTTGAATAAGTTTACAGTTACTAAAGGTTTTTACAATCAGGTGCATCTGTTTATTAAGCATGTATACATTAAGATATGGGTTGAATAGTACACTTGTTATTACCTTTTGTTTACGAAATATGTACAATATGTTACTTAAAGGAGATGGCTAAATTCAGTTAGGACGACTGAACCAAGCATCTATAAACATGGCACCTAGCAAAATGAGCTGAATATTAGTATTTCATATAAAAAACACTTTCGGAAGTTGATCATATGTTGAAAATCCTGAAAATAAAATCGTTTAGCTCCTGCGTCATCAATACGTATAAAACTGCAAACAAATGTCATTGCTATGAACTTTTACTTAGGCATTTGGATGTATCTGCATTGAAATTGATATAATTGTATTATAGACTAAACGAGCCACCCCGATTTCGCATCGTGGTACTTTAGTAAATATACACAAAGGGGTAATTGCACCTAAAAATGTAATACAACGGCCTTTCTGCAATCCGCGCAAAAATTACTCCCACCCGCGTGTTTACTCTTGTAAAACCTAACGGACTCATCCAAATGAGTAAAATAAAGACGGTTTTCACAGACAATGTTCATAGGTGGTGTTCTGTCTGTGTCGAGTAGCGAGAGGTCCGTAAGTAGGCGAGCGAGGGTCATTGAAAATCCAAAATAAAAAATCCAAACAAAATCCGACATCTGACATTATGACGTTAGACGTTTGATTTTTATAGAGATGGGATTGAAATTCAAGTGTAACAGAATCGATACAATAATAATCTAAAGTTTTTAACATAAAAAATATTGAAAATAAAACAGGAAAAATGTGAATGACTTTATTCTTTTCTGTTATTCTTACCTAAAAATGAAGCCAGAGCGGATAGCGTGTTCTGGTCTCTCGCCCATCCCAGATACCAGATCACTGTCATTACGTGACAGCAACAGCCCAGAGTTCTGTTCCCCATCCCCACATTACAGCTGCAGTAATATGACAGTATGTCATCCAGAGGATTATTTGTAGTTTGGCTTTTATATAAAATACACGTAGTATATTTTTTTACTTAAAAGTTGAGGTCTTCATCCCCCTTAATGAAAGTCACATTTGTTCGATGTTTCTTATATTTTATTAGTTCTAGAATAATTCTAACTGTAGATTACTCACCTCAATAACCCACATAATAGTTAACCCACGATGGTTAACAATTGAGGTAAGTCATCTAGGGCTCTTTGGGGAGTGGCTAGAGAGTAACCACGGCGCCCCTTCCGTCTTACGCAGGTCCTCACCGGACACGAATGTTTCGGGAGGTACTTGTACCGAATCAGGCGGGAGGAACGCGCCCGGATGCTTCCACTGCGAGGATCGACCGGAGGACACGGTGGAGCACACTGTGGAGGTGTGCCCTGCTTGGGCGGAGCCCCGCCGTGTTCTCGTAGTGGCAATCGGCGGCGGCGACCTCTCACGTCCGGTCCTGGTGCAAGCCATGGTCCGGGGCGAGAAGGAATGGGACGCCACCGCCTCCTTCTGCGAAGCAGTTATGCTAGCGAAGGAGGTGACGGAACGTGAGAGGGAGAGAACCTCTCGTCAAAGCCGCCGCGGGAGAAGCTCCAGGCGTCGTTGGCCACGTGATGGCTTCCGGCCACCGTAGACGCGGGCCTGTGGACGGTGAGTAATCGGCTAGCTCGCCGTCCGGCCGTCTTATGACGGCAATAGACCGTGTCGACGGCGCGTTCGTGTTCCACGCGCGCCTCAAAGAGATGTCAGCAAGGAGGGCCCGTAAGGGCCGACGCCCGTCGGGGCTGCGGATTATCGAAAGAGATAACGCGGCCTCGGCACAAGGGCGAAGAAGAAACATGGGTGGTTTTTAGTCAGTAGAAGTCTGACACTCGCTTCCGCTCTGCCCAAGAGCGGGAGGAGTTATTTGATGATTTCCCAGACGCAAAAAAAAAAGGTGAGTCATCTAGAGTTAAGATAGTAAGTAGAGCAGCAGGCAACGAAGTGATGATTATGCCGCCGCAGTCTTTGCGTGGTTATACCTACCGCAGTACATGTATAGCATGATGAATATACTGCAAGTCAAGTCCGCGTTGAGAAGCAAAAGGGTCAAAGCGAGGGTGGAAATTCAAAATATAAAAGCACAACGAACAAATAAGCGGCAAAGCGTTAAAACGACGTCTGACATGACGTGTGATTTTTTTAGAGATGAAATAAAATAATCGAAACGATTAAAAGAAAAAAATAGAAGGAACTAAACAAGACACTGAATTGCACGCCATAGATTTCCCACCAAAAACTCTGATTACCACTTCTTAGTTTCAAGTAAATAAATCGTTTTGATAACTGTTATCAAGAATCGATCGTACTACTTCGATTTAACATTCTGAAAAGCGATATGGACCATCCTTAGCTTGCAGTTGCTATAGCAACTAGCAGCTGTATTACGAGTATTTCACCATTTTATGTCAATGAAAAGAGAGATTTAATTTTTGCTTTTTATTTAGTTCATGCAACTTCTAGGAAATTATTAAACACTAAATAATTAATGTTTGATTGTTTAAATACTACGAGTCAGTGTGGGAATTCTATACTTGCTGGAGGCAGTCATTTAGCCATCTCCTTTGACATATACTTCTAAACATTCTTTTCACATAGACCAAAACACAGTATGACAATGTCCTCGTTTCTCGTTTGTCATTGACTTTGACATATTTTCACATGTTTTAAGTATTTCAGAACTAGAGGCATATGGTTTTATCATTCCAAAAATACCATACTCGTCATTCCATTTATTTTGCCTACTTTCCAGCATTGTTTCAGCAAGATTTTGAGCTTGTTCGTCACCTATTGTGTATATCATATTTTTCACCTTAGTCTCATTCGTCCGTGTCTCATTTCCTCTTTCTTTATTTACGGTTTTGGTCTTCACTGCTGATTGTTCAGATTCATATCCTGCTAGTTTAGGTAAAGGCCAGGTTGTTGGATTCTGTATCAGATATTCACTTATATTGGTGTTAATTTTTGTCATTTCTGTTCGTCTGCTGTCCGCAATTTGTCTAATCAATCGTTGTGGAATATTGGTATTATGAGTTTTTGGTGTTTCTGAATTATTATCAATCACGTTGGAGTGACTCATCTGGGTACGAGATAATCGTATTTTCGCCGTCGTCAGTTTGTTTAGTACTGGTGTTGAGACCATAGTTGCCATCTTGTTTTGAGGTGTAAATGGTGTAAACGCCGGGCTCCTTGTTAGGGATTCTGATGACACTTTTTTTAGCAAATGTACTTTTTAGGGTTCCGTAGTCAACTAGGAACCCTTATAGTTTCGCCATGTCTGTCTGTCCGTCCGTCCGTCCTCGCTAAATCTCTGTGACCGTTAGCACTAGAAAGCTGAAATTTGGTACCAATATGTGTATCAATCACGCCGACAAAGTGGTAAAATAAAAATTGGAAAAAAATGTTTTTAATTTCAACCCTAACGAGTGATATATTGTTGGAAAGGTATTTAAAAATGAATAGGGGTTTACTAAAATCATTTTTTGATAATGTCAATAGTTTCGGAAATAATCGCTCCAAAAGTAAAAAACAATGTGTCCCCCTCTAACTTTTGAACCATAAGTTTAGAAAATATGAAAAAAATCTGAAAAGTAGAACTTTATAAGGACTTTCTAGGAAAATCATTTTGAACTTGGATAGAAACAGTTTTTGTACAAAAAAGACAAAAAGTTGTACAAAATAATTTCTGGACTAAGTTTGTAGTATAATCGTGTATGCAAACATTTTTTTTAACTTCGTTTACATATTTTATTATCCTGAACGTATCTTTTTCAAACAAAAAAAGAATTATTACTACGGAACCCTACACTGAGCGTGGCCCGACACGCTCTTGGCCGGTTTTTTGTTTTTATCCTCTATTTTCTGCTTGAGTGTTGCATTCGTGGTTCAGGTTGGCGATTTCTTCGTGCGCTGTGGCAAGTTCTGATCGAAGCGCTGAGATCTGCAGGTTTAAATGCCGAAAGTCAGCCAGGCTAAAGCCGGCGCTTGCAGGCATACTTTTTGATTATAGGTCCAAAGCTTCCGTATCAGAAACATCGGATAAGGTTGAGCTGAGTAGTGTGCGATCCATTGTCACCGTTGATAGATCGCATTCAGATTTATTTCTTCTGATCGTCTTTCTAAAAGTAACGTTTTCCGTGTCGCTTTATCGTAATTCTCTTTGTTATTGCGGTTGGACCAAAGATCATATATTTTCTGTTCGTCGTCGAAGTTCTCACAGATTATAATTTATAAAGACGTAAACAGATTATACACTATATCGTTGTGTGTTTCGCTAATAGTCATGAACAACGATATTAAACATCTGGCAATAATAATAATTGGATCGTCGGTAAAACAGATTCTGTTTTTTGTTTAATCAGCCGTTGTTGGTAATAGATGGCGTTGTATGTTTTGCGATTCAAATGATAAATAACGATTCTTCAAAAGATAAATACTTTTCCAGATCACTCATGAGACAATAATTTGTCGACCGTAGGTTCAATTGAGGTAAGGGACAAAATACCCAAAATGAGTGGGTTAGGGGCGATTCGTCCCACTATGAAACTCGGACCAGGGACGAGTTGCCCCTTTTAAAAATTGATAGTGATCAACTCGTCCCACATCTCTTTTAATTTCAATCATGTGAAGGGTGGATTAGTATTTTTTTTTGCTGGCCTATATTGTGTCACAATATAGGCCACACCAATTATTTGACACAATATAAAACTTTGCATATATTATATTAAAAAAAAACCTTGGATTGTATGAGTTTCGTGGGCTACCTTAAGGCGGGGTTGCAGTACTTTTTAAGATTTTTGAACCTATAAAAATCGAACTAAATATGAGCTTTTTAGTAAATAAAAATCATTACATATAAATTGAACATACTCTCTAGTAAATCGTAAAGATAGAAACGCGTCTCGGTTCATACAATCCTCAAGAGTGACTATTTGATGAAAAAGGCATTCTTGAGGATTGTATGAACTGAGATGGTTGTATTGGTGATTTTAATCATTATTACCCAGTAAATAGACATTTGTCATTACCGCGAATTACATTTTATTTCACATACGACTTGACACTGACCGGGAAATTGCAAAAAACGTAAGAAAATTCGAATTTCGAGGGCTACCTATTCGCCTTCACCTTAATTATTTAGATTAACGATGCATCACGGTAACTTTGTATGTATTTTTATGCATCCGACCACTTCCTATTATCAATATTCTATTTTTGATTACCTTATGTTTCATATTAAAGAATTGATTTTCTAATTTAAAATAGAAATATAATTATTATCATATGTTTATTTTATTATTTGTTATTATTAGAAATGTACAATGTTGAACATAGACTTTTTTGTTTTTGATGAGGGTGATTATTAAAACTTTGAGTGACTAAATATACTTGTTTTTCTTAAGATGAAAGCATCAGGGTAGCCCGCGAAATATGAACTTAGAGAGTTGTATTGATAATTATTAATACAGATATGTTATGGCCATGAATCATATTCAAATCAATATAATAACGTGAGAAAATTTGTATTTTCCGGGCTACACAGGCGCTTTTAAGGTAGCCCACGAAACTCATACAATTCAAGGTTTTTTTTTAAATATAATATATGCAAAGTTTTATATTGTGTCCCACTGCTGGGCCTCCTGCCTTTGCCCAGCAGTGGGACACAATATAGGCCAGCAAAAAAAAAATACTAATCCACCCTTCACTTGATTGAAATCAAAAGAGATGTGGGACGAGTTGACCACTATCAATTTTTAAAAGGAGCAACTCGTCCCTGGTCCGAGTTTCATAGTGGGACGAATTGCCCCTAACCCAAATCAGTTAAGTATACAGTTTTGTTCAGAATTTTTCGCTCTATCGAATGGTGTATATGAAAAAATTCTAGCTTAAGAAAAATGTCCCTTACCCTAATGATTTTTGGATCCAAATTTCGAATCAGCCCCATAATAACAATGTATCTGAAAAACTATGCAATATAGGAACTTGAAATGATGTAATTATTGCCGCCAATCCACTTGAAATAAGGTAAGGGTCTTCCCAATCAACGAATTACCATTACATGGTCTATTTTTGAAGAAACAATAATAAAACTGGCCTTACACTAATGTCTTTGTTATCTAAAAAAATTAATATCATCCATACTTTAAATGGTATGCACGAGTTTTGACATAGTTGTCCCTTACTTCAATTTGCATTGTCATACTTTAAGCAGTGTCAACGTTACACCAATTTGAATCGAATTATATTTAGGTTCGGTGTCCGTTACACTAATTTGCTGATGAGAAGTCTTCGATCAATAATAGTACTAGATTAAGCATCAGGAACAAAACTAAGTCGCTCAAGTGGCCACGTTTGCACACACGTAAACATCCACATAACATCTTAGAAAAAAGTTCAATATTATTAACAACTTCAGATGATTATAAACCTTAACACTTAAACATAACGTTTAATTATCATTGTAAAGTATATTTACTTAAGCCCTTTCATCGGAGAAAGATTAGAAGCCGAGCATTTTAAATGTCGCTCCAAAGTAAAAAGTCATCAGTACAATAATATTCATTCTAAAATGAAACTTATACTCTAAGCAATACGGTTAAAAGCATTTTGTGTACAATGTCGTGCTTATTCTATTGCGGAACTAGCGTTCCCTGTTCAAGAACATGATACAATAGTTGGTGCGTTGTAGCAAACATTGGCCAAACAATTATAATATTCGCTGATTTAATTATATTTACAGTTTAATTATGTTTAAATATTATGAAAAAGCACATAATGATATTAAATTACCGATAAAAAGATATTCCTTCCAAAACCTTGGTGTTACGGTGCTTATTTACGCAGTTTTTGAACGCATACTGCGGTATTTTGACGTCTTAATGTTGGCTATGATTGGACCATACTAATTTGAAATAAGACCACAAATACGTTTGTGGTCTTATATTTCGGGCCGTTTTTGAAGCGCTTATCGGGAATCTAGTACATTATTGATCGAAGTGAGAAGTATTGAATTGTTTATCCCTGTTACCTTTATTTACACACACTTCTAACTTCATAACACTAGATAGCACGTACTTGCACTATTACCATCCTTTTCTATCTCACAACGTTTTTCTTTGTGCGAAAGAGAGGATGATATCAATGCGAAAGAAGATAAATTACCTGAGCGAACGTGTTTTCATCAGCAACATAACTATTCACGTTCCGAAGAAGGATAAGTGCAACATTTGTGCTAAACATGAAAACAAAAGGAGGCAGAAAAGGACAAGGAAAAGATTAAAGATCACATGGAAGAAAAATATGCTTTTTATGAAAGATTTACTAGTCATCAAAACTATTCTGTAAACAAGGACACTCTATACACCAGTGCCGAAGCCTTCAAAAATGGTAAAAAATGAAAAAAAATTACAGTAGGATTAAACCCAATGGAAAAAGTAGAGAATATAACAAAAATTAAAGGAAAAATAAATTACGGTCGATCTGAGGTCGGGAAGTGGGGGTGGGGGTGTTTTTAAGGGGGGAAAGCGGTTTATCTCGATTTCCGGCAAAACTACAAGTCCTATGGAAAAAATTGTAATGGCAAAGTTGTAGAGAATAAAAAGATCTACAACTTTGATTATACACTTTTTTCACATAACCTCAAAATTTAGGTGAAAAAATAAAAACACCAAGTTTTTGGTTTTTTATTTATATCTTCTTCAAAACAAAATTTTTTTCTACGGAATTTGGTGAAAACTTACCTTATTATGTCCCAAATACACTGTAATTTATTTGATTTAAAATATTTATTTTTTCGGCTTATTTTAACTTAATATCAAAAAAGCACCCTAATTTTCAATCGAAAATTCTGACGTCAAGATATCAGCTTTTTTTTAAAAGTCGGTGGGCGTTGTGTTCCTTATAATCTCTACTTTCTGATGATGTATAAAAAATATACATTGCAATGGTAAATTTTCTCAGAAAATGCAAAATCAGCTGCTGCGAAATAATACCCACACCAAATAATAAGGCCTAGACAAGAAATTATAAGCGTATTTATTGCTGTTTTATGCCTATTTATTGTTATTTTAAGATAATTTATATGTCGTGGAGACCTACGGAAAATTTTGGCCCACCAAAAGGTATTTCACAGAGAAGTGGGGAAGGGGCTAGGAGGGTTTGGCCCTTACTACCTGTTATTTCGTAGCAGCTGATTTTGCTTTTTCTGAGAAAATTTACCATTGCAATGTATATTTTTTATACATCATCAGAAAGTAGAGATTATTAGGAACACAACGCCCACCGACTTTTTAAAAAAAGCTGATATTTTGACGTCAGAATTTTCGATTGAAAATTAGGGTGCTTTTTTGATATTAAGTTAAAATAAGCTGAAAAAATAAATATTTTAAATCAAATAAATTACAGTGTATTTGGGACATAATAAGGTAAGTTTTCACCAAATTTCGTAGAAAAAATTTTTTTTTTGAAAAAGATATAAATTAAAAACCAGAAACTTGGTTTTTTGAATTTTTCACCTAAATTTTGAGGTTATGTGAAAAAAGTGTTGAAATCAAAGTTGTAGATCTTTTTATTCTCTACAACTATGCCATTACAATTTTTTCCATAGGACTTGTAGTTTTGCCGGAAATCGATTTAAACCGCTTTCCCCCCTTAAAACCCCCCCACCCCCACTTCCCAACCTCAGATCGACCGTAATTTATTTTTCCTTTCATTTTGATCATATTCCCCTCCTTTTCTAATGGGTTTCATCCTACTGTAATTTTTTTTGGTTTCAAAAATTATCGACCCTGGTCTATAGTGGCAAGCTTTGGTTTACAAAAGATTTTAAATACGCCTCATGGTGATAATATTTTGTTATTCTATAGCAGAAAATACACTGTGTATTTTACGATTTATGAAAGCTCTACTCAAAACGGGTTTTGCTATGTTTGGGGTGAATGCGACGGGAAACGAGGGTCAAAAGAGATAGGGTCTTGCCTTTTCATGTATCTGAAAGATGTTGATGATAGAGGAATAAGAAAAGTTATCCTGTATTGCGATGCTTGCACTGGACAAAATCGTAATAGGACAATGCTGGCAATATTGCATTATTTTTTGTCAATATCCAAGAATGTCGAAACGATTCAGATTAACTTTTTACTGACCGGTCATAGTTACATGCCAGTTGACAGCATGCACTCTGTTATTGAACGAGAAGTGCGAAAAATTGACTGTTTGGAGAAACACGCAATGGCCTAGTTACATGGAATGTGCTAGAAAGAATCCTCGTCCCTACGTCGTAACCGTTATGGAGCACAAGAATTTCATTGACTGGGACCCCGTTACAGAAAAAACTGTTTCCACAAAAGACGAAGGACTTGCAAGTTACGAAAATTAGAATAGCTACGTTAAAGAAAAAATACCTTAAAACCATTTGGACTAAACACTCTATGAAGGAGGAAGCGGTTGTTTATGTCATCAAAATAAATGGGGAAATGGCAGCCAAAAAGATATGGGAGTAATCCAGAACATAAAACGAAAAGTGGGAAGGGAAAAGGGACGGGAAAGGGTAAGGTTAAGGGTAACTAGCAGACTCGCCTGATATATTAATTAACAGTGGACAATAATTGCATAGAACTAAGACCTTTGTATAACACCAGGCTACCAATATCGTTCGCAAAATACAAAGATTTAAAAAAATTGTGTGTGAATGCTATGATGCCCAGTAGATTTAATCAAGATTATTTGAATCTACCATATTGCGCTAAAGTGATCTTCTTCTTCTTCTTCAATTTGAATCAAACGGACGAAGAAGATAATGTTGATGAAAAAAACGTTGTAGTGGGTCAGTTAAAATATCCATAGAACAATGCGACTATCGTTTATTTTATAAGAGTTTTACACATTAACACATTGCAAGCATTCAGTTCTAAGTAATAACTGTGACAGGTAACGATTTTAAACACAAAGTGACCGTATGCGACAGCGGTGCGGGCCGGACTACTCATGTACTGTAGAGATGAGCGCGCGCTTCGGCGGCGTGGCGCGGGAAAAACGTTCCGTTATTACGCTCGCCTTAGAAAACGCACCAACCTAGTCTATGCCTTCCTACAACGTTTAATTCTGAAACATTTATTGATCTCAATTTTATTAATATTTTTTTTAATGATTAAACATTGATCTCATGTTGAAGGCTGATTAAGCGGTAAAGCGGTAGTAAGTAAAATTGATTATTTTAATTTGATTAACAATGCCTTCGATGCTCTATTAGGATTATTTGCAGCTACTTTTTTATTTGAATAAAAATTCAAATTATAGGTAAAATTGTTACCATTTCTTTTAATAATTTGATTACAATAAACATATTAAATGAAATATAAATTGTTTTATTAAATCTATACAAATTAGCTATCACAATGTACGTGATCTTATAATACGTCTTAAAGAGAAGTACAAATACCGTACTCGTTTTAGAAAGTATAAAAATCCATTAGACCACGAATACTTTGAGAGATTGAGAGATAATTGCAATGCTATAAGCTCAGCATGCTACAAGAAATATATTTCCAGTATAGAAGACAGTATTACCCAAAACCAAAAAATATTTTGGTCCTTCATTAAAAGCAAAAGGAAAGGCAGTAGTACATACCCCGCACAGATGTCTCACAACAATAAAATCGCGTCAAGCGGACAGGATATCTGTAATTTGTTTGGAGAGAATTTTGCAAGTACCTTTACGGCCCCTACAGATGACAATAATCCTAGTCTAGCAACCCCTGCCTTTTCTCCCTCTTCCGTAGCAATGTGCAACTTACAATTTGATTACGACGAAATATATCGGGAATTAATTAGACTAGACGAAACCAAGGGCGCGGGTAGTGATGGCATTCCCCCTTTGTTTATAAAACGATGCGCTAAAGCCTTAGTATTACCCCTACAAACCATTTTCAATAGATCTCTACGTGATAGTATTTTTCCAAACACCTGGAAAGAAGCACTTGTAATTCCTATATTTAAATCCGGCAAAAAGCATTTAGTTACTAATTATAGACCGATATCAATACTAGTTACTTTCGGAAAAGTGTTCGAAAAACTTGTTAGCAAGCATCTGATGTGGTACCTTAAACAACACATCACTGAGTATCAACATGGTTTCGTCAAGTCTAGATCTACCAGCACCAATCTATTGTGCTTTACATCGGCTCTGTCTAAGTGTCTTGACAATCGCATCCCAGTGGACGCTATTTACACAGACTTCAGTAAAGCATTTGATAAAGTGGATCATTGTCTTCTTATTAATAAATTGGCTCAAAGTGGTCAATGGACATTTTTCTGACAGCTATACAGCAACCTCCGGAATTCCGCAAGGATCACATTTGGGACCTATTCTTTTTAACGTATTCGTTAATGATATTACTGAGTGCTTCAAACACTCTCGTTTTTATTTGTTTGCTGATGACTTAAAAATAATGAAGCCAATTCAGAGTGATCTAGACTCCATAATGCTGCAAGATGACATCAATAGACTCGCAAACTGGTGTACACAAAACAACATGCATTTAAACATCAGTAAGTGTCACTACATCCAGTTCGCACGGAACAAAAAGGTGTTAGAGAACAAATACTATATAGATGGGGTTGAACTGCAGAAACTGAGTAGTATTCGCGACCTTGGAGTTCAACTCGACCAGGCACTGAGGTTCGATGTGCACATCTTAAATATTGTCTCTTGGTCATTTATGGTGCTGGGATTCGTTTTACGAAACAGTAAACAATTTAAAAACCCATCTACAAAAATAAGGCTCTTCAACACTCTTGTCCGTCCGATATTAGAGTATAGTTCAGTGGTATGGAATCCGCACTACGATGTTTATATCAAGCGTTTAGAGAGTGTCCAAAAGCGGTTCCTTTACCATCTGTGCTACGGAGATCACTTAGCTAAACAATTGACTAGCTATTCCGACAGGTTGAAACATTACCACTTGGATACACTAGCCAGTCGAAGGAAGAAACTGGACCTCACTATTCTTCACAAAATAGTTAATGGAACGATTGACTGCAGTGAACTTTTGAGTTCACTAGCGTTTCAAATTCCTACTCGGACTCCCAGGCATAATAAATATGACTTATTTTACATTCCTGGGTCAAAAACCAACCGGGGTCATTTCGCCGCTGTGCCAAGACTTTGTAGACAGTATAACATGTTATCTAAAACAACCAAATTTGACATCTGTGAATCTCTCGCTAATTATAAGAAATGTCTTGAAGATGTATCCAATTGTTAATTATAAGTTTTTAAACTGACATGGTCACTGACACTACTATTAATATCATAAACGGGATATTTAAAAAAAAACACACAAAAAACTCAAACTAAACTAACTAACTTAACTTTTTTAAAATCAAACATGGTAAATATCCCGTTTATGATATTAATAGCAATTGTTAATTGTTAATTTATTGTTTTTTTTTTTTTTTTTCATTCTTAATTTTAATTTTAATTTAAAGTTTATTTATCTAATTCTAAATAATGTCACCAATTGTGATTATTTGTGATTTTTTTAATTTAATTTATTTGTATTTTGACTGTAATGTATAATATTAATTTTAAATTCTATTAATTTTAATTTTAAATTCTCTTCTTACACTTTAACTTCTGACATTATTATTTTAATTTTTGACCTTAATTTTTGAATGCTTTTTACCGATTTTTAATTTTAATCATGTTTTTTTTTTTTCTGAATTTTATTATTATTTCGTAGCTGGTCTGTAGCTTTGTACTTATAAAATTCAGTTGTGCATGCTGTGGTCTCCTGTAAGTGAAGGAGTACACTTACGCGATACTTTTGTCGTCCACTAAACATAACATGAGCTGTGTATATTCTTTGTTGGAGATCCTAAATAAATAAATAATAAAAATAAATAAATAACATTTCATTTCATTGTACTATGTAAGCAACACACAAAAAACAGACACACGGTTCTAATTAATACATTTTCATGTCTCTTAAATGATTTCTTGTAACAATAATAACGATTTCCAAATTTATGATATCCGTACTCAGACCAACAAAAAAAGGAAGACGGCGCGCCACGAACATCAAAAGTGAAGTCAACTTTTTATCTATGTGTGTAGACAATGTCTCGTGAAGTCGTGACGTTCTAGGAGAAATGCGTGTGGTTTTAGTGTAGGTGTGTGCGTGAGCTTGTATGTTTACTAGCTATAGGCGCGTGGTTTTGTGACTTCACTGTTGGTGTTCGCGGCGCACCGTCTTTCTTTTTTTCTTGGTCTGAGTATCCGTACGTCAAAAGTGTGTACTTCATTTTATGTCAAAAATCTCTTTACACTGTATTTTTTTCATAATTTTTTTCAACAAGTGCTTTACACTATTTTTTCATTAATAAATTGAATCCAACGCAGAGGTCAATTTAATGTAAAAAATAAATAAATAAAAATAAAATAAAAATGTTTATTGCTTCATCTTAAATAACTTATGCTAGTTACAATTGGGAGAATCCAATTAAGCAAATAGTATGCTTGTTTTAGGATGCTCCGCCCTTCCCCAGGTTTTGTAATTGTTATTTAAAATTTGAAGTTATACAAATAAAAATTAAAAAGGTAAGGAATAGAACGGTATTTTTTTTAATGAAAATAACTAACGCGCTATGATGTGTGTTATGTGTGTAAGCGAGTGTATATGTGAGTAGTGTGTGTGTGTAGTAGTGGTGAGAGTTAGTGTGTGAGTCAGGGATTGAGATTGGGGGATGCACCCGCACCTTATAATTACAGTTAGAGTTACTCAAAGTATAATTTATATTACAGTCTCATTGATTGCACCATATTTTCCACTTCGTCATAGGTTTTTGACTTAATCCATTTAGACAAAGTGTTTTTGCATTTGCGGTAAGTTAGTGGGTATATGTCAAGTTCTTTATTAAGAAGATTGTATAAATTGGATGATTGCCTAGGGTATTGTCTTTTTGCGAATATAGACTTTACTGATACATTAGGAGCAACCGTGTCTTTCCTTCTGCCTTTGGTCTTCTGTGGGTTGAACGATAGAGTTTTATGCTTTGTCAGAATTATATTAATTATGTAAAGCTTTCTAACGGATAGGACATCTGAAATATGGTAAAGGTTCTCGGTTGAAAAGCGGAAGGGTTTAAAAAGCATGACTTAGTAGGGATCTCTGAGCCCTCTCGAGATCTAGAAATTTGATTTTAGTGGCGCCTCCCCAGACGCTTCGTAACGGTAGACAGTTCAAATCGTTGATTCCACTATTGCCCACTAGGTTTTATTTTTGATAAATGTTCTTCGTTTTTAAGCACTTTAGTTTAAATTTAAAGTTATTACTAGTTATTCCTCACGATACCTGTTACTGCTTGATGATAATGACTATTTAAAGAAGAAAATAACAGTAAATTGGTGTTTAAAAGTCGTTTAAGTCATCTTGATCACAGCACGAATAACTTTTGTCACAGGGTTATTTAGTCTCAGATAACGTTTCTGCACAATCTTTCCTTCACTATAGTTGTTTTAATTGTTCACAATATACTTTCACTACACAGCTTCTATTTTTAAAAAAAAAATTAGAAAATCATTGACAGGAGCCAATGTTTACTCTATAAGCGCCCTCTAGCGTGATCGGACCATACAGCCTGGTCTTTCGTGAATTGTTATAATTGAAAATAATGTTACAACCTATACCTAATTCTCAATGAAGTAGGTGTATCTTGGCGGTCCTGAAGCTGATTGGCTTGGTGATGTCTTTTAAGAATGAAATCTGTGCATATGATTTTTGTGTCTCTCCTTTTTTTTGTTTTATTCCAGCACCTGACACATTTGCGCCTTTTAAGACACCCATTCTCATTTCTTTCTAATTCTTTGGGCAGGTGTCTTACTCTATGAGGCTCTACTGTGTCAGCTACAGGGGGAAGAAGCTCAAGCAGTACTTTTTCCCTATATGTCTCTAAGGAAAGAGTACTGCTTGTGCTTTTTTTAAACAAAAAAAAGGAGTTGAGCAACATCATCTGCAGAATGTGTATGCCGATTTTCTTATACCACCTCATGGATTTGTGCTCACTCGGGTAGTAGGCTAACATTTGGTCGTGCCGATCAACACCTTTCATATATTTGTTGTATTGTATGACCATGTTTGGTTTGTTGACCACACGACCACGCCTATTTTCCACTGGCATCAAGTGGGATGAATGCTCAGTGGAAATAGTGAGCACATCTCTCTTGTCTTTCCATTTACCGACACAAACACCTTTTCCGTTATACCTAAAAATATTGCCCCCTTTTAAAAGTTTCTTCAACACCACAGTCCTTGGGTTGTTGCGCCTTTTGGCCAGCAAGGTTCCTGTGACGTAGGTTTTTTTTGTAAGCAAAATTTCGGCTAACTGGACACTGTTATAAAACTTATCCATGTAGATGGCATGACCGCTATTCAAATAATCTTTAAGAAGCGTCATGACCACCTTATTTACGTGCCCAGTACCACCTACTTCTACGTCTGAGGAACCTTTGTACATGTGGATCCGATGGACAAGTCCTCTCGGATCGGCCAAAATATACAACTTTATGCCGTATTTGTGTCTCTTATTTTTAATATATTGACGAAACATGACACGCCCCCTGAAACCCACCATAGATTCGTCTATACTCAATTCCCTTTCAGGATAAGTTAAATTTTTCATAATATCATTAAAATATTGAATAAGGGAATCGATTTTAGAGAATCCAATGGCGGTTTCGTCTGTGGTGTTGAAATACAGGCATCTTAAAATTAACAAAAACCTATCCCTCGACATGTAACGGTTGATATTAAATTTAACATACGTATTCCTACGCCAATAGTCAGCTATTTTACTGAGCCTAGCGGTACCCATGAAGAACAAGATGCCCAAAAAAGTCCAAAGCTCGGTGACATTTGTATTTTTCCACTTAGTAAGTCTACTGTTTGGCTTAAGTGGCCTGGACTGTAGGGTTCGGGCATGCATGTTGGTCATTTCCGCTAGGCTCGTCATAAATTGCTCCTGGAACACGGCTTTAAAAAAATTGAAGGGCCCTTTGCTTTCTGCATCCGCGATTTTCACCTCTGGGGTTCCAGTAAATGGAAAAATATTTGAGACTCCTGTCTCTTCGCTCCACTCTTCATCCGGAGACAAGTTCACAGAAGTAACTGTTGAGCTATAAAGGAGAAAAATACATACTTAAAAAAACCGTTCCGAGCTTGAAAAAAACACTACAATAAGATTTCGATCATATAATTACATGCTTAATTCTTTGGTTTATAATATACCTGTCTGACGCATTGGAGGTGACGCTTTCGCTATCCGAAGCATTGGACTCGTCGGTAACATCCTCTCCGAAGATCTCCCTCATATCACGTCTGATCTCTTCATAGTTACGTGCCATCTAAAAGCAATGTTTAATCTTACATTTTGTGCCGCATAATCAAAACGATAAGTAAAATAAGAGCTGGATATGGGTCGATCAAGAAGATGCTTTTGTAGAAATATCATGCTTATGTAAGTCAGCCGGTCGCAAAACTACTGGACCAATTTAAATGAAATTTGGTTCACAGATAGTCTACAGTCTGAGAAAACACATAGGTTACTTTTTAATGCGAAAAAAGAGGTGAAACGGATTATAAAAGATTACTTTTGGTCGCGATAACCGACATCCACACGGGTGAAGCCGCGGGCATCAGCTAGTAAATAAATAAAAATATTTCACAGAGTTTTTCGTGGGAGAATGAAAAAAATCTATATGTACATCGAAATGTAGAAACCTTTAATAGGGTAGATGACTACCTACTGTTAAAAAATTAAGAAAATGTTATGTTATTTCAAAGAACTAACAGAAATAACGCAATTTGTAAAAAAAAGTAATAAAATTCATCAAAAAATTGAGTAGCTACACGCTTTAGAAGTTTTGTGGGGGCACTTTCTATCCTTGTTGCGCGAAACCATTTATGGTAGTATTAAAATATGACGTCACTCTTTCGTAGCGCTGTCTTTGTCTAGCAAGTCATTTAAAATCGGTTAAAATTAAGCCGTTTTTTTTACGCCCGTATAAATAGGGTGTGGCTATTATTTATTTACTAGTGATCACGAATGAGTACATAAAAAGATAGGCAACAGTAAAAAAAAGCAGTGTAGTATTTAAAAAAATGGCTTAGTTTTAACCGATTTTAAATGACTTGCTAGGCAAGGACAGCGCTACAAAAAAGTGACGTCATATTTTCATACCAGCATCGTTACGTATTATGAATGGTTTCGCGCGACAAGGGTAGAAATGTATTGAAACGTGTATTTCTACAGATAGTTATACTTGCTATTTATCTATATCTATAAAAGCGAAAGGTCACTCACTCACTGATTCATCACGAAATCTCGAAAACCGCTGGACGTACAAAGATGATTTTTGGCAGGGAGGTAGTTTATGGTTAGTAGGCGTCCGCTAAGAACGGATTTTGCGACAGGGCCGGATTAGGGTGGTCTAAGGGCCCTCGCAAGTTTGTATGAAACTCCTTCATTTTTCGTGCTATAATCTTGATTTTTGGCAGAGACGTAGTTAATAGGCAGTAGACGTCTGCTTAGAACCGATTTTGTGACAGGGCTGGATTAGGGAGGTCTAAGGGCTCTCGCCAGTTTGTATGAAAGTCCTTAATTTTTTGAGCTATAAACTTGATTTTTGAGACGGACGTAGTTTATAGTTAGTAGACGTCTGGTAAGAACAGATTTTGCGCCAGGGCCGGATTAGGGTGGTCTAAGGGCCCTCGCAAGTTTGTATGAAACTCCTTCATTTTTTGTGTTATAATCTAGATTTTTGGCAGAGACGTAGTTTATAGTCAGTGGGCGTCTGCTATGAATTAATTTTGCGACGGGGCCGGATTAGGGTGGTCTAAGGGCCCTCACAAGTTTGTACGAAAGTCTTTAATTTTTCGTGCTACAATCTTGATTTTTGGCAGAGACGTAGTTTATAGTCAGTAGGCATCCGCTATAAATTAGTTTTGCGACAGGGCCGGATTAGGGTGGTCTAAGGGCCCTCGCAAGTTTGTATGAAAGTCCTTCATTTTTTGTGCTACAATCTTGATTTTTGGCAGAGACGTAGTTTATAGTCAGTAGGCATCCGCTATAAATTAGTTTTGCGACAGGGCCGGATTAGGGTGGTCTAAGGGCCCTCGCAAGTTTGTATGAAAGTCCTTCATTTTTTGTGCTACAATCTTGATTTTTGGCAGAGACGTAGTTTATAGGCAGTAGACGTCTGCTTAGAACCGATTTTGTGACAAGGCCGGATTAGGGAGGTCTAAGGGCACTCGCCAGTTTGTATGAAAGTCTTTCATTTTTTGTGCCACAATCTTCATTTTTGGCAGGGACGTAGTTTAAAGTTAGTAGACGTCTGCTTAGAACCGATTTTGAGACAGGGCCGGATTAGGGAGGTCTAAGGGTTCTCGCCAGTTTGTATGAAAGTCCTTCATTTTTTGAGCTACAAACTTGATTTTTGAGACGGACGTAGTTTATAGTTAGTAGACGTCTGGTAAGAACAGATTTTGTGACAGGGCCGGATTAGGAAGGTCTAAGGGTTCTTGCAAGTTCGTAAGAAAATCCTTAATTGTTTGTGCTACAAACTTGATTTTTGGCAGGCACGTAGTTTATAGTTAGTAGAACTCTGCTAAGTACAGGTTTTGTGGCAGGGCCGGATTAGAGAGGTTTAAGGGCGGCTCGCAAGTTTGTTTAAAAGTCCATCATTTTGTGTGCTACTAACTTGAATTTTGGCAGGGACGTAGTAGGTGAGTAGAAGTTTACTAAGAACCGATTTTGCGAAAGGGCCGGACTAGGGAGGTATAAGGGCTCACGCGAGTTTGTATGACAGTCCTTCCTTTTTTGTAGTACAATTTTGGCAGGAAGGTACTTTATAGTTAGTTAACGTTGACTAAGAACAGATTTAGCGAGTTTAGCAACATGGCCAGAATAAGGAGGTCTGAGGGCTTCCACATGTTTTTAAAAATGTAGGTACTGTTTTTTTTTTTGTACTAACAACCTGAAATTTAACAAGTCTAGAGCTTAGGAGTAGGAGATCTAAGCTAAGAATTTTGTAAGGAAGACCTGGACTAAGGGCTCCCGTAAGTCCATAATGAAATCCTTGGCTTTTTGGGGTCTGTCTCCACCGATCCCGGGATCCGATTTGACGTAACACGGATCCCGGCGATTTGTCTCCACGGATCCCAGGATCCGTTTCTACAAAAAAAAAAATTAAATTTTTTGTCCACGGATCCCGGGATCGGTGGAGACAGACCCGCTTTTTGTACCTGAAAATTGGCAGAGATAGAATATAGTTAAGACATTTCAGGTAGGAATAGATTTTACGACAGGGCTGGTTTAAGGGAATATAATCGCTTCGATTGGCATTTGGCATTCGATTTGACATAGTACCATCCACAGGCAGTCCAGACAAGAGAGTAAAAATTTCTACGCGAACGAAGTCGCGGGCTACTGCTAGTATATATATATAATACTAGTGGACGTCACGCAGTTTCACCCGCGTAGTTTCTATTCCCGTGGGAATACAGGGATAAAAACTAGCCTATGTCACCCGGGGATATTGTAGCTTCTCAACGGTGAAAGATTTTTTTAAATCGGTCCAGTAGTTTTTAAGTTTATTCATTACAAACATACACACACACACACACACAAAAATACAAATCTTTTCTCTTTATAATATTAGCGTAGATGTAGATATACAGCTGATCAAAAAATATATGCTTATGTAGAAAATGTTAAAAGAAATAAATAGGTATCTATTGACGGCACTTTTTCGTGGGTGAATGATAAAATTCAATAGGTACATAGAAATGTGAAAACATATTATATGTCGCAGTTTCAACACCGAGGCACAATATTTAGAGTTGACAATTTAGAATAACGCCATCTATCAACGTTTGTCGGAAAACTCGGAAACGTCAAGCAGTGAGCTTGGGTGAGGTCGATACAGAGCGTGGCAGGTCTGGTTTGACAGCTGTCAGTTGTCATATGTCAAATGTCAGTTGTGATATGTCAGACGTCAGTGGTCAGTGGTCGGTTGACGTTGACATTAGACGCATTTGATTTGAGGGACGGGACTTTTTGGTGAGACACGAGCGCGAACGGTCGTTCTGCCCGCCTGTATCGAACTTACCGCGTTTCCGTACTTTAATCCGTTTCCATCGGCTTGATCGTTTGAGATTTTGTTAATTTGTTATCGGAAGTAAATAAATAGGCGGTTGTAACCAGTGTTGAGACTATTATTTCGTACCTCTGCCATGCTGAACTTGGACTCTGACAATGATGAACCCGAAATAGTTGTGCTACCTTCGTCATCAGAAGTGGTATGTAACTCTAACGCCTACATAGTGTAAGTGATAGTGCTATGCCGGAAAAGTGTAAAGACAATGCGCGTGCGTCTGAAAGTGACATAGAAACGGAAATGTGGTGTTTTCTGTTCGATCAGGTAAACAAAAACTTTATGACTATTGTGCAAGCAATGAAATCACCTTTTGCGGGTACGGATATTCGCCTACCGCATTTTGACCCTGAAAAACGGAATATTGTCCCGCGGGCTTGGTTGGCAACAGCCGACATGTGTGTTATCGATCTGAATAGTCAAGGTGCATCGTTGATGATTGCTTTGAACCGCGCACTCATGGGAGAAACGGGACGGACGGGAGTCACACATTCACTGTAGGTGCGTCGTAAGTCGGCACCTCCGTCGCTGGTCGTCCTCCGCTGGGCCTCCTCCGGGTAACCGTTGGTCTCACCTGGTGGGGATGGACCGCCGGGGTGCTGTGAAGACAGCAGCGCCGTGAAACCGGCGCTGTGGCGTGCCTACAGGGTACGCAGCGAATTCCACGAGACTCATGGGAGAAGTTTCGTCATGGCGGTCGTCCATATCTTGTCCTGGGATGAAATGGAGCGATTTTAAGGAGCTGTTTATAGTCTGGAGCGCCCCGTATGGTGATGACGATCGCGAAGACCCTGATGCGACATCAGAACCGGGATTCACTCGAGCTGAAGAAAATACGAAGAATGGTGCGATGACGTCACGGTGCGCTGAGAATTTACTTCGGCAGCGGCGCCGGCGGCGCGGTGGCGGGACGCGGCTTGGCGGCGCTTGGTTGGCAGCGCGGCGGCGCGGCAGGCTGACCAAGCAGTGCCTGCAGCCTGCAGCAGAGGCAAATAGCGAGCAACGTGTTGAAGTTTGCTATGTGAGCAATCCCAGCGGTGTGCTGATGAATATCTGGTGAGTCGTATCCATTTTACTATGATTCTGGTGCCGAATGCTCTCTGATCAAAAATAATGTTTCGTCACAGTTCAGTGGCAAGCGTGTAAACATTGTAAATTGACCCGGGATGGGTCATGATAGTCCGTACCTTAAAATTATTTTCGGAGGTTATGATTTACGATTAAAAATTTTGTTTTATGTTGTACCAGATAGTTGTTTTAAAAATGATATTTTAATTGGCCTTGAGATTTTACAACAAAGATTAAACGTTCGTATGAGGTGTGATAGTGTTCTTTGTGTCTTGAAAAGATCGTTAGGTTATGTGATGTTACAAATAAGCTCAAGAATGCTTCTAATATTCAAATTGATTTCAATACAGTTGATACAGATGTTCCGTTAGAATTTCGTTCCCAATTAATTAATCTATTGACAGCATATTCATCTTTGTTTACTAGTGATTTCTAGATCCCATATTACAACAAGACTAGTTGAATACTAAGTGGTCAACTTAACATTTAAAGTACCTAGCATAGTAAGAGTTTTCTTATAACCTGTAACGTTGTAGGAAAAATAAAGTAACATGTTGAACAACCCTACTTTAAGAATTATTTTGATAAAGGCTCGAAATGATTATCTTGATGGTGTTGTGCATGTAACCGGATGGAGGTTACATGTGGAGGTGACCGGATAGAGGTTGCCTGCTGTGTATGTAACCGGATGGAGGTTACATGTGTAGGTGACTGGATAGAGGTTGCCTGTTGTGTTAGTAACCGGATAGAGGTTACGTGTTGAAGACCGGATGGAGGTCGATTGGTTTGATGCTTTAACCGGATGGAGGTTATAAGTGTGATGATGAAGACCGGATGGAGGTCGATTGTTTTGAT
Organism: Diarsia dahlii; assembly: GCA_949775195.1. Classification (NCBI taxonomy): domain Eukaryota; kingdom Metazoa; phylum Arthropoda; class Insecta; order Lepidoptera; family Noctuidae; genus Diarsia; species Diarsia dahlii. The sequence goes on along the minus strand of OX459197.1, from coordinate 19,358,905 downwards.
GCTTATGGCCGGATGGAGGCTATAAGTGTGATGATGAAGACCGGATAGAGGTCAGAGTATGAGCACTGCAATATTTTAATGAGTTTCCTATTATTTGAATGAGTATGGGTGTTGTTCGACATGTCAGCTTTAAACGAAAGAGTTTGTTATGATTTTCATTAGAACCTGTAATGATTTTGATCAGAATACCTTGTATTCCCCACCCACTTGGGCCAGGAATGGCCGAACGACTGGTATTGGGCAGACTTCTGTAAGGTCAACTGTACAAATTTTGACTTCTGTTGAGACCGATGGAATTGTTTTAAAAATTCTATTTCACGTTTTACCCGACAATTATTTGCGATTAGTTTCGGTTCATAATGTCATCAAATGAGATACGATTTGAGAAAATACGGTCAATTGCGACATGTGACGCAATTGCTGACTGTAAATTTGACTTTGACACGATAGACACTGACAAAACGAGATCGGGTGATGATGAAGGGGTCAGACCTTAAGTGAGAGGTAAAAGATGCAAATGTAGTATGCAAGTGACTCGGATTGCATACATTGCAATGCTGTTCGTTGCTGCACGCGTGTAAGTGTTTATTTGAGGGCTGTGACCAACGTCTATCATGGCAATGTAGCTAAAGGTGCTAAATAAAGGCAATGTGTTGAGTTGATGTTGGGTACCGGATGGAGGTCCCATGGTTGCCGGATGGAGGCAATGAGATGTGTTGAGGTTGGGTACCGAATGGAGGTCCCATGGTTGCCTGTTGGAAGCTGTGTGTGTTGTATGGTACCGAGCAGAGCATTGCATACTGGATTTGATCGGATACTAGATTTGGTCGAAAGTTGATGATTCTTGAAGAATGTTGATTTCAATGATGAGATTTTCTTTATGAGATTTGATGAGATTATGGATCAGAACAAAACACTGACAGCTGTCAGTTGTCATATGTCAAATGTCAGTTGTGATATGTCAGACGTCAGTGGTCAGTGGTCGGTTGACGTTGACATTAGACGCATTTGATTTGAGGGACGGGACTTTTTGGTGAGACACGAGCGCGAACGGTCGTTCTGCCCGCCTGTATCGAACTTACCGCGTTTCCGTACTTTAATCCGTTTCCATCGGCTTGATCGTTTGAGATTTTGTTAATTTGTTATCGGAAGTAAATAAATAGGCGGTTGTAACCAGTGTTGAGACTATTATTTCGTACCTCTGCCATGCTGAACTTGGACTCTGACAATGATGAACCCGAAATAGTTGTGCTACCTTCGTCATATATTATATTTGCTGAACTAGGTCCTCAATTTGTCAAAATATTACCACAAATTGGCGTCATCTACATACATATTCGAAATGTATATAACATATTTTTGAACTGTAGATCAATTAAATTAAGTGTAAGATAGATATAAAAAAAAAATAGATAGCATAAGAATAATTGTTGGTAGGTACTTACCATGTAAAGACTGAAAGATCACCAAGGTTCACCACACTTCACACACAAAGTTCTTGATGACCACGGAGTTCAGTACGATACACCAAATAATCACAAGGTATTTCCAAGTCCAAATACACAAGCCAAGGTAATCACGAGGTATTATCAGAGTCCAGTATCACAAGCCAAAGTAATCACAGGGAAAATCAGAGGTCCAGAAAGAAAGCAACGGTCAAAATATAAAAGGTACGAGAGATATCAAAGGGAGAGCGCGTAGAGTACGTCTGTTCACCACGAAAGCAAAACAGAAGTGACCATTTCAGCCCAAGGACGTCGAAAGATGGACATTTGACTCCCCAAGTATCGCCGCATTGTCGGCATAGATTAGTACAAATACAAAAGACCTTTTTCAAACATAAGACCTTTTTTAAACAAAAGGGTTCCGGCAGTTTCGCTTACAAAAGATTACTGAAAACAATCGGCGGCATAGATGAGTAGTCCGAAAAATAAAAAAGACCTTTTAAACAAAAGGGTGCCGGCAGTTTCGCTTACAAAAGATTACTGATAACAATCGGCGGCATAGATGAGTAGTCCGAAAAATAAAAAAGACCTTTTAAACAATAGGGTGCCGGCAGTTTTGCTTACAAAAGATTACTGATAACAATTAGTAGTCCAATCAATATAAAACACATTTGAAACATGAGGAATCCACCGCACCCGGAACCCTTTTGTTTAAAATGCCTATTATATCACCCGCTGCGTCGCAGTTTATATTACCGATCTAACAAAAGGTTTGTTGTAGAAGATTTGAGTAATAAGACTACAAAATAATACACTATTCAACTACTGAAACTAATTTATCCATACATTTAGTGGGCATTAACAATCATATTATCAAAAAGTAATTATGTATACACATAATTACTTTTTGATAATATGATTGATAATAATGTTACCATACGGTAACATTATTTTATTTTGTCATTCATTCAATCGTTCAAAATTGTCAGTTACTTTTTATTCTGCACAACCTGCCGCGTGAGAAGGAGTAAAGTAATAGTGTTCTGTGCGCGTGAGTGCCGGCAAATACATAATTATCCTGTCGTCTTTTCTTTGTGAAACATGGGCTTCTGGAACCGCCTAATGCGCCGCGTCGTTTGTTGTGGGAGCAGTGCCAGCGACGAGTAAGTAGCAACATCTAAATGTTTCATACAAGCAAAAATAATACCTACCTACCTAGTTTTTCCGAAAGCACTATTAGTTTTCGTTTAATATTAAATTACGAGAAATTCGGATTTCAGTGCCTACTAATGTTTTTTTTATTATTTTAGACCTGATCATCAAAGGCTGCAGAGGGAGAGCGACGCGGCGCAAGTGCTGGAGTTGTTGGTGGAGGCGGCCGTAGAGGTATATAATAATAATAATGCACTTCACATTTTGGTCAGTGGCCATCTTAGGGGCTCGAAACGCTACGCTTATGTACCTACCTAAACAGAAGAAACATGATTTTATTATTTGTTTTATTTCAGGAGTGGGAGGACTACCAACTCTGTCAAGAGTTCCTTGTGCGGGTAAGGGAGATGGAGCAATACATGATGTGAGTACATACTTGGTCTCTTTATATCTAAGAAAGTGTTTTTAATGTTAACAAAAACTTCAAGAGTTTTAATGATAAGAAGAGATTTCCATATCATAAATATAAGCAAGTCCTTTCATAATAACAGTATCTGCTATTAAAATAAGTTACCACAAAATTTAGCAACGGAAAGTCAAAACTCAACTCGTCAAATGCATGTTGGTACTTATAATAATAAATATGGTGAAATCATTTGATTTGATTGACTGCACATGAAGGATTTACCAAGAACATTCAAGAATATTTATTTCATTTTGGATTTCTATGTAGGTTTAGCTGAAGTTGTATATTTATAATCTACAAATCATCATTTCCTTGTTGTAGTGCCCGGCCTCCCACTGCAGCTCGACCGCCTGAACCACCAATCTCCTGCTACTTGGAGTGGTTCCAGGAGCGCCAGAGTTATTTTAACCCCTGGTGGATGCAGCGACGATTTGATTGTGCCTGGGAGCCCTGGTGATTGTTCTTGTCCAAGCGACTCACCAGGGCTCCCCTAATAAACTATGAACTTTTACCAAAGTTTTTTTATTTTATTTTTATTACCCTTTTATCTAATTTCCATCACACATACTATCATGAAGTGAAGACTTTCAACTGAAAAAGCTGATCATAGGTTAGTATGAACTAAATAGGTACTATAGACTTCATTGTATTATGAACTAAACAGAAGGATCCTAATTATGTTGGTTGAGGTCTGTACCTAGGGTTAGGACTTTATCCATTTTTGGCATGGATAGAGGTCTGTGACAATTTTTCTTTCATTTAGATTGAATTTCATTCTTAAAAGACATCACCAAGCCAATCAGCTTCAGGACCGCCAAGATACACCTACTTCATTGAGAATTAGGTATATAGGTTGTAACATTATTTTCAATTATAACAATTCACGAAAGACCAGGCTGTATGGTCCGATTACCATAGCCAGATATTGAATGGCCATAAACTAAAAAGTACGTAGGTATGTTGTCGTTTTCAATGGGGGTGGCAAAGCTGATTGTAGATGGCGTGTCCATAGCTTGTCCCAATCCGACCAATGAGGTCAAGCTATTTTGAAATATAAAATGACATTGACAGATATTCAACCAATGAAGAGCTTAGGTTCATGCGGTGCTAGCGCCATTAGTTCCACCAGTTGCCCGTCCCATTTGAATCGGAACAGCTGAACATGGAACAAGAGTTTTTGTAAGGATTCATAATTTTATAATGCCCACTAAATGTATGGATAAATTAGTTTCAGTAGTTGAATAGTGTATTATTTTTTTTGTAGTCTTATTACTCAAATCTTCTACAACAAACCTTTTGTTAGATAGGTAATATAAACTGCGACGCAGCGGGTGATATAAAAGGCATTTTAAACAAAAGGGTTCCGGGTGCGGTGGATTCCTCATGTTTCAAATGTGTTTTATATTGATTGGACTACTAATTGTTATCAGTAATCTTTTGTAAGCAAAACTGCCGGCACCCTATTGTTTAAAAGGTCTTTTTTATTTTTCGGACTACTCATCTATGCCGCCGATTGTTATCAGTAATCTTTTGTAAGCGAAACTGCCGGCACCCTTTTGTTTAAAAGGTCTTTTTTATTTTTCGGACTACTCATCTATGCCGCCGATTGCCGCAAGAGCGAGCGTAGCGAACTCGAAAATTTTTTGACACCGTGCCCTGAACTGTTTGGAATTTATTCAACCTACTGAAGTAATTTGGTCGATTTCCACAACGTAAAGTTTTAAGGGTTAAGTTTACTAGTTACGGCTGCAGCTAAAGTTCTTTTAGGGACCTAAAATACTTCATATAATAAAAGTAAAAGTATTCATTCTGAAACGTTATTTGAAAAGTCTAAGACATAAAAGGGTTAGGACTCCTAGAGCGAGCGAGGCGAGCTCGAAAAACTCAACCCTTAGATGAGCGTTACTTGGTCGATAAACAAAGTAAAGACTAAGATGTAGTACCTAGCAGGACGCAAGAGCGAGCGAAGCGAGCCCGAAATTTTTTTGACACCGTGTCCTGTTAGAATGATTCGACCTTGCCCGATTTGCACCATGGCCAGTCGGGGCCTGGGCCGGCCTGTCGAGTCGTGTCTATACCTACTTAGCAAATTATTGGCATTGATTTGTGAGCGTGCAGTAAAAAAATAACCTTTAAATAAGAAATTTAATCACTTCTTAGTTTTTTTACCCACGCCTTTTCCTTTGGGCGTGGGTAATTTACGTTTGGCGGCCCGGTCCTCAATGATGACGGTGTTCTTTGCTGCCTGCAGCAAAGCCGTCACCATTGAGCTGCTCCCGGGTCCGCTGCCCTTGGCCTCAGCACCGCTTGGCCCGGCCCCGCCGTAGTCGGCTGCAGCCTGAGGCAGCGACTCCGACGGGACCCAATCGCTGGGAATGGTATCCTCGTCGTCTTGCCTAACAAAGTTTTAAATATGTTAAAGGATAGGCACTAATAACTTTAGCGAAACTACATAACTATATACTCATAATAATCATATTTTAGCTAAACCTTTGTATTTGTAGATAACGACTGCAACGTCCGGGACACAATTTACACAGTTTTGCCGTACCCCGTTGAACGTCCGGGACACAATTTACACCCTTTCAAACGTCACTTTTCGCCGTCACTATATCTTACTAATTATCTATGAAAAAGTTCAAAAATCGACTTACTGTTCTGTTATATTTTTAGTCTGTAAAACGACGAAACTATTCCTACCAAATACTCTATGCCCGAGCGTCAGTTACTTTTTCGCCGTGAGCCCTCGAGTGAGTCGGGATAAATTAATAGTTATAATAAAAAAAATTAATAGTGTTTAACTATAATGTCCGGCTTCTGGAACCACCTGCGCCGCGTCGTTTGTTGCAGCTGTGCCAGCGAGTCCAGCGACGAGTAAGTAACAACATCTAAATGTTTCATACAAGCAAAAATAATACCTACCTAGTTTTTCCGAAAGCACTAAAGATTACGAGAAATTCGGATTTCAGTGCCTACTAATGTTTTTTTTATTATTTCAGACCCGTGTATCAAAAGCTGGAACCGCGGCAGCCCGACAGCGACGCGGCGTAAGCGCTGAGACTGTTGGCGGAGGCGGTCGACGAGGTATTTATTATACCTACCTACAGTTTTTGATTGTTTAGTGCCACTTTTGTTTTAGCCGCTCAGCTGTCTAGCAAAATTTTCGCAATAATAATTCAATAATGGGAATAATAATAATGCACTTCACATTTGGTCAGTGGCCATCTTAGGGGCTCGAAACGCTACGCGTATGTACCTACCTAAACAGAAAAATCATGATTTTATTATTTGTTTTATTTCAACAGATAAGGGAGGTTCTATTGCCAATCGCCGACATGCCTGATCGGTTGCGGCGATTGGAGATGAGCCTCCATCCGCTGCTGCGTTGAGAGTACTTGGACATGAGGTGAGTACATGCTTGGTCTCTGCCTTCTCTTTAAATCTAAGAAAGTGTTTTTAATGTTAACAAAAACTTCAAGAGTTTTAATGATAAGAAGAGATTTCCATATCATAAATATATCCAGTAGTAGTTAACTAAAGCAAGCAAGTCCTTTCATATTAACAGTACCTATCTGCTATTGAAATAAGTTACCACAAAATTTAGCAACGGAAAGTCAAAACTCAACTCGTCAAATGCATGTTGGTATAATAATAAATATGGTGAAATCATTTGATTTGATTGACTGCACATGCAGGATTTACCAAGAACATTCAAGAATATTTATTTCATTTTGGTTTTCTATGTAGGTTCAGCTGAAGTTGTATATTTATAATCTACAAATCATCATTTCCTTGTTGTAGTAATGCCCGGCCTCCAACAGCAGCTCGACCGCCTGAGCCACCAGTCTCCTGCTTTATCGGGTGGTTCCAGGAGCGACATAACTATTTTAACCCCTGGTGGGTGCACGAACGATTTGATTGTGCCTGGGAGCCCTGGTGATTGTTCTTGTCCAAGCGACTCACCACGGCTCCCCTAATAAACTATGAACTTTTACCCAAGTTTTTTTATTTTATTTTTATTACCCTTTTATCTAATTTCCATCACACATACTATCATGAAGTGAAGACTTTCAACTGAAAATGCTGATCATAGGTTAGTATGAACTAAATAGGTACCTACTAGACTTCATTGTATTACTAAAAAGAAGGATCCTAATAATATGTTGGTTGAGGTCTGTACCTAGGGGTAGGACTTAAATTAGATTGATTGAATTTCATTCCTAAAAGACATCACCAAGCCTTCAGGACCGCCAAGATACACCTACTTCATTGAGAATTTTAGGTTGTAACATTATTTTCAATTATAACAATTCACGAAAGACCAGGCTGTATGGTCCTATTACCATAGCCAGATATTGAATGGCCATAAACTAAAAAGTACGTAGGTATTTAAATGAAAACGACAAGTCGACAACATGGAACAAGAGTTTTTGTAAGTATTCATAATTTTATAACTACAAATACAAAGGTTTAGCTAAAATATGATTATTATGAGTAGATAGTTATGTATTTTCGCTAAAGTTATTAGTGCCTATCCTATAACATATTTAAAACTTTGTTAGGCAAGACGAGGATACCAATCCCAGCGATTGGGTCCCGTCGGAGTCGCTGCCTCAGGCTGCTGCCGACTACGGCGGGGCCGGGCCAAGCGGTGCTGAGGCCAAGAGCAGCGGACCCGGGAGCAGCATCATTGAGGACCGGGCCGCTAAACGTAAATTACCCACGCCCTTACCCACGCCCAAAGGAAAAGGCGTGGGTAAAAAAACTAAGAAGTAAATAAATTTCTTATTTAAAGGTTATTTTTTTATTGCACGCTCACAAATCAATGCCAATAATTTGCTAAGTAGGTATAGACACGACATGACAGGCCGGCCCAGGCCCCGACTGGCCATAGTGCAAATCGGGCAAGGTCGAATCAATATAACAGGACACGGTGTCAAAAAAATTTCGGGCTCGCTTCGCTCGCTCTTGCGTCCTGCTAGGTACTACATCTTAGTCTTTACTTTGTTTATCGACCAAGTAACGCTTATCTAAGGGTTGAGTTTTTCGAGCTCGCTTCGCTCGCTCTAGGAGTCCTAGTACTTTTATGGCTTAGACTTTTCAAATAACGTTTCAGAATGAATACTTTTACTTTTATTATATGAAGTATTTTAGATCCATATAAGAACTTTAGCTGCAGCCGTAACTAGTAAACTTAACCCTTAAAACTTTACGTTGTGGAAATCGACCAAATTACTTCAGTAGGTTGAATAAATTCCAAACAAATCAGGGCACGGGGTCAAAAAATTTTCGAGCTCGCTACGCTCGCTCTTGCGGCCTGCTGGTGGATGCTACCTCTTGAATCTTGTCGATCAAGTAAACCTTGTATAAGGGTTATAATTCTCGTGCTCACTTCGCTCGCTCCTCGAGTCCTACTTCTTTTAGTTCTAAAACTTTTTAAATAACTCTTCGCACATAATGCTTCTACTTTTATTATCAAGTATTTAAAATTTTTAGAAGAACTTCAGCTGCAGCCGTAACTCGTAAACTTAACCCTTAAAATTTTACATTGTCGAAGTGGCAAGTAACTCCAATAGGTCGAAGCAATTCTAACCTGTTCTGCGCGCACGGTGCCAAAAATTTCGAGCTCGCTCTTGGGGTTTACTAGATACTACCTCTTGAATCTTGCCATTGACTGTCGACCAAGTAACGTTAGTTTAAGGGTCGAGATTCTCGAGCTCGCTTCGCTCGCTCTTGGAGTCCTAATTCTTTTAAAGTCGCTGCTTAGCCTTTTTTTTTTTGGTGGGTGGAAAATCATCAAATAACCCCCCCTCGCTCTTGGGCAGAGCGGAAGGGAGTGTCAGACTTCTACTGACTAAAAACCAACCCATGTTCCTTCTTCGTCCTTGTGCCAACGCCGCGTTATGCCTTTCGATAATACTTAATTCTATGTACAATATAATTTTGTTTATAACTAAAGTTACAATTACTTAAACTAGTTAAAACACTTTTAGAATCACTTACAACTAATACATTATTTACACTATTTACATCTTTGCCTTACACCGTGTTCATTAATATTTACAATAGTATTTACATATGTTAGAGCAGCTAGTATAGCCCAACCTTCTGCAGTGAATATGCTACAACTATTTGGCATTTTAAAATATTTGGTTACTCTCTTTTGTGGGTCATAATATGCTGCTTCAACATAATCAGCAGTTTTAGATCCATCAGTGTTAATGATATAGAAATGTGATTTGTCACTCAAAAATTCTAAAAAATCATATTTATTTTTGACAGTATTTATAAAACACTTGATATGTAAGTTAGTAAAGTTTTGTAAGGGAATTCATATACTGGCCACTTCTTTTTGATGGACATGTCTCTTGTCTGGTTCTTTACTTTAACTAGAATGGTTGAAATTTCAGGCTGTGAACCAGAAATAAAAGTATTTGCTGAGATGGAGGATGTGACAGCTGACTGTGTGACCTCTAGAGGAAATTCAATTTTATCAAGAACTGTACTATTATTGCAAGATAACTCTTTGAGGCAGAATCTCTCAGCCAGCTGTAAACGTCGCAAAGATAAGGGAGGTATAACATTTTCAATTTCCATAGAATTTATAGGTGTGGTGAGCATTGCTCCACTAATTATTCTTAAGCCCATATTTTGTATCACATCCAGTTTTCTTAACAATGTGGTACTTGCATTAGTTGCATTCATATAGGCTAAGCAACTATAGTCAAAATGACTATGCTTTTGTATAACATGCTAAGTGTTTTTGGGTCAGAACCCCAAAATGTTCCTGCTAAGCTCCTAAGGACATTGATGCTCTTCATGGCATTTTGACAGATATGGTCAATGTGCTTATCAAATTTTAGTTTATCATCTATTATAACACCTAAAAATTTGTGATGATTAACAATAGGAATAACATTGTGGTTATATACAATATTTACAGTGGACTGTGCTAATGAATCCTTACTAAATAATACACAATATACCGAACTTTTCTCAGAACTTATATCTAGTTTTAAAGTATTACTGTAATAATATTGTAATTGAGCCAATGCAGTATTAATATTGTTAACAGCCATATTCAAGTTTTGATTTACTGTGTATAAAAGCAAGTCATCGGCAAATTGTAATATTTTGACTTGAGAAGTATCTACATATTTAAGAATCTGGGATGTATACAAGTTATACAACAGGGGTGAAAGTGTTGCTCCTTGCATTGTGCCTTTACTAACTAACCTAGGGCCATGGAGCTTATTATTGAATCTAACATACAAAGTTCGCTGGTACAAAAAATTAAAAATCCAATTTAATGTTTTACTTGGTAAGCCCAATTCATGCAAAACACGCACTAGACATTCAATATTAACATTATCAAAAGCACCTTTGACATCCAAAAAAACACATATTACATTAGAATGACTAAGTTTAGCTTTTTTTAGGTCTGATATAAATGAAACAAAGCTTTCAGAGCAACTTCTGCCTTTTCTGAATCCATATTGTATATCTGGTAACTTGTCTTGAGTTTCAGCAAAGTAATCTAAACGTATCTTAAGCATGTTTTCGAAAAGTTTACCCAAACAAGATGATAATGATATAGGTCTGTATAATGATGGACTAATTACAGATTTATTGGGCTTTAATATTGGAATGACACATTGAGTTTTCCATGACTCTGGTATAAGTAGTGTATCCCAAAGTTTATTATAAACATTTAATAAAATTTGTAAGGCATTAGGGTGTAACTTTTTTATTAAGATGTATGGTATGTTATCCAGACCTGGGGTTGTATCTTTCCTACTTTTAAGAGCTATGTGCAATTCGTTTATTGTTAATGGACTATTAAGAAAGCAGTTGGTTTCAGATTCAACAGATTCTTTGAAAATATCGTTTATATTATTTTCATTCATTATTGATGAGTCTGATAAATTTTCTAAGAATTCAGGTACCCACCCAATCATCATTTAAATATTTGTTAGAAGAAGAACCTATCCTTTTAAACTTTTTAATATAACCCCATATTCTTGCAACAGGTGTCATTCTATTAAAACTACTACATAACTCATGCCATGAATTGATACTCTCCTCTTTTAATATTCTTTTCTTTTGAGCATCAAGCTTTTTGTAATGTATGAAGTTGGGGATGCTTGGTGATGTTCTATATTCTAACAGAGCTTCCTTAGATTTTTGAACTGCCTCATTACATGTTTGGTTCCACCAAGGAGCTGGTTTTCTTAAAATTTGCATAGTTTGGTTAGGTTTTCGTTTTGGGACTGTATTTATTCGTATATCATATAAAATGAAGAACAGATGAAGAGGTTCCATATTATCCATATCTAAATGAGAGAAACCGGTTTCTGATAATTCATAATATTTAGACCAATCTGCTTTATTATAAATGTATTTTTCTTCCACAGGCCGAATGGCTTTACATTTAAAACTACCTGGGTTGGGTAGTGATAACTGCCCATAGGATCGTCATGGACCTGCCATTCACAAAGAGGAGCTAATGCAGAACTTACCAGAGCTAGATCAATAGCTGATGCATTCCTGTTTGGGTTCTGAACAGTGGTTGCTCTACCATCATTTAAAACGCATACATCAAATTCATCAATAAGGTTATATAAACTGTTACCCCTATTATTGTTTGCATGACATCCAAACAATATATGGTGTGCATTAAAATCACCCATGATAAGACATGGCTTGGGAATTTCAAGAAGCACCTTTCTCATTTTGTTAGTTTCAAATCTGTTGCTATTGGGAGGACAATAAACACATAGGATATGCAATCTACCCATGGATGTTTCTATGGAAATACATATATTTTGGATTGACTCATAAAAAGTTGTTTCTACAACATTATAAGCTAAATTTTGTTTTATCAAAATACCTACTCCATTGTGTTTATTTACTGATTTTTTATATATAAAGTTGTATGATGTAAAACGAGGAATTACACTACTATTTTTTAGCCAAGTCTCATTTAACAGGCATATATCAATTTTTTGTGTTGATCGAGTCCTACTCTCCACAGTAATTGTGATATTCATTGTAACTATTTGTTTATTTCTTGTTTTCAATCACTATCGCTAACTTTAATGTGAAATTGTGAATCTTACGCCAGGACGTTTTTACGCCAGGAAGTTTTCACTTTGTTTGAAGTTTGTGTGTGATTCGTATTTTGTTGTACTGTACTACTTAGCGACTACTGAAAATGTCGACCACTTCGCGTGAGGTACCGACAACAAGAACAATCGACCGGCGAAACCGGTGTATCAACTGTTTTTTTGCAATCCTAAGAAACCAACTCAGGTATTCTTTGGAACAAGCTACTACTCAGATGATAAATGTGTTACAGTCATGGATAACTCCTACTCAGGTAAGCACATTCTATTGACGTTTTCATACCTATCAGTCTATTTCTTGATTTCTCAGACAGTTTAAACCCACCCAGTCATTCTCTCGTTTTTATATTTTAATTTTTGCTTTTTATAAATCACATATTAAAAACTATAGACAAATGATAGCATAAAATCAATGTCACAATGCTGAAACTGGAAGCACTCCGTGCTGTAAGCACAAAATATAATTATGTTGTGCGGCCCATTCAGTTAGGCTTGAAATCGGTGATTGTGAAATTCCTTTGCTCATTCTATTATACTATTATGTCGACAGGCTTACCGGAGTTGGGTGCATGGCTTGTGGGAACATTAGATGCCAGCGGTGGTTCCGGAACCGTCGCATGCTGCGGACAAGGATCAGGATGCGGGGGGTGGTTATCCAACCACTCCTCTACTGCGGATTGCTGATAAGATTGTGACGGGTTATCTTCGTCATCAACGATGGCCAAGTCAGCTTCTAGCTTTTTGTCAATGAGTTCCATCTGTATCTTTGCTTTCGCCTCGGCGGCTTCGAATACTAGTTGCGCACGCCGCTTCAGATGATGTCTTAGATTTCGTTGATGGTGGTTTGCGAATATCCTCGATCTCGACCTTAGTTGGTTGTAGCACATTTAAGCTCTGCGCGCTGCTGGTAATAATTTCGTCTCGCGCTTCATGAGCACGTGTTCCGACGCGCACTCCAAACGTTCATGAAGCTTAATTCGTTCCCGGCTGCGCAGGTTTTTATCGAAAGGTGGTGATTTGAACATTGTATTGTAATCACTGGTATTTATTATATCTGGCTCGAAGGATCAAAGATTGTAGGCGATAAAATTAAACGACTTAGGTGCAGAGGAAAAATGGCTGTTCGCGAGCTTCACACAAACCAAAAAACCATTCAGTCCACATAGAAAATTTTAGATATTACTTGTCAAAAACAGATTATGCTAAAAAAAACGATATATTACCACAGATTCAATTAAGAAAAATTGAGAGTCGCCATCTGGCGGGACAATGTGCAATTAAATTTGTATGAGCCCGCGCACGTTGCCTTGTTTATTTTGAAAGCACAGAAAAGTACAATATTGTTACAATATAAAATCTAAATCTAGTTAAAAACTAGAAACTAATTAACCTTAAGTCTAAGTTTTATCTATAAGTAATACAAAGAAATTAATCTGTGGCATGTGTCGCCTACAATATTCTAATGACCTTTTTTTTATTTCATTTCAAATATATTTTTTTGATTGCAGCTGTCTCCAGGAAGTATAATTTGTTCCGAGTGGACTGCTTCAAAATCGAGTTAACACAATGAGCGAAGGAAGTGCTATGCCTTTGCCTGCTCTTGGACATAGAAGAATCTGCTTTTCTTGTGGAAATTCTATTTTACGAGCACCAAGAACATACCCTGTGCGACATGATCGACAAGAAAGAAACATTTTAATGAGACTGGTTCCACTGCACTTGGTAAATATTTATTAGTATCTTATTGAGAATATGGAGTGTCTAATACATAATCTGTCTACTTGGGCTAACAGAAAAAATATTTAAGCACATTTTTTTTAGGTTTCCAGAATGGAACGTGTATGTGCTGCATGTTGGAGATCAGCTACGAGAGAAGTACAGAGGCAACAGCAGCATGATTCAAATCGTCCTACTGTAGCACATGCTGTGTCAAGTGATGATTTAAATATTCCTGAGCCACCTCCTCTTCCATCTTCAAGACCAGTAGCAGTTCAATTAGCGGCACCATAAATCACATAATAATATTATTAATATTATTATTATAAATTCTATGTACCATCTGGTGCACGTGTTTGTCGTCACCACTTGGATCACGGTTCTTGGAATGAATTAACCTCCCAATTGAGGGATTTTACTGGTAGTCAATTTGATAATATTATGACTATGATGCAGCGAGCAGCTAATAACAGATTTGATTTTTCAAATATTAGGATGATGCCTCCATATTTATGTCACTATTGGCTTGGATTCAATGCTGACCAGTTTTATGATTTACTTAACAGTATCCCAAATCTAGCAGAACAGGTACCAAATGCTTCTATAGCCTTGTGCATATATTTAGTTAAGGTAAGAACTGGTGACAGTAATGAAAGGTTGGCTACTCTTTTTAATGAACCTCGAACCACTTTAGAATGGTGGATGTCAAAAGCAAGAAATTGTTTAATGAGTGATTTTGTCCCCTTGCACTTAGGATTTAATCATCTTACTGTACAAGATGTTGCTTCTCGAAATAAGATTATACCAGAAGGACTGTTTAGTAATCCTGATTTGCCACCAGATGTTAAACCTGCAATAGTTATATGTGATGCTACCTATGTTTTTGTGCAAAGTAGTTCAAATTATTTGTTTCATAAACAAACCTACAGTTTACAAAAACTAGACAACCTAGTTAAACCATTTTTGATTGTGTGTTGCGATGGCCACATTGTGGAATGTCTTGGTCCATACAAAGCCACTCTTAATGATGCTACAATCACAAGTTTAAACTTAAATAATGAGGGAGCTTGTATAAGATCATTTTTTAGAAGAGGTGATATTTTTCTTCTTGATAGAGGATTTCGAGATGTTATAAATGAACTCCAAGAACACGGTTTTGTCACCCACATGCCAGAGTCTCTCCTCGAAAATGAACACCAATTAACAACCCAGCAGGCAAATCGGTCTCGTCTAGTAACAATGTGTCGCTGGGTTGTAGAAATAGTCAATGGTAGGATAAAAAGAGACTATAGACTATTCCGTCATGTATTCAATAATAGAGCTGCTATGCACCTCAATGATGATTTTAGGATTTGTTGTGCCTTATTAAATAAGTTTCATGTTGCCATAGATGACCCACCGGAGGCTTTGGAATATGTTACAAAAGCTAAAAGTAGACTTTTTCTAGTAAACCATCTGGCAACATATGTAGAGCAAGAAAATCTTAACAGAAGGAGAGCTAGCTTCCAAACAATTGATGGCAATCATACTCATTTGGATAGATTCCCACGACTCACAATTACTGACCTTAAGCGGTTTGCTCTAGGTACATATCAATTAAAACAAGCCAGATCTTACTTCGGGGAACATGTTCGTCAGTCTGGAATATATTCAGTGGAAGTGAATACTGAAGTTGATGAGGATATTCCTCTGATTTTAGGCCTAAATAATTATTTGTTAAGAGGTAGGATTAAATCCAGGCATGTGAACAGTCGTACATATTACACGTATCTATACTAATATTATAAAGAGGTAAAGTTTGTGTGTTTGTATATTTGTTAAATTGTAAGGGGTTATCTCGGGATCTACTGAACCGATTTTAAAAATTCTTTCACCAATAGGAAGCCACATTATTGCCGAGTGTCATAGGTTATATAAAAAACCGAAAAATAAAACGGCTTTTACGTGGTAGTCCGTTTTGCAAAGTAAATCGGAGAAAAAACGGTCGAATGAAAGCGTCAGCGGACGGCACACGATGGCTTCGGGAGCCTTCGGGTTTAATTCGGTTCGCGTTCGTGCTCGCTTCGGGAGAAGGGGGCGTGGCCTTTTACATCTGAGAGGTAGGTACCCGCGCGGCTCAGTCGCGAGGACGGCTCCTTACGCAGCGGACGTCCCCGAAATTGGATTTTTCGAAACGTAATTAGCACACTTTCGACATTGTTTAAATAAAAAGTTCTTATCAGAACTATATCTATCTTAATCTTTCAAAATTAAAAGTCTTTATTTTCTGTACATTTTTAAAAAATAATTTCTTTTTAGAACTGTTTTCTGTTTATAGTTTTCATTTAATTTAGGTTATAGGGATTTAATTTGTTTCATGTAGATATTTATAATTTTCTTTCTTGACACCCCGGGAGGCACTGGCAAAACGTTTCTTGCAAATTTGGTGTTGGCAAAAGTAAGACAATCCGGGAGAAAATAGCCGTTGCCTCTTCGGGGATTGCCGCTACTCTGTTAAATGATGGGAAAACAGCACACTCCACCTTTAAGCTACCTCTGACAGTCTCACTAGAGCAACAGTCAGTTTGTTCCATACGTAAAATGGGCCACTCGGGAAACTTTTACAAGAAACATCTTTATTTTTATGGGACGAATGTACCATGAGTCATAGAGCTCATGTTGAAGCAATAAACCGAACGCTCAAAGACCTCAGAAACTCTGATGCTGTAATGGGTGGCGTTACTTTTGTTTTCGCGGGCGATTTTCGGCAAACACTGCCGGTAGTAACAAAAGGAACACGCGCCGATGTCATCAGAAAACTTTCGAATTTTGTATTAGCCCTCCTTTTGGCAGTTAGAAATTAAAACATAACACTCTGTACTAAACATACATACATAGACTGCCAAAATCATTACCCTTCCTTTTGGCTTCGCCGTAGTCGGGTAAAAAAGGATTATTAATATACGGCTGACCCGTGCCCAACGAAGTGGGCACGGGTCAGCTAGTTTATTAATAAGCAGAGACGATGCTGTAGCAAATACATTACAAGCCATAGTAGGTTATTGTTGCAACTGCCTTGTTGGTAAGCGAACTGTTGGCTGCTGTGCTCACATAATGACAGTGGTGTGGTTTTTGAGTTGGGCTCGATACAATGATATCACTGCTCCAGCATCTTATTTAGATGTTTTTTTTAATGAAAATGATGAATGAAGTCATTCGCTGTTCCTATATGTATAGGTACCTACCTACTTACTGTAAGGGTTAGATATACTATGATTGATTATATACCTACCTACATGTTTAAAGTGCTACCAGTGTCACTGGAACAAATTAAAGATCTCTTTGAATTCTATTGTTTTTTTTTACAGCTCTCCTTTTTTTGTATTTGTAACTGTTTTAACAGGAAATATAAAGGCAAGGTACTGATTTATTTAAGTCTCTATCCCATCAGATATGCTAATTAATCTGCTCTCCAAACTACGACCTATAAACTTACCTCTTTAAACGACGGATATTTCTATTTTGAGGTTAAGTTACGTTTTCTAAAAAAACTTGGAAATGCGGGTTTTGATTCCAAAATGGCAATTGTAGATGGTTATTTGGTTAATTTATAAACCATCTAAAACAAGTTTGGAATTGACGCAACTCTGTACCGTGGTCCATATTGTCGTGGTCATTCTCCTTTGAATAAGTCCCGGGCAAAGCCAAAGTAAAACGAAACGTTTAGTGTAAAAATAATCAGTTTGACAGCTGACTCTCTGTCAGTGACTAATAAAATTAATTATTTACCTTCGTTTTCAGGTCTATTTTAGTGGTATCCTGAATTACAGGAGCCAATAAATCTAAGTATTAGAACCCTTATTAAATCTTTATTTAGTCTGAAGTTTGTAATGACTTCTGTTTCGCTCAAGTCGTAAATATCGACAGCGAGATAGCTGTTGTCGCCGTGTATTGGCCAGTTGCTCGCCACTTTCCAACAACTCCGAGATAAAAATGCTAATAAACTCGTCCATCTTTCAGTGGTTTGAAGTCCAATCGTAGGTACACAAATTACAGAGTCTGTCTGCGTGAACCTTCGCGCATACAGACTCTTGTTTTCTTGAAAACCTTCGCGCAGACAGACTCTTGTCGTTGACTCTTGTTTTCTTGAAACGACGACCTCGTCGTTTCAAGAAAACACAATGCACAAATCAAAGAGTATAAATCGAATTTCCAGTATGAGATGCCAAGCCGTATTTTATTTAAAAACTAAAGAAAAGAAAACACAGTGTACAATCCAAAACTCAACAAATTCACTCAGAAATGACGTATCTATATAATCGACATGACATCTCTACTGCTCAGAAGCACTCGACATGAACTCCGTTAGCCTTCGACAAATGTCGAATTCGACATCCCCAGAATAGCAACTTTAAAAATTTCTCGAAAAAATGACGTCATTAGAAATTTTTCTCGAGTTCGACACCATCTCTAAAACCGAGAATTGGCCCCCAGATGCGACATTTTCATACCCCTCTTCTTTTAAACGTGCTGCAGCTGCAGATGCCAATTCACAGGAATCCTCGCCTATGTGCTCACTAGATCTTCTCTTTTTCTGTTTGCTTCCTAGATCTTTGAATGGTTTTCAGGATCTTTTTGTCATTGTTCCAACAGTCGATGATGTCGAAGGTTCTGGAGAGACTGAGCGTGCTTTTGGTATCTCATTAACAGTTGGTTCTTGATTGATTAAAGTTTGCACGCAACTCGGCCAATCAATATTTGCTTGCAGCCACTCTCCGTACGTATTTCTAAAGTTATCAAAGAATCGTTTAGATTTCTGCCACCTGTTTAAAGCAGCTCGCGTGAATTTCCGGCAAAATTCTTTGAGAGTTACTTGATCTTCGGCAGAAAGGCAATCGCCTATGCGGGACACAATTTCACTAAACAATACTTCATGATTAAATGAAGGACACTTACTTTTTAAAAGAACAAACAAGTCTAAGTTGGTGATTAAACTTTCCATTCTAAGATTTTATAGTCGCAAAGCAAATAGTTTTAGTGTTAGCAGTTACACAGTTGTGAACATTCTAAATTATGAAACAAAATTATACTTAGCCCTCTTATTGTATAAAGTCAATAATTAGTTAACTACAAAAAAAAGTTAAAGTTATAAAAGATATGATAATGAAAATGTATAATCGTCAAAAACATTTCGTAGAACTCATAGTACAACTAATCAACATTAGCAAATCACATTAGCTCACTAATTATAAAAAGGTAAATGCAGTTCTTAGTTGGTATTGTTGCGAGAAATTTAAAATTATTTAATCACATATTAGGCTCCCATCATTATAATTACTTAATTACTTGTCACCAATCTCATTAGATGAATACACAATATGTTATTTTGTATTTTGAACGTATGCAAGGCAAAAATTCCTTTTGTGTCGATATTATTGTGTCCGAAAAAAGAAGCGACAGCATGGGCACTTTGACACTGATATTCAACTATTTGGTATTGTTGGAAATCTTACAAGATCAACAAGATACTACACACCTCTGTCTAGTCCTTCAGGTCTATAGGGGTGATGCTATTTTATGTTAAGAGTTGTTAAAGCTCTGACTTCTTCAACTTAAACACTCAAAGGAACGTTTCATATGTAAAAATAAATAAAAATATTTTCGATTTTTTAAAAAAAAACGGCATCTTCAATTATTTTATTATGTATCGTTTGTCAAAAAATCATAAATAATTAGTACTATAACCCCCTATAGGGATATTACGGTTAACCCTGCCGTTTTAGAGATATTTCGATTTTTCATACTAGCTCCATACAAAATTTTCATAAAAAAATTAGAATTCCTTCGTTTTTGTGCAGAATCAATTCTGGTGTCATTTTTGTATATTGTTATAACTAATAGAAGTGATATCCGGCATAAAAACTGGCACTTGAAAAATAAAATACCTAAGTCTTTGAAAGCCGATTTTCAGCCCACCGTGCGATGGGGATTCTGAATACGTTGCTGATTTCGTGACTGTCTAAGTAAACTCCCATTTCTATAATAATTTCTTTTACGCAGTCAACAAGCTCACTTTCTGTTTTCTTATTATCTTCAATTCCAAAGAAAACCAAGTTATTTTTTCGTTTCGCTTTTTCCACGATCATGTACAGGTACATGGCATTATTTATGATCAAATAATATACATTGTTGGAAAGTACTTCATACACAATAATATTTAAATAATAGTTTTATTATAATAATAGTAATGCCTGACTTAGATGGTTTTCTAATAGCTTGATTTTATTTGCAGGTCCAAACACTACTACAAAAGTAGTAAATCATATAAAAATGACAAAAAAGGAGCATAATTTATACCAAAAATTGGTAAAAATGCGAATTAAATTGTCAAAATAAACAGAGCGCAGAAGCAATCATTGCGACTAAAAGCAGCCAAAAATTTTATGAAGAGTAGCAACTTTATAGCTACTGTTAACAATTTGCCAAGCGCTGCTAAAGTTTTAACCATGTTACAGTTCAGAGAACATAAAAAGAAACTAAAAGGTAGAAGATTTTCTACTGAAGAAAAAATTTTAGCTTTGGCAATGCTGAAGCAAAGCCCCAAAGGCTATCACTTTCTGCGAAGAATGTTAGTTTTGCCTTCTCAGCAAATACTAACAACATTTTTGAACCAGGCCAATATAAAGCCTGGTATTAACCCTAATGTATTTGCTCAACTTAAAGCAAGAGCAAATAAAATAAAGCCAGCAGACAAACTCTACATATTAATGTTTGATGAAATGTCGCTAAAAGCTAATATTACTTATAACGAAAGGAAAGATTTGGTGATAGGTTTTGTTAACAATGGACGCAAGACAAAACCAGAATTTGCAGACCATGCACAGGTTTTTATGATCAGGGGTCTCGTAAGGAAGTATAAACAACCTGTTGCTTATACATTTGCACAGGCAGCCACTAAAGGCCCAGAGCTGGCTGTGCAAATTAAAACAATCATACAAAATCTGCAAGAAACTGGCCTCAATGTAGTGGCTACGGTATGTGGCCAAGGCACTAATAATAGACATGCCTTAAATCTTCTCCTAAATCATACATATGCTGAGAAGTGGACAGGAAGTCAGAGAAGACATGAAATTAATAATAATTAATGATAAGAAAATTGTTCCACGATATGATCCCCCACATTTGTTAAAAGGTATACGAAATTAAGGTATACCAACCGATAATAAAGAAAAGACTGCTAAGTGGGATCACATTAAACAATTACATGAAGAAAATCCCGCTTATAAAGGAATCCGATTAGTGCCTAAGTTGTCAGATAGTCATGTTGATCCGACGAAAACGAAAATGAAAGTGAAATTTGCCAGCTAAGTGTTCAGTAGAACTGTGTCTTCTACTATAGGATACCTTGCAGGTAAGATCAAGAATGTGATGTTTTTGTGTTAAGAATCAGCTAACTGTAGTGAGGCCGCCTTACGTTCTTAGGGTCCCGGGTTCGAATCCCGGTAAGAGCAAATGTTTGTGTGATGAGCATGGACGTTTGTTTCCGAGTCATGGATGTTTATATGTATAATATTTGGTCTTTACCTATGAAATAGGAGATTTGTAGGAAAATTTTAAAATATAATTTTTTTTATTTCAACTAATCAAAGTACTGGCCCAAATGATCTATACAATTTAGCCATTTTGATGGCAGTTTTTTTATCCCTTTACTGTAGAAGTCTGCCGGACGGGAGGCGATGAAGTCAGCGAAAGCGTTTTGTGCTGCCTCTCGGGTGTTGCATTTTTTTCCCACTTAAAAAATTGTCTAAATTTTAAAAAAAGTAGAAATCTGTTGGGGCAAGGTCCGGTGAGTATGGTGGGTGACGGAGAGCTTCCAGCTGTAACTCTTGTAGCTTTGCGATGGTCTGTCATGAAGTGTGAGATCGCGCGTTGTCGTGCAGAAGCAATGGGGAAGAGCGATTGACTAGTCTTGGTTGTTGAGTTGCGAGCTTCTCCATCATTGTTTGCAATTCTTGGCAATAGACATCTGCCGTCACTGTTGTGCCAATCGGTAAGAAGCTATGATGTACAAGGCACTGGTCCACCAGACAGTCACCATCATCTTCCTATGAGTAATCTTTTTTTTAGCGCACTGATTAGGTGCTGTACCCGGGTCCACCCACTGAGACGAACGCTTACGGTTATCGTACAGGATCCACTTTTCATCGCAAGTAACAATTCGATTAAGAATTCCCTCGTTTCTATGCCGATTCAGTATGATATGTATGCTTCGACGTACATCTTGCTGTTGGTCGCTTAGTTCGTGTGGCACCCACTTATCTAGCTTTTTTATCTTTCCGATTTGATGCAAGTGCTTCAATGTTATTTTGACACTAACTCCAAAGCCCGCAGCAAGCTCAGCCGTAGATTGAGTTGGATCCGCTTCCACTATCGCCTTCAATTCGTCTCGGTCTCGGTCTGCAAGGCTCGTTCTTCAACTCAAAATTTCCAGATTTAAAACGAGTAAACCAATAATGGACACGTCGTTAATGTTTCGTGTTGTTTGCGCGGCGGTATTTCCACATAGGAACTCATATTCGAAAATTGTACGAATTTTCAGTTTATCCATGGCGCCAAAAACTACCACAATGTCACAAAAACAAAAAGCTATCTAAAAACAAATGACTGAATTTTAAAATAAAATAACTCGTCTTTCGAATAAAATTTATTTGAATTTCGAATTACGCGCCAATCCACAGATAATTAAGTCTGAAAATGCCGGATAAAGAATCTCCAATTACATAGGTAAAGACCTGTGGTAAAGACCTATTAAGTATGTAGGTATTTTCAAACAAAAAGTATATAATTATGTAGTAAATCAACTATGTGTCCACGACACAAGCCTCGTTACTTGGTGTGGCACTAGAAGGCGCTGTGTGTAATGTCCAGCGATATTTATTTATTTATTTTATATTTTTATTATAATTATGAATAATTATTCTTCAGTTAGTCAATAATTTAAAATGTATATTGGTATACCATCTATGCAAGCATGTATTCCAAAGCATAGGTACATGTATAATTTTACACACATAAAGTGTGCACATAGCACAAAAATCTTAAACATAATCTAATATTGAATTATTATTGTTTTACAGATAACGGAATCCTCCCAGCTGAATGCAAGGAGACTGCAGATGTCCTGCTCTTTTTTGACAATCTTTTTGATTCTGTCAATGGCAGCTTTACAAAAAACCGATTTGCAAAACCTCTCCTAGGACCCGTAACACCAAATTCAAAACACCATGAGTTTTGGGCAGAATCAATAAAAGTCCATGAAACTTATTGGGTATGGACACTAGAAGGCATTCAAACATTAGTTAAAATACACTCGAGAGCAATGAATCCGGGTCACTTAAAGAATGTTAAAAATCTCGGAAACTAAAAATGATAGGTTAATGCAATAAATTGTATTTAATAGACAATGTAATACTCCTTAAATGAAGGTATTAAAACTTCTTAGTTATTGTAAAGTTATATCATAAAAAAATCAAATTTGAAAAAGGGCCACTTTCGAAGATGGAACTACGTAATTACAGCATTTGGTTTAGCTTTTGTTTGTAATCTGTCATTTATGTGGGTACATAAACCATGTTGATAGTGCTCTATATTCATTATTCAAGCTGAAATTATGTCGCTTACGCCTGAAGAATGCACCAGAATACTTACAATGCTGGAAACCGGCCGGAGTCAGCGCGATACAGCCAGGACTGTCGGTGTGTCGCTGTCAACAGTACAAAGAGTTCTCCGACGTTACGAAGAAACTGGTTCTAACCTACGCAGACCAGGAACGGGCAGAACCAGGTGTACCACAGCACGAGAAGACCGATACTTGGTGAACACCATGCTTCGAAATCAAATCAGTTTCGACGCCTCGGAGGAAGTAACCCAAGTGCATGGACAGTAAGACGTCGGCTTGCTGAATCTAACTTAAAACCCCTTAGACCTGCAAATCGACCCTAAACTGGAGCGTGGGCATCGTATTTCAAGACTAAGATATGCCCAGAGCCACGTAAATTGGAGTATTGAAGATTGGTCAAAAGTTATGTTCTCCGACGAATCAAAATTTATGCTCTACAAGCACGCTGGAAGACACACAGTGTATCGAAGACCAGGGGAAAGATTCGCGGAAAGAGCTGGTGATCATAGAAAACGGCTCTTTAACTAGCGAAAGATATGTGGAAGAAATCCTCAATGATCACGTTGGTCCATTTATGGTCAATTTAGTTGAGGATGCTATATTTATGCATGACAATGCCCGACCTCATACAGGTAGGATTGTGAATGACTACCTTCAAGAGATGAACATTACTCGTATGGAGTGGCCAGCGCGCAGCCCGGATATCAACCCGATCGAGCATGCTTGGGACGAGCTAGGCAGATGCGTAAAACAACAAAACCCTCCCCCAATCACGCTTCGTGAGCTCAAAATTGCTCTCACAGAGGAATGGGAGAATATTCCCCAAAATCGTATAAGGAACTTGGTGTACAGAATGCCAAACCGCGTAAACGCAGTAATGGAAGCACGAGGAGGCAATACGAAGTATTAAAATTCCAGAAAATCGTAATAAAGTTCAAAAATTTCATGTTTCCTATTTTTGTTTTAAGGAGAGATCAGCAGTTTTTTTCTTTATGTAATTTTGTGTTAATAAAATGTATGGTGACTCATATTTTTTTTACTTTCATTTAAGGAGTATTACATTGTCTATTAAATACAATTTATTGCATTAACCTATCATTTTTAGTTTCCGAGATTTTTAACTTTCTTTAAGTGACCCGGATTCATTGCTCTCGAGTGTAGTTCAGAAGTCGCTACCCTATCGTTGTGGAGATTTAATTGTCCTATATTTAAACTATCCATTATTTTAGTAGTTTGTGTTGAGGATTAACTGTTCGAGCTTAAGTTTGTAGGTAGTACACTCTGGTGACCCGCAACGATGGTCAAATGGTTTTTTAAAACGCTTACACGCCACGCAAGTAGGTATAAAATTTAAATTGTCCTTATGCGGGCAGTCGTTTGTTTCATGTGCTTCGGAGCAATTAGCACAGGTAGGTGACTTGTTAACGCAGTATTTTTTAACGTGACCAAACTGTTGACAATGTAGACAACGGACTACATCAACGTCGTCATTGAACCGGCAAGTCGCACAATCAATAAATAATTTTTCCTTAGTGGACACTAAATGTTTACGCACGTTGGACTCGATTTCAATGCCAATCCACTTGCGGCCGTTATCTACAGACCGCCAACGATAGATTTTAGTTGATTTAATAAAATCATCCTCTTGTATTGGCAGTTCATTTTGAATGTTTTGACGGTACAATGCGTGCAAAAAAGCATTGTCTTCCATTGAGGATGGCACGTCCGTAACTAATATACGGGGCTTTCGGCCTTTTGGTTTTTCAAGTCGCAGGCCGGCGGCGGACCTAATAGCGTCGACCGATTGCAATTTTTTAATTTGGCTATCATTAACTACACGTAATACGACTCCAGATTTAGCCGTTTTTCTAACGCCTACAATTTGAAACCCGTCGTCACTGGGGTTGATCGCCTTCATGAGTGCTTGTTTAGTAGCAGAGGACGATGAGTAATCAGCTAATCGCTCAGCGGTGGGGTAAGCTACGACACACGGTACGGGCGCGCGTGAGTCGACAACCGGCGCAAGTTTAGTTTTAGGTAGACGAAGCTTTAATGAATCCGCATAAGAAATTTTGTTACAGTTACTTGTATTGACATTCGTATTTGATTTCAATTTATCCAATTCGCGTTCCGTAACTGCTAATTTCGTTTCATTGGAGGATGATTTTAATATGGCTAACAAAGAAACAATGGACGTTATGCGCTGAGTCATGTCCATGATGGCAGATTTATTTGCAACATTAATTCGGGAACCTTAGTCATTAACAAGTTCATTAATTTTGGTTAGAAATACAGACGCCTGAGAAACTAAATCGTAATAGTCGTCATGGCTCGCACTTGGACTGGCACTTAATAACGGCGAAGACTTTTCAATAGAATTGGATGTATAAAGCCGTTTTGATCTGTCGTTGGGCGAAATGTATGAAGGAGACATTTCCCTGAACAATCGTTTCGGATTACCGGAGGTAGGTGTTTCATCATTGCGGCGCATTGTTTCTTTTCCGCAATCCGGAGGTTCGTCGTTTGTAGTCAACATAATGTACTCACCGAATGACAACGAAACTAACTTATTACCAATAAAACCGACGTTAAAATGCCAGAAAAACTTACTACACGAGCACTCAACACTAAATCACACAACTGGAAACAAATCACAAGCCGAGAATTAAACGCGAAACACAACAATCGTAATTAAAAAGCAGGAGCGAAGCCAGTATAAACCGCGCGCAATGACAGCCGGAGGGAAGTGATGAGTGAAGTACAGCGCCGTGCTTCAATGTACTATTGCGCACGAGAGACCGCGGACGCAGACTTTTTAACGCAACGTGACCGTGCTAAAATAGCAAGATTAGTTAAACCACAGACTGACGTCTGGGAGGAACTTTTGTCTGAATGGCAATGTAGGTGGGATAATTCTATCAAAAGCCAACACCTCCACCAGTTCTTTCCATCCGTTCGTGAGCGGCTGGCCAGGACATGGCTGGAGGTGGATCACTGTGTCGCCCAATTTCTCACAGGTCATGGTAATTTTAAGAGTAAATTATTTTCCTTCAAGCTTGTTGCCTCGCCTTTTTGTCAATGTTCTACATCTGACTGCGAATTATAACAGCTCACAACTTAGGACCCAGTAATATTAATGACAATAATATCCGTGGTGCTAGGCAACTGGGCTTATCCCAGTTGTATACATCCCTGTGTGCCTATTGACCTTGTTCTGTTCTGTCTCCTGCTGATATGGAGGGAAGTGGAAATTATGTTTTTTCCTACTCCCCCGCTATTCTTTTCTGATTAATTTCGTTGCGGGATCCAAGACAGTTAAATCGCTTCTCTGGGACTTCGTCGAGCTTCATTGTCTCGGCGCTTTTCTTGTGGTCGCCACTGTTGATTCTGGCTAACAGGAGTTACAGTGGTTTGGGAATAGTGTGGCGGGCTTGTCCCAAATATACATTTTAATTGCTCTAGACTCTAGAATGCTCTAGATTTAATGCTCTAGAGTCTAGAGCATTAAAGACTCGCTTTGTACTGAGTTTTTAGTGTGATTGTGATGAAATTAAAGCATAGTTGGAAGAAAACAATTTTAATATTGCAAAGCAAAGATTAGAGTTCACTACTAAAAAATTGTTATTAAATAATGACTTTGATGCTTACCATAAAATAATACAAGAATGGCTGGAACAGGGTATAATTGAATCTGTCACTCAGCCCGAAATAAATTTCAATCAGTCACATTACTTACCTCACAGAGCAGTGATGAAGGATTCTAGACTTATCACAAAGATACCACCGGTGTTTGACGCATCAGCACATGATAAAAAGGGGAAATCCTTGAACAATTGTTTAGACAAGGGTATGAATTTTTTAGGAAAAATACCTACCTTATTAGTAGCATTCAGGAAGGGTGTCATTGGTGTGTCAGCAGATATTGCAAAGGCGTTTCTGCAGATATCATTATCATCCAAAGATAGGAACTACTTGAGATTTTTATGGTGGAGAGAGATAGTTCAAGAACTGATATAGTTACCTTTAGACATTGCAAAGTGGTCTTCGGCCTAACATCGAGCCCATGCCTCCTCTCCTGTCTGCCACGTTGCATCATCTACTGAGGGAAATGAAGGTTGACCAACAGGTGGAACAGCAGACCGAGCCAAGTCAACGAAGAGAAACAGCCAAACTACTGAGTAAGTCGTTCTACGTTGACAACTGCATCACAAGTTTGGACTCTGAAAACTAGGTAAATGACTTTATATTATTCAGTAAACAGATTATGCAAATTGCAAAGTTTGATCTGAGGCAGTGGGTAACCTCACCAATGAAACTCAATGAAGCAGGACCAAGTTTCAGTTCTAGGACTTATGTGGGATACTGACTCAGATGAACTTTTCTGTAGTACTAATTCTTTGCCTCCACTTGATCAAGCTAGTAAACAGATTACTAAAAGAGAAATTCTATCACTCTCTCAAAAAGTATTTGACCCTATTGGATTTACTTCACCTGCAACGTTACCTCTTAAATTAATACTCAAAGAAGCATGGCAGCGTGACATTTGGTTTGATATTTTCTTTGGTATTTTTATATTTATGTTTAACATTAGCACATTTATTCTCTTTATCTTCTTTTATGACTTTTTCTTTTGATGGCTTTGATGGTTTTTTTTTGTGTAGAGTAGGAATTGTAATTGTATGTAAACAACCTGTTGTGTCGTCTAAAATTTTCATCAGTTTTTCCTCATCCTCATGTGTCGTTGCAAAACCATGTAATGTCGTGTCTCCGCTTTCTTGCTTTTTTTCTAAACTGGTGATTCCATCAAAATTATCTGTTACTAGCTTTTGCCAGCGGCTTCGCCCGCGTGAAAATGACGATTTTCCAAACAAACTTTTATCCCCTATTTAACTCCCTTAGGGGTTGAATTTCGAAAAATCCTACGTTACAAAGGGAACCTCTGTGCAAAATTTCAGCTTTCTAGGTCCAAGGGTTTGGGCTGGGCGTTGATGAGTCAGTCAGTCAATCAGTCAGTCAGGACTTCTCTTTTTATTTATATAGATTGAGGTATACTTGTGGTCATATCATTGATTTTTTTCTATTCGTAATAATCCCGTTCTTTCATCTAAAATATTTATGAATCCTGTATGGCTATCCTCTTTTATTTCATCTTTTTCCAAATGTGAAAATCCTAATTCATCAAAAATGTCCATTGTTGTAGCATGAGTGAAGCAGTCTTCCTGTTGTTGATCGTTTTCTCTCAGTAAAAAGTCTATTTCACTGTCAAAAATGTTCATTGCCACTCCATCCTTATTCTCATGTTCCGTGTAATGTGTCAGTAAATTATTATAGCCTTCTGCTTGCTGGTCTTTTTCTTTTTTGTCAGTCTTTACTTCTCGGCTTCTTTTTCCTACACCTTTTTGCTTTATAGAATTTACTGTTTTGATATTTTCTCTCTTTATTGGTATCTTCTTCAACTTTATTCGATGTACCCTGTATTTCAAGATCAGAAACATGGACACTGGTTTTAGGAGGCAAGTTCTTCTTTGTGTTAGTGCTTCCTTCTGCTCTTTTTTATTGTTTTCCAAAAACGTGCGTGTGATAACTTCTGCACCCTGAGCGACTCGTTTCAGAGTAACTCTGCCAGTACTTTGAGGACGATAAGTAAGCTTCTGCAAAAGCAGTTCCTCGAATGAAGTTTTGTGTATTTCCTGAACCTGCATTTCTGGTTTGCGTTCGTTAGTGCACTGAACTGTCGGAAATATGACTTTGTTTAAGATTTCTAAGCAAAGTCGTTTCAAGGGTTTCACATCATTTATTTTAGTTTCTTTTGGGACAGCAAACTGATTGAACGGATAAATGCCTCCTTTCTTAAAACCGTTTTGTATGACCGTTGGGCTTGTCTGGTGCCATGTTTCGGCAAACATCGCCGCAAAATCTTTTTTGCGCAGATTAACACCAAACTCAAACCGTTTATTTCAATTAAGCCATTACAGGCACTTTTGAATGTCAGAAGGACGGAAGAAGAACGAAACTACGAGTGCAATGCGTCATTCCGAAAGCCACCACGCCGAACCACACGCCACCGAATGCCCGCAACAACGAACACTGCGAGCACGAAAGCACGCAGCGACGCAAACCGCAACAACGAATGCTCGAGACCCCGAATAACGGAACAACGAATGCACGCCACAACGTGCAACCACCGCCCCGCGACCCGGAGCCCCGCACACCCGCCGCCGCGCGCCCCCGCACCCACAGCACTCGCCGCCGGTAACATCCGGCGCCGACCAATGTTTTGTCTCTGATGTTTAACAAGTCTTTTGTCCCAATTAACCTTCAGTGATTTAAATACTGCTAAATCTAGCGGCTGAAGAAGGTGTGATGTGTATCCACATGTGTGACGTGACCAATGTGACCATCATAAATCAATAAGGCTGGGCTTTCTGCTCCTATGCCAGGTATGACGATTTTTGACATATAATTGTAAAAAAGGTCCGTCTCGATCCAGCCGCGTTTACTGGCGGCATAAGATATGTCAAAATCAAACTCTTCTCGTTGTTCCGCCATCCATTCATCATAAATATATTTATATATTTGCCTTGATATACAATTAAAGGTGTAAGCTTTTTGCCAGCTGCGTTGACAGTCGTCAATACCGTTATATTCTCCTTTCCTGTACCAGCTGTTGTTCTAGTGCATGGTTTTCCTACAGCGCCAACAACTTTCGTTTTAGTGGGATCTAAAGACACAGATGTTTCATCCAAATTCCAAATCTTATTTGGATCATCATTGAGATTCAACTCCTTGAGAACATTTTCGAGTTGTTGGAAATATTCGTAGATCACAAATGGATCTGTCATTTTTTTCCGTAAATACTCAACCGGTTGAGGTTTCTTTATAGATAAGTTGTGGCGTTTTCGGAAAGCAGAAACCCAGTCATGACCTGGCTTGCCGTCTTTAAATGGTGTTTTAAGCTTGTTTTTTCTGACAAACTCTGCCTGTTTCTCATCCCCATTTCTCGAGCGTCCGAAGACAAGATTCTAACACGATCATTTAACGTCGATGTCGGGATACCGTACATTTTTGAAGCTGCGAGGTTAGTTAACTCATTTCTTTCTACTCTCTCTATAGCAAATTTTAGATCTTCTTTGGAGTACGAGGCACGTGATGTTTTTCTTGTATATTTAATAGGCATAATGAACTGAAACAAAAAAGATAAAAATAATTTCATGACCAGTGATCGCGTATAGGTATAATATTTCGCTGAATATATTAATATGAACATTGCTTGGTTTAAACTAAAAAAACATATGTAGGTATCACTTGTTAGGTTGCCGATATTGATAAAACTGCAGCTATGTTACGTTTTGTATTGATTTTTTATCTAGCCGTATTGCATATCTCGACTGTATCTGTCATACCGAAGATTCAAATTCTTTCTTTAAAAAAAAGAACGATACAAATAACAGAAAAGAAATCAGAAATGCCGCCACTCTTAACTGTTTTATAAATTCGCCGAGCGTAACTATTCTGGCATTATATTTAAGGTTGTTTACCCCAACTTTATTACATTTTCTTGGATTTAACAACTTTTAATATCGTCGTTTCAAACAGTTTCTTAACCTACCTAATTACTTACATCTGAAAAAGGTTATCAGATACAAATTCTTTCGTACTATTGAAATATGTAAGTAAAGTTTTTGGATATCTATATTTTTAATTTTTTTGGCGGTTTTTTTCGTTGTTTTCTTTTGGTCAACATGCCAATAAATCGCTCACCTCCTCGCGCGTCTACTTCTACTACGCCAGTCGTATTAGTGACACACACACAAACTAAAAAGCAACTCAATTTATTATTTTATACAGATTCAGTCACTTTGTGGTGTTTTGCCACTATAGATTTCAACTCAGACTTTAATGTTATTAGATATGCATAATTGCGTATGCAAACACATCGTGTAAAAATAAATGGTTTATTGAAACAATTTCGTTTAGGCCCAAAACACACGCATTACGCACAGTTAATCTTACACTGGTCTATCTGTATATATTTGATGAGTACAGGGAATCATATATATATACACTCAATAAAAATGAAATTGAAATGGTATGAACAAGCATTTCTAGGGAACAATTGGCATTTTTTCAGAATTATTGGCTCTTGCAAAAACTATTCAAGTGGTGAATAATGAACCAAATGACAAAATTATTAGATAGTTTGCAATTCTGACAATTTAAGAGGGAAGGGGTTTGCCATTGTCCATAAAAATGTGTTTCCCTTTGTGTTAGGCTTTTCTGGGTTCAGGTCGTCGGTGTTTTGGATTATCAATTATACTCAGATAATTTGGCTTTTAATATATGTAATTTTCGTTTTACAATGGTTTAGGTAAATATATGTGTAGTATCGTTAAGTAAAACTCTAGACGTTCGTTCGGTAGCTGTTTATTAACTGAATACGCGGCGGGTGTACAACCATATTTATATAAGACACAGCTTAAGAATACCCCACATTACACCTCCACCCTTATTTACTAACTTAAAACTAACACAATAATTATTTATTATAATAACTAACTTAACATTAACACACATAATTACTTATAATCTATTTACATAATTAAATCTATTTACCAAACTTACAACTAGTACATACTTTACTATAATTATTATCATTAGGGCTGACCGTATCTTTGGGGAGGTCTCCTATTTCTAACGAGACGCGTTTCACCGGCGGTCGCGGTTACACTGTTGGATCCCTCATGTACCTCTTCAGATGAATCGATGATTGCCCCAGGATCTAAATGTGCCTGCCCATCCCTACCGCACCCCGAACCTCCCACACCTCCACCTAAGCACACCTCCGTGGATATCTTTGGAACCGGTACTGTAGGAAAGACCAATGCATTGCCTAAAGACCGGTTAGCATTAGTGGGCGTTACTTTTGTGCTGACTATTACGTCACCAGTCTGTTGAGACTGATTTTCCCTACATATTAACCTTAACTGATCAATATGCCTATGTATCTCTGTGCCATCTAATAATCTTATTTGATAATCTGTGGTACTCAAGCGCTGAGTGACCGTACCACTTACCCACCTCTTTAATCCTTGGTACACCCGGCACCAAACCTCGTCCCCCGCTTCGAGAGCGCGGTGCGTCCCTCCTGCCCCATTTTTCTGCCGGAGCTGCGCGTCAGCCACCTGCTTCTCGCGCGATGGTTTTAGTCGGTCTAATCGAGTTCTTAATATCCTGCCTTGTAATATTTGTGACGGACTTTCCTTTGTGGTACTATGTTCAGTGGTCCTATACACCAGTAAAAACCTTTGAAGGGCCAGTTCTACGTCTATATTTTGAATAATCGCTTTTTTTATTACTCTTTTGCACTGCCTGACTGCATTTTCTGCCAAACCATTGGAAGCGGGGTGATATGGTGCGGAAAATACATGTTCTACTCCGTTATTTTCTAAAAATGAATTAAATTCTTCACTACTAAAAGGAGGCCCGTTATCCGATACTAATTGTTTTGGTATACCGAAACGTGACCAGATTTCTCTAATTTTACTTATTATTACTTTAGCCGTAGTCGAAGTGACCGGGCATGCTTCGATCCATTTCGAAGTTGCATCGACCATTATTAAATACTTGTGTCCCTGA
This sequence comes from Diarsia dahlii, assembly GCA_949775195.1. Taxonomy (NCBI): domain Eukaryota; kingdom Metazoa; phylum Arthropoda; class Insecta; order Lepidoptera; family Noctuidae; genus Diarsia; species Diarsia dahlii. The sequence continues at coordinate 19,325,707 of OX459197.1, read as the reverse complement.
ATAGGCCCCAAAAAATCTACGTGTAACCTAGTCCATGGACGAGACGGCCAGTTCCACGGCTGCGGAGCATGGTGAACTGGTGCCTCGGCCATTTCTGCGCAAATTGTGCAGTTGCGACACAGGTCTTCCAACATTTCGTCTATTCCTGGCCACCATACGTAACTCCGAGCTATACATTTTGTCTTAATTATCCCCATGTGGGTATCATGTAACTCCCTCAAAACCGTATCTTGACAAATTCTTGGTACTATTAGCCTATGACCCCACATAAGACAACCCAACTCAGTATATATTTCACTGCGTCTATTAAAATAAGGCTTATGTTCTTTTATTTCTATTTCTTTAGGCCAACCATCCCTAACATAGCTCAATATACGCATTAATATTGTATCTCTTTTTGTCTCTTTTCTAATATCCTCATATTTAAGTAACAAGGCATCCGAGGCGTAGTGAAGGTATGTTTGTTCGGGAACTTCCTCACTACCTGTTTCGCTAATAGCTTTATAACTTTCTACCAATCGAGACAAAGCGTCTGCCGTGTTTGAATTTGTATTCACATATTCAATTTTAAAATCATAAGCTGATAATATTAACGCCCATCTCTGTAACCTACTAGCAGTCATACTTGGAATTCCTAATTCCGATCCAAAAATACTAACTAAAGGTTTATGATCTGTTTTTAACACGAATGGTCTGCCATATAGATATTGATGAAATTTCTTCACGGCGAATACAATAGCTAAAGCCTCTTTATGTATTTGACTATAGTGATATTCCGCGGCGGTGAGTGTCCTTGACGCATACGCTATTGGATACTCACGGCCGTCGGTCGCTCGCTGCGCAAGCACAGCGGCGATGCCCCGTGAGCTCGCGTCACACGTCACTATAACGGGCCGCGACTCATCATAGTGCGATAATATTTCTGAGCTAATCAGTAACTTTTTTATTTTATTAAATGCCTGAGAATGTGTATGACCCCATTCCCAATGTTTACCCTTTTTCAATAATTCGTAAAATGGTGATAAATAGAAACTTAAATTTTTAATAAATTTTCCGTAAAAATTGACCATGCCTAAAAATGATTTCAGCTCGGATACGTTAGTCGGAAAAGATAGCTTAATAATGGGTTTAATCTTATCTGGATCTACTCTAACGCCCTCCCTACTAATAATAAATCCTAAATATTTTGCCTCCTTACTCAAAAAATCACACTTTTCCTTTTTTATTTTTAGGCCATTTTCTTGCAATATTTTAAGAACCGTGTTTATTGTATCTATGTGTACTTCAATCGTATCTCCCGTGATCAGTATGTCGTCTAGAAATATTGTCACATTTGGTATTTTATCAAACAATTGAGTCATTATTCTTTGAAAAATTCCCGGACTCAACGCGAGTCCATACACTAATCTATTGTATCTGAAAAGACCCTTATGTGTATTAATAACTGTAAACTCCTTGGATTCATCTAGTAATATATTTTGATTGTACGCTTGAGATAAATCTAGTTTTGTGAAGTACCTACTACCGCTTAATTTAGTAAATAAATCGTCTATCTTTGGCACAGGATACTTATCAACTCTTAACATACGATTCAAAGTAACTTTATAGTCAGCACATAAACGTAAAGCGCCATCCGGCTTATGTACAATTACCAGTGGTGAGGCCCAGTCGGAGGTGTGAACAGGCTCGATGATGCCGGCGCGCAGCATCGCCTCGAGCTCGTCATCCACGCGCGTGCGCAGTGCGTATGGCAGCGGTCGCGCGCGGCAGAATATCGGCACGGCACCCTCACGTAAATGTAATGTCGCTCGACCGCCCGTGAAACGCCCCAATCCGCCATCAAATAATTCATGGTACCTAGAATAGATATTATTTACAATATTAGTTTTTTGTTGAACCGTTACATCCTCCTTTGTTACCCTCGCGTTATTTATTGTTAAAGGGGGTATATTGATATTTAATTCCGATAACCATTGCCTTCCTAAAAATGTAGTACTCCCCGTTTCAAATACATATAAATCTAAATTCTTTTTATGGTTTTTATAGGTAACGGTCACTTCTAGATAGCCCATTGGCCGAACTTTACTCCCATTATAAAACTTGACTGAAAGTTTACATGGTAATAACGGTATACCCGAAAAATATTCTTTATAAGTTTTACTTGAGATACAAGATAAAGGAGACCCGGTATCGATTTCCATTGTTAACATAACCTCGTTCACTAAAATATTCATGCTCACCGGCCTGTATTGGCTTAACGACATTTGATAAATTGGTTCCTCTTCCTCCACCTCATCTTCCGCGTCTTCCTCCCAATGTGCCTCGAACGTGTGCATAGCGGGCCGCCCGTGGGTACCCGGCCGCGCCTTCCCTGCCTGCTCGTGACCCCGGCTGGCCGTGCGGTACGCTCCAGCGGCCGCGCCGCCACTGCGCGCCGCTCTGCCTGCTCCGCCGCCACCGCCCCGCGATCGTCCGCGGTCTCGATGGTCCCCGATGACCCGTGTACCATTCTCCTGGCACATCCGACTCAAATGACCAACCTCCTTACACTTACTACACTGGTACTTTGCAAATTTGCATTCCGTCTTAATGTGTCGGTAAGCCCCGCATGCAGCGCATCCTCCCACTTGCTCCTTGTTCCTGCTTGATCAAATGCCACTGAACTACGCCGCGACACCGTAATAGTTCTCGAACCTTCCAGTCCCGTCGCAACAGCGTTCGCGTCGGCCGCGGCTGGCCCACTGACACTGCCTCGCCCGTCTACAGCGGCTGCATCCCGCTCCGCCGCCTCCAAAGCGCTCGCCACCGATACTGCTTTGATGAATTTTATGTTTCCTTCCGCAAACAATCGTTGTCTAATAAGGTCACTCATTATACCGCACACGAATTGGTCTCGCAAATTATCGTCCAAACTTGTGCCAAACTCGCAATACCGCGTAATTTTTTTCAATTCTGCTACATAATCCGAAATACTTTCACCCGCCTGTTGTCTTCTTTGTCGAAATTTAAATCGTTCTGCCAAAATCGATGGATTTGGTTGCAAATGTTCTTGCATGACCTTCACAACCTCGGTCAAGGTCATGTTCGCCGGTTTCTTCGGACTACACAAGTTCACTAATAATTCGTATGCCCATGAATGCTATAAGCGTCGGTAGTTTTAGTTCTTCCTTTACTGCGTTCACCAAGAAATACATCTCCAGCCTTTCACAATAGGTTTGCCAGCTTCCCGTCTTCATATCAAATTCACCGAATTTAGCCATCCTCGTCGCCACTGTAGTATCGTTAAGTAAAACTCTAGACGTTCGTTCGGTAGCTGTTTATTAACTGAATACGCGGCGGGTGTACAACCATATTTATATAAGACACAGCTTAAGAATACCCTACATTACAATATGTAGTCGTCGCGTCAAAAATCAAGTAAATGGTGCGCGCGCGGCTCGCTTATATTGCTAGGTACCCTTCCCTCTTCATCCCGTCCCGCCTCCCGCGTCAGTTGCTGTTGCCGTGTTGTGTAGATGGCGCGGTGGTCGTCAACACTTTGTTCTTTTCGAATAATGGATCTAGCTAGAGCAATTATTTGATATAAAATCAAGGTTTACTGTGGAAACATCCCTTTCATTTACACCTAGACGTACTTTTTCTTCAAATTTTAATATCAAAATTAATTGAATCGGGTCAGTTTTCGAGGAGAAAAAAGGGGAATACGTGATCATTATTGTTGCTTGCGCAAATAGGAAGAAATGCAGTTCTAGTTAAATACAGCATGCTGACCAGTGTATGTTGCGCATGAATGTTGACTCTCATCTGCCTCCCTCATTGACCATCTAACTATTGTGATGTAGTAGTTAAGTACATTATATTCTACTTATGTGTGTGTCTGTAAGTACATATAAGACCTATGATAACATCAAATATACTCAGTGTTTACTCAGCATCCAAGATGTTTCATTCTCCTTAAAGCCCCGTCCTTAGATGGCGACCCTGCCACTTGAGCGAACATCAGGCAATCATGTGCGCATTTAATGTAAATCTTTCTCTGAGGGAGTGTCATCGAGTAAAAAGCGCATTGAAAAAAAAACATGTGTCAGTCAAAAGTGAATAATGGAGAGGTTTTCGTAAACCAAAACAGTGCATTTGGAAGCCACAATTCCGCAACGATAGAGGAGTTCAAATATCATTTATCCACGATAAGCATTGTGGTTATGATCATTTGTACACTTTTACTACTTGGAGTTGCCTATTTGTTATATAGGCTGTACAAAAAGTGCCATCAGTCTTGGATGAGGGATCAATTGACAAGACATATTTTGCGACGATCATCTAATCGAACCAGGAACTACCGAGATCCAAGGGTTGCATGTGAGGGGTGCAACTGCCGGTCTAGCGATACGAACAAGGATATACCGGAAAAGTAGAAAGTGCCAACAGGATGTCATCGAATTACACCATGAGTGTCAGTGCGTGAAAGTGAAATCGAGTGTGAGTGTATAAGTGTGTTCCAATTGTAATAATCCTACCATTCAATGTAATGAACAGTAATGTATGAACATTTATTCTACTTAAATAGTGAGTTAAACAAGATAAGAACGTATTTAGTGAAAATCGGGGCAAGTAGACGACAGGGTCAAATTGTATTGAGAAAAATTAAAGAAGCTGACGATATAGTTAGTCTCTTTAACACAGATTTGGAAAAAATAGAAAAATTGAGGTCAAGTTTAAAGGAAGACGAATGTTTAAAAATAGAAAAAGTAGTAGCAACTTTCTTTAGTTTATATGACAGTATATTAGATTTATGTAATAATCCATCTTCGGGGGAGAACCCTATTATAGAAGAAAGCATGGCTAAGTTTGAGTTAAAAATCGCTTTGAGCCTATTACCAGTTTTAACAGATGACGAGAAGAGTGTAAAGCAACTTATTGACGGGATAGAATATTACCAATCAGAGCTCGATCTTGAAGGACAGACCAAATTAATAAATTTTGTTTTAAAAAGTCGTCTTTCACAGGCGGCTAAGTTGAAGCTAAGTAATAAATATGATAGTGTGGATAGTCTGATTAAGGCAATTAAATTGCAATTGCTGCCTAAAAAGTCAGCAACGGCTTTGCAGCATAAATTACTTAACCTTAGGCAAAATGATCTTTCCGTAAACGAGTTCGGAAAGCAAATAACAGACTTATTTGTAAACCTGACGGTTACTCAATCCGAAGGGAATGAGGCCAGCTACAGTGTATTAAGACTATTAAATGAAAAACAGGCCGTAAAAAGCTTTGCTGACGGGTTGAGAAATCGTCGGCTAAGCACCATAATAGCGGCAAGAAATTTTACATGTTTGAGCGAAGCTGTTCAAACAGCAATAGACGAAGAGGTCTCATCCCCGTCGACGTCAGCAGATATCTTGACTATGCGCCGTAATAACTCGTATCAATACAGGAATTACAGAGGTCAGTACAGGAATTTCAGAGGTGAGTCATCAGCACGAGGACAAGTACGAGAGCAGTCTCAAGGTGAAACATCGCGCCAAGATTACAACACCGGAGGAGAACAAGGCAGAGGCCGTGGGGGTGCGTTTAGATCATCTCGAGGAACCAGAGGTAGGACATTTTATAATCATACAAAAAATTCTCAATTGCAGCAGCAACAAATGCATATTTTGACAGACTCGGAACCACGAGAAAATCAGACGCAGTCTGAAGATACCGAAATACCTGACAAGTTTTTTCGTGAATAAAAATATAATCATGTCATGTAATAGCATATGTCATATTAAATTAAACTTAGATAAGAATGGTTATCCGCACTCGTGGCTAATTGATACGGGCGCATCGATTTCAGCCATCAAAAAGGAACATGTACTCAAACTAAATATTCCAATCCAAAACGGGAATATTGTTGTTAATGGTATCGGTGGCAAAGCTCAGGCCATCGGATACGTTTATCTTAATTTATATATAGGTGATCAGATTCTAAATAATAAATTCTTCGTATTCAAATCATTGCCATGTAAGGCAAGTGGCATATTGGGCCAAGATTTTATGCATACATATAAATCGGTATTGAATTTCGGTAACAGTACTGTACAACTATGGAATAAAAATATTAAAATAGAAATACCAATACATCAAGAACAAAATGTATTAACGATACCTGCAAGATCAGAATCACTTCATTTAATTAAAACTGACATCTCACAGGAGTGTGTTGTTTGCGCATCCGAGATACAAGAAGGATTGTATTTAGCAAGTACACTAGGAACGCCGATAAACGGGAGAATACCAGTAAGAGTTTTAAATACCACCAAAACTGATGTATATTTAAAGGATCTAAAACCAACGATACTTTTAGCAAAAGATTATAATATTTGTACATTCGAAAAGCCCATACAGAACGCGGATAGAGTAAAGGCGCTTTTTAAATTACTAAAATTAGATCATTTGAGTTCGGAGGAAGAACAAAGTACACTCGAGAGCAATGAATCCGGGTCACTTAAAGAATGTTAAAAATCTCGGAAACTAAAAATGATAGGTTAATGCAATAAATTGTATTTAAAAGACAATGTAATACTCCTTAAATGAAGGTATTAAAACTTCTTAGTTATTGTAAAGTTATATCTTAAAAAAATCAAATTTGAAAAAGGGCCACTTTCGAAGATGGAACTACGTAAATACAGCATTTAATTTTGCTTTTGTTTGTAATCTGTCATTTATGTGGGTACATAAACCATGTTGATAGTGCTCTATATTCATTATTCAAGCTGAAATTATGTCGCTTACGCCTGAAGAATGCACCAGAATACTTACAATGCAGGAAACCGGCCGGAGTCAGCGCGATACAGCCAGGACTGTCGGTGTGTCGCTGTCAACAGTACAAAGAGTTCTCCGACGTTACGAAGAAACTGGTTCTAACCTACACAGACCAGGAACGGGCAGAACCAGGTGTACCACAGCACGAGAAGACCGATACTTGGTGAACACCATGCTTCGAAATCGCTTTCTCACAGGAACTGAACTCACAAATCAGTTTCGACGCCTCGGAGGAAGTAACCCAAGTGCATGGACAGTAAGACGTCGGCTTGCTGAATCTAACTTAAAACCCCTTAGACCTGCAAACGGCCCTAAACTGGAGCGTGGGCATCGTATTTCAAGACTAAGATATGCCCAGAGCCACGTAAATTGGAGTATTGAAGATTGGTCAAAAGTTATGTTCTCCGACGAATCAAAATTTATGCTCTACAAGCACGATGGAAGACACAGAGTGTATCGAAGACCAGGGGAAAGATTCAAGCAAGCATGCATCGAAGAAAAAGTAGCCTACGGTGGTGGGTCTGTACTTGTGTGGGCCGGAATTTCTTCTGAAAGTCGCACAGAGCTGGTGATCATAGAAAACGGCTCTTTAACTAGCGAAAGATATGTGGAAGAAATCCTCAATGATCACGTTGGTCCATTTATGGTCAATTTAGGTGAGGATGCTATATTTATGAATGACAATGCCCGACCTCATACAGGTAGGATTGTGAATGACTACCTTCAAGAGATGAACATTACTCGTATGGAGTGGCCAGCGCGCAGCCCGGATATCAACCCGATCGAGCATGCTTGGGACGAGCTAGGCAGATGCGTAAAACAACGAAACCCTCCCCCAATCACGCTTTGTGAGCTCAAAATTGCTCTCACAGAGGAATGGGAGAATATTCCCCAAAATCGTAGAAGGAACTTGGTGTACAGCATGCCAAACCGCGTTAACGCAGTAATGGAAGCACGAGGAGGCAATACGAAGTATTAAAATTCAAGAAAATCGTAACAAAGTTCAAAAATTTCATGTTTCCTATTTTTGTTTTAAGGAGAGATCAGCAGTTTTTTTCTTTATGTAATTTTGTGTTAATAAAATGTATGGTGACTCATATTTTTTTTACTTTCATTTAAGGAGTATTACATTGTCTATTAAATACAATTTATTGCATTAACGTATCATTTTTAGTTTCCGAGATTTTTAACATTCTTTAAGTGACCCGGATTCATTGCTCTCGAGTGTATTAAAACTATATGTGCCAAGTACAACGACATATTTTACCTAGAAGGGGACAAATTAACTACGACCAAAATATACAAACATTCGATAGCCTTAAAACCAAACATAGTACCGTTGTATTCAAAACCGTATAGACTTCCACATTCTCAGAAAAGAGAAATAAAACAACAAATAGATAACATGCTCGAACAAGGCATTATAGAACCATGCAACAGTGAGTGGTCGAGCCCTGTTCTTTTAGTGCCGAAAAGGTCAGATTCAAATGGGTTGAAAAAATGGCGTCTTGTAATAGATTATCGTAAATTGAATAATATAGTCCACTCAATAAATCACCCATAAGGAGTTGTAGAGTGCGTGAGTTAGGCCCTAAGTGATTTCTTCAGAAAATTGTTCAGGGTGCTTAGAGAGTTAACATACTAAAAGTCCTGACATCTAGGGGGTGAGGCGGAGTGGGGGGAGGGGGTTAAAGTTCCCATTTTTTAGTTTTTCGCTAATATCTTTTAAACGGTGCGTCATGGAGATAAGAAGTCTTCTACGCAATGAAAGCTTATAAAATTATGTACAACTTTTATCTTATACACTTTTTCATATTCTTACCTATTTTCGAACTCATTCCGGAAAAGTGAAAATTGAAAAAAAAAACTACTTGAATTGAACACTACCTTTTGTATACTACTTCCTTCACGTTATTTGGGGATAAAAAGTACCTTAAATCTTAAAAAATAATATAAAAAATAATATTCTGCGATCTTTTACAAGCCTACCTCCACGCACAGTGAGGTTGAAGAGGCTGGGAAGATGTGCTTCCTCAAATGATATGGCGCACCAGCAAGACTGACCTCCCTCAATAAGTACCGATACCAGTGATTACCAGTACGCTGGTGAAAATTTGGAAAAAGTGTTAAGACAAGTGTAGATAAAAGTTTTGATATCCTAACGGCTGTACACATTTGGATAAAATTTAGTAAATTGATATAGTAGGAGTTGATCTAAGATATAAGATACTTTTTATCCCCAGATAACGTGAAGGAAGTAGTACACAAAAGGTAGTGTTCAATTCAAGCAGATTTTTTCAATTTTCACTTTTCCGGAATGTGTAGTTCGAAAATAGGTAGGAATGTGAAAAAGTGTATAAGATAAAAGTTGTACATAATTTTATAAGCTTTCATTGCGTAGAAGACTTCTTATCTCCATGACGCACCGTTTAAAAGATATTAGCGAAAAACTGAAAAATGGGAACTTTAACCCCCTCCCCCCACTCCGCCTCACCCCCTAGATGTCAGGACTTTTAGTATGTTAACTCTCTAAGCACCCTGAACAATTTTCTGAAGTAATTGCTTAGGGCCTTGCTCACGCACTCTACAATCTCTTTGTTGACTGGACTAATAGCATACAGGATGACAAATTCCCACTGCCAAACATAACCGAAATATTAGATTCCTTGTCTGGATGTATGTATTTTACACATTTGGATCTAAATCAGGGTTTTTACAATGTTGATCTTGAACCTGCCAGTAGGAAATATACAGCTTTTTGTTCGGGGCAGTTTCAAATGACTAGGATGCCCATGGGACTAAAGACCAGCCCAAGCTCGTTTTCACGAATGATGACCATGGCCATGGCTGGTCTTTGTTACGAGAAATGTTTATACTATCAAGATTATTGTATTAGGCCGAAATCTAACGGAACACAACAAAAAATTAATTGAAGTATTAGAAAGACTTCGTAAAGTAAATTTAAAATTAAATCCATCAAAGTGCGATTTCCTGAAAAAAGAGTTACTTTATTTGGGCCACATTGTTTCCGACAACGGGGTACTTCCCGATCCGGAAAAAATAAAAACAATACAGAGATATCCCGTGCCTCAAAACTCAGGAGAAGTCAAGCGTTTTGTGGCTTTGGCGAATTATTATAGAAAATTTATACCTAAATTTGCCGAAATAACACACAGCTAGAACTTATTATGTAAGAAAAATACAGCATTCATTTGCGATGATAACTGTCAAAAATCGTTCGAAACCCTTAAGAAATACATGACAACACACCCTGTCCTACATACATGACAACACACCCTGTCCTACAATATCCTGACTTCTCAAACACTAATCAGTTTATTGTACAGACTGATGCATCAGGTTACGCGATAGGAGCTATTTTATCAAATGCCGACGGCCGTCCAGTTGTTTACGCCAGTCGAAGCCTGAACAAAGCTGAACGGAATTATCCAACGATCGAAAAAGAACTCTTAGCGATCGTATGGGGTGTGAAACATTTTAGACCATACTTATATGGACGGTCTTTCAAAATAATTACTGATCATAAGCCGCTGGTATACTTGTTTAGCCAGAAGGATCCCTCGAGTAGGCTACTTAAGTTAGATTATGCCTAGAAGAGTATGATTATATCATCGAATACATAAAAGGTAAAGAGAATGTGGCCGCAGACGCGCTATCTCGCGTTACAATGACCTCACAAGAATTGAAAGAAATCAACGAGTGTTCATGTGTTATGACACGTGCGCAAAAGAAAAGGTCACTAGAACCAAATATTACTGTCAGTGAAAAAGATATGGCCAAGGACAACTTGCCAAGTCAGCCGAAATTAGTAGAGTCCAATGTTAAACCAAGAAATGCAGTTGAACTAAGGTTTATAGACAAGAAGCATTTGGCTACATTACAAAAACAAAATAGGATAAGCTACGCAAATGATTTTTTTCATATGACAGTGACCAATTGATGCTATTTATAAATCCATCTGCTCAATCACAATTGACGCCAGCCGCATTTGTGAGAGAGATGTGTAAATTATGTGACCAAATAAATATAACTCAAATTTATTTTATGAAAAATAAAACCAATACAATTTTTGTAGAAAAATTCACAAATGAGATTAAAAACACCCCGAATTGGAAGGGGCCGAATATTACTGTTTTAAAGGAAGTAGAGAGAGTTGAGAATAAGGATGATAGGAGAGTTATACTGAATGACTTCCATCTTTTGCCCACAAGCGGTCATGCGGGCATTAGACGCATGTTAAATAACATCAAAAAGTATTATTTCTGGCCAGGGCTAGAAAAAGATGCTATTAATTTTGTGGAAAAATGCCCAAAGTGCCAAAAGCAGAAGTATACGGTTACTGTAAAAGAACCTATGGTTATTACCACTACGGCTCATTCTGCATTTGAGAAAATTTATTTGGATTTAGTAGGCCCACTAGACAGGGACCACAATAATTATAATTATATTTTAACGTTACAATGCGAACTGTCAAAATATGTATGTGCATTTCCGCTAGAAACTAAAACATCAACAGAAACCGCACGTGCTTTTGTCAACAACTTTATTTTGCAATACGGAGTTCCGCGGGAGGTAGCTACCGACCGAGGCGCCGAGTTTATGTCGGAGACGTTTAAAGAGGTATGTAAGCTTCTTAATATTACAAAATTAAATGCAACAGCATATCACCATCAAAGTATTGGAGCGCTGGAGAATACCCACAAAAATTTAGGGCATTTTTTAAGAATACACGTAGAAGAGAAACCAGAGACGTGGAGTGATTGGCTACCATTTTGGTGTTTCGCATACAACACAACAGTTCATACGTCGACCAAATTCACGCCATTTGAACTTGTTTTTGGAAAAACATGCAATTTGCCAACCTTGCCACAACTATAGAACCCTTATATAATTATGATAATTATCCGCTTGAGCTCAAATATCGGTTACAGGTATCGCTATCAGAAGCAAGAAGAAATTTAATCAAAAGTAAAATGGAAAGGAAACTTAAGTATGATGAACACATAAGGCCCACAAAGTATAAAGAGGGCGACAGTATATTGATTAAAAGTGAAACTGGTAATAAGTTCACAAACCTTTATACGGGACCATACAAGGTCATTCAAGACCTGTCACCTAATGTTGAGGTTAAAATAAATGGGAAATCCGATATAATTCATAAAAATCGAACGAAATTGTACCATGTCTGATTATAAAACAGATGTTCTGAATTGTAACGAACACAACAACGTACATGCACTTAAGTTGCACTAGATAGTTATTAGTAGGTACTTACTCGTATTACAGCCTATGTTATTGTAAAACTTACACTTGCATGAATGAATTGATAAGAACAATCAAAAGACACGAGCTAAGAATTAGTTTTAAGTATTTGGTTAAGCACTATGTACTACAATATACTCGTATATACAAATGCATGGTTTATATTAAAATGTGTAATGTCACGCTTAATGTAAAGAAAAAAAAAACAAACTTATTATTTCTTTTTTTTTAAGTACCATGGGAGGTGTGATGTAGTAGTTAAGTACATTATATTCTACTTATGTGTGTGTCTGTGAGTACATATTATAAGACCTATGATTACATCAAATATACTCAGTGTTTACTCAGCATCCAAGATGTTTCATTCTCCTTAAAGCCCCGTCCTTATACTATAATAAGGACTTGGTTTTATACAGGATGGTTTCGGAATCGGAGACGAAATATACTCCTTGTCGTACGACGGATGTCGTAAGCTACTGTGGCAGGGGGCCAAGCCAGAGCCGGTGTTCGAGGTGAACGCTTGGAAGGCGGGAGACGTATTGGGCTGCCTCATCGATATGGAAAAAGAGGAAGCCATATTTTCGCTAAATGGAAACCGCATTATAAGATGCACCAAGTTGTTTGAAGCAACAAGGTAAATATACACTGACCCTGAGAAACCCAATAGTTGTGGAATTCACATCGCCGCAGATACTAAGGAGGAATTGGTTAAAAAAACCGGACAAACTCGCATCTGTGATTCCGAGATTGATCTGCAGTCGCTCGCGTCCAATATTACTGAACGAAATAAGTCGGTAAAAAAGAGAAAACTTAACGAGCTTATCGGTGAAAATGCTGATATAGCGACTGTAATTAAGGAGATGTTTAGCATATTCTCAAAGGAACAAGAAATCCGGTTTCAAGATTTAAAATCTAGCATGGAAGTTATGTCGAAGAAACATGATGACTTTCTTGTTACAATTATTTCGCTTGAAAAAGAGAGAAAGGCTGATCGGATATTGATCACAGAATTAGAGGAGAAAGTAGAGACCTTGGAAAGAAAGTCCCGGGGATCTGGTATCGAAATACGAAATATTCCAAAACCAAACAACGAGACCAAGGAGACATTATGTGGCGAGATTTTGCAATTGGGAAAGACATTGAATGACGAAATTGATTGCTCGTCAATGAAGGACATTTACCGGCTTAAATCAAAAGACTCCTCAAACCCGGTTATTGTGGACCTTACCACGGTATTGCTGAAGGATAAAGTCCTAAGGGCTGTTAAGAGTTTCAATAAAACAAAACCAAAGGGAGAAAAACTTAACGCAACTCATCTGAACTCCAAACACCAACCAAAACCGCTATACATAGCGGAAACTCTTACTCAGAAAACTTAAAAGCTTTTCTTTCTGGCGAGGCAGTTCCAAAAGAGTCATGGATATAATTTCTGTTGGACGACAAACGGGATTGTTTATTTCAAAAATACCGAAGGATCGGCACATATTCGAATTAATACGGAGTCAGACTTGGAGAAGTTGAGAATTGCTACGAGTACATGACTATGTTCTGTCATAAGATGTCAGTATTTTTCTAAATCCAAAGATATATTTGTGCATGTTTTTTACAAAAGCAAACTTCTTGTTGTCAGCATAAAAACGTGTTTTACATCATATTAGGTTGTTATAAATTTTTTGAAGTTATTTTGTCGAATGTTTTTTGCCATATCAAAAATGAATTTGAAGTGTTTGTCATTTTAAGCTTTAGTTTGGTTATCAGGTTTTTCTCATTACGTTATAGATTATGTCCAACTACAATGATTTCGATAAATAATTTCAATTTTAATATAAGGCATTTTAGAAATTATGCAATATTTTATGAATTACTGTATGTCTTGTTTGACCTCTGTATGTTTGTACTGCTACCTTGTGAGCCAATTTTAAAATGCCTATTTCGTTACCTCTGTTTTTACGAAATTCAAAAATTATTGATGGAAATTCTTCATCGCACACTCTACAGAATTAACACACACACACACACACATAATCCCAACAAACATATTATATTCATACCCTCAATCACTCGCACTCACTGCATATTATTATCTCAAAATTGCTCTAATACTTTCTGCCAATCTCTTGATTTCTTTTTGTCTAAATTTTATTTTTTTAATGAACATTCAATGATATAATCCAATTAAACGAAAATATTGATCAAGTTTCTGTATCCCAGTCGCAAATGGCTACTGTTGAAGACTGTCATAAAATTTTAACTTCCTCGGAGCAAAATTTACTAATTCGATTTAGATTCAGAGAAGGAATCATTAAAGAAAAATAAAACATGGAGTCTAATAGACATATCAGAGGCAGGCAGTAAGAAGATACTCACCAATAAATGGGTATTTCGAGTGAAAGACGACGGTACCTATAAAGCGAGACTGGTGGTAAGAGGATTTGAGCAGAGAGGTATAGATTTTGATGAAATATACAGCCCAGTGGTAAGTCAGTCAGCTCTTAAATCTCTATTTGCTATTGCAGCGTCTAAAAATTCTGAAATTGTTACTTTTGATGTTAAAACTTGCATTTTTGTATGGCGAATTAGATGATGATATCTATATGTATATACCAGATGGTTATGATAAAGAACCTAACAAAATATGTAAATTGAATAAAGCTTTGTATGGGCTTAAACAAGCACCAATTACTAGGAATAAGACTTTTACTAAGACAATGTTAAAACTAGGATTGATTCCTACTAAAACTGATAGATGTGTGTTCACTAATAAAAGTTAAAATGTAATAATTGCTATATATGTAGACGATGGACTTGCTATTTCAACAAATAAAAAAGAATTAGAGGACATTCTGAACTTTCTAGAATCGCAATATCAAATTAAAATATTCAAAAATCCTAAAAATGTTGTTGGTCTAGAAATTTATAAAGATGACACAGGTATTTTATTAAAACAAGAAACATATTTTATATTCAAAATTTACTTAAAAACTTTAACATGATAGATGCAAAATCAGCATCATGGCAGATGAAAAATCCAATGTTATCTCTCAATATAATGCTCCATTAAAACAATCACAGTGTTTATTTAAAATTCCCGGACCATCCTACACCATCAACATGAAGTCCGGCCTGTGGAAAAAAATATATTTATAGTAAAGCAGATTGGTCTAAATATTATGAATTATCAGAAACCGGTTTCTCTCATTTAGAAATTGATAATATGGAACCTCTTTATCTGTATGATAATTTTGTGAATATTTTATATGATATAAGAATAAATACCAACAAGAGACAAGAACAGGTTTCTGGTGGACATCTGTTCGGAGATAGAAACTCACTCTTTGAAGTTCCAGACCTCAGACCTTTTCAAGAAAGTTCGCCTCATATCCAGACAGTTCAAACCAAAAACATGGGTCATCAACGATGAGGAGGGCAATGCAATCCACGAGTTGGAAGCTAAAGCAGAGAGGTGGCGTGGATACTGTCAAAAGCTCTATGACCATCAACCGAGTGCTCTGATGGCACCAGGCCCCAGTTGGAGCAGCCTAGACTTAGAACCCTCAATACTGCGATCCGAAGTAACAGCAGCAATCGCAGCTCTAAAATGCAGGAAAGCCCCTGGACCAGACCAAATAACGGCCGAGATTCTAAGCGCCTTGGGTGACAGAGGCATTGACTGTCTTCATCACATCTGCAACTGCATTTGGGAAACAGGCAAATGGCCGAAGGACTGGACCGAATCGGTTATTCTCCCCCTGCATAAAAAAGGCTCGACCAGAACTTGCGACAACTACAAGACCCTGGCTCTCATCTCTCATAGCAGCAAAATCCTCCTGCATATTATAAACCACCGCATAAGGCACTAATTTAGCTTCTTTTCTCTTTA
Source organism: Diarsia dahlii (assembly GCA_949775195.1). Classification (NCBI taxonomy): domain Eukaryota; kingdom Metazoa; phylum Arthropoda; class Insecta; order Lepidoptera; family Noctuidae; genus Diarsia; species Diarsia dahlii. The sequence continues at coordinate 19,309,743 of OX459197.1, read as the reverse complement.
GGTACATGACTAAAAACTGGATTTCCAAATTTATCTAAAGTATGTATATCAAAATTCTTACCCGACCAACATTCATAGGGGGTTTTATCAGTATTTTTAGTTTGATGCTGTATTCCTTTGTTATTTAAAAAATACTCTGTTTTATTTAAAAATTCTGTCCCATTATCTGTCCTTAAGATGTTTACTTTATTATTTGTTTCAACTTCAGCATAACTTACAAACTATTTTATTTTACTTGTCATTTCAGACTTATGTGCTAAAAAGTAAACTTTTCTGTATTTTTAAAAATAATATAATATAATATTCCACAACTATCACACAACGCCATCTAGTCCCAAGCTAAGCAGAGCTTGTGTTATGGGTACTAGACAACTGATAAACATACTTATATATTTCTAAATACATACATATTATAGATAAATTACACCCAGACACAGAACAAATGATCGTGCTCATCACACAAACATTTGTCCTGGGTGGGAATCGAACCCACGACCTCCGGCATAGCAGTTAGGGTCACTAACCACTAGACCAACAGGCCAGTCAAATTATCATCATAAATCATCTTTGATTACTAAAGTGTACCTTGTGCCACCAACAGATAGTACATCGAAGAGCTTGATGTACTTGATGATATGCGGATAGTACATCGAAGAGCTTGATGTACATACTTACCCATCTATACTACTTAAGTAATTTCGAATATTGCTAGAGTGATGAGACCACTTATGCATACCTAATTACCACAGCAACGTGACCTAGAGAATTAGTATGAGAATAAGTTTTTCTATACTACAAGAACTGTATGATGCCCGTCCATATTTCACTTTCTTGTGCATTCACCTATTTATATATGAAACTTGCCTTTAGGGTGTTGGCTCTCTAAGTAAAAGGGAAACTTTAACAATTATTTGTCAAAACTATTATGATTGCAAGCTCAAGATAGCAGCTTGCACGGAGAATGTTGAAATGGTACATAAAAGGCCTAATCTAAAGAAATACAATTAAACAGATATTTATGCTATTTGTTCATTACTATATAATCATAATTTGTAATGATGAAATTATAAGTTATAGATATAATATTGATTACGTAATAATTTGGTTGAAAATCGATAATCAATAGTACCAACTTAACAATATTCGAGATCCACAGAGAATATTCGAGATTCAGTTAACCCGCGATCATGGCGCTTCAACAGCGTCGAAATATCGGGAACTCAAAACAAATTAAAAATCACGGAAGATATCCCGTAAGTGACATTTTAAATATAATATTCGAGATTTTAATATTTTCATTACTTTAATGTTGAATTTTTTATATTTCTCAACAAACGTACGGTTATTACCTAGCTTAATTAAACAAATAATTGCTCTAAACTTCAGACGAAGTCAAACCCTTATGAAACTAGATTATTGTTTTATAGGCGGCTGTGAAAGGAAACGTAACTGTCAGCTATTCCCTCGAATGTCATCCGACTCGACCTGTCGCCGGTAAACAAACTTTGAACCAAACAGAAACTGTGAATACTATACTATTATAGTGAGAATCTACAGCCACCAACTACAAGAGTGTTGATTATACTATTCAGGTGAGTTGTGAGAGTTGTGACGGCTTAATTTCTCTTGAAGTGCTAAGTAATACATTCAATGTGAATTACTTGAACTGTTTGTTGACAAACCGGTAAAGATGTCTGTAAATTTTATGTAAAGAACTAAACAATAGTGTAACGTAACAAATCGCAGTGAAGTACATACATAGTCGTGTCTGTTCCTTCAAGAAGGCGCGCGGTGTCGAATAGACCGCACAAAACACATTTTCGTTAATAATATTATTATTACTCGTCAAATGCATTTCAAATCCTTAGTACCTACTTAAGTTACCGGGGAGTCTACGAGAGTTTTTAAAAGGCACAACTTTACTTGACGACCGTTTATTGCAGACTAACTTATTCTATCTTAATTAACAACTGGATAAACATTCACTTATTATCTAGCGTATAGAGTTACATTCTAACAATATTGACTTATTGAGAATGCTTGGTCAGCAGAGCCCACCCGTCGCGGCTGGAATCAGCGTACTGTTATCGTTCCCACCGGACTACTTGCTAGAGATAAGACAGGTAGAGCATTCATAACGCCTCCCCCCGCAGCTTCAAAATTATCCGAGGGACTGTTATCGCTCGGATTATTTTGAAATTTGAAATTACAGAAAGAGTTAGTTAGTTATTAGTTAGTTATTAGAGTTACAGTAATGCCTAAAATTATGATTATATATAATAATAGAGTTCCGATGCTAACAGTTTTCACATTTATCACCGCCTCACGGTTATTTTCCACTTCACTTTCACTGATTTTTAACAGGCCATTAAGTTGTTGTAAATTCACTAAATCACTTGTATCCAAGTTAATAGGTTTTCGCTGCATCTGAGATTCGGAGAGCACGATTTCAGGAAGGTTAATGATAGGTAGTTTCGGCAGGTTCAAGTTACTCGTGGTGCTATAGCGGGTTTTAAGAGTCATTTCGCCAATCTGGACATTGCAGTTATCGTCTAGTATCAAGAAGTAAGTACCTCGTATCTTTTCTTTGGTTATTTCATTATTTTCGCAGGTCTTTGATAGGATGGTTTCCGCTTTACTGTAGAGTATCCATCGGTCTTTCCCCACAGGCTGGATCTTTAGGTTATTGATTTCGACTGGAACTGAATTGCAGGAACTAATGTTGTTGGAGAACTTCATCAAGGCCGCTATGCAAGTATCTTCTTCCACGAAAGGCATCATACCTTCATTACATAGGTATGTCTCCTCATAGAGTTCGGTGCATGGCTGGGAGAGCGAGACCATTTTCGACCCTTTTACTAGCAGGTAAGGATATTTTGGAATTATGAGCGTAGTTTCTATTTCTATTTATCTTCGGGGACGCCGGCAGACACCAGACGGGCGATCAGTCCTTTCGTTGTGGATTATTTCGCCCAGTTCCCCATTTTGGTGGATCCCCTTCATGGGTTACTGGTGGTCGGCATCGCGAATCTTCCTGTTGCCTTGCAGAAGCTCACCAGTTGTTCGGTGGAGATTTCTGCGAGCTTCTCTTCATTAATCTCATCTGTTCCTAGGATTTCCCATCTGAGTGGCTCATACATTGTGCATTCCGCCACAAGGTGGAAACTTGTTTCTTCTGCTTCTCCACATGCAGGGCATATGGGATCTTCCTTTACTTTCATAATCGTCAGGTGTCTATTGAGTCCACAGTGTCCTGTTGCGATGCCTACTACTAGTCTTATGTTTCCCCTGCTCATTCTGAGTAGCTTGTGGGATTTCTTTTCATCATATGACTTTAAGAAGATTTTCGATTGTCGACAACCTTCTGTAGCATTCCATCTTTTATTTGACTCTCCTGTGGTTATTCTATGGATGATTCCTTTTGTTATATTATGTGGGATCGGTAGCCTGGGCTCTGGTCCCACAAAGGTTTCATCCGCTCCTTTTCTGGCTAATTCATCTGCTATCTCATTCCCTTCGTGTCCTTGATGACCAGGGACCCATGCGACTGTTACTTCTGCTTTTTCCGCTAGTTGGTTGAGTGCTTCCTTACACTCTTTAACCAGTGCAGATGTGACTTCCACTTTGTTCAGTGCTTTGAGTGCTGCTTGACTATCACTATATATAACTATTTTGGAAAGATCACCTGCAAGGGCGTTTCCAATTATTCTGGTACATTCCATAATGGCATGTATTTCTGTCTGGAACACACTAGCGCCTGTTCCTAGTGAGAATGATCTATTTATCTCCAGTCTTGGTATGTGTATCCCAGAGCCGGATAGCTTAGTTGACTCTTTCCTTGATCCGTCTGTATAGCAGACCGCCATAGAGGGATCACTCTCAATTGTCCATTCTTCTCTTGTGCCTATATGTATTCTATACTTTTTGTCGAAGATCTTGAGATGAGCGTAGTTTGGTTAGAAGGATTAGTTGTAGGAATCGGGATTGCTTGGTAGTAGTTATATATATCATTTTTTACTATAGGTACATCTAAAACGAATGTTATTTGACTTCCTTTTGAAAATGCTTTTATACTTATACACTGTTCTAATTTTACTAGATCATCGTAATTAACTGGATATACAAGTTTATTAGTTTGTTCTATTACTTTTAATAATTCTAGTAATTCATCTGAGTTTATAAGAGACTGATGCAACATACCTAGTTTACTGAAGGTTACCGAAGTTTCAATTACATCCCACCGAATGTAGAGTAATTGGAAATGATGTAAGAATAAATTGTACACGATAACGAAATTATGTATTGTTATATTAATATTAGTTTTGTGTATCCAATTTTGCATTTCCCATAACTCTTCATTTATGTGGATGAAACTATTCATAGTAGAATTCGCCACGTTAATTAGTGATCTGGACATTTCTGAAATAACGATTACCTTTTTTGTTAAAGTGTCTTGACGTGTTTTTATATCCCCAATCAATTGTTCGTACCTGATAGCATCGCCATAGTCTAAATTACCACTAATTATCTTAATAATAGATCCTAGGGGGTTAAAGATCCCTCGCTTAATTCTAATCGACGGAGATACCTGGTTGAATTTTTCTATACTGGAATTCATGACATAATCGGTTTGAAACTTCACGTTCATCAATTGTCGATCGAATGTTTTATTTCCAAAGTAACTCCTGACTTGGTTATTGAAATTTACATATTTTTTTATATTCAACTCTAAGTCTTCTCGCATCGAACTTAAGTCTAGAACCTTAATAATATTCCACTTATCATAACTTACTCTAGCTTGACCTTGCTTCGTAAGAATCACTCCTGGATTCTTATTAATTCTGTGCAGTTGAAGGGCCTGGGTCCTGAAGGTCAGGATCAGGAGCACGAGCAGGTACCTGCGAAGGTCGTTTAATATCCTTAGTAGGTACTTTGGTATCGCGGGTTTTGATTTTAACTGGACAAGTGTTCCTAGTAATATTTCCGGTTACTGTAGCTTTTTGGTAGCGAGGTTTATCTTTGCTACGTCTGATGTTGGCCCCTTTTATGTATATATCATCCCCTTCTTGTACATCAAATGACGTCTCTCCGCCACGTTTTTCTTTTACCTTTTCCTTATTTTGTATTATTTTATCTGTTAGCTGTTTATAGAGATATTTCGTTCGCTGAACATGATCTTTCACTAACTGTTGTGTGTATTGTTTCTCGAAATTTACGGCAAAAGTACTATTAGATTCAGTATGGCCAAAAACAACTTCAAAGGGTGTAAGACCTGTCGTGGAATGAATACTTTGATTGTAGGCCATAATCGCATATGTCATGACGTTGGCTGCGTCTGTTATTTTATGTTCATATTTAGCGCTACGATATATCTCTGCTATAGTAGAATGAAAGCGCTCTATTATTCCCATGGAATTGGGATTATGTGCAGTGCCTATGTGCAAGTCTATTTTATAGAATTGAAGAGTTTCTTTCAATAAAGTGTTGTTGAATTCTGACCCAGGGTCAGCACTGATTTTATTTGGTACGCCATAAAATGAGAAATATTTGATAAGTGCGCGAACTACTTAAGGAGTCGAGCGATTGGATAATTCAAAGGCTTGTCCTAGTTTGCTGAATGCATCAACCATGGTAAGAAAGTATTTCCCTTCAATGGAATACAGGTCTATGAAGATTTCGGCAAATGGTTTGGTTTGGGTTTGAGTAAGCTGTAATTGCGGTTTAATGGGTTTGCGGTCATATTTCGTTGTCTTACAGATGTCACAATTATTAATCACAGTAGCAACAGTTATATCCATGCTGGGCCAGTAGTATGTCCGTTTAAGGTGCATGAGCGTTTCTTTAATTCCGCGGTGACATGTTTTACCGCGATGATACGTAAGTATAACTGCGCGTTGCTCGTCCTCGTCTTCGATGTATGCAACTCTTTTAGTGCATTCATAAATTTTAACTGTATTCTTTTTAAATAATCGAGTAACGGCATCAGTAAACTGACAATTATAAGCTTTAACTAAATAAAGCTTCACAAGCAATTTAATAGTATGCTATTGAAAACACCCAGCTTAGCTGAGAGACACAGACATCCGCGGAGAGTTCTTGGGGCCTATATGACGAAATTAAGGACTGGTGAAAGCAATGAAAGATTAGCAACATTGTTTGGGATGTCACGTCGAACATTTGAAGACCATTTAAAAATAGCGAGAGAATGTTTGACACAAGATTTCGTTAGACATCTTGGTCTAGATCATCTGTCTAGAGAAAATGTTCTAGAAAGAAACTTACTGATTCCTAAAGAGTTTTTTGGTGATGAGCAAAATACTAAAGCTATTTTGATATTAGGTGGAAGGTGGAACGTACATATAAATATATTGAAAAAAGCTCCAATTTTTTATTTCAGCGCCAATCTTACAACCATCACAAGTTTCGAAATCTTTTAAAACCTTTTATAATTGTGAGCAGTGATGGCTACATAATAGACGTACTCGGTCCATTCAGGGCTACAACATCTGATGCTACCATTATGCAGTCATTAATGAATGAAGAAAATTCATTGCATTGGTTTTTAAACAGTGGCGATGTTTTTATAGTTGATAGGGGCTTTAGAGACAGCATTGGTGTAATCCAGTCTTGTGGCTATGAAGTACAAAAGACCGGACCGCTAGTCAACTGACAACAGAACAGGCAAATAAGTCCCGATTGGTTACGATTTGCAGATGGGTTGTTGAGGCGGTCAACGGCAAGTTTAAGAATAGGTTCAGGTTGTTGCGTCAAACGTATTTTAATCGTGCATTAAGTCATATGTTCTGTGACTTTAAAATTGCAGCAGCCATAATAAACGCTTATTATCGAGTCGCTGTTGACAACAGATTCGTCGCCGAGATTGTAAATATAATTCATTTTAGAATGAACATGTCCAATCACTTGCATGATTATGTGCATATGAAAAATCTTAATAGACAGAGTGTCTTTTGAAGCCATGCAAGCAAATATTCCTAACTTCGAAGACTTCCCACGTTTATCTGAAGATGAAGTGTTTCTTTTCGCGCTAGGGAGCTATCACATTAAGCTTGCCAAGTTTTACTGCGCCGAGCACCTTCGCGATGGCCTTTATAATATAGAATTGTATGGTACATGGGGTTAGGGCGTCATATTGACTTTAATGCACCAGCACAAATGCTTGATAATATTGTAATAGATAGACTACTTAATGTTATTAATAGTGCAGTCAAGAGCACATCAAGCTTGACACTTTAGACTTAAATATAAATCAGAGCTTAACTTAAGCTAGTAGTGTGTCTGACATGCTTTTGGCTGTAATAATGAGTTAATAGTTATTATATAGTTAGTCATTACCTATATTATTTAAGCACTATTATTATTACTCAATGATTTTCAGTTTGAGAACCAAGTATTTTTTTAATATATAGAATCGTCCTTGTTTGTGTGAAATAAGCATATTTGTTTGTGAAAAAAATTATTTTGGTTTAAAAATAAATACATTTATACCGAAAAGTTTTTTTTTAAATTATAAATAAACCCAATAGTTTTTGCTACAAAGATGTGAAAATTGCCAAGGTTGGAATCATTCCAAAAAAGTATGTAAAAAGACAAAAATGGTAAAAGAATTGCATACAGGAGACTCTGAGAAAGAAATCAGCGATAACACTACATACATATCCAAGATCAGGACAAATCAACACTCAGACCACAAAGAAGTGGAACTCTACTTGAAGTTTAATAACACCTGGTTGAATGTCTACTGTACGTTGGATACTGGAGCTCATGTTTGTGTTATAGGTGCTGAGTAATACAAAAAACTTTGTAACAAAAGACGGTTTGAAACATTTGTGTCCGGATCTAAAATTAAAATGTTTTAATGAAACAGACATAGAAACATTAGGTGTGACTGATGTTGAATGTATACATAAAAATAAAAAGTTCGTTATCAATTTTCATGTTGTGAATGTCAGCCATCAACATCTATTATCAGAATCTGCTTGTGTTGCCTTAGGTTAAATAATAGTACATTACTGCAGCGGCCAGCAACAGACGCATTGATGGACGAACGTGTAAATGTGGGCCGAGGCGAAGCCGAGGCACACATGCGTAAGTCCATCAATGCCTAGTTGTGGCCAAGGCTTGTATAGTACTTTTCTCAAATAATGCGAGGAAATTAAATACAATTTACTTTTCAAAATCACATAGGTACAACAATAATTTTTCACGCGTTGAAGAGTTCAGCCAATTCGAAATTTAAATAAAACCTTTAATAAGTCACCTCCTTGGTTGCTATGGTTCAGAGTAAAAGATCGTTCCATTTTTAAATAACACGACAGATATGAGTTTAGTATGTAATTTATTTGGCCGCTAAACACGACAGATATGGATTTTCATACAACTTTTGCCGGCCGCTGGTCGCATGTATCTGGCCAGTACAGCAATTTCGATTTATCTCGAAGAAGGTTGTCAAAATAATGCTCAAATTTCCAAGCATGTTTGAGAAAAATACTGTAATGCGGTATCAGTGAGCAATGGTAGTGCCACGAAAGCACAAAATATTATAAACAAATACTCGAATATTTTTGAAGGTTATGGCGAGTTACCAGGAATTGTTGATCTGGAAATTGATGAAAATGTTCCACCTCGCATTCAGCTAGCACGTCGTGTGCCTGCCTATGGCTCTCAGAGCACCGCTTAAAGAAGAACTGGACAAGTTAGTAAAAGGTAAAGATAAGATAGTTTAAGAGGAAGCTCATACTGATTGAGTCAATAATACACACATTTTCAATTTACAACCCTGGAAGAAGTTTTACCAGAACTTGGAAAAGCTAAAGTTTTTGGCACAGTGGATGCATTAAAAGGATTTTGGCATGTTAGGCTAAATGAAAGGAGTAGTAAGGTACCATTTGGACGCCATTTGGTAGATATAGGTGGTTAAGGCTCCCCTTTGGTATTTCTTCTGCGCCAGAAATCTTCCAACAAAAGCTATTATCAACCCTACATGGTCTTAAGGGTATTGAAGTAATGGCTGATGATATTTTAATATATGGGGTAGGTGATACAACTGAGGATGCAATAAAAAACCATAACGTCAACTTAGAAAACCTTTTAATAAGACTTAGAGAAAATAATTGCAAGCTTAATAAAGATAAATTAAATTTATTACAGAAATCAGTGAAATTTTATGGCCATGTGTTGACTGATACTGGCCTGAAGGTGGATGAAGAGAAAATCACAGCTATCAAGAATATCGGTATACCTACAAACTCCAAGTCCATTCAATGGAGATGAGAGTGGGCTAGCCCTTTTCCCTAAAACAGGAAAGGTACTTGGTCCTCGAGGGTACCGCAATCTTTACCAAATCAAAAATGGCAGTAAAAAAGATAATTTAACTGGCATTTGGTGACATTTAATGCTAACGAACAAGCATGTCCGCCACTAATAGTTTTTCCATATATTCGCCCGCCAAAACAAATAGCAGATACGATTAGTAAGCCACTACAATGGGTCCTCGGAAGGTCTGAGAGTGGTTGGATGCGAACTGATGTACTGTGTGTGTGTGTGTGTATTTTTTGAATACATCAAGAATGATTTTAATAATTGGGTTGTGAGTAACGAAATTAAAAAAAACCCATTCTTACTGATAGATGGACACAAATCCCTTACGTCAATTGAGTTATGTGCGAGCGATTGGAAATAATTATTTACGCTCTGCTCTGTTTTTGGGCCTTTGAATTAAAAAGGTAAAAAAATTGTGATAAATTTTTTGACGAAGCCAGATAACAAACTCTTCTATCACTAAGACTAATTTTTGCGCTCTCTTCTAAGACTGCCTGGAAAATATGAACATGCTGCGAAATATAATTAATGGCTTTAGAAAATGCGGACTTAATCCATTTGACCCTGATGCAGTGGATTACACTAAATGTGTCCAGAATACACACATACAACAATTCAAAGACACCCGAACGATATTCTAAAGAAATAACCAACGCAGACCTAGTTTGCACAAGAAAGGTTTTGAAACATTTAAAATCGACTCTGGCCGAAAGAAACATAATGGTGGCTGTTATATTCAAGGAGATGAGAAAACTGAAAAGAAAGTCTTCTTCTCAGATACAATTTCCTGACGTTTTATACAAAATATGCTCTGAAGACCTGACGAACTGAACAGTCAATATTACAACATCTCAAATAATCGAAGAAGATAATAAATATGACCAGCCAATTAGATGATATCAACATGACCGAAATGGTGTCCTTTGAAACCATTCCACAAAGCCAGGCTGACGAAGCTATTTACAACGCGAATATGTCATGAGGCCAAATATTGGTTAAATAAACCCTGAAAGTCAGCGGCATCAGCTTCATGATGCTGCACTGTATCTTGGCGTCAAAGTGCTCTTTAAACATCCAGATGTGAATGTGATCAGACAGCCTGCAGATATTGCACAGTTCTTCTCATGCTGTAAAAATTTCTACAAAGTTGCAGCCACCGAAATTAAAAAACGATATAACATGCAAGATCCTGTCTTATCAAAGCTAAAAGTTTTTGGACCTGCATCAGCGCTCTCTCACAATTTTAGGAGCCATTACCTTACACTTATGCTTCTTATTGAAGTGGTCCCCCGAATAATCGCACCAGCTGATCACGCAAAGAAACAAATGATCGACAATCAATTGACGAGTTTGCCAAATGCACAAGCTCGTCATCCTAAAGGGTTCAATGAAATAAGTGAGCCAGATAAGATAGCCGAGTTGGCTCATTTTTAACCGACTTCCCAAAAGGAGGAGGTTCTCAATTCGATGGGTATGTTTTTTTTTTTTTCTATGTATGTACACCGATTATGCCGAGATTAATGATCCGATTTACGTGATTCTTTTTTATTTGATGCGGAATAGTTGTCATTTGGTCCCATAAAAAGTTTAGATAGTTTGGCCCAGTACTTTTCATTTTATGAATTTTTTTTTTAAATTTATGAACATTTTTCGTTATGTGTGTTCGCGAATAACTTCGTCGTTTATGAACCAATTTTGATGATTCTTTTTTATTGGAAAGGAGATATTTCAAGGGTGGTACCATGGTATGGAAACCAGGACCTGGTGATGGGATCCCAGAAAAGTCGAGGGCAACCCTCAAATTTCATAGGCACATATTACCTGTTTGGTGCTTTTTCTGACGCTATTCAAGTATTCGTATCTATCAGTCATCACTTCATGTTGATGAGCTGATAATGGAAGGTAGGTACTACTCCTCAACGGTTAAGAGTTGAAAGCAAAAATAAGAAAATCTTGAAGGTTAAGCGTTAGGCTTCTTGGTTGAATGTTAAATGCATAGTAAATATTTGTATAGGATAATAGGATATTGCAAGTAAAAATGAAAAAATAAAAAAAACTTTTTTGCAAAAAAAAACAACCGACTTCAAAAACACCAAAAAGTGAAAAATAAACTTCAATAGACAAATCTGCTTCTGAAGTCGGTGGCAAAAAAATGAAATCAAACAAACAAATGTCACCGACTTCAGAAGCAGATTTGTCTAGTGAAGTTTATTTTTCACTTTTTGGTGTTTTTGAAGTCGGTTGTTTTTTTTTGCAAAAAAGTTTTGTTTTGCTTTATCTACACTGTCCCTACCCCATGCGAATGCTGACTGCGAGCGGGTTTTTAGTAAAGTAAATTTAATAAAGACTGTGCAGCAAAGGAACCAACGGTGGTTGGCATCCACTCGCTTTCTTCTCGCAAAAACTGTCCAAATCGCACATTAAGTACAGCGCTTATGACAGGGAGTTGCTCGCTATATATGAAGTGTAAAACACTTTAAGCACATGCTTGAAGGCAGACACTATGTCATTTTTACGGATCACAAACCCGTCACTTATACTTTTCAACAGAAGGACCGCAAATGTACTCCCCGCCAGTTTAATCATCTAGATTTCATTTCTCAATTCACTACAGATATCCGGCAAATCGCAGGCCAAGACAACCTGACTTCTGATAATCTCTCCAGAATTGATGCCATCTCTACGCTCGATCTGACAACGTTGGTGCATGCACAGAAAAACCCCTATTTTATCCCTTTAGGGGTTGAATTTCGAAAAATAATTTCTTAGCGGATGCCTACGTCATAACATCTACCTGCATGCCAAATTTCAGCCCGATCCGGCCACGTGGTTTTGGGCTGTGCGTTGATAGATCACTATGTCAGTCAGTCAGTCACCTTTGAGTTATATATTATATATATTTAAGGGGTTAGAGACATTTCGTCAAATATAAGACTGCCTAACTTATCAGGCGCATCCTTTTCAAGTACAGTTTTTTTATTTTTTTTCAAATAAAATGGGATTAATACCAGGGCAGAGCTTAATTTGGCTTAGCAGACGTTTCATTGCCTATGATGATGGCAATGTAAAATATTTATATAATGACGAATATGCCATCGGACTTTTTTTGTACATTGTCAATGCAAGAACTTTTTCATCTATAGTGAACGTCGGCCTTTCGGCTTTGCTATTAGACTGTATCTGCATGTGTACAAATTATTGTGCAGGTTTTCGCATATTTTTCATCACATGCTGGAATGCTGTATCCTTAAATAATTTACTCTAAATCTCGCCTTATAAGAAAGTTCTCTCTTTCTCAAACGGCTTATTTCGGACTGCAGATTCTTGACTTTTGAGGCAAAAGGCTTCAGGTCAGTAAACCCCAAGAACCTGAAAATAGAGATAATAGATTTAATTATAAACCAATTTTGTACCTACATACAATAAACAACACAGGCACATAACATTTAATTTGATTTCACAAGTTTTAGTATGCAAGTAATGAAAATAATTGAATGTTAAGACAGATTATTTTTTATTAACAAACTTTAAAAAGCATAAATTTTCTTATATTTGGTACAGGCAGAAATTAAAAAACCGAACTTATAAAGGAATAGGGAATATGCAAGTTATAATTTAAAACTTTTTTAAATTAGTAAAATTAAACATTTAAGCCAACAAAATTTATAATAATATGAGGCGGCGGGAAACCCTCTGAGAGACGCTGTTCCTAAATATCAATGGGCTCCGCCTTATTGTCGTCGCCTTAGATTCCTTTTCGTGGCAGATAGATCAATGGGTAGTTGAAATCACACACATTACTTGACTCAAACAACAAACGTTTATTTACATTGCTCCATTTACAGGCACTTATAAACTTTGCGGTTTGAATCGCCCATTCGAATACATGTTTGATCTTTTAGGAGAAGAATAGGCAAAGAAACTCCTATACACTGTTTTAAATCATGTTACAATTATCATTTGCACTAATTAACATTAATCACCTCAAAAACCACTTTCATTTTCTTGAATTGCAAATTATTCGCTAAACGCGACTCAAGCTTAGCTACGTCTCAACTTTTCGTCGCATGCGTCTGTAGTCTAGCGGAAGTACCACAAAATCAGTATAGTAATTAATGACCTAATTAGTTAAAACTAACAATCATTACTAAAATACTTCACAATTGATTCTATTAATTATTTAACAATAAAACAATACCAATATTAATGTAAAAGCGTAATTAAACGTTAATGTCTAATTTATAGGTTCATTCCTTTTTACAACAAAATGTTAATAAACCATTTCCGGTTGATTAAGGATTTAAAACAGACAATGGGTTTTCTACTAATTGCTTAACACGAATGGCTCTATAAAATGATCTTATGACTTTTAAGTTTATAATTACTTATAGAAATTGATTCAGTTGTAGTTTCAGATTATAAATTGAGTTATTGACCATTACAATCGTATTCGCCACCATCTTCACAACATTGTGCACTGACGTCTCATAGACAGCCTAATTTTAAGTGTGGCAATCATTAAAATCCCAATATTCATAAAACATTAGCTTATCTTAATTTTAACTATAGTTCTTAGTTAGAGACTTCTGTTTAATAAATTACTATTCGAGTTATGGAGCATTTAATTACATTTCATCTATGTGGTGGTTCAATGATGGTTGTTCAATGGTGAGTCAATAGATGGCAATGTCGCTCACTTTCGACCTTTGTAATGATTGGACTAAGATCTCTGAGATGGCAGGTACATCAATATTATAAGCTGGTAATGAGATTAAACAATGATCTTAGCAGATAGACATTCTTGCGGCGACATATAACATTAAATAAATCTACATTAAACATTTTTAGTAACCTACTAAAGATACACGAACCAGTGAAAATCTTGAATGCAAGTGAAACAAAAGCCCTTTTTTGCCTTAAAAATATTTTTGCTTTTGACAAGACTTTCTACTATTATATATTTCGCTCCACGTCTGGTCCATAAGTAATTCATAACAGTATGTTTTGAATATAACTTACTAAATATTTTTAAATAAACTGATGTTTTAGTGCATCATCTTGCACTTGTTGAATGTATGACAATTAATGATGAGAAGTCGACTAGCTATCTGACCTGACAAACACAAACTCAAATTCAATAAAGTTACCTATCATTACAATCCCGAACTGTGACGGTTACTATGAACACTGGTTAGAGTTCCGTGATACATTTATGTCACTAGTACACAACTGTAAATCAATAACGCAGATACAAAAATTCCACTACTTAAAATCTTCTTCAAAAGGCATTGCTAAGTCTGTCATAGATTCTCTTCAGTTTTCTGCGGACAATTATGAAGTTGCATGGGAGTTGATGATCAATCAGTTTGACAATACCAAGTTATTGGTTTACAATCTTGTAAGGTCAATGTTTACAATGCAAGTGTTAACCAAGGAATCTCCGGGACTACTGCGCAAGCTCACTGATAATATTCTAAAGAATCTACTTGCATTAAAATTACTAGAAGAACCAACTAAACACTGGGATACATTGATAATTATTATATCGCACATTGTTATGAAGAGTGACACTAACCAAAAAAGCTATTTTTTCAGTAGAAGGATTTAAACCAAACAGATTACTGTTTGGTAAGCAAGTCTGGATGTCTCTTTAAAAAAACCCGAAGCCATTCCTTACCAGCAGTCTTTGTTTCTTGATTGAATCTGTGTACGATATTTTTTTTTTCAGCGAATTCGTATATTTTTTTGTCGCAGATTCAACACCGAGGCACAATATTTAGAGTTGACAATTTAGAATAACGCCATCTATCATCGTTTGTCGAAAACGTCAAGCAGTGAGCTTGGGTGAGGTCGATACAGAGCGTGGCAGGTCTGGTTTGACAGCTGTCAGTTGTCATATGTCAAGGGTCTGTTGTCGGTGGTCGGTTGACGTTGATATTGGACGCATTGGTCTTGAGGCACGGGACTTTTTGGTGAGACACGAGTGCGAACGGTCGTTCTGCCCGCCTGTATCGAACTTGTCGCGTTTCCGTACTTAAATCCGTTTCCATCGGCTTGATCGTTTGAGATTTTGTTAATTTTTTTATCGGAAGTGAATAAATAGGCGGTTGTAATCAGTGTTGAGACTATTATTTCGTACCTCCGCCATGCCGAACTTGGACTCTGACAACGATGAACCCGAAATAGTTGAGCTACCTTCGTTATATTCGTATTTAATGGTCATAGCAAAAAACATTGAATCGATAGTTTTCAAATATTCACAGAAAGCTTTTTCAATCTCTGTTGAGAAGGTAGTGTCAAATCTGCCCAGTTTTGTTGGATATGTAGGTTTTCAGTAACCTCCTCAAGGAAGATTCTGGCATTCCAAGTGATTTTGCAACAAATCTTTTACTTTTACCTTCATGTATAAGCTTGCGCGCTTCTTCGATAAGTGAAGGTGCCCATGTTTGTCTGTCACTTTTCCTTGCGCCTTGACATTCTACAATTGATTATTTTCTATTTTATTTTTTATTTTTACTACATTGGGACACAAAACAATTACATGTTATAATATTACTGTAAAAGTTATGAGCTAAAGTGGGCTAGGGTAAACATGTAATCCACAGTAATGTCCGCGGAATAAATATACTAGGGTAAGTTTGAAAAAGAACGCGCGTCAGGCCACAAGCAGCATATTGAGGAATTGAAATTATTGAAGCAATTCGACGGCCATTTTTTTAAATTTTGTAAGGGATAAAGAGAATACATCAAGATCAATAAAGTGTGTGTTATATGTTTGTAAGAGACGGCGAAGAGGTGCCCGCTCACCAGCGCGCGTTCTGCACTGTGCAGTGTGGAACAGCCGGGGAACACGCACCCCTCGCCGCATTACAGTTCTGGGTACAGTGTAACAAACTTTATTTGTAATATCGGAACAGTCGAACTTGTTATTACATCCATGAACCATCATGGCCATCAATAACGTGCGTCTGGACTCCAGGCTCAGAAGTTAATATTGTTTTAATTATATTTCGTCGCTTCATTCTTCAGATATTTTTAACCATGTAGTCCCCTTCCCTTGCGCTAGCAACTACGCACGTCTTTTTAGATTTATTTTACCCTATTTTTTTTTTTTTTTTCTTTTACTGACAACACTCACTACCCTACCTCGTTGTATCGGTCAGTTGTAACCGTCATTCCTTTTTCGTGCGCAGCAACGAACGGACGTCTTCAAAACTCCTTAAGTAGTAGTTTAAAAAGTGTATTTAAGTACCAAGTAGGTATGCCGAAGCGTAACGCAGAAGAGAAGATCGAACGTTACAAAAATAAAATACGGAGATTAGAAAGGAAGGCCTATCGTAGTCGAATAAGATGCCTCGCCTCATCAGAGTCGGAACCAGACCCAAGTGAGTACTTTTTCCTTATTATTGGTGCAGTTAAAGTGATTATTAAAAATATAAACGCCTGGAGGTTGCCCGAGATGGTAACACGATGGAAAAATATCTACCCGTTACTTTGCTAAGTAACCCAATAATACCTGGAGGTTGTCCGCGATGGCAACACGAAGGTTTAATCATACCGGGAGGTTATCCGAGATGATAACACGATGGTTGTAAATAGAACAAACATGGTTTCCATGAACTGGACTCGCGTGTAATACTGTTCTTATAAAATTTCGAATTCCCTGCCGTTAGTTACGTCTACCCTATCGTAACCTATGAATTTTCTTTCTAGGTTCAAGGGAAATGGGATCCGAGAATATGGATGCTGTGCTGGACGCCGACCCAGACACATCACCACCAGATCCACCACTCAGCGACGTGATTATCGCGCCAGAAGTTACGAGTGATCCACCCTGTGTTGACATCGAAATAACGAATTCCATCACTGACCCGGATTTGGATCCAAATATTTTGGCAGCTTTAGGCGAAATCACGGACGAAAAACCGGAATTTGGTGAAAAAATTCACGAGAATCTCGCAAAAATATGGTTACCTTTGCTAAAAAAGGGTATGTCAAAAGAAAATAGAGAGCTTCTCTTGAGAAATTATCTCATACCTGAAAATTGCAACTTACTGCAGGCACCGACGCTTAACCTCGAGGTCTCCGCAGCCATACCAGAATCTGGTAGATTTCGGGATAAAAAGATGACTGCTAGCCAACAACAACTTGGATTGGGCATTACCGCCGTCAATAGAGGCCTACACTTGTTGGTCAATAATGAAAGCAGAGTAGAGGCTATAAAGTTCATATCTGACGGGTGCCGAATCTTATCTGACTTGCATCATCAAAGTACCGAAGCTAGAGTCAGATTCATACTTCCCGGTTTGGACAAGTCCTTTTTACAATTTCTAGATCGTTCCGAACGCGACAACACACTGTTCGGCAACGACCTTTCGGAAAAGATTAAAGCCTCGAAGGCTATTGTAAAACAAGGAGAACAAATAAAGAAGACTATGCCCGCATCACAGCCTTCTACTTCCAACTCAAGGGCACAACCCTCAGCTAACAGGTCCAGCTACCAGGGAAACTGGTCGGGACCTTCTCGCTTCCAGTCGAACAGGGGAGGGGGGCGAGGGGGTCAGAAACGGACCAACTACCGAGCCCCCGCTGCATCCAGCCAGACGAAGACCAACTTCAAGCAACGTGCCCCAACACGACGCCACTAACCCAGGTACATGCAGGCAGAATTCAGCTTTACTATAATTGCTGGGCAAAGCTTACTGATAATAATACGGTTCTCAGTTGGGTTAGTCAAGGTGTAGATATCCCTCTAACAGATGGGGTAATTCAACCCCATACGACAACCAAGACTCTGTGGACTCAACAGCAAAAATGCGACATGGCGATCGCTATTAAAAAGCTTATAGACCTAGGGGCGGTTAACGTTTGCGAACCCGTAAAAGGGCAATTTATATCTCGCATATTTTTGTCACCAAAGCCAAACGGCGACAGTAGATTCATCTTAAATCTAAAATCATTTAATCAGTTCGTCATTCAATCTCACTTCAAAATGGAAGATCATAGGACTGCCTCTAAACTTATTCCAAAAAATGGTTTTCTTGCAACAATAGACCTTAAAGAAGCATATCTTCTAGTTCCAATTAAAAAATCATTTCGTAAATACTTACGTTTTGAATTTGAGAATGATAAATCCGATAAAATAACTTACGAATTTAACGCATTGCCCTACGGCCTTTCTATTGCCCCTAGAGTCTTCACAAAAATTATGAAGGAGGTAATGACCTACCTTAGATACAAAGGGCATAAATCTGTTATATATTTAGATGACATATTATGTGTAGGTAAAACTTACACTGAGTGCCTCGAAAACGTCAACGAAACCTTACGAGTGTTGACTTGTCTCGGCTTCGTGATAAATTATAAAAAGAGCTCATTAATACCCCAACAAGAATGCAAATTTTTAGGTTTTGTTTATAATACGACAAACCTTTCAATTTCCTTACCTACCGACAAACGTCGTAATATCGCGCGCCTAGTTAAAAAGTTTATTGGTCTACCTCCCTGTACCATAAGAGAACTCGCTCAGCTAATCGGCGTTCTCACAGCAGCGTGCCCTGCTGTTAAATACGGGTGGTTATATACTAAAACACTAGAGCGACAAAAGTACCTATTATTAAAAAGATTTCACAATAATTATAATGCAAAAATAAAATTAGAACGATACATAGTTAATGATTTAAATTGGTGGTCACAAAATATATTCACATGTACAAACTCCATCGATACCCCTGATTTTGAGTTGGAAATATTTTCCGATGCTTCAAAATCAGGGTGGGGAGCATTTTGTGATGGTAATCGCGCTCGTGGATCATGGAAGGATACCGAAAGAGAATGTCACATAAATTACTTAGAGTTATTAGCTAGTTTTTTAGCACTAAAATCCTTCGCGAAGGAACGATCAAACTGTTCCATATTGCTACGAGTTGACAATAACACTGCGTTGAGTTATGTAAACAGAATGGGGGGAGTACAATACCCGCACTTAAATGATCTCGCTTTCCAAATTTGGCAATGGTGCGAGAAGCGAAACTTATGGATATTTGCATCCTATATTAACACTAAACAAAATATCGAAGCTGATACTGAATCAAGAAAAATTAATCCAGATATAGAATGGAGCCTATCAGATCAAGCATTCCTAACTATCATTCGTAAACTAGGTCAACCTGTAATTGATTTGTTTGCTTCTCGCATTAATGCCAAATGTAATATGTACGCATCCTGGTTTCCAGATCCAGACGCGTCTTTTGTCGATGCATTTACTATTAATTGGAAACCTGATTTTTTCTACGCCTTTCCCCCATTCTCATTAATACTTAAAAGCGTTTATAAGATAATAAACGATGAGGCGTGTGGTATACTAGTATTCCCATGGTGGCCATCACAGCCGTGGTTTCCTATTGTTAAAGAGCTAATCTGTTCACAAATAATATTTTTTGAGCCCAGTAAAGACTTGCTCGTATCATCTTTCAGGGATCACCTGCACCCACTACACAGTCAGCTTACACTGGCTGCAGCGATACTCTCCGGGCAGCCTTCCTCCGACGTAACATCCCCGTCGAAGCAATAGACCTCATGTTAGCATCACTTTCTGATAATACCAAAAAACAATATAGCGTCTCATACAAACTCTGGTGGCAATTCTGCAACGATAATAAATCTGATACATTTGAGAGTACAGTAGCAAAGGTCATCTCTTTTCTTACAACTGAGTTTAACAAAGGTGCCTCATACGGATCCTTGAACTCCCATAGATCTGCACTATCGTTACTGTTGGGCAACAACATTGGTTCTGATGAATGCATCAAGCGTTTGCTAAAAGGAGCCTATAAACTTAAACCTAGCAGGCCAAAATATACACACACGTGGGACCCGCAGATAGTTCTTAATCTTGTTTCAAAATGGTACCCGAATCGAGATTTAGACCTTAGTCAATTAACTAAAAAATTAGTTATATTACTAGCTCTATGTACAGCACAACGAGTACAGACTCTTTCCCTAATAAAACTAGAGAACGTAAATATCTCATCAAACGGAGTAAAAATAGCAATAACAGACATAATTAAGACTTCAGCCCCAGGAAGAGAACAACCTGTACTGTTTCTTCCCTACTTTATAGAAAACAAAAATATTTGCCCTGCTACTGTACTCACAGATTACATTTATATAACAAAAAATTTAAGAGATAAAAATGTAAACAACTTAATACTAACAATTAAAAAACCTAATAAACCAGCCACAGCCCAAACAATAAGTCGATGGATAAAATTGGTGTTATCAGAAAGCGGTGTGGACACATCAATATTCAGTGCACACAGTACACGACACGCCTCAACTTCTTCTGCAAGCTCAGCTGGTGTGTGCATTGACACAATACGCAGAACTGCGGGATGGACCAGTCGTTCTCAATCATTTGCCAAATTTTATAACCTTAATATAATTAATGAAGCCGAATTTGCAGAATCAGTATTTCTACATTTGTAACTAGCTGTAAGGAATTGATTGTATATCGAACACAAATCATAACAAAGAAGATTACCATTTATTTTTGTATGTGATTAAAAAGTAAATTTATAATCATTTAAAAAATCCTTGTAATTTATTTAAATGAACCTGCAAATCTCATTATCTCTTAACATCTACATGGTTAAAAATATCTGAAGAATGAAGCGACGAAATATAATATATGATCAAACGAGCTTCAAAGTGAAGTTCGATCATTATTATATGAGTCGCTTCATTCGAAGATATAACTTCCCAACCCACCCTAAGAAACCCTGGAGAGATTTGCAATCATGACAACTTATTCATCTCTAAAACAATGACGGTTACAACTGACCGATACAACGAGGTAGGGTAGTGAGTGTTGTCAGTAAAAGAAAAAAAAAAAAAAAATAGGGTAAAATAAATCTAAAAAGACGTGCGTAGTTGCTAGCGCAAGGGAAGGGGACTACATGGTTAAAAATATCTTCGAATGAAGCGACTCATATAATAATGATCGAACTTCACTTTGAAGCTCGTTTGATCATATATAATGCTATGTAAGACAATTTTGAATGATAGCACTTGAAGTGCATGGAGCGTAAAAATTTTTTTTGGACCATTTCGAGACTATGTTTATACTTATCGTATAAAGGACACCAAATTGGGACTGCGTACTCTAATTGGGAACGTATTAATGTTTTGTATAAGGTAAGAAACGTGTGCGGACGTTTAAAATCATTTGAAGATCGCATTACGAAACCATACATTCTATACGCTTTGTTAATGATGTTATCTATGTGAAGATTGAAATGCAGTTTAGAATCTAGAATGACACCTAAATCTCGGACGTGGTCAACTTTTTGAAGGCAGGTACCTTGTAAAGTGTAACAGAATTTTGTAACATTTTTATTTTTTGTGTAAGATTTGCATTTTGGTGTGCTAAGGTGGAGTTTATTATGTCTACAATAGTTGGAGAGCCTGTCAAGATCCTCTTGAAGTAGTATGCAGTCTTGTGTGTTCTTGCATGACTTATAGATTTTAATGTCATCGGCATACATCACAAAATGTGAGTTGGTGAAACAATGTCCTATGTCGTTTATGAACAGAATAAACAGAACGGGACCTAAAATTGATCCCTGAGGAACCCCGGAAGTAACAACAACTGAGTCAGATTCGAAACCGTTGATAACGATTTTCTGTGTTCTGTTATAAATGTAAGACATAAACCACCTTAACAAATTACCACGAATGCCATTGTAGGCTATCTTGTCCAAAAGCAGTTTGTGGTCCACCTTGTCGAACGCCTTTTGAAAGTCAGTGTACACAGCATCTACTTGGGTTTGATCATCCATGCTTTCAAATAAAAAATTAGTAAATACCATAAGGTTAGTTAGTAGTCGTTGAGCGATGTTTAACAAAACCATGCTGTTAAGGTACAATAAGGTGGTGAATGTGAGAGTAAAGTTTGTCATGTACTAGACTCTCAAAAAGCTTCGACAAGGTGGACAAAAGGGAAATGGGTCTGTATTTTTTTATATTGTTGATATCGCCGCTTTTATGTATAGGCGTGATAAATGCACGCTTCCAAATAACAGGGAATACGCCATCATGGAGGCATTTATTAAACAATATGTGAAGCGGGACATGAATGCTACCCGCTATATTCTTAATAAAAATTGGAGGCAGACCATCTGGTCCAGGCCCTTTATTAATGTCTAATTTATTTAATGCTTTTTTATGTCATCAAAGTGTAAATAAATGTCTGAAATACATAGAGAGCAGTCCAATTTCTATGAGAATTGAAAAGACAGTCCAAACGTCAAATTAAAATAGGGTTTGTAAGATGGCGCGCGCCATCTTGTACACCCACTCACTGCGCCATCTTACAAACTTCCCCACTAGTGCTGGTAAATTTCCTCCGTAACTTTGCTGTTAAGTTCTCGAGAATATAGGTACTTTTGGAAGGAAATTTACGAGAATTTAAAAATTGAATGTTTCGGTATATTTTTAGAACAATAGTTTTTAGTGCATTTGTAAGTTTTACAAAGTCTACGTTAAAATAATATGTTCCACAACTTATATTCTCAGTAAATTCTCGCTTCTTAATATGCCAATTATTAAATACAATGTGTGAGCTAAGCTTTCCAGCATCTTACCACATTTTACCATGTTGGTAGCATTATCTGTTATAATCAGCATAATTTTGTCACTTCCAATTTTTAATGGGTAATATCGTCGTTTCAAACAGTTTCTTAACCTACCTAATTACTTACACCTGAAAAAGGTTATCAGATACAAATTCTTTCGTACTATTGAAATATGTAAGTAAAGTTTTTGGATATCTATATTTTTAATTTTTATGGCGGTTTTTTTCGTTGTTTTCTTTTGGTCAACATGCCAATAAATCGCTCACCTCCTCGCGCGTCTACTTCTACTACGCCATTGTGACACACACACAAACTAAAAAGCAACTCAATTTATTATTTTATACAGATTCAGTCACTTTGTGGTGTTTTCCCACTATAGATTTCAACTCAGACTTTAATGTTATTAGATATGCATAATTGCGTATGCAAACACATCGTGTAAAAATAAATGGTTTACTGAAACAATTTCGTTTAGGCCCAAAACACACGCATTACGCACAGTTAATCTTACACTGGTCTATCTGTATATATTTGATGAGTACAGGGAATCATATATATATACACTCAACAAAAATGAAATTGAAATGGTATGAACAAGCATTTCTAGAGAACAATTGGCATTTTTTCAGAATTATTGGCTCTTGCAAAAACTATTCAAGTGGCGAATAATGAACCAAATGACAAAATTATTAGATAGTTTGCAATTCTGACAATTTAAGAGCCCACCCGGTTAACCCCTTCCGGGTTTGCCATTGTCCATAAAAATGTGTTTCCCTTTGTGTTAGGCTTTTCTGGGTTCAGGTCGTCGGTGTTTTGGATTATCAATTATACTCAGATAATTTGGCTTTTAATATATGTAATTTTCGTTTTACAATGGTTTAGGTAAATATATGTAGTCGTCGCGTCAAAAATCAAGTAAATGGGTCCGTAGTGGTCTCTGCTTACCCGCAAGGGAGCGTGCAGTCAGGGGTGTAGACTGCCGTCTGTGCCCCGAGGTCTCACATGTGCCCGACACTGCGGGCACCTCTCTTCTTGAGCGGCCTACATGGGCCTTGGACTGCGGCAGGTGCGTGGGCTCACGCCACCTGCCTGTGTGTTGGTGTCATCTGTGGCTGGTGGGAGCGTCGCGGCGCCATGCGAATGGTGCAGCTTTCTTCGCGCCACCCCGGCGGACAGCCGCCGCTAGGTGAGACCCCCGGTTACCCGGAGGAGGCCCGGCGGACGACTTACCAGCCAGGAGGTGGCTCAGACGCTCCCCACCGCAAGGGATTTGACCCCCGCCCGCTGTCGCTTTCAGGTCGAGCCGAGCACGGCGCGGGGCGAGGGCCGTAGGTGTGTGTGTGTGAGCGGCAATGTGTCTGTGTGACACCTCTCATGTATACGATGGAACGGCGAGCCAGTGCCGCACGTTCATCGCGTGTGTTCCTTCGTGTGTAGAGTTCGTGTGTGAGTGAGCCGAGGCGCGCTATGTCTATATTAACTTAGTACATAGCGCGCTACGAGTGAATGTTTGTGTGTGTGGAGTCGTATTGTTTGGGTAAGTCGCGTGTAGGTGTAACGACATTACCCGGTGTGCGTCAAAACCGGTGGGGCTAGCCATCGTCCGCAGGTAGGAGGTCTCGTGGGTATGGCCTCGCGTCAGGTGGCCGCGCGTGCCATGGCGCTATGTCCTTGACCTGGGGCCAGGCAGAAGCGTCGGCACGCGCGAACATGTTGGACGCGAGGCGGCGGCAGAAGTCGTCCAGGCTCTCGATGTCTAGGTCCCGCTGGATGGTGGCGTTCCTCACATAGCGAGGTGCGCCGACGATGCCGCGCAACGCGATGTTCTGTTGCGCGCGGAGGGTTCTTCTGTTTGTCTCGCTAGTGAGGGCGAACCAGGCTGGGGCGGCGTACGTGAGCAGCGGGCGTATGTACGTTTTGTACACCGCCAGCTTAGCACGCAGCGGGAGGCGAGATCGGAGCACTGGATACAGCAAGTGTCTCGCTGTCCGGCACTTGGTGATTACCTGTCGGACGTGGCTGCCCATTGTGAGCCGGCGGTCAATGGTGACCCCTAGGTACTTTACCTGGGGCGACCACGAAACGTCGGCTCCTTGTAGCGTCAAGGGTGGCGGCATTTTGTAGCCGCCGACGGCGATTGCCTGTGTCTTACCTACATTCACCGACAACCTCCATTTGGCGAGCCATTCGGGCAGGAGATCGAGCGCGCGCTGCATCTTCACCGCCGCGTGGTTGACGTTGAGCGACGTCGCTATGTACGCGGCGTCATCGGCGTACAGCGCGAGCGTGGTGCCAGGTGTAGTGGGGATGTCGTCGGTGTAGCAGGAGTAGGCGCCCGGAGAGACACAGCTGCCCTGCGGCACGCCGGCCGCTACTGGGCGGGCGTCCGAGAGCGCGCCGTCTACCGCCACCCTGAAGGACCTGTTAGAGAGGAAGGAGGAGACCACCTGTATCAAGCGACGGGGCGCGTCTGACAGTGACATCTTGTATATCAGACCGGCGTGCCACACGCGATCAAAGGCCTTTTCCATGTCTAGGAATACTGCTACCGCGCGCTCCTTCTTGTTTACGGCGCCCGCGAGGAGGTGCAGCACCCTAGACAACTGGAGCGTCGTGGAGTGCGCCGCACGGAACCCAAACTGTTCTGGGCGCGGTGTGATGTGTGGATTCAGGTGTCGCAGCAGGAGTTGCTCAAACACCTTGGAGAGAGTTGAGAGGAGAGTGATCGGCCGATAGCTCTCAGGCCGTAGGACGTCCTTGCTGGGTTTAGGCAGCATGATGACGCGCCCTTCCTTCCAGACAGCTGGAAAAACCCCTGTGCGTAGTATGCCCGTAAACAGGCGCGCCAGCGCCGCTACCGTACGGTATGGCAGGTGGCGCAGCGCTGCGTTGGGCACGCCGTCCGCGCCGGGGGCCTTCCTCAGCTTAGTCCTTAGGATGACGCGTCTGACTGCACCGGGAGAGAAGTGGATCGGGGCCTCGTCGGGAGCTATCGGCGTGGCGAAGTACTCCTCCAGGTGCCTCTCGACTGCTGCGATGTGCTCGACGTCAACAGCTGGGTTCGGTGTAAACTGACGCTCCAGGTGATCGGCAAAGATCTCTGCGCGGTCCTGTGCGGCGTACCGTGGCGTCCCGTCGCTGTGGCGTAGTGGGCGCACCGGAGCCGGGGTGTTCGCAAGCTGCCTGCAGAGCTTGTGTATCGACGGCCAGTCCCCCTCCGCGGCGTCGATACGTTCTTCCTAGCTCGCGGCGTTGTGCTCCTGTATCTTGGCCCTGACCCTCTCCGCGAAACGATTCAGGTCTCGCTTCATGGTCGGGCAGCCGGTATCCTGCCACCGCTTGCGTAGTCGTTTCCGTTGGGCAATCATTTTCTTTATGTGAGTGGGGAGAGGCTTGTAGGTCAACTGTGGTGGCATGGTGGTGGTGGCGCCCTCTAGTGCGCGCTGGATGCAAGCGGTGAGCTCCTCGGCTAGCCCGTCGACGTCTGCGGCGGTCTGTACGGGCCAAGTAGGGGTGGTGGTCTCCATCGCTTCCGCGAACTGATGCCAGTCCGTCGATCGACGTGGCGCGGGAGGCGAGAGTCTGGTCGGCATCTCGGATAAGACGACGAGTACCGGCTGATGATCTGACTGCATCTCGTCGTCTATCACCTGTTGCGTGAGCTGGCAGCCCAGGCCCTTGTGGATCACGATGTCCAGCACGTCCGGTGACAGTGTGGCGCAGTCTGGGTAGTGGGTAGGAGTATCAGGGCCGGACACCGTGTATCCATGGGCCGTGGAGTCGGTGAGTAGCCGTCCTCCCCAAGCGTTGGTGACGCGGCTGTTCCAGGCCGGGTGCTTGGTGTTCATGTCACCAGCGAGGAGTGTCGGATGGCCCGATGTTGGAGTCAGGACCGCCCTTAGCTCCACCAAGTTGAGCGGGGAGCCGGGCGGGTGGTAGGCGGCGTAGATGTTCAGGTCCTCGCCGGCGACATGCAGCTGGACTCCCAGTACGCTGAAGGTGGTGGTAGGTTGCTCGGGGAGCGGCTGGTGAACCACTCTGCGGCTCACCAATACTGCCAGTCCGCGGTAGATGATGCCGAGCGGCGACTTCTCATCCCTCCTGTAGACAATGTATCCCGGGAACCTGAGCCGGTCCGCAGGTCCCAGGAGTGTCTCTGAGATGAGCGCCACGTCGATCCGTTGTTCCTTGAGGAGGAGGCGGAGTGGGGCGACCTTCTTTCGCAGGCCGCGGGCATTCCAATGCAGTAATCTCAACGAGCTAGCCATTATAAAGGACGAGTAACTCTGCTAGCCCGTCGAGGATTACCGCGCCCGCGTCCTGTCCCTGCCTGATGGCCTTAATTAGGTCCATTAGCAGCTTAATGGCGCAGGAGGTAAACTCTTTGGAAGAGGTGAGCGGCGCGCTGTCATTAGCGTGGCGCCGCTGAGTGCCACGAACGTCGGTGTGAGTGTTCTGTTTTCGTTCCTCGCCCGTTGTCGTCGACAGGGCGACGGCGGGGGCGGTATGAGGTTGGGGGGGGGCATTCTCCGCCCGCTTCCCCTTCTTCTTGTTTATGTTTTGTTTCACACCGACGTCCATTTCATTGTTGGTGTTATTTGTTTCTTCTGGCATCGAATTGCTTGCTTTCTCCTGCGCCGTGGCAGGGGTGGTGTTTTGCCTCTCTTGAGGCGCGGGTGGCTGGGGTTTATTCCCCCTATTCCTTCCCCCGCGCCCCCTCTTCTTCCTCCGCCTCGAGGTGGGAGCATTTCTCTCAACGGGCTCGTTCCCTGCCGCCATCAAATGGGTGCCGCCGTGCGTCTCTGTGTCACCCACGTCCGAGTGTGTGGGTGCGGCTTTATTTGACGGCGCGGCATCATTCGCCGGCCGTCTCTGTCTCTCCTGGGTGATGGCGACAGTGCCCGCTCGCTTGTTCCGGGTCTCCTTCCGGAATACTGGGCAGTCGCGGCTGCAAGCTGGGTGGCTGCCCGCGCAGTTGGCGCAGGTAGCGGGTTCGGTTCTCGGGCGCGGGCAGTCACGTGCGGCATGATCTTCACCGCAGCGCACGCAAGCGAGCGGACGATGGCACTGCTGCGAGCTGTGCCGGAACTTTTGGCATCGGTGACATTGTGCCGGCCCTGCCTTGTGTAGAAATAAGACTCGGTAAGACTTCAGACTAGTTTAATGGTAGACACGTTGCAGACACAGAGATTGGTCGTGTCCTGGTCAAGGCAGATAAAGACAAGGGCCGTTGACAGATGACACAGATATATATACATTATGTAGGGATGACCATAATATTAACTTACTAAATAGTGATGTTACAACACCTTGCTCCTCCAGGCCTCTATACGGACGCCACGCATGCACATGAGTGTCGTGACGTCGTAGATTGTCCTAAAATCGGCCTGCCTCCTCAATACTGCATGGAATATGCAGCCGGGTCGTCCTCCGCGCGCCTTAATGTTGCGCACGTACTCCGGCTGGTATCCCAGCAGTCTGAGCTCCTCTTGGATGTCGTCCGGGTCTGTGTCCGCTGGCAACCCCCGAATCGCCACCTTTAGGCTACGCTCCGCCGGCAGCGAGTAGCTGAACCAGCTGGTACCGTCCGCCTTCTCCAGGTCTGTGAGGTAACGTTGGACCGTCCGGTACTCGTCCTCACTCTCTGGGAGGAATTTAATTCCCCCCTGGTAAGGGCGGGCGTTGGGTGGGTGGCCCAAGGAGACACTCACTGCCCTAAAGTGGGAGGCCCAGTTGGGCAACCTTTCCACCACAAGCGGAGGGTAGCGTGGCTTCTTCTTCTTGTCTGTTTTGACTTGCGCAGCATCTGCTTCCACGCCTCCTGCAGGGGTTGCCGCGGGGGTCGTAGTTCTTTGCAGGTCTTCTGTGACTGTGACTGACGCGCTTGAGGCCGTGCGTGATCGTGCCATCTGGGCAAAGGTGGGCGAGCCAGCGCCGCCAGCCCGTGCGCGTTCGTCGCACACCCTTTTGGCCTCTTCGGCGGCCTCATCGTCCGAACTCCTCGGGCGACGCTGGGGCCTGGCCTCGAAGCCGCGACCGTCACTGTTTTTTACACTTGAATAAGTGGGGGGACTCACCTCCATTGAAGCTTCCTCTTCTTCTTCCTCGTCCTGTTCCTCTCCGCTCATGGGGCCGGAGCGTGCGGGCGTGTCAGATAACACGTCTCGGTGTCCGGTCGCGGAGTCCTCGTAGCTCGAGACATCGCTCCCCTCTCTGGACGAGCAGGGCGACATCACGGCAGGGGAGTCCCGGGCGGAGGTTCGTGGAGGTGGCGGCGATTGGATGTTGGCCAGTTGTGCGGCGGCTGAGCCTGCCAGCAGGCGGGGAGGCGCGGGCGATGCGCTGCTCGGTTTGCCGTGCACTCGCGGCGGGCCAGCGGCAGGCGCGGCGGCGCGGGTGTGAGCGGGCGACGGGTGCGCGGGCGCCGCGCGGGGCGTGGGTTTTGCGGTGGCTCGAACCGTGTTCGCCGGGGTACGCGAGCCGGGAGCGGTGGCGCGCGAGGTCGACGGGCGGCTGCATGAGCCGGCGGGCCCCGGGGCCTGTGATGGTACGGGTCGGAAGGTGGTCGGGCGCACTACCACTGCCGGAGCGCGGGGGGTACCTGCGGTTGGTGATGATGGTCGGAGTGGCGGCGGCTCTGCTGCGTTAGCAGGCGGCGCGGCACCGGGCGGCGGGCCCCCTATGACCGGGAGCGACGCCGCCCGATCCGCGGGCGGTGTCTTCATCCGTCAATAAAATTTAACGGACAATTTATTTTTTTTCCATCTTCATGTGGGTAGCGGAATTTGAAAAAGATCTGGAGTTTTGGTTATTATCGTCCCCGTAACCGCTACGGTGAGGCTGGACCGGACACCGGGAAGCACTTTGGTGCCTGCTGTGTGCTTACGGGCACCGGGCACCCGCAAAAACACAGTCGGCAACACTACGCAACAAAGAAAAAATAATATTTAAAAAGTTCTTTGTTCTCAACGTATTTTTATTTTCACGGTTCGGACGGTGGCGCAAGGTGCACTTTCGTTCGTTACACGGACGGAACGTTCGCGAGCGATCGCGGCGGCTCGCGGCTAGTCGTGGGGCACGGTACGGCAGCGGAGGCCTACGTGCGCACGCGACGACTGTTGGGGGGCGAGTGACAGCGGACCGAGAGAATCGAACGTGCATTCGCCGTGGACGATAGGCGAATCCAAGTAAATGGTGCGCGCGCGGCTCGCTTATATTGCTAGGTACCCTTCCCTCTTCGTCCCGTCCCGCCTCCCGCGTCCGTTGCTGTTGCCGTGTTGTGTAGATGGCGCGGTGGTCAACACTTTGTTCTTTTCGAACAATGGATCTAGCTAGAGCAATTATTTGATATAAAATCAAGGTTTACTGTGGAAATATCCCTTTCATTTACACCTAGACGTACTTTTTCTTCAAATTTTATTTATTTATTTATTTAAACTTAACTAAGAGTGGTACATAGGCGGACTTAATGCCACAAGGCATTCTCTACCAGTCAACCTTTTTTTTTTTTTTTTTTGGTGGGTGGAATATCATCGAATGACCCCCCCCGCTCTTGGGCAGAACGAAGGGGAGTGTCAGACTTCCACTGACTAAAAACCGAACCCATGTTCCTTCTTTGCCCTTGCGCCGAGGCCACGTAATCTAGTACAAAAATCCGCGGCCCCGACGGGCGTCAGCCCTTGCGGGCCCCTCCTTGCTGACATCTCTTTGAGGCGCGCGTGGAACACGAACGCGCCGCCGACACGGTCTGTTGCCGTCATGACGACGGCCGGACGGCGAGCTAGCCCATTACTCACCGTCCACAGGCCCGCGTCTACGGTGGCCGGAAGCCATCACGTGGCCCACGACGCCCGGAGCGCCTTCCGCGCCTTCCGCGGCGGCTGGGACGTTGAGAGGTTCTCTCCTTCTCTCGTTCCGCCACCTCCTTCGCTAGCATCACTGCTTCGCAGAAGGAGGCGACGGCGTCCCATTCCTCCTCGCCCCGGACCATGGCTTGCACCAGGGCCGGACGCGAGAGGTCGCCGCCGCCGATCGCCGCTACGAGAACACGGCGGGGCTCCGCCCAAGCAGGGCACACCTCCACAGTGTGCTCCACCGTGTCCTCCGGTCGATCCTCGCAATGGAAGCATCCGGGCGTTTCCTCCCGCCTGATTCGGTGCAGGTACCTCCCGAAACATCCGTGTCCGGTGAGGACCTGCGTCAGAAGGAAGGTGAGGACGCCGTGGCTCCTCTCCAGCCACTCCTCAAAGAGTCTACCAGTCAACCTTAGGGTTAAATAGGACAGTACTGTGGTAGAGTACAAAAAAATAAATAATAATAAGGATAATACCATTTTGCAAACATATTATATATATCGGTGCATACTAATACATATTTATTATATAGATATAATTAAATAAACTAATAGATATTTAAATACATACAAACAGACTAAAATACGAAAACCTCATAATAATTACCAAGAACAATTCAGTTCGATTTCAAAAAGTATTTCCGGACTTTTCTTTTGAAAGCCATCTTGCTCTCTGCTTTTTTAATGCAAGGGGGTAGCGCATTCCAGAGCTTTATGGTTGAGACAACGTAAGAAGAGGACATAAAACCAGTACGGTGTGAGGGAATTTCGAGCAGAAGGTTCTTGGAAGCTCGAAGGTTACGATTGTGTGAACTGCCCAACACTTTGAAGTATTTTTTTAAATAATCGGGAGTACATGGATCCTTTAAAATAGTGAAGAGCGTGCAAAGAGATCTGAGGGATCTTCTGAGTCGGATAGGCAGCCATTTAAGCTGAGAACGGTATGCAGAGATGTGATCGTATTTACGAAGGCCAACTTTCTGACTAACCTGAGCTACCTGCTTATTCCAACTAAATGTGTCGTCAATGTGCAAGCCCAAGTCTTTTACATGAGGTGAGAGAGAAATCACATTATTGTCGAACATAAGCGGCATCAGTTGGCTAGTGTCTAAATTTCTCAGGTAATACGAACTACCTATGAGGATGGCCTGGCATTTACCGACGTTGACAGCCACCCCAAATTTGGCGGACCTTTCTCCGATTGTCTGAAGATCAGCATTGAGCAATGTGATGCAACTGTCAAGGTTGGCAATATCAGATTGAGCGTAAAGTTGTAGATCATCTGCGTATAGATGGTAAGAGCACTTGAGGATAGTAGTAATGGAGTTAATAAACAATGAAAATAAGAGAGGAGAGAGTATACCGCCTTGTGGAACACCAGCTACCAGGTCGCACCAGTCAGATTAAACTTGATCAACACGCACCGCCTGCTGGCGACCACGAAGATATGAAGAAAACCATTCGTGCTAACGTAGAGACCCCAATTTGCAACAGTATGGCCAGAAGAATATCGTGGTCGACGGTGTTAAAAGCGTTGGAAAAGTCAATTAAAACCAACACCGTAACCCTCGAATTCTCCAAGCCATTCCTTATGTCTTCAGAAACTTTAAGCAGGGCTGTGGCCGTGCTGTGACCAGGCCGAAAACCAGATTGGAACTCGGACAACAAGCTATTTTTGAGGACGTAAGAGGATATTTGCCTAAGAGCAGCTGCTTCAAGGATTTTAGAAAGGAAGGGGAGAATGGAGATCGGTCTGTAGTGACTTGGCAAACTGGGATTGGGAATTTTTGGAAGAGGGATAATGTATGCTTTACGCCACAAAACTGGAAACACACCCGTAAAAAGAGAAAAATTTATAATATGAGTAACAATATGAATAATGTTTTCAGTCATAAAGGATAACATTGTTCTGCTGATCCCATCACAGCCAACAGCCCTAGACTTAATTGAAGTAAACAATTTAAGGACGTCAAGGTCAGTCACGGGAGAGAAAGATAAAGAGTCAGGAGGTAATATTGGCTTGGAAGTAATATCATTAATTGTTTTATTCTTAACATCAACCGATAGCGTAGCGGACGTTGAAAAATGCTTGTTTAGAGCCTTTGATCAATAATGTACTAGATTCCCGATAAGCGCTTCAAAAACGGCCCGAAATATAAGACCACAAACGTATTTGTGGTCTTATTTCAAATTAGTATGGTCCAATCATAGCCAACAGAAATACGTCAAAATACCGCAGTATGCGTTCAAAAACTGCGTTAATAACCACCGTAACACCAAAGTTTTGGATGGAATATCTTTTTTCGGTAATTTAATATCATTATGTGCTTTTTCATAATATTTAAACATAAATAAACTGTAAATATAATTAAATCAGCGAATATTATAATTGTTTGGCCAATGTTTGCTACAACGCACCAACTATTGTATCATGTTCTTGAACAGGGAACGCTAGTTCCGCAATAGAATAAGCACGACATTGTACACAAAATGCTTTTAACCGTATTGCTTAGAGTTTACGTTTCATTTTAGAATGAATATTTTTGTACTGATGACTTTTTATTTTGGAGCGACATTTAAAATGTTTTGCTTCTAATCTTTCTCCGATGAATTGATTTCTCCTTAATGTAAAGAAAAAAAAAAACAAACTTATTATTTCTTTTTTTTTAAGTACCATGGGAGGTGTGATGTAGTAGTTAAGTACATTATATTCTACTTATGTGTGTGTCTGTGAGTACATATAAGACCTATGATTACATCAAATATACTCAGTGTTTACTCAGCATCCAAGATGTTTCATTCTCCTTAAAGCCCCGTCTTTATACTATAATAAGGACTTGGTTTTATACAGGATGGTTTCGGAATCGGAGACGAAATATACTCCTTGTCGTACGACGGATGTCGTAAGCTACTGTGGCAGGGGGCCAAGCCAGAGCCGGTGTTCGAGGTGAACGCTTGGAAGGCGGGAGACGTATTGGGCTGCCTCATCGATATGGAAAAAGAGGAAGCTATATTTTCACTAAATGGAAACCGCATTATAAGATGCACCAAGTTGTTTGAAGCAACAAGGTAAATATACACTGACCCTGAGAAACCCAATAGTTGTGGAATTCACATCGCCGCAGATACTAAGGAGGAATTGGTTAAAAAAACCGGACAAACTCGCATCTGTGATTCCGAGATTGATCTGCAGTCGCTCGCGTCCAATATTACTGAACGAAATAAGTCGGTAACGAGCTTATCGGTGAAAATGCTGATATAGCGACTGTAATTAAGGAGATGTTTACCATATTCTCAAAGGAACAAGAAATCCGGTTTCAAGATTTAAAATCTAGCATGGAAGTTATGTCGAAGAAACATGATGACTTTCTTGTTACAATTATTTCGCTTGAAAAAGAGAGAAAGGCTGATCGGATATTGATCAAAGAATTAGAGGAGAAAGTAGAGACCTTGGAAAGAAAGTCCCGGGGATCTGGTATCGAAATACGAAATATTCCAAAACCAAACAACGAGACCAAGGAGACATTATGTGGCGAGATTTTGCAATTGGGAAAGACTTTGAATGTCGAAATTGATTGCTCGTCAATAAAGGAAACTTATTATTTCTTTTTTTTTTTAAGTACCATGGGAGGTGTGATGTAGTAGTTAAGTACATTATATTCTACTTATGTGTGTGTCTGTGAGTACATATAAGACCTATGATTACATCAAATATACTCAGTGTTTACTCAGCATCCAAGATGTTTCATTCTCCTTAAAGCCCCGTCCTTATACTATAATAAGGACTTGGTTTTATACAGGATGGTTTCGGAATCGGAGACGAAATCGACGGGTCCCAAGAACAAAAACTTATGTAAATAAAAGTCGATTTTTAGTTTTTTGATCAAATGTATTAAGTATCATTGTAGCTTTATGGTAATGTAATTATTTTTTAAATAGTGTTTTTACTTTATGAAATAACCAATCGAACATTGTCTTATCTGAGAAATAGTTCAACGAACAATGACGCATCGACATGTAAGAACTTGTTCGCCGCGGTAGGCACCACGCGCATCGCGATGTAGCGTCAGACACGAGTTTGTACTCCTCAGTGGCGGTCGATTTTGGAGGTTCAAACAAGTTTTCAATTGTAAGTCCATTTAATGACAAAAGGTGTCCTAAATACAGTGTCACGGTGTATTTTTTGCGATGTCTGTCTCAAGAAAGAAGAGAATTTTGAATTTAGCTCTACAAATGGAAGAAAATAATTGTCCTGATCCTAATAAAAACAGAAATAACAATGAAGAATCTAATAATCTTGGTAAGTAATTGTTTTATTTTTTCAAGTCACACGTATTTTAAAGATGGCTCAGGGATTTTGTATATAATACTAAATATTTTAAGAAAAAATCGAAAATTATTATATTTACCGTCGTGTGTGATTATAGTATGTTGTTCTACGATAATAATAAAAAAAGTTTTCTTTTGTAAAATTTGTTGAAATAATAACATTCTTTAGAAAAACTACACAATAACATTTAATTTTGTTATATTTATTTTTACGACATTATATTCACATACGTTGTTGTTCAGCCAAAGTTCTTCTAAAATTTTCAAACGTATGTGCAGATAGGATGTTGTTCTACGTAAACTTAACATAAAAATATAGTCGTATGTGATAACAAGATTTTGTTCTTTGTAGGAACTTTCACATGAGACTTTTTTCTAAACAAAAATACACCATTTAATACTCTCCTTTTAATTAAAATGATTTATTTTTACTAGTGATAGGCTAGTACTCAAGTAAGGTATTAAAATTCAGTAGCTATATTGTTTTTTATTTGACTTTATTACAGAATCTGCAATTGAACGTGAAAGCAATACTAGCTCCCCGTTACCGTCTGATGCCCAAAACATTATCGTCGAAATGGCAGAAGTATATCATGCCGTATTTGATGACACTAACCATACAGATGTACCAGAACTACAACTTGAAGCTACCGAAAATAATACTCATACCACACGTCAGCAAGTTGTTTCACCCTCTAACACCAATACAACAGTATCTGAAAAGCAGCATGAAATTACTGAAAATATCATTTCTAATACCTGTCATCAAGTGGCAACACCACCTGTATCTTTTTCACAAGATCCGTATCCGGAAGAAGTACTTACTCCATTGAATATAGAGGTAACCTCTAGTTTTAATAATTCACCAGCGTTATACCTAGAAGAATTTGAAGAACCAGCTGTTGCCACTCCTTCCACTTCACATATCACACTAGCTACACCAATGCCCTCTCCATTAAATGTACACAAAAAGTGTGAAGATCATTTTTGTCCCGACCATAGTTCTTGGATAGATTCTATTCAATCTGTAAGTACTAGTGTTTCGACTTTGACATCAACACAACAAAAAAAGAAAAGATCAAGAAAACGATTAGTTAATAAGGACAATTGGTCTGATGTAAAACGAAAATATTTAAAAAATCTCGGTAAAAGCTATGTGTCAAAAAGAGGCAAATTCGTTGAGGATAAAGTAATGGGAAAACCATGCAGTTGTCGGTATAAATGTGCGGAAAAAATTTCTGAAGACCAAAGACTGGAATGCTTCACTAGGTTTTGGAAACTTGGGAGTTCAGAAAAACAATGGGGATTTGTTGCAAAATATGTAAAAAAAGCACCTAAATATAGATGTTTAAACCGCAGTACTCCTAACAACCGTCAGTTTACACTAAAGTATTTCTTGCCAATTAAATCTTTAAACGCCGATGCAACTACTATAAACGTCTGCAAGACCATGTTCTTGAAAACACTAGCTGTTAGTGAAAGTATAATCAAAACCACATTTAAAAAATATGATGGTGTGGCAGATTTTGAGGAAGACCACCGAGGCAAACATAACCATCACAAATCCATCATTAATAATGACATGATAAAGAGTGTGTGTGATCATGTAAATTCATTTGTTCCCGTTGAGTCTCACTTTATTCGAAAGGACTCGACCAAATTATATCTAGATGGTAGTCTCAGCATAAGCCGAATGTTTAAACTGTATAACGAATGGTTCGATCAAAACATATACGCATCAAAAGCAACGACAGAACGCCAGTATAGGGAAATAGTGAATAAAAATTTTAATCTTGGTTTTCATATACCGAAAAAGGACCAGTGTGAAGTTTGTCATGCTTTTACAAATAATCGGACACCTACAAATGAAGAAATACAAAAACATCAAGTACATATGGACGCAAAGAAAACTGCACGTACCATGAAACAAAAAGACAAACATGATGCTATAGACTCTCAAGGGTCCATTGTGACAGCAGTTTTTGATTTCCAGAAAGTATTGACTTGTCCGCACGGCCAAATAAGTATATTTTATTACAAAAGAAAGTTATCTGCCTATAACTTTACAGTTTTTAATATGGGCCAAAAGAAAGCAGTGTGCTATATGTGGGACGAAACAGTAGCTAAACGAGGAGCTAATGAAGTGGGAAGTTGTTTATTAGATTTCATAAAAGATAATTGTACAGAAGGCACAAAAGAATTTCGATTCTGGTCCGATAATTGTGCGGGCCAAAATCGGAATAGATTTGTGTTTTCTGTATATTTATTTGCAGCAAAAAAATACAAGGTGTCTATTACACATCGTTTTCTAGAGAAGGGACATACCCAAAACGAGGGAGATAGTGTCCACGCCCTCATAGAGCGTTCGTGTCATTCCAAAACGATTTATACACCCGATGAATGGCGCCTGCTTGTGCGATGGGCAAAAACAGAAGGAGAACCATATTTAGTTAAAAATATGGTACAGGAAAACTTCTTTAACTTTAAGACTCATGTAAATGACAAACTATGGAACAAAAATTTAAGAAAACAAAAAATATTGTGGACTAAAGTTAAAGAAGTTTTCGTTGACAAATCTGAACCAAATAAATTGTACTTTAAGTATGATTTAAGTGAAGAATCCTATGAATGCTTAGTTATACGAAACGATACAAGAAACTCATCTGTATTGCCTGTCTTGGAGCGTGCTTATTCTTCACCACTTAAGTTAACAAAAGATAAACATAATGATTTGGAGAGCATGTGCAGAACAGGTGTTATAAATGCCACTAATGCAATATTTTTTAGATCTTTACCTTACAAATCTAACAATGCAAATGACGACTTAAGTGATGAAAGTGATGAATAATACTTTTATTTTATATTTTTCTTTTATACGAGAGACAGAGTCTGGCTAAATTTAATAAGACTGATTAAAACTGTATTAAAACTATAATACCCAGTTGTTGATTACTTAAATTAGTCGAAGTAAAATAAAGATACCTGATTTTGTGATTACACTGATTACTTAGTATTGAAATAAATACAAAAATAGAGAAGAATTTTGCTAATAATAATATGTTGTGATAATTTTATAATGTTATACGGCTTAATGATTAACTGTAAAGGAATACATTTAGTTTGCTACAAGAATTTTGACCTTCTGTCAAGTATTTTTTTAACTTTTTGTTGGAGATCGTTTTTGAAGGCTGTTAGTTTATTTTTTATGTTTTTTTTTTTAAGTGATTTACAGGCATAAATAACATACTCATTTGTTTTAGATGTTAAGGTAATTGTTAGATTTCTACTGAATGTTATTAATTTTTCATACATTTAACTAGATTATGTCAAAAATTGATTATTGATTATGAGTACTATTTTGAATTGTTTAGAATGTTGTTAATTTTCTTTTGAATTTGAGTTTAAACATATTTTTAAATACATATCTAGTATTTCAAGCAAAACTGTGATTCAATTTGAGTAATAAATACGTAAGTGATCATATCAAATGGTTTTCTTTCTTACTACCTACATTTAGGGCATAAACTGCGTTAAGCGTGCCTCTCGCGTGTCCACACAAAACCGACCCGCGCGTGCCCATGCGCGTGCACACGCTCGTGAGCCCGTCGGGCGCCCGTCGCGTGATACTTCCGTGCAACGGGGCACGCATGCACGCGACGTGATCACGCATCACGTTGGACGGGTCCACGCGCGAAGCCCGCTAGCGGGTGCACGCGCGTGCTTGTTCAGTTGACAGCGCTATCTCGAACCGACCGCACGCGCTTGCCGGGCCCATAACAAAAAATGACAAATTTTGATACAGAAAGGGTAATTGTTGAAGTTCAGTGTCGTCCTGCCATATGGGACCAATCTAGCGAAATATTTAAAGACCGGGACGCTAAATCAAAAGCATGGCTAGACATTTGTACAGTACTGTTTCAAAATTTTGATGACTGGAGTGCAGCAGAAAAAAACATACAAGGTAAGTACCTACACTCTTTATTTATTTTATAATAACGTAGGTTAGGTAAACTATTCTTTGCGCCAAATTTTTATTTTTAATAATCTATGCAATTAGTTATATATAATTAGTTATTTCAATTGTATTTGTGTCAATTAAATGTTTTCAACAATTAATCCAACTATAAAATTAAAACTCGGAATATTTACAATAATTTACCTATGTAAATATAAAATCATGCTTATATTCAAAACTAGTGCAGAGATACTGCGTATTTCTGAACATTGTGAAATTCGTGTGAACAATGTCCCATAATATTGGTATGGTTTTATATTGCTCGATAAATTCCAAAGTTCTTTCTTTCGGCCACGCGGTCGCCGCCATTTTGCGCGTCACGAGACAACCAGTACCTATGTTCACGACTGCGAGCTTCACACTACTTCACACTATCGGTGTATTTAGGGTTCAAAATCATTTTAGGGCAGAAACAGTGGATCGGTAGGTAAATAAATAAAACAATTATCAACTAAAATATTTATTATATTGGTTTTAGAATTGGGCTAGTAACTTTGTAAAATAAGCGTGCGTTTTGTAGTTTTGTAGGTTTTTCTTTGACATCTCTCAACTTTAGTTTACAACAATCTAAGTTATTTGGTTACATCCGATGAATTTAACAAATAAAATCATTAGGTATATTATTAAAATATGCCTGCTATGTTAATAAAAAATGTGTGGTAACAAACCGTGAAAAATCAATTATTGAATGTACATAAATTATAAAAAAGCCAACTATCTTCAATAAATACTGCGATCTTGCCATGACAGCTGTCCGTCTGCAACGAAATAATCTGCGAAGTTATCGCGTAATGTATACGAATCTCTGTGGGTATTTCCAATTAACCCCCGAACTGAACGTATATGGTCTGGTATAATGAGAATATCATGAAAGTCATTAATTTGACTTCTTGATCTTATAAAATTATGCAAAATACAAATTGTTTTAAGAAAACAAATTGCTTTGTCTTTTCCAACGTTCAATGGACGATGGAGTATGCGAAATTTATTAGCCATGATACCAAATGTACACTCAATATAACGTCGCGCCCTCGTTAACCTATAATTGAATTTTTTTTTTTTGTAGTTTAAATCGAGAGCTCGAGCATATGGCCGCATGACATGGCTAGATAACCCGAATGCTTCATCTCCTACAATAATATAGGGCAAAGCTGCGGTTGCAGCAGTGTTGGTTGGTTTATCATTGTGTATTACGGGCAATGCTTTGGCAGGAGGAATATCTATTAAGTCATTGTTGATTTGTTCGTACAATCGGCTTTGTGTGAAAATTGCGGAGTCAGATTCTTTACCCTGCACTCCCACATTTATATAGGTAAACTCATAGTTGGCGTTACACATTGCAAGCAGTACAATAGAATAGTAATGCTTATAGTTGTAATAGAGGGAACCACTATGTGGAGGTCTTATAATGCGTATATGTTTTCCGTCTATTGCACCTATGCAGTTAGGAAACTGGGCTTGCGTTAAAAAACCTTTTTCAGTCTCTACCCATAGCGCACGGGAAAATTTTGGTATACATTCTTCCTTTAACCTTTCAATTATAATTTGACAAACTTCTGTTACTATTTTTCTGACCGTGGTTAGTCCTGTCTGATACGCCAGATGAATATCGACGAAGGTATGTCCACTAACTAAATATCTGTAATAAAATAAAATACCTGTGTTATTGTTTCAGTAAAAAAGCTGCAGCAAAGATGGAAAACTGCAAGAGACACTTATATAAGAGTGAGGTCTACTAAAAAAAAACTTAAATCAGGTTCCGGTTCCAGGGCAAATAAAACATACATTTACTATGACATGCTGTCATTTTTAGATTCAAACTCGAATACTCAAGGAGAAGAATCGGCAGACGATTTTAATCAGTCAGTAGAGCAAAACGCGTCACCGAGAACTTCACAAAATAATACGATTATTGAAGAAGATTTGATTAATGTACCTAGCACCAGCTCCAGCGTTACCAAAGAAACACGATCTTCCAAGAAACGTAAGTGCGAATCGCCAACTGATTTCGAATTAGAGTTGTTAAATTGCGTGAAGAATAACACTGCAGATAATATGGACGAAGACTTGAATTTTTTTAAGTCATTATTACCAACTGTGAAAAAATTGAGTTGCTTTAAAAAATTATTATTTCGTACAAAAGTATTAGAAGCTTTAATTGATATAGAAAAAGAAATTATTATTACCATTGATGACCTTTCATTAACGCAAAATACGGTAACGAATGATTTAGAATCCTTAAATATAAGATCAGACACGAACAATGAATAAATAGGTAACAAGAAAGACTGAAGATTTGATTAAGCCTGTTTAATTATTAAGAACAAAAGAAAGAGAAGAACATGAAGAACTATTTAAGTTAGTAAAAAGCGCAATTTTATATTTATATTTTTCTGGTCTCATGTGCAATTATTATGATATACAAGGGCATTCGCCAAAAGTTTACAAGCCTTGAGTGTAATGTTCATAAGGAAAGAAACGGGGTCGATTCGGACACTTTTATCTTAAACCCTATTTAGGGTCAAATAAAAAAGTGTATCAATAGACCCCTTTTTTTACTTAATGGACCTTTTTTTTGAACCTACTCATAACATTGCTCCTTCATATATCCTCTTCTTAAATTTAATCTTTTATGTAGTAAACTGTGATTATGATTGTGATGATAAATAAGAATTTAAAATAATATTAGTACCCGATCTAGTAATAGAAGGGAATAATTAATAAGGGAAATATTCGTATGTAAAAACTTGCAATCAATATGCGTCATTATAATTAATACTTTGTAAGGTAGGTATATTATTATAATTAAGACATTTAGACTTATTGTACTGTTTTAACTGTTATTGTGTTTTTTTATTTTATTCTTGAACCTGTGATTTTATTAGTGTATTTCAAATGAATAATCAAAAACTAATTGTAACGTAACGTTTATGCAAGACACTGTGATGACTGTTGTGATTATATAAAAAAATAAGTAAATAAGTAGGTATAGATAAAAAAACGAAAACGATAAAACTGTGTAATTTAGAAATAACAAAATATAATTAATAAATGTAAGAAACTGTGATTAATATGATGATTAATAAGTGTGCGGTTATGTGTTTCGGCCCTAAGAACAGAGTGCACCACATCAAGAAAAACATTTTAAGCCATATTCAGGTGTCACTGCCGAAACAATAAGAACTTCTTCTTCTTTCTGGCTTGATGTGGCTAAACAGTAGTGTGACTTACATAAATTGGCAAAAAAATATGAGTGTTCTAAACTTTTGTTAAATAATGACTGTTTTTTTTACATGAATAAAGATGATTATTAATATCGAAATGTCTTTACTTACCGCAATGTCATTGCAAATCGTTCCATTGGTGATACGATTGACGTAGATTTCAATCGTAGATTGTTAGTCTTCAAATAGGGCTCCAGTTTTGAATATAATTCATCATAGACTTGTAATGAAACTTTAAAATATTTGAAAAAAAACCTTTCATTTTCTCTTAATATACCAAACTTCACCACGAATTCCCCGCACAGTAACCTAGATTCAACGTACGGGCTTACTGGCTGGCGTCTTTTTTTGGCAATTCGTCGTCGCCGTCGTCTTGATAAATAATACAACATTAATTTATCCATAATTACTCGACTGTACACCTCCAACGTAAAAATTGTACTGAGAAAACTGACGCGCCGATGCCCGCGCATAAGCACGCGAACGTGCTCACGTGCGTGCACCAGAAGCGTGGCCCGCGACGTGCTCACGTGCGTGCACCAGAAGCGTGGCCCGCGACGTGCTCACGTGCGTGCACACGCGTAACGCAGTTTATGCCCTAAAGACTACAACATAGGCTTGGACATGTGCAACATAAGACATTATTCTGTAGGCAAATATCGATGTACACTATCTCTTGTACACATACAACTTTTTGTTTTTATAAAGATTTCATAAAACAAAGTCGCATGTGTGGT
The DNA here is from genome assembly GCA_949775195.1 of Diarsia dahlii. Lineage (NCBI taxonomy): Eukaryota > Metazoa > Arthropoda > Insecta > Lepidoptera > Noctuidae > Diarsia > Diarsia dahlii. Next base: position 19,266,613 of record OX459197.1, on the reverse strand, counting down.
TAAGTCTTAGTTTATTCCAAAAAACAAACTCACATCATTACATAAGAATAAAATTTTAAATAAAATACATATTTAAAATAAAACATTAGCAAGCAAAAACAAGTAAACTAAATAAACATAAGTAAACAACATAAGTAACATAAGTATTCTCCTAATTTATTTATTTTTGTACTCTACCACAATGATGTCCTGTTTGACCCTAAGGTTGACTGGTAGAGAATGCCTTGTGGCATTAAGTCCGCCTATGTACCACGTTTGTGCATGAAGTTTAAATAAATAAATAAATAAATAAACAAATACCTTTCACCATAATTTTCTACTAATCTTATTTTTTTTGCAACTTATCGATTCGCGTAACTTTATTGCTTCGCACTGCAACTAGACAATATTGAAGATAGGACTTTGTTCTTGGGACCCGTCGAAATATACTCCTTGTCGTACGACGGATGTCGTAAGCTACTGTGGCAGGGGGCCAAGCCAGAGCCGGTGTTCGAGGTGAACGCTTGGAAGGCGGGAGACGTATTGGGCTGCCTCATCGATATGGAAAAAGAGGAAGCTATATTTTCACTAAATGGAAACCGCATTATAAGATGCACCAAGTTGTTTGAAGCAACAAGGTAAATATACACTGACCCTGAGAAACCCAATAGTTGTGGAATTCACATCGCCGCAGATACTAAGGAGGAATTGGTTAAAAAAACCGGACAAACTCGCATCTGTGATTCCGAGATTGATCTGCAGTCGCTCGCGTCCAATATTACTGAACGAAATAAGTCGGTAACGAGCTTATCGGTGAAAATGCTGATATAGCGACTGTAATTAAGGAGATGTTTACCATATTCTCAAAGGAACAAGAAATCCGGATTCAAGATTTAAAATCTAGCATGGAAGTTATGTCGAAGAAACATGATGACTTTCTTGTTACAATTATTTCGCTTGAAAAAGAGAGAAAGGCTGATCGGATATTGATCAAAGAATTAGAGGAGAAAGTAGAGACCTTGGAAAGAAAGTCCCGGGGATCTGGTATCGAAATACGAAATATTCCAAAACCAAACAACGAGACCAAGGAGACATTATGTGGCGAGATTTTGCAATTGGGAAAGACATTGAATGTCGAAATTGATTGCTCGTCAATAAAGGAAACTTATTATTTCTTTTTTTTTTAAGTACCATGGGAGGTGTGATGTAGTAGTTAAGTACATTATATTCTACTTATGTGTGTGTCTGTGAGTACATATAAGACCTATGATTACATCAAATATACTCAGTGTTTACTCAGCATCCAAGATGTTTCATTCTCCTTAAAGCCCCGTCCTTTTACTATAATAAGGACTTGGTTTTATACAGGATGGTTTCGGAATCGGAGACGAAATATACTCCTTGTCGTACGACGGATGTCGTAAGCTACTGTGGCAGGGGGCCAAGCCAGAGCCGGTGTTCGAGGTGAACGCTTGGAAGGCGGGAGACGTATTGGGCTGCCTCATCGATATGGAAAAAGAGGAAGCTATATTTTCACTAAATGGAAACCGCATTATAAGATGCACCAAGTTGTTTGAAGCAACAAGGTAAATATACACTGACCCTGAGAAACCCAATAGTTGTGGAATTCACATCGCCGCAGATACTAAGGAGGAATTGGTTAAAAAAAACCGGACAAACTCGCATCTGTGATTCCGAGATTGATCTGCAGTCGCTCGCGTCCAATATTACTGAACGAAATAAGTCGGTAGCGAGCTTATCGGTGAAAATGCTGATATAGCGACTGTAATTAAGGAGATGTTTACCATATTCTCAAAGGAACAAGAAATCCGGATTCAAGATTTAAAATCTAGCATGGAAGTTATGTCGAAGAAACATGATGACTTTCTTGTTACAATTATTTCGCTTGAAAAAGAGAGAAAGGCTGATCGGATATTGATCAAAGAATTAGAGGAGAAAGTAGAGACCTTGGAAAGAAAGTCCCGGGGATCTGGTATCGAAATACGAAATATTCCAAAACCAAACAACGAGACCAAGGAGACATTATGTGGCGAGATTTTGCAATTGGGAAAGACTTTGAATGTCGAAATTGATTGCTCGTCAATAAAGGAAACTTATTATTTCTTTTTTTTTTAAGTGCCATGGGAGGTGTGATGTAGTAGTTGTTAGGTAGTACAACACTACCAATTAGTATTTTAAGTGTAGCAACACTGTCGTTGCTTTCACAATGGTCGACACGCCATATTCTGTAAGACTATTGAGATAGATTAATAAAGACGTATTACTTACTGATGAGTTATTATATTCAATCATCTTGTTCCTGAAGACGCCCTGCAGCCGCTCCACATATATAGTCTTCCCATCCTTGACTACTAACTTTACATGGTGTCGGAAGAAAGGCTGGACGACGCTGTACAAGGTACCATTAAAATTGAAACAAAATGGCCGGGGACAATGATAAGCCATCACAGTCGATGCAAAAAACCATCAGTAGTCACATTCCGCCACTTGAAATGGGCAATAACAATATGCCGTTAGCGTGGAAAAATTGGTTTACTCAGTTCAAGATATACTTACGAGCGAACAACTTAGAAAATGAAAACGACGCGAGAAAAGTCTCCATACTTCTTCATTTCATAGGACCGAACGCACTGACGACATTTTACTCATTTAATCTAGATATAGATACAGTGAGTTTCCAGACGCTGACCGATAAATTCAATCAGCACTTTATGCCACAAATCAATGTGACAATGGAGCGTCATAAACTTTTCAACAGACGACAAGGTAACAACGAATCTATCGATAGTTACATTACGGATCTGAAAAATATTTCCAAGCAATGTGAATTCAAATCGCTAGAAGACAGCATCCTGCGGGACATTTTCAGTCTGAATCTGAATACCAATAATCAGTACATCAAAGAAAAGATACTGACGGATAAACCAGACACGACAGACAAAGCAGTGACGTTAGCTAAAAGCATGGAAGCTACAAGGCAACAGGCGAAAACATTGGAAGAACCACTCACAGGACAGGTCTCCAAATCACGTAGTCGAAGCAAAGTGTGCACGACAGCACCACGCAAGCGGAAACCCCGCCACATAATTTAGTACCTCATGTACATAATGTCTAGTTTATATTTTTTTCTCTTTAACGTACGAAACACGTACCTAGTCTTAGAATAAGAACATTAAATTATATGGAAAGACTGACTCATACACCCTTATTCCCTGCCCACCCCATGTAATATTATAGTCGTGAAGATATGTATAAACTTAAGTAGAATTCTGTTAAACAAATTGTAAACAATAAATGTAAAACTCCATTGTAACCGCATTAAAAAGATACCACACTAAGGTAAAGTTATTCCCCTAAGGTATATAGTAACCAAGTATAAAATACTTACTTCTGTCATAACATAACGCATAAGTATATAGATGTTGATGCTACGACGGTCAGAGGTGTAATGGTAGCTCCGGGATTGCGTACGTGGGTTATATTTATAGCTTTAGACTTAAGGAAAAACACGTCGCATCCCGGACGCTGGCCGTCGTACGCACATAGAATATGTACCAGAAGCCGTGCAAAGTATATGCCCGTATTATGTAAATAACCATTATATCATAAATTAATGTAATGAATGTAATTAGCCATAAGTACAATTGCACTACAATCCAATAAAGAAAAGGGGGCGGGAACTTTTAGTACCCAATAACGAGCTTAGACGCGAGTTTGCCTAGTACGTTAGTGTGCGTTTTCCTGGAATTCGCAAGGGCTCACTGGCTAGACAAATCTAGCGTACTATAAATTAGATCGCCCTAGATCATACATCAATCAGTAGTTTACAAGTCTTATTAAAGACACCACTATGCCCGTCTGGCTTTTGAAATAGGGTAGTATGAGTCCCAGCCTCGTTGATTATCACTAAATGGCAGTTTCAATTCTCCGTAAATCCCAGTAAGAACCCTCTCCTGGAGTCCCCTCAGAACCACTACGGTCTGCGATAGGAGCTTTTCGACTGAAGCAGCTAGGAGTGGGCTGTAACAGTAGTACAAAAGTTAAAACACAGTCCGCTCGCTGCACATTCTGGTCCTTCACGAGCCGAATCCTCAAGATCCAACAAGATGGTGCTGACACGCAGCCGTAGTGGAGACTCCAGGAGAGAACAGGCCCAGCAAAACCCACCAGCGGCCGCACAACCAAGTGCCAGCGAACCGGCACCCGAGCCCAGCACCAGTCCGGCCACTGGGACGGACGCAGGCAGCGGATCTACGAAGACCACCACAACCGACGCCACGTACACGACGGGGACAGAAGACACACGTAATACCAGGACTACTGATTCACATGGTACGCTCAAAAACAGCGACACCAGGTCACGCCGCTCCACGACATCCAAGAAGAAGCGCCTCGCGGAGCTCGAGGCCAAGGAGCGGCTGGCCGAGATGAAGGTGAAGCAAGCGCAGGCAGAGCGAGAACTGAAGGAAATTCACTTGCAGCGCGTCAGAGCCGAAGCTGACTCGAGTGAGGAAGACGAAGACATGGGGGACGACCTCGCCTCCGTAAGGATTGGAACGTGGTTGGCGCAACCAGCGCCGCCACCCGGAGGTGAGACTCTACCAACGCCACACGACGTCAGCGGCGGGAGGACCGGCAGGGACGCAGCGAAGGACACCGGCGCCACGACAGGCGCTCAACCGTTGCGGTACGACGGCTACAGTGAAAGTGCGCGTAATCCGTTATGTGCAAACGTAAATGAGGGCAATATCGCGAGTGATAAAGTGCTACAAATAAATTCAGTTAGTGATAAAGTGATAGACGTGGGGACGCTCGCCGCGGCCCTAGCGCAGGCCGCGCGCAGCTCAAGGGAGCCCCCCAAGTACATCCAGCATCTACCAATCTTCGATGGAAAACCCGGTGAGTGGATAGCTTTTAAGGCCGCGTATTGTGACTCACATATATATTTTTCATGTGTAGAAAATGTTGCTAGGATCAGGTTGAGCCTCAGAGGCGCCGCTAAGGAAGCCGTAGGTTGCTTATTATTCGGTCAGTCTGACCCTAAGGTCATTATAGAGGCACTAGAACGACGATTCGGTAGGCCTGAAGCCTTAATTATGGCCGAGTTAGATAAGATAAAGTTATTACCTAAATTAAATGATAATCCTAGGGACATATGTATATTTGCTAGCCGTATAGCGAACACGGTGGGTACGGTAGAAGCATTGAAAAGAATACAATATTTACATAGCCCCGAAATGTCGCGTTCCATAGTAGATAAACTAACGCCGATACTTAAAAACAAGTGGTATGATTACGCGGCAAATAAAAAGCTAGAAGATATTCCTGAGTTAAAGCGCTTATCTATGTTTTTAAATGAAGAGGCCGATAAGTGTGGTGCTTACGCACAGCCAGAACGGGGCAGTGATGACGCTTACGGTGTACGACAACGGCGCAGAGTAGAGCGCACGTTTAACGTGAATAGGGACACATCAAAGGAGCGATGCCCGGCGTGCAAGCAGAGCGGCCACAGATTGCCTAATTGTGATAAATTCAAACAACTAGATATAGACTCGCGATGGGAAATAGCGAAAAAATATAACATATGTTTTAGATGCCTACGGGATAAGCATAGAAGGTTTACGTGTAAAGCGCCTACTTGTGACATAAAAGAATGCAACATGAAACATCACAAACTGTTGCACAAAGAGCGGAAAGTCGAAGCGACACATAGCGTAGCGACGCCATCACCGCAGGCACCGACGCCACCCGTTGGCGCATCCGAAGCCGTGACGTCGACGCGAGAAACTGTGACAACGACATCGCCTCAGAACCGCCGCGCATATTTAAAAATAGTACCTGTCACATTAAGCGGACCGTATACAAGTGTAGACACGTATGCTTTGCTAGACGATGGAAGTACAGTCACCTTGTTAGACTCGTCTATAGCGGATGTCCTAGGTGCAGATGGGCCAGCCAAAACTATGTGGATACAAGGCGTAGGCACGGAAGTTAAGCATGAGCGAAGCCGAACCGTGAGCTTCCACATAAGGGGCAAGCACCATAACGAGCCGCATAAAATAGAAACAGCGCGCACCGTTGACAGACTCGAGATTATGGCACAGACTGTACATAGCGAAGACATAAACAGCTGTAAACATTTAAGTGATATTTGTAGCGTGCTTGTATACGAACATGCACGGCCAATGATCTTGATAGGCCAAGACAACTGGCACCTATTAGTAGCCACGGAAACACGAGCAGGCACGCGCGACCAGCCGGTGGCATCATACACAAAGTTAGGATGGGTATTGCATGGATGTCAATACTCGGTAAACAAAGTTATAACTACATTCTGCGGCAACATTAAGATTAAAGAAAACTTAGAACCCATAGAAGAAAGCATGAGGAACTTTTTCAAGTTAGAATCGTTAGGTATAGAACCTAGGACACCTAGAGATGACCCACAACAACGAGCCCTAGACATCCTAGAGAAAAAAAGTCGACGATTACCCGATGGCAGCTTTGAAACCGGACTATTATGGAAACAAGAGGTACCCAAAATACCAAATAACCACCTAGGTGCCCTAAAACGACTAGAGAACCTAGAACGGCGCCTAGATAGGGACGAAAATCTCAAGACACAATACCTGCAACGCCTCGACAACTTATTCAACTCGGGCTATGCAGAGCAGGCACCCAGTACCTCAACAGCCGGCAAGACCTGGTACCTGCCTCATTTTCCAGTTGTCAACCCGGCCAAGCCAAATAAGCCACCACGACTTGTTCACGACGCAGCAGCAAAGACAGCGGGTCTATGCCTAAACGACCTACTTCTATCGGGACCTGACTTATTACAATCGTTGCCCGGTATTTTGATGCGCTTCCGTCAAAATAGAATAGCCGTATCAGCAGACATTAAAGAAATGTTCATGAGAATAAAGATAAGAGAAGAAGATCGCGATGCTTTAAGATTTCTGTGGCGCGGCGACCGACGAGAGGGGCCGCCAGACGAGTATCGCATGACGTCAGTTATATTCGGCGCGACGTCATCCCCATGTACAGCGCTATACATAAAAAATCGCAACGCGAGCGACTTTGCTGACAAATACCCAGCCGCGGCGTCAGCAATAGAAAACAATCATTATATGGATGACTATCTTCAGAGCTTTTCCAACGAAGAAGAAGCAAGGAAAATAACAACGCAAGTAGATTACATTCATAAAAAGGCCAACTTTGTTTTATGTGGTTGGATATCAAACAATAAAAACGTGTTGAACAATAGTCTCGCGCCTTCACAAGAAGAAAAAATACTAGGCGGCGACGACACCGAGAAAGCCCTAGGATTAAGATGGGACACTAAAGAAGACTGTTTTATATTTCGTATCAATAAAAATAAAACACCCGTCGTATTATTAAATAACACGCGCCCGCCCACCAAACGGGAGGCGCTCAGTATTATAATGTCTGTGTTCGATCCGTTAGGTATCATATCACCTATCACTATACCAGCTAAGAAGATACTTCAAAACACATGGAAGTATAAAACTGAGTGGGACAAGCCACTACCCGAGGAGCTGCAACCAAAGTGGAAAAAATGGATGGAGTCACTAAGCACCATAGAAACGCTGCTTATCCCGCGCTGCTACGACTACGGTGACGTCATAGTCAGAGAGGTACATACGTTTGTCGACGCGAGCGAAGAGGCATACGCCGCGGCGGTGTACTGGCGAACAGAGAGGTCGGACGGCAGCGTACAAGTGGCCCTGGCAGCAGCCAAGAGCAGGGTAGCCCCACTGAAACCGGTTTCTATACCTAGGCTAGAGTTGCAAGCCGCACTATTGGGTGCCCGCCTAGCCCGGACAGTCGTTCAAGAACACGATTACGAAGTGAGCGACCTAACATACTGGAGCGACTCTACCACCGCTCTGGCCTGGATACGAGCAGAACCACGTACATTCAAGACCTTCGTAGCGCATCGTATTGCTGAGATCGAGGAACTCACCAAGAAGAACGAATGGCGGTGGCTGCCCTCCAAGCTCAACGTGGCAGACGACGCGACACGAGGCACGCCGGAACATTTCGACTCCGAGCACAGATGGTTCCACGGCCCAGAGTTCCTTAGAAAGAGCAGAGACGAATGGCCTCAAGACAAAAAGGTCATCGCTCCCACAGAAACGGGCGAAGAACGAACTAAATGTCATGTCATCAGCAACGTAGAAAGAAACGATCATCTACCTGACATTGCGCGTTTTTCCAAATGGACGCGACTAATAAGAGCGACCGCAAGGGTACTTCAGTTCATTGACCTATGTAAACCAAACAAACACACCGTCGAGTATAAACGTACAAAGAAAAATGCATCTAAAGACCCAACGTGGGAAAAAGTAAACAAAAACAAACCCGTTAAAAAAGTTACGCAAAAATCAATAAATAATAAAACAGAAAACTATATACCTATACCGGCTGTTTATAGTTTGTGCGCCGAGGAACAATGGGTCAAGGCCACACAAGCCGAGAGCTTCTCAAAAGAAATTGCAGCCATAAAAAATAACAAAGCAACGCCGACCGACAGTCCTTTGTCGGCGCTAAGTACATACCTAGACAACACAGGTGTTTTACGTTTGCGCGGGAGAATCACAGCTGCGCAACACGTGAATGAAGAAATAAAAAACCCTATCGTACTCGAGGGTAAGCACAGATATACCAAGTTGTACATAGCGCATGTTCATGAAAGTTTACATCACGGCGGAACCGAGATAACGGTAAATGAATTAAGACAACGTGTTTGGATAACGAGATTGCGTCCATCTGTAAAAGATGTTGTTAAGGGCTGTTTATATTGCAGAATAAAGAAGGCAAAGCCAGCCAACCCCTCGACGGGAAATTTACCGTACCCCCGTTTAGCTCATCATGTACGACCTTTTACTTTCACTGGTTTAGATTATTTCGGCCCCATATCAGTCACTGTAGGTAGACATAAAGAAAAACGATACGGAGCTCTATTTACCTGTTTAACGTGTAGGGCTATACACATAGAGATAGCAAATTCCCTTAGCGCAGACTCGGCTATCGCCGCTCTCAGGCGGTTTATGGGTAGGAGAGGTTGTCCCAAGGAAATATGGAGTGACAACGCTACTTGTTTCAAAGCGGCTGATAGGGAACTAGGTGAAAGCGCCTTAAGCGCTTTAGGTAGTGAGTCCAATGCGCGGTCGATAAGCTGGAGATACATACCTCCCGCGTCGCCCTTCATGGGCGGAGCATGGGAGAGGATGGTGAGGGCAGTCAAGGAGGCGCTGCACGTCACATTGAAGGAAGTACACCCGTCAGACGAGACCCTCGCTACGCTGCTCGTGGAGGTAGAAAATACGGTGAACTCCAGGCCACTCACACACGTCAACGTGGCACCGGACGAGCCCGAAGCCCTCACGCCGAATCACATATTGATCGGCCCCAACTCACATGTACCCTCACCGGGTGAATTCAACGAGGCAGACGTCACGGCGCGGCAACAATGGCGGCGCGCCCAGGCACTCGCAGACGTCTTCTGGAGAAGATGGGTGCGGGAATACCTGCCGCTCCTGCAGAACCGGCGGGAGCCCTACGGCAGCGGCACACCACCCAAGATCGGAGACGTCGTCGTGGTCTGCGACCCCAACCTCCCACGCAACACTTGGCCCAAAGGCAGGGTCACAAAAGTGTTACCAGGCGCAGACGGAGAAGTACGAGTCGTGGACATCATGACCAAGGGCCACATACTCCGAAGACCCACAAAGAGGATCGTCGTGCTCCCCATAGAATCGCCTGACGGCGACGGCGGGAGAAGTGTGCACGACAGCACCACGCAAGCGGAAACCCCGCCACATAATTTAGTACCTCATGTACATAATGTCTAGTTTATATTTTTTTCTCTTTAACGTACGAAACACGTACCTAGTCTTAGAATAAGAACATTAAATTATATGGAAAGACTGACTCATACACCCTTATTCCCTGCCCACCCCATGTAATATTATAGTCGTGAAGATATGTATAAACTTAAGTAGAATTCTGTTAAACAAATTGTAAACAATAAATGTAAAACTCCATTGTAACCGCATTAAAAAGATACCACACTAAGGTAAAGTTATTCCCCTAAGGTATATAGTAACCAAGTATAAAATACTTACTTCTGTCATAACATAACGCATAAGTATATAGATGTTGATGCTACGACGGTCAGAGGTGTAATGGTAGCTCCGGGATTGCGTACGTGGGTTATATTTATAGCTTTAGACTTAAGGAAAAACACGTCGCATCCCGGACGCTGGCCGTCGTACGCACATAGAATATGTACCAGAAGCCGTGCAAAGTATATGCCCGTATTATGTAAATAACCATTATATCATAAATTAATGTAATGAATGTAATTAGCCATAAGTACAATTGCACTACAATCCAATAAAGAAAAGGGGGCGGGAACTTTTAGTACCCAATAACGAGCTTAGACGCGAGTTTGCCTAGTACGTTAGTGTGCGTTTTCCTGGAATTCGCAAGGGCTCACTGGCTAGACAAATCTAGCGTACTATAAATTAGATCGCCCTAGATCATACATCAATCAGTAGTTTACAAGTCTTATTAAAGACACCACTATGCCCGTCTGGCTTTTGAAATAGGGTAGTATGAGTCCCAGCCTCGTTGATTATCACTAAATGGCAGTTTCAATTCTCCGTAAATCCCAGTAAGAACCCTCTCCTGGAGTCCCCTCAGAACCACTACGGTCTGCGATAGGAGCTTTTCGACTGAAGCAGCTAGGAGTGGGCTGTAACAGTAGTACAAAAGTTAAAACACAGTCCGCTCGCTGCACACAAAGTCAAGTCTAAGCCGGGATTTAAACGTTCACAGTCGCAGTCATCAGCAACTAGCGAAGCCATTTGCCAGAGGTGTGGTCAAATACACAGGTTCAGATGCCCAGCAAAAGGAGTTAAATGTAAGAAGTGCGGGAAAAACAATCATTTCGCACAAATGTGTAAAAGTGTTAATAATATAAACATCGATAACTCTCAAAACTGTAATAACAATGATGATTCTCGCAAAAATCACTTGTTTGTGGGCACAATTTGCGTAAATACGGTCAACACACAGTCATGGAGGGCGGAACTCATGATAAACAATCGAGCTGTAGAATTCATTCTTGATACAGGTGCAGATACTAACGTTCTTTCAGTGCAAACATTTGAAACACTACACATACCAACTGATAAGATACAAAAAAGTAGTCATAGATTATCTTCATTCAGTGGTGATATTATACCAACTGTTGGCCAATGCAACTTAGTTGTCAAACTTAATAATAACAGTTATACAGTAAATTTTCATATAGTAGACTTAAATTGCAAAAATATTATAGGCAGGGACACGTGCAAAACACTTAACTTGATAAAAAGAATTTATAAGGTTGATTTTGTACCTCAGCTTCCTCAGGATTTGACAGATGGTATAGGATGTATCACAAATTTAGAAGTCGACCTCAAATTGAAGCCAGATGCCAGTCCAACTGTCTCAGCGTGCAGACGAGTACCTTTCCAATTAAGGGAACCTCTCAAAACAGAACTGGAGGAGCTGGAGAAACAAGACATCATACGCAGAGTTGAAGAACCAACTGAGTGGGTAAGTCCTATAGTTCTGACTACTAAGAAAAATGGTCAAATCAGACTCTGTATCGATCCAAACAAACTCAATAAAGCCATCATGAGACCTCACTATCCATTACCAACAATAGATGAAATAAAATCAGATTTAGCCGGGTCAAAGTATTTCACAACTTTAGATGCTAATAAAGGATTTTGGATGCTGAAGTTATCAGAGAAGTCTTCGAAGCTGTGCACATTCATAACTCCATTTGGTCGTTATAGGTTCACACGTTTACCTTTTGGTATCTCATCAGCACCAGAAATATTTCATAGTACGTAAGTACATTATATTCTACTTATGTGTGTGTCTGTGAGTACATATAAGACCTATGATTACATCAAATATACTCAGTGTTTACTCAGCATCCAAGATGTTTCATTCTCCTTAAAGCCCCGTCCTTTTACTATAATAAGGACTTGGTTTTATACAGGATGGTTTCGGAATCGGAGACGAAATATACTCCTTGTCGTACGACGGATGTCGTAAGCTACTGTGGCAGGGGGCCAAGCCAGAGCCGGTGTTCGAGGTGAACGCTTGGAAGGCGGGAGACGTATTGGGCTGCCTCATCGATATGGAAAAAGAGGAAGCTATTTTTTCACTAAATGGAAACCGCATTATAAGATGCACCAAGTTGTTTGAAGCAACAAGGTAAATATACACTGACCCTGAGAAACCCACTAGTTGTGGAATTCACATCGCCGCAGATACTAAGGAGGAATTTGTTAAAAAAACCGGACAAACTCGCATCTGTGATTCCGAGATTGATCTGCAGTCGCTCGCGTCCAATATTACTGAACGAAATAAGTCGGTAGCGAGCTTATCGGTGAAAATGCTGATATAGCGACTGTAATTAAGGAGATGTTTACCATATTCTCAAAGGAACAAGAAATCCGGATTCAAGATTTAAAATCTAGCATGGAAGTTATGTCGAAGAAACATGATGACTTTCTTGTTACAATTATTGCGCTTGAAAAAGAGAGAAAGGCTGATCGGATATTGATCAAAGAATTAGAGGAGAAAGTAGAGACCTTGGAAAGAAAGTCCCGGGGATCTGGTATCGAAATACGAAATATTCCAAAACCAAACAACGAGACCAAGGAGACATTATGTGGCGAGATTTTGCAATTGGGAAAGACATTGAATGTCGAAATTGATTGCTCGTCAATAAAGGACATTTACCGGCTTAAATCAAAAGACTCCTCAAACCCGGTTATTGTGGACCTTACCACGGTATTGCTGAAGGATTAAGTCCTAAGGGCTGTTAAGAGTTTCAATAAAACAAAACCAAAGGGAGAAAAACTTAACGCAACTCATCTGAACTCCAAACACCAACCAAAACCGCTATACATAGCGGAAACTCTTACTCAGAAGACTCAAAAGCTTTTCTTTCTGGCGAGGCAGTTCCAAAAGAGTCATGGATATAATTTCTGTTGGACGACAAACGGGATTGTATATCTCAAAAATACCGAAGGTTCGGCACATATTCGAATTAATACGGAGTCAGACTTGGAGAAGTTGAGAATTGCTACGAGTACATGACTATGTTCTGTCATAAGATGTCAGTATTTTTCTAAGTCCAAAGATATATTTGTGCATGTTTTTTACAAAAGCAAACTTCTTGTTGTTAGCATAAAAACGTGTTTTACATCATATTAGGTTGTTATAAATTTTTTGTAGTTATTTTGTCGAATGTTTTTTGCCATATCAAAAATGAATTTGAAGTGTTTGTCATTTTAGGCTTTAGTTTGGTTATCAGGTTTTTCTCATTACGTTATAGATTATGTCCAACTACAATGATTTCGATAAATAATTTCAATTTTAATATAAGGCATTTTAGAAATTATGCAATATTTTATGAATTTTACTGTATGTCTTGTTTGACCTCTGTATGTTTGTACTGCTACCTTGTGAGGCAATTTTAAAATGCCTATTTCGTTACCTCTGTTTTTACGAAATTCAAAAATTATTGATGGAAATTCTTCATGTACAGAATTAACACACACACACACACATAATCCCAACAAACATATTATATTCATACCCTCAATCACTCGCACTCACTGCATATTATTATCTCAAAATTGCTCTACGTCAGCAGATATCTTGACTATGCGCCGTAATAACTCGTATCAATACAGGAATTACAGAGGTCAGTACAGGAATTTCAGAGGTGAGTCATCAGCACGAGGACAAGTACGAGAGCAGTCTCAAGGTGAAACATCGCGACAAGATTACAACTCCGGAGGAGAACAAGGCAGAGGCCGTGGGGGTGCGTTTAGATCATCTCGAGGAACCAGAGGTAGGACATTTTATAATCATACAAAAAATTCTCAATTGCAGCAGCAACAAATGCATATTTTGACAGACTCGGAACCACGAGAAAATCAGACGCAGTCTGAAGATTCCGAAATACCTGACAAGTTTTTTCGTGAATAAAAATATAATCATGTCATGTAATAGCATATGTCATATTAAATTAAACTTAGATAAGAATGGTTATCCGCACTCGTGGCTAATTGATACGGGCGCATCGATTTCAGCCATCAAAAAGGAACATGTACTCAAACTAAATATTCCAATCCAAAACGGGAATATTGTTGTTAATGGTATCGGTGGCAAAGCTCAGGCCATCGGATACGTTTATCTTAATTTATATATAGGTGATCAGATTCTAAATAATAAAGAAGAATGCCCAAAAAAAACCCAGAGTCGATTAAAATAATTTATGAACGACAAAATAGACCTTAAGTAAGAGGTTATAAATACGCTATTCGTTTCGCTCAAAACTATAACCAAACAGGCCAGCAGCATATAACAATTCTGTGTAGCAAGGCGCGTTGATGATTGGTTGGTTTATTGTTTTATTACTGTATTTGTTGCTCACTCGTGAAAGAGATGGAGAATATAGATAAGGAATTACATTTACGAGAAAGAAAGAGAGCACATGTATAAGTCTTCGCGCCATTGTTGTTAACCAGGTAGCGAAACCGTGACCAACCTTGTCCCGCGCGCAGTCCCTCGTAAGCTTTCGTTGCGACCGTGTTTTTTTTAATTATCTCGTTTCTATTTTTACAACGACCACTTGCATTTCCCTTTAGGTACTGAATCTGTTTTTTGTGACGAACTTGGCTTTCATTTATGGACACCGATTTGTGCTTTGTGGACTGAATATGGATAGAAACAACCATTGTGTTAGTTGTGACCGTTTTCTGGCACGAAGACAGCATCATGTTCTCTCGGCTGATTTCCTTGAGACGCATAGAGCGTTCGTAGAGTATATGTTCAGCACCATTTGATTGGGCCACAAGAGGTATGTACCACTTTGAATACTTATAGTTACAACAAGGATTCTTAGTTACTCATCTTTATGTATTTTTATCCGATTTATGTCAGTGTTGGTTAGATATAACTATTCACAGAAGATCATATAACTGTTATTGAAATTGCTTTAACTCACTTATAGGTTATAATTATACATATAATGCCCAGAGGCTAATCGTCACTTAATGCAATTTTTTTTAACTTCTGAATTACAAAATGGTTGTGTACAGTATGCACCGTAGCGATTGGCTATTCTTTGTTGTTTGACGTTTGCATAGTGTAGGAATGTATTTTATTATTCAGAAGTCGTAGGTACGTACCTAGATAAAAAGAAAAGTCTCGTTCGTCATCTGTCTTAACGAGTAGAACAAAACATTCCCAGTCGTTAATAGTGTTAACGATGGGGTTTTAAAGAGTGGGATGACTGGTTATATGGCTTATACACAGTTTTCTTCGAGGCTTCTATTAGCCTATTGTGAACAATCGGTATCACTTGGTAACGATTGTTAGCAATAGTCTATTAGTACAAGAGTTGCTAGCATTTCATCAAGTTTCACTATTGTTACAGATTGAATTTAATGGTTCGAGATCACTTTGTCATCCTTGTTGGCAACGAATCGACTACGCATTACGTCGTACGCAACAACAAGAAGACCAGCCAGCTCCACCAATTCCACCATCAAGACAATCCATTAGTCCTGCTGGATTAGCACGTACGCCCAATTCTTCCAGACGGTGCATATTTGAAAACTGCAACAATCTTCAACTACGTCAAGTACCTAACACATTAAAGGTTTATCTTCATAGTTATTATAACTTATATATATCTCCACTCTCTCGAATCTGCCAAAACCATTTGGGCAACACCACTTGGGAAGATTTTGCGACACACGTATCCCGCCGCTTAAACGACTTTAATGCTGAGTATATGCAAGATATAATTCGAATCTATACAAAAGCTCTTGAACAGAAATCTTCACTTAACTTCGAGAATTTGGATGAAATTGATGAAAACACCCTTCATTTTTGGACTGGAGTAAACCATACGCAATTTAACAGTATTCTCAACGAGGTTCCATCTCTTCATGAAATGTCTAAAACACCCAACACCGACCTAGCAGCATATTTAAGTAAAATACGGACAGGCGAGCCCGGTGTGCGACTAGCAACAGTTTTCGGTATGTCAAGACAGAATCTTGAGAGAAAAATACATTTGGCAAGGGAATGCTTGGATCGAGATTTTGTATCTGTTCATTTGGGGTTTGCCCATATAACGCAGGAAGAGGTTGTGAGACGAAATAGACGCATTCCAAACCATATTTTTGGTACGGACCCAAGGACCAAAGCGATAATTATATGTGATGGCACATATTTATATTTACAGAAGAGTACTAACTTCTTGTTCCAAAGGGAGAGTTACAGTTTGCACAAATACAAAAACTTGATTAAACCTTTCCTTATGGTATGTGCAGATGGCTATATCATTGAAGTCTCTGGACCATATGCGGCCACCAAGTCAGACGCTACAATAATACGGAATATATTAAATAACCACAATGGCCCATTAGAAGAGGCACCTATTCGATGGTTTTTAAAAGCAGGCGACGCACTGATTTTAGACCGAGGATTCCGCGACGTAATTCCGGATTTAGAAGAATGTGGGTTTGAACCGCACATGCCACCATCTAAGAGGCGGCATGAAACACAACTCAGCACAGAAGATGCAAACAAATCCAGACTTATAACAATGGTCCGATGGGTTGTTGAGACAAGTAACGGTCGCTTCAAAAGAGACTATAAAATATTCCGTAACACTTATTTTAATAAATCAGCGTCATTTGCCATAACTGATTTCAGAATTGCTGCAGCTCTTATAAATGCATTCCAAGAACCTTATGCTGACAGCCAATATTCTGACGCGTTCATCAACATAATTAATACCAACATGCATAAACCGAACCTGCTGGCAGATTATGTGGAACAACAAAATATGAATCGGCAAAGAGTAGCGTTTGAGAGATTACAAGCAAACCCCCCAAACCTACAAGATTTTCCAAGATTCTCATACCACGAATTGATTTTGTTCGCTGCAGGCACCTACCATTTAAAGATAGCACGGTCGTACTGTTGGGAGCATGTAAGAGAGAACGGTACTTACGAAATAGAAGTGTACCGACATCCTCATCATATTAATATTGGTGGCTTAGGTGAGAAAACTTTATTAAGAGGACGCATAAAGTCGCGGCATGTTCGATCCAGAACGTACTATACATACATCATGTATACACCGGGTCACAACAGCAAAGACGCAATTGTTGAATACGTTTGTTCATGCATTCATGGTCGTCGAACTTTAGGTAGTTGTGCTCATTATAATAAGCATGTTGTACTACCTTGCATTTGCAAGACACTGAGGGCTTCAACAGCCAGCGGCTTTTTTTGATAGCGTTCTCCTAGAATTAGAAAATATGTAACATTTTTAAAATCAATAAAAGATCGTAGCATATATTCTATTGTTTTCATTTATCAAGATAATAGCCATAATAATAATCCGCAATCACTTTTATATGTAAGTATATAAATAATATTTTATATACATTTATATATAATCAGTAGATACGTATAATGTTCTTAACTCTCAAATCTCTCTCAATATTACAATTCTCGTCACAATATCGTTTGTAAAATCGCTTTAAATAAATCATAGATTTTTTAAAGTTTTGTCAATTAGTTACGAGTTTTCTATTACTTGGTGATGGTTTAATCGAAAACTATTATTGGATTCGGAATATAGTATGTATACTCTACCTTGCCACACATAAATCGTTTTAATCGATGCTGGGTTTTTGCTCCATAGATTTTTGGGCATTATCCTTTTTCGTATTCAAATCATTGCCATGTAAGGCAAGTGGCATATTGGGCCAAGATTTTATGCATACATATAAATCGGTATTGAATTTCGGTAACAGTACTGTACAACTATGGAATAAAAATAGAAATACCAATACATCAAGAACAAAATGTATTAACGATACCTGCAAGATCAGAATCACTTCATTTCATTAAAACTGACATCTCACAGGAGTGTGTTGTTTGCGCATCCGAGATACAAGAAGGATTGTATTTAGCAAGTACACTAGGAACGCCGATAAACGGGAGAATACCAGTAAGAGTTTTAAACACCACCAAAACTGATGTATATTTAAAGGATCTAAAACCAACGATACTTTTAGCAAAAGATTATAATATTTGTACATTCGAAAAGCCCATACAGAACGCGGATAGAGTAAAGGCGCTTTTTAAATTACTAAAATTAGATCATTTGAGTTCGGAGGAAGAACAAAGTATTAAAACTGTATGTGCCAAGTACAACGACATATTTTACCTAGAAGGGGACAAATTAACTACGACCAAAATATACAAACATTCGATAGCCTTAAAACCAAACATAGTACCGTTGTATTCAAAACCGTATAGACTTCCACATTCTCAGAAAAGAGAAATAAAACAACAAATAGATAACATGCTCGAACAAGGCATTATAGAACCATGCAACAGTGAGTGGTCGAGCCCTGTTCTTTTAGTGCCGAAAAGGTCAGATTCAAATGGGTTGAAAAAATGGCGTCTTGTAATATCGTAAATTCAATAATAGCATACAGGATGACAAATTCCCACTGCCAAACATAACCGAAATATTAGATTCCTTGTCTGGATGTATGTATTTTACACATTTGGATCTAAATCAGGGTTTTTACAATGTTGATCTTGAACCTGCCAGTAGGAAATAAACAGCTTTTTGTTCGGGGCAGTTTCAAATGACTAGGATGCCCATGGGACTAAAGACCAGCCCAAGCTCGTTTTCACGAATGATGACCATGGCCATGGCTGG
The DNA here is from genome assembly GCA_949775195.1 of Diarsia dahlii. NCBI lineage: Eukaryota > Metazoa > Arthropoda > Insecta > Lepidoptera > Noctuidae > Diarsia > Diarsia dahlii. The sequence goes on along the minus strand of OX459197.1, from coordinate 19,247,751 downwards.
TCTTTGTTACGAGAAATGTTTATACTATCAAGACGATCTTATTGTATTAGGCCGAAATCTAACGGAACACAACAAAAATTTAATTGAAGTATTAAAAAGACTTCGTAAAGTAAATTTAAAATTAAATCCATCAAAGTGCGATTTCCTGAAAAAAGAGTTACTTTATTTGGGCCACATTGTTTCCGACAACGGGGTACTTCCCGATCCGGAAAAAATAAAAACAATACAGAGATATCCCGTGCCTCAAAACTCAGGAGAAGTCAAGCGTTTTGTGGCTTTGGCGAATTATTATAGAAAATTTATACCCGCCGAAATAACACACAGCTTGAACTTATTATGTAAGAAAAATACAGCATTCATTTGGGATGATAACTGTCAAAAATCGTTCGAAACCCTTAAGAAATGCATGACAACACACCCGGGTTGTCCTACAATATCCTGACTTCTCAAACACTAATCAGTTTATTGTACAGACTGATGCATCAGGTTACGCGATAGGAGCTATTTTATCAAATGCCGACGGCCGTCCAGTTGCTTACGCCAGTCGAAGCCTGAACAAAGCTGAACGGAATTATCCAACGATCGAAAAAGAACTCTTAGCGATCGTATGGGGTGTGAAACATTTTAGACCATACTTATCTTCAAAATAATTACTGATCATAAGCCGCTGGTATACTTGTTTAGCCAGAAGGTCCCTCGAGTAGGCTACTTAAGTTTAGATTATGCCTAGAAGAGTATGATTATATCATCGAATACATAAAAGGTAAAGAGAATGTGGCCGCAGACGCGCTATCTCGCGTTACAATGACCTCACAAGAATTGAAAGAAATCAACGAGTGTTCATTGAAAGAAATCAACGAGTGTTCATGTGTTATGACACGTGCGCAAAAGAAAAGGTTACTAGAACCAAATATTACTGTCAGTGAAAAAGATATGGCCAAGGACAACTTGCCAAGTCAGCCGAAATTAGTAGAGTCCAATGTTAAACCAAGAAATGCAGTTGAACTAAGGTTTATAGACAAGAAGCATTTGGCTACATTACAAAAACAAAATAGGATAGGCTACGCAAATGAAATATTTTTATATGACAGTGACCAATTGATGCTATTTATAAATCCATCTGCTCAATCACAATTGACGCCAGCCGCATTTGTGAGAGAGATGTGTAAATTATGTGACCAAATAAATATAACTCAAATTAATTTTATGAAAAATAAAACCAATACAATTTTTGTAGAAAAATTCACAAATGAGATTAAAAACACCCCGAATTGGAAGGGGCCGAATATTACTGTTTTAAAGGAAGTAGAGAGAGTTGAGAATAAGGATGATAGGAGAGTTATACTGAATGACTTCCATCTTTTGCCCACAAGCGGTCATGCGGGCATTAGACGCATCATCAAAAAGTATTATTTAAGAAGAATACACGTAAGAATACACGTAGAAGAGAAACCAGAGACGTGGAGTGATTGGCTACCATTTTGGTGTTTCGCATACAACACAACAGTTCATACGTCGACCAAATTCACGCCATTTGAACTTGTTTTTGGAAAAACATGCAATTTGCCAAGCAACCTTGCCACAACTATAGAACCCTTATATAATTATGATAATTATCCGCTTGAGCTCAAATATCGGTTACAGGTATCGCTATCAGAAGCAAGAAGAAATTTAATCAAAAGTAAAATGGAAAGGAAACTTAAGTATGGTGAACACATACGGCCCACAAAGTATAAAAAGGGCGACAGTATATTGATTAAAAGTGAAACTGGTAATAAGCTCACAAACCTTTATACGGGACCACACAAGGTCATTCAAGACTTGTCACCTAATGTTGAGGTTAACATAAATGGGAAATCCGATATAATTCATAAAAATCGAACGAAATTGTACCATGTATGATTATAAAACAGATGTTCTGAATTGTAACGAACACAACTACGTACATGCACTTAACTTGCACTAGATAGTTATTAGTAGGTACTTACTCGTATTACAGCCTATGTTATTGTAAAACTTACACTTGCATGAATGAATTGAATTGATAAGAACAATCAAAAGACACGAGCTAAGAATTAGTTTTAAGTATTTGGTTAAGCACTATGTACTACAATATATACTCGTATATACAAATGCATGATTTATATTGAACACAATAAGATCGCAAAAAGAGAGACATAATTATAGTCTCTTGGTCTTTGTATAAATACCTAGGTAGAAAAGAACTTGTGTTGCCTACATAATAGATAATCTTTTCAATGAACTAAGTAGGTACAAGTAAAGTTGGAAAGATAATAAAGGATTTTACAAAAGATAAAACAATTAAGTACCTGGAAGCTCCCAGTAGCATATCGTAAAGCTATCAATAATTTTATTCTTGCTGTTAGTGGAAAATATTGGAGCTGCGGTAGATGCAGCTGATAATCGTGCGCGAAGACTCGCCAAACCCCGAGTGTATTTTTGAAATATGTACAATCAAGATCCGTTTGATTACTATGGAGATGATGAGTTTAAGAGCAGATATCGGTTCAACAAACACACTGGGGAAAATGTTATCCTACCTCGAATTGAAGGAGACATCCACTCGTCTGTTGGTAACAGGGGACTGCCACAGAGAGCATTTTAGTTACTTCGGCGTCCTAACCCATTTGATTACAGACGAAGAGACAAGCTTCACTAGTAGGCAGTTTAAAAATGTAATCATGTGGCATAAAGCACGTGCTCAATGCTGTTGCCACACCCCGGGCGAATGGCCAAGTGGAACGGTACAACCGCACTAATTTGGCAGCGCTCGGTGCAATGAACCACGATAAACCAAATGGTCTATGGGATGAACATTTAACAGACACACAGCTGGTTATCAATACTACTTTACACGGCACTACCAAAAAGACTCCAGCGGAACTTCTTTTCGGGCGAAATCTAACTAACATCAACGGTACGGTTGGTCCATAAATTCAAGGTTGCTTAACGAGCTATAAAGCTTGCAATGCTTGAGAGTCCACTGGTCCACTGCACGCCACTGGCGATGACATATTCTTTTGGATAGGAAATTATCTGCGAGCTATCAAAAATGCACGAAATAATCATCAAAAAATCTACTATTTAGATGAAACTTGGGTGAATGAAGGTCACAACTCCCTCAAAAGCTTGGGTTCGATACCACAGTGAAAAGCAGGCGAGACGCTTTTATTAATGGACTAACGACTGGCTTGAATACCTTCAGGTGTGTATTCTTTTTAAAAATAAATACTAGTATCCGAATATATACCTATAATAAACATACACATAATATACAGAATATTACAGAATAGAGGAGAGGTAATGCTCTCTGACTTGTTTTTTGAAAGTAAATAAAGATTTAGAGTCTAAAATTTTAGGCGGAAGTGAGTTCCACAAACGTACAGCGTGAACAGAGAAGGAGTAGGAAAAGAATTCAGTTTTATGGGAAGGGAAATTAAGATGATGCCTAAGGTGGGATCTACACAGAGTATCAGAGGGACGGGTAAAGGAAAAACGATCGCGAAGGTAGCAGGGATATGCAGGGTTATAAAGGATGTTGTAGAGAAGACATAATATCCGAGTGTTCCGGCGAAGACGGATAGGGAGCCACTTGAGTTCTTTGCGGAAGTGAGAGACATGGTCATATTTCCTCAGACCAAACACAAAACGGATACAAAGGTTTTGCAGGCGCTCAAGTTTGTTTAAGAGCTCCTCGGTGGCATCCAAATAGCAGGCATCAGCGTAATCAATGATCGGCTGGATCAGAGTTTGAGCTAAGTAAATCTTGGTTTTAAACGGTAAGAAGCTCTGTAGAGATTTAAGTGAGTGGAAAGAAAAGTGCACCTTCCGACTAACCTCATTCACTTGAGCTCTCCAAGAGAGATTACTGTCGATTAAGACACCAAGGTCCTTGGCTGTTTCAGCATAAGCAATGGTCGAACCACCCAGAGATAATGGGAAAGATGACAAGTCAAGTGTATTGCGATAATATCGGCTGCCTATGATCATGGCCTGTGACTTAGCAGTGTTAATCTGTAATCCGAACGACTTTGCCCATTGATAAATGCTTTCCAGGTCATGATTCATGGCAATGATAGTCGATTCCGCATCAGCCAATAATAAATGCCGATACAGCTGCAAATCGTCAGCGTAGAGGTGGAAACTGGAGGTGATTATTTTGGTAACAGTGTTAATAAATATAGAGAAAAGAAGAGGAGAGAGAACACCACCCTGAGGGACACCAGCAGTAAGATCACACCAATCAGAGAAGGTCTCATCTTGGCGGACACACTGTGAGCGACCTCGAAGATACGAGTTAAACCAGGCTAACGTAGAGGCAGAGAAGTTAAAACATTGAAGGACCCCAAGAAGGATGTCGAAATCCACTGAGTTGAACGCACAACTAAAGTCAAGTAAAACTAAAACAGTCAGAGATTTGTTGTCCATCTCTCTATCTAACAATGGCGGATGAAAAGTGGTCTCCCGGTCGCCCGCCGGACCCCTCTCAGCTACAATCGCAAGATTTATTATCACATACGCCTATTCTGACGGCTCCACTGTCTCAATTTGAGACAATGGAAGTTGAAGTAGCTTCTCATAAGAGGAAACTCATTGAAAATCATCTCCACAACGACTCTACGAATGTCACGGACGAAAATGCTTCAGCGACTAAACGCGACCGGGTCACGGCTCCGTCGTTGATCTCACGCACCAAGTACTCGCATTTAGACGAATAATTTAATCATTAATTTTTAGTCTACGCATCTCATATCGAATCCGATCCAGGCTCTGGCACTATCCTCCACCCTATAAAACTCGGTCAATTATTACAGAAACTGAATGTTGTGAATATTGTTGATGAGGGTATAAAGAGAATAGGAAGAAACAGGGTATCAGTAGAATTCAAGGTCCCGGAAGATGCCAATGCATTTATTGACAATGAATCAATGAAACAAAAAGGCTTCACAGTAATGATTCCCACGTTCAACATCACCAGGATGGGCGTTGTGAGGGGCGTCCCTACTTATTGGACTGACATTGAAGTCTTTGATGCCCTGAAGTCCCCACTTGGTAAGGTGTTGAAGGTGAGGAGATTGAACCGCAGGGTTTCCAATGATGGGAAATCGGAATGGATTCCTACACCGAGCGTAGTAATCACATTTGATGGTCAGCGCCTCCCGGATCGAGTTTTTTGCTGCTTCAATTCCCTTCCAGTGGAGATCTATAATTTACCCACTGTCCAGTGTTTCGGTGCTGCAAATACGGACACACCAGGACTCAATGCCGGACCACTTTGGGGACGGGTGTTCCATTGAAGAGCCTAAACGCTTTTATTGTACATGTGCTCGTACCCACCCTGCGAATAGTCGTCAATGCCCGGAATACCTGCGTCAGCGGAACATTAAGTCCACCATGGCTAAGGATAATGTATCTTATTCTGAAGCAGCCAAACTTCACGCCTTTTCCTACCGATCTTTTGCAGACGTTACCGCGTCAGCCCCTCCAGCACTGCTGTCATCCTGGTTATGACCGTAGGGCCCAACAGGTTATTTTTAACAGTTATTCTTTCCCCCCCTCTCCTAATGGTTGTGCTCTGATGGACCAACCTCCCACTCATAATGAGAATGAAAAAACTATCAACACTATTATTACTTTGCGCTCCACCTTACTTTCAAATTACTCAGTAGCAGACCACGTAGCTGACAACATAGTCAATAAAATTAAAAACCGTAACATTCCATCTCATGCAGTGGAACACCAGAAGCGCACTCCCCAAAAAACATGAAATCTGCCACCTTATTAACTTGTATAAACCTGCAAATTTTACAATCTCAGAATCGTGGTTAACTCCACGACTCCATTTTAATTTCCCTGGTTATAGCACTCACCGGGATGACCGCTCTAACGGTTATGGCATGGCTGCTATGCTAGTGAACAAACCATCATCGAACGAACCAATTGAAACACCTCGCCAGGTAAGTAGGACTATTTATTTTTAAGCTACGCACAAACGTTCAAAAAATTATCGCAGCGGAAAAAAGATATGCTAAAAGTAGATTTAGCTAAATTATTTTCCGAAGCCAAGCGAAATGTTGTCTACTGAATATGTAAATCAATCACCAACTTATTCTGTGATGTCAATAACAGACAATACACATTCAGAAGATACATTTATTCGCACAAATGTAGAACAGATAAGTAATATGCCACAAGACTTATCGAATGCAATAGTTTATGATCTCACGAATAATTACTCAATTGACATTACTTGCAAGAAGCTTCACATTAAATCTAGGTCTAAGTCTTTAGTTAATGCCACTTTATCGCTAATGAAATCATTAAAATAATGATTTCATGAGTTTGTTGCATCAAACTACTCTATCCCAAAAACTTGATCCTATAACTAATGAGAGCATTAAACATTGTGGCCAACATTAAATTTAAAATTTTAATGGAATGAACGAGTGGTTGCGTTCTGTTTTAAAAAGTATTCACAATTTGTGTAATAATTGACCGACACAAAACGCGTTTGACACATAAAACGGTTTATTTGACGACTGACATTCTTTCAAATTGTTTGGTTGTGAAAGTCGCGTGTTATTGTCATTGACTCGTTTTCTGATTAGAAACTTCTCAGATCCTCTAACTGAGGGCTTGGTTTTCTGGAAGCTTGTTCATGATCATGGAGATGGATGGATCAAGTCCTTATCTGCCAATGTTGGAAACCCCGATATAGCATCTCCCGATACTGAATCTTTCAAGAAATTGTTAGAAGATCCCACCTCAATAGATCTTCCAGGAGCATCAAACCCCCTGACCATGGTAAAGGAAGAAATAAAGGCTAGTCTTATAAGTAATGTGAGCAGTATAAAGAACAAAGTTGTTCAATCTGCAGTTCAATATGTAGGTGAAAATGAACGTAACTTGATTTATTATCTTAGATCAATAAAGCCTCTGTTTCTTAAATTCCTAAGTGAGTATGCAGCAGGGACATTTCTCGGCATCACTGCCTCATTAGTCAGCCTATTTCAAAATTCAAAAACCATAAGAACATTATGCTCGAAGAAAATTATGTTTAGGACAGTCTAAACATTTAGAATTATTATTTTTAGTGTTAACGAAAATAGTAATAATTTTAGTAAATAAGCTTGCAACACTTTTTTGTGCTATTTTTCCGTTGTGTTATGGCAATACTTTTTCTCTCTTCTTGTCTGATTGCTATGTGTAACGGTGTGCCTCTTGACCGAATTTTTATATTTTTAATAAACTCCCATAAGTTGAATGTTCCCACGCATTTTATTTCGTACAGTACTGATTATTTATTTATTTTATTTTTTAGATTCAAGCATATTATTGAAAATAAAAGAACGGGAGCAGTATTTATAAACAAAAAGAAAGAGGCCTGGATCGAAATTACTAGGAAATACAATAGCAACTGTACGACGGGGAACAGAGGGACAGATCAGCTAAAAGCTTTATATGATAACATGAAGCAGAAAACTCGCAAGAACGTCGGAGAAAGTAACGTAAGCAGGTAGACATTTTTTCAGTAATTTGTCCATGCTTACACATATAATAACATGATTTTCTATATTATTCCAGAAAAATTAATATATTAAAAGCCAAACAATTTTACAACAAACACACTTATTTCAAGAAAATATAGTGACAGAAGCTGACCTTAAAAAGGTATTGGAAAATGTGAAAGAAGACAAGGTAATACATGCAGGAAATGTACTGTTTATAATATTTATTTGAAAATCTGTCTGTTAATTTGTATTGAATTTTGATGAACAAAACTGGTGGTGGATTCTGGAAACCAAAGATGACTAACAGTGATAGTAAAATATTAGCCATCATACAAGATCAGGTTGAGCCTCTTACCAATCCATTTGACAGTGGTACAGTCAGCATCAGAAGTAGCTGAACATTTCTGAGTTTTAATTCTTTTATGTACAGGACTCTAGCTATTATTTTTAATGTTTCAGAAGATTATTCGTTAAAATAGTCCTTATACTCCAATAACATTTAGTAACGAGTAATATCTAACAAGTTTTTATTAAAAAAACAGCTTCGAAACTTTGAGTAATGTTAATATACTTCTGATGCTGACTGTACAGTTTATTTTAAAGGTATGCCATGCCAGTACTTGTTTTGTTGCATAGTTGGTAATGTACTTTCTTTATAAATTGTTTTTGTAATTACGATAATACAGGTAGTCAAGCAGAACAAATACTAGAAACCAACAACCTGGCTCAAGGATCAACAACATTGGACCATTATTACCAAGAAATAGTAATTGGTAGGTTTTAGACAGTGTGTTGGTTATGGGAAAACCTTTGTATCTAGGAGAGGTCCATTAACACCTTTATGTTTGTTTTAATCAGATGACAGCCAACCTGAACAGTATCAATCACCGGCTCCTACCATGGAAAACGTTCCTAGGTACCTAGTGCCTTCCACGTCATTTGATTCACCAAAACATGGCATGGATGCAAATAAAACCGGTAATGTGAAAGCATCAATTATGTGTTATTTGGTCATAAAGTTTCATATGAGATGTTTGGAGTAGGAACTCATAGCATCGGCTTGATCATTAAATATTGTTTACATATTTCAGGTCAAGATAAACAGAATCAAAACATTGTTACTACACCGTCAAGAGTATTAACTCAGCGTCAAAGAATTGCGAGGAAAACTTATTAAGGTAGCCACCGACTTCTAAATACCGTTCTACTGCTGGGCAAGGACGTACTCTTCCTGTCTAAACATTATAGCTCATTACTTATTTCAATTATTATTTCAGTGCCCACGGTCCAGAAGAAACTTAAAAAACCTACATCAATTTATAGCAGCCTATAGGAGGACATACTTCAAAACAAAGTGTCAAAATGCATGCGTGGAACGCAAAAAAATTATGCAGGATATTTTGCATTCAAAACTACACCACCAAAGACAACAACAGCAACATAATATGAAAATGTTAATTTTAAAAAATAAATTGGAAATATTGAATAAGGATTAGATAATTATGTTTTATGACATGGATTATTAAAAAGGCGGTATGATATCTATCATACGTTTTATTGGTTTTTACATTACTATTCTGCGAATCGGTCTAAAACGATTCGCTTTCTTATATAATATCTAAAATAAAATAAATAATTTTCATATTTTTAACCGACTTCCCAAAAAGGAGGAGGTTCTTAATTCGATTGGTATGTTTATTTTTCATTGTTATGACACTTACAGGCTTGTCAGGCTGTCAAGCTGTCAATACTTTTTCTTTTAAAGTTTCTGTCATAGAGTTTCATACTAGTGTGGCGACTAGCGACATCTATCGAGGAACAGGGTGTAAAGCTCCTCATCCCCCGTTGAAAAGGGAGGATCCTCCGACCGGACGGGTGTTGTGTCCGGCGGGCTAACTGCCCGACACTAGCTTAGTCTATAAAGATTACTTTTGATTTATATAATTTAAATTCTTTTATCAATATGTTAGCTCAGATATTGTATTTTATAACGGCTACAATTTAAATGCTCACCAAAAAAGATTTTTAGACCCTAGATTAAAGTACAGTAGAGTACTAAATAAAATATTTTAACTTCAAATAAAATAAACCCACTATATACTGAGGTGCCTAAAGAACAACGTTTTAAGTTTCAAAATAATGAAACACTCATCAGAATAATTGTACGTGTTATATTTATATTCTTTTTGCCTACCAAAATGGATAAATGCTCACCAAATCAATTAACCAAAATTATAATACGATCGTCTCGCGACAGTATCCTTTATGGGCGGCATGGGCACCGGGCCGTAGGCCGACGAAGGAGGCCGGCGGAGGCCCGGCACTTCGGGGACAGAAGATATTAGTGTTATTTAATATGCGAGCGAAGCGAGCGCGCGTCATGGAGATAAATTAAAAGTCGTGAAATACAATATTGGTGACATCTATTTAGTGATAATATAAAATATTTGGTCTGCAGTTAACTTTTAAGGCGTTTATAAATCTTTATGGTATAGAATAATAAGGAAAATAGTTTCATTCCTACAATACTTTATGAAACACAATTTGGTGAGCATTAATCCATTTTGGCCGGCATTTCGATTTTTTTTGGTAGTAAAATAGGTTCTTTTCTGGTAAGCTGGTCAATTTGAGCAATATTGCCAGACAGTTAAAGCGCAAGTTATACGAAGAAGCAGCCATACCATCTACCTCTCAAAGTGCACCTCTCAAGCCCTCCAAAATAAATGTTACACACGAAGACCAAGAAATAGACTTAACTCCAGCCTCTTCTTCTTTCTCTGTTATCATGCCGTTTGAAAATCGATTTCAAGTCGTAGCCAGAACACTGGATCGTTATGGTATTTCAGATCGAGCAGGAGCTGCTATCGTCTCTGCTACATTAGAAGACATCGGTTTAGTAACTGAAAGCGACACATCAAATGTTTTAGATCGTAACAAAATTCATCGATCTCGTACCAAGACAAGAACCACTTTGATGACCAATGAAATGCTAAACTTTAATCAATGTATTAGCATCTCGTTCGACGGCCGTAAAGGTAAAACATTAATTAACGAGGATAATCGCAGAAAAGTTGTAATTGAAGAACACATAACTTTATTGAAAGAACCTGACTCACAATATATTGGTCACATTTCTGTGGCATCAGGTGACGCTAAAACAATATCCAATAAACTGTTTGCATACTTACAGGCTAACTCAATTAATTTGAAGCTAATCGTGGATATTGGATGTGATGGAACGGCAGTGAATACCGGAAACAGAGCAGGTATTATCAGATTACTTGAAGGTAAGCTTTAACGTCTACTTCAGTGGTTGGTATGTCAACTGCATGCTAATGAGTTGACTTTAAGACACCTCTTTGAAAAGCTTGACGGGACCACTACAGGACCCAAAAGTTTTAGTGGCCCGATTGGAAAAACCCTTAATAATTGTGAAAATCTTCCTGTAATACAGTTTTCTGCATGAATAATGTCATAAATGTGACTAAAGCTCGTGAAGATCTCAGCACAGACCAATTATACTTAATGGAAATATGTCGTGCGATCAGCGAAGGTGACTGCAGTGATAAATTTTTTGGGCTTTGCGAGAATACATACAATATACATACAATATATAAGAAGTACTGTAATAAGTGAAAATAATGAAAATAACGCTTACACCAAAGGAAAAGAATACTGTGGCAAAAATTGGTTATGTTATCCCTCCAAACAATTAGAAGAATGTTTTCATGAACTTCAAAACATATGTGTTTCGCATTTAAAAAAGGATGTTCCTAAAACAGAACTAAGAAGCATAATTAAAATGCATGCCGATATTTTTGTTAATTAGAAACCATATTCAATATTCCAAATATTGATACCTTCATATGTAACAAAATCGGAATGTTTAAATGGAAAAACATCGTCTGAATGTTTAAACTGAAATAACTCAAAATGTGTTCATTGTGCGGTGGAACATTTTGGCACAACTCGGTCCAATTCCAAGACTTAGTGAAAAAAACCAGAAACAGTAAATTTTCAACTGTGTTAAAAGTGACAACAAATCAATGTTCATCATCATCTACCAAGCATATTCCCAAACTGTGTTAGGGTCAGCTTCCAATCGCACTAGGTGTAGATGAGTACCCATATTTTACAAGAAGCGACTACCTATCTGACCTCCACGTAGATGAGTACCCGTATTTTACAAGAAGCGACTACCTATCTGACCTCCACAACTAACTTTTAACTACTTGTAACAACTTCAATGATCTACAAATGATAGCCAGGACCAATGGCTTTAAGTGCTTTCCAGGCATAGCGGAAACTCTATATGTATGTGGTCTCCCATACACCGACCAACTATACAAGCTTGGCTTGACATAAAGATCAACCAAAGTGGCTGTAATTATTTAGCCACAAGTTCCTCTACAATTTAATTAATCTAAGTACACCCTTTTGTAGTTACGTTATGTTTAGGATCTATGTTTTAACTCCTTAGCAAGCAAACTGCCACCAACCAGGCGATGATAAGGCAACAACTATAAATTACTTTTTGACATGATCTTAACCCACACACAGGGCAAAAACAACCAGTTTTAGCATACAGACCAAACAAATCAACAAGTTCTAAGATGACTGACCAGTGTTTGCTGTATGTAAAGCCATTTAAATAACCAAGACAAAATTTATTATGGTTTTCTACCAAACTATGTTGATCCTATTAAAACATGAACCAATTATATAGCAAGACAACACCTAATAGAACCTGTAATAATAAGTAGCTGTTGTCATCAATACATGGAAGAGGAGAGGGAAGATGGGACAAAATCTTCTATAGCATCACGTTCCCAAAAACGTTACCTAAGCACAGATATTGCACTGTACACATAAGTATGCGGGTGCCCAGAACATAACACTAATATTTTCCGTCTATCGAGAAAAAACCAAAGTCGGAAAGACATTTTTACGACACACTAAAATATTTTACACCACAGCAGTGTCTCCCTACGAGACGGACCATGTAAATCGATCGAGCGAGAGTTACCTGAGTTACCATGTTGCTAGGGTAAAAATAAATAATAAATTACGGTGTATTTACTAAAAGTATACCGTGTAAATTACCGTGTATTTTTTCAAAGGATATTAAAACAACATTAATATGAAATGAATCAAAACACTATATTTTGCTCATAAGTAAAAAAAAAAAATTACACGTGAAACATGCAAAATTCAACATTAATATTAGATTAATGTTGAATTTTGCATGTTTCACAACGTTAGTTTGCCTGAAATCAACACAGTTTTTCCCATTTCTATTCCTTTTTACCCGACTGCAGGAAAGGGTTAATATTGTTAAGGTTTGTTTGATAAGTTTGTTTCTTTCGACCCCCGGCAGTGTTGCCTTTACAAAATTGTTAATTTGACTGACGTGAAATTCGAGGCAGTACAAGGTGAAATACAATAAAATAATTCATAATGGTAATACGGTGATTTATGACACGGTAATACATTATTACCTTGACCGTAGATAATGACTTGATTACGGTGCATCTACGGTAATTACCGTGTCTAAGGAGACGCTGCAGTCTGCACCACAGATGTCCACACAGATTATGTCACGTCATGTCATAGTTAAGTCATCAGTCATTTAGACTTGCCAGAGCAGGGGTGCGTTTAAGATGCTTAACCAGGCTAAAATTTAACCTGACTAAACGTTATACACCCCGTTCAAGCACACCGCGAGGCGAAAAATTAACCTGACTAAAATTTAATCTGCTCCGTTCACGGCCGTCCGCTGGTATAAGTTTTCGCCTAACTAGGATAATTTTTAGCGACCTTTTTATCTCGCTAAATTTTATCCCGCTGTCAGATCTGTCAGATTGACTTTGTCATTGAGCTGTTTGTTGTTTAATTTGCTAGAATCGCGCCATATTTACGAATATTTCTGAAACGTTATATATTATAATATATTTATTTATTTTTATTAATAGAATATTTCCTCTTCATCATCATCACTATCCAAATTAATTACAGCGTGGCACATTTTTCGAGATTTTGCATCGCCAACTGAAATATTATACCGGCAAATTGATTCCTCATGTTCCGGTCCATTTTTACTGACTAATAATTTCGAGATCACAAGCAAAATCGAGATTTGAATTAATGATTGTTTACTACTTGTTTGACAAGCTGAGCTGTCAATTGAATTTGACAGATATCATTGACATAAACCTATGACTCCGTTCAGCGAACCCTCGCTAGTTTAATTTTTATCCGGCGAAAGTTTCGCCGGCCATCTTAAACGCACCCCTGAGCAGTGAGCTGGGAGCACAGAACATCTATACTTGTGTTGTGCCAGAGTTGCTAGCACAGTGCTACGAATTCGAATGCTATTCGATTGAAATAGGGTTGTTAGGGTTTCTGAATTTTCTCCGGTTTTGGTTTGGCATACTAAACTAACCATTTGACAGTTAAGCGATGAAAACTATGTTAGTTAATAACATTTAAAAGATACACAATAGCCCTGCAGAGCCCCGCGGCCTAGCAGGAACGATTCACTGCGAGCCGAGTGGACTTAGTGGGGACGCTGCTTTATGCGTCAAAAAAATGTGTTGTCACTTTACTCGTCACGCACTACGAATACAATTTTGTTTCTAAACCATATTCATAAACATTTCACTATATTTTTATGCATTGAATGTTTACTATGTTTTTTATTGTGTTTTATAAGAAATATTTTAAAATGACTTCTTTAAAGCAAGATATTATATTTATTAGGTACTTAGACATTACATTAGTGGCATGATGGCATCACATATAATACTGACTTGGTTCGCGGAGGATCGCCTCGTACGTCTATTCCCGTTGGCGTTCGGGATACTCCACCCCACCCCGTCGCTCGCGCAGCGTTCCCTTGGGAGACACCCGGCCCCGGGTGGCGAAGGGGGGGCGCGCGCGGTTTGGCACAGACTGCGTTTTTTTTTTTTTTTTCACTGACAAAAATCGGTGAAACGACCTTTAATCATTCTAAACAGTTGTATGAGTGAAAATATTAGGGTAATTATATTTAGGGATAAAAGCGTTATGATAAAAAACAGTAAAGTTAAAATATATTTCCAATAATGATATTTTGAATTACAATTTTCGGAAACATGAGTGTTTTGAACATCGCCTGTACTGTAGCACTAGGTACAAATACATAGTATGAATGAAAACTTTAGGATGAAAAATTTTAGGAAGAGTGATCATTTGGATTACAAATCATTAGGAAGAACAATTTCGGGTAAAGAACTTTAGGCCAATATGGACCCGATTGGGCTGATAACCTTCCCGATTTTATATGGGCTGTCACGACGTGGGATAAACTTCGTGGTCTGTCCGCGGGATGCGTCGCTGGGTCCTTGCGTTTTCAATAAAACTAGGTCACCTACCTTTTACTCTAGTGATTTCCTCCTCTTTTGGTCAGCACTCTTCTTCTGGCCGACCTGCCTGCGTTTGTGCTCGGGCACGACTAGGCAGCAGTCCTCTTCGTCGTCTGGCTCTAGGCTGTACCTGTATAAATATACCGTCGGTAATGGTATCCCTGCGGTCGGACCATGGTCTCCCCCTAGCTAGAGGGTTCGTCAGACTCCAAATCTACAATAATTTTCTTTACCTCTGTGCACAGAATACATAATCTCTGGGTCCAATAATTGATTGCTGCGGATATCACCACTGTTCCTCTTCGGTACATCGACGACCGTCAAGCATAGGTCACACTCATTCTGATCCTCTGAACATAGTTTATTTTATTTTATTTATTTTAAGGATACATTACAGCTAAAACATTTGTAGTCAAATTACCATGTAGAAGAAGGCGAATCACAAGTTTCCACACTTAGACTTAAAACTAAAATTAAAAAGATACGGTAATAAATATAGCCTTTAACTTTCGTCCCTCTTATCCACGAGCACGACATTGAGAGCCCAAGGTGACTCGCACTCATCGATGACGTCATCTCGCAGCAGCTTATCAAGCTCCTTCTGCAAGGCCTCTTTCTCATTCTCTGACATCTCGTACGGTGGGCAAGCAATAGTTTCTTGGCCTGAACTCACCTTTAAATGGTGCGTGGCGAACTCTGTCACCGGTCCGCGACTGCGACGCTCGTTTTTCGATAAAAGCGCTAAGCGTGTTCCGTGTGGTGTCGGACGTAAACAATAGCACCATCCCATATCTTCCCGTGGGTGTCGTAAGAGGCGACTAAGGGACTTACCAGAGAATGGGCAGCAGCGTTCTCTGTGTCTTTGTAACAACCATACTGCGATCGCCAACCCGCCTGCCAAGCGTGGCGATTATGGCAAACCCCCCCAAAAATGCCTGGGGGAGGCCTATGTCCAGCAGTGGACGTCTTTTGGCTGAAATGATGATGATGATGATGATGTGCACCGCTGCTCGGGGTCCAACATCGAACCTTCATCGGAGCGCAGCGACAACTTATTAGACGCGGCATTAAGCAGGCCCCCATCAGTAGGGCTAAGCGTGTAGTTGTAAACGAAATCGTAACAGTGTCTCAGACTATTCGAGAACGACCATGTGCGTCGGGACTCGGTCGGGCGACGTCTATTTCCAACTAACAGCGTCCTAGTATCGTCGCCAGGTAATATTAAAACTGATGCATTACCCTGCGACCTTTAACTACAATATCTACCTCTCTAGAAATATGGACTAATACATGAAGTCGCTAATGAAGGGCGACTTACAGCTTGGCAAAAAAGAGTTGACGCGGTGACAGTTGAAACTAAAAATTGATGACTGTGGCAACATTGCTTTACTTGTCAACTGCTAGTACATACTGTGTCAAAACTGCGTTTAACCTAGTCGTTTTTCTTAGTTTTCCAGAAAGTATCAACTTTCGTTGCATATTTCACTATTTAAAATGAACAAAACTATTCGTAGTAGTGGCAGAGCAGTGATTTACCACGTCTTTACGCGGTGTTTGGCCGAATCTCAAGCGGGACAAGTTTTGTCCGTTATCGAGAATGTTTATCAAAGAACAGCCGATATGACAGGTATTTATGTACCTTATAAAAGTCATTATTCTTTAAATAAGTGAATAGAAATGTTTTCAATGCGTAGTTGTCAATGATATTCAAATAAACAGATATGTTATACACCTACAAAACCACCGAAAAAAGTGTTCCGTGCAGCAGCGGCAGCACACATACACACTTTTCATTCATCTACATTCCACTACATGTCAAAATGATACAAAGAGATAGCTCGATAAAACCAATAAGAAAAAAAGAGACAGATAGTGTTGTCAATTGCGCTTGAATGTAAAACAAACATTATTCTGACCACCAATCACCGCATGTTGGGATCATAGACTAACAAATTTTACGAGACAGAAGATACAAACCGAGTGTATTAAATTTGTACACGAGGTTTGTACCTATAACAACTAAAACGTTACCTATAAGGGTAGGGTAGGAGGCTAGGTAAGGTGAGAAATAAAACGCAATGTAAAAGAAACAAAATATTTATTTTGTAATAAAAACAATCATCCACCTTCGAAAAGACTCAAGTTATTTCTTTTCTGCCTCATAAAGAGTTTTTTTATTTCGGGATTCAATTATGATTCTTGTAGCCGGACCTCATTGGTTGGAAATACTTGGAAACCTTAACGAAGAATAGACAATAAATAATTTAAACTCGCTGTTGTCATAAAGTAAACTATAATGATTAAATAATACAAGGTTAGATTATAGGAAAGCAGAACTCTGGGGTAACGATGACTTTAATGCCCACTCGAACGTCCCGCACAGATATCTCACCTTTTTCAATATTCGCATCTGTATTTTTATTCTATGTTTGGAGTGCACGCGTCCTTGTCGTTCTCACTACAAAATGTATTTCCCATCTCTTTCTTTTTTTCTAACCTATATGTATCAGAATATTAGGAAAATAAATGAAAAATATTAATAAATCGAAGTATATTGTGTATTTTACATGTGGTATGAGATCCCGTGTTTTTTAATAACTTTGGTATCGTAATTGGTACACTTTCTGAACACGCAAGATGGCATTATTACAATTTTTACCGTAATTCGTAGTAGCGTGTCACTCGTCGCCATGCATGATTCAGACTAAAGACAATACGACCCAATTGGGTCGTTTTCGAGTCTTCACGATTGCGCGCTTAAAACATATCTGTTTACTAGAATATCATTGGTAGTTGTATTGATATCCCGATTTAAGTAACTTTTAGTATTGTTTACAGAATTTGAAAATTGAGGTTATGTTTTGTAGTTTCGTATACGCTAACCTCCATATTTTGATACTTGAAAAGAGTACTGTTCTTTTTATTTGTTTTAGGTAAATCTGTCAACACAATAAGAAAAATTGTTAAGGAAGGCGAAACAAATGATGGTATTTTTGAACAAGCATTTGCAAACATTACTGCCGAAGATTGGAAAAATTCATGCAAACATGTAATTAAAATAGAAAAAGAATATTATGACAGAGGTGTGACTATGTACGAACGAACAGATAGAACGATTGGTAATTAACCTCAGAGAAGACAGTAGCAGTGATTCATCAGTGTTTGCGATTCGTCTGATTGAATTTTTTGTACTAAAATAAAATTCTAAACCTAACGTGTTTTTTTATTATCCCTGTAACCAAACTATTGTCGTCCATTCCTAACAATCCCACTGTTAGATAGTCCAGTCCTCGGGGGCGGGGCCATGATTATCTATCTGGCATGTCTGTGGATACCTACTGCACAGCTTTCGTGCAAGGCTATAGGTATAGCACCTACTATTAATATTGTTAATACCGGACATTGAATCCGTACATGGTGTTTGTGTAGCGTGCGATGGACTGAACCACCCACTTGGATCATATTCCCATTCCCAAAATTAACAAGTATCAAAATCTGTTAAGTCGTAGTATTCCGGGTTGCCACAGGTGTGATACTGGCGACCTCATTTATTTCACTCTTTTTTGCCAAGCTGTACCTCTATCCCTGAAGCGTAAACTCATCGACATGTGCATTCTGCCCATCCTGACCTACGGTGCTCAAACTTGGTCCCTGACCGAGTCGCAAAAGTCTAAACTCAAGGTTTGCCAAAGAGCTATGGAACGTAGCGTATTGGGTATCAAGCTCAGCGACCGAATTCGAAATACCACAATACGCGCAAAACAGGAATCGCTGATGTGGGTAACAAGACTGCTGGATTAAAGTGGAATTGGGCGGGCCATGTCTGCAGAATGCATCAGGACCGATGGGCTAGGGTCGTCACGCAGTGGGTGCCAGAGGACGGGTGTCGTCGCCGAGGGAAGCCTAGACCTAGAAAACGCTGGCGTGACGATTTGGATGCTTTTATACAAGATTGGCCGGAGAAAGCCGCACGGAGAGAAGAGTGGAAGACTATGGGGGAGGCCTTTGCCCAGCAGTGGGACAATATAGGATAACAAAAAAAAAAAATCCTTTTTCTACTCATGTGACCACAGCAACAGCCTATGAATGCGTGTCTATAGATCGATGCCTGCCTATTTTACAGGAGAACGAAATAAAAAAAAACAGCCTATGAATGCTGCCAGGAACTCTATGTTCTATCTATCTTTTTTTAATTATCATAAATAAGAAAATACTGGTTTTATTCGGTTCCCAGAAAAAAAAACGTAGATCTACCAACTTCTTCAAGCAATTTTTACTACCTAATTCTACGTAATTTTCTCGTTGCATTTTGCTAAGGCCGCGTTCCGTAGTAAAAAATAATCGCTTACAGCGCTCATGTCTGGGTGCGTTCCGAGTTACGCTGTAATCGATTTGAGCGTCCATAAACCCGTACCGAATTACTGTGAGCGCGATATCGATGTCCCTTGAATCGTCATAGATGACGTCATGACATGCGCCATCTTGCGATTACACCGACCATGCATGCCCCAAATAAATATCACCGTGAGCGCTGTCAAAAATGACAGATGTCTGATGTGTAATTGTGTTCACAGCTGAGGTTCACTGGCTGGAGTCGCACAAATACATTCAATTAGTTCTTTGAAATCTCTTTGGAGTCTCATAACCGTGAGTATCCAAGTAAATTTATAAGACGAGCTTAACGGGCGACGAATTTCTCTCATGCAGGTTATGTTTTTGTTATCGAGTGACGAGTGAGCACTGTAAACGCGTTTACGAGCGTTCCGAATTGATGACAGCTCTTAGCTGTCGTAATCGTGATATCTAAATCGGAACGCAAAATATAGACGTGAGCGCTGTGAGCGATTATTTTGTAATACGGAACACGGCCTCTAAATTTTGCGTTCCGATTTAGATATCACGATTATGACAGCTAAGAGCTGTCATCAATGGGACGGGCAACTGGTGGAACTAATGGCGCTAGCACCGCATGAACCTAAGCTCTTCATTGGTTGAATATCTGTCAATGTCATTTTATATTTCAAAATAGCTTGACCTCATTGGTCGGATTGGGACAAGCTATGGACACGCCATCTACAATCAGCTTTCACTTGCCAACCCCATTCGGAACGCTTGTAAACGCGTTTACAGTGCTCACACGTCAATCGATAACAAAAACATAACCCCAAAATCAAAACCTTTCACAAGACCTAATTTTTACAGAGCATTCAATCCTATTTTTTGAAATGGAAGTGTTGGTTGACTCTATCGACTCGGATAACTCAGATTTTGAGGTAGAGAACGACGATTCGTCCAGTGACATCTGTCATTTTTGACAGCGCTCACGGTGATATTTATTTGGGGCATGGTCGGTGTAATCGCAAGATAACGCATGTCGTGATGGCGCATGAACAAATAAAATTATCTTTATCATGACGTCATCTATGACGATTCAAGAGACATCGATATCGCGCTCACAGTAATTTGGAACGGGTTTATGGACGCTCAAATCGATTACAGCGTAACTCGGAACGCACCCTAAGTCGTCTCGTCGAGTTGGCAACACTCGCAGTCTCATCCGTCATGTCTGTGATGTTAGAGTCATTCTTCAACTTCTGCAACTTAAAATATTTTAAAAAAAAACAACACAAATCACTGTCAAAGTTGTCATCACTGTGTCTTTTTATTCAGCGGTTTCCAATATATCAGTGTTACAATAGTCAGGTACTTAGTATTTTGATTAGTCATTATGAGAAAAGTGATATTAAAAGTTTCAAGGCAAAATGTATCAAAAAACTTATTACAAAAAAAGTTCTGAGGGTTTGTGGTCAATAAACGTGAAAAGCCTTGGATCAGTGGGTTGCCTTAGAGGCAGAGTTGTTCTAGATCTATCTTGGTGTGAAAAGTGTTAAAGTTTAATAAATAGAGGCATAAATAGGTATCATAATATAAGTTTAGTTATTTAACAGAACAGACAAATAAAATTTTAAAGCAGAAGTGACATCCTCGTATTCTTTTTTATTCTTTGAAGGATGTCAATATAATCCATGTAACTATGGAGATTCCATAGCTTCACCTGTGAACTTGAAATGCAGGTAAAAAAAAGTATCAGTTGAGTTGCATAGGTCTTCTGAAACCTGCAACGTTACGTTATCAAGAAAAGGTCAGTGGGTCGTCTTACGGGTTGTCTAGGGAGCGTTAGTTAATTTGGTTGAAAGTTATTGTTCTAAAATTTACTTGAATTTTGTAAAATTACTTAAATTTTTGATTGATGGTGGTTTTGTAGTGTTCGTATTTAGTGTGTATGGAGAGAAATGGTAATTCTGGATAAGTCTTTATTGTATGCAGACTATTACAACGTTAGATTGCGAGCGGGTGTATAGTGGAAGGTGGTTTCGGGTGAACAAGTCGCGACGAGCGCTGCGCAGCGCTCGTGCAAGTAACTCAAAACTAATGCATCAGCGCCCCTACACTAATCCTCCCTTTTGTTTAAAAAAAAACTAGGTTTTTTACAAAATAATGTAGTGTTCTAAAAATAGTATTGCCAAATATATCTCAGTTGTTTATTGCCAAATCGTGAAACTAACTTTTACAAAATACAACACAGCCTGTAACACACGAATGAACGTTCGGCATCTTCTGGTTATGAAACTGAAATTTTCTTGTAGCTGTCTAAGAAATATGCTTTCCCATTTAACTCTACTTCTATCCTATTCACTTTTCACCACACTTAATTCGGAACAACATCACGATCTATTTTTGTAGGTACAAATCGTAAGGTGGGTTTATAAATTGTTTTTAAAAACCACACAGCATAACATACGATTTCATCAACTTCTACACTTTCTATAAACCCTACATAATATTTCCAAGATTGTCTTTGAAAATACCTCACTAATACACTATCACCTACACATAAAACTTCTTTGATGTTTGGGAGCTCACAGTATTTGTCAGTGATTTTATTAATCTCAGACTTTTCAATTTGTATATTGTTACAATTTCCTGTTTCTTCTTCTACTATTTCATATGCGCCATCTCTGCTGCTTTTCACTTTCTTTAGTTCCATATCTTTTTATCCTCACCGCAATTTTCTTCCGTATGTTCTGAAAAATAATCATAACCGGGTACTTCTGATGTCGGCTGTACTAAGAAGTCTTTCTTTTTCGGCACCTGGAAGCTTTCTTAGAAGCAGTCTTTTCAAATTGTGCTTTGCTCTGATGTTCTGATTTTTCTTTAACTTTTTCACGTGCGCTGTCGCCATCGCTTTGTACTGTCTTTGATTCCAAGATTTTTTTCGTTACATTGCTTTCTTCTTGATTATGTTTAAACATTGAATCAGAGTCAGAATCGGGTATAAATAACTCGTCATCTGAGGTATCATGTACAGAAAAATCATCGTCATTTTCTGTGCTGCTTGCGTCAGAATCAATCATTATTTGCGTCTTACGAAATATGTTGTTTTGAGTATTAGTTTTTGTTAACTTTTTGAGTAAAAAAAATATTTTGTTTCCCACTTAGTTCTGACATTCACAATTACCATTCGGGAACAGGGCATCACAACAAAAACAGCTCAAAAATCTGAATTTAATGACATTGGCTGTCTTTGTGTTTGCAATTTGATGTCTGTGGTACTGGCGTCAGAGTTTCTGATATATATATGTGATATATATATATATGTGTATTTGGCAATATCAGCCTCTGAAATTTAAAAGGTCATTACAGAAGTATCAGAGTCCTTGAGAATTTTAAATGCTGTTTGGGCATTTGGTATATCTGTGCCCTGTGAGTGAGTTTGCGTTTTATCGCGCCACCAACCCCATCAGCTGCTCCTTTACCATGAGAAAACTCACTGAAATTCCACATAGAGTGTGGGAATCCCAACAATTTTGTGTATTTTGAAAACAAAACTATCTTTTTTTGTTTATATTGGCTGGTAGAGCCATCAGAAAAAAAAAATTACAGCTGACACAGTCGGGATTTCTGTTCTAATATGGTTAAGAATATGTTCAAGTTGGGCCCATATGGCCTATGGACCATGTTCGTTGCAGGGCGATATAGAAGCAAACGCTTGTGGCTTGTTTTCATCTGTGTTTAGGACACCGGTATGAATCGTTATCTGTGGTTTCGAAG
Organism: Diarsia dahlii; assembly: GCA_949775195.1. Lineage (NCBI taxonomy): Eukaryota > Metazoa > Arthropoda > Insecta > Lepidoptera > Noctuidae > Diarsia > Diarsia dahlii. The sequence goes on along the minus strand of OX459197.1, from coordinate 19,224,704 downwards.
CACCGAAGTGCATAGATTGAACTTCTATTGAAAGTTTGCATGTATAATTTTCACTAAAATCTATATGTACTGCAACTTCACTGTTTTTTAAGTTTTTGATGCACGATGAGTACTGGTGATGTTGGTGTTTTATATTTTATACAAGTTTTTTTACGATATTAAGTTCTTTGTTAAATTTCTCTAGAAAAGGTCATGGCCCAAATCTGACCCGGTTGGTCGAAGACGTCGTACAGAAACCAAATAATTTTTAAATTACGGCCACAAAACCCACTTTTCATTTTCTTTAAAAAAAAATGTGGAAATTCGATAGGAGAAAACGTAAAAAAAAATAAAAGACTAAGGGTGGAGACCCTTAGTCTTTTATTTTTTTTTACTTTTATTTCCATACATGGAACTAAAAGTAAAAAAAACTTTTTTCATCAAACCTATTCGTGTGGGGTATCTATAGGTAGGTCTCTAAAAATGACATTGAGTTTCCAACAACCATTTTTTCTCAAAGTGAATCGTTAGCAAGATAGACACTTCCAAAATGGTGATCAGTGTGCGGGCCCTCTAACTTTAAACATAAGAGAGTGAAAAATCTAAAAGAAATATAAGCTGTAGATCGTAATAAAATCTTTCAACCAAAATTGGTTTGAACGATATATAGTAAATAGTTTCTGAGATACAGCACATTTACAAAACCGCAAATATAACTTTGTCTTTCATACAAACACTGGAAAACAAACTTATTACAAAATATGTTTTTTTTTTTACCGTAATGTACAATTTTCACAGTAATGCGACACATACCATTGGAAACTGTACACATTTCTCTGTACATCCAGCACTTTTTTTTTTACTGTACGCCGTGGGTATGGTTTTCATACTTTGGTGGGCCATGACCTTTTCCAATGTCTTATCACTCACTTATTTGTTTCTTTTCCATCTTCATAGAAATTGATATTTAATTATCTTTTTTATTTATATACTCGTAATTATCTAGTTTAAATTCTTCGTAAGTAACTATTTCACTTTGATTATGAGTACCCCAGTTAAAGGAAATAAAATTATCTTTACAATCAGAGCATTCCCCACACGCACATTCTTTCGAATTCAAGTCGCATTGTATTATAGATAAAATTGTATCTGAATCCTTGCTTTCTATCAGTCCGATTACCAACCGGCTACCATACTTTTTCTTCTGGTCTGAATCTTTTATCTAGGACCTGAATAGCCTCTTTATCTTTCATTAGTCCTGCTTGAAAAATGGTCTCGTTATTCGTTTCGTTTCGTTTTCGTTCGTCTAACTGTTCATTTATAATACGATTGATCGTTTGGATATTAGAGAAACTCCCTACCAACTGTAAGTGAATCCCCATTTGATTTTTTTAGGATTTCATGAGCAATGAAAGGTTCCATCGTAATTAATATCGAGCAAAGTCTCTCTAGGTCTTCTCTATTCGCTCCCAATATTTTAACCACTTGAGGATTTGTGACGTAACTGGGTAAGAACTCTTCTACAATTTCCCGAGCTCTACGTTCGAAATTTGGAAGTCCAGCAATGTTCAAACTGTACATATCCTCAACTAATCTTATCGGGTCCATGGGCATTTTAATCGTGCATGGCATAAGTTTCAGTAAAGATGATGATCTTGCTGGATCACTTGCCATATTTTCACCCAAATTGTTAGTGAATGACACCCTCTTTGGCAATGTTGGTAAATATTAGAGATAGAGTCCGCCCAATATAGAAGGCGAATTTAGGAGAACAGGCAATCTGATCTTGTCTGATTGAGGTTTTAAAAGACCTTTCCTTCTCATGATATTCCCAGCTTCGATAGAGTAAATCAGAAAGGGTACACAAGGAGAAGAACAGTTTCTTGATAGATTTTCAGTTATTGTTGAGGCACTAGTTAGTAACGATTGTAATGAGGGGAAACCTTCGTTTATATCTGGAACCATACGATTCAGTCTCTTAAGACTGTCATCAACTCTGATAGATTTGAAGTATCTAACTTTAGAATACTCAAATAAGTTCTTTGAATACCAAGTTTCCTCCAGTTTCATTTTTATTAATCCTCCAAGTTCAAAGTATTGATCCAGAGTTTTCAGTAACAATCGTATAATTATGGTAATTAGGTCGGATTGTTGCAGTTTATTTAATTTAAGATGAATTACTTGATTGTCGCCCTGCCCCATAGTTTCCCCTTCTAAATTACAATCATTCAGTGCTAGTTTGATTATAATTATTGTTGTAAGTGTCCAAGCCTTTTGTCTCATCCCCCTCGAAACTCCCTAGTTGATCATAATGGCAGTAGTCGCCTTCTAGAGGTTCCCCATTGATTCCGATTTCGGGGGGAGTAAGTCTTGAACCCAATAATACCATGCATCTATTGAACCATAGGTAAATGTGAGTCCGAGTATAGATTTTCCCTTCCATGACGACAATCGAGTTCTGAGAACACGTGCTTATTAAGTTCATGCCTTTGAAGTTGGTTCCACTTGGACAGATCTAAATTTAAGTTGTAATTCCCATCTTTGGAAATTGTCGATGCTACTTTGTCCATTCTTTTTGTAACTTCGAGCTCTGTGTTAGTCATTGTTTGTTCTCTTACGAAGGGAAGAATATTATCACTAAGAGACTTCTCTAAGCAAACTTGCATAATTATAGTAAATAGTTTCTGAGATACAGCACATTTACAAAACCGCAAATATAACTTTGTCTTTCATACAAACACTGGAAAACAAACTTATTACAAAATATGTTTTTTTTTACCGTAATGTACAATTTTCACAGTAATGCGACACATACCATTGGAAACTGTACACATTTCTCTGTACATCCAGCACTTTTTTTTTACTGTACGCCGTGGGTATGGTTTTCATACTTTGGTGGGCCATGACCTTTTCCAATGTCTTATCACTCACTTATTTGTTTCTTTTCCATCTTCTTAGAAAGAGATATTTGATTATCTTTTTTATTTATATACTCGTAATTATCTAGTTTAAATTCTTCGTAAGTAACTATTTCACTTTGATTATGAGTACCCCAGTTAAAGGAAATAAAATTATCTTTACAATCAGAGCATTCCCCACACGCACATTCTTTCGAATTCAAGTCGCATTGTATTATAGACTAGCGGACGTCCCGCGGTTTCACCCGCGTAGATCCCGTTCCCGTGGGAATACAGGGATAAAAAGCAGTAGAGATAAAAAGAGTAGTAGAAGTAGCCTATGACACTCAGCAATAATGTGGCTTACTATTGGTGAAAGAATTTTTAAAATCGGTTCTGTAGATCCCGAGATTACCCCTTACAATTTAACAAATACACAAACTTTACCTCTTTATAATATTATTATATTATATATTATATTAAATTAGTATAGATAAAATAGTATCTAAATCCTTGCTTTCTATCAGTCCGATTTATTTTAATTTATCAATCGTGAACATCATGTTTTCATGTTGAATACATCCACACGTTTCTCTGTTTGAGAGTTTAGGACGCAAAACGTAGAAAGGCCGGTACTTTTTAAATGCAGTATACTTTGCCTTCTTCTTTACTTTTTGTAAAGATCCTTCAGACTTTTCAATAAATACCGTCGCTGTTGCTTCTTTTTTTCAAAGTTTTGACTTCATTCTTCCCGGCTGTTGCCCGACTAACATCATCTTTTACATAGAATTGTTACCATATGCCCCCGGCCTTGGCAGCTCCTGCTTCCAACGAAGTACCGCTGGCGTTGACGGATGTTTTATTGTGGATCCGTCTTTTTCTTCTCTTCTTGTGGTAGCAGAAGGCATATTTTTGAAAATGCCCTTCGCACCGTCCCGGTCGCTGTTCTGATGTCAGCGACTCGTGCCAGGCCATCTTTCCCAGGAAACGTGGAAATGATTCTTCCCAAGCGCCATTTGAGAAGTGGAAGGTTATCCTCCTTGATAAGGACAAGTGTGTTAGGTACCAGTTCTTCATTGTTCGCCTTATATAAACGGATAACCTGGTTCGAGCCTTTCTAAAGGTAAGTTACCCATTTGAACTGAAACATTTCTAGCCAAATAGCGACCTCTAAGGGGCCACCAGTTTTCGCGTATACTAGCTAACAGTGATTGAGGACCTGCATGAAGCTGACGCTTCTGCTCATATTGAAATAACAAACGTGTAAAGGTATGTTTACTACATAACAGGATGGGGTGCTTTTTATTGTATGAAAAACTTAAAGAATTATCTAACCTACCCCCAACTCTAATAATGTTATTACCGTCAACAAAAATATTAAGACCAGAAACATTACGGGTAGCCTTCAAAGTAACATTTCCCTTTGATAAAATATCAAGATCAGGAATCGATTGGTTTTGTGACATTTGAGTCAACTTAGTAATAGATTTATATAACTCATCTTGAAGCGGACCGTATTTACGATTTACTTTTATTTTATTACGAACGTTACCAATGAAACGTAACATGTACGCAAACACACGCTTCATACGAGTAAATGAAGAGAATCTCTCAAACGGAAAGGTATTTTCATTAATTTTATGTACTAATAGTGTGGTAGTTAATTTAATATCTGGCAACTCGTTAAAATTAACGTAATGACAACTATGATCATAACTAAAATTACACAACCCTGGACCTTGTTAGCCCCGTGACGCACAGTCAACACTGGGGGCACGTTTCTACTGATACGAACCCAGCTGACTGTGCGTCACGGGGCTTACAAGGTCCAGAGTTGTTGAACCATTCAGTATGGTGGAATGGACCGACCTGGTTGTCGAGCTTAAATATAAATATTAGTGTTCCTAATATCGAAGATACACAAGAAGAAGAACGTGTGAGATCTTTGGCTACTATAAGTAATAATAATGAGGAATTTATTTGGACTAGGTATTCTACTTTATCAAAAATGTTGAGAGTAATTTCATATTGTAGACGATTTCTTAATTTTAAATTACCCACAGATAAGCGTGAATGTTTTTCTAAATTAATTACACCAAAAGAAATAAAGGAAACTTTAGAAAATTGCATTAAACAAGTTCAAGCTATTGAGTTCAAAGAGGAGATAAAGCAGTTAAATTCACAAGGCCATGTACCTAAAAGAAGTAAGCTTCGCAATCTTTGTCCCATGATTGATAATAATGGGATTCTAAGAGTTGGCGGACGTATCCAAAAATCTCAAAGATCCTATGATATTCATCACCCCATAATTTTACCCGCTACGAGCCATCTTAGTAAACTAATAATTCAGGATGCTCATCATAGGACATTGCATGGTGGTCCTCAAGTAATGTTAAATTATTTAAGAACAAAATATTGGATTTTACGAGCCAAAGATCTAACAAAAAAAACTTATCGAGAATGTACGTGTATTACGTGTATGACGTGTATTAGATATTCCAAGCAGAATACCAAGCAACTGATGGGGCAGCTGCCAGAAGTGCGAGTTAAACCCGACCGAGCTTTTAAATCAGCTGGTGTGGACTACGCAGGTCCCATCAACATTCGTTTCTCACCTGGCAGAGGAGCTAAATCGTACAAGGGTTACATATGTTTGTTTGTCTGCATGATAACGCGTGCTAAACACCTGGAATATTATACTTACCTACTTCCTATTTCTATTAGCTTAGTATATTATCATTGATTTATGTACCTAGACCTAAGATATTCTTAAATCCTTACCTAGTTAAGTTTTTACTTGTGTTTTTTTTTATAATCTTTTACTTTTATGTTACGAGATTAATTGTGATGAAAGTTACCTACTTAAATTGTTATTTTTGTTGTTCAACTAACATCGTGTAAATTCAAGTACCTATTTAGTTTATTGTGTTGATTTTATTGAAAGGATAGATCCTTTGGTGGGCGGTATGTCCAAGCACCATAGCGAACGATGTTAGTAGTAGTACATAGCTATTCATATGTATCTATATGCATGTCTTTATTTATTAAAAGATAGATTTACATTACAGGTTTTCGACTTAAAAAAAAATAACAGTTTTGATGGTGAACCGGCTACCATAGTTTTTCTTCTGGTCCTTCTTGAAAAATGGTCTCGTTATTGTGTTCATTTATAATACAATTGATCGTTTGGATATTAGAAAAATTCCCTACCAACTGTAAGCGAATTGAACCTCATTTGATTTTATTAGGATTTCATGAGCAATGAAAGGTTCCATCGTAATTAATATCGAGCAAAGTCTCTCTAGGTCTTCTCTATTCGCTCCCAATATTTTAACCACTTGAGGATTTGTGACGTAACTGGGTAAGAACTCTTCTACAATTTCCCGAGCTCTACGTTCGAAATTAGGAAGTCCAGCAATGTTCAAACTGTACATATCCTCGTACCTGTACATCCATAACAATCGTATAATTATGGAAATTAGGTCGGATTGTTGCAGTTTATTTAATTTAAGATGAATTACTTGATTGTCGCCCTGCCCCATAGTTTCCCCTTCTAAATTACAATCATTCAGTGCTAGTTTGATTATCATTATTGTTGTAAGTGTCCAAGCCTTTTGTCTCATCCCCCTCGAAACCCCCTAGTTGATCATAATGGCAGTAGTCGCCTTCTAGAGGTTCCCCATTGATTCCGATTTCGGGGGGAGTAAGTCTTGAACCCAATAATACCATGCATCTATTGAACCATAGGTAAATGTGAGTCCGAGTATAGATTTTCCCTTCCATGACGACAATCGAGTTCTGAGAACACGTGCTTATTAAGTTCATGCCTTTGAAGTTGGTTCCACTTGGACAGATCTAAATTTAAGTTGTAATTCCCATCTTTGGAAATTGTCGATGCTACTTTGTCCATTCTTTTTGTAACTTCGAGCTCTGTGTTAGTCATTGTTTGTTCTCGTACGAAGACAAGAATATTATCACTAAGAGACTTCTCTAAGCAAACTTGCATAAGTCGCATCTCATAAGTTTGTTTACAGAAGACTCTACCCTGTACATTTAATTCTCGTTCCTTTATGCAAAGTTGAACTATGCCATCTCTCTCGTGATTATAATACATTAGTTCCTGCTCTCCGATTTTCTTTGCTAGTTCTCCCTCGTCTCCTTTCAAGTAGCGAGCAAGAACTCGGGGGTTCATATGTACCCGAACTCCTTGGTTTCTTTTGGTTGTAAACAATAAATGAAGACGATACAGTGCTTCGTATAGACGCACTACGTCATAAGGAATGCACACGGGTCGTAGGAAATAAACCACTCTTCACGAGGTGGTGAACAGGCTGTGTCTTTAAGTAATTCTTTCTCATCAATCTCGAGTGATAGATCGTGGTTCTTTCTTAATTTAAAAGATCCCCAATCACTTAGAGGTATAAGAGGTTGTTCTTTTTCAGTAGGCAATCTCGAATCTTTGATACAGTTCTCTAATTCCTTGCTGATAGGGCCGACTATCGAATGTTGAGGATAATGTCCTCGTTTCTTGAAGAATGAGATCGTGTAAGTTTCTCTAAATTTCCATAGCACCTTGAAGGCAATTTTTGGGTCAGCATGAACCTTTTTCTTTGAGTTCCCTCTGAGTTTGGATAAGTATGCCATCTGTAGGATTCAGTACTGGATGTCCGTAATTTTTACAGAGATTAGAAAAGAAAAGCCACTATATACCTCGTCTGGTCAGAGAGGCCATTGAAATTACCAAATATGACAACTTTAACCGGGAGGATGGGTTTCAACTGTCGAGAGCCTGGAATCCAGTGGTTCAACTGTGTAAAAACCGAAAAAGTGCCGGAAAAAGTTCGCGAGTGGACACAGTGAGTTTTGTGTGTCGGGAACAGAATCGTGCAGTGAGTAATAATAATAGTAATGGTAATGAGAATTACGATTGTAATGATTATCAGTCTTTCTCGGCATTCAGACGCCTGTCATGTTGAATTGCTGTACATTATTTTACATCTGGGGTGATATAATTGGTTAAAGATGTGAACAAACCCATTGGTCCCTTCTATCAGGAATATCCAAAAACATCTTTTTAATTTCCTTGATTTTTTCAGACTTTTCAGTGAGTGAATTAAACCTTTTTATAAAATCTGGATGGGTGTTCAAACGGGACAGCACAGAAGTAAGATCTTGGTTTAATATAGTCAGTAATGTAATAGGCTGAATTTTTAGTGTTCCTAGTTCCGCCAATGGTTTGTATCTTATGGCTGTAGGTGCCAGAGTTACATCGTTATTAGATGAAATTGTGACGGTCAGAAAATTCGAGCGAAATAATGCATTCGGAACTAACTCTATTTTTCCTGGTATAGGACCTTGAGAGGAACTAGCAGAGTCAGCTGTCGGGGGGTTGCTGACATGGGACCACGCGCCTTGGGCATGGTCTGGACATTTCTAGAGTCTTGGACTCAATTTTCTCTGAGAGACCGGCCACCGCTCGTGTAAAGGAGTTTAATTGAATAGAATAGAATAGAATATGTATTTATTCGCTAATGGACAGCAGCAACACAAAAGAGCAGCACATATATAAACAAATAACAACAAACAGCTTAACAATTAATTAAACAGCTCAACTGCGCTGAGCATGCCCATAACGAAAGGGTAGCCAACTCAGCATATGCTGGGTGTAAAACACTCAGCGCTGGTTTTCAGTAGCCCCCCCGCAGTGACACACGGATGAGGGTAGTAGGAAGTAAATAAATAATTGTATTCTATTAAATGGGCATTTCTAAGTGTGTAATAAATAAAGAATATAAAATAAATATTTTCTCACAGAGAATAACATAGTTATATTAGTAGTAAGAAAACGAAGATACCTGCTAAATAAATAAGTACTTATCCGAAAACGAAACACAGTTTATTAATTGCACGGTGAGTCCTTCATTAAACTCCTTGTCCATATCCGCTTGTTGCTTGGCTCTCTGTGATTGGATCTTAAACTGATCCACTAATTGGCCCAACATAACAATGTTACTGTTAAATGCTTTGGCATGAGCCAATTGGTAGATCTTATTCATCCCCTTGATGGTGGATATTAGGGACGAACAACCTGTCAAGCAGGCCTCAGAAAGATTTTCTCTAATCATCATCCAGTCCAGTGCAGCTGAACGAGACAATAGGCGGAATTGTGAACCGAGCTCACGGTGGTTTACGATATTTATCTGTCCTACAGAGTCTACTAATCCGATCAGTTCGTCGTCCATTGGATCCAAGCTTTCTTTTAAGGCTGAAGCCAATCGAAAACAGCCCTCCATCGGATGACAGGACAGAGGGTTGCAGCTGGTGACTGTCGGATACTCGTCTGGGTCGTACCCTTGGGAATAGTTGCTATCTGTGATGGTCTGTTCCAGGGGGGGTGAGGTGTCTTTGTTCCTTATCATTTCTAATATTTGTCCTGCGTTCATCCCTTCAAACCCAGGTTTGGGGGTTTGTCCGGTTAATAGGGACTGAACATCGTCTATGGGCGGCATGGTTCTCATGAGGTTCTCTGTTTCTTGTATAGAACTTGGGACGCGATATAGGTTCTATAGTTAGATGAAATGAAATGTCCAATTCTATGTTGCACTATGAATTTAATAAAGTATTTGCTATAACTAAACACGGTACAATACTACAATAAATGATTGACGCGAGTAACGGGTAGTAACCGACTATATGTGTTGTCACGGGGACGCGTGGTTTCGAACTTAACTTGACGGTGCAACGTCATAGGCACTTATAAGCTCGCAAGTGGTGTGCATGTGTGGGTAAACATACCGCTACATGTCCTCCCCCCTTAGATGAAGACAATTTAATAAAAGGGTGAAAAAAAAAATCATCAAAAGCAATGACCAAAGTATAAAAACATTGCAAATACCAAATAAAATGGTTTGGTTTAAAAGTGTATAACTATACATAACTCCTAAATTAATAAACAACAAGACTACGGTAACATGAGGTATTTTTATAATATAAAAACAACACTACACAAATGGATACTTACCTAAATTGAATACATTTTGTAAAAAAATATTAAAATACATTGGTCATAAATTTGGTAACAACTTGACACAAAAAGGTCTTATACAAAAAGGTTTTAAACTTAAGAGTTAACTAAGTGGTAACGATAACATAAAAATAAATACGTTACAAGTTGACATAATTAGTGTGAAAACAAACAATTTTGTTGGTCTATTTTAAAACACAGAACACTTCACCGCACTTCAAATTTCACTTGATATTTTTATGACTTTGGGACTGGCGACAAAAAATGTTTTAAATGGCAAATCTCACGGTCTTTTTCACGACGCGACCCGATCTTGTAGTGACAGATGGCTCAGTTTTGTCAAGTGAGGTCGATTTGGTTGCAACCGGTGTTATCGCAGTTGTTTTGGGCGAAACAAAAACTTCATGTGGCGACTGAAGTGCAGGGCTATTAATTATAACGTAAGCAGGTTTGAGACGATCGAGAGAAATAGTGACTTCTCGAGAACCTACTTGAACGACGTAATGTTTATTGCTTCGTTTGAGTATTTTATAAGGACCTTCGTACGGCGGTGTTAACGAACGTTTAACTTCGTTTTTAATGAAAACGTAGTCCGATTTAGTCAAATCTTTGTGCACGAAAATGTTTCTGTTATCAGCTTGTTTTCTTGTGGTTGGTTGAAGGTTCGCTAATGTTTCCATGAGTTTGCAAGTGTAATCGGTGTTGTTAATGTCTGCTTCGGTGGGAACAAAAAAATCTCCCGGTAGACGCATAGATTTACCGTAGGTCATCTGAGCAGGGCTGTACCCTGAGTCTTCTTTTACTGTATTGCGCATTCCTAATAACACGATAGGTAATTGTTGTGACCATTGACTGCTACTATCGCAACGTGTCATGATGGAAGCTTTTAACGTTCGATGCATCCTTTCGACGTGTCCATTTGCCTTTGGGTTGTATGCTGTTGTTCTAATCTTTTCTATTCCAAGTAGTTTGGTCAGCTGTTTGAAAAGATTGGATTCGAATTGACGACCTTGATCCGAAGTTATTCTTGCAGGGCAACCAAAACGTGCTATCCAATGCTCGAGTAGAGCTTTCGCGACGGTTTCAGCGCTTATGTCTTTTACAGGAACAACTTCAGGCCATTTTGTATGACGATCAATCATTGTGACACAGTATGTGTATCCTTCGGAAGGTGGTAATGGTCCAATTATATCTATATGCACATGCTCGAAACGGTCTGACCTTTCGAACTCTCCTAGAGGTGTAATTGTATGCCTTTGTACTTTACATTTCTGGCATTTAATGCAGCTTCTTACAAAGTTTGCAACGTCAGTGTTCATGTTAGGCCAAAAATAGCGCTGCGCGATAAGGCGACGCGTAGCGGCTACCCCAGGGTGATTAAGTGCGTGGACACTTGAAATCGCTTTTTCTCGAAACTCCGACGGCAAATAAAGTCGCGCTGATGACGTTGATGTTTCGAACGTAAGCTCATGATTTGCATATGGCATGCGGAACAATTTAAATTCCAAGTTAGGTTTTTGTTTTAATAATGACAATTGCGTATCTTCGACTTGGCTTTTGTATAATTCTTCATAGTCGAAAATATCATGTAGAAAAATCTCTTCTATTCTCGAAAGAGCGTCGGCGGCGTTATTGAGCTCGCCCTTAACGTACTCAATTTTGTTGCAAAACTGAGAAATAAAATCTAATTGACGAAGACGTCTTGGTGGATCGGATTTCGATTCTTTCTTCGATAAAGCAAATATTAACGGCTTGTGATCGGTTAACACTGTGAGATCACGCCCTTCAATCATATACCGAAAGTGTTTTACTGCCATGTAAATAGCTAATAATTCCCTGTCGTAGGTACTGTATTTTGTCTGGGCGCTACTTAGTTTTTTCGAATAAAATCCTAGTGGCTCTAACCGTTTGTTGACTAGTTGATGAAGTGCTGCGCCAACGCAGGTATTCGCTGCGTCGGTCATTAAAATAAGTTTGGATGATGAGTCTGGATGCGTGAGAGTGACGGCTTCACTTATGTGATGTTTGCATTGATTAAATGCGTTGATTGCTTCTTCGGTCCAAGCGATTTTTGTTTTGTCTTTTTTCTTAGCATTGTGTAAGTATTTGTCTAAGATAGTTTGAGTGTCGGCGGCTTTAGGAATGCTCATTCGGTAAAAATTTATAAGACCGAGGAAACGCCTCAGTTCTTCGATGGTTTCGGGTTGTGGATAGTTATTGATGGCTTTGACCTTTTCTTCGTCCGGCCTTATGCCATCACAGCTAACGCGATAACCGAGAAATGTAATTTCGGATTTTCCAAATTCGCATTTAGACGTGTTGATTGTGACGCCATATTCACTAAGTCGCTTGAACACTTCTTTGAGATCATGAATGTGACATTCTTCTGATTCTGAAGCAATAAGTATATCATCCAGGTAACAAAACGTATTTTGAGTATTTTTCAAAACTTCATTGATAAATCTTTGAAACGTCTGTGCAGCGTTTCTCAGACCGAAGCTCATTTTTGTAAACTCAAACAGACCAAATGGAGTTATTATTGCGGTTTTCGGTATGTCCGCAGGTGCGACGCTTATGTTATGGTAAGCACGTCTAATATCAATTTTAGATAAAACTTTTTTATTTTTGAGGATGTATGTGAAATCCGTTAAACGAGGAATCGGGTAGCGGTCGGGCTCGGTGATAGCGTTTAAACGACGATAATCACCGCACGGGCGTAACTCATCGTTTTTCTTTTGAACAACGTGTAAAGCATTTGCCCATGGGCTGGATGACGGCCTGCATATTCCTAAATCTACCATTCGTTGGAATTCATCCTTTGCCGCTTTGTATTTTGCAGCGTTAAGTGGACGTGCTTTTTCATAAACAGGTGGGCCATGGGTACATATATGATGCGTTACATTGTGTTTGGGTGGGTCCTTGAAACATTCACTCTTAGTGATGTCTGGGAACTCTGTTAAAATACGATGATACTTATTATCCGAGTCGATGACTTTAATTGTAGGAATATTTGAGGCATCTTCTACGTTAGTGTACCTAGAGAGTAGTGTGACTTTGTCAATTAACTTTTTTGCGTGAAGATCAACAAGCAATTGATGTTTGGATAGGAAATCTGCCCCAATAATGCACCGCTGTACATCAGCCAGGACAAATTCCCAGGTAAAAGCTCGACGTAAGCCAAGGTCCAAAGTCATTTTCTGAGTCCCATATGTTTTGATTGTGGTCCCATTAGCAGCAAATAAAGTAAAATCAGCGGGTTGACGATTAACGTTTTTGTAGGCAATAACTGAAATATCAGCGCCGGTGTCAATAAGAAAATGCGTACCACTTTTCCAGTCGGTGACGCTCAAGCGGGATGTTCCTTCGACACCTACTCTCGCCAAGGTAGGTGTCGGGTTTAGTTTAACGCCTTTCTGATGCATTGCTCGTCGCCGCATTTCTTTGCGTTGTCTCCATAAATATAATGATAAAAGCACTTAAAATCTTTGTCTCCCGGTTGCGCTGTTTGACGCCTGTATCTGTCTTGATTGTCAAGATACCGAGAGCGTGATCGTGACCGTGATCGCGACTGATCATTGCCACGACTCCGACTTGTACTCTGACGCGTGTTTTGTAGATCACTAATTTTTGTGTTTAACGAGGCAATTTCTTTAATTAAATGATTAAATTGTTGATCCGTTGAATGACTAGGGATAGCGACTGGATTTAGCGAACAGACTTCAGATGACCGTGAAGTTTCCATTATCTTATCAGCAATTGCTGCGACGTTGTCCAACGTTACATCGCAGACAGTAACTACTGCACGGACTGTTTGAGGCAGGCGATCTAACCACAAAATTTTGATTGTATCCTCGGGAATTTTGTTACTTCCAAGCTCTCGCATTTTACGAAGAAGTTGAGTGGGTCGTTGATCCCCTAGCTCGACTTTCGTAAGCAACGTATGTAATTGCTTGGACTCGGACTCTTCATAGGACGAAATTAACCTGTCCTTCAGTGCTATATATTTACCGTTCACGGGCGGGTTCTCAAGAATGTCACTAATTTGACCCAATTCATCTCGACCTAACTTAGCTATAACTAATTGATATTTATGCAAGTCACCTGCTTTTTGTGCACCGATTATGGCCTCAAACTGATGGAACCATAGTCGCGGACGCGCTGTCCAGAAGTCGGCGATGCGGGAGTTGATGGTGATCGTCCCCGTCTCTGGCTGCTGGTGCTGGTCTGTGGTGTAACACGGACCAGCTTGTTGAGGTGCGTTGACGCTATCAGGTGCGGCGGCAGCCGTGGTGGCTGTGTGCTCGGGATTTATGGTAACTTTATGTTCACTGGCAGCAACAGTGTTAGGGTTGATCATTTTGAAGGTTTGGTATAGTTCACAGTAACAACACTAAATAAAGTCTACGTCTGTATTGAACGTAATTGCACTCGCGGGTCAAAGTATGGAACCGTATTATTTTATTCACGTCGGGGTCACCAATATAGAACTTGGGACGCGATATAGGTTCTATAGTTAGATGAAATGAAATGTCCAATTCTATGTTGCACTATGAATTTAATAAAGTATTTGCTATAACTAAACACGGTACAATACTACAATAAATGATTGACGCGAGTAACGGGTAGTAACCGACTATATGTGTTGTCACGGGGACGCGTGGTTTCGAACTTAACTTGACGGTGCAACGTCATAGGCACTTATAAGCTCGCAAGTGGTGTGCATGTGTGGGTAAACATACCGCTACACTTGGGAGTTTGAGGGGTCGACTGATTCTCCTGAAATACCTGACATTATGAGAGTAATACCAGCGCTGAGTAACAATATGGAAAAGAAGAGCTTCTCGATGGTCTCTCTGTCCTGATATGTTGTGAAGAGAGTATTTATTAAACTTATTAATATAAATGTGATAGATCTAAACCTCTCTAAGAGCGGGGAGGGGATAACCATGAATATGAATTAATTCCTTCGTCCGCTGTGTCTTCTTGTATTATTTTTAGAGTGACAATGGTAGTGGTGCCGAGCGCAAAAAACGAACAAGAAAGAGGGTTTTGACCGTTTTGTCTGCTCATAAACATCCACCCGCAATGACTTCAGTTTATCCGTGATCATGGTGCTTGTAACAGCGCCGAAATATCGGGAACTCGAAAATAAAACTAAACATGGTAACTATCCCGTTTTCAATATCAATAATAATGTTAGTGACCATGTCATTTTAAAAACTTATATCTCTCTCTATTTGTTGTAAATGATGACATAGTGATTTTTTCAATTAGTTTATCAATGTCCATTCGGTCATAGTTCTCGTATAATTCTTTGCAGAGAATGTCTCTTAGGGTTGAGAACCCCATATCGTCCACCTCATCAGAGACTATGAAGCCAATAACGAGAGCATCCCAACTTCTTCTGATATTTTTCTCTAAGATATAATAGAAACTGGTGTAGGGAAAGATAATGTGAAAAGAGGCCAGGAATATTTTCCTCATTTTCTTTGATCTCAATGTATATTTGTGTAGAAATAAGACTCGGTAAGACTTCAGACTAGTTTAATGGTAGACACGTTGCAGACACAGAGATAGGTAGTGTCTTGGTCAAGGCAGACAATGAGAAGGCCCGTTGACAGATGACACACAGATATATATACATTATGTAGGGATGACCATAATATTAACTTACTAAATAGTGATGTTACAACATCCCCCTTGTTGAGTTTCATTTAACTCTAGACTTACAATCATTTAAGCGTACCAACTAATGAGACTATACATTTGACAAAGCTTACCATTATCTTATTGCTAGACAACAACTTAATTTAAGGTTAATTATTTTTAATCTAATGTTTCTTAATTTATTGGTTAATTAAATTTAATCTTTAATCTAATTTAATGTAACTTAATCAATTTCTTCTATTAACCTTCTTGGAGGTTTTACAATGCGACCAGACCTAGTTGTTACTGGTTGAGATGAGGTTCCTTGGGGTCCAGACTCCTGTCTGTCACCTTCCTCTCTCCCCTGTGAGGAGTTAGCTCGCATAGGAGGGTTTGCACAGCTATGAGAGTACTTATGTCTTAAGTGAATTCTATTTCTCCTATACTTGACACCATTAACATCCTCAACTACATATGACCTATTGTTCATTAGTCTCTGTTTTACAATCGCTTGCTCCCAACAGCTTGTGGGGCTTCTTTTAAAGTAAACATGGTCATTATGGTGTAGCATTGACAATGGCTTAGCATTTCTATTGTAATACTTTGACTTATTTTCATTATTTCGTTTGACTGATTCTTTATAATCTTTAAATGTTACTACTTTTGGTTTCAATTTTTTATATGACACTGGAATGTTATCTCTTAAGTTTCTTGACATTAATAATTGTGCTGGTGACGACAAGTTATTTTTTGGTGTGTTTCTATACTGCAATAAAGCTATGTAAGGGTCTGTTTTATTTTCTTTACTTTTCCTTAACATATTTTTAATTATTTTTACAGAACTTTCTGCTTGACCATTAGACTGAGAGTGATATGGGCTAGTTACAACATGTTCTATGTCCCATTCCTGTAAAAAGTTTCTAAATTCTAATGACTGAAAAGGAGGACCACCATCGGACACCAATGACAATGGTATTCCATGACGAGCAAATATTGACTTGAGATGTATAATGACATTTTGTGCTGTACTATTTTTGTTCAGAAGTGCTATCTGACAATCAAAGTGTCTGTGACAATCAAATATACTGAACCATCAAAATGCATTTAGTCTAATCCCACTTGTTGCCATGGATATTTACAAATTTCATAATTTTGTAGTGGTTCCTTTTGGTTGTTTGGTTTAAATTTTGCACATATTAAACATTGTTCTACCATGTTTTTAATATTACTTGACATATTTGGCCAATAAAGAGATTCTTTTGCTAATTGCAGACTTTTACTTATACCTTGGTGACCTTTGTGAATTTTTTCTAACATTGTTTTATGCATTGACTGTGGTACTATTAATTTTGAACCTTTGAACACTAAATCTTTTATGACATGAATTTCACCTTGAATATTCCAGTATGGTTTGACCAACAGATTTACATTGTTCTTGTTTTTAGGCCAACCTTCATTATAGAATTTTTTTAATAACTGCAGGGAGTCATCCTTTTTGGTTTCCTCTGCTAGTTTTGTACTATATTCTTTTGTTATAGCTAAATTTGCATACATTAAATTGACATGACAAGACATTTCTGATTCATTTTCAGGTGTATATTGATCTTTTAACGCTGCTCTAGACAAAGTATCTGATATATACATTTCTTTTCCTGGAACATGTATTACATCTAAATCATATTTCTGTAAAGTTAACATCATACGCTGTAATCTAGCGGGGACATCATGCAATGGCTTTTTAAATAAATAGACTAATGGTTTGTGATCAGTATGAACTGTGACTTTGTTACCATATATGTATTGGTGAAATTTTTCACAACCAAATTGTATTGCTAGTAGCTCTTTTTCAATTTGAGCATACCTTTCCTGGGTTAATGTCAATGTTTTTGAACTATATGCAATAGGTTGGTTTTTTTTGTAAAATTACCGCACCTAATGCAGACTTTGATGAATCAACTGACAAGACCAATGGAATCTTGGGATTGTAATGTGCTAAAACTGGTGAATTAGTAATTTCATCTTTCAGTTTGTTAAGACATTTATTGTGATTCTCATCCCAAGTCCAGACTGAATCTTTTTTTATGAGATTTCTCAATATTTGAGTTTTCTCTGACAGGTTACTTATGAAAGGACCTAAATAGTTGATCATACCTAATATTCTTTGTAGTTCTTTGACATTGTTTGGTGTGGGCATGTTGACAATGGCTTTTATTTTGTCTTTGTCAGCCCTTGCACCTTCCTTACTAAAGACATAACCTAAAAAACATACTTCTGTGAGCAAAAATTTACACTTTGACTTATTAAATTTTAAATTTACCTGACGTGCTCTTTGCATGACTTTATGTAATCTTTCATTATGAACTGACTCATTTGGACCATATACTAAAATGTCATCAATGAATATTAGTATTCCTTCTAAGTCTCCGAAGAGGTTCATCATGACTCTTTGAAAAATTTCTGACGAGGCATTTATTCCATAGGGTAACCTTAAATATTTATATCTACCAAATGGTGTTTGAAAAGTACATAATTCAGAACTATATTCATCCAGACGTAGCATCCAAAATCCAGAAAATGCATCTAAATGAGAAAAACATACAGCTCCTTCGAGTTGTGACCTGATTTCGTCTATTGACTTTAGTGGATAAAATTCTCTCATTATGTTCTTATTTAGATTTCTAGGATCTAGACAAATTCTTAACTGACCTGAACTCTTTACAGTTATGACAACTGAGTTAACCCATTCTGTAGGTTTTGTAACCTTTACTATTACTTGCATTTTCTCCATGCGATCCAACTCCTCACGTAGCTTGTTCTGCAGCGCAAATGGAACTTTCCGTGGCGGGTTGACACATGGAATAGCATCTGGCTTGAGTTTAAGATGACAGACCGGAGGCAGGCATCCAAGTCCCTGAAAAACATCATTATATTGTGTAAGAATTTGTTTACTAAAATTTTGTTCTGTTACTGAAAATACACGTTTTATTATACCTAGTTTTTCGCAAGTTGGTAGACCTATTACATTTGGACAATCTAAATTTACTACTATGAAATCTATATTTTCGACTATATTACTGTTGTTTATGTTCAAATTACAATTTAAGTTTATTTTTCCCAAAATTGGTATAGAATTACCACTGAAGGCTGTGAAACTTATTTGACATTTGTGAAGTGTCAATTTTGACATCTTCTTTTGACGTTTAATATTATTAAATGTTTGTTTTGACATAATATTGACATCAGCACCTGAATCTATGATGCAACTAATTTGTTTATTGACTATGACAAGGTTAATTTCCCATGACTGTTTTGTGTTTGATTTTATGTTGTTGACACTGTGTCTACAACGTGTCCTGTGTCTGTTTTGTGACTGATCACAACAAATGTTGTTGTTGTGTCCCTCAGACCTGTGACAAATGTCATCATTGAGATGTACCTACATACGGACTCTGACATTCCTTAATTGGGGTTTCTGACGGGGAAATTAATCTCTCAGACGTGTGACTGTCTTTATCTGTCTTTGTCTGTCTTAGAACCAAAAAATTCGAAGACATGTGACATCTGCCAATCCGCACTGGGCCCGCGTGGTGGATTATAGCCCATCCCTCTCCTAGAGAGGAGGCCTGAGTCCCTGCAGTGGGAACATTATAGGCTGATGATGATGATGAATCCACTTATTATAACTTACGCTAGCTTGACCTTGTTTCAGAATCAATACGCCAGGGTTCTTATCTATCTTTTGAAGTTGAAGGAGGTTAGGGCCTGGAGCACGAGAAGGAACCTGTGTAGGTCGTTTAATGTCCTTAAGTGTCACGATTATTTATTTTAACGGGACAAATGTTCCTAACTATTTCACCTGATACTTGTGCTTTTTGAAAACGAGGTTTGTCTTGACTTCGCCTAATGTTCACTCCTTTTATGAATACAGTGTCTCCTTCTTGTATATCGAACGATGTTTCACCACCACGTTTTTCTTTGACCTTTTCCTTGTTTGATATTATTTTATCCGTTAAGTATTGGTAGAGATACTTAGTACGCTTCATGTGATCGTTAACTAATTGTTGCGTGTATTGTTTATTAAAGTTAACTGCAAAGGTGCTATTTGAATCAGTGTGTCCAAATACAACTTCGAAGGGTGTAAGACCTGTTGTCGAATGTATGGTTTGATTGTAAGACATAATCGCGTATGTCATTACGTCGGCAGCATCAGTAATTCGGTGTTCATATTTAGCGATACGATATATTTCTAAGACTAGCTGACCCACGCAACATTGTCTGCGTCACATAAATATAGCTTATAACCTTTCTCGATATCGACTATCCGACATAAATTAAGCTAAATCGTAACAAACAATAAATCTTATCTTTCCTCTTTATTATAATCGTTCAGATGGTTTAGATTAGCTTAGATTATATTAAAGTGTGAATTACTATAGGTATCTCTTACTGTTAAATATACTATAACACTCTGTATTTGTAAACATTATGATGCAGTAAATATTTTGAACTTGAATTTTCCGGAGGCCAGCCAGAATCCCCCGTATCTACATTGCGACGCGCGAAATATTTTGCCGCGCGGATATTTTTACATTGCGATATCTTTTAAGGCGAGGTTGCAGTACTTTGTTTTTATGTACGCACGACCTCGCCCCCCGCCCTGCCGCGCGAGCGATATAATCCCTAAATTTTGACTGTTTTTTGCTTCTTGGAGAAAAACTATAAAGAAATTATACTATCTGTTTTCACCATTTACTTCAGAATAAAAAGTTCTATCTACTGATATAACTTTCATATAAATTCATGATGAAATGTCTTAGCAGTACACGTTTGAAATTGTGATTTAGAGTCATGTTTGATAAAAAAAAGTATCGAGCCGATCATTCTAAATCGCGTTTCTATCTTTACGATTTACTAGAGAGTATGTTCAATTTTTATGTAATGATTTTTATTTATTAAAAAACTCGTATTTAGTTCGATTTTTATAGGTTCAAAAATCTTAAAATTACTGCAACCCCGCCTTAAGATATTTGTTTAAACTGTATAGAGTAAAGGGCACAAATATTCTATATTAAATTTCCGTTCTAACAAACACATTTATTTAGATATAGATTATTAAGGGTTAAATAAGCTTTGCAAAAAATAATTCTTTTTAACCTAACAGTTTAACTGTAAAAAAAGGTTACAGTGAGTCAATCTTAAAAGATAGATATATGCTGTCGCGGACTTTTTTTTATAACTTTTAAAGAGGAACAATTCCTCCATACATGATATTAGCGTAACTTAAACCGTTTTCGCAGCGCACGCAGCGGAAGCTCTCAAAAAGGAAATACCTTTTTCCGTTTTTGTAACATTTTTCATTTATGCTCCGCTCCTATTAGCTGTAGCGTGATGTTATATAGCCTATAGCCTTCCTCGATAAATGGACTATCCAACATGAAAAGAATTTTTCAATTCCAACCAGCAGTTTCTGAGTTTACCGCGTTCAAACAAACAAACAAACAAACTCTTCAGCTTCATAATATTAGTATAGATTGTTGAGTGGAAACGCTCTATTAAACCCATGGAATTAGGGTTATGTGCTGTACCTATGTGCAAATCGATTTTATAAAATTGGAGTGTTTCTTTAAGCAAGGTATTGTTGAATTCGGTTCCAGGATCGGCACTTATCCGGTTTGGTACATCATAGAACGAGAAAAATTTAATTATTGCACGGACTACTTCAGAAGTTGATCGGTTTGACAGTATAAAAGCCTGTCCTAATTTACTAAAAGCGTCTATTATCGTCAAAAACTGTTTCCCTTCTATTGAGAAAAGGTCTGAATATTTCAGCAAAGGGTTTTGTTTGTGTTAATTGTAATACTGGTTTCAAGGGTTTACGGTCGTATTTTAATTTTTACAGGTTTCACATGAATTAATTACCGTATTAACAGTTACGTCCATATTTTTCCAGAAGTAGTTTCGCTTTATTTTCATGAGAGTTTCTTTGAAGCCGCGATGGCTGGTTTTACCCTGATGGTAGGTAAGTACGACCGAACGTTGTTCATCTTCGTCCTCTACGTATATAATTATTTTCGTGCATTCGTAAATTTTAACCGTATCCTTTTTAAACAGTTTAATAACAGCGTCTGTAAACTGGTTACGGTGTAGTTGATCTTCAAAATAAAAGAAATATTTTATTTTAGGTTGTATGTATTCTAGAAGGAATTGTTTTACTAAGTGTGGATTATCTACAGGTAAGTGTATCTGCAGTGCGTGTGCAATGGATAACGTGCTAAGAGCACGTTATCCATTGCGCGTTGAAAAGTGCGGGTGCGGTTTTAAGCCCAAATGGCATGCGAGTAAAGTCAAAGTGACCTGATGGGGTTGTAAACGCGGTTTTGGGTCTGTCTTGTTTGTCTATCTCAATCTGGTGATATCCACTAGCGAGGTCTAGGGTACTAAAGTAAGATGACTTTACTAGTTTGTCAAATAAGTCATTAATATTCGGTAAGGGGTACTTGTCGTCGATCGTTATTTCATTTAAACGTCGATAGATCGTCGAGAGATCCTGAATTTATGCTCACTTGAGGCATCTGCCTTTAGATTACGTGGCCTCGGCGCAAGGGCAAAGAAGGAACATGGGTTCGGTTTTTAGTCAGTAGAAGTCTGACACTCCCCTTTGCTCTGCCCAAGAGCGGGGGGGTCATTCGATGATTTTACACCCACCAAAAAAAAAAAAAAAAAAAGGCATCTTTTTGGGACTAGGTGCACGGGGGCACTGCATGGCGAAAACGATTCTTGAATTACATTATCATGTAATAATTTATCAATTTGTTTTTGTATTTCAGCGTTTTGTAACGGTGGATGTCGGTAAGGCCTAATAAAAATAGGCTCTTCGTTTTTAGTCCGGATTTGGTGCTTTACTTGGTTTGTGAATGTTAAGGGCAGATGTTCGCAGTAAAATATATCTCTATAGTCAAAACAAAGTTTTTTTATAGCTTCACGTTCTTCTGAGTTAGTGTGATCTAATCGTAATTTATTATTTTGTTTCAGTATCAGTATCAGTATTCGTCAATTTCATAGTTATTCCGTAACTCATCTGTTGTTACGTTTATTTCACAGATATTAATGTCATTAAGTTTAGTTGTAGTCAACGGCTTAGTAAATGTAATAGTTACACTATTTTGTGAAACATTTTGAATAAGAGTCGTCGCAAAATAATTTATGCAAGTAACTATAGCGCTAGGCATACGTACGTCATTACCGAAATTTTTAAAGTCAATGATTGCATCACCGTTATTTAGGTCGGTCGGTACTTTTACTATTGTTTCAGTACGGGGGTCTAAAGTGATTTCACATGTGGGGCTGTATACTATAGGTATTTCTGTATCTCGCGTTCTTAAAATTTGCGTCTTCATGTCTATTGTTGCATCTAACATTTTTAATAGATCCGAACCTATTAATCCGTCATATCGGCTATCGACATCGTAAACATAGAACTTGTGTTTGAGGAAACTTTTGAAGGTTTTCAGTAAGGGTATGTATATAACTTGGTCGTGCGAGCTACGTGCATGTGTGCTAATAACTTCAAATGGTTCGTTATATTTGTAGGCAGAAAAGTATTGATCGACTTTTCCTAGGCTAATAAAACTTCTTGAACTTCCGGTGTCTATCATTAGGCGGGCATCAATTTCCGGAATATAAATGTGTGGTAATCGATTTATACTATTGCAATTTAAATTGATTACTCCGGGTGATTGAGGTCTAAATCCTTGTTGAGGTCCGATACGAAATTTAAAATTATTCTGGTTCTGCGGGCTGCCTGCAATGTACACTGATTTATAGCCTTGAGATTGTTGCACACCCGGCTTGGAATTAGTTTGGTTCGGTACGCCAAATCTATATGTTATATGTTGTTATTGAAACCAGATCTAAAATTATTTTGGGTTGAATGCGGAATTACAAACATTGAGTTTTGATTGACCGGATAACCAAAATTATTTGAGGCTGGAACATTAGGTTTTATTGGAGGCTGGAATTTAAAACCTTGAAGGTTAGTAGTCGAAGGAGGCTGGGCTGATTTTAAATTACTTTAATTTCTTGCGTTATACTGAAATTGAAAATTGACCTCTTCCATGACGACACTGAGCGCACTTTCTGAACTTGTACAATTTCTGAGTCTTACAATTCTAATTAAATCCTCTGGTAGATTATATGACGAAGTTAGCACAACTATTTCGGGTTCATCGTTGTCAGAGTCCAAGTTCGGCATGGCGGAGGTACGAAATAATAGTCTCAACACTGATTACAACCGCCTGTTTATTCACTTCCGATAACAAATTAACAAAATCTCAAACGATCAAGCCGATGGAAATGGATTAAAGTACGGAAATGCGGTAAGTTCGATACAGGCGGGCAGAACAACCGTTCGCGCTCGTGTCTCACCAAAAAGTCCCATGCCTCAAGTCAAATGCGCCCAATGTCAACGTCAACCGACCACTGACAACTGACATTTGACATATCACAACTGACAGCTGTCAAACCTGACCTGCCACGCTCTCTATCGACCTCACCCAAGCTCACTGCTTGACGTTTCCGACAAATGATGATAGATGGCGTTATTTTAAATCGTCAACTCTAAATATTGTGCCTCGGTGTTGAATCTGCGACACGGCCATCTTGACATTTCACACGTCCTCGTGTGTGGTATCTGCAACAAGAAGTCACGGAAAGTAAATCGTCCCTTACTCGGCCTCCCTGACCAAGAAGTCGGGGTATTAACGCACACACACACACACAATTCATAACAAAATTTTGTTGTGATCCATATTCTCATCAAATCTCATAAAGAAAATCTCAACATTGAAATCAACATTCTTCAAGAATCATCAACTTTCGACCTAATCTAGTATCCGATCAAATCCAATATGCAATGCTCTGCTCGGTACCCAGCTTCGTCACATACAACACACACAGCTTCCAACAGGCAACCATGGGACCTCCATTCGGTACCCAACCTCAACACATCTCATTGCCTCCATCCGGCAACCATGGGACCTCCATCCGGTACCCAACATCAACTCAACACATTGCCTTTATTTAGCACCTTTAGCTACATTGCCATGCTGGACGTTGGTCACAGCCCTCAAGTAAACACTTACAAGCGCGCAGCAACTAACAGCATTGCAATGTATGCAATCTGAGTCACTTGCATACTACATTTGCATCTTTTACCTCTCACTTAAGGTCTGACCCCTTCATCATCACCCGATCTCGTTTTGTCAGTGTCTATCGTGTCAAAGTCAAATTTACAGTCAGCAATTGCGTTACATGTCTCAATTGACCGTATTTTCTCAAATCGTATCTCATTTGATGATATTATGAACCGAAACTAATCGCAAATAATTGTCGGGTAAAACGTGAAATATAATTTCTAAAACAATTCCATCGGTCTCAACAGAAGTCAAAATTTGTACAGTTGACCTTACAGAAGTCTGCCCAATACCAGTCTGATTTTGATAGAATACAAGGTATTCTGATCAAAATCATTACAGGTTAAAAATCATAAAAAAATCTTTCTCTCAAAGCTGACATGTCGAACAACACCCATACTTATTCAAATAATAGGAAACTCAATAAAATATTGCAGTGCTCATACTTTGACTTCCATCCGGTCTTCATGATCACACTTATAGCCTCTATCCGGTTATAAGTAGAAGAAAAGAAGAAGAAGAAGAAAATGCATTTATTTGGCACATGCCACAAAAACACACAATGTAAATCAAAAATAATATAAAAAAGAACTTAAAACTAAACAAATCGTCCCACTGTGTGCCTCACGGCTGCGCCAATAAGGCCTAGTTCAGCAAAATGCTGGGCAACTAGTGCCCGACGCTGGTTTTCAACTGAACCTAAATAAGTATCAAACCAATCGACCTCCATCCGGTCATCAACACGTAACCTCCATCCGGTTACTAACACAACAGGCAAGCTCTATCCAGTCACCACCATATGTAACCTCCCTCCGGTTACATACACAACAGGCACAACAGGCAACCTCTATCCGGTCACCACCATATGTAACCTCCCTCCGGTTACATACACAACAGGCACAACAGGCAACCTCTATCCGGTCACCACCATATGTAACCTCCCTCCGGTTACATACACAACAGGCACAACAGGCAACCTCTATCCGGTCACCACCATATGTAACCTCTCTCCGGTTACATACACAACAGGCACAACAGGCAACCTCTATCCGGTCACCTCCACATGTAACCTCCCTCCGGTTACATGCACTACACCATCAAGATAATCATTTCGAGCCTTTGTCAAAATAATTTTTAAAGTAGGGTTGTTCAACATGTTACTTTATTTTCCTATAACGTTACAGGTTATAAGAAAACTCTTACTATGCTAGGTACTTTAAATGTTAAGTTGGCCACTTAGTATTTCACTAGTCTTGTTGTAATATGGGATCTAGAAATCACTAGAAAACAAAGATGAAAATGATGAGATGATGATGATGATGTCGATAGATTAATTAATTGGGAACGAAATTGTAACGAAACATCTGTATCAACTGTTTTGAAATCAATTTTAAAATTAGAATCATATTTGTGCTTATTTGAAACATCACAATATAACCTAACAACCTTTTCAAGACACAAAGAACACTATCACACCTCATACTAACGTTAAATCCTTGTTGTAAAATCTCAAGGCCAATTAAAATATCATTTTTAAAACAACTATCTGGTACAACATAAAACAATTTTTTTTATCGTAAATCACAACCTCAGAAAATAATTGTAAGGTACAGACTATCATGACCCATCCCGGGTCAATTTAAAATGTTGTTTACACGCTTGCCACTGAACTGTGACGAAACATTATTTTTGATCAGAGAGCATTCGGCACCAGAAACATAATAAAATGGGTACGACTCACCAGATTCATCAGCACACTGCTGGGATTGCTCACATAGCAAACTTCAACGCGTCGCTCGCTATGTGCCACTGCTACAGGCACTACCCCGCAGCTGCTTGGTCCGCCTGCCGCGCCACCGCGCCGCGTTGTTGCTTGCCTCCTTGATATTCTTCCCAGGGCAGTTGGATGCGTAACATTTGGGTCCAGTGTATGGCTCATTAAGGCGGTTCCTCTTCGCATCAGGGTCTTCACGATCGTCATCACCCAACGGGGCGCTCCAGTCTATAAACAGCTCCTTAAAATCGCTCCATTTCATCCCAGGACAAGATATGGACGACAGCCATGACGAAACTTCTCCCATGAGTCTCGTGGAATTCGCTGCGTCCCCTGTAGGCGCGCCACAGCGCCGGTTGCACGGTGCTGCTGTCTTCACAGCACCCCGGCGGTCCATCCCCACCAGGTGAGACCCCCGGTTACCCGGAGGAGGCCCAGCGGAGGACGACGAGCGACGGAGGTGCCGACTTACGACGCACCCACAGTGGATGTGTGGCTCCCGTCCGTCCCGTTTCTCCCATGAGTGCGCGGCTCAAGGTAATCATCAACGATGCACCTTGACTATTCGGATCGATAGCACACATGTCGGCTGTTGCCAACCAAGCACGCGGGACAATATTTCGTTTTTCAGGGTCAAAATGCGGTAGGCGAATAAACACCACATTTCCGTTTCTATGTCACTTTCAGACGCACGCGCATTGTCTTTACACTTTTCCGGCCTAGCACTGTCTTTTACACTATGTAGGCGTTAGAGTTACATCCCACTTCTGATGACGAAGTTAGCACAACTATTTCGGGTTCATCGTTGTCAAGAGTCTAAGTTCGGCATGGCGGAGGTACGAAATAATAGTCTCAACACTGATTACAACCGCCTGTTTATTCACTTCCGATAACAAATTAACAAAATCTCAAACGATCAAGCCGATGGAAATGGATTAAAGTACGGAAACGCGGTAAGTTCGATACAGGCGGGCAGAACAACCGTTCGGGCTCGTGTCTCACCAAAAAGTC
Organism: Diarsia dahlii; assembly: GCA_949775195.1. Lineage (NCBI taxonomy): Eukaryota > Metazoa > Arthropoda > Insecta > Lepidoptera > Noctuidae > Diarsia > Diarsia dahlii. The sequence continues at coordinate 19,197,182 of OX459197.1, read as the reverse complement.
CCATGCCTCAAGTCATTTGTTCTGTGTCTGGGTGTAATTTATCTATAATATGTATGTATTTTTGTTGTTGTATCGACTGGTCCTTCTATACCCATAAGAAGAGGAGTAAGACAGGGCGATCCCATCTCTCCAACTATATTTATAGCAGTGTTACAACGAGTCATTGGACAACTTCAATGGGAAAGGGTCGGTCTTCATATAAATAATAAATATATAAGTCATTTGAGATTTGCCGACGACATCGTGTTGCTGTCAGAGAGTAGAGCGGAACTGCAATCGATGTTAAACGATCTTCATGCCGCAAGTCAACAAGTAGGACTAGAAATTAACCGCAGTAAAACCAATATTATGACAAACTTTCAAAAATCCCATGTATACTTAAACAATGAAGCGCTGGAGTACGTCGACACCTATGTATACTTGGGTAAACAGTTATCGTTTGAGATGAAAAGAAATGAACAAGAAATAGAAAGGAGAGTTTCGAATGCTTGGAAAAAATTTTGGAGTCTAAAAGAAGTTATGAAAAGCGACATGCCGATCAAAATTAAGCAAAAAGTCATGAATACCTGTATATTGCCATCACTAACATACGCTAGCCAAACTTGGAAGTTCACACATCAAGCGAAAGCAAAAATCAGAACGTGTCAAAGAGCGATGGAAAGGAGTATGTTAAAAATCAAAAGAATTCAAAAAATATCCCATAGTATAATTCGAAAGAAGACAAAAGTTACAGACGCTCTGAAACAATGCAAAAAGCTTAAATGGCGTTGGGCTGGACACATAGCCAGAATGACAGATAACAGATGGACCGCCATGATAACATCCTGGAAGGGTCCATCAGGCACCAGAAAGAGAGGTAGACCAGCGACCCGGTGGACTGACGATATCATACAAGTAGCCGGCAAACAGTGGATGGAGACAGCGAAGAACAGGGACACTTGGAAATCTCTAGAGGAGGCCTTCACCTTCGAGAAGCGAGGGGTTCTTACATAAATAGATAAACATGTATCTATCAATATTATTTAAGGAACAAGTTTAAGCATAATACTAGCAGATAATTAGAAATAAGTTTATTTTTGTATTTTTTAGTAAGAAATATAAGGCTTTTTTATTTTTTATTTTATTTTATTTTATTTATTTTTATTTATTTTATTATGTATGTATTTAGAAATATATAAGTATGTTTATCAGTTGTCTAGTACCCATAACACAAGCTCTGCTTAGCTTGGGACTAGATGGCGTTGTGTGATAGTTGTGGAATATTATATTATTATTATTAAGTGCGCCCAATGTCAACGTCAACCGACCACTGACAACTGACATTTGACATATCACAACTGACAGCTGTCAAACCTGACCTGCCACGCTCTGTATCGACCTCACCCAAGCTCACTGCTTGACGTTTCCGACAAATGATGATAGATGGCGTTATTTTAAATCGTCAACTCTAAATATTGTGCCTCGGTGTTGAATCTGCGACATATATAAAAACACGTTAAGAGACAAAATCACCATTTTTGCTGCTTTCATTTCCTCACTAGCGAGTAAATTGACATTGGAGAACAGAGTGCTGCGTATTTGCTGAATTCGGTTACAAAAGTCTCGATAAGTTTCATTTGATTTAATTTTTAAATTTTCTTGCGTGGCTATTGAGCTACAAAATTTCTGATCTGGGTCGCCAAATGTTGAATAAAAAGAGATTTTAGTTGGTCCCATGTACTTATATCCTCTCTTTCACTTAATAGAGCCGCTGCTCTACCACACAATCTACTAGTGATAGCATGGAAATTATATGTTGTCTGAGCAGTATTATTAGGGCCATTAAAGTTGCCTAAAATACACACATCAAAAGTGTCTAGGGATCAACATATATTTTTGCAATAACTTTTCTCCTGATTGATATTAATTAAAATTTTCTTTAAGGATTCATCAAATAAAGTGTTTTCGTTTGTCACAGTAACGATAAACCAAGTCACCTTTGCATTAATAAAGAAATTTGCCATTTTCCTAATATAGGGATTTTTGACATTTGAACCACTAACATTAAAGTTCGAAAAAAAGACTGAAATAACACATTTTTCTGATTAAAACCAACGTTATTATGGAGCGGCGACGTCATTTAAGCAGGGAAGAAATGCTCAGAGCCGTGGGAATGATAGAAGCTGGTTCCCGGCAACGTACTGTGGCTTTAGCTCTGAATACAAGTCAGAGTGTTATCAGTCGACTTTGGACACGTTACCGAAGCACTGGTACCGTGGCTGAGCGCCATGGAGGACGGTATCGCTGCACCACACGGAGACAAGACCGATACATTCAAATCTTAACTCGAAGAGCTCCAACAATAACCGCCATGATGTTAGCCGTGAGGCTTCATCACTCTTCAGGGAACTTAATTAGCGACCAAACAGTCAGAAACCGCTTGCATGAAGTGAACCTTCATTCCCGAAGACCGCTACGGGTACCACCTATAGCAATGCACAATCGTAGGATTCGATATCAATGGGCTCTTGAACACAGAAATTGGGCAGAAGAACAATGGCGTTTCGTGTGCTTTTCTGATGAGTCTCGTTTTGGTATGAGACCGGATACAAGACGTATACGACACTGGAGAACCCCTGGACGCCAACAGCGATTAAAATCCTGCCAGGAAGTCCATCCTTATAGTGGTGGAACCATCATGGTATGGGCGGGTATTTGGATCGGCGGAAGAACTGAGTTGATTTGGATCAGAGGCAACCTCAACGCTCAAATTTATGCTGAGACGATTGTATCAGACGTCATCGTTCCTCTACAAGTGCAAATCGGTCCCTTATTTCAGTTAATGCATGATAATGCACGACCGCACACGCGCAAGAGTTGTAAGACAGACTCTCGCCGCAGCTAACATCAATGTCCTGCCCTGGCCTGCTCAGTCGCCAGACTTGAACCCGATTGAGCATGCATGGGATATGCTACAGAGAAGAGCTCTGCCGAATATGGAGGGTATCCAGTCGCAAGAAGACCTTTTTTTGTTGTTGCAACGAACATGGGCGGCCATTCCACAGCGTGATTTGGATGAACTCATTTTGAGTATGCCAAACCGATGTTCTTGTGTTGTTAGTGTTCTCGGTAGAAACACGGATTATTAATTGTTTAAGTTACCCAATAAAATTTTAAAGAAAACTGTTATTTCAGTCTTTTTTTCGAACTTTAATGTTAGTGGTTCAAATGTCAAAAATCCCTTTATTAGGAAAATGGCAAATTTCTTTATTAATGCAAAGGTGACTTGGTTTATCGTTACTGTGACAAACGAAAACGCTTTATTTGATGAATCCTTAAAGAAAATTTTAATTAATATCAATCAGGAGAAAAATTATTGCAAAAATATATGTTGATCCCTAGACACTTTTGATGTGTGTATATTCACTTTTCTTTATAAACAAATTTAATGTACATTTGTCACCATCAAACTTAGGAATTAAAAAAACATCTTTAGGGATCATTTGAACAGATACTCCGACTTCGTCCGGCATTTTAATCTACAATTTAATCTAATTATTTTACTTACTTAAACTATCAAATTTCACTTAAAAATAGGCCTGCCAATTTTGTGCAGAAGTCAAATAACTTTCAACGATTTTAGTTTATAAGTTACGCAATAAGTCCCACAGGAGCAACACAGGAAATAACAAGGACGAGACAGGATAGTAAAAAGGTCTAATTACAGTCTGCTCGATCCCATGCCTCCCCGTAGAGCTGCTCTTGCCGTGGACAGGAACCTTCGGCGCCAGGCGTAGAATAGTAGATTGTATCATAAGGGAGCAAAATAATATTTTTACGGCGAGGGCGCTTTTTTGAATCCAGAGCGAAGTGAGGGATTCTAGAGTAGAATCCCGAACGTAGTGAGGGATTCTTTAGTAGAATCCTAAACGTAGCGAGGGATTCAAAGTACGTCGCCCGAGTCCAAAATATATTTTGCACCCGAGTGATACACTCAACTTTTCATCACCCTCTATGAGAAAATAAAAGGCGCCTCATATTTTATTGTAATACCTATTATTATTTAATAAAAATAGAGTGACGACACGTTTAAATCCATCAGACATATTAATTACGAATATGTGTCCAGTTTTACGTCCTTATTATGACAACACGTTACTAAACAACCTTCTACTCCATATTAAGAAATTGTCGTATAATATGCCTTTAAATATTTCTCCCGGTGTATGACGTTATTAGCTTCTATTTTTATTGTTTCAGGAGTTAATGCACTATCACTTTCAGAACTCGACGTAGAGCTCATTTTTTTTGCACAAAATACAATAAAGTCCGTACCGATTATTAGAACAGGGAAGTAAATCGCGAGCTTTTGTTTTTTTTTAAATTTAGTTACCGCGTCTCCTCGCACCGTACAGCCAACACAATACAATTTGCGTTCGAATTCAATGAACGATTCATGTTCTAAATTCAAATCTCATTACTGCCCGCTAAAAAGTCTAATGGAGAAAAGAGCTACTTTGCTCGCACTTATAGAGGAACAAAACGACACTTTTCGAATTGAAGGGATGAAAAACTTATTTATTTGGTTCGAGGATACCCGAAGCCGCGCGCGAGACCGATTTTTGTGTACTCGAACACAGCGTTGACAGCGGATATCCTACCGGCTGCGCCAGTTAACTCCCGGAGGCACTGCCGAAGGTTTTTAAAAAGAAACGACAGGAGTCTGGTCGCGAAGACGTTTAATTCCAGACTAACTGGTTTTAAAATTAATTCTAATACAATGACACAATACAACAATGTCTTATCCTAAAATAATATCTATATTAATATTATAAAGCTGAAGAGTTTGTTTGTTTGTTTGTTTGAACGCGGTAAACTCAGAACCTGCTGGTTGGAATTGAAAAATTATTTTTGTGTTAATTAGTCCATTTATCAAGGAAGGCTATAGGCTATATAACATCACGCTACGGCTAATAGGAGCGGAGCATAAATGAAAAATGTTACAAAAACGGGAAAAGGTATTTCCTTTTTGAGAGCTTCCGCTGCGTGCGCTGCGAAAACGGTTTAAGTTACGCTAATATCATGTATAAAGGAATTGTTCCTCTTTAAAAGTTCTAAAAAAAAGTCCGCGACAGCATTTATCTATCTTTTAAGATTGACTCACTGTAACCTTTTTTTACAGTTAAACTGTTAGGTTAAAAAGAATTATTTTTTGCGAAGCTTATTTAACCCATATGGTATTAATCTATATCTAAATAAATGTGTTTGTTAGAACGGAAATTTAATATAGAATATTTGTGCCCTTTATTCTATACAGTTTAAACAAATATGTGTCCATGTTTTATTTTGAAGTTGATTCTGATTCCACTTCATTTTTGTTACCATACACATGATTACGGTAGAATTTATCTAAAATGATATATATAAACTTGGCGTTACTTGTGATGTAGCCACTTCTGGTTTTAAATTTGTTATCATTTTGAGAATTGATAAGATTTCGGGCAATCGTTTCTGCCGCTAACTTGCAAAGAAACTTCTTGAATAAAATAGAGGCCTATTTTATTAACATCTAATAAATCTCTTTCTGTAAGAGTTTTGGCTATTTCTTCAGAATCATAGCCAAGATTTACAGACGATGTATGCATCAAACACGATTGAAAATTAAATTCTGCCAATTCATTATCGTGCACTTTCTGTAACTGAGAAGGTACTACTAGATTCTGTAGTTTCTTTTATATAACAAAAACAAATCTTCCAACAATTGTGTTGGTTCAGCGTGCTCACTTTGAGAGAGCTTGTTAATTTCTCTCTCATCTCATCATTTCGTCACATCTCTCAAAAAAATTGCATATGCTTTAAATGCAGGTCGTCTCATAATATCATATAACTGTTCTGCCATATAGGATTTGTCTTTCATTTTCGCCATAGAAAAAATCAATTGCAATTCATCCCACTGTTTCAAAATGGTGTCAATACCTGCATAACGCGCAAGCCAACGAGTGCCGCTTAGTCCTTGTATTTTACTGGCATTTCTATTTCCGTCATTCATTATTATAATAAATATTAATAATTCTTTATTCAAAAACACAGAAGGTAAATACAATAAAATTCTAAAAATAAAAATGTAAGTCTAATAATGTTAGATGCCTGTACTAGGATAATCCTGTATCACATGCTGAAGGACTTTAACAATAATAATATGCTAGGTATATGTAGACCAGTAGTTTTATTTTTTAATCTTTAGAGCCAATTACACCATACCTACTCTATTAAATAATTAACGAATTGTTAGTTTACTTAACGAGCTGTTAAAGTAATCGAGTGTTCCACCACGTGTTTACGACTGTTAAGTTCTCTTAACAAGGCATCAAATCTAATTACTGCTTTAGAGCCTCTAAAGCATGGTCATAGTAGGACTATTGTTATAATAGTCCTACTATGGCGTTTCAATGTCACTACAGTGGCAAGTCAATGACCATAAATTATAATTTGTAGAATACCAAATGCCAATGAGTAGTCTATTGAGACACTACCGACACACTATCGACACACTATTGATAAGTTAACTATTTTACAGAATTGGGCCCCTGTTCATCTACCATTTCTATTACGGTATCCATGATCTTCTTGGTCACAGAAATATCCGAGTCATATCGAGTTTTTAATCCATCTAATATCGGACCAAGTAAGTCTTCAACTTGTCCTTGGAGTGGTCCCGGTGGTGGAATATAGGTCCTAACCTCCTACTGCAAAGAAAAACAATATCACTGCTATAACTTGGAGGTTTAGGTAGACCAATCATTTCTGTAACAAAAAATTAAATAGATCGGATTAACTTACCTAGTGACATCCGATCCTCAATTATGTGAAGTAATCTCGTCCTCATTTAGTACTTATGTAGTCTGTACTCTGCACTACTCGCTGTATCACAATTTTTAAAGATGAACACTTTCATCAAAAAATGGTTCGTCGTACGTGTGCTCTCTGGATACCTGTCATGTTCATTAGTTCAAAGTATTAAACATACACACATAGCTATACAATTTTATACACAACTTCCGAACGGGGTAGAGATGAGAATCTGGGAAGGGTTGGGATACAATGAGGACGAGATTACTTCACATAATTGAGGATCGGATGTCACTAGGTAAGTTAATCCGATCTATTTAATTATGTTCGTAATCTCGTCCTCATTTAGTACTTATGTAGATGTTTAAAGAAGAAAGTTGTGTTTCTAATCAACATGTTTATTAGACAAACAGAAAGTAATCTAAGTCCTCTCATCATTATAGAGTAATCAGTCTCAATGGTTACTTATTACAGCTTAACTTAGCTTATTAATCTAGCCACTTAACTATAGAACTTAACTTATTAAAGTATCTTATAAAGAAATGTGTTATAAAAACGAGCAAATGTAGAAAATCTTTGTGTCCAGCCTGTAGCTTTCCTTATTACTTCAATATTTATGCCTCCTTCAAAAGTGGAGGCATGTCTTGTGCTGTAAGCCGTGAACTTGGCTGTATCTAAGCCACTATCATTCAAAACTTGCTTTATCCATCTACATATAGATGCAGTAGAAGCAGCATGGTAAGGTTTCCTAAGTGTTATAATCAAAGTATTACAGTTTTGTCTTATAATTTTGGTACTATCTAAATAACAAAGTAAAGTTTTTGCTGGACAGCTGCTCATTTTATCTTTGAAAAATGGTAATATTAAATTAGGTTGAAGTTTGTTTGGTCCAGAAGTTTTAATAATTTCTGGAATTTTAATATCAATATTTTCTTCATTAACATTAATATTGTCTATGTTAATAAGAGATAAAGTTTGGATTCTATGCACAGTTACAAGTGCTAGCAATGTTACTAATTTTTTAGTAAGTAATTCCAAACTAAGGTTTTGATTAGGAAATAAATTTGAAAGGTATCTTAATACGATATTAGGATCCCATGCTGTCGTATTTAGGTTTCTTGGGCCTTAGTTTGTAAATACCTCCAAAAAACCTTGTCACTCTCTCATCTGTTCCCAAGTGACAGCCTAAGACTAAAGAAATTGCTGACCTTATGGTGTTCAGTGAGCTATATGATAGTACTTGCTCAAACTTAGATGTTAGGAAAGAAATTATCATGGCTACTGAGTCCGACTAGGGATCCACATCTTGATTCCTGCAGAACATTATCTACTGATTCAGTGCCGATTCATACTGTTTTCTGGTTTTAATTGATAAGGAAGCTAACATTATGTCCATTGAGGAAGGAGGTATTCCTTTCCTTAGGAAGGCGCACCTGATAATGTGGCGGCAATCAGTCTGAGGCTCTTATATAAAGGATGTGGTTCCCTGGAAGGAGACAGTAGTAAGATATTACGGGGTTCAAATACAATTCTCTCTGATATAACCATGGAGCTGAGCATTGGATACCATGGTTGTGCAGGCCAACATGGAACTACAAAAATGCCTGTTGCCTTCTCAATAATTATTATTATTATTTATTATTTAACAATTTATGTACACACTAAATACAGAAAAGAAGAAAGGAACAGAAAATAGTACAAAGGTAATGCTTATTTCTAAAGAAATCTCTTCCAGCATACCTGCGAAAGGAGAATCTAAAAAAGAGATGTAGACATAGTGTGTAAAAGAAGAAGAGAAAATGGAATACGTAAAACATCAGAACTAATTAAAAATAATATACCATATAAGAATAAACTAACGTACTTCTAAATACAAAGACAAAACATATAACAATACTATAAATACAATAAAACAATTAATATAATAAAATAATTAATAGTTATGCAACTATGACGAAATGGAAAGATAATGTTCTTTTACTCTTCCTTTGAAGATTGCAACAGTTTGGCAGTCCCTAATGTCAGGCGGAAGTGAATTCCACAGCCGCACGGCGTGTACAGTGAAGGAATAACACCCATATTCATAATCAAAACCTCATGATTTCCTCGACTCGACTCAACCTCAGTGAGGTGTTTTCACATTCATAGTTACAATTTGACTCCTCACCTCAAACAGTTTCCTCACTCGAGGTGAGTTCGAGTTGAGGAAACAACTGTCAAAATATAAGGTACGTCGCGATCTACCTTGAAGCTCCCTCAAGGGACTTTTAACCAAAACACGCGTATTTTTGTCCGATTTTCATGATGTCTTTTGAAGAGTTTATTGAATATTTATATGAAAATCCTTACAATTACATATCGCGACGCTATAATTATAAGAGATACAGAAAATCATTGGAGTTGAAAGCTATAATGAGGGAATTTTGATTATTAAGGGTTAGGGTTTCTTGGTTGAAGAATTCATCCTACTAATATTATTAACGTGAAAGTTTGTAAGTATGTATGGATGGATGGATGTTTGTTACCTACTCTTTTACCCAAAAAGTACTGAACGGGTTTGGATAAAATTTGGTACACAGATAGTTTATAACCTGGATTAACACATGGGATAGTTTTATCCCGATTTTATCTTCCCGTGGGATAATTTTCGAGCTGTACCGGGCGAAGCCGCTGGAAACTGCTAGTAGTTAATATTTGTATGTTTTTCTAAAAAAAGCCGACTTCAAAAAAACAAAAAAGTTATAAAAATATTACAGAAGAAAAATTATTTCTGAAAATGACATGGACATTTGTTTGTATGATTTTATTTTTTACTTTTTTGAAATCGGTTTTTTTTGCAAAAAAGTTTTTTATTTTTACTTGTTCTTAATATTCTATACAAATATTTACTATACATTTAACATACAACCAAGAAACCTAATCAAACCTTTAAGCCATCCACATCTCAAGTATCACCATATTTTTTGCCCAGGACATAGGTTCAAGTGGATAAATTATTAGGGTTTGCTTATTAACGTTCTACTTTCATTTGAGAAGTGTTTACTTACACTTCAAGTTGAAAACCACAGATAACGCGCTCACAAACTACTCTCAAAATAAGCTTAGCCAATATAACAAACGGAATATTCCTCCAATAATGACGTATTCGTGACGTATCGCCTCGACTCACCTCCACTCGACACTCATTCGAGGGACCTCATAATTTCCTCAATCTGACTACTCTGAATACCGATTTTGAGGATCTTTCGAGGCACTCCTTGAGGTCTCCTCGAATGAGTGGTGAGTCGAGTAGCTTTCGAGGTTACAATTATGAATATGGGTGTAAGAGTAGAAGTCGGTAGAGTGTGGAGGGGATTTAAGGAGGTTCCTAAGATGCGACCTGCAAGGCGCATCAGAAGGGCGGGAGTAGGAAAAACGTTCACGCAAATACGATGGCGTTTTAGGGTTGTGAAGGATATTAAATAGCAAACATAATATCCGAGAGTTCCTGCGAAGTCGAATTGGGAGCCACTTGAGTATTTTGCGAAAGTTAGAAACATGATCATACTTTTTAAGGTTAAAGACAAAACGAATACAAATATTTTGCAAGTGCTCAAGTTTATTTAAAAGCTCCTCGGTGGCATCCAAATAACAGGCATCGGCGTAGTCTATGATGGGTTGAATGAGAGTTTGCGCAAGGGAGATTTTGGTGTTCAAGGGAAGGAAGCTCTGGAGGCATTTCAATGAGTGGAACGTGTAGTGCACTTTGCGACTAACTTCAGCAACATGGGCAGTCCAAGATAAGTAGGAATCCATTGTCACCCCCAAGTTTTTAGCCTTAAATGCGTAATCAATCTGAACTCCATTCAGCCTGAGTGGAGACAGCGACGCAACATCGAGCCTATTCCGCATATACCTGCCACAGATGATCAAGGCCTGAGATTTCCTAGGATTGATTTGCAGTCCAAAGGACCGCGACCACTCGCTAATCACATCCAGATCCTTGTTCATGACTGACACGGCGGCTTCCGCATCCTCCCTTAAGAAATGATGGTAAAGCTGCAAGTCGTCGGCATAGAGATGGAAGAAGGAAGAGATGACTCTGGTGACAGAGTTAATGAAAATAGAGAAAATAAGAGGAGAGAGAACCCCACCCTGAGGCACACCCGCGCTAAGAGGACACCAATCAGAGGAAGACTCATTAAGACGAACACGCTGTGAGCGGCCATTGAGATAGGAGTCAAACCAACCAATAGAGGAAGAGGAGAAATTGAGAGATTTAAGGATACCCAGGAGGATGTCGAAATCAACAGAGTTAAAAGCGCTGCTAAAGTCTAGAAGTACAAGTAAGGTAAGAGATTTGTGGTCCATAGCCCAGCGAATATCGTCAGTCACCTTTAAAAGAGCCGTTACAGTACTATGGCCAGGACGAAAACCAGATTGAAAAGGACTAAGAAGGTCATTCTTAGCAAGGAAGGCTGTAAGTTGCTGATGGACAATGTGCTCAAGAACTTTAGAGAGATAAGGGAGGATGGAAATGGGTCTAAAATCGGATGGTGCAACCGGATTCGAGATTTTAGGTAACGGGATGATATGGGCTTGTTTCCAGGCGTCAGGAAAAGTACAAGAATACAGGGAGTAATTAAAAATGTGAGTCAAAACGGGAAGTAAAGTGGGAAGGATAGGAGAAATCATTCTTGAGCAAAGGTTGTCATTACCAACAGCAGAGGAGGAGATAGCAGAAATAGATTTTTTGACCTCACTCTCACTCACAGGACTTAATTCAAAGGAAGTACATTGCGGCAAAGGCAAACAGGAAAGTTTATTTAAAGTAACAGACTTGACGTGCGGATCCAACGTAACAGGGGGGAGTGAGAAATGTTTGTTAAGAGCACACACGTCAGTGTCGCCACCAGAAACAACTGGAGACTTGCCAATGCCGACAGATTTTAAAAACCTCCAAACTTCAGAAGAGTTGCGGTTGTCGAGCGATTTGTGGAAGTAGCGTTTCTTAGCATCCCTACACATACGACTGCAGCGATTACGCAACATTTTGTACGCAGATTGATTGCGTTCGGAAGGAGAGCGTTTTAACCTTCTCTTGGCTTTATCTCTACTTGCCATCGCATCCTTAAGGGTAAACAAGCCAACGGCACGAACTAGTTGGTGGGCGGGGCTAAAATGCATGCTATTTCATCCGACATCACGAGCGAAATGCATAGAGCGAAAGAGACACAACTAAAACGGGCGCGCGAAATTTTCTATGCAGACCTTTGGTATATTTGGTTTCATGAAAAATCTATTGAATGTATCTGTTCAAAATCAAATTATTTAAATTTTTTAATAACTAATCTATGTCCGTATGGTTTCACTTTTTTCTTTTTCATACTATATACGTTACTTATTTACGCCCAAAGATGAGTTAAAAACAGTGCTAAAATATGAAAGTTTTGACGTTCATAACTTCCAAATCAATATTTTTTTTCCAATTCTGCTTCCATACAGACCTAGATAATGATAAGACCAGTAGATACAATTTTTAATTTTGAACCTACACCGTCAAACAGAGGAGTAATCACCTTCATAAGTTTGTATGGAAAAATGACTGGCTTGTTCAACCTTAATGGCAGGAGTAAGCCAGGGAGCTGGAACATATTTCACCTTCACTCGACGCGTAGGGGCATGACAATCGTATAAACTAAGTATTTTGCTGTTTAAAATACGAACCATTTCGTTGATACACGAACTCTCCATGATGTCCGTCCAGTCGATGCTACCGGCATCATGCAATAATGCCTCCAGGTCTATGCCCTTGTAGTTCCGGAGGAGAATAGATTGCGGCTTGCGCTTAGGAGGACGTAACTTATATGACAAGAAGACGAGATCATGGTAAGAGAAACAAGCAGTAAGCTGTCCGTGGATAGAAACATTATTAGAATTAGATACAATTATGGAAATGATGAGTGGCAGAAAGAAATACTGAGATTAAAAGAAGATAGGATGGATTGTAGTTTGTTAGAACGAATATCATTTTTAGGTATTATTACATACAAGTATTAAAATCTCCCATCAAGACTACGTGGTCATAAGTTGGACAGAAATCATTTAAAAGCGAATCTAAAGAGTCAAAGTAGTCGATGCTGAGGTTAGGACTATACAAAACCCCCAGAAGCATTTTAACGCGATGTAGTGTAATTTCCAGAAATAGATGCTCCGCTGACCCCGAGTATGGAGATGGTGATGTGCTAACAACCTTATAAGGGATATCCGCACGCAAGTAGATGGCTACACCACCGCCACCCTTTCCAGTTCTATCATTACGAATAAGAACAAAACCTGGTAGGGCATAATGTACTGATAAAAGAGAGGGTTTAAGGAAGGACTCTGAGATCAGCAAAGCATCTATATGTGCACTGTTGAAGGAAGCCAGAAGATCAGAGTAATGGCCAGGAACACTCTGGGCATTAATGTGGGCTATGTTGAGGTTGTTTGGGAGGTGGGTAAGCTAAGAGGAAATCTGATCACTAAGAGTTAGAGGGGAGGAAGAACCGCTTGCCGCACTGAGAAAACTGCTGGAAGAGGAAGAACAGGAGAAAAAATCATCATCAAGGTCGACATTGATCATAGTTTGCATGAACAATATAAAAATACTAATAAAATATTTATAGGTACCTATGGATGGTATTAAAATTACTAAACTAAATTATTAAAGTAAACTTAACTATTACTGTTTTACTTAAAACAACAATAGCCAAATACACATAATTAATAAAATCACCTAGTCGCTGTAATCGGTATAGATATTAACAACAGTTGACCTAACCAGTGCGTAAAAATGTGAAGGAAATCAAAGAATAAGTGGTAACAGAAACATTAAGAAAAAAAGAAAATACCAACTAGAATATCAGCCACAACATTTACAAGCAGACATCAGTTTAAAAAAAAGTAGTATTGTAACGGTACGTCATATTAGGGACTTAATAAGTTCCATGCAAAAAATAAAAAAATGTAAACAGACAATAAAAAGAAAGGACTTAATTGGTTCCATGCAAAAACAAAACTGACAATGATACTTTGACAGACGTCACCGACGTCACGTCATTACAATTCAACGAAAACAAACATCTACCGGCTAGCAATAATAAAGTGAGGAAAAAGTAGTGATAAAAACGAATTGTAAAAAAACTATGGGTAGATCAACAAAAATTTAAACATGTACCGACAATACCCGGTGAAGGCGCACCGAACAAAGAAAAACATGGTAGCAAATTTAGCGACGAGCCTTCCTCACAAGCTTCCCTTTGGGGGTTGCGGTTACAGGCGATGTAGAAGCTGCAGCCGGAGAGGTAGAAGCAGCAGGCACGAGGTCACTGGGAGTGGCAGCACGGGTGACAGCGGGATAAAGCGCGATTAATAATAATTATTTATTTAAAAAAAAATTGACTGTGTGGCTACAAAATAATTGTTTCTATAGTATTAAGGAATTTATGGAATTTAAAAAATAATGTTATTGATGAATTACGAATGAATAATTGATTTTATAATAATTAAATAATGATATTAATGGCATGTTAATTTGATAATAATGACATAAAAGTAAATAATTTGCACGCTTGCTTGCAGGCAGAATACAGTGACTTCTTAGGATATAAGATCTTTCCTTGTAACTTTTATGTATTTTTCTGCAAATAAACATTTTTGATTTGATTTGATTTGATTTGATTTAAAGTTTCAAGCTCACCCATAGTTGATATGGTCCGGCGTGATTTGTCAGGCATCAAGACAATAATCTTTCCCTCTGCAAACCAGCAGTTATTGATATTAAAGTGCTTGCGGGCAGCCATAAATACCTGGTGTCGTGTTTTGGTCAGGAACTCAGAAATGGTGATGCCGCTGCCCTTGAGAGTAGTTTTACCGTCCCAAACTAACCGACGATACTCCATGCCACTGAAACGCACCAACACCGGTCTAGTTTTACCCTGGGAGGCTCCCAGCCTGTGGCAAACTTCTAGATAATCCAATTTAAAGTCATCTATCTTCAGCTGCTTGGAGATGATATGGAGAATCAAGTCACTCAATTTTTCATTGGGTTTCTCTGGAATACCATGAAACAGCAAGATCTTCCGTCGCATCGCAGTCTCGTGCTTGTCCAGACTCACAGAAAGGAGTTCTATCTGTGTCTTGAAGTGAAGAAATGTTTGACAGACAAAGGACTTGAACTCGGTGAAATCCAGTGAAAGTGTAGCAAGATCTGAGTGCGTAGGGATAGTTCCAGCTGTAGCTCTCTGCAGCTTATCTTCGTACTCACTCATGCGAGAGCTAAACAGCTTCTCCATTTGCTCCATACTGTGCACTAGATGGTTGTCCATGTTGAGTTGTCAGTTTGCAGTGTTGTGGTTTGTGTAGAGAGAAAGTGATAGGATAGTTCAGAGCGAAGGTGGGTTTATCAATTATTTAGCACATTAATATAGAAGTAAATAACAGTTAACTATTTTTAAATAAATATTAAATACGGAAGCCACAAAAATACGTTTGTATGACAAGCCTACCCACATGAGAAAAAAAAAGAATTATTTTTTGTAGCAACTTACTTATAAGGTTAAATGGTGGAAATGCATAGAAAAATATTCCATTCCATTTAATGGTAAGAGCATACATGGAATATGCATTGGGGTCTGGTAGCCAAGATACACAATTCCTACACTTGTTGTTAATAATTATATCATATCACATAGAGCCATTTCCTCACACCACTGCCATAGCTTTCGTGCTAGACTATTTAAGTGCTGAAAGCGGGTGTCCCCCATTCTATTAACATAGGCTATAGCAGTGGTGTTGTCTATTCTAAGAAGAATTTCACAACAACCCTTTAAATGCTGCTAATAGTTCTAGGTAATTTATATGGAACCATTTTTCTTCAACTATCCAGTGACTATGAGTTGTGACACCATTACATACTAAGCCCCAACCTGTTCCTGAAGCATCTAAAATAGGTATATCCAAAGAAAATTTAAATTGTTTAATTTTGTAATGATTTATATGGATATGGGATAACCACCATTCCAAATCTGATCTGATTTTGTTTGATACAGAAAAGTATGCCTCATAGTTTTCATTATTATTTTTTAAGTTTATTGTTTTATGGTTTTCCATTACTTTAGTATAAAGCCAGCCATATTTTACCACCGGACATGCAGCTACAAGAGGGTACCTAAGAGATGAGAGATTTCAATTATTTTGCATCTCTGTTTAGACTTGACTCTTCTTAAGTTTTTACATATAGATCAAATATTTTTCTGTGGAAGTGTTATAGACAACTGAACAGAATTTAGTATAATCCCTAGGTACTGACAGTTTTGTTTAGGTTGGAGGCAACTTTTGTCTATGTAAATTATAAATCCCAGACTTTCTAATAAATGTCTTAGTATTAAACACATTTTGTAAACATTTTTCAAATGAATCTGCAAGACAGAGAACGTCATCGAGATAGATAACAGACAATAAACCTAATGACCTCAGGTGACACATTACTGGTTTCATGATTTTAGTGAAAACATAATATGGTGCTGTACTGAGTCCAAAGGGAAGGCATATAAATTCATACAATTTGTCTTGGAATAGGAAACGCAAATATTTCCTATCAGATTCTTTTATTGATATTAAATAATATGCATTATTAAGGTCAATTGGACCGCGTTATGTAAGAAGCGATTAAGCGCCACTTATCACAAACTGAGAAAATGGGCTTCAAAGATTTCAAAGTTAAAATGGTCGCTGTGCATTCATTTATTATGTTTAGAGTGTAATTTCTTTTTAGTCTGAAGATATAATATGTATATTTTCAGATTAGTTAAAAATATATAAGGCTATTCAACAAACTTATGCAGTTATAGCCATTTTTCCGCTTAATTTGTTAATGTGTTAAACCCATTATCAGACCATTTTATTTCGCAATAACGTACTATACGAAATTATTGTCGTTTGATACTTTATTGAGATTCGTTTCGGGTGAAATAAATTAGGCAATAAGATTATATCCAGTAATTTTAATAAAATAATTAATAAAATTCAAACAAATTTTAATGTTTGTAACATTTCTACATCCTAAATAATTAAATTGCACGAAAATTTATACAGTTATGTATTTAAAAGTATGTTTCTCTTTTCTTTTATTCATTACACTGCACCATATTATTATTTTTATTCTCCGTCTTCTACTTCAAAATCCATAGATCCATCAAAACCTTCAACATCATCTTCTAAATCAGTAGAACCAGTTAAATTTTCATAATATTTTCTGGCATCAGATGGAACGAGGTGAAGAAGGGATTTTAAATCATCCAGTTTTAGTTGAGATATAGGTTTTCCTTGTGGCCAAAGTTGTTCATAGTGCGTTGACAATTTCAATGGGTTATCTATTGCCCCTCTTCTTGGTCTTTTATTGAGATCTACTTCATGGAGTTGACCACCATGACTGGTTGAAAGAAATATCCGACCAGGTTTATTCTTAAAAATGTTTATTTCTTTAGTTTTCAACCAGCTTATAGCATTTCCTTCTACATCTTTTTTTCTATTTACTATCGTCTTCAGCATTTTAGAAACTCCGACAAAGTCTATTTTTTCCATTTTAGTAGCTATCAACTTGTTTCTCTTACGACAACTGGTCATCACATCAATGTAGTCCTGTGGAGTATATAGCCGTGTATGGGTTTTTAAGGCTGATTCTATATCACTAAACTCGCTATCATTTTCTAAGAAGCTATGCCCAGGAACCATAAATCGTAGGGTGATTTTCTCCAGGTTGTCTTTTTCTTCTAGTATTGCAAATAGTAGCAGAGTCAATTTAATATTCCTGTTCTGGCCACCACAGGAGTCTGACCACAAGATAAGTTCTTTGACTTTTGAGTCTAGATTTAAAAATAAATGTTTGCGTAAAGTGGAGCCTACTTCTTGTGCTCCCCTGCCTGCTACTCCTTCCACCCAGACGTAACAAAACCCTTTACTGGTTTTACCTGAATGCACACCGCAGTTGTATATCCACAGTTGGCGTTTGTAAAAAACGATGTTGGTTGGAATTCTTGGCAGTGGCAGTGTTTTTTCCATATCAAAAGTCAGAGTTTCAATATGATCACAAGTCTTAGCCAAAGTCATGTCTTGTTTTTTCATTGCACGTGCGTCTTCAGCTTCTTTATGGTGCTGCTCTCTTTCCTTCTCTAAATTTAATTTGGTTTCTTGCGAAGTAGTATCTCTGATTTTTACTGCTAATAGGTCGCACTTATTACACGTGTCTTTCTGTGGCTTTTTCCTTTGCAGATTAAATTTGGAATAAAATATTTTTTTATAAGATGCGAAAGAAACTGTTTTACTTGCTTCATCAGAGCTTGCTTCCGATAAATATAAGTCGTACATTTTCGGCAAAGTCATATCCGGTGGTAAAAACATCCTGTCTGTCTGCGCTCTACAGTAATGGGACTTATATTTTGGAAATTTATCAATGTGTTCTATAACACTTTGCTCAACATCTTGTGGCATCTTATGAGTCTTTCCTGATATCTTTCCTCTTTTGTCTTCAATTTTTTCTGAACCTGAGCATTTTTTTAAGTACCTATCAATCCTTGCAGATGATATTCTTAAAGTATCGATAAACATTTTGGCACAAACAATTATGTTTTTTAAAGAATAGACACGTGTGTTATTTCTTTTGTTGGAATTTAAGTTTCTCTTCCTTTTTATTGAAGTTACTTTTACGTTTGAAGATACATACAAGCATTTTCCTTCAAAACTTAACTCCCAAAATTTTGAAAACTCCTCTTGTCGCTCTTTCACTGATATTTTTTCGTGACAACCATCATTACAGCGAACATCAACAAACTTTCGCTCATTTACTACTTCTCCCTTTTGATTGGTGTATGGTTTGTTGGTTTCACACAACCTTTTACGAATTTCACGTGTTTGATCAGCATATTTCCTTTTTCTACCCTTCTTTGGTCGTCCAGTTCTATTTTCATTTGTTGTTTGTTCAGATATAGTATGGTTCTGTAGATCGCCTTCACCATGATTGCCAGATGATATTATTTCTGATATACTTTGTGAATTGTCTACGGCTATAATACTAACATCTTGAGATGTAGTCATATTATTGCCTAGTATACTGGGGCTATTGTCACACAGATTGGCTGTTGGTATCGGCAAATCGATGTTTGCAAGATCTATATTTTCTTGTGGTTCTTGTTGTAAGTTATGGTTTGAATTTGCTATAGTATTAAATTCTATGGACTCTAAATACTTGGAGCCAAACTCATAATTTTCCATCTGAATTAAATTATGGTAAGCATCATCTACTTCGGTACAGACACTTATATTATTTACGTCATTTTCTGTTGTTGTATGAACAAGATTTAGGGAATTAGATATATCTAATAATACTCTGTGTTCATTAGCTTCCAATAACTCATCTTCAGGTAAAACATTGTAATGGGTAGCCTCAGATACTTGGATTATCTAAAAAATAAAACAAGCAATGCTCATATTGAATGATTTATCGAATGCACGTTAAATGCAATAATTAATCAGATTACACTATACAATAGCAAATATTAATAATTTCAACGAGTAAAAAAGCAAAAGGCAAGGCAAATATCGAATACAAAAAGTAATCCCCAAGTATTGCTAAGTTTGTACTTAAATACCTACACATGGAACACAAAACCTCATAATAATATTTTTTTTAAACGATAAACGCTCTCCACATGCTGGGCAAAACATCACATACATATACTAACACCAACCACCCACAAAGACTAACATGCAAGATTTGAAAACATTTGACAGATAAGTACCTCATCATGCAGCTGGGTGTATTTGTTCCGTGCCCGGGTTATATCCTCTATCTGAGCAGTGTCCTTAAAACAATACAAATATTATATAATAATATTATGATTTAGTTATGTATTCGGCTTAAATACAGTTCAAGCTTCCACTTGGATGTGTAACATCCCACACACCGTATAACTACCTATGTTTACGAATAAAAAAATCTTATTCTTATTCTTGGATTTCATAAAGGATTCAAAAAGCACAAAAACACACGTCAAAAAGCTCGCGGAATTCTCTCATTTTATATACTTACCTATAATATTAATAGGTATGTAGATAAATAAATGAATAGCTATTTATTTTATTTAAACTTCATGCACAAGAGTGGTAGGTAGGTACATAGGCGGACTGCCACAAGGCATTGTCTACCAGTCAACCTTAGGGTCAAATAGGACAGGTAGGGTAGGTTTATCTATAGGATCGGTATAGATAAATAGGTAGGTAAATATAGCCGGCTGGAATTACTGGACAACATAATCTAATGAAGGTAAGAAACGAGGAGGTGGTTAATAAGTAAGCGAAAGGTACAGTAGTGAATTACTTTTCATTGCATCACTGCTTGTTAATGAAGCAATGAGACGGTAACCACGAGTATTCTTATTAAATCCATCCATTGTTAACGTTGTTTTTCATTAAGTTCACTTAAAATAACAACTAGATACCTAGGTAAACAAAACAAACATCCTTCCGTAATTGCGTTAGGATGTGCAATGAGACCACCCGCCGCCGCCCAATACGTCCCGTACCCAAAAACCCGCGAAAAAAGGAATTCATTAACGAATGAAACGCCACAAGCTGGTACTTCATTCTCGAACGAATAAAAGATCGCGCGTTTAGTGATACGCATTAACGAATTAGATACCATTTTCGGCAGTTAATTCGATACTGCGGTTTAAAAACAGCACGTGTATGTATTTAATTCGTTATTACTATTTTAAAACTGTTTGTAACCGTTATTTTGCCGCATAATTCTTTAATGCAAAACGAATCTGTGTACAAATTCTAACAAATTTCGAAATGTCGCTTGATACGACCCCTTATTATAAGGACATAAGCGTGATTTTTGAACAAAAAAATAGCTGAATACATAATTTATAATGCCTATAGTCGATCTGCATTCATAACTTTTTTTTTTCGATTTCGTCGCTTAATTCGTTCTTACATAACGCAGTCCAATTGTGGCCATGAAGCATCTCGGGGTCATTAGCATAGTTTTGTAGCTGTTCTTAAGTCCTCTAATTTAAAATGAGTACTTAGAAGAGACAAATTGGTTAAACCTTTTCAGATTCAATATGAATATCCAGGAACCATCTGACTTAGGGTGTAAGAAAATACTGGACAAAAACTGGCCTTTTTTAGTACAATTTGTCAATTTCTATGGAAATAAGGTAAGTTTCCTTTTCTGTAAAGCTATTGTTCTGTGGCACTGTGGCTTGTACAGGATCCTTGGTTAAAGGTATGGAATAGCCTCTGACCCATTTGTGTATAGTGGGGTTAGTAGTGATACTATCCCAGTGGTTTGAGAAATATTTAAGACTGCCGGTTCGTACCTGATCTAGCCACCGAGGTGGCTCTGGACCTGGTGGCGTGAATGCTGAAATTTCTGTGGAGAGTGTCTCCCTCATGCTGGCAGCTTGTTGGCATAATAATATGTCTGGTATGCTTCGGTCTCAGCTTCTGCCCACTCGGACGTGGCACTTGTGGTCGTTGTGGACCCCGGTAGTTTAAATTATTTCTCTTAGGGACTTTTTGCTGAGCAGGTCTGTTTTTTAGCTATAACCCTGATTTCTTGACTGCTTTAACAGCATTGACCTTGTCTTGTAATTTGTCCCCAAACAGATACTTATGGGAGCACTTTCCATTAAATCTTTTAGGTCTTTGTTTAGCCCTGGTAATGTTAGAGATCTTCATGTGGCAGAATTTTCATGGTACAAGTCACATTGTAGACGAGCTGCATCACTTAAATTCTCAATGTACTGTTCATTTTCATGCGTGGCAATCATACTATTTAGTACCTTGCCAATCACAGTGATTGTTGCCGATAACACAATTTGGTTTCCTGTAATCCATTTTCATTCATTGCAGCTGCTACCTCTTCATTTAATAGTGGTGGAACTAATAGGCTACAGTTCTTTGGGGGATTATGTCTTAGTAATGTGCTAGCCTTAGTTTCCGCTTCGAGGCCGTTCTGAAGAATGGCCGTTCATCGTTTTGTTAGACATTCATGTAAATCAATTGAGTTATTGGCTGGTGGGGTGGCATCGCACACAATGGCCCAATCAAGAGGCTAAGTGCGGATAAAAGCCCATTAAAACTAAACTAAACTGGTGGGGTGTCCTTGGTAGGGTGCCTTGGTTCTTGACCCAAGAGCCCCTTGATGTGCACTGGTATTGCATTTTCCAACAGTACTATCTTAGGGGTAACCATTGGGAGGTGAGGTGCTTCTTCCAAGTCTGCCCCCCCCCCCCCTTACCTTTTGTTGGACGGCTATATTCGGTATTCCGTGAGGAAGATAGTAACCTGCGACGTCGAGGCGTCCGGCTCCTATGCGTCTGGCTGCGGCGGCTTCGGTCAGTGGGTCGTCTTAGGGGCGGGCTTAGCTCGTATGACGAACGGCTTCTTTGTCGTGCTCGGCTGAAGCGGTTTCCGTAGTCATCTGAGCAACAAACGCATAGTGTTAGGCTCGAAACTGTTGAATCCATAGCTGACCTCTCGTGAAAGCTTTTAGGATACAGTTGAGACGTTTTTCAATTTACGACAATGTCATCGGCTAACCTCTCGTGAAAGCTCTTAGGATGAAGTCGAAATTGTTTCATAACTGTTAACGAACACTGTCATCGGCTAACCTCTCGTGAAAGCTCTATGATGAAGTCGAAATTGTTTCTTATCTGTTACTGTTAACGAACACTGTCATCGGCTAACCTCTCGTGAAAGCTCATGATGAAGTCGAAATTGTTTCATAACTGTTAACGAACACTGTCATCGGCTAACCTCTCGTGAAAGCTCTATGATGCAGTCAGAATATGGAGGTACTCGCATACCACGGCTAACCTCACGTGAAAGCCCAATAGTGGTCCTATTTGTAATAGTCGTCCTATTTGTACAAGTATTAGGTTAAATACCTCACAAGAAACATTCCCTCCGGCGATGTTTTTCACTTAGTAGGTAGTTATGATTTATGAAAAGACTTACCGGCGTGGTTATGGCGATTCCTCCTATGTAACCGCTTTTCCAGATCTCGTGAACGTTCACTTAGCTCAATCATAGCCTCATCCCGTTTTCTCCTTTTGCTTTTTCCCATTTTATTCACAAAAAATAAAACTTGACGATTAAGAATCGAAATTCTGTGCACAGCGCGCGGCACAAAAAAAAAAGTACAATGAACACGACAGGTATCCAGAGAGCACACGTACGACGAACCACAGATTATCAAATATTTTTTGATGAAAGTGTTCATCTTTAAAAATTGTGATACAGCGAGTAGTGCAGAGTACAGACTACATAAGTACTAAATGAGGACGAGATTACGAACATAATTATACCAGTTCCTACCTGTTAAGAAAACTTGTTTCTTCGTCGCTGCTTTGTCTTTCCTCGTGGTGCGTTTTATGTTATTCCAGCACGTTTTTAATTGTTCTGTGTTTCGCACATACAAAGGTCTCGCAATTGAACGTTTAGGTGAGTTTCTTCCACCCTTAATTTTTACAAGTGGTGGTTACTGAATCCGTTTTTTTTGTTCTCGACAACAGCCTTATATTTTGATACCTACTAAAATTTAGTTTTCATTGGCTGAAAAATTCGGCCCGCGTGTTTTTTTCGTAATTTTTCACAAATTGAGCAATTACTCGTAATAATCGAAATTATTAGTATCCAAATTCAACAAGCACCACACCAGACAACACAAAACTTCAATTATTTGAGGTTAGCTTTGCGCTTCGTGTTTAAAATCAAAAGTAGGCACAATTATAATGAAATCCCACGGACCAAACGTCATTTGAAATTGGTCGTGTAGCATTGCAAGTGACGTATAATACGACCAGATACAAAATTACATAGTACTGACGTTATATCGAAAACTAGCCTTTCAGTTTCAGTTCTAGAGATTTTCGCTTTTGGCGTATTTGCACTATCATTTTTTCCCTAATGATTTTTTCGAGCACGCTTGGATCTATACCAGCATCTCTCAATTGCGTTTTGAATTGATTTCTCACTTTTATAGCTGTTTTAAATTCTGTCTCTGCAATTATATTTATATCGTCCACACAGGAGAGTATCAGCTCATTTCATGTTCTCATTTGTTGTTCAATTGTATTTTTTATACATTTTGTGTGATTGATAGCGTTAGGATTAAAAAGGTACGGTCCACATCTACGGAATCCATTTTAAATGGTTTGAGAAGTTATACCATTTATAGCCTGTTTTAATAATGGACAGAAAGTGATTTTTGTCAAGGTCTTACTTGAATTTCCACCACTATCTTGCCAATCTTTCACTGTTGAGTGAAAAACCTTTGTAGGTTGCTTGGCAACGGTAAGATTATTCTGAATAAAACATACAATGTATTATTTAAAATGTCACTTACGGGATATCTTCCGTGATTGTAAATCACAATCATGGAAGATATCCCGTAAATGACATTTTAAATATAGTTATGAACCGTGAAAACTTAAAACAGTGATACAATGTTTTATTTGGCGATTGGATTCAGTATCTAAAAAATCGAATCACTTCATTTAGCGGTAACCTGGCTAGAGATGTAATCGATGACAACTGGTGAAGAATAATGAATTCTGGTTGTCCAAATCGACTCTCTAAGGAGCTCATTACTTGTGCAGGATCCACGGCGGTCATCAACAGCGCCGAGACAGACTCTCGGGCGGCCCCGAGCAACGCAGTACTAGGCCTGGCTAGGTTTTCTTCCGGCGTAAAGCTAAGCTCCGACCGCTTGAAAGCCTTCTTGAAAGAAAGCCAGTCAGAAGCGCTACCTTCGTAAGAAGGAAGATTAACACTAACCTGTTTACGTTTACTTCCCAGGTCCGTGATCGCTTTGGCAAGTTTAATAAAAGAGTCTTGTGTCTCTACATTATTTGTTTTATTTTTGTTATAGTCATAACAATCCGAAGTAAATTTAGTGTTATGTGTACCTAATCGTAATGTATGTGTAGTGTTTCCTTTTCCTTTGCCTTGCTGGTAATAATCACGGTGCGGTGCAGACCGTGCGCTTGTAATGGCAGCGGCGGCGGTGGCATGCTGAGTAGCTGGTTCTGCAGTAAAAGCACCGCCAGGGTCTAAATCAGGGCTTTGCTCAGGATTATTAATGCTGTAAGGGAAGGGCTCATTTTCCATTGAAGTTTGAGTGGTCGGAAAACACTGACATCTGCAGGCTACATTAAATGTGCGGTGTTGGGTGGAAGAGCGTAAAGTATTATCCCATTTTCTTCACAGAATTTGCTTAAATCTTTGATGAAATGTTTTTTCTTAAATCTTTGGTTTCGAAATATTGTTGGTTTCAAGCCAATTAATCAGTTAGCTTGCGCAGTAGTTATGGAGATTCCTTGGTTAACGCTTGATTTGTAAACATTGACCTTACATGATTGTGAACCAATAACTTGGTATTGTCAAACTGATTGATCACCAACTCCCATGAAACTTCATAATTGTCCGCAGAGAACTCAAGAGAATCTATGACAGACTTAGCAATGAAATTTAAAGAAGATTTTCAATGCCTTTTAACGAATATTTTTAATGCCTTTTAAAAAGAAGATTTTAAGTAGTGGAATTAATGAATCTGCGTTATTGATTTACAGTTGTGCTCTAACCAGTGTTCATAGGAACCGTCAAAGTTGGGAATTGTAATGATAGGTAACTTTATTGAATTTGAGTTTGTGTTTGGCAGGTCAGACATGCTAGTCGACTTCTCATAATTAATTGTCATACATTCAACAAGTGCAAGAACACTATATAATTCTTCCACTCGAATTCCTCGCGTGATTCGAGCTGCTTTTCTATATCAGATTCGGAACTAATATCCTGTATTTTGCCTTGAACCTGATTGAAAGGGAGTCGAAACTGTATCTTCTAAATACAGATTACTCAGTAATCTAGCTAGGAGAGCAGTGATTCACTCAGCTGTTGGTTGTACCTAAACATGTATAATTATTATTATTATTGCATACTTAGTAAATTTCTCATGTAGGTACTACAATTTTCTTGTGAACCTGAATAAAAAAATTATTATTACTTAAACATTATTTGACTTTAATTAAAAACAAAACAATCAAATCATTTATTAAGTTTTGATAAATCTGCCTGCTGATGAAAAGATAAACCCAGATTGCAAGTGACCGGAGCGTCTAATAATGCTGGCGACTGACGGTGAATACGCAATTCCAGGTAAAATGCATAGCGTTTGTTTTGCCGTGAGCATTGATTGCTAAAACTGTTATTGTTGTCACTTTTTGTCCCTTTATGTCTCACGAACTTTTAATATTAATATTTTCGTCACCACTTCTTAATTAATCTTGTTAAACAACTCAGTATCTACGTATATATTTCATGAGCACTACACACCATTAGTTATTAATTACAGTACAATGTATTGTTTTGCTTAATTCGCTTTTTTCTTCGCTGACTGACATAATTATTACTTGTGATCCATAGATACCATGCGCCTACGGCGTCCTATCGTTCATTTATTCAGTGTTGCCATTTTCACCCTTGGCATAGGCATAGGTATATTGTTGTAATAATAGTTTATATATTTACTATGACTTATTTATTGTTTTTGTTACTAGGTTTTTTTTTTTTTAGGTTTTAGTTATTTTATTATTTTTGTTTTTTTTTCTGTGAACGTGGCGTCACCTTTGGGCCCTATCAGAATACCAGCGCTGTGACATTTGTCATAAATGTTACAGCACCATGCTGAGATAATGGCCCTTTGGCTTCGCACGAGATTAATTTAAATTGGCTACAATTTATATTTAAATTTAATTAATGACTATGTCCTAATTTTAAGTGACTTATATGTTTACTTTGTTTACCTGTAATTTTTTTGTCAATTTGTTTTTGATAAGTTATGGAATCAGGCGTTACTTTGCGGTAATCCATGACATTAAATGCTATGAATTATATGTAGTTTTAATACCGCGAGACATATATCCAGGTCTGAAAGCAGGACACAAAACCCACCGTCATGCATATGCACATGCACACATGGGCCCACCCTCCCGCCCTCATGCATATGCACACATACAAAACAAGTGTGAAATAATTAGCATGCCATGCAATCAAACCTATACTCGACACGTGTTTCGCCCCTCCACGGGGCATCCTCAGGAGTTGTTGACTCGAACGCTCGATATATGTCGCTGGATATATGTCTCGCGGTATTAAAACTACATATAATTCATAGCATTTAATTTGTTTTTGTCCTGTGGGAAACCAAAAAAACATTTTTCTTTCTTTCTTTCTTCAGATTGATGAATGAATTCACATATTTCTTAAAGTAATCCGACATTATATCGATGCACGTTGTAGGAATCCTACAATATTAATTTGGCAATACTGCCGTTTTTTGTCTATAGTGTTCATTGTTCATTCGGTCTTGACAGTTGACATATACTTCCGTCGACCATGAGTGTGCAAGCGGTCCTAATAATTGTATTCCGTGCAAATTAATAATAAAACAGTTCTTGTGGTAAAATCAGTCAATCAGCAGTTTCACTAACACGACCTACATAATTTATTTAAAAATACAGTCCACGCTCTAACATGGTCCTTCGAGCCGGATGTCTTTGTTTGATTGAGTTAATGAACTCGTCGATATAGGAATGGGAGATATATGAGTGCGAGCTTGTATAGTTGCTCCCTTAAATCTATCTATTCTTAAGGCACTTGATTCATGTGATCGAGGCATATAATTTAAGAGTGTCCATTTTTAGGAGGGACGTCCAGGAAGCTTCCTTCCTCTTCTTCATCTTCCTCTACTAATAGTGGATCTTCTCCCTCTGGTTCCTTGCTCTTCACTATAGCAGGTGCAGCATCATGGAGAGGCACCTGTACCTGGCTATCATGAGCTAGATTGAATGTATATGCAATGTCTCTACCCATTCTCTCATGTTTCTTAGCCATACTCTTGACCCAGAGAGCTGACCGTGCATGAAAAACTGCTTTTCCCAGAGTATGATCAATGATGAGGGTCAAAGCATAGCAGAGGACGGGATTTTCCAATGCCGAGAGAGATGAATGATAATCTTGATTAACAAGTCTGCACCAGGGGAATAGTCTGGTATGGGACGGTGAATCCTTGTCCTTACTCCAGGATTCTGTTACCTTTGTGAGGGTGGTTATGGATCTCTCGGTTGAATCATAATATAGTCGGCTTGAAACTTCTGCCACAGATAGTTGAAGACAATTGGAGGCTGCTGACATGAGACTCATTATCCCCAGTCCTATCCCTCCTACATGGAGTAGACATGTCGCTTGTAGGATCATTCTATCTTCACCTTTGGCAACATCGGTCTGGTCGCATGTGGACTTGTACCAGTTCAAGATGAGACAAGTGATTATCATTCCTGCGTCCTTGGCATTTGAAAATATTTTGGACAACTCCCTGTTTAGAGATCCTGAGATCATAGGAAGATTCAAAGCCAAGTTTCCTGGACATAATTTTGTGTAGTTCTCTGATGTCCTGGGTTTGCTCAGTGCAGTCGAGAAGTCTCCTTCTTGCTTTGTGACTCTTCTATACATGAGTAAGATCAAATAGGTTATGTTGTTGTTGAGTCTCTGATAGTCCGGCTTCGTATCAGGTTTTTGACTGTCGGTCGGTCCTCCTTTAGCAAGATCGTTAAGCAGTTTCTCCAAAACTTCCCAAAACTGAGAAGAGTCCACGTTTTCGATGTCTACATCTGGTGCTAGTTGAGATTCACTCACAGGACCTGCGTTAGTTCCAGTTATTGTTGAGATTTTGGTCTCTTTTGTAGAGATATTTCCTTGGAGAGCAGCTGGCGGTATGACCGGGGAGGGAATGGACTTCTTGCCTTTTGGATCTTCATTGGCGAGTTGTCCAGGCTCTGAGAATCTCCTGGCGAACATCATCAGATATGCAAAAGCAGATTGAAGTCCTTCTGTTGGTAAGATCTCCCCTGAATACGCTTTCATTACCCATCTTACACAATATAGATACACAGTGATATCAAACGTTCCAAACGAGTACTGTTTCATCATATCTGATAGGTTTGAATCTTTCCATGTCAAGTCTTGACACTTTGCAAATTGCAATTTATCATCGTATTTGGTTTCTTTTTCTTTCATTATTGCCTCTACTTTAGCATCTGATGTTTCCATCGTAGAAATATTAGATAGTTAATACTCACAGTTTAATCAGTAAATATGTACTTAGCCAATCTATGCAAATATGTGGCGATCTAAAGCGTGTGTATACATCACCCCACGTCGTGCAAGCTGGCATGCGAAATTGCAAAGTACTGAAATAAGAAAAGAACACTTTTGTATCACACAGGTGGCTCAAAGGTCCAAATATGAAGTTGCACGTTGGCTACTAGGGTGATTGAGGTCGGTGAAATGTTGACGACGATTTTGTTGTACCAATAAACTCAGTATATTACATTTAGTTAACAAGTTTTACAAACTTTCGGAGACTCTTCTTCTTAGCGTGTCGATGGCAAATTTTAGTTAAATCGTTTTGGCCCAAAATTCAGCTATGCGAACTCCACTCGCAGAGGCAGTCATAAGCACAGACTATATAGAGAACAGGTTCAGATGCACAACTCCCATAGAAAAAATATTGGACACAGGCAGCGACTCGTTTCTGATTGGTTAGGGAAAAATGATGTTTGACAGCTGTTGTTATTTTTTATTGTTTCCTGTACTTAGGCAAAGACATGCATTATACAGCATATAATAGATGTATACAGCTACGTACGTATAGCTATAGAAACCACCCAGACCAGTTTCATTCAAATTTTCATCATACTTCAAGGAAAAGGCGATGGTAAATGAAAATACTAGATGTTTTGCAATAAATAATATTATTTATTGGGATTTTTCTTAAGTTTTTTCTTAAATTTCCTTAAAGCTTTTGCTTGCATAACTGGCTTGCTACTCATGCTTTCTAGTCTAACAATGTCTGTACCTTTTAATATTTTATTAATTATATTGCACCAATTATGTGTGGCTAATTTTGTTGTTAGAGAAATGAATGCCTGAATGATGTCATTTTTATGTTTTTGGCACTTAATGAACTCAAACGCATACTTGCTTTGTATTATATTATAAATTTTGGTCGCAAGGTTGTACTTGTGTGCATTTGAGTCCAAAAACAGATTTGTTTCTTGAAAAATTGTGCCAAAAAGCATAATAAAATGTTCGGATGCATATAGTAAACCCCTTTTGCTCTTAAACTCTTTTTGAGACACCCACTTATGTACATCCGACTCATTAGACGTTAAGTCTTTCTTACACTGCCGACACTGCGATTTTTTTAACATTTTTCTTATTACCCAGCCGGCAGTGTAAGCCCTTGAATGAACATTCAAGCGTTCACGTCTCGCCGTAGTGCAAAGGTTTACAGAGTCATTGTTAGGACTACTTGATTGTAAATCATTATCATTGTCTACAATTTCACTAACTGTTTCAAAATCACTTGTTTGAAACAGTGATTTCATTTTTAATAACTGATAACAGGATTCATCTTCACAATTAAATGAATTGTAATGAAATTTTATGAATCCTGTTATCAGCAATGATTTAAAGGTATTTGTGAAACCGTGGCAATCTGGGTTATTATTCCTTGAATTATATGCCCTAACCCTTCCAAAAAAAATTTCTAGACCATCCGAATTAAAATATCTAGGACGCATTATTTCTAATTTTTTTTCTTCAAAAAATTGCCACAGTCTCTGTAAACTTCTAAGAGTTACCTACAAGCCAGTTTCTTAAGCTAGGTACAGTAACTTCCTTAGAATTTTTATCGGGTTAGTAGTCGATTCGCACGAAAATTATTCGCACGATCGTGCGAATCGTCCCCTTTCAATAAAAATATTTTTTTAGTAGGCGATTCGCACGGAAGTATTTAAATTGCGTGCGAATCGACCCCTTCAAGAATTAGTAGTATGCGATTCGCACACACCTATACTTTATCGAAAAGTTTCAAGAAAAAAGTACTATCACGTACAAAATGCTTTCTTTTAATACAGGACACAAATAAAACGATTTTTAAGGAAATCAAGTTTTTATATTTTACTTTGTATCTATCAGAAAGTGATTTTACATCATTCACAGTTTAAATAACTTAAAACCATAATTATAACCAAGATTACAAATAAAATCACAGTTAGTAGGTACGATTTATAATCAAATATTTGGTTTTGCATTTTTACAAGTAAGTACTCTTTTTCCGTACACTTGCATTTACCTTAAATCATCACAAATTACTACTTATTAGAGTTTTTACCGAAATCAACTTTTTATGAACCCCTGAGTCTTGTTAAAAATAATGTTGTTTAGAAAAGGTAAGTCAAAATTAAATAATTAACGTTATAATGGTCTAAAAGCTAATTTTAAAAACAACGAAAAATATAACGAAACTATAAATATATAAATCTTTTTAAATATTCGTAATAACAATATAAAAATCGTTTTAATTAGCTAAGGTATGGTTTTAAATGTGGCAATTAAATAAACAAAAACAAAATATTTCTTCTCTATTAAGTATTAACTAGTACAATTTTGGAGTATTATAGTAAATGTAATAAAATAACAGTCACAAAATCACAGTTACTATAACAACAATATTTTGCTCTAATAGGTAAAAAATAACAATCAACTAATCAATAATAATATAAATATTTCTTAACACAAAAATTTTACGATGATAGGAGCATTATCATCACTGAAAGTTAAAACAATCACAAAATCACAGTTAAACAGAGTCATCTGTTGTATTAATAGGTACAAAGTTCTTAAAAATGTAACACTTAACTAATCAACAATATTATAAATATTTCTTAACACAAAAATTTTACGATGATAGGAACATTAGCATCACTGAAAGTTAAAACAATCACAAAATCACAGTTAAACAGAGTCATCTGTTGTATTAATAGGTACAAAGTTCTTAAAAATGTAACACTTAACTAATCAACAATATTATAAATATTTCTTAACACAAAAATTTTACGATGATAGGAGCATTGGCATCACTGGAAGTTAAAACAATCACAAAATCACAGTTTGTTAAACAGAGTAATCTGTAGTATTAATAGGTACAAAGTTCTTAAAAATGTAACATTATTATTTATTTATGTAGCATTTTAAAACTGTTTTTTTTTAAAGTTCTTATAAAGAATAATCAGTTTCAGTCTTTTTTTTAGTCATGACCTAATGGCTTAATTTTTCTATACAAAGTTGGAGATCTATGTGACCATGAAGGAATTGATTAACAATGTCTTCAATTCTTTTCTGCAGTCTTATTCGTTCACATGACTTTACTGAGATGTAATGGTTTCTATGAAACATTGTTAAATAATGTTGAGAATCTTTTTGCAGAACCTTCAAGAGCATCACAATATTCGGTTTAGGTTTTACCATTTTATTAAATCGGGCGTTCCAAGCTTCTATTGCATTATTAGTTTTGTGAATGACATCAAAAAATGTCCACTTGTCGGAATAGTAGGCACTCTCTTTTAGCCATGTATTAACAAAATAATTGTTGAATTGTGTTAATTTTGGTTCATTTTCATTTTCTGCTTCAATGTACAGCCAACCATCTGATCGGTATTCTTGAGGAAGATATGCGAGAGCTATACATCGTAATGCGTGTATTTTATAAATCAAGAATTTATTCATCCCTAACTGTTTTAATTTTCTATAAATACATCTTTTAAAGTGAAATAAGCAGCCCTGTATCCTGGTGTGAGGACCAAATACTGTTTGAATTGCTAACATTGCACTTTTCTCAAAATCCATGGTAATTACAGTAGGGGCAAATTGAGGTATACGACTTTTTATGAGCCTAAAAAATAGTTCATATGTTTTTTCTTTTTTATTAGGAAGTAATGCATAAATGGCGGGTAATATGTTAGTGTGTGTTGAAGTACTGCCAACATCGATGTGTAAAGTATACAGCTGTAAAAATGGTGGTACACAGCTCTTGAAAGTCCCATCACAAAAAACGGTCTCAGCATTATTTAAAAATGGCAAAACTTCCTTGTTTGCGAAGAGTATAAGTCTGGTTTGCTTACATTTATAATCTGCAAAGACCAATTCTTCGAAACACGGAGGGATAGTCATATCTTTAGCTTTACGAACTACTATTTTACTAACTTTCAGTGCCTTGTTTCTATGTAGATATAGCCTTCTTTTCAAATTTTTGTAGTCAGGAATATTCTGGACTAAATCGTATCCAGCATCTTTAAGTTTTATTACCGCATCAGAATAAATCTGAGGCATGCTCGTAGTTTCATTCTGTGCACGTTTAATGCATGTGTCTATATGACGCTTGACCTCATTATCTATATGATTAGGTTTACATAAATGATGATCTTCTTTGACAATCTCATGTTGACTATTTGTTGTTAAAAATGCTTTACATTGTTTTCTATTAACGCATCGCCACACTGTAATGCCATTTTTATTTTTCCGATGTTGGTTATGCTTATAACCGTGCCTCAGTAAGATTACTTGGCCCCTCTCTGATTGAATAAATTCGAATTGGCCTTTTCCACCTTGACTCGTTGATGGCCCTTCCATTATATTTTTTCAAAATCAAATGATGTTGATGCCAAAGTCATCTGGAAGAAATAAATGTCTTCACTAAAACTTCTGATAAAAATAATATTGTTTTTAGTTTTATTTAGTAGGCTATGTTTCTTAAAATAACAGAATTGTGAGTAATAATTTTTCATATAGTAATGCTATTTATAAGAAGAAGAAGATGAAGTATTATAAACCTCTTCATCCCTATACATAAAGGTATTTAAAGACATTGAATCTATTTGTTCATTCTGTTAGCTGAACCAGCTAAACGTTGTAAATTTTATAGCTGGAATACATTTTGAAATAGAAAACCTAATAAAATACCCTAAATAAGTCTACTTAAGTGTGCTAAATAACAAATACATAATTAATAAGTAGATAGTAAATTAAATTACTTACGCATCGGAATCTCCTAAGATATCGCGAAGCTCATGTGCAATGTCGTCGGTGGATATGGTGCTATCCACTATCACTGAACAAATCACTAAACTGTAACTGTAAAAATATGCATATATACAAAATATACAGCACAGACCGCACTTCAGAACAGTGTGAAATGCGAAAACAGAATAATAATCTTAGTTTCGGCACGGGGTCCCAACGCGAACAATCGATATTTTGTTCTAATTAATTCTAATAGATGGCGTTACTTGTATCGATTGTATTTTATAGTGCGTATATCAATAGGGTATTTTACCAAAAAAATCTAATTAGTCCGTCTGTTAGATTATCGAAAAATATCGGATACGTGTTTTTTGTTTTCTCAAATTAATAAAAATTGACGAAGATGAAACCTGTCAAAGATCATGAGTGGGGGTTTTTCACGTCACTCTGTGGGTAAAAAAGTACTATCCTTGTGACGTCACACGACTTGACACGACTTTTCGAAGCACTGTATCGTCTTTATTTTTTGTTTACGTGAAAAAAGAAAAAATACGTGTCCATTATTTTTTGGAAATCTATCTGACG
Organism: Diarsia dahlii; assembly: GCA_949775195.1. NCBI lineage: Eukaryota > Metazoa > Arthropoda > Insecta > Lepidoptera > Noctuidae > Diarsia > Diarsia dahlii. The sequence goes on along the minus strand of OX459197.1, from coordinate 19,162,754 downwards.
GACTAATTAGATTTTTTTGGTGAAATACCCTATTGTAAAAGAAATGATATGGATATTGTATGTAATTGTTAAAAAAGTCTCTCTTGTACGAAAAATCTAATAATGGGTCCATAATTCCAATTTCTATGATCTCTCAAAATCTGTGGCTCTAGGTTCTACCAATAGATGGCGCTGTCACCAAAACAGGGAAGAAATCGACGGAAACAATCTCATGAAATGAATGGTTCATAGGTACAACCGTAACCTTACAACTACAACAACTTAGTGAGGTAGGGTTGCCCGGTTGGCTCAGAGTCAGAACTGATTTTCTATTGTGCTCCAGCTTATGAAGGCGTCTAGATCTTATACACTGTATCAAAGTTATCGTAACACATTTGAACTATAGAACATTTAAATAATAAATAATTGCGAATACCCTGTTTATATTATACCTGATTAATAAACGATGGTCCCGTTTCTTTGTATGGGATGGGGCATCTGTACGTAAGTATTATGGTTATTGTGGCGTAGTGCTTTTCGTGGTAGATAAATGAGACACTATAGACTTAGTCATACATTTATTTAAGCACTACACTTACAAATAGATTCAAGGGTCTAGGGTTCTAGTGTCTCTAAGGTCACACACTGTCACTGAAGGTAGGTATACGGTACTGCCCTGAGCAACCAGAAGACGTCGATCGCCACGCACGGTAGGTAGGCCGGGTCAGGCGGCCTCACGCGTCGGTAGGGACGCGCGGCAGGGCGGTCGACCAGGTGGGCAGCGGGCTCAGGGCAACTAGCCCGAGGCAGCGTTGGTGGTAGGCCGGTAGCGGCAGCGCAGGCGGCCAGTAGGTAGCGGCGGCAGGCCACTGTCTACACGGCCACGCCGTCGTCTGGTGCTGGACGCGTAGGCGTCGCAGTTCAAAGGCGGCTCGCGGTAGGGCGGCCGTGCAGATGCGCGCTTCTCACCGCGTTGGTAGAACGCGGGAGCACAGCAGCGGAGCAGTGCAGCGTGAGCGAAGCAGCAGGTTTGTTAGCCAGCGATAGGAACCCTGAAACAGCGCCAAGGGGGGCGCGTGAGCTCCAAGATGGTTCCTGTAAGCCCCTACGATGTGCGTGTCCCAGCCATGCGTTAAGTGCGGCAAGCTCAAGGCAGTGAAGAAGATGGAAGATGGGTACTCACACATCGCAGTGGTTTACAGTGATTAGATGATAGGTGAATAGATGGTAGACTAAAGGCGAGGCGTGGCGTCACATCGCCACGGGGTTCTCATTGACCGCCGACTCGCGTCGCAGGTTTATGATACCGCATGGATGAGCATGATTTAGTTTATAGAGAATAGAATAGGATGCATGCCATGCGGAGAACCATATAACCAATTAGAGCACATGTGCATAGTGAATAGCTAGGTGCTAATTAATATTAAATACAGAATACATTGCCGGCAGCCATGTTAAATAGACACAGAGATTAAAAATAGTTATGGCTTGCCGGGACATAAATTTAGTAGCAAAAGAACACAATGGCGGAGTTCACTTACCCAATAACTGGGGACTTATCTAGTAGGCTGCTCGCTTGATGTAAAAAGGACAGAGCCTATGCGCGCAGCCGTTTATAAAGGAGGTCCTGAGTGACGTTCTCCCTCCATTGTGACATTTCAGAACATTTAGGGCTGTACCTATAATTTAGTGAGGTGACAACATTTTAGAATTAGTCGGTTTTTAGGGAATCGACTAATTTATGCTACATTATCTGTAGATTCGGTATAAGGCAAATGCCGGTGCTTTTTACGGGGTAGGATTAAATATAGGTACTATTGTTTTGACTTGGGTTTATTTATTATCTACTCTAAAAGGATTAAAATACGCAGAAAGATAAAATATATTTTTGGCAAATCCTACCACTACTGATTTATTGCTTAACTACTTCTTTGTGCAAGTGCTCAAGCGCCATGTACCGGCAATATTTGTGGTAAGTAAAATACAAAACAAAGGGCTACTCGGCAAGCCGCAATAAAAATTAATCCCCTGGAGCTAATAAAAAATATTTCTTCATTATTTTTGGGATCTGCTATTGTGAGTACTTAAGGGCGTTTCTTGTTATTAGTTTCTTTGTTATCTTTAACAGTTAGTATTATTTGTATAAAAATACACCGGCAATTTATTAAATCTCTCATTTATGGTGTTCATATTATAAGTTTTCATATTAAATACTGACAAAACTTTTCATCTTATCTCTTAACTAGTATTTTGTGCCTGACTGCGATGCGAATAGAGAATTATTGAATTTTAATATTAATATTCTAGAATATTGTACATGACTGTACTTAGATTTATTATTCGCACATTTTGTTAAGTGTGCGAATCGCATACTACTAATTCTTGAAGGGGTCGATTCGCACGCAATTTAAATACTTCCGTGCGAATCGCCTACTAAAAAAATATTTTTATTGAAAGGGGACGATTCGCACGATCGTGCGAATAATTTTCGTGCGAATCGACTACTAACCCTTTTTATCAATAAATTTCATTTCTTCGAATTTTGTAATAGCTTCTCGCCAAAATTGATGGTGAGGTGACGTTTTCGTTACAGTGCACCGTAATTCTTTGCCTTTATTTTTCTTTGAGAAAGTGCTGGCTCCATTCACACTGTCGAATAGTTGGTCGAGGAAGGTCATTACTTGAGACGTATTTCCCAATGTAGTACTCACTGCTTTGCCATCTGCATAGTGTGCTGGAAAAAGGCAAGTATTACTTCATATAATTTTTTTCAGTAAAAATAAATTTTATTTTATGAAGCAAAAGTTTTTGCTGTAAGGTAGTTTTATCCCTGACAAATCAGTTATGCTTTTTAAGATTTCAATATATATTTTTTTGTTTTTCTATTTGTATCTTGTAAGCCATTGCAGTGGCAGTTATATCTTGTCTGATAAACATAGAATTCATATTTTTTAGTCTATCAGACAAGATATAACTGCCACTGCAAGGGCTTACAAGATATAAATGCAAAAACAAAAAAAAAAATATTGAAATCCTAGAAAGCATAACTGCTTTGTCAGGGATTAAACTAGGTAACTTTATTATAGAGGGAGAGAGAGTGAATAAATACTTACAAAATGAAGTAGTGTATTTCAAAGCACTGGCCATAGTGTGACTAAAAACTTGTGCACAATTTCTAACCTGAAAAGTTAACACAATAACTTTAAAAATAGAATAATTATGGATTATAATTAGAACACAACATTATTTTACTACAAGCATTAATATTGTAGCATTTGTCTGCATTAGATATTGAAGTATAACTTAAGTAGCTAGTAGATTTTTTGCCACATTATGAGCGTTTATTCCGCGCAGCCTGACAACGTCGCATTTTGGAAGCTTTTCGTGATTATTTCAATAAATTTATATAACATTACATTTTTTTTAACTAGATCGTTGGACTGATAAAACAGCATACATACTTGTAAATGCCAACAATCTAGATGACAAAAAATTGCAATTTTATTTAAATTTATTAAAAATATCACGAAAAACCTGCAGAAATGCGACGTTGCCAGCCCGCACGGAATAAACGCTCTTAAAGACTAAGCGCATTTAATGGCTTGATAAGTACTAGTGTAGCCACAAGTCGTATTCCTTAATGTTGAATGCCATAATAATGGTGCAATCAGATACTGATAGAAGCATGAAAACAATTATATGCCTGATAAACAGTAATGATTCTTTACATTTATAATTTAAATGAATAACCTACCTTCATTTTCTTTATTTTCTCTGGTATAACATGCTCATCAGTAAGCTTATGAAGCAAGCGTGATTCAGCATGTAGGCAGTCAGTTTTGTAAACATCAACAATGTCTGACCATCTTGCTATGCTCCCATTTAGTAGAATATTTTTGTTCAAAAAATTATTTCGTATGCCCTTTATCAGATGTGGATTGTATCATCTGAAATCCAAAAAATGGTTTGAGAAACAAAATAGTAAATAAAATCTTATAATAAGTACTTCTATGATGAGGAAGTGATGTCACAAATAATGAACAAATGCATCTAAGTACAGTATGAGGCCGCTAATGTGGCACATGGAGTTGTCAATATTTGTTACACCACTATGAAGGAGATGTGCTAAATTTATCCAAAATTGCATTAGTTCAGGAGCATTTAAATAAAAACAAATTACCAATGTGTTCTTCTGCAAGTATTTGCTCCCTTCTAGTGTACTGTTGAAGACTTTTCAAGGCCGACTGGAATGCTGCACCCTGGTCTGATATCAATGCAATTGGAATGAGACCAGTCTCTCCAACTGCCTCCACAACTAGTTGCAGTATTGATTTAAGCTCAATTGCTTTAGTAGCACCTTCACAGAAATAATAAGCTATTGCTTGCTGCCATTTATATACAGCTCCTTTTATCATGAAACATAATACATGATCTGCAAAGTCATTGCTACGTTCTGTGAGGTCAACAAAACCATTAATAAAATCTTTCTGTAGATATGTAACGGCTGTATCTAGTGCCAATTCGTCAAATAAAATTGAACAATACTTTTTTTCTTCTTTCCAATTGGATACCTGAATATATTAAGGTATATTATTTTTTATTTGGTATTCACTGCAATCTGATAAAACATACAGATGATCTTATTGGTCAGATATTAATAAATGGTGTGATTAGGTACCTCTTCTTTTATTGATGAAAATATCTGTGAATTTATGCCAGGTCCAATGACTAATTTAGCTAGCATTTTTTTTAATGTAGTTTCAGATGGCAATATAAATATTTTTTGTAAAAATTTATAGGCTTTTTTAGGGCTTTGCTTCTGAATTGCCAGTGACACTATTTTTTCTTCCTGCGTGAATCTTCTACCTTTTTTGTTTTTTGTACATTGTTTTATTTGCATCCACATTATGGCTTTTGCTGCAGGATTCATTTTGGCAGTCAGTTTCTGAAATTGTTGCTCCTTCGAAAATTTAAGAGCTTTTTTGGCTCTACGATGAAAACTAAGTAGTTTTCTTGAGTTTCTGTACTCCATGTAAAGCTTCTTGCAAGTTGGACTAAGGTACTTGGCGGTCAATCTTTTCTTCTTTGGAGTTTGCTGCCCCAACTCAGTTATTGAAACGGTAGCTAATGAAACATCGTTTGAAAACTTTTCTCGAGTGTTGCAGAACTCAAAGGGTGCCTTTGATGTCGAAGGAACAGGGTCTGAAACGTGCATGCAAAATATTTAATGGAGTTTTAAAGTTTCTTGTTTAGTTGCTATGTTAAGCGCTTTCGTCCCAGACTAACGGTATTGGGTCAAAAACAACATAATTAATTGTGTCTTACTTGGGATTTTTATGTGTTAAGTCATAATAAAACATCATTTAGAAATTTTAATGAAACTTAAAATCTTTTTTAACTTACACATTTCAATAGCTGATGAATAAGCAAGAGCTTGTTGCATAACATTGATGTTAGCGCTTGCAAGTGGTGCCCTTGAAGGAACTGATGCTGAAAGAGAAACAACATACATTAAAATTAGTTTAAAAGTCGGCTTTAACTTTTTTTCAAGTTTCTTTGTATTGTGCCCGTCAAAGCCACCAACAGTATCATTGTGATGACTAAACACTAAGATTGTTACTTGCTAGACACAATTTGTCTTGTCATCATTTGTGACTGGCATTTAAAAGGTTGAATAATTAATCACAAATATAAATAAACAAAACAAAATAAGTTACACCTACACCAACCTTTTGTGGGCCTCGAAGCAGCGTAGTTGTGATCTACATGTAGAGTGCGGCAATAATTGTGTTCTAATTCAGAGCTTGGGTTCTGATTTTCTGGAAAAATATATAATTCAAGTTATTTATTATTTTTAAGTTATTTGGGTTGATGTCAGCAAAACACACACATGTGGATTGTGTGAAAGATGATATGGCTACAAAGGTGTGAATACTGAGACAATGGCTGGTAGAGATGTATGAAAGAAGACTTGCTGCACTGACCAGTGTGACAGTTTCTAATTGTATAAACCTACGTATTTTCCTTTTCAGCTATTGCCAGGTGAGTATACCAAAAAAATACCATGACAGTTGAAATTGTACCAATATTATACCGATACTTAGTCTACTAAAAATATGCTTATGCTCGTCATTCTTCGGAGCCCAAATATACCAAAAACGGTCACACTGGCGCTGACCCCAAATAAATTGTAATAAGGGCAGGAGAATAATTATGTTAATTTGGTAAGTTACATAAATCACAAAACAAATCTTCAGTTTATGTAATAATGTAAAAGTTAGCAGTAACTACAGCTAGTAATAAAACAATTACCTGAGTTAGTGAGAATGTGTTGGAACTCCAGTAGAGGTTTCATGTTCAGTGAACAAAGTAGGATAGGCTTGCATCAAAAGACGTGACTTCTGCGTAAGAAACCTCGCCTCAAAATGTTTATGACACACACATTGTTTACCTAATTCAACCACACTCAAAACACGCAGGGAAGCACAGTTTATAGAATCTAACCACTTATTGCGTCTATTTTCACAAGCTGGGAACTTGTGTAATAACACGACAACGCGCGAGCTCACACTTCACGAAAGACCATCGCAAAGCTACAAGAGTTACAGCTGGAAGCTCTCCGTCACCCACCGTACTCACCGGACCTTGCCCCAACAGATTTCTACTTTTTTCAAAATTTAGACATTTTTTTAAGTGGTAAAAAATTCGACACCCGAGAGGCAGTACAAAACGCTTTCGCTGACTTCATCGCCTCCCGTCCGGCAGACTTCTACAGTAAAGGGATAAACAAACTGCCATCAAAATGGCAAAATTGTATAGATCATTTGGACCAGTACTTTGATTCGCTGAAATAAAAAAAATACCAAAATTTTTATATTTTAAAATTCTCATACAAATCGGCAATTTCATAGGTAAAGACCTAATATTAGCTTTCCATGCGATTCTCTTCTTACCCTCTTCTTTCCTCTTTTCACTTCATCATTGACATCTTGACTCTGAGGCTGTGCAATAGTATCTGTACCATCCCTGGATTCAGTATCAACAACGTTTTGAGTTTGAGGCTGTCCAGCAGTATCAGTAACAGCCGTGGTTTCAATTTCAAAAGCTTCTTGGCTTCGAGACTGTGCTACAGTGTCAGGAATAGCCCTGGTTTCAGTTTCGGAATCAGAACCACTGCTACTAGAACTATCGCTAGAATTCGAAGAGTTTGATGACGTATTGCCACTTTAAGATGACGATGAAGAAGGAATAACTTTACGGGGAAGAGTCTTCTTCTTTTTACGGAAATAACTTGGATCAGTATCGGAGTCATCTACGAAACTTTCTTCACTTGGCGAAATAATAAAATCACTCTCATTTTGTCTGCTATGGCCTGGTTTAGTCATCATCACACTAGTGTTTATTGGAATATTATCTTTGTTGTAGTTAAGTCTTCTTTAGTAGCTGTTAATAAGTTCTCTTTATTAATTAAGTCTTCTTCATTAGCTGTTAATGGATTCTCTTTATGTCTTTCATTGATAATATTAACAAGAAAACGGCCTCGATTCATTTTTCTCTGAAATAGAAAAAACAGTTATTGTAAATTGTAATTATCCAGCAATAGTGAGATAACTCAAAAAATCTTTAAAAACAAAATAGTTTGATTAAGAACAGTGGATTGGAAACAGTAGCTCTACCATGAGTTGTCATCGAAAACTTAATCGCTAGCGTTGTACTCGCTAGCGTGCTAACGTGGATCAAATAGATTACGATTATGTTTGCACCATGAGTTTTACGGAGTCTTACGCAGGCGCTAAGGTAAGCTCGATAGATTGTGTCGTCTAGCTAACTTCACTCTACTCATGTTTTGTTTCTTTCTTTCCCACTAATAAGAAGAGAGAACGGTATCTACACAAATAAACCGACGAAATTGAAAAGTTGACAGAAATCAGAAATCAGAAATCAGAAATCATTTATTTTGCCAAGAATATGTGTACAAAATAAGATGGTAACATTGTAAAACAGTTTCAACACACTCTACCTTACGGCATGCAAAAAGTAAAGAAAGTATATATACTCAACTAACAACAAGACTAAACAATCAAATAACAAAGAGATAAAATGAAATTGTGGATTAAAATACAGACACATATCGCTCACGTTCTATACAACATAATAAATAAACAACAACAAACTTTCTTCTAAAATTAACAAATAATTGATAACTCGACAATTACATAATTAAATTCAAAATAAAAAAATATTAAATCAATAAAAAAAAAATCATAAACATTCAAATATAATGGGATAAATTAAGATAACATAATCAACACATATCATTCAAATAAAATAGAATAAAACAAAATAACATTATAGACTCTTATCATTTAAAAAATCTTTTATAGAATAGTAACATTTATCTATAAGTAAGGATGTAAGCCTCTTTTTAAACATGCTTAACGATTCTTCCTTGTAGGTATGAGGTATTTTATTATAGATGACTGGCCCCATTGAAAGCAAGCTTTTTCTTAATAAAGCTGTTTTGTACCTACCTGTATACATTAGATTTTTGTATTGCGATCTAACACATCCCGGACGTTTTCTAATATCGTCCCTAAGGGTAAAAAGGTGTAAATTTGTTCTAACAAATATAGCTACTTCAAGGATATACAGAGACGGAAAGGTGAGTAACTTTAGAGACTTGAACACAGGTGCACAACTGTCGGTATTTTTAAGACTAGTCATTGATCTTATGCAACGTTTTTGGACCTTGAATATCCTCTCTCTTTCTGAACAGTTACCCCAGAATATAACGCCAAATCTCAAAACCGACGCAGCTAGACCATGATAAGCTTCCAGCACGGTGCGAATGCTTACTTTTTTTGCCAAGTTATATAGTACGTACGCTGACTTGCTTAGCCTCTTACATACATCCTCTGCATGCGGTTTCCAGGTCAATTTATTGTCAATTAGAATACCTAGGAATTTTGTATTATTTGTCGAGTCTACTCTTTGTCCATTAAATTCAACCTCATAATTTTCAGCTCTTACACGCTGATGAAAATGCATAACTTTTGTTTTTTGAATATTTAAGATAAGATTATTTTCATTAAGCCAATTTATTATACTTTTTAATGTATTATTAATGTCACTCTCATAATTAATTCTAATGTCGCATTTTACTATTGCCGTACTGTCATCCGCAAACAATACCACAGGTTGTTGAATATGTCGAGGCAAGTCGTTGATATATAAAAGAAACAACAACGGTCCAAGCACACTTCCCTGTGGTACGCCATATTTGACTTCCCTGTAGCCGGATAGGTACTTGTGTTCTCTTTTTGTTTTCACGCATATCCTGGATATTTCAGTGTATTGCATTCGATTAGTAAGATAAGACTTAATTAGATCTAAGACATTTCCTCTTATCCCGTACGTGTAAAGTTTATTTATTAGAGTGTCATGGTTTACGTAATCGAATGCTTTCGTCATATCCGTATATATGGCACATACAGGTATTTTATGGTCCACATTTGGCATTACGTTATTCAATAAATCGTATATTGCCATATTGATATTTTTATTTTTTCTGAACCCCTTTTGTTCTTCACACAAGATTTCATGTTTTGTTAAGAATTTATAAACTGTCTCATACATAATTTTTTCAAGAACTTTGGAAAACACTGGAATTAAGGCTACTGGCCTATAATTAGTCATGTCTTCTTTGCAATTTTTTTTATGGAGTGGTTTTATGATTACTTTTTTAAGACTATTGGGGAAGGTACCTGAGCTAATACTTGTATTCATAATGTGACTTAGAGGAACAGCAATTATATCAGATACAAATTTGACCACGGAGGTTGTTACACCATCATAGCCATGACTTTTTTTATTTTTTAATGTTTTTATTGCTCTAACTATATCCTGTGGAACAACTGGTGGCATGAACATTGAGTTAGGGTTATTAACTATCCTCGTGGTTTTATCTGATTCTGGGTTTCTGTTAGATACATCTTGAACCTGGTCCACAAAGAAATTATTGAAAGATTCCGCAATTTCTTGAGGGTCCTTAATTATAGAATTTTGTATTTTGATTTGTAAAATCGGATCTTTAGTGAATTTAGTTTTGTTAATTATTTGCCATGCTGCTTTGGTCTTATTCTCAGAATTATGTATAATATAGTTATTTTGAGCTTTTTGGGTGAGTCTAATGATTTTTTTGAGTTTCTGTGAATACGTTTTGAAAATATATTTATTTTTACGCGTAGGAGATAGTCTGAACTTCCACAGTAAATTTCTTTGTTTCCGACTACAAATTCTTATACCCCGAGATATCCACTTAACTTTTGTATCTGGTTTAACGGTAACCCATTTTGTCGGAAAGCAAAGATCGTACAATAAACAAAAAATATCTCTGAAATTATCATAGGCTTCATTAGCGTTTTCAGTACCAAATACATCTGAAAAAGTAAGGCACTGTAGATATTTTTTAAATTTAATTAAATTTTCCTTTGTAATATTACGTTTTTGTACCCGCCAAGAATTAAGAATACATGTTTTTTTAACTGGGATTTTCAGAAGTTGAGCTGTATGGTCAGATAAAGCAAGATCGAGAATCTCGCTATTGCATTTTTGCTTAGAGTTATGAGCTATGTTATCTAAGCACGTTTTGCTCATTAGTCGTGTAGGTTGATCTATTTCCAATTTAAGATTGTAACTGAGAAGTAGAGATTCAAAGTCTAAAGTAAATCTATTTCTTTTAATTATGTCTATGTTAAAGTCCCCACACAAAATCACCTTTTTATTAGTATTAGTACATAATGACTTTAGTAGAGCATCCAGGTTATCATAGAAGAGGCTTATGTTAGACATACTGGGTGGACGATATATGCATATAATTATAATTTTTTGCTTAATTAGTTCTAGAGCGCAACATTCTATAACCCCCGTAACGGAAAACTTTGATGTGTTCTTTAGTTCTTTGTATTCAAAGCTATTCTTAATAAGAATGCAGGAACCTCCACGTTTTTGTGATTTTCTTGCATAACATGCAGCTATCTTAAAGTTAGGTATATTTATTAAGTTTTCGTGACCAGCCATTACAAAATGTTCTGTTATACAGATCACATCTACATCTATATTCTTTTCAAGCAGATCTTGGATATGTACTGTTAATGAGTCCGATTTATTAAGAAGCCCTGCTATGTTTTGATGCAACAGATGCATGTGATTATAAAAGAAAAAACTCATTCGCATGAACTGAATTGCTTTTGACTGGAGACCCTCCAAGCTCCGCGTCAATGGAGTGGTTTATATTCCCGTTATCACAGTCTATAAATTCGTTTATCATTAAACTAAGATTCAAAAATATATTTAACATTCCGTGATTGTTAACTGACCCACTTTTCTTCCAAAACATTTCGAAATCATAGCGAAGATAATAGTTTGAATCGAACAAATATGCAACGTTATGAGTACATGCATCTAGGTACAGAAGGCTGTTAAATGTCTCTACTCTTCCGTTAAACATCGTTGAATAGTCGTTCAATTTGAATGTAGGGGCGCAAATTACAACATTTGTGTGCTGTATTTTTAAAAGAGTTTCGCGTATGTAGATTGTTAATTCAACGTAGTTTTTAGTTCGTCGAAAATCCTCTTCGCCAATTAAAATTAGGCAGCAGTCGTACATTGTAAAGTTTTGTAACTTATGTTCAATATTATCAAACAGTTTCATTATTCCACAGTTAGGCGTTAAGTAGTGGCAAATTTCATAATTAGGGAATGAGTCTTCTGCGATTGATAGTATCTTATTGTTTTTATTACCACTTAAGATACACAGCTTGCACTTTTCAGTGATATTTCCTTGTTGATCCCTAGTCTCTTGCGGGCATTGCTTAAGTTTCGAGCGACTATCCTTTTTATCATTGAAAGTGTTCGAGGCAGATATGGACCCTTCATTTTGAGAGTCGTGGTCACTTGAACCTTTGCATGATTTTATGCTCTGTTCGAATTTCGGTGGCGACTTGGTGAGTGTAATTGCCTCTGAGCTGCCGATTGACAGAGCCGAGTTGAAAGAGTCGTCATCTATATTGCCTGTGGATTGGGTTAGTACGACAGAGTCTGGCAGGTGAGTCACCAAAGGCGAGAGACATAGTTTAGTTGGTGTGGAGGCGCTGTCTGTTCGTAGTTTATTTCGCTTACTTGCGGACCTCGGTGAAAAGCTCTTTTTGTCTAATATATTCACTTTCTTATACGTTTCTATAAGTCTTTGGTACTGCCCAATATCCATTTTGAGGCGAAAATTCTCGCTATTTAAATTTTCAATTTCAGTATGTGCACTTTTTAGCTCCATATTTAACCTATTAATTGTTTCCTTAAAATGTAGAACAGCATCGCTGTCATTTAGTGAGGTATTTGGAAGGCTTAACATCGTTGTATCTAATAGTGTGGAGTTTGTGCTCAAGTTAGCGTTAAATACACTGTCCATTGAACTCGACCTCTGAGGTTTGCGAAAAGTAATATTTTCTAATTCAGACTTGTCCATGATGTCGGTAATAAGTAGTAAAGTCTTAAAAAAATACAAAAAGTTCAATTCTTCAACCTTAGTCTAGCAAGATTTGAACTCGGGATCGCTCTCTTCCAAAGCGCGGTAGTAAACCGCTACGCTACAAAGCTCCGTGTTCCACGCGCCGAAATAGCGCTATAGCTTCTGGGCGAAGTAATTTGTCTTTAACTTGTAGGGCCATATAAGGTAATGTATCCGTGTCGAACGCGCTGTCACGCTTGATCGAGACAGCACTGGCGTCTGCGGGTGTGAGGTATGGGCGCGCGAGGAGTATCGGGCGCACCACGGATTGAGGTAGGTCAGGGTATGGAACCGTTTATAAAAGTTTGAAAGTTATTTACCCATATCTTTTTAGTTCTTGGGAGTTTTTAAGTCCGGTTTTCACCACTAGAACGACCACTTCACTCACTATGCAATAATATCGCTCAATAGTCTAAACAAACACTATTTACTATTTAAAATGATTAAAAATATAGGAGCTCAATGACAACGATCTTTTCTTTAGCACGGTTACGTTCCGTTTCCTAGACAGATAGTAGACTACACATAGTGTAAAGTGGTTTTTGAATTTTTATTCCATAAAATATGTCACTGTCGTGTATTCAATTTGTAATTTTGATAGTTGACCTTGAGTGACAGAGCTGCGTTGTGTAGTTTAAAAGTATACTATAGATTTAAACAGATTATTTAATACAATGAGGACCAGTGTCACACAGTTCCAATTGTTGGTAGAGTTTATAGAAAGGTAAGTTTGAACTTTCCTCAAAATTATATTTTCCAATTGGTATCTAACATTTTGGCTTGAAATTCATGTTATTCAAGTCGTTGGTCTTCAAATTTAGCGACCACTAACATATTCCATGCTAAATAACCACTTGCAGACATTATTTTGACTATATTAGACTCAAAAACGTATATAATTTTGATGTAAACATATGTTTCACACGCCAAAATGCTAGTGAACTACGTAACTACTAAAGTAAGCGTCTTACTCGATAGGTTTAGTGAAATTAGTGACTCATGGTACCGTTTTGTATGGTGACAGTTGAAGAACGTTAGTGACTATCGAATAGATTACGCTAGGTGTTAAACCTTTCGTAATCTATAGCGCTCATGGTATGAATTTTAATTCTTTCTGTGAGCGCTAGGGGCGCTGTACAATATGTCATACAACTAATTTACGGAGACGCTAGCGAGTTTTGCTGTGTAAACTCATGGTAGAGCTACAGATAACATTTATAATACCGTACACGATTTTTATGTGACGCATGTAAAATGTCACATTGTACATGGAAAAAACATTGAAATTAATTTGTTTCAACAATAGTAGGACAACTAGAAATTTACATGTTGATCCATCTAAACAAAGTCAAATCAAAATAGTAACAAAATATTTTCGTACCTTATCAAACAAAACTGGAACAAGTCAAAATATCCTTATGTAATATGGTAGCACAATTCACCAACACCGTAACAACTCTAATTAACTCACGTATTACGTTTCATCAAAACTGTAACAATTCGGAATGTCCGCGTTTTCGTTCTTGTTAATACGTACACTCTTTATGACTAGTGAAGGTCAACTGACAATAGACTTGTCTAGGTGGGAGAGGGAGACAGACGTTGATTCAACAAAAGTAAGTTAACGCCATCTGGCGATAAATTTTGCAAGCATTTATTAAACCTGTTATGTTGGATAGTTGCGTATGATCCCCGAGCATTCGAATACAAGCATAACTCAAAATCCACGATTTTTGAGTTGTCATTCATGATCATTAAAAACATAATGTTTTTAATGACGTTTTGAGGAATACGTTCCCACTCTTCTGCAATGACTCTTTTTAGCTCCCTGATGTTTTGTGGAGCATGTTGCACTGATCTTACCCGTCTCTTTAGAACATCCCAGACATGCTCAATTGGATTGAGGTCAGGACTTCGAGCTGGCCAATCTAAACGACGGATCCCAACTTCTTGCATGTACGCTTCCACGTCGCCAGAACGGTGCGGGCGAGCATTGTCGTCCATAAAAATGGAATCTTCCCCAAGTGCAGTCAATGCGGGTTGTGCATATGGAATTAGGACTTCCATTATGTACCGGTGTGCATTTAATGTTCCATTTTCTATGAGAACTAACTCCGTACGCCCCATCGAATTGATTGCTGCCCAAAACATAACGGAGCCTCCGCCATAAGGAGTGATTTCTTCGAAACACACTTCCGCATAGCGTTCCCGTGGTCTTCGTAGCACTCGCCGGCGTCGGTCCTCTTCACACAAAGAGATTCTAGCTTCATCAGAAAACAATACTTTATTCCAGTCCTCCAGAGTCCATGAAGCACAGTTTCGAGCAAACTGAAGTCGAGCAACACGGTGCTCACGGAGTAATTTAGGTCCCCGAGCCGGGCGGTAACTCCTGATATTGGCAGCCAAAAGCCTCCTCCTGACGGTCCACAAGCTAACTTCTACTCCTCTTACTTCTTCAAGGCTCTTCTTCAGGTCCACACTTGACGCCTTACGATTCCGCAAGGCCTGACTCACCAAAAAGCGGCCATTTCTTGGTTCTGTGCGTCGTTTTCTTCCCGAACCGGGTCTTCTTTTGACCGAACCGGTCTCTTGATACCGTTGCCAAGTCCTCTGGACAGTTGAACGACTCACATTTAGCCGCTGAGACACGTAAGTTTGCGAACAACCTTCTTCAAGTAGGGCTATAATTTTACCGGCCCTTATCGCTTTATCACTCATGTCAAAAAGTGGTATTTAATGTATAAAGAAAGATAAAATTGTTTAATTTGCAGAAAATATCCAAAAAGTTTTAAAATTTTAGTAATCAGTAATAAAATCGTTTCAGCAATTCGCGCCATTAGTAAAGCAATTTTACAATAATCTACAATAATCATTATTTTCCGTTTGTTAATTTCAAAATTTAAATTTGTAACGTACAGAATCATGCCAGGATTCTTCAAATAACATGCCAATACATCGTCAAATTAATAAAACCTCTTACTTGTCCTTCTTCATTGAAGTAGAGAAAAAAATATGAAGTGCCCGTTTTTTTTTGCAAAAGAGTTTAGTTAGTAGACGTCCGCTAAGAACGGATTTTGCGACAGGGCCGGATTAAGGTATAAGGGCCCTCGCAAGTTTGTATGAAAGTCTTTAATTTTTTTGTGCCACAATCTTCATTTTTGGCAGGGAAGTAGTTTAAAGTTAGTAGACGTCTGCTTAGAACCGATTTTGAGATAGGGCCGGATTAGGGAGGTCTAAGGGCTCTCGCCAGTTTGTATGAAAGTCCTTCATTTTTTGAGCTACAAACTTGATTTTTGAGACGGACGTAGTTTATAGTTAGTAGACGTCTGGTAAGAACAGATTTTGTGACAGGGCCGGATTAGGGAGGTCTAAGGGTTCTTGCAAGTTCGTAAGAAAATCCTTAATTTTTTGTGCTACAAACTTGATTTTTGGCAGGCACGTAGTTTATAGTTAGTAGAACTCTGCTAAGTACAGGTTTTGTGGCAGGGCCGGATTAGAGAGGTTTAAGGGCGCTCGCAAGTTTGTTTAAAAGTCCATCATTTTGTGTGCTACTAACTTGAATTTTGGCAGGGACGTAGTAGGTGAGTAGAAGTTTGCTAAGAACCGATTTTGCGACAGGGCCGGACTAGGGAGGTCTAAGGGCTCACGCGAGTTTGTATGACAGTACTTCCTTTTTTTGTGCTACAATTTTGGCAGGAAGGTACTTTATAGTTAGTAGACGTTGACTAAGAACAGATTTAGCGAGTTTAGCAACATGGCCAGAATAAGGAGGTCTGAGGGCTTTCACATGTTTGTAAAAATGTACTGTTTTTTTTTTGTACTAACAACCTGAAATTTAACAACTCTAGAGTTTAGAAGTTGGAGATCTAAGCTAAGGAATTTGTAAGGAAGACCTGGACTAAGGGCTCCCGTAAGTCCATATGAAATCCTTGGCTTTTTGTACCTGAAAATTGGCAGAGAGATAGAATATAGTTAAGACATTTCAGGTAGGAATAGATTTTACGACAGGGCTGGTTTAAGGGAATATAATCGCTTCGATTGGCATTTGGCATTCGATTTGACATAGTACCATCCACAGGCAGTCCAGACAAGAGAGTCAAAATTTCTACGCGAACGAAGTCGCGGGCAACTGCTAGTTTATCATATTTCCAGCTTATAAAGTTATCAGCAGCTTGTCCAGTAGTCGTTTTTCGCCTATAGCGTGACTGTCTATGACCGTCGCGTAGTTTTTTCCACAAGTTTTTAGCTTCTTTTACTGTAACAAATATACAATTATTATTACACTATTAAAAACATTAACATGTATTTCATCTGTTACAGATACTTGGCTACAGGGGATTCGTTCACGTCAATGGCTTATAGCTATAGAATGGGCTTGTCTACAGTTTCAAGCATTGTTGAAAGTGTTTGTGATGCAATATGGAACCATCTTAAACCTTTAGTATTAAAAGTACCTTCTGAAAATGAATGGAAGGAAATAGCTGAAGATTTTAAAAATATCTGCCAATTTCATCACTGCGTCGGTGCTATTGATGGCAAACACGTCATAATAAAAGCTCCACCACACTCAGGCACCAATTTTTTTAACTATAAGAAAACATTTTCAATAGTTTTGTTGGCCGTGGTTGACGCAAAAAAAGATTCATTTACATTGATGTTGGGTCTATGGGACGTTACAGTGATGGTGGAATTTTGAACTACAGTGATTGTTGGTCAGAAATTAAAAACGAATAATTTGAATTTGCCATCGGATGAGCCCCTGTATCCAGGAGGACCGGAACTAAATATTACCGATATTCACGCACAGTGTCAGTCACTAGCACAGATAATATAATGTTCCACCGATATTCTCGCACACCGCGGCGATGGTTGCGTTGCCCTGAGAATATCCAAGTTCAGCTCCTGAGTGGCATCCAGGGCTGTGCTGTTTATTGGGCTGGTGTCCATGAGGGTGACCAGACTTTCTTCGTGTAGGGCTGGTGTTGATGGCCGAGACCGTACCGGGGTTTCAGCTCGGTTATCCCTTGCCTGGTTCTTCTCGCACTCAGGGCAGTGCCAGGGGGTCGCTATGGGACCTGCACTCGGCATGTTGACGCACACTCGGTGGTACCAGCGCCGACATTTGTTGCAGGGGACAGCCTCTGCCGACGACAGAAATTTACCGCAGGCACCACACTTAGCCATGGTGTCTGTTTACCAAGTACAGTTTGTAAGTCCACGTAGTTCACCGGCTAGGCAACAGATGGCGCTATTCTAAAAAACACGTTTATGGCTGTTTTCACGGTGTGCATGGCACAGACAAACACCATAGGTCGAGCACAGTAAACAGAGAATAGGATTGCACACACAGACGATAAGTCACAGTTTGGTTTTCCGACGCCCGAGTAATTAGCTGTTATGTACTGTGGGTTCGGGTACTTATGTATTTGCTGGAGTTCACTTTAGCGATTTTTATCGTTTTTAATGTATAACACAGCACATACACACTGGAAACCAATGATTCTCGTAAGTTGCACTGTCTTTAGAATTTTTACAATAAACTTTTACTAGTTTAGAATTTCACTAGTTTTTTATTTAATTCTGTTGAGAGAAACACAAAGGAGCTTATGGCTGTTTGACATCCGTGATTAACTAGTATCTTTTCTTTTTAAAGAATGACGAAATCTTGAATTTCAATGTATAAGCTTGCCTTTAGAAGATCCGGCACACCAGAAAGACCTTCCACCATCTCCACTCCAAAAAATTGGAGGAGCCCCCCTCTAAAACTGAGAGTGGAGTCGGAGCGGGTCCACCACCGGTGCCAGACCGGTTTTTTGTTCGGGCGGCATCCGGTCCTGAGACACGGCCCCAGGCAAAGTCCTCATGCCCCTGCATGAAAGCGAACATCGCAGCTTCGCCACAGCCCTTAGCTCCAAAGAAATAAAAATACATTTTCAATTACGTTTTGTAACAATTTAAATGAACGATAAGTAAGAAATACAATATTTTACAGACTGATAAAATACTCATTTTCTGTTTTTTATAATGAAAATAAAATAGAAAACAACAGCTGCTAGAGCTCAAATTCTCGGTTTGACATTAAATTGAAGTTTACAAAGCAAGTTTGTTAGAGCTCTATTAAAATTTATGGCTCGTCCAGCTTTTGGTTGTAAGTAGAATGCGCTTTCATCAGTATTTATAATTCGTTCAGGGTTATTTATTATTTCATGAATGTCTCTATTTTCAAGGTGACTTCATCTCTTGCTTTACTTAAATTTTGCGCTGTGCGTTCAGAGAGCTCTGGACGCCTTTTGAAAAACGAAGAGTCTCACTTTTTTTCCTGGCCGATTGTTTGTGAACGGACAGGAATCTATTTTTTTCTCAGATAAAAATTTTTTGGACACTCAAGCAATTTATTGTTCTCTGGTCACAGGGAAGTGTTTTTGTGTTTTCAGCCATAAAGGCTATCCATCTCACTATCATTTCTTCCTCATATGTAAGTACAGTAGCTGGACCTAGATTACAATCAATAGGACTTTCCCCGGTGATAGTATTTTATATTGGGGATTGTAAAATTATCCTTGAGTCTCCGTATCTTGCAGCGGCAACAGATATTTTCACTCCTTTTCTAACTTCATCGATAACCTTGGCCATTTGTTCATTCGTGTAGTCTTTTCGTGGTGCCATTTCTAGGTTGAAAATAAAGGAGATTGCTCAAGTTTATATGAAGTTTGGTCCAAATGCTGCCCAGGAATGGGAGTACCTGCGCTGGGTTCCTGGCACTAAACTATGTCATTATATTGTATTTTGACCTACTTTTATTGATTTTCACATAAATTTGACGACATATTTATTATTTATTTTTTAAACCAATTTGATTTTTATTTAGTTTTTCACTTATCGTTTTATTTTGTTATTTAATATTTTTAATTGAATGAGAGTCATTATTGTTTGGAAAAGTAATTGTTTATGTGAATTAATATGGTAGTTATTTTTATTTTTTAGACATGTTTGATTGTAACATTTTAATTGTACCTACCTACCTACTGTTTTATTTTACAAATTTCAATTTCAACACAATGTTTATTATTGTTTCGAAATAAATAACTTATGAACTTATGAACTCATTATAAAAAATATTTTTAGAATCCATCCCGGGGTTCCCACTTTTTTTACCTATTTACTTTGATGACATTATTTTTTGCACATGGTGTTTTTTGACGCACTTTTAAGATTTTACACCTTTTAAGACCACAACTAAAGACATTTTGTATAAATGGACAGTTGCGATAGAAAGGAACAAAAAAAACTGAAATGGCTTGTATTATTAAGCTATTGCATAGCTTCTTCGTTCATCGCGAACACACGTACTCACGCGCAACTCCGTGTTTATAATTACAAAACCGTGTAAATATCGCATAGTTTTTAATAAAACTCCACAGTACTGTCGTTCGTTAAGGTGAAAGTGCCCGTCTGTGTATAAAACATTTCAATAAACCATTAACTATAACTAATTTATGAGAACAGTTTTAAATTCAAACAGACGAACTGTGAAAACAGTGCTAACTTTTAATAATAACAACATTATCTGAACTACAAGTGCAAGTGACTGTTGTGTGTTAAAGCTCAAGTGTGCCAATAACTCTAAACACTAGCGAGAACAGTTTTAAATCAAAACAAACGATACGTAAAAAACGTGCGAATATTTGGACTTTGAACTTTGTCAACCAAACAAAGACATCACACATATCGTCGGCAAGACTACCAATAGCTCGCTAATTTCACGCATGACATTACCGTTCAGCTGGCTTAGTGGTATAACGCGCTCGGTACTCTGCGCATTGTTGGGCACGAGTTCGAATCACGCTTGCCCGCATTCATCAAGACAGTCAAATTTTTCTTTTTGTTTTTTGTTTTTGCTTTTTGTTGTATAAAAAGCTATTATTATTTTGCTATGGCTACCACTCAGAGTACTCCGCCCGAAAAATCCACCCAAACATTATTGAAACCTACTATTTTGGCACAGGAATCTGATACTGCCTCGGATTGTATGGGTTCGGAGAACGACTGTGTTGTTCAGCAAAATATTACGCGACGTTATAAACGTAAACATGACGATGCCGTGCTGGGCGAGTTAAGAGAAATGCTGGCTGATGTTCAGCTTCAACAGAAAACTCAGGCGTTGAAAGGACATCATCCATTTTGGTCCAAAAGTCAAAGTGGCCGGCCAATAAAAAAAAGTGCTTTATTCTGAAAGAACTCGTTCGCCTTAGCATTTTTTTATACGACACCAAAGCTGTAGCACCAATATACTTGGTGGTATTCATGTTAAAAAAACCTGATTTTTCATACATTTTTCCTTTCAATGAATCTGAAAAAAAAATATGTTCCAAGTCTCTTAACTTCCGAGATCTGCCAAAAGGGGGGGAGAAGGGGGGCAAGTGGGTCAATTTTGAAAAATGGTTTTTACTTTCCCGAGCTTCCTCTATACGAAGCCCTAAAAAAAAACACGTAAAGTCTCTTTGTTTCCGAGATACGATAGGGAGCGGGGAGAAAGGGGGGAAAAAGGGGGGGTTTGGCTCTTTTCCCATACTCACGAGAGTTACTTGTTTACGAATCTGTCAAAATATACCCACCTCCCCATCCACCATCTGGGAGAACAATTCTGTCAATCAGTGAGACAGTGAGTCAGTGGCAGTGGTAATTGAGCTCTAAATAGTATTTTTAGAACTCAAATAATACCAAGTATAGTGATGCTACAGCTTTGGTGTCATATAAAGAAATTCTAAGGCGGACGAGTTCTATCAGAATAAAACACTTTTTTAATTTGGCCGGCACTTTTACTTTTGGACCAAAACTGTATGATTTGTGGATGATGTCCTTTGATGAAGAGATGTAGCGATTGGTAAAGCAGAATGAGAAAATTACAGAATCTATTCGGTACATGTCAGACAAATATGACGAAATCTTGTCTCAACTTCATGAAACGAAAACTGAAAATAAAGCTTTCAAGACTCAAATAAAGAGTTTGGAACAAAAAGTTGAGATTCTGGAACGCAACTCGAAAGCGTCATCCCTGGAACTGCGAAACGTGCCAGAAACCTACCCGGAAGACAAATCAACTCTTATTGGTTTGGTAAAGAACGTAGGTGAAGTGCTGAATGTTAAAGTGCTCGAGTCGGACGTAAGAAATATTTTCAGACCCAAAAAGATCACAAACAAGTCCACTCCCATAATAGTAGAATTCAGCTCGACCTCCCTTAAAGAACATATTGTAATGGCATCAAAGAGGCACAACAAAGACAAGGGCAAAGATAAACTAAACTCGACCCATCTAAAGTTAACCGGTGAACCCAAACCAATCTTCATTGCGGAATGCCTCACCACCTTCGGACGGAACCTGTACTACCTCGCTCGTCAATACGTCAAAAATCATAAAGGCGCAACTTGCTGGACTTCATATGGAAAGGTGTTCATTCGCCAAAAGGACGGCGACCAATCTATACTTATTTCACGCGAAGAGGACTTCACTAAATTGAAATCACAATGACTAATATTTTCACTGTACCTCCCATTTTCATTTGACCGTGATACGTTTTATATTCTCTATTTTGTATATTACGATAAAACCTATTCTATATTATTAACACACTTTTCGTGTTTTGTTAAACAACTTTGCACCAGTATGTTTAGTATGTCTCCTTTTAAATTGTACCTTAAAATAGTTTTACTTCACACACCAACACCTTCAAAATATAATTATTTACATAGTAACCCTTCCACACTATTCACTATAATACACAGCTACTATGCAAAATCATGCAATAAAATATATAAGTATACAATAAATATACATAACACTATAAGCACATGCGTAGTATACATTTTTTTATCAACCTACATTTCTACATTATCCGGCAAGACAAACAACTGCTATTCTAAACTACAAAATAAAATATTTATCTACGCAATAGATACATGCAGTCTTTCCTACATACTCATAAAATATATATATTTACCAACCCATATTTTTACAGTACATTGTATTACATACAATTACTATTCTAGGGAATGCAATAAAATATTTACATATACAATAAATATATATAATATTCCATGCACATTTATTAAATACAAATTGATTTCGCGACAATCCAAAACATGCGTTACTAATGCCATGTACGAGTGTATCGTTTCCTTGCTTGCATCTCAGAATAGCCTACAGCTACTTTATTTTATGTCAGTCACGCCAAAATTATCTTCACCAATATCAATATACTACAACATTCGATACCGCAAGTAACCTAATGAGCGACATCGACCAATTCGATATTTCTGTCCCAATCACATGTGAACCCGAGCAATGCAACTCATATCTCAAAGACCCTACTCATTACCTAAAGGTTCTACAACAAAACATACGTAGTCTTAACTGTAATTTTCAAGAAATACACGTTTTACTCGAGAGGCTGAAATTAACATGTGATATCATTGTGCTTTCCGAATGCTGGTTATCCCGTGTTAGTAACTTACCATTGCTTCAAGGATATAACTCTCATAAAACTAACGATAACTACAACCAAAATGACGGCATAGTCGTATACACCAATAATAGTTTAAAATGCACAGTGGAAGAACCTTTCCTATCAGAAGCAAATTGTTTGGTGATAAAAATAGAAAGTGATACAATAATAATCGCAGTATATAGGCCCCCTAGTTTTACATCACTCGACACCTTCCTTGACTCATTGCACAACTTGCTAATGACCGTGTCGTCGTTTAAAAATATCATCGTAGTCGGTGATATAAATATTGATCTCTTGGGGAACGGTGCCACAACTACCTCGTATCTAGAGACCATCGCCTTCCATGGACTGCTTCCTGCTATCAATACTGCTACCAGAGATAAGACATGTTTAGACCATGTGATACTGAAAACCAAGTTTGAAGCGTTTACGTTTTCCTTGGGTACTAGTATCACGGATCATGAAGCAGTTTTATTCTGTATAAAAACCCATGTGACTAAACCTAAATCCATGAAGATGAAATCTAACTTCAAAATTGACATGGACAAATTAAAATCAGAATGTGACAACTTAAATTTTGACAAAGTGTATCAGGAAACGAATTTAAATACCGCTACGAACAATTTCATTACCATTATTCAGTTATTAATTTCAAATAACTCTATAAAACGGCTAATCCCTAGAAATAAAATTATAATTAAACCATGGATAACTACTGGTATGCTACGTTGCATCCGAACCAGAGACAGAATGCATAAAAAGTTAAAAACCGATAAAAATGACGTCATTCTGAAAATATCCTACTTGCGGTACCGGAACTATTGCAACAGCCTTCTAAAAAAACTAAAAAAACAGTATGAGCGAAATCAACTAATACAGTCTAAAAACAATTCTAAAAAGCTTTGGTCTACCATTAAAACAATAACCAACAATAATACTAAAAAGCAGCTACCGCTACAACTATTAACTACACATAAAACCCCTCAAGAATCAATAAACAGTACTAACGAATACTTTTCAAATATTGGAAAACGACTATCAAACATGATTCCCCCCCACATTCCTTGTATTAATAAAGTCTCTGAGCCCCCAATAAACTCTTTCGTTCTCCTACCCACGGATGTCGAAGAAGTTGAAAGAACGCTTCAACTCTTAAAAAGTGACTGCTCGCCTGGATGGGATCAGATTAGTGCTGATGTTTTAAAGAAAATATCCGTTTTTATAGTACCTGTTCTAACCAACTTAATAAATCGCTGTTTTGATTCGGGAGTGTTTCCCCTCGCATTAAAAAGAGCTGTGGTACATCCGATACATAAGGCGGGAGACAGAAGCAGCATCAGCAATTATAGGCCAATTGCTATTTTAACGACACTATCAAAGATATTTGAACGGATAATAAACAAAAGGCTTACAAAATATCTAGAAGTACAGAACTTGTTTTCTGATACACAATACGGTTTCAGATCCGGCCGCTCAACTGATAACGCAGTACTTGATCTCGTTAACCTTCTAGTAAATAAATTAGATAATAAAAATAAATGTATGACAATATTTCTCGACCTGGCAAAAGCCTTTGACACTGTTTCTGTACCCCGCCTTGTGCAAAAGCTGGAAGATCTTGGTATTCGAGGTGTTCCACTGGACTTACTCACGGATTACCTAAGTAATAGAACCCAATCGGTTAAAATTGGCGAGCAAATTAGTAACGAACTGCCAGTTGATTTTGGGGTGCCACAAGGCAGTATATTAGGTCCCACTCTTTTTCTCTGCTATATTAACGAGCTCTGTTCCCTTAAGATCACAAATTGCCGCATCTCCGCCTATGCAGACGATACTGCCCTAACCTTTTTCGCTGACTCGTGGATTGAGCTTTTTAATCTCGCGCAAAATGGTTTTAACACTGTGTGTCACTGGCTATTCTCAAACTCCCTCACCTTAAATGAAGACAAAACCAAATACATTTTATACAGTATTCGTAATCAATTTGAACTTGCCAACCGCCGTACTTCCAATATCCGTGCGCACAAATGTAATTTCCCTCCAACTCCAAACTGTAATTGTCCCAATATTAATTCTACAAAAAGTATTAAGTACCTTGGAGTTGAAATTGACTCAAATCTAACTTTTGAAAACCACATAAACTTTTTGTCTAAAAGAATACGGAAGCTCACTTACATTTTTAAAGGACTCCGTGACTTAATAGACAAAAAAACGATGAGGATGGTATACGAGGCTCTGGTGCAATCTATCATTGGCTACTGCATTACCACTTGGGGCGGGGCATGTAAAACCAAGCTAATAACAGTAGAAAGAGCCCAAAGGTTAATACTAAAAGTTAATTTATCGAAACCACGTCTTTTCAGCACCATTACACTTTATGAGGAAGCACAGGTGCTAACTGTACGTCAGCTGTACATAATGCTTACTTCATTACTCCAACATTCAATGCTATCCGAAGAAAGCAGAAAACGCATAGGTCTCTCCAGGAGAAATTTTGCAGTATGTAGGACGACTGCGGTTGGAACTTCCTTCGCACAAAGATTCTTTCCTTTCCGTGGAGGTGAATTGTATAATAAACTTAATAAAATTACTAATATAGCAAATTGCAGTAAGGTTGAATGTAAAACTAAAATTATTAATTGGTTGCTAAAGTTAAACTATACGGAAACAGAAAAATTATTAGAGATTGCTAAGTAAGTGAGATAGGCAGTTCATAATTGCGTACGTACGTATTTGTAGGTAAAATTATAGTCATGTTATTGTATTTATTTCA
Organism: Diarsia dahlii; assembly: GCA_949775195.1. Taxonomy (NCBI): domain Eukaryota; kingdom Metazoa; phylum Arthropoda; class Insecta; order Lepidoptera; family Noctuidae; genus Diarsia; species Diarsia dahlii. The sequence continues at coordinate 19,136,932 of OX459197.1, read as the reverse complement.
GTATAAAATACATATATGTATATATATATATATATTCATAATATACTCATTTGTGCAATTAATGTATACATACTTATATTATAAATACACACATCCAAACACACCAACACGCACACCCACACACACACACCCACACACATACCTACACACACACCCATACATACATATACCTACACACCGTCACCAATTTCACACCACTTTCATGTTGACAATAACTATTTATGATGTGATGGGGGGCCTGGAGTTCTGAAATACAGGCCTAGGCTTAGTTTAGACTCCAGATCTCCCACAAATTACAATCCTTCGGCCAAACTACCTGTCAACCTATAAATCCATCATAACGATGTAATTTGTGGAGATAAATAAACGTTTTTATTATTATTTTTTATTATTCTATCACGGGCCTTGAGCGTGGAGACCGAATCCAGAAATTTCGTAACGAAAATAACCACACCAATGAGGTTTTACCTAACACCTTGTAATTTTCTGTTCTTTTTCAAAATTTAAGTTAGTGACTTCATGTTGTCATAAAAATGCAACTTGCCAGTATTCAAAACAGCCAGTAATATTCAATCCAAAACCTTTTCGAAGAATTCTGAGTGTGTGTTAATTAATTTTTATAAATGTAAGTTATAAAATACAATATTTGAGCTAAACATATTGATAAAAAGAATTTAAATTATATAAATCAAAAGTAACCTTCATAGACTAAGCTAGTGAGAAAATTTAAAAGAAAAAGTATTGACAGCCTGACGTAAGTGTCATAACATTGAAAAATATGAAAATTATTTTAGACTAGCTGTGCCCGCGACTTCGTTCGCGTAGTTGTCGAAAACTAAAATGCGTCGCTTAGACAAAATTACAATAAATCATTGCCCTGCGTTAACTTACTGACGCTGTAGAAAATAAGAAGAGGGTAATGCAAAGCACTGACTATGTCTAATACTAAAGTTTAGATGGATGAATGTTTGTTAATTCACCACGTCAGAACGGCCGAACGGATCTTGATGAAATTTGAAACAGAGTAGAAGACTGACACTCCCTTCCGCTCTGCCCAGAGCGGGTGGGGTTCTACTGACCAAAAACCACCCATGTTCCTTCTTAGCCCTTGTACCGAGGGCGCGGTATCTCTTTCGAACAACCCGTTGGGGAGCCGTAACCCTCAGCCCCGACGGGACCCTCAGCCCCGACGGGACCCTCAGCCCCGACGGGACCCGCAGCCCTGACGGGTATTTCAGGTAGCCTGACTTGAGTCTAACAAAATTTGCACTTTTTAGCTTAATATTTCACAAACGAATTCCGTAATCTAAAAGTGTTTGAGCAAACAAACAATCTTTTTCAAAGACCTATCTAACGACACCCCACACTATGGGCTTCGCAAGAGATAAAAAACATAACATGGCGAAAGTATAAGGGTTCCTTGTTGACTACGGAACCCGATTTTATACTGTGTAGGTAATTGGTTAATTTTTATTTGATGACTATTCACCGAACATATTTTTAAATAACACCGCGGTTCAGAAAATGGCATAAAATGAACAACGCCATCTATCGAAGACGAAGATAAACTGCTAAAATTCAATTCATGGAAAGCGATCAATCACACTACAGGGTTTAGGCTATGTAGACTTTGAAAGCAGCGTCATTTAGACTACCTACCTACAGAATACCTTTAGCTATCATAACTTTTTGAAAGTTATCTTTTGAAGTCATTTATTAATTAGTACCACATTCGTTTAATAGATGTCGTTGCATGTCTCATTCTTGATCAGAATTAGAGTTCTTCTTGTAATCTAATAATTCAAATATCTTTTGATAGAGTGCACCAATTACGATGAAACAAAAACTAAGTAATACCCCAAGTTACGCACAATATTTATGTATAAAAGTTACCTACATTAGTTTCGTAAATTTTACGTGATGCTTAGTCATCGAAACAGACAAACAGATAAACAGACAAACAGACAAAAATTCCAAAAATGATGGAAATGAGTTCTGTTGGTTATACTATGACACCCTGACAATTCCCTTTTTAAATATTTTCAATGTACAAAAATATTTTTTCTACAGATTTATTATATGTATAGATATTTAAGAAAACGAATCGTTTTAGACCGATTCGCAGAATAGTAATGCAAAAATATATAATAATATTATTATAAGCAGGCATGAGTCAACAAATTGCGGGGCGAAGAGGGGGATTATGCATGCGCAGTTAACGCCGATACAACCAATGCCACCTAAAGGCGGGTTGCTGAACTAAAGAGACAAGCGTGATATTTCAAAAAGTCATTTCACAAGTTCTGCTATTCATCGATAGATGGAAAAACTAAAAAGTATCACCGCCGTGCCGATCGGAGTGGGGGGTGTTAGGTTATTTTCGTTAAGGAATTTCTGGAATTGCATAAGTTGATAAAAAATGCTATGCAATAGCTTTACCGCGGCAGTCTCCGAGTGCCACACGTTTTTTTATTTTAATTTCAATCATCATCATTTTCATCAATGTGTCATAAAGGGTTTTTCAATTATTATGTAACGTATGTCAAAAAATCATAAATAATTAGTACTATAACCTCCTATAAGGATATTACGGTTAACCCAGCCGTTTTAGAGATATTTCGATTTTTCATACTAGCTCCGTATAAAATTTTCGTAAAAAAATTATAATTCCTTCGTTTTTGTGCAGAATCAATTCTGGTGTCATTTTTGTATAATTTATAACTAATAGAAGTGATATCCGGCATAAAAACTGGCACTTGCAAAATAAAATGCCTAAGTCTATGAAAGCCGATTTTCAGCCCACCGTGCGACGACAGATTCCCCGATCTATCGCCCGCTGGCACCTCCTAGAGCGGCATCAGGCCTCCTCCACCAACCTTTTTTTTTTTGGTTTTTTGAAATCTTCAAATAACCCCTCCCGCTCTGGGCAGCCAGAGCGACAGGTCCTCCACCACCCTGTTCTCCTGCGACTGATCGCGGAGGCGGTGGAATGCTCCCTGACGCCCTCCGCCACCTCCATCTGCGAGATGACATCCTCGCAGAAGGACGCCACTGCCTCCCATGCCTCCCTATTGACAACTCTGGCCTTGGCCACGGCCGGTAAAGAGAGGTTGGCCCCAATTGCTGCTTCGAAAGCATGGCGCTTTACCACTCATGCAGAGCAATGCTCAAGAGTGTAAAGCACCGTGTCCTTGCTGCAGTCGCACTGGTGACACACGGGAGTCGCCTCCCGTCTGGCTACTTTGTGTAGGTATTTGCCAAAGCAGCCATGCCCTGACAACACTTGCACTAGACGGAAGGTCAACGTCCTATAAAAGCTACCCACTCCTCCAGGAAAGGCTGGATAACGCCCACGGTCTAGTGACCTTCACTGGGCGTCTCCAGCCTCACCCGCCATTCCCGCAGGGTATGGGTTTGGGCCTCTCTACACCACTTCATGACCACCTTCAGGCAGCGGACGCCTGCCGCTTTCCACCAATAGGTCTGCGCCACGCCGATAGACTTCTGCGAGCACTTACGCCTCCGAATCCCACGAGGGTGTATTCGTACCGAGGCTCCGTAGAGCACCATCAAACGAATTCGGGTTCGGCAAAAGCCGAATGAGTGCTGACGCCGTGCCGATCAGATTCGGTGCTAGCTGAGCAAAGTGCTCGCCGAAGTATTTAATGCTTGCCCGCACCGGTATCGTTGTGCAACACGATGGTGAGGTGTACACAAGCCAGAAGCTGGTGTCGGGGCACAAGAAATACCAGTGCATCCATCTTCTCGAGAGGCACCTTGAGGCCCAGTGCCTCGATTTGTTTCAAGCGAGACTCCAAACGGCCAGGACTCTGTTTAAAAAAGCTAACAGACCGACGATTCCGACATATTTCAAAAAATTAACGTATAAAACTAACTCCATTAACACAAATTGTCTATAGTTAGGGTCCAAAAAGCGTAAAAATATTAAAATACCGTTAAAAAAATATACAAGTATAAAAAATAATATCATCAAAATAAATCTGTAAAATAAATAGGAATTCAAAATATTTAGTTTGTTTTTGTTTTGGTTTAGTTATTCACATTCCTGGGTAGCATTTGGACCAAAAGTGACAATATGTCACTTAATGACTTTGTAATAAGTCAGGCCCTTGGATTATAATCTTTATATGGTATAGTGTTTAGGTTTAGGGAGAGCCCTATAGGAATAATAGGAGACATAAAAGATATGCGTTTAGGTTTTTGTGATAATTTATATATAATTTTCGTGCGTAATTGTTTTTTAGTAAATGTTCAATACGCTCGCCTGTATCTAATTTCATATTCTGGATTAGAAGACATTGTTCTTTCTACTGAGTGTAATATTTTTAATGCTACGGGATAAGAGTCCGGCATTTCATCAGCGAATATTACATTCGAAAAATCTAAATTTAAATATCGTTCTGCAAACTGAAGTCTTTGTAACTTATGTCGAGCAATCAATTTTAACTTACGGGCCGGTTTTCGGCAATGTATACCAGCTTCATGGAGAAGTCGACGAACGGTGCTTAAAGAAATATTGTTAGCTATAGCTACATTCCTGGTTTCAAGGAACGCAGACCCTCTGATTTGACGAATCATATTTACGTCCTGTAGTCTTGCAGTTCTTCTTGGTCTACCGGTAAAATTATTTTGGAAAGTTAAATTCGAAAATGACATCCAATTTTTTTTATATAATTTAGTTTGGATAGGACAAGATTGAATTTATAAATCTGAAGATAGTAACGAGCAATTTTTTAGTTTGAAGTTCAGCTACTTTTGATAGTATAAAGTTTACACGCTACGTATCCGATACAAAGTAATGTTCAGTAACTTTTGTTATATAAGATGTTAAGTTATTTTTGGACGTTGCCGTGATTATACTAGATAACCAAAACAAGCATTTTATATTGTACAGCGACTTTAGTAAAACTGAGAGTTAAATGAATATAGGTATTCCGGCTTTAAAGCCATTTATTATTATTTATTCTTTAGTATCGTTCCAAATTTCAGTGTAAAGCTCGAAAGATACCCTTTTAGGTACTTAGACACCTGTGTTTTTTCTTAGCCATTCGAATTATTTAGCGTCCTATCTACTTTTAAAGGACTTGAACACAGCCACATCCAAGGGATGTGTGAGGTGCTCCATTCTCTGTCCAATTGTCAGGTTTTCTGTCTCTGGGAATAGTCCTGAAAAAAGAAGTGTTACATTTACATACATAATTAAATTAAAATGAAAAATTTTAATTTAATTAACTAAAACTTGCCTGGAAACAGAACTTCTATATGAGCAATAGATAGGACTGCATGTTTTTCAATTAAATGCTCTTCAAAACAAAAACGTTGCTTTACTTGTCTTAAAATTTTCATATAAAACAGAATGCATGCAAACTGTATTATTTCCATTTCATCGATTCTGGCCATAAAACCTGGTTTCAGTAATAGGAATTGAACTTTGCCACCAAGGTACACTTCTTCAATTGGTAGATGATTTAATTTATTTTCTTAATCTTAACTCAAAATTTTGTTCTCTAAATCCAGGCTTTTATCCCTGCTACTGTTTTTTCACCTCCAGTCAGCTGCAGTACATCAGGTTTAATAAAACATTCCATGATTGATTTGTATATTGTGAAAATCCTCTCATACAACAAATAAAAGAACAATGCCCACTTTCCATACATTTAAAAACGTGATAATGAAAGTTAATGTATAGTTATAAGGTATAGTAGAAAGAGTACCTGTAAGATTAGAAAAAAAATTACGATTTAAAGTCACAAAGGCCAAAAAATATTAATGTTACTTTTTAGGTTAGGATTGCCTTTACGATAATTGGCGGTTTGTTTACTTAGAAAAAGTCTAACTTTGCTATTGTATTGTCAAAAGTGATCACTCGCCTACCCATTTCGTTGACCGCTGTACTACATACCTACCTAATTGATGAACAATCGGGAAAACAAATAAAACACTATGTTACATTGAAATGGTTTATTAATTTCATTTTCATCTAAATCTCTTATCACTACGTCATACAAAAATGGTTTTCAAACCTAGCCCATTCAAGGTACCACACTAACGTCATAACATGAGCGCAACATCCAATGGTCCGTCGACCGACCAAACAATTAAGGGGAAGCTTCTCATATCTTTTTTTATTTTATATTACAGTTCTGGTAATATGGTGCGTACTTACCAAAGAAAGTACACTAATTCCAGAAATGGTAAAACTTTTGCACCGTATCAGAGTTATTCAAAGGAAAATTTGGAAAACGCCATAGAGGCTGTTAAGTCTGGAAAACTTAAGCTAACTGATGCTGCCAATACTTATGACATACTTAAGAGCACGCTATGTAGGAAATATAGAAACTTAAATTGCACGCAAGATAAAGCTGGACATCCAACATTGTTTACTCCTGAAGAGGAGAATTCGTTTATACGAAACATATTAATTTTAAGTGAATGGGAATTTCCCTTCGACTGTATGGATTCGAGTATTTACTTCGAGTATTAGCTCATAAATATTTGAACAAAATAGGCAAAATTTATATGGGCTTAAAAATAACTTACCAGGGACTGATTGGGCACGCAATTTTCTGATAAGACATAAATCAGTAATTTCAAATCGTAAAGCGTCTAATATTTCTACTGATTGAGCCAAAATTACAAGTGATGTAATTGATAGTTTTTTCGACAATTATGTGAAGTCTATCGATGGTGTCACTCCAGACTGTATTATTAACTATGACGAGCCCAATCTTACAGATGATCCAGGAAGTAAAAACTATATTTATAAAAGAGGCACAAAGTACCCAGAAAGAGTGGTAAACCATTCAAAAACAACTGTTTCACTCATGTTTACGGGAACAGCAGATGGTGAGTTGTTACCAATTTATGTCGTTTATATATCGGATCGTTTATGGCTGGAAGGTGGACCTGAAGGAACGAGTTACAATCGGTCAAAGAGTGGGTGGTTTGATTCAGTCTATTTTCAAGACTGGTTTGATACCATTATAGTACCTTACGCACGAAAGAAAGCAGGGCGGAAAGTTCTAATCGGAGATAATCTGTCGTCTCATTTTTCGGAAAACGTACTCAAGACTTGTGAAAAATTAAATATTGCATTTGTGTGCTTACCACCGAAAACAACACATCTGCTTCAGCCATTAGATGTCGCATTTTTCGGCCCACTAAAGACCTACTGGCGAGATGTCTTAACTCATTGGAAGTTAAAAGAAGGGAGGAAACATAAAACTTTGGTCAAAAGTTCTTTTCCAAAATTATTAGGTCAACTAAAAACAAATTGTTTGAAAGAGGTGCTGTATGTCGTAACCTCCAAGCAGGTTTTAGTAAATCGGGTTTATACATAATCAACCCTGAACTTCCTAAATCACGGCTGCCACAAAGGACAAATATTACAGATGAACAAATTAATAACGCGACGTTATTAGTAGTTACAGATTTATTGCAAGAAATGAGGAATCCTCCAGCCTCCAGCCAAAAATGTAATGTACAGCCTGGGAAAAGCATAACCGCAGCAGACTTGGTTCAAATAGATACAGCTACTTACTATTGGTTCTACGGTTTTATGAATCTTCACAAAGACTTGTCATTGCGTGTACCCGAAGCCACTAGTTTGTCTCGCGCCACAGCTTTGAACAGACACAATGTTGGAAATTTCTTTGAGAATTTGAAAGGCTTATTACAGAGATTTAATTTTGGGCCTGACCAAATCTGGAACGTAGACGAAACTGGAATTACTACAGTTCATAAGCAAAAAAAATTGTAGCATGTAGATGTCTCAAACAAGTGTCTAAGGTCACATCTGGAGAACGTGAGCAGCTTGTTACTGTATGTGGAGATATAAATGCTATAGGTAACCACCTTCCACCATTTATTATATTTCCACGTAAAAATTGGCAGCAACGAATGATAGATGGTGGCCCACCGGGTACTGAAGGAGCTCCACATCCGAGTGGATGGATGACAAGACCAAACCTACTTTTCCTGAAATTTTTTCATAAGCATGTAAGATGCATCAAGGACAGCCCTTGTCTTATTATATTTGACAACCATGAGTCACACATTACCATTGACTCTATAAACTACTGCAAAGATAATGGTATCCATCTCTTAACAATACCACCACATACCTCTCAAAAATTACAACCTTTGGATCGAATAGTATTTGGAGCGATGAAGTCATACTACAATACTGCATGCGATAATTGGATGGTTAGTCATCCCGGCCGTCCGTCGGGCGGCCGTTAACCATATGTGATTTGGCTGGATGTCTAGGCAGTACTTACCCAAATGCAATGACTCCTAGAAATATTCAGAAAAGTTTCTCAGTTACTGGAATTTTTCCATTCAACTCTGATATATTCACAGACGACGAATATTTAAGCTCCTACGTTACTGACAGAGAAAACGTGCAAACTGAAACAGACAATGTTATAACCTCACCATCTGTGTCACCGTCTATTTTACCTGATCAATCTTTAACGGCTGAAAATACTGCGCCAGCTTTTCCTGCTCTTATGCTTATTGCAGAAAATGTTGCGCCAGTTGTACCAGTGCCAATTCCAGATGACGATGTGACTCCCGATATTTCTGAAAATGGAAAGGAAAATGATTCTACAAAATCTCCCCCAAAATTGCTTTCCATATGTATGGCCAGTAATAGAGATGCCCTTATGAATTCCTACAATAATAACAGACCGACTGCAGCTGATTCTTCACAAATTAAAGCTCTAAAACACCGACCCATTCTCACAATATTCACGTTCCAAAACTTTCTACATCAGCATTTGTAAGTCCTGAAGTAATAAGACCACACCCAAAAGCAGGACCGAGAAAAGGCTCTGGAAAGGGGAGAAAAAAGGTAAAACTAGGATTTTGACCGACACACCGGAAAAACTGGCAATCGAGAATGAGTGGGCAGCTAGAAAACAGAAAAAAGAAAAAAAGATTTGCAAAGCGAAAGTAAAAGAAGTAAAACGTAACCTAAATTCACAAGAACAAGAAGTGACAACGTCGGAAGATGAAGAATTACCGCCATCGCCAGAATCAGTTTTAAGTGCATTTGATGAAAGTGATGTCTCTGGTAGCAGTTGTAGCGAATCAGAGAATGAAGATGACTCCAATGACTTCATCATCATTGGAGATTGGGTTATTGTGAACCTAATCTCTCAAAAGAATCTCGTTCATAGATATGTTGGGCAAATACCGAGGGAAAGTCGAGCTGGATACGACATTAAATTCGCTAAAAAAATATGATAAGATGTTCAAGTGGCCTGTTAACGACGATATTAGTTCAATTGCTAAATATCAAGTTGTGAAAAAACTACCAGTTCCGAAAGTGAAATCATCATCAAAAATCATTAAGAAAATTTAATATTGAGAAATAAAAAGTGAAAAGATAATTGCTAATATGTAGATAAAAAGAAAATACTGTTCAACTTTAAGAAAGAATAACTTAACTTTAATTTAACCAAAGGGGTATTTTGTTTTGTTGTACTAATTGCAAAATTTATTTAAAGTTTTTTTTTTTAGTTTTAAATAAAAGATTTATTAGAACATTAAGTTATATTTATTTTGTAAGCAACATTTTCTTTTTAAACAAATGAACATGTGATTTGAGTTCTCACAAAATAGTTAATAATATTGTAGCAGCTAGAGCCTCCCAAATACAATAAAGTATTAAGTGATATAAGTTGATATTAGTTGATTAATAAGCAAAGACATAAATGACAAAAAATTGAAAAGAATAAAAAAGAATAGATGATTGCTAATAGATGAAAAGAAAAGACTGTTTTGTTTAATTTTATAAAAGCAAAATTAATAATAATTATATGGGACACATGTCATGATATCATTCCCTATACGAAGTTTTCATGGGCTAGTTATTGGGACAAGCCCGCCACACTATTCCCAAACCATTGTAACTCCTGTTAGCCAGAATCAACAGTGGCGACCACAAGAAAAGCGCCGAGACAATGAAGCTCGACGAAGTCCCAGAGAAATGATTTTACTGTCTTAGATCCCGCAACGAAATAAATCAGAAAAGAATAGCGGAGAAGTAGGAAAAAGCATAATTTCCACTTCCCTCCATATCAGCAGGAGACAGAACAGAACAAGGCCAATAGGCACACAGGGACGTATTATACAACTGGGATAAGCCCAGTTGCCTAGCACCACGGATATTATTGTCATTAATATTACTGGGTCCTAAGTTGTGAGCTGTTATATTTGATTCCAATAATAGGTATGACAAAAATGCTTGAACGCACGGTTGTAATTGTTGGCTAGTTAGTAAAGGCAAACGGCAGCGTTGTATGGGAGTTTCGTACACCTAATAAAGTGTCGTGTTTTGGGATGCTTTTTGTTTTAATTGGTAGTCAATACAATAGGCAAGCCCTTTTAAAATTCATAGATTTTAGAAGTTGGAACCTTAAAGTTATAACCAGTTTTATTTTTGAGGTTATGTCCCAATAAATATTAAGTACCTACTTATTACGTGTAGGCATATAAACATTGTTTTGGTGAAAAAGGATAATAATATGTTCTAGATAGCTGGTGCTATCTTTGCAGTGTTTTTATCCATTAAGTTGGCAAATTGACATGAGAATTGTACCTATTCAGTAGGGTGCTTTAGGAAAGACCTGCGTCCAGCAGCGGTCTGCAATAGTTTGATGATGATGATGATAAATGATGAAGTGCTGATGGAGTTTTGAGTGTGGTTAAATAAAACAACTTTGTTTTTGTAGGATCTAACATTTATTTTATTGTTCTTATATTAGGTAGGTACCTAATTGATTCTTAATATGACTTCATCTAAGAAAGGGGCAGGTCGGGTCATACCTTCATGGCGAGCGTAACTAAGGTACCAAATAATGCTCATAACGTGTGAGCAGCATCCCACTGTTCTTAGACCTACAATGCAATTACAACAATAACTTTTGATTGCGTCCCGACCATTCATATTTGATTCTGTAACTATGAAAACGAAATAAGTTCTAGCAGAAGAATGGCAGGACCTTATTTTAGCACGAAGCAACATTGGATTTATTCCCTCTAACATGGCTTAGATTCTCTCTCGAGATACCTCTAACGTATATACTCCATGAAACCGAAAATGCTCACCCACATATGAACGAGTCTGGCGAATTTGGTATATACCACAAGCAAATAATATTAATTCCTCCATGGATAGCCGCGGAAAGAAGAGGGTTGTCGCATCTATGGGTACAAACCAGGAACCGCGCCTGTTTAAATTATGTAACCTAACTAATCCAGCTACAGTGTTCGTTAAAAACAGGCGCTCAAATATGATTGACACAAACTGCTCTGCATGTATATTTTCTGCGAATGGCGGAGTAAACGCATTCAGCAGAGCAGCTGCTATTTTAAAATCTGCCATTAAATGGCGACAACCCCGGTTAAAATATTCATGGTGGAATATTTTGAAGTCTCTCTTAAAACGGCCATTCACAGCTTCTACTACCCACCTGTTAATAGTGACACAGCGTGAACGGTTGGCATCAAGAGTAGATAGCTGTAATTGGCCGTCTTCTCTGGTTTCAGGCATATGACCTATGTATCCTTTCTGATGCAGACTATCCATGCAGTCACGAAAACCTCTATCTACAATGAAAATATCGTTTTCGTTATAAAAATCATTAAATGCAGTGTTGTTTAATAAATCATTCATTATGGTGGCATCATTTGTAGTGGCGCATACATCTATAATATATCCATCAGAGGCACAGAGGATAAATGGCTTTAATAAATTCCTATATTTATGTAGGGAATATGCTTCCTTTTGGAACATGTAATTACTACTTTTTTGTGTATATATATATATATGTTGCATCAGCTATTGTGATTGCAGGTTTTTGATCAGCTGGTGCATTAGGCTCACTAAAAATGTGATCGGCAATGTATGAATTTCTTGCTGCCACTTGGTCCCTTCATATATGAGAAAAACCAAGAAATTGTGGAACATAATCAGTTATCAAAATATTTCTTGCTACAGACATTAATGTCTCTAGGGTCCTTCTCGGAACTTGAAATAGACAAGACAATCTGTCCCCTGAATTCCCAGTCCTTAATTTACATAATAAGGCTGTTAAGGCAAAACTACCCCGATGCAGATTCCTAAGCCTGGGTGTTACATCTAATATTTGTTGATGTTGTTGTTTATTTATGCTTATAAAGTAGTGTACTTGGTTATCGGGGTAGTTTTGAATATTCTCATAAGAGATGTTATTTAACCCTTCCATCAATATAAAAATGATCTCCTCTATGTGGGTAGAAGTAAAGCTATTAAGGCTATACTCAGCAGTATAAAGGTTTGCATAATTTGCTTCCTGTCTATGTAAGGAGCAAATTCGAGCTCCTCTTGGTATAAAATATTGATATCTAACCAATACATCCTGCCTGGTTTCTTCAGGCAAAACATTTCTCTCTGGTTCCATGCACTCTTGGAAAATGCAGTGTCTTGGTGTTTCAGCCGCTCTTCTTATATTGGGCAACACAATATGTTGGGGTCTTTCTTGTGGTCCTTCTGGAACGTAGAAGCTCAAATCTCGGGCTTGACCCCAGCAAACTCCACAAACTTCATTCATGGATGACATCTGTAAGTACAGACATAAATTGCGCCCAACATGACCAAGCTACAAAATAGTTCTTGACATAATGATTGGTTTTCACCTTACAGAAAATCTTTACCAAAAATATCTGTTGTGTTAATGAGAGAGAAGGGCTATGTGACAATGGAAAAACCAGTACCCTTTTGTTGTTAGTAGAGCCAACATCATGATTGTCACAGATTTAGCAACATAAAATATTAATTGCCCTTTGCATGACACATTTTTATAAGCTAATTACTATAAATATATTATTTCATTTATATACCTGCTGGTGCTCCATCAAACGAGCAGTGTTGTCGGGATTCCACTCTTGATCTGATGTTGGGTCGGATAGACTCTGACCACATACAGCACACATCAAATCAGAATGATCACCCTCCAGATGATCAGGTACAATGGGTTGAATATGTTCATTTGGTGAAACAACCCTAGTTCTTCTAGCTCTTAGCCAATACGGCACACAAGCTTCATCCTCAGAACGAAGCTAAGATAAAAAAAAATATAAATAAAGAAAAGGTTGCATTTAAAACTGCATGGTATTAGTGGGAAATAATTTACATTGTTTTAACACAATCATACATCAAATCAAGACACCTAATTGATAAAAGTTATAATAGGTATGTGTTGTTATACCTCTCGTGGTTGGATCCAAGTAGCAACTGTGTTAGCCATTCTTTGTTCGTCTTCATTTGCACCTTCAATCAAAATCCTGCGTCGACTGATTCGTAGTATGGATCGTCCACATACAACACAAACACTTTGATGGCCTGTGCGTCTCCTCGGCATATTATCAGAAGAACGGGGATGACTAGCTAGCTGCCAGCATGCATGGCAAACATGGTCAGCAGGTGTTATCTGGAAATAAAGAAGTGATTTTTGAGTACGGCTCAACATTGCTTTATATGACTATGACACTATAACAGTCATACTAACCGAGTACTATTATAACATTGTTAGGCAACCAAGTGTTAGGCAAGTAAACAATACATGCAAAACGATCACTTAGCCTCCCGTCCGCTAATAAATCTCCAGGAGATTTATAACAATGCTGCCGTGTCACGCACAACTCTTCTATCTTTAAAAACAGCGTTTTGAGCAAATCGTCTTTGAAATGTTAAACAAATGAATGTATGTATTCCTTGTGTAAATTGTATATAGTACTTAATTACTGTTGAATAAGTTTTTAAAAGAACTTAAGAATAAGGGGTCTATGTTTTTTTTTGTAAATTTTGAATATTAAACGTTTTATTCGAATAAAAAGAGTTGGGCATAACCACTGTTTCATACAAACGTGGTCACGCGTCATGTATTATCTTAAGATAGAAGATATTTGCGCAATAAGGTATTACCATGTGATTCCAAGACCTATGTCTGCTAACTAACAGTTGTGTGAGATGTGTGTAACTTGTCAGGTCGGTCGATTTAGAATACTCATCTAATTTAAGGGTAAGTAGGTAAATAATAAAAAACCATGAAATATGAAAAAATCTATAGTTTTATTATTCAAATTAACCTAGCGCGTATTCAGTCATCTCTATTAACTAAAAATTAAAAAAAAAACTAAGTAATTACTTATTGAACTAAATAATCAGTCCAATTTTTTTTTGTTTTTTTTTTGTGAATTATTATAAGTATTTAAAATAGTAACTATGTTAATTTTTAAAATAATCAATTAAACAATAAAACAGTTATATCAACTTAACTTAAGTAAAGACTAGGTAATTAAAATCAACCGAAATTAACATAAACAAGGAAAGAAACAGATTCATAATTTGAAATGATAAATGAAATTAGGTACATAATTAATTATCAAATACAACATCAAAATCACAGACGTTATCATTCACCACAAGTTCTTCAAAAAATGGTCTACGTGTAATTGGCATTGAATCACACAATTTCAACAGTTCTTGTTTTTTTATTGCACTTATTCCACGAGGACTTTCTTCGAAAGGAATATTGCTAATAAAGTCTGTGGACTTTATTAGTCATTAGGATTAAAACATTTTTTGTTCATTACCTTTAATTCTTTGAAATCATTTGAAACATATGAGTTTTTAGCAAATATACTTGCTGTGCCGCGTCGAAACTCAATCATTTTCAATGCTTTGATGTTGTAATCCTTTGGAAAGGTCTTTTTTAATTCATCTTTAAACAAAATCATGTTATGATGAGTGATTGTTTGAACTGACATATTTTTTCATTTTATCTGTATAATCTGATATGTCATACATCTCTTTTACCTTACCAAATTTGTTTGCTATACATCCGTGTACAGTATCAGCCGCCATATAGGTGTGACCCGGTTCAAAATATACAAACTTTATTTTTTCTGCTGATATTAGTGACGGTGAATTAACCAATCTTATCATAGCCGTAAATAAAATTCTGTTCTTATTTTGTGATGAGCAGTTGTCACAATAAAAAATTATTTCACGATAATCGCGTGCATTATTCAGGACAAAATAAATATATGATGATGCAATGTTATGGGCTTTTCTCCCGCTTTCGCCTTCATGCCAAACTATGCAATATGCATCTTCATTTTTTCCTGGAGGAACGAAGGTTTCATTAAATAGTACTAATTTTCTGGAAAAGTAATAATCTTTTATGGTTAATTTAGGCATGCAAATTGCCTTTTGCATATCTACCGTGTACACTTTTCTAGTTGTGCATTGGTTTTTGAGATCATCTTCTAATGCTTTACGGGATTCCGTAAAGCATAATGCACAATTACATTCAGAACATGTATGATTCAGCTCACTGTGGTTCTCTCTATGATTTTGACATAAAGTACACAAATCTTGTATTGGGTTTGAGGTTGACAAATTCATTTCTTTAATTATTTTGTGAAAATACGCCCAACTACATTTGCGGATATTTATCTCGTCACATTGCGAAAGATATGCTTTGTAAAGGTCTCTGAAAGATACTCCACATGGAAGATATCGTCTGTTTGGAGCATGCTTGAGATTGTAGTGAGACACGGTTGGTTTTATTTTTTCTATGAACTCTTTGACTCCTTGTGCATACCCTTCAGGAAAACAATTCCATGGCTTTTTAGATCCGCGTTGTTCAGGTGCTGCATCTTGTGTGTCTACGTCTATTATCCTGTTCTTGAAATTTGCTTTCAGAACAGTGATCACTGTTTGAGCATTAAAAAATCCCAACATATTTAAAAAAAACGGTCGACATACCTCAATATTCCGTAAAGACCACGTCAAAGTATTATGTCGTTGTGAGTTTTCCTTCGTAGTAATTTTTTTAGGATGCTTCCGTACGTTTCTGCTTATAAAATTTCTTTGGTTTTGTTTGCTCAAGTCTCTAAAATTCGACCAGATTTGGTATCTATCTTCCTCTGTAAATTTTTGGGAACATTTTTTTCTACATTTCTGTGTGCAAGGCGGTTTCATTATATATTTATTTTTCTCCAATTGTAAGCGCTTTGTAGCATTTCTTTCTCTCCTTTTCTTACTTCCATTTAACGACTTATTAGTGCTCGAGTTATTTGAGTTATCTGTTGGCAATACATCTTGTTGGTTCCTATTCTTATTCTTATTCTTATTCTTATTCTTATTCTTTATTGCACACATAAAATAACAAATATAAACATAAATTACATAGCATAAGTACAAAGGCGAGCTTAACCCAGAATTGGGTTTTCTTACAGCAAACCTAATCTTGAAAGTGAGATTTGCAATTGAGGATACACTTAATGAATGTGCATTAACATTCAATTAGTTACTTAAATTAATAAATAGACTTATAAACTAAACTACATACATACAATATAATATACGTAATACATATAATATATATACATACCTATAAAACCCTATATACATACATACATATGTCTCATGTCAGGAAATGTTCTTTTATACCCCTCTTGAACACCTCTAACGAAGGGCTATCCCGCAAGGAGTGTGGAAGTGAATTCCAAAGGCGCACAGCACGAACAGTGAAAGATCCATCATACCGACTAGAATATCCTAGAATTATCGATTTCCGAATTTTCCTGATTTTTGGACACACTTTTACTCTTCTTTGTTTTCTCTTTAGACTTCTCAATTTCTGAATTCTCCTGAGTTTTGGACACACTTTTATTCTTCTTTGTTTTCTCTTTAGACTTCTCAATTTCTGAATTCTCCTGACTTTGGGACACACTTTTACTATTATTTTCACTCTTATTTATTTTCTCCTTGGAATTGTTAGATTGTTCGATGTTTGAATTTTCCTGACTTTTTGACTCGCTGTCAATCTTCTGAAGTTGCCCTTTTGATTTGCTAGTCTTTACACTTTTTGAATTTTCTTTTGTTTTGCAGTCTTCGTCTTTTTGTTTACTGTTAGTTTTGTTATCACTAAGTTGCTGCACTAATTCTTCTACGCTGTCATCAAATGACGTTTCATGGATAATCGAAGATAGTTGCGTTTCTGTACTAATACGACGCTCTCTGGTTTGCTTTGGAGTTGAAGTATACGGACCATTAAGATTTTCTCGACATTTATTTAAGATGTTGGATAAAGTGTGGTACTGCTTTACACCAGCGTAAGTGTTTTTTTTTTTGCATTCGTCACAGCACTCATAGTGTCATTTAATACATGGTCAGATCGAAATTGTTCAGTGCTTTTGCATGACTCTTGAAGTTCATAATTTTCAGTACATAATTTTCGTTTCTTAACAGCTAAATCCAACAATATGTTCTCATTAATTGATTCCATATCGTTGAAATCAATATCTTTACTAAATGTTCCATTTAATTCTATTAAGTCTTCCTTGTGCAATTCAGGAATGGGTGTCGATGTATTGCTCAATGGTACCCGTGGAAGTTCACAGAAGCTAATTGGTAATAATACATTTTGATGATTCATACATATGGCTTTATTCTGTGAATCTGACACTTCTTCAAATAAATTAAAAACTGCAGGCGTCACCAAGTTCAAAGGCACCGGTTGAAGTTCGTGATAAACAGCTGTTGGACATAAGTTTTCTTTATAACAATTTATTTCGGCTTCATTTTGTGAATGGATGATTGCATGGTCTTTTCTTGGTGTTTGAGCTAATAGTTGAGAGTAATTTGTTGGATGTCCCTTATTTTCTACAACACTTTTACAACACTACACATACGTATCAACGTCTTTCCTCGAATAGAACTCATATCTAACAACTAGCTTTTGCCAGCGGCTTCGCCCGCGTGAATATGACGATTTTCCATACAAACTTTCATCCCCTATTTAACTACCTTAGGGGTTGAATTTCGAAAAATCCTTCCTTATTCCTTGTCTACATTTTAAAGGGAACCTCCGTGCAAAATTTCAGCTTTCTAGGTCCAAGGGTTTGAGCTGGGCCCGTCGGGGCTGTGGATATCGAAAGGTTACCGCGGCTCCGACACAAGGGCGAAGAAGAAGGAACATGGGTTTGGTTTTTAGTCAATAGAAGTCTGACACTCCCCTTCGCTCTGCCCAAGAGCGGGGGGGGTTATTCGATGATTTTCCACCCACCAAAAAAAAAAAAAAAAAAAAGGGTTTGGGCTGGGCGTTGATGAGTCAGTCAGTCAGTCAGTCAGGACTTCTCTTTTTATTTATATAGATAGATGTTTCGACGCCTAAACAATCTAATTACTAACTTCTTAAACAAAAAACAACGGAGCGAAGTTACCCGTGGCGTAGTTACGAGTGAAATGAGAGAATGTAAATATAAAACGCGCCCGCGGCGACCTTGACCACGCGCAACTCTTCTAACTAATATCTAACAGAAATCGAGACACGCTGCGACAGCTACAGCGAGTAATGCACAACTATTCTAACTTGAGTTAAAAGAGTTAGGCATGATTCAATCATAAAAAAATAAAGTTGAACGAGTTTGCCATTACAAATATCTTGGAATCTAACTAAAATATTTGAAATTTTGTTTTAGTATAACGATAGTTATGGTGTATAAAAATGTTTTGCAGTGGTTAGGTGAAACTCTATTATTTTAAGATAACAGAGTTGTGTGTGACACGGCAGCATTGCCATAACTCTCGTTGCAATCTGATTCGTCTGCCCCAACCTTTGTCTTCGTAAGCCTCGCTGAGACTCATCCACACTTCACGTGCTGTCTTCGCACTATACACATGTGCGAAACATGCAGGCTCAAGTAGCAGACATAACGTTGTTCGTGCCTTCCTGTCAGTATCTTTCAATTCAGCTGTTATCTCCGTAGCTTCAATTACCTTGAACCAGTTTTTGGACTCTAAATAATTCCTCACCACAAATTTCCAATTGGCGAAGTCCTCAGTACCATTCAATTTTCTCATTCCACAAATTGAACCTGAATGATCTTCTGCCATGACGAGAATTTGGCCTTTTGAAATTTTACAACTGACACTTTTTACACTCTTTGTGTTCTAGCTTCTAGGCGTTTTTGGAGCCTGATCCTGGGCCCATAACCTATTGAAATAAAGAGGCTACTTGGATCGAACACATTTATTAATAGCACAAATAATATATTTACACAACGACTTTTCTCCTTGACAGAACAGTTATTTTGTAACAGATTCTAAACTCGAATCTATCGTTCACTGTCGTGTAGGTATACAACCTCCATCATATTTACCTTTTTAAGTATGATATTATTTTTTGCTTTTTTGGTCAATATTTACTTGTTAGTTATTTTATTTTTCATTATTTTTGTGTATATTGACATTTAATAACTTGACATGATTATTTAATATGACAAATATTTTATTATTTTTATATTGTGAATGTGAGGACCATGTGGGTCTTTCTCTAATTTTGACTATTGTCTGGCAGTTTGAGTACTATAAGCGACCCACCCAAATGTCCTTTCTTTGGTATTGTTCGTCGTGACGTTGAGCTCCTTGAGTTATAAGTCGAGCTCCACGATAACTTACAAATGCTTGCACTGACTGGACGGGTCCACTCAAATCTGTGTGGTGCTTTATTCAAAAGACCACCTCAGACACTAATCTGCATGATCTTCATGTGTGTATTATACCAAGATTATGTTTGGACCTTGAACCTTGAGAGGAGCTCGTGGCGTATTAATAACTGCCACTCGGGTCAATCTTTAGGTTAAGCGGCGCTTGCCTAGGTTAGCCTGTGGATGGGTGACCGCCCATTTCATACCGAGTTTTAATAAATTATTTTAAAATAGTAATTTGGATGACCAAGTAAGTTTTTATGCCAATTTGCTGAAATGGAATGTTTATGATGGCCTTATAATGCAATACACTGATATTTTAAGGTTAATCACAACTAGGTTTGGTCAAGCAAACCTTAACCTTGAATTGAACTTGAACTATTCAGCAGTGCGAATGATAATTAGAGTTATTTCACAGTGGGAGACACGCTTTGGGAAAGCCGATGGTATACCGCTCGGAGAGAAAATTGGTAGGTAGGAAATGAGGAAAGCAGGGAGGGCACTTAACTTATGGTAATCCAGTTGACACTGCATCGACTTTAGGCTTCAAGATATTCGTTTTTCCGCTTCACACCTGTGTCGATGCTTTTGTTGCATCGATGCTTAGGCCTTCGAATGTTCGTCGATCAGATTCACGTAGGGGGCTCGGCCTTTTGTGGTCTCGACGACCACGCCACGTGCCGACTCGACGACCAAGTTTGTAAATTTTTGTTTCGTCCTGTCACGGTCGCCAATTTTTTATGTTTGTTACAACATAAGGTCTTCTCTTCAATGAAAGTACTGTTATTTTAGTTTAGAAATTACTTTATAATTCAATCGAAAAAAGTACATTTTTAATGGGCCGCTTGCGTAGTTAGCAAGGCTCCGGCTGTCACAGATGATAAATATTACCGATATTCACGCACAGTGTCAGTCACTAGCACAGATAATATAATGTTCCACCGATATTCTCGCACACCGCGGCGATGGTTGCGTTTAGGCGACAGGTGAGCCTAAACAAAATATACACCTTCAAATGACCTCTAAATATCGCTCAGGCGGTCGAAAATAGTAGATTAACCAAGGGGATAAAGCAGTGTCTTCTGTCGCGGGTGACGATTTAAATCGCGAGCGTAACGAAGGACTCGAGGTTTACTTCTATTAGGACTTTGGGTTTCAATAATAAACAGAGTTACGCTTGCAGAAAAGAATTTGTATTAGAGAAAATATGGAGACAGCCATTACACTTGGGTTTTCGTACAAGAGAGAGAGAGTTGCCACTTTTTAAAACTATACTTCAACTAATATAAGTGTTGCCATACTTCATTCCTCAACACACCCCCTCAACACTTATTTTACATCAAAATAATTATTTCTCAACTTAACATTTTACTCATAACAAACATAAAAATTATACTTCTTTTTCTTCTAAACAATCTTAACAATTATGAAACAACCTTTTATTGGAAATAAATGCTAACTTACTTTAAAATACTATTTCTATGTTTTTCATACAACTGTTTTCCCAATGCTTTAGTAAATAGGTCTCCAAGATTGTTGGTGCTGCTTACATAGGATAGTTTTACACATTCTGAGTTTATCTTATCAATAATAAAATGATATTTTACATCTATGTGCTTTAGCCTGGTCTTACTATGGTTATTTTCTGTTATTTTAATTACACTTTGGTTATCCTCATATATAATAACTTTTAAGTTATAATCAAAGTCAATTAACAATTTTCTTAACCAACAGGACTCTACAACACCTAAACATAGTGCTACATATTCTGCTTCAGTTGAGGAAAGGGAAACACACAATTGTTTTTTAGTACACCAAGATATTACAGAATCAAATACTTTAAACATATAACCTGAAGTAGATTTTCTATCTCTTGCATCCCCTCCCCAGTCAGCATCAACATAACCTTGTAATTGGTCATTCATATTGTAACAATATATCAAAGATAGATTAACTGTACCTTTTACATATCTTAATACATGTTGTAAACATTTTAATAACAACACACTGCTACAATGCTGATATCTACTTAGGAAGCCAACAGCTACACATAAATCAGGTCTTGTTGCATTAGAAGCATACAATAAATTTCCAATTATCTGTCTACACTTAAATTCTATTTCTTTACTTTCAGAATTTGGCCTTCCTAATAACTCAAATTTGAAGTTTTGATCAATAGGTGTGTTACATGTTTTACAATCAGACATTCCAAATTTTTCTAAAACTTTTAACAAATATTCTTTTTGATTTATAACAGTCTTTCCATTTATTAAATCCTGCTTGATACTTATACCTAGATAGTTACATGCAATACCTAAATCTTTCATTGCAAAATTCTTACACAACTTTTCTTTGAATTTTATTATTTGACTGTCACTATCACTGAAATATAGCAAATCATCTACATAAATAAGAACATACATAGAATAATCATCACAGCATTTTAAATACAGGCAAGAATCATTTTTAGATCTTAAAAAGCCATCATTACACATAAAATCATTAAATTTTTTATTCCAGTATTTGGGACTTTTCTTTAACCCATAAATGGACTTATTTAATTTACCTATTTCCCCATCTGGTAGCTTCATGTATACAGGTTCTTCAATTTCACCATATAGAAAGGCTCCTGTCACATCCATCTGATAAACTAGGAGTTTCTTTTTGACTGCCACAGCCATCATGGTACGGAAGGTAGTCAGACTGGCAACAGGGGCATAGACTTCTACACCGTCTACATTAGTCTGCTCGAATCCCCTAGCAACTAAGCGAGCCTTGTACTGAATTTCTTGGTTAGGATTTTCTTTTACTCTATACACCCATTTACTATTTATTACTTTTGTTCCTTCAGGCACCTGAGTCACTACTGTCCATGTATTATTATCTTTCAATGTATTTATTTCTTTATTCATAGCCTCTATCCAATTTTCGCTATCTTCACACTCCATAGCTTCCTTAAAAGTGCTAGGTTCGTTATGCATACTTATTAGACCAATTTCATAATCATTTAACCAATTAGGAAGTTTTCTAGATCGTGTTGCCCTTGATATTTCTGGGCTTTTAGGCATTTCCTCATTTACTTCTTCCTTTTCCTCTTCTTGAATTTTATTTTCATTTTCCTGACAGTCCTGGAACTCAATACTTCCTTCAATGTCCGTTTCTGTTGTATCTTCTCCATGATCTATATTATATATTGTTTTATCCATATCTAGGGATATTACTTCTTCATCTTCTTCTGTACTTTCAGGCTTATCATTTTTCTTTACAAATGTCACATCTCGCATGATTTCAACTACATTTTTATCATGAAAATAAATCCTGTAACCTTTGGTACATTCACCATATCCAACAAAGATACCTTTTTCTCCTTTTGCATCAAATTTCTTTCTCTTCTCTTTTGGTATATGTACATACACATCACTTCCAAATGTATGTAGATTTTTAATATCAAACTTCTTACCTAACCATGATTCACAGGGTGTCTTTTCATCTGCTTTATTTTTACTTGTTCTGTTTAGAGTAAATACAACTGTGTTAATCGCTTCAGCCCATAAAACTTTATTCATTTTTTTAGCATATATTAAAGTTCTTGCTCCTTCAACTAAAGTTCTCATGTCCCTTTCTGCTTTGCCATTTTGCTCAGGACAATAGGGCACAGTTGTCTCATGCGTCACCCCATGATCAATGAATAATGCTTTCATTTGTGAGTTTACAAACTCTGTTCCGTTATCAGAACGAAATGTACATACAACATTGTTCAACACTTTTGCCTTCATAAGAAATTCTTTTACTTTTTCTACAGTTTCTGACTTATATTCCAAAAAATAAACTGTTCTGTAATTAGAAAAATCATCTTTTAAGAGAAGAAAGTACCTTGAACCTCCAAGTGATGAGACTTCCATCGGCCCACACAAATCTGCATGCACCAATTCACCTGGCTTGCTTGTAGTGCTTTTGCTGCTTTCAAAGGGTAACCTATGCTGTTTGCCTTCCACACATGCTGTACATGTATCATTATGCGACTCACTGTAATCAATTTTATTTTCTTTTAGAATGCGTTTTACTTCCCTGTAATTTTGATGTACTAACCTATTATGCCATTCAGTTAACTCAAGTTTGGCTACATTAACATTAACTTCATTTGACTCATATAACAAGTCCATTACATAAAAAGTTGTACATAAATCCTTTCTAGCAATTGCACATACAGCGTCTCCCTTTGTAAACAAACATTCATTATTAGTTATTTTAATTTCATAGCCGTTACTTACTGCACTTCCTACTGAGAACAGGTTCATCTTTAACTCGGGAACATATAAGACATTGTTAAACGAACTACAAACATAATTTTTACCATCAAAGGCTTGTACACAAATTTTTCCAATACCATTACCATTTAATTTTCGTCCGTCACCTATTATCACAGTCTTGGGTTCAGATAATTCTTCATATTCACTAAATAAATGTCTTTGATATGTCATATGCTGGCTGGCCCCGCTGTCCACTAACCACTTTTCACACAGTCTATCTTCTATACCAGCCAAAGCCGTAGTGATGAATGCATTTCCTTGTTTACTGCTTTCCTTCACACTGCTCTTGTCACTTTTCTGCCCTTTTGTTTTGAATCTACACTGCTCTTTAAAATGACCTGGCTTATTGCAGTTGAAACATACATTTTTCAGTCTACAGTCTTTCTTCAAATGTCCATGCTTGTGACATAAAAAACACTTCATATTGCCTTTGTTTTTACCTTGTTGATCTTGCGAAATCAACGCTATACTTTCTTCAGACTTATTATTTTTGTTCTTCAACCTTTCTTCTTCTAACAAGAGGCGTGTTGTCAAGTTATCTATTGTTTGTTTATCTTCAGCACACGACTCCCAAGCACTTACAAAATGACTGAATTTTTCCGGCAACGACATAAGTATTTTGGAAATTACCATTTTATTACTTAGGTTTTCTCCTAAACGATGCAAAGTTTGTTGCTGTTCCTGTATTTTGCTAATAAAATCAGCAACACACATGTTGTTTTCAAATTTCAACTGGAAGAATCTTTGTTGACACATCATTATGGATGTTTCTCCACTTTGTTCGTATATACTATGCAGCCTTTCCCATACAGCTCGAGCAGTCACACACGTTATTACATGCGGTAAAACTGTTTCAGACAACCTTGTCACGATGACGCTCATTGCCCTTATATCTTTGTCCACCGTCACCGGTTCTTTGCCGGCATCATCGTCACTGGACTTAACCTTCGTCCCAGCAACCATGTCGTACAATTTTAGGTCCCGGAGAATGATCGCCATCTGGAATCGCCAGACGCTCCAATTCTTTGCTCCCTCAAGTTTAATAACTCCATGTTGCTCCATAATTCCCTCACGATATTGCTCCACGAACAAACCACGCGACGCCAAAATGCCGGCCGCCACCGATGTTCTTGTCGACTTGTCGAAACCCGACCAAGACGTTCACAAGCCAATATCTTCACCTAAATAGGATACAGAGGCTGGGCCCATAACCTATTAGGACTTTGGGTTTCAATAATAAACAGAGTTACGCTTGCAGAAAAGAATTTGTATTAGAGAAAATATGGAGACAGCCATTACACTTGGGTTTTCGTACCGTACAAGAGAGAGAGAGTTGCCACTTTTTAAAACTATACTTCAACTAATATAAGTGTTGCCATACTTCATTCCTCAACAACTTCCGAGCGTAGCGAGGGTGTTAAAAACTTAAATCACGAGCGAAGCGAGGGACGAGTCCTGAGTGTAGCGAGGGATTTAAGTTCACCCAAGACTAAGACAGCTTTATCACCGAGGAAAATTGGGAATCAAACGAGCTTACCGTTAAGCGAAGTCTTGATTCTAATTTTATGAGTGGTGATCTGAAAAATAATCATTATTGACATAGGTAGTTATTACCTTTACGACGTACTACACCGCGATTTTAGATTAAAGAATATGAATATTTTTTAAGAATTGCAACATTTGCATCTTACTTTCACTTCTTTCAACGTCACTTATTTTAGAGATCTTATCATTAGGAACAAACTCTGTTTCCTATACAGAGTAGTTCCAAATGCCTACATTCGCTTTGTTTTCTTGAAAGGTTAACATTGAATTAGGCAGACTAATGGGGTTGGCAACTGTCAAAGTGGCGCTAGCGTAGATTGTTCCCAAAACATTGCATTTTTCTATGGTCAAATTCAGAAAATAATTTCAATCAGTTACAATGACGCGCTGTATTGTCTCAAAATGCTCTGAAGTCGGAACGCACCAAATACCGAAGGATAAAAAAATACAAAGGCTTTGGTTAAAAGCCATTCGTCGTGAAAAATTGATTCCTACAAAAAGTACGAGGTTATGTTTGGGTTATGTGGTAAACACTTTGTAGAAAGTGATTATGAAATAACAAGCAAATACACAGGTAAGCTGATCATAATAAAGTTTTGACTACTATCTTTTCAATTTGACTGGCGTGATGGTCTAGTGGTTAGTGACCCTAACTGCTATGCCGGAGGTCGTGGGTTCGATTCCCACCCAGGACAAATGTTTGTGTGATGAGCACGATCATTTGTTCTGTGTCTGGGTGTAATTTATCTATAATATGTATGTATTTAGAAATATATAAGTATGTTTATCAGTTGTCTAGTACCCATAACACAAGCTCTGCTTAGCTTGGGACTAGATGGCGTTGTGTGATAGTTGTGGAATATTATATTATTATATATATTAATTATCCCCACACTCCATAATATTTCGTACCTGGGCCTAACCACTTAAACGTCCTGGTCCCTCCGGATACGTTTTTCACTTAACTGCCTATAATTGCAATTTCAAAAATCACGTCTTGTTCTAGGAGTTAAACACCAACATAAGTTCTTGAAGAAAGGGGCTATACCATCTGTTTTTCCTTGGAATATTCAACCAATCAATGAAAGCGCGAAGGCCAGAGAAGAAAGATTATTAAACCGCAACCTGATGAAAAGACAGCTTTTTGACATGCCTTCAAGTTCAAGTACACAACATTGTGAAGATGATATTATATTGCCTCTAGAAGGAGATAGGGGTGTGCCTCAAGACTGCAATGTATCTCAAGAGCTTCTAATTGAACATAGTTTGATTGAAAATAACTTAATATCATGTATGTTGATATGTGGGATAATAAAAATAAAACAGACTTATAAACCAATACGGTGTTTTATTTTGTTCCAAAGGTCTCATTATAATTAAAATAGATGTATTTTTCAAACAAAGCTGCTTTAAATATAGGTAAAAAGGAATCTAGTTTTAATAACATTGAATTTATAAAATAATTATCTTTTTTGTAAATTACTTTCAAATCTTTATAAGTATAAATAATAAGGTTGCAGTATGTTCTGCCAGAACATTACAACTGTCCTTGAATTTGATAATAATACGGGCTAGTTTTTTTTAAAGATAAAATGTCATTATTTTTTTCTAAATACGGAACTGTAATTGTGTTTATTTCTTGGTATCGGCTTGCATAGGGACACTTTATTTCTATTATTGTTCATTCACAATGTGATGCTTCAGGATTTCCATTTTTATTTAATTTTATATCCACTTCATACTGCAGATTCTGCATGTTTTTTCCTGCAGTAACCTTTTAGAGTTCAGAAGTATTTTCACCAACAGAATGACAGCCAGACCTTATGACTGCATCAGCGAGTGGAGTTCACATAGCTGAATATTGGGCCAAAACGATTTAACTGAAATTTGCCATCGACACGCTAAGAAGAAGAAGAAGACCAACAGCAGAAGATCTGGCCATCAGTAAGTGCCGTGTCTCATAAAGCTGCGTAGCTGTTGTTATTTTTTTCTCTGTGCTAGAAAACAAAGAATTATTTAATTAGTTAAATAAAAGTTTGGAAATAAATTTAAATATTGAAAGATTTAACTTTATCATTACTTACTATCATAGATGTCTTATCATTATCTTGTCCAAAGGTGGTAGAATCGTATGACTGTTTGTCTCGATAGGATTCTTTTGATGGTAACTCCATTCTGGGTTCGTCGTCATCTATGCATTCTGATCGTCCAAAATTGAAATTTTGGTCATAAAGCTCTAACCTGAAAATACCACGAAATCTTTACATTTTTAATGTCAATTAAGTTTAAAATTGTTATTTTGCATAGCGCACTTCGATCTGCAACGACTATAAACTTCGATTAAGGTGTGTTTGATAAATTACAGAACAAAACTAGATACCTTTCTATGAGGTCCGCTTTTTTTCCTCTTACGGAAGCACCGCGTTTTTTTAATCAGTCTTTCAGTTCCTTGACTCGCCCGTTAGAATACATGATGGATTAATATGTGCTCCACTTATTTAAATTGTCTTACAGCTGAACAACTTTTTCAAGAATTTGAATCAATTAAATCATTATGCTGATTTCAAATTTGACAGTGCGCCTTCATAATTTTTTATGTTTTAATTAGTTGGGAAAAGGCTAGGCAGATGATGATGCACTTAATACACTTCCTGTCACTCAATATTTTGTTATTTCGATAGAATATAACGTAAACTTATTTTTAAGCGAATAATTGGACGAGAAAGAACTTTTTTCTTGTGGTGTCGTTACGCGCGAAAAAGAAAAGTGACGTTTCATGTGACAAGACAGGAAAGTAAGATGCAAATGTTGCAATTCTTAAAAAATATTCATTTTCTTTAATCTAAAATCGCGGTGTAGTACGTCGTAAAGGGAAGAACTACCTATAGTCCAAGATCCCAGGGCCGCCAGACGTCACGTATTTTCTGACGAAGGAAATGTGGACGATTGAGTAGTGTTAGTATGAACTAAGAACACACTACTACCAGCTAGCTTGCTTTGACGGCCAATTTTCAGGTATCAGGTCATCAAGGTACATAAAAACATTACTAACTTCACGTTTTTTCTACTAGCTGATTTTTTACGTATATTGTAGGCAATATCCATAAAAATAAGTTGCCAATACTCGCAGACACTTTTCCTAGCGGCCGGTTTGCTTAACAGACGCTTTAAAGTTCCCAAAAAGTTTAGACTTAAACTTGTAGCTGTTTACCTGAGATCGCATGGCATCGCTCGTGTGGCTGACATACAGACCTCCACCGGACTCATTCGGTGGGCATTCAACAGGATCTGTCCATTGCCTGTGTCTTCAGAATTTTGTTGAAAACGTTGCTTTCAACGCTCGGATGCATTTTGGAGCGCCTGCCCAAAATAGCATGGCAATATCCCGGTCAATTAGCTTTAAGTATTAAATAATAAGGCGTTCAGTATTCTTTAAAGCGTCTGTTAAGCAATACGGCCGACGGAAAGTGTCTGGGAGTTTTTGCGACTTATTTTTAAGGATATTGCCTAAAATAAACGTAAAAATCAGCTTGTAGAAAATACGTGAAGTAAGTGATTTTTTTGTGTACCTTGATGACCTGATACCTGAAAATTGGCCGTCCAAGCAAGTTAGCTGGTAGTAGTGTGTTCTTAGTTCATACTAACACTACTCAATCGCCCACATTTCCTTTGTCAGAAAATACGTGATGTCTGGCGGCCCTGGGATCTTCGACTGCTATGTCAATAATAATTATTTGAAGATCACCACGAAATAAAATACTCTACTTTTCGTACCATTTGCGAAAAAATTAACACAATAATAATATGAGATAAGCATTTATTAAAAATAATGACAATTAAAAGTAAAAGTTAACATTCGAAACATTGGTCCAATTATTGATAGAGAGAGTTACACTTTTGTTTGGACAATTTATTGTTGATGAGTTGATTTGAGTATTTCTCTGTTCTTGCGTCTGAGGAACTTGCGTTTCATTGTAGATAGTATACGTCGGTCGGAGATAGTGGTGGTGGTGCATCGTGAGTTACGGACGAAGATAAAATGCCGGAAGTTGATGGTTGTGGCTCTGATGGATTAAGTTTTATATTTTTGTTAATTTGACTGCTTAATATGGTTTTATTCGCCATTGAGCTTTCGATATAACCCTCAGCTACTCCATCAGAGCTCCAACCACCGTGTCTTTTTATTGGCGTTATGTCCGCCCCTGAATCCGCCAAGAAAGTCGCCGAAGTTCTTCTAAAGCAGTGACCGGTGTAGAGTTCAACATCTTTAAGTTTTAAATATTTAGCAATTTCCTTTGGTATGTTGCTAATTTTATTTTTGCCGATGGCTTGTCGAGTACCTATGTACATTTCCCATTCCGATAGTTTATAAAAAATCTATTGTTTTCCATGTTGGTGGATCGTAATGCTTGGTATTTATGAATGATTTTAGTATATTGTTACGACGGTCATCTAGAATCTTCGAGAAACCGCGCTAATAACTGTGTAGTACCTAGAAAAGACGAGTAGAGACGAGTTCATTCTCTTAGGTACTTACCTATTTCCTTCTGTAGGTATAGTTATAGTTACATTGTATTCAAGGTCAGCCTACGCGCGACGTCAGCGGCAATCGACATTGTAATTTCGACCGTATGCCGAGGGCGTAAAGTAAATTCTTCCTTGTCGGTTCTTTTATCTTTAAGTTTATTTTTTGTTAATTAATGTTTTTTGTAGATCCTTTCTTGAATAATAGAGAATTATCTCGAATATCTTTTGTTTGCTTGGGTATAAAAGGACCGATTGAGGACGAAGTGAGTCAGTTCAGTTCACTTTTAAGCGAGACAACGAAAGGTTCGAAGAGATATCTAGTGCGATAAAGTGTTCAGTACTGTTTTGCGATTGTGAATAAGTGTTTTGCGAGTAATAAAGTTAATTCGTGTGTTTAATTGGTAGTGTTTTTATTTATCCCATACCCAGCTCGTAACAATATTGTCCTTGTACATTGAATGACCGATGTCCTTCACCTTTAAGTTTACAAGTTCACAACCGCGGCAAGCACCATTGAGTCCAAAAATTAAGACCACCTATAACAAAGATAAAAATCAGGTAAATATATAGAATAATTACCATTACTAAAATAAACTCAATATACCTAACTATAACTTTCTAAAGCAAATCTAAAAAAGCATGATGCAGACATATAAAATGGCAATTGTCAATATTATGTGTTCTATGTGTTAAAATGTAGCAAGCTTTGGTAATCACTGCATATTTTATTTTCATTAAGATCTGATTGAAGTGTAAAAAGCTTTTGGCATAAGCCTATTTCTGAATTATATTGAAATTTATTATTACATCCAATGAAATATGGATTTTCATACGTATCACTAAATAAAATCATCTCTACTTCAAGGAACGTCAGTACGTTTTCTTCTTGATTATAGAGAAGATAATCGCCTATTGCATAATTTATCCCCTTGTAACTTATTTCTGAAGCCGAGAGGATTGTTAAAAAAATGGGACCCAGTTTTTCGGATTATCGTTAAACTTTTTGATTTCTAATTGCGGTAACTTTAGGCTATGTAGTTTTGTTGACTCTTTAGAGACTGGTGCAGGTGGAGGCTCACTCTGTGGTTTCTCCCTCTCAACCCGCATCTTCAGTAGCATCCACTTCTTTTTGTATTTTTCTGCCTCGTCGTATTCTGCATTACATTTTTCTTCGTAATAGTCGGATGCTTCAAGTAGCACGGTTTGAATGGATCGGTCCAGGGCTTCCAATGTCTTCGACTTTTCATGAAGATAATCCATGTCGGCATCGTCAGGTAAAGTATGTTTCTTTAGCGCTTCTTCAACAATTAGTGTGTGTCTGTTAACTATACGCCTTACTTGGTCCCTTTCTCGTTGTAGCTTTACGACGGCCTCCATTCTTCATGTAATATATGGAGTAACACGTTGTATCTTCTTGTCGGGATCGCCGGCCGGTCGCAATATCACACAGCGCCAAGATCGTTGCCAAACTTGTATTGTCACGGTTGCCACTTGTAGTGAACTGAAACTTTGGTTCTTAATTTGGCAAAGTTTATTATATTAATATTGCTTCAATGGATTACAAGAAAAGCGTAAAATCTAAAATCGGTCGTTCATTGTCTTAGAGCGAAGAAAAGACTAAATAACATCTAATGTCATAAGTTATGGAATCAGGCGTTACTTTGCGGTAATCCATGACATTAAATGATGAATGAGTATAGGTTTGATTGCATGGCATGCTAATTATTTCACACTTGTTTTGTATGTGTGCATATGCATGAGGGCGGGAGGGTGGGCCCTTGTGTGCATGTGCATATGCATGACGGTGGGTTTTGTGACCAGCTTTCAGACCTGGTTATATGTCTCGCGGTATTAAAACTACATATAATTCATAGCATTTAATCTAATGTCATGTCATGAAAAATGCATAGACAAAAAAAAAAACGTTTCCTTCCATAACAGTATGTATTATATGAACGCCATCTCTTCATCTTTTGAAAAAAGAGTAGGATGTCGGAATTTTTCTTGTGTGCAATTTATATTTCGAAATTTTCTGCTTAATGTACTCTTTGGAATATTGTATTTATTAGCCGCCTCTATTTATTTAAGTGAGCCATTTTGAATTTCTCCTATTGCATTTTGCAAATCTTTGCAATAACTCAGGTAAGGTGAATGATTCTTATCGTTGCTTGAATTAGTAAACTTTCGTTGGTAGGTCCGCACCATAAAAAAAAATATATCGTGTAATTCATGCATTTTTCCAATAAATAAATACGCGGACGCATGTCCGTAATTTCATTTAATGTTAAGTATCTATATAAATATAAGAACTTATAACGAAGAAAAGGAATCTAAAGAATAACTATTGATCATTCAGATGCGACAATCAACCATGCAGGAAATTTTCTTTTATTTTATACAGTGTAGTTGAGGTAAATTATTTTGTGAGTTTGCCGAGAAATATCTTGCCCTTAATATGCTCAAAATGCGCAATTGGGACTATTTGGAACTATGATTAAATTCCTTGGCAATATAATTATATCACGTTTTAAAGGGGCTATTTGGAAGTTCGTTCCAATCAACCCCAAACCAGAAACCAAATAGCCCCATTTAGAAAAATCGGCTCGAAAAAGGTAGAAAATAGCAAATAGAAACACTGAAAAGTGCATAAAACACACTATTACTTAGTTTATTCAATTTCTTACATACCTGTCTAGATTTTGTGTATCAGACGAAAGTTATCCAGGCACGAAATACACCAAAAACACAACACTTTTTCTATTCTATTCTTGTTTAATGGCAATTAAAGCCGATGTCGACTATTCTGCCAATGTCCAGTGAGTTGGAAAAACAAGTGTGCAAAATAAAAAGTGAAAATATGTTAGATAATCAAGGTAGCAAATAAAATTTTTCGACACGACGTGGATCTTGTCGGGTTAGTACGGGACTGAAACAAACAAAAAAAAAATATAAATAAATAAATAAGTTTTAAAATTGTTAAAACATAGATTATACGCTTATCACACCCACACATTCAAATTTATAATTTAATGTTATTGTGACGGATGAAAATCATCAGCGCCACAAGCAGTTCGGGGGAGGAGTATGTTAGCAGGGAGGGAAAATTAATCGGAAGAGGGATTTTAAATTTAGGGAGACGTCTATACAGATCAAGAGGAGGAATGTTGTTTGAGCATTCAAAGAAGATGTGATCCAGAGTACCTTCTTCCAACCCACACTCACAGAGAGAAGAGTCCCTAACCCGGATTTTTTGCAAGAAAACAGGAGTACTACAGAAACCTAGACGAATACGACATAGAATTGATATAACAGGTTTGGAGACTTTTTTGTAGCCATAGAACCAAGGTTTTGGTTTTATGGTTGGTTGTACTGCGTAATAAAACCTGCCTTTTTTCCTTCCGGTGATATTCCATTGATCCTGCCACGATGACTGGAGGTTAGTTCGTGGGAGACTCAATAAGTCATACCCCTGAATGCTATTGTGGGAAAGATCAGCTACTGCCGATGAGCAAGCATCTTTAGCCGATGCATCAACGCACTCATTTCCCTTAATACCACAATGACTAGGTATCCAAACTAGCTGGACCTCTTTCTGATTGGTAGCACAAGATAATAAGGAATCTTTAATTTGTAAAACCAGGTAGCTGTGCAATTTACTTTTAAAAGGGTTTTGTTTTAAGGCTTGCAGGCAGCTAAGGGAGTCTGTGAATATTACGGCTTTGTATATATTATGGTGAGACTGTATAAAGCAACAAGCTTCCAATA
The DNA here is from genome assembly GCA_949775195.1 of Diarsia dahlii. Taxonomy (NCBI): domain Eukaryota; kingdom Metazoa; phylum Arthropoda; class Insecta; order Lepidoptera; family Noctuidae; genus Diarsia; species Diarsia dahlii. Next base: position 19,103,216 of record OX459197.1, on the reverse strand, counting down.
CAGCCACACACTCACCAGTGAAAACAGAAGACTCCTTAGGACACTTAAACTGTAAAATGATTTTAGAGCTCTGGTAATAGACTGCCGCTCCAGTGTGGTTAAGTTCAGTTAATTTCGAAGCATCCGTAAAAAATAATTGAAAATCATTCCATCGCTCGCCCACCACCGCGTTGAATGCCGAGTTTGCTGACGGGGATTTTTTGGATATACCAATGTTATAGATAATTTTTGGAACATAACTTAAAACTTTATATGTAAAATTAAAAAGGGGTAATCTGGATAACTGGATAATCGGGCATGCTAAAGGACATGTTATGTTTTTATATGGAGGCTGGGCTTTTATTCGAAACTGCTGTGAACAGAGAAGATATTATATTTTTGTGAAAGTATATAAATTAAGGATACTTCGTACAATTTTTTTAATTTTTTAAAAAGCCCCCTTCTATATTTATTTTATTTTTTAACAATTATAATTAAAAAATTAAATTGCAACCCACATTCATTATTGATTTTGGCAACATTGTTCTGTTGGATGTCATTGTTGTCATTGTGAGCGTCAAATCAAGTGTCAAATTCAATTCAATGTATAGCAACCAACAACGGATCGGACAAAAGTGATTTGAATTTGTTATTTTTGTCATAAGTTTGTTAAGTTTCTTCTTTTAAGTTTATCTTTATTTGACCTGGCTTTTAATTTGGATTCTTTGATACTGCACACGATTTGAACACCCGACGACCGGCGATACCGACGACCCTGATTTCTCCCTCGGACTTAGATTTTGCACACGATTAACATCCATTTATCGCTACTGTGTAAGGTTAGTACCTATTTTGTATGAATTCTAACAAACGATCAAGTCACAGTCATGGACTTTAGACAAGTACTTCATAAGGTCTGTTGTTTCCAGACTTGCCTTTTAACACAACCAATTGATTACCGTAGACTGACTCTGAAACCAGACTAATGATTTTATCTTTCAGGTAATCCTCACCATCATGCCTCGCTGCATTAATTGCTGGATTGCTATTCCAATTACACAACAATATCAGTACAATGCAACCCATTTGGATCTTGAGATTATCTCTGTATTAGAAGAATGGATTGCAAGACAGGTATGTAGCTAAAATATGCATAATTTTTAATCTAGACTCCATGTTATCTACTCATCAGTTTAAAAATACTGATTTTTATTTGCCATATAGTGTATTTACTATTTATCTGTCCACATTTGTGCAAGCAATTGTCTTCTTTGTTTTCGGCAGTATCACAGACTATGTACTTAGCAAGCTACATAATATTATGTAGTAACCACTAGTTACTACGTATGTAGCTTGCTATTCAAGATATTATAATAACTATACTAGGGTAGTGTTGAACAGAAAAAGTGATTCCTAACTACACCATCGGTGGTTTCGTTCTGGTGATATCAAGTAGAATGAGTGCAAACATTGAGGTACCTTATTATCATAGTCATTATAACCATCATTAACTTAAAAAAGACTAAGTATAAAATATTAACAAATTATATTCCGGTATAGATTAAAATATGAAGTTTTTCTTGTTTTAGGTAATTGATGAAGACTACCTATGTCAAGAATGTGTTAGCCTATTAATTAATGAAACAAATAACAGGAGTGAAGGCAATATAGGTGAACGTCAATTTGGCCATGATTCAGTGTGTGTATGTTGTGGCATATCCATTGCCAGAAGAACTGGGAGGCGCTCTCATCCATTAAATTATGGTGATGCTGAATGGATTTATTCTGCAAATATAATCAGCCCTCTTGAAGTAAGTATACCTGCTTGTTGTATAGATTATTACTACTTTATTAACTCTACATAAATAAGTTTAAAAAAAATGCATGCCATACTAATATTATAACTTAACCTTTTGAGCGCCACAGTCACGTATAGACAACAAGCCGAGTCAAGTCTGTCGACTTAAGGTACTTTTTGCTTGTCGTCTATACTTGACTGTGGCGGTCAAAAGGTTAATTCAGCAGCAATTCAAGTTTAACTTAACCAGCTTCTGGACTTGTACTCACTTTTTCTGTTTGTATAAATAATATTGACCCACATTAGAATTACTAAAACTAATTGTAACTTCAATTGCAGATGCCATCTAACGCCCGGGCATGTAATGCTTGTTGGTTAAGAGCTCATCGGCAACCACCACCACCTGCAGAAAGTGGATCTGGATTATACGAAGTTAGTACTGCCAGCACTGAAAATGAGGACATTCTTCTAGAACCAAATCCATTCATCAGTGGATCCAGCTCTGTTGCGGAGCCTCCCAGTTCTGCCAGCACAGACATTGAAAATGTTCCCCGAGAACCAGTTATTACCATTACATTAGATGGTTATAGTCGCACTCCGGATACCACTACTCATTGTTTTGTTCCGGAATGTGTGAATCGCGAAAGGAAACGTGTGCCATTGTATTTAAAGAAGAATATTTTAACACATCAAAAACTGTACATCACTCAAAATGCTCGGGTGTGTGAAGAACATTTAAGCGTATACAATTGGGACTTTCTTGCTGAATTTGAATTTGTAACTGAATTCAACCCAGGGCATATTACTAAAATGCTTGACTTATTACGGAGGGATGTAAATAACACCATAGACTTTGAAAATGTTGAACACATGAATAATACTACTTGTCGATACTGGACAGGCTTGACTGTTTTGAACTTTCTGGCAATATTAACTTGCATACCTCAATTGTCCAATATATGTAAAAAACCTAAAACAGCACTTGGTATGTATTTAATAAAATTAAGGACTGGGGAACCTTTTCGACGTATTGCCTCTTTGTTTAGTTTATCCACTTATACAGTCTGCCAGTATGTAAAGAAGACTCGTGGTTGCTTATTGGATTCATATGTTCCATTACATTTGGGCATTAATAATATCCCAAGAGCAAGCTTGTCCAGTAGAAATCTTTTGATTCCACAGGGTCTTTTTGGCACACAGGAAAGTAATCCTATAGTAATCTTTGATGGCACATATATATATTTGCAAAAGTCGTCTAACTACCTATTCCAAAAAAAAACATACAGCTTACATAAATATGCCAATCTATTAAAACCTTTTATAATGGCAACCACAGATGGATTTATTTTAGATGTTTATGGTCCGTATGCTGCTACAACATCTGATGCCCAGATAATGAACCAGCTTTTTGCACCCAATGGTGTTTTAAGAAATTATTTTAGAGAAAATGATGTGTTTTTGCTAGATAGAGGGTTTCGGGATGCTATAGGACTACTTACCTCATTAGGTTTCTCAGTACACAAGCCAGAGACTCTAGATGTAGGTGAAACACAATTGTCCACAATAAAAGCAAATAAATCTCGTCTTGTAACCTTGTGCAGATGGGTAATTGAAGTAGTGAATGGTCGGTTTAAACGTGATTTCAAAATGTTCAGAAATAAATATTTTAATTTAGCGTCAAGAAACTTGATGAACGATTTTAGAATTTGTGCAGCAATGTTGAACAATTTCCATCCGCTTTTAACCGACCGTTCTGATGCTCAAGCAATCTTAGACAGAGCAATGCGAAGAGTGAATTTGCCGAACTATTTAGGTGATTATGTGCTTGAGCATCAATTAAATAGACGCCGAGCCAGTTTCATAAGAATAGACAATGCCCAATTACCACAAATAAATATGTTTCCTGTAATGGAAATGTCAGATTTGATTTTGTTCAGTCTTGGAATTTATCAAATAAAGCAAGCTAGATCTTATTACGGGGAGCATATTCGTACAAATGGGACATTTTTGGTTGAAATAAGTGAAAGCTTAGAAATCACAAATGTCCCAGGCATAATTCCATCACATGAGACAGTATTGCTTAGAGGCAGGATCAGATCAAGACATCAAAGCAATAAAATATACTACACTTATGTTTTGATAAAATTAATAGAGGCAAATAATTGGGAGGAGAGAATTTGTGAATATTACTGCAGCTGTATAATAGGGAAGCGAACTGTCGGAAGTTGTGCTCATGTGATGACGATCATATGGTATCTTGGGTGGGCTCGGCATCAAAATAACATATTACCGCCTGCACAGTTTCTTGATGATATAATTGTTAGGGAAGATGTTGAAAATGAAGAAGTAGAATAAATTATTAAGAAAATACATTATTCTTTTATTTCTCTACCTAATACACACATGTTCACCTATTCTGACTTGCTGGAGTGACTATTAAAAAAAAAATAACAGATCCAATCTAGTCAGTCAGGTTTACCGACACACCGTGGAAGAGATGCATAACCTACAGTTAAGTAGTCATTCTGTAGTGTACCGACTTCATGGTCATAACGTAAACGGGGCTGCGGATTGTCGAAAGAGATGCCGCGGCCTCGGCACAAGGGCTAAGAAGGAACATGGGTGGTTTTTAGTCAGTAGAAGTCTGACACTCCCTTCCGCTCTGCCCAAGAGCGGGGGGGGTTATTTGATGATTTACCACCCACCATAAAAAAGGGTCATAGCAGGTGGCGTTCTGTAGTTTCTGCCTACCCTCAATCCTCATGGCCAATTCACTTTTCACTTGTAAACAAACAACTGTCAAAGTGACAAGTGTTAAACCATTGACACAGGTAATGTTTTCAAAGGCGGCAAAGGAATCATACCATACATCCAAATCATGGAGATAATTGGTTTAGTTTTATTCTAAAGCCATTTAATATTGTTTTAATATAACATAAAAGCGTGCAATATGCTTTAAAATAATATTTAACAGTTTTTTCTTAGTTGTAAAGTGCCAAAATAATTTATACGATTAAAAAAATATCTAGATTTAAAATATTTATTTATTAAATAATGGTGCTTTTAATATTTTTTTTGTTTTTGTAAGGCTATCCTGGATAATTTTCCCTACCAGAAAAACCACACATGATAGTTGTTCAAGCACAAAATTATTTTAAGCCCACTTCATAACATGTCCTTTAGAATTTCTCGAAAAGATTTTAGAATTGGGGGTATTTCTTTATTTTTCCAATATTTTGAATTTGTACATATGGCATCTAACTCGTACAATTTTTAATAAGGGGGTGTGAAGTCCTGCATACAAGCCTAGATGAAAATCTGGAGGCCAGATATTGACGTCTAAGGGCCAGAGGGGGTTCAGCACACTCAACCTGCAACGCGTTAATGGGGGAGGATTTCATACAACCTAAGATGATTCGAAGGCATTTATACTGAATCTTATCCAGTCCATTTAAGGCACCTTTGTTGCACGGGATCAAAAGATAAGTTCCATAGTCCAAGACACTACGAATTAAGGCATTGTAGACCAATTTCATGGTGTAGGGGTGAGCCCCCCACCATACGCCCGCAAGAACTTTTAAAATCGAAATGATTCTTTCACATTTTTGTCTGAGGAAATTTATGTGATCTTTGCCGGTTAACTTTGCGTCCAAAATGACGCCTAAAAATTTTACTTTATTAACTATTGGAATATTTTGTCCTAAAATGTCGATTGTTACATGAGGAGTGCTTCTTTTACGAGTGAAGATTACTGCCGAACTTTTTGGCGCAGATAGCGACAGGCCATGGCCTAAAAGCCACTGATTCAAAGAATCCAGAGAGAGGCACAAAGATGACGTGGCATCGACTATAGAGGAATCTGTCACGTACAGGGCAATGTCATCGGCATATTGTAAGATCTGACAATTGTTGTTTAAGCAGGACCCAATATCCGCCGTATATAGGTTGTACAGTATGGGACTGAGGGGAGATCCTTGTGGGAGTCCCTTCCATATCTGCCTCTCGTCGAACACCTCTCCCTGGACTCTCAGAATTAGCGAGCGGGACATCAGTAACTCACATATGCATCGTATCATCTTACCCGGTAGACTCAGCTGTTGCAATTTCTGCCTGAGTACTGGAAGAAGTACATTGTCATACGCAGAGGAAATGTCCAGGAAGGTAGCTACAACCGATTCATTTTTGGAAAAGGCTAAGCGTATGTCCGCAACTAAAGTACCGACACTGTCCATAGTACCAAGTCCTTTCCTAAAACCAAATTGGTAGTTCGGCAGCATGTCTCTCGACTCAACAATCCACTCGAGACGGTTTTTAATTAGGTGTTCCAGTAATTTGGCTAAGACTGAAGACAAAGCAATTGGCCTAAGACCATTCGGATCATCTGCATGTTTGCCAGGTTTCAAAAGTGGAATAATTACCTGCAATTTCCATTGTTCTGGGACCCAACCATGAATATAAGCAAAATTTAGAATATTTAAAAAATAAGTTTTAGCCTTGTCACCAGAATGGGTTATAAAAGAATATGGCACACCATCAATACCCGGAGCTGAGTCCCGGACATGACTGAGTACCACACTCAGTTCCTCCAAAGTAAATGGCGCATTAAAAGGATCCTCTGATACATTTTGAAGGGGCATGTTTATACATTCAGAAAAAAGTGGAACATATGGTGGTGCTATTTTATCAAAAAAAAGTTCAGCTGTTTCCCTAGTGATTGGAGAAGAAACTGATGGGGAACACCCATGTCTGAACCTATTGATACTCTTCCAAACTGCTGACACAGGAGTAGAGGGAGACAAAGATGTGCAGAATTTAACCCAACCCGCACGTTTCTTCTTGCGAAGGTGACGTTTGGTTCTGGCATTAATCTGACAGTATGCCAGCAGATTTTCAGTGGTCATATCTGCATTGTAACAAACCTCGGCCTCATTCCTGTCCCTGACTGCCGAAGTGCACTCTGGATCCCACCACGGTGGTGATGGAATTTTATTGCGGGCACTGTTTTTCAATGGGAAGCAGGAATCAGCACTGGAGGTGATGGCTGTAACAAAACCCTCATAGCAGGTCTTGGCATGGCGGTGACCAGGGGGATCAAACAAACTTGAATTTAAATTTGGCAAAACTTCAATTTTATCCTCCAATAATGATACAAAATTTACCCAATTTGGTTTGGACAAATTATATTTCAGAAGTGGAGGAGAACTTTTCTCTAAATAGGTCTTATTAAACAAAGATATTACTATAGGGTAGTGGTCACTACCATGCGACAAGGATGTGCATTCCCAATGGGCCGAAGCCGCTAACTCAACTGAACAAAATGTTAGGTCAACACAACTCTTTTGTTGTCCAGGGAGGGATCTGCGAGTCGGGCAACCATTATTAAGGATACAGAGATCCAGATCATCCAAAATCTCAACCAAAGCCACACCAAAGGCATCACAGCGTTCGGACCCCCATCTATAATGGTGACAGTTAAAATCACCCATGACCATAATTGGTCCTTGAGTATTAGCAAAAGTGATTTTTAAAGTATCTAAAAATACAGGCCGAGGGTGAGCAATGTATATTGAAAACACTGTAATACCTTCTACCCTTCCCGCCACAATACTCATTTCACCTGTGAGTGAAGGCAAAGGAAGGGGCAGAAGTGGGACCCGATTATTGATAAGGAGAGCCGAACCTCCATATCCATCAGATCTGTCACATCTAAGAATATTAAAGTGTGGCATGCGAAAGCTAAGACTTGGGGTGAGCCAAGTCTCAGCTATGGAACAAGCTAAAGGCTTGTATTTATTTAAAAGGAATATGAGGTCGTGCTTTTTATGCCACACGCTCCTCACATTCCACTGTAGGAATACTAGGCGGGACGCCATTTTTAATTGATAAAAGAATAGAAATAAGTTGGTCGGCAACGTTGGACGGTAATTGTGAGCTGGAAGAAGTAGAAGAAATAAGAGAAGGAAGGAGTTTTACAAGAAGTTCAATAATTGAACCGATATTAGTTGATTCAGGATTGTTGTTATAAGCACAGCCATTAGGCTGTGAGGGTTGTGGAGAACTAACTATCTGCTGATGAGCAACTTTATCATATGATGGAGAAAGGGGGGCATGTGTCCTGGGTTTGAGGGTCACAGTTTTGCGATATGACTGGGATGTTGGCGAGGATCTAACTACGTTGGCATAGTTGCGGGAAACTATAGGGATGATTTTACATGCCTCTGCATAAGGGATGATTTTTTCGGCCATGACCGTCTTAATAGCCTTCTGCCTGCCATACTCAGGACATGACTGGCTATCGGCATAGTGATTTCCTGAACAAAGCGCACAGAAAGCCTCAGCTAATGAAACGTTACATCCGTCACCTGGGTGGTCGTGGCCACACTTGTTACAGCGTGGTTTAGACCTGCACAAATTTGCCACATGTCCAAATCTGCAACACTTGCGGCATTGAATGGTAGGGTATATGTATTGCTTAACGGGAAGGGATGTGTAGCAACAATAAATCCTGGTTGGCAGCACCTGTCCATCAAAGGTCAAGACACATGTTTCGGTGGGTTTCCACTCATTGACCCCGTCTCTTTGCATTTTGCGATTGATGCGTCTTACTTTTAGGATTTGTCCACACCCTGACGGCACAGACAAATACGACATCGCTTCTTCCTCTGTTAGTTCTGAAGGAACACCTGTAACAACACCCATCCTTGTGATGTTGAATGAAGGGATGGATGCCGTATAGCAATATTTAGATAACACACTATTTATCAGAAAAGAGTTAGCGTCCTGAGGGGAAGCAAACTCCACCGAGACTCGGTTTCTGCCGACTCTGTTAACACCACCACGAACAATGTTCGCGATGTTGTTATTCATGAGGAATTTCCCAAAATTGACAGGATGAAGCGTGGTGCCAGCATTTGGTTGTGTTTCAATACGAGAAACGTGGACAACGTAAGGGGCTTTATCCATGACAGAGTATTTAGTACGGCCAATTTGATTTCTTTGCTGTTTGCTTGGCAAAGAAGGAGGCATAGTCTGTTCGTCAACAGGACGTTTTCGAGGATTTGGTTGGGATTGAGGAATTGGCGATACATCCATCGCTGAAGCGTTCAAAACATCCGCCAATTGCGATAGTGGGTTCAGTGCGTACTGGTGGTCGAGAGGAGTTGAGTATTGAATATCGGGAGGGACCTTGTCAGGGGGTTTGTTTTTATCCATTTTGGATTAAACGTAAAAGGGTACTTAAAATAAAACAATCACAATACAAACCTGGTTACGATCACAAGGACAACACAATTACAGAATGACAAGTCACTAAAATATCGAAAAACACTTAAAAACAGCAATCAAATTCTAAACACACGTGCTATCCAACAAACACGGTGGCCGAATCCTACACTGCCGTTTTTTTGTCTATAGTGTTCATTGTTCATTCGGTCTTGACAGTTGACATATACTTCCGTCGACCATGAGTGTGCAAGCGGTCCTAATAATTGTATTCCGTGCAAATTAATAATAAAACAGTTCTTGTGGTAAAATCAGTCAATCAGCAGTTTCACTAACACGACCTACATAATTTATTTAAAAATACAGTCCACGCTCTAACATGGTCCTTCGAGCCGGATGTCTTTGTTTGATTGAGTTAATGAACTCGTCGATATAGGAATGGGAGATATATGAGTGCGAGCTTGTATAGTTGCTCCCTTAAATCTATCTATTCTTAAGGCACTTGATTCATGTGATCGAGGCATATAATTTAAGAGTGTCCATTTTTAGGAGGGACGTCCAGGAAGCTTCCTTCCTCTTCTTCATCTTCCTCTACTACTAGTGGATCTCCTCCCTCTGGTTCCTTGCTCTTCACTATAGCAGGTGCAGCATCATGGAGAGGCACCTGTACCTGGCTATCATGAGCTAGATTGAATGTATATGCAATGTCTCTACCCATTCTCTCATGTTTCTTAGCCATGCTCTTGACCCAGAGAGCTGACCGTGCATGAAAAACTGCTTTTCCCAGAGTATGATCAATGATGAGGGTCAAAGCATAGCAGAGGACGGGATTTTCCAATGCCGAGAGAGATGAATGATAATCTTGATTAACAAGTCTGCACCAGGGGAATAGTCTGGTATGGGACGGTGAATCCTTGTCCTTACTCCAGGATTCTGTTACCTTTGTGAGGGTGGTTATGGATCTCTCGGTTGAATCATAATATAGTCGGCTTGAAACTTCTGCCACAGATAGTTGAAGACAATTGGAGGCTGCTGACATGAGACTCATTATCCCCAGTCCTATCCCTCCTACATGGAGTAGACATGTCGCTTGTAGGATCATTCTATCTTCACCTTTGGCAACATCGGTCTGGTCGCATGTGGACTTGTACCAGTTCAAGATGAGACAAGTGATTATCATTCCTGCGTCCTTGGCATTTGAAAATATTTTGGACAACTCCCTGTTTAGAGATCCTGAGATCATAGGAAGATTCAAAGCCAAGTTTCCTGGACATAATTTTGTGTAGTTCTCTGATGTCCTGGGTTTGCTCAGTGCAGTCGAGAAGTCTCCTTCTTGCTTTGTGACTCTTCTATACATGAGTAAGATCAAATAGGTTATGTTGTTGTTGAGTCTCTGATAGTCCGGCTTCGTATCAGGTTTTTGACTGTCGGTCGGTCCTCCTTTAGCAAGATCGTTAAGCAGTTTCTCCAAAGCTTCCCAAAACTGAGAAGAGTCCACGTTTTCGATGTCTACATCTGGTGCTAGTTGAGATTCACTCACAGGACCTGCTGATTTTGGTCTCTTTTGTAGAGATATTTCCTTGGAGAGCAGCTGGCGGTATGACCGGGGAGGGAATGGACTTCTTGCCTTTTGGATCTTCATTGGCGAGTTGTCCAGGCTCTGAGAATCTCCTGGCGAACATCATCAGATATGCAAAAGCAGATTGAAGTCCTTCTGTTGGTAAGATCTCCCCTGAATACGCTTTCATTACCCATCTTACACAAGATAGATACACAGTGATATCAAACGTTCCAAACGAGTACTGTTTCATCATATCTGATAGGTTTGAATCTTTCCATGTCAAGTCTTGACACTTTGCAAATTGCAATTTATCATCGTATTTGGTTTCTTTTTCTTTCATTATTGCCTCTACTTTAGCATCTGATGTTTCCATCGTAGAAATATTAGATAGTTAATACTCACAGTTTAATCAGTAAATATGTACTTAGCCAATCTATGCAAATATGTGGCGATCTAAAGCGTGTGTATACATCACCCCACGTCGTGCAAGCTGGCATGCGAAATTGCAAAGTACTGAAATAAGAAAAGAACACTTTTGTATCACACAGGTGGCTCAAAGGTCCAAATATGAAGTTGCACGTTGGCTACTAGGGTGATTGAGGTCGGTGAAATGTTGACGACGATTTTGTTGTACCAATAAACTCAGTATATTACATTTAGTTAACAAGTTTTACAAACTTTCGGAGACTCTTCTTCTTAGCGTGTCGATGGCAAATTTTAGTTAAATCGTTTTGGCCCAAAATTCAGCTATGCGAACTCCACTCGCTGAGGCAGTCATAAGCACAGACTATATAGAGAACAGGTTCAGATGCACAACTCCCATAGAAAAAATATTGGACACAGCGACTCGTTTCTGATTGGTTAGGGGAAAATGATGTTTGACAGCTGTTGTTATTTTTTATTGTTTCCTGTACTTAGGCAAAGACATTCATTATACAGCATATAATAGATGTATACAGCTACGTTACGTACGTATAGCTATAGAAACCACCCAGACCAGTTTCATTCAAATTTTCATCATACTTCAAGGAAAAGGCGATGGTAAATGAAAATACTAGATGTTTTGCAATAAATAATATTATTTATTGGGATTTTTCTTAAGTTTTTTCTTAAATTTCCTTAAAGCTTTTGCTTGCATAACTGGCTTGCTACTCATGCTTTCTAGTCTAACAATGTCTGTACCTTTTAATATTTTATTAATTATATTGCATCAATTATGTATGGCTAATTTTGTTGTTAGAGAAATGAATGATGTCATTTTTATGTTTTTGGCACTTAATGAACTCAAATGCACACTTGCTTTGTATTATGTTATAAATTTTGGTCGCAAGGTTGTACTTGTGTGCATTTGAGTCCAAAAACAGATTTGTTTCTTGAAAAATTGTGCCAAAAAGCATAATAAAATGTTCGGATGCATATAGTAAACCCCTTTTGCTCTTATACTCTTTTTGAGACACCCACTTATGTACATCCGACTCATTAGACGTTAAGTCTTTCTTACACTGCCGACACTGCGATTTTTTTTAACATTTTTCTTATTACCCAGCCGGCAGTGTAAGCCCTTGAATGAACATTCAAGCGTTCACGTCTCGTCGTAGTGCAAAGGTTTACAGAGTCATTGTTAGGACTACTTGATTGTAAATCATTATCATTGTCTACAATTGTTCACTAACTGTTTCAAAATCACTTGTTTGAAACAGTGATTTTATTTTTAATAACTGATAACAGGATTCATCTTCACAATTAAATGAATTGTAATGAAATTTTATGAATCCTGTTATCAGCAATGATTTAAAGGTATTTGTGAAACTGTAGCAATCTGGGTTATTATTCCTTGAATTATATGCCTTAACCCTTCCAAAAAAAATTTCTAGACCATCCGAATTAAAATATCTAGGACGCATTATTTCTAATTTTTTTTCTTCAAAAAATTGCCAGTCTCTGTAAACTTCTAAGAGTTACAAGCCAGTTTCTTAAGCTAGGTACAGTAACTTCCTTAGAATTTTTAACAATAAATTTCATTTCTTCGAATTTTGTAATAGCTTCTCGCCAAAATTGATGGTGAGGTGACGTTTTCGTTACAGTGCACCGTAATTCTTAGCCTTTATTTTTCTTTGAGAAAGTGCTGGCTCCATTCACACTGTCGAATAGTTGGTCGAGGAAGGTCACTACTTGGGACGTATTTCCCAATGTAGTACTCACTGCTTTGCCATCTGCATAGTGTGCTGGAAAAAGGCAAGTATTACTTCATATAATTTTTTTCAGTAAAAATAAATTTTATTTTATGAAGCAAAAGTTTTTGCTGTAAGGTAGTTTTATCCCTGACAAATCAGTTATGCTTTTTAAGATTTCAATATATATTTTTTTGTTTTTCTATTTGTATCTTGTAAGCCATTGCAGTGGCAGTTATATCTTGTCTGATAAACATAGAATTCATATTTTTTAGTCTATCAGACAAGATATAACTGCCACTGCAAGGGCTTACAAGATATAAATGCAAAAACAAAAAAAAATATATTGAAATCCTAGAAAGCATAACTGCTTTGTCAGGGATTAAACTAGGTAACTTTATTATAGAGGGAGAGAGAGTGAATAAATACTTACAAAATGAAGTAGTGTATTTCAAAGCACTGGCCATAGTGTGACTAAAAACTTGTGCACAATTTCTAACCTGAAAAGTTAACACAATAACTTTAAAAATATAATAGAATAATTATGGATTATAATTAGAACACAACATTATTTTACTACAAGCATTAATATTGTAGCATTTGTCTGCATTAGATATTGAAGTATAACTTAAGTAGCTAGTAGATTTTTTGCCACATTATGAGCGTTTATTCCGCGCAGCCTGACAACGTCGCATTTTGGAAGCTTTTCGTGATTATTTCAATAAATTTATATAACATTACATTTTTTTAAACTAGATCGTTGGACTGATAAAACAGCATACATACTTGTAAATGCCAACAATCTAGATGACAAAAAATTGCAATTTTATTTAAATTTATTAAAAATATCACGAAAAACCTGCAGAAATGCGACGTTGCCAGCCCGCACCGAAAAAACGCTCTTAAAGACTAAGCGCATTTAATGGCTTGATAAGTACTAGTGTAGCCACAAGTCGTATTCCTTAATGTTGAATGCCATAATAATGGTGCAATCAGATACTGATAGAAGCATGAAAACAATTATATGCCTGATAAACAGTAATGATTCTTTACATTTATAATTTAAATGAATAACCTACCTTCATTTTCTTTATTTTCTCTGGTATAACATGCTCATCAGTAAGCTTATGAAGCAAGCGTGATTCAGCATGTAGGCAGTCAGTTTTGTAAACATCAACAATGTCTGACCATCTTGCTATGCTCCCATTTAGTAGAATATTTTTGTTCAAAAAATTATTTCGTATGCCCTTTATCAGATGTGGATTGTATCATCTGAAATCCAAAAAATGGTTTGAGAAACAAAATAGTAAATAAAATCTTATAATAAGTACTTCTATGATGAGGAAGTGATGTCACAAATAATAAACAAATGCATCTAAGTACAGTATGAGGCCGCTAATGTGGCACATGGAGTTGTCAATATTTGTTACACCACTATGAAGGAGATGTGCTAAATTTATCCAAAATTGCATTAGTTCAGGAGCATTTAAATAAAAACAAATTACCAATGTGTTCTTCTGCAAGTATTTGCTCCCTTCTAGTGTACTGTTGAAGACTTTTCAAGGCCGACTGGAATGCTGCACCCTGGTCTGATATCAATGCAATTGGAATGAGACCAGTCTCTCCAACTGCCTCCACAACTAGTTGCAGTATTGATTTAAGCTCAATTGCTTTAGTAGCACCTTCACAGAAATAATAAGCTATTGCTTGCTGCCATTTATATACAGCTCCTTTTATCATGAAACATAATAATAAATAAATAATAAAAATGTTTATTGTTTCAAAAGTTACATAGTATACATGAGTTGAGACAGCCCCAGAAAGTAATTAAAAATACTTGTGTTGGGACTGACTCGCTACTTCCCCTTATGAATACAGTGTTGAGACTAAAATTTAGAAAAGAATACAAAAATAAAATGAAATGAAAATACAAAATAAAATGAGATAATACAAAATACTTAGAACAGAGAATACAAAATAAAACAAAACCCAGCCAATAAGCAAAGCTGGGAAAAACAAAACATTTAAAGTTTCTATACATGTGTGTTTGTGTGTGTGTGAATGCGTATATGTATATTTATGTTTGTGTGTGTGAGTGTGTGCGTAATACATGATCTGCAAAGTCATTGCTACGTTCTGTGAGGTCAACAAAACCATTAATAAAATCTTTCTGTAGATATGTAACGGCTGTATCTAGTGCCATTTCGTCAAATAAAATTGAACAATACTTTTTTTCTTCTTTCCAATTGGATACCTGAATATATTAAGGTATATTATTTTTTATTTGGTATTCACTGCAATCTGATAAAACATACAGATGATCTTATTGGTCAGATATTAATAAATGGTGTGATTAGGTACAGTCGAACAAGCTAATAAGTATACAGTCAGCTAACTTGTATTTACTTTTAAGATTATACAGATACATTTAGAGACAAATGTCAAACGATACAGCGTTTGACATCAGGCGCTTAATGTGAAACACTTGATAAAACAAAATTACAATCAATATTTTCAGTGTTATAGAATTATAAAGATCTCTACCCTGTATACTTATAAGCTTGTTCGACTGTACCTCTTCTTTTATTGATGAAAATATCTGTGAATTTATGCCAAAAAAAATGCTAGCTAAATTAGTCATTGGATGACTAATTTAGCTAGCATTTTTTTTAATGTAGTTTCAGATGGCAATATAAATATTTTTTGTAAAAATTTATAGGCTTTTTTAGGGCTTTGCTTCTGAATTGCCAGTGACACTATTTTTTCTTCCTGCGTGAATCTTCTACCTTTTTTGTTTTTTGTACATTGTTTTATTTGCATCCACATTATGGCTTTTGCTGCAGGATTCATTTTGGCAGTCAGTTTCTGAAATTGTTGCTCCTTCGAAAATTTAAGAGCTTTTTTGGCTCTACGATGAAAACTAAGTAGTTTTCTTGAGTTTCTGTACTCCATGTAAAGCTTCTTGCAAGTTGGACTAAGGTACTTGGCGGTCAATCTTTTCTTCTTTGGAGTTTGCTGCCCCAACTCAGTTATTGAAACGGTAGCTAATGAAACATCGTTTGAAAACTTTTCTCGAGTGTTGCAGAACTCAAAGGGTGCCTTTGATGTCGAAGGAACAGGGTCTGAAACGTGCATGCAAAATATTTAATGGAGTTTTAAAGTTTCTTGTTTAGTTGCTATGTTAAGCGCTTTCGTCCCAGACTAACGGTATTGGGTCAAAAACAACATAATTAATTGTCTTACTTGGGATTTTTATGTGTTAAGTCATAATAAAACATCATTTAGAAATTTTAATGAAACTTAAAATCTTTTTTAACTTACACATTTCAATAGCTGATGAATAAGCAAGAGCTTGTTGCATAACATTGATGTTAGCGCTTGCAAGTGGTGCCCTTGAAGGAACTGATTCTGAAAGAGAAACAACATACATTAAAATTAGTTTAAAAGTCGGCTTTAACTTTTTTTCAAGTTTCTTTGTATTGTGCCCGTCAAAGCCACCAACAGTATCATTGTGATGACTAAACACTAAGATTGTTACTTGCTAGACACAATTTGTCTTGTCATCATTTGTGACTGGCATTTAAAAGGTTGAATAATTAATCACAAATATAAATAAACAAAACAAAATAAGTTACACCTACACCAACCTTTTGTGGGCCTCGAAGCAGCGTAGTTGTGATCTACATGTAGAGTGCGGCAATAATTGTGTTCTAATTCAGAGCTTGGGTTCTGATTTTCTGGAAAAATATATAATTCAAGTTATTTATTATTTTTAAGTTATTTGGGTTGATGTCAGCAAAACACACACATGTGGATTGTGTGAAAGATGATATGGCTACAAAGGTGTGAATACTGAGACAATGGCTGGTAGAGATGTATGAAAGAAGACTTGCTGCACTGACCAGTGTGACAGTTTCTAATTGTATAAACCTACGTATTTTCCTTTTCAGCTATTGCCAGGTGAGTATACCAAAAAAATACCATGACAGTTGAAATTGTACCAATATTATACCGATACTTAGTCTACTAAAAATATGCTTATGCTCGTCATTCTTCGGAGCCTAAATATACCAAAAACGGTCACACTGGCGCTGACCCCAAATAAATTGTAATAAGGGCAGGAGAATAATTATGTTAATTTGGTAAGTTACATAAATCACAAAACAAATCTTCAGTTTATGTAATAATGTAAAAGTTAGCAGTAACTACAGCTAGTAATAAAACAATTACCTGAGTTAGAATGTGTTGGAACTCCAGTAGAGGTTTCATGTTCAGTGAACAAAGTAGGATAGGCTTGCATCAAAAGACGTGACTTCTGCGTAAGAAACCTCGCCTCAAAATGTTTATGACACACACATTGTTTACCTAATTCAACCACACTCAAAGCACGCAGGGAAGCACAGTTTATAGAATCTAACAACTTATTGCGTCTATTTTCACAAGCTGGGAACTTGTGTAATAACACGACAACGCGCGAGCTCACACTTCACGAAAGACCATCGCAAAGCTACAAGAGTTACAGCTGGAAGCTCTCCGTCACCCACCGTACTCACCGGACCTTGCCCCAACAGACTTCTACTTTTTTCAAAATTTAGACATTTTTTTAAGTAGTAAAAAATTCGACACCCGAGAGGCAGTACAAAACGCTTTCGCTGACTTCATCGCCTCCCGTCCGGCAGACTTCTACAGTAAAGGGATAAACAAACTGCCATCAAAATGGCAAAATTGTATAGATCATTTGGACCAGTACTTTGATTCGCTGAAATAAAAAAAATACCAAAATTTTTATATTTTAAAATTCTCATACAAATCGGCAATTTCATAGGTAAAGACCTAATATTAGCTTTCCATGCCGATTCTCATCTTACCCACTTCTTTCCTCTTTTCACTTCATCATTGACATCTTGACTCTGAGGCTGTGCAATAGTATCTGTACCATCCCTGGATTCAGTATCAACAACGTTTTGAGTTTGAGGCTGTCCAGCAGTATCAGTAACAGCCGTGGTTTCAATTTCAAAAGCTTCTTGGCTACGAGACTGTGCTACAGTGTCAGGAATAGCCCTGGTTTCAGTTTCGGAATCAGAACTACTGCTACTAGAACTATCGCTAGAATTCGAAGAGTTTGATGACGTATTGCCACTTTAAGATGACGATGAAGAAGGAATAACTATACGGGGAAGAGTCTTCTTCTTTTTACGGAAATAACTTGGATCGGAGTCATCTACGAAACTTTCTTCACTTGGCGAAATAATAAAATCACTCTCATTTTGTCTGCTATGGGCCTGTTTAGTCATCATCACACTAGTGTTTATTGGAATATTATCTTTATTTTTTTGTACATTTATAGTTGTAGTTAAGTCTTCTTTAGTAGCTGTTAATAAGTTCTCTTTATTAATTAAGTCTTCTCCATTAGCTGATGATAGGTTCTCTTTATTAATGAAGTCATCTTCATTGGCTATTATTAGGTTATCTTTATTAATTAAGTCTTCTTCATTAGCTGTTAATGGATTCTCTTTATGTCTTTCATTGATAATATTAACAAGAAAACGGCCTCGATTCATTTTTCTCTGAAATAGAAAAAACAGTTATTGTAAATTGTAATTATCCAGCAATAGTGAGATAACTCAAAAAATCTTTAAAAACAAAATAGTTTGATTAAGAACAGTGTATTGGAAACAGATAACATTTATAATACCGTACACGATTTTTATGTGACGCATGTAAAATGTCACATTGTACATGGAAAAAACATTGAAATTAATTTGTTTCAACAATAGTAGGACAACTAGAAATTTACATGTTGATCCATCTAAACAAAGTCAAATCAAAATAGTAACTAAATATTTTCGTACCTTATCAAACAAAACTGGAACAAGTCAAAATATCCTTATGTAATATGGTAGCACAATAGGGGATCGGACAGGGTCAAAATAATATGATTCTGTTTAGTCCGTAAGTTAGATTATCGAAAAATATTGAATACGTGTTTTTTGTTTTATCAAATCAATAAAAAATGACGAAGATAAAACGTGTCAAAGATCTTGGAGTGGGGCTTGAAACGTCACTTGTGTCGTCAAAACGTACTATCATATGACGTCACACGAGTTTTCGAAGCACTGTATCGTCTTCATTTTAAGTTTACGTGAAAAAAGAAAAAATACGTGTCCAATAATTTTAGGAAATCTATCTGACGGACTAATTAGTTTTTTTTTGTCCGATCCCCTATTCACCAACACCGTAACAACTCTAATTAACTCACGTATTACGTTTCATCGAAACTGTAACAATTCGAAATGTCCGCGTTTTCGTTCTTGTTAATACGTACACTCTTTATGACTAGTGAAGGTCAACTGACAATAGACTTGTCTAGGTGGGAGAGGGAGACAGACGTTGATTCAACAAAAGTAAGTTAACGCCATCTGGCGATAAATTTTGCAAGCATTTATTAAACCTGTTATGTTGGATAGTTGCGTATGATCCCCGAGCATTCGAATACAAGCATAACTCAAAATCAACGATTTTTGAGTTGTCTCAGTTAAGATCTAGGTGTGCGATAAATAAAAGCGAAAACCACTCATCACGAAATCTCGAAAACCGCTAAACGTATAAAGATGATTTTTGGCAGGGAGGTAGTTTATAGTTAGTAGACGTCCGCTAAGAACGGATTTTGCGTCAGGGCCGGATTAGAGTGATCTAAGGGCCCTCGCAAGTTTGTATGAGAGTCCTTTATTTTTTTATGCTACAAGCTTGATTTTTGGCAGAGACGTAGTTAATAGTCAGTGGGCGTCTGCTATGAATTAATTTTGCGACAGGGCCGGATTAGGGTGGTCTAAGGGCCCTCACAAGTTTGTATGAAAGTCCTTAATTTTTCGTGCTACAATCTTGATTTTTGGCAGAGACGTAGTTTATAGTCAGTGGGCGTCTGCTATGAATTAATTTTGCGACAGGGCCGGATTAGGGTGGTCTAAGGGCCCTCACAAGTTTGTATGAAAGTCCTTAATTTTTCGTGCTACAATCTTGATGTTTGGCAGAGAGGTAGTTTATAGTTAGTAGGTGTGCGATAAATAAAAGCGAAAACCACTCATCACGAAATCTCGAAAACCGCTAAACGTATAAAGATGATTTTTTGCAGGGAGGTAGTTTATAGTTAGTAGACGTCCGCTAAGAACGGATTTTGCGACAGGGCCGGATTAGGGTCTATGGGCAATCGCAAGTTTGTATGAAAGTCTTTAATTTTTTCTGCCACAATCTTAATTTTTGGCAGGGAAGTAGTTTAAAGTTAGTAGACGTCTGCTTAGAACCGATTTTGAGATAGGGCCGGATTAGGGAGGTCTAAGGGCTCTCGCCAGTTTGTATGAAAGTCCTTCATTTTTTGAGCTACAAACTTGATTTTTGAGACGGACGTAGTTTATAGTAAGTAGACGTCTGGTAAGAACAGATTTTGTGACAGGGCTGGATTAGGGAGGTCTAAGGGTTCTTGCAAGTTCGTAAGAAAATCCTTAATTTTTTGTGCTACAAACTTGATTTTTGGCAGGCACGTAGTTTATAGTTAGTAGAACTCTGCTAAGTACAGGTTTTGTGGCAGGGCCGGATTAGAGAGGTTTAAGGGCGCTCGCAAGTTTGTTTAAAAGTCCATCATTTTGTGTGCTACTAACTTGAATTTTGGCAGGGACGTAGTAGGTGAGTAGAAGTTTGCTAAGAACCGATTTTGCGACAGGGCCGCACTAGGGAGGTCTAAGGGCTCACGCGAGTTTGTATGACAGTCCTTCCTTTTTTTGTGCTACAATTTTGGCAGGAAGGTACTTTATAGTTAGTAGACGTTGACTAAGAACAGATTTAGCGAGTTTAGCAACATGGCCAGAATAAGGAGGTCTGAGGGCTTTCACATGTTTGTAAAAATGTACTGTTTTTTTTTTGTACAGTCGAACAAGCTAATAAGTATACAGGCAGCTAACTTGTATTTACTTTTAAGATTATACAGATTCATTTAGAGACTGATGTCAAACGATACAGCGTTTGACATCAGTCGCTCAATGTGAAACACTTGATAAAACAAAATTACAATCAATATTTTCAGTGTTACAGAATTATGAAGATCTCTACCCTGTATACTTATTAGCTTGTTCGACTGTACTAACAACCTGAAATTTAACAAGTCTAGAGTTTAGGAGTTGGAGATCTAAGCTAAGAAATTTGTAAGGAAGACCTGGACTAAGGGCTCCCGTAAGTCCATATGAAATCCTTGGCTTTTTGTACCTGAAAATTGGCAGAGAGATAGAATATAGTTAAGACATTTCAGGTAGGAATAGATTTTACGACAGGGCTGGTTTAAGGGAATATAATCGCTTCGATTGGCATTTGGCATTCGATTTGACATAGTACCATCCACAGGCAGTCCATACAAGAGAGTCAAAATTTCTACGCGAACGAAGTCGCGGGCAACTGCTAGTTTATCATATTTCCAGCTTATAAAATTATCAGCAGCTTGTCCAGTAGTCGTTTTTCGCCTATAGCGTGACTGTCTATGACCGTCGCGTAGTTTTTTCCACAAGTTTTTAGCTTCTTTTACTGTAACAAATATACAATTATTATTACAATATTAAAAACATTAACATGTATTTCATCTGTTACAGATACTTGGCTACAGGGGATTCGTTCACGTCAATGGCTTATAGCTATAGAATGGGCTTGTCTACAGTTTCAAGCATTGTTGAAAGTGTTTGTGATGCAATATGGAACCATCTTCAACCTTTAGTATTAAAAGAACCTTCTGAAAATGAATGGATGGAAATAGCTGAAGATTTTAAAAATATCTGCCAATTTCATCACTGCGTCGGTGCTATTGATGGCTAACACGTCATAATAAAAGCTCCACCACACTCAGGCACCAATTTTTTTAACTATAAGAAAACATTTTCAATAGTTTTGTTGGCCGTGGTTGACGCAAAAAAAGATTCATTTACATTGATGTTGGGTCTATGGGACGTTACAGTGATGGTGGAATTTTGAACTACAGTGATTGTTGGTCAGAAATTAAAAACGAATAATTTGAATTTGCCATCGGATGAGCCCCTGTATCCAGGAGGACCGGAACTAAATATTACCGATATTCACGCACAGTGTCAGTCACTAGCACAGATAATATAATGTTCCTTCGATATTCTCGCACACCGCGGCGATGGTTGCGTATAGGCGACAGGTGAGCCTAAACATCCTCCCACCTGTTGAAAGGTGGGTAGTGGTTACAGCTTGATGATAGGCCGACGTAGAACACCTCTAATGGTTTTCAAGTCGGCGACTCGCGAAACTCCATCCGGACCAGGGAATAATTTGGTAACCCGTCCAAGGCGCCAACACAATGGAGGGACATGGTCTTCGTGGATAAGCACGAGGTCTCCAATACGTAGGGATTTTGTGTTCGTCTTCCACTTCAGACGTTGTTGCAACTCGTGTTATATTCACGCTGCCAGCGTGACCAGAAGTGCTGGTGAATTTGTTGCAGCCGGGCATATCGTTACAGGTGACTTTCCTTCAGGTTCTCTAAGCTAGGCTCTGGGAGTGCCTTCAGCGGTCTTCCAATAAGAAAGTGCCCCGGGGATAAAGGAAGGTAGTCATCAGGAGAGGAGGATAAGGGACACAAGGGACGACTATTCAAAACACTTTTCGCACAAGTGGAGGCCCACTTGTGCGAAAAGTGTTGAAATTTCTTCGAAGGTAAGATGGGAATTTTGCAGATTTAACTCCGGCTTCCCAGATGCCGCCAAAGTGAGGAGCGTGAGCAAGTGAGAATACAAATTTTATATTTTCATGAGTTGCAAATTCAGTTAAGTCCCTATTATGTAATTTTAAAAAAGCCCCTAAATCTTTAGCAGACCACAAAATTACCCCCGTTATCACAAAATATTTCATTGGGCTTGCCACGACGGGCAATAAATCTACGCAATGTCATCACAAATGCTTCCTTGGTAAGGTCACAGACCGCTTCCAAATGAACGCACTTGTAACGCAAGCATACAAATATGCAAAGGTAACATTTGTTTATCCTTGCACCTTTACCTTTACGATTAATTATGTAAAAAGGTCCAGGTCCAAAATCTATGCCGACTGAATTGAATGGGAAATCTGCGCTCACACGCTGTGATGGCAAATCACCTATTTTAGGACAAAGAGTTTTGCCTCGGACACGACAACATCTCACACAATAGTGAACTATGCGCCGAGCTAACCTTCTGCCATTTAGTGGCCATACTGATTCCCTTATCATTGATAACAACATCTGAGGGCCAGCGTGCATGTGTTTTAAGTGTTCTCTTTCAAATAAAAGTTTTGTTAAATGATGAGACGAGTCGAGTAGTATTGGATGTTTTTTAACCGACTTCCCAAAAAGGAGGAGGTTCTCAATTCGATTGGTATGTTTTTTTTTTTTTTTTTCTATATATGTACACCGATTACGCTGCGATTTATGATCCGATATACGTGATTCTTTTTTAGTTTGATGCGAAATAGTTGCCATTTGGTCCCATAAAAAATTATCATGGTTTGGCCTAGTACTTTTCTTTTTATGATCATTTTTTTATAATTTATGAACATTTTTCGTTAGAATGTCACTTACGGGATATCTTCCTAGATTTCAGAAAATCAGCTTCTGAAGTCGGTGGCAAAAAAGCCAAATCAAACAAACAAATGTCACCGACTTCAGAAGCTGATTTTTCGTCTGAAGTTTATTTTTCACTTTTAGGTGTTTTTATCAAAACTATAAGGTGAAGCACTTATTCGTCCTCCCACTCTAATTAGATTATTGTCATCTAAAAAAGGTGACAAAGATATTTTAGATTTAATATTAAAGAATAATATAATATTAAATATTATATATCGAGGGGTGAAAGGCTATTTGTTTTAAGCGACATTTTATCGAGGGGTTCCGGACTAATTGTATTAAGCGACACTCTGGGCGATATAGACTTTTATACATATTTGGAATCAGCTAATTTTTCTGCGTCGTTTGAACTGGGTTTGGTGACGATCGGAGCACATTTTTGTCGCTTAATACAACCGCAATTTTCGGGCCCATTTTGGACTGCAATGTATGAAGCGACACAAAATATTGACAAATTTAGGAACTGTGTACTTAAGCTCACTACCAAATACCAGACAGTCGTTTAAACTTTTTTTCCTGGAGCAACAATTTACAGGCAACGTACGTTAAAGCATTTAGCCTGACCTTATAAATATATAGAAATGTAGCTTCATACAATTAGCCTCTTTGTTAAATTCATATCCAGTGTCGCTTAATACATTTAGCTTTACCTTATAAATATACAAGAATGTTGTTTAATACATTTAGCCTTTTTGTCAAATTAATACCCAGTGTCGGTCCACACATTTAGCTTGCAGCATTAAACATTTAAAGATTATGGTTAAACCTATTTTTCTTATTCAATGGGTCCGATTGCGTTTCTTCGGCGCACTTAATTAAGGCTAATTAGTAGACCTAAATAAGTCTAAAATTTGTACTAAAATTAATGCTATTGCGTTTGTTCATTAATTATGTCCACAACACTATTTATGTCCAATTCGGACTTAAATATGTCTAACGCGTGTCTTTTGCTATTCCGTTTCTGTCAGTTTGACAGTTCGTCAGCGCTAAATGAACTTATCGGTTTAGGCTTTAAGTTCGCACTTATTTAGTCCGTACGTAAGCGAAGTTTCTTCAGATAATAGTGAAAAATGATTCCTTATGGCTGGGCTATCATTCAAAGAAGACATAATGAGGAACGGCAACGGTATGTAAATATAAATGACAACTGCTTTTCTTGTATACGACATAAGCATAACATAACCTAACTTTTTTCGTTTTAGGGCTGCGAGAAGGTTAGCGCATCGCCATATTCGGGACCATTCCAACCCTTTCGACGTGCCTGCAGAAGTGTTTACAAAACTATACAGACTGTCCAAAAGAACTGCGCAGTTTTTAGTGGAGACCCTACATCAGAATTTAAATAGACAAAGGCAGCACGGATCCTCCCAGGGATATGATTTTTTTTAATGTAGCACGCAACATTAGAAACAGCATCACAAGAGAATACTTTGCGTGATGACACCTTGCTATTGTATTGAGTCTGGTTCTTCTAACCAACCTAACAGACAGATGTGTGCTGGGAAGTTTGTTCCGCCACTTCTTCTTTCCAGCTAAACACTAGGAAGTGTCAATGGGTGGGCGTTTTGGGGGACTGTCTTATAAAAATGTAAATAGTAAAGTAAATTTTGACCTTCGAAAAGTGCTGATAATCAGCCTAGTTTGAATAAATGAGTTTTATTTTGATTTGATTTTGATGACGTTCCCTGACTGTACATTATAGAAAATGTACATTTTGAACCTGAAGGGTTGTATATAAGCATTGTATTTTCATATTTCATAATGTAAGGGTTTTTTTGAAATTAAAGAATTAATAAAACATTTAATTATTTATTTGAATTGTACAATTGCATCGCTTCGACACGAAGAACACGCAGTTGACAGACTAGCGGCGTGGTGTTGCCATTTGCGGCGGCAAACGAACTTAATTATGTCCATTTCCATAGACGCAGAATTAAGTTCAAATTTAGTGACGTGAACTTATTTTAACAGAAACGCAATAGCTTTTGGATAAGGACATGGACATAATTAGTAAAAATTTAGTCTGTCATTATTTAGGTTCGGAGAGAAACGCAATCGGACCCAATATTTGATTTGCAATGTCGTTTCAGTTATAAGAAAAGTAAAGTTCTAGTACTTCAAACAGTTTATCTTAAACGGAATAAGAATAGTATACACATTAATACAATCAAAATTTTATATGGATTGACTATTATGACGTCGGTTAAAACCTTGATTTTGGCGCCCCCGCCACCCCGCGCGGGCGATTCATTCATCGCTCACCTCACCATGCATCTCCCCGTTCGGTCGGCTCGAGCCGACGTGGTTTCCGGGATGTGGTGCTAGGAGCCACAGGAGGAGAATTTGTGGACTGTCGACGGGTTACTTGAACTACGTCACCTATTATAGGTCGGCTGACAGAGAACAACGCAGACAACGCACTACATCCCGACGGGGCGCCCTTATAAGATCTCCGAACTCCGCACCTGGGTCCCTGGGTTGTGGATGACATGGTGAGCGCTCTGTTTCCTTAGTGAGTGGAGCATCACAATGGCTCCGTCACCTTCGGTGCCGGAAGCGGATCAGTCAGGAGGCGATGACGACATTCCGGAGATGACTGGGGTAGACTTGAGAGTGGCAGTACGGAGGCTTAAGGCCAAAAATATTGCCCAGGGACAAGATGGCTTGCCTGGCAAAGCCTGGGTCCTGGCCTCGGAGGCTCTTGGGCCCCGACTGGAGGGGTTCTTTCTTTAGCGCATCCGCTTTGAAACGGGCTAGGGCTGCCTTTAGGTGACTCTTGCCCAACCTGGGGGGGCAAACGCCGCCTGCTGGAAGCTCTATGCGGGGATCGTTCGATCCATGGCCCTTTACAGAGCCCCGGTTTTGGCGCGTTCTTTGAGGAGGCGAGCCGCCCACTACCTGAACGCCTGCCAAAAGGTGGTAGCCGTAAGGCTATTGTTTGTTGTATTAGCGGCAAGAGAAATAATCAGTTTTTGATAAGTTTGTTTTTCATAGGGTTTGTATGAATGACAAAGTTATATTTGCGGTTTCTTAAATGTCTACTGCTAACTATGTCTCATTCAAACCAATTCTGGTTGAAAAATTTAATGGCGATCTAACGAATATAGTTTTTTAGGGTTCCGTACCTCAAAAGGAAAAAACGGAACCTTTATAGGATCACTCGTGTGTCTGTCTGTTCGACCATTCCCCCCCCCCCCATATCTCCGAAACTCTCTAGAGCAGCGGTGGCCCAGTGATCGCGGCCCCGACTAGAGCAGCGGTGGGCCAGTGGTGGCGGCCCCGACTTACGAACAGTAGGTCGTGGGTTCGAACCCAGGCAGGCACATTACTTTGTGTAATTTATTTCATCATCGCTGCTCTCAAAACGGTGAAGGAAAACATCGTGAGGAAACCGGCATGTCATAGAACCAAAAATTCGAAGACATGTGACATCTACCAATCTAATTGGGCCCGCGTGGTAGATTATAGCCCATTCCCTCTCAAAGAGAGGAGGCCTGTGTCCCAGCAGTGGGAACATTAATAGGCTGTTGATGATGATGATATCTCCGAAACTACTGAGCCTAAAATTCTAAAAAAAAATACAGATATTGGTTTAACACTTATAGATGACAGGAAAACCTATAAGAAGTCTAAGTACGGAAACCTTCATGTGCAAGTCCGACTTGCACTTGGCCAATTTTTCAGATTTTTTACACTTAGTTTAAACAACCGACTTTTTTTGCAAAAAAAAGCAACCGACTTCAAAAACACCAAAAAGTGAAAAATAAACTTCAGAAGAAAAATCAGCTTCTGAAGTCGGTGACATTTGTTTGTTTCATTTCTTTTTTTTGTCACCAACTTCAGGAGCAGATTTTTCTTCTGAAGTTTATTTTTCACTTTTTGGTGTTTTTGAAGTCGGTTGTTTTTTTTTGCAAAAAAGTTTTTTATTTTTTCATTTTTAGTTTTAATATCCTATAGAAATATTTACTATACATTTAACATTCGACTAAGAAACCAAAAAAACACGTAATACGTGCCTATGAAATTTGAGGGTTGCCCTCGGGTTCTCTGGGATTCCATCACCAGGTCCTTTTCACTTCTTGCCACATGAAACGTCACTTATTTTAGAGATCTTATCATTAGGAACAAACTCTGTTTCCTATACAGAGTAGTTCCAAATGCCTACATTCGCTTTGTTTTCTTGAAAGGTTAACATTGAATTAGGCAGACTAATGGGGTTGGCAACTGTCAAAGTGGCGCTAGCGTAGATTGTTCCCAAAACATTGCATTTTTCTATGGTCAAATTCAGAAAATAATTTCAAACAGTTACAATGACGCGCTGTATTGTCTCAAAATGCTCTGAAGTCGGAACGCACCAAATACCGAAGGATAAAAAAATACAAAGGCTTTGGTTAAAAGCCATTCGTCGTGAAAAATTGATTCCTACAAAAAGTACGAGGTTATGTTTGGGTTATGTGGTAAACACTTTGTAGAAAGTGATTATGAAATAACAAGCAAATACACAGGTAAGCTGATCATAATAAAGTTTTGACTAATATCTTTTCAATTATCCCCACACTCCATAATATTTCGTACCTGGGCCTAACCACTTAAACGTCCCGGTCCCTCCGGCTACGTTTTTCACTTAACTGCCTATAATTGCAATTTCAAAAATCACGTCTTGTTCTAGGAGTTAAACACCAACATAAGTTCTTGAAGAAAGGGGCTATACCATCTGTTTTTCCTTGGAATATTCAACTAATCAATGAAAGCGCGAAGGCCAGAGAAGAAAGATTATTAAACCGCAACCTGATGAAAAGACAGCTTTTTGACATGCCTTCAAGTTCAAGTACACAACATTGTGAAGATGATATTATATTGCCTCTAGAAGGAGATAGGGGTGTGCCTCAAGACTGCAATGTATCTCAAGAGCTTCTGATTGAACATAGTTTGATTGAAAATAATTTAATATCATGTATGTTGATATGTGGGATAATAAAAATAAAACAGACTTATATACCAATACGGTGTTTTATTTTGTTCCAAAGGTCTCGTTATAATTAAAATAGATGTATTTTTCAAACAAAGCTGCTTTAAATATAGGTAAAACGGAATCTAGTTTTAATAACATTGAATTTATAAAATAATTATCTTTTTTGTAAATTACTTTCAAATCTTTATAAGTATAAATAATAAGGTTGCAGTATGTTCTGCCAGAACATTACACAGTTCCTTGAATTTGATAATAATACGGGCTAGTTTTTTTTAAAGATAAAATGTCATTTTTTTTTCTAAATACGGAACTGTAATTGTGTTTATTTCTTGGTATCGGCTTGCATAGGGACACTTTATTTCTATTATTGTTCATTCACAATGTGATGCTTCAGGATTTCCATTTTTATTTAATTTTATATCCACTTCATACTGCAGATTCTGCAAGTTTTTTCCTGCAGTAACCTTTTAGAGTTCAGAAGTATTTTCACCAACAGCAGAAGATCTGGCCATCAGTAAGTGCCGTGTCTCATAAAGCTGCGTAGCTGTTGTTATTTTTTTCTCTGTGCTAGAAAACAAAGAATAATTTAATTAGTTAAATAAAAGTTTGGAAATAAATTTAAATATTGAAAGATTTAACTTTATCATTACTTACTATCATAGATGTCTTATCATTATCTTGTCCAAAGGTGGTAGAATCGTATGACTGTTTGTCTCGATAAGATTCTTTTGATGGTAGCTCCATTCTGGGTTCGTCGTCATCTATGCATTCTGATCGTCCAAAATTGAAATTTTGGTCATAAAGCTCTAACCTGAAAATACCACGAAATCTTTACATTTTTAATGTCAATTAAGTTTAAAATTGTTATTTTGCATAGCGCACTTCGATCTGCAACGACTATAAACTTCGATTAAGGTGTGTTTGTTAAATTACAGAACAAAACTAGATACCTTTATATGAGGTCCGCTTTTTTTCCTCTTACGGAAGCACCGCGTTTTTTTAATCAGTCTTTCAATACTCAATACTCAATTATTTATTGCATTCCATATGTATTACAAAGATGGTGTTATTAAATATGAGATCAGTATGGACCCTGTCGGGCACAGCAACATTATGAGAGAGGATAGCCCTCTTCATCTCAGTAATGGTAACATTAATTCAATAATATTAATACAAAATAATCATCAATTTATCAACAATCTATCAATTCACAAAGATACATTAGAAATTAAAATTGTCTTACATTTCCAAAATTATCACAGATTATTAAAATTATTATACAATTATTTAAATTATCATACATTTATAAAATTATTATACCTTCATTTATCAAATTAACATACATTTATAAAATTAACATAATTCATTCAGTTCCTTGACTCGCCAGTTAGAATACATGATGGATTAATATGTGCTCCACTTATTTAAATTGTCTTACAGCTGAACAACTTTTTTAAGAATTTGAATCAATTAAATCATTATGCTGATTTCAAATTTGACAGTGCGCCTTCATAATTTTTTATGTTTTAATTAGTTGGGAAAAGGCTAGGCAGATGATGATGCACTTAATACACTTCCTGTCACTCAATATTTTGTTATTTCGATAGAATATAACGTAAACTTATTTTTAAGCGAATAATTGGACGAGAAAGAACTTTTTTCTTGTGGTGTCGTTACGCGCGAAAAAGAAAAGTGACGTTTCATGTGACAAGACAGGAAAGTAAGATGCAAATGTTGCAATGACTGGCCTGTTGGTCTAGTGGTTAGTGACCCTAACTGCTATGCCGGAGGTCGTGGGTTCGATTCCCACCCAGGACAAATGTTTGTGTGATGAGCACGATCATTTGTTCTGTGTCTGGGTGTAATTTATCTATAATATGTATGTATTTAGAAATATATAAGTATGTTTATCAGTTGTCTAGTACCCATAACACAAGCTCTGCTTAGCTTGGGACTAGATGGCGTTGTGTGATAGTTGTGGAATAATAATAATTCTTAAAAAATATTCATTTTCTTTAATCTAAAATCGCGGTGTAGTACGTCGTAAAGGGAAGAACTACCTATAGTCCAAGATCCCAGGGCCGCCAGACGTCACGTATTTTCTGACGAAGGAAATGTGGACGATTGAGTAGTGTTAGTATGAACTAAGAACACACTACTACCAGCTAGCTTGCTTTGACGGCCAATTTTCAGGTATCAGGTCATCAAGGTACACAAAAACATTACTAACTTCACGTTTTTTCTACTAGCTGATTTTTTACGTATATTGTAGGCAATATCCATAAAAATAAGTTGCCAATACTCGCAGACACTTTTCCTAGCGGCCGGTTTGCTTAACAGACGCTTTAAAGTTCCCAAAAAGTTTAGACTTAAACTTGTAGCTGTTTACCTGAGATCGCATGGCATCGCTCGTGTGGCTGACATACAGACCTCCACCGGACTCATTCGGTGGGCATTCAACAGGATCTGTCCATTGCCTGTGTCTTCAGAATTTTGTTGAAAACGTTGCTTTCAACGCTCGGATGCATTTTGGAGCGCCTGCCCAAAATAGCATGGCAATATCCCGGTCAATTAGCTTTAAGTATTAAATAATAAGGCGTTCAGTATTCTTTAAAGCGTCTGTTAAGCAATACGGCCGACGGAAAGTGTCTGGGAGTTTTTGCGACTTATTTTTAAGGATATTGCCTAAAATAAACGTAAAAATCAGCTTGTAGAAAACACGTGAAGTAAGTGATTTTTTTGTGTACCTTGATGACCTGATACCTGAAAATTGGCCGTCCAAGCAAGTTAGCTGGTAGTAGTGTGTTCTTAGTTCATACTAACACTACTCAATCGCCCACATTTCCTTTGTCAGAAAATACGTGATGTCTGGCGGCCCTGGGATCTTCGACTGCTATGTCAATAATAATTATTTGAAGATCACCACGAAATAAAATACTCTACTTTTCGTACCATTTGCGAAAAAATTAACACAATAATAATATGAGATAAGCATTTATTAAAAATAATGACAATTAAAAGTAAAAGTTAACATTCGAAACATTGGTCCAATTATTGATAGAGAGAGTTACACTTTTGTTTGGACAATTTATTGTTGATGAGTTGATTTGAGATTAGTCTGAGAAACTTGCGTTTCATTGTAGATAGTATACGTCGGTCGGAGATAGTGGTGGTGGTGCATCGTGAGTTACGGACGAAAATAAGATGCCGGAAGTTGATGGTTGTGGCTCTGATGGATTAAGTTTTATATTTTTGTTAATTTGACTGCTTAATATGGTTTTATTCGCCATTGAGCTTTCGATATAACCCTCAGCTACTCCATCAGAGCTCCAACCACCGTGTCTTTTTATTGACGTTATATCCGCCCCTGACTCCGCCAAGAAAGTCGCCGAAGTTCTTCTAAAGCAGTGACCGGTGTAGAGTTCAACATCTTTAAGTTTTAAATATTTAGTAATTTCCTTTGGTATGTTGCTAATTTTATTTTTGCCGATGGCTTGTCGAGTATGTACATTTCCCATTCCGATAGTTTAGAAAAAATCTATTGTTTTCCATGTTGGTGGATCGTAATGCTTGGTATTTATGAATGATTTTAGTATATTGTTACGACGGTCATCTAGAATCTTCGAGAAACCGCGCTAATAACTGTGTAGTACCTAGAAAAGACGAGTAGAGACGAGTTCATTCTCTTAGGTACTTATCTATTTCCTTCTGTAGGTATAGTTACATTGTATTCAAGGTCAGCCTACGCGCGACGTCAGCGGCAATCGACATTGTAATTTCGACCGTATGCCGAGGGCGTAAAGTAACTTCTTCCTTGTCGGTTCTTTTATCTTTAAGTTTATTTTTTGTTAATGTTTTTTGTAGATCCTTTCTTGAATAATAGAGAATTATCTCGAATATCTTTTGTTTGCTTGGGTATAAAAGGACCGATTGAGGACGAAGTGAGTCAGTTCACTTTTAAGCGAGACAACGAAAGGTTCGAAGAGATATCTAGTGCGATAAAGTGTTCAGTACTGTTTTGCGATTGTGAATAAGTGTTTTGCGAGTAATAAAGTTAATTCGTGTGTTTAATTGGTAGTGTTTTTATTTATCCCATACCCAGCTCGTAACAATATTGTCCTTGTACAATGAATGACCGATTTTTCTTTGTCTTCTTGGAATGATTTTCAACGTCCTTCACCTTTAAGTTTACAAGTTCACAACCGCGGCAAGCACCATTGAGTCCAAAAATTAAGACCACCTATAACAAAGATAAAAATCAGGTAAATATATAGAATAATTACCATTACTAAAATAAACTCGATAAACCTAACTATAAGTTTCTAAAGCAAATCTAAAAAAGCATGATGCAGACATATAAAATGGCAATTGTCAATATTATGTGTTCTATGTGTTAAAATGTAGCAAGCTTTGGTAATCAGTTAATCACTGCATATTTTATTTTCATTAAGATCTGATTGAAGTGTAAAAAGCTTTTGGCATAAGCCTATTTCTGAATTATATTGAAATTTATTATGACATCCAATGAAATATGGATTTTCATACGTATCACTAAATAAAATCATCTCTACTTCAAGGAACGTCAGTACGTTTTCTTCTTGATTATAGAGAAGATAATCGCCTATTGCATAATTTATCCCCTTGTAACTTATTTCTGAAGCCGAGAGGATTGTTAAAGAAATGGGACCCAGTTTTTCGGATCATCGTTAAACTTTTTGATTTCTAATTGCGGTAACTTTAGGCTATGTAGTTTTGTTGACTCTTTAGAGACTGGTGCAGGTGGAGGCTCACTCTGTGGTTTCTCCCTCTCAACTCGCATCTTCAGTAGCATCCACTTCTTTTTGTATTTTTCTGCCTCGTCGTATTCTGCATTACATTTTTCTTCGGAATAGTCGGATGCTTCAAGTAGCACGGTTTGAATGGATCGGTCCAGGGCTTCCAATGTCTTCGACTTTTTATGAAGATAATCCATGTCGGCATCGTCAGGTAAAGTATGTTACTTTAGCGCTTCTTCAACAATTAGTGTGTGTCTGTTAACTATACGCCTTACTTGGTCCCTTTCTCGTTGTAGCTTTACGACGGCCTCCATACTTCATGTAATATATGGAGTAACACGTTGTATCTTCTTGTCGGGATCGCCGGCCGGTCGCAATATCACACAGCGCCAAGATCGTTGCCAAACTTGTATTGTCACGGTCGCCACTTGTAGTGAACTGAAACTTCGGTTCTTAATTTGGCAAAGTTTATTATATTAATATTGCTTCAATGGATTACAAGAAAAGCGTAAAATCTAAAATCGGTCGTTCATTGTTTTAGAGCGAAGAAAAGACTAAATTAAATAACATCCAATGTCATTGAAAAATGCATAGACAAAAAAAAAACGTTTCCTTCCATAACAGTATGTATTATATGAACGCCATCTCTTCATCTTTTGAAAAAAGAGTAGGATGTCGGAATTTTTCTTGTGTGCAATTTATATTTCGAAATTTTCTGCTTAATGTACTTTGGAATATTGTATTTATTAGCCGCCTCTATTTATTTAAGTGAGCCATTTTGAATTTCTCCTATTGCATTTTGCAAATCTTTGCAATAACTCAGGTAAGGTGAATGATTCTTATCGTTGCTTGAATTAGTAAACTTTCGTTGGTAGGTCCGCACCATAAAAAAAATTATATCATGTAATTCATGCATTTTTCCAATAAATAAATACGCGGACGCATGACCGTAATTTCATTTAATGTTAAGGATCTATATAAATATAAGAACTTATAACGAAAAAAAGGAATCTAAAGAATAACTATTGATCATACAGGTGCGACCATCAACCATGCAGGAAATTTTCTTTTATTTTATACAGTGTAGTTGAGGTAAATTATTTTGTGAGTTTGCCGAGAAATATCTTGCCCTTAATATGCTCAAAATGCGCAATTGGAACTATTTGGAACTATGATTAAATTCCTTGGCAATATAATTATATCACGTTTTAAAGGGGCTATTTGGAAGATCGTTCCAATCAACCCCAAACCAGAAACCAAATAGCCCCATTTAGAAAAATCGGCTCGAACAAATAGAAACACTGAAAAGTGCATAAAACACACTATTACTTAGTTTATTCAATTTCTTACATACCTGTCTAGATTTTGTGTATCAGACGAAAGTTATCCAGGCACGAAATACACCAAAACCCCAACACTTTTTTTAAAATTACGAGCTGAACCACTTAGAAAGCCGTTATCTGTCAAGAAACTAATTTTTTAAAAAGAGCTATTTTGAAATGATTTTCATAAAATGTACTTAGTTCAGTTACAATGTCCAAAATAAATGGTTCATCTTTATATACATGTACAACTTTCGTAAATAATAGTACTTTTTATTTGCACAAAACAGTTGGCAAAATAATATGGGTGATTTTTTTTCAAAAATATTCTCCATCCCTGACTTCAAGGTATGGTACTGTTTAACTTTTACTGTGTTACTGTTTCACCATTCTGGCAATACAGTGACAACTAATGTCAATGTCATAAAAGAATTTGAACCACTCAAAAGTGAAAAATAATAATAAAAACAACAAATAAAAATAGTAGTAGTAATAGTAATATTCTCCCAGCGCACATCAAGGCAATGCTTGTACAGTCCCTAATCTTCCCCATTATTGACTATGGTGATATGTGCTACTATGACCTGAATGCAGATCTCCTCAATAAACTTGACCGACTTCTTAATAACTGTATTCGATTCGTTTTCAATCTTCGCAAGTATGATCATGTGTCAGAGCATCGATCACTTCTGTAATGGTTACCTATACGGCAGCGCAGAGCGTTGAGAGCTTTGACAACCCTGTTTTCTCTTCTTCACAAGCCCACTTCCCCTTCTTATCTGACTTCTCTTTGTCAATATTTATGCTCTGCGCACAGCAAGACTCTTCGTTCCGCCAATAATCGCCTTCTACGTTGTCCTTCTCATCGCTCTGGCTTTATAAAGTCTTCCTTCTTTGTCCAGGCGGTATTCCTTTGGAATGACCTCCCTCAGAATATTAGGACGATAAACAGTCGGTTCATTTTCAAAATAAAAGCTCGTGAACACATTCACAAGAAGTTGGCAGATTCGTCTCAAAATTAAGTTGTTATAGTTTTCCTTGCCTTTCTTTCAAAAGTTTATATATTTTATGTATGTATTTATTCTTATAATTTAGGTATATATCTTTTCTATTATGTTTTTTTTTTTTCTGTTTTGCACCTACTATGTATTGTCTCTGCATCACCCTAAGGTAGACTGGTAGAAAATGCCCAAGGCATTAAGTCCGCCTTTGTACGATTTTGTTGTGCATAAAGTTTTAATAAATAAATAAATAATAAAAATAAAAACTTAGTTTCTGAAGTCGGTGGCAAAAAAAATTAAATCAAACAAATAAAAGTCACCGACTTCAGAAACTGATTTTTCTTCTAAACTTGATTTTTTACTTTTTCGTGTTTTTTTTTTTGAAGTCGGTTTTATTTTTTGTTAAAAAGTTTTTTTGTAGCTACCATAAGCAGTTACATCATTAACGTTATCTTCACCAACGAACTAAACAAATTTTACTTGTCAAAGTAAACATAAATAAATAATAATACAATTTCAAATTTGTGTTCGTACGCCGCCCGTCGAAGGTTAAAAATAATTACCAATCTAAATTAATCTCTAAGCCCTAAGTAATACTTATGAAAATTAAACGAAAGTCTCTGCTCGCTTTGCCGGTCAGTACAAAGAAGTAGGCACAGAGCAGTAACTATAACGCGCGAAAGAAACGACTTATGCTCGCAACGTATTTTTTTTTCGTGTCTCGCTTTGCATTCGATCCACTGCATTGGTAATGTAACTAGTTACAAAAATCACTTGTTTATGTGTGACTCGAAACTAGTGATTCGGTTACATGCCCCATAACCAGTTATTGTAACTAGTGACGTGAAATAACGCCCATACCTATGACTCGTCCAGCTTTTGGTTGTAAGTAGAATGCGCTTTCATCAGTATTTAAAATTCGTTCAGGGTTATTTATTATTTCATGAATGTCTCTATTTTCAAGGTGACTTCATCTCTTGCTTTTGTTTGTGAACGGACAGGAATCTATTTTTTTCTCAGATATTATTTTTTGGACACTCAAGCAATTTATTGTTCTCTGGTCACAGGGAAGTGTTTTTGTGTTTTCAGCCATAAAGGCTATCCATCTCACTAATATCATTTCTTCCTCATATGTAAGTACAGTAGCTGGACCTAGATTACAATCAATAGGACTTTCCCCGGTAATAGTATTTTATATTGGGGATTGTAAAGTTATCCTTGAGTCTCCGTATCTTGCAGCGGCAACAGATATTTTCACTCCTTTTCTAACTTCATCGATAACCTTGGCCATTTGTTCATTCGTGTAGTCTTTTCGTGGTGCCATTTCTAGGTTGAAAATAAAGGAGATTGCTCAAGTTTATATGAAGTTTGGTCCAAATGCTGCCCAGGAATGGGAGTACCTGCGCTGCGTTCCTGGCACTAAACTATGTCATTATACAAAATATTTTTAGAATCCATCCCGGGGTTCCCACTTTTTTTTACCTATTTACTTTGATGACATTATTTTTTGCACATGGTGTTTTTTGACGCACTTTTAAGATTTTACACCATTTGAGACCACAACTAAAGACATTTTGTATAAATGGACAGTTGCGATAGAAAGGAACAAAAAAAACTGAAATGGCTTGTATTAATAAGCTATTGCATAGCTTCTATCGCGGGCCTTGAGCGTGGAGACCGAATCCAGAAATTTCGTAACGAAAATAACCACACCAATGAGGTTTTACCTAACACCTTGTAATTTTCTGTTCTTTTTCAAAATTTAAGTTAGTGACTTCATGTTGTCATAAAAATGCAACTTGCCAGTATTCAAAACAGCCAGTAATATTCAATCCAAAACCTTTTCGAAGAATTCTGAGTGTGTGTCAATTAATTTTTATAAATGTAAGTTATAAAATACAATATTTGAGCTAAACATATTGATAAAAAAAGAATTTAAATCCTATAAATCAAAAGTAACCTTCATAGACTAAGCTAGTAAGAAAATTTAAAAGAAAAAGTATTGACAGCCTGACGTAAGTGTCATAACATTGAAAAATATGAAAATTATTTTAAATATTTAAGAAAACGAATCGTTTTAGACCGATTCGCAGAATAGTAATGCAAAAATATATAATAATAAATAATAAATATTATTATAAGCAGGCATGAGTCACCAGATTGCGGGGCGAAGAGGGGGATTACGCATGCGCAGTTAACGCCGATACAACCAATGCCACCTAAAGGCGGGTTGTTCAAAAAGTCATTAAAAGTTCTGCTATTCATCGATAGATGGATAAACTAAAAAGTACCTATCACCGCCGTGCCGATCGGAGTGGGGGGTGTTAGGTTATTTTCGTTAAGGAATTTCTGGAATTGCATAAGTTGATAAAAAATGCTATGCAATAGCTTTACCGCGGCAGTCTCCGAGTGCCACACGTTTTTTTATTTTAATTATTGAAATTAAAATAAAAAAAACGTGTGGCACTCATCATCATCATCATTTTCATCAATGTGTCATAAAGGGTTTTTCAATTATTATGTAACGTATGTCAAAAAATCATAAATAATTAGTACTATAACCTCCTATAAGGATATTACGGTTAACCCAGCCGTTTTAGAGATATTTCGATTTTTCATACTAGCTCCGTATAAAATTTTCGTAAAAAAATTATAATTCCTTCGTTTTTGTGCAGAATCAATTCTGGTGTCATTTTTGTATAATTTATAACTAATAGAAGTGATATCCGGCATAAAAACTGGCACTTGCAAAATAAAATGCCTAAGTCTATGAAAGCCGATTTTCAGCCCACCGTGCGACGACAGATTCCCCGATCTATCGCCCGCTGGCACCTCCTAGAGCGGCATCAGGCCTCCTCCACCAACCTTTTTTTTTTTGGTTTTTTGAAATCTTCAAATAACCCCTCCCGCTCTGGGCAGCCAGAGCGACAGGTCCTCCACCACCCTGTTCTCCTGCGACTGATCGCGGAGGCGGTGGAATGCTCCCTGACGCCCTCCGCCACCTCCATCTGCGAGATGACATCCTCGCAGAAGGACGCCACTGCCTCCCATGCCTCCCTATTGACAACTCTGGCCTTGGCCACGGCCGGTAAAGAGAGGTTGGCCCCAATTGCTGCTTCGAAAGCATGGCGCTTTACCACTCATGCAGAGCAATGCTCAAGAGTGTAAAGCACCGTGTCCTTGCTGCAGTCGCACTGGTGACACACGGGAGTCGCCTCCCGTCTGGCTACTTTGTGTAGGTATTTGCCAAAGCAGCCATGCCCTGACAACACTTGCACTAGACGGAAGGTCAACGTCCTATAAAAGCTACCCACTCCTCCAGGAAAGGCTGGATAACGCCCACGGTCTAGTGACCTTCACTGGGCGTCTCCAGCCTCACCCGCCATTCCCGCAGGGTATGGGTTTGGGCCTCTCTACACCACTTCATGACCACCTTCAGGCAGCGGACGCCTGCCGCTTTCCACCAATAGGTCTGCGCCACGCCGATAGACTTCTGCGAGCACTTACGCCTCCGAATCCCACGAGGGTGTATTCGTACCGAGGCTCCGTAGAGCACCATCAAACGAATTCGGGTTCGGCAAAAGCCGAATGAGTGCTGACGCCGTGCCGATCAGATTCGGTGCTAGCTGAGCAAAGTGCTCGCCGAAGTATTTAACTAGGCCCAAGTATTTAATGCTTGCCCGCACCGGTATCGTTGTGCAACACGATGGTGAGGTGTACACAAGCCAGAAGCTGGTGTCGGGGCACAAGAAATACCAGTGCCTCCATCTTCTCGAGAGGCACCTTGAGGCCCAGTGCCTCGATTTGTTTCAAGCGAGACTCCAAACGGCCAGGACTCTGTTTAAAAAAGCTAACAGACCGACGATTCCGACATATTTCAAAAAATTAATGTATAAAACTAACTCCGTTAACACAAATTGTCTTTAGTTAGGGTCCAAAAAGCATAAAAATATTAAAATACCGTTAAAAAAATAAACAAGTATAAAAAATAATATCATCAAAATAAATCTGTAAAATAAATAGGAATTCAAAATATTTCGTACAATGACATTCCATTCACATTCCTGGGTAGCATTTGGACCAAAAGTGACAATATGTCACTTAATGACTTTGTAATAAGTCAGGCCCTTGGATTATAATCTTTATATGGTAAAGTGTTTAGGTTTAGGGAGAGCCCTATAGGAATAATAGGAGACATAAAAGATATGCGTTTAGGTTTTTGTGATAATTTATATATAATTTTCGTGCGTAATTGTTTTTTAGTAAATGTTCAATACGCTCGCGGTATCTAATTTCATATTCTGGATTAGAAGACATTGTTCTTTCTACTGAGTGTAATATTTTTAATGCTACGGGATAAGAGTCCGGCATTTCATCAGCGAATATTACATTCGAAAAATCTAAATTTAAATATCGTTCTGCAAACTGAAGTCTTTGTAACTTATGTCGAGCAATCAATTTTAACTTACGGGCCGGTTTTCGGCAATGTATACCAGCTTCATGGAGAAGTCGACGAACGGTGCTTAAAGAAATATTGTTAGCTATAGCTACATTCCTGGTTTCAAGGAACGCAGACCCTCTGATTTGACGAATCATATTTACGTACTGTAGTCTTGCAGTTCTTCTTGGTCTACCGGTAAAATTATTTTGGAAAGTTAAATTCGAAAATGACATCCAATTTTTTTTATACAATTTAGTTTGGATAGGACAAGATTGAATTTATAAATCTGAAGATAGTAACGAGCAATTTTTTAGTTTGAAGTTCAGCTACTTTTGATAGTATAAGTTTACACGCTACGTATCCGATACAAAGTAATGTTCAGTAACTTTTGTTATATAAGATGTTAAGTTATTTTTGGACGTTGCCGTGATTATACTAGATAACCAAAACAAGCATTTTATATTGTACAGCGACTTTAGTAAAACTGAGAGTTAAACGAATATAGGTATTCCGGCTTTAAAGCCATTTATTATTATTTATTCTTTAGTATCGTTCCAAATTTCAGTGTAAAGCTCGAAAGATACCCTTTTAGGTACTTTAACACCTGTGTTTTTTCTTAGCCATTCGACTAATTTAGCGTCCTATCTACTTTTATAGGACTTGAACACAGCCACATCCAAGGGTTGTAGTATATGGGACTAGCTTTGGCCAGCGGCTTCGCCCGCGTGAAAATGACGATTTTCCATACAAACTTTCATCCCCTATTTAAATCCATTAGGGGTTGAATTTCGAAAAATCCTTCCTTATTCCTTGTCTACACTATAAAGGGAACCTCTGTGCATAATTTCAGCTTTCTAGGTCCAAGAGTTTGGGCTGGGCGTTGATGAGTCAGTCAGTCAGTCAGTCAGTCAGGACTTCTCTTTTTATTTATATAGATAGATAGATAGATGTGTGAGGCGCTCCATTCTCTGTCCAATTGTCAGGTTATCTGTCTCTGGGAATAGTCCTGAAAAAAGAAGTGTTACATTTACATACATAATTAAATTAAAATGATTTTTTTTAATTTAATTAACTAAAACTTGCCTGGAAACAGAACTTCTATATGGACAATAGATAGGACTGCATGTTTTTCAATTAAATGCTGAGGGTTCATAAATGCAAGAGGTTTTCATCTTTGCTTCTCTTCAAAACAAAAACGTTGCTTTATTTGTCTTAAAATTTTCATATAAAACAGAATGCATGCAAACTGTATTATTTCCATTTCAACGATTCTGGCCATAAAACCTGGTTTCAGTAATAGGAATTGAACTTTGCCACCAAGGTACACTTCTTCAATTGGTAGATGATTTAATTTATTTTCTTAATCTTAACTCAAAATTTTGTTCTCTAAATCCAGGCTTTTATCCCTGCTACTGTTTTTCACCTCCAGTCAGCTGCACATCAGGTTTAATAAAACATTCCATGATTGATTTGTATATTGTGAAAATCCTCTCATACAACAAATAAAAGAACAATGCCCACTTTCCATACATTTAAAAACCTGATAATGAAAGTTAATGTATAGTTATCCGTTGAGACGTTCTTGTGACTCATTTTTTATGACGTCAAACGCCCGACCTTGTAAAAAAAAAGGTGCCCCGGCGCGCGCCGTGCGGCCGGGCTCTTATCTTAATTTTTTGTTGACGTGTTATAAACAATAGACGCTTCAAGTAATGTTTTTGTTCAAGCTTATGAGAGACCCTTTCAAGTGGTGTCAAGTGTTTGTTAGTATTTCGTCTCAAAGGAGATGTTCCAGAAATGTATGGAGCCTGGGCCAGCACCATGTACACTATATGTAAATATCGCTATAAAATACGGTAATCGTTTTTTATTATTAATTTCATTTAATTTCACTTCATTGTCTTGTTATTTTAAATTATCTCGGTTGAGGAAAGCAACACAACCTAAAATTAAACATGGCGGACTTTAACAGCAGTATGCTATAAATGTCATTTTGACAATGACATTTCATTATCGTGTATCGTAATATCTGCGATAAAAAAAAAAAACTATAAGAATTTCGAAAATCTTGGGCTTCGGTTTCAATGAAATAAGACTACAGGATATTCGGTCAGTGGGTCGTCTTAAGGGCCGACTGCGGCAGCGCATCTTCTATCACCTATTCGAGCAGTTAGAGATTGGATAAATCAGTGTCAAGAGGAGCAAGAAACGAAGACTTGAACGTTATTTTCTTTATCAACACTGTCCTGATGCTTCATTCTTTAAGCGCGTGATCGACGGGCGAGTAAGACCGTGGTTTTAAATACCGACGAACCTGGCTCGCGGCTCGTTGGTGCTGATCGATTAGCAAGCAAAACAGTCGCAAACATGTCTTGTTCCGAGTCTGAAGCCTTGTGTTATCTCGCCATAGGATCTCTATAATCTATCTCTATCTCTATCCGTCCTCTGGCGCTGTCGCCGAAAAGTGACGGCTCGGCTCGCCGGCCGTGATCGACACGCGGTTTTGCATGGCGAGCCGAGTAAAAAATATAGCACGACGACGAGCCGCGAGCCAGGCTCGGCGGTATTTAAAACCGTGGTTTTGCAATGATACACCGGCGAGCTTTACCGACGAGCCATAAAACCGCGGTCCTACTCGTCCGTCGATCAGGCCCTTAAGTCTCATCAATATAGTTCCTAAGATGACCCACTGACCTACTCTGGACTTCAATAATTCATAGGATCGAGTGAGCTGTGCAGTACTTGACAACTGCAGGTTATTGTTAAAGTAGTTATTAGCCGGGAAGACCAACTAAGCACTTATAATTTTTCAAACAAGTTTTATGTTATTTTCTAGTATTAAAGACATTGAGATTATTATATTATTATATTATAGGCCTATGTCCAGCAGTGGACGTCTTTCGGCTGAAATGATGATGATGATGATGATGATAGACATTGAGTACCTATTGAGAAATAAGTCATGAGAGGTAGTAATATATAAATAAAACAACTTGTTGGAAGTTATGATTTTATTCATCTTCTATATTATCATCCCTTATAAATATTCCATCCAGGAATGATGCTGGTGCTTCTATGTTCTCT
The DNA here is from genome assembly GCA_949775195.1 of Diarsia dahlii. Lineage (NCBI taxonomy): Eukaryota > Metazoa > Arthropoda > Insecta > Lepidoptera > Noctuidae > Diarsia > Diarsia dahlii. The sequence continues at coordinate 19,060,234 of OX459197.1, read as the reverse complement.
TGGTACCGAGCCCAACCCAAATACCACACAATGGTCATTATGTGAGCACAGCAACCCACTGTCCGTTTTCCGGAGATACAGCTACAATAATAGCTTATTATTTCATCCCAACTTGATCCTTCGCTTGCCAGTAATATATATGTATAGTATGTTCGACCTGAACTATGTCGCGATTTTATACGGCCTCTGATTAAAGGAGGATCAAGTTGGGGCGGGGCTGCTTCTGCTACTACTTCCAGTTGGTCAGATACTTCTACCTGAAATGATCCATGCTGCCTAATGTGTTCCCCGAAATAGCTTCTAGCCTGTTTTATTTGATAGGTCCCCAGTGCAATAAGAATCAAGTCAGACATGGTCATTTCAGGGAAAATACTCAACTCTGGCAGTTGACCATCAATTCTTGTGAACTGGGCTCTAAAGCGGTTGATCCGGTTAGCAATAATAAGTTCTGCTAACCGGTTGGGCATATAAAGCCCAACCCCTCTAGCATCGCAATGGAATCACGAAAGCCTCGATCCAAAATGAAAACATCATTTGGCTGAAAAAAAGCCCTTAAACCCTCGTTTTCATTTTGGAACAAAGCTTTCATGATGTCCGAATCTGATGTGGTTGCTGGATAGGGCCCCAAAATATCAATAATGTAGCCATCAGTGCCAACAATGAGGAAAGGTTTTACGAGGTTTCTATATTTGTGCAAGCTATAAGTTTTCTTTTGGAACATGTAATTGGATGATTTTTGAAGGTAAATAAATATAGGTACCATCACATATGACTATTGGTACCCTTGCCTCTCTGTTTCCAAACAAACCCTCGGGTATTAATAAATTCCTATTGATTAAATTGTTTCTTGTTTGGTTGATTCCCATGTGGAGAGGCACAAACAAGCTAAGCAATGCCTCTCTAGCTACTTGAAGTAATCGTGATATAGAGGACTTAGAAAGATGAAACAGAGAGGCAATCCTTTCATGGGAGTCCCCTGTACGAGCTTTCACCAAATAAATTCCCAAAGCAGTTTTTGGGGATTTGAAAGTCAATGCTGGGCTTATCACATTTAAAATATTTAAAAAATTGTCTTTTGTGACTTCAGTCCAGAACTTAAAAAGTTCCTCATCAATATTATTCATATTATTAAAATCTAATTGATTTATTTCGTCGTGATGGACACTCAGCCTCAACATTGACTCTATCTCATTTTTTGTGAATGTATTTGAGAACTGATGCTGGTCCAGAAACTCCCAATTGTATAAAGATTTATGTTCATTACATACTCTTGCATTTTCTGTCACAAATATTTTTTGTGATTTTAATATAATTTTTCTTAAGTAGTCTGGCACTCTATTACGTTCTACATTATTACAAGCTGGCACAAAACAATGAGTACTGGTCTGTGTTGTGTGTGTAAAATCATCAAGTGTTCGTGATGGACTTGGTGGCTGTAGCTCAAGTTGTGGCAACAACTTCTTGCTCCATTCCAATATGTTCCTGTGCACATGTCCAGCAGTTGGAACAAAGAAGTGCATGTTCTGGTAACTGAAACAATACAAGAAACAATTTACTTACCGGTGCAACAAAAAAGGGTTACTTTTAGTTAAATGCACAGTGACATTACTTTAAAAAAAAACATTTCCCCACACTAGGAATTTCTCCTGCATCGTGGGTGCGTTGACAAACATTTAATTAAACTCACATACACAAACACCTAGATCCGGAACAACTATCTGTAGGGCATACAAATACTTGTCCCGTGCGGGGATCGAACCCGCAACACGCAGCGCAGCAGTCTAATTGCTCAGCCACTGCGCCAACCGTATCGTCCACTACAAACACACATACACACACACATATACTACACACTTTGGTATGGTGGTTTAGTAAATTAAAACAATTTTTTACCTCATTGGGGTGAATTCTTGCAGCAACTACATCTCTCACAGGACCACTAGTCACGTGTGTTAACCTTCGATGTAGTGATATTCTACACCATGCACACAAAGAGTTTTGGTGAAGGTTAGACGGGCCTGGAGTTTGCTGGTTATCCTCATTACTTGTGGCACGCTCCACACGTCTACGTGCTGCTACCCAACAAGCATAGCAAACCAGTCCTCCTGGTGGAATCTGAGTAAAACAATATAATATACTCTATTTTCACATTATTATTTTATTCTAAAAGTAGGTAATAAAAGTAAGTTGTTGATGTTACCTCTCTTGGATATATAGTTTGTGCTACTAAGGTCCGTTCAGGTCCTTCAGGTATGGAGTGTCTGCGTGTTTGGGCAAGAGACCGTTGGCACCATACACATGCATTTGTATTCACATAAACAGCAGGAGCTTCTATGATTCCTTGTTGTTGTATTGTACGCCGAGTATGTATCCAACAAGCAAAACATAGTAAGCCCCCCTCGGGTATCTAAAACAGAAAATATGGTTTATTTATTAATCACAACATTTTAAATAATACTACTGACTCATCCAAGGCCAAAAATGAAATTGTGACTGTTCTTTCATTCCTGGAACGATGTCTTGGATCATGAGTAATTAAGAAACATGCCTTGCAATGAATCAAAAGAAAACAAGAGTCGCTTACCTCTCTTGGAGCAATTGTTTCAGCAATATATTGCCTTACGGCACCCTCGGTAATAGAGTGTGTACGCCTCGTAAACAATGATGTCCTACACCTAACACATACATTGCTATCATGGTGATGCTGGAGTTCTTGATCTTCATGTGCTAGAGCACTATCACCTGACACTTCTCGCATTATGATGCGAAAGCATTGAGAGCACATTACTCCATTTTCAACAACCTAAAACAAAACAAAAAGGTTACACAGTGTTTATAGATATTATTATGCTGCAGTACCTATATAGATAAATGAAATGTTTTTACCAGATGGTCAAGATACCGCTCGATGACCGAAATTATTTCAGGACCCATATCATCGGCAGTATAGTACTGTTCATTTTCATCTATGACAGAGGTGCAACGTATGCACGCCATTGTCAATAAACTGGAATCAGTATGAGTTAGAATCAGTTAGAATTCGGAACAAGGGAAAAAAACATTACATAGAAATAGTATATGTACAATAAAATACTTAAATAAATGCACGGGACATACCTGAAAATGAACTAGCAATTGTAAAATAACACACGACGAAATCCAAATCACAGGCGAATCAGAAACCATATAACAAAGCCACGGTCAACAAATAAGCAAACAATCAATGTCCGTAGTAGTAAACTGGGTCGTAAAACAAAAATAATCACTTAAAACTCCGAAACACATTCAATCCAAACTCAAAGCAAAGACAGACTCAAAGACGTTACTTTATAAAACTGTCAAACTGATCGCGCCAGGAACAGCCGAACCTTATCTTGGGCCCATGGAAGATAGGTCTCCGAACAACAGCTGTCCTAACGTGATCAATAAGACGCGATTCGCGCCTCCGAACAATATATAAATTCTAAGCTCACCTGAAGTCTTCGAGCCGGTTTATCCGTTGACCACTCGCAAGTATGAGTATATGTGTATGTGTAGTGTGTGTGTTTGTGAAGCTTACGATGGCCAGCAGACAGATACTCCAACGACGACCTGCCTTCCTCAGCCACCAACTGGCCACGACAATCACGCGTGTTCACACCACACACTTTCCGATTTAGTCTAAACACAGAGGCCTCGGTGCTCTAATTAAGCACTGGTAACCGTAACGAGGCAAACCCGAAATACTTAAATAGTCCAAATCTATAACGACGCCCGTTAGCCAGCCGCGAAATCCCTGTATGAATTTGACAAGCGCGTGCGCAGCGACCCGTACGTAAAGCGCTTCCGATCCCGTATGGCTATCTTTCCAATGATATTATAAATAACCCGTTCGACATCCACAGCGTCGCTAACCGTACTAGTTTTCACGCCGAGCCCCGCGGCGGCGTTCCGCGTCCCTCTCCTCCCGCGCGTCTGTCGCCCCGCGGCGGAGAAAATAAATAAACTGAAGGTAGTTTCTAAACAGTCGTCAAACGTCATGTCAAACACAACTGTCATGGCGGGGTTTTCTTTTTAAAAAACTTGCTTTTTAAAAAAAGCCCGTACTACTTGTTTGTTCTTCAAATGAATTTGTTAGTATTTTTATGAAATTCCCCTATTTTTTTCCTATTTATTTATGGATTGTACATAGTGGTGGCCCAAAATCAAACATCTCTTTTGACATCGTTACGACTTTGCGACAGATTTTTAACGATATTTAGTGTAGAGACTGCCGGCCCTGAACAGAAGAAGTCGACCGCTTCCGGGTCATTACAGACGGGAATAACACAGAAGAAATCTATAGAAGATGGAATGAAAAGACGGCGCGTTAGTTCTAAACGACAACAATTGGGCACTATGGAGGTTCCAAATCATGATTGTACTTAGGTCCAAGGATGGTACGACGCGTTACTCAAAGAACGGTCGTCCACTGAAGGCAAACAAGTAGACAGAAAAGCGCAAGAAATAATAGTTACAAGAATAGAAGAGAAGATACTTTCATATTTATTGGCATGCACATCTGCTTGTCAAATGTGGGAGAAATTGAACACAATTGTTGAAGCAAAATCTAAGGTTGGAGTACACCTTATTCAACAGAAGTTTTACAGCATGGAGTTCGAGGAACCAATGGCAGCATTCATATCCAAAGTTGAGGAACTTGTCAATCAGTTAAGAAATAATGGAGAGGATCTTTCTGAGAAGATGGTAGTCACAAAAATTGTCATGAGCCTACCTGATCAATACCGACACTTCATCTCGGCATAGGAATCAGTACCTGAAAGTGAACAGAATATGAAGAATTTGACAGCCAGATTACTTGTGGAAGAGGAGCGTATAGGAAAGGAAACTCCGTCATCATCAGCCCTTATGGCAAAAAACCCGACTGAAAAAACTGAAAAGCAAAAAACAAGCACATTTTAAATTAAATAAATAAAACTTGGAAGCAGGCGGGGTTTTATTTTTTTCATTTCATAATTTAATATTTAAATGAACCCCGCCTGGTTCCAAGTTTTGTTTTCTTTAAAACAAGATTTCTTTAAAACATATAAGTGTTATATATTTTTGTAATCTCCTCTTGTTCTTTATTTTGATACCCTACTCGATTGTATTGGATTTTTTTTTTTAATCTATTGCATAGATTCTATCGCGGGCCTTGAGTTGAGCGTGGCGAGCGAATCCAGAGATTCCCTAACGAAAATATTCAGGATTCAGTATTCAACCAGGTTGCTATGGTTACGGAAAATAACAAGGTTGTCAACTGAGGTTGTCAAATTAAATAATTGTTAATCTATTGCATAGATTCTATCGCGGGCCTTGAGTTGAGCGTGGCGAGCGAATCCAGAGATTCCCTAACGAAAATATTCAGGATTCAGTATTCAACCAGGTTGCTATGGTTACGGAAAATAACAAGGTTGTCAACTGAGGTTGTCAAATTAAATAATTGTTAATCTATTGCATAGATTCTATCGCGGGCCTTGAGTTGAGCGTGGAGAGCGAATCCAGAGATTTCCTAACAAAAATATTCAGGATTCAGTATTCAACCAGGTTGCTATGGTTACGGAAAATAACAAGGTTGTCAACTGAGGTTGTCAAATTAAATAATTGTTTGTCTCTCTGCTTTCTCCTTCTAAAATATTCTTACTCGTATAATTTGTGTACAAAGTGTTTTAAATATGAATAAACAAAGTGCATTTATTAATGAAGAAAGTCACGAAAAAATAGTGAAAGAAAATGAGTGAGGAGTGAGTACTCTATAAACATTCATTTTATTATTAGTATGCATCTATCATAAGTTTTATTGGTTTTTGCATTACTATTCTGCGAATCGGTCTAAAACGATTCGTTTTCTTTCTTATAAAATATCTAAATTAAAATAAATAATTTTCATATTTTTCAATGTTATGACACTTACGTCAGGCTGTCAATACTTTTTCTTTTAAATTTTCTGTCATAGTTTCTTATAGTACTAGCTTAGTTAGTCTATGAAGGTTAGTTTTGATTTATATAATGTACATCGCGCGAAATTCGAAGATCAAACTCTTAATATCGTTATTTTTGTTCAAATTTTTTGAATGAATAATTATTTTGGTGTGTAATTACACTATTAATACCTAATTATTTATACCTATTATTGCATAAGTTGATAAAAAATGCTATGCAATAGATATACCGCGGCAGTCTCCGAGTGCCACACGTTTTTTTTGTCTCTCTGCTTTATCCTTCTAAAATATTCTTACTCGTATAATTTGTGTACAAAGTGTTTTAAATATGAATAAACAAAGTGCATTTATTAATGAAGAAAGTCACGAAAAAATAGTGAAAGTTTCTGAGTGAGGAGTGAGTACTCTATAAACATTCATTTTATTATTAGTACGCATCTATCATAAGTTTTATTGGTTTTTGCATTACTATTCTGCGAATCGGTCTGAAACGATTCGTTTTCTTATAAAATATAAAATATCTAAAATAAAATACATAATTTTCATATTTTTCAATGTTATGACACTTACGTCAGGCTGTCAATACTTTTTCTTTTAAATTTTCTGTCATAGTTTCTTATTAGCTTAGCTAATCTATGAAGGTTAGTTTTGATTTATATAATGTACATCGCGCGAAATTCGAAGATCAAACTCTTAATATCGTTATTTTTGTTCAACTTTTTTGAATGAATAATTATTTTGGTGTGTAATTACACTATTAATACCTAATTACTTATACCTATTATTGCATAAGTTGATAAAAAATGCTATGCAATAGATTTACCGCGGCAGTCTCCAAGTGCCACACGTTTTTTTTTTATCTTCGCGATTTGGCCCCCAAAATCCGCAATTTTTCTTTATTTTTAATTTTAATGTAGCCTATAACACTCGCGCTATCAAGACGAATCTAACGATGTTTATTTCATTCAAATCACTTCGAACAAAGAAACGGACATACATACATATTCTCGAGCGGCTGAGACACCACGTGTCGCTGTTTATCGTCATCTGATGGTCCTCCATTATGGACGTGTAGGTGCAGGTAGTTGTAAAATAATACTCACAAAATATCTCACTTAATTTAACTTTTAACATTCTAACAAAACTTCACCAAAATCACTAATGATTACAATAATAATTACTGATTTAAATACGGGAAGGAAAATAATTAAACTTTACTTTAGAGCCAATGGGTTTGTGCATGTGCCTCGGCTCACGGTCGCATCAAAAGTGACCGTCACCACCGCCATGACATTGACAACTCCATTCGGTGTTACCCGCTCTAAATTAAAATTAGCAATAAAGAAATAATTCTTACACCACAGAGTAAAAATAATCGATTACAACTCAGCTTTGAGGTTTCTTTCAGGTTTAATTTCTTATTATTATTTAAGTAGGAATTACAAATAAAATTGCTGTCAGGTAGAAACAGAAATAAAACTTATGCCACCTACAAGTGACACTGGGGATTGAAGAGTTCGTTTAGTCCACTCTCGGCCCCTCGACCCCTAAAAAAAGATTTGTCTATTTGTTTCCTCTCAACCCCTAAACGTAGTTCACACTCGACCTCCAGGGGGTGAGTACAAAGGACAACATACCTCGTCCACTTTCAACCCCTAGTTCGGTAAAGTACCTAAAATTAATATTTTGGTACAGTGAGGTACAAACTAAAGGCAACATTCAGAAATTGTTTTTTCTTAATCTTAGTCAGAAGGAGGTTAATGTTTTTCGAGCGTGTGTGTCCATTTCTTTGGCACGCCCTGCACCCCAAACGGCTAGACGGTTTTTAATATATGAGGTGTCGTTGAATTCGTCAGAATTGTAGTGACATAGGCTTTATAAATTTTGAAAACGCAGTTTGATGAACAAGTCCCACATCTCAAAAAGTAAACATCAAATCTTATTCAAACCAATTTCCGTTGAAAGGTTTTTTTTACGTTCTCCTATACTAATTTCAACTTGCATTAAAAAAAAATTTGGGCTAGAGCCAAATAAATTAGGGCTGAGTAAGTAGCAGATGACCCCACCTATCCACCATTTTCGTATTCGCTTTGTCAGTTAGAAATGATTTGAGTTGGTTTTTCAATTGTACATTATTAAGCTCTCTCCAACTTTTAGGTAACTTATTATAAATAATGGGAGCCATGCAGAAAATACTTGCGCATGTGTGAAGTCCTAGGGTCTACTCTCTAAGCACGAAACCCGTAATTTCGGTCGAAGTTACGGGCGTTTCCTACTCCCTAACAACGGACGTCAGATTAGTTCGAAGCCCGAACTATGAATGAATTACAACTAGATTTTACAGTATGTCAGTATGTGTTTTTGCCCGTCCGAAAAGTGGAATTTTACATTGTTTAATACAGATCGTTATGTCATGACTACGTTCGGACGGGCCCGTATATAACTATTAAATACGACAATAACTCTTCACCATACAAGTATGTTACAATCTTAATAAATAAACGGACTTAATTTTTCTAAACAAAGACTTACTGGTATTTCTTTATTAACAAACTGATTCAGAATATAACTAATGCGTTTGTCGTTGTCAATATCGTCTGATCGACGTCTACATTGTGTTGAAGATATCATCTTAACAACTTTTTGATAATTGGAATCATCTTCTATCATTTTCAAAAATTGAATAATGTTGGTGGTTTTTGCTAATTTTCTATTTAGCATAGCATGCCAACCTTCCAGTTTATTAGTGGTGCGATGTCGTTCGCCATAACTACACCATTTATTTTTCATAAGTCGGTGTTCTAACCATTGTTGTACGAAATAGTCATTAAATTCTTTCACACACTGTTCAACCGGGCTGTCTTCCATGATATAAAGAAATCCATTATCTATTTCTTCTTGAGGAAGGTGTGCCAAGTCGGTGTTCTAACCATTGTTGTACGAAATAGTCATTAAATTCTTTCACACACTGTTCATCCGGGCTGTCTTCCATGATATAAAGAAATCCATTATCTATTTCTTCTTGAGGAAGGTGTGCCAAGTCGGTGTTCTAACCATTGTTGTACGAAATAGTCATTAAATTCTTTCACACACTGTTCATCCGGGCTGTCTTCCATGATATAAAGAAATCCATTATCTATTTCTTCTTGAGGAAGATGTGCCAGAACTGTACATAAAGCTACATGTTTCCGCGTAATTTTTTTCTTCTTGGCTTTTCTCCAAATAGCCCTGTTGAAATGATAAAAACAACCTTTTATTTGTATCTCAGGAAAAGTTTTTTCTAATGCTAACATGGGTCCACTTTCAAAATCAACTGTAAATTTTTTTGGCTTCCAATCAGGCAACACTTTTTTTATTAGAGTGAATAATAAGTTGTACGTAGCTTGTTTTTTACTTCCTAACAGGGCATAAACTAAAGGTACAATATTGGTATTTTCATCTGAGCTCCCAATGTCGCCATGAATCGAATACAGTTGTAGAAAAGGCTGGGGACAAATTTTAAATGTTCCATCACAAAAAAAATGATCAACACTGCACATCATTTGTCTGGCTTTATTACTTGCGAATGCCAATATTCTCTCAGATCTATAGCTATAATCAAATAATAAAAACTTCTCAAACATTTTAGGCACTTCCACTTCGTTGGCGGCCGAATAGCAACTTTTTTTTACGCCTGCAGCTTTATTTCTATGTTTGTAAGCCCAGATTTTACATTTCTCTATGGCGGTAATTCATTGACGACATTTGGCTCGGAGTCCTTTAGCGCAACCACAGCATCATAGTATAAAGATGGAACAGTCTGTTTAAAATCCTTTGAGACTCTTTCTTTACAAAGTGACAGGATCTGTTTCACTTTATTTTTGTCACTATTAGTTTGGCATAAATGCACATTAGATTTGACAACTTTATTTTCCAGTTCCAATATTGTCACAGTTCCGTGACATGTAGGCCTATTAATACACCGCCATGATGATCCGTTTTGAAACTTTTTCTTGAAATGGTATTGATGACCTTCCAGGGCCTCAAGTCTGCTATTACAATAGTGTCAGAATGGTCTGTCATTGGTGTCATAATGGTTGATTTTGACAAGTTTGGTAATCTACTATCACAATTGCGTCACTATGACATTCCAATGGTCAACCACTGACACTCCATTGAAAGAAGTGGACTAAAATGGTAATCTCGTACACAATGACAAATGGATGACTGACTTAAACGGTAATCTGCTAAAATTTTGACAGTTCCTTTGACCAGTGATCTACCACTCTAACGTCATTGTGCAGTCATTGCTTTTATTTGATAGTGATACGAACAAGTATTGTGTTTGACGTGTTTTTGTGGAATATTGAAGAGAAGAAGGAATCATCCGCCCCTAAGACGACCCACTGACCATGTATTCACTACGAGCAAATATTCTCGAGCTAGCCAACGCAGTGGATGCTAGAGAAAGAGCTGAAAGAAGATGGGCGGAATGCAGAAGACGTCGTCAAGCCCGTCGCTTGATGAGACTTAATTCGAACCCCTTTAATGATATTCCCGAGGCGGAAAATCCGCCCCTAAGACGACCCACTGACCGGAATTTGTAAAAACGTTTCGCCTTGGGAAGGACTCCGTAAGGGGGTTAATCGAAGAACTCATTCCCCTTACGGCCAGACCGCGTAGAAACGATAGCATATCGGCAGAAATGAAGGTGAGAAAACTGAATTTGACATTGATTTATTATTCTATACTTAGCTATAAACACGAAATAGGTTAAATAATGATAAACTTATTTTTCATTACAGATTCTAATAGCACTTTCATTTTATGCATCAGGGTCCTACCAAAATTTGGTTGGACAGAGTGCCCTCCATAACGTTGTTTTTTTGATGAACCCTATGATCTTTATCATGGTCATGTGTTAATGTTTGTTTGTAAACTGATTATAATTTTCAGGTGACAGCGGGTATCCACTAAGGAAAACCATGATGTCCAACCAATCCTCAATACTGTAGATGGGACACCACAACATCACTATTATATGAAGCATGTGACTGCACGCAATACAGTAGAGCGTTGCATCGGTGTATTAAAAGCATGTTTCAGGTAATGAGCATTTCTAGGCAATTGTTCTACTTACACAATAACTGACGAATGAATTTCTTATTTTAGAAATGTCAAGAATAATACCACCATGTTAAAAAATCAACATTTAAATTACTTTTATTTCTCATAAACTAAATATTTATTTAACAATATTAAACTTGACTTTCAAGCCAATTGAAAAATCTGAAATCTTCATCTTGTCATTTAAATAATAAAATAAAATAATCTAAGTTACAATATCTTATGTAATAATAATAACAAATCAAAATCAGTCGTCATAAAAAATAAAAAAGTTCTTAGTAGGTATAACAAATCACATTTTTTTTTTAATCACAGTCATATCATTAATCACTAATCAGTCTTTTAATTTAGGGGGAAGATAATGATGGAGCAACTAATTATCAAGACCATCGAAGGGTGAATCGGGATGCCCGTCGGGGCCGCGGATGCCCGTCGGGGCCGCGGATTTTAGTACTAGATGACGTGGCCTCGGCACAAGGGCAAAGAAGGAACATGGGTTCGGTTTTTAGTCAGTAGAAGTCTGACACTCCCCTTCGCTCTGCCCAAGAGCGGGGGGGGTCATTCGATGATTTTCCACCCACCAAAAAAAAAAAAAAAGGGTGAATCGGGATCTTCTTGAAGGTTGAGCATTGCAGCAGGCTCTTGTTGACAGACTGTGGAGAAATGCATAAATTTAAATTAACAGGTATGTAATGTAAACCCACCTCAATATTCTAGTGAAGTACGAAAATGCTCTAATTATTATTAAAATGATTTAACTCTTTGTTACAGATCCACAGTATCGCACAAAATATGATTTAAAATAGCTGACTGATAATGTTGTCTTTTTTTATTTTATACTTTTTAATTGTTGATTTGTGTTTGTAGTCATTAACTTGCACCTTACTATTGTATCGAGTCTGGTTCTTCTAACCAACCTAACAGACAGATGTGTGCTGGGGAGTTTGTTCCGTCACTTCTTCTTTCCAGCTAAAACACTAGGAAGTGTCGAAGGGTGGGCGTTTTGGGGGACTGTCTCTTGTAAATAAGTAAAGTACATTTTGACGTTCGAAAAATGCTGATTAGTGAATAAATGAGTTTTGATTTTAAATAAATTAATATTCTTTAATTATCCATTGTTACATTTAATCATTTATCATAACAGCCATTTGGGATCGGTCATAGTTATCTTTAAATAATCTGACAAAATTACCTCTTGCCTACTTCTGAAAGCTTTAGTCAGACTCAGAATCTGATGACACCAAAAGTCTGCGGAGTTTCTGTGAAAACAAAATTAATTTTAATACAAAAGTTGCGACTTCTTTTAAAGCATGTGTAACCTAGCATTTAGTATCAGAGTTACAATCAAGATGTCAAATTCTGGCTAATGCAATGTAATACTAATTATCTGAGCCTACACCTAACACAAGCTTTTAAGCTTAGCTGAATTAATGATTATAATTTGTATTGAAATGCTTCACATACTGAGTAGAGGTTTCGATTTTAGGTGAAACCATTTCATAAAAGTGAATTACCGGTAACTCAACAGTAATTAGTAATTACCTTTTTGGCACACAGTGGCCTATAAGGTCCACTATTTTTTCTGTGGTGGAGCTCAGTCTGTCAATGGCCCCAGCTAAATTATTAATGGCCTGAGCCTGTTTTAATGTGGCCTCGGCGTTCCTGGCTTCAATGCTATCCAGCTTTGATTGAGCAGCTTCGAGAGCTGCATGGTCTGTATCTATTAAAAAAAATATTTTGTTACATCAAACAACATACTTTGCCCTAGAGTGGGATGTCAATGGTCAAAGCAAATAAGTGCAAGATCTTTACCTTCTGCTGCATAACGCCGTGTGGATCTTTGGCGACGGCGTCGCTTTGGAGGTTGGTCGGTGGTGGATGGCCGACCTAAAGGTTGTATTCGTTGTAGAACTAATAAAAGAGCAAAAATAATTACATTTATCATTTTATAAATAATGCATACCTAATAAATAAAACTGTACATAGGTACTTACTGTGCGCCACTCTGCCGGCGTTTTACTGGGGCAGTCCGCCGACACCGACTTTAAAATTTGGGCGCACTCTACCCAATATCTTTCTAATAAACTGCGCCCTTCGTTGGTGCGGCTGCAGTGGCCAAGCGCCAGGTCTTGGTGGGTTTCGAGGTAATCCATAAGAGCCGAAATTTGCTCAGTTAGCACCATTTTGAATTTTGTATTTATTATTTAATCGCAAGAATATATTAAACTCAAATTAAAATAATATTATTATACCGGCCGCTAGACTGAAATAAACAACAACAGATCAACGTCAGTTACGCAGTAATGTCACATTTGACTTTGACAGCTAAACATAAAATATTGAGTTAAAGTTTAATTATTGTTTTTTGCTATTTACGAACTTCTTACTACTTGAGATTGCTTCTAACACTAATAAATAATATGTAGAAATAAATATAAACTAAATGTCGCATGAATAAATTTTAAAATTTTGTAGTAGTTTTTCGAAAATCATTTCTACTATCGGGTTTTATAATAATGGCAATACCGCAATGTCATTCTAACACAATTCTATTACCATTCTATTACGAGACCATTGACGGACCAATGATCGACCATTATGAATTAGCAGATTACGAACTTTTAGCAAAATGATAATGGCATCGTGTTGGAATGACGATATTTATAAAAATAGCAGACTTGAGGCCCAGAAGTAGTCCTCCTCTCTGGGAAGTTATAAAACTGAAATGGGCCCTACAATCACTAGTAGTCGGTAGGTATATCAGACATGTTTGCAAATTTATACAACTTGTGCATGCACCAATCACTTGATAACTATTATAATACAGGTTCAGAAATAATTCAACTATCGAGGATTACTTTTGAAAAGACAGATTTATTTTAATTAAAATATAAATTATCTCAAAAACAAAAATCCAAAAAGTCTATCCAGCCTAACTCAAAATATCACTCCGTCATTTACGTGAACAACCTTCTTTCTATAACTAATATAAAATCTACACTAATATTATAAAGAGGAAAGACTTGTAAGTTTATAACGAATAAACTCAAAAACTACTGGACTGATTTCAAAAATTCTTTCACTATTACATTATCCTTGAGTAATAAAAGCTAAATTAAATTTAAAAAAAAAAGGAAATGTCCTCCCGTGCGAAACCGGAACGGGCCGCTAGTCTATCTATAGAAATAAATAAAATTGAAGTGTCTGTTTGTAATATCAAAATAACAGCTTTTCACTGAATGCTTGAAAATGTATACGGCACTTACCTTTATCAAAAACGACGGGACTTTTACTAAAATAATTAAGGTGCCGTACAAAACAATGAAAACCCTTGAAATTGGAAACAAAATTCGATTTGTTTAAAATAATCATGTTTATCTATGATATTCTATTTATAAACACAATTTAAATACTCAAAAAATATTTATGACGTAAAGAGGCATCGCTTTGCCGAGATTTAAAAAAAAAGCAATCTCCGGCGACTGTAATCATTGAACCCATTTGGACATAGTATGTATCTATGCATTGGTGAGGAGCCAGTTAGAATGTAATGCAGTCATCTGGGCTCCGCATGAAACTAAATATAGTCTCATGCTGGAGAGAGTACAAAATAAATTTATACGATATTTATATAAACGGTATTATGGTGTATATCCCTTTTACCCGTTAATGTATCCCACCTTATTTATTTTAGGTATGGTAGGATATAATGAGCTTAGGGTTAGGAGGGATCTTGCACTCGCATCATATATATTTAAATTATTGAGAGGAAAGGTGCATAATGCTGCTATTCTAAGCCAAGTGAGTCTGTGTGTTCCGGACAGGTACGTGTGGCGACGACGTCAACCACGACTGCTAGTGGAACCGCGTTCTCGGACCAACCTTTTACGAGAGGCGCCGCTGACGCGTGCACTCCGAACGCTCAACCTCATAGCGAGCGAGACTGACTTATTCTGTTGTTCTCTGAGTGAATTCACAAGGAATGCTCTATTTGTTATTAGTTATAGGTATTAGTTATAAGTTAGAATTAGGTAAATAATTAAGGCGCATTTATCGCATTGGGGGTTACCCTGTAATGGTAGATGTAAGTTGATAAATAAATAAATAAATAAATGTATAAGTAGTCTGTTAACTGTGGATTTTTTTATTTCCGCACGGGTGCGGAAAAATATTAAAAATCCACGCGTGTGAGATACATTGCATGTTGAACCTAATCGTAGTGTGATAAGAACCAGTTTTCGAGAAAGTGTATTGAAAAATTATATTGAGGGTATTTTAGCTAAATAGTATGCAACTATAGGGTATACTGATGATTTATCATCGTAACTGTACTTTGGGGGTCGAGCGCAAACTCAAACTTGGCTGGAAAATAAAATCCACTTTTGACCCCCAGGGGTCGAGTATGAACTATAGTTAGGGGTCCAGTGGACACATTATTTATTGGGGGTCGAGGGGTCGAGAGTGGACTAAACGGAAGAGTTTAATATCACAGTTGTGCAGAAACCAAACGCCATCTATTAGTTATTTTCGAAAATTTGATTTCTACCTTCACAGAAAAATAGGCCCTAAGGTATCCATGCACTTGTGTGGGCGACTGTACATTCGAAAAAACCCGTTTGCTAGGTCCCGGACGCTGCTTATTATTGATATATTTTTGTTTGAAGTAAGGATCAGGCAATGCTACGTCGGAACTCGAGCGTATCTATATCGTTGGAGTAATTGCGAGCTAGCAGGGTAGCGTTGTTGACCGCTACGTCTATCAACCAGAAAAGTAAGGGCTTATACCACTTTTTGCATCCCATTGCTATTCGATAGGTACCGATATTTGCATACAACCGATCCACCTCTCCCATAAAACGATTGTATTGGTATACAACGTTGGGTTGTGGCACATTTACTCTTTGTTTTTGCACAGCTGAGTATCTCCTTGCAGGTCGTATAGGCTCCACGCCGTATTCACTGGATAACAGAGTCACTACGCTGTTGTCGTTCCAGCGTACTGCACAAATGCCGCTGTTTACATCGAGCCGATTATCATGGTAACCTCGCTGTTCCTTCTTGCATAATTTGTCGTCTTTCAAAGGACACTTTTCAGTACGATTACCACGAACTGTACCCGTCACTAATCTTTTTTTTTCTTTCATTCTTGTTATCAACGGTAATCCTACGTGGCGCAGCAATGGCGACATTAACTTAACACACGTGTAGGGCTAATGCCCATTAATCATATTAATTTTGATATTTTAAAATAACTCGTAAATTGAAAAAAAAAAAAATTCAAACAAACTAAATAATGCAAAAGTAACTAAAATTGGGATCACCCTTGCAAAAATTCATTCAACCCTTTACTTACCTAGAGATGGCTTACTCGGAGGTGCTCGGAGTGGCAACGCGTCGCTTCGCGCGCAGAACTTGCTAGCGCGCTGGCAACCACGCAACGTGAATCGTACCTACTCGTGATCGGTAAGATTCTTTGACGGCTTTTATCAAAGAAACTGAGCGGCTACGGCGCGGCGCTTGCGCCAATGATACCTACAGCGGAGGTACGGTGTGGTGATAGTCAAACACTTATCATAATAATATCACAATTAATTGTTACTATTAGTTATAAGTTATAACATAAATCACTAGTCACTGCTTTTTATTTCAAATTTTTTTATGTTCAATGAGACCACCTTGTTGGCGGATACAGAGAACTAAACGGCGTTTCATGTTTTCCCGCACGTTTGATAATAAGTTATCACGTAAAGCCATTTCCCTCAATTTCTCAAACGCATGTGTTATTCGATGGCGTAATTGTTCCACCGAATCCACGTTCTCCGCGTAAACATCGTCTTTGATGCACCCCCACAAAAAAAAATCGAGCGGCGTGAGGTCTGGCGATCTTGCTGGCCACCTACAAGGTCCAAATCTGCCAATCCATTGGGCACCAAACGTGTTATCTAGCCACTGCCTGGCTGCTGTTACGGAGTGGGCTGGCGCTCCATCTAATTGATACCACATTCGTTGATACTGACGGACGTTTAAGTTGTTAGTGTATTCTGACACAAGTCCCATCAATGAATACGGGTCCGATGATGTTGTCACCGTGAATAGCTGCCCAAACATTCACTGAAAATCTGTACTGATGGGCTGTCTCCCGCCAAACGCGCGGGTTTTGGTTTTTGGGTGCCCAATGGTGCAGATTGTGTAGGTTCCACATGCCGTTTCTGGTGAACGTGCTTTCGTCAGTCCAACAAATTTGGGAAAGAAAGTCACTGTCCTCTTCAACTTTACGCAGTAACCACTGACAATAATTCACTCTAATGAATTTATCACGCGATAACAGAGAATGTACTTTTCGAAACTTAAATGGGTGCCACTTTTCCCGCCCTAAAATCCGGTGTATGGTTCTGTGATGAACTTGAAAATGCCTACCGCTCTGGCGGAGGCTAGTTTTCGGCTGGTCTTGAAAATGTTGTAGCACATTTTCAGTTAGTTGAATGGGGGTTTGACGTGTAGGCGGTCGATCAGGGCGTTGAGACCTAGGATCCACTGGCCGGTTTTCACGGATACGCTGAAGAGCTCCTACAATAGTGCGAGGATTAGTAGGGCATTGTCTGGAATTGCCATATCTCTCGCGATATGTCCTTATCGCAAGGGCGGCCATTTTGATGACATTCTCCGTAAATTAGAATCATGTCCGCATATTCGGCTGCTGTGTAGTTCGGATGTGTACTCGCCATCATGGACACAAGTTTACACAAGCACTAATAATTAACACAAATAGCGTCTGTATCGCAAGCACAGAACAGAACGCAAGAGATGTAAGCCGTAGGCACTGAATACGTACTTATTTAATAAAAATATTTACTAAAACAAAACAAAGCGTCTTAATCGCGGTACCATAATCGAATTACTAACCTAATTACACTAAAAAAAAAAAAAAAACAGGTAAGCGTCTTTTTCGCAAAAACATTCACAAAAATGTTATTCCACGTAATTATGCACACTACCGGTAAGAAGTGTGTCAAGGACGCGAGTTCGGCTAGCACTAGAAAAGCAAAAAAAAAATTTGTTTACTTTGCGGTGGCGCGCGGCGTGGCGGGAGGGGGCGCGTCGCCTGCGCCCGCTCGCCGACAAAGGGACTTCTCTTTTCTTCAACAATATTGCTTATTCGTTTTAATTTCATTGATGAAATGTTATGATACATGCCCCCGGCAAATGACCGCTGCGCGACAGTTCTCTAAATACAGGTTGCTCTAAAATGGTAGTTTCTAAAAATTTAAATAACTTCGTAAATAATAACATTTCATGAAAATTAAATCTCTTCATAAAGCCAAAAAGTAACAAAGTATATGTGTGTTAAGTTAATGTCGCCATTGCGGCGCCACGCTGTATGTTTCATAGCAGCCAGATACGGGTCGGCGCATAAGCAATATCCTAATTAGTGCAAGGCCGCAATCCACGTTTTGAAGCCAAATCTAATAGACTTTCCCTACTAAGACTTTTAATTGGCTGTCAGTCTCACATACTATGTTTTAAGCTGTTTGTTTTAGCTGTAGGTCTTCCATAGTTAATAAATAAATAAATATGCTGCTTACAACCGTGCCTACCATAGTAAGGTATCATAGATTCGTCTATGCTGATGTCCTTTTCCATTACAGCATATTGCAGGAACTTCGCATTGAGTAAATCAAAAAGAGGGCACACTTTACTGGCCTGTTGGTCTAGTGGTTAGTGACCCTAACTGCTATGCCGGAGGTCGTGGGTTCGATTCCCACCCAGGACAAATGTTTGTGTGATGAGCACGATCGTTTGTTCTGTGTCTGGGTGTAATTTATCTATAATATGTATGTATTTAGAAATATATAAGTATGTTTATCAGTTGTCTAGTACCCATAACACAAGCTCTGCTTAGCTTGGGACTAGATGGCGTTGTGTGATAGTTGTGGAATATTATTATTATTATTATTATTACTTTAGCCATTTTGTCGTTAGGGCAAATGTTGGTGTTATCGGACACATGGAAATGTCGAAGAATTTCTTCGAATCGGTTTCTCCGCATGAATTTCGTTACCAATATATTGTGTGTATCTTCGTTACTTTCCCAATACATCCGACATCGCGGCAGAGGAGAATATCCAGTCAATAACAAAATGCCAATGAAACAATGAATGTCACTATCAGAGAGGTTAAACCCTGTGTTTCCTTTTTGAACTGCATAAATAACAGAGTGACGGACAATGTGCATGATAACTTCGTGGCTAATAAACAATTCAAAGAAATCGACTGGTTCTGAAGCATCAGACAATGTAAATACTGATCTTGAGAATGGTGTTGGGGTAAGTCTCACTTGACCCATTTTCGGGCTGCTTTAGGCGGTGGAGTTGGCAATGGCGGCGGCGCACAGTGATCAATACACAAAGTTAGAGGGACGCAATAATAACAGTGAAATCGTGAATTAAAGGTATATTTATAACATAAAATAGTATCGAATAATCGTTTTCACATAATTTAGCTTGGTAATCTATACTTAATAATATAATAATAAAAGGGGTAATCTCGGGATCTACAGAACCGATTTCAAAAATTCTTTCACCAATAGAAAGCCACATTATTGCTGAGTCATGGGCTACTTTTTATCCCTGTATTCCCACGGGAACGGGATCTACGCGGGTGAAACCGCGGGACGTCCGCTAGTTAATATATGAAATTATAAATTCGTTTACTCAGGTACTTTACATTTGCTTTAATAACACAAATTAAACATTAAGATTTAGATTATTATCTAATAATCGTGAAAAATTATATTGGTAATATAATTTTTCACGATTATTTATCGCCCTTAATTGAATTGGAACTGAGGAATTCATTAAAATTAAATAAGTAAGAATCATCCGAATCTGCTGATTGAAATGCCTGCCTGTTTAAATTTTGTTTGGCTTCCACCATCAGCACTCCACTTGAATGAAATTTCTAAACTTGAGTCATCATTCCTTAATACTTCAGATTGATATATAAAATACGCGAAACTGTGTGATACAACAACGTATATATATTTTTCAGATTTTGTGTAATTATAGGTACAATTACAACCTAAAATTATTGGAATTCATACAAATTAAATTAACGACCTAATTTTAACTAACCTACTTTGACACATTCATTGATAATCTTTTTGAATTATTTCGACTATATCAGGGTAGACTTTCGATATTAAGTCTTCTGTGCTGGTTACTTTTTCACCTAAATCGCTATCAATTTTAATTTTATTTTCAAGATTAGGTACTTTCCCGTCTCCTATTAAAAGTAACTTAGAAGGAAAATGTGTACTACCTCCACTTATATAATTATGCTCTCATATAAGTAGAAAGTTTAAGGGTATGAACAAAATTCCATTACGGGGAAGTTTTCAAGCAAGACTTTACAAAACTATCACCGGTAAAGTTTATTTTTTGTTTATTTTTTGTTGGAAATCTCCAGCAAACATGACAGTGATTCCACCCATGATTTTACTGCAGTTTCGAATGTCTCTAAGAGTCCTATCTAGAGCCTCTACATAAGCTCTATGAACCATGGTGCATTTATCCCATATTATTAAAGTGACATCTTGCAAAAACTTTCCTAAAGGGTCATTTTTACGGATAGAGCACACGCTGTCTTTCTGCAAAGAAACAGTTAGAGGCAGTTTAAAAGTTGCAAGACGTGCGTCCACCTCCTAATAGAGTCGCAGCGATACCCGACGACGCTACCGCCAAAGCTTGTTTTGCCTGAGACCTAACTTTTGCTAATATCAAATTAGTTATGTAAGTCTTGCCGGTTTCACCTGGAGCATCCAAAAAAAATACTTTCCTTCGTTGATACGAACACTGTTTAACACACAATTGTACGCCGTAAGCTGGTCAATTAGTAATTTAGGTTAATTTTCAGTACCTTTTTTTTTTGGTGGGTGGAACATCATCAAATGACCCCCCCCGCTCTTGGGCAGAGCGAAGGGGAGTGTCAGACATCTACTGACTAAAAACCGAACCCATGTTCCTTATTTGCCCTTGCGCCGAGGCCACGTCATCTAGTACTAAAATCCGCGGCCCCGACGGGCGGGCCTCCTTAATTTTCAGTACCTAACTTATTCACTTAATTTATTTAAATAATAAGGCTTCCGCAAAGCTTCTTCTAATGGATCCAAATTATAACTTGAATTATTCCTTTTTAGTTCTGTTAATCCAAAATCAGTTACAGATTTATCACACATCTCATGAATCTTATCTTCGATCATTATAAGTCCTTTATTGTATATATCATCATTCACATTTTCTAAATTGTACATATCATGTTATATCCTGATTGTCATGACGCATTCTGTTTAATATATCTTCACACAAATCATAACGAAATTCACTCTATAACTCTAAGGGGTCCGATGGCTGGCAAGATATGAGGATGATGGTATGTAAATAATTCTTTTAACTTTGTGGGTGAATCTGATAAAACAGCATCTGACATAGGAAATTTCCTAATATTCATCTGCTTTCAATAAACCTAATCTCTTGCAGGCGCCTTGATTATTCTGTAAAATAATACCATTAACGGTCCTAAGATCTTCAAATGACGTTGGACCGCGAATGTTGGAGCAAAATTCTCAGTTAATAGCATTCAGTTTGAGTCGGATGATATTGTACACACGGCCTAAAGCTGTATCTTTTTTTACACCAGGGAATCCATCAACTTCTTGCCCACGCTTCATCCTGGAAAATTTATTTCTTTCCCATGTGTATTGAGGTATTTCTTAATACAAAAGAGTTTTGCAAATTCACCTCTTTTGCACAGATCGAAAAACGCTCTAAGCTTTGTCGAAGGAGGATTGCTAACGCGATCTTGGAGATTTTTATTATTATTAAAATAAATTCTTTGTCCGTTTTCCAAATGAAGTACAGCCGGAAAACGTTCATGAATAGGAAATTGGAAAATTCTCCAAAGCGCTTCTGAGGAACTGATATACCGACCATTAAGATATTTTTCTACCTCATCGTTATTATTTTGTAAGGAAAACGTGGTCTGATCAGAACGTTTATGGATATAGTATATGTACTTACATATGTACTTAATAGCTTTGACCGATTGATAAAACTCTACGTTGATATGCGCATTAAAACTTCGCGAAAGCACTGGATTATAAGGAACGACCCACCTATTATCCACGCTCATTTCTGTACTTTTGACACGAACAACTACTGTGCTACGACCATTATCTGGAGACCTGACGGTTACCCAACTACAGAGTTATCCAAAGGAAATACTTCAACTACTTCAGATGCTAGTGTTTTTAATGTGGAACAAGCTACAGTGCACGGTAATAAAAACTAAATTATTAAGGTATGTGCAAAACAATTATAAAGATCGGACTAACTTACCAAGTGACGTCCGATCCTCAATTATGTGAAGTAATCTCGTCCTCATAATTTTATACAATGTAGTATGCACTCCTGCATGCTGCGCTGGCACAATATTTAAAGATGAATATCTTCCTAAAAAAAACTAAACGCGCCCATCACTACTTTCCGGTAACATCCCTAGTATCACTTCCTCATCTGTAATTGTTTCAAAGCACACAACTTTCAAAATGGGTGAGAAGAGAATCTGAAACATATTCTGGGTAGGGTTGGGAATAGGATGAGGACGAGATTACTTCACATAATTGAGGATCGGACGTCACTTCGTAAGTTAGTCCGATCTTTATAATTATGTTCCGTAATCTCGTCCTCATAATTTTATACAATGTAGATGTTTAAAGGAGAAAGTTGTGTAATTAGGATGAACATTGTTTAATCAATCAGTCTTTCTTTCCAATAATTCAGTCTAGGATTGAAAATCAACAAACTTAAGTAGTAATCAAGAAACTTAAGTAGTAACTTAATTCTCATAATAACTAGGATACAAAAATTCTAAGTTCCTATTAAATGATCAAGTGTTATAGGTTACATTGGCTAACATTTTTTTTTTCCACCAACTTAATCAACAATTCAAAATAACAACTTATTTTCTTATAAAATACCAATTTAGATACTTATTAGAATTTTCTATAATCAATTTGTTTTCTTCTCATAAATGATATAACAGTTTAGTTAAGTATTAATCAAAAATATTATTGTTACATCAGTCTGTAACATTTTAAACTTACAATACTAATATTATTCTACAGTCTTATTTGTTTCCCTTAAATTCTAGTTAATGATGAAGAACTGAGCAAGCTTACTCTACTGTTTATACATCACAAGGTCAATTATCAGTATTATTAAGAATGCCACAAACAGCCTGAGCAAAATAGTTGGGATCATGAATAATAGGTCTTTTATAAAACCGAGCAAAGGTTGTGGAGTTGTCGCTCCAACCTGCTGACTTTCTAATTACTTCAATGTTAACACCTGCCTCAGAAGCTTTTGAGGTGGCTGCATGCCTCGTGCTATGGGCAGTATATTTAGTGACATCTATACCACTAAGAGATAGTATTTGTTTGATCCATCTACCAATGGATGCTGATGAAGCTGAATGATAAGGTTTCCTAAATGTCAGTATTAATCTCTTATTATTATTATTAATTCTTAAGTTTTTAGTTACATTTAAATAGGATAACAGTGTTGTTGCAGGACAAACATTAATGTTTTCTTTAAAATAAGGTAAAATGAGGTTAGGTTGCAATTTATGCGGACCAGAGGTGTTGATAGGATCTGAAATCTTAATACTTAAGTTATCTTCATTTAGAGATATATTTTCTACTAATATAAGTGATAATGTTTGTACTCGATGAGCAGTAACAAGTGCCAAAAGTGTAACCATTTTTTTAGTAAGTACTTCTAGGCTAAGACTAGCATTTGGATACAAGGTAGACAGATAACTTAGGACTGTACAGGGATCCCAGACCTCTTCATACTTAGGTTTCTTTGGCCTCAGCTTAAAAATGCCTCTAAAGAAACGTTTCATCCTATCGTCCACTCCTACATGTGGTCCTATGATCAGTGATAAGGCTGATCTAATAGAGTTAAGAGAACTATAGGATAACCCTTCCTTAAATTTGTTGATATGGGATTTATCTCCTGCTCCCTACAAAAGACACACCACTGCTTCAGGGCAGAATCATATTGTTTTCTTGATTTATCTGAAAAGGCCAGCATAACTTCCATTGAAGATGGGGCAATTCCTCTTCTTAGGAAAGCTTCCTTGATAATAAAGCTGCTATAAGAGTTAAGGTCTTGTGTAGGGGATGTGGGTCTCTGAAAGGAGATTGCAATAGATTGAGGTGAGGTTTAAAGATTAATTTTTGAGATATGATCATGGATTCAAAAAGTGGATACCATGGTTGCGATGGCCAGTATGGAACCACCACAATACCTTTCCCCCCCTCTTTTTTTATTTTTTGAAGAGTGCTACTTAGTAGTGCGAATGGGGGGAATGCATAAAAGAAGTTTGTATCCCACTTAAGGGTGAAAGCGTCTATGGAAATTGCATCTGGGTCTGGGTACCATGAAACATAGTTTGGGCACTTGGCATTGGCTCGGCTGGCAAACAAATCAATCTCTGAAAAGCCAAAGCTTTTAGCAATTGATCTGGGCCTCAATTCCACTAAATGTAAGGTAGTTCAATTGCACGTCGTCAGCATGGCAATAGCATAAAATTACACTTTTGATATTCTGTTCCTGTTATGAAAGTTGAATAGCGGCTACCCAGCCGCCATTGATACATTTCGGAATTCTATTAACCAATGGCGTCACAATAGCGTCAGCACGGCAACATAAATATGTATTCTGCTCTTATTTGACGTTTGTACCGATAGCGTTGGCATCGTCGATAGCTGTCAAAATTGGCCATCGAGAAGCAATTGTGCAGCCATACGTTTTATCTCACATTCTCCATTAAAAAAGTCTGAAAAGTGATAACAAAAATGCCGCATCATATTTTAAGATGGCGATATTTAGAATTGGCCAGCAGGGAGGAACGGCGTCGGGACGAGAGGCTGCAACGCCGTCGAGCACGAGCTTTACTGAGGCGGAATATCGATCCTATGGTTGTTTTGCCGGACACGGAGTTCGTAAAAACGTTCCGCCTCAGTAAAAACGTTTTAAAAAATATCGAGTAAACCATATCTCCGTTCATACCCGACGAGCGGAGATGTGATGGCATTCCGGTTTTGATGAAGGCAAGTTCCTTAGGCCTCTGCCTCGAATTTTGCAATATTCGAGGCAGAGGCCTTACTTTTTTAGATACGTGTCCTACAAAATTTGTTTAGACCTTTCTTGATTTTAAAATGTAAGTACTAATGAAGGCTATTTATTGTTATTAGAAGAATGACAATAGTAATACTAAGCTCTAATTATTAACAATAACTTATTGTCTACACACATCTAAGTAAAATTATTTTTATTTGTGCAAAATATCATATTAGACTTGACATTTGCAGATCCTGATAGCCTTAGCATTTTATGCAACAGGGTCTTATCAGACCTTGGTTGGGCAAAGTGCTTTCCACAATGTCTCACAAAGCACAGTTTCAAGAGCTGTGAGACAAGTGACGGAAGCACTGAACCAACCAGAAATATACAAAAGGTATATTAAATGGCCACTACAATCTGCAGAAAGAACTGCAATTAAATTGAAGTAAGTACATATTTACTTTCCTGTTTTTCCTACAAATTAAAATCCAGTTTTTAATCACACTTCATTGGTGATATTTCAGATTTTACAATAGGTTCAACATCCCAGGCATGCTAGGATGTATAGATGGCACGCATGTAGCCTTATTGAGACCAGACATCCACGAGGAACGATATTTTAACAGGAAGGGTTATCATTCCCTGAATGTGATGATTGTAAGTTAAAACATTTCATTTTTGTAAACAATAGCTTGTTGACTTATTATAGTCAACATAGTTTTTCCAATATATTTGTCAACCCTTTTTATTAAACTTACATTTTAATTTAATTGCAGATATGCGATTCGGATCTCAATATCATGTGTGTGGATGCCAGTACCCCTGGACCGGCACATGACTCCACCGTCTGGCAGAGCCATCCACTTAGCCATCATATTTCAAATGGGGAAAGTGGATATTTATTGGGTAAGTTTTAAGTTACATGTTTAATAAAATGATCTAATTATATTTCTATTATATAGAATATGTATACAAAAATTTTAACATTATGTATATGAATATACTAGTTTTCTTTGTGTGGAATGTCCTGAGATATTTAATTATTATTTATTTATCATGGTAAACTACAGGAGATACTGGTTATCCATTACGAAAGTCGATGATGACCCCCATATTGAATACCGTGGAAGGCACGCCACAGCATCATTACTATGGTCTACATGTGAGTGCCCGCAATTGCATAGAGCGTTGTATTGGGGTCCTGAAGGCACGATTCAGGTATGATACATTTTTAAAACATTGTTATGATATTTAAGTTCCAAACGAGATATTCATATAGTTGTACTATTTAGATGTTTGCTTGTGGCTCGTGCACTTCATTACAAGCCCATGGTGGCAGCCAAAATTGTGAATGCATGCTGTGTCCTGCACAACATTGCAAATGCGACCAATGCTGTCATACCACATTTGTCACCCGAGGAAGAAGAAGCAGAGAATCTCCTCCAGCAAGAGGCAAGTTATCTTTTATGTTACAATCCAAACTAGTAAAAGTTTTACAATACACCTTTTTTCTTCGATAGGAATAAAACAAAGATTTAAAGGAAAAAAAAGTATATTTTTGTAAAATTTTCTTCATAGACAGTGGCTGAAGCCAGCAGAATTTTGCTTTCTGATGAGGCAAGTAACCGCCGAGTAAATCGCGACTTGCTGGCTGGCCGCTCCTTGCAGCAAGCGCTTGTTGACAGGCTATGGAGAGAAAAAGACTTGTGTAAGTGCGAAAGAACATATTTTTCATTTAGATAGATCCAGGTGTTTTTTTTTTCAAACAGCATACATACTTACACTTTTAATTTTTAATCACTGTCTGAAGATGAAGACCTTCGACGACGATGCCTTGATTGGTCCTAAAACAAAATTAAAACAAGTTATTTAAAAAATTAAAATCGCCTTTATAACTGAAAGGGAAAAAAAAGGATTTAGCAGGTATGCCTGCGAATTTAGAAAGAATCTTCAGGGTAGACATAGGCTATTTTTTACCACATGATGACTCATTCCCATGGGGAAACAGCGGGTGAAATCGAAAAGCTAGTAGTATACGTAAAACAAAAATTACTTCATGATCACCGACTATCACCACCTGTATTGGCCTTCTGCTGTGGCCATCGAGCGCATCTGCCAATCTCTCTATGGCAGATGCAAGCGCAAAAGTCGCATCGGCGCTGCGACTCTCCATTGTAGCCAGCCTTTGCGCGGCTAGCTCTAAAGTAGTCACTTCTGGTTCTGAAATTTTTTTCAAGCATAAATACAACATTATTTTGATTATGAGGTATATTCAACATACAAGATTACAATGTTGAATGAAAGACAACACCATATTTTTGTATTTTTTGTAAACACATTTATATTTTGATATACAAATAAAAAAAAAACACATTACTCAACGGGATTTGAACCTGAGTCTTTGACTGGATATTCAAATTGATTAATTTTGTATTTTTCTTTACAGAAATCGAGCTGCTACATCTAGACCAGACATTATCATCAGGGTGTTTTACTGGCCATTAATTATTACGGGCTTATTAAATAAAATCATCTTTTTTCTGAAATATTGTGTTGTATCTTACCATGTTCCCGATGATGATATCGGCGACGTCGACGTGGAGGCTCGGTACGCCTCGGTACGGTGGTTGTGGCAACCGGCGCCGCAGTTGTGGCAACCGTCGCCGCAGTTGTGGTAACCGTCGACGCAATGGTGGTAGCCGTCGCCACAGTGGTGCTTGCCATAGCTGCAGTGGTTACCATTGCCGCAGTAATGGGTGCCGTCGTCACAGTGGAGGTGTCCATGGCCTCCATGATCACATCCAATGTGGCTTGAGAGGTTGGCCCTTCGTGGCTGTGAGAAAAAGTAGAGGGAGTCTCCCCGTCCCAAGGCGCTTCTCTGAAATAAACATTTCTCGTTATATTTCTTAGTAACATACTGTCAGACACAAAAGCGACTTATGCAATGAAAAAATGTTTAAAACTTTTTACTCACTTACATCATTGGGTCTCTGGTATCAGATTAAAGTAGCCCCAGATTCCTGCGAGATGTATTCACTGATACCATGATCCGTAACTACAAAAAAAAAAAATCGTATCACGGTATCCGTGGATACCACTGGCTGTGATCCTTCTGTCTACTTTAATCTGATACTGGGATAAGATGTGACAAACTCACTCACATTATATTTATTTCTTCTCCACCTGCTTCAGTTTCAAAAGTCTAGCAATAATGAAAGGATGCAAATTAATATTATGTGCAAAACAAAAGAAGAAAAAGGAAAATGGTATAGGATAAAAAGCTTTTAAAATGCCCATAATTAGTCAAAAAACACACGACATTAAAGGAAAATGTTAGGGTCTTAGCACACGGCGTATTTTAAACGCGCAGACGACGCGCGTTTCAAAAACGAAATTAACTAAAATCAATCTACGGTGCAGAAAACGCGCTTCGTCTGCGCGTTCAAAATACGCCGTGTGCTAAGGCCCTTATAGGATAAAAAGCTTTTATAATCCCATAATAAAAAAACATACCACATCTAAGGGGTTGTGGCGAACGCCAGGTAAGGGTTCACCAACATCTCTCCCCAATACGTTATATAACCGCTCCTGGAGATTAGTTAATGTCAACTGTGTGTACTGTCCTCCACCTTAAACCAAAATATTTATTACTTTGGAAAGCCCTCAATAAATGTTGAAAACATTAATCACCAATTACTCATTTTTTTAAATATATAGTAAACTATGAAACAGTATCTTGTTTTCTTAAACACAAATAAATGATTTGTTTACCAGTTGCAGACAACTCCTGCTTATTTTTTTTGATCTTCTTCAGTAATTTAGATTTATAATCAGCGTAGTACTAAAATAAAGATGTAAATTTCAATATAAGTATGTACATAAGCATATTTTGATTTTACACCAATGTAAAATAGTTATTAACAACTTACAGTGCGCCAGGCTTCAGTCCCTCTTGTGGGACAGTTTGCCGAAACACTGTTTAGTATATTGGCGCATTCCATCCATAGCCGTTTCGACAAGAATGCGAATTTCGCGCTCGTCAAGAATGGACGCCAACATAATTATGCACTGCTATCTTCATGCTGCTGTTTTTTACACGCGAGTGTGGATGCGTTCGCGTTCACGGGAGGTTCGCGTCCCGCGAACCTTTCGGCGCGGACGCAAATACCGACGCTGAACGGGGAACGAGGCGTGAACAGCCGCGAAGCCCGTGAACGGGTGCGAAAGCCATCCACAGTCGCGGTTCGAGGCTTTCACGGGTGTTCACGGTGCGAATGTGGAGCCTAGCATAGTCACTACACGGTTTAATTGTATGAGTAAACTTGAGTATCCACTTACTTGAAAAAATATCCACTAAAACACAAAAGTTTTTTGAATCTCAACAAAATAGTACATTACTGCAGCGGCCAGCAACAGAGGCATTGATGGACGAACGTGTAAATGTGGGCCGAGGCGAAGCCGAGGCACACATACGTAAGTCCATCAATGCCTAGTTGTGGCCAAGGCTTGTATAGTACTTTTCTCAAATAATGCGAGGAAATTAAATACAATTTACTTTTCAAAATCACATACAACAATAATTTTTCACGCGTTGAAGAGTTCAGCCAATTCGAAATTTAAATAAAACCTTTAATAAGTCACCTCCTTGGTTGCTATGGTTCAGAGTAAAAGATCGTTCCATTTTTAAATAACACGACAGATATGAGTTTAGTATGTAATTTATTTGGCCGCTAAACACGACAGATATGGATTTTCATACAACTTTTGCCGGCCGCTGGTCGCATGTATCTGGCCAGTACAGAAATTTCGATTTATCTCGAAGAAGGTTGTCAAAATAATGCTCAAATTTCCAAGCATGTTTGAGAAAACTTATTTGAAATTCAGTTTATGAGCTTATACTACCTCAAACGCGAGTTTTATAATGCGTAAAAGTATATGATTCACTGCAGTAATCAAAATCAGATAAATATATGATATTCTTTTCTTCAGGATATATGCTAGTGACATATAAGTGTTGTGAAAACATAATACAACTAAATTTGCTTGATAGAAAAAAATCGCGAAGATACCTCTAAAAAATTCTTGTATATACCGAGTAAAAATCATACTAAAATACATGTCATCGTTCTGATTTTTTTGCCAAATAATTCTACAAGCAACATACTATCAGTGTTTTACTTTTTTAGTCCAATCAATAGTTTTTTTGTAAATCGCAAAATACCACTAATTTCGCACTGTTCGGCCGCAGCGAAAGACGTAACAACCGCTTTGTAGTGCAAGCTGATTAGAACTTTATTCCAACAGTATTTCAAGCGAAGTTTGAACCACCACAAATAGGGTTGCTAATCTGAGGTAGCATACGCTCTTAAGCCAAGTTAAATAAAAAGAAGTTTGTTAAAGAATAGCATTGAAATCTTAATTTCTAAAATTGCCACTTTAGCTAATCATAATAGGGTCATAATATGAATTGCGCTAAAATTCGTAAAATGGTCACAGACGCAATTACTATTTGTCCATTTTACGAATTTTAACATGGCGCATGAGGCTTTAAAAAAAAAAACTTCCTGAAGCGTCTGATTACTCCTTTAACAGACTAGCAATTTTTTTGTCTCCTTAACTTCTGCCTTAGATAATTTATTACCTGATACAATGCTGCCTGCCTGATACATGGCGTTAGGTGTAAACTAACAAGGCCTCCAACTTTGTTAGTTTTTACACCCAACCCCAAGTAATAGTGGTACAATGTGTTTAAATCCTCGGTCAGCCATTACATGTGACAAATTTCTACCAGACATGCATCATTAATTCTTCCTCCGTATCCCTGGGTATTATAATTCACAAGTCCATTTGGTGTGCTAGAATTCAGGTATTTTATGGTGTTAGCCTGTTTGTATTCTGACCAAGTTAAAGACTGATTTAAGGCTATACCAGGCTTTTCAATTTCGTTTTCCAAACAACCTATTATATATGTTACATTATAGTATTTTTTTCTAAAAGCTATGAGCAAACATCTTTGAAAGAAGACTTGTCAAATTTAACTTCGAAATATTTTCTGTAAATATTTTGAATGCATATGAAATACTTATGTCAAAATCATCATTCAAACGAATTTTCTTTAAACACAACAATATATGATGCTCAGGAATACCAGTATGCTCATGTATGTATAATATTAATAAAAACTGACCAAGTGCAAGTCGGACTTACACATCACGGGTTCCGTACCATGACTTCGTATAGGTTTTCCTGTAATGTATATGTGTGGAACTAATTTCTGTATTTTTTTCAGAATTTTAGGCTCAGTAGTTTCGGAGTTAAGGGGGGGGGATTGGTCGGACAGACAGACACACGAGTGATCTTATAAAGGTTCCGTTTATTCCTTTTGAGGTACGGAACCGTAAAAATAACAATCTTTTGGTATACCAACATAGAACTGTAGACTTTTTTTATTTTGTCTACAGTATGTTCTGTCATACATTTTAAATTATCTTTCTTCATCTCTGGTTCATAAAAACTTGTTTCGAAAGAAGTTTTTACCATGGGTGCTACAGATGGAGTGCATAATGATATATGACTGTCAGATTTGTCATTAATTGTCATCATTACTTAAGTGGCTTGTTACACTTGGACTGGAGCGAAGTGGTCGTTGCTTTATAAATAACTTTAATTACGAAACTTTAAATGGAGAAGTAGAAACAAAGCTAGAAAACTTTATTGGAGAGGTTTGCTTCGTACTTAATTTAGTTACAGTCAGTGTAGTTTTACTTGGATATTTGGCTGTAATATAAACATTGGCTGCTTTTTCAATTTTTGAAATTTCTTTGTTCTTCATCGAGTGCACACGCGCCTGCATGGAATCCACATATAGTTATTGTAGACTTTGAAATAGCACTCATTAATGCTCTCTCTCTCTATTTCCCAATGCTATAATCAAAGGATGTAATTTCCACTTTAAGCATGCTTTATTAAGGAATAGCCGTGATGTTGGGATTTAAACCAAAGAAGAAAAAGACCATGTGGCTAAGTGCAGTGCTTTAGCTCATCTTCCAATTGAAATTGTAGAAGATGGCTGGTTAGCTATAATGAAAGTAACCTCCAATAGTGAAAATGTTTGAAAATTTAATAATTATTTTATTTCCACTTGGCTAGACAATGCGTCAAACAACGACGAACTTGGTTGAATCGTGGCACAAAAGGTTAAATAATGCAATCGCTAAAAAACCACGCTTGCTAAGTTCTTAAAAACGATTAAAGATGAAGCTGTTTATTTCGAACGTTATCAAAGAGAGTAAATAGAAGCTGACATTGCCGACAATTTATAAACAG
The DNA here is from genome assembly GCA_949775195.1 of Diarsia dahlii. Taxonomy (NCBI): domain Eukaryota; kingdom Metazoa; phylum Arthropoda; class Insecta; order Lepidoptera; family Noctuidae; genus Diarsia; species Diarsia dahlii. Next base: position 19,027,656 of record OX459197.1, on the reverse strand, counting down.
GGATCTAAAACGGGCTATGATTGTAAAGCAGTTGTAATGATTGCAACGTTAAAGTGTCATTTGTCACTATGACAAATGACACTTCGTGAAAATTTTTACAAAAAGGGCGTTGTTTGTGCTATCGCAAATAGAATTGAGAACTCTTATTATTCGGATTATCGCTTTTAATGCGAGGTGGCGAGTGTTGCTAAAATGTCAAAGACATTATACGAGTGGCATGAAAAACTATCTCATCATAACTTCAATCACGTGAAGAAAGTATTGAAGAAAAAAACATTGAGAAAAAACAAATTCGTGTGCCTGAATGTTAAAGTTGTTTGAAGGGAAAGATACACCGGTTACCATTTAAAAAAAGTTAAAACGTAAGCTCCAGGACATGTGAAATAATACATAGGGACACTTGTGGGCTCATGGAGGAAGAATCGGTTGGCGGGTCGAGATGTTTTGTTGTTTAAAAGGATGACTATTCGAACTTCCGAACTGTTTACTTTATTAAAGCTAAAGACGAAATTAAGTATTAACTATAGGACTTTTTTAACAAGGCAGAGAATATTACTGGAAACGAATTCGTAAATAAAAAGTTACGGAAATATGTTTTTTTTTTTTTTGGGGGTAGGCACACAAAAAGTAAACATATCTTCTCGTAATTTTAATTCAATTTTAATAGTATTTTTTTAATATATAGTGAATATTTTTATTGGATATTTCATAATTTCCTACCAGTAAGCACATACTGTGTAGACAATAATATACTTATGTCCTAAACTGTGCTAATTGCATTTACTTGCTGGCTTGAGCTGTCACTTGTACTTTGACCTCATTTAACACTGCATTTGAACACAAAGTCACAATTATGAGCACTTTAGCTGACATTGCGGAGACTCAGCGTTTAGCAATGACGACCCTCAACCAGCGGATGGCAGACTTTGAGGAGCACCTGAGGGCATCATCACCTGGAGCAGACTTAAGCAGCCTTCATAAGGATTTTTCGGCCTTCAAGGAGCATGTGTGGTGTGTCCTCAGTACGTTGCAGCTGCAGATTGCTGAGCTGAGCAAGACGGTGGACGTTGTTGAGATGAGACACAGGAAGAAGTTCCTGCTGCTAGGCGGAGTGCCTGAGAGCCATGATGAGAATCTCCTAGAAAGCATAGTATCCATCGTCCAGGATAAGCTTGGTCTGGCTGATCTGGCACCCTCCTCACTGACGGTATGCCACAGGCTGGGCAAGGCTTCAGAGGGTCACTCTAGACCTATCCTGCTTCGTTTTGTGGGGTCTACCATAAGGGATCAGATCTGGAAAAACAAGACCAAGCTGAAGGGGTCCTGTTATGTGGTGTCTGAGTTCCTCACTCGTCAGCGGCAATCGGCTTTTACAACAGCTCGCAAGTTATTTGGTGTGACCAATGTGTGGACTATGGACGGAAACATCAACGTCAAGCTTCCTAACGGCAAACGTCGCCGGATCTTCACCGTTGACGAAGTCATCGCGCTGGGAGCGGAGTATGGCAAGTCGCTGGATCCAGTAGTTCCTCCAGACTCCAACCGTGCCTCGAATAACGCAAGCCCGGCGCCGGCGCAGGCTCAGACGCCTCACACTAGGTCAAAGCGGCAAGCAAAGAAGAAGTAACTTGGTTTGTTTTGTTTGTTCTCATAATTCTGTTTCCTTTTGTTTGTTTAACATCTATAATGCTAGTTTTCTGTTTATTCAATACTGGTATGAACACGTCACAGTAACTTTACTTCAGTACCGACACTTTAGTTCTATTCTATTCTATTTTTGTTTGATGGCAATTAAAGCCGATGTCGACTATTCTGCCAATGTCCAGTGAGTTGGAAAAGCAAGTGTGCACAGTAAAATAAAAAGTAAAAATATGAATATAATGTTAGTTATTATAGGTCGCAAATAAAATTCTTCGACACGACGTGGATCTTGGACACTTTAGTTACATTTTTGTTAAATTTTAGTGTGTATTTTCACGTGTTTGCTAAGTCAATAACACCAAATGTCACTGCCAAATGCCAATGTCAACGGCGTGTATCAGTTTCGTTCGGAAACACGCATTTGTTTTTTTTTTTTTTTGTGAACAGTCTTCCAGCAGGTTATGCAATTAATTCATACGTGAATTTTATTTCTAATCTACTTATTGTATTAATTATTTATTATATTTTACTATATATTATATTTAATTTTATTTACTTAATTTGGTAATAATTATGTCTGACGATGACTCTTTTTATTCTTGTTCTTCCACGTCTTTTTCAACTCTTGATGATTCTCTGTCGGTGAATAGTTTTCTGACTAGTGAGTTCCAGCGATTTAACAAGTGTTTTAATGTTTGTCATGTCAATGCCCAGAGCATTCCCCAGCACCACTCTGAGTTATTGGATTTATTTTCTGACTTCACTTTACATGCTGTTTTGGTATCCGAAAGTTGGCTTAAACCTGAACTTTCCTCAAACGTTTATGAATTACCTGGCTTTATTTTAATTCGCAACGATCGTATTGGGAAAAGAGCCGGTGGTGTTGCCATTTATCTGCGCAGTGACATCTCCTACAAAATTTTACATTCCTCGTCTCCAACGTATAATGCCAACCCAGAGTATTTATTTCTGGAAATTGTTGTTAAAGGGGTTAAAGCCGTTCTAGGAGTTGTCTACTGCCCTCCTACTATAGATTACTTCTCCACTTTGGAATCTCTCTTCGAATCTATTTCCTCAGAACACAAACATCTCATAGTCATGGGTGATTTTAACACTGACCTTTTGAAGGAAAACCCTAGAACGCGTAGGCTGGGTGCGATCCTGGAGTCGTTGAGCCTGTCACTCCTTAAGCTAAATCCAACTCATCATAACGTTGGCTCAAGCGATTCCTGGCTCGACCTTATGCTTGCCTCTTCTGTGGACCTCGTTGCCAACCATGGCCAGGTCGTTGCCCCTGGTTTATCCAGACACGATCTTATTTATTTATCATACAAAATCAAACCCCCTAAGCAGCGGCCTGCCATTGTTTTCATCCGAAATTTCGCAAGATTGGACAAGGATCAACTCAATAGTGATGCACAGGCCCCTTAATTGGGTTGATATCGCCCAGGCATCATCAGTGGATCAGAAGGTGGATATATTTAATGAATATATACTACAGCTCATTGACACACATGCGCCACTGAGGGCCGTTCGTGTCAAGCGCCCCCCTGCCCCATGGATAACCCCTGGGGTTCGGATGGCAATGAGACGACGTGACCGGGCTTTTGGAAAATATAGACGGGACCGCAGTGAGGAGAACTGGGACATGTATAGGTTGGCTAGAAACCGCTGCAACCAGATGGTAAGAGCATCTAAACGCCGATACATTTGTGAAAATGTCCTCAATTCTTCACCGGCTGATATTTGGAAGTTTCTCAAATCTCTTGGCATATCAAAATCCCCCTCCAGTTTAGTATCTCTTAATCTCCCTTTGAATGTTCTTAATAAACACTTTTCAACATCTGCTACGCTTGCGGTTGACGTTAAGAATAAAACTATCCTTGATATTACTTCCAAGCCAATGTTTCCTCCTGACTCTTTTTCATTCTCCCCCGTGACTAACGCTGAGGTCCTTAAATGTTTCAACTCAATTAAATCTAAAGCGGTGGGTTGTGATGGTGTCAGTCGTACCATGTTATCTTTTATGATTGAGAACTTAATTCCAATCATTACCCACATCGTCAATTCATCTCTACAGACTGGTGTATTTCCTGCAATGTGGCGTAAGGCTTACATTATTCCTCTTCCTAAAATTTCCAGTCCTAGTTTAGCCAATCACTTCAGACCAATCTCCATTCTCCCTTTCCTTTCCAAAATCCTCGAAGCAGTTGCACTTAATCAAATATCCTCATACGTTTTTAAAAATAACCTGTTGTCCACTTTCCAATCCGGGTTTCGGCCTGGTCACAGCACAGCCACAGCTCTGCTTAAAGTCACTGAAGATATTAGGGATGGTCTGGAGAATTCGAGGTTAACGGTCTTAGTTTTAATAGACTTCTCCAATGCTTTTAATACCGTTGATCACGACATTCTTCTGGCCATACTGTCGCAAATTGGGGTCTCATCGTTGTCACGGGATTGTTGTAGTTTCCTCAAAATACACATATCAGCGCCATCTGGCAACACTGTGCCCATAGATATATAGATGTTACAATAAAATACTCTCTTCCATTTTGTGTCATACGAGAGCACGTTGTTTTATTTTCAAATATCCATAATAATAAATTATTAATAGGTTATGGGCCCAGAACGTATCTGGCATAATCTAACTAGTTTCTCGCGACAGTGTATTGTGTTATTTCAATAGTTGCAGTATAGGAACAGTATAGTTGTGAAAATAAGTGCTCGTGTGGTGAAGTAAAAAATGGCGTCGCACACAAATTATTTAGTAAACGTTCCCAAGCTCAAAGGACGCGAAAATTACATAGAATGGTGTTTCGCGGCAGAAAATTTTCTTGTTTTGGAAGGCACGCTTGGAATTATCAAACCAGAAGCAGGTCAACCAGCGATTTCTGCAGCCGAAGATGCTAAAACCCGTGCTAAATTGATTTTAACAATAGATCCCTCTATCTATGTGCACATCAAAGGAGTTACATCTACAAAGGAATTGTGGGATAAACTTAAATCCTTATATGACGATTCGGGATTTACTAGAAGAATAAGTCTATTGAGAAGTCTCATATCAATTCGTCTGGAAAATTCTACTTCAATGAATTCCTACGTTACTCAATTAGTGGAAACGGGACAAAAATTGGCGGGAACAGGATTTAACATCAGCGACGAATGGATAGGATCATTATTATTGGCCGGATTAACTGAAAGATTCTCCCCAATGATAATGGCAATCGAACATTCGGGGATGAATATTACAACGGACGCCATTAAATCAAAATTACTTGATATGGAAAAAGAAGTGAATGGAAGCGATAGTGCTGCCTTTGGAAGTTTTAAAGGCAGGTTGCACCAACATAAACCGATAGACAAAAATAAAAGTGATAAAAGTCTATGCCAAAGCAAAGATGGCGGGCAGATGTCAACAAAGCCCAAAGTTGTTAAATGTTTCAAGTGCAAAAAGGAGGGACACTATTGGAATCAGTGCACAAATACTGAAAAAGAAATGGACAATAAACAAACAAACGCATTTAGTGCAGTCTTCCTTAATGGCTTTTATAGCAAGACTGACATATTGACTCAGGAGCGAGCGTGCATTTGACAACAAATGAAAATTGGATTCAGAATGCACGTTATGATCACAGTATGAAAGAAATTGTAGTTGCGAACGACAGCAAAGTGCAAGTTATATGTTTTGGCGACGTGAAACACATACATGCGCAAATAATTGTAATTATGACGTGACAGTTGAAGAGGTTATGTGCGTTCCGAGTCTGACAACAAATCTTCTTTCCGTAAGTCAATTGATAAACAAAGGCAATAAAGTAACCTTCAGAGAGAGTGGTTGTGATATCTACAACAGAATGGGAAACTTAGTGGCCACAGGCACCTTAGTCAATGAGGTGTACAAGCTGAATACACCAGTGCACCTGTCAGCTGCAGCGGTGGTATCTAATGAGATGTGGCATCGAAGACTTGGTCATGTCAATAGTACTTACCTGAATAAAATGCAGAATGTTGTTGAAGGTTTATCCATTGAAGAGAAGGCAGATATAAGCAAAAGTTCCTGTGTAACCTGTTGTAAAGGGAAGCAGAGTCGTTTGCCGTTCCCCAGCAATGGCAACAGATGCACTCAGTTACTCAATGTGGTGCATACGGATGTGTGCGGACCAATGGAGAATGTCTCCATAGGAGGGTCAAGGTACTTTATAATATTCATTGATGATTATAGTCGAATGACTCACATTTATTTAATGAAGAATAAATATGAAGCTTTTCAATGTTTTAAAAACTATGCAGCCAAGGTAGAGAATTTACTTGATTGTAAAATTAAGGTGTTACGAAGCGACAATGGTCTTGAATTTTGCAGCAATGAATTTGAAAATTACTTAAAGCAAAAAGGCATAGTTCATCAAAAGTCTAACCCCTACACCCCACAGCAAAATGGGTTAAGTGAAAGAATGAACCGCACTATTATTGAAAAGGCTAGATGTTTACTGTTCGATGCTAACATGAAGAAAGAGTTCTGGGCAGAGGCAACTAATACTGCTGTTTATTTACAGAACCGGACAGTATCAGCCGTTTTAAATAATAAAACTCCTTATGAATTGTGGACTAATAGTAAACCTGATATTAGTCACATCCGAGTGTTTGGGAGTACAGTAATGAAGCATGTGCCCAAAGAAAAAAGGTTAAAATGGGATAAGAAATCTGAAGAGTGTATCCTGGTGGGTTATGCTGAAGATACAAAGGGGTATAGAATATATAATCCTGATACCAAGGTAATTACAACAAGCCGAGATGTTGTTATTATCGAGAAGAACATGAGCAGCAATGTATTAGTAAATGAGAAGAATTTGGAAACTAATTTTGAAGAGCAGAAGAGTTCAGATTCAGTGGGGGACAATAGTAAGTCAGATGAGTCATTCATCTCTGTAGATAATGCTGATGATTCTACATTTGTGCTAGATGAAAGTGAAAACTCAGACAGTTCTACTGCAAGTACTAGCAGTGCGGTAAAGAGATTACCTGCTAGAGAAAGACGTCCACAAAAGAGGTATGGTTTTACAAATATGTGTACAGCGAGTGCCACTGTTAATGACAGTGAGTTATCTTTGGAGGAAGCTCTAAATGGTCCAGAGAAGGAGCATTGGTTGCGTGCTGTCCAGGAGGAGCTACAGTGCTTCGAAGATAATAATGCGTGGGAGCTTGCGGACGCCCCATTAGATGGGACAATTGTGTAGTGTAAGTGGGTTTTAAAGAGAAAGTGTGACAGTGAAAATAACATTTGTTATCGTGCTAGACTAGTTGCTAAAGGTTATAATCAGAAAAGTGGTATTGATTACAATGAGACATTTTCCCCTGTGGTTAGGCATACTACTTTACGATTGTTGTTTGCCTTAGCTGTACAATTAGATTTAAATACTAGCCATCTAGATGTTAAGACTGCGTTTATTAACGGAGAATTGGAAGAAATCATACATATGCAAAAGCCAGACTGTTTTGAATGTTCTAATGATGAAAAATCTAAAGTTCTAAAGTTGAACAGGGCTATATATGGTCTCAAACAATCCTCCAGAGCATGGCATAAGAAAGTTGATAATGTAATGTTAACTAGTGGTTATAAAAAATCCAAATTAGAACCATGTTTGTATACAAAAATTGTAAATGGTCTCAGGACAATAGTTACCTTGTACGTAGATGATTTTTTCATATTTTGTAATGATGGCCAAGAAATTAAATTATTAAAAGAGACTTTGAGTAGCCAGTTTAAAATTAAAGATTTAGGGCAGATAAAACAATGTCTTGGTATAAATGTTAACATTGATAAAGAGAATAATTTCATTACTTTGAGCCAAGAAAACTATATTGATCAGTTGTTATTTAAATTTAATATGTGTGAGAGTAAAACAGTAGATACTCCATTGGAAGTTAAATTAAATGTTGAGAAATGTCAAGGTACAAATAGTAATAATCCTTACCAGCAGCTCATTGGGAGCCTGATGTACCTAGCAGTGCTTACAAGGCCAGATATTGCCTATGCAGTAGGATACTTAAATCAATTTAATAAATGTCATAGTAATGAACATTGGATGGATGCAAAACGAATATTAAAGTATTTAAAGAAAACTAGAAATTTAGGTTTAAAGTATTATAAAACAGGTAATGTTGATATTCAAGGTTATGTTGATGCCGATTGGGCAAATGATCCTACAGACAGAAAATCATATACTGGTTTCTGTTTCATGTTGTCAGGTTCAGTTATATCATGGGGTTGTAAAAAACAAAGAACTGTAGCGCTCTCGAGCACAGAAGCCGAGTACATGGCTATTACAGAAGGTTGTAGAGAAGCTGTGTATCTTTTAAATTTGCAGTGTGAGATTACAGAACAAATGTATACCATTAACTTGTATAATGACAATCAAAGCTCACAAAAATTGTCTGAGAATCCTATGTTTCATAATAGAACCAAACATATAGATGTTCGCTATCATTATTGTAGAGAAGTAATTTCTAAAAAGTTTGTTAAAGTTAATTATTTGCCCACCTGTAATATGCCAGCTGATATGTTGACAAAAAGTTTGTGTTCAACTAAACATCATAAATTTGTAAAAATGTTATACATTATAAATGTATTAGAATAATACAGTATTTTGAGAGTGGGGGTGTTGTAGTTTCCTCAAAATACACATATCAGCGCCATCTGGCAACACTGTGCCCATAGATATATAGATGTTACAATAAAATACTCTCTTCCGTTTTGTGTCATACGAGAGCACGTTGTTTTATTTACAAATATCCATAATAATAAATTATTAATAGGTTTTCATCTTATCTTCGTGGTCGCCAGCAGGCGGTGCGTGCTGATCAGAATTGCTCTGACTGGTGCGACCTGGTAACTGGTGTTCCACAAGGCGGTATACTCTCTCCTCTCTTATTTTCGTTATTTATAAACTCTCTTACTGCTATCCTCAAATGCTCTTACCATCTGTACGCTGATGACTTGCAATTGTACGCTCAAACAGACATTGCCAACCTCGATAATTGCATTTCAACACTCAATGCTGACCTTCGTACTATCGAAGAATGGTCTGGCAAATTTGGGGTGTCGGTTAACGTCGAAAAATGTCAGGCCATCCTCATTGGTAGCTCTTACTATTTGAGGAATGTGAACTCTAGCCAACTTGTGCCACTGATGTACGAGAACTCTGTCATTTCTCTTTCACCCCACGTAAAAGACTTGGGTCTTTACATTGACAGCAGTTTGAGTTGGGATAAACACGTCGCTCAGGTAAGTCAGAAAGTCACGTTCTCACTGCGGTCTCTCTATAGATTCAAGCATTTTCTCCCATCTAGCACGAAACTCACTTTGGTTCAGTCCCTTGTGCTTCCCATTATTGACTATGCTGATGTTTGTTATTCTGACATATCCCAAGAACTTCTAAATAAATTGGATCGACTTCTCAATAATTGTATTCGTTTTGTTTTTGGCCTTCGTAAATATGATCATATTTCTTCCTTCCGTTCTCAGCTTAAATGGCTGCCTATCCGACTCAGGAGATCCCTCAGATCTCTCTGCATGCTCTTCTCAATTATGAACGATCCACGTGCTCCTGATTATTTAAAAACTTATTTCAAAGTGTTGGGCAGTTGTCATAGTCGTAATCTTCGGGCTTCCAAAAATCTCATTCTCCAAATTCCTTCACACCGCACCGGTTTCTTGTCAAATTCTTACGCTATATCAACTATAAAACTTTGGAACGCGCTACCCCCTGGCATTAAAAAAGCTGAAAGCAAATTCACTTTTAAAAAGAAAGTACGTAACCTCTACTTAAGTCAGACCAAATAGCTCTCAATTGTTATAAGTCGAGTCATAGTATTGCCTATTGTTAATTTTTTCGTTTAATATTTTTGTTAAAATATTTATTAGTTTATTTTATTTTTATATGTGTATTAGTATCATTTTAAGTACCTATACTAGTATGTAGTACTTTTTTTTTTTTAAGTTGATATTGTTTTTTAGATATTTTGTACCCTACCACAAAGTTGTCTTATTTAAACCTAAGGTTGACTGGTAGAGAATGCCTTGTGGCATTAAGTCCGCCTATGTATCACTATTGTGCATGAAGTTTAAATAAATAAATAAATAAATAACACGATTGTTTCGGGAGGTACCTGCACCGAATTAGGCGGTGGAAACGCCCGAATGTTTCCATTGCGAGGATCGGCCGGACGACACGGTGGAGCACACTGTGGAGGCCGGCTCCGCTTGGCGGATTGGCGACGAAGACCTCTCGCGTCCGGCCCTGTTTCAAGCCATAGTCCGGGGTGAGAGGAAATGGGACGCCGTCCTTCTGTGAAACAGTGACGCTATGCATATTCCATACACCGCCAATCGCTGCTACGAGAACACGCTCTTTGTTAGAGCGGAGCCAAAGAATACTGTTTCTCCCGCAAACTCACACTAATTAATCTTTTGTTCCACCAAGCAAAAACAAGACCGATGTCGCACCTTCCGTACCTTACGTGAGCTGTAGGCCTGGGTTTAGTACGGATGAATCTTGGACGACAGAACATCATACGAACGTTACAGCATTCCGCCCAAACTGTATGCTCGGGTTTCTTACGGAACCGTTCTGTTACCGATTATATTATGATGAATGCATACTCCGTTATACATATCTTCTTCTTAGCGTGTCGATGACAATTTCCTAGTGCGGACACCAGTCTCTCACAAACTTTTCTGTGTTATGTAATTTTAAGCTCTATGTATACATAATAAGATGATATTATGTTTGTGAAGAGAAAATAAATTAAAATAAATTTAATTGAGTCGGCCCAAAGTTTGGCGACGAGTTCGGCACTTTCAGTAGCCTTCATCAACTCCTGTGATGTGCAAGTAGCAGGACAGGCTGGACACGATATCAAGTGCTCCAGTCTGTGGGGCAAGACCACATTTACACTCCAGGGCAGAGTCGTCTATGAGTCTCCACCTGAACAGGTTTTCCTTGCTTCGGCCCACCTGTGTCCGGAGTCTGTTTAGAGACTTCCAGGTTAGCCATGGCAACTCGTGTCCAGGAGGAAGATTTTCGGCAATTGGCACAAATGGGTTGGGTAAGGCAACACTATCTCGCCACAACTTAAGTCTTTCCTTAGGGCGATCGCCAGTGAGCGGTACACACTTCATGAAGCTGTTGCGGCTTTTCAGCCTTTGCGGAACTATGATGTTACTGTGCTTTCATCGCACAAAAGAGGTGTATACGTGCGATTTGTAATGTAGACCCACTTACATCCTGTAAACCACTATTTAAGAAACTTAGAATACTTACATTAACAGGTATTTATATTGAGGAAATATGTAAATTCACCAAATCTCACCCTGAGAAGTTTGAAAAACTGGGAGATAAATGTAAGTTTAAGACTAGATATCCCAATAGATTGATTATTTCTGGAACGAAAACTGAACTATATGCACGGAGCTGCTATTCTATGTGTATTCAGATTTATAACAAGATTCCTAGCCAAATTAAAGAACTCCCAATGGCCCGCTTCAGAAGGACCTTACACAGATGGCTAATTGACAATCCGTTCTACGATATAAAGGAGTTTCTTGAGTTTAAATTTAAATAATATAATTTGACCTAATCTAAAAATCAATTGTGTGAATTCAATTATACCAATTCAATTACATTAATTCAATAAATTCAATGACATCAATTTAATTCAATAAATTCAATTATATCAATTTAAAATTTGCATGTCATTATATTATGACTGAGTATGTTGAGCTACTTATACAACTATTTTAAGAACCTTGTAACCATATTTATTTGCAAATAAATCTTTGACTTTGACTTTGACTTTGTGTAGAGGGTGTCTAGCGTCGGAGACCATTTTGGTTCTTTCACTAGAGCTCGCCACCGCTCTGCGAACCATATTAACTTTGATGATACATATTAACTTTGATGATAGCTACACTTGGTATGTTTTTTGGATTTATTGCGTGAAACTGATCACAGTCAAAATTTTGTTTGTTCTGTTGGCCAGACTGACAGATCGGCCATATTTTGCCGGAGCGTCGACGAGTTGTTGTTGTCGGAACCATATAAAATCATTAGTTAAGGTTTAGTGTCAAAAAGGTTGCAAAAAATTGTCTGAATAACTTCAGTGGCACAGGCGTAAGTATTATTGTTTGATTTGTAGTTTTTCACTGTTTTAATTACACGTTTCTTTGAGATTTAGAGCATGTTTGCATTTTTGGTTACAGTCGCCATTTTATTTTGCATTTACTCCGTTATACATATTAATAGGTACCGTAAAACGGGGTGACATTGATTAATTTTTAATTTTAAATGGACGCTACGCTTGCAATTTCAACGATAAAACTGTAAAAAGAAAATGTAATGTAGACTCATTACGAAAATTAATAATTGGAACAAAAAAATACAAATTTCTGAATATTAAAAAAGAAAAAAAAGTTGTTAAAAAACTAACAAACTCGACTGAAAAAACTGAAAAGCAAAAAACAAGCACATTTTAAATTAAACAAAACTTGGAAGCAGGCGGGGTCCATTTTATTTTCATTTTTTCTTTTCATAATTGAATACACAGCAGATTAACCGCGATTGTTGCTATAGCATATCTAAGAATTGTTTACGCCATCACACAACATAATATCACGCCTTTTTTTTTTTTTTGGTGGGTGGAAAATCATCGACCCCCCCCCCCTCCCGCTCTTGGGCAGAGCGAAGGGGAGTGTCAGACTTCTACTGACTAAAAACCAAACCCATGTTCCTTCTTCTTCGCCCTTGTGTCGGAGCCGCGGTAACCTTTCGATATCCACAGCCCCGACGGGCGTCGGCCCTTGCGGGCCCCTCCTTGCGGACATCTCTTTGAGGCGCGCGTGGAACACGTACGCGCCGCCGACACGGTCTGTTGCCGTCATGACGACGGCCGGATGGCGAGGCCCGCGTCCACAGGCCCGCGTCTACGATGGCCGGAGGTCATCGCGTGACCCCCGACGCCCGGAGCGCCTTCCGCGGCGGCTGGGACGTTGAGAGGTCGCCGATAATATCACGCCTGTACTCACTACCTCACTACAAAGGTTAGTAAAACTATTTGGTGAACATATTCTGATGAAGAACTTCGGAGATAGACAACGGAACTCCTCAATAAAAATCTCATGTCTGTCTATTATTTACACCAGTTACATTTAATTTAGTTTAGTTTATTTCGTTTACATTCATCACGCCGGTACGTTGTGAAGGGGTAAGCACACGTGAACCACTAAAAAGTGAAAAATAAAAACTTTTTTACAAAAAATAAAACCGACTTCGACAAAAATAAAACACAAAAAAGTGAAAATTTTTGTCGAAGTCGGTTTTATTTTTTGTAAAAAAAGTTTTTTATTTATTCCATCGCAAAGACACCCCGTTATACGTTAAAAATAAAAAAGTTTTTTTTTTTTCAAATTTTCGTTATTATAATAAGGCTTGTGTTTAAACGCCTACCAAAAAAGAACCGAGTTTACTACCAAAAAAACCAAAATGCCGGCCAAAATGGATTAATGCTCACCAAATTCTGTTACCTAAAGTATTGTAGAAATGAACATATTTTCCTTTTTATTCTATGGTATAAAGATTTATAAATACCTTTCAAGCTAATTGCAGACCAAATATTTTATATTATCGCTAAATACATAGATGTCACCAATATTGTATTTCACGACTTTCAATTTAGTCAGTTTTACTGCGGCAAAAAAGCTAACGGTCGGTCCAATAATTTTTTTGAAAATCATATTTAATATTGCGTATCCCAAACACATTGTTTTTCTTTGGCTTGTGTTTAAACGCCTACCAGAAAAGAACCTATTTTACTACCAAAAAAAATCGAAATGCCGGCCAAAATGGATTAATGCTCACCAAATTGTGTTGCCTAAAGTATTGTAGGAATGAACCTATTTTCCTTTTTATTCTATACCAAAAAGATTTATAAACGCCTTTAAAGTTAACTGCAGACCAAATATTTTATATTATCACTAAATAGATGTCACCAATATTGTATTTCACGACTTTCAATTTATCTCCATGACGCGCGTTCGCTTCGCTCGCATGTTAAATAACATTAATATCTTCTGTCCCCGAAGAGCCGGGCCTCCGCCAGCCTCCTTTAGTCTAGGGTCTAAAAATCTTTTTTGGTGAGCATTTAAATTGTAGCCTTTTTCTTTATCTTTATATTATATAAACATTAAACACTAGCTGACCCGGCGAACTTCGTACCGCCTAACAGTCAATGAATGTCGTGTTACCTTTTTTTTTTTTTTTGATCAGCCCACGCTGTCCCACTGCTGGGCAAAGGCCTCCCCCATGGCTTTCCAAATTTGTTTGTTATTTGCTTTCTCCGTCCAATCTGTCAAGAACGAGTCCAGATCGTCACGCCAGCGTTTCTTGGGCCTGCCTCGGTTACGTGTTACCTTTTGGCTGAACTAATTTAGGCTTTGATGAACGTAATTCAATGATACAAAATAAAAATACAGATAGATATAAAAAAGTATTTATTTATTTATTGATCACAAAATCCACAGCCCTTGAGGTTTTATCCTAAGAATATAAACTTAGCTTACAGCCAATTACGGATTTACAATTTAATAACAATACAAAAAATTGCTTAGAGTACAGCGTGTGTGTGTTTGTGTGAGTGTGTGTGTGTGTGTGTGTGTGTTTGAGTGTACTACCACCATATCACACCCTTAAAAATGGGTGTGGTAAGGTGGTGCACGACGATTGTCTGTATTATACCTTTTACCTATTGTTCAATCCTATTTATTTAGTTTGAGATGTATTTATCAGTTCATCACAAACTGACGTTATTAATTCTTTCCTAAATTTACCTTTATTAGTGTTGAATATATCAAGATGAGACAATTTTTTGTTATAATTACTTAGCATTCTACCAACGACTGAGTTTTGAGCGTGGTACTTCGAATAACTGCGTGTGCCTAGTCCGTCGAGACGGAGCACTTAATCTAACAACTAAGTTGTTCAAATCGGTGCTGTCGATATTCCCACTGCAGATTTTATGAAGAAACAGCATGTCCAGAATCATACGTCTGTTCTCGAGTGGCAGCATATTATGATGTTTACATGATAGCAGATAATCTGAAGATCTGAAACCACTACGATAGTTAATGTATTTGACGAATTTAGAAAGTATTTTATTATGATAAATAATACATACAGAAAGAGAATAAAAAAAAAATTAAGTACTTTAAACACGTGTCACCAAAAAATTACTGAATTAAACGATTAACTCTTTTCATTCAAGCACCTTGTGGTAAACGACATTCTTTGTTTTTTTGTCAGGCGCAAGAACAAATAAAGCGGATGGTTTGCCGACACGTGAACATGCCACGTACATTTGACCATGAGAAAAACATGAATTTTCTAGATTGAGGCCACAAATAGTCAAGGATTGGCCCTGTGATTTGTTAATCGTCATGGCGAAGGCAAGACAAATCGGGAATTGAATTCTTTTAAACTCAAAGGGCATATCCGTTGGGATCATCGGAATCCTTGGAATGAGAACTTCCTCATCTTTAAATTTTCCTTTGAGTATCGACGCGTGAATCACATTGCTCATCAGTTTTCTTATCACCAAACGCGTTCCATTGCAGTTTTGGTTGGTTTAAATTTCTAAGCATAATTACTACCGAGCCAACCTTCAGTTGTAAATTGTGCGGTGGTAAACCAGGCACATCCACGATCTGACTTGTGTGTACCAAGGCTAGAGGTAAGTTACCACTCACCATGGCATCGCTCACATACACGTAGAATTCGGCGGATGTCAGCAACGCCGTCTCAAGTAAGGATACCTTGGCATCACATTCCTCGAGCTCTACTAGGGTCTGGAGCGAGGCTTGGGTCAACTCGTTGGAGTGGTCTACATCCTGCAGAGACCTAGACAGAACATCCATATTACCCTCCATCACGTCGTTCGACTGCCTCAGAGCGTTCTGCGTCGATGTGATTACACCTGCGAGTGACTGGAATTCGTCTGCGACAGTCCGTGATAGCGATTGGATGCTCTTGGCATTCGTCTCAACGAACCTAGCCGTAGCATTGCCAGGCACACCAGGCACACCCAAGGAGTTTAAAAATTCAGTTGGATAATTAGTGGCTTCATCTTCGTTTGTTACACAGTCGATAGATTTGAATGAATGCAGAGTACCTGCGATTTGATTCTGAATTATAAAATTTAGGTCATCTACATCTTTATTTTTAGCCGCCAAAATTGCACGCTCACTTAACCATTTAGTATGTTTGTGGTTAGCAATGATATCCGGGAATACTTCGTTGATAAGCTCGTCTTTCGATGAGACGAAATTGCAAAAATTTGGAGGAAATGACATCAATCCGCTCGATTCGTCAACAGGAACACGGCCATTACCGATAGTCAGCAATTGCTTAGAGAAATCATTAGCAGGTAGATCGTTCAACAATGCAACTCTCATATTTACTGACAGTTGAAGTTTCTTCACATATCGCCACAGATTTGATGCTTTGAGGCAAGCGTTTATTTCGTCGGCAGCAGTAGCTCTTGGAATGACTGGTAGTGTTTGTCGGAAATCGCCAGATAGTAAAATCATTGCACCACCAAAACATCTCGAGTCATTGCGCAGATCTTTTAATGTTCGGTCAAGTGCTTCCAATGCGCGTTTGTGCGCCATTGTGCATTCGTCCCATATTATGATTTTTGATGCTACCAAAACTTTGGCCATTGCGGAGTGTTTCGAAATGTTACACGTCGGTTGTTCAGTAGTTTAAAGGTTTAATGGCAATTTTAACGCTGAGTGAGCCGTACGGCATCCGTCTAACAATGTGGCCGCTATTCCAGAAGAAGCAACTGCTACCACAATTTCGGATCTCGCACGTACAGTGGCCAAAATCAATAACATGAGGAATGTCTTTCCAGTTCCACCGGGGGCATCCAGAAAAAATTGCCACCATTTCCATCATCAATTGCATTAATCAATGTATCATAGACTTCCCTCTGTTTAGGATTCAACAGTGGTACATTCGTTTGAACTGATTGGACTAATTCATGTGGATCATATTCACGTTCCAGTTCATTCGTCATTCATTCCGCGATCTGGCTTTAGCATTCCTAGCCTGACTAACAAACTGCCGCACATGAGGTAACACATATCTTCGATCAAGAGCAAAGCCTGGTTATGCATCTCCTCATTCGCCTCAAGATTGGGATTTCTTGTGCTGACACGAATTCGATGTAAAATGTCTTCTGACATGTTATCTTTGTATTTGTTCCACAGGCCACGTGGGTTCGATGGGAAGCATGTCGAAATGATGATAGCAAATAATGTGCGTATCTTGGAGATGCAGAAATAATTGCTTCAGCGATTGTCGTGTCCCAATGAGTATCGTTTTCAAGCAAATTGAGCTCTTGACATGCTGCACGAAATGTGGGGCACATTATACCATTAACAGTTCGTAGTGATTCAAAGGATGTTAGCCCTCGAACATGTACCAGCAACAACCGCAAATAGAAACATTCATCATTCTTCGGATGAACTGTGTAAATACGACCAAGAGCATCAGTAGAACGTATATCTGGATGACCAGGAACTGCATCGCCTTGCTTCCGACGTTGAAATTTCTTCGATGTAGCGTTCCAAGTGAAATAACGTGGCATCTCCGAGTAAAGCAACGTTCGTGCGAACGGATCGCTTTGACAAATCGCAAAGAAACTGGTCAATGTTGTCACTGGAGGTCTTTCGGCACGTTGAACAGCATTCGACGCTGTGAAATATACTCTCTGACCGTTCTCTAGATGCACCCCCAAATGCACAACAGTGGGATGACGTTCGTGAATAGGAAATGAGAATATACGCCAAATTGCTTCATTGCTGTTCACATATCTACCAACTTGATAGCACGTAATTTCATCGTTGGTATTGGATGCTTGGATACCAAAAACCGCCATGTCGCTGCCTTTCGTGACATATTTGCGAATGTATTTAATTGACTTGACCGAATTGCAATACTCAACATTACAATGTGCCTTGAATGTTTTGGAAAGAAGTGGTGAATATGGAACAATCCAACTGTTGTCGACCACGAAATCGTTTCCTTTCACTTTAGTTGTGATAGTTCTACCATTATCATCGGGCGATCGACGCCGATACAGTGGATAACCTTCGTTGCCGGCGATGGTCTCTGCCGTCAATTTTCGTGGATACCGTTTGGAACACTTGCCGTCGACCATGCACGGTGATTGGCGGTTAACGGTGCCACACGGTCCATGAATCATATTCGTGATTACAACCTCATGTAGGTCTGGATCGGTTTCAGGATCAGGAATCGCCGCACATATGATGTCATCTATTTGATCTGGCCGAATTCTTTCGACTAACCAAATTAGAATGTGTGCATGCGGCAAGCCTCGTTTTTGCCATTCGATTGAATACATCCAGCATCGAGTAGTCCCAAAGACGTGTTGCTTAACAATGTAATTCATCAGTGACCGGATTTTTTGCTTGAAAACACGTGCGGTGATGTCGGGCCGATCACTTGATGTTTGTCCGGGAAGCAGCAGTTGAATAATATCCATCCATTTCGGATTACATGTAAATGTAATGAATAGATCTGGCCGACCATAATGACGAACATATGTCATTGCATCTTGCGCATATTCATGCATATGACGCGGGCTACTTGTGTATGTAGCCGGTAAAATAGTCAATCGACCAACATTTTCTGCATCTCCTTCTGTGCTAATTGCATCGCGTAAATGGATATACTCTTCCGAACGTAATTTAGCTTGGTTCAACCGAATGAAAGTCAGGCGCTCCGTTTCGATTTTAACGTACATGTCAACGCAATATTGTTGAAGCAGTCGACGAAATCGCAACAAATAATTGTCAGAATTTTCACGAATCATCAAACAATGTGCGTAATAATTCATCGAACTAACCTTATTGGTAGTTTCCTCACCTGAAACAAATATAGTAAAATTTGTATTTTAGAAGAAAAATCCATGTCTGTATTCCTTGAAGGGGTAAACAGAGAATGTCATCACTTAGTTTTGTTCAATATTTTCTAAACCAACAACCCCTAATAGGGTTAACGACTCTTACAACTACTCTCTGCTAAATTAGGAGTGACAACTTTTTTTGGTTACCAAAAGCAAACAGAATAAAATGTATTTCAAGTTAAAATGAAAACTATGACACTTACCATTCAATGGATTAATCATTTTGATATTGAAGTGATATCCATCGTTTCCTTGCCATAACATCAGCGGGTATTGTAATGCGTCATATGAACGGTGTGTTTCATATATTTTTTGTAGGTGCCCAGTATTGCGTCGTGTAAGTACAATATCATGTGTTTCTAAGTTTTCACCAACAATCAGGATTGCCACTTCATCAATTGTTGGAGCATTAAATGTGCGTTCGTGTGTTCCAGCTGGTCGTTTATCTGCTCTGATCACAACTTTATAATCATCACTTGGCATGCGCTCTAACGCAGTCTTGAACAGCCTGACCAATGCATGATGTTCATGAAGCAGTTGCTGCAGATCTTGGAGAATTGCTCTTTTTGTAGCTGTGTTGATCCCTTGACGCCGGTCCAGTTGTTCTTCCATATTGCCCATGAAGTATATTTGCTAGAATTTATGCTGTGCATCTTCATGAGGTTGCAATGATCCAATGAGATGGTAAATCTGGCCTTGAATCTGTGAAGTCGAAGGCATAGAGATTTACAATTTTTTTTTTTCAAATGATAACATGCCATTTTTATTTTAGAGACAAATATAGAAATCTAACAAACTACATTCCAGTAATTACCTTAAATGTCGGATTATATCCGTGTTCTTCGATAATTTCCGCCCCAAATGAAGTCATTTGAAAACAGACATTGTATTTTTGAGTGTTCGCTAGAAAATGTCGTGATTCTGGAGTTTCGCCATTAAGCAAGGAACACAATGGCTCTGGTGGCGGAACCAATAATGGCAATTTCACTTTACCACTAAGGCAGCACAAACCAGGCGTTTCACCAGCAAACTTCAATGCGCCACAATGACGGAACGATGCGGAATGATGCGGACCAATGCAAACTAAACGATGCAAGCTGTAGTCGATGGTGCAATCATATAGAAACGCTGCTCGATTCAAATCAGCGCTTGAACCATTTCTTCTTGCACGTCGAAGATTATCCCTCTGTTGATCTGTACGATAAGCTCGACGATTTCTCGTTTCTAACCTAGCCGTTTCACGGGCTGCCTCTCTTTCCTCTTGTGTTTGAGAGGCACGAATTAAAGCCCTTCTTCGCTGCATACTAACGCGGCGCTCTTCTCGTGCAATGTCTCGTTCTTCATCAGATAATTGACTCGCGATGTTCCGTTGCCTAATTGCAGTACGGCTTCGCTGAGAAAGATTAGATCTTCTAGGACGTGGCATTGTTACTAATAGTAATACTGAATATGTACTCGCACAAAACCACACAAAACAAACAAAAATATAATAACAGTAGCTGAACTTTCGTGACATAGACATAGATTGACAATAGTTTAGAATTAGATCATAGACTACTACTTTGAATACTGCATTTAAAAAAAAAAAATACAGACAAAAGTTTATTCACCCTTTACACAAAATACATTTCTGAAGCATGCATACATGTCAATCACAGTATTTGACAGGATGACAGGTAGTGTAGTCAAATTAGGCCATTTTTTAATAAAGATTGGATTAAATTCTCCGGAGAGGCAAAAACGTTTGTGATGGATTTGTATGAGTTAAAGATTGAGTATAAAAAACAAATTGCTTTTACCACCCCTACGGAAGGGGGTGAAAACTATAAATTAGTCATAACTAACCAGAGAACACAGATGTACTCAGCGTAATTTTTTATACGCTTTATTACACCTCAGTCTACATTATTACATTTTATTTATTTTAATGAGACCAACGCAGAAACAGTAAAAAAAAAAATGTTTTTTGGTCATTGCGGCTGTGGGGAAAATTGTGTAGTTTTGTAAACTGAGGAAACGGTTAGACATTTTGACCTAAATACATTATTGATTTTGCACCCTAGTGTGACATATGGAAATTAGTTTTTCACGCATGTCTGCCGCTGTACTTCGGGGGAAATTTTGATTGTTTTGAAAATCATCACAATCATATTAATTTGGTCTCCTTTAAATTTGCACCCTTTAAAAAATTTGCATTTTTATATGGAACATACATTTTTTTAGTATTGTAGTAATTGCCACTGAATAAATACGCCATGGAAGTGACAAGCGCGCGACACGGAATAATAAACTAACAAGAAGAGATAAGCGTCGTCATCACGTATGCGCGTTGGTTGATGTATTTTACGAGGAAGGAGTACTTTCTAATTGTGAATGCTCTGTTAGTAAGTAATAGTGTACGCACCTAAAGATTATATTTTTAATGCTAAAGCAGCTTGTGTTTAAACGAAAAATAAAATGGCAGTGTCCTCCAAGCATGTCCTTTATTTATTAACCGACTTCGAAAAGGAGGTTCTCAATTCGTCGCAATCTTTGTTTTTTTTTTTATGTATGTTCCCCGATTTCTCGATGCCGCCTAGACCGATTTGGAAACATCTTTTTTTGCTTGAAAGGGTCACAGATGGTCCCATAGAAAAATGGCCTGGATCTGATCACGGGATCTTGGAGAAATTGAAGCAAATCAACCGCGAAAACGCTGAAATACTACGTACTTAACTCATTATTTTTGCCGTACTCAATTCATACGAAATTTCATGCAAATATGTCCAAGGAATAAAAAGTTTCATACAAACTTTCATCCCCTATTTCAACCCCTTAGGTGTGGAATTTCCAAAAATCCTTTCTTAGTGCACCCCTAGACCACATAAGGAACCTACTTGCCAAATTTGGAATCTCTAGACCCAGCGGTTTGGGCTGTGCGTTGATACATGAGTCAGTCAGTCAGTCAGTCAGTCAGTCAGCTTCTTCTTTTATATATTTAGATGAGATTACTAAGTAGAAACTATATGATTTTCGTTTTTTAACTTATAAATGACAAAAGAAATATCTGGCCATATTAAAGATAAATAAAAGGTTTTTATATAAAAAAAGATTTATTAATTTGTTTGTTTTATAGCTGTTAGCTTAAGCTACACCTTATTCTAAATCATCTAATAGAATATGTTCAGCGTTAGTGCAAGATTGTAAGTACTCAGCGGTCTTTTCTTGATGTACTGTTTTCTACATTTAGAATGAATTCTTATACTTTTCACTCCATCTAAAAGTTTATGTAAACCATCGGACTTCTTGATACTGCAATCTTTGATAGTCTTGAGACCTTTAAAGTAAAATGGAATAAAAAATGTTATTAAGATGTTACAAAACTACTAAGAAATTACAAAGGAAGCAGCTTGCTTTGTTTTACCTAGGTACTTGCTCAAGATTAGTTACGTATTGTTTGTTTTCTGGAAACGTGTGGGACAACTTATTGACAATACCTACCTACCGAGTTTTGTATTGTTATACACCCGTATACTTTGCCTTACAAATTTTATTATATTGCTGCAACATATAATTAGTATGCCTAATATTTTGATAAATATCAAATATTTTAATATTTTAAAGCGAAAAATATGTCTCGTTAAAAAAATGTTTTTATAATTAGTCTCCACTGCTTGACTCTGTTCTTCGTTTAAGTTTAGGTAAATATATTCAGCTTATTACGATCACTGTTATAATGATAAATCTATTAAAACTAGCTTGTCTTCGGTATGTCATGTTTAGGTTCGTCTTTGTTAGATAAGATTTGCAATGTCCGTACATTTATCTATGCTGGCTATATTTTGTTTATGTCGCTAAGTTACTATTGGTTATGATTCTTCTATATTTTTATTGTCTATGTCTTAAACTGTACTACGTGTAACGGTGCAGGTTTCAGTTTTACGATATTACAGCTTGATTACAAAAGTCTGATTTTCATTTCAAATAACTTCAGGTTATGGGCCCAGGCACATAATCCTGTATCGTGAGTTAGAATCAAGAAAAGTTCGGCGTTAGTAATTACTCATCGGCGAAAAAAAAGTGAGGTTAAGTCTCACGGCGGCGTGGCGCGCGGTGTGGCGCGGTGTATTCCCAACCTAGGATAACTTGTTCTGGAGTGGACTGAGAACAAGGTCGGAAAATGGAGAGTAACAATAATGGGAACGTGATCAAGCTGGAGGGTTCCAGAAATTGGAATATCTGGAAATTTCAGACTACGGTGCTGATGAGAGGCCAAGGTTTGCTGGACGTTGTGGAGGGAAAATGTGTTAAGCCCGAAGCTCCTGCTGAAATAACCAAATGGGAAGCTAGAGATGCCAAGGCGCAAACGTTGTTGGTCACGCGGATGACGGAAGAAGCCATGTTACACATCATCACATGCACGAGTTCTGCTGAAATGTGGCGAAAACTTCAAAGCGTGTATGAACAGAAGATTGAAACTAGTATACACATTGTACAACAACGTTTTTTCCAGTACAAATATGAAAAGGGCATCGATATGTCAGTTTTCTTGTCCAAAATCCAAGAGATGAGAAACCTGTTAAAACAGATGGGCGAGGAGTTCTCTGATAAGTTTGTTATCACAAAAGTATTGATGTCTTTGCCTGACGAATGTAAGCATTTTATCTCGGCGTGGGAGTCGGCACCTGATGATAAGCAAACCATTGACAACTTGGTGGCCAGATTATTAATTGAAGAAGAGAGGGTGAAAGGCAAGATTGAAGAGTCCCAGCAATCTTCATCCTCTGCGTTCGTTGCGAAAAATACAAGACAAATAAAGTGCTTCAAGTGTGGCAAAATTGGGCACTTTTAAAGTGATTGCAGACAAAATAAAAACGGCAGTGACGAAAACAATAAAAAAGAAGAAGAAGTAAATAATAAAAAGTGTTTCTATTGTGGAAAGTTCGGACATTTCAAGGCGCAGTGTAGGTTTCGTAAACAAAAAGTTAGTAAGACTGAGAACAAAACGAAAAGTAATGCGTTTGTAGTGTCTAGTTCATCACATGAACTGCATAAATCAAAGTGGTTAGTGGACTCTGGTGCTAGTGAGCATATGTGTCGAAATCGCGCATTGTTTACATCATTCACTAGTACCACAGAACAATCAGTGGTTGTCGGTAATGGCGCGACAATTAGTGTGCTCGGCTGCGGACAGGTGGCGGTGCAAGTGTCGAACAGGACCGAATGGATTGATACGGTCATAGACAGCGTTCTTTACGTTCCGGAACTAAATAACAACCTGTTTTCAGTCATTCGCGCCACAGATAAAGGTTACGCCATGATGACAGGTGACAGGTCATGCAAATTTTACAAAGATAACCAAGTTTGTGCGGTGGCGGAAAGAATTGGCAATTCTTATTATTTGGAATTGCGGTATAAGTATAAATACGAGAATGCAAGCTCTGCAACACTAGTGAAGAATGACTTAAATGAGTGGCACAGAAAACTCGTACATCAAAACTTTACTTACGTAAAAGACATTCTGCAAAAACATCATATTAATATTAAACAAACCACTAAACCTGAGTGTGAGAGTTGTTTAGCTGGGAAGATACATAGACTACCGTTCAGCAAAAGTGATAACGTGTATAAGGACTTGCGAGCTGATTCATGCAGATACTTGCGGCCCAATGGAAGAAGTATCTGTCGGAGGGTCGAGATATTTTGTTATACTGAAGGACGACTATTCGAGTTACAGAAGTGTGTATTTTGTTAAAACAAAATTGAAATTAAATACTGCATTGAGAACTTTATTAATAAGGCCGAAAACATAACAGGAAACAGAGTGAAAATGTTTAGAAGTGACAATGGTTCAGAATTCATCAACAAAGAAGTGAAAGAACTGTTTTCGAAACGTGGGATAACACACCAAACCACTGTACCCTATACGCCGGAACAGAATGGAAAGGCAGAAAGAGAAAATAGAACATTGGTGGAAGCAGCACGGACAATGTTACATGAAGAAAACTTTCCAAAGAAACTGTGGGCGGAAGCAATTAATACCGCAGTATTTGTCTTGAATAGAACTGGGAAAAGTCGTGAAAATGGAAGGTCACCATTTGAAGTATGGACTAACAAAAAGTTTGACATTCACCAGTTGAAAGTCTTTGGCACGGAAGTGTATGCTCACATTCCGAAGGAACGGAGAAGGAAATGGGACAAGAAAGGTGAGAAAGGGTTGATGGTGGGTTATGAAGAAAATGTGAAGGGGTATAGAATTTATTTTCCAGAAACAAACACAGTGGAGACAAAGAGAGATGTTGTATTCCTAAACCGAGATGGTAAGGAGGAGAAACTTCAAGTGAAGGAAGGCGAAGAAAAGGAATTTATAACATCAATAAACCTGGAAGAGGAACCTGTGGTAGATAGTAACCCTCAGACAGAACCTAACCCTGTGAATGAGCGAACTACTAACGTAGATGAAACAATGGAGGTGACTCATACAAGTAGTGTTGAAGAGGAGGGATCAGACCATGACTGTGACAGTGAGTACTTACCATGCTGTGATGAGGAACATCTGTTGGATGAGAGTGATTTACCCATAGATGAAAGAGGCAAGCGGCTAAGAAAACAAACATCCTTCTATAAATGCAGTAATGTGCAGTTGGATGAAAGTGAGTGTGAACCAGCTACATACACTGAGGCTATGAACAGAACTGACGCAAGTAAGTGGAGTGAAGCTATTGCTAGGGAACTACAGACTCTTAAAGACAATGACACTTGGGATTTTTGTGATGTACCAGTAAATAAGAAAACAGTTAGCAGTAAGTGGGTCTTTATGATAAAAAATGTAAATAATGTTTTACAGTATAAAGCTAGGCTTGTTGCCCGAGGGTTTGAACAACAGGAGTCATTTGATTTGTGTGATATTTATGTTTGTATTAATTTATGTAGATGACGTCTTAATTTCTGGCACAAATGAACAGGAGGTTATAAAACTAAAAAATGTACTAAACAAGAAATTTAAGATGAAGGATCTGGGGTTCATTTCAGATTTCTTAGGAATTCATGTTAAACAAAATTTGCAAAATGGCACAACTGTACTATCACAAAGAAATTATCTGGAAAATGTATTAAAAAGATTCAATATGGAAAACTGTAGGCCAATGATGACCCCTATGGATAAAAATTTTAATAGTAAGATACTTGATTCTGATGTAAAATGTGATAAAAAGTTTGAAGGAACTTGTAGGGAAATAATTGGCTGCCTTATGTATGCTGTTTCAGGCACTAGGCCTGACCTTTGTTTTGCCATTTCTATGTTAAGTAGATTCCAAAATTCGGCCAATAGTGAATTGTTGAGTGCGCTTAATAGAGTATTGCGTTATGTAAAGTATACTATTGATTATAACTTGGTATATAAATGTAATGATACAGTGTTGCAAGGGTTTTGTCATGCTGATTGGGCAGGTGACCAAAGAGACCGAAAGTCTACTTCAGGCTACTTGTTTACTTTTGCAAATTGCTTAATAGTATGGTGTTCAAAGAAGCAATCATCTGTAAGTCTGTCTTCTACAGAGGCAGAGTATGTTTCAATGAGTATGGCTGCTAGTGAAGCGTGTTGGATAGTAAATTTGTTAAAAGATTTTGATTTTCAAAATGTTTGTCCAGTAAAGTTGTATTGTGACAATCAGTCTGCAATATTGAATGCAAGCACAGAGTCTGTAAAACGCTTGAAACATGTGGATATTAGATATCACTTTGTCAAGGATTTGACTAAAAATAATAAAATTTGCCTTAAGTACATATGCACTTCGAAACAACCAGCAGATATGTTAACGAAATCTCTTTAGTAAAGAATTAATTGTAAAGTTTCTGAAAGAGTGCGGTGTAGGTAATGTAATGATAAACTAAAGCTACTATTGTTGTTGATTTTTTTTAAGTATTGGAATATTTTTGTTCAAATGTATAACATTGAGAGAGGGTGTTAGATAAGATTTGCAATGTCCGTACATTTATCTATGCTGGCTATATTTTGTTTATGTCGCTAAGTTACTATTGGTTATGATTCTTCTATATTTTTATTGTCTATGTCTTAAACTGTACTACGTGTAACGGTGCAGGTTTCAGTTTTACGATATTACAGCTTGATTACAAAAGTCTGATTTTCATTTCAAATAACTTCAGTCTTTTATTTGAAAAACCCTTCTTCCACTCCGACCAATACCAAAATGCTCTCCAATTTAAATATAATTTAATTTTTGAATCGGGCCTTAGTAGTAAATGTAGAAAAAAAGTAGTTAAAAAACTAAAATACCCGACTGAAAAAACTGAAAAGCAAAAAACAAGCACATTTTAAATTAAACAAAACTTGGAACCAGGCGGGGTTCTATTTTAGTTCTACGTTTTTCATTTCATAATTTAATATTCAAATGAACCCCGCCTGGTTCCAAGTTTTGTTTAATTTAAAATGTGCTTGTTTTTTGCTTTTCAGTTTTTTCAGTCGGGTATTTTAGTTTTTTAACTACTTTTTTTTTTTTTTTTTTCCAACTTTTTAGTTCTTTTGTGTTTGTTCTTTCGTTGGTCGCGTAAAATTCTTCGCAAATGATTTAACTTTTGTGCTTGTTTATAGGATTTGTCACTTTTCATTTCTTTTAAACATATAAGTGTCATATATTTTTGTAATCTCCCTTTAAAACCCTTTATTTTGATACCCTACTCGATGGTATTGGAAAAAAAAAAATTTTTGAACTCCGCGATTTGGCCCCCAAAATCCACAATTTTTCTTTGTTTTTTTTTTTTTAATTTTAATGTAGCCTATAACACTCGCGCCATCAAGACGAATCTAACGATGTATATTTCATTCAAATCCCTTCATCCGTTTAAGAGTTATGAGGGAACAAAGAAACGGACATACATACATACATACATACACGTCAAACACATAACCCTCCTTTTGGGCTTCGCCGCAGTCGGGTAAAAAAAGGTAGCTTAGTAACAAATGATGTTACCTTTCTCACGGACTTGGTCAAAAGTATCATCTCCACTCAGTAAACTTTCACTACAAACAATGCTTTGGGGTGGTTATGGGTCTACCTCCTAGCGGTCCACCCCGGGCAACGGCACCACCAGCTCCTCACGGGCTGTGGTGACGGCTGAAGGATCCATATTTAGCGGTGGTAGGCTTCGGCCGCCTGGCGCGCGACCACCCTCCCGCCGAAGTCCGGCGCCAAACAGCTTGTCTGTGTTCCGTCGGTGTGCGGGAGTGCCAGTGCCATTGGGGAATGGAAATGATCAGTTGCACGGCTCTGGACCGGTCCGGTTCTAAGTAACTCTGAACCGGGTGACTCATACTGGAGGGTAGCGGGATCCGAGGCACGGTCTCTTGGCCGACCGCAGTTAGTAGGGGGCCCAAGTACTGCGCTAGCCACGTGGGAAAGGCTGCCCCGCCAACTCGCGAAAAATCCCGAAATGCTCCACTGTGCCAGTTGGCGACTGGGCGGGAGGACCCGGTGGCCATTTCGGGGGGGCTCGGGCGTCCCCGCAGTCTCCGGATGAGTCTCCCATAGGTCGGACGAGGATAAACGAAAATATAATCTATTGATCTCTCGATTCAATCGAGAGAGAAATTGGTTACTTTTATGCGTTTGTATTAGCCAAATACATTCTTGATTAGATCTCGCCAGATCTAATCTCACAACATTTGTGGTTTTTGCCAAAATCACATTCTTAAGTTCCTTTTCGCCAGAAGGTTCTTTATAACATCATGACTGTTTTTTCGAAGTGTGTTTATCACATCGACCTTAAATTGTTAGATGCAGGTAAGTTTTGCATTTTGAATAATGAGATTCATACTGCAAATGGGTTTTGTTATTTGAAATATTTTTAATTAATTAATTTATCTTTGGTTGATTTGTGTTATATAGCTAATAAATTGGGTCCTTTCCCTAAGATTAGAGTTGTAACTGATATTTTAGACTATCTTCAATGTAGAGACGAAATTTTACCTCGTCCTCGCGTGGTGTCTCAAGGTTATGTACATGTTAGTAATAGTGCTGAAAAAATTAAATATAGTGAATTAAGAGAATTATACAGACACTTAAATTATCGTATTGGTGGAGAAACAATTCCTCATGGTGCAATTCCAGGTCTATTACGTAAAGCTGGTTTAGATTATGAGGAAGAAATTAAAAAGGTAATTTCTAGGGACGTAGCAAATCCTGAAAGTGTAGTCGCTGATATGGTCAGAAACGCTATAATCCACGATGCTAAACGTTTAGTAGATCCTAGTACGAAAGAAGATAAGATCATTATTAGGTATAAATTGTCTGCTGAGGAAGAAGCAAATTTAATTTCAGCGTATCCTGAATTGGAAATGGACTTTAAACATAATTTGTATCATAGTCATCCTTTTGCTGCCGCATCACGGCAATTAGAATCACAGCTCAATATTATGACATTAGGCATAAATAAGTTCACAAAAATTCCCGAAGGTTTTGATGTTCTCGTTAAAAATTCTGGAGGATGTCCATTCAAGCAAATGCAACGTGGTAGAGACAATTTTCACAGTTGTTGTCCAATACTTAGTATACACGACCAACAGCGTCATGCTAATAGGGTTAGTGAGATTAGTTTATTTAAACCAAAAAGTAGTAAGCAAAAACAGTCTTTGAAGAAATATAATGACGACATTTTAAACGGTACTAAGACATTTTTTTGCGAAAACGTCTCGGAGGATTGTGATGTTTCTGCACCTTTTCAACTGTTCGTTCACTCCACTTACGATCGTACTGCATCACAAATTGCAGACAGTATGAGTAAGGGTAAGTCAACTGTCGGTGCAGGATCATTTATATTTGATCCATTAATGTTAACCGAAACATCGGGAATTATAAAGGAATTGAATGCGCACTGGAAAATCGAAGATCATAACGGTGTAAAGAAATTATATATGAACTTTGTACATGATCATTCATGGTCATACTGCCACAATATGTCTACTTATTTGGAATTATTAACTAAACCGGTTATTTTTGATTCTTCTAATCAACCATATTTTGTCAATCTTCAATCGACAAGAAACGGAATAGTATTTTTTTAAGATTGTAAAGTGTGCTAGTAAAGGTCTTATTAGTGGTGATATAAGAACCTATCTTTGGTTCAATAATTATGATTTTGTTAGTATTCGCGCATATCTTTGGGAGGCTCAGGGTTTCGACACTGAGAAAAACCACATGCGTTTGGTCACCTTCCTTGCACCAAAGAAATTAGTTAAAGATACAATCTCTTATGCCATGGGATTAGACCATAATAAATTCTCAGTACAAAGGATTTATGAAGCATTGAAGTCTTACGCTACACGAATTGTCGGAACTAAAGCTGTATGCCAGGTTTCGTATGATCTATCAGCTGATAGAATGTACGAATTAGCAAGTGCGATTTTTATTCACTGTTTTGTAAAGAGGTTCTCTGTCACCACTGCTACAGCTAAGGTAACAAACGAAATTTTAGCACAACGAAATGCGTCAGGTATTAGTCCAATTCAAATGATTAAGAATCTGTGGAATGCAATGACAGAGAGTAGTGTACCAAAATCTAAGAGTAATAATAACGCACCATTTGCTGATGTCTTTTATAATAATCCCACTAATGTTCCGCTTGAAGGTACAGCAGCATTAAACCGAGGAGTGTCTTGGTTTCATAGGTTTTTAACGAGGGTGATTGAATGGTCTGCGGTTCCAGTGAATTACCCTGTTTCAATTGATGATGCGGTACAATTTATCGAATTAAGCACTCACGTAGAAGGTGACATAGATAATTTATTTAGAAATCCTGATAACTACTTACCAAAAATAGATAGTGAAGACGTTAACGATCCGATGAGACCTTCAATCTTATCAGATGACGCTTGTGGGATTGTCGAAATTAGTGACAGTGAAGAAAAAGAAACGGAATTGTTAACGGGAGGTGATTTGTTAAAACCTTTTGATGAGAAAGATTTCACTGTGGGAAAAGCTATTGGGGATGGTAATTGTCTTTTCGATTCGTTACGTCAATTAATTGATGAGAAAATGACTGTCCAACAAGTGAAACAATTTATGTTGGTTAGTCCGAAACTGTCACAACTACCAGCATGTGCAATAACAGGGATAATTAATGTATTGAGTTCTAGTAACGCTTGGGGTGGTGATCCAGAAATCGCATTAGCCAGTAGAGTCTTTAATGTTAGAATTATTTTATATTCCGATGAACTTAATTTTATACCCCGATCATATGGTGATGATAATCCTACTGTAGTATATTTATTAATTAAGAATAGACACTTCGAACCATTATTCCCGAAAGAAAATTTGAATTGCACTGTTGACATAGAGAATAGGATTATGAAAAATTTTGATAATGTAGAATTAGATTCAGATGAAATAGTTAGTGGTAGTAAGCACGTTAGGGTAACTGCAGTGATTCCTTCACCGAAGGGCGAAGAAATCTATCAAAAGGAAATTTCTATTTTAGATTCAAATAATGTTTGTAATGATTTGCTTGAAGAAACCGTAAAATCGATTGAAGTATTAAATGATACGACAGTTTTGGATGTTATTAGTATGGACATTTCGAGCCAGATTGAACAAAAAATTTTAACTTCGAGTGAAATCGACCTTGATGATATTGTTATTAAACCACCTTCCGAATTTTGTGATAGTGATTCTGAAGCGGTAATTGATTGTAGAAGCGAGATTAGTTTTTGTATTGATGACGCGTTTAATTCAACGGTATATATGGATTTCGATGACGCACTTGTAACTGAAGAAGTTAAGACAGCAGTCGATAAATCTTTGTTAAATGAAATAGAGCGAGTCAATGCTCAAGATGTAGTTAAGAAATCTGTCACCGAAGAAATTCTAGATGTTACTAAAGAAAAATCTAATGAACGTAATAATAATGTCATTGTAGAGTTAACAAATTTTAGATCGAAGGTTGATGAACTTCTCCCTTCAGCATCATTTCAACGGGGAATTAAGCGGTTACTTGGGGTTAAAAGAAAAAAAATTTCAACTTTAGAACCTAAACCAAAAGTTAAAGAAAATCAGAGTTTGGGTAGTATGGTAATTGATATAGTACGTAAAGATAAAAATATGAAAACCGTTTCAGAAATTGCGAATTTGGCGTCACAGGGTGGTCCTCGTGCATATCACGATTGTTCGAATACTGTAGTTAAATCAAAGAAGAAAATTTCGAAATTTCCTCTAGTCAAACCTAAGTTAAAACCAATAATTGAAGAGGATAATGTGTCGGATCCCATTGATAGTAACAAAGATAAAATTCAGGATCTTAGAGAAAATTTTGTGAATAAATTAGTATCACGATCGAGACTCGAGAACGAGGATCAGAACTTGGTAGTAGTTAGTAGTAAAGAAGCTGAAATTTTTGTAAGACACGGTGACATTCCAGCAAACATTGAATACGAGATTATTAATGGTAATTTGGTTTTGAACTTTTGCGATACAGGTAATGCGATGACTGTTATTAGGTATATATTTGACATGATTAAATCTGACATTAGAGAGGTTGTAATAGACTTAAGAAATATCACTGATGAGAAACAGTTGGAATCTAAAATTAAATTCATTAAAGAAGCATTGCCTAAACCTTTCAAATCGATAGTATATATTTTAGTTTTAAAAGCTTTTGAAAACGAAAAATTTAATGTAGGCACTAACGTAGTTAAAGGGGATGATTCGATAAACGGGTTTTGGAAACCAATTGCGAATCCAATTTATAAGATTCCAGATCATAAACCCAATTTTATTAAAGAAATTTCAGGAAACGATAGTGCAATCAATGCCATGATCGAGATCCAAGAGTTGTGGAAAACGATCGTTGGAACTGCGACGTGTACTTATGGTGAAGCTTATAGAAAATTGTCGAATCCTCTTTCATTGGACACTAAAAGATACTTAACTTCACATAAAGAAGGGTTTTCTGTATATGACACTTATGAGAAGAAGTGGTTACTTAATAACAATAGAGACACTAAATTCAGTTTTGCTTTCAATGGTGTGACATTTGTAGATTTCGATGAGGATTATTTAAATAATAAATGTAATGTTTTGAAGTCTTCTCAAGATAGGTTGTTGCTCTGTGGAAAATATACGACCTTGATGCAAGAACCTAACTTAATTAACGCTACGGTAGAGTCTCTAGAATTGTATAAGTCTTTCGTATTACCTAACATAGACATGATCGTCGGTGTACCTGGATGTGGGAAAACCACATTCATTTTGGGTAATCATAACAAGGGTGATTTAGTCTTAACATCAACGTCTGAAGGTGCGGTGGATATTAGGGAACGTATGTGCAAACTCAACAAGTGTGGTGCTCCTGGTGATTTTAAAGAATCATACAGGACTATCGATTCATATTTATTGCACAGCAGAAAATCTTTCGATGAAGTGTGGATCGATGAAGCGCTGATGAAGCATCCGGGAGAGATATTTTTG
Organism: Diarsia dahlii; assembly: GCA_949775195.1. NCBI lineage: Eukaryota > Metazoa > Arthropoda > Insecta > Lepidoptera > Noctuidae > Diarsia > Diarsia dahlii. The sequence goes on along the minus strand of OX459197.1, from coordinate 18,994,516 downwards.
GTATGTCTCTTCACAAGGTGCAAACGCCTTCACTTGTTGGGAGATCCAAATCAGATAGGCTATATCAATAGGGTAGGGTCAGTTAGTATAAAGTATGGAAATTTTTCGAAATTTTTCAAACCTTCTCGTACATTGAGGACGTCTTACCGCTGTCCAGTAGACGTGATGGCGACGATCCAGGATAAATATGAAGGAGGAGTGTTCTCAGCTTCGAAAGTGGACAGGAGTATGAGTTGTAAATCATATACCGCCCTAAATAATGTTCCTTTAGACAATAAATTATATAAGTATTTAGTTTTTAAGCAATCAGAGAAAGATTTATTACTAAAGGCAGGCTACAACGCTTCTACGATTCATGAATTCCAAGGGAAACAAGCTGAACATATAGTTATAGTCCGCACTTCAACTAAGAGTAAGGAGGAAATTTATAATTCTAAAAACCATATTTTAGTAGCTATCAGTAGGCATACTATTTCACTTCTGTATTACACTCCGGTTAGGGACAATTTGAAACAGATAATAGAGACGAGAATCCCTACCGAATCTATTAATAAAGTTAAAGCGAATTTGCGTGGTGGGTATGTTGAAGGTTTGGTACTTAAACCGACAGAAATTTCCGACTGTCAATACGTAAATTCGCTTTTAGATAAATTAACGGAAAAAACGGAGTTAAAGATTGATGTGATTGAATCTGAGGGTATAATAGATAATAATGTATATCACCAAATTGTAAAAAACGTATCATCGCCCGACATCACTGCTTTGATGTGTGTCCACGATCTCGTCCTTCCGGGAAATTCAATGCACGAGCATAGGTTAGATTCTGAGAACATGTTGAACAACGAACTCGGTTTAGATTTAGAAGGTGTAGTAGTTACGGAAAGTAAGAGAGTCCCCAAAAGAGCAAACTTTGATAAACTGAGACCTGTGTTGGAAGTTATGATGCCTGCAGCAAGAAGACCTAGTCAAATTCAATCAGCTATGGCATTAAACAAACGTAACATGGCAGTCCCCGAACTTGATGGTCAAGTTGATCCTCATGCTTTGGGTGAAAGGTTGACGACTCAATTCTTTGATTCTTACATTCGAGAGGACAAAAAATGGATGTTGAACGAATTTGCCAATACTCCCATAACTCCTAATACTGATGCGTTAGAATCTTGGTTAGAGACTCAGGCTCCTACAGTACGTAAATTATTAGAAGCACCCGATAAGGATATATTAGAGTGGAAATGGGAAGCTTATAAATTCATGATTAAACCAACCGTAAAGCCTACTTTAGATTTAACAGCACCTTTTGTGAATAACGCTCTCCAGACGATTGCTTGTCAGGAGAAGTACCAAAATGCGATATTCTGTCCTATATTCCGAGAAATCGACAGAAGAATCGAATTATTGTATAAAAGTAATTTCAAAGTTTTTACAAGAACTACTAATGAAGAATTTTCAACTGACATGAGTAAAGAGATTCCACCATGGAAATTCGAAAAATTAATTAGTCAGGGATGTAGTGTGTAAGACTAATGTATGTGTGCACATCTATATTCTAATATTAAGTATCAATACATATTGTATCGACATAACGTATTCTAAGCGCAGTAATATACGATACTCCAATGAAGGCACTTGTTTCAATCATCTTCCCGAACCGACAACCTTACATGGCGACCCTGCCATCTGAGACGGGTGCCGAGTTCGGTCGCATAGTATGGTGCAAGTGAAATTCTTTTGCGTTTAAAAGTGGACGAATATTATATTATTGGTTAAAATGTGCCGGTCTAACATAGAAAAGGAAGATGTTATCATATCACAAAGTGCATCGGGTGGTTCAAATTCCGCGTCTATGCAGGAATACCATTTATCAAATATAAGCATCGTCATGTTCATCATGTGCACCATATTAGGAATCGCTGGACTATATGCAGTATACAAGCTTTACCAAAAATGTCATTATTCCTGGATAAGGAATGAGGTTGTCGCACAAAACCTATTAGCACGATCGTTTCGCCGACCACACGCCGAGCCTCGTGTCTGTTACGAGTGCCGCCAGCAGCGCCAGGAGACACGCCAGGAGACTCGCCAGGATGCGGGTACCAGAGGACAGAAACCGCAGTAAGTGACAAAAGATAATCAGTGATAAGTGAAGTGATTGGTGTTCGGGCAACTAGTGAAATATTAAATGTTCCCTCAACGGTTATTGGACGAATTTTTAGTTACTAAGTATATGTATATTATATTATATGTATATTTTTTTATATTATGTACTACCATTTCATTATCTAGAGTAAGTATTGCTAATGTGCATATTTCTTTATAACGGTAATGGCAAATGACCTTGGTTTGTTATACGACGAATTAAAAAATATAGAAAGTAATTTGAAAAAACTAAGTTATCCTAAAAGGACAGAAACATTACTTAAACAAAAGTTGCAAGAAGCATCATTGTTAAAACAACAATTCGATGAATGTCTACAAACCATATCAATAAAAATAGAACAGAAACAATTTAGTACAAAAGTTTTACAGGAAATACAGTCTTATTGTGATTTATTTGAAAGGACTTTTAACCAAATAGAAACTTTTTGCTCCAGAACAAACAGTTCTCAATCAAGTGCTGAGTGTACAGACGAGGTTAGAACAGAAGTGAACAATATGGAGGCTTTTAATTACAGGACTGCCGTGGCATTATTACCAGTTATGAATGGTGACGAAAGTGTGACGAAGAGTTTAATAGATGCCATAGAGTTATACAGTTCTTCACTTACCGAAGAAGGCAACAAAATGCTTGTTAAATTTGTTTTAAAAACTAGAATAAACGAGAACGCTAAATTAAGATTGTCTGCCTCTTATGACAGCTGTGAGTTGCTTATGATTGAGATGCGTCAACACCTTCTTACAAAAAAGTCGAGTACAGCAATACACAAGGAGTTGACACAAATTAATCAAAACGGATAGAAAAATATGGATCGAGGGTCGAGCAGCTCTTTGTAGATCTGACGGTCGCGCAGGCAGGTGAGGATCAAACGGCATATAAAATATTACGCCCACAAAATGAGAAAATAGCTATTAAATGTTTCATCGATGGCTTGCGAAATCGCGAAATCCGCACTATTTTAGCAGCGCGTAATTATGATACATTAAAAGATACAATAAGAGCAGCTAAGGATGAGGACTTGTCATGCAATCGGCAACCATCAAACGCATCGGTGTATGTCGGGTACCAAAACACATTTAAAAATCGCGGATATAGCTACAATAACAATAGACGTCCTAATCATTCGAGCCCATCCCGCCCTCCCGTTCGTATATTCATACAACGAGGAAATAGTAGGGGATTTTTTCAAAATCATAGGCCATACCAGCAACAGTTTAGCAACAATCGTGGTTACATGCGAGGTTCATATCGCGGTAGGCCTGGACGGAATTTTACACGCAGAGGTAATGTACATGCTATAGAAAATGGCATAAACAACATCGATTTAAGTGACGGGAATCGAACTCCCCAACCTACAGATAGACGCACTTCTGAACCATTGCAGTTTTTTCGATAATCATTTTATACTTGCTTGTAACAACAACAGCTCGGTTGAATTCTTAGTACAAGGTTCCAAATATGGATTGCTTATAGATACCGGGGCATCACTATCAATATTGAAATATGAAACAGTGGCACGTTGGAATATTCCAGTACAAAAGGAATACATTTCCATAAATGGTATTGGTGGCAAAGTACTAACATCAGTGTGCTTACTCTCGAATATAATTCCGATAGATCGACATTGGAATTGTCAGTCAAACGTCAGGCATTGGCTGGACTCACTGAGTCTAGCCAATCCCTGACGTTTAACTCAACCAACTGACGTTTGACCAATGTCGATCTATCGGAATTATATTCCAGAGTAAGCACCCTAGTTATGTTTAAGTAACACTGATCGCAAAAGGACAGGAATTTGTACACAAATTTTACATTATGCAGCACATACCAGGTTTGCAACATGGTATAATCGGCAGAGATTTTATGAGTAAATATAACGCTATTTTAAATTATGAAAATAATACGATAACATTACAGAAAAATGATAATAATTTAACTCTGCCCATGATTAATAGTACACTAAATAATACCAGTTTCTTAAAAATTCCACCGAGATGTGAGAAAATATATATGTTAGACAGTAGTTTTAACGAGGACTGCGTAATTTTACCGAAACAATTAAGTGACGGAGTTTTCATAGCAGGAAGTATTTGTACGCCAAAAAACAGGCAAATAAGTGTACAAATATTAAATACTCGCGAAACGGAAGTAGATATTAATTATTTTAGACCTGAAATACATTTGTTATCAGATTATAACATTTGTAACTTTGGACGAGACAGTCAAATTGATGGAGAAAGAGTACGCACTATGTTATCTCTTTTAAAATTAGGCCATCTAAACAACGAAGAAAGGTCATCAATCGAAAACATATGCGCAAAATATTCGGATGTATTTCATCTACCAAATGATAAATTATCAACCACTAACCTTTACGAACAAGGTATACAGTTAAGACAAAACGCTGATCCAGTTTATACTAGACAGTACAGGTTACCTTTTTCACAACGTAAGGAAATTGAAACACAAGTTAAGAAAATGCTTTCTGAAAATATCATTGAACCAGCAAAAAGTGAGTGGTCAAGCCCTATTCTGTTGGTACCTAAAAAGTCAGACGACACTACCAAGAAATGGAGGCTTGTTATAGATTTTCGTAAGTTAAATACTAGAATCTTAGACGATAAATTTCCACTACCTAATATAACCGATATTTTAGATTCGCTATCCGGTTCAATGTATTTTTCACAATTAGATTTATCACAAGCATATTATCAAGCAAAATTAAAACCAGAAACCAGAAAGTATACAGCATTTACTACGCCTTCAGGCCAATATCAAATGACACGGTTACCAATGGGATTAAAAATTAGCCCAAGTGCATTTTCTCGTCTAATGACAATTGCCATGTCTGGACTTACATATGACAAATTATTTGTGTATTTGGATAATTTGATTTGTTTTGGACGTAATTTGGAAATTCACAATAAAAATCTTATAGATATTTTAACAAGATTGCGTAAAGTTAACTTGAAACTTAATCCAATAAAGTGCGATTTCTTAAGAAAAGAAATGCAGTTATTAGGACATGTTGTTTCATCTGAAGGAATTAAACCAGATTTAGAGAAAGTAAACATAGTAAAAAATTATCCAGTGCCCAAAAACGCAGACGAAACGAAAAGATTTATAGCGTTTGTCAACTTTTACAGAAAATTTATACCAGATTTTGCCGCAATATCTTTACCGCTTAATAAACTGTGTCGAAAAAATGTTAACTTTGAATGGTCACATGAGTGTCAGAAATCCTTCGAATCCCTAAAAGAGTCATTAACATCTCCACCAGTATTACAGTATCCCAACTTCAATGAAAATAATACTTTTGTTTTACAAACGGATGCGTCCGGGTACGCAATCGGATCCGTGCTATGCAATGGTGATAACAGACCAATTGCTTATGCAAGTCGAACTCTTAACAAAGCAGAAATACGGTATCCCACAATAGAAAAAGAGTTACTCGCTATCGTATGGTCAGTTAAATATTTCCGACCATATCTTTACGGTAGAAAATTTGTAATCAAAACCGACCACAAACCATTAGTTTATTTATTTAATCAAACAAATCCATCTAGTCGTTTAACGAAATTCCGTTTAATAATAGAAGAATACGATTACTTAATAGAATATGTTCGAGGAACAGACAACGCAGCTGCAGACGCCTTGTCACGTATCCGAATAACAAGCGATGAATTGAAGGAAATTAATCAGCACGTAGTATCAGTACTAACCAGAGGTCAGAAAAACCGTATGTGTCAACAAAACATACAAGGTGGGAGCAGTGACAACCCTGCGGTTGCCAAGCAAACTACAAACGACTGGTCTGATCACCCAAGAGTTTTAGAGTTGCTTGAAAAACCAAAGGATTGCACTGAGTTAAGGTTTGTCAATGAAAACGAATGGAATAACCAATCAAATACATTACTTAATTATGACTCAACAAATTGCATACTAAGAGAAAACCCATCTTACAAACATACAAAGACACACATTACATTACATACATTACATACACACACATACATTACATTACAAATACATACACACCTAATCCTATTCCTATTTTACATTTATTCTTACATTGTACAAAGTAGTGAAAACATTGAGCTAACAAGAGATTTAGTTCAAAGCATAAATAAAACACCTAGTTGGTCCGGACCACGTTTATATATTATAAAAGGTGTAAAAGTTATAAGTGATAACGATACGAAACGTGTCATCTTAAATGACTACCACTTATTACCGAGTAGCGGCCACGCCGGTATACGACGAATGATAAATAATATAAAACGCCGTTATTCTTGGCCAAAATTACTTTGACTGGCCTGTTGGTCTAGTGGTTAGTGACCCTAACTGCTATGCCGGAGGTCGTGGGTTCGATTCCCACCCAGGACAAATGTTTGTGTGATTAGCACGATCATTTGTTCTGTGTCTGGGTGTAATTTATCTATAATATGTATGTATTTAGAAATATATAAGTATGTTTATCAGTTGTCTAGTACCCATAACACAAGCTCTGCTTAGCTTGGGACTAGATGGCGTTGTGTGATAGTTGTGGAATATTATTATTATTATTATTATTATAATTAGAAAATGACGTCACGGATTTTGTAAATCGCTGCGACAAATGCAAGCGACAGAAACATTTTAGGAACATAAAACAGCCAATGGTCCTGACTGATACAGGCCATTCGGCATTTGATAGAGTATTTTTAGATTTAGTTGGGCCCTTAAGTAAGGATAGTGATAATTATATGTATGTACTCACACTCCAGTGTGATCTAAGTAAGTATGTGGAAGCTTATCCGCTTAGAAATAAGGATACAGTTTCAGTGGCGACGGCTTTCATTAATAATTTTGTATTGCGATATGGCATTCCCAGAAATATTATATCAGATCGCGGAACCGAGTTCGTTTCGAAAGTAATGAATGAGGTATGTAAAACATTAAAAATAACTCAACAAACCTCTACAGCTTATCATCATCAAACAATAGGAGGTCTAGAAAATACACATAAAAATTTATTATCATTTCTACGCATACAAACAGATAACCAACCCCAAAATTGGAGTTTATGGCTACCATATTGGTGCTTTGCTTTTAACACGACTGTACATACAGAAACTAAATACACTCCATATGAACTCGTATTTGGAAAACGTTGCAATTTACCAAGTAATTTAACTTCGGAAATTGAGCCGCTTTATAACTATGACGATTATCCACAACAACTCAGATATAGACTTCAAAAATCACAATATGACGCTAGACAAAATTTAGTTGTTAGTAAACAGGTCAGGAAAAATAGATATGATTTGTATACCAACCCTGTTACATACAGTACCGGTGACATGATACTACTTAAGAATGAACAAGCTGTAAACAAATTAGATCCATTATATATAGGACCATACCAAGTAATAGAAGATTGTAATCCAAATTTAAAGATACTGTATAAAGGTAAAGAAGTTATAGTTCATAAGAATAGGACCAGACCATATATTAAATGACTTCATGTAAGCTGTTCACGTGAAAGTAACTTCATTAGATAATACTTTAGTTGTACTAATGAATTTGTGTGACAAACCACTGTTATATCTTTATTATTTTTTTAATATCTCTTAATATCTAACCTACTGTATTGCATTTAAGTAAGAATAAAATTATAAGGTAGTGCTATTCATATTATAATCGAAAAACAAAAATAAGTGTAACCATTATTTTTATTTTATTTTGCCGGTGGGCGTGTAGTGTGTAAGACTAATGTATGTGTGCACATCTATATTCTAATATTAAGTATCAATACATATTGTATCGACATAACGTATTCTAAGCGCAGTAATATACGATACTCCAATGAAGGCACTTGTTTCAATCATCTTCCCGAACCGACAACCTTACAGGGAGCTGCGATGTTAGAGATAGACATATCAAAGTATGATAAAAGTCAGGGTTTAGCGGCACTAATTTTTGACTGTTTATTGATGGAAAAAATGGGAGTTCCCCAGTTTTACGTAGGTTTGTGGTTCAAATCACATGCTCACACGTCTTTGATAGATTCGGAGAATGGTATTAGGTATAGAGTAGATTATCAGCGAAAATCGGGAGATGCGTCAACTTTTTGCCAAAACACCAGATTTTTGATGGCCGTAACTGCAACAATGTTTAACATGGAGGATGTACATTTCGGGATGTTCGCCGGTGATGACAGTTGGTTGTTAACTAAATCGGAATTTAGGGATATGAATTCTTGGTGTGCCACATTAATTAACTTAGAGTCTAAATTTTTTAAATATAATAGGTCCATATATTTTTGTTCAAAGTATTTCGTACACGACGGTAATCAATGGTTCATAGTTCCTGATCCGATAAAATTATTGGTGAAACTAGGGCGTAGTGATCTAGCGAATTACGAACACGCTGAGGAGTACAGACGTTCTCTTGTCGATCTGACTTCTATATATGAATATGTAAATATTCAATATATGATGTCTATAGCTGTCTCTGAACGGTATAATGTTAGTTTTGATGTTGGTTTTCTTTTAGAAACACTTAGAGCAATTATTTTAAATAGAAATAGTTTTTCAGATTTGTATTATACATCACCAGGTGATGTATTGTGTGTAGACCCTACTATGTCAAAATTATAGATACTCATGGATTACATGGGAAATAGTACCTAGGGTTCATAATAGTATGGAAAATCATCTAATTCATTTAAATTGTTTAGCTAGCGATATTTATTGCAAATTCGATCGCGACGTAGTATCTCAGTTAATATTCATGTGTGTAGAGAAAAGTGTTGTTTCTTCTGTTGATGCTTTGACAGTGTTCAAGATCTTACATAATAGTAATAACGTATCCGTCGAGAATCGTTCCGATCACTACGAAAGATACGTTGAATCTTTGAGTGTTGCTTTCGGTCAAAATTGATAGTTCGGAGCCTCGTAAAGACTCCCAAAAACCAGGTACTTCTAGAGACAGATCTCCGTTAGTTCGAAGATCGCGCAGACTTGACGAAGGAAAGTCTAAACGGGAAAGAGGAACCAGTCGAAAAAGAGGTGCATCACGTGCTCCTGAAACTAAATCTGATAGCGATTCTGACGGGAAGACAGCTGCAAAAAGAGGTGTCAGAGTATCTTCAACACCAGTCGGTGTTGGGTCACCTAGTACATCAACGTGTTTTGCTCCTGTTGTAAGTGATTCTCCGGTGTCGAGTTTAACAAAGACGACTTCGTCGAGTTCTGGAGAAGATCGTTTGAACGAGTTACTTAAACAGGTATCTTTAGAATCGAATAGAGCTGATAAATTTAAAACCGCTAACACTGTGCTTACTGAATCTTACCAGCGTCAAGCACAACAAATTATTAATCTTAGAACCACTAATAATCAATTAATTAATTCAAATTCAGAATTATTGAAAACTGTTGATACTAAGCTGTGCTGTAAATACTAAGATGTCTACTGACGCTCAAGAGATTGCAGCTCGATTGGATAGGTTTATGTCTGGTGATTTCATAAATGCAATTGCGAATAGTGTTAATGCTGCTATACGACCTACGATTGAAGCACTAAGTACCACCATTGGAAATTTCAATGCCGGTGCTCGAATGCACAGTACTAGTGTACCTAGTGATGCACAAGTATCTAACGGTTCGTGTTATGTCAAAAGGTCGGACGAGCTGAAGAGTCCCGTTGGGTAACCAAGTCGTGTCTCGATCATCCTTCTATTTTCCCACCAAACTAATCCTAAAATGAAAAAGTTTAAAAAGAAATTGGTTTCTAAGCGGCTGCACTTCCTCCCACTTAAAGTGCACCTCACCAACATCAGGGGGTTGCACTCAAATCTCGATCCGGTCCACCACCACCTCGAGACCGAGAAGCCGCACCTATTCTTTTTAACGGAGACGCAGATAGCGACCCCGTCAGACGTGGCGTACCTCAACTACCCAGGTTACTCGCTTGAACATAAGTTCGTAAAGCGGGCTGGGGTCTGTGTGTACGTCCGCGATGACGTTTGCTGTCTGCGTCTCCGTTGCTTTGAGGATTCAGGGTTATCTACAATTTGGATACTGGTGGACACCGGGGTCGAGAAATCTCTCTACGTCGGTGTCTACCGGTCGCACAGCGGTGACCAGGAGACGACCAGGCTTTTCGAACACCTGATGGAAAAGGCGGATTGTGCCCAGCAACGGTACCCAACGGGGGAGCTTCTTTTTCTGGGGGACTTTAATGCCCACCATGATGAGTGGTTGTTCCCGTTCCAGAAAACTGACCATGCTGGGAGAGAGGCGCGCAGATTTGCATTTTCGCTAGATCTCACTCAGCTGGTGAATGAAGCTACGCGGGTGCCGGATGTTGATGGACACACACCTAATTGCTTGGACTTGCTGCTGACTACTGACCCAGACAAGCACTCAGTATCGGTATCAGCCCCACTGGGAACATCTGACCACTGTCTGGTGAAGTCCATATCTGTCAGCTCCCCTCCAGATGATAGCCCTAAAAGCGAGGGCGAGTTTGGCGATACGAGTCAGCAGACTGGGATGAGATGCGGCACTTCTTTTCCTTCCCTTGGCAGTCAGTTTGCTTTTCTGCGCGCGTGATACGGCAGGGAATGGAATACTATATTCCATTCTCCGACATACCGCTCGGTCACAAGGCCCGTCCATGGTTTAATGCGGACTGTGTTCGTGCTGAGGCCCATAAACAGTCTGCATACCAAGCCTGGGTGCAAGCTCGTGACCGTAAAGTTCGAGCGCGTCGGGTTCGCGCGAAGAAAAGAGCTTTCAATTCTGCCGCAAAGTCCTGTAAGCGGGTGATCCGAAAGGCGCGTTTCGACCACGTCAGTCGTATAGGGGCCAAACTGGCGTCCTACCCTTCTGGCAGTAAACAGTTTTGGTCCCTATCAAAATCGGTCGAATCTAATTTCTGCCGGTCCTCACTACCCCCCATGCAAAAACCGGATGGGTCGCTGGCTCACTCCGCTACCGAGAAGGCAAATTTATTTGCATCTCTGTTTGCGAGCAATTCGCGTCTAGATACTGGGTCTAAACAGCCACCAACGATTCCTCGCTGTGATTCTTCGATGCCGATTGCCGGAGATCACAATACACTTACTACTTTCACACTACTTTCCGGAGTGCGTCTGTACAAGTTACTGACAGTCTCGAGCTTCTTGGCACGAAGTTGAGCGCGAATCTGAACTTCGGCGCCTACATCGAGTCGAAAGCTCAAACTGCGGCGAAAAAGCTGGGCATCCTAAACAAGGTTAAGCGGTACTTCAAGCCTGGACAGCTTTCAGTATTATATAAAGCTCAAGTCCGGTCTGGCATGGAGTATTGCTGTCACCTTTGGGATGGCTCAGCCAAATACCAGCTTGCCACACTTGACTCTGTAGAGCGCAGAGCCAGGAGGCTAATTGGTGACGATAAGCTTGATATCAAGCTACATAGCCTGGCCCACCGTCGCAAAGTCGCATGTCTATCGGTCTTCTACAGACTGTACTTCGGAGAGTGTGCGCAAGAGCTCCACGAGCTGATCCCACCATCTCCCTTCTTCCATCGGGAGACTAGACGTACTGCAGGGTATCACCGATACCTAGTCGACATTCCACACATTCGAACGAAGCGCTTTGCTGGGTCCTTTATTATGCGCACAGCCAAGGAGTGGAATTCCCTGCCTGCGTCGGTTTTTCCGAGTTCATATAACCCTAATCTGTTTAAGTCGCGAGTAAACAGGCTTCTACTGGGTAAGCTCGTTCCATCGTCGACATCATCTCTGCCCTTAGGGCAAGATTGAAATCAAGAGCAAGCCCATTTATAATTAAAAAAAAAAAAAAATGCAATACAGTTCATAATCCATTTTTCACATTTATTGAACAAACACAGTTAATAAAATAAGAGGAAATGATAATTATTTTGCGTAGCGCACGGATCGCTTTTTGCCACAACAATGATCTAAACGCAACGCGAACGCATAGCACTCCTCCCGCCGCCCCGCCCGCCCGCGTCTGCTTCGACATCCATACTAATATTATTTATTATTAATATTTCATTATTAATATTATAAATGCGAAAGTAACTCTGTCTGTCTGTTACTCTTTCACGCCTAAACGGCTGAACGGATTTTGATGAAGTTTGGTACAGACATAGTTTGGAACTTTCTGCCGGAAGTCACTATTCCACGCGAACGAAGTCGCGGGCAAAAGCTAGTCATTTTATATACAAACATCGTACGCTAGCTCTGTATAAACTTCCGGCTATATAAACTCTTTTGCAAAAAAAACGGGCACTTCATATTTTTTTCTCTACTTCAATGAAGAAGGACAAGTAAGAGGTTTTATTAATTTGACGATGTATTGGCATGTTATTTGAAGAATCCTGGCATGATTCTGTACGTTCCAAATTTAAATTTTGAAATTAACAAAAGGAAAATAATGATTATTGTAGATTATTGTAAAATTGCTTTACTAATGGCGCGAATTGCTGAAACGATTTTATTACTGATTACTAAAATTTTAAAACTTTTTGGATATTTTCTGCAAATTAAACAATTTTATCTTTCTTTTTACATTAAATACTAGTATACTACTAGTACTAGTATAATACTAGTATTGTAAAGTAATAGGTATTGCTAATGGTTTTGACATGATTAGTGGTAATTTTGACATTGTTTGATTTTGACATTATTTGATTTTGACATTTTCTGATTTTGACATTATGTATTTAAATTTGACATTGTTTGATTTTGACATTATTTAATTTTGACATTTTCTGATTTTGACATTATTATTGCTGTTTGTTTTGACATTATTAGTAATCATTATCAAAATTTTCCAAATGTGTGTGCCTACTAACTTTAGTGTTTAAGTGTGTACGTATTACCTACTAACAAATTGGATTGTATGATCTGTTTAATAAATGATTATTATTATTATTATTATTATTAAATACCACTTTTTGACATGAGTGATAAAGCGATAAGGGCCGGTAAAATTATAGCCCTACTTGAAGAAGGTTGTTCGCAAACTTACGTGTCTCAGCGGCTAAATGTGAGTCGTTCAACTGTCCAGAGGACTTGGCAACGGTATCAAGAGACCGGTTCGGTCAAAAGAAGACCCGGTTCGGGAAGAAAACGACGCACAGAACCAAGAGATGACCGCTTTTTGGTGAGTCAGGCCTTGCGGAATCGTAAGGCGTCAAGTGTGGACCTGAAGAAGAGCCTTGAAGAAGTAAGAGGAGTAGAAGTTAGCTTGTGGACCGTCAGGAGGAGGCTTTTGGCTGCCAATATCAGGAGTTACCGCCCGGCTCGGGGACCTAAATTACTCCGTGAGCACCGTGTTGCTCGACTTCAGTTTGCTCGAAACTGTGCTTCATGGACTCTGGAGGACTGGAATAAAGTATTGTTTTCTGATGAAGCTAGAATCTCTTTGTGTGGAGAGGACCGACGCCGGCGAGTGCTACGAAGACCACGGGAACGCTATGCGGAAGTGTGTTTCGAAGAAATCACTCCTTATGGCGGAGGCTCCGTTATGTTTTGGGCAGCAATTAATTCGACGGGGCGTACGGAGTTAGTTCTCATAGAAAATGGAACATTAAATGCACACCGGTACATAATGGAAGTCCTAATTCCATATGCACAACCCGCATTGACTGCACTTGGGGAAGATTCCATTTTTATGGACGACAATGCTCGCCCGCACCGTTCTGGCGACGTGGAAGCGTACATGCAAGAAGTTGGGATCCGTCGTTTAGATTGGCCAGCTCGAAGTCCTGACCTCAATCCAATTGAGCATGTCTGGGATGTTCTAAAGAGACGGGTAAGATCAGTGCAACATGCTCCACAAAACATCAGGGAGCTAAAAAGAGTCATTGCAGAAGAGTGGGAACGTATTCCTCAAAACGTCATTAAAAACATCGTGGAAAGCATGCACAGAAGGATTCAAGCTGTGATTTTGGCAAGAGGAGGTCACACTCGTTATTAGGTTATTAAATCCATGACCGTTATTTGAAGCTTACTGTTTGAGATAGGCCCTATCTGTTTTCCGGTTATTTATGTCTTTCTCCTTCACTCCTATATATCTGTCTCGCTCGCACACTCCCCACCAGGCAGGCCCAAGCGCAGTCGAGAGGCTCGCAGGCATTCATGAACCATTGGCGTCTTGTTTTCCGACGAGTACGGTTGTCTTCACCTTCACTAAAGCTAGAAGTTTACCGTAAATAGAAGTATTACCTGCGCGTGAGTTAATTTCATATTTAAACGGTGTGACCGTTCGTATTTCAAGTCGATTTGATATTATCGTTCATAATTCAAATTGATTACGCAGGTATGTAACGTATTTTTAGCGTTATTTTTCTTGGTTTCTTTTTGTTTCTAGAAACATTTGCTTATTGTTCTTTCTCCTAATCTCAGTATAAAGTGTCATAATTATACTGTGTCCTAGTTGTGAATTTTTCTGTTTTACAGATACCTACCTTTTAAAAAGTGTTTTACTTTTAGGATGGATAATTTAGATAAAAATAGTACATGTGTGAACGCGAGTGATGAGGAACCGCGACATGATTTATCGCGGGATCGTGTGCCAAAACCGACTCAATCCAGTTCTCGGAAACGTGCACGCTCAGCTAGGAGTTCATCATCTAGTAGCAGCTCTTCTTCGTCAAGTGATTCCACGGATTCTGCGAGCTCTTCCGACCGAAAGAAGAAACGTGGCCGTCACCACAAAAGAAGGGGGGGCAAACATAGTCGCAAATCACGGAAAGACAAGCGGCAGATGCACAAGTTATTCCGAGAGGTGAGTGCATTACGTAATCAAATTACTTTATCATCATCAGTGCCATGTGACGGTGCGGAGCCCGCGTCAGTTACAGACAACGACTTGTTGATTGATGACAGTGTTAGTGGCATCTTGTACAATGATGGTAGTGACGCGTGCGCGAGTGAGCCTACTCAGGTTCAACTGCCTTTCAATTTCGATATTGAAACAAAACTGAAAGAGCCTACGGTTCCTAAAGCACCCGATAATTTATTGAAAGCCCTTCAGGATATACAATATTTTAATAAAAGTGAATGGAGTGAGGTCAGGTACTCTGAAGTACAGAAATCATATTGCCATACGCCTGGTTTTATTGACCTAGAAGCTAATGAGGAGATTCGTGCGTATGATCAGTTGCGCCATTTGGCTTATGCTGACAAGGCTTACGCCGCTCTTACATTTTGTGCGCTGGAACAAAGGCAGGCGTTATCATCTACTTTGACAGAACTACTATCCTGGGCTCATGCAGAACAGGGTTTAAATTTTAATAGCTTGCAGGATAAGATCACGGAGGTTTTTTCTAAAGGTGATTTCCACAAAGCGTCTTCAGATTTGTTGCAGCTTATCTGTGGACACAGGGCTGAAGTTATACAAATGCGCCGAGATGGAATAACTAATCACGTTCGTGATCCTTTAATTAAGGCAACGCTACGCAAGATCCCACCATCCAACCGCCATTTATTCGAAAGCGAATCGTTTACCGCTGCCCTTGAAAAAATGGGTGGGGTTAAGAAGACATTCATGCCCTTGCCCATGCCTACAAGTGGCTCTGCTTCGCAAGCAGGACCAAGCAAGGCTGCACGCCACCCCCCGCAGGGGTCGGCTCACTATCATGGACCCTCGCAGGGTACCAGCCATGGATGCTGCGGCTCTGTGCCTCATCCACATTATCAATACCGCCAGTCTTCGCAAGACTGCTATCATGAACGTCCTCAGCGACAGAGCAACCAGGGTGACCGTCGCACGGCGCCTACAAGCAACAACAGAGGTTCATTTCGCTCGCGAGGTGGCCGCCAAAACTACAAGCCTCAGAGTCACGGCAAAGGAAACCGTAAACGCCCCGGAGTCTCCTCGGACTACAACTCTGGGAACAAAAACCGTAAGTACTGACTCGACAGAATTCAGGGCAGGTCAACTAGCACTATTTTACAATCGATGGGAGGAAATGGGTGCTCCAAACTTTCTGTTGCGCATAATAACAGGGTATCGCATACCCTTTCTTCTAAAACCACCCCTAATGTTGCCACATTTAAGGAAAGGGTCCTACATCACACAGGAGTCCGAATCGATGTCGGCACTCATCAGTCAGATGAAAGATCAAGGTGTATTAGAAGCAGTGCGACGTTCCCCGAGCTTCCTGTCAAAAATGTTTCTTGTGCCCAAGAGCGATGGCTCCGACCGCCCAATATTCAACCTAAGAGCTTTAAACGACTATGTAATCACGGAACCCTTCAGCCTGATAAATGTATTTCGTGTACCGGATTTCCTCCAGCCAGGCGACTGGCTTTGCAAAGTAGACCTTTCGCAAGCTTACTTTCATTTACCAATATCTCCGGCACACAGAAGATTTTTGCGCCTCATTTACCAAGGGGAGCTATTAGAAATGACCTGCTTACCTTTCGGCCTCAGTACAGCACCGAAGGTGTTCGCTTCTCTGAGCAACTGGGTCGCTCAAACATTGCGAGAACAGAATCTGCGCATAATTGTATATCTAGACGACTTCTTGGTAGTTCACCAGGACAAGGACACTCTGCAAACTCACGTTCGTACTCTCCTGAACCGTCTAGAATATCTAGGGTGGCAAGTAAATCTAAAGAAATCCGTTGTAACCCCACAAAAGAGTCTTGTGTATCTGGGAGTTCAGTGGGATCCTTGGGCCAACAAAAAATCTCTGCCGCAAGACAAGGTCAGAAATCTTATCCACAAGGTCTCTGCAAGGCTGAACTCGGGCAGGGCTTGCCTGCAAGAATTGCAAAGCCTAGTGGGCTTTCTAAACTTTGCAAGTTTTGTGGTGCCACAGGGCAGACTACATCACCGGTCTCTGCTCAGTTTCCTAAATGCATCTTTAAATATGCCAGTCAAGAAGGAGATCCACTTACCAGACGAAGTCCTAGAAGACCTTCAGTGGTGGCTTCACAACTGCCACCAAACATCTGCAATCCATCTACCACCACCAACTCACTTTGTGACCACAGACGCCTCCGATCTGGCTTGGGGAGCTCAGGTGGACGGTTACGCAGTGTCAGGTAATAATAATAATTTATTTTCAGTAAAAACACATTTTAGTTTCACAATAACAATTTTCCAAATAAAAATGAACATTACAGATAACAGAGATTCGTTGGTGCCTGTACTAATGAATATCATTGTATCACAGACACCAGCGCCTTCCAAGATGGGTTACATAAAAAATCGAACGTGTTACAAGTTGAACTCGAGAAGAGTATTTCTAATAAACTAAAAAGTAAATAGTAAATGAAAATCTAAAAAATAATAAAAAAAAAACAAATTGATACTATAAACTAACTATAGAACGTTACTTAAAAACTAAAGTTAGGATTAAAATTAAATTAGGATTTAAATTAAATTAAAGGTGTGTGGACTGCTCAAGAACAACATTTACATTGCAACCTAAAAGAGATGCTGGCAATCCTAAAAGTGTTGGAAACCCACGGGCCTCTACTGTGCAAGTCCACTGCTCTGTTCCAGTGCGACAATCGAACAGTTGTGGCCCACTTACGGAACGAGGGCGGCACGAGATCGCCACCTCTGATGGAAGTAACGTACAGTGTTCCGCTTACTAGATTGTCATCAGATAAATCTGACAGTCAATTATATACCCGGCATTTACAACGGACATGCGGATCACCTCTCCAGACACAAGCTAGTACCAGAATGGCATCTTCTGCCCGCTTGCACGGAGAAGGTATTTCACAAGTTTGGCACTCCGGTAGTAGATCTATTTGCGTCCAGTCGAGCAAACGTGGTAGCCAACTACGTGTCTCTGGATTTAACAGATACCCAAGCGTTATTCCACAATGCTTTTTCCCGGCAGTGGAACTACCACCTTGCATGGGTGTTCCCACCACCATACCTGATACCCAAGGTGCTGACCCACCTCAACTCGGCGACCGGGCTGTACCTTTTAATTGTCCCCCGGTGGAGTCGGGTATTCTGGCGGGCCGATCTCAAAGCTCGAGCAGTAGCAGCTCCGTGGTCGATCACCAATCTCAAGGAGAATCTAATAGACACCACGACCGGTCTGCCACCCCCCAAGGTTCAAGAGATGGCGCTCGAAGTCTGGAAGTGTGGGGGTGGTCGAAGAGTTTGACGGGTTGGAATGAAGATCAAATACAACTACTTAAATCCTCGTGGCGTACTTCGACTCTTAAAACCTATAAGGTCGCGTGGAATCGATGGGTATCTTGGTCAAAAAAAAAAAAATATAATTTGGATCCTTTTCACCCAACAGGGCCCATTGTTGCCAGATATCTAGCGGACCTACATCTAGTCGACAAGTTTTCTTATAACACTATTTTGCTTCACAAATCGGTGGTGGCTACTCTATGTAATGCCGAAGATGCTGGACGAATAAATTCGCATACATTAGTAAAACACGTCCTAAAGTCTATTGCTTTAAAGAAGCCTGTCGCCCAGAAGCCTCCTGTATGGAATACAGATGTCCTGACCTCCTTTTTAAGTTCAAACACTGTAGATGGAAATAACCCTTTTGCCACTTCTCGACATACAGCAACACTCCTCCTCCTGTGCTCAGGCAGACGAGTTCACGATCTGACATTGCTACTAGTGGACTCAGAGCATTGCATCGATGATGGCAGTAACATTATTTTAAAGCCAGTATTTGGCTCTAAAACCGACAGTGACACTCATAGGCAATCGGGATGGAAGTTACTGCCTAATACGAGTAATAAAAATCTGGATCCTGTGTTTTGGGTCAGAAAATTAATTGATCTTCTTAAAGATAGAAGAGATTCCGGTAATTGTCCAAACTTATTTATAAATATCAGAGGACAAGCAAAGGCGGCCTCTCGCACTGTGATTGCGGGATGGGTTAAAACTGTACTAACAGAGGCTGGTATATCCGATACACCTGGAAGTCTACGATCAGCAGTATCTTCAAAAAATTGGTCTGATAACTTACCTCTGGATGAAATTTTGTCCAGAGGAAATTGGAAGTCCAAAGAAACTTTTACACGTTTCTACAGACGAGAGATACTGCCAGCCTCTGCTAGCAACAGCATTACTAGAATGTTCAACCCTGCTGATTAAAATTTTTATTTTTATTTTCTGTATTAATCTTTTGGAACACAGATTATACTAATAGAGTGATTGTTGTGATTACAGAATTGTCAATGATTGATTTTTGTTGTATTTATTTCTTGCACACTCCAAAACTGTTTAATATAATAATATATTATCTTCCAAAATAATGGATATCTATCGCTTAATCCATAGGTATAGATTATTTTCCTGAAATCAATCAAACTTATTTCACATTGGCGTCCCCACCACCAGGCGATAACAAACACGTCTCAAACAGTAAGCTTCAAATAACGGTCATGGATTTAATAGAAGCGTTTTTCCTGAAATAAAACGCATATTAAATACTTACCTTATTTGAAGCTTACAATTAATTTCTGCCTGGTATTTTCGACTCAATGGTTCATGAATGCCTGCGAGCCTCTCGACTGCGCTTGGGCCTGCCTGGTGGGGAGTGTGCGAGCGAGACAGATATATAGGAGTGAAGGAGAAAGACATAAATAACCGGAAAACAGATAGGGCCTATCTCAAACAGTAAGCTTCAAATAAGGTAAGTATTTAATATGCGTTTTATTTCAGGAAAAACGCTTCTATTACATTTGTAACTTTATTTAATTAAACAAAGTAAAAAAATCTTCTTGTCTTTATTGCCGACCACTTCTTATTGTTTGGCCGTGTACATCGGTTTTAAAGAAATCATAGATTTTTTTTTAAATTGCCACAGTTCACTTCACGCGTATTAATTTACACGATTATAAGTATACAGACTACGTCAAACAATTAAATTTCATTGAATTAACTCAAATCGACCTTAGAACGTAAATTTCCTAAGGTGCCCGTTTTTTTTGCAAAGGAGTGTATTTCTTATTTTTATGGGGTGCGAATGTAGTATACTTAGAATACATTACATATTAAAAAATCCATGACTACACTAATTTGCCCCGAAGTACAATTTACAAATATTGTAAAATCCTGGTTTCCTAGGGGTGCAAAAGGGTGCTAAAATAACTGGGTGTTCATGATGCTTTAAAAAGCATATTACGAGTTTGCACCAACAGGCTGAATTTCCCTTGAGCCGCAAATTAAAAATAATAATTAATTAGTTATTCATACACCTCACACTGTTTTGGTGAAAAGTAATTATAAACCAAAGGGATATCTACATATATCTAAACTTACCACAATTAGTTATTAATAAAATTTCAAAAAAATGGGACTTGTGTTAACACCTAATATTAAATGAAGTTCCGTACATAACAAGAATGGTGCAAACTTTGAGGAAACTTATATTCATGTCTTCTAATGATTCCACAAAAAATTACAACTACACGAATTCCGTCCAACCTTTTTGCTAATTCGACTACACTAAGGAGGAAAACAAATGTTTGACAGGTAAGAAACAAAGGAACATAATTAAATGGAAAACGATTAATTTTCATAATTATGTATTCGTCAAGTTTTCATTGTTTTAAAAATGTATTCCGCTATTCAGGGCGGAGACAAATCCAACGAAACAAAAACCATGAAAATTGATCCAGCCGATCTCGAGTTATAAGTGTTGTAACAAACCCGTCTTTGTTTCATATATATAGATATAATTCTTCTGTACGTGTGTTTGTTACTGAACTCCTCCTAAACGGCTGGACCGTGTGTGTGTTCAAGTGGATTCGAGAATGGTTTAGATTTACAATTGGACCCGGTAGGTGGCGCTGCTGTCCGGGCAGGACGTTGTCTGCCAGGCTAGTTGTTTCATGAATTTGATTAAAATAATTATGATAAATAAATATTTCACTCTCAATATTACTGAAACAAATGGCTAGGTAAATAAAATATATAAATCACTGGTATGATATTATTTTTAAAGAGAAAGGAGTAGGTAAATAAAGGACGACTGTAATTTTAGTTCGACAATAATACATTTTGGATTGGACCTGGGGGTCTAAAACGGCCACTTTGGCAGAATCGTCTAAGGAAAATATTAAGAATAATGTTCGAATTCGTAAAATGGTCACAATATGGCAATTCCTAATATTACTCGCTGAGGATTCAATTCACGCAATTCCTCTAACTGACAATTTTGTATGGAAATTCGTAAAATGGCCACATTTGATGAAAGGCGCCAATGCTGCGCTAATGTCAAATAGCAGATTCTTATTATGTTACTAAATACCAACATCTTACGAGTCTTAATATAGATTTAGTGAATAAATAAATAAATTATGGCCGATTTAGCGCTTTAGACAATTTTTTTGGAGCACGCGCGTGTTTTGTATTCCATAATAACTCGCGGACGAAACAAAACTCTTCGGAATCTGAAAATACCGAAATGCTGGACAAGAGTTTGTTGGGTGTATATAGATCAACTAAAAGTGTTGGTCGGGGTCTCATCCAGGAGCTGGAGCCGTACCTACTTAAGTGCCCGTCAGGATAACATAAATACTACCTCCAAGGCAAGTAAAAGGATTGTGATAATTAATAATTAAAGTTATGTATATTAATTAAGCAGATACACACTTTTATTTAGTACTAGAGACCCGCCCCGGCTTCGCACGGGTGCAAAAAACCTTCCTCTTGAATCACTCTATCTATTAAAAAAACCCGCATCAAAATCCGTTGCGTAGTTTTAAAGATCAAAGCATACATAGGGACAGACAGCGGGAAGCGACTTTGTTTTATACTACCTACCAGTGACCCGCCCCGGCTTCGCACGGGTGGCACGCAAAAAAGGTATTAAAACCTTCCTCTTGAATCACTATCTATTAAAAAAAACCGCATCAAAATCCGTTGCGTAGTTTTAAAGATTTAAGCATACAAAGGGACATAGGGACAAAGAAAGCGACTTTGTTTTAAACTATGTAGTGATGATGATGATAGTGATTGTAGAGGTTTACCCGGTACCCCCTTCAATAAATATACCCACTGATATTGATATACATAAGTAATAAGTTAATAACTTACTACAATCTTCTATTTACATTTTAGGTGCTGATCACCCTCAGCTTTAATGCATCTGGGTCTTATTATAGGTTTATAGGAACTACACTATAAGATGCAGCAGGTTAGTGTATCTACCTGTGAGCTGTGACCCGTACTACTACTGGCAGATACTAAGAGCTAACCTCTGCTTTACCCTTCAGGATTAAAAAGGTAGAATGTTGTTATTTTTCTTTACTTTTCAACATAATCATCATCATCCACAGCCCGACTCCACCCACTGCTGGGCATAGGTCTCTTTGATTGTGCCAAGCTCAACTTTACTTTAACTTTATTAATCTTCTTCTTCTTATCGTGAAAAGAAGAAGAGACTTTATAAATACCTACTTATTAGGTACTAAAATAAAACAATAGTGATAGATAACATATTTTTACCAAATTGTATATTTATTTACTCATCTTATATACTTAACATAACAAAAAATGTTGCAATAATCAGATAATGAAACTTACAGAAACATAATAAAATAATTAATCGTCTCATGATTCTCATCATGAATAACTTAGAAATCTTTCAATAATCAAACACGGTAACAGAAACATATAATAAATAGTTTTTTTTTCTTTTCATTCAGGTTCATCATTCATCTACTGATTTGAATATAAAAAGTGTTGATGCTAGCCACAGAGGGGCAAACCATGACTTCTTCTTCATTATGGAAACACCATCCACTGAAGACTAGTTTGGATCAACTCCAGGCTGAAAAAAAAATTGAAAATTTTAGGTAAGTAAAATCATCAGACAATAATTAACAAAATTTTTAAATAAAATTACATAATTGTTTAATCTATAACAATAAAAAATAATGTTTCAGGTGTCTCCGCTCGTTTGTCCCCGAATAGCAACACTTCTGACCCTAATAGTGGATACTTCGCAACAATATTATACAGAAAAACATTGTCTTGTACACAGCAAAAGTATATTGGAACTGCGTCAAGAAGAGGCCACCTTGATGTGGATTTTGATCAGCGCAATCTTATTTAAAACACATTGATTTTGTTTTATGTTAGATTATAGTTCCCTTTGCTGTTATTTATAATTATATTACATGAATGTTGTTGATGATAAACTTGATAGTTTTATTGCTTAGACAAAAGATTCATAAGTACTTTACCTCTATGGGAACACCAATATGGGATAAATATCTTTCAACAGTATCAGTAATCCTGCCCGGGTTCTGTGCTATAAAGTTATTTGCTTGAGCATTAACCATCTCGACTGCAGCCTGTTGCATTTCCACCTGGGATAAAACTCTTCAGACTCATCTATGTGTGGGCCAAAGGGCGACCTAAAAACAATAATTATATATAGCTAAGTAATAGTTTTAAATAGTCATCATCGTGAGTCTGGGCTTAAGCTGGGACTGCAATCGACAGTAATTTCTACACGGCGCTCATCAATGACGAGGCTCGAGCGGGAGGGATTCTAATAAGGTAAAGAAGTTGTGATGAGAAAAATATTCATCATAGACCAATCTTTTGGCGTTTTAGTTTAGCCTTTTGTGACCACTGGCGAAAAGATTTGCTTGACCTCAGGCAGAATTATTAAAACACCGAGCTCTAGCGTAACTTCAACCTGGGTTTCGCTACAAGAAGTCTAGCAGAATCTCAAACTGTGTCTTACACACTCGAGCTGCAAGTCTTTCCATTCCTACAAAAAATCACACACTGTTTACGATTACTTTTACACAGCGATAGAATGTAATAATGATCCAAATAAACAAGTTTGCACTTACTTTGTATTGTAAATAATCCAACTCGCACAAAATAAAATTTTCCAACTATCGCATTTCGCGCCTGTCAGGTTGTCAAGTGTCAGTTCGTTGACATAACTTTTTTTAACTAGTTCACAACTACATAGTTGCCAGCTTATGAGGATATTAATTATTATTTCTAATTACCCTTTTCAGGGTTTATTTATAGACTTTTAGCAGTTATGAGTTTAATATAATGAAATAACGATTAAAATATAGAAGTATATAAATATAACACTAATTTCAATAATAAAATTTTGAAAGAAAAAATTACCGGGAACAATACGGTCTTTATTTTTTTCACGTGGCAACATTTCCAACAAACCGGATTCTGATAGGAATTGAATTGAATACGACTCACTTATTATGTGGTACCATTTTACGAAAATTAGCAACATCACCAAGGAAATGCTGGGAATGCGGAAATGGAATTGCGTTTGGTGATATTGCTTAAAGTGGCCGTTTTAGACCCCCTGGTGAAGGTTGCGGGGACCCGCTGGATGCGAGACGCACGGGACCGGTCAATGTGGCGACACTTAAGGGAGACCTATGTCCAGCAGTGGACGTCTTTCGGCTGAAATGATGATGATGATGACATTTTGGATTCAGGTTGAATAATTTGATTACACTAAAGCCATTTAGAACTGTCATTTTGGGTATTAATATTAGTACTTCAGAGAAACAAGATTTGGTGAGCATTTATCCATTTTGGTAGGCAAAAAGAATATTAATACAACACGTTCAATTATTCTGATGAGTTTCTAATTATTTTGGAACTGAAAACGTTGTTCTTTAGGCACCTCGGTATAGAATGAGTTTATTTTATTTGAAGTTAAAATATTTTATTTGGTACTTTACTGTACTTTATTCTAGGGTCTAAAAATCTTTTTTGGTGAGCATTTAAATTGTAGCCTTGTAATAATGCGATTTGAACATTTTTGGGGTTACTTTGATTTAAGGGGCGAATTTGATAGTGGGTACTACAATAATAACAAACAAGATAAACTATATAGGTAGTTTTTATTAATTTATAAGAAAATAAAGTAACATTTTTGCTTAACTTTAATAAGTCTTATCATTTACTTTCGAGATCCATCTTTCGAGATTATCACTTAAAACTATTACAAGTCTTATAATTGTATGAACCGACTATAATAAAAATCTAAAAAATCAACAAGAAAACTGTTATCAAAAAGTTAGATCTATTATAAAAAAAAAACTACAATTCTTTGATCATCACGTCATTTGGGAACGAATAATAGCAATCGTTAATATATTTTGGTTTGGGAAGGTAAGTAACAATATCACTTGTTTCAATGATTGAAACATCTTTGGGAACTTCCTTAATAATAGTTTTGGTTTTTTTTGAGATTTATAACCTTGAAAACAATTAGTTTAGTGCCAATGACACCTTCAAAACCAATTCTAAAAACTTTGCTGTTTTCTTAGTGATATAACTGCGCTGGCTTCCACTGTCTAAAAGCAGCCGAATGATCATAAGCTTTGATGTCTTACTGGGGTTTTTTATTTTTCCCACTGCGGTCTGTAAATATGTAAGTAAGTAATATTTATTTGTTTAAACATGGTGTACATGATACATTACATGCAGGATAATAATGGGATACATAAAGTTCTAACATGTTTAGCCAAATGTCGCGGCGTACAAATCGGTTGGAAGAGATGGTGCGTAAACCGTGATAACATTCAATCAAAAATGACACTATATAAATTATTATTATGTAGACACTTAAAAAAATAACCCTCCTTTTGGGCTTCGCCGCAGTCGGGTAAAAAGAACATAATTATTCATTAAATATTAGGTAGGTATCATTACAATTTGGCAGCATATTTTTAAATAAAATTAAATGAAAATTCATTCGTAGGGCTCGGGATTACATTTTATAATAAACTGCCATCTTCTTTTCTAGACTTGCCATTTAATGAGTTTAAAGCCAAAGTTAAATCTAATCTTTGTTTAAAAGCTTACTATTCTATTAACGACTACTTAGATGATAAGAATAGTTGGTCGCCGAGTTGAACACAAGACAATGTTTGTTATTTGTGTTCTTTCTCCAAACTTAGTTTACTGTTATGACGTTATGTATTTATTATTTTATTTTTACATTGTTTATTGTTATATACTTTTGTTTATTACTGATTGTGTCTGTAGTAAATCTTAAATGTAACTGACACCTTGCTATTGTATCGAGTCTGGTTCTTCTAACCAACCTAACAGACAGATGTGTGCTGGGGAGTTTGTTCCGCCACTTCTTCTTTCCAGCTAAACACTAGGAAGTGTCGATGGGTGGGCGTTTTGGGGGACTGTCTTATAAAAATGTAAATACAGTGAAACCTGGTTAAATGTGTCTCAGATATTCAAATCTGTCTCATGGGACCCCAGTATGAGTTCCAGTTAAAGAGGTTTCTCACTTATCCAAGTCCCAGTTAACCAAGTTTCACTGTAGTAAAGTAGGTAAAGTAAATTTTGACCTTCGAAAAGTGCTGATTATCAGCCTAGTTTGAATAAATGAATTTTGATTTTTTGATTTTGATTTTGATTTTGAATGTCAAAGTAGGTAGTCATTAAATAAAATTAGTCAATAAAAAAATTAATAGGTACAATACAAATTCAACAGATTACAATAACATGTCAAAAAATAAAACAAAAATAAAAACATTGGTGCCGATTCTCTTGTACACCGAACTAACCTAAACTAAAACTAAAATTTCTTATTTTTAGTTAGTTGGTTTTGGTAAGTTATTCTGAAAACAAGATTCTCTAAATTTAAATATAGTTTTGACACACGTAAAATCGAGTTTGACATTCGTTAAGTTGAGTAGAGCACCAAGATTGCAGTAGACCATAGACAAAAGCTGAATGAAATGAAAATGAAAGGGAACGAAATGATCTGAATTGCAAAAAAAAAACCTGACGTAAATAAATTGTTTATTAGTAATCATTAATGAAGTACAGGGAGCATAATGAAGGCGTAAAACTTTATTGTTGTTTATATTTATTTTTAGTTTTTACCATCTGTGACCATAGTAATCCTGCTAGGGTTGTAAATCGAAAATGAGTTAGAACTTTGGCGATACTTTTTCGGTTTTCATTAAGAAAATTATTATATTTTATTAAAATTGACGAAACGGACGTATTTAAAAATAATAAATGATACCAAACACGGCGTGTTTATCTCCATTTTTATTGTATAAGCCTTACTTTTTGACCGCTAGAGGGCGCCAAATCGCTTTTTGTGACACGTCACGTAGCCTATGTTCAGCGGAAAATTAAGACGGTTCTAACGATACCTCATAAGTCGAGTTCCGATAAGTAGATTAGAAGCTATGAGGGAACAGATGAAGATACACACATATGTACATACATACATACAAACATACATACATACATACATACATAGCCAGTCAAAATCATAACCCTCCTTTGGCTTTGCCGTAGTCGGGTAAAAACAGGTTGCATGATTTATCCTGCTATTTATTTTTAGTTTATTAAAGCTAGTTAAGTAATAAAGAGGTGATTTTGAGAAAAGAAAATCCGGTTTTTGGTTTAGTAAGTTGAAAATCTACGGTAAATTATCGTCGCCGTTGGAAAGCCCTATCAAGGACATATTACAAACTTTTTACTCTATGATCTTGACGATCTTGTTTGTTTGAATTTGCAAACAATTTGCAAAGTGCAAGCAAACAAAGTGTTTTTGTACTTTTTGTGGACTTCAGCTGTTCAGCATGCAGGCTTCGAGGAAACGAGCGAATAAACGACAGCAGGAGCTGATCGTCGAGCGGTTCCATAATAATCGGCAAATGGCCAGAGGTAAGAAAATTTCGCGGATAACCTAAGAGCATCAATTTACCTTTTAGTTCCTGCGGTGTTTACTATTATTTTATTTATGTCATCTTTAACTTCACTGGTCTACTATTTGAATTTTTATTATTTTTTTAGAAAATCAAGCTGATCCCGAAGTGGTGGAATGTTAGGCCAAAGTCAGTAGCGAGCTGAACCAACTGGGCTGCAGCAGGACTGTAGAGCAGTGGCAACATGTAAGTTGTTTCAGTCAGATAAAATGTTAAACTGGATTGGATAAGTGCATGCATAATTTACATGTGTTATAAACTAATTTAATTTCAACAGATGTGGAGTGTGTGGGTGGCAAAAGTTAAAACAAGGGCAAGAAAAGTGAGGGATTCCATCAGGGCCACTGGTGGAGGACCGGCAGAGACAGATCTCAATGTTATTGAGAAAAAAAATCTTGATATCATTGGTTCTGCTTCGGTAGATGGTTTTGCCACTTCGGAAATGGTAATTTATTTAATAATAATATATATATATATATATTACTTAGGCTGGTTTTCAAAAATTTAGTATTATCCTTTCAAGTAGTTTCTAGCACTGATATATGTAGTTCTTGTCATGTAAGTTTGTCGCTCTGAAGTTGAAGGCTACAAATGACTGCGCACTGCGCAGTAGCCAATACCCATTCTAAAACAGCAGCCATGCCATGCGCATCGGAAAGCCTGGTTTCAGAGCGGCAAGCATATGTGACGCAAGCTATAAATGCGAAAATTCTATTTAAGTTATGTCACTTTAGTCAATTTCAGAATGGAAAACGTTGTTTGACAGGATTAAACTAAATTTTAATGATTTTTAGTCTAGAGAAATTTGTGACAAGAGAATCGGCACCAATGTCAACATCTTAGAAACGAAGAAAATTGTCCTCTTTCATAAACTCTGCTATACTGTAATATGCTCTTTCAGTTAGTAAACTCTTCAATTTGCTTTTAAGAGCAGATATATTTAATGTTCTCCATGATTTGGGCAATTTATTAAAAATGGTCGAAGCCATGCAAAAGATGCTCTTATGCAAAAGAGTTGTTTTAGCACCACGGACACAGAGTTTAAAATTATCACGTCTATTCAAAAGCTGAAATAGATAAAAATTTGAAGGCAATGTCAGTATCTTACGTTCTATAAAATAAGATTTACAGCTGTCCGTTTTTTGCAGTCTAAACATCGATCTAATGCACCTTTTCTGTGCCCGAAACGCAATTTCATTGTCCGTGCTATTCCCCCAAAAGATTACTGCATATCTAAGAATTGATTCGGCTAATCCATAGTAAGCAGTAATTAGCGCATCTGTGTTGAGTACCACAGCAAGCTGTTTCAGAGCGTAGGCTGCACTACTCAATTTTTTACTTACTGCCTCTATTTGAGGTTTCCAATTCAGTTTAGAATCAATTATTATTCCTAGAAATTTTGTGGTGTCAGCTTCATTGATATTTACATTATTAAATTGAATGTTAAGATTTTTTATTGTTTGTGTGCGTTGTGCAAAGTGCATTACGTTGGTCTTTTTTAAATTAAGTATTAAATTATTATTATTCAATTATTATTATTCGTATGTGTTTATGTCATTACAAGATATTGTCATAGTGCAATCGTCAGCAAAGAGTGTCATCGGTTGTTCAGTTACCTTAGGCAAGTCATTTATATACAAAATAAACAATGGAGGCCCCAATACACTGCCTTGGGGTACTCCGTACATAACTGTTCGTTCTTCTGATCTTGAAGTTTCTTCGCGTTTACTTTTTTTATTTATTGTGCTGATTTCCGTTACTTATTTACGGTTATGAAGATACGATTTAATTAATTCTAAAACGTTGCCTATAAAACCATAGGCTTCAAGTTTATTTGCCAGAGAATTATAATGTACGCAGTCAAAGGCCTGTGTCATGTCGCAGATTATGGCACAGACTGGTGTTCTTTTATCTACATTCAGCATGACATTGTGTAAAAACTCATATATAGCCAAATTAATACTTTTATTTTTACGAAATCCCTTTTGCTCGTCACTTAAAATATTATATTTTTCTAGGTAGGTATTCAATACTCTATATATTTTTTTTTCAGGGGAGCAGTGGTGGCCCAGTGGTGGCAGCCCCGACTTACGAACAGTGAGTCGTGGGTTCGAACCTCGTCAGGCATATTACTTTGTGTAATTTATTTCATCACCACTGTTCTCAAAACGGTGAAGGAAAACATCGTGAGGAAATCGGCATATCTTAGAACCAAAAAATTCGAAGATATGTGACATCTACCAATCCGCACTGTGCCCGCGTGGTAGATTATAAACCATCCCTCTCCTAGAGAGGAGGCCTGAGTCCCTGCAGTGGGAATATTATAGGCTGATGATGATGATGATGATATTTTTCAAATACCTTAGACATAACTGGTATAAGCGCGATCGGTCTGTAATTGACCATTAATTCGTGATTATCTTTCTTATATAGCGGTTTCACTATTGACTTCTTTAATGCATCAGGAAATACACCAGCACTTATGCAGAGATTAATAATGAAACACAAATGAGTACATATTTCAAATGCAACTGCTTTCAATATTTTTGTGGCAATACCATCGTAGCCAACGCTGTTCGTATTTTTTAGCTTCATTATAATATTAAGTATGTCATAGGGCGTTGACGGTGCCATAAACATAGACTGTGTTCTGCCTAGAATTAATGACGTTGAGTTTGTTCCCGCGTTAATTGTTGGTTGTATTTTTTCTATAAAATGATTATTAAATGTATTGGCAATGTCTTTTGGGTGTGTGATGTCTTTACTTTCAAATTTGATGCAAGAAATAGAGTTTTTCGGGGCACTGTATTTACTCTTATTAATTATTTGCCACGTAGTCTTTGATTTGTTACTAGAGGTTTTAATATTGTAATCATTTTGTGCTTTCTGTGTTAGATTTATAATTTTTCTAAGTAGTTTTGAATATGTTTTAAATTTATCTCTATTAGCTTGACTTGGTTTTAACCTATATTTCCATAGAAGCTTCCGTTTGTTTTTACTACACAACTTTATCCCACGTGATACCCAAGTAGGTTTTTTAGTAGTCTTAATAGTTATGATTTTTCTGGGGAAACATAATTCGTACAACAATTGGAACGTTTCAATAAAACAGTTGTATGCTGCATTAGGATCGACCATCTCGTACACATCTGAGAAGGAAAGACTACTTAGACAAGTCTTGAATTTTTCTATATTTTCCTGACTGTAGTCTCGTGTACTTTTGCGATAGTACATAAGAATATCCTTTTTCTTAACGGGGCACTTTAACAGTTGTGCTGTGTGATCGGATAGCGCGAGCTCCAAAACTTCTGATTTACAACGACGCTTGTTAAAATTATGCGCAAAATTATCTATGCATGTTTGGCTCGCAGCCCGAGTGGGTTGTCTCAAAGCAAGTTGTAAGTTAAAATTTAAAAGAATACACTCGAATTCAGCTGACAATTTACTTCTCTTCAGAATGTTAATGTTGTAGTCACCAGCTAAAACTATATTCTTACATCGTTGTTTAGATAAATATTTTAAAAGAGTTTCCAGTT
This sequence comes from Diarsia dahlii, assembly GCA_949775195.1. Taxonomy (NCBI): domain Eukaryota; kingdom Metazoa; phylum Arthropoda; class Insecta; order Lepidoptera; family Noctuidae; genus Diarsia; species Diarsia dahlii. Next base: position 18,963,118 of record OX459197.1, on the reverse strand, counting down.
TATCAAAAAACTCATTGATGTTATTTGAGTTAGGTACTCTATAAATACACACAATTATAATGTCATAGTCCGTCATAGTCCGTCAATTTAACTGCACAACACTCGAATATACTTTGCGACGACATGTCTGCTACATTGGCCAATCCCTTCCATTGAATATCATGCTTAACAAGTATACATGCACCGCCTCGCTTACTTGTCTGTCTACTATAACAGGCAGCTAAACTATAGTTAGGTAGGTGTAGCTGATTCTCACAGTCAGTCACCATAAAATGCTCTGAAATGCATATTACATCTACATCAACATCTCGTTCTGAAAGTTCACATAAACAGACTGAGAGAGCGTCAGCTTTATTAACGAGACCAGCAATGTTCTGATGTAATATACATAAATACACTCGAGAGCAATGAATCCGGGTCACTTAAAGAATGTTAAAAATCTCGGAAACTAAAAATGATAGGTTAATGCAATAAATTGTATTTAATAGACAATGTAATACTCCTTAAATGAAAGTAAAAAAAATATGAGTCACCATACATTTTATTAACACAAAATTACATAAAGAAAAAAACTGCTGATCTCTCCTTAAAACAAAAATAGGAAACATGAAATTTTTGAACTTTATTACGATTTTCTTGAATTTTAATACTTCGTATTGCCTCCTCGTGCTGCATGCATTACTGCGTTTACGCGGTTTGGCATGCTGTACACCAAGTTCCTTATACGATTTTGGGGAATATTCTCCCATTCCTCTGTGAGAGCAATTTTGAGCTCACGAAGCGTGATTGGGGGAGGGTTTCGTTGTTTTACGCATCTGCCTAGCTCGTCCCAAGCATGCTCGATCGGGTTGATATCCGGGCTGCGCGCTGGCCACTCCATACGAGTAATGTTCATCTCTTGAAGGTAGTCATTCACAATCCTACCTGTATGAGGTCGGGCATTGTCTACACTAATATTATAAAGAGGAAAGATTTGTACCTATTTTTGTATGTTTGTAATGAATAGGCTCAAAAAGTACTGGGCCGATTTCAAAAATTCTTTCACCCTTGGAAAGCTACATTCACCCTGAGTAACATAGGCTACTTTTTATCCCTGTATTCCCACGGGAACGGGATCTACGCGGGTGAAACCGCGGGACGTCCGCTAGTCATGCATAAATATAGCATCCTCACCTAAATTGACCATAAATGGACCAACGTGATCATTGAGGATTTCTTCCACATATCTTTCGCTAGTTAAAGAGCCGTTTTCTATGATCACCAGCTCTGTGCGACTTTCAGAAGAAATTCCGGCCCACACAAGTACAGACCCACCACCGTAGGCTACTTTTTCTTCGATGCATGCTTGCTTGAATCTTTCCCCTGGTCTTCGATACACTCTGTGTCTTCCATCGTGCTTGTAGAGCATACATTTTGATTCGTCGGAGAACATAACTTTTGACCAATCTTCAATACTCCAATTTACGTGGCTCTGGGCATATCTTAGTCTTGAAATACGATGCCCACGCTCCAGTTTAGGGCCGTTTGCAGGTCTAAGGGGTTTTAAGTTAGATTCAGCAAGCCGACGTCTTACTGTCCATGCACTTGGGTTACTTCCTCCGAGGCGTCGAAACTGATTTGTGAGTTCAGTTCCTGTGAGAAAGCGATTTCGAAGCATGGTGTTCACCAAGTATCGGTCTTCTCGTGCTGTGGTACACCTGGTTCTGCCCGTTCCTGGTCTGCGTAGGTTAGAACCAGTTTCTTCGTAACGTCGGAGAACTCTTTGTACTGTTGACAGCGACACACCGACAGTCCTGGCTGTATCGCGCTGACTCCGGCCGGTTTCCAGCATTGTAAGTATTCTGGTGCATTCTTCAGGCGTAAGCGACATAATTTCAGCTTGAATAATGAATATAGAGCACTATCAACATGGTTTATGTACCCACATAAATGACAGATTACAAACAAAAGCAAAACCAAATGCTGTAATTACGTAGTTCCATCTTCGAAAGTGGCCCTTTTTCAAATTTGATTTTTTTATGATATAACTTTACAATAACTAAGAAGTTTTAATACCTTCGTTTAAGGAGTATTACATTGTCTATTAAATACAATTTATTGCATTAACCTATCATTTTTAGTTTCCGAGATTTTTAACATTCTTTAAGTGACCCGGATTCATTGCTCTCGAGTGTATTTAGTCAAGAAAAAAAGTGTCCCTATTTGTCAAATTATTATCAATGGTTATGTCTAATGTTTCACTTATACTATTATTATATTGTACGTCAATTATCAAACTATCTATGTCCTTAAATATGGTATACATTCCATGGTTACTTACTGAGCCAGTTCGTTTATTATAAAAGTTGTAGTCAAAAGATAAATTTAAATTACTGTCTAACAGATATAAATACAATAAGATAAATTACAAATAACCTTTGAGAACTCATTTTTATTGCAAATTTCCTCACCTTTGGTTGCAGGTTTTGGGCAGAACATCACTAGGTGGTCCTCATTGCAGCGGAAGCAAGATATCTTTTTGATGCACTTTTCGCTCTTGTGGTTCAAGCTTAGACAAATAAGACAGCGGCCTTGCAGTTTGACCTTCCGTTCTTCTATTGTTTTGACTCGTCTGCAATCTGCACTACTGTAATTTCTGAGATCACAAAAAAGACAGGCTCTTCCCTTTTTTCTTGGAGGCTCATGCTTGTTGTCGTGGGTGCCTTGTCGTTTTTTGGATTGACCACTTTCATGATGACCGTTCGCTTTCCTCCTATGTCTCCTGGGCTTACTTGACTGGACAGCTGCATGGAGAGTGCCAGTTGTGGCTGAGGATAGATCATTTTCAGTTGGCTCCTTAATTCCCACAGCTGAAGACGAGTTTTCTGGCCTAAATATTGCCGACCTTTCCATGGCCAAGATGATCCTGTCCAGGTTTTCCCTTATTGTAGCCATATTATCTTCAGTCCCGACCAGATGAAGCTCGTGAATGACCTGTTCTGGGAATTTGCTTAAAACTAATGTGATGACGATGTTGTCCAGCGTAGTTCTGCAGCCCCCGCTAGACTGTTGAGCCCTTGGAATATTGTTTAAGGCTAAGTAGTGTGAGTCAATCTGGATTGTTGTGGATCCGAAGCGTCTTTTAAGCGTGTCTAGAGCGATCCGGTAATTATCCTCTGTTGTAGGCAAGCCTGCCACTGCTTGCAAGGCAACCCCTTCTAGACAGCTTACTAAATATGATAGCTTATCGACATCTGGTATCTGTTTCTGATCCACATTACCGCGAAATTTGTCCCAGAACTCACAACATTGGTCTGGTTTCCGTCGAATTTCGGCAATTCAAGCTTGGGGAGCTTTGTAGTCTCCATCGGACAACGTTTCGATAGGGCGTCCATCATATCTTCGGCCGCCATTTGTTGCTCGAAGCATTCATTTGCTACAGACTGGTCCGGTTCCTGTGAGTATTTTAAGTAATATTTTGTCTCACCGTCGAGTTTGTCTAGCAGTTCCTTTAGGGAAGTAATGTGCTGTCTAATGGTCATCTCGTCGATTCCCGCTGCGCACTCGGTCTGAAAAGACTCCATTCTCTCCACAAGCCGGTTACGACGCATCTTTACTCTTTGTCGCAGGGCCTCTTCCATTTTATTTCTCGACACTTGAAGTAGACACTGATTTTCGACTACTTGTCGAATAACGAAGCTTTCTTTATACTTAAATTCACTAAAACTTTTATTTAGCACTGATATTATTTGGATTCGCAGTTTAACACCGGTAAGAAACTTTCCAACTGGTTAGCGTCACGGAGGTTGCTAATAGTGTTGTGAAAACGTCGATTAATCGTAAACACAATATAAAACAGTAAACTTTATGGCCACTAATTACGTTCCTGTAATATTTGCGCACTAGTAGATAAATAGAAGGATACAAATATGAAAACCGCAAAACGAACCCGAACTTTCTTCCACACATTAGATATTAGTAAACATGTCAATTGAAGCATGAAGGATGACAGCATTATTACCAACCAAACCACCCTAACGAAAATAAAGGTGCTACTACACTACCCGATCTTTACGAAAAATTAAAGTCGTGTAGGGTAAAATAAAACAATACACATGTTCTCTTTTTTATTATTGTTAATATAAGACGAAACAATAATAGAAAATATACTCATCCGGTCATCTGTGGGAGCTGTCAGGCGCGCCCGCTTCCGTGCCAGTGGCGCCGCGGGTGGTGCCGAGCGCAAATGGGCCGCTCTAGTCACCCGGACGTTTGAGAACATTTTTTTTACAAAAAATCTTCTCAAACGTCCGGGTATAAAAAAATACCTGTTTATGGCGAGAAATGCAGGGAATCGATACATATAGTATACTATATACCGACTCATAACGAAAACGCACACAAAAAATGTTTAAGTTGACACTAAGGGTAAAATTTGAGTAAAGTATTTTGTTTATAAAAGTTTTTACGAAACATTTTGTAACATATCTCAACGGAACTTATGTATTATCAAAATAGATTATATAAGCTATTTTTTGATACCAATACATCATTACTCGGAACGTACAGTATTAGCACAATAAATCAAAACAAATACCCCTTCCCGTGTTACGCCATAATAATAATAATACGCAACAGAAACTAAAGACGTGAAATAATAACTATTTTCGTCGTATTTGTTGAGTTTGAAGTCTACTTTAACATTAATAATGAGCTGTTTTTCCTATTAAAACAAGTATTTTACTGATTAAATACTATATCATACATAAACTTATCGAAATAACCGGCACGAACCACGCCAATACGGGTTAAATTTGAGTAAAGTATTTTGTTTATAAAAGTTTTTACGAAATATTTTGTAACATATCTCAACGGAACTTATGTATTATCAAAATAGATTATATAAGCTATATTTTGATACCAATACATCATTACTTGGAACGTACAGTATTAGCACAAACAATCAAAACAATTAATGCGTAAAGTGTTTAATCGTAGATCATAACAATTGCAAAATTGAAATGAGGGTTAAAGTTTGCATCTCCACCATTTCTGTCGCACCTTCCGTACCTTACGTGAGCTGTAGGCCTGGGTTTAGTACGGATGAATCTTGGACAGAACATCATACGAACGTTTCAGCATTCCGCCCAAACTGTATGCTCGGGTTTCTTACGGAACCGTTCTGTTACCGATTATATGATGAATGTAAACTCCGTTATACATATTAATAGGTACATGATAAACCTTGCCATGCAACCAGGAGACGAAGGCTGTATAATGATGTATGATTCTAACATAATCAACGTGCAAAATTGAGCTATGCTCTACCATGGTCTACTCACGTAGTACCTTGTTCTAACGGTCAACCAGTGCTCCTATGGCGTCCCTGGTGCTTGCGCAACCCATGGGCTAAGCCCGTCCACCTGACACCGTCGGACGTGGGGGCTGGGGTGCCCCCACGGTGGCCTCCTCCATCCCCATAGCCACGCCCCTGTCTCCTTCGACTAGTGACCGTTAGTTGTTCCTACCCAACATACGGCTCAGAAGATCAGCTCTTCCACTGATACTCCATGACTCCCCATCAACTCGAGAGAACGGTTTTCACACGTAACTCCCGGCTTGGCTTTTAGCTAGGGAGCCCGCATGCTGAGGATATGATCATCGACATGATCTCTAGGAGAAATGAATCTATCCTCATGGCTACATGTCAAGGTCTGATCATAACTATATCTATAAGTGATTCAAACACTTACATGATTCCAGGGCGATGGCTCCTTCTCTGGGGTGACTGGTCACACCCTTTTTTACACACCTCACTTCCGTCCCTTGTCCGTTACTTCTCGCGCCACTATAAAAGTGAATCATAGACAAGTTGAACATTTGTCAAAACACCGAGGCTGTTCAGTGTTGCTACCAATAATAAATATTGTGCGCTTACCGTATGGTTGATGTTCTCGCGTTGATATTTTCGCCTTCCGCTACAACCGCTGTTTATATTCTTTTGCAAGTGGGGGAGAGCGGCAGAAAGGCATATATTGTGGCTACGACATACGAATAAGAACAATATTATTATGTCAACATTAGTACGATTAATCAATGATAAAATGACAGAAATCGAAACAGTGACACTGAAGTATATTGAGAGAGGGCAAAAGTTTATGGTTGCAGACACAGTGCACGCAGCAATTCCCAAAAAGTTCAAAATGACTAAAGAAATCTACGACTGGGACGACTTTGTACACAACATAAAAACATCGCGTAAAAATTAAAAAAATATATAAATATTTATGAGGCACATTTCATGTCAATTTGATTCACATAGTATGAGTGTTATTTAATAATTTGATTGACACATATTGTGTATACTGGCGTATGTATCTGTATTCCGCTATTTTTCTAGCAGGGCATTCAGTGTCTCCCGTTTTGTGGTCACTGGGCTTTTTAAAGCGTGAGCAAGTCGCGCATCTCGGAGTGTCGTCTTTCTTCACGCATTCGGACATCATATGACCTTCTTGCCCGCAGTGCCCACATGTAGAATCCACTTCTCTGCAAGATTTGGCTGCATGGCCATACTGTTGGCATTTATAACACCGTGTAACTAGCGTAAAATCCCTCACAGGGCAAGATGACCAGTTAATAAATATCCTTGATTGAGGTATTAGGATTTTTCGGATATTAGCCGAACTTCAATAACGTAGTTACAGGTTGCAGCCTCTCTTTAGCCAGATTTGTGGCTTAATTTTACCAACGTCAAGAAGGATTATAACGACATCGTTGATAACTTGTCTGCTACATTTTGTTCAAAAATGCACTTGAAGACCTCATTTTCAGCTAAGGAAATCGGCACTCCTACAACCACTATCCGGTCTGCGCTTGTTTGGTTCGTCGGCGGTAAGTCCAGAGGTAGAGAGCTGGACTGCGTTCTTCAGCTTATTAGCGTCATGTTTCGTCTCCGTGCTAATTATTACGCCACCATTTTTTGTCTTTCGGACTCCTCGAACTTGCAGCTTCATTTTAAGTAGAACTACACAACAACTAACTACGACTGGACAGGTCGAAACCGGGAAGAATTTATAAGAATTTTAGAAGAGACCCCTAATTTGTCTAGAAGAACTGGGAAACCTAAAACCGTATTTGGTATTAGGTATTTTCATGTCCAAAATAAGGACTTGAGAAGCTGATGATAGATTGGCTTCGATATTTCACATGCCGCGTCCAATTCTAGAAAATAAATTGAAGTTAGCTAGGGAATGCACCGACCTTTAGGTTTCGATCTTATAAGCTGCGAAAAAGTTGCAAGGCGAAATCTTTTGATACCAAAAACTTTATTTTGTAGTAAAGATTATTCCAAAGCGATTGTTATTTGCGATGCCACATAATTATTATATACTAGCGGACGTCCCGCGGTTTCACCCGCGTAGATCCCGTTCCCGTGGGAATACAGGGATAAAAAGTAGCCTATGTTACTCAGGGTGAATGTAGCTTTCCAAGGGTGAAAGAATTTTTGAAATCGGTCCAGTACTTTTTGAGCCTATTCATTACAAACATACAAAAATAGGTACAAATCTTTCCTCTTTATAATATTGGTGTAGATTACATACGTCCAAAAACGCACGAACTTTTCATTTCAGAAAGACACTTACAGCCCACATAAATACAGAAATCTTTTAAAACCTTTTATGGTTGTCACTTGTGACGGATACATTTTAGAAGAAGAAGGTCCGTACTCCGCAAGTGATGTGGTTGGAGAATTAGAAACTTATGGCATTGTAGGTGTAAAGCCAGTGTCAAATAGTGGACGAGCATTACAGCTAACGACGGGACGGTACAGGCTAGTAAATCACGGATGTGTAAATGTACAATATGCCGTTGGCCTGTTGATTCAAACGAGATTATAGATTGTTTCGACAAATATATTTCAACAAATCAATGTTAGACATGCTTGAAGATTTTCGGATTTCTGCTGCACTTATTAATGCCTTTCACATACCTCTGGTAGATAATCGGCATGCCTTAGAATTTCTGGAAATAATAAGAGACCGGCTTCATCTTCCAAATAATTTGGCAGATTATGTAGACGAGAATAATTTAAATAGACAGAGAACAGTGTTTTTTTTTAATATTACGGGGGATTTGCCTAATGTTCCTCAATTCCCCGAATTGTCCGAAGATGAATTGATATTATAATCGTAAAGCTGTTCCTGAACTTACCAAGTTTCAACTGTGTAGTCTTAATAGTTTCCGAATAAAGTGGCTGTGATGTACGGATGGACAGACAGACAGACATGACGAATCTATAAGGGTTCCATTTTTTGTCATTCGGCTACGGAACCCTAAAAACTGCGAATGAAGGTAAAGAACATTTATTTCTCAGTCAGGTAAAAAAGTGAGAGCAAAAGCTGTTAAATTAGTACCCTGTTGTTAGTGTGATTATAAATGCAATGACACATTTACTTTGAAAGATAGACAAAACATTTTTTAGACTTTATAAGAAGATACAGCCAAATGGGCTTTAATTCAGTTAGTAAAGAGCTACCAAATAGAAGGCACAAGTCGAAAGACTAGTACAACGGCAGTTGATGTCCCTGATAAGAGAAACTATACTCATTGTTACACTATGACATTAAATAACAAAGTTCATCAAGTACGTAGGATGTTTTGGTACTTTCGATGTCATATCAGCCAAAAAAGTTGAAACTGCTCTCAAAAAGAAAGTGGATAGTGAACTCTGCACCAAATAAAATTTCTGAAGAATAAAGAATATTGTTCATGATCATATCAAGTCCTTCCCTGTAGTAGACTCTCACTACTGCCGAAGTTCATCTAAGCATCTCTCATCTAATAAACATATTTTTGCTACCGAGTTCAATAAATTATGGATTCCATAGGCCAAAAAAAGACCAATGTGATTATTGCGCTCAATTTAAAAACGAATCACCAGAAGAGAAAATCCAAGAACAAAGTAATTACGACTTAAAGGTCATGGCCCATCAAAGTATGCAAACCATACCCACGGCGTACAGAGAAAAAAAGTGCTGGATGTACAGAGAAATGTGTGCAACTGTACAGTTTCCAATGGTATGTGTCGCATTACTGTGGGAATTGTACATTACGGTAAAAAAGTTCAATGATAAGAAACCGAACAATATGTTGGCATTCAGTGCTGAAAGTAACTCATCTGAGCATGACGATGACACATGGATACTAGATAGTGGAGCATGAATGCATATGACTTTCAAGCGTGACTACTTCTAACAATAATGTTTTAAAAAGCCCAAGCATAGAATACTATAGACGAGATCAAATCGCGGTCTGAGAGACCGTGCGCGAGGAGTATACGTGTGATGCCGATTGCACGAGTATACAAAGGTACCATAATTTTTCATCAGTAGTTTAACCGCTAAGAACAAATGAATTTTAATAAAAATTGCACTCACAAAATGCCACACCGTGGAAATAAAAGTATGTAGTGTCATTAACATTTGACGGTTGTAAGACGAACTTAACGGCCATGAAACTTCTGCAAAATGGATGATGCTCACAATTTGGCCTTTTTTAAACACCCCACTAATTACGACGTTTGTGTATTGCGAGTCGCATGTCATATGATTAAGCTAATGAGAAATTTATTAGAATCGAAAAAAATAAATTGTAATAGCGATAATAAAGAAATAAAATGGAAACTAGTTAAAGATCTTCATAAAGTTCAAGAAAAGCATGATTTACATTTAACTAATAAATTAACTCAAAAACACATTTGGTTCAAAAAATCCATGATGAAAGTTAAGTTAGCAACTCAACTTTTAAGTCGCAGTGTGGCGAATGCAATTACTTACTGTGATACCGATTAAAATTAATTAATTAATTTCAATACTAATTAGATTTAAAATTTATAGTAGTACTAGCTTTTGCCCGTGGTTCCCGCGTGAAAATAACGATTTTCGATACCAACTTTCGTCCCCTATTTCAACCCCTTGGGGGTTGAATTTTGAAAAATCCGTCCTTAGTGGATGTCTACGTCATAAGAGGAATACCTGTGTGTAATTTTAAGTTTCTAGCTCTAAGGATTTGGCCTGTGCGTTGATCCTGAATCAGTCAGCTTTGCCTTTTACATTATAGATTAAATAATTTATTTGATATTTAACTAAAACAAGCAAGTCCTTTCGTATTTATCAATATCCGTTATTAAAATAAGTTACCACAAAATTTAGCAACGGAAAGTCAAAACTCAACTCATCAACTGCATGTCGGTATATGATAATAAATATGGGAAAATCATTTAATTTGTTTAGACTGCACATGCAGGATTTACCAAGAACATTCAAGAACATTTATTTCATTTTGGTTTTCTATGTAGGTTCAGCTGAAGTTGTATATTTATAATCTACAAATCATCATTTCCTTGTTGTAGTAATGCCCGGCCTCCAACAGCAGCTCGACCGCCTGAGTCACAAGTCAACTGCTACATAGAGTGGTTCCAGGAGCGCCACAACTATTATAACCCCTGGTGGGTGCAAGAGAGATTTGATTGTGCCTGGGAGCCCTGGTGATTGTTCTTGTCCAAGCGACTCACCAGGGCTCCCCCAATAAACTATAAACTTTTACCCAAGTTTTTTTAATTTTATTTTTATTACCCTTTCTATCCATCCATCTAATTTCCATCACACATACTATCATGAAGTGAAGACTTTCAACTGGAAAAGCTGATCATAGGTGAGTATGAACTAAGGTACATGCGGGTATTAAAGCCTGTCGGCTAATAAGGCCTAAACCACAGATTACCAGATACTACACTCCATACAAGGGTAGGAAGATGATGAATCTGTGATTCAGTTTTAATGTTTGTACTGGGTATTCTTAGATAGTATAAAACAAAGTCGCTATTTTTGTGTGTCTGTTTGTCTGTATGCTTAAATCTTTAAAACTACGTAACGGATTTTGATGCGGTTTTTTTTAATAGATAGTGATTCAAGAGGAAGGTTTTAGTATGTGGCGATTAACACCTCTTTGATTGTTAGTAACATCTCTATGGGATTTTGACACTAGCTCTGCTATGTCAATTTGTCAGAAACTGAAGAATTATTTTTCCTGTATTTTAATTTTTTTTTATTTTTTTTATTTAAAACATACAGTCTTAACATGGTTTCACATTAATTTCGTACCATTAAACCATATATGGTTTGTATTGGTACATTCGCTTTGACATCACTAAAAACAAATATAATAAGTAAAAATGTAGGTACATTCATAATATTTTGCACGTAACTACCCGTAAACATCTATCCGTAAGTTAGTGAGTGCTTGTTATTGGCCGGTTGGGCCGCTCATTAGAAAGACGTTTTTTGTCAACATATCTTATATAGGTTGCTTCTTTTTTGTAGGTACTAAGTTGTTTATGCAGTTATGGTAGTATTTTTTGTATTTTTGCTTAAAGTTTTTCTGATTTATTTCGTCTTTTATGGTTTTTGGTATTTCGTTAATTATTGTGGGTATTAGATATTTTACTGTTCGCCTGCCATAAAAATTTCTAGTCTGAGGAACTATAAGTTTATTATTGATGATACTTCTTGTTATTATTTTATGTGATATAGGTATTTGAATGCTTTGGTTATTAAATTGCTCAATTAAGAGGGCCATGTCGATTCTAGTCTGTACTGGCAAAATTTTACAGTATTGAAATAATTCGATGACATTATCTTTACATTGGAGCTTAATTTTTCTGGGTACAATGAGTTTTAGTAGTCTAACTTGAAGTTTGGATATTCTGTCAGTGTATGATTTAAATGTTCGCCCATAGCTAGTAATTCCATAGGCTATAATTGATTCTGCTAATGCATTATACATATTGAGCAATATTTTGAAGGGAACTTTAGACTTTAAGATGTAAAACTTTGCCAGTACAGCCCGCAACTTATCGCAGACTGATTCCACGTGGAAACTCCAGCTAAACCGATTGTCCACGACTAATCCAAGGTAGGTGTGGTGCGTAACTTGGTCAATTGCCTCACATCGACATGACGTACCCAACGGAGTCGTAGTGGAGTGAAGACAACTGTGATTGTGTGCGATTATTTTAAAAGGCGAAATGTGCTTTAGATGGCTTGAGTGGACATGGATGATTTTAGTCTTGCTTGCGTTGAGAACCAGTCCAGCATCATGTGCCCACTTTGAAACTCGAGTAAAATCTTCCTGTAACCATTGGGCTGCTACTTTTACGTCTCTGTGGGTAGCAACAAGGCATGTGTCATCTGCATATTGATATACGGAACAGTGATTGACCACATGTTCCATGTCGTTAACATATGTCAGATAGTGTAAGGGTCCTAGTACTGAACCTTGGGCTATTCCTTTAGTAACTTTAATGGCGTCACTGGTTTCACCACAGATCTTAACCTTGTATTTGCGGTTATTAAGGTAGTCCGCACACCATTTGAGTATTGGTCCTCGAACTCCAGAATTATCTAATTTGTTTAGCAACGTGTCGTGTCTAAGTGTATCGAACGCCTTGCTGAAGTCGATAAACAGTAGTAATACATTATTCTTATCATTAAGAGATTCGTTGACCTCATCCGTGAATTTTGACAATAACTTTGAGGTCGACTTATTGCGTTGAAAACCGTATTGTGTGCTGGATAACACGTCATTTTTGACATAAAAGTCTTGTATTTGGTTACAAACATATTTTTCTACAATTTTGTCGATAACGGGTAGAGTCTGTCAAGCGAGTCTAGTCCCATGAAAAAGGCGGCAAATTCAAAAATCTTTCAGGTGTCAACACTGATATAGCACGCTGAAAACTTATTGATACTTGAATTTTTGATAAAATATCCTATATTCTTCTTAATTCCTATATATTCTATCAATAAGTTTTCAGCGTGCTATATCAGTGTTGACACCTGAAAGATTTTTGAATTTGCCGCCTTTTTCATGGGACTAGACTCGCTTGACAGACTCTAGAATGGTGATCGGTCTATAATTTCCATAATCGGCAAAACTACCTTTTTTATGTATTGGGCGCACTACACCAGTTTTGAGTACTTCCGGGTATTTTCCCTGTCTGACACTAGTATTGATCAGTTTGACAATAACGCCTGTCATCTGATCACAGATGGATTTTATGTCAACACACCTAATGTTATCCACTCCAGGAGCTTTATTTGTATCAAGGTTTTTAATAATTTTACTAACATCATTATTTGTGGCTTTCTTGAAGTACATAGATGTGTTATGGGGAAACGTATATTCTGATTCGTTCAGCAGACGTCTGTCACATTTGGGCAAGATTTTTTTAACACTTTTTATAAACTCTGAGGCAAAATTGTCAGCTATTGTTTTTATTTCTAGGCTATTGTTTTTGAAGGCTCTTAAGATAGTTTCGTCAACTGATTTTTTGTTGCGCCCGGACAGATTATTTAGTATTTGCCATAGCTTTCTAGTGTTCGTTTTATTATTATTTATTTCTTCCAAATAATGTTTATTTCTAAATTTTTCGATGATTTTATGAGTTTTGTTTCTTATTTTATTATATTCCAATCGCAGTATTTTATTAGTAGAATCATTTTTCCATTTTAAAAATAAGAGGTCCTTTTTTTTACACATGTTATTTATTTTATTATTTACCCAAGGTTGTTTATTTCTTTTACTATTTTTATTAATTTTTTTGATATACTTTGAGTCCTCGTAACATTTATGAAATTGATTTTTTATGTAATCGTAGATTTTATTTGGACACTCTGTATCATCTATTTCACCCCATTGTAAGTTGTTAAGTGAAGATTTCATTTTAACGTTATCAAGTTGTATTGTTTTTGTATCAACCTGTATTCGTCTTGGGTCAAGTCCTACGCACGACAGTATTAACATGCGGTGATCAGCCAATACAGTTCCGAGTGCGGCCGAGTACAGATCTAACGAACGCGTTCTTATAAAGATGTGATCTATACAGCTACGTGTAGTGTTATTTCCGCGGGTTTCAATTCTCGTGTAATCGGATATCGCGCTAGTTAGGCCGCACTCGGACAGGCTATTGACGTAGTATTCTCGAATGTTGTCGTATGTCTTTAGGTCTATGTTAACGTCTCCTAGCAAATAAGTGTCAGCTGATTTAATAGTAGAACTTGACAAAGCACTGCTTATTTCTTTTACGAATAGATGTTTACTTTCGCGTGGTGGTCTATAAATTGCACAGATATATGCGTGATAATTGTGAGGTGTAGTGATTTGGCCAATTATACATTCACAGTGTATTAACGAATGATTTGTTGGCGTAAATTCGTAGCCATCTCTGGCATAAATTATTATTCCACCGCCTTTTCTGTTTTTACGCAATTTTCTGTGCATTTCGTAGCCATCGATATTGTACATATGAACAGTGTTTTCACTTACATTAACTTCTGTTAGAATTAGAACATGAATAGTTTCATTGGATGAAGTCTATGTTGCAGTTACCGAGGTTTCTACTGGAGGTCGCGACTTCTTCTTCTTCGTCTTCCTCGTCCGGAATAAAGAAAGATGATTTCCTGTTAGGCGAGTTATGATTGCATTCTTCACATATCCAGTCCAGGCTGTCCGCATTACGAAGTGCAGACAGTTGTTTCGCAGTAAGACCAGAGCAGGCTTTATTAGCATGAACGGTCTTAGCACATGACCTGCATTCCAGTCCTGGCGATTTGTTGGTTATTCCTTTATTGCAATTATCACACTTCGTCATTTTCGTAGGAGTAGGCGGTAGTTAGCGCACAGATAGAGCTTATACGTTGACACCGGTCCGTTACGTACGGCAGAGCGTTAGCGAATTAATTCAATTATTCTAATTAATTCTTTATTGAGAAGCCAATCGGCTAATTAAATTATATTGGCATGAAATTAAGGTTTTATTGAGTTCATGCCGGCGGGAGCAGCTATTTCCCGCATTTGGTGACCCCGACGTGATGATGATCGTTTCCGGCTGACAAAGCAACTTCAGGAGGTGAATTGTGACCGGTAGCTAGACAAGCAAGCACCAACGCCGGGGCCGGAGTGCCACTTCCTACGTCAGTCGGTGATTTTTCAAACGAGAGCAGGAACCATATTTTGACGTTGATTTCGACGCTGCCGACGCTCAACCAGAGTTCTGTCCCGACACTGTGGTGGTCTGTATACGCCTTTTTTTTTTTTTTGGAACTTGGGTTTATCTATGCTACGAAGATTTCATCGCGTTTCTGAAGTTCAGATTACAACTTGCAGTTGGTACCTAACGACTGCAATCGCCGGAACAACTGCCCAAAGTGCATAATCGCTTTTTGGTGTGTTTTGAGTGCAAGTGTTTGTAACTGACCCGCATCTTTAAATGAAGCTTAACATCAATTTAATATTGCTCAGCTGATTGTTCGAAAATTGATTTTGTAAAAATTTGTATATTTTGTTATTTGAATTTCTACCTACTGCTAACGTTAATTTCTTTTGGTTTGGTACTGTAGTTATCAAAATTGATTTATTATTATTTGTTTGTACTGCGGTGCTCGGGTGTGTGGTATTATTGCTACTAGGTTTGTACAGGTTTTGCATCATGGAGAATGAACAGCTTCAGGCACAACTTGAGCAACTAATGGCTGAAAATGCAGCATTACAAAAGCGGCTAGGCCAAAATGAGGTGGAGGCAAAGGTATGTAGGGTAGCAGTGAAATTACCTACATTTTGGGTTGACAAACCCGCAATTTGGTTTGCACAAGTGGAAGCCCAATTCCAAATTGCTAATATTGTTGGTGATACTACCAAATACAATTATGTAGTAGGTCACCTTGATCAAAGGCTGGCAGGTGAGGTCGAAGATTTAATAACCAATCCTCCAGCCGATGGGAAATATGAAAAACTGAAAGAAGTCCTCATTCAACGACTTTCAACTTCCCAAGAGAAACGAGTTAGACAGCTTCTAAGTGATGAAGAACTCGGTGACCGGAAACCTTCACAATTTCTTCGTCACCTTCGCTCACTTGCCGGGACGTTTCTTTCAGATGATAGTATCATACGCCAACTTTGGTTGCGCCGTTTGCCTCAACAAGCTCAAGCAATACTAGCAGCGCAGGCTGACCTCAATTTGGATAAAGTGTCCGAGTTAGCTGATAAAATCGTTGAGTTAGCCCCATCACCTGTTGTTTGTTGCACGTCGACAACTTCAACTTTTTCTTTGGCTGCATTAGCTCAGAAATTGGAAGATGTGACTAGTCAAGTAGCTGCACTCTCGAGGCGGCAACACCGTCCCATTCGTGACCGGTCTGCATCTTTTGGCAGGTCGGCATCTTCCGATAGAGCAGCGAACAATTCCAAGCGATGTTGGTATCATAGGAGATGGGGTGTTAAAGCAACTAGATGTACTAGGCCATGTGATTGGGAGTCGGAAAACTCAAAAAGCGGTCAGTAGCGGCGGCAACTGATTGCGAAAACATCGGTCGCCGCCTTTTTGTCACAGACCATGTGACCAGCCGCCGGTTTCTAATTGACACTGGGTCAGACTTGTTTGTTTTCCGCATCGCTGGTTATCGTCTCGCAGGCAGCCTACTGATTATGAACTAAGTGCCGCTAATGGAAGCAGTATACAAACTTTTGGTACAATAACCCTTAAATTAAATTTTGGTTTGCGCCGCGTTTTCACTTGGCAGTTCGTTATAGCCAACATCAGCACAGCCATTATTGGTTCTGATTTTTTGGCATTTTATCATCTTTTACCCGACTGCCGAAATAAGAAATTGGTCGATGGCACCACTGGACTAACATCTGCTGCTTCTGCCGCTAGTTTTGATCAGCCCAGCGTACGAGCAGTAGCGTCTGGTAAGTCAATATTTACTCAGGTTCTAGCAGAGTTTCCAGATATCACTCGACCTCCCGGCGTCCCTAGAGTCATCAAGCACGATACAGTGCACTACATCAAGACCACGAAGACGGACCCCCTGTTTTCTGTCGACCTCGTCGTTTGGCGCCACAGAAATTGGTTGCGGCTAAAAAAGAATTCGAGGAAATGGTAAGATGCGGGACAGCTCGGCCGTCAAAAAGTGCTTGGTCTTCACCATTACATATGACCGTTAAAAAAGACAATTCCTGGCGCCCTTGCGGCGACTACCGCGCCTTGAACGCCAGGACCGTACCAGATCGATACCCGGTTCGGCATATCAATGATTACGCCCATAACCTCTCTGGTGCAAAAATATTTAGCACACTGGACCTCGTTAAAGCTTATCATCAAATTCCGATTTTTGAAGAGGATATTGCCAAAACTTCTTTCGTGACCCCGTTTGGCCTCTTCGAATTCCCGTATATGAGCTTTGGTTTAAGGAACGCTGGCCAAACCTTTCAGCGTTTCATCGATGAGGTCACACGGGGTCTCGAATTCTGTTTTCCTTACGTAGATGATATTCTCATATTTTCCAAAGACGAGTTTTCCCACCTTCAACACCTGCGCGTCCTTTTCAAACGCCTGCAATACTGCGGAGTGGTGATAAACCCTTCTAAGTGTGTCCTAGGTGTCAGCGAAGCCGTATTTTTGGGTTACCATGTCAGTGGTGATGGTACTCGCCCTCCTCAGGATCGAATTCAAACGTTGCTGGATTTTCCGCCACCTGAGACAGTACAAGGCATGCGCCGGTTTCTGGGTATGCTTAACTATTATCGTCGATTTGTGCCTCGTGCAGCGCAATTTCAGGCTCCTTTGATTGATGCATTGGTTTCAACTAACAGTAAAGGTGCAAAGCCATTCCCATGGTCACCTGAACTCTTGCAACAATTTGATGCTTGTAAAAAGAGCCTCTCCAACGCAACACTGCTGCAACATCCAATCAGCAACGCAAAGTTGGGTTTATTTACTGACGCATCTAGCGTTCACATTGGGTCCTGCCTTACAAACGTCACTCAATTATAAGTAACCCTCAAAACTCCTGCTATCTCTGTCACTCTGCGTTAAAGTAACAAAGACAGTACGAGATTTAAGTGCAACTTAAAATTGAGTGACGTTTGAGTATTTGGGCGTTAGGGTATGAGAAGCATGGTTTCCGAGCCATGGGCGTTTAAAATTATTGTACCAAAAAAAGTTTAATACAAATATCTTGAAATGCAAAAAGTGACCGAAATTTTAACCATACAAAATAAATTTGAACTAATTTGAAATCCTTTTACCTTACATACTATTAAAATTCGCGGTATGCGCAGGTCTGGCGCATATTTGCCGCGAACACACACATTCTTACTCAAACGTACACTTACTTACACGGACACATTGGCAATTAAGTAGGTAGGTAAAAAACCTGTCAAATGTTTTTTTGATTTTCATAATGATGTCCGATGATGAAGTGGAAAATCTTCAACTACCCTTACCAAGAGGCTTCGATGAGGTTTATGAAAGAGCTCTAGACAGTGTTTTTGCCGAAGTTCCGCCGTCGTTGCCGTCAAATGTAGATGTATTATTTATGTAGGTATATTAATTTATGTTAACAAAATAGAATTCTCTTCATTTATTTGTTTCTGTACTCTACCACAATGCTGTCCTATTTGACCCTAAGGTTGACTGGTAGAGAATGCCTTGTGGCATTAAGTCCGCCTATGTACCACGTTTGTGCATGAAGTTTAAATAAATAAATAAATAAATAAATGTATTGGAGTACCCTATAAATCAGGTACTCACATCTCCAATACCTGGATCTACTGTTCAGACTGATCTACCGTCTGCAAATACGTCTTCACATTGACATTGAACTAACCAGCGATTATCCGAACCAAACCGTAAATGGAAAGAGAAGAACCTAGAAACAATTTTACCGGAATACATCGCAGAAATGTAGATGTATTGGAGTACCCTATAAATCAGGTACTCACATCTCCAATACCTGGATCTACTGTTCAGACTGATCTACCGTCTGCAAATACGTCTTCACATTGACATTGAACTAACCAGCGATTATCCGAACCAAACCGTAAATGGAAAGAGAAGAACCTAGAAACAATTTTACCGGAATACATCGCAGATACTGGAGTAGTAGAAGACTGTTTTGCTCACTATACTACATCGACTGATATATTTTTAATTTTATTAACAATATTGTATACCAAAATAAACATTCTGCTACTAAGCAAGGTATTGAACCTAAAAATGGAGGAACTCCTAACAGTCTGCCATTACATTTTGTAAATGTTCGTTCCGGACTATATATAAGGTGTCGCAGGTACTCACGTTAGTTTACATTATAAGATTGCTATTATATAGAACCACGCCTTTTATTTGTCGACCTAAGTACCACCCTCTCACCCTTCCCCTGTCAAAAGACACAAAATTTTTACCCGTTTCGCGTTTTAGCGCTATTCTAACCTCAAAACTTTGACCATGGATATCTCGGAAACCATGGGGCTCCGGATGGTAGGGGTTGTACTGGGGGGTTAACCCAATGTTGAAAAATCATCTTCAACCGAAGCCCGCTATCATGGCGAAACGGTTCTGGTTTCGTCAAAGAAGGCAGAAGGACGACGAAAACATCACGCAATACCTAACCGATATTAAAAAAAATGTCGAAAATTTGTGAATTCGGCGGCAATCTGGAGGAGAATCTGCACGCAGAGAAATTGGTGACAAACAGAACTACTGAATCGAATAGTTAAATTAGGTTACAAAATTTCTAGTTTGAAATACTTGGTCCTTGTTATCTCTACGACTAATTATTTACTCCTACTATTCGTATGTTTCATTATATTATTTGATTAATGTAGCTCACAAAAAAATATTAGTAAACTAAAACATCAATAATTATTGTATCACACACAATAATTATGTAATAGGTATTTAGTGTATTGTATGTAATAAGAAACAGGAATTCGCAGTTACTAAATGATCTAGTTCCGGTTAATGATTTACATTGTTACTGGCGGACTACGAGTGTGTCTGTAATCAAAACAATAATCTTTTTATTACAAACTTTGTTGTTTGCAGTACATATCGTTATGTGTCGTATCTATAGTATTCGTTTAGTTTGGTTTATTTTTTATGTAGTGTTAGGGCTTAACAAGAATATTATAGTAAAAGCCACCCCGGAAACAGTAAACGGTACAATGTGTTAATGTGTTTTAAAATATGTAAAACTATAATGTTACAATAACAATCGAGGTGGTACTCATAGCTAAGTATATTGTTCTGTTTATTTAAAACTGTGTTTTTGTAAACAATCAAAAAACTTGCATGACAAAACGATCAGATCAGTTGACAATTTGACATTAACAGAGTCCCGCGAGTCCGCGACCCTAGGCTAGGCTAGCCTAGTATGCCAGTCGGCCGCCATTGTGTAATGTGTTGTTGTGTTTTCGACCGCGCTTAATAAATAAGTATTGTTATCCAATTTGATTTTTTTTGTAATTATTTCACAATTTGACGTGATGTCAGATGACTATGATGCAGATATCCCACATTTACTGCAGCAGTGGGGTACTCATTATATTCATACCTTTGAAGGTAAGTTGGTACCTACATTTGACTCTATTATTTATTTATGTGATTTGATTTATGGTGTCCCGGCTGTTTTCGGCCACGGCAACTGTAAGTTTACAGTAAATTCTTGAAGTTATTCGTGGAATGTTAAGGAAATGCGATAAATTATTAGTAGGTAATACTTTAATTCATCTCATCATATTCACCTCAACCGGCCTCAACGTGAAGTAGGTCTCTTTCCAGTAAACAACTTTAATAACTTGCAACTTATTTTATTAAATAAAATTATTTTGAAATCTTTATTTTATGATTTTTAATTAGTTCATGTATCTTTCCAGAAGGTGGTAAAGATGAAGATATCCAGTGGCTCCAAAACTGTACGGAACCCTGGCATTCAGTGGTAGAGAAGTGGCATAAAACAGCCAAAAACAGATTGAAGGAAATGGAGACTTCAGAAACTGATGATTTTCAGTTTTTATACCCATCGTATAAAAACTGAAAATCATCAGTAAGAAGCTCATGCCCACGTGGCGTTTTTAACACTGGGTATTTATAAATAAATTTATGTTTCGATGGTCATTTCTGAAGTCCATTTCCTTCAATCTGTTTTTGGCTGTTTTATGCCACTTCTCTACCACTGAATGCCAGGGTTCCGTACAGTTTTGGAGCCACTGGATATCTTAAAAGAAAAATTTTCAAATTGG
This sequence comes from Diarsia dahlii, assembly GCA_949775195.1. Lineage (NCBI taxonomy): Eukaryota > Metazoa > Arthropoda > Insecta > Lepidoptera > Noctuidae > Diarsia > Diarsia dahlii. The sequence goes on along the minus strand of OX459197.1, from coordinate 18,941,998 downwards.
CTCTATCTAAAAGCCAAGTACCTGAAGTAAAAGACATACTGCAACAACTTCAGCTTCTAAACAAAGGTGAGTACCTACTAGGTTTTATAAATACTATGTTACACATAAAAATGTTAATTACATAAAATTTGTCTTCTTGTTTCTAATAAGTAATAAAATGTACGACTTCATTCAATTAATAATGGTTAAAAGGTATATTTAAATATTTTAATTTTATTTACTAACCGTCTTTTATTTTTCAGATGATGAAAATTACGAGGAAATCGAATCAGTATTAGCATTCATACTTTTGCCGCTGCTTCTGGGAAACCCAACACACAGGACGAAAAAACAATTATGGCGGCCATCCAAAGCTGAAGTGAAGGATGGCTTCATTACACACGTGCTGAGCTGAGACCAATGGACGTGCAGGTTGCAATAGCCCACCAGCGTGAGAAATATTTAATTGATCTCAATTTAAGATATAATAAATCAGGTTACAACCCAGATGACTGTATGGAGAAAAAATATTACTTACAATTTAAAACAATAACTTTTAATTTTTACTACTATATATAAAAAAAAAAAAAAAAGTACAAATTGTTATTCTTACGCTTTCTTACGTTTAAAAGATTGTTATCTTTAAGTAGTATTGGTGAAAACGCTCATTAGAATACATCTAAGATGTGTAGAAATTATAGATATAGATATTGCTCTAATGATTGTGATGATTATAAAATAAATTTCATTTTTCTTTGTACCTACTTAATATTTTTTTATTTTTGATCCCAGGAAACCTAAACCTGCCTATAGAGCCGTAGCGCGTCATCATCATCATCATTTCAGCCAAAAGACGTCCACTGCTGGACATAGGCCTCCCCCAGGCATTTTTGGGGGGGTTTGCCATAATCGCCACGCTTGGCAGGCGGGTTGGCGATCGCAGTATGGTTGTTACAAAGACACAGAGAACGCTGCTGCCCATTCTCTGGTAAGTCCCTTAGTCGCCTCTTACGACACCCACGGGAGGATATGGGATGGTGCTATTCTTTACGTCCGACACCACACGGAACCCCGTGCGCCGTAGCGCGTGTGACGTCTTAACAAAAATGCCGATAATCTCAATTTCTACGATTATAATGCACCTGTTGAACTTAGTATTAACTTTATTAACTCTGTGTTCGATATTGTAATGAAAAAGGCATTTTTTATAAATTTTTAAAGACGTCACACTTACTGATGGTGCATTACAGTGGACTTACAGCACTAACAACGGATCCTTTTTAGGCTTTTAATAGAAAATACAGTTTTATTTACTTATACTTGACAAATAAAATTGTATTCTTGTCTACTAAAAGCCTGAGAGGACCTGTTAGTACTGTAAGTGCACTAGATTGCAGGCTTCATCTAAACCAGTAGGTACTGCATACGAAATAGTAGCTGTAACAATACCTAGGATGCTAGCATTACAATGTGTATTGTACTTGTTCCAAAAAAACCTAAAGCTAGCAATATGAATAGTTACCATTAAAGTTCACGTCGTTATGTTACACAAATTCATTAGTAGATACAGCAAAGTATTTAGTAAAGCCAAAAAAAAAAGTGTTTATGTTTACCAGATTGCATAGTAGTCCTTACAATCGATCCAGTAATGTCTACTTGACGTATGGTTACAATTACATTGGTATTGTAACAGTCGCATTATTTACCTTGTAGTGAGTATTATATTGTTTGGTCAGTTACACTAAACATGTAGTTGTCATTAATAAACCGATAGGTAAAAATAATATCAGAATGGTTTTTGTAAAGCCAACTCGCGAGTCTTGCTGTCACGGTTGCAAACAGAAGTTCTAGTTACAGTAGCGTTTTTTCTCGTTTATGTAGCCAGATATTTGTCTGCGTGTGCGGGATCAGTTTGTGAGTGGAGTTAAAGCGACGTCATTTATTTAGACAAAGGTTATTTGCAGAAGACAATCTGATTTACTCAGAGGCGGTGAAACTGGCTTGTGGCTTGGAAGCGGCGGAGCGAGGCAGGGCGGGTCCCGGGACCGCGCGGTCCCAGACACGGGCAAAGGCGCCGGGAACTGTACGGCGTGCGGCCGGCCCGGACATATCGCCGACGAATGCCGCTTTAAGCATTTTGTATGCAGTAAATGCACGCAGAGTGGACATTACAGACGCGTGTCATCGGTCAAACACAGGAAGAGGAAAGAGGCGCTGGGTAAACCAAGTCGAAGCTACCGAGAGCGAGCGGCCGGGTGAACTACAGGGCTCTTCTAGTTCAGACAACTAGGAGAAAAGTTACACCAACTGCATCTGATTGCATAAACTATTTCGGCTCATAAGCTTTTGTTCGAAAAATAGACTCTATTATAATAATAACTAATTAAAAGCTATTTATTAAGTCTAGTCGCACTTACTCTGTTCCAAGGGGAAGTATGCTTATGCGATCAGTTTTATTCAAAAACGTAAAATCTTACAAAAACGTTGTTTATATTGCTCGATGGAATGATAATGTACAACTAAAGAAACAAAGCTATCCAGTAGTCCCTACTGAACTTGTATAATGTTAATTCATTAAAAAATAACTTGCACGGGCTTTAATTAAAATAAAATCGTACAGAAAATTATCTATTAATATATTTAAAAGATAATGGATGAAGAGGTGGCGTGTGTTTATGTGAAAAGAAAGGGTGTTGCTATGGAGTTGTCGTCATTACTGTAAAATTCGTGTTTACAAAAATGGAAATGCATATTGGAGATGCGCAAATAAAAGGAAAATGAGTTGCAAAGGATCGGTGACCGTTAATGTACGTATTTATAGGTAATTCTATGATACGTTATCACGGTTAATAATAAGTAATGGAAAAATTTCTTTAATTTTATGTAAAGGGAGGAAGTTGTAAACACGACGCCACATTGTGATAGTTGTATTCCAAATGAAGTACAAAATGCTATCAATAGACAACTTGAAAAAACAAGAAAAGGTTTCCGATGAACCTATTTCAAAACTGTATAACGATACTTTTAACTTAATATAAAAATACAACATAATAATATGATACTAAAATTTGAAGCATAGCCTTTATAACGCTAGAAACCAATCATTGGGTGTTTCAAAAACGGTAATTTCTAATACGGAAGTAATAGAAGTACCACTAAAATTTAAAGATTTTCTATTTACTGATTATTATTATGAAGGAACGCGTATAATACTTTTTTCACTTCTCTCGCTCTAAAATTCGTCTTTATGTCGTGCGTAGGCGACATAAAGTCGCGTTTTATGCTCTAGAGCATAAAGTAAAATCTTCGTCGAAGACCAAGGTAATCGGCACAGGTAATCGGCCCAACAGCCACACGAACAACTTCAACTTCATAGAATAACCTCTTTAATTCGTTTCGTTAGTATTCTAAGAACAAGGGATTACTGCTTTTCATTACGAATACAAGGAAAGTTGATGGGAATAGGCTTCCCCCAATTACCTAAATCGCTTGATGGCAATAGGCTTGCTCCTAATTACATCATTTGATGGGAATGGGCTTACTCTTAATTACATTGATTGATGGCAATAGGCTTGCTCTCAATTACCTAAATCAGTGGATTGCAATAGGCTTTCTCCTAATTACATCGGTTGATGGCAATAGGCTTGCTCCTAATAAGATTGGTTGATGGCAATAGGCTTTTCCCAATTACATCGGTTGATGGCAATAGGCTTGCTCCTAATTACATCGGTTGATGGCAATAGGCTTGCTCCTAATAAGATTCGTTGATGGCAATAGGCTTTTCCTAACTACATCGGTTGATGGCAATAGGCTTGCCCCTAATTACATCAGTTGATGGCAATAGGCTTGCTCCTAATTACATTGGTTGATGGCAATAGGCTTGGTCCCAATTACATCAGTTGATGGCAATAGGCTTGGTCCCAATTACATCAGTTGATGGCAATAGGCTTGCTCCTAATTACATTTGTTGATTGCAATAGGCTTGCACCTAATCACATCGGTTAAAAAATAAAAGAAAGTTAATTGGCGGGAACCATAATTATTAGTACAATATTTACAAGTTGCTGTTTCATTTCCTCGCAATCGAAGTGAAAAGTAGAGTGTAAAACTCGTCCATAAAACCCATTTTACTCTCTACTTTATATCCATCCTCGCTCGCAAGCTCGCATCGGATGGATAAACGTCTCGAGCAAAATGGTTCGTTTTATGCACTTGGTGTACAATCTACTATTTCACCACTCCCGCACGAAAGAAGTGTCTTTCCTCTACGAAAACAGTGAGGAAAGTTGGTTTTTCCTCACTGTTTGAACAGTGACAATTTATAATCACTCGCTACGCTCGTGATTCTATTTTTTCCTCACTGTTTGAACAGTGAGGAAAGTAATGATCCCGTTCAGAAACTAACCTTAATAAACTAACCTAAATAGATATTTTAAAAAATAAATAATTTTATGCTTAGAATAGAAATATTTATAAGTTAAGATTAATGTTTTTTATAAAATTTATCAAATTATTGTAAGTGTATAAGTTCAGAAACATTAAAAAAGTTTAATAAAATATTGAAAAAATTACATTGTCTTTAGGATTATAATTTTTGAACGCACTCAAAAGAAAGAAGCCTGTGGAAGATTGACATTAGAAACAAATTCGAAAAAAAAAAAAACAAATTAGCGCGAAAATTCTAAGTTTTGTTTACGATTTTGATGAGTGATTCTAGTGAGGACGATTTAAGTTTAACTCCAAAAGAGTTAAAAAAACCTTGTTTCAAATGCCGAACTAAGTTTTTTGCCCAAAAAATCAAAGGAAAGATATCTTAAAACGTTCGATACCTTCAATCAATGGAGACTTTAAAAAAATGCGAAAACTTTCTCCGAAACGGTTTTGTTGTCTATTTCATGGAAATTTCAAACACGAAGTAACTCAGTACATTGTGGAGTATTTATTCTATTATAAAATAAGCATTGGTAACGAAACATAACATAAATATAAAAGAATATCATAAGCTGATTTCATTTTGTAAAATACAGTCTTCTGGGTTCAAAAGCAAGAAATGAAAAGTTTTTACGGCAAATCAAGTTGAGAAATTTTTAAACGATGCCCCAAATGATACTTTTTTCGGATTAAAAGTAAGTTTAAGTTTAATATTTTGTATTTCCTACAATTTCTCACCCTGGTTAAATTTATTTACCTATGATGACTGAATACTTTCTTGCTGGGAGTGGTGAAAAGTTTTGTATGCAACATGTGAGCAAGTTCATTTACTATTCGTTTTGTTAAGTCTTACGCTTACTCAGGATTGAAATTTATAATCACTCGCTACGCTCGTGATTCTATTTTTTCAATCCTTCGTTCGCTCAAGACTCAAAATCAAGACTCATAGGAAAAACGAACTTTCCTCACATGTTGGATAAATAACTATTTGTTCATCAAAAGCAAGAGAGTTGATGAAAAAGGTAAATCGGCTCCTTTTCACCGGCTTCACAAAGTTCACAATTCATTCGTAGGGCTCGGGATTACATTTTATAATAAACTGCCATCTTCTTTTCTAGACTTGCCATTTAATGAGTTTAAAGCGAAAGTTAAATCTAATCTTTGTTTAAAAGCTTACTATTCTATTAACGACTACTTAGATGATAAGAATAGTTGGTCGCTGAGTTGAACACAAGACAATGTTTGTTATTTGTGTTCTTTCTCCAAAATTAGTTTACTGTTATGTTATGTATTTATTATTTTATTTTTACATTGTTTATTGTTATATACTTTTGTTTATTACTGATTGTGTCTATAGTAAATCTTAAATGTAACTGACACCTTGCTATTGTATCGAGTCTGGTTCTTCTAACCAACCTTACAGACAGATGTGTGCTGGGGAGTTTGTTCCGCCACTTCTTCTTTCCAGCTAAACACTAGGAAGTGTCGATGGGTGGGCGTTTTGGGGGACTGTCTTATAAAAATGTAAATACAGTGAAACCTGGTTAAATGTGTCTCAGATATTCAAATCTGTCTCATGGGACCCCAGTATGAGTTCCAGTTATAGAGGTTTCTCACTTATCCAAGTCCCAGTTAACCAAGTTTCACTGTAGTAAAGTAGGTAAAGTAAATTTTGACCTTCGAAAAGTGCTGATTATCAGCCTAGTTTGAATAAATGAATTTTGATTTTGATTTTGATTGATTTTGATTTTGAAATGAGTATTTTGCGAATGGAACCTTTAAATGTTGCCCCAGGCCTTTCGTACAGTGGGGCTTGTGTCCCTCAATGACCCTTGGGGCTCTGCCGGTAGATATACTCATGCCGGAAAGGTCCAAGGTGAGAGACAAGACAAAATTGGCCGCGTACAAAAAAAAAAACAGCGACTTGGAGCTCTTAAGACGAGATGACTGTGCCAGCCGAAAACTGGAAAAAAATAAAATGCAAAGTAAAAGTCAACGGAACTTTTGCGGAAGGACTCAAATTAGAAAACCTATATTCCATGATTATGATTAAATTATGATTTTGTGATTTCGAAATAAAAATCGTTTCTTTCGTTGGTCGCGTAAAATTCTTCGCAGATGATTTAACTTTTGTGCTTGTTTATAGGATTTGTAACTTTGAATAATAATTTCTTTTAAACATACGAGTGTTTTATATTTTTGTAAACTCCTTTTAAAACCTTTTTTGATACCCTACTCGATGGTATTGGATTTTTTTTTTTAACTCCGCGATTTGACCCCCAAAATCCGCAATTTTTCTTTGTTTTTTTTTTTAATTTTAATGTAGCCTATAACACTTGCGCCATCAAGACGAATCTAACGACGTATATTTCATTCAAATCCCTTCATCCGTTTAGGAGTTATGAGGGAACAAATAAACGGACATACATACTTATACATACATACATACATATACGTCAAACACATAACCCTCCTTTTGGGCTTCGCCGCAGTCGGGTAAAAATGGCTATATGGGGCTGAGTAACCGGGACGATAGTTGGAGAGCAGAATAAAATTCGGAGTTAGGTGTAAACTATATACATGAAAAGGAGAATGACCACGACAATATGGACCACGGTACAGAGTTGCGTCAATTCCAAAGTTGTTTTAGATGGTTTATAAATTAACCAAATAACCATCTACAATTGCCATTTTGGAATCAAAACCCGCATTTCCAAGTTTTTTTAGAAAACGTAACTTAACCTCAAAATAGAAATATCCGTCGTTTAAAGAGGTAAGTTTATAGGTCGTAGTTTGGAGAACAGATTAATTAGCATATCTGATGGGATAGAGACTTAAATAAATCAGTACCTTGCCTTTATATTTCCTGTTCCCCAACACAAAAAAAAAACTGTAATATTTAAATCGCAATGAGCAAACTTAGCATGCACCACGCGCAATTGACATTAGACTTTTTGACAATGACAATTCAATTTGAGACACCAACACCAATGTTGCCACTTTAGATTTTAAATGAAAATCGATTACTCGAATAAATACATTTGACACATAATTATTTCAAATGACTGATTTAGTTCTATAATCATTAATTTTTTAAGGTTCGATTTATATCAAACCGAAGCAAGATAATTAAAAAAAAATCAATGCAATCATTCATATGTATCGTTAGCCAACAAAGTGAAATTGCTATAAAAAGTTTTGAAAGCAAAATAATACGACTACTGTGTGTGTGACATACTAATTATTTCACACCACAGTAGTATCATCTCGCTTTATTATTTATAAAAACCCCGCGAATCGCGATTTACCTTTCCAATGACTTTATATTTATTAATTTTCGTTAGCCAACAAAGTGAAATTGCTATAAAAAGTTTTGAAAGCAAAATAATACGACTACTGTGTGTGTGACATACTAATTATTTCACACCACAGTAGTATCATCTCGCTTTATTATTTATAAAAACCCCGCGATTTACCTTTCCAATGACTTTACATTTATATTAATTTGTAATCGTATACAAAAAAAAAATCGATTAGAGTTGTCAATATATTTACTTATTTTGATTATGGCAACACTTTAACGTAAGAATAGCCGGCAGTAGGTAATTCATTTTATCAAAACAATTTCATAACTTATTATGTTTACAAAATAAACCCCTATACAAAATTGGCATTCTAATTGCAGAATGAGTTCAAAAATAAAGAAAATAATTGTAATATAATTTTTATCTTGATGCATGAGATAAACCAGTACCGTTAATGGTCATGTTTCTTTATGTACAATTTACAAACTTTACAATCATGTTGGAAAATATTTTTATCACACGAAATCATGAAAATAAAATATATTATTACACTAGCTGTTGCCCGCGACTTCGTTCGCGAGGAAATTTTGACGTGTATATAAGTGTGGGGTGGGACTGCCTCTGGGATGTACCATCGCCTGCAATAATGCATGGGGAGTTCAGAAAAAATACCGTGTGAAGCAAGAAATGACGCCACCTGGCGTAAATAAGTACTCGATTAGCAACATTGATTATATTGTTGATGCTACACTAACTAGAGGGCGCTCACGTTGTTGTATAAAATGTTTATGTAGTTTCTTTTTTCTGTTTAAACATTCAAATAATTTATAATGAATTATTTCTATTATATAAATGTATTCCTAACTACCTACTATGTTTGTTTAAATTGAATATTATTATCATTCTCAAACTATCTGACTTTAATTATCTATGTTTTAGTTTTCAAACTTGAGGGTAGGTTGAATATGAATTAATAAATAAATTAGTAGGTAGTAGAAATAATTAGATTGAAGATTTATGAGTTATGACTAAGCTCAATTGATTGTTCGATAAGTTTGTTTCGATTACCTCATTTTTAGCTCAGTTTTATTTAAATTTAGGTGAATTAACTTATTTCATCAAAATGAGTACGCGTTGTAATATTGTTTTCGTTACAAGAGCTCTAATAACTGATTTGCAAAATCAAGGCAAAAACTTATCGACACTCGAAACTTGTCGACTTATATTATTAACGTAAGTAGTTTTGATTTCAAAATTTTTATAAGAAAAAAAAATATGTTTTAGTTACTATACTACCTACCTACTACTATATACCTACTATTTATTAATTAATCATTATTGCGTATTATATATTTCTGTTATATTGTTGCAGAGAAAAACAGTTGTTCTATTGGTACGACGATTTTAAGACGAGGGTTCTTTGCAACACCATCAAAGAACTAGTAGACCACGGCTCATAAACACATTACAGCGTCAAATCGTGTTATGAGAGTATGAAGAAAATGGATTCCTGCCGATGACCGACTATAGTAGACTGTAGTAGTAGTATACTGCTTTATATGACTCAAGTGTTGACAATGCCCGTCGTGCTCTTAAAAGTGAAGAGCTGCATTATAGGAGGCATGTTGTGAAACCCTGGCCCTGCACAGAAAACCATAAAAGGGCAAGATTACAGTTCGCTTTGGATCATGTTAAGTTTGATTTGAGTAATGTTTTTTCATCTTTACAGATGAAAAAACTTTTAAGTCCAGTGAACACGGACGCTTATGTTTGTGGTGCCGAAATAATACGTGATAAACAAGTGGATATGTAGTGTCCAATATGCTGGTCATATTACAGTGAACGTGTGGGGATAGATAAGTGTTGCCGATCCAGGATTTATATTTCATAATACTTAAAAACAATATTACTTAACTTAAGTACTTATTATTTATATTAACTGGAGGCCGGGTTATTATAAACTATTACATACGTATTTACTTACGTATTTTTAATAACTAAAAAAAGTCAAACACAACAATTTTTTTTTTACATTACAAGAACCTTTTCGTATGTTTTTGTGCAATTGTATAGCTATTATCCTACCTATTTAATTCATTTAACTTTTCACTCTTGTGATGAAATAATCCGGTCTCCTGATTGTCTTTGTTGAGGTTATAAAAGCTTCAATCCTCTTTCCGATTTTGGAAACGAATACTTAAGCTATGGCCTCAATAAGAAGTTTTACATAATATAATAATGTTGAACGATAATAAATGTCTGTTTTTGAATAATAAAGTGTAAGAATTAAACCTCTAAAAGTGTGATAGTGTCTTTTTGTTTGTCTCCGTTAATCCCTGTTGCTAACTGGCTACTAACTCGAAAATTATATTTTTGAATGCTATGCGCACTTATTAGCTTAATGAAAACATTCCTTATCGTTTCTTTTGTTTTTTTTTTATCATTTAACTTCTCTTCTCACTTAATCCAACCTAATACGTGTTTCCTAACTTCTTACTTACCTAACCCAAGTCAAAGTCCATTTTTTTCTATATCTCAACAGAATAGATTACATTTAGTTAGGACTAAGTTATAAAAATCTACCTCCTTTTTATTTCACCTACAGGTGACACCGGGTAATCCGGATATTGTCATTACGGAAAGTAAAAACTTTAAAGGTTTAATTTCTTATTATTATTTAAGTAGGAATTACAAATAAAATTGCTGTCAGGTAGAAACAGAAATAAAACTTATGCCACCTACAAGTGACACTGGGGATTGAAGAGTTTAATATCACAGTTGTGCAGAAACCAAACGCCATCTATTAGTTATTTTCGAAAATTTGATTTCTCCCTTCACAGAAAAATAGGCCCTAAGGTATCCATGCACTTGTGTGGGCGACTGTACTATGCCAAATCGAATGACAAATGCCAATCGAAGCGAATATATTCCCTTAAACTGGCCCTGTCATAAAATATGTTTCCACACATACATAATATATGTCTTAACTATATTTTATCTCTCTACCAATCTTTGGCTCCAAAAAGCCAAGGATTTCATTGACATACTTGCAAGAGCCCTTACTGCAGGTCGTCACAAAAAAAATTGTTCGCTAATAGTTATATCTTGCTAAATTTCAGGCCGGAAGTACAAAAATCAACTTACATAGAAACTCGCGAGAGCTTTTAGAACTCCCTAATCCGACCCTGGACCAAAATCTGTTCTTAGCAAACTTCTACTCACCATAAACTACGTCCCCGCCAAAATTCAAGACTGTTGCGCAAAAAATGAAGGACTTTCAGACAAACTTGTGAGAGCCTTTAGACCTCCCTTAACCGGCCCTGTTGCTAAATCCGTTCATAGCAGACGTCTACTAACTAATACAAACTACGTCCCTGCCCAAAATCAAGACTGTTGCGCAAAAAATGAAGGACGTTCATACAAACTTGCGAGGGCTCATAGACCACCCTAATCCGGCCCTGTCGCAAAACTATTTTATAACGGATGTCTACTGACTATAAACTACGTCTCTGCCAAAAATCAAGATTATAGCACAAAAAATGAAGGACATTCATACAAACTTGTGAGGGCTCATAGACCACCCTAATCCGGCCCTGTCGCAAAATTAATTCATAGCAGACGCCCACTGACTATAAACTACGTCTCTGCCAAAAATCTGGGTTATAGCACAAAACATGAAGGAGTTTCATACAAACTTGCGAGGGCCCTTAGACCACCCTAATCCGGCCCTGTCGCAAAATCCGTTCTTACCGGACGTCTACTAACTATAAACTACCTCTCTGCCAAACATCAAGATTGTAGCACGAAAAATTAAGGACTTTCATACAAACTTGTGAGGGCCCTTAGACCACCCTAATCCGGCCCTGTCGCAAAATTAATTCATAGCAGACGCCCACTGACTATAAACTATGTCTCTGCCAAAAATCTAGATTGTAGCACAAAAAATGAAGGAGTTTCATACAAACTTGCGAGGGCACTTAGACCACCCTAATCCGGCCCTGTCGCAAAATCCGTTCTTAGCGGACGTCTACTAACCATAAACTACCTCCCTGCCAAAAATCATCTTTGAACGTCCAGCGGTTTTCGAGATTTCGTGAGTGAGTGACCTTTGGCATTTATAGATATAGATAGCTTTTGCCCGCGGCTTCGCACGCGTAGACTACATGCTTCTGTTCTGTCAGTATCACAATCACAATAACCATCACTGTCACAATCACAATCACAATCGCAATCACAATCACTATTACTATAACAATCACTATCACTATCACAATCACTATCCCTATACCAATCACTATCACTATCTTAATCACAATCACTATCACTATCACTACCACAACCACTATCAAAATCACCATCATCGTAATCACAACCATTATCATCCTAATCACAATCATCATCATCATAATCACTATCACAATCATCATCTTCATTATCACAATTATCATCATCGTAAACACAATCATTATCATCGTAATCACAATCATCATCATTATCATCACAATCATCATCATTGTTATCACAACAAATCAACAATAACCCTGTATAGAATAGATAATACATATAGTTGAATCCGCCGTCTTCTGGATCTCAAAATAAATGTCATATTCGTAATCAGCACTCCTGATATTCTCGGAATCGACACCCATATTGATTTTTAGACATTTCAACCCCATCGCACCTCAACTTACAGGGGATGATGGTATTTCAGGTCCGCCACATTAAATCTTAAAATCGTTGTTTTTGTGATACACCCTATACACCATACAAACAATAACCATGTTGGTTTTCAGACTTTGTCACTGCATTTCCCCCTTTAGGGGTTGAATTCTGAAAAAACCTGAAACACAAATGTTAACTAATTTATCGATAGGAGTACTCCTGTGAAGTTTCAAATAAAATAGTCTAACTAATCTTATTTCCCCATGTAAACTTTGGACCCCCGTTTCAACCCCTAAGGGGGTGAATTTTGAAAAATCCTTGCTTGGTGCACCCCTAAACCTATGTGCCAAATTTGGAATGTCTAGACTCAGCGGTTTGGGCTGTGCATTGATTTTTAGAATTTATCACCCCATTTCCCCTTCTTAGGGGTTGAATTCTGAAAAAACCTGAAACCCGTTTCTACTCATTTATCAATAGGAACACTTCTGTGAAGTTTCGAATAAAACAGTCGAACTAATCTTGTTTCCCCATACAAACTTTGGAGCCCCGTTTCACCCCCTTAGGGGATGAATTTTGAAAAATCCTTTCTTAGTGCACCCTTAGACCTCATAAGGAACCTACTTGCCGGAGTCTGTAGACCCGGTTTGGGCTGTGCTTTGATGGTCAGTGAGTGAGTCAGTCAGTCACTTTCTTCTTTTATATACATATATAGATAGATAGATGAAAGATGTTTGAAGCCCGTGTCCGAAACCATCATTCTTTTATTTTGAGAATAGAGTTCCGCATCACCGGCCAGTGACATACGCACGTCGCCTCCTTGGTCACGGCCTCGCGGCGTTCATAGTAGTGGGTTAGGCACTACAACACTATGTACAAAATAATAATAAAAAAGTTCTAACTCCTGTTAAAATACTTAGAGCAATTTTTTGCGTATGAATCTTATATTTACAGGCTTGCTTAGGCTAGCATTCAAGTAGCCTAAAACCCATTCATAATTTTACGCACACAGCGTCACATCGGTGCATATTTCCGTGCCTATGAACCGCACACATGCATGTCAGCTCCTGCGAGTGGAGCTGGGCTGTGATTGGCTGCAACAACACAAGGCCACGATTGGATGCGTCATGCGTGGCCATCTTTAGCCCGCGAACTCCGGCGCGAAGTTCATATTTGTTTTTTTTTTACGTTTTTTTGCAATTTGTAGGCCAGTGCTAGCTTGAATACTGACTACATACGTCTTACAGCCGCGAACCATATTTTATTAATCAACATACAACCTACCTAGCACTGGCCTGCAAATTGCAAAAATGTAAGGAAATTAAGAAATTTGAATTTCGCGTTTGGCGGTCTTCGCTCTTCCGTCCACAGATAGAGTGCAGCACTGACAACACATTTCATTGATTGATTTCGTATAATCCTTGTAACAAATCTACTGAATTTAGAAGAAATAAAAGGTTGTAGACTTGAACATTATAATAAATTTAGGGAGGAGTAAAAAATACAAAAGGAGTTATAAAAGGCACACTCTCAGAAGGGAGGAGGGAGGTTTTGAAGAACGTTAAGGTTTTACGGTTATCAGCTTTCCAGTTTAAATTTGAAGAACCACAGAATCACTGGTACTGCAGGTCACTCGGGTAGTAATATAGGAGGTCCTCTTGGCGTCAGCGTAGCGACTCGCTCGACACCGTTCCGTTCACCTTGAGTAGGAAGAACCAGCAGCAGCAATGAATCAGTGTAGAATTTTTAGTATCGTATGGAGATGTTTCCTCGACCAGATTCAGATTAGAAGTCCACGCGTGTGAAATCATTTCAGCTTTTATAGATCCACAGCTTGACATTTTCAGTTCATTTTTCAGAATTTAAAATAGTGACTTCATATTGTCTGAGAAATGCAACTTGCCAGTATTCAAAACAGCCAGTAATATTCAATCCAAAACCTTTTCATAGAATTCTGAGAGAGTGTTAATTAATTATATGTAAGTTATAAAATACAATATCTGAGCTATGTAAGTTATGAAATACAATATTTGAGCTAACATATTGATAAAAAGAATTTAAATTACATAAATCAAAAGTAACCTTCATAGACTAAGCTAGTAAGAAACTGACAGAAAATTAAAAGTAAAAGTATTCACAGTTTGACAGCCTGACGTAAAGTGTCATAACAATGAAAAATATGAAAATTATTTATTTATTTCAGATGTTTTATAAGAAAACGAATCGTTTAAGACCGATTCGCAGAATAGTAATGCAAAAACCAATAAAACGTATGATAGATGCGAAGTGTAAGTAGGTATAAAGTGTAATGTAAGTATTAAAGTGTGGATTAGATGAGAACACTACAGCTCACTCAGTAAAATAAATAAAATACGTGGTTTAGAATAGCGAAATACCACATCCTGCAAAATTTTGTAGACCGCTGTTGTGAACAAACTCGATATGAAAATGATGTTATTTTATTTGGTACTAGCTGATGCCCGCGGCTTCACCCGCGTGGATGTCGTTCAAATTATATACTAAAACCTTCCTCTTGAATCACTCTATCTATTAAAAAAAACCGCATCAAAATCCGTTGCGTAGTTTTAAAGATTTAAGCATACAGACAAACAAACAGACAAAAATAGCGACTTTGTTTTATACTATGTAAGGATTTATATTTTTTGTATTATATTTTTCTATCGGCAAATTAGAAATTATATTTTACGTATGAGGAAGCCATTATTGTTCATTGTTGTGACAAGCAATTTATAGCGCGATTTGTTTTGAAACCGAAAACGTACAGATATTGTCAGATATTAGACAACATTATTAACAGTAGTGTAAATATTAGCTTTGTTGTGTATTATTTGTTTATTAAATTATTCCCCTAACAAATAATAACAATGGTATTTACTTGTGAAGTTTGTGCTGATAATGTGTGTTTGCTAGATGTTAAAGGTAATAAGTTTTCTCAATTATCGTATAATGATAAGATGCAAGTTTTATCTAAAGGTAGATAGACAACATTATTAACAGTAGTGTAAATATTAGCTTTGTTGTGTATTATTTGTTTATTCAATTATTCCCCTAACAAATAATAACAATGGTATTTACTTGTGAAGTTTGTGCTGATAATGTGTGTTTGCTAGATGTTAAAGGTAATAAGTTTTCTCAATTATCGTATAATGATAAGATGCAAGTTTTATCTAAAGGTAGATGTGTACCTGAATTACGAGAATAAATCCAAAAATATAGTAATTCATCGCGTACTCGTCCTTTCAATCCTCATAATTTATACAATATTTACCTGGCTGTGTGGCTGCATACACACAAATAAATAATTTTGTTTTCCGTGCATTTTGTTTAATACTGCCAGTAAGTGGAGTGACGGATTTATTGATTTGCATAATTTTCATTCGTCGTCCAGAAAGCATGACCTATCAGAAAAACATATAGAGGCTTGCTTAAAGTTAAATACATGTAGGATGTGAATTCGGAACGCAGCAAAATATGAAATAAGTTAAATAGTATGAACGCAGCCGTGAATGAAGGAGAAAGCTTGTGTGTGAGGGAGAAGGGGAGATGGCGAGCTAACATAAGACGAAAGACGTACTCCAAGTTTTTACGTGTTTTTTTAATTAATTAAAGAAGATTCAAGAAGAAAAAGTATATTATTTCGGTCATCCACCACCCTACAGCCTCGTCCGGGATCGACCGTAATAATAAAGGTGTACTAAAACGAAGAAAAAACACCGGCACAACGACGGCGGCCATAGCGAAAAAAACGTATGCTCGCGCTCGTGTGTTTTACGAAGGAAGACATCATGGCCAGTGACAATACCATGGAAACTAAAATTCAACCCTTACAATATGGCATGGTAGACACCATAGTTAAATTCGATGGTGAAGACATGACCTACTCGTCTTCGAAGTGGTCACAAGACATCGAGGACAATGCCGAAATCTTCAGTTGGACGGCTCAACAAAAACTCATCATAGCCAGAAGATCGCTTACCGGAACTGCTGAGTTATGGTTACGAACGGAAAAACCATTCAAATCATACGAGGAATTGAGGAACGCCCTGATAAAGGAATTTCCAGATTCGGTAAATACCAAGCAAATGCATGAAATCATGGCGGCTCGTAAAAAACGTAACAATGAGAGCTATTACCAATACATGCTCACCATGAAGGAGCTCGGAAAAAGGGCTAAGTTCGCCGATTACGTTTCCATCCAATATATAATAGACGGGATTGCCGATTACGAGCAGAATAAAATTGGTCTGTATGGTGTTACAACTTATGCGGTTCTTAAGGAAAAGTTGGCACAATATGAAGCTATGAAGCAGAAGATGCAGAAACGAGGAAATCCACGCGGTACGGCGGACAAGCAGCGCGAGTGTCGCGAATCCTCAAAGCAAGCTAAAGCAGACGACACTAACGTCAAGGAAAACGCAAGTGATAAAGTGTATCGCTGTTTCAAGTGCGGAGAAAGAGGTCATGTGGCGAGTTCATGCAAAAAAGGTACCAAGTGCTTCAAATGTAACCAATTCGGCCATATTGGTACCGAATGTCAAGAAGGCGCCAGCGGAAGCGGGAAAGGGAAGGGCGAACCATCGACGTGTCGGAATGATGACGGAAGTAGAGGAGGCGGAGCTAACAAGGCACGTTCCATGTTCGCTCAGAATCAATCACCGGATAACGGAACGGAGAGTGAACGAGATAGCACGCTGATGTCAAACGAGAAAGAAAGTCGTTGTCAATGTCAGTGTCAAAATAATAACCTCAGTGTTCTGAATGTAAACAATAAAAGTGCAGTGAATAAATCGGTTAAAAGTGTTATTATAGGCGGTATCACAGTACATTGTTTAATAGATACGGGCAGCGACCTAAATTTAATATCTCACGATGTGTACGAGATGCTATCAGTTAAATGTGAAACTGAAACAATGTTGCTAACCGGTCTTGGTTCAAGTAAGGTGTACTCGATGGGTAAGTTTAAAATTAATTTGATAATAGATTGTCATTGTTATGAAGTTTGTTTTCATGTAGTGCCTAAAGGTGTTATACCGTACGCAGTTATTCTTGGGCAAACTTTCCTGGTTAATACTATTACCATGATCAACAAAGGTATCATTGAGATAAGGCCTCAGTGTTATGATAGTTCGTATTTACAGTGTTTACTTTCCAGTTACTATGATGAAAGTGAAGTACCAATTCAAGTTAAAAATATAGTAGATAATTACAAACCCTTAAAGATTAAAGAAGCTCCAATAAAATTAAAAATAGTATTAAAAGATGACATACCAGTAGTACAGCGTCCACGGCGTCTAGCTTTGCAAGAGGAAGACATTGTAAAACATCAAATAGAAGAGTGGTTGGCTAATGGCATCATACGTCCTAGCTATTCGGAATATGCCAGTCCCCTCGTTTTGGTGAAGAAGAAAGATGGAAGTACGAGAATCTGTGTGGATTACAGGAAGATAAACCAGAAGATGGTGAGAGACGAATATCCCTTGCCGGTAATTAATGATCACATAGATAAATTGTGTACAGCTAGGGTCTTTAGCACTTTAGATTTAAAGAATGGATTTTTCCATTTACCAGTAGACGAGGACTCAATAAAATATACTGCGTTTGTGACCAGCAACCCAGAAGGTCTGTTTGAATTCCTACGAGCACCCTTTGGTTTATCAATTTGTCCCAAATTTTTTACCAGATATATCAACATTATTTTCACCGACTTTGTAAGAAGAGGAGTTCTACTTATTTTTATTGATGACCTAATTATCCTGGCTGAAGACGAACACCAGGCAGTTCAAAGACTTCAAGAGGTACTGAAGGTAGCTGCAGAGTATGGTCTCGAGATCAATTGGAAGAAGACACAGTTACTACAAAGGTCGGTAGAATACCTTGGTCATGTGGTATGCAATGGAACAGTGCAGCCTTCAAAGGAAAAAACGGAAGCAGTGCAAAAGTTTCCTGTGCCTAAAAACCTTAAAGAAATTCAAAGCTTCATTGGGTTAACCTCATACTTTCGGAAATTTGTTCCCAATTATGCTATGGTAGCGCGACCTCTAAGTGACCTGTTAAAGAAGAAAGAATTTTATTTTGAAGAAGATCAAAGAAATGCATTTTTGAAGTTAAAACAATGTCTATGTTGTGAACCTGTTTTAAAGATATTTGATCCACAATTAAAGACGGAACTACACACAGATGCCTGCAAGTACGGATATTGTAAATAACAGCTTAGATATAAGGCTAGATGCATGTAAAATTTAGCCATGTAATCGTGTTATTTTTGTTATTAGTCCTTGTTAGAATAGTTTTATTCACTTCTAAGGCATATAGGAGCCTTATTGCTTATGTATTAACGTAAAGAACCACTTTTGTTTACTGTTTAGCGCCCTTTAGTGCCTAATACATAAGTATAACTTGTTATGTACAACAAAAACGTAGAAAATCTACACATGTAACCTAGATATATAAGATTTTTACATTGTATGTTCAACTCTGACCTAATATGTACTAGATTTTCCAAGTATGTAACTATGTATTTCAAATTGTGTCTTATGTACAATAAATAAAAGCTGCTTACACACATATACAGACATGCGTTTACAGCTCACACACACATATACATCATAAATAGTCGCCTCTCATTGGCCAGTCAAAAAGTTGCCGCATTTTCTCACTGCCGCGCCTAGCGCTAAGATGTTAAGGCTATAAATATGGCCCGCCCACAAAATTCTGATTCACTATTCGATTGACCGCTGGCCCGCTGCTTGAAGACACCACCTACATACGAAGATCACCGTCTCCCCTACACTCCACACGCACTACACTCCACATCGCAGCGCCCTTGTTTTTACTGAAGAAATCGTCTTTCATTTATCATCCCGATCCTGCTGAACATCCTGAATATCAAGTACATCAAGTTACCTATGGTTACAAGTCTGCAAAAGTTAGGCGTATCACTCTGCTGAAAAAGTCTGCGCCTTTCAATGGTCCTTCTCGGCCGGATCGCTGTATCAAGCTTTCAAGAAAGAAAATTCAAGATTTCGTCATTCAAGAGAGAAAATATCAAGTTCTCTGCACGAATCTTTCAAGAAAGAAACGTTCCTGTCAAGAAAGAAACAAGTACGCGCGAGTGTTAGTAGTCGGTCTTGCCTAACCGCTGCTAATTACTTGGAAGCAATCATCATTTATCACTCGTACGTGGCCACCTAGCGGTGTTAAACGGCTTATATCGTACGGAGGCATAGTGGACGAACTGACGCCTCCACGCACCATCCCTGGTGTTACAGTCAGACCCCGCCGGTACGGTGTTGGAACGCTCTGGGGCCACTGGTTGGCACGCAACGACGGATGTGGTTTTCCTCCCATGTTCTGATGCGCCCGTGAGCACCTTCGCCCTCTGCTGGGAGGTTCCCATACCCTCCTTTCCTTATACGTTCCTATTCCTGTTCGGCATCCCTACGTTAGTAGTCCGACAGGCAGCTAGACAAAGTAGGCGTCACATCAAGAAGAACAATAAGTGAAAGTGATAAAGTGATAAAGTGATAAAAAGTGTTAAAAAAGTGTTAAATTCTAAGTAATTGGTAGGATTAGGGACCCTCTTGCGCGATGAGTGACGCACGTGTATTGCGTTCAGGCAAATCTACGCCTCTCACAGACGCCACGCCGGCGTCCGGTCAGACTACGTCGGCCGAAACAAATACGTGGAGTAATGGCACCAGCATAGAGGACACGAGCGGTGACAGCAGCACATCACGTAACGAGCAAACGATAGTCAAAGATAGGTCCGCGCAAGTCGATTTAGATAATACATTAGTAAGGAGTGCGCCGGGCACTGTAGTTAATGTCCCCACGACGGATAGGGCGTGTAGTAGATTATCTATGTTAAAAGCAGAGCTAGAGTTACATAATTCCGAGTTAGCACGAGCTCAGGCGGCATCCGCAGTTGCTATGAGTCGTCTAGAAATAGCCAGGATCGAACTGGAAAGTTCTAACGACGCGGAGCGCCCGCCTAGGTTAGAAGAGTCGCGTGTTAAAGGCTGGATTTCGGAACAATGTGTAGCAGACAGGCCAGCTATCGTAGGTAATACCCAAGTCCCGGGACAGGCCCCGCGATCACCCACTATATGTAGGAACGAACCACGCGTTGGAAACGACATGTCAAATAGTGGCAGCGACATGGCGATGCTGGCCAACGCGATAATGCAGGCGGTAAATTCCAATAAATCAGACTCCGCGGCTCCCAAGTTCATCCACGAACTGCCCCACTTCGACGGGGCGATTGCCGAGTGGATAGCTTTCAGATCAGTCTTTAACGACACAGTAGGCATGTTTTCTGACGTACAAAACGTAGCCCGCTTAAGAAAAGCACTAAGAGGTGCAGCCCGCGAAACCGTTAGGGCGTTATTATTCACGGTGTCGGATCCGTATGAAGTCATGGACGCGTTAGAAAGGCGTTACGGCCGACCAGAGTTACTCGTCTTATCAGAACTCGAAAATATAAAACGCATGCCCCGCATGAGCGAAGACGGGCGCAATGTCAGTAGTTTCGCGAGCAAAATAGCCAATACAGTTGCGGCGATAAAAGCACTCGACCAACCGCAATATCTGTATTCACCTGAGTTAGTGAGTCGAATTGTAGAAAAACTCAGTTTAATTTTAAAATATAAATGGTACGAGTTCCGAGCAGAGCGCTCCGGGGCGCCGGAACTAGAGTTATTATCTCGATTTCTAAACATCATGGCCGACCAGTGCGGTGCCATGTTCGCCTATGATGCAGCGCGTGATGAAAGGAAAAACCGTAATAGGCCGCGCACGGTGAACACGGCTCGCGAACGCCCACAGTCACGTAGCCGGCATAAAGATGACTCCGATTCCTCATCGGATGAATCAGAAATCGAGGAAAAAACGCACAATAAAACGGTCGCCACTGTTAATAAATCCAACTCTAAAAAACAGGCGCCGAAATCGCAAAAGCCACGCCCATCACGACCGAATAGCGAGTCGTCAGCAGAGGTAAATAAAAATAAAAAATGCGTATTTTGTGCGGGAAACCATACCGCCGCGGAGTGTGCAGACTTCGTGAAATTACCAATAAAAGAACGATGGGACGCGGCCAAACGTGAAAAGTTGTGTTTTAGATGTTTAAGTAACTCGCACATACGTACATTCAGATGTAAATACGTACCATGCGGAATAAACGGGTACGAAGCATCGCATAATAAAATGTTGCACGGCAGCGGCAATACAACTCTGCCTACCCGCGGTAATGTAAGCTCGATAAATCATATACATACCTCTAATACCTACCTAAAAATAGTTCCGGTGGAATTAAGCGGTCCGATAGGTTCGACGGCCACTTACGCCTTACTTGATGAAGGTTCAACCATGACGCTTGTTGAACGAGGCGTGGCCGACAGCGTTATACCTAGGGGTCGCAGCCAACTATTATCTCTAGAGGGGGTGGGAGGTAATCGTATAGACGATGCAGAGTCGTGTCACGTCAATTTATCGATCCGCGGTTTATGTAGTCGAAACTTAGAAACTATGAGTGCAAACACCATAGAAAATTTAAATCTATCTCCACAGGAGGTAAGCAGGGACGTAGTGCAACAGTGCAGCCACCTAGCAGGATTAGAAGATGAGCTGTGCTACGAGTTGGGAAAACCGACTATTTTAATAGGCCAAGACAACTGGCATTTAATCACGTCCAGACAACTTCGTGTCGGCAAAAAGACCCAGCCCGTAGCATCGCTGACCAAGTTAGGTTGGGTGCTGCACGGGCAAGATGCACGTCCACGTAGTACCGTAGCGCTGGTTAACCACGTACGGCCCACTACAACAGATGACCCCGCGTTAGAACTTATTAGGAACTTTTTCAGTTTAGATTCGCTAGGAATAGAGCCACGACGGCCAACGTCTGACCCCGAGCAGCGCGCCCTAGCGATCTTAGAAGGAACTTGTAAAAAAGTAAGCTGTAATAGGTTCGAAACGGGATTACTGTGGCGCACAGACGATGAGGTAATGCCGAATAATAAAAAACAATCTCTCAGTCGTCTGTATAATTTGGAAAATAAATTAGATAAAAACCCAAATCTAAAAACCGAATATAGCAAGCAGGTTAATAACTTGTTGGAAGCGGGCTACGCCGAAAGGGTAGACACCCCAGCTACATCGCCACGCAGCTGGTACTTACCGCACTTTTCAGTAGTGCATCCACAGAAGGGTAAGGTACGTTTAGTGTTCGATGCAGCAGCTAAGTATGGGGGAAAAAGTCTAAATGACGCGTTATTAGCAGGCCCTGACTTACTCCAATCGCTATTCGGTGTGTTAGTTAGGTTTAGGGAAGGTAAAATTGCAGTAGTAGCAGACATAAAAGAGATGTTTTTGCAGGTCAAGATCGCTATGCAGCACCGCGATAGTTTGCGATTTTTATGGAGGGGCGAAGATAGGGTAGGACCACCGCAGGAGTACCGAATGACGTCGTTGATATTCGGGGCGGCATCCTCTCCGTGTACCGCTATATACGTGAAAAATAAAAACGCAGACGATCACGGCCATCAATATCCCGAAGTCGCGAGAGCCACGGTGCGTAATTTTTACATGGACGATTACCTAGGCGCGTTCGACAGCGAAAGCGAAGCGAAGCGAGTGATAGACGCTATGTATAAGGTCCACTTAAACGCATCTTTCAAATTACGCGGATGGGCATCGAACGTGCCGGCTGTTATAAGTGACGTCACAGATACGCGCAGTGGCGATTCGACTACGCTAGGGAAAAGCGATACAGAACGAACATTAGGTCTGATATGGAATCACGCACGCGATACGTTAGGTTTTAACGTCAACTTAAGAAGTACGCCCGCCAGCGTCATACAAGGCGACACTCTGCCTACCAAGCGACAGGTAACTAGCGCGGTCATGTCAGTATTCGACCCACTAGGTTTAGTTTCGCCGATTACGATGATAGGCAAATGTCTCATACAAGAAGTATGGCGCAGTGGTATAGATTGGGACGATCCCATCACAACCGAGCATCACGTGACGTGGTTATCTTTCATTAAAAACTTACAGCTATTAAAAACGTTAGAAATAGATAGATACGTACCTGCTACACCCCCTAACGAAGGGGAGTTACACATTTTCTGTGACGCTAGTGAGAAAGTGTATTCAGCCGCGATTTATTTCGTAAGTACGAACTCGGACGGTACTAAAACATCACGACTGATAGCAGGTAAAGCCAAAGTGGCTCCGCTGAAACCTATTTCGATACCCCGTTTAGAGCTTCAGGCTGCAGTGTTAGGCAGTCGATTAGCTGAATCGGTCAAGCGCGAGTCCGATTATAAAACATTAAACTGCTTCTATTGGTCTGACTCTAGAACCGTATTAGCTTGGATTAAGTCGGACCCGCGCACTTTCAAGTCGTTTGTAGCTCATAGACTGGCTGAAATCGAAAGCCTAACTACTCCAGCTAACTGGCGATGGGTACCCAGTGCTGATAACGTCGCGGACGACGCGACCAAGGGCATTCCTGTCGATTTTGACTCTAACCACAGATGGTTTTATGGACCCGAGTTCATAAGGGGCGACCCCGCATTATGGCCGCAGGAAAAGCGAGCCGCGGAGCCGCCACCCCCTTCAGGGGAGGAAAGAGTTCTTAAGCAAGTCCATGTGATTATTAGGCATGACGTTAGCGATTATTTACCAAAGTTAGAACGTTTTTCAAAATACACTCGATTAGTGCGTGTTGCTGCCACCGTTCTGCTCGCCGCCGAGGTATTTAAAGCCAAAATGCTCAAAAGAATCACAAGTAAAGAACTGGCACCAAGCCATATAAAACTAGCTGAACTGCTGCTAGTAAGAAGGAGCCAATATAACTCGTTCGGCGAAGACATCACGACGATTGAGGCTGGACGGCGACCACCGAAGAAGTCCCCGTTCTACAAGCTCTCCGTGAAGATCGACCGCAACGGTATCCTGTGTCTAGACAGCAGAATAAAAGAAAAGCAAAACCTGCCAGTCCTACATGCCAAAGAAGGCTTTACTCAGCTGTTGGTGCATCACACGCACTCAACTTTCAACCACGGCAACCATCAAACCGTCATGAATGAGCTGAGACAACGCTACCACATAATAGGACTGCGCGGCGTTATACGCTATATTTGCAACAAATGCCAATGGTGTCGGACCTATAGGGGGATCCCCTCAAAAATTCCCTTAGGCGACTTACCAGCTGAAAGGCTGGCCCAAAACCAACCGCCCTTCACAGCTACCGCGGTGGATTATTTTGGGCCCATGCATGTCAATGTCGGGCGAAGGCTAGAGAAAAGGTGGTGCGCCTTATATACCTGCCTCACCACACGAGCAGTGCACCTAGAGGTGGCCACATCCCTCTCGGCCTCCTCTATGATCATGAGCCTGCGCAGAATGATAGCTCGCCGCGGCACGCCGACAGTAATATATAGCGACAACGGAACCAACTTCGTTGGCGCTGAAAAGGAAATATCCGAAGCCATGCAAGGCAATGACCAAGACTTAAGAGCTTTCGCGTCTGAAAAGCTGATCACCTGGAAGAAGATACCACCTGGTGCCCCAAACATGGGCGGCGCCTGGGAAAGAATGGTCAGATCGGTGAAAACAGCATTACGAGTCACTCTGAAAGAAAGGTTTCCTCCTGACGATATATTACACACGTTAATATTAGAGGCTGAACACGTGGTAAATTCGAGGCCATTGACCCCGGTGAATCCCAACTTAGATGAAGAAGCGTTGACCCCTAATCACTTCCTAATAGGGCGCTCAAGTGGGATGTCACCCTTTGGCTCATTTAAAGACGCACAGCTGACTTCACACTCCTGGAAAGCTAGTCAAGCATTAGCCGATGCCTTTTGGGCAAGATGGACGGCAGAATACAAGCCTCTCTTGATGCCCCGACCTAGCACCAATCCCCAACATAAGAACTTAAAAGTTGGCGACATCGTCATAATATGTGATGGCACGATGCCCAGAGGAGTGTGGCCTCGAGGTGAGATCATGAAAGTCTACCCAGGCCCAGATGGACGAGTACGAGTAACTGAGATAAGAACAGCTGCTGGATTACTTCGTCGCCCAGCCTCTCGCCTCATCTTAATCCCTACAGCGGACTAAAACCTTTTAAATGGTGCTCGCGCACGAGGGGGAGATTGTAAATAACAGCTTAGATATAAGGCTAGATGCATGTAAAATTTAGCCATGTAATCGTGTTATTTTTGTTATTAGTCCTTGTTAGAATAGTTTTATTCACTTCTAAGGCATATAGGAGCCTTATTGCTTATGTATTAACGTAAAGAACCACTTTTGTTTACTGTTTAGCGCCCTTTAGTGCCTAATACATAAGTATAACTTGTTATGTACAACAAAAACGTAGAAAATCTACACATGTAACCTAGATATATAAGATTTTTACATTGTATGTTCAACTCTGACCTAATATGTACTAGATTTTACTATTTCCAAGTATGTAACTATGTATTTCAAATTGTGTCTTATGTACAATAAATAAAAGCTGCTTACACACATATACAGACATGCGTTTACAGCTCACACACACATATACATCATAAATAGTCGCCTCTCATTGGCCAGTCAAAAAGTTGCCGCATTTTCTCACTGCCGCGCCTAGCGCTAAGATGTTAAGGCTATAAATATGGCCCGCCCACAAAATTCTGATTCACTATTCGATTGACCGCTGCTTGAAGACACCACCTACATACGAAGATCACCGTCTCCCCTACACTCCACACGCACTACACTCCACATCGCAGCGCCCTTGTTTTTACTGAAGAAATCGTCTTTCATTTATCATCCCGATCCTGCTGAACATCCTGAATATCAAGTACATCAAGTTACCTATGGTTACAAGTCTGCAAAAGTTAGGCGTATCACTCTGCTGAAAAAGTCTGCGCCTTTCAGATATGCTGCAGTGCTGATGCAAAAGGATTCTACAGATGGTAGCATGCACCCTGTTCATTACATGAGCAGAAAGACTGGTGAAACTCAGCAAAGGTGGTGCAGTTATGAACTGGAAGCACTGGCAGTGATAGAAGGCGTGAAAAAATTTCGTAGATACCTAATAGGAATTCCATTTACCATAATCACTGATTGTCAAGCTTTCCAGAAGACTTTAACAAAAAAAGATGTTTCAGCTAAAGTAGCCCGATGGATTATGTACCTGCAAGATTTTAATTATACTATTATGCACAGACCTGGTGAGAAGATGCAACATGTCGACGCTTTAAGTCGAAATATATGCGTTATTCAAAATGAACTCCATTTTCGCATACAGAACGCTCAAGAAGAAGATGCAGGACTGAAGGCAATTAAAGAAGTTCTCAAGGGAAATAAGTATGAAGACTATGTGCTTGAAAATGACGTTATCTATAAAGGTGAAGAAAAGAAATTGGTTGTTCCAGAAGTAATGGATCTCGAAATTATAAGAAGAGCTCATAGTATTGGACATTTTGGAAAAAAGAAAATAAGAGACATAATAGAACAAGAATATTATATTTCCAAGTTAGATAATAAAATTGAAAAGGTAATATCTACATGTGTGCCCTGCCTACTAGCTAGCAGGAATACAGGAAGGAAGGAAGGATTTTTAAACCCGATACCAAAAGGAGAACTGCCATTTGATACACTTCATTGTGATCATTTAGGACCTTTGGATGCTACCAAGAAGATGTATAACTATATCTTAACTGTCATAGATGGATATACAAAGTTTGTATGGATATACCCAGTTAAGACTGTAACAGCAAAGGAAACGGTGGATAAATTAAAAATACATCAAAAGGATTATGGAAACCCCAGACGTATAGTGACTGACAGAGGAACAGCATTCACAGGAAAAGAATTTGAAGATTATTGTCAGGAAGAGGAGATAGAGCATATTACAATAACAACAGGAATACCTCGTGGAAATGGTCAAGCTGAAAGGATGAATCGGATCATTATCTCTGTATTGACCAAGATGTGTATTGAAGAACCTGCATTATGGTACAAACATGTTAGTAAAGTTCAGAGGGTAATAAACAGTTCATATCAAAGATCCATCCAAACATCGCCTTTTGAATTGTTAACAGGGACTAAAATTAGACTTAAAGAAGACATGAAAATTTTAGAATATTTAGAAGAAGAAAACAGAAAAGAATTCATAGACAAAAGAGATGATTTAAGGAAAGAAGCAAAAGCTCAGATATTAAAAATTCAAGAAGAAAACAGAAGAAATTTTAATAGTAAAAGAAAGGAAGGACAGAAATATAAAATGGGGGATATCATAGCAATACAAAGAACTCAATTTGGAAATGCATTAAAATTAAAACAAAAATTCTTTGGACCCTATAAAGTAGTAAAAGATTTAGGAAAAGATAGGTACGAAGTAAGAAAATTAGATAATAGTAAGGAGGGCCCAAAACACACCACAACAGGAGTAGACTTTATGAAAAGGTGGCCTTAATTCAAAGATATCTTGTTATCATTCAATTTATTTCATTCATAAAAAAAATGCCTACTTAATATTTCATACTTACCATTGAGCACAGCTGACTTTCCATGCTATTTTGGTTAATAGGATGAGTAATGTTGATAGGTTGTTGTATCATAACTAGCAACTAAATTCATGGTATCATTTATTTTATATCAGTGTAAAATGTAAGTGAGTACTAATAAACTGCATAATATCTGTAATTCTGTGTAAGGTTAAAGTTTAAGGAAGTGTAACATAATAGGACTAGCTATCTGTAATGTAATAAACAAAGAAATAAAAAGTAGTAATTCTGTGTAACAAATGTACCTAAACATTTAAGTAGTAAGTAAGATTTTAGATTGTATTAGATGATACTTAGCTGCTGGAGTATTGTTAAAGGAGTGAATGGCTGTTTGAGTGTATTATAATTATAAGTAAGGAGTAATATAATGTTAAGTTTATTTTCATTTAGGAACATGTATTGTGTTGGTAATTTAGTTCTAAACCTTCTAGATTGTTAGCAAACTTAGTGTGTAAACTTTATTCAGCTTAGTTTATTTTTTGTAGTAGTAGAGTCAGTCTGAGGGCAGACTGAAAGCAGAATGGCCGAGTTGTAGGATGTGAATTCGGAACGCAGCAAAATATGAAATAAGTTAAATAGTATGAACGCAGCCGTGAATGAAGGAGAAAGCTTGTGTGTGAGGGAGAAGGGGAGATGGCGAGCTAACATAAGACGAAAGACGTACTCCAAGTTTTTACGTGTTTTTTTAATTAATTAAAGAAGATTCAAGAAGAAAAAGTATATTATTTCGGTCATCCACCACCCTACATACATTTGGTAAATCACGTATTGAAACTAGTATTAACAGCCAGTAGAACCTTGAATAATGTAGTGAGTTTTTGAATTGTATTTATAACTTTTACGCTCAAACGTCATTCAATTTTAAGTTGCACTTAAATCTCGTGTTGTCTTTGTTACTTAAACGCAGAGTGACAGAGATAGCAGAAGTTTTGAGGGTTACTTAAAATTGGGTGACGTTTGAGTATTTGGGCGTTACAGGCTTATTTTCAAATTTTATAAATGTGTTTTTTTTTTCTGTCAATATTTTGTGGCCTACCCACCGTGGGGGACCACTGCACGCCACTGCCTATTAACAACCTAACATACCTACCTACCTAATAACTACCTAACTTACCTACCTAACTTACCTACCTACTTATAAATTTCCTAATTTTCCTACTAACTGTCTACGTGCCTATTAAACTTGATAACACTTACCTTGTTCAATATTGTTGTTTCTGAGTACAGTCAACAGTAAAAAGTCAGTGGATGTCAATAGTGACTTATATTTTAATTTTCAAAAATATTTTTGTCAGTTTTTCAGAATTTAATACCAGAAGCGTACACATTAGTTGCACCGGTTTCTTTTTTTATATTAGTAAATATTCAAACTTCAATTTTTTCAACAAAAATATTTTTTTTCTTTTTCTTTTCTTAACGTAGCTTCCTTCACTTCACACGGACAACAACCAAGACGTTAAATTTCAGTTTAGTATAACAATCGGAGTAATTGACGCTCATAATACCTTGCTGATTGCTATCCAACACTTACCAGTAATTAGTCTTACGGATATTTAAAAAAAATTAAATTCAATCTGAAATAACATATAACTTTTTTTTTTAACTTCATTCAGTTTGGCACATCCGGTTGTAGGGTATTGGATTACTGCATAGGCATGCACTTATGTATGAGTGTAGTGGCGGCTGCGCCCGCCATGTAAGCTTTAAGTTTAGTCGCAATAAAACGCAGTTAACAGCAACACGTATATCTTTATTGCATCATCTCCCTTACACAGTCTCATTAATTAACACGTCCCTAAACTGGTGACCCCGACGTGATAGTGATAATAAAGTGATAAATTCAGTGATATTCTGTGTAAAGACAATAGACTGTTAAAGTTTCAAGATGATGCCTACTCAGGGCGTGAGTCAACCCGCTCAATCTGCAATGCGAGCTACAGACCCGAAGCTCGAGCCGCGTGTTGAAGGAGAATCTGCGTTAGCCAGCATCACCGTATCATCAAGAATACCAGAGTTTTGGGATGACCAACCGCGACTGTGGTTCGTCCAATTTGAGGCAGCGGTGGACAATCAGAGACTCAGTGATGTCGCGAAGTCAAACTTGGTTGTTACGAAGTTAAATAAAAGTGCCGTTCAACAAATCAGCGATTTACTATTAGCTCCACCGGAAACGCAGAAATACCAGTCCATGAAAGACAGACTGCTCCAAGTTTTTGAAGAGTCGGAAACTAGACAGTTTCAAAAGTTGCTGGGGGAAATGGAACTTGGTACCCAGAAGCCTTCTCAACTTCTACGGCGGATGAGAGACCTAGCGCGTGCAAAGATACCCGACTCGACTTTGCAAATCATGTGGAGTGGACATCTCCCAACAGCAGTGCAAGCTGTTTTGGCAGTTACTGAAGTGAAGGACTTGGATAATTTGGCTGTCGTAGCAGACAAAGTCATGGAGGCAACTCGTCCTGTGGAAATAGCGACAGTGGCAATTAACGCCACCACCAAGGACGTTGCCAAGGATTCCAGTTCTGTGTCGGAGTTAGCTGCCACCGTGAAGAAGCTGAGCATCGAAGTCGCCGAATTACGTCGCTCGCGTCCAAAGAAGAGGTATGGGCGTGGTTCGAGTGGTTATCGCCAGTCAAGGTCGCGCACAAGAGATGGAAGCAAGGCTCGTAAAAATCCCAAATGGTTGTGTTTCTATCATCACAGGTATGGATCTAAAGCTGCTAAATGTGTCGAACCTTGCAATAGTTATATGCATCGACGCTGGATTTGCGATGTGGCATCGCGGCAGGAGCTCTGCAAAAGGATGGGTACGGAAACAAATGACAACTGGCCCAAGAGTAGTCACCGTACAAGCTGTGCCTCAGCAGCAAGCAGCCGCAGGCAACTCATACATGTAACCAGTGTTGTGTTGTGTTTAGTGTTAAGTAACTAGTAAGTGTTAAGTATAAGTTTTAGCTATGGGATTTTTTTTGTTAAGGGGGGAATGGTGTAGGGTATTGGATTACTGCATAGTCATGCACTTATGTATGTGTGTAGTGGCGGCTGCGCCCGCCATGTAAGCTTTAAGTTCAGTCGCAATAAAACGCAGTTAACAGCAACACGTATATCTTTATTGCATCATCTCCCTTACACAGTCTCATTAATTAACACGTTCCTAAACTAATGTAATAGTATCAACAGATCCTTATTACGAAAAACAAAAATGGACAAGTTCAACAAAATCATACACGAAGGGGGACTATACGATTTTAGAGTGGTCAAGGAAATGGGCGAGAGACATCACAAATGGCACCAAATGAGTTGGCGAGAGAGAGAATTATTATTGCTACATATACACCTCTGCATACTCATGTGCAACAAAGAGCTTATATCTCGGAAGAGAAAAAGGGTTGAGGAGGCCATTCCTGAATTTGACAAACCCGGCCCAAGCAAGCTAAGTAAGCCTTATATATCACCGGAAGAAGGACCTCACAGGCAAGAGGAGACCAAGGACGACTCAACATCTGCTTCGGGGACAACAGGGTCGTACGAATCAGATTGGTCAAGAGAAGAGGACCTACTGATAGAATTGACCTCCATGGAGTCAAACAAAGACTATAGGTTTAGCATGCTAAACTATATGCCTCTGGTGGAGATAACGACAAACCATGTGGCACAGGAATGGAAGATAGAGTCACCCACCAAGATATGGGATATAGTAGACAAAAAGAGTAAGAAATTTATAATGATACGGTACGCTGGAAACAAGAGCAAAGCACTGGAGCGATATTATCAAGCTAAGGCAGAAGTCCCCGACAACTGTGGGTTGTATCTAATAAAATGGGAAGACACAGAGGGTGAATGTTTGACTGTCCTAATATTTTTTGTTAAGGGGGGAATGGTGTAGGGTATTGGATTACTGCATAGGCATGCACTTATGTATGTGTGTAGTGGCGGCTGCGCTCGCCATGTAAGCTTTAAGTTTAGTCGCAATAAAACGCAGTTAACAGCAACACGTATATCTTTATTGCATCATCTCCCTTACACAGTCTCATTAATTAACACGTCCCTAAACCGGTAAAATTTATGTCGTTGCAAAAGGCAGAGCTCGAATACGAAGTAGCTATCAGAGGGGAAACACCCACCACTACTGTGCAGGAATTGCGGAAACAGATTGCAAAATGCGGACCAATGTTGAAAATTCAAAATATTTTAAATCACAGCTTAAATCACCACAGATTAAATAGAATAACATGAGGAAGTAAAAACAAAACGGAGTACGATGAGTGTGTAAACCTATAATAGGTCGATGGTGATGAAATCAAGTGAGCTACTCGCATCAGCTTCGGACCCCTTATCACCAGTTAGCAATCAACCTCCATCCACACATAACTTGACTTCTCCAATTCACGTGTCGGTGTCATGTGATGGTGGTCAACAAATTATAGATTTGCAAAATTAAAATCCGAGGGAATTTTTTGCGTACGTTCCTTCTCACAACTTCTTACAACGGGTAAATGAACTTTGTCTCGCCAAAGAAATACCAACGGATAAAATCCTCACTCACGCGACCGAGATCTTTACTGGCGGC
Source organism: Diarsia dahlii (assembly GCA_949775195.1). Classification (NCBI taxonomy): domain Eukaryota; kingdom Metazoa; phylum Arthropoda; class Insecta; order Lepidoptera; family Noctuidae; genus Diarsia; species Diarsia dahlii. The sequence continues at coordinate 18,909,470 of OX459197.1, read as the reverse complement.
GCGCTCCACTGAAGTCCACTGGTACAGAAGCATTAGGGATTCAGTATCTAGCTGGGATGAACTTGCAAATTTATTAAAACGCGACTTTGATCAGTCAGACTATGATTATAGACTCTTAACTGAAATCAGAGCGCGAACCCAAAGGGAGTCGGAAAATATAGTTATTTACTTGTCAATAATGACAGGCTTGTTTTCGAGGCTGAAAAAAGCACTATCGGAGGAAGGTAAACTAGAACTTCTTCTACCATATAACATTCGTCCATGCTATGCTATCATCTAATCATCAGTTGACGGCACGGTTGGCGCAGTGGCTGAGCGATTGGACTTCTGCGCTGCGTGTCGCGGGTTCGATCCCCGCACGGAACAAATATTTGTATGGCCTACAGATAGTTGTTCCGGGTCTGGGTATTTGTGTATGTGAGTTTAAATGTCTGTAAACGCACCCACGATACAGGAGAAATTCCTAGCGTGGGGCAACGTTTCCAAAAAAAAAAAAAAAAATGTCGAAATAAAATCAATCGAACAGCTGAGCAGCTGAGCGAACGCCTTGCTCTGAATGTCAACGTGAAGAAATTCAAGCAAGCGCGGGTAAACGGCAGGAGTAACTGGGTCATACACAAAAAACGAAAAAAATATGTTCATGCAACATAAAATCGTAAATAAAAAAAAAACAAATTTTAATATTTTATCAACATTAAATACATTTAATAGTTATTTTGTCTTGAAAACTTAACGTCGTTCATTAAAAACTAGCGCTTTACTAACATTTACATAATATTTTATCCTTTTGAATGTGAAAAAATCTCCTTCTGTAGACTGTTCGCATGACAAGTATTTGAGTTTAAGTGATGGTTAAAAATATATAACATACTATAGATTAATTTTTTTTCGTTTCATTACATTCGTTATATTATCAAAAAAGCAAAACACAATGCTTTAAAAAATATATGATTTTAAATTTTGAAATAAATCGAATAAACATTAGGTCCGCAGATTTTAGGTCTACTCCTGTAGACACATAAAATAAGTCAAAATTTGCCAAACATGAGCGCATCGTTATTGTTTTGTTTTTTGTGTTCGTAGCACTGTATTTTCTGTCATTTGCTCGGTTGTGAATTTTACGTAAAGTGCGTGTGACGTGAAAAATACAAATTTTATTCAGTTACACAAGTTTTTGGTTCATATTAGTGGTTCTTTCCTGTGTCAAGGCTACCTGTGTAAGTAGCCTCTTCAAATAAATAAAAGATCCAGACAGTGTATGCGTTTGGGCGCGGTATGCAAATATCATATTGCTTAAACTCTAACCTCATAATGCAGGATGCCATCTTTGATTTACCAAAATATGTCTCTCGTGTAGACATCTTTACTGTAGACTTAGGTGTCTTAAAAATGTATTCAGACGACTCTGAAGCTTCTGAAGATTCACCACAGAAAAAACGGCCGAAGAATTTTATGTGGGACGATTCTGACGAGGATAATATTTTTTAATATTCTTACCTTACTTCCACAGAAGCATAATGTCTGTTCTGTGGACATTTTTTTATTATTTTTTATACTGAATTGGTAAACATTTTTGATTATGTTTTTTATACGGGTTAAAGAGAAATTCATTTTAAGTTTTTTTTTCAGTTTTTATATTCTTTATGATACTGATATGATTATATAATGCCCTTTTTACCCGACTGCGGCGTAGCCCAAAAGGAGGGTTATGTGTTTTTACCCGACTGCGGCGTAGCCCAAAAGGAGGGTTATGTGTTTGACGTGTATGTATGTATGTCCGTTTCTTTGTTCCCTCATAACTCATAAACGGACGAACCGATTTAAATGAAATATACGTCATTAGATTCGTCATGATGGCGCGAGTGTTATAGGCAACACAAATTAAAAAACAAAGAAAAATTGCGGATTTTGGGGGCCAAATCGCGGAGTTCAAAAAAAAAAAATTCCTATACCATCGAGTAGGGTATCAAAATAAAGGGTTTGAAAAGGAGATTACAAAAATATATAACACATATGTTTAAAAGAAATTGAAAGTGAGAAATCCTATAACAGCACAAAAGTTACATCATCTGCGAAGAATTTTACGCGACCAACGAAAGAACAAACACAAAAGAACTAAAAAGTTGGAAATAAAAAAAATAGTTAAAAAACTAAAAAACCCGACTGAAAAAACTGAAAAGCAAAAAAACAAGCACATTTTAAATTAAACAAAACTTGGAAGCAGGCGGGGTTCATTTAAATATTAAATTATGAAAGGAAAAAATTAAATAAAATAGAATGGCTGCCCCCCGCCTGCTTCCAAGTTTTGTTTAATTTAAAATGTGCTTGTTTTTTTGCTTTTCAGTTTTTTCAATCGGGTTTTTTAGTTTTTTAACTATTTTTTTTTTGTTCTGTTCTGTAGACAACACGATCTCTTCTGTAGACGTAAAAAAACTAAAAACGTGATTTGTGCCTAAAATATCCAAGACTGATCTCTAGTGATATTATTGTAAGATTATTATTATCAAACTTTAAATAAATATAACGTTTCCTACCAATTCTTGCAGTTTTATTATTTATGTTTTGAAATGATCAGTTTTTGTGTATCACCCAACTATGACTCTCTTAAGTGGATGCGGGAGCGCAGCATGCAGTACACGGGCCGGGATTTCGTGCAGTTCGTGCACACTCATATTAACGCGCTCCAGTCGCGTGTTCGCAATACACGGGGGCGCAGGAACGGTGTGGAGTCGGAGTTGAACTGCCGTGCAGGTTGCATGGTTAGGGAGACGACGGCACACACCAACCAACAGTGTCACAGAACACACGGCGGCCGTATTGAACGCCATAACTTCATAGTGGACGTCGTCAGTTCCGCCATGTCTGACAAAGGGTGGTCTGTGGAGAAGGAACCGCATATCAAGACCGTTTTGGGCCTCAGAAAGCCCGACATCATCGCCTCCAGGAATGGTGTGGGGGTGATAGTGGACGCACAGGTGGTCTCGGGTCAGCGGTCGCTGGATGAGCTCCATCGTGAGAAACGTAATAAATACGGGAATCACGTGGAGCATGTTGAGAAGGTCGCCGATAGACTAGGACTACCTTGTAAAGAGAGCGTCCGCCCGACCTCCTGCACTTTACCTTGGAGAGGTGTTTGGAGCCTCGCTTCATATATGGAGCTGAAGAGGTTCGTCGGGCTGGATGAGGGAGTACTGGCCAGCATCCCGTCATTTGTGTTGCGGGGATCCCACACAAACTGGACACGGTTCAACCGCCTAACAACCCGTCTCGACTAAGTCGGGGAGCGAGGAGTCGGATTCCTGTGTCGCGGGCCGCCCGCCGAGCCCAGAGGTCGAAGCTCCCACCTATGGCTACTTTTATATTATTTATGTACCAATTACTTCTTCCTCGCCCCAAGATCCCACCGGCGCAATTCTAAACGTTTGGTGACAGTAGATACGTCCCGGTACACCGGGACATGTCCCGGTTTGAAGCGTTGTGTCCCGGTGTCCCGGTCATCAAGTTATTTGTCCCGGTATGCACACAATTCGCAAGCTACCCCTGTGTAGGTACTCCATTGGTACTCGTAAGTACCACGTCTGTGATCAGCGAGTTATCGAAGTGGAGCGGAGGCGAGTGCGCGCGACTGCGACTGCCTACGTAAGAGTGAGTTTCGATGAAAACCCTCGTCCCGCGCCGCGCGCCACCGCTCCCGCGCCGCGCGCCTCCGCGCCCGCGCCCCTCCGCCCGCGCGTAAGATTTAAATCGTTGCAGTGTTTTGTTTAGTTGCTTTAGAGAATAACGTATGCACCTACTTTGCGCTGCGCACTGTCCTGTACTTTTAAACTGCTAAATCGCCAGGATATGACCTTATTACGGGAGAAATCCTGTTACAGCTCCCGCGTAAAGCCATAATTAAGCTTACTAGGCTCATAAATGCTGCATTCGTGCTTAAGCATGTACCTGAGCCATGGAAAGTTGCTGAGGTGATAATGATTGCAAAGCCTGGTAAACCACCTCACGAAGCATCATCATACAGACCCATTTCCCTGTTGCCTATACTTTCAAAGCTGTTTGAAAAATTGTTTTTAAAACGCCTAAAACCAATCATAAACGAGAAAAACCTGATCCCTGACCATCATGGTTTCATCATGGTTTCATGGTTTCAGAGAGAAACACTCAACAATAGACCAAGTACACAGAATTACCAACATCATCGAGAGAACGCTTGAAGATAAAAAAGTCTGCTCCACCGTTTTTTTAGATGTAGCACAAGCTTTCGATAAAGTTTGGCATAAGGGTTTGATATACAAGCTAAGACTAATGCTGCCCAATGATTTTGCCGATATCTTGCAATCATATATTACAGATAGAATGTTTCGAGTAAGGCACGAGGGAGCCTTTTCTGAGTTAAAAATGATTAAAGCTGGCGTCCCTCAAGGAAGCGTGCTAGGTCCAATCCTCTACACGTATGATATACCAGAGCTGGAAAATAATACCATTGCAACCTTTGCGGACGACACTGCCATTATGGCTACAGGGTCATGCCATGCGGAAGCAATCAGAAAGGTACAAATTGCTGTAAATGAAGTTCATGACTGGGCACAAAAATGGAAAATCAAATTGAATGAATCAAAGTCACTTCACATTGATTTTACCAACAGGAATTGTGATTACCACCCAATTTTCATAAATGGCCAACAAGTGCCATACGCAAATACAGCAAAATATCTTGGCATAACACTTGATGCGAAATTGCGCTGGAAAGCGCACGTTAAAAAGAAAAGACAGGAACTGGACATGCGTTTTAAAAACATGTATTGGTTGATTGGACGAAATTCCTGCCTATCGATACATAATAAAATATTATTATATAAGCATATTCTAATGCCAATATGGACATATGGCATCCAACTGTGGGGCTGTACTAAACCGACCAACATCAAAATTATACAAACATTCCAGAATAAGGTACTCAGGAGTATTGTTAATGCGCCCTGGTATATAAGAAATGACGACCTCCATCGTGACCTAAAAGTGGAACCCGTCACCAAAATAATTCAAAAATTTGCTGAGGCCCATGAACACCGACTCCACCAACATGTGAACATCGAGGCAATTCAGCTGCTAGACCAGACAAATATAGTGCGAAGGCTAAAACGAACAAAACCATTTGAATTAGTGTAGTGTAAATAATGTAGAAATAATAGTGACAATGACACTCATATAACACATGAACAAAGTGTTTATATTATAATATTAGATTCTAAGAAAGTGGAACGGACTTGTACAAAGTACAATCAGCACTATTCTGTTTTAAAATAATTATCACGTAAAAAGTTAAGTTAGATTAAAATTGCTTATTAGTCTTGTAGGCTAGATTGTAATTAATTATTAAGAACCTGGTTCTTTTTAATAAAGGATAAAAAAAAAAAAAGTATATTGCTAAAAAGTCATGCCAAAAAGAAAGTGTTTGTTTTCTGACGATTATACTAAAGAGTGGTCATTCATTAAAAGAGGAAGAAATGATTATGAAGCCTTGTGTTCCATTTGCGGCTTCTATATATCTGTTAGTCATGGCGGTAAGTCAAGTGTCAAAGACCATATTCAAAGTAAAAATCACAAGACGAGATTATCAGTTGCATCAACTTCTAAAGATATATCGACATTCATGATCAAACAAAATACCACCGAAGACATTTTAATATGCGCTGCCGAACTGACCACTGCTTATAAAGTTGTAAAGCACCACCAATCGTTTAGTTCTTTAGATTGTACGACAAAACTGAATGCCGTAATGTATCCTGATTCAAGTATCGCGGCAAAACAATCAACTGCAAGAACAAAGGCTACTGCTATCATTAAACACATTTTGGCTCCACATTCGATCGCGCAAATTAAAACAGAAGTCGAAAAAGTTCCTTTTTATGGTATTTCTACCGATTCCAGCAATCAAAAGCAAAGCGGAAAAGTTATTTCCACTGCTGATACAGTACTTTACGGAAAAAGAAGGATTGAAAATTAAATTACTGAAATTAAACTCATTGCCGAATGAAACATCTGATACAATCACTTCATTTTGCATAAAATCGTTGCAGGATCTAAACATCCCTGTGCAAAATATTGTTGCTTTCAGTGCGGATAACACAAACGCTAATTTTGGAGGAAGAGATAGGCGTGGAGTTAATAATGTTTTTGTTAAATTAAAAGAGTTTTTGTCTAAAGACATTGAAGGCATCGGTTGCCCAGCGCACATTCTGCACAATACAGCATCCACTGCTACCGACGTGATGTCGATTGACGTGGAGTCTATTGTTCTGAAAATTTTCAAGTATTTTTCCATATTCACTGTAAGAGTGGAACGCCTGAAAGATTTTTGTGAGCATGCATGCAGCAATAGACTACAACAATATACTCTCACATTCCAGAAGTCGGTGGCTTTCAGTACTTCCAGCAATTGAACGCATACTAAAGTTATGGCTGCCACTGAAAGAATTTTTCGCTAATGAAGCAAATGCCCCAAAAGCTGTAGTCGATTTTTTCTCTAATCCCTTATCAGAACTTTACACTCTTTTTGTGCACAGTCAAGCATTTCTGATTGAAAAACAAATAAAAAAGATAGAAAAATCAGTTATTACTATTGTTGAAGTGAAAAATGTTTTAGAGGATACAAAAAAGCAGTTGAGTGACAGATTACTAAATAAATATTTAGGCAATCAAACAAGACAACTTTATAACAAACTAAAGAATGAAGGCACAATTAATACAAATCAATCCGTATCATTTGACAAAGAAACGGAAGATTTCTTTAGCACTGCTATCCGTTATCTCGAACAGTGGACAGAACCGATGACAAAATTTGGTGTTTTCGCTTGGATGATTTTAAATGATGTTCCTCAATGGCAACAAGCAGAAGAAATTACAAGATATTTAAATGAAAAAGATATAGCAGTAGATGATTCAATGTTTGAAGAATTTATGTACTTAAAATCGTTTATGGAATGTGAAATGACCGATGAATGGAAAGCTAAAAATATGCATGAAAAATGGAAATACTTTTTTGAAAAAACCGAAGAACTGGAAAGAAAAGCGAATCTTCTTAAAATGTGTCAATATATTTTTGCAATCCCTGGCCACAATGCTCACGTGGAACGAGTGTTTTCGTTAATTTCAGCGCAGTGGACGAAAGAACGAAATTCACTCAGTGTAAGCACAGTGGAAAGCATCATTCAATGCATTTATAATTATAAAATGACGTGCGTAGAATTTTATAATTATGTTAAAGGGGAAAAGGAGTTATTGACAAAGGTCAAATATACTGAAAAATATGAGTGGGCAAAGAAAAGTGAAGTGTAAGAAGACTTCGTTATTTTTTAATTAAATTTTCTTAAATATTACTACTGTTTTTTTAATAATCCATGGTTTGCCCTATTTCTGTTCTAAATGTCCCGGTCAGCGTCTCCGAATTTATGGCAGCCCTACAGTAGAGGGACGTGGGAGTCCTGTCACAACAGTCTATAATGATTATTAACAGTGATCACTAGAGACGAAGGCAAATGTTTGGGCTAAAATAGCCAAATGCCTCGTCATCTAATTAGTGACGCGCATGAATAATTCGGAGAACCACCAAGACCCTTTTTTACTTTTTTCCGCCACAATGTAAAGACCAAACAGCTTTACATTGAATTTCATGGACTTAGTGCAATTTTATTTGTTTTTGGGGATATATCTGGGACTTTCCGAGGGACCTTCATTATCATACTCGCAGACTTCTTTTTCTTTGGTATTTAGTTTTTGTTTCTCATTATTTATAACATTAATAATTTTTGTGAAATATATATATTATAATTTTCAGATAACAACTTCATGACATGACGAGTCTATGGTACAAATAAGTGCTCTGGCTGTACCAAGTTCTAGTTTTTGCAGTTATGAAAGTTATTCTCCTCTTAAGGAAACGAGAGTGAAACGTGCTGGCTGCAATGTTGACCAAACCAGTAAAAAACAATGTCGAAAAATTCTTGAAAATATAAGCAATCTTAACCAGTTACCTGTAAATTTCCATTGTACTAAAATTAATATTAAGTACTTACTTTATTGCATTTTTCTAAACCCACTAAGAAAGCTATACAACTTTACGCTACGAGTCTCAGGAGTGGAGAAATGTGGGTGAAATCGCAGGGAATAACTAGTATAATTACTATTTAAATAATACTGTAACACTTTATAATTAATTAAATCAAATTTTGTTCTGATTGTTCGTTCCAATAAACGAACCATAGATACTATTTGGAAAGTGGCCACACTGTTGATCTGTAACTTGATGTTTTGTCTATGGTGTTAAGCTAGCTATCGTAAGACCGACACGCGTATTGTACACGAAAATTTACCTATCCAAAATACAGTCCATTATTAAGCTTTTTATGTGGTTTAATTTAATACCAGCACGCCACATAAATTGGTCCTTCGCGGAAATAAACTAAATCGTTCGAGGGGAGCCCTTTCGTCGTGTCGGCGTGGCTCAAGAACTCAAGAAGACGGCGAGCGTTCTGCCTTGCAACGTGTCTGCCGGCGGCATTGCTGCTGCGGAGGTTATTTGGCTGTCTGCATTGCTGCGCCACTCCGTGTCTCGAAGATCATTGATCTACAACCTACAATCGTGCATCATAACTGCAACGCTATCCTTTTTTATAAAAAAAGAAGAACCTGGTATGGTATGTACTTAATTTGCACACGGATACGTGATTACGTGTGTTATATTTCTGTCCTTCTCCTACTCATAACGGAAAAAAAGGACAGAGCAACTAAATCACATCACACCGATACATGCTGCGGATTTGCATCGCAGCGCTGCTAGAATCGGAACGCGCCCCAACGTGCGACGGAACAGAAAACCACAGATTAATTAACAGAAAACCGAAAATTGTATCGGCGTTCGGCGTCAGCGCAGCGCACGGCCGCCATTTTGCATTCGGGAAGCAGGAAGCAGTCGAGCTCGAGTTACAATATTAATTTCGTTAGCATTAATAATATTGAGTGGTTTAATTGTCGTTGAAATAGCCTTAGAACTATTTAGTACGATTGCGCAACATGGCTCGGGAATTAGCGAAGTTAGTTGCAACGCGCGGTCAGAACAAAGGCTGCATCACAAAAATTGGTCAATTTGTGAGTGATGCTAACTTTGAAAAAATTTCTATAGACGAAATGATTGTTAAAAAAGACAGGTTAGTTGAGTGCTTTAATAATTACTCGGAATTAAATTTAGAAATTCAAGTCTTAAATCCTGACTCTGTAGATAATTTTGATGCAGTAGAAGATAAATATTTGTATCTTTTAAGCTGTCTGAACCAGCGTATCCGAGAGAAGTCTGCGGCAACAGCAAGTCTACATTCCTTGCCTATCAGCAAAGGTGGTGAGAATAACAATGGGTTCAAGGGATTGCCTAAAATAGAAATTCCCAAATTCAACGGCCAGGTGGGCGATTTTTATAATTTTATAGAACTTTTTACAAGCGTGGTGCATAATAACACAACTCTTAATAGTTGTGAAAAGTTTTACTACCTGAAATCTCTTGTAGAGGGTGATGCCTTAGCAATTATTATACATTTAAGTCTTACATCAGAAAATTATAATGAGGCATTAAGGTTGCTCAAACAACGCTATGATGACAAGCCTAAAATAATTAATTACCACATAGGGAGCATATTGGACTTAAATCCTATAAAGAAGTGTACTTCTGTGGGCCTAAGGCAGCTTGTTTGTCAATTAAGGCAGCACACAGGAGCTTTAAAAAACTTAGATGTACCTATAGAACATTGGGATCATATTTTGTTGACCATAATGCAGAGAAAACTTGATATGTATACTCTCAAGGGGTTCTTTGTGGAAACACAGGGACAAGTACCTACGTTAAACATACTTTTAACCTTTCTAGATCAACGGGCTACTGCTCTGGAGTCTACCAGTGCAGATGATGTTCAAGGAAAGAGGAATGAAAGGAGCAATTTGAAATGTTTAGCTGGAACACATGCGTCTTCATCCCAAAAATGTAAGTTTTGCAACAAGGGATGTAATAAATTATACTTATGTCCTCAATTTAAGCTTGCAAATACTGCTGATCGTTTAAACTTTGTTACAAAAAACAATTTATGCAAATTATGTTTAAATACACACAAAGGCACATGCAAGATGCAATTCAAGTGTGTGACATGTAAATCAAAGCATAATAGCTTACTGCATGATGCTATATCATCAGAGACCCATGTCTCAAATGCAACTATAGAAGCTAAAAATGTTGATAATTCTATTGCCTTAATTGCAAGGCGTGGTGACAATGTTTTATTGCCCACAATAAAGGTAAAGTTACTTAAAAAAGATGGTCAGGCTATCTATGTCCGAGCGTTATTAGACTCTGGAAGCCAGGTGTCGTTCATTGTATCTGACATTGCCGATTTAATTAATTGCAACTTATATGCTGCACGGGCCATTGTACAGGGGATAGGTGATGGAAAACAGGATGTTGCTTGCAACGCTGAATTTTGTATATCTTCATTGGATGATAGTTTTAGTACTTCCGTCAACTGCTGTGTTGTCAAAGACATCACCTGTAACTTACCACAATTTGATGTAAATGTACACAATTTAAAGCTTCCTTCCCATGTAAGGCTGGCAGATAAAGAATTTTATAAATCCCAAAGAATAAGCATGCTGCTGGGCTGCAACATATTTTTCCAGCTGTTATTGCGTGAACAAATTCCTCTATCTATTCCGGGGAACCTATGCTTGCAAAACACACGCTTTGGTTATGTGGTTGCTGGAGTTTCTAATAGTACAGTTGACCACGTCAGTGGGTCAGCAAGTCTTTCAAGCCATGTTTGTCTTCACAAAAAAGGTCTCGAAATATTAAATAATAATATTGAAAAGTTTTGGGAATGTGAAAAGGTACCTGAAGTGTACTCTGAAGCAAGCTCTGAACAAAGGCTTGCTGAGGAGATATTTAAAAAAACGGTAGAACTTAAAAATAACCAGTTTCAAGTTGACTTACCCTTCAAACAAGATTTAACTAAATTGAAGTTAGGAGACTCATTCTCATGTGCACTTAAAAGATATTTAAGCTTAGAAAAAAGGCTAAAGAAAGATTCAACATTGTATGAATCCTATAAAAAATTCATATTAGAATACATCTCTTTAGGTCATGCACAATACATTGATATTTCAAGCTGTAACTTGTCTACAGACTTAGTTTATTTTCTGCCACATCACTGTGTGATTAATGAAGGAAGTAAAACAACAAAATTAAGAGTTGTATTTGATGGATCAATGAAGACAAATGAAGGCATTTCACTGAATGATGTTTTGCTTAATGGTGAAATAATGCAAAATGATTTGTTTGGCACGCTAGTTTTATTCAGGCTTTATAAGTTTGTGCTTATTGCTGACATTCAAAAAATGTTTCGAGCTTTGATGCTGAATCCAGCACACTGTCAATTTCAGAATATTTTATGGAGAGATAACATTGCTGACAATATACAATGTATACAATTACGTACAGTGACATATGGTTTAAAAAGTTCAACCTACTTAGCAACAAGGTGTTTATATGAGCTTGCTCATAGATTTAAAGAGAAGTATCCATTTGCTTCTCAAGTTTTGCTTAAGAATACATATGTCGATGACATTAATCTAGGAGCAAATGACCTTTCAACGTTATTGTCAATTAAGAGCGAATTAATTGAACTTTTAGCAGCAGGAAACTTCAAGCTTCATAAATGGTGTTCTAATGAACCAAGTTTATTACAAGATATTCCTTTGGAAAATCAGAGTTTAAGTGAAATAGATATCAGTAAAAATAATGTTACTATTAAAACATTAGGAATTTCATATAATGTGCAACAAGATGTCTTTATTGTTAAATGTCCCAAGTATCAGACATTAGAATCATACTCTAAACGTGATTTATTAAGTTTTATCAGTAAGATATTTGACCCATTAGGGTTGGTTGGTCCAATTTTAGTCAATGCAAAAATCATAATGCAAGCAGCTTGGTTATCAAAAACCAGTTGGGATGAACCATTAAACATAAAATTAAATGAATGTTTCAAACAGTTTGTTAATAATTTACAGAACATGTCAGACATAACTATCGAAAGAAATATTAAAACTGACATGATGAAATCAATTGAATTAATTGGATTTTCTGATGCATCCAATCAAGCCTATGGTTGTTGCATATACTTAAGAACAATTGATTCACAAGGAAATGTCAACATGAACTTACTGTGTTCAAAGTCACGCATCAATCCAATTAAAAGGCTGACAGTACCGCGGCTTGAACTCAATGGTGCTTTATTACTAGCCACCTTAGCTCACAAAATAATAGAAAATATCAAGGATCAATTTGAAATCAATACCTACCTATATGTAGATTCCATGATAGTACTTTCTTGGCTTAAATTAGCACCTATAAAGTTAGACAGATATGTTGCAAACAGAGTAACAAGGATTTTAGAAATTAGCAAACATTGTTCATGGCATTATGTCAACAACCAATAATAATCCAGCTGATTGTTTATCAAGAGGTGTGGATCCTCATTTATTACAAGCCAACAAGTTATGGTGGCATGGTCCAAAACATATGCATAGTAAAGATTATAGGCATGATACTAATTTTACTTTGTTAAAGGTTGTTCCTGAAACCAATGTTTCAGCTGTCGTCAAATATAAACAAGAGCTAGATATTTTCAAAAAATATAGCTTCAATCGTCTTCAGAAATTGGTAGCATATATTTATAGATTTACAAATAATTGCAGGTTGCCTGCTCAGGAGAGAACTAAATGCTCTTATTTGAAAGTTAACGAATTAGATTATGCATTAAAAATAATTATTAAACATGATCAACATCAACACTTAATGAAAGAAATAAACTGTTTATTGACTAAAAATCCTATTAAGTCTAATTTAATTCATTTGTGTCCCTTTGTAGATGGTATGGGATTGATTCGTGTTGGAGGGAGACTACAGCATTCTAATCTCTCCTATGAGCAAATGCACCCCATAGTTTTACCAAAGCAATCAACTGTAACCAAGGCAATTATCGAAAGGGAACACAAAATATTATTACATGCAGGACAGAAGCTAGTTTTGTCAAACTTGAATCAAAAATATCATCTCATCAATGGTAGAAGAGAAGTTAGTCATGTAATACAAAAATGCATAACTTGTTTTAAACTCAAAGCAAAGGCTTCAGAACAGCTAATGGGTTCTCTACCTGAGGGAAGAGTATCTCCTTCTCGTGTATTTGAAAAAGTGGGAATAGATTATGCTGGACCATTTCACATAAAAATGCATCGGGTTAGAAAACCACTTATATTAAAAGCATACATAGTTTTATTTGTATGTTTCATAACAAAGGCTGTGCACATTGAATTAGTTACAGACTTAACTACAGAAAGTTTCATCAATTGTTTGAAAAGGTTTATATCTCGGCGCAATAGGCCCAGTGAGATACATTGTGACAATGCCAGTACCTTTAAGGTGCCAGCAATGTCTTAAATGACTTATACAAACTGCAATCTAATAAGAATCACCAAAGTAAGGTGCAAGGTTATGCTGCTGAAATGGGGATTCAATTCAAATTTATACCCAGTTATTCACCAGTATTTGGTGGCCTCTGGGAGGCAGGTATAAAAAGTACTAAGTACCATATAAAGAGAGTGGTAGGAGATACTATCACTACTTATGAAGAATTAAATACTATTTTAATCCAAATTGAAGGTATATTGAATTCACGTCCTTTAGCTGCATTATCAACCTCTGATACGACAGACTATTCGTATTTGAATCCAGGTCATTTTTTAACAGGTAAATCATTGTCAACATTTCCTGAACCTGACTTATCAGATGTACCAATCAATAGACTATCATTTTGGAAAAAATGCACTAAAATGGTACAGAGTTTTTGGATACAGTGGCATAAACAATATCTGGTTTTATTACAAAATAGACCTAAGTGGTTCAAAGAAACATTAAATATAAAAGAAGGTTCTCTTGTTATCATACGTGACAAAAACACATCTCCTCTTCGCTGGCCAATGGCACGGGTAGTTAAAATTCATCCTGGCAAAGATGGCAAGGTCAGAGCTTTGGACATTAAAACCAGCAAAGGTTTCGTTATGACAACCAGCATTGGTAAGGTATGCTTACTTCCTGTAGAATAAGAGCAGGCTTGTACTTTGAAAAATATTAAAAACCTACAAACAGTAGAGGGATGAAGATGCATGTGTTCAGTATGAGGTGATTGTTTGTGTCAGGGTCATCATGGTGTGATCCAAATGTTGTAAAACTAATAATTTGTTTTTTTTCTTAGGTAGTAGCAGGCTAATAATAGTTAGACTGTGCATACATTGTTATCTATATAAAAATAATAATATTTGTTCACCTGCTTCACTGGACTAGGTACCAGACTATAATTTAAGTTTATTCTTATAGTTTAAGTTTATTCTTAAGTTTATTCTTAATATAGATTTAATCATAAGTGTAGTTTTAAGATCATAAGTAAATTTTAGACTTAAGAGAAGTGTATGTTATAAGGAATACCCAACTTCAAAACATATTGTTTGCCTTGTTTATGTTCTTAAGGTTAAAGATTCAAGTTAACTGATGATACCTAGTTGTAACTTAGTTTATAAGATGTTTAACTTTAACTTAGCTGCCTTTCCCAAAAGCACGTCTGTTTTCTAATAAACTCATAAATTGTAGCAACTAAATGTTAATAAAGGCCTTGTAATTAAAATAATATATTATTAGTATCTACATACGGTTCAGATTTAGCTAAAGCTCTCAACCAGTGCTCCAAAATTTATGTAATAGTTGTGAAAGATAACAATTTGTAATTCTAGAATGGGGACTTAAATGAGTAGAATAAATAATAAACAATCTACTTTGGTTTATATAAATTTTAATTAAGTATTATAAAGTAAATAATATAGCATGATGAGATTTGCCTCTTACATTTAAATTTAGTGAAATTTGTTTCCCGTTTCCCCAGCATGTTCGTTCCAATAAACGAACCATAGATACTATTTGGAAAGTGGCCACACTGTTGATCTGTAACTTGATGTTTTGTCTATGGTGTTAAGCTAGCTATCGTAAGACCGACACGCGTATTGTACACGAAAATTTACCTATCCAAAATACAGTCCATTATTAAGCTTTTTATGTGGTTTAATTTAATACCAGCACGCCACACTGATTTCACACTTTCCTGGTTTTAGGTCAACAGCGAAGCCCACGTCCCTACGAAGATTGATAGGGCGTGCAGGTGAAAATAAAATCAACTGAAGAAAAAATACTGCAGAAGAAATCTTAAGATTCTTAAGCAAAAAGTTTCACGACAGACTAAAAAAAATCAGGACGTCGTTAATAAAAACTGTTAAAAAGTATACACGTCAATCAGAAATCGAAAATGTTATCCAAGGACGTTTTTCTCATATCTGTAAAGAATTAAAAAAACACCGAGGAATCCACAAGGTGTTTGATATAGTGAAGAAGTGAAAGCCTTTGCTTTAACTCTGAATTTCTACTCACCAAAGGCATACGAATTTTTTACAAAATATTATACTACTTTGCCTCATGTAGAAACAATACGAAGATCTCTGTCTTTATTCAACTGCAATGTTGGTTTCTTATCTGAAGTACTAGAATATTTCCTCTTTGCCCCGGCACTCGTACGGTCAATATAGGTGTTTATTTACTCTGAGTTCAAATATCGATAATACTGCCTAATTTGAATACAAGTTAAAATAAACTACATTTCCGTGATAAATAGTGATAATAGAACATCAGTGGACTGAATTTGTCAAAGAAATACACGTAATAAAGTGCATAAACTTGACTTAAAAAGTGTAAATAGTAAAAAGTTATAATTTACAATTGATCAGCTGGTGGGTAAGTGACAGGACACTTTACGCGCAGTGCACAGAATTCTCACAGTTCGGTAGCGCGCAGAAGTCACATAACCGCTTGCGCCGACGCGCGGTGACGCAAGCGACGGCCGGCACCAAAGACTAAACGACACTGATCGCGCAACGTTTTGTACCTTCACTGCGTTGCCTCTGGGAGGACGATTGCAAAACAAAAAAAACTGGTCTGCTAATTTGAGTTTTTGGAGCCGTTACGTGTACACCTATCGTCGTTGGTAAACAAGTGCCGATACCATGCCGAGGACTGCGCGCTCACCCCCTGCCACTCCTGCCCGAGAGACGGAAAATCCTCCTATTTTCTCAACTCCGGAAATTTTTAGCAACCCTAATGAACCCGAAGTTTCAAACGTCACCTCACGGTCCAAGCGACATCGACCAAACTTCTCTCCGGAGTGCGAATGGAAGAATTTCGAGGAAAAAATAATGAAGTTATTTACTTCCTGGAAAAGTGACCAAGAGGCCCTGCTTGGGAAATTAACATCAGAGTTGACGGCTATTAAACTTCAAAATGCAGAGATTCAAAAAACTAATGCGGACACCTTAAAAACTGTTGAGTTTCTGAGCCAGGATTACGACTGCATTAAAAAATCACTGCAGAAACTAGAAAGAGAAAACGGTGAACAGCGTAACTATATTCTGGATCTAGAAAAGAAAGTAGAAGATCTACAGCTGAGCTCCCGATCATCTTGTATCGAAATAAGGAATGTCTCTGCAATTGAAAAGGAAACAGCCAGAGACTTAACGTCGATTGTATTGAAAACTTGCGAGACCATCAAACCGTCGGATAACCCACCACAACTACGTGATGTATATCGTCTGCCTGGGAAAAAAGGCTCAAACAGACCGATAATTGCAGAGTTTCTGACAGTCCCCTTGAAGAATCAAATACTGGATGCCTGCCGTACGTTCAATAAGGGTCTGCCATCAAATGAAAAACTAAACACGGGACACATTGGTGTTCCCGGTGAAGTGAAGCCAGTCTATATCGCCGACCACCTGCCCCGCACTCAGCGACAACTATTCTTCGAGGCTCGCTCATTTGCTAAAACGAACAAATATTCGTTTTGTTGGTCGCAAAATGGAAAAATTTTTCTTCGTGAACGTGAAGGAATGGACTCCGTTGTTATCAGCTCAACCTCGTGTCTTAAGAAACTTCTTACCCCTGCAAAATAAACGCAAGGCAACTTATTTTTATTCATATTGCATGCTTTTAGGATATATTCGAACCTCACTTTTTTATTTACTTAAAAATCGAGTACTAACTTATCTTACCTTACATTAAAACCATTAAGATTGTTAACTATATATAATGCATCTTTTATAAACCAATTTCTAAATTACACATTGTACCTTTTTAGACCACTCAAAAATAATTATCACTTAAAAACTTGTTTTTACACATACACAACTTATAACACACCTACGTTTATGTACATTATGACTTTATTATTTCTACTTAAATTAACAGTAACATCAAAAACAGAATTAATAAATACCCACAAAACTAAAATACACATATTTAAGGTTGAAAACATTTTACACTTAACATCAAACATCAATTTTCGATTCAGACACTTTAAATGATTTTGACTCCTTTGGTACGAGTGATTCACATATTTGTGTACCTGATTTGTGCAGTCGATTTATTAATGACGATAACAAGTCTCTTAATATAATACACCTAAATATACGTAGTGTAAATTGTAATTTTGATAGCTTTCTTGTGCTCCTGGCTAGAATAAAAATTTCATGTGATATTTTAATACTATCGGAATGCTGGCTCAGGACGGCAATGGTCCCACCTCTGGAAGGGTATGTTTCTTATCACACGAGCAAACTTTCTAATCAGAATGATGGTGTTATAATATATGTAAAAACACAATTACCTCATATCGTCACCGAACCTTCTATATCTGGTGCTAGTTGTCTGATCTGCAATATAAAGTCTCACAATATCTCACTTTTAGCATTATATCGCTCTCCCTCCACACGAAACCTTGACAACTTTATCGATGGATTAGACACCATCCTTACTCAGATGTCAGTCCATAAAAATTTTGTGATAATGGGTGACATCAATATTGACATCACTCCGGATGCTACCTCCGCCTCCCAACAAGTGAATCAGTACCTTAACCTTATTGCTTCACATGGTCTCCTCCCTACACATCTATTCCCAACCCGTATTAACTCCTGCATTGATCACGTAATGTTAAGATCGGACTATAAAAATACGACTCTGGTACTCGACACTTATATTACTGATCATAGGCCTACGATTCTCAACATCCAACGTGTAATATCACTAACTGCCCCTAAACTTAGTCGCATAGTTGTTGATTATACAGCTGTTATCAATGACATCTTATCAACGGACTTTAGTGAGATAATGAATATTCAAGACCCAAACAATGCAGCCGAGTCCCTGGTTTCCATCTTTAGGTCTGTCATCGCCAATCACTCGAAATCGATGCATATGTCTTCGAAACGGCGAATTCTCAAACCTTGGATTACAAGTGGATTGCTTCGTTGTATCCGAAATAGAGATAGCATGGCTCATACGCTAAAGGCAGATCCTGAAAACCTCATTCTCATGATAACGTATAAGCGATACCGTAACTTCTGTAATAAGCTTCTTAAAAATTTAAAACACTCTTATGAAAGGAACGAGTTCGACGTGGCAAAGAACAACCCTAAAGCTACTTGGAAGGTTGTTAAAAGTGTTACTGGAACTAGTATCAATGCTAAATCCCCAAACGAGCTACTCAGAATATCCTCAGATGAAAAGTCCTCGGTAAATCTAGTCAACAAATTTTTTGCCAATGTTGGCAAAAACTTGGCTGACAAATTCTTGTCCACCTCCTATTCCACGGATTATTGTCTCGATGCGCTGCCCTCTAACTCGCTAGTACTTCTTCCGACAGATGAAGTTGAGGTCTCGAATCTCATTATTGGGTTACGAAGTGATGCTGCGATTGGTTGGGATGGCATTTCGTCGAGAATGTTAAAATCCTGTCTGCCCGCGATTGTCCCCGTCATTACTCATATCTGCAATCGCTCTATTTACACAGGCTGTTTTCCCAGGGTTTTCAAAAGAGCTGTTGTTCACCCAATCTTCAAGAATGGGGATAGACACAGTGTAGATAATTATAGACCGATCTCAGTCTTGCCTGCCATCTCTAAAATATTAGAAAAGATCCTTAATAATCGTTTGGTAGACTATCTTGAGTCATACAATTTACTAAGTGATAACCAGTATGGTTTTAGACGTGGCAGGTCAACTGAGAGTGCTGTTGCTGCCTTGGTAGACCATGTAGTATCTAAATTGGACAGTAAATTGAAATGTTTGGCTGTCTTCTTGGATCTTTCTAAGGCATTCGACACTGTGTCTGTTCCCCACCTCTTATCTAAGCTGGAAGCTACGGGCATTCGCGGACATACTTTGAAAGTTTTCCAGGATTACCTGTGTGATAGAACTCAGTGCGTTAAAATTAATGATGTTGTTAGTGACACCGCTTCATTGAGTTTTGGTGTTCCCCAGGGCTCAATCTTGGGTCCTACCTTGTTTCTTGTCTATATTAATAACTTATGCAAAATGTCTCTCACGAATTGTTCAATCATCACTTACGCAGATGATACGGCTCTGTTAATTCACGGTAGTGACTGGCCTGAAACACTAAAATACGCGGAACTTGCACTAAACTCAGTGATGAAATGGCTGTCAAAAAACATCCTAACCTTAAATCTGAACAAAACGGTATACCTACCTTTCTCCTTAGTATCCACCTACCTCCCTTCTCCGGATTCAATGGGGCTTAAAGCTCATACTTGCTCACTCGGTCTATCTACTTCACAATGTGACTGTCTTCAACTTAAAAGGTGTGACTCTGTCAAGTATCTCGGAGTCTATGTGGATAGTTCTTTAAGCTGGAAACCTCACCTTAGTAATCTCATATCACGAGTCCGTAAGTGTATATTTATTTTTAAAAAACTAAGACACTCCGCGGATCACCGTACTATTAAGACTGTCTATTATGCCCTCTGTCAAAGCATAATAAGCTACTGTATCACAGTGTGGGGTGGAACTCCTAAGACAATCTTCCTGCCTCTGGAACGAGCGCAGAGAGCGGTTCTCAAGGTTATGACGTCGAAACCTTTCAGGTATCCCACCACGGCTCTTTACACCGAATGTCAGGTCCTAACTGTGAGACAGCTCTTTGTGCTTGGTACTATTCTCCGCAAACATCGCCTTGTGGTCTACAATCCGAATGCTACCAAAAAACGTAGACACTTCGAGGTATGTACAACTCACGGCTGTAAAACAGCCCTTGCTCAGCGTCATTTTGGTATACTGTCAAACCATTTATATAATAAAACTAGTATTTGCGTGGCTGCGCGAGCTGCGCGCAGCTCGCGGGGCGTGAAGTGGGGGAGAGGGGGAGCTTTGAAAAATGATTTCGACTAACGCATTGCACCTCTCAGTGAATCGGAAAAAAAAAATGTTCCAATGCAGCTCGCGGTACTACCTACCTAAACCTACCTACACCTACCTACTACCTACCTACACCTACCTACAACCCACCTACACCTACCTATCTACACCTACCTACCTACACCTACCTACCTACACCTACCTACTACCTACCTACCACCTACCTACTACCTACCTACACCTACCTACCTACACCTACCTACCTACACCTACCTACCTACACCTACCTACCTACACCTATCTACCTACACCTACCTACCTACACCTACCTACCTACACCTACCTACCTACACCTACCTACCTACACCTACCTACCTACACCTACCTACCTACACCTACCTACCTACACCTACCTACCTACACCTACCTACCTACACCTACCTACTACCTACCTACTACCTCCTACTACCACTAAAAAAACATTACCCTAAAGTTTGCTTGTCGTCGCCCCTGAGTTACGCTTCACCCACTCAACCTTCGTTACGCTAAGGAGGTCGCCGGCTCGCTTCGCTCGCCACCTCCCCCCTTCGCTCCACTTGGTCTCGCAGGTTCGCTCCTCTCAGGACCTACCTACCACCGGAAAGCTATAATGACATTAACCCTACGCTACGGGGGTCGCCGGCTCACTTCGCTCGCCCGCTACCCCCTTCGCTTTGCCGCTGTACCACCACCGGACAGGTTTCGACGCCTACTGTAATATTTGTTCAAACACCTAATGGCTATCTCTAACCGTTATGAAGTTACAGCCCTTTTAATTTTAGGGGAGGTTGGGGGGGGAGGGTATACAAATTTCAACGCCCCTCAAATAGATTTTGGTAAGAATCAAAAAAATTTTCAGGAGTAAAAAAGAGGTGAAGAGGGGGGGGGTGAAGGGGGGGAGAGGGGGGAGTTTCTAAAAATGATTTCGACTAACGCAATGCCCCTCTATATGAATCTGAAAAAAAATTCGTTCCAAATCTCTTAACTTTTGAGATCCGCCTAAAAGGGGGGAGAAGGGGGGCAAGGGGGGGCACTCTGAAAAATGATTTATACTTTACCGAGCCTCCTCTATACGAATCCTTAAAAAAAAACACGTAAAGTCTCTTTATTTCCGAGATCCGCCTAAAGGGGGGGAGAAGGGGGAAAAGAGGGGCCACTTTGAAAAATGATTTTTACTTTACCGAGCCCCCTCTATACGAATCCCAAAAAAGAAACACGTAAAGTCTCTTTGTTTCCGAGATACGGTAGGGAGGGGGGAGAAGGGGGGGGAAAAGGGGGGGTTTGGGACTTTTCCTATACTCACGAGAGATAGTTGTTTACGAATCTGTCAAAATATACCCACCTCCCCATCCACCATCTGGGAGAACAATTCTGTCAGTCAGTCAGTCAGTGAGTGGTAATTTAGCTTTATATAGTATAACTAGTATTTGCGTGGCTGCGCGAGCTGCGCGCAGCTCGCGGGGCGTGAAGAGCGGGAGAGGGGGAGCTTTGAAAAATGATTTCGACTAACGCATTGCACCTCTTAATGAATCTGAAAAAAAAAAATGTTCCAATGCAGCTCGCGGTACTACCTACCTACACCTACCTACTACCTACCTACACCTACCTACCTACACCTACCTACCTACACCTACCTACCTACACCTACCTACCTACACCTACCTACCTACACCTACCTACCTACACCTACCTACCTACACCTACCTACCTACACCTACCTACCTACACCTACCTACCTACACCTACCTACCTACACCTACCTACCTACACCTACCTACCTACACCTACCTACCTACACCTACCTACCTACACCTACCTACCTACACCTACCTACCTACACCTACCTACCTACACCTACCTACCTACACCTACCTACCTACACCTACCTACCTACACCTACCTACCTACACCTACCTACCTACCTACACCTACCTACCTACACCTACCTACCTACACCTACCTACCTACACCTACCTACACCTACCTACACCTACCTACACCTACCTACCTACACCTACCTACCTACACCTACCTACCTACACCTACCTACCTACACCTACCTACCTACACCTACCCACCTACCCCTACCTACCTACACCTACCTACCAACACCTACCTACTACCTACCTACACCTACCTACTACCTACCTACACCTACCTACCTACACCTACCTACTACCTACCTACACCTACCTACTACCTACCTACACCTACCTACTACCTACCTACACCTACCTACACATACCTACTACCTACCAGCTACCTACTACCTACCTACTACCTACCTACTACCTACCTACTACCTACCTACTACCTACCTACTACCTACCTACTACCTACCTACTACCTACCTACTACCTACCTACTACCTACCTACTACCTACCTACTACCTACCTACTACCTTCTACTACCACTAAAAAAAACATTACCCTAAAGTTTGCTTGTCGTCGCCCCTGAGTTACGCTTCACCCACTCAACCTTCGTTACGCTAAGGAGGTCGCCGGCTCGCTTCGCTCGCCACCTCCCCCCTTCGCTCCACTCGGTCTCGCAGGTTCGCTCCACTCAGGACTTACCTACCACCGGAAAGCTATCATGACATTATCCCTACGCTACGGGGGTCGCCGGCTCGCTTCGCTCGCCCGCTCCCCCCTTCGCTTTACCGCTGTACCACCACCGGACAGGTTTCGACGCCTACTATAATATTTGTTCAAACACCTAATGGCTGTCTCTAACCGTTATGAAGTTACAGTCCTTTTAATTTTAGGGGGGTTAGGGAGGGGAGGGTATACAAATTTCAACGCCCCTCAAATAGATTTAGGTAAGAATCAAAATTTTTTTCAGGAGTAAAAAAAGAGGGGAAGAGGGGGGGGGCGTGAAGGGGGGGAGAGGGGGGAGTTTCTAAAAGTGATTTCGACTAACGTAATGCCCCTCTATATGAATCTGAAAAAAAATTCGTTCCAAGTCTCTTAACTTTCGAGAGCCTAAAAGGGGGGTGAAGGGGGGCAAGGGGGTCAAATTTAAAAGAAATGGTTTTTACTTCCCCGAGCCTCCTTTATACGAATCCTTAAAAAAACACACGTAATGTTTCTTTATTTCCGAGATCCGCCTAAAAGGGGGGAGAAGGGGGGCAAGGGGGGCCACTTTGAAAAATGATTTTTACTTTACCGAGCCTCCTCTATACGAATCCCTAAAAAAAAACACGTAAAGTCTCTTTGTTTCCGAGATACGATAGGGAGGGGGGAGAAGGGGGGGGGAAAAGGGGGGGTTTGGGACTTTTCCCATACTCACGAGAGTTGCCTGTTTACGAATCTGTCAAAATATACCCACCTCCCCATCCACCATCTGGGAGAACAATTATGTCAATCAGTCAGTGAGTCAGTGGTAATTTAGCTTTATATAGTATAATAAATAAACTCTGTTCCATTGCTCCCATGTGTCTAAATGAATGCAAAACCAGGATCACAAGGTGGCTCATGACACTAACCTATGATAAGACTGAAGATTTACTACAGATATCGACCGCCTAATTTAGTCAATAAAGTATGTTCATATTTATATTTACAATCTCAATCTATATACAATCTTACATAAACGCAATTTTTTACTATATTTATCTCCCCTTCACACATACACATACACACATACACACGCACACTCACACACACACACACAAAGACAAACACATTCATAGGTACCTACATAAATAGAATACATAATAGTTGCATTAGCTAGTAAACATATTGTAATTTAAATATGTACTGTGCTCACCCTACAACTACTGTCGCAGGTTCAAATCATAGGCGAGGACGCTGGCACCCTAAACACAAGTTAAATCTTACATTGGGTGCCAGAGTTCATCGAAAACACCCGTTTCCTAGTTGTAAAACTCCATATTATTGTTAAATAAGTGTTTCTTGTACAACTGAAGATAATAAATATACTCTTTTTTTTTTTTTTTTTTTTTTTTTATTTAAAAGAACAAGTAAAATTACCCGAAAAAATATAAATGTTGCTTTAAAACAATTGGTCAAAGTTGTTGGTTATGTAGACTTCGGACCAATTTCTGCTTGTGATCCTGATTTTTTTGTAAACTGTTGAGTTTTTGTGTGATAATACATATAATGGCAACATATATGTCACAAGGATTATTCACGCAAAGAGCGTACCAATACCTCAATTAATAATCACTTGAAGAGCAAACATCCTGATGATTTTGAAATGTTTTTAACCAGTGAAAGTGACAAACAAAAAGAAGTAAGTAATCGTAAGGGGGCGGGCGTCCATAAATTACGTGAGGTGTTTTTTTACATTTTTTGTCCCTCCCTCCCCCCCTGGTGAGATGTCGTGAGATTTCATTTGAACCCCTCCCCCATCTCCCAATCTCACGTGAGATTTTTCAAAATGTGGGTTTCTTACGTAAACGCGTTGGATTTGTTATAGTAAAAAGAAAAAAAAAATTGCTTCGTGCTTTTATTTACGACTAGTTAAGACTAGATCAATATTGCTGAGAGTTTAATTATAAGTGCTGTACGGAACCGCACATTACTTTTCATACTCACGCGCCGTGCATTCTGTGCACTCAGCATTTTGTACCTATTACTTAGCTAATTTGTGTAAGTACATTAAATCAATAAATCAGTGTTCAACGGACATTCGCTGTGGTCGGTTTTATTTCATCATCCCTATAGAATCGCCCCGGTATCATCACTAAGTGCAGGGATCCCCTACAAGTGCAATAAAGCATGTAAATGTATTAAATGGACCAAAAAAGTTTTTTTTTATTTTGTCATACAGAAAAAAAATGCGTGATATTTGCCGAGACCCCCCCCCTCTCACCAACGTAAGATAGATGAGATTTCACTCGACCCCCCCCCCCCTAAAACACCTCACGTAATTTATGGACGCCCCCTAACTTTAAAATGAGGTATTTATACAACCTGTAACGTAATTAACACACAGACACCCAGTTTATAATGTTAAGATCATAATACATTCATTGAATTTTTAGTTTATATCATGTAGGGGAGACAGGGGTTGGTGGACTATAACTTTTAAATTATGCTACATTGTGGTCTCCTCGTATGATGAAAGATGATAGTGTAGTCCCGTCCGTCCAGGCGATTATGCGCCACATATTCAAAGCGAGGAGCAACATCACTAGTATGCGTGCCCCTCACTAGTCTGTAACTCTATGGTTCATTCGTTCTTTATTTCAACTACGCGTCACATAGGAAAAAATCTTTTCCCTTCTATTTTTTTTTTGTTTTAAGTGTGAGTTACTGCAAGAATGGGGAAAAGAAAACATGCAGAGAAATCTCGTGAACGTTGGTCGAAGAAAATCAAGAAGTTGGAGAATTAAATTAGAAAAATAAGCTCTGACTCGGATTCGAGTGACGGAGGTAAATTTACGAGTATAACAAAATGGCGGACCTACAGGGCGCCCTTCGGGGGCGCATTTGGTCTGCGATCGCCTTATTATGAACTTTAAATAACCTCTGGGATGCCTCGCGGGGGCATACACGGTTGTGTTTAGTTATAACCTTCAAGGGAAGTCCTGCGGGGACTTACGTGGTTATAATAATGTTCAATGCCTGCCTATAGCACGTAACCTTCAAGGGAGGTTCCGAGGGTTCCTACATGGTTATTAATGTGCTAGACTAGTGATCTACATGTACAAGTGCCTAATGATAGGACAGTACTACAGAGTAGATAGTGTGTACCTACATTCCTTCACTTTCAGCACGCCTTATGCTTTCACCTGTGTTTCAGACATTGTGGCAAGCCCAATAAATCAATCACCTGAAAATATGCAGAATAATCCCCCGGCTCCAGAGGACATAGATCCTGAAATATTCAATGAGATCATTGACTGTGAAGAAGAGCCTATTCTTGAGGAGGAAGAACAGCTAGAGGACAATGTGTTAGATATACTCGGCATGGCTCCTCAAACAGATCCAAAAGGAGAGACCCTGCATAAACAAATTACACAGCGATGGGCAGTTATAGTTAAAAAAGGCCTAGATAAGGAGGAGAAGGAAAAAATACAAACTGAAAATCCACCATTCACAAACTTTGAGGTAATGAAACCACCAATATTGAATCCAGAGGTTAATGCAGCAGTAAATGATGTGGCAAGGAAGAGAGACCAGATCATTTATAAAAGACAGCAACAGGTCGCAACAGCCCTGTCGTGTCCTGGGCTCTGCACTTCAATTGAGCATGAAAGATCAGAAGCTTGAGTCTATTAAGAAATTAAATGATGCATCACGGCTGTTATGTGACTCGCTTTTCATGGATACCAGGGGACGGACGGACGGACGCTATCGGTCACAAATAAAAATATGAAGGAATTCCTTGTTCAATCCGAAGAATGATTTTTTAATTTCCATTGATTTAAAAGATGCTTGTTACATGGTCAGCATACATAAAGAAAGCAAAAAAAAAGTACCTAAGATTCCTTTTTCAAGGAAAACTTTATCAATTAATGTCTTACCATTTAGTTTATGCACAGCTCCATTTACTTTTACCAAAATTATGAAACCAATTGTTGCATATTTAAGAGAA
Source organism: Diarsia dahlii (assembly GCA_949775195.1). Lineage (NCBI taxonomy): Eukaryota > Metazoa > Arthropoda > Insecta > Lepidoptera > Noctuidae > Diarsia > Diarsia dahlii. The sequence continues at coordinate 18,882,474 of OX459197.1, read as the reverse complement.
AAAGGATTTATTTCAGTAGTTTATTTAGATGACTGTCTCTGTATAGGTAAAGATTTCCAACAATGCTTAGAGAATATGACTGCAACAATAGATATATTAGAAAGATTGGGATTTATTATTAATAGAGAAAAATGTAACCTTACACCTAATCAGTCCTGCAAGTTCTTAGGTTTTATTTTCGTTACAGTAAATATGAGATTAGATATTACAACAGAAAAAAGAAACAAATGTTTAAAAATAATAAAGGAACTATTAAATAAAAAGCAAATAAAAATAAGAATTTTGGCTCAAGGTATTGGAACATTAGTTTCAATTTGGCCAGCTATTAAATATGGTATGCTTTACACCAAAGAACTAGAACGTCTTAAATTTCTTACATTAAAAAATAATAATGATAACTATGAATTTTCAACTACATTAAATTCAAATTGTAGTAAACACGATCTCGAATGGTGGTCTCGTAACATTGTACCTATCATCTACTAATCCTATAAGAAAAAATTCTTACAAATTAGAAATATTTACCGATGCCTCCAACACAGGTTGGGGTGCATCTTGTGGTTCTGAGACTGCCAGTGGTCATTGGAGTCTAAAAGAAGCTCAATTTCACATTAATTCCCTAGAATTAATTGCTGCTTTCTTTGGATTAAAATGTTTCGCAAAAGATTTAAAAAATAGTGAAATATTATTGAGAATTGATAATATTACTGCAATAACATATATCAATAGACAAGGGGATGTTAGGTATACTCACTTACATCATATTGCTAAGGAAATTTGGCAATGGTGTGAATCGAGAAACTTGTGGATTTATGCTACATACAACCAAAAACAATATAATAGCAGATTTTGAATCTAGAAAAGAATTAGGTAATACAGAATGGGAGCTTAATAAGCAATTAATTATAAAAGCAATTTCAAAAAATTGTTTCTACATTTGGTGAACCCTTTTTTTTTTTTTTTGGTAATCAGTTTTCCACTCCGATCAACTAAACCGATCAACTGAAACGGATCAACTATTTTTTGTTCCCAACGAATCAACCATTTAGTTGATCCGATAGGAACATTTGTTATTCTCCTTGTTTGTAAACAACTACTACCTAAACAACTTAATTGAGTGATATAAAACCTTTTCTATGAGTATTATTCTTATGAACTGTCCACTTGTGAATGATAGATAAAATGTTCTTTTTATTAAGCATTGACATTGTCATAGAAAATATTATAAATACTTAATATGATAAAATTTTCTATTCTGATCAACCGAACAACCAAAGATATTGTCGAACAGACCGTGTCGGCGGCGTGTACGTGTTCCACGCGCGCCTCAAAGAGATGTCAGCAATATGGAAGGGGCCCGCAAGGGCCGACGCCCGTCGGGGCTGTGGATATGGAAAGGTTACCGCGGCTCCGACACAAGGGCGAAGAAGGAACATGGGTTTGGTTTTTAGTCAGTAAAAGTCTGACACTTCCCTTCGCTCTGCCCAAGAGCGGGGGTGGGTTATTCGATGATTTTCCACCCACCAAAAAAAAAAAGGTATATTCATCTCATTTTATCCTATTGATCTCATTGAATTCTTACATAATGTTAGTTGTAAAGGTGTTTTGATTATGTGTAATTTTAAATCAGATTTGTATTTTCTTTGTAAAACTGTTAAATTTTAATAAGACTGCTCGTGTTTTCCTCGGTAGGTAAACCTACCTAAATGTAAAGTGTGTTAAGCTTATATAGCATAAATTGTGATAATAGAAAGCCAGTACAATGGGTACCTGATTTTACCTGTTTATAATGACTGACTAGTTACGTAATTTCATTTTTCAATTGTTTTAATTTAGACTTAAATAAGCACATTTAAAAAATATTTTCTGTGGTAGCTAAACACGAATTTGTAGGTAAAACAATATATTTGTGTTATATTTTTAGTATTTTATGTTTTTATGCTGATTCTAGCGTTTTCGTTTAAATTAGTTCTAGTGATAGGTACTTTTGTTAAGGTGAAACCAAAATATTTATGTTGGTACCTAAAACCTAAAACTGATTCATCATAGTAATACTTATTATATTCAACTGATTCATCATAGTAATACTTATTATATTCGGTTGAAAACTTAAGTATGAACAAATAACTGATGTTAACTATTACATAAATTGTATAAAATACATTTAACTTTTTTCATAACTCTTTTCATCTTTTCTTTGGATAAACCCTTTTTTATTTATTTATTTTACACTGAATTAGTATTTCTGTGAACTTTAACGTATAGGCAATAGAGCTCAAATTCGCGGTGAAAATTACCGGATTTTAGGACACTTTAACGTTTACTCTTCGATCAATAATGCGTTTACTACTACAAATCTACCGGGTACTAGGACAAATAGATGTTTTTGACTTTTTTTGTATTATAGTTAATGCACATTTATACTTGCTTAAAAAAAGGATATTACACTAAAAGTAGATACAATTATCTATCTAGTCATATAAAATTTGTTTTTGTAAGTCTACTAGTTTTAGCACAGCAGACCTGCAAAGTCAGTGAAGTTCGAAACTTCACGGTTATTGGGCATTTTACCTTATGTGTATTTTTATGTGATTGTGTGTATTTTAATGTTTACTTAATCTTTTTTAGGTTTTCAAACAAATTTGGATTTCCTGGTTGCATTGATTGCACTCATGTAGCTTTAATTCAGCCCACAGAACATGCAGAAAGGTTTTTTAATAGTAAACATTACCATTCCAGGAATTAACAAATATTAAGTCCAACAAAAATTCTGAAATCTCAGTAAAATATTATCATTCGAAAAGTTATATCCAGTACAATATTAATACCATTATGTTTATATTTTAGATTTGTGACAGTGAATTGAATATAATCAATATTGATGCATCATTTAGTGGAGGTGTATACACATGATGCCTATATTTGGAGAAACTGAGAAACAGGAGCATTTCATTCAACAGCTGCAAAATATAGGAGAGCCTATCTGGTTGCTAGGTAACCTATCATAAAGTTATTTTTTTACTTGTTCAATATTATATTAACCTTATTCAATTATGGTCTTTACAGTGCAATTTAAATATTTCAGGTGATTCTGGATATCCGCTGAGACCATGGCTTTTAACTCCAATTGTTCACGCTGAACCCGGTAGTGCAAATGAGCATTATACAAATGCTCACTGTCTCACCAGAAATACTGTAGAAAGCTGCATTTATGAGTTTTAAAAGCACTTGGTGGCAAGCATATGGTGGCTATGATCATAAATGCCTGTTGTGTAGTGCATAATATCTGCAACAAGCATCGGCTGACAGTACTCACTTGCCAAATGCGGATACTGAAGGAGATCTCAGCAACCAAGTCACACCACAACCACAGCAGGAAGTAGGTGCTGGAGTTGAGCTACAGCTCCTAGCTAGTGGCCGACAACAAAGAGATCGCATTGTCCAAAGATAGTGGTCAGCAAGGCTTTAATATTGAAGTATTGAGGCTTTGTATTTTTAATTTCTACATATATTAGTTAATTTCATTGTTTATATTGAAGTATTGAAGCTTGAGATTATTTTTATTTTAAATATCTACATATTATAATACATTAGTTAATTTCATTGTTTATATATATTATATACTTCATATTTAGGGTATTTTTTTTTTGTATTTCATTTTTTTCGTTCATTGTCCGGACAATAAACAGCCTGATCTGGGAGACAAGCACTGACAATTATCCCAGTCCAAGTACTAGCACGGCGCCAAGTACTAACCCCGTTCCAAGCACTGACAATTATCCCAGTCCGAGTACTAGCACGGCGCCAAGTACTAGCCCCGTTCCAAGCACTGACAATTATCCCAGTCCGAGTACTAGTACAAGTACTATGAGTAACAGTACTAGCACGGCGCCAAGTACTAGCGGGCCCTTTCTAAGCACTGACAAATATCCCAGTCCGAGTACTAGTACAAGTACTATAAGTAACAGTACTAGCACGGCGCCAAGTACTAGCGGGCGTTTTCTAAGCACTGACAAATATCCCAGTCCGAGTACTAGTACAAGTACTATAAGTAACAGTACTAGCACGGCGCCAAGTACTAGCGGGCCCTTTCTAAGCACTGACAAATATTCCAATCCAAGTACTAGTGCGAGTACTATGAGTAACAGTACTATCACGGCGCCAAGTACTAGCTCCGTTCCAAGCACTGACAATTATCCCAGTCCGAGTACTAGAAACAATCCAATGCCAATGAGGGAATTCAATTTGTCCACACCGGGTAAAATGCGCAAAACCTTCAAAGAAAAAAAATCGAGTTGATGATTTGCTATTTGCGCAATACTCAATAAAAATAAATAACTTATAAAATTAGCTTTATAAATAGCTTTTACATTGTGTAAAAGGAAGTCTCCACCCTTAAGAAAATTCTGGCAGCTGCTAGGAGAGACCTACATTTCCAAGGTGGAAGAACTTTCTAGCTAACTAGGAAACGCGGTATCGTTAAAGGTAGGTAACTAAACTCTCTAATTAATTTTAATACTATCAGTGTAACGGCTATCACTAGTGAGTTGAGAATAGATTGATTGTTGAGAAATAAGCAGTACCTTTGTACTCAAGTATTATGTTATGTTAATTTCCTGTGCTGTCTACTGTGTGTACATAAATTGTAAAATAAATAAATTTAAAATTACGCGTAAAGAGCGCTCATATAAGTTACTATGCTACTCTTGCCCGAGCAGAATCTATTCTTAGCGTGAGTGAAGAGTTCAATAATTGTTCCAAAACGTCATCATTAAAATCAATCAGCGTCAGCCAAATTACCGACTATTATGTTGCCGACGTTTGACGGCTTGTATGAGCACTGGCTCGAATGTAGGGACACGTATTTGTCATTGGTGCACAATTCTACTGATATAAGCGATGTTCAAAAATGCCACTACCTTAAATCGTCGCTAATGGGCCTACCACACGCTCAAGCTTCACCACACTCTTGGTTCACACTTTACAGTACATCGCGCGTATGGTTGGTAAAACTGTATTACCATTACCAACCACACGCGCGATGTACTGTGTGCATCGTGTAATCGCGCAGGCAAGCCTGTGGTGAAGTGTGAGCGTGTGGTAGGCGCATAAAGGGGAGTCCCGGAATTAAACCACATACGTCAATTTTTAATACTTCCTTGAAATATTGTTCTGTTTTCTTTTAGGTGCAACCAGTACAGTCAGATTCGGCAATTTTCGACACCCCCAGGAAGCACAAACTAATCGTACATCTAACGTAATCGGTAAATCGATATTATCTACCTACTCTAATGTGCAAATCCAAAAAATATTTGAAATAATTTGAAATATTTGAATATTTGGTAGGATTAGGTACACAGCAGCATTGTTTGCGCGAATTTGGTGCGAAATCCGTGGTTATGTTGCAAGTGTGGGTAGTGATCATCACCACCAGTCAACGAGTGTGATCAACGCAATTGATTTGCCTTCAATGATTAACGTTGAAATGGCGTAATTAGAAAACGGTTAAGGTCGTGGAGAAATCCTAAAAAAAGCTCTGAACACGCTTTTTATACCGCCGACCAGTGTTGAGTCCGAAAGAGCTTTTTCTACTGTTCAATGTAATGTTCTGTAATAAAATAAATCGCGCCTAAACGATGAGATACTTGACGCGTACATGTTTTAAAGATCTCGTTTTGTAAATAAGACTAATTAAAATACGTATTACTATTACGATATGCTAATATAGATTAATTATTAACTTAATAATAAGAAATCGTAAATAATAAGCATGTATCTGTAAATGTATTACGCAAGAAATAAAAGGCTTTTTTATTTTTATTTTATTTTATTTATTTATTATGATATGACTGACTATTTTCTTTACGTTAATTTTTTTTCTTGAGACTGCATTTTGTGCTGTTTTACCGACCTAACTTACAAGTAAAACAGTTCACGCGTATGCTCTCAGAAGATGACAGTTTGAGATACAGCAAGTTGAGTAAAATTTTTTTCGGCACAGTTTTTGTTATTTTAATTAAATAAAACAGTTTTACAATAGTTCAGTGGTGGTTTTCGGATAAGTTATCATCCAATCTATACGTGAAGGTATGTGAGTTGTTTAAATTTACCATATTTTTTTGTTAAATAAGTCTTCATTGCAAAATGGCGGGAGTGGTGCAAAAGTAACAAAACAGGGAGAGGCAATTGTAACATGTTACATTTGACACTCTTCTTTCTTCACATTAGTTATTAATTATTTAATAGTATCATTTTATTTTCAGAATTCTTAAAAAATGGTTTATAAACGACCTCGGAAGTAGCGATGGGCGTTGAATCAACGAACTAGTTGAATCAACGTTGGTGTCTCTTCAACGGGATTAACGTTGACCGTGTACAAATCAACGCGTTGAATTCGTCAACGAGTTACGACTCAACGACGTTTACGAATTCGACTCGTTTGACGAAACGAGAAACTGAACCCAACGTGTTAAAGTAGTAGAAACACATCATCATAAAAACCGGTAACTTAGTCTTTTTGCACAAGTTACCACATCCCTATTTCCTTCCCGTCTCTATTTCCGTATCCTGTGCAAGGCTCACTAGCGCCCCACACGGATATCAACTACCGCTTTCCGTTTGAAACTTCGCAAAAGAAACTACGGCTCGCGAGCGGGCTCCGTGAAAACCTTCAAGATAGTGATATATATCAATCAAGGGACGTCCCAGACTATCATTAACGTAGTGCACTGCGAAATAAACATTAAAACGGGGTGAAGTGAATAAGAACAACTCTCCACGGCCACTGCTTGCTGCTCTTCTTTGTTCCTCTTCATCATGCGCCGCGTGAACAACTCCCGGCTCTTTCGGGATCTACATCCAGATTCAAAGTTACAATAGTAGATCAACTAATACATCAAGTGGCCTCCAACACAGCTGCACAGCTGGACAGTGAGATAAAACGATAACACAACGTTTTGCTATTTTTAACGTACGTAAATTGTATCTCTTTAACAATAAAACTACGATGCGATAGTCAAGTCATGACAATAATTTGAACTCTAAATAACGAATACAAGATTTGATATTTTTTCAGTAATTTGATCAATGTCATTATTTTTAAAAGATAGTAAAGGATGACATAATTTTTTAAAGTCATCATAAAATGTTATCCAATTTCATTAGGTAAACTGCATCAAATTGGTCGTAAATTAACATTACAACAACATCAGTTGATAAAAGCGTTTATCCGTTTATCGTTCATGCAAGTTGATGTCCGTAACACGTTAACTCGTTGACGAAATGATCTAGTTGACAAACGCAAATCAACGTTAACGTTTCGTTGACGGAAAAACCTTCAACGACCCATCCCTACTCGGAAGACATTGTGTGGCACCGTACCTCTAGAAAAATATACTGAAGCTTGTGAAATTGTAATTAAGCAAGGGAAGAGCGTCAGAAGTATAGCTACCAGCTTTGGCAAGAGTCATGTGACTTTATCCAGGTATGTCGTTAAATACAAGCAGGATTATACAGTTAAAACTTGATATGCCCCACATAATAAAGTATTTTCTACAGAAGGAACTAGAATTATCGCAATATTGCAAAACTGCGAGTCAGCTTTACTTTAGATTGACACAGAACTCGCTAGACTTGATTGGTACCCGTCGCCACTGAGTCGCCATGTCGAATCAGGTTTCATTGTTTTAGCTAAATGAGCATAGTTAAGTAAGTTATAGTAAGTTATCTCGATATGAGATATATAACTTTGTAAACTCACATAAATATGAGATATTGCTATGCCTCTAAAAGAGCTGTCATCAATACACACTTCATGAATTGACAGAATTTATCTATCTTCTATGAAACCCGACGATGTAAAAGCGCTTTCAAACGAACACCCTTTGCGTCGCTACGCTATGTAGAGGAAGCCGCTAAACCTGGTTTTGCGGCAACCGAGAGCACCCCCAGTGCGGGGTGGGTATGTTTGGATAAATATATTGAGGCAGACTTCTTCCAACTCAAGGGACCCGAGAGAGACTCCTTAACTGAGGCAATACCCTTGTTGCAGGCCTTCTATATGACCTATTTTGGAGAAGTGTCAATAACCACTAACTTAGGTTCCATTCTGTAGGATCCTGGCAACGTCCCCCAACTTCAACTCTTTAAACAATAGACTACAACAATTTTCATGTAAAATGATGTCATTTACCATTGATGGATGGACATCCATTGCTGGTAGGAGTTACTACGGGGTCACTATTCATTATATAGACAACGAATGGAAGTATCGATCTGTAGTCCTTGATTTTATTCCATCGCGCGGTCGACATACTAGGTTAGATATTGCAACGATTTTCCACGAATGGTTATTGAAATATGGCATAATTTATAAGAAACAGGGTATCACGGTGTATAACGCAACTGCAAACACCAAATTTATGTATGAACTTGGCAAACAACTGCTTCATTTTGATTCAGACAATCAACATTTCCGGAGCTTTGCTCACATTTTGAACCCTGGTGTACAAGATTTACTTAAGACCTTGGCATTGTACAGTGAAGCTGACAATAAAGAACAAGAACAGCAGTATGATGACTATGAAGATGAAACTGAGGAAGATGAAGAATGTACGCCAAATATTGCCGACCCACGTACAAGTATTACAAAGTTACGCAGTATTTGCAGTAAAATTAAAAGAAGCGAGATATTGAAGAGGAAGTTCCAGTCTGCTTGTGAAGCAGTCTGTTGGCGTGCCATCAAATCTGAATCCCATACTCGACTGTCCAACGAGATGGAATTCCACACATGATATGATTGGATTTGGTTAAAATAAATTAATATAAAAAGAAAAAATAAAATTATTATTAAAATAAATTATTTGCATGTCTGGTACCGCAGCACACAAAGATTTTGGAGCGACAAAAATACCTTGCGCTATTGAAACATAACAATAATTATGATGCCAAAATTAAGCTACCTAATATTGTATTATAAGATTTGTACTAGTGGCTGTCAAATATCGATACAACTCGCAACTTTATGCGACAGCCTAATTTCGAAATCGAAATATATACAGATGCATCAAGATCAGGTTGGGGTTCTGTTTGCAAGAACTCCCAAGTACATGGTAAATAGAAGTCATCAGAAAAGGAATGCCATATCAACTATTTAGAGCTAATGGCAGCCTTTTTAGGATTAAAGTCATTTACCAGCGAGCTAACTAACTGTGCAATGTTACTTCGCATGGACAATACGACTGCAATCAGTTACGTGAATCGTATGGGGGGTATTCAATACCCCCACTTCCAGGCTTGGCCAGGTCTCTTTGGAAATGGTGTGAGCAGCGTGACCTTTGGGTTTATGCGTCATATGTAAATACTAAGGAAAACCATGCCGACGCAGCGTCTAGAATAGTTAATCCGGATACGGAATGGTCTCTGTCCAATGATGCCTTCCAGGATATTATAAAATATTTTGGCCAACCCGAAATAGATTTATTCGCGTCTCGCGATAACGCTAAGGGCCGGTTTTTCAATCGCCAGATAAACCGTCAAGTAGCTAACAGTTCAATAAATTTAACTGATTCTTTAACGAACGAATAAAGAGTTTCAATTTTTCAAAGCCCATTTACTGTTCAGATTGTTAACTGACCGATTTTTGTGACTAGCTTCACACTACATCTGCGAGAGCGAGATGCACTTATAAACGTTTACAGATGTTAGAAAGAGACAGACAACTTTCAACTTAATGACAGCGGTTGTCGCATTATAACGGGAATCTTAGCAATAACATTCATCGTATCTTTGACGAATTGTCTTCGTGTTAATATTTTTGTTTCCGTTCGAATATCTTCTGTTTGTGTGTTGTGTTTATCCCCTGTGTTTTAATTATGGAAAATTCCCCAAAACGTGAGTGTTCCATGAATTATAATAAAAGTGAAGTGAGATTATTGACCGAACTAGCTGTTGCCAGCGGCTTCACCCTCTGCAACTCGAAAATCATCCCACGGGAAGATAAAATCAGGATAAAAACTATCCTATGTGTTAATTCAGGTTATAAACTATCAAAACAGATGAAAATCATAGACTCTCTCCTTCTTAGTTGGATCGCATTACTTTTATTTAATATGATTGTTATAAATTTGTATTTAAGTGTTTTTTTTTTTTCATTAAATAAATGAATTTGATTAAATATTGAATTTTATTTTGGTCATTTACCGTTTTCGGGTACAAATATCCCGATTTGTAGATGGTAAGTCTACCGATCTCGTTCTATGACGTTCGAGTCCACTGGATACGTCAAGTAACTGTCCGTTAGCGTGCTAACGGGTGTGTAAAGGGGCAGTTAAATTTATTCACTGGTTAGAGAGTTTAACTGGCCGTTAGGGCCTATCTGTCTATTGAAAAATTGAGATTCTTGTTAACTGTGGAATTAACCTTATCTCGTCGATTAACTGACTATTGAAAAATCGGCCCTAAGTGTACTAGATTTGTCTCATGGAGACAAGACCCCGATGCAGCATCAGTCGATGCATTTACATTAGATTGGAACACTTATTACTTTTACGCTTTCCCACCATTTTCCCTAATATTAAAATGTCTTAGAAAAATCATTGATGATAATGCATGTGGCATATTAGTATATCCTAACTGGCCATCACAACCTTGGTTCCCATTATTACTAACTCTTATAGTATCCGAAATTGTTTATTTAAACCCCAATTAATACCTACCTTCTGCAATCTCATTTCAGAGAATGCCACCCACTACACAAGAACCTTACCCTGGGTGTCGCGAGGCTCTCCGGCAAGCTTACATGCGACGGGGTACCTGTGCAGACTCGGCCACGCTGATGCTATCATCCTTTTCCAACAGTACTATTCAGCAATACAACACCTCACTTAAGCTCTGGTGGCAATACTGTACGGTAAACCACACAAATGCTTTCTGCCCTCCGATATCTTCTGTACTCTCATTCTTAACGTTACAATTTAATAACGGGTGTGCGTATGGTAGCCTAAATTCTCATCGGTCTGCTTTGTCAGCCCTTATTGGCAATAATATTGGCTCAGACGAATCTATTAAGCGTCTCCTTAAAGGTGCGTATAAATTAAAACCTTTAAGACCGAAATACTCCACCACTTGGAATCCCCAACTGGTTTTAAATTTTATTTCAACTTGGTTCCCTAATAAAGAGCTGCCTCTAGAAAAAATCACTAAAAAACTTGTAATTCTTTTAGCAATCTGCACGGCTCACAGGGTACAAACACTTTCTTTAATTAAACTCGAAAACATAAGTTTCTCCGATACTGGAATAAAAATTGTAATAACGGACATCATCAAGACGTCCGCACCAGGTAGGGACCAACCCGTCTTGTTCCTACCATACTTCAGGGAAAATACTTCCATTTGCCCTGCTACAGTTCTCTCAGACTATATTTCTATCACTAAAAATATAAGACCTGAGAGTACACACAATCTGTTGTTGACGTACAAACGTCCACACAAAGCCGCTACCACACAAACCATCAGCAGATGGATCAAACACATGCTGGCTGAGAGCGGCGTAGATACCGGTACATTTGGTGCACATAGCACACGACACGCAGCCACGTCGGCCGCGAACTTGGCCGGCGTTAATATTGAAACTATTCGTAAAACCGCAGGGTGGACTAGTTCATCCAATTCATTTGCTCGTTTTTATAACAGGTCTATTATAAACGAAGGCGAATTTGCCAGGTCTATCTGCTTACCATCAGAAGACTAATTGTGATTACTCGAAAATTATAATAATTAATGAGATTTCCGTTAAATAATTTAAGTTAATAGGTAAAAATACCTTTATAATTAAGAAGATGTACTTGTACAAGACTGATTCATGGATAAATAAAACGATAATATTTATAATGTTGTTGTTTAATGTCTTTTTCCAGTCCAAAACTTTCTGACTCTTAACATCTACATTGTTATAATCATATCTGAAAAATGAAGCAACGAATTATAATATATGACCAAACGAACTTGCAAGTGAAGTTCGATCTTTATTATGATGAGCTGTTTCATTTGAAGATATGATCTCCCTCCCTCCCTGACACTTGCCATTTCCCAGATAAAGGGAAAGTTTTGTATCATAACAATAAATTGACTCCAAACAATGAGCTCAACGTCAGTGTCAACACAGAGGCACAGACATACCGGACCTACGTCACTTAACCGTTTTAAAAATTAAAAATCTTTAAACTATGTGCGAAGTTACCAAGTAAGTAAGGAAACTACATTGTTATAATCATATCTTCAAATGAAGGAACTCATCATAATAAAGATCGAACTTCACTTGCAAGTTCGTTTGATCATATATTATAGAAACTGAAAATTTAGTTAGTAATGAATTATATCACCAAGTAATTAAAAGTTTTTCTTCACCAACCTTTAATTAACATTCATGATTTATTATTACCAGGAAATTCAATGCATGAACACAGATTAGACGCTGAAAATATTTTGAATAATGAAATAGATTTGGATTTAGAAGGAGTAGTAGTCACTGAAAGTTAGAAAGTTCCTAAGAAGTCAAATTTTGATAATTTAAAACCAGTTTTGGAAGTTATGATGCCAGCAGCGAGAAGACCTTGTCAATTGCAATCAGCAATGGCCTTGAATAAGCGGAATATGGCAGTCCCAGAATTGGATGGTCAAGTAGACTCTCATGCTTTGAGTGAAAGAATGGTCCAATAGGGATGTGTTCTGGGTAAAAAAAAATATGATTCCGTTTAGTCTCTCAGTTAGATTATAGAAAAATATTGGATACGTGTTTTTTGTTTTATCAAATTAATAAAAAATGACGAAGATAAAACGCGTCAAAGATTATGAGTGGGGGCTTTTGACGGCACTACGTGGTAAAAAATGTAGTGCGATGTGACGTCACACGAGTTTTCGAAGCACTCTCTTCTCTTTTTTTGATTTCTCTCAAGTCTTTATTTTTGGTTTACGTGCAAAAAGAAAAAATACGTGTCCAATATTTTTTGGAAATCTATCTGACGGGTTAATTATTTTTTTTTTGTCAACTACCCTATTCTTTGGTTCATATATTGATGAAAATCGACTATGGATGTTGAGGGAATTTGCTCAATCACCAATTACACCAAACGCCGAAGCACTAGAATTATGGTTAAGTACTCAGTTTCCAGCAGTACGTAAATTAATAGAAACTCCTGATAAAGATATACTGGAATGGAAATGGGATGCTTATAAATTCATGATTAAACCTACAGTAAAACCTACGTTAGACTTAACTGCACCTTTTGTTAATAATGCTCTTCAATCAATAGCTTGCCAAGAAAAATAACAATGTAATTTTTTGTCGTATCTTTAGAGAAATTGATAGGTGTATGGAATTATTATGTAGAAGTAGATTTAAAGTTTTTACTACAACAACAAATGAACAGTTTTCTTAAGACATGAATTCGGATATTCCTCCTTGGAAATTCGAACAATTGATCCGAAATGGTGCTGCAATGTTGGAGATTGACATCTCAAAGTATGATAAAAGTCAAGGATTAGCCGCGTTAATATTCGATTGCATGTTAATGGAACAAAATTAAATGGGTGTTCCAGAATTTTATGTAGGATTATGGTTTAAATCCCATGCACATACTACTTTAATTGATTCGGAAAATGGGATTAAATATCGAGTAGATTATCAGAGAGAGTCTGGTGATGCTTCAACATGTTGTCAAAATACTAGGTTTTTAATGGCTGTTACTTCAACTATGTTCAACATGGAAGACGTGTACTTTGGCATGTTCGCAGGTGATGATAGTTGGTTATTAACTAAATCTGAATATAAGGACATGAATTCATGGTGTGCAACATTAATAAATCTTGAATCAAAATTCTTTAAATATACTAGGTCTATATATTTTTGTTCCAAATATTTTGTTCATGACGGTTTTCAATGGTTTGTAGTTCCGGATCCAGTTAAGTTGTTGGTCAAATTTGGTCGTAGTGATTAAGCTAACTATGTTCACTTAATGATTTAACTACAGTATATGAATATACAACATATGATGTCGATCGCAGTATATGAACGTTATAATGTTTTGACGACACGGTTGGCGCAGTGGCTGAGCGATCGGACTGCTGCGCCGCGTGTCGCGGGTTCGATCCCCGCACGGAACAAGTATTTGTATGACCTACAGATAGTTGTTTCGGGTCTGGATATTTGTGTATGTGAGTTTAAATGTTTGTGAACGCACCCACGATACAAGAGAAATTCCTAGTGTGGGGCAACGTTTTTTAAAAAAAAGAAAAGAAAAAGAATGTAAGTTTTGACGTAGGATTTTTGTAAGAAACACTTAAAGCAGTAATTTTAGATAAAAATGTATTTTTTTATTTATACTATGTATCACCAGGTGATAAATGGTGTATCGATCCATCAACATCAACATCTAAATTATAAGTACTGGTAGTACTAGTCCATAGGAATATTTTTAAACTATCAAATAAATCCTAACACCGAAATAAAAAAATTAAAAATAAACTAAATAGCATAAAACTGTAAATGAAATACAATACAATTTACAATCAAATATTGGTTTACTAACCTTAGGTATAATTTGCACCGATTAACGTGTCGAAAAAAAAGAAAAAAAAGATTTTGGCAAAGAAATTTAGGTAGGTTGGTGCTGACGATATTTCGGTGTTAGGATTTATTTGATAGTTTAAAAATGTTTTTAATATGAACTAGAAACGACAATAAATTAAATCACTGGTAGTGATTTCATTTATTGTCGTATCATCGGCACCACCCTGTATACAAAGAAGCTAAAACTTTCAAAGAACTGGAGCTGGTGCTAAACGTATAAAAGAATATCATTTGTATTAAACTTGAGTTGTCTATACTCAAGTTTTTGCAAAAAAAAACACGAAATTTAACTGAAGATAGTATAGAAGAAGAATCTCAAACTCCGAACAAAAGGTCAAGATATCAACCCTACAGAAAAACTACGCTAAAACGAAAACCAAGTTGCGATGAATTTGAGAAGCAAATTGTCGAAACTTTAGCTGCTTCTGAAAATCGACATGCCATTTTTTAAAGTCATTTTAACATATCTCAACAAGTTAACCCTTAAATGCATAATGTAGATGTAGGATGCAGACTACATACTATTCTGATG
Source organism: Diarsia dahlii (assembly GCA_949775195.1). Lineage (NCBI taxonomy): Eukaryota > Metazoa > Arthropoda > Insecta > Lepidoptera > Noctuidae > Diarsia > Diarsia dahlii. The sequence continues at coordinate 18,867,316 of OX459197.1, read as the reverse complement.
GCTGAATATCATGCGCCTTGGTGTTGAAAAAAGTATGTATATCACCTGTTAAGCGAGAACTGACTTGTTTTTTAAATTCTTGTATTGACAATGCTGGAATTCTATTTCAAATTGGCCATAGTTAAACGGAAAGGATCAGGGGGTCTAAAATGGCCACTTTAGCAGATCAGAATATGAATTGAGCTTTCAAAATAGTAACTGCGTCTGTGACCATTTTACGAATTTAACGCAATTCATATTGTTTTCCTATTATTACTTACCTATGATCTATTTTCCTTAATGGTCCCAGACGCTGTTACTATTATGAAAGGTCATTTACGCTTTTTGACGCAATTCCTATTATGAACTGCTAAAGTGGCCGTTTTAGACCCCCAGATCGTATTTCGTCTATGATTCTCCACTTTAACTTTCGGGGGTTGGGTTTAACTAAAGGATAAACATATACATTTAAATTTTATGTATCTCTAGTCCGACATCATGACATATTTTTCGAGATATTAGCAAAAATATGACGATGGATCCTTTTCGTTGAAATAATATTTCAAAAGCCCAGGGTAGTGAAAATATTTAGCCATAAGGATCCAAGCTTTAAAATAGAATAAAAACACTAAATATTGAAAAGTAGTGTACATAATATATCTTTAATCTTAAATCACAACTTCCACAATTTTTTTTTTTTTTTTCAATTACTATCTTAGTAAGTATAATAGATCTTAGTTAGCTTACTAACAGAAATGAACATTTTTAACAGACGCATAAAATAAGAATAAACATTACAAAATATCAAACATTCAGTCTTCAAAATTAAGGTTAAACATATCAAACAATCAATCTTCAAAATTAAGGAACAAACATTACAAAATATCAAACATTCAGTCTTCAAAATTAAGGTTAAACATATCAAACAATCAATCTTCAAAATTAAGGAACAAACATTACAAAATATCAAACAGTCAGTCTTCAAAACTAAGGAATAAACATTACAAAATATCAAAACGATCAGTCTTCAAAATTAAGGAATAAACATTACAAAATATCAATTAGTAAGTCTCCAAAATTAAGTATAGAGTATATCTTTTCCATAAAATAATTAATCATCATTCTCATAATCAATGACAAAATCAACACCATCCCCAAAACCATCAACATCGTCCATAATATTTACATTTCCTCTCAGTGATTCATAAAAAGGTAAGCAATCTTTTGGGATTAAATCAAACATTGATTTAAGATCATCTAATTTAGCCTGCGGAATCTCTTTACCATCTGGCCATAACAAAGTTAAATCTTCTTCCAAAATTTCTAAAGATATTTTTTTAATTTTTTTTTCTACATTTAGCTCCTTAAACTCTTCACTTTCTGTGGTTTTCATAAATATAGAGTATGGTTTTTCTTTTTCAATACGTATTTCTTTAGTTTTTAGCCAGTTTACTTTATCTTAGTAACAAAAAATTTTCTATTAACTATCTTTTTTTTCTATTTTCTTTGTACTTAGAAAATCGTTTGTCTTCATTCTACAAACTTGTAATGGTTTCTGTTTCTTGCAGCTTTTGATGACATTTATATACTCTTCAGCTGTATAAATTCTGTCATGATATTTCAGTTGACTTTCTATTTTTGAAAAATCTGTATCATTTGGAAGAAAAGTATGGCCTGATTCCAGATTCTTTAGTGTTATAGTTTTGAGAGTGGCGTGGGAGCTCAGCACCGATTTCATCATTAAAACCATTTTTATATTTCGGTTTTGTCCCCCACAACAATCGCTCCATAATGCTAATTGCTAGGTGTTCTTTGGGACCCATTTTGTATTTAATATAATTTATGAGGCAAGACCCAACTTCTTGTGCCCCATGGCCAGCTTCACCTTCGAGCCACACATAACAGAAGCCATTGTCACTAGATCCTGCATGTATTCCGCAGTTATACAGCCATAACTGGCTGGGGGAGAGGCAGAGTATTTTCCATGTCATAAGTAGGTCATTCAAACTTCTCGTCTGTGGTCGCTTTTTTGAGATCATGATTCATGTTTTTTCGTAAGGTTTCAGCTCGTTCAAGATGCTCCTGCTTTTCTTTTTGGAACTTGGTGGCTTCAGTTTCCGTGTCATTGTCCAATTTTATGTACAGCGTGTCGCATTTATTGCAAGTGTCCTTCTTTAAGCTTTTGCAACGCAAATTGAAAAAATTATGAAATATATTTTTAAGGGCCAATACCAATACTTGCTGGTTTTTTATCTTCCCCATATGTATTTTAAAACTGTTCTATGTATAATTCATATATTTTTGGCACAGTCATCCCTAATTTTAAATACTGACACCCATTAGTGTCTTCTCGCCTATAGTGAGACTCGTATTTAGGCAGAGAGTCAATTACTTGTTTTATAAAATTAATATCGTCCTCAGAAGTTTTGTTCCAGCCACCAGTCTGTCCTCTTCCATCTTTGATTAAACCCTTTCGAAATTTTTTCAGACATTCTACTTTTTTGGGTGTGATTTGAAAATTGTTTATAAACATGTCACGGCATACTTTAACGGATCCTACTGTATAAATTCGGCTAAACTGTTTCGGGTTATTTTTGTTAGTTTTTTTATCGTTGCTGTAGTTTGTTATTTTTTTTGGGTTTTCAGTAACGCAATTGACTATATAATAATAATAATAATAATAAGGAGCTCCACGGACGCTTTTTCCGGGCCCTACACGGGCCCGATGTAGATTTCCTAGCGTCCGTAACCTGGCTACGTTCCGGGGAACTCTTTGGAGAAACCGAAGGTTTTGTCTGTGCAATTATGGACGAAGTTATGATGACGAATAACTACCGGAGATTTATTGTGAAAGACGGTACGGTTGACATATGTCGGGCATGCCACCGTCCGGGCGAATCAATCCGTCACATTATCTCCGGGTGTTCTCGTCTGGCTAACGGAGAATACTTGCATAGACACAACCTTGTAGCCAGGATTATCCATCAGCAACTTGCTCTGAAATACAACCTTGTGGAATCAGAAGTGCCGTACTACAGGTATGTGCCCGACCCAGTTCTCGATAATGGCAGTATCACACTGTACTGGGATCAATCCATCATCACTGACAGGACTATTATGGCTAATAAGCCTGATATAGTGGTGGTGGATCGATCAGAGCGGCGCGCAATGATTGTTGACATAACCGTCCCGCATGACGAGAACCTCGTGAAAGCCGAGAAAGATAAACAAATCAAGTATCTTGACTTGGCTCGCGAGGTTGTCGACATGTGGGATGTGGACTCAGCGATCATTGTGCCGATAGTCGTTACAGCCAATGGCTTAATTGCCAAGAGCCTCGACCAACACCTGAGGAGGCTCTCGTTAGGCAGCTGGATCAAGGGCTTGATGCAGAAAGCGGTACTCCTGGACACGGCTCGCATTGTTAGGAGGTTCCTTTCTCTGGAGCCCTGACCGCCGGTAGCTTGGACCCTGTTCCCGATACCGGTGGGCTACAGTTTTTTATATTTTTAAATGTTTTTTTTTTGTTTTTATAGGAAATATTTAAAAATGTATAAAATTTGTTAATTTATGAATAAAGGGAATAATAATAATATTCCACAACTATCACACAACGCCATCTAGTCCCAAGCTAAGCAGAGCTTGTGTTATGGGTACTAGACAACTGATAAACATACTTATATATTTCTAAATACATATATATCTATACTAATATTATAAAGCTGAAGAGTTTGTTTGTTTGTTTGTTTGAACGCGGTAAACTCAGGAACTGCTGGTTGGAATTGAAAAATTCTTTTTGTGTTGGATAGTCCATTTATCGGGAAAGGCTATAGGCTATATAACATCACGCTACGGCTAATAGGAGCGGAGCATAAATGAAAATTGTTACAAAAACGGGAAAAGGTATTTCCTTTTTGTGAGCTTCCGCTGCGTGCGCTGCGAAAACGGTTTAAGTTACGCAAATATCGTGTATGAAGGAATTGTTCTTCTTTAAAAGTTCTAAGAAAAAGTCCGCGACAGCATGTATCTATCTTTTAAGATTGACTCACTGTAACCTTTTTTTACTGTTAAACTGTTAGGTTAAAAATAGCTATTTTTTGCGAAGCTTATTTAACCCATATGGTATTAATCTATATCTAAATAAACGTGTTTGTTAGAACGGAAATTTAATATAGAATATTTGTGCCCTTTACTCTATACAGTTTAAACAAATATCTTAGAAGATATCGCAATGTAAAAATATCCGCGCGGCAAAATAATTTGCGCGTCGCAATGTAGGTACGGGGGATTCTGGCTGGCCTCCGGGAAATTTAAATTCAAAATACACTCGAGAGCAATGAATCCGGGTCACTTAAAGAATGTTAAAAATCTCGGAAACTAAAAATGATAGGTTAATGCAATAAATTGTATTTAATAGACAATGTAATACTCCTTAAATGATGGTATTAAAACTTCTTAGTTATTGTAAAGTTATATCATAAAAAAATCAAATTTGAAAAAGGGCCACTTTCGAAGATGGAACTACGTAATTACAGCATTTGGTTTTGCTTTTGTTTGTAATCTGTCATTTATGTGGGTACATAAACCATGTTGATAGTGCTCTATATTCATTATTCAAGCTGAAATTATGTCGCTTACGCCTGAAGAATGCACCAGAATACTTACAATGCTGGAAACCGGCCGGAGTCAGCGCGATACAGTCAGGACTGTCGGTGTGTCGCTGTCAACAGTACAAAGAGTTCTCCGACGTTACGAAGAAACTGGTTCTAACCTACGCAGACCAGGAACGGGCAGAACCAGGTGTACCACAGCACGAGAAGACCGATACTTGGTGAACACCATGCTTCGAAATCGCTTTCTCACAGGAACTGAACTCACAAATCAGTTTCGACGCCTCGGAGGAAGTAACCCAAGTGCATGGACAGTAAGACGTCGGCTTGCTGAATCTAACTTAAAACCCCTTAGACCTGCAAACGGCCCTAAACTGGAGCGTGGGCATCGTATTTCATGACTAAGGTATGCCCAGAGCCACGTAAATTGGAGTATTGATGATTGGTCAAAAGTTATGTTCTCAAACGAATCAAAATTTATGCTCTACAGGCACGATGGAAGACACAGAGTGTATCGAAGACCAGGGGAAAGATTCAAGAAAGCATGCATCAAAGAAAAAGTAGCCTACGGCATGGTGGGTCTGTACTTGTGTGGGCCGGAATTTCTTCTGAAAGTCGCACAGAGCTGGTGATCATAGAAAACGGCTCTTTAACTAGCGAAAGATATGTGGAAGAAATCCTCAATGATCACGTTGGTCCATTTATGGTCAATTTAGGTGAGGATGCTATATTTATGCATGACAATGCCCGACCTCATACAGGTAGGATTGTGAATGACTACCTTCAAGAGATGAACATTACTCGTATGGAGTGGCCAGCGCGCAGCCCGGATATCAACCCGATCGAGCATGCTTGGGACGAGCTAGGCAGATGCGTAAAACAACGAAACCCTCCCCCAATCACGCTTCGTGAGCTCAAAATTGCTCTCACAGAGGAATGGGAGAATATTCCCCAAAATCGTATAAGGAACTTGGTGTACAGCATGCCAAACCGCGTAAACGCAGTAATGGAAGCACGAGGAGGCAATACGAAGTATTAAAATTCAAGAAAATCGTAATAAAGTTCAAAAATTTCATGTTTCCTATTTTTGTTTTAAGGAGAGATCAGCAGTTTTTTTCTTTATGTAATTTTGTGTTAATAAAATGTATGGTGACTCATATTTTTTTTTACTTTCATTTAAGGAGTATTACATTGTCTATTAAATACAATTTATTGCTATATCCTATCATTTTTAGTTTCCGAGATTTTTAACATTCTTTAAGTGACCCGGATTCATTGCTCTCGAGTGTATTTACTGCATCATAATGTTTACAAGTACAGAGTGTTATAGTATATTTAACAGTAAGAGATACCTATAGTAACTCACACTTTAATATAATCTAAGCTAATCTAAACCATCTAAACTATTTTAATAAAGAGGAAAGATAAGATTTTTTGTTTGTTACGATTTAGCTTAATTTATGTCGGATAAGCGATATATCGAGAAAGGTTAAAGCTATATTTATGTGACGCAGACGAAGTTGCGCGGGTCAGCTAGTTATAGATAAATTACACCCAGACACAGAACAAATGATAAAAAAAGAAAAAGAAAAAGCCAAAGCCAAAGCCAAAGCCAAAGCCATAGCCAAAGCCAAAGCCAAAGCAAAGTAACTGAGCCTCATAAGACCCCAAGGTTACGTATTTTTCAAATTCTTCTATACGTTTTTCCTTCCCAACAAGGTTCGAACACTGTGTTTTACAATGACAAACATAACCTTTAAATATTTTTGATTCGATAAGTTTTTTGTTGTTGTGGTAATTCAAGTTCGCATATTTTCTTATTTTCCTTTGGGCAATAGTGTGGTCTTGATGAAGACGTTTTCGTCCTCTTTTCGGCCGACCACGTAGAGTTTCTGGACCATTTTGATCAGAATGTATTTCTATCTCTTCTACAATATTACTTTCCACTGCTTCATCATTTTCTGTTATTGGATCTACAATATTGGTGATCGAGTTCTGGGATGAATTATTGTAGGGTGTTCGTGTAATGTCAAAAAGAGTGTTTCGACTTATTTCACAAATTTCCTGATTGTCTTTGTTATTATGCACCACAGCTACAACTTTAACTTTTTTCCATTTGCGTGTTAATTTTTCGCTCTCACTACAATAGGGGATCGGACAAAAAAAAACTAATTAGTCCGTCAGATAGATTTCCAAAAATTATTGGACACGTATTTTTTCTTTTTTCACGTAAACTTAAAATGAAGACGATACAGTGCTTCGAAAACTCGTGTGACGTCATATGATAGTACGTTTTGACGACACAAGTGACGTTTCAAGCCCCACTCCAAGATCTTTGACGCGTTTTATCTTCGTCATTTTTTATTGATTTGTTAAAACAAAAAACACGTATTCAATATTTTTCGATAATCTAACTAACGGACTAAACAGAATCATATTATTTTGACCCAGTCCGATCCCCTATTTTCTTCGCTATCTGGCATGTAATCCGAATCAGTATCTGCACTGAAATCTGTTTCCGGTTCATTATCTACAAAATTTTGAACTATGTACCTGCCTTCTTCTTTTTCTGCGTCTTTTGAATTATCTATTTTTGGCAACGAAATTATGTCATCAGCCAACGTTTGGAATAGATCTAGAGTGCCTGGAGACAGGTCGAAGAGGAGACGAGGTTTCTTTTCTACCTACCACGATAAAAAACATCAAACATTTCTGACATGATTATTTATGACCAAGATGGTAATAAAAAGTAGAGACTTACTTTCAGAAATAATTTCATCGTGATGAATACTTTTTACCAATGGGGTTAAAGGCGAGTATAATGGAGCCGCTGGTGATTCTACAAAAAAACGTACAAATTATTATAATTTTGACAAACTGTAGACATGGATTCCAAACTAACACTAAAATTGTAATAAAAAAAGAGACTTCCTGTCAGAAATAGTTTCAGCGTGACGAATGTTTTTTACCAATGGGGTTAAAGGCGAGTATAATGGAGCCGCTGGTGATTCTACAAAAAAACATACAAGTTATAACGCTGGTAAACTGTAGGTATGGATTTCAAACTTTTTAAAAACGGGTTAAAAACTTACCGCTGTATAAACCATCATTATCTTCAGCAACAGCATCATTATCTTCAGCAACAGCATCATTATCTTCAGCAACAGCATCATTATCTTCAGCAACAGCATCATTATTTTCAGCAATAGCATCATTATCTTCAGCAACAGCATCATTACTTTCAGTAATAGCATTAGTTATAGCAGCTGTTATTGGAAACACTGTTACGCAATCAACCTCTGCAAAACAGCCCATCAAAATCAATACTTTTGAAAAAATAAGCAGTCAGTCATATAAAAGTGCAAATGAACACTGAAGTGTTCATTTGGACACGAAACACAATAGAAGTTTTATTGTTATGACTTATATGGGCTTTTAGGGTGTCCTTGAAAGCGTTATTATTTCTTCAGTAGGTAATGAGAAACCAAACATGGAATTATTTTGAAGACTCCAAACATGCATTGAGTTTTCTTGCAGCAATAGCTAAGAATCACCATGTTAACTCAGCCCTTAGATAGGTCCTTGCACCTAAGCGAATCCGCAGACTCCAGATTTTCTGGTCAGGTTTAAGATCATGCTAAAGTACCTACATGGGTGGTAATATCATGAATCTAAGACCAAATACAAAGAAAGTGGTGACCGGCCACCGCCAACATGCAACCTAAACCCAAAGACACAGGCTGATAGAGTTAAAAAAAATTATGTCGGCAAGTAATAGGAATGAAATAAATTAATAGGTACTTGGATAAAACTTACTATTGCTGATACTGTTATCACTGTCCACAGTACTATTTAACAAATCCATTACTGGAAGCACCATTGTGTTATGGATAGCTAAAACAAGGTTAAGCATTATAGCAATAAGTTTTAACAATACATTTGTTTTTAGGTTAGATTTATGTATTGTTAAAGTATTTTTACTTACACGCTGAACTATTTGCTTCTGTGTGAATACTTGAATTCCCCAACGCGTTCATTATCTTTTCAATCCTTTTCATGTTTGATACACGGTGAATTTATTACTTCAACAAACCGAGACTACAATCTAGTCACGCGCAGGCAAGACAACCTGACAACGAACGTGTACGAACTTGAATAAAATGAAGTAAATCAATGTTGCCAAGTTTCATAAATAGCATTCCCACTAAAAGTACCTTCATTCATCAATATTATTGTTTCTATTATACAAACAGCCAGCTAGTAATATTATAGAATAATTAAATATTATTAATTAAGTAAGATCCAAGCGCCTTGTTTCTTATTTAATATTTTAATCTAGTCACACAACTAATTACAATAAAAGGATCCACGTTACATCGATCGTTTTCGAAATATAACTCAGTTATCTATGTGGGATTGTATAGCAAAATAACTGAGCACAAATTTCCAATTAATGAAACTTTATTCAACACGTTCAAAAAATCAGCGTTACACCGTCTAGCTCGCTATCGCCATTCCTCTCCTTTCTCACTCGCACACATACCTCTCTCTTTCTTTCATCCGCTGCGTTCCGTTCTTACATTTAATTTGGCTGCGTTCTCTAAATACAATATTTATCCCACAGTCGGCCATCCTGATCCATTTCTGTCTTCAGACATCCACGCAAACATTCATCCCTTGCTTTCAACTTAAATTCAACTTAACTATTATTACAACATTTCGCTTAACTTATTAATAAACAGGTTATTAGCAAACTTATTCACAAACTCAATAAACAGGTTTACATACTGACATTTAACATTGCAGTAGGCATAGTACAGATCTCCTTATATTAAACTAAACTAACATCGTAAAATTACATACATATTTTAGTAATGGAATATAGAAAAGAATACATGGTGTCGACAAAACTTTGCACATAACCTTTCATACACAACACAAACAAAAAGTTAAGTCGAGCGACTCTCACCTTTTAGGTTTTGGAGTTAAAACCTGGCCACACCTTCATGTAGTCTGCCGAACTAGAGGTTACTCCAGGGCCTTCAGTGTTAGGGTCTAGCTTTTTCACATCATATCTGTCGTTCCTCTTTACTTTTACTACCTGATAGGGCCCCAGATATTTGGCTTTCAGCTTCATTCCCGTGCCAAACTGCGTGCGTTTAATTGCCACTAAGTCTCCTTCATTGTATTTCATACTTTCCTTTCTCTTCTTATTAAAATTTCTTATGTTTTCTTCTTGAACTTGTAAAATTTGTTCTTTGGCTTTCTCTCTAAGTTTTTCTCTCTTCTCTGAATAGCTTTCTCTTCCTTCTTCTAAAAGCAAATCGTAAATCTCGGTGTCTTCTTTCATCCTCATCTTAGTCCCAATCAATAGTTGATAAGGTGTAGTATTTATGCTTCGCTGAAAAGTACTATTAAGAGCGCGCTGTAATCTACTTACATGACGGTACCACAGGGTAGGGTTTTCTATACACATCTTTGTAAGTACAGATATTATAGTACGATGAACCCTTTCCACTTGCCCATTTCCTCTTGGCACTCCCGTCGTAATTTTGATGTGTTGAATGTTTTCTTCTTTACAATACTCTTGAAATTCGTTGCTCGTATACGCCGTTCCTCGATCAGTAATAAATCTCGTTGGATTACCAAAATGTTGTTGGTGAATTTTCAATTTTTCTATTGTTTCTTTGCTTGTGGTACTTTTAGTTGGAAATATCCACGTAAACTTAGTGAATGCGTCTACAATCGTGAGAATATGGTTATACTGCTTCTTCGTCTCAGTCATCGGACCGATATGGTCCAAATGAAGTGTATGCAGCGGTGAATCCTCCTTTTCTATCGGAGTTAGGAATCCTTCTTGTTTTCCCTCTTTACGCGTAGCTAATAGACATGGAATGCAACTTGTAATAAACTCTTCTATTTTCTTATCAAGGTTCTTGATAAAATAATCTTTACTTATTAATTCAATCATCTTTCTCTTTGAAAAATGTCCATTTGCATGAGCCCTTTTGATGATTTCATTTTCCATAGACTTTGGGACCACTAAGTGCTTTTCCGTTCCTTTGTACAGCAATCCATTGTCAATATAATAGTCACCATAAGTTCTCTCCTGTAAAATCTCTAATATAGCTTTCAGACCATCGTCCAAATGTTGTGCTCGTCTGATCTCATCGTGCAGAGTCACTACCGCTACATATGGGTTTCGGCTTAATGCATCAGTATGCTTCATCCTCGTTCCTGGCCGATGTTCAACCACAAAGTCGAACTCCTGTAGAAACAATGCCCATCTTGCAACCCTCGTACTCAAATCTTTTTTCTTAAGTGTCATCTGGAATGCTTGGCAATCAGTGACTATTTTAAATTTTATACCATACAAGTAGTGTCTAAATTTTTTTATCCCTTCGATTATAGCCAGACTTTCCAGTTCATAACTGGTGTACTTTTTTTCTGCATCATTTGTTTTACGACTCATGAAGTACACTGGATGTAATCCGCCATCATCATCAGATCGCTGCATGAGTATAGCAGCATAAGCAAGAAGTGAAGCGTCTGTATGCATTTCTGTCTCCAATCTTGGATTAAATATTCGTAAAACTGGTTTAGTAGTCAAACGTTCCTTCAGACAATTGAATGCACACTGTTGCTCAGCATTGAACTTGAAATCAACATCTTTCTTAAGTAAATCTGTAAGTGGTCGCGCTATAGATGCAAAATTCTGGATATACTTCCTAAAATACGACGCCAATCCAATAAAACTTTGCAATTGCTTAGCTGTTTTGGGTTCTGGAAACTTTGTAACCGCATCACTCTTTTCACTGGCAGGCCTTACTTGTCCATTCTCAATTGTATGACCTAAATAGGTTATGCTTCGACATATCAGCTGTGCTTTCTTCCAGTTTATTTGTAAGCCATATTCAGAAGCCACTCTTAAAACTTCTCTTAATCTATCAACAGCTTCCCGTTCGTCTTTTGCTGGAATAAGAATATCATCGACAAATATTAGAACAATCCCCTTAGATATTAGTTCTCTGAAAATTATGGTCACAAATCGCATAAAGTAGTTTGGGCAAACAGACAAGCCAAATGGAGCTTTCAGAAACTCGAACTGACCGTGGTGTGTAACAAATGCAGTGTACTTTACAGACTCACTGCTGACATTCAGATGGAAAAATCCGTTCTTTAAGTCCAGTACACTAAATACTTTTGCCTCCGCCAACTTGTCAATGTAATCTTCGATAATCGGCAATGGAAACTCATCCTTTATGATTTTACTATTTAATTTTCTATAGTCGACACACACCCTTGTAGCACCATCTTTTTTGCGAACAAGAACTAATGGACTGGCATATTCAGAATAACTTACGCGTACAATTCCTTGCTCGAGCCACTCCGCAACTTGTTCTTCAACAACCACCTGCTCCTTTAGTGATATGCGTCGTGGACGTTGCGCAACTGGGACATCATCTTTCACAATTATTTTCAGCTGGATAGGAGCTTCTTTGATTTGGCATGGTTGATAGCTCTCAACCATCTGAACAACCTGTTCTTTAAAGTCGGTATTACTTACATGGCCAACCTCGATACTGCAATTAAAACAATTGATTTCGTTCACCCATTCCACAGGTTTCATCCACACAGCACTACCATTCATAACCATTATAACATTCTTAAGAAATTCGTGACCTATGATTACATCAAAAGGCATACAGTCTTTAGGTACCACGTAGAATAACACATCGTCGTATTTCGTACCGTCGATCACAACATTTGTTGTTATACAACCTAACGACTCCACTTTAGCGAAACCCAGTCCGGATAGCGTTATGTTATTGTTCATCACTTTACTGACGTTAGCACAAAACTCAGAAGATACTAGGTTCACATCACTGCCCGAATCAATAAGCGCACTTGTCGTTTTTCCACATAATTCTATGATCTTCAAAGGTTTTTCCCGTTGTGATTGTTTGTTTACGTCGTAGATGTCATACTCGGTTTGACTTTGACGTTTGCTACTTCTGTCATCTGTCATCTTGTCACTGTCAGTCTGTGAGTGTGACGTATCATCCGCGTTGAACGATGATTGACCGAACATTGCTTGCTTGTTTACACGTTCGCCGCTCCCGCTCCCACTTGTTGATGCGCCATTGTTGTGACCTTTTCTATCGCTGGAAGTGCCGGAACTACGCCATCTTGATGAACTCGAATCTTCCTTACGGCCGCCTACCTCCTTGTTATTTTTATGCGGGCACTTCGGTGAAATATGGCCATATTCGTTGCAGTTAAAGCACTTTGGACCTTGTGCCTTCTGCGGACAGTCTTCTGACACATGATCGCCTTCACCACAGTTAAAGCACCTTTTCGACGTTTTTTCGTGACGTACGATGCCGCGTTTTTCGTTTCTGTAGGTACTTCTAGGATGTTCCAGTTTCATCTTTTCCTTAATAGTCTCGTAGATTTTAAACTTCTCTTTAAGTTCAGGATACGTCGTTACGCCATAAAGCATGATTTTATTGGTTTCGTGGTCCACTATGCCATCAACTATGTATTTAATGGCCACGTAATCGGGTATCTTTCCTCTTTTCCCTAACGCCTTCATGACCATCAGCTCGTGTATTGCTTTGATGTCAACTGTGTCAGGGAATTCTTTACTCAGGGCCGCTTTAAGTTCTTCCCATGTTTTGTGAGGGCGTTCAGCTTCCATCCATAGCTGTGCGGTGCCTGATAGGGACCTCCGTGCCATCAGCAGCTGTTGTAACGGTGTCCAACCACATATTTCTCCATTTTCTTCGACATCTTGTATCCATCGCGTAACTGGATACGTTTTATCTTGACCGGTGAATTTAGGTATCAGATCCGACGTGAGGTACAACATCGAGCTTTGGCCCGAACGTGGTTCTTCTTTCGTCATTTTCAGTTGCCGTAGCCGTCGTAATTATCTTCGTTGATTTTTTTATACTATTCGCCGCCGTGTACCACGCCACGCGCCGGTCTCCGTCGTTCGTCGTCTTCAAACTCGTTAATCGTTATTTTGCCAATCCCGGACGAGCCCCCAAATTTGTGGGATTGTATAGCAAAATAACTGAGCACAAATTTCCAATTAATGAAACTTTATTCAACACGTTCAAAAAATCAGCGTTACACCGTCTAGCTCGCTATCGCCATTCCTCTCCTTTCTCACTCGCACACATACCTCTCTCTTTCTTTCATCCGCTGCGTTCCGTTCTTACATTTAATTTGGCTGCGTTCTCTAAATACAATATTTATCCCACATCTATATAAATAAAAAGAGAAGTCCTGACTGACTGACTCATCAACGCCCAGCCCAAACCCTTGGACCTAGAAAGCTGAAATTTTGCACAGAGGTTCCCTTTATAATGTAGACAAGGAATAAGGAAGGATTTTTTTAAATTCAAACCCTAAGGGAGTTAAATAGGGGATAAAAAGTTTGTATGGAAAACCGTAATTTTCACGCGGGTGAAGCCGCTGGCAAAAGCTAGTTTTTAATAAAGCTATTGAATTAGCGATAACGATTTATGTAAGATGGATCGTTATCAATGTTAAATCTAGTCACACAATTAACTACAATAAAAGGATCCACGTTACATGGATTGTTTTCGATGTTTTAATCAGTCACTTTAAATAATAAAACGAAAACAATCCATGTCACGTGAATTGTTTATGTTTAGGGAAGAGTGGGGCAAGACGGGGTGCGGGGCAAGACGGGGTGACCGATCTAGAGCGCGAACGAATTAGTCAATTAGGATCGTTTTAGCAGCTGACGTCGCGCCCAGCGATGCCAGACGTATGATAATTTCGACAGTGGTAAGATGTATGATACAATATGCATTATCATACGCCAAAGAATGATAATTTCCAACATTCTGAACCTTCCTATTTCTATACGCCCAGTTACTTTTTGATAGTGATTTATGAACGCATCTTATCAGATCAAGTATTTTTTAGAACGCGTGCGTAGTGCGCGTGATTTTTCTGCTATGGGAAACTGTTAGAGGGGCTTTACTTTCAGCGCAATGCGTAAAAAAACAGTCAAAACATTGCTGTTATGGTTTCAAACCAACTGATAAAATGCTGTCTAGAACATGTCTAGAATGACTTCAGCAGTCATTTATTCAAAACCTACTGACGCTGCTGCAGAGGTTGAATTTAATAGTGATTCCGATGATCCCACTCTTATATATATATATATTTTTTTTATTATTGTCTAATTTTGACAACTTCCTAATATTCCTAATTTTGCAAAATAGCGCATTTCTCGCGGTTTTGGCAGTTGTATGATAATTTTGCATCTGGTTTGATAATTTTCGAATGTTGGTATGATAATTCGCTCACACTCGTCTGGCAACTCTGGTCGCGCCGCCATTACGGGAATCAGTCATCGAAGTGAGCCGACAAAGACTCCACGCGTTTTATTTGTTTTCTGGAAAAAACTTTTTTTGACAAATAGCTAGTGATTTTTCTATACTATATAGGGCGTGTAATTTCCGTAAATAATAACACCTCGGAATTGATTTAAATGGTATCAAATGTGACAATAACTACACTAACAGGTAAGAACTTGTTTTTCTCTGTGCTGTGTATTGGTTTTATTAAGTATAAAGGGGCAAGATGGGGTAGGTGTTAAGGGGCAAGATGGGGTACATACCCATTTTCTGTCCCACAGACAACTTTAGAAAGAAAAGTGAAGCTTGCTCGAGAAAGTTTAGATAAGAATGATCCAATGACTGTTAAATTTAAGGTACCGTTAGGCCCAAAAGAGCAAGTTTTTACTGATAATGAAGAGGAAGAGCTATGCAAATACATAATAGATATGGAGAGCAGGCTTTATGGACTGACAATGAAAGACTTAAGAGGTTTAGTCTATAGACTAGCGGTAAAAAATAACAAACGTCATCCGTTTAACAATGAAAAAGAAGAAGCCGGGAAAGACTGGGCATTAGGATTTTTAAAAAGGCACCCAGAACTGTCTATTAGACAGCCTGAAAGTACCTCAGCTGCACGTGCTGCTGGTTTCAATAAACAGGTTGTAGACCAGTTTTTCAATTTTTTGGGCAATGTTTACGATGAACATCATCTAACACCTGATCGTATATACAACTGCGATGAAACTGGTATTTCAGTTGTGCCCAAAACCAAATCAAAAATTATCGCAAGAAAGGGCAGAAAGCAAGTGGGAGCCATCACGTGGTCGACTAATAAACGCACATATACCTTATGAAAGTCGGCATCCATTGTTGCTTCCTCGTCGACATCACTTAGTCGATCTACTAATAGATGATTGTCATCGATCCAATTGTCATACCGGTTCACATCTTCTTATGTCTTTATTAAGGCAGCGATATTGGATCATATCCGCTCGAAATATTATTCGACAACGCATACGCCAATGCAACTTCTGTTTTAAGGTTGCGCCCTCTCATCCTACACCCATGATGTCAAGTTTAGTTTATCCCCTTCGCGGGTGCAAGAAGCTAAGGCCTTTACTCACACTGGCGTTGATTACGCTGGGCCTATAAGCATTACTATGACGCGAAGGAGGGGCGTTAAGAGCCAAAAGGCATATATTTGTCTCTTCGTGTGTTTGACTACTAAAGCCATACACATTGAAATTGCCTCAGACTTGAGTTCGGAAACGTTTCTTGACGCTTTCAAGCGTTTCTTGTCTAGGCGAGGGCCAGTATCAGTTCTCTATTCCGATAACGGAACCAATTTCATTGGTGCAAAGCGTCAATTGGACGAGTTATATACTTTCCTTTCTTCTAAAAATACGTCTACCGCATTTCAAACTGAATTGAATAATCGTAAAATAACATGGCGTAATATCCCTGCTCGTGCACCCCACTGGGGAGGCATTTGGGAAAGCAACATAAAATGCATAAAAACTCATCTATATCGTTGCATTGGGCAACAATTACTGTGCTATGAGGAATTGTTGACAGTATTAACTCAAATTGAGAGTGTCTTAAACTCTCGCCCATTGTGTGCACTGTCGGACCAGCCGCATACAATTATTACTCCTGCGCATTTTCTAAACACAACCCCTTTGCAGTCGTTGCCTGCCTATGAGGTTGACGCATCTGTAAGCCTTCATAACAGGAAAAAACTGTTAGACAGTTTAGTCCAAAGCTATTGGAAAAAATGGCATGTAGATTATTTGCATACACTTCAACTGAGGCAAAAATGGAATACTCCTGATGTACCTATTCAGCCGGGTTTACTTGTTCTCATCCACCAGGATGATTCACCGCCGCTTCGCTGGCCTACCGGAATTATTGAACAAGTATATCCGGGTAAAGATGGAATCGTGCGAGTCGCGTTAGTAAGCACTACAGCAGGGATTTTCAAACGCCCCGTCGTTAAGTTGTGTCCCCTTCCTTCGCAATAATTTAAACTTAATTTACCAATTAGCACAGTTATAATTCGTTAATCTTAAGTACGTAATTTAGTAAATCTGTAATTTAATCCACACCCTTTCACTTTTTAAAATTCAAACTTTAAGTCAATCCATTTGACCTCACTCCGCTTTAATCTAAGATCCTCTCCTTACCCTTTCCGTTTGTTTCGAAAATCATTCAATCAGCGAGGGCTGGGAATGCATTCACTCCCTCCGTTCGCGAGTGAATCTAACACGCGAACGAACGTCACATTCTTCCGTACACTGCCGCTGCGACAAGACGCTGTCGTCGCTGCGTCCGCGCCACCGCGCCGCTCGCCATCTTCGTTCTCACGTGTTATTAAAACTGCAAAAACCTCCCTCGCTTGCATGCTCGCAACCCTTCGCAATCCATTTATTCCACCCGCAAAACCGGACGCTGGCTACCAAGCATTGTGCACGCTGCCACAAGTCAACCTGCCACGAAGAATTTCTCAAGACCTCGTGGTGCCATCGCCAGGTGAGTGAATTGCTTTTCTTTAGCTCTCGTCTGGTTGGATTGTTTTTTTACGGCGCACCATATTTTCTCCCGCTCATACTATAACTCGCATAATCCTCTTATTTTTACCCGCATCGCTTCACCAGAGGTTAAAAATATAGGGAGCGAGCGCTTGGAACATTGTAACCGTTCCTCATTTTGCTGAACGAGGTACGACCATTACAGTAGAAATCTGTTTTAGTGCTAGTGGTAATTTCATGCCACCCATGATGGTATATCCTAGAAAAAGAATGGATCCGCAACTTATGATTAATGCTGCCCCCGGAGCTTGGGGAGTTTGCAGTGATTCGGGCTGGATGACTTCAGAGCTTTTCCTAGATTGGTTTAAAAAGTTCGTCGAATTTAGCGGAGCAAGTTATTATTGGATGGACATAGTACTCATACGAAGAACATTGATATCATAAATGAAGCACGCACTCAGGGCGTTATCATTTTATGTTTCCCACCACATACTACTCACCGTCTTCAGGTTGCAGACGTTGCTTACATGAGACCGTTAAGTACCTACTACGATCATCAAATCACGGCGTGGCTTCGCAGCAACCCAGGAATGACTGTCACTGTCCGACAAGTAGCTGAAATTTTTGGAAAGGCGTTCATACAAGCGTCTACGATGTCAACAGCTGTCAATGGTTTTAAGAAATGTGGGATTTGGTCATATGATCCAACAGTATTCTCTGAGACCGACTTTGCTCCGTCTTTGATGACAGATATTCAGCTTAATGTATCCGACGCACCTGCAAGCGATAATAGTTCGTTGATAATGGAATCGTCATCCACAGAAACAGCAACAAATAATCAGAATGCGCCAATTATATCTGAAGCCATTTCTGTTGCGGCAACTTTGACGGATGCAACAGTGACGCCAGTAACAGTGGAAACAGAAACATTGTCGAGACTTGATACTGCCGCTAGTATTTCTGCGAGTAAGTCACTATCCACTAATCTGGTTACTGCACCTACTGTGCTACCTAATACAATGTCAACCCCTGAACCAGGATGTTCTTACTGGCTCGATAACTCCGATCTACACGAAAGACCACGAACTCCGCAGCAATCAATATTTAGTGTTGTAAGTCCGCAGCAAATAATGCCCTTTCCAGCAACTACAAAAACATCTCGCTCAACTAGAAAACGAGGAAAAACTACGGTGATCACATCTTCGCCGTATAAGAATGAGTTAGAAGAAACGATTAAGAAAAAGAAACAAGCGGAAGAGGATAAACAGAGAAAAAAAGAGTTGAGGGAACTTAAAAAATCTGAAAAAAACCCGGCAACTACGAAGAAAAGAGTAACAAAGAAGAAACAAGGGGCTAAGAATAGATCATTAAGAGTTCGTATGATGCTGTTTTGGTGATATTGGGCGATCTAGATCTCGGTATCTATATGACCTAAGAATTCGGTATTTGGACACCATTAAACTTGGACTTATAATCTTTAAATCTGTACAAGCGAAAACATGATTGGATGAAAAAACCTCGATAGAAAAAAAATACTAAAACAACTCGGTTTGCACTTATTTAGAGTTGGATCTCTAAAACCTTAAGGAATTTAGTGACGATTTTTACATAATAGATAGGTAACTATATTATCTCAAATCGTGCAGATTTTTTTTTTTAATTTTCTACGTGGTTTTCTCGTAATTAGCATTCCTGTGATTGGCGCTTACGTTATTTTATTCTAAGCGAGCGCACATTCTTTCTGTCTCACGTTTGGAACGCGGTAGTAATAGCGCTATCCTTTTCAATTTGTTCAATTCAGTGACATTCAGTCTGCTGCGGCATCTGTTGCGAGACGAACCTATGTTTGGCGACATTACAGACAGCGGACTATTTTCTACGCAATTATTTTGTTTAGTGGTAGGCAATATAGGTACCAATAATAAAGTTTAGGGACAGTATTTACTGTAAAAAGGAGTTGAAAACGTTTTGTGTAAATATATTATATACCTATCTTTTAATGATGATTGTCACCCACCTGATGATGGACTCCGAAGGTAGGTATAGGATCTCGGTGTCGGCACTACATAGAACCATCGTGTTTGGACTCATTTGAAAGGTCTAACGGAGATCTTGTTGACTAATGATGTCACCCACCTGATGATGGACTCCGAAGGTAGGGATAGGATCTCGGTGACGGCACTACGTAGAACCATCGTGTTTGGACTCATTTGAAAGGTCTAACGGAGATCTTGTTGACTAATGATGTCACCCACCTGATGACGGACTCCGAAGGTAGGTATAGGATCTCGGTGACGGCACTACGTAGAACCATCGTGTTTGGACTCATTTGAAAGGTCTAACGGAGATCTTGTTGACTAATGATGTCACCCACCTGATGATGGACTCCGAAGGTAGGTATAGGATCTCGGTGACGGCACTACGTAGAACCATCGTGTTTGGACTCATTTGAAAGGTCTAACGGAGATCTTGTTGACTAATGATGTCACCCACCTGATGACGGACTCCGAAGGTAGGTATATGATCTCGGTGACGGCACTACGTAGAACCATCGTGTTTGGACTCATTTGAAAGGTCTAACGGAGATCTTGTTGACTAATGATGTCATCCACCTGATGATGGACTCCGAAGGTAGGTATAGGATCTCGGTGACGGCACTACGTAGAACCATCGTGTTTGGACTCATTTGAAAGGTCTAACGGAGATCTTGTTGACTAATGATGTCACCCACCTGATGATGGACTCCGAAGGTAGGTATAGGATCTCGGTGACGGCACTACGTAGAACCATCGTGTTTGGACTCATTTGAAAGGTCTAACGGAGATCTTGTTGACTAATGATGTCATCCACCTGATGATGGACTCCGAAGGTAGGTATAGGATCTCGGTGACGGCACTACGTAGAACCATCGTGTTTGGACTCATTTGAAAGGTCTAACGGAGATCTTGTTGACTAATGATGTCACCCACCTGATGATGGACTCCGAAGGTAGGTATAGGATCTCGGTGACGGCACTACGTAGAACCATCGTGTTTGGACTCATTTGAAAGGTCTAACGGAGATCTTGTTGACTAATGATGTCACCCACCTGATGATGGACTCCGAAGGTAGGTATAGGATCTCGGTGACGGCACTACGTAGAACCATCGTGTTTGGACTCATTTGGAAGGTCGAACGAAGACCTTGGTCACTAATGATGTCACCTATCTGATGATGGACTAGTAGGTAGGTAGTAGTACTACCTACCTACTACCTACCTACTACCTACCTACTACCTACCTACTACCTACCTACTACCTACCTACTACCTACCTACTACCTACCTACTACCTACCTACTACCTACCTACTACCTACCTACTACCTACCTACTACCTACCTACTACCTACCTACTACCTACCTACTACCTACCTACTACCTACCTACTACCTACCTACTACCTACCTACTACCTACCTACTACCTACCTACTACCTACCTACTACCTACCTACTACCTACCTACTACCTACCTACTACCTACCTACTACCTACCTACTACCTACCTACTACCTACCTACTACCTACCTACTACCTACCTACTACCTACCTACTACCTACCTACTACCTACCTACTACCTACCTACTACCTACCTACTACCTACCTACTACCTACCTACCTACTACCTACCTACTACCTACCTACTACCTACCTACTACCTACCTACTACCTACCTACTACCTACCTACTACCTACCTACCTACTACCTACCTACTACCTACCTACTACCTACCTACTACCTACCTACTACCTACCTACTACCTACCTACTACCTACCTACTACCTACCTACTACCTACCTACTACCTACCTACTACCTACCTACTACCTACCTACTACCTACCTACTACCTACCTACTACCTACCTACTACCTACCTACTACCTACCTACTACCTACCTACTACCTACCTACTACCTACCTACTACCTACCTACTACCTACCTACTACCTACCTACTACCTACCTACTACCTACCTACTACCTACCTACTACCTACCTACTACCTACCTACTACCTACCTACTACCTACCTACTACCTACCTACTACCTACCTACTACCTACCTACTACCTACCTACTACCTACCTACTACCTACCTACTACCTACCTACTACCTACCTACTACCTACCTACTACCTACCTACTACCTACCTACTACCTACCTACTACCTACCTACTACCTACCTACTACCTACCTACTACCTACCTACTACCTACCTACTACCTACCTACTAGGGATTGCAATCGAATATTCGAATATTCGAATTATTATGAATTTCAAATGTATATTACATTTGAAATTCATATTCGAATAGTGAATTATAAACTATTCGAATATTCGAATATTATCAGTTTACCACAGCAATTAAGATAACAGCATTATTTTGTTGATTTCGAACGCGACATCTAAAGCGTGGTCGTCAAATTTCTGAATAAATCGGCACTGGTCGGATTGACGACCTGCTCTACTTCTGAAAGGACGACCGGGCGGTCACAGGGTGGTGTTGGGTTTATCGTCCACAAGTCCCTTGTGAATAACGTGGTGGAGATCGAGAATGTGTCGAACAGGATGGCGTACCTTGTACTCATAATATCTGCAAGATATTCACTGAAGGTCATTAAGGTCTACAATACATAGAGCTCCGATGGTGCGACTAAAAATGAGATTGACTTCATCATGTCTACCAACAAGCAAATGTTCAACATGATGAAGTCAACGCTCCGTCCAGTACAGATCCAAATAAACCCCGAGAGCTTTCAGCTTGAACTCCAGAATCACTTCGAATGCCTAGGAAGCTCAGTGGACGATTACAACGACGGGTTTGTGGAAACTGTCCATATTATTATGACTGGGTCTAAATTCTTTAAGATACGTCGTGCAAATAAGACGAAAAAACTTTCAGATCACACTCTCAAGCTCATGAAGGAGCGGCGAGAGTTGATCCTGCAGTCTCCAGACGAGGCGTGGAAATACCGGCAGCTCATCAGACAGATCTCCAAATCCTTGAAGAGCGACCTCCGCCGCTTTAATACAGAGCGTATTAAACACGCAATTGAACGGAACAAAGGCTCCAAGGTATTTGCAAGAGATCTAGCTATTGGGCAGAGCCAGCTCACGAAACTGAAGACCGATGATGGCAGGATCGTATCCGCTAAACCGGAAATTCTGAGAGTGATCGAGATTTTTTATGGGCAGCTGTAAACGTCAACTAGTCAACCCGTTGAAAATCTAGTGAAAGACCCCAGAGCTAGACTGACCCGACACTACACCGAGGACATCCCAGATGTCAGCCTGTACTATAATTACGGCTCTGAAACAGCTTAAAAACAACAAGGCACCGGGTGGTGACGGAATTACGGCCGAACTTCTGAAGGGGCAAACCGGTCCATAAGGCCCTTCAGAAGTTGTTTAATTCCGTCATACTCGGGGGGAAAACGCAGGCTTGGTGCAGGGGCGTGGTGGTGCTCTTTTTCAAAAAGGTGATAATTCCCGGTTGAAGAACTATAGGCATCTCACTTCTAAGCCATTTCTATAAGTTGTTTTCAAGAGTCATTACGAATCGTCTCGCGTGCAGGTTTGACGATTTCCAGCCTCCCGAACAAGCCAGATACCGAAAAGGTTTTAGTACCGTAGACCACATACATAGTATACATACGCTGCGGCAGGTTATACAGAAGACCGAAGAGTATGTATAACCTGCCTCTCTGTTTAGCGTTTGTGGACTACGAGAAAGCCTTCGATTCGATCGAGACTTGGGCTGTGCTGCAGTCTCTCCAACGGTGCCAAATCGACTACCGGTACATCGAGGTGTTGAAGTGTTTGTACAAAAACGCCACCATGTCAGTCCGACTTCAGGACCAGACCACGGAACCTATCCTTCTGCAGCGCGGTGTGAGACAGGGAGACGTCATATCTCCGAAACTGTTCACCGCTGCATCGGAGGATGTCTTCAAGGTTCTGGATTGGAAAGGACTTGGTATCAATGTCAACGGCAAGTACATCACTCACCTTCGGTTTGCCGACGATATAGTGGTCATGGCTGAGACCATGGAAGACCTCAGTAAAATGCTCGATGACCTCAGTAGAGCTTCCGAAAGAGTGGGTCTTAAAATGAACATGGACAAAACCAAGGTTATGTTGAATGTTCATGTAACACCCACTCCTATCAAGATCGGAGACTCTACGCTCGAAGTTGTGGACGATTATGTCTACCTGGGACAAACGGTCCAGTTGGGTAGATCTAACTTCGAGAAAGAGGTCAATCGTCGAATCCGACTCGGCTGGGCAGCGTTCGGGAAGCTGCGCAGTATCTTCTCGTCCAACTTACCCCAGTGTCTCAAGACGAAAGTCTATGACCAGTGTGTGTTGCCAGTGATTACATACGGGACCGAAACGTGGTCGCTCACAATGGGCCTTATCAGAAAGCTCAAAGTCACCCAAAGGGCAATGGAGAGGGCTATGCTCGGAGTTTCCTTGCGTGATCGAATCAGAAATGAGGACATCCGCATGAGAACCAAGGTTACCGACGTAGCCCGAAGAATCGCCAGACTTAAGTGGCAATGGGCAGGGCACATTGCTCGCAGAACGGATGGCCGATGGGGCCGAAAAGTTCTGGAATGGCGACCGCGAACCGGAAGACGTTGCGTTGGAAGGCCTCCCACTAGGTGGACCGATGACCTGGTCAAGGTTGCAGGAACCCGCTGGATGAGAGACGCACGGGACCGGTCAATGTGGCGACGCCTGGGGGAGGCCTATGTCCAGCAGTGGACGTCTTTTGGCTGAAATGATGATGATGAAGGCAATAAAAATGTGAGAAATTACATATTAAATTCTTTATTTTGCTGAAATTTTCGAATATTATTCGATCATTTGATGATTTTCCATACAACCGAAAAAAAAGACCTACTTACATAAAAATATGGTACTAGGTACATAGTTTCTAAGGCAAAAATGCGCGAAATTATATAAATTCTTTATTTTTCTGAAATATTCGAATATTATTCGAATAATTCGAATAAAGCTGAAAATTTATTCGAATATTCGAATACTAAAATTATCGAATATTTGCAATCCCTACTACCTACTACCTACCTACTACCTTCCTACTACCTACCTACTACCTACCTACTACCTACCTACTACCTACCTACTACCTACCTACTACCTACCTACTACCTACCTACTACCTACCTACTACCTACCTACTACCTACCTACTACCTACCTACTACCTACCTACTACCTACCTACTACCTACCTACTACCTACCTACTACCTACCTACTACCTACCTACTACCTACCTACTACCTACCTACTACCTACCTACTACCTACCTACTACCTACCTACTACCTACCTACTACCTACCTACTACCTACCTACTACCTACCTACTACCTACCTACTACCTACCTACTACCTACCTACTACCTACCTACTACCTACCTACTACCTACCTACTACCTACCTACTACCTACCTACTACCTACCTACTACCTACCTACTACCTACCTACTACCTACCTACTACCTACCTACCTACCACCTACCTACTACCTACCTACTACCTATACCTACCTATTACCTACTACCTAACTATTACCTACTACCTACCTACCCGGTTTTATTTATTTATGGAAACATTTGTTTTGAATAGTTATAGTTTATTTTCGACGGAACATTTCTTTTTGTTATTTACGGTACTACCTACGATATTTGTGTAAGTACCTACGAATGTTTGCCTTTTATTTTTTTATGGGATTTTTATTGTTTTTGTAATGGTAGCTCTACCTATATTGTATATTCTGAAAATACTTACATATTAAACTGTTTAATAAATAAACATTGATGATTAATTACATAGAACATTTTATTTCATACTAACCTTTTAGATTTATAGATTGAGTACCTACTTACTTACCTACTTTTATCTACGTGAGGAATGATAGATCAGTCTGGATCTTCGATCAATAAGTTTCGAGTCCACGAAAAAAAAAACCTCTAAATTTCGAAACTTGAGTCTCGGCCCTAGTACCTACCTATCTATTATTTTACCTACTATTATGTATAGTGTTTAGGTGTGTCATTAGTTTGTACCTAGGTAATAATAGGGTTATGGACGGA
Source organism: Diarsia dahlii (assembly GCA_949775195.1). Classification (NCBI taxonomy): domain Eukaryota; kingdom Metazoa; phylum Arthropoda; class Insecta; order Lepidoptera; family Noctuidae; genus Diarsia; species Diarsia dahlii. The sequence goes on along the minus strand of OX459197.1, from coordinate 18,841,658 downwards.
GCTTCAAATAAGTATACCGACAATAATTTATTATCCTCGCTTGATTGTCAGCTCCGATCCGTCGTCGTACCGTGAAAATAGGTACTTCCATGAATTTCAACTTTATTTGAATGATTTTTTTACGAATACGTTTTATATATATAATTATATAATATGAATCAAGCTGTCGACCAGCTGGGCGGTCGGGGCACCGCAGTTCAAACTCGTACCTACTCGACTCACACTCGATCGCGGCCTGTGCGCGGAGCGCGCCGCGCTGCCGCGCCGGGCGTCATGCCACCGCGTATTATGGAAGAGGGGGCGCGGGCGAGAGGTACGAAATCGCTCGCGTTGGGCTATAATGCGCGCTCTTAAACGAGAATAGTGACAGTGATATTGAAAATACACCTTGTTTGTATTGTAAAGGCCTATATATTTTGGACTCAAATGAAGGCTGGGCTGCTTGTTCAGCATGTGGCAAATGGGCTCACTGCAGCTGTGCAGGTGTGGACGACGAAGATGCAGATACCGTGTTCACTTGTGAACATTGTGAACAGTCCTAAATGGTCGTATGCTGCGTACCCCATCTTACCCTAGGGGTGGGGCATGATGGGGATGAGGGTGTATTTCTACTTTTTGTTTTTTTTTAATTTTATTATGTTGATAAGACTGCCAAATACTCACAATGAAGACTGATTATCTAAGAAGATTATAAGAATAAAACAAATTAATAAAACTCTTTACGGTCAATTTTATTTACCATCAAACCTTAAGGACCCCGTCTTACCCCACTCTCCCCTAATTATATCTTTAGAATAACAGTTATCCAAGTAGTTTGGATCGTTTTAGTAATATGTGTTTTGTATTAATTTCGTAAATATGATTTTCTCAATAACGATCTAAGTAGCATGGAGCGATGTTAGTAAAAAAAATTACGACCTGCTATACATATGGGTTGGTAACTCAAGTCTATAACTTCATGTTGCGTTTGAATTTTACTTGGATTGTCTTCGAGATATTAAAATTTAAACTATAAAGAGTGTTTTGGTATACATAACTCATTTTCGGCCATAGTGTGGGTTGGATCCTTTCCGTTTAACTATGGACAATTTGAATTTGACGGCTAAAAGTTTTTGGCGGGCTGCGATTTGAAAAAGTTGTGATTGAATTGATTTCGTGAACACATTTTTTTGGATTTTTAAAGGTAAGTTGTGCTGTTTTATTAGTATTTTGCTCTTATAAATAGTAAATATTGAGTAGAGTTAGTAAAACTTATAAATAAATTGGGCTTGACCACTAATCTTGGAAATTTCATTATGTAGGCCTTATCCTACACTAAGCATTCAGTACTAAAGTAGAGTATTGTATGAGATATTTATAACAAAGGTACGAAATTATATTTCAGATGGCTAATCGAAGATGGATTGGTTCTGATGATCAAATAAGCGACTACTTGTTTGCCTTAGATGGCAATGAATCAGAAAATTGAAGAAAATTATGAAGAGATGAACGGCAGCGGTGGCCCAGAGGTGGTGGCCCCGAATTATGACCAGTAAGTTATGGGTTCAAACCCAGGCAGGCGCATTACTTTGTGTAATTTATTTCATCACCGCTGCTTTCAAAACGGCGAAGGAAAACATCGAGAGGGAACCGTTCGTTCAAAGACATGCGTTTTAGAACGAAAAAATTTGAATGTGACATCTAACAAACCGCACTGGGCCCGCGTGGTGGATTATAGCCTATCCCTCTCCTAGAGAGGAGGCCTGAGTCCCTGCAGTGGGAATATTATAGGCTGATGATGATGATGAAGAGGTGCAGTTTTATAGGGACCGAGATGAAATTGGTCGAGTCTTGAAATCGGAATCTGAAGAGACTGAAGATGATATTCCTTTAGAACACGAGTCTCTTGGACACCCCAATGAAGAGGATCCTCCAATAATCCAAGATCCAGAAATTGAACAGGAACCTGCTGTTCGCAACGGAAAAACTTAGCGTCAAGTGAAGAGAAGATGGAAGAAGTCGGGGCTGCGGATTGTCGAAAGAGATACCTCGGCACAAGGGCGAAGAAGGAACAATGGTGGTTTTTAGTCAGTAGAAGTCTGACACTCCCTTCCGCTCTGCCCAAGATACTTATGTCACAAAAACCTGGATTTAGTGGGAAGCTGTGTAACTTACCTTTCGTCTAGAAATAGCTGAAACGCTTTGCGTTTAGTGATAAAAGTAATAGGTGTAAAATGCCAAGGTGTACTGGTTTTCCCCACACAATATGTGATAAATGTAATGTCTCACTTAGCTATAATAAAAGAAAAAAAAATGTTTTAGAGATTACCATAATAAATCAATTAAACACATATTATTTTGTTTATTGTTTTGTGTAGACAAAAAGATAAGGAAAAGAGTAACGTTTGTTATTTTGACAAAAGTTGTGTGTACAATATTTTATAAGAGGCTAAAGTTAAGGTCGAGCATATTTTGCCGGTTTCTGTCGAATAACGTGAAATTGTCAAAAAATTTGCGCGATAGGTATATAGTTTTTCATCATTTTTATAAACTAGACTAGTTATTTGTACTATTGAACAAGAAACAATAACGATTGTGGTAAAAAATCTTCATTAAAAAATAAAATGACACAAAGCACAAAGAAATACAAAATGTCGGCCTAAAACTTCACTTATTACAGTGAAACCTGGTTAAGTGAGACCTCAAGGGACCTGAAAATTTGTCTCACCTAAAGAGGTATTCCACTTACCCAGTGTCTCAGATATACAAATCTGTCTCATGGGACCCCAGTATGAGCTCCAGTTATAGAGGTTTCTCACTTATCCAGGTCCCGGTTAACCAAGTTTCACTGTAATTGTAAAAAAAAAATCGTCGGGTGATGTTGGAAACTTGCGTCTAAATGTTTAACAATCTATTATTCTATGGTTTAAAGGCGTTTTGAAAGGACTTTACAGTCTTTAAAATAGAGTTTAGAGTTGTTTGATAAAAATATTTTCCAAGAGCAAAGTTCGAGTTTTGGTTTTGGAAATAAGTATTGCCAGAAGCAAGTGAGCGGCTAAGAAACTAACTATCAAACAGCTTGTAATTCATCCAACCCAATTAGTATAAATTGTCGCCAAACATCACCAGTCTCACCTTTGGAAGACATCAATACCACAGATACACTGGTATCCGAATACGATTTTTCTTAAATCATAATAAATACGAAAAAGAACTTTGAAACACGGCGAGCAAATGAAAAAACAAATGCTATTAGAAAACGGTGCATTGATTTTAACATTAAACTGGTAAAATAAATTCAGCAGAGGCTACCAAGCAACTTCACTATATTAGAGAAAATGTCTCAGTTCAGTGTTGAAAACATACTTCGACTAGTAAAAGACAACTCAATTACAAAACTAGCTTTTGAAATGGGTGTGGATGCTGAAACAATCGATAAACTTCTGCAGCAATTGCAGACCATTAATTAACTTTGTTAAATGGCAGAATACAAAAAATATTATTAGTTTCTGGGCTGAAGTTCTGGAATACAGAAATGCAGCTGGGAAAATAGAAGAGGTTTGCTGAAAGCGGTAGTTGACTCCAAATTAAAACCTGGCGAAGTAATAGCTAGGGAGAATGAACGAGGAATATGCGTATTGAAGTGGAAGGACAAAAAAGATGCGCTGATGTTATCCACGAAACATTCTAAATAGGTCGGTCAAATTAGACCATAAAATAGGGGTAAGGTTACATTATAATAATAATAATATTCCACAACTATCACACAACGCCATCTAGCCATGAAATCTTGTGTGAAGAACAAAAGGGGTTCAGAAAAAATAAAAATATCAATATGGCAATATACGATTTATTGAATAACGTAATGCCAAATGTGGACCATAAAATACCTGTATGTGCCATATATACGGATATGACGAAAGCATTCGATTACGTAAACCATGACACTCTAATAAATAAACTTTACACGTACGGGATAAGAGGAAATGTCTTAGATCTAATTAAGTCTTATCTTACTAATCGAATGCAATACACTGAAATATCCAGGATATGCGTGAAAACAAAAAGAGAACACAAGTACCTATCCGGCTACAGGGAAGTCAAATATGGCGTACCACAGGGAAGTGTGCTTGGACCGTTGTTGTTTCTTTTATATATCAACGACTTGCCTCGACATATTCAACAACCTGTGGTATTGTTTGCGGATGACAGTACGGCAATAGTAAAATGCGACAATAGAATTAATTATGAGAGTGACATTAATAATACATTAAAAAGTAAAATAAATTGGCTTAATGAAAATAATCTTATCTTAAATATTCAAAAAACAAAAGTTATGCATTTTCATCAGCGTGTAAGAGCTGAAAATTATGAGGTTGAATTTAATGGACAAAGAGTAGACTCGACAAATAATACAAAATTCCTAGGTATTCTAATTGACAATAAATTGACCTGGAAACCGCATGCAGAGGATGTATGTAAGAGGCTAAGCAAGTCAGCGTACGTACTATATAACTTGGCAAAAAAAGTAAGCATTCGCACCGTGCTGGAAGCTTATCATGGTCTAGCTGCGTCGGTTTTGAGATTTGGCGTTATATTCTGGGGTAACTGTTCAGAAAGAGAGAGGATATTCAAGGTCCAAAAACGTTGCATAAGATCAATGACTAGTCTTAAAAATACCGACAGTTGTGCACCTGTGTTCAAGTGTCTAAAGTTACTCACCTTTCCGTCTCTGTATATCCTTGAAGTAGCTATATTTGTTAGAACAAATTTACACCTTTTTACCCTTAGGGACGATATTAGAAAACGTCCGGGATGTGTTAGATCGCAATACAAAAATCTAATGTATACAGGTAGGTACAAAACAGCTTTATTAAGAAAAAGCTTGCTTTCATTGGGGCCAGTCATCTATAATAAAATACCTCATACCTACAAGGAAGAATCGTTAAGCATGTTTAAAAAGAGGCTTACATCCTTACTTATAGATAAATGTTACTATTCTATAAAAGATTTTTTAAATGATAAGAGTCTATAATGTTATTTTGTTTTATTCTATTTTATTTGAATGATGTGTTGATTATGTTATCTTAATTTATCCCATTATATTTGAATGTTTATGTTTTTTTTTTATTGATTTAATATTTTTTTATTTTGAATTTAATTATGTAATTGTCGAGTTATCAATTATTTGTTAATTTTAGAAGAAAGTTTGTTGTTGTTTATTTATTATGTTGTATAAAACGTGAGCGATATGTGTCTGTATTTTAATCCACAATTTCATTTTATCTCTTTGTTATTTGATTGTTTAGTCTTGTTGTTAGTTGAGTATATACTTTCTTTACTTTTTGCATGCCGTAAGGTAGAGTGTGTTGAAACTGTTTTACAATGTTACCATCTTATTTTGTACACATATTCTTGGCAAAATAAATGATTTCTGATTTCTGATTTCTAGTCCCAAGCTAAGCAGAGCTTGTGTTATGGGTACTAGACAACTGATAAACATACTTATATATTTCTAAATACATACATATTATAGATAAATTACACCCAGACACAGAACAAATGATCGTGCTCATCACACAAACATTTGTCCTGGGTGGGAATCGAACCCACGACCTCCGGCATAGCAGTTAGGGTCACTAACCACTAGACCAACAGGCCAGTCAAACATTAATTCCCACCCGGCTGAAAATTGGTAGGATTGTTCAAAACACCATTATAAATGAAATGTAAATAGTCCCCATTGATCCGACACTTGGAAAAAAAGTTATTCGAAGTCAAAGGTCACAAAAACGGTTTTTTTTGCGATTTTCAGCAAAACGGTAAGTTTAATAATTTTATAGACAAAATTAATAATTAATTAATAAAACAAAGAAAGTAGCAACGTTTTGTAAAGAATGTCCAAATGAAGCATATTTTTGTTTAGTTTGATTCAATAAGTTCCATCGCTTCATTTAATTTGTATTTTAGAATACCTAGTTACTTGTCTTTTACTTATATTTCACACATTGATAAAAATAAATCCTTGATTTTGTGATGATTATGTTTTTTCTCTTACTTTCTTCATGATTGTCCCACATTTCTCACAATTTCATTAACACGCCGAAACCACGCTGTAGTAACGGATCATTCCCACTAGTTCTACTGCACAGTTCTACGATAGAATTAATGGGATTTTTTTTATTTTTTTTTCCCACTAGATCCACGATTCAATTTCCCCCTAACCCGATTCAAAGGGGTACGAAATCGTAGAACTAATGGGAACGAAAAGTCAATAGATTTTGTCGTTCCCACTAGTTCTATTCGATAAAGGGTGTTACAAAATCGTAAAAAGTAAAAAACTAAAACCCGACTACGACAAAAAAAAACGACTCTGAAAAAAAAAGTATGAAACAAGATTTTCAGGATAGAACAAAAAGAAAAGCCGTAGTCACACGGTATTAAAGTGTTTAGGTTGGTACCTATAACGTGTGACTACGGCTTTTCTTTTTGTTCTATCCTGAAAATCTTGTTTCATACTTTTTCAGAGTCGTTTTTTTTTGTCGTAGTCGGGTTTTAGTTTTTTACTTTTTTTATTTAAACAATTTTGGTGTTAAATATTTTTTTTACTCTTGACTTTTTGTCCGCTAGAGGGCGTGATTTTAAATTTGAGCAATATTTTGGAAATGTACAAGTGAGGCCCTTTCAAATGATACCAAACACGGCGTATTTATCTCCATTTTTACTTTTTGTCCGCTAGAGGGCGCCAAATCGCTTTTTGTGACACGTCACGTAGCCTATGTTCAGCGGAAAATTAAGACGGTTCTAACGATACCTCATACGTCGAGTTCCGATAAGTAGATTAGAAGCTATGAGGGAACAGATGAAGATTCGAACTTCTGTCGTCCCTCACTTCCACCACTGCTTAAACCCGACGGGTCACTGGCCCACTCCGCTGAAGATAAGGCAAATTTATTTGCCACTCTTTTTGCGGAATCTTCACGTCTTGACAGCGGCGACGCCAGCCCCTCGGCCTCTCCTGCTGGATGCGATATGAGTATGTCGGACATTCGCATCCATCAGAAGGACGTCTGTAGGGTGCTGCGTAATCTTGACGTGAACAAAGCTAGTGGCCCTGACGGAATACCGGCAATTGTACTGAAGACGTGTGCGCCTGAATTGTCTCCGATCTTGACGCGCCTGTTTCGCCTCTCGTTTGAGACTGGTAAAGTACCGAAAGCTTGGAAGCAGGCTAACGTGCAACCCGTGCCCAAAAAGGGCAGTCGTGCTGATCCGGCCAACTACAGGCCTATTTCGGTCACGTCCGTACTCTGTAAGACTATGGAGCGTGTACTGAATAGAAAGCTCCTGGCATACCTAGAAGCCAATGATATCCTCAGTGACCGACAGTATGGCTTTCGCCAAAACAGGTCTACTGGGGATCTTCTAGCGTATGCCATTCACATCTGGAGTGAGGCCATTGAGAAACACGGTGAAGCGCTTGCCGTTTCCCTCGATATCTCAAAGGCTTTCGACAGGGTGTGGCATGAAAGCCTTATTGCAAAGCTTCCTTCTTTCGGTCTACCTGCTGGACTTTGTGCTTGGATTGCAGACTTCCTGAGGGATCGGTCTATTCGAGTGGTCATTGATGGCTGCTCGTCTGACCAATTGGCTATCAATGCCGGGGTGCCTCAGGGGTCGGTTCTCTCAGCAACTTTGTTCTTGCTGCATATTAATAGTCTGCTAGTGCCCGGCACCTTTGGGTATGCAGACGACAGCACTGTTGCTGAGAGGTACACGTCCAACGCGCGGGCTAGTGGGTCTCAGATCCAGTCTCTACGCGAGGCCATGGTGGAGCGGTTGAACTTGTCCTTGAAGGCTGTCTCCGAATGGGGCGACGCCAACCTGGTCAAGTTCAATGCTGCTAAAACCCAGGCGTGTCTCTTCTCCGCAAAAAGGAGCGATTTCCAACAGTCTCCTACTTTCCGTGGTGTGACCGTGCCGTTAACCGATCACATTGAGCTTCTTGGCGTTACGTTTACGTCAACCCTCAATTTCGGTCCGTTCATCGAGGCTAAGGCTAAACTGGCTGCCAAGAAGCTGGGAATCCTAGCAAAGGTGAGACAGTATTTCACACCGAAACAGCTGCTCAACTTATATCAAGCGCAAGTCCGATCGTGTGTGGAGTACTGCTCTCATCTCTGGGATGGATCCGCTAAATACCAGCTTGATGCGCTAGAGTCAATTGAGAAACGAGCCAAGAGGCTCATCGGCAATGACGCACTTGTCAAGTCAAAGCTCCAGAGCCTTGAACATCGGCGACGAGTAGCTAGCCTTTCGGTTTTCTATCGGTTACATTTCCGAGAGTGTGCGAGGGAATTGCACGATCTAATTCCGCCAAGCCCGTTCCATCATCGGACTACAAGACGTACGGCGATGCGCCACCGTTATATGGTGGACATCCCACCCATACGCACTAAACGGTTTGGGAATACTTTCATTGTGCGTACAGCTAAGGAGTGGAATTCCCTGCCAGAGTCTGTATTTCCTGATAGCTATAACCTAGGGGTCTTTAAGTCAAGAGTGAATAGGTTACTTCTAGGTAAGCGTGCTCTATCGTCGACCGCATCATCACTTTCCATCAGGTGAGATAGTGGTCAAACGCGAACCTATCAATAATAAAAAAAAAAAAAAAAAAGATACACACATACATACATACATACAAACATACATACAATAGTACATTATGGTACAAGTGTGTAATGTTGGTGATTACCGCCGAGGCGCCATTGAGACCCGAGCCGTCAGGTGAGGGTCTTAAGATAGCCAAGGACGGTAATCATCAATAGACACGTGTATCATACGACGTTTTTCAACACACTTGTGAAGAAAATAATACTAAAAAGTCATCTTCAACAGCTAAAGCGAGTTCTGATTTTTTTTTCACAATAGCCAGAAAAAAAATATCGGTTTTCCTATGCGCGCGCATCTACAGTTCGACCAACTTATCTGTGCAGGCGGGAAAACACGGAACTAAAATAAACGTACTCAGTTTGACGTAGCGATGCATTTTTCTTGACCAGTGGCTCCACCATGAAATTCAAACTTAAAATGGTCATACTACTGTAACAATGGCGATCGACCATAGACTAAATTAATGAGGTTTATTTATTAAAAAAAAAATTATATTTATTACAAAAGTTATATTATTTGAGTGAGTTCCATTTATTAAAAACGTACAAGTTAAAGTTATCTATTTAAATTCAAAGTTGCATGAAATGAGCAAGCACTTGGTACTTACATTAATTTATTTTTACTATTGAACACGATCTTTTTTGTGTCGAAACTTTTTTAAGAACATAGCAACTCAACCAATAAAATTTAAAAAAAAAAAACGGTATTACCCGGTTAAATTGAAAATGCTCTGTTTACTCGCATACAATTTGTAGTAAGGTACTAACTTTGTAGGGATAGTTCTATTATGCACTAGTGTATAATATTATTATGCACGTGTGAGTTATAGTTCGGTTTATGGCCCTAAGAACGATGTAATAAGGCTCACTTTACGAGCAAGTGTGTTGAAAACATACATACATACATAGCCAGTCAAAATCATAACCCTCCTTTGGCTTTGCCGTAGTCGGGTAAAAACCAGCGGGACCCAAGTTTCTCATTCGTTCTATCACACAGTTTAGGGTACAAGTACGGCACAAACTACCAGGAGAACAGAAGTAGGCAGGAGGTATCGAAAAATTTTTTTTTCGGAGATGAAAAAAAAAAAGGATAGGTAGTAGACTCCCACAAACTACCAGGAGAACAGAAGTAGGAAGGAGGTGTTGGAATCTTTTAATCAAATCTAAATTATTTGTTTCTAATACCATGCACTTTTTTTTTTTGACACTGGGATAGTAAAGTCCCACAAACTACCAGGAGGCCAGAAGTAGGAAGGAGGTATTGGAATCTTTTAATCAAATCTAAATTATTTGTTTCTAATACCATGCACTTTTTTTTTTTTTTTATACATGTCACCGGGATAGTAAAGTCCCACAAAGTACCAGGAGGCCAGAAGTAGGAAGGAGGTATTGGAATCTTTTAATAAAATCTAAATTATTCCGTAATACTAGATGAAAACCCGGCTTCGCTCGGGTGAAATGTGACTCATAATACGTATGTAGGTAGATATTATCTGTTGTTATCGGTTCTCAAGGAATATTAAAGGCAAAGCAAGTCATAGATTCGTAATAATTCGTATAGCATCGTTCATTGTGTTTAATAAATAAAGTAAATTAAAAATGCAAAAGTTTTTACATAAATAATTTTAATTTTAAATCAAATTTCAAAATAAACTAATTTTTAATTAGAAAAACAGCTTTTAAGGTTTATTCTCTGTAAACCTCTCTGTTTTAAGCACTCAGCTTTTTCTTTACTTTGGCAGGTAGGTAAGTAGGTACCTACTTACTACTTTTGTTCTTTAACTAAATTAGCTAAAACACAAATAATATTGAGAATCCAAGTAAAACAATTGCAATTTAGCAATGAGTACTCACCTGAGAAGTTGGCAAAGGTAACTTATTAATAAATAATCATATAATTTCTCTATAATTATACAACATTTTTCGTCAAATATTTATCACCTTTCAAGCCTTGTTCAATGGTATTTATTGATCATTTGGATTTTTACATCATCAAATCTTCCAACTCGAGAGAAGGCAACATAGAGCTGGCCAGGGATGAAAAATAGATCAGTTGGTTCACAAAATACGTAAATTAACGCAAACAGCGGTCGTAATTGCCGAAAAAGTTTAAAACCAATTCCTTCATCCAAAAAGGATTTGGTCAGTATTATTCTATTCGATTATGTTATGGCAATCGGCTATTCTCAGGTTTTAAGAAGAAAAAATACATAACAAAGAGTTTCTACTCAAGATTTCGTTAAGGTAAAATGGCGACTGCGATTTTCCTGTCAGCACCATTAGAAATTTTCAAAAACCCTGACAATCCGAATTTGCGGATATAAAAATGTTGTCGACTCGAAATCTTTATTTTTTTATGTTTTATCATTCAGCTGAGGTTTCGATCGAGTCTTCCGTACCCTTGAAGAAATTGTTAATATAGATAATATTATTTGCTTTTATTGTTTTTTTAAATAAACATTTTCTTAGGACCCTCATTTTTAAATAATTTTTATTTATGCCCATTTCTCAATTGTCATTGTGTGACCCATGACAACTTACGTATTTGTCATTTCAAACGGGACCCTATAACATTAACATGGCTGACTTTAAAATAATTCCAAGGGGCCGAGGGAAGGTACTACTGCTTTCGGGCATCAGTTTTACCGACAAAGAAAGCACGAATGTGGCACATCCATATGGAGGTGCAAAAACTATAAAGACAAAAAATGTGGTGGATCAGTAAACTTGACGGCGGTAATTACTTAATATTTTCATATCTTCCTTATCCTTACACCTTAACATTACATAGTATTAAATGAAGTCACTTCCGCTGTTTGAACGCTTAAATCTTTTAAACTAAGCAACGGATTTGAATGTCTTGTCTTCCTTGAGAATTGAATAGAAGTTGCACGAAATCGTGATCGAGAATTGTGCGCAATAGAGAATTACATAATTGTACAAGCAGTACCTTTTTTTAGTTCCCTGTAAAGTTTATTCAGTTATTTTTATAATTACTCGTATTTAGGATTCAACGTTTTTTTTTTAGGATGAAAAGGAAATTTTTAAGTATAGATTCCACTGTGCCGAATGTCCTGCAAATGAAAGTCAAAATCTGCTAGACCTCATTATTAAAGTCAGTTGCGAAGAGGCAGCAATTGGAAAAGAACCAGCGCCTCAGACATTTAGCAGAGGCTTGGTGACCATACAAAATAAAGGACTTCATTTAGCTGTAAGTGAACCAGTTCCTAATTTTAATTACTACAGTGAACAGCAAAGAATATTGATATTTTGTTCAGAAGAGGCCAAGCAAACTGTTAAGAAAGTGAAACATTTTTTTATTGATGGTGCTTTCAAGTCTTGCCCAGTTCCATTTAAACAAATTTACAGCATTCATGGGGATATTGGCAGTGATATTAATACAACTAATATAGTTCCACTAATATACGCATTCATGTCGCATCAGACAGGGGCATATTCAGTTTTATTTGACTTAATTAAGTCACAAATCCCAGAATGGCAACCGAATAAAGTGACTATTGACTTTGAAGAAGCTACGATAAGAGCACTTTCTCAAAATATGAACGTAACAGTTAAGGGGTGTATTTACCATTTTTCTAACAGTCTGTGGCGTCATGCAAAACAATTCGGGTTACACAAGAATAAATTAAATCGTTGATTTATATCTTTATGCTGTACACTACCTTATTTACCAATAGGAGAGATTGACCAGGGATGGGAATTTCTAAAAAGTCATATAGGTGAGTATAATAAGGAAGAGCTATTCAAATTCGTTCTCTATTTTGAAAAATACTGGATGAGGGATGATCGTATGAATATGTGGTGCATCTTTGGAGAACATCATCGCACCAACAATATTTTTGAAGGTTGGCACCATAAAGTTAATAACGCAGTAAATAAAAACCAAGCAAATATTTTGCAAATATTACACTTTTTATATGATGATTCAATGATGTCGTCTTTGCGTAAACATAAAAATCAAAATTTTCCTTCTTCACAGCCAAAACGTCGAAAAGTTCAAATTGACAATGATAATTTTATAAAAAATGCTCAATATAAATTAATAACAAACGAAATCAGTGTAGGGCACTTTCTGGAGATGATTCGGTAATCTATTTTAAAATATTGTTTAATTTAACAAAATTATAACGACGAGATAATTTTATTTAATTCCATCTTTATTTATATTTTTATGTATTAGTATGTACCATATAAGTAGGTATATTAATTTATGTTAACAAAATAGTATTCTCATAATTTATTTATTTCTGTACTCTACCACAATGCTGTCCTATTTGACCCTAAGGTTGACTGGTAGAGAATGCCTTGTGGCATTAAGTCCGCCTATGTACCACGTTTGTGCATGAAGTTTAAATAAATAAATAAATAATTTAATGGGCCTACTACACGCACGCACTTCCCCACAGTTTTGCCTGCGGGATTACACGGTGCACACAGTACATCGCGCGTGTGGTTTATAATGGTAATACAGTTTTACCAACCATACGCGCGATGTACTGTGAAGTGTGAACGAAAACTGTGGGGAAGTGCGTGCGTGTAGTAGGCCCATAAGTAAAGTTATAACATGCAAAACTAGCATTTAATTAAAAAATCGTAGATTTGATTGATTTGATCGTAGTGACGTGGAAAACAAGTGCCCTTCGACTTCGTTAAGAGGCCAACAGAGATAAAACGCGAGTTTTATAATGTGTAAAAGTATATGATTCACTGCAGTAAATAAAATCAGAAAAATATACACTTCTGCCTTCCTATTGCGTATCTTTTTAACGTCAGTGGCTATCAGAAATGTCCATAGATTAACTGTAAATTGGTTATGGTTTGGTACATTTTTTTCTTAAAAACTCACCATTTGACAGTTATTTGATAGACATTATAAGTTATCCACTGTCATTATAAGATACACAATAGCCCTGCTGGACACATCTATTGGCCCACCTTGTATTTTCAGTTTCGTTTGGTCCTGCTAAAATTTTATATTAGGTCGAGCAAAAAGTTTTTATGCAGTTTTGAACCTGGCACATTCACAATTTCATTCAATAGTCTTTTTTTGAATTTCGAACACAGAATTTAAAGAAACAAAAGAGAATTTGGAGCCTGTTTGTTGATATCAAACAATCGAATACTAAGAAAACTTGGTTTACTTGGATTTAATTCTTGAAAAAGTGATTGATATCTTTGGTTTTGCAACAAACATTACTTATTCTTAACATTAAGGTGAGGTTCTATCAATAATCTATGGATACTTCACCTGAAGCACAGAATACATAATAGTACTACGTACAGAAGGGACACTCACCTCCCCGCGCTCATATTAAATACCGCACCTCACCCCGCACTTCGAGGTATACGTCGTCGCCACTAGAGCAATGGCTCGCGCTCGCATCAGTCGCCGCTCGGCTTTCGCGACGCAGACCGTTGCACTTTCCGCGCCATTTTTTAGGCTACGATAACCCTACTAGAGTTTACGCACACATTTGCACGTGCACGTCGTGCACAAACGTTATTTGTTTATGTAGTAGTAATAGGTAATTATTTTGCGGGCGTTGTATGGAGTGTCCGAGGTGTGCCTGAAGTCGCTGCCCAAGCTGTGGCACTTATTCAGGCCGGACACAGCCAAAGAAACGTGAGTGCTCAACTTAATTTAAGTCGATCTGCGGTCCGAAATGTTTATCGGAGGTACCTAGAGACTGGCGGCTGTGTTCGTCGCCAAGGAAGGCCACGATCTCGGGTCACAACTGAAAGGCAGGATCGATTCATCGTGACGACCAGCTTGAGAAATCGTCACCTTACCTCCATTGAGATACAAAACCAACTTCGCGACTTCCACGGAGTATCTGTGAGCGCTCGAACTGTTCGGAGAAGGTTAAAAGAACGCGATATGGTACCACACAAGCCAGCTAATGGGCCCAAACTAACGCGAGCCCACCGAACAGCGCGCCTTCATTTCGCACGCAGTCATTTAAATTGGACACAGCAAGATTGGAGCCGTGTACTCTTTTCCGATGAGTCTAAAATTGTGTTACATGGCAATGATGGGAGGAAGAAGGTCTACCGACGTAAGGGAGAGCGTTTCGCACAATGCTGCTTTGAAGAGAGGGTTGCTTATGGCGGTGGCTCATGGACTGTCTGGGGCGGTATATCCGCGAGCGGCAAAACTCAACTTGAGGTTGTTACAGGACCACGGCTGCCAACATTAAATGCTGAAAGGTACATTCGTGAGTGCTTAGAACCTCATACGCGTGTCATACGCGGACTATGTGGGCCCAAATTTCCTTTTTATGCATGATAATGCAAGAGCCCATGCGGCCGGCATCGTCAGGGAATATCTTCGGGATGTGAACATCACAGTTATGGACTGGCCAGCCAGAAGCCCAGACATAAACCCCATTGAGCACATGTGGGACGAGCTAAAAAGACGTGTTAGGGCTCGTCAGCCAGTTGCCCAGACGATGCAGGAGTTGAAAACTGCCATAGAAGAGGAATGGGAGATGATCCCTCAAAATTTCATAGAGCGGTTGATAAACTCTATGCCTGATCGTATGAGAGCTGTGGTAGATGCCCATGGAGGCAACACGCGTTAATAAATTAAACCTTTATTTGATAAAACATGTTTTTTATTCAAAAATCAATTGCCTTTAACAAGGCGCATATCCGACTTGTTAGGCGTAGTTCCATGTCGTATGGTATTCTGAATTCAAATTTAAAACAATACGATCGAAAAAGATGGTAAAATGTATCAGGTTTAAAACTGCATCAACAGTTTTTGTTCAATCTAGCAATCATATTTCGGTAGGGGCCATCGAAACCTAAACTCTAAGGTGGGCCAATAGATGTATCCAGAAGTGTATGTTATTTTTTAGGATATATGCTAGTAACATAGTGTTGTGAAAACATAATACAACTAACTTTGCTCGATAGAAAAAAACCACGAAGATACCTCTAAAAATTTCTTTCAACGCGTAAAAACCATACTAAAATACATGTCATCGTTCTGATTTTTTGCCAAATAATTCTACAAGCACCATACTAAAATCATAGTGTTTTACTTTTTTAGTTCAATCAATAGTTTTATTGTAAATCGCAAAATACCACTAATTTTGCACTATTCGGCCGCAGCGAAAAACGTTACCACCGCTTTAGAACAAGCTGTGCAAGCTAATTAGAACTTTATTCTAACAGTATTTCAAACGAAGTTTGAACCACCACAAATAGAGTTGCTAATTTGAGGTAGTATAGGCTCTTAAGGGTACTTTTACATCCTTTAAATCAGTTCAAACTAGTTTTTGAATAAATATTAAGGTCAATGCTGGGAAGACCATATACAAGGCAAGTCCGTCAACCTACACGTCGTTACGCTCGTGTTTGATTATCTATGGAACTTACCTCTCGATCGATAAAACAGTACAGTGGTTTAGTTCGAATTGAAAATCATAGATGTCGCTATAACTAGTTTTCCTAAAAAAAGTGACTTCCTTCTTTGAAAACTCCAATGTAAAGTGACATGTGTTGGGATAAAAAGATAAAAAGTGCTAAATGAAACGATTTGAAGCGTCGAGTGTAGCAACGTAAGTAGTTAAATAAGCCTTCTATATATTTATTTTATTGAATTGATCATTAACGTTAAGAATTTTGTAATATTAAGTGTAGTAAATATCTAACCTTAAAATACAATAGTTGGGAAGTCCGTATAAGTCGCACGAGGTAAGTCCGTCATATCTTGCCTCGAAGCACTGATCGTCAACCTTTTTCGTAGCACAAACGTAATCTTGAATCCTTATATTTCAACTTCTCGGGTTTTAAAGAGTTTTTTGGTGGGTATTTAGTTTTATTTCTAGATAAATATTGTTAGTGTAAAAGGCCTTACCTAATGCTCCTAATGTCTTTTACGGACTTTGAAACCCGAAGCCCGAACCCCAAATGCAGCGGTTCAGGGGCCCAATTCTGTAACTTAGAGATAAGCAACACGCCATTGACACTCTATCGACACACTACAGACATTATTATGCAATAGGGAAATGAGGTGTCGTTGTTCGATGGCTTCACAATGGCATTTCGATAGCCAAACACGATAGACACAACTGTCAGATTTCACTTGAAATATATTTACAGACTACCATATAGTCCTACTATGGCGTTTTAATGTCAGTACAGTGGCAAGTCAATGACCATAAATAATTTGTAGAATACCAAATGTCAATGACTATTCTATTGAGACACTACTTACACACTATCGACACACTATTCACAAATTGATTATTTTATAGAATTGAGCCCCTAGTTGCACGTTGCTTGCAATAGACAAAAATAATAACGAATAAGTACTATTTAGGGTATAGTTATTATACGAGAAAAACCAACAAGTGTTTTTTTTTCAGGAATTGAAAGTGAAATTGGATATGCCTGAATTAATGCCATTGGATGTTGATCGTTTTTTTTATCTAGAAATGATTTTGAACTTTTAAACCAGCATATATGGCCGTGGCACGTGACACATTTTATACTGTCTAGAAGATGTTATCATTATGGTGATTACGCAGACTTAAACTTGCCACGCCACTTCAAGATTCATAAATGGAACTTACAATATTTATTATATTTTGATTTTTTCTGGTGTCAAAGCTGTCTGCATATGACAATTTACGATCACTACCCTGAAGACGAATGTAGTTACTGTTCTTAAATATTTTTGCATTAAACTTAAAAGTACATCATCTACGATCATGGTAATCTTTGCAATCATGGTATCCAATTATAAAAGAAAAACGGACAAAGGTTCGTATTCAAAAGAAAAGTTAGTGGAGGCAGCACAAGCTGTCAGAAATGGCCACCTGAGTGGTTATAAAGCTGTGCAAATTTATAATATCCCTCGCATGACTATTATGGACCATGTGAAAAACAAGAGATTTAAATCTAATACTCTTGGCAGAAGCACAGCACTCACTTTTGAAGTAGAAACAAAATTAGCTTCTTCAATACACACAATGGATAAATATGGTTTCGGCCTAACTAAAAAAGAGGTCCTTGAAATGGTTGGCCAATATGTTAACCGAAATCACATTTCGACAACTTTCAAAAACGGAACTCCCGGCCAGGCGTGGTTTACAGCATTCAAACAAAGACACCATTTATCAGTAAAGAAGCCCCAGGTGGTCGAATACGCGCGTAAAAGAGCCATAGACCCTTTTATAGTATACCCATATTTCGAATTGCTAAATAATACATTGAACGAATTAAAATTGAACAAACCATACGCTATTTGGAATTTAGATGAAACTAGTTTTTCGAATGATCCCGAGAAATCAAAAATTGTAGGCGTGAAAGGACACGCCGCGACGAGAGTAATTTCATCGCCTGGTAGAGAAAACACTACTGTTTTGCTTGGAGCCAGTGCGCTGGGAGAAAAAACACCTCCATTAATAATTTATAAGGGAAAAAACGTGTGGGATGAATGGACATCTCCGGATGCTTATCCTGGCACATCCTACGCTGCCACGAAAAAAGGCTGGATGGAGACCGAAATCTTACCGATGTCAACACTATCTTGAGAACTGTAACAGATGAACTCTTCCAAGAATCAAAAGTAGCATCAAGATCAGCTTACAGAGTGGTTGCACGGGATTTGTGACAAATTTCCATAACTATATGATAGAGATGCTGATACAAAAGAACTATGTAATTGGAACAGGCTACCACACAATTTTTAAAAAAATTGAAGAAAGAGTTCATTATCTCCAAAGGCCGAATAAAAAAACAGGTATACGTGACGATACCTTAGGATCAAGAAAGAAATCTAGAGTCATCAGAAAGAACAATGGCAGAAAAATAGTTGACAAAAATTATAGCGTCTAGAAATATCTTAAATAAAAAATGAGTTAGATTTATTTCTATGATTTTTAAAATAAAAACATTTTTTTTAAGGTCTCTGTAAAAAACATAAATTTTTGGGACTATCAAATGACTTTTACACTATCCAAGTGTTGCCAATTACTATATTTATTCAATTTTCATGTAAACTTGTAAAACCACCAAAATAACACAAATACAACATATTATTATATTGTTGAAATAACTATACTATCAGTACTAATAAAAGTGTTTTATTTTTCAAAAATGTTTCTTAAAAATAATTTCTTGAAATAGTTATAGTACATTACTGCAGAATCCAGTAAGTAAGCCTTCCTGGCCAAGTATGATTTAACCGGACCGAACCGCAGGTGAGGTCTGGTTATATACGAGGCCAGGATGGCTTTCTTACTGGTTGAGGTTTGTATAATGCTTTTCTCAAAAATTAAAGAAAGTTTAACAACAAATTCGTTTAATTAATATTGAAGGTTACATTCATATGTGAAAAACACAATAGCACTTTTTGCCCGACCCGGGAATCGAACCCAGGACCTCACGCTCTGCAGTCGAGCTTGCGACCACTAGACCAACGAGACAGTTTAGGAAACAACTTTAGAAAAAACTTTTTAATAAACTGAAATTACTAAATACAATCATAAAATCCCACACTATACTTCTACAACATTACTAAGTACAAAACGCAACGTATAAAATGGCTGTTTAAGGTTCCAAAAATATATGTATTCGGGTAGGTGCAAAAAAAAGTAAACACTTGTTCTAGAATTTCAATTTTGTTTTTAATAGTATTTTTAATTAATTAAAGTAATATTCATCCTGAATATTTTGTAATTTCCTACCATAAAGCACATATTGTGTGGGCAGTAACAATCTAATGCCCTAAACAGTGCTATTGCATTTCCTTGCTGGCTTGAGCTGTCAATTGCACTTTGACCTCACTGAACACTACACTTCAACACTAAGTCACAATTATGAGCTCTATAACTGAAATTGCGGAGACTCAGCGCTTAGCAATGGCTTCTCTCAACCAGCGGATGGCTGACTTTGAAGAACACCTGAGGGCATCAGCACCGGGAGCGGACTTGAGCGGGCTTCACAAGGATTTTTCAACATTCAAGGAGCATGTGTGGAGTGTCCTCAGTGCTTTGCAGCTGCAAATTTCTGAGCTGAGCAAGAGTGTGGACGTGATCGAAATGCGGCATAGGAAGAAGTTCTTGCTGCTAGGCGGAGTGCCTGAGAAGCCTGATGAAAATCTTCCAGATAGCGTGGTAACCATCCTGCATAATAAGTTTGGCTTGTCTGATCTGGCACCCTCTTCAGTATCAGTGTGCCACAGGCTGGGCGCGGCTTCGGAAGGACACTCTAGACCTATCTTGCTTCGGTTCGCGGACACTGCTGTCAGAGGTCATATATGGAAGACTAAGACTAAACTGAAGGGATCTTCGTATGTGGTGTCTGAGTTCCTCACTCGACAGCGCCAGTCTGCGTTTACAACAGCTCGCAAGCTGTTTGGTGTGACAAATGTGTGGACAATGGATGGTAACGTTAACATCAAGCTCCCAAATGGCAAGCGTCGCCGGATTTTCAGTGCTGAGGAAGTCATCAAGCTGGGTACGGAGTATGGCAAGTCGCTGGATCAAGAGGTTCCGCCTGACTCCAATCCTGGCTCGAATGTCCCAAGCCCAGCGCCGGCGCAGTCCCACTCTCGGTCGAGGAGGATGCCGAAGAAGAAGCAACTGGCTTGAGTGTTTGTTTACATTGTAAGTGTATCCCAATCCCATAGTTCTAGTAAAGAGTTTTGGAGCTATTTGTTCTATTCGTCGATAGTTTTACGTCACAGTAACTGTTGTATGTGTACCGACGCTTTTTTTATATTTTGTTCAATAACTTTTTTCTTGACAGTTTGACAGTAATTTGTATTCGTAATGTCACTGTCACTTGTCATAGTGTCGAACTGTTTATATATTTTTTTTTTTTGCGTTCGGAAATGTCTTACTTTTCTTTTTCTGTGAACAGTCAGCCGGCAGGTTATGCAATTTATTTAAAGTAAATACTTCATAGTATAATTAATTAGTATTTTATATAATTATTTTATATTTTATTTGTTTATTTAGTCTATATTTATCTTATTACCTTCGTATTATGTCTGATGACGATGCATTTTATTCATGCAATAGTTCTTCCACGTCTTTTTCATCCCTTGACAATTCTCTGTCCGTGAATAGTCTTCTATGTAGTGAGTTTCAGCATTTCAACAAATGCTTTAACGTGTGCCATGTGAACGCTCAGAGCATACCTCAACATCATTCTGAGATGTTAGATTTGTTTTGCGACGTTCCTTTACATGCTATATTAGTGTCCGAAACTTGGCTCAAACCCGAACTTCCTTCAACTTTTTACTCTATAACAGGCTATAACTTAATTCGCAATGATCGTACGGGGAAAAGAGCCGGCGGTGTTGCCATTTACTTGCGCATTGACATACCTTATACAATTCTATCCTCTTCACCCCCTATATATAATGGCAACGCTGAATACTTAATTCTGGAAATTGTTGTTAAGGGAGTTAAGGCCGTTCTAGGTGTTGTTTACTGCCCACCTACTGTAGACTACTTTTCCACTCTTGAATCTCTATTTGAATCTGTTTCCTCAGAGTACAAGCATCACATAGTGATGGGAGATTTCAACACTGACCTTTTGAAGGACAACCCTAGGTCACGTAGGTTGAGAGCGATCCTGGAGTCGTCGAGTCTGTCCCTCCTCACGCTTAGTCCGACACATCACAACTCTGACTCCAACGATTCCTGGCTCGATCTCATGCTTGCGTCATCTGCAAATCTCGTCGCTAACCATGGTCAGGTCGCTGCCCCTGGGTTGTCTAGACACGATTTAATTTATCTCTCATATAAAATTAAGCCCCCTAAGCAGCGGCCTGCCATTGTTTTTATACGGAATTTTGCGAGGTTGGATAAGGACAAACTCAACTCTGATGCACAAGCCCTTGATTGGGATGATCTTGTTGAATCTTTAGCTGTGGACGAGAAAGTTAAAAAATTTAATCAGACTGTCCTCCACCTCATTGATGCCCATGCACCTTTGAGGGCCGTCCGTGTTAAGCGCCCTCCGGCTCCATGGATAACCCCAGGAGTAAGGATGGCGATGAGACGGCGGGATAGGGCCTTTAGGAAATATAGACGGGATCGCAGTGATGAAAATTGGAACCTGTACAAGTTGGCTAGAAACCGTTGCAACCAGATGGTAAGGGCGTCTAAACGCCGATACATTTGTGAAAATGTTCTCAATTCTTCACCGGCTGATATCTGGAAGTTTCTCAAATCACTGGGTATAGCAAAGTCCCCCTCTAGTATTTTACCTTCTAGCTTGCCCTTAAACGATCTTAATAAACATTTCTCAGCATCCGCTACGCTTTCGGTTGATGTTAAGAATCAAACTATTCATGACATTACTTCCAAGCCAATATTACCTCCTGACTCTTTCTCTTTCTCTCCCGTGACTAGCGCTGAGGTCCATAAATTCTTTACGTCAATTAAGTCTAGGGCTGTTGGCTGTGATGGGATCAGCAGAATAATGTTATCTTTTATGACTGACAGCATAATTCCTATTGTTACGCACATGATAAATTATTCTTTGTACACTGGTGTGTTTCCAGCTTTGTGGCGTAAAGCATACATTATACCTCTTCCAAAAATTTCCAGTCCAAGTTTGCCAAATCACTACAGACCTATCTCCATTCTCCCTTTCCTTTCCAAAATCCTTGAAGCAGCTGCACTTAAGCAAATATCCTCTTACGTCCTCAAAAATAACCTGTTGTCAGATTTCCAATCTGGTTTTCGGCCTGGCCACAGCACGGCCACAGCCCTGCTTAAAGTCACAGAAGACATTAGGGACGGCTTGGAGAACTCGAGGGTTACGGTGTTGGTTTTAATAGATTTTTCCAACGCTTTTAACACCGTTGACCATGATATTCTCCTGGCCATACTGTCTCAAATTGGGGTCTCTTCGTTGTCACGTGAGTGGTTTTCATCATATCTTCGTGGGCGCCAGCAGGCGGTGCGTGCTGATCAGGTTTACTCTGACTGGTGCGTCCTGGTAGCTGGTGTTCCACAAGGCGGTATACTTTCTCCTCTCTTATTTTCGTTATTTATAAACTCCATTACTACTGTCCTCAAATGCTCTTACCATCTATACGCTGACGACCTGCAACTTTATGCTCAGTCTGACATTGCCGACCTTGACAGCTGCATCACATTACTCAATGCTGACCTTCAGATTATCGGTGAATGGTCCGGCAAGTTCGGGGTTGCTGTCAATGTCGGGAAGTGTCAGGCCATCCTCTTAGGTAGTTCCTACTATCTGAGAAATTTAGATACTAGCCAACTAATGCCGCTTATGTTCGACAATAATGTGATTCCTCTCTCACCTCACGTAAAAGACTTGGGCCTGTACATTGACGACACACTTAGCTGGAATAAACAGGTAGCTCAGGTTAGCCAAAAAGTCACATACTCGCTGCGGTCTCTCTATAGATTCAAACATTTTCTACCATCCAGCACTAAAATAACTTTGGTCCAGTCCCTTGTGCTCCCCATCATCGACTATGCTGATGTTTGTTACTCTGATCTTTCCCAAGAACTTCTCAATAAATTGGATCGTCTCCTTAATAATTGCATTCGGTTCATTTTTGGCCTTCGTAAATACGACCACATCTCTGCATACCGTTCTCAGCTTAAATGGCTGCCTATCCGGCTCAGAAGATCCCTCAGATCTCTTTGCACGCTCTTCACCATTTTAAAGGATCCATGTGCTCCCAATTACCTAAAAAAATATTTCAATGTGCTGGGCAGTTCACACAGTCGTAACCTTCGAGCGTCCAAGAACCTATTGCTTGAAATTCCCTCACACCGTACTGGCTTTATGTCCTCTTCATACGCTGTCTCAACTATAAAGCTTTGGAACGCGCTACCGCTTGGGATTAAAAAGGCCGAAAGCAAAATGGCTTTCAAAAGAGCAGTTCGGAAGTACTTCTTAAAATCGGACTAAATTGCTAATAATCAAATCTCTTAGACTGTTTTGTATGTATTATAATATATATTAGTTTATTATATTCTGTCTGTATCTATAATAATATGTATTAGTATGTACCTATTTATGTATATCAATTTATATAACAAAATAGTTGTCTCCTTATTATTATAATTTTTTTTTTTTTTTTTTGTACTCTACCACAGTGCTGTCTTATTTGACCCTAAGGTTGACTGGTAGAGAATGCCTTGTGGCATTAAGTCCGCCTATGTACCACTATTGTACATGAAGTTTAAATAAATAAATAAATAAATGTATCTCATAAAATGTCATACCAAAAAGAGAGATAGATATATATTTGGAACCTCCCTTCTATAACCATGTTATAATGGCTAAACTCTAATCTGTGTCTGGTACTATGTTTTTTTTTCTAAACAGATCTAAAGAGGATGACCTAGTGTCCAGTAAGTAAATTACATACTTACTTACTGGACAGTAGGAGATTCCAAGTTTAAAATCTCGCTTCTTACTGGACAGTTGTGAATAAGTCTCCGGTAAAGTTTACTTTCTGGATACTTTTTAGAGATGTTATGGCAACATTACATACCATTTTTGAGAAAAACATTATCGCAATCTTAATGATTAATCGCGCTGGAGCAGTCGGGACGTTTTAGTAATAATCTATGTAACAATTCTATTTAATGTTATAGCAACACCAGCTTAAATGAAATGTCATTGTCACGTCACAAAGCGCGGCCTGTCACTGATGCTCCTGCGCTTTTCGTGTCGGTTGTGTGTTAGCGTCAGAATGGCTGGTTGTCTATGGCAATCAGCTCTGAAAGTATATTCAAGAATTGCTACACAATTGCTTATATTTGCTATATGTGTTCGATAATTGCTACATATGATACATTCAGAGAAATACGAATATTTTTTTGACCAGCCGTTCTGACGTCTGGATGGATGGTCGCCTCCGTGATCAGCATGAAAAACGCAGAATTTCTAAAAGTATGTAGTATCAATAATTGCTTACTAATTGCTACTTTCACGAATTTAAGTTTGAGCTTCGTACATACATTAGGTAAAAAAATATAGCTTGTATTAAAATTTGTACGAAAAAGCGCCTAATAATTTAGAAAGGCAACAAATTCTTTTTACCAGAGGTGTCTTGTTCAAATCTTGCAGGCGTTCACTTCGACTTTAATGACGTTTGGTGAGTATTTAATAAACGTAGGTACCTACCCTCCATAACATAATATTTACTAGTATCAGTTAAACGTTGAAACTGTTCTGACTTTTTTGATAAGTACATCAAAAGAAAAATGTAACAATAGTGAAACTTAGTGCTTACGTCTGTGTTTTGTGATTTACGTTTGGTGACAATGAAAAGAGGAAGAAAGTTTACTGTGCCACTAAATGATCAAAAAAATGCGTTCCTGCAATACAAAAAGTATTTTTCCAATAAATCCCATTTACCATCATCTACCGATCCATTATTCAGTGAAATAAGTGCCTTTTTATCAAATAAAATTACGAAGCAAGCACTGTTCCTTTCTGTAAAGAAAAATTTTGACTATTTCTTTGGTGACTCTGATGATCTTGAGGTTTGTGATAACCAAGAACCAAAACAAATTCTTTCGAATAGTGATGAATTTAAAAAAAAATACAAAGGTAAAAAAACAGTATGTTACGATTTTATGATTGACACGTATCAATGGGAACGAATGCAACCAATAAGTAAACGCATTAAATTAAATAAGGGTGCAGAAACTGTATTTAGAATGAAAAATCTTTTGCCTAAGCATCAGTGGGCGCATCTAATGCGTGAAAAAATTTGGGAGGTTCATCCCATTGCACACAATTGGATATTTAAACAGTATTCTATTAATAAGAATAATAACATAACGTGCGTTGGATTTTGTAAACAATGTGAGGCTAAAGTGAAGGTTATAATTAGCTGGCCTTCTAATAAAATTGCTCAATGCAAATGCATTATAGCAAATTACGATGAAAATTTTGTTCATACTTTTGCTAGAAAAACAAAACTATCGCCTACGAAGCGAACAGAAATATCTGATGATCTCAAACATGTTGCTGCTATAACATACCGTAACACAATGGCTAATAAAATTATGGATTCCGATGATCCTGAGCCTGCTCATCTGCCGACAGTTGGTTGCCTACGTCAAATAAAACACGAAGTAAACAAGAGTTCATATTTAGATAAAAATCAAATTCTTTCATTATGGTTAATGACACTAATATCGCCTTATAAAGAAGCCATTAAGCATATTTCAGTTTATCCTTTTTATGTGTATTATTGGGATCCTTGCCAAGATAATTATTATAAACTGTTTAAGAAAACTGGCAAGTTAATCCTTAGTCTGGATGCCACCGGTAGTATTTTTAAACCATTTGGTCCAACACATAAAGTCGTAATTACTAAACACATTTTCATTTATGTATGTGTCATGAAGACAATCGAAAATGAAAGTAGCGTCCCGCTTACACAGATGTTGTCGGAAAGTCAATCTTTGGAGACAATATATAAATGGTTAGAAGCTTGGCAAGAATGCAATCCAAAACCAGATGAGGTCAATGTCGACGATTCATCGGCACTAATTGGCGCTTGCGTGAAAGCATTTACGAAACATAACTCGACAAAAGATTATGTCGAAGAATCGTACAGAAAACTGGAACAAGAGAAAAGTAGTGATGATTGTTACATAAGAATAGACACCAGTCATTTTGTAAAAATATTATTTAATCTGTCATGTTTTAAACATGTCGACAGCAGAGTAAAATTTTTTTATATTAAATGTTTATTAGAGTTAAAAAAATGCGAATCTTATGAAAAAGCTAAAGATATTTTGGCAGATATAATTACAGTTTGCTTAAATGAATATGATGGATTAGACAAAAATAACACTCGTTCTAGATGTGCTACAGCTAAAAATCGATTAAAGTCACTGGATCAATTTCAGACTTCGGACAATGAAATAGAAATTGTGGATAATGATAAATTACTTGATACGCCTAAAGTTGACCTAAAGTCGGTTTTTGAAGATGTATCGGAACATCCCATCAAATTAGAAAAACAAAATACAGAAAGTAATTTCTATAAATGGTTTAGAAACAAAATTGATACAGAAAAATTATTGGTGACACTGGATACTGAGAGTTTTGGCGACCATGAGAACCTTTACTATTTTCCCGCTATTATTGGAACTTTATCGCGTTTACTGACACAGTTTCCGTTATGGTCTAACATAATGAAAAATATTTATGATTCCAACATCACCACACCATCTTCCTCAAATGTAGAGGCCTATTTTAAAAACATTAAAAGGCTTTTATTACAAATGAGCACAAAATCTCATAGACTGCGGACAGACGAATTCATATCCAAACATTTAGAATTCCTAAAAGGAGAAATAAAAGTTGCTGCTAATAAATTAGCTCACCAAAGAAAGGTCGAGGTCAATAATTCAAAAAACACGCTGAAAAAGGTCTCAAAAACTTTGGTTCAGAAAAAAAAGCTACAAACAAACGAAGAGTTTACAGATGATTCGATTTTTGCTGAGAATCCGACCTTTATTGAAAACTGGAGAGGAAAAGGAAAAGACGTTAAAAAAAGAAAAAGAAAGTTAAAATCTATTGTACTTTTGTCTAACGGAAGCAGATTACAGATTGGTGATAAAAAATATATTTTGAGGAACACATGCGCTATGGATTCTATATGTCAAGCTTTGGCTATAGCATACGTCGACGATTACCGTATAAGTAGAACAATACAGGACAGCAAACATTTGTTTTGTAAACTTATTAGGCTAATGACAGAGAAAAATACAGAAGAATTGTACAAAGTTAGATCAGAAATGGCTCAAGTATATTTTAACAAAGTTGAACAGGCTAATACTGTGGAGATTAGTTGCGAGTGTAATGTCAATAATGTGTTTGAACGCATATTAATTGATTGCATATATATTGCGGACGAAAGAGAACATTGCACAGAATTAGAATGCCCGATCAATAATGTTCAGCGGAAAATACCTGTTCTACATATAGACGTTAATAAAACTGTTAAGGAGTTACAAGAAGCCGCAAATACACTTATTAATTGTGAAGAAATTACACAATGCCGTCGACATAACTGTCATGGTATTAAATCGTTTACTATAGCCTTACGAGACCTAATTGCATTTGAATTTAATTCAAATGATTTTATTTCAGTAGATGATCCACCGATCCACCTGTTATTGCACAACACTGAATTTCGTTTATTGTCAATAATAGAATTTATTCCTCCGTCACCTGGAATACAAATTGGTCACTATAAAGCTCACTGCAGGCGAAATTTACAGTGGAATTGTTACGATGATCAATCTACAAAGATAACAAAAAGTCCAAAGAAGATGATCCCTCATTGTATTTTATATGTTAAAAAATAGTAATTTGTTGATTTTGTGTACACGTAGAAATAATATTATATAAAGATTTAACGAAGTATTACGATTGTTTTCTTTCATACATTTCCCGTGTTTCATATTTATGCTTTTGTAGGTAGGTATGTACTGCTTGATTAAGCATAAGTTGTGTAGCTGACAATGGCTTATCCACCAATGAACCCTGATGGTGGTCATACCATTGTCAGCTACACGCATAATATGTTGTCTTTTTGTTTGTCATTAATAATTTCAATTAACTAATTCGATTCCGCGTCAACAGATGGGGTAGGTGACCCATAATTGTGAACGCCTGTACGATTTGAACAAGACGCTGCTGTAGTAAAACATTGCCTTTCCAAATTATTAGGCGCTCTTTCATACAAATTTTAATAAAAGCTATATTTTTTTACCTAATGTATGTACGAAGCTCAAACTTAAATTCGTGAAAGTAGCAATTAGTAAGCAATTATTGATACTACATACTTTTAGAAATTCTGCGTTTTTCATGCTGATCACGGAGGCGACCATCCATCCTGACGTCAGAACGGCTGGTCAAAAAAATATTCGTATTTCTCTGAATGTATCATATGTAGCAATTATCGAACACATATAGCAAATATAAGCAATTGTGTAGCAATTCTTGAATATACTTTCAGAGCTGATTGCCATAGACAACCAGCCATTCTGACGCTAACAGCGGGACGACTCTCGTTTTCCACTTAATTAAAATGTCGATTAATACTGGCCCCTAAAATATATGTAAACGTGAGTGCACGCCACCGCCGCCCGAGCTGAATCATCTTAGTATCAACTTAGACGCAAAACTTTATAAGGCCGCCTTGGAGCGAAGTTCAATTTCAGAACCACGATCGAGTGTGGAGCAGCAGACGCGCCCTGTCATCACCAGCCCTGTCGCTGTCGCCGTGCCGCCGCCGTCGCTGGCACCGGCGCTGTTGCTGTCGCCGTGCCGCCGCCGTCGCTGGCACCGGCGCTGTCGCTGTCGCCCTCACCTTCAACGTCAGCTGGAGTGGACGTCGCAGTGCGTCTCATCGACGCGTTAAGGAGCTTTCTTCGCTTTGGAAACCCGGTGAGATCAAACCATTATTATGTGTCTGCCGGGATATGCTAACTGGGTGCCTCTGTCCATGTTATATTGTGTGGCACTGAGATGTGTCTCAGCCGGAACATGCTAACTGGGTGCCTCTGTTCATGTACTGGGTGCCTCTGTCCATGTTATATTGTGTGGCACTGAGATGTGTCTCAGCCGGAACATGCTAACTGGGTGCCTCTGTTCATGTAAGACATGCGAACTGGGTGCCTCTGTCTGTATTACTTGTGGCATTGAGCGTAGCTCTGTCATGTACACTGAGTCAGATAAATATTCCACATACGCGTAATATGTGCGCAAATCCTTGTTGCGTAGGACTAAGTAATTACCTTTTGTGTGCAATCATAGTGCGCGGTATTAAATTTCCGCAGTTTCGTGCAGCAGCTATGAATGCAAAATTAAATACCGAAACCATTGTGGAATTTTTAACAATTTTTATCAATTTATGTAAAACTACTGCAAAAATGAACGAAAACAATTTTGATGGCCATTCAAATCACTGTTGCGATAACGGTACTCTTAGTATAAGGAGATTCTGACCAAAAAATTTTTTTTGAAGTGTTTTTTGTGCGACGCTCACGGTCTTAAGAGCAACGGTTGTCCCAAACGATCTAAAAATAGAAATAACGGTTCGAATACAAAAACCATAATCGATAGCCAGAGCATTGATTCCAATACAAATTGCCCAAACATAAAAAAAAACTCTAAGTGTAACTTTTGTAAAAAATCGGGACATATGGAAGAAAAGTGTTTCGCTAAACAGCGGTCAGAGTCGCACAATCGTTAACGAGCTCAAGATACGCGTGTAAATATAAATCGTTCAGTATTAAAAACATTCGCTGTGGATGATCTAGCTTATGTAATAAAAAGATCACAATCGATTGGCAAGCTAGGCAGTGGTATGCGCGGACCATATCGTATCATTAAAGTCCTACCAAATGGTCGGCACGAGCTCCAGTTGGTGGCGGGCTCATATGGCAAAACTACACAATCTGCCGCCAAATACATGCTGCCATGGCATGGTGAATGGACCCTTGAGTACTGTTCTACATTTTTCGTATGTAAGTTTCAGTGTTTTAAAGGTAAACTGTTTATAACGCGCGATAACGCGTTGATTTTTGCATCCACTTGTCGTAGTACTTTACGTATGTTTGAAGCAGCGTGCTTTACGTGCCTTTGCTTGGTTGAAGCAGTTTTACGGTTTTTTTACAAATGAAATATGTTTTTACGATAACATTTTAAAATAGAAAGGAGTGATGAAGAAAACATCGTTCCGTGGCAACAAAAAAAAATAGATTATTTATGAGAGCGAAAGCCCTTTTAGCCACTTGAAAAGAACTTGTCCAGCAAGCTCACGGTCGCCCAACGACCGTCGCCGAATCTCTGGATGCTTTTTATTATACTTATTTACGGCCGCTTTCAATATTCGATCGTGAATCCAGGATTTCTAGTGATCCAGATTTTATCTGATCCTTCGATTGATGATGAATCTGCATTTCAATATGCCGATCCCGTCTCCAAATCCATTGAAAAAAAGGGATTGGTCGTACAAAAAAAAGGGATAGGTTGTACATCTGCGCCCTCCATAGCGTTTTGTTTTACGCAGTTGCAGTAAAAGTACATCAGCGATTATTAATGAGTAAAATAGAAGTTGTTTTCTTGAACCTAATTTATTTGATGTATAATCACAAGAAATTGCATACACAGTAACAACAATAATTTATTGCGAAGTTGCAGCGATAAAATACTACAACTAAACGTCAAGATAAAACAAAGTTTTGTTTTAAAGGAACGGAACGTCAGTAAGTTTGACAATTTGACATTGCCATCTGTGACGCGCGACTTGCAGCTACAATTTTTAAAATCTTTGTTTGTTGTTCGTATCTTGGACAGAAGAAAAGTGAAAAATGGAGCCAGAAACTGTAAGTAAATACTTAATTGACTAAGTAATCGTGCAATAAACAATCACGTCCACAAATGTGTTATTTTTTATGTAAAAGATAAATGCGTGGGGACGCGGTATTTCGCGCCATTTCGTACAAAACTTACTAAAGTTTATTTTATTTGTTTGTAGAGTAAAGGCAAACCTCTTTCGAAGGAAGAGACGAAAGGGCTGCTCTCCATAATTGAGGGGAGCCGGATAATTCATAATAAGAAGACTAATGCCACCAATAACAAAATAAAGGACCAAGAGTGGATACGGATTGCAGGCGTCTTCAACGCAAATTTGGGCACCTGTCGCCGTACACCACAACAACTGCGTCTTAAGTGGGGTAATTTGAAAAAGAACTCACGAAGGCGCAGTACTGCAATACAGATGGAACGGATCAAGGTAAATTAAGTTTAAAATTGAAAGAAATCTAGAACTAGCCTTGCCTGCTTGTTGGTCTAGTAACTAGACTAGTGGTTGTAAACGTGACTGCTGACCATGAGGATTAAGGCAGTGTTTTCAAGTTTATCTATTAGGAATTTCTCAGTAGCTGCCTGGAGTCTGGATATGTGCCTAGTAAATGGCAATAAGCTTGCCGCCTGACATGCTACTTAAAAACATAACTAAACTAACATAATGTGGGTGTACTACCGCTGCTCAATCTGTTGGGGAATACAATTATGATGTTATGTTATGTTTTACTTATAGTTATGTACAATAATATAATGTAGTCTAGTACATGTTGAATAATGTAAAATTTTGTTCCAGACTGGAGGTGGGCCACCAGGATACTTTCCTCCTGATGACATTTTGGATAGGGTTGCAGCATTACTGGGCAGCACTGGAGAAGGTCTTACAGTGAGGTTTGGTGGTGATGCTGAGCCCGAAATTATTGGTGATGGTGATGGTGATGGTGCTGGTGATGGCAGTGCTGTGACAGCTTATGTTGTGCCAGTCGATAAAAACATATCTCCAATGCTATTGATTGACAGTCCACTGCCTGTGAAAAATCCATCCACATCCATGGATGGTACATCAGGTTTCACTGAATATCCAGTGTCCATGGGCAATGAAGTGTCAGCCAATGGCATTGGAGATGAGTTGGTGTCGCTGGGCCATATTGATACTCCGATTGTTCCTAGAGAAAAAAGGAATGTTAGAACTAGTGGTAATATCCTAATCTTTTACATAGTAATATAATTGTGTAACGTATTTTTGTTATTATGAATGTTTGTTACTCAATAATGCATTATTGGCTGCACCAATATGGATACAATTTGGCTCACAGGTAGACTATGACCTGAAATAACAAATAGAATACTGTTCAACTTGGTGGGCAGGTACATGAAGTTTGTGAGGATTAATAAATGCAAATTTTTGTGAGGATGGATATTTGATACTTTTTCATGCAAAATCTACTGAATTAATTCTGATGAAATTTTAATCATTTTGATTTCCTATAATTAAAGCATTTTTGTTTTACAGGTGGTGTTAAAAGGAAGATACTGAAGCCAGACAACGGGTGTCAAGCTCGTAATACGGCATTGGCTGAATATTATAATTATAAGAAAAAATTGTTAGAGAGTAAGCATGAATTTATAATGTTACAAAACGAAAAATTAAGATTAGAGATAAAGAAGCTGAAGGGAGAGGATTGTTAGAATTATATTATGCATGTACCTTAGTATTATTTAGTCATAATTTTGTTGATAAGTATTTAGTTTTAATGTAAATATGCCTGTACTGTAAAGATATTTTATGTACCTATAAACTAATTAAACAATTTTGAAAAATTATTATGTTCTTGTTTCCTGAAATTATCATTTTTTAATCATTTGAAGCTAACAATAGGTATGATAATAAAGAAAAAATCAAAATCAAAAGTCATTTATTCAAACTAGGCTGAAATCAGCACTTTCCGAACATCAAAATTTATTTACACGAGACAGTCCCCAAAACGCTCAGCCTTCAACACTTCCTGGTGTTTTAGCTGGAAAGAAGTGGCTGAACAAACTCCAACACATCTGTCTGTTAGGTTAGAAGAACAAACAAAGTGACACGACAAAAGTAGTAATAATAAAAATTTAATCAAAGTAATTTACAAATTATCTCAAGACAGGCTATTCATTTTTTGTAAAAAAATAAGGAATATGTATTAAAAATAATTTAAAATTAATCCCTGTCTATTTGCGATATCATTTTGAATATTGTCTGAATTGTCTGATGTCACTGTAATTTCACTTTCTTCTGGCATTTCTACTTCGGGGGGTACTTCTTCAATATTATAACTTCTGCAGATATTGTGAAGAACAGCTGTAGCAATTATAACTGTTTGTATGTTGTATAATGACAACCGCATAGTCAATGATATTACTGGGAAGCGACGTTTCCAGACTCCAAATGTCCTAAAACAAACAAATACATTTTTCATGAACTTGGTTAATAGTAAAAAAAAAATGGTCTCATGAATAAGTACTTAATCTTTATAGTCTATATTATAGTGAAAGCTTTATAAAATGGTGATTTTACCTTTCAATTGTGTTTCTTGTTTTTATGTGTGCCTCATTGTATCTTATTTCCTGGCTAGTTGAGGGGTTTAACAACGGTGTGAGCAAGTAAGGCCGGTTTGGATAGGCACTGTCCCCGAGTAACCAGCGATTTAATAGAATACCATCTTCACACTGGGCTGTAATAAGAGTTAGATGCATCATAAATTCATAATATATTATTTTAAATGTTATTAAAAAGAGCAATAACCCCAATATTACCTACCTCTTAATACTGAATTATTAAAAATAGTAGCATCATGAGCAGAACCAGGCCAACGGGCAACAACATTCATTAATGTAAGGTCTGCATCACAAACGGCTTGGACATTGATTGAAAAGTATCCTTTCCTATTTCTGTATTCCTCTCCTATTGTTGAACCTGAAATACAAAATACTTTATTTGTTGTAGCAAATTTATGGCAACTTTCTTAACAATTGGGTAATTAAGTACTTAAATTTAATTTATGACAAATCAAGACTTGTAGGTATACTTACATGGAGACTGAATGTGTACATGTGTACAGTCAATAGCACCACATACTCTAGGAAATTCAGCTATGTTATAATATTTGTCTGTAGTTCTTGAATGCATAAAAATGTATTTGTCATACAATCTAGCGATAGCAGCAGATATGTCTGCCACTATTCTACAAGCTGACGATAATGATACTCCTGCAAAGTCTGCCACTGAATTAAGCATTGTACCCAATGCATAAAATCGAAGTGCCAATAAAAGTTGATGCAATGGTGGTATACCATTATTCCTGAAAATTATACACTATTTAGATATCCGTTCTTTTAGGTTATGTTTATATATTATTGAAGCAATTTGAGCTAACAAACTTACCGTCTTGATTTCACTTTGATAAAGGGCATTATTTCATTAAAAACAGTTTCAACTGACGCTTTGTTCATTCTGAATCTGAATGTGAATTCTGCGTCAGTTAAACTTGCCATGAAGTTTATTCGTTGAAATGTTTTTGAGGACACAGCTCTCTCTTGTTCGCTGTCGCTACTATCCCAATCCGACAGCTGAGCTAATACTTCAAGATCACTATCACTATCACTTGAAAATATTTCCATTTTCACGCGTTTACTACTACAATCGGTCAAAATCGGAGGATCGCAAATAAAGATCAATAACGTTCAAAAATCGATGTGTCAAAAACAGAGATCGGATATAGAAAGCGCACAACTGTCACTTTCATACAAATATGAATCTAAAAACCCGATCCGCCCTCCCAAAGATGGATTGAAAAAAAAGATCGGGATAACGATCCATCGATCGGTTATTGAAATACTAAAAGTAGGAAATGGATTGAAAAATCAATCTCGATCTGCAGATTATGGATTGGGATTGAATATAGAAAGCGGCCGTTAGGAATGGTTAAATAAAAGATGTCGTTTCATTGTGAAATTTGAATTAAGATTTTCTACCATTACATTATAAACATTATGAGGTTCTATTTTAGTTTTTATGTTACCAAACAAACAATGATTCAACTTTTCCTGTCGTGTGGGAATCAGTTCCAGCTCCTTTGCAACATTTTCTTGAATATAGCTCCTTTGAGAACCGTTGTCAAACAGCGCTCTAACAGGTAGGACACGTTCTCCATTTCTCACGTTGATTATCACTGTTTGTAATAAGGTTTCTGTGTTGTAATAATTTTGGGTCGATAGATTTGTTGTAGTGGTATTATTCGTTTTTTCTGGACATTTCACCGCTTTTGTCTCCGTGCAGAGAGCTGTAGAGTGCCTCTTTTGGCATATAAAACACTTCACATATGCTCTGCATGCTTTTGGATGATGTCCAAGCTTCAGACATATGGGACATGCCTTTTTTTTCTTTGCAATTCCTATTCTTTCTTCTACGGTGAGGTTGTGCAGCTTATAACAATCAGCGCTTGAGTGATTAATTTTATCGCACCATAGGCAGTTATTCTTGGGTTCCGTTTCCTTTTTTGTATTATTATTATGTGCTATAAGGCAGCTAGCGGTGGCCTCTTGGCCCTTGGAATCAGTTTGAGCCAGATTTCTGGTTAATTCAACTCTTTGCGAGCTCTCTATCTCCGCTTTTAAAAAATTCATAAGGCCAACAAGGACTTCCTCTGGGTTCTTGGTCTTTAAATACCCCTTCTGTCGTTCCCAAATCTTTAAAATATCAATGGGTAGGGCAGACTCTATAAGAGGAAGGATAAAAGCTTGGTATTTACTGATGCCGAGACTTTCCAAGGCTCTTAAGTTCGCATTCAGTTTATCGTATAGCTCCACAAGGTTGGATTTTCCTTTTAAAACTAATGCAAGTAGTTCTCGAACATAAACCTCTATTAATAATTCTTCTCGCGCATACCTCTGTTTGAGCTCCTCTATGCACTTTTTGTATGTGTTCCCTGATGGAGGGTAGCTCATTACTAATGAGTAGACGTCCGTTCCAATTTCAATACTCTGCTTTAGATAGTACATTTTGTCATCATCATCCAACCCTGAGTCCTTGTCTATTTTTGAAAACTGACCCCAGAAACATAACCAATTCCGAATATCACCATCGAATTTTTGAAATTTTATCTCGGGCAACTTGAAATATCTATTTTGTGTGTGTTCTCCGGTTGTGTTCGTCTTAGCAGATTTATTTACAATTACCTCGTATTTCGTTTTTATAACAATAAATCTGTTGCCATATTCTTCCGCTGCCAAGATCTCTTTTTCGATTTGTGCTTCTGTACATTCATTATCTAATATTTCGTCTTTTATCTTTGAATTTAAATGTGAAATTCGTGTGTTCAAGTCAAATAATTTATTAAACTCACATTTTAATTCGGTCATCTTCGCTTCACCGGTTTTAAAAATTTCTTCGATGCTGTTGGCCGCGATCGTGAACAGTCTTCGCAAAATGCTTCTTTCTTTGGTAAGCTTTATCAATTCCTTTGTTTGGGAGGAAGAGGATGGGCTTTTCTCAGCGGCGTCCATCTTGTCTCGGTGAAATTCGGTGTCGCGTGTGACCGGCCGGTTCAATTTTAAAGACAAAAACTAATTGTCACGGTCGCCAGATGTCCAGCAAGCTCACGGTCGCCCAACGACCGTCGCCGAATCTCTGGATGCTTTTTATTATACTTATTTAGGAATGGTTAAATAAAAGATGTCGTTTCATTGTGGTCGTTTTTTAGCATGTGTCCACAGACTCCTTTATTCTCATTTCTCACACACACACTTGACAAGTGACGTTTCGTTCACAAACTCTAAACTTACGTTTAGTAACAAACTTTCAACATCCTCCGAACACAGAAAAGGTAAACTAAACAAACTTAGCAAAACGAAACGTAATACTTTTTTAATTAACTTCAAAATAGTATTTGGAAAAATTCTTACAAAGAAAAAAAATTATACATTTCAAATTCAACTTAAAACCCTCTTTACTCGTCAAACATAAACATATTCATTGGAAAATTGTTGTCACTACAAATAATTAAATTATTATTGAATTATAATTAAATAACATTAATCAGGTCTCACTTCTGTGACACAATCTTACATCTAATTCTAATGATTATAAATCTTTGTTACGATATTACAATTAATTTTAGTTAATAGTTTTACTTCCACATACATAACTCAATTTTGAGTGTGTCCCTCCTAATACAGAAAGGCAAATAAAAAATAATAATAATTCTGTTAGAATTACACATTGTGATAAAAAATGGGTGGTGTCTCACAAATAAAATAATTAGAATTGGAATGATTGATTCATTTACCGCATGTAATTGCCAATATTTATAATTTATACTTACTAGGTATCACTACTGTCCTACCATACCTTGTGACTTTCTCAGGCTCACTGGGAACATGCGTGGTACAATGATCCTTCGCCTGGGTTGGATTTTGTACAGTGCTAGGAGTAGGAGTATGTGCTACTGTACCTTTTTTGTCCTTTTCTTGAAAATGTTTTGAGACCGGCAGATCTGTCACTTCATTTGATGAGACTTCTAGAGAATATAACCGTTGTATAGGTCTTACCTTATAGCCTAGAGCTGTTTTAATTGAAGCCGTCCCATTAATACCATCCTTTCCAGTATATATTTTAGTAACAACACCTAGAGGCCATTTGATTCTCTTCTCCTCCGTTTCTATTAAGACTACCTGACCTTCTCTAAGTTTATCGTACTTATTTCTCTCTCTACCTCTCTGAACTAATTCTGTCAGATACTCTGTCCTAAACCTATGACGAAAATCGTCGCGTAACTTTTGTAAGTATTTTAGTCGGACATTCATGCCTTTTGAGTCAAGGTAATCTAGATCAATTGTGTCTGAACTAGGTAATGGTTGTAGGAAGCAGGCTGGAGTTAGGGGTTCCAAGGAATTGGCACTATCATCCTGAACGTAAGTGAGTGGTCGATTATTCATTATTGACTCACACTCACATAGTAAAGTATAAAGTTCGTCATAAGTTACACTAGCTCTACCCAGAACCTTGCGTAACAGATTTTTTCAAAATCGCTTCATTCCTAGCCTTTGAAGTGCAATTCTTTGGCGAGGACAGCTTCTTATTTTTGGGAAAGATAGTGTCAATCCCTACAGCGTCCACAATGCAGCCCGCACGAGCCTATGGGAATATAGTTCAGAGAAACGAAAGAGCAGCTTCCGGACCCATTCGGAATAGTCGTCCGAACATACATGAGACAGGCGCCAATACGCAACGTAACGTCGTTCGTGACTCAACCAAGCCCTACGATTTGGATGAATCGCGTCTGAAGAGAGCGATATCTAGAACAAGACCGCTATTAATAAGTGACTGGAATGGCCATTTGGAAGTGACCGATGAATGTATGCTTGGTCTAGCTTTATTTCAGGTCGACTCAGACAATTCGGTCATCAAAGAGATGCATACTACATTCAAAGATGGAATCAGACCAAAGCGTGTTGCCATTCATTGCATCAATAATTACTCCACCCTGAAGACCTACCTTTTTAGAAGAGACTATAGCGTGACCATTACCGATCTTATGATGCGTCACATGGGCGATAGAGGGATCGAGCAATACCTCTCCGAGTATACCTTGGTCTCACAATTACTGGACAAGATATACAGAATTGAATCAGTCCGTGACCGTTGGATTCCAACCTTTTCGCCTCCGATTCGTGACCTTGCGACTCTCTTAAACCTGGAGCTTGAAGTCCCTCAGATGGGGAGCAGCTTTGAAATTCAGGGAGGTTATTCAATGAAGCCACGCACGTTAGGTCAGTGGTTTTTACTCATGCTATTAGAGCGTGTGCGCCGGCAAGTGAATGCGGGAATTGGGTTGCGAACTCTAATATACTGTGTTTGTTGGTGCGCTCGTCTCGTTTCTGAACATGATTATGAGCGCCTAAGGGCCAGTGCCATTATGATTAAAGCGTGGTTACTACAGAACACCTGCCAAGATTGTGTTTACAAGTTTCTTCGCGAACTACGCGCTGACTACGCATTTGAGTACTATTTCAATATTGCAGATTCATTCTCAGAATGCATACAACTGCCAAATATGCGACCATCTATCACTATCGGATCCTGTGATGACAACAATTCAGTGCCGAACCGACATCCCGGATTTATCAGAACTTTTGGACAACATTCATTTTTAACCTCGCCCTATGCTAACACCAGTCTACCTGTGAGAGTCAAACTGCTCAAAGAAGAGCCACCTCGTACCTTCTTTATGACCGGACGACAGACTTCAACTTTACTTACTATTTTGGATCTCCATGCGAGAGTACTGCGTGCTCGAGAATGGAGTCAATGCAAACGCGCCTTCCTCGCATGTTTGCGAGAGAGGCGAGCCAACAACGGTTCATCGTTGGTGGATGTGATGCAACAGATCGTCGAAGATTTGATAGCCCTTTCTTGCCTATCTCCAAGCCTTTCAACAACCGTAGCCCATTTTGCATTATTGATCTTCCGGGGGAGTGTTAGTGTAGAGATGATCCAGGCGTTCCGCGTCGCAAGGGAAGAACACAACCTGAGTGCGCATACCTTCATTGTAAGGCATTGCTTTTTACGCGCTCCTACTCCTGATACCCAAATGTACGCCGAAACAATGTATCGGACCTTTATTAACTCTGATCGCGAGCATCAACGATCAATATTACATTATTCCATCGAAGATTGCGAACACAGATACGAATTATGCCAGAATGAAGTCGACCTTCTTGAGCGATGGAATATTGCTGGCAGCGTAGAGGAGGAAGATCTAGTTGACAATTTTGACGGACATTCCGTCACATTCAAGAAAACCTCTAGTGAGTGGGAGGATGGAACCTCGTGGAGCCTATCTGTTGATGATAGAATGGAGTCAATGAGCTTACAAAATGAACCAACTGTGCCCGTTCAGACTCATCGCACCCCTGAGACCGGCAGATCTGTCACTTCATTTGATGAGACTTCTAGAGAATATAACCGTTGTATAGGTCTTACCTTATAGCCTAGAGCTGTTTTAATTGAAGCCGTCCTATTAATACCATCCTTTCCAGTATATATTTTAGTAACAACACCTAGAGGCCATTTGATTCTCTTCTCCTCCGTTTCTATTATATATAATCTATTAAGATGCCCAGCAAGCTCACGGTCGCCCAACGACCGTCGCCGAATCTCTGGATGCTTTTTATTATACTTATTTAGGAATGGTTAAATAAAAGATGTCGTTTCATTGTGGTCGTTTTTTAGCATGTGTCCACAGACTCTTTTATTCTCATTTCTCACACACACACTTGACAAGTGACGTTTCGTTCACAAACTCTAAACTTACGTTTAGTAACAAACTTTCAACATCCTCCGAACACAGAAAAGGTAAACTAAACAAACTTAGCAAAACGAAACGTAATACTTTTTTAATTAACTTCAAAATAGTATTTGGAAAAATTCTTACAAAGAAAAAAAATTATACATTTCAAATTCAACTTAAAACCCTCTTTACTCGTCAAACATAAACATATTCATTGGAAAATTGTTGTCACTACAAATAATTAAATTATTATTGAATTATAATTAAATAACATTAATCAGGTCTCACTTCTGTGACACAATCTTACATCTAATTCTAATGATTATAAATCTTTGTTACGATATTACAATTAATTTTAGTTAATAGTTTTACTTCCACATACATAACTCAATTTTGAGTGTGTCCCTCCTAATACAGAAAGGCAAATAAAAAATAATAATAATTCTGTTAGAATTACACATTTTGATAAAAAATGGGTGGTGTCTCACAAATAAAATAATTAGAATTGGAATGATTGATTCATTTACCGCATGTAATTGCCAATATTTATAATTTATACTTACTAGGTATCACTACTGTCCTACCATACCTTGTGACTTTCTCAGGCTCACTGGGAACATGCGTGGTACAATGATCCTTCGCCTGGGTTGGATTTTGTACAGTGCTAGGAGTAGGAGTATGTGCTACTGTACCTTTTTTGTCCTTTTCTTGAAAATGTTTTGAGACCGGCAGATCTGTCACTTCATTTGATGAGACTTCTAGAGAATATAACCGTTGTATAGGTCTTACCTTATAGCCTAGAGCTGTTTTAATTGAAGCCGTCCTATTAATACCATCCTTTCCAGTATATATTTTAGTAACAACACCTAGAGGCCATTTGATTCTCTTCTCCTCCGTTTCTATTAAGACTACCTGACCTTCTCTAAGTTTATCGTACTTATTTCTCTCTCTACCTCTCTGAACCAACTCTGTCAGATACTCTGTCCTAAACCTATGACGAAAATCGTCGCGTAACTTTTGTAAGTATTTTAGTCGGACATTCATGCCTTTTGAGTCAAGGTAATCTAGATCAATTGTGTCTGAACTAGGTAATGGTTGTAGGAAGCAGGCTGGAGTTAGGGGTTCCAAGGAATTGGCACTATCATCCTGAACGTAAGTGAGTGGTCGATTATTCATTATTGACTCACACTCACATAGTAAAGTATAAAGTTCGTCATAAGTTACACTAGCTCTACCCAGAACCTTGCGTAACAGATTTTTTCAAAATCGCTTCATTCCTAGCCTTTGAAGTGCAATTCTTTGGCGAGGACAGCTTCTTATTTTTGGGAAAGATAGTGTCAATCCTTACAGCGTCCACAATGCAGCCCGCACGAGCCTATGGGAATATAGTTCAGAGAAACGAAAGAGCAGCTTCCGGACCCATTCGGAATAGTCGTCCGAACATACATGAGACAGGCGCCAATACGCAACGTAACGTCGTTCGTGACTCAACCAAGCCCTACGATTTGGATGAATCGCGTCTGAAGAGAGCGATATCTAGAACAAGACCGCTATTAATAAGTGACTGGAATGGCCATTTGGAAGTGACCGATGAATGTATGCTTGGTCTAGCTTTATTTCAGGTCGACTCAGACAATTCGGTCATCAAAGAGATGCATACTACATTCAAAGATGGAATCAGACCAAAGCGTGTTGCCATTCATTGCATCAATAATTACTCCACCCTGAAGACCTACCTTTTTAGAAGAGACTATAGCGTGACCATTACCGATCTTATGATGCGTCACATGGGCGATAGAGGGATCGAGCAATACCTCTCCGAGTATACCTTGGTCTCACAATTACTGGACAAGATATACAGAATTGAATCAGTCCGTGACCGTTGGATTCCAACCTTTTCGCCTCCGATTCGTGACCTTGCGACTCTCTTAAACCTGGAGCTTGAAGTCCCTCAGATGGGGAGCAGCTTTGAAATTCAGGGAGGTTATTCAATGAAGCCACGCACGTTAGGTCAGTGGTTTTTACTCATGCTATTAGAGCGTGTGCGCCGGCAAGTGAATGCGGGAATTGGGTTGCGAACTCTAATATACTGTGTTTGTTGGTGCGCTCGTCTCGTTTCTGAACATGATTATGAGCGCCTAAGGGCCAGTGCCATTATGATTAAAGCGTGGTTACTACAGAACACCTGCCAAGATTGTGTTTACAAGTTTCTTCGCGAACTACGCGCTGACTACGCATTTGAGTACTATTTCAATATTGCAGATTCATTCTCAGAATGCATACAACTGCCAAATATGCGACCATCTATCACTATCGGATCCTGTGATGACAACAATTCAGTGCCGAACCGACATCCCGGATTTATCAGAACTTTTGGACAACATTCATTTTTAACCTCGCCCTATGCTAACACCAGTCTACCTGTGAGAGTCAAACTGCTCAAAGAAGAGCCACCTCGTACCTTCTTTATGACCGGACGACAGACTTCAACTTTACTTACTATTTTGGATCTCCATGCGAGAGTACTGCGTGCTCGAGAATGGAGTCAATGCAAACGCGCCTTCCTCGCATGTTTGCGAGAGAGGCGAGCCAACAACGGTTCATCGTTGGTGGATGTGATGCAACAGATCGTCGAAGATTTGATAGCCCTTTCTTGCCTATCTCCAAGCCTTTCAACAACCGTAGCCCATTTTGCATTATTGATCTTCCGGGGGAGTGTTAGTGTAGAGATGATCCAGGCGTTCCGC
Source organism: Diarsia dahlii (assembly GCA_949775195.1). Lineage (NCBI taxonomy): Eukaryota > Metazoa > Arthropoda > Insecta > Lepidoptera > Noctuidae > Diarsia > Diarsia dahlii. Next base: position 18,798,548 of record OX459197.1, on the reverse strand, counting down.
GTCGCAAGGGAAGAACACAACCTGAGTGCGCATACCTTCATTGTAAGGCATTGCTTTTTACGCGCTCCTACTCCTGATACCCAAATGTACGCCGAAACAATGTATCGGACCTTTATTAACTCTGATCGCGAGCATCAACGATCAATAACTATTAATATTAATATTAATAGGTGTATTATTCTCTCATTATGGGTATTTTGCCTGAAATAAAACACAATTTATTTTATTTATTTTAATATTACATTATTCCATCGAAGATTGCGAACACAGATACGAATTATGCCAGAATGAAGTCGACCTTCTTGAGCGATGGAATATTGCTGGCAGCGTAGAGGAGGAAGATCTAGTTGACAATTTTGACGGACATTCCGTCACATTCAAGAAAACCTCTAGTGAGTGGGAGGATGGAACCTCGTGGAGCCTATCTGTTGATGATAGAATGGAGTCAATGAGCTTACAAAATGAACCAACTGTGCCCGTTCAGACTCATCGCACCCCTGAGACCGGCAGATCTGTCACTTCATTTGATGAGACTTCTAGAGAATATAACCGTTGTATAGGTCTTACCTTATAGCCTAGAGCTGTTTTAATTGAAGCCGTCCTATTAATACCATCCTTTCCAGTATATATTTTAGTAACAACACCTAGAGGCCATTTGATTCTCTTCTCCTCCGTTTCTATTATATATAATCTATTAAGATGTCCAGCAAGCTCACGGTCGCCCAACGACCGTCGCCGAATCTCTGGATGCTTTTTATTATACTTATTTAGGAATGGTTAAATAAAAGATGTCGTTTCATTGTGGTCGTTTTTTAGCATGTGTCCACAGACTCTTTTATTCTCATTTCTCACACACACACTTGACAAGTGACGTTTCGTTCACAAACTCTAAACTTACGTTTAGTAACAAACTTTCAACATCCTCCGAACACAGAAAAGGTAAACTAAACAAACTTAGCAAAACGAAACGTAATACTTTTTTAATTAACTTCAAAATAGTATTTGGAAAAATTCTTACAAAGAAAAAAAATTATACATTTCAAATTCAACTTAAAACCCTCTTTACTCGTCAAACATAAACATATTCATTGGAAAATTGTTGTCACTACAAATAATTAAATTATTATTGAATTATAATTAAATAACATTAATCAGGTCTCACTTCTGTGACACAATCTTACATCTAATTCTAATGATTATAAATCTTTGTTACGATATTACAATTAATTTTAGTTAATAGTTTTACTTCCACATACATAACTCAATTTTGAGTGTGTCCCTCCTAATACAGAAAGGCAAATAAAAAATAATAATAATTCTGTTAGAATTACACATTTTGATAAAAAATGGGTGGTGTCTCACAAATAAAATAATTAGAATTGGAATGATTGATTCATTTACCGCATGTAATTGCCAATATTTATAATTTATACTTACTAGGTATCACTACTGTCCTACCATACCTTGTGACTTTCTCAGGCTCACTGGGAACATGCGTGGTACAATGATCCTTCGCCTGGGTTGGATTTTGTACAGTGCTAGGAGTAGGAGTATGTGCTACTGTACCTTTTTTGTCCTTTTCTTGAAAATGTTTTGAGACCGGCAGATCTGTCACTTCATTTGATGAGACTTCTAGAGAATATAACCGTTGTATAGGTCTTACCTTATAGCCTAGAGCTGTTTTAATTGAAGCCGTCCTATTAATACCATCCTTTCCAGTATATATTTTAGTAACAACACCTAGAGGCCATTTGATTCTCTTCTCCTCCGTTTCTATTAAGACTACCTGACCTTCTCTAAGTTTATCGTACTTATTTCTCTCTCTACCTCTCTGAACCAACTCTGTCAGATACTCTGTCCTAAACCTATGACGAAAATCGTCGCGTAACTTTTGTAAGTATTTTAGTCGGACATTCATGCCTTTTGAGTCAAGGTAATCTAGATCAATTGTGTCTGAACTAGGTAATGGTTGTAGGAAGCAGGCTGGAGTTAGGGGTTCCAAGGAATTGGCACTATCATCCTGAACGTAAGTGAGTGGTCGATTATTCATTATTGACTCACACTCACATAGTAAAGTATAAAGTTCGTCATAAGTTACACTAGCTCTACCCAGAACCTTGCGTAACAGATTTTTTCAAAATCGCTTCATTCCTAGCCTTTGAAGTGCAATTCTTTGGCGAGGACAGCTTCTTATTTTTGGGAAAGATAGTGTCAATCCTTACAGCGTCCACAATGCAGCCCGCACGAGCCTATGGGAATATAGTTCAGAGAAACGAAAGAGCAGCTTCCGGACCCATTCGGAATAGTCGTCCGAACATACATGAGACAGGCGCCAATACGCAACGTAACGTCGTTCGTGACTCAACCAAGCCCTACGATTTGGATGAATCGCGTCTGAAGAGAGCGATATCTAGAACAAGACCGCTATTAATAAGTGACTGGAATGGCCATTTGGAAGTGACCGATGAATGTATGCTTGGTCTAGCTTTATTTCAGGTCGACTCAGACAATTCGGTCATCAAAGAGATGCATACTACATTCAAAGATGGAATCAGACCAAAGCGTGTTGCCATTCATTGCATCAATAATTACTCCACCCTGAAGACCTACCTTTTTAGAAGAGACTATAGCGTGACCATTACCGATCTTATGATGCGTCACATGGGCGATAGAGGGATCGAGCAATACCTCTCCGAGTATACCTTGGTCTCACAATTACTGGACAAGATATACAGAATTGAATCAGTCCGTGACCGTTGGATTCCAACCTTTTCGCCTCCGATTCGTGACCTTGCGACTCTCTTAAACCTGGAGCTTGAAGTCCCTCAGATGGGGAGCAGCTTTGAAATTCAGGGAGGTTATTCAATGAAGCCACGCACGTTAGGTCAGTGGTTTTTACTCATGCTATTAGAGCGTGTGCGCCGGCAAGTGAATGCGGGAATTGGGTTGCGAACTCTAATATACTGTGTTTGTTGGTGCGCTCGTCTCGTTTCTGAACATGATTATGAGCGCCTAAGGGCCAGTGCCATTATGATTAAAGCGTGGTTACTACAGAACACCTGCCAAGATTGTGTTTACAAGTTTCTTCGCGAACTACGCGCTGACTACGCATTTGAGTACTATTTCAATATTGCAGATTCATTCTCAGAATGCATACAACTGCCAAATATGCGACCATCTATCACTATCGGATCCTGTGATGACAACAATTCAGTGCCGAACCGACATCCCGGATTTATCAGAACTTTTGGACAACATTCATTTTTAACCTCGCCCTATGCTAACACCAGTCTACCTGTGAGAGTCAAACTGCTCAAAGAAGAGCCACCTCGTACCTTCTTTATGACCGGACGACAGACTTCAACTTTACTTACTATTTTGGATCTCCATGCGAGAGTACTGCGTGCTCGAGAATGGAGTCAATGCAAACGCGCCTTCCTCGCATGTTTGCGAGAGAGGCGAGCCAACAACGGTTCATCGTTGGTGGATGTGATGCAACAGATCGTCGAAGATTTGATAGCCCTTTCTTGCCTATCTCCAAGCCTTTCAACAACCGTAGCCCATTTTGCATTATTGATCTTCCGGGGGAGTGTTAGTGTAGAGATGATCCAGGCGTTCCGCGTCGCAAGGGAAGAACACAACCTGAGTGCGCATACCTTCATTGTAAGGCATTGCTTTTTACGCGCTCCTACTCCTGATACCCAAATGTACGCCGAAACAATGTATCGGACCTTTATTAACTCTGATCGCGAGCATCAACGATCAATATTACATTATTCCATCGAAGATTGCGAACACAGATACGAATTATGCCAGAATGAAGTCGACCTTCTTGAGCGATGGAATATTGCTGGCAGCGTAGAGGAGGAAGATCTAGTTGACAATTTTGACGGACATTCCGTCACATTCAAGAAAACCTCTAGTGAGTGGGAGGATGGAACCTCGTGGAGCCTATCTGTTGATGATAGAATGGAGTCAATGAGCTTACAAAATGAACCAACTGTGCCCGTTCAGACTCATCGCACCCCTGAGACCGGCAGATCTGTCACTTCATTTGATGAGACTTCTAGAGAATATAACCGTTGTATAGGTCTTACCTTATAGCCTAGAGCTGTTTTAATTGAAGCCGTCCTATTAATACCATCCTTTCCAGTATATATTTTAGTAACAACACCTAGAGGCCATTTGATTCTCTTCTCCTCCGTTTCTATTAAGACTACCTGACCTTCTCTAAGTTTATCGTACTTATTTCTCTCTCTACCTCTCTGAACTAATTCTGTCAGATACTCTGTCCTAAACCTATGACGAAAATCGTCGCGTAACTTTTGTAAGTATTTTAGTCGGACATTCATGCCTTTTGAGTCAAGGTAATCTAGATCAATTGTGTCTGAACTAGGTAATGGTTGTAGGAAGCAGGCTGGAGTTAGGGGTTCCAAGGAATTGGCACTATCATCCTGAACGTAAGTGAGTGGTCGATTATTCATTATTGACTCACACTCACATAGTAAAGTATAAAGTTCGTCATAAGTTACACTAGCTCTACCCAGAACCTTGCGTAACAGATTTTTCATTATTCTTATACGCCGTTCGAAAAAACCTCCCCACCAAGCACCAGTTGGTGCATTGAGTTTCCACTTGATTTTCTCAGAACATGTTTCCTGCTGCATTTTATCCCAATCTATACTATCCAATAGGTTCTTAGTGCCAGCTAGGTTAGTACCATGGTCTGAATATATTACTTTAACTCTGCCTCGCCTAGCAATAAACCTCCTTAGTGTCATAAGGAACGCAGGACATGATAGGGACAGAGTTAGTTCTAAATGTACTGCACGGTAAACAGCACAAGTATATAGGACAATCCAACACTTTTCACCATTTTTCAAGAAAAGAGGCCCTGCTAGATCTACTCCTGACACTTCAAAAGGTAAGGAGCTTTTCATTCGATCCACAGGCAAGGGTGCAACAGGTGCTTGCATCTGTTTTACTCTGTACCTCCTACATAACATGCAGTTATCTAATACTGATTTAACTACTCTACGAATGCCAAATATCCAATATGATTTCCTAATGTCAGCAATTAAAGTGTTTGGACCTGCATGTTGCAGGTGGATATGCTTCTGTTCTATTAACCTGCGTACTATCACATTCTTGGCCGGTAATAAAATAGGAAAAGAGAATGGGCGAAAATGTATGAAAGCTGGTACACCCCTCCAATAGCAATGAGATATACGTCGTTGGATAGCTCTTTTTAACTGAAACAATATTTACTATTACAGTTTTGTTGAGATGTTTGTCCGTTTTGAGTTATAGCTCAAAAACAAAAATAAAAATGGATACCTATTAACGTTATAATATCTTAGTGTGTAAGCTAAAATTACATCAATGTCGTTGTATATAACGTAATTCGTAATTATCATAACAAAACATAACATCACGCCTGTAATTCCCGAAGGGTTAGGCAGAGGTGTAGGTGCCTAATAGTAGGTACACCCACTTTTCGTCAGTTATGTTTAAGTCCCATGTGATAGGGGGCGAGCCTATTGCCATCAACCTGGCACAAATCCAGACACCATGGCTGCTACCAAGAAATTCTTGAGGGAAACTCCAATAACACTTTGTCCGACCAGGGAGTATGTATGGAAGCTGGTACACCCCTCCAATAGCAATGTCATATACGTCGTTGGATAGGTCTTTTTAAATGGAACAATATTTACTATGACAGCTTTGCCGAAATAGTTTGTCCATCCTGAGTTATATCTCAAAAACCAAAGTTAAAAAAAGTTTTTAGTATTCCGACACAAAGTACTCATCTGTTTACTTACATTTTATTAATTGATAATTTTTGAATGTCTCGTTGATCTAGTGGTTGCAAGCGCGACTGCTGAACATGAGGCCCTGCGTTCGATTCCCGGGTCGGGTAAATTGTTACCTATTGGATTTGCTCTTCTTCTTTCAAGAATTTGTCAGTATCAGTCAAGGAATTTGTATTTATGCCTAGTTCATGGCAATAGGTTCACCCTCTATTACATGGGAAACATAACTGCCGAAAACATCGGTGTATTATTATAAGTTACACCTCAGTCTAACCCTTTAGGCATTAAAGGCGTGATGGTATGTTATGTTATTTGCGAATTACATTATTATACTATAATAATATATATTATTATACAACGACGTGTTATTTCCCTTTTTACACCAAGATATCACAATATTAATATCATCAATTTTTACTTTTGTTTTTAACCTATAACTCAGAATGGACAAACATTTCGACAAAACTGTCAAAGTAAATATTGTTCCATTTAAAAAGACCTATCCAACGACGTATATGACATTGCTATTGAAGGGGTGTACCAGCTTCCATACATTCTCCCTGGTCGGACAAAGTGTTATTGGAGTTTCCCTCAAGAATTTCTTGGTAGCAGCCATGGTGTCTGGATTTGTGCCAGGTTGATGGCAATAGGCTCGCCCCCTATTACATGGGACTTAAACATAACTGACGAAAAGTGGGTGTACCTACTATTAGGCACCTACACCTCTGCCTAACCCTTCGGGAATTACAGGCGTGATGTTATGTTTTGTTATGATAATTACGAATTACGTTATATACAACGACATTGATGTAATTTTAGCTTACACACTAAGATATTATAACGTTAATAGGTATCCATTTTTACTTTTGTTTTTGAGCTATAACTCAAAACGGACAAACATTTCAACAAAACTGTAATAGTAAATATTGTTTCAATTAAAAAGAGCTATTCAACGACGTATATCTCATTGCTATTGGAGGGGTGTACCAATAAGCCCATTCTCCTTTGGTGTTTTCAGGCATATCGGTTAACAATAAAAGCCTAGTCTTAATTCTCAATAACTGTTCCTGGGGGCCAATTCTCGGTTTTAGAGATGGTGTCGAACTCGAGAAAAATTTCTAATGACGTCATTTTTTCGAGAAATTTTAAAAGTTGCTATTCTGGGGATGTCGAATTCGACATTTGTCGAAGGCTAACGTTAGAGTTCATTTCGAGTGCTTCTGAGCAGTAGAGATGTCATGTCGATTATATAGATACGTCATTTCTGAGTGAATTTGTTGAGTTTTGGATTGTACACTGTGTTTTCTTTTCTTTAGTTTTTAAATAAAATACGCCTTGGCATCTCATACTGGAAATTCGATTTATACTCTTTGATTTGTGAATTGTGTTTTCTTGAAACGACGACCTTCGCGCAGATAACAGACTCTGTAATTTGTGTACCTACGATTGGACTTGAAACTACTGAAAGATGGACGAGTTTATTAGCATTTTTATCTCGGAGTTGTTGGAAAGTGGCGAGCAACTGGCCAATACACGGCGACAACAGCTATCCCGCCGTCGATATTTACGACTTGATCGAAACAGAAGTCATTAAAAACTTCAGACTAAATAAAGATTTAAAAAGGGTTCTAATACTTAGATCTATTGGCTCCTGTAATTCAGGATACCACTAAAATAGACCTGAAAACGAAGGTAAATAATTGTTTGCTTCATAATTTTATTAGTCACTGACAGACAGTCAGCTGTCAAACTGATTATTTTTACACTAAACGTTTCGTTTTACTTTGGCTTTGTACGGGACTTATTCAAAAATATATAAATGATGTCCTAATTTTAAGTGTTTCTCATAATTATGTTTACTTGTTTGTTTGTGAAACCAATAAATACTTTTTCTTTCTTTCTTTTATACTTAAATAGTTAGGTTTAGTCAGCGTTTTAAAACAAAATCATTCATTCACTCATAGCTACCTAAAACGGAACGCGCGATTCTTCATAATGGTAACATTAGCTTCACTCGAATCGACATTTTCGTGACATTTATTTCTATTTTGACTGAGAATACGGAATTCTGCTCAATTCGAAATTTTTTGGTAGAGATAGAGATATTTTTGATAGACATAGAGATAGACTTACGAACTCGAACTCGAGATAAATGTCGAAAATTGAGAATTGGCCCCCAGGTCTTGAAATGTATGTATGTTTTTACATTTTAACTCTAGAATATCATTATTTTCGTGTTGTAGTAGCAGGAATAATTTTATTTCAGCTTTTTCATATTCCTCACTTGTAATGTCATTGTTATTTAATGTCCTAACTTTCCTTTTCAGACATTTATCTGCAAATCTGGTTATCCAGGCAACTACACGTACAATCTTAATGTACTTACTAAAATATAGGAGCCTATCTGAGAAGTTCTCATTTTCTGAGATATTTACTACACAGGTTAACTTACCTGTCTTTTTCAGTTCTTTTTTAGCTTCTGCATCATCTGCTGTCACCGGGGAACTTGGCCATTCTGCAGGACTGTGTAGCAAGAATTCTGGACCTTCAACCCACCTACTCTCTAGCAAGTGCTTTGCATCGCAGCTTCGCGACGGCAGATCAGCCCAGTTGAGAGATCCTGGAATATGAGACCATTTTCCTGTTTTAGTGCCTTCTCTTATCTCTTTAACGCGATTACCTACAAATACATTCAATGATAAATTATTGCATATCCAATATAAAATGACGCTAGAATCAGTCCAATAATATTCATCACAGGCTAAATTTAAGCTGTTCTTAATTTCTGTCAGTAGTCTTACTCCAATCACTGCAGACATAAGCTCAAGCCTAGGTATAGAGATTATTTTTAGTGGTGTTAACCTAGACTTTGCTGCAACTAACTGAACAGTGACGTCATTGCCTTTTTCAGCCCGTAAGAATATGCAACAAGCCATTGCATATTTACTAGCATCACAAAACATATGTAAACTTAGTTTGCAGTCGGTCAATTTGTTACCTGCTAATCTCCTAGGTATTCTACATTGTTCTAAATATTTCAAATTATTATACCATCTTAGGAATTTATGGGCTAAGTCCTGAGGTAAAGGTTCATCCCAGGTCAACTCCCTGATCCACATTTCTCGCAACAGCAATCGCGGAGCCAAGGTGACAGGGCAAGTAAATCCTATGGGGTCAAATACCTTCTGAGTCAATGAAAGTACTACTCTTTTAGTTAGCTTACCTAACACCTCTGGATGAGGCAGATCACCAATGTTACACGAAAGGTCATCACAGACTGTGTTCCAGTTCAGGCCTAAAACTGATATAATATCCTTACCTGTTTCGTTGATCTGGAGTGGTGATGTTGTCCACATTCTCAAGTCGAACTGTGCTGCTTTCATGACTTCGATTGCTTCTTCGATAAACCTGCGTGCCTCTTCTTCAGATTCTAAGCTTGTAATACAATTATCCACATAAAATGATCTCTTAAGAAGCTGAGCTGTCTGTTCATACTTATCTGACATGTTGTCTAAGTGGTGTATTATTGTAGCTGAGAGCAAAAATGGACTACACGTTAATCCAAACACTACTCTGCAGTGTCTATATTCCACGACATTTTCTAGAGACTCATCTTCCCACCAAAGGAATTTTAAATATTCTCTGTCCTCAGGCTTTACACTAATTTGAAGGAAGGCTTTAGCAATATCAGCTGTTATACCAATAGCGCCTTTCCTAAATCCATTTATTAGTTTCAGTATATGTTCAATATAATTTATACCTTTTTCTAAGCACATATTTAGACTCAGCCCATTTTTATCCTGACAGGAGGCGTCATAGACTGGTCTTATCTTACTTGTCAGACTAGATTCTTTAAACACAGCTTTATGTGGTAAATAATGACCATAATTATGACTATGGTGTATATCAGAAGGCTCAATAATACCTAATCTTAGCCACTCCTGCAAAATCGCATCATAGTCTTGGTACTTACCACTTGAAATCAGCTTTTTAGTATTTAAATCCAATCTTTTCTTTACAATATTATAATTCGATAATAAGTCATCAAAACCTACCTTGAACGGAAGCTCCACCTCATATCTGCCATCTGGCAGTGTCGTCACTGTCTCCTTGAAGCGGGTCACTGCCTCGGCCTCACTTTGCTCTCTAGACTTTATCTCTGCTGGATCATGTATGCCAAGAGTTTCAAGAGTCCAAAAATCTGTCAAATTATTGTTAGTGGACATAGACATACATAACATAGAAGAAGCAGTATTATTAGATAAAGTGTTAATTTGCCTGCCTTGAATTGTCCAGCCTAATTTAGTTTTAATTGCCACCAAACCATTTTCCATCACAACAACCTTACTTGTCAACATGAACCCTGCAAAATCAGCTCCTATTAAAATACCTATTTCTGACATATCAGATTTTGTATCAGGTAAGGAGATCTGATGCCTTTTTAAAATTTTACATGTCTCATTATTTAAATTTAATTTGGGAATATTTCCACAAATTGCAGTTTGGCTGAGGGCCTCAATATTCATTGTGAAATTTGAATTAAGATTTTCTACCATTACATTATAAACATTATGAGGTTCTATTTTAGTTTTTATGTTACCAAACAAACAATGATTCAACTTTTCCTGTCGTGTGGGAATCAGTTCCAGCTCCTTTGCAACATTTTCTTGAATATAGCTCCTTTGAGAACCGTTGTCAAACAGCGCTCTAACAGGTAGGACACGTTCTCCATTTCTCACGTTGATTATCACTGTTTGTAATAAGGTTTCTGTGTTGTAATAATTTTGGGTCGATAGATTTGTTGTAGTGGTATTATTCGTTTTTTCTGGACATTTCACCGCTTTTGTCTCCGTGCAGAGAGCTGTAGAGTGCCTCTTTTGGCATATAAAACACTTCACATATGCTCTGCATGCTTTTGGATGATGTCCAAGCTTCAGACATATGGGACATGCCTTTTTTTTCTTTGCAATTCCTATTCTTTCTTCTACGGTGAGGTTGTGCAGCTTATAACAATCAGCGCTTGAGTGATTAATTTTATCGCACCATAGGCAGTTATTCTTGGGTTCCGTTTCCTTTTTTGTATTATTATTATGTGCTATAAGGCAGCTAGCGGTGGCCTCTTGGCCCTTGGAATCAGTTTGAGCCAGATTTCTGGTTAATTCAACTCTTTGCGAGCTCTCTATCTCCGCTTTTAAAAAATTCATAAGGCCAACAAGGACTTCCTCTGGGTTCTTGGTCTTTAAATACCCCTTCTGTCGTTCCCAAATCTTTAAAATATGAATGGGTAGGGCAGACTCTATAAGAGGAAGGATAAAAGCTTGGTATTTACTGATGCCGAGACTTTCCAAGGCTCTTAAGTTCGCATTCAGTTTATCGTATAGCTCCACAAGGTTGGATTTTCCTTTTAAAACTAATGCAAGTAGTTCTCGAACATAAACCTCTATTAATAATTCTTCTCGCGCATACCTCTGTTTGAGCTCCTCTATGCACTTTTTGTATGTGTTCCCTGATGGAGGGTAGCTCATTACTAATGAGTAGACGTCCGTTCCAATTTCAATACTCTGCTTTAGATAGTACATTTTGTCATCATCATCCAACCCTGAGTCCTTGTCTATTTTTGAAAACTGACCCCAGAAACATAACCAATTCCGAATATCACCATCGAATTTTTGAAATTTTATCTCGGGCAACTTGAAATATCTATTTTGTGTGTGTTCTCCGGTTGTGTTCGTCTTAGCAGATTTATTTACAATTACCTCGTATTTCGTTTTTATAACAATAAATCTGTTGCCATATTCTTCCGCTGCCAAGATCTCTTTTTCGATTTGTGCTTCTGTACATTCATTATCTAATATTTCGTCTTTTATCTTTGAATTTAAATGTGAAATTCGTGTGTTCAAGTCAAATAATTTATTAAACTCACATTTTAATTCGGTCATCTTCGCTTCACCGGTTTTAAAAATTTCTTCGATGCTGTTGGCCGCGATCGTGAACAGTCTTCGCAAAATGCTTCTTTCTTTGGTAAGCTTTATCAATTCCTTTGTTTGGGAGGAAGAGGATGGGCTTTTCTCAGCGGCGTCCATCTTGTCTCGGTGAAATTCGGTGTCGCGTGTGACCGGCCGGTTCAATTTTAAAGACAAAAACTAATTGTCACGGTCGCCAGATGTCCAGCAAGCTCACGGTCGCCCAACGACCGTCGCCGAATCTCTGGATGCTTTTTATTATACTTATTTAGGAATGGTTAAATAAAAGATGTCGTTTCATTGTGGTCGTTTTTTAGCATGTGTCCACAGACTCCTTTATTCTCATTTCTCACACACACACTTGACAAGTGACGTTTCGTTCACAAACTCTAAACTTACGTTTAGTAACAAACTTTCAACATCCTCCGAACACAGAAAAGGTAAACTAAACAAACTTAGCAAAACGAAACGTAATACTTTTTTAATTAACTTCAAAATAGTATTTGGAAAAATTCTTACAAAGAAAAAAAATTATACATTTCAAATTCAACTTAAAACCCTCTTTACTCGTCAAACATAAACATATTCATTGGAAAATTGTTGTCACTACAAATAATTAAATTATTATTGAATTATAATTAAATAACATTAATCAGGTCTCACTTCTGTGACACAATCTTACATCTAATTCTAATGATTATAAATCTTTGTTACGATATTACAATTAATTTTAGTTAATAGTTTTACTTCCACATACATAACTCAATTTTGAGTGTGTCCCTCCTAATACAGAAAGGCAAATAAAAAATAATAATAATTCTGTTAGAATTACACATTGTGATAAAAAATGGGTGGTGTCTCACAAATAAAATAATTAGAATTGGAATGATTGATTCATTTACCGCATGTAATTGCCAATATTTATAATTTATACTTACTAGGTATCACTACTGTCCTACCATACCTTGTGACTTTCTCAGGCTCACTGGGAACATGCGTGGTACAATGATCCTTCGCCTGGGTTGGATTTTGTACAGTGCTAGGAGTAGGAGTATGTGCTACTGTACCTTTTTTGTCCTTTTCTTGAAAATGTTTTGAGACCGGCAGATCTGTCACTTCATTTGATGAGACTTCTAGAGAATATAACCGTTGTATAGGTCTTACCTTATAGCCTAGAGCTGTTTTAATTGAAGCCGTCCCATTAATACCATCCTTTCCAGTATATATTTTAGTAACAACACCTAGAGGCCATTTGATTCTCTTCTCCTCCGTTTCTATTAAGACTACCTGACCTTCTCTAAGTTTATCGTACTTATTTCTCTCTCTACCTCTCTGAACTAATTCTGTCAGATACTCTGTCCTAAACCTATGACGAAAATCGTCGCGTAACTTTTGTAAGTATTTTAGTCGGACATTCATGCCTTTTGAGTCAAGGTAATCTAGATCAATTGTGTCTGAACTAGGTAATGGTTGTAGGAAGCAGGCTGGAGTTAGGGGTTCCAAGGAATTGGCACTATCATCCTGAACGTAAGTGAGTGGTCGATTATTCATTATTGACTCACACTCACATAGTAAAGTATAAAGTTCGTCATAAGTTACACTAGCTCTACCCAGAACCTTGCGTAACAGATTTTTTCAAAATCGCTTCATTCCTAGCCTTTGAAGTGCAATTCTTTGGCGAGGACAGCTTCTTATTTTTGGGAAAGATAGTGTCAATCCCTACAGCGTCCACAATGCAGCCCGCACGAGCCTATGGGAATATAGTTCAGAGAAACGAAAGAGCAGCTTCCGGACCCATTCGGAATAGTCGTCCGAACATACATGAGACAGGCGCCAATACGCAACGTAACGTCGTTCGTGACTCAACCAAGCCCTACGATTTGGATGAATCGCGTCTGAAGAGAGCGATATCTAGAACAAGACCGCTATTAATAAGTGACTGGAATGGCCATTTGGAAGTGACCGATGAATGTATGCTTGGTCTAGCTTTATTTCAGGTCGACTCAGACAATTCGGTCATCAAAGAGATGCATACTACATTCAAAGATGGAATCAGACCAAAGCGTGTTGCCATTCATTGCATCAATAATTACTCCACCCTGAAGACCTACCTTTTTAGAAGAGACTATAGCGTGACCATTACCGATCTTATGATGCGTCACATGGGCGATAGAGGGATCGAGCAATACCTCTCCGAGTATACCTTGGTCTCACAATTACTGGACAAGATATACAGAATTGAATCAGTCCGTGACCGTTGGATTCCAACCTTTTCGCCTCCGATTCGTGACCTTGCGACTCTCTTAAACCTGGAGCTTGAAGTCCCTCAGATGGGGAGCAGCTTTGAAATTCAGGGAGGTTATTCAATGAAGCCACGCACGTTAGGTCAGTGGTTTTTACTCATGCTATTAGAGCGTGTGCGCCGGCAAGTGAATGCGGGAATTGGGTTGCGAACTCTAATATACTGTGTTTGTTGGTGCGCTCGTCTCGTTTCTGAACATGATTATGAGCGCCTAAGGGCCAGTGCCATTATGATTAAAGCGTGGTTACTACAGAACACCTGCCAAGATTGTGTTTACAAGTTTCTTCGCGAACTACGCGCTGACTACGCATTTGAGTACTATTTCAATATTGCAGATTCATTCTCAGAATGCATACAACTGCCAAATATGCGACCATCTATCACTATCGGATCCTGTGATGACAACAATTCAGTGCCGAACCGACATCCCGGATTTATCAGAACTTTTGGACAACATTCATTTTTAACCTCGCCCTATGCTAACACCAGTCTACCTGTGAGAGTCAAACTGCTCAAAGAAGAGCCACCTCGTACCTTCTTTATGACCGGACGACAGACTTCAACTTTACTTACTATTTTGGATCTCCATGCGAGAGTACTGCGTGCTCGAGAATGGAGTCAATGCAAACGCGCCTTCCTCGCATGTTTGCGAGAGAGGCGAGCCAACAACGGTTCATCGTTGGTGGATGTGATGCAACAGATCGTCGAAGATTTGATAGCCCTTTCTTGCCTATCTCCAAGCCTTTCAACAACCGTAGCCCATTTTGCATTATTGATCTTCCGGGGGAGTGTTAGTGTAGAGATGATCCAGGCGTTCCGCGTCGCAAGGGAAGAACACAACCTGAGTGCGCATACCTTCATTGTAAGGCATTGCTTTTTACGCGCTCCTACTCCTGATACCCAAATGTACGCCGAAACAATGTATCGGACCTTTATTAACTCTGATCGCGAGCATCAACGATCAATATTACATTATTCCATCGAAGATTGCGAACACAGATACGAATTATGCCAGAATGAAGTCGACCTTCTTGAGCGATGGAATATTGCTGGCAGCGTAGAGGAGGAAGATCTAGTTGACAATTTTGACGGACATTCCGTCACATTCAAGAAAACCTCTAGTGAGTGGGAGGATGGAACCTCGTGGAGCCTATCTGTTGATGATAGAATGGAGTCAATGAGCTTACAAAATGAACCAACTGTGCCCGTTCAGACTCATCGCACCCCTGAGACCGGCAGATCTGTCACTTCATTTGATGAGACTTCTAGAGAATATAACCGTTGTATAGGTCTTACCTTATAGCCTAGAGCTGTTTTAATTGAAGCCGTCCTATTAATACCATCCTTTCCAGTATATATTTTAGTAACAACACCTAGAGGCCATTTGATTCTCTTCTCCTCCGTTTCTATTATATATAATCTATTAAGATGCCCAGCAAGCTCACGGTCGCCCAACGACCGTCGCCGAATCTCTGGATGCTTTTTATTATACTTATTTAGGAATGGTTAAATAAAAGATGTCGTTTCATTGTGGTCGTTTTTTAGCATGTGTCCACAGACTCTTTTATTCTCATTTCTCACACACACACTTGACAAGTGACGTTTCGTTCACAAACTCTAAACTTACGTTTAGTAACAAACTTTCAACATCCTCCGAACACAGAAAAGGTAAACTAAACAAACTTAGCAAAACGAAACGTAATACTTTTTTAATTAACTTCAAAATAGTATTTGGAAAAATTCTTACAAAGAAAAAAAATTATACATTTCAAATTCAACTTAAAACCCTCTTTACTCGTCAAACATAAACATATTCATTGGAAAATTGTTGTCACTACAAATAATTAAATTATTATTGAATTATAATTAAATAACATTAATCAGGTCTCACTTCTGTGACACAATCTTACATCTAATTCTAATGATTATAAATCTTTGTTACGATATTACAATTAATTTTAGTTAATAGTTTTACTTCCACATACATAACTCAATTTTGAGTGTGTCCCTCCTAATACAGAAAGGCAAATAAAAAATAATAATAATTCTGTTAGAATTACACATTTTGATAAAAAATGGGTGGTGTCTCACAAATAAAATAATTAGAATTGGAATGATTGATTCATTTACCGCATGTAATTGCCAATATTTATAATTTATACTTACTAGGTATCACTACTGTCCTACCATACCTTGTGACTTTCTCAGGCTCACTGGGAACATGCGTGGTACAATGATCCTTCGCCTGGGTTGGATTTTGTACAGTGCTAGGAGTAGGAGTATGTGCTACTGTACCTTTTTTGTCCTTTTCTTGAAAATGTTTTGAGACCGGCAGATCTGTCACTTCATTTGATGAGACTTCTAGAGAATATAACCGTTGTATAGGTCTTACCTTATAGCCTAGAGCTGTTTTAATTGAAGCCGTCCTATTAATACCATCCTTTCCAGTATATATTTTAGTAACAACACCTAGAGGCCATTTGATTCTCTTCTCCTCCGTTTCTATTAAGACTACCTGACCTTCTCTAAGTTTATCGTACTTATTTCTCTCTCTACCTCTCTGAACCAACTCTGTCAGATACTCTGTCCTAAACCTATGACGAAAATCGTCGCGTAACTTTTGTAAGTATTTTAGTCGGACATTCATGCCTTTTGAGTCAAGGTAATCTAGATCAATTGTGTCTGAACTAGGTAATGGTTGTAGGAAGCAGGCTGGAGTTAGGGGTTCCAAGGAATTGGCACTATCATCCTGAACGTAAGTGAGTGGTCGATTATTCATTATTGACTCACACTCACATAGTAAAGTATAAAGTTCGTCATAAGTTACACTAGCTCTACCCAGAACCTTGCGTAACAGATTTTTTCAAAATCGCTTCATTCCTAGCCTTTGAAGTGCAATTCTTTGGCGAGGACAGCTTCTTATTTTTGGGAAAGATAGTGTCAATCCTTACAGCGTCCACAATGCAGCCCGCACGAGCCTATGGGAATATAGTTCAGAGAAACGAAAGAGCAGCTTCCGGACCCATTCGGAATAGTCGTCCGAACATACATGAGACAGGCGCCAATACGCAACGTAACGTCGTTCGTGACTCAACCAAGCCCTACGATTTGGATGAATCGCGTCTGAAGAGAGCGATATCTAGAACAAGACCGCTATTAATAAGTGACTGGAATGGCCATTTGGAAGTGACCGATGAATGTATGCTTGGTCTAGCTTTATTTCAGGTCGACTCAGACAATTCGGTCATCAAAGAGATGCATACTACATTCAAAGATGGAATCAGACCAAAGCGTGTTGCCATTCATTGCATCAATAATTACTCCACCCTGAAGACCTACCTTTTTAGAAGAGACTATAGCGTGACCATTACCGATCTTATGATGCGTCACATGGGCGATAGAGGGATCGAGCAATACCTCTCCGAGTATACCTTGGTCTCACAATTACTGGACAAGATATACAGAATTGAATCAGTCCGTGACCGTTGGATTCCAACCTTTTCGCCTCCGATTCGTGACCTTGCGACTCTCTTAAACCTGGAGCTTGAAGTCCCTCAGATGGGGAGCAGCTTTGAAATTCAGGGAGGTTATTCAATGAAGCCACGCACGTTAGGTCAGTGGTTTTTACTCATGCTATTAGAGCGTGTGCGCCGGCAAGTGAATGCGGGAATTGGGTTGCGAACTCTAATATACTGTGTTTGTTGGTGCGCTCGTCTCGTTTCTGAACATGATTATGAGCGCCTAAGGGCCAGTGCCATTATGATTAAAGCGTGGTTACTACAGAACACCTGCCAAGATTGTGTTTACAAGTTTCTTCGCGAACTACGCGCTGACTACGCATTTGAGTACTATTTCAATATTGCAGATTCATTCTCAGAATGCATACAACTGCCAAATATGCGACCATCTATCACTATCGGATCCTGTGATGACAACAATTCAGTGCCGAACCGACATCCCGGATTTATCAGAACTTTTGGACAACATTCATTTTTAACCTCGCCCTATGCTAACACCAGTCTACCTGTGAGAGTCAAACTGCTCAAAGAAGAGCCACCTCGTACCTTCTTTATGACCGGACGACAGACTTCAACTTTACTTACTATTTTGGATCTCCATGCGAGAGTACTGCGTGCTCGAGAATGGAGTCAATGCAAACGCGCCTTCCTCGCATGTTTGCGAGAGAGGCGAGCCAACAACGGTTCATCGTTGGTGGATGTGATGCAACAGATCGTCGAAGATTTGATAGCCCTTTCTTGCCTATCTCCAAGCCTTTCAACAACCGTAGCCCATTTTGCATTATTGATCTTCCGGGGGAGTGTTAGTGTAGAGATGATCCAGGCGTTCCGCGTCGCAAGGGAAGAACACAACCTGAGTGCGCATACCTTCATTGTAAGGCATTGCTTTTTACGCGCTCCTACTCCTGATACCCAAATGTACGCCGAAACAATGTATCGGACCTTTATTAACTCTGATCGCGAGCATCAACGATCAATAACTATTAATATTAATATTAATAGGTGTATTATTCTCTCATTATGGGTATTTTGCCTGAAATAAAACACAATTTATTTTATTTATTTTAATATTACATTATTCCATCGAAGATTGCGAACACAGATACGAATTATGCCAGAATGAAGTCGACCTTCTTGAGCGATGGAATATTGCTGGCAGCGTAGAGGAGGAAGATCTAGTTGACAATTTTGACGGACATTCCGTCACATTCAAGAAAACCTCTAGTGAGTGGGAGGATGGAACCTCGTGGAGCCTATCTGTTGATGATAGAATGGAGTCAATGAGCTTACAAAATGAACCAACTGTGCCCGTTCAGACTCATCGCACCCCTGAGACCGGCAGATCTGTCACTTCATTTGATGAGACTTCTAGAGAATATAACCGTTGTATAGGTCTTACCTTATAGCCTAGAGCTGTTTTAATTGAAGCCGTCCTATTAATACCATCCTTTCCAGTATATATTTTAGTAACAACACCTGGAGGCCATTTGATTCTCTTCTCCTCCGTTTCTATTATATATAATCTATTAAGATGTCCAGCAAGCTCACGGTCGCCCAACGACCGTCGCCGAATCTCTGGATGCTTTTTATTATACTTATTTAGGAATGGTTAAATAAAAGATGTCGTTTCATTGTGGTCGTTTTTTAGCATGTGTCCACAGACTCTTTTATTCTCATTTCTCACACACACACTTGACAAGTGACGTTTCGTTCACAAACTCTAAACTTACGTTTAGTAACAAACTTTCAACATCCTCCGAACACAGAAAAGGTAAACTAAACAAACTTAGCAAAACGAAACGTAATACTTTTTTAATTAACTTCAAAATAGTATTTGGAAAAATTCTTACAAAGAAAAAAAATTATACATTTCAAATTCAACTTAAAACCCTCTTTACTCGTCAAACATAAACATATTCATTGGAAAATTGTTGTCACTACAAATAATTAAATTATTATTGAATTATAATTAAATAACATTAATC
Organism: Diarsia dahlii; assembly: GCA_949775195.1. NCBI lineage: Eukaryota > Metazoa > Arthropoda > Insecta > Lepidoptera > Noctuidae > Diarsia > Diarsia dahlii. Next base: position 18,778,967 of record OX459197.1, on the reverse strand, counting down.
AGGTCTCACTTCTGTGACACAATCTTACATCTAATTCTAATGATTATAAATCTTTGTTACGATATTACAATTAATTTTAGTTAATAGTTTTACTTCCACATACATAACTCAATTTTGAGTGTGTCCCTCCTAATACAGAAAGGCAAATAAAAAATAATAATAATTCTGTTAGAATTACACATTTTGATAAAAAATGGGTGGTGTCTCACAAATAAAATAATTAGAATTGGAATGATTGATTCATTTACCGCATGTAATTGCCAATATTTATAATTTATACTTACTAGGTATCACTACTGTCCTACCATACCTTGTGACTTTCTCAGGCTCACTGGGAACATGCGTGGTACAATGATCCTTCGCCTGGGTTGGATTTTGTACAGTGCTAGGAGTAGGAGTATGTGCTACTGTACCTTTTTTGTCCTTTTCTTGAAAATGTTTTGAGACCGGCAGATCTGTCACTTCATTTGATGAGACTTCTAGAGAATATAACCGTTGTATAGGTCTTACCTTATAGCCTAGAGCTGTTTTAATTGAAGCCGTCCTATTAATACCATCCTTTCCAGTATATATTTTAGTAACAACACCTAGAGGCCATTTGATTCTCTTCTCCTCCGTTTCTATTAAGACTACCTGACCTTCTCTAAGTTTATCGTACTTATTTCTCTCTCTACCTCTCTGAACCAACTCTGTCAGATACTCTGTCCTAAACCTATGACGAAAATCGTCGCGTAACTTTTGTAAGTATTTTAGTCGGACATTCATGCCTTTTGAGTCAAGGTAATCTAGATCAATTGTGTCTGAACTAGGTAATGGTTGTAGGAAGCAGGCTGGAGTTAGGGGTTCCAAGGAATTGGCACTATCATCCTGAACGTAAGTGAGTGGTCGATTATTCATTATTGACTCACACTCACATAGTAAAGTATAAAGTTCGTCATAAGTTACACTAGCTCTACCCAGAACCTTGCGTAACAGATTTTTTCAAAATCGCTTCATTCCTAGCCTTTGAAGTGCAATTCTTTGGCGAGGACAGCTTCTTATTTTTGGGAAAGATAGTGTCAATCCTTACAGCGTCCACAATGCAGCCCGCACGAGCCTATGGGAATATAGTTCAGAGAAACGAAAGAGCAGCTTCCGGACCCATTCGGAATAGTCGTCCGAACATACATGAGACAGGCGCCAATACGCAACGTAACGTCGTTCGTGACTCAACCAAGCCCTACGATTTGGATGAATCGCGTCTGAAGAGAGCGATATCTAGAACAAGACCGCTATTAATAAGTGACTGGAATGGCCATTTGGAAGTGACCGATGAATGTATGCTTGGTCTAGCTTTATTTCAGGTCGACTCAGACAATTCGGTCATCAAAGAGATGCATACTACATTCAAAGATGGAATCAGACCAAAGCGTGTTGCCATTCATTGCATCAATAATTACTCCACCCTGAAGACCTACCTTTTTAGAAGAGACTATAGCGTGACCATTACCGATCTTATGATGCGTCACATGGGCGATAGAGGGATCGAGCAATACCTCTCCGAGTATACCTTGGTCTCACAATTACTGGACAAGATATACAGAATTGAATCAGTCCGTGACCGTTGGATTCCAACCTTTTCGCCTCCGATTCGTGACCTTGCGACTCTCTTAAACCTGGAGCTTGAAGTCCCTCAGATGGGGAGCAGCTTTGAAATTCAGGGAGGTTATTCAATGAAGCCACGCACGTTAGGTCAGTGGTTTTTACTCATGCTATTAGAGCGTGTGCGCCGGCAAGTGAATGCGGGAATTGGGTTGCGAACTCTAATATACTGTGTTTGTTGGTGCGCTCGTCTCGTTTCTGAACATGATTATGAGCGCCTAAGGGCCAGTGCCATTATGATTAAAGCGTGGTTACTACAGAACACCTGCCAAGATTGTGTTTACAAGTTTCTTCGCGAACTACGCGCTGACTACGCATTTGAGTACTATTTCAATATTGCAGATTCATTCTCAGAATGCATACAACTGCCAAATATGCGACCATCTATCACTATCGGATCCTGTGATGACAACAATTCAGTGCCGAACCGACATCCCGGATTTATCAGAACTTTTGGACAACATTCATTTTTAACCTCGCCCTATGCTAACACCAGTCTACCTGTGAGAGTCAAACTGCTCAAAGAAGAGCCACCTCGTACCTTCTTTATGACCGGACGACAGACTTCAACTTTACTTACTATTTTGGATCTCCATGCGAGAGTACTGCGTGCTCGAGAATGGAGTCAATGCAAACGCGCCTTCCTCGCATGTTTGCGAGAGAGGCGAGCCAACAACGGTTCATCGTTGGTGGATGTGATGCAACAGATCGTCGAAGATTTGATAGCCCTTTCTTGCCTATCTCCAAGCCTTTCAACAACCGTAGCCCATTTTGCATTATTGATCTTCCGGGGGAGTGTTAGTGTAGAGATGATCCAGGCGTTCCGCGTCGCAAGGGAAGAACACAACCTGAGTGCGCATACCTTCATTGTAAGGCATTGCTTTTTACGCGCTCCTACTCCTGATACCCAAATGTACGCCGAAACAATGTATCGGACCTTTATTAACTCTGATCGCGAGCATCAACGATCAATATTACATTATTCCATCGAAGATTGCGAACACAGATACGAATTATGCCAGAATGAAGTCGACCTTCTTGAGCGATGGAATATTGCTGGCAGCGTAGAGGAGGAAGATCTAGTTGACAATTTTGACGGACATTCCGTCACATTCAAGAAAACCTCTAGTGAGTGGGAGGATGGAACCTCGTGGAGCCTATCTGTTGATGATAGAATGGAGTCAATGAGCTTACAAAATGAACCAACTGTGCCCGTTCAGACTCATCGCACCCCTGAGACCGGCAGATCTGTCACTTCATTTGATGAGACTTCTAGAGAATATAACCGTTGTATAGGTCTTACCTTATAGCCTAGAGCTGTTTTAATTGAAGCCGTCCTATTAATACCATCCTTTCCAGTATATATTTTAGTAACAACACCTAGAGGCCATTTGATTCTCTTCTCCTCCGTTTCTATTATATATAATCTATTAAGATGTCCAGCAAGCTCACGGTCGCCCAACGACCGTCGCCGAATCTCTGGATGCTTTTTATTATACTTATTTAGGAATGGTTAAATAAAAGATGTCGTTTCATTGTGGTCGTTTTTTAGCATGTGTCCACAGACTCTTTTATTCTCATTTCTCACACACACACTTGACAAGTGACGTTTCGTTCACAAACTCTAAACTTACGTTTAGTAACAAACTTTCAACATCCTCCGAACACAGAAAAGGTAAACTAAACAAACTTAGCAAAACGAAACGTAATACTTTTTTAATTAACTTCAAAATAGTATTTGGAAAAATTCTTACAAAGAAAAAAAATTATACATTTCAAATTCAACTTAAAACCCTCTTTACTCGTCAAACATAAACATATTCATTGGAAAATTGTTGTCACTACAAATAATTAAATTATTATTGAATTATAATTAAATAACATTAATCAGGTCTCACTTCTGTGACACAATCTTACATCTAATTCTAATGATTATAAATCTTTGTTACGATATTACAATTAATTTTAGTTAATAGTTTTACTTCCACATACATAACTCAATTTTGAGTGTGTCCCTCCTAATACAGAAAGGCAAATAAAAAATAATAATAATTCTGTTAGAATTACACATTTTGATAAAAAATGGGTGGTGTCTCACAAATAAAATAATTAGAATTGGAATGATTGATTCATTTACCGCATGTAATTGCCAATATTTATAATTTATACTTACTAGGTATCACTACTGTCCTACCATACCTTGTGACTTTCTCAGGCTCACTGGGAACATGCGTGGTACAATGATCCTTCGCCTGGGTTGGATTTTGTACAGTGCTAGGAGTAGGAGTATGTGCTACTGTACCTTTTTTGTCCTTTTCTTGAAAATGTTTTGAGACCGGCAGATCTGTCACTTCATTTGATGAGACTTCTAGAGAATATAACCGTTGTATAGGTCTTACCTTATAGCCTAGAGCTGTTTTAATTGAAGCCGTCCTATTAATACCATCCTTTCCAGTATATATTTTAGTAACAACACCTAGAGGCCATTTGATTCTCTTCTCCTCCGTTTCTATTAAGACTACCTGACCTTCTCTAAGTTTATCGTACTTATTTCTCTCTCTACCTCTCTGAACCAACTCTGTCAGATACTCTGTCCTAAACCTATGACGAAAATCGTCGCGTAACTTTTGTAAGTATTTTAGTCGGACATTCATGCCTTTTGAGTCAAGGTAATCTAGATCAATTGTGTCTGAACTAGGTAATGGTTGTAGGAAGCAGGCTGGAGTTAGGGGTTCCAAGGAATTGGCACTATCATCCTGAACGTAAGTGAGTGGTCGATTATTCATTATTGACTCACACTCACATAGTAAAGTATAAAGTTCGTCATAAGTTACACTAGCTCTACCCAGAACCTTGCGTAACAGATTTTTTCAAAATCGCTTCATTCCTAGCCTTTGAAGTGCAATTCTTTGGCGAGGACAGCTTCTTATTTTTGGGAAAGATAGTGTCAATCCTTACAGCGTCCACAATGCAGCCCGCACGAGCCTATGGGAATATAGTTCAGAGAAACGAAAGAGCAGCTTCCGGACCCATTCGGAATAGTCGTCCGAACATACATGAGACAGGCGCCAATACGCAACGTAACGTCGTTCGTGACTCAACCAAGCCCTACGATTTGGATGAATCGCGTCTGAAGAGAGCGATATCTAGAACAAGACCGCTATTAATAAGTGACTGGAATGGCCATTTGGAAGTGACCGATGAATGTATGCTTGGTCTAGCTTTATTTCAGGTCGACTCAGACAATTCGGTCATCAAAGAGATGCATACTACATTCAAAGATGGAATCAGACCAAAGCGTGTTGCCATTCATTGCATCAATAATTACTCCACCCTGAAGACCTACCTTTTTAGAAGAGACTATAGCGTGACCATTACCGATCTTATGATGCGTCACATGGGCGATAGAGGGATCGAGCAATACCTCTCCGAGTATACCTTGGTCTCACAATTACTGGACAAGATATACAGAATTGAATCAGTCCGTGACCGTTGGATTCCAACCTTTTCGCCTCCGATTCGTGACCTTGCGACTCTCTTAAACCTGGAGCTTGAAGTCCCTCAGATGGGGAGCAGCTTTGAAATTCAGGGAGGTTATTCAATGAAGCCACGCACGTTAGGTCAGTGGTTTTTACTCATGCTATTAGAGCGTGTGCGCCGGCAAGTGAATGCGGGAATTGGGTTGCGAACTCTAATATACTGTGTTTGTTGGTGCGCTCGTCTCGTTTCTGAACATGATTATGAGCGCCTAAGGGCCAGTGCCATTATGATTAAAGCGTGGTTACTACAGAACACCTGCCAAGATTGTGTTTACAAGTTTCTTCGCGAACTACGCGCTGACTACGCATTTGAGTACTATTTCAATATTGCAGATTCATTCTCAGAATGCATACAACTGCCAAATATGCGACCATCTATCACTATCGGATCCTGTGATGACAACAATTCAGTGCCGAACCGACATCCCGGATTTATCAGAACTTTTGGACAACATTCATTTTTAACCTCGCCCTATGCTAACACCAGTCTACCTGTGAGAGTCAAACTGCTCAAAGAAGAGCCACCTCGTACCTTCTTTATGACCGGACGACAGACTTCAACTTTACTTACTATTTTGGATCTCCATGCGAGAGTACTGCGTGCTCGAGAATGGAGTCAATGCAAACGCGCCTTCCTCGCATGTTTGCGAGAGAGGCGAGCCAACAACGGTTCATCGTTGGTGGATGTGATGCAACAGATCGTCGAAGATTTGATAGCCCTTTCTTGCCTATCTCCAAGCCTTTCAACAACCGTAGCCCATTTTGCATTATTGATCTTCCGGGGGAGTGTTAGTGTAGAGATGATCCAGGCGTTCCGCGTCGCAAGGGAAGAACACAACCTGAGTGCGCATACCTTCATTGTAAGGCATTGCTTTTTACGCGCTCCTACTCCTGATACCCAAATGTACGCCGAAACAATGTATCGGACCTTTATTAACTCTGATCGCGAGCATCAACGATCAATATTACATTATTCCATCGAAGATTGCGAACACAGATACGAATTATGCCAGAATGAAGTCGACCTTCTTGAGCGATGGAATATTGCTGGCAGCGTAGAGGAGGAAGATCTAGTTGACAATTTTGACGGACATTCCGTCACATTCAAGAAAACCTCTAGTGAGTGGGAGGATGGAACCTCGTGGAGCCTATCTGTTGATGATAGAATGGAGTCAATGAGCTTACAAAATGAACCAACTGTGCCCGTTCAGACTCATCGCACCCCTGAGACCGGCAGATCTGTCACTTCATTTGATGAGACTTCTAGAGAATATAACCGTTGTATAGGTCTTACCTTATAGCCTAGAGCTGTTTTAATTGAAGCCGTCCTATTAATACCATCCTTTCCAGTATATATTTTAGTAACAACACCTGGAGGCCATTTGATTCTCTTCTCCTCCGTTTCTATTATATATAATCTATTAAGATGTCCAGCAAGCTCACGGTCGCCCAACGACCGTCGCCGAATCTCTGGATGCTTTTTATTATACTTATTTAGGAATGGTTAAATAAAAGATGTCGTTTCATTGTGGTCGTTTTTTAGCATGTGTCCACAGACTCTTTTATTCTCATTTCTCACACACACACTTGACAAGTGACGTTTCGTTCACAAACTCTAAACTTACGTTTAGTAACAAACTTTCAACATCCTCCGAACACAGAAAAGGTAAACTAAACAAACTTAGCAAAACGAAACGTAATACTTTTTTAATTAACTTCAAAATAGTATTTGGAAAAATTCTTACAAAGAAAAAAAATTATACATTTCAAATTCAACTTAAAACCCTCTTTACTCGTCAAACATAAACATATTCATTGGAAAATTGTTGTCACTACAAATAATTAAATTATTATTGAATTATAATTAAATAACATTAATCAGGTCTCACTTCTGTGACACAATCTTACATCTAATTCTAATGATTATAAATCTTTGTTACGATATTACAATTAATTTTAGTTAATAGTTTTACTTCCACATACATAACTCAATTTTGAGTGTGTCCCTCCTAATACAGAAAGGCAAATAAAAAATAATAATAATTCTGTTAGAATTACACATTTTGATAAAAAATGGGTGGTGTCTCACAAATAAAATAATTAGAATTGGAATGATTGATTCATTTACCGCATGTAATTGCCAATATTTATAATTTATACTTACTAGGTATCACTACTGTCCTACTGTAACGTGGTGATTTTCAATAGACCACAATTTGAATTTTCGCGCCTTAGCGCAATTACAACTCAGTTCAATGTCAGATCTGTGGGTCCGCCCCTTTCACCCTATTGGTTAAAATTTTACAACCACATGTTTAAATATAGTGTTCAAACCAAGAAATAATTTACACAAGGGTGTTGAAACTATATCTGAGTTGAAAACCACAATAAGACTGTCAAAGATCCTTTCAATTAAACGGGAAACAGTAATTTTCTGGAACGCGCCAGGGCCCTCCGCCAATGGCGTGCCCGACCAATCACAGCATCTGATTGAGTTACTGTGTTGTCAGGAGAAGGCTGGTTTTTCCTAACATTGCAAATGTTCCAAAGTTGAGGAATGCTTGTTGTGGTTTCAAACGTCGTTTAGTGGTAAATATTCCAACTAGATTCATTGTAAGTTATTCAGTAATATTGTTTCGACTGAGTAAGATTTAATTGCTGTGGTATGTGTTCGCTTTCAAAATTTAGATTAGGAAGAATTCCTATATTCCGGGAGTTAGGTCGGAATTGGAAATTGAGGCGGGTAACCCTGAGCTCTTGACAAGTGGACAGAGAATTTGCAAAGACTTCGTTTTGAGAAGGTCATTTTTATTTTTCATTTAACGACGCTAGTCGTAATTCCATGAGTTTTTGGTTTTATCGCAAGGTGAGTTTCTTTCTAAGATATTCGTGGAAATCCCGGATTAGGGAGTTTTCGTTTCGTTAGTTCAGTGTTGATTCTGTTCCAGGTCACGATAGAATATTCTCGAGCCTTAGAATTTTCCGAAGGAATCCAGGGGACCCTAGGCCTGATTTTCGTGTTACGAGACAGTAACAGGGTGGCGGGGTCAGACATCTGAATACACTCCAGGTTCTGGAACAATCGATGATCTGGTGAGCTATCTTTGGTTTCTTTTTTCCCACGCCATGGCCTCCAGCCATGAGCTGTTTCGGCTTTCGTTATTTCATTGATACTTATTAGACTCGTGTCATTTTCAGAACGGGAAATTTAAATTTAGACAGGAACTTGTTTATGTAATACGAAAAAGGAGATATAAATTGAAGAAAGAAAGGATTAGAGACGGAATCCCTTTAGGGAGATTATTTTGAGACGAGGGACCTGCTCGTGAGTCTGCCACTTGCTGCATCGGCTGCGCTGTCCGGATTGTTGGCTCGTGACCTGGGTGGAGCCCTCTGTCAGGTCTGCGAGTATTTGGTTCATTAAACGCATGGAAGCGGCGAGGTCGGTGCATCTTTTTTTATATTAATTTTAAGTGGTATTAGCTGTAGGAACCCTTGTGAAACCTATAATTAAGGAATCTACCACACACACCAAAGAACCCAATTTTAGTTTAAGCGACCCCTGTCGCTGAGTTAGTTTTCTTTTTTTTGTATTTACAAAAGTTGTTTTTGTATGTGTAACTTTGTTTTTTATTACACATATAAACAGAGATATTTTGTTTTATTTATTTTCTTTGCCACGTGGCCCTCCAGGGCAACATTTAGAGAGGTCTACGTGACACTACCATACCTTGTGACTTTCTCAGGCTCACTGGGAACATGCGTGGTACAATGATCCTTCGCCTGGGTTGGATTTTGTACAGTGCTAGGAGTAGGAGTATGTGCTACTGTACCTTTTTTGTCCTTTTCTTGAAAATGTTTTGAGACCGGCAGATCTGTCACTTCATTTGATGAGACTTCTAGAGAATATAACCGTTGTATAGGTCTTACCTTATAGCCTAGAGCTGTTTTAATTGAAGCCGTCCTATTAATACCATCCTTTCCAGTATATATTTTAGTAACAACACCTAGAGGCCATTTGATTCTCTTCTCCTCCGTTTCTATTAAGACTACCTGACCTTCTCTAAGTTTATCGTACTTATTTCTCTCTCTACCTCTCTGAACCAACTCTGTCAGATACTCTGTCCTAAACCTATGACGAAAATCGTCGCGTAACTTTTGTAAGTATTTTAGTCGGACATTCATGCCTTTTGAGTCAAGGTAATCTAGATCAATTGTGTCTGAACTAGGTAATGGTTGTAGGAAGCAGGCTGGAGTTAGGGGTTCCAAGGAATTGGCACTATCATCCTGAACGTAAGTGAGTGGTCGATTATTCATTATTGACTCACACTCACATAGTAAAGTATAAAGTTCGTCATAAGTTACACTAGCTCTACCCAGAACCTTGCGTAACAGATTTTTTCAAAATCGCTTCATTCCTAGCCTTTGAAGTGCAATTCTTTGGCGAGGACAGCTTCTTATTTTTGGGAAAGATAGTGTCAATCCTTACAGCGTCCACAATGCAGCCCGCACGAGCCTATGGGAATATAGTTCAGAGAAACGAAAGAGCAGCTTCCGGACCCATTCGGAATAGTCGTCCGAACATACATGAGACAGGCGCCAATACGCAACGTAACGTCGTTCGTGACTCAACCAAGCCCTACGATTTGGATGAATCGCGTCTGAAGAGAGCGATATCTAGAACAAGACCGCTATTAATAAGTGACTGGAATGGCCATTTGGAAGTGACCGATGAATGTATGCTTGGTCTAGCTTTATTTCAGGTCGACTCAGACAATTCGGTCATCAAAGAGATGCATACTACATTCAAAGATGGAATCAGACCAAAGCGTGTTGCCATTCATTGCATCAATAATTACTCCACCCTGAAGACCTACCTTTTTAGAAGAGACTATAGCGTGACCATTACCGATCTTATGATGCGTCACATGGGCGATAGAGGGATCGAGCAATACCTCTCCGAGTATACCTTGGTCTCACAATTACTGGACAAGATATACAGAATTGAATCAGTCCGTGACCGTTGGATTCCAACCTTTTCGCCTCCGATTCGTGACCTTGCGACTCTCTTAAACCTGGAGCTTGAAGTCCCTCAGATGGGGAGCAGCTTTGAAATTCAGGGAGGTTATTCAATGAAGCCACGCACGTTAGGTCAGTGGTTTTTACTCATGCTATTAGAGCGTGTGCGCCGGCAAGTGAATGCGGGAATTGGGTTGCGAACTCTAATATACTGTGTTTGTTGGTGCGCTCGTCTCGTTTCTGAACATGATTATGAGCGCCTAAGGGCCAGTGCCATTATGATTAAAGCGTGGTTACTACAGAACACCTGCCAAGATTGTGTTTACAAGTTTCTTCGCGAACTACGCGCTGACTACGCATTTGAGTACTATTTCAATATTGCAGATTCATTCTCAGAATGCATACAACTGCCAAATATGCGACCATCTATCACTATCGGATCCTGTGATGACAACAATTCAGTGCCGAACCGACATCCCGGATTTATCAGAACTTTTGGACAACATTCATTTTTAACCTCGCCCTATGCTAACACCAGTCTACCTGTGAGAGTCAAACTGCTCAAAGAAGAGCCACCTCGTACCTTCTTTATGACCGGACGACAGACTTCAACTTTACTTACTATTTTGGATCTCCATGCGAGAGTACTGCGTGCTCGAGAATGGAGTCAATGCAAACGCGCCTTCCTCGCATGTTTGCGAGAGAGGCGAGCCAACAACGGTTCATCGTTGGTGGATGTGATGCAACAGATCGTCGAAGATTTGATAGCCCTTTCTTGCCTATCTCCAAGCCTTTCAACAACCGTAGCCCATTTTGCATTATTGATCTTCCGGGGGAGTGTTAGTGTAGAGATGATCCAGGCGTTCCGCGTCGCAAGGGAAGAACACAACCTGAGTGCGCATACCTTCATTGTAAGGCATTGCTTTTTACGCGCTCCTACTCCTGATACCCAAATGTACGCCGAAACAATGTATCGGACCTTTATTAACTCTGATCGCGAGCATCAACGATCAATATTACATTATTCCATCGAAGATTGCGAACACAGATACGAATTATGCCAGAATGAAGTCGACCTTCTTGAGCGATGGAATATTGCTGGCAGCGTAGAGGAGGAAGATCTAGTTGACAATTTTGACGGACATTCCGTCACATTCAAGAAAACCTCTAGTGAGTGGGAGGATGGAACCTCGTGGAGCCTATCTGTTGATGATAGAATGGAGTCAATGAGCTTACAAAATGAACCAACTGTGCCCGTTCAGACTCATCGCACCCCTGAGACCGGCAGATCTGTCACTTCATTTGATGAGACTTCTAGAGAATATAACCGTTGTATAGGTCTTACCTTATAGCCTAGAGCTGTTTTAATTGAAGCCGTCCTATTAATACCATCCTTTCCAGTATATATTTTAGTAACAACACCTGGAGGCCATTTGATTCTCTTCTCCTCCGTTTCTATTATATATAATCTATTAAGATGTCCAGCAAGCTCACGGTCGCCCAACGACCGTCGCCGAATCTCTGGATGCTTTTTATTATACTTATTTAGGAATGGTTAAATAAAAGATGTCGTTTCATTGTGGTCGTTTTTTAGCATGTGTCCACAGACTCTTTTATTCTCATTTCTCACACACACACTTGACAAGTGACGTTTCGTTCACAAACTCTAAACTTACGTTTAGTAACAAACTTTCAACATCCTCCGAACACAGAAAAGGTAAACTAAACAAACTTAGCAAAACGAAACGTAATACTTTTTTAATTAACTTCAAAATAGTATTTGGAAAAATTCTTACAAAGAAAAAAAATTATACATTTCAAATTCAACTTAAAACCCTCTTTACTCGTCAAACATAAACATATTCATTGGAAAATTGTTGTCACTACAAATAATTAAATTATTATTGAATTATAATTAAATAACATTAATCAGGTCTCACTTCTGTGACACAATCTTACATCTAATTCTAATGATTATAAATCTTTGTTACGATATTACAATTAATTTTAGTTAATAGTTTTACTTCCACATACATAACTCAATTTTGAGTGTGTCCCTCCTAATACAGAAAGGCAAATAAAAAATAATAATAATTCTGTTAGAATTACACATTTTGATAAAAAATGGGTGGTGTCTCACAAATAAAATAATTAGAATTGGAATGATTGATTCATTTACCGCATGTAATTGCCAATATTTATAATTTATACTTACTAGGTATCACTACTGTCCTACTGTAACGTGGTGATTTTCAATAGACCACAATTTGAATTTTCGCGCCTTAGCGCAATTACAACTCAGTTCAATGTCAGATCTGTGGGTCCGCCCCTTTCACCCTATTGGTTAAAATTTTACAACCACATGTTTAAATATAGTGTTCAAACCAAGAAATAATTTACACAAGGGTGTTGAAACTATATCTGAGTTGAAAACCACAATAAGACTGTCAAAGATCCTTTCAATTAAACGGGAAACAGTAATTTTCTGGAACGCGCCAGGGCCCTCCGCCAATGGCGTGCCCGACCAATCACAGCATCTGATTGAGTTACTGTGTTGTCAGGAGAAGGCTGGTTTTTCCTAACATTGCAAATGTTCCAAAGTTGAGGAATGCTTGTTGTGGTTTCAAACGTCGTTTAGTGGTAAATATTCCAACTAGATTCATTGTAAGTTATTCAGTAATATTGTTTCGACTGAGTAAGATTTAATTGCTGTGGTATGTGTTCGCTTTCAAAATTTAGATTAGGAAGAATTCCTATATTCCGGGAGTTAGGTCGGAATTGGAAATTGAGGCGGGTAACCCTGAGCTCTTGACAAGTGGACAGAGAATTTGCAAAGACTTCGTTTTGAGAAGGTCATTTTTATTTTTCATTTAACGACGCTAGTCGTAATTCCATGAGTTTTTGGTTTTATCGCAAGGTGAGTTTCTTTCTAAGATATTCGTGGAAATCCCGGATTAGGGAGTTTTCGTTTCGTTAGTTCAGTGTTGATTCTGTTCCAGGTCACGATAGAATATTCTCGAGCCTTAGAATTTTCCGAAGGAATCCAGGGGACCCTAGGCCTGATTTTCGTGTTACGAGACAGTAACAGGGTGGCGGGGTCAGACATCTGAATACACTCCAGGTTCTGGAACAATCGATGATCTGGTGAGCTATCTTTGGTTTCTTTTTTCCCACGCCATGGCCTCCAGCCATGAGCTGTTTCGGCTTTCGTTATTTCATTGATACTTATTAGACTCGTGTCATTTTCAGAACGGGAAATTTAAATTTAGACAGGAACTTGTTTATGTAATACGAAAAAGGAGATATAAATTGAAGAAAGAAAGGATTAGAGACGGAATCCCTTTAGGGAGATTATTTTGAGACGAGGGACCTGCTCGTGAGTCTGCCACTTGCTGCATCGGCTGCGCTGTCCGGATTGTTGGCTCGTGACCTGGGTGGAGCCCTCTGTCAGGTCTGCGAGTATTTGGTTCATTAAACGCATGGAAGCGGCGAGGTCGGTGCATCTTTTTTTATATTAATTTTAAGTGGTATTAGCTGTAGGAACCCTTGTGAAACCTATAATTAAGGAATCTACCACACACACCAAAGAACCCAATTTTAGTTTAAGCGACCCCTGTCGCTGAGTTAGTTTTCTTTTTTTTGTATTTACAAAAGTTGTTTTTGTATGTGTAACTTTGTTTTTTATTACACATATAAACAGAGATATTTTGTTTTATTTATTTTCTTTGCCACGTGGCCCTCCAGGGCAACATTTAGAGAGGTCTACGTGACACTACCATACCTTGTGACTTTCTCAGGCTCACTGGGAACATGCGTGGTACAATGATCCTTCGCCTGGGTTGGATTTTGTACAGTGCTAGGAGTAGGAGTATGTGCTACTGTACCTTTTTTGTCCTTTTCTTGAAAATGTTTTGAGACCGGCAGATCTGTCACTTCATTTGATGAGACTTCTAGAGAATATAACCGTTGTATAGGTCTTACCTTATAGCCTAGAGCTGTTTTAATTGAAGCCGTCCTATTAATACCATCCTTTCCAGTATATATTTTAGTAACAACACCTAGAGGCCATTTGATTCTCTTCTCCTCCGTTTCTATTAAGACTACCTGACCTTCTCTAAGTTTATCGTACTTATTTCTCTCTCTACCTCTCTGAACCAACTCTGTCAGATACTCTGTCCTAAACCTATGACGAAAATCGTCGCGTAACTTTTGTAAGTATTTTAGTCGGACATTCATGCCTTTTGAGTCAAGGTAATCTAGATCAATTGTGTCTGAACTAGGTAATGGTTGTAGGAAGCAGGCTGGAGTTAGGGGTTCCAAGGAATTGGCACTATCATCCTGAACGTAAGTGAGTGGTCGATTATTCATTATTGACTCACACTCACATAGTAAAGTATAAAGTTCGTCATAAGTTACACTAGCTCTACCCAGAACCTTGCGTAACAGATTTTTTCAAAATCGCTTCATTCCTAGCCTTTGAAGTGCAATTCTTTGGCGAGGACAGCTTCTTATTTTTGGGAAAGATAGTGTCAATCCTTACAGCGTCCACAATGCAGCCCGCACGAGCCTATGGGAATATAGTTCAGAGAAACGAAAGAGCAGCTTCCGGACCCATTCGGAATAGTCGTCCGAACATACATGAGACAGGCGCCAATACGCAACGTAACGTCGTTCGTGACTCAACCAAGCCCTACGATTTGGATGAATCGCGTCTGAAGAGAGCGATATCTAGAACAAGACCGCTATTAATAAGTGACTGGAATGGCCATTTGGAAGTGACCGATGAATGTATGCTTGGTCTAGCTTTATTTCAGGTCGACTCAGACAATTCGGTCATCAAAGAGATGCATACTACATTCAAAGATGGAATCAGACCAAAGCGTGTTGCCATTCATTGCATCAATAATTACTCCACCCTGAAGACCTACCTTTTTAGAAGAGACTATAGCGTGACCATTACCGATCTTATGATGCGTCACATGGGCGATAGAGGGATCGAGCAATACCTCTCCGAGTATACCTTGGTCTCACAATTACTGGACAAGATATACAGAATTGAATCAGTCCGTGACCGTTGGATTCCAACCTTTTCGCCTCCGATTCGTGACCTTGCGACTCTCTTAAACCTGGAGCTTGAAGTCCCTCAGATGGGGAGCAGCTTTGAAATTCAGGGAGGTTATTCAATGAAGCCACGCACGTTAGGTCAGTGGTTTTTACTCATGCTATTAGAGCGTGTGCGCCGGCAAGTGAATGCGGGAATTGGGTTGCGAACTCTAATATACTGTGTTTGTTGGTGCGCTCGTCTCGTTTCTGAACATGATTATGAGCGCCTAAGGGCCAGTGCCATTATGATTAAAGCGTGGTTACTACAGAACACCTGCCAAGATTGTGTTTACAAGTTTCTTCGCGAACTACGCGCTGACTACGCATTTGAGTACTATTTCAATATTGCAGATTCATTCTCAGAATGCATACAACTGCCAAATATGCGACCATCTATCACTATCGGATCCTGTGATGACAACAATTCAGTGCCGAACCGACATCCCGGATTTATCAGAACTTTTGGACAACATTCATTTTTAACCTCGCCCTATGCTAACACCAGTCTACCTGTGAGAGTCAAACTGCTCAAAGAAGAGCCACCTCGTACCTTCTTTATGACCGGACGACAGACTTCAACTTTACTTACTATTTTGGATCTCCATGCGAGAGTACTGCGTGCTCGAGAATGGAGTCAATGCAAACGCGCCTTCCTCGCATGTTTGCGAGAGAGGCGAGCCAACAACGGTTCATCGTTGGTGGATGTGATGCAACAGATCGTCGAAGATTTGATAGCCCTTTCTTGCCTATCTCCAAGCCTTTCAACAACCGTAGCCCATTTTGCATTATTGATCTTCCGGGGGAGTGTTAGTGTAGAGATGATCCAGGCGTTCCGCGTCGCAAGGGAAGAACACAACCTGAGTGCGCATACCTTCATTGTAAGGCATTGCTTTTTACGCGCTCCTACTCCTGATACCCAAATGTACGCCGAAACAATGTATCGGACCTTTATTAACTCTGATCGCGAGCATCAACGATCAATATTACATTATTCCATCGAAGATTGCGAACACAGATACGAATTATGCCAGAATGAAGTCGACCTTCTTGAGCGATGGAATATTGCTGGCAGCGTAGAGGAGGAAGATCTAGTTGACAATTTTGACGGACATTCCGTCACATTCAAGAAAACCTCTAGTGAGTGGGAGGATGGAACCTCGTGGAGCCTATCTGTTGATGATAGAATGGAGTCAATGAGCTTACAAAATGAACCAACTGTGCCCGTTCAGACTCATCGCACCCCTGAGACCGGCAGATCTGTCACTTCATTTGATGAGACTTCTAGAGAATATAACCGTTGTATAGGTCTTACCTTATAGCCTAGAGCTGTTTTAATTGAAGCCGTCCTATTAATACCATCCTTTCCAGTATATATTTTAGTAACAACACCTAGAGGCCATTTGATTCTCTTCTCCTCCGTTTCTATTATATATAATCTATTAAGATGTCCAGCAAGCTCACGGTCGCCCAACGACCGTCGCCGAATCTCTGGATGCTTTTTATTATACTTATTTAGGAATGGTTAAATAAAAGATGTCGTTTCATTGTGGTCGTTTTTTAGCATGTGTCCACAGACTCTTTTATTCTCATTTCTCACACACACACTTGACAAGTGACGTTTCGTTCACAAACTCTAAACTTACGTTTAGTAACAAACTTTCAACATCCTCCGAACACAGAAAAGGTAAACTAAACAAACTTAGCAAAACGAAACGTAATACTTTTTTAATTAACTTCAAAATAGTATTTGGAAAAATTCTTACAAAGAAAAAAAATTATACATTTCAAATTCAACTTAAAACCCTCTTTACTCGTCAAACATAAACATATTCATTGGAAAATTGTTGTCACTACAAATAATTAAATTATTATTGAATTATAATTAAATAACATTAATCAGGTCTCACTTCTGTGACACAATCTTACATCTAATTCTAATGATTATAAATCTTTGTTACGATATTACAATTAATTTTAGTTAATAGTTTTACTTCCACATACATAACTCAATTTTGAGTGTGTCCCTCCTAATACAGAAAGGCAAATAAAAAATAATAATAATTCTGTTAGAATTACACATTTTGATAAAAAATGGGTGGTGTCTCACAAATAAAATAATTAGAATTGGAATGATTGATTCATTTACCGCATGTAATTGCCAATATTTATAATTTATACTTACTAGGTATCACTACTGTCCTACCATACCTTGTGACTTTCTCAGGCTCACTGGGAACATGCGTGGTACAATGATCCTTCGCCTGGGTTGGATTTTGTACAGTGCTAGGAGTAGGAGTATGTGCTACTGTACCTTTTTTGTCCTTTTCTTGAAAATGTTTTGAGACCGGCAGATCTGTCACTTCATTTGATGAGACTTCTAGAGAATATAACCGTTGTATAGGTCTTACCTTATAGCCTAGAGCTGTTTTAATTGAAGCCGTCCTATTAATACCATCCTTTCCAGTATATATTTTAGTAACAACACCTAGAGGCCATTTGATTCTCTTCTCCTCCGTTTCTATTAAGACTACCTGACCTTCTCTAAGTTTATCGTACTTATTTCTCTCTCTACCTCTCTGAACCAACTCTGTCAGATACTCTGTCCTAAACCTATGACGAAAATCGTCGCGTAACTTTTGTAAGTATTTTAGTCGGACATTCATGCCTTTTGAGTCAAGGTAATCTAGATCAATTGTGTCTGAACTAGGTAATGGTTGTAGGAAGCAGGCTGGAGTTAGGGGTTCCAAGGAATTGGCACTATCATCCTGAACGTAAGTGAGTGGTCGATTATTCATTATTGACTCACACTCACATAGTAAAGTATAAAGTTCGTCATAAGTTACACTAGCTCTACCCAGAACCTTGCGTAACAGATTTTTTCAAAATCGCTTCATTCCTAGCCTTTGAAGTGCAATTCTTTGGCGAGGACAGCTTCTTATTTTTGGGAAAGATAGTGTCAATCCTTACAGCTTCCACAATGCAGCCCGCACGAGCCTATGGGAATATAGTTCAGAGAAACGAAAGAGCAGCTTCCGGACCCATTCGGAATAGTCGTCCGAACATACATGAGACAGGCGCCAATACGCAACGTAACGTCGTTCGTGACTCAACCAAGCCCTACGATTTGGATGAATCGCGTCTGAAGAGAGCGATATCTAGAACAAGACCGCTATTAATAAGTGACTGGAATGGCCATTTGGAAGTGACCGATGAATGTATGCTTGGTCTAGCTTTATTTCAGGTCGACTCAGACAATTCGGTCATCAAAGAGATGCATACTACATTCAAAGATGGAATCAGACCAAAGCGTGTTGCCATTCATTGCATCAATAATTACTCCACCCTGAAGACCTACCTTTTTAGAAGAGACTATAGCGTGACCATTACCGATCTTATGATGCGTCACATGGGCGATAGAGGGATCGAGCAATACCTCTCCGAGTATACCTTGGTCTCACAATTACTGGACAAGATATACCGGGGGTCTACTCTTTATCAACGAAAAACGAAGTTTCGGTCGAATTTCGCGTGTTTCCTACCACGGTTCCATACGTTCCGAAGTTTCAACGAAGTTTCGTTCGAACGAACATTTTTGACATTTACATTCTCTAAACCTACTCTAATTGATCTATGTTACGAACGAAAATTCTAATTTGACAGATGATTGTTCGGAATTTTAACCTCAAATTGACGATACCAAAAGTGTTACCGTTTGATTTTCGTTTGTGTGGATTTTGTTTAATAATTGCTTGAAATGGCCACAAGAATGCTCTTAATCGAGGCTGCTCTACGTGAAGAACGTTTAGAGCGTAGAAGGAAGCGGCGTCGCCTGCGCAATCAACTGAATATTAGCGAAATTCCCGACTTAGAGTTTGTAGGAAATTATAGACTCAGTCGGCAATTATTCGAGGAGTTGTGCCAGGAAATAGTGCCTTTATTACCCCCAAAGGCAAGGAGTCATGGAATCGAACCTACAGTTAAGGTTGTGTATATTTTTTATTATCATTCTCTTCAATCAAATTAAGCATTTCACTGTTCACAACCCTCATCTTTTTCCAGATCCTTACGGCCTTGAATTTTTATGCCCGAGGTAGTTACCAAGGGTCTGTGGGGCAAAACATGGACGGGCCCATGGCACAACAGACAGTTTCTCGTTGTTTGCAGGAGGTCACAACTGCCCTCAATGCACCCCATATACTAAGGAAGTTCATAAAATTCCCTCAAAATATAAATGAAAGGAATCTTAATAAGCGGCAGTATGTACCTAAGTTTTATTACCTATTTATATCAGCTTACTGTATTTTGAAGAAATATTTAGTATTTAATTAATGTTGCAGATTTTATGAGAAATATCGGCTTCCTGGTGTGATTGGGTGCATTGATTGCACTCATGTTGCAATTGTCAGACCTTCTGAGCACGAGGAACGATATTTTAATAGAAAACACTTTCATTCCCTTAACACCCAAGTTGTAAGTACTAAATATTAAGGATTTTATTGTGACATTTACTGTTGTTGATTCTCATTAATCTCTCTATACCTAATTTACTTCTTATTATGTTTCATTGAATGACATTATTTTCCAGATATGCGACAGTGATTGCTATATAACAAATGTGGATGCGTCATTTGGTGGAGCAACACATGATGCATATATTTGGAGAGAGTCTGACATAAAAAGTCACTTGGAGGGTCTCCTAAATGAAACAGTTTATTTATTAGGTACGTTTGAATTTATTGCTTGTCTAAAATATAAATTACTATCTTTGCGCTAAATTTCATTCCATCCTCACAAACTGTAACATTTTATATTTTAGATGATTCTGGTTATGCTCAAAGGGAGCATATGATGACACCTATAGATAATGCTGTTGAAGACTCTCCTGAAGGCAGGTACAACAATGTCCAAAAGCGTGCACGATCCACCATAGAACGCACATTTGGAATATTAAAAGGTCGATGGAGATGTCTTTTGGCAGCTCGGGAACTGCATTACTGCCCAGAAACAGCAGGTAAAATTATAATCGCCTGCTGTGTTTTACATAATTTATGTATAAGGGGTGGCATTGATGTTCCCGAGTTGACAGAAGATGAGCTCCAGGCTGAAAGAAGCAGGCAGGATCCATCTCAATCAGCCGCTTCGACAGCTCAAGCTCTACAGGCAGGTCGAAGGGCAAGAGCTGTATTAGTGCAACTGATAGATAGGATGAAGGTAGAACTTTATCCTACCTATTCCTATAAACTAACCATTATAATTTTCATTGTATTTTTCCTTTTTGACTATAATAAAAGAATACAATTTAATGTTTAACAAATAATGTTTTATTTACTTAACTCTATCTAGAAACAATTTTTTTAAAAAGAAACATCAATTAATCTAATAACACATATTACAAACAAGTCTTAATTCCTATGGTCTTAACTCTAAACGATTTTCAATTATGCTACACAGCTGTAACAGGGCAGCCTTGATGCCTGCAAGCTCAGCCCTGATGCTTGCGAGCTCGGTGTTCCTCACTATTTCTCTCTCTCCACGTCCCTCTTCATACTGATACAGTCTGCTTCTGACATCAGAGCCAGCAGCAGAATGTCTCCTGGGACGTGTAGGTTGTGAGGCTGCAAGACAACATTACAATTTAAATGGGTACTTACAATAAAAAAAATAGCCTAAGACACTTGAATGGGTTCAAATGGGCACATTTTACTGTGTTAAAGTAAATATAGAAATAACAGTAAAGACTAACTGAACTGACACAAAATAGATAAAATTTACAAGCTAATCTCATTTCCTAGCAGTAAAATTGGTATGTATTATTCAATGCTTTAGTTTCATCTTTGTGGCTTAAAAAAATATGATAACATTATTGAAAATGCCACAGCAACAAATACTTACAAAGTGTGGAAGTCAGGGATGCTTGACTTCTTGTTGGTTGAGTCGCAGGTTCAGGCTGTCTGTCTACAGCTTCCTCATGCAAAGCAAGAGGCTGTGAAAAGCTCGGAGGTTGGCTTGTGTGGCTGGAGGTGGATGCAATTGGTTCATTGGTCTGAAAATAAAACAGATTAATTAATACCGATTAGAATCATGATATACCTATTGAAATTAAATTAGATTTGATGATTGAAAAAACATATAATAAAAAAAAATATTTATACAACTAAGATTATAAGTACATAATTGAGAATTAAAAGAAATATTACCTCACTCTGTCTTAGGGGCGGCTCACTGAAGGCTGGTGTTATGGCTCCAGTTTGGCGTCCACCAAACCCCTCTCCCATTATGGACAAAATCTTTAACTCCCAATAGGAGAGTGGAGGTGCCATTGATGGACCACCTCCAGTCGCTGAAGCCGACCTCCGAGAATCAGCAGCAGCTTTCTTGGCCAAATGCTTTCTATCCGACCATACCTGCAAAATATTAAAGCAAGCATGAGATTTTCATGTCAATATATAAAACCGGAGCAAGTCACTAGTTAAATAAGAAAACACTAGGTACCCTTTGCCACTGATGAACTGCTTTGGTGCAACCGCCCATGGAATTGAGCATGTTGCACAATTCTTCCCACAGCCTCTTTGCCCGGAGTTTTCCTTCGGCACCCCTCAATAGCCCGCGGGCTAGATCCCTATGCTCGTCTAGGAAATTGAGAAGGGTGTCGATTTGCTCGTGAGTAGCCGAACTAGTATTAGCCATTTCAAACTGAAAAGATGTTGTAAATGGATATTAAGAAGTGGCGATATTTTTAATGAAAAAACAAATAAATAATATTTACTTACTAAGTTTTTAAATCTTTTAGAGAACTTGTAGAGACCCAAAATGCAGACTGCAATGCAGTACAACTTGAAACTTTCTGACGGAATGTGCATCGCGATTGCGAAGAGTGTAAAAAAGCACTTGAAAACATGATTTATGAACAAAATACTTAAGAATAAACTTTCTAAAGAATCCAAACAAAAAATTATGTGTTGACATGGATTAGATTGCGTGTGAATATACAGATAATTTTAGTTGTCCTATGTTATGTTCCCATCGTGTGCATGAAATAGTACTCTTCAATTTAGTCGGTTAACAATGACCATGAAAGGGTGCTTTACAGTGTCTCGGTGAATATCGCTGAAAGTAGAATTTTGATCCGTGAATTTATATTTCTGCATGAATATTACAAGAAATATTTAATAAAACAGTGTGAAATGTAAAATTTTAAAATAAAGTTAAATAGTTTATAACTTTTTAACTAAAAGTAAAAACCGTAACTTGCTCTAGACGACATCATAAAAGACCCACAAATTATTGTTCACTTCTATCGTTCACGAAAATTGTCTATGAATCCGAACTTCGTCTGCGTGTCCGAAAACAAAATAGAGTAGGGTCAATGACGAAACTTCGTTTAAATTTCGTTCGTTTGCGAAGTTTCGTTTCCGAGAAAGCGAGTAGACCCCCAGAATTGAATCAGTCCGTGACCGTTGGATTCCAACCTTTTCGCCTCCGATTCGTGACCTTGCGACTCTCTTAAACCTGGAGCTTGAAGTCCCTCAGATGGGGAGCAGCTTTGAAATTCAGGGAGGTTATTCAATGAAGCCACGCACGTTAGGTCAGTGGTTTTTACTCATGCTATTAGAGCGTGTGCGCCGGCAAGTGAATGCGGGAATTGGGTTGCGAACTCTAATATACTGTGTTTGTTGGTGCGCTCGTCTCGTTTCTGAACATGATTATGAGCGCCTAAGGGCCAGTGCCATTATGATTAAAGCGTGGTTACTACAGAACACCTGCCAAGATTGTGTTTACAAGTTTCTTCGCGAACTACGCGCTGACTACGCATTTGAGTACTATTTCAATATTGCAGATTCATTCTCAGAATGCATACAACTGCCAAATATGCGACCATCTATCACTATCGGATCCTGTGATGACAACAATTCAGTGCCGAACCGACATCCCGGATTTATCAGAACTTTTGGACAACATTCATTTTTAACCTCGCCCTATGCTAACACCAGTCTACCTGTGAGAGTCAAACTGCTCAAAGAAGAGCCACCTCGTACCTTCTTTATGACCGGACGACAGACTTCAACTTTACTTACTATTTTGGATCTCCATGCGAGAGTACTGCGTGCTCGAGAATGGAGTCAATGCAAACGCGCCTTCCTCGCATGTTTGCGAGAGAGGCGAGCCAACAACGGTTCATCGTTGGTGGATGTGATGCAACAGATCGTCGAAGATTTGATAGCCCTTTCTTGCCTATCACCAAGCCTTTCAACAACCGTAGCCCATTTTGCATTATTGATCTTCCGGGGGAGTGTTAGTGTAGAGATGATCCAGGCGTTCCGCGTCGCAAGGGAAGAACACAACCTGAGTGCGCATACCTTCATTGTAAGGCATTGCTTTTTACGCGCTCCTACTCCTGATACCCAAATGTACGCCGAAACAATGTATCGGACCTTTATTAACTCTGATCGCGAGCATCAACGATCAATATTACATTATTCCATCGAAGATTGCGAACACAGATACGAATTATGCCAGAATGAAGTCGACCTTCTTGAGCGATGGAATATTGCTGGCAGCGTAGAGGAGGAAGATCTAGTTGACAATTTTGACGGACATTCCGTCACATTCAAGAAAACCTCTAGTGAGTGGGAGGATGGAACCTCGTGGAGCCTATCTGTTGATGATAGAATGGAGTCAATGAGCTTACAAAATGAACCAACTGTGCCCGTTCAGACTCATCGCACCCCTGAGACCGGCAGATCTGTCACTTCATTTGATGAGACTTCTAGAGAATATAACCGTTGTATAGGTCTTACCTTATAGCCTAGAGCTGTTTTAATTGAAGCCGTCCTATTAATACCATCCTTTCCAGTATATATTTTAGTAACAACACCTAGAGGCCATTTGATTCTCTTCTCCTCCGTTTCTATTATATATAATCTATTAAGATGTCCAGCAAGCTCACGGTCGCCCAACGACCGTCGCCGAATCTCTGGATGCTTTTTATTATACTTATTTAGGAATGGTTAAATAAAAGATGTCGTTTCATTGTGGTCGTTTTTTAGCATGTGTCCACAGACTCTTTTATTCTCATTTCTCACACACACACTTGACAAGTGACGTTTCGTTCACAAACTCTAAACTTACGTTTAGTAACAAACTTTCAACATCCTCCGAACACAGAAAAGGTAAACTAAACAAACTTAGCAAAACGAAACGTAATACTTTTTTAATTAACTTCAAAATAGTATTTGGAAAAATTCTTACAAAGAAAAAAAATTATACATTTCAAATTCAACTTAAAACCCTCTTTACTCGTCAAACATAAACATATTCATTGGAAAATTGTTGTCACTACAAATAATTAAATTATTATTGAATTATAATTAAATAACATTAATCAGGTCTCACTTCTGTGACACAATCTTACATCTAATTCTAATGATTATAAATCTTTGTTACGATATTACAATTAATTTTAGTTAATAGTTTTACTTCCACATACATAACTCAATTTTGAGTGTGTCCCTCCTAATACAGAAAGGCAAATAAAAAATAATAATAATTCTGTTAGAATTACACATTTTGATAAAAAATGGGTGGTGTCTCACAAATAAAATAATTAGAATTGGAATGATTGATTCATTTACCGCATGTAATTGCCAATATTTATAATTTATACTTACTAGGTATCACTACTGTCCTACCATACCTTGTGACTTTCTCAGGCTCACTGGGAACATGCGTGGTACAATGATCCTTCGCCTGGGTTGGATTTTGTACAGTGCTAGGAGTAGGAGTATGTGCTACTGTACCTTTTTTGTCCTTTTCTTGAAAATGTTTTGAGACCGGCAGATCTGTCACTTCATTTGATGAGACTTCTAGAGAATATAACCGTTGTATAGGTCTTACCTTATAGCCTAGAGCTGTTTTAATTGAAGCCGTCCTATTAATACCATCCTTTCCAGTATATATTTTAGTAACAACACCTAGAGGCCATTTGATTCTCTTCTCCTCCGTTTCTATTAAGACTACCTGACCTTCTCTAAGTTTATCGTACTTATTTCTCTCTCTACCTCTCTGAACCAACTCTGTCAGATACTCTGTCCTAAACCTATGACGAAAATCGTCGCGTAACTTTTGTAAGTATTTTAGTCGGACATTCATGCCTTTTGAGTCAAGGTAATCTAGATCAATTGTGTCTGAACTAGGTAATGGTTGTAGGAAGCAGGCTGGAGTTAGGGGTTCCAAGGAATTGGCACTATCATCCTGAACGTAAGTGAGTGGTCGATTATTCATTATTGACTCACACTCACATAGTAAAGTATAAAGTTCGTCATAAGTTACACTAGCTCTACCCAGAACCTTGCGTAACAGATTTTTTCAAAATCGCTTCATTCCTAGCCTTTGAAGTGCAATTCTTTGGCGAGGACAGCTTCTTATTTTTGGGAAAGATAGTGTCAATCCTTACAGCGTCCACAATGCAGCCCGCACGAGCCTATGGGAATATAGTTCAGAGAAACGAAAGAGCAGCTTCCGGACCCATTCGGAATAGTCGTCCGAACATACATGAGACAGGCGCCAATACGCAACGTAACGTCGTTCGTGACTCAACCAAGCCCTACGATTTGGATGAATCGCGTCTGAAGAGAGCGATATCTAGAACAAGACCGCTATTAATAAGTGACTGGAATGGCCATTTGGAAGTGACCGATGAATGTATGCTTGGTCTAGCTTTATTTCAGGTCGACTCAGACAATTCGGTCATCAAAGAGATGCATACTACATTCAAAGATGGAATCAGACCAAAGCGTGTTGCCATTCATTGCATCAATAATTACTCCACCCTGAAGACCTACCTTTTTAGAAGAGACTATAGCGTGACCATTACCGATCTTATGATGCGTCACATGGGCGATAGAGGGATCGAGCAATACCTCTCCGAGTATACCTTGGTCTCACAATTACTGGACAAGATATACAGAATTGAATCAGTCCGTGACCGTTGGATTCCAACCTTTTCGCCTCCGATTCGTGACCTTGCGACTCTCTTAAACCTGGAGCTTGAAGTCCCTCAGATGGGGAGCAGCTTTGAAATTCAGGGAGGTTATTCAATGAAGCCACGCACGTTAGGTCAGTGGTTTTTACTCATGCTATTAGAGCGTGTGCGCCGGCAAGTGAATGCGGGAATTGGGTTGCGAACTCTAATATACTGTGTTTGTTGGTGCGCTCGTCTCGTTTCTGAACATGATTATGAGCGCCTAAGGGCCAGTGCCATTATGATTAAAGCGTGGTTACTACAGAACACCTGCCAAGATTGTGTTTACAAGTTTCTTCGCGAACTACGCGCTGACTACGCATTTGAGTACTATTTCAATATTGCAGATTCATTCTCAGAATGCATACAACTGCCAAATATGCGACCATCTATCACTATCGGATCCTGTGATGACAACAATTCAGTGCCGAACCGACATCCCGGATTTATCAGAACTTTTGGACAACATTCATTTTTAACCTCGCCCTATGCTAACACCAGTCTACCTGTGAGAGTCAAACTGCTCAAAGAAGAGCCACCTCGTACCTTCTTTATGACCGGACGACAGACTTCAACTTTACTTACTATTTTGGATCTCCATGCGAGAGTACTGCGTGCTCGAGAATGGAGTCAATGCAAACGCGCCTTCCTCGCATGTTTGCGAGAGAGGCGAGCCAACAACGGTTCATCGTTGGTGGATGTGATGCAACAGATCGTCGAAGATTTGATAGCCCTTTCTTGCCTATCTCCAAGCCTTTCAACAACCGTAGCCCATTTTGCATTATTGATCTTCCGGGGGAGTGTTAGTGTAGAGATGATCCAGGCGTTCCGCGTCGCAAGGGAAGAACACAACCTGAGTGCGCATACCTTCATTGTAAGGCATTGCTTTTTACGCGCTCCTACTCCTGATACCCAAATGTACGCCGAAACAATGTATCGGACCTTTATTAACTCTGATCGCGAGCATCAACGATCAATATTACATTATTCCATCGAAGATTGCGAACACAGATACGAATTATGCCAGAATGAAGTCGACCTTCTTGAGCGATGGAATATTGCTGGCAGCGTAGAGGAGGAAGATCTAGTTGACAATTTTGACGGACATTCCGTCACATTCAAGAAAACCTCTAGTGAGTGGGAGGATGGAACCTCGTGGAGCCTATCTGTTGATGATAGAATGGAGTCAATGAGCTTACAAAATGAACCAACTGTGCCCGTTCAGACTCATCGCACCCCTGAGACCGGCAGATCTGTCACTTCATTTGATGAGACTTCTAGAGAATATAACCGTTGTATAGGTCTTACCTTATAGCCTAGAGCTGTTTTAATTGAAGCCGTCCTATTAATACCATCCTTTCCAGTATATATTTTAGTAACAACACCTAGAGGCCATTTGATTCTCTTCTCCTCCGTTTCTATTAAGACTACCTGACCTTCTCTAAGTTTATCGTACTTATTTCTCTCTCTACCTCTCTGAACTAATTCTGTCAGATACTCTGTCCTAAACCTATGACGAAAATCGTCGCGTAACTTTTGTAAGTATTTTAGTCGGACATTCATGCCTTTTGAGTCAAGGTAATCTAGATCAATTGTGTCTGAACTAGGTAATGGTTGTAGGAAGCAGGCTGGAGTTAGGGGTTCCAAGGAATTGGCACTATCATCCTGAACGTAAGTGAGTGGTCGATTATTCATTATTGACTCACACTCACATAGTAAAGTATAAAGTTCGTCATAAGTTACACTAGCTCTACCCAGAACCTTGCGTAACAGATTTTTCATTATTCTTATACGCCGTTCGAAAAAACCTCCCCACCAAGCACCAGTTGGTGCATTGAGTTTCCACTTGATTTTCTCAGAACATGTTTCCTGCTGCATTTTATCCCAATCTATACTATCCAATAGGTTCTTAGTGCCAGCTAGGTTAGTACCATGGTCTGAATATATTACTTTAACTCTGCCTCGCCTAGCAATAAACCTCCTTAGTGTCATAAGGAACGCAGGACATGATAGGGACAGAGTTAGTTCTAAATGTACTGCACGGTAAACAGCACAAGTATATAGGACAATCCAACACTTTTCACCATTTTTCAAGAAAAGAGGCCCTGCTAGATCTACTCCTGACACTTCAAAAGGTAAGGAGCTTTTCATTCGATCCACAGGCAAGGGTGCAACAGGTGCTTGCATCTGTTTTACTCTGTACCTCCTACATAACATGCAGTTATCTAATACTGATTTAACTACTCTACGAATGCCAAATATCCAATATGATTTCCTAATGTCAGCAATTAAAGTGTTTGGACCTGCATGTTGCAGGTGGATATGCTTCTGTTCTATTAACCTGCGTACTATCACATTCTTGGCCGGTAATAAAATAGGAAATTTGGTGTTTTCAGGCATATCGGTTAACAATAAAAGCCTAGTCTTAATTCTCAATAACTGTTCCTGGGGGCCAATTCTCGGTTTTAGAGATGGTGTCGAACTCGAGAAAAATTTCTAATGACGTCATTTTTTCGAGAAATTTTAAAAGTTGCTATTCTGGGGATGTCGAATTCGACATTTGTCGAAGGCTAACGTTAGAGTTCATTTCGAGTGCTTCTGAGCAGTAGAGATGTCATGTCGATTATATAGATACGTCATTTCTGAGTGAATTTGTTGAGTTTTGGATTGTACACTGTGTTTTCTTTTCTTTAGTTTTTAAATAAAATACGCCTTGGCATCTCATACTGGAAATTCGATTTATACTCTTTGATTTGTGAATTGTGTTTTCTTGAAACGACGACCTTCGCGCAGATAACAGACTCTGTAATTTGTGTACCTACGATTGGACTTGAAACTACTGAAAGATGGACGAGTTTATTAGCATTTTTATCTCGGAGTTGTTGGAAAGTGGCGAGCAACTGGCCAATACACGGCGACAACAGCTATCCCGCCGTCGATATTTACGACTTGATCGAAACAGAAGTCATTAAAAACTTCAGACTAAATAAAGATTTAAAAAGGGTTCTAATACTTAGATCTATTGGCTCCTGTAATTCAGGATACCACTAAAATAGACCTGAAAACGAAGGTAAATAATTGTTTGCTTCATAATTTTATTAGTCACTGACAGACAGTCAGCTGTCAAACTGATTATTTTTACACTAAACGTTTCGTTTTACTTTGGCTTTGTACGGGACTTATTCAAAAATATATAAATGATGTCCTAATTTTAAGTGTTTCTCATAATTATGTTTACTTGTTTGTTTGTGAAACCAATAAATACTTTTTCTTTCTTTCTTTTATACTTAAATAGTTAGGTTTAGTCAGCGTTTTAAAACAAAATCATTCATTCACTCATAGCTACCTAAAACGGAACGCGCGATTCTTCATAATGGTAACATTAGCTTCACTCGAATCGACATTTTCGTGACATTTATTTCTATTTTGACTGAGAATACGGAATTCTGCTCAATTCGAAATTTTTTGGTAGAGATAGAGATATTTTTGATAGACATAGAGATAGACTTACGAACTCGAACTCGAGATAAATGTCGAAAATTGAGAATTGGCCCCCAGGTCTTGAAATGTATGTATGTTTTTACATTTTAACTCTAGAATATCATTATTTTCGTGTTGTAGTAGCAGGAATAATTTTATTTCAGCTTTTTCATATTCCTCACTTGTAATGTCATTGTTATTTAATGTCCTAACTTTCCTTTTCAGACATTTATCTGCAAATCTGGTTATCCAGGCAACTACACGTACAATCTTAATGTACTTACTAAAATATAGGAGCCTATCTGAGAAGTTCTCATTTTCTGAGATATTTACTACACAGGTTAACTTACCTGTCTTTTTCAGTTCTTTTTTAGCTTCTGCATCATCTGCTGTCACCGGGGAACTTGGCCATTCTGCAGGACTGTGTAGCAAGAATTCTGGACCTTCAACCCACCTACTCTCTAGCAAGTGCTTTGCATCGCAGCTTCGCGACGGCAGATCAGCCCAGTTGAGAGATCCTGGAATATGAGACCATTTTCCTGTTTTAGTGCCTTCTCTTATCTCTTTAACGCGATTACCTACAAATACATTCAATGATAAATTATTGCATATCCAATATAAAATGACGCTAGAATCAGTCCAATAATATTCATCACAGGCTAAATTTAAGCTGTTCTTAATTTCTGTCAGTAGTCTTACTCCAATCACTGCAGACATAAGCTCAAGCCTAGGTATAGAGATTATTTTTAGTGGTGTTAACCTAGACTTTGCTGCAACTAACTGAACAGTGACGTCATTGCCTTTTTCAGCCCGTAAGAATATGCAACAAGCCATTGCATATTTACTAGCATCACAAAACATATGTAAACTTAGTTTGCAGTCGGTCAATTTGTTACCTGCTAATCTCCTAGGTATTCTACATTGTTCTAAATATTTCAAATTATTATACCATCTTAGGAATTTATGGGCTAAGTCCTGAGGTAAAGGTTCATCCCAGGTCAACTCCCTGATCCACATTTCTCGCAACAGCAATCGCGGAGCCAAGGTGACAGGGCAAGTAAATCCTATGGGGTCAAATACCTTCTGAGTCAATGAAAGTACTACTCTTTTAGTTAGCTTACCTAACACCTCTGGATGAGGCAGATCACCAATGTTACACGAAAGGTCATCACAGACTGTGTTCCAGTTCAGGCCTAAAACTGATATAATATCCTTACCTGTTTCGTTGATCTGGAGTGGTGATGTTGTCCACATTCTCAAGTCGAACTGTGCTGCTTTCATGACTTCGATTGCTTCTTCGATAAACCTGCGTGCCTCTTCTTCAGATTCTAAGCTTGTAATACAATTATCCACATAAAATGATCTCTTAAGAAGCTGAGCTGTCTGTTCATACTTATCTGACATGTTGTCTAAGTGGTGTATTATTGTAGCTGAGAGCAAAAATGGACTACACGTTAATCCAAACACTACTCTGCAGTGTCTATATTCCACGACATTTTCTAGAGACTCATCTTCCCACCAAAGGAATTTTAAATATTCTCTGTCCTCAGGCTTTACACTAATTTGAAGGAAGGCTTTAGCAATATCAGCTGTTATACCAATAGCGCCTTTCCTAAATCCATTTATTAGTTTCAGTATATGTTCAATATAATTTATACCTTTTTCTAAGCACATATTTAGACTCAGCCCATTTTTATCCTGACAGGAGGCGTCATAGACTGGTCTTATCTTACTTGTCAGACTAGATTCTTTAAACACAGCTTTATGTGGTAAATAATGACCATAATTATGACTATGGTGTATATCAGAAGGCTCAATAATACCTAATCTTAGCCACTCCTGCAAAATCGCATCATAGTCTTGGTACTTACCACTTGAAATCAGCTTTTTAGTATTTAAATCCAATCTTTTCTTTACAATATTATAATTCGATAATAAGTCATCAAAACCTACCTTGAACGGAAGCTCCACCTCATATCTGCCATCTGGCAGTGTCGTCACTGTCTCCTTGAAGCGGGTCACTGCCTCGGCCTCACTTTGCTCTCTAGACTTTATCTCTGCTGGATCATGTATGCCAAGAGTTTCAAGAGTCCAAAAATCTGTCAAATTATTGTTAGTGGACATAGACATACATAACATAGAAGAAGCAGTATTATTAGATAAAGTGTTAATTTGCCTGCCTTGAATTGTCCAGCCTAATTTAGTTTTAATTGCCACCAAACCATTTTCCATCACAACAACCTTACTTGTCAACATGAACCCTGCAAAATCAGCTCCTATTAAAATACCTATTTCTGACATATCAGATTTTGTATCAGGTAAGGAGATCTGATGCCTTTTTAAAATTTTACATGTCTCATTATTTAAATTTAATTTGGGAATATTTCCACAAATTGCAGTTTGGCTAAGGGCCTCAATATTCATTGTGAAATTTGAATTAAGATTTTCTACCATTACATTATAAACATTATGAGGTTCTATTTTAGTTTTTATGTTACCAAACAAACAATGATTCAACTTTTCCTGTCGTGTGGGAATCAGTTCCAGCTCCTTTGCAACATTTTCTTGAATATAGCTCCTTTGAGAACCGTTGTCAAACAGCGCTCTAACAGGTAGGACACGTTCTCCATTTCTCACGTTGATTATCACTGTTTGTAATAAGGTTTCTGTGTTGTAATAATTTTGGGTCGATAGATTTGTTGTAGTGGTATTATTCGTTTTTTCTGGACATTTCACCGCTTTTGTCTCCGTGCAGAGAGCTGTAGAGTGCCTCTTTTGGCATATAAAACACTTCACATATGCTCTGCATGCTTTTGGATGATGTCCAAGCTTCAGACATATGGGACATGCCTTTTTTTTCTTTGCAATTCCTATTCTTTCTTCTACGGTGAGGTTGTGCAGCTTATAACAATCAGCGCTTGAGTGATTAATTTTATCGCACCATAGGCAGTTATTCTTGGGTTCCGTTTCCTTTTTTGTATTATTATTATGTGCTATAAGGCAGCTAGCGGTGGCCTCTTGGCCCTTGGAATCAGTTTGAGCCAGATTTCTGGTTAATTCAACTCTTTGCGAGCTCTCTATCTCCGCTTTTAAAAAATTCATAAGGCCAACAAGGACTTCCTCTGGGTTCTTGGTCTTTAAATACCCCTTCTGTCGTTCCCAAATCTTTAAAATATCAATGGGTAGGGCAGACTCTATAAGAGGAAGGATAAAAGCTTGGTATTTACTGATGCCGAGACTTTCCAAGGCTCTTAAGTTCGCATTCAGTTTATCGTATAGCTCCACAAGGTTGGATTTTCCTTTTAAAACTAATGCAAGTAGTTCTCGAACATAAACCTCTATTAATAATTCTTCTCGCGCATACCTCTGTTTGAGCTCCTCTATGCACTTTTTGTATGTGTTCCCTGATGGAGGGTAGCTCATTACTAATGAGTAGACGTCCGTTCCAATTTCAATACTCTGCTTTAGATAGTACATTTTGTCATCATCATCCAACCCTGAGTCCTTGTCTATTTTTGAAAACTGACCCCAGAAACATAACCAATTCCGAATATCACCATCGAATTTTTGAAATTTTATCTCGGGCAACTTGAAATATCTATTTTGTGTGTGTTCTCCGGTTGTGTTCGTCTTAGCAGATTTATTTACAATTACCTCGTATTTCGTTTTTATAACAATAAATCTGTTGCCATATTCTTCCGCTGCCAAGATCTCTTTTTCGATTTGTGCTTCTGTACATTCATTATCTAATATTTCGTCTTTTATCTTTGAATTTAAATGTGAAATTCGTGTGTTCAAGTCAAATAATTTATTAAACTCACATTTTAATTCGGTCATCTTCGCTTCACAGGTTTTAAAAATTTCTTCGATGCTGTTGGCCGCGATCGTGAACAGTCTTCGCAAAATGCTTCTTTCTTTGGTAAGCTTTATCAATTCCTTTGTTTGGGAGGAAGAGGATGGGCTTTTCTCAGCGGCGTCCATCTTGTCTCGGTGAAATTCGGTGTCGCGTGTGACCGGCCGGTTCAATTTTAAAGACAAAAACTAATTGTCACGGTCGCCAGATGTCCAGCAAGCTCACGGTCGCCCAACGACCGTCGCCGAATCTCTGGATGCTTTTTATTATACTTATTTAGGAATGGTTAAATAAAAGATGTCGTTTCATTGTGGTCGTTTTTTAGCATGTGTCCACAGACTCTTTTATTCTCATTTCTCACACACACACTTAACAAGTGACGTTTCGTTCATAAACTCTAAACTTACGTTTAGTAACAAACTTTCAACAGAACTTGAACAAATTCTTTACACACATTTGACACTTCACATTTATTTTCGAACGCAATAAGTACATGTCAAAGGGTAAAAGCAGAATTCCCGAGTTTATTTTACATTCAAGTGGACTAAAGTGTTCATAAATTCATATTTACTAAACTTTCGCATGTGTGTTAAACTTTTGTTGTTGTGTTTTTGTTTTTTTCTTATGAACCGAGCTATTGATCCAAGATTACGTTCTAAACTTTGCTTGAGTGTATGATCTTTGTTTTGTTTCTGAGACGTGAATAGTTACTAACACCTACATATCGACTTGTGGCTACACTTAACGCTACGCCGGTCCAGTTGGTATCAGTCGTGGCAATCGCTGTGTAAAGCCGAGGACAGTTGGCCATTTCCCATTGCAGTGTTCTGCTTAAGGTTTTGGTTGCCATAGATACCGTTAGCCTTTGTTCCTACCAGTTGGTATCAGTTGTGACCCAGGAAGTACCCATGTTTTCGAGACAGTCGGGGCGTGAATGGCAATCACTGTGTAAAACCTGAGGACAGTAGGTTTGCCATTTCCCATTGCAGTGCTCTGCATAAGGTTTTGGTTTTGTATTATGGAAATAAATAATAATATGCTCATTGGTGGCCTTTATTAGGTTTTGAGTTGGCTATGTGTTTTGTGCAGCTGCTGGGTCCGGTCGTTATCATGGTGGATTTGGCTCTTATGATTTGTGATTTTGCCTGCCTTACCTAAATTAGTATTACGATGTGATTCATGTCTCGGTAGCATTTAATCGAATACACTCATTCATCAAGGAAATAGCACTGATCAAAACAAAACAAAAAAAAAAGAAGGAAATATGTCTGCTGTCACATCTAACAATTAGTTGCTCACTGTTTGTTTATGATATGCAGGTTCTCATGATGAGGAGAAAGAAGTAGATGGACAGCCGAGCCCCACGTCGGCTACACCCAGGAAGGCCGAGACGGAGGTAGCTGCCGCTGACGACACTCCGTGGTTGCTGAGGCCTGCGAGGACGCCGACACGTCAGGAGAGGCCGTGTTAGCTGCGCGGCGTCTCAAACCTACACCCCTATCTCCAACCTATACCCCTCCAGAAAGCCCGGAACATGTGATCAAGCCTATATAAACCAACGTGTAGCGTGCCCAGGGGCTCATTCTGCTCATTCCCGAAACCGGCGCGCGCGCACTTACTAATTCTTCCCTTTGATTCTGTTATTTTGTTGTTCTGTTCACTTCATTAGTTTTGTAACGTAAACTCATTACTTTTGTGTTGTATTAGATTACTTTTGTGTTTTAATAGATAACTTTTGTGTTGTAAAGTGATTTCATTTCAATTCCTAAAAATATATATTCAGGGTAACGTAAAATGTCTCTCTATGATTACCGCTTGAATGTCATAAATGCTCTGCTACCCGAAAATGTACCAGAAAATAGACTTTCAAATACCCAAAGTTCTCATAAAATAAAGAAAGCCACTGAAATTACTTCAAATGGGCGTCTCAAACGAAAGAAATGCCGTCAGTGCACCAAGAATAAAAAGCGTACTGACACTCCTTGTTATTGTGTCACCTGTCTTGACAAACCTGGACTTTGTGTGGAATGTTTTGAAAAATACCACTCAGAACTTCATCTGTAATTGTTATAATTCATGCTTGTATAACTTTTTTTAAATATGACATTGTTGATTGATAATTTCGGCGTTTTTCTCTGATTGTTTTTGTTTTATAAGATATTTTATTCACATTGATGCCAAAGTGTAATGCCATTTCTAAGTAAAGTTCAATTAGAAAATATTTATTTGTTTTACTTTTCTCTACATTAATGTTGATTTTGCAGTTTATTTCATTAAAAAATGCAAAAAGTATCTAATATAAACAAATAAAAGTGTTTTATTCCTAATTATCCATAAAAACTTAATAAATTCAGAACCCGCACCCGTGCTGTAAAAAAATCAATATAGACAATTAAGTATAATTACAATCTTATAAAACCACTTTAAGTCGATCAAAAAAAAAAATATTTAACCTTCCGGTTACCTTACATTTTTGCAAGTGGCAGTGAACCTGTTAACCAAAATTAATTTATAAACAAATCTTTGAATAATTGCATCCCACCATCAATCAAGAACTTAACAAAATAACTTACACACAAATTGACTAACACTCCCTACACAACCCCTAAGACCTTTTCTTGATATAAATGTTTAAAGACAACTAACTACAACAAAACAATAATAAAATTTCAGATGTAACATCAAACTAAAACGCAGACATTTTCACAACAAATAATTTTAGAGAAAACAGACTACAAACAAATTGCAGGTTACCGAAGACCTATGCAACTCAACTGTCTAATATATTTTTTTTACTTTACACAATCACACACAAGATAGATCTAGAACAACTCTGCCAAAGACAACCCACTGATCCGAGGTCCAAGTTTTTTGATACTAAATCCTTCTATAGCAATATTTCAAACAAAATAAGACAAGGCAAGATTGTTAGAGAACCAATCAATTAAATTTTTAAGACAAACCAGATTTTCAAATTGTAAGTCACACCAAAACTATTTGTTTAAATCTGATTCAATAATTAAGTACTTTTTTACTTGGATGCCAGTCACAATATAATCACATCTTTTTACAGGAATCAGTGGCAAACCGATGGTAGTGTATTTGTAACAATCCCTTTTGTTACCTTGAAACTTTTATTTTAGAACTTTTCTCTGACTAAAACAAAACCTGAACTACCTGATTATTGTAACACGCTGAATAAACAGACACAGTAACATTGAGGTATAATGTACTTCGTCACAGTAATGACAAATTGACAGCGATGTGTTGATTATCGTACTAATCTTAATAGAAGTCATTATTATTTATTTGAACAACGAAAATAAATTTAATATGGTAACCAAACGATCAAAAATTACTAAACTATCAGGCTACACCAATATTATCGTCGACGACCTGCATTTGAACTCAATGAATAAAAATTACATATTGTTATTTTGTTATTAAAATTAACGCCACATTTGACATTTTTGATAGACTCGCTCACAGAACATTTTTATTGGACTCGCTCCGTCGGACCGTCGTCGTCGACTCGTCGGGCGAGATTGCGAATGTTGCCAGCTCGGATTTTGAAAAAACGATAGACCAGATGAGAAAATTACGTAGAATTAGTAAAAATTGAAAAGTTCGTAGATCTTAATTATTTTACTGGGAACTGTTTATAACCCGTATTCTGATATAAAAGTTATTTTAAAAAGACAGATAGAACATAGAGTTCCTGGCAGCATTCTTAAGCTGTTGCTGTGGTCAGGGTCACATGAGTAGAAAAGAAGTTTCACTTCAAAAACGGAATATTTTATTATTCCATATTTCTACTCAATGTGCTGTGGTAGCCCTTTAACATCATATTATACTAAATAATGTAGTATACTTGTTTGCTACCATCGTGGTATAAAAAATATATTTAAAAAAAGTATAGGTATTCAGTCAAATTAAATTAATACATTTACTCTTCTGTATCAAAAGTAGGGTTGTGTTAAGGTGAACGCAGACTTGGCCGCACCGCACGCACCGCAGTCGCCGCAGTCATCGCATTTGTCTATGGCCTCGCACACTTGTCCGCGCTGCAGCCGCCGCAGTCGTTCCTGTCTGTCGCCGCACGCATCGCATCGCACCACAGATCAATAATACTCTAGCGAGCATGCAACGCACTGAATTTCTTTCATTCAGTTTCCAATAGCATTTTCTTTATTTAAATAAGTGGGGGTGTATTACAATATGGCTCTTGACGAATAATTATTTGTTATCAGTTGTTTAATATTAGAGGAAGAAGAAAAAGAAATACCAACAAGAGTTAAAAAATGTGGATTCATAGCATCAACTTAAAACGGCCGCTTTGGGGAGTTTTATAATTATTTCCAGATTTATTAAATCATAATAAGCGGTTTTTCATACATTTTCATAGGAGTAGAACTGACCACAGAATATTAATAACCTAGCATGATGACACCCGCGCAGCGCCAGCCGCAGCGTCCGATGCGGACGGCCGGCGCTGATGACGTCATCAGCTGCGGATTGGGGAATTCGGCGGAATTCGAATGCGGCGACTGCGGTGCGTGCGGTACGGCCAAGTCTGCGTTCACCTTTACTTAGGTACATAATCATCATCATCTCTAATGGTTTATTCAAAATTACAAGGTGTACGCTTTAGAGTTGCACGTGCACATATAGGTAGTATATAATAAGTTCTTTGGTGGTGGTCGATGGTCGTAGATAGAGAATTCTCTTTCTACGTCGACGGTCATTGTTTTTTAACCACAGAGTAACTAAATAATGGTGAGACGCCATATTGAAAGTCGATAAAAGTAATCGATAAATTAATATCAAATTCCTTCTCGAAAAATATGCATTTAAGCAATAATTTATCTGTATTTTTCCCGAATTCAACGATCTGGAGATTACATAATGGTGAATGCAACAGGTAGCCCGCGAAATTCGAATTTTCTTACGTTTTTTGCAATTTGCCAAGAGATGGTAGCAGAAATCTTAAGATCACTAAATAGCAAGCACGAAAATAATACTTACAATTAAAAAGAATTAAAATAAGCAATAAGCACAAAGTACACTCAGACACTAGGTTAGGCATTGCTGAATGATTGCTGACATGGGAATATAATAAAATAATAAAACAAAAATAAAGTACAATACTACGCGCTTTTAATAAAGTTTGCATTCAGCCAATCAGTCATTTAAAAAAAAAATATTTTAACGCATAAAGCCGCGTCCCCACTTAGGCCACGTGGCTCGTAGTGAATCGTTCGTAAACGAATATGAGTTGGGGAAAATTAAAAAACCTGATCTAGTAACCCTATTTCATTCTCAACCGTAGCACAACTCACAAGCAACGCAAGCAACCCTCATTACAAATAGTGTTGCCAGAAGGTTATTTTTGTAACCTTTTAGGTGATTTTTGAACTGCATTGGTTACGTTTAGGTTACACTAATGAAAAGGTTACTTTTAGGTGATTTTTGTAATTAACGCTCGTTTTAGATTTTTTCATGTTGATAAGCTTCGTTGGCAGTAGAAATAAACTACTCCATACTCTTTGAACTACTCTTTGGTTGTTGTTCGTTTGCCGTCGTATCGTGCCTGCCCGTTGCCGATATGGTTGCCGCCCGCCGCCACTTTAATTTGTTGTCAACTTGTCACGGAAAGTTTAAAGTAATTCAGTGTTTGTATTTTGTTTGTGATTATTAATAATATATAATAAACTAGCAGTTGCCCGCGACTTCGTTCGCGTAGAAATTTTGACTCTCTTATCTGGACTGCCTGTGGATGGTACTATGTCAAATCGAATGCCAAATGCCAATCGAAGCGATTATATTCCCTTAAACCAGCCCTGTCGTAAAATCTATTCCTACCTGAAATGTCTTAACTATATTCTATCTCTCTGCCAATTTTCAGGTACAAAAAGCCAAGGATTTCATATGGACTTACGGGAGCCCTTAGTCCAGGTCTTCCTTACAAACTTAGCTTAGATCTCCTACTCCTAAACTCTAGACTTGTTACATTTCAATTTGTTAGTACAAAAAAAAAACA
Source organism: Diarsia dahlii (assembly GCA_949775195.1). Taxonomy (NCBI): domain Eukaryota; kingdom Metazoa; phylum Arthropoda; class Insecta; order Lepidoptera; family Noctuidae; genus Diarsia; species Diarsia dahlii. The sequence goes on along the minus strand of OX459197.1, from coordinate 18,739,272 downwards.
GTACATTTTTACAAACATGTGAAAGCCCTCAGACCTCCTTATTCTGGCCATGTTGCTAAACTCGCTAAATCCGTTCTTAGTCAACGTCTACTAACTATAAAGTACCTTCCTGCCAAAATTGTAGCACAAAAAAGGAAGGACTGTCATACAAACTCGCGTGAGCCCTTAGACCTCCCTAGTCCGGCCCTGTCGCAAAATCGGTTCTTAGCAAACTTCTACTCACCTACTACGTCCCTGCCAAAATTCAAGTTAGTAGCACACAAAATGATGGACTTTTAAACAAACTTGCGAGCGCTCTTAAACCTCTCTAATCCGGCCCTGCCACAAAACCTGTACTTAGCAGAGTTCTTCTAACTATAAACTACGTGCCTGCCAAAAATCAAGTTTGTAGCACAAAAAATCAAGGATTTTCTTACGAACTTGCAAGAACCCTTAGACCTCCCTAATCCGGCCCTGTCACAAAATCTGTTCTTACCAGACGTCTACTAACTATAAACTACGTCCGTCTCAAAAATCAACTTTGTAGCTCAAAAAATTAAGGACTTTCATACAAACTGGCGAGAGCCCTTAGACCTCCCTAATCCGGCCCTGTCTCAAAATCTGTTCTAAGCAGACGTCTACTAACTTTAAACTACGTCCCTGCCAAAAATGAAGATTGTGGCACAAAAAATGAAAGACTTTCATACAAACTGGCGAGAGCCCTTAGACCTCCCTAATCCGGCCCTGTCACAAAATCGGTTCTAAGCAGACGTCTACTGCCTATTAACTTCGTCTCTGCCAAAAATCAAGATTGTAGCACAAAAAATGAAGGACTTTCAAACAAACTTGCGAGGGCCCTTAGACCACCCTAATCCGGCCCTGTCGCAAAACTAATTTATAGCGGATGCCTACTGACTATAAACTACGTCTCTGCCAAAAATCAAGATTATAGCACGAAAAATTAAGGACTTTCATACAAACTTGTGAGGGCCCTTAGACCACCCTAATCCGGCCCTGTCGCAAAATTAATTCATAGCAGACGCCCACTGACTATAAACTACGTATCTGCCAAAAATCTAGATTCTAGCACAAAAAATGAAGGAGTTTCATACAAACTTGCGAGGGCCCTTAGACCACCCTAATCCGGCCCTGTCGCAAAATCCGTTCTTAGCGGACGTCTACTAACCATAAACTACCTCCCTGCCAAAAATCATCTTTGTACGTCGTACGGTTTTCGAGATTTCGTGATGAATCAGTGAGTGAGTGAGTGAGTGACCTTTCGCTTTTATAGATATAGATAATTTTGTAATTATAACAAATAATAAAGAAATTGAAGTTAATATTTAGTATGTATCAATTTGAATAAATCAAGTAATGCTTAAATACTCATCGATGTTTCTGTAAGTCAATACAACTAATATTCTAAATCTAATCTATCAACTTTTAATACCTTTCCAGTAAAAATTAGGAAAGGTTATTTTTTATAAAAAAAGGTTACATTTTTAAATATTTCTAGTTATTTCTGACAAGACCCACTGGCAGTGGCAAAACTGCATTACATAATAAGATGACTTAACTCATGCTTAACTCCAATGATATTCTAGTAAACAGATATGTTATAAGCGCGCAATCGTGAAGACTCGAAAACGACCCAATTGGGTCGTATTGTCTTTAGTCCAGCGTTGCCAATGCTACCGAAAAATCGGTATTTTAACCGATTTTTTTAACAATCTACCGATCTACCGATACGTCTATCAATCGAGGTTTAATCTACCGATAAACCGTAAGGGCCGGATTTACGATCGGCGATCGATCCCCGACCAAGTTTGTGTTGGTCCGGGCATCCGACAAGTCGGGGCTTAGTCGCCGTCCGTGAATACCAAGCTTTATCTTTATGCTACATGTATCGGGTATTCCCCAAATCATAGAGAAGGCAGCACTAGGCGAATGTTTTTTGTTCCATTTAAAACGGATGCTATTGATCTGTTGCGGTCCCTGTTATACATTGGCATATTTGTATTAAGCTATCTAAATTTGTATTTCATATATTATCCTTTCCACATTCCTCAGCAAATGTAGAAAGGATATTTTCTCAAGTAAATTTACTAAAAACGAAAACGCGAAATAAGCTTAACACTGAATCAGTAATTGCACAAAATGTCTAAAAAAAAAATGTGTAAAAATAATTGTTTCGATTTTGCGTTAGACAGTAATTTATTAACTCGAATGGACAAAAAGTGGAAAAGTGAAGAAGGTAACAGTGATGATGATGAATGAACAATATAAAAATAAAGGTTAAATGCAAAACTGCCGATTTTTATTTCAATATACCGATTTTTCACATTATTTCTACCGAATTCTGATTTTTATGATCGGCAACACTGCTTTAGTCTGAATCATGCATGGCGACGAGTGACACGCTACTACGAATTACGGTACAAATTGTAATAATGCCATCTTGCGTGTTCAGAAAGTGTACCAATTACGATAACAAAGTTAATAAAAAACACGAGATCTCATACCACATGTAAAATACACAATATACTTCGATTTATTAATATTTTTCATTTATTTTCCTAATATTCTGATACACGGAGGTTAGAAAAAAAGAAAGAGATGGGAAATACATTTTGTAGTGAGAACGACAAGGACGCGTGCACTCCAAACATAGAATAAAAATACAGATGCGAATATTGAAAAAGGTGAGATATCTGTGCGGGACGTTCGAGTGGGCATTTAAGTCATCGTTACCCGTTACCCCAGAGTTCTGCTTTCCTTTATTCTAACCTTGTATTATTTAATCATTATAGTTTACTTTATGACAACAGCGAGTTTAAACTATACTTATATTGTCTTTTCTTCGTTAAGGTTTCCAAGTATTTCCAACCAATGAGGTCCGGCTACAAGAATCTTTGAATCCCGAAATAAAAAAACTCTTTATGAGGCAGAAAAGAAATAACTTGAGTCTTTTCGAAGGTGGATGATTGTTTTTATTACAAAATAAATATTTTGTTTCTTTTACATTGCGTTTTATTTCTCACCTTACCTAGCCTCCTACCCTACCCTTATAGGTAACGTTTTAGTTGTTATAGGTACAAACCTCGTGTACAAATTTAATACACTCGGTTTGTACCTTCTGTCTCGTTAAATTTGTTAGTCTATGATCCCAACATGCGGTGATTGGTCGTCAGAATAATGTTTGTTTACATTCAAGCGCAATTGACAACACTATCTGTCTCTTTTTTTCTTATTGGTTTTATCGAGCTATCTCTTTTGTATCATTTTGACATGTAGTGGAATGTACAAGAATGAAAAGTGTGTATGTGTGCTACCGCTGCGGCACGGAACACTTTTTTCGGTGGTTTTGTAGGTGTATAACATATCTGTTTATTTGAATATCATTGCTTAACTCACAGATTATTTATCTAAATGTGACAGTCACTGTTCTGCTTAGTTTCCCAGTGTTCCGTTTTGGCGCTGTTGTAGTCAGTCTGTATAATATCACCTTTAAAATCTTATGCATATGTATACGTATTGTGTGTGTAATGCATATGTGTATGTGTGTGTAGTATAGTTTGGTCATGGACTTATGAGTTTGGTTCAAAGAGTAAACTAGGTATGTTTGGTTGTTCTGGTAATTAATGACGAATAACTGCACATACGATATGCACAATCAATATTGTCAACGGAGGAATATTTGCTTATCAAGGATCTCAACTCAGCAAAATCCGAGGAAATACACTTGAAATAAAGCAGACATTCAACTCGGAAATATTTCGACACTAATGACAAGTTGTCAAACAAGACGTCACATGGAATAAAAAATGGCGGCGATGACCACGTGACTGCATCATCGCGACAGCAGCGCTATAACGGAACATTTGGAATAGCGATGGGCGATTGTTACTGATTCCAACAATCGAATGGTTTGATACTACTAATATTAACAATCGAATACAAAAACAATCGATCGCTAGTTCTCAAAATCGAATAAAACCACTAGTTCATTCATTTGCTTTACCCGTGCTATACAAAATTGGGCTGTATATACATACAATAAAGTCTAATTTGAATTGATATTCGTAGTAACAAGTAGGTAACTGATTCACGAACCGCTAGTTCATTCATTCAGTTAGCCATACAAAATTGAGTTTTTTTCCCCTTATAATAAAGATTACTTACTTTTAGTTGGTATCAAATCTATGAATATTCGAATACAAGCTAGTAATATTCATTCAATTCGATGGTATAATGATTCAATTTGCCACACGAAATTGAGTATTATTCTCAGTACAAAGAGTTTACTTTTAAATAAAGTTACGAATATTCGAATAAGAACTAGTAAAAATGAAATTTGAATCGGAAGGAACGAGACAACGCAATACATTTTAGTTACTTTTCATTCGTTTTCAAATTCGAATGAATGGTAAGGTTATTCGAATAGTTTGAATGACTTGAACAATCGAATTATTCGAATAATGTCATTCACAATCGCCCATCGCTAATTTGGAACTAAAGCTGTCACAGGCAGGCGGCCTGACATAACTTTATTTATTGCTGTGCGTAAAATATTTTATGTTTGTTAAATGTTTTCTCCGACTTTCTTTTCTTTGGTTTTTTTCGATAGACGGAAAATTTTGGTGTTATGTTCTGGGCACCCGCAAGCATAAGTGTACAGTGCAATATCTGTGGTTATGTAGGTAACTTATATTTTGGGAAAGTGACGCTCTAAAAGATTTTATCGTTCTCTCCCCACTTCCATGTATTCATGACAACAGCTACATAATATTACAGGTTCTATTAAATGTTGTCTTGTTAGGCAATTGGTCCATGTTATGTATTACAATTTTGCCAACGTCAACATAGTTTGGTAAAAAATTCAAATTCAAATATATTTATTTGTGACACCTAGGTAAAAGAGTACACGGTGTTATTAAAAAGTAGCTTCAGTTGGTCGTCGTAGGGGTGGATTTAAAAGTAGTAATGTATCACTATGACTGTGCTGCCTTGCAAGGCATACAGTAAGAAATGTTTACACATCAGATATTATGTTTTGTCTTGGTTATACACATGGCTTTCCATACAGCAAACCTTGGTCAGAGGAACATCTTAGAACTTGTTGATTTGTTTGGTCTATATGCTAAAGTTGTTTGATTTTGCCGTGTGTGGCTTAAGATGTCAAAAATTAATTTCTAGTTGTTGCCTTGTCATCGCTTGTAGATCCTAAACATAATATAACTACAAAAGGGTGTACTTAGATTAATTAACACGTTAACTGCCACGTAGGTCACCGGTGACCGGACCCTGCCCTGTGTTTAGGAGCCACATAGGCCACCGGTGACCTCAAGGCAGACCTGTGTTCAAACCTATTTTGTGAGCCGTAGGACTGTTATTCCGTAGATTTTGTGTATGCATGTGACCGCTGTGGCGCTGTAGAATATGTGCCCACAGTGGTTTTCGTTTACCTTGATATTTGTAAGATTCACATAGAAAAATTTGCGGCGAACTCGTTCATGGATGCGAATATTTAAGTTTAAGTGTAACATAAATATTCGTTTTAAATGTTTTTGCGTAGCATATTATAATACCATTTTTGTAGGCTTTTTAACTGTAAAGTGTTTTTTTTAAATGCATAAGTAGTTTCCGAGAAAACTGAAAAAAGCCTCTGCTATTTTACAATATATGGGGTAAGGTAATAAAAATTAAATAATAAATACAGTAATTGTGTAAGATAATATTTATTATAAAATGCAAAAACAAACAATAATTAAATTGCTAATCAAACAATAATTAAATTGCTAATCATAAAGAAAAGGGCTGGCTTTTTCTTTGGCCAGAGGATAAGTGTTGCCATACAACGCGGCAACGCTGCCAGTCTCTTGGGTACTTTACCTGCTGACAGCGTTGAGGAGGAGTTTTTCGATGCCCTTTTATAGTTAGTTTGTTTTTAGGTTAGTTTAGTTTATATTATATCGCCTCTTTACAAGAACAACGTGATATTTTTTAAACCACAACTTTACGGGAGAGCAATTTTAAACATTTAAACGTTGATAAATTCTAAAGTATTAATAATTTTACTGTAGGAAAACAATTAAATTGTTGCGGTAATGAATATATTTTCTGAAAATAAGCAAAAAAAAAACACTTCAATATGGAATAAGTAAAAAAACTGATTTAAAAAAACACAGACACACATGTCACGTTTTTAATGAAAATATGTCACAAAATGCTTGTAACATATTGATATATCACGTTGAAGATGTTAAATTTAGGTGTAAGGCTGTGTGATAAGTTAAATAAAACACACTATCAAAATAAAGATTTTGTATTAAAAAAATAGAAAAGAGAATGGGCGAAAATGTATGAAAGCTGGTACACCCCTCCAATAGCAATGAGATATACGTCGTTGGATAGCTCTTTTTAACTGAAACAATATTTACTATTACAGTTTTGTTGAGATGTTTGTCCGTTTTGAGTTATAGCTCAAAAACAAAAATAAAAATGGATACCTATTAACGTTATAATATCTTAGTGTGTAAGCTAAAATTACATCAATGTCGTTGTATATAACGTAATTCGTAATTATCATAACAAAACATAACATCACGCCTGTAATTCCCGAAGGGTTAGGCAGAGGTGTAGGTGCCTAATAGTAGGTACACCCACTTTTCGTCAGTTATGTTTAAGTCCCATGTGATAGGGGGCGAGCCTATTGCCATCAACCTGGCACAAATCCAGACACCATGGCTGCTACCAAGAAATTCTTGAGGGAAACTCCAATAACACTTTGTCCGACCAGGGAGTATGTATGGAAGCTGGTACACCCCTCCAATAGCAATGTCATATACGTCGTTGGATAGGTCTTTTTAAATGGAACAATATTTACTATGACAGCTTTGCCGAAATAGTTTGTCCATCCTGAGTTATATCTCAAAAACCAAAGTTAAAAAAAGTTTTTAGTATTCCGACACAAAGTACTCATCTGTTTACTTACATTTTATTAATTGATAATTTTTGAATGTCTCGTTGATCTAGTGGTTGCAAGCGCGACTGCTGAACATGAGGCCCTGCGTTCGATTCCCGGGTCGGGTAAATTGTTACCTATTGGATTTGCTCTTCTTCTTTCAAGAATTTGTCAGTATCAGTCAAGGAATTTGTATTTATGCCTAGTTCATGGCAATAGGTTCACCCTCTATTACATGGGAAACATAACTGCCGAAAACATCGGTGTATTATTATAAGTTACACCTCAGTCTAACCCTTTAGGCATTAAAGGCGTGATGGTATGTTATGTTATTTGCGAATTACATTATTATACTATAATAATATATATTATTATACAACGACGTGTTATTTCCCTTTTTACACCAAGATATCACAATATTAATATCATCAATTTTTACTTTTGTTTTTAACCTATAACTCAGAATGGACAAACATTTCGACAAAACTGTCAAAGTAAATATTGTTCCATTTAAAAAGACCTATCCAACGACGTATATGACATTGCTATTGAAGGGGTGTACCAGCTTCCATACATTCTCCCTGGTCGGACAAAGTGTTATTGGAGTTTCCCTCAAGAATTTCTTGGTAGCAGCCATGGTGTCTGGATTTGTGCCAGGTTGATGGCAATAGGCTCGCCCCCTATTACATGGGACTTAAACATAACTGACGAAAAGTGGGTGTACCTACTATTAGGCACCTACACCTCTGCCTAACCCTTCGGGAATTACAGGCGTGATGTTATGTTTTGTTATGATAATTACGAATTACGTTATATACAACGACATTGATGTAATTTTAGCTTACACACTAAGATATTATAACGTTAATAGGTATCCATTTTTACTTTTGTTTTTGAGCTATAACTCAAAACGGACAAACATTTCAACAAAACTGTAATAGTAAATATTGTTTCAATTAAAAAGAGCTATTCAACGACGTATATCTCATTGCTATTGGAGGGGTGTACCAATAAGCCCATTCTCCTTTACGAAAACAATGGCTTACTTACACTATGAAATTAGTTTAAGGCACAATAATCAACAAAAGATCAATCACATTTCACATAGTACTTAGTACTTGCTGTAATTAAAATTATAAGGTAACTAAAAAATTACTTTCATACAAATAAAAAAATAAAAAAGTTAACTGTACTTAAAGTTACCTAATAGTAATTAACGTCTTCTAACACAATTATGGCACCCAGTTTTATAGTACTTAGAAATTCAAAATAGGAACATTGCTATCACCCTTCATAAACATAGAATCACAAATTCTCATAATATTAATGAAAACACTATCATTTTAAATAATAGCAATTAAATATTTCTAAAAAATACAATTCAAAAAATCTTTGTACTTAATCAGTCTTATTACAACGATTTGTAAAATGGCTTGTGGTATCTAGGAATGAGGTTTTTATTTACCAAATCCGTGAGATCAGCTTTTTTTCTCTCTGCTAGTCCAGGTTTTTGAAGATAGACCTTTTTCAAATTTAAATTAATGCTTTGGCTATTATGATTTCTCTTTTTTTTCACCACTATAGCTTTCTTGAATAATTCGTCAGCGTATGATTCTTTGAAAAATATGGCATCGGGATCAGAGCTTTGAACTTTTATCATCTTCAGTCCAGCCAGTTTCACAGTATTATTGTCTTCATCTTTCATTATTGCAAAGTTCATTTGAGTGCATATACTTTTATCTACCCAAATGTCATAAACCCTCTCTAATGCGTTCAAAAACCATAGGCAATGACCAGCATTACCAACCAGCAGAAATAAACAGAACTGTAATGAGCTCATAACCTACTGAAAACAGTAGGTTATGAAGTTTAAATTTGGAACAGGTGTCAAATTCAAGTGAGTGTGCTATTCTAGTATCTACATTAAAACAAATACCTATCGATACGAAACCCCAATTTAGTATGATTTTAATTATAAATCGCACGACATTTTGATCTCGAGTGACACAAGAATAGTGACTTTTTTCGTTTGCCTATTATTTAAAAAAAATGACAGATATCCGAAACGCCGCCATTTCGAGCTGTCATTTGTTCGTTAGCTTTTTATTTCCAGTTACGAGTAGACAAATTTTCTGATAATTTCTTTATTTCTGTCGAAAATGAGTGATAGTGACTCAGAAATTAACATGAACACTCCGCCAGATATCGTAAATGCAGCGACGAATGCAACTAGTAGCCTGTTTATTTTTTATTGCATTACACTGGTAACAATGCTGGTAATTTCCTTATATGGTTCCTGAACCCATCATAGAGCCCTTATGATATTCGGGTAGATAAATTAGTGTATACAACTATACATAATTAGGCATTACAACACTCGTGTGATGCTATTAAGAAACTCGCCTTCGGCTCGTTTCTTAAACCCACACTTGTGTTGTAATGCCCTTCATTATTATTTTCATTATTAGTAGATATATTTCTTCATTTATTAGTAGATATTTGAAACCACAGATTTTTCAAATATCTACTCAATTAGAGACGCAAATACTGCTATGACTACACTGATTACAAAAATATCAACTGCAATAATAAAGCATACAAAAAATATCAATGTACCGAGAAAACAAAGAACAATAAAACCATGGATAACTACAGGGCTTTTAAAATGTATCAAGCATCGAGATAAACTCCACGTAAAATCTAAGAGGTCACCTGACAATTTAATACTACATGTAACCTATACGCGTTACCGAAACTTCTGCAATATGCTACTGCGTAAGTTAAAGAGGACTTATGAGAAGGGTGAGCTCGAAAAATCTAGAAATAATCCTAAAGCACTGTGGAAAACCATTAAGGAAATAACCAATACTGGTAAACTACACTCTAGTCCTGAAGAACTGCTGAAAATTTGTGACAGTCCTGCATCTTCCCTCAACAATGTCTGTTCTTTCTTTAGCAATATAGGCAAAAATATGGCTGCAAAGATAATTAACGATCCGCAAAAGACGCCCGTAATCAGCGAGACCGTCCATATCACTGACAAAACACTGAATCCGCCTGTCAATTCACTTGCTATCCAAAAAGTTGATGAAAGTGACATAGATACCATTATATTGCAGATGCGCCATGACTGTGCTGTGGGCTGGGATGGAATATCTTCCTCACTCCTTAAAACATGTCGTCACATTTTGGTTCCACCGATAACTTACATCTGCAACCTTTGCATTGAGACAGGAGTTTTTCCAGATTCTCTGAAGAGGGCCATAGTCCATCCAATTTTTAAGGGTGGGAACAGAGACTGTGTCGATAATTACAGGCCAATATCAGTACTGTCGTCGCTCTCTAAAATCCTCGAGAAGATTCTTAACAAAAATCTTAGAAGCTTTCTCGATAAATACAAGAGTATAGCGGATAATCAATACGGGTTCAGGTCTGGAGTCTCCACTGAAGACGCAGTATTGGACTTAACGCAATCTATTGCTAAGACTCTGGACAGTAGAACAAAATGCCTTGGCATATTTTTGGACCTGTCTAAAGCCTTCGACACAGTCTCTGTACCCAAACTAATTTCCAAGCTAGAATGCTTGGGTGTACGTGGCATAGCTTTGGAAATTTTCAAAGATTACCTGAGGAATCGCACCCAGATGGTTAAGATTGGCTCTAACTACAGTGATGAAGAGGTTGTGCTATACGGTGTCCCCCAGGGAAGCATTCTGGGCCCCACACTTTTTCAAATATATATTGATGACCTTTGCAGAATGTCAATACCAGCTTGTAAGATCTATGCATACGCGGATGACACAGCGATCTTGGTTGATGGGCCCTCGTGGGAAGACGTGAAACGAAAGGCGGAGTTTGGACTGTCCTCAGTGATGCACTGGCTTGACCTAAACTTGCTTACACTAAACCTAAAGAAAACTTATTTTGTACCCTTTGCAATCCGGTCAAACACCAAACCAACAAGTAGCTTCACGATAGCGGCTCATTCATGCAGGGATCAGTCAATATCGTGCTCATGCCCCTCCATTGCCAGAGCCAACTGTGTCAAATACTTGGGTGTTCATATTGACGATGGGCTAAAATGGGATAAGCAACTCGAGACACTTACAACCCGAACACTTCGTCTTATTCACATCTTCAAATCTCTCCGAGATTCCGCCGGTATTGACATTCTCAAAATGGTGTACTTCACTTTATGTCAATCGATCATTGGGTACTGTATAACTGTATGGGGTGGAGCAGCGAAGACTTATCTTCTGAGAGCAGAAAGGTCTCAAAGGGCTGTTCTTAAAGTTATGCTAAGGAAACCTTACAGATATCCCACAACACAGCTTTACGATGATTCCAAGGTCCTATCGGTTCGGCAGCTATTTATTCTGCAAGCTGTCCTGAGGACTCACGCTCGCTTACCTCCATCTGACCCAAAGAAGCGCACATATGTACCTCCAGGCGTACAGCACAAGACCTCATTTGCAAGACGGCAATACTATGTCCTAAGCCATCAACTTTTCAAAAAAGTTCAAAAAGAACTAGACATAATTGACCTAAATAAATTTAATGTCAAATCAAAAACTTCAGACTGGCTCTTACTGCAGGATTATATGAAAACAGAGTTGTTACTAACAAACATCGCTTGACATCTAACATCTCAAAAAAAAAAAAACACCACACATACACACACATACACACACACACATACACACCCTCACCCACACACACACACAAACCCATATTGATTAATACTAAAACTAATATTAATATAAATACATTTAAATGGTGGATCGACACACCTTCACTCTTATAAAGCTCATTTTTATTAAATACAAATTTTGGCCGATCACTGTCTCTTAAAATACAGGTCTCCTAGTTTAAGAGGCAGGGTTCATTATTATTGTAAACATAGACTATTATTGTGAACTCAAACAGTTTATGCTCAAAGCTATATTATTATGTACATTGTATTTCTGTCATTTTCTTTTTAAACTGTGTCTGTGTGCATTATTGGGATAAATAAACAATTTATTTATTTATTTATTTATTTATTATGCACAGTCGCATAAACTACTATTCCAATCAAAAAAATCATCGAAGCACATTTCATTAACATGAAATGGCTCGCTTTTTTTCCGTGCCGCCTTTATAGCCCCGATAAATGCGTCAGGTGTATACATTGGTCCTGATCTCAGTTGCCTTTTAAGAGTTCGTATGATGCTGTTTTGGTGATATTGGGCGATCTAGATCTCGGTATCTATATGACCTAAGAATTCGGTATTTGGACACCATTAAACTTGGACTTATAATCTTTAAATCTGTACAAGCGAAAACACGATTGGATGAAAAAACCTCGATAGAAAAAAAATACTAAAACAACTCGGTTTGCACTTATTTAGAGTTGGATCTCTGAAACCTTAAGGAATTTAGTGACGATTTTTACATAATAGATAGGTAACTATATTATCTCAAATCGTGCAGATTTTTTTTTAAAATTTTCTACGTGGTTTTCTCGTAATTAGCATTCCTGTGATTGGCGCTTACGTTATTTTATTCTAAGCGAGCGCACATTCTTTCTGTCTCACGTTTGGAACGCGGTAGTAATAGCGCTGTCCTTTTCAATTTGTTCAATTCAGACATTCAGTCTGCTGCGGCATCTGTTGCGAGACGAACCTATGTTTGGCGACATTACAGACAGCGGACTATTTTCTACGCAATTATTTTGTTTAGTGGTAGGCAATATAGGTACCTATAATAAAGTTTAGGGACAGTATTTACTGTAAAAAGGAGTTGAAAACGTTTTGTGTAAATATATTATATACCTATCTTTTAATGATGATTGTCACCCACCTGATGATGGACTCCGAAGGTAGGTATAGGATCTCGGTGTCGGCACTACATAGAACCATCGTGTTTGGACTCATTTGAAAGGTCTAACGGAGATCTTGTTGACTAATGATGTCACCCACCTGATGATGGACTCCGAAGGTAGGTATAGGATCTCGGTGACGGCACTACGTAGAACCATCGTGTTTGGACTCATTTGAAAGGTCTAACAGAGATCTTGTTGACTAATGATGTCACCCACCTGATGATGGACTCCGAAGGTAGGTATAGGATCTCGGTGACGGCACTACGTAGAACCATCGTGTTTGGACTCATTTGAAAGGTCTAACGGAGATCTTGTTGACTAATGATGTCACCCACCTGATGATGGACTCCGAAGGTAGGTATAGGACCTCGGTGACGGCACTACGTAGAACCATCGTGTTTGGACTCATTTGAAAGGTCTAACGGAGATCTTGTTGACTAATGATGTCACCTATCTAATGATGGACTAGTAGGTAGGTAGTAGGTAGGTAGTAGGTAGGTAGTAGGTAGGTAGTAGGTAGGTAGTAGGTAGGTAGTAGGTAGGTAGTAGGTAGGTAGTAGGTAGGTAGTAGGTAGGTAGTAGGTAGGTAGTAGGTAGGTAGTAGGTAGGTAGTAGGTAGGTAGTAGGTAGGTAGTAGGTAGGTAGTAGGTAGGTAGTAGGTAGGTAGGTAGTAGGTAGGTAGTAGGTAGGTAGTAGGTAGGTAGTAGGTAGGTAGTAGGTAGGTAGTAGGTAGGTAGTAGGTAGGTAGTAGGTAGGTAGTAGGTAGGTAGTAGGTAGGTAGTAGGTAGGTAGTAGGTAGGTAGTAGGTAGGTAGTAGGTAGGTAGTAGGTAGGTAGTAGGTAGGTAGTAGGTAGGTAGTAGGTAGGTAGTAGGTAGGTAGTAGGTAGGTAGGTAGTAGGTAGGTAGTAGGTAGGTAGTAGGTAGGTAGTAGGTAGGTAGTAGGTAGGTAGTAGGTAGGTAGTAGGTAGGTAGTAGGTAGGTAGTAGGTAGGTAGTAGGTAGGTAGTAGGTAGGTAGTAGGTAGGTAGTAGGTAGGTAGTAGGTAGGTAGTAGGTAGGTAGTAGGTAGGTAGTAGGTAGGTAGTAGGTAGGTAGTAGGTAGGTAGTAGGTAGGTAGTAGGTAGGTACCTACTACCTACCTACTACCTGCCTATTACCTACTACCTAACTATTACCTACTACCTACCTACCCGGTTTTATTTATTTATGGAAACATTTGTTTTGAATAGTTTATTTTCGACGGAACATTTATTTTTGTTATTTATGGTACTACCTACGATATCTGTGTAAGTACCTACGAATGTTTGTCTTTTATTTTTTTATGGGATTTTTATTGTTTTTGTAATGGTACCTATATTGTATATTCTGAATATACTTACATATTAAACTGTTTAATAAATAAACATTGATGATTAATTACATAAAACATTTTATTTCATACTAACCTTTAAGGTTTATAGATTGAGTACCTACTTACTTACCTACTTTTATCTACGTGAGGAATGATAGATCAGTCTGGATCTTCGATCAATAAGTTTCGAGTCCACGAAAAAAAAAAACCTCTAAATTTCGAAACTTGAATCTCGGCCCTAGTACCTACCTATCTATTATTTTACCTACTATTATGTATAGTGTTTAGGTGTGTCATTAGTTTGTAACTAGGTAATAATAGGGTTATGGACGGAGCTTCAAATAAGTATACCGACAATAATTTATTATCCTCGCTTGATTGTCAGCTCCGATCCGTCGTCGTACCTTGAAAATAGGTACTTCCATGAATTTCAACTTTATTTGAATGATTTTTTTACGAATACGTTTTATATATAATTATATAATATGAATCAAGCTGTCGACCAGCTGGGCGGTCGGGGCACCGCAGTTCAAACTCGTACTCGACTCACACTCGATCGCGGCCTGTGCGCGGAGCGCGCCGAGCTGCCGCGCCGGGCGTCAAGCCACCGCGTATTATGGAAGAGGGGGCGCGGGCGAGAGGTACGAAATCGCTCGCGTTGGGCTATAATGCGCGCTCTTAACTTCTCTCTCTATTTGAGAGTGAGCTGAATCGCCCTCGTTCTGCGTATGTCCTTTAACGAGGTATTTGTGTGTAATTGATCTGAGATTTGGCAGAGTTTTGACTGCGTAAGTGTACATTGAGATCATAAACTTATTTTTTTGCTGTCCAGCACAATTGTCTGAATAAAAGACAACATCGAGGTCTTCAGCCGTTGCGGAAATTTTCTCCAGGTATTTGTGAACACAGGTACCTATTTCGTTGACACCTCTATTGGCGTTAGACTCATCCCATACATAACTCTCAACTGAATTATTTTGTAAGTTATAAATTGTTAAATTAAGTACATTTAGTTTGGACTTGTAGTAAAAAACTGAGACGTCTCCCTTGGGGCATTGGAACACTGCTTGAAGATCATAGACCGCTACTAAAATGTTTTTGTTGTTCTTATCTTTTTCAATACGAGACAAATTCTTTTCCTTAAGATGTAATTCATAATCTTGTTTCTTAGATTCTTTCTCTTCATCTGTGATGTTTTTATAGGCTTCGCATATATCGCATAAATCCTTTTTAGGAGTGAAAAACGAAATGTTAAATTCTTGTGTGAAAATACGATAAAATGTAATGTATGTTCCATAGGGGACGTTTTGGGATTTGCATTTTTCCACATAATCTCTATGAAGATCTGTGACAGCTTTGCTACCATCAATATAATTTCGTTTTGAGTTAGCCCGGATGTAGTGTGACTCAATCTTCGGTATAGACTCAATAAACAATTTGATTCCATTTTTAATGCTTTCGTCCACTGCGTGATGGTTTGAATGAGTACCTCGGTTATCTTTCATGGAAGAAATATTAGTATTGCTATTTTTCTTTTTCAAAGCAGTCTCTATGGGTCGATTATTAATCCCCAAAGTATTTTTGAAGAACAATCTACAAACTCTTGTTTTTTCACCCGAAATAGTCAAAAAGAAAGCGTTGTTGTTGTTTCGAGTAGTTGCAACATTTCCATCCGCATCAACTTTAACGTAACGTTGTTTTGGGATGACTATGTCTACGCTATTAGCAATAAACGTCCATTGTTTTTCTATTGCACCTAAGCTCCAATAGTCATTTAAAATGGTCTGTCTTTGCTCCTCTGTAAATTTAAACCCACATTTAAATTTACATTTATCTTTACGAGAAGGTTTCAATTTACGACTTGGCATGTTTTTTTTTGATTTGGTAGATTGATAAGGCTTTCCACTATTTCTCAGTCGTTTAGCTATATTGACTTTCCAGTTTCCTTCATTTAGTTTTCTTTTTTTACCAATTTTAGTTGGAGTAGAATTATACACTATTGGAGTTGCAGCATTTTCGTTAGTTACGTTTTCAATCGCAGAAGATTCACTGTTCTCTATGACACCGAGATCGCTGAATACCATAGCATGTTCGTTTGTAGACGAAAGTGGTTCCTCGTAGTTTTCAATGTTTATTGAAACCATATTAGATGTTACCAAATTTTGATCATCCGAAATGTTATTATAGTTGGTAGAGATATTTTGTTCCACGTCAGTATCAGAAGAATACTCAGCACGTTTTCTTGGTTGGGCTTCAAAATCAGGATCCTTTACGGAGTCGTCGCTATCTGAAACGTTATGAATACAATCAATTTCTTGAAGTGTAGTGGTGTGGTATTGGTTTGATCAATTATCCTCGAATTTTGTGAGAATATTGGGATATAAATTATTTACTCCTAACATGCTATGGTATTCAGCGATCTCGGTGTCATAGAGAACAGTGAATTTTCTGTTCTAGTCCAACTAAAATTGGTAAAAAAAGAAAACTAAATGAAGGAAACTGGAAAGTCAATGTAGCTAAACGACTGAGAAATAGTGGGAAGCCTTATCAATCTACCAAATAAAAAAAAACATGCCAAGTCGTAAATTGAAACCTTCTTGTAAAGATAAATGTAAAGGAGATGGCTAAATTCAGTTAGGACGACTGAACCAAGCATGTATAAACATGGCACCTAGCAAAATGCAACGCTTAATAGCTGAATATTAGTATTTCATTTAAAAAACACTTTCGGAAGTTGATCGTAAGTTGAAAATCCTGAAAATAAAATCGTTTAGCTCCTACGTCAATACGTATAAAACTGCAAACAAATGTCATTGCTATGAACTTTTACTTAGGCATTTGGATGTATCTGCATTGAAATTGATATAATTGTATTATAGACTAAACGAGCCACCCCGATTTCGCATCGTGGTACTTTAGTAAATATACACAAAGGGGTAATTGCACCTAAAAATGTAATACAACGGCATTTCTGCAATCCGCGCAAAAATTACTCCCACCCGCGTTTTTACTCTTGTAAAACCTAACGGACTCATCCAAATGAGTAAAATAAAGACGGTTTTCACAGACAATGTTCATAGGTGGTGTTCTGTCTGTGTCGAGTAGCGAGAGGTCCGTAAGTAGGCGAGCGAGGGTCATTGAAAATCCAAAATAAAAAATTCAAACGAACATGCAAACGGCAAAGCGTTCAAACGACATCTGACATTATGACGTTTGACGTTTTATTTTTATAGAGATGGGATTGAAATTCAAGTGTAACAGAATCGATAAAATAATAATCTAAAGTTTTTAACATAGAAAAATTGGTTGCCTGTAAAGTCGGTATACGGGAGAAAGTTTTACGTGACAACGACTTTGAGTGGTAAAATAATTTTAAGCACCCTTTCACTTTTTATGTCTGTCTCTCTCGCTCTTAGGCGGGCTAACCATGCCCGAGTGGAAGGGACGCGTGCCTCTCACTCGCTCTCATTGTGAGCGCATAACGTGAGCGGAGCGTAACGCAGTTTCTTGAAGTGTCACCCGGCAAACCAATTTATAAGACGTTGTCACGTCAAAATATTGAAAATAAAACAGCAAAAATGTGAATGACTTTATTCTTTTCTGTTATTCTTACCTAAAAATGAAGCCGGAGCGGATAACGTGTTCTGGTCTCTCGCCCATCCTAGATACCAGATCACTGTCATTACATGACAGCAACAGCCCAGAGTTCTGTTCCCCACATTACAGCTACAGTAATATGACAGTATGTCATCCAGAGGATTATTTGTAGTTTGGCTTTTATATAAAATATACACGTAGTATATTTTTTGAATTAAAAGTTGAGGTCTTAATAAATAAATGGAAGTCACATTTGTTCGACGTTTCTTATATTTTATTAGTTCTAGAATAATTCTAACTGTAGATGACTCACCTCAATAACCCACATAATAGTTAACCCACGATGGTTAACAATTGAGGTAAGTCATCTAGGGCTCTTTGGGGATTGGCTAGAGAGTAGCCACGGCGCCCCTTCCGTCTTACGCAGGTCCTCACCGGACACGAATGTTTCGGGAGGTACTTGTACCGAATCAGGCGGGAGGAACGCGCCCGGATGCTTCCACTGCGAGGATCGACCGGAGGACACGGTGGAGCACACTGTGGAGGTGTGCCCTGCTTGGGCGGAGCCCCGCCGTGTTCTCGTAGTGGCAATCGGCGGCGGCGACCTCTCACGTCCGGTCCTGGTGCAAGCCATGGTCCGGGGCGAGAAGGAATGGGACGCCATCGCCTCCTTCTGCGAAGCAGTTATGCTAACGAAGGAGGTGGCGGAACGTGAGAGGGAGAGAACCTCTCGTCCCAGCCGCCGCGGGAGAAGCTCCGGGCGTCGTTGGCCACGTGATGGCTTCCGGCCACCGTAGACGCGGGCCTGTGGACGGTGAGTAATCGGCTAGCTCGCCGTCCGGCCGTCTTATGACGGTAATAGACCGTGTCGACGGCGCGTTCGTGTTCCACGCGCGCCTCAAAGAGATGTCAGCAAGGAGGGGCCCGCAAGGGCCGACGCCCGTCGGGGCTGCGGATTATCGAAAGAGATAACGCGGCCTCGGCACAAGGGCGAAGAAGGAACATGGGTGGTTTTTAGTCAGTAGAAGTCTGACACTCGCTTCCGCTCTGCCCAAGAGCGGGAGGAGTTATTTGATGATTTCCCAGACGCAAAAAAAAAGGTGAGTCATCTACAGTTAGGATAGTAAGTAGAGCAGCAGGCAACGAAGTGATGATATGCCGCCGCAGTCTTTGCGTGGTTATACCTACCATGTATAGCATGATGAATATACTGCAAGTCAAGTCCGCGTTGAGAAGCAAAAGGGTCAAAGCGAGGGTGGAAATTCAAAATATAAAAGCACAACGAACAAATAAACGGCAAAGCGTTAAAACGACGTCTGACATATGACGTGTGCTTTTTTTAGAGATGAAATAAAATAATCGAAACGATTAAAAGAAAAAAATAGAACTACTTTTTAATAATCATCAGTTCATATTTTTCGCAGAATATGTAGCACCAATAAATGAAAAACCATAATTCGAAGCTATCCCTTGTTTTATTTGATTAGGATTTAATTAAGCTGAATTGGGTAGAATCGACAGTCACTTTCAAACAACCCCATTTTCAAAACACAAGGAACTAAACAAGACACTGAATTGCACGCCATAGATTCCCACCAAAAACTCTGATTACCACTTCTTAGTTTCAAGTAAATAAATCGTTTTATTAACTGTTATCAAGAATCGATATAAGTACTACTTCGATAAGCGATATGGACCATCCTTAGCTTGCAGTTGCTATAGCAATTAGCAGCTGTATTACGAGTATTTCACCATTTTATGTCAATGAAAAGAGAGATTTAATTTTTGCTTTTTCTTTAGTTCATGCAACTTCTAGGAAATTATTAAACACTAAATAATTAATGTTTGATTGTTTAAATACTACGAGTCAGTGTGGGAATCCTATACTTGCTGGAGGCAGTCATTTAGCCATCTCCTTTAAATGTGGGTTTAAACTTACAGAGGAGCAAAGACAGACCATTTTGAATGACTATTGGAGCTTAAGCATTAATTTAAATTTGAAAAAGGTCTATCTTCAAAAACCTGGACTAGCAGAGAGAAAAAAAGCTGATCTCATGGATTTGGCAAATAAAAACCTCATTCCTAGATACCACAAGCCATTTTACGAATCGTTGTAATAAGAAGCAAAATAACAAAAGTTTAGATGTTAATTTAAATGCAGAGGGGTATAAATTATTTACTTTAAATTAACTTACCTTGATACATAGATGGGCCACTGCTTGACGAACTGCTAGAACTCGAAGAACTGCTAGAACTAGAGGAACCGCTGCTACTAGTCGAATCACTACGAGGTCGGATGGAACCTACTGCGATGTCTTCGTCTACAAAGAGGATTGAAATAATGAAATTATAGGAACACAACTAGAAAAAAAAAATATCAGTACAAGTAAAAAAATACCTTTTGTTGATGTCTGCAAGTTATTGGTCGAGCTTTTGGCATTTTCATTCTCGTCTTGTGTTAAAATATCTATCTGAGAGTTTGAATCATTTGGTTGTACACTTAAATTATTTTTAACACCTGTAGCTAATTGAACCAACATCCTAGATCGTGACGCCATCTGAAAAACAAATTCGTAAAAGTTACTTTATTTTAGCACGTATAATGTAACATTTTAGCATACTATAAACCCAAACATAAAGCTTTTCAAAAATAATGATGTAAAATAAAATAACCCATAGTATTTGAAAACGATTCATCAACAACATGGTTACATTCAAAGATATCACAAAGAAAACTTGTAACTTTTTCATCAATAATGTGACAATATTCATTATCTCATTCTCAATACTCACGAGTTTTACAACAAAAACGAGTTAAATAACTAATATCACATTATTCAAGTTAAAGTAAATAACAACAAGAAACATACCTTTGCCGTTTTTTGCCGTGTTTGCCGTTTTTTGTGAAAAGCAGGAGTACTTCACTCGTTGCACGTGCGGGGCAAACTAACGCGTCGCGTTGTCGAAGTCGTGCGCCACTCCGAAAGAGACAACGTGATAACGCCATTTGCCACTGTCATGTCGTCTCTTTCACTCATAGCTCCTCGAATATTAACTTATAAAATGCCGCGTTTTTGTAGAAAATAAAATTCGACATCGCGGTTTTGAATATCAAATAATAATAAAAAACGTTTTTATGAGATGTCACGTTGTTCTTGTAAAGAATTTAGTAAAGAAAATGTGTTACTTCTTGTGGACCATGTTGAAACACTGTAAGCATAAATGCGGTTTATTTACGCAGTCATTGCAAAATGTTGAAACCTTCGTATTTAACAATTCATGGTTTTTCCCTGCGTATAATTGTAGCTTACACGTATATCCGGGTAAGGTGCAAAGCTTGAACAATTTCATCCCATATTTATGTCTTTTGCTTTTATTATACTGGCGGAATATAATACGGCCCCGAAATGGGATTTGACTTTCGTCCACACATACATCTTCTTTCGGAGCATAGCTTTTCTGGAATGTCTCGTTGAGAGCATCTATAAGAGGCCGAATTTTGTAAATACGATCCGATTTATCTGCGGTTTCATTATTTACATAGTGTACATTTTTTAAGATCAATTCAAACCTCTTTCTGCTCATCACAGTTCCAGGAAACTTTTGACCAAAGATTTTATCTTTACTCCAATAGTCTGCTATTTTTGGAAGTTTGACGAGGCCCATGTAAAGGATTAATCCAAAAACTTTTTTTATTTCATTGGTCGTCGTTGGTTTCTGTGAGATCCTGAACGCAGTTTTACCTTAATGGTGCGTTCACCTTACTCACTCGCACTTATATTGCTTTCTCTTTCTCTCAAAATGTCTGCGATGTAATGTGTGGCTCTGTGTTGAATAAACATCTATTAATAAATTAGAGAGTTTATTTGAGATACAACAAATTGGCGACGAAAGAAGAACTCACAGTGCAGTGATTTAAATAAGAGGAGAGCAAAATTAAGGAATTTATAGCGATACATAACGAAAAAATAAAAGTGCCGGGTGTGAAGTTGGCTACAGGACGCCGATTTGCATGGCAAAATTTTCGTAGACGCCATAATGCATTCCTTCAAGTTGAAAGTGCTACCAACTGCACGATAAGATCCTACTTCACAGTTGTTTACATATGTCAGATAAAGAAAACATCAGTCTCGAACAAAAGATTACTTTATTACAGTCAGGAAAAAGAACCTACATATACCAATGTAATAAAGAACAACTACAGCAAATCATACAGGATTTGGGGTTGAAATATCCAGAACAAGCAAACATTAATGAACTTAGAAAATTATTAAGTGATTATTACAAGAAAAAACAATTACTGAAACCAAAAACCATAAATAAAACAAAAATTACAACTAGCGGCGAAATAAAAGCGTTCGATGGAGAAAAATGGGAAGTATTTGAACATCAGTTGGAGTGCTTCATGATTGTCAATGAAATTGATGGAGTGGAACTTTCTTATCTTCATAAGAAAGTTCCACTACTTATAACAAAACTAACCCCAAAAGTATACGAAACATTATCATACTTATGTTCGCCAGTCAAACCCATGAAAATATCTTTTGAGGAACTGTGCAATAAATTAAAGGACAAGTATGCCAAACCATTATCAACTGTCTTAGAAAGAGTAGAATTTAGAAAAAGGAACCAACTTCCGGATGAGAAGGTACAAGATTATATGCTGGAATTAAGAAAATTAGCAGGGAAATGTAAATTTAAGGACATGGAAGATCAATTGAAAGAAAAATTCATAGAAGGAGTTTTCTCCAAAACAATTAAGTTTGAATTGCTGAAAACTGAAGCAGACATATCACTTGAAAGATGCGTGGAGGTTGCTCGCACAGTGGAAGCTGCCCTGATGCACACTAACAATTCAAGTGAGCTAATGCAAACTAAAAAGTCAAATGTAGAGACGGAAACTTATTATAACCAGAAAAAGGCAAAACCAGTATATAAACAAAATAAAACTAACAGAGAACAAACATCCGTCATATGTTATTGTTGTGGAAAAAACAATCACAAAAAATCAGAGTGTAGTTTGAATAAGAAATATTGCTCAGAATGTGGACAGCAGGGGCATATTTTTAAGATGTGCTCAAAGAAAAAACGGCTTCGACAAACAAATATATTGGAAGTTGATTCAACAGAAAAAGGAAATAATGGTGATGTAGAAGAGGATATTAAGAATTTGTATAGTGAACAGGACACTTATACTGTAAATAGTGTAAGTAGAGTACCTCCTCATTATTTAACACTTAATGTTAATGGACAAGATATATCTTTTCTACTAGATACTGGTTCAGATGTTACAGTCATCTCAATGACAGATAAAGATAAATATTTAAATTCATTTAAAATAGAAAACTGCTATGTATTATTTAAAAATTTTGATCAGACAATTACACAACCTCTAGGTATGATACAAAATGTAACTGTTAAATATCGAGGATTTTATAAAAAGTTAAATATTTATGTTGTAAAAACCAAAGTTCCAAGGGTAATTGGAAGAGATTGGCTGAACGAATTAAAGTTATGGCCTCCTAAATTGCAGTATAATTTAGAAATTGGAACTAATATGGTACAAAATATTACAGATGCTCAACACCTGGTAAAGAATCAGTTCGCAGAGATATTTAGCCCGGGTTGGGGAAACTTCAAAGGTGAGGAAATAATATTGAAATTAAAACCAAACACCATACCGAAGCGCTTACCGGTACGGCGAGTACCATTTGCGTTACGTGAAAAAGTAAACAATGAAGTGCAAAGATTGATAAAAAATGGTCGAATAAGTATCGTTGAACAAAGTGAATGGGGTACACCAGTTGTTCCAATTATAAAACCAGATGGCTCAGTTCGTCTGTGTGGTGATTACAAACTAACAGTCAATCCCTTTTTAGAGCCCGATCATTTTCCACTTCCACATGTTGATGACATTTTGAACAAACTCAAACATGGCGAATATTACTGCGAACTGGATTTAAAGGAAGCATATTTACAGGCTGCTATTAGTGAAGAAAGTAAAGATTGCACTACAATAGTGACAGAGGTTGGTACTTTTAAGTATAATTACCTTCCCTATGGAGTTAGCACAGGACCTGGTTCTTTTCAGAGATTAATGACTAAAAAGCTGGAGAAGATTCCCAACACTATTGTATTTATAGATAATATCTATATAAAAGGAAATAACTTAAATGAAACTCTTGATACTTTAGTTAAGGTTTTAAGTAGACTTCAAGAAAGTGAATTTAAGTTAAAATTAGCGAAATGTAAGCTATTTACTACTAGTTTAGATGTATTTGGTTTTCGTGTAAACAAAAATGGTATCAGTGTTATAAAATCAAATATTGATCCTTTATTAAAAGCTAAAAAGCACCAACTAATTTGACATTACTGAAATCATTTTTGGGTAAAATAAACTATTATTCACGGTTCTTAGAAAATATGGCAACAGTTTTAACACCTTTATATGATTGTACAAAGAAAGATAGATTTAAATGGTCACCAGAATGTGAAAAAGCTTTTCAAATAATAAAAGAAAAATTGGCATCTGCTAAAAATTTAAGACATTATGACCAACATCTACCACTGATTTTGACATGTGATGCATCAGAAACTGGTCTGGGAGCAGTTTTATCTAATAGAGATAAAAACGGTATTGTTAAACCAATCTGTCATGCTAGCAAAAAACTGAGTGAAGTGGAACAGAAATATTCCACCATTGATAAAGAGGCAATGGCAATAATTTTTGGAATAACAAAATTTTATAATTACATCTATGGGCGATTTTTTGAATTAGAGACAGATAATGCAGCGTTGGTACGAATTTTTGGACCAAATAAAAGTATACCAAAAATGGCTGCAAAAAGATTACAACATTATGCAATATTTTTGTCAGCATTTAAATATAAAGTTAGGCATATTAAAACTACTTCAAATCCAGCAGATTATTTGTCAAGAACAGTGGAAGATAGCACAAAAAATAATAAGGAATCTCCATTTCAATCAAACAGTACTAAAACAGATTATAGCTTTGACTGTTACATTAATGATTCAAAACTAGAAACAATAAATGGGAGAAATATAAAAAATGAATCGAAAACAGACTTAATATTATCAAAAGTCATAAGGTACATTGCAGATGGCTGGCCAGATAAAAAGAATATATCAAAAGAAATATTACCATACTATAACCGTAAAAATGAAATAACAGTAGACAGGGGTTGCATATTTTGGGGGTATCGCATAGTAATTCCACTAGTAATTAGAGAAGCTGTTTTGTCTGAATTGCACAAAAGTCATTTTGGAATAGTTCGTATGAAAGAAATAGCACGTTCATACATCTGGTGGCCCAATCTAGACTCGGACATTGATAATGTAACAAAAAGGTGTACAGTATGTTTACAAAATAGTAAAACTCCTGCTAAAATTCAGAAACCATGGCCAATACCACCGTCTTCTTGGTATAGAATTCATGCAGATTTCCTTGGACCATTTTACAATAAAATGTATTTAGTAGTTGTTGATAGTTACTCAAAATGGCCAGAAGCTTTTGAAATGTCAAATATTACCAGTACTCGTACTATTGAAGTTTTTAAAAATTTATTCACTCGGTTTGGTTACCCAGCACATTTAGTGACTGATAATGGTCGAACGTTTATAAGTTCAGATTTTGAGGATTTCTGTAAGACATATCAAATTAAACACACATTCACTCCACCTTATCACCCTGCAACTAATGGTGCGGCAGAGAGGTTTGTGGAAACTTTTAAATCAGCTGTAACTAAAATAAAAGAAAGTGGCTGCAGCTTGATCGCAGCCATCAACTTGTTTCTGTTCGATTATAGAAGTACACCACAGCGTACTACTGGGGTGTCTCCAGCTCGGCTCATGCTAGGGAGAGAAATCAGGAACAGATTCAGTTTATTACGCCCACCTCCATTGTCTGACACTGTTCAGGAAGTAGTAGACAAAAGAGATCAAGGAAAAAGGGATATTAAATGGGAAATAGGTCAAAAGGTTATGGTTAGAGACTATAGAAAAGGCAGAAGGCCATGGGTTTTAGGAATAATTTTAGAAGACTCAATACCAGGGGTTACCTATATAGTCGATGTAGAAGGTCAAAGATGGAAACGTCATGTTAACCAAATTGTAACTTGCTCAGAGTCAGTAGATACATGTTAAGTTAATGTAGTTGTTTAATTTAAATTAGAATTACAGTTTTGTTATTTTCTAACCAATATTGTTAAAAATAAGTGCGGGAGAGTGTGAGATCCTGAACGCAGTTTTACCTTAATGGTGCGTTCACCTTACTCACTCGCACTTATATTGCTTTCTCTTTCTCTCAAAATGTCTGCGATGTAATGTGTGGCTCTGTGTTGAATAAACATCTATTAATAAATTAGAGAGTTTATTTGAGATACAACAGTTTCCATGAATGTGAGCGTGCTGAAGGTTTGGAACTTTGACCAGCTTGTTCAGCAAATAAATTAGTTTGTGTAGCAATATCTTCAAAGATTTTATCTGGGACTACTAAACTAAAATATTCTACAGGTGGGCTGTTTCGAAGCTGACTTGCAAACGGTTCTTTCATGCCTGAAACAAACAGTTTATAGATACCACATATAACCAGTAGTTCCTGAGATTTATTTGATAAATAGTATATAGAAGAGGTATAAATGAACTTTCAGGGTGGACAAAGGCTAGTTTTATCGCAGTAAAATATAAGCAGTTCCCGCGCGATAAACAATTTACAACTATAGGTATCCAAATTCTACGCTGGCGGAGCCGTGGGCAAAAGTTAGTAGGTATATAAAATTCTCACCTGTATGTTCCGTAAACGCGATTATAGATGGTTGGTGACCTCTTGGCTGTGCCCACCTTTGAATCGAGACATCCCGAAGCTGGTCGATTTGACTTCGAACCATGTCTTCCACAGAATCTTTGTCACTTTCTGAGTCACTGTTAATAACAACTCGTGCACGTCGTTTCGGTGGATGGATGATTTCGTCTTCGCTCTTCTCTTCGCATTTTTCCTCCGAACATCTTTCTTCAATCTCACGGAAAATACTTGCTTCTAATAAGTCAATACGATGCAAATCTTCTTGAGATATGTCTAAATCTATTATATTATCAAAATCGTCAATATCCATCATAGAGAACGAACACGCAAATACTATACTAAATAAAAAACATCCCGCACGTCATTTTGTGAATGCAATTATTCGACTGCGGGGCGGGTGACCGGAGTTGTGACTTATCTGGCGCCAAAATAACGAAAATGCAATTTTCGACATCACAGCGCCACGTAGGGCATCGGTGACCTCATGGGGTTTTTTGCAATTATTTCATAAACTATACAATCCTGGACCACCAAAAAAAAAAATGTAAATTTTGACCGTTCCACTATGGCAGTTAACGTGTTAAATTGTAGAGGAGCTTGTGGCTAAATAATTACAGCCACTCTGGTTGATCTTTATGTCAAGCCAAGCTTGTATAGTTGGTCTGTGAATGGGAGACCATCCTATACATACAAAGTTTCCGCTATGCTTGGAAAAGCACTTAAAGGCATTGGTCCTGGCTATCATTAAAATTTGTAGATCATTGACGAATGTTACAAGTAGTTAAAAGTTAGTTGTGGAGGTCAGTCACTTCATGTTAAATACGGATACTCATCTGCATCCAGTTATATTGGCAGCTGTTCCTAACACAGATTGGGAAAATGCTTGGCAGATGATGATGAACATTGATTTGTTGTCACATTACTGTTGCTGGTTTTACACTAACTGCCGCACTCAGAGAGCTTTGATGATTACTTGAAGGGTCTAGAATCAAAAGCGCCTCTGTCCAGTTTTTTATTTTTTTCATAATACGCCTAATACCTGTTGCAACTACTAGAGTAACGTTATATCTAACAACTAGATTTCATTTGATCATAAATTGTCTAATGTTTAAATAATACACATTATCTAAAAGCATAGCAAACGTTTTTTTTAATATAATATTTTGAAATCTGGATAGAGTAGGTTTTGCATTTAAACATTGGATAGAGGCACTGGCGGACTAAGACTTTTTGAGGCCCGGGGCGATCTTTAATTTTGGGCCCCTTGGCGCGCCCTCCAGATTTACTGAATTAAACAAATGCAGATTGAAACTAAAATTTTAATCAATATTCTTAACATTACAGCTTTACAAATAAAAAACAAGCAATGACACTACAAGTAATTAAAATGAATTACAAACATTTCAAATTTTGTTTTCTGGCTTATAATGCACTTTTATTAATTACGTCATCAAAATCCAAAACCGACGCTGCTTTTCTTTCAATCGACAATATAGCCAAGCTAGCAAGTCGTTCTTCAGTCATGGTCGATCGTAGATAATTTTTGATAAGTTTAAGTTTTGAAAAACTTCTTTCGCACGACGCCACAGATACACTAATTGTTAGGAAATACTGAAGTATCAGACATATTATGTTGGGTAGGGATTCGGTAAAGTCCCATCTATATCTATAAAAGCGAAAGGTCACTCACTGACTCATCACGAAATCTCAAAAACCGCTGGACATACAAAGATGATTTTTGGCAGGGAGGTAGTTTATGGTTAGTAGACGTCCGCTAAGAACGGATTTTGCGACAGGGCCGGATTAGGGTGGTCTAAGGGCCCTCGCAAGTTTGTATGAAACTCCTTCATTTTTTATGCTACAATCTAGATTTTTGGCCGAGACGTAGTTTATAGTTAGTGGGCGTCGGCTATGAATTAATTTTGCGACAGGGCCGGATTAGGGTGGTCTAAGGGCCCTCACAAGTTTGTATGAAAGTCCTTAATTTTTCGTGCTACAATCTTGATGTTCGGCAGAGAGGTAGTTTATAGTTAGTAGACGTCCGCTAAGAACGGATTTTGCGACAGGGCCGGATTAGGGTGGTCTAAGGGCCCTCGCAAGTTTGTATGAAACACCTTCATGTTTTGTGCTATAACCCAGATTTTTGGCAGAGACGTAGTTTATAGTCAGTGGGTGTCTGCTATGAATTAATTTTGCGACAGGGCCGGATTAGGGTGGTCTTAGGGCCCTCACAAGTTGGTATCATCATCATCATCATCATTTCAGCCAAAAGACGTCCACTGCTGGACATAGGCCTCCCCCAGGCATTTTTGGGGGGGTTTGCCATAATCGCCACGCTTGGCAAGTTGGTATGAAAGTCCTTAATTTTTCGTGCTACAATCTTGATGTTTGGCAGCGACGTAGTTTATAGTCAGTAGGCGTCTGCTATGAATTAATTTTGCGACAGGGCCGGATTAGGGTGGTCTATGAGCCCTCGCAAGTTTGTATGAATGTCCTTCATTTTTTGTGCTATAATCTTGATTTTTGGCAGAGACGTAGTTTATAGTCAGTAGACATCCGTTATAAAATAGTTTTGCGACAGGGCCGGATTAGGGTGGTCTATGAGCCCTCGCAAGTTTGTTTAAACGTCCTTCATTTTTTGCGCAACAGTCTTGATTTTGGGCAGGGACGTAGTTTGTATTAGTTAGTAGACGTCTTCTATGAACGGATTTTGCGACAGGGCCGGTTAAGGGAGGTCTAAAGGCTCTCACAAGTTTGTCTGAAAGTCCTTCATTTTTTGCGCAACAGTCATGAATTTTGGCGGGGACGTAGTTTATGGTGAGTAGAAGTTTGCTAAGAACAGATTTTGGTCCAGGGTCGGATTAGGGAGTTCTAAAGGCTCTCGCGAGTTTCTATGTAAGTTGATTTTTGTACTTCCGGCCTGAAATTTAGCAAGATATAACTATTAGCGAACATTTTTTTTTGTGACGACCTGCAGTAAGGGCTCTTGCAAGTATGTCAATGAAATCCTTGGCTTTTTGGAGCCAAAGATTGGCAGAGAGGTAAAATATAGTTAAGACATATTTATTATTATGTATGTGTGGGAACATATTTTATGACAGGGCCAGTTTAAGGGAATATATTCGCTTCGATTGGCATTTGTCATTCGATTTGGGATAGTACATCCCAGAGGCAGTCCCACACATACATACACGTCAGAATTTCCTCGCGAACGAAGTCGCGGGCAACAGCTAGTCTAATAATAAATTCAAACATTTTTTAGCACTCTATGAAGCAGCTTCCTCCGTTGCAGTATTAGTTGCGCATAAATGTCTTCGCAATCTGTAAACTTCTTTGCATAATTTTTCCTTGTCAAAATCACCATAGACTAGGTTGAGCTTTTCTACTGCCTGCTCAAGTTCATTTTCTACAGAGCCTTTTATCAGGAATTTTGGTTGTACAATATGGAAGGTGCTAGAAATATTTTCCATAGCAGTGAATCTTGTAGCCAATTCTTGACTAAATCTATCCAAGCACTCGAACGTAGATTGCGAACTTCTTCTTGCAAAATCAATCTGGCATCTGATGATGTTTCTCCGGGTAGATTCTTTTTTACTTTTCGTCGGCCCCGTCTCTCAATATCTATACCCATTTCACATTTGTGCGCGCCAAACTGTAGAGCCTTAGTGACGAGCGTATTTCTTTCCTCGACAAGAAACAATTGCAGTGCCTTCATTTTTATCAAACCCATGTCAAGTGTGATTTCAGGTGGTTGTAAATATTTTTGGGTGAGATTTACTTCTTCCAAAATCATATTCCAGAACTCCAAGTAGCATAAGAATGTGAAGTCACATATTGCAGGAAGTAGTACGCTTGCTGCAGACCTAGTATCCAAATTCTCCTTCGAAGGATCACACATTTCTTCCAATGTAAGGACCAGTTGTTCTACATTTTGTCTGAAAGCTTTAACGGAATCATGATGAGCACTCCAGCGTGTATCACACAGTCTTTTCAAAGTTTTTCCAACCTTTTGTATTAGTATTTTCCATCTGTGAGTCGAAGCG
Organism: Diarsia dahlii; assembly: GCA_949775195.1. NCBI lineage: Eukaryota > Metazoa > Arthropoda > Insecta > Lepidoptera > Noctuidae > Diarsia > Diarsia dahlii. The sequence continues at coordinate 18,708,656 of OX459197.1, read as the reverse complement.
GAAAAGAATGAATATATTTTTTCTAAGGTGCCGAAACAGGTTACACTTGAAGGAATGCATGCAAAGGAATGTAGGTACACCACAAAGATTTAATGAGTGATTTGCACAAGGGCTAAATAATGCTTTAGGGTTAATATCTCGGATTTTCTTTTGGACTCCTCCATGAACACCAGACATTGAGGCGGCATTATCGTAGCCCTGAGCTCTACAAAGTTGAATGTCTAACGGGTGAATATATAATAAAGGTATTTTCAGTGTCCCCACAGAAAAAGTTGTGTATTTGAATTAGTATTAAATATCTCACAAATTCAGAATGTGTATGTATGTATAATGATATGGGCCAGAAGATATTTTTTTTTTTACCCGACTGCGGCGAAGCCCAAAAGGAGGGTTATTAAGTTTTATGGGCCCCAGGGGAAAATGTGTAGTCAGGGGAGTGACACCATAGACAGGGTAGTGATAAATCGAGACAGGGAAGTGACATCCTATTAGTATTTTTATATGTTAAATAAAATAATATATCAATTAAAAATCAATCAAATATTCAATATCAATTATTTAAAAAAAAAAAAAATTAAAGCTGTATTTATTACTTAATATTGTTTATTTTTTTAATTAAAAAAATCGATCACTCTAAAGTGTTAAACACATGTTCTTTTTAAATTATATCTTAACATGAGATCTGAATACAATTAAATCAATGAAAATAATGAAAGGAGAATGGGCAAAATCGTATACTATCTACTATCGTGTACAATCACCCTACAATCGCCCTCAAGAAGTTATAATTACACCACAGATATAACGTGGTGTAATTATTAATGGAATTAAATACATTTTTATTTTAGACTAGCTTTTTCCAGCGGCTTCGCCCGCGTGAAAATGACGATTTTCCAAACAAACTTTCGTCCCCTATTTAACTCCCTTAGGGGTTGAATTTCGAAAAATGCTTCCTTATTCCTTGTCTACATTATAAAGGGAACCTCTGTGCAAAATTTCAGCTTTCTAGGTCCAAGGGTTTGGGCTGGCCGTTGATGAGTCAGTCAGTCAGGACTTCTCTTTTTATTTATATAGATATGTCGGCCTGTGATTTAGCGTATTATAACTAAGATTTAGTCATTTATGTTATGTATTTATCTCTGTACCAATAAGCATAGGGGACCGAGACTGTTTCTCCTTAACACAGGTTATCTTGTAACCTAGCTAGGAGGACAGTGCTTCACCCACTCGATTGTAGACTACTTAACATACCTATTATGTATTGTAAGAACTTTACTTTACTATTTTGCTACTATAACCATGTATACCTACTACAATCTGTCTGTTTGAGTAAATAAATTTATTATTATTAAAATTTATTATTAATAAGGAAATAAAATGACTTGTTGACTTCAATACATTTATTTTCAACATTGAATATTTGGGGGTATGAGGAACAGGGTGTAAAGTTCCTCATCCCCCGTTGAAAAGGGAGGATCCTCCGACCGGACGGGTGTTGTATCCGGCGGGCTAACTGCCCGACAGTTGTAAGTCGGGAACTCCTATATAGGCTTATGTCGCGGATAATGTTGATAGCGCGATGTAGGAACTTCTGTCGATCGTTTGTTAGTACGCAGGTGTTGCGATAGATGTCGCTAGTCGCCACATCACTCCCCTCCGAGACCGGAGGTCGAAAGCAGGTTGAGGCTTGGCGCTTGTCAGCCAGTGGAAGGTTCCAGTGAGTCGGAACCGGATGCCGCATAGTTCACGGTGAGTCGGAACTGTCTGCGGTGATGCCCCAGTGAGTCGGGGTGATGCTGCATATTAGCTCCAGTGAGTCGGAGTGATGCAGTGCTTGCCGTAGATGCCCCAGTGAGTAGGGGTGATGCTGCGTATGCTCCAGTGAGTCGGAGTGTGCAGTGCTGCGTAGTGGCTGACTGCTGCGTCGACCAGGAGAGAAGGACGTCTCTGCTTGCTGACCGGCCGAAGTGCAGTGTGCTGTGCCAAGTTCGCTGATGAGGCTGGGTGTGATGACCAGGAATGCGCTTCCGCTGCTTGCTGGTGGTCAGGATACCCCATGAAGCCGTGGCTGCTGGCTGACGGTATGACTCGCTGCTCGAAGGCGAAAGGGAAGTGGTGACGACGTCTGAAGTAGTTGCACGAAGGCTGCGCTGACGTTCATGCTCGGGGTCACCAGTTTGGGGGTATGAGGAACAGGGTGTAAAGTTCCTCATCCCCCGTTGAAAAGGGAGGATCCTCCGACCGGACGGGTGTTGTGTCCGGCGGGCTAACTGCCCGACAGTTGTAAGTCGGGAACTCCTATATAGGCTTATGTCGCGGATAATGTTGATAGCGCGATGTAGGAACTTAACTTAACAGGTGTTGCGATAGATGTCGCTAGTCGCCACAAATACATTTATTTTCAACACTGACAAAACTCGCCAAAAATAATAATAATGATAACGGCATCAGAACATTAATACATTTAATGTACATAGGCTAAACATCAAGACGAGGATATTTTATTGCCGTCATTAGGACACACTACATTATTATACATTAAAACATTTAATGTACATAGGCTAAACATCAAGACGAGGATATTTTATTGCCGTCATCAGGACACACTGTATATCATTGTGCATTCATACATTTAATGTACAATAATAGCACTGAGTTCTGATGCCGGTAATAAAATATCCTCGTCTTGATGTCTAGCCCATGCCAGATACCACACTACACACATTACGTGTGCGCAGCAACCGATTGTGCGCCTTCCACTCAAACAACTGCAATAATAATGAGCTATTGCTTCTCTATTTTGTCTTTGTCGGTTAATAACAATATAAGAATAATATATTCTGGGCCTTACATGTCTAGATTGTATTCGCACACGTAATAACCAAATTTCTTCTTCAATAAAATCTCTGAGCTGACTTATTTGTCGCTCCCGGTATACTTCAATATTATACATGCCTTCAATTAAGTGTTCAGCGTAGTAGCTGCGAGCCAACTTGATTTGATATGTGCCAAGTGCAAACAGAATTAGGTCTTCTTCAGAAAAAACCGGGAAGTCTTCAAAAATAGGTTGATCGCTGCTGAGTCTTTCAAATGATGCCCTCTGTCTCTCTGTAACCACTGATCGATTGCACAAAACACATATAGGTCGATTTTCTGCCATTTTTCAATAATGTTCCGTTGGCGTACACAAGTCCAGAGTCCAAGTACACAAGCACAAACGTACAGAAGTTCCGAGTTAATAGCCAGGTTATAAGGTTAGGTAGAAACACAGTCCAGAGGGTAGCCAGGGTCAAAATGTTTCAAAAAGAATCCGTAGATGATCGCACAGTACCTACGTAACGTCACAAGGGTAAGCGAAGGACTGCACTGAGTGACGCGCACGGACCGGCTCTTTTCATCTGCCTAGCCTTTTCCCAATTATATTGGGGTCGGCTTCCAGTCTAACCGGATGCAGCTGAATACTAGTATTTTACATGGAGCGACTGCCTATCTGACCTCCACAACCCAGTTAATACTAGGTAATATAATACCCTTTGGTAAGACTGGATGTCAGAATTTTAGGTCACTGACTACCTGTAAAGACTGCTAAAGATCTATATATATATATGGCAGCCGGGACCAACAGCTAAACGTGCTTTCCGAGGCACGGAGGAAACTCGGTATGTCGGGCGGTCACCCATCCACAGACTGACCTAGGCAAGCACGGCTTTACCTAAAGATCGACCTGAGTGGCAGTTCTTATTAAGCCACGAGCTCCTCGCACCGGCTCTTTTGTTTGCACTCAAAGCTTATTGGTCCGTTGGAACTCAGGTGGTCCATGTAGTAAACCCGTTTTTGGGTTGAGTCTTGGGAACGGTATGTTGACAACGTATTGAAATACTTTTGAAAACAGATAACATATTAAGTATTTCATAAAATGGGTTTGCACATTTTCTTGCACTTATTATCTAAGTATTTCACCTACATGTATTTTTTTTTCTAAATGAGCTACAATGTTACGTTCATAGTAAAAGTTAGTCCTTAGTAATAGTACTTTCATTTAATACCTATTTCGTTGTTGGCCGCTCATAGACCATTTTGTCCATTCTCCTTTGAATATAAAAATAAAAATAACTCTAAAGAAAAATCAAACCACTTCTTACAAAATAAAAAAAGTATAGGTTAAACCTATCAGTCTCATTTAAAGATGCTAAAAAAATAATTTCCTTAAACATTTATCATCTTTAAGTGCTTCTTAATGAAAAAACAAAAATTATATCTTTATTATACCTAAAATAAAAGTGTTAAAGAATTGTAAGAGAAGAATTGTGTCAGAAGACAGCATGTGTATCAAAGATAAAAGCACAAACAGATGTCTTACAAACACAGCAGCATGCCGTAATAATTGGATGGAATTAAACAAAATAAATACTTACCTTTATTATTGTTGCGGACAGTGCGCACTTCGTGTCATATGCGAGCATCAGATTACCGCAATACAAATCGCTAAAGCCGGGGTCATAGTATTGGATTCAGATTGCGTAATTAAAGGCGAAGACTTTACCGTTTTGTCACACAAAGAGATCAAAACTGCGGTTGACCTGAAATCACAACAAATCGCACCCATCAACCATATCTTCAACGTCAGCTTGCCACAATTTGAAATCAACGACACCGATCACGAAACTGAATTGCGGCACATCAAGGAACAGATCGAGCAGATGAAAACAGAAAACGCCTTGAACACAGAGATTTCAAGCCACGATATCCATATTCAGCAATCTACGTGTTGATGGCCGGCGCTGTACTAGCAGTAGCAGTTTACCTGTGTCGTTGGATCTATCGTCGTCGGCAGAGAAGCACCAACTTACAGTCGGACTTCGGGTCGTAGCCTCCGGCGCCGCCGCACAGTGGATCGAAAATCGAATTTCGAAGACATTTAAATTCTTTTCGCTTTTTAATTTTTTTTTGCTTGTGATAAGCTTCTAATTACTCCAGCAGCTATGAATATATACAAGGAATATCATTTGATAGGTAAACTAAATTAAAAAAAAATTAAAATGAAAATTTTGTATGGCGTCAAAGTAATAAATCCAAATATCTTCAAAACCATAGTCTCGCAAGATATATCCTTACAGATGACTGTTCTACAAATTATTTGTGATTTTTTGGTGTATTTTATATAACTCTGACTTCTGCGGTTTTTTTATAAAAAATATATACGTTATATAAAAAAATGGTTGAACTATAACTTGTATTTACATCCAAACCAATGGGTTTATAAACTTGAAATTTTGCAGAGAGGTGTCTGTATTTTAGAGAAAAACTACTGCATTATCCACATTAGGAAGTATATTTAATGACATCTTTAAAAAAAAAAAGTGATAATTTATTTACGCATTCCAAGAACTCGTTTTTAATACTGTATTGTATGATCGTTAACCTAATAGGAAATATCTAATTACCCAAATTATATAATAACCTTAATTTTGATGACATAAATTGCTGTAATTATTATCTCACTATTACTTTTATGACATCATTAAGGGTAGCTAAGCTAAATATTATAAAATGAAAGTTATTATTTACATTATAATATATACATAATAAAACTAACATATTTATACAAATAAGACTAAAAATAAGTACCTACATACACAAATAAAAACATTACACGCTCGTATAAACACTATGGAATGCCTTTTGCGCATAGCTTATAGACTGGACCTCAAGAAATGGGCAGTGCGAGGAGATGATGACAAAGTGGTGTTTCAAGCAAGAAAAAAAGCTTTAGAAGATCGTTTCAAAACAGAGTTAAACGTTTTAATAGACATTGTCAAACAAGGATCCGGAACAACAAATGATGGCAATACAGCCAGAAGATTTTTTGAGAGTCCTGAAAAGACTGCAGCGATTTCTGGGCTAGTCGAACAGTTAATTCGTAGACTTGCAGTGATTTTACAGGCAGTTACCTCGGAGCAAGATGTTGACCCTGTAAAATTTAAAGAATATGCGTACCAGACAGCTGCTAGGTATGTGGAACTCTATAATTGGTACCATATGCCTGCTACAGTGCACAAATTGCTCATACACGGGGCAGATATCATTGCTAGTAACGCAATTATGCCAATCGGGAGCCTATCAGAGGAAGCATCCGAGGCACGCAACAAAGACTTTCGTAGATTTAGGGAACACAATTCGCGAAAAAAAAGCAGAAAAAATTCGAATGAGGATATCCTCAACATGTTACTTCTTTCATCAGATCCAGTTATTTCTGCAGTAAGACCCAAGATGAACTCGAAATTAAAGCAAAAGCTTTTCACCGAGACCCTGGATTTGTTGAAACTTCAAGAGAGAGATTTCGAAGATTATGATGTTTCTCATTTAGATCCTGACTCTGAGTCAGATTCAGATTCTGGTTCTGATTCTGATATTGTTGAAGATTCTGAAAACTAATTTAAGTGTATGTACCTATATTCTTGGCTATCTCTTTGGCCAAACAATTAGCATTGCCATTCAACGTGGCAATGCTGCCAGTCTTCTAGACTTGTTTCCATGGCAGCGATGCGGAGGAGTACTTTGACGCTTAAGTGTCCTAATATCGTCGTTGTATACATATATGTAGGTACTTACTTTTAATCTTATTTTTATAAAAATGTTAGTTTTATTTGTAGTATGTATATATTATAATGTAAATTATAACTTTAATTTTATAATATTTAGCTTAACTACCCTTAATAATGTCATAAAACGAATAGTGAAATACTAATTACAATCATTTATGTCATCAAAATTAAGGTTACTATATAATTTGGGTAATTAGGTAGGTAGATATTTCCTAATAAGTTAACGATCATACATGTATTGTATGATCGTTAACCTATTAATAATAATAGTTTATTAATGCTTCTGTGTACATAATTGAGTTTAGTGTTTGGAGCCTCCTTTTAAGCAAATAATGCCTGTGTTAGGAGACTCCGCTCTTCCATATATTACTTTGACGCGTAAGTGTCCTATTGTCGTCGTTTTATTTGTGTATGTAGGTACTTACTTTTAGTCTTAATTGTATAAATATGTTAGTTTTATTATGTATATATTATAATGTAAATAATAACTTTCATTTTATAATATTTAGCTTAGCTACCCTTAATGATGTCATAAAAGTAATAGTGAGATACTAATTACAGCAATTTATGTCATCAAAATTAAGGTTATTATATAATTTGGGTAATTAGATATTTCCTATTAGGTTAACGATCATACAATACAGTATTAAAAACGAGTTCTTGGAATGCGTAATTAAATTATCACTTTTTTTTTTTTAAAGATGTCATTAAATATACTTCCTAATTTGGATAATGCAGTAGTGTTTCTCTAAAATACAGACACCTCTCTGCAAAATTTCAAGTTTATAAACCCATTGGTTTGGATGTAAATACAAGATAAAGTTCAACCATTTTTTTATATAACGTATATATTTGTTATAAAAAAACCGCAGAAGTCAGAGTTATATAAAATACACCAAAAAATCACAAATAATTTGTAGAACAGTCATCTGTAAGGATATATCTTGCGAGACTATGGTTTTGATGATATTTGGATTTATTACTTTGACGCCATACAAAATTTTCATTTTCATTTTTTTTTAATTTAGTTTACCTATCAATTGATATTCCTTGTATATATTCATAGCTGCTGGAGTAATTAGAAGCTTATCACAAGCAAAAAAAATTAAAAAAGCGAAAATAATTTAAATGTCTTCGAAATTCGATTTTCGATCCACTGTGCGCCGGGGCGAACACAGCGCGAGGCACCCTTCGTCGCTCCGACGCCACGCAGTAGAGACTCGAGACAATCAGAAGAGGCGGTGGAGTTAAGAAACTTTTCAAGCCTACTCAACAGTATCAAGCGCCACAAGAGGACACCTCCTGCATTCACCAAACCGGTGTCTGGTGATAGTGACTAAGTCTAGTTATGGTTAAGAATAGATTGAAGTCATGATTTGTAAAGTGGGTGAAATTTATAAGTTTAGCATTTAAGTCATGATTTGTAACTTGGGTGAAATTTATAAGTCTGTCATTTTGTAACTCACTCTCATCATCCACTAGCATCTCTCTCGCCCGGGAATATGTACGAGTCATGCATCGTACATGGCCCGCGCGCATTGCATACATCAGCACTTTTCCGTCACCTTGCACAAATTATAGTTTAAGGCGACAGTACACAATCAGCATTCATACACAGCGGTACTCATTCACGCATTAGCATTAGTTACGTGGTAGTTAAATATAATCAATAAACAGTCATCTTTGGCTATCCGTGACTTTCATTCAAGCTATCAGTCAAGGTGTGTGCGACCCACTCAGCAACGCGTACAAGAATGATTCTGTTTGAAGGGAAAGCGGACTGTAATCTAAAGGGATAAGGTAGAAGGACTCACCGAAGCTCGTTGAAGAGGGCCGGCTGGCTCCGAATACCTGATGTGATATATACTGTGGGGCGCCCCAATTCTTGTTTCTTGATGATTTGTTGATGGTAGTTTGATAGCACACACAATTATTGTCTTAAAAAACACTTGGTTGCAATATTTCACGATTATTTTACGGAGTCGATATGTTCAGTGGAGAGGTATAGCGGGGAACTACTAGTGAATGTTTAAGACGTTAGGTGGCGCTGTTTGCGCAGGAAAATGGTAGGATTGGAAAGGGCGGGGAATTAAAACTGTTTATGGTGCTTTAACATTATCTTCCCCCCTGCTGGCGAATTGATGAGACTGAGAAGTCTGAAGTGAATATTTGTTCACAACAACCATTGCTTTGAAATTATGATGGGATAAATATGATGATGCTGATGAATATATTGCTCACCATGTCGCTTGCAAATGGAGTTGTCCTTTAAAATATATTCTCTGTTTCTATATTCTACCAAAATTATTGTATAATTATGTATTATCATTGTTTTATCATTGTTAGTGCCCAGATGTATTTTTATTATTTTCAATGCCCAAATGTATTTTTTTTTTTTTTTTATTAATTAGGGGCTCAATTTATTAACATTATAATTGTAAATGCTGTAGTCTCCTATAAGTGAAGGAGTACACCTACCCAATACTTTGTGTTTTCCACCATCTAAAAATGTTCGTGTATGTCTTTTGTTGGAGATCCTTAAATAAATAAATAAATAATATATAAAACAGAATAGATAATTGAAATGTTTTGATCACAATATGAATGTATATAAAAAAAATAAGACATGACTAGTCAGTCATATCTGGTAATGGACACAATTTCACAAGTGGCCTTTTGAGCATACCTTGTGCAATTCTGACCGTAGCAGAACGAGAAACGCCATCGCGTCCTGGGTGTAATTCGACGATTCTACCTAAACGCCATCGCAGTGGATGAGTAGTCTCGTCTCTGATAATAACGAGCTGGTTGATTTTTGCCGGAGGTGAATCCACGGTCCATTTCAATCGCTGTGACAAATTTGTAAGCTATTCACTATGCCATCTAGTCCAGAAATCCTGGTGCATTTTCTGTAATAGATGCCAAAGTGTTAGCCTATTCATTTTTGTGTTGGAATAGTCTGGTGAAGGCACTGATGTTAGGGGTGCTAATGTTAAAAAGTGCCCTGGTGTAATAATAATAATAATAATAATTTATTTCATAGAAAGGAGATTGTAGTACAAGAGGCATACACAAAGTTATACATACAAGTTTGTACCAAGTCAAATACAATCGAGTGGGTGAAGTTCTGCTATTCATAGCTAGGTTATAGAATAACCTGTATTAAGGAATAACAGTCCCTGTCCCTTACAAAGAATTTCAATAAACTAGTACATTTTTTGTTTATTATTTATTATACTACTACAATAATGTTTATAATTGAAAACGTTCTTGTGTGTGTGTGAGTATGTTTGTGAGTGTGTGTGTGTGTGTGTGTGTGAGTGATTGTATGTGTGTTTGGTGTTTGTTGTATGTGTGAGTGTAAAAGTGAGTGTGTGATGGAGTGAAGGTGAGAATGTGTGTTTAATTGATTGAAGTCGAATGAGGTAATATTTGATCACTGTCACTGTAGTTTAATTAGATAAGTTTCTGTTTCATCATAGTTTTTATTTTGAAGAAATGAACGTAGAATCTTTTTACACTTAAAGTTAGATAAGCCGTAGATCAAGCAGATTTTGTTAAATTTATTGTACAGACTCGGGCCAAGGCAGTAGCAAAATCTACTTGCAAATGATGTGCGAACTTGTGGAGGAGTGCAAACTAAGTCTTTCCTACGTTTTGTTATAATTTTATAAGGGGTTATACGGTGCTGTAGGAGAACTGTTTGAAGGATAAAATGTTGTCGGACGTTAAGAACATTACAACTACTATACAAAAGATCAGTAGGGAACATGAAAGGTCTTGAAGTAGCTACTTTCAGTACTGCTCTGTGTGCGATCTCCAGTGGTTTTAGTATAGTTTTTGCAGCACCACCCCAGCATGTGATACAGTATGTAACAATGGATAAACACAGGGAAAAATAAACTACTCGTATAATAGTTGGGTTCGCGATACTTCGGAGGGTTTTAAATATATAAAATCAACTTGCGGACTCTACACGTAAGTTGATTAATTTGAGTTTTAAAATTAAGATTTTTGTCTAAATAAGTAATGTTAGGTTAGGTTAGTGCTGTAAGTGCTGTTAAGTGCTGTTAGGTCTGATGGATCTGAACTCAATGCTGATATTGGTCGCGAATTTAAAACTGATTCGATCTGTGTCAAAAGTGTGTTTAACTCTTCATATGTTAGGATTTGATCACCTATCACACGATATAGGTGAGTTTTTCGGACTTCACCCCAGCTTCCCAAAGGCCACCCATGTGTGGTGATCCTGGAACATTAAATTTGAAGTCAATGCGCTTCGATTCACAAGCTGAGCGCATGATTTCTCATAATTGTGACACCTTTGAAATTGGTTCCGCAATCGCTATGGATGATGTTGCAACGACCGCGTCTAGCAATGAATCTGCGTAGAGCAGCTAAAAAGCAAGATGAAAATAAATCGCTGGCAAGCTCCAGATGAAGAGCTTTTGTTGAAAAACTCACAATTCACCTCTGGATCTGGCGTCATGTTTGAATGTTGAGGCACTTTAGGCCATTGATCTTGATTTGAGGATAGCCAATGAGGGCCAGTCCACCACAGGTCATGATTGATAAGCTCGTCGGGTGATAACCCACGACTCGCGGCATCCGCAGGGTTTTGCTTTCCTGGGACATGATTCCAAATTGCTTCTGGTAATTTACGCTGAATATTGGATATGCGATTGCCAACAAACGCCTTAAAATTTGATGAATTTGACTGGATCCATGACAAAACTATCATAGAATCAGTCCACGCATGTACACTCTCTATGGGGAGAAGTTTGCTGTATATGTTGATTATGTGTCTCATTAGGTCTGCCAGCAAAGAACTGCCACACAACTCAAGCCTTGGTAAAGTTCTGCGTTTCGTTGGGGAGACACGAGACCTCGCACTAACCAGGATGACCTGGTGTTGATGATATTGATTGGTAGCACGAAGACACACAGCAGCTGCATAACCAGCTTCACTTGTGTCTGAAAACCCATGCACCTGATAAGTCACAATGTGTGAACAAATGTGATGCGGCGTGGTATCTTAACACTATGGGGCTCGCGCCCAAAATTTTCCTAGTAAGCTCGCGCGGGGGACATATGCCACCCATCAGTAACAGGATTTTTTCTTACTATTCTAATTGTGATGAAAGAAAACAAGTTGTAATAAGACTAATCAACTTTATTTCTTACTAAATACTTTAACAAAACTTAATAATTGCCTTAAGTTGAACTAAATATTAACACAAACTAAAAATCTGAAAAAAAATCAACATTTTTACTTATTGTGATTAATCAGTCTCTTATTTTTTTTAAACCATAATTGGGTAAGCTTATCATTATTTAGTAAAGTTTATGTTGCGTATTTTATAATCTGTGCTCTATAATATTTGTCTATGGTTGTGTTAGTATTAGTTTATGGTTACTTCCAGAATAAAGGTTGTCTCAAGTGCAATGTACACCGAGTTCTTATTAAACAATTAAGTAATTAACCCAGCAGCCCTGCACATATCTAGCAAATATGTGACAGTGGCGACGAGGATAAAAAGAAACAAGTTAAAAGTTAAAGTTTACGTGTTACGTCCGTAAACTACCACTACCAAGTAATAATTTCGTCTTGTTACGTCGGACGAAATTGCACAAAATGGCGGCTGCTGGGCTCTCACTGCCTGAGTTTTCAGCTGCAAAATGCACATTTAAGGTTTATAAACAAGTTTTTGAAAATAAAATGAAGATCCACGAGGTGGATGAAAAGAAGTGGTCGCAATATTTAATCTCGTTTATAGGTTTTGACATGGTCACGTTGTTGTCAGAACTCTGTTTCCCGAAGACGCCACAGGATAAAACGTACACTAAACTAGTGGAACTTGTGGAAAAACACTTGGAGCCACAGCAATCAGAAATTGCGGAAACATTTAAGTTTATGAAACGGGAACAGTTGGCAGACGAGTCAATCTGTGAGTTTGTGGCGGCTCTAAAGAAATTAGCACAAACGTGCAACTTTACCACACATCTAGAAAGATGTCTAAGAGATAAATTCGTTCATGGATTAAAGAGTGAAAGCATTGTTAAAAGATTATTTGGGGAAGAAAAATTAACATTTTCAATAGCTGTTGAGATTGCAATGAACATGGAGCTGGCAAACACACACCCACTCAAATGCACACACGTCACTCACATACATACACACACACAAAATTGTATTTTGGTAGATTAGTTTATTTTATTTTTTTTCTCTCTTTCTGTTATTTGCTTATTTGTATCAACATTTTGTAAGGGAAGAGCGGAGCCTTCAACTACAGGCATTTTTATGCCTAAATGAAGACTCCTCGATAAGCAATTTGAGCTAAAATGATACGTAATAAACATATTTTATTTTATTTTTTTTATTTTTATTTTACAAGGTAAAAAAATAAATCCATTTTTGGAGGTACCAAATCATCCAATCCCTGTCATTGAAGACATTTTTGCATAATTAAATAAAGATGATCAAAATGTTAAAACAGTATTTAGTAAATTTGATTTAAGAAAGGCATATATGAACAGGCGAATGGATGAGGAGGCCCAAAAGCTTATGACAATTACTACACCATGGGGGTTGTATAGACCAACGTACATGATGTTCGGTATGTCACCTGCTCCACAAGAATGGCAAGATTTTATGGATGAAAACTTTAATATGCCAAATGTATATTGTTTCATTGATGATATTTTGGTTGCAAGCAGTGATGTGGATTGCCATCTAAAAACTTTAGAGTGTATATTTCTAAAACTCAAAAATTTAAATATTAAAGTAAATAAAGAGAAAACTGTTTTGATGTCCCCACAATTAGAGTATTGTGGGCATGTGATTGATAAGGAAGGCATTCACAAGACACCAGGGCACATCAAGGCCATATTGGAAGCACCACACCCTAAAAATATTAAAGAATTACGTAGTTTTCTTGGCACTATTAATTTTTATCATAAATTTCTAAAGAATGCTGCTGAAAATTTAAAACCTTTATATACATTACTAAAGAATTCAGAAAAATGGGTATGGTCTAATCAACAAGAACTAGCGTATGAATGGGCCAAGAAAGCATTAGTACTAGCTTTGGATTATAATGAATTAATACTTGATAGTATCAGATCAAGTATTAATTCATTATAATCCAAAGCTACCAGTGATATTGAGCTGTGACGCTTCCAAGTATGGGTTAGGAGCTTGTTTAGCTCATGAAATTAGGTTAGGTAATAATATTGTTGAACTCCCTATTGCTTTTGCAAGCAGAACACTTAATGAAGCAGAAGTGAAATATTCACAAATAGATAAAGAAGCCTTAGCCATTATATGGGCAGTTAAGAAAGGGGTTTGAACTTTTTTGTATGGGAGCTGGCATATCGACCCACCGCCATTTTGATTTTTTTTCGAAATCGCGGCCCACGATGAAAGTGGTATGTATGGATAGAGGACATATAGACGATCAAAAAATGTCAAGCAACACGGTACCCAAAGTGTCACGTTACCGAGATATTTGAAGGTAAAGATGGACAAATCAGTACAATGACCACATAAAAATTAGACCTTTTACGTGTCTATATGAGACTATAGGCGTTGATTATTATTATTACTGGTTATTGAAAGAGAGTAGGTACATTACATACTACTAGGAGCACGAGAAAACTATTTTTTGACATTACATAGCGTTTCAATGAGATGCAAAGCGATTTCAATGTGCGTATAACAATAATCAACCTGGGAACTATTATTTGGATATAATTTAACGCCCAAACACGTAAAAAGGCTATTTAAAAAAATATTTAATGAATGTCGTTGTACTCGTTTGTCGATCTTTAACTTCAAATATCTCGGTAACGTGACACTTTGGGTACCATGTTACTGGACATTTTTTGTTCGTCTAAATGTCCTCTATCCATACATACCACTTTCACCGTGGGCCGCCATTTCGAAAAAAAATCAAAATGGCGGACAGGTTGATATGCCACATTGGTTCTATCCCCTTTGATTTATATTTAAAAGGTAGAACATTTACATTAGTTACAGACCATAAACCGCTGATATCCATATTTAATCCAAGTAAAACAGCTGGTAGTATATATGCAGATAGAATGACCAGGTGGGCATTAATTTTATGTAATTATAATTATGATATAAAGTACAGGACTTCACAACATAATGCTGCAGCAGATTTTCCATCTAGGTTGCCAATTAAAAATAGTAATGAGGAGGATAAAATTAATCTGTAAGGCAATATTAACAGCATTATACCTGACATTTTAAAAGATAAAGCTTTAACTGAACTGCATTCTGGTCATTTGGGTATTAATAAAATGTTATCTTTAGCTAATAGTTGTTTTTGGTGGCCAAACATCACAAATGATATTAAAACATTAACTAATAATTGTGAAGGTTATATCCAAAATAGGAACTTACCACCTATTAAACCTATACATAGATGGGAGTGGCCAGAGGAGCCATGGAAACGTATTCATGCTGATTTTGCTGGTCCATTTTTAGGGCATATGTGGTTAATCATTGTAGATGCACACTCAAAATGGCCAGAAGTAGTTAAAATGAACAATATTACCTCCAGCAGTACAATTAAAAGTCTTCGTTGTATTTTTGCTAGATTTGGTCTTCCGGAATAAAGGTTGTCTCAAGTGCAATGTACACTGAGTTTTAATTATTAAACAATTAAGTAATTAACCCAGCAGCCCTGCACATATCTAGCAAATATGTGACAGTTTACAAATGGGTTATTCCAATTCAGAAGCTTCTTGATCACGATAGGGTATTTCACCTAAAAAATCTAATTAGTCCGTCAGATAGATTTTCAAAAAATAAAGGACACATATTTTTTCTTTTTTCACGTAAACAAAAGATGAAGACGATACAGCGCTTCGAAAAGTCGTGTCAAGTCGTGTGACGTCACAAGGTTAGTACTTTTTTACACACGAAGTGACGTGAAAAGCCCCCACTCATGATCTTTGACACGTTTTATTTCCGTCAATTGTTATTTATTAGATAAAACAAAAAACACGTATCCAATATTTTTCGATAATCTAACAGACGGACTAATTAGAATTTTTTGGTGAAATACCCTATTAGGGCACACTGTGATTTGGTGATCGGGACAAACACGCCTATTACATTTGGCACAGGTTTTACGTGTTGTTCGATTTCTTCTTCTACTACAGAAGTCACACCGTCCTTTTCCACTACGTATTGGCAAGTTTTGTACTTGCGGGTTTTCGGGCAACCCCAGAAGAAGCCTTGCTTTCAATTTTATAGCTCTTGGTATAGTTTGATGGGAAATACGACGTGAAATGTGCGGCTTCACCAATTCATATCCGACTTCTTGCAAATATTTTCGGCGAATTGTTTTGGTTTGGGGATTATTCAATTGGTATATTACGAGACCGTTATAAACGGTCTCGTCAGCCATATTCAAGAAATTATAAAATAATAAAAGAGGCCATCGTCGGGTAGGCTTATTCCACTTTTCCCCGTTGGATGATCCCCATTGATGGGGATTAGTGAACTTTTTGTTCACTATTCCCCGTTGACCCAAAATTTTTATTTAATGGGGATAATTGAACTAAAAAGTTCAATAATCCCCATTAGGTAGGTACGTTAAAAAAATAAAATATATGAATCATGTTACATTTATTAATTAAAAATATAACTTTCTTTTACCTAATAAAATCACAGATTGTACAATTATTAATTTAAAATAAAAAATATAACTTTCTTAAACCTAGTAAAATCACAGATTGTACAATTATTAATTTAAAATAAAAAATATAACAGACGAGCGGCTACCTAGTAAAATCACAGATTGTACAATTATTAATTTAAAATAAAAAATATAACTTTCTTATACCTAGTAAAATCACAGATTGTACAATTATTAATTTAAAATAAAAAATATAACTTTCTTATACCTAGTAAAATCACAGATTGTACAATTATTAATTTAAAATAAAAAATATAACTTTCTTATACCTAATAAAGTCACAGATTGTTACAATCATTAATTTAAAATTGTAGCATGAAAATATTTCTTTCTTATACCTTGTAAAATCAAAGATTACACTCACTTAAGTTTTTCTAAACAGTGCCCAATCGTAATTTCATTATTAATGAGTTCCATTTGGACCTCCTGTATATAATTATCGCGATTGATGCTTTTTTTTGTTTTTTCCGCTATACCTTTATTTTCAGAAACCCCCAATGCAAGAACTTCGTAATACGATGCATCTTCAGCCAACGCTGTGAGGAGCTTCATAATGTTGGGTTTCTTTATTTTCACACGCTTTTTTATTTTATTATTCCATGCTTCGACTAAATTCGTAGTGCGATGAGTCTGTCCAAATACACACCACGTTTTAATAAAATCATCTTGTAGTTTTTTGTTGACGTATTGTAAACAATACACGCTTCGAGTAATGTTTTTGTTCAAGCTTATGAGAGACCCTTTCAGGTGGTGTCAAGTGTTTGTGTGTATTTCGTTTGTAATTTATTATACTTAGCGTTAAATATTGGCTCTTGTTGAAATAAACTTTAAAATGATGTGATGTGAACTTTAAAAATTATTATTTCGAAAAGTAAATCGATACCATATATATTTTATGTGTTTTATTGGTGGAAGGGTTCTATCTTCATACGAAAAAAAATACAAACACACCTCATGGTCTAAAAATATTTATTTACAGGCATTAGCCGGCCAGGTTTTGTTGATCACTTAAATTAAATAATCACTTAAAATTAAATAATTTATTACAAGTATAATCTTTCACCTAAATTAAAAATATTGGTACTATCTGAAAGAGAATGTAATAATGTAACTTACATGTAAGTTTTATGCTGCTAGGTTTATACAATACAGTAAAATATGGAATTGAATGAAGGAATTCCCACTTACGTAAAAACGCACTCGACATTGTTTGACAATTTTTGTTCAGTGAAGTTTGAGTAAACAAAATACATTAAATGCTACTGTTTTCTACAAGAAATACCCTTTTCAATGATGTATCACACTTGGTATTCAATACCCATCGAAAAAAAAATACAAGTAAAATACAAGAAAAAAAAACACAAGGCGGAAGAATGGACGAAACACGTGTGCAATAAGGCCGGGGTTACATGAAGTGCATAGGGTGTAAAATAGAAGATTAAGATTTATTATTTTATATTTGTTTTTACGTGTGATAAAAACAAGTATAAATACGTAGGCCCCAATCAAAGAATAGCATAATGATTTTTATTACCCGACTGGCAAAAAAAAGAGGGTAATGTTTTTTGATTTGTTTTTACGTGTGATAAAAACAAATATAAATGCCCCGGCCCGAAGACCCCAATCCCTGTGGCCTGTAGCATAATGGTTTTTATTACCCGACTGCCGAAAAAAAGAGGGTAATGTTTTTTGATTTGTTTTTACGTGTGATAAAAACAAATATAAATACCCCGGCCCGAAGACCCCAATCCCTGTGGCCTGTAGCATAATGGTTTTTATTACCCGACTGCCGAAAAAAAGAGGGTAATGTTTTTCGAATGTTTGTACGTAATATTCGTTATTGATAAAAATCGGTGCCACTAATGTGTACATTTGTGGTAAGTATTAAATTCTGAAAAGATGACAATAATATGTTTTGAAAATTATAATATAAGTCACTATTGACATCCAATGACAAGTTTTTGAAAAAAATTATTTTATTAATTAAGTAAAATGAAAAACAATATGGCAGAATTTAGGCGCCGCATAGAGAGCTAAAAAATAAATAAAAACAGAACCTATCGAGTTTGGTATCAAATTAAATGGATTATTGGCAGTCGGGGAAAAAAATGGTTGCTTTAAAGATTATCAGTTGACCCGTCCCCCAGCCCTGTGATAATCTTTAAAGCAACCGATTATGCACAGGTTCACGTCGCAGGTTTCGCACTTAAAAGATGTGCAAGAAACAACTTTTTTCAGTGCGCACCACCTGCAACGTGATTTCCGGAAATTGGCCTTAGTGGGGAAGTGTTCGGTGGCGAGCGGGGGTGCTATTTGTAGCGGACTAAATCTTTTGACGATTTCGTCCGCTACTAGCACCCGGAACTGCCGCTGCGCCATTTTAGCCGACCCAGACATCGCGGACATGACGAACGCGTTGTGGACGGACACGTTGAGAAGCCGGCGGAAAAGCTTCTTGTACCATACTAGATTTCTAATCCTTTCTATGGAAAACGCCTGCAAAAGTTGGTCTTTTTTGTCGACGCCTCCCATAGAAAGGTTATAATCTAGGACCACTTTAGGTTTGTACCTATAGTAGCCGTACTTTTCTTTTCCGCCGACTTCTACCTTGTGGTACGTTGAAATCAACGAGACCACGTTCGCGTCCTTCCACACGGTAATCGTCATGTCCCGTGTCTGGCTGAACACCACTTCCCCAGTCCGCATGTTTGTCTTATTTTTCAGGCGCAATGATTCAGGCACGAACTCCCAGTTCAGACGCAGGGTTCCCACCACATCTGTTTTCTGAGCCTTGAGGGTGCGGGTCAACAAAGGACTGTTGTAAAAGTTGTCCATGACCAGCGTATGCCCCTTGTTCAGGAGCGGGCGGACTAACTTTAAAACAGTCCTTGATGTCGCACCGTCAGGCTCAGCCGGGTTTTCGGCCTCGACATTATGCCGTTCACTTTTGCCAGTATAAATTATCATCTGCCAAAGGTATCCCGTCTTGGACTCGCACAGCTCATAGCTCTTTATACCTACCTGAGCAGCTTTCGTCGCTATTAACTGTGAAAACGTCAGCCTCCCTTTCCACAGCAATAGCGACTCGTCAATAGCGATTTCCTGCGCAGGTAGATACAAAGAGCTAAATTTATTGTTCAGGTGGTCGACAATTGGCTGTATTTTCGCGAGCTTCGACGGGATCCCTCTAGCAGATAAGACGTTGTCTACAAAATGTAGACAACGTTTTATAATGGCAAATCTGTGATACGACATAATGTCGTTGAATCTGCCCACCCTTAAATAAGGCAAACATGGGTTCCAAAATTCCTTCTCCACAGGCAGTGGGGCAATGCTTTGCAGCATTAGGATGCCGAAGAAGGTCCACAACTCGTCGACCGTCAACGGCACCCACTTCCTAAGACGCGAGTGACGAGCCAGCGTTGAGGACATGAGGATCGCTGCATGTTTGTTGGTCTCTGTGACCATAAGGTTCATGATGTCTTCGTCCCAAATCTTAGAAAAGATTTGGAACGGAGACATCCCCTCCACATTAAAAGTGGGCCCCGCTACGCCCGTAAAGGCCTCCCGCTCGCCCGTGAATACCTTAGGGTCGTGAGACCAATCAAAGTGCAGATGATCCTCCTGACTGAAATCTCGCAGAGCACGGTCGTCCTGCGAGTCGATGGACCCCAAAACCTCGCGGAGTTCGCTGGGCAACTCCTCCACCGCGAATTCTCCAGCGTGCCTCCTGCGAGGGCTGTCAGGGTCCACGTCATTCGCATCCTCATCCTCAACATCGCTGTTGTCGGAATTCAGACCCGCAGAGCGTTCCCACTGGAGAAGGTCGGTCTCCATGCCAGTTTCGTAAATCGAAGGATCTGAAACAAAATTATTTTATTATGATGAGCCTATATTTAACTATCAGCTGCTTTGAATCCCCCATCCAGATTATCATCACAAACGAGAAATAAACATAAAAAATACCTGGTCTTGAGGAGGTCGACGGACGTGGTGAACGCTCTGCAGAGAACGATGTGCTCGGCGAAAACCCAACCAGCTCTACACTCGCGTCCACGAGCACACGTGTGTCCAGCTCCTTCCCTTGAATAATCCCCGTTGAGGGGGTAAAAACTGTTGGATGATCATAATGCTGGCACAAGTTTATCTGTAGGATATATATATTTAAAAGAATAAAAATATGCTCTTGACGTGTGTCAATGATCTTGCAAAAAGTATAATTTTCTCGTATTAAATAAATAGACGTTTGTCACTCTGAATCTTTTTATTACTAAGTATGATTCCATAATTTCCTCTATCAGTGGTAGCAGAGCAATTAAATTAGTGATAAAATAATAAATGTAGTTCATAAAATTTGCCGGAGAAAAAACGCGAAGTGACGAAAAGAAAAAAAAATGGCGTCGACATCTCGATGCATAGAACTGCTAACAAAAAGTAATTACGACACCTGGAGCCTACAAGCACAGGCTGTTCTCATTAAATGTGAGCTATGGGATTACGCAAGCGGTGACACTAAGCTGGCGGCGACCGCCACTGCTGAAGAGATATTTTTTTTCAAAAAGCAAGATTTGAAGGCCAGATCTGAGTTACTTCTTCTGATGTCTCCTGCTGAACTCAAACAGATAAAAGGATGTAACACGTCGAAAGAGGTTTGGAACAAACTAAAATCAATACATCAAAGTACTGGACCTGCCAGAAAAGCTACATTGTTGAAGCAATTGGTATTAAAAAAAATGAGTCCACAAGAAGATGTAAGAGACCATTTGAACCATTTTATGGATGTGGTAGGAAAGTTGGAAGACATGGATGTAAAAATAAATTCAGAGCTGCTTAGCATAATGATGCTTTACAGTTTGCCAACTACCTTCGAAAGTTTCCGTATAGCAATTGAGACGAGAGATATTCTGCCAAGTCCCGAAGATTTAAAGATAAAAATTACCGAAGAAAATGACGCAAGACAGCAAGGTCAAAGTGAACAAAGTTCAGAGGCATTGTATGTCAAGCAGAAAAAGAAGTTTAATAATTCTATATCATGCAAAAATTGCAACAAAAAGGGTCATTCCACTGAAGCATGTTGGTCAAAGAAGAAACAGAATTCTTCAAACAACAAGAAGCCAGAAAAGAATTTTAATGTATGTTTAACATTAGACAACTCCAATATAAAAGATGGAATGTGGTGTTTGGATAGTGGCTGCACCTCTCATATGACGGCGGAAAAAAGTATGTTTTTAAACTTAAATTCCACATCAGACACACTAAAATTGGCTTCAGACAAATATACTACCCAAGTTAAAGGAAAAGGGAAAGTAGTGGTCTGCAAGGAGAACCAAGATTATAACCTAAATGATGCACTATATGTACCAGAAATATCGACAAATCTCATGTCGGTCAGCAAAATAACTGATAATGGCTTCGATGTATTATCCACAAAAGAAAAAGCCTACATCATGGAAAAGAAAAAAACTGTTCTTAGTGCAGAAAGAAAAAACGGACTATACTACCTGGATTTTGAACAATGCGAGACAGCAAATTGGGCTCCTACAAATGAAAATAAGACTATGACATGGCACCGAAAATTAGGCCACATTAACGAAAAGGATCTGAAGATGATGGTTGATAATCAGATGATGCGAGGGCTAGTATTAAAACAAGTGAAGTTGGATACGTGCGAAACATGCATAAAAGGCAAAATGGCAGCCCTACCATTTACAAGCCATGGTCGTATCTCAAGTGAGCCATTGGAAATCATACACAGTGATGTATGTGGGCCATTCGAAGTAGAATCACTGGCCGGATCACGCTATTATGTGACATTCGTCGATGATTATACGAGATATTGCTGTATTTATTTTATTAAAAATAAAAATGACGTATTTGAAAAGTTCAAAGAATATAAATCCAGAGTGGAAATGTTTTTAAAAAAGAAAATACAAAACCTGCAGTCCGATAATGGTGGTGAGTACAGGAACAAAGAGTTCGATAAGTTCCTAAAAGAAAATGGCGTAAAACGAAGACTGACAGCACCATATACACCGCAGCAAAACGGAGTTAGCGAAAGAAAGAACAGATCGTTAATGGATAAAGCGAGATGCTTAATGATCGACTCCAACGCTCCTCCAAGCTTATGGGCAGAAGCAGTGAACACTGCAAACTACCTTATTAACAGAAGCCCAGCAAAGGCGCTAAATGGTAGCACACCATACGAAAAGTGGGTTGGAAAAACACCATGTGGAAACCACCTACATGTTTTTGGTAGTAAAGCATTCTTTCTCAACAAAAGGCGTAAAGGAAAACTGTCTCCGAAAGCTACGGAAGGTGTATTTATGGGCTACGCAATAAACGCAAAAGCCTTCAGAATTTACGTACCGGAAAAGAAAGATGTAATCATTAGCAGAGATGTAAAAATAATTGAAAAGATGCATTTTGACAAGAATCCTGCGGTCGAATACAAAGATTTCCAACCGGAACAACTAGATCCTGAAGAAAAAGAACAAATAGAAATTGAATTACAAGAAAAAACAATCGACGATAATTTAACTTTTCAGGAACCAACTCCGTCTACTTCAGACTCGTTACAGCCCATGCAAATTGAAACTGAATTGTCCACAACAAGTGAAAGGCAAATAAGAGAAAGAAGGTTACCAGCTTGGACTAAAGACTATGAGCTAGGAGCTGTAAACAGTTGTGTAAATATGCTGATATCTGAGAACAGTAATGACTGTTTACTTACTTTTCAAGAAGCTGTATCAGGCAAGGATAAAGAAAATTGGGAGAAGGCAACACAATCTGAAATGAAATCGCTCGAGAAAAATAATACTTGGATACTAGTCGATAAAGAAGAAGCCAAAGGACACAAAGTATTGTCTAATAAATGGGTATTTAGAATAAAAGATGACGGAACTTACAAGGCCAGATTAGTCGTACGCGGCTGTGAGCAGAAAGGCAACTTGGATTTTGAAGAAATATATAGTCCAGTTGTAAGTCAGTCTGTTCTTAAGGCCTTGTTAGCAATTGCCGCATCTAAAAATTATCATTTCTGTACTTTTGACGTCAAAACCGCTTTCTTGTACGGCGAACTGACAGATAAAGTTTACATGAAAGTACCTGTTGGCTACAAAACTAACTGTGATAGTACTAATAAAGTATGCCGACTGAAAAAGTCGTTATATGGTTTAAAACAAGCACCATTCACATGGAATAAAACTTTTACTCGTGCAATGTTTGACCTAGGTTTCAAGACAATCAAGACTGACAGATGCGTTTTTATTAACAAAGATAAGACCATTATTATTGCTGTATTCGTTGATGATGGACTAGTCATCGGTAAAGACAAGAAAGAGATAGAGCATATACTGTCAAAACTTGAAACAAAATTCGAAATAAAAAAAAATGAAAACCCAAAAACTTATCTGGGTATAGAAATAAATAATTCTAAAGAAGGAATCAAGTTGACTCAAAAGAATTATATAAATGACATGCTGAAAAAATATAGTATGGAAAACGCTAAACCTTGTGAGACGCCTGGAAGTAACGATGCAAAGGTGACACAGGAAACTCCCCAGGAGAAGGAATACCCTTATAGGGAAGCAGTGGGAAGTTTACTGTATTTGTCCACTCGAACAAGACCAGACATCGCCCAAGCTGTTAATCAAGTCAGCAGAAAAGTAGAAAATCCCAGCAAAGAAGATGTCACGAAAGTGAAGAAAATATTTAAATATTTGATTGGCACTAAAGATAAAGGTATACTCTTCAAAAGAAATAGCCGCATTGAAAGAATCGATGCTTACACTGACTCTGATTATGCTGGAGATCCTCTGACAAGACGAAGCACATCTGGCAGCGTTCTTATGATAGCTAATGGACCTATAACATGGGGATCCAAAAGACAGCCAATTGTTGCTCTGTCATCGACCGAGGCGGAGTACATAGCGGCTGCAGACTGCTGCAAAGAGGCAATGTACCTCAATTCCCTGCTAAAGGAAATTACAGACTTGGACTTGAAAATACACTTATATGTTGACAACCAAAGTTCAATACAACTAATTAAGTCTGGCTCCTTTAACAAGAGATCGAAGCACATAGATGTGCGATATCATTTTATCCACGAACAATTCGTGAAAGGATTGGTTAATGTCAGCTACTGCCCAACAGAGACTCAGTTAGCTGATATTATGACGAAGCCACTGTCTAAGGTGAAATTTGCAAGACACTGTGCAACACTCATGTGTGGATAGTGACGGTTCAGCCACTGTGCACATTAGGAGAAGGTGTTGGATGATCATAATGCTGGCACAAGTTTATCTGTAGGATATATATATTTAAAAGAATAAAAATATGCTCTTGACGTGTGTCAATGATCTTGCAAAAAGTATAATTTTCTCGTATTAAATAAATAGACGTTTGTCACTCTGAATCTTTTTATTACTAAGTATGATTCCATAATTTCCTCTATCAAAAACAACAGGAACAGGAACAGACGTCGAGGGTTGAGGCGGCGTGGCGACGTCGGCGAATCCCGGCGGGTCCATCGAGGGAGGCGGCGTAGCTGCATGTGCCCTGTGAAATAACATATACATTAATTAACATTTGGATTTCTTTTGTATGTTTTTGTATCTTTAAGACAGAGATTAAGTTCAAACTTACATCGAGGGAGGCGGCGTGGCTGCATGATCCTCGGCTTCATCATCCACGTCCAACACCACCCTGGATGGCCCACTTCCCTGCAGCGCTAGATAGAAAGTAATTAAATATGTTATTTCACGTGTTTTTAGTTGGGTTGGATCAGTTCATATGGCTAACGATATCCAGCAGACAATTTACAAACCTCTCCTCTCCAGCTCCCACCGCTGGGGAATCCGCAGGGGCGGCACCTCAGGCGTGCCCGGCACCAGAGGGCACGGCACTCTCACTGGTGAAATTCTGGAAATACAGAAATAAATAAAATATTTGTGACCGTAAAATGTATTAGTGGTAGCTAAATATTTTTTACCTCCGCTTTTTGGAAGGAGGGGCATCGGGCAATAAAAACTGCCCAACCTCCTTCCTACTGCGCATCTCGGTGAGCTGTGCCCTCTGCTCTGTGCTCAACCGGGCCACGTTCCGTCTGTCGAGCGCCCGCATCCGCTTAATCCTCTTCCTCTCCTCTGCCATGTCGTCCCTAAAAGAAAAATGAAAAAAAAAAACACATAAAGTATTGATGTAAAATTGATTAAATTTAAAATACCTACATGTTTACTTACGTCGTCGGTTGCGACGGCCCCGCAACGGCAGAGGAGGGTCCCGGAACTCCCGGTGCGGACGCCTCGACGGCGGCCGTTGACTGACCCCTTCAAAATTAAGCAACATTTTGGTAAGGATCTAAAATAACCCAGCCGATAAAAAAAATATAATGGAAAAAGTATGAAAAAGGAACAAACATGACAAAATTGAGCGCGCGTGCGACGGTGCGGCCACGCCCACGCCCACGCCCACGCCCGCGCCCACGCCCACGCCCACGTGCTGCACCAGCACCACCCACCGGTACCGGTTCAACCGGTTGGACCGGTTGGACAACTCCTCGTCCTCGTCCTCGTCGTCCCCGACCACCACGTGCAACAGCACCATCACCATCACCACCACTTCCAAATTCACCACTTCCAAATTCCATTTTTCTAAACGTAGGTTCTTTTTTCTAAAAATCAATAAAGTAAACAAAATTTAAAAAAAAAACTTTCTCGAAAAATCGTTGAAAATGAAAATTATTAATAACTTGTTATTAATAATTAACAAATAACAAAAACTAATTAAATAACACAACAAATTAAATTTGTTTTAATTAAAAAAAAATCGACCGGCAAAAATAAACTTTCTCGAAAAATCATTGAAAATGAAAATTATTAATAACTTGTTATTAATAATTAACAAATAACAAAAACTAATTAAATAACACAACAAATTAAATTTGTTTTAATTTTAAAAAATTCGACCGGCAAAAATTCCCTGTGTATACCAAGCTTTATCTCTGAACTACGCCAACCGCCATTTTGGTTTGTTTTTTCAAGGTTAACTTGAACAAAATTTGTAATGTTGATTTCAATCTACTATCTTTTCTATATGTTTTAGCTGAAAACTATTGTCGAGTACATAATCAATGCGATAACTATTACTTTAGATACGGAACAGGTCTTAAAATTTTATAAATTACGAAAGCATTCCGACAAAATTCTAACACCGGTACAAGCACGCGTAAAACCACTCATAATTTGAAATATACTTACCTTCAGGTTAAAACTCGGTTGCACACATATAGTCTGTATCATAATTAACCAATAAATACCATTTTATCAGTAGTTTATTCAAAAATACTCACCCAAAGTAATTAAAATAGCCGCAGTTCCGTAGTTCACACTGTATCACGCACGAGAGAATCAACGACTGACATTTGACTTTTTTTTTTAAATCGAATTGACATACAGGTCAAGTGTTGTCGTGTTTTTAGCATGCAGAATTTAATAAAGTATAGAGTAGAAAAGAGAAAAAGGATTGAAACTTCATGGGATAGAAGGAAACAGATATAGTCCGACGCCATGGAACTAAAATGTACAATTGTGACAAATGTCACAAAGTGGCGCTCGGGCCGTTTTGACGGATTGTCCCAAATGGGCCAATTTGGCGTTTCAGTGGGGCTTTGAGAGGCAACATAAAACCAACCCGCAATGATTTTATCTGATGGTAACAAAGCCAAAGCAGTGCTAAGTGCAACTTGTCTTCTGGTTAATTTATCTTTTGTTAGTTTGAGTTGTTTTCCTTTCTTCCATATTGCCTGGGTGAAATGGAAATAACAGCCGCTAATAGATATATTTACAAAAACATTTCGCATTGCGTTCATCGGAGCCACTTCATAGTCACATTTAAATATTTCTGGATTCCAATCAGGTAATGCAGATTTTAGCATACTAAATAAAATTTCATATGTTTGTTGATTTTTATGGCTCATGAGGGTGATAGATTATTCCAATAATTTCAGTTTCTTTAATACACTGTTTCTTTAATTGAACACAAATAAAAACATCCCTATGATAATTATAACCTTGTTTACATGTGATACACAACATTTAACAGTTCCTCATCAAAATACTATCAATATTATTATGAAATACTGTTGATTTAATAATCATCGTTAAAACAAAGATTCTAATTTCAAATAAACCTAATTTACATTATTCTAATGATATTTTATATCCCGACGTATTTTATAGAAGTAGTTTTTATTGTGACTTAAAAGCCTTGGTTTCCGAACCACAATTACTATTGGTGGTATTTGAATAGTTAAGTCAAGTTAAATGTTTATTTATTATAAATTGCCAATAAATGATATAGTTATTATTAAACGATACTTATAATGTTTTCTAGATTTTATCTTCCAATTTTAATAAATTAAATAGTTTCAATCAATGCTCTGAACTATCGGTTGATATTCATATTTCGTCCGATAGTCTTAAAGATTACAAATAAAAACATATTATATTGTTAAAATTAACTTAAGACGTTTTAAAATAGTTTCACTATATAGGATTTGCTAATTATTATTTATGTTATTAGTTATTTAGCTGTAATGTATAACCATTTGCCATTGGTGTATTATGGCGGTAGTCGTTGAGTTACTTTTTAAGATTGGACGGTTATAAAACTAGAAGGACTGGCAATTCGGGTTCAGTTACGCTGCAGCTATTCTACGAGTTAGCTAGTTAAATACGAGTAATATCTGGATCTGTACCCAGAGTGTTATATTCATAATGTGTCTAATGAATCAAGACTACCAAGTGTAGCAAGCTGTAACCTATGTGTATTGTCCTAAGGACCTACCTACAATGTTCATGTAAGTTAATTGATATTATGCTATGAATATTACTGATAACTATGTGTTAGAAATATGTACTATAATATGGGTTATATTGATTGTTGTTTATGTAAACTGATAAATTGCTGTAACTTGAGACAGTCCAAGACAATGTCAGGTTGTCTTTGTATAATACCTTAAAAGATGTTTCCCGTGGAGTTTCTTGTCCATTCTTCTCCACGAAGACCTAGGGACCTAGTGAATGGAATAGAGTTTCGAGATTGAGTTTGACAAGATCAAAATAAATTCAATTAATGGTCTTGTCTTTTGTGGTTTTATTTCATAACAACCCTGTTCCCTACACACTTGTTTAGAGATACTTTCAAACACATTAAATAACCAATAATCATCTTGACACACCGTTTATTGATTGGTGGATATTAATACATATACACAAGATACTTTCAAACACATTAAATAACGAATAATCATCTTGACACACAGTTTATTGATTGGTGGATATTAATACATATACACATAGATTTACATACACTTTCTCACAAGGGCATAAACAAGTGGCACAATGTTTATGTGTTTTTCTGTACTGCCCAAATCCCCATGAATGGTGTAAAGTTGGTAAAAGGGAGATGGACAGATCCAAAACGTTCCATCACCCAAGAACATCTTCAAATTTTTCATTTGATGTCGGGCAAATTCAGAGCAAAAAGCTATTACACGGATACCACTGTCATTGTAGTCTGCTAAAATAAATTCCTGATGAGCTGGAGGTACTTTAACTTCTTCAACATTTTTGAACTCAATTTTACTTACTTCAAATGCTGCATTTCTGTGTTTATATAATGTTGTTTTGATAGACTTCAGGGCAGGGAATTCTTTTATTTTGTCAATTCCGGTATCTTTTAGTGAGCTCACAGCCGCGTTGTAAGCAGTGGGAATAGCAGGTGCTTCTGGATCCGCAAGTGTAGTTTTTAGTTTGAATAACCTCAAGGTAACTTCATTCCGCGCAAAATCAGGTTCACAAACATTGTGTCGTTTCTCAGCTACAACTTGATTGTCCTGTAAAATTAAGTAATAATAATTAATTACTTTACATTATTTTTTAAGTAAACAATATTGCACTTACATAGAATACAAAATTAAATAGGCTATTTAACAACCTTTAAAACTTATAACAAATTGTTGTTATCCTATCAGAATAGTTCAACAAAACATATTTCACTTTATGCTTAACTAAAATATGTAATAATAATTAAATATATACAATTCACTTCAGCTACACTCTTTTACACTAGGTGTAATAGACTTGTTTGACAAAAGAATGACGTCACACGTGCCGCCATGACAGAAACAGTGTTTAAACTTTAACGTTGATTTTTAAATTTTGATATTGATAAACGTGATATTGATAACACACATAACCTGAGTTATTATTGTCATTATTAATCACAAAATATAATAAGTAACTTACCATGACAGTGATGGATCCGGCACATTTACTTTGTTTTCTTGTGGTACACTCCCACAAAACTCCACCATTTTTATATTTGCATTTTTTACTGTATTGATGTCCGGCCCGGAGAAGTATGGTAGCTTTACCTTTTTTAACGTACTCTAAACAAACGTCAGTTGAACTACCAGCCATTTCCTTTATTTATTCCTATATTAAATATAACTGCGAACTGATAAGAACTGCACGCTTGAACTACACTACACACTACTAACCCTTAACGACTACGAAACAAAAACAAAAGATGGGTCGACCAATCACATACGAGCTAACTCGCACCCCGCTCCGCCACCGCCTTGCGCGCGCGCCTCTAGAAAATGAGCATCTTTTACAGTATTGTGTATCTTATTAGATAGATAGATATAAGGTCTTATTCCCAAACATCGTTAGAACAATTTCGTTGGGGCAACAATCTGTTTTTCGTTCTAATAAAATCGTAAAGTAGGTATGTAGGTAATTTAAAATTTTGTTCTTACCTTATAAAAATAAAAGTACATGACCCATATATTTTATTTTTATATTGTTTTTATTTAACGTACCTAATTAGAAAAACTTAAGTGATTGTAATCTTTGATTTTACAAGGTATAAGAAAGAAATATTTTCATGGAACAATTTTAAATTAATGATTGTAACAATCTGTGACTTTATTAGGTATAAGAAAGTTATATTTTTAATTAATAAATGTAACATGATTCATATATTTTATTTTTTTAACGTACCTACCTAATGGGGATTATTGAACTTTTTAGTTCAATTATCCCCATTAAATAAAAATTTTGGGTCAACGGGGAATAGTGAACAAAAAGTTCACTAATCCCCATCAATGGGGATCATCCAACGGGGAAAAGTGGAATAAGCCGTCGGGGGCTTATTGCGCGTTACATCATACTGACGACACATTTTATCGAAAACATCAACCCCATATTTCGTGTGATTGTAATAGGTGATTATTTCGGGCTTTTTAGCTTCACCGCTTTCGGGGTCAATATTAGCATCATTATGCAGGGTTGACAATAGCAAAACTACTTTGTTTTTTTTTGGCACATAGCTAACCAGTGTACAGTTAGGTTGAAAACCAAAGGCGGAGTCTAATATTTCTCTGTTCTGGCTAGACTTGAATTTTTGGGGTATCTCAGGTTTGTTCTTTTTCAGTGTGCCTACTACTGTAATTTTTTTTTGCAGTAAGTCTTTGCTCACAGGTACACTTGTGAACCAATTGTCCATGGTCACATTACATCCTAAATCATATAAAGGTTCCAAAGCTCTATGAATAATATCAGGCACTTGATTTGACAAGCGATAAGGACCTTCCGGATGCTGACCTGCGTACACTTCGAAATTACATACAAACGGATACTTGACGTCTACGGCCATTATTATTTTTATTCCAAATTTACACGGTTTATTAGGCATGTAAACAATAAATCCACAACGACCTTTGAATGCTACAAGCTGTTCATCAAGTGTTACACATTCGCTTGGCGTATAGTATTGTTTGCAGTTGCGGAGCATAATTTCAATAATTTGACGAATCGCTGCTAAACGGTCGGATAATTGTCGAGCTGATCTATCCCTAACGTCATCAAAACGCACACATCGTAACAGGAATCGAAATCTACTTTTTGACATTGTGGTGTACACTAACTCGATACCGAGACCTTGTGAATTATCCCAGAAGTCTTTGAGATTTCTTCGTCCAGCTCTGCATACTCCTATCAACAATAACAGGCCGACAAACGCTTTCATTTCTACTAAATCTGTTGGTTTGGCATCTGTCACGTTGATATTTATGTTTGATTGTGTCGATGTAAATATTTGTACTTTCCACAAGAATAGTCAAAATATCAGAGTCAAAAAATAGTAAAAAGGACTCGATAGGAGTTGAAACATCTCTTGCAATACCTTTTGGACCTGAAGGTCTAGTCATAATGTTATGCGCCCTGGTTCTAGTCGGAACTGGTGGAATCTTGCTCCATTTCGTCCCATTGCGAGATTCATAGACCGCTAACTGTGACAAAGGCACATTTTCGTCATCGTCGCCAGATACATCATCACTCTCTTGTTCCGTGTCAGAAACGTGAGGTAAACCAACTGGAGTAGTTTGCTCTTCTGAAGTATCGTCTTCCTGGTCTTCTGACGCACTACTCTCTGCTGTGACGGCTTCCTCCAACCATCTACTTATCGTAAATTCGTTCGCCATTATAGCCTAAAACAATATGTGTCACTTAGTAGGTATAAAATAATAATATTCACGTAAAATATACAACCAATTTGTAAAATACATTTTGCTGATCATAAATAAATGTAAAATAAAAAACAATAATGAACTTACGTGAGGGTGGGTATATTTGATTTTTCACCACAATGTTACGTTTCCTAAAAGTTCCTCGAATGCTCGCGCGGGAGACATACGTCACCCATGCACTTTAAAAATTCACTGTTTACACGTCGTTGCACTTAGAGCTGTGCTTAGACTGACGACGCACTACTGGCGCGTGGACGCGCTACTACTTGAGGAATAACTGAGAGGGCAGTACTGAAGCGCGTTTCGTTCAAAAGTTATTAAACAATATTCGAGCCTGGGTGACATATGTCACCCACGCGAGCCCTCCAGTGTTAAGCTGGGCTAGGTGAGGCAACTGCTGAACATACTTTGTCCAAGTTTGATTGATGTCGTCGGGAACGGATTGATCCCATGATGAACCGAGCAACCACAAACGTTGAATTAAATGCTTTGCTAAAAATGTTAAAGGGGTTAAAAGACCAATGGGGTCATAAATACGTGCCAGCTCTGAAAGCATGGTACGTTTGGTACACTCACGATTAATTTGATTCACTTGGTAGTTGAATATGTCCTCCCGGGAATTCCAGGCTAGACCGAGAACCTTCACAAAATTACCATCACTATCGAATGTTTGATTGACATTTGGCACTGCTCTATGTTCTTCTGGTATGTTTTGTAATATAGCTGCATGATTGCTGGACCACTTTCTCAGCTCAAAGCCTCCAGCTGCCATGATGTTAATCAGCTGCTGCTGAAGAGCGACCGCCTCTTCGATGCTCTGACACCCTGTAACGGCATCGTCGACATAGATGTCCTCTAACAACACCTGAGCTGCAGCTGGAAACGAGCTGCCTTCGTCGCGGGCCAATTGATGTAACACACGAATTGCTAAAAATGGTGCTGATGATACACCGAAAGTCACACGATTGAGACGGTATTCTTGTAATGGCTCACTAGGGGAACCCCTGAACAGGATTCTCTGAAAATCCAGATGTTCTGCTGCTATTCGGATCTGCCGGTACATTTGCCGGATATCCGTACAAAACACAATAGCATGAAGCCTGAAACGCAAAAGAATGTTGGTGATGTCAGTCTGAAGTTTAGCGCCTGTAAGAAGAGTATCATTTAAGGATACACCTCTTTTATCCTTCATTGATGCATCATAGACCACACGAAGGCTACGATCTGATTTTGATACGGCATGATGCGCCAAGTAAAATGCTGTAGGAGATTGACACTCAACTGCAGGGACCTTCTCCATCTGACCACTTGATAGGTACTGTTACGTACAAGGACAAATCATTCCTTCATCGAAACCAGGGCCGAAGCCCTCCATAACATGTTTATTGTATTGTTCATGAAAAGCTGGCTTTACCATGAGGCGTTTTTCCAGCTGCACAAAGCGCCGATGAGCAATTGTGTAAGCACCCTCAAAGGCCACTGATGATTGATCACGGAATGGTAACGTGACAATGTATCGTCCCTCACTGTCACGCTTGTGTGTTGATAGGAATATTTCCTCACAATGTATGTCATCCACTGAGTGAGTTTGTTTACTGTCTTCACACGGTATGTTGTCCAACTCCCACAACTTCTGAACGGCAATATCCAGATTGGAGTCAATTGATACATGATTGATTGATAGAGGAATGGATGATGATGACTTTGATAAGGTTTTTCCCATGAGAATAAATTCAAATATGGTATTGATGGCAGTTGCTGCATGTGGACCACCATCAATTTTTCCTGGTAAAAGAATTTGAGGGAATATCTCTCCACCAATGAGGATATCCACAGGACCAGAGGAATGATATTTCTCATCAGCCAACTTGATATTTGATAAATGTTGAAAATTGTTAATGTCCATTGGATGGGTGGGCATGTCATCACAAATTTTGTCCAAAGTCACCGCTTCTGTTGTAAAAGAGGGCTCTGGTTTCCCAACTGGTCAGATTTCTAAGAAGACCTTGCCCGTGGAAAATGCAGGAACATCCCCTATACCTGACATAGGAGTTTGAGTTTTATACTGTGCCAACCCTAAGCGACGGACACATACCTTGGTGATGATGTGACTTTGACTACCAGGGTCCAATAAGATACGGACCTTCTGAAAGGAGCCTCGACCGTCCTTGACCTCCACCTCAGCAGTGGCAAGCATCACAAAATGAGTATTTGATGTTGATCTTGCAGTTATGTTTGATAATGATGTAACGGGTTGTTGGAATATGTACTATGTTTGTAAACGCCACTTATTATGTCACTGATAAGTCAGTTCAGTGACATCTGTCATTTTGAGTTTGACAGATGACTTACGTTCTCTCTGTTCCGCCATACTAATTCGATTGTGTGCTCTTTGGTCGTTCTAACTTAAAATTAAATAAATCCTGTTGAATCATCAAAGCAAATTTGTTTTACTGTCCGAAATCTCCAACATGGTAGCAGAGCGTGGTTGGAAAAACTGAAAGACGCTGAAATTTCGGACAGATCGGCGAAGAAACCGGTAAGCGGAATCCACATTGTTGTGTCACGCCACGAGCACGAACATTGTAAAAAATGTCGACGACGCAATATATGAATTCAATTGAGAAACTCAAGGGATCAGAAAATTACTCCACTTGGAAGTTCTCTATGCGAATGTTGCTGATTCATGAAGAATTATGGGAATTTGTTGAAAAAGACGTGAACGACGATACAAAGAAAAGAGAAAAGGAAAAGGCTTTGGCGCGAATAGCCCTCTCGGTTCATCCGACAGTAATTCCATACATTCGCTCTGCCAAAAGTGCCTATGAAGCATGGCAAAACCTGAACAAGGCGTACGAAGGTCGCGGATTGTGCAGAAGCCTAGGTCTTCTTAGAAGTTTGTTTGGTACAAAACTATGTGATAGCAGCTCAATGGAGAATTATCTCAACAAAATTAAGGAAGTCAAGCATCAATTGAGTGAAATTGAGTCATCACTGGACGATGAATTTATTGCTATTATAATGCTGAGTGGCCTAACTGAAGACTTTGATCCGTTGATTATGGCCATTGAAAATGCTGGTACTAAATTAAGTACTGAACATGTCTCTGCCAAACTATTAGAAGAGACACGGAGGAGACAAGACAAGCAGGAGAATATAACTGCTCTTATCACACGGAAGCAGCCTAAATGTTTCAAGTGCAAGCGTGTTGGGCACATCTTGAAGAACTGTCCTGATAAACAAACTACAGGACAGCCTGCAGCGGAAAAGGTGACACAGACTCACAGTCATGGTCGAGATAGGAACAAACCGAAGACTCAACCAAAGGACAAGGCTCTTGTCGCTGCTCTTTCTGTCAAGGTGAATAGTGATGTGTGGTATATAGACTCCGGGGCCACAAACCATATGTGCAATAATGAAAAATTGTTGGTAAACAATACTCCAAATAAAACTGTGGATGTGAGTATTGCTAATGGTGAAAAACTATTGACTGCTGGAATAGGACAAGTAAAACTGCATTTGAAAAGGGGTGTAAAGACAATAAGTGATACTTATTATGTACCTAACTTATGTACTAATTTATTGTCAGTTAGTGCTATGACTAAAAAGGGTTATGTAGTTACATTTGATAGCAATTCATGTACTGTTTATGATGGTGTTGAAGTTAAGGGGAGTGAGAATATGGTATACAAGCTCAACAAAGCTGTTTATGGTCTTAAACAGGCATCAAGATCCTGGTACGAGAAAATTACCAAGGTATTATGTGATAAGTTGAACTTTTGTCGTTTAACTTCAGAACCATGTGTTTACTATAGGTCTGATAAGCATTCAATGATACTCATAGCTTTGTATGTTGATGATCTGATCATGTTTTGTTCACCAACATGTCAAGAAAAAGACAAAATTAAGGCAGAATTGCAACAAGAATTTGATATCACAGATCTAGGGCCAGCTCAACACATACTTGGTATGAAGCTGTCTAGAAAAGGTAATGAAATCTCTCTTAGTCAGTCTAATTATATTCTAAAATTGTTAAAGAAGTTCCGGATGGAGGATTGTAAACCTTCAGGAACACCGATGGAGAGTGGTCTGAAGTTACCCAAAGAAACTCAGAAGGATGATACTTACGATTATAGAGGGTTGGTAGGGTCACTTATGTACATAGCAGTTTGTACGAGACCAGACATCAGTTATGCAGTGAGCTACCTAAGCCAATTTAACAATTTTTTCAGTGAAATTCATTGGAAGGCTGCCAAAAGAGTTTTACGGTATCTAAAAGGTACACTTAATTTGGGTCTTGTTTATACTAAAAGTAATTTAAATATAAGAGCTTATGCAGATGCAGACTGGGCATCAAACAATATAGATCGTAGGTCGTATACGGGCTATGTGTTCTTCCTAGGTAAATCTATTATTTCCTGGGAGAGTAAAAAGCAACGTACCGTTGCATTGTCTAGCACAGAAGCAGAGTACATGGCTTTGTCAGATACATGTAAAGAAGCTCTTTTCATAAGAAAGTTTTTATTTGAGATACTTGGTACTCTAACTAAATTTACCATATTTAATGATAATCAATCTGCTATAAAACTTTGTAAGAATTTTATGTTTCATTCTAGGACAAAACATATTGATATACGCCATCACTTCATAAAAGAAATTGTGAGTAATGGTATAGTTGAAATAAAATACTTATCAACTAATGTTATGTTGGCTGATGTATTAACAAAATCACTCTGTAAAGAGAAACATTGTGAATTTACTAATTTGATGTTATGTTAACTGTGTAACTCATTTTATGTATGTTTTGCTAGTTTGTATGTTAGTTTTATAGATGTATTAGAAAAATAAAGTTTGCGTTTAAGGGCCAGTGTTGGAATATGTACTATGTTTGTAAACGCCACTTATTATGTCACTGATAAGTCAGTTCAGTGACATCTGTCATTTTGAGTTTGACAGATGACTTACGTTCTCTCTGTTCCGCCATACTAATTCGATTGTGTGCTCTTTGGTCGTTCTAACTTAAAATTAAATAAATCCTGTTGAATCATCAAAGCAAATTTGTTTTATTTATTTATTTAAACTTCATGCACAATAGTGATACATAGGCGGACTTAATGCCACAAGGCATTCTCTACCAGTCAACCTTAGGGTTAAATAAGACAACATTGTGGTAGGGTACAAAATATCTAAAAACAAACGGGGTGAGCTAAATAAAACCGTTTAAAAAACAACATCAACTCTAAAAAACTAAAATAAATAGATTTATAATTATACTAATACATAAATATAAAAATATAGAATAAACTAATAAATATTTTACAAATACCAAAATAAAAAACGAAAAACTTAACAATAGGCAATACCATGACTTGACTTATAATAATTTGAGAGCTATTTGGTCTGACTTAAATAGTGGCTACGTACTTTCCTTTTAAAAGTAAATTTGCTTTCAGCTTTTTTAATGCCAAGAGGTAGCGCATTCCAGAGTTTTATGGATGACACAGCGTAAGAGTTTGACAAAAAACAGGTGCGATGTGAAGGAATTTGGAGAATGAGATTTTTGGAAGCTCGAAGGCTACGACTATGACAACTGTCCAACACTTTGAAATAAGTTTTTAAATAATCGGGAGCACGTGGATCGTTCTTAATTGAGAAGAGCATGCAGAGAGATCTGAGGGACCTCCTGAGTCGGATAGGCAGCCATTTAAGCTGAGAACGGAAGGAAGAAATATTATCGTATTTACGAAGGCCAAAAATAAAACGAATACAATTATTGAGAAGTCGATCCAATTTATTTAGAAGTTCTTGGGATAAATCAGAATAACAAACATCAGCATAGTCAATAATGGGAAGCACAAGGGACTGAACCAAAGTGAGTTTCGTGCTAGATGGGAGAAAATGCTTGAATCTATAGAGAGACCGCAGCGAGAACGTTTTACTGTCCGAAATCTCCAACACGGGTGTGATCACATTTTCCTTGGAATCAGAAGTTGGTGCTGGGCCTTTCCCTGTATGAGAAACACCTGGTTGTTTGTGTTGAGAGTTGACTGACCCACTTGTCTCCGTCTTTTTTGGAAAGTGTAGAAGGCTGTTGTGCTTTTGTCCACATGATTTGCATATATGCACTGAATTACAATTGGCTGTGATATGGTTCGACCGTAAACAGTTGAAACACAATTTGTTTTGTCTCACAATTTGAGACCTCTCATGAGAAGATTCTGATAAAAACTTTGAACATAAGTAGATAGGATGATCCTCTTTACACACTACACATAATTGATTAGGCGCTTGGGCCAAAAGCATTGTAGGCTTTGATTGATTGTTTGAGACATGACTTCTGTCACGGCTCCGGCGCTGCGGTGCTCCGGCGGTCCCACGCAAGCTTATCGTCGCAGATGTAAGGCACCTGCTCCTCAGCTTGCGGGCCGCCTCGCCACTCCGCGCCTACGCGGGCTTACATAACACTATCGGGGTAGGGCAGAAGAGACTACATGAAGTCGGTTTTGCAGCGATTCGTTTCTGTCACTAACTTTTGTAGCAAAAGGTATTGACTTTTAATTTTAAATTAGTTCAAAAATATTGTAATAGAATTGGCATTATACCTTATAAACATCTACCAAATACAATTCTGCCATCTTAAAAGTATGCCATTGAAAATTCGGCCATTTAAACATTCGGCGAAACGATAATTCTATTAAATATTATTTTGCCTTAAACACATTCGTTCAAAGAAGAATATGCCAAGTGTGTTATGCCAAATAAATTTCGGAGCATCAAGTATCTGCCAGATAGATGGTACCCTTTTTTTTGTGTACAGTTTTTAATATCATTTATAACCGGTGGTCTTTTGGCAGAATACCTGTAATTAAAAAAATAAAAGTAAAATTTTACATCAATCAAATGCTTAGTCTGTTTAATATTAAGATTTTAAATAAAAGTAATTCATTACAATTAAATATATTTTCAGTTTTTTGGAAGATTTTTTTTTTAAATCAATGTCTTATGAAAAAAATATTACTTCAAAAGTGCAAAATGTTTTGTAAAGTTAAACAATCATCTTAGTCAATTTTATTGCAAGAGCGATGTGATGTTCGTCGTTGTTTGGTTCATATCTAATCAAATTTTTTTGTTTCAGAATTCGGCCGTTTTTATTGCAGCAGCTTATTACCCTTGTCCATAGAAACCATTTAAGCTCTGAGACACATGGTCCTACGACGCACCGTTTCTGAGTTATGGTCCTACGAATTTTGCTTTGTTTAAAGTTGTTAATCTCGTCGAAAACCACGAGATGATGCAAAAAACAAAACTGCGACAAAGAGAAAAAAAAATGAAAAAATAACGACGTGGATGTATTGCCGGTAAATAACACCATTTATTTTTGATTGGTTTTCAAACAGATGGGGTAGAACATTTATGCTAAAAAGACGAAAGGACCCAATATTGAACCTTGTGGTACCCCCATTTTGACTTTGACTCAACACACGATGTAATTATGTGTGTGGAGGATTCGTACTCGGATCACCGTAGGATCATCTTCAGTCTGGACTGTGAGATGGAGAAAGTAATGATCAGAAATGCAAAGAAAGCCTCCTGGGAGATTTTTGACTCAAAAATAAAGACATGGTCTCCTAGCCAAAAACAAAGCTACGACACAGCAGAGGAACTCGAAAAGGAAGCCAAGCGTCTAGAGGAGGCATTAACAGAAGCCTACCACTGCGCATGCCCTCTTAAGGAACTAAAACTAGGTAAAGGCCAACCATGGTGGAACAAAACACTAAGGAAGGTCAGAAAAAGCACGCGTCGAGCTCTTAGAACTGCCCTCAGAAAAGGGGGCGATGAGAACTGGGACAAATATAGAGAATTAAGGAACAAACTAGGACAAATGTGCAGGAAAGAAAGCAGATCAGGGTGGAACGCCTACTGTGAAAATATCAGTAGACACACTGATACCGCGCGAATAGTCAAGGTGCTGTCGAAAGACAAAGCATGCAAACTAGGAAGCCTAAAGATAGGGGAAGAGATCATATCCGACCCAAAAAAGATACTGAACGAAATGATGAGAAGTCACTTCCCTGGATGTGAAACTTATCAAGAGGAAACAATGATGACCGAAAACCGAGGCGAAGTGACACAAGCTGAGGTCGAGGAAATCATTACAGAAGACCAAATAGATTGGAGTATATCATCCTTCCAACCATACAAAGCACCTGGCCCGGACGGTGTACTCCCGAAGATATTACAGCAGGCATACAAGTATATTAACAAAGATCTACTAGCTCTATTCAGAAGTAGTGTGGCCACAGGCTATATACCTGAAAATTGGAGAAAAGTTAGAGTAGTCTTCATCCCCAAGCCTGGGAGGACGACGTACCAGGAAGCAAAATCTTTTAGGTGCATCAGTCTCTCATCTTTTGTGCTGAAAACCCTAGAGAAAATAATAGACAGACACATTAGAAACAAAGTGGAAAAAAGTGACACACCGCTACAGAGAAATCAACATGCATATATGGAGGGCAAGTCCACGGAGACAGCTCTCCATAACATAGCGGTAAGAATCGAAAGAGCGTTAGAAAACAAAGAATTTGCATTGGGCTGCTTTTTCGACGTGGAGGGAGCTTTTGACAAAGCCAACTCCACAGCGATCAAGGCCGCTTTACAAAGGGAAGGCATAGCAAGCTACATGTCAAGATGGATAGAAAACGTACTAAGACACAGAGCAATTCAGGCCGAATTAGGTAACAATACCATCACAGTGAGAGCGATGAGGGGCTTTCCCCAGGGAGGCTGCATCTCGCCGCTCCTATGGTGTTTGCTACTTGACGATTTGCTTAAGAAGCTAAACGAGATGCACATATATTTACAAGCATACTCGGACGATGGAGTGCTATTAATTACTGGAAAAGTACTTAGCACCATAAGTGACGTAATGAAGAAAGGAATTAGGGCTACCCTCGAATGGTGTAGGGAAAGGGGACTGAACCTCAACCCCACTAAAACGAAGCTAGTCCTTTTTACAAAAAGAAAGAAATACAAGGAGTTATCACCAATATACATAGACGGTGAACGGATAGAAGTAACTAAGGAAATAAAATACTTAGGAGTGATCTTAGACAAAACCATGTCATACAAGACGCATATAAAAGAAACATGTGAGAAAGCAAAAATTGCATTACTACAATGCAGAAGAGCTATAGGTAGAACCTGGGGAATGAAACCGGCCATAGTAGCCTGGATATATAATGCCATCATCATACCCAGAGTTATACACGGAGCAATAGTATGGTGGCACAGAACACAAATCAAGACTAACAGCACAGAGCTAGCAAAAGTTCAAAGAATGGCCGGGTTAATGATCTCTGGGGCAATGAGGACGACTCCCTCAGCGGCCCAGGATGTCATATTAGGAATGATACCGCTTAGTCTACAAGTCAAGAAAAGAGCCTTGAAGCAGTGGTTCAAACTGAAAAGCTTGAACCTCTGGAAAGGCAATTTTATGGACAAAGGTCACTCGGAGATAGCAAACCTGTACGAAGACAATCTATCAATGATTATGGCCAACAATGACTTAATCAAAAAAGAGAAGATCTTCGACAAAAAGTATAGAATACATATAGGCACAAGAGAAGAATGGACAATTGAGAGTGATCCCTCTATGGCGGTCTGCTATACAGACGGATCAAGGAAAGAGTCAACTAAGCTATCCGGCTCTGGGATACACATACCAAGACTGGAGATAAATAGATCATTCTCACTAGGAACAGGCGCTAGTGTGTTCCAGACAGAAATACATGCCATTATGGAATGTACCAGAATAATTGGAAACGCCCTTACAGGTGATCTTTCCAAAATTATATATAGTGATAGTCAAGCAGCACTCAAAGCACTGAACAAAGTGGAAGTCACATCTGCACTGGTTAAAGAGTGTAAGGAAGCACTCAACCAGCTAGCGGAAAAAGCAGAAGTAACAGTCGCATGGGTCCCTGGTCATCAAGGACACGAAGGGAATGAGATAGCAGATGAATTAGCCAGAAAAGGAGCGGATGAAACCTTTGTGGGACCAGAGCCCAGGTTACCGATCCCACATAATATAACAAAAGGAATCATCCATAGAATAACCACAGGAGAGTCAAATAAAAGATGGAATGCAACAGAAGGTTGTCGACAATCGAAAATCTTCTTAAAGTCATATGATGAAAAGAAATCCCACAAGCTACTCAGAATGAGCAGGGGAAACATAAGACTAGTAGTAGGCATCGCAACAGGACACTGTGGACTCAATAGACACCTGACGATTATGAAAGTAAAGGAAGATCCCATATGCCCAGCATGTGGAGAAGCAGAAGAAACAAGTTTCCACCTTGTGGCGGAATGCACAATGTATGAGCCACTCAGATGGGAAATCCTAGGAACAGATGAGATTAATGAAGAGAAGCTCGCAGAAATCTCTACCGAACAACTGGTGAGCTTCTGCAAGGCAACAGGAAGATTCGCGATGCCGACCACCAGTAACCCATGAAGGGGATCCACCAAAATGGGGAACTGGGCGAAATAATCCACAACGAAAGGACTGATCGCCCGTCTGGTGTCTGCCGGCGTCCCCGAAGATAAATAGAATAGAATAGAACTATGTGTGTCAATAAAGTGACACCGGCGTCAACTAACGTCATTCAAGCTGGAAAAAAAAACTAATTTTTTTTTCCCTTAAATCCATGTTGAGATTCTGTTCGTACAACGGGGGTAACACAGGGGGGAGGAATTTGATTACTTTTGCCTAGGACTCGGTGTTTTCGAGACATTTGTTTTTTTTTTTTTTAGTTTTATCTGCTATGTTGCCGCGTGACTGAGTCGTTTGTGAGTGTGAGAGGTCTTGGTAGGACTAGGATTCTGGCCAGCTCTAACAAGGGCGTGCACCTTCAAAATTTAGACGCGTATAGGGCTATACTCTGAATACGCAGTACCAGGCTACTTCGGCCAACCTTCGTTCACTATCGGCGGGGACAAGTGGGCCCACATCAGCAATTTGTGATTCTTATACCATTCCTTCCTAGTCCACCCAGGACTAGAAATGTCACGCAGCAAACGACAGAACCTAGCAGCATCTGATGGTAGGCTTTTTAAAATGTTTTGCCGGTACATAATATATTCGCCCATGTACCACTTTAACCGCCGCTGACTCCTAGAAGTGCGACATTGGCGTTTTAGTTCTAGCCATTGCCGCTCTATTGTATTTGTGTGAACTATGCACCGGACATTATTGGTGCCTGGTACTGGGATCCCAAGACTGGGATCCACAGGGATACTCACAGTCCCTGCCGTAAATTGTCGGCTGTGGTTGACGCTAGAATGTCCACGCATGCCTAGTCTCAAGTGCACGCCCATGTATGACCGGTGCTGGTCAGACATAATTTAGGAGTCCGGTCTTACATTTTCTTGGATTATTCGGTCCACATGAATTTTTTTCATGAGTCTGCTGATGCATCCGAATGACCACGTTTGCCGCTGCAATAATCGACCCCTTTGGTATTTGTTTGTGTACAAATGGGTTTCGTCGACCTCCACTATGTCGTTGTCCCCGCCGATCATGTCGCGGTCATGGGCTTCGGCCACCTCGCAGACCTCGCGTAGGTAGTGGTATACTTGTATGGCCGTTTTGCGTGTCACCCCTACGTCTCTCGCAGCCTGAGATACTTTGTCCTTTCGGAAGAAATGCAGCAACAGCCTGAGCGTATTTAACACAGAAACGTTGCTGCGTTCAAAAAAGGTCCCCTTTAACGGAGACCTAATGACGTTGCAGCCTGCCCTTCTGCAACGCCATCTAAACCCCATCATAAATGTAACATTGCGTTCCGCATTCATCGGACGCGTCCATGTTGGGCAGCGCGGTGTCTGCGACGGAATTAGGAGCCACCGTTTCGCTGCTTCAATAGCCCGTTCCTCCGTCGAAATCGCCGCAGCGTAATTCCAGATACTGAAATTGCGATCCAAAACTAGTTGGAAAGGATCCATCTTTGATTAAATTAAAATAAAGAACTAAAATTAAATAAACTAAAAGAAATAAGTAATAAAAAAAACTAAATACTAAAAATAAAACAAATCTTACAAACTAAAAAACTATGAAAACACTACGAACTA
This sequence comes from Diarsia dahlii, assembly GCA_949775195.1. Taxonomy (NCBI): domain Eukaryota; kingdom Metazoa; phylum Arthropoda; class Insecta; order Lepidoptera; family Noctuidae; genus Diarsia; species Diarsia dahlii. The sequence goes on along the minus strand of OX459197.1, from coordinate 18,664,596 downwards.
AAAGAAACAAAAAAGAAAAGTAAAAGAAAGAAAAAATAAAAAATAGAACAATACTCTAACTAACTAATTAATAAAAAAATAATTTAAAACAACTAAAAACGCCAGTAAAATATTATGCTATCAGAATCTATCAACTAACTATTTGGATCGCAGTATAAGTATCGAGAATTCCCAATAATTCGCGGATTTAATGTTCTGTTAAGCTAGGTTCTAACTTTACCTTAACGAGAGCCACTTCTCTGACACTTAAAAATATTCGAATGGTGAAAAGTATTTGAAAAAAAAAAACGTTTTTTCGCGGATTTTTTTACGTCATGTCATGGTTTCAGACAAGAGCAACAAATTCTTTCCGGAGTTTTTTTTTATCTGAGCTACCATTTTAGAAATCTATAGCTTTTTATATAAAATAAAATACCGAGGCCCATAACTCGGAAATGGTGCGTCGTAGGACCATGTGTCTCGGGACTTAAATTGTTTCTATGGACAATGTTAATAAGATGCTGCAATAAAAAGGGTTATATTTAAATGCACATCTGTTTAATTTTTCAGCACACTAGGTAACTCCACTAATTAACTGAATGCATACCAAAAAAACCAATTGATTTCCTACAAAAGAGTCTAAAAAATCACACAAAGCGAGATGACCTTTTTTATCGAATTCACACCAAAAATGTAGTTAGTACATCGGATATATGATTTGTAAAACAAAAATACTAATTGCTTATCAAAAATACTAACTTGCACTCTAAATTTATTGTACAATCTTACTACGGAATTTCTAAAACTGATATCTAAAATACGACCGTCTCGCGACAGTGTCCTTTATGGGCGGCATGGGCACCGGGCCGTAGGCCGACGAAGGAGGCCGGCGGAGGCCCGGCACTTCGGGGACAGAAGATATTAGTGTTATTTAATATGCGAGCGAAGCGAGCGCGCGTCATGGAGTAAATCAGGTGTAGGTTTTCCTTAAAAAAGTTTTAAAATGTTTGTTAGACTAAAGAATTATTAGATATACTATTTTGATAATAGTTATTCGTTCAGTAAAAGAGTTCTGCAAATGCTATTAAAAAAGATACTAAATTTGGTTTCTTTAGTGTGCATAATTTGAGATAATTTGTGTGCAAGTCAGTATTTTTGGTGTAACTTTAAAATATTTTGTTCGAAAAAAGGGAATATACAGATAACGGTTTAAATACATGCCCAATAAAAATAGCCGAAATCGGTAAAAAAAAAATACCTCCGAGAATTTGACTAAGTCCTTGTGCCCCTATGGCTACACAAGGTGAAAAATCAAGCGGTTTTTTTACACCATCTCATAGCGTTCAACTAGAGCAACCATTCTTTTCCAGAAAAGGTTTTCATCCGACCTACCATTTTGGAAATATAGAGCATTCTAGATAAAACGAAGTAAAATTCGTAGGACCATAACTCTGAAACGGTGCATCGTAGGACCATGATTCTCAGAACCTAAATAATTTCTATGGTCAAGGTCAACCCGAAACTGAAAAACTGAGGAAAAAAAAAATTTTTTTTCACGAAATTTTTTTAAGTCCTCGCGCCATAGTGCCCCTAAGGCTACACTCCAACCGACTTTGCCTTATCTACACTATCTACACTAATATTATAAAGAGGAAAGATTTGTACCTATTTTTGTATGTTTGTAATGAATAGGCTCAAAAAGTACTGGGCCGATTTCAAAAATTCTTTCACCCTTGGAAAGCTACATTCACCCTGAGTAACATAGGCTACTTTTTATCCCTGTATTCCCACGGGAACGGGATCTACGCGGGTGAAACCGCGGGACGTCCGCTAGTATAACCATAAAATGCTTTTGCACGTAATTTGTGGTCTCTCTTCTGTATCATTAGTTCCTGCTTCTTCCGACTGTCTTGTTCTATTTTGATCCTATTCCCCCATAACGTACATACATTGCACACATCTGATGATGGCGTAGAGAAGCCTATGTTATATTCTTTGTGCCTTATAAAAAACAATCCTTTTTTCACTTGTAGGTTCTCATGGACTGATTTATTATACAGATTCAGTAACTTTGACACATTAAGTTCAGAATTTAAACATGTATATTCTTTTGGACTTTTCACGGCTATAGTGGCTCTCACGTGCTGGTAATTTATTAAGAAATTGTCTCAATGACGTCTTTTTAGCAGCAGTTTTATGAGATCTGTGAACGCCACCCCTATTTTCCTTCGGGATTTTTCCTTTAAAGCAGGTGTTGTTGATTGAAGTTAATCTTTTATCCTGTACTTTAAACACAGCCATGAAATTTTTTTCGCATGCTGATGCCTTTATAAGGCCGAGAAAACTAGAGATAATACAGAAATGAAATTTTGGTATTGTTAGGAATTAGAAGTGAAATACGTGAACAAAATAAACAATGTTTAATATCTTTTAAATTACACTTTTACAAAAATATCACGACAAACATTTTAAACAATAATCAAATAGAAATAGCACTAGCAAAATGGAATAATCAGTACACGAGCAAAAACATAAACCAAAAATAGCGAAGCGCACGATAATGGTCGGGGGTAGCAAGTCCTTTCCGAGCGCCGTCCAAGCAAAAAGTGACCGTTGCCACCACAAGCTATTGTTAATGCATCTTTTTGAGCTTCTTGTTTTCGTTCTGATCGTTTTGCACGGAATTATTGCTTTTGTAGTATATGGGTGGTATATGTTTCGTGCAAATTGGCTTTGATGTTGTCAGTGGGCCCTCACGATATGTTGAGCATAAACTGCACTGGTCTGTCTTAGGACGATGAAAAGATAGATTTTTACATTTAAATAGTTTTCTGTAAAGAGAAAGGCTGGGTTTCGGTTCTTCCTGCAAGTCTTCGACAAGCATTTGATGCATTTTTCTAATGGTTAAATCTGGGTGCAAATATTCACGAGTAGAATTGCCTCGACAGTAATGAGACTCTACTCTTGGGAAGCGCTTTAAGTGTTCTTCAACTAGAGCTTTGGCACGATCATCTTTTTGTATATTCGCTATTTTGCGTCCTCCACGTCTGTCTTTCTCCTGTATCCCAGTGGGCTACAACTTCTCTATAGCTGTTTTAACTGTTCTCTCTCCACCCGCCAAAGTATTCTAAAAAAAGTTCTACAATCTTTCTCCGTCTCGCCATCATTATGTAAATAGTACATTATAATATTCTTTCTTTTAGATTCAGGTCCAGCTGTTTTTTGTTTTGTGTTCATCTTTTCAACGTGTCGTGCAATGAATTCTTTTTGACATTGTAGACTTCCTAACGCCCAGCTAAAGCATCAATGTTCCATGAGTTATCTAACTAGTTAATTAACAATGTCACCACCGGCACAGAGTAATATCGGGAAGGTTTTAATAATTCTCCATTCATTTACTTTATTTTTATAATATCTTAAACATCCGCATCCGCGGATGTGAGCCTTCAAAACTCCGCATCCGCATTCGCATCCGCGGATGTGAAAAAATCGGCATCCGCAACATCCCTGATCTGAATCATGAAAAGGATCGCCGCCGTTTGATTCATCAGAAGAAGATTCATTATTGATATTTGTGAGATTTTCAGATGTAGCTGCATAGTCTTTTTCAGTCATAACAATAACTCCAAAATACCACCTTCGTTTAAATAGCATTTTAACTGCGTTCCAATAGTAAATTTGTCACTTTTTCGCAGACATTTTAAGTCTTTAACAGAGACGCAATTTTCAGTTCCATCTCGCCATTTAACTATAACGTCCATCTTTAGTTTTTTGTGCAGTTTACGCGGCACCTAAAACAAAACCATGTCGGATGTTTAATAGTGTTAGGCACCTGTAAATTGTAATGATCTTATAGCTACCTTATAGCTCTACCGACCATCGGTACATAGCGTGTCGCCAAGACTGACGAAGTCTTGACGACACGCATTAGTAGTTTTCCGCGATCTACTGACCGGTGAACAGTGCGCTACTAGTACAACCTTTAACACAATGGATTAATGGATGACGACACGACTATTTTACACGTACGCGTATGCTCTATTCAACGGTCGATCCATCACTGAACCAGCGTTGCCAACTCTATCTGTCAAAAAGTCGTCAACTGACGCTTGAAAAGTCGCTAGATTGTCGTTAGCTACGGACAAATATCAAAAGTCGCTAGAATGCAATTTTTTGGTCTGTTGGAATAAAAGAAAATAATTTGATTTTCCAACTTACATTTGATAAACAATTGAAAATTATAAAAACCAACTAAAATATTATTAATTCACAAACAAAACATCAAAAACTTAGCACTAAAAACAGTTTAAGATGAAAAAGTTCAGATTATTATATAGCGATAGTTCGAATCATAATCACGATTCATTCATTATCAGAACTATCGCTAATGTAATGAAAATCTGAAATGGTTGATGCATCCGCTCTGGAACACAGTAATTCCTGAAGTTGATGGCTGAGGCTGCGATGTACGTTTGGCAAATGAATATGATTTATTGGTTCTGATATTCTTCAGCACATCAATTGGTATTTCGTATTCGTAGCAACTTTTATTGATTCTTCTTAAAGAGTAATTAATCATTAAAATAGAGTTTAATGACTTCAGGCTCATTCTATTTCGAAGCTTTGATTTTTTAATGTTCATAGCGCTAAATATTCTCTCAATTTCTGCATTCGAAAATTTCGAATGAGGTAACGATATAACAGTTAACGCCAGATCACACAATTCTTGGAATGGTTTGTTGTCGGCAGCATCTTTATATTGATTGACTTCAGCCCAAAACTCTAGCGTGCTATTAATGTTTTGCCAGCCCAAAACTCTAGCGTGCTATTAATTAAAATTTACTCTCGTTTGGTCGAATCCGCCCTAACTTGATTAGCTGATGTCTTCACCGTGGTATTTCCAATGCCAACTACTTGCATTGAGCTCTTCTTTCGGTGTAGTCGTAGTCGTTCCACTAAAGCCTCTTTAATGGCAGTCATACTAGCCCCAGTATCTAATAGGGCACGAGCCTCCTCATATTCACCTTTGTGATTTTTGTCTTATACCTAATGACACTGTAGGATTTAGGCAGTTTCTAAAACCGCTACCTATGCAGTCAGTGACACCGACAGGAGCTTCGCGTCAATATTCACCTTCGTTTCGTTCCCGCTTCGGAATAAAGACAGTTGGCCATACCTCATCCTGGGTTTGAGCTTGTTGGTACCTGACACCAGCCGGTCGCCTCTCCTGCTCCAGGGGGTACGGCTGCGGTTGCTCCTGCTCCGGAGCACGTCGCTGCGCCGGCCGTAGCCGGTTAGGTTCCACTGAGTTGGAGCGACGCGGCGGCGTCTTCGCACGCTGCGGCAGCGGCGTCCATTTTATATTTTATTATTTTTTATTTAATATGGGCTTACTCTTGACCTCAATCTTGCCCTAAGGGCAGAGATGAGGTCGACGATGGAACGAGCTTACCCAGAAGAAGCCTATTTACTCGCGACTTAAATAGATTGGGGTTATATGAACTCGGGAAAACCGACGCAGGCAGGGTGTTCCACTCCTTTGCTGTACGAATAATGAAAGACTTAGCAAAACGCTTCGTACGAATGTGTGGAACATCGACAAGGTATGGGTGATAACCTGCAGTACGTCTAGTCTCTCGATGGAAGAAGGGAGATGGTGGAATAAGCTCGTGGAGCTCTTGCGCACACTCTCCGAAGTACAGTCTGTAGAAGACCGACAGACATGCAACTTTGCGGCAGTGGGCCAGGCTATGTAGCTTGGCAACTAGCTTGGTGTCACCAATCAGCCTCCTGGCTCTGCGTTCTACTGAGTCGAGTGTGGCAAGTTGGTATTTGGCTGAGCCATCCCAAAGGTGACAGTAGTACTCCATGCCGGACCGGACTTGAGCTTTATACAATATTGAAAGCAGTCCAGGCTTGAAGTACCGCTTGACCCTGTTTAGGATACCCAGCTTTTTTGCCGCAGTTTGAGCTTTTGACTCGATGTAGGCGCCGAAGTTCAGATTTGCATTCAACTTCGTGCCAAGAAGCTCGAGACTGTCAGTAACTTGTACAGACGCACTCCGGAAAGTGGGGGCCAGATTGAACGGACTCTTTTTAGCAGTGAACAGACACACTTGCGTTTTGGTGGCATTGAAATCAACCAGATTGTCGTCACCCCACTTGGAGACAAGACTTAAGGCTGAATTCGTTCGCTCTACCATGGCCTCTCTCAATGAACGTATTTCATCACCACCGGCTTTTGCGCTGGATGTGTAACTCTCCATGACAGTGCTGTCATCTGCGTACCCAACAATACCAGGACCAAGGAGGTCGTTGATGTGCAGCAGGAAAAGTGTCGCGAAGAGAACTGACCCCTGAGGAACTCCGGCATCAATAGCCACAAGGTCAGAGGAGCAGCCATCGATGACCACTCGGATCGACCGTTCACTCAGGAAGTCAGATATCCAGCAGCAAAAGTCAGCGGGAATGCCGTATGCCGGAAGTTTGCTCAACAGACTTGCGTGCCAAACCCTGTCGAATGCCTTCGAGATGTCCAGCGACACGGCAAGGGCCTCGCCGTGTTTCTCGATGGCTTCGCCCCAGCAGTGCGTAGCAAACACCAGAAGATCCCCAGTTGACCGTCCCCGGCGAAAGCCATACTGACGGTCGCTGAGCAGGTCGTTCGCTTCAAGGTGCGCCAGCAACTTACCGTTAAGTACCTTTTCCATTACTTTACAAAGTATGGAGGTGATGGCGATTGGTCGATAGTTACAAGGGTCGGCACGACTACCCTTCTTGGGTACTGGTTGAACATTAGCGACCTTCCAGGAGTCCGGCACCGTTCTAGTTTTGAAAGAGAGGCGGTACAAGCGTGTCAACACAGGAGACAACTCAGGCGCACAGTTCTTTAAGACCCTTGCTGGTATACCGTCCGGACCGCTAGCTTTATTCACGTCTAGGCACTGAAGTACTTTACGAACCTCTTTCATGTGTATTGTGATCTCCGGCATCGAAGAATCACAGCGAGGAATCGTTGGTGGCTGTTTTGACCCAGTATCTAGACGCGAATTGCCCGCAAACAGAGATGCAAATAGATTTGCTTTCTCGGTAGCGGAGTGAGCCAGCGACCCATCTGGTTTTTGCAGGGGGGGTAGTGAGGACCGGCGGTCCATGCCTCTGGTGCCGTCCAAGGACGTGACGCTGGTCTGGGTGCCTGTTGTATCGCGCGCCTCGGGGGTTCTCCAGCTGCAGCACACAAAAGGCTATGGTGATTTTCAGATCCACACAATTCGCATCCAGTCCCCTCTGCACATTCCCGTGCATAATGTTGCCCCAGGCACACGAAGCACGCCCCGTTACTTCGTGTCCATGTCTTGCGGGCGGTACGATCCAAACGCTTGAACTCGTTGCACTTTGCTATACTGTGGGCGGTGTGAGTACAATAAATGCACCTTACCTCCACTGCCGCAGTGGCTACTTGACCACGCATCCTGTTCGATGCAGAGTGGCATCCACCCGTTGATGTGGTGCCCCTGCGCGGCGTATTTGTGGGCGACCTCCGTTGCCGTGACGAGTTAGCTCTCTCATGTTCCATGTTTGATGGAGCGATGAGCTGCCTCCTGCAGACTTCGTCGAGGAAGGTCATTAATGCCGAGAAGGATGGTAGTTCTCCTGGAGCTGTTCCGCTCCGCTCCTCAAACTGATTTCTTAGGCGGGAGGGTAACTTCTGTAAAACAATACAGAATAATAAATAGGACTACTCTACTATGGGCAGCCCTAACTTCTGAAGAGCGGCTCTGCGTCGACTCCAACAAAGGATTGTAGAAGGACTGCCTCAATCCTTCCATTGTCGAAGAGATGTTAGGTAATAACACAATCTGCTCCAGATATGTATCCGCTAACAATCGGGTGTTTTGATACCTGTCCCTCAACAGGCCGAGAGCTACCTCGTAATTCTTTGCATCGACAGGCAGGTGCTTGACCAATGTCAATGGCTCCCCTGATAAGCAGCTACGTAGGTAGTAATGTTTTTCTGTCTCCGGAAGGTTTGGTCTGTCATGGACCAATGACAGAAACAAATCATAAAAACTCACCCAATCCATTGGGTTACCATTGAACCGTCCCAGTTGAATGAAGGGCAGCTTAGCCGCTAGGCTGCCGGCATCTTGCGAGGTGTTTGGTGAAGACACGGACTTAACCAGTGGTGTGGATCCGACCTCACATTCCTCCGCCTTAGTTTCCACTGAAACTAGCAAGCTATTAATCGCGGTGAACTCATGCCCCAAGTCCTCGATATCATCGACTCCGCTGGCTACCAGTGCTTCATATGCCTGTAAGAAATCTATATAATATTTATTGAATTGCCGTTTAATCACCCTCACAGCAATCGATGAGGCGGTAGCTTCAACTGAGCTATTGAAATCCCGGAGCATCTTAGCTCGTACCTTGAAATTATGGCTAGCTACTTTGACATCCATTTTGTTATGTACTGATGAAAGTACTCCACTTACAAAATTCAAAAGATAACATTAAATAAACAATACAATTGCTACAACTGATCAGTCTGTTGTCTTATACAAAGTAAACATTATTGTAATCATCAATTTTAAGGTTTTTATGTAAAATACAATGACATAGACGCCGTTGACTGATCTCAACTTGACCCTCAAGTTATGAAAATATGAACAAAACCTAAAACTTCTGTTATAACCTAATCTATATTTTGACCAACTTGATGACACAATTTTATCGGATAAACTTAGTTTTCTCTTGACAAAACAATGAACACTGCTAGTATTTCATTAGTTAACTTAACTAACTAGATTGCGACATTCGCGACGACATGAACAACACAATTTTAACAAAACAACAAATTAATGTGTTATACAATTTGGCAAAATTAAAATAAATAACTCACTTACAGATTAGGGTGTCCGTGACACTTATCAACCTTAACAAAACACAGTTCACTGCCGTAGGTACACGCACGTACGCACTTTTTGCTTCCATTTTTGCGCGTTGCTGAGCAGTTAGCTGCTCGCTGATAGCACTTTAACAATCGGCTAGAACACGGCGGCCGCTTCCCGCCGGTTGTTGGTCGCTCCGTCGTAAACAGTCCGGTAACTTTTTGAAGATCCTGACCACCCAGGTTTTCTCGCTGCTGACTGCTCCGCGTAGATGTAGGTAGTTAACTGGCGGCTTTGCTTCACTGCTTCGGTTATATGGAATCTTGCTCCTTAATACAATGAAATAAGGTCGAGATTCGCTTGATGACACCCGTGGCGTGACCATGTAGGGCGATGCGTTTCGCGCTCTTTTGGTCAGCTCCTGCACCTCGCGCTCCGCGAAGGTACTTCGGTCGCTTGTGGTTGCAACACGACTTGTTCTATCAAAGTTGTTTCGATGCGGTGATGTGAATAGCTTCTCTTGTTGGCTCTCAGGAAGACAACCTTTGCCTTAAAATAACTACTATAATATCTATGATTGAATTAAGATGTATACTCTGTGCTCTATGCTTTGTTGTGTTATGTGGTTGAGCAAACTAATAATTAAATAAAAAATGAAACTCAATAAGTAGTTGTAATATTCCAACGCTTCCAGTAAAATCACAATTAACAAGAGGTTATATAACAAAAAGCAAAAACGGAAAGTAAAAGTATAAACGTAAAACTAAAATCGAAATCAAAAAAATGGACGACGTAAGTATCCAAAATTACGCAGCTAAAAAGTGAAGCAGATTTTCCGATGTGGATATTCGAACTTGATATCCTGCTTTAAATTCATGGATTACAAGATTTAGTGCAAAATAATACCAGTGCTATTCCTTTACCCCACGACCACGATAACTCAGAACAACGACAAAAACAACGTGCGGACGATGCAAAAGTTAAAAGGATGATCCTGCTTAGCATTGATAAGAAGTTAAAACTACATATAATGTCATGTGAAAACGCCAAAAACATGTATGAAAGACTTTGTTTTTTATTCCAAAGAAACACCGACCATCAAAAATGTAAAATGTTACAGCAATTTTTCAAATATGAATATGCACCAGATAAAGATGTATCCTACCATATAGGTACACTTCAAAATATTGCTCACCAACTGAACCTACTTGGTGAAAAAATAACGAAAACATGCTTATGTCTAAAGTATTAAGTACATTACCAGAAAGCTATAGCAACTTTATGACTGCCTGGGAATCAAGCCCACTTTCAGAAAAAACCATGCAGAACCTGACAGCCCGTCTGATTGCAGAGGAACAAAGGTGTAATAAGAATTCCTCGAGCTCTAATAACCCGGACACCGGTGTGGCCTTGCGAGCCAGTGAGAAAAAAAATATAAAAAACAAAAATCAAAATCAAAACTCATTTATTCAAATTAGGCTGATAATCAGCACTTTTCGAAGGTCAAAATTTACTTTACTTTACTCTTTACATTTTTATAAGACAGTCCCCCAAGACGCCCACCCATCGACACTTCCTAGTGTTTAGCTGGAAAGAAGAAGTGGCGGAACAAACTTCCCAGCACACATCTGTCTGTTATGTTGGTTAGAAGAACCAGACTCGATACAATAGCAAGGTGTTAGTTAAATTTAAGATTTACTATAGACACAATCAGTAATAAACAAAAGTATATAACAATAAACAATGTAAAAATAAAATAATAAATACTTATCATAACATTAAACTAATTTTGGAGAAAGAACATAAATAACAAACATTGTCTTGTGTTCAACTCAGCGACCAATTATTCTTATCATCTAAGTAGTCGTTAATAGAATAGTAAGCTTTTAAACAAAGATTAGATTTTACATGTGTAACCCCTATTGTAATTTTGAATCAACTGTTATGCCTAGAAATACAACAGAGTCGGCAGTTTCCAGCTCCTGATTGGCGAGGATAATATTGGGACCTAGGTTTCTAACATTGGGTAAAGCGAACTTAATTATTTTAGTTTTCTTGGCATTAAGAACAAGGTTGTTTGTTGTGAACCAATCCTAATTGATAGTGCACTGTTTACGTCGTCAAAATCCTGTCTATTCCTATCTACTTTCCACGCCAGAGGACATAGGATGACCTTCAGCCTTTAGGAGAGCGTATAGCGTATGACCAGCCACACAGCTTTTAGCTGCCGAATCTAGTAACGCGGTACCATTCTCATCTATATATATATATATTATTATTATTATTATATATATATATATTATTATTATATATATTCTTTAGCACGGGCCGTAAAAAGGATCTAACGTTACAATTACCGTTTGACTTGCTGCCTTCATAGACATCGAAGGAGCTTTTGATAAAACAATACACAACAGCATTAACCACGCCCTGCAAAAATGTAGTGTAAAACCAGTAATAAGAAACTGGATCACTGAACTGGTCAGCAAAAGGGCGGTTCAGATAGTGGGGAATAATACCACAAGAGCCAAGGTAGTAAGAGGATGCCCCCAAGGAGGCGTTCTATCTCCACTTCTCTGGAACATAGTAGTGGACAGCCTCATAAAGAAACTGAATGACAGAGGATACACTACTATTGGTTATGCAGACGACCTTGCTATACTGATAAACGGGAATGCTGAAGATATGCTATGCAAAGTGATGCGCTCTGCACTGCAGATAGTAGAGGAATGGTGCGAAGAACACGAACTTTCAGTAAACCCCAAGAAAACAGAACTTATCCTTTTTACCAAAAAAAGGAAGTTACCAGAATTACAACTACCAAAGCTTTTCAACACAAGACTCCCTATCAACGCAAGTGAAATATCTGGGCATAATTCTTGATAACAAATTGAACTGGGCGAGTCACTTAGAGGCTAAAACAAAGAAGGCCTGTATAGCTTTTAATCAGTGTAGAAGACTAGTTGGTAAGAGATGGGGTCTTAACCCAAAGATAACACTCTGGCTATACACGTCAGTCATCAGACCTTCTATTACCTACGGATCAGTTGTATGGTGGCCCAGAACTCAGCTGACCACGGTGAAAACGAAAGTCCAGAGTCTGCAACGCCTAGCTAGTGTAGCAGCTACTGGATGCATGAGAACAACTCCATCAGCAGCGTTAGAGTATCTTCTAAATTTAAGACCTCTGGATCTGGTCATACAGGAGGAAGCTCAGGCAACGGCCTTAAGACTAAGATCAAACGGACTATGGAAAGTAAATACAGAAACAACACACTCAAAAGTTTTGCATGGGATTCTGAAGGAAATACCACTCCTTGAGGCGCCCATGGATAAAACTTCATGCCACCATGTGTTCGATAGAAGTTACGACATCCAACATGGTACAGGAGCGCCGCGGCGTCTTTTCGAATGATCTAAACATTTCAATATCAAATACCCTAGATAAATTAAACACAATCTTCCAAGCCGAATGTATCGGTATCACCAGAGCGGCGCAAGCAGTTGCAGCCAGAGACGTCAGTGATTTTAAAATAAAGATCATCTCAGACAGTGCATCGGTGCTTCAAGCCCTAAAAAACAACACAATTACCTCTGTCCTAATACTGGAATGCCACAACGCACTCCAATCCATTGCAACCACGAATAGAGTAACCCTGCAATGGATAAAAGGACATAGCAACTCGCTGGGTAACGACGCAGCAGATGAGCTGGCCAAGAGAGGCTCAAGAAATACAGTATTTGGACCGGAACAACTACTGCCCATACCTCAGTCCCAAATAAAAACATGGCTGCGTTCAAGAACCACAGAAAAACACCTCACCGAATGGAGAAACAGCGAAGGATGCAGGCAAACAAAAGATGCAGTTCCGGAGGCATCAATGAAGTTTACTCGCAATCTCATCAAACTTAAAAGGGACAAACTCCGTAAAATCATAGGAATTTTAACGGGTCACTGTTCCCTAAACAAACATCTACATAACATAGGTGTAACAGACAGCCCACTGTGCAGAGGATGCATGGAGGCGGAAGAAACGCCACGGCACGTACTCCTAGAGTGCAGGAGCGTAGCAGATCACCGGGCACAAACTCTACGATCCCCATTAACTCTCCCGGAAGCCTGCAGCAGTCTGGGAAGGCTGCTGCAATTCTGGGACGACCTATGTTGGTTGGAGTAGGTATTCTTAAAACATCACGCACAATGGCCCAATCAAGAGGCTAAGTGCGGATAAAAGCCCCGTTAAACTAAACCGTCTGACGCGAACTCCCCCTGGTCGCAAGAAGTACAAACACATACCGTTTTAGTACAAAAACAAATACAATTTTCTCTATTTATAGAATAATAAAGATTGTCAACACAAAAACGATTCATAAAATTATTGTTACAAGTCTCAGAGTTAACGCTAACATTGCTATCAGCACAAGACGACTTATATAAACAAAAATTATCGTTATAACTATTACACTCTAAACAAACTTTATGTAAACATTTACCGTGACTATAAGAAACAATAGAGTCGGTATCCATAGCAAAAATATTTACATTACGATTTAGAACATTAGTGTGAGAACTAAACCGTCTAAACTTAGTGACAGAACCCCCTGCGACTTTTACGGCCGCGGGGTTACCTCGAACTTTGAACGACGACACGCGTTGCTCGACGCTGGAAGGCGCGGGCGCGCGCGCGGCACCGGCAACCATGCGGCGGGGTAGGCGCTTGTAGCGGTGGCGGCGCGTTGACCTTGGGGCGTATGTCGCCATGTACGCCAGGCGTACGATGCGACCGGGAGCAATCGGTTGGTGCACGAGACTCACGTGCAGAAGCAACAGAACAGAACACTGAATGTCCACTGTTCTTACCATCACTGGGATTACACTTCGGGCACTTAGACTTTGTGATATTCGCGGCACCACAACCGTAACACTTAATGTCTTTTTTATGCTTACTTTTTGGGTTATTTTCGTCACTTTTTTTCACTAATTTTTCGCATGTTTCCTTTACGTTTGCAGTAAACACAGAACGACTTTGTATTCCCTGCCTTTCCTGTCGTTGAGTCGCCTGTGCGACTAGCGGCGACGACGGCAGCGGATGACCGGGAAGCGTGACTCTACGTATCGGTACGAATGTTCGTAGGCTCGGCGGTGGCGCGTGACGGCTTATGACCTTGACGATCGTTATGTGACTCTTTTAATGAGTCTTCTACGGCGCTTGCCTTCATCAGCAACTCGTCGAATGTCGAAACCGTAGCTCTGTCGATCCGCTTCCTGATGCGGCGATCTAACAATCCATATGTCATATCCAACTCGACGCGTTCACACAAGTCTTCTTGTGGGAGTTTTGCAAACAAGGCACGAACTTTTGCTTAAACAAATCCGTGTTTTCGGTACCTTGTACGAGGGAGAATAACTCGACGTAAATACGAAACGTCGGGCGGCGCTCGCCATACGCACTCCGTAATCTAGTTATAGCTTCAACCCATGTCTTCGTTGAGCCCTTGATACCCTGCCACCACTGCCGATGAAGTGAGCAGCATGGACATACCTAAAAGAACATTCTCGTCGCTTATATTTAGGCATGATTTGTAAACCTCTATGGCATCTATAAAGTTATCGACGGATTCTTCTGGATTACCGCTAAACTAAGATGAACATTTCGAGAAGTTGGCTGTGGACTTCACGATAGCCGCGGCGGCGTTGGCGGTGGCGGCAGATGTACTTGCATCTACCGACGCGATTAATGGCGTCGACGAACGAACTTCGCGTAAAAGTTGTTGACAAAATTCTGCTTGCGATTGTTGAATCGATGATATCAGCTTGGCAGCTTGACGTCTTGTGGCATCGTTATGTTGCTTGACTGTTCCAGTTCTGATTCCTCGTGAATCGAGTCGTTGGCGTCGTCGGCGGGCGACTTGTGTCTTCGCGGCATTTTGCAAACCGCTAAGTACCTACTTTTCGGAAAAAGCGACAATACACGGCTCGTGGTTGTACCAACCAGCAATAATCCACACGTAGACACAAAACACAGGCAAAGTCACTGTCTATACACAGTTTTATGCACTTGTCGGTCGTTCTTCACCGTAACACCAAAGTTTTTCGACTTGAACGAACGTGCAACGAACGAAAAATTTGATCCGCACAACAAAAACTCCGACCCCTTGTTTTACTTTACAAAAACACACGTTGGGCGCCAAGATATAGTCGGGGTGGGTCAGTTCTTAAAGGAAAGTCTTTGTTCACGGCTTAAACTTTAATTAAATATTTTATTTTATTTTATTTATTTGGTTTACCAACAACTGTTACACTGGTTACAAGCATAAAAAACGAATTTGTACGTACAAAAGGAAAATATTAAAAGAAAACTACCTTAAATTATATCAGCTACTAGTATCTAAATTATTCCAAGATCTTCAGAGTGTGAAACAAAGAGCACAGAAAAATAAATAAATTAATCCTTATCTAGGTTTTTCAAAATCTTCACTTTTAAACTGTAAAGTGAGTCAAAGTGCAAGTCGATTAGATCGCTAATTTCATTAATTGACTTGCTTAACCTCGCGACAGGGGAACTAGCGCCCAAAACTGTTCGTCGGAGTGGTGGACAGAGTGGCGTAATTGGTTTACGAGGAATCCTTGAAGGAACACGAAATTTAAAAGAATTTAGTATCTGTGGGCAGTCAATTTTATTGGTCATTGCTTTGCACGCAAACATTACGTCAATAAAGCGACGGCGTTTATCCAGTGAAATCATTTTAAAGTATCTTAACCGCTTGGTATATGAACGCGTATTTTTTGCTATTCCGCTGGTAAACGCCAGGTGCCACAGAAAGCGTTTTTGGATTCTCTCCAGACGCAATGAATGCGTAGCATAATGCGGTCGCCAGATCACACTACAATATTCCAACAGGCTTCGAATTAGACTATTGTACAGCATAATTTTAGTTTTAGGGCACCTAAACTGTTTGCAATGCCTTAAAACGAATCCAAGCATTCTAGAAGATTTCTTTATTATGGAATCTACATGAGGGATAAAAGTTAATTTAGAATCAAAAGTGACACCGAGGTCCTTAGTTGTGTTTAATTCTGCTATTTTGGTTTCATTTATGTAATAATCTTGTTTTACTAAATTATGTTTTCGTGTAAATTTGACATGATAGCATTTACTGGGATTTAACAGCATTGAATTGCATGCGCACCACTCGACAAGCCTATTGAGATCACTCTGCAAAAGCATAACATCATGTTGGGACTTAATAATTTTAACAAATTTCAAGTCGTCGGCGTACATAAATACCTTAGAATGTAAGAAACACCTTGGAATATCGTTTATAAAGAAATTAAACAAAACTGGGCCCAAATGAGAGCCTTGTGGAACTCCGGAAGAGATAAATCGGTTGCCAGACTGAAATCCGTTTATCACTACATAAAAAGATCTATCCATAAGATATGAGCTTAACCAAAAAAGCAATGATCCAGTTATACCATATGCTTGCAGCTTGTGAATCAGTATTTTATGTGAGACTTTGTCGAAAGCCTTACTAAAATCCGTGTAGATGACGTCGGCTCGGTGACCTGAATCAATTGCATCTGATAATAGCTCGGTAAACAGAAAAAGATTTGTATTTGTAGATCTAGCTTCCACAAAGCCGTGCTGCTCGTCGCTTAGATACAGTTTTAAATGTTTTTGAACAAATGGGCAGATCAGAGACTCAAAAATTTTAGCAAAACAGGACAAAATTGATATCGGTCTGTAGTTAGAGACTAAATCGTCCTTCTCAGATTTATGTATAGGTACAACCTTTGCCACCTTCCATCGTGATGGAAAGACCCCGGAGGTTAAGGATTTATTGTAAATAAGTGATAACGGGGTGACCAATTCAGCTGCACACTCATAGATAAATTCTAATTGCTTTATATAATCGTTGTAACAAAGTTTTGCAAGGTCATTACAGCGCTTAGTTATAATCTGCAGTTCAATTTTGTCTAGTGGGTTTTTATAAATATTGTGGCGTTTTCTGATCGCATTTTTGCAATTAAGTAATTTAATTAGAGCCCGATTGAACCATGGTGGAAATTTACTTTTTTTTGGCACTCGCTTAGTTATAAATTTTTCTATACCTTTATGAATAACATCATAAAATATCTCCACCATTTCATTAACTCCCTGCTGTGCTTTAAATAACTCATCCCAGTCAATTTCACTCAGATATTTCCGAATAGGTATGTAACTCGTTTTTCGGAAATTAGGTCTACCGCTGGTAGTATTGTATGGGAGTTTAGCTTCCTTATTAAGAGAAATCACAATATCGAGGGGTGGATGATGCTGGTCGATGTTAGTAATCGGATCCACACTTTGACTCACTCTACACAATGAATGGTTACACAGTATAAGATCTAGAATGCGACCTGAAGCATTACATGCGTTGTTAAATTGATTGAGCCTATTAACACACGTGAAATCTATCAAAGTTTGACTTATATTGGACAGCTTAGGGCACGCATCAGAATCATTGACTATGCTCCAATCAATGTCACCAATATTAAAATCACCTGCGATACAAACATAAGATAAGTTTAACTGTTCAAACACTGCATTACATTTGTCCAAAAAATGTTCCAAATTAGAAATACGTACCGGTGGTGGCAGATATACAGAACAGAGAGCTACCCGACGTACAGATCGAGCCGCAGGTAGGTCTAAAATTACCCAAAGGTCTTCACAATTACTTTCAAATTGTTCTGCTCGTTTAGAATTAATTGATTTTTTTATGGCTATCAAAACGCCTCCACCTTCTTTACTACTCTGTAGACAAGAACTTTTTCTGTCCCTTCTGTATACAATGTATCTGTCGTCGAACAGCTCACTGCTCAGTACGGTATCATTAAGCCAAGTCTCTGTTAAAATGATAACGTCATAGTTATTACAACATACATTACGAAAGATGTTATGCGTTTTTGTTCTGACGCCTCTACAATTCTGGTAATAAATTTGTAAACTATCGAATTTTGTTTTATATTTAAGTTACAGTTACATGTATATTTATATTTAAATATGAAATACAGGGTGATTGGAAGATGGGTGCAAAGCTTTAAGGCGAAGATAGTACAGACAATTTAGAACCATTTAAGCCATGGTTGTCTTAGACGAAGTCTTACCAAATATTTTTAACCAAATTTTTAAGTTTTTTTTCGGAAATTCTCAAAATTTAATGTAAACTGCATAATTATGGCCAAATTGAATGATAAATGAATTCATTTTTTATTTATTTAATTAAAGTAATGTGTAAGCAATCAAGCAAAACATGTTTTAGGCTTCTGTGTCATTAGACATTTTTTTTACAGACATTTAAAGATCAGAAAAAATAAAAAAATTGTACAATACGTCTTTTAAACCTTATTCAAAAAAAAAAACGGAGGGTGCTTTTTTTGTTCAAACCTTTTTG
Organism: Diarsia dahlii; assembly: GCA_949775195.1. NCBI lineage: Eukaryota > Metazoa > Arthropoda > Insecta > Lepidoptera > Noctuidae > Diarsia > Diarsia dahlii. Next base: position 18,646,291 of record OX459197.1, on the reverse strand, counting down.
AAGACATGCTTGATAATCGCTCTTTCTTTTGAGGTATCATTTATGCGGATATCTTACAAATTATTGAAATTAGGGCCTACAAACCAATTAGAGGGAGAATTTTTTTTATTTTAGGCAGACTAATTAAAACAACATTTGAATTAAAATTATTTATTTTTCATGTTCAAAATGACGGCCGTGATTCCTAATACAAGCACGGCCCCGTCTTCTAACTTCTGTAGTCGTTATTTTCAACATCATCTCCTGCTTCATTGTCTCAAACGCTGAATTTATTCTTTGTATCAATTCTTCTCTAGTGTTAATTTCTTTGTTGTTATACACCAGTTCCTTGGCCCGGCCCCACACGAAAAAGTCCAACGGGGTCAGATCTGGGGAGCGAGCGGGCCAAGGGATGGGTCCATCCCTGCCGATCCAGCTATCAGGAAAGCAATTGTTGAGGTGTTCCCTTACATTTAAAGTCCAATGCGCTGGACAGCCGTCTTGCTGAAAGATGACTGTTCGGTCTCTTTCGAAGGTCGGGACACCTGATTCCTCTATCAGCAGTGGTAAATCAATTTGCAGAAATTGCAAATAATTTTCGCCATTCAATCGATCAGGCAAAAAGTGGGGCCCAATCAATGTTCTGCCAATTATTCCAGCCCGTACATTCACAGAGAATTTCATCTGAAATGACACCTGCTTCTTAAAATGTGGATTGTTGTCTACGTCGGCCCATTCATGGATGTTGTGAAAGTTTGTAATACCTTCCCTTGAAAATTTACTTTCATCCGTCCACAAGATTGATTTCAGAAACCACGCATCTTCGATGTCTCTGTTGAGGAGGAAACGGCAGAACTGAATTCTTCTTTGAGGATCTTGCTCTACTAGACCTTGCACACTCCTGCCATGGAACGGATACTTATCATTTTGGTGCATTGTATGCCACACCTTCCATTGAGAAATGTTTAAATTTCGAGCTACTGCTCTAGTACTGGTAGTAGGATCCGCTTGAAATGCTGCTAAAATGTCTTCGTCGACGGCAGTTTCGTGTCCGCCCGGGTTGACTCCAGGTTCCACGCGGTGAATCCCATCTTGGGCAAGACGACGAAACGTGTTGTAAAACACTCGGACATTCGGTATCCTGCGATTCGGATAGCGCTCTTGATACATCCGTCGCGCCAAAGATCCATTGCCGTCTGCTCTACCGTACATAAATACGATATCCGCATATTCTTGATTGGAAAAAGTAGCCATAGTCACTTAACAATTAAGAAAAACGGCGTAGGAGCGCACTAAACGTCAACTCAACACAATTAAGTCAAAAATCAACACGTGCAGGAGCGCGAGGCTACGACTGGACACGGTGAAACAAAAAAGTTCAAAACTAACGCAAACAACACGTGCAGGAACGCAAAGGGCTACAACTGAACACGGTAAATTGTGAATCAACACGACAACGTCCACTCACAAGGGCAGTAGTTTGACTAATAAGTAAAAGATGTAACGGCTTCATCACAGACCGACTGACCCTGACTAAAGAAAAACGACTTTGTTGCCTCAGTAACTAAGACCATTTTGCTGTAAAAACCAACTCTTTATCGCTTTTTGCTATTCATTGGGCGTTCTACCTGGAAATGCCGTCGCACCGCGCTCGGTGGCCATTGTTTAGAGAATCCCCTCAATGGGTTCCCCTCAATTGGTTCCTGCATGTGCCAAAAATTCTTAGAATTGAACAATGTTATCATTTCGAGCACATAAAGTATTCTTTTAAGCAAAAATTTTGTGTTTTGTTAGACTGCCTAAAATTTAAAATTTCTCCCTCGATTTGGTTTATTAGGTCCTAATTTCAATAATTTGTAAGATATCCGCATAAATGATACCTCAAAAGAAAGAGCGATTATCAAGCATGTCTTCAAAAAGGTTTGAACAAAAAAAGCACCCTCCGTTTTTTTTTTAAATAAGGTTTAAAAGACGTATTGTACAATTTTTTTATTTTTTCTGAGCTTTAAATATCTGTAAAAAAAATGTCTAATGACACAGAAGCCTAAAACATGTTTTGCTTGGTTGCTTACACATTACTTTAATTAAATAAATAAAAAATTAATTCATTTATCATTCAATTTGGCCATAATTATGCAGTTTTCATTAAATTTTGAGAATTTCCGAAAAAAAACTTAAAAATTTGGTTAAAAAAATTTGGTAAGACTTCGTCTAAGACAACCATGGCTTAAATGGTCCTAAATTGTCTATACTATCTTCACCTTAAAGCTTTGCACCCATCTTCCAATCACCCTTTTCATATCAACTTATTTAGAGACTCAAAATTCTTAATGAGGATATGTTCGGACCCATCCATTTTTCTGACGAAGATTCTACCATTTCTTACCCAGACGAATTGACATCCCTTTTCTTTTGCCTTAAGTCTAGTAGCAGCATGCAGCGCTTTGTTAGAAGGGGACAAATGTTCTTGCACATAAATAGGCTTTTTTCCACCAGCCAGTCCGAGGTCCGCGGTATTTAGTTTTTCGATGTTATTCTTGCCTTTATTGTAGTTTATGACAGAAGCCAATAGTAGGTCACGAGTTCTTGGGGAGGCCAATTGGACTACAACAGAACGCGGGCGGGTACTAGAATTTTGTAGTTTGGCCACTCGGGTGCAATGATGGACATCAGTGTCGCTCAGCTTGCATCCAACGACTGATCCCAGCTGCTTAACGACGGTATAGAGATTTTCTTGTTTATTTTCTGGCAAGCATTGAACTTCCAGATTAGTCGAACGTGCCTGTTGTTCCAAATAGTTGATTCGGAGGCCCATGTCACTCACTGACTTCTTAAGGTTAGTATTTTCTGACTCTAAGACGTTTACCGTGACTTTCAAGGCCCTATGTTCAGACTGATATTCTTCAAATTCCTTTACGTGAAAATTCAATGACGCTGTAATCTAATCTAAACTCGGGAATATACACATTACACAAGTTAAAACTCTGCCATCTCAAAAGTCTCTCTTACTGAGTACCAACATTCTAACATTCAAAACAACATTATCATAAGAACTTAAAACTATAAAGCTACGAAGGCCAATCAGCGGCCGAGTAGCGGCGCGACGACAGATCAGTGATTGGTCGGCCCGAGGCGCGGGAGCAAACATGCTAGCGCGTTGGTGAATATCTTTGAGGCGGCTGTCCTCTATTGGCCCTCTTACGGCCAGGGAAATGGGAGCGTTCGGAAACGTCTTCCGCTATGGCTGATAAACTAGAAAACACTACAATTTTACTACGATTTGTATTTGAGTTTTGTACGTTTTTAAATTTTTTAATTCCGATTTGCCGAGAACTTGCGATTTATTTGACATCTATCTGCTTAAAATGAAGTACACTTGAACGAATGATGGGACGATTGATTGAATGTTGCTATGCTTTACGAAATGAATAGAGTAAACACAACATGTTGACCCGAAGTTTTTCTAAAGCCGGCTGTACCAGGGGACACTGCCGTACTTAATGTAGGCGTCCAATTTTTCACAAAGAAACTAGCACCATCTGTTTTTCTATCCGCGTAAACTTGAGTGATTTAGTACGTTAAAATGACATAGATGGCACTAGTGGGCTTAATACACCTTTTTGATTTAATGAAAATTCATTCAAAAATAATTAATTTCAATTCTAAACAGGAATACAGCGTGTAACGGAAGGGGGGTATCAACCCTGAAGGAGGTGAATGTGCTCATGAAACTCAACAACTTTCCCCAAAGAACATATGTCGAAATATGAAAAAAAAATTTGGCCCTCCCTTACAAAAGCTGACTACCAGCTGATTGATTTACTATGGGAGGGCCAAATTTTTTTTACAGAGTACATTTTTATATAGCGTAGAGAATTCTTTGGCGGGAATCTCAAAAAAGACGCACTTTTCAATTTTTCTCAAAGTTTTTTTCATTCAATTTAAATACTGTATATTGTTTAAATTTGCTGTAAATAGTTCGTTATCGTCCTGAAAATGGACGGGAATGAGGGGAGCGAGGCTGAAGCCCCGAATCCCAAGATTCGGAAGCGGACTTTTGGCGCTGATGCTGATGACCATGTCGGCGGCGGTGAGGAAAGTGACTCTATTAATTACGCACCCTACTTCAAGCCTAATTATAAAAGACTGTATCCAGAGCATTCGGCTAACACGGAGTTTTTGTAGAAAGTCAGGACAAAGAACGATTGGGAAATAAAAGCCCCATATATTTAAATCAAATTTTCGCAACGGGCGTTAAAGGTGTGGTGGCCATACGCCGTGTCAATGCGAATAAAATCGTAGTCGTGTTTAACCCTTACACGTTTATAAGTAATCTAACGAAAAGGAACATATTTTTTTTAGTTATATTTATTGATATTGGTCTAGTTTAAAATAAAAGTAATCCAAAAAATATCAATTATATATATTTATGTGTTTTCAGGATGGGGATACATATGTCCCTGTATGCGTTAAGGTTTACATTTTTTGATGTAAGGCATTAAATATTATATTGTAAATAAAACACAAATTTTAGTATTAAAAATGAATAATTTAATATAGAACCACGTTTAAAATATAAAATATAACATTTAATGGTATTCTGTGAAACAATTACGTTCTGAAGTATAACATAAGTGTACATTACATGTACTGCAAGTGTTATTTGTTCGGTTTTCAATGCGATGTTTTGCACATTGTACGCATCTTTTTCTGTTACCCACTTTTATCATGACGTGGGAAGGAGTTCCGCGTTTTTGAGCGAGAGTGATTCGCTTCTTCGTCATGACCATCGAGCACAAAGCTCTTTGCCGAGAAGAAAAACTTCCAATGAGTGAACGAGCCACTACCTGACGAAACTCTAGACTGGACAGTAAAGTTCCCTCAACGCGTTTTGCTTCATGTAACTTGCAATATATTATGTACGAGTTATTCATTGCAATATCCAGTAAATCGAAAAAAAGTCTTAGGTAGTATTTTATTTTTGCCTTTCGATCAACTTCGTAGCACACTTTTTTTTGATCCATTAGATCCACCCCTCCCATATATTTGTTGTACTTTACAACAATTTCAGGGCAGGTGACATTTATTTTGTCACCACTACCTTGTACACGTCTCTTGACTGTCGTCGTTGGTATGGGTGACAAGAAGTTAGTCAAAAGAAAAACAGCTTTGTTGTCCATCCATTTGATAAATGATATACCATTGCTGCTGGTCGCAAATATGTCGCCACGGCTCATAGTTTTGTCAGTTGGTAAGTTTTTCGGAATATTTTTTCTATTGGACCGTACCGTTCCACAGGCCTTTATGTTTATGTTTGATAATGTATATTGAAGATTAGGCGAATTAAAAAAATTGTCAAAATATATTTCACACCCTATACCCTCTAAATCCTTTGTCAGTTGTAATACAACTGATTCGCCCAATCCAGTTTCTGTGCCCCCTTTTTTTCTGCCGGTATATATGTCGAATTGAAATAAATAGCCGGAAGTAGAGTCTGCTCTACACCATATTTTGAAGCCCCACTTTATCGGCTTGTTTTTGACATATTGTCTCATTATATTATGACCTTTGAACTTGATCATATGTTCATCTATTGCTTGTGTTTTGGTATTGGTCATAGCGCTTTGAAAAGCTTGGTTGAAGTGATCAATAAGAGATCGAATTTTGAATGCCCTATCATAAGAAGGATCGGATCTATTAGGTTCCTTTGTATTGTCACTAAAATGTAAGTTTCTTCGGATATCTTCAAAGCGGTTTATAGGCATCACATTAGCAATGTAAGGAACCCCCATGTCCGGATCTGTAGACCAATAATTCCTAAATGTCGGTAAGCAATGGTAACCCATCACATAGTTCATGCCGAGAAACGCTTTGGCTTCCTCATTGGTCACGGTAAAAAATCGCCCATTTTGTTCAGCATAACGTATAGATTCAGGTACAATAATGTCATCTAACAATTTTTCGAAACCAGAAACTGCAGTGAATATTTTTATAGGAGTCAGTTCCGTATCGGGCATGTAATCAAAAATTTTCACCTCACCGAAGTTGTACCCTGGGATCTCATAAAAATTACGGGGCGAGTATGAATTTTTTCGCCAGTTGAATGTAGGAACATTGGTAGTAGTATTTTGATCTTCAACCGAGTTCTCTTCTAAAGGCGTAGAGATGGGTTCTATTTCCACAGTCGAAACACCTGCATCCATATCTTGCGCTATAAAAGTTAGGTCTTCTTCATCGAGGAGCAGGCCATCCTCGTCGTCGCTGTTGTCAGCCATCAACACTTGGAAAATATCTTCTTGCCGCAGTGAAAACTCTCGATACCGATTTGATGACATTTTCTACAATGAAATATACAAAGAAAATAATTAGAAACTGAAAATAATAACAAAGCAAATAATATCAATAGTTATGGCAAAATGTTTCCTTTGATGCATACAGGGACAGCCGCGTCCCATTCATGTTTTTCAAATAAAATGTATCATTTTTACAAAGGAAACGCATAATTCATAATAAATACGTAATTGTACTTACCGTCGAATGTAATTCACAAGAAAAACAGTCGAGAAAGGTTTTTATTTAATTACTATAATATTTTCAACGTCGATGTGGCTCAAAAATAGTTTTGACTTTTCGCGCCGTATTTTTTTCTGACAACTAATGTTTTTTTCCAGTGTTGCCAATGCACAAACATGAAAACGTACCATAAATTTTAACATAAAAAATTGAAAAACGTTTCAACTTGCCCAGTTTATCTGTAAATCGTAAAAAATATGCGGGGACAAGTGTGTCCCATATGCGTGAAAGGGTTAAGCAATACAACACGGCCAACAATTTCATCAACAATGCGAGCTTCCTTGAAAAACATAAGATGAGGGCGGGCATATATCCCTGCAGCCCAGATAGAACGAGTTGGCATCATCAGGTTCGTACCAACCAATATATCCAACAAAGAGTTGTACACAAAGCTTTCTTCTGTCTATGAAATTGTAGCAGTGAGAAGATTTACAAAGAAAGTGGGACAGAACAGGGTACCGCTTCAGACAGCCAGCATTACATTCCTATCGAATTCGCTACCAGATTCAATACAATACGACCTATTCTCATATAGAGTTTTTGACTATATACCACCCCTTTTGCAATGCTATCGCTGCTTCAAATTCAATCACTCGGCCAATGTATGCAATGGTAAACAGCGCTGCAGCTGCTGTGCTGGAGAACACTTCTACAAAGAATGTGACAAGCCCAATGAGCTCTGCTGCATTAACTTCAGTGGACCTCATTAGGCTATCTCAAGGACCTATCCGGTTAAGATGAGGAAAATGTTAGAAAAAAAAGGAAAAAATTACTTATGCCAGCATTGCTAATACAAAGAAGGAAACTGACTTCCCTCCTTTACCGGACCGCTCCGAGTCTGCTGTTAAAAATAAGCAAAATATAATTAATAAAAATAAAGAACTTGTTGTAAATAAAAACAAAATGAAATTGTACAATGTGGATAGTATACATAACACAACCTTAAATTCAGAAATCATGCCTGAGAAGAAAACCGCACTCAAACCAAACATTAAAGCCCAAATCATTGCCAATAATGATGTATTAATGGCTATAGTCCATATCCTAGTACAGCTAGGCAACAAATCGGACGATGTGCCCATTACCACGTCGTCTATCAAGGACATGCTCATCAAAAATCTATCGACATAATGGATCTGAGCTCTAATATTTTAACTTCTTTATGTATTGCACAGTACAATGCTCAAACTTTACATAGTAAAAAACCTTTATTAATAAATTTTCTACAAAATAAAAATATAGATATTTGTCCACCAACAACAGTCCACAGACCAACAGAGTTTTAAAATACCTGGCTATAATTTCCACCATAAAAAAAAAAAACTTGTTTATTTGACAAAGTAAAAATAACAACATAAAGTAGTACAATTCGTTACCTAGGTATTCTAGAGCAGTACATGTACTTACAATTTTGTTACATTTCGGTACTTACAATGGTTGATAGTTGTTATCACAGAACTGATTCACCCTGTTCCCCGTACTAGTAAATACTGTATTACGGTGGAACAGTGTCCCTCGTTCTCTGTGATTGTACATTTATTTACGTAGCATACTTATGATTTATGATTGTGACAGAATACAATTTTAAAACATTAAAGCAAAAGAGTTTAAGACAAAACAAAACAGTAATAACTTAATTGAGAGGTAGGCAAACATACAATAGTGAGCTTGATAGTTATCAAATTGTAGGTAGAAGTAAAAGCTGACATAGTATACGCAAAAAAATTAGATACTTAGTTTGTTTACATTGTGTTTGGTAATTATTGTTTGGTTTGTAATTATTCTTTGTAATGTTTGCCTATTTTTAAAACTAGTGTTAAATACATTTAAAAGTAAAATGAAAAATAAATTAAGTCTATTTTTTACCCGACTACGGCAAAGCCAAAGGAGGGTTATGATTTTAAATTGGCTATGTATGTATGTATGTATGTTTGTATGTATGTATGTATGTATGTATGTATGTGTGTATCTTCATCTGTTCCCTCATAGCTTCTAATCTACTTATCGGAACTCGACATATGAGGTATCGTTAGAACCGTCTTCATTTTCCGCTGAATATAGGCTGCGTGACGTGTCACAAAAAGTGATTTGGCGCCCTCTAGCGGTCAAAAAGTAATACTTAAAAAATAAAAATGGAGATAAACACGCCGTGTTTGGTATCATTTAAAAGGGCCTCACTTGTACTTTTCAAAAATATTGCTCAAATTTAAAATCACGCCCTCTAGCGGACAAAAAGTCAAGAGTCAAAAAAAATATTTAACACCAAAATTGTTTAAATAAAAAAAAGTAAAAAACTAAAACCCGACTACGACAAAAGAAACGACGCTGAAAAAGTATGAAACAAGATTTTCAGGATAGAACAAAAAGAAAAGCCGTAGTCACACGTTATAGGTACCAACCTAAACACTTTAATACCGTGTGACTACGGCTTTTCTTTTTGTTCTATCCTGAAAATCTTGTTTCATACTTTTTCAGCGTCGTTTCTTTTGTCGTAGTCGGGTTTTAGTTTTTTACTTTTTTTTTTTTTTTTTCATGATTATCATTATGTGTAGAAAGTGTACGTTGAATGTAAAGTGTCGTGTGAATGTATGTGTAAGATGCAATTTTAGTGATGTATTTAATTAATTAGTAATTTTAAGTGTTTTTTCGGTATCTTCATAGTTGAGTGAATTAGGAAACTTAAAAATTTCAATTTTACAAGTGTGACTATTATGATGTTGAATTGTGATATGCTTGGATATTTTGTTATAAATAAATGGACATAGGAAATTAAAAAAAACGGTTTGCAAATGCTGTTTTACAGTAAGGCACAGAGTAAACTATATCTTGCCTTCTTCTTGTTGTATAGTCAGGTGATTTCTTGTGTTGGTTTAATATCAATTCTTTTACGAATAATTGCCTGACTGTAAGGACTGATAGTTCCGAGTATAACAGATAAGTGGGGTACCTATATTTTCTATAACTACACTTTTCTAACATCACCTTAAGAACAGCACGTTGTGCTCGTTCTAAAGTAATAAGAACAGTCTTATCAGCACCCCCCCAGGCAGTAATAGAGTAAGTTATAATGGACTGGCACAACGAAAGATAATCCAACAATGATAAATTTGGTGGGCAAAAACAACGGATACTTTTAAATACATATATGAGTTTCCTCACTCGTGAGGTAAGGGAAGAGACCTGTTCTTGCCAGTTCAAATGTTGGTCATGATGGTTTACTTTCAACTTTCTTCGGGCAATCTTTCTTTATGTGACCAGTTTTCTTGCAGCGAAAACACTTTAGAGGTTTCTTTGCCACCAATGCATTCAGTTCTGGATGATCCTCACGCTTGCCATCACGTCGCTGCTGCTCTAGTAAAAGCTTAGACTTAACCATATCGCTTGTCAACTTTGTATTAGCATTCTCCAAAGCCATGATAAGGGGGTCAAAGTCCGGGGTCAAACCGCTCAACATGATTACAGCTAAGAACTCATCATCAAACGCATTCCCAATGTCTGTAAGCTGTTGCCCAAGTTCAGTTATTTTAGTTAGGTAGCTCTGCATGCTCTCCGCCTCACTCAGCCTTACACCAAACAGCGTTCTTAGCAATCCAAGCCTCCTGCACAAACCTTTATCCTCGTAAGCGCGTTGCAAGCTATTCCATGCTTCATACGCCGTCTCCGCGTTTCGAATATGTGGCAACGCAGACGGACCGACCGATAAGCAAATTTTTGCCAACGCCTTTTGATTTTTCTTAGGGTCTTCGCTCCCTTTTTCGGTTTGTATGCAATCGTATAGGTCTTCGTGCATAAGGACGTTTTTCAGCATAAACTTTCACTGGTTGTAATCTTCGATGCCTCGCAGCTTCTCAATCTGCAGTCCCATCGAAGCCATTGTAGTAGTGTCGAACGGCGTGGTCGCCATGTAAAACTAATCCACGATGAAAACTTTCTTTTCGTGCGGAATAATTACGTTGCAGTTTGCAGCAAACAGTCTGGGCCCATAACCTGATGGTTTTAGGGCGATACAATAAGAGAACAGTGTGATTAAAGTTGATTTTAATGTAAAGAGAGCACGGATAGTTCTTCGTCCGATGTAACTTACATTCCAGGGAGGTCGAGCGTTGACTCTGAGGACAGTGAGCAGTATCAAGATGCTCCTGAAGCAGAGTATGCCGGGCTGACAGAGATAATGTTAGAGGAGCTGCCGACTAGACTGGAGGAGGCATTGAGTGGCAGTGAGGCTAAACACTGGAGTGAAGCTATCGCAGATGAGTATAACTCTTTCATAAAAAATAAATGCTGGACTCTAACTGACTTACCTGTGGGGCACAAGCCTGTAAAATGCAAGTGGGTTTTTAGTAAAAAGAGAGGAGTGAATGGAGAGTTACTCAAGTATAAAGCTCGCTTAGTGGCCAAAGGATACACACAGAGGTATCGAGTAGATTACCACGAAACATTTTCTCCAGTTGTTAGATATTCAACTATTAGAATACTCCTGGCCTTGGCTGCTCAGTATGACATGATGGTTGAGCATCTTGATGTCAAGACTGCATTTCTCAATGGTGACCTAGAAGAGTCTGTCTACATGGAACAACCTGTAGGTTATGTGGTAAAAGGATGTGAGAAGAAAGTTTATAAGCTACATAAAGCAATTTATGGCTTAAAACAGTCGGCGAAACAATGGTATAAGAAACTTAATGATGTTTTAACCACAAAATTGAAATTTAACAGGTTATCTTCAGAACCATGTGTTTATGTATACAATCATGATGGTGAAATCCTGATTATTGCCCTGTATGTTGATGATATAATGTTATTTACATTAAAAACATCACAACAAAGAAATGTTATAAAGAAAAGACTGATGGAAGAATTTGATATGAAAGATTTAGGTACAGCTCATCATATTTTAGGTATGAAAATAGAAAAAACAGCTGATGGAAACTTCACCTTGGATCAGTCAACTTACATAAAGAAAATATTAGATAAATTCAACATGTCAGATTGCAAACCAATGAAAACCCCAATGGAAGTTGGGATAAAGTTACAGAAGGAAAACAGTTCAAAATGTAACTTTGATTATAGAAGCCTTATTGGTTACTTAATGTATTTATCTGTGTGTTCCAGGCCAGATATCTGTCACAGTATCAGTTACCTTAGCCAGTTCAACAACTGTTATGGTGAAAATCACTGCAAAGCAGCAAAAAGGGTTCTCAGGTATTTGAAAGGAACATTAGATTATTGTCTTGTTTTTCAGAAAGGTGAAATAGATATTGTGGGTTTCACTGATGCAGACTGGGCGGCCAATCATGTGGATCGTCGCTCTTATACTGGATACATATTTTGTGTAGGAAAGTCTATAGTTTCATGGGAAAGCCGTAAGCAGCGTACAGTGGCACATGTGGATCGTCGCTCTTATACTGGATACATATTTTGTATAGGAAAGTCTATAGTTTCATGGGAAAGCCGTAAGCAGCGTACAGTGGCACTCTCGAGTACTGAGGCTGAGTACATGGCAATTTCAGATTCTTGTAAAGAAGCTATGTTTCTGAAAACATTTATTTCTGAATGTACTGGCATTGTTTGTAAAGTTTTGTTGTTAAATGACAATCAGTCAGCTCATAAACTTTGTAGTAATTCTGTATTTCATGCAAGGTCAAAGCATATTGATATAAGACATCACTTTGTAAAAGATTTGGTAACAAACAAACAGATTGTTTTAGAATATCTTTGTACTGATGAAATGTTGGCTGATGTTTTAACTAAACCGTTAACTTATGAAAAACATCTAAAGTTTGTGTCTCAAATATTAAAATGTTGACTCTGTGCATTAACCATACCTATGTTTTTGTGTGCATTTTCTGATATAATTATATTTTGTTTTAGAGGCCTAGTATTTGTTAATATTGTATTAGTTTAAAGCCTAGTATGGGAACGTTTGTAAACGAAGACAATATTGTCTATGTAATGTGTCATTTGAGTTTGACGTTTCTAATAGGTCAATGATCAGCCCAAGGTATTTTAATGACGCAGTTTTAGAAAGTTCATGGCAAGAACAGCTTCCCGTCATATTACATGTGTGAGCCTTTATTTGAATTATGCCAGGAGGCGGTTGACTGGTCTTTCTAATACTAAAAGGTATATATTTGGTTTTTAGGGTGTTGAGGGTAAGAAGATTTGTCTGTAGCCACTCCGAAACTAGTTTGAATCCATCATTTGCAAGTTCACTAGCCTCTTTCCACGTTTTCCCACTAAATAAAAAGGCCGTGTCATCAGCGTGTGCTATGACTCTGCCCTGGTTCAACTGTAGATCACACTGGTCATTTACGTAGATAAGGAAAAGCGTAGGTCCCATAACACTACCTTGTGGCACACCGAAAGTCACGGTCTCCATCTCGCTCATGAGGCCATTTATCCCTACACATTGCGTTCTATTAGACATATAGTCTCTAAGTAATTTATGAGCCATTCCACGGACTCCCAAATGCTCCAGTTTTGCAAGAAGAAGGGGAACAGAGACTGTGTCGAATGCCTTTGCTAAGTCAGATAAAAATTCAGCTAACAGTCATAATGGAGTAGCTATTGTTGGACTTTGTGAACGAAATCTTGTCTATGATTATTATTGTCTACAGCTTGCGTATGTGTCAACGTTTACTTCATTCTGGAATAATCTTCTTGTCATGTTGTCCGTGTAATAAAACTTCTATTTAACTTATTTGATTATGTATTCTTTTAATACACCACACCTGGAAACCAAGTCATAACAGGTTATGGGCCCAGGCACCTACTCAGATAAGTGAAAATATTTTTTGTAAGAAGAAAAACAAAAAAAAAAAGATCGTCACTTTTTTTTCGTCGTTTTTTCTTAGGTGGAAATATTTTAAGAAAATATGAGCAGCGAAGCCTCAAACTACCCAGGTATTCCAATAGAAAGGCTGAAGGGGGCGGAAAACTATAACAACTGGAAGTTTTCTATGAAGATGCTCCTGATGCACGAGGACCTACTCGAATGTATCGAGTCCACCGACGGAAGCAAAGATATAAGAAAAAATCAACGCGCGCTAGCTAAAATTTGTCTTTCTGTGCATCCCAATGCTTTCTCGCTTGTGCGTAACGCAAAATCAGGTTACGAGGCGTGGACTAATTTGCAAAAAGCGTACGAAGACAAAGGTCTGTGCAGACGCCTTGGATTATTGCGGTTGCTTTTTGGAACTAAGCTCGAAGAGAATGCTTGTAATATGGACGCTTACATTACAAAAATAATGGAAATTACTCAACAATTGCATGACATAAGTTCTCCACTAGATGATGACTTCATAGCAGTCATCATGATGAGCGGACTGACATCAGATTACGACCCGCTCATCATGGCGTTGGAGAATTCCAGTGACAAGCTTGTCAGTGAAACTGTAAAAACGAAATTATTACAAGAGTTTCACAGACGAGATGACAAGACAGAGAATGCATCGGCTTTGACTACTATCAAGCAAATTAAATGTTATCGATGTAAGAAACCAGGACACACAATAAAGAATTGCCCTAAGAATGCTGCTTCTACGACTCCAGTGAGTAATGTCAAGGAGAAGAAGAAGGCGTTATTGTCAGCATTGTCGGTTAATCTCAAGAAGGATGTCTGGTATATAGACTCTGGTGCAACTAACCATATGTGCAACAACAAGAGTGTTATGTCAGAATTAAAATCAACTAAAGAACTCTCTAACATTGCAAATGGTGAGCAGTTATGTACTGAAGGATTAGGTCAAGTTAGAATTAAGTTAGACAACGGTTCTAGAACAATAACTAATGTTTATTTGGTTCCTCAACTGTCAACTAACCTTTTGTCAGTCAGTGAATTGACAAGAAAGGGTTATAAAGTCAATTTTAATTCTAAAACCTGTAAAATAATGGATGGGCATGAAACTATTGCTACTGCTAGTTATGTGAATGGTATTTTTCAATTAGATTCTATAGGGAATAGCAGTAGAGCTGATGGTGACGTGCAGCATCAATGCATGTTGTCTGACAGCAGCAGTAAATCACTACAAAACTGTGATGTGTCAGAGCGAGAGCAGAGCAGTTTGGTGTCACAGGAACTATGGCATCGCAGGCTGGGGCACCTCAACTCTAGGAGCATGAATGTCATGAGACAAGGTATGGTCACTGGTATGAATCATAATAGTATTTGTTTTAAATCTTGTATAGCCTGTATTAAAGGAAAACTTACAAAGTTACCTTTTCCAAAAGTGTCTCTTAGTAGGTCTAAGGAGATTTTAGGCTTAATACATACAGATTTATGTGGTCCAATGCAAGAGAAGTCATTTGGTGGTGCTTGTTATTTTCTTACTTTCATCGATGACTGTTCAAGAAAAACATTTGTTTATTTTTTGAAAACAAAAGGTGAAGTTTTTGAAAAATTCAAAATATTTAAAAAACTGGTTGAAAAAGAGACCGATAAGAAAATAAAAACTATTCGTAGCGACAATGGTGGTGAATATATTAATAAAAAATTTCAGGAGTTTCTCTGAAGAACCTCTCACCTACAAAAGCTGTCATGGGCATGACACCACTGAAGAAATGGACTAATACAAAAACAGATGTAAGTCATCTTCGTACATTTGGTTGCTTGGCTTATGCTTTGACTTCAAATCACAAGAAACTAGATTCGAAGGCAAAGAAATATATATTTGTAGGTTACTGCAATACTACAAAGGGTTACAAACTTTTTGATCCTGAGAACCCTGGGCATTGCATAAAGGCACACCATGTTAGATTTTTAGAACATTGTTTTTGGAAAAAGGATCTGTCAGATAATGACACTAATGGGGTGGTTCACGTTGTTTCACATATAGAATCAACAGGTAGGACAGACGAAAACACTGGGGATGAAAGTTCACAGGATGTCTCTGAAAATTGTCCTTCTGATGATAGAAATAGGAACAGGGACACAGTATTTAGTACAAATAACAGTAGTTCATCTGAGGCAGATAACTCATCGGATGAAACCTATATTCCAGGGAGTTCAAGTGAAGACTCGACAATTACAGACTTCACTGATGCTGTAGATGAAGATCTATCTGCACAATTACTGGTAGCTCAACAGTACAGGGATCTTGGCGACCCGGAGACTGTTAAGGAAGCACTTGGTGGCAATGAAGCTAAAGAATGGAAGGAAGCCATGGAAGATGAGTATAAATCCTTTAATACCAATAAAGTCTGGCGCCTTGTGGATCTACCTAAAGATCACAAAGCAGTAAAATGCAAATGGATCTTTAAAAGAAAAAGGAACTTAGATGGAAGTCTCCTTAAATACAAGGCACGACTGGTTGCCAAAGGATTTACTCAACGGTATGGCATTGATTACTATGAAACTTTTGCACCTGTTGTCCGTTACTCTACTATCCGTTTGTTGTTAGCACTTGCTGCAGAATATGATCTGGAAATAAATCACCAAGACGTCAAAACAGCTTTTTTGAATGGTGATCTAAAAGAGCATGTGTTAATGGAACAACCAGAAGGATTTGTTAAGAAAGGACAAGAACACAAGGTGTATAAGTTGGATAAAGCTGTTTATGGATTAAAACAGGCAGCAAAGTCATGGTATGAAAAGATTAACCGAGTGTTAATAAATAAACTCCATTTCAATAAGATGCCTTCAGAACCATTTGTCTATTATAAAGGACAAAAGAGGGAAATGGTTATAATTGCCCTTTATGTCGACGACATAATGTTATTTTCTTCATCAGTATCCAAAGAAAGAGATATGGTGAAAGAAAAACTCATGTCAGAGTTTGAGATGAAAGACTTGGGACCAGCTCATCAAATATTGGGTATGAGTCTATGCAGGAATAAAGAATCGATTACTTTAAATCAGTCACATTACATTGAAACTGTTCTATGTAAATTTAATATGACTGACTGCAAACCGTCTCCAACTCCTATGGAAACAGGATCAAAACTGAAGAAAAGTGAAGTCAAGGATACTCATTTCGACTACAGAAATCTTATAGGTTGCTTGATGTATATTTCAGTTTGTTCCAGACCAGATATCTCACATGCAGTAAGTGTCTTGAGCCAATTTAACGAGTGTTTCGATGAAACACATTGGAAAGCTGCGAAAAGGGTCCTGCGATATCTCAAAGGTACAAGTAATTATTTTCTTAAGTATGTTAAAGGCGGATTAGTCATAAATGGCTACACAGATGCTGATTGGGCTTCCAATGAGGTTGATCGTCGTTCATACACAGGGTATGTATTTAAATTAGGCGATTCTGTTGTATCTTGGGAAAGCCGTAAGCAGCGGACTGTGGCTCTCTCAAGTACTGAAGCAGAATACATGGCTATTTCAGATGCTTGCAAAGAAGCGTTGTTTTTACGTACTTTTTTGAAGGAATGCCTTCAAGTTAATTAATTGTAATATAAATTTGTACAATGATAACCAGTCAGCACATAAATTATGCTCTAATTCAATGTTTCATGCCCGTACCAAACATATTGATATTAGACATCATTTTATAAGGGATATTGTAAATAATAAATTTATTGATATTTGTTATATGCCTACAGGTGAAATGGTTGCTGACATACTTACTAAACCGTTAGCTAAAGAGAAACATGTTAAGTTCTGTTTGTCTCTTTTATCAGTTTAATATTGTTATTCATTGTATCTTTTATCAGTGTAATATTGTTATTCTTATTTACTACTGTGTGAAGTAACGTTAGTGTTTTTATAAAGTGGTCTACACACCAAAGCCGCTGACCCGGCGGCACGGATCGCCGGCCCAACCCGCCGGCCTTATTTTGTACAATCATGCCGCCGGCTTGCGCCCGCGCGGGCAAGCCGGCGGGGCAGCATGCCGATGCCGACGGCATCCCTCTCCACTCACTCAGTCAGTTGCCCGCCGGCTTTCATAGAGTAGTGACGTATCACTTATTCATTCTCTGTTGTTGTGAGTTATAACCAATATGGAGTGGGACGATGCAACAGTTATAAAACTAATAGACCTCTATCATTTAAAAGAAATATTATGGAACCCAAAAAAACCGTGACTACAAAAGCCGGCCAAAGCGTTACGACGCATTTAATGAAATTGCCAGTGAATTTGCTACTGATGTTCTGGAAATCGAGAGAAAGATAAAAAATTTAACTAGTCATTATTACCGAGAAAAAAAAAAAGAAGATAATTCAAATAAGTCTGGTGCGGGTACTGATGATATTTATCATAGTAAATGGTTTGCCTACAAATCACAAAATTTTCTGCGGAACAAAAATGTGCCTACTGGAACCACCGATACTGTAAGTAAAGATTTAATTTTTTTTTATTTATAATCAGGCAACTAGGGCCCCATAGACATATAATTATATTAGTTTATTTCTTAGTGTATCTTTGTATTTACATTTTATCCCTTTCCCGGGCATTGGCAAAATAGTTGCCACTCAGGTAAAAAAAAAGTGTTTGAAAAAAAAAAATTGAAATGTTGAAGACTTATTCAGTGCCTTTAATAAAATCCATAATAAAAAAATACACAATAAATGTTGATTTTGACTAGATATACTTATTTATTTTTTATTAAATAAAAGTAAAACGGCTAAACGGGCAGTCTTTTTCGTCTTTTTTCGCAGAACACACCGTCGACGAGCCACGATTCACAACGAGATTCACAATCAAATCAAAATGATTTACCACAGATGTCGCCAGGTGATTCACAATCAAATCAAAATGATTTACCACAGATGTCGCCAGAAAATACAACTTGGCAACGAAATAAACGTCCTACAATCAACCCCAATAAAGAGTTGATATCCGAAGCATTGAATATTATGAAGAATGTCTCCCAACGACCAAATGTGACAAAAGATGAGGATGGTTTATTTGGAGATTATATTGCGGGTCAGTTAAGACAAATATCGACAAATGAAAGCTTTTGTGAGACATCGGATCAACAATATAATATTTGAAGCCGAAACTGGATATAGATCCGATACATTTACGGAATTTGCAAGACCAAGTGGTGTTTCTAGTTCACACAGGATACTATACAGCATCTTCACTTCAACAGACGGTTGTAAGCCCTTCTACAAATAACTTAACTTCTTCTGAATACTCTGCCCAAACAAACCCAGATCCACAAACAATTCAACCTTCGTCACTAGAAACATTTGCTGAAGAATACCTAGCTCTAAATCCTTCTGATAGTGTTATAAAGTAATCTTCAAAATATGTTATAAATATTTAATTTTCTTTTTGGTATAATAAAGGTAGCTATAGGTAGCCCCATTAAAGTTAAATTTAAAATTAGTGTTGACTATTCCCTTCACACGAGTAGAGCTTGACATATGTGCGAAAGGAATAGCAAGGTTTTAATTTTAGTTTAGTGACACTTCTACTGTTACCAATAGTTAATATCATGTTATTGGTTTACAAAAACACATTTCTTATTTTGTTTAAAACTTTATTATACGAATCACAATAAAAGTGTATCTCACTATGTGTAATTTACGATTTTAGATTTAATGGATAATACATGGAACTACTTTAATGATTAAAAATAATATTGATTATATGAGTTCAGTTATTGGTTATATTGCCATTCTAATCCTCCGACACTAGAAAGAAAATAATGAGTCAACTCCACTCTTGTATCCTCAGCGGTCACTGTAGTATCCGAGGTTTGATTGTCTTCTCCTGACATATTATCTAAGCAACTGTCGTTTTCAAGATGTCTACGCCATTCACCGGGAAAGACTTCTCCTTGATTATTATCAGTATCGTTTTCGTTTTGCTGAGTTGCAGCGGTTCGTTTGATATAATTAAATAAATGTATACACGCCAAAGTTACAGTAGTAGCTTTTTCTGAGATTAGCTGAATAGGTCTATGAAAAATCTTAAATTTGTGTGTTAACTGCCCAAACACGTTTTCAACTACTCTTCGCCCTCGACATACGCGATAGTTAAAAACCCTCTAAGATGATCCCATTGTGTGATTACCATCATAAGCCTTTATAATATGGGGTTGCAGAGGAAACGCGTCATCACCCAAAAAAAAATACGGTACTGGTAGATTCCTTCCGGGTAAAGGGGTTTTATGTGGTATATTCAATTCATTATCATTTAACAATCGACATAATGCTGAATTATTAAAAACCCCACCATCTGAAATCCGACCCTGACATCCCACATTAGCGTACAAAGAGTTGTAATCAGCATCTACTAAAGCAAAGAGCACAATACTGAAATATTTTTTATAGTTTATTATAATCACTTCCACTTTTTGGGGGACATTGAAGTTTTATGTGTTTCCCATCCATTGACCCAAGACAATTGGGTATTTGCCATCTTTTTAAATATTCATCTGCAATTTCTCTCCATCCTTCCTGACTTCTTGGAATTTTCACATAATCTGAAAGTCCTTCAACTAAAGCATCACATACTTCAGGAATAATGCTTGAAATTAGTTGAGGAGATACTTTAAAGACGTCGCACAGGCTACTAAAAGAATTTCCTGAGCTTAGGTATTTTAACGTTATTGACAATCTTTCCACTGGTGAAACTGCTTTTCTGTAATTTGTGTCTTGTTTAGCTATTTTGTGTCCAACAATATTCAGTAAATATTCAAAGTCGGTACTGGTTAATGACAGGAAAGTCTTAAAAGAAATGGGTTTGTATAGAACCAAGTCGTCTTCCTTTAAATCACTTAATCTTTGACAAGTACTGTATTTATTGCGACTCATTAAACTTGGCCTAACCCAACACTTTCGTGTGTTGAGGGATCCACCGATAATAACTCCACAAACTGCTATTATTAAATCACTGTTATCGTCCTCCTCCATGTCAATCTGAAAATACTACTTCTGAATTATTCGAAACACACACGTGTTGATATTTAGTCGATTTTATTATGCAAAAATTAATCTTTGATTTTCTTTATACTGGCAACACAGTCACTAACGTCACGTTACGTCAAACTCAACGTTTCTTATAAAAAAGACGGTTGCCTTTAGTCGGTCTCTCACTTCTATCTAAACTGTGCTAGGAGGCAGTTACTATAACCTTCCTTGTGGGTATTTTTATATTTGAATAATAAACGAGTCAAAGTATTTAAATTCAAATTCAAATTGCTGCTGTTTTCTTGACACCCATTTCCTATAGGTTATGGGCCCAGGACTGCTTTGATACTGTGTGCTGGTTTAATACGTGTGTATAATTGAGTGCTTGTAAAAACACGTGTTTATAATTGAGTGTTTGTGAAAAAAAAACACGTGGCACATCATAGACAATCTGAAGACCAAGTGAAATATTAAACCTTTCGATGGTGAGAGGTACAGTGTGTGGAAATTCCGTATTCGAGCGTTGTTAGCCGAGACGATGTCATCAAAGTTATCGACGATGAACCCATAATACGGTCAAAGGCTTGGGTGAAAAATAAGTGTATTGTGAAGAATGTAAATAGTGTAATCGTCGAGTATTTGGCAGAATCTTTCCTTGGTTTTGCTTAAAGACGATCTCAGTGCAAGATTCTTCACGTCGAACCTAAAACTCAAAACTTCAACTAAAGAAACACAAGGACACAAAGCCTTAAACTAATAACCAACAAAAGTTTTAAGGCCAAGAAGAAATCCTTCTAGAAGTGTCACCATTGTGGAGTCACATCAAAATAATACAAATGCAATTTTGATGCTTCAATCCAATCAACAAAAAACCTGCAGACAGATTTCGCAGAGTTCAAGCTGTGGAAATAACTCAGGGTGCTTCAAGTTCCAGTGAGGTTTCCGGCTTCGCATTTTTGACCGGAAATTATGAAGGCGGCGCAGAAGAAAACCAAGTAACCTTCCTGCTAAATTCCAAGGCATCGGACCACATCATTAACAGGGAAGTCCTATCCTTTAACTTTAGAAATTTTATTAAACCGTTTAAAATGTTAGTTGCTAAACACGGTGATTTTTTTTACAGCTACAGCTGAGGTCATTACAAGTTGTCAGCAATCCATGGTACTCTCTTAAAAGCTGCTGTCAGTAACCAAGATGCAGCGTCCCGGGTTGACCTACGACCAGCATGGAACCAATATCTGTAAGGACGGTAAAATACTGATGCGAGGTATGGCAATTAATTATTTAATTTAGTTAATCAACCTGTTTCTCAAACATGCAACAGTGATGGTGCTAATTACATTATTTATGGCATCAACGATTAGGCCATATTAGTAAACAAAAGTTTTAGAGCTGAAAAATAACTGTATGATTCATAATCATAAGTTCAATTGAGGTGGTGACACGGAACACCCAATGATAAATTATGCGAATCTTGCATAAACGGGAAACAGGCACGATTACCCATTATTCATCATTACCCATATTCACACTTTTTAAGTGAAAAACAATAAAATACCTTTATTTGTTGTGTATGGGCCAATCACTCCTTCTACAGTCGATAATAGAAATTATTTTGTTTCTTAAATGACGATAATTTCACTCATTATTGTGTTGTGTATTTATTGACATAGAAATCTCACGTGTTCAGTTTCACTGCTTTTACAGATTTTATGGCAAAAACTGAGACTAAATTTAATTTAAAACTGCTACTACTTTGTACTGTGAAAATTGTCGAGAATATTTTGACCAATGAAATGAAAGATTACTGTGTTTCTAAAGGAATGTCATACCATTTTACTATTCCAAGAACACCACAGAAAAATTACGTTTCCAAACGAATTAGTAAAAAGCCCGCGCTATGATAAGCGGTGCTAAATTACAAGTGTTTTTGGGGTGATGTAGTCTTAACTGCAGTATATGTAATCTTGCCCCTTAAAACAAAATCAAACACCATTTGAATGGTGGCAGAAAAAAAAAAATAATAACCTGCATTTAAGTAGTTAAAGGTTTTTGATTCTACCGCATAGTGAATAATAAAAATAAGTAACACTTTTGATGAAAAATCATGGAAAGGTATTCTCGTCGGATATATACCAAATGGCTATAAAGTATGAAATAAAATATGAAATGGTCAGGATGTCATAGTAATGAGGTTAATTTTTGTAATGAAGGGAATGAAATCGAACATTTCCGTGACAAAACTGATGATAGTTATGACGTGTTGTCAAGAAAAAAAATCAGTGTCAATAAAATATCCTCAAGACAATGACAGTCCATAAATCTGATATTAATTCCAAAACTGATTGTTCAAAATTGAACGGTTTAAAATCAGATGGATCAAAATCAGATAATTTAATATAAGTAAGACCATAATGATTCCAACGTACTAAAGCCAAATGTTAATGACAAACCATGATGTCGCAGTTCTTGTGATACAAATATCGACGATTCTTGTCAATAATGGGAAGGAGTGTTAGGCTTACCTAAGGGTCATCCCCCTGTTTCATATTGTGAAATCGGGGATATTTTGTTGTGTTGATTCAATTAGTTGCAATTTTGCAAAGTACCTAGTTCATTTAACGAAATTAAAAATCAGGATGAAAGGAGTTTATGGGAAGGTGCAATTAAAGATGAATTTTAACTAATGATACCTGGACATTAGAACCGAAACCGATTTATAGAGATATAATCGGGTCTAAGTGGATATTTCGGTATAAACACATTTATTTTCTTAAAGAGAAACATTACAATAGATTTATCTATATGAAATAAAATACAAAACAGTTGACATAAAACTTATGAAACTTAATGAAAAACTAAACCATAATTCTTAGACTTTTTTAATGTTTATATCCGAGAAACTGAACACCATAGATTTATCCAAATGTATAAATAATAAAGTATTTTAAATATCAGAATCATGAGATGATGACAATCCATTAAGATATAAGGCACGTCTTGTTGCCAAAGTTTTTATAGTCAAAAGTATTATTTTATCAGATTAAACTGAAACTTTTAGATGTATGATTAGTTTTGCAAATCAATATAATTTATGAATACATCATACGGATCTAAAAACCGTATCTTTAAATGGCATTTAAAAAAAAAAAAACCATGAAAGTGCCAGAGGGTGTAATCAGTAAAGACGAATAAAGCTCTGTACAGATTAAAACAAGCTGCTAGGTGTTGGTTCGAATTAATACATCAGTGTCTTAACAAACAGGGTTAGTAAATTGATCAGTTGATAAATAAATATCATAAACGGGATATTTACCATGTTTGATTTTTGTTTCGAGTTCCCGATATTTCGAAACAAAAATCAAACATGGTAAATATCCCGTTTATGATATTAATAGTAGTGTCAGTGACCATGTCAGTTTAAAAACTTATATTGATAAATAAATATTAAGTAAAGAGCAAAATTGAAAATAATATTAATTGTTATTAATTGTTAATATAATAATTGTTCCTAGAAATTAAAATTACTCGAAGTAATCATACAATAACTTTAGATCAAAGTTCTTCTTTAAAAAACCATTTTGTAATGTCAAAATTTGGTAGGTATGTCTGACTGTACTCCCATTAGTATACCTATAAATAATAAACCAAATTACGAAGTTCTAAATGTAAATAGTGAATATAATACACCTTGCCGCAACCTTATTGGGTGTTTAATGTACGTTATGTTATGTACACGCCCTGATTTAAGTGCTAGTATTAATATTTTGAGCAGATCGATACACAAACAAAAAGAACAAAGTGTTGTAATTATTTGTCTCAAAAGAGTGCTTAGGTATTTGAAGGGCACTATGGAATTAAAATTGAGTCACAAAATAAAATGTGATGATGTTAATCATAAATTATGTGGATAAGTAGATTCCGATTATAGTGGTAATGATGTAAATAATAAAAAATACCACAGGTTATTTATTTAAATTATTCAATAACTGTACAATAACTTTGAATACAGAGAGGCAAATGTCTGTTGCGGGTTTGTAAACCGAGGCTGAATACATGGCATTATTTTAAACTGTAAAATAATCATTATGGCTAAAGTCTCTAGTCACTAGTAATAAAATGAATATTGTCAATCCAGTTGCTATTTTAAAAGACAATAATGGTTGTATTAGTACCTACAGCAAATAATCCTTTTTAGTATAAAAGGTCAAAACATATTGACATCAAGTATCATTTCTCCAGGGAAAAAGTTGAAAATAATATAATAAAATTATTTTTAAGTAATCACAGGTAAACAAATAGCGGATGTGTTAACAAAGCTGCTACAAACTGTTGTATTTTAGCAGTTCAGAGATGAGATGGGCTTGCAATGAAGCAACATAATATGTAAACAAATAGCGGATGTGCTAACAAAGCCGCTACAAGCTGTTGTCAACTGCTTAAAAGGCAGATCAGTCAGAGATAAGTTTGCAACAATGTTACTAATGTATTATTGTGTATACATTTTAAATATTGATTTATTTGTGGTAATTTACTTATTGTAAATTAATTGATCTAATGAATTGTTCTATTATAACTATTAATTATAAATTGTTGTAATTGATAATCATTTATGAATTATAAAATTAGATATAATTATTCATTTTGATGAGATGGTCTGGCTAGGTTTTCCTGGGTTTTCCTAGTCCTTGCAACAAATGTTGGGCCATAAATATTGTAGTTTCCCCAGAAATCACTTGGAAGGTTTATAGTATTCTGGTTATATAGGTGATTATGATTGTATAAAAATTAATTTGTATTTGGAGAATTGATGATTAATTTTTGAGGGGGAATAATAATAATAATAATAATAATATTCCACAACTATCACACAACGCCATCTAGTCCCAAGCTAAGCAGAGCTTGTGTTATGGGTACTAGACAACTGATAAACATACTTATATATTTCTAAATACATACATATTATAGATAAATTACACCCAGACACAGAACAAATGATCGTGCTCATCACACAAACATTTGTCCTGGGTGGGAATCGAACCCACGACCTCCGGCATAGCAGTTAGGGTCACTAACCACTAGACCAACAGGCCAGTCAATGTTGATATTTGAATGTTGATATTTAGTCGATTTTATTATGCAAAAATTAATCTTTGATTTTCTTTATACTGGCAACACAGTCACTAACGTCACGTTACGTCAAACTCAACGTTTCTTATAAAAAAGACGGTTGCCTTTAGTCGGTCTCTCACTTCTATCTAAACTGTGCTAGGAGGCAGTTACTATAACCTTCCTTGTGGGTATTTTTATATTTGAATAATAAACGAGTCAAAGTATTTAAATTCAAATTCAAATTGCTGCTGTTTTCTTGACACCCATTTCCTATACACGTCCAATCTCTACGACTATTTGGCAATTACTAGAACACCACATGCCGCGGCTGTCGTGCCGCCGGCATTGCCGCCGGCAAAGTCATTCGGCTTGGACATTCTGAAGCCGCCGCCGGGTCAGCGGCTTTGGTGTGTAGACCACTTAAGACATGTTTAGTTCAAGAGGTAGTGTTGGACTTTGTGAACGAAATCTTGTCTATGATTATTATTGTCTACAGCTTGCGTATGTGTCAACGTTTACTTCATTCTGGAATAATCTTCTTGTCATGTTGTCCGTGTAATAAAACTTCTATTTAACTTATTTGATTATGTATTCTTTTAATACACCACACCTGGAAACCAAGTCATAACAGCTATCATATGTATTAAAGCCCTATTTAAAATACAGGGTTCTAGACACCCGTTTCTATGAAGATATTCAGACTATTGCAATTTCAGTATCTACAAGAATAGGCAACATAACAGTTTTATGTGTAATATACACATAAAACTAAATCTGGGCATATAAGAATAAATAGATCGCGGAATATTATCAGGGACCTCCCTAAACCTATATTTGTAAGTGGCGATTTTAATGCCCATCATATTGCCTTTGGATGCGTGTCCACAAAAGGCAGGGGGCAAGATTTGTATAATTTAATTGATGATAGTGACTTATGTATAATTAATAATGGTGACTTTACTACTGCTAATCGCCCTCATTGTAATCCATCGGCAATTGATGTCACTTTCGTTAGCCCAAATCTGGCGCCACTTTGTGAGTGGTCTGTTCATGATGATACAATGGGAAGTTATCATTATCCAACTATTACAAAAATTGCAATTTGTGCTAACAAATATCAAGTAAATCCACCTGTTAATAGATTTTTATACAATAAAACTGATTGGAGTAAGTTTTTTGAAAAATCCAAAATTATTTTCCATGACAATGACGATTGATGAAGAGGATCCAATGTCCACTTACCTCGAATTTTGTACTCGCCTCGATGCCTTGAAGGAAATGGTGATTCCAAAGTTAGTTAAAACTGGTGGTTTTAAATGTAGAATTCCAGCTCCTTGGTGGAACTGTATTTGTGAGCAAAGTGTAATTGCATCTTACAATGCTCTGAAACTGTACAGAAGTGACCCAACTATAGATAATTATATTAATTATAAGATATTAGATTCGCTAAAAAAACGTACAATTTCAGAACAAAAGAAGATTGGTTGGAACAAATTTTGCAACACTTTCAATAGAACTACTCCACTAAGTAAAATTTGGAACCTTATTAAGAGATTTAAAGGCATCAGATCTAGTAACAAATCATACAGGGATGAATTTATTCAACCATTTTTGAAAAAAATATCTGATAATAGTAACCTTATAGACAGTAGTGAATATAGCCATTATTTTGATCTCAATAATGACAACCCAAACTCCAAGTTTCTATTAGATCCTTTTACATGGACTGAATTCTCAATGAGTTTACAATCTAGAAAAAATACAACCCCAGGTTTAGATGACTTCCCTTACATACTGATTAAAAATCTTGATGATTAAAATTAATTTATTCTTAAAAATTCTTAACAGTCTTTGGCGTAAACAAATAATACCAGAATCATGGAAAACACAGTGTGTGATTCCCATATTGAAACCTGATAAACCACCAGATTTAGCTAGCAGTTATCGTCCAATCTCGTTGTCCTCATGTCTTGGAAAGATCTTTGAGAATATGTTGAAGAATCGTTTAGACTGGTACTCTGAAACCTATAAAATTATTCCACCACTGCAATATGGATTTAGGCGCGGTCGTAGCTGTGCTGACAGTTTCATTTCCCTAATAGCAGACCTGAAAAGGGCAGAAAATGGTAAATTACATACAGTTTGCGTATTCTTGGATGTACAAGGTGCTTTTGATAATGTTGACCCTGGCATACTTGTCAAAATATTGACTGGTAGTATAGGTTTACCTGGACTTGTATCCAAATGGATTTATGACTTCTTGAGTAACAGAAAACTCTTTGTCAAACATAATAATCTTTTATGGACCAGAGTGGGCCAGTAAATGCACAATGGAAGGTGCAACTCTGTCACCCTTGATCTATAACTTGTACACTTGTGAAATATGTAAATATGTTGATACTCAGAATGTAAATATATTGCAATTTGCTGACGATTTAGTTCTGTACAGTTCAAATTCTAATTTATGTGCAGCTATTGATACTGTAAATATAGCACTAGCAAAACTTCAGGATTATTATACTAATAGGCTGCATTTTAGAATTAAT
Source organism: Diarsia dahlii (assembly GCA_949775195.1). Classification (NCBI taxonomy): domain Eukaryota; kingdom Metazoa; phylum Arthropoda; class Insecta; order Lepidoptera; family Noctuidae; genus Diarsia; species Diarsia dahlii. The sequence continues at coordinate 18,618,274 of OX459197.1, read as the reverse complement.
GCTTCAAAAAGCAGTGTAATGATTTTTGGAGATGACAACCCTACTACTGATGTTATATATGCTGCAGACAGCATTCGAAGAGTCAACCAGCATAAGTTCTTAGGTATTGTCATTGACCAAAAACTCAAATTTGAAGAGCACATTAAATATATTTCAAAAAACTCTTACAAAGGACTAAATGTTCTAAGATGCCTTGCTGGGGTATCTTGGGGAGCTGATCCAAAAATAGTGTCAATACTGTACAAAGCAATTGTAAGAAGCCACTTTGATTATAGCACTTTAGCTTACATTAACTGTACATATGTACATAGATTGGATATAATTCAGAACAAGGCTCTGAGAATCATCTCTGGAGCAATGTGTTCAACTTCCATACGAGCCATGGAAGTTGAAACCAAGATCATGCCCCTTATTTTGAGGAGAATATTGCTCTGTGAAAAATATTGCATCAAACTTTTGTCATCAGCTAATAATGATGTTATCAAGAGAAAAGTCCCTCACCTAGTGAATGTCTCTGGTCCATTGTCTTCAGCAGATGAACTGTTGAAGGGCATAGCTCCACAGTTGTGTCGGATTTATCTGGAAATATGTAATAAATGCACAAGGATTAAAAAACAGTCCCAGTGGCCTTGCTATGCCCACAACTATGTTAGTATAACTCATCCAATTCATGTTCTAGAACACAGAATTCTAAATAATAATGACATGCTAGAATTTTTGTCAGAAAATAATAAGTACTATACTCTATACACTGATGGCAGTAAGGGAAATAACTATGTGAGATCTGCTTTATATGATCCTCAAACAAAGTTCTTTCAAAGCTTTGTTCTGAACAATGAATGCTCAATATTTACTGCAGAAGCCTATGCAATCATAAAAGCGTTAAAGTTTATAAGTCATATTCACCAGTCTTATAAATCTTTTTTAATTTTAACTGATTCATTGAGTCTTTTGGAAGCTTTAAAAAATTTGAAATTGAGTTTTAAAGCTATCTATATTTTGTACAGTATTAAAGATATTATTTATAAGTTAAATTGTAAAGACATTGAGATATCTTTTATATGGATTCCTTCGCATAAAGGTATATCTGGAAATGAAGTAGCAGATAGAATTGCAAATAAGGGGATAAATTCATTGGATGTTCAACATGTAGCTAGTGTACCGCACACTGATTATTATAGCTCGATAAACGAAGAACTGAAAAATCTTTGGGTTGAAATGTGGAAGAAAGACCAAGAGCAAAACGAAAGTGGTACGCAAGTATCCAAACCGACTTACCAACAGAGCCCTGGTACGACGACCTGGAGTCAGCCAGCCGGCACTTCATCACTACGATTAACAGGCTTCGCTTTGGCTATACCACCACACCAGCCCACTAATCCCATTTGGCCATAATATCAAGTGATTCTTGTAAATTCTGTAATACACCGCAAACTGACGCTGAACACCTGGTTTTGAACTGTCAAAATTTTGCAATTGAAAGACTGATAATTGCCAGTGAATTGAGTGATATCTTACCAAATAATTCCTCCCGCCGCCTGAATGATATTCTAAAAATTAAACAGTGTTTTGTGCCGATTTTTAAATTCATTAAAAACAGTTGTGGAAGTGTGTAGTGGGAAAAAAAAAATATTATAATAAAAGTGTCTCTAAACTCTTAATTTTTTTCGAATTAAGACTTTTAAAATAAAGACTTGGCTTAAAGGCCTTGTAACCAAGCCAGTGGCATAGCCAAAAAATATTTAAAAAAAGAAAATATAGGGTATAGACATCACTCGCGTCTTTTTGCGGAATGTATGGCGTGTGGCGCCATCTGGTGCTTTGTGCAAAGTACTTTCGCACTAGGCACTTGTTAGATTTCATCATTTTCATCAAAATCAGTTCTGGACCCTGATAATAACTTATTTGTGTTTATACACAAATAAATTAATGGTAGTTTGTTCGATTTTTAAAATAATGTCTGTTTTGTGCTCATTGCATTTAATAAAACTGTAATCAATTCCTATTGATAATATAGTTTTCATGTTTTTTTTTTTTTTTCCTTAACCTACACTGTCCCACTGTTTTCATGTATTGCATTAAATTATTCATATCCGATTTTTTTCTTAGAATACTCATGACGACATCTTGAATGATGGAAAAACACTATAACAAAGTAAGTGATGGATATGTGAGGCAAGTTTTATTTTCGAAATATTCCCTAACCTTTATTGAACTTCCATGAATGTCTTTATTATACAAAGATTCTTTAAATAAAATGCACTTTATTTTTAATTTGCGCAACACATACCCAGTCACGTAATCAATTTGTGCTCTTATTTTTGGATCACTCCTTTTAATCTCAATATCTTTAAAGATGTGGTTACTATCTACATCTTCAAAATCTACTTCTGTTGTACAAGCTGACCTCTCACTTGTTTTAAAAAATAAAATCTTTAAGGATTTAAATATGATGCATGAATCCACTTCACAATTGGACCCCGGTGAATGTACACTACTCATATTGTTAATTAAAAGTGAGGCGAAAGCTGCTTCGAAGGAAGCACAAGAAGGAGAATTGTTTCTGTACCCATGGCTTCTTATGCTTCCGAAAAAGTTTTCTAGGGGGTCCTGGTGGCGCATCCAAAGAGATGTCAGCTTATATTTTTTTTGTAAAACATCTACAAGATATTCTACATTATCAATAGTGTGTAACCAGTTTTTAATGGAGGGTACAGTAACTGATTTTCCATTTCTTTTTTTAAAACTCATAGAAGACAAAACTTTTTTAGCATGAGCCCATACTTTCTTGTGGTTCGATCTTGGCGATACTGGGCCCAGCAGCACTTTTCCTCTTCTTTTTTTTAGTTGTCAAAACTACCATTCATTGAGTCAAATAATTCGTCGAAAAATTTTAGCAGTGCAGCTGTTTCCTCACATTCTTGAGGGATTGCTCCTTGACCTGAAATAACATAGCTGTTGTTAAAATGAGTTAAATTACCTGACTGCTTACACTGCGATAAACTCATTTAATGTAATGCTTAAATGAATAGCATAAGGGCTTACTACATGATGTCTGAATAGCCAAAAATAACTTTTTGCTAAACTTGACTCTGCGTCTGGTTACAAGTTTCAAAGAGATTTTTTGTTGTTCACAATGATATTCAGTGACTACTTAAGGACGCGTTTACGAATTCTCGCGGTTCAATTTTAGGTATTGAGGCTTACTACTACACGTGCACTGGTCACATACACAGCGACAATATGAGCGAAGTGACAAGACTTGATTCTTGAGTCTTTTGTTTATTTTTTGCCGAGTAGTTTTTTATGTTACTGTGATAATACACTCGAGAGCAATGAATCCGGGTCACTTAAAGAATGTTAAAAATCTCGGAAACTAAAAATGATAGGTTAATGCAATAAATTGTATTTAATAGACAATGTAATACTCCTTAAATAAAGGTATTAAAACTTCTTAGTTATTGTAAAGTTATATCATAAAAAAATCAAATTTGAAAAAGGGCCACTTTCGAAGATGGAACTACGTAATTACAGCATTTGGTTTTGCTTTTGTTTGTAATCTGTCATTTATGTGGGTACATAAACCATGTTGATAGTGCTCTATATTCATTATTCAAGCTGAAATTATTCGCTTACGCCTGAAGAATGCACCAGAATACTTACAATGCTGGAAACCGGCCGGAGTCAGCGCGATACAGCCAGGACTGTCGGTGTGTCGCTGTCAACAGTACAAAGAGTTCTCCGACGTTACGAAGAAACTGGTTCTAACCTACGCAGACCAGGAACGGGCAGAACCAGGTGTACCACAGCACGAGAAGACCGATACTTGGTGAACACCATGCTTCGAAATCGCTTTCTCACAGGAACTGAACTCACAAATCAGTTTCGACACCTCGGAGGAAGTAACCCAAGTGCATGGACAGTAAGACGTCGGCTTGCTGAATCTAACTTAAAACCCCTTAGACCTGCAAACGGCCCTAAACTGGAGCGTGGGCATCGTATTTCAAGACTAAGATATGCCTAGAGCCACGTGAATTGGAGTATTGAAGATTGGTCAAAAGTTATGTTCTCCGACGAATCAAAATTTATGCTCTACAAGCACGATGGAAGACACAGAGTGTATCGAAGACCAGGGGAAAAATTCAAGCAAGCATGCATCGAAGAAAAAGTAGCCTACGGTGGTGGGTCTGTACTTGTGTGGGCCGGAATTTCTTCTGAAAGTCGCACAGAGCTGGTGATCATAGAAAACGGTTCTTTAACTAGCGAAAGATATGTGGAAGAAATCCTCAATGATCACGTTGGTCCATTTATGGTCAATTTAGGTGAGGATGCTATATTTATGCATGACAATGCCCGACCTTATACAGGTAGGATTGTGAATGACTACCTTCAAGAGATGAACATTAATCGTATGGAGTGGCCAGCGCGCAGCCCGGATATCAACCCGATCGAGCATGCTTGGGACGAGCTAGGCAGATGCGTAAAACAACGAAACCCTCCCCCAATCACGCTTCGTGAGCTCAAAATTGCTCTCACAGAGGAATGGGAGAATATTCCCCAAAATCGTATAAGGAACTTGGTGTACAGCATGCCAAACCGCGTAAAACGCAGTAATGGAAGCACGAGGAGGCAATACGAAGTATTAAAATTCAAGAAAATCGTAATAAAGTTCAAAAATTTCATGTTTCCTATTTTTGTTTTAAGGAGAGATCAGCAGTTTTTTTCTTTATGTAATTTTGTGTTAATAAAATGTATGGTGACTCATATTTTTTTACTTTCATTTAAGGAGTATTACATTGTCTATTAAATACAATTTATTGCATTAACCTATCATTTTTAGTTTCCGAGATTTTTAACATTCTTTAAGTGACCCGGATTCATTGCTCTCGAGTGTATTATGTTTTTAAATAGTTTGTACTGTGAAATGGAACAATATAAAAGTAGATACTACTGGACATTGGTTGGTTGGTAAGCGGTATCAGGACACTTGCGCGAAAGACATTTGCGCGAAAAGACAAATGCGCGCATGGACTTTTGCGCGAACGGACTTTTGCGCGCCAGGACAATTAAAGGTGTATGGCCAGGGAAGGAAATAAATGTCTTTATTATGTTTTAGTTTAGTTTTATTTGCAATAACTGCACAACACTCACAACACAGCTACACGGCACACACCGCCATAATATATATTTTACTCTATACAGTACGGGGTTCGCATTGACAACTTATCAACTAGACATAGAGTATAAATCAAAGACAATCGATGAGTTCACATTGCGTTCCATTCTACAACACCTCCCCTCAATGTGAAAACATCCATCAATACAAAAATACAATCAATTTTAGTCCAATCAAAATCAAATTATTTAACTTTACTTTTTATCACTCTACTAACAATAATTGGTCTCTACATTTTTCAAAATTATTTTTACATAAGGCTTTAGTACAAATATCTGCAACCTGTTCATCTGTTGGAACATATAACAATTCCACAATTTTATTCTGCACTATAACTCTAGTAAAATGAAATTTTAAATCAATATGTTTCATTCTCTTATGATTTTCAGGATTGTGACAACTATGAATTACTGACTGATTGTCCTCACACATTAAAATCTTATCACACTTAAAACCTACTTCACATAATAATTGCTTAGTCCACAATCCTTCAGATATTCCTCTAGCTAATGAAACATATTCTGCCTCGGTCGAAGATAATGCTACACTCTGCTGTTTACTTGCAGACCAAGACACAGTACAGCCAAACACTTTCATTACATATCCTGAAGTTGACTTCCTATCCTGACTTCCACCCCAATCTGCATCACAATAACCAACAACTTGTTTCTCCTCATCCCTTTTATACAACAATTTAAATTTTAATGTTCCTTTTATATATATTAACAGTCTTTTCAACGCCTTCCATACATCCTCATTAGCACAGGATTGGTAACTGTTGTATATGTCTAAACACTCCCTAGTTAAGTTGTTGGCAACACTGTTTATATATAATTATATGACATCTCGACTATGCAGTCTGTGGTGCGATAGAAAATACACAATGTGTATTTAACAGATGTAATTCTAATAATCATCATGTCATGATGATTATTAGAATTACATCTGTTTTAATCTTCCCAATCTTGGATACCTTCGGACATAACAAATACGAGGATGGGATTTAATAGATCTACAAACAACGTGTAAAGTAAAAGAAGAATATTAGTGAATTGTTGACACAAAGGTAAATCAACTTTTCGGAAGATTGAAATTGTTCAGAATGGCGCTCTTGGGAATAAACAGTATTGAATATGATGGAGAAGAAAGGTTCTCCGTGTATTTGGAGCGTTTTGAAAATTTTGTGGAGTGTATATTGGCGAAGAGAAAAAGAAGACAACTTTTTTAACGGTTATTGGTCCGAAGCTGTACGGAACACTAAAAAATTTATGTGTACCGAAAAATCCTAAGGATAAAACTTTTGAGGAACTGAAGGAAATCCTCCTTCAGCACCTGGAACCGTAAACCTCGGTGATTGTGGAGAGATATAAATTTAATCAAAGATCGCAGCAGGGTGGTGAATCTGTCGCCGATTACATTATGGAGCTGAAAAAGCTATCAATTTGCTGCAGATTTGGGGACAAATTGAGATATGCTAAGAGACCGATTTATATCGGGCATCTACGATACTAAAATTAAAATGAGAATATTAAATGAACCACAGCAGGCAATGAACTTGGCTAAGGCTGTCGAGATCGCAACATCTATGGAGCGGACAGAGAGAAACATAATCGAAATAAATAAAGAGAGAGAAGGGAATATACATAACATGGAAACAGAAAGGCGTGGGGAAAGGAAACCAGAGAGTGGACAGCAAAGTGGACAATATGTTAAGTATGGAAGACAGCAAGGAAGACCCAGTAGAACAGGAGGCGAACGAAGGCAGGCAAGTGGTGATGCTGATAGGAGTCCATGTGGGTGTTGCGGCAAGGAGGGACATAAGAAGGAGGCATGCTGGTTTAAGGACAAGAGGTGCAGACGGTGCAGCAAAATTGGGCACTTACAAGCCATGTGTGGGAAGCAGAGGCAAAATTATATTAATCAAGAAATGTATGATTAAGAGACTGACCAGGACCAAGACAGGGATGTATCAATGGAAAACAGTTTTTTTTAATATTAAGTCGGGCATTTCTTTGACTACAAAAGAGAAATTTCACCGCACTCTGGGACATATTTTTAGAAATTTGGAAATAATGTGCAAAAATAATTCTTTGGATGGATTACCTAAAGAAATTGAACTGGATTATCTAAAGTGTGTGACATGCACATGTATTGAAAACAAAATGCACAACTTACCTTTTTACAACAATCGGAGAAGAGCAGAGGACATATTACAGATAGTTCATACAGATTTGAATGGCCCACATCCAACAACAGGAAATCATGGTGAAAAATACTTTCTAAGTTTTATAGATGATTTTAGCAAGCTGGTCAAAGTATATTGTATCAAATCAAAAGATGAAGTCTATGATTGCATAGTGCAGTATGTAAATGAAGTAGAAAATCTTACTGATAACAGGATAAAAGAACTGCGCTGTGACAATGGCACAGAGTACATAACTAAGAGAGTATTTCAGTTTGCTAAAGAAAAAGGAATAACTTTGAAACCTTGTCCAGCGTACGTACATGAACTTAATGGAACTGCGGAAAGGTACAACAGATCTTTAATGGATATGGGGAGATGTCTCTTATCAGAAGCAAAAGTTGAGAGGAAATACTGGCCAGAAATAATTAAGACAGCTGCATATCTTAAAAATAGAACATTGACAAATACCATTGAAAGGAAAACTCCTTATGAAATATTTTTCAGACGGAAGCCAACCGTTAAGTACCTAAAAATGTATGGTAGTAGAGTTTTTGTACGCATTCCAGAACAAAAAAGAATATCAAAATGGGACAAGAAAGCAGAAATGGGAATATTACTTGGATATAGTGACACCGGATATAGAGTATTAATCAACAATAAAGTAATAATAGCAAGACACTGTGATATCGTAGAAGAAGATGTAACATTATGTGGATTTGAGGATGAAAAACCGGAAAAAACAGAAAAAGACAAGGAAATGGCAATAAATAATAGAGAACATTCAGAAGAGAATAATTCAAGTAAAATAAATGATAATGATGATACTAAAGTTGAAGAAAACAAGGAAGAAAATAGACCAAAAAGAAATATCAAGCCACCACTACGATTTGAGGATGAATTCGGATATTACTGTATTAGTGTAAACTACTGTGATGCTATGACACCAGAAAATTTTCAGGAGGCGATGACCTGTAATGGCTGTAATGACTCAAATAAATGGAAGGCAGCCATGGACCGTGAGATGGATAGTCTAGTGAAAAATAAAACATAGACACTTGTTGATAAGCCACCCAAAGATAAAAAGGTAATTGATGTAAAATGGATCTACAAAAAGAAGAGTGAAAATGAGTATAAAGCAAGGTTAGTGGTTAGGGGTTTCCAACAAACTGATTGTATTGATGACTATTATTCTCCAGTAGTTAAAATGCCCACTCTAAAACTCTTATTGTCTTATTGTTGTCAAAATTCTTTGGAAATAGATCAAATGGACGTAGAGACAGCATTTCTTAATGGTAAAGTTATATCTGAAGTGTATGTAAAACAACCAATGGGCTATGAAGATGAAACTGAAAAGTTTTATAAATTAAATAAAGCACTATATGGTTTAAAAGAAAGTCCACGTGCATGGTATGAATGTTTTAACAAATTTGTGACTAGCCTAGATTTTCAAAGAAGCAAATATGATTATTGTTTATATTTCAACCAGGAAAATGACTGTGGTTTTTACATTTTATTCTATGTAGATGATCTTTTGATATGTTGTAGAGACAAAAAGGTAATTAATAATATCAAAAATAAGTTACCAGATAAATTCAAGATGAAAGATTTAGGCAGAGTCAAAAAATACATTGGCATAGACATTGAATATAACTATGAACAAGACAACATGTTAACTTTGAGTCAAGAACATTACATTGAGTCATTAGCAAAACGTTATAACATTGAAAATGAAAATTTGAAATTGGAAAAATCTGAATTAAATGAAAATGTTAAGTATAGAAACCTAATAGGTGCACTTTTGTTTCTGTGGTTCTGGTTAACCCCTATTTATTAAGGTTTAGGTACCGCTACCGATACATTTATAACGGTTATGGTACTTCTACCGAAATATACCGGTATGCATTTCCAACGTCAAAATTCCACTACCGAAAAAAATTACGATATCGAAATATTTCGGTAACCCTTATTTAACGGTATGACGTCATACCGAAATTTAAAGGTACCGTAATTTTTGGGTAATTCAGTCCCTGATTGAGACACATTTTGTATATGCACTGAGAGTTCTGAAATATATATTTCTAACAAAAAAAATTAAATTAAAATATTATAAAAATGCTAATGCAGATATACTAGATTGCTTTGTTGATTCTGATTGGGCAGGAGATGTAACAGATAGGAAATCTACAACAGGATATGTTATTAGACTATTTGGAAATATTATCATATATATATATAATAAATGTGGCGTCCCTCAAGGAAGTGTATTAGGTCCCATATTATTCTTGCTATATATAAATGACATACCACTGGTGACTCATCATAAAATTATATTATTCGCAGATGACATTTCAATTATCGTATCATCTGACAAAAAATCACCTTCTGATCATGAAATAGACATTAATAATACTATTGACAAAATTTTACAATGGCTACAGACTAATAAATTAAAAATTAACTTAGAGAAATCGAATTTTATCCAATTTAATAAGTCGAAACATGCCAAATACAATTTTAAATATTGACAGACTAAGAGAAGTAACGCAAACCAAATTCCTAGGTGTGCTCATAGACCAAGACTTAAATTGGAAAGGACATTTAGATGATTTATGCAATAGGATTAATAAATTTACTTACGCCCTCAGACAAGTAAAGAACGTAACAACCGTTAAAACGGCAATTACTACATACCATGCATATATTGAATCTATTTTAAGTTACGGGTTTATCTTATGGGGGAACAGTACGGATAAAGACAGAGCATTCATTGCACAAAAAAGGTGCATCAGGGCCATTTGCGGACTTCGTTCTGATGAATCTTGTAAGCCATTTTTTAAAAAGCTTGGTCTGTTACCACTTCCTGCACTTTACATATACGCAATCTGTAACTTTGTCTACAGTAATAAGGGATTGTTCAGAAAAGCTTGTGAAATAATCTCTCGTCCAACAAAAGATCCACACAGACTTGTAACGAAGGATAATCCTAAATCAGCCAAGTATGCTAAAAGCTGCCTTGTGATGTGTGTACGCATTTTCAACAAAATTCCGAAAGAACTGAAATGTATAAATAATTATAATTCATTTAAAAATAAGCTGTATAAGTGGCTGATTGGACATAATTTCTATGACATTAAAGATTTCTTTGACATTTTATAACATTATATCCATCTAATAATTTGAATGATTTAATTGATATTTACTGTTGTTTTGACATGATTATTATTTTGCATGCAATTGATATTCTGTATAGCTAAACATGTGGACATTGTATAAGACTGTAACACCATTATACCATGTTTAAAGCAAATAAAGACTTATCTTATCTTATCTTATCTTATGGAAATCAAAGAAACAAAATTAAATAAAAAAATCTTCTACATTTGCTGAATATGTTGCTTTGTCCGAAGCAGTTACTGAAGTAAAGTTTTTGATATGTTTAATAAATGAAGCATTTATAAAAATTTGTAAACCAGTTAAAATATTTGAAGATAATTCAGGCGTTGTAGCCATAGCTAGATATGGAAACTTTACAAAGAATTCTAAACACATTGAGGTACATTACCATTATATTCATGAAAATTTTAAGGAAAGAATAATTGAAGTTGTTAAAATAGAGTCAGAAAATAATATTGCAGATTTGTTGACTAAAGCATTGGGAAGTGTTAAATTTCTTAAATTCAGAGAGATGTTAAATATAAAAGTGTAGATATGTAGAAATAAGATTGAGATAAGTTTATTTAATTCTTCATTTATGATTGTTCAATGACTAGAGATTTTTTTTGCGTTTTTATTATTATTTGTGCTACTGTTACATAGGTGTTGCAAGATAAATGTAAGGAGGCGTGTTGGTATTATGTAGATTTATATTGGCAACACTGTTTTACTCTATGTCAATCTGTTGAGAAAAACCATGGCCGATGTGGCTTAACTAATTGATTTAACATGTATCGTTTTACCGGTGTCTTCTTATATCTAAATAAACGACTGAGAAAACCACGTTGTCTTCTTTTATATTAACAGACTAGCGGACATCCCGCGGTTTCACCCGCGTAGATCCCGTTCCCGTGGGAATACAGGGATAAAAAGTAGCCTATGACACTCAGCAATAATGTGGCTTTCTATTGGTGAAAGAATTTTTAAAATCGGTTCAGTAGATCCCGAGATTACCCCTTACAATTTAACAAATATACAAACACACAAACTTTACCTCTTTATAATATTAGTTTAGATTTTTACATTGATAGTGGTGCTACTAACCACATGGTGAATGATAAGGCATTGTTGCAAGATTTTCAAGACACTAAGAAGGCAGTTATTACTGTTGCTAACAACCAAACTATAAATAGTGAAGGGATGGGTGTTCTTACATTGCATGAGGTAAGACTTATAAATGCTATGTATGTCCCTGAGTTATTTGTTAATCTCATCTCCGTTTCCAAGTTAGTCCAGTCTGGTCATTGCGTTATTTTTAATAAAGATGGATGTCATGTTTACAACAATGTTGATCAAAATCCTGGCAACTTAGTCGCATCGGCTGCATGTTTTAATGGGTTGTATAGATTTGATTGTAAGTACTTTGCATGTAAATGTAAGTCTATGGACAGTGAACTAACTCTGTCAGGGTCATCGCCAATACAGGCGCACTCTCTACTCCTTGATGACAGAGAGGATTTGTTGAGTGCTACAGTTACAGCAGATTTAGCAGTGGAGCTTTGGCATAGACGTCTAGGGCATCTGAGCCTTCAAGGTATGAAAAATTTACAAAAGGTTGCTTGCGGTATGAATGTTCTGTTTCAGCATGGAAATGAAGATTTGAAGAACTGTGTCCCATGTATTAAGGGCAAGATGTCGGCCGCATCTTATCCTGAAGAGGCGACGCGTGCTTCTAAATCACTGCAACTGATTCATACTGACGTCTGCGGGCCCATGCAAAAGCCTAGCTGGGGAGGGGCGAGATATCTGCTGTTACATTTACACTGACATTTACTGATGACTACACTAGAAAGACCTTCGGCTATGTCATGAAAGAAAAATCTGAGGTATGTTATAGACGATAACTTGCTCCCGTTATCGTTGAGTAGTGGAATAAAACGGCACCATGAATCAAGCCAGACCATTTAATATTCATTAGTACAAACTACCATACGCCATCACTGCATGGCGGCTTAACAGGAAGACAGAGTGTTGCCAACTTGATCTATCATAGACTATAATTTCCAATACCCCGGCTCAAGTTCAAGTTTATTATTTTCTTTAAATTATACAAAACTAAAATTACTTAACTTGGACTTGTTACCATCATACAAAACATTACAAAACTGGCAACATTAAAATTGACACATGACACTAGTGACAATTCAAGTTTGACATTTGTTTGACACAATTCACAAATGTCAACATGACAGTTCAAAATTTGTAGGTTATCATTATTAGAGATGGGTAACTAGCCGAAATTTCAATAGCTTAGCTAGCCAGCTATTTGTGGTGGAATAGCCGGCTAGCTAGCCAGCTATTTGGCTACTTGGCTATTGACCAATAACAACTAGCCCTCGCTAGCGGCACAGCGGCGCGCGGCGTAGCTAGATCAAGATCAACTGCCCAGCAATTCGAGTTCGATCCTCACCCCGGCAACATAAATAATAATAAGTTTGGAAAATTCATGATTTCGTTTTTCATTTACTTTTTATTTTATTCCCTAATTTTTTTAAAAGAAATGACTTCTCGTAGGTCGTACGTATTCTAACTATCGTATTTAGTAAATTCTACACTAAACGATGAAATTACTAAGTATAATGCTCTTTCCCTCATCTATTTTGTGACTATTGTGAGAAAGAGATGTGCGATGCGAGTGAAGTTCGCACTCGCGCGTCTCACACTACTCAGTGCAGCAAGCACGCACACAGCTAGTTCTTCTTTTTTGTAAACTAATTATTTTTCCTTTGTTTGTTTCAGGTATCTCAAAATTCTTTTTCCTGCTTTCCAGAGTGTTGGTGTTGGTCGATTCATGTATCTGCTCAAGAATCCTGTTGAATATGATATGTCAGGTCTGCTAATTGTAGCAAGATACATCAGTGAGCCTACAAGTTCTTTGTATGGAATGTTTGTCAAGATTTCTTCGTCTGGATCTATGTGTAAACCCGTTTCCATAGGTGTACATACGCCTTTGCAATCTTGCATATTAAATTTTAATAAAATCTTATCAATAATTTGTGTCTGATCTATTTCTATTCCATTGTCAAATCTCCTAATTTCCATTCTTAGAAATTTATGTATATTGCCCATATCTTTGGCTTTAAATTCTTCTTTCAAATTTTGTATTATTTTCTGTCCATCTCCAATAACTAAAATATCATCAACAAATATTAATATGTAAACATTATTTCCAGTGTATAGACAGAAATCTCTTTGTGAACGATTAAATCCTTTCTATAGGAGAAAATCATTGAGTTTTTCATTCCAACATCAAGATGTTGGAATTAAGGAAAGTGCTATAGCACTTTCCTAGAAAAAGAAAAAGGAAAAGTTTTAAAATTAAGGAAAGTGCTGTAGCACTTTCCTTAATTTTAAAACTTTTCCTTTTTCTTTTGCTAACCCTTCTGGATACTTTATGTATATGTCAGACTTTAGTTCACCATTCAGGAATGCTGTTGGTATATCCATTTGCTTTATAGGCAGATCTTCTTGTACTGCTTTGTTTAGAAATAGTCTCACAGTTGTCATTCTAGCAACTGGTGCATAGATATTTTCAGTAGTTTCTTCTTGAAATCCTTTTGCTACTATCCTAGCTTTCTTGGTATTATCTACTTTTGTACGGAATACCCATTTTGTGTCTATTGCCTTCTTTTCCTTTGGTAGTTCACTTATTTCCCATGTTCCATATTTTTTGTGTGCGTCTAGCTCTTTCTGTATAGCTTCAGACCAATCTTTATGTTTTATGGCTTCATCATAGTTTATAGGATCTTCTAGCAGTAATGCGTAAGCCATATTTGACATTTCATAATCTTGGAATCTTATTGGTGTCTTAGTAGGTCTTTGTTTTCTTTTCTCTGAATTATTCTGCTCTTGCCCTTGATTTAAACTCAGGTCTTTCTCATTTGATAGTTCTGGAATATTTTTCTTTTCTTCCTCTAAATATTCTATTTCTGGTTCTTTCGTTTCTTCTTCTTTTTCTAAAGTAATGAATTTATTCCATTGGCTTTCATCATACTTATAATCTGATTCGTCAAATCTTACATCTCGAGATTCTTCTGTTTCATCTGTTAACGGATTCCATAGCTTGTATCCCGATCCACAAGTGAAGAAGATCGTCCGCGTCCACGTCCATAAGATCTGCCCCTACTGCGATTGCCTCTAAGTCCTCGTCCATGCTCTCTCTGGCGTCCCCGCTCACTATTTCGGTCCCTGTTGGCACACTCAAACGATTTATGACCTGCTCTCCCTCAGGTATAGCAGGTGAAGGCATTTTCTTGTTCTGTAACTGTCCCATTTATTTTGGTCTCGGCATCTAATAACCTCCCTTTTACTAGGTCAAAACTTAGTTTATTTTCTGTGGCCATGGTTTCTATGGCTGTTATGACCTGGTCATACTCTTTAGGTAGGGACGAGAGTAGATAGCAGATCTGATCTTCCTCGTCAATTTTTACGTCGATTGCACTTAATTGGCTGATAAGCCCACTGAACTTTATGAAATATGACTGTAGTGGTTCACTGCACTTCATTGTGATTAGTTTCCGCTTTAAGTGAAACCTATTGTATACACTCTTGCGCTCAAAAATATTTTCTAACAAATTAATCATTTCTTTTGCTGTTCCGCCATTTTTTATGACGTCTATGTATTTGTCGCAACAACTTTGAGCGATTAATGATTTCGCCTTTGCATCATCCTTTTTGTATTGTTCATTTTCGGTTTCTTCTAGTTTTTCTGTACTTAATACATAAGCCACTTGTCTTTCCTCGAGTATCAGTTTCACTCGGTATTTCCATGTACTAAAGTTGGTGTTCTCTTTTAATATAGGTAGTAATGACGCCGCAGTCGCCAATTCTCCGGTACCTCGATACTTCTTTACGTGTGTCCGTGGATCGCAACCCAACGAATTATCAATTTGTTCGCACGCTCTGCTACCATATTAAAGATTGATGAAGTACAAGGAAGAACACTAATCACTTCTTACTTATTTATTTTAATACAAGCACACTGTGTTTACATCGCTCTTGTAACAACATGACAGTTCTCTTCTCGCATCCACTGACAAGAAACCATAGATACATTAGGTATAGACTATACTATTAAGCATGTCATACAATATTAACATGGTTATAATAAAGATAGGTATTCAACACTTCGCAAAACAATCGAACATCGTTCCACATTCCGTCGAGCGAGCGAAACTAGAATCGGTAAGTTTTTGTTTTTTTTTTTTCTTATTATGTAATTTGTGTATCAGGGATCTACTGAGATAGAATAATTACTGTGTATATTACATATTTTCATAATAATCAGTTGTGATTTGAATGACTTAAGTTGTTTAAATTCTGTATTATTTTTTCTAACTGAACTACCATTGAGGAGACATGTGATTTGAATGACTTAAGTTGTTTAAATTCTGTATTATTTTTTCTAACTGAACTACCATTGAGGAGACATGGGACATTCAGTTCGAGGAGACTTGATCCGGGGATCAAGTCTCCTAAACTCGGTTTGCTTACCAGATTACATTATAACAACTGAATAGATTGTTTTAGTATTATTTTAAATAACTGTTGCTTTTAGGAACTAGGGCCCTTACAAGTATTTGACGCGTTTGTATATTATTTGCAGATTTAAAATGCCGCGTGTATACAAAACCAAAGAAGGCAGTAAAAAGCGGGAACATATCAACAAAGATTCTTTAAAATTAGCAGACCATGATGTAATATACAATAATAAGTCGCTACGGGGTACGGCTAACGCCCAAATACTCGAACGTCACTCAATTTTAAGTTGCACTTAAATCTCGTGGTCTTTGTTACTTTAACGCAGAGTGACAGAGATAGCAGCAGTTTTGAGGGTTACTTATAATTGAGTGACGTTCGAGTATTTAGGCGTAAGTTTACAAACTGTCCGTAATGACTCAAAAGATATGTTGCAAAAAAAAGACAGGCTATTGATACAGGCAGTTCTTCTCCCAAATATGAGCCTAATTATAAACAGGCGCAATATTTTTCCGTTCCGTATGGTGTCGGACGCAAAGAATAGCACCATCCCATATCTTCCCGTGGGTGTCGTAAGAGGCGACTAAGGGATGTACCAAAGAATGGGCAGCAGCGTTCTCTGTGCTTTTTGTATCGACCGTACTGCGATCGCCAACCCGCCTCGCCAAGCGTGGCGATTATGGCAAACCCCTCCTAAGCAAAAATTACACTTAGGGGAGGCCTATGTCCAGCAGTGGACGTCTTTCGGCTGAAATGATGATGATGCAATATTTTTCTAAAGAAGAAGAATTAGATTTATCTAATTATTTGGAAACAGCTAGTAAACTGCATCATGGGCTTACACCCAAAGCCGCAAGAGAATTGGCTTTCCAATTCGCCGAAAAGAATAATAAAAGTGTGCCACAAACATGGCACCAAAACAAAATCGCGTCATACGCTTGGCTTCATGGTTTTATGAGACGTCACAAGAACTTGTCGCTTAGAGTGCCAGAAGCTACAAGCCTTGCTCGTGCTACTAGCTTTAATAGACATAATGTCGCCAAGTTTTTTGAAAACCTAAAAAATTTATATGTCCGATTTAAGTTTGAGCCTCAAGATGTTTGGAATGTTGACGAAACAGGCATAACCACCGTACATAAGCCTAAAAAAATTATAGCGTGTAGAGGTTTAAAGCTAGTGTGAAAGGTTACTTCAGCTGAGCGAGGAGAATTAGTCACAGTCTGCAGTGCAATTAATGCTGTAGGAGTATCTACACCGCCCTTTTTTATATTCCCGCGAAAGAACTGGCAAAATAGGATGACTGATAATGCTCCTCCTGGGTCTGCTGAGAGTCATATTTACATATTATACTACTAAAAAGTTCAGATTGAGCAACGTTTTGTAAGTTGCTTTATTAGCGATTAATGGTTACTGATATTCTATTTGAGGTCTCATGCCGCGGATTTTAGTACTAGATGACGTGGCCTCGGCACAAGGGCAAAGAAGGAACATGGGTTCGGTTTTTAGTCAGTAGAAGTCTGACACTCCCCTTCGCTCTGCCCAAGAGCGGGGGGGGTCATTTGATGATTTTCCACACACCAAAAAAAAAAAAAAAAAGGTCTTATGTTTATTATTTTGATAACTTTTTTAAATGAAAACTACAGATTATTTGAAGCACGCGAATTCGAATGGGGGGAAAAAGGCTCGTGTGACTGTCTGCCATCACGTTACGTGTCTAGTCGTACGATTAGCGGATGAATAAAATTAATTAGTCGTCCGATTAGCGGGATGAATAACCAAAATTATAGGCTGTTGCTAGTCGTCCGCTAAGTGGATGAATCACCGTCTCGCGACAGTATCCTTTATGGGCGGCATGGGCACCGGGCCGTAGGCCGACGAAGGAGGCCGGCGGAGGCCCGGCACTTCGGGGACAGAAGATATTAGCGTTATTTAATATGCGAGCGAAGCGAGCGCGCGTCATGGAGTACATGCGTTGCATGTATGAGTGACGTGACCAAAAGCTTTGTTATACTTTGTTCTAATAACATTATTAAGATAAATAAACATTATGTTATTTTAATTTAGGACTTAAAACTTTTATGGAAAATGTTTTTATGTCTTTCGTATATTATTGATTGTAATATTTATGACAAATGGATTTAGGACATATAATATTTAGGGATTTCAATTTCATGGCATGTGATATTATGTGATATTTAGTTCGGGTAAGTTATCATTCGGACAAATGATGATTAGGACAAAAAAAGTTATGGCATTTTAAAATAATGAATAAAAAAGTTAGGTGACACAATAGAGAACCCTTCATTTGATTTAAGTAAATACATATTGCTTTATTTTTTCGGAATACATGCTGTTCATCCGTGAACATACCATAGCTGCACGCGCCAACAATAGCATCACAGCGTCAGCGACATACATATGGTCCACGCGCCGGCAACACCAGCACACCGTCAGCACTAAGAGGTGGCCTACTGAGATCTTCGCTTCATCGGCTCGATACACACACGACACACATGTAAATAGCCATCAATGTGTATTTACCACAAAAATTGTATATAATTAAGGACAAGTCCCGAGCCAGAGAACCAACCAGCAAGAGAACCAAACTCGCTTGCTGCCAACAAGACAACTACCAAACCGACAACAGGCCAATCAACTATCACAACGGAACCTGTGTACAGTTTACCACGTCAACACGAAACTATTGAATTATACCAACTGGAGCCTAGGTCCTGAGAGGCGCCAGAATGTTCATCCGTGAACATACCATAGCTGCACGCGCCAACAATAGCATCACAGCGTCAGCGACATACATATGGTCCACGCGCCGGCAACACCAGCACACCGTCAGCATTAAGAGGTGGCCTACTGAGATCTTCGCTTCATCGGCTCGATACACACACGACACACATGTAAATAGCCATCAATGTGTATTTACCACAAAAATTGTATATAATTAAATTCATTATTGTAATAAATTAGTCATCAAGCCGGAGTCGAGTGTGATTTATCTCCTTACTTCCTCTTACTGTGGCCAAGACACCTTTAGCCATCATCGGTCCTATGAGTCTGTGGGATCGGCAGTAAGAAAACCATTTCCTGTGTACATTGCACGACGTACACAAAACCCTCTTCCTACCCAAATTCCGTCTGTCACCGTAGGTCTCCTTGTGACAGACTTCCCTCTCGTATAACCAACGTAACCTACGTTTGGTGTGGTTTGTATGGTAGGCTAGGGCTAGGGTAACTGGGGTGCTAGTTAGTTACTGTAGGGCTAGATTTGGCGTCAGTTGGGCTTTAGGTACTGATTCAGGTTCAATTATCTCAAACGTAGTCACATCGTACACACTTGGAATACTGGCCGTACTAAGCTGTAAGTCCCGGTGTGTACACATGCAACCTACCCTTAAATAATTAAATTTCTTAGCTAAAAGTGTTTCTTCAAATAGTTATTTCATACGAACATTTTCAAAAAAAAAGTGTGATCATAGTACTCTACTCATTATAGTAATTTTCAAAGTGATTTTTCTAATCTAAACACTTCATTTAAGATAAAATGCCGTTCAGTATAAATAAATCATTTGCTAAATATTAAAAAAAACGCAGGACGTAACGTTGTCACTCATACAAATATTGGGTCGCTCAAAAATTATGAAGCTACTCATTTTGTATTTTAAGTATCTCAAATTAATGTTTGTAAATTGCCGTTCTGTTGATTTCTTGTCGCTCACAGCCAGTCGCTCACTTCTTAAAATTTTAATTTACAGTCACTCGTTTAAATACTACCCCTAGAATAATTATTATTTGGGAGAATCGTTAAAATGAAACCACTCACTTTTGCTGTAGTAGATCAAGAGCGAACCATAGACTCTTCTTTTTTTTCATTAGTCTTTGACATTATGGTTGCGTTCACAAAAGTAATAATAAAGTTGCATTCACAACATCCTCCAAACGCGCAAAAGAAAATCTTAACATAAACATTTTTGCATTAACAGATTTAGCATTAACTTAATTACCTTTAATATTTTGAACATTAACATTTTATTGTTAACATATTTTAACATAAACATCTTAGAGTTAAAATTTTTGGACATTAACATTATTATTACCCATCAGCAGTAGCGGCCTTAGGGTAGGGCGCGGTTGGGCGACGGCCCAGGGCGCCAGAGAAACAGGGGCGCCAGGAGGTTCCATTAAAATATTATCGATTTCGATGGATTGGTTTTTGAAAAATCAAATGTGGGGAAAACCACATGTTGTTAGAAAATATGGTAATACTAAATGTCTCACGTGTATGTTTTATATGTCGCAGAGTCAACACAGAGGCACAATATTTAGAGTTGACAATTTAGAATAACGCCATCTATCATCGTTTGTCGGAAACGTCAAGCAATGAGCTTGGGTGAGGTCGATACAGAGCGTGGCAGGTCTAGTTTGACAGCTGTCAGTTGTCATATGTCAGGGGTCTGTTGTCAGCAAGGAGGTTAAAAATATAGGGAGCGAGCGCTTGGAACATTGTAACCGTTCCTCATTTTGCTTAGAAAGAGAGTCACAGAGTTTTGTATTTTATCTCGTTCTGGCATTGTTTAGTGTTTACACACAATAAAAAGATTACCAACGTTTAGACAGTTATTAACTTAAAGTATTATTTTAGACGTATGCTAGAACGATAATCTTACATTTTTTATCGTTTACCATAGTTGTTATATTCCATATTGATTTCCAATTAAGCATATTATTCAGTAACACGAAAAATAATCAGAAAAATACCAATATTGTTTCCCTAAAAACAAGGAAGTGCATTTTACGCCGTAATGACAACACTATTTTAAAATTTGACGTTGTCAAATGAATGAATATGGCGTCTATTCTCTGTTTGACTTGTCATCGGCGATATTATCTCTAATTAAATTGCATTACTTTTCGGGTTTTCTACTGAAAATGGTGTTTTCGTGCTGTGTGAAAGGTTGTAGAAGTGAAAGTTACCCTGGATGTGGTGTTTCATTCCATAGGTAAGCAAATTTTTTTCACTTTTGTAGTTTTTGTATAGTTTTTAAGTCTAATGCCGTGAATACAACATCTGTTGTTTTAATTTTCATTTTGGATGTCTCCTGTTATTCTCACATATATATTTTGCAACCGTTTGGTATATTTTAAGCAAAACAAAATAGACTGTTGTGTTGGTAGGGTGACCAAGATTAAGGATAAAAATAATAACTTCGGAGATGAATAATAAATACTTAATTGAAGAAAAAGTAATGTTATATACCTACATAAACTAACGCCTTTTTCTCATGGGGGAAGGCAGAAACCACAAAGCGATAACTGCTGTGATTCAAAGAGTACTTAATGTTAATTAACTTAATAGAGGAATAGTTTTATTTAGGTTTTTAGTGAGTGATGATGTGTGTAAGAAGGACCTTGCCCAAATTAAAACCCAATCTAGTCCTGATTTTATTACCGTGCCATTATAGATTTTTTTTTTTCTAACTTTTATTAAAATAAATGATTTATAATATGAATGTTACATCTTTCTTTATGTACCCCTTCAAGGAAGTTGGGTACTCACATGTTAAGAAGCGCGTGGCTATAAGCTAGAAACATTTATTTTCATAATTATAATTATATATCTTTAATTGTTTTAGTTTCCCGGTGAAGGAAGATGCTCTGCAAGCATGGAGCAAAGTAATCCCGGTCAAAGGATCTACTAAATACAAAAAAGTTTGCTCCAACCACTTCAAAAGTCAGGATTTTGTTATCCAAGGAGCCAGAAAGCGCTTAACAGCCAATGCAGTGCCATCAGTTCTGATAACGGTCTGTATTTATTTTAATAAACCTAATCATATTACTTCTTATCTTGACTTTCTTATTAATGACTACAGTTCAGGCAACAATGTGGTATAGATTAATAAAAAAATTTACAACATTTGACCCCAGCTAAAATTATGATCAAATTTTTTTATAGTTTTCTTGCATCATTAATAAATTAATTGTCTCTGTCGGACATAATGTTTTATTCTATAACTGCGCTATGAACTTAAATAAATAATTAACAACTTCTAGTCCTGGTTAATAACTTGTGTCTATTAAATTAAATATTACTATTTCATTAGATTATATTGATTTAATTCTTGAAGTGTAATTCAACCACTCATATTCTTTTAGATGCCTGTGGAAACTGTGAAGGTTCTCAGTAACATTCAAATAAAACCACCAAACGTCATGGCCCGCCAAGATGTTCCAGCTACATCAATGAAAATTGATATGTGTTACCAGTCAGTGCCAAGTACATCTTCTCAGGAAATAGTGTCAAAAAAACGACCATTAGACCACAAGAGTCTGACTTAAGGCCTTTACTCAATATTCCCCAATCAAAAAAAGGGGAATGTATCGCGCACAAATATGTACAAACGTCAAGAGGTAAAGAAAATAGTCAATTAAAAAGGGAAGTTAAAATTCTTAAACAAAAATTGAAACGCAGAGATTTGAAGATTATGTCGATGAAAAATCTTCTTAGTGTAATCAAAAAAAGGACTATGCATTATGACGATATTGAGAGTATCATCTATACTAATATTATAAAGCTGAAGAGTTTGTTTGTTTGTTTGTTTGAACGCGGTAAACTCAGAAACTGCTGGTTGGAATTGAAAAATTCTTTTTGTGTTAGATAGTCCATTTATCGAGGAAGGCTATAGGCTATATAACATCACGCTACGGCTAATAGGAGCGGAGCATAAATGAAAAATGTTACAAAAACGGGAAAAGGTATTTCCTTTTTGAGAGCTTCCGCTGCGTGCGCTGCAAAAACGGTTTAAGTTACGCTAATATCATGTATGAAGGAATTTTTCCTCTTTAAAAGTTCTAAAAAAAAGTCCGCGACAGCATATATCTATCTTTTAAGATTGACTCACTGTAACCTTTTTTTACAGTTAAACTGTCAGGTTAAAAAGAATTATTTTTTGCGAAGCTTATTTAACCCATATGGTATTAATCTTTAACTAAATAAATGTGTTTGTTAGAACGGAAATTTAATATAGAATATTTGTGCCCTTTACTCTATACAGTTTAAACAAATATCTTAGAAGATATCGCAATGTAAAAATATCCGCGCGGCAAAATATTTCGCGCGTCGCAATGTAGGTAGGTACGGGGGATTCTGGCTGGCCTCCGGGAAATTCAAATTCAAAATATGAACTGCATCATAATGTTTACAAGTAGACATGGGTAACTAGCCGAAATTTCAATAGCTTAGCTAGCCAGCTATTTGTGGTGGAATAGCCGGCTAGCTAGCCAGCTATTTGGCTACTTGGCTATTGACCAATAACAACTAGCCCTCGCTAGCGGCGCAGCGGCGCGCGGCGTAGCTAGATCAAGATCAACTGCCCAGCAATTCGAGTTCGATCCTCACCCCGGCAACATAAATAATAATAAGTTTGGAAAATTCATGATTTCGTTTTTCATTTACTTTTTATTTTATTTCCTAATTTTTTTAAAAGAAATGACTTCTCGTAATCTAACTATCGTATTTCGTAAATTCTACAATAAACGATGAAATTACTAAGTATAATGCCCTCTCTTTCCCTCATCTATTTTGTGACTATTGTGAGAAAGAGATGTGCGATGCGAGTGAAGTTCGCACTCGCGCGTCTCACACTCACACTACTCAGTGCAGTAAGCACGCACACAGCTAGTCAGCTAACGGCTACTCCAGCTAGCCGGCTACCGAATATCGGGACGGCTACCGGCTACGGCAACGTAGCGCGTATTAGTTGTAATATACTCTGTGGCGACTATCCGCTGTGCTATCTAGCCAGTAGCCAGCCAGTAGCCAATAGCTAGTTATCGTGTTGACGGATATCATAGCCGTAGCTATTTCATTAATAGCCGTTATTTGGCTAGTTACTGGAATAGCTACCCATCTCTATTTACAAGTATAGAGTGTTATAGTATATTTAACAGTAAGAGATACCTATAGTAATTCACACTATAATATAATCTAAGCTTATCTAAACCATCTGAACTATTATAATAAAGAGATAATAAGATTTTTTGTTTGTTACGATTTAGCTTAATTTATGTCGGATAGTCGATATCGAGAAAGGTTATAAGCTACATTTGTGTGACGCAGACGAAGTTGCGTGGGTCAGCTAGTTAAAGATAATTTTACCAATATTCATTCGGAATTTAAACCTAAAAACAAAACAAAGATGTCACCAGGTGTGAGATATAGCAAGGAACTTAAGCAGTTTGCTCTAACTCTTAATTATTATTCTCCACGGGCATACAGATTCTTGCGCACATGCTTTAATTTGCCACATCCCGCTACAATCCGCAAGATGCTTTCGTCTGTAGAGTGTAATGTCGGATTCCTTAAGGAAGTTTTTGAATTTTTAAAATTAAATGTTCAAACTAATCCTGCTTTAGCTCATGTTGCCCTGATTTTTGACTCAATGGCTATTAAATCGGAGCTCGTGTATGATAAAAACTCTGATAAAACTTGGGGTTATGTTGATTTGGGTGGAATTGAAAATGTAGATTCCTATGAAATGGCGAAAGAGTCTTTAATTTTTCAAATTGTGTCTTACACAAGTAGGTTCAAATGTTGCATAGGCTACTTTTTGATAAACAAAATAACAGCTACTATCCAGTCGCAATTAGTTTATACAGCTATAAAAATGTTGCAAGATGTCAACGTAACTGTTCATTCGATAACATGTGACGGTACTGTGGTAAATCTACGAACATTTGAACAGCTTGGCTGCGTTTTTGATGTTCCTAATGTTAAGTCAAATTTTAAACATCCTGATGGAGTAACTGATGTGCATTGTATATTTGACCCGCCTCATATGCTGAAACTTGCCCGAAACACTTTAGGTGAATTCCCTAAAGAACCCCCCCCCCCCCCCCCCCCCCCCCCCCAGATCTCCCTATGAGATCTAATTTAGGCATTATATCATTTGAATATATTAAAGCTTTAAATAAATTACAAGAGTCTGAAGGTTTTAGGTTTGCGAATAAATTAACAAATACGCATGTTAACTTTTGGGGGAAAAAAATGAACGTAAAATTAGCTAGTCAGTTGATAAGCGTGTCTGTAGCTGACTCGATTGATTTTTTAAGGGTCAGCGGAAACAAAAAGTTTCAAAATAGTGAAGCTACTGTTGAGTATATCCGACATTTAGACAAAGCTTTTGATTTGATGAACGGCAACAATCCAATTGGAAAGGGGTTGAAAGCTCCACTAACATTAAAAAATAAAACTTTCTGGGAACCTATTTTTGAAGAATTACGTAATTTCTTGCTAAATTTAATAATTGAGGGTCAAAGTATAATGCAACATCGTAGAAAAACATTTGCTTTAGGTTTTTATGTGAATACGATAAGCTTATAAAATTTGGTGAAAGATTTATTGACTAGTACCACGCATCCTATGAAATATTTTTTAACTCATAAGTGCTCACAAGATCATATCGAGATGTTTTTTTCCTGCATAAGGGCCCGCGGTGGCGGCAATGACAATCCAAATGCATTGCAACTGAAGTACACATTACGTAAACTACTTTTCAAAAATAGTGTAACGCCAAGCGTAAATAGCAATACTTACGATAGTGACTATGAATTAACTCCAATTTTAGAGTTTAGGTCTTCTCAACGTGCAATACAATTAGAGTCGATTGAACAAGAGAATGAAAGTGAAACATTGATTACATTGATAAACAATGTCTCGCTTTCCAGTTATCAAAATAATATATTATATTATATAACTGGTTGTATTGTTAAGAATCTCCACAATAAAATAACATGTGAAGAATGTCAAAATTTGATCAAAGAAAAAGGTAAAAATGCTGACCACTTATACACAATTGATGTTAATAATCATTCAGCGTTTACTGCTTTTGTAAATAGAGGCGCGCTATTTTTTCCGTCACAATCTGTGTTCCAAGTGGTAAAGTTCACCGAAAAAACATGTAAACAAACAGATTTAAACTCTATGAAGCAGCACTATAAAAAAAGGATCATACAAATAGCCATGCAGCATTTTTCTGATAAAATTTCATCAATGTTACCGCATTCTCTAAGCCAAGGTATTGATTGCGAAGCCTTGCATGAAATTCAATTGCTGAAATCTATAGTGTTATGTTTTCTGAACATGAAAATAAAGCACCATCAAAGGTCTAGAACCATGAAATTGCAGGATTCCAAAAATGTAACCCGACAAAAACTACATAAAACCATATTGTTCAGTAACCTATAAATCTTTTAATAAAAAAAAATATAAATCTCGTTGTTTTTTTTACCCTAAAAAAAGAAAATTTGGTTTCGGCTAACCAGGAAGCCTATGTGGCAATCTGGCCCCTTCGGTGAAACTGGTGTCGTAAAGCTGGGTTCAAACCTAGGCACCTACTAGGCAAACATCGTGTCTGAGAAGAAATTAAGTTTCATTTAACATTAAATTCTATTGAATCACTGTGTGGTTGAGTATTGGGTTGAGTATGATTTGTTTGATCGCTAAGGTTAAACTAAGTCATTAAAAACCGTAGCGGAGCAATATTGTAATCAAAATAATAAACAGACATAACTCTATATACAGCGCTTTCCATTATTGAAAAATACACATTTCGTATTCTAATAATATCCTCAAAATATTGTATCATGGACACTTTATTAGAAAGAAACAGAACGCCTAACTCGGTGCCTTTCATTCATTTCAAGGTCACCGAATTAGGACCGTTTCTGTAGTATGAAGCGCGCACTCCCTATATTTTTAACCTCCTTGGTTGTCAGTGGTCTGTTGACGTTGACATTGGACGCATTTGACTTGAGAGACGTTACTTTTTGGTGAGACACGAGCGCGAATGGTTGTTCTGCTCGCCTGTATCGAACTTACCGCGTTTCTGTACTTTAATCCGTTTCCATCGGCTTGATCGTTTGAGATTTTGTTAATTTGTTATCGGAAGTAAATAAATAGGCGGTTGTAATCAGTGTTGAGACTATTATTTCGTACCTCCGCCATGCCGAACTTGGACTCTGACAACGATGAACCCGAAATAGTTGAGCTACCTTCGTTATATAAATTGTTGTAACCGAGCAACACCGATTTCAACTGTCAATGTCACTTGCTTAAAATCTGTTCTGTTCCCCGGACTGTGGCCGTTCCCACTGTCAATCCTGAATTTTATCTAATAGTTTGTAATTAATCAGTGTAGATAATAATCTATATTTTGAAAAATATATGTGGAAATTATCTGCCTACATCATGGTGTAATTATTTTCAAGAATCCTTACGAAGAAGCTCCATTTTCACTAGCGCCTGTCACTCATTTAAACAGTTTATGAGCCTAGATCGAGGAGAATTGTTACAAGGCGATAGATTAAGAAATACATCATGACAAACGGAAATCAACCCGGCGCCGGCAATGGCAGCGCGGCCCGCGCGCACGAGGCGCAGCCCCACGCGCTATTTCATGCACATTCGGACCATGCGCCCATGCTTGGCGGGGGAATACATATCGAACGGCTTGATCGCCTCTAATTACAATTCCTGGAAATTTTCTATGAAAATGTTGCTCACCCTAGAGGGGTTATGGAGTTTGGTCACTGGCGATGAGAAGTGCGCCGCGCGCGATGCCCGTGCGCTGGCCTGCATCTGCCTTTCAGTGCAATCAACATGTCATCAGTACGTGAGAGATGCTAAATCGAGTAAGCAAGCCTGGGATTGCTTTGCCAACATTTTTGAAGACCGCGGACTATACAGGAGGGTCCTGTTATTGCGAAAATTGCATCATGCCGACCTGTCAAATTTTTCTTCGATGGCAGAACACATTCAGCACGTTATGCAACAGTTGGCAGATATTGGAAAAGTCATAGACGACTGTGAGGTCGCAGAAATCTTGCTCAGTGGACTTAGTCAAGACTACGAGGCGCTTGTTTCTAACCTGGAGACTGTTTGTAACACGAACACGTTGTCTAGTGAACTTGTAAGAACACGGTTACTACAGGAGGAGTTTCGAAGACACAGCACAGATATTGGGGATCTTTATTGCCATTTTATCGCGATAGGTAGCGCATCGTCGGGATGGCCATTGAAAGCTGTCAGTTCAATACATTTCTTAACCTAAAACATCAATAAATTATAATTTTCTCGCAATATGCCTATTTGTGCTGTACCAGGATGTACTAACCCCGGTGTACATTTATTTCCCAAAGATGCAACGTTAAAAAAGAAGTGGGAAAATGCTATACGTCGCAAAAAAATTGTAGCGACACAGCATAGCAGGTTATGCCGGAATCATTTCCATGAATCTGATTATGTAGGAGAGTCCGCCTATACAGGTGAGTTATTATTACCTGTGTGTTGATATCAGTCATTACATGGTATAATAATATTACTTAGCTTAGCTTATTACAGACAATTGTTATTGTTTTTCAGGAAATCCTCAAATATGCAGATTTCTCAAAAGGAGGACTGTACCAAGCATATTCCCTTGGTCCACCCGGGTGTCAACGACACCTACATCAAGAAGCCTTCGGTATTTGGAAAGAAGCAAACGCAGAATTGATTTCACAGAGCCACCTGTGGATAAACATATTCCTGAACCCTCTACAAGCACTGAAATAGAGATATCTACCATAGAGAGCTCCTCAGAAGTAATTACTCCAAGAACAGTATCTGTTAGTGTTCAATGTGGTAGTTCTTTGGGAATCTTATCACTAGAGGCTATGAGGAGGGCATATCAGCAAGCTATTCATTTTTATACTGGGCTAAAAAACTACGAAAAATTCATGCTCGTGCTAGAGACATTATATCCCATGTATAATAATTTAAATTACAAGGGAAGTAAAGTAGTCAATGTTTCTATCGGTGACCAACTGTTGATAACACTTAGCAAGCTAAGGAGATATTTATGAATCTGTTGTAGCATCTGGCGGTGCTGGTAAATCTTATTCATTTGTTAGGGAGGTAATGTGTGAAGACTTAAAACTGCATAGATATAATGTGTTTAGTAAATTTGGGTGGTCAGGCTTGCCTATATTAGATATGCAAACCGGAATTCCTGTTGGAGTTTATGGTTTAATGCGTGAAGATTCAATGGGTAATTCATCCGTGCGAGTATCCACTGGTCTAGGAACTACTGAAATGGTTAATTGGGCCCAGCGTGCTAAGATGATATTGAACACAAAGAGACCAACTATGCACGAGATCGTTGCTCCAACTGGGTCCGGTAAAAGTACATTGTTTCCTTTACATCTTGCTACTCAGCTCTTAGAGAGGGAAGAGGGCCAGTTAAAAACTCAGCAAATTGAGTAAAGGTAGTCAAATCATCCGTTGAATCTGAAGCTGTCTTTAATTCCCAGGCCTTCCTGGTGTCCTTATCCAATTTGGCACTAACAATGTGGATTATTAGGATGTCCCAAGAAGAAACATCTACCCCTAGATTTTTTATTGAACCTAAGCAATCAGATGTGGTGCTAAGTAATCTTTTTATTTCAGAGGCTGATTCTACTGTTAAACTCTTTTGATTAAACAAACGCTTTAAAATTCCTTTTGCCAAAAATCTTTTATTGTTGTACATTGCTTCTAATTTTGCCCAACTAGCTGTATAATTATCCGATGTTACATTAATATTTCTTAAAAGTAGCTCTGCATCTCCGGTTAAGTACCCTTTAAGGTAATATAATTTCTGCGCATCGTCTAGAGTATTATTGTTGTGTGTTAATCCCACAAATAAATCCCTAAACGTCTGCCACTCACTATAATTTCCAGAGAACACAGGTATCTTAACCTCAGGTAATTTAAAGTTTCTAAATCCTGTACTACAACTAGCTCCTGGACTAACATTATACGATTCACTAGACATTTTCATATTGTTTAATTGTTCTTTCAGCTCGCTTTTAAACTGTATATAAAACTCTTCGACCTCATCATACAAGCCATTCTTAAAATAATTTGAACTAATTAAATCAGACTTTTTTACTTCACTAATTATTTTTACATGTGTTGTGTGGAATAATTGCCATTTCTTTTCTAAGTTTTCAATCCTAGTTTCTATATGACAAACAGTTAGACGCTCTTTAGGAGATTTTTTAAAGTTAGATTTTGACGTAAGCATTTTAGCTTTAATATCTTCTTGAATATCGATACGCGACTCCATTTTTAATTAAAAACACAAACTTGGTCAGATCACAAATATAAAATACACAATTTTCTAGCAACTACACAACACTCTAAATATCTAACACTATAACTTAATGTCCAATAAACACGTTCAATAACACCTTAAAAGTTTCTTTGAAGCACTTCGAAATTTTTCTAAGTCCCAGATAATGTTTAAAATTTTACAAGTGTTTTGGACTTGTATTTTTTAGTAAAATCGGGCATAGGTTCCCCGTCTCAACCACTTTTGCCTTAAATTAGTACAAGTCCAAACTACTATTAACAACGGCTAAGTTAATTAGCTGGTGAATTTAAGGTTCAAGTTTCAATGCACTTTCTTGAATTGTTGAAGTTAATTTCTTCTTAGTAATAAGGTCGAAAATGTACTCACGATTTCTCCACCGTCACCCAGCCGGATCCTCTGCTTCGATGACGTCGCCGCTGACGGGATGCTCTGAGCAGCGATCCACTGCCCAGTACTGACGTTGTGGGGCGATAATCACCGCCACCACTGATGACTACCCAAAAAACACCTTCACGCCAATCCGGCTCGAAGGACCATGAACAAGATTTCAAGGTCGAAAGGCGAGAACTCTAATGAAACTCACTTTATGTTTCCAGTAGGCGTATAATGCTATTAAGAATCTCAAGAATTCACACGAACAAAAGAAAACTCCAATCCTCTTATACTACCGGCGGTAACGTAACCATAGCGAGATCTAACTCGACGTCAACGCCATCTATCGAGCACGTCGGCAACTCTGAACATTTTGATGGTTTAAATTAGATCTCGCCGTGGCTTCGTCGTCTACCTGAACACTGATGATGGAATGTTCGATTTTTCATAAATATCCTTCTTCACATATGTTCTCTGAGAACCGGAATCATACAAAGCACGAACTCTCATCTTTCTATCCTGATATTGTATTTCAACTACTAGTGTTTGAAGCAGTGTTTGTGCTTTCGGCTGTACTGCTGACAGTGAAGTAGATTGATCGGATGCTTTCTTCTCTTTTTCATTATAATTTTTCTGTTCTGGACACAGGAGAATGTCTTTTTTGGCAAATCAAGCACTTTACAAAGGCTTTGCACTGTTTTGGGTGATGTCCGCTTCGTAGGCCTATATTGGACAAATCTTCTTTTCTTTGATAATATTTTTCCTGTCTTCCAGTTTTAGTTTATAGCACTTGTGAGAAAGTGTATGTAAATCTAGATATATGTATATGTATTAATATCCACCAATTAATAAACTGGGTGTCAAGATGATTACCCGTTATTTAATGTGTTTGAAAGTATCTCTAAAGAAGTGTGTAGGGAACAGGGTTGTTATGAAATAAAACCACAAAAGACAAGACCATTAATTGAATTTATTTTGGTCTTGTCAAACTCAATCTCGAAACTCTATTCCATTCACTAGGTCCCTAGGTCTTCGTGGAGAAGAATGGACAAGAAACTCCACGGGAAACATCTTTTAAGGTATTATACAAAGACAACCTGACATTGTCTTGGACTGTCTCAAGTTATAGCAATTTATCATTTACATAAACAACAATCAATATAACCCATATTATAGTAAGTACATATTTCTAACACAGTTAACAGTAATATTCATAGCATAATATCAATTAACTTACATGAACATTGTAGGTAGATCCTTAGGACAATACACATAGGTTACAGCTTGCTACACTTGGTAGTCTTGATTCATTAGACACATCATGAATATAACACTCTGGGTACAGATCCAGATATTACTCGTATTTAACTAGCTAACTCGTAGAATAGCTGCAGCGTAACTGAACCCGAATTGCCAGTCCTTCTAGTTTTATAACCGTCCAATCTTAAAAAGTAACTCAACGACTACCGCCATAATACACCAATGGCAAATGGTTATACATTACAGCTAAATAACTAATAACATAAATAATAATTAGCAAATCCTATATAGTGAAACTATTTTAAAACGTCTTATGTTAATTTTAACAATATAATATGTTTTTATTTGTAATCTTTATGACTATCGGACGAAATATGAATATCAACCGACAGTTC
The DNA here is from genome assembly GCA_949775195.1 of Diarsia dahlii. Classification (NCBI taxonomy): domain Eukaryota; kingdom Metazoa; phylum Arthropoda; class Insecta; order Lepidoptera; family Noctuidae; genus Diarsia; species Diarsia dahlii. The sequence continues at coordinate 18,586,015 of OX459197.1, read as the reverse complement.
AGAGAATTGATTGAAACTATTTAATTTATTAAAATTGGAAGATAAAATCTAGAAAACATTATAAGTATCGTTTAATAATAACTATATCATTTATTGGCAATTTATAATAAATAAACATTTAACTTGACTTAACTATTCAAATACCACAATAGTAATTGTGGTTCGGAAACCAAGGCTTTTAAGTCACAATAAAAACTACTTCTATAAAATACGTCGGGATATAAAATATCATTAGAATAATGTAAATTAGGTTTATTTGAAATTAGAATCTTTGTTTTAACGATGATTATTAAATCAACAGTATTTCATAATAATATTGATAGTATTTTGATGAGGAACTGTTAAATGTTGTGTATCACATGTAAACAAGGTTATAATTATCATAGGGATGTTTTTTATTTGTGTTCAATTAAAGAAACAGTGTAATAAATAAACTGAAATTATTGGAATAATCTATCACACTCAACACTGGAATGGCTTTCTTTGTCGCACCACACACAAGTAATCTTCTTTATTTCTTTTGAGTTTGCCAATAATACTTCTGTGGTAAGTAGCTTTTCTTTCTTTTCTTCACTTTCTGTGTCTTGTTCAAAGGTGTTTCTTGAGATTTATATTCTTTGTTCACCGTCTACTTCTCTTTTCAGGATACTCAGGAGGTTGGCAAACTCTTCTGTAATGTCCTTGCTAGCCATTTTACTTCTTTCCCATGTTCTCAGCAAATCTTGGGTCAATGCCGATTCAACCATTGGGAGTAGGAATGCTGCATATTTGTCTTTGGTTACTCCTAGGCTTTCTAGCGCTCGCAGCTGTGCATTCAATTTATCATACAGTTGAGTTATTGTGATATTTTGCTTTCTCATTAATACTAATGCTAGTAATTCCCTCACCTAAACTTGTATGAGTAATTCTTCTCTGGCATAACGAGTTTTTAACTGCTCCATGCACTCCTTGTATGAATTTGGAGGATAGCTTTCAACTAGAGCCCTTACCTCAGTCTTCTTTCATAGATTGCACTAAGTACTGATATTTGTCAACGTTATCTAAACAAGGGTCATCATGGATTTTCTGGAACTGGCCCCAAAAGGGAAGCATCCCTTTAAATCACCTTCACCATCGAATATTGTGAATTTAATTTTAGGGAGCAAGATGTTCCTGTTTTTCTCGTTGCTTGAAGATGACACGGACAACCGTGTCATCTTCAACTCAACTCGACTTCATTTTTTCCAGATAGATCGCATCTAGCCTTCGCCTTTTTGTTTTGTACTTGGTCGTTTCGCTCATTTCTTTTTCCAAGTCGGACTCAAAATCTTTTTCACATAGAATTAGCGATTTTATTTCCTTGTCAAGGCTCATCAAGTTTTCGCTTAATTCTATTAGATTTGCTCTTGCAACGTGTGTATCAACGTTTACAGCGTTTTCAAGCATGGCTTCGAATTCGTTAGCGGAATTTGTGAAAAAAAGCCGCTGCACTGTTCTCTCTTTTTTGAGTTTTTCTAGCTCCGACATTTTTCTGTATTGCGGTCGCCAAATGTTCCGTGTTCGTATTATTAAGTTTTGCAGGGTTTTCAGGTAGCTAGAATAATTATTATTTGGGAGAATCGTTAAAATGAAACCACTCACTTTTGCTGTAGTAGATCAAGAGCGAACTCGAACCTCGACTCTTCCTTTTTTTTATTAGTCTTTGACATTATGGTTGCGTTCACAAAAGTAATAATAAAGTTGCATTCACAACAGAAGGAGTATCTAACTATTTGAATTGGAAATTTGCAATCAGAATGCTGCTTACCATGGATGGCTTGTGGAATGCAATCGAAGGCACAGATACTGATCTGACTAAGGATCAGCGTGCTTTGGCGCGTATAGCTTTGAGCATCAAGCCGGCACTTTATCAATATATCAGGAACGCTAATACAGCAAAAAGTGCATGGAAAAATTTAGCTGATATATTTGAAAATAAGGGCTTGATAAGGCGTGTGCTACTTTTGAGACAGCTGCATAGAATTGAATATACTCAGTTTTCAAATATGTCTAAATACATACAGGGTGTCATGACCCTCGTGCAGCTCTTGGATATTGGCCGTAAGACTGATGATGCTGAAGTCGCAGAGATTTTATTGAGCGGTCTTCCTCAGGAATTCGAATACTTGGTTTCTAATCTTGAAACAGTATGTTTAACCAATAATCTTACCAGCGAGATTGTACGAACTCGACTTTTACAAGAAGAGCTGCGTAGAAGTGATGGTGCATCGAACAATAACAACAAAGCTTTAATTTCGAAGAACTCTTTTAAGAAGAAGACTATGGTCTGTCCGTCTGTCATTACTGCAATAAGCCTGGACATATCAAGGCCAAATGCTACAAGATGAAGAATGACAAGAAGAATGAGTCTACAAGCTTCGCTTCAGCTTTGTTTGTTCATCAAAGTCGTGCATAGTTCATCGACTCCGGTTGTACATTTCATATGACAAATTGTAAAGACAATATGGTGAATTATAAAGACTTTAATTGTAATCAAAAACACACTACAGTTGCTGTAGCAAACAATGAACAATTAAGATGTAGTGGTGTAGGAGATTTAATGGTTAACTTTGGAAATGAGGTAAGACAACTTAAAAATGTTTTGTATGTGCCACAGATAGCCACTAATTTATTATCAGTAAGTAAATTCATAGAAAGTGGGCTTACTGTTGTATTTGATGGTAGTGGATGCAGCATTTATGATGGTAAAGTCTCTGGCAACCGTATAGCTCTTGTGGGGTGTGAGAATGGAATTTATAAATTAAATTGTAACATTGTAAAGCCTTTGCACAATAAGGTGTATTCTTCCAAACTTTTGAGTAGTGTGCAAAAGACAGAGAGTACCGCAGTAGCTGTGTACTGAGCTTTGGCATCGCAGGTTAGGACATTTAGGTCTGAGAAGTATGAGTACTCTGAAAGGTTATGTGTCTGGAGTAATGTTTCAGGATAATACCCAGGACAGTTTGAAGGAATGCATACCCTGCCTTGAGGGTAAGCTGTTAACACAGCCGTTTCCCAAAGGAGAGGGCAAGCGTGCCGAGCGACCATTGGAGTTGTACATTCGGACGTCTGCGGACCAATGCGTGACTACAGCTGGGCCTGCAGTCTCTACACTAATAACGAAGCTACGAATGTCGTTAAGTCGAGAAATCGTAAACTTTCTGTAATAGATTTTCAGCTTTATTTCAACAGCATAAGGTTCAAAATCTATTAAAGAAAGTTTACGATTTTACGAGTTAGCGACATTCGTAGCGTCGTTGTTAGTGTAGAGACTGCAGGGCCTGGGGGGGTGCAAAGTATTTGGTTACATTTACAGATGATCACACAAGAAAAACGTTTGGATACCTAATGAAGTATAAATCCGAGGTAATGTTCAAGTTTATTATTTTTAAGGCTGTGGTTGAGAGGCAAACTGGATTGAAGATTAAATGCTTGCGTTCTGACAATAGTGGCAAGTATGTCAATTATAGGTTTTCTGGATTTTTAAGTAAAGAAGGTATTGTGCATCAGACTACAGTTCCTTACTCGGCCCAACAGAATGGTGTTTCAGAGCGTCTTAACCGGACACTCATTGAAAAAGCACGTTGCATGCTGCAGGAGTCAGGTCTTAGTAAGCCTTATTGGGGAGAGGCGGTAAATACTGCAATTTATTTGAAAAATCGGTCCCCTACTAGGGCTTTGTCTGGACAGATTCCTGAGCACCTGTGGTCGGGATCTAGGATTGATCTGAGCCACTTGAGGGTTTTTGGTTGCATCGCTTATTCTTTGGAGCCTAAGCATAAGCGTGGTAAGCTTGATGCTAAGAGTAAAAAGTATATATTTGTGGGATATTCAGATCCAATGAATCCTAGAAAAATTGTGTTGTCAAGGAATGTTGCATTTTTAGAAGATAGGTTTTATAATAGGAATACAAATGAAAAGGATAATGATGACATTAATTTTAATGAAATAATTTTACACAATCATTGTTTTGACAAGAGCAATGAATTGGTTATAAATAATAATAATTTAAATAATTCTATTGAAATAAATTCTAGTCAAACAAATTTCAATGAATGTAATAATGAGGATAGGATTAGTGACAGAACCAATTCGTCGGAATTAAATGATGGTTCTCAAATTTCAGATACCACAGACGAGGAGCATTACTGCACAGGCAGTGAGGATGAGTCCCGCTGTGCAGACTCATCGTCGGCGAGCCACGAGTCTGTGACTTCGTCATCGCCGGACGCGTCTATTCGAGGGGAAGGAGAGACTAGTACAGAGGTACCCTGGGCTGAAGCTAATACCCGCCCTGTACGAAGTACTCGTTCAATTCCGCCATTGAGGTATCGTGATATTATGACATTTCCATGTATGTCGGTAATATTGAGGAACCATCTAGTTATGAAGAAGCTATCTCTTGTTCGGAAGCCACTGAGTGGCGTGCAGCGATGCAGAGTGAGTATGACTCGTTAATTGCGAATGAAGTATGGAAGATCGTGAGTCGTCCTATAGGGAAAAATGTTATTAAGTGCAAATGGGTATTTAAGCGTAAACACGATGCTTCTGGAAACTTCACAAAGTATAAAGCGCGATTGGTTGCCAGGGGGTTTACACAGAAACATGGGGTCGATTATAATGAGATTTTTTCCCCAGTGGTTGTTAAAATATATTGTTATGTGTCTTAACACTCCCATACATTTAATCTGTCAAAGACATTTCTAAGCGTTAAAATCTTTTGCCATATTGTAGTACATTACTTACATTTTATACTCGCGTATGTATATATACCTATAGACCTATAGATAGTGTTTTATAGAATACTAATGTTATCTATGGTAGATTCTATATGTTGTCTATGGCAGGCAGGCGGGGTCGACTCATTGGGTAAAACTTGGAATACCTACGGGGGCTAGACCTGTGTTGCCGTCCTTCTCTATTATGCGAGACCTAAAAATTTCGATTTCTGAAAATGACGTTTTTTAGGATGGCAACATTAGTAAACATAAAAAGGTGCCTAGATGTTTAAAAGCTACCATTATGGTAGTTTTAGCGAAATTTTTGTTTGAATTATCATAGCCAATATAATATTTCGGCTAATTTATTTAATGTAAATATTATTAAAATTGAATAAATGTAAATGTAATTAAATGCAGAATTAAATTGAAATGCTATTTATTTTCAAAATTTCATAAAATTAGGTTGGTAAGTTTTGGTGAAATGTACCTGGCAGCCCCACATCACAAGAAAAACGAGCGCATGCTGATGTAAAGTTACATACTCTTTGGCTGATGTTTTTTCTTGAAAATTCACTTCTTTATTATCTGATAATTTTGCAAAAGTGTGGCTTCCAAGACCATGGTATGCAGGGTAGAACTTCACAACTAGTGTCTTATGCACTAGTATTCATATCTGCTGGGATTAGAAAAAAAATAAAGCAACCCATAGCATATTATTTTTCGGGCTCTTCAGTCACTTTTGATAGATTAGCAGTCCTAATAAAAGAGGTAAGTGTCATTAATTTACAGTAACTGTAATAAAAGTATAATGTTAATAATATACTGACTCTATGGTGCAGTTGCCTTGCATAAACTTTACCATTAAAGCAAAATATGAAAATCAAATTGTTTATTTTTCAGGTGCTTGAAGAATGTCATAAACATGGCATTAATGTAGCAGCCAGTGTGTGTGACATGGATGGAGTCAGTAGAAGAGCCTTAAGCATTTAAGGGGCAACTTCTACCTGTCCACAATTTGAGATACAAAATAAAAAAATTGTTGCACTTTTTGATCCACCTCATTTAATAAAGTGCTTCAGAAATTTATTTTTAAAGTACGACATACAATGCGCAACAAATATAACATCAGCTGATGGAAACCAGGGAAAAGGTAAACATTACATTTAAGAATTATCTGACAGTTTTTGATTCAAGAAGAATCTTATTCAATGTGACAATATATTGTATTGTACAACGGGCTGGTGTCCGCAACTCCACGCCAAAGCGCGCATTTTGCGTATGGGCTTTAATCCACCACGAGGGCCCAGTGCGGGTCGGTAGATGTCACATGTCTTAAAATTTTAGGTTCTCTCGTTTTGAGAGCAGTGGTGATGAAATAAATTACACAAATTAATGTGCCTGTCTGGGTTCCAACCCAAGACTTACTGTTCTAAAGTCGGAGACGCCACGACTGGGCCACCGCTGCTCTCTGTTGTGACAATGTATTAAATCATGATAATTATATTGTTTCAGGAGTAGCCAAACGAAGCCACATAGTCAAATTTCATGAACTGGACAACTCAAATCCAAACTTTGTGTTTGCACCCAGTCTCAGACAAGAACATCTGAATCCCAACACTAAACAAAAGATGAGGGTAAAACTAGCCGTTCAAGTGCTGAGCCACACAGTGGGTCCCCTATGTTGTTTCGAACGCCGCTGTTGCGACGCACGCTGTTGCGAATATTTTTTCCAGTGCCTCACAGGTTCGAAAGCTCATGGACTAGAATGAAGTAGTCGCGAAAGACGCTGTTTCGAAAAACATTTTCACTGCCTCATACGCTCGAATGCTTGTGATTTCGATATCAGAAAGGCATAGTATAGACTAGCTGATGCCCGCGGCTTCACCCGCGTGGATGTCGTTCAAATTATATACTAAAACCTTCCTATTGAATCACTCTATCTATTAAAAAAAACCGCATCAAAATCCGTTGCGTAGTTTTAAAGATTTAAGCATACAGACAAACAGACAAAAATAGCGACTTTGTTTTATACTATGAGAACAGAAATAGGCAGGAGGTATTAGAATATTTAAATCAAATCCTTAGATTTAAATATTCTAAGACCTCCTGCCTATTTCTGTTCTCCTGGTAATTTGTGGGACTTAACTAAATAAGTATTTAAAAAAAAAAAAAAACAGTTTTCAATACCTTTTTTTTTCCAAATCATCGAATGACCCCCCCCCCCCCCGCTCTTGGGCAGAGCGAAGGGGAGTGTCAGACTTCTACTGACTAAAAACCGAACCCATGTTCCTACTTTGCCCTTGTGCCGAGGCCACGTCATCTAGCGGACTGGTCTCTATCACCACTGCTGGGATTTAAAGACTGCTATGTGACTGCTATACTTTTCCTAATTTTTATAGGAGAAAAGCAAAACGCCATGAACGATGATAAAACTTCAAGTGTATTTTTGCATAAAACAATAATAGTATCAAAATAAAATCACATTCGAAATATAAATAAACACTGTACAAAATACCAACAAGTATGAAACTATAAAAAAGGTGCGTTGCACACATTTCTCCCCCCCAAAGTTAAGTCTTCAGCTTGAGCAGCTTCTTCAAGGGTCTCCTCAGTGTGGCCCGCAGCAGTCCTGACGTCCGCCACTCGGATCACCCCATCGCGGCCCGGGAAAGTCGCTGAGATGCGCCCTCTCGGCCAAGAGCCCCTCGGTAGGTTGCCGTCAGCCACCAAGACTAGATCGCCCACAGCCAACTCTGGAACATCGCCTTGCCCGGGTCTGGAAATAAGATTCGGCAAGTATTTCTTAACCCAGCGCTGCCAGAAGTGGTCCGCCAGTCTGACCGCTTTGCGCCAGCCGCTTCTTGACACCAGATCTCGGTCCGTCAAGTTTGCTGGAACAGGACGCCCCGACGAAGCTGTAAAGAGAAAGTGATTCGGTGTGAGCGCCTCTTCGCTGCCGGGCTCTACCGAGACGTGCGTCAGGGGGCGGGAGTTGATGAGCCCCTCTGCTTCTGCCAGCACGGTTCGGAGAATTTCTTCTGTCGGAGCACGTTCAGTAAGTGTCGCTCGGAGTGCTGTCTTGACACTTCTCACCAGTCGCTCCCATACTCCGCCCATAAACGGAGCCGACGGAGGAATGAAGCGCCAACTGATTTTCTCCGTCGCAGCATATTCCATAGTTGCGTCCCCGTAGAGTGCACGAAGTTCTCTTCTTGCCCCAATGAAAGCGGTGCCATTGTCAGACCAGATCTCAGACGGCGTTCCTCTGCGAGCCACGAAGCGCCGCAGACTCATTACAGCTGAATCCGTCGACAAGCTTCCAACAACGTCCAAGTGGATGGCGCGGACGACTAGGCACGTGTACAAAGCGACCCATCTCTTCTCCCGTCTTCTGCCAATAGTCACCTGAACTGGCCCGAAGTAGTCTAGCCCAGTGAATGTAAAGGGGCGCTTGTGGTGAGCTAAACGCGCCTCCGGTAGATTCCCTGTGGGTGGCTGGAATTTCTCAGCACGGCGAATGCGGCATAGCTGGCAACGGAAGGCAACGGAGCGGACGACGTTTCTTAAGCCGAGCAAGTAGAAGCTCTGGCGAAGCTCGTTTACCACGGTCTCCGTGTTGGTTCTTTTTAAATAAGTAACAGCACATTCCTCTACTAACATCCATTACTGACTCAAATGTGCTTTTAAGGTCACTCAGTAACAATGGGATCTCTCCTGTGCTCTGCTCAAGTTCCTTGACAACAGCTTCAAAACACTTACAGGATATTGCTATCCTTTGCCTTCTACCCTTACCGAGAGATTTATAGTTCCGAAGGTTTGCAACAGTGATAAGAGCTTCGACTTTCTTCCAGTCATCCACGCTAAGGTTGCTATAAGCATCAGTTTTATGGAGAGTCATTAACTGCCTGGCAGCTTCCATTTGATCACAATTTAGCCCCTTTAAATTGATTTCTTCTAAGTCTTGAAGTTTTTCCATGATCTGGAAATCTTCAGCACCAAAGTTGGCTGACGCTTTCATTGTGGCTACGGCTTCATAATTTAATTTTGCTAACAGCAAGCTCACACGCAATAGCAGAAATGGTGCAATAGGCTTTAGTCATGTCTTCTTTGAATAGATCTTCTATTATCAGCAGGCTCTCATTCGTATTATCTGCTAACTGACTGGCATTGTTCAGTAAGGTCCTAATACCTCCGTCCTACTTCTGTTCTCCTTGTAGTTTGTGGGAAGTAGGACTTCTGTTCTCCTGGTAGTTTGTGGGAAGTAGGCAGGAGGTATTAAAATATTTAAATCAAATCTATACTATGTCTTTCACCCCTTTCTGATATCGAAATCACAAGCATTCGAGCGTATGAGGCAGTGAAAATGATTTTCGAAATAGCGTCTTTCGCGACTACTTCATTCGAGTCCATGAGCTTTCGAACCTGTGAGGCAGTGTAAAAAATATTCGCAACAGCGTGCGTCGCAACAGCGGCATTCGAAACAGCATAGGGGACCCCACACAGTTGCTGCTGGAATGTTTGCGAAAATAGCACAAGGTAACCTGATTTATCGCAATTTATGTATGTAAACTAACGGCAAAGTGGAATCCTATAATTTCGTTCTGTCCATCTGACCATAAGTCACAATACTTTGAGACTATTGGCATTATATAATTTGAGAAGCATCATAATAAAATGAAATATCATGTTCTATTACAGGTCAATTAACTGCTGACGCGGCTGTTACAGCGGATATTATATCCAGAATGGACATGCTATTCGACACTCTAAACAGCGACACGGTGGATGCGGAGAGGAAAACCATTCGCGACCAATTTAAAAACATCACCTCATCTAAAATTTATTAGTGAAATGAAATCGTTTTTTCAAACACTCAATTTTATAAACTCCAAATGCACACCACCATCGCAAATAGGTTGGCTGTGGACCCTTAATGGAATTGAAATGTTGTGGGAGAGTTTGCGGCAAAAACATATATCTATAAAAAGTTTAGCAACTCGAAGGCTACAACAAGATCCCTTAGAAAATTTATTTGGGTGCATTATGGGCCTACTACACGCTCAAGCTTCACCACACTTTTCGTTCACACTTCACAGTACATCGCGCGTATGGTTGGTAAAACTGTATTACCATTACAAACCACACGCGCTATGTACTGTGTGCACCGTGTAATCGCGCAGGCAAGACTGTGGGAAAGTGTGAGCGTGTGGTAGGCGCATTAGAGGAAATTGTGATTCAAACTGCAGTCCTACCACCTGGCCAGTTTATCGCAGCCTTAAAAACATCAATTTTAAGCAACCTTTCTCACATTGGTGGTGGAAACTGTGAGCTTGACAGTAACGATGTCATTATTGACAATTTTAAAATGTTTTTTGGGAATAACAATCGGCCTGAAAACCATACCGAAGAGACTTCAGCCTCATCTTCGGTATGGAGATTAAATGAAGACAACATTCACCAAGAAGTATTTGAGGAGAATGGTGAATCACAAGCATGTGCTTATGCACTTGCTTATGTGTGTGGATTTTTAAATAATAAATATAAGAAGTAAGAACATTATATATAATTACATTAATTAATTAATAATTAATTAATTTAATTAATTTAATTAATTTAATTAATAATAATTAATTTTTTAATTACACATTTAATTAACATTATATATTATTTTCTTTATAACCGCAAGCGCTCAGCAAGTTGGTTGGATCCTGGTTCAGCACCTAAACAATGCGCTAAACGAAAACTTACCCCTAGAAAAGTGATGGTCACTGTTTGGTGGTCTAGCGCCGGTGTGATTCATCACAGCTTCTTACCAAACGGCGTGAGCATTACTGCAGATGTGTACTGTGAAGAACTGAACACAATGATGGAGAAGCTGGCACATCTCCAACCAGCATTGGTCAATCGCTCGTCTCCGCTGCTCCTGCACGACAACGCGCGACCTCATACTGCACAGCAGACGGTCTCCAAGTTGCAAGAACTGAGGTTGGAAGCTCTCCGTCATCCGCCCTACTCACCAGACCTTGCGCCTACAGATTACTACTTTTTACAGAATTTGGATAACTTCTTGGCGGGAAAAAAATTCAATACCCGAGAGGCAGTACAAAATGCCTTTGAAGAATTTGTTGCCTCCCGACCAGCTGATTTAAGAAGGGCATCAATAAACTGCCACTGCGTTGGCAAAGATGCATTGATTGCATGGGTGATTACTTCGATTAATACAAATAAAAAATACATGAAAAAAATTCGTTAAATTTTTTCAAACAAAACGGCAATTTCATAGGTAAAGACCTATTATTTCATTATATTCATCTTTTGTCCGTCCAAACCAGTATTTAAAAAGATGGTCATCAATATTTTCAGGATTTAGAAAATCCAATTTTGAATCATCTGCTAGTAAATACACAATTTCTTCTATATGTGCAGCACTAAATGTTGATATAGCATTTTCACTAGCATACAATTCATGAAATAAGTTGGCAGTTATGTGAAAATTGCAAATTCTGGCATTTCTGGGTATATAGAAATTAAAATCCTTTATAACCTGTTTTTTCAGTCCATCAGGCACACGTCGTTTTTCACTGTCATTACACTCCAAAAACAAGCAACGACGTGCTGTATCAGCTGCTCTTCTTAATGTAGGCAACACAATTTGTTCAGCAGATGTTACCTGTAATGGAGGTCTGGTGGTTGAAGGCCCAACGTCTTCAATTTCAGGAGTGTCAGGTGCTTGTGTTGGCGACAATATTTGTTCAGCAAATGTTTCATCTAATGGATGTCCAGATGTCGACGGAATAACCTCTACAACTTGCTCCATCTGTTGCGAAGATATAGGCTGTGCACTACCTCCTGCACTAGATGTGGAAGGTGCAACAGGGGTAGAACTTCTGTGAGAGCTATCAAATACTCTCTGTGCACGTAAATAGCAAGGCACACAAATTTCATCAGAGTTGGTTAACTGAAACAATGAAAGTGAAACGTTTTAAAAAACAATCACAAAAATAATAAAAATACAGATCTATTGAGTAGGCCAGGTAGTAGAGGCCAGGCCCCAGCGTCGCCCGAGGAGTTCGGACGATGAGGCCGCCGAAGAGGCCAAAAGGGTGTGCGACGAACGCGCCCGTGCCGGCGGCGCTGGCTCGCCCACCTTTGCCCAGATGGCACGTTCACGCACGGCCTCAAGCGCGTCAGTCATACAAGACCTGCAACAAATAGCGACCTCCGCGGCAACCCCTGCAGGAGGCGCGGGAGTAGATGCCGCGCAAGTCACGACGACAGACAAGAAGCAGAAGCCACGCTACCCTCCGCGTGTGGTGGAAAAGTTGCCCAACTGGGCCACCCACTTTAGGGCAGTGAGTGTGTCTTTGGGCCATCCACCCAACGCTCGCCCTTACCAGAGGGGAATTAAATTCCTCCCAGAGAGTGAGGACGAGTACCGGACGGTTCAACGCTACCTCACAGACCTGGAGAAGGCGGACGGTACCAGCTGGTTCAGCTACTCGCTGCCGGCGGAGCGTAGCCTAAAGGTGGCGATTCGGGGGTTGCCAGCGGACACAGACCCGGACGACATCCAAGAGGAGCTCAGACTGCTGGGAAACCAGCCGGAGCACGTGCGCAACATTAAGGCGCGCGGAGGACGACCCGGCTGCATATTTCATGCAGTAATGAGGAGGTAGGCCGATTTCAGAACAATTTACGACGTCACGACACTCATGTGCATGCGTGGCGTCCGTATAGAGGCCTGGAGGAGCAAGGCAGGGCCGGCACAATGCCACCGGTGCCAAAAGTTCCAGCACAGTTCACATCAGTGCCACCGTCCGCTCGCTTGCGTGCGCTGCGGTGAAGAGCATGCCGCCCGTGACTGCCCGCGCCCGAGAACCGAACCCGCTACCTGCGCCAACTGCGCGGGCAGCCACCCAGCTTGCAGCCGCGACTGCCCAATATTCCGGAAGGAGACCCAGAACAAGCGAGCGGGCACTGTCGCCATCACTCAAGATAGACAGAGACGGCCAGCGAACAATGCCGCGCCGACAAATAAAGCCGCACCCACACACTCGGACGTGGGTGACTCAGAAACGCAAGGCGGCACCCATTTGATGGCGGCAGGGAACGAGCCCTCCGACAGGAATGCTCCCACCTCGAGGCGGAGGAAGAAGAGGGGGCGCGGGGGAAGGAACAGGGGGAAGAAACCCCAGCCACCCGCGCCTCAAGAGAGGCAAAACACCACCCCTGCCACGGCGCAGGAGGAAACAAGCAACACTATGCCAGATATTAATAAAAATACTGACATCGAACTGGTCGTCGGTGTGAACTGTTACGATTTCCCATTGCTAGAGGAAAGCCTTAGTGATCAATAATAATTGACTTGTAAGGTTTTCTCTGAAATTGTCTCGTCATCATTTTAAAGGCAGCAATGCCTGTCGCCCCTGCGGGACGTCAGTCTGATCCCAACCGTCGTACCACTACCATCTCGTTCTCTCGTTTCTGAATGAAAATAGTGCAACTAATAGTGTAACTGCAAGTTTCATCATAGTTTCAAATAAATTCTGAAGTGCTTTGTAACATTTAATTAATCAAATTGTCTATCTATATTAATACATGTACTATTCCTTATCATAAAGTTCCGAAGCTCCGAGACTAGTGCAACGTTCCTTTCTTATCGCCAATTCTCAGTACCTTGCGCGCTATCTTTGTTTTGTCTAACCGATTATGCCTAAAGACGAGTCGGGTGACATGCCTAAAGAAACAAAAGAAATAGACATGAACTTCATTAGCTTTATCAATAAATTCGACGGCTACCGCGAAAAACTTAATGCATTTTTAAATAATTGCAGAAATGCAATAAGCCTTGCGTCGTCGCATCAGCAAGATATAGTATTAAAAGGCTACAATTTAAATGCTCACCAAAAAAGATTTTTAGACCCTAGATTAAAGTACAGCTAAGTACTAAATAAAATATTTTAACTTCAAATAAAATAAACCCACTCTATACTGATGTGCCTAAAGAACAACGTTTTAAGTTTCAAAATAATTAGACACTCATCAGAATAATTTTATTGTACGTGTTGTATTTATATTCTTTTTGCCTACCAAAATGGATAAATGCTCACCAAATCAATTAACCAAAATTATAATACGATCGTCTCGCGACAGTATCCTTTATGGGCGGCATGGGCACCGGGCCGTAGGCCGACGAAGGAGGCCGGCGGAGGCCCGGCACTTCGGGGACAGAAGATATTAGTGTTATATAACATGCGAGCGAAGCGAGCGCGCGTCATGGAGATAAAAAGTCGTGAAATACAATATTGGTGACATCTATTTAGTGATAATATAAAATATTTGGTCTGCAGTTAACTTTAAAGGTGTTTATAAATCTTTATGGTATAGAATAAAAAGGAAAATAGGTTCATTCCTACAATACTTTAGAAAACACAATTTGGTGAGCATTAATCCATTTTGGCCGGCATTTCGAATTTTTTTGGTAGTAAAATCGGTTCATTTCTGGTAGGCGTTTAAACACAAACCGTATTAAAATACATATTAAGCCAACTCGAAGGCCGTGCCGAAAGTGCGTGCTCAATCAAAGAGTTTGTAACCTGGCAACAGCTAGAAGAATTCCTAAAAAATCAATTTGGCGAGAAAAAACATTACGCTGCACTACTCTCAGACCTCCAAGATTGCTGTCAATCTAACAGCGAAAATGTTAACCAGTTCGCACTTCGCGTAGAAACATGCTTAGCCAAACTGTTAACTGAAATTAATATCTCAATTCCCACAAAAAAGAAAGGCGAACTGGCTGGCCGTGTCACTGCAAAGACCTTTTTTTTTTTTGGTGGGTGGAAAATCATCGAATAACCCCCCCCCGCTCTTGGGCAGAGCGAAGGGGAGTCAAAGGGGAGCGAAGGGGAATGCAAGACCTGGCATTGCATACATTTATCAGTGGCTTAAATCCTAGATTGTCAACTGTAGTAAGATGCCGTGACCCTGAAACATTAAACGAAGCCATTGGCTTCGCTGTGTCCGAAGAAATTCACAATTTTGCCAGAGAAAACGCGGGAAAATCAACCTTGCCATTTTTTACTGGTAAAACGTTACATAGTTTTTCTTATGATCCTAATCTTAGGGCTAACTTATATTATAAAAACAAAACAAATTTCAATATAAAAACCGAAACAGCTCTCGTTAAGGTAAAGTATCACAGTAGTTATGCTTCATGACCTATAAGTATAAACACCAGTGATGCCAAGTTAGCAACTTTATAGCTAGATCTAGCTTGTAGCTAAATTTTTTAGCTACTTTTTCTAGCAACTTTTCATTTCATCATGATAAGTGAGGGAATCGAGGTTCATAAAGTAGGGAACCGAGTCCCGAAAAAAAAAATTAAAACTAAACGCGTATCTATGGTCATACATGCTATGGTAGGTAGGTACTGGCCTGGCCGGGAAGGCGGGAATTCTCCGTTTACTGCTGCGCTGCGACAGAAAACTTACTAAACCAAAATAGTACACGATACTCGTACTTCTACCTTGTGTTGTTTTGTTTTATCCTTATAAAACGAAGGCTCGTGTTTAATTCTATTTGAAAATGGATTTACCTTTGAAAAAGAAAACGTATGCACAGAAATACAGACCGGAGTGGGAAAATATGGACGAATTTAAAGGTTGGTTAAAATCTGCAAGTGGAGACTCAAGTAAAGCGTATTGTACATATTGTTCTACTGAAATTCTTGCAAAACTATTTGACATAAAGAAGCATGCTGAGACAAAAAAACATAAACAGAAAGTCGAGTTCAAAACAGGTACGTACATGAATTTAAAATTCGTTTTGTTGTTATCACGATCATTCTATCGATGGGAAAATCAGTGTTGCCCTAAAATAAATCAAATTCAGTCATCAAGGTAAACTCAAGTTTTTTAATTTTTTTTTAAGTCTGGCTAACAAAAGCGCGACCTGAGAAAACGTGGCAATTTTAAAACATTCTAACAGTTATCTTATTAAACTTTTATTCTATTCACGAAACTTTCTATTTTTATACTTATATTATATTCATTTTGTCTTTACAGGCAATAAAGGAATTCCGTTCAGAGTTGTACCAAAAGGCCATTCTTGTAGACCTTGCGATGAATGTGAAGGCGCGTTAACCTTATTTATTGCTGAGCACTGTTCTATATTAAGTGTAGACCATTTAGGTGAACTATGCAAAATGTGTTTCAAAGACTCCAAAGCTACACAGGAGCTAAAATTGCATCGAACTAAATGTACAGCAATAATGCAAAATGTCTTGATGCCGCACTTTCGTAAGGAGCTCTTGGATGATATTGGAAACCAAAAGTTCAGTATTTTAATAGACGAGTCCACAGACGTCAGTGTCAGTAAACACCTTGGTCTTGTAATTAGGTATTATAGTGCCGCACAGGAAAAGATAGTAAGTTCATTCCTGGAACTAGTTTCGATTGAGAGTGCAGATGCTAGGGGAATCGTTAATGGCCTGGTATCATGCTTAGAGAGTCACAAATTAAATATTAAACAAATGATTGGAATTGGAACTGATAACGCATCTGTTATGACAGGCGTTAATAACGGGGTTCATGCAATCCTAAAAAGAGAATATGGTGTTGAAAATTTGATACTGATTCGATGTGTCTGCCACTTGTTACAGTTAGCAGTTACCCATGCATCCGAAAATACTCTGCCAAGAATTATTGAATTTATGGTCAGATAAATTTATAAATGGTTTTCTGTGTCGCCTAAGCGGCGAGATGTATACAAAAAAAATATATGAGCTTATTAACTGTGGCGAAAGTCCATTGAAAATCACCAAGGTGTGCGATACAGTTGGCTTTCTATAGAGCCAGCGATTACACAAATTGTAAAGCAATGGGAAGAATGGGGAACACAAAAGGGTCAAAATATTAGTAATAAATACATCTAAAATCGGAGCGTAGAACGTGTACATTACATAAGTTTTTATTTTACTTCGATACATGCAGTATTTCCGAAGTTATAACGCCGAGAAGTTAAAGTAATTTTTTGAATTTCCGAGATTACGCGCGCTCGTACTCTTACGTCACGACCCGGCTCAGCCCGCGACCGGGACACGGCGCGGTACTTAGTCCGGTGCGTTGACCATTATAAATTAGGCGCGTCTCGTTTCGTTTTGTTTTGATCGTCTTCGTTTTCCTATTATGTACTTATACAAACACATACATACATAAACTCACGCCCTTTTCCCATGGGGATAGGCAGAAACCACAGAACGCCACTTGCTACGATCCTTAATAATACTCCTTTTGCCTCGTCGTCGTCGTCGTACTTACAGTGTGCTTGTATTTCAAAGTAATATTAATATTATCCTTTACATACGATTACTCAAAAGTGAAACGTTTATTGTATAGAATGAAGAAGGTTTTCTAAAATATCATCCTAACAATCTGCCTGCTGGATAGTTTGGTGGTGAATATTTCATGAAAAATCAGGATTTTATGGTTGCCGAAAATCGTGGAGTACCTAACGATGAAAAAGTATGTATGTTCTAACTAAGCATTACCTACTCCTGGGTAGGTATTTATTCAAACTTAAACCTAACTGAAAATGTATATTTCATTTAGTTAGTACCTACCTATTATTATATTTATATAAGTACTAAACCAGATATTTTTGATTAATTTTATTTCTAAATGAAAAGAAAATAAAATCGAAAAGATCTTCACACCAGAGCGCTTTAGTTTTAGGGCCTAGTAAATCAACTCTTTTTTACGGCTGTCATCGGTGTCATCCACTTTTTCTTCATTTTTTGGGTCCTCAGGCACATAAAAAAAGAGTTTATCAGGTGTTTAAACTGTTGACTTGAAGCACCGAGGCATAATACAGTATTTTTTTCCATTTTTACCACAGAGAGATTTATAATTTTGATTTTTACTGCGCACCGGCGTGCAAACGAGAGCGCAATTGTCGAATGACACTGGCTGTGACGTCATCGGGTAGTGAGCGCCCGCCGGCGTTTTTAAAAACCTACGGCCGGAAATACGCACTTTGATCGTAAATATCTCAGCCATTTTTTAAGATATGAAAAAAGTAAAAACACAGTTTTTCTCGTAATTTTTTGAACATTTATTTGGCATGTAAAGTAAAAAACGTTTGTCAGACCCACTAAAACTTCATTTCAATTTGGTAAAAAGCAAAGATAATTGTTATTCAGCTGAGCTAATTTCAAACATGCTAGAAGACAATAGAAATTACTTATATTTTGTATTTCTAAGAAGCGTTCTACATGAAGTCCAAACTGCAATTAAATCATTTGAAAGTGAGAATTCAAATCCATTAAAACTTCTTAATATTCTCACAACACTGATTCAATCAGTGAGCCAGAAAATTTTAGTACCAAGACCTATAAACAGAAACTTATTAGAACCAATAACCGACAGGGATATTAACCCTAGGCCTTATCTTGGCTACATGTTTGAAACTGCAACTCAACAACAAAATTTAGAATCAGAAGTTTTATATGCAATAAGACAACGCTGCTCCGCCTTCTTAAGGCAATTACTTAAGGAGTTGCAACAAAGACTTCCAGATAATTACAAACAGAAACAATGGCATTACTAAGTCCAGAAGAGGCAATAAAACCAATTAAATCTAACAGTATCATCGAGGTTGCCGAAATCTTGGGCTTTAAGGATGGATCTATTTTTGTACATCAGACTAGGTACATTAAGGCCCAGATTCACAGACCACACTTTGACTTTACTAAGTAAAGTATGATTTTTGGAAAGTAAATAACAGCTTGACAGGACTAAGAAATATATTTTTGCGTGAAAGTAGATCTTTCTATCAAAGTAAAGTCAAAGTGTGGTCTGTGAATCTGGGCCTAAGAAATATATTTTTGCGTGAAAGTAGATCTTTCCATCAAAGTAAAGTCAAAGTAAAGTCAAAGTGTGGTCTTTGAATCTGGGCCTAACAGTCTGCTGAATAAGTTTGGAATGGACCTATGTAAACCAAGTTTAGTGCCAGCTGACTAAACCAGGGTACTATCAATCTCATTCGTGGCGCCAACCTCCACAAAAGATCTAAACACATAGATGTCCAGTACCATTATGTGAGAGAAAATTATCTCAAAAATGTTATGAATATTGTGTATTGTGAAACAAAATTACAGGCAGCTGATATGTTCACCAAAAGCCTTCCGAGGCCCCAGTTTGAGTTTTTAAGGAAACCAATTGGTATGTGTAAGGGAGTGCACATTTAGGGGGGGTGTTGAGATTAAAATGCGCCCTCCTTTATTTCTTTATGATAATATGTTTTTTATCTGTCAATGTCAGTGTGTCAAAAGTGAGATTTTTCCCCGCGCTTTTTCATGTCCGCTGTGTAGGATCTCAGCTCTGCTAAATAAAACAACGTTTATTTTGTATAAACCGCTTTTATTTCAATGCATGGAGCCCTAATCCTCAACACCATGTGATTATGTTTCGGTAACTAAAGAAGCAAGGGCATCAAATCCCTATGAATAATTCAGATTGACCATAGTTTTGTGAAAAATTATGCCGATACATCTACTTGGCTTTACAAAACTATAAGGCCAGGACGCAAAGCTGGTGACCCTACTGTAACAGACTTAAGAGCTATTCTTTACAACCAAGAAGACACAATTAAAGTAAAACTAAATTTCGACCAGGATTGGTTTGCCTTGCCACAAAGACCAAAAAGATAAAACCCCGACGTGTCTTATTTGACCTTACATGAAAATATGATTCCTATAACTGCCTCGAAGTACCAGCACAAATTCTACCAAACGAATGTCATAATTTTTATGATACACTGCCCCATTTGTAGAGTGTGAGTGTGTGTGTCAGTTGTTTTTGTTGTTTGTATCTGTTTCTACTAAATTTGAAGATTTGTTTTTTTTCAGTTACTTTGAAGATTTTTTTAGTTATTAAAGTACATATTATTATATAATTAGTTATTTAGAAGACTTTTTCAGTTATTTTAAAGTCTTTTTACTTATTTAGAACACAATCATTACATCTTTCATTGTGAACATTATTGAGTTGTTTTATTTAAAAAACGGCTAACTACTACTTATTTCAAAAATATTTACACTAATAAAACCAATACCACCTATCTCACGTTATTTCTAACTAGGCCAATCTTAAGCTAATGCTAGGAAATCTATCGTATTTCAGCACATTTTTTCTATTTTTATATAAATAAACATTTTAAGTCTTTCTATTCAGTCGAGAAATGTTTTTTTTATGTCCTGAAAAGTTCACTTTATTGAGATTTAAACAGTATTGGACCTAAACCGTCGATATTTGGCCTTCCGGTTACCTTACTTTTTGCAAGTGGCAGTGAACCTGTTAACCAACATTAATAAAAAAATCTTTGAATAATTGCATCCCACCATCAATCAAGAACTTAAGTAATTTTACAAAATCCAAATAAGTTTTAGAACAATAACTTTCACACAAATTTTACCTTACTTTTTGCAAGTGGCAGTGAACCTGTTAACCAACATTAATAAAAAAAATCTTTGAATAATTGCATCCCACCATCAATCAAGAACTTAAGTAATTTTACAAAATCCAAATAAGTTTTAGAACAATAACTTTCACACAAATTGACTAACGCTCCGTATACAACCCCTAAGACCTTTTCTTTATAAGAACGTTTAAAGACAACTAACTACAACAAAACAATAATAAAATTTCAGATGTAACATCAAACTAAAACGAGGCAGACATTTTCCTAACAAATAAGTTTAGAGAAAACAGACTACAAACAAATTGCAGGTTACCGAAGACCTATGCAACTCAACTGTCTAATATATTTTTTTTACTTTACACAATCACACATTAAGATAGATCTAGAACAACTCTGCCCAAGAAAATCCACTGATCCGAGGTCCAAGTTTTTTAATACTAAATCCTTCTATAGCAATATTTCAAACAAAATAAGACAAGGCAAGATTGTTAGTGAACCAATCTTATAACTTTTAAGACCAACCAGATTATCAAATTGTAGGCCATTTCCTACGAATAAATGTCTTTGTCTTTGTCAATAAATAAGTACTTTTTTACTTGGATGCCAGTCACACTAAGATATTTTAATCACATCTTTTTAGAGGAATCAGTGGCAAACCGATGGAAGTGTATTTGTAACAAACCCTTTTGTTGCCTTGAAACTTTTATTCAACTTTTCTCATAGTGACTAAAACAAAACGTACACACGGCTACACATCAAGCTATACAAAACCAGTATAATCTGATCGTTCATTGCGTGAAAAGATCTAGTAAAGTGAGGCCAAGATTAACTGGTTTTGTATAGCTTGATGTGTAGCCGTGTGTACCTGAACTACCTGATTATTGTAACACGCTGAACTGAAAGAATAGACACAGTGATGACAAATTGACAGCGATGTGTTGTTTATTTACGTACATTAAAAGTCATTATTATTTATTTGAACAACGAAAATAAATTTAATATGGCAACCAAACGATCAAACATTACTAAACTATCATTACTCAACACCAATATCGTCGACGACCTGCGTTTGAACTCAATAATACAGAAAGAATAAAAGATGACTTAATGACAATGACGCCACATTTGACATTTTTGATAAACCTCTACTACATCTACTAAACTGACAGATGGACCGACGTCCGACGGGCGACGGCCGGGACTGCTTTTTTTTTTTTTAATAATTTTTTATTCATGACCATAGATACAAGTCTTTCAGTCGAATACATAGATGTGTTACTTCTAAGTTCTACAGTGCGACATAAAAGAGTAGAAAATAAACGAGGGCGCCACCATCGCTCAGGTGGCAACCCAGTTAGTACGACGCAGCTGATCTTGATACTTGAATAGTATTATTTATTTATTAGACTTAAATGAGTAAATAACTATGTTTTTATATACCTACTTATTTAAAATATTTACTCAATATTTAATCATTTATTCAATTGCTTTCAATAAGTTCCGCTTAGATAGACAGATAATATATTTGAAATGTAATAGTAATAAAACTACAAGTTCACTCAAATATAATAAAATATATTAATCTAATAAATTAAAATCCAAATATTCTACACCTTCTGCCGAATTGCACAGGTGTCGAAGTCGTCCAATACCTTTGAGGGACGACCCTTTCTGTGTTTAGCCGGTGTCGAGAATTTCCCACCGGTTTCGATGCCGTTTTGCACGATTCTGCGCACTGTGCTTACAAAAACACCTAAAACAAACAAAGCATGGTACTTATAGTTTATACTTATGGTACTTTTAGCAAAAAACGTATTTCGTGATTCGCAATTAATTACATTAATTGTTTTTACCTTCTTACTATCAAGTAGCAACGTTGTTAAGTCGCGCTATAACTACACCGGTATTTGTTTATCATAACATAACCTCAAAAATGGTTCATATCTTATTTGTAAATAATATTTAGCTCGATAATTTTGCTCCCTGAATATATGAATCGTTTGTAATTAACGTTAAGTGCAACTTTCAATAGTTATTTACCAGTAAAATCTGCTGTACGATGATAAATATCTTCTAAGTTGGAAAGTAGCTTCCCAGCTTGAAATTCGGCCTATCACCGCATGAAAACTTTATAAATTATTTCACGGGCACCTCCACGAATTACCTTATTCATGATACATCACTATTTTCTTGTCCAGACTCAGAAATAACACTCAAAAAGCAAAATTCTAACGAGAAACGAATCCGATCAAGAAGAATTGACAGTTCAAGTACTTATATTAGATGTTGCCAGAAAATGAAAACATTTTAGTTCCCAAATATTTAATTTCTACTCTTTTATGTCGCACTGTAACTTAGATAAAGGTACATTATAGTACAGTTGTAAATAAAGATATTTCAGTGACAAATAATGTACAATACTACAATTTACTACTACTAACTTACGTACTAATTTAAATTACAATTAATTAACTATACACATTACATCACAGCATTACACAGTGAATTAAATTTTTTCTACCGTATTACAAATAAACTTAAACAAAACACTAAAATATTTCTTATTTTCTAATAAATCCTGAACGCGGCGGGGAACACTTTGACGTTCACTTTGGCTGCGGTTTAAATTGTACGATGTGCGCTATTGGTACTGTGTTCGTGCATAAAATCGGTTTATTTTGTACAAACGTGAGCTCTTCTTAGCAGTGTGACGTCATGATTGACGTCATCGATCGCTACCAACGGCGCACACAAAAATTTGGTAGTACAGTGTGTGCGGAGACGTCAAATTCGAATTTGACAAGTGTCAAGGAAAGCAATTGACTTGTTTTTATTTTGCTTTTAGATGTTGTTTGTTGTTGCACCATTATTTAGATATTATTCAATGAAAAATATATTATATATTATTCAATAATTCCGAGAGGGGTATAATATTATGTTCTGTGCTTTCGGCTTAGTTCCGAGGTTATCATTTTTGACAGAAGTGACATTACAGGGCTATTGACTGGTTTAAATTGAAATGTGTACTATGTGTACCGATGGTAAACATTCAATTTAAACAGCTAGTTTGTAACGTTGGCACGTTTGTAAAGGATCGTACAATTTAAACCGCAGCCTTTCACTGTCATTGTCATTTATTTCCTTCAATTCACTGACCAAAATCAACCGTTGCATATTAAAACTTGAACACTGTAAGATAATATGATCCAAATCAGCATCCTCTGCTCCACAATGTTGACATCGGCTATTGTTAATTATGCGAATTCTATTCAGGTGAGCTGGTGTTAAGCAATGTCCCAATCTCATGCGTGTTATAACAGTTATAAATCTTCTTGTGCTGTATTTGAAGTTATGATACCAAGGTTTAATCGGTAATTCATTTTGTATTCCAGAGTACCATCTGCCTTTCGTTTCCAGTGTTATGGCCCAATACTCTTTCCATAACTGTCTATTAAATTCATTAAAAAGACTGTAGTGTAGTAATCAGTGAATGGAACCTTGAGCAACTCGGATCGATCCTCGTCATGTTCTGAACGGGCCACAGTGTCAGCTACTTCATTTCCACGAATGCCACTGTGTGAAGGTACCCAAACTAATTCTACTTTAATATTCTTTACAAATAGTTTTTGAATTATAAATCTAATGTTGTAAATAATATAATTTAACTTAAAAGAAATATTTACACTGTGTAGAGCCGACAAAACACTCTTGGAGTCTGTAACTATCAAAATATTATGTACATTATTTACAAGACTATTAACATGCTGCAGCGCACATTAAATTGCGTAGCATTCTGCAGTGAAAATGCTACACACCTTGTTTAATTTAATACATTTAGTGAAATCTAGCTGTGGATCATAAAAAGCTGCATTTACATTATGGTCTGTTTTAGATCCATCTGTATAAATAACATAATGTTCTGATCTATTGTCTTTAAACTGCAAGAAATCAAATCTATTGCGCACCGTGTCTAAATGGATTGTACAGCTGTTAATAATATCATTAAAAGGGATTTTATATATGGGCCAAATGTCATTTTTAACAATATCTTTTGAATTATTATTTACATGTTCAAATATTGTTGGCATTTCAGGTAGAGTTCCACCAACCAAAGAAGAAGCAGTGATGGTGAAGCCAGCAATTGACTGTGAGATTTGAGGATGTATTGTTAGTTTTTCAATTAAAGGATTATCATTTGACGCCATGACTTTTAGTAAAAATCTCTCAGCCAACAATAACATGTGGTTCTGGTTGGCTGGACATTTCTTCAAAACTGCTCGCATTTAAGTAGGTCAATAGGGCACTTTATGTGACGGCTAAACACCCTTATTTCAGAATAGGTGACGCTACAGAATCTTAGATAATCGATCGAAAGCGTGTCCAGCCAGCTTGAAAAACCACTTTTCGCTGGTCTCTCAATCTCCGTAACGGAAGTGATTTTGACGACTTTTTGCATATCAACGGGCGTCACATAAATATGTGACAGGCATCAAGCTAAAAGTTTTGTGATACGTACAGTGGTTTAGTAGAAAAATGCAAAAAACTGTGTCCAGCCATCTTGAATTTACGTAGAAAACTTTTGGCTGGCACTTCCGAATCCCACATAACGGGAGCGTTTTCGAATATGGTTCCTTTACTAATACTTGGTGACGCAATGTGTGACAGTAATAACGTTTGATTTATGCCGTCACATGCAAGGGTTTACGAGATATCAATGAAAACTTAATGTATACTTGTGTCCAGCCATCTTGAACTCAGGCTGGCTGGACACCTGTATCTCCGCTGCCTGATGATCTACGACCTTCAGAATGGTATCAAAATGTTGTGACGGGGACGATAATGGTAACCTGAATTTGTGACGGAGAAACTTTGCGTAGTTTCAAAGATATTGATCTATTAAATTTTCCCATACAAACACTGTAGTAGGGTTACCAATATTGTAGGTTTTATGTAGGACTAAGTATTTAAGGTGTTTTCTTTAATGGACGAAAATTCGCGTATTGGTGATACTAATACGAACAACTGTAGATATTTTAATCAATAGAAGACAAAAGTGTAGAAGTGAGGAAGGGGGGGGGGGAGATTTTTTTTAATGTTATTGATTATTTACGTGCAGATACCTATCTACTCTTTTTAGTAGATAATTATTGGTGTTTTTATGGTAAGTACATAGGTAGATATTGTGTCAGGATAACAGACTAATGCTCTAAGGTATTTAAATGAAAAAATAATGTAGGTAAATAAAATCACATTTATTTATTTGCGCTAGAGCGTTTCAATGACGAAAATGACGACGATCAACTCCATTTGCACTTCAATAACCCCCGCCTTGTACCAAAGCGTTGTTTTTACCGCCGCCCTAAGTGTTTGAAGCGCAAATGAAGCCGGTGGTCGTCATTTTAACCATATAAATAGCTGAATAAACTAAAATATTCTTCAATACCTATTTATGGAAAAGAATAAAATTATTACACAAAATAAATCACAGCATCAGTTTTCATTTGGTTTTATTACGTACTACCATTATTACGCTGTCACACTCACAGCCTGTGTACAATCTCAGTGTCAGTGCATCAGTGCTGCCAACAAGACCGATATAGAATCTGCTAAAATGGTGTTAAAATTATGCCAATTGCTTTATAGAAATGCTAAAAAATCTGCTAACATTTTTCAGTGTCAAATGAAACGTAAAATAGTTTTAACTTTTTTATTATTTAACAAAATATACATACTGTTTTAATCGACTATGATCTCAAATACTCTTTCCATTATGTTGGCACCAGAAGCGCCAACAATATAGTAAAGGGATTTTTTTTCTAAATGGAAATAATTGCGTACGCATTAATGTATTTTATTTTATAATTATTTTATATGCTAAAAATATGCTAAACAACTAATAAGTTTGCTAAACAACATGAAAAAATGCTAAATTGGCATCACTGAGTGCAATGCACTTTGTTCTTTTTTGTTAGTGTTTTTAATTATTATTTTGAATTAACACATACTTACGCTTTTTACTGCAGGAAAACCTTTTATTCCCACGGAGAAATCAAATACAAAGCAGGCGTGGCTGCTACCGGCCGATTAGTCGATTAAAAAGAAATCCTTTATTTATGTAAAAATTATGGTCACCTCACAATATTAATGGATGTTTGTATGGGAAAATTTAAATGATCAATATCTTTGAAACTACGCAAAGTTTCTCCGTCATAAATTCAGGTTA
The DNA here is from genome assembly GCA_949775195.1 of Diarsia dahlii. Classification (NCBI taxonomy): domain Eukaryota; kingdom Metazoa; phylum Arthropoda; class Insecta; order Lepidoptera; family Noctuidae; genus Diarsia; species Diarsia dahlii. The sequence continues at coordinate 18,559,576 of OX459197.1, read as the reverse complement.
TCATTATCGTCCCCGTCACAACATTTTGATACCATTTTGAAGGTCGTAGATCATCAGGCAGCGGAGATACAGGTGTCCAGCCAGCCTGAGTTCAAGATGGCTGGACACAAGTATACATTAAGTTTTCATTGATATCTCGTAAACCCTTGCATGTGACGGCATAAATCAAACGTTATTACTGTCACACATTGCGTCACCAAGTATTAGTAAAGGAACCATATTCGAAAACGCTCCCGTTATGTGGGATTCGGAAGTGCCAGCCAAAAGTTTTCTACGTAAATTCAAGATGGCTGGACACAGTTTTTTGCATTTTTCTACTAAACCACTGTACGTATCACAAAACTTTTAGCTTGATGCCTGTCACATATTTATGTGACGCCCGTTGATATGCAAAAAGTCGTCAAAATCACTTCCGTTACGGAGATTGAGAGACCAGCGAAAAGTGGTTTTTCAAGCTGGCTGGACACGCTTTCGATCGATTATCTAAGATTCTGTAGCGTCACCTATTCTGAAATAAGGGTGTTTAGCCGTCACATAAAGTGCCCTATTGACCTACTTAAATGCGAGCAGTTTTGAAGAAATGTCCAGCCAACCAGAGCCACATACAATAACCTTCGTAATGTCAAGGGAGGTATACATGTCTCAACTTCCAACGAATTAATAGGTGTGGAGCGCATAGCACCACAAATAAGTCTCAATCCCATATTTTGAATTACATCTAATTTGCGTAATAAGGTGCTATTGGCATTCATGTAAGCTAAACTACTGTAATCAAAATGGCTTCTCACTATACTTTTATACAGCATACTCATAACTTTGGGGTCAGATCCCCAAAAACTTCCTGCTAAATGTCTCAATAAATTAATACCCTTCAGTGCTTTGTTACTTATATGTTTAATATAGATTTGTCGTTTGCTCTCCCTGCTTGACATAATATAGTCTATCTGTTAGGTATGATTTGAGGAAGATAAAGTAGTTTGTTGGGAGCAGGGTCTTTATCTTGTATAATAGGCCCTCATGCCACACGCGGTCAAAAGCCTGCGACATATCCAAGAAAGCGGCGCAGCAGTATTTTTTATTTTCGAAGGCCTTATGTATTTCTTCGACCAGTCTGTGCACTTGCTCAATAGTGCCGTGGTTTTCCCTTAATCCAAACTGATGATCGGGAACAATTTGTCTTTCTCTGATTACCAAATTTAGGCGTTTCAAGAAAAGCTTTTCCATTACTTTAGATAGTATCGGTAGGAGGCTAATAGGACGGTAAGATGATACTTCCTGCGGTGCCTTTCCAGGTTTCAGAATCATAATAATTTGGGCCACCTTCCATTGCTGCGGGAAAATGCCTTGCGTCAATATGCAGTTGAACAATTGTGTGAGGAAAATTATTGCTTCATTAGGTAGTTCACGCAGCATTCTAGCGGTGATTAGGTCATACCCAGGGGCTTTATTTTGATTAAGGTTCTTTATTGTGGCTAGAACCTCCCACAGAGAGAACTTTTTAATAGGCAGGTCAAGTTGAAAGGGTTCTTCTAAACACTCCAAGATTTCTGTATTATCATGTCCGGAGTTGTTTTGAGCATCGTTTGGTACAAAAACTTCTTCCAAATGGGAGGCAAATGCTTCACCCTTTTCCAAGTCACTCTTGGCCCAGGTGCCATCTTTTTTCCGAATTGGTGGCATCGAAATTGTTGGTCTTTAAGTTTTTTCGTGGCCTTCCAAAGTGAGTAATCACTAGCTGCTTTAGCATCCAAGTTTTGTAAGTGGTGTTCTACGTTCTCGTTTCTTTCAAAGCATAAAGATTCCTTCAATTTAGCTGTCAAGTAGTTGTATCTAGTTTTGTCACCGTGAAATCTAGTTGTTTGCCATAATTTACGCGCTTTTCGTTTCTCAGCCACCAATTCCCTGATAGACTTTGATACTTCCGTTGAATCCATGACTTTAGCAGGTGGGGTGCTGTCCCAGGCCGCATTTTGTATGCACTTATTGAAGTGTTCAACCGCAGCCATTAGGTCATCTTCACTTTTTAGGGATAGTTTAGTGTTAATTGAAGTTTTAACCAAAGTACGAAACAACTCCCAGTTTGTTTATTTTAATTGGTATTACACACTGTGTTTTCCAAGACTCAGGTATTTCTAATTCATCCCATAGTTTATTATAAATATTAAGCAATGTTGTTTGTGCATTTAGATGTATTTTTTTTATTAGCATGTAAGGTATGTCATCCAATCCCGGTGTAGTATCTTTCCTATTTTTTAAAGATGTTTTTAACTCTTCTATAGTGAAATCCTTCTTGAGAAATATATTTACATCATTTTCTGTAGCACTTGCAAATAAATAATCGATCCTATTGTCGTCTATTTCAGTAGAATCTGCTAAGTTATCTAAAAAACTTGGAACCCACTCATCATTGACGTTTTTGTTTCGGTTTGTTCCAATTTTCTTAAACTTTTTAACATATCCCCATATCCTAGAAACTGGAGTTAACCTATTGAAGCTACTACATAAATTTTGCCAGGAAGAAGAACGTTCTTCCTTCAGAATTATTTTCTTTTTTGCATCTAGTTTTTTATATGATAGCCAATTTTCAATGTTGGGTTGAGAAAAATAATACTTTAATGCATCTTTTGATTTTGCGACAGCATCACTACATTTTGAATTCCACCACGGTACTGGTTTTTTAATAGGTGTGTTTGCAACTAATTTTCGTTTTGGAATTGTTTTATTCCTTATATCACATAATGTGTCCATAAAATGGTTGTATGCATTAATTGGGGAATCGTTTACTAAGTTCAAGTGGGAAAAACAAGTCTCTGATAATCTATAATATTCGTCCCAATCTGCCTTACTATAAATATATTTCTCTTGATCCACAGGAGGTGACGTGTCATACATAGATGGTTGGATGTTGATCTCTAGTAAGGTTGGAAGATGATAACTACCCATGGGATCGTCATGAACATACCAGTTACATAAATGAGCTATTGAAGAGCTAACAAGGGCAAGATCTATCGCTGAAGCTTGTCTATTAGGATAAGGGACAGTTGTCGGTGAACCATCATTTAAAATACATAAGTCAAATTCATCAATGATTTTATACAAACATCTACCTCTATTATTATCACTATGGCATCCAAAGGCTATGTTATGTGCGTTAAAATCACCCATGACTATACAAGGTTTGGGTATGTTATTGATTAAATCCTTTAACTTTACTGAATCAAACCTGATACTTGGAGGGTTGTAAATACAAAGTATTGACATTGCTCCAAATTGTGTTTCTATACTGATACATACATTTTGAATAGATTCTGAGAAGTGTGTATTAACTACCTTGTACTTTAAACGATGGTTCACCAAAATGGCTACTCCATTATGAGAATTTATGGATTAGATTATATGTGGGAAAGTGTGGGATTATAGAATTAGATTTCAACCAAGTCTCATTAAGAAGACAGACATCTATATTTTTTTCGATTAATAAATTTTGTAACAGGCTCTTTTTACTCTGTAAACTCTGTATATTATACTGTAAAATATTTAGATAATTATCCATGCTTAAATTAAATTTGATATAAATATTTCTTTTATTTTCTTATGTGTGAGTGGCCCAACAGAGTCACTTTTGTTTCCTAATGCAACCAACGTTTTAACAATTGCGTTAATAATAATATCATTATTTGCTACTTGCTTAATATTTATCATGTCATTGGATTTGGCCGTATCAGCAACCTTGAGTAAAGCAGGGAAAGATTTGTCATTTAATGTAGGGGGTGGTTTCACAACAGTGGCATACGTTTGCTGCAGGAATTTGGCCTTTTTCTCTTCAATTTTTTGTTTTTTAATGGGACAGTCTCGTGAAATAGCAAGATGATTACCTGCGCAGTTGATGCATGTGATCTCTTCGACATCGCATTCTTTATAGGAGTGGCGACCAGCACAAGAAGAGCAGTGTTGCTCGCCCCTGCAAGTCTTGGCAGAATGGTTAAATTTAAGACATTTATAACATTGTAATAATGGTGGTATGTATGTTTTGACCTCATATCTAAATAGCTGTATATAAGCGTATTGCGGTAAAGATGTTGATGCAAAGGTGACAGCAACTGTATTGAGAGGCACTAATTTTCCCTCTAGTTTTCTCATGAACCTCTTAATTGATATGACTTCGGAGTCACACACTATATTTTTATAAATATCTTTATTTGAGAGTTCTTAGGGCACAAACCTTAATACCCCAATCCTTTCCGTCAAATATGATGGAATAAATGCTTTAAACTTGTTCTTCCATAAAAAATCTTCCATTTTTAAAAAACTGTTGGCCGCAGCCGCCTTTCTAAATGTGATGCCAATTTTATGAGCATTCACTCTATGCACTCCTAAAACTCCTTTCACGTTGTCAGATATCAAGTTTGTAAGCGTGATAGGGTTTTTATTTCCTATCTTCTCCTGCTCTGATGACTCCACATAAACAACATATTCAGAATTATTAGTATTTTCAATGAATAGTCTTTTGTAATTTTGTTTAGTGAAAATGTTATACTTAGTTGAGTCTGAATTTCTATTGCTGCTCATGTATTTTCTCTTCTTCTTTTCCCCAGGCTCCGGCGACTCCTCGCCGCCACTGGAGACACTCATGGTTGTTACTTGTTTTAAAGATCTTATTAGGTGTTAATAATGTTATATTTCTGTACAATTATCTAATTAATAAACTTTTGTGGAATTAAAATTACCGCCTCGTTTGACTTCCCGCCAGTGTTCCGGCCGGGACTGCGAATGCCGATTGTTGCCAACTCGGATTTTGAAAAAACGATAGACCAGATGAGAAAATACGTAGAATTAGTAAAAATTGAAAAGTTCGTTTTTTTTTCTGGGAACTGTATAAAGCCCGTATTCTGATATAGAAGTTATTTTAAAAAGATGGATAGAACATAGAGTTCCTGGCAGCATTCTTAAGCTGTTGCTGTGGTCACGTGAGTAGAAAAGAAGTTTCACTTCAAAAACGGAATAAATTTTACTATTCCATATTTCTACTCAATGTGCTGTGGTAGCCCTTTACCATCTTAAAAAGTACTATGTAGTATGCTTGTTTGCTACCATCGTGGTGTAAAAAATATATTTTAAAAAAGTATTTCAGTCAAATTAAATTAATACATTTACATCATTGGTACATCATCATCATCATCTTCCTGCCCTTATCCCATTCTATTTGGGGTCGGCGCAACACGTTTTCTTTACTTATGAACATAAAATAGAATAATCGGTTATTAAAATGAAATAAATCACTTATTTTAGGTTTATTTCACGCAACCACAGACAGACATAACATGAACATGTGACAAAACATAATTTGGGCACGACGAAAAGAAGATTTCTTTTTACACAATCAACATACACAAGTTACTATGAAATTAACATCACCCATCAGAAATTACATAGACTATAGTCGGCGCCACCTAGCTCTGAAATAAAAGTCATTGATCAATAACATTAAATTATAAATTTGAATGTGTGGGTGTGGTATGCCTAAAATCTATGTTTTAACAATTTTAATATTTATTTATTTATATTTTTTTGTTTGTTTCAGTCCCTTACTAACCCGACAAGATCCACGTCGTGTTGAAGAATTTTATTTGCGACCTTGATCAACTAACATTAAATTCATATTTTTACCTTTTATTTTGTTTTGCACACTTGTTTTTCCAACTTACTGGATATTGGCAGAATAGTCGACATCGGCTTTGATTGCCATTAAACAAAAATATAATAGAATAGAATGTTTATAATTATGCACATTACGCGTCCTTCGTCTCGAATGTCATTCGAAACTACTAGTTTTTTTATTTGACGGCACGGTTGGCGCAGTGCCTAAGCGATTAGACTGCTGCATATATATCCCCGCATGCAACAAATATTTTGCAGGGCCTACCAGATAAATGTTCCGGTTCTGGGTATTTGTGTATGTGAGTTTAAAAATTTGTAAACGCACCCCCGATAAGGAGAAATTCCTAGCGTGTGTTTTAAAATTAAAATACTAGATTAATTGAAATATTTATTGGAGCGAGCGAAGACAACATGAAGTCAAGAAGTAACAACCACAGACAACACATACAGACACTTTTTATTTTTTATTTTTTTTTTAAATCTAGGATACCATAAATCAGTGTGTGGTCTAAAAAGATTAAAACGACTGAAATACGACTGAATATAGTTTTGGCCTAAAGGTTTGCAACTCATGCCTGGTGTACGTGTCAAAGACGCCCCTAACCGCGATACGTCTGTTTTCCTAGTGTAAGCGACACTTCCTTTACTTGTTTTCATATCGTTTTGAAATATTGGAGTACATTGCTGGACGGGTGTCAACGTCCTTTATTTTAGAGCTAGTTGGCGCCGTCTATAGTGTCTATTTCATTTCTGACAAGTAATGAATTTTGTAGTACAAATTGAAAGAAAATACGTAGATTTACGTAAAAATACGTAGAATTGGCAACACCTTTTCTGTGACTGCGTCTCTCCGGTCCGCTCCGGGCCCTGTTTAATAAAACTTACAAGTCTACAATTTTGTCGATAACTGACATAATTGGAAAAATTTCTTGCAAGTGCTGTTTAATAAACCTTACAATTTGTAAAAATTCTACAAGTAAAAATTTTACAAATTTGTAGAATTGTAAATGCTGTTTAATAAACGTTTACAATTGTAAAAAACGCCTGTAGATTTTGATGACAATTTTGTAGCTACAAATTTGTAATTTTAAGTTACAATTTTACATAAAATGTAAGTTTAGTTGAAGATTCTTATACCGAGAGTAATTTCATAAATTTTATACCTACCTATATTTAGAAAATTTTGAAAATTTGGTTTAACTTATTTTATATTTTTTTGATTCATAATAAAGCTGAGTGGATGTAAGAGCTGGGCCCTGTTTAATAAAACTTACAAATTGTAATTGTAGGCTACAAGTTACAATTCTACAAGTTTCTGTTTAATAAAAACTACAAGTTACAATTTTACCATGGTGGAAAACTGTCAAATTTGTAGACTTGTAGCTACAATTCTACATATTTCTGTTTAATAAACATTTTCTCTCTACAGGTGACAATTTACAAAGTAGGGAAAACTGTTTTATTGAACGCATAATTGTAGCTACAAGTTTACATATTTGTAAATTGTAGAAAAATTTCGACAGGTGGACTCACCGTGTGTCAGAAACTTACAATTTTGTACCTCAATTAAATAAGTGAAGAAATTTTATTGTTATTCTTTAAAAAATGGTTGAAATAGTGATGATGAATATTATGAGTGAACGGTAAAGGTGTTTTTTTTTTTATAAAGGGTTAACTTTACTTTTGAATCGTCAAATTTTAGGTTTAATGAAAAAAAAAAGATACTGGCGAATATTTCATAACGAAGATAGGACATGATCTTAAATTCGATTTTAAGAGAAATGCAGCTCTTACATCCACTTGGCAAATTTCTTATAAATCAAACAAATATTAAAGAAGTTAAACCAAATTCTAAATGTATAAGATTTATGAAATTACTCTCGATTTAAGAATCTTCAACAAAACTTACATTTTTATGTAAAATTGTAACTTACAATTACATATTTGTAGCTACAAACTTGTCATAAAAATCTACAGGCGTTTTATACAATTGTAAACGTTTATTAAACAGCATTTACAAGTGTACAATTTGTAAAATTTTTACTTGTAGAATTTTTACAAATTGTAAGGTTTATTAACCTCTCAGGCCCGAAAACAGCACTTGTAAGAAATTTTTACAATTATGTCAGTTATCTACAAAATTGTAGACTTGTAAGTTTATTAAACAGGGCCCTGGATTTCTCTTAAAATCGAATTTAAGATCATGTCCTATCTTCGTTATCAAATATTCGCCGGTTTTTGAAGTGAAAACTTCTTTAGCGGCGCTGAGCACTTTTTTTTGTATGGGTAAAAACTTTCAAACTCGCGTCAGGGTCACGTGATGCTGATCGTGACCCTGACGCGAGTTTGAAAGTTAATATTGAAGTTTTTACTTCTGCCGGCACTCCCGGAGTGCTACCTTTTTTTTTTTTCTTTAAACCATTCAAAAAATCAAAGACGATAAAAACCCTTTAAAAAAAAAACACATTTACCGTTCACTCGTAATATTCATCATCACTATTTCAACCATTTTTTAAAGAATAACAATAAAATTTCTTCACTTATTTAATTGAGGTACAAAATTGTAAGTTTCTGACACACGGTGAGTCCCCCTGTCGAAATTTTTCTACAATTTACTAATATGTAAACTTGTAGCTACAATTATGCGTTCAATAAAACAGTTTTCCCTACAAATTTGTAAATTGTCACCTGTAGAGAGAAAATGTTTATTAAACAGAAATATGTAGAATTGTAGCTACAAGTCTACAAATTCGTCAGTTTTCCACCATGGTAAAATTGTAACTTAGTTTTTATTAAACAGAAACTTGTAGAATTGTAACTTGTAGCCTACAATTACAATTTGTTAGTTTTATTAAACAGGGGGTCTCACTCGTCAGCCAGCAATGTTGCCATAGTAACCATTTCCCACATGATTAAAATCACCAATACATCCGTCTCAGACTCTCAGTTCATATAAGTCTCTTGAGTGACTATTTGATGAAAAAGGTATATAAGAATTTCGCGGGCCACCTTGTCGCATTCACCTTAAATATGTTTCACAGCTGGAAGTCCCGTGAGTGTATTTTTATACATCATTAGATTTGTTTGTAGTTTAAATGATTGCGTTTATTTATTTTTTGTAATAAACTACACATTTTTGAATATTTCTTTTTAAACACAATAAAATCAATACATTTTAATTTTACTCTCTAGCGCCGCGCGAAATAACGGGCCCCCCTCCCTCACGCACCGCCTGGTTACGTCATCGCATGAGTCATCGGACCTTGCTCACTAAAACGCTTATCGCTCGAGTTCTGTTATCTCTTATCTCAAACGGTAAACAGTTTCGTGTTTCTGAAGAGCTAGACGATGTATTATTATATAAACAACTCTTTTATAGCTTATTTAGAATTATAAATATCGTATAGTTAGGACAGAACTCGCCGCCACACGACCTGTTGCGTATCTTATTTTGTTTTGGTAAAACTACTGAATCAATTTACACGAAACTTTAGAACTAATATAACAAATGTACAAGTAATATAGTGACAGTGTTTTTTTAGGAGACCTACATACATTAGTCTAATAAGATTTTAACTCAACTCCCTGACGGACCGCCTAGTTACGTCATCGCATGCGTCATCTGACCTTGCTCACTAAAACGCTTAATGCTCGAGTTTTATTATCTCTTATCTCAAACGGTAAACAGTTTCGTGTTGCTGAAGAGCTAGACGATGTATTTATTATATAAACAACTCTTATTTTAAAAGACGTATATTGTCATCCCACAGACGACCGGATTTAGGACAGAACTCGCCGCCACTCGACTTGTTGCGTATCTTATTTTGTTTTGGTAAAACTACTGAATCAATTTACACGAAACTTTAGAACTAATATAACAAATGTACAAGTAATCTAATGACAGTGTGTTTTTAGGAGACCTACATACATTATTCTAATAAGATTCCAACTCAAAATTCTTATAAGATTCTTATTGGCGAACTGTCATTTTAGAATTGCGAAATAACCTTGAAATATAAATAAATACGAAATTATTTGCTTCGAATACACGTTATAATGAATTATCACTATATTTTACGTTGATAATAATGTTTCCAAGACCATATTTCAATGAAAAGGAGTCAAATTCATATTTTCAATTCGCTCATTCAATGACGACGACGAAATCTTTGTTATGATATTTTGTTGGCTCGAAACATAATTTTGGGATATGAATTGCCAAGCAAATTATTATCTACAAAGTTGCAATAGGGACTTCTAAACTAATAAACATTTACTTACCAACGTTTCACAAACAAAATCAAACACAAAACACAAAAACACTACGACACCCACACTTTTTTTTTTTTTTTTTTTTTTTTTTTCTATGGCTTCGCACGGTTTGTGCATTTAGCCAATGTCAAGTTATTTAGTTTAATTTTGTAGGATAAAAGGTAGGGAAACTGGAATTTATTAAAATTATTTATGACGGAATTTTGAATATAGGATCAGTAAGATTACTAACTATAAAATGAATGATGAGACTAAATAAATTGATGAGAAAAAAAAAATTATATATACTTATTACAATTTAATATTATTAATGGAAATGAATGAAGCTATACATTTATACACAGGTAAACTATTTGTACATAATAAAGAAAGAACAGAAGTAGGAAAAGGAATACGGAGAGACAATAGATCATTGAAAAAGGAAGAACGGTCATACAGAGGACAGGAGAAAACAATGTGGTTCAAGTCGCCCACATCTGTGCCACACGAACAACTGGGATCATTTATAATTTTAAGTTTGGCAAGATGAGCAGGAGAACAGACGTGACCAATTCTCATACGTATGAGAACGGAGGTCTCCATCTTGCCAAACCTAGCCCTGCCAAACCACGGTTTTTCCGAAACATCGGGGTGGATCAAAGAAAAATAATGACCTTTTTGTCTACTGCTGATTTCCCAGGCCTCCTTCCAGGTGTCCAGAAGATAAGTTTTAGGTAAATTTACAATATCCGAGCCGAAATTAATGTATGGAACTATGTCCCCACACTGCACCGCTTCACCAGCGAGAGAATTCGCCACTTCATTGCCCTCGATTCCAGCATGGGCTGGAACCCACGCGAATTGCAAGGCATTGCCCTCAGATATGGTTCTGTACGCAAATTCTCTTATTAAACAAATAATTGGAGACTGGGATTTATGTGTAAGTGGAGATTTATTGATGGCTAGAAGAGCACTTTGGCAATCTGAAAAAATTATAACTTTCTCAAGCTTACAAACCCGACTATATTCAATGGCTTTTAAAATGCCAAAACACTCTCCAGTAAAAACGGAAGTCTCCGGAGGAAGTTTTATTTTTTGAACGATGTTAAATTGCGAGTGGTATGTGCCAATCCCGACACATCCCGTCGGAGAACGTTTAGAAGCATCCGTAAAAATGTGGTGATATTCCGGATGTTCGGCCAGAAAATTGTTAAAACTTAAATGACAAACAGGGTCAGATTTACTAGTACAGTTAAATTTTATGATGGGATTGAAATGTAAACTGTCATAACTACTGCTAAATATGGGAAGTTTGGTGGAACGGTGAATTGGAGAAGATAAAGAAAGGTATTTTTTATAGCTAATAACCAAACAAGGAGCACGTTTATGGGACCAGTAATCTGAAGAATCAATCAGCGCCACTAAAGAGTTCAGTTTAGGAATGAGAGGATGAGTTGAGAACTGAATAATTCGGAACAAATAATTATCAGAAAGAAACTGTCTTCTAAGATATAAAGGAGCTTCCCCGCATTCAACCTGTAAGGCATTTATGGGACTCGACTTCATAGCACCCGCAATAATTCGTAATGCTTTAGACTGGATGCGGTCCAATTTTTTAAAAGCCATCACACTACCCGGTTCAAGAATAAATAATCCATAATCTAATGTGCTTCTGATTATAGCATTGTAGATTAATTTTAAAGAAAAAGGATGTGCACCCCACCACACACCTGACAAGCATCTAAGCATATTTAAATGATTTTCGCATTTATTAACAATAAAATCGCAATGGGGAACACTGCTTAATTTAGAGTCTAAAATTACACCCAAATATCGGAAATTGTCTTTGACTGGAATAGGTGAATCTTTATAGTAAAGATTAACTCCGGGAATGTTTCTCTTCCGGGTGAATAAAACAGCCGCGCTTTTAGAAGTTGATAACTCCAAACCGTTCAAATGTAACCATGAATCCAAAGCTGATAAAGCAGAATTAATAGAACAGCTAGCTTGCTCAATAGACTGACTTGTAGCATATAATAATAAATCATCGGCATATTGAAGAACTTTAACAGGATTAGGCAAGGACGAGTCTAAATCAAAAGTGTAAATATTATATAAAAGGGGGCTGAGCACAGAACCTTGTGGGAGACCTCTCCATACTGTATGCGATACCTTATGATCCCCTATTATCATGTTAACAGAGCGTTCAGTCAGGATATTAATTATGAAATTCAACAAGTTCATTGGAACTTGTAAGGCTTTTAATTTATTTTGTAAAACTGATAATACAACATTATCATAAGCTGAATTAATGTCGAGGAAAACCGCGACCGTGGATTGATTACTAGAAAATGAAATCCGAATATCCGATGTTAAAATGCTTAAACAGTCACTGGTACTTCTACCTTTTCTAAAGCCATATTGTGATTCTGCCAGGAGACCCTTACTTTCAACAAACCATTCTAAGCGATTTTTAATTAAGTGTTCTGCCAATTTCATCAGAATTGACGACAAAACAATGGGACGGTATGAAGAAACATCAGAAGGAGTTTTATTTGGTTTAAGGAATGGCAACACCATTTGACGTTTCCACTCACGAGGAACATTTCCTGTCATCATAATAAAATTAATAAGCTGTAAATAGTAACTGAGAACGTCGTCATTTAAATGAGCAAAAAAGGAATACGGTATGCCATCAAAGCCTGGGGCTGAATCCTGTGTCTTATTAATAACAACCTTCAATTCATTGAGAGTGAAGGGACAATCTAGCGACGAATTAATATTTTGGGTATTGGTTATGAGAGCTAGGTTAGCCTCGGGAACCCATGGAGGAGCTAATCTATCTAAAAAGTCGCTGGCTAACGAATCAGGGATAGTAGAATGGTTATTATAGATGGATCTAAATCTACGAATGTTGCGCCAGACAATCGTAGGATGAGTATTCGGTGAAATAGATAAACAAAAGTTACGCCAAGATTCAAATTTTTTCTTTTTAAATAGTTTGCGAGTTTCTAAAATTATGTTAGTAAGAATTTCGTAGTTAGTATCCGACATTTCAACGCTATAATTGTATTCAGCCTCTTTACGTTTATTAATCATTTCTGTGCACTCTGAGTCCCACCAGGGAGGCGACGGAATTGAACTAATACTGTTCTTTTTTACCGGAAAAACCTCATCCGCCGCTGCAATTAATAAGCGTGCTAAAGCTTCAGCACAACTGTTTTCATTACCATCAGAAAGAACTGGCAAAGAACAAAGCTTTCTGTCAACAATGTCCTTGAATTTATCCCAGTCACTACTAGTACTTTGGGGTAATTTATGCTTTAGATTTGATCTCCTAATTGGTGCATTTGGTTTACAAAGAGGATAAGAGATGACTATTGGGAAATGGTCACTACCAAAAGTAGAGGACAGAGTGTACCAAGTTAGGGAAGAGGCAAGGTTAGGAGAACAGATAGAAAGGTCAATAGCGCTTTGGTTTTGGTTAGGATTGGAACGTCGCGTGGGTGCACCAGAATTCAGGATGCACAAGTTATGAACATCTATTATATCGAGTAATTCATCCCCATAACTATTAGAAATTGAACAACCCCATGATTGGTGGTGGCAATTAAAGTCCCCCAGTATTAAGAGTGGCTTTGGTAGAAAAGAAAGGAGATTATTCACCTCTTGAAGTACAGAAGAAGAAGGGTGAGGAATGTATATAGAGACAAAACAAGTATTATACACTTTTATAGCTACAATTGAAATTTCCTCATTATGAGGTGGAATTGTAATGATGGAAAAAGGTATAGAATTCTTGATAAGTATAGCTACTCCACCATACCCATCAGATCTATCCTCTCTAATGGTTAAATAACCATTGATTTTAAAAATATGATCAGCTTTGAGCCATGTCTCTGCTAAAGCAAAGACAATAGGTTCAAATTTATTTAACAAAAATATAATATCACTCTTTTTGTTTATTAGACTGCGGCAGTTCCACTGGATTATTTTGGATGTGTGATCCATTATGATTGAATTGAGGTACATTAAAAGAAGAGGCAACGTTGGACGGTGATTGTAACATCTTAATAAGACTGTTAATTAGATCCATAATCTGTTCATGGTCTTCTTTTTGTTCGGGTTTATTCTGTAGTGCACACCCATTACTGGGACTTGGTAAAAACTCATTTATTATTGCATTGTGTGCTGCTCTGTCATATCCAGACTCAGATCTAGGGGGCGGACGTGGTTTTTTAAATACTGTTTTTCGATATGAAGTTGTCCTAGGACCATTATTTACATTATCATTAGTTTGGAAGTATGCGGGTTTGGAATCTGATTGAGAAATTTTACTACCTGAAGCAACTTTATCTGCATAAGACATAGAGGAAGATGGATGCAACTTACTAGCCTCCAAATAAGAAATACATGAATGAGCCATAGTGTTTTTGATATCTCTTTGTCTCTTAAACTCAGGGCATGCTTTATTTATAGCAAAGTGAAAACCAGAACAATTTATACAAGATGCACAATCCTCCTCAATGCTGCAAGATTCAGCTGAGTGATTTTGTCCGCATTTAAAACATCTTGGCTCTGTAGCCCTACATTGTAATTTTGTATGTCCGTACCTACAGCATCTGAAACACTGAATGGTGGGATACACATATGTATCAACATTTAATGCATTATAGCACATGAATATTCTCTTTGGTAGAATCTGTCCATCAAAAGTTATAACAATGGATTCTGAAGGTTTCCAAACTGGACTACCGTTAATCTGCACTTTATAATTTAACCTCCGAATTTTAATGACCTTTCCACACCCAACAGGTGTAGAAATATTTGCTTCAATTTCATCAAATGACCATTCTGAAGGAACACCACGCACAATACCCATTCTAGTTACATTGAATGTCGGGATAAAGGCTTTGAATCCATTAGTATTTAATAAGTTAGATTTTAAAAAATCATTTGCATCATGGAAAGTTGAAAATGCAACTGCACACTTATTGCGGCCTATCCTTTTAATGCTTCCATTTATTATATTTTTAAATCCTCCCCGTTTCATAAAGTTTCCAAACGCAATGGGATGTAATACAGTTCCACTATTAGGTAAGTCGGTGATGCGCTGTACATGTATCAAATAAGGAGATACATCGGTATGTATGTACTCCTTCCTACCAACCGGCTCAAAACTAGCTTGACTAGGCTTTGACTGTGACTCAAGTTGGGACGACGCTTGGTTACCATGGGTATTTTCAAGAACAGTCTCTTGGAGATTACAGTTACAATCTGTGATACCCAGTTCATTCTGGCCATGACCTTTTCTGCTACGTTTGCGTATTTTACATGTTTTACAGATTTTTCTGCGTTTTCTAGAAGATTTTTCACTACTGTCAGTGGCCACTGAACCATCAGTGTCCATGCCACTTTTATCTACAATATTATCATTTCGTGACATGATAGTCACATAATTTGCGACATCCTCGGGGGGATTTAGGCCGCCGCCTAAATCCCCCTGCAAGTTATTAGGGGGGTCGTCCATACGACCCGGACTTAGGGACTAATCATACAATAAATAAACTTACCAAATATTCACCTACGAACACTACTACAAATATATATACAATTATTATATATACAATTATTATACAAGATTATATACAAAGATAAGACTCAACTGATCCGTTTTACAATAAAAATTAAATTTCAAGAATTTGAAACAACCGCGCGCAACCGAAGTTTCCCGCCCTTTTCCACCCACACTTTACCACACCGTTTTTTGCATCAACTGTCAAACGTCACTATGGCGACTCTCAATATTTTTTTAAAAGTGTTCCAGGTTTATGTTTAGTAATTTATTGGTGCCATACGCAGCTCTAGCTAGTTACCCTTTGGCACAAATTTTGCCAGACGATTTAGAGCCATATTTCACGTAAAAATAAGGTTTGAATTTGATGCGCCCGACTGGAACGACGTCGTTCCAGCGGGTCTCAACGGAATTTTCTCAGTGGAACGACGTCGTTCCAGTCGGGCCTGAACGGTTAAAATCAAATATAATGTTAATAATTTATAGTTTAAAATATAATTTAAAAAAAAATAGTTAAGTTAAGATGGGTGCGCCAAAGTTCACCTAAATTTTCAACTCCGATAATTGGAAATCCGAAAATGTTCTTCCTAACATTTTTCATCCTAACGATCACAATTCCTAACTACTGTCTCTAATGTTCATATTCAACTTCATAGTGTCAGTAGCAATAAACATCTAATATACTTTTATATGTTTTCCTATATTTTCTCAACATGACCATCTTTTACACTATTATTCAAAGTCATAAATCTTTTTTGTTTAGATTTCTTTGTATTCATACAGTATTTACAGGGTGGTGCCGATGATACGACAATAAATGAAACCAGTGGTAGTACTAGTTCATAGGAACATTTTTAAACTATCAAATAAATCCTAATACCGAAATAAAAAAAAAATGTAAAATAAACTAAAAAACTAAAAAGCTTAAGTTCATAGTGCTCCCAAGACGACACTCTGACCTGAATTTCATTCATTTATTTCATTTCAAGACAAAAATCAGTGAAACGACCTTTAATCATTCTAAACAGTTGTATGAGTGAAAATATTATGGTAATTATGTTTAGGAATAAAAGCGTTAGGATAAAAAACAGTAGGAGTTTAAATATATTTACAATAATGATATTATGAATTACAATTTTCGGAAACATGAGTGTTATGAACATCGCCGGTAGCACTACAAATTGAAAACTGTAGGATGAAAAATTTTAGGAAGAGTGATCATACGGATTACAAATCGTGAGGAAGAACAATTTCGGGTAATGAACTTTAGGTGAGCCAATATGGACCCAATTAAGATACAATAAATTTTTGACGCATAAAGCTGCGTCCCCACTTGGGCCACGGGGCTCGTAGTGAATCGTTCGTAAACGAATATGAGTTGGGGAAAATCCAAATTAAAAAAAAAACCCTATTTCATCTTCAATCGTACGTAAATCCTCGCTAGAGTATTAAATGTTCTGTGACGTAAATAGGTAAATAGTAGCAACCCTGCTTCGTTGGTCTTCGACTTTTCGTGACATCAATCAATAGATAATCTGTGGTGACATCACATAATTTAATGAATGCTTAGTGCATGGTGTAAATTATTTTATTGTTTGCTAAATGTTTTCTCCGACTTTCTTTGGTATTTTCTCGATAGAGGGAAAATTTTGGTCAGTGGGTCGTCTTAGGGGTTTGGTGTTATGTTCTGGGCACCCGCAAGCATAAGTGTACAGCGCAATGTCTGTGGCTAAGTAACATAAATTTTGGGAAAGTGACGCTTTGGAAGATTTTATCCCATACTTCTCTCCCCACTTCCATGTATTCATGAGAACAGCTACATTGTATTACAGGTTCTATTAAATGTTGTCTTGTTAGGCAATTGGTCCATGTTAAGTTTTACGATTTTGCCAACGTCAACAAGTTGGTCGTCGTAGGGGAGGATTTAAAAGTAGTAATGTATCAATAAGTGCTGCCTTGCAAGACATAAAAAAAGTAATGTTTACACATTATTAGTGTAGGAAGATAATAGATATTATGTTTTGTCTTGGTTATCCAGATGGCTTTCCATACAGCAAACCTTGGTCAGAGGAACATCTTAGAACTTGTTGATTTGTTTAGTCTATATGCTAAAGTTGTTTGTTTTTGCCGTGTGTGGCATAAGATCATGTCAAAAATTAATTTAATAGTTGTTGCCTTGCCATCGCTTGATTTTTGGCAGTTTACTTGCTAGGGAGTTAAAACATAACATAACTACAATAAGGTGTACTTAGATTAATAAAATTGTAGAGGAGCTTGTGGCTAAATAATTACAGCCACTCTGGTTGATCTTTATGTCAAGCCAAGCTTGTATAGTTGGTCTGTGAATGGGAGACCATCCTATACATACAGAGTTTCCGCTATGCTTGGAAAAGCACTTATAGCCATTGGTCCTGGCTATCATTAAAATTTGTAGATCATTGACAAATGTTACAAGTAGTTAAAAGTTAGTTGTGGAGGTCAGTCACTTCATGTTAAATACGGATACTCATCTGCATCCAGTTACATTGGCAGCTGTTCCTAACACAGATTGGGAAAATGCTTGGCAGATGATGATGAACATTGATTTGTTGTCACATTACTGTTGCTGGTTTTACACTAACTGCTGCACTCAGAGAGCTTTAATGATTACTTAGGGCATCACTATAGGATTTGACAGTTTTTGTTTGATACTCTCTGAGTATGGCAGTAAATCTTGGAATTAGAAGTCAACATATTAATCTGTATGTGGTTGTTGTCGATATGACACCTCGTAAATATATACCTGTCAATTTTCCAGGACAGATAAAGACTGTCTAGATGAGTGTAATAAAAAGTGGTAATTATTCTACTAAACTATAAAGCAATCCGTTGGCAGGTGTAGCTTCTATGTCGAATTTATGTAACTTCTTTTACTTTTTAGTCAAAAAGAAACTTGCATATAGTCAGTCAGTAAATGTGGGCTAATCCGTCATATTATTTTGAAAGTTGAAATTGTTTGACTACAGGGTTGGCATGATTAAATCATTTTGATTTGAATCGGGTATCATTTAAGCTATTACCAATTTAATTAGTTTTGTGTTTCTTAAATAATAGGGTTTGTCCTCCAAATAGTAGATCTGTCACCAAAATGTAGTCACCAAACAATGCAAAATCAGTTCCACAATAAATCACCTAAAATCCTGAGATATAAGGTCTAGTACCAAATAAATGTTTTTGTATGTATTATAAAAGGTGTGTCCTAATAAGTATTTAAGCAAACTAATTTAAAGAGATCACCAATAAATCATATAATGTTACTAGAAAATTGCATTAAGTTCAAATAAAAAATTAGGGTTGTCATCATCGTTTCAACCAAAAGATTCTGCTACTTAACTAGACTCCCAAGGTTTTAAATTTCCACTGGTAGTATACATTATATTGTTTATTGCGGAGGCCCGGCACTGCGGGGACAGAAGATATTAGTGTTATTTAATATGCGAGCGAAGCGAGCGCGCCTCATGGAGTACATGCGTTGCATGTCCGCCAAGTGGATGAATCACCCCAATGTCTAGTAATAATAATAATAATGACGTCACTTATACATGCAACGCATGTACTCCATGACGCGCGCTCGCTGCGCTCGCATATTAAATAACACTAATATCTTCTGTCCCCGAAGTGCCGGGCCTCCGCCGGCCTCCTTCGTCGGCCTACGGCCCGGTGCCCATGCCGCCCATAAAGGATACTGTCGCGAGACGGTCGTATTACTCAATACTAATAATAATAATTGCCATAATCAAAAATAAACATTTAAGAAATTAACTAAAACAACAAATTATCCACAACGATAATAAAATGCACCTACAACAATGAACGTGAAATCGCGAATGAAGTAAACTTGCATCTCTCTCGCACGCGGGCGGCGCGCCGCCCGCGTCGCGCATCGTGTGATCGTACCTAGTTACCTACAACCCATCGTTGAGGCCGGATTGGTCAATTTTTAAAGCGCGCCAATTTGTCTCCGCCCCTTTGATCATTTTTTCATTAAAATTATAAATTGATGTATTAAATTGGTAACGAATACTATTAATTTAATATCTGAACGAAATAAAATGTTACTACTGTATTGGTGACAAAATATCAAATAAAAAGGAGTCGCAGTCAGGGATCGATAATCGATTTATTTGGTGACAGATCTACCATTCTGAGCACAGAGCTATTATTTAAGTAACAAAACTGTTATTATAAGAACGAAGTTTATATTCATGTAATGCAATATAATTTTATTGGTTATCGATCTCTTATTTTACACATATATTAACATTAATTTGATAATTCATACCTGGGAACAATTTTTGTTTATCTGAGAACGAAAATATTTCGTGGCGATAGATCTATTTATTAGGTGATACAACTTAATGACAAATATAAATTTTGGTGATAGAAAATATAGTTCCCATTTGAATCATGATTTAAATCAAATGATGTTTTCAATATAAATCAATGATTTAATCAAAAATGTTTTATTTCACTTTCTTTCACAGAACTCAACATAAAAAAAAACTGATTTAGAAATTATAATTAAGTTACAAACTAGGGACGTTTAAATCTATGTGGCTCAGGGGGTCTAAAATGGCCACTTTAGCAGATCAGAATATGAATTGACCTTTCAAAATAATAACTGCGTCTGTGACCATTTTACGAATTTAACGCAATTCATATTGTTTTCCTATTATTACTTACCTATGATCTATTTTCCTTAATGGTCCCAGACGCTGTTACTATTATGAATAGTCATTTACGCTTTTTGACGCAATTCCTATTATGATCTGCTAAAGTGGCCGTTTTAGACCCCCTGGTCGGCTGGACAAAACTTCAAAACGGCTCGCATTTACAATAGGGCAATAGGGCACTTTATGTGACGGCTAAACACCCTTATTTCAGAATAGGTGACGCTACAGAATCTTAGATAATCGATCGAAAGCGTGTCCAGCCAGCTTGAAAAACCACTTTTCGCTGGTCTCTCAATCTCGGTAACGGAAGTGATTTTGACGACTTTTTACATATCAACGGGCGTCACATAAATTTATGTGACAGGCATCAAGCTAAAAGTTTTGTGATACGTACAGTGGTTTAGTAGAAAAATGCAAAAAACTGTGTCCAGCCATCTTGAATTTACGTAAAAAACTTTTGGCTGGCACTTCCGAATCCCACATAACGGGAGCGTTTTCGAACATGGTTCCTTTACTAATACTTGGTGACGCAATGTGTGACAGTAATAACGTTTGATTTATGGCGTCACATGTAAGGGTTTACGAGATATCAATGAAAACTTAATGTATACTTGTGTCCAGCCATCTTGAACTCAGGCTGGCTGGACACGTGTATCTCCGCTGCCTGATGATCTACGACCTTCAAAATGTTATCAAAATGTTGTGACGGGGACGATAATGATAACCTGAATTTGTGACGGAGAAACTCTTTGAAACTTCAAAGATATTGATCATTTAAATTTTCCCATACAAACATCCATTAAAATTGTGAGGTGACCATATTTTTTTACATAATTATAGGATTTCTTTTTAATCGACTAATCGGCCGGTAGTAACAGGCGTGGCTTTGCGCCACGCCAGTTTTGTATTTGATTTCTCCGTGGGAATAAAAGGTTTTCCTGCAGTAAAAGGGGAAGTATGTGTTAATTCTAAATAATAATTAAAAACACTAACAAAAAAAACAAAGTGCATTGCACTCAGTGATGCCAATTTAGCATAAGCTTTATTATTGTAATTTGTGTTTATATTTGTTATTTTATGTGTGCAATAAAGAATAAGAATAATAGCATTTTTTCATGTTGTTTAGCATATAGCATATTTTTTAGCATATAAAATTATTTTAAAATAAAATACATATTAATTTATTTTAAAATAATTGCGTAAGCAATTATTTCCATTTAGAAAAAAAATCCCTTTACTAAGTATATTGTTGGCGGTCCTGATGCTAATGCTGATGATAATGGAAAGAGTATTTGAGAACATAGTCGATTAAAACAGTATGTATATTTTGTTAAATAATAAAAAAACTTAAAACTATGTTACGTTTCATTTGACACTGAAAAATGTTAGCAGATTTTTTAGCATTCCTATAAAGCAATTGGCATAATTTTAGCAGATTCTATATCGGTCTTGTTGGCAACACTGATGCACTGATACTGAGTTTGTTTTGTACACAGACTACACAGAGGCTGTGAGTGCTGTGTGTGACAGCGTAAACCGTTTTCGTTTTATCGTTTAGAGTAAAGTACACTTAATGGTATTTAGAGCCTTCCGTCGATTTGTAAGGAATACGTGCAATATTTGCTAAGCGCGTTGTCATTTAACGAGGTCCTTGGTAAGTAACGTGAATTACATTATTTTTTCATTTAAATACCTTAGAGCATTAGTTTGTTATCCTGACACAATATCTACATACGTACTTATCATAAAAAACACCAATACTTATCTACTAAAAAGAGTAGATAGGTATCTGCACGTAAATAATCAATAACATTAACCCCCCCCCCCCATTCTACACTTTTGTCTTCTATTGATTTAAATATCTACAGTTGTTCGTATTAGTATCACCAATACGCGGATTTTCGTCCATTAAAGAAAACACCTTAAAATATACTTTGTCCTACATAAAACCTACAATATTGGTAACCCTACTACAGTGTTTGTATGGGAAAATTTAAATGATCAATATCTTTGAAACTACCCAAAGTTTCTCCGTCACAAATTCAGGTTATCATTATCGTCCCCGTCACAACATTTTGATAACATTTTGAAGGTCGTAGACCATCAGGCAGCGGAGATACACGTGTCCAGCCAGCCTGAGTTCAAGATGGCTGGACACAAGTATACATTAAGTTTTCATAGATATCTCGTAAACCCTTACATGTGACGCCATAAATCAAACGTTATTACTGTCACACATTGCGTCACCAAGTATTAGTAAAGGAACCATATTCGAAAACGCTCCCGATAAGTGGGATTCGGAAGTGCCAGCCAAAAGTTTTTTACGTAAATTCAAGATGGCTGGACACAGTTTTTTGCATTTTTCTACTAAACCACTGTACGTATCACAAAACTTTTAGCTTGATGCCTGTCACATATTTATGTGACGCCCGTTGATATGTAAAAAGTCGTCAAAATCACTTCCGTTACCGAGATTGAGAGACCAGCGAAAAGTGGTTTTTCAAGCTGGCTGGACACGCTTTCGATCGATTATCTAAGATTCTGTAGCGTCACCTATTCTGAAATAAGGGTGTTTAGCCGTCACATAAAGTGCCCTATTGCCCTATTGTAAATGCGAGCCGTTTTGAAGTTTTGTCCAGCCGACCAGAGCCACATTTAAATCTGAGAAATCAATATCATTATTGTAATGTTTGAATAAAAAACTGGTTTCCTAGCTGTTTAGAGAATATCTACTCCAACCAACATAGGTCATCCCAGAATTGTAGCAGCCTTCCCAGACTGCTGCAGGCTACCGGGAGAGTTCATCGGGATCGTAGAGTTTGTGCCCAGTGATCTGCCACGCTCCTGCACTCTAGGAGTACATGCCGTAGCGTTTCTTCCGCGTCCATGCATCCTCTGCACAGTGGGCTGTCTGTTACACTTATGTTATGTCGATACTTATTGACCCCTTAAAATTCCTATGATTTTACGGAGTTTGTCCCTTTTAAGTTTGATGAGATTGCGAGTAAACTTCATTGATGCCGCCGGAACTGCGTCTTTTGTTTGCCTGCATCCTTCGCTGTTTCTCCATTCGGTGAGGAGTTTTTCTGTGGTTCTTGAACGCAGCCATGTTTTATTTGGGCCTGAGGTATGTGCAGTAGTGGTTCCGGTCCAAATACTGTATCGCTTGAGCCTCTCTTGGGTTGGGTCTAATAAAAATGCCAAAAAGTGACTGGTGTTGTGAACGTTAGACCAACCATCTACAGACATATTCACCTAACTACCAGATATATTAGAAAAACACTGATCTTTTTCTTCAAGGTATATTTGATCCAATAATTTGCTTGATATTTCCTTCCGACATAGTAGGAAAAAATCTTCGCTTCCAATGGACCCCATGTAAGACAAAACGTGATCTTGAAGGATGTCTTTAATGTATGTCCCAGTTAAACCGAAATCTTTTATGATTGTATTAAATGTTGGCCCATTGGAAAAACCGTGTAGTGTATCAATTTCTGGTGATTTTTCACATATCGCCTCTTCTCATTAAAAGTGTATAATCTCAAAAGTTACAAATTTTACAGGAGAGTGTTCTTTTTAACATTAATCTTTTTAACTTTAATCTTTCATTTCTTGCTAGTTACATTATCTGTCTTTCAAAGTAAGTAAAAATTAAATATTAATTTTGTTATATACTTATTGCCCGAAAGATAGGTCAAAAAAATAATCGTTTTGAGTTTATATATTTTTCAAGATAAAATGTTGCTTAATTTTTATGATTTAATTTGAACATGAATATTTAATTTATTAAATCTGATTAAATTTTAGAACAAAACAATATTTTACGCAGTAAAACAATAATATTTTATGAAATATTTATTTCTTTCAGTACAGTTATGACATTAATAAACTAATTATGAACTAAAACTTACCGAGTATAAAACTAAAACAAAATAGCTAAAAAAATAAGATAATTTATAATAAAATTAAGTGCTGCTATTAGTATCATAAACGGTATATTTACCATGTTTGATTTTTGTTTCGAGTTCCCGATATTTACAAGCACCATGATCACGGATAAACCGTTTATCGGGTTTATCCGTGATCATGGTGCTTGTAACAGCGCCGAATTTGTTCGTTTGTATTTGTTCTGTATAAATTATCGTCTATTTCATAAAGATTATAGAGTTTCATAAAATGGACGATAATATTCGGGAATAGTTTTCTTATTAACTAAATCTAATAAACCTCGTTTTTTCTGATCGGCAATTTTAATTGGCGCGTTATATACTGCTTTAAAACGGTAATTAACTCGAAGACCTTTTGCAGTGGTGGGTCTAACCTTTACCATTTTAAAATCTTCTTGACTTTAAGAAGTTTTATAGAAAAAGCAACCACGATTTTCCTTAGTGAATTTGAAGATTTTTATGTCATTCATCTTTATAGTTTCATTATTAGTATTTTTATTATAATTGCGCCCTACATCATTGCAAAGAGATTTGAAATCTTTAAATTGAGTGTAATTTAATTCGTTAACTTTGTAAGACATCCCAGTCTTTTTTGCTGTTCTGATCAATGAAACGTACTGATCTGGGATGTACTGTATATTGGCACAGATCTAAGTGATTTTTTTATATTTCTCAATAACCGAGTGGGCCGAATCATTTTCATTTTGAGTATGTCCTTTAAGAAGGAACTTATGCGTTATTGATTGCTACCGCACATACTTATTATGAATTTGTTTTTTTGTTGACCTGTACAATTATCGCTGTAAAAAATTATATCAACGTCTTCATTTACTCTCGTACACATACATAGATACAACATAATTATAAACACAGGTTGCAATTTCATTCGCGCCTCTATTGTCTTGCTGTTCGTGCCAAAAATAACATTCTACATCTTTCGTTTTCAAATCATAGATAGTTAAGTTGTAAGAATTCAATTTTGATACGTAATAAAGTGTTGTTTCGCCTTTTGGACATGATAACGACGCTTGTAAGTCATAAACCGCAACAATTAACGATGATTTACTTTGGGCCTCTGTTTTATCGTTCCCTTTTTCAATTCGTGACAATTCTTTTTCCTTCAGGTGGTGTTCATAATGGTCTTTCATTTCTTCCTTCTGAGAGTCTTATGCATTATTATAGGTAGTACAATCTTCACAAGCATCTTTCTTCGGAGTGAAAAAACTAATATTAAACTCTGTGTAAAAAAATTAATGGAACATTACGTAGTGAATATGCCCTTCTTTTTTTTCTGTGCACTATTGAACATAATCCTTGTAAATATCAGTTAATTTTCTGCCTCCATCTATATACTCTCGACTAGTATTAGCGCGATCGTAATGACTTTCTATTTTTGAAATGTTTCTTATGAATTCTCTAGCGCTGTCTTTTAATGAATCCTCAACCCGGTGATGATGTTCGTGTTTGCCTTTTCGATCATCGAGCATCGGCACCGGGTTGTCGTTTACAAACAGCTTATCTCCCACTGTTCTAATTATTGATAAGGAAATATCAAGTGTATTTAGGTAAAACTTTTGACAGACACGAATTTTTTGATTATTGCCACCATTCAAGAAAAAATTCAAATTATTTTTGCGTGGTCTATGGCTAGATTTGTACACAATATATTTAGGCTTAGTCTCTTCAATGCAACTGGCAATAAAATGACGTTTATGTAGTGCAAGCATAATATGCATCAAAAATGTTTTGCCTTTGTTCCTCCAAAATGAGAGTAGAACATTTCTGCCTGCATTTGAAGCACTTTATTTTTAGTAGGGTAGCTTTTACCTGCATGCCTCAATCGTTTTAATTCATTTACTTTCCATTTTGTTGGGCGAGCTAGACGTTTACGTGTTTTCTTTTTCGGTGAAACTTGGTCTGTCTGTGATTCATCTGTTTGGATTAATTGAAACGATGGATTTTCAGCTTGAGTCGACTCAGAACTACTTTGTGATAAATTAAAATCATTACTAATATTGAAATTGGGATCAGCTACGCTGTCATCAGTAGAATATTCTTTTCCAGAGGAAGACGAGCTGGATGAAGAACTTGTGGAATCGGAGTCACTGCTATCTGATGAATCGAAAATAAAATGTCTGACTTAGATACGGTTAGTTCTCCTACAAAATCTAAAAAAAATATTGATAGCTATCTTACCAATTTTCTCAAGTTGTTGCTTCTCTGAAGCGTTAATTTCTGGTACAGTACATTGTTGTTGTAAATCTGAATTTTCATTCGTTTCCTGTAAACCTTCCTGGGGATTTCCGTTAGATTTCTGTAAACCTTCCTGGGGATTTTCGTTCGATTCCTGTAAACCTTCCTGGGGATTTTCAGTCGTTTCCTGTAAATCGTGGAGAGGAGCGGAGACGAGAGGAGATGTGCGGAAATCGGCCAATCACATTAGTTACAAAAGGTACAATTGGATTGATTGTGCGAACACTAGCAATAGAAACACTGTTATTAGTTAAGTATTGATTGCTTGAAAGCTAGACTGAACTGAAACACTGACTTTACGGAGATCGATCAATTTCGAAATTTAAAATGAAGATTTATAGACTAGCCAGTGGAGCGTAAACCACGGGGTTACAATCCACAGACAGTACCTACCATTCTAGAATTTCCAGAAAAATCTCGCACTGCGCCCTTACCAGTTCCCGCCAGTAGGTCTTCTTCTTCTTCCTGCCTTTATCCCATGTCATTTGGGGTCGGCGCAACACGTCGTTTTCTTCCATTCTGCCCTGTTAGTCGTCACGTTATCATTTATTCCTTTTTCCTTCATCTTTTTTTTTTTCATTCAACTTTTTCTTTGGTCTTCCTCTCGCTCTCCATCCATCCACATTTATATTTATAACTTTTTTAGTTACATGCGATTCATCCCTCCTCATCACATGCCCATACCACGACAGTCGATTCCCTTTTAACTTTTCTGTAATTGGCGCAACTTTTAAACTTCCTCTGATATACTCGTTCCTTACTTTATCCATTCTGGTCACACCACACATCCACCTCAACATTCTCATCTCAGCAACATGCAACCTTTTTTCATTCATCTTCTTCACAGCCCAACATTCCGATCCATACAGTACGACAGTTCCCGCCAGTAGGTATTCTTACGAAATTGTGTTTGGTCTGAAGAGAAACTAAGCAGTACCTAATGGCAAGTAATGTGGAAAGTAGATGCAAAATACTTACTGGTGAAAATGGGCTTTAAATCCGAGAGGCCCCACTCCTCTAGTAAGTCGCCAGCTTCCTCCATCAAACACTAGGTATTCACTTGCCGCCACGACTTTATACCCGGACCACTTTAAATAATACTATACTAATGGCAAATTATCAGAAATTTTATTTAAATTAACGCGGGACAATTGCAAAATATCAAGAAAGAAAATATCAAGTTTCGACACGATCACGAACGAAAAACGGTTAAAGAGACGCGCGACGCGCGCGCTCGCGTCGCGCCACACAGATTAAACGACTGATTGAAAAAATAAAGACGAAGTTACCATTTTAAATTAATTATTAATTTAAAAAAGTTAATTGATTTCTCATATTATTTTCCGAACATTACTTAGATGAAGACATTTATAAATGTAATAAAGATATTTTATTAATGTTGCTAATCACTTGATTAGCAACATTAATATATCTAAAAAAAAATATCTAAAATATCAATAACGTAGCTTTATAACTGAATTATTATGCAAATGATTAAAATACCCCAATCATTTTATCTTATTAGAATAAATAATGGTTTATGACGTCACCAAAATTAAATAAGAAATTTTATTGTTTTAAATATATTTCACTTTATAAGCGTACAGTCATTTAAATTTGATTTTCACAATCAATTGTGGTTTGTTGTTTTAAAATGATTAATGATTCATTTAATCGTTTTTTACTCAATCAAGCAAAATTTCAACTTAATAGGAGACCAGTTTTCTCAGTGTATGTGTAAGCACTTGTTTTTGACAACAAGCACGGCGTGCGTGAGAATAATGGTTAGGTACTTAATTGATAACTATGATCACAAAATAAGAGTGTGTTTAGGTATGTTTTGTATTTACCTTGATTAACGTCCTGTACTTCGATTTCACTCGAAGAGGAAGAATGTCTTTCTCTCATTCGTTTCTTAAACTTTTTAAACAACGAATATAATTCTTCATCTTCGTTCCTCCTTTTCCTTTTATGTTTTCCCATAGTAAATGTTTATTTTAAGTAGTTAAATTTACCTGCAATAACTTTTTATAGGAGCAAGAAGAAAAAAACGTGGATATTTGGCGCGCACGAATAAGTCGAATGACAGATGAGCTTAGGCGCGTTCCAGTCTACGTAAGAAGCGTTCCATTTTTAAACGGTTTTATTTTAACTTAGCTTCAAATATACGTGGTGTACGGCGACACGATGCGTCTACTACAAGTCAAGAATTATAGGACGTCTTGGACCAACACAGAAACACAATTACTACACACAAGCTTTGCTTGAGAACCGTATGCATAAACCAACACACAAAAAATTGAAAGACTAATTGAGGCCCTGTCTAAGGGGACAGTAAAAGGCAAGTCCAAAAACTACTTTTAGGGTATGGATGCCATACGGCATTAACCACTAGACAGGTGCTCTTTGGTGTATTTTAATATATTGTACCTATTAAAAATGAATAATTAAAATAAAATTAAGTCATACATACACTATCAGAATAAAAAAATTCCTTGTTGCCATCATCATTGTTCAATGGTGTTCCCTGCACATCAGGTTCTGTTTCTTGTATAATTGGTAACAGTTCAATATCCTATAAAAAACAAAATAATTGCATTACAATAATTATGTATGTATGTAATCTGTTAAAAACAGAATAAACATTCTAAACGAACCCTATTTTCTACATGTAGGTACTAAAGGTTGAAACTAAAACAAAGTACTAAATATGTATAGGAACATTGCTTACACTCAGGGTAATGTTTTGAGAAGTATCTAATATAATATTTATTGAGCCATTTGTGAAATCAAGCATCCATATTTTCCAACAACGCGTGAACATTGCCCGTGGCCCTACTTGAGGGATTAATTCATTTTCAACACACTTGCTCATAAAGTGGCTATAATTTCACCGCAATTAGGCACATAATGACACCTATAATCAAACTGTGACTTTTTCATTGCTATTATTCACTAGTGAGTTATAGGGGTTCTTTTTTTAATTTTATTGGTTGAGTTGCTATGTTCTTAAAAAAGTTTCGATACAAAAAGATCATGTTCAATAGTAAAAATAAATTATTGTACCTAGTGCTTGTTCATTTAATGCAACTTTGAATTTAAATAGATAATTTCAACTTGTACGTTTTAATTAATGAAACTTTCACTCAAATAATATTATATATAGACTTTTGTTTTCTCTGTAATAAAGAAAACTTTGAATTCCCCATTTTGTCCGTGGCTAAAACTCTATCCGCGAAAAGTCAAAAATAAAGAAACCTCATTCTGTTAGTCTATGGCCTATCGCCATTGTTACAATATTCATGGGGGCGCCACTAGTCAAGAAAACATGCATCGCTACGTCAAACTTAGTACATTTATTTTAGTTCCGTGTTTTCCCGCCTGCACAGATAAGTTGGTCGAACTGTAGATGCGCGCCCATAGGTAAACCGATAAGTTTTTCCCGCTATTGTGAAAAAAATTTAGAACTCGTTTAAACTGTTGAAGATGACTTTTTAGTATTATTTTCTTCACAAGTGTGTTGCAAAACGTCGTATGATACACGTGTGTATTGATGATTACCGTCCACGGCTCTCTTAAGACCCTCACCTGACGGCTCGGGTCTCAATGGCCCCTCAGCGGTTATCACCAACATTACACACTTGTACCATAATGTACTATTATCTCTACAGTACTGAGGGACGCCAGAGCTTGGATTGTAATTGAATTACCTTTACAAGGAAAATGGTCACAAGATGTAGGCAATAAGTATTATTATTATTAGATAATAGAATTTTAAGATTACCTACTATCATATCGCCGTCTCCGGAGAATAAAATGGTAATTGCAAAAACACGACTTTTCAGGTAAAATAAAAAACCAATTTT
The DNA here is from genome assembly GCA_949775195.1 of Diarsia dahlii. Lineage (NCBI taxonomy): Eukaryota > Metazoa > Arthropoda > Insecta > Lepidoptera > Noctuidae > Diarsia > Diarsia dahlii. The sequence continues at coordinate 18,529,314 of OX459197.1, read as the reverse complement.
TGACTATAACCGGGCAAGCATTAGACATAGAGAGATCAAAAAAAGCCCAATGGTAGCAAATTTTTTATCCTTTTATAATGTTTTGAAAGAGTTTTACTTAGGTTAGCCGAAGAGGAGAAGGTAGAGGTTGAAGATATATTTAATATTAAAAAAGATACTAAAATTTGACTGCAATCTTAATTTATTAATATACACTTATCATTTTATTCTCGTTTATTCCTAGAGACTATGAATATTGCTTTATTGTTTTACAATAATATTCCACGAATAATAGAAGCCAAATATACAGAAAACATAATAATTTACCATTTTATTCTGGTGAGTATTGAATATGCTATATACGGTAATAGAACCTTGAACATTTATTCTAGGGTATTTAATAAAACAATGTTAAAGTAATCAGCTGTAACTTTATTGAAAATGGGCACAATAAACATAAAAAAAAATAGTCTTCCTGATCTTCGTCGTAATCATCATGTAAATGGTCTTCAGAACTATTGATAAAAGTGAGAGAATTGTAAAATCCATGATAGTACGTCGGAATTGCTTCTGTCCTAGTAAAGCCATGCTAAGTGGTAAAGGTCTGTTGTAAGCAAGTTTGAATTGGGGGTCAGTAATAGAGACTAAAGTATTGTTTGCTGTTTGCCTGGAGCCGCGCTTGCTTCTTGGTGTGATTTTTTGAAGCGGTTCGACATTCAACTTGGAATAATTGGCATCAAAATCATATTTAAAACGTAGACTTGATGGCTGTGAATGCGAGACGCTTACTTCCATTACTTTAGACCATGATATTTTCTGTCCTTCTTCATCTTTCACCCAGTTCTTGTTTTTTATTAAATCTTTCATGTCCATAAACTCATTTTGTAACATTTCCTTCACATTGTACTTCTCACCATTAACTTTAGCATTCGCGGTCGCCTCCACCACTGCTGCTGTTCCTGCGGTCACCCCGCCACCGCACAGCCCTGCTTCGGAGGTCCTCACCGGCCACGTGCGTCATGACCTAAGCCCAGGGCAGTACCTTTCTACCTTACCAAGTGATCAGTGAATGAAATCCTTAGAGACCCTAGAACCTACAACCTGAGATTAATCTGTGTGCTCTTTATGCTAAATATATGTATTAAACTATTGTGGTTTCTCTACTTCCCAACCCTGCCAAAGTACTACGCCACAATATACAACTCTATTTTTTTATCCGCGTTCAACATTAGAGTGCATGGAGTCACCTTCGGTTTGACCATAGCCGGTTTAAAAAAATCGGTGAGTAATATTGATTTGAAGTTTCTGAGCGGCAAAAATATAAAAAGCAAATATGAATCTATTTTTATTCTGGCCTCCACAACCGTCAGAGTAAAATGAAATGTTTTTTAACACGCTTTTATTAGGTTGTTATACCTCTTTCCGCTTCACCTAAAAGAAATTGCCACAAACAGCTACCGATTTCTATTGCTCCTCTTTTTGCAATTGCATAGTGCCAAACATATCAGTAACCTTTAAGTCGAGTACTATCAAAGACAGTAAAGTTATATATAGGATATTTCCTCTTGTAGTGAAATGAATTTGTACCTGCGATTGTGGAATGTTCAACAGCTTCTCTAAATCAAATATGGCTATAGTTGTATGTGGATCAACGGATTGTTTTTCTTCTTTTTTTATTTCTCGTACTCGTTCTTTCTTCTTTTGGTGTTGGTCATAATATATTTCTCTCGCAATGATTCTTGTCGAACGGGATCAGCTTGTCGGTAAAGAGTGCAAGTAGCGCATTGGTATTTTTTGGGTGTGTAAAATGAAAAATTAAACTTAGTGTTGAAGATGGTCTCATATTGGCGTTTAGAAGCCATCGGGCAGTCGCAGTTTCCCGATTGAAACCAGGTTTGGTACAGACGGTACATTTTAGAAATATTTAGAAGATAGAAGTTCTGAGAGATATTGTCTGGCTGAATCTTTACGTGTGTTATGGGACTCTAATGTAGGAAATAATTGCATATGCTGGATGATATTTTGTTCTGTTTCAATAGACATTTTACGTGGTCTATTAGCATGGTGGCCTCTGTTATCAATTAAGCCTTCGCCAGATTTGGTCTTTTCCAACGCTGTATATACTGTTTGGTGTGATATACTTAAAGTATTGATGAAAAATGTTTTACACACTTGCCCTTTCTCCGCGTCTAAATTAAAATAGAGAAATAATTAATCGAGCCACAGGATCAAACTTCTAATGTAGTATGAGCTTCTCGCCGCAAGTTTTCGTTGTTGCGGATTTCTGAGGCATCCTAATCGAGAACCATGAGACCCCATAAATTCTCGATTGGATTTATGTCAGGACTCTTTGCAGGCCATGGCAGGCAGATGACGTCATCCTGTGCCGCGACCCACTCCTGCACCACTCTGCAGGTGTGCACGCGGCAGTTGTCTTGGCACAAGTAAATAGTGCCCTCTGGATAGTGCAGGCGCACGGTGGGGATCATCACGTCACGTAATATTTCGACGTACTGATCCTCAGTCATGCGACCGCTAACCTCCACTAATTCACCCGGTCCCATTGAGCTCATCCATCCCCAAACATTTAAAGAAATTCTCCCACTGGCTCGATTAGGTACAGTATTCATTTCAACATAGCGCTCATTGCTGTTGCGCCATAATATTTTTCTTCCGTCCATATCCGACCGGAAGCTTTTCTCGTCCACAAAAATGACGATATTGTTTGCCCAGTCAAAATTATAATGTTCTAGGCAAAAACTGACTCTTGCCTCCTTATGCGCCTGGTTCATAAGGATCTTCTTGGCAGGGCGGCAGCATTTCTTTCCGGCGTCCCTTAAGCGCCTTCTTACGGTGTCCATTGAAATCTAAAACAAAGAAAATTTTGTCAATTTCGATACTTACATAACATTCTTAATTATGACAAATTTTACGGGCCAACTTAAATATAAGAGTATGAGATAGTTAAAAATTATTCCTCAAAATATAAACATACAAAAATAAACAATCCATCGAATTGAGAACTTTCCACCTTTGTTGAGATAAGTGCTAAAGAACTGAAGCTTTATCTAATAGTAATAACAACCACTAAGTCCAATTGCGCCAGCTATAGCAGCAATAGCATTCTATTGCTGCTATAGCTGGCGCAATTATTAGGTATCGCTTTTAATACTTCCTTCAATTATATCTTGCAGCCCTTTGGCTTGGAAGATAATATCTACCTGGAATCGCCAGAGTTGATATGTCTCAACATCGCTGAGCTTTTCAATATTTTTAAGTTCTTCAGTCGTCGCCATATTTTTATTACAAAACACGTCGCGTACCTACGTGCTTTTAGATTAGAATCGGACCGAATCACAAATAAGCTCACTAGCCTTTTTTATTTTAAACGAACTGTTAATAACACAGGCCAGCTGGGCCCATAACCTGTTACGATTTTAAGTGAAAGAGACTTTATTTAATGCCTTTTTATTGTTATTACACAGCTCGTATTGCACAGTACAGTATTTATATCAGAGAGTAACATAGAACAGAAAGCGGAACTAAAGTAGTGTTACCACAGATTAAGACTAAAACCTATTATTTATGAAATTAACCACAGACAATTTATTACTACTTTAACAATTGGGAGCACATGGATCCTTTAAAATGGTGAAGAGCGAGCAAAGAGATCTGAGGGATCTTCTGAGCCGGATAGGCAGCCATATAAGCTGAGAACGGTATGCAGAGATGTGGTCGTATTTACGAAGGCCAAAAATGAACCGAATGCAATTATTAAGGAGACGATCCAATTTATTGAGAAGTTCTTGGGAAAGATCAGAGTAACAAACATCAGCATAGTCGATGATGGGGAGCACAAGGGACTGGACCAAAGTTATTTTAGTGCTGGATGGTAGAAAATGTTTGAATCTATAGAGAGACCGCAGCGAGTATGTGACTTTTTGGCTAACCTGAGCTACCTGTTTATTCCAGCTAAGTGTGTCGTCAATGTGCAGGCCCAAGTCTTTTACGTGAGGTGAGAGAGGATCACATTATTGTCGAACATAAGCGGCATTAGTTGGCTTGTATCTAAATTTCTCAGATAGTAGGAACTACTTAGGAGGATGGCCTGACATTTCCCGACATTGACAGCAACCCCGAACTTGCCGGACCATTCACCGATAATCTGAAGGTCAGCATTGAGTAATGTGATGCAGCTGTCAAGGTTGGCAATGTTTAGTGGCTAAACACGAGTTATTTTAGGGGTACAAAACCTTCATACACGTCTGCCGTTCTCCTTTCCAAGTTTAAGTTTTCGAATTTATCAAAAGCAGATCTCACCTCTTTAACGAGAAGGGCTTGATGATCGCAATCTGCTTTTTGTTCTTTGAACAAGTTGAAGTACTTTGTTAGCAGGCCCTTCACGGCAGCACGCTTCCTCATCAATGCCAACTCATCACGAGTATCACAGTCGGAGTCGGACATTTTTTTTTTTTACACAATACTTTGCACTATAATAACTTAAAGTATCTATTAATATTAGCTTAGTGGTAGCGTGCACGTCTTGAGCTACAAAGCACAAACACAAAACACAAGAAGTGACGGTGAAAGTGAAAGTCTCAAAATGGCGACACAGCAGAAAACTGGGCGGAAGCACAGAAGCGCCCCCAAGCGGCGAGTAGCGAGCAGCAGAACTTCGATGGATTAGGTTGGTAGTGGACGAGAATACGCGATGATTGGTTACAGCTTGATGAGCACAACGGAGGCCTCTGGCGGTGAGCGGCTGGAACTTCGTTGCTTTACCGATATTACTTGTTGCGGCGAATATAGTGGCGCCTCTGGCGGCGAGCAGCAGTACGACCACTCGTAGCAGATAACGTCGAATGTTCTCGACGATTCTTGAAGCATGCACTATGCCGAATAGCGATGATGGCGGCTTTGGTCTGCAACTTCCCGTCTTTTAGAAAACCACGTTGATTCCTTGAGTTGTTTCTAATGCTCTTCTTCTTCCACTTTTGTTTTAATGATAGCAGATCTATAGGGGATTGCTCAATCGATCGGCGGCTGTAGATGTTGGCGTGGACGCTTTTTCTAGCGAACTACTGCTCAACAATACTCCTGCACGACACTGAATGGAACACGATTTTTGCACGGGCCTCTCTTTTCGCGAAGGACCAATGTTGAGGATTGTATTTCTACGGTCTTGGCTGGTAGAATTGAGAGAGGTTTTGTGGAATAAAAATAAACGTGACTTGTTCATGGAGACAATCGAGATGCTTTATTTTTTTTAAACTGACAGTTGATTTGTACATGAAATTGACATTGACATAACATGACAGATAAACAAGTGTTGCAAGAGTACAAATATAATTAATAAAATGTTAGGGATGCCAACAGTTACACTGTCGATAACGGGAACTGAGGGTCGACTCTGGAGGAAAACAATTTTGTGTATTTTCGTGATTTTGACTTTATTTTTTATGATTTCTGTCTTAAATGATGTTTTAATTTGGTTTCCGAGTGTGACAGATATATGCATTGTATAAACTACGTTTTTAGTGTTCTGTGTTATTTGGTGGAAAAATGGCGAAATCCCAACCTTATTATTACGAGGATGTGGTGTTTCAGATGGTAACTTTTAATTTGGTTTCCGAGTGTGACAGATATATGCAGTGTATAAACTACGTTTTTAGTGTTCTGTGTTATTTGGTGGAAAAATGGCGAAATCCCAACCTTATTATTACGAGGATTGGTGGTTCAGATGGTAAGTTACCTATATTTATTTATTTTAAGAATTATTTAAATATTTTTCATTTTTTTATTATTAAGAGGATGTGGTATTTCAGATGGTAAGTTTAAGAATTAGGTAATTAAATATTTTTCATTTTATTGTTATTGTTGATATAGTGTTATTTAGCAAAATTAATTTATGTCTAAAGGCTGGGAGCGTCCATAGTCCAAACCTCTATTTAAGTTATTGACCAAATAATCATCAGTTAAATAAAAAATCAATCGAATTCGAGAATGGAGGAGGCCTTTTTGGGAAGTCGGTTAAAAATAAATGCGTTCTTGTTCATACAAAATAAATAAAATAACATAACATAAAAAGGTTTTATCCGAGTGGGTACATTTTAATACGTCCTATTAAAATGTACCCACTCGGATAAAACCTTTTTACATAACTGAATTTTTATGTAAAGCAAATCGATAATCGCCTATTTTCTTATGCCAACAGGAGTTTAGCTTGCAGAACACGCGGCGCGACCTGATCTACCTGCTAGAAGAATACAAGTTCCAGGACTACTTCGTTTGCAACCGCCTCAAGTGCTGCTGCTCAACGAAATCCTCGCAGCAACAACAAACAAAATAGACTTATATTTCGATAAGTCAAACGTGACGTAATTATTTCGTTACAATTACATAACTTGAGCTCGAACACTACAACCGTTTGTTGCTGAAACGGGTGAATATGAGAAGCAAACGTGGCCTTGTCAACAGTGTCGGGACCAATTCGTCGAACAATACCAACGAGACATTGAACTCATACATGAAAATGAAAAACATCTGGCTTTATTAGCCAAAAATCAAACAACTATTATCGAAGCTGAATACAACATACTTCGGAGAACAGAAGAAACAATAGACAAAAATACAAATTATTCAATCAACATCTGCTTAACCTAGAGTCCTAGATAAACTAACAAGTAACCTTCAGCGAGAGATTGAGTCTCAAGAATTATCAATCGAATTTTTGATGTCGACTATCTCGGCAAACAGCTTTATAGAACACCTAAGAAACGTGGATTCTGTTGGACACTGTAACCAACATTTACAATGGCAAGATGAACTTACACCTCATTGCGCCAGAACAGCTACGAATTGAACGTCATATCGGGTCAGCTGTCAAAGGATATGGCACTTCCCATCAGAAACATTCAAGATTTTTTTTCCGCCTGTATCATCTTCTACAAGTGAAGGCAAGGATGTCAGAACGATATCTTATCATTGAGATACAGATGCCGTTAATCAGCAGAGAAAATTACAAAGTTTTCCACATCATACCGGTCCCAAAAAGGAACGGCGGCGAAATGGTTACACTACTGCTTATAGCGGAAGTATTAGCCATCAATATACAAAAGGATTATTTCCTCCCGATGACAATAACTGACCTACATCAATGCATTGATCAAGACAGTACGGCTCTGTTGTGCCCCGTGAGGGCACGAGTATACCACATGCAATCCGATGAGAACCTCTGCGTGAGAAACAAAGGCTCGCCGGACTGCAAAACAAAACAAGAAACCTGTCGAGAACGCGAGGCTGGAACTTAACAACGTAAATATCTACCTATACTTTTGCTTTGACACATGCAAAATACGCGTTATATGCGGAAATCAAGTTTTAACAAAAGTACTTAGCAACCATTAGCAACGCAGGGGTAATGACACTCGGTTGACTGCACTATCAATAGGGAGACATTCACTGTTCATTCCCAAAGACAATTCACAGACACAATTCATGCCCACGTCGAAGAAGTCACAATGCACGATGGTAATTCCTCCAATCAATCGGATAATCAACCTATCTGTACCGGTTGTGAAACAAGAACCCAAAGAAGAGACGGTAACGGAGACGAGCTCACACTGAGAAAAAAAACGGCTGACAACGTACAATAAAAACTTTGTCAAAAATTTCCTGTCGCAATAACTAAATATTTTGCCACCATCTCAAAACGAACTCGTTCGCATTAGCAACTTTTTTATTGTTCGACGTTTATTGACATAAGAGCAATTTAAACTTTGTCTCTACAAAAAAGGTATAAATGTCTGGCTATGGTGACAAAGGAACGTTGTAGATGTATTTATGTAAAAATTGTTATTGTATTTAGATTTAAACTGTTGCTGTTTAACAAAATAAACAACGCAATTATTTAGCACTATGAAAGTTGCCAAGTTATAAATGTTACTTTGATGTGATAGCAATTTTCTGTTCTGTGTGAAGCAACGACATTCGGTAATCCGTAATGTGCGCGCAGTTTATTTCAAATTTTCGTTAGGTACACATGTCATGTTCTGTGCTGCTGGAGCTAATGCGAAAAAAAGTCATGGAAGATCAATATGAATTGCTAACATTTTTAGACGAAGCCAAGCTGGGCCATTTGGCCGACAACATGATAGGTAAGTACATTGTTTTTTCTTGTTATCAAATCACTTAGGTTTTTAATGAAAGTTAGGTGTGCAAGTGTCGTCACGTAAAAATCACTTGGAACTTTAGGTCTGTGGTAACAAAGTCCGTATGCTGGCCTCTTGTTCTGTAATGAAACTCCTTACTCCGCTAGGCCAGCTAGGTACCTGCCGACGTGCGGTCTCCGCTCGAATGTAAGTAGGTATCGCTAGTGGGCTCTTAATTTAGAGCGCCAAGGCGCAACCTGTAGGTAAAATATCTTACTTACTAATGTTACCGGTTCCCTATTCCCAGTGTGGTAGAATTTTCATGATTTAGTATGCATGTGTAGACCACCGCCCCTAAGATGACCCACTGACCAGTACCTATTTATATATTTTTTGTAGTTTAAATACTTCAGTTTTAGTTTTAAAGTACCTATAGTTCTTTCGTAGGTATTATGTTATTGTAATTGTACTACTTTTTTAACAAAACAATAGGTAATTTTATTGCATTAAATACTAATTAGGTAATAAACATATTTTGATTCTGCCAGTGTCCCAACTTTAGTTTAGAGACCGTAGGTACCTAAGTAAGTTAATTAAGTACATTGTACTGTTTTTTCCAAGATATAAATCAAATTAGCAGAATCATAGACACCACAATGGAGCCATAAACACTAAAATAATAATGTATTAATGTCATCGGTTCACTTTTTCAGGTAATTAATAAAATATTTGGTGATGCACCGCTAGAAACAACACAACCTGCATTGCCTAAACTTGATGCTGCTAGAACTGAAATCAATCCACATAATAATATGTCAAATGAGTCAACCCAGGTAATCTACTATTTGTACATAATCAATAAGGATTAAATAGTACTAGATTTTTAGATTGATTTTTTCTTGTAATTTTAACATGATAAACAAATAAGTACTGTGATTTTGCACTGAAAACTGATACTTTTTATATCAATAACCTTATGCTTACTTTTCAGGATTTAATTTTAATACCAGCATCACCTGGACTTTATACTGATAGAACTGGAATCTTTCCACAGGAGTCAAATGTGTCTATCCAGGTAACATACAATTATTATATCTAGTCATTTTAAAATTAGGTAGGTACCTAATAATTAAGCACTTTTTTCATTTTGCGGGGTTGACTCAGCCTCATTTCCTTTGTTAGTTTTTAACCGACTTCCCAAAAAGGAGGAGGTTCTCAATTCGATCGGTATGTTTTTTTTTTTTAACTGTCATAACATTATGCGTTTTTAGTACTTACAAACTCCATTCATACCTCAGTTAATTACCAATGACCTGGATAATGACGTCACAAGCTGGTTATGTAGAATAATGTTAATTTTATTTTTCAGGAATGGGATGTACAATTACATCAAGAATAACTAGAAATATTTGAGTCATTAGACTTTAAAGCAATAGGAAAGGAGAACTGCAAAAGTCTCCGCCAGCTGTTATCATCAGTACATAACTGACGGACTAATTAGTTTTTTTCAGTATAGTATTAAGTAGTTAATGCGCTTGAAGCAGTGTAACAATTTTATGTTTATGGATAATTTTGATATTTTTTAAGGACCAAGGGTACCAAATAAATGCTTAAAAATATTTTGTTATTTTTTTATAAATTACATCATTACACTACACATTTACACCTACACTAAATAAAACGTCTTTTCGACTAGTAATATAATCTCGTTTTGGTACCTTAACAAAGATAGTTAAGTCTTTCTCAAGTTTTTGTTGCCGAAGTATGGTCTAGCGATAACTAAGGAGCATGTGAACAGAGAAACTGAACAAATTTTTATTCAACATGGAACCAAATAAGAAATGTAAAAATAAAACAACTATTTCAAAAAGACTGACTAACTGAATACATATCTGCCAATTTGTATAAAAGTGGTTTTATTTTACGTAATAATTTGTTTTCATTTAGTAAAATTTGCTCAGTTAAGTACATGAGTTTCATGCTCCTTAATTATCGATTGACCATGCGTATGCAACAAAAAATTGAGAGACAAACTATCATTGTTAGGGTAGCAAAGAGAGACTTTGTTAGAGCAGCAAAGCGACAGTTCACTACAAAGACAATGCTACTTTGCTGGGGAAGCAAAATAAGAGTAGTTATTGATACTTAATAAATTTGCTGCAGGTGCAAAACGAGAGTAGCCTAATAAAAAAACAACTTTGATATGGTAGCAAAGCTTTAATAGTAGTAACAAAGGCAGAATAGTTAAGTTGGCAAAATAAAGTTGTTGAATTCATAACATAATAATGTTACTACAACAAAGTAAGTTGCTGTTATAAGTTTCATTCGACAATATTAAATTGTTGTATTATCAAGGTATGCTGTTGTGGTTACAAAGGCAAAATAGTTAATTTGGTAAAATAAAGTTGTTGAACTATTAACTTAATAATGTTACTACAACAAAGTAACAGTTCCTGACATTAGTTCCACTCACAACATTAAATTGTTGTCGTATCAAGGCATGCTGTTGTTAAAAGTATTGTTGCACCGACAACTTATTACGTGACAATAAAAGCATTGCCTTACAGACTATGCTCTATGCTCGGCTCCCTCCTATTAAAGTTTTATTGTCGTCCCAACCATATTTTTTTCTCAGTGCATTACTGCGAGATCTGGAAAAACATATGGACTGCGTGGCTATCTCCCTTCAGACCTCTCCTAGCTGTCTATTTCCTGAAGACTGCTAGGCTGCCGAAGCAGGAACTAGGTTTACTGAAGATCAGAACTGGCTGCGTGCTCAGGCACGGCAGCCACGCAGCCAGTACTGATCTTGATTCTTGTTTTTGTTCTTGTTGTTGATTCTTGTTCTTCATTCACTAGCTAGCTGTTCTGAAACCGCTAGCTTGTGAATGACAATTTGTTTGAAGACAGCTCTGCTTAAAAAAAGCGGTTTCGGTTTAAATGTGTGCATAACATCGTCGTGTGGTCTTCTGTAGATGTAGTGCAGATAACTCCCGGAATGGCGCTAGTTCAGATTCACACGTAGATTGTAGATGGCGTCGTCACTTGTCTATAAGGCTTGCTGTCTGCCATGTTATTGATCCGCTCATCATAGTACTTTAAATAATACTAGATTCCGCTGTACGTTTGTTACAAGTATAAATATTTTTAAAAAATGTTTATTTATTTCCTTAGGCATGATGAAGCCGAAGTTTTTTATAATCCTTCTTGCGCATCTTCTGAAAGTTGACCAATAGGAAGCACAGCAAAATGATTAATGATACTTTCACCATTAATCAAAATTGTATGTACTGAAGATGGCATGTAGTACTAATCCTAATTTTTCACATAGATTCTGGCAGTTTCCATGGCATATTTGCCAAATTTTCCAGCATTTACCATTATACCAGATAAAAGAGCTTGTAAAATTATGTAAAGCCGTTTAATTAAATTTATATGTACTCCTGTGATTTCAGCAGAACATTCTGCATTGTAAAAAAATCTTCTGGCGTATAACCGTCATTGGTATTACCACTTACTTGTCGTGGTTTGTCGATGATCAAGCCTAGCTCCTCACGAAAACGTTGAACTAGAGTTTTCTTTTCTAGCTTTTGTCGCTTCCGTTCTTCACTTGTATGAAATATTTAATATCATTTCCATACAACGAATCCAGGCATGCAATGTAAAAAGTTCGTATTGATATGAATTTTCATTTGCGGGCCTAGCAGCCACTTTAGTCAGATCATTCATTTGCCGTGGAGTAGCTCCACAAATTGTACATGTGGAACCAGATTATGATTTAATACTTGAGCTACTTTGCCAGTTATCATAGTCAGAAAGAGTTCGTGCTTCACATTCACTGCTTCGCATTCTTTATTAATTGTTATTTCATCCACAACAGCTTTAGTTTTTTCAGGAGTTTTGCAATCTTACACTAATATATTTTTCTATAATAGCTTTAGTCAGGTCTCGCAGTAGGATATAATCCAACCTGATGATTACTAGTGTTGTTAAATAATTCAGTTCCGACAAAACTGCACAAAATCTGCGTTGTCCTTGTCAACATCTGTTTATTAATTTTCCGAAGATTGTCGGTGTAATAACTGCTTCGAAAATTAGTGTCAGTTCTTTTGAAGGATACTGGAGACCCCTTTATCTTTTGCTACGATAAATTTGTGTTTTGAAATAATTTAATTAGACAACAGTGCTCCAACATATATACCACAATCAATTTTCTTAATTAAAATGTGTGCTATGTAACCCGCGATGTGGCTACTAATCACCTGTTTACTAAAATCGTAAACATTTTGGAAAAACTAATTTATATCTTCATAAACATTACTGCCGGAAACTTGAACATTGTCTTTGACTCAACCATTATTAGTCGATTTATTAATACGTTCTATAGGCGATGATACGCAATTGAGGATGGTCAAGAGCCATGTATTTCCCACTTTCGAGAGCCTTTAATTCGATATGCACCAGTGGTTTTTGTAAGCTGCTTTAAATTGGCGTGCCGTAGGGTTATTGTGGGCTCCGCAATGTGATATTATATTCCCAAAGAGCATCTCGAGGTGGACTTGAGTAAATTTTGTACATCGGCTTATATACAAGTACTTGAGTACGTATTATGGTTATAAAGATGTTTTACTGCTTCAGCGCAACCAATAAAGCCTGTTTTTCGAGGGCTTTCTATTAAAAGTCTGTCATCCTGACATTTTAATTGGGAATTTTATTGCAACAGGCCACAAGTTTCTGTAAGCATTGGTTAACATGAAAAAAATATTATAATTTTATGTAAACATACTTAATTTTTGTATTTTCATTGATATTTGATGAAAAAAATTGGTTTTACATTATTTCCCTCAAAACTCGCAGAGTTAGCGACTATTTGTGAAAGTTATTAACCATTATTTGATCATAATAGTCTATCCTGAAATAGCAAATGCAAAGCTTCCATTGTAGCTGTTTTCTGAATGTACACAGTATTATAATTGAAATCTGATTTTTGTTCATATGTTCTAAATATTTTCTTATTTTCTGAGTCTTCACACAAATTCCACCCTCACGTAAGGTTAGGCTTCGTCCGCGTGGAATAATGCCTTTGGGTAGCAGTTGGCAAATGGAGTCGTCATCTTGTAGTATGTAGTTAAATTCCCAATTGGCCTTTTCAATGTGCTCCCATTTAGTTTTTAGAGTGCTGTCCTCCAATTCCCATTTTTTCCAGTCAATGTCCTAGGGAGATATCTTATGTTGGGTGCATTGCTTCGTCGGTAATGGCTGACTGAGGGGTACAAAGCCCCCGTCGGGGCTGCGGATTATCGAAAGAGGTAACGCGGCCTCGGCGCAAGAGCGAGGAAGGAACATGGGTGGTTTTTAGTCAGTAGAAGTCTGACACTCTCTTCCGCTCTGCCCAAGAGCGGAAGGAGTTATTTGATGATTACCCACCCCCCCCCAAAAAAAAAACCACCATTGTTAGGTAATCTGAATTGTATTTAGATCTCAAAGCTTTTCCGCCGCATTTTGCTAAGGTTCTTTTAATGTGAATTTCATTGCGGCGACTTAATCTTTCTGCTACTGTAATAAGACAAGATTTAAAGCCGATGTACTTTGTAAAATCGAAATTTGATTAATTTAATTTAATTTAATTTAATTTATTCAATGTCAGATTACAGAGATCCATAATGGTTAGTAACAATTGGTACTTATATACTATTAAGTGCTCCACAATTACCGGTTCCCGTATTCTTGATTTGGGCGTAAGTCAATAATTTTTATAAATGCTCTCAAATACTCGTGCGGTAAGGTTGTTGTTCGAGCCACCATGGCTACATTGACAAAAAGGTGTTCAAGGTGGTCCTGACTTATTTTTTGCAGTGGTAAATACTTTGTTTCGCGCTTTCAATGCAGATACAATATCCTAGAAATACGGTGTGTCGTGGAGAATCAGTAAGTTTTTTTTAATCATTTCAGTACCTTTCGCAAATTCAGTAGAAAGTTTTAGAATTTCATGGTTCAGCATGCTTGCAGCATTTTCTTCATTTACTGCTCCCTTTAAGTCATAACCATGAATATGCGAGTCTAAAATAGCAAAGAGATCATTCATCATTTTCAAAAAATCTATCGTACGTAAAAATAAAACATCTGCGACACTCTTGCTGAATATCTGAGTTGCTAGACTCACTTTCATTATTAAACATTAAAAAAATATATGAATAGCTCACAACCAGTTCGGTAAATGAAAATGTTTCTCTGTCTGTAAATTATAGAAATTGAATAGATGTTGCCAAGATATGATTTGACAATCTTTATCCGAAAAGCTTCCATAAAATTCAAGAGTATTCCTTACAAGTTTAATCATGTGTGTAGGATCTAAAAAAACTGCTATTTGCGTATCATTGCATGGATTTTTTTATGTAGTATATAAGTTATTCGGATCTAAAGGTCAGCCTAAATTCTTCCATAGACAAATTCGCAGGGCAACCATCAAAAGTTACAGCCACTACTCGAATATCAATATCTTAAATCAAATCCTTTTTTTTTGCGGGTGGAAAATCATCAACTGAGCGAAAGGGAGTGTCAGACTTCTACTGACTAAAAACCACCCATGTTCTTTCTTATCCCTTTTTGTTGAGGCCGCGGTTTCTCTTGTGAACAATAAAATGAGTGTGAGGAGAGACGCTTTTTGATTGCTAGAAGAAAAACAAGTGCTTCTTTGGCTTCAAGTTGACAATCTGATTCCAAAGCAGCTCCACAGTTAACATGGTCATAAAATCTTTTACCTTCGGGATCGTTTTCAATGCCGATTTTAATTGCCATTTCATCAAAAATTATTATGGCATAAATCTGGTTCCCTTGTTTTGCTATTACTTTGAGAGCATTGCGAGCTTCTTTAGTAAATCCGGGTTACCACTTTCGAAGTGCTAGGACAAGCTTAACATGTGCTAAAAGTTTTCCTTACAAAATCATCAAGTCATAAATCATACCTTGGGGGAGTAAAAATGTAATGTTATTACAAACGGTCGAATTTCTGGTGACTATCAAGAAAAATAGAGACAACTGCTTATGTGCAAATCCGTGTACCAGAAATCCCGAAACGATCAGACCACCTTTTAACAGCTCGTAAATCCCTATTTAGCTCCTCGATCGCACCAGATAAGCCGCTTGACAGTAAAGCTGTAAGTCGTCAGCGTAAAGCTGATACGCACATGATGATGCCGCCTTGAGGGACGCCAGCATCCAGATTCCAGATCACACCTGTGATCTGCTTGCTTTTATTATGGTACCAGCACATACCTGGTGTCCGGTTTTGGCTCTGACTTCTGCTCCTCAATCGTCTTGAAGAACGGCTAGGTGAACGTCCACGGTTACGGTCACGATTCATGGTAAGCTGAGAAATCTGTCGTGACAGCTCTGACTGGCTGCGTGACGTAAACAACTGGTCCATGCGCTGCAATAAACTGTCGACATTAAATGAGGTGCTTGCTACCTGGTTTGACGATGAGGATACCTCGCAAATCTTATCCGCGAGCTCTGCCACGGCATCCAAGCTAGCAGAAGCCTGAGACATGATGATGGCTTGCACGTGCGGAAGTCGGCTCGACAACCTGTTGCGCAAATATTCATCCGTAATCCCCCCGTCGCGTCGGCTAGGGTTTTGAGGTGACGTAAAAATGTTGACGGCTTACGGTCACCTAATTCTGCGTGGGACAACAGCTTATTTGGTATTCTCTTGAAATTGAGAGGCGTTTCGTTAGCTCTTGCTTTAATTTCACGTATTTCTCTGTGCGCGGTGGGTTCTTTATTGAGGTCTTGCAGTCTTCCTTTACATACCTTTGATCAAGCTGGGAAACAACTTGGTTGAATTATTGCTGCATCATTCAACACGGTTCAGCGTAGGGATGTCTCTAGCTTGCGATAGGGTTGTGCTGGCGACGGGGATCCGTCTGCCACAAATCCATGAAATTGTTTTAAATTGAAAAATTTCTAATTACTAATAACTTCTGTAACTATGGGAATAACGATGATAGGATGCAGATCAGTCCCCATGTAGTAATAATACACTCCGTTAGAATACTGCACAGTTTATAATTCACAGGCACAGGTTGTTGGTAATTAGTTACAGGAACACAATCTACAGTAGCTAGACATCCATAGTTAAATACGATAAATTATCAGAGCTCATCAACCGAAACGTTCTCTGGCTACGAGCATGGCGGCAGTGTTGCCATCTCGAGTGGGTGCGTTCGGAAATCGAACGCCGCCACATAATGTTTTAATTGTATCACATGTGTGATATCCATCCCAGGTGGATGACTATGTTGGGAAGTAGTTGGTTGTGGAAATAGACCACTTTCACTATTCTGAAATAATTAAAAACATGCTAACACAAATAGACACAAGTTACCAATACAAAAAATAACAATTAAATATTTTGTACTTCTTACCACAATTTGCAAGTGTTCTTCTTGTATCTCATGTGAGATGTCCAAGGATTTCTCAAGTGAATGACTGTGCAGGGAAGTAGTTGACTATGCTCTCTTTAAAAATGGATCCCTTTCAGCATTTTTTAAAGATATTGCATTCCGATATAATCAAAATATGTATACATTTTAACACCTTCACCAAATGTTGTATGTTTTCTTCTTTATCTTGCACTTCACGTATCATGTTTAACATTTTAAAAGATCTTGAATTCATTTTGTTAGTTCTTAGATACAATAATGATACAATAATGAGAGTATTTGCGAGAAAAAGTCAAAAAATAAAACCGCCAACAATTAAAAATACTTTAATTCAGTCACTCCTTATCGTCAAACTAACTTTTGACACTGACACTGGCGGTCGAGAATGTTGCCAGGTAAAACTCACGTACTTAGTTAAAGTGATTTTTTACCTGCCGAGTTAAGCAAATATTTTGAATTTAGAGAGTTTTGCTTCTTGGAATTCCGTAGATTAATGCACCTATGGATATTATATTTATTACAGTTTCCTGGGATAGTTGTTGATATTTTAATGTTCTGAGTGTAAAAATAACATTTTCCTATTTTAAAAACTTCCTATTTTATTAGCCTTCTTAGTATCATAGGCTCTTGTGGTCCTGTATATCACTACCTGTTGACTTTACTAAATTAATTTTGAAAACAATACCGATGTGGTCCGAGCTCGTGAGACCTTCCTCGCCCCGGTAGTCCTCCACCGAGTCCAGCAGATCCGCTGAGCATGCTGTGACATCAACGAAGCTGCTGTACCTCTGACGGTGTGGAAGGTCGGTCACCATGTCCCTCCCTTGCTATCGGTTTCCAGGCTGCCCCACCAGCTGCTCTTGGCGTTGGTGTCGCCGCCAATTATTAACCTAGTGGGGCCTATTTCCTCGCGAATCTGCATGAGTTGCTCCAGGTATGGCTGTATGGGCTGGTCTTGTTCGAAGTAGAAGGAGACTACTGCGATTTCCCAGGCGCTGGTACGGATCCTCACCACCACGATGTTGTTGGTGGTGAGTTATGGACACTGTGAGACGTCGAGGTCATGGTCGAAGACGACTATAGCTGCCTTCACAGTTCCTACCCTTGTTCAGCGCACTGGTAACTCTCGCTCCCCGGTAATCTCGCATCATCTTAACCCCACCCACACGCGGCTCCTGGAACAATGCGAACGCAACCCTCCGCTCACTAGCCACAATCATGAGCTCTTGGGTTGCTAGGTTCTTTCTCTGCAGATTCGCTTAGTTTACCTGGTAATTCTTGCGCACGCTCGGGTGTGTATCTGCTTACTGTTACCGCTGGGGTGCCCATAGCAATACGCCATCGACAGCCGCGCCAATGCGTCCCACTTAACGCGAGTTGGACACTCGCTGTCGAAGGCTTTGTGCTCGGTCTTCCCCAGCTTATTAGCCACACAGTTCAAACACTTCAGTGCTTCTAAAGCCAGCCGAGAGGGGCAGTCGGTCCTCATGTGTGGGCTACCACAGTGTGTGCTGAGGTCAGCGGGTTCCGTTCACAATTTGCGACCATAGCCGAAGCGCAAGCAGCGGGTGCACTGAATCAGAGGTGACTGATCCAGCACACGCACTCGCCGCAAGTCGATGTGAACTCGACCCGCATTTGTCAGCCTCTGCCACACAGAGGGGGACACCTGCATGGTGATGTGAGACATGTGGGTGTTCCTCGTCTTACGACGGTATTTCACCCCCATCCTCACATCATCCGCAGGTAAGTCCCCAATCAGGTGGGTGTTCTGGCGTTAAATCGCCTCGATGACCTCCACGTCGTCGGTGTGACAGGAGAGGACATCCTTGAACTACGAGGTTTCCAGCCTTTCTAATCCTCTCGGTTATCCGATTCAGCTCCTCCCTGGTCCTGAAACCGACCACCACCTTCTGGGTGTGTCCGTCTGTCCGGCCATTCCTAGGCTCAGTATTTTCGGAGATAAGGGAGGGGTCCCTTATCTCCTAAACTACTGAGCCTAACATTCTGAAAGCAATACAGAAATTAGTTCAACACTTATAGATTACAGGAAAACCTATAAGAAGTCGATGGTGCTAAAACGGAACCCTTCATGTGCAAGTCCGGCTTGCACTTGGCCAGTTTTTACTAACGGTATGGTATCTTTTGATAATTAATTGCCTTTTACAAATAGGACCGCGATTTTACGGTACCACGTGCATGAGTGGCCTTTTTTAATATATAAAAAACTGAGGACTGGAATACAAGATATCTACATACAACCCTCGGTTGCAAAGATCTTCAAGATCTTCTTTTAAAAGTTCAGTCACAATCACAACTGATCCAGTTATGCCCAAATTTGGTACGGTCTCTATTTCTGAATCCAATCCACAATACACTATAAAATCCACGATGTAACCGGTTTCGACTACTTTCGACATCAGATAAGACAAATAAATAGCTTTATGTCACACAATATGTTGTGAAGAACGTGCTAATCTGTCCGACAACAATGTTCTCGGTTATTTTATCTATATCCGATAAAATTAAATTAAAGCTTTTATGTCATGGTATCTTTTAAAATTAATGTTACCGCAATAGCTGTCTGCACGATCGAATGTTGCTGTTAGATATCACCCCGTGTGTACTCGCCGAGTCATGTAGGTACGCGTGTTTATTTACAGTCATCGAGCTTATTCAAGTCTTCCTCCGATCTAATGTTATAGATCTATTTTTCCTCACTATTCTTTTTGACCAGGATACTACAATTCTGAACACAAATAAATTGGAAACCTTTCGGCTTAATTTATTTCTTACAGTCCAAAGAAGCTGTCGTTTGTGCTTTGGTAAATCTTCGTTAATGTAAATTCGAAAAAAAATATCACTGCCATTACTATTACCTTGTTGTTCGTTATTTTTGTTTCCTTCCTTACAAGCATCCAGCCGCTCTGCGAGCACATTTAGACCGGAGGGTCACCAACACATTCTTGGGCTTTGTGTCGTCTGGTTTCTCCTAGCCTACCCTCTGAGCATCTTGAATGTCATTTCGGTCTAGATTAAAACACTATATTAGTAGTCCAAAAATTAGCACAAAAGCTAACTTTTGTGCTAATTTTTGGACTAAAAGAAAGACAGAAAGAAAGAAAAAATGTTTATTGACGTCAGTACATCAAGCACACACAATAATATTAATACAAAAATGAAAAAACATAGTAGGTAGGTACCTATTGCTGTGTGCCTCACGGCTACTAATATAGTGTTTGAGTTCTCGTATGCTTTTCTCTTTGTCTTTTATTTCCAACTCCTGTACCCGTTCTTCTAGTGCCTTGTTACATTTCTCACGTTAAACGTATTTTTTTGTTCCATTGCCTTTATTTTCTTCTGAGCTTCTTCTTTAAAATCAGTTAATGTCTGATACATTTCGCCATAAAATTCAACGCTGTTAGTAAGTTCTTCTATTTTCTTCTCCAGGTTATAAATCACCGCTAACTTTTTATTTACCTCCGCCAGAACGTTCTCGCCAGACTCTTTACTAGGGTTTAATTTGATTTTCGTATCATCTGCGGACTGTTCGGGGCTGCTTTTATTTGTCTGGCAGTCGTCGCAGAGTGAACTACTTATTAACTTTTTAGTTGCACATTTTTTATGGTAAACATTTTCACATTCTCCCTTACATCTCACTACATCATCTTTAGCCAACGACAAAATCAGTTTGCATTTTTTACATTGCATCATTTTTACTTAAACTGTACTTTTACTACTAACTGTATTTTTACTTTAACTGTGTAACTAAACAATTATAGCATAAGTTGTTTGTTTTAACATAATTAACTCGTTCAGCAGGTTGCACTTTTGTGAACTCTTTATAGTGGCATTATGTGTGGTTTTCATTGCATAAAACACATGTTTTTCCCGACGATGACGATGGTGATGCTGTACTTGTAACATGAACAGCACGCTCTTTTGTTGTATTATTTTGATTTGTTAATTCCAGGTTACGGAACTTCGATTCTAAGAACTTCTTGAAATCACTAAGGTAAGTCTTCGGATTCTTCTTTATAAGGATATTCTTCCCAGTTCTTGTGCGTCTCCGGGTTCATCTTCTGTACTAAAAGATATATAAGGAAAGAATTCCAAGAGTCGTCAATATTTAAATTCCAATTCAAAATTCAAATTAAAAATCATCAGCATTAGCTAATAAATTATCGTTACAAATGGCGCCGGGGATAGCGCAACTATCTTTGTATCTTCTACGAACACCAACTGGTGTAGCTGGATTTGCAAGCGCAACAACAGTTTCGCGCAAATTTGAATAAACCGTAGATTCTGGTCTGGGTCTAAGTTGACCATCAGCATGTGGAGTAGCAGCGACAACTGGAATGTAGATCTTTTCTTCATATTTTAAAATACCAATTGAATCAATTAATTTCTTGATGGGAGTTGGGACAAATGTAAACGTCTTGATTATCTTCAAGAACTCTGCCGTCAGTCCTTCATGACGGTTAACATCTTCCATAAATCTTGGAAGAATTGGGTAATGTGGAATTAAGTCCATAATCTTTGCTTCAAATAACGCAAGATAGGCTCTATACTGTGAGTATATACTAGGGATTCTAATATTTTCGGAATACTGGGTTGCTACATATGTAAGGTGAGTTGTTCCGAATCCAATTCCACGTGATGTGACAGATAGCATACTGGCTTGCAAGGTCTGCTGCTCTGCTAGCCGATTGAACTCGTCTTCTACTCCAGCGAAAAGCTCATCCTTGATAAGTTCGCCAGTTGCTTCATGACGGTTAGTGCTCTGTTTATCTCTAAAATTCTCCATCCGTTGATTTGAACGCTGCTTTGTTGTGCGGCCTGGACGGCCACGTCCCCTTTGCTGCATGCTCTGGTTTGGGAAGTTGTTACCAAAGCTTTGATTGTCATAATCTGAATTACGATAAGACATATCATCATTGTGGGGTCTAAAACCACCGCGTTTGAAACCACGCTGGCTCATGCATGGTAAAGTTTTGTCGATTCATATTAATGCCGAATGTACAGACGGAAATCCAGTCTGTCAGTGTGTTTATATATTGTGGACATTGCATTTATTGTTATTTAATTTTTATTTTCACTATTGTTATTTTATTTAATTTTAATTTTCAAATTTTAACTGTTTTATGGACTTGTGTTTATATCGTGTAAATTGAATATGGGGAAACCTGAAATAAATGGATTTTATTTTATATATAACCTCAGCTTTTGAAGGTAATTTGCAGTTCTTTCCTAGTCTGTTACGTTGAACGGTTTCAAGACAATAAATTCCATATTGAGCAAAATAATGCATAAGAGGTATGTTTGTGTAAAAATTGTCAACGTAAATTATATGATTGCGGTTTCTAGGCACACCTCGTGTGAGACTGACAACAGTATCAGAGACTACACCAAGTTCTGGCTCCGTTGAAAGACGTCAATCATTTTACCAGAATAAATTAATCTCGAATTGATAGGCAAATCCTTGCAAAGAACACATAACAAATAATTTGAAACCCCATTTGTGGGGCTTGTTGGGCAAGTATTGCTTCATGAAGTGAGCTAACTTCGTGGCGCACATAATTATGTTCGTCTATTGATAGCCGTTGATCATAGGGTATGGATCCAAATGTATTATATAAGTGGTCTATTATCGGTCTTAGTTTATGAAGTCGATCGTGATTTGGATGGTCTGTTGGCATATGCTTTTCATTGTCGTTGAAATGGAGGATATTTCTAATCTTTTCAAATCTGTTCAGTGCCATGGTCTCTGATATGGGGGTAAAAGCATGTTTAGTGTTCCAGTAGAAACGTACATTTGGGTATCGAAAGACAGACATATAAACCAGAATACCAAAATACTGGCGCAATTCTGTAACGGTAATTGTATCTGGACGAGCTGGATTTTTTTGTACGCTGTATTTATTTGTCTCTTGTACAATATTTTCTAAAAGTTCATTTGTAAAAAAGTATGAAAAAAAATTAAAAGGTGTGTTCATATCGCTGCCCTAGTTCAACAGTAAGATATGTTGAACAAAGTATGTTTTGAGTTATTCATACTTTTATGATTTTAGTGTCATTAATTCACTCGTTGTTAATTGAAATGTGGTTGATTTTTTAAAACTATAGCTTAGTTTAATGTGTTACGGAGTTATTTATATTTCAATAAGAATAAAATATTTTGTATAATAGTTTTACGGCTTTTAATAGTAAGTTAACCTTATATTGAACTCAGACTAAATAAAACATGTTTTGTAATTTTAATGTTGTCTCTAAAATGGTTTATTAAAAATTAAGTCTATATTGTAACTCATAGAGTTATTGTTTTTTGTTTTGTTTAAGAAATACTAAAGATTTATCCAACCAAGCTTCCAAATTTATGGAAAATCAACAGAGATCGACATAATTTTAAGATATCTTAGTATTACAGCACATCGATATTTGAGAATGTAAGTTGTCCGACTAAATCCGCGGAAATGTTTGGTAACGGGATAGGAAAATTAATTAAAAACTGAGAAATTAGTTTGCTTGTAATGTGTTATTTATTAGCTAGTATCATAATTGCACAAATCAGTCTCATAATCAGTTAAAATCTTATTATTATTTTTGCACAAGTCAGTTTAAGTATTAGAATAATCAGTCAGTTGCTATAATGTTAATTATGTGAATCTTAATGGCACAAATAGGTAAGTCTTATAAAGCAGCTAAAATTTAGTATTATAATAAAATTAATAACAATAGTGAATTAATTGTTTTAATTAATTCTATAACATACTGAACCTACTCGTTACAGGCTTTCATCATCACTATTGCCGCTTTCATTTTCCTGGTTATTTGTAGTTTTAAGACTTTCGTAAAAGCTGTGATGACATTGAGGTATCAAATTGGCAGTACACAATAATATCAGATCTCTCTTTTTGTGATTTGGTATTGCTGGTGCTTCATTATAAGCATGTTCCAGAGTTATATTTTCTGAGATGCGGCCCCTTTGTTTCCTTCTGGTATCCACAATTTTAAAATCAAGATCTGAAAATGAAGATTTGTAGCCAAATTTGTATGGATCTTCTTTTTTTACTTGGATACATTTGATGTCACCCCATACAATTTTTTGACCATTTTCGTCTATGTTGAAATTTTTCACCATTTGAGACAGTTTTTTCCAGTCGTAAATCTGTTGGTAGCCTATTTCATTGACTGTATAAGGTTTACCAGTTTTTTTGGCTGATTTCAGTACCATTGCCATTTGAGCAGGTGTAAATATTGGGCCACTTCTCAGCAATCTTCTCTTTTCTCTTTCTATTAAGGAATGAATGTTATCAGCATCATTCTGCGTGTGTCCTGCTATTAAAAAGTTGTGGGTAATTATATTTATGGGTAAAGCTTGCACTGCGTACATATACATTGACAGAATAAATTTATTTTTATTCTGCCCACCACAATTGTCGCTGTAAAAGATAATTTCTGTTTTTGGACCCACATTTTCTAATAACGAAAAAACACACGACCCTATTTCGTTGGCCCCTCTTTTGGCAATACCTTCGTGCCAAGCATAACAAATACCATCTTTATTAATTATATCACATACAGTGAAATTAATGAAGTTTAACTTTGATTTGTAGTAGAAAGTAGAAACTTCTCCTTGTGGCAATGGAACGACGGCTTGCAAATCATAATCGAAAATCAATATATTGCCATTAGAATTTTTTGCTCTGTCAACATCTCTTTTTTTCATAACTCTGGAAAGTTTTTTCTCAGTAATATGCATGTCATAGCCATCTTGAAGATCAAGTTTTGCCTCGGGTGAAGCATTTTTGAACGCTTCACATTTAGAACACTGATCTTTTTTAGGTTTGAAAAAAGCAATGTTAAATTCCGTATTAAAAATGTGTGCATACATTGAATTTTTGACTGCTTCTAAACCATTTTCTTCACAATACTGTACATACAGTCTGTACATTGTAGAAATTGTAAGATCTCCTTCCAAATACTCTCGTCTAGAGTCGGCTCTGCAATAATGGGATTCTATACGAGGGAATCTGTTTATATGATCTCGGACAGACTGTTTGGCAGTATCTGGAAGAGAATGATGTTGAGAATGCGTACCTCTGCGCTCTTTTGCAGTGAACCCTTCAGTATTTGTTACATTTTGAACAGTAGTTATTGCGCTGTTAGTGATGTCAAGTGTATTTTTAAAGAAAAGTTTGCAAACACGCCTTTTAGTATTATCGAGATATAAATAGTACGCGTAATTTAATTTTCTGGAAGCCTCTTCGCGTCTGTATTTTCGCGGTGTTGTTACTTCCATACATTTGCTTATAAAATCACGCTGACGAGAACGATTACCCATATTATAAAAATGATCAAATATAGTTTGCCTCTGATCTTCATTAAATTTTAAGCTACACTTCAATCTACACTTTTGACCGCAGCTCATTCCTATTTTCTTGGCTCTCTTTTCACGTCCAGATGATGTCACATAAGCTTGACCAGTATTTACTAAAAGCTTCTTTTTGTTTTTTGTCCAATTTTTCTCATTTCGGATTCTTTTCTTGGGCTGCCGCTCACTATCAATGTCATCCAGTACAGGGATTTGACGAAGCACCGAAGTTGAAATAATATCTGAATCAGTCGAAGAATCGATGTGTACAGGGTCCGGGTGATAATCGTCATCTGTGTCTGAAGCACTAAAATCACCAATCGCGCCCTGCAACAAAGTAATAGTTGAGTAAAATGGAAATCGATTGTAAGTAGGTACATTCCACTCGTAATAATAACAATTTCTACAATGTACAGACTACAAAATACTACCTACAAAACACAGCAACAAAACTAACAACCTACAAAACACCTACAACAAACAACCAACAACTACCTACAAAATTGAACACAGCTTACGTCATTTGGTTGCTCTTCATTTACTGTATTATCAATTGATCGAAGATTTTCAACACAATATTCACTATTTTGCAATAGAGATGGTGACAATGATTTTTCTCTTCCTTCTGTTTCAAAAATTTCTACATTCTGAAAATAAACACGAATAAAATTATACGGGTAGGTACAGAAAACAAGCAAGTTGGTCTGGTATAACTTTTAAAATAAGTTGTACAATTTTTAGATAGTTTTCATAATCATCATACCATAATTATAAATATTATTTACCTGTAAGTCATCAATCGTAACCTTATCACTTGTTGGTTCTTCCATGCACACTTCGTATGCAACTTGTACCAATTCATTTTGTTTTGCCGGTAAAATTGGCGGGACCCCGACCGGTGGTGATAGCCGTTCTTGAATAATCTATTACAATAAAACAATTAAATAGGTAGGTACAAAATGAAACATAATACAATGTTATTTGCGAATACCAATATTAAAGAAAATCACATTAGTTTCGTTGAGTATCTAGGTAGGTACTTTTTTTGAAACTAAATCATATGGAACGTACTTACCTCACGAGTTTGGTTGTTTGCTAGTTGAACTAATAATCTCCCACGTTTCATTGCGACTGATATTCGTACGAAAATTGTAACAAAAATACTTAAAAAGTCAATTAATTATGTTTTCATTTATAAGATCACGCACCTCACAAATATTATACCAATAACAACAACAGCATGGCACAGACTGTTCCCGAAACTAGCATGCATTGTATTGGAAGCGCGGGGTGCGCCCGCGGGGGTGTCGCGCGACATTCGACGAACGGAACGAAAAATCAGTGCGCCTCACGCAGCCGCGTGATGCGGACATCTTATTGGAAGAGTAGGTAGGTTATTTTAAAATGTCCTAGAAAGAAAATATAATTTAACGATATTTTAGTTAAACACTGGGACAATTTAAGATGTCTCAACATAGAAATGTTTTTATAATTCCATATAAGGACATTAGAAGATGTCTCTGTATAGAAATATAAGAAAAGTAAAAATCTTCCTGACTTTTTAAATATCTTAAGATGTCAGAATCTTGAACTAAAGGTCGGTAAAAATATGCTTAAATGTCTCAGTGAGACAATGAAATTTAGGCACTTTGGTTGCGTTTTACAAATATCCGATTTTTGAACAAGACAGAAGAGCAAATTTTTCACATGAAACAAAACTTATCTCAATTTTTGTTTTTTTTAAGATATCTTACTGTTGAACTAGGGCAGCGATATCTTGTGCAGAAAACGGAGTGTTGCTATCAAAGGACTATGCAAAAAATCGTCCCATATCATCAACAGATGCCAAACATATCTCATTAAATACATCTCGACATTATGATTATTTTTTACTATGGCGACATCACTGTAGGATATGGGGTTATCGTGTAATAAAAAAAAATATGTTATACTTATACAGTTTTAAAAAAATCGTCCCATATCATCAACAGATGCCAAACATATCTCATTAAATACATCTCGACATTATGATTATTTTTTACTATGGCGACATCACTGTAGGATATGGGGTTATCGTGCAATAAAAAAAAATATGTTATACTTATACAGTTTTAAAAAAATCGTCCCATATCATCAACAGATGCCAAACATATCTCATTAAATACATCTCGACATTATGATTATTTTTTACTATGGCGACATCACTGTAGGATATGGGGTTATCGTGCAATAAAAAAAAAAATGTTATACTTATACAGTTTTATTAAGTATTAAGAACTGAATTAAAAATGTACTATTTAACTAAAAAAAACTCGAGAGAGAACAGCCGTAAGACGTACTTTACCCTCCCTCCTTGCTCCGTTACCCCGACCGCACCCTTTCGACGCCTGCGCCCGCGCACCTCCCTCAGTCGTGGCTAGTACGTTCTGCTGTGTTCGCGTTGTTTATTTGTGCGTTATCGGCTTGTTTGCGACTATTACTAACATCTGCTTGTTTATTGGACCTTTTGATTGCTACTCGATGACCCCGGCACGTTTAATGGACTGTGATTTATAAATATGGAGACTGGACGCCAATGTGTAATGTGTCCTAGATCTGTTTTAAGACAGAGACGACATATATTACAAGAAACATTGCTTCATAGTAGTCCTGAGTTAGCGGCCTACATTTTGCAAAATGGATTGACACAAGTAAGTCACAGTCATTGTATTTATTTACTGATTTATTATACATATATCGATAACTTTTAGATATTATGTAGAATACGTATAATGAATATTCCACAACTACTATCACACAACACAACGCCATCTAGTCCCAAGCTAAGCAGAGCTTGTGTTATGGGTACTAGACAACTGATAAACATACTTATATATTTCTAAATACATACATATTATAGATAAATTACACCCAGACACAGAACAAATGATCGTGCTCATCACACAAACATTTGTCCTGGGTGGGAATCGAACCCACGACCTCCGGCATAGCAGTTAGGGTCACTAACCACTAGACCAACAGGCCAGTCAAGAATAAGAATAAGTGTCATGTAGTTAGAATATATAAGCAGATAGAACATTGCTACGATACTATATGATACATTTTAGAATTGCTTGAATAGAAATATAGCACTTAAAGTATAGCTTACGTTAGGAACGACTCAATCGTCCGGCCATAATTCCTATGAGGAATGAGATATTTTTACCTGCATAATTATTTAATCTCACCTTAATATTTTTATAGTCTAGTCCAAAAGTGAGTGTAGATTGTGTTCCGAGTTCTAGACAACTGACAAGCACACATATAACACCGATATAATCAATATAACACAGAAAAAATACTTCTGCTTATTACAAAAACACACATATGCTGATATCTTCATTTTTTCCCTTTTCAGGTAGTATTCAATAACGTAATGGCAGTATGCCATAGATGCTGGCAGAGAGCCAATAATAATGACGGTGGACAACTACGTCTTGAGAACGCTCCCATTGTAGAAGGTAATTACATCTGTGCTATTAATCCTTATCAAAATAAATTATTTCATCACTAAGTACAGTCTAGCTTCGCCGGGACAGCTAGTAATAAATAAATAAATAATTTTAGATGCTGACAATCAAGAACCCCCCAATGTTGCTGAAGCCCGCAATGTTGCTGAAGCCCCCAATGTTGCTGAAGCTCCCAATGTTGCTGAAGCCCCCAATGTTGCTGAAGCCCCCAATGATCCTCAGGACAATCCAGAGGATGATGCTCGTTTCTATGTTCGCGATTACGTACGTGCACCGAACACTTCACGGCTCTGTATGTATAGGCAATGTAGACATGAAAATCTACGACGAGTTCCTGTGTCTATCAAGCTACATTTGGTATGTCATTATCGATTATATATTCCACCGAGTTCGCGAATATGTGAAGAACATTTAAATAACTATGATTTTGAAGAGTTACTGGATAATGTAAATGTTACACATTATTTTAATGCTTCATTTTTTAGTAACATGACAAACATGTTAATTGAAGCAATCAACAATAGGACAAGATTCGATTTTGAAACATTATCTTCACTGAATAATAGTGAACTTATGTTTTGGACTGGATTCACTTTAGAGCAGTTCAACGTCATTTTGGAAGAAACGCCATCGCTCGTAGAAAAATGCAGACATCCCCGATCAGTTCTCGGAGCTTATTTAACGAAAATACGAACTGGAGAACCTAACGAGCGACTAGCTACGCTTTTCGGCGTAACACGTCAAGTGTTTGAATATCGCCTAAAAATAGCGCGACAATGCTTGACAGGTCAATATGTACCAAGACATCTTGGTATAGGTCATATTTCTAGAGATGAGCTTCTAGAGAGAAATCTATTTTTGCCCAAACATATTTTTGGAAATGAAAACAACACCAAGTTAATTATTATCGCAGATGGCACATATGTATATATTGAAAAAAGCACTAATTATTTATTTCAAAGAAAAACTTATAGCCTCCACAAGTTTCGCAATTTATTGAAACCATTTATTTTAGTAAGCAGCGATGGATATATCATAGATGTCATAGGCCCTTTTCCTGCAACAACATCAGATGCAACTATTATGCAGAACATAATGAATGACGATGAGCACTTACTACATTGGTTACTACACAGAGAGGACGTCTTTATTTTGGACAGGGGCTTCAGGGACAGTATTAATGATATTGAGTCCCTTGGCTATGAACCTCACATGCCACCTACCAAGGACAGGAACGCGACCCAGCTATCAACAGAAAAGGCAAATGATTCTCGGTTGGTGACTGTGTGTAGATGGATTGTGGAGGCGGTTAACGGCAAATTCAAAAACCGTTTTAAGTTATTAAAACAAACTTATTTTAACCGAGCTTTGCCAAACATGTTTGTCGATTTCCGCATAGCAGCATCATTAATAAATGCTAATTACCGTGTTGCTACAGACCACAGGCTTGCGCCGGAATTCTTTGAAATAATTCAAACTAAGGTTCATCAACCTAACCTTTTGAAAAATTATGTCGAAGGCAAAAATCTTAACAGACAAAGAGTTAACTTTGTGACGATGGAGGCCACCATGCCACATCTTGAGGACTTTCCAGAACTGACTGATGATGATATCATTTTATTCGCCTTGGGGACCTACCATATAAAACTTGCAAAATCCTACTGTGCGGAACATATTCGGAATGGAATTTATTATATTGAATTATTTCGAGAAAACCAGCTAACTGATTTGCCAAGGTATAATGTTCGAGAAGATAATGTCTGGTTAATTAGAGGACGAATACAATCTCGACACGTTAGATCGCGCGTTTATTATTGTTACATATTAATAAACCGAAGTGAAACTGGCAGACGTGCTATTGAACAGTGGTATTGCACATGCCTAACAGGGGCGCGTACGGTTGGAAGTTGTGCCCATATAATATCAATTATATGGTATATGGGCAAAGGTCGACATATCGACTTTAATCTACCAGCGGCAATGTTATCGACTATTATAATAGATGAATAATATAACGTTATTTTTGTCTGGATAATAGTTCTGTTGTTATTAAGTGTCTACTTGCACAATTGTTTTTGTGTTATTAATACTTAAAATGTCTAGTTGAACAATTGCTTTTTGTAATTATCGTCTAAAATGTAATTTTTTATTTTAAAATAAAAATACTTTATTTTTGTCAGAAGTCTTTTTAAAAAAAAAACCCCGTCGAATTCCGAACTAAAAATTGGTACTGACTTTTCATGGGACGTAATAATGATATTGAAACTTGTCCCATGTCTGTTGATGGGATGGGACACTGCCCATACATTTTTTTGCATGGTCCTTTCATCCTATTTTCATCAAATGGAAAGCTTTGCCTTTTCCAGATCATTTGCCTGATTGGGATGCGTTGGTCTGTGGCAGAAAATGACCCATGAATATTGTCATCATTACGTAAAAGTGGAGGATCTGATCTGTCTCCATCATTACCTGTCTCATCTCTTTCATCATCATTAGTAGGCGCATAATCATCTTCTAATACCTGTAGTAGCTCTTCTCTCGTGGGATAGAAATCTAAATCATCGCCTTCGCACTCACAATCATCCTCAGATATGTCGCCTGCTTCCAATCTTCGAAGAATATCTTCTATTTGGCCATCTGAGCATGCTCTCGCAGCCATCGCTGTAAAAAACACATAAAACCATACAAAAACATTCAACCACCACCACAATGATCGCATACAACAACACGCCAATTATCATGCCTTTACTGCATACTGTATCATTTTTGAAACAGTATGTTTTTTGAGAAAAAACAATACAGTTCAAATATATAACCAAAAAGTAAATACATAATAATAAAATATATAAACTTACCAATATAATTTATTTTTGCACGAATAAAAGTCCACTCAATTTAATTTTAATCATAAACTGAAAATTTTCGTAAGTAGTAGTTTGCGCCAACGACGCTCAGATATTTTGAAAATGACATTTCGACCCGAGCGCTAGCCTATGGCCGTTATTTTTTTAATTTACTCAAATTGACTATGGGCAAAGACATCAAATAACAATACAGCCAAGTGCACACATTACAAATAATTGTTTGACAAGGACATAAAGTTACTGTTTCATTTTTGATACGCTATGCATTTAAGGGTAGGTACCTCGAATAACGTGTGCATAGACATACCGGCCGCCAAGGGCAA
Source organism: Diarsia dahlii (assembly GCA_949775195.1). Lineage (NCBI taxonomy): Eukaryota > Metazoa > Arthropoda > Insecta > Lepidoptera > Noctuidae > Diarsia > Diarsia dahlii. Next base: position 18,497,671 of record OX459197.1, on the reverse strand, counting down.
AGTTTTTCTGATATACTAACCATACGAATGTGCCCAGCGTACGAAGAGTAATCACTTTCCCTTGATTCTCATTGGTCGACGGTTCTGATTGGTTGATTTATTTGTACTGTGGACGCTTCAATTTCCCGCCAAAAACGTGGACTGAGTCGATACGGAATTCTAGACAGGGATTGCTATACCTGACACGAAACTGAACAGATCTGTTAGGGAATTAAGGTTGTATTTTAAACACATTTCCACAAGAACTAAATTTAGTTTAGTAATCTTTAATTTTGTTAAAATCATATTGGCTGATTGAATACAATTCCTTTGCCTGTCACGTGACAACGATCGTTTGTAATTTTTGTCTGTGGATTCAATGCTCACAAAAGAGGTTATAAGAGGTTTACATTGGGCCGGGATTTCATTTCGAGCCCGGACCACCAAGAGAACAAGTTGTAAAGTACCTACCAAGCGAAAGGAGCTACTGTAAGTCAGTCTGATTTAATATGTACCTATTCCTTAAAATATCATACTTCGCTATAAACTGTGACCGTTATTTTGTTTTAATGTGTTGATTTCTTTGGTGTAACTATTGCTAGTTTTGTAATTTATTTATGTAGAGGGTATGTACTGCATTATATTCCTAATAAGTATTGTATGGTTGAGACGGTTATGTTAAACATTATAAACGATAATAAATGTGTGATTTCAATGTTACACTAAAAGCTTTTTATTAACTTTACCACCACCAATATCATCAGAGGTGTCTACTTCGCCTTGTGCCAATCTATTCTGAATTATTGTATAGTGGCATGGGGTGCAGCAGCAAAGACTCATCTGATAAAACTTGAACGAGCACAGAGAGGCATCTTAAAAGTTGCTTATGGAAGGCCCTTTCGGTATCCCACTGATAGGCTGTATCAAGAGTGTGACGTTCTGAGGATTAGGCAGCTTTTCATTTTGTCTGTCGTATTACGCTTCCACCGACATGCACCCCAAACTCAATCCATATCTTCTAGGTCATCCAGAAATAAGAAATGGAAAACTCCCACCACTCGCACTAAATTCGCTCAAAGAGCTCCAAGATACATGGGTCCATCCATGTATCAACATGTCAACAAAATCTTGGACATAGTGGCTTGCTCAAATACTTGTAAAGCAAAAATTATTAAGTGGTTATCAGCTCAAGACTATGCAAGGACTGAAGCTCTCTTGACCCCCATATTCAATAAATCCCTCGCAGATTCTCTCGTTGGCGTAACACAAATATACAAAATATACTCTCCACACAAACCCTTGTATTGTAATTTCCTCAAACACAAACACATCTACATTCAATTACACTCTACACAAACCTTTTAATTGTAACTTTGCATGTTTCCATTAGTTAAGTAGGTGAGTTTAAATATTGTTTAGACTAAGTAACCGAATGATTACTGAACTACCCACGAGTGCACTTATAATGTGTCATCAACGCTGTTATAACTAGATCCCACGACACAGGGTATCCTAGTGTGGGGTCTAGCGCTACTTAATTGCACCATAACTGTACTCTTTTTTTATTTTATCTTGCATTCTGTAATTGTTGTGCTTAATGTGTCATCCAATGTGTCTAAATAAATAAATTATTAAAAAATTATTATTAAAAATTAAAACTTTGCTCCTGCTGACCTATGAAATAGAAACAGATAATTACAGTCAATTTCTAGTTGAAGCATAACTACTGATTTATCTAATAAATCACAAGCGGGATAATTCAGCGCCCACATTTAATGCAAATATTATTTTAGATTCATAAATTTCTACCTGCTACCTACTTTAATAAAATAACGGTCACATGTTGGACAAAAGAAATTAAAAAAAGAAATACATGTTTCACTGTGTGCTTTAGTCATGTTTACATTATTATGGGGATGCAGGCATGGGTTGTGAAGGCATTGTGTATCCTGTCGGTTTACACTCTGGGATACACATGTTTTCCGGAACGGTTTAACGAAGTCCCACCATGCATGCGTCTTGCCATGGCTACTCTATGGAGACGTAGGCATGGATTTCGAGGGTTGTGTATTTTGCCGGGGCTACACTCCGGGATACACACCACACTGGGATAGCATTATGGTGTTCCAACATGCATGCATCTTTCTATGTTCACTTTACAAAGATGCAGATTTTGATCATTGAACGGATGCATATTCTTAATTTGTGGGGTGTTCCTGTAAATGCTTTGCCATGGCTACTCTATGGAGGTATTTGAGGAACGCCGCGGGATGTCCACGCTCACCTTGCCGGGGCTACACTCCGGGATGGGTGTGGATATTTCCTTTGGTTGGTATTGGTTTTGGTGTCATCCGACATGTATCTTGCTGTTAGTTTTTTATTAACAAGTGCACCTATGCACAGCAAACAGTGGAACGTGATAATATATATACACATGAAAGGAATTCAATACAATCATGTCAATGATTGCTCGAATGATATTTAATTGAATAACTATGTTTATTGCTTTACTGAAAATTTTATGACTGCCTCGTTAGTCTAGTGGTCGCAAGCGCGACTGCTGAGCATGAGGTCCTGGGTTCGATTCCCGGGTCGGGCAAAGTGTTATTGGCTTTTCCTATAAGGATTTTATCAGTAACAGCCACGGAGTCTGGATTTTTATTTTATTTATGTGTGTGTGGCCGGTTGATGGCAATAGGCTCGCCCCTATTACATGGGACTTAAAAACATAACTGGCGAAATGTGGGTGTACTATTATGCACCTCTGCCTAACCCTTCGGGGATTACAGGCGTGATGTTATGAAAATTTTATTTCGCTGGATTTTTATGTTTAGATAAGTCGTCATGTTTTTCCTCCACATAATATTAATAAACCTTTAGTGCTTTATTGCTACATGCTACCTACTAAGGTTTTATGAATACTATTCTAATCATATCAATATTTTCCTACTATCCCAATACCGATTTGACCGTGACTTGAAAATAATAATAAAAGATTGTGAAAATGTCAGTTATGACGTCTGCTAGAGAGACCTATACACCTCCACGTGTAGTAGAGCGTAGGAGTAGATCTAAGGTGAGGAACACGCGGGTTCGACATCGTGGACCCAAACGTCCTCTGACACGCTCTCAAGGGACACCTCTAGAAGCTCAACATTGGCTCGTTCAAATGCTAAATACTCACGATATAGAAATAGATCGCCGAAGCGAATGCGAAAGCGCCGCACCAGAATTTCTCGTTCAATTGGGCGGTCACGTAGCATGGATTCACAGTCTTCCAAAGCATACAGGGGACGTTCGCGATCTCGTCTGCATAAAAATAAAAAACGCTCGCGCCATGAACGCACACACGTAGAAAAGAGACGACATGTTAGCATAAGTTCAGTAACGAGTACTACAACAATATCAAGTTCTTCCGAATCGAATAGCAGCAGGCATAGACGTAGCCCAGCGAAATAAAACCATACTAAAGGCCGAAAGCAAAGCGTTACTTCTAAATCAAAAGAAAGTAGTGTAATGGAGAAGTTAATAGATGCGCTAAATAAACGTAATGAAAGTAGCTTCATAGGCGCCAAAGATGTTATTCCAAACTTTGATCCGAGTCAAAAAAATCAAACGATGACATCGTGGTTAAAGAAAGTTAACGAAACTGCTCGCATATATTACTGGAATGATAAAGAAATTATTTATAACGCATTACCTAAGCTCGCTGGTCTTTCACGTAGATGGTATGAAGGCTTACCGTCGGTTAAGCTTAACTGGAAGGAATGGCAGGCCAAGTTACTGAAAAGTTTTCCTGACGACCAAAATTATGCGGATAAACTCATCGAGATGTTAGACAGGAAGAGTAAGAGGGACGAAACTCTAGAAGAATACTTTTATGATAAAGCAAAACTTGTAAATCATTGTGGAATTAAGGGGAAAAACGCAGTGGACTGTATAGTACAGGGTATATATGATAATAATATCCGTCTGAATGCGTTAGGCTCAGACTTTAAGCGACCGAGTAGGCTACTCAAGTATTTACGAAATATTTCTTGCAAAAGTATAAAGGAAACAAAGAAAACCCCCATGCAAACTAAAGAAAGCATACGAAACAATAAACAGCCATCGTCTAAAGTCCGTTGTTACAACTGTTCAGAGCCCGGACACACTGTTCCAAAATGTCCAAAGGCTCTTCAAAAGTGTCCAAAATGCAACAGAATGGGCCATTTAGCTGAACATTGCAAGCGTGATGCAGATAAAGATAAACATCCATTAAATCCCGTCAATAAGGTACAGTTGATCGAAACCAGTAAAACTAGTCATAATATTTATACAAAAAATATAACAGTAAACGGCATACCTAAAACTGCATTTGTTGATTTCGGTAGCGAGTGCACGCTTATCAAACAGAGCACGGCAGACGAATTAATGTTAGATACCTCGACAGTCGGACTCCCTCTATTAAAAGGCTTTGCAGCTGGTGTAGTTTTACCGTTAGGTAAGGCATCCGTTGAGATAAGCGTGGACTTTGTTACTGCCGTAGTAGAAGTTTTTGTTGTACATAATGAGTTCCTTAATACAGATGTACTGGTTGGTCAGACTCTAACTAGAGATGGGTAGCTATTCCAATAACTAGCCAAATAACGGCTATTAATGAAATAACTACGGCTATGATATCCGTCAACACGATAGCTAGCTATTGGCTACTGGCTGGCTACTGGCTAGATAGATGGCACAGCGGATAGTCGCCACAGAGTATATTATAACTAATACGCGCTACGTTGCCGTAGCCGGTAGCCGTCCCGATATTCGGTAGCCGGCTAGCTGGAGTAGCCGTTAGCTGACTAGCTGTGTGCGTGCTTACTGCACTGAGTAGTGTGAGTGTGAGACGCGCGAGTGCGAACTTCACTCGCATCGCACATCTCTTTCTCACAATAGTCACAAAATAGATGAGGGAAAGAGAGGGCATTATACTTAGTAATTTCATCGTTTAGTGTAGAATTTACGAAATACGATAGTTAGAATACGTACGACCTACGAGAAGTCGTTTCTTTTAAAAAAATTAGGAAATAAAATAAAAAGTAAATGAAAAACGAAATCATGAATTTTCCAAACTTATTATTATTTATGTTGCCGGGGTGAGGATCGAACTCGAATTGCTGTGCAGTTGATCTTGATCTAGCTACGCCGCGCGCCGCTGCACCGCTAGCGAGGGCTAGTTGTTATTGGTCAATAGCCAAGTAGCCAAATAGCTGGCTAGCTAGCCGGCTATTCCACCACAAATAGCTGGCTAGCTAAGCTATTGAAATTTCGGCTAGTTACCCATCTCTAACTCTAACTGAGTTATCTGAGGTAGAGATGGGTAACTAGCCGAAATTTCAATAGCTTAGCTAGCCAGCTATTTGTGGTGGAATAGCCGGCTAGCTAGCCAGCTATTTGGCTACTTGGCTATTGACCAATAACAACTAGCCCTCGCTAGCGGTGCAGCGGCGCGCGGCGTAGCTAGATCAAGATCAACTGCACAGCAATTCGAGTTCGATCCTCACCCCGGCAACATAAATAATAATAAGTTTGGAAAATTCATGATTTCGTTTTTCATTTACTTTTTATTTTATTTCCTAATTTTTTTAAAAGAAACGACTTCTCGTAGGTCGTACGTATTCTAACTATCGTATTTCGTAAATTCTACACTAAACGATGAAATTACTAAGTATAATGCCCTCTCTTTCCCTCATCTATTTTGTGACTATTGTGAGAAAGAGATGTGCGATGCGAGTGAAGTTCGCACTCGCGCGTCTCACACTCACACTACTCAGTGCAGTAAGCACGCACACAGCTAGTCAGCTAACGGCTACTCCAGCTAGCCGGCTACCGAATATCGGGACGGCTACCGGCTACGGCAACGTAGCGCGTATTAGTTATAATATACTCTGTGGCGACTATCCGCTGTGCCATCTATCTAGCCAGTAGCCAGCCAGTAGCCAATAGCTAGCTATCGTGTTGACGGATATCATAGCCGTAGTTATTTCATTAATAGCCGTTATTTGGCTAGTTATTGGAATAGCTACCCATCTCTAATCTGAGGTTAGAGTTTACAAAACAAATAGTAATTTGGTGTTATACTCAGCGGTGGCCGAAGCAGAGAAATCAGAGGTTTACGTTGAATCAGATGTAGAGATTAATGGGCTAGTCGGCGTAGATATACATTTAGGAAGTAAACACACGGGGCTAATATATCTACCAGGCAACACTTGTTTTAAGACGGGGGAAGAAATTGTGATTCTGCAAGGATTATATGCAGTTAAAAATGGCTTAGGAAAGATATTAGTCATAAACTTATCTGGGAATAAACATGCGTTGCTTAAGGGAAAGCTTATTGCAAGGGCTAATTTATTACCGATCTCTCTTGACATTTATAGTGATTTCCAAAGGGCTGACAAATTAGGGATCTACAAACTGACTGTTGACAAACCTAGCAATAACAATCCTGATCCCCTGACAATTGACATGCTGAAAATAGGTTCTGAGACTACTGACAAACAGAAACAACTACTTTTAAAGTTGGTTAATGAGTATCGTGATTGTTTTGCTTTAAACGTGAGCGAGCTGGGAACATCGACTATTTCAGAAATGCATATTACACTTACTGACAGCTCTCCAGTCTCTTACAAACCATACAGATTACCATATAGTGAACGCATAGTAGTTCAAAAACTTGTAAATGAGCTTCTTGATAACAATATCGTTAAAGAATCTAATTCCTCTTACGCAAGCCCTATAGTTCTAGTCAAAAAGAAGAATAATGATTATCGTTTATGCGTAGATTATAGGGCACTTAACAAAAAGACCGTCAAGGATTCGTACCCTATGCCAGTCATAGATGACCAACTAGACAGACTTAACGGCAAAAGATTCTTTACGAGTTTAGACCTAAAATCGGGCTACTACCAGATTCCGATGGCAAAAGATTCGACTCATATAACAGCGTTCGTAACTCCTGACGGACATTTCGAATATACGCGAATGCCATTTGGTTTGGTGAATGCACCAGCGGTATTTCAACACATGATAAATAAAGCCTTAGGGAAAGATAGATTCGACCTAGCCTTACCCTATATGGATGACATCTTAACACCCTCTACTGACGTAGACGAAGGTATGGAAAAATTAAGGAAAATCTTTGATTGTCTCCGGAAAGCCGGATTGACCTTAAATATCGAGAAATGTTTCTTCTTTGAAACGAAGTTAGACTACTTAGGATATGAAATCTCTAAAGAGGGCCTAAGACCCGGTGGTAAAAAAACCGAGGCAGTAGCTTTATTCCCGACACCAAGCAACGTTCATCAGGTCCGTCAATTCGTTGGCCTCGCAAGTTTTTTTAGACGATTTGTTCCAAACTTTGCGAGTATTGCTAAACCTTTGACTTCTCTAACAAAAGCAAATATCCCTTGGGTTTGGAGTAGTCTCCAAGAGGAAGCATTTAATACAATTAAAACTAAGTTAATCGAACGCCCAATTTTGGCTCTGTATGATACAACTTACATAACGGAGGTCCATTGCGATGCCAGCAAATTAGGGGTAGGCGGAATTCTGCTTCAAAAACCTGACGAAAAACCTCCCCCTAGGCCAGTGGCATACTTAAGAAAACAAACAACTAAAGATGAAGAATACCTTCATTCTTATGAATTGGAGACTCTTGCGGTTGTCCTGTCACTAAAGAAGTTTCGTATATATTTAATTGGTATACAGTTTAAAGTTTTCACGGACTGCAACGCATTAAGGACTACACTGACAAAGCGTGACTTGATGCCGCGAATAGCACGATGGTGGTTATTATTACAAGAATACGATTTCAGCATTGAATATAGGCCAGGCGACAACATGAAACATGTTGACGCATTAAGCCGGAATCCTATTGCTTCTCGAGACTCACGTGAACTGTTAGATGCTAGGGAGTATGATGTCATGAATATCAGTGCCACCGATTGGCTTCAAACTGTTCAAATGTCTGATCCTAAATTACAACACATCAAACTGATCTTAAAAAGTAACAAAAAGGAGGTTAAAGATATTCACACAAATTTCCTCCTCCAAGACGACAAAATCTATAGAATAGTAGGGAATCAAAAAAAATGGGTTGTACCTAATGGGGCACGATGGCGTATTTGTCAGTTATGTCATGATGAGATGGGGCACTTTGCGGTCGAAAAGACTCTAGATAAAATAAAACAGGACTATTGGTTTCCAAAAATGAAACGTTTCGTTCGCAAATATGTGGAAGCATGTCTTAATTGTGCATACAATAAAGCATCTACTAGTAAACCTACTGGTTACTTACATCCAATCCCCAAAGGTAACATCCCATTTCACACTCTTCACATGGACCATTTAGGACCATTTGTTAGGAGCAAAAAGGGGAATTCTTACATATTGGGTGTAATTGACGGTTTCAGTAAATTCATTTTTATAAGACCAGTAAAAGATGTAAAAACTAAAACCACTATCAAGACTCTGCAGGAAATATTTGACGTAATAGGTAGTCCGAACATAATAATCACCGATCGCGGTACTAGTTTTACATCAGCGGCATTCAAAAACTTGCAACACCACGAGCCAATGGGCAGATTGAGAGATATAATCGTACAATTCTCGATTCTTTAGCCGCAACTAATCATGATCAGGCGGAGCGCGACTGGGATGTCAGAGTAGGTAAATTGCAATGGAGTTTAAATAATATGACCAATAAAACCACGGGAAAATCCCCTTCTGAAATAGTATTCGGACGTCGCACAATCTGTCCTGGGGAGGGTCCCATTTTAAACGAGCTAGCCGATTTAATAGATACTTCTGAATCGGGTCCACCTAGAGACGCAATACGGTCAGCTGCTCTTGAGAATACTGCAAAGAGTCAACAATATATGAAAAATAAATTTGATAGCGGTAGGGCTCCAACAAAATTCTTTCAAATAGACGATTTAGTCATGATTCCCAATCATCACAATCCAGCAGATGGAAAAAGTAAAAAGTTATGTCCAAAGTTTCGGGGTCCTTTAAAAATAACTGCGGTTCTAGAAAACGATCGGTATGAAGTCTCTAGTATTGAAGGACATTCAAAACGTAAATATAAAAGTATTTATCCAGCAGACCAGTTAAAACGTTGGATAACTTTTGCACCTAGTAATGACACTGACGGCGAAGACAATGAATTTACGAGTAACGAGGCTGATAAAAGAGTTAGTTACTGTTCCGATTCAAATTAAGATACAATTCTTACGTTATGATTAATACATTATGCCTACTTATACTATCTGCTAGACTCATAACAAATACGGTCTTCCCTCCCCAAATCCTTCCCAGTTAAATGATTACAGAATATATCTTACGTGACGGGCTGCATCTAGCTACTCTGGAGCTGCTTGTAAGTATTAATAGTGAACCGAGGCCGAAGTACAAGCGGTAGTCAGTAACAATGACGTATGCCGAAGTACAAGCGGTGTTCACGCCCCCTAAAAAAAGTGAACCGAGACCGAAGTACAAGCGGTAGTCAGTAACAATGACGGATGCCGAAGTACAAGCGGTGTTCACGCCCCCTAAAAAGTGAACCGAGACCGAAGTACAAGCGGTAGTCAGTAACAATGACGGATGCCGAAGTACAAACGGTGTTCACTCCCTCTCTAAACTTCTTCTTTCATCTACCTATATATTTCCATCATCATGTCGTTATTGAACTATGAATCATTGTGTTTTGTACTAGTCCCAATAGAACTCTACTAATATATTTTTGTTTTCAGGTTTCTACACTACCCCAATAATCACGTTAGGTGCTCATTGTACAAACGTACGCTCACCCGTAAGCGTGTGGGCGCGCTCATCTCTCCGTCGCGTCACCGTGTCGACGCCGCGAGGCGCGAGAACCGTTCCGGTTCTAGTTTGATTGAAGCCGGGTTGACAAGGAGCAGATGATGCGAGCCAATGATGACCCGATGCTAGGCTGAAGGGTACGCGGGTGTACGATGACTTTTAACGGGATTATCTTGATTTATGTACATATTACCTAAAGAATTATATACTTATCTGAGTTGATTATACAATGTATTAACGACGTCACTATATTTTCATGCTCTGTGTTATTTAGTTAGAAGTTATTGTATAAGTTACTTGTTACTTAGTGTATTAGTTCTGTTTTAAAACATTCTTACACATTTATTAATGTATTCCCTGTTGTGCCAATAATGTGTTAGTTTGGTTAAGAACCTAGTGTTCTATCTGTTTTTTATAGAGCCACACAAATATACTCGAATGGCCGGAAAGCAATGGGGTCATTCCTTCTTCAGGACGGCCGTCTGTTAGGGAATTAAGGTTGTATTTAAACACATTTCCACAAGAACTAAATTTAGTTTAGTAATCTTTAATTTTGTTAAAATCATATTGGCTGATTGAATACAATTCCTTTGCCTGTCACGTGACAACGATCGTTTGTAATTTTTGTCTGTGGATTCAATGCTCACAAAAGAGGTTATAAGAGGTTTACATTGGGCCGGGATTTCATTTCGAGCCCGGACCACCAAGAGAACAAGTTGTAAAGTACCTACCAAGCGAAAGGAGCTACTGTAAGTCAGTCTGATTTAATATGTACCTATTCCTTAAAATATCATACTTCGCTATAAACTGTGACCGTTATTTTGTTTTAATGTGTTGATTTCTTTGGTGTAACTATTGCTAGTTTTGTAATTTATTTATGTAGAGGGTATGTACTGCATTATATTCCAAATAAGTATTGTATGGTTGAGACGGTTATGTTAAACATTATAAACGATAATAAATGTGTGATTTCAATGTTACACTAAAAGCTTTTTATTAACTTTGCTCCTGCTGACCTATGAAATAGAAACAGATAATTACAGTCAATTTCTAGTTGAAGCATAACTACTGATTTATCTAATAGATCTTATGATCGAACCTGTCACGTCCACCGTACAAGTCTGAGTTTCTGTATACCTATTGTAAATAATTAATGTGAAATAAAAGTAACTGTTATTCGTGTTAAACCTACGTTTCATTGGGTAGCCCGAGTACCCAACTTTTCCATGGAGCTTACTTGGCGCTATTAACGAATTCACAATCCGTACAGCATATGATTTTTCTTCCCAATTTGTTGTAACATACCTGAAAGATGATTAGAAACATAGGTATACGTCTAATACCTACTGTGTAATAAAAGTAACTAATTCGTGTTAAACCTAAGTTTCATTGCTTTGCCCGAGTACCGAATTTTATCATGGAGCCCGTACCAAGAAACCATAACGATGAAGACCCTGCTATCGCTACGCCCACGCCCCGCCGTCATATCTTTATTCATTTTATCATACAGTTGAGATGACCGTTTCTCGTATAGACTGCTACAAAACCTGGTTCGATGTTTCAGAGATTGTGCTATCGCTACGCCCACGCCCCGCCATATCTTTATTTATTTTATCATACAGTTGAGATGACCGTTTCTCGTATAGACTGCTACAAAACCTGGTTCGATGTTTCAGAGATTGCAATCCGGTGTCATTTTATATCCGACCAGATCCGGATCCCATCGATCCGGTCGATCGGATTTGGATTCTGAAGAATAATTTTAATATTAAAGAGCAACGTTTTTTCATGTTTTCTCAACGTTTCCCAGTGGGGACCCACTACGTGCAGTGGTGGCCGTGTGGTGGCGACCCCGACTTCCGAACAGTGAGTCGTGGGTTCGATCCCTGCTCGAGAACTGCTCTCAAAACGGTGAAGGAAAACATCGTGAGGAAACCGGCATGTCTTAGAACCATACATTCGAAGACATGTGACATTTACCGATCCACAGTGGGCTCGCGTGGTGGATTATATATAGGCCATCCCTCTCCCAGAGAGGAGGCCTGAGTTCCTGTAGTGGAAACATTATAGGCTGATGCTGATGATGATGATGACAGGTTCAGATAATTCAGTACTTAACACCGTGTTATGAGTGAGCAACTTCTCTAAAACAAGCTTAAGTGTTGATTCAGCAGATAATAAGGTCGAATCTCTTCTGCATAGGGCCTCTACAGCCAATCTCAGTTCAGCGTCGAATGGCTCGTACGCAACTCATGCCACGACGCGATTATTTTGCCAAAAATTGCTGTAACACTTCCGAAGACGGCGACATTGCCACTGCAATCAATCGATGACTACAGACCGCTAACCGCATCGTCGCTGGTTATTACGGATCATACGATACAGCCCGCTAACATACGGACGGAGGGATGGATGGACATTGGAGGTTTAGTAATGTGTCTCATTAAAGGGTCTCGAATAAGGATAAACCTTTTGATACAAAACCCAAAAAACTAACCACAAAGACAGTAAGAAGTTTATGACCTATCAGCACAGTAAAGACGGTGCTACACGCCAGGTCCGGTACTGTTTTTGTGGTACTTACCAAATAAGGATGATATGCACTGGGCTCTCTGTCTTTAGTAGTACCCTCCACTTCCCACTCACTGTGTATCTATAGCATTTGTTCTCGTCATCCAACACCCTCGATATTCCCGCGTAGTAGTAATCACTTTACTTAAATTTATAAGGGAGCTCTTCAATATACTGCAGAAATTCTGGAAATATCGAAAACATGACCTTTCTTTCGGTTCTGTATCATCGTAATAGAATTAGAATTTTATTTATTTGTAAGAATGCAGTTGTACATTGTATGGTGTTAGGTTCGTTAAAAGATTTCTTACATTCTACCATATTATCTGGTGTACAAATATTATCTTAGTTTTACAGTTTTGAATTGATCTTAATATAATATTTTAATGAATACCATGCCACTTTTATAATAAATAATAGTTATAAACATATGAAATTGCATGTTAAAGTAATAAGCATGAAAATTAAATGTCATTAGATAAAATTTAAAATTGAATGTCATAATGAATATCCAAACTAATATTATAAATTCGAAAGTAACTGTCTGTCTGTCTTTCTGTCTGTCTGTCTGTCTGTCTGCTTCACGCCTAAACTATTGAACCGATTTGTGTGAAATTTGGTACAGACATAGTTTGGAACTTGAGAAAGGACATAGGATAGTTTTTATTACAAAAAATAAAATTTATTCCGGACATACAGCGCCATCTATTGGTCAAGAGTCGGCATCAATTCAATTACTTTTGGTCGCGATAACCGGCATCGGTAGCGATAACCGACATCCGCGCGGTTGGAACCGCGGGCATCAGCTAGTAAAACATAAAAATATAATAAAGTTTATGTCATAATTAATTAAATTAACATCATAATTTTTTACAGAAGTCCATGAATTCATTAATGTCCTAAAAACAATTACACAATAGCCAGTTTGTCAGCTTTTTCTTAAATATGTTAATAGGAAGCTCCTTGAATGAGTTAGGCTACTTATTATATGTAATGTAAACATTTTTTCTAAACAATTGTAATTTGCAATGAGGTATATTCAATTCATATTTATATTTATTTCGAGGAGGAGCTTGCTTGTTAATTACCTCTGTTTGCAGACGGAAGTAATGCGAATGTTGTTTTACTAATAGGGAAACTCTTTAATTTTTATTATTTGTTCGATGTATTTCTTTTTATAACGACACCTACTAAATTTTAACTGTGTTGTCCTCAGATCATAGAAACAACAGGTGTTGCCTTAATAGTTTCTGAATTAAGTGGCTGTGACATATGGATGGATGGATGGATGGACGGACGGACAGACGGACAGACAGACATGACGAATCTATAAAGGTGTTCACGCTCACCTGACCGCGCCGCACTCGCCGCAGTCATCGCATTTTATAATCTTTATATGAAGAAATAGGACCTATACGGCATCGCGCATCTATCCGCGCCGAACCATCCGCATTTTCGATGGAAATGGATGACTGCGGCGAGTGCGGTGCGGTCAGGTGCGCGTTCACCTTAATTAAGGGTTTCGTTTTTTGACATTTGGCTACGGAACCCTAAAAATTGGTCTAAAGAGTGAAATAAAGAAGGAAACAAATAAATTTGATGTGGAATAACTCACTGTCCCTTGCCTTCTGGCCATTTTTGAAGAAAAGTCCTCCGGCCATATTGTGTTTCTAAAACAAAACCATCTAGTTATAGACGCGTTTTATAGGGTTGACGTTTGTTATTTGTTCTAAAATATTCCAATATTGTCTTAGCAACGAAACAGTAACATATAAAACTTACTTGGTGCTATTAACGAGTTCACAATCCGTACAGCATATGATTTTTTCATCGCGCACCTATCCGCGCCGAACCATCCGCATTTTCGATGGAAATGGGTGACTGCGGCAAAAGAGGGAAATAAAGAAGGAAACAAATTAATTTGATGTGGAATATCTCACTGTCCCTTGCCTTCTGGCCATTTTTGAAGAAAAGTCCTCCGGCCGGCGGTATAAATATTGCGTTTTTAAAATAAAACCATCTAGTTAGAGACGTGTTTTATAGGGTTGACGTTTGTTATTTGTTCTAAAATATTCCAATATTGTCATAGCAACGAAACAGTAACATATAATAACTTACTTGGTGCTATTACCGAGTTCACAATCCGTACAGCATATGATTTTAGCTGCCTCCGTGGTCGAGTGGTTTAGGCATTGCCTTGTGACCCGGTGGTCGTGGGTTCGATTCCCACGGGAAGCATACTTTGTGAAGTTGTTTCCAGTTTGGTTAGGACATTGCAGGCTTGAATCACCTGATTGTCTGATAAAAAGATGGTTCCGTGCTTCGGAAGGCACGTATAAGCCGGTGGTCCCGGCCGCCAAATGGCGGTCGTCAAACCATGTCAGAGGCCCTTGCGGCGGTTTAGAAACTCTGACACTAGGGTGTGTGGGGTCGTTAGACCTTACTGCCCACACGATAAGAAGAAGAAGAAGATATGATTTTTTCATCGCGCACCTATCCGCGCCGAACCATCCGCATTTTCGATGGAAATGGGGGACTGCGGCGAGAGCGGCGCGGTCAGGTGCGCGTTCACCTTAATTAATGGTTTCGTTTATTGGCATTCGGCTACGGAACCCTAAAAAGAAGTCTAAAGAGGGAAATAAAGAAGGAAACAAATTAATTTGATGTGGAATAACTCACTGTCCCTTGCCTTCTCGCCATTTTTGAAGAAAAGTCCTCCGGCCGGCGGTATAAATATTGCGTTTCTAAAACAAAACCATCTATGTAGTTAGAGACGTGTTTTATAGGGTTGACGTTTGTTATTTGTTCTTAAATATTCCAATATTGTCTTAGCAACGAAACAGTAACATAAAACTTACTTGGTGCTATTAACGAGTTCACAATCCGTACAGCATATGATTTTTTCATAGCGCACCTATCCGCGCCGAACCATCCGCATTTTCGATGGAAATGGGTGACTGCGGCGAGCGCGGCGAGTGCGGCGCGGTCAGGTGCGCGTTCACCTTAATTAAGGGTTTCGTTTTTTGGCATTCGGCTACGGAACCCTAAAAAGAAGTCTAAAGAGGGAAATAAAGAAGGAAACAAATTAATTTGATGTGGAATAACTCACTGTCCCTTGCCTTCTGGTCATTTTTGAAGAAAAGTCCTCCGGCCGGCGGTATAAATATTGCGTTTTTAAAACAAAACCATCTAGTTAGAGACGTGTTTTATAGGGTTGACGTTTGTTATTTGTTCTAAAATATTCCAATATTGTCTTAGCAACGAAACAGTAACATAAAACTTACTTGGTGCTATTACCGAGTTCACAATTCGTACAGCATATGATTTTTTCATCGCGCATTTATCCGCGCCGAAACATCCGCATTTTCGATGGAAATGGATGACTGCGGCGAGTGCGTCGCGGTCAGGTGCGCGTTCACCTTAATTAAGGGTTTCGTTTCTTGGCATTCGGCTACGGAACCCTAAAAAGAAGTCTAAAGAGGGAAATAAAGAAGGAAACAAATTAATTTGATGTGGAATAACTCACTGTCCCTTGCCTTCTGGCCATTTTTGAAGAAAAGTCCTCCGGCCGGCGGTATAAATATTGCGTTTCTAAAACAAAACCATCTATGTAGTTAGAGACGTGTTTTATAGGGTTGACGTTTGTTATTTGTTCTTAAATATTCCAATATTGTCTTAGCAACGAAACAGTAACATAAAACTTACTTGGTGCTATTAACGAGTTCACAATCCGTACAGCATATGATTTTTTCATAGCGCACCTATCCGCGCCGAACCATCCGCATTTTCGATGGAAATGGGTGACTGCGGCGAGCGCGGCGAGTGCGGCGCGGTCAGGTGCGCGTTCACCTTAATTAAGGGTTTCGTTTTTTGGCATTCGGCTACGGAACCCTAAAAAGAAGTCTAAAGAGGGAAATAAAGAAGGAAACAAATTAATTTGATGTGGAATAACTCACTGTCCCTTGCCTTCTGGCCATTTTTGAAGAAAAGTCCTCCGGCCGGCGGTATAAATATTGCGTTTTTAAAACAAAACCATCTAGTTAGAGACGTGTTTTATAGGGTTGACGTTTGTTATTTGTTCTAAAATATTCCAATATTGTCTTAGCAACGAAACAGTAACATAAAACTTACTTGGTGCTATTACCGAGTTCACAATCCGTACAGCATATGATTTTTTCATCGCGCATCTATCCGCGCCGAACCATCCGCATTTTCGATGGAAATGGGTGACTGCGGCGAGTGCGGTGCGGTCAGGTGCGTGTTCACCTTAATTAAGGGTTTCGTTTTTTGGCATTCGGCTACGGAACCCTAAAAAGAAGTCTAAAGAGGGAAATAAAGAAGGAAACAAATTAATTTGATGTGAAATAACTCACTGTCCCTTGCCTTCTGGCCATTTTTGAAGAAAAGTCCTCCGGCCGGCGGTATAAATATTTCGTTTTAAAACAAAACCATCTACACTCGAGAGCAATGAATCCGGGTCACTTAAAGAATGTTAAAAATCTCGGAAACTAAAAATGATAGGTTAATGCAATAAATTGTATTTAATAGACAATGTAATACTCCTTAAATGAAAGTAAAAAAAATATGAGTCACCATACATTTTATTAACACAAAATTACATAAAGAAAAAAACTGCTGATCTCTCCTTAAAACAAAAATAGGAAACATGAAATTTTTGAACTTTATTACGATTTTCTTGAATTTTAATACTTCGTATTGCCTCCTCGTGCTACCATTACTGCGTTTACGCGGTTTGGCATGCTGTACACAAGTTCCTTATACGATTTTGCGGAATATTCTCCCATTCCTCTGTGAGAGCAATTTTGAGCTCACGAAGCGTGATTGGGGGAGGGTTTCGTTGTTTTACGCATCTGCCTAGCTCGTCCCAAGCATGCTCGATCGGGTTGATATCCGGGCTGCGCGCTGGCCACTCCATACGAGTAATGGTCATCTCTTGAAGGTAGTCATTCACAATCCTACCTGTATGAGGTCGGGCATTCTCATGCATAAATATAGCATCCTCACCTAAATTGACCATAAATGGACCAACGTGATCATTGAGGATTTCTTCCACATATCTTTCGCTAGTTAAAGAGCCGTTTTCTATGATCACCAGCTCTGTGCGACTTTCAGAAGAAATTCCGGCCGACACAAGTACAGACCCACCACCGTAGGCTACTTTTTCTTCGATGCATGCTTGCTTGAATCTTTCCCCTGGTCTTCGATACACTCTGTGTCTTCCATCGTGCTTGTAGAGCATACATTTTGATTCGTCGGAGAACATAACTTTTGACCAATCTTCAATACTCCAATTTACGTGGCTCTGGGCATATCTTAGTCTTGAAATACGATGCCCACGCTCCAGTTTAGGGCCGTTTGCAGGTCTAAGGAGTTTTAAGTTAGATTCAGCAAGCCGACGTCTTACTGTCCATGCACTTGGGTTACTTCCTCCGAGGCGTCGAAACTGATTTGTGAGTTCAGTTCCTGTGAGAAAGCGATTTCGAAGCATGGTGATCACCAAGTATCGGTCTTCTCGTGCCGTGGTACACCTGGTTCTGCCCGTTCCTGGTCTGCGTAGGTTAGAACCAGTTTCTTCGTAACGTCGGAGAACTCTTGTACTGTTGACAGCGACACACCGACAGTCCTGGCTGTATCGCGCTGACTCCGGCCGGTTTCCAGCATTGTAAGTATTCTGGTGCATTCTTCAGGCGTAAGCGACATAATTTCAGCTTGAATAATGAATATAGAGCACTATCAACATGGTTTATGTACCCACATAAATGACAGATTACAAACAAAAGCAAAACCAAATGCTGTAATTACGTAGTTCCATCTTCGAAAGTGGCCCTTTTTCAAATTTGATTTTTTTATGATATAACTTTACAATAACTAAGAAGTTTTAATACCTTCATTTAAGGAGTATTACATTGTCTATTAAATACAATTTATTGCATTAACCTATCATTTTTAGTTTCCGAGATTTTTAACATTCTTTAAGTGACCCGGATTCATTGCTCTCGAGTGTAGTTAGAGACGTGTTTTATAGGGTTGACGTTTGTTATTTGTTCTAAAATATTCCAATATTGTCTTAGCAACGAAACAGTAACATATAAAAACTTACTTGGTGCTATTACCGAGTTCACAATCCGTACAGCATATGATTTTTTCATCGCGCATCTATCCGCGCCGAACCATCCGCATTTTCGATGGAAATGGGTGACTGCGGCGAGCGCGGCGAGTGCGGCGCGGTCAGGTGCGCGTTCACCTTAATTAAGGGTTTCGTTTTTTGGCATTCGGCTACGGAACCCTAAAAAGAAGTCTAGAGGGAAATAAAGAAGGAAACAAATTAATTTGATGTGGAATAACTCACTGTCCCTTGCCTTCTGGCCATTTTTGAAGAAAGGTCCTCCGGGCGGCGCACTAAGGAGCATTTTGCTTTTTAAACCGGACAAAATGAATTAGCACTTATTTAATTGGAAATGAATAAAAATATGGACTTATATTTTATTCTTCTAAAAATAATTCTAAAAATAATGGAGCTGGAACATTAATATTGTTATAACGTCACCAGCTAAAATAGGTACCATACTATGCACATTTATGCACACAGCAACCTTCAGTTCTTCTTCGTCCCACAAGTTTTTATTCAAATGGAAATTGCAGATTTGGGTACATAATTATATTTTGTGGCGACGCGCTGTATCAGTAATCCTTTCACTACTGATACCAAAAGACGCTCAATTATTGCAGTTACTGAATAAGCAATGGTTTGGTGTGGCACCAACACGTTAATATATTCCTAAATTAACCTTATTAACAATCCATAATACTGGTCGACCAGGGTTAACATTCTGTTCTGGCAGGGGGGGTGGCATTGGATTGTTAAAATCTAGTTCAATATGTTTCTGAGATAAAAGAAAGATAAGAAAGAAAGAAAATTGTGTTTATTTGGCAAAAATACCATAAAAAGAACAAAACAAATTCAAAACAATTAAAGCTACTAATGCCAAAAGGGCCTCAGCTCAGCATAATGCCAGAAGGCAGCACAAAGTGCACCACCTGACGCTGATTTTCAGCTGCTGCCCACGAGTGCCATACGCTCGAAAAAATAAACAAACACATTTAAAAATTCTAAAATATTTTGCTAAAAATAAAAAGCCTACTAAAATAAAATGTTGCGACTCTTAAATAAACAACAAGAGCATGAGAACAATAATAAAAACATTAATAAAAAAGAACAAAATGCCAATAATAATTGATAACAGTAACAAAAGATAAACAACAATAACAAAATAAAATAAATGATAAAAAACCTTTAAAACGGACACATTAGAAACAATTATATAAAGTTAAAATGACACAATGTACAAAATTAGTGACATTGGTAAAATTGTATAACATATAAATTTAACAACATAATTATTGTATAAAAATGTAAAACCTATAAAATTAATAAAATGTATAAAATTGGTAACAATGTTAAAAGAAAAACAACACCAACAATAGTAAAAAAAATACAAAAATAACGTTTGGAATTGATAAAATTAAGACCCAATTAGAAAAGTAAAGAATTACAGAATGTTTAAAATTAGTAACATATTTAAAATTGTTTAATTTAATAAATTGATAACAATTCATTAGCACTTCGAAATAACTGAAGTAAATAAAAATGAAAACTATAAAAATATTTTGGTTTCAAATGGCTGAGGTGTCAGCTCGAACATTCCGAAATTCATTTTGATGATTTAATAAAAACATCTTTAATTTAAATTTAAATGTTGAGCAACTTTTACTGAACTTTATGGGAGGTGGGATGTTGTTCCAACATTTGGTAGCTGCGTAACGAAAACTGCCCCTGAAAGCCGCCGGCCGACTTATGCTGGGGAATGGAGAGCTGTTGGGAACATTTTCTTCCCTCACCGATTCTGTGCCTACTAGTCCATGACAGCCTATCGTATAGGTATGAAGGGGAGTGAGACTTGATAACTCCAAAAATCGGAGATCGGTTTTAGGTAGCAGAATCTTCCACTCAGTCAGCATCGTGAGTTTGTCTGGTTGCAGTTATCCAGCATGTTCGGCAAACTCTTTCCAGACGTGACACCTGTAGATCAATACAATGACTTGTTTATAATTTGACCAGCCTAAACATGTACAATCACTAGTAAGATAACAGTAAACAGTGTGGACTAGTTTAGTACCTTAGGGAATTCGTAGCTGATAGGCTAGAAAAACAAGCTAACGTTCTCTGTCGTAAGTATGTGTATACAAAATAATTATATATTACCTGATGAGATAGAACCCCTCGCAGTAATATGATTCTTTGTGGGCAGTCTAATGGCACTCGATGAGTTCTTGATCTCAGTACGGAAACCCCACAGCCGTAGCAGACGGCCGTTTGTCCTACTACAGGTGTCAACTATCCCTGGGATGTGAGTGCATTTTGCAACAGTGTAAAACACTCCTGACACAATGTGCCTTCGGTTGACAGCTGAATAAAAAACATATTTAAATAATAATATTTCTGTGCAACTCTAATCTTAAATGATGATAGGTACTACATACAATTAATATCCTCGAATACACTTAACTGATTGAAATAAACCATCTTAGTTAATAAGTTGGTTATTAACAACACATCAGTATGAGGTTCCTATCTATATGTTATATTAAAATCCGGTAACTCAACTGGTAAGGTGAGGAACTAACACACACACATGGATTGTACTTTTGCCTCTAAGATTTGTTATTTGGTACATAAACATAAAAGTACAGTTCCTAAATAAAAACACCATTCTACGTTAAAAGACAATGTTTATTCTTACCGGTGTTGGTGAGATCCAGACTCGTATGTTCATGACGTTATTCGGAATCTCCGACAACCAACGTCTGTGCATAAGTTGCGTCCGCCATGATCACAACACAAAAAGTCCTGTATTTAGCTATAACCAACACACACGGTGTAGCGGCGTTAGAAGTATGTTTATTGTCAATGGGTTGGCAGCAGTAACGGAGAAACTAAAAGGTTCGACTCGAAGCACAACGTAACAAAACCAGCAAAAATAACATACCGTCATACTGTATTGTAAAAATGTGACAAACGCACAATAAATGTCAATGTACCCACACTGCGATATAAAATCCCTAGTATTGGCAAGTGACAGTAAAAAATGGCGTACTATGACGTCGGAAATATAAAAGTACTTATTTATTGATTGAAAAACTATCCCATAGTAAATAATCGTTAAAACTTATTTAAAAAATGTATTTTGATTTTAGATATTTTATGCCGGTCTAGGTTTTGATACACTTGAAGTCATTAATCAAGAGTTCTGTACGCGGGCAATCTCCTTTATCTAAATCCGCTCAGTAGTTTTTGCGTTAAAAAGTAACAAACATCCATCCATTTAAACAAAGTTTCATGTTTATAATTATAAAGGTGAAAGTTTGAATGGATGGATATTTTTATTTATGTTCTCTTTGGATAGTTTTTATCCCGATTTTATCTTCCCCTTCCCGTGGGATCATTTTCGAGTTGTATCGGGCGAAGCCGCCGGCAACACCTAGGTTTTGATACACTTGAAGTCATTAATCAAGAGTTCTGTACGCGGGCAATCTCCTTTATCTAAATCCGCTCAGTAGTTTTTGCGTTAAAAAGTAACAAACATCCATCCATTTAAACAAAGTTTCATGTTTATAATTATAAAGGTGAAAGTTTGAATGGATGGATATTTTTATTTATGTTCTCTTTGGATAGTTTTTATCCCGATTTTATCTTCCCCTTCCCGTGGGATCATTTTCGAGTTGTATCGGGCGAAGCCGCCGGCAACACCTAGTATAAGTATGTGATAGCAACGTGCTGTAAAATAATTAGCTCCACTCAATGCCAGTGTGAGTCCCTTCTCAGTCATACATAACCGACATGAATTAATTCCACATGTTTAATGTTAATTTGTATTTAATTTCAGATGAAGGTAAACTCGAACCCACAGCGAAAGAAACTGCGACAATCCTCATGATTTTCGATAGACTGTGTGACTCTGTCAATGGAAGCTTCTGTGAGGTTCAAAACGGGAAGATATACAGAGCAGCTGTAACGCTAAAATCGCCACATCATAGGTTATGGATTGATAGTCTGCCAATTATTAAATCCATGAAATTTGTCACAAATGATGGAAAAGTGGCAAGAGTTCCGTCGCTCTAAAGTTGGGTAAAAACTGTAACAATAGGGTTTCAAAATATTGTTAAAATAAAACAATGTGCAATAAGGATGTGAATTCACTTCTACGAAGAAATTTTAATCAAGACCCCTTGGAAAACTTTTTTGGGGCCGTTCGAGCGCATGGCACTAGCAACATTATGCCAACCGCTGTAGGTTTTTAAGCAGCCTATATCTTTTAATAAATAATATGACGTCGGCTCACTCAGTTGGATCCAATTGTGAAAAAGACGAAAACAAATGTCTCATATCTCTAAAAAAAATGTTTAAAAAAAAACCACACTGTGGAGCCGCGACATGAAAACGTACAAATTGCTGAGGAGCATTTATTTATGCAACTGAAAGATGTTAATAAACTGATTAATAGTAAATCCCCAGTGGATCGGGAGAAATGTGCAGCTACTGGCTATTGCAGCGGCTGGCTGATAAAAATGGCAAAAAAATATAATTTAAATCGTGTGCAAATTGTAAACATAACTTGGTGAGTGACGAGACATGATTTTCACAAACTCATTAAAGCTAAGGAATATGACAATAAGCGTTGGTTGTGCTATCCCAAACTGGAATTATTTGAAAATTTTGCCCAAATTGAATCAATAACATAATTATGAAATATTAATAAATACTAAAAAAACATACAAGAATATTAGAGTATATTAAAACAATTATTAGTATCCATATTCAGTGGGCAAAGAAAAAAAACTTATAGAATATTTATTAAATAAAAATGTTTTATTTTGCCTTAATAACTAGTGCAAAGAGGTAAACCAAATATTGTGTGAAAAGGCACCATTATGTGATAAAACAGATCATATAAAAGTTCAGGCCTGGAACCACCACCAAAAATATAAATTGAGGAAGAGAATGAGGCAAACTGGTATTGAGGTTGTTCGGTACTTTTGTTTAAGTACGCACAAATATTACGTATTTTCTTTTCATTCTTTTTAAATCGATTAATACTTAATCGACTAGCATATTCCAAACGGGACATGCCTAAAACGAAACGTTTTTGCAAGCGCGCAACACTGAACGCTGAGGTATTGCCACATTCTCTTCTCAACGGAAAAAGAAACCCGCACGTTTGCTAAGAGCTCGCTCCGGTAGCTTGAGCCTATAAAACCGATCATCACAATTTTCAATCGTTCAGCACAATAGCAGATCTATATCGACTCCAGCCTACGCGATTAATACATTCATCATCGAAGGACAGGGGCCCCTGAAGAAGACTGCTTCGTCATACCAGGTCAGTCCCAAAATTACGGTCTATGCTAGCCAAATATCTAAATTTATCCGACAGAGGTAAATGTTTGAAAAGTGTCATTACTAGCCTTATTCTCTTCCACAATTTATATTATGCCTACATTGCTTATGATTAATGAAACTTTTCAAACATACATTTATTACTTTTCATAAAACGGCTAAAAGCCACTGGGCCCGCGTGGTGGATTATAGCCATTATTATAGCCCATCCGTCTCCTAGAGAGGAGGTCCGAGTCCCTGCAGTGGGAACATTATGTTGGAATTTAATTATGTAGTACGTATGTTGACAACATTCTTAGTAATGTATGTTTAGCATAGTCTGTGTTCCGTTTCCTTCAACTGACGGTGACAGCTACCTCTCACGTCTCTCTGGTTCCTTTTCTCCTGTTTATTACTTGTCCTTGCACATTTAATCGCATCCATTATAAGATTCCCCTTTGAAAACATAACATTTACTTTTATTAAAACTAACAGATAAAGCCTTCTCAGTCAATTTACTAACACTTATTAAATTACTTGAGAGGTCAGGTATATGTCGGAGTTGGTTGTCGATTATAATGTGGGTAATTCGATATTTTGCTGCCAGTTGATTTTGTTATTATTAATTTAAGTGATTTTTTACTGTTAATAATTGTCTGATAAATCATAACATAATTTATTGAGTACCTAGTGTACACTCTAATGATTTTTGGCTACTTATTTCGATAAGTGTGACTAATAGTTTTGTTCAAAACAAATGTTGACCTTGCTTTTCTTTTAAATGATTTACTTTGTTAATTCACCGTTATTTATTTACAATAATTAACAGTCTTGTTTTTCCCAAAATGGGGACTCCAAACCCTGACGACATACCGCTCGGCAATCCTGATCCTATAAAACAATAAAACATCTGTTACAATTTGTGTCTTGTTATTTTTCATGGGAATACAAACCTCACCATAACCTAAACATGACAGGGAATTACCATCAGCAACTTGTACCTTTTTGTTACATTTTTCTAACTTATTAAACCACTTCAGGGCCTGCAGTCTCTACACTAATAACGACGCTACGAATGTCGTTAAGCCGAGAAATCGTAAACTTTCTGTAATAGATTTTCAGCTTTATTTCAACAGCATAAGGTTGAAAATCTATTAAAGAAAGTTTACGATTTTACGACTTAACGACATTCGTAGCGTCGTTGTTAGTGTAGAGACTGCAGGCCCAGGTCCTTACACATATGGGTACTCGCCCCAGAATCCACAATCCAGTCTGAGCTTTCAAAAACACCAAAACATCCAGCAACTAACACAGTTTCATTTTCACTTGTTTTCTTCATCTTTTTAAGCTTGAAACACTTCGCCTTTATGTGTCCTGGGCGATGACAATAGTGACATATAATTTGCTTCTTATGATGTTGCTGCTTAGATAGGAGGGCTCGGTCTTCAGGTTTTTCAATATGCTTCCTCCGGTGTTCTTCTTGTAGCAGCCTAGTCCTGACTAGTTCACTAGAGATAGTGCCAGTAACTGCTACAGCCTCAAGGTTCGAGACTATGATATCAAATTCCTGTGGAAGTTCACTTAAAATCAACTCTGCAATTTCAGCATCCTCTATAGTGCGACCTATGTCCGATAGTTGCTGCACGAGGGTCATGATTATGTTCAATGTAGGTGTCCATATTATTAAAATCTTCATAATTAGCACGGTGTAGTTTTCTTAAAAGTGTGACACGTCTACAAAATCCTTTGTCTTCAAAAACTGTACTCAAGTTGTCCCATGCCTGCTTAGCTGTCTGTGCATTTCTGACGTATTGTATGCATGTTGGTTTCAAGGCCAAGCTAATGCGGGCAAGTGCGCGCATGTCTTTGCCGGCATTCACAGGCTCTGCATCTTCAATGCATGACCATAAGTCCTCCATGATGAGACACATTTTCATATTAAATTTCCAAATGTTAAAGTCATTATAACCTCGTGAAATCATTCGAAATTTTAATCACTCGGCATTTTAATCTTCGACGTTTTAAGCGTAGGTTTAACAATTTTCGATATTTTGATATAATCGATATTTAAATTTTCGATGTTTTGAACATTGGTATTTTAAGCGTAGGTATTTTAATCTTCGATATTCAAATACGTACCCTATACTGGGCACTATACTTGGATCCATTACTTAAGATTTTGATTTTCTTTGAGTATTTGAAGTATTTCTTTAATACTCAAAATCAAAATCAAAATTCATTTATTCAAACTAGGCTGATAATCAGCACTTTTCGAAGGTCAAAATTTACTTTACCTACTTTACTACAGTGAAACTTGGTTAACTGGTACTTGGATAAGTGAGAAACCTCTATAACTGGAACTCATACTGGGGTCTTGAATATCTGAGACACATTTAACCAGGTTTCACTGTATTTACATTTTTATAAGACAGTCCCCCAAAACGCCCACCCATCGACACTTCCTAGTGTTTAACTGGAAAGAAGAAGTGGCGGAACAAACTCCCCAGCACACATCTGTCTGTTAGGTTGGTTAGAAGAACCAGACTCGATACAATAGCAAGGTGTCAGTTACATTTAAGATTTACTACAGACACAATCAGTAATAAACAAAAGAATATAACAATAAACAATGTAAAAATAAAATAATAAATACATAACATAACAGTAAACTAATTTTGGAGAAAGAACACAAATAACAAACATTGTCTTGTATTCAACTCAGCGACCAACTATTCTTAGCATCTAAGTAGTCGTTAATAGAATAGTAAGCTTTTAAACAAAGATTAGATTTAACTTTGGCTTTAAACTCATTAAATGGCAAGTCTAGAAAAGAAGATGGCAGTTTATTATAAAATGTAATCCCGAGCCCTACGAATGAATTGTGAACTTTGTGAAGCCGGTGAAAAGGAGCGCGTAGTTTATGCTTATTTCTAGTGTCAAAGTTGTGGATATCACTGTTTTTAGTGTACAGGTGGATATTTTGTCTAATATATAAAATGTTGGCAAAGATGTACTGAGAAGCAACCGTGAGAATACCAATCTCCTTAAAAAAATCTCTAAGGGAAACTCGGGCACCCAGCTGATAAATTGCACGAACCGCTCGCTTCTGCAGTACAAATATATTTTGAATATCAGCAGCTTTGCCCCACAGCAGAATACCGTAGGACATAACGCTGTGAAAATAACTAAAGTAGACTAACCGTGCTGTATCAACGTCAGTGAATTGTCTTACTTTTCTGACGGCGTATGCGGCTGAACTTAGCCTTCCCGCTAGGCTTGATATGTGTAAACCCCATTGTAATTTTGAATCTACTGTTATGCCCAGAAATACAGCAGAGTCGGCAGTTTCCAGCTCCTGATTGGCGAGGATAATATTGGGATCTAGATTTCTAATATTGGGTAAAGCGAACTTAATTATTTTAGTTTTCTTGGCATTAAGAACAAGGTTGTTTGTTGTGAACCAATCCGTGACCATTGATAGCGCGCTGTTTACGTCGTCAAAATCGTGTCTATTCCTATCTACTTTAAAGATAAGAGAGGTATCATCTGCAAATAGTACAACGTCACAAAAACCCTTTAAATAATATGGCAGATCATTAATATAAACCAAGAATAAAAACGGACCCAGTATTAAACCTTGAGGTACACCTAGCCGAACCGGTAGCCCGGAAGATTTCGCGCCATTTACGTCTACACATTGGAATCTATTTTGTAAATACGAATCTATCACATTAAGGGCCTCATTTTGAACACCGTAATGACGCAGTTTCCGTAAAAGCGTGTCGTGATGTACGCAATCAAAAGCTTTAGAAAGATCGCAGAAAACACCGATTGCATTTTGCGCTTTCTCCCATGCGTTAAATACTATTTACGGTGGTAGGCGTATTATCTCCCTTATTACCCAGTTCCACAAACGTCTGTACTAGGGCCATAAGTACGTCGTTGTTGGCAACTATTTGGGCTTTGATGTCAACCTTCTTCTAATCCTAACCTTCGTCTAATCTTTAGATTTATTTACACTTTGTACACACGGCTACACATCAACCTAGACTGTTTGGACTTTGGACTACTAGAAGTTGAACGCTGCGAATCGTGCGAGAGGGTGCGATATATTTTTGTAATTTCGTCTCACTTACGCAAGTCAGGAATGCGGGAGCGCGTGCCGCTCCATACTTTACTATGCCTATAGATGCGTAACATGTATAAGTAAACGTTAAAAGTTATTTTGTTAACAAGTTGAGCTCGTATTATTGCGAGTTATTTTTTTCGATTTACGCTGCGCTTCTGTGTCCACTAATACATTCATTAGGCTCTTAATATTATAATTTTTATTTCGTGGTGATCTTCAAATAATTATTATTGACATAGGTAGTTAAGCCAGTGAGAGCAGTGGCTTAATAGTAACTGCTACTCGGATCAATCTTTAGGTTAAGCCGCACTTGCCTAGGTTGGTTTGTGGATGGGTGACCGCCCATTTCATACCGGGTTTTCTCCGTGCTTCGGAAAGCACGTTAAGCTGTTGGTCCCGGCTGTCATATCTAGATCTTTGGCAGCCGTAACAGGTAGTCAGGGAACCGAAAATCTGACAACCAGTCTTACAAAAGGGTATAGTATTACCCCGTGCGAACTGGTAGGCAGTTGCTGCATGTAAAATACTAGTTTTCAGTCATCTGATCCATTTAGTCTGAAAGCCGACCCCATCGTGGTTGGGAAAAGGCTACGCCCAGCGGTAACGGCGGCCCCGACTAAAGAGTTGTAGGACGCGGGATCGAATGAAAGCAGGCGCAATATTTTGTGTAAAAATAAAATCTGTCAACCCGCACTGGGCCAGCGATGGATTACAGCCCACTCCGTCTCACAGAGAAGAGGCCTGTATCCCAGCAGTGAGAACATTCAAGGCTGATTCTAAAATATAGGTTATTATACCTACTTTGCGCTTCGCATGCGGATTGGTATGGTAGGCAATTCGGAAATCTACAGCATGTCGGGTCTTCATCAAATTTTTTACCGACACCACCATCCACCCATACCATTTCAATTAATTTTTATAACAAAATGTTTCATAGATTTAACTTTAAAACGATGTATTTTTACCGCTACTACTGCACTGCTTTTATAAAATCAATGAAACATTAATTAATTTATTTTTGAGGTGATTGTGTAGATTGAGACCCGCGTAATTCAAATTTTGATTAACTGGAATAGTTCTTACTTACCGAGGTGTATCAATGATATTATTCATGGCTATAACTATATTAATACATATTTTTTTAAAGTCGTGGATCATATTTTGTTCAATATACAACCTAAACATGACCTGCAAATTGTAAGAAAACTTAAAAAAATGAAATTTCGCGGGCGCGGGTACGAAAACTCCTATCATCACTATCACTACTCACTACATAGAATAAAACAAAATCGCTTCCCGCTGTCTATCCCTATCCCTGCTTTGATTTAAATTTTAAAACTACGCAAATGCGGGTTTTTTTTAATAGATAGAGTGATTCAATAAGGTTTTAGTATATTGTTTCACTAGTAAAAATATAATCATTACATTTATCAACCTTTTGCTATGTTTAAGTTTAAGATATGTATAATAAAGCAATCAATACATCAACGTGATTCTGCACAGAGGTCGGAAGCCTGGAAAATATTAAAATATATCTTTGCCTGTAAACCTATATTAGCACGGACGACGTAAGAAGAGAGTGAGTTTAACAGAGTGCATCCCAGTGCGTCAAAAACATACCGTTTAATTTTCGACTCTCGGAGCTAGGCAGAGCGTTGAAAATCCATTGCGCGAAAATCGTCCGTGCGAACGTGGGCTTAGTTTAGTGTATGATGCACTTTCACAGCAAAGCTACAGAATCGCTTAGCTTGAACCAACCGGATTTTTTTTAAGTCATTAGAAAGTAAATCTGTGGTAGAACTTTTCAAAGGTTATACTAAAACAACGTTATAAAAATCGAATCTTTATTTTAATAAAATCACAAGTAATCACAATAGTCCGGTCAAATTAGACCAAAAAATAGAAGTATGGTTACATTAATTCCCACCCGGCTGAAAATTGGTAAGATTGTTCAAAACACCATTCTAAATGAAATGTAAAAAGTTCCCATTGATCCGACACTTGGAAAAAAAGTTATTCGAGGTCAAAAGTCACACAAAAAAGGGTTTTTTGCAATTTTCAGCAAAACGGTAAGTTTTATCATAAAATTTGCAAAGACAAAATTATAGATCAGATAATAATCTATAAAAATGTCTTTAAACCCTTTTATTTCTAAAAGCCACCGTTTTTGAGATATTTTATAACAATTCAAAAAGTTGAAAGAGTTGTAATCTAGGCACGTAATTTATACACGTGGCGTAAATATAGGTATCTCATTTTCATGCCAACAGCCTGCAATCTGCGTCGGGTAGTTTGAGTTGATACCTGAAACAATAGTAAAAAGAAACATGGAAAACAATTTTTAAAACTATGATTTACGTAAATCTAAAAATAACCTTTGTTTTTTTTTCAAACCATGCCCCACCCTAGGAATTTTTCCTGTGTCGTGAGTGCGTTTACAAACATTTAAACTCACATACACAAAAACCCAGACCCGGAACAGGCATACAAATATTTGTTCCGTTCGGGAATGGAACCCGCGACACACTGCGCAGCAGTGGATCACTCAGCCAATGCAAAAAAAAACTATGAAAATGATAATAAAATTATCGGTCTTTAATGGAGAGTCTGCTACACGATTGTTCGAATTTAATTTAATTTTTTAACAACCTTTTATCGCTAAACGGCAAATAAATACCCTATATTATATTCATTGTTGGAGTACTCTTTCGAATGAGTTTTAGTTATTTTTATCGCCAATCTGGATGCGCTAACATTGATTTGTTAGCAGTGTTATATCATCATTATAATCATTTCACCCTAAGATCAGCCACTGTATAGGTAGTTGTTTAAATAAAAAAACCAACACTCCTGTATCGATGGTGCGTTTACATCAATTAAAACTCACATACCTACACAAACACCCAGACCCGGAATAACTATTTTATTTTGTAGATCATAACATTTGTTCCGTGCGTAACTCGAACCCCCAGCGCAGCGGCAGTCGACCTATCAGTCACTGCGCCAACCGTGTTGTCAAACGTTTACCGTTAGAGGACGTGTTCTTATTTTTCAGATCTTATTTAAACTAATATTATAAAGCTGAAGAGTTTGTTTGTTTGAACGCGCTAAACTCAGGAACAACTGTGGTTGGAATTGAAAAATTATTTTTGTAGTCTATGTATCGAGGAAGGCTATATAACATCACGCTACGACCATTATGAGCGGAGCATAAATGAAAAATGTTGCAAAAACGGTAAAAGATATTCCTTTTTGAGAGCTTCCGTTGCGTGCGCTTACGAAAAATTACTGAACGGATTTCTATGAAATTTTGCACACCAATAGTTTATAACATGGATTAACACATAGGCTACTTTTTATCCAGGGAATATCACACCGTAGGACCATTATCAAACACCACGGGGGCGAAGCCGCGGACATAAGCTAGTATATTATATTTGTCACAATAATAATATAAACAATTAAGAAATTGAATGCTGAAGAGTTTGTTTGTTTGGTTGAACGCGCTAATCTCAGAAACTACCTACTTACTAGTTGGAATTAATAAAATATTTTTATGTTGGATAGTCGATTTATCGAGGAAGTTTATAGCTATTGTGACGCAGACGAAGTTGCGTGGGTCAGCTAGTATAATTAAAAAAAAAATGTTCAACTTACGCTATATTCTGTAGCTGTGGTTTGCGTATTTAAAAAGGGGTTGCTAGTATGCACCGAAACAATGGCAGCATCTTGCTCAGCGGTGGTGGCACGCTGGTAGAGCTGCCGGTGCGCGGTGGTGAGCCGATAGGTCACCCCCAGTCTGCTCATTTCGTCGCAGCCAAAAGTTGATTGTAGTCCTCTAAAACAACGATGCTTAACTTGAATTACATCAATAGATACCTAAATATTGTTACGACTAGCTGCTCGTCTAAATGGTGACACACAATTTTCTCTAAATCTATATAAATAAAGAGAGAAGTCCTGACTGACTGACTGACTGAGCTTTTGCCAGCGGCTTCGCCCCGTAAAAAAAAACGACTTTCCATACAAACTTTCATCCCCTATTTAACTCCCTTAGGGGTTGAATTTAAAAAATCCTTCCTTATTCCTTGTCTACATTATAAAGGGAACCTCTGTGCAAAATTTCAGCTTTCTAGGTCCAAGGGTTTGGGCTGGGCATTGATGAGTCAGTCAGGACTTCTCTTTTTATTTATATAGAAGATAGATATTCTTATAATTATAATTGTGTGAATACATACTTATTATTTTTTATTGAATTTTGCGAGCTACCCTTACGCTATCACCTTGTGTCTGACGTGTTGTGTCATGACGGCCGGGGCTACAGTCTCTACACTAATAACGACGCTACGAATGTCGCTAAGTCGTAAAATCGTAAAATTTATTTAATAAATTTTCAGCTTTATGTCAACAGCATAGGTTGAAAATCTATTAAAGAAAGTTTACGATTTTTATATTATATTTTTTCGTCTTGATGGCGCGAGTGTTATAGGCTACATGAAAATTAAAAAACAAAGAAAAATTGCGGGTTTTGGGGGCCAAATCGCGGAGTTCAAAATTTTTTTTCCCCAATACCATCGAGTAGGGTATCAAAATAAAGGGTTTTAAAAGGAGATTACAAAAATATATAATACTTATATGTTTAAAAGAAACTCAAGGTGAGAAATCCTATAAACAAGCACAAAAGTTAAATCATCTGCGAAGAATTTTACGCGACCAACGAAAGAACAAACACAAAAGAACTAAAAATTTGGAAATAAAAAAAGTAGTTAAAAAACTAAAAAACCCGACTGAAAAAACTGAAAAGCAAAAAACAAGCACATTTTAAATTAAACAAAACTTGGAAGCAGGCGGGGTTCATTTGAATATTAAATTATAAAAAGAAAAAATGCAAATAGAATTAACCCCGCCTGCTTCCAAGTTTTGTTTAATTTAAAATGTGCTTGTTTTTTGCTTTTCAGTTTTTTCAGTCGGGTTTTTTAGTTTTTTATTTTCTTCTACTGACTTATTTTGAGATAGTTCACTTGTTGTGTCCTGTTTAGTAGCAAGATAAAAACGTTTTTGTTTTATGATATACTCGTATCATAAATAAACGCGGGGCACCTATTTCTGTCTGCAGGGTTTACAGGAACCTAACTAACCGAAACTCGGGGTGCCCCTGACGTCGACCGTCTAGGGTTAGCGTTTCCATCGGCAGGTCGACGGAGCCCCGCTGCGCGGGGCTCCTATTCCTGTCTGCAGGCTTTAAAGGGACCTAACTAACCGAACCTCGGGGTGCCTCTGACGTCGACCGTCTAAGGTTAGCGTTTCCGTCAGCAGGTCCACGGAAAAAAAATTTTTAGGACTATAAATTTTATTATAAACGAACATTCGGAATAATACACATTATGTAAAGCAATAGTTAGGACATTTTGAACATTATGGTTAATGAAGTTTATGGCAAACGTGTTATGGATAATTATTTTCGACAAACAATTTTAGGAGAAGTAAGGGAGTACCCTTTGTTTGCCATTACATATCCTAGCAGAGTGCAATTAAATTTGAAGCAACGGAAACATTGCTATAATGGGGGTACATATTCAAAAACTCGGTATGAAAACAAATCGTATTGTACATTTTCTGGAAGAACATTTGACAGAAAAGTAATGCTAACTGTTTGTAGTGGTACTCGTCCTTGTCCTATCTTCTTTGTAAATCTTCTTATAGTTATTATTTCGTAAATTGATGTTAGTTTAGTATATAGTTCTTTGTTGGAAATGTTTGCTGGTACAAATCTGATTATACCTGTCTTTTCAATTTACGCAGCCGGAATAAATGCCTTCAAACCATGTTTGTCTAGAAAAGCGCTGTTGTTAATGAAGTTATTGGCCGTATTATATTGTTTGAATATTACTGCTATTATATTTGCGTTTATCCTTTGTATAGCCGTCACACCTTTTATTTCGGTAGAAAATATGTGGTTCAGATAGAAAGGGCTCGTATTGCCTAATCTATCGTTGCTGTTGGTATTTTCGACAAATACTTTGAAATCAAAATAATTGGCATTTTCTGGGTAAGTTTTTTATAGTGTGGTTTAATATACGGAGAGTAGTCATGCTCATCGCCGCCGCCATCCATGTCCATGCTTGTCCTCCCGCCTTCGACGTCAGGCCGAGGCCGTTTATGTGAGGTGGGCGGGTTATCCCCGCCCCTATTTATTTAAAAAGGAAAATGAAAAAATATCTGATGCGCTCTTTTTTTAAAGTTCCCGCCAGAATCAAAGTACTAACAAACACCCTTTGGTGCCAGAAAGAGGAAAACTATTTTCGATACCCTTTTTTTTTTTTTTTGGTGGGTGGAAAATCATCGAATGACCCCCCCCGCTCTTGGGCAGAGCGAAGGGGAGTGTCAGACTTCTACTGACTAAAAACCGAACCCATGTTCCTTCTTTGCCCTTGCGCCGAGGCCACGTAATCTAGTACAAAAATCCGCGGCCCCGACGGGATTTTCGATACCCTTACTACGCGTGGATGATATTCTCGATTTCCTACAAAATCATAACGACTGCTTCTTCATATCGTTGCCATGTTTTCGAAGACATAATATTGTAAGAATAATAACTGGCATTAATAATAACAAATACCGTACCGCGCAGTAATACCGTAATAGTAATTGGCTGTAACATTAGTAAATTTATTTTAAGTAAACTGCGCTAAGATTACTGTGGATTTTGTGAATAAATCTATCTATATATATAAAAATGAAACCAGTTTTCCGTTGTCACGACATAGCATGAAAACGGCTGGACGGATTTAGCTGAAAATTGGAAGGAAGGTAGCTAAGAACCAGGAGAAGGTTCTTTGATATTTTTTTTTTTTTAGGTAGGGTAGTAGGTAGGTAGGTCGGGTAGTAGGTAGGTAGGGTAGTAGTGTGCCGTAGCAACATGTAAATAAATGTGATGTGTATATACCCAGTGTTATTGGTTTATAATTATTTTATGTTATTTAGTTCTAAGGATTTGATATTTATTGTTTTAACTAAATCTTTACATGCGGGCGGACAAGCAAACCGAATTTTGATATTGTTACGAGCTGGGTATGGGATAAATAAAAACACTACCAATTAAACACACGAATTAACTTTATTACTCGCAAAACACTTATTCACAATCGCAAAAGAGTACTGAACACTTTATCGTACTAGATTTCACTTCGATCCTTTCGTTGTCTCGCTTAAAAGTAGACTGACTCACTTCGTCCTCAATCGGTCCTTTTATACCCAAGCAAACAAAAGACATTCGAGATAATTCTCTATTATTCAAGAAAGCATCCACAAAAAAAACATTAACAAAAAATAAACTTAAAGATAAAAGAACCGACAAGGAAGAAGTTACTTAACGTCGTCGGCATACGGTCGAAATTACAATGACAACTGCCGGCGACTCCCGGCGCCTGACCTTGAATACAATGTAAGTTCTATACCTACTACGGAAATAGGTACCTAAAAGAATGAACTCGTATTTTCTAGGTACTACACAGTTATTAGCGCGGTTTCTCGAAGATTCTAGATGACCGTCGTAACACTGCCCCCTCCTTAGACATGCTCGTCCCGAGCATCATTAGTCCCGTAATATCGCGCCAGTCGGTCCACATGCACAACCTTAGGCGCACCTCGCGGACCCTTCTGTATTCGGTAGGTGACATCGTTGATCCTGGTCACAACTCTGTATGGTCCATCCCATTTTGCTTGCAATTTCGGAGACTTTCCCTTGCTCCGCACTGGGTTATGCAACCATACCAGCGAACTTTCGTCGAAACCACGACTGTTTGCCTTCCGGTCATAACGAGTCTTCATCTTCTCAGACATCTGTTGCCCGGATTGCCTGATATGCTCATACACATCATTTAACTTGTTACGCAGGTCATTCGCGTAATCCGTTACACTGCGTGGGACATCAGGGGGAGTTCCAGTTATTAAATCTGCAGGCAACCGTAATTCCCTTCCAAAGTTCGCGAAGGCTGGAGTTACAGTCGTACTTTCGTGAACTGCACTCCGATAGGACAGAAGAAACGGCTGTATGTGCTTGTCCCAATCCCTTTGCCTGCTTTCCACGACTTTAGCCAGATATCTCTCCAATGTCTGGTTGAATCGTTCCACCATTCCATCAGATTGTGGGTGGTAAGAGGTGGTCCTGGTTTTGTGTGTACCCATCAATCTACAAGTCTCCTGAAAAACTTGCGATTCAAAATTCCTTCCTTGATCGCTGTGAATTTCTAAGGGTACTCCAAAACGACAGAAGACTTCCTGAACCAATTTATCCGCGACTGTTGTTGCTTCTTGGTTAGGAATGGCGAAGACTTCTGGCCACTTTGTGAAGTAGTCCATGACAACCATGAAGTACTTGTTTCCGCTATCGCTTTCTGGAAATGGTCCCGCAACGTCCAGTGCTATCCGCTCCCAGGGGGCTCCCACGTTGTACACTTTTAATGCACCTCTGCTTCGCGTGTGAGGTCCTTTCACAGCCGCACAGCTGGTACATTTGCGACACCAATCCTCCACATCATCTCGACAGTGGATCCAGTAAAAGCGCTCTCTGATCTTCAGTAGAGTCCTTTTCACCCCCATATGTCCTCCTGAGCATCCATCATGGTAGAGCCGTAAAACATCCGGTACCTTAGCTTTAGGGACAACCATTTGTAGATGACAGCTGTCCCCTCGAGCGTTTTCCCATTTACGGCACAAGACTCCATCCTGGATCTCCAAACTGTTCCATTGTGCCCAATAACTTTTCGTAATGGAACTCATCGCAGCCACATCACTCCACTTGGGCTTCGGAGCACCAGCTTTGATCCAGTCGAAGATTGGCTTGATGTCCGAGTCATTTTGTTGAGCCTGTTGCAGAGTCTCCTTCCATTCATCGCTGAGATCCGTTCTAAGCATCCTCACGGGCACTACTTCCTTAGTCTCTTGCCTGGCACAGTGCTTGCAGTCTTCAGGACAAGGTCTTCTTGATAAGGCATCTGCGTTACCGTGAGTTTTCCCACTGCGATGTTCAGTTACGAAGTCAAACTCTTGCAGTAGTTCAATCCATCTCGCTACTTGTCCCTCTGGATTCTTGAACTGTAATAGCCACTTCAATGCAGCATGGTCAGTTCGTAGCTGGAATTTCCGTCCCAACAAATACTTACTGAAGTGCTGCAATGTCTTCACTACGGCGAGCAGCTCTCGTCTCGTTACGCAGTAATTCCTTTCCGGTTTGGATAAAGACTTGCTGAAGTAAGCTATAACAACCTCCTGATCTCCTTTCCGTTGAGATAACACGCCCCCAATCCCAGTATTATTTGCGTCTGTGTCGACTATAAAGTCATTTTCAGTGTCAGGATATCCCAAAATAGGAGTATTGCACAGACGTCCCTTTAATTCTTGAAATGCGGCGTCGCAGTTCTCGTCCCAACAGAATTGTTGCTTTTCCTCAGTGAGTCTGTGTAGAGGTTTCGCAATGTCGGCAAAATTCTTCACAAACCGGCGATAGTAGGAGCACAAACCCAAAAATGCTCTGACCTGTGTCTTGTCTTTCGGTACTGGCCAATCCTTGACGGCAACTACTTTCTCTGGGTCTGTTTGAACACCTTCTCCCGAAACTATGTGTCCTAAAAAGTTCACTTGCTTTCTGAAAAACGAGCACTTTTTCGGACTCAACTTCAGGTTTGCTGTTTGGATTTTCGACAGCACTCGGTTGAGGTTTCTAAGGTGATCTTCAAACGTACGGCCCACAATGATTATGTCGTCTAGATAGACAAGACATGCGTCACCAATCAACCCGGCAAGTACTTGCTCCATCAGCCTTTCAAACGTTGCAGGAGCATTACATAAACCGAAAGGCATAACTTTAAACTGCCACAACCCTTTTCCTGTTGAGAATGCAGTCTTCTCCTTATCCTTGGGGTCTATTTCTACCTGCCAGTAACCACTTTTCAGGTCCAGTGTCGTAAACCACTTCATTCCCGCCAGCGTATCCAGTGTGTCATCGATCCTAGGCAGTGGATAGCTGTCCTTTTTCGTGACGTTGTTCAGTCGTCGATAATCCACACAGAAGCGCATACTGCCGTCCTTTTTCTTCACCAGGACCACAGGAGAACACCATGGACTGGATGAAGGTTCTATAACACCGTCCTTCACCATTCCCTCAATCATGGTTTCCACTTCTTTTTCCCGTGCAACTGGCAGTCTTCTTGGTCGCTGACGGATAGGTAACTCGTTGCCTGTATTAATCCTGTGCTGAACCAGTCCGGTTCTGCCTATGTCAGCATCACTCGTAGAGAAAATACCGGCGTACTGAAGTAACATCTTCTTAGCCTTGTCCATTTCTCCTTCAGTTAGATGACAGTTTTCTAAAAGCGCTGACACGTCAAATTTTGCACTACGAGTTTGATTTCCAGTAGGTAGATCTTGCAATTGACGCATCCAAGCTACTTCCTCACAAGTGCCGATCAGGGTGCCCTTCTTAATTACTTGCTCCTTGTCACTTGGATTCAGGATTCGTACAGCTGAGATGTTGTTGGCCTTTACCAGAGTTCGTGCCATCTTCCATGAAAACTCATTGTCCACCCTTTCTATCAGAACACTTCGATCTTTGTGTCCAGAATTCTGTGGTAACTTAACTGGCACGATCGTTTCTGATCTGCGAGGAAGAACAATTTCCTTCAGGCAGTACACTTTCCCTGATGGTGCACCTTCCATGAAGACTTCCTCTGAACCACATTTCAACACTCCTTGGTCAATGTCGATCTCACAACGATATTTCCGCATGAAGTCCAAGCCCAAGATGCAATCGTCGACTATGTCGGCCACGATGACGTTGTGTCGGTAAATTCTATCACCCAATTTTAATTCCACCTCCTTCTTGCCTCGGACGGTTATGTGCTGACCGGTAGCTGTTAATAATTGAAGACGGTCGCGGTTATTGAAGTAGCCCCCAAGAAACCTTTTCGCCAGGTGAGAATTGACGACCGTGTGAGAAGCTCCAGTATCCAACGTCAGTTTGCATGGAGTTCCGTTCACTTCGCCGTTGATGGTCAGGCTGTTCCCGTCATGTACTTGTGAGATCGAGATCCTCGGGGCTCTTTCAAAACCAGCCAGCACCCGCCCCCCAGTCCTGGCATTTACTCGTTTCCCTGCTGTGGTTGGGCAGCCACTTCAGCCACTTTTCCTTGCTGAGGTTGGTCTTCTTTTGGTGAGCTGCGCTTAGGACAGCTTGATCGAAGATGACCCCTTTCTCCACAAGTGTAGCACCTAGGGCTGTATCCTTGCGGGCGGTCGCGTACAGGTGACGCTACAACCTCCCTGACCCGGTGCGTACGGTGGTCCTGCCTCACTGCCTCTACTTCTAAGGCATGGGCCAAGGCATCTTTCAGCGTCTCATGATGCCCAAGTCTCACAGCGGCTCTAACCTCCAAGTCGCGTATTCCATCGATGAACGCCTGTACCAGATTTCCATCAATAAGTGCAGGGGCGGACTGGTATGCTTTCCGAACCAGCTTTTCAACTTCCAGGGCCCACTGCTGTAAGTTCTCGGCACTACGTTGAACGCGATCTCTTAACTTGGCACGAAAAACATGCTCCAGGTGCGCGTCACCGTATCTGGATTCTAATGCCTCCAGCAGCTGTTCGTAGGTCACATCCTTGCCGAGGGCCTCAAGAATGTTAAGGGCCTGGTCTCGGAGACCCAAGGTGAGCGCGGTCATGGCTTG
The DNA here is from genome assembly GCA_949775195.1 of Diarsia dahlii. Lineage (NCBI taxonomy): Eukaryota > Metazoa > Arthropoda > Insecta > Lepidoptera > Noctuidae > Diarsia > Diarsia dahlii. The sequence goes on along the minus strand of OX459197.1, from coordinate 18,457,965 downwards.
CGCTTTGGTCCACCCATTCACTTTCATAACGGCCTCGAATTGGATTTTATAGGCCGACCACGAAGATGTTCCGTCGAATGGCGGCACTTTAAACCCGCGTACTGAAGGTGCAGCAATCACCGAAGCCACAGCCCCGTCTCCAACCTTAATTTCGCTCAAGGCCTTCTTCACGTCGGCGATCTGAATTTCGGCCTTTGCGATACGGTTGTCATGCTGCTGTACCTGCTCCTTCATCACGCTCAGCTCTTTCCCAACTGATGCGTGAAGATCCTTCATCAGGAGCATCTGTTCTTCTTGGCGTCGGACCTGCTCCTCTTGATCGCGTTGCAACTTTTCCTCCAACCGGCGGGTCTGCTCCTCTTGACGCCGAGCCTGTTCCTCCTTGTCCCGTTGCAACTGCTCCTGTAACTGGCGCCCCTGTTCCTGCAGCAGCGCCATTAAGGCAGACATATCTGGCACTGCTGATACTGGAGAAACGCCAGATGAGCCAGCGACTTGCTCTGACGTAGGCTGGACACCGCCCGGTGTCTGCGTCGGAGAGTCTCCAAATCGCCTTTGGTCCATACCTTGCTGCCGCTGACTCCTCGCACGGATACTATCCGTGTCGTCCTTCGGTAGAATCGGCATTATTTATCCCCACTTCTGACACCAAATTGTTACGAGCTGGGTATGGGATAAATAAAAACACTACCAATTAAACACACGAATTAACTTTATTACTCGCAAAACACTTATTCACAATCGCAAAAGAGTACTGAACACTTTATCGTACTAGATTTCACTTCGATCCTTTCGTTGTCTCGCTTAAAAGTAGACTGACTCACTTCGTCCTCAATCGGTCCTTTTATACCCAAGCAAACAAAAGACATTCGAGATAATTCTCTATTATTCAAGAAAGCATCCACAAAAAAAACATTAACAAAAAATAAACTTAAAGATAAAAGAACCGACAAGGAAGAAGTTACTTAACGTCGTCGGCATACGGTCGAAATTACAATGACAACTGCCGGCGACTCCCGGCGCCTGACCTTGAATACAATGTAAGTTCTATACCTACTACGGAAATAGGTACCTAAAAGAATGAACTCGTATTTTCTAGGTACTACACAGTTATTAGCGCGGTTTCTCGAAGATTCTAGATGACCGTCGTAACAATATGTATACTTTTTACTTGTCGGCCGCATGTCAGATGCCTTATAGTTTTGAAGCGACGTGAAATCCTTCACGACACGATTGCTAAAATTTTCTCTGTTATTTAATTTACCACATTAGATTCGTCTAAATTCCTCACCATTTCAATTTGCTTTACTCCTTCTATATAATAATAATTAGTGCATCTCTACATACCAAAAACTGTATGTAACTTTCATGAAATAAACATTGATAATATCCATCTCATATTTGGAAGCTTTTACCTGCACTAAACTGGTGACCCCTTTTGAAGAACGCGGAGATGGCAAAGAAAGGTGAGCACAACGTAACCGTGGCTAGCCATGACGGCGACAGTGAAAATTTTCATCAGACGTATCGCGTTGGCGTACGTGTTCCGCCATTCTATCCAGAGAAACCGTCACTGTGGTTTTCGCAGATGGAAGCTCAATTCGTGCTGTCTGGTATTACGGTTGACGACACGAAATTTTATTATGTGACAGGTCACTTAGACCCACAATATGCTTCTGAAGTTCAGGAAATTATAGAAAATCCTCCAGCAACAAATAAATATGAAAAACTTAAGGCGGAGTTGATTAAAAGGATGTCGGCCTCACGTGAAAAAAAGGTCAAGCAACTTCTTATGCACGAGGAACTTGGCGATAGAAAACCATCGCAGTTTTACCGACACCTATTAAACCTAGCTGGATCAGGTGTGCCAGAAGAATTTTTGCGAACAATTTGGACGAGTCGTCTGCCGAGCGGGACACAGGCCATTATAGCCTCGCAGTCCAAGACCGACATGGAAGAACTTGCAGAGCTCGCGGACCGCATCCACGATGTCGTCGGACCTCAGGTACCCTCAACTTCTGCTATAACTTCAAATCCAGAGATAGCCGCACTGGCTAAGCAAGTGGAACGATTAACGTCTCAAATGGAGCGAATGTCTCGACCACGAGACAGATTCAAGAGATCAAACTGTTCACGTCATCGTTCGGTTTCGTCGAGATCGCAGTCGTCTTATCGTAAATTCCCACAATGCTGGTATCATAATAAGTTTGGAGAATGGGCGAAGAAGTGCCTCAAGCCCTGCGGTCAGTAATGGCGACCGATGATCGCCCAAGCACTGGTCGCTTATTCGTCACCGATCGAATTTCCAAAACGGAATTTTTGGTTGACACCGGCAGCGACCTCTGTGTGTATCCACGGGCAGTTTTACCAGGACGGCGTGAGTCCTCGGAATATCAACTGTGTGCAGCCAATGGTACGTCGATAAAAACATACGGGTATATTAGTTTAAGTTTAAACTTGGGGTTGCGTCGTGATTTTACGTGGCGTTTTATTGTAGCCGATGTTACAAAGGCAATAATAGGTGTAGATTTTTTGTCATTTTACAATTTAATTGTTGATTGCAGAAACCATCGCCTTATTGACAGTTTTACAACCCTTACGACCCCGGCTTCACCTACACGTTCGTCAGATATTATTTCCTCGGTTAAGGTAATTATTGGTGACACCACATACCATAACATACTACGGGAATACCCTGACATTACACGACCACACGGCATACACCGCACAACTACACACAATACAGTCCATCACATACAGACTACACCTGGACCACCTGTTTCATGCACACCACGCCGCCTGGCCCCTGATAAATTAAAAATCGCAAAAAGCGAGTTTGAAGCGATGCTGAAAGATGGCACAGCCAGACCCTCAAGTTCACCATGGTCATCTCCGTTACACTTAGTTCCTAAGAAGAACAACGGATGGCGACCCTGTGGTGACTACCGAATGCTGAATTCTAGGACAGTACCCGATAATTATCCTATACGTCATATTCATGATTTCTCACATAGCCTGTCAGGGTGCTCAGTCTTCAGTACAGTTGACTTGGTAAAAGCTTATAACCAGATTCCAGTTAGCCCAGAGGACATTCCTAAGACTGCCATTACCACACCATTCGGGTTATACGAATTTCCTTTTATGACTTTTGGTCTCCGCAACGCTGCGCAGACATTCCAGAGATTCGTCGACGAAATGCTACGAGGACTGGACTTCTGTTATGCATATCTCGACGATTTCTTAGTGTTCTCGAAAGATCAGCAGACCCATGAAGATCACCTTCGCCAACTTTTCACTCGACTTCGTGAATACGGGATGGTGATCAATACCGCAAAATGTGTTTTTGGAGTGAAAGAGGTAACTTTCCTCGGATATAGGATCTCTGCCAATGGTACCAGCCCGCTACCAGAGAAGGTGGAAGCCATCACTAAGTACCCCGCGCCAAAATCGGTACGAGAACTTCGTAGATTTTTGGGTATGTTAAATTTCTACAGGCGTTTCATACCTGAAGCAGCTCAGTACCAAGCTCCTTTAAATGCTCTATTGGTGGGGTCTGTCAAAGGCTCTCACCCAGTGCATTTCACAGACCATGAAATGGAAGCCTTCAACACATGCAAAGAAAATCTTTGCAAAGCTGCAATGCTTGCCCATGCCGACTGTGAAGCCAAGCTAGCTTTAGTTACCGATGCTTCAGATACGGCGTTAGGTGCAGTGTTGCAGCAATGCAAGGACGGAGAACCATGGTAACCACTGGCATTCTTCTCTCGCAAGCTGAGTCCAGCACAATCTAAGTACTCGCCTTACGACCGAGAATTGCTCGCGATCTATGAAGCCATAAAATACTTTAGGCATATGGTCGAAGCTCGAAATTTTGTGATCTACACGGATCACAAACCTATTTGTTTTGCATTCCACTCTCGGAAAGAAAATTGCACACCGAGACAGTTTCGGCATTTGGATTTCATCGCACAATTTACGACCGACATTAGACATATATCTGGTAAGGACAATGTCGTTGCTGACAGCCTCTCACGGATTGAGGAGGTTGGTCAACCAGTGGACCTGAACAAACTGGCACAATCTCAGAAGCACGACGCAGAGCTAGAACAACTTCTTATCAGTAACACATCTTTACGTCTTGTCAAAATGAAACTGCCAGGATCAGATGCTGAACTGTACTGCGACGAAAGGACCAAGATTCCCCGACCATATGTCACAAAAGATTACCGTCGTAACGTTTTTGACAGCATTCACTCGTGGAGTCATCCAGGTGCAAAAGCAACAACTAAAATGGTTACGGAACGATTCGTTTGGCCAGCACTTAAAAAAGACTGCAGAGAATGGTGTCGTTCCTGTTTAGCGTGTCAACGCTCAAAAGTGACGCGTCATAACTCATCACCATTAGGAACTTTCAAGCCACCAAAGGCTAGATTCAACCACATTCACATTGACCTCATTGGCCCACTGCCACTGTCACAAGGTTATCGTTATTGTCTCACAGCCATCGACCGGTTTACACGTTGGCCTGAGGTAATACCAACATCCGACATAACAGCAGAAACCGTGGCCAAAGCCTTAGTGAGCGGTTGGATCAGTCGTTTCGGTTGTCCCGTTGACATAGTAACGGACCGCGGACAACAGTTTGAATCAGTATTATTTAAAAATCTTTCGGATATGGTAGGATTCCACCACAAGCGAACCACGGCTTACCACCCTGCCTGTAACGGCCTTATAGAGAGGTTTCATAGACAACTAAAAGCCGCTATAATCTGCCACTCTAGCAGTAATTGGGTTGAGTCTTTGCCACTAGTCTTATTAGGAATCCGGAATGCTTACAAAGAAGACATAGGAGCTACCCCAGCTGAACTTTTGTATGGGGAAACGCTCAGGCTACCAGGGGAGTTATTTCAGCCACAGGTCGATGACACAATTGATATGTCAAACTATGTGGCACGGTTAAAGACCTTTGCGAGAAGATTGCAGCCGTCACCAGCATCCCGTCATGGCAGCAAAACAACATTTGTGTTTAAAGATTTGGGTACGGCTAGTCACGTTTTTCTCAGAGATGAGACAGGAGGCTCGCTAAAACCGGCATACACTGGACCACACAAAGTCTTGCAACACGGGGACAAGGTATTTAAGATTCTTGTCAATGGCAAAACTGTCACGGTTTCCATTGACAGGCTTAAACCTGCCTACATATTACATGACCCAAACACTAACACAAACAACAACGCAAATACACATACAAACACAACACCATCCACATCACGAAAATCACCACACACCACCAAATTACCCGAAAACACAGGAGATAATATCAAGAGGACTAAGTCAGGGCGCAAGGTCCATTTTCCCAACTATTATCGCCCGTAGTGACGGTCTCTGGAGGGGGGTGATGTGGCGTAGCAACATGTAAATAAATGTGATGTGTATATACCTAGTGTTATTGGTTTATAATTATTTTATGTTATTTAGTTCTAAGGATTTGATATTTATTGTTTTAACTAAATCTTTACATGCGGGCGGACAAGCAAACCGAATTTTGATATGTATACTTTTTACTTGTCGGCCGCATGTCAGATGCCTTATAGTTTTGAAGCGACGTGAAATCCTTCACGACACGATTGCTAAAATTTTCTCTGTTATTTAATTTACCACATTAGATTCGTCTAAATTCCTCACCATTTCAATTTGCTTTACTCCTTCTATATAATAATAATTAGTGCATCTCTACATACCAAAAACTGTATATAACTTTCATGAAATAAACATTGATAATATCCATCTCATATTTGGAAGCTTTTATTTCAAGACCTGCACTAAAGTAGGTAGGTAGGGTAGTAGGTAGGTAGGGTAGTAGGTAGGTAGGGTAGTAGGTAGGTAGGGTAGTAGGTAGGTAGGGTAGTAGGTAGGTAAGGTAGTAGGTAGGGTAGTAGGTAGGGTAGTAGGTAGGGTAGTACGTAGGGTAGTAGGTAGGGTAGTACGTAGGGTAGTAGGTAGGGTAGTACGTAGGGTAGTAGGTAGGGTAGTACGTAGGGTAGTACGTAGGGTAGTAGGTAGGGTAGTAGATAGGTAGGTAGGAAAAATGCATTGCAACGCATGCGCGGGTTCAGCTAGTAAATAATAAAAACCTATCTATACTACAGTCGATTTATCACATTTTATCAAAAATACTCTATTTTCACGAGCGTCTCCAATGACGTTCTAAATTCAAAATGCATACAGCCAATCATCCAAAACCATTCTACCAGCCCTGTATAAAGCTTAGTTTACACAAACGTCACTTCCATGAGAGTGATATCAATAGACACACACGACAAAACCGTAGAAGCAGTGGCGTGCAGTGGTCCCGTATGGTGGGTAGGCCACGAAATATTGACAGCAAAAAAAAAAGTCACATTTATAAAATTTTAAAATAAGCCTGTAAAAGTTATAAATACAATTCAAAAACTCACCACATTATTCAAGGTTCAACTCATGATTTTCTAACGATGCAAACAGAAGAAAGATTCGGCCACCTCAAATATCTCATCCAAGTGAGTGGGTGATAGTTACAAAATACGTGATTTACCAAATGTATTTAACTTTAAGCAAGCCTCTATATGTTTTTCTGATAGGTCATGCTTTTTGGCCGACGAATGAAAATTATGCAAATCAATAAATCCGTCACTCCACTTACTGGCAGTATTAAACAAAATGCACGGAACACAAAATCATTTATTTGTGTGTATGCAGTCACACAGCCAGGTAAATGTCGTTTAATTATGAGGATTGAAATGACGAGTACGCGATGAATTACTATATTTTTGGATTAATTCTCGTAATTCAGGTACACATCTACCTTTAGATACAACTTGCATCTTATCATTATACGATAATTGAGAAAACTTATTACCTTTATCATCTAGCACACACACAGCACAAACTTCACAAGTAAATACCATTGTTATTATTTGTTAGGGGAATAAACAAATAATACACAACAAAGCTAATATTTACACTACTGTTAATAATGGTATCTAATATCTGACAATATCTGTACGTTTTCGGTTTCAAAACAAATCGCGCTATAAATTGCTTGTCACAACAATGAAACAATGGCTTCTATTAAAAGAATCCCTCACTACGTTCGGGATTCTACTCTAGAATCCCTCACTTCGCTCTGGATTCAAAAAAGCGCCCTCGCCGTAAAAATATTATTTTGCTCCCTTATGATACAATCTACTATTTAAATACGAGGAAGCCATTGTTTCATTGTTGTGACAAGCAATTTATAGCGCGATTTGTTTTGAAACCGAAAACGTACAGATATTGTCAGATATTAGATACCATTATTAACAGTAGTGTAAATATTAGCTTTGTTGTGTATTATTTGAAACAACTAGGACCAGGGACATCAGGTTTTGTCAGAAAGCCATGCTTACAAAACGACCTTGCTATGATGTTAGATTCTTCAAGTGAGGATGAGAGTGAAGAAATGTGCACTGACACAGAAGCAGCACTCAAAAAGGAATTACTAACTTACCGCACTAAAAAGAGAATAAATGTGGATGAATTTCCTCTTAAATGGTGGAGTGTTCATCGCGAAGAATTTAAAATGTTATCACCGCTAGTAAGAAGATTTTTATCTACTCCACCGGGCAGTGTTCCCAGCGAACAATTATTTAGTAGTGCCTGTTTAATTTATGAACCTCTGCGTAACCGCTTGGAATCAGAAAAGGCGGCAATACTACTTTTTATTAAGTATAATGCTCCTATTTTTAAATTCAATTACTAATATGAAAACCAGTAAGTGAATTTAATAAAAATAGGAGCACTCACTGGTTCACTTTTTTTTCTTCCTTTTTTGTATTTTTTTTTAAATAAAAGCATTATATGCTTTTATTTATTTAACTTCACTTCATTTTTAATATAAAAATAAATACCTATGCTTCATTAATAAAAATGTTAATAATTACTCTATCAGTGTTTTAATAATCATTCATATAATATTATTTTATACATATCTTAAAGTTGATACTCCAAGGTTGCCCGCGAAATTCGAATTTTCTTACGTTTTTTACAATTTGGTGGTCAAATTGCAAAAACGTAAGTATATTCAAATTTCGCGGGCTACCCTGAAGTAATCACCTTAAACATCCGCATCCGCATCCGCGGATGTGAGCCTTCAAAACTCCGCATCCGCATCCGCGGATGTGAAAAAATCGACATCCGCAACATCCCTGCTCTATACTTATTTTCTCTGGTTTAGTTTATAAGGCTCAGAACTTATTCGATACTTGGATAAAATCTGGCCCAAAAGGAGCCCGTTATAATAGAAGTCTATCTGGCTGGTTTGATTCTAATATTTTTGAGGATTGGGTAACCAGTATGATAATATACAAGATAGATAACTTACCATCCCACCTATCAATTGATTTAATAAGAAAATGCTATGAAAAGGATATACATTTTATTTTCTTTACAGCCAATTCCACACATATTACGCAACCACTCGATGTTGCGTTCTTCAGACCGATGAAAATAGCATGGAGAAACATAATTTTACAGTGGAAGAAAATGGATGGTCGAAATCAATCTTGGATTCCGAAAGGTTGTTTTCCCAAATTACTTAGTAAATTAATGGAACATTTAAAAGAAAATGGCTTAGCAAATATTATTTCTGGCTTTAAAAAACAGGGATAAATCCCTTTGATCCCTCAGCGGTTTTAAAAAAATTGCCTTATTGGGTCAATCTAGCTGAACAGCCCGAAATCGTCGATGAGACAGTCTTGGAGTATTTAAAAGAAATGCGATACGGGACGAATAATATAGTTGAACCTAAAAAAAAGAAACAGCTTCAGGTTCAGGCAGGAAAAAGTATGTTATTATCGAGCGATGTAGACTATATTAAGACGACTGACCCAGAATACATACCTTGTTTAGTCCCAAAAGAAAAACAGAGAATTGAAAAAATATTGGATGGAGTCACTAAGGGAAGGGCAAAGGAAAAAAAAACAAAATCTAATATAAAAAGCGATTGCAAAGGAAATGATCCACCTAAACATGAAAATCAGCTTGATCATACAGTGGCAAGTTGTTCGTACAACATACGAACGACAACTTACAACTACAACACTACAACTTACGATTTAAACAATATGCCTATTATTTTTGAAGACGATCTGGGGCTGCAGTCTACACTAATCGTTAACGTGTAACGACGACGCTACGAATTACGAAAAATCGTAAAATATTGTCGGTTGCAGTAACGATGCTTACGAAAAACACAAGTCTCTACATCCAAGTTAACGGGCGGAATCGTATACTAAAGTCTATGGCAGAACCATATTCATAGTTCGACTTTTTCACAGATATTTTTTTAATATAATAAAATCTCCCGGACTATGGGGTAAATTGGAGAACTTAATATAATCAAAATATGTAATAGTTTTATTGAAAAATTTTCACAGACTCCTACAAGCAGCTTTAATAGTTTTTGGGAAATAATAAAACTTTATACATTACTAAGGATAATATGTAAGTTTGTGTCCATGCAACACTACGTCAGTGTCTGTGGTCAGGGTCAAATGAAAAGTTTTGAAAAGCGCGGGAGTCAGCATCAGAAGTATATTTATTATTTATTTAGTTTTAAAGAAAGCTTACAGACTAATAATATAATTATAAATATCATGCATAGGTAGTGACATTTGCTAATTACAAGCTTCCACATTTATAAATCTAATTAGTTACAAGTTACTTGCGTTGACCAAATAAAGTGTTTTGAATAAATTATAGAATACATTGTGAGTAAACATACCAAATTAAAAAAAAAGAAAACAACTAGAAAGTAAAGTCTACAATAATGATAGTGACCTATGTCACACATGTTAACATTACTCAAAGTTTCGAAGCTGTTTTTTTAATAAAAACTTGTTAGATATTACTCGTTACTACATGTTATTAGAGTGTAAGGACTATTTTAACGAATAATCTTCTGAAACATTAAACATAATAGCTGTACATAAAAGAATTAAAGTTCCGAAATGTACAGCTACTTCTGATGTTGACCGTACCTACCTACTTTTCATTTCATCATTCGTAACTAATAAAAACTTAACAAATATGAGTGTTCAGAGTGTGGCAAGTCCAAGCGGAGTCAAGTAAGTACCAAAAGTATCTGTTTTCCAATCTAATTTGTCGAATTCATACCTTTTCATGTACCTACATATTATTAAGGTAATAAACAAAATTTTGAATATATGTTATCTACTAGGTATTTACTTCAATATTTCAGGCGAAGGCGTACATCCCGCGCCATCTCTTGGCATTTTTGGAAGCCCGCCCCTTCCTATTTACCCGAAAATTTAATTCGCTACAGAGCAAGGACGACGGAGAAAGAAGGAGGGTTGGAAAGTGGTGGCTGAAGAACTAAATAAAATGGGTTCCACAAAAACACCAGAACTGTGGATGACGGTAAATTTTATATCCATTAACAATATACAGATCCAATATTACTCATATACATATACTTAGAATTGTTTATCCACCCTGTAGGTTTGGCGAGACCATAAAAGCCGAGCCTGCAGTAAAGCTGCCCGGCTAAAACAAGAAATTCGGCAGACAGGCAACCCAGCCGTCACTACTGTTCCTCTGACGGAAGTGGAAAAAAAATTGTTTCCCTCGTTGGTTGTGACTACAGTTATGGCACCGATTGTCCAGACTCCATGCCGAAGGAGTTGGTGAGTTTTGATCATATTTTGTAATGTACATTATACACACTACTCGTCCTTCCAAAGGGTATTGAATTAGCCCACTTATTATCACAAGGCAGTTACTCCATGTTAAATAGGCAGATACTACTATTTATGTAATATAAAAAAAACTTAAATCAGATACCTTTACTATTATTGACAGATCATACAAGAACCAACCGCCAGTGCCAGTGAGATAATCACTTCCGGCGTCTTACCTGTAATTGAAAGTGAGTTTTTGGCGGACAACAATTATGCATTTTGTTTTAATTTTATTAAAAAAAAACATTAATTGAAACAAATTATTGTTAATTTCAGACTATGAAATCGAAATGATCGATGTGGAGGACCCTAGTGGCAGTAGGGCCTTCGTCATAGCTGGTGGACCATCACCGACACCACCACCAACTATGACCAACACCACACTTACGTGAGTTTGAGTTTTATTTTTTATTTTTTATTTTTAATATACCTCATGAACTGTCTAGCCTTTTCCAACTATGTTGGGATTGGCTTCCAGTCTAGCCGGATACTGCTGAATACGAATATTTTACATGGAGCTTATATCAGACCTCTACAATCCAGTTAATACTGAGTAATACAATTTTCAGGTCTACTACCTGTCACCATCCACATACCAACCTAAGGAAGGGTGGGGGTGGCTTATCGTAAAGATCAACCCGGATTGCATTTATTATTTAGCCACAAGCAACTACCCATGTATTGTACTTCTCTTGTAATGCTACTCAGCCGTGGCAGAGCATAAAAGCAAGGATTTTAAAAATGGATATTAATAATAATTTCAGCAAGGACTCGCACACCTCACAATCCACTGGACCCTACTCGACCCATAAGAAGATCGAGGAATAGAAGTAAGATAAGTTTTAAATTACCTTGAACTGACATTTTTCACATAAAAATTAGGTGAATTCATGTACAATGAATTTTGGTTATTCAGATTTGAATCCCCGCCGCAGTGTCGCCGAAGAGTTTGGTGCAGCTCGGGAAGATTTTTTTGGTCTTGCAGTATCAAACGCAGACGCAATGAAAGTATGTTTTAGCACAATTTTTTTTTACTACCTATATTCATACTTTGCTTGTGGCCTAATAATAACTGCCACTAATAACCCTAACATAGTTGGAAAAAGGTTAGGCAGATGATGATTCATACTTGGCCTAAATGCTTGGTTAAGTAGGTATAATATGTTTATTTTTTATTAATTTAAAGTTCATGTACAAGAGTGGTACATAGAGAAACTACGGTTCTTACTGTAGATTTACAGAGCGTGAAGGTTTGTCCAAAAGTTCAAGCTAGCGCAGTCTAGTATAAGACAAAGCTTTGTTGTCATAATTTTACAGTTTACAACTTAGTAACACACGAAGCAAAATATCTCAAAATAAAAAATATCCGAAAATAAAAATCAGGAAATTGTAGTCTTTGTTCTCCATACAGAGTATTTTACAATGTTTCAGATTTGGGGCAAGTCCGGAATGTAACGCTGAAAACTACAAGGAAACGTTAATAAGCAATGTAAAAAACTTATCACCAACATGCCAAATGTTGTACAAAGAGTACAAAAAGGCAAAACAGTAAACTGATATTAACAAAAGGGCTAAGAAAGCTTTTAAGTTTAATAAGAAAACTTCCTTTGAAAAACTGACAGCACACATGAACCCATATGCAAAGAGTATCATGAAAATTCAGATTCATCTTTGCACTAAAAATAAGAAAGGGCGTCGTTTCACATTAGAGGAAAAACTAATTGCGTTATCAATTATAAAGCAGAGTCCCAAATGCTACAATTTCTACACATTTTTTTATATTGGCATTAAATAAGATGCGAAAAGCGTACGTATTATATCGGAATATTCCAGAGTGTACACCATGGGCATTTTATAGAGTGAAATTCGCTCAGATTGAGCTAAAGTTGATTAACGCAACTACAAGTCAGGTTTTAACACACAACAGGGTCGAGCACGATATATATTATCGGCCCCATATGACGACCGGCATCAAGGATCAAATTTTAGGAGTACCAGTCAATATGGCTCCTATAGAGCTAATTTAATTCACGCTATTGGCAATTTTCCATGTAGCGGAAAGCGCAATTATGTCCGCTCAATTAACCATCCTTTTCCGGGTATATTGCTTAGTAATCTACGTGAGACCGTAGTCGCTATGTCTGATGTGAACACCCCCGTGGCATTGAGGCAGTCGTTTTATGACGCAAATCCCCTTCCATATTCATTATGGACAGCACCACCTGATGCTGACAACCGTCGCCGCCGCTTGCCGGCTGGAGCCATCGCCCATCCGGATCATCCACTGCTGTTAAATGCAGACCAGATAATGCCGCCACAATACGATGAGGTAGATTTGGAGCAGGATATCAATAACTATCAAGATTTCCTTGCGTATCTAGAGAAGAAGAAATCCCCACTGTTTAGTGGACCATGTGCCATTAATTACGATGGTCAGGGGCACCGTCGTCAACTGGCGTCAAATTATCACACTGGACTTAGAAATCCCTCTTTTCCTGGCATCGAGCTGATTCCGGAGAATTATGGATTAACGACTGCATCTGTAGGGGGACCTCAGTTCTTTTTGGTCATCCAAGTTCTAGATCCAGACGAATTCTTCGTCGGAGTGCTGAATCTTCTGAAGTGCCTGAAGCGCGAGCAATGAATGAAGCGCAGGCCACGCGTGCGCGTCGCGGGTTCGATCCCCGCACGGAACAATATTTGTATGGCCTACAGATAGTTGTTTCGGTTCTGGGTATTTGTGAATGTGAGTTTAAATGTTGAACGCACCCACAACACAGGAGAAATTCCTGGTGTGGGGCAATGTTTTATAAAAAAAAAGAGAAGAAAGAAAGAAAAAGAATTTGCCCTCAAGTTTTCGAATTAATGAAAAAAGAGGTTTGTACCTTTTACTATGCAATATTTAAATGTTAAAATCTTATAAACTGTACATAGGAGTGGTACCATAACCTAATTCAAACAACATGCCTGTGTGTGTAGAATATGCATATGACGAAGGTAGCACAACTATTTCGGGTTCATAGTTGTTAGAGTCCAAGTTCGGCATGGCGGAGGTACAAAATAATAGTCTCAACACTGATTACAACCGCCTATATATCGGAAGTTACTTCCGATAACAAATTAACAAAATCTCAAATGATTAAGCCGATGGAAATGGATTAAAGTACGGAAACGCGGTAAGTTCGATACAGGCGGGCACAACAACCGTTCGCGCTCGTGTCTCACCAAAAAGTAACGTCCCTCAAGTCAAATGCGTCTAATGTCAACCGACCACTGACCACAGACCCCTGACATATGACAACTGACAGCTGTCAAACCAGACCTGCCACGCTCTATAACGACCTCACCCAAGCTCACTGCTTGACGTTTCCGAAAAACGATGATAGTTCCGAAAAACGATGATAGATGGCGTTATTCTAAAATGTCAACTCTAAATATTGTGCCTCGGTGTTGAATCTGCGACACATAAAATTTGAAATGGCCTAAAATATTTTTTTCTCGAATACTTATTATCGTAATATTATAATGAAAGGATTTTTTTTATTTACTTATTATTTAAACCCCTAAAATAATATTCAAAAAGTGCAAAATAAGGGAGCGAAATTCAAACTTCCAAAACGCGCCACCATTGTGTATGACATATGTGTTGTTAAGGCTCGGATTACACCTGAACATAATGTGCGACAAAAATGTTATGCTGTTATTTGCACTTGCAATGAAACAGAAGAAACTAATGTAACAGTTGGTCGCCAGCTGTACAGCCGTAGCCCAGGAAGCGTCAATCTATCACCTCATCGTCAAGAATAAACGACTAACGCCATCTACCGACATTGAACGCAACTAGTATAACAGCAGCCATTAAGATCTACTGATACAATCTATATAGTATCGCCATCTATCATTTGTTAAAGACACTATAATGTTGTGGTCACTTTAAATATTAATAACTTGTCCGTTTCTCTGAGCATTCATTTATTAATTGGGAAATATTACTGTAAATCATATTCAATTGTAAAAGTCTACTTTATAAAACCTATTTCTTATATTCTTATGGTTATTATAATAAGTATGTCAATTTTATGTAAGTGTTACGAATATTAAACAATAATTAAAAGGGGATGTTAGTTGACTTCCTGTTGGGGGCGGTACTTTCGGCTAGCGAGACTCGGTGTGACAGATTCGTTTTTTGTAAAGGATTTAATTTTTTTTTGTGAAAATACATATTAGAACTACAGTTTGTGCTTCTCATTTCTGCTTCTGAACACCCGTAATACTAATCTCTCTGTTCAATGTGAAGATTGTGCTGCACATTTAGGTACTTGATTTTTTCTATAACTTTTTTGTTTTCTCATTTCTTTTGTTTTAGGTGGATGTAAGCATGCTATAGCTTTTTTAGCATGGCTACATCGGCGTAGTGAAGATCCATCAACAACAAGCATTGAGTGTTATTAATCTAAATTATCATCAATTGGTACTGGTAAGAAGTTTATAAAAGCCAAAGAAATGTATAAAACACCTAAACATGAGCTTGTGCCAACATCTTTGAATACTGAAAGCTTTCTCACAGTAGTAAAAAATAATTGCACTTTGGTTGGTGATACTAAGAATCATTTGATGAAGTTATAAAGAGCGCCAAGCACTGTGGAAAAATTGTCAATACACCATCTTCTGTCTACAAGCAAAGCTACAAACCCTCTTGATTTTATAGAATATTGCAAACTTATAATGACTGCAGATGCATGCAAAGGAGCTGCAATAGCTACTTTGGAACAAAATGACTGCCCATTGTGGCATGAGTTGAGGTGAGAGTCAAAATGGCGTGTGTACCATAGCGAATCAAATTATACTACTTACCATAAAAATCTACCTAAAATGTACTATTCTGTACCTAGCTCTGAAAAATCTGTACCTCCTTCAGAACGGAGTTATTTCAAAATTAAAATACACCCGCCATATTGACATCAAGATGGCGGGTGTTCTGTGATATTTTATTATATAACAATTACTATGTGGTTCTGGTTGGCTGGACATTTCTTCAAAACTGCTCGCATTTAAGTAGGTCAATAGGGCACTTTATGTGACGGCTAAACACCCTTATTTCAGAATAGGTGACGCTACAGAATCTTAGATAATCGATCGAAAGCGTGTCCAGCCAGCTTGAAAAACCACTTTTCGCTGGTCTCTCAATCTCCGTAACGGAAGTGATTTTGACGACTTTTTGCATATCAACGGGCGTCACATAAATATGTGACAGGCATCAAGCTAAAAGTTTTGTGATACGTACAGTGGTTTAGTAGAAAAATGCAAAAAACTGTGTCCAGCCATCTTGAATTTACGTAGAAAACTTTTGGCTGGCACTTCCGAATCCCACATAACGGGAGCGTTTTCGAATATGGTTCCTTTACTAATACTTGGTGACGCAATGTGTGACAGTAATAACGTTTGATTTATGCCGTCACATGCAAGGGTTTACGAGATATCAATGAAAACTTAATGTATACTTGTGTCCAGCCATCTTGAACTCAGGCTGGCTGGACACCTGTATCTCCGCTGCCTGATGATCTACGACCTTCAGAATGGTATCAAAATGTTGTGACGGGGACGATAATGGTAACCTGAATTTGTGACGGAGAAACTTTGCGTAGTTTCAAAGATATTGATCTATTAAATTTTCCCATACAAACACTGTAGTAGGGTTACCAATATTGTAGGTTTTATGTAGGACTAAGTATTTAAGGTGTTTTCTTTAATGGACGAAAATTCGCGTATTGGTGATACTAATACGAACAACTGTAGATATTTTAATCAATAGAAGACAAAAGTGTAGAAGTGAGGAAGGGGGGGGGGGAGATTTTTTTCAATGTTATTGATTATTTACGTGCAGATACCTATCTACTCTTTTTAGTAGATAATTATTGGTGTTTTTATGGTAAGTACATAGGTAGATATTGTGTCAGGATAACAGACTAATGCTCTAAGGTATTTAAATGAAAAAATAATGTAGGTAAATAAAATCACATTTATTTATTTGCGCTAGAGCGTTTCAATGACGAAAATGACGACGATCAACTCCATTTGCACTTCAATAACCCCCGCCTTGTACCAAAGCGTTGTTTTTACCGCCGCCCTAAGTGTTTGAAGCGCAAATGAAGCCGGTGGTCGTCATTTTAATCATATAAATAGCTGAATAAACTAAAATATTCTTCAATACCTATTTATGGAAAAGAATAAAATTATTACACAAAATAAATCACAGCATCAGTTTTCATTTGGTTTTATTACGTACTACCATTATTACGCTGTCACACTCACAGCCTGTGTACAATCTCAGTGTCAGTGCATCAGTGCTGCCAACAAGACCGATATAGAATCTGCTAAAATGGTGTTAAAATTATGCCAATTGCTTTATAGAAATGCTAAAAAATCTGCTAACATTTTTCAGTGTCAAATGAAACGTAAAATAGTTTTAACTTTTTTATTATTTAACAAAATATACATACTGTTTTAATCGACTATGATCTCAAATACTCTTTCCATTATGTTGGCACCAGAAGCGCCAACAATATAGTAAAGGGATTTTTTTTCTAAATGGAAATAATTGCGTACGCATTAATGTATTTTATTTTATAATTATTTTATATGCTAAAAATATGCTAAACAACTAATAAGTTTGCTAAACAACATGAAAAAATGCTAAATTGGCATCACTGAGTGCAATGCACTTTGTTCTTTTTTGTTAGTGTTTTTAATTATTATTTTGAATTAACACATACTTACGCTTTTTACTGCAGGAAAACCTTTTATTCCCACGGAGAAATCAAATACAAAGCAGGCGTGGCTGCTACCGGCCGATTAGTCGATTAAAAAGAAATCCTTTATTTATGTAAAAATTATGGTCACCTCACAATATTAATGGATGTTTGTATGGGAAAATTTAAATGATCAATATCTTTGAAACTACGCAAAGTTTCTCCGTCATAAATTCAGGTTATCATTATCTTCCCCGTCACAACATTTTGATACCATTTTGAAGGTCGTAGATCATCAGGCAGCGGAGATACAGGTGTCCAGCCAGCCTGAGTTCAAGATGGCTGGACACAAGTATACATTAAGTTTTCATTGATATCTCGTAAACCCTTGCATGTGACGGCATAAATCAAACGTTATTACTGTCACACATTGCGTCACCAAGTATTAGTAAAGGAACCATATTCGAAAACGCTCCCGTTATGTGGGATTCGGAAGTGCCAGCCAAAAGTTTTCTACGTAAATTCAAGATGGCTGGACACAGTTTTTTGCATTTTTCTACTAAACCACTGTACGTATCACAAAACTTTTAGCTTGATGCCTGTCACATATTTATGTGACGCCCGTTGATATGCAAAAAGTCGTCAAAATCACTTCCGTTACGGAGATTGAGAGACCAGCGAAAAGTGGTTTTTCAAGCTGGCTGGACACGCTTTCGATCGATTATCTAAGATTCTGTAGCGTCACCTATTCTGAAATAAGGGTGTTTAGCCGTCACATAAAGTGCCCTATTGACCTACTTAAATTCGAGCAGTTTTGAAGAAATGTCCAGCCAACCAGAGCCACATCAATTACTCATAAAATATACACTCCTTTGCAAAAAAAACGGGCACCTTAGGAAATTTACGTTCTAAGGTCGATTTGAGTTAATTCAATGAAATTTAATTGTTTGACGTAGTCTGTATACTTATAATCGTGTAAATTAATACGCGTGAAGTGAACTGTGGCAATTTAAAAAAAAAATCTATGAATTCTTTAAAACCGATGTACACGGCCAAACAATAAGAAGTGGTCGGCAATAAAGACAAGAAGATTTTTTTACTTTGTTTAATTAAATAAAGTTACAAATGTAATAACCTAATAACGAGTGTGACCTCCTCTTGCCAAAATCACAGCTTGAATCCTTCTGGGCATGCTTTCCACGATGTTTTTAATGACGTTTTGAGGAATACGTTCCCACTCTTCTGCAATGACTCTTTTTAGCTCCCTGATGTTTTGTGGAGCATGTTGCACTGATCTTACCCGTCTCTTTAGAACATCCCAGAAATGCTCAATTGGATTGAGGTCAGGACTTCGAGCTGGCCAATCTAAACGACGGATCCCAACTTCTTGCATGTACGCTTCCACGTCGCCAGAACGGTGCGGGCGAGCATTGTCGTCCATAAAAATGGAATCTTCCCCAAGTGCAGTCAATGCGGGTTGTGCATATGGAATTAGGACTTCCATTATGTACCGGTGTGTATTTAATGTTCCATTTTCTATGAGAACTAACTCCGTACGCCCCGTCGAATTAATTGCTGCCCAAAACATAACGGAGCCTCCGCCATAAGGAGAGATTTCTTCGAAACACACTTCCGCATAGCGTTCCCGTGGTCTTCGTAGCACTCACCGACGTCGGTCCTCTCCACACAAAGAGATTCTAGCTTCATCAGAAAACAATACTTTATTCCAGTCCTCCAGGGTCCATGAAGCACAGTTTCGAGCAAACTGAAGTCGAGCAACACGGTGCTCACGGAGTAATTTGGGTCCCTGAGCCGGGCGGTAACTCCTGATATTGGCAGCCAAAAGCCTCCTCCTGACGGTCCACAAGCTAACTTCTACTCCTCTTACTTCTTCAAGGCTCTTCTTCAGGTCCACACTTGACGCCTTACGATTCCGCAAGGCCTGACTCACCAAAAAGCGGTCATCTCTTGGTTCTGTGCGTCGTTTTCTTCCCGAACCGGGTCTTCTTTTGACCGAACCGGTCTCTTGATACCGTTGCCAAGTCCTCTGGACAGTTGAACGACTCACATTTAGCCCCTGAGACACGTAAGTTTGCGAACAACCTTCTTCAAGTAGGGCTATAATTTTACCGGCCCTTATCGCTTTATCACTTATGTCAAAAAGTGGTATTTAATGTAAAAAGAAAGATAAAATTGTTTAATTTGCAGAAAATATCCAAAAAGTTTTAAAATTTTAGTAATCAGTAATAAAATCGTTTCAGCAATTCGCGCCATTAGTAAAGCAATTTTACAATAATCTACAATAATCATTATTTTCCTTTTGTTAATTTCAAAATTTAAATTTGGAACGTACAGAATCATGCCAGGATTCTTCAAATAACATGCCAATACATCGTCAAATTAATAAAACCTCTTACTTGTCCTTCTTCATTGAAGTAGAGAAAAAAAAATGAAGTGCCCGTTTTTTTTGCAAAAGAGTTTAGTTACACCAAAAAAATGTACCTATAAAGTACCTCAAGTAAAAACAAAAATCCTCTTGATCACTTGGATAGATCCTGAGAAATATTACAACCGTGTCTTGTTTTTATGTAAACGCGATAACAACATCATCATCAGCCTATAATGTTCCCACTGCAGGGACTCAGGCCTCCTCTCTAGAAAAGGGATGGGCTATGATCTACCACGCTGGCCCAGTGCGGATTGGTATATGTCACATGTCTTCGAATTTGTTGGTTCTAAGACATGCCGGTTTCCTCACGATGTTTTCCTTAACCGTTTTAAGAGAAGTGGTGATGAAATAAAATACACAAAGTAATGCGCCTGCCTGGGTTCGAACCCACGACTCACTGTTCGTAAGTCGGGGCCGCTACCACAGAGCCACCACTGCTCTGCGATAATAACATAATATTTCAGTATTTCATGATAATTATAGTGTTACATAACTGCTGAAATGTGGCTGTACTATTAGGTACACCTTTGCCTAACCTTTCGGGAATTACAGGTGAGATATTATGTACACAAGACACGGTTGTAATATTTCTCAGGAACTATCCAGCTGATCAAGTGGATTTTTGTTTTTACTTGAGGTACTTTATGGGTACATTTTTTTGGTGTAATTATAATTTATGAGTAATTGTTAAATAATAAAATATTACAGAACACCCGCCATCTTGATGTCAATATGGCGGGTGTATTTTAATTTTGAAATAACTCCGTTCTGAAGGAGGTACAGATTTTTCAGAGCTAGGCACAGAATAGTACATTTTAGGTACATTTTTATGGTAAGTAGTATAATTTGATTCGCTATGGTACACCCGCCATTTTGACTCTCACGTGTTGAGGTATGGAAGGATCACAGCTTCAAAAGCTTATGATGCTGCACATTGCAATACTCTTGATGGAACGTTAACGGAGACCATTTTGGGAGCAAGTAAATTGAGGGACACAGAGGCTATGAAAAGGGTAGATTGTTGGAAAGTCAGGTTTTAAAGGAAGTAGAAAAAAATTGTAAAATAAAAATAAGTAAATGTGGATTAAAGTTAAATAGTACACATCCTATTATGGGTGCTTCTCCAGATGGTGAAAATAGTGTGTATAGTATAGAAATAAAATGCCCAACATCAGAAAAAGCAATGGGACGATATGTCAGTTCAGGAAATAAAGTGACTGCCAAATATATGGCACAAGTGCAACTGCAGATGCATTTTTCTAATAAAGCAAAGGCACTGTTCTGTGTTGGTGATAAAGATTTTGAAAAAACAAAAAAATATCAATCATAGAAGACAACTACGACCAGCAACTGTGTGAAAATTTGTTAGAAAAATCCAACATTTTTTGGAATAAAGCCATCTTTCCTAAACTAAATATGTATGACTAGATAGATTTTTTTTGTTTATTGTAGGGGTACTGCATTTGATTTCTGTATAATTCTGTTAATCTCTTTTTTTATGCTATGAAAATAAAACAAATGTAAATATATTATATTCATTTTTTTATTAAAACATCCTGCATATTTACCAATCCACAAGCTACTATTATTACATCATCTATGATAGGAATTAAATTATAGTCTACACAAGCATGAGGCAGTAACATATGAAACTCTCTTAACCTATTTATTACCCGCTCAACATGTATTCTTAATGCTGCTATACGTTTTGATAGTTTCACTTCATTTTTAGCACTGGGCGTAGACTTTGATACAGAAGGTGGTCGTATAAGGGTACATCTTTTAGCTTCTAGCAAACATGATAAGTCTTTAAAACCTCTGTCTGCCATCACTGCTTTATTATGAGGTAAAGCCTGTAAGTAACTACTATCTTGTACTATCATAACATCAGTAGCCCTACCACCATATCCATCAGAGATAAAATTGATCAAGCCATCAGGTGTACATGAAATTAAATACTTTAAGGTGTTACATTTTTTATACTGTGACCAAGTAAGTGATTGATGAACGGCATTTGATGGTTTTTCAATCTGAATTTCTAGGCAATCAATAATGGAAACAACATTCCCATACCTACGCCTAAAAGATATGGGTAAATTATTGTAAATATCTGATGATGCTGGCCACACAATCAAGTCCTTAAGTTTTGCTGCTCTAAGAGAAATACTTCTAGAAAATATTGTACAAATAGTACTTTGTGAACATCCAAATTGTAGTGCCAAGATGCTAAAGGACTCATTTAATTTATTTTTCTTGAGGGTTATTAATATGTGTTTACTAGGAAGCAGAATATTATCACTTAAAAGTTTTATTAAATGATATGATTGTTTAGGTAATCCTAACAACATTTTTGGCTCTTTTTCAATAGTTAAACTGTTTCTCCTTCTCTGAATCACTTAGAACTTCGCTCGACTCAGATTGATAACTTGGTTCATAATCAGTAGAGCTCGTAGAATATTAAGATGATATAGAAATAGTATCCGCTGTGTTTTCAGTAAACAATTTTCTTTTTAAAACAGATAGTTTTACTGGTGAAGTTACAAAAGGAAATGGTGACAGTGCTACATTTTGATTTTTAGTAGGTATATTTACATTGACACGTCCTTTACTTCTATAGTTCGGTTTAATATTAACTTGCACAGCTTTGTCACAATGCAATTTCTTCTCAATATGAGAAGTGGAAAGCTCTACCTGAAGATCATCACATCCAATACGGGAAGTACTGCATCCTGGTTGATCACAGACATTTGTGTGGGAAGTACTTGGACTCACTTCGTGATCACTTCTTTGTGAAGGTTCGCTAACACTACTTTTGATAGCTATCTCTGATGAAAGGGCTTCATTGACCAGTGTCAATCTTTGCATTTTAACTACAGCCATTCTCTCCTTTGGTAATGGCATCCTCCGTTTTTGACACAAAAATATATGCGGCAAAACTCCATTCTTCAACCGTAGAGTACATTTTTCTCCTTGCTCTTTCATTAAATTGTATTCAATATAATTTTCTGTATCCTCCTTAACCTGGAATAAAACAATAACCATTAAAATTTCGTAAAAGCACAACAAGAATAGTTTTTATAGAAAGTTAGTTTTTATAACTGAGTACTGAACTTTTCTTATAGGTTAGGTTAATTTTAAACCGAATTTTCTAATGTTCAATAACTAATGCAAAACTTACTTTTTACTAATTCACAATAAGCTGTATATAAATACAGTACACTTACGTTAAGATGATCTTCACAACAATATAAACACGATTTAGGAGATATATTATCCCTTCTCATCACCTTACACCACTGTTTTCGTATTTTCGCATCACTTGAAATACGAAAAAACACTTTGTCGGGTGATTTTCGAGTAGTATTTGTGCACTCCGGTACTATACAATACTTATAAGATAATTTTTTGACTTCTTCCATGGTTTTAAAGTTATTAAAACTGTAAATATTACGAAGTCACTGAAAAGTCCACAGTAAACACTAAGGTAAACACCCACTGGACGTGTCATGTGACGTCACGCAAAGCGCGCGCAAAATGGCGGCGTTTGAACTGCTTAAATTTTTTAAAAGTTTTAAATTTCATTTTTAAAAATATCTCGAGTATTTTGAAGCCCATTAATATTTTTTTCTACGTTATAAATACAATAGTAAACTATTAATTTAAGACAAAAAAGAAAAACATGAATATTCCCTATTATAGCATGTTATTTAACCTTTTTTTTTAAATAAATTACATCATAGTTGCACATTGGTGAAAAAGTTAAGATCTTGAGAACCTACCAAGTGTGAGGCTTTAATTCATTTATTGTTTTCCAGGTTGCATGGGAGGAAAATAAGAAAATATGTTCTGTGATATTTGATGAAATGTCACTGCAAACTGCCTTAAACTAAAACAAAAATAAGGATACAATAAACGGCTTAGTAGAGCTTAGCATTAAAAAAAGTTTGCTGATCATACAATTGTTTTTATGCTGAGAGGAACAGTTTATAAATGGCAGCAACCAGTGGCCTACTTTTGCCAAGGAGCCACCTCTGGGCTAGAATTAAAAACGATTTTGAAAGACGTCATTTCTGCCATAGTGGGATGTGGGCTGAAGCCAGTTGCAATAAATTGTGACCAGGGAGCTGCTTTTCAATCTGCACTAAGAAGCCTGACAGCAGACACAACACGTGACCAATTACTGGCAAATCAAGAACCAGGTCAGTATTATTCAGTTAACTTTTCCATACGAACTGTCCAAATATTCAGACACTTATGTAAACATTCACCATTAAGGGTTAAAATACTGGCATGAATCAAATGGCCCAATAGTGGATAATATTGTTTAAGGAACTAGCCAAAATGTTGACTTCTTGATTTTTCATTTCTATCAATGTTTTTAACTACATTCAAATTTAATTTAGTTTAAATATTTAATCATTTCAGATGGCACAGTTACTATAAGCGGAGTCAATCGGAGTATCATATATGACCCATTACACCTTTTAAAGGGGCTGCGAAATAATTTTTTAAACAAAAACATAAAACTCGTTTTCCGTCCTATTCGATCTTCGAATCGATTAGTTCGCTTAAAGTTCTATAATTTGAAAGCTTAGTTGCGATCTTTCTTACTTGAATTTTTCTCGTACTAATTTTTAGTGTAACTTAATTTGTTGTAAAATTTCTGCCACTTATCTAGCAAGTTGGGGTGTTCTCTTATTGTAGGGAAACCTATATTTGTATTTAATAGGATTTAAGTTTAATTTAATTTTAGTTAGGTTTATTATTATTTATTATATTATATATTTTTATATTGTGGATGATATAGCTCAAGGGTCTTCAACACGCGGACAGCGGGCCGCTTGCGGCCCGCGGTTGCCTCCTTGGCGGCCCGCCATGCCATTAGATTAACAAAAATAAAATTAACATGTCTACAAATTATGCCTACTTACACATTAAAACCGACTATAAAAGAAGGAAATTAACGCGCGAGATCCGAATTTATGTTCTACCCCTACCTACAATTACATACACACACTACACTACATACTCAAGTAGCGAGACGCGCGGGACCTCCCCTCACCCGCGCCCGTGTAGGAGTGTGACGAGTGGCGCCTGGCGGTGCGGAGTACTGCGGAAGTGCGGAGTGAAGCTGAAGCGGGCAGTCACGTTTGCATCGCACTGCAGCGCGCACGTATTCTATTCATCCCCTCGCACATTGCGTTAAAACACGTTGCGATTTGAGGTTTCGGTATCGTTTGATACCGAAACCTCAAATCGGTTTCGGTATCAAACGATATGGCTGTTCTGTTATGGCAGCCAGTACAAGTAGAAAACGCAAGGTCACTGATGAACACAGATCATTCCAAGATAAATGGACGCACTTATATTTATTCGTCTGTGTCGGGGTAAAACCCATTTGCCTCGTATGTAACGAATCAATTTCTGTGGTAAAAGAATACAATATCAAACGTCATTATGAATCGAAACATTCCAGTAAGTTTGCACATCTTCAAGGACAAATACGAATCGATAAGGTGGAGGCTCTGAAGAAACAACTTCAAAGACAACAGTATTCATTTTAGTTGTTTGTGATAAATTTGACCAGTATAATACTATTTTTCAAGATTGGCTTTCATTGGGTATCATAGAACAAGTACCAGGCACTGATATTAATCATAATACGGGTCACTATTTGCCACATAGACCTGTAATTAAAGAATTAAGTCTCACAAGTGCAATCAGACGAGTTTTTGATGCTTCAGCCTCTGATAAAAATGGATTAAGTTTAAATTCCTGTTTAGAAAATGGCATTAATTTCATAGATCTCATACCTAACTTAATAGTTGGGTTCAGAAAAGGCGCTATTGGTATTATATAAGTCGGAGGCACACGAAATTTGTATGGTCGTAGGCTGCTATTTTGTCTGTCGTCACTACTGCAGGGAAAAACACCTCCCTGTAGCTGCAGTCGGGTCCCCGCAGCTGGCCGACGAGCTGAGCAGCGCGGTACGGTGATGTCGCACGTAGGTTGACGGATAGGTCGCGGGCGACCGCCGCTGAACCTTCTCGTAGGCACGGGCGGGTGGCCCGGTGAGTCAGCGTCCCGGTGCGTAATAGCCCGGGGCGTGGAACCGTTGCGGGAAACCGCAACGCAAAATGAAGTGCAGGAAGACCCGCAGTGCGGAGTCTCAATAGTAAGCCTCAGCGTAGATCCTGGAACCACCGTACCAGCTTGTTACTGTCCGGCCAGAAATCCTCCGTGCTGGGACACCGCCCACGACCACAGGGAGACATTGCCCAACCAGTGGTAGCAGTATTGTCGTGGTGGAGGTGACCAGAACGGAGTTTACATTTACAGGCAGAATCAGCAAATACACAGAAACAGTTAAAAACAATAGTTGGGAAACGATTACGTTACTAATTGAAAAAGAAGAAAATTAATAGCAAAATATGTGGGTGGCAGAATATTTGATGGCATGAACCCAGTTCAGCAATATAGCAAGCGGTTTTAATAGTGCTAATTTAATACAATGAAATAAGCCGCTGCCAATGATTAATCATGTAATGACGACAACACAGTATAAAGATTAATTAGCAAAAATGCATGATGAGTTGCGTGATTTTGTGTGCTACCTAAAACTTACCCTCAATCGGGATCTGCACTGTTCACACTTAACTTAATTTGCACTCTTGAACAAGGGGTTGTAATCCCTGAGAGAACTTTCAAAATGATTTAATAAAGTTATCGTGTCCGCTAGGGCGCTAGACACGACGCGAAGTAAGTACGTGTGTTCTCTGGGGACGGTCTTATGACCACTGACCGCTCGGCGTCTACACGTCCCACGGCACGTAGGCAAGGCGCGACTCCCCGCGCGCCACACCTGCCCCCACGCATTCCAGCCGCGATCGTTCTAGACTAAACTTCTATCTTACTCTATGGCTGTTCTCGCCAAGATCAACCGAACCTATCACGGGCCCATGGATGACAGGCCTTCAAAACGGTTATCCGAACGAGCACACATTGGACGCGATTCGCGCCGCTAATTATCAAAACCTAACTACTCTTACCTCGATTCTCCGAGCCGGCTGATCTCCGTGACGCTGACCACTCGCAAGTTTGAGTTAGTGTGTATGTGTATTGTGTGTCTTTGTGAACCTTGCGATGGCCCGCTGCAGGGTCCCCCAGGACAGCCAGGCCTCATCAGCTCGCCAACTGACCACGGCGAGCACGCGTTGTTCACAAACTCCCGTTCCACTATAGTCCAAACACCAGCTTCGGCGCCCCGTGTTGGCGCGACGATACGAAGCAAAACGTACTGCTTAACTAGTATCGAATCTTTAAAATTATAATTCTGGGCGGCCACGAAATTCTCTCGACTCTGTGGTGCAGATATATGGCAACACTGTGTTAATGCTCTGTAGAATTACTTCCGGTTCAAAAATGATTGTAACTAGGCTAAGAAAATATGACTCCGAATAAAACTGTTTGATTTTAATGAAACAACGTGTAAATCACCATTCAAATACAATATTTAACAATAACTTTAAACATTACTAAGGATATGTAAGTTTGTGTCCTTGCAACACTATGTCAGTGTCTGTACAGGGTCAGGGTCAAATGAAAAGTTTTGACAAGCGCGGGAGTACCTACCTACTACTTTTCATTTTGTCATTCATTTTTAACTAATAAAAAGTAATAAAAACTAAGCAAATATGAGTGTTCAGAGTGTGGCAGGTCCAAGCGGAGTCAAGTAAGTACCAAAAGTATCTGATTTCCAATCTAATTTGTCGAATTCATACCTTTTCATGTACATATTATTAAGGTAATAAACAAAAATTTTAATAAATGTTTTCTTTCTACTATTTACTTCAATATTTCAGGCGAAGGCGTACATCCCGCGCCACAAGTGGCCAAATAGATGCCCTCATGGCATTTTTGGAAGCCCGCCCCTTCCTATTTACCCGAAAATTTAGTTCGCTTCAAGGCAAGGACGACTTTGTTGTTGCAGTCACCTTGACAACAAGCTTAACAGGGCCTGCATCACCTTTTGGCAATGCAGGAGGATGATAGGTAAGAAGTGGGGCCTATCCCCCAAAATTATACTGTGGCTTTACTGTGCGGTAATCCGACCCATGATCACCTACGGGGCAGTGGTCTGGTGGCCCCGCACTAAATTAATAACAGCCATAAACAAGCTGCAACGTATGCAAAGGCTCGCCTGCATGGCGATCACAGGCTGCATGAGGACAACTCCGACTGCAGCCCTCGAAGCCATACTGGGGCTTCCGCCGCTCCACCTGTTCATTCAGCAGGAAGCAACGATGACGGCGGTGCGCCTCAATAAGCTACAACTCTGGGGTAAGAAGTACACGCAGCATACTGCAGCACTAGAGGGACTCCAAAGCGAGTTTCCCCTGGTGAAAGCTGTTAATGATCGAGTACCCAAACAGTACGTATTCGACAAGAAATACAAAATCCAACTCCATGAGGACCACCGTTGCGAGGGACTTAGCCCTGCAGAACTGCGGATCTTCACGGATGGATCCAAAACAGGTACTGGCACTGGAGCCGGAGTCTTCTCGGAGGATCTCAATATCCACATAGCCGTACCTTTGGGAGCCCACAACACTGTCTTTCAGGCAGAATGCATGGGCATCTCCCTGGCGGCATCAGCCATCTTGGCTCGGGAGGAAAAGGATCAATCCATCCGTATACTCTCTGACAGCATGGCGGTGCTGTTGGCATTAAGGAGCCACACGGTCAATTCCGGGCTAATATACGAGTGCCACCAACGCCTGAACCAGGTAGGTAACCTCAATAATATAACCATTCAATGGATTAAAGGACATAGCGACTCCCGAGGCAACGATGCAGTGGACGAGCTCGCTCGAAGAGGCTCAAGCATGGCGGCGGTGGGACCAGAACCCATCGTGCCGCTTCCTTTCGGTTATCTTCGCACGCTGGTAAGGAAACGTACCAGAGAACTTCACGCCAAGCTGTGGCTAGACCACGGCGAGTGCAGGCTGGCCAAGGAGGCGCTTCCCGCCATCGACGCCCGTCTCACCAAACAAGCGCTCCGGCTGACTAAGCTGCAGCTACGCACAGTGACGGCCGCCATCACTGGACACGGTACATTTAATAAGCACCTCTTTGTTATAGGTGTCACGGATAGTCCTCTGTGTCGAGCCTGCATGGAGGAAGAAGAAACAGCAGCCCACGTGCTCCTACACTGTCCGGGGGTTGCCCCATACAAGTACTTCAGTAACCCAGGTACTCTCCGCGAGATTGCCGGTAACATCAAGGGGTTGCTGGCTTTTCTCGGGGAGCTTCGGTGGATCGAATGAGATTCCCACCCGTACGCAAAACACACGCTCCGGGCGTGGAGTTGCGGACACTAGCCCGATGCATCTATCTAAGGACGACTTTTAGGAGGGTTGGAAGGTGGTGGCTGAAGAACTGAATAAAATGGGTTCCACAAAAACACCAGAACAGTGGATGACGGTAATTTTATATCCATCAACAATATACAGATCCAATATTACTCAGATACATATACTTAGCATAAAGCTGCCCAGCTAAAAAAAAAAATTCGGCAGACAGGCAACCGAGCCGTCACCACTGTTCCTCTGACGGAAGTGGAAAAAAGAATTGTTTCCCTCGTTGGTGGTGATTACAGTTATGGCAGCGATTGTCTAGACTCCATGCCGGAGGAGTTGGTAAGTTTTGATCATAATTTGTAATGTACCATACATTATACACAATTCTCGTCCTTCCAAAGGGTATTGAATTAGCCTACTTATTATCACAAGGCAGTTGCTCCATGTTAAATAGGCAGATACATGATTCACAACATTTATTTATGTAATATAAAAAAAAAACTTAAATCAGATACCTTTACTATTATTGACAGATCATACAAGAACCAACCGCCAGTGCCAGTGAGATAATCACTTCCGGCGTCTTACCTGTAATTGAAAGTGAGTTTGTGGCGGACAATAATTATGCATTTTGATTTAATTTTATTAAAAAAAAAAGTTAATTGAAACAAATTATTATTAATTTCAGACTATGAAATTGAAATGATCGATGTGGAGGACCCTAGTGGCAGTAGGGCCACCGTCATAGCTGGTGCACCATCACCAACACCACCGCCACCACCACCACCAACTGCGACCAACACCACCACCACACCACAATTACGTAAGTTTGAGTTTTATTTTATTTTTAATATACCTCATGAACTGTCTAGCCATTTTCCAACTATGTTGGGGTTGGCTTCCAGTCTAACCGTATACTGCTGAATACGAGTATTTTACATGGAGCTTATATCAGACCTCTACAATCCAGTTTATACTGAGTAATACAATTTTCAGGTCACTGACTACCTGTCACCATCCACAGACCAACCTAAGGAAGGGTGGGGGTGGCATAACGTAAAGATCAACCCGGATTGCATTTATTATTTAGCCACAAGCAACTACCCACATTACTGACTTGAAAACGAAAAAAAGGAACCAATTGTCTACAAAATCTATTGCTGGGAATCTATTTACGCAGCAACTCATTAAGGCGGGGTTACCCCGATAAACGTCGTCAACAATAGCGTTTTACTCGTACATGGAACGGATTTAAATTTTGAAATAAATGTATTACATAGTTGACTCTTCGATCATGATACGTCGGGCATGCGATACACGATTACTTACACTTCACTGCATCCAATTAAATCGCAAAGACATGTCCAAATGATGGCTAAATAATCGTTTTACTTGAGTTATATTAGGCTTTGAAAAATAAAACTTATATCATAATAAAGGTCGTAAAAAATGTGTATTACCTCGGGTCACATAATGTATAATTTCTTTATCATTTTTCTCCAAGAGAGAAAAAACAGTCAAAATTTAGGCATTATATCGCTCGCGCGGCAGGGCGGGGGGTGAGGTCGTGCGTACATAAAAACAAAGTAGGGTAACCTCGCCTTAAGAGAACAGGAAAAAACTGCGTAGATTTCCATCCTACTGATAAAATGATTAAAAGTATTAATGTTTCTATGTACAAAAAGGCTGAAACGCCTGAAAATTTATGTTTGATTGTGAAATAAAGTTACCGTAAATTTACCGTTTGTATTTAATTTTTATTCTCCTGTAATTTTCTGCCAAATACCGTATTTTTAGACTCGCAACACCGTAATTTTGACAAATGGAGTTGGAGACACAGTACCTGTCTTTGGCGGTTCCTTCGAAAAATGGTTGGAGTTTAGGAACTCGTATGTTTCGATGATACATGATCGCGACGACCTAGATCCCATACAGAAATTCCAATACCTAAAATCATCTCTCACTGGATCTGCGTTACACGTTATCAGCTCGTTAGAGTTTACCGCACCTAACTATACTAACGCGTGGGACCTACTAGAGGGTTGCTGATACATAAACATGTGAAGTCTTTGTTTTCGGCACCTTCACTGGGTAAGGAATGTCCGGCACAGATCAGAACGTTAGTAGATTGCGTGTTGCGTAATCTGAGAGCCCTTAATTCCCTTAAAGAATCCGAATCCTTCCTTGAGGATGTGCTCATCATTTATTTAGTTGTCAGTAAACTTGATTCTGCTACTGAACGCGATTCTAAAAAAAAAAGTAAAAAACTAAAACCCGACTACGACAAAAAAAACGACGCTGAAAAAGTATGAAACAAGATTTTCAGGATAGAACAAAAAGAAAAGCCGTAGTCACACGCTAAAGGTACCAACCTAAACACTTTAATACCGTGTGACTACGGCTTTTCTTTTTGTTCTATCCTGAAAATCTTGTTTCATACTTTTTCAGCGTCGTTTTTTTTGTCGTAGTCGGGTTTTAGTTTTTTACTTTTTTTTATTTAAACAATTTTGGTGTTAAATTTTTATTTTTAATTCTTGACTTTTTGTCCGCTAGAGGGCGTGATTTTAAATTTGAGCAATATTTTGGAAATGTACAAGTGAGGCCCTTTTAAATGATACCAAACACGGCGTGTTTATCTCCATTTTTATTTTTTAAGCCTTACTTTTTGTCCGCTAGAGGGCGCCAAATCGCTTTTTGTGACACGTCACGTAGCCTATGTTCAGCGGAAAATTAAAACGGTTCTAACGATACCTCTTAAGTCGAGTTCCGATAAGTAGATTAGAAGCTATGAGGGAACAGATGAAGATACACACATACATACATACAAACATACATACATACATACATACATACATAGCCAGTCAAAATCATAACCCTCCTTTGGCTTTGCCGTAGTCGGGTAATAAAACCTCTAAATCTTTAAAACTAGAAGATTTATTAACCTTTTTAAATAATGAATAGGTCTGACATGTTAGACATGATTCATTCGAGTAACAGATACATGCCGCACCACAAGTGGCCAAATAGATGCCCTCTTGGCATTTTTGGAAGCCCGCCCCTTCCAATTTACCCGCAAATTTAGTTCGCTTCAGGGCAAGGACGACTTTAAGGAGGGTTGGACAGGTAGTGGCTGAAAAACTGAATAAAATGGGTTCCACAAAAACACCAGAACAGTGAAGAAACCAATCAATTTGTATTTTTCTTTGCAGATGCTTGCAGCTGCGTCTAACATGCAGGCTGAGGCTGCCAAAACCTAAGCGGAGGCAATGAAGGTATGTTGTAGCCTGAACACTATACATCCTCTGCTTAACCCTTCGAGACAACAGGTTTAATGTCATGTTATGATAGTCTGGAGACTCAACTGCATAATTATAACAGAGAACTAGCAAACATTTCTCTATCCAACTGCATTTTTCTTTACAGGATCTTGCTGCTGCAGCCAAACAGCAAAAGGGGGCATCCAAGATAAAAGCAGAGGCCTCAAAAATGTATGCAGAGGCTTCAAAAATGCATGCAGAGTCAATGATGATGTTTTAGCATAAATCCTTAATATCCTGAAAATACATTCTCTGCCTAACCCTCCGGAACACTGGTGTGTTTCCATCTAATGGTGTCCTGCAAATTGAAGGAAAAATTGCGGTTCTTACTGTAGATTAACAGAGCGTGAAGGTTTGTCCCAAAGTTCAAGCTAGTGCAGTCTATTATAATACAAAGCTTTGTTGTCATAATTTTAGCAACACACGAAGCAAAATATCTTAAAATAAAAAATATCCCAAAATAATAATAATCAGGAAATTGTAGTCTTTGTTCTCCATACAAAGTATTTTACAATGTTTCAGATTTGGGCCAAGTCCGGAATGTAACGCTGAAAACTACAAGGAAACTGACAGCACACATGAACCCATGTGCAAAAAATATCATGAAAATTCAGATTCATCTTTGCACTAAAAATAAGAAAGGGCGTCGTTTCACATTAGAGGAAAAACGAATTGTGTTATCCTTACATCATCATCATCAGCTTTCTGCAACATAATAAGATATTGTCAGAAGCCCAATTTGGCTTTAGGTCGGGAAAAAGCACTGAAGATGCCGTAAACCAACTGGTAGATCACGCCACGCTAAAGATAGATCAAAAACAGAAATGCATCGGCATATTTCTCGATCTGGCCAAAGCTTTCGACACCGTCATGATTTCTCTCCTTGTGGACAAGTTAGAGAAGATTGGTATACGCGGAAATGCTCTAAACATTTTTAAGGATTTTCTCTGTGACCGCACGCAAAGAGTTAAAATAAAAGAATACGTTAGCTCTGATGCTGGGGTTACATATGGCGTCCCACAAGGCAGTATTCTTGGCCTAAGTCTCTTCTTGATTTACATAAATGACCTGTGTCAGTTGCCACTTGTAAACGGCAAGATTGTTACTTATGCTGACGATACAGCATTAATATTTCATGGAGAGACCTGGGACGAAGTCCGACGAAACGCCGAACTGGGGCTGCACAGGATAAGCCATTGGCTGAGATCTAACCGACTCACTTTGAATCTTTCCAAATCCACATTTCTCCAATTCTCTTTTTCTAAAATTAAACCTGCCAATTTAGATATTAGATTACATGACTGCAACTTCGCTTCTTCAACGTCATGTTCATGCTCTACTATCACTAAGTCTACACATGTAAAATACCTGGGTGTGATTCTTGATGAAAAACTTGGCTGGCGACAGCATATAGACCTCACCACAACGCGTATCAGAAAACTGGTTTGGGCATTTAAAAAACTTAGGCACGTAGCAGACTTCAAACTCCTTCGCACTGTGTACTATGCGCTAGCGCAGTCAGTTGTGGGATATTGTGTTACTGTATGGGGTGGTGGATGCAAGACTTTTATGATTCACCTAGAACGGGCCCAAAGATCTCTGCTGAAAGTCATGAGTTTCAGACCCTTTAGATTTCCTACCAAAGTCTTATACGAGAAATGTGAAGTACTCACAGTAAGACAGAATTATATTCTGCAAGTAGTTTATAAGCAGCACAGTATTACCCCTTATAACGCACAAAGTAATAAGAATCGCACTATAAAAAACGTTTGCTTAACTTTACGCTGTCACACGGCGTCCGCTAGGCGACAGCGGGTATATCTTGCCGCTTTTATTTATAATAAATTAAACAAAATCCTGAACATAAATCCCGTTACGACTCGTGAAACAAAAAAGAAGGTAAAAATCTGGTTACTGACACAGGACTACAACGCAACTGAAAATCTACTGCAATCAACTTAAGTATAGAAAACTATTAAATGGTATTCACACACATCTCACACACAAATACACACACACACACAAATACACACACACACACCCAGTTACACCCACGCCCACATGCACATTGACATACCTGCACCCTTAATAATTGTAATATTATTTAGTTTCATCCTAGCTGAATTGCAATTTATTCTAATATTATTACAAGGTTTTATTATTTTTTACTACAATCTTTATTTCTAAAATTAATATTGTTTTTAATTCAATTATTAAACTAAATTCTAATCCTGATTTTATTATAATTTATTTTCTAATACTATAATTTTGTGCTGGTGGTATATGTTTAATATAACGATTGAACTTAATATTATGTGCTTAATATAATTTTGTCACCTTTTGTTTAAAACTTGCCAAATTGTAACCCAAATGGAAGAAGTCACTGGCTCCTGAAATACAGGTACTCTAACCTAGCTCTGGAGCCAGGGTCTCACACTTTTCTGTAACCTGTTTTTTATGCCAATAAATAAATTTATTATTATTATCAGCCTATTAATGTTCCCACTGCAGGGACTCAGGCCTCCTCTCTTTGAGGGGATGGGCTATAATCTACCACGCGGGCCCAGTGCGGATTGGTAGATGTCACATGTCTTCGAATTTTTTTGGTTCTAAGACATGCCGGTTTCCTCACGATGTTTTCCTTCACCGTTTTGAGAGCAACGGTGATGAAATAAATTACACAAAGTAATGCGCCTGCCGGGGTTCGAACCCACGACCTACTGTTCGTAAGTCGGGGCCGACACCACTGGGCCACCGCTGCTATCCTTACATAGTATAAAACAAAGTCGCTATTTTTGACTGTCTGTTTGTCTGTATGCTTAAATCTTTAAAACTACGCAACGGATTTTGATGCGGTTTGTTTTAATAGATAGAGTGATTCAAGAGGAAGGTTTTAGTATATAATTTGAACGACATCCACGCGGGTGAAGCCGCGGGCATCAGCTAGTCAATTATAAAGCAGAGTCCCAAATGCTACAATTTCTACACATTTTTTTATATTGGCATCAAGGTCAACATTAAATAAGATGCGAAAAGTGTACGTATTATATCGGAATATTCCAGAGTGTACACACGGCTACACATCAAGCTATACAAAACCAGTTAATCTTGGCCTCACTTTACTAGATCTTTTCGCACAATGAACGATCAGATTATACTGGTTTTGTATAGCTTGATGTGTAGCCGTGTGTACACCATGGGCATTTTATAGAGTGAAATTCGCTCAGATTGAGCTAAAGTTGATTAACGCAACTACAAGTCAGGTTTTAACACACAACTGGGTCGAGCACGATATATATTATCGGCCCCATATGACGACCGGCATCAAGGATCAAATTTTAGGAGTACCAGTCAATATGGCTGCTATAGCTTATTTAATTCACGCTATTGGCAATTTTCAATGTAGCGGAAAGCGCTATTATGTCTGCCCAATTAATCATCCTTTTCTGGGCATATTGCTCAGTAATCTACGTGAGACCGTAGTCGCTATGTCTGATGTGAACACCCCCGTGGCATTGAGGCAGTCGTTTTATGACGTAAATCCCCTTCCATATTAATTATGGGACAGCACCACCTGATGCTGACAACCGTCGCCGTCGCTTGCCGGCTGGAGCCATCGCCCATCCGGATCGTCCACTGCTGTTAAATGCAGACCAGATAATGCCGCCACAATACGATGAGGTAGATTTGGAGCAGGATATCAATAGGGTAAGGTGGGGCACAGTGTTACACGGGGTACAGTGTTACAGCGCACATTACTCCGTCTCTGTCCCTATTTTTTTTAATGTTGGTATACAGTTTTAACAAGCGCATAGGCGGCCATCTTACAACAGTTGTCATTGGGACAGTTTGTACCACGTTGGAGAGTTATTGAACAAAAATCGAATTTGTGTGGCAAAACGTGGAAAAAATCACGTTGAAGTTTTCAATTTCTTTCCTGAGGTATTGCATTTACCGTCAAATTATCGTAATATAGTTTTCTGTAAATATAACCTAAAAGTCTCATTTGAATTTATTTTTCGGAGTGCCTCGCCTGGGGCACTATGTTACGAGGCACTGTGTGACACTGTAACAACGAGCCCCAGTGAGCAAATTATTTTTCTTTTGTAGGTAGTAGTTATAACAAAATGGTGCGAAATCGTAAGACGAAGACGACCTACGGACTCCATACTGAAAACGATATGAGAGAAGCAATTTTGATGGTAGAAAGTGGGATTAGTTTACGCAAGGCAGCAAATGAAAAACATGTGAATTTCATGACATTGCAAAGATATGTGAAAAAGAGGAAAGAATTTTCGGAGCAAGAAGCCGGACATTTAAAACTTACTCCAAATTATGCTAATAGAACCGTGTTCAGTGCCAATGAAGAAAACGCATTATAGGAATATTTAATAAACTTTAAGCGCTTCAAAGACTGCATATGCCTCTGCTGTAAATATACTACAAGTAGTATTCAGAATAAAGCTTTGACAAAACTCTATCCGGGGATCATAAATGGCACTTCGTACATGAGAATTAGTTTTACTTCCGTCTGTACATAAAGTGTAGTATTTGTTTTCATCTAAAAACTGTAGTAAATCTAGATTATTATTTACTTCTACTTTAATAATGTTAATTTCATTTACCAATGTATAAAATTGTTTAGCATAAAAGGGCCATAAACTTGTTTTCTGTAATTTCTGATGTTTTTTGTTCAGGTCTACTAGAATTTGGGATAATCTTGGAAATTTGTGGCTTAGAATATCAGCAGCTGAAGTTAATGGAGTTGGAATTGGTATTGAGTAAGGTATGATCTTTTTAATGGCGTATTGATTGTTGGTGGCTCAGAGTTTTACACAAAATCTTTTTGCAAGTAACAAACGTCTAAGAGACAGTGGCATTATAAGAGTTTCAACCTCCATGGCTCTAATAGGAGTAGAGCACATGGCCCCAGATATAGTCCTCAAGGCCTTATTCTGTATTAAGTCTAATTTATTTACATGTTTACTATCTAAATAGGCTATACAACTATAGTCAAAATGACTCCTTATAATAGCTTTGTACAAAATGGAGAGAGTCAATGGATCTGCTCCCCATGATACCCCCGTTAAACATTTGATGATGTTCAAGCCTTTCATTGCTCTTTGTGCAATGTAGTTAATATGTGGCTTAAAGGATAAATCTTTGTCAATAATTACACCCAAAAATGTATGCTGGTCAACTACAGGAATAGCTTGATCATTGTACAAGAGTGCAGTAGAAGGAAAATCTTTGCTAAAAATCATGGCACTACTTTTAAGGGGATTAATTTTAAGTTCCAATTTATCATAATACCCATTTAAATTAACAAGAGTTGAATTAACATTATCAATAGCCATGTCAATATTACTATTTACACTGTATATCACTAAGTCATCTGCAAATTGGAGAATATTTACATTTTCAGTATTTACATATTTACAAATTTCAGATGTATATAAATTATATAAAAGTTGGGACAATGTGGCCCCTTGCATTGTGCCTTTAGAGACAGTTCTAGGTCCATGTAAAATGTTGTTATATTTAACAATAGAATTATATTGCTTATGAATTCATAAATCCACTTGCAAAGTAGGCCAGGGGGTCTAAAATGGCCACTTTAGCAGATCAGAATATGAATTGACCTTTCAAAATAATAACTGCGTCTGTGACCATTTTACGAATTTAACGCAATTCATATTGTTTTCCTATTATTACTTACCTATGATCTATTTTCCTTAATGGTCCCAGACGCTGTTACTATTATGAAAGGTCATTTACGCTTTTTGACGCAATTCCTATTATGATCTGCTAAAGTGGCCGTTTTAGACCCCCAGGTATGCCTAACCCCGATAACACCTGAACTAGAATTTGCGGTTGAACATTGTCAAATGCCCCTTGAATATCTAAAAAGGCACTTGCTACACTTTTCTTATTTTGTTTTGCATATTTCAGATCTGAAACGAGACAAGTGAAGCTGTCAGCACAACTTCTGCCTCTTCTGAAACCATATTGGATATTTGGTAGAAGACTATTTGATTCAGCAAAATGATCCAGACGAAGTTTTACCATATTTTCAAATATTTTTCCTAAGCAAGAAGATAATGAAATAGGCCTATAAGAGTCACAGTTATCTGGAGGCTTGTCAAGCTTCAGAACCGGAATAACACATTGTGTTTTCCATGACAATGGTATTATTTGTTTATGCCAAAGATTATTGAGAATAACTAAAATAACTTCTGAGCTTTAATATTTAATTTGCTAATCAAGATATAGGGAAAATCATCCATTCCAGGAGTAGTATTTTTTCTAGATTGAAGACAGATCAAGAACTCGCACCATGTAAATGGATCTAGCAAATATTTTGATTTATTGTCATTGTTATGTAAATTAAAAAAAAGTATTTAAATCAGTTGTTTTTTCATTGTCGTTAACAGATAATTTGTTTAAAAATTGTGGAATAAATTCATCAGAGTAAGATTTGTTAACTTTAAGTCCTTTAAATTTCTTAATATTATTCCAAATGGTTGAAATAGGCGTAGTTCTGTTAAAACTGTCACACAATGATCTCCAATTATTCTTTTTCTCTTCGGCAATAGTTCATTTTTTCAAAGCATCTGCTTTTTTGTAAGATATATAATTTCCAATAGTAGGTAGTCTCCTGTATAATTTTAAAGCCTCTTTAGATGCAATGATGCACCAAGGTGCAGGTGGCCTACTTTTGTATTCTGTGAATTTGGTAAATTTTGGTACACATTCTGATTTCAGGGTAGAAAGTGTATCACAGAATGAATTGTAAGAGCTAAGAGGGTCACAACTGTTAAGAATAATATTATCAAAACATGTTTTCGAAAGTTCATCGTACTGGTTCCAATCAGCTTTATTATATATAAATTTATTCATAGGAGGATTAACATTGTATTGATCAGTTAAAATAGTTATTTCTGTTATTGTTGGGAAATGATAACTGCCCATGTTATCATCATGGACTGACCATTTACAAAGAGGGGTAATTGATGGGCTAGCCAAAGACACGTCAATAGCTGATGGATTACGATTTGGATATTGCATAGTAGTAACGTCACCTTCGTTTAGTATACATAAATCTAACTCATCTATAACAGTATATAATTGTTCTCCTCTTCGTTTATTTGATATGCATCCGAAAGCAATGTGATTAGCGTTAAAGTCTCCAGCCACGAATATAGGCTTAGGAAGATTGTGAATAAGGTCACGTAAGTTGTTAGTTCTAAGTGGGGGGGCAATAAACACACAAAATAGTAATATCTCCTCTAGAAGTGGATATGGACAATGCCACAGTTTGCAGTTCATCATAAAATACTGTGGAAAGTGCTTTGTATTTTAAATGTGGTTTAATTAGTATGGCTACCCCACCATGTTCATTTGAAGCATTTTTATAATACACGTTATATCGAGGTATACGACAAGGTCTACTGTCTCGCAACCAAGTTTCATTTAATAAGCATATATCAATGTCATTTTCTCGTAGAAAAGTAAACAAAAGAGGGACTTTATTATAAATACTTTGAATATTAAATTGGGCTATTCTTAAAGAAGACTTATTTGAGGTACTAAAATCCATAAATTAAGAAAGGTTTTTGAGTAATAAATCTTTAATGGCAATAGAAGTAATTGGAGTGTCGTCACCTTTGTTAGCTATAGAAATTAAAGTTCGAACTATAGCATTGGTTAAGTCAGCATTATTAATTAATTGACTTTTAAGTTCATCAATAGATAGAGATCTCCGTGTAACAGATTTCACAGATTGCTGAACTTTATTTACAGTTTATTTTATTTTACTTTATTTACAATATTTTTATTATTATATACAAGAGCTGGAAAATCAGCATTTAAATTTTTCTTTTCATTTGTAACGGCAACAGTGCTAGCATACGTAATTTTGTTTTTCTTTTCTAGATTTTTCTTTATTTTAACAGGACATGAGTTTGAAATTGCTAGATGTGGTCCACTACAATTGATACAACTTAGTTCATTAGGTTTATCACAGTCTTTGTAATAGTGTTCATCCGAGCAGATACTGCAGCGCTGTTTGCCGTTACAGACCTTTGCCGAGTGATTAAATTTAAAACATCTATAACACTGTTGCAGAGGAGGGATGTACTCAAATACGCGGTATGAAAACAATTCATACTGTACAGAATCAGGTAATGTATTGGCTAGGAAAGTTATACTGACAGTTTGTAAAGGCACTTGTTCATTGTTTACTTTTCTAAAAAAGCGACGCACAGCAATAATTTCATATGTAGAAGATAACTTGCAATATAGTTCTTTATTAGAAATGTTAGTAGGAACATATCGGATGATTCCAGTTTTTTTCATTTTGAGCTGCAGGGAGTAATGCCTTCAATTTATATCTTTCCAGAAAGACATTATTTGCCAAAAAATTGTTGGCAGTATTATATTGTTTAAATATAACCGCAATTTTATTCGCGTTCACTCTGTGAATGGCCACTACTCCTTTATTTTCTGCCGTGAATATATGATTAAGGTAAATGGGACTTTTGTTGCCCAATCGTTCATTATTACTGCTTTCAACAAACACTTTGAATTCATATTTTGTAGAATTTTCAGGGTACAGTCTTTTATAGTTAGGTTTGAGAAAAGGTAAAAAGTTCAAACTTTTCTCACCACCGCCGCTAACATCATCATTTTCGTCCATTTTTCTGGCCCGCTTGCCCGAAGACCCCGGGTTTTTGGTGGCCGGGGGGATTTCACCCCCCGGCCTCACTGTTTAACATTATATTTATTTACAAAACGATTATTTACAAATTATTAATCGAATTTTAACTATAATTTATACAAAAATATCATTTTTTTTCCAAATTAGCAAATTTTAGCGCCCTTTCAATTCAAATCCCCACCAAAGAAAAATCATAATTATTTATTTATTTTATTTATGCAGTATTTTTTAAAAAGAATTTAAATTATATAAGTAGGTAAATCAAAAGTAACCTTCATAGACTAAGCTAGTAAGAAACTCTATGACGAAAATTTAAAAGAAAAAGTATTGACAGTTTGTCAGCCTGACGTTAGTGTCGTAACATTGAAAAATATGAAAATTATTTATTTTATCTTAGATATTTTATAAGAAAACGAATCGTCTTCTAATACCGATTCGCAGAATAGTATATTAAAACCAATAAAACGTATGATAGATGCGTAATAATAATAAAATGAATGTATATAGAGTAGGTACTCGAGGAGTACTCACTCATTATCTTTCACTATTTTTTCGTGACTTTCTTCATTAATAAATGCACTGTACACGATTACAAATTATACGATTTAATTAGATAGAATTATTTAATTTGACAACCTCAGTTGCCAACCTTGTTATTTTCCGTAACCATAGCAACCTGGTTGAGTAGGTACTGAATCTTAAATTTTTTGTTAGGAAATTTCTGGATTCGCTCTCCACGCTCAAGGCCCGCGATAGAAGCTATGCAATAGCTTAAAACTAATGCTGCCCGACGTCAGCAGGCATCCATCGATGTTGCTGAAAAAATAAGTGCTACGATGGAGGCAAAAAATTTAAACAAAAATTTTATGCAGATTTTATTAAATTAATGGCCCAGCATAGGGATTGCAATCCGTATTCTTCGAAATTCGGAAATAACTGAAAATTCCGGATTTTTTTTACTTTTTTAAATCCGGTTTTTAAAACTCAACACCTCGCCCCTGTTGAACTCGCCCCTGGCGATTATTGTTTGTATTAAACTACTATGATAACCCGTGGACAGCGTTGTGGGTTGCATTATTAGCAAAATGAAAGTATTGTTAAACTAGTTATAAGTTCTCATAATGTAACTGTTTGTTGTTCCTCTTAATAAAAATAAAATAAAACTCAACTTCGGTTTTTCCGGATTTCAGTCAAAACCGATTTTGACGGATAATATTTGTATTTATCCACAAATTTTCAGTGTAAGTAAT
Source organism: Diarsia dahlii (assembly GCA_949775195.1). Lineage (NCBI taxonomy): Eukaryota > Metazoa > Arthropoda > Insecta > Lepidoptera > Noctuidae > Diarsia > Diarsia dahlii. Next base: position 18,415,344 of record OX459197.1, on the reverse strand, counting down.
CGGTAGATCGATATTACCTACCTACTCTAATGTGCAAATGCAAGTGTGGGTATAGAAAGAAAGAAAGAAATAACATTTATTGATACAGACACAGGGCATAACACAATAATAAACATGCAAAAAATAATATGATAAGTGTTTTTTTTTTTTAAACAACCTAAAACTATTTGGTACATTAATTGTTTGCCCCGCGGCTGCGGGTAGTGATCATCACTAGTCAACGAGTGTGATCAACGCAACTGATTTGCCTTCAATGATTCACGTTGAAATGGCGTTCTTTGAAAACGGTGGAAGTCGTGGAGAAATCCTAAAAAAAGCTCTGAATGGGTTGATTTCCATACTGCCGACCAGTGTTGAGTCCGAAAGAGCGATGAGACTACCCCCCCTGCAAAAACCGGATGGGTCGCTGGCTCACTCCGGTACCGAGAAGGCTTTATTTGCATCTCTGTTTGCGAGCAATTCGCGTCTAGATACTGGGTCAAAACAGCCACCAACGATTCCTCGCTGTCCAGCAAGCTCACGGTCGCCCAACGACCGTCGCCGAATCTCTGGATGCTTTTTATTGTACTTATTTAGGAATGGTTAAATAAAAGATGTCGTTTCTTTGTGGTCGTTTTTTAGCATGTGTCACTCAAGTCCTCGTGACCTCCAAGTGACGTTTCGTTCACAAACTCTAAACTTACGTTTAGTAACAACTTTCAACATCCTCCGAACACAGAAAAGGTAAACTAAACAAACTTAGCAAAACGAAACGTAATACTTTTTTAATTAACTTCAAAATAGTATTTGGAAAAATTCTTACAAAGAAAAAAAATTATACATTTCAAATTCAACTTAAAACCCTCTTTACTCGTCAAACATAAACATATTCATTGGAAAATTGTTGTCACTACAAATAATTAAATTATTTTTGAATTATAATTAAATAACATTATTCAGGTCTCACTTCTGTGACACAATCTTACATCTAATTCTAATGATTATAAATCTTTGTTACGATATTACCATTAATTTTAGTTAATAGTTTTACTTCCACATACATAACTCAATTTTGAGTGTGTCCCTCCTAACACAGAAAGGCAAACAAAAAATAATAATAATAATAACAATTCTGTTAGAATTACACATTGTGATAAAAATGGGTGGTGTCTCACAAATAAAATAATTAGAATTGAAATGATTGATTCATTTACCGCATGTAATTGCCAATATTTATAATTTATACTTACTAGGTATCACTACTGTCCTACCATACCTTGTGACTTTCTCAGGCTCACTGGGAACATGCGTGGTACAATGATCCTTCGCCTGGGTTGGATTTTGTACAGTGCTAGGAGTAGGAGTATGTGCTACTGTACCTTTTTTGTCCTTTTCTTGAAAATGTTTTGAGACCGGCAGATCTGTCACTTCATTTGATGAGATTTCTAGAGAATATAACCGTTGTATAGGTCTTACCTTATAGCCTAGAGCTGTTTTAATTGAAGCCGTCCTATTAATACCATCCTTCCCAGTATATATTTTAGTAACAACACCTAGAGGCCATTTGATTCTCTTCTCCTACGTTTCTATTAAGACTACCTGACCTTCTCTAAGTTTATCGTACTTATTTCTCTCTCTACCTCTCTGAACTAATTCTGTCAGATACTCTGTCCTAAACCTATGACGAAAATCGTCGCGTAACTTTTGTAAGTATTTTAGTCGGACATTCATGCCTTTTGAGTCAAGGTAATCTAGATCAATTGTGTCTGAACTAGGTAATGGTTGTAGGAAGCAGGCTGGAGTTAGGGGTTCCAAGGAATTGGCACTATCATCCTGAACGTAAGTGAGTGGTCGATTATTCATTATTGACTCACACTCACATAGTAAAGTATAAAGTTCGTCATAAGTTACACTAGCTCTACCCAGAACCTTGCGTAACAGATTTTTCATTATTCTTATAAGCCGTTCGAAAAAACCTCCACACCAAGCACCAGTTGGTGCATTGAGTTTCCACTTGATTTTCTCAGAACATGTTTCCTGCTGCATTTTATCCCAATCTATACTATCCAATAGGTTCTTAGTGCCAGCTAGGTTAGTACCATGGTCTGAATATATTACTTTAACTCTGCCTCGCCTAGCAATAAACCTCCTTAGTGTCATAAGGAACGCAGGACATGATAGGGACAGAGTTAGTTCTAAATGTACTGCACGGTAAACAGCACAAGTATATAGGACAATCCAACACTTTTCACCATTTTTCAAGAAAAGAGGCCCTGCTAGATCTACTCCTGACACTTCAAAAGGTAAGGAGCTTTTCATTCGATCCACAGGCAAGGGTGCAACAGGTGCTTGCATCTGTTTTACTCTGTACCTCCTACATAACATGCAGTTATCGAATACTGATTTAACTACTCTACGAATGCCAAATATCCAATATGATTTCCTAATGTCAGCAATTAAAGTGTTTGGACCTGCATGTTGCAGGTGGATATGCTTCTGTTCTATTAACCTGCGTACTATCACATTCTTGGCCGGTAATAAAATAGGATATTTGGTGTTTTCAGGCATATCGGTTAACAATAAAAGCCTAGTCTTAATTCTCAATAACTGTTCCTGGTCTTGAAATGTATGTATGTTTTTTACATTTTGACTCTAGAATATCATTATTTTCGTGTTGTAGTAGCAGGAATAATTTTATTTCAGCTTTTTCATATTCCTCACTTGTAATGTCATTGTTATTTAATGTCCTAACTTTCCTTTTCAGACATTTATCTGCAAATCTGGTTATCCAGGCAACTACACGTACAATCTTAATGTACTTACTAAAATATAGGAGCCTATCTGAGAAGTTCTCATTTTCTGAGATATTTACTACACAGGTTAACTTACCTGTCTTTTTCAGTTCTTTTTTAGCTTCTGCATCATCTGCTGTCACCGGGGAACTTGGCCATTCTGCAGGACTGTGTAGCAAGAATTCTGGACATTCAACCCACCTACTCTCTAGCAAGTGCTTTGCATTGCAGCTTCGCGACGGCAGATCAGCCCAGTTGAGAGATCCTGGAATATGAGACCATTTTCCTGTTTTAGTGCCTTCTCTTATCTCTTTAACGCGATTACCTACAAATACATTCCATGATAAATTATTGCATATCCAATATAAAATGACGCTAGAATCAGTCCAATAATATTCATCACAGGCTAAATTTAAGCTGTTCTTAATTTCTGTCAGTAGTCTTACTCCAATCACTGCAGACATAAGCTCAAGCCTAGGTATAGAGATTATTTTTAGTGGTGTTAACCTAGACTTTGCTGCAACTAACTGAACAGTGACGTCATTGCCCTTTTCAACCCGTAAGAATATGCAACAAGCCATTGCATATTTACTAGCATCACAAAACATATGTAAACTTAGTTTGCAGTCGGTCAATTTGTTACCTGCTAATCTCCTAGGTATTCTACATTGTTCTAAATATTTCAAATTATTATACCATCTTAGGAATTTATGGGCTAAGTCCTGAGGTAAAGGTTCATCCCAGGTCAACTCCCTGATCCACATTTCTCGCAACAGCAGTCGCGGAGCCAAGGTGACAGGGCAAGTAAATCCTATGGGGTCAAATACCTTCTGAGTCAATGAAAGTACTACTCTTTTAGTTAGCTTACCTAACACCTCTGGACGAGGCAGATCACCAATGTTACACGAAAGCTCATCACAGACTGTGTTCCAGTTCAGGCCTAAAACTGATATAATATCCTTACCTGTTTCGTTGATCTGGAGTGGTGATGTTGTCCACATTCTCAAGTCGAACTGTGCTGCTTTCATGACTTCGATTGCTTCTTCGATAAACCTGCGTGCCTCTTCTTCAGATTCTAAGCTTGTAATACAATTATCCACATAAAATGATCTCTTAAGAAGCTGAGCTGTCTGTTCATACTTATCTGACATGTTGTCTAAGTGGTGTATTATTGTAGCTGAGAGCAAAAATGGACTACACGTTAATCCAAACACTACTCTGCAGTGTCTATATTCCACGACATTTTCTAGAGACTCATCTTCCCACCAAAGGAATTTTAAATATTCTCTGTCCTCAGGCTTTACACTAATTTGAAGGAAGGCTTTAGCAATATCAGCTGTTATACCAATAGCGCCTTTCCTAAATCCATTTATTAGTTTCAGTATATGTTCAATATAATTTATACCTTTTTCTAAGCACATATTTAGACTCAGCCCATTTTTATCCTGACAGGAGGCGTCATAGACTGGTCTTGTATTACTTGTCAGACTAGATTCTTTAAACACAGCTTTATGTGGTAAATAATGACCATAATTATGACTATGGTGTATATCAGAAGGCTCAATAATACCTAATCTTAGCCACTCCTGCAAAATCGCATCATAGTCTTGGTACTTACCACTTGAAATCAGCTTTTTAGTATTTAAATCCAATCTTTTCTTTACAATATTATAATTCGATAATAAGTCATCAAAACCTACCTTGAACGGAAGCTCCACCTCATATCTGCCATCTGGCAGTGTCGTCACTGTCTCCTTGAAGCGGGTCACTGCCTCGGCCTCACTTTGCTCTCTAGACTTTATCTCTGCTGGATCATGTATGCCAAGAGTTTCAAGAGTCCAAAAATCTGTCAAATTATTGTTAGTGGACATAGACATACAGAACATAGAAGAAGCAGTATTATTAGATAAAGTGTTAATTTGCCTGCCTTGAATTGTCCAACCTAATTTAGTTTTAATTGCCACCAAACCATTTTCCATCACAACAACCTTACTTGTCAACATGAACCCTGCAAAATCAGCTCCTATTAAAATACCTATTTCTGACATATCAGATTTTGTATCAGGTAAGGAGATCTGATGCCTTTTTAAAATTTTACATGTCTCATTATTTAAATTTAATTTGGGAATATTTCCACAAATTGCAGTTTGGCTGAGGGCCTCAATATTCATTGTGAAATTTGAATTAAGATTTTCTACCATTACATTATAAACATTATGAGGTTCTATTTTAGTTTTTATGTTACCAAACAAACAATGATTCAACTTTTCCTGTCGTGTGGGAATCAGTTCCAGCTCCTTTGCAACATTTTCTTGAATATAGCTCCTTTGAGAACCGTTGTCAAACAGCGCTCTAACAGGTAGGACACGTTCTCCATTTCTCACGTTGATTATCACTGTTTGTAATAAGGTTTCTGTGTTGTAATAATTTTGGGTCGATAGATTTGTTGTAGTGGTATTATTCGTTTTTTCTGGACATTTCACCGCTTTTGTCTCCGTGCAGAGAGCTGTAGAGTGCCTCTTTTGGCATATAAAACACTTCACATATGCTCTGCATGCTTTTGGATGATGTCCAAGCTTCAGACATATGGGACATGCCTTTTTTTTCCTTGCAATTCCTATTCTTTCTTCTACGGTGAGGTTGTGCAGCTTATAACAATCAGCGCTTGAGTGATTAATTTTATCGCACCATAGGCAGTTATTCTTGGGTTCCGTTTCCTTTTTTGTATTATTATTATGTGCTATAAGGCAGCTAGCGGTGGCCTCTTGGCCCTTAGAATCAGTTTGAGCCAGATTTCTGGTTAATTCAACTCTTTGCGAGCTCTCTATCTCCGCTTTTAAAAAATTCATAAGGCTAACAAGAACTTCCTCTGGGTTCTTGGTCTTTAAATACTCCTTCTGTCGTTCCCAAATCTTTAAAATATCAATGGGTAGGGCAGACTCTATAAGAGGAAGGATAAAAGCTTGGTATTTACTGATGCCGAGACTTCCCAAGGCTCTTAAGTTCGCATTCAGTTTATCGTATAGCTCCACAAGGTTGGATTTTCCTTTTAAAACTAATGCAAGTAGTTCTCGAACATAAACCTCTATTAATAATTCTTCTCGCGCATACCTCTGTTTGAGCTCCTCTATGCACTTTTTGTATGTGTTCCCTGATGGAGGGTAGCTCATTACTAATGAGTAGACGTCCGTTCCAATTTCAATACTCTGCTTTAGATAGTACATTTTGTCATCATCATCCAACCCTGAGTCCTTGTCTATTTTTGAAAACTGACCCCAGAAACATAACCAATTCCGAATATCACCATCGAATTTTTGAAATTTTATCTCGGGCAACTTGAAATATCTATTTTGTGTGTGTTCTCCGGTTGTGTTCGTCTTAGCAGATTTACAATTACCTCGAATTTCGTTTTTATAACAATAAATCTGTTGCCATATTCTTCCGCTGCCAAGATCTCTTTTTCGATTTGTGCTTCTGTACATTCATTATCTAATATTTCGTCTTTTATCTTTGAATCTAAATGTGAAATTCGTGTGTTCAAGTCAAATAATTTATTAAACTCACATTTTAATTCGGTCATCTTCGCTTCACCGGTTTTAAAAATTTCTTCGATGCTGTTGGCCGCGATCGTGAACAGTCTTCGCAAAATGCTTCTTTCTTTGGTAAATTTTATCAATTCCTTTGTTTGGGAGGAAGAGGATGGGCTTTTCGCAGCGGCGTCCATCTTGTCTCGGTGAAATTCGGTGTCGCGTGTGACCGGCCGGTTCAATTTTAAAGACAAAAACTAATTGTCACGGTCGCCAGATGTCCAGCAAGCTCACGGTCGCCCAACGACCGTCGCCGAATCTCTGGATGCTTTTTATTGTACTTATTTAGGAATGGTTAAATAAAAGATGTCGTTTCTTTGTGGTCGTTTTTTAGCATGTGTCACCCAAGTCCTCGTTTATTCTCACACACTTGACAAGTGACGTTTCGTTCACAAACTCTAAACTTACGTTTAGTAACAACTTTCAACACTCGCTGTGATTCTTCAATGCCCGAGATCACAATACACTTGAAAGAGGTTCGTAAAGTACTTCAGTGCCTAGACGTGAATAAGGCTAGCGGTCCGGCCGGCATACCAGCAAGGGTCTTAAGGAACAGTGCGCCTGAGTTGTCTCCTGTGCTGACACGCTTGTGCCGCCTCTCTCTCAAACCCAGAACGGTGCCGAACTCCTGGAAGGTTGCCAATGTACAACCAGTACCCCAGAAGGGTAGTCGTGCCGACCCCTGTAACTATCGATCAATCGCCATCACCTCCATACTTCGTAAAGTAATGGAACTAGGGTACTCAACGGTAAGCTGCTGGCGCACCTTGAAGTGAACTGTTACATCCTTCACCTGTACCCTTTTTGGTCTACTCAGCTGTCTACGCTGCATTCCTGCTGCTGACGCAGCATCCTCTCCTTCCTCTCTCCTCCTCATCACAGTTCAGCACGCCAGTCGTCTCCCAACCATCCTACCGTGCACATGTATTTTGCATTCGTGTCTCTTTTATTTTATTATACAAGTTTATTTTAGCCAAAGTAATTTCTTTTTTTAAAAACCTTAATCGGAACCCGGTTATAACATTGGTGGCAGCTAAAAAGGGATTATAAATCCTTGGAATCCTATCAAAAAGTGCTAAATTCAGTGCCTAAGTTAAAAGTGAAAGTGCTTCAAAAGCTCCAGAGACGCCTCACACCGGTAAAACCCGGTACTGACCTAGCCCAAGGTCACTCTAGTTCCAGCTCCAGTTCCAGATCCTGCGAAACCATGAAAAACATTTACGCAATAATACTGTGAGTTGTGAACATATTTTCCGTAAAGTTTGTAAAGTGATCAAAGTTCAAAAGTTCAGTTCGACAGTATAAAATCGTTCAACGACCTATCAACGGATGTTATGTCTCGGCGCTCGTCGCAGATCCAGACTCAACATACTGCATAATTAAGCGATAAGAATACATTGTCGACCTAAATCCGATAACTAATCTTATTTCCAGAATTATTATATCTAGTTATTCTTTAGTATTATAAATTGTTGTCAACCATGACGTCCCAAAATAAAAAAAACCGTAAAAGAAGAGTCTACGTAAAGCATACCATTAAGTGTCATCTTAAAATTTATAAAACCCTTTGATGGAAGTAGAGAAAAATTGAATGCATTCATAAACAACTGTGATAATGATATTTCCCTAGCCTCTTCTTACGAAGCCGACATCGTCTTCAAATACATAATCAGCCAATTAGATAGCAAAGCCGAGATTGCGTGCTCAATCAAGGAATTTGATTCTTGGCCATCCCTTAAAGAGTTCCTTCAGAATCAATTGGGCGAGCGTAAACGCTACGCTCACCTTCTTGCAGAGCTCCAGGATTGTAGGCAAGGGGCTCAGGAGAATGTTAACCAATTCTCCCTTAGAATAGAAACCTGTTTATCTCAATTGCTGACAGAAATCTCTGTATCCGGTCATAAAAAGAGTGAGCTAATCGGCAGAGTAGCTGCAATGGAAGATCTAGCCCTCCACACGTTCACGATGGGCCTTACCCCTCGCATTGCAAACATCGTTAGGTGTAGGTACCCCAAAAACCGCAATGACGCAATAAATTACGCGATTTCCGAGGAAAAATTGCAGCAATACTCCTCAAGCAAACCTTAGCCGTAAAATCACATCGTCAAAATGATCCATTTAAATCTAATAAAAATAATTCTAATAATTATCAACCCCAAAAACATACTTCTCAACAACCCTCTTCAAATGATCCATTCTGCAGATATTGCAAGAAATCGGGGCATGTTCTAGAAAAATGCCAACTCCGCGAATATAATAATAAAAGATTTAATAACCAAAATAGGTTCTCCATTTCAAGTGCGCAGCCAAGCACATCTACTTTCAAACCACGGATTAATGCGGTAACCGAAGTTGAAAGTTATGATACCGTTGACAACAGTTTAAACTAAATAATGTCCCGAATAAGCGTCGCACGGGACAGATAAAATCCATAGACAACGCCAAAATAAAAATTGCTCTATTTCTGAATGTTGCGGGAGAGGACGCAAATGAATTAGATGTGTATAATTCACACATTTAATTCATTTTTTATTTGCAATTAGTATTTTTGTTTTACAAATCATAAATCCGATGTACTAACTACATTCACACATGAAACCGAATGAGGATATTACCTTGAAAAAATCTAATAGAACAGTTTGATGCCTATGTGGAGCCGAGGAAAAATATCATCACAAGTAGTTTCAAATTCTTCAATTTAAAACAAGAAGAGGGTAAGCAAGTAGACAGATTCAACAAAAAGCTAAAGGTTCAAGCTTAACAATGTGACTTCAAAGATCAAGAGGACAGGCTTGTGAGAGACATGATCGTCATTGGAATTAGAGATAAAGGAGTGCAGGAGAGATTGTTAAGGGAGGCCGATATTGGACTAGACCAGGTTATCAGCCAATGCCGTGCAGCGGAGGCAGGTAAATCAAGAACTCTTGAAATGTCAATGCAAATAAAGCAGGAAGTAGATATTGTTATCAAGAAAGTAGATATAAGACAAGGAGTGAGGTCCAAGATGCTTGCCTGTACTTACTGCGGCAAAAGGCACCCAGCAAGAAACTGTCCAGCATTTGGAAAAAAGTGTGCAAATTGTAACAATTACAACCATTTTGCTGCTGTGTGTCGTACTAGGTCAACAAGAAATGAAGCACCTAAGAAGAAAGAAAAAGGGAAAAAGATAGACTCTGTTCAAAAGGGAGAGAGTGACTTTTGAAAGGGAAAACTTCTATGTAGGAGGTGTTCTCAGGGGACGTCACACGTGAAGGAAACGCAGGCGAAGTTTCAGGTGATCTTGTATTTTCAGCAGCAGTTTACAGTTTTGCACAATTGTTATAGACGAATGTTATTTGGATAAATGAACAGGAACAGTTCTCACGACCAAGTCCTAGGACGAAGGTCGAAAAATGAAGTCCCTCTATCCAAAAAGTATTCCTGAGGGAATGTAGGGTTTTCCGTGACAACTATCAGGGGTGTCTCACGTAACCTTTCCAAGTAGGACGAGATTCGCAAATGCGCCAACTGGTTAGCTGTCTGAGGAAATTCACTGATCAAGCGAGGGTCACTTAAGCCCGGGTGACACGAGGCTAGTAAATCAAGCTAGTGAGCCAAGCTAGTGCTGCCAAGCTAGTAAGCTAGTGACACTAGCTTCGTGTAGACGGAACTAGCTTCGTTTACAAGCTAGTAAGCTAGTGTGGAAGCTAGCAAGCTAGTGCCTCAAGCCAGGATAGTTTTATAGCTTGGGGTTCTATTTTTCAAGCTAGTAGGCGCCCCCCACCACCCGTTTTACTATCCTGGCTTCGTTACTAGCTTCGTGTCAACCGCGAAGCTAGCGAACCTAAGCTAGTGTGCAGTCGGAGAGCGTGGTGAGAGTGCGTGCAATTTGTTAAAATGCCGAAATTAGCGGACGTAATTAATTTAAAATTCGTTCAATTGTACAGAGAAGAGGAATGTTTGTGGAATGCAAGTATTCCATCTTACAAGGACAAGCAAATGCGAGACTCGTCACTAGAAAAAATACGCGACATACTAAATAAAGATGGAATAGAAATGTCGATAAAAGAGATTAAAAATAAAATTAAAAATCTAAGAGCTACATATTGTCAAGAATTAACAAAGATAGAAAAATCTGAGAGGTCTGGAGCAGGAACTGCAGAAGTCTATAAGCCAAAAATTATTTGGTTTGAGGAAATGCATAATTTCATAAAAAAGGTGCCAATGAAGAGAAAAACTTCGGTAAGTTATTTTAATATTATTTACTCTTTACAATTATTTACCTTAAAAGTACTTATTGAAATATTAATAATCGTCGGCATTTTTAATTTTTCTTGTAGTTTTGTCTGAATTAACGAATCATTCTTGCTTGCCATGGTACTGCTCCATCATTGTTGAAATATCTCTTAAATTTCTCCCTTTTTTCGATAGCTGACAGAGAAGAGTGGTTACTTCCCTGTCGACTGATACTGGGTAAACATAAATTTTCCATTCTCCATGAACCGGGAATAATGTTTCCCGCTTCAATGTCTTCTTGGTCGACATCACTACTAATGCAATAAGTGCTTTTTTGCTCTTTTCGTAACCAATTATGCAGAGCACATGATGCTAGTACAATTTTGTCTACTGTTTTTACGTCAACTGCGATTGGTCTTTGATAAACACGAAATCGGCTTGCCAATATGCCAAAGGCATTTTCTACAGTTCTTCTGGCTCTACTTAGCCGGTAGTTGTATACTTTTTCTTCATGTGTTAAATTGTCACCTGGGTACGGTTTCATAATATACGATTTTAATGGGAATGCAGCATCCGCCAAAATTACTCCGCCTTGTGGTATAAGGTTATTTTCTAGTTGATTATATATGGAGCAATTCCTAAAAACACTTCCATCAGATGCCATTCCACAGGCGCCGACGTCAATATAAATGAAATTATAATCGTAATCAACAATAGCCATAAGAACAATACTGAATGTTTTTTTGTAATTAAAAAACAAACTTCCACTGTTGCCAGGAGCTATGATTTGAACATGCTTCCCGTCGACGGCGCCATAACACGCTGGAAAGTTCCATTTCACTCTGAAACCATTTTCTATAGCTGCCCATTCTTCAGTTGTAGTTGGAATCTGTAACAATATTTTTAACAAATTTTTTATTTTCAGAACAATCAAGATTCTCCAAACAATAATAAAGATGACAACAGTGCAAGCAACAGTCAGTCATTAGAACCACCCGTAGCAGAAAATCTGTCAGAAAAGACAGTTGAAATGTCTCAACCTGCAAGCGAAATGTCGTCTATTCAAGATAAAACTTCTAAATTTATTTCCCCCGGAAGTAACATTCCGCAATTTAAGAAACGGAAGGTTTCGCAAGTGAGTTCATTGATAAATGAAATTAAGGTGATTAAGGAGGATTTAAACAGTTCACGAGAATTTCAGGAACCAGAGCTGGATGAACATGAGATATTTGCAAAATATGTAGCAAGTCAGTTGAAAAAGCTTTCACCCGGACAGGCCATTTTAGCTAGGGATCAGATCAACGCAACACTATCCCGCTGTCGGATGTATGATTTAAACTTCGGAAATACTACATTTTCGTACCAGTCACCTATCAATTCTTCAGACTCCAATATGTCAACCACATTTTCTTACAATAGTTCTGCAGCAAGTCCACTCTACACTAATCCACCATCACAACTACAACAGACTGAGCAACGTGATGAACCCATCATCCATCCGCCACCACAGCAAGAGTTGGAGCAAGATGAAGATCCCATCTATCAAGCATTTCAAAATGCTTGATACATTTCTCGCCATTTATGTAGCGTAAACGTACATTTTGTCGTCATTTATGATTTCTCATTTTGTAATTTAGAATTTAATCTCGCCATTTATGTAAGCGTAAAAGTACCTACTTTAATTTGAAATAAATAAAATTCTACATACCTGTATATCTTTCTTTAATGCCTTATAAATTTCACTGCAAACTTCTGGTATAAATCTAGATATAGTAGATCTTGAAACACGATACATGTGACTTAACTTCCTGTAATTGACACCAGATGATAGAAAATCTAGAGTTATTTCCAATTTTATTTTAGCCGGTATGGCTTCTCTCATATTAGTATTTAATTTTTGTATTTGTGGTCCCACTAGATTCAGTAAATTGTCAAAAATATTAGGTGTCATTCGCAAAATACTCTTGAATTCGCCGGAATCCTCAGATCGCAGTTCTTTTAAAAGTAATGCAGATGCTCCATGACTATGTCTTCTTAAGATCCAGGGTCTTGTCCAAGTACGCTTTTCTTCTAGCAGAGCTAATATTTCATCTAGCGCATGTTGACACAACTTCCGAATTAACTTTCTTAGTAGAATTGCTTTTCTCTTACGCACACTGTTCATTTTTACGTATACGTGTTATCAGGTTAAGCACAACTCACTACTGACTTGACTAGCTTGAAATTTCCTAGCTTCGTGTAGACAGCACTAGCTTGGTTACAATCCAGGCTAGTAGGTAAGCTAGAAACCAAGCTAGTGACCCCTTACTAGCTTACTATCCTAGCTTCAAAATACTAGCCTCGTGTCACCCGGGCTTAAGTGCCGGAGAATCTTAACACCGCGATTCAGAAATACGCGTCATGGGCGCAACGCCATCTAGTGGAGAGCGGTCGAACTTTTACGGTCACTTGCTACTTGATCAATGAACTTCTGTTACTTATGAATCTAATACATGGTAGGGTGTATGAATACATAATAATTGTTAAGTAGACGTGTGTTACAACTAAAATTAACTTTAAACTTAACTTTAACTTTTAACTTTTCACTCACTCTCTTTTTTAAAAGGGCATTGGTCCGTATTTCTTTGAAAATAATCAAGGAAATAATGAGACTGTGAATTCAACGGAATACGTCAAGATGTTGCAAGACTTTTTGATGCCGCAGTTGCATGAATTTCAAGGGTACAGCAGCAGGACCTGGATGCAACAAGATGGAGCAACATGCCATATGTCAAATGTGAGTTTACCGGTAGTCAAAGAAATGAATCCGAACAAATTGATTTCTCGCAGAGGTGATATCCCAGGGCCTCTGAGAAACCCGGACCTTACACTTTGCAATTTTTTCTTGTGGGGATACCTGAACAGTCGAGTGTACCTTAATAAACCGACGACAATATCCAAATTAAAACATTAAATCCACGAGGAAATAACAGCGATCCCCCGCAGCATGTGTCAGCGAGTTTTCCAAAATTGGCGTAGTCGATTGCAGAAGTGACAAAAACGAGACGACGCACATTTGGATAATGACATTTTTAAATAATAAATTTCATTAAATGATTATTACGTTAAATAAATTATCAACAAAATAACATATATGCTTACCGAAAAAAGGATGGCTTACTAAAGGCCTCAAAAAATCATGTGAACATAAAAGAGTGTTAAGAACTATTTTTAATGAAACCAAAAGTTGTGTTATAAAAAAGCACTATAAATTATTTAGTAAAATATTAAAATTGACTATTAGAAAATCAAAAAAACTGACATATATTAAACAAATGCAAAAATCTGACAATAAAGTAAAGACAATGTGGAATATAATTAACACAAAAACAGGGAAGACAAAAATAAATAGACGCGAAAATATATCACTCAAGATAGAAAATGAAGAAGTAAAATGCCCGCTAAATGTATCAAATATATTTAACGAATTCTTTGCGACGGTAGGGCAAAACCAAACGTCTAACTTGACCAATAACATTGGGAAATCCGTGGTCAACCCCCCTACTTGTTCAATGTATGTACGCCCGGTAGATCAGAAAGAAATAGTAAATATAATAAGGTCAACTAAAAATAAACACAGCTGCGGTATTGATGACATTCCACCAATTTTATTAAAGCAATGTGCAATAGAACTTTCCATTCCTCTCATGTTCTTAATTAATCAAAGCTTCCAAGACGGCCAATTTCCAGACGCACTTAAAGTAGCTCTAGTAAAACCAGTACATAAAAAAGGTGACAAGCATATACCAAGCAACTATAGACCCATAGCACTGCTACCAACATTTTCTAAAATATTTGAAAAAGCTATGTGCAACCAGCTATATACATTCTTAGAAAAGTTTAATATTCTAGACGACGCACAAAATGGATTCAGAAAATGCAGATCCACAACATTGGCAGTATATAAATATGTTCAACAAGCGCTACAACATATAAACGACAAACAACATGTAATTGGGCTACTACTAGACATGACAAAAGCATATGACAAGGTACTTTATGACATCTTACTCACTAAACTAAATGGTTGCGGCGTACGTGGACCAGCTTATTCGTGGTTTAAATCATATTTACATAATAGGACACAAATAGTACAAATTGAAAATTACGACCATAATAAAAATGAAATCAAAACTATTAGATCACAAGAAAGACAAATTACTTGCTCAATCCCACAGGGAAGTGTGTTAGGATGCCCACTATTTCTAATTTACATTAATGACCTTCCCAAAATATTAGATAAAGAAAACGCTTTACCAGTACTGTTTGCAGACGATATTTCTATATTAATTAAATGTGTAAACGTAAATAACCCTAGTCTTCAAATACAAGATGTGCTCCAAACTGTTGATACTTGGCTTCAGATTCACAACTTGGAAATAAATAGTGACAAAACAAAGCTGATACAATTTAGATCGTACAAAAAACCACCTCTTAACCTAAAAACGACCTTCAGAAACAAGCAAATAGAAGAAGTCAATACATTTAGCCTACTTGGCATAAACATTGATACTCATATTAACTGGAAGTCACATATAGAACTTGTTAAAACAAAACTATCGAGATTCACGTATGCTATGTTTCAAATTAAACAAAGTACAAACACACAAACAGCTATGGCTGCTTACTACGCATACGCATACTCATGGCTACGATATGGCGTAATGTTATGGGGAAATAGTGTAAACGCAGTGGAACTATTCATTATGCAAAAGAAGTGTATAAGAATTTTAGCTCAAATAGATAATACGGAATCCTGCAAACCACACTTCATAAAGTATCAGATTCTAACTCTGCCGTCTATATACATACTTGACATTTGCGTATTTGTTTTCAAAAATATCAACAATTTCACTAAAGTTGAAGATACACACAACGTCAACACTCGCCATAAAAAGAGGCTATGCGCTCCACCCTCAAGAATCAAAATGTTAAGCGATAGCCCACATTATATGGCAATAAAAATATATAATAAGCTACCCAACACGTTTAAAACTGAAAAATCAGTAGCAATATTCCAAAGAAGACTAAAACTATATCTCATCCAAAAATGCTTCTACTCAGTTAAAGAATATTTAGAATCTAGTCTAAAATAACGACTGTACAAAAGTGGCGATCTGTCCTATAATACAAACAATAACATTTACCCTGTCCTATTAAACTCTGTATAAAATAAAAAATGGTGCTAGATAGATACCTGAGAAAAATGATATTGACATTGCTGACTAATTGTATTATATCCACTATCATTGACATTTATTTTTGACATAACTAAAATTTCTTTATTTAATTGTACTACATAATATTATAAAATAAATAGGTAACTCAGTGTAATGTTTAATGCATGCTAAAATAGATGATAAGGACAGGCGAATAATAGATTGCAATGCTTGTAAAAGGCTGCTAAGTTATAAGTACTAACCAAAATATACCTAACACCACATTGTACACTTGGTTCGCAATAAATACTTTGACTTTGACTTTGACTTGACATTTAAAAGTTGAAAAACATCTATATAAATAAAAAGAGAAGTCCTGACTGATAGACTGATTGACTGACTGACTCATCAACGCCCAGCCCAAACCCTTGGACCTAGAAAGCTGAAATTTTGCATTAGGTTCTATTTATAATGTAGACAAGGAATAAGAAAGGATTAAATTGAACTTTTTCATCCCTGAATATGCACTTGTCCTTTCTCAGTACTACATTATTTTCTTCTAGAGTTTTGATCACTGCTTCTAATCTTTGATCATGTTCTTCCAAATCCTTACCATATACTAAAATGTCATCTATAAAATTAATAGTGCCATTACATCGCAATAACATTCGTTCTAAGGTTTTTTGAAAAAATTCCGGTGCACAGGATATTCCAAAAATTAGTCTTTTGTACCTGAACAGGCCTTTACTTGTAATGAAAATTGTAATGTGTCGTGAATCGGGATGCAATTCAATCTGATGAAAAGCATCTTTTATGTCCAGTTTTGAAAAGTACTTCGCATTTTTCATTTTCGGTAGTAGCTTGTCCATAGTGGGCAGTGGGTGATTTTCCCGTAGGATTGCTTTATTGGCCCGCCTCATATCTACGCAAATGCGAACATCTCCGGTGTTTTTTAAAACCGGCACTATTGGCGATACCCATCTCGAGGATCCTTGAACTTCTTCAATAATGTCTTTCTCCAACAGCTCTTTTATTTTTTTAACTTTTTCTTCCAGTGGTATGGGAATCCTTCTTAATGGTTGAGAAACTGGTTGTACTTTTTTATCGATTGGTATCTTCACTAAAACGTCCTTGAACTTCGTAAACTCTGTCTTAGTTTCCATTTGGTCGATTTCTAATCCGATTTTGAGTACACCCATAGTCATGGCAGTGTCTTTCCCAAGCAGATCTCTAGTTCCATCAGCGATGACATAAAAAGTTGAATCTTCTGATCTATCTGCGATTTTTATTTTTGCGTCAAATGATCCTATTAGGTCAAGGGGTTTCTCACTCCCATCTCACATCTCACTCTCCAGTGGGGATTTGTTAGGACCTGTGACAACCCTGCAGACTTAGTGTCGAGGGGCGTCTTGCCGCACAAGTTACAGCAAAGTGAGCTATGGTGGCACGGGGCAACCTACCTATCAGACAGGAAACATATACATACTAACTTTGAAAATTGTAAATCGTCTGATTTCTCCACAGACACTGAACAGATTGATGAGCTAAACATACCGTGTAACTTGACACAGGTAGAGCCATCGTTATCAACAAAGCTATTTGAAAAATATTCTAGCGTTTATAAATTACAGAAAGTGATAGGATTTGTTTACAGGTTCTACAACAACTGTTCGAAAAATAAAAATAAAAAAACGGACGGTAACCTATCGCCTCAGGAGCTTCGCGACTCTATGTCGGTCATCGTGCGTTGTACGCAGAAGCAACATTTTGCTAGAGAGGTAGAATTACTTTCTGCTGGAAAAAATATAAAAACAGGAATAGGTAGTCTCTATCCCTTCCTTGATAAAATAGGTATTATTAGAGTAGGAGGTAGGCTCCATAATGCCAAGGAGATGTCTTTCGATAAAAAACATCCATCTATCCTTCCGAAAAACTCTCACGTAACTAATCTCATATTGAGCTCTCTATCCCAAAGGTACTCTATAGTCAGCGGTATTCGAGAGGTCAAGAAAGTTGTGCGTAAATGCGTCAAGTGTTTTCGGTTAAAAGCTGAGGCTGCTAAGCAGTTGATGGGTTCACTCCCGCAAGAAAGAATCACAGCGTCCAGGCGATTTCAGCATGTCGGCGTTGATTTCTGTGGACCCTTCGATATGAAGGTTGCTAGGGTAAGAAATCCTTTAGTTAAAAAATGTTACATCGCGCTTTTCGTTTGCTTTGCTATAAAAGCTATACATGTAGAGCTCGTATCGGACTTAACAACTGAAACCTTCTTGGCATGTCTCAAGCGGTTTATTTCGAGGCGTGGCATGCGGGCACAAACATATATTGTGACAACGCTAAAACCTTTAAAGGAGCGTCAAATGAAATGAAAAGGTTGTATGACCTACAGTCCTCCAAAAACCACAGGGATACTGTCAATGGTTTTTGCTCTGAACATTATATAAAATTTAGGTTTATTCCTAGTTATTCACCTGAGTTTGGAGGATTGTGGGAAGCAGGAGTTAAAAGTGTAAAACACCATCTAAAGAGAGTAGTAGGGAACCAATGTTTAACCTATGAAGAGCTCAATACAGTCATTATACAAATCGAAGAAATTTTGAACTCTAGGCCTCTACTTTCTGCAAATTCAAATGATTGTAATTATTTAACTCCTGCACACTTTCTGGTTGGAACTGCTCTGGCTAGCTATCCTGAAGTTGATCTTACAGATGTTTCAGTTAATCGTTTAAAATTTTGGAAGCTTTGTACCAAACTTAAACAAGATTTTTGGAAATTATGGTCAAATGACTATTTAACACAGCTTCAAAGCCGTCCCAAGTGGAAATATCCTCAACCAAACCTTAAAGAAGGTGATTTGGTAATTGTGAAAGATATGAACACTACTCCATTAAATTATAATATGGCTCGAATTGTAAAAACATATCCAGGTAGAGACAAGGTAGTAAGAGCGGCCGATATCAAAATGAATAACAAAGTGTATAGAAGGTCAGTAAAACAGCTATGTCAATTACCTGTAGAGTAGGTTACTGCCGGCCCCAATTATGTTTAGGACAATCTAAACATATATAATATAATTATTATTTTCAATGTTAAAGAAAATAGTAATAATTTTAGTTTGTAAGCTTGCAACACTTTTGTGTGCTATTTTTCTGTGGCAACACCCTTTTTTCCTTCTTGTCTGATTGATTTGCTGTGTAACGGTGTGCCTTTTTGACTGCATTTTTATAATTTGAATAAACTCCATATGTTCTAAGTTTCCCACGCATTTTATATCGTACAACGCCAATATGATATGGAGATTGCGAAAACGGGAATCGGAAAAACGCAAAAAAGCCGTTCAAAATATTTTACAAAATACACCGCCAAGTTCACCGCAACCTAACTTTGTAGAGAATCAGAACGAAACACCGCCAGCAACGCCTCCGCCATTTGTACCTCCACCAACGACTTCTCCGTGTGTAACCCCATCAAGCAGACCAGTGGTATCGTCAGCAAAAGTAAGAGGAAGGAAGAAAGTTAGAAAACAAAGATCAAGGGTTTTTAGACAAAACGAGCAATTAAAGCAAGAAAATGAGAGACTAAAGCGGAAATATGAAAAATATAAAAAAAGGTATCAAAGAAGGAATGAAACTAAGACTGACAAAGCAAGTAAAGTAGCTGAAGATATAAAGTACAAAATTCTTAGCGGCGCTATTAAGAAAACATTCAAAGTTACGAAATCTAAAAAGGAACGAGCAACAATCAAAAAAATATTTACTTTATCTGAAATAAAAGACTCACGGATGAAGAAAAAGCTGCTGATGGACAATTTAGGAGTTGACAAAATTGTAACTAACACATCTTTTAATAAAGAGACCAAACTACAGAAAACTATCAAGGATTTCTATAATAGAGACGACATTTCGCGCGCTACGGCTGGAAAGAAAGAAACTTTAACAAAGAACGGGACCAAAGTTCAGAAGAGGTTCTTGCTTGACTCAATAAAATTCCTATACAAAACATTCAAGAAAGAAAATCCTGATCTTAAGTGCTCATATTTTTATTTTGCAAAAAATAAACCTTTTTATATTGTCATTGCGTCTATTGATGCACGAGAGACTTGCCTTTGCAAAACACATGCAAATTTTGCTTATAAAGCCAAATCAGTTAAAAAGAAACGGATGATCCTAATATAATAATCCAGTCAACAGTCTGCTGTGTCAATTCAAAGGACTGCATGTATGGTACATGCGAAATATGCGCTACTAAAAATACAATTACAATATTGAAAACTTAAATGGAATTGTCTGAGTGGGTCCGAAAAGAAGAGACATATGAAAAAGACGGTAGAACGATAAAAGCAATGAAGAACGTTAAAGAAGACTTAAGTGAACAAGCAGACATTTTTATACAACTATTTGAGAGAGATTTAGCAATATTCAAAAGACACGTCTATAACATAAACGTACAATTTAAAAAATTTCGACGCTGTGTAGATCAAATTCGGTCAAATGAATGCATTGTGGTAGTGGACTTTAGCGAAAATTACAACTGTAAATACAGCGAAGAAATACAATCGCATCATTTCGGAGGATCTCGGAAACAAATATCACTGCATACTGTCGTAGTTTATACTTTTAATGGCGAATCTACTAAAGGATATGATGTCCACTCATTTTGTACAATTTCCGGATCAAACAACCATCAACCTGCTGCAATTTGGAGCCATTTGGACCCAATACTAATATGGATAAAATCGAAACTTGATAACATCGATACAATTCACTTTCATTCTGATGGCCCCAGCACACAGTATCGTCAAAAACATAATTTCTATTTTATGTGCACGAAGATATTTGATTACGGATTTTGCAATATGACGTGGTCATTTTTCGAAGCCGGCCATGGAAAAGGCCCAGCAGATGGGATCGGTGGGTTCCTGAAGAGATCAGCGGATAAAATTGTGGCTAATGGTCAAGCCATTGCTGATGTTAAACAATTTTATGAGAGACTGAAAGATGCCAGCAAAATAGTGTTGTATCTCATAGACGAAAAAGATATTCTTGATCAACAAAAACTTATTCTCAACAATATTCGACGACTAATTGGCACTTTGAAAGTGCACCAAGTGTTTACAGATTGTTACGGAATAATAAAATACCGAGAATTGGGCTGCTTTTGTGATAAAGGATATTATGGTAAAAGAGGATTCTGTGATTGCTTTAATCCTGGGACATATGATTTACAAAGTTACTGCCAAAACGAAAACGAAGTTGTTATAGTTACAGAAGATTCTCCTCCAGACCACACAAAAGATAATGATAGTTTTGCTTTAAACATCCCAGATATGACAACGGAATCAATAACTACTAATATCCCCAGTTTGCATGAATGTGAAGAGTTGCATAGATGCCTGGAATGGTCTTCAGATGACGAGGAACCGCTCAGTGCAATTCAAATTTCTAAAAAAATTAAGGATATATCCACCAACCAACGCCAAAGTATATATAAAGAAATATACGGTCCTCCTTCAGAAGAAGAACCATGCACCAGCTATGGCATAAATATAAAAATTGAAGCTGGTGATTACTTGCTGGTAAACGTGTATGTAGATAAATCGCGAAAAAAAGTTTACACGTATGTATGTAAAGCATTGTCAGATATGGAGGAAGACGGAGAAGTGAAGGTAATGTTTTTAAAAGTTAAAAATTAAAAAGCTACACGCTTTCAGGTGGACGATAAAGATATCGCTTACGTAGAATATGATGATGTTATCCAGCATTTGGCCACACCAGATATCGTAAAGACAGGTCGTAGAACTTATTTTGAGTTCAAAAATTCAATTAATGTGTTCGAGAAGTAAGACTGATTTATTTTATGTTAGTTTTTTGCATAATGCTATGTGTTGATTATTTCAGATCTCAATCTAGTTAATTTAATCATGAGTAATAGATGTTGATTATTTTAAATATGCCATTAGAATAATTGTATTATTGTAAGAAAAAAATGGTAACACCGGAGAAAGAAGGCAAAATAATGGCTTACTTTCTCAGGCGTTACCATTTTTTTTCTCTTGCGTTACCTCAATGTCCCTAAGTTTTTCCAAAGTCTGAAGGAGATTACTTCACATTTTCTTTTACTTTAACGATAATAATTTCAGAGATAACTCTATTAAAGTTTATCTTATACAATAGGGGATCGGACAAAAAAAAACTAATTAGTCCGTCAGATAGATTTCCAAAAATTATTGGACACGTATTTTTTCTTTTTTCACGTAAACTTAAAATGAAGACGATACAGTGCTTCGAAAACTCGTGTGACGTCATATGATAGTACATTTTGACGACACAAGTGACGTTTCAAGCCCCACTCCAAGATCTTTGACGCGTTTTATCTTCGTAATTTTTTATTGATTTGATAAAACAAAAAACACGTATTCAATATTTTTCGATAATCTAACTTACGGACTAAACAGAATCATATTATTTTGACCCAGTCCGATCCCCTATTATTTATAGCGTTTGACGCTGATTGTTACCTTTAAAGATTTATTTCGAAGTTAGGCGTTAAAGTGTGTCTACAGTAACGCAGTGGAGGTTCAAGTCAATGTAACTTTTATTTTAAGTATTGTTAAATGTTCCTGCCTATGCAAAAAGACTGCATTTAAACTGTAATAAATGATTATTTTCTAATATTCAAATAATTGTTGTTTGAATTCGCGAAATAACTTTTTCAAAATAGTAACGCAGGAGATACAAAAAGCTCCTCTTCGTCACTGTTTGCCTAAAAACTCAATAAATACAGTTCAGACATCGCGCCAAACACTAATTACGATAGTATGATAGTCATATTTTATAAAAATGTTGCCTTTATTAACATTTCATAAGAAAATAATTTTAACTTTTGTGTAAAATTTTCTCCTCAAAGGAGTGTCTAAAAAGTTGATCCACCCAAATATGTAACAATATCTTGTGTGATTATTTTTCCAATCGTTTTGAGTATGGGATAGTCTACGCACCTACATGCCTAGTTTTCATGTTAGGATTTACCAAATTCCAACGTAAAGAAGTGTATTTTGATAGCAAAACCGAAAACATATGCTGCAGGTAATTATTGATACCTAGTTTTTGTTTTAAATGCAATCAAAAGACAATAATTCATATCAAGATAATCATATTATAGTACTCACAGTTGAAAAAACTCCCAGTGGGAGAATAAAAGTGCTGTCAAATGACAGAGTTGATGACAGAGCCATCTATAATTCTTACTGTGTATTAAAAGCAACAGCTGTATCGTAATGCTTAAGAGCCGTAGTGTAACCAGAATTTCGCTAGATGGCGACACATCCACAATATCGAAAGTCGCTTGGGACGTTTTGAGTAGTTAATATTTCTTTAGTTTTCACATTAGCACTGGTAGTACCACTGACGTAAGTTCCGCCAGAGAAAAGGACAAATTTTATGGTAATTTTAAATATTAATAACTTAGTTATTAATATTTAAAATTACCACAACATTATAGTGTTTTTACAGATTGATAGATGTTAGATGTTTATTATTGACGATGGAGGTGAGTAGATTGAAGCTAAAACACATGTGTAACAACCGAATATCGTAATGACTAGTGTGTAGAGACCTTTACAGACCCGTTATTTGACGATGCTTTCGAAACAATAGAGATGAACAGATAAGCCGGGGCCGCGATCGTAAAAGGTTTTAAAAATTGAATAGACTCGCATAAGCGTCGTCAGCACCTGGTAAAACTAAGGAAACCGCACAGGTGAGTTTGCCGAGGTCAATAACGACGTACCTACATAATATTTGGTGAATGAAACCGTAGATAGATATGGCAATAGTACCTATCTTATGATGGTGACAATTTATAATTTATTCAAACGTTTACAAAGTCTAACGACTTACGCATTCGGCAAATTAGGGTTAAAAAACCTGGCCTAGTGCAATTCGACTAGCGCCCTGAGGGTTACCGTACAAACCTACTTATATTATGCTACCTACATAAGTACCTACTTATATTAAAAATAGAAACAATATAAGTAGGTTAAGTAATATATCTACCTGCTGAGTAGGTAACTGAGTGTGGAACACAGAACTCGTTGGTTGGAACTGGGTAGGTGTATTATGTAGGTACGACAAAGGTACCTTACCTGAAGACTATCTCACAGTTCAAATATATATATTATTATATCACGGGTGGAGTCAGTACGAGATCTCGGGGTTACTTTCACTGGGGATCTTTCGTTTCGTGCTCATGTAGTGCAGGTGTGCAAAAAAGCATTTAAAAATCTTGGTTTCGTCATGCGTGAAACCCGTGACTTCACTAATATGACAGCAGTGAAAGCACTTTACAATGCGTTGGTTAGAAGCAACTTGGAAACTAGTGCTATCATCTGGAATCCTTATGAGGTGTAGTATTCTCAGATGCTGGAAAAAATGCAGAATAAGTTTACCCGATACCTATACTTGAGGCAGTTTGGGGTCTACCCTTTCTACCCACTTATGTATCCAACTCTCTTTGTTATAGGGATGGTTGGGTACTATAAGTTGGAAGTAAGGCGCAACCTAGCGCTCGCAAAATATGTTTTTATGGTTTTTCGTGGTATGCTAAATAATCCGCAAATATTGGAATCGTTGGCATTACTCGTTCCAGACAGGAGGCTACGGTTGGGGCCGAGGGAGGGGCTGTTTAGAGTTCCGGCAACGCGTACAAACTTATTAAAGTTTGCGCCTGTGATTCGTGCAATGAGGACACTAAATAGTGTGTCTCGGCATTTGGACATATTTACTTGTTCTTTGGCGGAATTCCGGAGGGTGACACTAAGTGTGTTGTCCACTGTGTAACTTGTACTTCTAACCCAGACCCGTTACTTGGGACTGAACTATTAACAATGTATGACTACTTTTGTTAGCTTGGGTCTTACCTGTTACAACAAATGTATGTGCTAATCAATGAATAAATAAATAAATAAAATCAGAGTGAAAGAATATTACCTTTCCTCTCCATTGTGATCTTTATGTACATAATATGTATTTTATTTGTTTATGTATATTAGCATTATGTATTTATTTACGTATATATTACTATTTTCTTATACTTATGTGTATTTATTATTAAATAGGTTAAGTTAGTTAAGACACAGAACACTGAATTATTTTCCGCTTCTCACACACTATAGTCTACATTTCTTGTTTTCATTTCTCCTTTTGCAGGTCTGCTGGCAGAAATTTCTTGTGAAATAAGCAGTACCTTTGTACTAAACTGTTATATTATGTTGTTTTCCTGTGTTTTCTAGTATTTGTGTGTACATAAATAGTAAAATAAATAAAAATAAATAAAATACCTTATTTACCTTAAGTAAATTGGTGAGTTTCAGGTCAATTTCTAATAGATATTATATGATCTGTGGCTTTATAATCCTCCTTGTTGCCAGCCAGAGGCAGAGCCCTCGCTTCTACACACAAGCCCTGTACCTGCACAGAATAAAGACTGTGGTGCCTGTACCCACTTAGATAAAGCGAGCGAGGAACCCAAACCTGTTATCTGTCAAATGTAATCTCTAACCTAAGGTCTTTTAACACTACCTACCTACCTACATTACAAAATGTAAACCAATACCTAACACCCAGGATACGAACTTGTCTATTAATAAATGTAATGTTCTTTCTAGGGTACCTACCTACCTACCTACCTACCTATGACAAAGCAATAAATATTTTTTATTTCCTATCATAAAATCATTAGGTACATACCTATACAAGATAAGAAATAGGTACATATTACATTTTAATATAATATTTTATATTTTTAGTGTTATAAAGTGTGTTTGTGTCTATTCAATGCGCTGTGTATATTTCGACATAATGTTTAACGTAAGTAGTATGATATTGCTGATTTACAACAACCAATAAGTTTTATACCTTACATATGAAATGTATTCTTAAATGTTTTAAATAGGCGCTATAGTCTGCAAAAAACACCTTATCACAATGTTAAATGCTTCTAGAATAAGACATAAATGTCATTTATCTGTTTGTTTATGTTAAAATAAAGAAATTTCGAAATTCAATTCAATATAATGTAATACCTACCTACACATAAAGACTCGAGATAAAGTGTGATGAGTACCTACCTACCTAGTAGTTGTGTTTATTTTCTGTCTGCACCCACTTAGATAAAGCGAGCGAGGAACCCAAACCTGTTATCTGTCAAATGTAATCTCTAACCTAAGGTCTTTTAACACTACCTACCTACCTACATTACAAAATGTAAACCAATACCTAACACCCAGGATACGAACTTGTCTATTAATAAATGTAATGTTCTTTCTAGGATACCTACCTACCTACCTACCTACCTATGACAAAGCAATAAATATTTTTTATTTCCTATCATAAAATCATTAGGTACATACCTATACAAGATAAGAAATAGGTACATATTACATTTTAATATAATATTTTATATTTTTAGTGTTATAAAGTGTGTTTGTGTCTATTCAATGCGCTGTGTATATTTCGACATAATGTTTAACGTAAGTAGTATGATATTGCTGATTTACAACAACCAATAAGTTTTATACCTTACATATGAAATGTATTCTTAAATGTTTTAAATAGGCGCTATAGTCTGCAAAAAACACCTTATCACAATGTTAAATGCTTCTAGAATAAGACATAAATGTAATTTATCTGTTTGTTTATGTTAAAATAAAGAAATTTCGAAATTCAATTCAATATAATGTAATACCTACCTACACATAAAGACTCGAGATAAAGTGTGATGAGTACCTACCTACCTAGTAGTTGTGTTTATTTTCTGTCTGCACCAAATATTATGTAGGTACGTCGTTATTGACCCTATGAAAGGGGAAATATTGCCAAATTTACGCTTATAATCATTAGCCGAATAAGACTTTTTAAACGTTTGATTAAATTGTACCTAACTCGAGTATCATTCATTCGCCATAGCCTAATGGTCAATATATAGGTAATAGTCGTAAACTCGTAACTTGAGCGTATTTCGCCTTATGATAAGACAAATATTGCCAAATTTACGGTTGCATTGACCAAATATGTACCTACGTCGTCAAATGACGTAATGTTACCGTTCAATCAGTCGTAACTAGACCATGTTTTGCCTTATAATAAGGTGGCAATATTCACCTTAAAGGTGAATATTGCCGTATTTACGTTTATATGTGCCGTATATGTACGTCGTTTTATAACCTAAGGTTACCATTTGATTCGTCGTGATCTAAGCATATTTCGCCTTATGATAAGACAAATGTTGCCAAATTTACGGCTGCATTGACCAAATATGTACGTCGTTATATGACGTAATGTTCGAATAAGAAAACGAGTCACCTTGCGACGCGTGTGATTGTCACTTTTGATTTTGTGGTGAGAGCGTCGTGACAGTGGTGTAATAACAAAGTTATTGAATTGAATTTCATATTTGTGATTATAAATTACAATGGCATCTCGCTTGTATTTCACTTGGAGGATGTTTGAGACCGCGAGAGCACAAGATGAGCGTAATTTAATGTCCATTGGTCGTGCAAGAGCACGTAACACGAGCAATCCGCTTAGAGACCTTCCGGAGGCTGAATTAAAGAGAAGATATAGGCTTCCTAAGGCAGCCTTCAGGTTTTTGTGTCGAGAGCTGAGGCAGCTTGCTGGTTTAAAGTCTACTAAACGGGTGTCCTTGGAAAATAAGGTAATGTATCAGTGTGTACTTTTGAAACACTTTTTTCAATCTCAAAATGGCTCAATGTCCTAATTTTCTTTGTTTATTATTTTAGGTCCTTACAGTCCTGTTTTTTTATGCAACTGGGTCTTTCCAGCGCCCAGTGGGAGTGGCTAAAAACGTTTTACAAAAAATGTGCAGTGTCTACATTGAAGATGTTACTTAGGCTCTGACACACAAGAACATACTAAAAAAATATATTAGATTTCCTAATACTTCAATTACCAGGCAAACAATCAGTCAAAGGTAAGGTCTACTATAACTTTGCTGACATACATACTGTAACTATTGTACAATATTAATGACATTGTAATATGAAAAGCATATTATGTACCTATGTTGTTTGTTTCAGGTTTTGTGACAAATATGGAATACCTGGAGTAATTGGGTGTATTGATTGTAGCCATTTTAGAATATTTGGACCGCCAAAGGATGAAGAACATCTATATTATTGCCGTAAGCACTATCATTCAATAAATGTTCAAATGGTACCTAAACGCCTCCAACCTAGGAAGGCGTTTTCGGTCGGTTGACTTTTGGTCGTTTTTTCGCCTTCATTACGAATAAATCCGCCCTTGTTACGAAACATTCGGCTTTACATTTTTCTCAGTGCAGGGTTTACAGGAACCTAACTAACCGAACCTTGGGGTGCCCCTGACGTTGACCGTCTAAGGTTAGCGTTTCCGACAGCAAGTCGACGGAGCGGAACATTCGGAATAATACACATTATGTAAAGCATTAATAATTATGACATATTAATTTAGGTCATGTAAAATTAGGAGATTCAATTATTATAGTAATCGATATTATGACACAATACTTTTAGAACTAAAGATAATTTATGTTAAACAAAATTTCGGCAATTTGAACATTATGGTTAATGAAGTTTATGGCAAACGTGTTATGGATAATGATTTTCGGACAAACAATTTTAGGAGAAGTAAGGGAGTACCGCTGCATTGATTTATATCCTGACTGATTTCTTCAATGTTTGAAAAGAATTAGTCAGGATATAAATCAATGCAGCGGTACTCCCTTACTTCTCCTTCTTCTCCTTTACGATTTTCAATACCAAACCATGGTCAAAATGCCGGAGATTCTGCTCACAGTGCAATCAGCTATGCTGTCATAAAAGCCGGAGATGTTTTGTACTTCGTTTTAAGATTATTCATATTTTAGGTGATACTTGTGTTTGCCGCAAGAATTTAAACCCAAATGCTATGGATACCATGGATGCTATGGTACCTACTATCCATTAAATATCGTATGAACTTTACGTTTTCAACGCGCGAAAACATAATAAAATGAAATAGTGATTAATAACAAAACTTTTATCACAAACTGTGAAACAGGAAATCGAAACATGAACCGATCAAATAATGAGGCAAGAAACTGCTGCATCGAAACTTCAGCCCCGAGAGATGATTGGCTGGTAAAAATTAGCCACAGATATATTAATCTTAACTATCTGAAAAATGAAGACGGAAGTATGTTGGAACAAAAACTATCCTTGTCGTGGACATTTCGTATCTCCAGATCCTGAAGAATTGGAGAAAAGCTTATACGCTATCATAGAAGAAGATCCTATAAGAAGCTACAACTACATAGAAAGGGAGTCAATCAAAACTGTCATACTCGTTCCAAGAATGGCTCTTTACTTGTCAGCAAAAACAATTGACAAACTCTGTGGCAAATTTTTTACAAGAAAAGGCATTGATTATCAGTTTGTTCAGCTCTTTTATCAGTTTTTTCTTCGAATCTATCTCAAATGATTTTATTCGTAGTCCTCACTGCATTCGCTGATAAAAGCAAGTACAGCTTACCCCGTGCATTAATACGACTATCAAAACGATGTTTATGGATACTGAACTTCAAAACAATATTCTACTAGATTGTGTGGAGACTTTAAATGAGAAAGTCTACACGAAGTTGATGAAAATTGTTACAGAAATTCAGTTGACGCCAGAATAAACCAAAACAAACGTAGCCATATTTTCCGTTTTTTTCTCCCTATTGGATTACAGCTCCTAAAATGATCGAATTTATCAACTCCTTCCATGTGTTAGGTATATTTTGCTATTGCAGTAGGACAGAACATATTCTTTAGTGGGCCGTTCTTTTGCGTTCTTTTGATTACAGACACTTTTGATGGATTGACTTCGGATGTTAACACAATAACACATGCACATCTTTAGTATCACGCCATTTGATACATCCCACAGGACTATTCTTTTTCATTGTTTTTAATTCAGCATTGACAGTGATTTTTTTTTTTGGGGAAAAGCAAAACAAAAATAAAGCAATTCTTAATAGCTTAATCAAATCAAAGTCAACGTTATGTATGTACCTAATTATGATAAAAATGTCTTAGGCTCTTACATATACTAAATTGGAACTTTATAAAATAACTAGCTGACCCACGCAACTTCATAAAATAACTAGCTGACCCACGCAACTTCGTCTGCGTCACATAAATATAGCTTATAACCTTTCTCGATAAATCGACTATCCAACAGAAATTAAGCTAAATCGTAACAAACCAAAAATCTTATCTTTCCTCTTTATAATATTAGTTTAGATGGTTTAAATTAGCTTAGATTATATTAAAGTGAGAATTACTAATAGGTATCTCTTAATGTTAAATAGACGATAACACCCTGTACTTGTAAACATTATGAAGCAGTAAATATTTTGAATTTGAATTTCCCGTAGGCCAGCCAGATCCCCCGTACCTACATTGCGACAATTATTTTGCCGCGCGGATATTTTTACATTGCGATATCTTCTAAGATATTTATTTAAACTGTTTATAGTAAAGGACACAAATATTCTATATAAAATTTCATTTATTTAGATATAGATTAATACCATATGGGTTAAATAAGCTTCGCAAAAAATAATTCATTTTAACCTAACATTTTAATAGTAAAAAAGGGTTACAGTGAGACAATTTTAAAAGATAGACATAATATGCTGTCGCGGACTTTTTTTTAGAACTTTTAAGGAGAAACAATTCCTTCATACATCATATTTACGTAACTTTAACCGTTTTAGCAGCGCACGCAGCGGAAGCTCTCAAAAAGAAAATACTTTTTCCCGTTCTTGTAACATTTTTAATTTATGCTCCGCTCCTATTAGCCATAGCCTGATGTTATATTGCCTAAAGCCTTCCTCGATAAATGGACTATCTAACACAAAAAGAATTTTTCAATTCCAACCAGTAGTTCCTGAGTTTACCGCGTTCAAACAAACAAACAAACAAACTCTTCAGCTTTATAATATTAGTATAGATAACCATATGGAGATAAACATATCCAAAACAAAATTATGAAAACAAATTATTTCTAATCTGTTCATTAAAACTGTACCATAATATTCAGTCTTTGGTAGGAGCAATATAAATAAATCAATGAGGAAGCGATTTGTAGAAAAAAAGTTCCTAAAGTATACATTTTTAATTCGCGCGGCTTTGTGCCTACAACAACAAGGTCGACATTTCGAGAACCTGATGCATTAAATTTTGTGTAAAATAATAAATGGTTTTAATTGAACTCTTTTGTATTAATTATCATCCCAAATAAACCATCCCCAAGAGAACAATAAATTGCGCGTTCGGGGGCCATCCTTTAACACTTGATAGAAAATGTTCTGGTTGAGTTATAAACATGCAATTTTTACTATTGGGTAGCTAATACGACGAAGAAGTAGGAGAAGTAATAAAGAAGGTAGGTATTGGGGGCGTCTTATTGAGAAATTTTACGATTATTGTGAAAATTGATGAAAAAGAAACCGATTTTTGCTAAACAAAACATGTTTGTTTTCAATTGAGGGCAGTTTTTCTCCACAATTTTTATTTTATGAGGACGCCTAATTACCATCAGAGATTATCATTATCATTAGAGAGTTTGTTTCATCATGATATATCATTTAGTTTAAAAGTTACACCGTTTTGTTTACACTGGGATAACAGTAGCGATATTTTTTTTTTTAAAACAATTTTTTTTTAGTTTTTTTTTTAATATTTTTGCCGTCGATAAAATTAAGCATAGATTCCCTCATTTCGATATGTGCACATTATAAAGAATCACACTGTATTTAGTGTAGAAACAGAGCGCCTAATAAAGAAACGTACAGAACTAATAAATATAAAACCTAAAGATAAAGCAACGAAGGTTGAGCTCAGTAAACTGTTTAAAACCACAAACAAATCTATCAAGAATAAATATATTAAGAAACATAGGCAAGACATAATTACAAGAAACCTTACAAAAGTACTAAAAGAGCCTTTAAAGATCTGAAACTACATAAAACGTGGATACAAAAATTAGAATCCAAATCTAAAACAACAAACACAAGAAAAGACGTTATCAACCATGCCACAAAGTTCTACAAGGATCTATACAGGAAAAAGTCAGACAAGATGGATCTACAGATACAAATCAATAGTGACACCAGGACAACAATTGAGCCTATAACAGAAAGGGAAGTGTATGACCACATAGGAAAGCTGAAGTCTGAAAAGAGTCCAGGGTAATAAGTAGCTAGAGAGGCATTGCTTAGCTTGTTTGTGCCTCTCCACATGGGAATCAACCAAACAAGAAACAATTCAATTAATAGGAATTTATTAATACCCGAGGGCTTGTTCGGAAACAGAGAGGCAAGGGTATACAATAGTAATATGTGATGGTACCTATATTTACCTTCAAAAATCATCCAATTACATGTTCCAAAAGAAAACTTATAGCTTGCACAAATATAGAAACCTTTCCTCATTGTTGGCACTGATGGCTACATTATTGATATTTTGGGGCCCTATCCAGCAACTACATCAGATTCAGACATCATGAAAGCTTTGTTCCAAAATGAAAACGAGGGCTTGAGGGCTTTTTTTCAACCGAATGATGTTTTCATTTTGGATCGAGGCTTTCGTGATTCCATTGCAATGCTAGAGGGGTTGGGCTTAAAAGTATATAAACCTGAGTCCTTAGAACAAGGAGAGACTCAACTATCAACCATCAGTGCAAATTAAACAAGGTGTGTGACACTATGCAGATGGGTGGTGGAAGTAGTCAATGGTCGATTAAAAAGAGACTTTAAACTACTGAGACAGGACTTTTTTAATTTGGCTGCCACCCATTTGATGGACGATGTTCGTATTTGTGCAGCTATAATGAATGTATTCCATCCACTGATTGAAAATAGACCAGATGCTGATGCTATACTTTCTCGAGCAATAGAGAGAAAAATATGCCCAACCGGTTAGCAGAACTTATTATTGCTAACCGGATCAACCGCTTTAGAGCCCAATTCACAAGAATTGATGGTCAACTTCCAGAGTTGAGTATTTTCCCTGAAATGACCATGTCTGACTTGATTCTTTTTGCGCTGGGGACCTATCAAATAAAACAGGATAGAAGCTATTTCGGGGAACACATTAGGCAGCATGGATCATTTCAGGTAGAAGTATCTGACCAACTGGAAGTAGTAGCAGAAGCAACCCCGCCCTAACTTGATCCTCTTTTAATCAGAGACCGCATAAAATCGCGACATAGCTCAGGACGAACTTACTATACTTATATATTACTGGCAAGCGAAGGATCAAGTTGGGATGAAAAAATAATAAGCTATTATTGTAGCTGTATCTCAGGAAAACGGACAGTGGGTTGCTGTGCTCACATAATGACCATTGTGTGGTATTTGGGTTGGGCTCGGTACCAAGAGAACATAGAAGCACCAGCATCATTCCGGGATGGAATATTTGTAAGGGATGATTTAGAAGATGAATAAAATCATAAGTTCCAACAAGTTGTTTTATTTGTATACTACCTCTCATGACTTATTTCTCAATACTCTCTATAATACTAGGAAATAACATAGAACTTGTTTGAAAAATTGTGAGTAAATACTTAGTTGGTCTTCCCGACTAACCTGTATTATACTGTTAGGAATAGATTAACCATTATCGGGATATAACTATTGTCGGGATTAACCGCTCCACATAGTCGAGGTTCCAATAATAGTGAAGCGGATACAAATAGGTTATTTATTGATTATGAAAATATAAACAAAGTATTTCATGAAGAGGAAGGACCAACAACATCTTCTGAAGGCACTGAAAATGTACCCGTGTTGTCGGTGCCTGACGAGACTTTCTTCCCTGATTTAACAACTTTTGAGGATCAGCCTGCGTTATGTCAGTGGTTATTTGGCATCGCAATTAATAGGCGATTGCATTGATTGCAAAAAGTTATTAACGACTGAAAATCTTACTCGTACTAGCGATATGTACAATTACATAAGTTTTCGAGAGTGGTGGGGAGAAAATATATCACTGACATACTCCAGCGTTGATTTATGTCAACCAGTATAAGTCAAGTTTGTCTACTAGAATTTACTATCCACTGTGACTTGACATGGTTTAAATGCATGAAACATTTAGACTTGAGGGACATATTGTTGAAAAAAATATGCATGTTATACTTAAGAAAACATTGTAAAATTAAAAACGAAAGTTTCTCTGTAAGAGGAAAATTAAATAAATAACCAATTTAAAATAACACAAACAGCAAGTAAGGCTTGATAAATAAAAACAAACTAAGTATCTGTTTTGTTTATTTTTCTTTCCTTTATTTTGTATGATATAATGAATAATTGTGAAAAATGTCATATTGAAATACCGAAAAATGAATATCACTATCATGTGAGAACGAATTTACACAAATGTAATTGCATATTAAAAACCAAATATGAAAATATTGATATTATTGCTACGGCTTTTAGAATGAGAATAATAAGTCATAAACTGAATCCATCGATGGAGTACCTTACACCTGAGGAATTCCTAATGGATAATCAGTATCAAGTCATAAAACTAATTAATGCTTGTCTAATTAAACATAATTGTGTTAAATTAAACTTCGAGCTTTATGCTTACTTTATTCTGCCAAAATCTGGTGAGCAACATTTTACACAAAATTTAACATTGTATACAAAAATACTGATGTACACACGGCTACACATCAAGCTATACATTTCCAGTTTACGCTGATCTGGCACTGTACGGAAATCCTATACAATGCAAGACCAGCTTATACTGGAAATGTATAAGCTTGATGTGTAGCCGTGTGTACATGAATTTTATTTGAATACAATAAACACATTTGAGAGGAAACTCTCAGGATTCCAACATTGTGAATCTAGTTGCTCTTGTTTCTGAATAAGTCATATGGAAATTAATACAAACAAATATTCTCCTTTAAAAGGTGATACTTACATAGATTTGCCGCATGATATACAAAAAACGAGAAGTTGCTTAAATATAAAAAACCATGATAACTATTGTTTTTTGTGGTGTGTTGTTGCGCAGCATTATATCCGGCAAAATTTAATGTTTGCAGAACAAGTTCCTACCCAATATTTTCATCAGTCTTAAATATAAATGGTTTATCATTTCCTCCATCGTATAATGATATTAAAAACTTCGAAAAGATAAATCCTACCATAAGTATAAACGTATGTGGATTGGATGATAAAAACGCAGTCACTGGTCCCTTATATGTGACAAATTAAAGAAAGACACACCATGTAAATTTATTATATTGAACGAAAAAATCTGTTCAGATTAGTCTAACGTCAAGTAAGTAAACATAAAGGTAAAAATAAATGTATGTGAGAATGTAATGTAATGTGAGAAGTGTTTACAAGTTCTCTCGAGTGCCACAAAATATAGTGCCCATACTACATGTCCTAATATATTGACAGTATTACCTGAAAAAAATAGCATTCTTCAGTTTAAAAACTTTGAAAGAAAACTAATAATTAATTTTGTTATTTATGCAGGTTGAACCTTGGATTCCTTGGAAAATTTTTTTGGCTCAGTTAGACAACAGGGTGGGAATTGCCGAGAAACGACGCCGCTCCAATTTAGTATGACTTTTAGAAAATTATATATGGTAAACATCCTTAAACATTCAGAACATGCTAACTGTACTGACGATTTGGATCAACTGCTTATGAACACGGATGACAATGGTGGTGTTAATAATTTATCTTCGGTCTGTCCTGTGGATGAAAACTCGCCTAAGGAAACCGCGATCGATTCTTTAACTTGTAACGTTGTACGTTACATTTTTGAGTAATTTACACATATTAACTAAATTAACATTAAAAACAGCAACGATCCATTGTTTGTTTACATTCAACTGTCAATGACAGAACCATAGACGTCAAAACTTAATAACCACAGATAATAACAACAAGTAGTGCGGTACAAGTAATTAGTATCACTAAATGCATACGATCCATGAACAAACGGGCGCGCAAGTAAGGATTTGTCTATGGGCTCGCGCATGCCCTGCACTAATTCTTGTATGCTTGTTTTATCTGACTTTGTTCTACGCTAATTCATGTATTTTCAATTCTAATCGCCTTCAGCTAAAATACATTTTGACAGTGTTTCGATGACACATCAAAATGTGCTATCATGCCTAAATTCTCATTCCATCTTGTAAACTCCGTCTGATTGTGACAATCCACCAACACTTTCATTAGCGCACTGTTATTGCTGCTCGCTTTGCTTAAGCTTGGTGTCGCAATCAGCGGGGTTGACCTTTGGTCATCTCGTGACACGCTGGACGTCATGTTCCAGGGTCCAAAGTTACGGTTGGAGCTACGCCCACCAACTCACTGCGCGCCTGCACATCAGGAGCCCGTATTGGTTCCGACGTGCGCGCCATTAAGTTCGACACGGACTTCCCACGTTGGCCATTTGCTGACTGTATTTCGTTACTTCGAAGTTCGAAATACCGAAGTACGGTATACAGAAAGTTCGTGAGTCCGAATTACGTTAGTCAGAATGTACGCTATGACGAAGTACGGTATTCAGAATGTACACTATCGCGAAGTACGGTACGCCGAAAGTTTGCTACTACGAAGTACTGTATTCAGAATGTACACCATCGCGAAGTACGGTACACCGAAAGTTTGCTACTACGAAGTACTGTATTCAGAATGTACACTATCGCGAAGTACGGAACACCGAAAGTTTGATATGACCAATTACTCAATAATTATGAGGAATATTCATCATTAGAGAGTATTTCGAATTATTCAAGTATTATAAATGATGATAGTCTCGATCGAATCGAAGGCTTTCTCGTAGTCCACAAATGCTAAACAGAGAGGCAGGAGATACTCTTTAACCACCAATTACTCAATAATAAATGAGAATATTCCTCATCGAGATTCTGAGAGAGTATTTCGAAATGTACACGATGTGAGGATAAATGACCTAAAACAGTGACTATAGCTAGGTACTGAAATAAAAAAATCGTAATTTAAATAAGTAAAAGCATTTTAATCTATTCAAAATAAACTTAAAACTTACTACGTGGGCCTCGCCGAGCATCTCTTCGGGTCGACGCGACCACCTATCGGCCTACACCCCTGGCATCCAGCGTGGCACCTCGCTGCGGTCATCGCCACGCCAGCTATCAGGGCAGTAACGTGCACCCCACAGGAAAGCCTTAACGAGTGGGTGATTTGTGAAAGTTCACCACCCCTAATTACTGATAATTACTAACTTCTCTTTTTATTTATATAGATTAAACCTTTTTTTTAATATTTATTGATTTTATTTATTTAGTACTTTTTTTATCAAAATTAGCACAACCCTAGTGCATTTTAGGGTTTGCATTTCTTACAATAGCAGTTGGCAACACTGGATAGACGGTCATCGTGGTACCGGGTTGATTGATACGGACGCTAAGCGTTGTGTAGCCGGTTCGAGTCTGTACGCACTGTTTCGTAAACTACAATATTCGTTCCGTAATAGTTTTTCGTAGTTTTTTTTTGTCAGGAGACATCCCTATTGTACCTTGCCTTCATCAAGTCTAGCGCTTGCGCCGCCACTGAATCATCAAATGACACCTCCCGCTCTGGGCCGAGCGTAAGGGAGTGTCAGACTTCTACTGACAAAAAACCACCCATATTCCTACTTAACCCTTTGTGTTTTGTCAGAATTGCTGGCATCTTTTTGGGTATTAGAGGACCCTGCTGAATTGATTTTAGAGAACCCATTATTAGAACCTATCCTGAATGAACATATTAATAATCTATTAGGTGAAGAAGGGTCATCCCCTACCCTTATAGAAAACACAACAATCTTCTTCTTAGCGTGTCGATGGCAATCTAAATTGTGTCGGCCCAGAATTGGGCTACTAGTTTGGCGCTTTCGGTAGCGTCCATCAGCTCCTGGAGTGAACAGTCAGCAGGACACGCAGGGCACGATATTAAATGCCCCATTGTTTGAGGGACAGCACCACATTTACACTCCAGTGCAGAGTCAACACAACAATGCTACATGGTGAATGGAAAAGAGATGGCAAACTATTTTAAGGGATGGGCTAGGAAAAGAAGCCTGGGAAACATTAATAAAAAAATATGAAGGTCCTAAAAACTGTACGGAGTTAACGCCTCCTTCATTGAATGACATCATTAAAGCAGTATTAACTGAAGCGGGCTTGAATAGAGATAAACGAATAGCAGAGAAGCAAAAGAAACTTGGCTTAACCATTTCAGCTCTGGGAACAGTTCTGTCTAATCTATTAGACTATAACTCGAACGAGAATAAAGAGACAATTGACATAATATAATGCCTGCCGATTGCTATGTGATATTTTCCATTGCGTCTCAATAACAAAAAGATCTTATAGGTAGGTAATGCTCTTATAACCGAGTATCTCTTTGGTAATGATCTTAAGGAGAAAGTAAAGTCTGCAAAGGTACAAAGAGCTCGGCAAAGAACTTGAAAATATCTCCTCCAATACTTCCTGCAGCCATACCCTTAGTCCCTAAAGACAAAGGTCCAGTTGCTTTAAACTCGCTGCGGGTCCTGTCGGGCCTGCGGGTTGTTCGAAAGAGATACCACGGCCTCGACACATAGGGCTAAGAAGGAAATGGGTGGTTTTTAGTCAGTACAAGTCTGACACTCCCCTGACCAGAGCGGGATGAATCATTTGATGATTTACCACACTCCCAAAAAAAAAAGTATAATACTGGCTGCCAAAAGAAGAATTTATAAATTAAAAAATAAAGTAAAAACAGACAGCAAAAATAAGGCAGCTAAAAAATTTGTTGCCAATCCTGCAGTACTAGATATACTTGAAAATTGCTCAAGTACAGCAAAATTATTAATGCGGGTACAGTGGCGAGAAGATAAAAAGAAGGATAAAGCCCGGGTGACACGAGGCTAGTAAATCAAGCTAGTGAGCCAAGCTAGTGCTGCCAAGCTAGTAAGCTAGTGACACTAGCTTCGTGTAGACGGAACTAGCTTCGTTTACAAGCTAGTAAGCTAGTGTGGAAGCTAGCAAGCTAGTGCCTCAAGCCAGGATAGTTTTATAGCTTGGGGTTCTATTTTTCAAGCTAGTAGGCGCCCCCCACCACCCGTTTTACTATCCTGGCTTCGTTACTAGCTTCGTGTCAACCGCGAAGCTAGCGAACCTAAGCTAGTGTGCAGTCGGAGAGCGTGGTGAGAGTGCGTGCAATTTGTTAAAATGCCGAAATTAGCGGACGTAATTAATTTAAAATTCGTTCAATTGTACAGAGAAGAGGAATGTTTGTGGAATGCAAGTATTCCATCTTACAAGGACAAGCAAATGCGAGACTCGTCACTAGAAAAAATACGCGACATACTAAATAAAGATGGAATAGAAA
The DNA here is from genome assembly GCA_949775195.1 of Diarsia dahlii. Taxonomy (NCBI): domain Eukaryota; kingdom Metazoa; phylum Arthropoda; class Insecta; order Lepidoptera; family Noctuidae; genus Diarsia; species Diarsia dahlii. The sequence continues at coordinate 18,376,119 of OX459197.1, read as the reverse complement.
TGTCGATAAAAGAGATTAAAAATAAAATTAAAAATCTAAGAGCTACATATTGTCAAGAATTAACAAAGATAGAAAAATCTGAGAGGTCTGGAGCAGGAACTGCAGAAGTCTATAAGCCAAAAATTATTTGGTTTGAGGAAATGCATAATTTCATAAAAAAGGTGCCAATGAAGAGAAAAACTTCGGTAAGTTATTTTAATATTATTTACTCTTTACAATTATTTACCTTAAAAGTACTTATTGAAATATTAATAATCGTCGGCATTTTTAATTTTTCTTGTAGTTTTGTCTGAATTAACGAATCATTCTTGCTTGCCATGGTACTGCTCCATCATTGTTGAAATATCTCTTAAATTTCTCCCTTTTTTCGATAGCTGACAGAGAAGAGTGGTTACTTCCCTGTCGACTGATACTGGGTAAACATAAATTTTCCATTCTCCATGAACCGGGAATAATGTTTCCCGCTTCAATGTCTTCTTGGTCGACATCACTACTAATGCAATAAGTGCTTTTTTGCTCTTTTCGTAACCAATTATGCAGAGCACATGATGCTAGTACAATTTTGTCTACTGTTTTTACGTCAACTGCGATTGGTCTTTGATAAACACGAAATCGGCTTGCCAATATGCCAAAGGCATTTTCTACAGTTCTTCTGGCTCTACTTAGCCGGTAGTTGTATACTTTTTCTTCATGTGTTAAATTGTCACCTGGGTACGGTTTCATAATATACGATTTTAATGGGAATGCAGCATCCGCCAAAATTACTCCGCCTTGTGGTATAAGGTTATTTTCTAGTTGATTATATATGGAGCAATTCCTAAAAACACTTCCATCAGATGCCATTCCACAGGCGCCGACGTCAATATAAATGAAATTATAATCGTAATCAACAATAGCCATAAGAACAATACTGAATGTTTTTTTGTAATTAAAAAACAAACTTCCACTGTTGCCAGGAGCTATGATTTGAACATGCTTCCCGTCGACGGCGCCATAACACGCTGGAAAGTTCCATTTCACTCTGAAACCATTTTCTATAGCTGCCCATTCTTCAGTTGTAGTTGGAATCTGTAACAATATTTTTAACAAATTTTTTATTTTCAGAACAATCAAGATTCTCCAAACAATAATAAAGATGACAACAGTGCAAGCAACAGTCAGTCATTAGAACCACCCGTAGCAGAAAATCTGTCAGAAAAGACAGTTGAAATGTCTCAACCTGCAAGCGAAATGTCGTCTATTCAAGATAAAACTTCTAAATTTATTTCCCCCGGAAGTAACATTCCGCAATTTAAGAAACGGAAGGTTTCGCAAGTGAGTTCATTGATAAATGAAATTAAGGTGATTAAGGAGGATTTAAACAGTTCACGAGAATTTCAGGAACCAGAGCTGGATGAACATGAGATATTTGCAAAATATGTAGCAAGTCAGTTGAAAAAGCTTTCACCCGGACAGGCCATTTTAGCTAGGGATCAGATCAACGCAACACTATCCCGCTGTCGGATGTATGATTTAAACTTCGGAAATACTACATTTTCGTACCAGTCACCTATCAATTCTTCAGACTCCAATATGTCAACCACATTTTCTTACAATAGTTCTGCAGCAAGTCCACTCTACACTAATCCACCATCACAACTACAACAGACTGAGCAACGTGATGAACCCATCATCCATCCGCCACCACAGCAAGAGTTGGAGCAAGATGAAGATCCCATCTATCAAGCATTTCAAAATGCTTGATACATTTCTCGCCATTTATGTAGCGTAAACGTACATTTTGTCGTCATTTATGATTTCTCATTTTGTAATTTAGAATTTAATCTCGCCATTTATGTAAGCGTAAAAGTACCTACTTTAATTTGAAATAAATAAAATTCTACATACCTGTATATCTTTCTTTAATGCCTTATAAATTTCACTGCAAACTTCTGGTATAAATCTAGATATAGTAGATCTTGAAACACGATACATGTGACTTAACTTCCTGTAATTGACACCAGATGATAGAAAATCTAGAGTTATTTCCAATTTTATTTTAGCCGGTATGGCTTCTCTCATATTAGTATTTAATTTTTGTATTTGTGGTCCCACTAGATTCAGTAAATTGTCAAAAATATTAGGTGTCATTCGCAAAATACTCTTGAATTCGCCGGAATCCTCAGATCGCAGTTCTTTTAAAAGTAATGCAGATGCTCCATGACTATGTCTTCTTAAGATCCAGGGTCTTGTCCAAGTACGCTTTTCTTCTAGCAGAGCTAATATTTCATCTAGCGCATGTTGACACAACTTCCGAATTAACTTTCTTAGTAGAATTGCTTTTCTCTTACGCACACTGTTCATTTTTACGTATACGTGTTATCAGGTTAAGCACAACTCACTACTGACTTGACTAGCTTGAAATTTCCTAGCTTCGTGTAGACAGCACTAGCTTGGTTACAATCCAGGCTAGTAGGTAAGCTAGAAACCAAGCTAGTGACCCCTTACTAGCTTACTATCCTAGCTTCAAAATACTAGCCTCGTGTCACCCGGGCTTAAAGGACGACGATTCACGCTACAGGAGAAAATTGCAGCACTTTCTATTTTTAAACAGAGTCCAAAGGCTTATAGGTTCTTAAGGCGAGGTTGCAGTACTTTGTTTTTATGTACGCACGACCTAACCCCCCGCCCTGCCGCGCGAGCGATATAATGCCTAAATTTTGACTGTTTTTTGCTTCTTGGAGAAAAACTATAAAGAAATTATACAATATGTTTTCAACATTTACTTCAGAATAAAAAGTTCTATCTATTGATATAACTTTTGTATAAATTCATGATGAAATATCTTAGCAGTACACGTTTGAAATTGTGATTTAGAGTCATGTTTGATAAAAAAAAGTATCGAGCCGATCATTCTAAATCGCGTTTCTATCTTTACGATTTACTAGAGATGTGTTCAATTTTTATGTAATGATTTTTATTTATTAAAAAACTCGTATTTAGTTCGATTTTTATAGGTTCAAAAATCTTAAAAAGTACTGCAACCCCGCCTTAAGAAAAATATTTTCACACCACCTGCACGAAAATGTCAAATTATATGTCAAGCAACCATAACTTAAAGTGAGTCATTAGTGGCCGGGGGAACAGCCGGTCAATAATATTGTACTGGATTTCATTATGACCCGCTGGTCAATAATGTGATTTGAATTTGGAATCTCACATGCTCAGCTAAATTGGCAGTATAGTACTAACAAACACCCTTTGGTGCCAGAAAGAGGAAAGCTATTCTCGATACCCTTACTACGCGTGGATGATATTCTCGATTTCCTACAAAATCATAACGACTGCTTTCTTCATATCGTTGCCATGTTTTCGAAGACATAATATTGTAAGAATAATTAGATAACTACGAACCATTTTCTAAAAGGAATGGAATAACATTAAAACTGGCATTAATAATAACAAATACCGGACCGCGCCGTAATACCGTAATAATAATTGGCTGTAACATTCCTTTTTTTTTTTTTTATCTTTGCACAATTGGACTAATGTCTCAAATGTTACCATTAACTTCAATTAATATGTAAGTGCATTTATCTAACTAGTTCTAAATATGTTATTCTTACTGTTTGTTTATTTATTAAATACTTCGTTTTTCGTACTATGGCTATTATTTTCTCACAGTAGGTGTAAAAAGTAGAGTATCCTCCTCTGGGCTAAAGGTGTCTTTGCCTTGGGCTAGCTTCAATCCCTTGCTGCATTCAGGATTCTTGTATTAACTCCCTCGCTTCAAACTCTTAACTCCCTCCCTGCGCTCGGGAGTTAAATACGAATCCTTCATTGCGCTCGAGATTCAATATGACGCCCGTGACATAAGACACTACTTTAGCCCCTCGGTGCATAATCTACTATTATATTGCCGGCAAATCACACCCTAATAAAAGTGGTACAAAAATTAAAAAAGAAGGCAGATAAAATGAAAATTGCGGAAAGGTTGTGCATATTGTTTTTTGACGAAGTGTCACTAAAAGTACAAATAACATACAACGAAAGAAAGGAAAACAAAATAACAGGAGTAGTTGACAATGGCCAGCAAAGGCAAGCAGAATTTGCTGACCACGCCCAAGTTTTCGTGCTGCGTGGTTTGATTAAAAATTTTAAATAAACAACCTCAGTTTTTAACAATAGGGGATCGGACTGGGTCAAAATAATATGATTCTGTTTAGTCCGTAAGTTAGATTATCGAAAAATATTGAATACGTGTTTTTTGTTTTATCAAATCAATAAAAAATGAAGATAACACGCGTCAAAGATCTTGGAGTGGGGCTTGAAACGTCACTTGTGTCGTCAAAATGTACTATCATATGACGTCACACGAGTTTTCGAAGCACTGTATCGTCTTCATTTTAAGTTTACGTGAAAAAAGAAAAAATACATGTACAATAATTTTTTGGAAATCTATCTGACGGACTAATTAGTTTTTTTTGTCCGTTTTCCTATTGTAACTAAAGGGCCAGAATTAGCTAAACAAATCAAGCAGGTGCAACAAGCAGGGTTCATAGTGGGTGGGTGGTGTGGTGGTAGGGTTCATCGGTCTGTGATCAAGGGCCAAATAAGCGCCAGGCGATAAGATTATTAATAAATGAGACCAGGTGGGTCTACTTACGAAGAGGGCAAAGTCCTAAAGAAAATATTATAAAACATAGCTATTATCAAATAGAGCTAATTACATTTCCGTACTAATGAAAACATGATTTTGATGATGTAATTAAAATGTAATATTGATTCTGATATTGACGTTGATATTTTCTGAATTATACCTCTCAAAGTCTACATGTGTAAATAAGTAATAGGTTTATTATTTCAGGTTACTAATCTCGAGAACGAAGCACGAGTATAATATTGATGATTAAACGACCATAAACAAGTAAGATCGTTTAGTGACTGATGATTCGTGAAGTTCGATCATAATTATACGAAGTGCTTCGTTCGAAGAGATTAGTAAGTCCCTCCCACCCAACCCAAATCATTCCAAAAATATCAACGATAAACATTGGTTACAGATACTCTAAACTAAATGAAAAGCGGAGTTTTGGGGCACACCTGCCTTGCGAAAAAAAATGCTTGTCTCTCAAAATACAGTGCTATGTGGTGAATCCTGGGTGATACCACTCACCGGCACGGAATCTTGGCCAAGCGCTTATCTCGCAAATACACGCAATAACAAAAACTTTAAGTGTTTCCAATGACTGTTTCTTAAGAGGCCTAACCTCAAAAAAATGTTTACTCTAAGTTCAAGAGGGTAATTCATTATGTTTGAGTGCACTAGGGTGCAACTTTTCATTTTTAGTTGAATCGTGTCTCTTGAGCGACTAAGTTGCAAGTTTTTTGTGTGTTGAAAAAGTTTACGGTTAACTTATTGAGTTATTGTGCTTGTGGCCGATAGGAGCCTTCTTTATATTGTTTATATATGTACTTTAGTTTTTCACGCCTTGTGTCTATTATTGTATTCTTTTGTTACTTTGACTTGTCAATATATTGAAGTTTTGAACGATGGATGTTTTTCTTTTATTAAATTAGAAAAAATAGCAATATCCATTCAGTAACATAATTGGTCCTTCTACCGATCGAACTAGTGTCTAGTAAAACTAGTCCACAAAAAAATCAAAATGGTTGTGACGAGGTCACAGACAAAACTGCCACAAAATGACTCAGATATACCTACCCAGTCGAGTAGTGAGGCCGTTCCAGAACCCCCTACAAATACTACCACAGGGAATTCACAGGTACATTCTGTTGAGTTAAAGCCTAGCTCGAGCGCTCATTCTGACGGCCCACACACTAGCCGCACCAGCCGCACTTCCGTGATGGTCACTGCCAGAAAATCAGCTGCGGAAGCGGAACACATTCGTCGCGTGGCTCAGTTAGAAATTTCCCAAATGGAGGCAGAGCTACGCGCACAGGTACAGGCTAGGCAGACGGAATTAGACCGCAAAGCTGCTGAGCTACGCGCACAAGTACAGGCTAGGCAGACAGAATTAGACCGCAAAGCTGCTGAAGCGGAATATCGGGCTGAGCTCGCTGCTATTGAAGCAGATTGTAGTAGCCACGGTTCTCGCAGTGGGTGGAGCCGCGCCAGTGTCAAACAATGGTTAGATAGTACGGCCCTGCCTACTAAAATACCTTCGCATCAAGAGACAGAGCCATCCGTGAAAGGTTTTCAATCCAACGGTAGATGTGAGGTAGGGGCTAATAATGCTACCGTTATCTTGTGTTCTCAGGAACTTCCACTACGTAACGATGTTGTCGTTTCTCAAGGTGTCGCAGCACAGAGTCCTGCACTATTACCTCAGCACAGTTTTAGCGGGGGTGACAGGACTGCTGCCACTGATATTCATCGAGAAGATGTTACGCAGTTAGTGGGGGCCCTAAATGCACTTGCGAAGAGTAACGGCCCCAAAAACAATTTTTTTTTTATAAATCTTCCCTGTTTTGATGGAAAATCTCCGCTTGATTGGCTTATGTTCAAGCGGGCCTTTCAGGATACGGTAGGTGCTTTCACAGATGCTGAAAACCTTGCACGCCTAAACCAAGCCCTAAAAGGTACGGCGCGTGAAACTGTCAGCATGTTGTTAGTGTTGGCACCTCACGCCAACGATGTTATTGAAGCCCTGGATCGTCGCTATGGAAGGGCTGAGCAAATTGTACTACAGGAGGTGAGTGCAATCAAGGCTCTGCCCAAGCTTGGGACGGAGGTAAGAGACCTGCATATTTTCACCACCCGTGTGAGCAATTGTGTCGAAGTTGCTAAGTTATTACAGCACAGTGATTATTTACGTTCTCCTGAACTATTTGGACTGCTGCTTAGTAAACTGTCTCCATTGTTGCGCGCGCGGTGGTTAGATTTCCCTGCTAATCACGAGGATCTAGGCCGAGCTCGAGTGGAATTGTTGTCGCTTTTCCTAAACCGTGAGGTCGATTTGGTGATGAAATACGGTGCCGTATTCGAGGTAACATCGTCTTCACCAACCCTTTCACAGAAACAGCGAGCGCATGCTGTTTCAGAGTCGGGAGCGGGGGTTTCACCTAAGTATTCTAAATCAAAGCCTGCAAAAACATCCAATCAGGAAAATATTTGTTTATTTTGCAAAGGTGAACATGAAAATGATCGATAACCTCTATCTCTAAACCGGATGAATCCAATATGTCCACACTTAAACCAACAACACTAAAGCTCGCACTCAATGTTAATTTCTTCATGGATTCTAAAAGACGCGGATTAATATTACAACATAGTGACCCGTCGTTACCCGATGTAGCTTGCGTCGCTTTACTTGAACACAGAAGTGATACTTTGCCTCGTCTTCTCGAATATTTTCCTATCAGTGTAATCAGTGGTGGGGTGCATGTCCTTTACGCAGATGCAGGCGGAGCTATCGATCCCTCCTTCAGACTTATCTTCATCGCTAAATATCAGTTCATCTCGTTCGTCAGAAATCAAAGATTTAATGTCAATGTCTATGACCAGTGAAGCTCGTGGTGATTTCGAGAGGATATTATTTTCTTTGTTAAATCCATCTCAAGTTTAATTGGATTTTGATCTGTCTTCAATGGCTATGTATTCTGCTAAGTTACGTGTACTTGGAGTTTTCCTTTGTAAAATTTTATTTACTTGTTCGCGTACCTTCACTAATCTATCCGAGGATCAAGCTGAATTACTTGGTGAATATAATATGATGGATAATATTCATGGCTTTAATCTCTCTAGAGTGCCAGGCACTGCTACCGGAATGTCATAGAAGGCTAGAGTAAACGAAGGGTCTTTATCGCTTGCTACAAATATAAATGATGGTTCAGGTTGGATTAATTTGATACAGTTGGATTAGTTGGTTGAAATTTTGACTCTCTACGTACTTTAGATTTAAGTATTTGCATTTTTGAGTAGGGTTCACCGCATGTCAGTATGGATATGAGCAAGGGCATGATTCGCGAGCTCGCGAAAGCGCTAATCCCGCTACCTAGTGTGGTCGGCGATGGGTTCGTTATAGTGGACTCATCGTCTGGCTTCGAAAGAAGTTGGACGCTTGTGGTGCCCCTCACAAATAGGTATCATTCACGGTTTGGAAAATTGGAATACTCAATCTCCCGAATAAAAAGCTTCGACGGATGCGATAGCTTCGGAGGAGTAATAGTGAAGTCGCTCAGGCTGCGATGTCGAGCGCTACCATCGACGACTACGCCAGGTAGATACTCACTTGATTTCTACATATTGATAGGCCTTATCGCATCCGCTGATAACAGGCTTACCGTATAGCATCAGGATTGGGTTGCTAACAGTCGGATGAGTGTGAGGCACGCACTCACTCCGGCGCAATTAAGCCTGACAGTGAGTAAACACGTCCTAATCTCACAGCTTCTGGGTCAGCATCCGCTTTTCCGCGATGGCCCGGATCGTGTGTTAAGGATAGATAGGATATTCATCAATCCCTTTTCCGGGATTCAGTTATATGAGGTGTACGCATCTCGTGCTGGAAACAAAGGCTTGTTTGCGCGATCACTGAGATCGTATGACTAATCATCGGTCTTTGTCCAAAACCAGAATGAATGATAGATTATATAACGATGTCGTTAATGCACCCGTTTATGGAATGGAGAGGCCGATCGTTCCTGCGGAAACAGCTATCACGCCTGAAGAATTAACTGCTGTTTTGCCTCCCATATGGCATGTCATATTCAATTTGTGCACCACTATTAACACCTTGGACAAAGAAAATTTTTCATCATGACCACTTATGTTACTGAATGGATATTGCTAATTTTTGTAATTTAATAAAGAAAAACATCCATCGTTCAATACAGCAATATGTTGACAAGTAAAGTAACAAAAGAATACAATAATAGACACAAGGCGCGAAAACTAAAGTATAAAACATTAACAATATAAAGAAGGCTCCTATCGGCCACATGCTTATGTTATTGAATGGATATTGCTAATTTTTCTAATTTAATAAAGAAAAACATCCATCGTTCAATACAGCAATATATTGACAAGTAAAGTAACAAAAGAATACAATTGTCGAAATTACAATGTCAATTGCCGCTGACGCCTCGCGTTGGCTGACCTTGAATACAATGTAACTATACCTAAAAGAATGAACTCGTCTCTACTCGTTTTTTTTAGGTACTACACAGTTATTAGCCAGGTTTCTCGAAGATTCTAGATTACCGTCGCGCGTCGTACGTAACACAATCATTAGCAAATCAAATCGAACATCAGTCTCGCTTATCCTCCCGCCTCTCTTTACATAACGATGAGACAAGATACGACGCAGAAATTATAAAAGTTAAACTTGAATCGTCGTTATAGAGATTTAACGAAGACCTTACAACTACTTTCATATGATTAATAAAATCCTTCCGCTGCATAGGAAAATTGAGCGAACTTCAACTTGAAGCTGAACAGAACGTCGCTGAATTGGATGTGAAAATTAAAATGTTTTCTACGCGAAACGATAAAGTCGAACAGGAGGATCAACCAAGCCAGCAGCACTTCTAGCCGCCTGCTTAAATTAAATTTACCTGAGTTCGACGGGGACGTATTGAGCTGGCATCAATTTGGAGACCAATTCAGTTCTAACAGATTACTGTACCTAAAAACATCTGTAAAAGAGGAAGCCAAGCAGGTTATTGACGGTTCACACACTACTAACGCCAACTACCAGATCTTGTTTAGGACATTGAAAGAAAGTTATGGGACGACTTGGCATTTAGTCGACGCTCATTACTCTACGTTGTAAGAAAAAGTAAGTTCCCGAGTCAATTAGCCCACCACAATGGACCTATTAAGATAACGACTGTTTTGACGGAAGATATTGGAGATTCCTTTCAATTCCAAACAATAAGCCCATCACCATTAAAGCCGATTTCTGGTACCCCTTGGACCACCAAGAGTGAGCGTTTCTAGGCAGTATAAAAGGTGACCTTTAACGTGACTTTTAAGTCTTAAACTACTGGGCAACCTCCAAATAAATACGTCAAGATATGATCCAGATTCAAGATTTTGTCAGCTGCATTTTCTAAGTACCGAGTAACATTATCCTTTCAAAATTCCGCTCCTTCGACCCCCGAAAGTATATAAACCTAAGGTTTACTAAATAAAGAAACAGATCCACTTTCCACCAATAATATGGAAGGAACACAAGGCTACGTACAGCAAAATGTACCTAGTGCTTTGCAGGTTCCATTGGGGCAGTCACTGGCACCTCCAGTGCAGTCCACAATTGACCCAAAAGATTTTTTAAATTTTGTCCCAACGTACAATGGTGATCCATTCACAATTTATTGAAATAATGCTGAACAATGGCTAAGTGTGGCAGGAGAAAATACGCCACAAAATGTCATGTTATTGTTAACTAAGCTAGAAGATAGGGCTGCAATAATAGTCACCATGATTAATCATTCTTTTAATTGGGAATGTATAGAGAGTACGCTAAAATCAGAGTGCACCGGTAACAGCGAACTGAATACGTTATTGGTAGAATTATCTAATGTTAAGAGAAAAAAAAGTTAAAAAGATTTAATTTTTGAATTAAAGCAAAATTTTTTTTTCATTGAAACTAAATTAACCGATAAACATGGATTGGCAAAGCAGGAGCTCATTGATGAAATTATGTAGCCTTATATTAATACTGCACAAAATATACTTTAAGAAATACTTTCCTAACTTATCACGATCAAATATTGTCAAAAAGCAATTGTGTCTTTAAGGGAGATTTGATAACAGTAAATTTAAAAAAATCTAACTAATTACCTGCTCCTCGTATAATCAATTAGATTCAACCAACAACAAGCGGTAATGATCCAATAAACTCTCCGCAGTCAACGCAGCAACCAAGAATTAATCTCACCCTTTTATTCATACCACACAAGATACCCATGGACACCGAATACTAATAATGTGTTTTAAAAACCACCTCATCCGCAATTTCAAACGTTTAAAGTCAACCAAAATCAGCAACAACCAACACAACAACGTCCAAAATTAGAAGATATTTCAATGCGGACTGCTCCTCAACTTAAACCAAATCAGATCAACATAGGTAGGGGGTTTGTTGCTAAAAAACTATACCACCATCCGGAACAACCTGCAACTAATAATATACAAAACCCGTAGAAGACATCGTTCCTGAAGCTAATTATTATTTCATTCCGGAAGATAAATGTATTTATATTCCTGAAGAAAAGTGCTTTATCATTCCTGAGGAACAATATTTTCCAACACAAAATCCCCACCAGAACAAAACACCATACTAATCATGTAAAATGTAATTTACCATATTTTGAAACTGAGAATACAAAATTAAAAATCTTTGTCATACCGGAAGTCAAAGATCATTCATTACACCAACAGCACAGAAAGCGTATTATTATGAAGCAGTGGTTAGGAAATTTCGCAGTATTGTCGATTTCCCAACTGTGTAAAAGGTGCAATTGATTGCAATCATATTCGAATTAAAAAAAATAAGGACTTTTATGGATCAGCTGTACAATTTCTTAAAAATGGAATGCACATACGAAGTCACCACAAAGAATACTGTGCCTTTACTTGTATTAAGAACTATGTAGCTTTTGCCAGCGGCTTCGCCCGCGTGAAATGTCGATTTTCCATACAAACTTTCATCCCCTATTTAAATCCTTTAGGGATTGAATTTCGAAAAATTAAAGTTTCGAAAAATCGTCTCAACATGAAATAATAGCAGATTCCTATCAACATTCCAGTCCTATCTTTTAAACCGACTACGGCAAAGCCAAAGGAGGGTTATGATTTTGACTGGTTATGTATGTATGTATGTTTGTACAATTCCTTTTCAAAAACTCGAGATGATATCGCGCAGGTGTTCGCCCATATGAATCAAAATATTGACCGATGCCATTCGTATCAATCAATATCTACAGCTGTGGTATAACCTGGTTTATAATCCACATCCAAATTGCATATTATATTATGTTGGTACATGGGTAGGTATACATAGGCAGTCTATTAGCAGCATAAACATTATTTTCTAGACTGGGATGAATCTTTTTCAGATGTTTTTGTACTTCTAGTGTATCCATGATATTACTGCTATTATTACAGTACCAATCTATTCAATGGTTGTCATAGGAATGTTCAATTATAGTGATTTGTAAATATTAAATAGCATACTTTTGTGGGGGTCACAAAACAGGATGAAGCCTGTTGCGAAGGAACGTGAGTTAAGTGTTTTTGACTCATAGAGTTACTATCAGTTTCGTTTAACTTAGGAATTTGCTTTAGATAAGAATGGTGCTGTATAAGACTAGACAGTTGCAGTCATGCAGTCATACAGTCTATGGTCGTTTGACCGCAGTGGATTGTATACGTCTACCAATACTACGTTTGTGTTACTTTTCGACACATCCATGTCCATGGAGGTAAGTGTTTATTCTATTGACAAACTTACTTGTATTTCTGTTCTTGTTTTGTTTCCTAACGTGTGTGTGATTAAGTGTAAACAATTTGATATTAGCATGATCACTCTGTTGTTGCAGAGATCATTTAGCTTCGCAGACGATAATGAAAATACCTATAAACAGTATTACTACTCACCGCTCTCCCCTCAACGCGAAGAAGAGAGTGATGACATCATCATTAATAACACATGCGATGGTGGAAAAAGGAAATCGCAACCGATTGATCATTTTTTTGAGTGGCACCAAAAATGAAAAAGAAGAAACTGTTATCGTCAACAAAGACACGAGCTGCTAGGGATGGTGTATCATACATTTCTACTAATTCTGACGACGGAGACCAAGCGACGCATCTCATAAAAATTGAAATGTACGATAATAAGAAGCTATGTAAAATTCCAACTACTGAACATTGGAAACATGCTACCACGAGGATTAAATATTATGTAAAGAATAATAAGGATAACATCTACAACAACGCAAACGACCTCGTATACAATATTACGAAGACAATAGCAGAAAGTGAAAAAGTTAATAAATACTTTTTTAACAATCACACTTATTAGTTGATTAGTGAATGTGATTCTGTTTACTTAAATTACTTCTACGTACTCATTAGATTCTACCTGACTTTCTAATCCTTTGCTAGACTATAAATATTAGACATTATTGAAAATTGGATATCAGTTGGTCTACCGACACTTAACTGGTACTTACTGTGCTACCTACTTTCTTCTTTGCTATAAAGATGGAAAACTTTAGTGAAGTGTGCACCAGTGTTTTCTTTTCCGCACCCATGGAAGAGAATATGGAACTATTCAACAGCGAATTCGATCAGGAGCTGTCTAAAGTTTGTTATGAAATGGAGAAGTGTGAACTGTTCGATTCATCATATGATGATGAGTTGTATAATCACTGCGTGATGGTTGAAAGAACGTTGATGTAAGTATTAGAAGTACTAACTCAATAAGAAATATTATTGTAGTAATGTTTAATTTTAAGATCTGTCTAATAATTTTCTTGCTTTTTTGTTACAATCAACCACAAGTGGGGAGTGGTATCAAACGAGCGACTACTGATGAAAATACGGTTACCAAGAAAGCAAAATTTGATGAAGGAGCTTCTACATCATCGATCGAAGTCAATAATTTTTAATTTGTCAGGGTGATGACTTAAATATTTTTTATTCATCATTAATAGACACGGTAGTCGGTAAAATTTGTCAATTTGAAAAAAAAGATAGTGGTTGGAGTCCTAATCAAATTAAATATATAGATATGAATGTTAACAAATTTAATCCCCTACGTGGTAGTTCATATATCGACCTTCCTCAAGATATTAACGATTAATTTTAGATACCCACACGATATATATATATCGAATGGTACTAACAATCATTACAGTTATATTAAACGTGTTATATTAAACGTGCAGTTTGTTTATGTGATTCATGTTTACTTCATTTCCCATCAGAGGAAAGACTTAAAAACCATCAGCAATATGACTATGCTCACATTTGTGCGGAATTACCAAACGGCGAGGATTCTAAAAAGGATTGGTTTGGTAAAGCGACATCAAATAATAAATTAAAATTTGATAAACTCGCGAAAAAGTTGGAAATGCCCTGTGTGGTTTGGAATCATGTAGTAGCGATCCATCCAAGCCCAGTACAATTAATATTCAAAAACATGAAGTGTATATTACATTAAATGTTCTTATGATAACAGATTATTGAAATATGAGACGTATAGTGAGTGGGCCAAACTGCACAAGTGTTTATGAATCGCCTTTGTGAAGATGTGAAAAAAATAGTTTTCAAAAATGCTCCGTTCCATTATCAGATGAAGATAAAATAAAAATGTCAAATACAAACATATGTCATATTTGTGAAACTGAGTTAAATGAAGATCCTTTTTACGATTTTTGTTGGCACACTGGCAGTTTTAGGGGTGTTGCACATCACGTGTGTAGTTCTAAGTTCAGAACAATCAGAACCCCTCCTCATGTTCCAATATTTTTACATAACCTCAGTCACTCAATGAGCATCGTGCTCATTTTATTGTTCATGCATTAAACCTCGATGATGGCAAAGTTGAAGTTATTCCACAAAATAAAGAACGATACATATCATTTTCAAAACAGTTAACAATAAATAATCAATGAATAAGTTTAAGATTCATAGATTCATTGAAATTTTTATCGTGTAGTTTAGATCAACTAGCTAAAAATCTTAATGATGAACAGTTTATAGAACTAAAAATAAACTATCCTAATAATGAAGATTTGTTACGTTTAAGACGGAAAGGTATTTATCCTTTTAAGCGTAATAGTGATTGCTTGAAACAGCCATCACTTCCTGATCAACACCAATTTTATAGTTCACTCACAGATTCAAATATTTCAAACGTTGACTATAACCATGCAAAAGATATTTGGCAACATTTTATGTGTAGTATGTCCGATAATTCCAATTTGTATTTAAAAACTGATGTTTTACTTTTGACTGATGTATTCGAAAACTTTAGAAAGCTTTGTATTAAAACTTTTGGATTAGATCCTGCCCATTACTATACTGCTCTAGGTTTAAGTTGGGATGCAATGTTAAAATTTACGAAAATAGAATTATAATTGGTAACGGACTATGACAAAATTGCTTTTTTAAAGCTGGTATTAGAGGGGGTGTATCTCAGTGCAGCAATCGTTTTGCTAGAGCAAATAATAAATTCATGGAGGATTACGATAGTGAAAAACCTAATTCATATCTAACATATTTTGATGCGAATAATTTTGGTTGGGCAATGTCCCAATCCCTTCCTGTTGGTTGTTTCGAATGGGTAAATTGTAATACTGTATCGGATACGTCTGATTTCGGTTATGTTTTAGAAGTTGATTTGGAATATCCTGATGAACTTCATAATTTGCATTCTGACTTTCCGTTTTGTCCTGAAAAGATATGTGTGGGTATACTAAAGAAACTAAATTAGTTCCTAATTTAAATAATAAAAATAAATACATCATTCACTACAGGAGTTTAAAACAATGTATTGAAATGGGGATTAAAAAAAAAAAATAATGAACAGTATTGGTCCTAAAATCGAGCCTTGAGGAACTCCCCTTTCCAATGAAGCTAGAGCTGAAGTCAAAGAAGTACCGTCATCCAAGCGCAGTTCAACGAATTGTTTCCTGTCACTGAGGTAGCTGCGGAACCATTGTATAGCATTGTCATCAAAACCGTAGTAGCTAAGCTTAGCCAGTAACAGCGATATATTTAAACAGTCAAAAGCGCGGGAAAAGTCAAGTAGCACCATCAGTGTACACATGCCTTTGTCTTGGGCTGATAAAATGTTATCAGTGACATCCAATAACGCCGTAGAAGTGCTGCGTTGCTTTCTGAAACCGGATTGTAAGTCCGGTAACAATTCATTTTCTTCCAAGAACCGAGTTAGCTGAAGGCACACCACTCTCTCCATTACCTTTGACAGACAGGGCAATATGCTGATAGGCCGCAAGTCTTTAATTTCTGTAGGGTTTGAATTTTTTGGCAGGGGTCTGACAGTGGCAATCTTCCACTGGCTGGGAAACGTAGAAGTCCATATTGAGTAATTAATAATATATGTGATAATTTCCAATGTAAGTGGCAAAGTTAGATTAAGCATATTTAAAGTAATGTGGTCGCAGCCTTCCGCATTTGATTGTAAATTAAAAATAATGCGTGAGATTTCATCGTGGTCCACAGGGACAATGGTGAAAATTGCGTCGTTAAATCTGTGGGACTCGTAGTATGTTACAAGAGACGTGCTGGCCACCTGGTTGCCAGGAACATCTAAAAAGGTACTATTTATTAAATCTGGGTCTCTAAAGTGTGATGGTAGGTCTTGGCCGCGCTTAGAGGAGGAAAATGTGGATTTAATGTTTTTCCATAATAACTTAGGATTTTTTATTTTATTGTTAATATTGTACCTAAAGTATGCAGTTTTTTCATGGTACAAGGCGCTCTCCACTAAAGATTTTAACTGTTTATAATACTGTTTTTTTTGTTCTGTCTTGGTTTTTCTATACGTAGCCAATGCTTTGTCCCGCAGCCGCATCATGAGCTTAATAGTGTCAGTGATCCAGGGATACGATACTTCCTTTATAGTACAGGTCTTGATTGGTGCATGTTCGTCAAATAATGATATTATACGCTCATTGAAACTATACACCATACCATTTACATTTGTAAGGTCAGCAATATTTTCCAAGTTTAACTGAGACAAATCACTGTTAAAACTGTCCCTACAAATATCTTTGATGGGCCTGTATCTTGCTACAAATGGTTTAAATTTGTCACGTTTTAAATGGAACTCGCTGACTATGAAGGCATGACCAGAACACGTTCCAAATGATTCCACGTTCGTGTATCTCGCGCTAAGGTCCGTGCACAGAAGGTCAATAAGGGTTTCACTTGTATCAGTGAAATGTGTCGGCGAAGTGACCAACTGAGACAGGCCTAAGCAATTCAGAAACTCGAGTACCTTTTTAGTTTTGTGCTCGTTGGTATGTATCATATTTACGTTAAAATCACCGAGCAAAATGTAGTGATCGCAATTTCCTAAAGCAGCAAGGGAGTTCGTTACAGCATCCAAAAATAAATCAATATCGAACCATGGTGGTCGATAAGCTGTACCGATGGCAATTCTCTTACCTGCCATGGAATACGTAAGCCACATCTGCTCGACGGATTCGAACCTGGGGTCAGTCGGTCCGGTATGTGTTCGCGCACTCAAACCTCGCCGCAGGTAGAACCCGACGCCCCCACCGCGGCCAGCGCGCACGCATGCCGGCCGCGGCACGTGTCGCAGGCGATAGCCCGGCACTGCAGGCGCGCGCCCCTCCTCGCCCGAACGTAACCAAGTTTCGTTGATAGCTAACACATCGAAATCGTACTTGACGACTGCACAAATAAAATCGTCATGACCTGTTCCCAGAGAACCCGCATTTAAAAATCCAACTTTGAGATACTTGTCTTTTTTAGACATTATTAAAAAGTGTTAAATCGAGTATGAACATTTCATAAATAATTAATAATATTATTTTCAGTTCAGTAAAAAAACTTTCACTAATTTTTAATATAGTTTTGGGTAGAAACTTAATTAATATTTCATAATTTGTGAAATAAATGCGCAATTTATGATAAATTAAAGGTAATAGAAATATAAATATTAAGTCAAATGTAAATATTATTTGTATGTAAATATTATTGTATGTAAATATTAAGTCAGATAGAATAGTAAATATAAAAGGTAAACTATTAACTCACTGGGATAATCGTGGTAAAGTTTTAGGTGCTCAGGATTTGATAGCCAAACCAGAATTCCATAGTTTATCAATATTTTCAGAACATTTAGTCGCAATACAATTACGAAAAACAAAATTAATTTATGATAAACCAATTTATTTAGGATTTTGTATTTTAGATATATCTAAAACCCATATGTATGAATTTCATTATAACTACATGATTAAAAAAATTCATAATAAAATTAAGTTATTGTACACCGATACCGATAGTTAGATATATATATCAATTTTTTACAGACAATTTTTATGAGGATATAAAACTAGATCTACTACATGTTTTCATAGCTAAAAATGGTAGGTGGCCAAATTATTAGGGACAGTGCTTGATTTTATGTAGTCTATAGTTTATTATGTATATTTGAAAAAATATGTTGAATTTAAGGGGTTATTTTATCTGATATAGCTACTGCTACTATTATTGTGGCAACACAGTGAATCCGTGCGTCATTTGTCAATTTTGGAAGGTCTCTTCTAATTCGGTCATTGTCTGTTAAAAAGCGCGGTTCGCAGTATACATTTTTGAATTTTCAAGAAACTGTTTTTTCATTTGATTTAACCGACTTTTTTTGTCTAAAATAATCAAAAGGTAAGTAATGCCTCATAATAAAATAGTTTTGCTATGTTTTGTCTATGAATTTACATTTTATTAATAGTTAGACGCAATATCCTCAAATTTTCTTTTTTTTAGGATAGACAAGGCTTTGGACACCTCTCCAAGAAAATGTAGAGAGATACTAACATTGTGACTGCACTCCACTCATTCCCAGAGAGTCATAGCTGCTATGGCTAAAGTTTCAAAATCGGTCGTAAATCGAATAAAAATTAAAATTGACAATAAAAAGCCTCTAGAGGCAATTCGGGTTGGCAAATGTGGCAGAAAAAGGATCACCACACTTCGTACCGATCGAAGAGTTAGGAGCATTTGCCTCGAAACTCATAAAAAGAGTGTTGCTCATTTGACCACGATGATGAACGACGAGGGTGTAACGATTTCGGAAAGAACAATGCGTAGGCGGTTGGTCGAATAGAACTTGATGGGACGGCGGCCTTCAAAAAAACCACGCCTAACCAACAGAATGAAAAAAAAACGACTCCAATGGGCCAGACAACATCGAAATATGACTGTCGCAGGTTGGAGTCGAGGAAAAATAACTCGTTTGAATATTGCAATTAGTCAATAAATTTTCTACTATTCATTCTGTTAATTTACAAGTGTGCCTTTCTGACGAATCAACTTTTATTTTGGTCGACAAAAGTTCTTTTGTAAGACGACGCTCTGGTCAACGATTCCACGCCGATTGCATCGTAGAGAGGGTTAAACATCCCGTTAGTGTTACGGTTTGGTCTGTCATCTCAGCCAAAGGCATGGGGCGCCTATACACCGTAAGAGGAACGATGAAACAAGACCAATACAAGCGAGTATTAGAAACCCAGGTATTGCCGCAGGTCAATGAATGGTTCCCCGATGATGTCGAATACATTTTTATGCATGACTCAGTACGCTGCCACAAAGCCAGAAGCGTTAATGCATTTTTGGCTGAAAGAATGACACTGTTTTGCCTTGGCCAGAGAATTTAACTGACATGAATCCCATTGAGAAAATGTGGGAACTCACCAAAGGGGCCATTGCCAAAGAAGTGTCTACCACCGAAAGGCAACTTATAGAAACCCTCACTAGAGAATGGCATCATAATGCCAAACTAAAGGAAAATGCAAAACATTCTATTTAGAGCATGCCCCGACACATAGAAGCTCTTATTTCAGCAAAGGGTGAGATACCACCCTTTGCTGAAATAAGAGCTTCACCAAATATTTTTTTTTTACCTGATTAATAATGAACAGTTTTGTATACATTTTGGATTTTTTGTGATCCATAGATAATAGAACATAGATACTAATAAAAAATATATAAGAGACCTACAACCAATAATTTATTACACAAATCAACTTAAACTCGAAAATTCAAAAATCTTATTACTGTCCCTATTAATTTGGCCACCGATGGTACACTATTTTGATACATCAGATTATCCGGAAAATAATATTTACGGTTACCCAAAAATAAATAAAAAAAAGTTAGGTTTTTTACCCGACTGCGGCGAAGCCCAAAAGGAGGGTTATTTTAAAGATGAGAATAATGGTAAAGTATTGAAGGAATTGGTAGGGTTGCGATCAAAAATGTATGCCTTGGAAGTAGAAGATGCAAATGCAAAAGGGGTTAACAAAAGTGTCACCAAAAAAATGAATATGGAAAATTACAAATCGTGTTTGTCTTTGTTTAATAAAAATGTACAATATTGTAGTATGCTTCGATTTAAGTCAATCAAACACGCTATTTTTACTCAAAAAATAAATAAAGCATCTTTATCATAAATGATACCAAACGATGTATTATGAACAACAACATTGATACATTGGCTTGGGGTCATTATAAATTATGCTAAGTGTTGATACTTTTTACTTATTTTCTGTGTATATACAAGATTTGTATTGATTTTAAAATTATGATATTATACTATAATGTTATAAAATTACCTACATATTTAAAATATATTGTTTAATTGTTCCAAATTCCTAAGTTCAACGAAACTGATAGTAACTCTATGAGTCAAAAACTTATCACACGTTCCTTCGCAAAAGGCATCATCCTGTTTTATGACCCCCACAAAAGAATGCTATTTAATATTTACAAATCACTATAACTGAACATTCCTATGACAACCATTGAATAGATTGGTACTGTAATAATAGCAGTAATACCGTGGATACACTAGAAGTACAAAAACATCTGAAAAAGATTCATCCCAGTCTAGAAAATAATGTTTATGCTGCTAATAGACTGCCTATGTATACCCATGTACCAACATATATTAGGTCTTTACCTATGAAATTGCCGTTCTGCAGTACTGGCCATTTCAAATCAAAATAATCTTTGTTTGGCTAAGAATTCTAATTTCAAATTAATTTTATTTTAAAAACATGGATTTTTTTTTCCAAAAGTAGTCATTTGTTCATTGATTAGTGTTACATTTTCATCGCATTTCTATCTTTTTCGTCATCATGGATACGTTAAAAATTCGAGTAATTATGGAATATGAGTACCGTCGTGGCAGCAACGCGGCACAAGCGGCACGCAACATCAACGACGTTTACGGAGCTAACACTGCAAACCAACGCACCACCAGTTATTGGTTTGCTCGCTTCCGTTCTGGAAATTTCGACCTGAAAAATGAACCTCGCGGTCGTCCGAAGACTTTGGTCGACAATTACGAATTAAAGGCGATTGTGGAAGCTGATGATACACAATCTACGGCTGAATTAGCAGCAGTTTTCGACGTTAGCGTCAAAACAATATTGGTCCATTTGCGTCAAATTGGGAAGGGTAAAAAGCTTGACAAATGGGTGCCCCACGAACTCAATGATCACCAGCGCGAAGCACGCGTCGAGACGTGCCTTGCACTGCTCAACAGACACACAAATGAAGGAATTTTTAACCGCATTGTTACCTGCGATGAAAAATGGATTCTGTTTGATAACCGCAAGCGCTCAGCAAGTTGGTTGGATCCTGGTTCAGCACCTAAACAATGCCCTAAACGAAAACTTACCCCTAGAAAAGTGATGGTCACTGTTTGGTGGTCTAGCGCCGGTGTTATTCATCACAGCTTCTTACCAAACGGGGTGAGCATTACTGCAGATGTGTACTGTGAAGAACTGAACACAATGATGGAGAAGCTGGCACATCTCCAACCAGCATTGGTCAATCGCTCGTCTCCGCTGCTCCTGTACGACAACGCGCGACGGCGCGACCTCATACTGCACAGCAGACGGTCTCCAAGTTGCAAGAACTGGGGTTGGAAGCTCTCCGTCATCCGCCCTACTCACCAGACCTTGCGCCTACAGACTACTACTTTTTCCAGAATTTGGATAACTTCTTGGCGGGAAAAAAATTCAATACCCGAGAGGCAGTACAAAATGCCTTTGAAGAATTTGTTGCCTCCCGACCAGCTGATTTCTTTAAGAAGGGCATCAATAAACTGCCACTGCGTTGGCAAAGATGCATTGATTGCATGGGTGATTACTTCGATTAATACAAATAAAAAATACATGAAAAAAATTCGTTTAATTTTTTTCAAACAAAACGGCAATTTCATAGGTAAAGACCTATTATATATTATTATGCAATTTGGATGTGGATTATAAACCAGGTTCACACTGGGTAGCTGTAGGGTCACCTGTCCAACATTGAAACACTGGTACACAGTGAAACTTTGCGATATTTCTAAAACGCGACGTTGCCAGATAGAGCAGGATAGCAAGAAAGGACCTTCTCAGGCCCCCTCCGCACACGCCCAGTTTGCGAGCGCGCCGCGTGGAAGAGGACGTCTCTGGAGACGCATAACATATTTAGCTGCGAAAAAGTAAGAATGTTTGGTCATATTTGGTGATTTTTAGCAAATTATAGAAGATAATTTCGTATTGTTCAATATTACGTTGCATTCTGTACGTTTCAAAGTGTCTTTTGACTTGAACCCGTATGAAAATAGTTCACTCATTATTGCAATTTTTCGATAGGAAGTATGTTGTATACAATGAAACAGTGTGTCATTGTGTACTATCTTCTTTCATTGTAGGCCATGTGGAAAATAACCTTAACGATATTTTTTCTAAACACAAGCAACTTTCTTAAAGCTTTCTATTGGCTATCTACATTATTTTACAGATGGCACGTAGTAAAGCTATTATAAGAAAAAAAGGAGATCATTCGGCAGCTAACATGCTTAAAGCTATTCAGCTTATAAGGCAGGGATGGAGTCTAAGAAAAGCTGTAAGTGAATGCAGTGTCCATTACCCCACACTATTCCGGTATGTTAAAAAGAATAAGAATGTCAGTGACACGGATTTGAAGAATCAAAGGTTAACTCCAAATTATAATGTTAACAGAGTCTTTACAGAAGACCAAGAATTGTTTTTTTGTTAATGCTGAACCAGCAGGTATTACCTCTGTAATTGTTAATGTTTAAGTCTGATTAATATCGTAGAACAATAATTACCATGAACAAAACATGTTATTTTCATTTAAATTTCTTTAATTTAATACATAGATACCTACCTGGTTGATTAAAAACAAACAAAACACTACCTGCTAATAATACTGTTTCATTGTTGGTTAGCCCTGTTTCATTGTAAAAAATCAGGTGTTTCATTGAATACATGGACACAATGAAACAAAGTTCATTTTTTAAAAAAAGCTTATTTATGCATAAATTATAAAAGTACAGTAAAAAAATAAAATACGATGAGATAACTAATTAAATTGTCTATCTTGATGCAAAAAATTAGACTCCTAGCTTGAGAAACGGCAGAGACAGAATGGTTTGAAATTTTGGTGTTTCATCGGTCAATATTTTGATTCAAATGGGCGAACACCTGCGCGATATCATCTCGAGTTTTTGAAAAGGAATTGTAAAAGATGGGACTGGAATGTTGATAGGATTCAAAATGACTGGACTTCAGTTTGTGGTGAATATTGCTTAATGTATTTGCTATATAAGTTTCAGAGATGTTCAATACATAGTTTTACGAAAATATTTACAGGGAACCCATTGTACAATAACATTTTAGTGGATGAGATGTTCCGCTCATATTTTGTAGAAAATAAGTAATAAAATTTTAAAATAAAAATGAAGGAATGTGTTTTATTGATAACTCAGAAAAGCACTCGTAATGAGGGTTTACAATGAGTAATAGATAATAACGTCAAATCATCCATAATTTGGGTGTTCTAGGAACAATAGATAAGAGAACAAGGTAAACAATGCAACCCTAATGAGGGTGTTCGAAGTGAATAGGCGAACAATGGAACGCTAAAGAGGGTGCAGGAAATCAATTAGATATCAGTTAATTGACTTGTACATCTCCGGAACCGTGCATCCTACGCACAAACGAACCACAGAAACGTGATCAGAGCAGACCAAAACCTTTTTTTTTACACCCGGACACCCCCGATTCGCGAGATTTGGCGCGCCAGAACCAGCGAATCCCCACTACTGATAGGACAAGCAACAGTAGTAAAAGTCTATAATAAGTCTATAATATGACGTCTGCACTCAGTTGGATCCAATTGTGAAAAAGACGAAAACAAATGTCTCAAATCACTAAAAAAAATGTTTAAAAAACACACTGAGGAGGCGCGACATGAAAACGTAGAAATTGCGAAAGGAGCATTTATTTATGCAACTGAAGGATGTCAATAAACTTATTGATAGTAAATCCCCAGTGGATCGGGAGAAATGTGCAGCTATTGGCTAATGCAGCGGCTGGTTGACAAAAAAGAATATATAAATCGAGTGAAAATTGTAAACAAAACTTGGAGTGTCGAGACACACGATAAATAAAATACGATTTTGTTTCTATGAATAAAAGTGGAATCGACCAGCCGCAGTGTGTTATTTGTTATGAAGTATTGAGCAATGATGCCATGAGACCTACGTGTATCGAAGATCAACTAATAACCAGAATAAAAGTAGTAATTCTTTCTGTATTCCAACATCGAATAGGAATCATTAGGCTAGTCTAGGTTATAATTAATGTATAATTTTACTATAATATAGATTAAGTAGTCATCTTTGGTTTGATTTCAATCCCCCGATTGCAGCTAACGTAATTGGCGCAGTCGGTAGGATATTCGAGGCAGTGCGCGGCGCGGTATAGATTTCCAAAAATCGTTAATCTGCTGACTCCGATAGTCGCTGTCGGTATTTCCAAGTACCTCATCGAATATCCGAATCTACGGTCCAGCTGCAGTTTCGGGAGGAGAATCCAAACTTCGATTCACGAGAGAACCAGAGATGAATAATTTGTAAGTACACTTGAATCGTTCCTGTGTTGCTTCCCTCTTAGTCCTAGAACCACTTAATTTCCAAAATTTACCCCTCGATAAATTCCAGTTCCCAGGAGACCGCATCTTGTACGCTGGGGTGCTATGGATTACGGTAGAGATTTAGATAGTTAAAGTGAGAATAGCATAGGTAGTAGTGTAGTAGTAGCAGAATACAGAAGGGTCCGCGAGGTGCGCCTAAGATTGTGCATGTAGACCGATTGGCGCGATATTACGGGACTAATGATGCTCGGGACGAGCATGTCTAAGGAGGGGGCAGTGTTACGACGGTCATCTAGAATCTTCGAGAAACCGTGCTAATAACTGTGTAGTACCTAGAAAAGACGAGCAGAGACGAGTTCATTCTCTTAGGTACCTATTTCCTTCTGTAGGTATAGTTACATTGTATTCAAGGTCAGCCTACGCGCGACGTCAGCAGCAATTGACATTGTAATTTCGACCGTATGCCGAGGGCGTAAAGTAACTTCTTCCTTGTCGGTTCTTTTATCTTTAAATTTATTTTTTGTTAATGTTTTTTTGTGGATGCTTTCTTGATTATTAGAGAATTATCTCGAATATCTTTTGTTTGCGTGGGTATAAAAGGACCGATTGAGGACGAAGTGAGGCACGCCGACCGAAACTGGTCACCGAGGGGCAGATAAACAATGTGGACGCCACTGAGTCCCAAGGCGGGTCACTGATGGCGCCGGCTAACGGGCCCACAACCAGGGGAGAAGCCCCCCCCCCCCACCTCTTCTAGGCGGAGGAAGCGGAAGAAAAAGAGAGGGCGCAAGGGGAACAAACCCGCGCCTTCCGCCGCTGCCGAAGACAAACGGGCCGACCATGCCTCCGTGGCACAGGCTGCCGACCCAACACCGACTGAGGCGGACACAAAGGCCGCCCAGGAACGAAAGGAAAGGCCAACAACAGGCGCCGGCAAAGCGCAGGCGCTGGCACAGCCCCCGACCCGTGGGGCCAAGCCGAGCGCTGCCAAACCGGCCGGCGCCGTAACAGCGAGTAGCGACGAGTTCACAGCCTGTGCCACTCAACTTTTGACGCGGCTAATCAGAGCCATTACCGAAGGGACAGACGCGAGGCTAATCATCCTGAATGGCCTGGCCGAATTACTCGCCCTGTATAATGGCTAGGCCTTTGAGGATGATTCACTGGAATGCCCGCGGCCTTCGAGGCAAGGTCGCCCCCCTCCGCCGCCTCCTCCAAGAACAAGATATCGACGTGGCGCTAGTAAGTGAGACGCTCCTGGGACCTGGGGACAAACTAAAGGTCTCGGGTTACCTCGCTTACAGGAAAGACGAGAGGTCGGCTACCAATACGCGCTACCGTGGTCTGGCGGTACTGGTAAGACGTAGAGTCGTCCATCAAGAGCTCCCTGTGCCGTCACCAGGCACGTACTACGCGCTGGGTGTCCAGCTGCACTTTGCCGGCGAGGATCTCGCCATCTACGCGGCCTACCGGCCCCCTATCGACCACTTTGTCGGGAGGGAGCTGGGGGCCCTACTCGAGGCCCACAACGCGACGATCCTCGCTGGTGACTTAAACTGCAAGCACCCGGCGTGGAACTCCGCCAAGACGAACACAGCGGGGAGACGACTCTACGCGGACGCCGAAGCCCACGGTTATACGGTGTCCGACCCAGAGGCGCCCACCCACTACCCGGACTCTGCCAGCCACATGCCAGATGTGCTGGACATCGTAGCCCACCGTGGGCTAACATGCCAGATCACCCAACAAGTGCTCGACGACGAGATGGGGAGTGACCATCACCCTGTCCTCGTCGTCCTCGCAGGTACGCCGATCCGACTGCCGTCCTTAGCGCCACGTCGGAAGACTGACTGGGAAGCCTTCAGAGAGAGGACTGAGTCCACCACTCCGACTCGGCCCGTGATTACCTCCGCAGACGTCAACCAGACTGCGGACGAAGTCACTGCTTGCATACGTAGCGCCTTAGAGTCGGCGACTACGCTGGTGCCGCAGGGAACCGGGCACCAACCGCCCCTCCCCGCGCACCTACAGCGGATGATCGCCGAGAAGAGGCGCCTTCGCAAGCAGTGGCAACAATTAAGATGCCCCTCCATAAAGAGAAGAGTCAACCGTCTCGCGGAGACGATAAAGGCCGAGTTGCGGAGCCGGGAAGCCGAGGGCTGGGAGGACCGCATAGCGCTGTACGCCGACGACGCCGCGTACATCACTTCATCGCTAAACGCGAAGCACGCGGCGTCCAAAATGCAGCGCGCGCTAGACCTGCTGCCTGACTGGCTGTCAAAGTGGCGGCTGTCGGTTAACGTGGGTAAGACGCAGGCGATGGTCACCGGCTTCGCGCGCCTCCCACCACCCCTGACGCTACAAGGCGCCGACGTCGAGTGGTCGCCCCGGGTGAAATACCTGGGTGTCACCATCGACCGTCGGCTCACCATGGGTTCACATGTCCGCCAGGTCGTGGCACGGACTAAGGTTGCCCGCAACCTACTCCGGCCAGTGCTCTCGTCCCCCCGCCTCCCGCTACGTGTCAAGCTGGGCGTATATAAAACATATGTACGCTCAGTCTTGACTTACGCCACTCCAGCCTGGTATGCCCTCACGAGCGAGGGCCACAGGCAGCTCCTCCGCACGCAGCAGAGCCTCGCGCTGCGGACAATCGTCGGTGCCCCTCGCTACGTGAGGAACGACGTCATACAACGTGATCTCGGGACTGAGAGCCTGGACGCCTTCATCCGCCGACTCGCAACGGTGATGTTCGCGCGTGCCGACGCGTCTGCTTGGCCCCATGTCAAGCACATTGCGCCCTGGCATGCGCGCCCCCCCGATGCGAGGCCCCTCCCCCGCGACCTGGTAGCGGACAGTGACCCCACTCCGGCTGCGACTCCAAGGTAAGCTGTCCCAGGCTACACACAGCTTAACTTAACAACACGACCCCACCGAAAGACGCACACCTAGTTGTTGTGGCATGTTCTAAGTTAATATAGGCGTGTCACACAACTAACACACACAGACATCTCTCTACACTCACGTAGACTCACGCGTGGGTCATGGCTGCGGGCCCTTGACCTCTCGCAAACACTGGACGGTGTCACACAACACAATGCCGCCCACACACACACGACGGCCCCTTAGTCCGGACCGCAACCGGCTAGCTCTGGAAACGGGACGGACGGGAGCCACACATTCACTGTAGGTGCGTCGTAAGTCGGCACCACCGCCGCTGGTCGTCCTCCGCTGGGCCTCCTCCGGGAAACCGGAGGTCTCACTCGGCGGGGACGGACCGCCGGGGTGCTGTGAAGCAAGCAGTGTCGGTGTACCGGCACTGTGGCGCGCCTACAGAAACTCTCACAGCAACCACACACATGGACATGTATTGCGGATACATGTCCACTAGGCCCAGCCATAACATGTCAATGCCAACAAGACGACGGGCCCGTTTTAAGGGGCCGAGGTAAGGCCTCCGCGGCCAGGGGGCGAAGCCCCGGGACCGCCTGCCGCGCCCCCTTGCGGGGGCGCAGCGCAATCTTCAGAGTCAGAGAAGTGAGGCAGTCTACTTTTAAGCGAGACAACGAAAGGATCGAAGTGAAATCTAGTACGATAAAGCGTTCAGTAGTCAGTAGTATTGAAGTGATTGTGAATAAGTGTTTATTGAGTAATAAAGTTAATTCGTGTGTTTAATTGGTAGTGATTTTATTTATCCCATACCCAGCTCGTAACAATATGAATTGTCGCTACTCATTGCAAAGGCCAAAAAAAGCCATACACTTGTCAAACTCTGCTTACTGAAAGCAGCTGATATCGTTCTTGGACCAGAAACTAAACAAAAATTTCCACAAATACCTCTTTCTGACAACACTGTTTAACGTCGCACTGATGATATTGCTGAAGATACTTATAAAAAAAATCAGGTAGTTGAGGCAGTGAAAGAATCATGTTTTTTTTGCAATACAGTTGGATGAGAGTACAGATGCTGTTTTAAACTGTTTACGACAACTTCGAAAGCTATTGATATAATAGCAAATGGAAGAAGAATGTGAGAAAGGAAAAGCGTTCAAGAGGTGAGGATTGTGAGGAATATATTAAACTAGCGGACGTCCCGCGGTTTTACCCGCGTAGATCCCGTTCCCGTGGGAATACAGGGATAAAAAGTAGCCTATGACACTCAGCAATAATGTGGCTTTCTATTGGTGACAGAATTTTTAAAATCGGTTCAGTAGATCCCGAGATTACCCCTTACAATTTAACAAATATACAAACACACAAACTTTACGTCTTTATAATATTAGTATAGAAGTATAGATAATTTAAATGTTAAGGCGCTAACAGTACCGAAACTAGCGCCACCCACACCTTATTTCTTTCACTCTAAAATCTCATCAAATTTTAAACCTGTAGTAGGTATTTTCTGTTGCTCTACTGTTGACACAGTTCAATCTGAAGAACACATCATGTGAAGAGTTTAATAAAATTGTTATTAAAGACTAAAAAAAACAAATCTATATAAAAAACAACGAGGATCAGATAAATAAAATTAATCAAGTAATTGCCTGCTAATTATTGAATTTCGTTCTTTGATTATTAGTAGTTCATAATTTGATTTTATTATAATATAATTACTTATATTTTTCTGTTTTCTTAAAATTCCTGACAATTTCCAATTATCCCTGTTTTTCTGATGGACAGCTAAAATTCCGTACATTACAGAAAAAATCCTGTCATCTGGTAACCCTTTACTATATATACTATATTTGACAAAGCATACACAACGCGATTCTTCGCACAGAGAATTTAGACTATGACTTGCAAGAGCTCTCATTGGAGATTTCACGAGCAAGAAACAAATTGTTTTTAAAAACACGAAACGTGGAAACCTTAGGGTTCCTGATAAAATTCGGCTCCACAGTGTAGGTATTCACATTACAGAACAACAAGAAACCTACATCCGTTGTAAGTTTTGCTCTACCAAAAATGAGGCAAAAACCACAAAACACTGATAAAGATAATTGTGGTGTATTACATATCTAAATAAATAGGAAGAGACAATGACAGTGTGACATTTGAATTTACCGCCTAAATCAAGCATCTCAATGCAAATGCAACGACCGGGCAGCCATCTTGAATTGAACCAAGTAAGTACTTAACAATAATAAACAACTTAATGGTAATAACAAGTATGTACATAAACTAACAAACATTAATGCAACCAATCATTAATTATTTGAACTGAACAAATTCAAGACTTCATACTGTTCCTGAACTAAAATTTAAAGGAAATAGAAACAAAACAATGTACCTTGCAACAAGAAAAAATATGCACAGCATTTGTTGCCACTTACGAATCATTTCAAACTAACACCTATAAGTATTACTATTATCAAGTTCAAGTGATTACTTGGACCGATTTATGCAAAAATGATCCAACCCACAATCTCGACAATTTCGAGTTTTTGTGACTTATGTACTCTAAATAAGGTATATTTTAACATATCAAAGACTCGGAACTCTATGTTAATAATTGACGAAAATCCGTATGGTCCAAACCACAACTGTCATAGCGAACATCATTTTTTCATAATGTATAAATGTTTCAAGCTATTAGAATCATTTTTGCATTTTCTTGGTTGCCCTGATATAGGTTTTTTGTTTTTTGCTATAATGATTCAAACTACTTGGAACAATAATGCTTTTTATACAATATGGAAAATATTATAAAAATCATTCTGCTTAAATGTTCCAATAACCTTGAATCATTTTAACTCAATTCCAAATAACATTCGACTACAGAAGTATACTGATTCAGACCACATGACTATTCTATTTAATTAAAGAAAAACGAAAAATTCAATTCTTAAAAAACGATTCACGGTTAAATATAAAATTATCATTAATATCTCGGCTAAAAAGTAAACAAAATATTATTTTTATACCGAAAACTTTAATGAAATACGTATATAACTATTTAAACCTTCTATCTTTTATTGCATTTTTTTGTACCTGCAATAAAATTGTATGTTTTGCATGAAATTTATTCTATTTTTTTAGAATAATGTGGTCATGTAGACAAACTTATTTAAGATCATTTTTGCATATTTCTAAACCAACCATTTCAAATGCGCTAAAGTTTTGCAAAAAAGATTCAAGTGAGGTGGATCGTTTTTGTAAAACTTTAAGCGCAGTGAAAAATTACTGTTAAAGTTTTACAAAAACGATCCACCTCACTTGAATCTTTTTTGCAAATAATGCTGCTGCGTGTTTTCTTCATTTAAATTTTAACACAAAATGAACTTCAGAGCTTGAAACGTTTTTGCAATTTTGAAATGAAAACTATATTATACTTTAATTGAATAAACAAAAAGGATCCACTTCGCAATTTATGGCAAATTTGTTTATTAAGTAATTGTTGAGTAAATACTATTGTGTCATTAAATATTTTTCAAAACAAAAAACTGCACTCATTGCAAACATTATTACTTTATTAGGTTGTGGGTAGGTACTTTAAATAAACTTACCTACTCGCGCCGCTGCAAACGCGTAATATGTGCGGCTGCAGCGGGCGGAGTGGGGAGCGGGCGTCGTCATTTCGTACTGATCTCGTCTATTGAAACGTTGTGTGAAATTTATTGCTGCGTAGTAAAAATAAAGAAAAGTGCATGAGTAACATCTCATTGTAATTGAATTTGTTAAATTGTGTTTTGTAAAGTTGGTGATTCGAGTTTTTATCAAAAGTTTAGTCTTAAACCTAGAAATGAATAGAAAAGATTCAATATTAAAAAGTGTACGTAAAAGAACAGATGCAGGGCAAAAAGATGATGGTAAGTAATTTTATTATTGTAGATAGCTACTGGTAATAATTATTAATATGTCTCGTAGATATTTTACGATCGCGTTGTGTTTATGTACCTACTCATATTCTTTTAAATTGTTTTCATTGCAGTAACTTCTGTGGTTTATGTATTTTATAATCATATTTTGTTACAATAATTACTATTACGTGCAGGTGACATTATCTACTTAATCTACGGATGAACTTTTAGGTATATTTAGCCGCTAAATAACCTTTATGCCCGGCTTGCTACCTATACATTTTACTCAGAATAAGTTGGTAGGTACCTAGAAACACAGCTATAGGTGAGCTCCAAATTATTTGGAACTAACCTACCTACTATCTAACTACAGCCGACCGTACGTACCTACTTACTTATTATTTACCTATTTGCATTTTTTTTGTTTTGCCGTAGAAGGTGGCGGTTCGCTTCTTAATTATTCACATCTCTCAAAGAAATGTAAGAGGAGTGATAACATTATAAGGATGGTTCAGAAAGACTATTGCAATAAAAACTCTCGTCAAACCGCTCAAAGTAAGCTAGGTAAGAACACATAATACTAGGTATCTACTTATTTCCACATTGTTTTTAAAGTGTTTTTTAGAAAAAAAAAC
The DNA here is from genome assembly GCA_949775195.1 of Diarsia dahlii. Classification (NCBI taxonomy): domain Eukaryota; kingdom Metazoa; phylum Arthropoda; class Insecta; order Lepidoptera; family Noctuidae; genus Diarsia; species Diarsia dahlii. The sequence goes on along the minus strand of OX459197.1, from coordinate 18,343,996 downwards.
AGCTGTTTTATACAAAATGTTTATACCTACTTAACCAAAATGTGTGAAACAGCTGATTTGCTTTTTCGCGCTTTGTTTGAGACCCTATATTGAACGTGGCCCGACGTAATTTTAAATAGGTGGAACGTAAAGAGTTAAAGTACTTATCAGGGATACAAAAATATACACGACGGCTCCATATTGTTTCAGATGACGAAAATCAACAATCTTGTACGTCATCGCCAATCAGAGAAATGTCTCCAGAAACGGAAAAAATTTTCAACATTTTGACAAATGAGATGCTTGAAGAACCTTGTGAAGACTCTTTTGTTGAACGGTGCTCTGAAAATCCACTTCAGGGGATTGTTAGTATTAAAGATAGTTCACATTTTAATGAAAGGCAAACATATGTAGAAGCAAGCGACAGTAATGATGAGGAAACGGTATGCCCTTTTAAGCCAAAAGATGTCATAAACTCTATGTCGGGGTCAGAATGCACAGTAGTTCAGCGCATTGACAATACTCAAAGTCGACAAGAAACATATATCGAGGCAAGTGATGACGAGGAATTAGCCTCTTGTTTACAGCGAGATTGCACGAATGAAGTACGTAACTTGAAAGATCGGGAAAGATCTTTTATTTTAGAGAATGCTATTGAAGAAACCGAAGTTAACAAATCGCCAATCAATGTTAGCCAAATGGCTTCTGGTGAAGTTTTCCAAAAACGAATATCTGAAGGTAAGGTACTATTTAATACCAGGACAGTAAAATGTTCGTTAGACTAAAGTTCAAAATACAATAATCAACATCTTAATTTTATTGCAATTAATCTTTCAGATAATGATGATGTCAGTAGTCCAACGCTACTATCCAATTTGTCAATTCCTCCGCCGTCATATTCACCTCTGACTCCACATATAACAAAGAGTGTTTCTAATGATGCGCACATTGCATTTGACCAAATAGTTGAAGAACCAACATCACCGAGATTAGAAGGTACTATTATTTACATTAAAATTCCTAAATGATGACTGTTTTATGTATGTATGTATGTATGTAAAATTATTATTATAAAAACAAAAAACCCGACTGCTTAAAAATAATGAACTGAAAAGGGAAAAACAAGTCTCACAATGTATATTCAAATTAGTTAAACTAAATACTTTAAGGCGCTGCAGGCGGGGACAAACAATACTTTGTTACCTACTGGCACAGAAGGATCTAGCAAAACTACGTTTAAAGCAATCCCGATTAATATCATATTATTGTTAAGAAAATTAAATTGGATTGTCAGAACCACTTATTTTTCATGTTTCAGATAATGATGGCGTTACTAGTCCAACGCTACTTTCCAATTTGTCAATTCCTCCGCCGTCATATTCACCTCTGACTCCTTATATAATGAAGAGTGTTCCTAATGATACGCACATTGCATTAGACCAAATAGTTGAAGAACCAACATCACTAAGATTAGAAGATAATGATAACCTAACATATAACAGTGACGATAGCGTAAGAGATCCAGATTTTATAGCACAAGATACCACAGATTCAGAAAGTGACACTGATTGTGATGAAGTAAGAATCAAAACCACACAGGCATTAATCCATTCTCCGAGTACGGCAACTGAAAAAAGAAAATCAACGGAGAGACTTAATGTTGAAGATGTTATGGAAGAAATAGAACGTGAAACAGAAAATAACACCGAAGGAAGTGAAGAAGCGGAAAAACAAATTAATTACCGACAAGAAATTGCTAACGATATCGTATGCAGTTTAGAGAATGCACCAGAAAACGAAAATGAAGGTCGTAAAAAAAGAGGAAGGAAACTCAAACAAAAATACAGTCGTCAGGAAATTAAAGAAAGGAAATACAAAAATTTACCTTACCAAACTAAAAAGAAGGAAGTATCATCTAAAAAATTCACAGATTTTAAATGTTCATGCAAAAAAGATTGTGCTAATTTAGTTTCAAAAGAAGATAGGGAACGAGAATTTCATAGATTCGTACATCTTGAATCGTACGCAGCTCAAGTTTTGTACATCACATCTAACATTACATAAAGCAAAAAGAAACGAAGTTACGTTACATTATGCTCCCCGTCGAAGAGGAAACCTCGCGAATTTATTCGCACGTATACACTTGGCAATATACCTGTTTGTCGAGACATGTTTTGTAGAACTCTGCAAATAACACCTCAAAAAGTTACTGTCAGTCTTCGAAAAAAACGCAATGACAGAGAAATAAAAGATAAAAGAGGAGAAACAGCAGGCGGATGGAATAAAACGCCACAAAGACATATTGAGCTTATTATCGATGTTATCAAAAGGTTGCCAAAATACGAGTCACATTATCGTAGAGAAAAGAACAGCGATGCTTTATATCTGCAGCCAGGAATGACGGTACCAACAATCTACGAATTGTTCAAAATAGAATTCGAAAAAGAATTTGGAAAAGATGAAAAATGTCCATCCTTCAATGTTGTTAGACATATTTTTGTACAAAAATTCAATTTGAGGTGCAAGAGCCTTAAGAAAGACACGTGTAACAAATGTGATCTTTATGAAATGACATTGAAAAATTCTACTACCTCAGCTGAAAGAGCAAATGCCCAAAGAGAAAAAGAAGAACACCAAAAAATTGCCGAAGATTTAAGGAAGAAGCTGAAGGAAGATTTTGAACAGGCTAAAACTTGTGAAGAAACTGAATGTCTGACTTACGATTTGGAGAAAACCTTGCCTTTACCTAGAATACCGACCAATATAGTTTTCTACAAAAGGCAGTTATGGGTATACAACAACTGCGGTATACACTCGGCTTCCAACGGTGTTGGGAATTGTTTTGTTTGGGCTGAAGGCGAGGCAGGCAGAGGGGCCCAAGAAGTGGGTTCATGTTTGAGGAAATATATTAAGTGCGTGCTACCTCCTACAGTAAAAAAATTGATTTTGTGGAGTGACTGTTGCGGAGGGCAAAACAGGAATATCAAAATCGTTTTGATTTTAAAGGCTTTATTAAATAGACACCCCACTCTCGAGACAATCAGCTTCCGTTACCTAGAATCAGGACACACTTTCCTACCAAATGACAACGACTTCGCTAAAATTGAGACTCGACTCAAGCAATATGAAAGGTTATACTCCGTGGATGATTATATTGCCATTATGAAACAATGCAAAAACAAAAATCCTTTACAGGTCCATAAAATGGAAAGTTGTGATTTTGTTGGATCTCAAATTCTAGAAAAGAAAATAGTTAATAGAAAAATATTTAATGATAAGAGCAAAGTAAACTGGCTCAAAACAAAAGAAATTTTAATCACAAAAAAGACTCAACATTCTTTGTTCATGAGAACTTCCTTTAATGAGGACTACAAAGAACTGAATATTAAAAAGAAATTAAAAGGTGTTGATTTGGGTGTCATAGAAGAAGATTTGCAAGAATTATGGCCTTCAGGAAAACTGATTAACAAAAAGAAGTTAAACGATTTGAAATCGTTATTCCATCTCATACCAAATGATTGCATTGGTTATTATAAAAAACTGAAGGGAGACGATGCAATAATAGACGATATAGATGGTTATTGTGATGAACCCGACTTTGATTTGGATGAGGAGTAGGGTAACATTTGTGTTTTTTTAAATAAAATAAAAATAATAAACATTTTTAAGCTTTTATTTTTGTCATAGTTTGGAACATTTTTGCATTTTTCTTTCCGCAGCCTACACAGCTAATTCCATACAAAATGTATTATGTAATAATGATCCACGCGCAAGTTTTCTTGAATATCTACGAAACTATTAAAATTTATTTACTAAATACATGCATGTAAATTAGTTTAGAACACTTAGAATAACATAAAATTAAAAACATAACATTTAGAACTACAAAGCCAGAGAAATACCGAAATAAACTTTAAACTCTATTATCTCGAAATGAGGTTAGTGTGGACTGAATCATTTTTGCTTAAATCGGTCCACTTTATGATTCAAATTGGCATGTTTGGAAATAATAATATAATATAAATCTATATCAAGGTGTTTACGGAACAATAATAATATTATGTTAGCTAAGCAAAACAATAAAACTTCTTATAAGGTCAGAGCGGGGAAGTCCGTCTAGGGGGCAAGTCCAAACAGTACATCAAAAACCCACTTCGTGCATAATAGCGCGATCTAGTTATTAGTCCCTTAAACAATATTCGATAACGGTTCTATCCCTCTACAATAGATGGCGCTACGACAGCTGCAAAAGTGTGACGACGCCATTTTAATTTTAGTCAATTTTTCACTCAGCACGCGATTTCAACGTGTCTTACAAAATTCAAAATTTCTGTTAGAATATAAGTGTCTGAATAGGAATAAGAGGTGAGTTGATTGCAAATATATATCTGTAAGCTTGTTACTTATTTGAATTATTAATAATTTAAAGATTTATCAAGTTATCGGCCAACTAACTTTTATAACCTCAAAATATAAGATTGGGGAAGGCCGTACATTGTACGTGAGGCAAGTCCGTCATATGGCCGGTCTTACCTCGATTCAGAGGTCACAAACATTTCCACTCACTATGTCAAAATTTATAGAAAGAGGATTTTTGTGTTGATATTCGATTATAAGGTAAGCACTTACTTACAACACAATAAAATGCACACATCATTAACTTATCTACCTGCATCATTACCGCCTACAATGGCGTGAGCTAAAAAAAATAGCGACAGCTAATGGCATGCAATATTTCATCGCGAAATGTATTATAAAAGTTTTGAAGGATTCAAAGTTCCTTGGAAACAATTAGCAGTGTTGCAGTATACAAGATGTAAAAAAGTTTTGATGCCATCTGTAATTACTTCAGAATACTGTAAACTAGGGTATTTTTTTAAAATAATGCTTTTTCAGAGATCTAAGTTAGGTTATTTACGCTACATTATTCACACACAAACACACATTTACATACGAAGATCCTGCTCAGGTAGGTATTTTACTTATATTAAATTGTGTGCTCTTACATACTTTAATGTTCAATATTTTTCTTTTCAGGTTCACAAAATGGTCAGAAATTATAAAAGAAAAACCGACAAAGCATCTTATCCAAAAGAAAAATTAAGAGAAGCTGTCCAAGCTGTCAAGTCAGGAAGACTAAGTGGATATGCTGCCGCGAAAACGTACAATATTCCACGTATGACCATAATGGATCATGTCAACAACAAACAATAAATTCAAAATTTTAATGAGGTTTCGGATAGGCTTTTCAAAATTACCATCCATTCGGCTTTCACTATTATTCGATACTGTTGTTTTGGCCCAAAATTTACGTATAGCCTCCGCTCCTCTCACCTTTGGAGGCATCCACAGCTTTTAGAAAAAGTAGACCAAATTATCAGGAACACTCTAACTTCGTTACTTAATGTGGCCCTGGACGACCGAGCTTGGCAGCAAGCCTCACTTCCCATTCGCTTGGGTGGTCTCGGTGTCCGCAAAATTTCAAGTATTAGTTTACCAGCCTTCCTTTCCTCGATCTACGGTACAGAAAAATTAACCAGGAATATTCTTTCTTCCTCACTGGTTGATTTTGAGGTACCGTTTTTGACCGATGCGTTGAACGCTTGGAAAATGGCTTGTCCCAATACGGATTTACCCGACAACCTGTCCTCCCAGAGACGGTGGGACGAGCCGCTCTGCAGTATTGTACGTAATACCCTTTTAAACACGTCAATCAATGCTGTGGAGCGTGCTCGTCTGCTGGCTGTGGGAGAGTGGGAGTCGGGCTTGTGGCTTCAGGCACTCCCGTCATCCACCATTGGCACTATGATGGATGACTCATCCTTCCGGGTCGCTACAAGTCTACGCTTAGGCACACCTTGTGTTGCTCCGCATCGTTGTCACTGCGGTGATGCTGTCGACAGCCTCGGACACCATGGCCTGTCCTGCTGCAGGAGCGCTGGTCGCATTGCACGACACGCCAGTATTAACGACATTATTCGTCGAGCTCTTTCCAGCGCCGGCGTACCAGCGGTTTTAGAACCTAACGGCTTGGTACGTGACGATGGGAAGAGACCAGATGGCATGACGTTGGTGCCTTGGAAGGTGGGTAGGCCTTTGGTGTGGGATGCAACTTGTGTCGACACCCTTGCGCCATCTCACGTTGCAAGCACGGCGGGCTGTGCGGGCGCTGCTGCTGCAACTGCTGAGTCCCTCAAGCGGCGCAAATACTGTAACCTCATTGGTAATTATAGTTTTGAGCCGTTTGGGGTCGAGACGCTCGGGCCATGGGGACCGAGTGCACGTGTCCTTTTCAAGGAAATCTCGCGCCGTCTAGTCGACACTTCGCGCGACCAGAGGGCTGGCTCATTCTTAGGTCAAAGGATTAGCATTGCCATTCAACGTGGCAATGCTGCCAGTCTTCTGGGCACGTTCCCGGTTGTCGGCGATGCGGAGGAGTACTAGGACGCCTAAGTGTCTTATTTGGTCTTTGTATATATGTAAGTATTAACTTTTAGTTTAAATTTTTAGCTTAATTATTTTTTATTTGTATTTAAAAATTGATTTGTTTATAATATGGAAGAAAAATATAAATTCGGTAGTATCTATCCTACTCTTCATAAGACAATGATAATATATTAACAACAAAAGAATTAAATCTAAGACATTAGGAAGAAGTACTGCGCTTTCGGAGGTCAATTAAGAAGTTACAGTTGCTGTATGGTTGTTACTTAATATTTACTAATAACTTATGTCAAAACTTTAAAAAGGGCTGATAGCAAACACTAAGTTTAAAAAAAAATGTACCTAAGTGCCATGGTTTTAAAGATGTTTATTGATAAGATTCCAAAATGAAGCTTTCGAATTGTATTTTTTTGTTTTCTTTGTATTAAGTACCTACCTTATAAACAAATTAAAAAACGAATTCCTTATTATTTTTATTCTTAAAATATTTATTCACATTCATCATTGGTTTCACCACAAAATGTCACCTCAATTCACAAACAATATTAGGTTTACAACCCCTTCTCGTCTTGCCTCTTGAAAGTTTTGATGCAATTTATTCAAATCTATGCCATAGGAGTTGAAACTTGAAGTTCAAAATCCCATAGTGACTCAATGAAGAATCATATAGTACTAAGTAAGTACGCATATACACCTTCTTGTAGATAATATTGCAAGTAGACGGACTTGCCTCAAAGTGCCGGGGAAGACCGTCTACCTCCGCATTTTTAAAAAACCATTGATTTGATTTCGACGCCCCCAAGGAATAAACCTGTAATATACTATTACTGACTTTTTACTGTTTTACCATTTACGGTATCTATGGGCCGGGATACACTTATGCAATTTTTTTCAATTTTTTTCTGCGGTAATTTCCAACGGTTTTCCTTAGAACACTTTTAATCTTTGGAAATTTTCTATTTTTTTTTACTAGAAAAATAACGAAATACATTATTACAAATAAAATTTAGTGGCTAAATTTTGGTAAAGTAATATTACTGTAGAATATTTCACCAAAATTTCTGGTTAACGCGATTACAGGTTTATTATCGTAAATTTTGTGGTAGACATTTTCGGTAATGAACTGTTACAGTTATCATCCGGGACATAAATGTGTACCTACCATACGTATTGGCGGTAACTAGCTCGCGCTCGGCGACTCAAGAACGCGTTCCTACATGTAACGCACATTACGCATACTAATACTAATATGCGGTGTCCGCGATGATCAGTGCATCTCTTTTTTTTCACGGAAATAAACTGCGACAGATTATTACGCACACACTAATTATTGGTTTACGCGAAACATGAGAGTTAGTTGCATTTGCTGTTTTAAAGTGACTTGACGTTATTAATGTAATAGCTATTGTGCGTGATTTTTGTTGCAAAGTTTAGCGTTTTGCATCGTGTTGATATTATATTTTATTATCTCTAAAGAAAATAAGTGTTATGGCATCGAAACAAAATCGTACTTTGAAAAACCCCCGAGTAAGAAGAATGTTGTTGATGATTGACGATACTGACGATCAGGTTGCAACAAGTAAGTATCAAAATAAATTATTTAATTAAATTAACATTGTATTTAGCTTATAATTATGTACATTCGTTGGCATTAGTAGCGCTATTAATTTTGATTAAAGGATAGATACTCGTATGTACTCGTATCTATTATATTGTGATGATCATTTGACTCGGCGATTTAACTGCGGCTCTGGGTGTTGCGTGTTCGAATCTCGCACACAGTAAGATTGCAGAAAGCAGTTGTACTAGTAATTGGTACTACTTTGTGCAGGTCTCGGGTTCAGTTCCCGGGTCGGATAAAACGATACTTTTTGAAAATATCTCAGTATTTGCCCGTTGCCAAGAATTATACACATTATTATGACAATAGGGTCGCCCTCTAACCCTAACATAACTGGCGAGAATTTGGTGTGATACTGTACAACTTACCCTTTCAGGGAAAAAAACGAGATGCTATAAGTAACCTAGTTAAGTTCGTATCTTTTTTTTTAAACGTTGCCCCACTAGGAATTTCATTTGTATCGTGGTGCGTTTACAAACTCACATACTCAAACAGCCAGACCCGGAACAACTATACTAATATTTGTTTCGTGCGGGAATCGAACGCGCGACACGGAGCTCAGAAGCCAATTGCTTAACCACTGCGCCAATTGTGCCGTCAAACTAACTATACTTAATGTGTTTTCAGGTTCTGGACTTACTTCAAATAGGAACTGTGCTAATATCGTGCAAGAGAGCAAATCTTTAGAATCACTGTCCATCAAAACAATAACTGATTATAATTTACGAGGTATGTACGAATATAATTCTTACTAATATCTGTACATAGGTATAAGTATTTAAAGAAAATCTTGTCTTGTTGTGATACATACATTTTAATTACATCACACCAGCCTATTGTTTTCTTATCATTATCGCGATGCCAATTTAAAGGGTTGAAAAACTTTTTATATTTAAAATATCAGCTGTTTGCTCCCAAGTTCCCAACTCTTTTATAGTATTTTTTTTCCAAAAACTTTTGTGTTTGAGTTTAGAATTTTTGGCAATTATTTATTCAATAATATTATTTTGATTTCAGATCGAGTAAAGAAAAAATACGTTGATTGTGATAAAGATGTGAGTGATGCTGATTTTTCTCCAGATTGTTCAGAATATGTTCCAAGTCCAGAAAGGATAGCAGTCAATAGCCCATCAAGTACGTTTTCGGGTCATAGCGGAGATTCTCAATGCATAGATAGAATTTTGAACACCTCAAAAGTAATTGATACTCCCTCTACTATTTCTAATTTATCGCTACTTTTAACAAACTGCGATTTCATCGCTTCTTCTACCAGCATTTATAAAATAAATAATGAACATAATTCAACGATTGATGCTGTCCAGTACAATGAAGAAAAGCAATTTTCAAATTTAAGCTTAGCACCTAGTTATCCTTTAGCCGATAATCTGTCAAATGGAGAATTCGACGAAACATTACAACCTGAAAGCTCCCCCGAAGTTAATAAAACTGACGTCAACATGTCTCTTGATATCACACTAACCGACAGTTCTCAAAATGAACATGCCAATTTTAGAACTGAATTAACACGACATTCATTAGTATTTGAGCCAACCAATTCAGACGAACCTTCCACTTCACAAAATGAAAAAAGAAAAACCAGAAAACGTGCAATTAATGAAGACCAGTGGTCTAGCAAAAAAAATAAATTACTTAAAAACGCTGGTCAAGCTTACGAAGGTTGTCATAATAAGAATAAGTATCCACAAAAGGTCATGGGTCCTGTGTGTTCATGTAAAATGAACTGTGGCAGCAAATTTACCTCTTCAGAGAGGCAGGACTTATTTGATAAATTTTATAAACTTTCTGATCGAGAACACCAATGGATGTATATTATTAAACATACTAAAACCGAAAATATCAAACGAATGACTCTAGAACGGAAAAATAATCGCACACAGACTATAAAATATTTTTTTTCTTTAAATAATGTAGAGATTCTTGTTTGTAAGAAATTTTTCCTAAACACTTTAAAAATTAATGAACAAATGGTATATACAGCAATAGAAAAATTTAAATTAGACGAAGGGATTACAGACTTAAGAGGTAAGCACACCAATAGACCTCGTAAAATGAGCTCCAGCACAGAATCGAGTATTGAGAAGCATATTTCATTATTTCCTAAAGTAGAGTCTCACTATACAAGAAAAAGCTCAACTCGAGAATATTTGTTTTAAGACCTCAACATTTCAAAAATGTTTCGTTTGTACACTGAGTGGTTTCCACAGCAAAATTATGTTGAAGTTACGATGGCGACAAAACGTCAATATGAAACCATTTTTAACACAAAATTTAACTACTCATTTTTTAAGCCTAAAAAAGATCAATGTTCAACATGTTTTGTATATGAGCAAGCCAGTCCAACAGAAAAAGAATCTTTAGAAGAAAGCTATAGACGTCATTTAAATAGAAAAGAGAGAATTCGGCAAATTAAACATGAAGAAAAAATTACAATTGACGAAAACGATAGCACGATTGCTATCTTCGACCTGCAAAAAGTGTTAAGTATTCCACAATCTGCTGTAGGCATTTTCCATTATAAACGCAAGTACCCTGTGTACAATTTTACTATTTTTGACGCTCTACGTAAAAAAGGGTATTGCTACGTGTGGCATTCCCAAATAGCAAAACGAGGCTGCATAGAAATTGGGAGTTGTTTGTTGCAATTCTTGAAGAGTGAACAGGAGCGAGGTGTTAACAAAATATATTTTTATTCGGATGGTTGTTATGGCCAAAATAAGAACAGGTTCATTTTTGCCTTGTATGCGTATGCAGCAAAATCTTTAAATTTGTCTATAACGCACAATTTTTCGAGACTGGACATAGCCAGAACGAGGGCGACTCAATGCATGCGTGTATTGAAAGGAACATGAGAAATAAGTCTATTTACACACCTGATCAAATATATAATATAATTCTAAACTCCAAAGTCTCGGGAGAAAAATATACTATGAAAGAATTGGAGCAAACAGATATTTTAGACATTAAAAAATTGGTAAATCCTTTGAATTGGCGTCGCGATATAGATGGGAATACGATACGCTGGTCTGATGTAATGGAAATTCATGTATCATCATCCCAACAGGACAAGGTTTTCTTTAAATATGATTATGATGAGGCATATTCTGAATTAGATATTTCATATTCATTTCAAACCAAACGACGTGGGAGAAAACCTAAGACAGATGCTTTGATAGAAGATCCTGTATTGGCACGTGCTTATCATCAACCTCTTCCTATAAGCAAGGCGTTGCATACAGATTTACTGTCTTTATGCAATAGTGGAGCGATTCCACGGTATTACCACGCATTTTATGAATCCTTAATTTCTGTAGAAAACAGTGACGATCGCGATGATAATGATGATGCTAATGATAATACCGATTAGTTATTATTGTTTTTACTTGGCTACTTTTTTATACTTTTACTGATTGTAATTTGTGATCTCTATGAGAACTTTGTTCCCAATAAAAGTTATAATTTTAATAAATTTTGTGAGTTTTCTTTAATTATTCCCTCGAAGATACCGACGACAAATTTATTTTACATAGTCGGTTTTCAATGATTACGATATTAAGACTACCGAAAATGTTCTATAAAATATGGGTTACACTACTTTACCCTTTTATGGTTCTTTAAAATTTTACCATAATAAGTCGGTAACTGAACATTACAATCTCTCTCCTGTAATGAAAAAACACGTTTAATAATCCAGTAAAGCAATATTATGCCTATGATTTTTAAGAAATTTACAAGAATAACTCGGTAAGTAAACATTACTGGAATAATATTGATAAGTCAGGATTGTAAGATATCAATATCCTAAAAATTGAATGAAACCATTTTCGGTAATATGTATTTTGGTGTATAACTAAATCTGTGTATATTTAATAGTTACACCTAATACTATAAACTTTTCGGGTAAAAATTAGCTTTTCCGTCATATAATAATGTTGTCATAATTATCTTTTGTTGAATAGATATACCCCAAAAACACTAAATCATTTTTCCTGTAAAATTTGATTTTTGCGATTACGGGTTTAGAATAGAATATATTTTAATTGCATTTTATTTATTCCCCGGGGACGTCGATTTGACATTGTATCTTAGTACGTTTTTTTCTAACTGTCCTTGGTAGTTTTTGAATTGCTCTATCTTCCTATATATTAAGATCCGTGATAAGTTTTAAAATTTATGAGATAAGTTAAACACCTTTCAACTTTCAAAATTATATGCCGGACTTCCCCGCTCTGACCTTACTGTAATTATTCAACAAAATTAAATGGTGTGCAGTGTATAAGTTTAGGAGTGAATTAAATAAGAAATGGTGATAAAATACAGGACAAAAGTGACAACTACTTAGTACAACAAAACAACTCATATGCATGTTATTCTGAAATAGAGAACTCACTGCCAGAAAAAAAAATCAAAAAAAAAAAAAAAAAACAAAATTCATTTATTCAAACTAGGCTGATAATCAGCACTTTTCGAAGATGCAAGTATATAAATACTGAATAGACACTTCGGTCACGATTGCAAAATGCATGTGAAAAATGCCACGATAAGCACCCACCTCCCACCTACTGGCAGCGAATTTGAAACTACCAAGAAAAGCAGCAGTTCTGTGGGCGGAAACCAACATCAGATACTGTGAGGTTGTCGTCATTCTTCTGCTAAGAAAGGAACTTGAGGGCAAAGCAAACATCGTCATCCAAACTTGCAACACTACCCTAATTATGGGAAAAGATTTCTTACATTTTTTATTTATGACTTAAGCACAAGTAATAAAACCATACAAAGGCAGAGTACCGGGAGGGCTTTGTGCCCGACCAAAAGTGTGGACGTAATAGGCTTCACAAAAAGTAATGAGGCTGGTGTAATGTTGTTGGAAGATCAAGATTTAGAGAAACATCTATCAAATCTGCACAATCAAGAGGAAATCAAAAAAAACCTTGAAACAGCAATAAGACGACCCACTGACCAAAGAAAGTGAAGACCAAAAAGTCTTGTCAACTATTTTTGTAATTAGGTCAATCCCTTTGATTGCATCATTGTCAAATTGTTCAACATTGTCTGTCAAAACTACATCTGGAAAATTCACATGACAGCATTTGGCTTTTACCCATTACCTAGTAGGCATTGTTGATTGAAGCACTAGTACATTCCTTGTTCTTAGACGGTATGTAGGTAAGATTTGAAAGAAATTGAGGTTTTATTCATTTAAACTTCCAGTCGAACCAGATGTACCTGAATACCAGTATTTTACATAGATCTACTGCTCATCTCGAAATCCACAACCCAGTTGGTCACCATATGACCATTTAACTCACAAGAAAGACATACACAAAACATGACATGAACCTAAGACAACCCACTAACCGAAAAATGGACATTCCTTCACATTATGACATTATAGCAGCATGTAACATAAAGTAAAAGAAACACCTGCAATAGTAAACTTTAAGGACTAAGTGCGGAAACCAAATCCTTATCGTATTTATAAGTTGAAGAAACAGTATTACAAAACAACTACGGACAAATAATATTTTACGTAGTACTTATTATACTTTTTTGTCAATTTCAAGGGATAAAAAGGTAATGCTCGGATTGCTCCTCCACTAACTTTATCGCCTGTTGCACGGATGTTGAATATTTTATTTTATATCTGACCACTGACCCAGCATCTCTCTGTCTCTGACGCTCACAGACGACTATAACCTTATTTATAGGTCAATGAATTTAAACAACACTTAGTAGGTAGGACAGAGAATTGTAGATTCTTCATCAATAACTTATTTACCGCTTCCACAAGACAATCCTTCAAACTTTTAGGCACACCCACCAACAACCATCCAACAACCAACAACAACAAGAACAGAACGGCGTTCAAGCCATTAATCGTGTCATACACAGATAACACAGCTGAATATGTACTAGTGTCATGGCCCAGAGTGTTGTCAGCTACAATAGAAGTGTGAATCATGGATAAATTAATATGATTCGCCACACTGTCTTAAATTCATCCGAAAGAAAATATTTTTCAACCTGTTTTAATAAAATTTAAATAGTATCAAAACCAACACTTTGGTTATTTTGACGCGTAGAGATGACCAGCCCAGTGCCACTTCAATTTAAAAGCTTTTTTATTAGCGACTATCATCATCATCTGCTTAGCCTCTTCCCAACTATTTGTGTTTTGAGGCTTTATTTATCATTTATGCGCTTGCGAAAACAAATTAAAATAGATCATTCATAATCTTCAAATAAAAATGCACGACATGGAACTATACTAATCAAAATTAAAATCAAGTACCTAAACACGGACAAAAACGCTTATAAAATGTAATGAAGAAATGAACATCCCCTTTTTTTTGGGGTGGGTGGAAATTCATCAAAAAAAAACCCCTCCCGCTCTTGGGTAGAGCGAAAGGGAGTGTCAGACTTCTACTGACTAAAAACCACCCATGTTCCTTCTTAGCCCAAAATGAACATCCCTTTAACTTTCTAACGTAAATCAAGAAAGCAGGCAATATTTATTTTCTATGAATTAATCATTCTACCCACTCGCACTGGGCCCGCGTGGTGGATTATATATAGCCCATCCCTCTCCTAGAGAGGAGGCCAGCCTATAATGTTCCCACTGCAAGGACTCAGGCCTCCTCTCTAGGACTTCTAGGAGAGGGAAGGGCGCAGCACGCGGGTGCAGTGCGGGTTGGTAGATGTCACATGTCTTCGAATTTTCGGTTCTAAGACATGCCGATTTCCTCACGATCTTTTCCTTCACCGTTTTGAGAGTTAATTGAAGTTTTATTTAGTGCCATTCCAAAAGGCTCATATTCAACTATTAGCACAGAAAGTTGTAACACTGAACATTGCTTGCTGTGTTGGTAGATTGGAATATTTTTTCCCGTATCCGGAAAAAAAAAACGTTCTGGGAAAAATTAAATCCCACAGCCACTACAGCTTGGCAAAAAAGAGTAGAAAATCCGGGGGGTGCCACTGTGCTGCTCATATGGCAACCCGTTGTGACCGTATCGCGTAACAACCTACCGTCTTGATACTTTTATTACTATTTTTTTATACTTAAAAGAAGAATGGGTATTTTTGTATACACCCCGTCCCTTTCCTTGTAACACTTTCTCCTATATATCAAATGAAAGAGCGTTAAAAATACATCATTTTATTGTATGACAGTAAATGTGTGAATAATGGGGGAAAAAAGTTATTCACCGATAAAGAAAGAAAAATGTTTTTTTTTTTTTTCGTAGAACCTGCTTGAGTGTGGTGTCTATTGATAGGTCTTTTAAAATGACACTGAGGTTACTAAAACCTTTTCTTCTCAAAGTCAATCGTTTGAAAGATAGACACTTCCAAAGTGCAAAAATGTACCCCCTCTAACTTTTAAACTAACTAGGTGAAAAATCTAATAAAAATATATGCTGTAGATCGCAATGAAAACTCACAACCGAAATTAGTTTGAACGAGATATAGTCAGCAGTTTTTGAGATATAGCTCATTTAAAAAACCGCAAATATAACTTTGTCATTCATACAAACACCATGAAAAACAAACTTATCACAAAATATGTATTTATGTTGCCGCTTTTACAACAAATAATACAAATTAAAGGGGACTTCCCTACTACGATGATGCAGAACCTTTCATGTGCGAGTCCGACTCACACTTAGCAAGTTTTTTCACCCAATTCTTTTTTTTTTCAATTATTCACACGGTTACTGAACCGTGTGAATAATTGAAGAATTGAATTGAGGAAACGGAATACTTCTATGATGTATACACCATAGAAGTATGTCTAAATTAAAGTCCAAGAATGACTGACTAAGAAATCAGAATCGACGGATCCGTGTTGCTGAGAGGCCGCATTTTATCGTGGCACATATAAAAAAAAAACTTATATTTTGTTCAATCCTAACACAGAGTGTAGTTAGCTTGGGGCAGTTTTCAGCAATAGACAGTGATTCAAGAGGAAGGTTTATATGTAGCACATTGCACCCGTGCGTAGCCGGAGCGGGTCGTTAACTAGTAAAAAAATAAAGAATAAATTCAATTCTTTACCGGTGAATAACTTTTTTCCCCAATTATTCACACAGTAACCTTGTGAATAATTGGAAAAAAATGAATTGGATTAAAACTTTGCCTAGTCGGACTCGTACATGTAAGGTTCCGTACCATAGGGCACGCCACGATAGCGGCGGTAAGTCCGCTCATTGAGGAGTGGCTGAAGAGGCACCACGGGCGCCCTCTTCAGCGGACACGGTTGTTTCGGGAGGTACCTGCACCGAATCAGGCGGGTGGAAACACCTGAATGCTACTATTGCGAGGATCAGCCGGAGGATACGGTGGAGCACAACGTGGAGGTCTGCCCCGCTTGGGCGGAGCCCCGCCGTGATCGGCGATTGGCGGCGGTGACCTCTCGCGTCCAAGCTCTGGTGCAAGCCATGGTCCGGGGCGAGAGGGAATGGGAAGCCGTCGCCTACTTCTGCGAAGCAGTGATACTAGCGAAGGAGGTGGTAGAACGTGAGAGGAAGAGAACCTCTCGTCGCAGCCGCCGCGGGAGACGCTCCGGGCGTCAGGGGCCACGTGATGGCTTCCAACAACCATAGACGCGGACCTGAGGACGGTGAGTAATGGGCTAGCTCGCCGCCGCGCCGCGCGCCGTCCGTCTTAGGAGGACGACAGGCGTGTCGACGTCGAGTTCGTGTTCCACGCGCGCCTCAAAGAGATGTCAGCAATATGGAAGGGGCCCGCAAGGGTCGACGCCCGTCGGGGCTGCGGGTTGTTCGAAAGAGATAGAGCGGCCTCGACATAAAGGGCTAAGAAGGAACATGGGTGGTTTTTAGTCAGTACAAGTCTGACTAAAATCTGGGTTTTAAAAAAAAAAATCCGTACCATCGTCGTAGGGTCTGCCCTTTAATTTGTATTATTTGTTGTTAAAGCGGCAACAGATATACACACTTTGTGATAAGTTTGTTTTTCATAGTGTTTGTATGAATGACAAAGTTATATTTTCGGTTTTTTGAATGTTCTCTATCTCAAAAACTGCTAACTATATCTCGTCAAACTAATTTTATTTGTAAGTTTTTATTGCGATCTAGAGCATATATTTTTATTAGATTTTTCACTCCCTTATTTTAAAAGTTAGAGGGGTTGGGGGACACCTTTTAGCACTTTGGAAGTGTCTATCTTTCAAACAATTGACTTTGAGAAAAAATGGTTTTAGAAACCTCAGTTTCATTTTAAAATACCTATCAATAGACACCCCACTCAAGTAGGTTCGATGAAAAAAAAAAAAAAATTTTTTCTATCTTTATCGGTGAATAACTTTTTTCTCCCATTATTTACACATTTACTGTCATACAATAAAATGATGTACTTTTAGCGCTCTTTCATTTGATATATAGTAGAAAGTGTTACAAGGGTAGGGACGTTTTGCCCCTTCTTCTTTATTTATTGAACCAGAATTTATTCTCCTCATGTACCTAACTACCTAAAAATAAATATATGTTAGTAGCACTGTTTTTTTAATATTCTCGGATTAAAAAAAGGCGTAGAAATAATTATTGTAATTTATTCTAATAAATCTTCCAACTCTTTTTTGGGACGACCTTTTCTATGTTTTCCAGGTGTAGAAACTACGCCTTTGTTTCGATCTCCTTCCAGGACGACTCTTCTTATGGTGCTTACTGATTTACCTAAAGTGAATAAATAAATATACATAAAAAAATGCATTTTACTTTAATAAATAACAAATTAAAAATAATACATTTTTGGTACATTTGTAATTCTAATGATATAACAAACAGTTATCACCTTGAAATCACATTCAACAATAAAGTTATGTAGAAATCGAATTTAAATTCACATAGTGCACAGTACGCCACTCAAGTATCAACATTAATCTGACACGCTATACCAAGGTAATGTCAGACAAAATGTAAACATAACCTATGTGCTCGATGATTATTGTTCAAAATTCCACTTATTTCGTATGCAAGCAAGGCAAAACAGAATGGGGTTCATAAATGAACACTTAATTCATCTAAAAACAATAAAACAAACAGTTACATACCTGTCATTTCAGCGGTTCTTATGTAAACATCGTTGAGATCGGAGAGAATGGTTTTGGCCTCTTTTTCTGCCAAACATCGCCTATATACCTTATAGATTATCGCTCTGCCAGCACTTCGGATGGTTTTATTCATTTTGTATTACTCTACGTTGCTTTAATCACGTTTTTAGGGCACAATTATAAATGTAATAAACTTTCGAACTTTGTTTACACCAAACGTCATAAGTTTTTAATTGTTGCCAGCAAACAAAAAAATTAGTTCCGTTTCTAGACTTTTTTGCCAAGCTGTACTTTACTGTCTCAACTAAGAAAATCCAAGATAAAAAATAATAAAAAGCCTTTTATTTCTCATCTTAGATACATTTTTTACACTGTTTGTTTACTACTAGTACCTACTTATTAATAATTAATGTTCGTTGTGTGACGTCTTTATCTTATCCTAGTTAGAAATGTTAGTTTTCACTAAGGGTTGGAGATGTATTCCCATTACGGGTAAAGGCCTCCTCCATCTTTTCCTATTTTTCCCGGTTCCTGGCAAGTTTAAAACAGTTTGACCCAGAAGCCGGCACTATATCATCAGCCCATATTTTCAAAGATCGACCGACCTACCTTTCTTTTGCCCGATGGTCCTGTCCATGTTGTGGTTAGGATAGTCCATCTGTCATCATCACCGAGTCGTGCAACATGACCTGCTCAACGTACCCATTTTAGTGCTGTTGTAACCATCTTTAAGCTTCGACTGCTTCCTGATATTTGAATTTTGAGCTTTTGACTTTGTGAATTTTCCTTAACCCTTTTTTTTTTTTTTCGGTAGGTGGAAAATCATCGAATAACCCCCCCCGCTCTTGGGCAGAGCGAAGGGGAGTGTCAGACTTCTACTGACTAAAAACCAAACCCATGTTCCTTCTTCGCCTTTGTGTCGGAGCCGCGTTAACCTTTCGACAATCCACAGCCCCGACGGGATCCACAGCCCCGACGGGATCCACAGTCCCGACGGGATTTAACCCTAACATGCTTCTTTCCATCGCTCTCTGTGTAGTGACAATTTTCTGTTTGGATCTCTTAGTGTGAGCCTAAGTTTGGCATCCATATAATAAACACGGTAAAAGCCTATTTCCATCACTACTTTCTTAAAATTTAGTGTAGCTGCCTTTCAGAATTCATGTTAACGATCAGAATTTATTCCGGGTGATATTTGCTCTTTGCTGAATTTTATCATCCATTCATTTTGGACAATGGACACGTCCTGCTTCCTGAAAATCAAAAATATAATTATTTTATTAATAGCTCAATTCGATACCTTGCGCAGAAAGTTAAATATCAACACTGCGAGTAAGCGAGTGTCTCGCTCGTCCCTATTATAGACAGAATAGTTTGTTATTTCCGGTTATAAAAGTTGCATCACAACAGATTTTAGGAAAAAGATTATAATTTTTTTTTCTTTTTTTTTCACATAAATGGGGTAATTTCCGAAACTTAAACTAGCAACCCTGTTGGGCGTAGAGTAATTTTCGCCCAAGCCAGTGGCATAGCCACAAAGTTTATAAAAAAAAAGAAAGTAATTTTCGCTATTCTTGTCTCTTGTGTTCTTGTCCTTGATTTTTGAGATCTTAAAATTTGTTTGATGTTATTTATTCTTGATTTTTGTGTAACTTACGTAACTGTCTGTGTTTGTTAAAGTCTGATCGATCTGTTTGTTTCTAATTTCTGTCTTACTGGTTGCGTTGGTGCAGTGTTTGAATCAAATAGCTTGATTAAAATTGACAGCTCTAATACATGGATCTGCCGTGATATTTTAAGCGACGAAACTTTCGTCTTCCTTTTCGTTACGAAAGCAACTGCTAAGCTTAATGTTTTAACCGGCTTTGAGCGCCAGAGGAATCTGCTGGAGTTAGTTCACATAATCTGTTTAAAATTGAGAATTTCATAATCTCAATAAAATTTGGTTAGGTGTGTTGTTTTTCTCAATGATGGTTGTGAACTGAAAAAGGTTGGTGTCGCCAAAGTGTTAGTGCTTTTTTCGTATTTTTTGTTATTATCAAGGAGATTTAAAAACTCGTAAATATTTGTATGTCTGGTAGTTAAGAATTTCGCTATATTGTCCAGTCTGTGAGTGCACTGTGCAGTTAAATAGTGTACTATATCGTCGTTCATATTGCAATTAGTTATTATGTTTCCTTCAAAACACACAGCGTTGGTTGAAGAAGCTGTCATTAGATTTTGCCATAAATGCTGTAAATAGTATGAAAACACTTACCAATTTCCGAACGTTACCTTTAGGATCTTTCACTATGGCAGCAGCTCGCGGTAAACGACGAGTTTGACATTTGTCATTCATAGCGTCTAAAAATTTTGCCGCCAACGTATGGAAAATTTCTCACTCGTCAATTTTCTTAGAAAATTTTGAGAAAAGTGGTGTAAAGTTTTATTTAAAGCTATAAAGATAGAATTTAAGTACTCTTGATAAGTAATTTCATATTATCCTTGATTATGAGTGAGCGCGATATCGAAATAGAGGGCGAAAGCTCTCACCGCAAGGTCGCCGGTGCTCCTACCGATACTTCGGACGGAAATCGGTCAGTGGAGACCATATAAAAATGTAGGTACTCTGTGGTGGAGACCAGTGAACCTCAGCGGCGGTTCTCTTATGAGAGCGAGGAAGAGAGCTCTTCATCCTCGGAGGATGATGGCACTGCTTTCCCACCGCCGAACAAGAGGTAAAAGAGAGCGAAACAATTACCCTGTTCGGACCCTCGCATCGAGAATTTAATGAACCAAGTAAGTTTTATATCTGGTTACATGACACAATTGCCACAATACATCAGTAACTTTACTCCGAAACACCAATAACCAAATAATAACGTAAACTGTTCTTACCTTAGTGCTGCTAGTAAGTACTACTAAAGCGCACTCTAGTTTTCTAAACAACCCCGGTCGTGTTTAAAGAGACAGAAACTTTACAATTTGGGAATTTATGTGTTCAATACAATGCATTCAGTCGAAGATGGCAGTATCGACTAGCATGGGTGTTCCCTCCGCCCAACTTGATACCACGAGTGATCAGTCATCTAAACTCGGCGGAAGGGACGTACATATTATGTGTGTGTTAGTGTGGGCTACCCACACTGGACCTAGTGTGCCTGGCTCCCAGACTTGAAGGCAAGAGCTCTCGGAGAGCCAGTACCGATACAGAACCTATGCAAGAACCTCGTAGACCTGACCACAGGCAGGACTCCTCCACAGATCGACAAGCTGCAACTTTTAGCTTGAAAAGTTGGGGGGGGGGCAGTCTGGATGCCCAGTGGTCAGTAGAGGAAAAGGACCTCTTACAAAGTAGTTGGAGAAAATCCACACTTGTTACTTATAAAGCTCCTATCCAGAGATGGATATCATGGTGTGACTCCCACCGCATAAATCCTGATTTAGGATTCCAAAGATTTAGCAAGGTTTCTAACCAAACTATACTTAGTTGATAATTTGGGTTCTAGCACCATCTGTTAACACAAGTCAGCAATTTCTCCATACTGTGCCATACCAACAGATGTTATATCCAAAACCTTGTTTGTCCATCAAGTTTTAAAAGCTATATCTTTAGCAAAACCAATGCCTAGTACCGGTATGGGATACAAAGTTACTCTTGGATTGGCTTAAATCAACACCAGAGGTTATTAACACACTCTTTGATATTGCTAATAGAACAGAACTTACATATTTTACTTTTAGCCCCTGGCATACATTTACATGACCTAACATTGTTACATAATACCAAATGAACATATGGTGTTAGATGATGAATCCTTAACATTGTGACCAGTTTGGCTCAAAAACAGATACTGGTTACCACAGGCAATCAGGGTGGTTACTTAAAATCCATCCTAATCCTAATCTATGTCCAGTAAGGCACATAAAACACCTTGTACAATATAAGTTTTTCGTTTGATTTTGTTTTATCGGGAACTCGAAACAATAATCAAACATGGTAAATATCCCGTTTATGATATTAATAGTAGTTGTACAATGTTCATGTGATAGAAGAGCACAGGTGAGTGGATTAACAAGCTTATTTACAACAATAAAAGGTGTAGCCAGGCCAGCATCAAAGACAATAATTTCAGGATGGATTAGATCCATCTTTAAACAGGTAAATATTGAAGTATCTCCAGGAAGCATAAGATCTGCCGTGGCGTCAAGAAGCTGGCTAGAGAATAGACCACTTGACGAAATTTTAAGTAGAGGAAACTGGAGAAGCAGTGATACTTTCAGAAAAATTTACTGTCGGGAGGTGATAAGAGAGAGCTCTGTCCCTCTGGAAGATTTATCATGTGATAATTTTTCTAACATTTAAATATATTTATGTGGTACATGTTACACATTTCATGTTGATTTAGAATTTGATTCACAATATAAGTGTTAATTAATCATTTGTTTGATCTCTACTGACTAACAATTAGTCAGTATTAAATAAGTAAGAAAATGATTGATCTCATTTAGAATTTAATTACTTTATTAATAGAATAATCTATAAGAAAGAAGTAGGGTTAATTTTGGCATTTTCTAGAATATATAAATTGGGTTGAAATACTTTATTGTATAATTCAACATTTCATGAATATAGGTATCTTAATATTTATTCCATAAATAATTCACATAGCGTCTACATCCTTCAGGTATTCTTTCACCAGCAGATATCAAACAGGTCTTCAACCAACGCTGTGTGTTTTGAAGGAAACATAATAGAACTGTTTTGCATAAAAACAAAACAGATATTATGTTAAATGAAAAACACACAGCGTTGCAGCAAGGTGCTTGCTGGTGAGTTTTGAAGACTTCTATGAATGACAAATGTCAAACTCGTCGTTTACCGCGAGCTGCTGCCATAGTGAAAGATCCTAAAGGTAACGTTCGGAAATTGGTAAGTGTTTTCATACTATTTACAGCATTTATGGCAAAATCTAATGACAGCTTCTTCAACCAACGCTGTGTGTTTTTCATTTAACATAATATCTGTTTTGTTTTTATGCAAAACAGTTCTATAATATATGTCACTAATGACAAGTATAAAGGAGAGTAAAAAACAGCGTACTGGAAAAAATCCTTAGACGACACCAAAATGTTTTTTATCTTTAAGGTGGCGGTTCGCGTCGCGACAGAGACAAGCGACCGAGACCAGAGACTGAGACGGGAGACAGCGACAAGTGTCTCGGTCTCTTCTGCATGTACTGTAACAGTAGGTCGAGACCAAGACTGGAGATCGTGGCAAGCATCTCGGTGTCAGTACGGAGAGTGTATTGATGGAGTCAGTTGTGTTCTGTCATGATGGAAAACCAAGTTGTAGAACTTCTATTGGAGGAAGAAGAAGACGATGATTTGCTCTTATCTATTATTACAAATACAAAACTAAAAGAAGGTTACCTATTAAGGAATTATATTTAACTAGAGGTCAAGAAGGATCATTTTCGCTATTAGTGAAGAAGCACCTAATGTGTGATGACAATACATTCAGGAAGTATTTTCGGCTAAATAGAACACAGTTTGATTATGTATTAAATTTACTTAAGAAAACAATGTGTGAAAACGGAAAAATATTGTTGAAAGAAAAATTTGCTCTAACTCTAAGGTAAGTTTGTCAAATCATCTAAGTTATTCTGGTCGTATTCGTCGTGAAAAATGGTTCACTTGAAATATTTGGCAATTGGCGATATGTTAAGTCAATCAATTCACTTTGTGATTGGTGTTCTGTGGAGGCTACACTTATTGGCGAATATGTATTATACGATGAAGTTGAAGTACATGGCAATTGGCGACGTGATAAATCACTTGGTGTTTGGTGTCCCGATGAACCTGCACTTGTTGGAGAATATGAATAACTTGTATAGGGGCGTTCACCTTGTCCATCGATATCTCCAATCTCATACTTATTATTTTTATTATGGATAGTATGTCCGTTAAGAACCGCCGCTTAGGAAGTTCATATTTTTTTTGTAGATAGTACTCATTAATAGAGGGCTTTTTGCAAATTGCCAAGTTCCAGATATTCACGGTTTACGAGATATAATTGTTTAAAGTTCCATTAAAATTGGTCACTAACACGCCATTTGTAAATTTTGAGGTTGGATAAATTGACATGGTAGCATAGATATAAAACTAAAGATAGGGTCGTCCGAACATTTTGCTCGATGCGTTCCCCATACAGAGAAACACTGACGCCATCTTTATGAACTACTCCAGGCTGCTCGTAAACGTAACCTTGTATGAGCGGCGTGGCGTGGTATTATCGAGGTATAAAGAAATTAAATAAAGCTTTCAATTTAAAAAAAAAGTATGTTTATTGCAGTTTTTTTATACATATTAATAATAATAATAACATTTTTATTGGCCTTCGAATAAAACTATTATATAATTAAATCTTTTCATTTCATCGGCTACAAGCCTACAACGCACGCCGCTGCAAAGTTATGTCGTACAGCCGTACGGCGCGTGGGGGCGGGGCCTCGCGTCGTCTTTGCCAAACGTCAAGACAAATAAGTTGGGATGAAAACTGTTCTAAATAATGTTTTATGTTGATTTACTGACATATTTTTGACTTACCGGTGGTATGAAATGTTATAATTTTTTTTTGTTGTGCTTTGCGTCGTAGTTCACGTAACCTTTCACTACACAACTTGGCATTTTCACTTTTAAAATTTACGGACGCACCCGAAGATAGCCGATCGTGAACTAAATCACTTCGGTTTAGTCAAGACCTTTTTGGGACCATGTTCGAGGCGTCATTTTATCATGCGGTCCGCCCAGTCCTTACGCAGTAATATGTAAGTCAATGCATGGTAGACGTCAAAGTTGACATTTCACGTTTCGTTATTGGTAAAAGTGAATTTTAGTAACTTTTTTGTCGTGTTTTTGAATAAAATATAATTTATTTTTAAATATTTTCGGATTGTCTATGAGTGTCAATAATAATTGTTGCTGTATAATGCAATTACATTGCCATTTTTACACTAAAAATAACGAATTTAAGTTTACACCTTGTGCAACGAAGCGTAGCGCCGCCATTTTGTTGTATAGCGTCTGTTTACCTGTCAGCGTCAGTCATCTTTATGGGCGGCATGGGCACCGGGCCGTAGGCCGACGAAGGATGCCGGCGGAGGCCCGGCACTTCGGGGACAGAAGATATTAGTGTTATTTAATATGCGAGCGAAGCGAGCGCGCGTCATGGCATGGAGTACATGCGTTGACAGAGAGAACGAGAAAATGGCGCGCGGTGTTGTCAGTTCGAACGATGCTAGAGGCAACGTCATTTAGGTTCCAAAAAATTGTTTTTTTCAAGAATGGTGCGTCGCCGTTACATGGGAGTGGTGCCAGGGCACAGTGGGCACCACCCCCTCACCCTTCCCCTGTCAAACGACACAAAATTTGTACCCGTTTCGCTAACCTCAAAACTTTGACCATGGATATCTCGGAAACCATGGGGCTCCGAGGAATGGAAGTTGTACTGGGGGGTATCCCCCCTCCCCCTTGAAAGCGGTGGTTCTTAACGGAAATTTTAACCTTTTGTTTTTCTCCGATTTGTGCATTAAAATCACCCATTAGTATAATACAGTTGTTGGTATAATCTCTGATGACTTTAGCCAGTTCGGCATAGAATATCTCTGTCTCTGATTCTGCAGCTTGCTCGGTTGGTGCATATGCTTGTATAATAGTCCAAGTCTTTGTATAGTTGGGTATGTTGATATTTAGCCGAGTTGATATTTTTTTTAAGACGCACAATGGCCCAATCAAGAGGCTAAGTGCGGATAAAAGCCCCGTTAAACTAAACTAAACTTGATATTTAGCACTGCTATCCTTTCAGAGATACCAAGGATGTTTTGTATTTGCTTCTTCAGAGTTGTCTTCCGTGAGTTGTAATCCTACTCCTCTACGGCCTCCTTTTTCACCTTTGTTGAACAATATGTAATCTTGGTATTCGTAAATTGTCTCACCTTCTCTTCTCATTTCGCTGATTCCGAGTATGTCCCACTTGAATGGCAATATTCAGTTCTGCAAGGGTATCTTCGGTTCTTAAAGTTCTAGTGTTCAATGTTGCTATATTCAATTCAATTCAATTCATTTATTTGATTCAGACATATAATATCCATAACATTGTTAGTATATTGATTCTGTTTATTCTTCTACTGTATTTAACTGAAGGGTTATGGTCTGAACTTCCCGCGGCGACCAACCGTGGTGGGAAGGTTTTTGTGTATATTATGTTGTATTAGATTATGTTTTTTCTGTATTTGTTTTGTTTTTCCGGTACAAGTTGTTTTTGTAGGTTGTTTATTTGTGTTTGTTCGTTTTTTGAACTTTCTGAGGTTTCTGAGGTTGAGGTAGAATTAGTTCTGTTCCTTCCCATATACTGCAATATATTTGGTTTCAATATTTCCTTTTGTCCATTATTGTTTATTCTGTTTTGTTGGTTTTCGGGCTCGTTATGAGTGTTTTGTTTTTTCGGCGTTGGTAAGTTGGGGGATACAGTCTTATCTCTCTTCCTTTTTTCGCGCAGATTGTCCTTCTGCTTTTTAATTACAAGTTGGTCTCCTCTCATAAAAGCTAAGTTCCCCTTTTTCCATTCTTCCTTAATTTTTGGCTGCATTTTCTTCCGAACTTCGAGAACATCCTTGGGAAAGTTTTCCTTGACATAGATGCCTGTTGGTAAGTTTGATTTAGATTTTAATATGAGACGTTTCTTCCACATAGTAGAGAAAGTAACAACTACTGGGCGATTTTTGTTGGTTTGAGCCCCTATTCTGTAGATGTTATTTATTTCGTGGCTGTCTATATGTACTTCTGCTTCCTCTATTATTCCCTATATGTGGTCTACAAGCTCTGCCTCTCTTTTTCCATTTTCATCAACACCAAAAAATATCAGGTTACTTTTTCGCTTGTCCTTTTCCAAGGTAGTGATTTTATCTTCCAGTTTTGTTATTTTAGATTTTAAGTTTCGGTTTTCCTCCATTAAAGTTTTCATCTTTTCATCAATTGCTTCCATAACGTTTTGAGTAACCGCTGATGTTAATATAAGGGTTTGTTGATTGAGCTTTTCATCTAGTTTTGCGTCAAGTTTTGAAAACAATAATTCTATTTGTTCGTTCATTTTTTGACAGCACTATATTTTTATTGGGTAATTTGAAATTGTTAATGGTAAACTTCGATCAATAATAGTACTAGATTAAGCATCAGGAACAAAACTAAGTCGCTCAAGTGGCCACGTTTGCACACACGTAAACATCTACATAACATCTTATAAAAAAGTTCAATATTATTAACAACTTCAGATGATTATAAACCTTAACACTAAAACATAACGTTTAATTATCATTGTAAAGTACATTTATTTAAGCCCTTTCATCGGAGAAAGATTAGAAGCAAAACATTTTAAATGTCGCTCCAAAGTAAAAAGTCATCAGTACAAAAATATTCATTCTAAAATGAAACTTAAATTCTAAGCAATACGGTTAAAAGCATTTTGTGTACAATGTCGTGCTTATTCTGTTGCCGAACTAGCATTCCCTGTTCAAGAACATGATACAATAGTTGGTGCGTTGTAGCAAACATTGGCCAAACAATTATAATATTCGCTGATTTAATTATATTTACAGTTTAATTATGTTTAAATATTATGAAAAAGCACATAATGATATTAAATTACCGAAAAAAAGATATTCCTTCCAAAACCTTGGTGTTACGGTGGTTATTTACGCAGTTCTTTTGAACGCATACTGCGGTATTTTGACGTCTTAATGTTGGCTATGATTGGACCATACTAATTTGAAATAAGACCACAAATACGTTTGTGGTCTTATATTTCGGGCCGTTTTTGAAGCGCTTATCGGGAATCTAGTACATTATTGATCGAAGATGGTAAACCTATTTTTCAATAAAATGATTATTTTTGTTGCAACACTGGCGTAACTGTCTTTCTGTTATGTTGGTATACGATGACCCATTTATTGATTTGCGGCGAACTTCACACTTCACTAGTTTTTAGGTTATGTCAATATGTTTTCACTGCACTTTTTTGAATCTCTCTTGGTTTCTGGCGCAAATTCTCCACTGTTTTATGAGTTTTGTTGCTTCACCAATTACGATCCACCAAAATGTCTCGATTTATCCGAGCTTATGCACTTGTTTTCGATTTTTAATCGCGGAGCTCACTAACGTACGTATTGACAGGTTAACAACCGGAACCGGAGTGGCAATTGGCGACGTGATAAATCACTTGGTGTTTGGTGTCCCGATGAACCTGCACTTGTTGGAGAATATGAATAACTTGTATAGGGGCGTTCACCTTGTCCATCGATATCTCCGATCTCATACTTGGAGATAATATTAAATATTTCGGTTTTTTTTTAATTTTTGCGCTCAATTTTCTTAGCATAGTTTCAATGTGTTTTGTAAATGTAGATATATCATCGAATGATTCTTGACCTTGACATTTCAATGACTCCAGCGTACTATTTCGGCTTTCATGTCTGGCTTTCATAAATTTTATACTTAAATTCATCTTCTTTTTGTCTTTTTCTCCTAGTCTTGCTAGTTGATTTTTCGGAACTTTTACTTTACTTTTTTTTGTGGTAGATAGATCTTTCTTGTGTAGAAGTTCCTGGTACAGGTTCTACTAACTCCCTTGAAATAGTATTATGTACTGACGCGTCTGCGGCTACGGGAGGAGTATCTTCATGTCCAACTTCTGAGGAGGTATTAGTAACTTCTTGTACTACACTGGTGGAGCTTTGCTGTTCTTGATCTACACTGGTGGAGCTTTGCCGTTCTGATGGTGTGTTTTCTAAAAATCTTAAACGTTCATAAAATTGCCACTTTCAATTTTTAGCTGGTGCTGCAGATCCCGTTGAATTTTTCTGTTTGCGCTTGTATCTCTTGTAGGAGTCCCTGATTAGTTTCCATTTTTTACGGCATTCCGAATCTGTAATATATAAATAATAATATAAGTCTTTTTTTTGTTTCAGGTTTATGGCAAATGGAGAAACATATGCTTCGCTATCATTCGCATTTCGTATATCACCTTCTTAAATTTCACAAATAGTCAAAGAGGTGTTGAAACATTTAAAGATTGTTTTAGTGCCAATTCTAATGCCTATTCCAAAAGAAAGTGATTTTAGGCTTATATCTGAAGGCTTTTGGGACAAATGGCAATTCCCCAATTGCGCTGGCGCAATTGATGGTAAGCACGTGAGAATAAGAGCCCCTGAAAATAGTGGGTCGTTGTATTTTAACTATAAGGAATTTTATTCGATTGTTCTTCTGGCTATTGTAGACCATAATTACAAGTTCATTGCAGTAGACGTTGGCTCTTACGGTAAAGAAAGAGATAGTGGAATAAATATTCCAAAAGTCCACAATGGGAAAAAAATCATGAAAAATGAATTTAATTTTCCAGAACCAAAAAATCTACCAAATTCGAACATAATATTACCACATTTTATAGTTGGAGATGAAGCATTTAGTCTTGATACTTTTATGATGAAACCTTACGCTAGAAGAGTTGCAAAAAACGATTTAAGCAAAGAAATATTTAACTACCGCCTTTGTCGTGCGAGACGAAAAATACGTTCGGTTTGCTGTCTCAGGTGTTTAGAATATTTTACACGCCTATCGGAATAGCGCCAGAAACATGCACTGATATGATGTTAGTTGCCTGTTGCTTGCATAACCTTTTAAGAGATGGATTTTTAGAATCTGCTCAAATGTCCGTACAACAATGGAACCAAGAAGAAAATTTACCTTCAAATTTCGTTTCATTACGTGGAACAGGAGGGTTTTCGAACAGCAACGGACTAGATATTGGAGCAAAATTAACCGATTACTTTATGTCACAGCAAGGAGCGGTAGACTGGCAAGAACAACATGTCACACGGCTTGTTTAAGTTGATTCCACATGTTTCCTTTCAAATATTAATTCTATGCAAAAAAAAAAAAAAAAAAATAACTCACCTGTTTTATTTATGCTTTCAGCTATGCTCATCCAAATATTGTCTTTCAAATTTTCGTTTCTGTAGGAGTCTAGTCGTGCATCGTATATCGGAGGTAGCTGTCTGATCAGTTCAATCAGCGTTTCACAGTCTTCGTCAGAAAAAGTATTAATTTTTAACACTAAACACACGTGCTTTTCGAGCGCGACACGAGACACTACTGGTCCGAGGCAGCGACTGTCTCGGCGAGACAGTCGCTGCCTCCTGTCTCGCGTCTCTGTCTCCTGTCTCTCGCTCGCGAACTGACGCTTATACATTTCCTAACGTCAAGTAACGGTCGCGATCTCCGGTCGCGGTCGCCTGTCTCTGTCGCGGCGCGAACCGCCACCTTAATGTTTCCTAACTATTGTGTTTTAATATGCATTTTGACATGTATAAATTGACGTAAAATTTGTGACATGTAACATATTGATAGTTTTGTATGAATTATATAATACACAGTTGGTCAGTGGGTCGTCTAAGGGGCGGATTTAATTTCAAATTACAGGTAAAGTATTTATTGATTCGATGAGGTGGCAACTTTCTTTCGATGCTGCTATGTATCGAGTCGACATCCATCTGGGTGCGCCCAACTTCGAGGTATTTTTGTTCGATGATAACGTTCTTTTCGACTGATAATTCAATTAAAGCATTACACAAATTCAAGGATCGGTTTTGGTAACCACACCCGTCACTCCACAGAATAACTTTTTTGGTATTTGGTGCCTTTTCTAGTTCTGCCTTTAGGTGTTTCATCATGATAGACGTGTGGCGACTAGCGACATCTATCGCAACACCTGCGTACTAACAAACGATCGACAGAAGTTCCTACATCGCGCTATCAACATTATCCGCGACATAAGCCTATATAGGAGTTCCCGACTTACAACTGTCGGGCAGTTAGCCCGCCGGACACAACACCCGTCCGGTTGGAGGATCCTCCCTTTTCAACGGGGGATGAGGAACTTTACACCCTGTTCGTCATACCCCCCAAACTGGTGACCCCGAGCATGAACGTCAGCGCAGCCTTCGTGCAAGCACTTCAGACGTCGTCATCACTTCCCCTTCGCCTTCGAGCAGCGAGTCATACCGTCAGCCAGCAGCCACGGCTTCATGGGGTATCCTGACCACCAGCATGCAGCGGAAGCGCATTCCTGGTCATCACCCCCAGCCTCATCAGCGACTTTGGCACAGCACACTGCACTTCGGCCGGTCAGCAAGCAGAGACGCCCTTCTCTCCTGGTCGACGCAGCAGCCAGCCACTACGAAGCACTGCATCACTCCGACTCACTGGAGCTAATATGCAGCATCACCCCGACTCACTGGGGCATCACCGCAGACAGTTCCGACTCACCGTGAACTATGCGGCATCCGGTTCCGACTAACTGGAACCATCCACTGGCTGACAAGCGCCAAGACTTAACCTGCTTTCGACCTCCGGTCTCGGAGGGGAGTGATGTGGCGACTAGCGACATCTATCGCAACACCTGCGTACTAACAACGATCTACAGAAATCCTACATCGCGCTATCAACATTATCCGCGACATAAGCCTTTAAAGGAGTTCCCGACTTACAACTGTCGGGCAGTTAGCCCGCCGGACACAACACCCGTCCGGTCGGAGGATCCTCCCTTTTCAACGGGGGATGAGGAGGTTTACACCCTGTTCCTCATACCCCCAAACTGGTGACCCCGAGCAAGAACGTCAGCGCAGCCTTCGTGCTTCAGACGTCGTCACCACTTCCCCTTCGCCTTCGAGCAGCGAGTCATACCGTCAGCCAGCAGCCACGGCTTCATGGGGTATCCTGACCACCAGCATGCAGCGGAAGCGCATTCCTGGTCATCACCCCCAGCCTCATCAGCGACCTTGGCACAGCACACTGCACTTCGGCCGGTCAGCAAGCAGAGACGCCCTTCTCTCCTGGTCGACGCAGCAGCCAGCCACTACACAGCACTGCACACTCCGACCCACTGGAGCATACGCAGCATCACCCCGACTCACTGGGGCATCACGGCAAAACACTGCATCACTCCGACTCACTGGAGCTAATATGCAGCATCACCCCGACTCACTGGGGTATCACCGCAGACAGTTCCGACTCACCGTGAACTATGCGGCACCCGGTTCCGACTCACTGGAACCATCCACTGACTGACAAGCTCCAAGACTTTTTTTTTTTTTTTTTTTTTATTTAATATGGGCTTACTCTTGACCTCAATCTTGCCCTAAGGGCAGAGATGATGTCGACGATGGAACGAGCTTACCCAGAAGAAGCCTATTTACTCGCGACTTAAATAGATTGGGGTTATATGAACTCGGGAAAACCGACGCAGGCAGGGTGTTCCACTCCTTTGCTGTACGAATAATGAAAGACTTAGCAAAACGCTTCGTACGAATGTGTGGAACATCGACAAGGTATGGGTGATAACCTGCAGTACGCCTAGTCTCTCGATGGAAGAAGGGAGATGGTGGAATAAGCTCGTGGAGCTCTTGCGCACACTCTCCGAAGTACAGTCTGTAGAAGACCGACAGACATGCAACTTTGCGGCGGTGGGCCAGGCTATGTAGCTTGGCAACCAGCTTGGCGTCACCAATCAGCCTCCTGGCTCTGCGTTCTACTGAGTCGAGTGTGGCAAGTTGGTATTTGGCTGAGCCATCCACTTAACCTGCTTTCGACCTCCGGTCTCGGAGGGGAGTGATGTGGCGACTAGCGACATCTATCGCAACACCTGCGTACTAACAAACGATCGACAGAAGTTCCTACATCCCGCTATCAACATTATCCGCGACATAAGCCTATATAGGAGTTCCCGACTTACAACTGTCGGGGCAGTTAGCCCGCCGGACGCAACACCCGTCCGGTCGGAGGATCCTCCCTTTTCAATGGGGGATGAGGAACTTTACACCCTGTTCCTCATTCCCCCAAACGACGACAAAACAAAACACGACGCAAAGACATCACTATCTAAGCCACCGCTTCCCTCGTGCCATAGATAGCAAATCACTTCTTTATTAGTTTTAAATTATATTGTGAACTTTAAGTTTTGTTTTATAGTAAACAGCTGATGCCTGGATTCTTGGGCATAGAAGCACCGCTTGGGCATCCATAGTGTATACTAATACATCATCTTCAGTGTTGTTTTTGTCATTATCCTTACTTTGTCTTGCAGTTTCTTTTTTCTTCTAGTGACTATTGTACTCACCTTCATTAATATTACCATTCTTGTAGGCTAAGCACTTGTTGCACTGGTCTTTCCTGGGTTTAAAAATAGACAAATTAAGCTCGCGGGAGGAAGTACCTTTCGAACGTCGCAACACAATATCGTCTCTTATTGTTATTTGAACAAAACTTTTTATATTCAGCATACAGATCACCATGAACACTGTTCCAGATTGGTTCTAAATATGATTTTGAGGAAGACGATCTACAATAATGGGACTCTACTTTCGGCAGACTGTCGAAAAATTCTTGAATTGAATCGGATGCATTATTTTGAGTCCTTGCATTACACTCATTGTCATTTTGAGAGTTAATAGAACTTTCTATCGCATCTTTATTAGGAACAACCCAATCCCTCAGTTGTCTTTGGCCAATGCACAAAGTTTTCATAAACATTTGCTTACAAACATTAACTCTCTTAGCATTATCTTTCAAGAACACTATCACTGGAGCGTGGTCCGCGTTATAGTAGAATCAAGAACCAATGTTATTGCAGGTTTGTTCGATTTGATAATTGCGTGGTCTAGGCAGGCGTTGTTACGGGTGGGAAACAAATGTGCAGGAAGCATTGCATGGGATGCCACTGTATTTAGATACGTGTCAGAATTTATGTCATTTGCATTTTGGGCGATATTAATATTGATATCGCCGATTAAAATTATAGTTTTAAACGACATTAATGATTGCAAAGTTGAATCCAGACTATCAATGAAGTTGTTAGTATTCCGGAACGACGGAGATCGATATATTGCCACAAGTGCTATTTCTGAAGCAAATTTCAATATCACGCAATTCGCATCCGTAAATATCGGAATTTCGACAGTGAATCGCAGGTTTTCCCTAACATAAACAACAATACCGTCATTTTGGTTCGCGTGATTAGACTGAACCGCTTCGAATCCAGGTATAGTAGGAAGGTAAAAGCATTTCCGTAGCCAACACTCCGATAAAACAATTACATCAAAATTCACCTTAATTCTGTTCAGAAGTATTAAGAGATTGTTAAAGTTAGAACTATTGCCTATACTTCTAATATTTATATGGAATATATTAAGACCCTTTACAACCTTGTCTAAATAAGTATTACATTGTTCTGGAGAACACTGATATGATGACGAGACTGATAGATGTTCTAGTTCGTTTGTAATTTCGATATTT
The DNA here is from genome assembly GCA_949775195.1 of Diarsia dahlii. Taxonomy (NCBI): domain Eukaryota; kingdom Metazoa; phylum Arthropoda; class Insecta; order Lepidoptera; family Noctuidae; genus Diarsia; species Diarsia dahlii. The sequence continues at coordinate 18,309,482 of OX459197.1, read as the reverse complement.
TCCTTCATGTTTTAGTTGTAAGAGGTAACACATAAGTAGTTGTGGTAATCGAGTATGGGCTTGTAGCAGGCCAACGTAATCGGTACGGATTGAGGTACGTTACCCTTAAGTTTAGGTTACAGGGGGAGTTGTACAACATTGCACAATATGACTCGGCGTGACTGGATACGAGAGAGGTGGAATGAGAGAGAGTTGATATCATAATGATGCGCGTAGGTGTATATGTGTGTTTATGAATGTGAGTGTGAGTGTTATGATGTGGTGTGTCAACATAATTTGTGTGAGACTTCTTTGTGATTTGTAAGTGTAAACAGAGCAGTAACAACTTTGAAAAATACATGCTATTTACATTTTGATAACAAGTTTTACAAGTGGCTCTGACATACAGGTTTTTCAAAAATAAAAGTGTGATTTCCTGGTTGGTTTGGCTACAACATGAAATTACAGATTTATCAATGACAGGACTATACTTCACTAGTCACTTTAGGTCAGTTTTTGTAGGAAAGTCCGTTTCAGATTTAATCAAAATATGTGATGCACCGTCCTTCTCGCGGAGATAAATTTTTCCATTTTTAATCCAGCAGTACCTGAAACTGTTGGTGTTCGCAAAGTCTCTGGCCAGGAAAAAGAGTCTTTTCATTCTGGGGCTAAGGTTTTCATTAATAAATATTGGTTTTACTGGTCCGCTAATTTTAAATTTTTATAGAATAGTAATGCAAAAACCAATAAAACGTATGATAGATGCGAAGTATAAGTAGGTATATAGTGTAAGTAAGTATTATAGTGTGAATTAGGTGAGAACACTACAGCTCACTCAGTGAAATAACTAAAATATGTGGTTTAAAATAGCGAAATACCACAGCATACAAAACCAAAGCAAAATTGTTTGTGAAAAAATGTAAATAATAATAAATGTCGCGTTTGTAACTACGTATTGCAACATAGGTCTTATTGTTTTATTAGCATTATTTACATAAAAAGTCAAAATAAACAAATATTTTTATATGAATAAACGTTGTGCTAATACATTCGCATCACTATAGGTCTTAAGCGCTCAACAGCAAAAAAAGCAGTCAAAAAGTGGACTCACGGCGCTTTTTGTTAAAAGTTAGGTTAAGATTTCTCATAAGTGTAATTAAAACCACGATATTAACGAAAACCAACTAAAACCAGCACACAATGATATTTAATTTATGATAATTATCAACTTACCTCAGAAACAAAGCACAATTTATAACTTATTTAATAATTTTCACATATTTTTTCTCAGAGCAAAAATCCGTTGCCGCTCAAACGTTGACATAGAACAATTTGCCATAAACGATTTACTGCCGAGTCGATCACGTGACATATTGCAAGTTTCAAACGCCGCTTTCCTATTGGTAGATGACATTGAACCTATTTCGGTCGCGTACAAAATTAAAATTAAAGCACACCTTCGAAATAAATAAAAAATTGAAATTTTTGACATTGAACAATTTGCAATATGAACGACGATGTGTCATTCATTGTAATAGTGAATTATCTCCTTGTAACTGAATTTTGAAATGGCGAGCTTTTTGCGAATTAAAGTGTAGGAAAAAAGAAATAAGCATTCACTCACTGTTTTATTTATATTTTATATTGTTTAATACAAATCATGGAAAAAGAAACGAACGAGGAGAAAAGCTGTTACAATATGCTTTTGAACACAAACTATCGATCATGAATTCACTTTTCAAAATGAGACACAATCGTAAATGGACCTGGATTTCACCAGACGAAAAAACAAAGAATGAAGTGGATTACATCTTGTCTAACCAGCCAAAACGAATAAGGAATATAGAAATTCTACATGGTCTAAGATTCAGTTCTGATCACAGACTGGTGAGAGCCACTTATGTTCTACAAAACATTAAAAAAAGCAGGAAGACATTCAAATCATCTCCAAATACGTTTCAAACAGAAGAAGAAATAACATTATATACTAAAACTCTAGAAAATCATATAAAAGAATTCCAGGCACTAAACGGAGACGATAACGTTCAGACCATATACAACAAAATAGAAAACGTCATCAAAAAAAGCATGTCAAAGGAACAAAAAACAGAAAAACAAACAAAGGTGAACAAAATACTAACAAAACCTACGCTACAACTAATATCAAGACGCACAAAACTTTTGAAAGCGAAACAAAAAACAAATGAAATGAAGGAAGAGCTAAAAAGCCTATTTAAAAAAACCAACAAGGCAATCAAACAGGACTACTTAGACTACAGAAAACAAATCATAGAAAACAACCTCAAACAATACAGGAGCACAAAAAGAGCACGTAAACAACTGACTACACATAAAAATTGGATACAAAACCTAAAAACAACTACAGGAACAAACACGAGGAAAGGCATTATAGATAGTGCTACAGAGTTTTACAAAGAACTATACAACAACGCTGGAACTTACGATAGTGGAAATAAGAACAAATACTCTAACAACTATAGCGATACCGAAGACGAACACGTAGAGGTGGACGCGATGGAGGTAGCAGAGCATATCAAGAAACTTAAACCAGAAAAAAGCCCCGGACCAGACGGTATACCAAATGAGGCATTAAAGCTTGGAATTGCTCTGCTAGTACATCCACTGTCCCACTTAATCAACATGGTCATAAAAACGGGACAAGCACCTGAACAATGGAAAAAGTCTGACATAATCCTGCTGTATAAAAAAGGTGATCCTCAAGATATCGGTAACTATCGGCCAATCAGCCTTCTTCCTAGCATATATAAACTGTTTACCTCCATTCTTCTAAGCAGAATCAATACCAAAATCGAAAATCATCAACCTATAGAACAAGCGGGGTTCCGGTCAGGTTTTTCAACGACAGATAATATACATGTAATGCAGCAAACAATGGAAAAATACAACGAATTCAACAGACCGTTATATTTAGCATTCGTTGACTACGCCAAAGCATTTGATACAATATCACATAATGCAATATGGGAGGCACTCAACAAATGTCGCGTCCACGAAAAGTATTGCAACATCCTGAAAAATATATACGAAAATAGTACTAGCTGTGTGAAATTAGAGAAACGAGGACCGGAAATACCGATTCTACGCGGAGTAAGACAAGGGGATCCTCTATCCCCCAAGATTTTCATAGCAGTGCTTCAAAACATCTTCGAGGACCTGCAATGCAATGCAATGCTGGAAAATGAAGGTATTCAAATCGGCAACCGACACCTAAGCCACCTTAGATTCGCAGATGACATAGTCCTATTCGCTGAAAGCAGCAGAAACTTAGAAAAAATGTTAAATCAATTAAACGTACAAAGCGCAAGAGTAGGTCTTTTGATGAATAGAGATAAAACAAAATTAATGACAAACAGCTACCCGAAAACAATAAAACTCGAAGGAGAGGCCCTGGAATATGTAAAAAAATACATATATCTAGGAAAAGAAATATCTTTCCAAGACAGAAACGAAGAAGAAGATGTAGAACGCCGAATAAATATGAGCTGGAAAAAATACTGGTCCCTAAAAGAAATTATGAAAGGTGACTATCCGCTCCACCTTAAAAAAGTTGTTATGGATACGTGCGTTCTGCCTACTCTCACGTATGGATGTCAGACAAGGACCTACAACGCTAAAATAAAAACAAAATTAGTTAGTTGTCAGAAAGCGATGGAAAGAAGCTTTCTAAAAATAAGGAAAATTCAAAAAATAAGAAGCGAGTTTATTAGAAAGAAGACAAAAATAACAGACGTCCTGCACTACTGTCTTTGTTTAAAGTGGCGATGGGCTGGCCATACTGCACGTTACAGCGATAAACGATGGACAGCAGAAGTAACGAAATGGAAAGGGCCGAACGGAAAAAGACGGAAAGGAAGACCGATCAAGCGATGGAGTGACGACATCATAGCTACAGCCGGCAAGGAGTGGATTAAGCAAGCAAAAGACAGGGAAAACTGGATTAAACTGGAGGAGGCCTATACCCAAACAGGGGTTCCTATCCAAGAATAAATGCATAGATCATACTTTAAAACAATAGTTAAGTGAATAGTCGTAAGTGAAATTTATAAGCACATAATATAATATGTAATATTTAGGTGATGGGAAATAAAAGAGCTTTATTATTATTATTAATACAAATCAAAGATATATTAAATTGAAGTAACTTAGAAAATAAAAAAAAACTAATATAATAAAACTGAACTTAATTTTTTTTCTCGAGTTACACCACTGACAGTGACATGTTGTGATTTAATCATACGTAATTTCGTCATCAGATGAACGCTCATCGGTATTACGTGTGCTTGACTCAGTTGTAATATCTATGGGAAGATTTTTGTAGTAACGGTGGTAAATTGGCGGAATGTATGGTAGAAGATCAAGCATATCTTTCTTCTTTGCATTCGTAACTGGTCTTCTTGATGGATAGTGTCGCGCTTTAACTTATATATGCCAGGGTTATTACTAAATGGTAAATCACCCTTGCGACAAAATAACCATGGGATGAGATTATGGGTCGACCAAACACACACACATTCTTGTAAACTGCTTCGCAAATGAATTTACGACCCTAAGCTGGCTGAAGGCCGGGTCTGACTCGACTAACAGACCCCGTGATCGACCCTGGTCCCAGACTTGCTCCAATCACGCGTGGATCTTCCACGCGCCTACTTGATTGTGCCCGGATTTCTAGCCCCGAAGGCAACCGGATTGGGCTTGGTATCGAATACCAAGGGCTCACACCTTCCATCCCCACGAGCCACCACCTCTTCCTCTCAAAAGGTCGACCACGCCCTATGTGGGCCATCAAGTGCCTCCGATCGGTCCTCATTGAGGCTCAGAGGCACTTCTATTCGGCTATGCCAGGAGCCCTGAAGTACCTGTGTACCTCAGACCCCCCCTTCTTCGAGCTTGGCTCGATGGGTTCTGACTACAATCAGAACCCCATTTCCCCGGTGCAACAAGCACCCTCGGTCGACCGAACTAGTCCTCTGTAAATTCATACACAAGTGGACTTTATACTTAATATCGCGGTGCAAGATTTTATCATGAAAAACTGTCTTCCCAAAATCTCACCACCCTTATCATAAGGAGTAACTTTATTACATGCTAGTACTCACCACGTAGTAGCTCATGGCCTCACCCTTCGTTCCTTGCCTCCATCCGAGGCAAAAGATGTCACACACACCTTTCGAACACTATTAGTCGTTATCACCGTCTATTGGGGGTAGGCGTTCAAAATGGTGTCAACCTATAAAGGAAATCGCGAATTACCCAACGACAACTGTTTCACATAGAACACGGTTGCCATACTGTAAAATAGATTGACATAACAGGTATAAAAACTTACTTATTGTCAATGACCTCGTGCATTGCGCGAAACACCCAACAGGAAGGAAGGTGTCTACTTTAGCAGGGCAAGCAGGTGACGCGTCCACTCCAGGATTTTCTCCCTGGCTCGGATAGCAGCGTCCCTCCTATTCCTTAGGCGCTGGCTCCACGAGCGAGAGAATCGCGACGAGTCCGCCCTTATATCGTCGGATAATCTCCACGAACGAGCGATAATTCCGCCGCGTATCGTCGCGAGTCGTAACGGAATCGCAGCGTTTCCGCGGCGACTCGTAACGGTATCGCCGCGTTTCCTTGACGACGCGTTGCGAAAGAAAGAATTCAGTTACGTGTCAGACGAGAGCGAAATAAGTAGTGTCTCAGTCGATAAAATAATTCTTTATTATGGATATAGTGTTGTGGGGTGCTTCTGCAAGTACGCTAGTGAATATGCAGTTATTGTTAAGTAGGGAAAAAAAGCGCCGTTGGTGGACACATCTGTTAATATTTTATCACGCTAGTAATAAAATAACTCTATGTGTTCAAAGTTTTATTGTTGACACACCTCGGGAAAAGCAAAAAGACAAGAGAAAATATAAAAGGAAAAACATGTCAAAAGGAATACAGTCAATATCAAAAGAAGAAATTATTAAAGAGGTAGAAAAGCACACGAAACTCTTTTCTTCCTAACACTCCTCCTGAATTTCATTCTTCCAGACCCATTCCTTTCGCACACCATTCATACTTTCCTCTCAACAAAGCTTTAGTCAGACTGTCAGCCACCATTCGAGTCGTCTCCACATACTCTAACCTAACATGGCCATTCTCAATGGCCTCTCTAATAAAGTGGTGGCGTACGTCAATATGCTTTGTACGTTGATGGTGCACAGGATTCTGTGCAATAGCAATTGCAGATTGACTGTCGCTGCAGATCTTGACAGTCACTTCTGGTAGACCACTGATCTCCGCAATAAATCTTTTAAGAAATATTGCTTCTCTCGCAGCTTCAGATATTGCCACATATTCTGCCTCTGCAGTTGAAAGAGCTACTGTTCTCTGTTTCTTGCTCTCCCAGCACACTGCTCCTCCTTTCCATAGGAAAACTACTCCGGTGTATGACTTCCTATCATAGCATGTGGCATGGCTTGCATCTGCATAGCACTGTAAATCATTGCTATTATTCTTCTTCTTGTACTTTAGTCCAAGGCTTTTAGTACCCTTTAAATATCTGAGTACCCGTTTTGCGGCTGTCCAGTGCTCGTCACTGTAGCAACTATTAAATTGACTCAGATAATTTACTGCATGTGCTATGTCTGGCCTCGTGCAAACAGACAAGTACATCAGAGAACCAATTAAATTTTGATACGGAATGCTCGGATCCGATTTATGTTCTGGTCCTGGCTTCTCCAGTCTTTGACCGGTAACTGATGGCGTTGTAGCGATCTTGCAGTCATCCATCCCGAACATCTTCAAAACTTTATTGACATACTTCTCTTGGTCAACTTTGATTTCTGTCTCATTCTGCGTTATTTGCATCCCCAAGACTAGTTCTGCCTTACCAAGATCCTTCATCTCAAATTTAGACATGAGGTCTTTTTTCACTTTGCGCAACTCCTGTGCGTCATTCCAGAAAATAAGCATGTCATCCACATATACCGCTAGAATGATGACCTTCTTGTCTTTGGATCTTGTATACACGCATGGTTCATTCTTGGATCGTTTGAAGCCAAGATGTAACAACTCATTATTTAATTTGCTGTTCCAAGCTCTAGGGGCTTGCTTTAATCCATAAAGCGATCGATTAAGAAGACACACATAATCTTCTTTTCCTTTCTCCTCAAATCCTTCCGGTTGCTTCATATAGACAGTCTCAGATAAGTCTCCGTTCAAAAACGCTGTTTTCACGTCCATCTGATCAACATTAAAGCCTTCATGAGCAGCCATCGCTAAAAGGACTCTAAGTGAACTATGTCTAACAACTGGAGAAAAGGTCTCGTCATAATCTACCCCATATCTCTGGCTAAAGCCTCTTGCAACCAGTCGAGCTTTATATCTCTTCTTATTTCCCGCCTCTTCTTTGATTCTAAAAAGCCATTTCGAATCAACGACGTTGCATTTGGCTGGTGGTTTGATTAGGGTCCAAGTCTTATTTTTCTTAATCGCATCCAGCTCCTCCTGAATCGCTGACTTCCATGCTTTACTGTCAGTTCTTGACAGTGCTTCTTGAACCGTAGTTGGATTCTGATCTAATTCAGCAGCTTGATACAGGATGTAATCCGGGAACTGCTTGGGTCTTCTATCTCTGAGTGGGTACCTCCGTCCACTTTGGTGAGATTCCTCGTCGACATTTGTAATCGATTCGCAGTCTTCGAATACATCCACATCGTCCACAATGGGCTCCGGATCTCCATGATCCTCAGGTTCGGTTGGTTGATCCTCTCTCGGACTATCGCCATCTTCACCTTGATCTACCCTAGGGTCAATGTCTGCTTCGGCTTCACCCTCTGGTGCTTGCAGAATATCAGATTCTCCGTTGTGTCCTATCACGGTTTCATTTTCAGCTTCAGAAAGTTGGAGTATTTCTTCTGGATGTTCTTCTAAATTCGATTGCTCATGATGCTTTCGGTTTTCAAAAAACACCACGTCTCTTGCCTTAAATACTTGGCCGGTAGTGAAGTCTAAAAGACGATATGCTTTTGCGTTATCACAAAAACCTGTGTGAATCAGTTCTCTGCTTTTCGGATCCCACTTACCTCTCTTCTGTTGAGGAATGTGCATAAAAGCTTTGCATCCGAAAGTCTTCACCGTACTCAGGTCGCACTTCTTACCAGACCATTTTTCTTCTGGCGTAACATTTTTCACCGCAATCGTTGGTGATCTGTTTTTCAAGAACACTGCATGATGGACAGCCTCTGCCCAAAAGCGTTTCGCCAAATTAGCATCTTGAAGCATGCTTCTTGCTTTCTCACAGATAGTTCTATTTGCGCGTTCAGCTATGCCGTTCTGCTCTGGCGTATATTCCACCGTTAGTTGACGCTGAATTCCGAATTGTTTCAAATACACACATCAAAAGTGTCTAGGGATCAACATATATTTTTGCAATAACTTTTCTCCTGATTGATATTAATTAAAATTTTCTTTAAGGATTCATCAAATAAAGTGTTTTCGTTTGTCACAGTAACGATAAACCAAGTCACCTTTGCATTAATAAAGAAATTTGCCATTTTCCTAATAAAGGGATTTTTGACATTTGAACCACTAACATTAAAGTTCGAAAAAAAGACTGAAATAACAGTTTTCTTTAAAATTTTATTGGGTAACTTAAACAATTATTAATCCGTGTTTCTATCGCGAACACTAACAACACAAGAACATCGGTTTGGCATACTCAAAATGAGTTCTTCTGCCCAATTTCTGTGTTCAAGAGCCCATTGATATCGAATCCTACGATTGTGCATTGCTATAGGTGGTACCCGTAGCGGTCTTCGGGAATGAAGGTTCACTTCATGCAAGCGGTTTCTGACTGTTTGGTCGCTAATTAAGTTCCCTGAAGAGTGATGAAGCCTCACGGCTAACATCATGGCGGTTATTGTTGGAGCTCTTCGAGTTAAGATTTGAATGTATCGGTCTTGTCTCCGTGTGGTGCAGCGATACCGTCCTCCATGGCGCTCAGCCACGGTACCAGTGCTTCGGTAACGTGTCCAAAGTCGACTGATAACACTCTGACTTGTATTGCGGCCATTCCACAGCGTGATTTGGATGAACTCATTTTGAGTATGCCAAACCGATGTTCTTGTGTTGTTAGTGTTCGCGGTAGAAACACGGATTATTAATTGTTTAAGTTACCCAATAAAATTTTAAAGAAAACTGTTATTTCAGTCTTTTTTTCGAACTTTAATGTTAGTGGTTCAAATGTCAAAAATCCCTTTATTAGGAAAATGGCAAATTTCTTTATTAATGCAAAGGTGACTTGGTTTATCGTTACTGTGACAAACGAAAACACTTTATTTGATGAATCCTTAAAGAAAATTTTAATTAATATCAATCAGGAGAAAAGTTATTGCAAAAATATATGTTGATCCCTAGACACTTTTGATGTGTGTAGTTATCCATCTGTTTGTTGACGAACTCGGTGCCGTTATCGGTGCGTAAGATCTTCAGCTTCTTACCACTTTGTTTTTCGGCATACTCCTTAAACTCTACAAATTTTTCGAAAACCTCACTCTTTTGTTTCAAAAAATAAATACGTAAAATCGTCAATGAACGTCAAAAAATACCTGAATTTGCTAACGGAAGGCACCTCCATAGGTCCGCACACATCCGAGTGCACAAGCTCTAGCACTTCCTTAGCTCGGGTAGCATTCAACTTTTTAAATGGTTTCTTGGTTTGCTTCCCCATAATACATGGTATACACTCAAGTTGAGCTGAAGTGTTGGGAAAACTTACCCCTGTCGCCATCTTATCTCTTAGTAGTTTGAGATTGTTGATACCCAAATGCCCCATCCTCCGATGCCATAGCATAATTGGGTCCCCTTCTGTAGTAGCTAGAGCAGAACCCTGTGAACAGCATTTAATTTTGTATATGCCTCGTTCTTCCACACCTTTCACTACAGCCTTACCTCGAATCTCACAACCATCACTCTTATAGATGTCGCACCCTTTTTCTGTAAATACTACCACGTGGCCCTTTTTCACGATCGCATTCACACTTAATAAATTAGATGATAACTGTTGGATATGAGAATTGTCCCTCCTCTCTCTTGTCTATGGTTGGTCTTGAACTGTGCTTGTTTGGCATAAAGCCTCTGTTGTGGTAGCTTGATGACTTTGCTAGCTTTGCCCGTGCTTCTGAACTTATCAGCTATTTCAGACCGTAGCTTCCAGGGGGTTTTCATGTCTGTAACAGCTTGCAGGATTCCCAGGTCCTCGTTTTGTGTCCCAAAAATGGCATGATATACCACCTGTCCTGCTGATATATCATCCATGGCGGTCTCTAATTTCCATTGAACCCTTGAGCATATCTTGTAAACCCTCCACATTCCTCTGCCAGAGAAATCAATTTCGGCAGGCCTCATCGAAACAGGAGGGCTATTTATGCCACATATTTTGTGTTGATCTTCTGTTCCCATAGCGTAAATTATGAAACAAAGAGGGAAAAATGCTCTCTGAGCATTACGGGATCCTGCAATTAAGACAACGTCAGCAAAGGCACTCAAAGCGGGCGCTATTTCCTCTGCCCTGCGTCCTTGCATGGAGGTGCAAAGATTGATTGCATTCGGGATATGTATTAGGTCTCTTTTCACGGCCTCCACCCACTTTGCCCTATAGGGATCTCGAGACTTATAGGCAGCTATCACTGCGGTAAGGGGCCCCAATGTCTGAGCCATTGCTGACCTCCTCTCTGGCTTATACGTTGAGCCTTCTAGGAGCACGTGGTGAGCGGGTGTGAGGCCGTATTGTGAAACGTCGACGTAATCCGTGGTGGTTCCCCTCTTTCCCACTGGTATTCTGGATACACCCACTCTTATTTCATCATAACGCATTTTAAATGCTGACAATATGTTGAAGAGTGGGTTTCCAATTCCGTACCAGTGGGAGTTGTCTGATCTGTTGGAAGGTGTGTACTCCAAGAAAACCTTTCTTGCTTCCTCCTTCATGATTTCAGTGACGTCCCGGTATAATACATTGTGACTGCTCGCCCCAATAGTCACAGTAGCTGTCAAGTTCATGTTAGGATGGGTTGACATTTTGAAATTCGCCATCTTCCTAAGGATGTTATGGCCTCCTTGTAATATGCTCATTATTTGGTGGCTAACCGTGATGTTGTCGATATAGCCACAGATATTGAGCTTCTCGTATACTTTCATTGCGCTATTCACGATATACTTGAGGACCTTTTCCTTAGTGTCACTATCTAGGTTGATCCTTGGCCTCTTTGGATCGGATATTTCTGCATCATTATTGTCAGCGTCCACTGTTCGTTTCCTGCTTGTACCGACAATCGGCTGATCTACATCCATTTTTCCTTGAGGGTTGTTAAGCTACTTTTTGTTCCGAGGAGTCTGTTTATACACACACAGACCACTGTACTACGGAAATGAGGTGGAAGGTGCATTGCAACAAACAAAACATAAAGAGAATTCAGTGACCGAGATGTTCTTTATAAGACAAGGACAAAAAGTAAATGGAGAAAAAAATAATAAATATAAAAATAAAATACAAACAGTGAACAAATCAGTACCAACTTCAAGTGAAAACAGGTGCTATTGCTGTGGTGCAAGTAATCATATGAAAAAGGAGTGTAGACTTATAAAAAAGTACTGTTCGGAATGCGGACAGCAAGGACACATATAAAATGTGCTCAAGGAATAAAATGAATCAAAAGGTTTACTCAGTCTCAGAAGAGAAAAAAACAGCTACCGGGCAGGAAGTTGAGGTAGAAACTTCAGCTGCTCAGATGTTTAATGAATATGAAATGTACTCAATCAATGTAAGTAAAGTGCCACCACTGTATATTAAATTAAATATTGAAGGGACAACTTTAGATTTTCAGTTGGATACAGGCTCTGATGTAACAGCCATTCCTCGTTCAGATAAAGATATTTTTTTCCCACACAAGCAGATTTCTAATTGTCAAGTGAGATTTAGGAATTTTGATCAAACTATTTCTGAACCGGTAGGTTTGTTGAAAGACTTAAAAGTGACATACAAAAATAAAAATAAAACACTAAATGTTTTTGTCGGAAATAATAAAATACCACGAATTTTAGGTAGGGATTGGTTAAAGGAACTTGATTTGTGGCCACCCAATTTTGAAATAAAAAATATCAATTTAAATAAACAAATTAAAGAAAATTCTATTGCAGAAGCTGAACAGTATGTAAAGGAAAGGTTCAAAGAAGTTTTCAGCCCAGGCTGGGGTAATTTTAAAGGTGATGCCATCCAACTAAAATTAAAACCAGAAGCAAAACCAAAATGTCATCCAGTAAGGCGAGTTCCATTGGCTTTGAAAGAAAAGGTAAAACTTGAAATTTCACGTTTAATTGATAATGGAAGAATTGTTCCAGTAGAATATAGCGAGTGGGGAACGCCAGTAGTTCCTATCTTAAAGCCAGATGGATCCGTTCGCCTTTGCGGTGACTATAAAATTACCATAAATCCTTATTTAGAAGTGGATCATTTTCCATTGCCACACATTGAAGAAATCTTTGATACTTTGAAAAAGGGCCATTACTTTTGTGAACTGGACCTCAAAGAGGCTTACTTGCAAGCACCATTAGACACAAAGTCACAAGAGCTAACCACTATTGTAACAGAAGTAGGTACATACAAGTATCAGTATTTACCATATGGGGTCAGTACGGGACCAGGGTCATTTCAACGTTTAATGAATAATAAGCTCAGAGAAATAACAAACACCATTGTGTTTATTGATAATATTTATATTTGTGGAGAGACAGTCAAGGACACTTTAGAAACATTGTGCAAAGTATTAACAAAATTACAAGAGTGTCAATTTAAATTAAAGATTGAGAAGTGTAAATTATTTGAGACTAGTATCGATGTCTTCGGATTTAAAATTACAAAAAATGAGATTAGTGTCATTCGAAAAAATATTGAACCATTACTAAACGCAGAAGCACCCAAAACCATAACTATGTTAAAATCATTTCTAGGGAAAGTTACATATTATTCACGATTCTTAAAAGACATGGCTCATATAGTAGCGCCCTTACATGAATGTACAAAAAATAAGAATATTCTATGGACAAAAGAATGTAACGATTCATTTAATTTAATAAAACAAAAGCTAGCATCGGTAGGGAATTTGAGACATTATAATCCAAAATTACCATTAATATTGACATGTGACGCATCACAAGAAGCATTAGGTGCGGTATTATCTAATAGGGATGAAAATGGAATAGTGAGACCGATTGCCTGCGCAAGCAGAAAATTAAATACAACTGAGTTAAAATATTCAACTATTGACAAGGAAGCCATGTCCATTATTTTTGGTGTGACCAAATTTTATAACTATACATACGGTCGAACTTTCGAGTTAGAAACGGACAATGCAGCTCTGGTTAGGATATTTGGACCCACCAAAGGTATACCAAAAATGGCAGCAAAACGACTACAACACTATGCCATTTTCTTGTCAGCTTTTCAATATAAAATAAAGCACATTAAAACCAATGCAAATCCGGCAGATTACTTGTCACGTACATTCACAGATAATAAAGAGCAAAATATAAATATGCATAGTATATGTGTAGAAGCAAACTTAAGTAACATGTTACATATAAATAATTCAGAAGTAGAGATGTTAGATTGGAGAGAAATACAAAAAGAAACAATTAAAGATACAACATTAGCAACAATAATAAGATATACACTAGATGGATGGCCAGATAAAAAAAGTTTAAATATGGAAATGTTAATATACTACAATAAGAAAATTGAATTAAGTGTCGATAGAAATTGTTTATTTTGGGGTTATAGGATAATAATACCAAACAATTTGAGGGAAGAAATGTTGGCAGAATTGCATAAAAGTCATTTTGGCATTGTGAAAATGAAACAATTGGCAAGGTCATATTTTTGGTGGCCAGGATTAGATAAAGAAATAGAAAATATTACTAACAACTGTTTACCATGTATGAAAAATTATAATAATCCGCAGAAGACTATGAAACCGTGGCCAGCACCACCATCGGTTTGGTACCGTATTCATGCGGATTTCTTAGGACCGTTTTATAACAAAATGTATCTAGTAGTCATTGACAGTTACTCAAAGTGGCCTGAAATTTATGAAATGCACAACATTACAGCAAGTAAAACAATAGAAGTATTTAAAAACATTTTTTCTAGATATGGATATCCGGTTCACTTGGTAACTGACAATGGACCCACATTTATAAGTTCAGAATTTAATGACTATTGTAAAATGATAAATCTGAAACACACTTATTCACCACCGTATCATCCAGCTACCAATGGAGCGGCAGAACGGTTAGTTGAGACTTTTAAGACACATGTTACTAAAATCAAAGAAAGTGGAAACAGTATAGCATCTGCAATAAATTTGTTTCTTTTCGATTATAGAAACATGCCACATAGTTTGACAGGTGTAACACCGGCTAAGCTAATGTTTGGTAGGGAACTTAAAAATAGATTTACATTGTTGAGACCACCAGCCATGACAGAAAAAACTTATGATATGTTAGAGAAACAAGTAAAAAGTAAAACAACAAACAGAAAAACAGAGTTTGTAATTGGAGAAACAGTTATGGTAAAAGACTATAGGAAAGGGCACAAACCATGGATTCAAGGTATTGTGATAGAAGAGTCAGTTCCAAATGTAACTTATATTGTGGATGTAAATGGTGTTAGGTGGAAAAGACATGTAAATCAATTGTTAAGATGTGGTGACAATGTAGAGATAGAGTAGATGGTAATTAAATAGGGCCAGAAAATAAATATTGTTTCAGTTCGTAGGACTACCATAGGGGTTGCATGCTTAGCATGATGCCAAGAACTTTAGAAACAATGTTTATTTTGAATCTTGTACTTTAATATAGGTACCTCTGCATAAAAATAAGTTCTTTTATGTTTTATTCTTTGCTTTCTATTTGTAAGGCAAGAGAACCTGTATCTAGCCCGGTAGCATGTCAGGTGTGTTAAGTATGTTCGGGTTAAATTGAACTAAGATTCAATTTAAGTTCTTATTTAGTTTCTAAGTATGAAAATAAGTTTTTGGTCTTTATGTCGTGGAGAGTGTTGGATATGAGAATTGTCTCTGCCCAGCCTCCTCTCTCTTGTCTATGGTTGGTCTTGAACTGTGCTTGTGTCAGCGATATAATAAACCTATATTAATTAATTATAGTGTTTAATTTGAATATATAACAATAACTTATTAGGTACATAAGTAACATTGTTGATAGTCAAACCTATTGACTCACATACTACCGTTCCTTTACTTTTACCCAATACCTCATTACCGTCAGCACATGTCACCCTCAAAGGCTTTGAAGTGTCCTTCAAGTCCTTAAACCACGATTTACAATTCGTCATATGTGTTGAAGCTCCAGAGTCTATGATCCAGCACGTCGATGAACCATCTGGTTCTGGTCGTGCGCCAAACGCATAGGCTTGTAGTGCTTCCTTCCTTTGTTGTTTCGGATTATCTGGACATTCGTGTGCTTTGTGTGGTCCTTCACAAATGAAGCACTTGACCTTCACTTTCGGTTTTTGTGTGTAGCCTTGCTCTTGTGATTCTTAGTCAGCAATGCTGATGGCTGTCTTACACTTGAGCTAGCCGAGAAGGTGTCTTCCATCTGAAACAGCTTCGTCTTCACATAGTCGGTAGTAAGCTCAATATTACTATTCTCTATGGCTAATCTCATTGGATGAAAATCCAGGGTTAGTCCTTGTAACAAAAGTGCAGCCAACAGTTCATCGTCGACTTCCTTTCCAAGGTCATGCAACTCCTGTGACGTGGCCATAACTGACGTCACATATTCTCGAACCGTTGAAAATTGCTCCAGTCTCATGCTTACCAACTTTGTTAATAAGCGGCAGCGGTTGTTAAGGCCCTTGTCTTCAAACGCATTCCTTAGAGCGTCCCATGCTTCCCTAGCTGTTTTCGCTTTGCGCACATGAACTAAGCAATGGGGCCTGAGCATTAAGCAAATATTTGCTCGAGCTCGCTGATCCCTTCTCATACCTTGTACATCCGTGGCTTCAGGTGTAACACTCGTGTACTCCCAAAGATCGTCGTGTATTAGATATAGCTCCATCAAGAATTTCCAAGTTGCATAATTACTATTACCATCGAGTTTTTCGATTGATGGCATGCCACTACTGCTTGAAATTCCAGTTTAATTTTTCTGGGAACTCCCGTTACCATTTCCGCTGTCCGACATTTCTGCGATTTTTATGATCACTTACATGTTGAGCCCATAACCTGTTAATATTTTATCACGCTAGTAATAAAATAACTCTATGTGTTCAAAGTTTTATTGTTGACACACCTCGGGAAAAGCAAAAAGACAAGAGAAAATATAAAAGGAAAAACATGTCAAAAGGAGTACAGTCAATATCAAAAGAAGAAATTATTAAAGAGGTAGAAAAGCACACGAAACTCTTTTCTTCCTAACAACATCCCATGTTGCTACGTCGTGAAAGTCATGGACATTTCCATGTGAATTATGAAGAATATCGAAATCATCCAAAATGGTTTGAAGATGAATATTTAATGCCAATTCCTGTTTTCAATGAACTGTTAAGTTTACTATCAAGACACTTATCAAAGCAAGATACTAATATGAGGAAAAGTATCGGGCCATGTGAAAGATTAGCAGTAACACTACAGTAAGTTTAAAGCAGATTTAATACTTAAACGCTTACATCAAATTAAAACTTAAAGTTTACATTCCATCAAAGTGTTCTAACATTTGAGCAATATCATCCTCGCTTGTTGGTGTGGATGTACGAGAATAAGAGTCTAGCAATGTATGTGATGATGGTGTATATTTCTTAATTACGGCCATAATCTCAGTTCTGGCATCAATTAAACAGTCTTCTTTTATTTTGTCCATAAGTGGTAGCAACGAACGGAAAAATGCCTCATTTCCACGCTCGTCGCGATACTGTGGTTGAACTTTATTTCTTTGTATATGAATTAGTTTACGCGAGATATTAAGTGGACTGTATTACTAATGGGGCGGCAACGATAATGCCCGAACGAGAAAATCGGCAAACTGTTATGTTACGACAAAAGGGTGTGCTTTGAATAGGCACTCGCCTGATTGCTCCCTGGACGATGTCTCCGAAACCAGAACCTTCACGAAAGAACCCTTCCAGCTACCCAGTACTGACGCCAGACTTACCCAGTCGCTGTACAAGTTACCTTCCTTAATAATTATCGGTCCGGCAGAGTCCGGCTGAATCCAGGTATCATGCAAGCTTGAGCACCGATTCAATAGCACCCTCACGATTAGACGAGAAACTGATGTTATTGGCACAACTTTTAAGGATTTTGAAATATCGTGACGGTTTTAATATAGCGAGGAAAAAACTTATTAGCGCCGACGCGCTCCAATCCACGACAGCAAAAGCAGAGAGAAATCTAGTTATGTTGCTAAACCCAAAATTGATTTCAGGGTTGCCATTACAAACCACTTAATTAATTAATTTAGTTACTAAAGTGAACATTTCGCCCACCTAAATGCAAAGTATTTATGAAATTTAAACAACGAACTTAAACTAATAGTCTTAAATACTAACGACAGCGAAAGGTTATTTCATCGATAGACGGTATTTAACTAAGGATAGGTAGTGGACACAATTTTACGACTGGCCTTTTGAATTGACCAGCAGCAGTCCTCACAGTCACCACTCTACAGACCCCATCAGCACCGGGATGTAGGGCTGTGATACGACCCATGCTCCACTTCAACGGACCGACTTGCTCATTTATGATCAGAACCAACATACCTACAGTCACGTTTGTGTTATTCTTATTCCACTTAGCTCTCTGTTGTAGTGTGTGAAGGTATTCATTTTGCCACCTACGCCAGAAATCTTGGTGAATCCTTTGAATCAACTTCCAACGGTGAAGTACGCTTATGTTCTGATCCACGAAATTCTCTTCAGCAACAATAGACAACGGTTACAGAGTTAGAAAATGACCTGGAGTTAGGACATACAGGTCATTAGCGTCTGAGCTAAGAGGGGTGAGGGGACGAGAGTTCAACATAGATTCTACCTGTGTCAGGACCGTATAAAATTCTTCATACGTCAATCGCTGCGTACCAACAACACGAGAAAGGTGCGTTTTAACCGACTTAATACCAGCTTCGGCAAGTCCGTTGAAATGAGGACTTCCAGGAGGATTGAACGTAAACTCTATTTCTTGGGACTCAGCAGAGTTCTGCATGAGCTTGTCAAGGTAGTTACTGGCACCAACGAAGTTTCGCCCTTGATCGCAGACAACGCGATTACATCGACCACGGCGTGCCATAAACCGCTTCAACGCAGCCAAGAAAGCCTCCGTTGACAGTTCCGAAGCGACTTCTGTGTGGATCGCCTTAGTAGAGGTACAAACGAAGACACAGATATAACCTTTATAGGTTTTAAATCCACGACCACGACCCAGAGAGATATCAAAAGGTCCACCATGATCGACAGCGACAACCGAGAAAGGCTTTATTTGGTTTATTCTATATGACGGCAGGTTTCCCATCATAGGAGCTGAAGCTTGTGTAGGGTTTACACGAAAACATTTTAAGCAACCCAAAATCACAGAACGAATAGCTCGTTTCGGCGACAAGATCCAAAAGGATTGCGCAAGCAAGTTTTGCAATGTTTGCGCGCCAGGATGCATGAATTTTTTTATGATATTCGTCGATAATGAGAACGGTTAGGCGGTGACTGCGCGGCAATAACAGAGGATACTTGACGTTGAACTCTGCGTCAGCATGGGCCAAGCGACCGCCCACCCTCTAAAGACCCGCATCATCGAGAAAAGGCGACAATTTGCGCAAGCCCTTTGGAAGAGAGTTGGGGGAACTCCTTTGAAGGTTTTCAATCTCATGAGAGAATGCACCTTGCTGCACATTTTATTAAGAACAGGAAAGCTCTATTAATTTCATAGACTTGCAAAGGCCCGACAAGTTTATTTTTAGGAACAGAATTCTTCGAGTTCTGTACAAAACGGAAGCAGTACGATAGGACGTGTTTAAGCTTTGAAAGCGACGAGAATTTGTTTATCAATTTGTCAACGCAATTGACATCAGTGTCAGTCAGAAGGCTGAAAATCCTTTGTTCGTCTTGCAAGGTGTTCTCTTTGTCAAACGATAGCGACGACTCCGGCCAGTTTTCCTCGAGGTTGCAAGGAAAGTGGGACCATTCCACCAGACTTCGTTAGCAGCAAGATCCGCAGGAAGCATTCCACGAGAACCACTGTCAGCAGGATTGATAGAGGTACTCACATGACGCCAACAATCAGGCGCGATAATTTCTTGGATGTGGCTGACCCTATTGGCCACGAAGGTCTTCCATTTGGAGGGACACGACTTAATCCACGTCAGAGTGACGCTGGGGGAAACAAGGGCAAGGGGAGTTAAATTATGGTATATTTTTAAAAGTTCAAAAATCGAGCTGCCTGGCTTCTGTCTCATGTTTTGCTCGAAATTTTTAATAAATGTGGCCTCGAGACATTTAACTACATAGTTACAAAAATAATCTGAGGGTACTTTCAACTGTTCGTGGAACGACGACGTTTTGTTCAAAGTTTTAAAATGAATAAAAATTCTCGATTCATTGAAACCGGGAATATGATTTAATTCAGAAATGAATTCGGGACAGGTATGCTTCTTACTACATTTATAATAGATATCCGGATATATATAATACATCCACTGCACATAATACACCAGTTGTAGCCATTTCTTAGGATTTCAAAACTAACATCAAGTCGACCGAAATATAATATGCGTAAGTACGCGCCGTGCGGCTATTGACAACCCACTGCGCTATGGGCTACCGTAGACCCGGCCCGGTAGGTATTTAGCGCGCGTAAGTACATGGAGTGTAGTATCTGGATGGCGGCATGCATAGAGTCAGCCTCCATCTGGGTATGGCCAACCTCCAAATACTTTTGTTCAATTATAATATTGTTTAATGTTGCCACATTCAGTAAAGCGTTTGCCAATACCGCGTTCCTATTTTGTGCTGTACATCCATCGCTGTACAATATAATTTTAATATCCTTTACAGGTTCTCTGTGAATGCTCGGCAGAAGATTATTTGTAATAAACTTGACTATTATGTTTGCATAGTTGTCATTGTGTGTGCACAGCTTAGTTTTATAATACGATTTTATAGTGACGATAATGGGTTACGTGGCGCAGGTTATATAATAAAACCACGTAATCCTTGTCAACATAAAAAATATATTTTAAAGAGAATTGGGTACGTTCACTAATCACACACTCAGTAGGCTTTCCTGTGGGGTGCACGTTACTGCCCTGTTAGCTGGCGTGGCGATGACCGCAGCGAGGTGCCACGCTGGATGACAGGGGTGAAGGCCGACAGGTGGTCGCGTCGACCCGGTGATCTGCTCGGCGAGGCCCACGTGGCAAGGATGGCCAACGTGGGAAGTCCGTGCCGAACTTATGGCGCGCACGACAGAGCCAAGACGGGCTCGTGTTGTGCAGGCGCGCAGAGAGATGGTGTGTGTTCCTTCAACCGGAACTTTGGACCCTGGAACATGACGTCCAGCGTGTCACGAGATGACCAAAGGTCAACCCCGCTGATTGCGACACCAAGCCAAGCAAAGCGAGCAGCAATAACAGTGCGCTAATGAAGGTGCTGGTGGATTGTCACAATCAGACGGAGTTTACAAGATGAAAATGAGAATTTAGGCATGATAGCACATTTTGATGTGTCATCGAAACACTGTCAAAATGTTTATTAGCTGAAGGCGATTAGAATTGAAAATACATGAATTTAGCGTAGAACAAAGTCAGATAAAACAAGCATACATGCCAAGTTAACCTAGAAAGATAAGGAACAGAAAATATACACATGAACATGCTATCAAACGCTTACCCTTTATGCGGGGTTCCAATACACCGAATTTAGATGCTCGATGGCAGAGAATTATGTAGATTAGGTAACTGTTCTAGGACCGGATAATGGCGAGTTAAGACGCGTGTGAAATCACTGATATTAAGATTAAAATCAGATGAGACGAGTGACCGCTCCGATCCGGACCAAATTTCCTAATGTCAAAAAGCTAGCGCCGCGTTGGAAGTAATAGAGCACGAGCGAGCCATAGACAACTGCGCGAGCCCATAGAGAAATCCTCACTCGCGCGCCCGTTTGTTCATGAATCGTATACATTTAGTGATACTAATTACTACCGCACTACTGGTTGTTAATATCTGTGGTTATTACGTTTGACGTTTCTACGTTCTGTCATTGTCAGTGAATGTAAACAAACAATGAATCGTGATGTTTTTAATGTTAATTTAGGGAATATGTGTGAATTAATCAAAAATGTAACGTACAACGTTACAATAGAGATGAAACATTAGGTTTAGGTGCTAATAACACAGCTTGTGTATCCATCGTAAATACGGGGTTCTCCTGAATTTTTATCGTTTTCTTTTTCGATTCGGGCTTCATTTTTTCTTTCTATGTGCTCCTTATGTTCTGTATCAGGTATATTTCCGAGTTTATGGGATAGACATTTTTCGCACTCATCTTTTAAACAGTGATATGTTTTCAATTTCTAAAGTGTTGCTGAATTTTGCTAAAGAAAGAGGTTTATTATTCCGCGACGCACACCAGTCTTTGTTATAGAATTCGTATAGGGCTCTTTTTGATGTCCATTCTGGTAACAAATAAAGCTTTGATGTAGATTTGCGGCAATAGTGGGATTCCATTTTTGGTATATTGTTCAAAAACTCTTTAAGTGATTCTACCTCTGCTTCGTGGGGATTTTTTCTGGCAGATACATTTTGGTTTTCATTGTGAGAGGTATTTTCTCTACCTTTTTTCCAGTTCCAGATGGTCGTTTTGGTGATACACAAAGTGTTTTGAAACATCGTTTTGCAGACCCTCACACGACGTCCGTCATTCAAATGCAATAAATCATTGAGCGTTTTCTCTTAACTTTTCATATATTACATTTCTATCATCTTCTGTAATTTCACAGTATTTTAAAGCACTTTTGTCATTTGTCTTACATTTGCATCGAGGTTTAAGCACTCGCTTATTCTTTAGTGTTTTTTCTCATTTCGCGTCAACTTTTTATGAGTTAGTCATCTAAGTTATTTGCAGTCAGATAAATACTTAGAGCTGTTGCGAAGTTTTTCCACGCAACGTGCATGTTTGAGGCATGAATGTCCAGATGAAATTTCGCTGGCGGCGCGTTCCGCGTTGGCTTGTACGTTGGCGGGTCGTTCGGCATATTGGTAGACAGACGTAAGTGAGCAGACTTGCCTTGACGATGCGCTGACGAAGCTCCGTGACGGGTTATGAGTGACAACGACGACTTTTATTTGGTTCTACATGAACTTCTGACACCATGTTATGCAGGATGCGAGGAGTTTATAATGAAATGAAATACGGAGCTCAAGACGACGACATTGTGTATTTCGTGATTCTTACAGGAAGTCCGAATGTGACGTTTGTTACAATGCTCTATGGCAGTACCTAGCCATAGACTTACATAAGACATTATGAATACAGACTATAAATATCCTAACAATAACGATGGGTGTCTTTTCCTAAACGTTCTTTTTTATAGGTGCATAACATCTTTTTTAAAACTGTATTAATAAAACTCAAAAATTAACATCAATATTAAAATCAAAACAAACAATTAAAAATCACAATAATTTTACATAATTACACAGTCGTAATTAGACCTTTATTTTTAACTATCAATTAATAAAGCTAAGACACCTTCCGATAGTGGTGTATGCTTTTGTACAGATACTGTTCTCATGGAGTTGATGTATGGATCAGAGGAAGCCAAGAGCATGGTGGTATCTTTATTAGAAGATTCACGCGAACACTTTCTTGAGTGATGCAGTCTGTATGACCGATAATCTTTATTTCGTGCTCCTTGAGCTTCCTCTGTCAACATTCCCACAGGTAATGCAGCGGTATTTATGATGCTGCTACCATGAACTATAATTTTGTGTATGGTATTGGGCATGTAGCACCAACTGTACAACCTTACATATAATTCAGCAGTTTCATCGCAGTATTCTCCAAAATTTTCCGCATCAATCATTGCACCTGTATTAATTGCAAGCAGTATTACCGAAAAACGATGAATTAAGGTCTTATCAACTCCTGTCTCTTCAGCCACTATATCTGGATTAGCAAAAAAACGTCTTGATGTATTCCCATCATTCGAAGACCCCCCTTATATGTATAACTTACTTTACAAAATAAACTTTAATTCCTAATTTTTTTAAAAGTTCAACTTCTATCCTTTTTTTCCTTTTATGAATTAGTACTTGTATTTGTCCTCCAATTTGCAATGTTTTATTATAAGCAACGTGAAGATTACACTCCATACATTTAATCCTAGCATGAAGAGGTGATAAACCCACCTTGAAAGCTTCTGTATTTTTACTGCCTTTCTTCGCACCTCGTCAAGATTATTCATCTCGGATGGCGCTGACTTACATATAAAACATACTGCATTAGAGGCTGTATTCGTGACTGTTTGAACTATTTTACCAACAATCATTATAAATAAGAGTTGATAATATACTTTAAAGGTTTCACCATTCAAGCAAAATACAGTCTCATTCAAATTTGCTATTTCAGATTCCATTCTTGAAATTTCATTGACTGTTGTCTCTGTTGTTTCCTATATAAATGAAACTGTACAGGCCGACAACCTCGTGAAGAAGGAGTTTTATTTGTCCAGTTAATTATGACATCATTTCCTTTCTAGCATAAACGAAGTGGATCTATTGATGTTAAGAACATAATATGGGAATCCGAAACATTATTATCATCAAATACCTGTTTATATTCACTATGTCCAGATGAACCGTCACATCCCCATTTTGTGAGCAAAGTCAAAGTATTTATTTGCGAGCAGTGTTGTTTCTTCATTTATCGTTGCCAGCTCCAAATCAGTTTTTGTTTGAAATATTATTTTAGCCGTATGATCCAACAAACTTTGTAAACCAACACAGGCATAGCTTTCCGTAACGTCTATATCCGTAGGATAGCTTTTTTTTTTTAGAATCCAGTACTTTCCTTGTAATTAGGTAATGTATCATACATAGCCAATAGCTTTTGTGGCTTTCCGGAGAACTTTATATTGATGCTTTGAAAGCGATGCATCCAACAACAGTGCTAGAGCTGTATGGGGAGTGAAACCACTAAATTATAACGGTTTGTTTTGAACTTTGACAGCAGCCTTCAGAATAGGTTCTTCAGGGAAGTTCTCACACATGCTCCTTACTTTGTATCGTTTAGTACGGTCACAACATTCTTCGAACGATTTTTCAGGACGTCCGCTCCGATACCGCTTACTCCAGCCATACTCAACCTTTTTTGTATAGGGGCCACAGACATGCTTCAGTCATGGTGTCGAGGGCCGCAAGCAAAAATTATTTAACGCCCGAATACTCGAACGTCACTCAATTATAAGTGATCAGATCAGAAGATTCAGTGATCGATCGAATTTCAATAAGAACAGTCGCGTCGCGTCGCGTCGGTATAGCGCTGACGCAGCAGCCTACCGTTCGTTACCTCTAGCCGTGCGCGGTCGCCGCGATGACCCAGTTACCGAATTTATTGCACAACTATTTTATAAACAAAGTGTTAAGGTGAAGTTATTATTCTAATAATCATGGCTTCGTCATGCTCAATTAAAATTAAAACTGAAACGGAACAACTGTTGTATAAACATTATACCGAAGAAAAATTGGAACGCCAAAAGTTACAATGTTTGGTAAATGACCTCAAAAGTCAATTAGAACAACTTCAGCAGCAGCTGAAAAACATCCAGGAGCAAAAAACTGCAGACCTAGACAAGGAAAATGTCACTACCGAGAAGCCCATGCCAATCGAGTACGAGACAGACGAAGAGGAACTAGCAAAGGAAACAGAGTGGGTACGACAGAAGAGCAGAAAAAAAAGGAAATTGAACTCATCACCACTGTCCTCACCACCTCAACAAGGAGCCGATTCCAGCCAAAAACCTAAAGAAAATGTTAAAACAAAGAAACAGCCCACACCACCACCGATAGTTGTGGAAAATGTTAAAAACTACCAAGAGTTCTATGATCTTCTTTCAGCTAATCTAACGAAAGACTCGTTCATTACAAAAATGATGAATGGAGAAAAAGTTAAAATTAACTCCCATAATGATGACTCATACAGATCCATCACCAAGTTATTGTTACAGAATAACTGCTTGTGGTACTCGTATGAGAATAAACAAGACAGACCGATTAGGGTGATGGCAAAAAACCTTCATTCTTCCTGCCTGCCAAATAGAATAGTTGAAGATCTGACAACTCAAGGATATAAAATAGAAGATGCGGTCAACAAACTGAGTTGGAAGAGCAAAGAGCCGGTCAGTATGTTTATGCTCTCATTCCAAAAAGATGAAGACATTAAGAAAATCTACGGAATCAAATCCATACTGGGCTGTAAAGTGGATATACAGCCGTTAAAAACATCGAAGTTAATTCCACAATGCAAAAGGTGTCAAGCATATGGCCACACTCAGAAATACTGTTCCAAAGAACCCCGGTGTGTGAAGTGTACAGGCAAGCACCTAACCAGAGACTGCAATAAACCAGCAGAAGCAAAGCCAAAATGTGTTCACTGTGGTGAGCCCCACCCGGCTAACTATAGAGGATGCATAGTAGCTAAAGAGCTACAAAATATTAAAGATAAAAATACCAGAAAAAATGTGCCGATACCAAACTCTCAAGGTCCAAGTACAAACAGAGACAAAATACCTAGTGTCACCAACCTTGCTACTAAAAGTGTTTCGTATGCACAAATGACAAAAGGAGTCCAATCGTTGCCACAGTCACATATGAAACCAATGAGCCCTAACATGGATGAAAAGATTAACACAATCATAAATCTTTTAACTACGTTCGACGAAAGGCTGAAAAAACTTGAAAGTAGCACTAAAGCAGCTACCAAACAAAAAAGCAATATCCATGGCTAATTTATTAAAAATTATGGCATGGAATGCAAATGGACTGCTGAAACATCAGAATGAACTTACGGCAGTCCTAAATATGGAAAGTATTGATGTGTGCCTTATATCAGAGTCACATTTCACTAAGGAATCTCATATTCAAATCAAAGGATATAACGTATACCATGCATTGCATCCCAATAACACACCAAGAGGTGGTAGTGCTGTCATTATAAAAGAGAATATTTTTCACTATGAAGAACTCAAATATGAAAAAGAAGAAATACAAGCAGTGGCTGTCTGCGTCAAAACGAAATACTGTCTTGTCACTATTTCAGCCATATACTGTCCACCTAGGTATTCACTAAAAGCAGATCAGTACAATAATTTTCTAAACCTTCTTGGAAACAGATTCATATTAGGTGGCGACTTTAATGCTAAAAATACATTTTGGGGATCTAGACTGACAACAACCAAAGGAAGAGAGCTACTGTGCGCAATTGAAGAAACACAATGCAAAACATTGTCAACAGGTAAGCCCACTTATTGGCCTACTGACACAAAAAAGATTCCCGATCTCATAGACTTTTTTATATATAAAAATGTATCGCCTAACCTTCTCCGCATTCAAGAAGGTTATGATATGAGCTCAGACCACTCACCTTTATTACTTACTCTAAGTGAGACTTTCTTGCTGAAAGAAACCTACCCGACACTGGTAAATAAGTACACTGATTGGGCAAGCTTTAAAATAGACTTGGACTCTGTAATAGATTTAAAAGTTCCACTAAAGAAACCAGAAGATCTGGATCGGGATATCAGTCATTTTATTACACAAATACAACAATGCGCCTGGAAAAACACGCCTACATTTAAGATCAAAAACAGACTTACATACTATCCAGCAGAAATCACAAAACTCATAAATGAAAAGAGGCGACAGAGACGAATATGGCAACAAACAAGATTTCCACAAGATAAAAGGATTCTGAACAACCTTACAAAACAGCTAAGTAGTGCAATTCAGAAATTCAAAAATGAATCAATGAGCAGTTATCTAAAACAACTAACTAGCTCTCGCACGACAGATTACTCTCTGTGGAAATCTACAAAAAATTTAAAAAAGCCAATTATGCATATTCCCCCTATCAAGGATACTAACGGGCGGTGGGCAATAAGCAACGAGCAAAAAGCTATTAGGTTTGCACAACATCTGGAACTAATTTTTACGCCAAATAAAGAACACCAAGACAGCGCTTTGTTAGATGAAACATCAAATAATGATGAGCAAGAAATCAAATTGGTAACACCTAGAGAAGTATACAACGAAATCAAGAGTCTTAGACTAAAGAAATCACCTGGCTACGATCTTATTACCGGAGAAGTTTTTAAGAACCTCCCACGTAAAGCCATCGTAAAACTTACGACTCTTATCAATGCAACGTTCAGGCTTAAGTCTGTACCTGACCTGTGGAAAGTTGCCGAAGTTATAATGATACCAAAGCCTGGTAAACCACCTCACGAAACGACATCATATAGGCCGATTTCGCTGCTACCGATCATGTCAAAATTATTTGAAAAACTTCTCTTGAAGCGGCTAAAACCCATCATAGAAGAAAGAAACTTGATCCCTGACTACCAATTTGGATTTAGGGAAAAACATTCGACAATAGATCAAGTACACAGGATTACCAACATTATAGAAAAGGCTTTAGAGGAAAACAAAGTTTGCTCAACGGTCTTCCTCGATGTAGCGCAAGCATTTGATAAGGTATGGCACAAAGGCCTCATTAACAAACTACGAAATATGCTCCCTAAACAGTTTGCTGACATCTTAGAGTCTTACCTATCACAGCGTATGTTTAGAGTAAGACAAGAAGATGCACATTCGGAACTAAAACCGATAAAAGCTGGAGTACCGCAAGGAAGTGTCCTAGGTCCCGTCTTGTACTTATTGTACACTTGCGATATTCCTGAATTAGAGAACAATACCATTGCCACATTTGCAGACGACACAGCTATAATGGCCACAGGCGTCACTCAAGAAGAAGCAGTGAAAAAAGTTCAAACAGCCGTCAATATCATCTTTGACTGGACAAAAAAATGGCGTGTGAAACTTAATGAAACAAAATCTGTTCACATAGACTTCACAAACAAAATGCAAAATTATCATCCGATAAACATAAACGGTCATGTCATACCATACGAAAATACAGCCAAATACTTAGGCATGACATTAGACGCAAAGCTTCGCTGGAAAGCTCATGTTAAAAAGAAACGCGACGAGCTAGAGCTTCGCTACAAGTCGATGTACTGGCTGATAGGAAAACATTCTTCGCTGTCAGTACACAACAAAGTACTGTTGTACAAACAAGTCCTCATGCCTGTATGGACTTATGGTATTCAGCTTTGGGGCTGTACCAAACAAAGTAACATCAAAATTATACAGCGTTTTCAAAACAAAGTACTCAGAGGTATCGTTAATGCGCCCTGGTACATTCGAAATGACGACCTTCATCGGGACCTCAAAGTAAACCTCGTCATAGACATAATTAAAAAGAACGCCGAAGCTCATGAACGAAGGCTTCACCATCATGTGAACATCGAGGCTATCCAGCTCCTCGACCACACGGACATAGTGAGAAGGCTAAAAAGGACGAAACCTTTCGAGCTAATTTAGTGAAGTGTTAGTTTAATGTAGTGAAGTGAGTGCTACCCATAAAGAACACAAGAAAAAAGTGTCTTCCCCTTAATAGAGACAATAAGAAAAGTGTTAATGGACACATTCTTAGTAGTAGTCTCCCTAGCAAATTAAGTCAAAATAGAATTACTCATTAGCTTTAGTATTAAGCTAGATTGTATTTTTAATGATGTAACCGTATTAGGACACATTATTCAAAAAAAAAAAAAAAAAAAAAAAAAAAAAAAAAAAAAAAAAAAACTCAATTATAAGTAGCCCTCAAAACTCGTGCTATCTCTGTCACTCTGCGTTAAAGTAACAAAGACAGCACGAGATTTAAGTGCAACTTAAAATTTAGTGACGTTCGAGTATTCGGGCGTAAAGGTCTTAGTTTACTTTAGGAAAGTAATTAATTGCTTTAGCAATAGGGGATCGGACTGGGTCAAAATAATATGATTCTGTTTAGTCCGTAAGATAGATTATCGAAAAATATTGAATACGTGTTTTTTGTTTTATCAAATCAATAAAAAATGACGAAGATAAAACGCGGCAAAGATCTTGGAGTGGGGCTTGAAACGTCACTTGTGTCGTCAAAATGTACTATCATATGACGTCACACGAGTTTTCGAAGCACTGTATCGTCTTCATTTTAAGTTTACGTGAAAAAAGAAAAAATACGTGTCCAATAATTTTTGGAAATCTATCTGACGGACTAATTAGTTTTTTTTTGTCTGATCCCCTATTATAAAATTTAGTGAGCCAAAAAAAAAACAGCATTTAATAAATTTTGCCTCAATTTTATTCTTATGAAGTTGTTCTAAGGAAGAAGATGTACTCGTGTGGGTTGGTCTTCTCCTAAACCCATGTCCGTTGAGGTGTTCGAGTTTCAGTAGAAACTGTATTTTTGAGGGACAGCGACACAGGAGTCTTCAACATTTGAGGTGTATAATCTCCCCAATCCTACAATAGAAAAGTAATTAAATTAAACACTGTTTTAAGCTTTCACGGTTCATAACTATTTTTAAAATGTCACTTACGGGATATCTTCCGTGATTTTTATTTGTTATGAGTTCCCGATATTTCGACGCTGTTGCAAGCGCCATGATCGCGGGTTAACTGGAGAATGCGGGTGGATGGAAAAATTGTTAGGAGCAGACGAATCTGTCTACCCTCTTGAAGCAATTGAAATAAAGAAACACAAAAATTTCAATCGAGAAGATGGCTTTAAATTGTCAAGTACGTGGAATCCAGTTTTTTTAAGACTAATAAAATTTATTATAAACGAACATTCATAATAATACACATTAGGTAAAGCAATAGTTCGGACATATTAATTTAGGTCATGTAAAATTAGGAGATTCAATTATTATAGTAATCGATATTATGACAGAATACTTTTAGAACTAAAGATAATTGTTAAACAAAATTTCGGCAATTTGAACATTATGGTTAATGAAGTTTATGGCAAACGTGTTATGGATAATGATTTTCGGACAAACATTTTTAGGAGAAGTAAGGGAGTACTAAAGAATACACCTGCCAAGTTTAATAAAAATCGGTCCTGTGGTTGGGGCTTGCATTGATTGCCCAGTCAGTGTGGCAGTTAGTTTCCTTCTATTTATACAGATTACCTACCTTTGTCACTAATTGTTGTTTCACATACTACACTCGCGAGCAACCAAATCGACTCAAGCCTTGTAGGCGCACACATACATTGATAAAACTAAAATGATGAATGGAAATAATAAAAATGATCAAATAATAAGAATGTCACTCGAAAGCTTAAGATGTCAGCTTTAATTTGATATCTTTATCATTGAAATCCATCCATCAATTTTGAAATAAATGATGCTCGCTGACTTAACCCTTGTTGCAACAAGGCAACCACTTGAGCGGCTTCTTCTGGTGTGGTATCCATGGTTTAGCGAAAACAAGGAATGCAATTTACCGAGATGTGTACCGGTCAACTTGTAACAAGCGACTGCTAAGGTAAACTTTTTTTTTTTTTTTGTAAGGGCCACTCGCAGTTCATCTCTCTGAGAGGATGGTATACTGCTTAACCGGACAATCCTGTGGTGACCTCAAAAATTAAGGCCCCCAGCCAGGGCATGCAAATAAACTACTAATTAAAAATGACTGATCACTAAGGGCACCCCCTGTGGGGCTCGGACCTCGACTTAGTGAGTCATTTGGGGGAGGGCAGCAAATTGGCTGGGTTTGATTAATTGGGGAAATCATAAATACTGGTCCGGCCACCGGGGCCGGCTCGTCGATCAAAGGTTGGGAGTTACTGGGGCGTCGCGAAGGGCCTCGACGGCGGGGCCGGAACGAATTCCGCGGTCTGTATGTGTGTTTACGAACGGTACTAGTTTCCCTACGACTCTCTTGTAGTATGGTGATAGGATCATCAGGATCGGTTAAAGTGTGCCTAGGGCGTCGGATTTTACCTATCCTCGTGGGGGTGTATCGGGCGGCCGAGACCACGAGGGGGTTAGGATGCTTGGCAGATGCGTCAAAGAAACGCTTTGTAAGGCGTTTCATAAACTGCTGGATGGTAGGCATCCTAAGGTCGACATGGAGTCGCTCATTCCTAACGAACCACGGGG
This sequence comes from Diarsia dahlii, assembly GCA_949775195.1. Lineage (NCBI taxonomy): Eukaryota > Metazoa > Arthropoda > Insecta > Lepidoptera > Noctuidae > Diarsia > Diarsia dahlii. Next base: position 18,278,160 of record OX459197.1, on the reverse strand, counting down.
CTCCTGTGATTTTCCGGAGAATACGATTCTGCATAGTCTGCATCCTGTGGATAAATCTAGCTTTCGTGTGTGCAAATACCGGGCATGCGTACGTCAAAATGGGCCGAATACACGCTGTGTAAATGCGTAATTTGCACTTGCGTGACAATTTGCTGCGTGAATTTAGCAGGGAGTGTAACCTTCCCATAGCGAAAGCGGCGCGCGAGCGCACCGTCTTTATGTGCTCTGCGAAGGTTAGTCGCTGATCTAAGATCACTCCCAGGTATTTTGCTCGCTTTTCCCAAGGGATGGTCTTCCCAAACATGGTGATCGGTCTGGGGTTGGGAGGAAAGCGGCTGTGCGGTCTCGAAAAAAGCACCGCCTGGCTCTTGTCGGGGTTGACCTCGATTCTCCATTTTCTGAACCATTCGCCTAATGCGTTGGCAGAACGCTGGAGCGTCCGTACGATGTTATCAAGGCTCCGGCCAGATGTAAAAATTGCCGTGTCGTCAGCAAAGAGCGCTAACTGAGCCTTCGGACCTTGAGGGATGTCACTCGTTAACAGGGTGAACACTAACGGTGACAGAACAGAGCCCTGGGGGACTCCAGCTCTGATCGGATGAGGTGCAGAAAGAGCTCCTTCGATGCGATATTCGAACGAGCGGTCCGACAAAAAGTCCCGTAGTATGAGTACGAGACGATCCGGCACACCAAGCTGATACAACTTGTATATCAGCCCGTTGTGCCAGACCTTGTCGAACGCTTTCGCAATGTCGAAGAACAGGGCACCCGTCATTGACCCGCGTTGGAAGTTAACGCTGGCGTGCTCGACGATACGGTGCACCTGTTGAACGCAAGAGTGTTTGGTTCTGAACCAAAATTGCTCCTTCGGTATTAGGCCCTTTGTTTCAGCGTGGTCTCTGAGCCGCTTATAAATAAGTTTTTCGTAGACTTTGCCAAAGACACTTAGCAAACTAATTGGTCTATAACTACTAGGCGAGGATCTGGGCTTTCCCGGCTTCGGGATACCGATAACGGTCGCCCTTTTCCAGGCCTGTGGAAACATATTGTGTTTCAGAGCGGCATTGAAGATGACGGTCATCAACGAAATAAGAGCCGGACCAAAGAGTTTGAACACCCTGTTAGTGATGCCATCCGAGCCAGGGGCTTTTCGAGGTTTGAGTTCTCTGATAATCGTTTCCACCTCGTCCACGGTGATGAGGGGTAGAGGATTGTCAGGATCTTCGTGCACTGGTGCAGAGGCCCTGCGCTCAACCTCAGCGTCCACCTCTGCAAGATGAGCAGGGTCCATTGGTAGGAGACTGGGTGAGCACTGAGACTCGAGACTGTCGGCCAGGCATTCAGCCTTTTCTTCGTCATCGAAGGCGATCGTATTGTCCGGGCGGGTGAGGGGAGGCATAGTGACAACTCCAGGGGCGCGTAGTCTCCTCTGAAGATCCCAGAATGCTTGGTGGGTGGGTTCGAGTTCATCGAGCATCTTTTCCCAACGTCCGTCACGCACCTCTTTAACGCAACCACTTACTTTAAGCTGTAAGTAGTTCATAAAGCGTTTGTTATTGACGCAGGGGAATGATCTGTAAGCTCGGATGGCCGCGTTCTTCTCAGTAATCAGATCACGCACTTCCTGTGGGAGATTCCAGCGGTGGTCGTCCACCACCGGAGCCTCCCTTGAACATTCGTTCAGTACAGATTGCACGTGGTCCGTGAACGAGTCGATCGCAGCTTCCGTGGCAGCTACAGTTTCGATGTGATCAGGGGGTCTACTCCGAACGTGTTAAATACGAACTATCGGCCGAACGTTCGCATGTTTCTTACTACGAAATTAATTCTATATCGTTCGGTCGGTTCGTTCAGACTGGTTCCGACCGAACATCATTTTGACATTTGTTGTATCGTAAACCCTACCACGAAAGTTATTGTAACGACCGAACATTTGATTTTGACAAGCCTGTCATCGTCCATTTTATGTCAAAACTCACGACAACAAATTCGCTGCTTTTTTAGTATCGTAAGTATCGGATGTATTGATTTATTTTACGATTAACTTGTGTTTTAAGTCTGTTGAAAGTGTTAAAGTGAATGTGAATTATTTACAATTGTAGACAAATGGCGGTACGAATGTTTTTGGTTGAAGAGGCTCTCGAAGAAGAGCGTTTGGAGCGCAGAAGGAATCGCAGACGACTTCGTGACTCCTTCAACATTAATATAGTGCCCGACCTTGAGTTTGTATCTAATTATAGACTCAGTCGAGCACTTTTCGAAGAACTCTGCCAGGATATAGTGCCCCTGTTACCTCGAAAGCGTAATCGCCGTGCAGTCGAGCCTACTACAAAGGTATTTTCGATACTTAGGACTTAGTAATTCGTACTATCATAATTAGCCAAAAGCCATTAAACATAATACCTAACAAATTATTGTTACATTTTAGATACTTGTTGCCTTGAATTTTTATGCTCGGGGCAGCTATCAAGGCTCTGTAGGGCAGAACGATGATGCTCCAATGGCCCAGCAAACCGTCTCCCGATGTATACGCGAGGTCTCATTAGCAATCAACACACCTGCAATCCTAAGGAAATATATAAAATTTCCACAAAATGCAACTGACAGAAATGTCATCAAGAGGAAGTAAGTGATACATAAGTTTCATTCATAGAATTTGTTTATTTCCGGTTATTATTGTTTCAAATTATTTTATTTCTTTTCAGATTTTATGAAAAATATAATTTACCGGGTGTGATTGGGTGTATTGATTGCACTCACATTGCTATTGTGAGGCCTAGTGAGCACGAGGAGCGGTTTTTTAATAGAAAGCATTTCCACTCCATTAACACCCAAGTGGTAAGACATTTTGTAATAAAAATACTAGATAATAAACATTATGATACATTCAAAGAGTCATGAGAGTATTTTTTCCAGATATGCGATTCTGATTGTGTGATCCTAGATGTGAATGCAACCTATGATGGAGCCACACACGATGCATTCATTTGGTCACAATGTGATGTAAAGAGCCACCTGGAGAGTCTCACCGAGACAGCATATCTGTTAGGCAAGTATATGTTAATTATCCTTACATAGTATAAAACAAAGTCGCTATTTTTGTCTGTTTGTCTGTATGCTTAAATCTTTAAAACTACGCAACGGATTTTGATGCGGTTTTTTTTAATAGATAGAGTGATTCAAGAGGAAGGTTTTAGTATATAATTTGAACGACATCCACGCGGGTGAAGCCTTGGGCATCAGCTAGTTCATTTTAAAATACTAGTTATGTGATTATGATTTTATTAACTTATATAATATTACTTTGGCAGGTGATTCAGGATATCCTTTGAGGGAATACCTTATTACACCTGTCAGTAATGCTGTAGAAGACAGTCCAGAAGGCAGATTTAATGCTCTGCGGAAACGTGCCCGCTCCACCATAGAACGCACATTTGGGATCCTCAAGGGTCGCTGGAGGTGTCTCTTGGCAGCGAGGGAGCTGCACTATGATCCTGATCGAGCAGGCAAAATCATCTTGGCTTGCTGTGTATTGCACAACATGTGTGTTAAGGCCGGAGTGAGTGCTCCAGAGCTAAGTCAAGATGATTTTGATTCTGAGAACTCTCGGCAGGTCATCAGCCAGGCTCCTACATCTGCCACGGATGCTTTGAGGAGTGGACAAAGACAGAGGGAAAGATTAATTGCTTTATTAGAAAATAATAATTAATATACATTTTTTTACATGTCACCATAGTCTTTTCTTACTGAAATCAACCATAAATAACAAAACTATCATCTAAAACAAGTATTCAATTACTTCAACACAAAATTACAAAAGTAGAACAAAATTAAAGTGGGTTTATTTATTATTTAGAGTACAGCCACATCACATCAATTTAAAATTTCCGATTTATAATAAAAGTGGTTTGATGCACGTAGCATACATAGCATTGACAATTCTTAAAAAATTAATAAAAGAAAAACTACATTAGCATAATTACAATATTTTTTAAATGTTTTGCCGGCTTTGTTGCTGCACATGCCTGCACAACTCTTCAAGAACCGCCTTTATACCAGCTAGTGACACATTCCTCTGTTCCTCGAGGTTTAATCGACGCTCATCGTTACTAAACAGCCTGTCCCGCACAGAGCTATCAGCTCGAAGAGACTCACGAGGGAGGATCGCTCGCCGAGGTCTTCTACGCCGTCGTGTAGCTGTAAAATGACAACACCATTTTTATTTATTTATTTTATCCTTTATTTCAGGCAACTAAATGCTCGTAGATTGCCCCACATACTTGGTATATACTCTTTTTATGTACACATACAGCATACAATTTACATTAGATGGTACATTGTACACTAATGTTATTTAAAACCTAAATCTAATTTAAACAAAATTAAATACCTACATAGGTACACATCAAAAAAAGTTTGCGATCACTTTGAAAAATCGAAATCTTTTTGGTAGATTATATTATGATTTTTTCTCCTTTTTAGATTCTTCATTTAAAAATGTAGATTTAGTATATTAAATAATAAAACAGTTCAATTTTCCATCAAATTAAAAATTATATAGGTATATCAGCTTATGCTAGTGATCACAATCTTTTTTTGATGTGTATATATTATGAAAAATCTATAACAAAAGGATGCTGATTATATGCTTTCTAACAAAATTAAACAATGACTTACGAGTCCGCTGGTTTTGTGCTGTTGAGGCATTTCTGGGTGGTGTGACTGGTGTGGCTGAAGCCTGCTGGCTTGGTTGTTGTTGGGACTGTGTTTCTGTTGGAAAAAGATGTACAAAAAATAAATATAAGTATGAGAAAATATATATAAAAAACAAAATAATGTTAGAAAAACTAATCACTGAGTTCTTATATGTATTTAAGTTCATGAAAACAAAATAAGCTTTAACAAATTAAAAAAATATATGTGGTAGGATATTAAGATAATGTGATGATGGTTTTAGTAATTATTTACAATAACACAGCAAGTCAATTAATAATACTGTGTGTTCTATTTATCTTCGGGGACGCCGGCAGACACCAGACGGGCGATCAGTCCTTTCGTTGTGGATTATTTCGCCCAGTTCCCCAAATACTGTGTATACAATGTGTACAATAATACTGTGTAATATAAAAATTTATTTATTTGCACTACATACCATTCAGTGAATAAAGATCCCCTTCTTGGTTGGATGGCTCATGGGCAGAGGCAGCTGTTTCCTCTTGTGATGGCTGGAAAGCAAAATTGAGTTTATTAAAATTGAGATTAAAGCACATTATTTTATTTTTCAATACAAATTGTCACTGAACATCTTTACATACAAATAATAACTAGATTATTTAATGTACTTTTAATAGATACAAAGTAATACATACTTGCTGAACAAAAGGTTGTGTTGCCGCTGAAGTCTGCGGGTCAGCAAATCCATCTCCCATTATGGAAAGTATTTTATGCTCCCATCGAGAGAGCGAAGGGGCAGTGGATGGTCCACCTCCTGTGGCAGATGCAGACTGACGTGCAGCTGATGCTGCCTTTTTCGTCAGGTGTTTTTTATCAGTCCACACCTAAAATAATAAACATTCAAATTACACACTCACTCACAAAAATATATTATGTTTTTTTTTATAATAAAAGATCTCAATCGGTCCTATCAATCTTTGAATTTTAATAGTCGCAATCAAGCAATATAAGACTATTGAGTTTCTAATAAATCAGTAGAGAAAACTTACCTTTTGCCACTTTTGCACAGTTTTTGTACACCCACCCATAGCGTTCAGTGTGGTATGTATTTCGTCCCACAATCTATGGCTGAGCGCACGACCCTCGATGCTCCTCAAGTTGCCTCGACCCAAATTTCGATGCTCGTCGAGGAAATCAAGGAGAGCATCGATTTGTGCAGCTGTCGGTCCGGACATGGTGACTTCTTCTGATAACTTTCGTTTTCAAACTTCGAAAACACGTACATGAGGAACGATATTCCCACCCCAATGGTCCTTTTTTTCTTTTGAGCCCACTTGGCAACTTCGTCGTATAATGCTTCAACTGTTCCCAAAATGTTCCAAGGGCACTTGATCACGGGAAGTGAATAATTTATAGTTTACTTTTTTGTTTACAGTTCACAACTTAACCTAAACACTTTGCACTTCAGTTGCTTCAGTCAACACTTGATAATTAATACGGTTATCGTTAGGACGGTCGCGGCAGACGAGGTTTTTTTTGGTTTGAGTATTTTTTTGTGAATTTGCATTATAAAAACTCAATTAACGAAAGTTTATTTGTCATCCATCACATTTTTTGACAATCGGCAAAGGTAAACTTTATTTCGGCTACGAATATATTGTTTTTAGAAAAATATTACGATGTTCGTAGTTATAAATACCGAATTAAAAGCGATGTTTAATTTCCTTGTTATAAAAAATAATTCTAATAAGTATTTCAACATATAAATTAGACCAAAATCAAGATTATTGGCTAAAAGAAACTTATCGATGCAATGTTCAACTCTAGCACTTCATTTCGTTCGGTCCTTTAATCTCCCGAACATTGGCTATGGTGCCCGACCGAGACTAGTTACACCGAACTATTTTCGTAGTACGACAACAATGCGAACTTCGGTCGTGTGTCGGTCGGTGGTCGGTCGGTCCCGAACAATCGGTAGTGTAATTTCAGAGTAGACCCCCAGGTATGTGGTCTAAATGCGGGGACTCGGACGATTTCAGCAACGTGCTTACTTTCGCCCAGTCCGTGATCACTCGTGTAGGGGGGGGTAGGGAAGGATCGAGCAGCGCAGATCTTGGGGCGAGCTCTAATATCACCGGTCTGTGGTCCGAGTCGAGTTCGTCAATCGCCTCTATAGAGCTCTACCGGAGGTTGATGTTCTTAAAAAGCGCAACGTCCAAGACATCGGGTCGTTTGGCGATATCATTGGGATAATGGGTAGGGTGCATGGGAGCAATAACGTCAAAGTCAAGGGGGGAACACAAATCAGCCAGTACCCTGCCTCTGGAGTTTGCCGTGATGCAATTCCAAGAGGGGTGCTTGGCGTTAAGATCGCCCGCCACTAGGACGGAGTCACTTAAGCCAAGGAGAGTGGTAAGGTCCGCCCTGACGGAGAGGTTATCGTCGGAAGTGGAACGTGGAGGCCAATAAGCCGAGACAATCGTGATAGGCAGGTGTCCGGTCATGCCCAGCCGACAGACAGAGACCTCGAAATCGGTAGCTAATGTTGGTGGGTCCACAGGTATGCAGTACAGGGACGCTCTGTAGTAAATAAGAGTACCTCCCTTGTGACACCGGATTCTGTCATTGCGAACCACACGAAAGTTCGGGTCCCGTTGATGCGGTTTGAGGAAGGTCTCTTGAACGAGCAAGATGTCAAGATCATGTTCCCGGAGGAACAAGGCGATCTGGTCCCTTTGTCCCGTCAGACTATTGGCGTTGAAAGTCCCTATCCGGAGGGATTTCGGCTTTAGTCTCTTGGCGGGTGTCTTATTCATCGCGGTCTATTGTGCGGTAGATTCAATAGCGCTTGTTGAATATCGGAGTACGCGGCGATTACTCTCGAAACCTGAAGAAACTCCCCTCCGCACTCGACTAGCTCGCGGGCCATCGCTCTAGCGCGGGGAGAGTAAAAAACGTCCAGCGTACTGGAGATAACTCTGAAGGGGTCAAAAGGGTTATTCACTTGAGTGTGTGGATTATAAGTGAAATTACCATTTACCATCGGTCTTGGCGCCGGCGCGTATGTAAAACCCGGGGGATAATTAACCGGTCTAGCCATAAGGGCGGCCGGGGCAGCTGAAGGCGCAGCCATTCTAGGTGCAACCGGGGCGGCGTCAGGAGTCGCAGTCGAGTGCGAGTCCAAGACCGGAGCTGCCGCAGGTGTAAGCGGGGCCTGTGAGGGGACCGGATGAAGGGCCGGGAAGTGAGCAGCGTGGTTAGCTGCGTTCCACGGGTTCGGTCGTTGAGGGCTAGGGCTCTCGGGGAGCTTGGTAGAGAGGGACGGTACCTCTCTCTCCTGACGCTTGAGGCCGCGGTTGGCCAGCTTTGGTGCAGAAGATTTGGGGGCTTTGGGACACCCGCGATAGTTCGCGGGGTGGCCCTCAGCGCCGCACAGCACACAACTAGGTGGCTCTTTGCATTGTGCTTTGTCCTTTGGACGGGTGCAGTCGGAAGTGCCGTGGTCCCCCAGGCACTTGACGCAACGAGGCTTACCGAAGCAATGCTTCTGCGCATGCCCGTATAGCTGGCATCGGTGACACTGGTTAATTATCCCAGCTTTGTTCGGCCTCTCGACGGTGAGGCCGGATAGACCGCAAATTTTAGAAACACTAAATATCGGGTGATGCCCGGGGGTGGGGTCGCAAATGACCAGCACCATGTTGAACGCGATGCCGCCTCCCTTGCGGTGCATGCGGTGCACTTCAGCAACTTGGATACCCTGCCGCTGAAGATCTTGGGTGATCTCCGAGGGTGAGATCTCAACAGGGATGTTCTTAATGACCACCCTTGTTGGTTTCTCCTCCTGGAGAGAGTAAGTATGGAACGGGATGTTCCTGGTACGTAACAGGGAGTTAAGCTCCCTGAAATCAGCGGCGGAGGCCACCGTGACCTTGATTCCCTGCTGCACAGCTCGGGCATTGGTGTAATTGATCTTGCGATCAATACACACCCTCGACACCTCCGTCCATTTCCCCTTGTCGTGTATGAACAGAGGGGGAGGTGGTCGGGATTTGGTCGCAACCTTGGTCGCAACAGCCGGGGTGGCTGAGCCCGAGGGGGTGTTCGAGTTGCCCGAGAGTGTAACTTGCATCGGGCTAGGGGGGCGGCTATCGATTTGGGACTGAAGGTCCCCGGCTTGAGTAGCCACCAGGGGGGTGGAAACTCGGTCCACCACCTTTTTCTTCGCCTTGGAGGCGTTGGAAGAGGCTGTGCCCTTTTTTCGTTTGCCCAACTGCACCACTTGAAAGTCCTCCTCGGATGACGAGGAGGACGTGGAAGCGGTGGAGGACGCGTCGGACGAGGAGGGCGACTCCTTTTGAGAGGAGTGGTACGACTCCTCAGACGATGCGGGACTCGCCACGTCCATTTCCTCCTCCGCCAGTGTCTCTGTTTCCTGAGGGGGAGTGGTCGGGGGGGCAGTCTCGGTACGAGAGGTATTATCTCTCAAAGCCAAGAAGGCTTTCACCATGTGAGGATATTTATTCCTCAGGTGGACATCGTTGATGAGCGTATTTTCAACGAAAAAGAACAGATCCTCTTCCGTGACCGATTTCACCGGTGAATTCGGTCGAGAATTTTTTGACTGAACCTCATCCATGGTGGACATGATGGTGAGGCAGTAACGAGTTTTTTTTTAAAAATGGCCTAAACTCCTAATACCTAACAAGCCCCGAGGCGACACATGAAACGTGAGCACCCCGGGCGAACAGTTCCCCAAAGAGAGACCCACTCGTGTGATTTTTCTTACGCTATTACCGAGAAGAAAAACACAAACAAACTCGGTAGTCTTTGCGTAATCTGTTCGTTTGGCCAGAAGGGCCCTAGATCAACCTAACTTCCCGGGGGGGATAGCCCGGGGATGTGTTCTCCCCCTGTCGGGTGAGACAAGGGGGTGTGTACCTAAGGTGTGCCCTAAGCTTGTAAACCCGTCACCAATCTTAATGTGTGACGGGGCCCTATGGGTCTTGCGACCGAACCCGGCCGTTGGGGTAGACACACCCAACCGTCCCGGGTGCAGCTAGGAGAGAACGGGTTAGAAAGTGAGAGGGCGACTAGGAGATCCCCCAAGGCCGCTACCTCAAACCCTTCCAACTGACTGCCGATCCCTGAAGGGGGTGGGTCGGGTCACCACCCACTTGGGTTCGTTGGCACCGTAAGGTATCCCCTAAGTACCACCGAAAAATTGGTGGATTTTGCCCTTAAGGGGCCAAAGTTATAACAAGTGTTATAACTGAACAGCTACGCACTCGCGGACCGTTGACGAATCGGCCGGCGAGTGACTGTTGAGACAACTACAAGCGCTAGGCACTCGTAGAAGCCTAAACAAGGGCGTCTACGCCGCTACGACGGGTGCGTAGCAGCGCTGACGTAAGCTCGTAGCCGAGCTACGAGGAGACAGCGACTCGTGGTCTACGCAGAGCGAGACAACGAGGACGCGGTGGGGAGCAGTCGAGAGTCGCAGCGCACGTGTGTACGCTACGGCTCGCGGCAGCCGAATGTTTGAAAGATGATGCCTAAGGGTAGGTTCAGATGACAAGCGCTCAGCGCGCGTTGAACGCGCGTTGAATTTTTGTATAGTGTTCACATGGTGCGCGCTTGTCAGGCGTTAAACGCGCGTTGTTGCGGCCAGTTTGAGTTCTACATTTGTCAAAGATGGACGTAGAAACAGTTTTATCGGTGATTTTATACAGACGGCAGAAACGACACAACAGAAGACGGAGATATTGGGTTCACCCAATTTTGTCAACCAGGCTGACTGAAAGTCAGTACATTATTTTATATCCTAAGTTAAGGCAATTTGAGCCCAAATTCTTTAACTACTTCAGAATGTCCATCAAGTCATTTGATGACTTACTGACTCTCATAAACGATGAACTCGTAGCAGATAAAAACGCTGTGCGATATAGCATTTCACCGGAAGAAAAACTCATAATTACATTGAGGTAAGTTTTTTAATAATCAACATAATCTATAAATCAAATAAATCAAATCAACTTGTTTAGGAACAATTTTTTTAAAGAAAAAATAACATTTTGTTACTCGCAGAATAACTCTAACTCTGATTCATTGCTGACATTAGTTGGTGCTGGCGATGGAGACCCCATTGCTGTAGTATAACCATAATGTGCAAAATTATTTGACACACTAGACTGCTGTGATCTATAATCATGATAACGAAAGCCTTCAACAGAAGCTGATGACTGATGACGCTGCTCTTGTGATGAATAATTTCTTCGTTGTGATACCGGGTAATTTTGATTTTCATATGTCTGTTGTTGTGGTCCTTGAAATTCATTTTGGTTTTGCAAAATTAAATTATAAATGGCAATTTTAGTTTGAAGTCGCCTATATTCCGGAATTTTTTTAATCTCTTTAACGAGTGACAAACAAAACAGCTTGTCTTCATCGTCATCTTCTTTTGGATGAGACACCTTTTTCTGTGCTAAACTCTGCTCTAATATGTTTGCAAATCTTTCATCAGCAGGATTTAATTTTTGTTTTTTTCTTGAAGTAGATTTAGGACTCTTAAAGCCAGAACTTATTTCTACTTCAGCAACCTCTGACGAAGTTGATGCATTATCTGCATCGAAACTACTTTCTGTATCTTTGTTGGCAATTGATGCCTGTAGAAATCGTAGTCTATTATAATGAATATATTATTATGTCGAAGTTTTGGAAGCTCCTGATCCAGATTTGACAGTCTTTATTTTCTTCACCTCTCTCATATAATTATCCCGTAAACTCTTCCACTTTTTTTGCAGGGATGACGCTGAAAAAAAAAAACAGTATTTAGTAATAGTTTATGTTTGTTTCCAGATATTTGGCCATTGGATGTTCATTTGGGACATTAAGCTACGACTATAGAATTGGCAAATCTACTGTGGCTACTATAATACCACATGTATGTGAAACTATTTGGAAAAAATTAAGGCCCGTTGTTATGAGTGAACCAACGAAAGAAAAGTGGTGTGAAATATCCACGATATTTGAAAAGAACTCAAAGTTTCCCAATTGTTTGGGAGCCTTGGACGGGAAACATATACGGTTAATCCAGCCTGAACACACGGGTTCTATGTATTTTAACTATAAAAATTATTTTTCGCTAGTTTTATTGGCGCTAGCGGATGCAAACTATTGTTTTGTGTGGGTTGACATAGGTGCCTACGGTAAAAACAGTGACTCAGGTATATTCAAGAATTCTTCATTGTACAAAAAGCTGACAGAAAGGTCATTAGATCTACCTGAGCCAAAGGCATTGTTAATACAAAATAGACCGACAACGTTGCCATATGTGATAGTGGCTGATGAAGCTTTTGGCATGATGGAGAATTTAATGCGTCCATATGGGGGAAGGTCACTAACTTATGCTAAAAAAATATTTAATTACCGTTTGACATTAGCACGCCGGTATGTTGAATGTACTTTTGGCATAATGTGCAATAAATGGCGCATTTTACACAGGCCGTTAGATGTTAACATCGGTTTTGCAGAAAAGATCGTAAAAGCGATATGTACACTAAATAATTATGTCAGAATCAGGGATGGCTACAATTTTGAAGACACACTTTATACGCCACCCCTGGAAAATCTAGCCTCACATTATACCGGACGTGCTGTGCGACAGGCGGATAATGTTCGAGTACATTTAACAAACTATTTCATTAATGAAGGAAAAGTAGATTGGCAGGATCGTTATATTTAACTTGTAACACAAACCGATTGTAAATGTAAATAAATATATATACTCCCATAATATTTTCTTCTTTTCTTCATTGTCATGTCCTTCACAAAATATAAGGACGAGTTCTTCCCAAGCCCGTCTTCTCAAATTCTTATCTGAATAATCGCTACTTGTCATGTCCCATATCGCAGGACGTTTCTCTATTTCATCAATTAATAATTCCGTATTAAAAGCTTCGGTTTCCATTTCGGACGATTTTCGAAAGAACTTGACGAACCCTAAAATACGTCTATCCGCGTCGAAAGCGCGCGCTCAACTGAACGGAAACATAGAAAACCAATGATCTCAAAGCGGCGTTGACGCGCGCTGACAACAGTCGAGCGCTAGCGCAGCGTTGAACGCGCGCGTTACTAAAACGCGCGTTAGCATGTGTACGGCCTGAATAAAATGTATGTAGTTGTAAACGCGCGTTATCAAAACGCGCGTTGAGCGCTTGTCATCTGAACCTACCCTAACTGCCTAAGGTAAACCGTATGTGGAGGGGTGTTATAGCGGGAGCAGGTAGCGCAAGTCGTGGATTCCTAATGAGGTAATTTACGCTGACGGCCAATTAAAATGCGTCAATAAATCAGCGCTTAGTTTTTTTTAAGGTATTGATGTTAATTGAAAGCATAATTCTTCAGCTTTCGAATGACATATCACTTTTATAATTACCGTTTATCGTTTTAGGAAAATCAATGTATATGTGCGCCGTCAAGGCTTGAGTCGATCAGTGTCACTCGTTTGGCCATTTACAACAACTGTTGTTGGAAGCATTGCGGTATCTGCGAATAAAGGTGTACAAAGTTTACCTTTATTGCTCTATAGCAAACATGGTAATATTTACAATATATTGTACTAGCTGATGCCCGCGGCTTCACCCGCGTGGATGTCGTTCAAATTATATACTAAAACCTTCCTCTTGAATCACTCTATCTATTAAAAAAAACCGCATCAAAATCCGTTGCGTAGTTTTAAAGATTTAAGCATACAGACAAACAAACAGACAAAAATAGTGACTTTGTTTTATACTATGTAAGGATAATCTGACAGACTGAAATTGAGATATCAATGCACAGTCCAAACCTTATCTCAGTGAAAACTGTAACGGTTAAAACTAACCTATGTATTCTATCTGTGATGCTTCTGGGAAATCCTCCTTTTGTATTTTTGTACAGTAGCCATTGCCCCTCGGTCTTGCTGAACACTGGAGTCTTTGTCGAAGAGGTTAAATAACCCGATAGTTCTGGTGGTTTTTTTATTTTTTTGGTGGGTGGAAAATCATCTAATGACCCCCCCCGCTCTTACTGAAAACCGAACCCATGTTCCTTCTTTGCCCTTGCGCCGAGGCCACGTCATCTAGTACTAAAATCCGCGGCCAGGCTTATGAGCCTCTGTTGAAAAGGGTCATCCTTTTTAGGAGGCATCGGTGATTCACCTCCTAAAACCAAAAATATTTATAAAAAGTATTGTAATAATAGCTGATGAGGACTGGGGTTGTTTTTTTTTCCCAACAGATTTTAGGTTATATTATTAAACAATCTTAGTTAGCACGACAACATCACATATTTAGAGTTACCGTGTCAGGCAAAATTTACCCGCGATTTGTGTGATTCTAAGGTGTTCCACGAATTGATAGAATTAGAAATAATTAATTAGTATGAGAGAGCCTGAAAATTACACAGATAAATCGATTATTATCAGTATAGGCATGTTATTCGGAAGAATAATAAAGGTAACAGGCAGGAGGATAATGACGTGGTTCTAAATACCTACCTTTTCGTGATAGTAGGTTCTGACTTTGTGAGGAGATAATACATTGTTTATTTTTAATTAGCTTTTATTAATTTAGCATTTTATTGTCCTTTAAATAAAACAAGCTTAGTGTGAAGGTTTCTAATCTTTTGCTTGGGTTCAAATCCATTTGTTATGTGGTGTATACGCTGATCAAAATAGTGCATGGAGATTGTCTTAATAAGTTAAACTTTATGCTTATGCTTAAACAGAGCTTGATGTGCTCGCCCTCCTCAGTCGTCATGTCTCGGGATGGAGGCGAGAGGCAGATCGCTACGGCGAGTCGCGCAGGGATATCCTTGGTGACCCGCGCGTAGGTTCTGTGCTCCCCTTGAGTGCCCTGGGTTCTAACACGCTTGGCGTCCCCCTGGAGCGCACTAGGTGAAGCCGTGTCGTCCGGGCGCTCCCTCTTCGCCGCTCCCTGTCCACTTGGACCAGGTTGCGGTTCTGAGGAGCTTGGCACAATGCTTTGTGCCAGGGTCACCCGCCATAGGAACCCAGACCGCTTGCCTCGCTTCTTTCTATTACGGTGTCGGTCTACGGCCTCGTCGCAATTCCGGTCGTTTCCTACGGATGGTTCTGGTGCGGGCCTTCCGTACTGTTCCTTACCCGCACGTTTCTGCGTCCGACTGTTAATTGCGCTAGGTTTTCCCTTCGCGTGTCTGTTGCCGGTCGCGTACTCCCTTACAACTAACCGTTTGTGCTTCGCGCTGGCTATTGCCTTCGCGAATCTTGCTCAAATGGCTGTTGAGTTCTCTCTCTCTGTTCCGGATCTTTCCGCGCTTGTTTTCAGCAAACGTACTTCGTCCACAGAGAAGTCCAGAACCATCAGATTCCGCGTCCTTTCCCGTCCTGAGAGAGTTCGTTCGTCTCTCAACCTAGCATCGATCTTGCCAGCGCGCGGATTTCGCTGCTAAGACTGGAGAGTCGAGCTTTATTGTCGTCGTTGTCAGGGTTGTTTGTCACTCTGTTCCGAACGATGCTCTGTTTCCAGGCCCACGTGGAAGGTGTGACATTCGTCAGGGTAATTGGAATTTCTTATGGAATCAGACCAAAAACAGGGTGGCAACCTCGTGAAGGTGAAGTAATATTTTTCAAATCATCGAAATTTGTAACCTAAGCTTTTTGCCATCGAAAAGTTAACCGGACTACCATCAAAAGTTAGGGAGACTATATTAACACCACAATCTACTAACAAACTCATACATTGTTTCATTAATGTTGCCTTCTGTAGTCCATCCACTATTTATAAATGTCACCATAAACACTAGCCCCTGGCTTCAGTTACATTATGACCATCCAATGCTTACCCATAGTTCACTAGACCACTTTGTTTTTTCTCTTTGTTCCGTCCCACTGAACGTGCCTCATCCATGCATACTGCACAATAGAATTCAGTGTTTTTGTTCTTTGCCACCAATTTAATGCATTCTAATGATTCTGTCATAGACCCTGGGTTTGCATCTACACTTTTGTACCGTATAGTAAGTGTGGATGGATTAGGCAGACAAGTATTTAAGTGGTGTCGTACATACGTGTAAGCCCGAGGACTTATAAATTGCAATCAAAGAGCGAATTTGCGCAAAGATGGTGAATATTTTCTACCACTGCACTGAAAGCAGGGTTCAAAATTTTTTTCAAGAAGTCTCTATTGGCAGGGTCAATAGATTCCATTAAATCCCCATCTTCTTCACTTATCAAAGACTTTGTTTTAAGTTCCGTAATGGGAAGTAATTAATTGCTTTAGCAATTATAAAATTTGGTGAGCCAAATAAAAAACGTGTACATAGACGGGGAGAAAATACACTATGTCCAAGAATACATTTACCTTCGCCAAATAGTCTCATTCCAGGCGAGACAAGACAAAGAAGTTGCAAGACGCACGGAAAACGCCTGGAAGAGCTATTGGTCAATGAAAGAGCTATTTAAGGGCGACCTACCCATCCCCTTAAAACGTAAGCTAATGGATATGTGTATTCTCCCCATACTGACATATGGTGCACAGACTTGGTCTTTGACTAACATCCAGAGGTCCAAACTCAAGGTTTGCCAACCGGCAATAGAGCGCAGCATACTCAACGTTAAACTTACCGATCGTATAAGAAATACCACACTGCGCTCCAGAACTCAAATTGCTGATGTAGCTCATAAAGCTGCCAAACTAAAATGGGACTGGGCAGGCCATTTCTGCCGGATGCAAAGCGGTGGGCCAGCATATCTCAGAACTGGAGCCCGGAGACAGCTAGACAGAGGCGCGGCAGACCGAGGAGGAGATGGCGTGGCGGGACGCCTTGAATGGCTTTCTCGTTAACTGGCGGGAAGAGGCGCAACAACGAGGAAAGTGGAAGGAATGGGGGGAGGCCTTTGCTCAGGAGTGGGAAAGATTAGGCTAACTAAAAAAAAAAAAAAACAGCATTAAAATAATTTGGTCGGCATAGAAAGATTTGGTTTGCAATTAAAACAATCAGGCAGCAATCCTTGTTCCGCAAATAATTTTGATAATGGTCAAAAATTTAATCATAAATAGGGAGCTTAAAATAACATGAGTTTGCATGATAAACATTCCTTTGTTCGCAACGAGTCACACTAAATCGTGTCACCGTGTGACTGGTTGAGAAAAATATTCGCATGGAGTAACAGTGTGACTCAATGCGAATTTTTATTCTCATCTAGTAACACTAGTACACGAGTAGTGTTACTCGTTCGGAAAACCAAATCGCATGGAGTAGCAGCGTCATTCGATGCGAATTTTTATTCTCAACTAGTAACATTTTTCAGAATGTCTATTTGACAACGATAAAGTTAAATAAAAATTATAAAATAATGTTTAAATTTCTAACATATTAGTAGGTAGGGACGTAACAGAAAAAAACTGATCAGGTTTTCTACTTATTTATTAAGATTAGTTTAAATCATTTCTTAATCTAAAACAAAGTGTTTTTGTCTAATTGTACTTCGATGTAATAATAAAAAAAACAACCTGGTTACAGTACAAAATGTAAATAATTCTTTTTTACCTACTATTATATAATTTTTCCTATAAAATCAGCCTTCTTTATAACACAAAATAATCACATTTATATATTAAGATTAGTTACCAACTAATATCACATTAATAATTTCTCTTTAAAATCAGTCTCTCTTTTATCACAATATAATCAACAGTTATTCAGAAATATTCGCTTTTTGACCATTCGTAAGTTTAGTGTCGTAAAATCTCCAGGAGGGTCCCAATCGTAATAGTACCATTTACGAAATCCATCTGAGCATCTTGTATAAAATTATCATTAAGTATTGACTTTGATAATCGTTTTCTGGATGGTTGTGTATTGTTTTGATGTTGAATGTTGCGAACGGTGTATAATTGGAAATCTTCTTTAAGTATGAGCAACAACTGCATCAAATTTGGGTTCTTCTTACCGACGGCTTTGTTCAATTTATGGTGCCAGCCTTCAATGAAGTTTGTGGTTCGATGAGTCTCCCCAAAAGCACACCAGACTTTTAAAAAATCTTCGTGGAGCCATTGCTTTTTCATATAATTCACAAATTTTTGGATTTGTGGGTCATTATCATCATATCGCGAAATAATATACTCCCATCCGTTCATGATTTCTTCTTGAGGTAACAGTGGTAGAACTGCGCTTAGGCTTACCATGCGTTTCTTCTTTGGGTCTTGAGTATTTGTTATATGCAATTCACGGCCTTTCTTAAAAATTGCCTTATTATAGTGGTAATAGCAGCCCTTGACTGCAATTGAAGGAAAAACTGTAGCAATTGCTCGCATGGCGGCCTTTTCGTAGTCTACTTTAAATATTATTGGATTCCAATTGGGTAACTGCGACTTTATTATAGAGAACAGAATCACGTAGGCTTCTGTCTTTCGGTGACTCATCAAAGCGTAGACTAGAGGTATTATATTAGTGTGATTGATCGTGCTGCCGATATCGCCATGGATTGAATATAGTTGCGTAAATGGAATATGACAACTTTTGAAAGTTCCATCGCCATAAAAGTCTGTTAGCTCGCACAAAGTTTGCCTTGCTTCGGAAGAAGAAAATACTAGTATTCGTGTATCATCACATGTGTACTCCGCTAACAAAAAATCTTGATAACGAGGTGGGACTTCGACTTCCAGCACATTTTTATGTTGTAGTTTTTGTACTTGAGCCGCTGAATTACGTGTTCTATATAACGTGTCTTTAATGGAACTAAATTTAGGTATTGAAGTAATTATGTCTATTCCCGCATCTTTTAGCTTTCCGACCATGGCATTGTATTTTTGAGGAACACTGGGAAATTCCTGCGTAGTTATATCTTTTTTTAAATGTTGGACAGATTTCAGGATTTCGTTGTTCGCAAAATCTGGTGTACATAAATGAGGAGTTTCTTCTAATATACGCTCTTCCTAAAATAGTAAAATGGGATAGAATATTAGTAAAATAAAATATTGGTAAAATATTGACTTAAAACTAAAAAGCCTGTTCTCTCAATAAGCTAATGTTTATATAAAACTAGTTGTAAAGCTATAAATAAATCAAGACAAAGCTTTAGCACCCAAAATACGTCACTGTGGTTTCAACAAATCTCAAGTGAGCGTAATAAAACAAAATGGCTGCCACTAAAGGACGCGAGGAAAGTTTTTCAAGATGCAGTATTATTATTTATTAAATGATTATATACAATCACTATTTTACATTTTATTTTTTTTACATTTAACATATAAATCAATAATATTATATACAACGAAGCTATGGAATACATTTTGGTAATATAGTTTTCTTACCTTTATTCTTACAAGCCCTTTGCACACCTTTCGTTTTGTACACGCCCACACAATCAATCCACTTTTATGTTTTTTCCTGGCGTAATATTGATGACCAGCTCGAAGAAGAACAGTGCCACCGTTTTTATTAACAAAAACTAAATCAACACTGTTTGACGAACCAGACGTAGCTTCCATTTTGAATGACAGCGGAGCGTGTACTGAACTTGTCACACGCATTGCACGATTCACCATGAAGCAATGTTGCCAGATCGGTGCGTAAAAAATATCAGAAACTCATACATTATTTTATAATTTTTATTTAACTTTATCGTTGTCAAATAGACATTCTGAAAAATGTTACTAGTTGAGAATAAAAATTCGCATCGAATGACGCTGCTACTCCATGCGATTTGGTTTTCCGAACGAGTAACACTACTCGTGTACTAGTGTTACTAGATGAGAATAAAAATTCGCATTGAGTCACACTGTTACTCCATGCGAATATTTTTCTCAACCAGTCACACGGTGACACGATTTAGTGTGACTCGTTGCGAACAAAGGTAAACATTCAGTCCGCAAAATAAGTACTTGGTCGGCAAAATTACTACTTGGTCAGCAAGATTTCATGATCGATCAGCAGAGAAAACATTCTATATGCAGTTTGTTTGATCGGTATGCATATTATTAAAACATGGTGAGCAAAATAACTAATTGAATTGCGAAAATCGGCAATGTAGTGGAAGGTGAGGTATAATGATCCCCTTAAGGGAAAAACTTAACTGTGGCTGAAGGCAAAATTTCTATTGTTGGAGGTAGTGAATTTACTTAACTTTGTAACTGCATACTTATTTTTTATTATATGTATGTAGTTTTTTTGTATTAGAGGTTTTTGTTAAAGTTTATTAAAGGATCTTTTTATACACACCTATGTATAAAATGATCCCTGAGGTAGGGGTAAAATAATCCCAGGGATAATTTTATACCGTAAGTTAATAAATATCAGTGAAATAAAACACTCGGCTGTTTATTTGAATCATATGTATTGTTCATAACAATTTTAAGTCGAACGGCTCGCCAGCACTCAAATAAGCCCTGAGAGGCTTTCGATGTGTGGCTTAAACATAATTGTAATAGAATAAGCTTTTTAGACAATAAATAAAAAAAATAAAAAAAGTATGTAAGCAAGTTACACAAAACTCTTGCAGTCTTCTGGTTTCATTAGAGATTTTTTTTGTAATTATCTACTACTCAATCAAAAAAACTAAACAACAACAAACTTTTAAAAGGTTTGCAAAATTAACAACATACCAATTATGTCGGTCGAGCAGGCAGGTTGCAAGAAAAACTCGAGTACTGGAACAGGTTTAATGAAGGTTTTACAATTTTGATCTAAAAATAGGGTGATGGTGACAATCGTTCGATGTATGAAGCGAAAGTGAGCGTCGTGGAGCGCGGCGCCGCCGTCGTCCGCCGCCGATGCACGTCACGTTGCGCCGACTCAGCACTAGACTCGGTGTCGCCAGGCTGATGCAATAGTTGCGAGGATTCGGGTCAGCTCCGGTGGAATGCGTGGTCCGTGGATTGTTGCTAGGTGGCCTTAACATACCTAGTCAAGCAATAGGTAAACAAATAAAGTCTTCTTCTAAATAAAAAAAAAACACAAATAATACTCATCCCTATCAAAGGTTTTTTATCAATGTAATAATGCAATAGAAAAATGAACTCTTCATTTAAAAAATAATAATTTTCTTATCAGGAACTTAGAAATAAACCTATAGCCTTAATTTTTTTTTTCACACTATCAAATTCGTTACTAGAAAGGCAAATATCGCAAGTAAAGTCGCCTTCATCGTCACTATCTACTCCCGCACAAGCCTCATGTCCCCATTTAAGACACACAACGCACCTAATCCACCCTTCGCCTTTATTGTCTTTGGAGTAGCTTTCAGTACAGAAGAGGCATTCGGTATCACTCTCCTCTTCAGAAGAATCTGATCTATTTTGCTTTTTTTTGCCTTTTCCCTTTCCGCCTCCTTTTCCTTTCCCACCACCTTTTCCTTTATCGTTCTGTTTGTTGGTCACCGTTTTTTTCATTTTATTCGCTTCCTTAAGGGCTTTCTTTTGTTCTATATTTGTTTTCTTTTTGGCTTCCTCTTCAAGGTATTTTTTGTAGGGTGTGCTGTCAGTACTGATGTGTCTACTCTTATTCGTCTTGCACTCGCTTTTTTTCCAACTATCTTTGGTGTTGGTCGTACTTCTCTGGGTGTAACAACACCAAAAGATGTGGATGGAATACCAACAGCCAAAGCTGGAGGTAATCTTCCAGAAGATTCAGACGTTGAGATATTTTTTGGGAAGGACGGTGCTTGCCGCGATGACTGTGGCGCTTGTGGAGATTTTTGAGTCATCATTGGAGTCGAAGTTTGAAGTGGAGACAGCTGAGGTGTTAAATGAAGGGATTCTTGGACATCCACTTGTAAAGTTCAAGTTCAGTTTCTGGATTACTCGCTTGAGAAGGTATTTGCACGGTTTCTGCTAATGGAGGACTTGACGTCCCAGGGATCGGAATGGGAGGTTCAACCGTGTCATTGTCAACATCCATTTCAGTCGTTTCAGCTGCAATGAAGTCCACATTAGTGAAAATGTCAGGGTTGAACGGATATATTCCTGTTTTGTTGAATCCATTCATACTATTCAGTGGAACTGCTGCTTATAGATAAAAATTATTAATATTTGGAACACGGTTACCACTCTCCCAGGATTGTTATTCATCCAATTCTCCAACGCTTGGTTATGATAAACGCTTAGCGGATACATGACTCCAACGTCCAAGGGTTCGAGTTTTTGGGTGCAATGAGGCGGCAGGCATAGAATAGTGACGTGATTATCCCTGGCTTTTAATACCACATTAATTTTTTTTTGTGTGAGATAGGTGACCATCCAATATCAAAAGAGCCGGATCTTCTGGTGTCGGTTTGGCATAACTTAAGAAGTGATCGAACCACTGAGAAAACACATCTAATTTCATCCCGCCAGATGGATTGCATGCACATATAGCGCCTGGAGGTGCGCCATCCATCAATTCTATTTTCATCCGGACTCTGCGGAAGATTAACATTGGAGGAACTAAAGTTCCAGAAGCTGAGGTACAAATGACTGCGGTCGTTGTTTCACCTCTCTCAGCTGAAGTCACTCGCGCCACCTATTTACGGCCTGTTTCTGCAAACACTCTCGAGTTTTTTGTTGGGACAGTGCATAAACTCGTCTCGTCAACATTAAACATCCGATGGGGTGGAAAATAATGTTTTTCTTGCACGTCAAGTCGAAAAAAATTTATCCACCACAGGCTTATTAAAAGCTCGCGCTCGAGCAGAAGACGTCGATTCTGGGGCACGCATCGTAATGTCCGGATGTCTACATCTTAATCCACGAAGCCATTCAAGTCCAGCTTTTCCTTTTGCTTCAGAAAATGGATGCGGTAAATTATTTCTTTCTGCCAGTTGGTAAGCTACATCCTGTGTGGTCAGCCCGTACATTCTAGACTCCATGTCCTTAATGTAATCAACAAGTTCCTGTTCTTGTTCTAGGTTAAACACTGTTTGTTTGCTACCTAACTTTTTAGCAGATCCTACAGCTATTTTATTTTTACCTTTGGCTCTTCTTCTTAATGCCATCACAGGGACCGTAAACTCTCTGCTTGCGGTTTTGTAAGGCATACCATCTCTGACGGCATCTAATGCCTTTTGCATTTGTTCTTCAGGCCAATTTTGGCGATTAGTTTTGCGTATATAAATTCTCGGCATGATCTGTAAAAACAACAAATACTAATGGGGTAAAATGATTCCAGGGATAATTTTTTTTATTTATTTATTAACTATGGAAGACTTACAGCTAAGATAGATAGATTAACAAGTAGTATGTGAGACTGACAGCCAATTAAAAGTCCTCACTTCTAGATACAGATTATTAAGAAAGAGTGTGAACAACACAATACAGCCACAAAAAAAAACACAGAATAACAATTCAAGCTTAAACTAAATACACATTTTATAAGTCACATTCAGTAAGTACCTACAATAATAAAAACCTGAACAAACAAAATTTTAATTAAAAAAGCTACGGCTCATGCACCTTCTGGCCGAGGACACACTCGTTATGAAAGTGTCGAAATCATGCTGCCTACACATGTTATTAAAGCTTCTACTTGCACGCACTATAAATGAATTTTGCCTGTAATTCGTAAAGGTAAATGGAACACGCAACGGCACGTTCCATCGCTTTGACCTTCCGGGAACGTTAAAGTAAAATTTGGATAGGATGTCGGAGTTATTGAGAGAATTATTGAAAATTTTAAATAATGAAATACAATCGCAAATTGCTCGTCGATTAATTAAGGGTAATATATGATACTTCTTACAGAGGTTGAGGTAATCTTCAGACCGGTAGGGCACTTTCTGATGATAACACAAATACTTGATGAATCTTTTCTGCATTCTCTCTATACGATCAATGTACTTGTAATAACAAGGATTCCAGATTTCAGACGCGTATTCCAAGTGACTTCTAACAAAAGTGCAGTAAAGAATTTTTAAAGTTTTGGCTTGAATGAAGCACTTGGAGAGCCGCATTATGAAACCTAGTGCTTTAGAAGCCTTCGCGACTATGGCATCGACATGAGGTTCAAAAGTAAGCTTAGAATCGTGATATACTCCCAGATCTCGGATGCAGTTTGTTTTAGGAAGTATTAGGTTACCCAAGCTATATGATGAAGGTATAATTGAGCGCTTTCGAGAATATGTCATAACCGAACATTTCGCAGGGTTGAGATCAGGCTTACTCCCACGACAATAAGCCTCCAGACGATGTAAATCATCCTGAAGTGCAATAACGTCACTATGTGACGATATTTTGGCATAGATTTTCATATCGTCAGCAAAACATAACAGTTTGGATGAGATCAAGCAAGAGTTCATGTCGTTTATATATATAATGAAAAGTAATGGCCCGAGCAAAGATCCCTGGGGGACTCCACTGGGGACAGGCACCCAACTTGACATGTAATTGCTTAATACTACAGCTTGGGACCTGTTCTTCAGATAAGAAGAAAACCATCTCAGTTAGGGATTGCAATCCGGCGTCATTTTCAGTCCGGCCGGATCCGGCCGGATTGATCAAATCAGAATGATTTTCGCTTTTTAGTACAAAATAAGTGAATTAATCAAGTGTCACTGCACTTATATGTAGGCAGTTTATAAAAAATAAATCACAGATACATAAAATCAACTTTATTTCCTAACCAATGTTAAGACAACAATAAAACAATTAAAATTTAGTAGTGTAGGTAACTGATAGTGATAATTTTAGACGTAGCTCATGTGTCTGTACCTGGCGATTGACCATGCCCTGCGTTTTAACGAATACATGAAATAATTAGATCTATATTTGTTCTATCGAAATATGCATAATACGTATATTTGTTCCGTTTTAGTTTAAAAAAAAATTACGTCTTCTATAACAGTAAGCCGGCGATGTACTTTTAAATTACGCATTTAAAAAAACATAATCTAAATAGGCGATTAGTTCTACATTAACCCTAATTAATTATCTACTTTTTACTTGTAAAATTCATTACTTTAATTTAAAAAAGACAATACAAAGAAGTAAACCTAGCGATCTATTTCTAAGTAAATTAATTTCTTTCGCTTATAATGCGTTTCGCTTTTGTCCCCATTACAATTCAAATTGGATAAAAAAAAACAAAATCTTTTGGTATGTACGCGTGGCTTCTTGCTGGATTTGTAATTGTAATTCTTCCTGTAATGTCAAATCTTTCTTTAGTGATGGTGAATCTAAGGTCTCTTCTACTATTTCTGCTATATTTTCTTTAGATTAATGTTTTTGAATAACTCTTTCTAAGATGTTTGTCATTTCTGATCGTATGACTTTTCTTTAGTAAATGTATCATCGCCGGGGTGGTACTGGCGGTGGCGAAGAGTAGTGGGGCGACTCGACGACGAACGACTCTCACGCAAGAACACCACGCGCAACGCATTTATAGAGTGCCTACTCATTCAACAGCTTTATTATTTTGCCACAAACTGCTAGCACCGGATCCGGTCTTCGGATCCGGTATATTGGTACCGGATCCGGTAACCCTTAAATGATGCCGGATCCACCCACCGGATTACCGGATCCGTTTTTCCGGATTGCAATCCCTAATCTCAGTAAATCGCCTCGTATTCCCATATTATATAATTATCTTTGATAGTTGTTGTGTATGTGTGCTAACGATATCTATGTGTGCGTGGCTGCGCCCGCGCTGTGTCCAATAGCAAATAAATCAGTGTGTCAATAGCTGTCATGTGTTTCACTTGTCTCGTTTCATCGGGATCTTGCATCTGAGGTGATCTGAGACTATTGTTCCATTCACTGCTGCTTCCACATATTGGGCAGGCAACTCAATCAACATTTACTCTTCCAGTGACTTCGTCGCCATCTTCCTTTTCTCTTTCGGGGTAGACAACATTATCGACATCTCGACATTCAGTAGCACTGCAATCTCTTTGAGATCGTCAGCGAAAGGACTGGTTGAAGGGATCAACCCAGCAAAGATAGTGTGTTGCATGATGAGGATATTATTTGTATCAAACAGCTTGGATTTCAGCTTGCCTGCTACTTGATCTTTGATGATCACTGCAGCAGCTTGAACTGAAAATGCCTGCACTATCCGAGATAGTGTCAGGTCCTTTGGTCCCAGGCCACCTTTGTTCTTGCTTGGGTCAAGGATAATCCCATAAGCTTGAGCTTTCCTTTTAAGTATGCTGCTGGCTGCAGCGTCACATCTTAGCGCTGCTTTAGCGATATTATTACCCCTCTCGAAGAACACATTGATGAAAAACACAAGATCGGATAACTGGTGATTCCTTTCGTACAGTCTGGCTTCTCCGATCTCAAGAGTTGGCTTGTCTTCTGGGCCAGCTTTGTCAGAGATAGCCTTCAAGATGAACTGCCTAATAATCTCTTTGGCATCAAAGCCTAGATACTTCACAGCCTCACGACCTTTGGCGCCATTGCTCCAAGCACTCTCCAGCATATGAAGACTGTAGTCTTGGTGGTGCTCGCTTTCTATTCCCATGTTTTTCATGAGCTCACCCACGCTTCCAGCCCTTTAATCCTTGAGTGACAAAATCTCCTTGAGATATGCCTTCTTAGTGGTTTCAGAGGTAGATGCCATCTTAACAGTATTCAGTATTCAATGTGGATTTTCTGTCTAACTAAAGTTACACCGTCTATGTGCACTTTATTTTACCGGCACTACTTGTTTTAGCACTGTTTTCTTGTTTGGCGATCTTGAACACCTGCTGTTGCCCAGGGACAACCGTAGTAGTGGCGGCACCAGCGCGTGCGCACCGCACGCTCTCCGCCAGCTCCACCGCCTTGGCCAGGGTCAGCTTGTCGATGTCCTGCGCGAACAGCTTCTCTCGATCATTGCCTGCTGTCATTCCCATCACAAAGCGATCTCGTAACGCTTCTTCGACGTTACTAAATCTACAATGTGCTGTTAGTCCTCGTAGCCTTGACGCCCATTGCGTGTACGTCTCGCCTGGCGGCTGCACAGCCGCGTAAAAATTGTAACGCTCGCTGAAGCCGCATATCTTGGGAAGAAAGTGCTCATCCAATAACTGCACTATATCGTCATACGGTACTTCCTGGATTTCTTTTGGCAGCGCCAGATCCGTTGCCAACTTATAAGCACCGTCGCTAAGCGCGCTGAGCAGGATCGCCCGTCGCTTGGCTCCAGCTGCATCATTCTTCAGGACGATGTCGTTCGCAATAAACCATTGCGTAATTCGGCCTTTATAAGACTTCCATTCTTGCACGTTGTGATCAAAAGTAGACAAAATGCCAAAACTATTCTTTTTTTTCCGATGATTAAATAAAGATGTGGGTAATAGATCCTCGTCGCCACTGTTGCGTTCTTAATACGGGAGACAAGTGAAACACATGACAGCTATTGACACACTGATTTATTTGCTGTTGGACACAAAGCGCGGGCGCGCACGCTGCCGCGGCCGCCGCTCCCATTGATCGCGCATCGTACGTTAACTTTGTTATCGAAGGCGGCATGCCGTTGACTTTGAATGATTTACGCAAAGCAACTAAAGAGGATACTGTATTACAGTTAGTGGTAAATTATGTTCAAAACGGTTGGCCTAAAAAAATAGTGGACCTGCAGTTGAAACCCTATCATTTATGTAAGACACAACTATCATATGATGATGGTTGTTTGATGAGAGGTCATAAGGTGATTCTTCCCGAATCATTGCGGTCAAAGGTTTTAATTGAGCTACATAGCTCGCATTTAGGTATCGTAAAAACGAAATCAGAAGCTAGGTCACGGGTTTGGTCCGGGCATTGATGCAACGCTAGAAAAAATTATAAACTCGTGCGAAATATGCAAACAGCTACGGCCCTCGCCGCCCAGGGCGCCGTTAGCACCCTGGGAGTTTCCCCATACTCCATTCCATAGGTTACACGTCGACTTCCTTGGCCCGCTTAATAATCAAGTGTTCTTAGTAGTGGTAGATGCGCACACCAAATGGTTAGAAGTATACGACGTGAGCACTTCAACTACCTCCGCGACCGTTATAGAAAAACTATACGATTTCATGTCTAAGTACGGATTACCTCACACAATTGTTAGCGATAACGGGACTGCGTTTACATCCGCTGAGTTCACAAAATTTTGTTTATTAAATGGTATTGCTCATCTTACAACACCACCTTACAATCCCGCTAGTAATGGACAAGCAGAAAGTTTTGTGAAAATTGTCAAAAAAGGCATAAAATCAAGCGTTTTAGGTTCACACAATAGGAATGAGAGTAAGCTAAAAATGTTGAAATACCTGTTTGACCACAGGAATTCAGTACATTCTGTCACGGGTTTCTCACCGGCTGAGTTAGTGTTTGGGCGAAAGCTCAGAACACGTCTAGATTTACTTCACCCAAAGTTAACGACGACCCCACTCACATCACTTATTGACGATGTTAAAAAAAAGCAGTGCTCGCAAATTAAATGTTATGGCGGTAATAATAAACAAGTGTATAACCCGGGCGAAGAGGTTATGTTTAAAAAATATGATAACAACCGCAAATTTATGTGGTGCAAAGGGACTGTTATAAAAAAACTTGGAAAAGTGTTGTATTTGATTAAAGACCATGGTTCATCATCTGATGTTAAAAAACATAAAAATCAAATTGTATTAAATAAAGGTATGCCACCATCCGGGGATTTGAACGATTTTATGTGGGATAGCGTCCCAATTCAAAGCGAACCCAGTGATTCTCAGTCGCCGGATAGTGGGGGGGGGAGAAAGGAATGAGGTGGAATTGTCATCCTCACCTTCACTGAATTCGAGATGTTCCAGCAGACTGTTGCGGGACATACCAAGGGTTGATTATAAGCAGTTCTTTTAAAATTAATTTGTTATTTCTATTTAGGTTAAATAGGGGGAGGGACTGTTGTGTATGTGTGCTAACGATATCTATGTGTGCGTGGCTGCGCCCGCGCTTTGTGTCCAACAGCAAATAAATCAGTGTGTCAATAGCTGTCATGTGTTTCACTTGTCTCCCGTGTTAAGAACGCAACAATAGTAAGATCTCATGATCAATCCGATCAAAAGCCTTACTGTAATCCGTATAAGCGACATCAACCTGCCTACCGTTATCCATGGCGTCAGTAATGAAATCATTCAGCAGAATTAAGTTAGTGACGGTAGACTTACCCTTCAGAAAACCATGTTGGAAGGAACTAAACGACAGCCGCTTTAGAAGTATCCAACTTGCGAAGCAAGCTAGAAACCTCTTCAACGTTCACTTCAATGCTACATACATCAGATATGCAGGTAGATTCAGTAAAAAGAGGGGGTGAAGAAATTCCACGACTAGGGTTGGTATCTATAAAAGTAGAATGAAAGTACGTAAAAAAAGCTTCGCATATTGTTTCTCCGGTACGCAACGCTTCGCTATTGTAGTTTAAAGTGCTCGGAACTGCATTTGTTTTTTAACAAACGTCCAAAAATATTTTGGGTTTTCCTTAATAGATTCTTCGGTTAACTTCAAGTAGTTTACATAACATTGTGATTCTAATATCCCTACCCATTTAGGCTACCCTTTCGCGGAGTAGCCTAAATGTTGACTCATCGGCTATATTGCCGTAGGTCTTAAATTTTTTGAAATATTTGTATTTTTCTTTAATTGTTTTTATTAATGCCGAATTGTACCAAGTGGGATACTTTTTGTGACTTTTTAAACACACAGAAAGGGATTATTTCGCCCCAAACACCAAATTCCAAGATATCGATCAAACATAACCTTCAAATACCGAGTGCGGTGACCGAACATTGCTTAAATATTAGCTAACTGATATTAATACCTGCAAATAAAACAACATGTCAATAAACACGAACATGTAAAAAGTAATGAAAGTGCATTTCACAACTTTAGCACTGAAATATACATTAAATCATGCAATACTTACCAAAACAACCGTTAGAAATTACGCACGTTGTTTACTTTTTTTCATCACTGGTTTAGATAACCTTTAAAACTCCGGCCTCGGCACAAGGGCGAAGAAGGAACATGGGTTGGTTTTTAGTCGGTAGAAGTCTGAAACTCCCTTCCGCTCTGCCCAAGAGCGTTAGTAGGGGGTTATTTGATGATTTTTCACCCACCAAAAAAAAAAAAGGTAAAGTAAGTTATTGTTTATTAACGCTTGACCGCATGATCGTCTATCATTAGATAGGTACCTACGCAATATAGTGATCTAAGATGAAACTATTAGACATAATTATACCAGCGAGCGCATTTTGATCACTAGGTCGTCCTCGTCACCGTTCAAAATCAATGGGGTATACAAACAGATATATTTTGCTCAATTCATCATCGAAAAACTTCTTGATTGTTATAGAGACAGTAGTAGACGTTGCAAAATACTGCTTTAGAGGTTCGTACATCTGAAGAACCCTCTCTATCGCCGGAAATAGACCAACCATCTTGTTTTGCTGTGGTAGAGTAATTTATGTCGATGTAATTGCAAATTTCCTTTATCGCTTCGGTGCGTCAAAGTGTGTTTTGCCAGTGATAACATACGGGACCGAAACGTGGTCGCTCACAATGGGCCTCATCAGAAAGCTCAAAGTCACCCAAAGGGCAATGGAGAGGGCTATGCTCGGAGTTTCCTTGCGTGATCGAATCAGAAATGAGGACATCCGCACGAGAACCAAGGTTACCGACGTAGCCCGAAGAATCGCCAGACTTAAGTGGCAATGGGCAGGGCACATTGCTCGCAGAACGGATGGCCGATGGGGCCGAAAAGTTCTGGAATGGCGACCGCGAACCGGAAGACGTTGCGTTGGAAGGCCTCCCACTAGGTAGACCGATGACCTGGTCAAGGTTGCAGGAACCCGCTGGATGAGAGACGCACGGGACCGGTCAATGTGGCGACGCCTGGGGGAGGCCTATGTCCAGCAGTGGACGTCTTTTGGCTGAAATGATGAATCTATTTTCAGAATACCTGTTCCATGTTGGACGCAATTATGAAGTATATGCGCCGCATCCGACGCCTCTTTTTCTAAGAGGATTTTTAATTTAGACTAAACATTCTGACCGGGCAAACGGTTGATGCACTTTCCATCGTCAACCTCATCTCTGCCTTTAGGGCAAGATTGTGGTCAAGAGTAGGGGAAAATGGGGTAATGGGAGTCACTTAAGCAAATTATCAAATAAAACACACAATTTTTACTTAAACTTTGTTTTAATCAACTTTTTATGTAATAGGTCTTTACCTATGTAATTGGAGATTCTTTAACCGGCATTTAATTATCTGTGGATTGGCGCGTAATTCGAAATTCAAGTAAATTTTATTCGAAAGACGTGTTCATTTAATTTCAAATTCAGTCATTTGTTTTTTGATAGTTTTTTTGTTTTTGTGACATTGTGGTCGTTTTTGGCGCCATGGATAAACTGCAAAATCGTACAATTTTTGAATATCAGTTCATACGTGGAAATACCGCTGCGCAAACAACACGAAACATTAACGACGTGTAGGGCTTAACACTGCTTGCATAAACACGGTCCATTACTGGTTCAATCGTTTTCAATCTGGAATTTTTGAGTCGAAGAACGAGCCTCGCGGTTGGCCGGTAAACATTGTCGACAACGACGAATTGAAGGCGATAGTGGAAGCGGATCCAACTCAATCTAAGGCTGAGCTTACTGCAGGTCTTGGAGTTAGTGTCAAAACAACATTGAGGCACTTGCGTCAAATTGGAAAGATAAAAAAGCTAGATAAGTGCGTGCCACGCGAACTAAGCGACCAACAGCGAGATTTACACGTCTAAGCATTGATAGCACTACTGAATCGGCATAGAAACGATGAAATTCTTAATCAAATTGTTACCTGCGATGAAAAGTGGATCCTGTACGTCAACCGTAAGCGTTCGTCTCAGTGGTTGGACCCGGGTACATCACCTAATCAGTGCGCTACAAAAAAGATTACTCTTAGGAAGATGATCGTGGCTGTCTGGTGGACCAGTGCCTTGTACTTGTACACCACAGCTTCTTACCGAATGGCACAACAGTGACGGCAGATGTCTATTGCAAAGAATTGCAAACAATGATGGAGAAGCTTTTAATTCAACAACCAAGACTAGTCAATCGTTCTTCCCCATTGCTTCTCCACGACAATGCGCCAGCTCACACTTCACGAAAGACCATCGCAAAGCTACAAGAGTTACAGCTGGAAGCTCTCCGTCACTCACCGTACTCACCGGGCCTTGCCACAACAGATTTCTACTTTTTTCAAAATTTAAACATTTTTTAAGTGGTAAAAAATTCGACACCCGAGAGGCAGTACAAAACGCTTTCGCTGACTTCATCGCCTCCCGTCCGGCAGACTTCTACAGTAAAGGGATAAACAAACTGCCATCAAAATGGCAAAATTGTATAGATCATTTGGGCCAGTACTTTGATTAGCTGAAATAAAAAAAATACCAAAATTTTTATATTTTAAAATTGTCATACAAATCTCTAATTTCATAGGTAATAATATTTTAATTATCACACTATCAGTCTTGGACAGTTTCATTACCTTTGGAATCATATATTAATTGCCATGATTTTTTTTTTAAAATCACCTTTGACCACCATTGTCCACAAATGAGGGCAATAGGGTATTTCACCAAAAAAATCTAATTAGTCCGTCAGATAGATTTCCAAAAAATAATGGACACGTATTTTTTCTTTTTTCACGTAAACAAAAAATAAAGACGATACAGTGCTTCGAAAAGTCGTGTCAAGTCGTGTGACGTCACAAGGATAGTACTTTTTTACCCACAAAGTGACGTGAAAAACCCCCACTCATGATCTTTGACAGGTTTCATCTTCGTCAATTTTTATTAATTTGAGCAAACAAAAAACACGTATCCGATATTTTTCGATAATCTAACAGACGGACTAATTAGATTTTTTTGGTAAAATACCCTATTATAGTCACTATAGGGACAATGAGAGTCAGCTTAGCCGAACAATGGTCACATACGTAACCTTGTGGCGAGTCCCATCCTGTGCAGCTAGCGTGTGCCCCGTAAGGCACAAGAAGTGCATCTGTACCATAACTCATTATTGCGACCAAATTCATCGCATACTAATAAAAAATGGAAGATAAGTATTTTATTCGGTCTGCTAAAACCCTTTCTGCATCTGCTGTGAATACAGAAAGTCGTCCAAGACGTGGTTCCGATGAATTTTTATGCTTTAAACGCTTTTGAAGGCTTGAGAACGGTATATTCATGGCCTTAGCAGCACTTCTCATGGAATGCCCTTCACTCATAAGAACCTCAGCTTTTAAAAGAGTTTCAGACGACCACTGAGCCTTATTTGTGGACTTGGGACGTATTTTCGGCATTTCTGGAATAGTAAATAATGAGAATTTGTTTTTTTAGGTAATGTTACAATTATTGCGGGCAATGGGAGTCAACTCTCATTGCCCGCACTGCAGTGACTCTTATTGCCCGATCGTACCAAATGGGTAAAATAATGAAATAAACTTTAAACTTGCTATTGAAATACCAGAAATATTTATTAAATCGATAATATAAACTTATAGACACACAATAGTCTACTCTTAAGTATTTAAATTTCATGTATTAATGTACTTACCACTTATTTTGTACACACGTAAAATTACATCAAATGCGCGCGAAACTGCGCAGCGGCCTTCCCCTGCAAACGACGAACGCTTACTGAACGGGCGAGCGAGGCTCAGCGAGTGACAGCGAGGGCCCGCGAGCTGTTGCTTATCGAGTCTTTTAGGACGATATTCGTTTGTTTAGCAACTTTCGTCTAGATGTTAGAACGGTGACTACCATTGCCCCCTGACTCTCATTGCCCTATTTTCCCGTAAGTCCATTAAAAAAAAAAACGGCATGTTGGTCGCATGTAATTCTAACAACTTTTACACCCTTATCTTCGCACAATTTTAGAGCCGTGCTCACGATAACACTTTGTTGCTCGCCTGTGAGGGATCTTATTAAAAAATAACCAATAGGTATTTTCCATCTACCGTTCATAGCCGTTAATAAGACTAAAGCTTGACTGGCTTCTTTGACACTATCATAATCTAAGTTACGTCCATAATCAACTCTTCCATAATATTTCTGAACTCTTGATTCCCAAGTCAAAGACTTTCTTATTGCCATTTCGTCAAAAACCAACAAGCATTATTTTTTTTAAAACGTTTTTGCACACTAGTATTTCTCCTGTATAATATCACAGAATGTGTACTTCCTTGCACTTTCATTTTTAAAGTTTCAAATGCTTCTTTTCTTCTTCCGTGAACTCCGGTTCGCAATTCACATGCTGGTACCATTTGGACAAAGGACTTGAGTGAGGTAAGCATGAATTGTAAGTCCGCCTTATGTAATACTAATTATAGGCCCTGGGGGTAAAAAATGAAACGTTAATGCGAACGTTCTGATCTCTTCAGAGTATTTATTTGGTACAGGTAGACCTTTAAGACTTGTTAATTTGTTTTTTTAAACAGTCTTTTGGTCTCGCCAAATCATCCATCACAACTCCCTGTACCACGTTTATACAATTTTTTCTTCGAAGGTCGTCTATTATATCTTTGAAATTGGCATTTTTTTTATTTTTCTTTCGAATCCTTTCATTCAGGCGTTTTTTTATCTGTTGCTTGACAATTTTTCTTTTAAAGTTTTGTAACAAACAAATGGTGGTAGTTCCAACTTGTATTTACGTAATTTTATAAATAATCACATATGAAACAAAACTAAGTTCGCAGAAGGGATTTAAAATGTGTATAAAGGTTTCTGGAATACCATTATCATAAAATGACCAATCTCTGTAAACATTATTATCAATGTGCTTTTCAGCAATTTGCCTCTGTTCGCGCAGTTGCAATATTTTGTGAGTTATAAAACCTTTTTGTAATTGCTCTTGTTTGTAGTTAATCCAAGAATTTGTAATTGCAAGAGCCATGAAATGAGAAATGAATCTGACAGTCCATGAGTCCACTTTCTTGTTCGCGTTCTTGCTGGACAAACTGCCAACAATCTGTCAACTAAGTCCACACCTCCCATGTTGCAGTTATATTCTTTTATGACTTCTGGACATAACACCTCTATAAAAGCTATTATATCTTCTACAAAAGTCGATATTTTCAGCAGCATGAATCGTTGAAAGCATTTTTACTGATTCGTTATCCATCCATTTGGTTATGGCCAATTTTACCATAACTTCCTACGAGAATATCGTGGGTTCCTCTTCTTGCTAAAGTCTTGTCATCGGTAACTTTTCCTTTTCCTTCACCTCCACTGGTATTTTATTCTTCCTTAGTGTCCCGGTACATTTAAAGCCTCTGTTATTCAGTTAATTTGCCAATCTAATAGTTGTAAAATAGCGGTCAAAATATAATAAATAACCTGGGACCAAAGATTCTGTGAATTTCAATACAATCTTTTCACCCAGATGAAGTTGATTCTCATTACTATTAATATCATAAACGGGATATGTACCATGTTTGATTGTTGTTTCGAGTTCCCGATATTTCGGCGCTGTTACAAGCACCATGATCACGGATATTTGATTTATATTGATTCTCATTTTCAGCAATAATGGTATCTTTAACTTGGTATATACAATTTCAAATGCTGTTTGAAAAAATGAAAATTGAAATAAAAAATCAGACAATTGAATTAACAGAAACCATTATTAAAACCATCATGAGTAGAATGGAGGAAAAATTGAAACCGATAATAGAAGAAAATAAATCTCTAAAAACCAACTTAGAAAACATGCAGAAGGAAGTGGAGCATCTAAAGTGGGAGTTTTGGTTTAAAAGAAGGGGAAAAGTCAACCTCTGAGTTATTAATGAAGGTTAAGGGAGTGATCCAACGCGACGCACGAATAACTATTGAGGAATATGACGTCAACAACCTATATCGCATTGGAAAATTAAATAATAATGATAAACCGAGACCGATTCTTTTTTCCTTTGTAAGTTTTATGAAGAAAACCGAAATCTTTGCAAACAAAAAGAAACTGAAAGAAATATATATTGCCGAAGACTATTCAAAAAAAGTTCTGGAAAGAAGGAAAGCCTTACTGCCCAAACTAAAAGAAGAAAGAAATAAAGGAAACCTAGCTTTATTATTATAATTATTATTATATTTATTATTTAAAGTACGATAAGTTGGTGGTTAGAGAAAGTAATCCGAACAATGAAAAAAGAAAACGAGAATCATCAACTTCACCACAAAACGACTTGCAACTAAGAAAGCAACAGAATATAACGGCCTCAAAGACCAACCGAATAAATGCATTTGATATGTGAGGCCAAGATCTTCATAAAGTGTGTTTTTATACAGTGTTGTGTCTATTATAGTATACTAGCTGATGCCCGCGGCTTCACCCGCGTGGATGACGTTTAAATTATATACCTACTAAAACCTTCCACTTGAATCACTCTATCTATTAAAAAAAACCGCATCAAAATCCGTTGCGTAGTTTTAAAGATTTAAGCATACAGACAAACAAACAGACAAAAATAGCGACTTTGTTTTATACTATGTAAGGATAGGTGTAAGGGATGTTCGTTATTTTAAGTTGCTTATCTCTATGTTTATAATGTTCTTGTTATTTTGCAAATGTATGTTTGTATTTACATAGTAAGTACCTAAACTTATATATTTAAGGGGGTGAAGAGTTGTCATGTATCCGAACGCTCTCTCTGTCAACGCATACGTGGTGATTGGGTTGTGCGCTACAATAAAAGTCTGAATTAATTAATTTCAGTGTTTAATTGTGCTCCAAAACATAACAATTTGTCCTTATCATTTACTTTGTCTGGTGTCAAGGAAAATGCCATAAGGATTTCTTCAAATCTTTGTCTACTCATACCATGTCTCTTCCCGAATTCGGGTGCGGGAAATAATCCATTGGACACAGTGTTCCAATAGTTTCTTCTTTCGGGAAGTGGGTTAGTGCACATAGCATACATAAGACCAAAAAACTTATACAACTCATTTTCAGAAACTGCGCTGGATACATTTTTTAGGTGTGAGTTTGTACAGGACAAAATATAGGAAATCTTCTCCTCAGGAAAAAATAACAACTATGAGAAGAGGTTTCAGGGAACGTAAATAACGGTCTTGGATTGGATGTAAAAGTTTATTCACAGTCTATGTACACAGGTTGAAACGTTCACACTTATTAGTTACAATTAAGAGTTCGGAAAAGTTATTCGTGGACGACAGGCGCGTGGAGTCGCGAATACACTTGCGCGGGAAATTATAAGATATGCGCACGCGGTACATACAAAGTGTTCTGCGTGCAGGCAGCAGCGGACTAGCGTCGCGCCGTGCGCCGCATGCTACGGTCACGCGGGAAAGAGATAGAGCGATACACCTTATTCGGAGTATCGCTGCGGGCGCTACCTGCGCCGCGGCGCGGGCGGCTGGCGCACCGTAGGCATGCGTACGTGCGGGGCCGCTATGGCGCGCCGGGGCCCGGCTGTTATCACGACCGCCGGCGTTATCACTCGCGGCGGATTGTGTAGCCGGCGTTGATGTTGGCGGCTGTTGTGTTCGTCGCTCACTCGACGAGTGCGTCATGACGGTTTTCTCGTCGAACGAGTCTTCTACAATTCGTGCGAGGCGGAGTAAATCATAGAAGTTATTGCACTCTTCTCGTCGTAACCTTTTCTTAATTCTACTATGTAGGAGACCGTAGGTCATATCTACTTGAGCTGACTCTGTTACGTCACCCTTAGGCAAGCGTGCGAAAAGGGCGCGAACGCGCGCCACGAATATGTCGGAGTTTTCTTTGTCCTGCGGCGCGGCAAATATTTCTAGGTATATTCGATGAGGCGGTCGGCGGTCGCCATAGGCACTTATCAAGTTGTCCTTGGCTTCTCGCCATGAAGACACGGAGTATTTTATGCCTTGCCACCACGTAGCCGCTTCGTCCTTGAACAAGTAGGCTAAACCACGTAGGATGTTTGAGTCCGTTACTTGCGCGCAGTCGCTATATGCCTCTATAGCGTCTATGAATGCTTCGACCGACTCCTTCGGTCGGCCGGAGAAGGTTGCTTTGCAGCGGGCTAGGGTGTTGTGCCCTTGTTGCGTGAGTGATTCCGGGGTGGATGCATTCGCCCGCGATACCGAGGTGAGCAACTCTCTGAAGGCTTCTGTTTGAGAGCGTTGGAGAGAAGCGATAATCGCCGCCACGTTTTCGCTAGAGAACGTAGCGTTTGCATCGGCACGCGGCGGTGAAGAAAACGCGTCGTCGCCATCTTGGCTGGCGGACGGCGCGGGCGGGGTGTTTGGTCGCGAGAGGACGGGTAATGCGTCGTTAGCATCATCTCTCCGACTCAAACTAGCCGCTCTACCCCTTGTCACTGGCATTTTAGTTCGTCACTGCAAAACGTTCACTATGTAGAATTGTAGACACTAAACACTAAGCACTATTGTCACACGAAAAACACGTTGGAGCGCCACATATGAGAAGAGGTTTCAGGGAACGTAAATAACGGTCTTGGATTGGATGTCAAAGTTTATTCACAGTCTATGTACACAGGTTGAAACGTTCACACTTATTAGTTACAATTAAGAGTTCGGAAAAGTTATTCGTGGACGACAGGCGCGTGGAGTCGCGAATACACTTGCGCGGGAAATTATAAGATATGCGCACGCGGTACATACAAAGTGTTCTGCGTGCAGGCAGCAGCGGACTAGCGTATGCTACGGTCACGCGGGAAAGAGATAGAGCGATACACCTTATTCGGAGTATCGCTTGGGTACGCGACCGCGGGACGTCGTAGGGCTTTGGGTTGCTACACAACCAAGTTTCTAATTCACTTAGCTTTTTGCACGAGTTTAATAACTTGGGCTTATACACACCGTCTTTATGTACGTCTATCAGGATTTCTTTATTAAACTGCCACTCAACTTCTCCTACAAGCACACTGTTGTTGTTTGTTGTTTCTTCAATATCCTCTTCTAATTCTTCTACAGATTCATCATCAGTGTTCGAAGAACTTGAAGATGTAGATACTGGAGACTGTGTGTGTGGTTCGCGGTGTGTCTGTGGTTCGCGTGAAGTTGTGGGTTCATCACTAAATTAATAGGCGGATTCTAAAAAACTTTTGTGAGCACAACTTGTAGATCCGTCCAATTCCCACACTACTTTTAGTTTATTATTTTTCAAAACTGACGTTACACTCCCATAACAATACGCCGTTGCAAAAGAATCACCAAAATGTTGTCGACTCCAGGCATTATCCGAACCCGGCAAACAAACACGCCTAGAAAAAGAAAGAGACAAACTATCTACTTGTACCAAACCAGGTCCTGCTGGCAGGCCCGTTTGGGTAAAATAAACCAATAAAGTTGCGTCCTACCGGCAAGACCGAAAGTCCTGCTAGCAGGACTCTAGACGATTTATCATTAAGGACACCAATGGTGCGCTCCACTGTGTTGCGTATTTCACAATGTTTCTGAGTGTAGCCTGGCAGCATTGGCGATATTACACACAAGCATTAGTAATATAGTCAACCATGGTGGGATGGTAATGTAGTTTGCGGTCTACCAACAAACACCGCCAACGAGACTTAAGGACACCAATGGTGCGCTCGACTGTGTTGCGTACTTCACAATGCTTGTGCGTGTCGTATTGTTGCGGGGTATTTGGCTCCTTGTCCACTATTGGAGTCAACAGTGTTGGTCTCAGGGGATAACCTGAGACACCCAAAACATTATTTTATATTGTTATAAATTAAACAATGTTGGTTACAATCTAATTTTATTTCAAAATTATTATGTTATCATTGTTAGATGATTTTATTTACCTAAAAGCCAAAAATTTACGTTTTCAGACTGGAGTTGTTTCAAGTGGATCTTGAGTGGATGTTGGTTCCAGACATGGAGTCGTGGTTTGCCGCTCTGTGGCTAGCATCTACACTTATAATGTTTAAATCCGAGTCGCAAACCTGAATAAAAAGACTGATTAATTATGGAATATCTGTCACCCCGCTTTGTCCCCTTAGGGTGACGGATAGGAAAAAAAAGTTTGATCTGTCCCCCTGTTTGCAATGAGGGGACAGTTCGAACTTTATTCACTCCTTAACGGTTTCATCTGTCCCCCTATCACCAATAGGGGGACAGATGAAACTTATTTATTCCTGTTTGTCCCCCACCGAATTTAATATATTAATTCTTAAAAGTAATGCCACACATAAGACTAGTGGTTTAGGTTTATATAATCATCTGTTTTTTAATTACAATAAAAAATACAATAAGAATATTTTGTTTTGTTATTTATTGATAGAATCAGTCACAGTCCGATAAATCACAGTAATAGGTATTGTACATATTAGTCGAGTGGTTAACAATGAACCAGGGCTGCCCTAACGAAAAACAAAGTAATTGACATTTTTTCTCAAATGTGTTTTTTTGCACTATCGGTAGTTTTACCCCGTAAGGAACATTACCACTTAATTGTTTTTTTTCTACATAGTCCATTTTCTGAGATTCAATTTCAACAAATAAAGTAACTGCAGACAATTTCTCAGAAAATAAATGAAAAAAGAAAGTAAACAACATAAGCTAAACAAAAACAAAGTAATTGAATGTTATTTACTTTGTTTTTAAATTGTGAATGCAGTTGCTCGGTTTTTTGTATTGCTAAGAAGCCTTTGGCTTATCTGTTCAAACTCTTTACTTTGTTTATGCCATGCCAATCTCTATGATTTTTGCGTGACATAAGTGACAAATGTCATTTTTAGCGCGCGCTGGTAACCTGTCAGTTCGCATCAAAATTTGCAAACACAATAATTTGGCGTCGTAAACTCGTGAATATAGAACTCAATACTGCCGTGAAAGTAATTTTAAATTTTCGAGTCGCTGAAAAGATGAGTTTCCGTTCAAAATTAATAATGGAAATGGCCCAAAGGTAAGAAAACTAACGATTTCATCTGGTAGAATTTTATGTATTGCACAAAGTTAGTTTTTACTTAGTTTTATTTTTTTTTGTTTTAGGTCGTTATGTCCTAAGCCAATTACAATTACTCGTGATCTGGATACTGTAGCGTGAAAACTTCAAAGAAACACTTTTCCGCTATTTAAAATGTATAATTAGTTATCATGAAATCATGAATACAAAAAAATACAAAATTTCGAGAGTATAAAAAGTACGCAAGATAAAAAGCACGTAACTTACGACTAGGGAATTTAATTTGGTTAGGAATAAATCTTTAGCGATTTAAAATCAATAATTTAGATTATGGAGTCAAATGGGAAAAAATGATGTTAGCTCCTGCGTATTTGCTCTAATATAAGACGGCGGCAGACAATGCACATAAATAAAGGAAAAAAAAAGGCCTAGATTGATCAATCAGGCAACATAAGTAAATGGTGCAAACTTATACGTAACAACGAACGCAGACGCTAGTATTTAAAATAGGTAAACTAAGAGTAACAGAAAATATAGAAAAGAGTATTAATGTTTTTAAAAAAATAAGGTTTTAGCTGGTAAGGCTCTTCCGCTCCCGCTGCGTTGCGATGCTCAGCGCGGTTTGCGTAGAGATGCTCAGTGCTATGCAGCGATGGCACCTCTCGAAAGTCACCTGGTGGTGAACTTAGATGCGTTTCGGGATCTTCTTCAAGCGCGTCTGCACGCTCGTTAACAACGGCGGCGGCGCGGGCGTGGCTTTCAAAAACCCCGGCCGGTGGGTCGGGCCGAAAATCGGCCTTCACGGTTATAGAACCTATTAAAGGAACAGCACCGTGAGACCAAACTTAAAATCAGGATTTGGGGGTTAAATTGAGCAATAGGTGATGAGAATAAAGAACAACATACCGTTAAAATAACTGCAGAAAAAAAACTGGTCAAAGTAGATAAAGTAGGACTTCTTCACCACTTCATATACCAATTTATACAACACGCCTCCCTTGGGGCTGATAAATCTATATTCGACACTTTTTATCAAAGCGAAACGTGATAAAATAAAAATTATTTTAAGGGAACTTCAACCCGCTCGTAAGTCACGTACTTTAATGACAAGCTTCCATCGCTCATTTTTTTTCTTCATCATATGACGGCTCTAAATTTAAAGTATATTAGGAGAAAAAGAAAAATGACGTTTTATAGTCGAAGGTTCAAAATGCGCGAGGTTGTAATAGCTCTGCCAACCAAAAAAAGCCGACATCATATGATGATGTAGCATTATGATGATGTAGCATTAGACATGCTACAGTACCCCCTTTCCATGAAAAAGGACGGAAGGTCCGGTAAAGAAAGGAAGAATTAAATAAACGATGGAAAAGAACTTGCGTGAACGACCAGCTTAGTACAACAGAAAAAACTGAAAACCTAAAATAAATCAAGATCAAACTACTAATCCTACGTTAGTAAAAACTAAATCTAATATTGACAACTTAGAAGTACGAAGGCAACTAAATAAAAGAGTATATCGACTCCTTAAGTGTCAACAGTGTCAGCTTACGAAGCGACCCCTAAAACCTAGTTTGACCAAAGTCAGAAACAAGAGTTTAATAAACCCAAGAGAAAAAAAAACTAACCTAAGTTAATTCGTAAATAATCAAAGGCAAAAAAACAAAAAACAAACCCAGGAAAACCTAGAGATATATCATGAGGTACTTTGAATATGTACTAAAACAAAAGCAAAGCCTAAATGGCAACTTCACCAAAGATGGGCAATGCTTTATGAATTGACTCCAATTGAAGTGACATGAAGCAAAGAGGTACTTAGAAGCTAAGTCAAAGAAGCAAAACAAGTCAAATGGGGACTTGTGGCAAAGTGTGACTTCAATCACAGAGAAAAAACTAAAGCACAACAAAGAAAGGCTTACGCCCATAAGCAAAAAGAGTAATAACATGACGGAACAAACTTAAAAAGAATAAAAGGAAAGTAAAGTTATGTGACTCAAACGAATAAGAATGTCACAAACTCAATTAATATACAAACTATGCCATCTGTGAAAAATAGCTGGAACTAGGTTAACCAAAACTTGTTCAAAGGTAAATGAATTCAAACACTTGAACTCCCTAAACAAAACTTTTCTGACATTTAAACTTCATATACAAAACAACCGCAAGTGAATTTTTTTAGTGATATAAAACAACGGGCTTGAAACGCATGGTTCCGTACAAATTAAATGGGGAATAAATTAGAGGAAAGGAAAATAATTATTTTAAGATGTCCTTAATATGGTATTGACCAGTGTGGTCGGAATCACAATCCCGTAGTAAATATGTGGTCCTAGAAATAACTTGAGTAACCCGACATTTAACGAAACGAGGAGCAAGCTTCCCAGTGAAAAAATCTCCGCCAGATGACTTGGAGAAATTGGGCCTCCATACAGTGTCACCCACGTTCAGAGTGATAGCCGACCGGTTAGAGTTATAAGCCCGCGAGTTACGGAGGAAAGCTAAAGAAAGGTTATCCGCAACCTTTGCATAAACCTCGCCGAGAGAAGAAAGATTCGAGGCGTGGCGAGTCCGACTGTCCGCTAAGTTAGAGCTTTGAGTCTGACTATTTGCACGACTATTATCAAATACTACTTCTCTGCCAAAGATGAGAAAATTAGGCGTGAAGCCAGTTGCTAGGTTGACGCACGAATTAAGATAAAGCTTAACCTTAGGCAGCATCCTAGCCCAATTTCTTTGGTTTTCACCAACTAAAATTCCTAAGCATGTCACAACACTCTGGTTATAGCGTTCAACCGTATTTGCTTGAGGGGTATAGTATGGTGTAAAAGTAGGTGACTCAATATGGAATGATCTGAGGAAATTAAGGAACTGATTACTACGGAAAACCGTGGCGTTGTCGCAAAGAATAGAACGCGGTACACCAAAATTAAAGAAAATCTCTGACTCTAAAGCTTTTATAACCGAAAGAGCATCCACTCTCTTTAGAGGTACAAGCCAAACATACTTCGAAAAAACGTCAACCATAGACAGAATATACTTATACCCATAATAAGCGATGGGTAATGGACCAATAATATCAATAGAAATCATCTGTAAGGGCATGGTTACCTCCTTAGGGTAGCACATCTGACCGCGAGGCTGCGTGTTCGAGATCTTATAGGCCTTACAAACTTCACATTGCCTTAACGCGTTAGTGACGTCAC
Organism: Diarsia dahlii; assembly: GCA_949775195.1. Taxonomy (NCBI): domain Eukaryota; kingdom Metazoa; phylum Arthropoda; class Insecta; order Lepidoptera; family Noctuidae; genus Diarsia; species Diarsia dahlii. The sequence continues at coordinate 18,234,434 of OX459197.1, read as the reverse complement.
GGAACATGTTAGGCCAATAAAAAGTCTCCCTGAGCTTTAAATAGGATTTAGTAACGCCAGGGTGTATGGAAGGAAAACTATTGTGTATTTCCCAAATGGCAGACGGAACCTTTTCGGCTGGTAACACCACGCGCCAAGGATCAGAAGACAAAGGGCTGGTAATAGGCATGCGTCTTAGCAAAACACCATCATGTATAGTGTACGCTGGGAACATCTGTGGTGTATCACGAGCACCTAGAAAAACCTTCCTATACCACCGATCGTTGGTATGCTCGAGACCCTGATTAAACGTCACAGGACTGGCATAAATCCTGGACAAGGCATCTGGAACTACATGATGTGTACCCTTGCGGTGTACAATGTTGAACGTGTACTGGGAGATTATAGTAGCCCAGCGAGCTAAACGACCTGAAGGGTTATTCAAAGTGAGAAGCCACTTAAGAGCCATATGGTCAGTTATGACCGAAAACTTCATCCCGTCTAGATAGCAACGAAAATGTTTGATAGAATCAAGCACGGACAAAAGCTCGCGCTCTGTAGTGCTATAGTTGCGCTCAGCTTTCGAAAATAGACGCGAATAATAGGCGATAGGGTGCTCAACATCATCAATCTTTTGTGTTAAAACAGAACCAAGACCAACAGAAGACGCATCACACTGCAGGATGAAAGGCTTCGAGAAATCGGGACATGCCATAACAGGTGTATTAATCAACGCTTCTTTCAATTTAACAAAAGCCTGTTCAGCTGAATCGTCCCAACTAATAGGATCACTGCCCTTTCTCTTACCAATCAAGGCAGTGAGTGGTGCTATTATAGAAGAAAAACCATCTACAAAACGCCTATAATAAGAACACATTCCAATAAAACCACGTAAAGACTTAGCCGTAGTAGGAGTGGGATAATCCTTAATAGCCTCGAGTTTTCCAGGATCGGTTTGAAGACCCTTCTCGTTTACGATATATCCTAAATACTTTAATTCGCTTTTGCAGAACTCGCACTTCTTTAAATTGATGGATAGGCCTGCCTCCTTAAGTCGAGCTAGGACCTTCCTGAGGAGCGCCAGGTGACTATTGAAGTCTTTGGAAACTATTATTAAATCGTCGACGTAGCCGAAGACGCAGTTGTCACTTGTAGAGGTAAACTCAAAATTGACAATCATGTCAGTAAGACGTTGCATCTCAGAAGCGGCGTTAGTAAGACCAAATGGCATCCTAACAAATTCAAAGAGACCACGTTGTGGAACTATAAAAGCAGTCTTCTCGCAACTCTCTTTATCAGCAAGAGGAATTTGCCAGAAAGCACTCCTAAAATCGAGAGAGCTTATATATCTAGCACCTCGAAGGTTGTCGAGAATATCATGTATACGAGGGAGAGGGTACGAATCTCTAACAGTAACACTATTCAATTTCCTACTATCAACGCAAAAACGTACAGAACCATCTTTTTTTGTCACCATTACCACTGGACTGGCCCATGGGGATCGAGAGGGACGAATAACACCCATCTCTAACATTTTGTCAATCTCCAGGTTGAGAATTTTTAATTTAACTGGAGATAAAGGATAAAATCTTTGACGAATAGGATGCCCCGTTGTATTGATTTTATGGGACAGCCAAGTAGTTTTTCCAAGACCAATTTTTTCAGAGGAAATAACTTCAAACTCGTTTATAACCTGCTGAAGGCTCGTCTCTTGATCCTGTGACAGAACGTTACGAGGATGGACATAACGAACCTCACTAACCGAGGAAATCTGGGGTGTAGAATGCTGAACAGAGGGCAGGTACATATTACCATTAATATTTTTATCAAATGCCTGACTAAAGACAGACGTTAAACCAAACTTATTCCAAAATTCGATACCTAATATCACAGAGGATGACATAGAACTAGCTACCAGAAACTCATGGATAAAAGTCGTACCATTAAACTTGACTGGGAGAAAAACAGTACCAAGAATATCAATCGGCGAATTATTCGCCGATATAACGCGAGGACAAGAATAATTATTAGCGTTCAAAGAAAGACCAAGTTTCCGAGTTAACATGTCGCTGATGAGTGACATCTGTGCTCCGGAGTCAAGCAAAGCCTTCACAACCTGGTCACACAAAGAAATCTCAATAAACGGTCGGTTGTCAATTGAATCTTCGGTTATCACCGGTGACACTCTACGGAAAAAAGTGTGTCGTCGGTGGTTTAAGCATTTTTTTGGGTTACAATTTGGACAGTAACGAGTTATGAAACCGGGTGTGTGACATTTAAAGCATATCATGCCAGTAACCACAGGACAAGAGCGGTACGAATGACCGGGTTTATTGCACTTGAGGCAGTGCTGTGTCTGGCTACAAGTTGGGCAACTCTGAACCTTGCCATCACCCTGGTTAGGTCTGTTAAAAAGAGATTTATGGGGTAGGACAACCTGTGAAGAAATAGTCGACTGGTGAGGTACACTATCAAGACTAGCGACAGCTTTAGGGGTTTGGACAAACGACTCGAAATGAGTAGCGCCCTCTATGAGAGAATTGAGGTCTGAAAACTTATGGATGGACAATAACGGAGTATAACACGGTAGCATATTGTGTGTAATTATATCTACCAACTCAGGTTCCTCTATTGGCTTGCAGAGTTTGGCATTAAGGTAGGTTAATCGGATAACGAATTCTTTAACCGATTGACCTGATTTCTGTTTTAGGTTACGAACCTCCTGACCAGTTTTGAACTCGAAATCTACGGTTCCGAACGTCTTCAAAAAAGCCCGTCTGATTTCGAAAAAAGTCTGTCCGGGTCGACGAATCGTCCTATAATATTGCAACGCAATGCCGGACAAAAACATGGAAACGCCCTACGAGGTAGCTGTCTGTCAATTTGTCAGCCACACTGCATTCTTCTAAACTAGCGAAGAAGTCACGTACGCAGGTATTTCCATCAAAACAAATCTTCCACTTGGTCAATGAGAATTGCTTGACGAACTGTGGCAAATCTTCCGATCTGATTGGAGATGGTAGAGCAGAGTGTGTGGAAACACGAGAGGTTCTAGGTGGTATAGGTGGGGGAGGAGGTCGTGAAATGATAGGACTTCTACGACGCGGAGTCTCATCAATGGAATAAGCTTCTTCGGACATGATGAAGACTAAAAAATAAAAACAATCTATAGCAAGAACTAACAAGGAATAAACAAGAGTCAATTCGATTCTAACAAAAATAATAGCCTCGACATGAAAAGTTGGACCAAGGCAAGAAAGAAAAAAATATTCAGCAAACAACCGCCACTAGGATCACCAAGCTAGGAATCAAAAGAACACTAAAAACAGGCAAAACAACCGCACATACAAAGCTTACCTTTTTAACACGACGCCTAAAAATTCACACATCACAAACATACCTTACGGGTTCTAACTACCGCTAGCTAAAGGTGTGCAATAAAAATCAGGTAAAAAATGTATTAGTCGGATAATAATAAAAGAGGTTATGTGTTTTACAGTTACAATTTTTTAAAATATAATTAATAATTAGAATTCACACAATCAAGAATAGAAATGATGATGTACTCCGTGTTCGATGTTGCAGTTCAGAACTCGTGACCAATCACCACGGAAGAATAAAAAATCCAGGCTCTAGGAATCCCTTAATCTGGACAAAGGTAACCAAGTTTCAGACCTGTGGAAATAAAACACGGGAAATAACAGAAAATATGAGTTCACACAATGGGTAAACTAATTAGCACGGAAGCGGGCTACCACCCACGAAATGGCAAAAAAAAAAATTATGTATTAAAGAGTCAAATAATCAATAATAAAAAGAAAATAAACTCACTTTAATTCGGGCGCCATATGTAGCGTGAAAACTTCAAAGAAACACTTTTCCGCTATTTAAAATGTATAATTAGTTATCATGAAATCATGAATACAAAAAAATACAAAATTTTGAGAGTATAAAAAGTACGCAAGATAAAAAGCACGTAACTTACGACTAGGGAATTTAATTTGGTTAGGAATAAATCTTTAGCGATTTAAAATCAATAATTTAGATTATGGAGTCAAATGGGAAAAAATGATGTTAGCTCCTGCGTATTTGCTCTAATATAAGACGGCGGCAGACAATGCACATAAATAAAGGAAAAAAAAGGCCTAGATTGATCAATCAGGTAACATAAGTAAATGGTGCAAACTTATACGTAACAACGAACGCAGACGCTAGTATTTAAAATAGGTAAACTAAGAGTAACAGAAAATATAGAAAAGAGTATTAATGTTTTAAAAAAAAAAAGGTTTTAGCTGGTAAGGCTCTTCCGCTCCCGCTGCGTTGCGATGCTCAGCGCGGTTTGCGTAGAGATGCTCAGTGCGATGCAGCGATGGCACCTCTCGAAAGTCACCTGGTGGTGAACTTAGATGCGTTTCGGGATCTTCTTCAAGCGCGTCTGCACGCTCGTTAACAACGGCGGCGGCGCGGGCGTGGCTTTCAAAAACCCCGGCCGGTGGGTCGGGCCGAAAATCGGCCTTCACGGTTATAGAACCTATTAAAGGAACAGCACCGTGAGACCAAACTTAAAATCAGGATTTGGGGGTTAAATTGAGCAATAGGTGATGAGAATAAAGAACAACATACCGTTAAAATAACTGCAGAAAAAAAACTGGTCAAAGTAGATAAAGTAGGACTTCTTCACCACTTCATATACCAATTTATACAACACGCCTCCCTTGGGGCTGATAAATCTATATTCGACACTTTTTATCAAAGCGAAACGTGATAAAATAAAAATTATTTTAAGGGAACTTCAACCCGCTCGTAAGTCACGTACTTTAATGACAAGCTTCCATCGCTCATTTTTTTTCTTCATCATATGACGGCTCTAAATTTAAAGTATATTAGGAGAAAAAGAAAAATGACGTTTTATAGTCGAAGGTTCAAAATGCGCGAGGTTGTAATAGCTCTGCCAACCAAAAAAAGCCGACATCATATGATGATGTAGCATTATGATGATGTAGCATTAGACATGCTACAATACATTGAATCAGGCTTACGAACATACCTCTACATTGACAAATTAAAAGGTAATAAATCCTGCAGTGTGCGGAGATGACCAGCAAAACTTATTCAATACCTCCATGGAAAATTTGATTTCACTTGAAGATCTTGGACTTGATAAAGAAAATGAAGTAAGATTTTGTTATTACTGTATTAGGTATTTTTCTTCTTATATATGATCTTCTATAATTATTTATAAAAGTAGACTAAGTGAAAACAAATAATTTGTTTTAGGTTCCTTGTACAATGATGGAAGACTCTATAAGCTTGTTATCCAGTTCAAAAAGCCCTAGTGTTATTGATGACAGCTGTGAAGATCCTGACTATGTGAACTCAAGTTCTGGTCCACGCTGTAAAAGCAAGTATTTTAAAGTTGCACAAATTACTATTCCTGAAAGTGACTCTACTGATTCTGAAGATCAGGTAGTGCTAAAACCAAAAAGAAGGAAAAACATTTTAAAGAGAAAAATTTTGAGTGAAAAAGAAAAGGTACAAAGAAACAAATTAAAATATCCTATAATTTCAAGTTCTTGTCAGTGCAGCGCCATTAACTCTAAAAATAAGTGTCATATAATTAATGAGGACAAGCGCACAGATATTTAATAATAATAATATGACGAAGGTAGCACAACTATTTCGGGTTCATCGTTGTCAGAGTCCAAGTTCGGCATGGCGGAGGTACGAAATAATAGTCTCAACACTGATTACAACCGCCTATTTATTTACTTCCAAAAACAAATTAACAAAATCTCAAAAGATCAAGCCGATGGAAATGGATTAAAGTACGGAAACGCGGTAAGTTCGATACAGGCGGGCAGCACAACCGTTCGCGCTCGAGTCTCACCAAAAAGTCCAGTCCCTCAAATCAAATGCGTCTAATGTCAACGTCAACCGACCACTGACCACTGACGTCTGACATATCACGACTGACATTTGACATATGACAACTGACAGCTGTCAAACCAGACCTGCCACGCTCTGTATCGACCTCACCCAAGCTCACTGCTTGACGTTTCCGAGTTTTCGGACAAACGATGATAGATGGCGTTATTCTAAATTGTCAACTCTAAATATTGTGGCCTCGGTGTTGAATCTGCGACACGGCCATCTTGACATTTCACACGTCCTCGTGTGAGGTATCTGCAACAAGAAGTCACGGAAAGTAAATCGTCCCTTACTCGGCCTCCCTGGCCAAGACGTCGGAGTATTATCACTCACACACACAATTCAAAACAAAGTTTTGTTCTGATCCATATTCTCATCAAATCTCAAAGAAAATCTCAACATTGAAATCAACATTCATCAAGAAATCATCAACTTTCGACCGAATCTAGTATCCGATCAAATCCAGTATGCAATGCCCTGCTCGGTACCCAGCTTCGTCACATACAACACACAGCTTCCAACAGGCAACCATGGGACCTACATTCGGTACCCAACCTGAACACATCTCATTGCCTCCATCCGGCAACCATGGGACCTCCATCCGGTACCCAACATCAACTCAACACAACCTATTGCCTTGATTTAGCACCTTTAGCTACATGCCATGCTGGACGTTGGCCACAGCCCTCAAGTAAACACTTACACGCGTGCAGCAACGAACAGCATTGCAATGTATGCAATCTGAGTCACTTGCATACTACATTTGCATCTTTTACCTCTCACTTAAGGTCTGACCCCTTCATCATCACCCGATCTCGTTTTGGTAGTGTCTATCGTGTCAAAGTCAAATTTACAGTCAGCAATTGCGTCACATGTCGCAATTGACCGTATTTTCTCAAATCGTATCTCATTTGATGACATTATGAACCGAAACTAATCGCAAATAATTGTCGGGTAAAACGTGAAATAGAATTTCTAAAACAATTCCATCGGTCTCAACAGAAGTCAAAATTTGTACAGTTGACCTTACAGAAGTCTGCCCAATACCAGTCGTTCGGCCATTCCTGGCCCAAGTGGATGGGGATTAAAAGGTATTCTGATCAAAATCATTACAGGTTCTAATGAAAATCATAACAAACTCTTTTTCTCAAAGCTGACATGTCGAACAACACCCATACTCATTAAAATAATAGGAAACTCATTAAAATATTGCAGTGCTCATACTCTGACCTCTATCCGGTCTTCATCATCACACTTATAGCCTCCATCCGGCCATAAGCATCAAAACAATCGACCTCCATCCGGTCTTCATCATCACACTTATAACCTCCATCCGGTTATAAGCATCAAACCAATCGACCTCCATCCGGTCATCAACACGTAACCTCCATCCGGTTACATACACAACAGGCAACCTCTATCCGGTCACCTTCACATGTAACCTCCATCCGGTTACATACACAACAGGCAACCTCTATCCGGTCACCTCCACATGTAACCTCCATCCGGTTACATACACAACAGGCAACCTCTATCCGGTCACCTCCACATGTAACCTCCATTCGGTTACATGCACAACACCATCAAGATAATCATTTCGAGCCTTTATCAAAATATTTTTTAAAGTAGGGTTGTTCAACATGTTACTTTATTTTTCCTGTAACGTTACAGGTTATAAGAAATATGCTAGGTACTTAAAATGTTAAGTTGACCACTTAGTATTCAACTAGTCTTATTGTAATATGGGATCTAGAAATCACTAGTAAACAAAGATGAATATGCTGTCAATAGATTAATTAATTGGGAACGAAATTCTAACGGAACATCTGTTTCAACTGTATTGAAATCAATTTGAATATTAGAAGCATTCTTGAGCTTATTTGAAACATCACTTAACCTAACAACCTTTTCACGACACAAAAACAACACTATCACACGTCTAACTAACATTAAATCCTTGTTGTAAAATCTCAACGCCAATTAAAATATCATTTTTTTTAAAACAACTATCCAGTACAACATGAAATAAAATCTCTAATAATAGTAAATCGATAATCATAACCTCAGTAAATAATTGTGAAGTACAAACTATCCATGACCTATCCCGGGTCAATTTACAATGTTATTTACACGCTTGCCACTGAACTGTAACGAAACATTTTTGATCAGAGAGCATTCGGCACCAGAATCATAGTAAAATGGATACGACTCACCAGATATTCATCAGCACACTGCTGGGATTGCTCACATAGCGAACTTCAACACGTCGCTCGCTATTTGCCTCTGCTGCAGGCTGCAGGTACTGCTTGGTCAGCCTGCCGCGCCGCCGCGCTGCCGCGCTGCCAACCACGCGCCGCCAAGCCGCGTCCCGCCGCCGCGCCGCCGGCGCCGCTGCCGAAGTAAATTCTCAGCGCACCGTGACGTCATCGCGCCATTCTTCGTATTTTCTTCAGCTCGAATGAATCCCGGTTCTGATGTCGCATCAGGGTCTTCGCAATCGTCATCACCATACGGGGCACTCCAGACTATAAACAGCTCCTTAAAATCGCTCCATTTCATCCCAGGACAAGATATGGACGACCGCCATGACGAAACTTCTCCCATGAGTCTCGTGGAATTCGCTGCGTCCCCTGTAGGCACGCCACAGCGCCGGTTTCACGGCGCTGCTGTCTTCACAGCACCCCGGCGGTCCATCCCCACCAGGTGAGACCAACGGTTACCCGGAGGAGGCCCAGCGGAGGACGACCAGCGACGGAGGTGCCGACTTACGACGCACCTACAGTGGATGTGTGACTCCCGTCCGTCCCGTGTCTCCCACGAGTGCGCGGTTCAAAGCAATCATCAACGATGCACCTTGACTATTCAGATCGATAACACACATGTCGGCTGTTGCCAACCAAGCCCGCGGGACAATATTCCGTTTTTCAGGGTCAAAATGCGGTAGGCGAATATCCGTACCCGCAAAAGGTGATTTCATTGCTTGCACAATAGTCATAAAGTTTTTGTTTAGCTGCTCGAACAGAAAACTCCACATTTCCGTTTCTATGTCACTTTCAGACGCACGCGCATTGTCTTTACACTTTTCCGGCCTAGCACTGTCACTTACACTATGTAGGCGTTAGAGTTACATCCCACTTCTGATGACGAAGGTAGCACAACTATTTCGGGTTCATCGTTGTCAGAGTCCAAGTTCGGCATGGCGGAGGTACGAAATAATAGTCTCAACACTGATTACAACCGCCTATTTATTTACTTCCAAAAACAAATTAACAAAATCTCAAAAGATCAAGCCGATGGAAATGGATTAAAGTACGGAAACGCGGTAAGTTCGATACAGGCGGGCAGCACAACCGTTCGCGCTCGAGTCTCACCAAAAAGTCCAGTCCCTCAAATCAAATGCGTCTAATGTCAACGTCAACCGACCACTGACCACTGACGTCTGACATATCACGACTGACATTTGACATATGACAACTGACAGCTGTCAAACCAGACCTGCCACGCTCTGTATCGACCTCACCCAAGCTCACTGCTTGACGTTTCCGAGTTTTCGGACAAACGATGATAGATGGCGTTATTCTAAATTGTCAACTCTAAATATTGTGGCCTCGGTGTTGAATCTGCGACAAATATAATAATAATATTCCACAACTATCACACAACGCCATCTAGTCCCAAGCTAAGCAGAGCTTGTGTTATGGGTACTAGACAACTGATAAACATACTTATATATTTCTAAATACATACATATTAAAGATAAATTACACCCAGACACAGAACAAATGATCGTGCTCATCACACAAACATTTGTCCTGGGTGGGAATCGAACCCACGACCTCCGGCATAGCAGTTAGGGTCACTAACCACTAGACCAACAGGCCAGTCGAATATTTGGAATGCATATTGGAGTAACTCGTACACTCTACGCAGGAAGTGGCTCTCTAAATTTGTAGTAACTAAACCAGTCAAAAGAATAACAGTAAATGCCCAAAGAAATCGAAAATTTAGTAGAGAATATTATATTGAAGATCCAGAAACATTAAATAGGTTGAAGGTGTGCCAATCACTTTTACTGAAGACATTGGGATATACATCTGATGCAGTCATAACAAGTCTGATGAAAGTAAAAGAATTGCAACCATTAGATGTAGCTGTAAAGGAAAATAGAGGTAAATATAAAAGACCTATTCCGGAAAAAGACAAAATTAAGGAACATATAAACTCTTACTACCCCTGTATCTCTCATTACAGAAGGTACAATGCTCCATATGTGAGATACCTTCCTCACGGTTTAACACTTAAAAATATGCATCAAGATTCATCATCATCATCATTTCAGCCGAAAGACGTCCACTGCTGGACATAGGCCTCCCCTAAGTGTAATTTTTGCTTAGGGGGGGTTTGCCATAATCGCCACGCTTGGCAGGCGGGTTGGCGATCGCAGTACTGTCGATACAAAAAGCACAGAGAACGCTGCTGCCCATTCTCTGGTACATCCCTTAGTCGCCTCTTACGACACCCACGGGAAGATAGGGGATGGTGCTATTCTTTTTCGTCCGACACCATACGGAACTCGCATACGCATCTAGACTACGCATCAAGATTATGTTTCAAAAAATAGTGATAAACATCATAGTATAGAAATGTATCGACAAGTCATGAAAGACATGAACGTGTCCTTGCATACACCTAAATCAGACATGTGTGGGGAATGTGAACTCTTTAAGCTTAATAAAGCCAGTCACGGACTGTTAAAATTAAAAGAACTTGCACAGGATGCTGCTCATAAATTTAAGGCTAAATATGCTACTATGTTGTATCGACAAGATGCATCAACTGCAGCATCCCATAATGAAAGTAACACAAAAATGTATGCAGTAGATTTACAGAAGGTATTTTTATTACCAATGATGCCTGGGTTTAAGGATTCTTTTTTTTTAAGCAGACTAATTGCCTTTAATTTAACATTTGCTTCACTGAAAAAAGGCGCTAAGAGCACATGTGTATTGTGGCACGAAGAGACATCTGAAAGAGATGCCAAAAATATTATTGATGCTTTTTGAAGTGTGAAAGAGATGTACGTAATTTTGTATTCTGGGCTGATAATTGTACAGCACAGAATAAGAACTGGTTTCTGTTCACATCTTTGATTAAAATAGTCAATGAGAATGGCAGCCAGATAGATACAATAACAATTAATTACCTAACAAAAGGTCACACACATAATGCGGCTGATAGCATACATGGTAACATTGAAAGAGCTTTCCATAAAACAAGAAACATATACGATTTTGACGATTTGAAGGATGTAGTTATGAATTGCAGAAAAAATCTGAAGATTCTAGAAATTAACCCCTTAGAGGACAAATTTAATTGGGTCAAAAAGAAAAGACAATTGTCAAAATCTGCAAATGACCCATTAAAATCGTTTTACTTAACAGACGTAACAAGTGCTCAGTTTCGAAGAGGATCAAGAAATATGTTCTACCGAACTATGAAACAATTTGAGTACAAAGAACTTGACTTCTTGCAGAAAAGATTGGACATTACCAGGCAGGCTGAAAAAGTTGCTAAACGGCGCGGTATCAACCCGATTAAAAAGGACGCTATTCTGCACCAATTAGTTCCCTACATGCCAGAAAACCGGCGAAAGTTTTGGATAAACCTGCAAACAGATAATGACTCGAGCGATTTAGTGATGCAAGAGGGATCAAACCTTGAAGATATTAACTAATGGATAAACATTATTTAATATCTTCAAGGTTAAGCAAGTAAGAAATAGATGCATATACTTTATAATCTATGCATCCACTTCTTGCTTGCTTAACACTTTGCCCGACCTGGGGATTGAACTACATTATAATGATTCAAACATTGTCAAAAAGATATTTTTGTTAGAAGAATAAAAGATTATTTCATTTTTGTTAGAATAGAATAAAAGATTATTTCATTTTTGTTAGAATAGAATAACATATTATTTCATTTTTGTTAGAAGAATAAAAGATTATTTCATTTTTGTTAGAAGAATAAAAGATTATTTCATTTTTGTTAGAAGAATAAAAGATTATTTCATTAAAATTTTCTCAATTTTTAACTCAAATTGTTTTATTTTCCATCATGATTTAGTACTCACATATTTACTTCTAATAATAAAATTAATATAGGGACATTTAGTTAAATTAGAAACTGAGTAAAAATTATATTAAACCATTTATTGTCTTTGTATTAAACAAAACAAAAAAATATTTTGGAGTTCATTAACAATCAGAATAACAACGTAAACCCTCATACTTTTATGTTCACTTGATTAATTATTTTTGTGTGAATTTATTTGCAATCTTAAAAACAAAGTAAACTCTGATACTTTGGTATTTAATGGTAATACTAATTAAGTTGTTTTTTTTTGCGATTTGATAAACATTTATTTAAATTTAAAACAGAATTAAAATGAAAATCAATAAATAGTGCTGCTTATCAGATGAACCTATTTTTTTACAAATTCTAGAGACTGATTTCAAGTATTACAGGGATAGGTTTCATTTATTTATTCAACAACAAATTACATTGTGTCTGAATGTGGAAGGTACATAAAAAATAGATAATAGACAACAAAAAATAAAAATATAAATTACTCGATTAATCAGTTGTAGAAGAATACGCCATCACTATCACAAAATAAAGTAAATTAATTAAAATCACAATAATTAAACAATGTCAACAAGAAATATAAAAATATCTAAACATGTTGTAATGTATTAATTTGGTTTAAGACCATTTGGTGTTTGTGCTAAGTGAAAATAGAATAGAAGTCTAACAAAAATGTGTTCCTTAAAAAAAAAACTATCTAATGATGAAATTCGGGCGCCAGTAACACACTTTAAATTCTATGTTAAGATATACTCGCAGTATGCATCAGCAACTTTTGATCTTAGGGCGGGGGGTGTCAATAAAAATCAACCAAGGAAATTTGGACTGGTTTTATTACCCGTAGGGTTCTAAGGCACATATAACAATTATGCAAGAAAATTCCTTCTTATAATGTAATTGAAATTAAATTTAATATTATTAAGGTTATTATTATCACTACTATGGTCATCATTGCACTTTTTCTGCTCTAAAATCTATTGTAAAGAAAACATACCTCTAGGTGGACTAAACGAAATAAATTAAAGGTCTCTGGGAGAGAAATCAATATCCAACCAGACGCACGCACTCATTGTCCTACACGCGGGCTCCTCGCCAGGAAAATCTCAGGAACTTGAGTAGGTAGCGGCGATTTGGAATTAAATCCCGTGAGAAAAACGCCTGTTATCCAAGCTGTAACAACAACGATCACGTCAAATAGGGCTCCTCATTTGTATGCCGAAAATGGCGGGTGACTCGCGTGGGTTATAAGAATCTTCAATTGTACATACCGTTTTTCTCACTGACTGACACCAATAACTCCCATTATAGGGTTGGATCCAATGTAAACGATCTGTTTTCCTGTAACAATGAAGACAATCGAAAATACCTCAACAACCAATGAACAGACTGAATGAAGGGTTTTGATAAAAACCATAATTATACTTCGTATCTCTCCCGAAGATGATTACAGTTTACATGCAGCAGTACGAGAGTTGATGCTGTCCTTATCACACTTTTTAGAGAATTTATTTTTAAATAAATTAAAAAAATAGGATAAAAAGTAGTGTATTGACTATTTCCCCCCACTGTAGTGCAAGCCGCCATTGCGCTGCAACGACAATCCTTGACTCATTACGTGATTTCGTGTTGTCCGACTCACACAAAACTTTGTTTCGTCCGGAAATAACTGTAATTTCGTTACACGATGGGAAAAATAAAGCGATCTTGTCGGGACGATAGTGACAGTGTTGAAAATTTACTAACAAAAGTGAAAAAACGAAGAAGAATCTCCTCATCGTCATCGGAAAGTGAACCAGCGGTATCTCCTTCGCATTCTCTGTCGGAGGATTTAACTATTTAGTGATCTAGAACCATTTAAGATTGTTCTCAAAAAATAAATTCATTGTGTTATGCCGACGTTTATCGTGTGTGCATTGTTTGTATGACCATTATGTGTCTAACTACCCACCAATTTTAATATCCCGACGTATTTATATCGTGTGTGGATGCCTAATGCCAAGTTGCAAGTACCTTATAATGATTTTATTCTTTGTGTTACGCCGACGTCTATCGTGTGTGGATACTATGGCCGCTGAATGTGTTGATACCTGGTCTGCACCCACCAACTTATATATCCCGACGTATATCGTGTGTGGATACTATGGCCGCCGAATGTGTTGATACCGGCACCCACCAACTTATATATCCCGACGTATATCGTGTGTGGATGCATGCCAAAGTTACAAATGCCATAAAATGATTTTATTCATTGTGATATCCCGACGTTTATCGTGTGTGGATACTATGGCCGCCGAATGTGTTGATACCGGACCCACCAACTTATATATCCCGACGTATATCGTGTGTGGATGCATGCCAAAGTTACAAATGCCATAAAATGATTTTATTCATTGTGATATCCCGACGTTTATCGTGTGTGGATACTATGGCCGCCGAATGTGTTGATACCTGCACCCACCAACTTATATATCCCGACGTATATCGTGTGTGGATACTATGGCCGCCGAATGTGTTGATACCTGCACCCACTAACTTATATATCCCGACGCAAAGCGTGTGTGGATAAAGTCAAGTAAGTACCTACCTACCTACCTATTTATGGCGGGTGACTTATGATTATATTTTACTCCTTGGTAGGTGAGATCCCAAATAATGAGGCACCATAAGAAGGAAAATAAACGGTTGGTGAAAATCCTGATGAACTAGACCCGGATATTTTACAATTGTTGGGCTCAGACCCTACACTAAATAAAGCATTTGGAGACAATTTACACAAAGATTTGACAACGCGGTGGAAACACATCTTAATTAACGGTCTGACTAAAAAATCCGTTCAGTAGTTTAGGCGCTACGGTGGAACATACATACATACATAAATACATACATACATAGACTGCCAAAATCATTACCCTCCCTTTTGGCTTCGCCGTAGTCGGGTAAAAAGGAAAACGTTGTTATCCTAAAACAATATCTGGCTGCTAAAAATTGTATTCACATGAAAGCACCCATGCTAAGCACACAGTGAGTAAAAACAAAATCAAATGGCCAGCTGTTTCTCAGCAATCTGCAAAGCACAGCTTTAACTCTAATCAAACCACAGAGAATCTCTGTCTAGAAGATTCACTGTTACAATCCGAGTAAACGAAAAAGGGATGTAGTAAAAAACGCTACAAAAGACGATTATCTATTCGGTTCTAATTTGCCTGATCATCTAAAATCTACCCAGGCTATAAAACGACTACCTACCTCAGAATTTTATTAAGATTCACCGCAAATAATGCGAGATTCAATCAGCAGCGCAATCAGTCGAGTACTACGTATCGTCTAAACGGTCCTTTAAACGCATGGGGGGTGCCGCGTGCGGGCACCAGCCGCCGAGTCGCGAGCCGCCTCCGCCGCCGCGGGATCACCGCCGCCGCCGCACCGCGCACAGACGGCCACGCGTGCACGGGTGGCCAACCACGCAGCCTGACGCCGCTAATCACCTCGGCACAGGTAGACAACAATATTCCAATAGCTGGCTGGTTACAGCATTACTTTAATGAATACATACTCATTACAAAGGATAAAACTATCCTTTCTTGAATTAAAGGATATAAAATACCTTTTATTTGTGAACCACATCAGCCTGACATACCAAAAAGGTTATTCATGGTCACAGAAAATAACATTGATAATTGTTATTCTGAGCTATAATCAGGTTTTATTTCTCAATGACTAGCTGTTGCCAGCGGCTCAAAAAAAAACTAAAACTCAAAAATTATCCCACGGGAAGATAAAATCGGGATTAAAACTATCTTAGGTGTTAATTCAGGTTTTAAACTATCTGTGTACCAAATTTTATCGAAATGCGTTCAGTAGTTTTTGCGTGAGGAACTAACAAACATACACACTTACAAACTTTCGCCTTTATAATATTAGTGTGATGTATTTTCACCTTCACCTTTGTTTACAGTACCTAAGCCTAACGGGAAACATTTCCTTAATTTAAAAGGATTAACTAAATCCGTTCATGTTGACCACTTTAAAATGGAAGACTACCGCACAGTTATAAATCAAAATTGTTTTATGGCAAATATAGACTTATAAGACGCGTATATTTTTGGTTGCAGTTGCCCAAAGCGAGATTATTTAGGTACCTAAGTCTTACTTGGAACTTAAAAAGATTTACCTACTAATCAATTATTTGAGCTTAACGTTTTGCCGCTTGGACTCTGTACCGCACCCGTACCCTACGAAGTATTATAATATCAATATCTGTGCCTACGTATTCACTAAATTAACAAAACCTGTACTGAATTATTTACGTTCACTGGGGTATTTATCAGTAAACTATAATATGATTTTTTATGCATCGGTTAACCTGTCATAATAACGTCGAAGCGACAAAAGAATTATTATAAAGATAAGGATTTTTAATCAACACTGACAAAAGTAAAATTTACCCAAGTAAAAAGTGCCTGTTCTGTGCAAGCAACATGCCCAAAACATTACCGAAAAGGGAACCTGATAGACTTATAGGTCTGTTAACATCAGCATGCTCCGCCATTCAATACGGCTGGGTATACACAAAGGTTCTAGGAAGAGCAAAATCTCTGGCACTAAACTATTCTAATAATTACAATAAACACATATAAATATCATAAATACTTTTGAGTTACTGGCAACTTTTTATGGTCTAAAAATCTTTACTTCACACAATGGTGTGAAGATACTCAGAATATACATTACTATAGCAATTGCTAATATAGATACAGAATCGGAATAGCAGATTACGCATTTAATAAAGTAACACTTTCACTCGGTATTCCACAGTTCGACTTATTTGCAAATAGCCAGAATCATAAATGTTACAGATGTACTTCCTGGAAATTGGATCCAATTTCCGAAATTATTGTTATTATTTATTGTTGTTGGAGGAGCCTTGCTTGCCTAGGGCGGTCTGTGGATGGGTGACCGCCCGACATACCGAGTTTCCTCCGTGCCTCGGAAAGCACGTTAAGCTGTTGGTCCCGGCTGCCATTTATATAGTCTTTGGCAGTCGTTACAGGTAGTCAGTGACCTGAAATTCTGACATCCAGTCTTACCAAAGGGTATCGTATTACCTAGTATTAACTGGGTTGTGGTGGTCAGATAGGCAGTCGCT
Source organism: Diarsia dahlii (assembly GCA_949775195.1). Classification (NCBI taxonomy): domain Eukaryota; kingdom Metazoa; phylum Arthropoda; class Insecta; order Lepidoptera; family Noctuidae; genus Diarsia; species Diarsia dahlii. The sequence goes on along the minus strand of OX459197.1, from coordinate 18,217,234 downwards.
CCATGTAAAATACTGGTATTCAGCTGCATCCGGTTAGACTGGAAGCCGACCCCAATATAGTTGGGAAAAGGCTAGGCAGATGATATTTATTGTTGATTAGTATATTTTTTATGCTTTTACTCCTTTTAGTCTTATCTCAAAAGTTTTCATAAAATTAAAAATGACAAGCAGAAGGGATTATAGTACTACCATATTGACCAATACAGCCTTGGCACCCAGTGCGGTTAAAATTACTTATTTCGAAAGTACTTTATTTTAATCCTGACAAAAATCTACTGTGTTTTACTTTCAAGGGGGAGTATCCTCTCCACTCGGATCTTACTCTGATGGCAGGGAATTTATCCGGCAGTCACTATTAATGCGCGGAACCCAAAGCATCTCTCAATATATTGATGGCCTCTCTCTCCATAAACGCGCTGAAGCAATATAATACTGCACTAAACTCATATAGTGGCTATATTGTAATGGTAAAGGTTTAGATTACTGTGATTCCCACACTATTCAATTAATAGAATTCTTGACTTAGCTAGTTAATTCGGGTGTTACAGCACACTTAATAGTTCTGCAATATCAATATTGTTAGGTCAGAAAATTTAAAAAGGTTTTTCAAAGAGGTCTATTGTTTAAACCAAAATTCCACACCTGGAATCACAATCTTGTATAAAATTATTAAACCAATTAAGTACTTTCTTAGTGATTCAATTACACTAAAAGATTTTATTAAAAACTGTAACTCTTTTAGCACTAGCATCTGCACAGAGAAATCAAACTTTAAGCCTAATAAAAATAAAAAATATTATTTTTGATTCAGACAAAATTATAATTAAAATCGAAGATTTAATATAAACCGGCCAGGTACCATTGATTCTGTTGCCATATATTAGAAAAAACCCTAACGTTTTCCCAGCTTTAACCTTCAAACACTATATAGATAAAACTGTTTGCTTACGTGTCATGTGTCAAGAAGATTCTTTATTTTGTAGTTATCAAACCACATAAGAAAGTGGGTTCTCAAACTTTTTTCTCACTGGGTAAAACAAGTTCTAGAAAAAAGTGGCATAGATGTAAAATTGTATGGGACACACAGTACAAGGCACGCATCTGCGTCTGCTCACAGAGCAGGTGTCAATCTGGAAGTTATTCGAAAGGCCGCAGGCTGGAGTGAATCTTCCCAATTCCCATGTATTACAAAAACACTATAATAAGAATGTACCTCCCCATAACTAAACTGAATTTGTAGATGCACTCTTTAGATGATTATTTATTATTGTTGTACCTTAGTTTTATGATTATTACAAACAAATATAATTAGCATTACGTTTCAGTAATTAAAACGTAATAAATAGCATAATATTTTATCGATCGCTTTAATGTCAATTTTTTTCGATGCTCTAAACATCTGCATGTAAACTGTAATCATCTTCGGGAGAGATACGAAGTATAATTAAGAATCAAACGAGCTTACCTAGTGAAGTTTGATGTCTAATTATACGAGTGTCTCTCCCGAAGATGATTACACTCCCTCCCTCCCTGATAATCCCGAGACCTATCGAAAAAATCGAACTCTAAAAAATGAGTCAAGGATTGTCGTTGCAGCGCAATGGCGGCTTGCACTACAGTGGGGGGAAATAGTCAATACACTACTTTTTATCCTATTTTTTTAATTTATTTAAAAATAAATTCTCTAAAAAGTGTGATAAGGACAGCATCAACTCTCGTACTGCTGCATGTAAACTGTAATCATCTTCGGGAGAGACACTCGTATAATTAGACATCAAACTTCACTAGGTAAGCTCGTTTGATTCTTAATTATTCCTACTTACCGAAAAAATCGATGCAAAACTAAATGGACTCTGCCATCAGGAGGGGAACACCATCCAATTTCTGTCCCGCAGCCATGAGATTAGGCAGCAAAACACAGATTTTAAATTATAAAAATTAGGTCATGTTTTCTATGACTTTTCGAAGGAGGCCGGTCGGAAAAGTGACATCTAAACGGAAACGTCAAAAACCGTCAATTTCGATTGTTGCCATAAAAAATCCTCGAAATTTATCGAAGTGAATTTTTTGAATGGCAACACCCAAACATTGCAGTGAAGATTATCGTCTAGAGTTGACAACCATGTAACGAGCTAAAAAGGCTCGTTACAATGTCACACTAAAATCGAACAAAAACGTCAAAAATTAAAATCATAATAGTACAAATCCATTAATAAAACATGTCAAATAAAATATAAATTAACTATTAATAATAATAACAATAATAACTAATTTAAAAAGTAAATCATAACTACAATTTAAATTCAACTTCCTCTGTTGCCAAAAACCATTTACATAAAAAAAATATTGAATTACATTGTCATACCAAAAAATCATCAAACATCAAAATTTAAAACATAACACAACACACAAATCCATTAAAATAATTAAAAAATATAAATAAAGATATACAATTCAGAAATTTCCGGGATAAAATTGAAATTATTTACAATTCATCCACTGAATAAAGGCATCTTTCCAGTAGAAATGCCCTGAGCCTTCCCTTGAATGAGCCTGTGTAGACTGTGCCCTTGAGCTCTAGCGGTAATTTATTAAATATTTTAACTGCCTGATACTGTGGACTATTTTTGACTACGCCAAGAGCAGGGGTGATTTTGTTTGCAACGTCTTGCCTACGCGTTTTTTCCCTTACCAGCCTGCCCTCGTCTGTTTCATAGTCATAAATATATTTTTTAAAGGTGTTTAATAGTACCACCACATAAAGGCTAGGCACTGTCAGTATGCCAAGTTCTTTAAAATATGGTCGACAGGAGTCTTGTTGAGCGATGCGGACAATGGTTCGGATCGCTCTCTTTTGGAGAACGAAAGCCCTATGCCAGTTGTAGTGGTAGCTATTTCCCCAAAACTGTATGCTATACCTCAATTTGGACTCAATCAGCGCATAGTATACCATTTTTAAATGATTTATGCTCACTTCATCTCTAAGAGTTCTTAAGGCGTAGCAAGCAGATGATATTGATGAGTCCAAAGCTGCTAATTCTTTCTTCCAATTTAATAAATCATCAATATAAATTCCCAAAAACCTAACTTCCTTGACAAGCTCGATTTTAACTTTATTCAGTTCTATGTCCATAACATCTTTGCTACGCGCAGTGGTTTTAAATAACAAAATATTGGTTTTAGACGTGTTTATTATCAGCATATTGGCATTAAACCAAGAATGAAAAGCCTCCAAAGCTGCATTCACTTTAACAGTAAGGTCATGGACATCATTAGCTGCAACTATAGCATTTGTGTCATCCGCAAACACCACAAGTCGTATGTCCGGCAAAAGTTTCTGTATAATAATAATAATAATAATAATAATTATCTTATATTAATATATTATCATAGATGACCTATAGCTGTTTTTACACCCGTTTGGTTTTGTAGAATCAAGTTCGACAAACATTTTTCTATTATTCAAATATGATGAGAAGAGCTGTAAGGCTTTACCTCTTACTCCATAGTGCTCCAGTTTTGTGATGAGCAGTGTATGGTCAATAGTGTCAAAAGCCGCGCTTAAGTCCAAGAAAATACCCGCTACCCTCAATTTACAGTTTAATTTATTAACTACGTCATTTAGCAACGCATAAATAGCGTCTCCAGTACCCACATTTTTCTGGTATCCAAATTGTCTTTGATTAAGTACTTTATTCAAACTCAGATGTCTACTTAAACGGTTTTTTAAAACTTTTTCGAAAATTTTTGCCAACGTGGGCAACAAAGAAATAGGCCTATAGTTGGTTGGATCAGTTTTTGTGCCCCTCTTATGAATTGGGGTGATCTTAGCAATTTTTAACTGTTCCGGGAAGACGCCTTCCACAATGCACATAATATAAAATTTCGAAAGCGGTTCAGATAAAACTGGTAAATGGTCCTTAATTACTGATATTGGAATTTCATCATAGCCACAGGATTTCTTATTCTGCATACCATTCACTATTTTAGAAATTTCATTTGGAGTAGTAAGTGAGTTATCCATATCGCTTTCCACTCTCTCCGTACTTTGTTGAAGGAAAACAACAGCATCATCACCATTATTTCCAGGCATGATGTACTTATGATCAAATTGCTTTACTAGAAGGTCGGCTACGTCCTCTGGGTTATCTATTATTTGGTTATTTATTTTAAGTCGAATTTCCGCCCTTACTGCTTTAACCCTATTTGTACTCTTATTTATAACTTTCCAGATTTCCTTACTCGAATTTTTTGATTGATAAATTTTTTCACTTACTGTAAGCTTTTTGGCAATCGAAATTACCCTTTTATAAATTCTAACATAGTTTTTTTTGTAGTTAAGGATACTAGCATCAAGTTTATTTCCACTGGAGCACAAGAATCGTTTCATTTTACTCGATGTTTTCACACCTCTTGTGACCCAGTGTAATTGAAAGCTACGTCTTATTTTAATTCTTTGTTGACGTTTTCTAAAACTAAACTGAAACACCTTACAGAAAGTCTTTAAAAATGTGTTAATTCCCATAGCAGTCCAGTTATGTTCAAGCATTCGTTGTCCAAAATTTACACTATTCTTATAATTAAAAGCTCTCTTATTAACAGTAATATGATTGTTATTACCAAAGTTGTTATTAGAATTATTTTCCAAAGTGAATGTACCGAGTAGAGCCCCGTGACCATCTGCCAAGCCATTGTGATCCACTACACATCCCTCTACACAGTCATCAGACAAGTTAGTCAAGATGTTATCTATGCAGGAGTATGAGTTATTGCGCATAAACGTATGAGTTGTTATGAGAAATCTAAAATTATAGCATGACAACAGGCTAATGAACTCAGTTCGTTTTCTACTCTCTGTCAGCATGTCAATATTAAAATCTCCACAAATTACACACTTCTTATTAAATAAATGCTCCAATAGTTTTTCCAAGCTCTTCATGAAATTATCAAAATTTTTACTATTGGGATTACGATAACAACAACACAGATAAAGACCTGTATTAATATCCTTTATACAACAAATTTCAAAGCTCTCAACCCTGTACAGTTTATTTATTACGTCTATAACTTCAACTTTTCTGTCGGTGTGTGCTAAGATTAAGGTTCCCCCCCTCATCTTTTTATTTCTAGTATTGTACGATGCAAGATAATAATTTTCTAGACATAATAAGTTTACAGTTTGTTCGTTTAAGAAATGTTCACTTAAGCAAACATAGTCTATCTTACAATCAAGCGCCTGTAAATAAATTGATAGTTCATATTTCTTATTGCTAATTCCACACACATTCTGATGACATATACATGTATTAAATTTAAGATTAGGTAAGACTGAAAACACTGTTTTATTTGATGCAATAGCAGTATCATTATCACTCACGAAAAAAATCAGACTGTTGGGCCTGGTGTGAGACGTCATCAGTCTGCGACGCCGAATTTACAAAACTACTTTCTGTGAGAATACAGTCATCAGTTTGAGAAGAAGCATTTTTAAAAAATTTTACTCTATTTTGATTTTCTTCACATGCCATTTTGGTAATATAATTTTGGTAATTTATTTTGTAATTTATATGCAAAATTTCTCTATGAATTCGTCTACATGCTTGCAACTTATTTACATATTTCGGTTGTCTTTCATAATAATTAAAATCTAAAGAAATAAACATTGAATTTTCACAGTTATTACACACAAGTTTTACTGAATTATTTAATAAATTTGAGTTTAAGAATATATTATTATAAATTTTACCCACCAATACGTTTGTAGACTTTAGTTGGCATAGGGTGTAGTGTAGATATGTCTGAACCAACATCGGATTTCTATCATTAGAGCCTGCCAGTATCAGTACAAAATCAGATTTAGTGTAATCAGTGCACATATTTACACAAGACATAAGTACTTCATCCATTGTAACATGCGGTTTTATATTTGATGTAACGAAAAAGGAATCCCCTAAGTAATATTGAAGTATTTCTCTAATACCATAACAGTTTGATCTGCAAAGATCATTACTCTGTGCTTCCTTTCGCTGATATTCGTGATGTCTTCCTGTGACCTCGCAAAATCATTATTTGGAGACACTAGGTGCTGGGTTTTGTGTGTAAAATGGTCATCACAGGCTTCGTCGTTCGGAATGTCAATGCTTCCAGTTCCTTCACCTGATTTGGGGCTCGCAGTTGATACGATCAAGTCATCGCTATGAGTATGTTTGCTCAGCGTAGTAGTACAGGCGTTGGGTAATACTGTTACATCCGTAATAGCGGTCCTCTTATCAACTATTTTAGATTCCTCTGTTGTTTTTAAAGTATCGGATTTTTCGTCTACCATCAGTGTTAAGTGGGAATTATTGAATGGTGTTATGAGAGGAGAATCTTTTGATCTTGTTGGTGTAGAGAAACTGTTGTTTTGTAAGTTATTCCGGATACGTCTCGGTGTAGTGATCTTTCTGTCTGATATGGTAACCTTTTTGTATGCATCAATGGTTGTTTGGCAGTTCCCTAGGTCCATCTTCAATCTAAAATTCTCGCTGTTTAAATTCTCAAAAGTGTGCACTATGTAATTCTGCTGTTAGCTTTTTGATGGTATCATTCAGGTTCATAATGGTATCACTATCATTTAAGGACGTATTTGGCACACTCATCATTGTGGTGTCAAGTAATGCTGAATTATTATAGAAAAGATTGTCAAGTGAGCTAGATTTATGAGGTTTTCTAAAAGTAATGTTTTCAGACTCCGTGATTATTATCTGGTGTTCTCGTTGCTTTAGTTATTTGGGCTATTAGGTTTAACTACTCGACGCTAGATGGCGGAATATTAGTCGATAAAACAGCTCCAAACTTGGTACTCTCCTGAGGCGCTGTCACGTCGTTTCGCTACTCGACGCTAGGTGGCATAATATAAGTCGATAAAACAGCTAAAAAATTTTGGTTCGGCTACTGGCCACCTGAGGCGCTATCACTGCGCGCTTTTCAAATGTGTGAAAAATAACCGTCGTTTAATTTGTCTTATCACACAAATGCACTTTATATACAGGTTGATCAATAACACAATGTTCATTGGTTAATTTGAAGATGAATTGTCGTACCTTGCTTGAAAACAATCGTAGTTTTACTCCTGTTTGTTGATGTCCACATTCACTTGTGAGTTTAACATTACTGTTCCAGACTGAATATAATTTGAAGATAACACTCGTACTATATATTTAGGAGTTAATGTTCACTTTGAAACTTCAAAAGAGGTGGTAAACTTGTAATTTATAATTGAAATAAAATAATTATAGCTTCTGACACGAACTTAGTGTTTACGCGACGGCAGCGCCATCTGAGTGTGAAAGGTTCGCTTTAATTAAGCGTTTTTGTAGTTTCTGCTCCTCCTGAACAATGTTGCTGTTTGTAATTACTTTGTTTATCGCTAGGGCAGCCGAATTTAGTACAGAGTGAACCATGCAAATAATTTAAAAATGTGACGTTACCGTTTGATGCAAACTGCATAAAATAAACGTCTTTGAGGCCCCGTCGCCCTCCCCAATCGACAGCGAGCTAGCGGCGCAGGCGACTGAGCGCCCTTTTTCGCCTCATTACCGTCTCCTAAAAGAGGGGACTAAAAAAATAAAATAAGACTTGTTTTGATATTAACTATAGTACTGACTACATACAAGTGGAGTTGTTCTGTACTGACATACAGATCACAGACAGAAATTTTATTTTGTTTGATGAATTCAAGTTTTGACGTTTTCATTCCTGTAAGAGTTCTTACGCCTTCACTGTCGTACTCTGCAATACTACAGTCGACAGCTGTCGGTGAAACACCCGTATCGATCGATCACTCTCCCTCAACCAGCTCGATCAGAGACGGATCATAATTAAATAATAGAAAACAAAACCGGTGTTATTAAAAACCAGTGTCAGAATTCGGAACAAAGTGTTTTTTTTTTTTTTGGAAATTGTGCTTTACCTCCAAATAATTGCTGGCACGCCACTGTCTGTAAGCATCCTTTTTGTTCCAGATGTTTCTTCCAGTTCCCAGAATTTTCTCAATAAATTATCATCTTGGACGCTGGTATGCATTACAGTTATTTTTGAGGGAGAACTTATACCTTGGTCAACTTCAAACGCACCCGACAATACCCATCCTAAAGTAGTTTCTTGCGCTAATAGAGTCCCGTTTGTATTCTTCTTAACCCCGTGCTGAATGACCTGATTGTATATTTCAGCGCCCAATAAAATATCGATTCTATTGGGTCTGAAGTAACCCGGATCAGCCAAATCATTTTCGTTCAATTCTACCCATTCTACTCTAGCGACTTTAGAGGACGGAAGAAGAGACGTTACCGATTTCAAAACGTAAGCATTCACCTTTATTTTAATAGAAGAATTCACTCTTGACCGAAGATTTATTACTACTTTAGCCGTCGACGTTGTACCTTTGTCTCCCACACCGAGCACCGTATTTTTTGACGGTATTTTCTTTAAACCCAGATACTGAACCAGGGATTCCGTAACAAAGGACCCTTGTGATCCCTGATCCAGTAGTGCCCTAACCACGTGGTACGTCCCATTCTTCGACTCTGCCTTTACTAACGCCGTCGTTAGTAAGACCGTTTTGCTATTCCCTTTCGCAAGACATGAGACTACCGGTGGCGTATTGGACCCCTCCGCTTGATTAGCAGCTATATTATTTTCATTTGTTGAGGTTTCCGCTCGAGCAGCACTACTACCCTCACCAACTTCCGACCCTACACCACCCGGTGGGTGTAATAATGTATGGTGGCGTCGTTTGCACACCTGGCACTTGAGAGTGTTTTTGCAAATTTTAACATGGTGGTTGTCAAGCAAGCAAACGAAACATAATTTTTTCTTGAGAACAAAGTCTCTCCGGTTTTCAATACTTTCATTTGTAAATTTTTTACAGACATTTATTTTATGCTCACCTGCACAAAATGCACAGGATCCCTTTTTATCTTTCATTACGTGTAGTGCCTGTGTAGTCCTTTGGACCCTATCTACCTTAGTATCTAAATTCTCTAACCCCCTAAATCGATTAATCAAAAATTCTTTTAATTGATCAAAGGTAGGAAGATTTTATTTAATTATTTTATTTTATTTTATTTATTTAAGATTTTCCACCCACCAAAAAAAAAAAAAAAAAAAAAAAAGGTAGGAAGATCATCGCTTGGATCTGATGCTACTTTTAATTCCCAAGCCCTTCTAGTAGCCTTGTCCAATTTTTCAGTTACAATATGAACAATTAAAAATGATGCAAGATCTATCTCTAAATTTTTTATTGACTCTAAACAATCGGTAGTTGTACTTAAAAGTTTTTTAATTTTAGGTGCGGATTCTCCTGTTAATGTTCTTTGATTAAATAAACATTTTACTATACCATTCGCTAAAAATCTTTTATTATTGTACATGGACTCTAATTTTTCCCAACTTGAACTATAATTTTCAGATGTCACTTTTACATTTTAATAACAGTTCCGCTTCCCCGGTTAAGTACCCTTTTAGATAATACAATTTTTGTGCATCATCTAGTCTACTATTTTTGTGTATTAACCCCATGAACAAATCTCTAAAGGTAACCCATTCGTGATATTTACCAGAAAACATTGGTATTTTCACTTCTGGTAACCGAAAGTTATGGAATTCTTTGTTACCGCTAAGTCCCAGGCTACTGTTATTCTCACCACTAGATACACATTTATCTGCCCTAAGTAACTCTTTCAGAGCACTTTTTATTTGAATATATAATTCTTCAACCTCGTCATAAAAACAATCTTTATGATAATTCGAACTATGTAATTCGGATTTTTTAACTTCACTGATTATTTTAATATGCGTATTATAGAAAAGTTGCCATTGCTGTTCTAAACTTTCTAACCGTGTTTCAATATACGAAACCGTTAGCCTATCTTTTGGGCATTTTTTAAAGTTAATCCAAGATTTTTCAATTTTAATTTTTACATCTTCTTGGATACCGAATTACCGATCAATGAATCAATTTTGGAAACACGACTTATACACAAACACACAATTAAAAAATAACACAAACAATAAAATTTCTAACTACAGCACAATAAACAAACAATTACGAACACAATAAACAATTTCAAATACAGAGAATTATTATAATAATACTTATGCTTCACTTATTCAATCTTGCAGATGTTCTGAACTCCAAGTTTAATTTCCAGCGAAAATTGCACAAGTTTTTTAATGTTTAATTTCTGTGTCACATCGGGCCATGGACTTATTATACATGAATGACGAATGATTTTGGTATTACGTTTGTATGGAGAATGTTCGTTCACCGTCCCCTTAAAACTCCGAAACACATTCAATCCAAACCATGGACTTATTATACAAACAGGACCGAAAACTCGGAGCAAAAAAACGAGCCGAGCGAGATAGGTAGTATGGAGGCTGGCTGTCCCTTTTTAATAGGGTGACAATAATGTTTGGCTATGTGAGATAAATTGGAATTTGCAATCTACATAAATTATTAGCCCGAATTTTCCCACTCCAGGTCAAAGGCCTCTCTACTCTCTTTCCACTTCTATCTGGATATGGCTGCTTGAGACCAATCTTTATCAAAGGAGTCTAGTTCATCCCGCCATCTCTGCCTGAGCCTGCTGCTTCGTCGCCTGCCATTTTTATGATCTTACACATATTAAACAACTCTAGGCGGTATCCCCACTTGGATGGATGTCCCAAGACCCAAGTGGCAAAAAATTTCTCTAGTTTCTCCGTGCTTCGGAAGGCACGTTAAGACCGTTAGCCCGCTTGTTAACGACCGTTTTTGTCAACGGGTAACGGGCCGACGCGAAACGGTTACCTTCAATTTATAGTCTATTTCTGAGTTTCGTTGCAACGGGTATGCGCCCGTCGCGTTAACAAACGCCCACATTAACCTATTGAACACTGCGCGTCGGCCCGTCGCACGTTATAACCTATTGAACACTGCGCGTCGGCCCGTCGCACGTTATAAAAACGGTCGTTAACAAGAGCCCTGACTGGTACCGAAGAAATTAGATAAGACATTCTAAAGGGATGGAATGGATGGGTTATAAGGATGGTTGCGAAATAAATAATACAAATGTAGTACAAGGTATTTTTTTATTTATTGACTTTAATGCTATATTTGTTATAGTCGAACAATTGACAAGTAAATACTGTTCTATAATGCCAATATATTGAATTTTAACCCTAAGGGTAAGGTGGGAGCTTCAGTGTGGCCCGCGAAATTCAAATGTTCACACATTTTTTGCAATTTGCAGCTCAGTAGTATGGTACTGAAAGTTTTAACTGCAGTAATGGCAAGTGTGTATTTCAAAAATTATTATAAAAATTAAGTATTGTAAAAATCTATATAGACGTAAATTTTAAACATGACTAAATAAAATTGTTTTAGTAAGTTTCTGTCGAAGTCCAACTTTACTGCCGAAATTTCGTAACGAATTTAATTTTGTTTGATGAAATATTTTTAAATTCAAATATGAGTTAGCCAAAGCTTTCACCAATTGTAATTCATGTGGCTCTTCATCATATGCAGATTGTACAGGGTGGGCCGGAGAAAACAAATGCTTCAATTTGGTAAGGAACAGTTGCTTTAACATGATCAATATTACGTTTTTGCTGGTGTGTCGGAATGATTTCTTAGCCATTTCCGACATAAATAACTGTTCGCAACTCCTTATCACCTCGAAGGCAAATCTGAATTATCCTTAGTAACAATCAATGCGTCGCGACAGGATTGACAAGTAAGTTTATTTAACATTTTGTTTACAAAATGACCAGCAATGTAATAAAGGATATTATTTTTGTAATCAGATATATTGATCGATTGCATGTCATTGAATAAGACCTCTACTTTTTCATCTTGTGAGTCATCATCAATTTCATTTTTCTCAATAATTCTTTTTTTGCTACGAAATTCTAAAATTGGCGATAGTTCAAAATCATTGTCTGTGCAATTTGCGTTTATGCTAGGTTTGACACTATTTCGATACAGAAGTTTGCGCATAGCATACCTGAATTGCAAAGCATTAGGGTTGTTATTTCCACCACCCTGCAATCGAATACAGGAAAAAAACATTTCTAAATGGTCTTGGGAGAATTGATATGGAAGAAAATAATCAACTTATTTATTTATTTACTATGGAAGACTTACAGCTAAGACAAATAGATTAATAAATAGTATGTGAGACTGACAGCCAATTAAAAGTCCTCACTTCTAAATACAGACTATTAAGAAAGAGTGTGAACAACACAATACAGCCACAGAAAAAAAAAATACAGATAAACATTCAAGCTTAAACTAAATACACATTTTATAAGTCACATTCAGTACCTACAATAATAAAAACCTGGGGGTCTGAAACGGCCACTTTAGCAGTTCATAATAGGAATTGCGTCAAAAAGCGTAAATGACCTTTCATAATAGTAACAGCGTCTGGGACCATTAAGGAAAATAGATCATAGGTAAGTATTAATAGGAAAACAATATGAATTGCGTTAAATTCGTAAAATGGTCACAGACGCAGTTACTATTTTGAAAGGTCAATTCATATTCTGATCTGCTAAAGTGGCCATTTTAGACCCCCAGAACAAACAAAATTTTAATTAAAAAAGCTACGGCTCATGCACTTTCTGGCCGCTCCGGCTCACACACTCGTTGTGAAAGTGTCAAAACCATGCTGCTTACACATGCTATTAAAGTTTCTACTTGCACGCACTATAAATGAATTTTGCCTATAATTCGTAGAGGTAAATGGAACACGCAACGGCACGTTCCATCGCTTTGACCTTCCGGGAACGTTTAAGTAAAATTTGGATAGGATTTCGGAGTTATTAAAAGAATTATTGAATATTTTAAATAATGAAATACAATCGCAAATTGCTCGTCGATTAATTAATTAATTATATGATACTTCTTACAGAGGTTGAGGTAATCTTCAGACCGGTAGGGCACTTTCTGATGATAACACAAATACTTGATGAATCTTTTCTGGATTCTCTCTATACGATCAATGTACTTGTGATAACAAGGATTCCAGATTTCAGACGCATATTCCAAATTTCCAAGTGACTTCTAACAAAAGTACAGTAAAGAATTTTTAAAGTTTTGGCTTGACTGAAGCACTTGGAGAGCCGCATTATAAAACCTAGTGCTTTAGAAGCTTTAGCGACTATGGCATCGACATGAGGATCAAACGTAAGCTTAGAATCATGATATACTCCCAGATCTCGGATGCAGTTTGTTTTAGGAAGTATCTGATTACCCAAGCTATATGATGAAGGTATAATAGGGGATCGGACTGGGTCAAAATAATATGATTCTGTTTAGTCCGTAAGTTAGATTATCGAAAAATATTGAATACGTGTTTTTTGTTTTATCAAATCAATAAAAAATTACGAAGATAAAACGCGTCAAAGATCTTGGAGTGGGGCTTGAAACGTCACTTGTGTCGTCAAAATGAACTATCATGTGACGTCACACGAGTTTTCGAAGCACTGTATCGTCTTCATTTTAAGTTTATGTGAAAAAAGAAAAAATACGTGTCCAATAATTTTTGGAAATCTATCTGACGGACTAATTAGTTTTTTTTTGTCCGATCCCCTATTGAGCGCATATAATCCATACCTTCCAAAAGATCTTTTGCTAAATTTGGGCAGCTATAAGTGTCAACAATCAAGCCAAAAGCTGCCGCCTTTGGGCGACTTAATAGAATGTTTTGATTATCAATAGTGAGTGTTTTTAAATATTCTCTTGTGTCAGAAAAAGCTTTTGCCCAAAACATTTCATTACTAAGTCGCAACGGGGACTTAAAACCAGTGCCAATGGGGGATTTTGCGTTTAGTAAATCAAAAATTCTATCAATCATTCTGATGTATTCAGTACTTGCTTCACTGCCCTGAAAATTTTCATTGCCACTAATTTGCATTGCCACATGTCTGCGCTGCAAGTTTAACATTCATTTTTTTCCCCATGAAATTAAGATGATTAGCATTTAATTTATTGGTGAGTTTTAAACCTTCTTCCTCTTGTAATATGTGTAATTCTTTCACAAATTTAAAATCAATATCACCGGAGAACTTAACTTTGTCTCTGCAAAAATATTCCTACAAAGTTTTACCATATGAGCTGGATCAAAAATGCAGTGTATCCTGCTATCTTGTTTGGGGTGCTTAAAGTTAGTAATCATATTTGTATCACTGAAATTACAGCCTAAATTTTCATATGTTGTAACATTAACATTTGTTCCATCAGATGTTAGGCTTCGAACTGTTATACCTATATCATGCAACATACATATAGCTGTAAATATTAATTGTGACTGTATGGCAGCTGAGATTTTACAAATAAAGAAATATCCAATGAGGCATTTGAATTTTCGTTTATATGAGTTTATTTGCAAAACCAATACCTCAGTAGCTAACCGGTCTGATTCATCAGTGATAATGCCTGCCAAATCGACGTATCCCCATTTTTTGTCTTTATACTTTTCGTAGACCTCTTCAGACTTTATTGACATTGCATCATATATTAAGGCTACATTTTGAAGATCAAATTCTTTAACCGATAATTTTAAATACTCAAAAACTTCCGTTATGAAGCCAACGTTACAGTCATGAGTGGCAAGCATTTTTCGCAAAGTTACCGGATGTGGTAAAGTAATGTGATTTCTAAGAAATAAGTATGCTTTTGACGAATAAAAGTATAAAGTTAAAGCAAATTTTTTTACTTCATCTGAATATTTTCGACCTTTATTTATCTCTTCAAAATTTTTACACTTTTTCTTAACTAACAATAAAAGCGATTGTAAGTTTTTCAATCTTTCGTCACGCCTATTAAAATTAAAACATCGTCTACGGGGCTCATACATTTGATTGGTGCTGTTTGAACACCGACTTCCTTTACGTTTGGACAGAGCTTCTTACTTGGAGGTTCTTCTATATTGCTTGAACTTGTCCCAGCAATTACAGGTGTTTCTAAAGGAATGGAAGGATGTGGGAATTCCTCTTCAGATGTGACTGATTGTGGCTGTTGTAGCAATACATTACTGAGAACTTCAATTTTTTTATTTATCGCCTGTAAAATAAACGTGAAAGTATTAAGCATGCTCAGTCTTAACAAATAAAAATGAAAACGATTAACTTAGTGTATGTAGTGGGATAGTCTATGGGGACGCCATATTGAAAAAATATCAAAATTACAACAAGGGGTCCCACCGGTACCACGTAGCTTCTCTAGTACTTGTACATAGTATCACAATGGGTATAGTACTTAATTAATGTTTATAATAGTAAAATAATCTTACCAACGGAGAAATCGTAGGTATAGCGTTGGCTTTTAATAATTGACGGGAATTAGCAGTATAAAAGCAGGAAGGTTCGAAGTGACGACTGCATACGACTGAATTTTTCATAATATTTTGCTTCACATGTATACTGCTGAGCCATTTTTGTCGCATTTCATCGTTTTTAGGGAAACTGTAATAATTGTACAACAATTAGGGCCGTATAATCGCTCTTTCTTTTGAGGTATCATTTATGCGGATATCTTACAAATTATTGAAATTAGGGCCTACAAACCAATTAGAGGGAGAATTTTTTTTATTTTAGGCAGACTAATTAAAACAACATTTGAATTAAAATTATTTATTTTTCATGTTCAAAATGACGGCCGTGATTCCTAATACAAGCACGGCCCCGTCTTCTAACTTCTGTAGTCGTTATTTTCAACATCATCTCCTGCTTCATTGTCTCAAACGCTGAATTTATTCTTTGTATCAATTCTTCTCTAGTGTTAATTTCTTTGTTGTTATACACCAGTTCCTTGGCCCGGCCCCACACGAAAAAGTCCAACGGGGTCAGATCTGGGGAGCGAGCGGGCCAAGGGATGGGTCCATCCCTGCCGATCCAGCTATCAGGAAAGCAATTGTTGAGGTGTTCCCTTACATTTAAAGTCCAATGCGCTGGACAGCCGTCTTGCTGAAAGATGACTGTTCGGTCTCTTTCGAAGATCGGGACACCTGATTCCTCTATCAGCAGTGGTAAATCAATTTGCAGAAATTGCAAATAATTTTCGCCATTCAATCGATCAGGCAAAAAGTGGGGCCCAATCAATGTTCTGCCAATTATTCCAGCCCATACATTCACAGAGAATTTCATCTGAAATGACACCTGCTTCTTAAAATGTGGATTGTTGTCTACGTCGGCCCATTCATGGATGTTGTGAAAGTTTGTAATACCTTCCCTTGAAAATTTACTTTCATCCGTCCACAAGATTGATTTCAGAAACCACGCATCTTCGATGTCTCTGTTGAGGAGGAAACGGCAGAACTGAATTCTTCTTTGAGGATCTTGCTCTACTAGACCTTGCACACTCCTGCCATGGAACGGATACTTATCATTTTGGTGCATTGTATGCCACACCTTCCATTGAGAAATGTTTAAATTTCGAGCTACTGCTCTAGTACTGGTAGTAGGATCCGCTTGAAATGCTGCTAAAATGTCTTCGTCGACGGCAGTTTCGTGTCTGCCCGGGTTGACTCCAGGTTCCACGCGGTGAAACCCATCTTGGGCAAGACGACGAAACGTGTTGTAAAACACTCGGACATTCGGTATCCTGCGATTCGGATAGCGCTCTTGATACATCCGTCGCGCCAAAGATCCATTGCCGTCTGCTCTACCGTACATAAATACGATATCCGCATATTCTTGATTGGAAAAAGTAGCCATAGTCACTTAACAATTAAGAAAAACGGCGTAGGAGCGCACTAAACGTCAACTCAACACAATTAAGTCAAAAATCAACACGTGCAGGAGCGCGAGGCTACGACTGGACACGGTGAAACAAAAAAGTTCAAAACTAACGCAAACAACACGTGCAGGAACGCAAAGGGCTACAACTGAACACGGTAAATTGTGAATCAACACGACAACGTCCACTCACAAGGGCAGTAGTTTGACTAATAAGTAAAAGATGTAACGGCTTCATCACAGACCGACTGACCCTGACTAAAGAAAAACGACTTTGTTGCCTCAGTAACTAAGACCATTTTGCTGTAAAAACCAACTCTTTATCGCTTTTTGCTATTCATTGGGCGTTCTACCTGGAAATGCCGTCGCACCGCGCTCGGTGGCCATTGTTTAGAGAATCCCCTCAATGGGTTCCCCTCAATTGGTTCCTGCATGTGCCAAAAATTCTTAGAATTGAACAATGTTATCATTTCGAGCACATAAAGTATTCTTTTAAGCAAAAATTTTGTGTTTTGTTAGACTGCCTAAAATTTAAAATTTCTCCCTCGATTTGGTTTATTAGGTCCTAATTTCAATAATTTGTAAGATATCCGCATAAATGATACCTCAAAAGAAAGAGCGATTATCAAGCATGTCTTCAAAAAGGTTTGAACAAAAAAAGCACCCTCCGTTTTTTTTTTTAAATAAGGTTTAAAAGACGTATTGTACAAATTTTTTATTTTTTCTGAGCTTTAAATATCTGTAAAAAAAATGTCTAATGACACAGAAGCCTAAAACATGTTTTGCTTGGTTGCTTACACATTACTTTAATTAAATAAATAAAAAATTAATTCATTTATCATTCAATTTGGCCATAATTATGCAGTTTTCATTAAATTTTGAGAATTTCCGAAAAAAAACTTAAAAATTTGGTTAAAAAAATTTGGTAAGACTTCGTCTAAGACAACCATGGCTTAAATGGTCCTAAATTGTCTATACTATCTTCACCTTAAAGCTTTGCACCCATCTTCCAATCACCCTGTAAATCTAAACAGTGGGGGACAAATGAAACCGTTTAGGAATGTCCTATTTGACCCTAAGGTTGACTGGTAGAGAATACCTTGTGGCATTAAGTCCGCCTATGTACCACGTTTGTGCATGAAGTTTAAATAAATAAATAATAAATAAACAAAGTTCGAACTGTCCCCTCATTGCAAACAGGGGGACAGATCAAACTTTTTTTTCCTATCCGTCACCCTAAGGGGGACAAAGCGGGGTGACAGATTATTATATTCCTTAATTATTATGTATTGTTGTTACTGAGGGGGTTTCATTTAGCATTAATTTTCGATTTTCATTTGACTTTGCTCGATTTCTAAATACCACTTATGCATAGTGTTCATATACCAAAAATCACCAAAATCGGTTAATGTTTAGAGGTTGCGCAACGCCAATTAAGTTTTCTCAAACAGGTAGCTCGTCATCAGTACAAGGTAAATTTTTAAAGTATATTTTTTTTACTTTGGAGGACTAAGTGTTACTAGTGTGTTATAGTGAACTAGTTAAGCTTATTAAAACTTTAAAATGAGTAAAAAAAGAGGAGTTTGGTTACTTGATAAGTTACTTTATGAAGACTTTTTAGGAGCTAAGCTTCCTTTCAAAGACCAAGTGTTGTTAATTTTTATTTACCACCCACAAAGACATAAAAGAAAAGCTGTCTGAAGCTGCTAAATCGACAAGTACAAAACAGCAAGTTATTTGGAAGAGAGCTAACATAGAAGTTAAGACAAAGCGAAATAATCAAACCGGTAGTCAAGATTAATTCATGTGTGTGATGATGGTGTTTATTAGGATAGGTTCCTACTACTCATCATTCTCCTGCCCTTATTATTCTGCCTGGTTTTGTGGAAAATGAATGTATTTCCTCCTGAAATGGTCATTATTAAGAGCTAGTGTCACAGCTCGCAGATAGATACACTGACTTGGTTTAACTTGTGGTGCGCCCTAGCTCCTATAGTTTTCTGGAATGCCCCGAGGCATAAAAGTTGAGTGAGCTCAGCACCTAAAATGTAAATAGCCCTTGTGTATAGCAGCATATTTCATCAAAGGAGGAACTTAAGTTGAGGCAACTGTCAACATTTTAAAAGGGTCATGTAACTAGTTAACAGTTGCTATAACGTTTACGGTTGCCGCAATTTTATGGCAATCTGTGAGCTACTTTCATAGCCCAATTGCTCAATCTACGCAGTGATCAGCGTTCAGTGTGACGATAGATATCGAAGAAGCAGCACTTGGTCTCATTTTATTTTATTACGTCGTCGGCGCCAAAAAAACAAATTACTCGCAGCAATTGTCGGTATTGGATTCATCCCTTTATCAACATAAAAGATCTGCAAAATTTTGCTTGCGATTGATGGTTGAGGAAACTGGCAACTTTAGGAACTGGTATAATATTTAACAGTTGCTAGTTACGGCAATTAGGAACTAACTTAGTCATCGATTACAGCAACTAACTGTTGACGATCAATTGATGTGTGCGCAGTCCAATTGAAATATATGTTAACAGCTAGTTGCCAGTTACTGCAATAGTTGCTCCATTTGCAAAGCGCGCCAAAGCTCTACAATACTAGATGATAGTGCTGAAACTATTTCATAAATATATACTACTTTATCTCAATCCTTTAACTTACCTTGGAGGTAGTGCTAATACCATCCCGTCGTGTACTTATGAAGGGCTCCAGCTCCTGGATAAGATCCCTACATACTGTTTTGTTGAGTCTGTACAGACTAACAAACTCTTGGTCGGGCATTTCAAAAGCCAGTTCCATATGCCGGTGAGTTTTGCTTCACCGGCGATTATTAGCGAATCAAGAACACGCGCGTGCTCCAGAAATTTGCATACAGCGCTAAATCTTGTCCACAAAATATATAATTAGGAATCGCCAATTTGTGACCATTTTACGACCTGTCCGTTCGCTCGGCTTACTCCTGGCGCAATGGAATGTATGTCGATACCGAAACGGTCCGAGTAGACTTTAAACTCACCAAGGAACTCTCGACCTCCATCCACCACGACTTGCACTGGGGTTCCGAACAGGTGCACGACACGTTTCAAAGCTGCGAGGCTGCTGCTTGGGCTCTTGTCATTTGAGTAGCTAAGTAGGATGTATTTGGTGTATGCGTCAATCGTAACAATTACATACTCATCTCGTCCCTCAGCATTTCTCGTACCCAGCTTGCCAGTAATATCCATGTGGAGGACCTGGAACGCTGCAGTGGGCTTCTGAATCGGATGAAGCTGGGCTTAGATAGCGCCCGACGGTCCTTTCGAGGTCTTACATATAACACAATTGTCCACGAATCTTCTGACGATTGTACTCATGTTGTGGAACCAGTACGTTTCCCTCAGCTTCTGTAAGGTTTTCTCCCATCCAGGGTGTTGCAGAGCGACATGGAAAGAGTTTATCAGGCTCCACTGGAATGACTTAGGGACTACAATTGGTTTATGTATACCCAGTATAGAATCTGTGAGAGTCTTCTTAAGCACGCCTTCTTCCAGGACGTTGCCTTCAGCCGGACTGTCGCTGCTCATGGTGTCTATAAGCGGGCGCAGCACGTCGTCGCGGCGCTGCTCGATCTGCAGCCACTCAGTGTCTCTGGTCATGAAGTTGACAGATATTTCAGTGGATGGATTCCTACTACTGAAAAAATCCGCGTGTTGTAATCGCTCACCTTTTCTATACTCGACCTCGAACTCGTTATTCTGCAGGAAGGCCCACCACCTATGGATTCGAGGAAGGAGATCCTTTTTGTTCTTGGACGCTTTCAAGGCGTTACAGTCTGTTATTACCTTAAATTTTCGGCCATATATGTAATGCCGAAAATGCTTGACTGCCCTCACCACCGCCAAGGTCTCGAGCTCGTACGAGTGGTAGCGGCTCTCAGCGTCAGTGGTGCGCTGGCTCATGTACGCGACTGGATGCTGGCGACCGCCGATGGTCTGCACAAGCACCGCCCCGTAGCCGATGCTGCTGGCGTCCGTGTAGAGCTCGATTGGTGCGTCTTCCTGAAATAGCGTAAGGGTAGGCGCAGTAGACAGGTGTTGTATGATATGGTTTCGAGCCTCATCATGCCTTTCGTTCCATTCCCACTTCGCATCATTCTTGGTGAGTTCATAGAGAGGAACCATCACACGCGAGAAATTGGGAATGAAGCGTCTAAAATATCCAGCCAATCCATTAAACTGCCTAACTTGTTTGACAGTTTTCGGGATCGGTGCCTTCGTTAAAGCCTCCACCTTTCTTGGGCTAGGACTGACTTGTCCGTCTGCAATGATATTGCCTAAATACTCGATGGAGCGTTTAAAGAAGGCGGTTTTATCTACATTGATCGAAAACCCGGCCTCTTGGAGGGCGATCAAAATGCGTTCCATATGGGCTAGGCCCTCAGAAAATACCCTACATTTTGATAAAACGTCATCAACATAGACCTGGCAAACCTGGTCTACCGAACTCAAGAGGTGAGTTAGGGCCCTATTTAATACAACGCTGATAGACTGACACCGCGTTACTGAGTCCGAACGGCATGGTCAAGTATTCATACAGACCATCCGGCGTGACAAATGCCGTTTTCTCAATCGAGGCCTCTGAAATCGGTATTTGATGGAAGCCGGCTGCCATGTCTAATGTCGAGAAATAATAACCCCCCGCCAGTTGATCTATTTGATCTGAAATGATCGGTAACGGATAGTGGTCCCTCAGAGTGTTCCTGTTTAGTTCGCGGTAGTCCACGCACATGCGGTCCTTTCCATTTTTCTTTTTGACTAGTATTATTGGACTTGAAAAAGGTGATTTACTTTCGCGAATAATTTTATGCTCGAGTAATTCTTTGACTATTTCCCGAACTTTTTCGCGTTCAACTGGGCTCAATCGGTAAGGCCTGCGTTCGACACATTTGTTATCATCTTTTAAGCGTATTTCAAGCTCACCTGTATTGACGCGAGTGTGAGGGTAACCGTGAATAAATAAGTGTTCGAACTTGTTCAACAAAATTTTCAATTCGTTGATTTGATCATCATTAGTCAAGTCACAATCTAGGTTATCAAACTTTTCACTTTGAGATCGCAAGTGGTAAACAACCGGTTGATGAACCAATGTTGCACCCTGAGAGTTCACTAGCACGCTTAAGTTGTTTTTCTCTACAAGATTCATGCCTATCAGAATGTCTGAGGATACTTCGTAGTCCGGTACCACGTGAAATTCAAGTTCTATCTGTAAACTATCGATGACACAAATAGTCGTCAATGTCGATAGAGATATCACCGTAAATTGACCTAATCCCTTCAAGTAGCTTACTCGATCAACTCGTTTTCCGGGTAGCTTAGCAGCCACAGACTCGCGTATCACTGAACATTCGGCCCCACTGTCAAAAATCGCGAGTAAGTTTAAATTCCCAACTACCACTGGCATTGAATTTAATTTAGATATACCTACACAGTTGACGTTGGAAACCACTGAGCGTTCTCGCTTATAACACGTTTCATAAGTGTGACCTGTCCTTGAGCAGAACGTGCACGTAGGTTTATTGTTTTGAGATGCGGTTTTATTGTCCGTTTTATTATCCTGTTGACGCGGTTGAGAATTATCGTTTTTGTCGCGGTAACGACAGTCACGTGCATCATGACCGGGCTTCTTGCAGATCTGACAAAACAACGAGGGTTTATCAAAACGTGATCGCTTAGCGGGACCCGGATGTGCACCCGACGTACCCGGCTGAGGGCGCTTAACGCTTCGTATAGATAGAAGATGCAACCGAAATAAGTTCGGGTACTGATGTGGCCCTGGCATTCAACAGTTCGATTCTCAACCGTTCATCTCCAATGCAACCGATAACTGCCTCAACCGCGTCATCATTTGATAACTTATCCCTAGTGATACGTCTCCATAATACCCAAGCTTGTGACAAGAACTGCGAGATGTCTTTGGAATTATCATAATAATGTTCCCTAAAGCGCACAATATCCCGGGAGTATCGATTCTCCGGTTCAAAAGTCGTTATCAGAACATCACGCAATTCCTGCCACGTGGTGGTAGACACAAGCCAATTGTCAACCCATAACCTCGCGCGACCTTTGAGCAAACTACCAGCTTTCATTCTCACTTCATAATCGCTCAGGCCATAAGTTTCCATGGCTGTGGTCACATGTTGACACCACTCTCTAACCCCAATATTGGTGTCCGGATCGTATGACGGCAAAAACACATCATTTATTTTGACTTTGGGCGTATCTGGTTGTGTCGTGATGCGATCGGACATGTGTTTCATCATTTGCAACATCTGAGTGAAAAACTCCGTTGGTACCCCATTAACAGAAGCGGTTAAGTTTTCATTATTCAAGTCAGATGGACGGGCAGAAGTGGGGGGCAATCCCACTTCTGATAACGGAGAACCGGGACCATTCGGATTTTTAGAAAACGTGACGTCAGCCGAGCTGACGTCACCATCTCCACCGCTAGGCTCACTCATTGCAAAAATGAATACACACAATTTATCTACTCACGTTTTAATCTTATTATTAGCAAAACACAATTAAAACAGCCTTAAAATCTAAATTGATAATAGAAATCGTACTCACAAGATATTCTAGGCAGAACACAACTTGTCTTCACAAATTTCTCCTTTTCTTCATGTGGCCTCGCAACGGCTCGCCCTTTCAATACTAAAAAATGGCGTCGTCGTTGCGAAGTCATTACACATCTTTATTTTTACAAATTGCAGATAACATTGATTGAAAAATCAAACTATTATTTGTTAATTAGTTTTACTATTTTTAGCACTCGATTTTAACATTGAATTAATTCTCTATCCATATATGTAATGCCGAAAATGCTTGACTGCCCTCACCACCGCCAAGGTCTCGAGCTCGTACGAGTGGTAGCGGCTCTCAGCGTCAGTGGTGCGCTGGCTCATGTACGCGACTGGATGCTGGCGACCGCCGATGGTCTGCACAAGCACCGCCCCGTAGCCGATGCTGCTGGCGTCCGTGTAGAGCTCGATTGGTGCGTCTTCCTGAAATAGCGTAAGGGTAGGCGCAGTAGACAGGTGTTGTATGATATGGTTTCGAGCCTCATCATGCCTTTCGTTCCATTCCCACTTCGCATCATTCTTGGTGAGTTCATAGAGAGGAACCATCACACGCGAGAAATTGGGAATGAAGCGTCTAAAATATCCAGCCAATCCATTAAACTGCCTAACTTGTTTGACAGTTTTCGGGATCGGTGCCTTCGTTAAAGCCTCCACCTTTCTTGGGCTAGGACTGACTTGTCCGTCTGCAATGATATTGCCTAAATACTCGATGGAGCGTTTAAAGAAGGCGGTTTTATCTACATTGATCGAAAACCCGGCCTCTTGGAGGGCGATCAAAATGCGTTCCATATGGGCTAGGCCCTCAGAAAATACCCTACATTTTGATAAAACGTCATCAACATAGACCTGGCAAACCTGGTCTACCGAACTCAAGAGGTGAGTTAGGGCCCTATTTAATACAACGCTGATAGACTGACACCGCGTTACTGAGTCCGAACGGCATGGTCAAGTATTCATACAGACCATCCGGCGTGACAAATGCCGTTTTCTCAATCGAGGCCTCTGAAATCGGTATTTGATGGAAGCCGGCTGCCATGTCTAATGTCGAGAAATAATAACCCCCCGCCAGTTGATCTATTTGATCTGAAATGATCGGTAACGGATAGTGGTCCCTCAGAGTGTTCCTGTTTAGTTCGCGGTAGTCCACGCACATGCGGTCCTTTCCATTTTTCTTTTTGACTAGTATTATTGGACTTGAAAAAGGTGATTTACTTTCGCGAATAATTTTATGCTCGAGTAATTCTTTGACTATTTCCCGAACTTTTTCGCGTTCAACTGGGCTCAATCGGTAAGGCCTGCGTTCGACACATTTGTTATCATCTTTTAAGCGTATTTCAAGCTCACCTGTATTGACGCGAGTGTGAGGGTAACCGTGAATAAATAAGTGTTCGAACTTGTTCAACAAAATTTTCAATTCGTTGATTTGATCATCATTAGTCAAGTCACAATCTAGGTTATCAAACTTTTCACTTTGTTTTTGTTAAGTTTCCATGGCTGTGGTCACATGTTGACACCACTCTCTAACCCCAATATTGGTGTCCGGATCGTATGACGGCAAAAACACATCATTTATTTTGACTTTGGGCGTATCTGGTTGTGTCGTGATGCGATCGGACATGTGTTTCATCATTTGCAACATCTGAGTGAAAAACTCCGTTGGTACCCCATTAACAGAAGCGGTTAAGTTTTCATTATTCAAGTCAGATGGACGGGCAGAAGTGGGGGGCAATCCCACTTCTGATAACGGAGAACCGGGACCATTCGGATTTTTAGAAAACGTGACGTCAGCCGAGCTGACGTCACCATCTCCACCGCTAGGCTCACTCATTGCAAAAATGAATACACACAATTTATCTACTCACGTTTTAATCTTATTATTAGCAAAACACAATTAAAACAGCCTTAAAATCTAAATTGATAATAGAAATCGTACTCACAAGATATTCTAGGCAGAACACAACTTGTCTTCACAAATTTCTCCTTTTCTTCATGTGGCCTCGCAACGGCTCGCCCTTTCAATACTAAAAAATGGCGTCGTCGTTGCGAAGTCATTACACATCTTTATTTTTACAAATTGCAGATAACATTGATTGAAAAATCAAACTATTATTTGTTAATTAGTTTTACTATTTTTAGCACTCGATTTTAACATTGAATTAATTCTCTATCGTTTAAAACATTTATCTGAATATTTTAAACGCGCGCCATATTATTCGCTTGACACAAGGTAGTTCAATCAACTATTTAATAAACAATGATTAAACAGAAATTATTTTAAAACTAACGCTTATCGCTTATTAATCAAGAAATGAATTTAGAAATAGATAACTTGTTTTTAAACCAAAGTTTAAATAAACCTTCAGTTATGATTTGCTGTTAAATTAACCGCAAATCATAACACGGCTTTTTATATTGAAAAGTAACAAACTAACTACAATAATTAAATCTAAACTAATTTAAATCTATCCAGTCATATTTGACTGTTAAATTTGAACTTATAATTAATGTTTTTAAAGGTTACGTTAGCCTTGCGTCGACATATAATATTTGGTGTACGTAAAAACTGTATAAAATTTAACTAAGATCGAAAGGGGGTCGCATTTAATATGTTTTACCTGTACTTAGCAAACATGTTATATCTCCTGAATTAATTGATTTCAAAAGCTCATTTCAGGTTTATAATATACATAGATTTTTGTAATATACACCAATTACTGGATGGTAAAGGTTTTTTTTTACAAAAATTCCTAAGATATTGATATTTTTGCTACATTTAACCTTTTTTACCTGTAGAGTTTTAGTGTTATTTTGTCACTTATTATGTACTAAATCAACTACAAAGTGATCAATGTATAAAGATAAAAAATAAAAAAATTACGTAATCTAAGAAACGATAATAAATGAAACAATTTGTTAATAATCAAACTATTTTATTACTTATCACAAATAATTATGGCAATCAAACTTTGATCACTAATGAAGAACAATCAAACTCAATTTAATTAAGACGAATTTTACTGGGTAAAAACTACTTTTAATTCAATGAAGTAGAGTATCTTAATCTTCCGATGACTCTTCGTCAACCGAAGGTTCAGGTAAACGATCTGTTTCATTGGTTGGTTCTTAGTGCATAAACTGAGAAGATCTCTCTTTTTAGCTTCACTGATGGGTAAAGGATTCAGGTAAAGCTGTTTTAAGATAGTAGAATTAGTCTGAGGCGTTTCGTTTTCCATGCGTTTTTTAGATCTAGTATTACGTTGAGATGGTTCCCTATTTTTTGAGACATCGATGTGTAAGAAAGTTTCTGACATGTCATAGTTGAAATAAAGGTCAATGGGCAAATAGTACGGGAGAAAAACCCACGGCGGACAGAAATGCAATTGTGAAAATATTATATAGATAAAATGTATCTAGTTATCATGGTAAGGGTCGCTTTCTTGTGGGATGTGGGAGTAAAGAGAAAAAAAAACTTTTGCATAAGGTTAGGTTAGGTTCAAATTATTTATTCGGCGTGATCAATATCTACTGTTACATCATTTAAAAATACCGCAGGGGCTTCAATTTGTTGTTGGTGCCTAGCCCAGGATAAAAAATAAACTATACTGGTTATATGCGCGCAGCTCCAGACGGTGCGGCGGCCGTGTATACACGAGCAGTAGTAGTCTTCAACACTTTGTCTTACTTGTGTCGCTGGGTTAATTAAAATATATGTGTAATATTGTCGCGCTCTGACATGTCGCGACTGAATTCGTCCCCATAACAATATTTTATTATTTATTAATTCTTGATGACGATAGAGTTCTATCATGTAGACACCATTAGATCTTATGTGTTCATGGCAGTACGACCTAGCAAGTCTTAAATGATAGCTGCCCAATGTAAACAGTATAAGTTCTTCAAATGTTAACTGTGGGAAGTCTCTAAAATCTGGATTGTTTCCATCTAATGGCATGAAAGCAACTCTTTGTCTATTCATATTGTTTTCAATTACGTGTTGCACCAGTTCGTTCTCTCTATTCATTCTACCATTTATAATGTTAATAAACTGGTCGACATAGACACTATCTTCATAAAGACGCCTGGTAGCATTGATGATAGCCGCTGTTATTTTGAAGTCCGTCATCATATTTCGCATAGCAACATTGAAATATGTGTGTCGAAATATTTTTTAATCTTTCTTAAAATAAACTCAGTATTAAATATTTTCGCATACAAAACGTAATTAGCATAAGGTTCATTATTTTTAACACGGTCTTCTTTATAGTCACGATGTAGGTAAATCTGATATAGTCTTCCCACCCTCAATAAATTCTCTGCTGGTTTGATTTCGTAAATAGTGGCTTTCGATACGGGGTATAGAATTAATATGATTACGAACCGTCCGAACGGAATCTTTGACACTTGCAGGCAAATTGTGATGGTTTTGATGTTTTCCTCTCTTATCTTCTTCAATAATATTTAGTGAGGTCCTTTTGGTAATAACTGTATTGATTACCCTACTATTAATATCTAAAGTGTTCATGAAATATGTTTTTCAAACTTTTATCTTCTGTCCCATTATCACTACATAGTATAAAACAAAGTCGCTTTCTCTGTCCCTATGTCCCTTTGTATGCTTAAATCTTTAAAACTACACAACGAATTTTAATACTCTATGTATAAAATATAAATCAGCATTGCACCCGTGCGAAGCCGGGCCGGGTCGCTAGTGTTGAAATAAAAAGCATTATTTGGCAGTCTTCCTTTTTCAGTTGTCGTATACCTATATTTTCTAGTTATTGAAACCATGCTTTGATTGATAAATTCTCTTTGACGAGTAATGTCTTTTAGCCCCCAATATTCTTGAAATATGTGTAGTCGTTCTTCGTTAGTTATTTTTTCACTGCATTTCAGCCTACATTTGTTTCCACATGGTGGTTTAATACATTTTTGTCTCATTTGTACATTTTTTACAGTAACATAGGAGGCGCCAAAGTTTCGCAGAATTTTGGATTTGTTTTGTTTCTATTCTGATGGTTTAGCTAACCGTTTTCTAGATGAATGATGAATGTTTTGTGTTGAATTGGACGTGTCGGGCAAATTTGCAGTTGTTGCTGTTGAGTTTGATACAGCCGATTCATGGTCAAGTAGAACGTTTGGTTCATTGTCGTTTAAATCAGACTCATCAGTAGAAACTTGACGTTGAAACTGTTCTGCGACAAAATTGGGGTCTCGCACAGAATCATCGCTATCTTCTCCGGAATCTTCATCACTTGAAGAAGCGGAAGAACTCGAATCAGTTGAGGAAGAAGAATTGGAGTTGGAAGATGAGACTTGAGTTATATTATTTACGTTTTCTGCTAACACTTCACATGATTCAGATACGTTTATAGGTTCGAGTGTTTCAATTTGCTCGTTGATGGATAGTGGTGTATTATTTGAGGCTCGGAAATTCTCTGTAATAATGATAAAATTAAGTTAAAAGACTTGGATTTTATTTAATCTAAACATTGAAAATGCGATCAAATCTATGACAAGTACCTTTGTCGGTTTCAAGAATTTTTGTATTTGCATTATCTAATTCTTTATACCTAATTGTAATTAGAAGTACACGGATCTTCTGTAAAAAAACAAACAAAACAGATAAATGAGCTGAGTAGGTACATTAACTTATAATTCTTATTTTTTTTACAGACTCATCACTTACCAGTTATACTTTCTCTATTAGAAGTATTATCATCTTTTAAGACTAATTGTAAGATAGCCTCGCTTCGCTTCATTTTATTTGAAAACCTGCGTAAAAATGAAGAACTTTTTATTTTTTACATACTTTGTTATTGCGTTGTGTTATTACCAAAGCTCATTTAAATTTTCTTTATTTAAAACATGTTAAATCTGTAGTTTTAGGACATAAGGTTATTATATTATTACTTATTAATATAACTAAATGACCAAAAACTATGAACAAGAAATAAATTAAATCATGTTGTAATTGTTAATACAGCCTATTATTAATATATTACACGGTTATAACTTAAATTAAAACAACTAAACATACTACCAAACCTATCAAAAAACGATCTTGAAATCATACCTATAATAAATAAACAATTTGAGAAACTATTTTCATCAAAATGCCATACATAGTAATGTTTCAATTTATTACTGTGTTTGAGAATTGCAATATAATCAACGTTGCCTAAGGTTTTTTCTACTACTACGTGATATAATGAAACATATCTAATCACTCACATAAAAACTGCATTTCAATAAATCATACACAGTAACAAATTAACTTAGGACTCTCTAATATTCTAACTAAGAATAGTGTTACTATTGCAGTGTGTCTAAAATACCGTTACATCTTAAGTTATTACCTTATTTATATTCATTTTGGTAATAATAGGTCTTTACTAACTAACTAACTAACTACTACTTTAACACTAATCAATAAACAAATGACTACTTTTGGAAAAAAAAAAACCATGTTTTTAAAATAAAATTAATTTGAAATTAGAATTCTTAGCCAAACAAAAATTATTTTGATTTGAAATGGCCAGTACTGCAGAACGGCAATTTCATAGGTAAAGACCTAGTATTACTGTATATGACATATTTTCATTGAAAATATGTCACATACAGTAATATTTCAAGTTAAAACAGTATTCGACAGAAAATTGACAACAAAAATGTACTTACCAGATAACTTGAACAGTATTATTTCGTTTTAATACACTATTTTATAAACCCAAAGCACGGCTACCTGTCACAACATGTAATGTCACACTAATTACTGTCATCGCTTCCACGCGCCGCGCGTACGTCGTCAAGGGAATGCAATACTGTGCTAACTGCCATCTAGTAACGAATTAGTGAAGTTACAGTTAAAACGCTTTTTGTGTGTATAAAATATGAAATGACTATATTAGTTAGATTTTTCAAGTTATACGTGTTATCAGATCAAGTGTCTAAGTAACACTTGATCTGATAACACGAGTTTATACACTTTTAGCTTCTTAATTGTAGAAAAAGTATTTTTAATTCCAATATTATTACGGACTCGTAGCACTGTGGCGCCCTCTCCTTTTTTTTTTTCTTTAAGAAAAGGGCATATACATTATCATATTAAGATTTGACCCAGTTCCGTCTCAGTTGATATATGTGGAGTCGTGCCGCTGGCGGGAAAGGGTGTGGACATGGTAACATTCTGACTAGTCAAGCCAAGCATCCGAGCTTTCTGAAGGGACTCCACACGCAACTCTAGATTGTTGAGCCTCTGCCTGTCAGCCATCATCTGCGCGTTCATCGTGGATACGATGGTCGACATTTCTTTCTGGTTGGTCGGCAGCTCTCTCTGGGTCTTTTGGATGTCAAGAAGTAGGGTCATGATCATGCTGGTGTTCTGTCCCTCGTACTGAGGTGGTGCGGTGGTCCTCTGTGTCTGAGGTTTCTTCTGCTATGGGCGCGGAGGGTTTCTTGCCCTTCCCTCGCGACTTTTTTTGGCATGGGCATTCCTTCCTCTGAGGACCGGCGGCCCGCGGCTCTTGTGATGATTCCTGCAGCAGTCCCGGGTAGGCCGGACACCCCCTGGTGGATCACGTCTTGTTTCGGATGGGAGTGCAGTTTATCTATCGCTGCGGACAGCTGCTCCTCGTCGTCCATTTCGTAGTCGAGGTCGTCGGTACTCATCTTGGTAGGTATTTTTCAGTGTCGATCTCATGACCACTAGATATTGCTTCGAGTATGACCTTCAATCTATATAGTTTATATATAGTTATTATTATAGTTTTACTGTCAGAAATGTACTCTCTATTTGTAGTCGCTCTTAAATAATGGGATATTCTACCCTCGGTATCGACTCTATGTGGTTCCTGAAGCTTTGAAGCAGTTCAGGGTCTACCCTTTTTTTGTTGTCATGCTTTCCTCTACGCTCAGGCTCTACGATACCATGGCTGTTGGTTTTACTTTTAACAGTTCTTAGCTGTCTGTCCGTTATGTCCAAAGTGTTTATGAAAAATAATTTGCAAACACGGATCTTTTTGCCATCTAGTGTGAAATAAAAGGCGTTGTTTGGAAGGCGAGGGTTTCGAGCATTTGAGTACCTGTACCTAGGTTGCACTTCCATCATGCAAGATCTAATAAAAGCACGCTGCAGTTCCAAATTTGATAAAAATGCAATTTAGATTTTATAATTCAATTTAAAAAACCGTAATTTTTAATCCGTTCTTG
This sequence comes from Diarsia dahlii, assembly GCA_949775195.1. NCBI lineage: Eukaryota > Metazoa > Arthropoda > Insecta > Lepidoptera > Noctuidae > Diarsia > Diarsia dahlii. The sequence continues at coordinate 18,185,641 of OX459197.1, read as the reverse complement.
AAATGTTTAAAACGCTATTCGCCATATTGGATTACGACGTGACGTCATCAAGATATGTATTATGTACACAAACCATTTAGAATTTTGACGTGCTCTGTAATAATATAATTTCCAATAACTTAATTACGTTTGTGGACATCTAACTATTACTTAAGTAAAATCGCACCATGGAGGACGGTTTCGTGAAAGGAGAAAGTACAAATCTACCGATGATAAACACATTGATGGTGGCGAAATTTTTCGCTACCAATCCTGATTTCTGTTCTGCTGAATTGAGAAATGTTAAAACTGCTATGTAAGTACCTATCGTATCAAATTTTGTCTAACAATATGTACAATAACAATACAAATACCGTGTGTTTATTAATACAATTCAACATAACCTATTTTTTGTTATTAGGTCCGGAAGGGAATCTTACGGGGACGATGCAGCTATGTGCAGCTCAAGCGGCTTCAAAACACGTGCATTGTTAAGTGTACGTGTGCAACGAGCGGAGTGTTTTAACCTTTGTACTACTGTTACAGTTCACTCCTAGCTGCTTCAGTCGAAAAGCTCCTATCGCAGACCGTAGTGGTTCTGAGGGGACTCCAGGAGAGGGTTCTTACTGGGATTTACGGAGAATTGAAACTGCCATTTAGTGATAATCAACGAGGCTGGGACTCCTACTACCCTATTTCAGAAGCCAGACGGGCATAGTGGTGTCTATAATAAGACTTGTGAACTACTGATTGATGTATGATCTAGGGCGATCTAATTTATAGTACGCTAGATTTGTCTAGCCAGCGAGCCCTTGCGAATTCCAGGAAAACGCACACTAATGTACTCGGCAAACTCGCGTCTAAGCTCGTTATTGGGTACTAAAAGTTCCCGCCTCCTTTTCTTTATTGGATTGTAGTGCAATTTTTCTTATGGCTAATTACATTCATTACATTCATTTATGATATAATGGTTATTTACATAATACGGGCATATACTTTGCACAGCTTCTGGTACATATTCTATGTGCGTGCGACGGCCAGCGTCCGGGATGCGACGTGTTTTTCCTTAAGTCTAAAGCTATAAATATAACCCACGTCACAGCCACGTACGCAATCCCGGAGCTACCATTACACCTCTGACCGTCGTAGCATCAACATATATATACTTATGCCTTATGTTATGACAGAAGTAAGTATTTTATACTTGGTTACCATATACCTTAGGGGAATAACTTTACCTTAGTGTGGTATCTTTTTAATGCGGTTACAATGGAGTTTTACATTTATTGTTTACAATTTGTTTAACAGAATTCTACTTAAGTTTATACATATCTTCACGACTATAATATTACATGGGGTAGGCAGGGATTAAGGGTGTATGAGTCAGTCTTTTCATATAATTTAATGTTCTTATTCTAAGACTAGGTACGTGTTTCGTACGTTAAAAAGATAATAATTATAAACTAGACATTATGTACATGAGGTACTAAATTATGTGGCGGGATTTCCGCTTGCGTGGTGCTGTCGTGCACACTTCTCCCGCCGTCGCCCGTCAGGCGATTCTATGGGGAGCACGACGATCCTCTTTTGGGGGTATGAGGAACAGGGTGTAAAGTTCCTCATCCCCCGTTGAAAAGGGAGGATCCTCCGACCGGACGGGTGTTGTGTCCGGCGGGCTAACTGCCCGACAGTTGTAAGTCGGGAACTCCTATATAGGCTTATGTCGCGGATAATGTTGATAGCGCGATGTAGGAACTTCTGTCGATCGTTTGTTAGTACGCAGGTGTTGCGATAGATGTCGCTAGTCGCCACATCACTCCCCTCCGAGACCGGAGGTCGAAAGCAGGTTAAGTCTTGGCGCTTGCCAGCCAGTGGAAGGTTCCAGTGAGTCGGAACCGGATGCCGCATAGTTCACGGTGAGTCGGAACTGTCTGCGGTGATGCCCCAGTGAGTCGGGGTGATGCTGCATATTAGCTCCAGTGAGTCGGAGTGATGCAGTGCTTGCCGTAGATGCCCCAGTGAGTCGGGGTGATGCTGCGTATGCTCCAGTGAGTCGGAGTGTGCAGTGCTGCGTAGTGGCTGGCTGCTGCGTCGACCAGGAGAGAAGTGCGTCTCTTGCTGACCGGCCGAAGTGCAGTGTGCTGTGCCAAAGTCGCTGATGAGGCTGGGGGTGATGACCAGGAATGCGCTTCCGCTGCATGCTGGTGGTCAGGATACCCCATGAAGCCGTGGCTGCTGGCTGACGGTATGACTCGCTGCTCGAAGGCGAAGGGGAAGTGGTGACGACGTCTGAAGTAGTTGCACGAAGGCTGCGCTGACGTTCATGCTCGGGGTCACCAGTTTGGAGGTACGAGGAACAGGGTGTAAAGTTCCTCATCCCCCGTTGAAAAGGGAGGATCCTCCGACCGGACGGATGTTGTGTCCGGCGGGCTAACTGCCCGACAGTTCTAAGTCGGGAACTCCTATATAGGCTTATGTCGCGGATAATGTTCATAGCGCGATGTAGGATTTTCTGTCGATCGTTGTTAGTACGCAGGTGTTGCGATAGATGTCGCTAGTCGCCACACTCTTTTGTGGGTCTTCGGAGTATGTGGCCCTTGGTCATGATGTCCACGACTCTTACTTTTCCGTCTGCGCCTGGTAACACTTTTGTGACCCTGCCTTTGGGCCAAGTGTTGCGTGGGAGGTTGGGGTCGCAGACCACGACGACGTCTCCGATCTTGGGTGGTGTGCCGCTGCCGTAGGGCTCCCGCCGGTTCTGCAGGAGTGGCAGGTATTCCCGCACCCATCTTCTCCAGAAGACGTCTGCGAGTGCCTGGGCGCGACGCCATTGTTGCCGCGCCGTGACGTCTGCCTCGGCGAATTCACCCGGTGAGGGTACATGTGAGTTAGGGCCGATCAATATGTGATTCGGCGTGAGGGCTTCGGGCTCGTCCGGTGCCACGTTGACGTGTGTGAGTGGCCTGGAGTTCACCGTATTTTCTACCTCCACGAGCAGCGTAGCGAGGGTCTCGTCTGACGGGTGTACTTCCTTCAATGTGACGTGCAGCGCCTCCTTGACTGCCCTCACCATCCTCTCCCATGCTCCGCCCATGAAGGGCGACGCGGGAAGTATGTATCTCCAGCTTATCGACCGCGCATTGGACTCACTACCTAAAGCGCTTAAGGCGCTTTCACCTAGTTCCCTATCAGCCGCTTTGAAACAAGTAGCGTTGTCACTCCATATTTGCGCTAAGGGAATTTGCTATCTCTATATGTATAGCCCTACACGTTAAACAGGTAAATAGAGCTCCGTATCGTTTTTCTTTATGTCTACCTACAGTGACTGATATGGGGCCGAAATAATCTAAACCAGTGAAAGTAAAAGGTCGTACATGATGAGCTAAACGGGGGTACGGTAAATTTCCCGTCGAGGGGTTGGCTGGCTTTGCCTTCTTTATTCTGCAATATGAACAGCCCTTAACAACATCTTTTACAGATGGACGCAATCTCGTTATCCAAACACGTTGTCTTAATTCATTTACCGTTATCTCGGTTCCGCCGTGATGTAAACTTTCATGAACATGCGCTATGTACAACTTGGTATATCTGTGCTTACCCTCGAGTACGATAGGGTTTTTTATTTCTTCATTCACGTGTTGCGCAGCTGTGATTCTCCCGCGCAAACGTAAAACACCTGTGTTGTCTAGGTATGTACTTAGCACCGACAAAGGACTGTCGGTCGGCGTTGCTTTGTTATTTTTTATGGCTGCAATTTCTTTTGAGAAGCTCTCGGCTTGTGTGGCCTTGACCCATTGTTCCTCGGCGCACAAACTATTAACAGCCGGTATAGGTATATAGTTTTCTGTTTTATTATTTATTGATTTTTGCGTAACTTTTTTAACGGGTTTGTTTTTGTTTACTTTTTCCCACGTTGGGTCTTTAGATGCATTTTTCTTTTTGTTTGTACGTTTATACTCGACGGTGTGTTTGTTTGGTTTACATAGGTCAATGAACTGAAGTACCCTTGCGGTCGCTCTTATAAGTCGCGTCCATTTGGAAAAACGCGTAATGTCAGGTAGATGATCGTTTCTTTCTACGTTGCTGATGACATGACATTTAGTTCGTTCTTCGCCCGTTTCTGTGGGAGCGATGACCTTTTTGTCTTGAGGCCATTCGTCTCTGCTCTTTCTAACCACTGAGCTGTCCAAAGTTTGACAGCTGACGTACCCCCATCTGTCCGGGGGACACAATGGCGACCCGTAGCGGGACACAATTGTGTCCCGGACGTTTAAGATGATTTTGTACAAAACATCTATCAAACGTCCGGGTATCAAAAAAAAACTGTTTATAGCGAGAAATGCAGGGTACGATACACATAATTTAATATATACCGACTCATAACGAAAACGCACACAAAAAATGTTTAAGTTGACACTAAGAGTAAAATTTGGGTAAAATTGTTGTATTTAACAGATTTTTACGTAGCTTTTTGTAACATATCGCAATGTTACTTAGATATTATTAAAATAGATTATATAAGCTATTTTTTGATACCAATACATCATTACTTGGAACGTACAGTATTAGCACAATAAATCAAAACAAATACCCATTCCCGTGTCCCGCCGTACTTAAAAATTTGGAACGCAAATTTTAAACACGTGAAATAATAGCTATTTTCATCGTATTTGTTTGGTTTAAGTCTACTTTTACATTAATAATGAGCTGTTTTTTCCTATTATAACAAGTATTTTACTGATAAAATACTATAACATACAGAAACTTATCGAAATAACCGGCACGAACCACGCCAATACGGGTTAAATTTGAGTAAAGTTTTTTGTTTATAAAAGTTTTTACGAAATATTTTGTAACATATCTCAACGGAACTTATGTATTATCAAAATAGATTATATAAGCTATTTTTTTATACCAATACATCATTCCTTGGAACGTACAGTATTAGCACAATAAATCAAAACAAATACCCCTTCCCGTGTGACGCCATAATTAAAAATTTGGAACACAAATTTTAAACACGTGAAATAATAACTATTTTCATCATATTTCTTTGGTTTAAGTCTACTTTTATATTGATAATGAACTGTTTTTCCTATTATAAGAAGCATTTCACAACTTTAGCATTGAAATATACATTAAATCATGCAATACTTACCAAAACAACCGTTAGAAATTACGCACTTTGTTTACTGTTTTTCATCACTGGTTTAGATAACCTTCAAAACTCCGATTTCAATTCTGTTGGCACATAAACGATAAGAATTAACACTTCAAACTATTTAAATAAACCTAACACTCAACACAATGGGATATTATATCACAATCCTTATCGCTCGAACGTCGACACTTCAAACGTAAACAAAAAATACTGGCGACCCGACACTTATATAAACAATCCTAACTAATGATGGCGGCCGCTCGGGCATAGAGTATTTGGTATGAAAAGAATCGTCGTTTCACGGAGTAAAAATATAACAGAACAGTTAGTCGATTTTTTAAATTTTTCATAGATAATTAGTAAGTTTTAATGGTACAGTGTGGCGCGGATCTCTTGGGTCGCTCTAGTTACCTGGACAGACAACCGGAAAAAGTTTTAGGTCGCTCTAGTTACCCGGACATGTCAGTGGGGAACTCTGGGCCGTGGAACCATCTGTGCTCGGAGTCGAAATGTTCCGGCGTGCCTCGTGTCGCGTCGTCTGCCATGTTGAGCTTGGAGGGCAGCCACCGCCATTCGTTCTTCTTGGTGAGTTCCTCGATCTCAGCAATACGATGCGCTACGAAGGTCTTGAATGTTCGTGGTTCTGCTTGTATCCAGGCCAGAGCGGTGGTAGAGTCGCTCCAGTATGTTAGGTCGCTCACTTCGTAATCGTGTTCTTGAACGACTGTCCGGGCTAGGCGGGCACCCAATAGTGCGGCTTGCAACTCTAGCCTAGGTATAGAAACCGGTTTCAGTGGGGCTACCCTGGTCTTGGCTGCCGCCAGGGCCACTTGTACGCTGCCGTCCGACCTCTCTGTTCGCCAGTACACCGCCGCGGCGTATGCCTCTTCGCTCGCGTCGACAAACGTATGTACCTCTCTGACTATGACATCACCGTAGTCGTAGCAGCGCGGGATAAGCAGCGTTTCTATGGTGCTTAGTGACTCCATCCATTTTTTCCACTTTGGTTGCAGCTCCTCGGGTAGTGGCTTGTCCCACTCAGTTTTATACTTCCATGTGTTTTGAAGTATCTTCTTAGCTGGTATAGTGATAGGTGATATGATACCTAACGGATCGAACACAGACATTATTATACTGAGCGCCTTCCGTTTGGTGGGCGGGCGCGTGTTATTTAATAATACGACGGGTGTTTTATTTTTATTGATACGAAATATAAAACAGTCTTCTTTAGTGTCCCATCTTAATCCTAGAGCTTTCTCGGTGTCGTCGCCGCCTAGTATTTTTTCTTCTTGTGAAGGCGCGAGACTATTGTTCAACACGTTTTTATTGTTTGATATCCAACCACATAAAACAAAGTTGGCCTTTCTATGAATGTAATCTACTTGCGTTGTTATTTTCCTTGCTTCTTCTTCGTTGGAAAAGCTCTGAAGATAGTCATCCATATAATGATTGTTTTCTATTGCTGACGCCGCGGCTGGGTATTTGTCAGCAAAGTCGCTCGCGTTGCGATTTTTTATGTATAGCGCTGTACATGGGGATGACGTCGCGCCGAATATAACTGACGTCATGCGATACTCGTCTGGCGGCCCCTGTCGTCGGTCGCCGCGCCACAGAAATCTTAAAGCATCGCGATCTTCTTCTCTTATCTTTATTCTCATGAACATTTCTTTAATGTCTGCTGATACGGCTATTCTATTTTGACGGAAGCGCATTAAAATACCGGGCAACGATTGTAATAAGTCAGGTCCCGATAGAAGTAGGTCGTTTAGGCATAGACCCGCTGTCTTTGCTGCTGCGTCGTGAACAAGTCGTGGCGGCTTATTTGGCTTAGCCGGGTTGACAACTGGAAAATGAGGCAGGTACCAGGTCTTGTCGGCTGTTGAGGTACTGGGTGCCTGCTCTGCATAGCCCGAGTTGAATAAGTTGTCGAGGCGTTGCAGGTATTGTGTCTTGAGATTGTCGTCCCTATCTAGGCGCCGTTCTAGGTTCTCTAGTCGTTTTAGGGCACCTAGGTGGTTATTTGGTATGTAGGGTACCTCTTGTTTCCATAATAGTCCGGTTTCAAAGCTGCCATCGGGTAATCGTCGACTTTAACATCTTCAGGGGCCACAAGATTCTCAGGCATCATAGACAAGAGTGGCGCTCCACGATGTTGGCTGCCTTCGCAGCTAGCAGAGTTCATCCTGGGTGGTAAAGACGGTGTGAGCAATGACGAAAAGCTTGAGACGTCACCAATATTATTTAGAAGGGTAGATGAATTAATAGAGATTGTGTCAGCATCTTCATCGTCGGTAACTTTCCTTTTTTTGTGTTGACTCTTAGCACTCGTGGAACTATTGCGCTTTCGCTTATTTTTATGGGTATCAAAAATACTTTCATCACTACTTATATTACTTTCCTCTTGATCTTCGCTATAGTTTTCATTTTCAGAGTAATCAGACCTGGTTTCATCGCTACTACAGTTCTCAGAGCTCCGAACATGTTGGTCCTTTTGGTCACCCGCTGGATCATAATCTACATCAGAAACTGAACCATCAGTAGCATAGGGGTCCGGCGAAGTACCACAGTAAGTGTAAGTATCAGTATAAATATTTTAAAGCAACCTTCCTACCTACACACATCAAAAGTGTCTAGGGATCAACATATATTTTTGCAATAACTTTTCTCCTGATTGATATTATATGACAGAAAAGGTTTGCGTGGCGCAGGTTATATAAAATAAAACCTCGCAAATTGTCAACATAAAAATATAATTAATAAAGTCACCAACTATGGTGTGGGTAGGTTTATGGCGCACCCTATTGGGTTTCACTTGTGAGGTGCACCTTACTGCCCTGATAGCTGGCGTGGCGATGACCGCAGCGAGGTGCCACGCTGGATGCCAGGGGTGAAGGCCGACAGGTGGTCGCGTCGACCCGGTGATATGCTCGGCGAGGCCCACGTGGCAAATATGGCCAAGGTGGGGAAGTCTGCGCCGAACTCAATGGCGCGCACGACGGAGCCAAGACGGGCTCGTGCTGTGCCGGCGCGCAGTAAGTTTGTGTGAGTTCCTTCAACCGGAACTTTGGAGATGCAAGGGGTGTTCCTCCAGTAGGAACCTGGGACCCTGGAACGTAACGTCCAGCGTGTCAAGAGGTGGACAAAAGGTCACCTCCGCTGATTGCGACACCAAGCTAAGCAAAGCGAGCAACAGTGCGCTAATGAAGGTGTTGGTGGGATGTCACAATCAGACGGAGTTTACATGATGGAGAGAGTGGAAAAGAAGGCATGACAGCACATTTTGATGTGTCATCGAAACACAATCGAAATGTATTGAGCTGAAGGCAATTACATTAAAACACATGAATTAGCGTAGCGTTAAGTCGGAGAATATAGGGATACATGCTGCATAACCTATAAGGTAGAAAACACAAAAATACACACATGTTTATGCTGTTCAAACTTACCCAGTATGGGGTTATGTAGCCACTGAATTTAAATGCTCGATGGCGGAGAAAAAGATGTAAAACATTACGCTCGAAAGAAGGCGAGAGGTGAGCACGTGTGACGGACACGAGCGCCCGCCCGCTAGGGGCGAAGCGCCCGCGCCGTACACCGAATTATGAAAAGGAACGTGCCACCGACGCGACGCCGTATTTAACCTCATTGTGGGGAACGAACCACTATTTAATTGGTCATTCACTCGCAACTAGTGAGGCGCGTGCGTGATGACAATATAATATGCCTGTTATTCTCGCTCACACGCGGATGCGTGAGCGCAACATATCATTTAGTAACATTATTATGCCACGGCACTACCATTTATTATCTGTGGTATTAAGTTTGACGTTTAAGGTTTCTGTCATTGTCAGTTGAATGTAAACAAACAATGATTCATTACTGTTTTAATGTTGAATTTAGTTTTTATGTTTTAAATTGTTAAAAAGGTAACGTACAACGTTACAGTACCCCGCTACTTGGTGAGGGTTTTTACCTCAGTAAAAATCCTTTACCTCGAATATACCTCTATCTGAATTACGACCCTTTTATTCTTCACCATTCATCCTTCATATCTCATATTCAATTTTCAAAACTAGCAGACCACCTTAACATGAGGTGAGTCCGCAACCTAACAAGTATGTGAGAGTTTCATGTCTGAATTCGACTTGATACTCACGCAAAACAGAAATGGTAAAAAGAAAGCCAAAGAAGTCTACTGGGTTTATAAAATTGAAATGGTTAAAGAAAGGGAAAAAAAAACTGGATGTAGGCTTATTTAAGGAGTATCCACTCGCTCCTGCATAGGCTTATTTAATGAGTTGCAAACCGCTCAAATGCAATTTAAATAAAGGGGAAAAAAAATCTGGATGTAGGCTTATTTAAGGAGTATCCACCCGCTCCTGCATAGGCTTATTTATATTAAAGGTTGCATAGCACCAAGTGTAGTGAACTCTTTTTGAGATGGATATTTTTGTGAATGCTATGTGACATAAAAAAAAAGTAATACTGACTTTGACAATGTAAAAACAAAAGTGTCTGTTCGTGTTCGTGTCGTGTTAAATACTAAAATAAAACTAATAACATTTTAAAGACTCTCATAAGTGCAAATCGACTATTACGACCACGCTCTGTGCTACAGAGGTAAGTCAATTTAACCTTAACAGGTTATGGGCCCAGAAAAGTAAAAATAAGGAGATTTGTCGAAATGGAAAATTTTACATCAAAATTGCAAATAGGCAATCTAGAGGGGAAAGACAATTGGGCCACATGGAAATACAAAATTTCCATAATGCTACGAGGTGTAGATGGCGCAATGGAAGCAGCCGAAGGAACCCTCGAAAAACCCGTTGCCCCCGCCCAAGGAGCTGGTGACGCTGAAGTCGGCACCTATAATTTGGCCATGGCTAGATATAGGAAGACTGAATGTAGCGCTCTGCTCATATTAACCACTAATATGTCCGAGGATACGCTTAAAAAAGTAATGCGATTTGAGACAACTAAAGAGGTCTGGCAGGAACTGCACAGATTATTTGACGAACAGTCAGATGACAGGGCATACAATTTGTGTACAGAATTCTTCAGTTTTCAACGTCACAATGAGGATGACGTTTCTACTCACATGTCAAAACTGAAAAACATTTGGACAAATTTAAACGCAGAAATAACAAAGAAAGATGACAGTGTCAAGCTGCCGGAATTATTCCTCATTTGCAAAATCCTAGACACAATGGATGAAAAATACTTTGCTTTCAAATCAAGCTGGTTATTACTGAACCAAAGTGAACGGACAGTGGACAATTTAACGAGTCACTTGTGCGCATTTGAAAGAGCACTCGGTAGTAAAGAGCACATAAAACATGAGGCCTTAGCGGCAACACGTACAGAACACAAGAGCAAGCAAAGCAGTGAGAAAGGGCTCATCTGTAACTACTGTTCCGGTAAAGGACACAGAGTTCGGAAGTGCAAAAAGTGGATAAAGGATGGGAGGCCACCGAAACCCACGCCAGGCACATCAGGAGCTGGTTCAACGTCAAAGCAAGAGCAAGTGCAACATATTTCTCTGTTAGTAAACGCCTGTTCCACAGGACAAACTCAAGACAGGGAAAGCTGGTTCGTTGACAATGGAGCCACAACTCACATTGCAGTAAAGAGAGTTTATTTCCAGGAGTTTCATGAATTTGATTCAGACCATACCGTATCGACTGCGGACGGGAGCATCATACCTGCGATAGGAAAAGGCACCGTTGAGGTGGAATCAAATGTCAGTGGCAAGAGGGAGCGAATAACACTCAACGATGTATGGTTAGTACCATCACTAACAAAGAATCTGTTCTCACCGCTTGCAGCACAAGACAGGATGCAGGACGGCATCTTCAGTTCCACGAGTAGAGAGTGCAAGCTAGATATTGGAGGCACGACTAGAGTTGTTGGAAAGAGAGTCCAATATGGAGGACTTTACAGGTTGAACATGAAGACGGTCATGCCAATTGAACCTAGGACCATAGAGGTCAACGCTGTGACTGGCTCTAATATGTTACAGCTATATCATGAGCGATTTGCACATCAGGACAAGAAACATGTGATCCGCCTCGTGAAGAGACAGCTTGGAGTACAGTTGAGTCCTGACAACATCAAATGTGAAGGCTGTATTTATGGGAAGTCACACAGAAAACCGTTCGGAAAAAGGAAAAGAGCAACAGCTGTAGGAGAGCTGATTCACACCGATGTTTGCGGTCCCTTCGTAGATAGCATCTCAAAATACAAATATTACGTACTCTTTAAGGATGACTACTCTGGCTACCGCATGGTCTACTTCATCAGAAACAAGTTTGAAGTTAAGAATAAACTTCTTCAAATGTTGCAAGAAGCCAAGGCCGCTGGATATAAAATCAAGACGATTCTTAGCGATAACGGAGGTGAGTTCGACAACAGAGAAGTATGAGATATTTTACACAAACATGGTATTCAACAACGGATGACAATGCCCTACACTCCTGAGCAGAATAACCAGCTGGTAGTGAGCGCGAAAACCGTACTTTAGTTGGAGCTGCGAGATCTATGATACATGCAAGAGGAGAACTACCACAAGTGCTGTGGGCAGAACTTGTCAACACTGCCGCGTACGTACTTAATAGGACAGGTCCATCAAGAGTTGAGGGTCAGGTACCTTACGAGCTTTGGCATGGAAAAAAACCAAGATAAGTCACTTGAGAGTTATCGGAAGTGAATGCTTTGCTCACGTTCCAAAACAAAAACGAAAAAAACTCACCAAAAAGGCAATAAAAGGCAAGCTTATAGGCTATGAAAAAGATGACGGTTATCGTATTTGGGACGGAAACAAAACGCAAAGGTCGAGGGACATAACCTTCCAAACTGACGTCGAGTTTCGGATTTTTATTCCTTCAACATCAAGTTCAGAGGGTGATAACCAAACGATTACGCAAGAAGCTATGCCAGAAAGTGCTATAGAGCAGCAGGAAACTAATCATGAATATGCTCTAGAGGGAGATGGAGAAAATGATGATCATATACATGGTGAAGTTTTGGGAGATAGCAACGAAATCAGAGAGGATGAGAATGCTAACGAAGAGTTCTTTGACGCTGACGAGGAGTTAGAGATAGTTGAACCACCGTTGTTGGACGCGAGATCTCAAAACAACTTACGCGATCGAACTTGCCTCTCACGTCCTAAGAAGTTCGAAGACTACGTGTGTTTCGTAGGGACAGAATATTTTCCCGAGACATATAAAGAAGCTATTGCGAGGGATGATAGCGCAGAGTGGGTCAAGGCAATGACGAGTGAAATTAACTCTCTAAAGCAAAATAACGTATGGACACTCTGTAAGCTACCTAAAGATAGAAAGGCACTCCCTTGCAAGTGGATCTTTCGTATCAAGCGAAACCCAGACAGCAGTATTGACAAATATAAGGCTAGGCTCGTAGTAAAAGGTTTCAAGCAACGGAAAGGAATTGATTACGAACAGACTTATAGTCCAGTTGCTAGAGTGGCCACCATCAGAGCCTTATTAAGTGTCACAGCCAAAGAAAAATTATATTTAACGCAGTTTGATGTTTCAACAGCATTCCTCAACGGCAAGCTAAAGGAAGAAATTTACATGCAGCAGCCGGATGGATTCAATGACGGAACTTCAAATGTATGTCTACTTAAAAGGAGTTTATACGGACTCAAGCAAGCTCCCAGATGCTGGAACTCATGCTTTGAGGAAACTTTGTTAGAGAAAGGTTTTCAGCAAAATGCAGCTGATTGTTGCCTATTCACAAAGAAAATAGGTGACAAGAAAATTTTGATAACTCTCTACGTAGATGATGGGCTTGTAGCCGCTTCAGACAAAGATTTGGCGAACCAATTCCTCAAAGAATTGGGGGATGCTCTAAAGATCACAAGCAAGCCAGCGTCTTATTACCTTGGACTTGAGATAACTCAGTCGAAAGATGGCTCCATTACAATCAAACAAGAGACGTACGCCAAAAAGATACTGGAACGTTTTAGAATGTCAGAATGTAATCCAGTTTCAACGCCAATAGAAATGACTTCTCAAGCAGGGAAAGTTAAGAAGGAGGAAGAGAAGAAGTTTCCATATAGAGAGGCAGTAGGTGCTTTAGCGTACTTAATGACAGGAACGCGACCTGATATAGCGTATGCAGTTGGATTAGTTTCAAGAAATCTGGAAAAACCGACACATGAAGATTGGCTATGTGTTAAGCGGATAATGCGATACATAAAAGGGACATGTTCTTTTGGTATAACATATAAAGCAGAACATGATTCCAACGTAATAGAAGGCTACAGTGATGCGGATCATGGAGGAGACCAACAAACAGGACGCTCTACAACGGGAGTTGTATGTCTCTGCTGGAGGAATAGTATCATGGCTAAGCCAACGACAATCTTCAGTCGCGATTTCAACTACCGAAGCTGAAATAGTAGCAGCAAGTGAAGGCGCTCGTGAACTTGTGTGGCTCCAGAGAATATTCTCCTCACTTACTACCATGGACGGAGTACCCACGTTAAAAGTTGATAATGAAGCAGCCATACGTCTTGCATACAATCCAGAGTTCCATAAGCGGACCAAACACATCCGAGTGAGACATTTTTTCGTAAGAGAAACTGTACAAGACGGACTTGTGGATGTACAAAAGACCGGAACTGCTACTCAATTGGCAGATATTATGACCAAGGCAGTTCCTAGGCCAAGACTCGTTACAATCCGAGATGCCCTGGGTATACAGTGCTATACACTTAATTAATGAGGGAAAGTATTAAAGGTTGCATAGCATCAAGTGTAGTGAACTCTTTTTGAGATGGATATATTTGTGAATGCTATGTGACATAAAAAAAAGTAATACTGACTTTGACAATGTAAAAACAAAAGTGTCTGTTCGTGTTCGTGTCGTGCTAAATACTAAAATAAAACTAATAACATTTTAAAGACTCTCATAAGTGCAAATCGACTATTACGACCACGCTCTGTGCTACAGAGGTAAGTCAATTTAACCTTAACAATTTAATGAGTTGCAAACCGCTCAAAATTAATTAACGGTAATAACGCACCGAGTTAGGCGACAACCAATTCAGAGGTTCCGATTAAAGGCGGAGAGACCACGGGTAAGGCACAAGAAGAATTCAAGTGAGCGTGGTTCTCCATCGGGGCTGAAATAGGTTAGGCGACCACCAATCCAGAGGTTCCGATTAAAGGCGGAGAGACCACGGGTAAGGCACATGATATAATCAAGTGACCGTGGTTCTCCATCGGGGCTGGAATAGGTTAGGCGAATAAAAGACGGATTAGGACACGTGTGAAGACACCGATGAAGACATCAAGTGTGCGTGTCACCGCTGAGGCTAAAAATTATGCACTGTACTATGCAGTGATTAAAAATATGAAAAGAGTTTAAAAATTAAACCCTAATAAAAAAAAAAATTGAAAGAGAAAAAAAAATAACCGCAAAAATACTGGGAAGTGTTGAACAGCAATAAACAAGGAGTCCCTAATACTCCGAATGTTACAAAAAATATGCTAAAATAACGTTTTGGTTGTTGTCCTAAAAAATTAATTATAAGACCTAATTTCACCTGTGACAAACAATAAATTAATTTGAATTTGAATTTGAAAAAAAATATCAGAGACAAATAAAATAAAGGTTAATAAACAAGTAAGGCTAGGTGCAACTAATGTGTACGCATTCGGTATTTAAATTAATCAATGAGAAAAAAAAATTCTCAAAAAAAAAAAATTTCATTAACAAATTTTTGTTGTTGACTGTACTAAGTCCATATGTAAATTAACGACAAAAATTGTAAGAAGTACCGATATAATAATACGGTAAAACAAAAAAAATAAAAATCTCAAATATGTCCAATGACTTATGTTTCTGACTGTACTCAATATGGAGACATAACAATATAACAGAAACAATAGTATGAAGTATTGAGTTATATTGACAGTTTAAAATAAAAGCTCAAATAATGTTCAATGACTATAATTATATTTTCTTGTTGACTGTACTTAACCGACAATAACAACATAAGAAAAATAAAAGTATGAAGTACTGAGATCTAAACTGCCATAAAAAAAAAAGATTAAAGTTACGATTAATATTTAAATACTAATTTTTGTTGCCGACTGTACCTACTCAACTATGGAGAAGTACCAGCCATTAAAAAAAACAAAAGTTGTTGAAACTAACAAAAAAAAAAAAATTGGTAACTTATTTTTGCAGCTGACTGTACTAACTCAAATATGAGTAGTACATAACCAACCAAAAAACAAAAGAAGTACTAAGTTACTTTAAGTTAAAATTAAACAATTACAATAGTAGGTTTGTGAGTGTGAGAACTAGAATGGTTAAATAAATGATTCGTTTGATATCTATCAGTTTATTAAACAGCTTAACCTAGCTAATACCGACACTACAGACATCTTGTTAAGACGGAACGGGAACAGGAAGTGTAGAGCGTGGTTGACATTAGAACACAGATAATAAAATACTTCAACACTCCCTCTCAATTTTAAGTTACAATATTTTTTCTAACATTATTACAACTTGAAATTGCTACACGAAACAAAAATTATATATATATATTTTTTTTTAATCTTATGGCAACACTAAAGTGACAGTATCTTAACATTTGACATGAGTGACATTTCTAGTTTGACGTTTCTACATAACCTAAAATGTATTCAAAACAAACAAAGGCTAAAGTTCAATTAAACAAATTAGCACGAAAATAATTATGTTTTACACTACACAAGGGCTTTGTCATAATGTCAGATGTATTTTCACAAGAACTCACGTATTTCACTTTAATTAAGTTTCGAGCAATAATGTCTTTTATGAAATGAAACTTTATGTCTATGTGTTTTGAATATCGCGTATTTTCACTGTTCATAATCATTTTTATAGCACTTTGATTGTCCACTTTTAGTTCAACACTGCACTGATCATTAAAGTCTTTTGCCAAACCATGAATTTGTGAGAAAATTTAGGAGTTCACTCGCACACATGGCTGCAGAAATATACTCAGCTTCGGCAGTACTAAGCGCGACAGACTGTTGCTTCTTGGAAGACCATGAGATCAAATTGCCTTGGTGATAGATGACCATACCACTGACACTTTTTCTGTCTGTCTTATCACCAGCCCAGTCAGCATCTGAAAAGGCTGAAATTAGAGAAAGATTGCTATTATCTTCTTTCTTCTTATGGTAAGTCAATTCTATATCTTTAGTTTGTGGGGTTCTTTAAAGGAAATTGTCCGCACACTCGTTCAAACACTTTAATGTAATAGTAACAGCACAGATAATCGCATACAGTAAAAAGTAGCAGGAAGTTATACAATAAAAACTATAAGACTGGAATGCGGAGGACGCGGTCAGTCAAGCCAAGCGCACGCGTCTTGTCCCTTGCCGGCCGGGCGGGGGGGGCAAGACGCACTTGTTAGGTTACGCTAACCAACCTAACGGCGCTACACGATTTAGGAGTACGAGACTTTTTAGCCGGTGCGCGTTACATCCTCCTCCTCCAAGTTACGACATCGGCCCGAGAGTGATTTGGCATAAAAAACTAAGAGCGCGCCTTCCCTTTTGATTTACGCGGCCGACCTCGTAGGCGGCGAGGTTGGATCGGCTCTATAGTGTCAGTTTGGTTACTAACTAGTGATGTAAGGTCAGAAACATGGTAACGGCCTAACAACTGACCCTGACTATCGACCAACTCGTAGGTCGTGGGGCTAATGGCCTTATGAACGGTGTACGGTCCATCTCTCTGAGGCATAAACTTTCGGGTTAAACCTTTGGGCGCATTACTAAGAGAATGAGTGGTTAGTAAAACTTGGTCACCAACCTGAAAAACTGGAGATTGGCGTCGGGAGGCGTCAGCATACTCTTTTCTAAGGTCTTGGCGTCTTTCGACCCGATCTCGTATTTCCTTCAAAGAGTCTATACATTTTGACAAGTATGGGGTAGCCTGGGGTACATACGTTTCCTTATCCAGCATTGCACGCATATCATGCTGTGCATCAAAGGGTGTCCGCATTTCGCGGCCATACGTCATGTACGCTGGTGTTAGTCCCGTGGTCGAACAAGTAGCAGTGTTGAGGGCGAACCGTACCTGTGATAAGAATTGGGGCCAAACGCGATGCTCATTCTTGACCAGCATTGCCAGTTGGATCTTCAGGTCCCGGTTCTTCCTTTCGGCCGGGTTGGCCTCAGGATGATAGAGTGGTATCAGGTTCTGCTTGACACCGAATAGAAACATGCATTGTTGCATCACTGCAGATATGAACTGCAGTACATTGTCAGAAATGACACGCCTGGGAAAACCATATCTAAGAAAATGCTCTTCGATAATGATTTTGGCACATACTTCGGCTGTAGCCTCCTTGAGGGCGTATAACTCCACCCACCGAGTTGCAGTATCCTCAATAAGGAATACCCACTTTTCGCCTGTTTCAGCTTCTGGTAGGGGGCCGAACAGATCAACAGCCAGTACTTCACCCCTTTGCTGTAGAATAGGTGTCTGCAAAAGACCGGCGGGCTTTTGATTGGAGAACTTGTACCTCTGGCAGTCGACACAATTCTTTAAGTAGTCTGTAACGTACTTACGCATACCTGTAAAGTAGTATCGCTGTCTGATACGATCAATTGTACGATCTACTCCTTGGTGGCCAGCAGTAGGGGCGTTATGGAACTCATCCATAACATCATTAAGCATGGATACGGGAATTACTAATTGCGGCTCCTCAGATTCTGAGTCAGGAGCGAGACGATAGAGGACACCCTGGTCCATAAGGTAGCCGCGCTCTAACCAGCGAGTCGAAGACAGAAGGTCAGTGGTCTTTTCTATATCATTGATGATCTTACTCACCTCAGGATCATCTAGCTGAGCAGCTCGCAAATCAGCTGGACTCTTGCGTGGTACATCTATGATCACCGAACAAACCCCGCAGCCTTCTTGAGATGACTCATTGCAGTTAGGTCGGCTAAGTGCATCGGCTATGACATTTACCTTTCCAGGGGTATACTCGTATTTTATGTCAAAAGCTTGTAATTTAAGGGCCCAGCGCATTAACCTGCCACTGGGAGACTTTAAGGTCAGTAACCACCTCAGTGGTTGATGGTCACTGCGCAGGATCACTGGGTGACCCTCAATATATGGGCGATATTTTTCTACGGCCCAGACCACAGCGAGGGCTTCTCGTTCGGTAGTTGAGTACTTACGTTCAGCAGAAGTCAGCAAACGACTGGAGTACTCAATAGGGTGCAAGTCGTTACCTTCACCTTGCAGTAGGACGGCACCCAAAGCGTAATTACTGGCATCTGTATGAATAATAAAAGGTTTACTGTGGTCTGCCTGTACGAGGACTGGTGCTGTAATGAGCCTCTTCTTTAGCTCATTGAAAGCTCGCCGCTGGTCCTCGTTCCAAGCCCATGGTTCATTTTTCTTGGTTAGCTTGGTGAGCGGTTGAGCTATTTCAGAAAACCCTGGCACAAACTTCCTGAACCACGAACAGGTTTGTAGGAAGGATTTCAGGTGTTTGAGATTGGTTGGCTCATTCATCTGCTGAATAGCCTGCACCTTGGATTCATCAGGCATTATACCCTTGGGAGTAATAAGATGGCCTAAGTACTTAACTTGGTTACAGGCAAAATTGCACTTGTCCCTGTTTGCACGCAACCCAAAAACACGTAGGCGGTTGAACACAGCATCCAGGTCTTCCAGGTGCTTCTGGAAAGGCCCATCCGACAGGACCAGCAGATCATCTAAATAGACTAATAATGTAACGTCCTTCAAGGCACTACCAGATCGAAATCGGTCCATTAACCTCTGGAAAGTGGCGGGAGCGTTCTTAAGGCCGAACGGCATGCGAATAAAACGGTACGTACCAAATGGTGACACGAACGCTGTCTTGTCCCTGTCTGCTGGTGATACGATCACTTGCCAGTAGCCTGACCGGAGATCTATGGTACTCATGTACCCTTCCCTCCTGGTAGCGTGAAGAAGATCCTCGATGACCGGCAAAGGGTAAGTATCGCTTTTAGTAACGGCATTAAGTCGACGACAGTCGACGCAGAACCTAGTAGAGCCATCCTTCTTAGGGATGAGAAGAGCGGGTGCGGCCCACGCCGACTCACACTCCTCAATAACCCCATCCTTCAGCATCTTGTTGATCTCGGCCTCCATTGCGGCCCTCTTCGCGGGCGTAAGGCGGTAAGGTGGCACGGCTATAGGCGCGTGACCTTCCGTATCAATATGATGCACGGCATAGCTAGTAGCCTCTCCTCCTAGACGGAAGGCATCTTCATGGCGTTTAAGTAAATCAGTGAGCTGCTGGCGTTCCTCACAGGTAAGCAACAAACCTTCGTCAACCCTTAACAACATACTCGTAGAAGACACTGAGATTGGGTTGGGCTGTGACGTTGGTTCACCCTCATACTCAAGCGGGTAAGTCTGCGTGCACCCAGAAAAGTGCCAGGAGGAAGCAGAAAAATCAATAACCATACCTGTAGCGTTGAGGAAGTCGATACCAAGAAGAGTGTCATTGTTATCAGCATCCGGAAAAATCACGAAGTCCACTCGAACACTTTTGTCCACAGAGACAATGACATCCACGCTTGCCACCAGCACTTCACATGAACGAACAGTACCATCAGCCAGCTTCACGTTAACCTGCTTGGAACCAAAGGTAAGTCCATTTTCTTTAAATATTTTATAAAGTTTATGTCCCGCGATGGAGCACTTAGCAGCTGTATCAATGAGAGCCATACCCCGTAAACCAAGAACCTGAATACTGAGTACGGGCCTCTGCTGCTTTGAACGTGCAGTCGTGGTCGGCAGAACGTGTGACGCAGAGAGAGGGACCGCTGAGGTAACACCACAGATAGTAGTCACCGTAGGGTCGGCGCAAAATGAAGAAACTACTGAAAGCGTGTTAAACTGGTCAACGTTTGAGCCGCACAATCCACGAGTCGAGACGATAACAGGTGAGTTTACCCTAATAGGTGAGTGACTATCATTATGAACGATAACCGGCACATCTACCCTATCAGGTGAGTCACTATTATTATTATGAACAGTAACCGGCACATCTACCCTAACAGATGAGTCAACAGAATTACCTGACTGTATACATAAACTATCGAATGTTTGACAGTCACAACATAAATTATTAATAATGCATTCACATGGTTGTGATTGTAAAGTTTGTAAACACAGCGATGAACAATAACCTCTAGAATGCGCCTCGCGCTTTTGTTTATTTAGATGAACCCTATTACTACAATCTCGGGCAATATTATGACTTGCAGTGTTAACAGAGAATGTAGGAGGAATAATGTGTTTGTCACTTACCAAATCTGACGAATAAGTTTCGATTGTAACAGATGAAAATGACAGGTTATTGTTACATTTAGCACATTGTATAGCATATGGTTGCTCCGCAACCATAACAACATAAGGACTTATCATTACCACCGCTCTTATTACTTAATTTATTACACTCGTCACGTACGTGTCCATATTGTTTACAATACACACATCTAGGTTTCGTATGTTGATTCGACGCACTATCACGATCGTTAGAAACCGTACTCGACGTCGCTGCTGGTGCTACGCTGCCCGCGCTCGACGTCGCTGGCGCTGTAGAGCGGCGCGGCTGTGGCGCGGGTGCCCGCGCCATGCTGGTGGGGCCGGCGCCGCCGCCGTTGCTCGCCGACTTTGTGAAGCGGCCGCTGGATGGCGGGCCGGGAAGCGGCCGCTGGATGGCGGGCCGGGCTGCGGCTGCGTCTGAGTACGCGTTTCGGAAACTTCGATGTCAATGGAACGGGCGAGGCGAAGCATGCCCGAGAAGTCCGTGAAGTCTTCCCTCCTCAGGTGTTTTCTTATCCGTGCGTCAAGTAGGCCGTACACCATATCGACTTGCGCTTTGTAAGTTATTTCGTTGGCGGGAATTTTTGACAGCAATGCACGGCATTTAGCGACGAATACGTCCGTATTTTGATCGCCTTGTCTTTGTTGAAACAATTCAATGTATATACGGTGCGGGGGTCTTTTGTCACCGTAGGTATTGATTAATGATTTTATGGCATCATCCCATGTTTGAATTTCCTTTTTCACTCCCTGGTACCAAATTGCGGCGTTATTCGTGAGCAACATTGAGAGGCCCCTGAGGGCGTTTTTCTCTGAGACGTTAGCGCAGTCCTTGTAGCTCTGAATGGCGTCTATGAAGGCGTCCACAGACTCGTCGGCGTCACCGCCGAACCGGGCGGTGCAGTGCGTGAAGGTGCCGCTGCCGACGGCGGTGGCGTGTGATGGAGACGCGGAGTTGGAAACTGGAGACGGCGGTTGGCGACTGATGACTTTCTCTAACAGGCGCTCGAACGCTTCCGTTTGGGATTGCTGCATGGCGTCCATCATGGCGGCCACTTGTCCCGATGAGAAACTTGCAGCGTCGTCGCCGCGTCGTAGCGCTGCTGCCCGATCTCCGCGCGTCCGCGGCATGGTGATGGCGGACACACGCGAATAACGATTACGATTATTGAGTGTAGGTATTCACAGGTATTGAGTTCAAACGAGCACTATTATCGCGGCACGTTGGGCAGCCACTTGTGGGGTTCTTTAAAGGAAATTGTCCGCACACTCGTTCAAACACTTTAATGTAATAGTAACAGCACAGATAATCGCATACAGTAAAAAGTAGCAGGAAGTTATACAATAAAAACTATAAGACTGGAATGCGGAGGACGCGGTCAGTCAAGCCAAGCGCACGCGTCTTGTCCCTTGCCGGCCGGGCGGGGGGGGGCAAGACGCACTTGTTAGGTTGGCGGCCTTTGGCCGCACCCACGCTAACCAACCTAACGGCGCTACACGATTTAGGACTACGAGGCTTTTTAGCCGGTGCGCGTTACAAGTTGCATTTAAATAATGCAATATTCTCTTTGCTGCAGTCCACAAGCTTCTTGTAGGCTTGTCTAGGTATCTACTCAAAAATGAAGTAGCAAAGGTAATATCCGGTCTGCTGATTGTTGCCAGGTAATTTAGGCATCCCATAAGCTCTCTGTATGGTACATTATTAATCTGTTCTTCTTTTTCAGGTGCTTGGAAGCCGCTCTCCATCGGCGTCTTTGATTCTCTGCAGTTCACCATATTAAACTTTGCAATTATATTTTCAATAAAACGCTTTTGTGATAACTTTATTGTGTTGTTATTTTGCTGTATCTCAATACCTAAAAAGTTACTTATTCTTCCCAAGTTTTTGGCTTTAAATTCTTCTTGCAATAGTTTAATCACATTATTTACTTCTTTTTCATTTCCCATCAACATTATATCGTCAACAAATACACACATCAAAAGTGTCTAGGGATCAACATATATTTTTGCAATAACTTTTCTCCTGATTGATATTAATTAAAATTTTCTTTAAGTATTCATCAAATAAAGTGTTTTCGTTTGTCACAGTAACGATAAACCAAGTCACCTTTGCATTAATAAAGAAATTTGCCGTTTTCCTAATAAAGGGATTTTTGACATTTGAACCACTAACATTAAAGTTCGAAAAAAAGACTGAAATAACAGTTTTCTTTAAAATTTTATTGGGTAACTTAAACAATTAATAATCCGTGTTTCTACCGCGAACACTAACAACACAAGAACATCGGTTTGGCATACTCAAAATGAGTTCATCCAAATCACGCTGTGGAATGGCCGCCCATGTTCGTTGCAACAACAAAAAAAGGTCTTCTTGCGACTGGATACCCTCCATATTCGGCAGAGCTCTTCTCTGTAGCATATCCCATGCATGCTCAATCGGGTTCAAGTCTGGCGACTGAGCAGGCCAGGGCAGGACATTGATGTTAGCTGCGGCGAGAGTCTGTCTTACAACTCTTGCGGTGTGCGGTCGTGCATTATCATGCATTAACTGAAATAAGGGACCGATTTGCACTTGTAGAGGAACGATGACGTCTGATACAATCGTCTCAGCATAAATTTGAGCGTTGAGGTTGCCTCTGATTCAAATCAACTCAGTTCTTCCGCCGATCCAAATAATACCCGCCCATACCATGATGGTTCCACCACTATAAGGATGAACTTCCTGGCAGGATTTTAATCGCTGTTGGCGTCCAGGGGTTCTCCAGTGTCGTATACGTCTTGTATCCGGTCTCATACCAAAACGAGACTCATCAGAAAAGCACACGAAACGCCATTGTTCTTCTGCCCAATTTCTGTGTTCAAGAGCCCATTGATATCGAATCCTACGATTGTGCATTGCTATAGGTGGTACCCGTAGCGGTCTTCGGGAATGAAGGTTCACTTCATGCAAGCGGTTTCTGACTGTTTGGTCGCTAATTAAGTTCCCTGAAGAGTGATGAAGCCTCACGGCTAACATCATGGCGGTTATTGTTGGAGCTCTTCGAGTTAAGATTTGAATGTATCGGTCTTGTCTCCGTGTGGTGCAGCAATACCGTCCTTCATGGCGCTCAGCCACGGTACCAGTGCTTCGGTAACGTGTCCAAAGTCGACTGATAACACTCTGACTTGTATTCAGAGCTAAAGCCACAGTACGTTGCCGGGAACCAGCTTCTATCATTCCCACGGCTCTGAGCATTTCTTCCCTGCTTAAATGACGTCGCCGCTCCATAATAACGTTGGTTTTAATCAATAGTAGGGAAACAGTAGCACTAATAATGTCTTCAATGCGTTGTATGTTTTTATAGGGAAAATATTGACAGCTGATTTTCATCTTTTACTCGAATTTGATTCACAGTTCCTGATTCAAATTATGAAATGCACCAAAAAGGATCCATATAAATTTATTAAATCATAAATTTATTACAAAGCCACATCTCAATCTCAAGAAATCCGCATAAAAATGCTTGATCCCTAGACACTTTTGATGTGTGTATGTAGACAATGTAAACATGCAAGACTAAAACTAAAGAAGACAAAAAATAAAATAAAAGAAAGGGTAATTTAAAATTAATACAAATGGCTCTGCAAATTAATGAGCGTTATGTAGAGAAAATAAAATAAAAAATAAAAATAGCCAGAAAAAGCCAAAACGCGCGTGTATGTGTGATAAGTGTGTCCCGAGTGAGTGTGTGTGTGGTGAGTGAGTATGGGTTTGAGTGTGAGTAGTGAGTTGGTGTGGTGTGTGAATCTTAATAATGATCGCTAAGTAAACTTCAAGTGAACCAAATTGAATTTACTGATACTACTAATTTAATCGGATTAGCCCTGCGACAATGTCTTGGGATCGAAAGAAATAATAAGTTTTCTTTCACTAACCATGCGCACAACAATATAAATGTAACCAATTGGCTATTGCAATGTAGATACAATAGTCTCAACATCATCGTAAGTTTTGGTTTTAAGCCAATCTGTAACAACTTTTTTACAGTCCCGTAGCTTCATGGAATGTATATGTAATTCTTTATTCAGCAAGTTGTATAGATGAGCTGATTGTCTTGAGTATTGCCTTTTAGCGAAAGCAGACCTAACCCTGACAGTTGGAGCGACTAGGTAACTCCTTCTGCTTTTAGGCTTAGAGGGTTCATATGGGAGCGACGAATGTTTTTTTAGAATGAGTTGAAGCAAATAAAGCTTTCTTACGGACAAAAGGTCAGACAGAAGGTAGAGACTGCGGGTGGGGTACCTATAGGGCTTAAAGAACATGACCTTAAGTAAGGTTCTCTGCGCCCTCTCAAGTTCCAAAAATTTTATTTTAGTTGTCCCTCCCCAGCAAGATAGACAGTACATAAGGATAGATTGGGCCAGTGATATATATACTTGCTTAAGAAGTTGCTTAGAAGCCGCATGTCGTAGTGTTTTAAAAGTCCATATCAGCTTCCTAACTCTTTTCATAATAAGTTCGGTGTGCATATGCCAGGACAGGCGCTGGTCAATCATAACGCCTAGATACTTAGTGTGCTGTAACCTGTCAAAGACGGTTGCGAGTTATTATACTTGGTAAAGCATATATAGTTTGATTTGGTGACATTTAGTGTAAGGAGACTATGGTTTAGCCAGGCTGCTATTTTCGCAAGGCCACATTCGGCCAACCTAGTAACGTTAGCCCAAGTCTTAGCAGTGAAGACAATGGCAGTGTCGTCGGCGTATGAAAAAATGAGTCCGCCGTCAATCTTCATGTTGCAGAGATTATTAATGTAGATAAGGAATAAGGTTGGCCCATGATAATAGTTAAATTTCCTTGAATTTCAATAAATTAGTTGTTATCGATTTTTTTTCTGCTCCTCGCTTTCTCAGAATCAAAGTCAAAAGGAAGCTGTCAAATTGTTGCCAGATCCTAGTCTCATCTCCTATCTTTTTTCACTGGCCACATTAATACGAACATTTCATCAGAGGTGGTTCTTTGATTACTGTATTTCAAGATAATAATTAATATATAACATTTATTGAATAGGAATTTGTAATGTTATTATTTCATCTGAAATCTGCAATTTTTCGTAGCGCACCCATACGCCATCTAGGAACACCGTATATAAACTAAAGATCCTGGTTCCAGTACTTAGACTAGAGGGCGCTACTTAACCCAAATGGGCATACAGATTTTTAATTGTTACAGTACATCTCACCCTGTTAAAAAAAATTTTTAACCTAAAATTTTTTTTTTTTTAATTTCAATGTCGAGTTCCCTGAACTAAGGCAAACATTATCCTAAATAAAAAATACTGTCCCTAAATTTATTTAAATGAGGTACCTATGTACTTAATTGAGTCTTAAACAAAGGCATATCAACACTATCCATATTACCTAAAGCTAAAAGTCAACGTAAACATCATTTTTCATCATCATTTCAGCCAAAAGACGTCCACTGCTGGACATAGGCCTCCCCCAGGCATTTTTGGGGGGGTTTGCCATAATCGCCACGCTTGGCAGGCGGGTTGGCGATCGCAGTATGGTTGTTACAAAGACACAGAGAACGCTGCTGCCCATTCTCTGGTACATCCCTTAGTCGCCTCTTACGACACCCACGGGAAGATATGGGATGGTGCCAACGACCATACAGCCACTAGACGCCTAATACTTGATCTAACGCACGAAACAAATTCTGTCAACTCGCTGAGGTGCGGGGGAACGGGGTACTGCATTCTGATTGGCCCTTTCAAGGTCATTGCATTTCACTAGGGATGAGACAGGTTTAAATCAAACAAGAACGTATCGATATTTTTTAATTGTATTTTGATAAAATATGTATTTACATTTTACATACATAACTTGCATTTAAGTACCTTCTTTATTCTGAATATGATTGAATCATGTAAGTACATTCAAAAATCGCTTGGTTGCAATTGCCCATTTTTTTTTTAATCTGGATCGTGTGGGTATCTAAAATTAATCGTTAAAGTTTCACAATTTGTTAGCTGTATCCTGTTGTAATTTTTAATTACTAACAAAATATTTTTTACATAAATAGTTATAGGTTTATTTGCTTTATCGATAACAGGGGTGGTCATACGATTTGGAGCATCACTAATTATTTTTACTTAAAATCGAGGAAAAGAGATGGCAAAAAAAATACTCTCAAAAGAGATGCAATCTTAAAAGACATCAACGCGCGCTCCAAGAATGTGCACTGCATACAAGTATGACCAGTATAAGATGAACTCCGAAAAATAATGTCAGAAAATTAATTTTATTTAGATTAAGGAACCATTAACTTACCGATGAAATGTGATACCGTCTTTCAGGAAACTTGAAGTCCGGCTTTCTTTATCACACCAACGTACTGTACACGGGGCCATATTATGTTTATTTTCTCGAATTTTCAAAGGTGTAGTGCGGAAGTGTTTACAGCTCACAGGTGTGGTCGAAACTAATACGAACTTTGTGAGTGACGACGGCTATAAGATTTATAGCCCTAATGTGTTGACAGACATTGGTCGCCTGTTATTAGGCGTCTAGTGGCTGTATGGTCGTTGGATGGTGCTATTCTTTACGTCCGACACCACACGGAACGTAAACATATGACTCACTATCTAGCGACGTTTATATCCTAAGGCCTTATACTATATAACTACTTTTATGATCCCTATTCGGACACGGCTAAATTATTTAAGTACCTAAGTTTAACTTAATTAATAACAAGAGGAGCTTCTGCAAATCTGCAGGCCTATTTGTACTTGACTAGTTTAACAAGAAGCCATGATAACTTACTTACTGATAACGCATTCTACTTATCGCAGCGACTATCATTAACACTTATGTTATTAAGTTATAGTACCTATCTTAATTTTTTACTCGGTGATGTAAACACCAAGAAACTTAAAGAGTTGAGTGAAACACCAAAACCCATTTTAATTAGAGAATTTTCCTCTATTTATGCTCCTGAGTATTCCTACCATCTCTAGTTATATTAACACGCCCTTTGTAGAGCTCGTGCCAATATTGGTTAATAATTACCCAGGAATATTTAAGTTAAGAATCTTCCCATTTTAGTATATCTTTTATGTGAAATTTACCTAGATCCTTTCCTTGCATATCTTTTAAACTATACACAACTGGTGAGTGTTTATAAGATACCACACATCTAAGAAAACGTGGAGCCAGCTTTGCGGTGAAATGCTTACTGGCATCTGATAAGGTAAAAGTTCTCTTATATACTATTTGGCCAACTCTATATTCCAATGGTCTCTTCCTAAAGTCGTAATGTTTTTTATTTCTCTGGTGCACAAGTTTTAATTTTTGCTAACATTTTGAAAGATTAGTTTAAGTTCTTTTAAGTTATCACCATGAATTCTAGGATCTACGACGGATAGATCAGAAGCAGGCTGAGGAACTTCAGAATTCTTATGCAAATTACCATCTATAAACATTTCTCGCCCATGGACGAGAAAGTAAGGTGAGAATCTTGTTGATTCATTTACTGAGGTGTTCAGTGCACACTGAATCTCTGGTATGTGATTGTCCCATTGTCTATGATTTGATTTTACATATGAGGCAATCGCGTACAGAACATTTCTGATAGCTCTTTCTGCTTGATTGACTTAGGGATGATATCTATAGTTATAATAAATATTAGGCACATTGTATTTAAACATTAAATCTCGAAACTGTTTGGAAATAAACTGAGGACCATTATCAACATAGACAAATTTTGGAATTCCATGTACAAGAAACACCTTTTCTTCCAGTATTTTAACAATGGCAATGCCTGTTGCATTCCGTATATAAACAACATGACATATTTACTAAAATAATCTGAAATAACTAATAAATTAGTGTTTCTTTTTGTTGAGACAGGAAAAGGTCCCAAGAAATCGCAACAAATTGCCTCAAATGGTTTCTCCACCAGTTTGGGATTTCCCATTAGACTCGGGCGAGAGGTATTTACCGGTTTATACTCTTTACAAGTTTGACAGCTGCCAACATAATTTTCTACATCCTTGTACATGTTTCTCCAAAAATAATGTAGTGCTAGTCGCTTATGCGTTTTAAATATTCCGTTATGGGCGCCAGTGGGTTCATCATGAAATTGTTTCAGTAGAGGACCCACATCCTCACTTGGTATCACTTGTTTCCAAGAAAATTGTGAAGTTAATTTATATTTATTTTTAGAATGTCTAAACAATTTATTATCTTTAACAGTGTAGTTAGGAAATTTGTGAGGATATTTTTCACATACTTCTACCATTTTTAAATACCATTTATCTTCGATATTATTTGAAATTTCTATTGATTCTACTTTTATCCTTGACAGTACATCCGGTAAGACCATATCTTTACCCTTTCTATGTATAATGTTGAAATCATATTGACTCAGGCGAATACTCCATCGAGCTAATCGCCCTGAAGGATTTTTTAGTTTATAAAACCATTGTAATGAGGCGTGGTCAGTAATAATATTGCATTTTTGACCTTCTACATACATCCTAAATTGTTCCAATGCAAACAAGACTGCTAACAGTTCACGCTCCGTAGTAGTGTAGTTAACCTCATGTTTATTAAGTAACCTACTACAGAACGCGACAGGATGATCAAAATCATCATAGTTACGTCTGTGTTAACACCGCACCAATGGCGTAGGAAGACGCATCACTTTGTATGGAGAATGGCAAATCGAAATTAGGACATTTAAGAATAGGGGCTGAGAGTAAGCTTGATTTTAGTTTATTAAAGGCTTCTTCAGCCTCATCAGTCCATATAAAATCTATATTTTTACTTGTTAATTAACACAATGGTCTACTTATTTTCGAAAAATCTTGAATGAATCTCCGGTACCAGCCAGCCATACCTACAAATCTTTTAACTTCCTTTGGTGTAGTGGGAGTAGGGTAATTTAGTATTACTTCCACCTTGGAAGGATCGGTTCGGAGACCATGTTTATCCACCATGTAACCAAGATATTTTAGTTCCCCCCGGCAAAACCGAGATTTACTCATATTAATTGTTAAGTTCGCATCTGCCAAACGCCGGTGCACCCTCTCCAGCAACTCAATATGCTTATTAAATTCATTTGAAATGCATATAATGTCATCCTGAAAGACAAACACCTTGTTATCAAATTCAGGACCAAATAACTTATCCATCAAGCTCTGCATAGTGGCAGATGCTCCTACCAGACCAAACGACATGGTTACATAGTGAAACAATCCACGTCTAGGAACTGTGAAGGCAGTTTTTTCAGCAGACTGCTCACTGTCATATTCAATCTGCCAATATGCAGCACTGAGGTCAATAGATGTCAAGTATTTAGCATCCCTCAGGCTGTCTAGTATTTGATGGATATATGGCAAAGGGTAGGCATCAGCTTTGGACACAGCATTGAGTTTACGACAATCTAAACAAAGCCTTAAATCCCCATTTGGTTTGGTTACCATAACAACGGGAGAATTCCAAGGTGAAGCAGATGGCACAACCACACCCAGACCCAACATTCTATCAAGTTCTTTCTCTAAAGCTAACTGCTTGGTCGGAGATAGAGGATAGTACCTTTGCTTGATAGGTGGACTATCACCAGTGTCAATTTTATGTGTAATCAACTTTGTCCTACCTAGACCAACTTTTTCGGTATTTATTTTGTCAAATTTATCAATGACTCTCTGTAAACATGATTGTTGTTGAAGCGTCAGTGATTCAAAACATTCTAGACCTTGGTCTGTATTTATCAAGTTAATATAGTTGTCCGGTATACAAAAAATTTCGTTGTTATTTAACGAGTTAAGTGTTATTAAAAATGACTTGCAAAAGTCCATTCCAAAGATGATCGAAGTTATTATATCGGGAACTATGTAGAACTTAACTATCTTAATCTGGTCCAAGTATTTTATTGGTAAATGCATAAAACCTAGGCATTGTACTTCTGAACCATCTGCAGTCCTAACATTTTGTCCTTTGGGTAATTTGTTTAATTTAAACCCATATTTCATAATTAATGTATGGGAATTGTTTCCTAGTATTGAGCAAACAGCTCCAGTATCTACTAGACCATACACCTCCAAGTCCAATATATTTACTAACAAGTGCGGCCTAATGTCACCAGTATTTGCCGGAAATAGAGCCATAGTGTCACAGTCTGGTATACTAGATGTTATATTGATTATTAGATCCTTATGGCGCAATTTATTTAGTTTTTTGTGCACTTAGGACAGTCAGGTTTCTTGAAACCCTTTTCCCCACACTTGTAACAAACCAGGTCCTTAGAAGCTTTACACCTATAAGTGTCATGATCTGTCTTATCGCACCTAAAACATTTCTTTGTAGTTGTTCCCGAGGAAGATGGGTTGTCTACAACAGCAACTGATTTCTCCAATCGTTCGGATCTGTTACTTTTATACGCCTTTTTAGGGGGACGGAAGTCAGAGCTTAATTTTAAATTTGATAAGTTAGGCTCCACGAACTGATCCGCCCTCGCACGAGCAAGCTCTAATTTCTTGCCGTACAACTGGAGATCACTAATAGATTTAATGTCCAGTAGTGCCATCTCCTTCATATATTCCGGCCTAATGTTGTGCATTAATATGTCTAGTTGTTCACCTGAAGAGGGGGGTCGCGATAGGCGATTAAACATACCCTGCATAACCGACAAGTAAACTATCATGGATTCTTGTTTAGCCTGCGTACGAGAACGTATTTCTTGAGTTAACCTGTAATCCAAGTCAGGAATATCAAAGTCTTCACGCAGACGAGTAAGAAGTTGCTGATAGGACGTGAAGGTTTGTCTAATCGATCTAAACCAATGCAATGCCGAATTTTCTAGCAGGTCTGAAAAGGCAACCAACGCACGTTGTTCAGGTATCGCCCTAGCTTGCCTTAACTCTTCTAAACGTTCTATAAAAATTCTTACACAGGTAGTACCATCATATTTTAAGTTTAACGAGCATAGATTAACAGGTTTTTCATTAACAAGTACAACTTGTGGTTTTTCTGCTAAATGCCTCTCTGGTGACGGTCCCCGTGTAGGTTGCGCATCCTCATCGTCAGAGTCATCTTCCAATGAGGTAATTATGTTAACTAATTTATTCTTAAACTCTAATATCTCCGGTGACGCACCAGTTACACGTGAGATTCTCATAATATAATATTGAGCGCGAGCTAGTATACGTTTCTTTGAAACAATGTCGTCCCCCGACAGGTCATTAAACAAGACATACAGCTCATTGATTGGTTCTGAACACAAAGGTACCTCTTTTGAAGCCGATGGTGTTGGATAATCATCCTGCTTTATGCTGCCTCTGCGCTGGAGACCACACAAGCAACGATACTGCTTGCGAAGCGCGTCTCTGGTTGATTTAGCATCTGTGGAAACATTAAAATATTTCAGTTCATGTAACAATTCCTCTTTACGTAGGTGGTCAATCCACACTGCCTTGTTCATGTTTGAAAAGAAAGAGGAGCTTCGTTACTTCTCAGTTCAAACACACACCAAAGTTATTCACTCAAAAGAGTTATAATTAGTTGGTAGAATTAGGATTTCTTACTAGTTCCTATCCAATAGTTTTGTTTTATAGTAAACAATTGTTTAATTACTGTAAAGTCAATTTGAATAAGATCACACAATAATTCCTAGTATTACAGAATTAATGCCATAAACATGCAGCACCAGTACTGCTTACCCCTTAATTTAACAATGTAAAAGTAGATAGTGGTTTAAAAGCATGCTGACATGTGGCATATAACCTATGTAACATCAAACTAAGAAGTGTGCTCTTACTAGACTAAAACAGGTTAGATTTTAGTTAATAGACAAGTTTGTGGTTTAAATTTTTCACTTTAGTAGTAGTAGTTAGTTTTAATTAATTTATGTTTCATTCATGAGTTCGAGCCCCACGTTGGGCGCCAAATTGTAAGGCAGATTTTTGCTTACTCACCGGCTAGGTGTCTCTGCGGCAAAGATGAAGACTTATCGTGGGTGTACTTGAGAGAAACACAAATGAAACAATCAGTCTTCGGTCACTCAATACATTTTAATCTTGGAGATCATCTAATACAGGTACATCATTGGCTGTTGGTGTTGAAAATAAAGATAAAGGGAACTTACAATATGTGAGGATCTACCTCGTGTTACCCTTAACATTTGTTCCAGGAGCACGTCCCGCAGCAGGATCGTTGCTTGTGCCGTGGCGCTGATGGTGTTTATTATTTAATTTCCACTCGGTGACCCCTTGTGTTCAGACGACCAATAGTATTTTCGATGATGTATGTCTCAATATGTAGAACGATGAGTGACCATTTTATATGACCTTATCCATCCTTCAACCGTAAGGTCGTACCATAGTAATATAGTAGTATATTGGGACCCTGTTCAAAGAAAAAAACATCGACATTGAAATCTCACGACCATGAGGTTTGCCCAAATGGGCATACAGATTTTTAATTGTTACAGGTGTATATTACCTATCAAGTAGGTTAATAATACCTTTATAGTAGGGTGGATGTACCCAGTGAGTAGGTTAAAGATATCTATTTAGTAGGTTGCTAGTAACTGTTCAGTTGGTTTAAACTACCTAGAGAGTAGGGTGATGGTACCTATTTAGTTGGTAAGAAGTACCCAATCATTAGGTAGTCCTAACCATCTTAATTGGTACTTTTTTTTTGTTTTGGCAGGAGTGGGAAATCCCCACGGACACCTCGACTACCTCACAGGCTGTGAGATAGTCGAGGTAGTGCCGGACTCGAACCGGCTAAAACCACACTCCTGCCCCACCAGTGTTCCTCTGACGTTCCGCAGAGCCCTTGCTTGCGGATGTTTTGCCTTGGACTGCGACTGTTTAGTAGGTGGCCGAGAGACCATTCTATGTGCAATAGTTTCTATTTATTATATTTTACTGTTTCTACATACTGAATCATACTAACTTTATATTTATCTACACTTTTCACTTTATATTTATCTATATACTCATATCACGCTATATTTTACTTTAAAAAATTATATACGTATTATTTATGCTTATTTTTGTTTTCATTAATTCTTATTCAATTTACCCATATTGTTTTAACCCCCGAGAAATGTTATTTTCGCTTATGTCCTTTTGTATTCTATGATATTTAGGCTATATTACTTAGAATATGCTTCAACATCATAATTGATTTGATGATGTTTTTATAATTGCGGACTTTTGCACCCAGTTTGACACAACTTGACGATTCCACTAGAGTTGACTTACGGTTCAGAATAATTCTAGTCTTTTTCTTACGAAAGTGGCTCCAATTACCGTTCTCCATTAAGCCAACCCTAGTGGTTCGCTCAATGCGTCTGCGATCTGGTTGTGTCAAACTGGTCATCTCATTGTATGTGGAAGTGAGCGCATCGACAACCTTAGCAATAAGCTATGGTAGCTCGTGCGAATGCGTCCCACTTCTTGCGTATCGGGCATTCCTCGTTGAAGGCATTGTGCGAGTGTTCCTCCAATTTGGCTCTGGTACAGTTGATGCACACCGCTGCCTCGCCTTTGTGCTTGTCTGGGCAGTCAACCCTAAGGTGTGGACCGCCACAGTGGCTGCATAGGTCGGCCGGCTCCGTGCAGAGACGTTTGCCATGACCGTATGCTAAGCAGCGGGTGCACTGCACCAGGGGCGTCTGGTCATCGACGCGCACTCGCTGGAGGTCAATCCGAAGCTTGCCTCCAGCCAGTGCCCGCCTCCAGATTGCTGGGGAAACCCTCAGCACAACGCAGTTCACGTGTGGGTTACGCGACTTCTTGCGAAACTTTACGCACATTTTCTGTTCCTCGTCGGCGAGGCCGTCAAAGATCTCCTGGTTCTGGTTCTTAAGGGCTCTCAGGACTTCTTCATCGCTGTGAACCACCAGCACGTCCCTAAGTACCAGAAGCGGGTCCCGGTTTTTCACTGCCTCGACAACGAGGTTCTCTCCAGCTGACTCTAGTCTCTTTTTTAGTTTTTCCCTCTCCTCCTTCGTTGCGCACCCCATTATGACCTTTTGGTCCTTCGCCTTACGGACTCTTTCCACCCGCACCCAGCCCCCCTTCGCGTCCACTGCCTTCCTCACTCTTTCGAGGATTGCGGCCCCTGAATCCGCAGCCTGTGTTGAAGAGACGACAACGGAGTGCAGCGTCGTTCGCTCCGGGACCTGTGTGGCCCCAGTGTGGCATTTATTGACGGCCGCTACACTCGCGTAGGTCGTCTCTCCCACACTTTCCTTGCCAGCCAGACTGTCTCGGAGCTTTTCCACATGCTCAGTATTTAGTTTTACAATTGAGATGTGCTCCTTGAGGGTGGTGATGAGCTCAGTCTGGCTAGCAAGCACCTCCGTGGATACGGGTTGGGGACTATGGTTGACAGTGGGCGCGGGTACCGGTACGGCTATGGGTGCGGAAGGAGCCCTGTCCAGCTCACACTCTTTGACCAGCTCATAGAGCCGGTTTATGGCTTCGAGTACCGCAGTCTTAATTTCGGCCTTGAGGTTGCGCGAGTTGCCCAAATTAAGCTTAGCCCTATTTAGGCAAGCTCGCGCCTCCGCAGTGGCGATCTGTCTAGTGGCGAGTTAGTGTTGCCAGTCTAAAATCCATGTCGCCACAATATCTGAATCAGATTTCGATTTTCAATATCTGATTTCAAAACTATATATTTTAATATCTATACTATATATTTATCTAAACTATATATTTTACGTTCGCGAATCCATCTTAGATTCATATATCTAATCTTATACACGGGTTTTCATAGGATACGACGATATCATAGGTTTCAATACAATTCGGTATTGTAGATATATCTACATCATTGATACCATGATTGGTATGAAACTGAAAGATCCTGTCTGTGCCACCGTTTTTGGCGTCAAATACGAATCAAGACAGTTATGAAACAAGTAATGAAGAAGAGAATATAGTCTATGCAGTGACAAAGGAACGATGATCTTAACAGGTCACAATTAATTAACAGTTATTTCAATAGGCTACGAGTATAACGATAAAAAATTAGATTATAAAGAAATTATTTTTATTTAATTTTAAAAATCATTGCAATTTATTAGACTTTTTTAATATTGTTATTTCTAATTCTAGCTTTTCAATTTCTAATTTGTGCCGCTCTTCATTATGGCGGAGCTTTTGCTCATGGAGCTCCTGTGCGTGCCTGATGGAGTCTTTAATTCTTTGGAGCTCTGGCTCCTGGAAGTTATTCATTACCTACTGATATTTTTTTTCCCGCAGCAATTGCCGGACGTTGGTATTTACATTCTCAGTTTTTCGGTTTTTAGCTCGACCTGTCAAAAAGAAGAGCACTTTACTTAAAAATACATTTCTCTATATAAAACATATATTTCTTTACATATATTTCTGTATATTAGCCTATTTGTGATTATGATACATTACTTTTTAGCGGTGTTGACATTGGTCTCTTGAGAGAACTGTAGGGTGTACTCGGATCAAAGTCCCACTTCTTTAGTCTCAGTAGCCTCATTTGTTATTTTTTCATTATCAGGAATCTGTAAAATAAGTAACGATTTGATTACCGGCTTCAAAACAACAACATGCCTGCCCTATATGGTGATAGTTTGATTGTTATGTATGTTAGGTGTTTTTATTTTATTATATATATAGGTAATACCTTGTTTTGAAGATGAGCCTCCTCAGACATATAGTCCTCGACTAATTTAATCACAATTTAAATAGAATATTGAAAAGATTATTATTATTTTTGCAAGAACTATAGTTCTTGCGTCAAGTTAATGTGACCGAGCTATAGCTCGGTCACATTAACTTGACGCATCTCTGCGTCTAGTGTCAAGCGTCACAAGCGTAAAGTTAATGTGACCGGGTAGTACATTCATACATGACACGCCTGCATTCCCTGATGGGGTAGGCAGAGCGTTAGGGGAGTATTAACAACGCATAACAAAATAATATTGAATAATACCTTCTTTGGTAGATGAGACATCTCAGTCATATTACCCTCAACCAGTTCTTTGATATTCTCCGGCTTTTTTGCAGGCTGTTAATAGAATACAAATAATATTACTTTTTAAAATTTATTTTAGATCAACACGAAAGTAAATACGTAATGTGTAATATAATAGCACTCACAAAGACAGTAGGCTTTTGAAATATGACATCATCATCATAAATGGCACGATTTCCATCAATTGATGACGGTATAATTGCCCTCAGCCAGTCTTTAGCATCACTGAAATCAGATAGTGGTGTAGGTAGTGGCCCTCCTCCAGTGCGGCGCATTTCATGGCGCTCTTTGCTAGCTCCCTGTAAACATATTTTTTTAATTAGGTTGTGTATTTACAGGAAATACGAAAAGCTTTCGATAAAATATGAATTGCCTGTTTTACTGTTCTCTTTATATTTTAAAATTTATATTTTAGTTGTTTGACTGTACGTGGAGTGTCTGCAAGAGCGTTGA
Organism: Diarsia dahlii; assembly: GCA_949775195.1. NCBI lineage: Eukaryota > Metazoa > Arthropoda > Insecta > Lepidoptera > Noctuidae > Diarsia > Diarsia dahlii. The sequence continues at coordinate 18,148,674 of OX459197.1, read as the reverse complement.
ACTCGCATTCGATTTTACTCCACGTACTTTCCTTTTGCTTCGTACTAACGCCGTCCGTTTTTTACAAAATAAAATATTTTTATATTTTGTCAACAGTGATTGAAGCCTTTCCAATTCTATTTTAGTGAAGTTTACACTTCTTTCCCTGAAACAATAAAATATATATAAAAAAAGTAAAAAACTAAAACCCGACTACGACAAAAAAAACGACGCTGAAAAAGTATGAAACAAGATTTTCAGGATAGAACAAAAAGAAAAGCCGTAGGTAGTCACACGGTATTAAAGTGTTTAGGTTGGTACCTATAACATGTGACTACGGCTTTTCTTTTTGTTAAAACACAAGGCAATAAAAACACAGAAGAACGATAAAGCTCCTGGTCCCGACCAAATCAACAATGAATTGCTTTTAAGCGGCAGAAACTACATTGCACTAACTACTAACAAGTATTTTCAATGATGTACTGAATACCGAAATTATTCCGTCACAGTGGACTGCATCAACTATCATCCTGCTCCACAAGAAAGGCGACAAGGCTGAAATTAATAACTATAGACCCATTAGTCTAATGTCCAATATCTAGAAAATCTTTGCCAAAGTAATTCTAGCCCGAATAACAAGAATTCTCGACGAAAACCAACCTAGGGAACAAGCCGGCTTCAGGGCAGAGTATTCGACATTAGACCACATTTCATTCCTTTCAATTTCAATCATCATCTCTCAAAGAGGTTTGAGAGAACGATTTTCTGACGTCGAACACAGCAAAACCTTTGGCCTTTGTACGGTGTTAGACCCTAGGTTTAAATTATTATGTTTTCAAAATGAACAAGCTGTCGCAGAATTAAAGAGACACATGCTAATAATTGGCATCATCAATAAAAACCAATTGAAAGAAAATATCATAGGAGAAGAGAGACCGGTAACTGCTGGAAAGGTTAGCGCTTGGGACAAATTCGATGATTTACTTCAAAAAACAGGCCCCAAGGTAATGCCCAAGCGAGAGCCATCCGAGAACTCTACATGTAGGTACCTGGATGACGAGATTTTACCTCGAAAGAACTGCAAGGGAAAATCGAATAGCCCATCGCAATGGTGGAGAGATCATCAAATAATGCTTTCATAGCAAAAGTACGTTTATGCGCAAGTAATGAATAACGCTAAACGTACTTTATTAATTATATTCTAAAATAGAGTCAGTCGTCACTAAAACTTAGCCACATACGGGTCGATCAATAATAACATTGCATCAAGTGCGGCTCAGAAGACCAAGCAAACGTAACTTGTAATACGTAATTAAACTATTGGAAATAACAGTGGTTTGGTGTGAACTAACTAGATTCCTACAACAACTTACCTTGGTATCCAGTCAACGACGAGATAACCACAACAGTGACGATGATACGTGTCCAACCAGTCGCAGACATGCCATGCATTTTTTTTTTGTATTCAACTTTTTTTGATTTTTTTTTTAATTTCGTGGACGTGCGGGGGTCCTGCACGTCCACGAAATTAAAAAAAAAAATCCCCCGTGAGAGGGCCGATCCTGGCAGGAGAAAAAATCGTCGGGGAAGCAACCGCCTCGACGGTTAATATGCCGAAACACCGCCTGCTTTACTTAAAGCAGGTGGAACTTTGGGGTCACGGGCGTTCAGAGTGTGAGATGAACGGCAGCACATCAGTGGTCACGTGTTGCCGTATACAATTGCGTAGTATGACTTAGGGGAGACTCTAGTCATCCCAGAGAAGTGCCGTAACAGGCGTTGCACAGAGGAGGCTCCGGACAGGTCTTTTAAGAGGAAACGGTGCGTTCTCTTATGTGCGGATGGTGACCACCGGGGTGGTTTTAGTGAGGTAAGAATCCCACACTCCCCGGTCTTCTCCCCAAAAGACCGGTCGCCTTTTGAAGGTTCCCCCCAAGAAATAAAAAAAAAAAAAAAAAGGACCCCCTCCCCCACTCAAATACTGCCAGCAGTATGCTACGCCTGCCCTGGAGCAGCAGGTGCAACCCCAACGTGTTCGTGGACGATCTGCGCGCAACAATACCCGATCCAACATCAAAACGGCGATATGACTTCAGAGAGTATGGCGCACCCATTTTAGCAAAGGAAGAAGAGATACAAGATCTTATAAATAAAATCTGTGCAATAACGCTACCTGTATCTACCGGGTTCCGCCGGGTTTAGCTGCACTCAGAAAACTCATATTCATCACATATAACATCTCTACAGTTTACGTGTCGTATCGAAAAATTCAACCATGTACACCGTGGGCATTTTACCGAGTTATACAGGCGCAGTTACATGTTATTCTGACAATCGCGTAGATCGTGGACTCTATTATAGAGCAAGTATGACAAGCGCTATTAAAAATCAGATTTTAAGTGTACCAGTTAATCTGGTTCCCGTGACCAACCACATCCATCCAACAGCAAACGCTACTCTCTCAAGGCCGCCAATAATCCAGTCTTTGCTATTTTGTTGAGTAACTTACGAGCAACTGTTATCGTCATGGCGAATGCCAATACCTTAAACCTACCTACCTTAAATGACAACGAGTATTTCCAAGTGTCCCAGTAGATATACACATGTGAAATAATCACAAATACCGCTGAATACTAACCTAGAAGTGGTTTTTGGCTCAATTAAATAAATGATAACCAGTAAACGATTTACACCCAGGGTGGGTGTAAAATCGTTCAATCGCGACTGCTATAAAGGATTTTACCACTCTTAACAACTTTCATGGGTTAGTTGGGTGTTTCATCGTCATCTGCGGAGTCTGAAAGATATTGGTAAATTTTTAGTCGAACGCATACAAAAGACTGGAATCGCCTTCCAAATCGTTTTTTTTTGTCTTACTGCATTTCGTCAAGTAAGTTGTCGAATTCGCATTTGCTTGCTTGAGTTTTAATTCATGTTAAAAACTCGTTGACTTGTTCGTCTTCCTCTTGTGTAATTTTGAAAACCTTTCAAGAGATACGTTGATCTTTAGCGCGAAATAGTCATCGAACTTTTTTGTGATGACTTGCAGGTCCTTTTTGCACTAATTGAAACTGTTGAAAATATTTATTTATTTATTAAAACTTTTTGCACAAAAATCGTACAAAGGCGGCCTTAATGCCTTAGGGCGTGGCAAATTATCGATTGCGTCTGGGCCTATCGCAGCCATAAATGTTGCTGCTTGAACCTCGGCTGCCTTTTTATCTAGAGTTGTATAGCAATGGCATACCAATGGAACTGTTGTATTCATTTTTTCCAGCACGTGGATTTGTTCGAGTGGAATTGTAGGTTAGCTGGCGGCTTGATACCAGATACCGCGTCGTTTTATTCTATCTTTCTCACTTATTGTCGGTTCTTTGAGAGTTTTGTACTACTTCTGACACCATGTAATGTTTGAGTTGTTGATTAAAACAGTATTATACGAAATAAGTAAGCGGCGTTTATTTGTCCTCATGAGTACAAGTTTAGTGATGGCGGCGTACATAGACAACAAACTCTATGGCTATGTCATAGATATTAATTTATACTTTACAACTTCCAACTGCTGCTGATCAAAAGAAGTGTACTTACCTATACATTTTTAAATCAGTCGTAAGAGGCCAACAGGCGTAAAACGCGAGTTTTATAATGTGTGAAAGTATATGATTCACTGCAGTAAACAAAATCAGAAAAATATATGATATTCTTCAGGATATATATGCTAGTAACATAGTGTTGTGAAAACATAATACAACTAACTTTGCTCGATAGAAAAAAATCACGAAGATACCTCTAAAAATTTCTTTTAACGAGTAATAACCACACTAAAATACATGTCATCGTTCTGATTTTTTGCCAAATAATTTTACAAGCAACATACTAAAATCATAGTGTTTTACTTCTTTAGTCCAAACAATTTTTTTTTTGTAAATCTCAAAATACCACTAATTTCGCACTATTCGGCCGCAGTGAAAGACTTAACAACCGCTTTGTAGTGCAAGCTGATCAGAACTTTATTCTTGGAACTTTATTATTTAGAACTTTATTCTCAACTCTATTTGTAACACCACAAATAGAGTTGCTAATTTGAGGTAGTGTAGGCTCGTAAGGAAGGAAATATGAGAAATCCCAGAGCTTTTAACAGTCAACAATGCAGCCAATAACACACTAGCCCAAGAAGACGAGTTTTTTTATTTTTTTTTGGTTTTCTGGTAACTATGGTTTCTTCATTTGTGTTTATTAGCTGTAAGTCATCTAGGTACTAAATAAATAAATAAATATGTCCACCACAGACAAAAAAATACTTCTTTTACATCAATGTACAGAGGAAAATAAAACAATATTTGAGGGGTATAGGATCAAATGCAGCTCTAAGAGCACAACCTTTAAATTCTGACAAATTAAAAAAAAAATCTGTCCATATAAATATTCATATTTTCCTATCTGTTTGAACATTAAACAGTTTATTAAAAAGCAATTTTTATTTAACGTAAGTATTATATCAATAGGTTAAGAGATGAGACCGCAATTTGAATAAAATGAATTACATAAGCTGCGATAAGATTTGCTGACGATATAGTTCTGATAACAGAATATACAAACGAACTACAATTAATGATAAACTCTCTACACGAAGAAAGTCGTAAAGTAGAATTGGAAATCAACCTAAATAAAACAAATGTCATGACGAATTATACTAAAATGCCTATATACCTCGAAAATCTGCTTAAAAGCTATGTTGATACCTACATTTACCTGGGAAAACAAATTTCATTCAACCAACACAACAACGAACGGGAAGTAGAGAGAAGAGTCAACATCACTTGGGAAAAATTCTGGAGTCTCAAAGAAATTCTGAAAAGCGATATGACCATAAAGTTAAAAAGCAAAGTCACTAATATATGCCTGTCAAACCTGGAAATTTACTAGAAAAATAAAAAAACAAGATCATCACAAGTCAAAGAAGTATGGAAAGGAGCATTCTGAAGATAAGAAAGATCGAAAAAATCCGCCATACTGATATAAGAAAGAAAACTAAAGTCATCGACGCTCTCAGTTATGCACAGAAATGAAGATGGCGTTGGGCAGGGCATGTAGCTAGACTAAATGACAATCGTTGGACCAGAAAAACAACGTCATGGCTAGGACCATCGGGCCAAAGAAAAAGGGGTAGACCAAATACACGCTGGACAGACGACATCATAAAAATAGCAGGATGGACTGGATGCGAGTAGCGGAAGACACAACATTGGCTATCTCTGTAGGAGGCCTTTACCCACCACTGAGAGGGGTTCTTGCAATTGAAATACTATGAAAGAAATTGCAAATTAATTGATGGAAATGGAAAGTGTTGAAAAATTGGCATCAATTATTTTTAGAAGTTACGAGTATCTTATACTCTATGGTTTTAGCTCTGGCAATACTTGTCATACGGTGTCTATGTTTTAAAATAAAGGTTTGCTACGTCCGTCGCATAAAATCGTACAGTTATTTAATAAACCAAAACCATGATAATTTCATCAAGTTTTGGGCCCATTGGTTTTGGATTTCCAAGGAAAAACGTGGTAAATAGCGTTGAAATCGAAAATTATTCGGCGGCCATTTTGGTCAGGCGGGCTTTTTCTTGGTTAGAATAAGAAAAAGAAAAAAAAAGAGCATCGTAGCGTCTCAGGCGTGTGCAGTCGTGGTCGGCGAGGTCAAATCGTCATCAAAATCCGCAAAATCAGCGAGGTACCGGCGAGGTCAAATCGTCATCGCAACGAAAAACAATGAGGATAACAAGATGGACACATCAACAAGTTTTAATAATATCGACGTGAACTCCAAACTGGAGGGTCCTCATAATTGGAGTGTGTGGAAATTTAAAATCCGGGTCCTGTTGATGGCAGCAGGGGTGTACGACAATGTCAACGGCAACAATATCAAACAGGAGGATACCAAGTGGATCAGTAGCGATGCGAAAGCACAAGGTATCATTGTGACGCGTCTATATATCACAGGTAGTGAGTTGTAAAACAGCTCAAGAAATCTGGGAAAAACTGCACACCATCTTTGAGCAAAAAGGAGAACTGTCATTGCATTTAGTACAAGAAAAGTTCTTTGCATTAAAATATGACGAAAAGGAGACTATTTCAGAGTAGTTGGGCTCAGAAATCCCTTCTTCAATGGCCATAACTAAAGTAAATACTTTTTTACCAGTACACTACTGTCATTTTGTGTCTGCGTGGGAGTCAGTGTCTAAATATAAGCAAACTATGGCAGAGCTAACAGCTCGGTTACTAGTGGAGGAGCAGCGCTATCTATCAAGGGGTGGAGGTGCAGAGGAGGCTTCATCAACAGCATTAGTCACAAAGTCAGCGAAGAAAACAAGAAAGTGTTTTAAGTGTGGTAAGATGGGACACTATAAAAGTGAGTGCAAGTCAAAAAAATCTAATTTTATTGGTAAAGACAGTAAAGTCGGTAGCATTTGTAAGGAATCTAATCACACTGAGAACAGTTGATGGTTCAAAAATAAACCAAAAGGTAATGCGCTAAGTGCAACTCTGTTGACAAATTTTACAGGAGAAAATGTATGGGTTATGGACAGCGGAGCCACCGAACATATGTGTTAGTTGTTGTTGTGTAGTTGTAGAGTTAAATGTGTTAGGACTTTGCAGTAAAAAGGCCGTTTCTAATGGTTACAATCAGTTTATTATTAATCGTTTTATGAAGACGCTAACAAACAACACAGCAATTTTTAATAGCCGCCATGACACAGACACACTCCAGCTAATAGGGATGTAACAACAGGGTTGCCAATATCATAAAAACTATTTTATTGTTACTCACACCTCCCCTCAATAAAATATTTAAACAAGTCTCACAATTGTTTTACTTCCAAAGGTAACCCAACGAACAAACCCTTAACACAATGACTTCCCCTTTATTAAGTACTAAACAATTTATGTCGTAATAAAAAAAATAAAACTTAATTGTTCGGTATTTGTCAATTTAATTTAATTTTGAATAGCACTTGATAAAACTATACTGAAATAAGCTAAATGCTGTGTAATCTGTGTATCATCTGAATATCAGAGCTTTGAAGGACTTACGCATAAAGTTCATTCATCATTCATTCATCATCTGGCTAACAGAGCTGTAATACTTGTATAAAAGAACTAAATGCTTTTATGCAGACGATACTCAGCTAGAAAACTTATTCATCTGTTACGTTGCTATTACACAGCTATTAGCAGAATAATTTTGTGCCCAAATTGCTTGAATAACGTCTGAGTAAGCTGTAAGCGCCAAATCAGCTAATTATGGTAGTCTTATTCAGCAATTAGTTTCTAGAGGACTGCTGTTAAACAAAACTTACTCAGAAGGTTTGTGCTGGCTGGGATGATAAATAAAAAAATAAATCGAGTTGAGAGCAAGATTACAACCGGTGCAAAACTAACCTCGTAATGGAAGTTACGAAAGCGATGAAAGTGGAGAAGTTTGATGGCAGAAATTTCAAACAATAGAAGTTTCAAATTAAATGCGCTTAATGCACAATTTAGACGCATGGCGCACCTCCCACGCCAAGGCACAAAAATCTACAAAATCATTATTTTGTATTATTTGACACTATTTTGTATTAAACAGCAGATAATTTTTTTAAAAAATACGGTTTTTGTCGTCTATTCTATACAGTATACACGTCGGTGGCGTATTGGACATTTTTTCATTTGACGTCTATACTTGACTGTGGCGGTCAAAAGGTTAACGTCATCCATGAATTTGAACCAAATATCTCTAATAGAAAACTGCGAGACTGCTAAAATGTCATGAAAAAATTAGAAGTAATGTATGAACAGAAATCAGAATATAACAAAATGTTAATTCATGAGAAGTTCTACCAATATTCATATAGTGATACCATGGCACAGCACGTCTCCAAGGTGGAAGGCTTAGCAAAGCAGCTACGGGAGACAGGTGAGAAGATCAGTGACACAGCAGTAATGACAAAAAATTTTAAGCACATTACCTTCAACATACCGTTCGTTTAGACAAGCATGGTTGTCACTCGATGAAGATAGTCAAACAATTCGAAACCTCACTTCTCGTTTAGTAGATGAAGAAGCCAGCCTTGCTAACGATACAAGTAGTAGTGAGACTGTGTTACTTACGTCAAAAGGAAATTGCAAATCAAGAAATGGAAGTAAAGAGAATACTTCAAATGTTTCAAGTCTTAAATTTGTTTCCTATAATTGCAATAAAACAGGCCATTTCGCTAGAGATTGCAATATGCCAAAGAAAAAGTTCAATGCTAAGAAACCAAACAATATGTTGGCATTCAGTGCTGAAAGTTAATCATCTGAGCATGACGATCACATGAATACTACATAGTGGAGCTTCAATGCACATGACTTTTAAACGTGACTACTTCTGTGAGTTGAACGAGTCTCAATATAACAATTCTGTTAAATTAGGTAACAAACAGAGTATCAAAGTAAGTGGTTAAGGAAACTATACTGATAGATAAGCAAGTTAATGGTACATGGGAGAGATCTACACTTGAGCACGTGTTATATATACCTGATTTACGGAGAAATCTGCTTCCGGAAGGCGCTGCCACTAGAAGAGGATATATCATAGTAAAGAATAGTGAAAAATATCATGGTCGCCAAGACCATAACAGTGAACCAGTCACTACAAGCAACACTCATTCACGAGCATAACGCAAAGATCAGCCAATGCCTCCCTCGCTATACTAATGCTAATGTTATTGCTGTCTTAATAACTACATTAAAGTCTAGAGTCTAGACTTGTCTCTATCTATTGTCTAGACTCTAGACAATAGATTATTCAATGCCGCCCTGCCTTGGAGTGGCTCACTTTGACTACCAACAACACTAACACTACCAGACGCATTATCATCTTGAGTGTCTTCTGCTACCTCCATAATAGATGAAGGAGGTAAATTTGCCTCTTAAGCCATATTGTGTAATATACAACAGACAAGTACAATTTTCCCAGCAAACAGGATGGTAATGCAAGGTTCTGTGTCTTAATAAACATCTCCAACGTGAATTGAGAAGCCCAAAACAGTGCTCTATACAGTTCCTTGCTTGTACATGTCGCTGAGTATATGTTTCTTCAACAGAGCCAGGGACTGCATTTAATATAGGAGTCATCAGCTACGGCCGCTGTGGATACCCTGAATCACCTAAAAAATATGAATAATACTTTAGAATCAATATTTGTTACAAGGCAACTACTATATTAAAAATAATCAAAGAACGACAGAAACACGTCCATCCAGTGACATGAGTCTATCGACGGGTGATAGAGCACCTCGACGTTCACTTTCTGATCAAAGAAATGAAATGTTGAGGTTAGAAAAGGAAAAACTTGAATTAATTAAAGCACGAATGCAGGATAAGACGGAAGAAAATCTGAAAAACGATGAAGATTATATGTTCTTCATGAGTGTTGTGAATGCTACCTTCGCTGAAAAGGTTAAGTAACCTAGAAAAACTTAGGTTCCGACACAAAGTCAGTGATATATTACTGGAAATGACGACCCAGAACGAGTACGGTAATATTATGTTCGAGAATACACCTGCTGTGGGCGATTCTGTTATTATCTCAACCCCAATCGGATTCACGAAATCGTGGTGGGTCGCCAGTATCTACTGTCTCTTTACAAGATGAACACATAGCTCTTGCAGTGGAAAATGAAAGTTATCTACAGTGAATTTTATAAGTTAAGGTTGCACCTCCAGGAGAGCCCGCGAAATTCGAATTTTCTTAGGTTTTTTGCAGTTTGCAGGTCAGTGTCAGGTTTTATGTTAAATAGTATAAGATTCGCGACCGTAACAAATGTGACTTCACTGATTTAAAATCACCAATAAAACCCTCTTAGTTCGTTTAACTTCCTTGAGTGACTATTTGATGAAGAAGGCATCAAGGAAGTTATATTTAACATACAACCTGACACTGATCGGAATTCTCGAGCCTAGAATTCCCGGGAAATCGTTGGGCATTGTTCCCGGGAAATCAAGCTCGAGAAAAGTCGAGAACTCGAGAAATCATGTACTTAAATAGAATTTAAATTGCCGTTTTTTGTGTTGCGTGGAGGCGCGGGCCAAAGCTGGCCAAGTGCAAGTCGGACTTGCACATGAGGGGTTCCGCACCATGACTTCAGGTTTTTCTGTAATCTATACGCGTTGAACTAATTTCTGTATTTTTTTCAGAATTTTAGGTCCAGTATTTTCGGAGATAAGGGCGGGGGAATGGTCGGACAGACAGACAGACACACGAGTGCTCTATAAGGGTTCCGTTTGAGGTACGGAACCCTAAAAATTAAATTAAAAAATACAATTCTTTATCGGTGAATAACTTTTTTCCCCATTTATTCACACAGTACAACCGCGTGAATAATTGGAAAAAAAAAGAATTGGATAAAAATACTTGCCAAGTGTGAGTCGGACTGGCACATGTAGGGTTATGTCCATTGTAGTTGGGAAGCCCCCTTTAATCTATATCTATAAAAGCGAAAGGTCACTCACTCACTCACTGATTCATCACGAAATCTCGAAAACCGCTGGACGTACAAAGATGATTTTTGGCAGGGAGGTAGTTTATGGTTAGTAGACGTCCGCTAAGAACGGATTTTGCGACAGGGCCGGATTAGGGTGGTCTAAGGGCCCTCGCAAGTTTGTATGAAACTCCTTCATTTTTTGTGCTACAATCTACCACTACAATCAATACAAACAATCAATACAATCTACCACTAAATTACCACTTTTTGTAACTCTTAAATATTATATTTTAGTAGTAGTTTACTTATAAGCACTAATTATAACTTCGTATGTGAAGCAACACTGTGCCAAAATGTACACCTTATTGTATTATCTTTTTTCTTAAATAAATTATTCTTATTCTTATTCTTAATCTAGATTTTTGGCAGATACGTAGTTTATAGTCAGTGGGCGTCTGCTATGAATTAATTTTGCGACAGGGCCGGATTAGGGTGGTCTAAGGGCCCTCACAAGTTTGCATGAAAGTCCTTAATTTTTCGTGCTATAATCTTGATTTTTGGCAGAGACGTAGTTTATAGTCAGTAGGCATCCGCTATAAATTAGTTTTGCGACAGGGCCGGATTAGGGTGGTCTAAGGGCCCTCGCAAGTTTGTTTGAAAGTCCTTCATTTTTTGTGCTACAATCTTGATTTTTGGCAGAGACGTAGTTAATAGGCAGTAGACGTCTGCTTAGAACCGATTTTGTGACAGGGCCGGATTAGGGAGGTCTAAGGGCTCTCGCCAGTTTGTATGAATGTCTTTCATTTTTTGTGCCACAATCTTCATTTTTGGCAGGGACGTAGTTTAAAGTTAGTAGACGTCTGCTTAGAACAGATTTTGAGACAGGGCCGGATTAGGGAGGTCTAAGGGCTCTCGCCAGTTTGTATGAAAGTCCTTCATTTTTTGAGCTACAAAGTTGATTTTTGAGACGGACGTAGTTTATAGTTAGTAGACGTCTGGTAAGAACAGATTTTGTGACAGGGCCGGATTAGGGAGGTCTAAGGGTTCTTGCAAGTTCGTAAGAAAATCCAAAATTTTTTGTGCTACAAACTTGATTTTTGGCAGGCACGTAGTTTATAGTTAGAAGAACTCTGCTAAGTACAGGTTTTGTGGCAGGGCCGGATTAGAGAGGTTTAAGGGCGCTCGCAAGTTTGTTTAAAAGTCCATCATTTTGTGTGCTACTAACTTGAATTTTGGCAGGGACGTAGTAGGTGAGTAGAAGTTTGCTAAGAACCGATTTTGCGACAGGGCCGGACTACGGAGGTCTAAGGGCTCACGCGAGTTTGTATGACAGTCCTTCCTTTTTTGTGCTACAATTTTGGCAGGAAGGTACTTTATAGTTAGTAGACGTTGACTAAGAACGGATTTAGCGAGTTTAGCAACATGGCCAGAATAAGGAGGTCTGAGGGCTTTCACATGTTTGTAAAAATGTACTGTTTTTTTTTTGTACTAACAACCTGAAATTTAACAAGTCAAGAGTTTAGGAGTAGGAGATCTAAGCTAAGTTTGTAAGGAAGACCTGGACTAAGGGCTCCCGTAAGTCCATATGAAATCCTTGGCTTTTTGTACCTGAAAATTGGCAGAGAGATAGAATATAGTTAAGACATTTCAGGTAGGAATAGATTTTACGACAGGGCTGGTTTAAGGGAATATAATCGCTTCGATTGGCATTTGGCATTCGATTTGACATAGTACCATCCACAGGCAGTCCAGACAAGAGAGTCAAAATTTCTACGCGAACGAAGTCGCGGGCAACTGCTAGTTTGTAATATTTGCAACAGAAATACACATTTTGTTATAAGTTTGTTCTTCATAGTGTTTGTATAAATGACAAAGTTATTTTTGCGGTTTTTTAAATGTGCTATATCTCAAAAATTGCTGACTATATCTCATTCAAATTAATTTTGGTTGAAGTTTTTATTGCGATCTACAGCATATATTTTTATTAGATTTTTCACTTTCTTAGTTTAAAAGTTAGAGGGGGTGGGAACATATTTCAGCACTTTGGAAGTGTCTATCTTTGAAACGATTGACTTTGAGAGAAAATGTTTATTTTGAAACCTCAGTGTCATTTTAAAAGACTTATCAATAGACACCCCACTCAAGTAGGTTCGATGAAAAAAAAAATATATTTTCTATCTTTATCGGCGAATAACTTTTTTCCCCCATTATTTACACATTTACTGTCATACAATAAAATGATGTATTTTTTACGCTCTTTCATTTGATATATAGGAGAAAGTGTTACAAGGAAAGGGACGGGGTCTATACAAATATACCCATTCTTCTTTATAGGTATTTTTTTTTGCAAGCAGAAACATGGTTAAAATGAAGAAATCATAAATAATTTGTGATGCTGTGCCAAGGGAGTAAGTATAATTATAGATTATTGACTAGCAGAGTATACTACAACTATAAATAAGTTTAATACATACATTCTGTGTACTAAGTATCGGGAATTTGTCAATAAAACAAAAAATACAAATTATTCATCTAAATTTATTTTATCGCCTTCAAAGTAGGCCCCATCGCTTGCAATACAACATCTCCACCGCTTCACCCAGTCTTCCATACATTGTTCATAGGCTATTTGCGGTATGGCCTTTAGCTCATTCAGCGAATTTTCTTTTATGGCTTCTATCGACTCAAAACGTTTTCCTCGAAGTGGTAATTTTAACTTGGGAAATAAAAAAAAGTCAGACGGAGCCATATCAGGTGAATACGGTGCTTGGTCGAGAACTTTTGTTGAATTTTTCGCTAAAAACTCTTTCACTATAATGGCCGTGTGTGATGGTGCATTATCATGGTGCAGCATCCATGAGTTGTGTTGCCACAAATCTGGACGTTTTCGACGGATACTCTCACGCAAACGCTTCATGACACCTAAATAATATTCTTTAATCACTGTTTCTCCCTCTGGAAGGAATTCGGAGTGAACCACACCACGGTAGTCAAAAAAAACTGTCAGCATCACCTTGATTTTGGAGCGACTTTGCCGCGGTTTTTTTTGGTTTCGGCTCGTTTTCGAGACGCCATTCTGAAGACTGTTGGCTTGTTTGCATGTCGTACTCATAAACCCATGTCTCGTCGCCAGTTAATATACGTTTCATAAAGGTCGAATCCGTAGAAGCTCGGGAAACCATGTCTTCAGCGACATGCTTTCGCTGCGCTTTTTGAACAAAATTATGCTCTTTTGGAACTAGTCGAGCGGCGACGCGTTTCATGCCTAAATTGTCAATGAGAATGTTGTGGACGGACTTAAAAGATATGTTCACCTCACTAGCCAACTCTCTCAGACTCATACGTCGATTTTCGAGCACTAGCTTCTTGATTCTGTCGATGTTTTCTTTGGTCGTAGCGGTTGAAGGTCTACCAGAACGAGGCAAGTCTACTACTACTTCTCGGCCTTCTTTAAAAGCCTTATACCATTCATAAGCCCTTGTTTTCGATATACACGATTCGCCGTAGGTATTTCGCAACATTTTTAGTGATTCACCACATGAAATATCATTCGAAACACAAAATTTAAGGCACACTCTTTGTTCAACAATATTTTCCATTGTAAAAATCGCCGAGGACTCAAAACTATCACCAACAAAAAGTGTAGTTTAAAACAAATTAAATGACAGATCGCGCTCAAATTTTGCGCGCTTAATCAGTACAGTGCTACCAACATGCAGTAAAAAAATTAGAACGACCTCTTTTACGCGGGTCTTTTTATTGACATATTCCCGATACTTTTTACACAGAGTAGTACATTGTTATCATTTACATCATCCACAATTAAATCTTGCTCAGTCTTATTGTTTTGTGGTGGATGGGAGACTTCCACAATGTTTGCCTCATCTGAGAGTGTATTGAGGTACCGTTGCTTCTGAAAGATGTTAGTAAAGTTTTTATTTCACCATCTTTGTTGGCTTAAAACAGGTGATAGACATACAAGTTTATAAATCGCGATCTATAAGTTTTATGCTCACATTCTCATTTGCAGAATCTTTTCTTGCACGATGCTTGATATTATTATAAAAATGTTTTAGCATTGTTTCATCCCTAGGCCCAGTCGTGCAGAGGCTATTGTAATCTTTAGCAATGGACTTCCAGGCTTCCTGTTTCTTTTGAATATAGTATGCCCCTGTCCTTTTGCACTCTATTACAGTTTGGTATCTGAAGCAATAATAATCACAAACATCTCAATACCTAACTAATGTGTAATATTGTATCCAACGATAAACTAAAAATTATAAATTAAAGTAGACAAGGTTAATTATGTACTTACTTTGCTATTATTGAAAGAAGATTTTCTTTCTCCTCTAAAGTGTAGTTTGGCGATCTCTTTTTCTTATCTTTTTCCATTTAAATGAGTAGGGGAAGTATAAATAAAAATATTATCAGACAGAATTCCAATAAAACTTGTTGTGTATTTACTAAACAGTCTGAAAAATTGACAATGACATTCGCAGATTCACGATTCGTTTCGATTCATACAAAGACGTCAAATAAGAAATTGCTAAAATGTGCTTAATGCAACTATAATAACATAAATTTGTTGATAATAACACTTTTATTTAAAATTAGTGTACTTTTTAAGTCTGTTTTAAATTTAAAAGAATAAAATGATTTAATATTAAATTATGAGTTTTGGAAAAGTACCGGTTTTTTAGTGTGAATTGGAACGTGTTAGCTTTGATCAAGAATACCTAAGTAAATGATCAGTTGATTATGGTTTGACGAAAATCGATTTTAACTTGTGAAACGCAAAAAACTTAAGCACATACTTATGTATTTGAGAATAATCAGTTGAGATTTGCTACTTTTCTCAAATCAGAAACCGGCTGTAAGTCTCATAACCGAAGAACGTGGGTGATGCATTCGATATGCCGTCAACAATGTACGGACCCGCCTATCCAGGGCGTCTAGCTCTGTTTGAGTCCATTTAAGTATGCCGAAAGAATACATCAAAACCGGCATGACCCAACCGTTGAATGCACGCACCTTATTTCCGCCTGACAAAAGACTATTAAATACCTTTCTCAGGCGGCCAAAGAAGCGCTCCCTCAACGATTGTTTCATGTTGGCAACGTTGATGCCCAGCGCTTCCGACATACCCAAATACTTATAGGTTTCGGTTGCTGAGAGGGATCTAAGATTTATGGAATCTGTGAGCTGGGTTCCCACAGATTCCACAATCCCCCCTCGCTTTACATGCATGACCGCACACTTGTCCACACCGAATTCCATCCTGATGGCGCTACTGAAAGCTTCAGTAATCTTCAGTAGCTCCATCAGCTGCAAATCGTTGGGGGCAAAGAGTTTGAGGTCATCCATGTAAAGGAGGTGAGATATTATTATTATTATAATGTGTCCCCCCCCCCTCTAACTTTTGGACCATAAGTTTAGAAAATATGAAATAATCTGAAAAGTAGAACTTTATGGACTTTCTAGGAAAATCATTTTGAAAGTGAAAAAAATAAATAAATAATATATCAAAAAAATTAAAGATAAACATAATGGATACCCTTACCTTTAAACCCATAAGTGGGAACACTTATTGTGACGGACGGGAAACTACGAAACCCTACACTGAGCCTGGCCCGACACGCTCTTGGCCGGTGTTTATTGTTTGCAATTGGCAACTTAGAGCTGTATGCCGCACTCAAATGAAATTCTGGGATATTTTTTTTTGCCTGCACGACTAATTTAAATTTTAGCTTCTTGCCAACGTTCACTTTGTACAGTAAGGCATCACAAGTGCATGGGCATACTAAGAATTGTATTGATGTGAACGCACGGGCGAGCGTCCGTGCGTTTGTATGTGTGAGTGGTCTCGAATAGTCTTGATACCGTACGCACACCACAGCACAGCCGCAGAGTTCGTCCGCTATCGCCCGCCACAAAACAACACTACAAAATGTATTTCCGTCTCTTTCGTTATACACGTAACAAACGCACTAAAAGGCTAAAATTCGCATTTGTCCAACAAGTGTAGAGTGTAAACCACTGTACGTACCACAAAACTTTTAGCTTGATGCCTGTCACATATTTATGTGACGCCCGTGATGTGCAAAAAGTCGTCAAAATCACTTCCGTTACCGAGATTGAGAGACCAGCGAAAATTGGTTTTTCAAGCTGGCTGGACACGCTTTCGATCGATTATCTAAGATTCTGTAGCGTCACCTATTCTGAAATAAGGGTGTTTAGCCGTCACATAAAGTGCCCTATTGACCTAGTTAAATGCGAGCAGTTTTGAAGTTTTGTCCAGCCAACCAGGGCCACATAGAAATAGTGCCAGAAAACAGTGATGGAACTGAATATGAACCACCGAAAAAAAGGTACAAAACAAAGTTTATCGATCCAGCTATAGCAGTGATTCCTCCACGTCTAGCAGCGATTCTTCCCAGCTCAAGTGGCGAAACATCCAGCTCAAGTTCGTCTAGCTCTGGCAGTCGTTCCAACCCCTCTAAATCTACATCTCGCTCCAAACGTCTTTCTAATGTGTCAATTGTAAATCATAATGCAGTCTCTGAGAATATTCAACCAAGTACTGTATAAGCAAGTATTGTAACAAAGTCTAAAAAAAGGACCAGAAACCCGAGTCAATGGCAAAAAAACCAGAGAAAGTATTTAAAAAACACTGGTCAAGCATATACATCAACTAGAGGTTTAGTGGGTGATGTCGGGAATTAATGATTAAAAGTTCTTTCGACGATTTAAGACGTATATTGTAGTTAGTGCTAAGCATGTACAATTTACTGTATTATAAAAAGGGCGAAGCGCGTATCTATATAAAACTAAGGGCGCGTGTCGCGAGGTCGGACGGAGTGATCGCGTGTAGCTTCGAGTGTGGTTTGCAGTGCACTGGCCAAAGAGTAAAGTATATAATTGGTAAAGAGAGCCCTCTCTAGGCAATTTAGAGCCAACCTGTTTGAACGCTAGCGACATCTGAACATTGGCCCCGGAAATTATTCCTTGCGACCCAACATGTTGGTTTTGTTAATTTTCTAAGTATATTATTGTAGCAATATAGCTGCTACATCATAATTTCAAATTGCTGGACATTTAACAACCAAAAATATACAAAATAGACGGAGAACTAAAATCATGCGCACACGCAAGAAGTAACCGGCATTTTGCGAAATTTTTCATCATTTTTGACCAAAGCAATGTTTACCAACTGATTTTGACATTTTTTTTTTTTTTTTTAATAATTTTTTATTCATGACCATAGATACAAGTCTTTCAGTCGAATACATAGATGTGTTACTTCTAAGTTCTAACTTAGATAAAGGTACAATACAGTACAGTTGTAAATAAAGATATTTCAGTGACAAATAATGTACAATACTACAATTTACTACTACTAACTTACGTACTAATTTAAATTACAATTAATTAACTATACACATTACATCACAGCATTACACAGTGAATTAAATTTTTTCTACCGTATTACAAATAAACTTAAACAGAACACTAAAATATTTCTTATTTTCTAATAAATCCTGAACGCGGCGGGGAACACTTTGACGTTCACTTTCACTGTCATTGTCATTTATTTCCTTCAATTCACTGACCAAAATCAACCGTTGCATATTAAAACTTGAACACTGTAAGATAATATGATCCAAATCAGCATCCTCTGCTCCACAATGTTGACATCGGCTATTGTTAATTATGCGAATTCTATTCAGGTGAGCTGGTGTTAAGCAATGTCCCAATCTCATGCGTGTTATAACAGTTATAAATCTTCTTGTGCTGTATTTGAAGTTATGATACCAAGGTTTAATCGGTAATTCATTTTGTATTCCAGAGTACCATCTGCCTTTCGTTTCCAGTGTTATGGCCCAATACTCTTTCCATAACTGTCTATTAAATTCATTAAAAAGACTGTAGTAATCAGTGAATGGAACCTTGAGCAACTCGGATCGATCCTCGTCATGTTCTGAACGGGCCACAGTGTCAGCTACTTCATTTCCACGAATGCCACTGTGTGAAGGTACCCAAACTAATTCTACTTTAATATTCTTTACAAATAGTTTTTGAATTATAAATCTAATGTTGTAAATAATATAATTTAACTTAAAAGAAATATTTACACTGTGTAGAGCCGACAAAACACTCTTGGAGTCTGTAACTATCAAAATATTATGTACATTATTTACAAGACTATTAACATGCTGCAGCGCACAATAAATTGCGTAGCATTCTGCAGTGAAAATGCTACACACCTTGTTTAATTTAATACATTTAGAGAAATCTAGCTGTGGATCATAAAAAGCTGCATTTACATTATGGTCTGTTTTAGATCCATCTGTATAAATAACATAATGTTCTGATCTATTGTCTTTAAACTGCAAGAAATCAAATCTATTGCGCACCGTGTCTAAATGGATTGTACAGCTGTTAATAATATCATTAAAAGGGATTTTATATATGGGCCAAATGTCATTTTTAACAATATCTTTTGAATTATTATTTACATGTTCAAATATTGTTGGCATTTCAGGTAGAGTTCCACCAACCAAAGAAGAAGCAGTGATGGTGAAGCCAGCAATTGACTGTGAGATTTGAGGATGTATTGTTAGTTTTTCAATTAAAGGATTATCATTTGACGCCATGACTTTTAGTAAAAATCTCTCAGCCAACAATAACCTTCGTAATGTCAAGGGAGGTATACATGTCTCAACTTCCAACGAATTAATAGGTGTGGAGCGCATAGCCCCACAAATAAGTCTCAATCCCATATTTTGAATTACATCTAATTTGCGTAATAAGGTGCTATTGGCATTCATGTAAGCTAAACTACTGTAATCAAAATGGCTTCTCACTATACTTTTATACAGCATACTCATAACTTTGGGGTCAGATCCCCAAAAACTTCCTGCTAAATGTCTCAATAAATTAATACCCTTCAGTGCTTTGTTACTTATATGTTTAATATGTTCATCAAACTTTAATTTATCATCAATAATGACGCCTAGAAATTTATGTTGCTTAACAACAGGAACTTCCACATCATTATATAATATTTTAACATTGCTATTTCTATTTACATTTTTACTGATAATTAAAATTGAACTCTTTTCTGGACTTATTTCTAATTTAAGTTTATTATGGTAATAGCTGTATAACTGAGACAAAGCCTTATTTATATTGGCCATTGCTATATCTATGTTTTGATTTATGCATTATATAAGCAAGTCATCTGCAAATTGCAGAATTTTTACATCTGGTACATCTACATATTTTAATATTTCAGAAGTATACAAGTTATAAAGTAAAGGGGACAAAGTTGCCCCTTGCATTGTGCCTTTGTTGACAGTCCTAGGGCCATGCATTTTATTATTGTATTTAACAAATACGGTCCTATTATTTAAAAAAGAATAGAGCCATTTTAGTACATGACCAGGTATACCAATATCGTGAGACACTTGAATGAGTTCTTCTATATTTACATTGTCAAAAGCACCTTTTACATCTAAAAAAACGCAGATTGCATTAGAGTGACTTAACTTAACCTGTCTTATATCTGACAATAAAGATACAAGGCTTTCAGAGCAACTTTTACCTTTTCTGAAGCCAAACTGTATAGAAGGTATTAAGTTTTGTGATTCAGCAAAATAATCTAATCTAAACTTCAACATATTTTCAAAGAGTTTACCCAAACAAGATGATAAAGAAATAGGTCTATATGAAGAAGCAATATTTACAGGTTTATTAGGTTTCAAAATTGGTATTACACACTGTGTTTTCCAAGACTCAGGTATTTCTAATTCATCCCATAGTTTATTATAAATATTAAGCAATGTTGTTTGTGCATTTAGATGTAATTTTTTTATTAGCATGTAAGGTATGTCATCCAATCCCGGTGTAGTATCTTTCCTATTTTTTAAAGATGTTTTTAACTCTTCTATAGTGAAATCCTTCTTGAGAAATATATTTACATCATTTTCTGTAGCACTTGCAAATAAATAATCGATCCTATTGTCGTCTATTTCAGTAGAATCTGCTAAGTTATCTAAAAAACTTGGAACCCACTCATCATTGACGTTTTTGTTTCGGTTTGTTCCAATTTTCTTAAACTTTTTAACATATCCCCATATCCTAGAAACTGGAGTTAACCTATTGAAGCTACTACATAAATTTTGCCAGGAAGAAGAACGTTCTTCCTTCAGAATTATTTTCTTTTTTGCATCTAGTTTTTTATATGTTAACCAATTTTCAATGTTGGGTTGAGAAAAATAATACTTTAATGCATCTTTTGATTTTGCGACAGCATCACTACATTTTGAATTCCACCACGGTACTGGTTTTTTAATAGGTGTGTTTGCAACTAATTTTCGTTTTGGAATTGTTTTATTCCTTAGATCACATAATGTGTCTATAAAATGGTTGTATGCATTAATTGGGGAATCGTTTACTAAGTTCAAGTGGGAAAAACAAGTCTCTGATAATCTATAATATTCGTCCCAATCTGCCTTACTATAAATATATTTCTCTTGATCCACAGGAGGTGACGTGTCATACATAGATGGTTGGATGTTGATCTCTAGTAAGGTTGGAAGATGATAACTACCCATGGGATCGTCATGAACATACCAGTTACATAAATGAGCTATTGAAGAGCTAACAAGGGCAAGATCTATCGCTGAAGCTTGTCTATTAGGATAAGGGACAGTTGTCGGTGAACCATCATTTAAAATACATAAGTCAAATTCATCAATGATTTTATACAAACATCTACCTCTATTATTATCACTATGGCATCCAAAGGCTATGTTATGTGCGTTAAAATCACCCATGACTATACAAGGTTTGGGTATGTTATTGATTAAATCCTTTAACTTTACTGAATCAAACCTGATACTTGGAGGGCTGTAAATACAAAGTATTGACATTACTCCAAATTGTGTTTCTATACTGATACATACATTTTGAATAGATTCTGAGAAGTGTGTATTAACTACCTTGTACTTTAAACGATGGTTCACCAAAATGGCTACTCCATTATGAGAATTTATGGAATTTTTATGGATTAGATTATATGTGGGAAAGTGTGGGATTATAGAATTAGATTTCAACCAAGTCTCATTAAGAAGACAGACATCTATATTTTTTTCGATTAATAAATTTTGTAACAGGCTCTTTTTACTCTGTAAACTCTGTATATTATACTGTAAGGAGAATGCTCGCGTTACGTCATACTCGCCTCGCTTATAAAAACAAGGCGCTGCGGGTAGAACGTCCCTTTTGCTGCTCGACGCTTGGACTGGACGGACGTTAGATTCATAAGTCAATTGTAATGTTACGTAAGCCATTTTGAGTTTAGTTTGTCGTAAAAATCATAAAGTGAGTTTGTGTTTTGTTGTGTTAATTTTAAGACTTACTGGACTGTAAGTAAATTGTGCTGGTTGTAATTTGAGTCAATTATAAAGTAAAAATGGTTTTTTTGTTGTTAATTGTTTTTTTTAAATAAATTTCCACTTCTGAAACTTATATCAGAAGTGGGATAAAGGACTTTTTAGGCCCACTTAGACGAAGTCTCGCAGCTGAAAATTGTTTTGAACAGAAAAGCCGTTCT
Organism: Diarsia dahlii; assembly: GCA_949775195.1. NCBI lineage: Eukaryota > Metazoa > Arthropoda > Insecta > Lepidoptera > Noctuidae > Diarsia > Diarsia dahlii. The sequence goes on along the minus strand of OX459197.1, from coordinate 18,126,574 downwards.
TTTACTTTTAAATTTTATTTTGCAACTACCCACTTTATTATTTTTATTTTATTCGATTGTCTGACCTGTTTTAGTTGTTTGTCTGATTTAATCCCGATTTTCTTGTGATAATGGGGCGTGAAAAGCCGCATACTCGCGACAAACGGTCACGTACTCGGGATTAAGTCACGGGTGCGCAAACGACGTCGATCCCGTGGGTCATTGATCGCAATAGTGGTAGATCGTACCGCGATTCGAGTAGTAGTCGTCGTACTCCATGAGATGGCTTGCGTAATCGAGATTGGCATGATTTTTATAGTCCCGAAAGGCATCAATCGTGTAGTAGGGATAGGCGCGATAGGCGTAGGTCGTTCGCGTAGCGACATTGCAGCATTGGCAATAGAAAACGCACACGTACTCCTTCACCGCCGGTTCAAACGAGTTCTACCTAGAAGAATAGTGGGTTTACTTTCGTCCCTGATACAAGTAAGGTCGAACCATTGTTATATTTCGTTGGTCTTATGGTCGCAAGCGCGACTGCTGAGCATGAAGGTTCTGGGTTCGATTCCCGGGTCGGGCAAAGTTTTATTGTCTGGATTTATGCTTTTGGTTGGTGGCAATCGGCTCGCCCCTATTACATAGGAGTTAACATAACTGGCGAAATGTGGGTATACTGGGTACCTCTGCCTTACCCTTTGGGGATTGCAGGCGTGATGTTATGTTGTGTGTGTGTGTTTATTAAGTCACTGGGGCAATTGGCAATGCCTCGGACGCATTGGTGGTTGTTTACATGGTGGTGCTAAGACGAGGCTTAAAGATTGAGTGACCAACAACAGTACGTGGACTAATTTTAAACCCGAATTTTGGTCAGTGTCTGCGTGAAGTTGATATGGCCACTGTGCTATATGACGTTATGAGTACGAATTCGAATAAATGTACCACACATGCAGGCTATGCCTGAAAGTCCTTGATGCGGTTGAATATCGTCAAGGGACTGTCGCTGGTTCGATTCCCGCACGGAACAACCTTTTGTATGGCGTACAGATAGTTTTTCCGGGTCTTGGTATTTGTGTATGTGAGTTTAAATATTTGTGAAAGTACCCACGACACAGGAGAAATTCCTAGTGTGGGGCAACGTTGTGATTTGTGGTATATCTGATGCTCAAATAAAAACCGCAATTATGAACAAAACAAAATAAAGTCAAAAGTCTTATTTTCTGTATATTTGAAACCCAAAAGTGCAGTTGTTTGCACATCAAACTCAAATAATCATGATCTGCGTAAACGCAAACCACTACGCAATATGATCAGTTGACTTGTTTTTCGTGTGAAGAAGTAGGCCTTAAACAGGTTCACTGTAAAGTCTGATAAGTCTTAGTCTAGTCTTTTTAGCTTTATTAAAGAAGGTGCCTAAGACACATGATTGGCTAAGGAAGAAGCCAACGGGTCACGTACCAGTCGATGTTCATAAAGGTTTTGATGAAGTTAAGTTGAGGTAGAAAGTCGAGTAAGGGTTTCTATCGGCTGTATTGTGTTCGACCGTACCAGTAGTTATTGCGTAGTCGTGGCTCGGTTGAAATTGGAGTTTTTTTTGAGGAAACTCAAGTCGACTGTGTGTGCGATGCGCGTTTAGCTATGGTTGAGGTCAGGGTCTGGAAAGACCTTAGTGTGAAGTCAAATAGTGATCGACTTGTTTCATAGTCAGTTAGAGATCTGTGGTTTTACTCGAACATTTTTGTGAACCTGGCATTTTTTTTTGACGCAATAGTGTTTTTAAGATTGATTTGAACGACTATGGTACATGACCCAGGGTGGTTGATTGTTGTATTTTCGATAATTTCCAGTTTGGCCACATTTGATTTTATCAAAAAGAGTGGGACCTAATGGATGTTTGGTCAGGAGTGACCGAGTGGAACAAAATTCTGTCGTAGATTTGTCTCTTTGCAGAATAACCATTACATAAGAACGTGTGATATGCAACGCAACGCTGCCTGGTCTTATAGCAGTGGTTGCCAGGGCTGCGCAACAGTGACGCCATGAACGTGCACGTGGCCGCAGGCCGCCGCCGCGCGCCTGTGTGCCTTATTGACGTTGCCGAGCGTGTCAATGCAGGCTGACTGCGCGCCCTACTGGCGTTGCCGAGCGTGTCGCTGCACGCTGACTGCGCGCCCTACTGGCGTTGCCGAGCGTGTCGCTGCATGCTGACTGCGCGCCCTACTGGCGTTGCCGAGCGTGTCGCTGCACGCTGACTGCGCGCCCTACTGGCGTTGCCGAGCGCGTCGCTGCACGCTGACTGCGCGCCCTACTGGCGCAGTTGTGCGTGACACACCACGGTGCCAGCGCGCCCTACTGGCGCAGTTGTGCGTGGCACACCACGGTGCCAGCGCGCCCTACTGGCGCAGTTGTGCGTGGCCCACCACGGTGCCAGCGCGCCCTACTGGCGCAGTTGTGCGTGGCACACCACGGTGCCAGCGCGCCCTACTGGCGCAGTTGTGCGTGGCACACCACGGTGCCAGCTCGCCCTACTGGCGCAGTTGTGCGTGGCACACCACGGTGCCAGCGCGCCCTACTGGCGCAGTTGTGCGTGGCCCACCACGGTGCCAGCGCGCCCTACTGGCGCAGTTGTGCGTGGCACACCACGGTGCCAGCGCGCCCTACTGGCGCAGTTGTGCGTGGCACACCACGGTGCCAGCGCGCCCTACAGGCGCAGTTGTGCGTGGCACACCACGGTGCCAGCGCGCCCTACAGGCGCAGTTGTGCGTGGCACACCACGGTGCCAGCGCGCCCTACAGGCGCAGTTGTGCGTGGCCCACCACGGTGCCAGCGCGCCCTACTGGCGCAGTTGTGCGTGGCCCACCACGGTGCCAGCGCGCCCTACTGGCGCAGTTGTGCGTGGCACACCACGGTGCCAGCGCGCCCTACTGGCGCAGTTGTGCGTGGCACACCACGGTGCCAGCGCGCCCTACTGGCGTAGTTGTGCGTGGCACACCACGGTGCCAGCGCGCCCTACAGGCGCAGTTGTGCGTGGCACACCACGGTGCCAGCGCGCCCTACTGGCGCAGTTGTGCGTGGCACACCACGGTGCCAGCGCGCCCTACTGGCGCAGTTGTGCGTGGCACACCACGGTGCTAGCGCGCCCTGCTGGCGCGGTTGAGAGCATGGCCCCGGCTACTGGCGCGGTTGAGCGCATGGCCCCGGCTACTGGCGCAGTTGAGCGCATGGCCCCGGCTACTGGCGCGGTTGAGCGCATGGCCCCGGCTACTGGCGCGGTTGAGCGCATGGCCCCGGCTACTGGCGCGGTTGAGCACATGGCCCCGGCTACTGGCGCGACCTGGCTTGGTCAAGCGCGTCGCTGCAGGACTACTGCTACTTATTTGTCGTGAGCATGCAAACGTTTGGGCGTCTGCTCTGCTCTGCTCCGCGGTCATAGTGGAGACATGAGGAAGTTTTGGGCTTCAGTCTCAATGACGCGGTGTGTCACAAAATCATTAGCGATGCATTGAATCTCTTGGGTTTGAAGCCGTTTCAATTTTAAAAATCACTATTGGTGGTCTTTGTTGCTGTCGCTTGAGTGCACGCTTGCGCCTGGAACACTGGTCAAATTTATGGACTCTAACTTATGAAATTACTTCGCTTTGAAATAAGCTTCAAACCATAGTGGTCATGTTATTTATTTGCTCATGTGTTCACTTTCATGTGTTTGCAGATCTGGTTGTGAGAGATGGATCTGAGGACAGTGGTGCCCAGAAACGTGTGCCACGTTCTTTGAGCTTTGGCTGCTGTGCTGTACTGCGGTGCCGCTGGTAGCAGGCGCGTGTGTCGCCGGTTGTGATGGCACCTGTTGCTGAGCCACTGGTGGCCGCATAAATTTGGCCATGTGTGGTCAATTTGTGGTCTCACACGTATGAATACGGTCTGCGTGTTGAGAGAACTCGTGCGTATGAATACGGTCTGCGTATCGAGTGGGCTTGTACACAAATGATTGCGGTCAGTGTATGAGTCAGCTTACACGTATGAATACGGTCTGCGTGTTAAGCGGCTTGCACGTATGAATACGGTCTGCGTGTCAAGCGGGTCTGCAGGTTGTCAGACCATGTTGCAGGTGGTGAGAGCTGAACGCTGGTCGTGGTCGCAGCTGCGGTCACCGTCAGCAAGACGGCAGCATAGAAACCGCCCCTTACGCCTGGATACGTACAGGACAATGCCTTGGCTTTATTTTTATAAATGTTTTGAGAAAGATGGATGTGTGTGTCTATTCAAACTTATGAACTATTTGAGAGAACGATGAATGAATTAGTTGGCTGAAAATGAATGGAACTTCGTGAGAGGTTGAACGCTTTTACACAAATTGCTTGGATAGCTTCTAACAAGATCTTGTTTTCAGATGAAGATACTGATGACGACTCTGAACAAGCGGGGTCCTCTACTGCGGTCAACCCGTCGCTTCTGCCAGCGGGCGAAGTGGAGGTCGAACTGCCGACCTCTCCCAGCGCGGGTCCTAGCGGGGCCGCTCCAAGAGCTTGTGTCGAGGACGACACTTCGTCAGGAGAGGCCGTGTAAGGAGAATGCTCGCGTTACGTCATACTCGCCTCGCTTATAAAAACAAGGCGCTGCGGGTAGAACGTCCCTTTTGCTGCTCGACGCTTGGACTGGACGGACGTTAGATTCATAAGTCAATTGTAATGTTACGTAAGCCATTTTGAGTTTAGTTTGTCGTAAAAATCATAAAGTGAGTTTGTGTTTTGTTGTGTTAATTTTAAGACTTACTGGACTGTAAGTAAATTGTGCTGGTTGTAATTTGAGTCAATTATAAAGTAAAAATGGTTTTTTTGTTGTTAATTGTTTTTTTTAAATAAATTTCCACTTCTGAAACTTATAATACTGTAAAATATTTAGTTAATTATCCATGCTTAAATTAAATTTGATATAAATATTTCTTTTATTTTCTTATGTGTGAGTGGCCCAACAGAGTCACTTTTGTTTCCTAATGGAACCAACGTTTTAACAATTGCGTTAATAATAATATCATTATTTGCTACTTGCTTAATATCTATCATGTCATTGGATTTGGCCGTATCAGCAACCTTGGGTAAAGCAGGGAAAGATTTGTCATTTAATGTAGGGGGTGGTTTCACAACAGTGGCATACGTTTGCTGCAGGAATTTGGCCTTTTTCTCTTCAATTTTTTGTTTTTTAATGGGACAGTCTCGTGAAATAGCAAGATGATTACCTGCGCAGTTGATGCATGTGATCTCTTCGACATCGCATTCTTTATAGGAGTGGCGACCAGCACAAGAAGAGCAGTGTTGCTCGCCCCTGCAAGTCTTGGCAGAATGGTTAAATTTAAGACATTTATAACATTGTAATAATGGTGGTATGTATGTTTTGACCTCATATCTAAATAGCTGTATATAAGCGTATTGCGGTAAAGATGTTGATGCAAAGGTGACAGCAACTGTATTGAGAGGCACTAATTTTCCCTCTAGTTTTCTCATGAACCTCTTAATTGATATGACTTCGGAGTCACACACTATATTTTTATATATATCTTCATTAGAGAGTTCTTTGGGCACAAACCTTAATACCCCAATCCTTTCCGTCAAATATGATGGAATAAATGCTTTTAACTTGTTCTTCCATAAAAAATCTTCCATTTTTAAGAAACTGTTGGCCGCAGCCGCCTTTCTGAATGTGATGCCAATTTTATGAGCATTCACTCTATGCACTCCTAAAACTCCTTTCACGTTGTCGGATATCAAGTTTGTGAGCGTGATAGGGTTTTTATTTCCTATCTTCTCCTGCTCTGATGACTCCACATAAACGACATATTCAGAATTATTAGTATTTTCAATGAATAGTCTTTTGTAATTTTGTTTTGTGAAAATGTTAAACTTATTTGAGTCTGAATTTCTATTGCTGCTCATGTATTTTCTCTTCTTCTTTTCCCCAGGCTCCGGCGACTCCTCGCCGCCACTGGAGACACTCATGGTTGTTACTTGTTTTAGAGATCTTATTAGGTGTTATTAATGTTATATTTCTGTACAATTATCTAATTAATAAAGTTTTGTGGAATTAAAATTACCGCCTCGTTTGACTTCCCGCCAAAAAGTCGATTTTGACATTAACGAAAGAGTGTTACCAGATAAAATACTTAAATTGGAATTGAAACAGAAATAATTAATCATACAATATTTTTTTAACGTATTAATAATAATGATAACATCGAATTTATATCAAAAAGAAAATATTATTGTCAAAACTATTACTTATTAATAACGTAGCCGTTATTCGATACCCATTTGTAATTTCGATTTGAGTTTAATTTTCCCTAGCTTGCGGTATTTTTTTTTTTACATACCACACTGGAAGGTGGTTCTAAGTGTTGTTATCCTATTGCTTGTAACACCATATACATTTTTTTAATGTATTTAATATTTACTTCGATTTTGTGATGATTATTTGTCTTTAATATTTAATTAAACAAACCAGCATAAATTTATTATATTGAATATTTTTGTAATTACCATCAAAAGCCAACGCAGCGACATCTAGAAATGAATTGAGAACTATTGTGGGAATAGCTTTGGAGCCAATAAACAGATGGCACTACCATCTTTGCGAAATGTCACTTCAAGGCATCTGTCCCCCCCCTGGCACTGGCGCAGGCACCGGCCGAATGGACGCCGCTGCCCGGTCCGCTTCCTCTCGCCCCGCGCCGCGGTGCCTTCCCCCGCCGGCGCTTGGGCAGCCAGTGTTTTGTCGCACGCTAGGGATGTGCGATGCTACACCACCCCCTTTGGAGAAACAAAGTCCTGTAAATAATTAGGAAATTTTACTCGGCGACCTGAACGAGTAGTTCTAACTGATGGGTCGTCGGTCGGATTGCAAATCTTTGCCTTTTCCTCTTTTTTATCATCAGTCATTATGTAGGCTGGCTTCACTCTATCAATGGAAACAGTAACTGGTCCTCTGTTTAGCATTAAAGTGATTGTTTTCTCTGATCTTGCTGTGACCTTATGTGGGCCTGTGTATGGTGCCTCTAGTGCTCCACGAAGGGCATCTTTTCTCAGAAAAACGAATTCTGAGTCCTTAAGGTCTTTATGAATGAAAGTTGCCTTATTTCCATGTCTAAACGCAGATGTTGGTCTGATGCGAGAGATGTGTTGTCTGAGGTTGTGTATAAAGTCTTCTGGTGGTACTCGTGTGTTAGGTTTAGAATGAAAGAACTCACCAGGCATCCTCAAGGTCTCACCATACACAAGTTCTGCGGCCGAGCACTGTAGGTCTTCTTTCCATGACGCCCTCATACCAAGTAAAATGCTAGGTAGCACGCCAGACCAGTTGGGAGTGCAGTGTGACATGATGGCGGCTTTCAATGTTCGGTGCAGTCTTTCCACCATCCCGTTGGCCTGCGGGTGGTAAGCTGTTGTGTGCCGCAGCTGGGCCCCACACAGCTCACTCAGCGCCTTGAATATCTGGGAAGTAAATTGTCGTCCTTGATCAGTTGTTATTGTTTCCGGACATCCAAACCGAGTAATCCAGGTCTCGTACAAAGCTTTGGCGACAGTCTCAGCAGTGATATTTTCCAGTGGTGTAACCTCAGGCCACCTGGTGTACCTGTCAATAGTTGTTAAACAGTACTTGCCTGCAGATGGTGGGAGTGGTCCTATTAGGTCAATGTGGACATGAGAAAACCTAGTCCCAACAAGGTTAAATTTCCCTAGTGGTGCAGATGTATGGCGCTGGCTGGACTTTGCTACGCTGGCATTCCTTCCACGCCAAATTAACGATTTGACAAAAGTTACTGCTAGACCTAAAAATGAAGATTCTTACCAATACGGACTGTCTACTTTACACGCCTGGATTCGATGTATGGAAATGATTCTACATATTTCCTACAATCTTTCTTTTCAAACATGGTCAGCCACATGCGAAGAAAACATCCATACATACATAGCCAGTCAAAATCATAACCCTCCTTTGGCTTTGCCGTAGTCGGGTAAAAAGAAACGATTAAAGTAAGAGAAGAAAACCATGGTACAAAAACGTTTTCGTGACGATTTAGGGTTGCTCATTGACCGACCACGACAAGTTAGTGGTAATACAAATGATGGTAATACTGCCAGACGTTTTTTTTTATAATGCAACCTGCTCTGCTGAAATTACAGGTGTGAATATAAATTTAATTAAACGACTTCACATAATTCTCCAAGCTTTTTCGTCAGGTGTAAGGATTAATGCTGAATAATTTGGCAGTTATGCTTTGGAGACTGCCAGGATCTATGTAAGTAATTATGAATGGTACTACATGCCATCTTCAGTTCACAAAATTTCAAAAAATAAATAAAATAAAATTTTGCAGTGCTTCCGATTGGTCAACTCTCGGAAGATGCACAAGAAGCCCACAATAAGGATTACAAAAAAAATCGTCTTCATCATTCTAGAAAATGCTCTAGATCAGCTACAAATGAGGATGTTTTTCATAGACTTCTTTACACTTCAGGTCCGTATACAACCAACAGAAGAAAACCATATATTAAAATCGTCAAAGAATTTGATGAAGACACCTTAGACTTAGTAAATACACTCCTTTGCAAAAAAAACGGGCACCTTAGGAAATTTACGTTCTAAGGTCGATTTAAGTTAATTCAATGAAATTTAATTGTTTGACGTAGTCTGTAGACTTATAATCGTGTAAATTAATACGCGTGAAGTGAACTGTGGCAATTTAAAAAAAAAATCTATCTCTTTAAAACCGATGTACACAGCCAAACAATAAGAAGTGGTCGGCAATAAAGACAAGAAGATTTTTTTACTTTGTTTAATTAAATAAAGTTACAAATGTAATAACCTAATAACGAGTGTGACCTCCTCTTGCCAAAATCACAGCTTGAATCCTTCTGGGCATGCTTTCCACGATGTTTTTAATGACGTTTTGAGGAATACGTTCCCACTCTTCTGCAATGACTCTTTTTAGCTCCCTGATGTTTTGTGGAGCATGTTGCACTGATCTTACCCGTCTCTTTAGAACATCCCAGACATGCTCAATTGGATTGAGGTCAGGACTTCGAGCTGGCCAATCTAAACGACGGATCCCAACTTCTTGCATGTACGCTTCCACGTCGCCAGAACGGTGCGGGCGAGCATTGTCGTCCATAAAAATGGAATCTTCCCCAAGTGCAGTCAATGCGGGTTGTGCATATGGAATTAGGACTTCCATTATGTACCGGTGTGCATTTAATGTTCCATTTTCTATGAGAACTAACTCCGTACGCCCCGTCGAATTAATTGCTGCCCAAAACATAACGGAGCCTCCGCCATAAGGAGTGATTTCTTCGAAACACACTTCCGCATAGCGTTCCCGTGGTCTTCGTAGCACTCGCCGGCGTCGGTCCTCTCCACACAAAGAGATTCTTGCTTCATCAGAAAACAATACTTTATTCCAGTCCTCCAGAGTCCATGAAGCACAGTTTCGAGCAAACTGAAGTCGAGCAACACGGTGCTCACGGAGTAATTTAGGTCCCCGAGACGGGCGGTAACTCCTGATATTGGCAGCCAAAAGCCTCCTCCTGACGGTCCACAAGCTAACTTCTACTCCTCTTACTTCTTCAAGGCTCTTCTTCAGGTCCACACTTGACGCCTTACGATTCCGCAAGGCCTGACTCACCAAAAAGCGGTCATCTCTTGGTTCTGTGCGTCGTTTTCTTCCCGAACCGGGTCTTCTTTTGACCGAACCGGTCTCTTGATACCGTTGCCAAGTCCTCTGGACAGTTGAACGACTCACATTTAGCCGCTGAGACACGTAAGTTTGCGAACAACCTTCTTCAAGTAGGGCTATAATTTTAGCGGCCCTTATCGCTTTATCACTCATGTCAAAAAGTGGTATTTAATGTAAAAAGAAAGATAAAATTGTTTAATTTGCAGTAAATATCCAAAAAGTTTTAAAATTTTAGTAATCAGTAATAAAATCGTTTCAGCAATTCGCGCCATTAGTAAAGCAATTTTACAATAATCTACAATAATCATTATTTTCCTTTTGTTAATTTCAAAATTTAAATTTGGAACGTACAGAATCATGCCAGGATTCTTCAAATAACATGCCAATACATCGTCAAATTAATAAAACCTCTTACTTGTCCTTCTTCATTGAAGTAGAGAAAAAAATATGAAGTGCCCGTTTTTTTTGCAAAAGAGTTTATTACTTAACAATATTAATTCATCCATCTGTAAAAAAAATCTTCACAATATTAATAATAATAATAAATAATAATAATATAATAATATAATATTCCACAACTATCACACAACGCCATCTAGTCCCAAGCTAAGCAGAGCTTGTGTTATGGGTACTAGACAACTGATAAACATACTTATATATTTCTAAATACATACATATTATAGATAAATTACACCCAGACACAGAACAAATAATCGTGCTCATCACACAAACATTTGTCCTGGGTGGGAATCGAACCCACGACCTCCGGCATAGCAGTTAGGGTCACTAACCACTAGACCAGCAGGCCAGTCAAATATCCAGGCCATAGGCAGGCCAGTCATATTCTTTACTTTTTTGTTAAATTTCACACAAAATGTTATTTTTTCATTATAAATTGATTTTTATTTTTTAATTAACTTTATGACAATTGGTTTTTGAAGACATGATAATTTGTATTGATTGTAAAAAACAACAATAAATGGCTTTTTTGATTCTTTTGAATTTGTTTAATTTTTTAAATGTATGATATTAAATTAAATCATATTAATATACATTCCATTTGAAGCTATATGTACTACTCTATATGTGTGCAAAATTTTACTACATACTGTTTAGAAATAAAGAAGTTATTGATTTTTAATCAGAAAAGATCCATTATTTTCCATAGTGCGTAGTGGTGAGGCTGTAGGATCTACGCCACTTAGTAGGGCAACTTCCACTAGTTTAAAATTTCGAGAATTCTGCCCAACACTCCATTTACTATAAGATTAGAATTATAAGTTGACCGTTTTTTACAGTCCGTTCAACAAAGTACAGTGTTTATTACCACAGATTATATTCAAAACCATAGAGTAGTGATACAACCATAGAACACCTCCCCTTTTAGAATGAATACAAATTAACTGATTAAAAATTACAAATTAAAAATTCTTAATACCGTGAAACCTGGCAACTTTGCCGAAGGTTGTTAAATTTGCCATTTAACGACTTCCAAGGCAAAATAATTTGTTACAACGAAACTGTATTTTTTTTACCGTGTTTAGCACCCTTAAATCAAATTTGAATATTTGATTGGCAACATTATATTTAACATGACAACCCAGGTTTCACAAAACTGTCATTTTTGGCGGTTTATTTTTTTTCCTGTGTCGACTGTGGGTGACTTTGTGCTCCGAAACTTTAATAAAAATTAGTGGCATAAACGTCGCATATGTAAGTCAAATTTTAATGCCACATTCATTGACTTATATATTACTGCGTAAGGACTGGGCGGACCGCATGATAAAATGACGCCTCGAATTTGGTCCCAAATAGGTCTTGACTAAACCGAAGTTTAAAAGAAAATGAAAATTATAAATGAAAATTTAACATTTTTTTATTAACATTTTAATGAAAGCTTTATTTAATTTCTTTATACCTCGATAATACCACGCCACGCCAATTAGTTCTTATAGATGACGTTAGTGTTTCTCTGTATGGGGAACGCATCGAGCAAAATGTTCGGACGACCGTATCTTTAGTTTTTATATCAATGGCCACATTCTTAACAGTGTTCTTTAATTAAAATCATGATAATTTACGTCTCTCTATGCAATTTAACCTTAGAAATCACCGTTGGCAAATTTACCATCCCAATGCACAGTTTTAGTGATGTTAACTTTGCCATGTTTTGTTAGAGGCTAGGGCTGTCACAAAAATATTCTGTTTTGTTTGCTACTTACCTACTTCTGATTTTATTAAATTTGATTATGTAAGTTTTTCAATCTTAACTTGTCGTAACTACCTACCTTTATAAAATAATCAATGTTTATTTTATTTTATTTTTAGAAAATGTGTGATCGATCGAGGCGTAAGGTGGGAAGCAGATTCTATAAAAAATATTCTACCGAAATGTTAGATGCTGCAGTAGATCTGGTAAGCCGTAAAATTATTTCGTCGTTAGAGGCAGCAAAACGCTTTCATATCCCAAGAAGAACGATCGACAATAAAGTAAAAAATAAACACTAAAAAACCAGGAGCCCAGCAACGGCTTACCGTTGCTGAAGAGCGCGAAATGGTGAAGGTCGTCGTCGCCGCAGCAGATTTTGGGTCACCTATAACACGATTTGAATTGAGCTTAGTCGTTTTCAATTATTTGAAAAATAACAATAAGGAGCACTTGTTTGACGGAACGTTTTGCTGCCTCTAACGACGAAATAATTTTACGGCTTAGGTATTAAGAATTTTTAATTTGTAATTTTTAATCAGTTTGATTTTTTTCCAATACCTTTTCCTTTAGTATTTACTTGTGTTATTAAGTTTTCTTTTTTATGTGTTGGGTTTTTATTGATGGTTTTATTCTGGGTTTTTTTTATTTTTTTTGGATGGCTGGTTTGGTTCAATGTCCGATATTGCGTAAGAGCTTGAAATATCAGTATCTATGTAGTCACTGTCCTCCACACTTTTTCCGGGAATAACGTTAATTTTTCTCTTTTTGTTTGTAGTTTTTGTACTTTGCGATCCATATCGCATTTCTTTTAATAATGACAAAACTGACTCATCAATTGCTTCTTTTTCTTCTGTACTAAATTCGTGTCTTGTATGATTTCCTGGTAATCTATTAAGTACTTTTTCTTTATTCAGAGGACTTATTCCCGCTTTCATAAATCCAGCTAAAATATTTTGTTTTATATTTGGTTCCATTTTTTCTAAAATCTTCTTAAGTAATTTAGGAAAAACATTCTTCGGTATTGTGGGCAGTACGCGTCCTTCAGTTTCTTTCCATGTGAATAAGATATCACGCCACGCAATTTTCATTGGCCTAAAAAAGGCGTCAAATGGGTTGAGTTTGGTGGAAGAAATACAAAGTGTACATCCCGTTCTTGACATTTTTTTTTTATATCTAATGACAGGTGTGAAGAAAGGTTGTCCCCTATCAATACTTTTTTCCAGTTTTATTGTTGAAGTATGGAAAAGCCACAGTTTCCACCCAATCCTCGAACGTATTGCCGTCAAACCAGCCTGAGGACGTGCGGTTATAACGACAATTAGGGGGGCCATTTGTAGTCCAGATATTGTATAGATGGGCGGCTTTGTACACGACGTAGCAAGGCAACAGTGTACCATCAGCGGATGCAGCCAACATAAGTGATGTCGACGATTTTGTGTGGTTCATAACCCTTTCAGGGTATTTGACGCCCCTTTTAGTTTACTATGTTACTTAAAGGTACACCTTCTGAGGAATTTTGGAGCTGTATAAAATAATCTTCTATAATTTGTGGTGATACTGCAGCCCTAGATCTTTTAATGTTTTGGCTTATTCTTAGTGAAATTTCTTGGTGGTGACGTTTTAAAAAACTCTCAATATAATTCACACCAGGTAAGTTATTAGTGAATCTTTTTATTTCTATGCCAATTCGATCTAAATATCCTTTTATTATTATGCGTAAGTCATAAGTATCAAGTGGATACCCCCACTCTGAACAAATATTAATGTATTTTATTATGTATTTTTCTGCTTCTTCGTTTAGACATTTTTGTCCACCTTGAGTTTTCATTCTTCTTGTTAGATGTCTGTGCAGAACTGACTTACTTACATTAAATTGCTTAGCTATTTCAACTATAGACTTATTCCCAGTTTCATAAGCTTCTATTGCTGTTTTTAATATCAAGGGATCATATCTCATATAAGGCTTTGCACTTTTTGATACGTACACGCGAGGCATATCTGAAAATGGAAAACAATACGTACCTAACTGTTAATATAATTTGCCACATAATAAAATAACACTGCATTTATAATGAAATAAAAGTTTTAGACATTAAAAATCATGAATAAACCAAATTCTTGCGTACACATATAAAAAAGAATGTTAAAACTACTTAGTGACAACCCTACAAACCTGTACCTATTCATACTTATGTCGTTCCTATTCAACTTATTCTCATCCCAATTGACCTCTCTTTCGTTGTTATTCATACCTGAGTCGTCCCCATTCACCCCAAAAACAACAGATTTTACATGTATTTCTAATTTATCAAAAAACATTAAAATCAATTAACAACTGAGACTTACCTCTAATATATATGATGGCCCAAACACTAAATAATGTTTCTAAATCACAGTCGTCTTCTATTACTACCAAATCAATTTACGAGAGCAAAGTTTCTAACACTAAAATAATGACTACCACCAGCAGTTATTTTCAAATGAGATTTTTAACAGTTACTAGCTAATGCCATGCATATTCAGTGTTGCCATAAGAACTTTCAACATTCTACTATTACACCACAAAAAATGGAAGAATTTTTAACGAATTTTAGAATTAATATTGAGCGTTGAAATATTTTCCTGGTTTTGTCCCTATTCACCTCTCGATCCCTATTCACCCCATTTTACGGAAGTGAGCCTGACTAATTTTCTCTTTCATTTCAGCAAAAACTTTATCATATATCGCACACCCTCTAAAAAACTGTCGTAACACGCCAAAACCAAGTTTTGAGAAAAAGGCGGTTTTAATTATTTTCCAATAAACTAATGTTAATGTGACTTTCAGGTTACAGATTTATAGCTTTTTACTGTTTTAATCAACAGAGGATTTAACAAGCTCTTTGCAGAATGTAAAAATATATTTTTGAAATGAATGGAATTTTTTAAATAAAAAAAAAACTGAAAAAATACCCAAAATGTGACACTTTTTTACATTATATTGTAAAATATTTTATGAAATGAAACACGTTGTAACTCAAATAATATTATTTATTAATAATTCTTTCTTAATATTAAATTAACTTTAGGAACTTTTTGAAGCTAATTTAGAAACTTTCACAAAAGTTAAAAAAAAATACACTTAGAATCACAGTTATTATTAAATCAACAGATCTATTTAGGAGTCTTCAATTACATTTTTAAAATTTAAACATCACAAATTTGTGTCATAGAAATTCGGTATAATTATGATTACTCTATACCAAACTTAATAGGTCTCTCTTATTATTTTCTTATAATTTAGGTTTGCTTCTATAAGTTTTTTTTTAGTGAGACATTTTGAGGGCTTAACTGTTTTCTTGTGATTTCCGCTTCTTTAAAATCAATATCTTTATAAGAATACTAGCTGAACCCGCGCATGCGTTGCAATGCTTTTTTCCTACTACCCTACCTACTACTCTACCTACCTACTACCCTTCCTACCTACTACCCTACCTACCTACTACCCTACCTACCTACTACCCTACCTACCTACTACCCTACCTACCTACTACAATACCTACCTACTACCCTACCTACCTACCTACTACCCTACCTACCTACTACCCTACCTACCTACTCTACCCTACCTACCTACTACCCTACCTACCTACTACCCTACCTACCTACTACAATACCTACCTACTACCCTACCTACCTACCTACTACCCTACCTACCTACTCTACCTACCTACTACCCTTCTTACCTACTACCCTACCTACCTACTACCCTACCTACCTACTACCCTACCTACCTACTACCCTACCTACCTACTACCCTACCTACCTACTCTACCCTACCTACCTACTTTCCTACCTACCTACTCTACCCTACCTACCTACTTTCCTACCTACTTCCCTACTTACTACCCTACCTACCTACTACCCTGCCTACCTACCAACCACTTTCTCACCGTTAAAACCTTCTCTAGACTTCCACAAATAATTCAAGACCAAAATTAGCCAAATCGATCCAGGCGTTGTTGAGTTATGCGCTTACCAACACATTTTGCGATTCATTTTTATATTATAGACTAGTGACCCGCCCCGGCTTCGCACGGGTGCAAAAAAGGTATTAAAACCTCCCTCTTGAATCACTCCATCTATTAAAAAAAAACCGCATCAAAATCCGTTACGTAGTTTTAAAGATTTAAGCATACAAAGGGACATAGGGACAGAGAAAGCGACTTTGTTTTATACTATGTAGTGATTTAAGAGCCATGGAGAGAGCTATGCTCGGAGTTTCTTTGTGCGACAGAATCCGGAATGAGGAAATTCGCCAAAGAACCAGGGTCACCGACATAGCTCGCAGAATATGCAAGTTGAAGTGGCAATGGGCAGGCCACATCGCTCGAAGAACGGACAACCGATGGGGAAGAAAGGTTCTCGAGTGGCGACCACGAACCGGAAGACGCAGCGTTGGCAGGCCTCCCACCAGGTGGACCGACGACATCGTGAGAGTCGCGGGCAACCGGTGGATGCAAACGGCAGGCTGCCGATCTTTATGGCGTTCTATGGGGGAGGCCTTTGTCCAGCAGTGGACGTCTAATGGCTGATGATGATGATGATGATGAGTGATTTAAAGAATATTTTCTTAAATTCACCCTGAATCACTTTTAAAACTTTTATTTCAGAAGTTTTAAAAGTGATTCAGGATTGCAGATTTGCAGACACCAGGCGGGCGATCAGTCCTTTCGTTGTGGATTATTTCGCCCAGTTCCCCATTTTGGTGGATCCCCTTCATGGGTTACTGGTGGTCGGCATCGCGAATCTTCCTGTTGCCTTGCAGAAGCTCACCAGTTGTTCGGTAGAGATTTCTGCAAGCCTTTTTTTGTAAACATTCGTTAGAATTTTTTTGCAAAATTAATGTGGAAAAGTGCCACAACACAGATTACAATTGTTTTTTTTCCAGATTAAGACGTAAATATTAACCAATGTTGAGTGAAATAGTGTTAAAACCTATGATATGACACTTTTTTACAGTTTAAAAAATATCATCTTTTCAAATTAGGATCGAAAAAACAGTATCATATTGTAATACTATAGTTTTCACTACTAAATTAGCAAGTAATGCGAAGAAACTTACCTAAAATATTGTCACAAGACAGTATAAGGCGATTTTTTAGAGCACTGGCACACGTTCACACGACACAAGCTCTGATACGTCACTTTTATGGAGGAGGGAGCGCGCGTTTTCGCTCCGTAAAAAACTGACACTAGCTCCATCTAGTTGCTTGTTTTCACACTACAATTATGGCGGTTTTTATGATTGGTAGAAAATGAAAAACGTAATAAGACTGTGTTTTTATCTGTGTTCATCATTTTTTTGTGTTATGACAGTTTTTTAGAGGATGTGCGATATGGGTAACCACAAAAACTCTACCTCCTTCTTTAACAATTTACATAAAGGAGACATCAGCTCTGCCATTTCTGGCACATACAGTCTGACATAATTAAATGAACCAATGATCCTCATTAACTCCACCTTATTAGTTGGTGTTTTTAGCTTTGTCAATGACTACTCTAGATTTATCAATAGACATACCATTTTCATTGAAAATTTGACATTCTATTTAACTTCCCGTTGCCTAAATTGAAACTTTTTCTCATTAAATACAATTCCTATTTCCTTAGCTTTACTCATTACACTAAGCACTGCTTGGTCATGATCCTCTAAAGTACTCCCCATGATTAATATGTCGTCTGCCCAAACAACTACAGTTTTTAAATTATTAAAATGGGACTCTAGTACATCTTGAAATAATTCAGGAGCATTCATCAAGCCTTATGGTAAAACTAATGATAAGGGAACTCAGTAATTAAAGTCATTATTAGATCATATCACGTATAATCAGGATTATTATATTATTATAGTATTGCACTCGCGAGGGGGACCGTCGGGATCGAAAGCGGACGTGCTCTTGACCCAATTAGCTTTTTGCGACTGACGGTCCCCCTCGCGAGTGCAATACTATAATAATATGATAATCCTGATTATACGTGATATGATCTAATAATGACTTTAATTACTGAGTTCCCCTATCAGCTCAGAAGTGGGATCATTACAAGCCGCGGAAACCGCGCCGATCTCAACACCAATCGTGCCAATTATAATTTCCGTGGTGAGCGATGGCGGAAGGCCACAAGCATTTCCCAAAGCCAGTTTATCATAGTAAAATTGCATGTAGTCATCGTCGGGTTTCCGTACGACATTAACTAAGTCACGTAACATATTCAGATTACTTTTCTGGGACGGAAAAGCCACCATTAACTTAGACTTAAAATCCGACCAAGTCACATTCACGTCTATTAAATTATCAAACCACTGACGAGCGTAGCCCCTTAATTTTGACGAAGTATTGAAAATAGTGGTCTTTTCGTCCCAGCCATACATGTTAGAAATACCTTCGATTTTACGAATCCAAAGTTCCATTGTAATTAAAGTTTTCTGGGGGTCGAATTCCGGTATAGGGTCGCTGCGACCTACATATCGCAGTGATGATGAAGATGCAACATACCCGGTATTTGTAGGCGTCAAAGTCGAGAAATTCAGTTGCGACGGCGTACCGGCGGCGGCAGGCAACCCGGCGGCGGCGCGCGTGGCTGGTAACCCGCACTCGCCGACCGTGTTGTGGACGCCAAGCGACGGGGCGCCCGGCATCGCTAACTGAGAAATACCTGAATCCAGCTGTGGGGCTGACATATTCGGTGTCTGCTCCGCCGGAAGGAAGGGGTTGCGTTGCGCAGCCGCACGCTCGCAGTGGCGCCGCGCCGTCCCTCACCCCTCGCCCCGCGCGCCCGCGCATAGAGGTAGACCATCCCTTCGCTCTTTCACTAAATACATAAATACCCCAAAGGGTCGCAAAATAACACTTCCATGAAGAGTTTTCATCTAAACGTAAATGATGAAATCCTTCCGAGAGATCCAAAACTGAAAAATATCTTTTAC
Source organism: Diarsia dahlii (assembly GCA_949775195.1). Classification (NCBI taxonomy): domain Eukaryota; kingdom Metazoa; phylum Arthropoda; class Insecta; order Lepidoptera; family Noctuidae; genus Diarsia; species Diarsia dahlii. The sequence goes on along the minus strand of OX459197.1, from coordinate 18,107,701 downwards.
TATTTAACTTCAAAGCAAGCTCTTCTAAAGTGGGCAACGACTTGGGTTTCTTTAAAATATACTTATTTAGATCAGACGGATCTAAACAAAGCCTTATCTTTTTGTCAGGCTTTTCAACCAAAAAAATACGGCTGATGCATGCATTTTCATTAAGATTATTTTTCTAATCTATCTAATTCAGACTTTAGATTCTACTTTCTAATCTATCTAATTCAGACTTTAATGGATCCAGCAGACAATTAGGTATCCTCGAAGGCGGATGACAAATTGGTTCAGTAATATTTCTCGTTGTAATATTATTGGTGCCTGGCAACTTACCGATGCCCGTAAAAACCCTTTTGTGCTGCTATAGGACAATGGGCGGAATCGTCCCCACCCATCAACAAAAATGAAATGTAGCTCAATTGACACATCTTGGCAAGATGATTTTTTTTTACTATGGGGACGTTGCTCAAATGAATTGGGTTCTCATAGTAACTAACGTTTAAACAAATATTTCGTTTACGTATTATTGACGAGTAATTGTAAAACACCTACTCATTTATCTATTCATTAGTGCACAGTGGCGGCGCATGCACACAAAGATAAGTTCTTAGAAAATACCCCGCACCCCCACCCTCGCTCCTACGCTTGCGACCCTATTCGCAGGCAGGTAGTCGCCCGAACCTTAGTCACAGTCAGTTTGTTGCAGTGTTCGTTCGTATTTATTTATCTCTGTCTTATCGGTTTTTACTTTACAACTACGACCCCTGCTTGTTTACTGGACTGATTGATAGCTTTTCGATTGACCCTGGCACGATAACGGACTTTGTGATAACTGGATTGGATACTGTGTATTATGGAAACTGGACGGCGGTGTATACTGTGCCCGCGATCTGTCTTGCGACAAAGGCGGCACGTTTTGGAAGAGGCGTTAATTGAAAATGATCCTGAATTAGTCAACCATATTTCACAAAATGCACTGATACAGGTAAATAACATCTTTTATATATAAATATATAACTACATAATATGTAAACTATGTATTTAATTCATACTAATATCTGTGTTTTCAATGCAAATATTTATGATATGTGCACCCTCCTGTAGCACACCTTCATTTTTTTATATTTATTTCATACTAGATGGCTATTGTATACTTTGAACAATCATTGGGCGATAACTAATAACATTAATAAATACTTACACCAATTATCTAGACCCAAGCTAAACATAGTTTGTACTATGAGAACTACGTTACGAAACACTTATATAAATACATATTTTAATATGTTTTATAAACATATGTGACGCGGAAAACACGTCATATTCCAACACAAATACTTGTACCCTACGAGATTTGGCCACGCGAAAAGGTTAGTTCTGATACTCATCGAGTTTTTTTATGTTCCAGGTTGTATTCAATAACACTATGGCAGTGTGCCATAGATGCTGGCAAAGAGCTAACAATGCCACGCCACAAAGTCGCATCGGAAATGCAGACAATGACGTCCCAGGTCTTGAAGTTCAAAGAAACGCAGATGATGTCAATGTACAAAACGTCGTTGTTGAAGATCATCATGATGTTGATGAACAAGATCAGGTGTTGAACGACGTAGCAAATCAAGAACAGGACTTTTACGTTCGCGATTATGTGAGGGCACCAAATTCTTCTCGCAGCTGCTGTTACAGACAGTGCACAAACGAAAACCTAAGGCGAATTCCAACTTCAATGAAAGTGTATTTGGTATGTAACTATCGCCTGTATATTCCACCGAGTGCGCGATTATGCCAAGATCATTTAAGAAGTACTAACATCGACGAAGTATTAGACAACATCAACGTTACGAATTATTTCAATTCTTCTTTTTTTTCGGACATGACGAACATGTTGGTAAATGCCATTAACAAAGCCCCTAGTTTCGATTTTGAATCTGGACTTAATGCACAGGAATTACATTTTTGGACCGGTTTGACATTAGAACAGTTCGATGCTATCTTAGCGGAAACACCGAGTCTATCAGAAAGGTCCCGTCATCCACGTACAGTTCTAGGTGTGTACTTAACTAAACTCAGAACTGGTGAATCTAACGAGAGACTGGCGACGCTCTTTAAAACATCCCGCAGAGAGCTCGAAAGAAAATTAAAAATAGCAAGAGAATGTCTCACCCAAGATTTTGTTCCGAGTCATCTTGGAATAGGTCATGTTTCTAGAACAGATCTTCTTGAAAGAAATCTAATGATACCCAAAGCTATTTTTGGGAATAAGGAGAATACTGTTTTGATTTTAATAGCAGACGGAACATATATGTATATTGAAAAAAGTTCGAACTTTTTATTTCAGCGAAAAAGTTACAGTCTGCACAAGTTCAGGAACTTATTAAAGCCTTTTTTATTAGTAACCAGCGATGGTTATATAATCGATGTTTTAGGCCCATATCCTGCTGTAACATCCGATGCAAACATTATGCATAATATAATGAACCAAGACGACCATTTGTTACATTGGCTCATCCACAGAGATGTGTTTATATTAGACAGAGGGTTCAGGGACAGCATTTATGACATACAGTCGCTTGGCTATGAAGCTCACATACCTCCATCAAAAGATAGAAATGCTACCCAACTTACCACTGAACAGGCAAATAAGTCGCGTTTAATAACGATATGCCGGTGGGTGGTAGAAGCCGTGAACGGAAAGTTCAAAAATAGGTTCAAGCTTTTAAGGCAGTCATATTTTAATAAAGCTTTACCAAATATGTTCATTGATTTTAGAATCGCTGCAGCGATCATAAATGCATGTTATCGCGTTGCTACTGATAGCAGGCTTGCCTCAGAAATACTTAATATCATACAAGCTGAAAATAACACGCCTAATCTGTTACGTGATTACGTAGAAATGAAAAACCTTAACCGTCAAAGAGTGACTTTTACAGCCATGGAAGCACAAATGCCTCATTTTGAAGAGTTTCAAGAGTTTCCACGATTAAATGAAGACGACATTCTTTTATTTGCACTAGGAAGTTACCATTTAAAACTGGCCAAGTCGTACTGTGCAGAGCATTTTCGTAACGGATTATACATCATTGAATTATATCGTGAAAATGCATTAAGTGATTTGGCAAGATGCAATATTATGATAAATAATGCGTGGCTGATAAGAGCGCGAATACAATCCAGACACGTAAGGTCACGCATATATTATTCTTATATGTTGATTGATGGGAATAGGGGGGACAGACATGCTATTGCACACTATTACTGTACCTGCTTGACGGGCAGTCGCACTATAGGAAGTTGTGCACATATTATATCGATTGTATGGTACATGGGAATAGGTCGTCATACAGATTTTAATCTGCCAGCGCAGCTGTTAAACAGTGTTATAATAGACCAGTAATATTAACACTCTCTATTGTTATTCGCCTACTATGAGCATTGTAAGAATGAATAATTAGAAGACAATGAATTTAAATGATTCATTCATTTATATTCATTATATATTTTCTAATTATTCATTCATAATCATTTACATGTATATGTTTAAATATACATTATTTTTATTTTGTTTAGTTACTAAATCATGTTTTGTACTGTAATATAACCATAATGTTAAAATAACTTACAAGTGTAAAATGAAAATATAGGTTAATTAATAATTATAAATTGTTTTTTTATTGATATATGCCACGGATTTAAGTAAAAAAAAGGATTTTAATCAAATAGTGGATACTTAAAGAACACATTGGCATTAGTTCCATGTGTGTTGGTATATGGGGACGGAGCCCATACATTTTTGCCCATAGTCCTTAGCTTTTAATGTGTCAGAAGTACTTTCAGCACTATGCACCCTCTTAACTAGATTAAATGAAATACAACCCGGTAACCCCAAGAGCATGGAGCGACAATCAATAACAACAAAATTTTCATAACACTTAATATTTTTGTACTCACACCACACCTCGGACACTCCATACAACGCCCGCAAAATAATTACCTATTACTACTACATAAACAAATAACGTTTGTGCACGACGTGCACGTGCAAATGTGTGCGTAAACTCTAGTAGGGTTATCGTAGCCTAAAAAATGGCGCGGAAAGTGCAACGGTCTGCGTCGCGAAATCCGAACGACGACTAATACGAGCGCGAGCCATTGCTCAAGTGTCGACGACGAATACCTCGAAGTGCGGGGTGAGGTGCGGTATTTAATACGAGCGCGGGGATGGGAGTGTCCCTTCTGTACGTAGTACTATTATGTATTCTGTGCTCACACAACAAATTGACCATGCCCAAAGGTGAAACTTTACTGCCTTCAAATGACACTAACTGTATATTTGTTTTTATAATTTTTAAATTTACTTTATCATTTATCTGATTGAATATTTTTAATGGCATTATGCTGATATCCGCGCCAGTGTCCAATTTACATTTTACTGGAAAACTCAATATTTATGGTTTCTAACCACTCTGAACTCTGCTTTACACTGAGACCCTACAGCATTACAGTATACACTTTGACTCTCACTTTCTCACGAATTTTCACTTTCACACTGAACTTAATAGCTTCTTTAATAGCTTTATTGCGCACTTTACAGCTGACTGCAAAATGATTTTTTAACCCACACGTCTTGCATGATTTCCTAAAAGCAGGGCACTCTCGACGTCCATGAAGAGTTTGGCAGCGTCGGCATTTAAATTTACCTTCAGATTCAGGATTCTTTTTATATTTGTTTGCATCGACCTCACACGTTGGATTCATTTCCTTAACCTGCAGCTTACTTTGCTCTGAAGTCCTACAGAAGTTTGCGGCTTTCTCCAGAGTTAGTCCATCCAGTCTCAGCAGTTGTTCCTGAACATGCTTGTCAGAGATTCCTTGAACAATTTTATCTCTCAATAACTGATCTTCAATGGATTCTTTAGCTGTGTCACCATAATTGCAATTTAACAACAACGGCTTCACGTCAGTGAGAAAATTGTCGAAACTTTCACCCTCCTTTTGCTTCCGATGTTAAACTTGAACCTTTCAAAAACTTCATTGGTTCTCGGGCTTACATACTTTTCGATGGCCTCTATGACAGCGTTGAAGTCACCAGCCTTCTCCTTAGGTATAGGCAATGTTTGTAACACACGTGCTGACTCCTCCTAATCGAATTTTGTCGCTCGCATCGTCTTGACCAGTCGATACCAAATAGTCGTCGAAACACGTCCGCCATATTTTCCAGTCCGCAGCGGCACCACTCGCCCGCAAATCAAAATTCGGAAGTAATTTATCACTTCCCTCCATTCCGATAAAATTGTATACTTTCACAGTAAACAATTATTTTTTTCCCGGCTGCGCCATGTTTTATATTTGTGAAATATACTTATAATAATTCAAACTACAAATTCATGAATTTACATTTTTATATTTTAGTAGAGAGACTTGTACAGTGTTTATTACCACAGATTATATTCAAAACCATAGAGTAGTGATACAACCATAGAACAATCAGTATCTCTGCTTATTTGGTTGATTATTTTTGATACTGTTTTTAAACTTTCTTTCAACAATGCCTAATAAAAAAATACAAAACATTTAATTCAGGTAATATAACCCATATTAGAAAACACGATTAAAACATTAGATAACGACACACAAAACAAATACAATACTAACAAACATGAATCCTTCCCAATGTTGCTTGATATCCAGAACTAGTTACAATGAAATGTTATGTATAAACATTTGACTTTAATTTTGTTTCCAATAACAGTACCATAAGTTTTAATTTTTGATCTGATTTATGCCTGTAATGTGACTTTAGTTTTACTAAGTTTGATATTATAATTATTATTCCCTGAAATTTTATTTTGAATCTCCTTTTATAACAATGAAATAGGTATTAGGTTAACATCGGAACCAGTATCAAGGTACATTTTATAATACATATTTTCAATGAATAGGTTCTGTTCCCAACAGTTAGCATTATGAATTTGACCTACTGATTCACAAAAAAGTTCTTCATTGTTGTCTTGCTCCTCGGATACTACTTGCACTTTTTTGGTGCGGCTCACTTTTGTAAAGTGGTTATATTTTCCACATGTTGTACACTTTGTTCCTCTTGCAGCCCTGCATTTTTGATGTCATGTTCATGTTGGCCACTACACCACTTAGTGGGATTATTCAACCGCACTTTGTGAACGTCCCCAACGTCTGTTGACTTAGATTGAATTTCTTTGATTAGTGACTTTGTCACCTTTGAGAGACGCCTTTTAATTGTTTTATCCAAATCCACATCCCCATACTCAATTAATTGTCTTTTTCCGCTTTGTTTGTGGTACCAAATATAAGCCAATAGCGGATGGCTTCATTTTCGTTTGTGAATTCACAAATGGCTCACCCAGTCGCTGAGAGCGCTTATAAAATAAAAACCTCGAACAAGACATTCTTTTTAGGTTCACAATAATCATCGAACGACTTCAATACGTCATTAAATGTTGCTTACTTTTCTTTTCCTTCGGCATTAATAAGCTTGACGAAAACAAAATTATTATAAAAGACGATGACCAAAACTCGTCCCAAGAAGTCTCAGGTCCTTTGTACTCCTTCCTCACCAATGACATTCAATAAAATTGCGATCTTTCTCTGGTCCTTTTTATCATCCAGGCCAGAGGCATTCAGATATATATTTAACTAGCTTTTGCCAGCGGCTTCGCCCGCGTGAAAATGACGATTTTCCATACAAACTTTCATCCCCTATTTAAATCCCTTAGGGGTTGAATTTCGAAAAATCCTTCCTTATTCCTTGTCTACATTATAAAGGGAACCTCTGTGCAAAATTTCAGCTTTCTAGGTCCAAGGGTTTGGGCTGGGCGTTGATGAGTCAGTCAGTCAATCAGTCAGTCAGTCAGTCAGGACTTCTCTTTTTATTTATATAGATTGTCGCTTGAACCTTTTCCAATGGCTTGGTGAATCCCCACCGGCACCGAGACACAGTTTTTCGGGCATGTTAAAAGACGCTGAGAAGAGTTGTTGCACAGTTACAAACTACAGCAAATAACGTTATGCAATGGTAAGATGAATTGAATGATGTTAAGTAAAACGGCCAATCGAGCAACAGTTTTAACGGCGTATCATGGTCTAGTAGCCTCAACATTGAGATATGGAATTATATTTTGGGGCAATGCCACGGGTAAAGATATGGTATTTAAGTGCCAAAAAAGGTGCATAAGAGCTATTTATAATTTGCAGACAACAGACAGCTGCAAACCGTTTTTCAAAAATACGAAAATATTAACTATGCCGTCGTTGTATATCTACGAAACGTCTATGTTCGTAAAAAATAATTTACATAAATTTGCTAGAGTAACTAGTCAGCGCCGTTGTGATCGGTTACAAACAGTCGGATCTAGTACTGCATTATACAGAGACAGTGTTTTTGTAATGGCTCCAAAGGTCTATAATAAATTACCAAAATGTATAAGGAGTGAAGACAATGTCCGCAAATTTAAAAGTAAATTGCATTCATTTCTAATAGATAAGACGTATTACTCTATTGAAGAATTTTTAAATGATAAAATATGACATTACACCTGCACTTTATATTATAATTTATTTTTAATTATAATTTATTTTTAATTGATTTATAAATGATTAATATTTAATTGACATTATTTACAGTATTATAAAATTTGACATTAATAGCCTTTTAAATAAATTACCGTTGACATGACTGAAAAATAAATTATAAATGATTAATTAATGATTTATATTACATTGAATTCTCATTATTTACTCGAACCTGACTTTGTATTCTATATATCCAGACTTTTTACTAAAAACCCAATGTTTGTACACCAATTTTATTGGTAGGACATAGAGCTCAACTAAAATGTATGAATAACACCTTTATTTCAATACCTGTGTTCACAAATAAAGATAATTTGAATTTGAATTTGAAGATATCAAATCAGTTACGGCTTCGCCATGTATCATGTTAATAAACTATTAAAGTAAAACAACCCACTGCACATTACTTTTTTATTTATCAGGGTCCATACAATTGCACGCCACTAATCCAATCCCTGCTCGCTAGTGATATCCCGCTTACTAGTGTTGTTCACTTACTAAACATAATACAAATATGATCTAAAAACTGTAACGAAACTAAATGCAGTCCTCTATTTTTCCCAAAGACTAAGTATTATTGCCATTCATCGTGACAATGCTGCCAGCATTTTGGAAACGTTGCCAACTGGTAGCGGTTGTTTAGACTAGTGTAGGCTTTATTTTTTTTTAGTTAAAGTTTTAATTGTAATATCATGAATGTTTAAAAAATTTTGTCCTTTTACTGTTTCAGTGACAGTCATGATTTACATGAATTTACTGTTGAAGTGTAAAACAAGGAAGATGAGTTTCAACCCATTTCAGGACGGAGAATTGTAGACAAATTTTGTTTTTGGAGAATTGCAACAAAAAGCGCGTCACAGCAATCTATTTGGTTGTAAAATCAGTAGCTTTCGCTTGATTAGCGAAAAAAGACTAGAGCTTACTTCGGTTTTCAAGTTTCAATGCAGTAGGTATTTGTCAAGAAACCTGTTTGATCCATTCGGAAGATAGTGAGAACACGGAGAACAGTAACAATATATTTACCCCACCAAATAGTAAAGTGGTGTTATTCAACTGCTGAAGGCGTAAGTGAATAATACGCAAGTTCTCATAGGAAACCGTCGATTTTACAACTAGCCATTCGATGTAAGCCTGTAGCCTCCCCTACTTTTTCCAAATGTGTACAAATTCCAAAAGCCGCCCCTCCCTTGAACCTGTCAATCGTTTCTATTTCTTCTTGGGGTCTTAGAAGACTTACCTCGGGATGAAGATTGACCTTGGTCCTTGTTTTTGGTATTGAACGGACGCTTGAAGTTTTCTTGCATTTTGCCGGAGTAAGACTTTCGTGGTCGGTTAACAAATTTGGGCGCTTTGGACACCTTATTTGAAGGTCTAATCTGACGTGAGGAATAGGAGTTGTAGCTTTTTGAATGAAAAGGCTTCTTATTCGATTGGCGAAAAAAAGTTTGTTGAGACGGTTGCTTCATCACTTCTGCTAGTCCTGTTTCACAGAAAAGATGTGTGGTCGATGGAGGGATTGCATTAAGAAGAGCTACCTGATATTCCTCTTTTGGAAGAAAAGCATTCCTTCTCTGTTCTATTACCTCCGCTCTTCTACCGCTCACATATTGCAGCAAATCATCTGATTGCAAGATTGTGTCTGTTAAAATGCCTTTTAAATCCTGCTACATGGCTGGGTATTTATTAGCTAAATCCTTCAATGTGTTTATTAATGCCTCTCGTTGAAGCAGTAAGCCGTGAGAAACTGTGCCCGAGGTGTAGTCCATACGAGCCAAGTGTTCTTGATTAGAAGAGGACCCGTAGGCAGCTAGGTTGCATGTAATTTCTTTTGGACTTCAGCGTATCTAATTTGGTTAAAAGTTATGTCACCTAAACGTTGGCACTCGGTGCCTTGTGTGGCAATGTGCGGTTTAGGGTCCGGTATTTGCGGGTCTTGTTGCTTTGTAGCGGGAGTCCAATCGAACTCTTCATCAACAGACGAAGCTGTAGGTTCCCAGGGTTTTAATGATACCGTAGTACGTGGAGGGATATTCTCTTCATCTCCTGAGGATCCTGAGGAAATATATTCGTCTTCAGAACCCGAATAGGTATCCTCTTGTGGTTGGAATTGTTTAATAAATTGTTTCTAGTGCTTGTGCTGACTGTTCCAGTCTGTCCAGGCGACTCGGTTTTTGTGACTTTGCTTTTCCAGAGGTTTGTATGGACGGAATGGAAGCATCGCCATCAGATTGTTAAGTCTGCCCTATTAGCTCACGATTTGCCTCCTCTTTGCTTTTTAGCCTCGATAGCGGATATGAAACCTCTCTGGTTTCATATCCGCTATCGAGGCTAAAACCAGTTTATTTTGAACTGCAGACCCCCGAATCTTTGCAGCCAGTGATATGGGGTTGGTAATGAGACCAAGGCATATCGGCATTCAACAGTTTTAGTCTTATATCCCTGTAAGTTTTTTCTCCTAGGGACGTGCAGTCAAGTGAAAAAACCCCTTGCTAGTCCAACAGTAGGAATGGCAAATCGAATTTTATTGAGAATCTGGGAGTCTAGTTCGTTTCTCAGCAAATCTTCTTTGTCTAGGATTCTAATCGTCCATTCTTGCCATCTTAGGGGAAGGTGTCAATTAATTAATTAGCCTTATTATTCTTTTGAGGATGAGTTTGTCCTCGGGATCATCTGGTTCCCAATTGAGTAATGATTCCAGGGTATGCATGTTTGCAGAGGATGAAGCCTAAAACAAATAAAAATAGCTTCAGAATATTATTCCACTAAGTTTATAGTTATGGTTCATCAGTTAAGCTCGTAAGGCTCATGAAATACTGTCATTAGTCCCGTAAGATTGAGTCGCGTACGGTTCAGAAATTTGACCCGTACGTGCGGCTCACAGAATTTGCCCGTACTTCTCACGAAATCGGCCCGTACGGCTCATGAAATCGGCCCGTACGGCCCACGAAATCAGCCCGTACGGCTCATAATTCCGGCCCGTACGGCTCACAGGATTGATCCGTACGGCCCACGAAATCAGCCCGTACGGCTCATAATTCCGGCCCGTACGGCTCACAGGATTGATCCGTACGGTTAACGGTTAACGGAGTTGAGCCCACGGGGGGTCAAGTCTATAGGTAGCTAATGCAAACGTCGGGCAAAATGAACGAAACAGAGACAACGATATACGAAGAAATCACTATTGGTGCTTTGCTTGACCAGATTAGAGCATTTCTACTATATTAGTAGAATTATTTTGTTATAAAATGGTGATTAATAACCCCATTTCTAAATAAAATCATTATTTATTAAATGGATAAAATTCATTTTCATCTTCATCTTTTTTTATTATTATAAAAAAATAGTTTTTATAAAAGGATTTAATACTTTTACTCTGGCAACAACGCCTGAAAACAAACAAAAATGGTGGCTCGCGCGGACGCGATATACATCGTATTTTATGTTTTTCTCATGGTTTTTCTAACATGTGCCTGAGGATTCTTACGAGATAGAGACTCATTTTTTTTAAAGGTGCTCTCTTTTTCAAAAGTTAAACGCGTGTTCCTTACGAAGTTCAATCTTCGCACAAAACCTCTAAAAAAGGATACATGTAACAAATGCGACTACTTTTCTAGCAAAAAATTAAAAGGCTCTGAAGAAGAAAAGGCTATGCTGGATAGTGCTCACAGGGAACACTTACAAAAAGCAAAAACACTGCAACAGCAACTAAAAAATGATATGCTATTAGCTAAAGAAGATCGATTCACCGAAACAATAACATTCGACCTGCAAAAAACCCTACCCCTACCGCGTATACCAACTAATATTGTATTCTACAAAAGGCAGCTATGGATGTACAATTTAGGAATCCACTCAGGAAGCGATGGCCAGGCCCATTGTAATGTTTGGGTGGAAGGTGAAGCGGGAAGGGGATCTCAAGAAGTAGGCTCCTGTTTATATAAGCATATAATGGATAAGCTTGGCGATAGCGGCGTGAAAAACTTAATACTTTGGAGTGACTCTTGCGGAGGTCAAAACCGAAATATTAAACTAACGTTGATACTAAAAGCTTTATTAAATGATCACCCAACACTCGAAACAATCAGGCTACGCTTTTTAGAATCCGGTCACGGTCCGGTCATCCGAACGTTACTGATTTTGGCCGAATAGAATGTGCTTTTAAATTACAACAAAGATTATATACGCCAGAGGACTATTTGCAAGTAATGCGGGTATGCAAGAAGAATAAACCGATGGAACTCCAGAGAATGAAAACGGAAGATTTTTTGTCTAGTGCTAACCTAGTAAAGAATATAACAAACAGGAAGATATATAGCTACTGATGGCTCTAAAGAGTCTTGGCTTAATACAAAAGAGATAATGCTCAAAAAAGATGATGAGTTTTCGATTTTTATGAGATCAAACCTGAATGATGAACATTTAGAAATAAATATAAAGAGAAGTTTACGAGGAAATACGGGGCTTAACGAAACAAGTAATGGATCTTTGGCCTAATGTAAAACCTATTCCCGAAGCAAAGCTGAATGACCTAAAAAGTTTGATGCATCTTATAACAGATGATGTTTAAGAATATTATAAAAAATTAACCGGAAATTCAACAGTTCAAGACGACATAGATGGGTTTTCTGGTACTATTGATTTTAAAGTAGAAGTTGAAGATGCTGCTAACGTACAAGATGATGAATAATAGTGATTATTGACGGCTATAATTGTGTAGTTATTAACCATTCTGTGTGTAATAGCTATTTATTCACCAAGGGGAGTAATCTGTACTTACCCTCGAGTGATATATACTGCTTTATACTACACTTAAGCACAAAGAAATAAAAGACAAAATAGCAAAAAAAGCATTTTATTAAAAAGTTATATTGACATTGTTACAATTGTTAAATGTTAATGTTATTATTTTTTATGTATTGTCAACCAACAATAAGTCTTTTTTTTTCTTTAAATTTTAGCGCCAAAAGACGTTAAGCCGCGTCCCCACTAGAGCCGCGAGGCACGCGAAGCCGAGCCGCGCGGCTCGAGTGGGGACGCGGCTTTAGAGAAGGTAAAAACGCCCCGTTTCGCAGGTTCCAACTTACGCGCGTGTTAAAGCGAGAGAGTGTTAGCACAACAAATAAAGAAATAACTAACTATGATACAATACCAATCCGTTAAAAAATAAAAACACTGGCGATCCGCACTATAGGATCTCGAACCAACACTTGTCGTTATCTTAACTAAATAAGTAGGTATCTTAAGCTATAGCAGAGACACGCGTGCATCGCGAGTCAATCGTATTAAAGTAGTAATAAAATATTAGGTTTGTGTCTATGATAATCTCTGTTATATCTGTGGTTGCAACACCATGTAGTGGAGTCGTGCGTGAAGAATTGTACTGTTTGTGTTGGTGAAAATAAAACGTTCAGTTCACTATTCAAATCCTCTTTAATTCCTCATAAATCCTAACAGGTTAGGTATGTGCCCAGCTGCTCCATAACTCTGGTTCAGGTGTTGAGAGGAAATTAAAGCAGTGACGCGATCGACGAGTGTTCGAGAGGTTAGGCGTCGGCCTGGCTGGTCTAGCTAGTCGCGAGAAGGGCAGGAGAGCTGAGGGATTGTGCTGTCAGGTGGAGGCAGAGCAATAGAATTATTCAGCTTGCAAATAACCTTTTTTTTGTGTGGACGTGAATGTTTCAAGTGTGGACGTATTGGACATTTCATGTCACAGTGTAAAAGTGACAAAGACACTCGAAAATGTTTTAAGTGCCACAAAATCGGAAATTTAAAATCTCAGTGCACAACTAAAAAAAGTGTAAGGAACATTTCAAGTGAGAAAAATAATGCTTTTGTTGCAAGTGCCTTATCAACAGATTTTTCGGACTTGGATACAAGTCAAAGACAAATCGGCAAGTGGTTAGTCGATAGCGGCGCGAGTGAGCATATGGTTTCCGAACGTACCCTGTTGACAAACTATAGAGAACTGTCAGTGTCAAACAGATTTGTTGTTGTTGGAGATGGACGACGATTGCCGGTTATAGGCATTGGTGATGTAGTTTTAAAGGCTTTTGATGGACATTCTTACATAAATACGACGTTATACCGTATACGGTGTGTTGTGTGTACCGGACTTAAAGGTGAATCTATTTTCGGTTCCTAGCATCACAAACAAGGGTTTCAAAGTGACATTGTCGGACGGAAAGTGTAACGTGCAGTAGCGTCACGTGAAGGTAATTTCTATGTCTTGGATTTCATATTTGAAGACAATTTGGCAGTGGCTAGTGTGCAACTGTGGCATGAGAGACTTTGTCATCAGAATTACAAACATGTAAAAGAGGTGGTAAACAAGAATAATATAATGTTTAAAGGCGATAGTGAGATAACATGTGAAGCATGTTTAGAAGGTAAAATTCATAGATTACCCTTCAAGAACAGTGATCGCGAACAGCCCACTAGAGTTGATACATGCAGATGTTTGTGGGCCGATGGAGGTTGATTCCATAGGGGGGTCACGCTATTTCCTGCTTGTCAAGGATGATTATACTAACTATCGACAAGCATACTTAATGGCCCAAAAGTCAGAGGTTGCCCAGAAAATTAAAGTTTTCGTTGCTGCAGCGGAAAAGAGTACAGGATGTGTTGTTAAGAAAATCCGTACAGACAATGGAGGCGAGTTTGTAAATAAAGGTATGATAGAATTCCTGGAAAGCAAGGGCATTGTACATGCAACTACCATACCATATACCCCCGAGCAGAATGGGAGGGCCGAGCGTGATATGCGGACACTAGTTGAGGCAGCTCGCTCCATGTTAAGTGTGAAGAAACTTCCAAAAGAGCTATGGGCAGAGGCCATTAATATGGTGGTGCACGTGCTGAACAGAACATCTAAAGCCAGAGGAAAATGTGAAACCCCATACCAAATTTGGGAAAGTAAGGATTTTGATATAAATAAATTGACGGTTGTGTTTGGATCTGAAGTCTACATCCATATTCCAAAAGAAAAGAGATTAAAGTGGGACGCCAAGGGTGAAAAGGGGCTATTTGTTGGATATGAGGACTCTAAGGGATACAGGATTTTCATTAAACATCGAAAAGAAATACTGGTGAGAAGGGATGTTATTTTCCTCCAGTCAGAAAGTGTTAGTAATAATTGAAAGAGTACCTGTAAATAAATTACTCAAACATAAACTTTAAATTATCTAGGTATTACTGAACGCACCTTTTATTTTTTTTGTCTTTGTTTGAACGCTTCTTTTTCTCTCCCCTTGTCTATGATCAAGCTGAATAAAACTGTCGACATATTTTTTTTTTTCACTAATCTAAATAATAGTTTTATTTATGTATTCTGCCAATACATAGCAGAGACTACGTTGGACTTATGTCCAAAATTCAACAGGTTATGGGCCCAGATAATAAATAAGTAACATTGCGTGATTTCGTCGTCAAGTCTAAAATGACTAAGGACGCCATGCAACAGGGCGCGTCCGCGGACGCTTCGTTACCGAACAAAGATTTTCATTCGCATTAACTGCCACCGACGCCGCAGCTTCCGCCACCAAGTATGTGTCATAGGATGTTGTCCTCCGTGGAAAAACTCGAAGGCACCAAAAATTATGCACAATGGAAATTTATTATGAAGTTGACTCTTATCGAGTCTGATTTGTGGCAATACATAACGGCGCCTCCGCAGAGTGATTCGGCAGCCGATCAAAAGGCTTATGCTAAAATTTGCCTCAACATCACGCCAATATGTTATCCTCACGTAAAAGATTGCACCACTGCAAAGGCGGCATGGGATGCCTTGAAGTTAGCGTACGAAAATGATAGCATTACCGCCGGGCTACTATTGAAACGACAACTATACAAGATTTCTTATAATACATATAATGATATGGAAAAGTATATCTCTGATATAATGAGCATATGTCAAGAACTTTCCGGCATTGGAACAAAAATTGATGATAAGGAGATTGCTGAAATAATGCTGATGGGTCTACCAGAGGAATATGATCCATTAATTATGTCAATAGAAGGACTTAAATTGGATCTTACATCTGAAATTGTTAGAAACAAGTTGGTGCACGACTTCAGAAGACAAGAACTCGACAAAACAGAAAATGCCCTGTTGGTTAAGAAAAAGATCTCTAAGAAAAAGTTTTCTGTCCGTTGTCACCATTGTGGCAAGGAAGGTCATATAAGACTAAAGTGTCCAGACCTAAAACGGGAACAAGATTCTACTGAAGACTCTGCTTTCTCATCAGTTTTAACTTCAGGACTGTGCGGCAGTTCAGATTGGTTAGTAGATTCAGGTTGCACAACACATATGTCTATGCGAAAAGATTGGATGAATGATTTTTCTAGTGAGCGCAAGGCTTCTATAACTGTGGCAAACAATGATAAAATCTATAGTTGTGGCTCTGGCAATGTAAATATAACTTTGCAAGAAAATGTTAGAAAAACTATTATGAATGTAGCATATGTCCCAGATATTTCAGTTAATTTGCTCTCAGTTAACAAAATTACTGAAAAAGGATATGTACTTGTTTTTGATAATAAAAAATGCAAGGCTTTTGCTAAAAATAATGTATGTACTAACAGTCCTTGTATATTTTCAGCATCTAATGTAGATGGTGTTTACAAACTTGATCAGCATCAGGATACCTCGTTCTACCCATGTGCTGAACAAACTGTTGCTGTCAATGTGGGTCATCAGTCACTGTTTTGCTGCTCAAATGACTCCGAACTATGGCATAAGAGATTAGGCCATTTAAGCTATAAAGGTATGCTACTGTTACGTGATCGACTTGCAGATGGTATATCATTTAAAGATTTTCCTATACAATCTTGCATTCCTTGTATTGAGGGAAAACAGGCTACTAAAACGTTCCCAAAAGGTAGTGCCAAAAGGGCTACTCAAAAATTAGAACTTATACATTCTGATCTCTGTGGTCCTATGCCAGTACCATCATGGAGTAATTAATAATAATAATAATATTCCACAACTATCACACAACGCCATCTAGTCCCAAGCTAAGCAGAGCTTGTGTTATGGGTACTAGACAACTGATAAACATACTTATATATTTCTAAATACTTACATATTATAGATAAATTACACCCAGACACAGAACAAATGATCGTGCTCATCACACAAACATTTGTCCTGGGTGGGAATCGAACCCACGACCTCCGGCATAGCAGTTAGGGTCACTAACCACTAGACCAACAGGCCAGTCAGATTATCGTTACATATTAACTTTGACAGATGACTATACACGTAAAACTTTTGTTTATTTTTTATGTACTAAGTCTCAAATGGAAGTTCACAGTGTTTTTGTAAATTTTAAATTACTTGTAGAGAATCAAACTGGTTTAAAGATTAAAACCATTAGAACAGACAATGGCACAGAATACTGTAATCAAACTATGCATAATTTTTTTTTAAAAAATGGTATCATTCATGAGACAACCATACCATATTCACCACAGCAAAATGGAGTATCAGAGCGCTTAAATAGAACTTTAATAGAAAAAGCACGTACACTGTTACAAGACTCTGGTTTAGATAAGAGATATTGGGGAGAAGCTGTTGCTACCGCTGTTTATTTAAAAAACTTAAGTCCTACTAATGCTGTAAAAGATGCAACACTAGAGGAGCTGTGGTCAGGGTCCAAAGTGGACTTGAGTAACTTAAAGGTATTTGGATGCAAAGTTTATGCTTTAACACCAGAAATTCAACGTAATAAATTAGATGCAAAGTCAAAACCTTATATCATGTTAGGCTACTGTGAATCTTCCAAAGGATATCGTTTAGGTGACCCAATGCATCCAGGTAAGGTTATTAAAGCAAGAAATGTTGTGTTTCTTGAAAATATTTCTGGCATATCCAGCTTAAGTAATTCTCCATCTGATTTTAACATAACTTTAAATCAACAAACAGATTTACAAAATGTACAATGTACTGATAGTTCTATTGGTTCTGAAATTGTTAACCCTGTTACAATTTTATCATCAGAGAATATAGAACAAATTGATACAGCATCAGAATATAGTTCAGCAGGGGAAGATAACTTAGATTATGGTAATGCTGAAAATTTTAATTATAGCATAGTTTTAGAATCAGGTAGTTCATCTAACTTGGATTATAATATTACTAATAGTGTACAAAATATAAATAATGAGACTCTTTTACCATCATCGTCACGACCTGTAAGGCAATGCCGTCTACCTGTTAGGTTTAATGATTATGTAGTAGGAGATGATGAATTTGCTATGTTAACTTCCGAACCTAAAACATATAATGAAGCTATGTCCTCAAAAGACCACTTTGATTGGAAAAGGGCAATGAATGATGAATATAATTCATTAATTGCAAAAAATGTTTGGACTATTGTTAACCGACCGAATAATAAGAATGTCGTGAAATGTAAGTGGGTCTATAAAATAAAAAAGAATGCTGATGGAAATTTTGAAAGGCATAAAGCAAGACTAGTTGCTCGAGGTTTCACTCAACAACAGGGAGTAGACTATGATAGGACTTTCTCTCCTGTTGTTCGGCATTCCACATTAAGGTTATTGTTTGCTATTGCAGTTCAAAAAGGGGTCCATATTGGCTCACCTAAAGTTCTTTATCCGAAATTGTTCTTCCTAACGATTTGTAATCCGAATGATCACTCTTCCTAAAATTTTTCATCCTAAAGTTTTCATTCATACTATTTGTAGTCCTACCGACGATGTTCATAACACTCATGTTTCCGAAAATTGGAATTCATAATATCATTAGTGTAAATATATTTAAACTCCTACTGTTTTTTATCCTAACGCTTTTATTCCTAAACATAATTACCATAATATTTTCACTCATACAACTGTTTAGAATGATTAAAGGTCGTCAAGACAAAAATCAGTGTTTTTGTCTTGAAATAAAATAAATGAATGAAATTCAGGTCAGAGTGTCGTTTTGGGGGCACTATGAAAAAAATACTTAGAAAAATTTCGCGACCAATTTCGAGGTAGCGCTCGCCGGCCGCTGCCGCGGCACCGCTCGCTTGGCTCGCGCGTAGTTGGTCACAGTTCTAACCTAACCTAACCTATGGATATCTTTGCATAGTATATAAGGTCCCAATAAAATAGGTGGACAAATTTTAACACAGCGTTTAGTAAGCCTAACTAAAGACATCTATATAAAAAGTGATTTTATTTTGACTTAAAATAATAAATTGCCGGCACTCTAGAACAAACTCATCCTATAAAAGTAGGTATTTTATTTCTTACTCTTATATTTTTTTTTGCTATTGTCCTTATTTTAGCGGTCTGAATGATTTCTAAAATTTTGTCCACCTATTTTAATGGGACCTTTTATAAAACTGATTATTATGAATAAAAAGTAATATAAACAAAAAAAAAGATATGACTTTGAATAATAGTGTAAAAGATGGTTATGTTGAGAAAATATAGGAAAACAAATAATAGTGTAATAGATGTTTATTGCTACAGACATTATGAAGTCGAATGCTTCGGAATTAAAACATTAGAGACAGAGAAGTTAGGAATTGCGATTGTTAGGATGAAAAATGTTAGGAAGAACATTTTCGGATTTCCAATTATCGGAGTTGAAATTTTAGGTGAACTTTGGCGCACCCTTCAAAAAGATATGAATATTTTTCACATTGATGTGAGCACAGCTTTTTTAAATGGGGATTTAACTGAAACCATATACATGGAACAACCACCTGGCTATGAGGAGGATAGTATCAACAAAGTTTGTTTATTAAAAAAGGTATATATGGTCTCAAACAAGCTAGCAGAGCCTGGCATTTAAAAGTTAATGAAGTCTTAAATGGTATTGGTTATAAACAGTCGAAATGTGAACCCTGTGTCTACACAAAGTTGATAAACAATAAAATCACTATTGTTGCTTTATATGTAGACGATTTTTTCATATTTACCGAAAATCACAATGAAAAAATAAAATTTGTTGATAAACTAAAGGAACAAATATACACTCGAGAGCAATGAATCCGGGTCACTTAAAGAATGTTAAAAATCTCGGAAACTAAAAATGATAGGTTAATGCAATAAATTGTATTTAATAGACAATGTAATACTCCTTAAATAAAGGTATTAAAACTTCTTAGTTATTGTAAAGTTATATCATAAAAAAATCAAATTTGAAAAAGGGCCACTTTCGAAGATGGAACTACGTAATTACAGCATTTGGTTTTGCTTTTGTTTGTAATCTGTCATTTATGTGGGTACATAAACCATGTTGATAGTGCTCTATATTCATTATTCAAGCTGAAATTATGTCGCTTACGCCTGAAGAATGCACCAGAATACTTACAATGCTGGAAACCGGCCGGAGTCAGCGCGATACAGCCAGGACTGTCGGTGTGTCGCTGTCAACAGTACAAAGAGTTCTCCGACGTTACGAAGAAACTGGTTCTAACCTACGCAGACCAGGAACGGGCAGAACCAGGTGTACCACAGCACGAGAAGACCGATACTTGGTGAACACCATGCTTCGAAATCGCTTTCTCACAGGAACTGAACTCACAAATCAGTTTCGACGCCTCGGAGGAAGTAACCCAAGTGCATGGACAGTAAGACGTCGGCTTGCTGAATCTAACTTAAAACCCCTTAGACCTGCAAACGGCCCTAAACTGGAGCGTGGGCATCGTATTTCAAGACTAAGATATGCCCAGAGCCACGTAAATTGGAGTATTGAAGATTGGTCAAAAGTTATGTTCTCCGACGAATCAAAATGTATGCTCTACAAGCACGATGGAAGACACAGAGTGTATCGAAGACCAGGGGAAAGATTCAAGCAAGCATGCATCGAAGAAAAAGTAGCCTACGGTGGTGGGTCTGTACTTGTGTGGGCCGGAATTTCTTCCGAAAGTCGCACAGAGCTGGTGATCATAGAAAACGGCTCTTTAACTAGCGAAAGATATGTGGAAGAAATCCTCAATGATCACGTTGTTCCATTTATGGTCAATTTAGGTGAGGATGCTATATTTATGCATGACAATGCCCGACCTCATACAGGTAGGATTGTGAATGACTACCTTCAAGAGATGAATATTACTCGTATGGAGTGGCCAGCGCGCAGCCCGGATATCAACCCGATCGAGCATGCTTGGGACGAGCTAGGCAGATGCGTAAAACAACGAAACCCTCCCCCAATCACGCTTCGTGAGCTCAAAATTGCTCTCACTGAGGAATGGGAGAATATTCCCCAAAATCGTATAAGGAACTTGGTGTACAGCATGCCAAACCGCGTAAACGCAGTAATGGAAGCACGAGGAGGCAATACGAAGTATTAAAATTCAAGAAAATCGTAATAAAGTTCAAAAATTTCATGTTTCCTATTTTTGTTTTAAGGAGAGATCAGCAGTTTTTTTCTTTATGTAATTTTGTGTTAATAAAATGTATGGTGACTCATATTTTTTTTACTTTAATTTAAGGAGTATTACATTGTCTATTAAATACAATTTATTGCATTAACCTATCATTTTTAGTTTCCGAGATTTTTAACATTCTTTAAGTGACCCGGATTCATTGCTCTCGAGTGTATATATAGAAAAAGATATCAAAGACTTAGGTCAAGTTAGAAATTGTCTTGGTATAAAAGTTGAAAGGAGTAAATATAATGGTTCTATAAAATTATCACAAGAAGAATATAAAAAAAATCTTCTGTCATTTGGTATGAGTGACTGTAAGCCTGTTAGTACCCCAATGCAAGTGAATGTAGATTTAAGCAAATCATCTAAATGTGATGATAACTTACCTTATCAGGAACTAATTGGAGGACTAATGTACCTATCAGTGTGCACCCGCCCTGATATATCATTTGCATGTTGTGCAGAAGGTTGTCATTAATCGTCGTGATGAGTTAGTCGTTATTTAAAATACTCGATGATGAAGAACAATTGATTTTTATTTAACGTAATTTACAATTTTTGGTTTTGGTGCGTATTCGTTCGCCGTGATTCTATATAAATGTGGCCCACCGTTGGGCAAAAAGCTACGGTCGGAGCGCGATGTTCCCCCTCCACACATTAGCTTCCACGTCGCAGCTGTTCGGCGCGCTGTTGCCCGCGGCGCCCGCTTGGTGGCGTTAGTTACTCGTAAACATGCCCCGGCCTTGGAAGCACCTGATTCCAAAGGAGCAGATGACGCGGTGTTGTCTTCATCAGGGAGCGGGAGTGAGCATATCTTCGAGAATGACCGCTTGATTATACCCGTCGCTGTTTTTATGCTTGCGACGCGAGCTATGCCATCCTTGCCTGGGAATGTTTGTAAAACTCGGCTTAGGCGCCACTTGAGGGGAGGCAGGTTATCCTCCTTCACGAGCACAAGGGTGTTAGGAACGACAGTGTCCTGGTTGGTCTGCCATTTTGTTCTTTTCTGGAGTTCAGAGACATATTCCATGGACCATCGACTCCAGAAATCCTGACGCATCTGCTCCACACGATCGTAACGACGAAGACGCTGCGTAGCCGTTGTGGTTAAATCTTGACTGGCAGGTGCAGTGAACGGTTGGCCAATCAGGAAATGGGCTGGAGTTAGAGGTAGGAAGTCACAGGAGTCGGATGACAAAGGAAACATTGGTCGGGAGTTGAGGACAGCCTCGATTTGTGCTAACGCGGTACTTAGTTCCTCGTAAGTTAAGTGTGCGTTTCCTACTACACGAGTCAAATGGAATTTGGAAGACTTGACGCCTGCCTCCCATAAGCCACCAAAATGAGGCGAGTACGGCGGAATGAACGTGAGTTTAATTAAGTTATTAGCAGTATAATCCCGGATGTCACTCTCTTTATCTATCAGATATTTAGCAAATTCCTTTAGTGCCCCTACGAATGTTGTGCCGTTATCGGAATAGATTTCAAAGGTTTACCTCGTCTGGAAATAAAGCGTTTTAATGCCAATATGTATGCTTCAGTCGTAAGATTTGTGACCAACTCCAAGTGTACGGCACGCGTGGTAAAACACACGAACAGACATAGGTAGCATTTTGTTAGCTTTGCCCCCCTTCCCGAACGGTTCAACATAAACAATGGTCCCGCATAATCGACACCACAGTACATGAATGGATACCCGGGTTTCAACCTTTCGGGTGGTAAATTACCCATCTGAATATTTAAAGGCTTAGCTTTCATACGGACACATTTCACACAGGTATGCACTACTTGTTTGGCCAAGTTCCGCCCTCTGAGAGGCCACCAAGCTTCTCTTATCGTCGCAAGTAGCAGTTGAGGCCCCGCATGTAATAATTCCCTGTGTTTACATTCAAATAAAAGACGCGTGAATCTATGTCGACCGCACAACAACATTGGATGCCTTTTATCAAATGAGAATAATTCGGAATTTGCTAATCTACCCCCTACTCTGATTATATTATGCTCGTCTAAGAATATATTCAGGTTGGAAATATTACGAGGACACTTTAAAGGTTGTTTATTTATCATGTTATCATAAATTGTTGAAAAGGATTCTTGCTGTGCCATACACGGCTCCTCCGGAACAACTACGGAGAAAAAATGTTGGTAAGTACCTACGTCTTGTTTCTAGGATTAGAGAACCAGCTAATTGGACTCACGTTGAGAAAACCATGGAACGAGATTCCTAAATACGCCATTCGTACATGACGAATGAGGTATGGAAAAGACGACCTTGACCGCCAACCGTGCTAGTATGACATACTTCCGCACGAAGATCAGATTTCGATGCGAGATATCAACTCTGATATACCCTACCGTATTGTGCGTGACACAAAGGGGTAGGTGTACAGCCCTAGCAAACACTAGGTACTAGTGTATTGTTTTAGATTTACAAGAGGGTAATCTGCTATTTCAGATCCTGTTACTATCAATGTGGAGAATGTGGACGAGCCTGTTATTCGAGAGGCCTTGCTCGTTGCCCTGGGTAATGATAAACCCTTAGAGGAAAAGTATGGGCCAAATATCAACAACCTTATTGCTTCAAGGTGGGAAAACACCCTATTAAATGATGCTTGTGAAGAAGTAAAGGATATTCTGAAAGCATACAAAATTCCCAATAACTGTCCACTTTTAGAGGCACCGGAACTAAATCCAGAGGTCAAGGCCGCTATTAATGAAGCAGCCCGTAATCGGGATCAGGTGCTGAAAACCAATCAACAACAATTGGGCATTGCTTTGACTTGTCTGGGTCATGCAATGACCAAGATCTTAGCTGGGGATGAGGCGTCAGGAGCCCTGAAAATGCTCAGTGATGGCACTAAAATTTTAACATCTCTCCATCATGGAGAGACCAATACACGGAAGCAGTTACTAGCACCTCACCTGGACAAATCATTTACAAAAATGGCTGAATCAATACCACATAAGTATCTATTTGGTGAAAACCTATCTGAAAAAATTAGAAACAACAAAGAGATAGAAAAATCATGATTTCAGTTGAGAAAACCTAAGCCTACATTCAACCGTCCGGGATACTGGGGAGGCCCTTCACGCCAAACACAACAGAAGACACAAACAATGCCTGGAGGGCACAAGCGTCCAGCAGTTCAGTCACAGACAAGGAAGCCTTACCAACCAACCAAGAAGCCAATGAAACGGGCACCTGTGAACCGCCCCGAGAGGGACTACCAGCGTGCTCGTCCACAACGCTAAACCCACAACAGGTACTACATGCAGGTAATTTAGCTAGGTACTTAAGTTGTTGGCAGATTATTACAAATGATGTGATTATACTGGATTGGGTCCAAGGTTATCATATACCCTTCACATCTGCACCGTTCCAAACTAGAATTCCATCCAATAATTTCTCTCAATCTGAGGAACTTAATATTAATAAATCAATTAATGATTTATTGAAACTAGGCGCTATTACACCCTGCCAACCAGATAAAGAACAATACATTTCAAGCATATTTTTGGTACTTAAACCTAATGGCAAACGATACATTTTAAACTTAAAACCTTTAAATAATTTTATCTCCACATCTCATTTTAAGATGAAAGTACCTCTACTAGGTTGATACATAAAGATTGGTTTATGACAACTATTGATTTAAAAGAAACTTACCTTTTAGTTCCAATTGCTGTAGAAGATAGAAAATATTTTAGATTTAACTTCAAGCAGTTGTATGAATTTACAGCACTGCCATATGGCCTATGTACAGCACCTAGTGTGTTCACAAAAATATTAAAACCTGTGATGTCATACATTAGGAGTTTAGGCTATGTTACAGTTATATATTTAGATAATATTCAATGTATAGCAAGGACATAAATGAAGAATGTCTAACTCAAACTCATCTTATCATACAGAAAAGAGTAGCTTAATCTGACATTTAACTAGCGTCATAAAAATATTTGATACAATTTATATAGCCTATGACACCCGGGCTATTCTTACGAATCTATTGACACCTCATTTATTAAAATCCGTTCTGTAGTTTAGGCGCTACGGTGGAACATACATAGACTGCCAAAATCATTACCCTTCCTGTAGTCGGGTAAAAACGAAGTATTCTTTAAGTGTCTCGATTTTTGAATATTTTGTTATTAATGATAAGAAAAAAAGCTGTATAGTGTCAAAACTGTTATAGTTTTAGTCGTTTTATGAGCATATTGCGTTGTGACAATTCAGTTTATAACCTATTTTTTTAGCTATTGCATAGCTTCTATCGCGGGCCTTGAGCGTGGAGAGCGAATCCAGAAATTCCCTAACGAAAATATTCAGGATTCAGTATTTTTTGCTATGGTTACGGAAAATAACAAGGTTGTCAACTGAGGTTGTCAAATTAAATAATTAATTATTAGCTGTTGATAAAAAATGCTATGCAATAGCTTTACCGCGGCAGTCTCCGAGTGCCACATTTAGTTTTTTTTTTTTCTATATAAGTTGAATAGTGTGTGTATTAAACAGTGAACCACGTCTGCATAGTTCTCAGTGAACCGGTTCACTGTGAACCTTACGATCCTGGTTCACTGTTCCCTAATAGTGTTTTGTTGAAAATCAATAATATTTTTGTTTTTTCTAGGATGCCAAGACCAAAAAATAAGGAACGGAAAAAAGGAAAACACACAAAAGAGGACATGATGTCAGCTTTACAAATGATACAAAATGGTAACTCAATTAGGACGGCGGCAAAAACCTGTAAAATTCCGTACCCTACATTGCGCCGTTACGTGAACACAAAAATGAACATGGTGATAATATATCACTTGTACCTAGGTACGATATTAATAAAGCGTTTACTGAAGAACAGAAACAAATATTATTATTAAAATACTACAAAGATTGTGCACTAATTTTTTACGGTTTAACCGTCAAAGAATGTGGGAAGGTGTCGTACGAAATGGCAAAGCGTAATGGCATTAAAATGCCAAACTCATGGCAAAGAGATCAAATGGCAGGGTTGAAATGTTTTCGTTTCTTCAAAAAAAGACCTGATATTTGACCTGATATATAAAAAATTTGAAATCTGCTGAAATACAATATTTATTTTATTTATTTAAACTTTTCGCACACAAAAAAAAAGGTACACAGGCGGACTTAATGCCTTAGGCATTCTTTCAGAAGAAATTCCGGCCCACACAAGTACAGACCCACCACCGTAGGCTACTTTTTCTTCGATGCATGCTTGCTTGAATCTTTCCCCTGGTCTTCGATACACTCTGTGTCTTCCATCGTGCTTGTAGAGCATAAATTTTGATTCGTCGGAGAACATAACTTTTGACCAATCTTCAATACTCCAATTTACGTGGCTCTGGGCATATCTTAGTCTTGAAATACGATGCCCACGCTCCAGTTTAGGGCCGTTAGCAGGTCTAAGGGGTTTTAAGTTAGATTCAGCAAGCCGACGTCTTACTGTCCATGCACTTGGGTTACTTCCTCCGAGGCGTCGAAACTGATTTGTGAGTTCAGTTCCTGTGAGAAAGCGATTTCGAAGCATGGTGTTCACCAAGTATCGGTCTTCTCGTGCTGTGGTACACCTGGTTCTGCCCGTTCCTGGTCTACTGTTGACAGCGACACACCGACAGTCCTGGCTGTATCGCGCTGACTCCGGCCGGTTTCCAGCATTGTAAGTATTCTGGTGCATTCTTCAGGCGTAAGCGACATAATTTCAGCTTGAATAATGAATATAGAGCACTATCAACATGGTTTATGTACCCACATAAATGACAGATTACAAACAAAAGCAAAACCAAATGCTGTAATTACGTAGTTCCATCTTCGAAAGTGGCCCTTTTTCAAATTTGATTTTTTTATGATATAACTTTACAATAACTAAGAAGTTTTAATACCTTCATTTAAGGAGTATTACATTGTCTATTAAATACAATTTATTGCATTAACCTATCATTTTTAGTTTCCGAGATTTTTAACATTCTTTAAGTGACCCGGATTCATTGCTCTCGAGTGTATTAATGATTTTATTGTGACATTTACTGTTGTTGATTCTCATTAATCTCTCTATACCTAATTTACTTCTTATTATGTTTCATTGAATGACATTATTTTCCAGATATGCGACAGTGATTGCTATATAACAAATGTGGATGCGTCATTTGGTGGAGCAACACATGATGCATATATTTGGAGAGAGTCTGACATAAAAAGTCACTTGGAGGGTCTCCTAAATGAAACAGTTTATTTATTAGGTACGTTTGAATTTATTGCTTGTCTAAAATATAAATTACTATCTTTGCGCTAAATTTCATTCCATCCTCACAAACTGTAACATTTTATATTTTAGGTGATTCTGGTTATGCTCAAAGGGAGCATATGATGACACCTATAGATAATGCTGTTGAAGACTCTCCTGAAGGCAGGTCCAACAATGTCTAAAAGCGTGCACGATCCACCCTAGAACGCACATTTGGAATATTAAAAGGTCGATGGAGATGTCTTTTGGCAGCTCGGGAACTGCATTACTGCCCAGAAACAGCAGGTAAAATAGGGTATTTCACCAAAAAAATCTAATAAGTCCGTCAGATAGATTTCCAAAAAATAATGGACACGTATTTTTTCTTTTTTCACGTAAACAAAAGATGAAGACGATACAGTGCTTCGAAAACTCGTGCAAAGTCGTGTGACGTCACAAGGTTAGTACTTTTTTACTCACAGAGTGACGTCAAAACCCCCCACTCATGATCTTTGACACGTTTCATTTTCGACAATTTTTATTAATTTGAGAAACCAAAAAACACGTGTCCAATATTTTTAGATAATCTAACAGACGGACTAATTAGATTTTTTTGGTGAAATACCCTATTATAATCGCCTGCTGTGTTTTACATAATTTATGTATAAGGGGTGGCATTGATGTTCCCGAGTTGACAGAAGATGAGCTCCAGGCTGAAAGAAGCAGGCAGGATCCATCTCAATCAGCCGCTTCGACAGCTCAAGCTCTACAGGCAGGTCGAAGGGCAAGAGCTGTATTAGTGCAACTGTTAGAAAGGAATAGATAGGATGAAGGTAGAACTTTATCCTACCTATTCCTATAAACTAACCATTATAATTTTCATTGTATTTTTCCTTTTTGACTATAATAAAAGAATACAATTTAATGTTTAACAAATAATGTTTTATTTACTTGAAACATCAATTAATCTAATAACACATATTACAAACAAATCTTAATTCCTATGGTCTTAACTCTAAACGATTGTCAATTATGCTACACAGCTGTAACAGGGCAGCCTTGATGCCTGCGAGCTCAGCCCTGATGCTTGCGAGCTCGGTGTTCCTCACTATTTCTCTCTCTCCACGTCCCTCTTCATACTGATACAGTCTGCTTCTGACATCAGAGCCAGCAGCAGAATGTCTCCTGGGACGTGTAGGTTGTGAGGCTGCAAGACAACATTACAATTTAAATGGGTACTTACAATAAAAAAAATAGCCTAAGACACTTGAATGGGTTCAGTAAATGGGCACATTTTACTGTGTTAAAGTAAATATAGAAATAACAGTAAAGACTAACTGAACTGACACAAAATAGATAAAATTTACAAGCTAATCTCATTTCCTAGCAGTAAAATTGGTATGTATTATTCAATGCTTTAGTTTCATCTTTGTGGCTTAAAAAAATATGATAACATTATTGAAAATGCCACAGCTACAAATACTTACAAAGTGTGGAAGTCAGGGATGCTTGACTTCTTGTTGGTTGAGTCGCAGGTTCAGGCTGTCTGTCTACAGCTTCCTCATGCAAAGCAAGAGGCTGTGAAAAGCTCGGAGGTTGGCTTGTGTGGCTGGAGGTGGATGCAATTGGTTCATTGGTCTGAAAATAAAACAGATTAATTAATACCGATTAGAATCATGATATACTTATTGAAATTAAATTAGATTTGATGATTGAAAAAACATATAATAAAAAAAAATATGTAGACAACTAAGATTATAAGTACATAATTGAGAATTAAAAGAAATATTACCTCACTCTGTCTTAGGGGCGGCTCACTGAAGGCTGGTGTTATGGCTCCAGTTTGGCGTCCACCAAACCCCTCTCCCATTATGGACAAAATCTTTAACTCCCAATAGGAGAGTGGAGGTGCCATTGATGGACCACCTCCAGTCGCTGAAGCCGACCTCCGAGAATCAGCAGCAGCTTTCTTGGCCAAATGCTTTCTATCCGACCATACCTGCAAAATATTGAAGCAAGCATGAGATTTTCATGTCAATATATAAAACCGGAGCAAGTCACTAGTTAAATAAGAAAACACTAGGTACCCTTTGCCACTGATGAACTGCTTTGGTGCAACCGCCCATGGAATTGAGCATGTTGCACAATTCTTCCCACAGCCTCTTTGCCCGGAGTTTTCCTTCGGCACCCCTCAATAGCCCGCGGGCTAGATCCTTATGCTCGTCTAGGAAATTGAGAAGGGTGTCGATTTGCTCGTGAGTAGCCGAACTAGTATGTGGAGCCATTTCAAACTGAAAAGATGTTGTAAATGGATATTAAGAAGTGGCGATATTTTTAATGAAAATTGGTTGCCTGTAAAGTCGGTATACGGGCGAAAGTTTTACGTGACAACGACTTTGAGTGGTAAAATAATAATAATAACCTAACCATGCCCGAGTGGAAGGGACGCGTGCCTCTCACTCGCTCTCATTGTGAGCGCATAACGTGAGCGGAGCGTAACGCAGTTTCTTGAAGTGTCACCCGGCAAACCAATTTATAAGACGTTGTCACGTCAAAACAAATAAATTATCCTGTCTTCATCTTCGAGATTTAAATTTTTACCATGTAGTAGCTTGCCTACGCTTCAAACGTGTCGCACAAGTCTTTAGAGTTTAAGAAAGAGAAAAAATATTGTCTCTTTCTGACGCATCTTGTGGCGCGCCGTCCAAGTGACACCTCATTCTTGTCCGTGCGCTCACGGCGTTTAGTTTGCACAAGCACCCACCTACAAAATACTAGGTAACGGTTTGTATCAAGGATGCCTAAGCGGAATCGTGATGAAACCAAAGAAGACAGATGGAGAAGGAAGATGAAAAAGTACGAAGAAAAAATTCAAGGGAATCGACGCAGTGTGCGGAGGATTATATATTCGGACGATGAAGATGATGTCTACCCTCAAGGTATTTGTTTTTTGTGTGTGCCCTTTGTATTCTTTGGGATCACTATATTTCTAATCCGTTGTATTCTTCGGATGATTTATTATCAACTACTAATCGGCGATTAGTAATATAAGTACGACCGTTGCATTCATCGAGAATCGTACATTTTTGCAAATTTCCATTGTATTCTTTGGATACCCACCATGAAACTTATAAGTTTGTTCTATGTGCATTCATAGGAACGTGTAAGGCTATTGCCTACTGGAAAAAGTTTAAAAAAAAAAAAAAAAAAACCTGTTTCTTTCTGTTGTTGCTGTTTTTTTCTTCGGTACCTACATTATAAGTAATGATTTCCAGAACATCGGGAGCTGGATCCACCCGTCAACTTGTCGGTTCCCGCCGAGTCTGAATGCGTGCTTCAAAACAGGGACCACCCAAATGAGTTTGGAGATGGCGTTGTTACAATTGTCGACGCGGAGGCTGCTGACCCCTGTTTTACGCAAATCGACCCCGCGACACTACCGCAGGATGAAACAGTTGAGTCTGACAATTTTGACCCTCAATTAATAAAAGCCCTTGGTAATTCCGAGATTGACATCGTTGAGTACGGTAATGACCTTCAAGCAGACTTAGCCACTCGATTTCAAAAAATCCTTTCTTGTAGTCTAAAAAAGGAAACCAAAGAGATTTTAAAGAAATATCTTTTTCCAAAAAATGTTCCCCTCGCTAAAGGTCCTACTCTAAACCCGGAAATTGGCGCTATGCTAGTCGAGACCTGTAAATTAAGGGACAAGCGGCTGCTTACCAAGCAAGATCAGCTCGGCAAAACCCTATCAGCTTTAGGTTCAGCTATGACATGTCTCTTAAAGAAAACTCCAGATATTCCAGATATCATCCGTACTCTGAACGATGCGGGTCAACTCCTGGCTGATTCTCACTACACTGAAACAGATACTCGTCGCTCAGTTATCATTCCATTGATTGATAAATCTTTGACAGATCCTTTTAAAGATAGGAAAAGGGATTCTCTTTTATTTGGCGAAAACTTGGGCGATTTAGTCAAGAACTCTAGAAGTATTAAAAATACAAGTCAATTGATTCAAGCTCACACATCGACTGTTAATTTAAACGGGAAAGGCCCATCGACCCGAGCGCGGTTCCAACACCAGCGCAGCGGCCCGATGTACCCATCCAGAGCCGGTGGGCCGAAACCAACGACGTCTTATGCGCACTACGCATACCCGAGCCGCAAGCGAGCACCGCCCCCGCCGCCACCCCCCATGCGTCGGGCGCCGCCGCCGTCTGCGCGCCGCCCGCAGCCGGCGCCTGCGCCGGCCCGAGCACCGCGCTACACAGCGAACCGTTGATTTTAGAAGATTCGCTCCCAACCCAGGTACTCGCTGGTCGATTAAAACACTACTTTTGTGAATGGCAATCTTTTACCAATGATAAATTCATTCTAGTTGCGGTGTCTGGTTACAAGATACCCTTTAGTAAAAAGCCTTATCAAAAACAAAACCATTACCCACGTCGTAGTTTTTCAAAATGTGAATCTGTAGCAATGGAAAATGAAATACAACATCTTCTAAAAATTAAGGCTATTAAAAAATGTAAACCAGTCATTGGTCAATATGTTTCATATATTTTCTTAGTTCCTAAGAGTGACGGTGGTAGTAGATTTATTTTAAATCTCAAGAAATTAAATGAATATGTACACACCGAACATTTTAAAATGGAAGATATTAGAACGGCTACTAAACTCATTACCAAAGACTGTCACATGATTAATATTGATCTTAAAGAGGCTTATTTTTTAGTCCCCATTCATGATAGTCACACAAAATTTTTACGTTTTTATTTTAGAGAAGATTTATATGAATTTATAGTTTTGCCCTTTGGCTTGTGTTCGGCTCCTTATATTTTCACAAAAATATTGCAACCGATTATGACTCACCTAAGATCTGAAGGTTTGCTTTCAGTACGGTATCTTGATGACATTTTGTGCATAGGAAAATCGTCTAGTGACTGCCTAGAAAACGCAAATAAAAGTATTCATTGTTTAACAAAATTAGGTTTTATCATTAACTATAAAAAGAGCAATTTGATACCCAAAACGACTTGTAAATTCTTAGGTTTTATTTTAGACTCAGGTTCTATGACTTTACAACTACCAAATTCAAAGCGACACAAGATCCTTAAAGAAGTAAATTGGTTATCACTTTCAAAGAGACTTCGAATAAGAGAATTGGCTCGTTTCTTAGGCACTCTAACTTCAGCATGTCCAGCTATTCCATATGGCTGGTTATATACCAAGGCTCTAGAAAGAGTTAAATACTTAGCACTGCTTGAGAACAATGATAATTATGATGCATTCTTGAGTGTACCAGGTAGTTTACATGATGATTTAGCTTGGTGGAAAACTAATATTTTATCAAAAGTCAATCCAATACGTCACCATAAATACGATCTTGAGATTTTTACAGACGCCTCCTTAACAGGTTGGGGTGCAGCATGTGGTTCTCAAAAAACGGGTGGGCATTGGAACGCCACAGAGCGTATTAATCATATAAACTATCTAGAATTGTTGGCAATTTATTTTGGCCTCAGATCATTCGCGAAAAATAGAAGAAACTGCGAAATTCTTTTACGCGTTGATAATACTACTGCTATTTCGTACGTTAACAGAATGGGGGGAGTTCAATACCAGCACTTAAACAAGGTAGCCAAACTAATTTGGAAGTGGTGTGAAGAAAGAAAATTTTTTATTTTTGCATCATATATTTGCTCTTCATCAAATGTAGAAGCTGATACCGAATCTAGAAAACTCAATATTGATACGGAATGGGAATTAGGATCTAGAGAGTATAAACAAATAACTTATAAATTTGGTAAACCTAACATAGATTTATTTGCTTCACGCGTAAACACGAAGTGTTCTGTTTACATTTCATGAAAACAGAACACTTCGATATTGTAAGCGAAAGGGTCTTTCGCTTACAATATCGATGCTTTCACGTTAGATTGGTCACAATTTTTCTTCTATGCTTTTCCGCCCTTTTCTTTAATTTTAAAAACCCTAAGAAAAATAATACTTGATCAAGCGACGGGCATAGTAGTCGTTCCATTATGGCCCTCTCAGCCGTGGTACCCACTTTTTAGATCACTCTGTGTTAAAGAGATAATATCATTTTCTCCAAGTAAATATCTCCTTCCCTCTCCTTTCAGGTCAGAACACCCCCTGCATCGTCATCTTTCCCTGGTAGCCTGTGTATTATCCGGGAAGGTTTCCGTAGACAACACGTTCCCGAATCAGCTTTAGACGTTATGCTTTCATCCATCTCACAGAATACTATTTCGCAATACAGTTCAAGTCTCAAACTATGGTGGAATTATTGTACACAAGGAAATATTGATCTCTACAATGTTAACGTCTCTTCCGTAATAGACTTTCTGACCATTTGTTTTCAAAATGGATCATCGTATGGTACTTTGAATAGTCATAGATCAGCAATTTCTATGATTTCTACACAAAAAATAGGCGAAGACAGTAGACTCAAACGATTTTTTAAAGGCATTTTCAAATTAAAACCAGTATTTCCTCGTTATGATATTATATGGGATCCAAGCATGAATCAGCTAGTTTAGAAATGATGAGTAAAAAATTAGTCACTCTATTAGCACTTGCTACTGGGCAAAGATTACAAACCTTGTCTTTGATAAAATTGACAGATATTAGAACGTTTCAGGATCGATTTATAATATCTATTAGTAGTCTGATTAAAACTTCAAGAATAGGCAAATGTCAACCCATATTAAATCTACCTTATTTCAATCAGAAGCCTGGAGTATGACCAGCTTCTGCCTTACATAAGTATTTGGCGCTAACTTCGGGGATCAGAGCAGATTCCGAGGAGCGTCTGATTTTAACGTTTAAAAAGCCACATAGGGCAGCGTCTTCCCAGACCCTTGGAAGGTGGGTTAAGCAGACATTATGCGAAAGTGGCATCGATACTTCCATTTTTAGTGCTCACAGTACGAGGCATGCCTCGACTTCGGCAGCCGCTCGTGCGGGATTAAGTATCGACGCCATTCGGAAGACCGCTGGTTGGTCTGCTCAATCAGCAGTTTTCGCTAATTTCTATAATCGACCAATAGTCACTGACCAAACGTCAACAAATCTTTTAGATTCTTTTACGTAGATTCCAAAATTAAGTACGTAGGTTTCTACCATCTTTATTGAATAGGAACTTAATAGTTATATAATTATTGATCAAAGTTGGAAACCATTTTTGTTATTGTTAATACTTAAGTATTATACTTTGGTATTAATGTTATTTATAAGTTCCATTTATTAATATTATTGTTTATCAGTAACTGTTTTTGTAAAACTAATAAACATAGTTTTCATTTTTTTTTTCAAAACTTTGTTTGATTTTTTGCAACATAGATCATAGATAACCTCTAAACATCTACATGGTAAAAATTTAAATCTCGAAGACGAAGACAGGATAATTAGAAGATCAAACGAACTTACCTGAAGTGAAGTTCGATCTTAATTATCCTGTCTTCGTAGAAGAGATTTAAAGTCCCTCCCTAACCTAATAACCCTGTATGATCAATGTTGCTGCTGTTCTTTCTATTCTACTCTAAAGATAATGAGGTGTCACTTGGACGGCGCGCCACAAGATGCGTCAGAAAGAGACAATATTTTTTCTCTTTCTTAAACTCTAAAGACTTGTGCGACACGTTTGAAGCGTAGGCAAGCTACTACATGGTAAAAATTTAAATCTCTTCTACGAAGACAGGATAATTAAGATCGAACTTCACTTCAGGTAAGTTCGTTTGATCTTCTAATAATATTTACTTACAAAGTTTTTAAATCTTGTAGAGAACTTGTAGAGACCCACTGTACCCACACAGTACAACTTGAAACTTTCTGACGGAATGTGCATCGCGATTGCGAAGAGTGTAAAAAAGCACTTGAAAACATGATTTATGAACAAAATACTTAAGAATAAACTTTTTAAAGAATCCAAACAAAAAATTATGTGTTGACATGGATTAGATTGCGTGTGAATATACAGATAATTTTAGTTGTCCTATGTTATGTTCCCATCGTGTGCATGAAATAGTACTCTTCAATTTAGTCGGTTAACAATGACCGTGAAAGGGTGCTTTACAGTGTCTCGGTGAATATCGCTGAAAGTAGAATTTTGATCCGTGAATTTATATTTCTGCATGAATGTTACAAGAAATATTTAATAAAACAGTGTGAAATGTAAAATTTTGAAATAAAGCTAAATAGTTTATAACTTTTTAACTTAAAGTAAAAACCGTAATTTGCTCTAGACGACATCATAAAAGACCCACAAATTATTGTTCACTTCTATCGTTCACGAAAATTGTCTATAAATCCGAACTTCGTCTGCGTGTCCGAAAACAAAATAGAGTAGGGTCAATGACGAAACTTCGTTTAAATTTCGTTCGTTTGCGAAGTTTCGTTTCCGAGAAAGCGAGTAGACCCCCCAGTACCTTTTTGTTGTGCTCGGGCGAGACGCAACTTTTTAAGCACTTCCTCCGCCGTCGACATGGTAAATAAGTTAGATTACGCACAAACGCACTATTTAACACTCACAAGAACACTTCACTTTTTAACCGACTTCTAAAAGAAGAAGGAGGTTCTCAATTCGAATGTTTTTTTTTGTTGGAAAGGGTGTAATTCCCAAATGGTCCCATATTTGTGTGATAGTTGTGGAATATTATTATTATTATTTCCTTTATTTAGCTTTACACAAACTTATTACATTTTTAAATATTTCTCATAAAAACAATAAAAAAAAAAACATTTAAAAATATAAAAAATTGTAGCCCACCGGTATCGGGAACAGGGTCCAAGCTACCGGCGGTCAGGGCTCCAGAGAAAGGAACCTCCTAACAATACGAGCCGTATCCAGGAGTACCGCTCTCTGTATCAAGCCCTTGATCCAGCTGCCTAACGAGAGCCTCCTTAGATGTTTTTCGAGGCTCTTGGCAATTAAGCCATTGGCTGTAATGACTATCGGCACAATGATTGCTGAGTTCACATCCCACATGTCGACAACCTCGCGAGCTAAGTCAAGATACTTGATTTGTTTATCTTTCTCAGCTTTCACGAGGTTCTCGTCATGCGGAACCGTTATGTCAACAATCATTGCGCGCCGCTCTGATCGATCCACCACCACTATATCAGGCTTATTGGCTACAATAGTCCTGTCAGTGATGATGGATTGATCCCAGTACAATGTGATACTGCCATTTTCGAGAACTGGGTCGGGCACATACCTGTAGTACGGCACCTCCGATTCCACAAGGTTGTATTTCAGAGCAAGTTGCTGATGGATAATCCTGGCTACAAGG
Organism: Diarsia dahlii; assembly: GCA_949775195.1. Taxonomy (NCBI): domain Eukaryota; kingdom Metazoa; phylum Arthropoda; class Insecta; order Lepidoptera; family Noctuidae; genus Diarsia; species Diarsia dahlii. The sequence continues at coordinate 18,071,176 of OX459197.1, read as the reverse complement.
TTGTGTCTATGCAAGTATTCTCCGTTAGCCAGACGAGAACACCCGGAGATAATGTGACGGATTGATTCGCCCGGACGGTGGCATGCCCGACATATGTCAACCGTACCGTCCTTCACAATAAATCTCCGGTAGTTATTCGTCATCATAACTTCGTCCATAATTGCACAGACAAAACCTTCGGTTTCTCCGAAGAGTTCCCCGGAACGTAGCCAGGCTACGGACGCCAAGAAATCTACATCGGGCCCGTGCAGGGCCCGGAAAAAGCGTCCGTGGAGCTCCTTGCTTGCCATACCTCTATGCGGTCGTTAGTGTCAAGCACTACAGGTTTGCGCCAGTTCTCTTTAGCCAAGGAGAGCGGGGTGAGGCCCGTGTCCACCGCGACAACATCTCGATGCATCCCCACGTCGGCTTCCAGGAAATATTCCCTGAGACTGCATATCTCACGATTGTGGAGAGTCTTAGCATTTAAAAAGCCTCGACCCCCACACTTCCGCGGGATATACAGCCTCATAACCGAAGAACGTGGGTGATGCATTCGATATGTCGTCAACAATGAACGAACCCGCCTATCCAGGGCGTCTAGCTCTGTTTGAGTCCATTTGAGTATGCCGAAAGAGTACATCAAAACCGGCATGACCCAACCGTTGAAGGCACGCACCTTATTTCCGCCTGATAAAAGACTATTAAATACCTTTCTCAGGCGGCCAAAGAAGCGCTCCCTCAACGATTGCTTCATGTCGGTAACGTTGATGCCCAGCGCTTCCGACATACCCAAATACTTATAGGTTTCGGTTGCTGAGAGGGATCTAAGATTTATAGAATCCGTGAGCTGGGTTCCCACGGATTCCACAATCCCCCCTCGTTTAACATGCATGACCGCACACTTCTCCACCCCGAATTCCATCCTGATGGCGCTACTGAAAGCTTCAGTAACCTTCAGTAGCTCCATCAGTTGCAAATCGTTGGGGGCAAAAAGTTTGAGGTCATCCATGTAAAGGAGGTGAGATATAACCTGACCATCTCTCTTCAACCGATAGCCTACACCTGAATCCTCCAGCAGCGTGCTAAGAGGATTCAAGGCTAAGCAGAACCAAAGAGGACTCAAACTGTCACCCTGAAATATACCTCGCTCTATCCTTATCGGCTCGCTATTCCTCTGGATTTGTCGACACCCTGGATAGCGAAGAACTGTCCTCCATTGCCCCATACACGACATCAGGAAGGTGCGCAGGGTTGCAATTTTATACAACTCTAGCACCCTCATGAGCCATGTATGTGGCACCGAGTCATAGGCCTTCTTATAGTCTATCCAGCATGTCGACAAATCCTTTCGGGAACGGCGAACCTGCTGGCTAATGGCCATATCAATAAGGAGTAGCTCTTTCGTACCACGGGACCCGTTCCTACATCCATTTTGAGATGTAGACATGATAGAATTGTCATCAATGTGTTTGTTAATTTTGGTTCTCAAAATGGATGTAAGAACTTTATAGACTGTCGGAAGACAAGTAATCGGTCTATAATTTTTGGGTTCCGCGGTACTACCTGATTTATAGAGCAGGTGGGTTATACCTGTTGTCAGGAATTCGGGCAGCGACCCTGACTCTAGGGCTGACTGGAAAAGGGTCGCCAAGCGAGCGTGCGACCTTGTTATCCACTTGATCCAGAAATTGTGCAATCCGTCCGGCCCTGGAGATTTCCAGTTAGGCAACGGACGGACTGCACGAGTAACGTCTTGGGGGCTGATAGTGATTGCCCCCATTTCTGATACTGGATCGCACGCTCGCTCGACATCTCGAGTCCATTCACCCTCAGTATGGCTGACAGGCACCGACCAGATGCTGCGCCAGAACGAACACATGGCGTCATCATCCGGTAGGAGCGTGTCAGCCACACCTTGGTCCGGTTGCTCCCAAGCCCTATAAACCCACCTTTCATCCCTTTGAAATGTGCGATTCTGAGTGTATCGCTCCACCCTTCGCTTATACCTACGGATACGGCTTGCCCATGCATACACTTTCTGCTTCCAGAAGTCGATGCGTTCTGTGATACGGGACATGTAGTCTTGAGGACTGATATCAGTCCCCGCAAATGCCCGCCTCACAAAACGCATCACTCGAGGGCGACTGTTGCCCTCCTGGAAGCAGATGAGTTTGCCAATGAATGCTCTGGCCCCAGTAATGCGTCGTTCAATCCTGCACTGCCACGCTGGTACAGCTGCTTTCGGTCGTGTAGCTCTGTCATCTGGAAATTTGACATGAGCTACACGACATGCCGTTACAGCCGCGCAATACAGGATTGAATGAGCATCAGTAAGGTTTTCGCAATTGTCAAAATAGCTTGACAACTGCGAATCCAGAACAGCCACCAGCGCCCTATTTTTATTGTGCATGGGCAAACGAGGTAAACGCGGTCTAAGTTCGGGATTCATGAAGCGATATTCCCGAACCGCACCCTCCAAAGTACTCCTTATTTCCTCATTGCACTGGGTACTTACATCAGTAACCATGTCATTACTCACGTCGTTTTCGTGGTTAGATGTTGTTGTTGTTGTAGACTGTGGAGGTACCACAGCCTGCGACGGTGTAGCAATGACATGGCTACTCTGCATTTCAGTTCGCAGGCGACCAAGCACAGTGTCATCCAACATACGATTACGCTGGATGACCCGTACCTGATCCGACAATCGTTGCGCCGACACGTTGACAACTGGCTCAAGCACCTGAAACAGAGAGAGCATCCGAACACGGTACGCGGTCAGGTTGTTTCCTCCCTCTGTAGCCCCATAATATGCGCGCATGACGTTCTCATTTATGGACTGAGTCCATCTCATGCGCGACACATTTCCACCGGCAGCGGGGACCCTGTTCGGGGCCGGTTGGCCTCGAGGTCCCAGGCCCGCTGGTGGCCGTCCTCTTCCTCGTCGTCCGCGCCGCGGTGGTGATGGTGATGGCGGCGGTGATGGTATCGACGACGACGGGGAGAAAAACTCATCGCTCGAGCTCGACGCAACTGCAGCTACCGGTGACACGGCGCTCACGGATGTGGCGCGTCCCGGCGGCTGCGAGGCGGAGCTAAGCGACGAGCCCGGAGATGGTGGGTGTGCCTGCTGCAGTCTTGCTCGGCGTCTGGTCAGCATTGGTGACTTTATTTCGACATTATTTTCTGTGTCTGTGTCTGTTTCATTTTCGGTATATTTTCAGTCCAGTAAAACGGTTTTTTTTTCTTTCTCATTGTTTGCTGATGGATGAGTGGTTTCCAGGATTGATGTGTCGGCTTTATTGAGGAAATTTGTTAATTTTTTTTTATTTTTTTTATTATTATTATTATTATATTTTTTTTATCGAAATCGGTCAAGCGGTTTTTGAAAAATCAACAAAACTCAAAACAAAAACTACATTGTCCACATTATGACTCATGAACATGTGAACTTACATGTGAACCACTAAAAAGTGAAAAATTAAAAAACTTTTTAACAAAAAATAAAACCGACTTCAAAAAAAAAACACGAAAAAGTGAAAAATAATCTTTAGAAGAAAAATCAGTTTCTGAAGTCGGTGGCAAAAAAATGAAATCAAACAAACAAAAGTCACCGACTTCGGAAACTGATTTATTATTTTTTGTTAAAAAGTTTTTTTGTATCTACGCACTTTTTATTGACCGTAAACACCGGACGAACTTCTTTGCAGACTGGAGTTGATGTTTGTTTACATAAAAACCGAAGGTAGGCTCGATGACAGCGTTGACAGACCACAGACTATAGAGATGTGAAGTAGTAATTTGACGTTTGACGACTCGACCGTTTCCCGATCCTTTGTTAGAAATGATATTTCCAATGGGAGGTAGATGAAAAAGTGATGCAAAATTATAGATTTGCTAACACAACAGAAATAACTTTTTCTCAAAAATGGTATGTAATGTTGCCATAACATCTCTAAAAAGTATCCAGAAAGTGAACTTTACCGGAGACTTATTCACAACTGTCCAGTAAGAAGCGAGATTTTAAACTTGGAATCTCCTACTGTCCAGTAAGTAAGTATGTAATTTACTTACTGGACACTAGGTCATCCTCTTAAGATCTGTTTAGAAAAAAAAACATAGTACCAGACACAGATTAGAGTTTAGCCAATACAACATGGTTATAGAAGGGAGGTTCCAAATATATATCTATCTCTTTTTGGTATGACATTTTATGAGATACATATATTTTTGGAACCTTAAACAGCCATTTTATACGTTGCGTTTTGTACTTAGTAATGTTGTAGAAGTATAGTGTGGGATTTTATGATTGTATTTAGTAATTTCAGTTTATTATAAAGTTTTTTCTAAAGTTGTTTCCTAAACTGCCTCGTTGGTCTAGTGGTCGCAAGCTCGACTGCAGAGCGTGAGGTCCTGGGTTCGATTCCCGGGTCGGCCAAAAAGTGCTATTGTGTTTTTCACATATGAATGTAACCTTCAATATTAATTAAACGAATTTGTTGTTAAACTTTCTTTAATTTTTGAGAAAAGCATTATACAAACCTCAACCAGTAAGAAAGCCATCCTGGCCTCGTATATAACCAGACCTCACCTGCGGTTCGGTCCGGTTAACTCATACTTGGCCAGGAAGGCTTACTTACTGGATTCTGCAGTAATGTACTATAAATTGAATGTATTCCTGTGTAATATGCAGAAATCTTCACGAATCCTCTTATATTTTGCTGAGAAATTATAGATAGACTTGCAATCCACAACTGAACGTATTTCTGTGAAATATGCAGTGATCCTCGCGATTCTTTTTGTATTTTAGCAGAGATATAGATTTCTCGCAAAATTATTGTTCGACGCACATGAACAATGGCGCGCGCCGGCGCCGAGTCACGCGCGCTAACATGTCTTCGCTATGTCCTAATTAGCTGTCGCAATACGACACAACATCTGTTGTCCAACCGACTAACCAACGCAAAAAAATTAAACAAAGCGCTTTGAATGGATCTGTCCTAACTGGCTACTTGCACGGACGTGCAACGTCGCATTTGTTGGTCGAACGCAATGATATTATATAGGTAGATACGTTTTACCGACATCTGCGTGGCGATACAAAAGTAAGTTAATCAGCTTAAGTAAACTCAGTCCGTCCTGCGTCTGGCCGCGATGCGAACGTACGTTTAAGCGGAAGTTTGGTGTATGAAAATAAACAAAAATGACTAGTTGTGTGTTCATAAAGTGCAACACCTACTGTAAAAAGCAAGAAGGATGTGTCTTTTCATTGTATTTTCCGTTTGAAATAGATTATACGCGTATAATCTATTTACAATGAGTATGACGTCTCTATTGGTAAAACCTGATTGGTCGAACGCGTTTGAATTTCAAACCTGTTCTATTTTGTCGTGTCGGTCGTGTCATTAGCTTGGAAACCACGTGTCGTTTATTTACAAAAATTAATAATTTCAATGATTATTTAATAACAGAAATACAAGGATGACCTATATTGTGGAGTAAATGGAACGAAAACTACAAAAATCGTATTTTGGTTGACAAAGAGTGGTCAATAGTAGCAAATATTTAAAAAAAGACAGTAAGTACCTACTTTATTGTTTATTATTTTAACCAGCACACAAAAAGGTTCGATAACCTACGCCGTTTTTATGAGTTTACTATTTACCCGACTACGGCAAAGCCAAAGGAGGGTTATGATTTTGACTGGCTATGTATTTTTTGTGTAGATACGAACTTGGGTGATTTTAATTTATTGTACCTAGGTATTTACATGACGTAATAGGTATAAAATTAAATACATCTTGTTGCAATGTGTATAACATTTTATTAGGTATATTTACATGTACATTATTAGTATATTATGTACAGAAATATGCTGTCCGACCTCCCTCCACTTGTTGTAAATAGTTCTCGTAGCCGCAGAGCATCAGTTGTGGATCTGTTTGTCCGTCTAGAGTTCAGAATACTATTCATTGTTGAGTAGTGAGTTGTTATGTCTGCATCGTTTGTTTTACATCCTTCAAAGTCAATGATAACGTTATGTAAAAGGCATTAGCTTTAACTATATGATTGGCATTATCGATACCTACTGGTTTCTATATTTTTTTGAAGTATACGAAATTTTGCTGAAACTATGCCAAATGCGCATTCTACAACCATTCTGGCACGAGACAGACGATAGTTATAATAAGATTTTTCATCTTCATTCTGAAGTTGTCTTCGTGAATACTTATGGCTTCATCAAATATGATTTTAAAGGGAAGGCTTCATCACCTACAAACACAAAAGGTGCTTCGATATCAGAATTGGGCAAGTTTTTCGGAGCTGGTAGCTCATAAGTTCCATTTTCAATTTCTTTATACAATTGTGTATTCCAGAAAACACCTACGTCGCTATCTTTGCCATATGATCCAATATCCACCACTATAAATTTGTAATGAGCGTCTACTACAGCCATCAACACTATAGAATAGAAGGATTTGTAGTTAAAAAACATACTGCCCAATTTTGAGGACATTTAACTCTAATATGTTTTCCATCAATTCCTCCAATACAATGTGGAAAGTCCCACTTTTTCCCAAAATCTTCTGCTATTTGACTCAATTCGTCTTTATTTCCTCCGTTTCCATCCGTTTCATATGTTTACATTGAAGTGTTTCCCAAATTACAGCTCAAACTTCGATGATAATTGTGGAAACGGCACTTTTTGATAATCTAAATGAAAAAGCGATTTGTCTAAAGGACGATCCTGTCGCTAAATACCTGAAAATAATATACTTAATTAATTTTATTTCAGAAGAAGAAATTAAAACTAAATGGCGCAATTTGAGAGACCAGTTCCAGAGAGAATTAAAAAAAGTGAAACATCCGCGATCTGGAGATCCTGGAAGCCCGACAAGTAGGTACACGGGAAAATGGGTGTACTTTCAGGCCCTCTCATTTTTAAGAGATACTATGATGCCTAGATATACAGATAATTACACACAACACAACATTACATTATACAGATAATTTCAATAACGAAAATATTGAAGTCGAACAAGAAACAGAATTAGAGCCTAGCAATCACAGCACTCAAGTCAGTCAAGACCTATTGACCAATGAAGATCTAGGATTTCCTGTCAGTACTTCAGATACTCCAATGCCTAATTATCTCAACGACCCATTTCAAAATGAGAGTGAATCACAGGCTTCTGAACAGGAACTTACTGAACAACTTCAGCACGAGACGCCTCGACATAACAATGCTGATAGAACAAGTTCTCGGGGAAAAAAAAGAAAGGCGTCGAAAATGACAGATTTTGAAACGCAAATGCTACAGTTAGAACAAAACAAATTAGCAGTACTAACGGCAAACGAAAAAAATGAGGATGATGATGCCGATGACGATTTGCATTTTGTAAAATCACTAGTTCCTTTCTTAAAAATGCTTAACCCTATTAAAAATTGTTGGTCAGAAGCGAAATGCAAAGTCTGATCCATCGGGAGTTATTAGCTGATAACAACGCAGGAAATAATGCAGGAGCGTCTTCAAACTCCACTTATCTACATAAATTTAATTAAAGGTACTTAAATATATTAAGAGTACTTTTTTCTCTTACCTCAAAGTAACAATCAGCCTTTCATAGAAATTAAGAGTAGTTTTTTTTCTTACCTCAAAGTAACAATCAGCCTTTCTTCTACAGAAATGGGTTTTTTTAAATTTGTAATCTGGTGTATACATTTTACTCTTATTGCTTCAAGAACATAATCAAACGTATCTGTCTTCTTTCTAGTGTACTGGTAGTGTAACGCCAACCTACTGACATTAAATCTGGCCAAAACTTCATATGTTCCTTTCGCTATCCGCTGCAACATGAAACCTCCTAGTGCTTTCTCCCTAACGGCACACTCATGTACAAGTAAGTCCCTTAACACACTGTTCCTGCCCAAAACTAAGAAGAGATGACAGCGTTAAATACCTCGGTATCCACATAGACTACGGACTTAGATGGGATAAACACTTAGACACACTTTCCACCCGAACAATGCGACTTATTTCTATATTTAAATCACTCAGGGGGTCAGCCGATCATAATATTCTTAAAATGGTCTATTTTGCCTTGACCCAATCAGTGTTAGGGTACTGCATCAATGTGTGGGGTGGGGCCGGGAAGACAGGTCTCCTGAGGGTTGAGAGAGCACAGAGAGCGGTCCTTAAGGTAATGACAAAAAAGTCACGCAGATATCCAACAGCGCAACTGTACGAGGATTGTAAAGTTCTAACTGTACGACAGCTATTTGTGCTCCAATCGATCCTTAGAACGCATGGCAGTTTGGCTCCTCCCGACCCAAAAAGACGTAAGAATATAATCCCCAGCATCCAACATAAAACTAAGTTTGCTATGCACCAATTTTACGTAATAAGTAGGCACATTTACGGCGAAGTTCATAAAAAAGTTAATATTCTCGGTCTCCCTAAGTTTAAACTAAAACGTATAGTAATTGAATGGTTACTCAAACAGGACTATCATAAAACAGAATCACTTCTTACCTACATAACCTAAAAAAAAACATCCACTCTTTTGTGTTATTCACCTATTTTGTTGTACTCACTACAATCACACATTTACTTCACTTACTCCTCTCAGCAACAAATACCACACACACGCACTCATCAAACACTCGCACTCACATCATTCACTCTTCACTTTCTCACCCTCACACTTTCAAAAGTATATCACAAGATCAAATAATGCACCCACTTGACACAGTCCACTGGCACGTCTGCCAAAATAAAATTATATAAGCATAACCAATGGCCGGACACTGCCCCCTAAGATACAGGCCTAGCCTAGTTTAGGGGACAGGGTTGAACTTATTGTACTTGTTTACCTAATTAAATGCTAAACTAAGAACTTCAATCTGTATATAGTGCAATGTACTTGAATCTTGTGACAATAAATATTTTATTATTATTATTATTAAAATAAATTATTGTTTTCTCGTAGTTGACAGTACAGATGGTGAAATTCGCCAAATTTCATCCTATCTTTATATATCTGTTGTACTCGTTCACGTTTGTATTTTTGTTTCTTCGTTAATAAATATTTTAAATTACAGTTTTCACTTAAGTAAAGTGGCCTTTGACAACGCCATCTTGACGACTGACGTGACGACGACAGTTCAGTTTGGACACAATGACATTGTCGTACGACCAACTAATTAGTTAGCGCGCACAACTTTTCACTGGTTTTGAAGGACCACTTTTAGCATGTACAATAAAATGCTCAAAGATTTTTAGCAGTTAACTGTATTTCCAAATAGGTTTTAAATTCTAACACAAGAGCAAAAATGTAACGTGACACCGAGCCAGAGAAATTCTAGACTACTAAAGTTACCCGAACATAAAAACTAATTCTATTCTAATGTTGCCATTGCAAACAAAACACTTATGTTTAAATTATTCTTAAACAATATATTTACCTCTTTAACGCTGTTTTTTTTTATAAACATACATTATTTATGATTTCATAGGACATCTAATGAGTCTAATGAGTTCTCGCGTTAAGCAGACGAATATATTCTCGAACAACCTCGAGAGTACCGCCATTGATTATGGATTACGGTTTTAATAAATATTTAAAAGCAATTCATTTTTAATTCTAACAATAGAATGAGCAAACGTTTAATTTAGTACAGTACAATACTGGAGGCGCTATAAATTCAAGAATATACATAATATGTATATCGATAAAGTTGTCATCGGAGAAAACTGGATGTCGCTGGTGTCCATTGCTTAAAAACCCGTGAAGTCAGATATCTATGCCCTATCTATAGTATAATGTACTCTGTGATGTTAAGTTAGCACTAGATGGGCCTGGTTCATTTCGGACTATGTTGACTCCTGCCGGTAATTTTAGCTTATTGTTTTATAGATTCTTCAATATAGCCTTCTGCCACTTGGTCAGACTTCCAGCCGCCATGCCGCTTTAATGTTGTGATATTTGCTCCTGAATCGGTTCAGAGCGTAGCTGACGTTCGTCGAAAGCAATGGTCTGTGTACTTTTCAGGGTTTTCTAAGTTGAGAAAGACTGCTATTTCCTTCGGTATTACAGCAAATTTTTTGCGTCATAAAGGTTGCCGTGTACATTTCTCGTTTTGACAGTTAAGTTAAAACCGGTTTGTTGCCATGTTTTCTGGACGTAGGGTTTGATGCTTTTTAACTATATTTTTAGTATTCGCCTCTGACGACGAATGATCTTTCTTCATGTGTTTTTGTGTCAGGTAAGTTTATAGCCTGCAAATGAGTATCCGTTTTCACGTCATCCACAGTAATTTTGATAAGTTCTATACCTCGACATGCACCACTAATTCCAAATATGAGGCCCCCTTCAATCAAAATAATAATCATTATTACAACGTTCCACATTAATATACTAGGTAGTGATCAGGCGCGTGCGCCCTATTAAGGCTCTTAGGCTTAGATATTATAGTGTTTCGAACACGGTCGGTTAATTTTACACCTAAGATACTGCGCTCTATAGCACGTTGGCAAACCTTGAGTTTGGACTTTTGGATGTTAGTCAAAGACCAAGTTTTTGCACCGTAGGTCAAGATGGGGAGAATACACATGTCCATGAGTTTATTTTAACTTAATTAATAAGTTAAGTAATAATGGTGTAATAATACAAGTTACAAATATGGAGCTGAAGGATCTCAATACTCAATTCTTTATTGCATTCCAATGTAGGCTTAGGTGGTAAACATTTTTGAAAAAAGTGACAATCATGTGACCCTGTCGGGCACAGCAAAAGAAATACATTTGAAGATATTTACGTATCTTATAATCTAAACTAGTATTTGCGTGGCTGCGCGCAGCTCGCGGGGGGTGAAGAGGAGAGAGGGGGAGCTTTGAAAAATGATTTCGACTAACGCATTGCCCCTTTCAATGAATCTGAAAAAAAAATGTTCCAAGTCTCTGAACTTCCGTGATCCGCCTAAAAGGGGGAGAAAGGGGGCAAATGGGGAAACTTTGAAAAAGGTAGGAGGGGAAAAGGGGGCAAAAAGGGGAGGTTTTGCACTTTTTAGCTACTCATGAGAGTTACTTATACGCTTCACCCACTCAACCTTCGTTACGCTACGGAGGTCGCCGGCTCGCTTCGCTCGCCACCTCCCCTCTTCGCTCCACTCAAGAGCTGCCTACCACCGAGGAAAAGCTATCGTGACCTTATCCCTACGCTACGGAGGTCGCCGGCTCGCTTCGCTCGCCCGCTCCCCCTTCGCTTTACCGGTACCACCACAGGATACGTTTCGACGCCTACTATAATACGCTACGGAGGTCGCCGGCTCGCTTCGCTCGCCACCTCCCCTCTTCGCTCCACTCAAGACCTGCCTACCACCGAGGAAAAGGTATCGTGACCTTATCCCTACGCTACGGGCCACCACAGGATAGGTTTCGACGCCTACTATAATATTTGTTCTAACACCCAATCGCTATCTCTAACGGTTATGAAGTTACAGCCCTTTCAATTTTAGGGGAGGTCGGGCGGGGAGTTGTGGGGAGGGTATTCAAATTGCAAAACCCTTCAATATATAAGAATTAAAAGATTTTTCAATAGTAAAAAAAGGGGTGACACGGGGGGTGAAGAGGGGGTTGAAGGGGGGAAGAGGGGGAGCTTTGAAAAATGATTTCGACTAACGCATCGCCCCTTTTAATGAGTCTGAAAAAAAAAATGTTCCAAGTCTCTTAACTTTCGAGATCCGTTTAAAGGGGGGGTGAAGGGGGGCAAGGGGGTCAAATTTGAAAAATGGTTTTTACTTCCCCGAGCCTCTTCTATACGAATCCCTAAAAAAAACACGTAAATTCTCTTTATTTCCGCGATACGATAGGGAGGGGTGAGAAGGGGGGGGGGGAAGGAGAGGTTAGGCACTTTTCCCATACTCACGAGAGACCCACCTCCCCATCCACCATCTGGGAGAACAATTCTGTCAGTCAGTCAGTCAGTGAGTCAGTGGTAATTTAGCTTTATATAGTACTAGCGGACGTCCCGCGGTTTCACCCGCGTAGATCCCGTTCCCGTGGGAATACAGGGATAAAAAGTAGCCTATGTTACTCAGGGTGAATGTAGCTTTCCAAGGGTGAAAGAATTTTTGAAATCGGCCCAGTACTTTTTGAGCCTATTCATTACAAACATACAAAAATAGGTACAAATCTTTCCTCTTTATAATATTAGTGTAGATGTAGTAACTAGCGACCCGCCCCGGCTTCGCACGGGTGCAAATGGATGTTATTATACATACCTAAAAACCTTAGATTTAAAAAAGTTTTAAAGATTTAAGCATACAAAGGGACAGAGAAAGCGACTTTATTTAATATTTCCTCTTTATAATATTAGTGTAGATATGTAGTGATAGTGATTATTACACAAAAAAAAATATTAAAGCTAACATCGCTACTATTAAAATAAAAAAAATAATGTTTAACTTTAAAAACAAAACAAAGAATTAAAATCGAACTCATTAAAAAAGGAACACAATACATTTGGTACCTATTTATAAAATTGAAATCTAATCTTTAGAAATAATAATAAAACTCAATACAGAAATAAAAAAAAATATATATATAATTATAGATATTTAATGTCTAAATTAAAATTGGAAACTTGGAAAATCAAGAAGTCGCGGCACGTGGCTACTTGAAAGGTACGATTACTAGGTTACAATCTTCGCAATCTCTATCTAGTATCTCCAAGGAGACGTTATTAGCCAAACGACATAAATTAATAGATACATTTACTCAATACGAATCTCACAACATTAAAATCTCTTTACTCCATTCAGAAGACAAGGAGGACATAGACCAAGTCGAAAGCAGTTATTATTTCGTCATAGCTGCAATTGATGAGGTACGGGTCCATATTGGCTCACCTAAAGTTCTTTATCCGAAATTGTTCTTCCTAACGATTTGTAATCCGAATGATCACTCTTCCTAAAATTTTTCATCCTAAAGTTTTCATTCATACTATTTGTAGTCCTACCGACGATGTTCATAACACTCATGTTTCCGAAAATTGGAATTCATAATATCATTAGTGTAAATATATTTAAACTCCTACTGTTTTTTATCCTAACGCTTTTATTCCTAAACATAATTACCATAATATTTTCACTCATACAACTGTTTAGAATGATTAAAGGTCGTTTCACTGATTTTTGTCTTGAAATAAAATAAATGAATGAAATTCAGGTCAGAGTGTCGTCTTGGGGGCACTATGAAAAAAATACTTAGAAAAATTTCGCGACCAATTTCGAGGTAGCGCTCGCCGGCCGCTGCCGCGGCACCGCTCGCTTCGCTCGCTCGGCTCGCGCGTAGTTAGTCACCGTTCTAACCTAACCTAACCTATGGATATCTTTGCATAGTATATAAGGTCCCATTAAAATAGGTGGACAAATTTTAACACAGCGTTTAGTTAGCCTAACTAAAGACATCTAAACAAAAAAAAAACACTATATTATATAAAGTGATTTTATTTTGACTTAAAATAATAAATTGCCGGCACTCTAGAACAAACTCATCCTATAAAAGTAGGTATTTTATTTCTTATTCTTATATATTTTTTTGCTATTGTCCTTATTTTAGCGGTCTGAATGATTTCTAAAATTTACCTATTTTAATGGGACCTTTTATAATACTGATTATTATGAATAAAAAGTAATATAAACAAAAAAAAAGATATGACTTTGAATAATAGTGTAAAAGATGGTTATGTTTAGAAAATATAGGAAAACAAATAATAGTGTAATAGATGTTTATTGCTACAGACATTATGAAGTCGAATGCTTCGGAATTAAAACATTAGAGACAGAGAAGTTAGGAATTGCGATTGTTAGGATGAAAAATGTTAGGAAGAACATTTTCGGATTTCCAATTATCGGAGTTGAAATTTTAGGTGAACTTTGGCGCACCCGATGAGGTACTCAATCGCCGTAACATTGCTAGTGCTAGCGACAGTCATTCAGCTCCTAAATCAGTGCCTAAAATTAACCTACCTCCGATAGATAAACCATTATTTAGTGGCAAGTTCACAGAATTTGTACCATTTATTAACTTGTTTAACTCCATAATTAACAACAATAAGTGCCTTGATAATGTGCAGAAGCTTTATTATTTACGCTCATACTTAAAAAACGAGCCATATGACCTAATAAAATTTTTACCTGTATCTGGTGAAATCTATGTAAAGGCCTTGCAAATATGTAATAACAAACAAGACAAAGATTATACCTAAAATCATACGAAGATTTAATGAAATGGCGCGCAGAGAAAACAGTGAAATCGTTATCTGAAAACGTTTTGCTAATATATTTCAACGAATTATCAAAGTCTTACAAAGCCTTCAACATTATGGTGCATTTATTATATGTTAAACACAACATTAAGTACTAAACACAATGTACATTTAAAGGATTTCGAGAGACTAACATCGTTTCTCAAAAGGCAATATGATGGGTTTAAATCGAAAAAATCCAAAGTTTTCACTTCTCAAGAGGTAGAAATTTTCTTAAACCAAGCCCCTGATGAAATATACCTAGTAGAAAAAAAAGCGCGGGAAACGTTCAACTTGGCGGACGCGTCCTTTTTGAATTCAGGATAAATTATTTTAAAATATTGTAATATAGGATCAGTAATCTTAGTTTTAATGCTCTATCTTCTTTCTTTTATAATTTTGTAGTTATTTTTCTTCGGTAGTGGTAAGTTTTTACACAATTTTTGTTGAAGCCGTGTAATGAACGACCCGCCAGACCCGGGGGACTTTGTTCCCCCGGCAGGCAATTTCGTTACTGTAAGCAATGAGTCAGGCATGGATACCGACGGGTCGTCCTCGGCTCGTCACCTGAAAAGAAGCCGCGTACATGTGTGCAAGCACTGTAATAAACGCCGTCGCACCCGAAAAAACCACGGTTCCGAGTCGTCGGGTTGTGGTTGCACGGATCCTACAAGTTCTTTGAGTCCTACAACAACTTTAACAGAACCTATTTGCTCTGATAAACCAAGCATTGTTGATAGTGCTCTTATTCATACTCCATCCATAACTGTTCCCGCGCAAATCGGTCGTAAAGTATACGACAAAACCGACAGTGCACCCTACATTATCCACATACAGAAAAAACGATTTCTCCTGATGATGGTACTATATTGCACCCAATCACATTTGGGAAGTTCCATAAACATAATGCCTTTCAAAATATTATAAACGGTAGCGTCAAAAAAATTGGGCGCAATAAAATTTTCCTCTCATTTTCCAATTTTCTGGATGCAAATTCTTTTATTTCACACAGTAGTCTTGAAACATATAATTACAAAGCTTTTATACCAACGTTTAATGTTACTAGAATGGGTGCGTGGTGTTCCAGCAGAACGGTCTCCAGAGGAAGTCTTAGATAATATTACAGTTCCAATTGGTTGCGGTCCAATTTTAAAAATTGTAAATCTGTTGTTGATGGTACAACCACTTGGAAGCCATCCCAATCTATAGTTGTCACTTTTGATGGACAGGTTCTACCTAAAAGAATCTTTATGTGTTTTAATGCATTACCTGTTGAATTATATATTTTCCCTACTGTACAATGCTTCAATTGCTGTCGTTTTGGGCATACTAAAATTCAGTGCAGATCTAAACCTCGCTGTTATAAATGTGGTCAAGGCCTTGCTGGAGATAGCTGTGAAAGGGAAATAGACAATGCATCTTGCTGTCTGTGCTCTGGCTTTCACTATGCCATTAATAAATCTTGTCCTGAATTCTCACGACAAAAACAGATTAAATCATACATGGCACAAAGCTCAGTTTCTTATGCTGAAGCAGCAAAAGTATATCTCCCAGTAACTAAATCATATGCTGACACACTTTTATCTTCTCCTTCTAAAAACTTTGCAGATACTCAATCAATCTCTTCGCCTAATAGAATGCAGGCTTCAAGTAGTTATAAAAAGACTGTCTTCCTGAAACCACGTTCCCCACCCAAATCTATAAAGAGGCCCATAATACTATTATTAATGAGTTTAAAATTCCCCAGCCATCTAATGGTTGTGCTTTTTATAATAATCAAAATAATGTTATAAATGATGTATACTTTTCTATAAATGATTTTCTCTCTGCATTATACAATCTTCTTTCTCAGTTCAACATCTCACCGTCCAACGCTGCTTCAACTTTCAATGTACCTCAATCCATTCATAATGGACAACACATCCAAAATAATCCAGTGGAACTGCCGCAGTCTAGTAAACAAACAGAGTGATGTTATATACCTTTTAAACAAATATGAGCCATTTGTCTTTGCTTTAGCAGAGACTTGGCTCAAATCAAATCATATTTTTAAAATTAATGGTTTAAAGTTTCCAAAAAGCCCACAGCGATAACAATTACATTTTGAATTCTTGTAACAGATTTACTTTCCGTTTAGTAACATTTCGTTTCGTTACACAATTCGCACGTTATTTGGTAATCGAAAACAAACTGTTTATCTTTTTTATGTTGGTAATACTGATGTGTCAATGTATGGACCATAGACAGTCCGCCATTTTGCAGCGTCTTGTCATATTAGTTGAGCACATAAATTTTTTAAATATTTTATTTTCGGTTTAGTTACGAAAATTCTGTGATTAAGGTAAGAAAACTTTGTAATTATGATAATATTTATTTGTTTTTGTAGTGCACTGATAAAATTACGTTTTAAATGTACTTGTAATAGTGTTTCCGAATGATTATTCAAGGATTTAGGTTATGTTCACTTATTTGTTATTGTCGGTTTCGTTACGTAACGAAACGGAAAAGGCGGTGATCACACTGCTCTTATTAGCCGACCATCCAAAAAAAAGAGTAGGTAATGTTTTCGTAGGAATTGGGGGAGGCCTATAAGTCCGGATTAACAAAAAATAATCTTTTAAAGGTAGGGATGAATTAAAGTTATGTACCTGTTTTGTTTTAGATGCCGCTAACGAACGCTGAGCGGCAAAAGTGTTACCGCGAAAAACTGAAAACCTCGGAGCGATATGAAGCATTTATAGAAGGTGAAACTAAATAAATGACCTCAGCAAGGAGCAACAGCTTATACAACGACAGAAATGGAGGGAGGAAAAAAGAAAAAAAAACATTAGCCCAATACAAAAACATAAAAATTACACAATACTCAAACGACGAAATATTCAATTAGTAATGGAAAATCGTAGTCTGAAAGAATATATTCTGAACCTAAATAGAAGTAATAATAGATTGAGACAGCAAAATTATAGATTGAAAAAGAAAAATGAGGAAAAAGAAAATATTGCACCCACTTTTGTTGAAAATGAAAACATTCCGGATACTGCTTTTCTTACTGAAAATACAATGACACCTAGAAAAAAACAGAAACTATGTTTAACCAGATCATTAGTACTCCAGAAAACAGGGATATAATAAAAAAAGAAATTTTTCAGCTAAATGTTTTTGTATGGCTCAGAGGTAGTTAAGTTGTGAGTTGACGAAAACCACAGATTTCACCTTAGTTCAGTATATTTGTAAAGTTACACGTAAGTTATGGTGGATGCTAATCCGCGGTTATAGCGCTACGGCAGCTATTGGTCAACTAATTTAATAAGTATATGTAATTATAAAAGTAAACTAAACGAGTAGCGAAAAGTAGTTCGCGGCGTTAGCAATTTGCGTGTCCCTTCGTCCAGCATACTCACCATGGAATCCTGATATTTCATGAATGTCAAAAAACTGTTCTGAAATAGTGCTAAATAGTGCCCAAAGGAAAAAAATAGTGCTCTTGTACTTGCGAAGTTATAGCCATAGTTCGATGAGTATGCTGGACGAAGGTTTCGCCCAGCATACTCACCTCCGTCCGGAGAATCTGTATACGCTTCAAACATAATTCATACTTCAAAAAATAGTTCCCAAATAGTGCCAAACGGTGCCCAAAAAGAAAAAACAGTGCTCGAATAACTTCGGAGTTATAGGCTTCGTTCAGTGAGTATGCTGGGCGTAGGTTCTACGCCCAGCATACTCACCTCAGTGCGCGAATATCGAACGAGCTATAGGTACAATTTACGTCTCAAAAAATTGTGCTTGAAATAGTGCCCAATATCAGTCCAATTTTTGCTTGACTTTTGACCTAGAAAACCATTAAATTTGATTGTAAACTTCTACATACATTACATTGAGTACAGTCGAATACAATATTATTAACTTTCTTTCTAACAATTTTTGTCTTGTGTAAATTATTAATTGTCTATGTAAGGGAGTATTTACTTTAGAATCGCAATATTATTAATTACACATTATTTTAATAATACTTTATAATAATATGATTAAGCCTTCGCGCGTCGCATGGGACCCCGGTAGCTAGGAACAATGATTTTATATATTTTGTCTAGATCACGGCGCTTGAAGGATTAAGATATCAAATGAAGTAAATCATGCATGAAAAATAAAGTTGCTGTTATTAATGCTTACATTACAACTGACAAAATTATTCAAAATAATCATTTTCCGGATCAAGGACGGTACCACAACGTTTACGGAATTGACCTGTATTCCTCATGTGATAAAGTTCAATATAGTGTGGCAGTAAAGGATGCACGTACGGTCAATAGGTATGGGGCTTACGACGCGCGGCGCCCGCGACGCAAATGAATATGTTTATGTTTAAATACTAGATGGCGCTGCCCTAACATCTTACGATTATTAGACAAGACTGATCTGTATTTTGAAGGTGATAAGGGTCCATTTTGTGTCACAAAGCAATCGAAACGAACAAGCGCTTCTCAGTTTCTTTGTTTGTTTACTTCGTCGCACATCATTATAATAACGCCGGCTTTTGAGTTTGACTACATAGTGGGTTGCAAAACCAAACAATGTGTTGGTGATGTCATTATTTACCTATATAAAATTGTGTATCTAGTACGTAATCAATATAGGAGCTGCACCCAAATCAGTAAGTATATTTCAATTTATAATAGTGGCATTTAACTAAATTGATTTTACACTCATTCATTAATTGCACTGTAAAACTAGGTAGCAAGCGAGTTGTTTTTTACAAAAACACGTTCATTTTTTCGTTGAATATGACACTGTACACTTAAAATTAAGGACATGCTTAAGAAGTTTTAAAAATGGGTACCTACTTAGTTACTTTTTTAAAGGTTTGATGTAGGTAGGTACACACATAATAACGTAATGTAACTTGTTTGTTTATCTAATTGGATCTCAAATACCTATTTATATACCTACTTCTGCGGAGGCCTGGTTTTATCCTCCAATTCTACTGGAAATGAAACACTGTCTTATTTGCTAGGATATAATTTACTTTTCTTCAATTTTTTTATTACAAGCTTGTCCTCGTTACCCGTCAGGATCTGTTCTCGTCTTAAGTTCACGTTAGTTACATTTCAATATCGAAATAGGTAGAATCAGTCAGCGCGAGCGTCGGTAGTAAGTATAAACGTAACTATAGAATTAACACAGATGTATTTTTTAGATAATATGACGTGAAGTGAAGACTATTACCGATTGTCATCCGGCGAATGCACTTAAACTTTTAAGTGTCGTCAACCTATTCATCACATTTTCTATGGGAGTTGTGACTTCGGGAAATCGTCTTCAGCCTCGTGTTTTGCCCCTTCGCTATTTATAATAGAAATCACGCTAAAATAATGGAAAACACGTAAGTGCTTAAGTACCTTTAGAGGAAGGCTGGAGCCTGTCATACCTATATTAAATTATTTAAATACGTGTTATTTTCAGATTATCTTGAAGACACAATGTTTACCACGTTAGAAGACAACTTTTTCTGACTCGTACTGCGTGAGCGGTGGGGCCCGTTATGTTTTTTACATCTATAGTTGGTATTTTCAGGTAATATAGGTAGTATAAGTACACAAGTGTTCATAATGTTATTGATGTTGATTTATATGTTAGTTAGTTAGTTGTTATTTCATATTATGTTAATATTGAAAACAAATGGCATAATAATTTGTGATAATTCTTGTGAATCTAACGACATGGATCAGCAAGGAAAACGAGGGCCTAAACCAAAGGTTTCATTAGAAACGCAAAAATTAGTAATTTCAGAATTCAAAGATGACTTTTTTAAAAATATTCCTTCCGCAAATGACTCAATTTATAAACAAATTCAAACACGGTTAAATTACAAAATGAGTATTAAATCAATCATATTAAGCATAAAACGAAATTACGAATACTTTTTTGGTGTTGATAAAAAAGAAATAATTCGTAATAATGATTCTAATTTGATAAATCAAAAGTCTACATCGTCATCAAACGAAAGCATTAATAGTGTTTCGGAGAACACCAGTACGCATACATTTTATATGGATACAATAACTTGGGATAGTATTAAGCCTCAAAGGTATTTTTATCACCGAAATAGCAAAATCGCCCCTGGTAGTCTGTATAATGTCAGACGTAAATTAAAACCAAACCAATGGACTAATGTAATTCAAATGCATCTATGGAAAGAAATAAGATCTTTATGCACTTGGTGTTTTAAAAATAATATTGTGAAAGACAATTACGAAATCAAATGCACAGGATATTGTAATCAATGTCACGCAAAAATAATTATAACAACTAACTTAGAAACGGAAAATTTAATTAAACTAGAATGTTGCATAATTAATGAAAATAAAAAGTACTCTCATAACACCAGTAAAAAAAACCGATTACGGTATTACCAAATAAGGGAATTAGGTGAAAAATTACAACACGAAGCAGCAGTTTCTATAAGATATAAATTAGTCTCAACTTTAATGAAGAAAAATGACAAGGAACCTCCAGTATTGCCAAAATTACAAACACTACATCGAATTAAACATGAAAATAAAAAAGTTGATGTTTTCCATCCCAACCCAATATTGTCACTTACTTGTATGTGTGTTTCACCACCTTTTGATAAATGTGTTAGATATGTTTCTGCTTTTCCATTTTATACATTTTACTGGACGGACGATCAAAAGAATTATTATAAAAAATGCCAAAAAGAGTTTAATTATATTAGAGTTTCTATAGACGCAACAGGTTCTATATTTAATAAAAATCTTCGGCCTGTCGTCAATGAACACACACAACTATCTCAAGAGTCGCAAAGTCCTATATTTTTGTATGTTATGATGACAGATACAACCGTTAAAAGTAGCGTGCCAATTTCACAGTGTATATCAGAAAGTCACTCTTTAGATACTATTGCTAGCTGGTTACAATCTTGGTTGGCTAATGGAAAACCTCCAAATGAAGTAGTAACTGATGATTCCGCAGCTTTAGTAGGTGCGGTGGTAAAAGTATTTTGTGGTTATAAATCCACCTCTGACTACTTAAATACATGTTTTAATATTTTAGAAAATAGAACCAAAAAAATTCCAACCTGTTATGTTCGCCTTGATACTTCGCATTTCATAAAAACATTGTACAATCAAAGTATTTTCAAAAATATAGACACTAGAGTAACAAAATTTTTTGTTGATTGTATGATTCTGATTAAAAAATGTGTTTCATACGGAGAGGTAAAGAAAATTATAGAAAATGTTTATATTATAGCAAATAATAAACACCGCGGCAGTAGAAATGGAAATTTAACACGGTGTGAAACGGCGATTTTAGAATTAAAAAACCGGATCAAAACTAATTTGCAGGAATGTGAAATACAAAATGTAGATTCGGAAAATCACGTTCCAATTAAACATTCTTTATGGGAGGGATTAGATAAAGAAGAAAACCCGCTTCTGAAAATGTATAAAGATCTTGAGGAGAAAGAAGATTTAATTAAACAATTGTGTGATCAAGAAACTGAAATCGAAAATATTTATTACTTGCCGGAAATAAAGGACACTTTGATTAGGATTCTTAAAAAACTTCCACTATGGGGAAATATAATGATGACTTATTTTAACAGTAATTATTGTACTCCAACCAGTTCAAATGTAGAAAGTTATATGAAAGACGTAAAAAAGTTATTTTTTAAAACAAATTCAAATAAGTACCGCGTAGATGAGTTTATTATTAAACACGAGCCTTTGATAACCGGTTCCATACGCTTAGCCAAAAGTGACTTGATTGATGTTCAAGAAGGAACTGAAAATATTGTCGATGAAAAAAATGAAATAAGTGACCATAACACACCACAAATAAATACTCTCGTCAATGATGAATCATTTTATGAAAACTCAATTTTTAGGAGCGAACCAAATTATATTGAAGACTGGCGGGGACTGGTGTCTAAACAGAAGAAAAATAAAAAACGAATCAATCGTCGTACAAAATTACATATTTTACAAAACGGCAGTGTTTCTACTTCAGGAACATACAGATTCACGTTTATTAATACGTGTGCTTTTGATTCCGTGGTCCAAAGTTTTTCAATTGCATATTTAGATAGACCTAATATTAGAAAATATATCAATGATAAAAAAAACGATCTTTCACAACTGACCAGAAGTTTGATCACGTATGACAATCTAAAGAAAATCACTAAGAAGGCTAGAAAACCAAAAGATATTTACACTACTCGTTCTAAGGTATTGGCTAAAATATATGATACTGTGGAATCCGATTTTAGTAGTTGCAAAAATTGTGAGTGTAATGTAACTTTTATAATAGATAACATACAAAGTTATGGTTTTTATAGTGCTAATAGATACTTAAATTGTACAAACCAGAACTGTGAAATCAATAAAGGTTCTGGCACAAAATGTAGTTGGATTCCAATAAATGTAAACATATTGACGACTCAAGGTATTGGAGCCCTTAATGAAGCTCTATTAGTAAATGATACTGAAAGGAAATGTAATACCAATTATGTAACGGTAAAAACGCATACAAATATGAAGTACTAGACTTCGTATTTATTGAAATTAATACTTCAATTGAAATAGAAATTGATGAAATTCCTAAAGAGATCATAATAAACGGTGACACCTTTAAAATTCTGTCGGTAATAGATTTTACAAATGGTGAATCAGGACGCATGGGGCATTACAAGTCAAAGTGCTATCGATTGCTAAAGAGAACTTGGAACTGCTATGATGACCTTAGTAAAAAAGTTTGTAGTAATTCCCAATATAATGTACCACACTGCATTATTTATACGCGAATGTAAGATGAAGATCGGTCCTAACTTGTTAGTTCCTATTTTGTTATTGTTTGTTTGTTTTTTTTTTGTTCTTGTAAAAGTTATTTTATTAATAACTTACAGAAATGTGATTATAAACTGTGATTGTTAATTTGTAATTACTATAGGGTATTTAATATTAATAAAAAAAACGTGATTATAAACTGTGATTGCTCAATTTATACTTATTTGTAAGATAATTTTATTGTGATTAAAACGTTGTAGCAGTAAAACAAAGTACAAGTACCTACGTGTTATATTTTAGAAAGTTTTACCAATATTTGGCTAAACATTTTTTTATATGTATATTATATACAATATTAAAACTACAATTTTTTCTATTTACATTGATTATATTATGAATGTTAACAAAAGCTGTGAACTAGTTAACTAGAATTCTGATTACTTTGGCCCTTTAAATAGTAATAAATAACGTAAGTAATTAAAAATGTTTTTTATTGCTAAACCTTTCATTGATGAAACTATTGGAAAGAGTTTTAAAAATTTGTATAACTATGTCACAGTACTAGTTTTGACTGGTTATAAGTTTTGCCTGCAACATATATACAAAAAGAAACTGTATAATTTCCTTTTTACAATTTTTCAAGATATTAATTTTATTGGCTGCAAATGACTGTTTTTATTCAGACAAACACACAATGCAATGAAGTAATAGACTTCATTTACGCTTAAAGTTTCATTCATTTATTATTATTTATAAAATATATAATAATGCATTTAATCGAAAGTTTTTGACATGTGAGAAAATACCATAATTATTTCCAATAACATGAAGTCTACAATTAGAAAGTTTAATATTTTTGTCCAAAAACATGTGTCGACGACTGTACCCCATTTTACGTTAGTATGTAGAAGTTTACATTAAAATTTAATGGTTTTCTAAGTCAAAAGTCGAGCAAAAATTGGACTGATATTGGGCACTATTTCAAGCACAATTTTTTGAGACGTAAATTGTACCTATAGCTCGTTCGATATTCGCGCACTGAGGTGAGTATGCTGGGCGTAGAACCTACGCCCAGCATACTCACTGAACGAAGCCTATAACTCCGAAGTTATTCGAGCACTGTTTTTTCTTTTTGGGCACCGTTTGGCACTATTTGGGAACTATTTTTTGAAGTATGAATTATGTTTGAAGCGTATACAGATTCTCCGGACGGAGGTGAGTATGCTGGGCGAAACCTTCGTCCAGCATACTCATCGAACTATGGCTATAACTTCGCAAGTACAAGAGCACTATTTTTTTCCTTTGGGCACTATTTAGCACTATTTCAGAACAGTTTTTTGACATTCATGAAATATCAGGATTCCATGGTGAGTATGCTGGACGAAGGGACACCAATTTGCCTGTACGTGAACCGTACAGTTTTATCAAAGTCATTACAACATGAATACGCTTCGAAAACAAACGCTTCGAAAACGGCTTTGAAAAATGTTGTTCGGAATGAAATATGTAAAAAATATAAAGTAGCTTCTAAACTTTCACTGAAAATCGGATTAAAAGGAAGAGTAAGAAATGTAAAAGTAATGAAGAACAGGAGAAATAAAATTTCAAAGGAAATAGAAGACTTCTTTTGCCGTGACGATATCAGTCGAGCAACGTCTGGGAAAAAAGAATGTTTGACGAGAAAATCTATAATAAAACAAAAAAGGTACCTACTTCACTCAATGCTCAATGCACACAAAACGTATCGTGCATCAGGAGGAAAGGAGGCTGTCCCATAATCATGTGAGGCTCGAAAGGGGGGGAGCGGCGTCCATAAAAAATCACGAAATATCACAAGGGGGGAGGGGGGGTAAAGTAATATATCACGTGTACTTATTTTTTCGGCAAGCGCGCGATACTCAACCGAAAAGCGGCGTTTAACTACACAGGATGTCCCGTAAATAATGGATCAAACGTAACGGGTAGGTAGCTTACCTAATTTCCAACAACTAATTTGAATATTAAAAAAAAAACCGTTACAGTAACCAAGATATTTTTTTTTTTCGAATTTTACCATTTTGTCTTCCAGAATTAAGTATTTTTAAAATTTTGTTGCTGCAAATGATGACATTTTTAGGTATGATTTTTATCTAACATTTCTGAATAGCTTACTAATGTTATAAGATACCATTTTTTTGAATACCGTTTTATTTGCCTTAGAAAAAAATCTTGAGTTGAAAAGTTTTTTCTTTACGATGTTAGGACCAAAATTGAAAAATTTCTCCTGTAAAAAAAATGTATGACACCGAAGACGACCATTATTTTAAAAACTTGTACATTTAATAAGGTTTGCAAATTCGTATAAAACTTACGTCTAGTCCTTATCGTTACAAAGATATTGCTATGAATGTGACGAAGAAGACAGAAAATAAATTAAATTGTTACTATCCAATTTTTTCCTTTTCGTTATGGCTTATGCTTGAATGCTTGTAATCGAAGCAGGTAGTTAAGCGGCTAGCATAATCCCCCCTTTTTATAATAATAAAATGAAAACAAATAAAAAGAATAAGATTAGGGCCACCTGGGGTTTTCCAATTTCAGTGTATCTGGAGGAGGGGCGTTTCTTTTATCCCTTACAGGCTTCCTTAGGATTAAGGCTAGGGACCATGATCTCCCAATTGCGTATGGCTTTGAGACCGCCCATGGAGGCATATCAATGCTAAATGTCATGTTGGAGAGAAATGTAAGTTTTTGTGCGTGGATTGGAAAGGTTTTGATAAGAGGATACCGCCCTGGCTTATCAGAGAGGCTTTTGCTATTCTCGCTGAATTCTTTAGATTTGACCAAGTGCAAGACGCTGATGGTTGTGTGTGGGATGTGGATCCCTCAAAGTCCCTTCGCCGTTGGAAGAAGATGGTTGATTACTTCGTCGAGACTCCAATTCGTACGTGTAAAGGCGAACGTTTCCGTGTGCTTGGTGGTGTACCATCGGGGTCGTGTTGGACAAACATTCTAGATTCTATTATAAATATTTTAGTAACGCGCTTCATTTTGTATGAGACCACCGGGAAATTCGCAGAAGACGAAATTTACTTAGGTGATGACTCCGTACTCATCGTTCAGGGTACCGTAAATCTGGAGGATATGGCTCAGGTAGCTGAAAAATTCTTTGGTATGATTATTAATACGTCCAAGAGTTTTATTACCACCCGAAAAGATAATGTTCAGTTTTTAGGTTACTTTAATTTGTAGGGTATTCCATTTAAACCTCTTGATTTTCTAATTGCTTCTTTTATTCAACCTGAACATACTAGGAAGACTACAATTGAGGCTTGCGCTGCAGGTTTGGGTCAGATGTGGAGTTGCTTCGATCCTGTTTACGCTGCTTCATGGTACAAGGTTATTGATTTGATTGCGTTGAAGGAAAACCTGAAACATTCTGATAATAGGTCTTTACCTATGTAATTGCAGATTCTACAACCGGCATTTTCAGATTTAATTATCTGTGGATTGGCGCGTAATTCGAAATTCAAGTAAATTTTATTCGAAAGACGTGTTAATTTAATTTCAAATTTAGTCATTTGTTTTTTGATAGTTTTTTGTTTTTGTGACTTTTTGGTAGTTTTTGGCGCCATGGATAAACTACAAATTCGTACAATTTTCGAATATCAGTTCATACGTGGAAATACCGCTGCGCAAACAACACGAAACATTAACGACGTGTACGGACTTACACTGCTTGCATAAACACGGTCCATTAATGGTTCAATCGTTTTCAATCTGGAAATTTTGAGTCGAAGAACGAGCCTCGCGGTTGGCCGGTTAACATTGTCGACAACGACGAATTGAAGGCGATAGTGGAAGCGGATCCAACTCAATCTAAGGCTGAGCTTACTGCAGGCCTTGGAGTTAGTGTCAAAACAACATTGAGGCACTTGCGTCAAATTGGAAAGATAAAAAAGCTAGATAAGTGCGTGCCACGCGAACTAAGCGACCAACAGCGAGATTTACGCGTCGAAGCATGGATAGCACTACTGAATCGGCATAGAAACGATGAAATTCTTATCAAATTGTTACCTGCGATGAAAAGTGGATCCTGTACGACAACCGTAAGCGTTCGTCTCAGTGGGTGGACCCGGGTACATCACCTAATCAGTGCGCTACAAAAAAGATTACTCATAGGAAGATGATGGTGACTGTCTGGTGGACCACCACACCACAGCTTCTTACCGAATGTCACAACAGTGACGGCAGATGTCTATTGCAAAGAATTGCAAACAATGATGGAGAAGCTCGCAATTTAACAACCAAGACTAGTCAATCGTTCTTCCCCATTGCTTCTCCACGACAACGCGCGAGCTCACACTTCACGAAAGACCATCGCAAAGCTACAAGAGTTACAGCTGGAAGCTCTCCGTCACCCACCGTACTCACCGGACCTTGCCCCAACAGATTTCTACTTTTTTTAAAATTTAGAAAAATTTTTAAGGGGTAAAAAAATCGACACCCGAGAGGCAGTACAAAACGCTTTCGCTGACTTCATCGCCTCCCGTCCGGCAGACTTCTACAGTAAAGGGATAAACAAACTGCCATCAAAATGGCAAAATTGTATAGATCATTTGGGCCAGTACTTTGATTCGCTGAAATAAAAAAAATACCAAAATTTTTATATTTTAAAATTCTCATACAAATCGGCAATTTCATAGGTAAATACCTAATATATAAAGATGGGAGTGGTAATATTCTTAATTTTTTAAATATTGGGACACAGCTTTGTAATGGTTGGGCTTTAGTCATTGATCGAATACATTTCTTTTGGGCTCGAAATGCATTTTAATAGTATCAACAGAGTTTCCCCATTTAATGATGCCGTAGCGGAGAACTGATGCTACGTAATCATGGTAAGCATAAAGTGCTGCATTTATACCAGCTACGCGAGTTATTCGGTTTAAAACGAATACAAATCTTTGCAACTTAGTACATTGTCAATGTGCACTTTCCAGTTACAATACCTATCTAATGTTATACCCAAAAAAGTAGCACTTTCAACCTCTTCCACGGCGTTATTTGCGTATCTAATTTCTAATTGTTGACGTTTGCTATTGTAAGTTTGGAACTGTATAAGCTTGGTTTTACTAATATTGACATGTAGATTGTTGTCTTTTAGCCATTCTATTATTTTGTTTAACGTGTCATTAATCTCTTTTTCATATTTCGTGATATTGTCATCGGTGAGTTCAATACTAAGAGTTGTATCGTCGGCGTATAGAATGCAAGAATCACACTTCTTAGATTGCTACAGCAAGAAGAGCAGCTTTCCAGGATTTACCACTGCTTTTAAATAGAAGCTTGGAAGGGAAAGGTCTACTTAAGTTGGATAAAAATGAACCTTTAGGTTTAGACAATGCGGCAAGACAAAAGTTAGTAAGAATTATAGGGACATATATTAAGTTCGCACCCGGAAGCAGTGATCAGAACTTCCATGTATGCAAATTGGACACATGAAATTGTAAAAGTATTTCCGCATGAAAAGAGAAGTGTATTTTCATAGCAAAATTGTGGACTCGTCACGCGGCCTCATCAGGCTTGCAGGAAAGTTGCCTGACCAAATACACAACTTAAAAAAGACTGGTGTGATAGAAAATCGGCGAAGAATATCTGCTGAATCATCTTCATCAAAGACACCGCCTTCCTCACCAGTTATTAGCCTACAGGCCACAGGGCCGGCAGTCTCGACAGAGATAACGACAATATCGCTAACTTTCGATTGCTAATTACCAACGAATAAATTCGGTTGCAATAATGATGCTTGCAAGTAAAGCAAGTCTGTAGAGACTTGCTTTACTTGAAAGCATCATTATTGCAAACGCATCTTGGATCTATCATTATTGCAAACGCATCTTGGATCTACATCCAAGATGCGTTTGCAATAATGATGCTTTAAAGTAAAGCAAGTCTCTACAGACTTGCTTTACTTGCAAGCATCATTATTGCAGCCGAATTTATTCGTTAGTAATTAAGGATTGAAAGTTAGCGATTTTGTCGTTATCTTTGTAGAGACTGCCGGCCCAGGGGGTCTAATTAGCCCGTCGGGGCCGCGGAGCCCGATTTTTGTACTAGATGACGTGGCCTCGGCGCAAGGGCAAATAAGGAACATGGGTTCGGTTTTTAGTCAGTAGAAGTCTGACACTCCCCTTCGCTCTGCCCAAGAGCGAGGGGGGGGGGGGTCATTCGATGATTTTCCCACCAAAAAAAAA
This sequence comes from Diarsia dahlii, assembly GCA_949775195.1. Taxonomy (NCBI): domain Eukaryota; kingdom Metazoa; phylum Arthropoda; class Insecta; order Lepidoptera; family Noctuidae; genus Diarsia; species Diarsia dahlii. The sequence goes on along the minus strand of OX459197.1, from coordinate 18,041,848 downwards.
AAAAGGGGTCTAATTAACGATGATCAGGAAGAAACTCTAGAAAAAATTCAATGGCTGAAAAACTCAAGTGAGCCGTGGTCGATCGTCGAACAAAAGTGGACTGACACAACGAACACACGTTTAAACATATCTAAGAACATGCTAATATCTGAATATTTCAATGAATAAATACCCTGCTCTACTGAAACCAACGGGATACCTTTTGGTAAGTAGTTATATTTCGTGTAGGTACCAACCGCAGACGATTACAATATATTACTTGCAGCAGTACATGAGATGGTGCTATCCGTCACATTTACCAAATGTGCGGTTGCTGTTTGTGAAATTAAAGCCCCATTGACTTTATGATATTTTATTGGCAACTTACTTAACTTTACAATAGTTACAATAAATGATTTATATCAAGTGGCAACCCTAAGTGGAGGGATGAAAGGGACTGCGTGGCTATCGCCCTTCAGACCTCCCCTAGCTGTCTAGTTCCTGAAGACTGCTAGGCTATCGAAGCAGGAACTAGGTTTACTGAGGATCAGAGCTGGCTGCGTGGCTGCCGCGCTCTGAACCGCTAGCTAGTGAATGACAATTTGTTAAGACCTTCCGTCACATTTTACAGATCCAGACTTAATTAATAGAAACTTTATGATTGTTCCCGGTAGCCATGTGGCAAGCGCATCTCTTTCTTATCTATGACAACCACAGCCATGGTGAGGCAAATTTCAAAATCGTTCCAGAGGATCAGAGCAATGTCTCGCGCATAATCGCTAGTCTCAAAAGTAACGCCGAGGGCTACGACAACATTAACCTGGACATGATTAATATGTCTTTACCGCACACGTTAAATGTTATCACGGACATAATTAACCGCTCCATCGTGACGTCAACACCTGACCCCTCCTGACCAATGGAAAACTGCCTCAATTAGGCCCTAGCCAAAAAACCCAAATCCATCCACCTTAAAAGACCTACGCCCGATTAGTATATTACCATGTCTATCAAAAGTTTTAGAGAAAATCGTCAGCCGTCAACTTACGCTGTTCTTGGAACATAATAACATTTTACTTGATTTACAATCAGGTTTTAGGAAGCAGCGCAGTACATCTACTGCTTTACTGGATGTCACTGACAACATATTATGTGCCCAAGAGAAGGGAATGTGCACACTACTGGTTTTACTGGATTTTTCTAGGGCATTTGACGCCATTAATATTCCACTATTATTATTAAAATTAAGATATTACGGTTTCGACCCAGAGACGATACAATGGTTCCGTAGTTACCTAAGTAACTAGTAGGGAACAATTTGTTGACCTGCGTTTAAGTGACGGTACTCCCCTTAGATCGACACCTATACCCGTAGAGAGAGGAGTTCCCCAGGGTTCTATGTTGGGCCCCATTCTCTTCATTTTGTACTGTGCAGACATAATAAGATGCCTCCAGAGATGCAACCATATATACGCTGACGATGTACAACTGTATATTTCCTTCAGACAAGACGAGTATGACAGTGCCATTAAGGATCTTAATGAGGATCTTCAGCGAATTAAATATATAAATCAAACCAAAGTTCCACGAACCGCATACTGGAATCAAGTGATGGTGCCAGAACCCCCGGACGAATTAAAAACGTTGTCTGAAGTGCAAGTAAGGCTCGTGTCTAGGATATTGCCTTTTATCAAAATAATAAAACTAGGGGCCGTTTCGGACAAAAAGGATTTAAAAGACAGGCAGTGTTGTTTGCTCAACAAGTTGAAGAAATTACTGAACAACCACGACTATCAATTGAGCAGTGTGGTCTTACAGTTGTTATGATTGAGACATTAGAAAATGTTGACAAGGTCAGAGAATATAGAGTTAACCTAGACAGCCAATTACAAGCCAATTTAAAGCTGATCATACTCATCTCTATAGAGGCGTTACTCTTAACTTTGAACACCTGCGAAATTCAGTGAGTAAGTCACATCAATATTTTAAAGTCATTGATTCGGAACTCAAAATTCTTACAGGGACTTTTCATCAAGACAGTGACGTGTTTTCCGCAGACAGCAGCAGGAAACAATGCACTGCAAATGCTTCAATCAAAAATCAATCGCAATGGGAGGCATCAGAGATTGATCGGGTGTTAATTTTTGGAGATGCATAGTATATAATAAACTTTTAACGAACGTGACTTACCTACCTATTAACACCAACAATCAAAATAACGATAAAATCTCTGCCAATTCCTTCACCAATAATGGCCAAATAAATGTAACAATGTTGATGGCCAACGAGTATCATATACCGAATATAACAGATGTTATAAATAATCCCGTGGGCAGTGATATACCCCTACCCGTTCACGATATTCGACGTAAGACAGCTCCTCCCATTAGCCTCCTTGTAGAAAAAAGAGCTGAGGAATTAGCATGGGTCAAATTGTTCCCAGACGGAAAAAATGGTTGCATGAAGAAAGACAACATAAAATATCTACTACTACTTTCAGACTAGAGGTATGGGCAGCGACAAACATTTCCAAACAATAGAATACTTATTTTATGCTTTGTCTGCAGAACAATTGTCAAGAGCACGCCAGAATGTGTCTGTATGTGGAAGACTTTGACAAGACGGGATCCAACCGGAAGATTTAATTAAAAACATACATTTTATTGTAAAATTCATTACCACTATAGTGGTAATGCGCCGTCAAGCGGGTATGAGAAATATTAGTGGAACTTCTTCCTACTGGCACCGAGATTTTACAGAACTAATGGCGATGGTCAGCCTTAGGGCCCCACTTCTGACTTTATCATGTAATGATTTGAATTGGCGGGACATGTTACAGGCTCTCTCAGTGGCAGATGGTAAGCCTGATCATCTAATCGACGATCTGACTTACGATGAAAAACTAAGGCTATTATAGTAGAATTGTGACGGAAGGCGTTTGCGAGGCGCAGGTTATTAGAAATAAAGCCACGCAACCTCGTCACATAAAATAATTAAGATGGGGGGGTGGATAAGTCTACAGTCTTATAATTTTTTCCTTAAAGCTCCATTGTGGGATGCACATCTGGCTTAGCCTGGCGTGGCGAAGACCGCAGCGAGGTGCCACGCAGGAAGATCTAGGGAGGTTTATGACCCGGTGAGTTCTGTATGACATATGAGAGGATATCAAGAGGATGATGATGGAGATGCAGATGCTCATGAGTGGGAAAACGAAAACAAAAGCCGCAGTTACACAATATAGGTACCAACCTAAACACTTCAATAAAGTGTGACTACAGCTTTTCTTTTTGTTCTGTTCTTGTTTTTCCAGTTATCTTGTTTCTTTCAGCATCCTGACTAACAAACTGCGTTGGGGGTATATTTAATATTAACTCGAACTGGACACTAATGGAGTGTAAAGAATATCCTCTCTGTTATCTTTGAGTAAATCCTCAATCACACGCATGTTCAATGCAGCCAGAGGCACTGTTAAGTTTATTTGTGCCACTAAACTTGGGCATAAACCACATAAAAAGAGAAGATTTAATTTATATAAATTTTATAGCACATTTAAAATTTTATTTATTTTCTACAAAAATCTTCTTATTACTTAAAAAAAAAGTTTATACCATTTAGTAAAAACCATTTTTGCTTGTGGCCACTGATAGACATATAAATCATACATTTGGGCCTTACCCAGCAACTGATTCTGATTCAAACATCACGAAGGCCTTGTTTCAAAATAAATATGGTGATTTAAGAAGATTTTTCAGGAAAAATGACGTTTTCATTTTGGGATTTCGTGATGCTGTTCCATTTTTAGTATTTAGGATACAAAATCCTCAAACCCGAATCCTTAGAATTAGGAGAGACTCAGTTGCCAACTATCAAGGTTAACAAGTCAAGGTGCGCCGTGCGTTACTTAGTGCAAATTGGTAGTAGAGGTAGTTAATGGCTGATTCAAAAGGGATTTCAAATTATTCCAGCAAGATTGTTTTAATCTGGCTGCCACCTATCTGATGGATGACATTCGAATTTGTGCAAAAGACGCGCGCGCGCGCGTTTGTTTGGAGACGTCGTGTGCATCAGCAGGTTAACACCTTTGAAGAAAGAAGGAGGTCGCAGTTAGATCAAAAGCGCGATGACCTTTAAGCTAGACCACCTATAATGTCATCAATGGTGTTCTGACATGTCCACTTTGTGCTCGAACTTTTTCGGCCAAAGTTGCTAAAATACTAGCCACTTAAGAGCACACGAAAGAGCAGCACAACAATGCTTTTGACAATATGTAAATGAAGCACCTGTCACCCTTCATATGAACTGTCCGCGCTCTAACTTATGACTTATTGATGCCAGCAACAGCAGGCTGGCACTATGGCCGTTCTCCACTCGAGTGTCAAGCATCATTAATAACCATCATGTCAAAAAAGTGCTATCTGTCAAGCATCATTATTAATGATGCTTGTTCCCGCGTTTTCTAAAAACCGTTAAAAGTGTGTGAAAACTATGCCTGTCTAGCTCATATTTGCCCAACGTGTAGTGGAATAGACAAGGATGACAATTGGTTACTCAGGACGTCTATAAATTATTCCCCCGCCAACGGGGAACGTGTCAAAACCAGTCTTGATCCGAGCGCATTCACGAGTGGCGAGCACGCGAGCAAGGCTACCGAAATATTAACTTTCTGTGAAATTTGGTGTTAAAGTGAGTGAGTTAAGTGAAAGAAAACAATGAACCGGTAAGTACTGAACTGTTTCTAATAGCTTGATTGTGTATTTGGCATGAATTCCGGCAGAAATACCTAGTTCAACGAACATCGTCCTCCATGCCTACCGTAATGACCGTTTTTTTTCACGTCGTATGACTAGAAAATATGCCTAATGTTTATAAAACTGTCGTTATTATCAATTCTAAGTTAATTAACAACGTCTGTAATGCATTCTAATTAAGTAATATCGTCAGAAATTTGAATTTAATTGAAAACAAAACACGCACGCCAAAACGCGCTTATTAAGCGTGCTTGACAGTCAAGGATTCGTGACGTCATAACGGTTTTTGTGTGGATTTCTCGGACGTTCGAAAAATATGGATAAGATTTAACCGACTTTAAAAAAAAGAAGTATGTATGTTTTCTTTTTTCACCCATTTGTGAACCGATTCTCAAAATGTTCTTTTTTGGTGACTGTTTTTGACTTAACCGACTTAAAAAAAAGGAGGATGTATTTTTTCTTTGCCGATTTCTCCCCATTTGTGAACCGATTCTCAAAATGTTCTTTTTTGGTGACTGTTTTTGACTTAACCGACTTAAAAAAAAGGAGGATGTATTTTTTCTTTGCCGATTTCTCCCCATTTGTGAACCGATTCTCAAAATGTTCTTTTTTGGTGACTGTTTTTGACTTAACCGACTTAAAAAAAAGGGGTTAAAATTTCCATTAAGAACGGTCGCTTTTTAAGGTGGGGAGTGGGGGGGGGCGGGAGGGGGGGGAAGAGGGCTACCCCTTAGTACCACCCCCAAATCCCGGAGCCCCATGGTTATAAAGATATCCATGGTTAAAGTTTTGAGGTTAGAACAGCGCTAAAACGCGAAACGGGTCAATATTTTGTATCTTTTGACAGGGGAAGGGTGATGCGTGTTCGGTACTTTCTATTACTGAGTACTATCTACAAAAAAAAATGAACTTCCTAATCAGCGGTTCTTAATGGAAATTCCATCCCCGATTCTCAAGATGTTTTTTTTTTGGTTTGGTGGTGGTGGTTTTCTGTGTGCATGACTTGCATCAGAACGTTTTTTTTTTTGTGGTGGTGCATGACTTGCATTTGCATGTATGTTTTCAGAGCGACAAGAGGACCTCGCACCCGCGGTGGCTCACGCCGTGGGAGTGTCCGGGTGCTGGGACCAGCGCCTGCACCACCGGCATCACCACCGGCATCACCTTCGCCGACACCTGATCCTCCAGTACCACGACCTCCGTCACCGCGGGTGGTAATACTGGAGGATCGAGTTTTAGTACCGGCGGGGGGTGACAGGAGCAGGGGACAGGAGAGCCGGCGCGGACGCGGCCGCGCTGGATACGGCGGCATGCGGCCAGTACCCCGCGGCGGAGAGTTAGTTTTATGCTTTTTTAACGATTTTGTTTATTTTTTTCGAAAATAATTTTGTTTAGTTACAATTGAATCATTTTTATTTTAGAATGGTGGTACATACCACCTCGGAAATGCCGCATGGCCGGCAATTGCCAAATGCGCCGCCGCTTCACATGGAGGGGGGTCCTCCATGTGAGGCGGCGGCGCATTTGGCAACCGTAAGTAGTTCTACTTGTTTAAGTTAGTTGTAGATATTATTCTGGTGTTAATACTACAGGTTTTAACTTTTGTTTTATAATATCCATCTAGATCAGATCGGCCAGCACCACCTCTGGCGTCCACCTCAAACGCGGCAACGTAAGTCGCCAACGGTCTTTTCTAATCATTTAATTGCTAAAGATATAGGTACTACAACATTGTTTTTGTTTCAGGGACGTGGAGACTGCGCCGTCGCCCGCAGCAGCTATGTAAGTCACCAACGGTCTTTTCTAATCATTTAATAGCTAAATAAAGATATAGGTACTACAACATTGCTTGATGATTCTCTGTCGGTGAATAGTTTTCTGACTAGTGAGTTCCAGCGATTTAACAAGTGTTTTAATGTATGTCATGTCAATGCCCAGAGCATTCCTCAGCACCACTCTGAGTTATTGGAGTTATTTGCTGACGTCACTTTGCATGCTGTTTTGGTGTCCGAAAGTTGGCTTAAACCCGAGCTTCCCTCAAACGTTTACGAACTACCTGGTTTTACTTTAATTCGCAACGATCGTATTGGGAAAAGAGCTGGGGGTGTTGCCATTTATCTGCGCTCTGATATCTCCCACAAAGTTTTACATTCCTCGTCTCCAATGTATAATGGCAACCCTGAGTATTTATTCCTGGAAATCGTTGTTAAAGGGGTTAAAGCCGTTCTAGGAGTTGTCTACTGCCCTCCTACTATAGATTACTTCTCCACTTTAGAGTCTCTCTTTGAATCTATTTCCTCAGAATACAAACATCTCATAGTCATGGGTGATTTCAACACTGACCTTTTGAAGGATAACACTAGATCACGTAGGCTGAGTGCGATCCTGGAGTCGTTGAGTCTGTCACTCCTTAAACTTAGTCCAACTCATCATAATGTTGGCTCAAGCGATTCCTGGCTCGACCTTATGCTTGCTTCTTCTGTGGACCTCGTTGCCAACCATGGCCAGATTGCTGCCCCCGGTTTATCTAGACACGATCTCATTTATTTATCTTATAAAATTAAACCACCTAAGCAGCGGCCTGCCATTGTTTTTATCAGGAATTTTGCAAGATTGGAGAAAGATAAACTAAATAGTGATGCACAAGCCCTTGATTGGATTGATATCGCCCAGTCATCATCAGTGGATCAGAAGGTGGATATTTTCAATGGTTATATACTCCAGCTCATTGACACGCATGCACCACTGAGGGCCGTTCGTGTCAAGCGCCCTCCTGCCCCCTGGATAACCCCTGGGGTTCGGATGGCAATGAGACGGCGTGACCGGGCTTCTGGAAAATATAGGCGGGACCGCAGCGAGGAGAACTGGGACCTGTATAGGTTGGCTAGAAACCGCTGCAACCAGATGGTAAGAGCATCTAAACGCCGATACATTTGCGAGAATGTCCTCAATTCTTCACCGGCTGATATTTGGAAGTTTCTCAAATCACTAGGCATAGCAAAATCCCCCTCCAGTCTTGTATCTCTTAATCTCCCTTTAAATGTTCTCAATAAATACTTTTCAACATCTGCTACGCTTGCGGTTGACGTTAAGAATACAACTATCCTTGATATTACTTCCAAGCCAATGTTTCCCCCTGACTCTTTTTCATTCTCCCCCGTGACTAACGCTGAGATCCTGAAATGTTTCAACTCTATTAAATCTAAAGCGGTGGGTTGTGATGGTGTCAGTCGAACCATGTTATCTTTTATGATTGAGAACTTAATTCCAATTATTACCCACATCGTCAATTCATCTCTGCAGACTGGTGTCTTTCCTGAAATGTGGCGTAAGGCTTACATTATTCCCCTTCCCAAAATTTCCAATCCTAGTTTACCCAATCACTTCAGGCCAATCTCCATTCTCCCATTCCTTTCCAAAATCCTAGAAGCAGTTGCACTTAATCAAATATCCTCATATGTTTTTAAAAATAACCTGTTGTCCAGTTTCCAATCCGGGTTTCGGCCTGGTCACAGCACAGCGACAGCTCTGCTTAAAGTCACTGAAGATATTAGGGATGGTCTGGAGAATTCGAGGTTAACGGTCTTGGTTTTAATAGACTTCTCCAATGCTTTTAACACCGTTGATCACGACATTCTCCTGACCATACTGTTGCAAATTGGGGTCTCATCGTTGTCACGGGATTGGTTTTCATCTTATCTTCGTGGTCGCCAGCAAGCGGTGCGTGCTGATCAGAATTGCTCTGACTGGTGCGACCTGGTAACTGGTGTTCCACAAGGCGGTATACTCTCTCCTCTCTTATTTTCTTTATTTATAAACTCTCTTACTGCGATCCTCAAATGCTCTTACCATCTGTACGCTGATGACTTGCAACTGTACGCTCAAACAGACATTGCCAACCTAGATAACTGCATTTCAACACTCAACGCTGATCTTCGTGTTATCGAGGAATGGTCTGGCAGATTTGGGGTGTCAGTTAACGTCGAAAAATGTCAGGCCATCCTCATTGGTAGCTCATACTATTTGAAGAATGTGAACACTAGCCAACTTGCGCCATTGATGTACGAGAACTCCGTCATTTCTCTTTCACCCCACGTAAAGGACTTGGGTCTTTACATTGACAGCAGTTTGAGTTGGGATAAGCACGTCGCTCAGGTGAGTCAGAAGGTCACGTTCTCGCTGCGGTCTCTCTATAGATTCAAGCATTTTCTCCCATCTAGCACGAAACTCACTTTGGTTCAGTCCCTTGTGCTTCCCATTATTGACTATGCTGATGTTTGTTATTCTGATTTATCCCAAGAACTTCTAAATAAATTGGATCGACTTCTCAATAATTGTATTCGTTTTATTTTTGGCCTTCGTAAATACGATCATGTTTCTTCCTTCCGTTCTCAGCTTAAATGGCTGCCTATCCGACTCAGGAGGTCCCTCAGATCTCTCTGCATGCTCTTCTCAATTATGAACGATCCACGTGCTCCCGATTATTTAAAAACTTATTTCAAAGTGTTGGGCAGTTGTCATAGTCGTAGCCTTCGAGCTTCCAAAAATCTCATTCTCCAAATTCCTTCACATCGCACCTGTTTTTTGTCAAACTCTTATGCTGTGTCATCCATAAAACTCTGGAATGCGCTACCTCTTGGCATTAAAAAAGCTGAAAGCAAATTTACTTTTAAAAGGAAAGTACGTAGCCACTATTTAAGTCAGACCAAATAGCTCTCAAATTATTATAAGTCGAGTCATGGTATTGCCTATTGTTAAGATTTTCGTTTTTTATTTTGGTATTTGTAAAATATTTATTAGTTTATTCTATATTTTTATATTTATGTATTAGTATAATCATACAACTATATAGTTTAGTTTTTTAGAGTTGTTGTTTTTTAGATATTTTGTACCCTACCACAATGTTGTCTTATTTAACCCTAAGGTTGACTGGTAGAGAATGCCTTGTGGCATTAAGTCCGCCTATGTATCACTATTGTGCATGAAGTTTAAATAAATAAATAAATTGCTTTTGTTTCAGGGACGTGGAGACTGCGCCCGCGCCGTCGCCTGCACCCTATGTGGATGTGGAGTCTTCAGCAGCATACGCGGTGCCTTCACCTGCCGCGTAAGTTGCTTACGGACTTTTCTATTCCTCAAATTTAATTAATCTTTTCGATTCATGACATTCACAGGTACTTCAACATTTATTTTGTTCCAGATTCTTGGATGTGGGCAGCCACTCGCCACTCGCTTCGCCGTCCACCTCGACCAGCATGCGGCCACCACCTCGTCGCCGTCAGAATCTGCGAGATGTGGAGGTGGAGATGCTACTCAACATTGGTAAGTACCTGATGATTATAGTCTGGTTTGGGACTATGGCCAAACTTCTGGTTTCTTTCTTCTGGAATTGAAACCAATGTATCATTTGCTAAAAGTAGCGACGCAGATTCTGATGGCAGTGACGAGGAGGATGTCGGGGTCATGCCTATGGTGCCCAGGGTGTTAAGGCCCATGATGACACCCTGGGTTCCGGAGGACGACGAAGAGGGTGGCGCCGAGCCTGGTGACGCTGACGCCGCGCCTGCTGGTGACGCCGCGCCTGCTGGAGACGCCGTGCCTGCTGGAGACGCCGTGCCTGCCGGAGGCGCAATATACGGACCAAATAGTCTATTTGACTTTGAGTGGAGATAGTTTCCGAGCCCCCCGATTCCACCTGAATCGAGGAGGGAAACGTTTTCCCAGAATAATGTAGGTCCGGCAATTCCAGATGTTGACCCCTATGACATTTTCGTTGCCATATGGGATCGGCAAATTATGGAGTACATTGCCTCGGAGACTAATAGATATGCTCAGCAGTTGGCATCCCAGCAGTGGGAACACCACGGCCTCCATCCCGATAGTCGCATCGCGCGGTGGGTAGACACCACAGCGGATGAACTTTATTTATATTACGCCATCATTCTGGCGATGGGGGTTGTGGTGAAGTCTCAGGTCGCGGAGTACTGGGGTTCCAACCCTGACATATTCTATACTCCAGGTTTTAGCGCACACATGAGCATCAACAGATTCATATTACTTAACAAGTGTTTACATTTTGTAAACAATGATGCCATGTGTGAGCTAAACCTGGAAGTCTCCGAGGCACGCCTTTTTAAGATACGGCCATTGTTGTTACACCTGAACGAGAAATTCCAATCTTTATATGTTCTTTCTCAAAACATTGCACTAGACGAGAGTCTTTTAATGTGGAAAGGCTGGCTGACTATCGGCCAGCTGATCCCAAATAAAGCTGCTACCAGAGGCATCAAAACCTATGAGATTTGTGAATCTCGGACCGGCTATTTATGGCGGTTCGAGGTTCACTCTCATGGGAAGTCAGATCCCAGACCGCTGGAGACGGATAATCTACTCGAGAGGGTTGTACCGTCAATTGTTTTAAACTTAGTACAAGGTCTGGAGTACAAAGGGTACACACTATGGATGGACAACTTTTATAATTCGCCAGTTCTCGCTCGGCACCTCAAGTCGGTGGGGTTTGACTGTGTAGGCACCCTCCGGACGGATCGCCAGTATCTTCCGGAGGCCCTACACCGTCTTACCAAGCGACGCATGCGCCAGGGTGACGTATCTGGTCTTACCTCGGGGGACGTCGATGTCATGGTATGGAGAGATGCTAACCGAGTGGCTACCATCTCTACGTACCATGGCAACGAGGTCCAAGAACTCGAGGGATCCACCAAACCCATCTTGATATATGATTACAATATCATGATGGGTGGGGTGGATAAAAAAGACCAGATACTCGCCATCTACCCGATTGAGCGGAAACGAACAAAGGTCTGGTACAAAAAGCTGTTCAGACGGCTACTCAATGTCTCTGTTTTAAATTCCCTCATCATTCATCGCCAAAATTCAAATTCTCCGCTTTCTCATCGCCAATTCCGTATTTCTCTAATAAATTCTATTATTTCCAAGCACTCTCCCCCTACTATTCTTCCGCGTCCAATCCCACGGAACATGACCCACGACGTGACACACCGCGCGTCCTATTTACCTTTTTATGGTAATGGCAGGCAGCGGACCAGGCGGCGGTGTGTCGTCTGCAAAGAAATGTCAACCATGTTCTGTGTGGGTTGCGACTATTTGCTTAGACCCCTGTTTCCTCGCCCTTCATACTAAATAATTTATGTAAAGTATATTTTATAAATATATATTTCTTTGTATGTATCTATATATTTGTATAAATTTTTTGTACCACACCTTTATTCGTTTCATGGACTGCGAATTCTGAAGGTTGTTCATTCACTTTGTTATGTTTTGTTCTCTAGACCTTGCAGCGCTAATTTTTTTTGACGTGATTACGTCTTATAATTCGATGGCCGGCTGCACGCACGAAAGCAACGGCGTGTCAACTGTTACCCGACTGCGGCGAAGCCCAAAAGGAGGGTTATTTTGTTTTATTTTCTTATGACGTTGTCACGTTCAACTATCGTCAGTAAACCGATTTACTATCGTCAGTAAACCGATTTACTATCGTCAGTAAACCGATTTTACAGACAACCGATTTTTTTTTGTATATTTATTTTGACGTGACAACGTCTTATAAATTGGTTTGCCGGGTGACACTTCAAGAAACTGCGTTACGCTCCGCTCACGTTATGCGCTCACAATGAGAGCGAGTGAGAGGCACGCGTCCCTTCCACTCGGGCATGGTTAGCCCGCCTAAGAGCGAGAGAGACAGACATTGTCACGTAAAACTTTCGCCCGTATACCGACTTTACAGGCAACCAATTTTTTTTCCATATTTTTTAACAAGTTCAAAGTAAATGACGGTACAGCTTGATCTAGTGATTTTCTGTCGCAGTGGTTGTTGGTCTGATGATGCCTCTGCATTATTTTTTTTTACTTTTTTTTTATTCATTCATGTTAGCAGCTTTATTTTTCATTTTTTTTTTACATTTTTTTTATTCATTCATTGATTTCTCGTCTACTGCAATGTTCTATTTTTTCAATTTTAATTTAGAGTCAGTAGAGTAGAGTCATTTTTATATTCATAATTCAAGTTCAGATGTGACAACAGTGGCGTATCCATACTTTTCTTACTCTTAGTAATCGTACTTGTGTGTTTTTACCTAAAATTGGTCAATTATTTTGTTGATTTATGTAATGTTTTTGTTAGGCAACATGCCTTTGTGATGTGTTTTTCCATTAGTAAATATCATCATCATGTGTATTGTGAAATAAGATTTCAAATAAACGCAATAGTACTTGCTCTGTGATACAAATAATGAAAGCGTCTTTCTTATCGCTCTTTTTCAAGTGTTTACATTATGACTCATGTTTCGTAAAACAAAACGTTCACACAGCTAAAACTTTGTCTGCGATGAGATTGTGTACCAAACTATGCAATACGATTCTTTTAACAGCCACTTGGCATACGGAGTTCTCAGAATTAATTCGTAAACAAACCCTTTTTTTTTGTTCGACGTACGGGTCGACTACCTGAACCGAGCTTTTGTTTAGCTTGCAGTTTGTAAAATATGTATGGAGAGCTGTGTTATTTTAATTGATTTGTGTGAAATAGGTTATATTCATGTAAATAAAATAAAAACTCTTTGAAATAATGGTTTATTTTTTTATTTCTATCTACTTTTGTACAACAAACTGGAGAAATTTTGCTCACGCTGATTTTAAAGTAGAATTAACAATATATTACAAGGCTAAACTAGACAAATCCATTTAAAATCTGATAGCTTATTTCATAACGATTCCAACAACATAAGTTTTAAACAGAGTTCTCTTACACAACAAGAGATATCGGCGTTTTAGTCACGCGCCGCCGTTATCAGCTGACGTCACCCAGATGGCCGTGACAGGTACGCCATTTTACATTTTGCTTGACGCTTGAGTGGATAGATAAAACAATTCTCTCTGGTATTGTCAAACGTAGGATATTTCAGATTGAAAATTGTGAACACATTATTTGAAGAGAATTGAAGCAATAGCTTTAAATGTTGCTTCTCTTTACAGGTTAGTACCTAAGTAATAATAGTTTGTATTTATGTGTAGAAATATGTAAGTTTGATTTGGTTGGGAGAGCTCGTCTGAATCATCCAGATAAGAACTTGAATCAGATACTGGAACACTGCCTGAGACAAACGGGCAATGGGAAGCGTGCACTAGGACTGTACTCGTTCCCCAAGTAACACAGCAACACAGCAACAGTTTTTTAAACAGTGATTCATTCATGTCATATAATAAAATTTCTCTTTACAGAGCAACAACTTGGTTTTTTGTTTTAATAAAGAAACATCATATTACTAAACAACATTATTTATAGCTGTTGTAAACAATGGAACAATAGAAATTTGAATTTGCTATAAAAGCGGGCGAAGATCCAAAAAAAAAAACCGGCCAAGAGCGTGTCGGGCTACGCTCAGTGTAGGGTTCCTTAGTTTCCCGTCCGTCACAATAAGTGTTCCCACTTTCTTCTTTTCTTCTTTATGGGGTTTCAGGTTTCCGCACTTAGTCCTTAAAGTGGACCATTGTGCGTGAGCCGTGGCGGCCGATTATTCCAACCAGCCCACCTCCCTCCAGAAGCAGATCAGACTTCCCGGTCTCCTCAGGGCATCCGCAAGAGATCGTGGTGTTCCCAGGGTCTCCTCGCGGATCTTGGTAACGCCTGTGCATTCAAGGAGCACATGCGCCACAGTTTCCTCCGCCTCCATGCATGCCCTGCACAGGGGACTGTCAGTGATTCCTAGGGTGTGAAAATGTTTATTCAGTGAACAATGTCCGGTGATGGTCCCCGCCACCAGGCGCAGGCTATCTCTGTCCAGGCGCAGAAGGCGCCTGGTCAGTTTTATATCCAGGGATGGCATAGCCTCCTTGGATTGCCTACATCCTGGTGTCGAGCTCCACCATTTCTCTGCTTGTATTCGAGTATGGTCTTTTAGCCAGCTTCTTAGCTGCTTGAAAGGGATGGGCACAATGGGTTCGGGTCCATAAGGCTTTGTGATCCTCTTCTGGCAAGTTCGTCGGCCGCATCGTTTCCAAGCGATCCGCTGTGACCTCTAATCCATTGCAGCGTTACCTTGTTGTGATTTATTACCGTTATTCGTTCCAGGGCTTTGTGGCATTCCAGTATCAGTCTCGACGTGATCTGATTACTCTTCAGGGATTGAAGGACTGAGGCACTGTCGGAGAGTATTCGAATATTGGTATCCGTAACCTCCCTGGCCTCTATAGCGTGTGCCGCTTGGATGACACCTACACACTCTGCTTGGTAAACAGAGTTAAGTTTTCCAAGTGGTTTGGATATCTTGATGTTTAAGTCGTCGGAGAACACCCCGACGCCTGTCCCATAGTCAGTTTTTGATCCATCGGTGTAAATCCTTAGCTCATTTGTACCTGAGTAGTCACACCACTCCTCTATGAGCGCTATGTTGTAATGTTTTTGGAAGCAATGAGTCTTCAGGGTTCTGTCGATGGGTGATGTCATCATTGGCTGTTCTTTGATTGCATCTTCTCTGATGCGTGTGTGTTTGATTCTCGAGTCATTTCTTAGGATACCGGATACTTCGAGTCTGAAAGTCGCTAAGGCCGCCTCCTCTCTTATGACGAGGTGCAGGGGAGGTAGCCCCAGCATCACCTGTAAGGCAGCAGTGGGGGAAGTTCTCATGCTGCCGGTGATTGCTACGCAGGCCAGTCTTTGTAGTTTCTCGAGATCCTTTTGGGTTGTACTTAGGTTGGTCCTAGGCCACCAAACTAAAGAGCCGTATGTGATGATTGGTCGGATAACTGTGGTGTATAGCCAGTAGGTTATTTTGGGGCTTAAGCCCCAATTTCTTCCCAGGAGTCTCTTACATTGCCATAGAGCTATACTGGCTTTTGTGATGGTGTACTCATTGTGTTTTGCCCAGTTCAGCTGTTTGTCCAAAAAGATGCCCAGGTATTTGGTTTCAGTCGATAAGCTTAGGGTTGTCCCAAAGAAGCTTGGCAATTGTAGCGTTGCCAACTTCCTTTTCTTTGTGAAGAGGACGAGTTCCGTTTTGGTAGGGTTCACTGCTAGTTTGTATTCCTTGCACCAGTCCTCAACTATTCTTAGTGCTTGGCGCATAAGGTTGCATAGTGTGTTTTCGTGTGTGCCGTTTAATATTATGGTCAGATCGTCCGCATAACCCACCGTGTAGTAGCCCCCGTTATTTAGACGTTTAATGAGGCTGTCTACTACGAGGTTCCACAGTGTTCCCACTTATGACACTGATGTTTTTTTTTTATATATATTTTTATTTTTTATTTTTTTCACTTTCAAAATGATTTTCCTAGTAAGTCCTTATAAAGTTCTACTTTTCAGATTTTTTTCATATTTTCTAAACTTATGGTTCAAAAGTTAGAGGGGGACATGGTTTTTTACTTTTGTACGATTATTTCCGAAATTATTGACATTATCAAAAAATTATTTTAGTAAACCCCTATTCATTTTTAAATACCTTTCCAACAATATATCACACGTTAGGGTTGAAATTAAAAAAAAAATCACTTCGCACTTTACTTATAGGGAGGGGGGCTACCCTAATAAAACATTTTTTTCCAATATTTATTTTACCTCTTTGTCGGCTTGATTGATACACATATTGGTACCAAAGGAGATGGCTAAATTCAGTTAGGATGACTGAACCAAGCATCTATAAACATGGCACCTAGCAAAATGCAACGCTGAATAGCTGAATATTAGTATTTCATATAAAAAACACTTTCGGAAGTTGATCATATGTTGAAAATCCTGAAAATAAAATCGTTTAGCTCCTACGTCAATACGTATAAAACTGCAAACAAATGTCATTGCTATGAACTTTTACTTAGGCATTTGGATGTATCTGCATTGAAATTGATATAATTGTATTATAGACTAAACGAGCCACCCCGATTTCGCATCGTGGTACTTTAGTAAATATACACAAAGGGGTAATTGCACCTAAAAATGTAATACAACGGCCTTTCTGCAATCCGCGCAAAAATTACTCCCACCCGCGTGTTTACTCTTGTAAAACCTAACGGACTCATCCAAATGAGTAAAATAAAGACGGTTTTCACAGACAATGTTCATAGGTGGTGTTCTGTCTGTGTCGAGTAGCGAGAGGTCCGTAAGTAGGCGAGCGAGGGTCATTGAAAATCCAAAATAAAAAATACAAACGAACATGCAAACGGCAAAGCGTTCAAACGACACCTGACATTATGACGTTTGACGTTTGATTTTTATAGAGATGGGATTGAAATTCAACAGAATCGATACAATAATAATCTAAAGTTTTTAACATAAAAAATATTGTTGAAAATAAAACAGCAAAAATGTGAATGACTTTATTCTTTTCTGTTATTCTTACCTAAAAATGAAGCCGGAGCGGATAGCGTTTTCTGGTTTCTCGCCCATCCCAGATACCAGATCACTGTCATTACATGACAGCAACAGCCCAGAGTTCTGTTCCCCACATTACAGCTGCAGTAATATGACAGTATGTCGTCCAGAGGATTATTTGTAGTTTGGCTTGTATATAAAATATACACGTAGTATATTTTTTAATATACTGCAAGTCAAGTCCGCGTTGAGAAGCAAAAGGGTCAAAGCGAGGGTGGAAATTCAAAATATAAAAGCACAACAAACAAATAAAGGGCAAAGCGTTAAAACGACGTCTGACATTATGACGTGTGCTTTTTTAGAGATGAAATAAAATAATCGAAACGATTAAAAGAAAAAAATAGAACTACTTTT
This sequence comes from Diarsia dahlii, assembly GCA_949775195.1. Lineage (NCBI taxonomy): Eukaryota > Metazoa > Arthropoda > Insecta > Lepidoptera > Noctuidae > Diarsia > Diarsia dahlii. The sequence goes on along the minus strand of OX459197.1, from coordinate 18,024,367 downwards.
TAATAATCATCAGTACATATTTTTCGCAAAATATGTGGCACGATTAAATGAATAACCATAATTCGAAGCTATCCCTTGTTTTATTTGATTAGGATTTAATTAAGTTGAATTGGGTAGAATCGACAGTCACTTTCAAACAACCCCATTTTCAAAACACAAGGAACTAAACAAGACACTGAATTGCACGCCATAGATTCCCACCAAAAACTCTGATTACCACTTCTTAGTTTCAAGTAAATAAATCGTTTTGATAACTGTTTTCAAGAATCGATATAAGTACTACTTCGATGGACCATCCTTAGCTTGCAGTTGCTATAGCAACTAGCAGCTGTATTACGAGTATTTCACCATTATAAGTCAATGAAAAGAGAGATTTAATTTTTGCTTTTTCTTTAGTTCATGCAACTTCTAGGAAATTATTAAACACTAAATAATTAATGTTTGATTGTTTAAATACTACGAGTCAGTGTGGGAATCCTATACTTGCTGGAGGCAGTCATTTAGCCATCTCCTTTCAGCTTTCTAGTGCTAATGGTCACAGAGATTAAGCGAGGACGGACGGACAGACAGACGTGGCGAAACTATAAGGGTTCCTAGTTGACTACGGAACCCTAAAAAATGTGGTTTGCATAACCTGCCAATAAAAATACTTTCATATTTCCGGACATTTACAACCAGCGAAACTACATGAAACGATAATAAAAACTGAAACTTATCAAAAAGTAATGACTACATTGCAAAGAAGACATGAAAAAAGACAAGTACGGATTTCAGTAACACCAGAGATACTCAACGCTCATGTGGACGAAGTTGGAAATATGCAGTTTAAAGGATATTTAAGTACGTTTCTGAGGTTGTTTCAATAAGTTACAGTACCTTTAAAAAAATATCGACCCTTTTACGTCATATCTCCAGATTTTAAAAATTTAGAAACGTGTACTTGCTTGTACATTTTTTTTTAAATAAATTTTACCATAACCACGTGCACACCAGACACCGAAAGCTTTACCTATCAAGATAAAGCTAGAAAACATAGAACTAGACAACCTGAAGAAAGCCTTAGAGCTATCGGAAGAGATCAAAGATTTTATAATGGATCCTGTAATCGTTTCAAGCACACCTAGCTGGTCATCAGTAACCCTGTACATCCTAGTACTTGCAACTGGAATCGGAGTGGCAGCATACAAACTCTGGTGGATACCCAGGTCGGCGCGCACTTCAGTCCTGCAACAACCTGAAGCTGAAACACTTCAACCTCCATCGCAGCCTTCGGCGCGCCTCCATCTTAAGAGGGGAGGAGTTATAATGTCTAACAAGGTTATTACACAATAACCTTCTTTGCAATTAGGTAATAAGATTACATTACGAGTAACTTCCTGGTACTACGATAACAGGAAGCATTTAGATCATAGTAACTCATTGTTTTATATACTTAGATGATAAGATTTGAGATAAAATAAAGTCAGTCTAAGACTGCTTTTCAAGCGGAACACACCTCTCGTTCCTTTCTAAAAAGCCTTTCGTCTCAGCCCACAACCTAACTCACGGCTTGCTGATAAAGGTTACAGCGTGTCCTGCCGGCGCACAGCAAAAGTTTTCCTAAATTAAGCGTGGCGAGTTGCGAAAACTATAAATGCGTGGCGGTGAGAGTGTTAAGAAAATGAGAAGTAGAATAAGATCAGAGATATCCTTGGTACTAAGGTTATGGTACTTCAGGTGTGTATTTAAAAGAAAGTCAAAACATTAACGGTTTTAAAAGGTGAGCTGAAATTCGGTGCATGTTGCGGTTTTTATTAAACTCATTAATAAAACGTATAAGAAAGTAAAAAAAAAACGCGATAAATTAAAAACGATAGATGCAGGTTGGCCAGAGTTAAACAACTGTTTATTTTCAAGAAAGTCAAAAGAAATGCTTTATAAAACATGAGGCGACATTCGGTTCATGGAAAGTTCTCAATTTATCTTTGAACGTTTAAGAAAGTCAAAAAACAAACGCAATTAAAAAAACGTTTGATGCAGGAGCTTCTGTTTTTTTTTACAAGAAAGTCGTACGTCGTGGTTACTGTCGTCTTTCCCGGTCATGCAGCCAAGGTATGTAGAAAGAAGGCACAAGAGGACGCAGAAAAACTAATGGCTAAAAACTTGGCTTTAATGATTGCGTGGGAGCCCGGTGTAATACGCAGTCGCTGCTCGTTGCCCAAAATGTAAAAGCAGTCTCTGACGGCTCTCGACTTTTGTTTTTGCTCAGCAAACATGTGTACTCGTTACTATAGAAGAAATGAGTGGGGCGTTAATTTGGATAGGGAAGTTATGTACGTTACACTAGCCGACGGAGTACCAACCCACACTGGCGACGCGCCGAGCTTCTGTGAGCGCTGCCACACACAGCGCTCAAGAAGTCAGAAGCCGCGAGCTTGCCGAAATAAGGCTAAGGTCAATTTGAGCAACTCGCGCAACCTCAGATTCGACATCAAGACTGCGGTGCTCGAGGTCATAAATCTGCTCTTCGAGCTGGTGAAGGAGTCGGAGCAAGACAAGGCTCCTCCCGCACCTGTACGGGTGTACTGAAATCCGCGTCCACTGCTGACTGTGGTCCCCAGTCTCATCTGGGCAGCCTTGTTAGCCAGACTGAGCTCGTCCAGACTATGAAGGAGCACATTTCCCTTATAAAAAAAACTCCGAAGAGTTGGTAAAGTTGCAAGACAGTCTGGCTAGCAAGGAACGTACCGCTCCCGTCGGGGAAAAACCTGCGCGAGTGCAACGTCTGTGTGTATGAGTCACGCTGGGGCACAAGCCTGGGAGCGAAGGACACGTTACTGCACTCCGTGGTTGTCTCCTAGACGGAAGTACGGAACTCCAGCTCCAGTAGAAACATGAAAAACGCATGATTGGTGCTACTGTGAGTTTTGCGATAATCCCTGTATAATTTACCAGTGATAAAACAAAAGTCCCATCAAACTTACTTTCGACGGCTTATCTCATAGCTGCAACATTGTAACTATTTCGTTACAATGTTGGACTAGTCTCGTTACAATGTTGCAGCTATGAGATAAGCATTGTCTAGACAGGACAGTATGTATACTGTCCTGTCTAGACAATGACCCGACGCAGTTCCTGGAAGTAGAGATAAGAACACTTCGACGGTATTTGCTGTGTTAACTTATAAGATATACTAATCTAACTTCCAGGGTTTGCTTGTGTTACAATTGTATTATTCTCTTTTAAGGTATAATAATGTCTCAAAGTTTAAAGAACGTCAAAGAAGAGAGGGAAGGCCTTACTTTAAATGTGATTTTAAAATGTATCAATGTTTTAATGTGTGTATGTATTGTAAATGTATGTACCTTTTGATGGTAGCCGCGAGAAACTAAATGCCTTTATAAATAATTGCGATAATGCAATTTCCCTTGCTTCCCCTAGTCAACAAGACATCATTTTTGAATACATAATCAGCCAGCAAGACGGCAAAGCCGAAATAGCATGCTCAATTAAGAAGTTCTATACATGGTCCTCACACATGGAGAGCGCAAACATTACGCTCATCTTCTTACAGAACTCCAAGACTGTAGACAAGGTGCCCAGAAGAATGTTAGCCAATTCTCACTAAGGGTTGAAACTTGCCTATCCCAACTTCTTACAGAAATCGCCGAAGATAAGCGAAAATTTAGGTAGAGCAGCCGCTATGGAAGACTTAGCTCTTCATCGCCACTCAGTATCACATAGACGGTGTAATTAATTCTTGAATTCATAATCTTGATAATATAAACTTGAGCACTTAAGATGGCAAAATCCCAGGTTTCAGAAACATTTTCCCTTAAGGAAGCCCAGGTGGAAGGCTTAATGAAAGGACTGGGGATATCCTCCAGTCAGGAAGATGCTTTCCGATTCAATTTCACAGAAGTTCAGTGGCAGCAATGTGCAGCCGTTAGGGAGGCTGTGAAGTACTTAGGGTTTGATGCTCGACAGATCATAGCCCAGTTCTTTAAGAAGGCAGCAGAGAACCCAATTGGAGATGGAGAAGAGGCAACCCTGAAAGTTGGGGAAGTGATCCTGTATGAAAACTGTGACCCAAAAACGGATTTGTTATTCTTTCTCAATGTCTTCCTAGAAAGAGGGAATAACATCACTAAAGCCATTCTACGCTGCGATGGGGCTGCCGGAGCAATACTAAAAAGAAAGGCCAGTGCGTATGGCATCGTGATGGATCCAACTCAAAATAAAACCATACTAGGCTCAAAGGAGCTTACATTGTCTCGAATTGCGCAGGCTTTTTCGATACAAACTGCAACGATCATCATCAAGGACCAAATCCCTGGCAAGCTCAAGAGCAGACTGTTTGCTGGAGATGTGCCATTGATAATGCAGCACACTGTATTCTCGGGGATTGTACCCTCATCAGGCGCCTTTACTGATGACCTGAGGGACATAGCACTCCTACTGAACGTTGAAATGACGTTAACCTTGGCCTCCCCAAAGGATAAGAGGAAGATGGCTGTTCGCTCGCTGGAGGACTTGATGGAGTCCTCAATTCAATACGTGGATGCCGCAATCAATGGCAATCTAATCTCTGATGAGATCAGAACCCGAATGCTTGTGAAGGCTAAAGTCCTACAGTTTTCAGATGGCTCTGTTTCCTTAGATCCAATTGTCCGAATTATGGTTGGGGAGCTCAGTAACATACCTTTACGATGGGCCTCACTCCTATCGCAAATATAGTCAGATGTAGACCCCAAACATCTTAACGACGCCATAAATTGCGCATTATCTGAAGAAAAATTGCAACAATACTCTTATAAACAAAATTTGGTCGCGAAAACGTTGCGTAGTAATGACGCTAACACTCGACCGACAAGTAGAACCAACAACTTTAATGATAATAATCAAAATGAAAAGCGTTCTTCCAATCAAATAACTTCAAGAGATGTTTTGCTGATACTGCAAAAAAGCAGGACATCTCATAGAAAATTGTAAACTCCGTGATAAAACAATAAAAAATCAACGTGAATAAACCCTCCAATTCCAGTATCCAACCAGGCACGTCCTTTAAACCCCAAATAAATACCATTACCGAAACCGAAGTCATGACACTGTCGATGGCCATTACAATGATGGATGGAAAGACATGCAACGTACTTACAGACACTTCATCATCACAAGCATGTAATGTGTGCAAGGTAACACCAAAGGATCTCAACAACCTTGACTTGCTTTTGCAGAAACAATATCCTACGACAAATTATTTTTTTTTTGGAATATCCGTACTGTAAATCTCCTATAAACTAGAATTACGGCAATGGCGACTGAAGGGCAGAGAAGCCAAAGAAAAGGTAAAAAAGAAGAAAGAAATAACCACTAAGTTTTACCAGCAAATGGGATGTGGTAGACCAACCGAAGCAGGGTGGGGGCAACGCAAACGACGCAAACGACGGGAATACGGCTAAGAAGTTATTTGCTGAGCCTACAAAATCTGGGGCTATCACAGGCTTAGATCCTGAAATTATAGAAAGATTTGCCAATATCCTGAGTGTTTTATCTTGTGGATTTAGCCAGGATCTAAACTAATACAGATATTGTGCACTGGATGCTAATAACTTCTGATCCAATTATTGCATCCAAGAGGAAGAGCCATAATAGAAAAAGAAAAATGTGAACGCCCCGAAGTTATCAAGAAGTATAATCACACAATGAGAAGAGTTGACTTATTAGATCAACTCATGAGCTACTACAGGACTTTAATAAAATCAAAAAAATTTACTCTTCGTATGATATTTCATGCATCAGACTTGGCAGTGGTTCAGGCATACCTAGAGTACCAAATTGACTATGATTTGCTAGGCATACCAAAATATAAGCAACTCACGCTGCTTCACTTTCGCCGTCGGCTGGCCGAAAGTCTGGTGTAGCAAAATAAAATTTCCATTTGTAAAAGAGGACGGCCAAGTGGCAGTAGGTCAATTCCGCAGATTATACCTAGAAGACCCGGATTAAATGTATAAAATGCAAAGTCCACTTATGCCTAACTAAAGTTAATTAGTTCTTCTACCCTAGTCTAGTTAAAGGGATGTTTTTAGATTGTTTGGAAAAAAAAAAAAAATTCAGGTCTGAAAGGGTTAATTGGTGGAGTGTTCTTCGAGAGGAATTTAAGATATTATCACCGATAGTATGAAGATTTTTATCCAATCCACAGGGCAGTGTTCCTAGCGAACAACTTAGTAGCGCGGGTTAAATTTACGAACCTCTGCGTAACCACCTTGAATCAGAAAAGGCGGATATATAATAATTATTTTATTAATTATTACTAATTTGAAAACCAGTAAGTAAAGTTAAAAAAATAGAAGATTATATTTAATACGAAAAAAATAAGTGTAACTTAAGTTTCATTAATGAAAATGTGAATATAGGTAAAATATACTTTATCATTACACAATTTTACATTGGAACGAGATTCATTAGAGGAACAGTGGAAACAATTTGTTGAAACTCATATAATCATAGAAAAAGCAACCGACGAAGAATTAAAAAGGAATGTTTATTGTACGACAGAAATATATGATTTAACAGAAGATTTGTACATAACCTATAAGTCTGAACTAAAGGAGCACTTAGGTCAGGCTAGTTCTTGCAATAGTGACAGCTGTACGAGACTAAACTACTCAGTTTTTTAAAGAAAAAGTAGCAAAATTGCCCTATTTCCGACTGCAAAGATAAGTATCGCAAAAAATCGCTAAAAATGAGTATAATATTAGTAAGGAAGTGACTGTAACCATAAATGGTTCCAGGAATATCACTGATTCAAGGACAGCTGTACGAGACTTAACTACTCAGCTTATTAATAAAGAAGAAGCAAAAATGCACCCACTTCGGACAGCAAAGATAAATATTTCAGAAAATCCCTGAAAAAATAAGTTTTTTTAACTACCCAATTCTCACTATCTACTATTTGCAAGTCAAGTCTACACCAGTGGCGTGCCTAGGAGTAAGCAATACAGCAAGCACAACTACAACAAGCAGACTGTTTTGTTTAAGTTTTTAATAACGGCTGTTTTATTTTACTAGTTATTTTTAATATACCTAATCATAAAAATACAAAAAGTGGTGAACTACACTTTTCGTAGTTCCTATTTAATATTACGTCACAATTTAAGAACAACATTTAGGTGCATTACACAATAACGAATCCACACTCTTTAATCTTTCACAAGGAAATATTACATTAACCACTTCAAAACAAAGTTAGGTAATTCCATCAAAAACTAATGTCAAACTTTAAATCACTAGAAAAAGAAACACAGAAAGAAATGCACTCACTAGTAATCGCTCAAAACAAATATGAACTAACTTGAAATCTACTTTGTGTCAAAATTCTCGCCACACGCATCATCCATCGCGCGAGCTGTGAAACACACATTCTCTCTCAAACATACACTGACTTGCCACGTACACATTCAAATAGAAGCTCGGCTTATTCCTCATTCATAATTTCGAATGTTCCCTAAAAGTATTATTAAAAACAAACCAATTTATGAATGAAAAATGCAGTGGAAACAGTGCGTGCTTTCGAGAAAGGGCTACTGGGCTAGCCCCGCCCACTGGCTCACTACTTAACTCTTCTTTTGTTAGTGCTAGAGCGAGCTAGAGACTCGCGGTCGCAGCGGAGAAATATGAAGTTTGACAACGCCGCGCGCTGAGTAATGCACGCGAATTTATATTAAATGATATTATTATTATATTTTGTTAGTGTTTATAGTACGACTGTTTTTTTAAGGCAAGCACAGCTTTTCTGCTTGTATGGGAGGCCCGCCACTGGTCTACACTATTCACTTTTCTTATATCCAACCATCACTATGGACACAAAAATGGCAACAAGTTAGGAAGATCTGGAGCAACTGTTCTACTCACGAATGGATGAGTATGAGAAGAAGCTTCAAAAAGCATCCTCAGGATCTGAACCTGCATCTGAATTCACAACACTGTCACGTGATTTCGCTGAATTAAAAACCTTTGTTTGGCAAGCACTCTCTAAGTTTAAGTCAAAAAAAGGGATGCTTTCTCTTGGATATGACAGACATGAAACTATGATGAGAAGAAAGATAGTATTCATGTCCGCCACCGATTGGGTTCTTCGCAAGGCAAAGCCAGACCTATATTTGTTAAACTTTACACCACAGAGCACAGTCACTTGATTTGGGAGAGCAAAAAGTCACTGAAGGGTACTGGCATCACAATCTCTGAGTTCTTGACGCACACAAGACACCGTACTTTCATGGATGCACGCAAGCATTTTGGGATGCCGAACTGCTGGTCAGTGGAGAGCAACATAGTGATGTTCAAATATAGCAGACTAGGTGCTGCCAGCGGCTTCGCCCGTTACAACTCAAAAATTATCCCACGGGAAGATAAATCGGGATAAAAACTATGTGTTAATCCAGGTTATAAACTACCTGTATACCAAATTTTATCCAAATCCGTTTTTGCGTAAAAGAAAATTCTTCATGGTTTTAAAGATATTTGATAAAATATCTCTAGATACTGTTGATGTGTTTATAAATAAAGATTTACGGGTAGTTTGTCTAACCCAGGATCAAGCCCGTTTGGCCGTAGCCAAATACGACGAAGTCCTCCGCCGACACCTATCGAACAATTGCCTCGCAGTGTACCAAATCAAGCAGCACCCGCGGTGAATGCAGCACCAGTGTACTTGGCAACTGCGGCGAATGTTTTGCCGAGTGAAGTCACCAGCACGTCAGAAATCCAGAAATGGGGTAGTATCTATAGAAAGCATTCTAGGGGAAGTCTCCAATACAAGGAAAAATTAACTCAGCCCAGAAACAGCGTGTCTCAACCCTTTGCTGGAAGGTTCAAACCCCTTCTCAAATGGCCATTCTCTACCAATCCCTGAAGTAGAAAATGATCCAGTCCCATAGTACCGTTCAGCACCTACAGCTTCAATTAAACATGGCGAGCTCTCTGGACCAGCTCAAAGAGGTTATTGAATCTAAACTGACTCCCAACAAAACCGAACAATTCCTATGCTAACATGGTGAAGAAAGGCTCCGACAATTTCATACGTCCTGCAAACCTGAGTTCGATAGCAATTTATCTCAGCGACGAGTCTAAAACAAGTGACGACACTAAGTCCAGCGATTCTGATGAAGAGTTCTCTGAACCCTCGACAACAGATGATATGGAGGTTACTTCTCAGAAGAATATTGTCAATCAACCAGGGAAACGTTTATGTCGCAGGCCAGATCGTTTTGGCTACAGCAACATGTGCGTTAAAGATATGAAAAGTCAGCCAATCACAGTTTGTGAAGCTCTTGAAGGTCCTAAAGGAGATAAATGGTCAAGAGCTATGAAGGAAGAGTTACCCACAACACATGGGAGCTAGTAGACAGACCGAGTGTAGGTACAGTAGTGACAAATAAGTGGGTCTTTAAGAAAAAGACAAATAGTGAAGGTGAAGTGCGTTATAGAGCCAGACTAGTGGCAAAGGGTGTTTGTTTGATACACCTTACTATTTTCTTCGTATTCATTACTCAGTGACATGTCCCATCCCTAATCCTTCCTCCGCAAGTCACTTCACTTCGCTCCAACTTCACGTCTCTCGAGGCAATGGCGCGCGCGCATTAGAAAGAAGAAGATTCGATTTAAATAAGTTATTGGCCAAATCTAACTCTTAATTAATGATCTCGCAACCGTTATAATTTTTGTAAAGTGTAATTACTGTGGTGGACACCCAAGCAACCCTCAAGGACATTATTTGTGATTTGTTACCGCGTGCACGCGGAGACGATTTTACCATCAAGAAGCTCTAAAAGAAGCTAGACAATCGTAAGTGTTTTGCAATCCCTTTTACACCCCTAAACCCTTTTCTTCTGATGAGAGCGAGAAAGAGAGCTCTTCATTCTCGGAGGATGATGGCACTGCTTAACCACCGCCGACCAAGAGGTCAAAGAGAGCGAAGCAATTACCCTGTGCGGACCGGGCGGCGCATTGACAATTTAATGAACCAAGTAAGTTTTATATCTGGTTATATGACCTTTACTTAGTGATGGCCTAAGTAATCATTAAAGCTCTCTGAGTGCGGCATTAAGTCTTTATAAAATTACCGACGGAACGATGATGGAATTGATATAATATTATAATTTATAAGTTAATATTACCTATTCCTTTTGATGGTTCACGATCGAACGAACGATATGCCATGCTTGTTGGGATTGAGATTGGATTCCGCTCTGAGAAATCAGTCTTGGCGAAATAAGTCACCTCAACGAATTCAAGGCGAATCACCTCAACAAATACAAGATCAACCCCCCAACGAGTAGAAGATGCTGGTGAGGAAGAGCAAGATGTGACCCCACAAGTAAATCCTGGTTTCCTTTCTCTACAAGGATATTCTCGTGCTCCAAATACAGCTAGACAATGCATATTTCAAAACTGCAGGAATATGGCTACGCACGTAGTGCTATTGTATGTTAATTTCCATTTATTGCATACAAATAATTTTTATATACCTCCAATTGCTCGTGTATGCCATTTACAAAGAAATTATTGGGAAGAACTGAATAATCAGAGAGTTATACATGAATTCAACAATACTCATGTACTCGATATTATATATTCGTATAAATGGGGTTTGGAACGAAAGAATCAACTGGATTTTGAAAATATTAATTCGGTGGACGATAATAAACTGCATTTTTAGACAGGAGTAACAAAACATCAGTTCAACACTGTTCTACAACTAACACAGTCTCTTCATAACAGAACTGATAGTCCTGCCATGGCTTTAGGTATTTATCTCAAAAATAAGGACTAGTGACCGGTTGGCTACGAAATTCCAAATGTCCAGAAGAACGTTGGCGAGAAAGATAAGATTAGCAAGAGAATGTTTAACTGATGATTTCGTTCCGCATTTTCTGGGCTAAGACCATAAGACCAGAGAACAGGTTGCTCGAATTATTTTCATCTCAGCTGACATTTTTGGGGGCGACCGCGAAACAGCCATTTTGGTGTGCGACGGCTCATATCTATATGTGCAAAAAAGTTCATATTTTTTGTTCCAGAGAAACAAAATTCAATGGTATTTGTGTTATGAAATCTAAAGACCGGCGAGATATTTTAAAGATTTCATCTCAATATGGATCTAATATGATCAGCGTTACGAATCAACGCGGTGAAACCGTTCCCAAGCCTGAAGTTGTAGTAAAATACAATAAGTACATGGGTAGTACAGACCACCAGGATCAAATGCTCGCATACTATTCATGTGAGCACAAGACTATACGTTGGTACAAGAAGTTAGGAATTCACGTGTCCCAGCAAATGTTCTATAATTCTTACACGCTGCACAATATCTTTTCGACGAAGAAAAACAAACAGAAACGGTAGAGAAGCCATGGAAAACTATTATTGCAGTGGTCTTAGTTGCACTTTTATATAACTATCAAGCGCCATTGTTTATTGGAATGGCATCATGGTGCATTCTGAAGAAGTTTCGGAATTACAGAAACTATTTGTTTCTAAATGCAAGTTTAGCAAGCTTTTTATACTAAACCTGTGTTTATTGAAATGGGATCATGGTGCATCCTGAAGAAGTTTCGGAAATACAGAAACTATTTATTTCTAAATGCAAGTTTAGCAAGCTTTTTGTACTAAACTTGCAGCCTCGACATAATTAGGTACCGACATCGTATCCCTTTCATGGTTCCGCTTTTTCATAGATATATTTTTTTATCTTTCCAAGCTTATTTGAAAAAAAAAACCTGAAAATTTGAATCCAAATGCTGTGCCAAAATATGAATCTGTTAGAGATGCATTATACAGAGCACGCAAAAAATGTTTAAGCACCGATCAGTTAAACTCCCGGAAGCATTAAAAAAAAAAACTATTAATCGAAGATTTTGTAATCTCCTCCAGATGACAAAATCTTTGTTTTTGGATCAAAATAAGGTAAACGAATAGCGAGGACACAGAAAAGGTACTTTGCAGATGGCACTTTTAAGGCTGTTCCGTCACCATTTTACCAACTTAACGTGTTGCATGTGGATTTATATTCAACAGAAAAAAGTACTAATATAGTTCCAGTATTTTATCTTCTGTTACATAATAAAAGTGAACAAACATAAACGCGTGTATTTACACTGTTAAAGGACAGTTAGGAGTAACTATCGAGTTTTTTTTTTAATGCGCTTATGAGAAAGCCCAGTTTAAAACCGCCAGCACTGTCTTTCCACTGGCAGAAGTTACTGGATGTTACCATCATTTCAATGATGCAATATGGAGGTATTCCAAAAAAATACAACTTATTACAACAAAGAATGGAAGAAACGTGACAATAAAATGCGCGATGATTCCGTTGGTACCAACCAGCCAGTCACATTCCTGAAGCTTGGAGACACATAGGTACAAGATGAAATGGTATCAATTTGCGAAAAGATGAAGAAGTTTCGTAGATACTTTGAAAAATAATGGTATCCGAAATTGTCATCAAAAGATTGCCTAGGATTACCTGGATATCTGGACGAAAACACTTCTGGAGAGGAAGTCAGATCCAATAAAGTTTTAAGTGAATTGCCGACATTTCGCGCCGGTTCTTTCGGATATCGCTCTGAAATATTTAATATGTCAAGCTTCCTCGGTATCATCCGAAAGGGTTGCGTATTTAATAGGAGCAGATTGACAGGTGAGCACATTAAACAACGACTGCTGCTGATGTCTATTTCAATACTGGTTTCAGTGATGATTAATTTTAAACAATATAAATGTACGATTTATGATTGAATAATAGTAGTTTATGCGACTGTGCATAATGAAGGGCATTACAACACAAGTGTGGGTTTAAGAAACGAGCCGAAGGCGAGTTTCTTAATAGCATCACACGAGTGTTGTAATGCCTAATTATGTATAGTTGCATACACTAATTTATTTATCTACCCAAATATCATAAGGGCTCTGTGATGGGTTCAGGAACCATAGGGAAATGATTGTTACCAGTGAAATGCAATAAAAAATAACGAACAAATGCCAGCTCGAAATGGCGGAGTTTCGAATATCTGTAATTTTTTTTAAATCATAGGCAAACGAACAAAGTCACTATTCTTGTGTCAGTCGAGATCAAAATGTCGTGAGATTTATAATTAAAATCATACTGAATTGGAGTTTCGTATCGATATCTGTTTTAATGTAGAGATACTAGAATAGCACACTCACTTGAATTTGACACCTGTTCCAAAGAACAATGGCAGCTCCCCATACATTAAATTAGCTGAGATTAAATTCATGCGTCTTTACATGAAAAATCTCTTGTTTAACTCGGCGTCAATTTCTGAATTAGTTTGTGCAAGAATATTTGTTCGAGAACTCCGAGAATAATAGAAATTCAGTCATGAACTTTTGTAAACATAACCTAGAAAAGTCTGTGACATGAGTATTACCAATCTATAGACAGCTGTCAAAACAACTTATTTTTTTAGATTTGGGGTAATAGTCTTTTTGCCAGTCATTAATTGGAAGTAATTCATTTATTTTTATACTCCAACAATTTAACCCCCCTGCAAGGAACACTTTCACTTAGAAATAAACATTATTGTTAATTAATTTCACTCCGTTTTATTACAGTAACAATCTAAAACTAATTATCCACTCAAATGTCCCGGTCCCTCCGGCGACGTTTTTCATTTATATACTTGTAACACTGTACAATTACTGTCACTTGACAGAATAAAAACAAAATGGCGACACTAAACATGAATGAAAAAATCAAATAACTTTTCATTTAAAATATATTTTTTTATCCGGAGTTAACTAGTTAATGTGATACTTTGAAAAAACGTAGAAAAATAATAGAACTGCCTTCGTATATATAAGTCACTTTTAGTCGCTCAAATTCAATTCAGCTAAGATTTAGCCATTGTTCTTTAAACTCATAACCTACTGTTTTCAGTAGGTTATGAGTTCATAACAGTTCCGTTTATTTCTGCTGGTAGGTAATGCTGGTCATTGCCTATGGTTTTTGAACGCATTAGAGAGGGTTTATGATATTTGGGTAGATAAAATAATAAATATGTCAGATATGTATAATATTTTTATTTTTTATTATCTAATTTTTGACATTGAAAAATATATAGATAACCTTCTCTTGAGCATAAAATATCGATGTATCGGAATATCGATATTTTTAGAAAATATATATCGATACATTTGAAAAGTATGCTAAAAACTGCAGCTATTGAGGAGTGGGAGAACATTCCACAAAGCGACATTCAAGACAAAACGGACGGGCTTTCAAATCAGTAACATACAAGAAGTCATTAGGGCCAGAGGAGGAAATACACATTATTAGTGCGATAATTTAGAGCATACTATTTTTTTAATTAAAATTTTGCAAAGGACATCAACCACTTTGTATGGCGTTTGGGCTTGAACATGGACATAAACATATCGCACTATTTTTAATTTTATTGAGTGGCTTACAGTACATAGAAAACATATAGGTAAGAAGTATTGTATCAAATTGATTAGTATAATACAATACAACAACAAAAACTTCAATATTTTGAAATAAATTGTTTAATGTAAAACTATTCATTTTCATATGTTAATAAAACATGGTCTAAAAACTGAGCAGGTGGAGTGACATTTTCATACCTTACCCAGCTTAAATACGTCATATCACATATATATATCTCATATCACAGACATGATATGAGCGCAGCAACTTACAGTCCTTCGGCCGACTATGCAGTTGCAGCAATAATATTTTCACTTCTCTCGCTCTAAAATTCGTCTTTATGTCGTGCGTAGGCGACATAAAGTCGCGTTTTATGCTCTAGAGCATAAAGTAAAATCTTCGTCGAAGACCAAGGTAATCGGCACAGGTAATCGGCCCAACAGCCACACGAACAACTTCAACTTCATAGAATAACCTCTTTAATTCGTTTCGTTAGTATTCTAAAAACCAGGGATTACTGCTTTTCATTACGAATACAAGGAAAGTTGATGGGAATAGGCTTCCCCCAATTTCCTAAATCGCTTGATGGCAATAGGCTTACTCTTAATTACATTGATTGATGGCAATAGGCTTGCTCTCAATTACCTAAATCAGTGGATGGCAATAGGCTTGCTCCTAATTACATCGGTTGATGGCAATAGGTTTGCTCCTAATAAGATTGGTTGATGTCAATAGGCTTTTCCTAATGACATCGGTTGATGGCAATAGGCTTGTCCCTAATTACATCAGTTGATGGCAATAGGCTTGCTCCTAATTACATTGGTTGATGACAATAGGCTTGGTCCCAATTACATCAATTGATGGCAATTGGCTTGCTCCTAATTACATTGGTTGATGGCAATAGGCTTGCTCCTAATAAGATTGGTTGATGGCAATAGGCTTTTCCTAATGACATCGGTTGATGGCAATAGGCTTTTCCTAATGACATCGGTTGATGGCAATAGGCTTGTCCCTAATTACATCAGTTGATGGCAATAGGCTTGCTCCTAATTACATTGGTTGATGACAATAGGCTTGGTCCCAATTACATCAATTGATGGCAATTGGCTTGCTCCTAATTACATTGGTTGATGGCAATAGGCTTGCTCCTAATTACATTGGTTGATGGCAATAGGCTTGCTCAAAATGTTTTTATAACTGAGCAGTATGAGTAACGACATAAGTCAGGTGTTATGTCAAGTTTCCTACTGAAAAAAAAAGTTAATTGGCGGGAACCTTAATTATTTATACAATATTTACAAGTTGCTGTTTCATTTCCTCGCAATCGAAGTGAAAAGTAGAGTGTAAAACTCGTCCATAAAACCCATTTTGCTCTCTACTTTATATCCATCCTCGCTCGCAAGCTCGCATCGGATGGATAAACGTCTCGCGCAAAATGGTGCGTTTTATGCACTTGGTGTACAATCTACTATTACTTAATCGCTTGGATGTCATTTATTTTTTATTTTGACACTCCCGAATGAAGACCAATGTTTACTAAATATTATTACAAAATTATTCATGAATTTCTTTTTCCCAGTACGGCTGTTCACCGGCTTAGCCCATTTTGGTTGATGTCCTTTTTGTTTTTGGTAAGAAAACTGCATATTCTCATTTGGTGAAAAAAAATTGGTGTTCAGTATCAGTAAATAGAACATATTTCCATTATTAGTTCAAAACCTTAACTTTTATTTTTTTATCCGACTTTAAATCAGCAAAATATATATCGCAACAATCTTAAGAGACATAAAGGGAGACCCCGGATTATGGAATCCCTATCCGACACATAATCTAAATTCCCTCATTCCCTATTACTTCAGATAGCAACACGCAAGATAACAACATCTATAGATGTTCATGTTGCGCTTGAGCTCACTGGCCTAACCAAATGCTTTGGCCACCCCGGGATAGTTATGAACGAGAGTGTGGCTGCTTGGGTCGAGAAGGGAACCGTTCTGAAATCTGGTCTCCAGGAGGTCCCGGAGGAGATACGAAGAGCGTTACTTTCGGAATTCTTAAGAAACTATTATAAGCAGAAGAGGATAGAGTTATTTTGCACCTTTCCAAATCCATTCCCCCAGGAAGTTGCATTTACTTCGATCGTTATTTCACGTCAATACCTCTCTTGGAAAGATTATCTGAAAAAGGAATGCATGGCACAGGAACGGTTATGATGAATAGAATACCTGACAAAAAAAATATATGACTTTTAAAAAGGACCGTGAAATGAACCGAGGAGATACTGAGCAGTTCGTAAATAATGGTGTTGTAATTGTGCACTGGATGGACAACAAATCCGTTCTGGCGGCATCCAATTGCACTTCGGCAGACGATCATATTTTCGTGAAGCGATGGAATAAAAAGGAGAATGCGTACATCGACGTCAGGCAGCCCCTTATCATTGCCAAGTATAATCGGAACATGGGAGGAGTTGACGTCCTCGACCAATCAATCGAGTATTATCGAACTTTTATGAAGACCAGAAAATGGACTTTGAAGATCATGTTACATTTTTTTGATCTTGCAGTCGCAAATGCTTGGCGTTTATACAAAATACACTGCCAGACGGCTCACGTACATTGAGGCCAAGTCTTTGACTTACTTCAATTCAAATTGCAAGTAGCTGATGGTCTTACCAATACCCCTGATCGTCCAAGGCCAGAACAAGATCCTGTTGAAAACATGGAAGGTTTGGAGACTCAAGATCCGGAAAATGTCGACCCAAATATTCCTGCCAAGAGATACCGACCGGCTAATGTACCTTCAGAGGAGAAACGTCGCGATGGTTATGAACATTACCCGGTATTTGACGAGATCGAAAACCCTCGATCCTGTAGAATAGAAGGGTGTACAAGTAGATCCAAGATAAGATTTGTCTTAACAGAAAAGGCAACTGTTTCACATTTGGGGGGTATGAGGAACAGGGTGTAAAGCTCCTCATCCCCCGTTGAAAAGGGAGGATCCTCCGACCGGACGGGTGTTGTGTCCGGTGGGCTAACTGCCCGACAGTTGTAAGTCGGGAACTCCTATATAGGCTTATGTCGCGGATAATGTTGATAGCGCGATGTAGGAACTTCTGTCGATCGTTTGTTAGTACGCAGGTGTTGCGATAGATGTCGCTAGTCGCCACACACATCCTTTCATAAGCAATAATTAGAGGCTAAGTTTCCTAAGATTTTATTTCAAAGTGATTGTACCAAAATGTTTAAGAAATGATTGATCTCAAGAAGTTATTTTTTAGTTTAAATGTTGATTAATTATTTTTTTATTTATATAAATAAATAATTACGAATAATCATGTCATTTTTTCATTATAAATTACAAAAATATACATAGCAAAATTATACCTTAACAAAATTCTGATAGACAAGGTAAAGCCGACATCGCACTATCGTGACATGGCGTTTTCTCTCTCTTTATTATTTTTCTAGGATGACTTTGGACATGGGTACTGAGAATATAAGATCGAAAACGAGCTACGCAAGATTTTTTTTTCCCGGCCTTAAAGGGATAACCTGAAAAACTAGTATTTACAAAAAAACAGCTGTGAAAAATTTGGAACTTTGACCCCCAATATCTCCGTAACTAGGGGTTTCCCAGGTATGGTCTAGAACAAAAAAATTATCGCAGTGGTGGGGAGAACAAGTGCCTTTCGTTTGCGTTAAGGGTAGTTTTACATCCTTTATTACTCATTGAAACCCTTGTTGCCTGGTTAAGGGAACTTAAATTTTGAGAAACTTAAATTTAAATTTTGAGAACAGAGCACATGTGTCATCCCACTGCTGGGCAAAGGTCTAAAGATATTTAGTTGTTCATTTTCCCGTGGCTTAAGTAGTTATACTCGTAATATGAAAAGCTTGATCACGTAGCCAATAAAGATATATGTGGCTCGACTAATCATTTCTCTGTAATTAACACTGGTTTTTCTGTTGCAGCTCACATGTCAAACAAGCAGATGCAAGTAAAGGAATCACTGCTTGTAATAATAGTACTGGTTTTATCAGGAACTATCGCTGTTTTATCAAACTTTGATGTAAAACTAGACCCAAGGAAGGTAAGACGGAAATGGGATCAGGAATAGCTTCAACATCTGAAGATACCTGTGTTTATGATTTTGTGGAAGAAGCTACAGCCAAAGGTATCAAAAACTGTAAGCTACTAAGAAATGTTCGAAATATTTCGAAGGATTTTGATGCAATATCAATGTACCAGTTAGCTTCAATGTATCGAAATCAAAGTTGTGAAGAATTTAAAAAAAATATATCTTCATCATTTACTACAGATATTTTAGTAAAGGCAGAACAAAATACAAGAGATCAGACCGAAAGTAACTTATGGCATGAGCTAAGGTTTGCTAGAATAACGGCATTAAAGGCTATGAAGTTAGTAAATGTCAAACTAGTGATGGGGCATTAGTGGGGCTGATCAAGGGTGGCAAAATGCCTGATACACCAGCTATAAAAAGAGGCCGAGTTTTAGAACAAAAAGTGCTTGAGAAAGTACGGGAAAAGCTAAATAAAGAAATTCAGTAATGCGGCCTTTTCATGAGTAAAAGTTTTCCTATGATTGCTGGTTCACCAGGTGGGTCAGGATTTTACCATTGAAATTAAATGTCCATTTAAAAAATATCTGACTGTTTAACAACTCAGAATAACAATAGAGTCATTGATTATAATTTTTTTGAATCTGGACACACCTACATGGAGTGCGACAACATGCACTCGACAATTGAACGGGCTTCTGAGCATGTCAAAATTTACACCCCTGATGACAGGCAAACAGGGTTGGAAAAAAAACAGTTTTTTTTACATTTTATAAAACAAACAGTTTAAAATGTTTTAAACAGGTGTTTTTTTTGTTTTTTTTTCCTAAGTTAGTTATCATCCATTTTTAATTGATTAAGCCTGATAAAATCCACTTTTGACCCCCAGGGGTCGAGTATGAACTATAGTTAGGGGTCCAGTGGACACATTATTTATAGGGGGTCGAGGGGTCGAGAGTGGACTAAACGATATATTTCACTTATATACTACTTTAAAAACTGCATGACAAAAATTTATCATAATTCAATACATTCTGTATGTTCCTACGTTCATTTTTAGTAGGGAAATCTCCTAAATTTCTCTTCAAATAAGGGGAATACCCAAAACATATTTTAAATAATCACGTTCACGAATTACGGAAGTTCTGGTAATTCCCCGGGGGACTTTACCGATGGAGAATAGAGCGGACTTTCTTTCTGATTTTTGATTTCACAATAACACAAAAACCTTTGGATTTATTCAAACCGATGTACGAAACAAACTTGGTAACGAGAAAGCTGCAAAACTTGTCACAGTTTTTAAATACCTAAATAAAAAATAATAAATGTTGTCTAATCTGCTAACGAAAAAATATGATTGTACGTGGTCGTTTAATAATAAAAAAAATTGTTAACTATTTCTTGATTAAGGATTTTAAATATTAAAAACTGTTTAAATGTCTAGTTAAAAAGCCACTTTAATTATTTTATAAAAATTGTTTAAAGTTGATTAAATAAGGAAAAAAATAACTGCTTAGTATTCATTTATTTTTGCAATTAAACAATGTTTTCAAACACCTAATAAAAAACTATGTTTTATTTGAAACTGTTTTAAACACTGTTTAAAACACATGTTTTAAACAACTTGTTTTAAACATGCCAACCCTGCAGGCAAAATGCCATACGGCTAACCCGTAAAGACAATCCTTAAATTTTGTGAGCAGCCCGAGACACCGCGCGTGCTTTTAATCATTATAATGATAAGCAACAACTGCAAAACTGGGCTTATGAACCAGAGGCCTATGACCCAAGAAGGGAGGCCAATATTAACAGGCAGCCGAATCAAAGATCCCAGGCATTCCGGGGGAGAGGAGGCACTAAGCCAAAGAAAGAAAGACCTGAACAGACTGTCGAGCCGAAAACTTCGGATGAAGAGGCACGGGACGAACCATTATATGACATCGGTCCCCATTCTACCCTTATACCAGACATCGACCTATATAGTCAGAACTTTGAGTTCTCAGGCGTCATTCCGTTGATCAACCAGACCTACGAAAAGATGCGTGGAGTTGATCCCCGTTTGAACGAGAGACTACCACTGTCTATGTTCACACACGCAATGACAACTCACCTAAACTTAGAGATTTTAGAAGTGGCACGGAAGTCCGGCCAGAATGTCCTTAACCAGCGAACAGAATGTCCGAGAGATCCTTCCGGATTATCAAGTTATACCACAAGCCATCGCTGATTATTTATCGCATGTCACTGAGGTCATTACCCAGGATGGCAAGGAAATTAAATTAAATCTGCCCAACATCGCGATACCTCAAGGACCAATAGTACAGGATGGAATCCAGTTAGTGCCAAGTGGATCATTCGGCGTACTGAACGCTCAGTCGCATAACGTATATGAATGTTACGTATCACCACTGGTTACTGCTAATAGGGTCTTAGCTTCTGCGGCGAATAATGCAGATTATGATCCATTACCTCCAGGCCAAATCGTCGGAAACTTAATACCAAACAGAAATTTATTAGGTTTTGAGCCAATAGATGAACACACAAATGGCGCACAATCACGGCTTAATGGAATTCAATTCCCAGACGACGACACAATTGAAGGCCGGTATAAATTTTCCCATCTATTACATACTAGAGTTTACACCGTTCTAGCAGAAATGAAGGATAGATTTAAGATGGTGGAGTATTCAAGACAGAACAACCCACAGGGTTTGAATGTAACTCCAAGAATTCAAAAGAAAGTTACATCTGTCAATCTAGTGTTTGTCGAATCACTAGGTCCAACTAACGACGCGATAGTCCAACTAGCAGAACGAACTGTTAACGTACATAGTTTCGGAGCGCAAGGATCATCCGTCGCAAATCAGGCTAACATCGAATGTTTCCATCACACCGAGGATACCGGACTTTTGGCGAGACCGACCAAGGCTCTGGTTTCATCAATTCAACGCCATCGTGGATCCCCAAAAGGCAAATGACCTGCACAAAAGTCAACTTTTAATAGCTAGGCTGAAACCTGACGAATTACCTGATATAAGTGACATTCTTGAAAACATGCCTGAAAATAATAAATTCGAAACTCTCAAAAATAGGTTAATTTCGGTTTACGAAGAGTCTGAAACAAAACAAATGAACCAACTCTTGAACGAAATCGAACTCGGAGATCAAAAACCTTCACAATTATTACGGCGTATGCGAGATTTAGGGAAAAATAAAGTGCCAGACGAGACTCTAAAATTACTGTGGTCAGGTCGTCTTCCACACTCAATTAGGGCAGTCATAGCCGCATGCGACACCGGCGAGGTGAAACTCGACAGTTTGGCTAAAATTGCAGATAAAATCCTGGAAAACACCAGGCCATCTGAGATAGCCCCGGTTACTAAAACAACTCCGAGTGCAGACCAAACAATTCCCGAAACCATTGTTAGCGAACTGAAACAAATGAAACTGGAAATTTCGGAATTACGCAATAAACTAAACGGTTCCAACAACAATCATCAAAACCGTGAGTCGCGAAACCGAGATCATTACGGCCGTGGCGCATCCCGGACACGCTCTAAAAGTCGCGAAAACACCCAAAAAAATAGGGAAAATTACTTAAAACAAAAAGCGAAACCAGGTGATGCAGATTACTTGTGTTTCTATCACTTCACTTATGATACCCAAGCGCGTAAATGCGGCGACACAATAAACTGCAACAAAAAGAAGCCGGAAAACTAATCTAGACACCGGGTCAAATACACAATGTCGTCGGTGTCAGCAATTCCTATCGTTTGTGTGTTACAGATATTATAACTGGTGCACGATTTCTTATCGACACTGGTGCTGATGTGTCGGTTTTAGCCAGTAAAAGGCAAAACGCATCCACATCAGACTACATATTATATGCAGCCAATGGCACAAAAATTAAAACGTACGGCGAAAAAACCATTACGGTCAACTTAGGTTTACGTCGCCCATTCCAATGGAAGTTCATATTAGCCGATGTCCAACGTTCAATTATAGGAGCTGACTTCCTTGCTGCTAACAAACTAATAGTAGATTTACATGGTAGGAAACTAATAGACAAACTCACTTTAATATCACGCGCCACCAACATTACAAATTGCCACGAACCGAGTATTCGATCGATCGATGTAAACGACGAATACCATCTCATATTGCAAAAATTTCCCGACATCACCAAATTGGAAAACTTTAAAACACATCCTAAACATGATGTACAACACCACATTTATACCACAGGACCACCGGTTCATGAAAAGGTACGACCGCTTAATCCGGAGAAATACAAAGTAGCCAAAGCAGAATTCGAGAGGATGATGCAATTAGGCATTTGTAGACCTTCGAATAGCCCTTGGGCTAACCCACTTGTATGCGTTACTAAAAAAAACGGTGAAATAAGACCGTGCGGAGATTATCGTAGACTTAACGCACAAACTACTCCCGACCGTTACCCGTTACCAAGACTACTTGATTTCACATACGTACTCAAAGGGAAATCTATATTTTCAAAAATTGACGTTCGAAAAGCCTACCATAATATACCGATGGCTCCCGAAGACATTCCAAAAACAGCAGTCATAACTCCATTCGGGTTATTCGAATTTACAAGAATGAACTTTGGGTTACGCAACGCAGCACAAGATTTCCAAAGACTAGTCAATAATGCATTAAAAAGTCTAGATTTCGCATTTCCTTATCTTGATGACGTAATTATAGCATCGCAATCAAAAGAAATGCATGTAAAACATTTAGAGATAGTTTTAGAACGTTTGAATAATTACGGTTTAACGATCAACACAGATAAATGTGAATTTGGTAAATCAGAACTAAACTTCCTTGGTTACCACATCAACTCAAAAGGTATAAAACCAAGCGCAAACAAAATGCAACTCATAAATGACTATCCACAACCCAAAACAATCGAGGAACTCCGTCGTTTCCTCGGAATGATGAATTTCTAGAGACAAAACATTCCAAAAGCTGCAGAAATTCAAGCACCACTAAACACGTATTTACATAATTCCAAAAAACGCGACAAAACCGAAATTACATGGACCGAAAATGCATTAGAAGCATTCAGTCGATGATCAGAGAGTTAATGGTAAATTAGAACCTCTAGGATTTTACTCAAAGAAACTCACTGACACCCAAACAAGATACAGTACTTATGATAGGGAACTTTTAGCAATATACATGGCAATAAAACACTTCCGCCATTTGGTAGAAGGCAGAAAGCTGACAGTCTTAACAGACCACAAGCCATTAACATTCGCCCTATCTAAAAAGGTGTCGCCTTCAGACTCACCTAGGCGATTAAGACAGCTAGACTTTATTTCTCAATTTTGTGATAACATCACGTACGTAGAAGGCGACAAAAATACAGTCGCCGACGCATTATCCCGAATCGATGAGATTATCGTGCCACCATTATTCGATTATCAAAAGTTATCCGAAGTGCAAAAATGCGATCCAGAATTAGAAAATCTACGCAAACACGATAAACTCCAATTTAAATTAATCACAATGCCGGATTCGGAGATAAAGATAGCCTGCGAAACATCAACCAATAACATACGCCCTTATCTACCTAAACAATTCCGGGAACTCGCCATCAAAACCTTACACAATGTGAGTCATCCCGGCGTCGCAGCTACTCAACGCTTAGTTAAGTCAAGGTATTTTTGGAGCAGCATGAATACCGATATAAAAAATTACGTCAAAACGTGTATTCCCTGTCAAAAATGTAAAGTTCAACGCCACACAGTAACACCGATAGGCGAATTTGACAACACAGGAAATCGTTTTGAACACGTTCACATCGATATAATAGGACCACTGCCACCGGCAGAGGATTTTAAGTATTACCATCATCGACAGGGTGACGAAATGGCCAGAAGTTATACCCGTTAAAGATATAACAGCTGAAACGGTTGCTAAGGCGTTCGTAGAGCACTGGATTGCTCGTTTCGGTTGTCCAATACGTATAACCTCAGATCAAGGTCGTCAATTCGAATCAGACTTATTTCGGCAGTTATTAAAAAGACTCGGCATCGAACGAGTTCGTACAACTGCATACAACCCAAAGGCGAACGGCATGATCGAAAGACTGCACCGTACCCTAAAAGCTGCTATTATGGCAAAATGTTCAAATAGTACACAATGGTTACGCGAATTACCCCTAGTACTCCTAGGGTTGCGCTCGGCAGTTAAATTAGATCTGGGACACAGTCCATCACAATTTTTATACGGCAGTAGTCTCAGACTCCCAGGCGACCTATTTAATTCAAAGCCTACAACAAATATTAACGAGAGCGACTACATCAAACACTTAACTAATTCATTGTCATCCGTTCCCAGTCTCTCACATTCAAGTTTACATAGTAACAACAATAATGTATTTGTTCACAAAGACTTATCTATTAACACTCATGTGTTTGTTAGGAATGAAGCACGCCGATCTTTGGTACCACCGTACGAAGGTCCGTATAAAGTAATAGAGCGACATCCAAAATTTTATACCTTAGACTGTAACGGCAGGCAAGTCACAATATCACTTGATCGTCTAAAACCAGCTTACCTATTAGATTTTGATAATGTGTCGGTCCCACGCCAGGAGACCCAAACAACGCCACCCGACACCTTCCCACATCCGGCAACCGTTACGACTTCATACGACACCTCAAGCACCACGACACCGCCGGTTACAACGAAATCGGGCCGCATCGTTAAGAAGACCGTGAGATTCGACATGTGACCCGCCGTCGAGAACTCGAGACATCGTTATCAGCTCTATACGAAACCGTCACACGACAACAAACGCTCACTATCGCCGCACTCATACCAGTCAGCAGTCAGACAACATGGGCCAGCCAGCTAGCAAGATGACTTGACTGATGACTGAAAGCCTTGGTGGAAGATGAAACCCTGAACATCACCCACAAGATGTCACTAGCCGCAGTCATCCTAGTCAGCACAGCGGTAACTCTATGTATACTCTACGTGGGGTGGTGCCACTGCAGGCGCCGCCGCATCGAAGCCGCCGTCGAGACAAGAATCAGCCGTGCCATCACACAACATGCTATCGGCGTACCACCAGGGATGCCCAACCTACAAGCAAATATCGCGAGTGCAAACCTCAAACCAACTTATGGTGTAGTGTAACGTAAACAATGTGCGACGAAATACTGTGAACGCTCTAGTATAAGTAAAACAATTGTTTATAATCAACCCAATTTGTTTATTGTTAACGTTTGTAGCTTAGTTAGTTCATAATTTTATACTATTTGGGGAGTAACAGATTAAAACTTAATTGTAATTATTAACTGTAATCAATTAAAAACTCTTTTCGAAACTTATTATAATCTAAGGGGGGAATTGTAGCGCGTAGGCATATTATACATCTTTAGTCTTAGGCATTGTATGACGTAGCTCGTAAGTTATATTTAAGTCCTCACTACCTCTGTACACGACCAGTCGTTCAGTACACCTTCAACTGAGAACACGCTTTTTATTTGCCCGACCTTCTGATACTCACGCACATATAAATATAGCAAAGTGCCCAACTTAAAATATATGGCAAAAAACAAATGGTCTTAATATCTACGTCTTTTCCTCTCACTTAATGTTGCTGTACCCAAAAGGGTCCTGGGGGAAAATGACTATTAATGAAGAAATTTCGAAATTACAGAAACTATTCTATTTTTCTTTACACATTCAGAAGACGTCCTAGAATTTCATATTGATGTAACTTCAGTTTGTTTAAGTGTGTATTTTTTCAATTATAATGGATCAGTTGGATCACTTGTGCCGTTGGTTTACGGAAAGGCATCATGGTGCAACATAAAAAAGTTTCGAAATTAAAAAAAAACATCTCTACCCAATGTAAGTTTAGTATTTTAAACATGCCAGCAGGGCTAACATGCGCAAGTCGACAAAATTTTGTCGACGCATTATCTCCCTTTGTTCGCAACGAGTCACACTAAATCGTGTCACCGTGTGACTGGTTGAGAAAAATATTCGCATGGAGTAACAGTGTGACTCAATGCGAATTTTTATTCTCATCTAGTAACACTAGTACACGAGTAGTGTTACTCGTTCGGAAAACCAAATCGCATGGAGTAGCAGCGTCATTCGATGCGAATTTTTATTCTCAACTAGTAACATTTTTCAGAATGTCTATTTGACAACGATAAAGTTAAATAAAAATTATAAAATAATGTATGAGTTTCTGATATTTTTTACGCACCGATCTGGCAACATTGCTTCATGGTGAATCGTGCAATGCGTGTGACTAGAGATGGGTAACTAGCCGAAATTTCAATAGCTTAGCTAGCCAGCTATTTGTGGTGGAATAGCCGGCTAGCTAGCCAGCTATTTGGCTACTTGGCTATTGACCAATAACAACTAGCCGGTAGCCCTCGCTAGCGGCGCAGCGGCGCGCGGCGTAGCTAGATCAAGATCAACTGCCCAGCAATTCGAGTTCGATCCTCACCCCGGTAACATAAATAATAATAAGTTTGGAAAATTCATGATTTCTTTTACTTTTTTTCATTGACTTTTTATTTTATTTCCTAATTTTTTGAAAAGAAATGACTTCTCCTCTTATGTCGTACGTATTATAAATAAACAATAATTTACAATAACGCCATCTCTGTTTAGAACTAAAACACTAGGACGACTATCGACTCAAGACTTTTTTGTTGTAGGCAAGTAAAGTACAGATGTCGCGCTACTCCTGACAATTTAAACGATTTAAACCCAAATTTTGACTAAAATTAGGTTTAAAATCGTATAGTTAGTAACAAATTCAAAATAATAATAACAACATGCACTCGTATTTCACTCGTTCGGGTGATTGAGAGAGTTAGTACCTACGCTTTGAATTTGCGAACGGACGAAAGTCGCGAAAGTTGTTTGTTTATACGTTTCGAACGCGATAACAACAACAAAATTGTGTACACATATTTTGGATTATGCGGGTTACAGTGTGTGTGTGTGTGTACGTACTTTGTAAATATTGTAAATAATACGAGTAAGTGTAAATAATAGGTATAGGTTTCCTCAATTCTTTAATTTAACTTTAGGTATAATTTAGATAGGTAAAATGCCGGGCAGTGTTTGGACATATTTTGATAAAAACAATATTACTAAAAAAGGACAGTGTAAAATATGTAAAAGTTTATTTAGTTATAAAAGTTCCACAGGCAATCTTACAGCCCATTTAAAATCCAAACATATATCGGCGTACATGGAATTAAAAAGTGTCGATAACTCGTCACCTACAGTACCACCAGACTCTTTGCCTGCAGCTACTCAAATTCCGAGTAATGTGCACCTGGCTGATGCCGTACCCTCTACGAGCATGCAGAACGTTTTACCACCCGCGGGCCCTGCGGCACCATCCATTACCTTTCCTCCGACGAAGAGGCAGCGTCAAATGGATGCATACATCCCTAAGAAAATCTCGGCGGAACAGAAGAAACTCATAGATGCCGATTTGATGGATCTGTTCATTGACGCTTTCCATCCGTTTTCGATTGTGGAAGAAAGGTCGTTTAGGAAGTATTCGAGGTGGATCCCAGGGTATGTTTTACCTACACGAAAAACTATTAGTAACAGCTTGCTCCCGGAACTGTACCACAAATGGAAAATGACAATTCAAAATAAAGTAGCTGCAGAAGCCGAAACTATCTGTATAACTACCGATTTGTGGACATCCACCTCTACGGATAGTTATATAGCTGTTACAGGGCATTACATAAATAATGACTTGAAAATCCAAAATGTATTACTGGACTGCTGCAAATTCTTTGGAAACCACACTTCCGAGAATATTGCTGCTGAGATAAAGCGTATCTGTGATGAATGGGGCATTTTTAGAAAAATTAACTTTTCCGTCACGGATAACGCGTCTGCCATGCTAAAGGCAATGAAAGAAATCCTGCAGTTAAAGCACTATGGGTGTTACGCACATTCATTAAATCTTATAGTGCAAGATGGTCTGAAATCGCTGGACTCGTCTATTACAAAGGTCAAGATTATAGTGCGTTATTTTAAGCAGAGCACCACCGCTGCGGATAAACTAACCAAATATTTAGTGGACCAAGGACTCTCGCCGAAAAAATTAAAACAAGAATGCCCAACCAGGTGGAATTCCATATTTTTCATGTTGGAAAGATTTGTAGAATTAGAAGAACCTCTGCGTGCCACCATGGCAGTAATAAATAAAGATCTGCCAATTATAACATACGAGGAATGGAAGGCATTTAGAGAGCTGTGCATTGTATTAAGGCCATTCGAGGAAATCACGCGCACTGTGAGTGGTGAAAATTATGTGACAGCCGGTTCAGTGGTCGTCTATACCAGATGTTTGGCTGAAAGCCTAAATTTATTGATGCGTGACAGTGTCCTTTGTGATGCTGTCTTCTTGGTGGCGATAAATTTAAAAAAAGGACTGGAGGAAAGATTTAAAAATATTGAGAAAAGTGGGACATTTTCTCTATGCCTTCTTTTGGATCCAAGATTCAAATTAAAGGCTTTTGAAGACCAAACAACGGGCGCTTCGACCAAAACTAAGCTAATAGAAATGGTGCAATGCCACATTGCTAAAAACACCTCCACCGGACCTCTACAAGTAGTTCCTCCGGCTCCGGTAGAAACAACAGGGGGAAGAGATAAGTACTCGCCATTCAATATTTTGGATACTATTATTGTGACCAACCATCCAATTGGAACTCCTGTATCAAAGGCTATAAAGGAAGTTGATATGTTTTTAAATGACGACCCACTTCCCCTTAAAGCACCATCGGGTGAGTTCAACGATCCACTTATGTGGTGGGCAATTCATCGCCAAGTTTATCCAAATTTAGCATGGATTGTTAAAACCCATTGTAACATAGTCGCCACCTCAGTTCCCTGTGAAAGAATGTTTTCGAAATCGGGATTAATCTTAACCGATCGGCGAACGAGGCTAACAACTTTAAAAGTGAAAAAGTTAATGTTTTTAAATGTCAACATGGACCCAGAACGGTTTACTTGGTAAGAAACTTAAGAGAATAAATATAAGTGTAAATAAACTAAAATATAATAATATAAATAACTACAAAGCTAAGTATATCTGACTATAAGTGTAAATATTAAGAAGGTACCTAAACAAAATAAGTGTAAATATATTAAATTCTAAATTTGTACATAAAATCAAATGAACTTCTAAATACGCCGGTGTAACATTTTGTTTGCTATGTAGGAACTCAATGTTTCATCGACAGTCCTAAGCCTGAAAAAGTATGAAGGGGAGTTCATTTGATTTCCAAGTCTATCTAATATCAAATAATTTTCAAATGTTTGTATCTTTTGTTTTCCTTTACATCTGACTAACTTACTACCTTTCTAACTATCGTATTTCGTATTATTCATTGAGGGCATTATACCTAGTAATTTCATAGTTTAGTATAAATTCTTACACTAAACTATGAAATTACTAGGTATAATGCCCTCTCTTTCCCTCATCTATTTTGTGACTATTGTGAGAAAGAGATGTGCGATGCAAGTGAAGTTCGCACTCGCGCGTCTCACACTCACACTACTCAGTGCAGTGAGCACGCACGCACACAGCTAGTCAGCTAACGGCTACTCCAGCTAGCCGGCTACCGAATATCGGGACGGCTACCGGCTAGCGGCTACGGCAACGTAGCGCGTAGTAGTTTTAATATACTCTGTGGCGACTATCCGCTGTGCCATCTAGCCAGTAGCCAGCCAGTAGCCAATAGCTAGCTATCGTGTTGACGGATATCATAGCCGTAGTTATTTCATTAATAGCCGTTATTTGGCTAGTTATTGGAATAGCTACCCATCTCTACGTGTGACAAGTTCAGTACACGCTCCGCTGTCATTCAAAATGGAAGCTACGTCTGGTTCGTCAAACAGTGTTGATTTAGTTTTTGTTAATAAAAACGGTGGCACTGTTCTTCTTCGAGCTGGTCATCAATATTACGCCAGGAAAAAACATAAAAGTGGATTGATTGTGTGGGCGTGTACAAAACGAAAGGTGTGCAAAGGGCTTGTAAGAATAAAGGTAAGAAAACTATATTACCAAAATGTATTCCATAGCTTCGTTGTATATAATATTATTGATTTATATGTTAAATGTAAAAAAAATAAAATGTAAAATAGTGATTGTATATAATCATTTAATAAATAATAATACTGCATCTTGAAAAACTTTCCTCGCGTCCTTTAGTGGCAGCCATTTTGTTTTATCACGCTCACTTGAGATTTGTTGAAACCACAGTGACGTATTTTGGGTGCTAAAGCTTTGTCTTGATTTATTTATAGCTTTACAACTAGTTTTATATAAACATTAGCTTATTGAGAGAACAGGCTTTTTAGTTTTAAGTCAATATTTTACCAATATTTTATTTTACTAATATTCTATCCCATTTTACTATTTTAGGAAGAGCGTATATTAGAAGAAACTCCTCATTTATGTACACCAGATTTTGCGAACAACGAAATCCTGAAATCTGTCCAACATTTAAAAAAAGATATAACTACGCAGGAATTTCCCAGTGTTCCTCAAAAATACAAAGCTAAAAGATGCGGGAATAGACATAATTACTTCAATACCTAAATTTAGTTCCATTAAAGACACGTTATATAGAACACGTAATTCAGCGGCTCAAGTACAAAAACTACAACATAAAAATGTGCTGGAAGTCGAAGTCCCACCTCGTTATCAAGATTTTTTGTTAGCGGAGTACACATGTGATGATACACGAATACTAGTATTTTCTTCTTCCGAAGCAAGGCAAACTTTGTGCGAGCTAACAGACTTTTATGGCGATGGAACTTTCAAAAGTTGTCATATTCCATTTACGCAACTATATTCAATCCATGGCGATATCGGCAGCACGATCAATCACACTAATATAATACCTCTAGTCTACGCTTTGATGAGTCACCGAAACACAGAAGCCTACGTGATTCTGTTCTCTATAATAAAGTCGCAGTTACCCAATTGGAATCCAATAATATTTAAAGTAGACTACGAAAAGGCCGCCATGCGAGCAATTGCTACAGTTTTTCCTTCAATTGCAGTCAAGGGCTGCTATTACCACTATAATAAGGCAATTTTTAAGAAAGGCCGTGAATTGCATATAACAAATACTCAAGACCCAAAGAAGAAACGCATGGTACGCCTAAGCGCAGTTCTACCACTGTTACCTCAAGAAGAAATCATGAACGGATGGGAGTATATTATTTTGCGATATGATGATAATGACCCACAAATCCAAAAATTTGTGAATTATATGAAAAAGCAATGGCTCCACGAAGATTTTTTAAAAGTCTGGTGTGCTTTTGGGGAGACTCATCGAACCACAAACTTCATTGAAGGCTGGCACCATAAATTGAACAAAGCCGTCGGTAAGAAGAACCCAAATTTGATGCAGTTGTTGCTCATACTTAAAGAAGATTCCCAATTATACACCGTTCGCAACATTCAACATCAAAACAATACACAACCATCCAGAAAACGATTATCAAAGTCAATACTTAATGATAATTTTATACAAGATGCTCAGATGGATTTCGTAAATGGTACTATTACGATTGGGACCCTCCTGGAGATTTTACGACACTAAACTTACGAATGGTCAAAAAGCGAATATTTCTGAATAACTGTTGATTATATTGTGATAAAAGAGAGACTGATTTTAAAGAGAAATTATTAATGTGATATTAGTTGGTAACTAATCTTAATATATAAATGTGATTATTTATTTTTAGATTTTGTTTTAGATTAAGAAATGATTTAAACTAATCTTAATAAATAAGTAGAAAACCTGATCAGTTTTTTTCTGTTACGTCCCTACCTAATGTTAGAAATTTAAACATTATTTTATAATTTTTATTTAACTTTATCGTTGTCAAATAGACATTCTGAAAAATGTTACTAGTTGAGAATAAAAATTCGCATCGAATGACGCTGCTACTCCATGCGATTTGGTTTTCCGAACGAGTAACACTACTCGTGTACTAGTGTTACTAGATGAGAATAAAAATTCGCATTGAGTCACACTGTTACTCCATGCGAATATTTTTCTCAACCAGTCACACGGTGACACGATTTAGTGTGACTCGTTGCGAACAAAGGATTATCTCGTGCTGAGACGACTTATGTCTGTTTGTCGATGGGAGTTAACATGGTGACACTTTTATCTCGTGTCGTTCTGTTAAAGAACTCATGTCGTTCTGTCAAACCTGTTTTTGTCGTCAGGCTCTAACATGCGCGCTTTATTTAGTCGAATTTTGACATTTTCCTATGACAAGTTTGTCGTTGATGATTTTCGTAGACGAGAAACCGCGACAAACAGAGAAAAAAACTGAATGAAAAAGGGGGGTAACAGTGTTCTGTGAAATTAAACAATTTATGTATAATGGCGCTGCCATACTATAATTATCTTTTAACTGTTTATGAGGAAAGGGAAGCAAGAAAAATACAGAGGAAGGTGCTTCGCGACGTCTGCAACCCATTCGACTTAGGGATAACGAGTTCCAGTATCTCTGGCGAATTACAAAGCCTATGGCTATTTATATTATAGACTAGCTGAACCCGCGCATGCGTTGCAATGCGTTTTTCCTACCTACCTATCTACTACCCTACCTACTACCCTACCTACTACCCTACCTACTACCCTACCTACTACCCTACCTACTACCCTACCTACTACCCTACCTACTACCCTACCTACTACCCTACCTACTACCCTACCTACTACCCTACCTACTACCCTACCTACTACCCTACCTACTACCCTACCTACTACCCTACCTACTACCCTACCTACTACCCTACCTACTACCCTACCTACTACCCTACCTACTACCCTACCTACTACCCTACCTACTACCCTACCTACTACCCTACCTACTACCCTACCTACTACCCTACCTACTACCCTACCTACTACCCTACCTACTACCCTACCTACTACCCTACCTACTACCCTACCTACTACCCTACCTACTACCCTACCTACTACCCTACCTACTACCCTACCTACTACCCTACCTACTACCCTACCTACTACCCTACCTACTACCCTACCTACTACCCTACCTACTACCCTACCTACTACCCTACCTACTACCCTACCTACTACCCTACCTACTACCCTACCTACTACCCTACCTACTACCCTCCCTACTACCCTACCAACTACCCTACCCACCTACTACCCTACCCACCTACTACCCTACCCACCTACTACCCTACCCACCTACTACCCTACCCACCTACTACCCTACCTACCTACCTACCTAATACCCTACCTACTATATTTGAACATATTACAAAAAAAAAAAATCTATAAACCTCACGGAGCCCGAGACCTTTCCAACGAATGCAAAACCGTGGAAATCGGTTCGTGCGTTCTGGAGTTATAGCGTCTGGAAGGAAAACCAAGTACTTGCTGAATAGTGAACATTCACTAAGATGTTTTTTTTACGTATGGTATAGTGTGTTGTATTTTGTACATTACAGTTAGTACATTAATTCATCGAGGTAAATAATGTAACATAATATTATGATTATTTATCTTCTATCTCGTAGAAAAATGCATTCTTCACCATTTCTTCACACGGTTTATTTTGGGAGTCAATAAAGAACATTGATTAAAGAGTTGCTAATAAACTAATATGCATCTCCGCCATCTGTGACGGGATTTTGATCTAAAACTTACAATCTCTTTGATGCCAAAGCCATCTTCTTTCTAACAATCCAACAATTTTTCAAATTGTATTGAAAATATTTAATCTAGCATGAACCACAAATAACAACAAATTTTGAAATTTGAATTGACAAAATGTCAAGAGACAATTTTAAGGTCGCGTTCACAAATATGGCAGCGTTCACGCAATTCCCACCAATATTGACCGAATGAAACCGGCGTTACTAAACTAGACTATGGTATGTTTTCATGAAATGGCAACATCAGTTATCTCGCGTCGAGAAGAAGTCACGACGGGATATCTTCTCGAGCGTGGTGCGCATGTTAGGAAAAGTGACAAACGAATCGAGAACGACAAAATTTGTCATCTCGTTTATGAGATATGTCGACTTGCGCATGTTAGCCCTACAGGAGTCGATAGTGCAGCCCACAGTATACGCCTAGCACTCGCAATTGAAGCCGACGTGACAAAATCACGGCCACAATCGCGCATA
Organism: Diarsia dahlii; assembly: GCA_949775195.1. Lineage (NCBI taxonomy): Eukaryota > Metazoa > Arthropoda > Insecta > Lepidoptera > Noctuidae > Diarsia > Diarsia dahlii. The sequence goes on along the minus strand of OX459197.1, from coordinate 17,989,606 downwards.
GCTACATGGACAGTGACGACTGACTGGGATAACTGTCCACGTATGGTTAACTCACATCCCCACCTCATTGCCGTTTGCTTCTTTTTATTTTTATTCGAGTTTGAACAATCTGCAGCCCCGACGGGCCACCTCATTGCCCTAACAGTCACAGACGTTACTGTAAGGGTAGGATAAGTTAGGGACAGTATTATCCTTTAAAAGAAACAATGTAATGAGTAAGACAGTCGCAAAAGTATTACCCCAGAACTGTACCAGCTTTAGCAGCTGGAGAATTCGACACGTCTCCTTTGGAGGCTTCATGCCCCTCGTATTCTGGAGAGAAAACAAATGTCCGCAACCAATTGACAGTAGCAACAAGAACCGAGGAGCTTCCGGATACAATTCGTCGTTTCTATGACACGTTTAACTTTCAAACCTGTACATATTATATATAATCAGGTATAACTGGCCACTATTCACTTCAACTGCATAAATTAAGAGTTTTTCACACAGTACGCCATTAAATAAAAATAAAAAAAAAACACGAATAACCTTACATAATAAGTGCACTGGTAAGAGTCCGGCAGTATGTTCTATGGACCCATCGTCAAGATTGACGAAAGAAGAAATCATTTTGGTAAAATGGTTAATTCACTATGTCAGAAAGGCACTGTGCAGTGGCTAAAGAACAGCTACTGGACTGTGTCCAGGTGTTTGTTAAATCTATATAAATAAAGAGAGAAGTCCTGACTGACTGACTGATTGACTGACTGACTCATCAACGCCCAGCCCAAACCCTTGGACCTAGAAAGCTGAAATTTTGCACAGAGGTTCCCTTTATAATGTAGACAAGGAATAAGGAAGGATTTTTCGAAATTCAACCCCTAAGGGAGTTAAATAGGGGATGAAAGTTTGTATGGAAAATCGTAATTTTCACGCGGGCGAAGCCGCTGGCAAAAGCTAGTCAAATAATAAACAGACGCCTTTTACCGTAGACCAGGGCGCAAATGGTACCAAGCGTTTCTTAAACGTCACCCTGAAGTGTCTGAAAGGCTTTCTCAAAACTTGACAACATCTAGAGAAGCTGTAACCGAAAAACAAATAACTAGCGGGTTTTCTGAAGTCGGTGATTATTTACATATCCAAGTTCTTGGCGACGTAATGAAGAAGGGTCCCACGAGAGTATTCAACACGGACGAAAGTGCCTTCTTTCTAAATCCAAACCCTGGTCATGTCTTGGTGAAAAAAGGCGACAAAAATGTATAGGTACAGCGTTTCAGGGAACGAAAAGGAAAATCTTACTGTGCTCATTACTGCAAATGCAGCAGGACAATTAGCACCGCCGATGATCGTTTTTGCATACGAGCGAGTTCCTAAGCATATTGCAGAAAGCGTTCCAAACTCATGGGCTATAGGTAAATCCGAAAGTGGTTGGATGTGTAGCAGCACATTCTATGAGTATTTCACGAACATCTTTCACCCCTGGCTTATTGAATACAAAATAAAACTGCCAGTGGTTTTCTTCCTAGACAGCCATGCCTCACACGTCACTAAACATCTATCAGACTTATGTTCTCAGAGTCAAATTGAATTTATTACGCTTTATTGTATCCTAATAGCACACATTTACTACAGCCGATGAATCTCGCAGTTTTCAGACCACAAAAAGACAAAACTGCAATTATACTAAAGAGTGCTCTAGAAGAACTCTCACAAAACTTGGAGCAGCAAGTCAAAAAGACAAATCTGAAATTATACTAAAAAGTGCTCTAGAAGAACTCTCACAAAACTTGGGGCAGCAAGTCAAAAAAGACAAATCTGCAATTATACTAAAGAGTGCTCTAGAAGAACTCTTGGAGTAGCAAGAGTTCTTCTAGAGCACTCTTTAGTATAAGCAAGAACTCTTGAAACTTGGAGTAGCAAGTCAAAAAGACAAATCTGAAATTATACTAAAAAGTGCTTTAGAAGAACTCTCACAAAACTTGGGGCAGCAAGTCAAAAAAGACAAATCTGAAATTATACTAAAAAGTGCTCTAGAAGAACTCTCACAAGAAAGCATTAAATAAAAATGGCTTTCGGGCTGGAGGTTTGTTTCCATTTGGTCCGGAATATGTTGATTTTTCTGAAATGCACGCAAATGCTACTCAACATTTCACACAGCAGGACTTGAGAGTTCATAACGAAACTGGAACAGGAAATAGTCAAAACGTTCACACAGTCAATTACTAGTTACTAGTAGCATTTTAAACAGATACGTAATTTAAATGAGCCATGAAAGAGAAAAAAAAATTAAGTTTATAAATCTAAAACCCGATTATTAACAAAATCGCGGTCTTAAAAGTAGAAAACAAAATAATTCTTGTCTGATATTCTTCGTAGTCGCATGCCACTGATAGGGGAGAGGTGTGTCGATAGTAACAGGGAGGCAATTGTAACACATGATGTTTCACGACATCTATCGACGAGTAGCGGTAGCTCTTGGAAGTTTTTTACCGACCGAACTTACAAGTAAAACAGTTCGCGCGTATGCTCTCAGTAGATGACAGTTTGGGAAACAGCAAGTTGAGTAAATTTTTTTTTCGGCACAGTTTTTATTATTAAACGGTTTTATTTTTTAATTAGATGAAACAGCTTTACAATAGTTTAGTGGTGGTTTTCGGATAAGTTATCATCCAATCTATACGTGAAGGTATGTGAGTTATCTTCATAGCAAAATTGCGGGAGTGGTGCAAAAGTAACAAAACAAGGAGAGGCAATAGGGGATCGGACTGACTCAAAAAAATATGATTCTGTATAGTCCGTCAGTTAGATTATCGAAAAATATTAGATACGTGTTTTTTGTTTCATCAAATCAATAAAAATTGACGAAGCTATAGCGCGTCAAAGATCATGGAGTGGGGCTTGAAACGTCACTTGAACGTACAAAATGTACTATCATATGACGTCACACGAGTTTTCGAAGCACTGTATCGTCTTCATTTTTTGTTTACGTAAAAAAAAAAAAATATGTGGTCAATATTTTTTGAAAATCTTTTTGACGGACTAATTAGTTTTTTTTTGTCCGATCCCCTATTGTAACATGTTACATTTGACACTCTGCTTTTTATTTTGTTAATAATTATTTAATAGTACCATTTTATTTTCATAATTCTTACAAAACGGTTTATAAACGACCTCGGAAGACATTGCGTGGCACCGTACCTCTAGAAAAATATACTGAAGCTTGTGAAATTGTAATTAAGCAAGGGAAGAGCGTCAGAAGTATAGCTACCAGCTTTGGCATGGGTCATTTGACTTTATCCAGGTATGTCGTTAAATACAAGCAGGATTATACAGTTAAAATTGGATATGCTCCACATAATTAAGTATTTTCTACAGAACAGGGCATCTAAAACGGCCACTTTAGCAGATCATAATATGAATTGCGTTAAAAATCGTAAAATGAACCATTCATAATAGTAATTGCGTCTGTGACTATTTTACGATTTTTTACGCAATTCATATTATTTTCCTATTATGATCTATTTTCCTAAATAGGCACAGAAGCAGTTACTATTATGAATGGTTCATTTTACGATTTTTAACGCAATTCATATTATGATCTGCCAAAGTGGCCGTTTTAGACCCCCTGGAACTAGAATTATCGCAATATTGCAAGACTGCGAGTCAGCTTTACTTTGGATTGACTACCAAAGATTTACGTAAATTGGCTTATTCTTACACACACAAAAAAAACCCCCAAAAGTGGAACGACACAGAACTCGCTGGCCTTGATTAGTACAAGGCCTTTATGAAAAGACACTCAAGTTTATTTGTCAGACGTCCCGAAGCGTCTTGCTCGAGCCATGAACGAGCTTTTTGACAAATGGGGTGAACTTTTGGATAGACTTAAATGCCAACTACAAAATATCCTTACATAGTATAAAACAAAGTCGCTATTTTTGTCTGTTTGTTTGTCTGTATGCTTAAATCTTTAAAACTACGCAACGGATTTTGAAGCGGTTTTTTTAAATAGATATAGTGATTCAAGAGGAAGGTTTTAGTATATAATTTGAACGACATCCACGCGGGTGAAGCCGCGGGCATCAGCTAGTATATAATATAGATGAGACAGGTGTAACAACAACTCAAAAACCTAGCAGAGTGATTGCTGTCAAAGGGACCAAATAGGTTGGTTCCATTACTTCCCAAGAAAGAGGGACCCAAGTCACTGTGTGTCTGGCTGTTAACGCAATAGGAAACGCTGTACCTTTTCTTTGTATTTACTCGAAAGAATTTTCAGCCTCATTTTGTAAGAGATGGTTTTCCTGGCTGTGACGGTTCAGGTAATAAAAGTGGTTGGATGCAAGATGAAGATTGTTCATTGTTCATGAAGCACTTCACTGCTAAGCCGACTCAAGAAAATCCTGTTGTAGTTATTTTGGACTTCTCATATAAATGTACCCGTTATTTAATATTGTAAAGAAAACTTCATTTCAATATTATCATTCCCAACACATACGTCTCACAAACTCCAACCTCTTGACAGACCAGTTTTTGGGCCGTTCAAAACTAAATTTAATATTGCTGCAGATCATTGGATGAAAAATCATCAAGGACAACGAATGACAATTTATGATTTACCAGGACTTGTTAAAGAAGCTATTTCTGTTACTGCTACGCCAAATAACATAATTTTCAAGTTTAAAAAAATAGTGACATGTAAAAGTGTTTGTATAAACCTATTTGCAAAATAAACATCAGTAATCATTTATAAGAGAATTCACGCATTACGGGCAAAATAATTTTTGAAAACTTGCGAGAAACAACATCTGGTCTACAAATAATATCTTTTGATTTTCAAAAAACTTTAAACTGAGGGGCGAAGTTTTTTACAAGAGTGACATTGCCAAGCCTCAAACTTTTCAAAGACATTACGACAAACACAAAAACAATACTTCGATTACAGCAATCATTGTGCTGTAGCAATAGCTTCGACCAACATCTGAGGGGGCTCCCGCTAGGCGCTGAATCGAGGGTGGACACGCCGTGTTGTCACGAGGTTCCTCTCTCAAGAGCCCTACCCATTGGTATATTGGACCCCGTCCCCGATACTGGTAGGCTAATCTTTATATGTATTATAAAGCATTTTTTTGTTTTACACTTATCGCTTTTGTTTTTAGAAATACCAAACTATGTAAAATAATACATAAAAATGTGTAAGAAATATAAAGATGCTGTTTTCACAGAGAACCACTTAAGTATCTTCTCGAAGTCTCAAATAAAATACATAAATAAATACAGTAAGTATATGTTCTAGTGAATTATGCTGACATTTTCTGAGACCAATAAAAGACTAACGCCTCTTTGTAAAAGTAGATTTAACTTTCAACAACTTTTCAAAGACATAGATACTCGTAGGTATACTACACAAAAATAAATATTAAGAAGAAGAATATTAGTAAGAAAACCAACAGTGTATGAAAAATGCAGTCTGACACTAGTATTTTTTTGTTTTTAGAATTTTCGACAAATGCTACCCATAATTCACTTCTTTTTTCTGAAAGACGTGACTTGACTTACTTGCCTTAATGTCCTATGTCCTTAATGTCTTATGATGGGGCAGAGGGCGTCCACAGATATCCTCCATCTCGTTCGGTCTTGAGCTTCTCGCTTCACCTCGCTCCACGTCAATCCGATGTTCGCCGCTTCTGCCAGCACGGTGCGGCGCCAGGTTTGCGGGGACGGCCACGCTTTCTTTTCCCTTGGGGATTCCAGTCCAAAGCTTGTTTGGGTATGTGGTCGGGGTCCCTTCGGAGAGTGTGGCCAATCCATCTCCACTTGCGTCGCTTAATCTGATGGTCGATCGGGCTCTCGTGGCATTTCTGCAGCAGCTCTACGTTGGAGATGGTCTCGGGCCAGTAAATTCCGAGAATGCGACGAAGACATCGGTTGACGAAAACTTGGATTTGGCGTAAGATGATCTTTGTGACCTTCCACATTTTGTTTTTTTTTTTTTTTTTTCAAAACTAGTACCATTAAAATTTTCCGACAAAAATCTACCCACATTATCCATATTTTGTTTTTCGAAAGAAGTACTATTTGAATTTTCGACAGAAATCAACCCAAAATGAACATTTTTGTTTTTTCGAAACTAGTACCTACCATTAGAATTTTCGAGAAAAATCTAACCATAATATCCATTTTATTTGTCGAGACAATAAGGTACTTACTAATAGAATTTTCGACAGAAATCTACCCATAATATTCATTTTTGTTTTTTCGAAACTAGTTCTGCTACAATTTTCGACAGAAAACTACCAATAATATACATTTGTTTTATCGAAACAAGCACAAAGAATTTTCAACAGAAATCTACCCATAATTTATTTTTTCTAAACTCCTCAAAATCTACATTTTTTTTTTAATCAAAATAAGTACTATTAGAGTTTTCCATACAAATCTAAATATAATCAACATTTTTCTTTTTTCGATACTAGTACCATTAGAATTTTTGAGAAAAATTAACCATAATATCCATGTTTTTTGTAGAGACAATTACTATCACTATTTTCGACAGAAACCTGCAATATTATACATTTCGCACCCCCCAAAGAATAATATGGTATTATGCTATTATAGTCCGGTCAATTTAGATATAAAAGTAGTGGTCAAATAACAATAATTCCCACAGAGCCAAATATTGGTGGAGAGCTGGGGTATACCATTACAAACAAAGCCTTAAAATCCCCATCGATCCTATGTGTGCTACAAAAGTTATTCGGGGTCAAAGGTCAATATTTGAGGATTTTTGAATTTTTCTCGAAAACGGTAAATTTTATCAAAAAAAAACCTCAACCCAAAGTTGTAGATCATAAAATTCTCTACAAAAATGCCATTCTGGCTCTGTGCGAATTATTGTTATTTCAAATAATATTCTAGTACCCATAACACAAGCTCTGCTTAGCTTGGGACTAGATGGCGTTGTGTGATAGTTGTGGAATATTATTATTATTATTTCCTTTATTTAGCTTTACACAAACTTATTACATTTTTAAATATTTCTCATAAAAACAATAAAAAAAAACATTTAAATTATTATTATTATTATAAATATCTATATTGACCGGACTAATTACCATCGTTTTCGTTTTATTGCATATTCGATGTTTGGAGCTCAAATTACAACTTGTAATTTTTATTCTATGCATATTTACAAAAGTAAGATAATAGAAGATCGGACAAAAAAAAACTAATTAGTCCGTCAGATAAAATTCCAAAAAATATTAACCACGTATTTTTTCTTTTTTCACGTAAAAAATTAAGACGATACAGTGCTTCGAAAACTCGTGTGACGTCATATGATAGTACATTTTGTACCTTCATTTGACGTTTCAAGCCCCACTCCATGATCTTTGACGCGCTTTATCTTCGTCAATTTTTATTGTTTTGATAAAACAAAAAACACGTATCCAATAATTTTCGATAATCTAACTGACGGACTAAACAGAATCATATTTTTTTGAGTCAGTCCGATCCCCTACTAAAATGGTATCATGCTGAACATAACAATATTATTCCCTTAGAATACTGACTGCGATATCGTTAAGTTACACGCGAATAATATCGTAATGGCATGAGTTTTGCCCTGGTTTTCATCAAAAACTATTTGTTATTGAACTATTACAAGAAAAAAACATAAAATAAAACACTCAGTAAAAAAATAGCTTTGTTTTGATGCATAAATGGTTACCATAGGATTCACCCATGCTGAGATATAAGCAAAAAACAGTTTTTTTATTTTTCTTGTAAAATTTAGATTTCTCGATTACCATATTATTCGCTGGGGGGTGCGATTTTTATATTTTTTAAGCAAGTACCATTAGAATTTTCGACAGAAATCTACCCATAATATACATTTGTTTTATCGAAACAAGTTCTATTAGAATTTTCCATAGAAATCTACCAATAATCAACATTTTTCTTTTTTCGAAACTAGAATTTAGAATTAGAATTTTTGAGAAAAATCTAACCATAATATCCATGTTTTTTGTCGAGACAATTAAGTACTAACACAATTTTTGACAGAAACCTGCAATATTATACATTTTTATTTTTTCGAAGCGAGTACCATTAGAATTTTCGACAGAAATCTACCCATAATATAAATTTTTGTTTTTTTCGATACTAGTACTGCTAGAATTTTCGAAAGAAATCTACCCATAATTTACTAATTTGTTTTTTCGAAACTAGTAATAATAGAATTTTCGAGAAAAATCTATCCAAGACAAAAAACTACAACGTCATGTATGAAATACATAAAGTTGCTTACTCCCAATTCGAAATACTAAGGAAACCTTGTAGAAACATGAAATTGTAGTAATAAATCAGAAAAGAACACATTTGGACATTTCTATAACAACTTTTGACGACGTCGCGTAACCAAAATTCACATTGACCCGTACCAATCAGTTCAAATGACAAGAATTTGTAGACACTCCCTGTTTCAAGTCAATGTTCATTTCAACAAAATGTAATACTGGCACCAAGAAAATGAATCAGAGTTTGATTCAACTTCACACAGTCGATAAATAAACTGCGTTTTTCCTTTTTTGACAAAGACAAACCTAAATCCTTTATATCCGAAACAGAGTCGATACTAGCAATACATATACAACTTAAAATTCTCATTCATGTCAATAAATAAATAAAAAGTTGAATACAAGACACTGACAAAATATATATTAAAACATATCGAATACCATTTTTTTTGTTTCAACGAAACACTTGGTAAGGGACGCAAGGAAAAAAGGAGAGAACATTTTGCGGAAAAAAGGGGAGACCTACACCCAAGGGTGATACCGGGCTGATATGATGATGATATATTATTTTTTTTAATGGTTAGGCACATTTAAATACACCCCACATTTCCCTCTAGATGTTTCAAGTACCAAGAGCCTTGGCGAAAGGGAAGCACCGTAATGTAAGTCATAGATATATGGATGTGGAATTTTTTTATTAACTCTTGTGACATTGTTATAAAGTATATACATAGTGTTTAGGTTAAACGAGGGACATATTGAGGGAAGGTAATTAGTATTCGATTCTCGTCGCAAATATTTATATAAAAAATAACCTTTATTTTTGACGAAATTGTGGCCCATGGCCCGCACGCTCTCCTGCATAGGTATTCACAAACAATCCAATCGAGTATGAAGTATGACTATCTTTTTTTGGCATCTAAGAGTGACCGAGATAGACATACGACATATTCGATTCGGTTTCGATTGGATTGTTTGTGAATAGCTATGCTGATCTCACTTCATAAGACGTTTCTTTTTAGCCATTTTCCCGTTGCGCACATTTTCGGTGGTGGTGGTAGTTTTTTTGTTTATATTTTTATTAGTACTAGCTGACTCGCGCATGCGTTATGCGTTTTATCCTACCTACCATCTACTACCCTACCTACCTACTACCATTTTTTTTTTTTTAAATTAGCCTATTCTGTCCCACTGCTGGGCAAAGGCCTCCCCCATTTCTTTCCAGCTCTCCCGGTGTTGTGCCTTCTCTGGCCAATCAGAGAAGGCACAACTAAAAAAAAAAAAAAAGTATCAAAGAACCTTCTCCTGGTTCTTAGCTACCTCCTTACCAATTTTCAGCTAAATCCGTCCAGCCGTTTTCATGCTATGTCGTGACAACGGAAAACGGGTTTCATTTTTATATATATAGATCATGTTAGCATGCCCTATAGCGAGTTTCAATATGTCTCTCGTTCAAACTAACATACTGTTTAACGATTGATCTTTGTTGAACTTTATACCTTTTTACAATGGCAAAAGAATCTAATGATGCGCTAGCAAAAATTAAATTTACAAGAATTCAACATAAAAAAACAAGTGTCATCTGAATTATATATTTTCGTAGCTACTTACAAAATATTACAAATATATGTATAACTAAGTAACAAAGCGATTGCGATAATAACCAATGATGTTTTGTTACATTAAAATTAACATGAGCAATTTACATCACTGACTTTCTTTAATTCTTGTAGAAACACAAGTTGACTTAAGGTGAATCCTTCAGGGTAGCCCGCGCAATTAATTTTTTCTTATGTTTTTTGCAATTTGCAGGTCAGTGTCAAATTGTATGTTAGAAAAAACAAAAAAACATACCTATCGAATTGAGAACCTCCTCCTTTTTGGGAAGTCGGTTAATAACATAGGATTCGCGACCGTAACAAATGTGACTTTACTGAGTCATCATCATCAGCCTATAATGTTCTCACTGCAGGGACTCAGGCCTCCTCTCTAGGAGAGAGCTATGGGCTATAATCTACCACGCGGGCCCAGTGCGGATTGGTAGATATCACATATCTTCGAATTTTTTGGTTCAAAGACAAGCCGGTTTCCTCACGATGTTTTCCTTCACCGTTTTGAGAACAGTGGTGATGAAATAAATTACACAAAGTAATGTGCCTGACGGGGTTCGAACCCACGACTCACTGCTCGTAAGTCGGGGCCACCACCACTGGGCCACCACTGCTCTGGGCCAACCCTGTCGTTCATTTAAGTCTCTTGAGTTACTATTTGATGAAAAAAGCATTCATGGAAATTATATGAACTGAGAGGGTTGTATTGGTAATTTTAATCATTATTACTCAATAAAGTCATATTTGTTACAGTCGCGAATCCTATTTTACAGACACTGACCGGCAAATTGAAAAAAGTAAGAAAATTCGAATTTCGCCGGCTACTTTGGAGCATCAACCTTAATAGTTGTCATATTATACGATATACAGATCAAAATTTAGTTTTTAGACAAGATGTATTGTGTTTAAAGGTTTCTCACATTTCGCCAGTTATGTTTAAGTTATAGGGGGCGAGCCCATTGCCATCAACCGGGCACAAATCCAGACTCCGTGGGTGCTATTGAGAAATTCCAAACCTAACAATACTCGAACCAGGTATCGAACCCAGGTCCTCATGCTCAGCCGTCGCGCTTGCGACAACTGGATTAAAGAGGTAGTTCATCATTGTAATGTTTTTCATAAACCACGAGAACATTGAAAGTTTTTAATATTATTTCAAGATATTTTCATAATAATTATTTTCCTTCAATTCTTTCTCTATGAAAATCAATACATTGGAATGCGAAATTATCATTCTATATTATACATTTAATCGATAAACAGTGACATTCTGTTGTTTTTATAAAAAAATACATTTTTAAATAGGTACAACACAAACAATTTCAATAAAAAAACTACTTCATCAAGGCACATTTCGTTTAGTCGTAAATTGATGATAATTTTAGCCGTTTTCTGTAATACGCGACACTTGTGTATGTGCCCTATTGAAGTTCATTTAAGTCTCTTCAATGCCTTTTTCATAAAATAGTCACTCAAGAACAAGATATGAACTGAGACAGTTGTATTGGTTATTTTAATCATTATGAATCAGTAAAGTCACATTTGTTACGGTAGCGAATCCTATTTTATTTAACATACAACCTGACACTGATCGCCAAATTGCAAAAAATGTAAGAAAATTCGAATTTCGTGGGCTACCCTGGAGCATAAACCTTAACCTTTTGTCCGCCACAGTAAAGTATAGACGACAAATGAAAACTTGTCCAATACACCACCGACGTCTAGACGACAAAAACCGTTATTTTTTTTTCTGCTGTTTAATACAAAATAGTGTCAAATAATATAAAATAATGATTTTGTAAATTTTTGTGCCTTGGCGTGGGAGGCCCGCCATGCGTCTAAAGCTCTGGCGTTCAAAATGTTAAGGTTTATGAACAATCCGCTTGCCTTATGGGCTTACGGCCATGCTGCCCATACGATGAGTGACCAATCACAATGAAAAGAGTTCTTAAATTATATAGTTCTAGCTTATACCTGCGGCTTCGCCCGCGTGGAGTTCAATAACACTGGTCAACAAAATTTTGTAACAAGAAAGGCGCCGACTAATTTTGAATTACCTATTTACCCTCATTGAAACGCCATAATTATTTTGACTTGAGCAGGTCTCATTTTTGTGTTATCAGTTCCAATTTTCTCGGAAGTCACCGAACAAGCAAAAAAAAAGTATTGTCGAGAAGCTGTTTGTCTGTATGTCTTTGGGCTGTAATATTTCCTCGAAAATACATTTCCCACATTCACATTAAGACTTCTTTCCTGTTTGGGTGAAAAAAGGGAAATATATTATTAAGACACCTACTACAATAGAATAACGATATCAGGGCAAGTGGAGTCCATGTATGCCGGCGGACTACTGCTGGACATTAAAACGAGATGTCCTTGAAGCAAAATCTATACTAATATTATAAAGCTGAAGAGTTTGTTTGTTTGTTTGTTTGAACGCGGTAAACTCAGAAACTGCTGATTGGAATTGAAAAATCTTTTTGTGTTGGATAGTCCATTTATCGAGGAAGGCTATAGGCTATATAACATCACGCTACGGCTAATAGGAGCGGAGCATAAATGAAAAATGTTACAAAAACGGGAAAAGGTATTTCCTTTTTGAGAGCTTCCGCTGCGTGCGCTGCGAAAACGGTTTAAGTTACGCTAATATCATGTATGAAGGAATTGTTCCTCTTTAAATGTTCTAAAAAAAAGTCCGCGACAGCATCTATCTATCTTTTAAGATTGACTCACTGTAACCTTTTTAAAGTTAAACTGTTAGGTTAAAAAGAATTATTTTTTGCGAAGCTTATTTAACCCATTATGGTATTAATCTATAACTAAATAAATGTGTTTGTTAGAATGGAAATTTAATATAGAATATTTGTGCCCTTTACTCTATACAGTTTAAACAAATATCTTAGAAGATATCGCAATGTAAAAATATCCGCGCGGCAAAATATTTCGCGCGTCGCAATGTAGGTACGGGGGATTCTGGCTGGCCTCCGGGAAATTCTAATTCAAAATATTTACTGCATCATAATGTTTACAAGTATAGAGTGTTATAGTATATTTAACAGTAAGAGATACCTATAGTAATTCACACTTTAATATAATCTAAGCTAATCTAAACCATCTGAACTATTATAATAAAGAGGAAAGATAAGATTTTTTGTTTGTTACGATTTAGCTTAATTTATGTCAGATAGTCGATATCGAGAAAGGTTCTATGCTATATTTATGTGACGCAGACGAAGTTGCGTGGGTCAGCTAGTACAGAATAAAATCTTAAGTTACATTGCCATAAATGTTGCAATAGACCTTCATTTTGATCATAAAAACTGAATTTTTCTAACTTTAAAATCGAATAACAAAAAAACTATTCGTATTTGTTACATTCTAATTTTATTTCTATTATCTCTATCCTTGTTCTAAACAAAGTTTTCTTGTTAGATACTTTTATTTTTGTCGACCAGTGTAATTGTCCCACGGGATCATACTACCTGAATAAAAAGTATCCGATGTGTTAATCCAGGTCATAAACTATCTCTGAGCTAAATTTCATCCAAATCCTTTCAGTAGTTTTTGCGTGAAAGAGTAACAAACATCCACCCACTCTCACAAACTATCGCATTACTTAATAATTGTTATTTTAGTTCACAATAACACATTTCACTGAGGTCAACACACTGGCGTGTGTTTAGCGCCAATATCATTGTTTCCCGCGTTTCCCGGGCGGCTTCTGGAGCTGGAAGCCGGTGGACGTGTCTGCTTGTGCGATACCAAAGCTCGTGTTCAGAGATGTGTTCAAACTCGGCTGCGGCTGCGGTTGCCATGTTGGTCCTGATAATAGAACAGAAGAAATTAAGATTTAAAACAAAAAAACCACTATACTAACATTTTTTTTTAAATTAAACGTTACCCCACACTAGGAATTTCTCCTGTATCGTGGGTGCGTTCACAAACATTTAAAGTCACATAAACAAATACCCAGACCCGGAACAACTATCTGTAGGTCTTATTTGTTCTGTGCGGGTCTTACAAACATTAAGGCTGATGTTCCAGGGTAGCCCGTGAAATTCAAATTTTCTTACGTTTTTAGCGATTTGCAGGCCAGTGCTAGGTTGGATGTTAGTGAAAATATGATTCGCGGCTGTAAGACGTATGCAGTTACAGAATTATAATCATCAAAATCATTATTACAACCCTCCAAGTTCATGTAACTGTCAAGAATGACCTATTGATGAAATAATCATTCTTGACAGTTACATGAACTTGGAGGGTTGTAATGATGATTTTGATAATTATAATTCTGTAACTGCATACGTCTTACAGCCGCGAATCATATTTTCACTAACATACAACCTAGCACTGGCCTGCAAATCGCTAAAAACTTAATAAAATTTGAATTTCGCGGGCTACCGTGAACATCCACCTTAAGTTCAATAGTAAAAATAGCACAGGAAAAGTCCAATAGTAATTTGCCTGACCAGGGAATCGAACCCAGGAGCTCATGCTGAGTAGTCGCGCATGGGACCACTAGATCAACCAGACAGTTGTCGTCTAAACGACAAATGGTTGGTATGGTTGGTACAAAAACAAAGGTTTTAGATTTAGAGTAACCATGTTGGAGTCATACCGCCTTATTAATAAAAATAGTTAAACCTGGTTTAACTTACGCTTGGTTTATCTCGCATGCCGTCTCACTTCAAAAATATTCAAAAGAAAGTGACGGCATGCGAGATAAACCAAGCGTAAGTTAAACCAGGTTTAACTATTTTTATTAATAAGGTGGATAGAGTTTCTTTTATCTCTAAAATTATAGTCCATTGAAATGTTACATTTTTTTTTTGGTTTAGCGTGTATTTGTCACAGGACGTAATTTTACATACATACATAAACTCACGCCCTTTTCCCATGAAAGTAGGCATAAACCACAGAACGCAACTTGCTATGATCCTTACATACTCCATTTGCCTCGTCCACATTCATACATGTGGTCATACAAGCACGCCACTTGCAAGTACTACGCACCTGTCCTTTCTGAAGGACCTCACCAGTAAGGTCAGTGTATGTCTTTCTAGGGTGTTCCCTACCGTCGTAAGATTTGTTACTCTTAAAACGATGAAGAGAAGCGTTCTGAGGATCAAGAACCGAAGTTCGTGGACGAGTTTCAAGGTAAATTCCATTCCCACATTTCACCGGTTATGTTTAAGTGCCATGTTATAGGGGGCGAGCCTATTGGCATAATTCGGACACAAATCCACTACATGGCTGCCACAGAGAAACTCCTATGCGCGCGGAACTAGTTGGCCGCGCCTTAGGTGGCGACAGCGGTGAGGGGGCGGGTTGCCTACAGCTCGCAATGCACAGGAGACTATAATTAGACAGTGATGACCAATCTCGAGATATCGTGAACAATAATTGTTCAATTTATTGAAAAAAATCCTTACAAGTGCGATCAAATTATCTTGGCAGCTCTGAACATAGGCTTTGCGAAATTTTACGCATGTAAACTTGGAAATAAAACTGTTATTGCCAGATAAACCAATACTTAAACGATCAGAAAATATCTAATTTAAACAGTGAGAAATACAAATAAAATAAATATCATAACACTTTTATACATTCGTTGTAACAAAATGACTTGCACGAAGTTCGGAGCTGCCAAGATAATTTGATCGCACTGTACATAGTATAAAACAAAGTCGCTATTTTTGTCTGTTTGTTTGTCTGTATGCTTAAATCTTTAAAACTACGCAACGGATTTTGATGCGGTTTTTTTTAATAGATAGAGTGATTCAAGAGGAAGGTTTTAGTATATAATTTGAACGACATCCACGCGGGTGAAGCCGCGGGCATCAGCTAGTACTCAAATAAAAAACAATTGAACTTTCTAAAGTGCGGCCAACTAGTTCCGCGCGCACTATAATGAAAAAGCGCAATAACAATTTGCCCGGTCAGGGAATCGAACCCAGGGCCTCATGCTCAGTAGCCGCGCATGCGACCACTAGACCGTCGTCGTCTTGACAAATGGTTGGTACAAAAACAAAGGGTTGGTCCTTTGTAGAGTAACCATGTAGTAGTATACAGTTTCCCGAAATGTACACCTTTTGTCGACGTTTTATAAGTGCCCATGAAGGCGTATAGAAAATAAAATCTTCATATCTATATCTATAAAAATGTGTTGGTTTGTGTACGATCGAGCTGAAATTTTAGAATGATATTATATAATCCGTATCAAGGATTGTTTTTACAGTATCCACGCGGGCGAAGCCGCGGGCATCAGCTAGTATGAAAAGGGTATGCTTAGATGGTTTGGTCACGTAGAGAGGATGAGTGAAAGTAGACTAACGAAAGGTATTTACAAGGCAGATGTGAGTGACAACGCCGGGAGGGGACGCCCTAGAGAGACATACACTGACCTTATTGGTGATGTTCTTCAGAAAGGACAGGTGCGTAGTACTCGCAACCGGCGTGCGTGTATGACCAGATGTATGAATGTGGACGAGGCAAAAGGGGTATGTAAGAATCGTAGCAGGTGGCGTTCTGTGGTTTCTGCCTACCCCCATGGGAAAAGGGCGTGAGTTTATGTATGTATGTATATTATATAACTAGCGGAAGTTACGCGGTTGCACCCACGTAGTTCCCATTACCGTGGGAATACAGGGATAAAAAGTAGCCTATTAGAGCACGCGACATATAAGTTGAACATGCGCAGTAGTCGTTTTTTAGACGTCCCATACAAATCAAGCAGGGAACCTGCGCAGAACGACGCTATTTTGTTTCAAGTTATTTGCCGGGGAGTCTACTCAGCGTGAATGTAGTTTTCTAATTTTGAATGAATTTGAAATCGGCGCAGTAGTTTTTTAGTTTATCCATTACAAACATACACACACACAAAAAATACAAATCTTTCCTCTTTTTATTAGTGTAGATTCTACTGTACGTGTGTATGTCACTGAACTCCTAAACGGCTGAACCGATTTGGATGAAACTTTCTGGGGATATTTCAATGGATTCTTGGATGGTTTAAAAACACAATTGGACCCGGTCGTCTGCCAGGTCCGCTAGTATGAATATAAGATGTGATATTGAGTGACTTACCACTGGCATCTACAGATGGGAAGGGCGACATTGCGCTGCCGACGTACGTGAACGGCGTTGGTCCCGCCAACTGTTGTAGATTACCTATATGAACAGAACAGTTTACATCAATAGCTATACTATCGTGTGGTTTTTAATTTGAGAGAGTAAATTGACACTTAGAAATATCAAACTTCCATTTAATTACAACAACATTAATGTGGCTCTGGTCCGCTGGACAAAACTTCAAAACTGCTCGCATTTACAATAGGGCAATAGGGCACTTTATGTGACGGCTAAACACCCTTATTTCAGAATAGGTGACGCTACAGAATCTTAGATAATCGATCGAAAGCGTGTCCAGCCAGCTTGAAAAACCACTTTTCGCTGGTCTCTCAATCTCGGTAACGGAAGTGATTTTGACGACTTTTTGCATATCAACGGGCGTCACATAAATATGTGACAGGCATCAAGCTAAAAGTTTTGTGATACGTACAGTAGTTTAGTAGAAAAATGCAAAAAACTGTGTCCAGCCATCTTGAATTTACGTAAAAAACTTTTGGCTGGCACTTCCGAATCCCACATAACGGGAGCGTTTTCGAATATGGTTCCTTTACTAATACTTGGTGACGCAATGTGTGACAGTAATAACGTTTGATTTATGGCGTCACATGTAAGGGTTTACGAGATATCAATGAAAACTTAATGTATACTTGTGTCCAGCCATCTTGAACTCAGGCTGGCTGGACACGTGTATCTCCGCTGCCTGATGATCTACGACCTTCCAAATGTTATCAAAATGTTGTGACGGGGACGATAATGATAACCTGAATTTGTGACGGAGAAACTTTGGGAAGTTTCAAAGATATTGATCATTTAAATTTTCCCGTAGGGTTACCAATATTGTAGGTTTTATGTAGGACAAAGTATATTTTAAGGTGTTTTCTTTAATGGACGAAAAACCGCGTATTGGTGATACTAATACGAACAACTGTAGATATTTAAATCAATAGAAGACAAAAGTGTAGAAGGGGGGGGGGGCTTTAATGTTATTGATTATTTACGTGCAGATACCTATCTACTCTTTTTAGTAGATAATTATTGGTGTTTTTTTATGATAAGTACGTATGTAGATATTGTGCCAGGATAACAGACTAATGCTCTAAGGTATTTAAATGAAAAAATAATGTAATTCACGTTACTTACCAAGGACCTCGTTAAATGACAACGCGCTTAGCAAATATTGCACGTATTCCTTACAAATCGACGGAAGGCTCTAAATACCATTATGTATACTTTACTCTAAACGATTAAACGAAAACGGTTTACGCTGTCACAGCACTCACAGCCTCTGTGTACAAAACAAACTCAGTATCAGTGCATCAGTGTTGCCAACAAGACCGATATAGAATCTGCTAAAATTATGCCAATTGCTTTATAGAAATGCTAAAAAATCTGCTAACATTTTTCAGTGTCAAATGAAACGTAACATAGTTTTAACTTTTTTTATTATTTAACAAAATATACATACTGTTTTAATCGACTAAGTTCTCAAATACTCTTTCCATTATCATCAGCATTAGCATCAGGAGCGCCAACAATATTATAATTAGTAAAGGGTTTTTTTTTTCTAAATGGAAATAATTGCTTACGCATTAATGTATTTTAATTTAAAATAATTTTATATGCTATATGCTAAACAACTAATAAGTTTGCTAAACAACATGAAAAAATGCTATTCTTATTATTCTTATTCTTTATTGCACACATAAAATAACAAATATAAACACAAATTACAATAATAAAGTTTATGCTAAATTGGCATCACTGAGTGCAATGCACTTTGTTTTTTTTGTTAGTGTTTTTAATTATTATTTAGAATTAACACATACTTCCCCTTTTTCTGCAGGAAAACCTTTTATTCCCACGGAGAAATCAAATACAAAGCTGTCGTGGCTTGGCTGCTACCGGCCGATTAGTCGATTCAAAAGAAATCCTATAATTATGTAAAAAATATGGTCACCTCACAATATTAATGGATGTTTATATGGGAAAATGTAAATGATCAATATCTTTGAAACTACCCTAAGTTTCTCCGTCACTAATTCAGGTTATCATTATCGTCCCCGTCACAACATTTTGATAACATTTTGAAGGTCGTAGATCATCAGGCAGCGGAGATACACGTGTCCAGCCAGCCTGAGTTCAAGATGGCTGGACACAAGTATACATTAAGTTTTCATTGATATCTCGTAAACCCTTACATGTGACGCCATAAATCAAACGTTATTACTGTCACACATTGCGTCACCAAGTATTAGTAAAGGAACCATAATCGAAAACGCTCCCGTTAAGTGGGATTCGGAAGTGCCAGCCAAAAGTTTTTTACGTAAATTCAAGATGGCTGGACACAGTTTTTTGCATTTTCCTACTAAACCACTGTACGTATCACAAAACTTTTAGCTTGATGCCTGTCACATATTTATGTGACGCCCGTTGATATGCAAAAAGTCGTCAAAATCACTTCCGTTACCGAGATTGAGAGACCAGCGAAAAGTGGTTTTTCAAGCTGGCTGGACACGCTTTCGATCGATTATCTAAGATTCTGTAGCGTCACCTATTCTGAAATAAGGGTGTTTAGCCGTCACATAAAGTGCCCTATTGTACTATTGTAAATGCGAACCGTGGGGTTGATAGACCACCACCCTCTATAATTACCCCAACTACCCAGAATAGTAAAGATGTTACAAATAAATTATATATTGCAACTCTAAATACAAGAACATTAAGAACAGATGACAGATTAATAGAACTTGAAGAAGCACTGATGAAGATTAAATGGGATATAATTGGACTTAGCGAAGTTAGAAGAGTGGGAGAAGAAATAAGAGAATTAACAGACTTTATATTCTACTTCAAAGGAGAAATACAAGGAAGATATGGAATAGGTTTCATAGTCAGAAAAGAACTTAAGAATTATATAGAAGAATTTATCGGAGTGTCAGATAGAATCGGAATCTTAAATATTAAACTACCAGGTTTTAAAAATTCATTCTCGATTGTTCAAATATATGCCCCGACAGAGCAAGCAACAAAAAAAGAAAAAGATACTTTCTATAACAATCTTACAGGAGTAATGCGGGAAGTGAATAAAAATTTAATAGTAATGGGAGACTTAAACGGTCAAGTAGGAATGAAATCTGACGAAGGAGAATATGTTATGGGAAACCATGGCAAAGGGAAAAGAAGCGAAAATGGGCAACGATTTACAAATTTCTGTTTCGAACACAACTTAAAAATAATGAACACCTTCTTCCCCAAAAATTATGGCAAAAAATGGACCTGGATTTCACCAAACGGTAGAGATAAAAACGAGATAGACTACATTGCTACTAACTTGCCAAAAATATTTAACGATGTCGGAGTAATCAATGACCTCAACTTCAACACAGATCACAGACTGGTAAGAGGAACTATTGCATGCAAGGATCTAAAAACAAGAAGAAAATTCAATGAAACTAGCTGTATGAACCAACAACAAATACCAGAACAAAACCTAGATGAGTTGAAGCAAGCACTAGAAGAAATTCCGAATCAGAACAACTTACAACAAAAATACAATATTCTGGAAGAATCTCTGTCAAAAATAAATAAATGTATAAGTAAAAACATAAAAGATAAAATTGGTATAGAAGCCAGAAAAAAACTTAAAGAGAGAATGGAATTGATAAATAACAGGAAGATGAATCGTAAACAAATAACAGAGATTAGCAAGGAAATTTCAAAAATGATCAAAAAACATAGGAAGAAACAACGGCTAGATACAATAAGAGACCAAATAGTTAAAACAGGGGGCATTAAAAAAGCCCTTAAACAGTTGAGGGAACATTCGACATGGATACCGAAAGCGACAGATAAGGACAAAGATCTGAAAGTCTACACCACAAATAAACGCCAACAGATTTTAAGCATTGCAACTGACTTCTATAAGAAATTATACACCGATACAAATAAAACCACAGATAAGGCATATGACAAACGTGATAATAACCAAGAACCAGTACCATATATAATGCAAAGTGAAGTAAGAAAATCTATTGAAACACAAAAAGCTGGGAAAGCACCTGGGGATGATAAAATAACTAACGAATTACTCAAAAACACCATAAACCAAATAATAGGACCATTTACAAACCTATGCAACGAAATCTTGACTACCGAGCAAATCCCAAGTCAATGGACAACGTCCACCATAATACTACTGCACAAAAAGGGAGACAGAAATAACATGGGCAACTATAGACCCATTAGTCTAATGGCAAATATGTATAAAGTATTTATAAAAATAATATTAGAAAGATTGACTAAGGGACTAGACTATAACCAACCAAAAGAACAAGCGGGATTTCGCTCAGAGTATTCGACAATCGACCACATTCACGTCGTCAAACAAATCATTCAAAAATGCAACGAATATAACCGCCCGTTCTATTTGGCGTTCGTGGATTATAACAAGGCGTTTGATTCTTTAAAACATAGTTACATTTGGAAGTCTCTAAAGAACCAGGGAGTAGAAAACAAATATATAAGCATAATCAAACAAATATATGCCAACAGCACAGCTAAAGTACAGCTTGAAAGAATTGGAGATCGTTTTGAAATTCAGAGAGGAGTCAGACAAGGGGACCCGCTGTCACCAAAAATATTTAATGCCGTGCTAGAAAATATTTTTAGACAATTGAACTGGGATGATTTCGGCATAAATATAAACGGGGAAAACTTACACCATCTTAGATTCGCAGACGATCTCATTCTTTTTTTCAGAAGACCCTACCGCACTTCAAACTATGCTTCAACAACTAGCATCGGAAAGCAACAAAGCAAGACTATCAATGAATACGTGCAAGACCAAATTAATGACAAACAGGATAAAAGTCAAAATAGTAGTGGAAGAAGAAGAGATTGAATATGTACAAGAATATATATATCTGGGACAGCTTATAGCTGTAGAAGACTTATCCACTAAAGAAGCTAGCCAAAGAGTAAATAATACTTGGCAAAGATACTGGTCTCTTAAAGAAATAATGAAAAACAAAACTGTACCCATTTCAGAAAAAAGGAAGCTATACAACACCTGCATTCTTCCATGTCTCACGTACGGCTGTCAGACCTGGCCATTGTCACGAAAAATTGAACACAAACTGTGCGTGTGTCAAAGAGGAATGGAGAGGAGCATGATGAATCTAAAACTGCAAGACAAATGGAAAGCAACAAAAATTAGAAACATCACTAAAGTGGCAGACGTAAAATTAAAGACCAGAACACTAAAATGGAAATGGACAGGTCATATGATGAGAGCCAAGACGGAGAAATGGACAAAGAAGATCACAGAATGGTACCCAAGAAATGGAAAAAGACGCAGAGGAAGACAAACAAAAAGATGGGAGGATGATCTGCCAAAAGATTGGCGAAGAACTGCCCTGGATAGGAATAAGTGGAGGGAAATAGAGGAGGCCTATGTCGCAAGACAGCCTGACCTGGTAGCTGATATATTGAGCAATTAAAGATTATAAATTAGTTATAAGGAAATGTTATTAGATACTAGTTTTAAGTTAATGTTACTACTTATTTTGGTCAGAGTAAATAAAGGCTATTTTTATTTTTATTTATTTATTTATTTAAATGCGAGCAGTTTTGAAGTTTTGTCCAGCGGACCAGAGCCACATCAACATTATAAGGAAGTTTGACATTTCCAAGTGTCAATTTACTCTCTCAAATTAAAAACCACACCTTAGATAAGACATAAGTTAGGTAACGTTTGTATGGTACTAAGTTTCTGTCGGGCTAATCATGGGAACTACTGATACAATCCCGAAAATTATTGCAAAAATGGGAAGCTACATTATACTAGCTGTCGTTTTGTAATTGCCCCTTTTAAGATATATTTACATCAGACTATACACACCCCACACAAATAGGTTTGATGAAAAAAGTTTTTTTTTTGGTTTCATGTATGGGGGAACCCCCCTTAATCTATTATTTTTTTATAAAAATCGTAAAGTGGTTCACAGTATATATCTACATATAAATTTTCAACTGTGTAGTCTTAATAGTTTCCGAATAAAGGGGCTGTGACATACAGACATGACGAATCTACAAGGGTTCCGTTTTTTGCCATTCGGTTATGGAACCCTAACAACAGCAGTTCCCTACAATTATGTTCGCATGAATCGTCAAAATGTATGGAACAGCAGTATTTTTTTCGCGATTTTATATGAAACCAAATGTTAAAGGTCATTGTCATCAAAACAAAGCCTTTGAACAGAATTATAAATCGTATAAAAGAAAATAAAAATCGTTTTACTTACCCAAGGCAGCTCTAGGATCGGAAAGTACAGCACTACCCTGGTTGATGTCGGCCAAAGGCCCCGACTTTATCTTCTTCCGATTAGTCTCCGCGTCCCGAAGTATTTGGTCCAGACTGGTACTGGCTGTAAACAAAACATTTATGTAAACAGGTCTTCGTCACACGCATCTCGGTTGCCGCGGTTGATCAATAGGGTAGTTGACTGACTTAAAAAAAATATGATTCTGTTAACACCGTCTGTTAGATTATCGAAAAATATTGGATATGTGTTTTTTCTTATATTAAATTAATTAAAATTCACGAAAATAAAACGTGTCAAAGATCGTGAATTCATGGGGGCTGGTGACGTCACTTTCTGGTGAAAAATGTACTAAACTGTGACATCGCGCGACTTTTCGAAGCACTATCGTCATTTATTGTTTACGTGAAAAAAGAGAAATACATGTCCAATATTCTTTGAAAAGCTATCTGACGGACTAATTAGATTTTTTACCCTATTACTTTATACTGAAATTTCCATGGCTCGGACATAGTACGGACGTAGTCACACGGTATAGGTACCAACCTAAACACTTTAATACCGTGTGACTGCGGCTTTTCTTTTTGTTCTATCCTGAAAATCTTGTTTCATAATTTTTCAGCGTGGTTTTTTTTGCGTATTCGGGTTTTAGTTTTTTACTTTTTTTTTAATACAGAACGACCCGCCCCGGCTTCGCACGGGTGCAATGCTGATTTATATTATACATATAAACCTTCCTCTTGAATCACTCAATCTATTAAAAAAACCGCATCAAAATCCTGATGTCCTGAATCCAGATGTTTTATACTATGTAGTGATGTTTCGGTCGACGGCTTTTTGCAGTCGCACAGGCCAAACCCTTAGGGCTAGAAACTCAAATTTTCTCACACCTTTTCCTCCATCCATTCCATCCACCGCGGCAAGGATTTTTCAAAATTGAACCCCCAGGGGGGTGAAAAGGGGGGGAAAGTTTGTATGAGAAATCGACATTTTCACGCGAAGCCGCGGGCAAAACTAGTAATAAATACTTACGTGATGGCGCATCGAACACATTGGTAGGATCCTTGAGGATGTACTTCCGTAGGTTGAGATACTGGTCCTTCTGGGCTTCCACTTGTGTGTGCACGGCTTGAAGGCGACCAGCTAGCGCCACCAAGGACTCGTGCATTCTTCTTATGCCCATTGTTAATTCTGCAAATAATTGATTTTAAGTAAGTTCATATAAATGGTTATAGGAGATGGCGGGGCCAACTGGATGTTTGTCCCCGCCATCTCCTATAACTGTGTGACCGTTGGAAGGAATGGAGGGAGGCCTTTGACCAGCAGTGGAACAATATGGGCTTGTTACAAATAAATATTCACCAGATTGCCAGGAACACCAAGGGGTTTTTGGCCTTTCTCGGGGAGCTGAGGTGGATCGAATAATATTCCCACCCGTACCCAAAATACGCGCTTTAGACGTGGAGTTGCGGGCACTAGCCCGTTGTCATCATCATCTGTCAAGCCTTTACCCAAATATATTGGGGTCGGCTTCCAGTCTAACCGGATGCAGCTGAATACCAGTATTTTACATGGAGCGACTGCCTATCTGACCTCCACAACCCAGTTAATACTAGGTACCTAATACAATACCCTTTGGTAAGACTGGATGTCAGAATTTCAGGTCACTGACTACCTGTAACGACTGCCAAAGATCTATATATGGCAGCCGGGACCAACAGCTTAACGTGCTTTCCGAGGCACGGAGGAAACTCGGTATGTCGAGCGGTCACCCATCCACAGACCGACCTAGGCAAGCACAGCTTTACCTAAAGATCGACCTGAGTGGCAGTTCTTATTAAGCCACGAGCTCCGCCCGTTGTACTTATACTTAAATATACAGGTATGTACATAATAATAATAGTCCTCCTGACTGCTTCTCGTCACGGCAGCTAATCTTAGCGGACAAAGGAAAGTGCGTGCGCAGACACAGGTACACTCTCTGTTCCGTTACTCCCATAGACGTAGAGCCTAGTAGAGATATCAGGCGCAGGACCAACGCCGAGGTTCGGACTTCTCATGCCGCCAACTAAACTAGTAGCTCAGTTCTGGGCCGACACAATTTAGATTGACACCGACTAAGAAAAAGGGGGCGAGTGCCATTACTTGAGTTCTAGCTAGTTGAAGTACGAATGTGGGAAATCATCAAATGACTGAGCGGCGGAGTGTCAGACTTCTACTGACTAAAAACC
This sequence comes from Diarsia dahlii, assembly GCA_949775195.1. Lineage (NCBI taxonomy): Eukaryota > Metazoa > Arthropoda > Insecta > Lepidoptera > Noctuidae > Diarsia > Diarsia dahlii. The sequence goes on along the minus strand of OX459197.1, from coordinate 17,964,035 downwards.
ACCCATGTTCCTTCTTAGTTGGGGGCTGCGGTATCTCTTTCTAACTCGCAGCCCAGTTGAAGTACGTTAAGTAGTGTGGAGACTCCCATAATTATGTGTTCAATACATACCTTGTTCTGAAAGTAGTTTAGGAGAGGACTGCATCTGCTTGTCGGCGACGTCCATTTGTCGGCGGAACGTGATCAGCTGTTGTTCTAACTCCGCGATCAGATCCTTCACGTATGAGGGTGGCGCTGTGCCTTCTAGCTCCGAGCCTATTGACAAACAAAATTACGTTTATTGCAATGATAGACAATTTGAAGATCTTATAAAAATAGGGTAGTTGACAAAAAAAAATGTAAATAGTCCGTCAGATAGATTTCCAAAACATATTGGACACGTATTTTTTCTTTTTTCATGTATACAAAAAATGAAGACGATACAGTGCTTCGAAAAGTCGTGTGACGTTACAGTTTGGTACATTTTTACCGCAAAGTGACGTCACAAGCCAACACTCATGATCTTTGACACGTTTTATTTTCGTCAATTTTTATTAATTTGATTAAAAAAAAACACGTATCAAATATTTTCTGATAATCTAACAGACGGATTAAACAGAATCATATATTTTTCAGTCAGGAAACATCTCTATTGTCCTAGTTTTATTTAAACATAACATCACACTTGTAATCCCCGAAGGGTTAGGCAGAGGTGTACTTAATAGTACACACGGCTACACATCAAGCTATACAAAACCAGTATAATCTGATCGTTCATTGTGCGAAAAGATCTAGTAAAGTGAGGCCAAGATTAACTGGTTTTGTATAGCTTGATGTGTAGCCGTGTGTACACCCACATTTCATCAGTTATGTTTAAGTCCCATGTAACAGGGGACGAGCCTATTGCCATTAAATGGACACAAATCTAGATTCCGTGACTGTTACTAAGAAATTCCTGATGCAAAAACCCAAAAACACTGCCCGACCTGACCCAGGACCTAGCAGTTTTTGTGTTGTTGTTTAGGTAGGGTAGTAGGTAGGGTAGTAGGTAGGGTAGTAGGTAGGGTAGTAGGTAGGGTAGTAGGTAGGGTAGTAGGTAGGGTAGTAGGTAGGGTAGTAGGTAGGGTAGTAGGTAGGGTAGTAGGTAGGGTAGTAGGTAGGGTAGTAGGTAGGGTAGTAGGTAGGGTAGTAGGTAGGGTAGTAGGTAGGGTAGTAGGGAGGGTAGTAGGTAGGGTAGTAGGGAGGGTAGTAGGTAGGGTAGTAGGTAGGGTAGTAGGTAGGGTAGTAGGTAGGGTAGTAGGTAGGGTAGTAGGGAGGGTAGTAGGGAGGGTAGTAGGGAGGGTAGTAGGGAGGGTAGTAGGTAGGGTAGTAGGTAGGGTAGTAGGTAGGGTAGTAGGTAGGGTAGTAGGTAGGGTAGTAGGTAGGGTAGTAGGTAGGGTAGTAGGTAGGGTAGTAGGTAGGGTAGTAGGTAGGGTAGTAGGTAGGGTAGTAGGTAGGGTAGTAGGTAGGGTAGTAGGTAGGGTAGTAGGTAGGGTAGTAGGTAGGGTAGTAGGTAGGGTAGTAGGTAGGGTAGTAGGTAGGGTAGTAGGTAGGGTAGTAGGTAGGGTAGTAGGGAGGGTAGTAGGGAGGGTAGTAGGTAGGGTAGTAGGTAGGGTAGTAGGTAGGGTAGTAGGTAGGGTAGTAGGTAGGGTAGTAGGTAGGGTAGTAGGTAGGGTAGTAGGTAGGGTAGTAGGTAGGGTAGTAGGTAGGGTAGTAGGTAGGGTAGTAGGTAGGGTAGTAGGTAGGGTAGTAGGTAGGGTAGTAGGCAGGGTAGTAGGCAGGGTAGTAGGCAGGGTAGTAGGCAGGGTAGTAGGCAGGGTAGTAGGCAGGGTAGTAGGCAGGGTAGTAGGCAGGGTAGTAGGCAGGGTAGTAGGCAGGGTAGTAGGCAGGGTAGTAGGCAGGGTAGTAGGCAGGGTAGTAGGCAGGGTAGTAGGCAGGGTAGTAGGCAGGGTAGTAGGCAGGGTAGTAGGCAGGGTAGTAGGCAGGGTAGTAGGCAGGGTAGTAGGCAGGGTAGTAGGCAGGGTAGTAGGCAGGGTAGTAGGCAGGGTAGTAGGCAGGGTAGTAGGCAGGGTAGTAGGCAGGGTAGTAGGCAGGGTAGTAGGCAGGGTAGTAGGCAGGGTAGTAGGTAGGGTAGTAGGTAGGGTAGTAGGTAGGGTAGTAGGTAGGGTAGTAGGTAGGGTAGTAGGTAGGGTAGTAGGTAGGGTAGTAGGTAGGGTAGTAGGTAGGGTAGTAGGTAGGGTAGTAGGTAGGGTAGTAGGTAGGGTAGTAGGTAGGGTAGTAGGTAGGGTAGTAGGTAGGGTAGTAGGTAGGGTAGTAGGTAGGGTAGTAGGTAGGGTAGTAGGTAGGGTAGTAGGTAGGGTAGTAGGTAGGGTAGTAGGTAGGGTAGTAGGTAGGGTAGTAGGTAGGGTAGTAGGTAGGGTAGTAGGTAGGGTAGTAGGTAGGGTAGTAGGTAGGGTAGTAGGTAGGGTAGTAGGTAGGGTAGTAGGTAGGGTAGTAGGTAGGGTAGTAGGTAGGGTAGTAGGTAGGGTAGTAGGTAGGGTAGTAGGTAGGGTAGTAGGTAGGGTAGTAGGTAGGGTAGTAGGTAGGGTAGTAGGTAGGGTAGTAGGTAGGGTAGTAGGTAGGGTAGTAGGTAGGGTAGTAGGTAGGGTAGTAGGTAGGGTAGTAGGTAGGGTAGTAGGTAGGGTAGTAGGTAGGGTAGTAGGTAGGGTAGTAGATAGGGTAGTAGGTAGGGTAGTAGATAGGTAGGTAGGAAAAACGCATTGCAACGCATGCGTGGGTTTAGCTAGTCTATAATATAAATAGCCATAGGCTTTGTAATTCGCCAGAGATACTGGAACTCGTTATCCCTAAGTCGAATGGGTTGCAGACGTCGCGAAGCACCTTCCTCTGTATTTTTCTTGCTTCCCTTTCCTCTTAAACAGTTAAATAGTAGATTGTACACCAAGTGCATAAAACGCACCATTTTGCGCGAGACGTTTATCCATTCGATGCGAGCTTGCGAGCGAGGATGGATATAAAGTAGAGAGCAAAATGGGTTTTATGGACGAGTTTTACACTCTACTTTTCACTTCGATTGCGAGAAAATGAAACAGCAACTTGTAAATATTGTAAAAATAATTAAGGTTCCCGCCAATTAACTTTTTTTATTTCAGTAGGAAACTTGACATAACTCCTGACTTATGTCGTTACTAGGGATTGCAATCGAATATTCGAATTATTCGAATATACATTTGAAATTCATATTCGAATAGTGAATTATAAACTATTCGAATATTCGAATATTACCAGTTTACCACAGCAATTAAGGTAACAGCATTATTTTGTTGATTTCGAACGCGACATCTAAAGCGTGGTCGTCTGGAACTCGCCCGGTCCGGTCGAGACAGGAATACCTTGTACTCATAATATCTGCAAGATATTCACTGAAGGTCATACAGGTCTACAATACATAGAGCTCCGATGTCCGATGGTGCGACTAAAAATGAGATTGACTTCATCATGTCTACCAACAAGCAAATGTTCAACATGATGAAGTCAACGCTCCGTCCAGTACAGATCCAAATAAACCCCGAGAGCTTTCAGCTTGAACTCCAGAATCACTTCGAATGCCTAAGAAGCTCAGTGGACGATTACAACGACGGGTTTGTGGAAACTGTCCATATTATTATGACTGGGTCTAAATTCTTTAAGATACGTCGTGCAAATAAGACGAAAAAACTCTCAGATCACACTCTCAAGCTCATGAAGGAGCGGCGAGAGATGATCCTGCAGTCTCCAGACGAGGCGTGGAAATACCGGCAGCTCATCAGACAGATTTCCAAATCCTTGAAGAGCGACCTCCGCCGCTTTAATACAGAGCGTATTAAAGACGCAATTGAACGGAACAAAGGCTCCAAGGTATTTGCAAGAGATCTAGCTATTGGGCAGAGCCAGCTCACGAAACTGAAGACCGATGATGGCAGGATCGTATCCGCTAAACCGGAAATTCTGAGAGTGATCGAGATTTTTTATGGGCAGCTGTAAACGTCAACTAGTCAACCCGTTGAAAATCTAGTGAAAGACCCCAGAGCTAGACTGACCCGACACTACACCGAGGACATCCCGGATGTCAGCCTGTACTAGATTACGGCTCTGAAACAGCTTAAAAACAACAAGGCACCGGGTGGTGACGGAATTACGGCCGAACTTCTGAAGGGGCTAACCGGTCCATAAGGCCCTTCAGAAGTTGTTTAATTCCGTCATACTCGGGGGGAAAACGCAGGCTTGGTGCAGGGGCGTGGTGGTGCTCTTTTTCAAAATGGTGATAGTTCCCGGTTGAAGAACTATAGGCCCATCTCACTTCTAAGCCATTTCTATAAGTTGTTTTCAAGAGTCATTACGAATCGTCTCGCGTGCAGGTTTGTCGATTTCCAGCCTCCCGAACAAGCCAGATACCGAAAAGGTTTTAGTACCGTAGACCACATACATAGTATACATACGCTGCGGCAGGTTATACAGAAGACCGAAGAGTATGTATAACCTGCTCTCTGTTTAGCGTTTGTGGACTATGAGAAAGCCTTCGATTCGATCCAAAAGTTCTGAAGTGGCGACCGCGAAACGGAAGACGTTACGTTGGAAGGCCTCCCACTATGTGGACGGATGACTTGGTGAAGGTTGTGGGGACCCGCTGGATGCGAGACGCACGGGACCTACTGACTACCTGAGGGAGGCTTATGTCCAGCAGTGGACGTCTTAGGGCTGAAATGAATGATTATAATCTGAAGTTCATATTATTTCTAACTTCATTAAAAAATTTGATATTGGATCTGTCTGATTGGGATGTTAGGCCGCCTACTCACATCCCGTCGGGGCTGTGGGATACTCACAGGATACTGCGGCCTCGACATAAAGGGCTAAGAAGGAACATGGGTGGTTCTTAGTCAGTAGAAGTCTGACACCCTTTCTCTCTGCCCAAGAGCGGGGGTCATGATGATTTACCACACAACCGAAAAAAAAAAGCCCAACTTACATAAAAATATGTTACTTCATGGTTTCTAAGGCAATATAATACTCGAGGGGAAAACGCCACAGGCTCGGTGCAGGGGTGTGGTGGTGCTCTTCTTCAAAAAGGGTGACAATGCCCGGTTGAAGAACTATAGGCCCATCTCACTTCTAAGCCATGTCTACAAGTTGTTTTCAAGAGTCATCACGAATCGTCTCGCACGCAGGTTTGACGATTTCCAGCCTCCCGAACAAGCCGGATTCCGAAAAGGCTTCAGTACCGTAGACCACATACATACGCTGCGGCAGGTTATACAGAAGACCGAAGAGTATAACCTGCCTCTCAGTTTAGCGTTTGTGGACTACGAGAAAGCCTTCGATTCGATCGAGACTTGGGCTGTGCTGCAGTCTCTCCAACGGTGCCAAATCGACTACCGGTACATCGAGGTGTTGAAGTGTTTGTACAAAAACGCCACCATGTCAGTCCCACTTCAGGACCAGACCACGGAACCTATCCTTCTGCAGCGCGGTGTGAGACAGGGAGACGTCATATCTCCGAAACTGTTCACCGCTGCATTGGAGGATGTCTTCAAGGTTCTGGATTGGAAAGGACTTGGCATCAATGTCAACGGCGAGTACATCACTCACCTTCGGTTTGCCGACGATATAGTGGTCATGGCTGAGACCATGGAAGACCTCAGTAAAATGCTCGATGACCTCAGTAGAGCTTCCGAAAGAGTGGGTCTTAAAATGAACATGGACAAAACCAAGGTTATGTTGAATGTTCATGTAACACCCACTCCTATCAAGATCGGAGACTCTACGCTCGAAGTTGTGGACGATTATGTCTACCTGGGACAAACGGTCCAGTTGGGTAGATCTAACTTCGAGAAAGAGGTCAATCGTCGAATCCGACTCGGCTGGGCAGCGTTCGGGAAGCTGCGCAGTATCTTCTCGTCCAACTTACCCCAGTGTCTCAAGACGAAAGTCTATGACCAGTGTGTGTTGCCAGTGATTACATACGGGACCGAAACGTGGTCGCTCACAATGGGCCTTATCAGAAAGCTCAAAGTCACCCAAAGGGCAATGGAGAGAGCTATGCTCGGAGTTTCCTTGCGTGATCGAATCAGAAATGAGGACATCCGCATGAGAACCAAGGTTACCGACGTAGCCCGAAGAATCGCCAGACTTAAGTGGCAATGGGCAGGGCACATTGCTCGCAGAACGGATGGCCGATGGGGCCGAAAAGTTCTGGAATGGCGACCGCGAACCGGAAGACTTTGCGTTGGAAGGCCTCCCACTAGGTGGACCGATGACCTGGTCAAGGTTGCAGGAACCCGCTGGATGAGACGCACGGGACCGGTCAATGTGGCGACGCCTGGGGGAGGCCTATGTCCAGCAGTGGACGTCTTTTGGCTGAAATGATGATGATGATGAAGGCAATAAAAATGTGAGAAATTACATATTAAATTCTTTATTTTGCTGAAATATTCGAATATTATTCGATCATTTGATGATTTTCCATACAACCGAAAAAAAAAGACCTACTTACATAAAAATATGGTACTAGGTACATAGTTTCTAAGGCAAAAATGCGCGAAATTATATAAATTCTTTATTTTTCTGAAATATTCGAATATTATTCGAATAATTCGAATAAAGCTGAAAATTTATTCGAATATTCGAATACTAAAATTATCGAATATTTGCAATCCCTAGTCGTTACTCATACTGCTCAGTTATAAAAACATTAATTTGAGCAAGCCTATTGCCATCAACCAATGTAATTGGGAGCAAGCCTATTACCATCAACCAATGTAATTAGGAGCAAGCCTATTGCCATCAACTGATGTAATTGGGACCAAGCTTATTGCCATCAACCAATGTAATTAGGAGCAAGCCTATTGCCATCAACTGATGTAATTAGGGACAAGCCTATTGCCATCAACCGATGTAATTAAGAAAAGCCTATTACCATCAACCAATCTTATTAGGAGCAAGCCTATTGCCATCAACCGACGTAATTAGGAGCAAGCCTATTGCCATCCACTGATTTAGGTAATTGAGAGCAAGCCTGTATTGCCATTAATCAATGTAATTAAGAGTAAGCCTATTCCCATCAAATGACGTAATTAGGAGCAAGCCTATTGCTATCAACCAACCTAATTAAAAGCAAGCCTATTGCCATCAAGCGATTTAGGTAATTGGGGGAAGCCTATTCAAATCAACTTTCCTTGTATTCGTAATGAAAAGCAGTAATCCCTTGTTCTTAGAATACTAACGAAACGAATTAAAGAGATTGCCTATGAAGTTGAAGTTGTTCGTGTGGCTGTTGGGCCGATTACCTTGGTCTTCGACGAAGATTTTACTTTATGCTCTAGAGCATAAAACGCGACTTTATGTCGCCTACGCACGACATAAAGACGAATTTTAGAGCGAGAGAAGTGAAAAGATAATTATAGTACGGCACATTGATGTATTTTAACCCTAGGATGCACAGTCACGAACAAAACAAACAGTCGAAGCTATCGCCAAACACTCACCAATACACGCACTACTACATAAGTTGTTATCGTTACACTATAAACATATTTTTTTGCAAATTCAACCTTACGCAGATTCCTTAAAGTTGTTTTTACGTAATGCAGTTATAAAAAGCAATAATAATTTTACGACCGAAGTAAGCCGGTAGGACAAGGTATGGAGTGGAGACGAATAGGTACTTTTTATGTTTTTTTAATACTTAATTATTATTTTAACAGTTAGTTAAATTGTGTTTTAAACACATAATTTTAGTTTTATCTAAGGGTAAATGTTTTTAGTTAGGATCTGACTGTGTTAGTGTACGTGTAGTCGTGTATAATCAATGAAACAAGTATTATCCATTCGAATCATTTATTTACATTTTTGGTTTAAAGGTATTAGTAGAACATTTTTATCGAAACTAAGTAGTTATTAAGTTTAAGGTGTCAAAAACGAAGTCAAATTGACGACCTCTTCTCCTTTTGAAATCCAATTAAAAACTAATATAATATGTAACGTATACATAATTGTTAAAAACATAAAACAAAAAACTTATTGATTAAAAAAACACAAATAAACACAATAAAAAAAAATCGACTCCATTCGATACGAACAGGGTCATTTGTATAATGCGACTAAAAGAAAAGACTTGTAATACATCGTTCTTACGCTAACAAAGCAACCATTGAAATATGCCGTATTATACTCGGACCGTTTAGTAAAGTTCTGAGAGAAATTATATCAAAATCACGTATTGCTTTCTATATTATGCCATAAACGCAACAAAAATAATCAATAAACATTTTTACTTACCGAAAATACGATATCCCATTCTTTTTTAATGTCTTTGACGCTGTATTTTTGTAAATTCTCAGCGAACACTTCGGCATTTTGTACGACCGTGCAGAGACGCGAGCGACGCGAGACTATTTGAAATGAGTTCACGATTTGTAATTTTGCACTCATTTTAAGCGGACGGTTTTGAGACGCGGAGTGTGTATCTTGGGTTTTAATACATCAATGGTACGGCACCGCCATTATACATAAATTGTTTAATTTCACAGAACACTGTTACCCCTTTTAAAGTTTTTTTCTCTGTTTGTCGCGGTTTCTCGTCTACGAAAACCATCAACGACAAACTTGTCATAGGAAAATGTCAAAATTCGACTAAATAAAGCGCGCATGTTAGAGCCTGACGACAAAAACAGGTTTGACAGAACGACATGAGTTCTTTAACAGAACGACATGAGATAAAAGTGTCGCCATGTTAACTCCCATCGACAAACAGACATAAGTCGTCTCAGCACGAGATAATGCGTCGACAAAATTTTGTCGACTTGCGCATGTTAGCCCTGCTGGTGTCACTAATTACGGATAAGGCACTGTGTCTCCTACTTTATTTATTTCGGGTTGAAAATCTTTTGGCTCTGGCCGGAGCGGAAGGAAGTGTCAGATTTGTACTGACTAAAACCCACCATGTTTCTTCTCAGCCCTTTGTAGGGCTGCGTTATCTCTTTCGAACAGTCCCGCAGCCCCGACAGGCGTCGGCTTTTGCGAACCCCTTCCATTTATTGACATCTCTTAGGGTTCGTTTACGGAGACGCGGGGCATCGCTCGGCACGTGCAGAAGGCTCGTCTCGTGTTTTTTTATTAATTTACTGAGATACGGGTCCACCGCAACCAACGCTGCATTTTAAACTAACAAGCGAAAATAGCTTCTCGTAAAATCGACGTTTGAAATCGTTAACTTTTTCAAACATCGCCATGTGTTTGAGTTAAAAACGCAGCACGCGCCGCGCGACGCCCCGCCTGTACGTAAACATGCACTTACGGGGTGTCCTGCGTGAGCGACGAATACGATGGGACGCTGAGAACGCGACGAAAGCGATCAACTCAACGGCATAACCCAAAACAAATACGCGTTACGTCGCGTGTCGCCGCAGACTGCCACATAGCCCAAAAGCAGGGTATGCCGTTGATTTGATCGCGTTCGTCGCGATCGCAGAGTCGCGTCGCGTCGTATTCGTCGCTCACGCAGGACACCCCGTTAGAGGTGTGCGTGGAATATGAACGCGCCGTCGACACGGCCTATCGTCAAAAGACGGACGGACGACGAGCTAGCCTCTACTCACCGTGAGATGCACTCTTTTTTCTGTTTAGTTTTTTAGTTTCTTTTAATTTTTATTATTTGATGTGTGCACTTGTGGCATGTGCTAAATAAATATTATCAAGACGACACAGTGGCGCAGTGGCTGAACGATTGCACTGCTGCGCTGCTTGTCGCGGGTTCGATCCCTGCACGGAACAAATATTTGTATGGCCTACAGATAGGTATTTGTTTCGGGTCTAGGTGTTTGTGAGTTTAAATGTTTTAAACGCACCCACGATACAGGAGAAATTCCTAGTGTGGGGCAACGTTTTCAAAAAAAAAAAAATTTGTTTGTTTACCTGGTGTAGTGTATTCCCTGTTGGCGGCCTCAGCGGCGGCCAGTGCCTGCGCGGCCTGCGCGCGCAGACGTCGCGAGTGTGCGCGCGCGCGGGACAGCTCGCCGCTCAGCGACATCACCGCGCGGAGAGTACTCTCGGCCTCGCGGGACACCTAGTGTGTGTACATCACATTTTAGAACGATGACGAACAGGGTATATGGTTCAATTTATTAGTGGGTAACTGGGTTTATCCCAGTTTTAGCCATCCCTTTTGGTCTTATTCTTGAACAGAATAAGACCAGGAATCCCGCATCAACACTAAAAACATAATTTCCACTTCCCTCCATTGATATAGATAAGTGCAAATTATTTTTAATACAGTTGCTCAAAAAGTGGCGTATTGCAGGGACGTATAGCGTTCGGGATGTGGGCTATTACATACTCGAGCTTTTTCTTTACCTTTTCCGAACTCGTGCGTTCTCTTTCCCAACTGTCAAAATAATGTAAATTAAAAAAAACCAACCACGAAGTTTTTAAGTACTAAAAAAAATCATAGAAGTTTTTATGATTCATGCAAATATTTCTAAAAAGAAGCTACTAATTTGTTTCAATACCAGATTTAATTATTTGATTCAATGAGTTAGGTTAAGTTCCATTCCATTTCATCTCATTAAATTTCATTTTCATTTCATATCAATAAAAAAAAACTACTGAAGACTTGGCTGTATGGGCATAGTTCCCTTTGCCTACCCAGAATGGGTGAAGAAAACAAAAAAAAACTCTGCTTATATTCTTTTACGGTTGGCGCCATTTTCCAAAAATGTTATTTATTAAATTGCTTCATTTTTTCGCAAATGTATTAAAAATAGTTGTTCAGTACACGTGCGGAACCGTCATTGCAACTTGTTCCGACTGTCAACCCTCACCTTCGGCTGCGCCTCGGCTCGGGTAGACATTTGTCGGAACTCTTTGCAATGACAGGCTTTCCGCACTAATAATGAAATATACTATTTTTACTGCTATTATTTTCTGATTACTTTCGTTGCAGGTTACAAATTCTCAGGAACTTCGTCGAGCTTCATGTCTTTAACCGACTTCTTTCTAATAGTCATCACTGTTGATTTTGGCTATCAGGAGTTGCAGTGATTTTGGGAATAGTGTGGTGGGCTGGACTGTAGCCTCTCCTGAACATCACTACATTGACTGGTTATGTATTTCTTACATCCATTAGTCCGGTCAATTTACACATAAAAAGAGTGTTCAAATAACAATAATTCGCACAGAGCCAAATATTGGTGGAGATCTGGGGTTTACCGTTTTCGAGAAAAATCCAAAAAACCTTGAATTTTGACCTTTGACCCCGAATAACTTTTGTAGCACACATAGGATCGAAGGGGATTTTTAACACTTTATTTGTAATGGTAAACCCTAGCTCTCCACCAATATTTGGCTCTGTGGGAATTATTATTATTTGAAATGTCTTTAATGACCGGAATACATTTTCCAGCAGATGGAAAATTCTCCAAATTTACAAAAGAAAAGAGCGATTATTGCGTGTTTGCAGAAAAACTGACACGTCTAGCGTTTAATGACAATCCATCATCATCATCCGCAGCCCGAATTCACCCACTGCTGGGAACAGGCCTCTTTTCTGTTGCCAAGCTCCTGGTCCAGGTCCTGTGTCAGGCTCATCCGGATTTTCCCCCACCGAAAACTATCTCGCCGCCGACAATAGGTTGGATGACAAAAAATACCTAATTTACGTCAGATAGACTTAAAAAAATAAAATATTGGACACACATTTTTTATTTTTTCATGTAAACATAAAATGAAGACGATAGTGCTTCGAAAACATGTGTGACGTCACATTTCAGTCCGCGTCTTATCTTTGTATTTTTTCATTAATTTTATCAAATATTTTTCGATAATCAACTGACTGACTATACAGAATCATATTTTTTGTCAGGAATCATCCCTATACAGTGCGATCAAATTATCTTGGCAGCTCCGAACTTCGTGCAGGTCATTTTGTTACAACGAATGTATAAAAGTGTTATGATATTTATTTTATTTGTATTTCTCACTGTTTAAATTAGATATTTTCTGATCGTTTAAGTATTGGTTTAACTGGCAATAACAGTTTTATTCCCAAGTTTACATGCGTAAAATTTTGCAAAGCCTATGTTCAGAGCTGCCAAGATAATTTGATCGCACTGTACATGATAACTAATATTAATTTACCTTGTATAAAGGTTTGACGGAGACCCTCATGACTTCGGAGCTAAGTGACTTCTGTTTCTTAACAAATTCTTTGAAGGATTCCACTGTTGTTGATATCTCGTTCGGCAGCTTATTTTGTTTGGGTGGCTCATCTGTAAATGTGAACAATGTAGTAAGTCATTAAGAACTTCAAGCGGTGTAAATATAGAAACTCTGAGGCCGTGGGGTCCGAGTGCCCACAGCCTTTTTAATGTATTTTTCCCTTTGCCTTTTTCATCAAATAGTCACTCAAGGAACCTTTATGAACTGAGAGATTGTATTGATGATTTTAATCATTATTACTCAGTAAAGTCACATTTGTTACGGTAGCGAATCCTATTCTATTTAACATACAACCTGACACTGACCTTTTTAATATAACTGGCGAAACCTGGTTGTACGGTCAGCATCAGAAGTATATATTAACATTACTCAAAGTTTCGAAGCTGTTTTTTTAATAAAAACTTTTAGATATTACTCGTTACTACATGTTATTGGAGTGTAAGGACTATTTTAACGAATAATCTTCTGAAACATTAAAAATAATAGCAAGAGTCAGGTACATAAAAGAACTAAAATTCAGCTACTTCTGATGCTGACCGTACTAATGGATACACGTCTGTCTAACCCTTCGGGGATTACAGGTATGATGTTTTGTTTTGTTTGTGAATTGGTTCAAACAATACTTACTTTTAGCGTCAGTTGTTGTATTTGCGACACCGATGCCACTCGTGTTCGGGGCAACGCCACCCAATCCGAAGCTTGGGGTTGCTAAAACAAGAAGATTCATTAATATTTATTTATTTTAATCTATTGCATAGATTCTATCGCGGGCCTTGAGTTGAGCGTGGAGAGCGAATCCAGAGATTTCCTAACGAAAATATTCAGGATTCAGTATTCAACCAGGTTGCTATGGTTACGGAAAATAACAAGGTTGTCAACTGAGGTTTTCAAATTAAATAATTGTTTGTCTCTCTGCTTTCTCCTTCTAAAATATTCTTACTCGTATAATTTGTGTACAAAGTGTTTTAAATATGAATAAACAAAGTGCATTTATTAATGAAGAAAGTCACGAAAAAATAGTGAAAGAAAATGAGTGAGGAGTGAGTACTCTATAAACATTCATTTTATTCGCATCTATAAGTTTTATTGGTTTTTGCATTACTATTCTGCGAATCGGTCTAAAACGATTCGTTTTCTTATAAAATATCTAAAATAAAATAAATAATTTTCATATTTTTCAATGATGACACTTACGTCAGGCTGTCAATACTTTTTCTTTTAAATTTTTTGTCATAGAGTTTCTTACTAGCTTAGTTAGTCTATGAAGGTTAGTTTTGATTTATATAATGTACATCGCGCGAAATTCGAAGATCAAACTCTTAATATCGTTATTTTTGTTCAAATTTTTTGAATGAATAATTATTTTGGTGTGTAATTACACTATTAATACCTAATTATTTATACCTATTATTGCATAAGTTGATAAAAAATGCTATGCAATAGATTTACCGCGGCAGTCTCCGAGTGCCACACGTTTTTTCTTTTTTTTTTAAAAAAACGTTGCCCCACACTAGGAATTTCTCCTGTATCGTGGGTGCGTTCACAAACATTTAAACTCACATACACAAATACCCAGACCCGGAACAACTATCTGTAGGTCATACAAATATTTGTTCCGTGCGGGGATCGAACCCGCGACACGCAGCGCAGCAGTCCATTGCTTGAGCCTACTGCGCCAACCGTGCCGTCATTTATCATGTTGACTTGACTCCTAGAGAGGAGGCCCAAGTCCCTGCAGTGGGAACATTATAGGCTAATGATGATGATGACTGCCTTGTTGGTCTAGTGGTCACAAGCACCACTACGGAGCATTAGGTCATGGGTTCGATTCCTGGGTCTTCACTCTGAACACACACATTCTGAACTTCATAATAAACCTGGTGGACCTGGTGGCAAAACAGACAGACAGACGGACGGACAGACGGACAACAAAGTGATCCTATAAGGGTTCCGATTTTTTCTTTCGAGGTACGTAACCCTAAAAAGAACAACATAAATTAATTTGTTTGGTACAAGAGAAATACTGAAATGGCTCTGAACTGCCTTTGTTTCTTAGGGAATCCAAGCTATAATGGTCAAAATTAGATACACTGAAATTCTTCAAAATTAGAGTAAATATGCCCGTCGGAACTGCGGGTTGTTCGAAAGAGAAACCGCAGCGTCAACACAAAAGGCTAAGAAGGAACATAGGTGGTTTTTGTCAGTAGAAGTCTGACACTCCCTACCGCTCTGCCCAGAGCGGGAGCCGGGAGGAGTTATTTGATGATTTCCGACTGTCCAAATTTAAAAAAAAAAAAGGATAAATATGTTGAACATACCTGAAATTGAAGGTTGCGTGCCTGTCACACTAGTAGTACCCAATTTTGCTCCTGAAAATGAAATTAAACCATTGATTAATAAACTTAATTAAAACTATTATAAATGCGAAAGTTTGCGAGGGTGTATGGAAGTTTGGTACTCTTTCCCACAACTACAGAGTTTGATGAAACTTTTATAGTAATATAGCTTATACCTACATTAATGTAAGATACGAAGATACTTTCTATAAATAATACACGCAGGGGAAGACGCGGACGAAGGCTAGTCCATCTATCTATCTATATATGTATATTAAATTCTCGTGTCACAGTGTTAGTTGCCATACTCCTTGGAAACGGCTTGACCGATTTTTATGAACGTATTGTATAACGGAGTGGTGTCCGCATAAGCAGATCGGGTTTAATCTAGCTGCATATAAGTGAAACATACAAACTACCTCTCTATAATAGTATGAATAAAGGATGCAAAAGGACCCTTAACGAAGCAGAAAGGCATTTGTTATTCCTGACATTGCAATTTTTTTATTGTTCTGTACTGGGAACCTTCTAGTGAAGAAATTGGAGGTCAAAGTCCCAACTTTTTCACAGCTTTAATACCTCCATGCATCCATCAGCACAATTTTTTGAATGCGATCCACTAGGTCCCAACAGAAACCAATCCCAAAAAAAAGTTATTTCGCAGCAATCATTTTTGCGTAGACTTACGTAATTAATTGAATGCAGAGAATCCTTGTATGACCGCTTAGTATAGGGTCTTTTTTTTTTTTGGTGGGTGGAAGATCATCGAATAACCCCCCCCCCCCCCCCCATGTTCCTTCTTCGCCCTTGTGTCGGAGCCGCGTTAACCTTTCGATGATCCACAGCCCCGACGGGTTAGTATAGGGTCTGGTTACACCTTTTACTGCCATACTCAGAGATATTTAATGGTTACTTAAGCGTAAACCTTCACTAAAGTGTCAAAATCTTTACTAAGTTATGGCTTAAGTAATCATAAAAATCTCTGAGTTAGTTAGACAAAGACAGTTAGATTGACAAATAAATTCTCACCACAACTAGGGGCAAGTGTAGGATAATGATCTCTTTTAGCAGTTAAAACCTTATACACAGTCTCTGGTTCACATGGTATAGGGCTTAGTTCGAAATTAGGTTCAGTGAATATAGTGGTAGGCGGTAACATTTGTAATGTTTGCGTTACTGGTATGAAGAGACCATGGATTGGAGAGCTTGGGTTAGGATTCATGGTACTGAAAAGAAGGGAAAAGGAAAGATATGCGGGTTAGATCTGTGTTATTTTATCTTTGGGAACGATATATAGGTACATTAGCCATATGGGGCCTCAAATGATCGGTGATTTTTCATCTCGCTCACTCATACTTGTAGATTGTATCTGTGCAATTACTCTCATGTGAGTTTTTTTTTCATCATCATCATCATCATCATCAGCCTATAATGTTCCCACTGCAGGGACTCAGGCCTCCTCTCTAAGAGAAGGATGGGCTATAATCCACCACGCGGGCCCAGTGTGGATTGGTATCGCATATCTTCGAATTTTTGGTTCTAAGATATGCCGGTTTCCTCACGATGTTTTCCTTCACCGTTTTGAGAGCAGTGGTGATGAAATAAATTACACAAAGTAATGCGCCTGCCTGGGTTCGAACCCACGACCAACTGATCGTAAGTCGGCGCCGCCACCACGGGGCCACCACTGCTCTTTTTAGTTAGTTTTTTTTTATAGGATGGCAAATCATCAAATGACTCCTCCCGCTCTGGGCAGAGCGGTAGGGAGTGTCAGACTTCTACTGACTAAAAACCACCCATGTACACACGGCTACACATCAAGCTATACAAAACCAGTATAATCTGATCGTTCATTGTGCGAAAAGATCTAGTAAAGTGAGGCCAAGATTAACTGGTTTTGTATAGCTTGATGTGTAGCCGTGTGTACCTTCATAGCCCTTTTTGTCGGGGCCGCGGTATCTTGTGAACAACGCGCAGCCTCGATGGGCACTAATGTAGGACCTCATGTTAGAATTTGAATGAAGCAAAAGGAGAATGTAAAGATCTTATTTGATAGCATTATGTTTCTGCCTTTTTGGCATAACTTACCTAAAATGCTAGTAGTAGTGGTAGCTGTACTTGTAGAACCGAATACACCAAACCCAGTGGTCTGCGTTGAGGCAGCAGTACCAAAACCAAAGCTTCCGAGTCCACCAAGACCTGTGCTAGCAGATGTTGCTGGAGCACCAAAGTTCAATCCTTGAAAGAAAGAAATTGAATTCAAATGAAAGTAACTTGTTAAAATTGTACCTACTGTATCTTATTTGTGTGGAGAGCATCGGTGGCCCAGTGGTGGCGGCCCCGACTTACGAACAGTAGGTCGTGGGTTCGAACCCAGGCAGGCACATTACTTTGTGTAATTTATTTCATCACCGCTGCTCTCAAAACGGTGAAGGTAAACATCGTGAGGAAACCGGCATGTCTTAGAACCAAAAATTCGAAGACATGTGACATCTACCAATCCGCACTGGGCCCGCGTGGTAGATTATAGCCCATTCCCTCTCAAAGAAAGGAGGCCTGTGTCCCAGCAGTGGGAACATTAATGGGCTGTTGATGATGATCTTATTTGTCTATATGTTACGGCTATTAGATTTCCGGATTCATTCTATGATGGAGGCTAAACTTAGTTCTAACCAAAGTGGGATACCTAGCAGCTAAAACTAGTTCTAACTGTTATGATCAAGGCTAAACCTTGTTCAAATCGAAGATAAATAGGACACTCAGTTCTAGCCGGCTACAACTAGGTGTCTAGGTGAACTAGGTGAGCCGCACTCGGCTATTAGCCGTAATATACGTCGTTTATAGTTCAATTCCGCGTAACTACCTGACCACCTCTTCTCACACCACTACCCCTCTTATTCTTTATATTATGTATTAGGGCGGGACTCCACCAAAGCGGAGATGTGCCAAGCGGAGAGATGCTTTTTAAACAACCAATAGAATAAAGAATTGGGTTATTGACACAGGAGATGTGTCAATAACCCAATTTCAGTGGAGATCTCAGCTCAGTTTCAGTGGAGATCGCTGTGCGGAGATGTGTAATATTTGTATGGCGCGATGGAAGCGGAGATGTGAGCTGTGCGCGGACGACGCGCAGTGGACGACTATACGAGGGATGTGCGCACACCGCACACATCTCCGCTTTGGTGGAGCTGGAGTCCCCCGAGCTGCAAAACATCTCTTCTGGGTCAGGTAATACTTGACACAGACTTTATTGACAATGTCAGTTACGCGGAATTGGACTATCCTACTAACATTATAAACGCGAAACTTTGTTGGACTATCCTACTAATATTATAAACGCGAAAGTTTGTAAGTATGGATGGATGGATTGATGTTTGTTACTGTTTCACGCAAAAACTACTGAACGGATTTGGATAAAATTTGGTACACAGATAGTTTATAACCTGGATTAACACATAGGATATTTTTTATCCCGATTTTATCTTCCCGTGGGATAATTTTGGAGTTGTAGCAGGCGAAGCCGCTGGCAACACCTAGTCAACAATAATGTTGATAGGATTTTTAGGATTAACAACAAGTCATTATAAAGCTATGTGCTTTTAAAATAAAACATTTATAATGATGTTCTGTTGTTATCAAATGAGGAAAAATTTGTGTGGAAAGTTTGGAGTATGAATATGGCTATTATTAGAGTAGTGGAGGAGCTCGTGGCGTAATAATAACTGCCACTCGGGTCAATCTTTAGGTTAAGCGGCGCTTGCCTAGGTTGGTCTGTGGATGGGTGACCGCCCATTTCATACCAAGTTTTCTCCGTGCCTCGGAAAGCACGTTAAGCTGTTGGTCCCGGCTGTCATATATAGATCTTTGGCAGTCGTTACAGCTAGTCAGTGACCTGGAAATCTGACAACCAGTCTTACCAAAGGGTATCGTATTACCCAGTATAAACTGGGTTGTGGAGGTCAGATAGGCAGTCGCTCCATGTAAAATACTGGTATTCAGCTGCATCCAGTTAGACTGGAAGCCGACCCCAACATAGTTGGGAAAAGGCTAGACAGATGATAAGAGTAGTGGTAGACCAAACAAAACGATGTATGAACTGTGCAAACGATGATATGGCAAGAAAAGCGGTGTCTGATGAGATGCCAAGTTATAGAGTAGTATGGTAGAAAACATTCTGCGTTGATTCCAAAGAAATTCAATTGTACAGTCGAACAAGCATAACACTAAAAATATTGATTGTAATTTTGTTTTATCAAGTGTTTCGCATTAAGCCACTAATGTAATGCTGTATCGTTTGACATCAGTCTCTAAATGTATCTGTATAATCTTAAAAGTAAATACAAGTTAGCTGGCTGTATACTTTTAGCTTGTTCAACTGTACATACAAATATTAGAACATGTCAAATGTAAAATTATTAATCTCTTATCACTTACAATTTATAATGAATTAGAATTGTTTTAATTATTGTTTTCTAGAACAAATTCTGCAATTTCTTGTACAAATGGTCCTAAAAGAGGGATTGCTGTAAATGTTGATCCATGAAGAAAGAAAATTTTACTGGACATGAAAGGATACTTATTATTGCCAGTAGTGGTTGCAAGAGCGCCTGCTGACACTGAGGTCCTGGGTTCAATTATCGGGTTGTGCAAAGCATTATTGAGGTTTTCCATCTGATAAATATCTCACCAGCAGCCACAGAGTTTGATTATTTTATGAGGGTGTAGATATTATGTGATTAGTGGCCCACTGCAGCAAAGACTTCTCTCCCTTCCTCCCGCTTATCCATTTCCCTATAAAACTATAAATAAGAACACTCCGTTTACCTGAACTAGTGTTGGCAGCATTGGCTCCGAAGTTAAGGCCCCCAGTCCCTAATCCTGTTGTACCAAATGCTGGAGTTGTGGTTCCAAATGTGGGTGCAGCGCTGGCACCAAATCCTGGTGTGGTTGTGGCCCCTGTGGTGAAGAAATGGATAATTTTCTTTAGAGAAGCATTAAGTATGGCATAATAATAAATAATAAAAATGGCAGAGCAGTGGTGGTCCAGTGGATGTGGTCCCGACTTAGGAACAGCAGGTTGTGGGTTCAAACCCAGGCAGGCACATTACTTTGTGTAATTTATTTCATCGTGAGGAAACCAGCATGTATTTTGAAGACATGTGACATCTACCAACCCGCACTGGGCACGCGAGGTGGATTATAACCCATGCCTGTCCTAGAGAGGAGGCCTGAGTCCCTGCAGTGAGAACATTATAGACTGATGATAATGATGATGAATGGCATAACCAGCCTTTAGTTTGTGTGTTGGTGAGTATTCCAGGGACTCGGTCATCCTCACTATAATCTGCCACACGGGCCCAGTGCAGGTTGGTTGATGTCACTTGACTTAATATTTTTTTGATTTTAGGAAATTAAGTGCCGCAAGTCAGGCCTGTTAACATTGGACCAACAAAAGTAAAGTAAATCAATTTTCATTCTATTCAAAGAATACTGACTTGCGGTCATGACTAGTTGTTCATGATTTCACCATAATTATTTTATAAACACACGTAATACAACATACAATATTTTGACATTATTCATTGTATTGTGAATATCAGTAAATTAATGTAGTGGTTAAATTAATTGATTGATTTTGATTGAGATAGATTATTGTGAGCAAGGTAATCAATATCAGTTGAATACAATGTATGCCGCTAACAAAGTTATAACCAAATGGCACTAGGTTTACATATTTGTTTAAATAATAACTTACCAAAACTAGGGGGTGCTGTGGTACCAAAGCCCGGTGTAGTAGTGCCAAAAGCTGGTGCAGCAGATGTAGCCCCAAACGCAGGTGTCCCAGTTCCGAATGCTGGCGCTGCCGTTCCAAATGGGGTTGTTGTGGCCCCAAATGCCGGGGCGGCAGATGTCGCTCCGAAAGCAGGGGTAGCAGCACCAAATGCAGGCGTTTCGGCCGCTGGGGTGCTTCCAAAGAGACCAGACGGCTGCGAGGTCGCCGTCAAGCCAAACCCAGGAGTCGCAGGCCTAATTACAAATTCGTATGCTATTATACAGCTAACAATGATAAAATCTTGGTATATAGCTCCGTCCAAAGGCGTAGAGAATTGTCGAAACGATAATTCATTTAGAATTTACAAAGAACGAGGTTATGTTTTTTGACAATACATTCCTTTTAATTTTGAAGTTGAATGTCGAATAATTTGGTTGGTGGAACAAAAGGAGTTCAACACCAAGGAAGTTTTACTATAACGATAAGGTTTTTTGATGAAATTATCAAAAAGACTATTTCTGTAGGTACTCACTTGTTAGCGCCAAAGTTAAAACCCACTGAAAGTCCAGTTGTTGCAGGCGCACTCGAAGGAGTGCCAAAAGAAAATGACATTATCACTCACTGCTTAATTTCTATAATACCTTTTAATAGGTACCACTTTTAAAATAAATTTAAAACTAAACATCAACGCGGCCGTTAGAAAAGTTGATTACAATCGGCCATTTCTTTGGGATCAGGGATTATGGGATGGTCATTGATTGATAGTGCAAGAGTGAGATAAAGTATCGAAGTTTAGTACGCTGAAAAGAGACGGAAAGTTTGACGTTCTATTCCACGCAATATTTTGAAATCAAAAACTACACCGTGTACAACGGTGATGAGCAGTTTTAGACAAAAAAAATAGTCGTTTTATAAAATTAAATAATATTATATGCCCGGTAAAACACACACACCATGGTACATGTTAATAAAAATCTGTCCTGCAGGGCTATTGCGTATCTTTTTTTGACAGTGGCTAACCTAAAGTGTCCATAGATTAACTGTAAATTGGTTATGGTTTGATGGTTTGGTACATTTTTTTCTTAAAAACTCACCATTTGACAGTTATTTGATAGACACTCTATGTTATCCACTGTCACTAGAAGATACACAATAGCCCTGCTGATCAGTGAAAAAAGAGAACGGACCGCGGACGGACCTAAAAATGGAGGACGTGTAAAGTTTGGATTTGTCTATGGCTTTAATAGCTATGTCCCAAGCAAGACCCAACTAAAACGCGCCAAAAAATTGTATGGCGCACATTGACTTAAATATTACTATTACTGTATGATGGCGCAAAAAAATTCTACGCCAGATGTACAAATTAATGGAAAATATCCTTGTCTTATCAGCTGACTAAAAATGTTTAAAACGTAATACAAAGTTATGGAATTCTTCACATTACGAAAATCGCTTTTGATTTAGTACAGTAGTTAATCTGGGATTTCTCTACAGAGAAATCTAAATAACTCAATAACTACTGAATTTCGAAAATGAAAATGCAATAAATTAAGCCACCAAATGTTCCCCACATTTTGATGGCTTTTTCCGCCTTTTTTCCTCCTTTGGCGCCCGCAGCCCCGATGGGAATGTGTCTGGCCTGCCTCGGTGACGACGACCGTTTTACGATACCCATTGTGTGACGATTCTGGCCCATCTATCGTGCCTGAGTGCCTGACCCATTCTGTAAATGTGACCGGTGAGTCGGTGACCCACCCAGTCCCATTTTAACCTCGCATACTTATTGGCGATACCTGTCTTAGACCGTATACAGAAAGAAAGCTGGTAGCCGATGCCGATCTACCATCGCTTAAGGTACCAGTCCATGCAGGTAACCGGCGCTGGCATTTATGGAGAACTTGTCGGCGACGTGCGGCGCTTATCGGCGCTTGTTCATTAAATGCCAGCGCCGCCGCCGCGCCGGTTCTTTCATAAACCATGAGTTTGGTTTGGACTCTGAGCTTTCGTCAAAGACTAGGCCTCTGGGTGCCTTAGGTTAGGATAGGCGTGTTATAGGTTTCTGTTAAAATAATGAATTTTATAGGAATACGATAAACATGTCGACGAGATTACCTTAGCTACGTAAGATAGGAAGGTCGCCCTTCTTAAGCGCCTGCATGGATTAAGCTCCCCAGGCATTTTCGACGTGAAAGTCGATCTATCTGGCCAAGGTAGATATTTTATAATGTATTGCGGGCCCATCTGTTGGCCATAATATTTAGCGCCATTGGTCATGACTTTACTTTTTAGTCTTCATCTCACAATAAGAACTATTTGGCTGTTTTATTTTCTTTTATCCATGGTTTGAGGTTTCAGTGTCAGTTGTCAACGAGTTTGATGCTGGATTCATGCTCAATTTACTCATCAGAGCAGCTTATTAAAAATATTTTAATCGTCCGTTCTTCAAGATAATTAATACCGAGCTACAAAATGAATTATATGGCTTGGGGTGGCCATCTGGCAAAATCATGTGGCGTGACTTTCAGAACCACGCCTGTTAGTCTTGGAATTCTTCATAGGGTGACAAAATATCCTGAACCAAAAATCGTACGACTCACTCCTCCGCCCGTTACCGTGCTCGAAGACTTACATAGTAGACTGCCAACTGGACACTTGAGGGTCGAATCAGGTTTAACGGATCCTGCGAAGATTATTAATTCTAGTTTATATTTGTAGTTACTTAATGAATTCGTCATTGACTACTTTTAGATGTAAATTCAAAAGAATGTATTTGGGATTTGTTGTTTTTTAGCTATCACAATTTGGAATAAATAGTAATACAATTCATTTGGATTTAAAGAAATGTTTGCTATTTGACAGCCCCATTCCACACACATATGGCCTTTTAGGACTTTCCCGAGACCCTAGTGGCCTAGTCTAAGTGGGTAAGTTAGTGTTTGTCAAATAAAATCGTTTGCTCACCCCTGAAGAGAATGAACATGGACGGACAGGACGCACCAGAGCTTGGAACACCTTTTTTTTTTGTTGGGTGGAAAATCATCGAATAACCCTCTCCTCCTCTCCTCTGCTCTTGGGCAGAGCGAAGGGGAGTGTCAGACTTCTACTGACTAAAAACCAAACCCATGTTCCTTCTTCGCCCTTGTGTCGGAGCCGCGTTATCCTTTCGACAAGCCACAGCCCCGACGGGCGACGAGCTTGGAACACCTTGCTGTGATATTAGGGCAAGGCCACAGGGATATTTTGGTAAGAGGGGTCATTTTTAAAGTGATAATACCGATAATTATTCCAACGACCTACAAAGAACATCATAACGTATAGAATCTGTAGTCTGTATTCGTCGTAATTATACGCTAGTTAGTTAATTAAACTAATTGAAAAGCACTTCACCCCTAGACAATGGCACCTTTGTAATATTGAAGTTTGATTTGCCACGATTCATTACGATTTCAATCCGGACGCAAACCGAGTGGCCCCGAGTGTTGTCAAAGTTTAATTGACTTTCAAGATTTTTAATTACAAACGCGAGAAAAGATACACCGGAGAGAAACTCGGAGATTGAGGGGACGCATTTGGGTGCTCCGAAAAAACGAAAGTCTGGGCTGCACTTTTTCGGGAGTAATGTATGAAAGGACACATAAGTACTAAGGTCATCTAGGTACTGTATTTAGCATGAGTATCGTGTAATTAACTAATTATTTATGAGATAATTATGCTGTGTGTATGTCTTGTAGTGATGGTGCCCAAGATTTTTGTGTACCTACCTACCTACGGGCGATTTGTGCGTTTGCCGTTTTCATTCCAATGTACAGTCTGTCTATAAAGTTATGAAAATAAATGAGGGCGCTGCGGTCGTGCAGACTCGTGCACATACAACCCTGTTTATTGTGACTAAAATGGTTTTGATACTAGCACATTATTTTTTACTAGAAGCAAACCTGGTTTTAATTAAAATCTGTTATCTTATTAAAAAAAATACCAGCCTATTACTGTCCCACTGCTGGGCAAAGGCCTCTTCTCAACAGAGAAGGCACGAACACTGATCACCACGCATGCTCAAGATGGGTTAGCGATTTCAGACTTATTAGTTAAATTATAATAATTATAAGTCCAGATTTCCTCACGATGTTTTCCTACCGACCTTTTTTTTTTTCTTTTCTCTTTATTTATGGGGACTCGGTCAACATTGACGATGTCGCCCCGTAATTCTAAATATGATATAACTTATGGCTAAATCACTCTTATCCCTCTAAAATCTTATCTATATTACAATACAACTATGGAGTGGAAGCAGAGCCCAGCTATTGCTGGGTGGTGCTTCCGCTCCGTAAATGGCTCATGTATAATGAACACAACCTCCTGGCCCCTTCCGCAAGGGGGAAGGCCAAGAGGCTGCTACATAACCCTAAGTTGTACTGCGAATCGCCAAGTGCCTGTCGCCGCTGACCCTCATTCCGGACACATTCAAGCAAAACATGGTGAACATCCTCGATCACGTTACACTCCGTGCAATTAGGTGAGTCCGTTTTACCCATTAAATGTGCAAATTTATTTGATGGAATGTGTCCGGACCGAAGTCTCAGCAGTGTCACAATATATTGTCTATGGGCCTCCATTTCCTGGAACCATGGACAACGAAAAGGTCCTGCCTGTATTGTCCTGTACCATATGCCTTTGGTAAGCGACCTCTCATCAAAACATTCCTGCCACAGGTCTTTACAAATCTTTTTGACCGTCTAAACCTGGTCTGTGTGTAGCGGTAGACAACTGTATGTGATCCCTTCCGATGAAGCTAATTTTGCTGCCTGATCCGCTTTTTCATTGCCCATGATGCCAATATGAGATGGAATCCACTGTAGAATTATATTTTTATTAGTATTACGGAGCTCTAAAATGGTTTGGAGGATAACGATGGCTATCGGGGAACCTCGAGAGTTCGAGGGTAGCCGAGCCAGATGCAATAAAGCACTTTTAGAGTCCGTTAAAACCACAATATCCTGAATATCAAGAGTTAGCGCGTAAGACAGGGCTTCGGAAATAGCTATCAGCTCGCAGTACATTACAGCAATGTTAACCTTAATTTTAAATTTAAGCGTAGTATTTAGTTGAGGGTCGAATACAGCCGCTCCCGCATACTGCGCATCTTTAGATCCGTCTGTATAAAGTTGATAGAACGAACCGTAGTTATCATTCAAATATTTGGCACACTTTTGTCTTAAATCTAATACACTCATCGATCTCTTTGGAATGTGTACATACGGGATATCGTAAGAGATATTCTTTGATAAGTCAATACTGGACAGCCATGTATCCAACGAGAATATACCCAATATGGAACTTGAATAAATAGGTAAATCATGGGTCAGCCTATGGGTGTCTACTAATAATGGGATCTTTTTATTCCTCCAGTATTGACCCTCACACAGGTTTGACAATTCATCAATAATATTTATGGTAACATTATCCTTTACCGACCTAGATTTAAGACAGAATTTTCCCGCTAAATATCTTCTTCGAATTGCTAGCGGCTGTAAGCACAATTCGTTCTCCATGACATGGATTGGAGTGCTCTTAATAAACCCCCCAATAATCCTCATACATACATTTTGGATTCCATCAATTTTATTCAATTGACTTTTAGCGTAATTACCAAATAAAAAACTACAATAATCAAGTCTACTTCGGATCATAGAGATATACAGACGTCTCAAATGTTTCGGGTGGACACCCCATTTGGATCCCGCTAGCACTTTAAACATGTTCAATAATCTTGAGCACTTTTCCCGTATTTCGTTAATATGTCTTTTCCACTTCAAAGATCTGTCCAGCCACATGCCTAGATATTTTACATTATCCACCTGTTGTATAATATGATTGTTAATATTTACCGAAAATATTTTCTTATTTCTACCCCTACTAAATAGAACTATTTTTGTTTTATTAAAAGATATCTGTAATCCTACTTCTTCTATTAAACATTGAAATAATTTTAACGCGTTTTGAATACTGATAACGGAGTCCGAAATTTGTTTCCTGGCTATATATAATACAAATTCGTCTGCATATTGCGACACAAACACATCAACTATATTATGGCAGATCTTTGAAGTAGCTGCATTAAATAATAATGGAGATAGCGGATCGCCCTGTGCAATGCCAATCCCAGTGGTTCGCACTGTTGTGTTACTATCATTAGTTTGAACTGATAGATGCCTGTCATGTAAGAACTCCCATATGTATCTGCACAACACAGCTCCCACTCCCAAACCATCTAACATTTTTAACAGGGCCACTAAGTTTATATTATTGTAAGCGCTATCAATATCAACAAAACATCCTAAAGTATTAATGCCCTTCGAAAACCCTTCCTGAATGCGTGATACCAATCTAGCTAAGTTGTCAGCACAAGACCGTGTTCTTCTAAATCCGGTTGTTTCATGTGAGAAACAGTTCTTTCTTTCAAGAAACCATTCAAGTCTACGATTTAAGATTGTGTGTAAGACTTTAAAAGGACATGACAATAAATCAATTGGTCTGATACCTGATACAGAACCAGTATCCCGACCTGGTTTTGGTATGGGCACTATTTTGACTTCTCTCCACTGATTCGGGACAAAGCCGGAAAGTATAAATCTATTATAAAGTGTAACTAGAACTATTTTTCCTACTTCCGGTAAGTGCCTGATCAATCCAGGGATGCTACGGTCAAATCAGGAGAGGTACTTTGTAACACACCATTAACCAGTTTAACACGTGTAGAAGTGCCATCATTAAGAGTAATGTAATTGTTTTCAATTATGGAGTCGAACAACTGCATTCCTCTTGCGTCCGTCTTAGATGACCAATTGGTATGGTGTCCGTTGAAGTCACCGGCTATTATTGTTTTTTCTTGCTTCAGAGAAAAGATATGGTCCCAGTCTCTTTTACTACAGTATACTGAAGAAGGACAATAAATTGTAATCACGTTTTCTAGATGTTCGCAATTAGATATCTTTACATGTAAAAGCTGTATACCCGGATTGCTAATACTGATGTTACAACGACTTGCTCTTAGGGACCAATGAGTTAATATTGCGACGCCGCCATATCCGTCATCACGGTCTTCTCTAAATATATTATAACCGCTTACACGAAAATTGCTTTCAGGATCAAACCATGTCTCATTTATTATTGCAATGTGCTGTGCACCTTCTCTTGATTTAATAACGCTTCGAACTCAATAGCTTTAGGCCGAAGGCTTTGAGCATTCCATTGCAGGATATTGATTATTGAGGGTCTGTTAGTCCGTTGATCCATTGTTTAAAGTTAATAAGGATTGGCACTTCTAATATGTACTTCCTATTAATAGATTTGATCCATTCAAACAGTATACCTGCACAGCCCTTTATTTTATTCTCCCATGATGACTCTGTATTTGTATCCAACATTTTTTCTTTTAATTGACTCCATATCCCTCCAATATTTGGTCTTCTTCTCTTTGAATGGTTCCCTCTTTAACTGTCTTCCGATATTTTACTGTCAATATCGCTGTTCGAATTTTGAGTTTCTATTGCTATATCTTCCGAACTATGTTTTTGAAAGGGGGGGAGGGGGGTGCTCGTCCTTTCTCTAGTTTTCTTCTTTTTCTTAACGCCTTTGTTACCAAGATTACTTTTTACTATTTCTGCGTAGGTATTCTTACTTTTTGAGGAATGAGCTAAGGTGTGATCTTCACTTGACTTCTGTTTTTCTCCACTTAATATATATTGATTCCCCTCTCCAGAAGCAAGTTCCGCTGCAGGATGCTCTGGCGGAACATACATGGTAAGGGCCCGCTTATAGGTACAATTGAATTCAGCCATCAGGTCTCTGATCTTTTTCTCCTTAATATATACAGGACACTTCTTTGCTAAAGTCATGTGAGGGCCGGAACAATTATTACACCTGTAATTCACTGTATCACAATTAGGATGATTCCTGCTACACTTTGGACATATTATTGGATGGGCATAATTTCATTGTGTGTCCAAATCGCCAACACCGCGCACATTGCGTTACTGGATATTTATAGGGGGTAACTTCTGCTCTTGTGTTAAATATATGTATGTAGGAGGGCAGCGACGACCCTATGAAACATATACGAACTGCCTCCGATGGCTCCCATCGAGCATCTAAACTACTTCTGCGTTTTAGCCTTCTCACTCCTATTATCTGAATATCACTCTCCAAACCTTCTATTATTTCTTCTTCCGATAAATCCAGGTCAATATATTTCACCACCCCGTAAGACTGAATTGTTTCCAAAGTTCTTTGACATTTATAACCCTCATTCTTAAAATATTGGGAGTTAATTAATCGTTCACAACTGTCTTCATTATTAAATACTATCAGAACTTTGTGAGGGTTAACGTATTTAATTCGGGTGATATCACCTATGTTCTCAGATTTAAAAATCTTTGCCAATTTAAATTGCTTCGGAAGTACACTTGTTGATGAAAGGCATACTTCGATTCTGTCCTCGGCTATTCTGATTGTATCATCTACCTCACTCCCTCTAGCATATCTTTTACCTCTTCTGTTGACTGTTGTCCAAATCTCGTCCTGACTTATTTCTCGGTTCCTCTTTGATACCGTCGACTGTTGTTGCGACACAACACTCGACCTGTCTACCTCCCGATTATCTCTCGCTTGATCTAATTCTTCCATATACTACTTGTCATCTCACTATTTTCTCTAGTCATTCTGCTCACATTATCACACTCGTTAAAAGCTGTACCATCTAACTCATCGCTAGCCATTCTTAAATAACATCGTAATGAGTTTAATAAATACAAACGATAACACTCGAGCCGTGTTCGAGTGACTCAAACCGGTTTTGCGTCGAGCGAACAGCGCGTCCAACGAAATGAAGCGCCCGCGCGCAACTGCCTTCCGACCTTCATTGAAATAAAAATGAGTAAATAAAAGAAAAATGTTCGTAAGTACACACGGCTACACATCAAGCTATACAAAACCAGTATAATCTGATCGTTCATTGTGCGAAAAGATCTAGTAAAGTGAGGCCAAGATTACCTGGTTTTGTATAGCTTGATGTGTAGCCGTGTGTACATATTTTTTGTTAATGTTATGTTTTAAGTTTTGTACCACTGTATGCCCATTTTCTCTTGCCCGTTTTGCTGCAATAATATAAGTTGTTCGATTAGAGCCTTTCTGTTATTTTGACACTTCTTGTAAGAAAATCCAATCGATTTCAAAATTTTACGCAGGACTTCTAGGCTACATTTAAAATCTCTTCTTCTTCTTAATCTCGAACTTTCCTTAAAGTTGGTAATGAGTAAAAGAATTGAATTTTTTGTCGTATTGCACATAATTATGTTGAAGTCATCCATTTCTTTCTTAGGACCGCCTGATCTGTGTTTGCCTTCATCTACAATACGCCTCACTGTACTCTCAGATTTTCCTGAAAGAAAGATTAAAAAAAAAAGATGTATTATCTAACAGAAAATAGATAGCACTATTTTTATTTCAAACATGTTAAAACTTATTCATATTTTTAAAATCACCGGTAAATTTGATTACCCAAAAGTATCAAAAGTTAACGTCGCACTACAATATGAGCTACAGTGCGATCAAATTATCTTGGCAGCTCTGAACATAGGCTTTGCGAAATTTTACGCATGTAAGCTTGGGAATAAAACTGTTATTGTCAGATAAACCAATACTTAAACGATCAGAAAATATCTAATTTAAACAGTGAGAAATACAAATAAAATAAATATCAACACTTTTATACATTCGTTGTAACAAAATGACGTGGGGGCGTATTACAAACTCTTAGGCCGAGTTGCACCAAAAAAGTAGTTAAAGTTAAAGTTTGTGTCAAATGACACGTCAAACAAACATCAAAACTTCAGTTTTGTATCGGTTAAGCCAACAATGAGTTGCGCCATTTGACAAATAGTTAAATGACGTCATAACTTTAACAGTAACTGCAACCGCTCACTTTCCGCTGGTTAGTGTTATAGTTTGTGTTAAATTGTCTGTCAATTTTATTGTCAAACGCGTTGAATATAACCTTTAGACATCATGTCCCTGCTCCAAGAAATACTCGCAGAAACCAGTTCTGATGACGAAAGCGATGAAAAGAAAAGTGTGATTACCTAGAGCCGATCGTTTTTCCACATGGAACGACGAATGTTTCTTGCCAAGATTTCGAGTCTATAAAAACGTAGCTTGGTGGCTGACTATACGATTGCATTGCTTAAGGCGTAACAAGGATATTCATCGTAGGTAATTGTTCAACCAAAAAATAATACGTGCTATAGACAAAGCAATAAATATAATAGGTACAATATTTTTTTTTGAATGTTTGCAAAAAAAAAATGTATATACATATAATTAAATAAGCAGTACCTTTGAGCTCTTCTAATTGTTACGTTTTTATCCTTTTTTTTTGTATTTTGTGTGTGCTTATATAAATAAATAATTTTTCTATAAAAAAAATACCCCTTACTGCATGGATTTTTTGATTGGGATGACAAAAATATATGAAGTAGTATGACCCCAAGACACCCCACATAAAATATTTAAAAAAATCTATGCCAAGTATTTTTGAAAATATTTACCAAAAACTTTCAATGCCAAATATGGCATTATATGCAGTTCAAGGTTTATTTTAAAGTTTGCCAAATATGTCATTGTATGCAGAATTAGCTGGCAAAATAAAAATTTAAGATCAAAATGAGAATTTAGGTACAGGTAATATCAGATAAAGGAAGGATTCTGGTATAAGCTGGTGATAGATTGCATATGCGTAGGGAAAGATAGAATTAAATGAAAAAAACGCGTATATTTACTTGTTTTATTTTATTTAATGAAAGTATTAGGAAACCTTTTATTTCATTTGTGAGGCTAATATCTCCTAGAAAGGTGTAATTGTCTTCGCTATACTGCCGCTGACCAGTTTCCCATTTATAATAATATGTCTTCTTAGAAGTTCCCTTTGTTACCCCCCCCCCCCCCCTTGTCGACTTGTTGAAGGCTGGTCGCTTTGATCTTCAAATTCAATATCTGACTGTGAATCTACGTCACTATCTTCATCGGACTCAGACAAATATAACGGGTCCGATCCACGATTACCTCTCCATTCCGTATCTTCATCAGAAAGCTCTTCGTCTTCACTCACATCTGGAATGTTGAGTACATGCACTTGTTTCTGTCTTGGCATTGTTGTTCATAAACTGTTGGGGAAAAAAGCGTAAGGTGCAAAATAAACAAGTGAGCAAGCCTAATCAAACCAAGGAAACACAAAAAAATATTGTATTATAATA
This sequence comes from Diarsia dahlii, assembly GCA_949775195.1. Classification (NCBI taxonomy): domain Eukaryota; kingdom Metazoa; phylum Arthropoda; class Insecta; order Lepidoptera; family Noctuidae; genus Diarsia; species Diarsia dahlii. The sequence continues at coordinate 17,932,348 of OX459197.1, read as the reverse complement.
TTTCCTATAATTGGCAGAATTGCATGCTATCCCATTTATGGTTTTCTCATTTCTGTTGACATTCTGCATACAATCCCATATCTGCCAAACAGTTTTTCCTGCGACTGCATACTATCCCATATATGGGTACTAACTTTAGCAACAAAAATATTTGCAATCATTCATGCGAATCTAGTTCTTTTTTGCCTATTGTCTTTCAATAAATGCCTATTGTATGCAAAATAATTGTCGTAGCCGTATATCGTGAAAATCCCTGCAAAAATACCCCAAAAGCTGAGTCCACTTACCTCTTGTCGACCGTTGGGAAACAAACTGCCAAATTCTTCTATTGTACTAGTGCTGGACACCATTTTTTTTACAAACGTCAAATAATATTACCGGTTTTTGATTTAAGAGTTGCAAGAAGGAAAAAAAATGTGCCAAATTTAAATGACGTGACAAAAACCCTCGATGCCAGATATGTCATGCTATGCAGTAAGGGGTCATTTTAATATTTTTTTGCGATCAAATTATCTTGGCAGCTCTGAACATAGGCTTTGCGAAATTTTACGCATGTAAACTTGGAAATAAAACTGTTATTGCCAGATAAACCAATCGAACAAAACGATCAGAAAATATCTAATTTAAACAGTGAGAAATACAAATAAAATAAATATCATAACACTTCTACACATTCGTTGTAACAAAGTGACCTGCACGAAGTTCGGAGCTGCCAAGATAATTTGATCGCACTGTACTGTCAAATTTGACACAAACTTTAACTTTAACTACTTTTTTGATGCAACTCAGCCTTAATTCCAGTCTGTTTAGCCCGTATAGTAGACTGCCCTGCGTTTCCATAATACGATCTCTTAATGCTTGCCTGTCAGCAGTCACGTGACGCTTAACTGACTTCTGCCTTGTACATTGGCTGGTAAATTTCGTACTACGACGTTCAAACTGACATTACTGACATTTGTTGACTTGATTATCTGTCATTCTATGTCATTCAGTTTGCGCCAGTTTAAAATAACTTTTTGTGAATTGTTTTGACATAGTTTTCTATTTTAAGCTAATTAATCAATAATTTAAGTTATTCTATGACCCAATAATTATCGTTCGTGAACATAAACATGTGTGACGAATTGGTTATCTTCGAATTTCTCGAAAATGATGCTTCAGCATCTAATAACGAAGCAAAACTTCAACGGAGACGCCTTCGAGATCTTAGCGACCCGTTTGATGTTGATGAAATACAGTTTATAAAGCGTTATAGATTAAGCAAACAGTTAGTCCACAATTTGTGCGAGGAAGTGAGACCACATCATTTGGCTGGGTCTGCAAGGGCGTCAGACATATCACTTGAGAGAAAGGTAGGTGTTTATCAATGCCACCAACTAAATTATCACTCTCTGTAAAATAAGGTTAACCCAATTGACACCTATTTTGGTTAATGTGCCTTCATGTGTAAATATTTAGATATAAAATTAAGTCATTCTTGCAGGTCCTAGTAGCATTATCTTTCTATACAACGGGTTCTTACCAACGCCCCGTTGGTGATATATCAGCACACTCTGTAGCTCAACCTACAGTGTCTGTGATCATAAAGCAGATTACAAAATTATTAAACTTGCCCCACATGCAAGCTAAACATATAAAGTTTCCGAGAACACCTGAGGAAAGAGGTGATAACAAAATAAGGTGAGTACATTCTTAACTTAGGATTTTTTGAGCAGCCTCTACAGCCTATGCTCCATTTACTATAAGATTAGAATTTCAAGTTGACCATTTTTACAGTCCGTTCAACCGATTTTGACTTCTATACCGTAGGCATAAGGATGGCATTAAAAGCAAAAAGAATGTTACAATACCGACTGTTTACTGCAGCTACATTTTGTCTTGCTGTCAAAGTAATAGAGTTCACAATCGGTTGAACGGACTGTAAACACGGTTAACTTAAAATTCTAATCTTATAGTAAACTAGCTGATGCCCGCGGCTTCGCCCGCGTGGAAACTGTAAAAACAATCCTTGATGCGGATTATATATCATTCTAAAATTTCAGCTCGATTGGTGCAGAACTCTTTGAGTTTTTGAAGCGTACACAAACCAACATAACATTTTTATTTAGATAGATATAGTAAAATCGAAAGTAAAATACCTGGAACTTGAAACGAGGAAAAATAATGTCCTATTGCACGGGGTTGAAGAAAGTGAAAACAACAATCTAGAATTAATGAATACTGTAATAGAACTATTCAACGTTCCCTGCGCAACAGAACAAGCGGAAGAGAAACACGATTGGGATAAATGGGAACTCAGCAACGTATACAGAGTTGGGAAAAAGACGGAAGGCAAGACAAGACCCATAAAAGTTTCATGTACCCTAACATGGAGAAGAAACGAAATCTTGAAAAAGAAGAAAAAATTCCCAGAAGGAGTCTACGTAACAGAAGACCTGTTTAAAGAGGAACTGGAAGAAAGAAAGGCTCTTATCCCAAAAATGAAGGAAGCCAGAGCATCTGGAAAGTATGCAACAATAAGGAATGGCAAACTAATTATACGAGACAAAATGGAACCTGAAAAGAGGAAGAGAGCCCCATCCACCCCACCTTCTACTCCCCCGGACAACTTCAGCAAAGCTCCTGGAAATCCAAAGTTATGCCAACCTGCTAAAATATCGAGAATCAATCCAGCACAAGGAATGAGAAACCAATCAAATCCAAATATAAAGGAGACATCAAAAAACTAGAAATAGGCGGTAGCCGAAATAAAAACATCAAAACAACGAATACTAACAAAACTAAATTAACATTCCCCAACCCGGCTGGTCCCCGTGGGGAATTAGACCACCACCCACCAACCTACAAAAAAACAAATAAACATAAACTAGTAAACAACAACATTAGCAACAAAGAAAAATATAATCCCCCCCTTAAAGAAAGCATCCAAATAGCAGCACTTAACGTTCTAACCCTAAAGTCGGACGAGAGTCTAACAGAACTAAATAATGCACTAAATGATATCAAATGGGACATTCTCGGTCTGAGTGAAGTAAGACGAGCTGGAGAAAACATACAAGAATATGAGGACTTCCTTCTATATCACATAGGCGAAAAAGAAGGCCAAAATGGGGTAGGATTTATTCTTAAAAAACACATGATACAATATGTTGATGAGTTCATAGGAATTTCGGACCGTTTAGCTGTGCTAAATATAAAATTACCCAATTACGAAGACATGTGGTCTATTGTGCAAGTTTACTCTCCGACTGAACAAGCAGACAAAAAGACAATCGAAGAATTCTATGAGAATCTAAATAATACTATAGAGAGACATACGCACAAAAACTTAATAGTGATGGGAGATTTCAACGGCCAGACAGGTGAAAGCTTGCCAGAAGAAAGACATGTTCTTGGACCTCATACATATGGAACTCGACGAAGCAAAAATGGAGAAAGACTCATTAATATGTCTTTCGAAAACAACCTCTTTATCCTAAACAGCAAATTTAAAAAGAGAGGTTCAAGGAAATGGACATGGGTATCACCAGGAGGCAAATACAAAAATGAAATTGATTTTGTTCTCACCAACAAACCAATGTACTTCACCGATTTAAATGTTGTGAATAAAGAAGAAGGGGCAAAACGTCCCTACCCTTGTAACACTTTCTACTATATAACAAATGAAAGAGCGTTAAAAGTACATCATTTTATTGTATGACAGTAAATGTGTAAATAATGGGAGAAAAAAGTTATTCACCGTTATAGATAGAAAAAAAAAATTTTTTTTTTTCATCGAACTTACTTGAGTGGGGTGTCTATTGATAGGTATTTTAAAATGAAACTGAGGTTTCTAAAACCATTTTTTCTCAAAGTCAATTGTTTGAAAGATAGACACTTCCAAAGTGCTAAAAGGTGTCCCCCAATGCAACCCCTCTAACTTTTAAAATAAGGGAGTGAAAAATCTAATAAAAATATATGCTCTAGATCGCAATAAAAACTTACAAATAAAATTAGTTTGAACGAGATATAGTTAGCAGTTTTTGAGATAGAGAACATTCAAAAAACCGAAAATATAACTTTGTCATTCATACAAACACTATGAAAAACAAACTTATCACAAAGTGTGTATATCTGTTGCCGCTTTAACAACAAATAATACAAATTAAAGGGCAGACCCTACGACGATGGTACGGATTTTTTTTTTTTAAACCCAGATTTTAGTCAGACTTGTACTGACTAAAAACCACCCATGTTCCTTCTTAGCCCTTTATGTCGAGGCCGCTCTATCTCTTTCGAACAACCCGCAGCCCCGACGGGCGTCGACCCTTGCGGGCCCCTTCCATATTGCTGACATCTCTTTGAGGCGCGCGTGGAACACGAACTCGACGTCGACACGCCTGTCGTCCTCCTAAGACGGACGGCGCGGCGGCGAGCTAGCCCATTACTCACCGTCCTCAGGTCCGCGTCTATGGTTGTTGGAAGCCATCACGTGGCCCCCGACGCCCGGAGCGTCTCCCGCGGCGGCTGCGACGAGAGGTTCTCTTCCTCTCACGTTCTACCACCTCCTTCGCTAGTATCACTGCTTCGCAGAAGTAGGCGACGGCTTCCCATTCCCTCTCGCCCCGGACCATGGCTTGCACCAGAGCTTGGACGCGAGAGGTCACCGCCGCCAATCGCCGAACACGGTGGGGCTCCGCCCAAGCGGGGCAGACCTCCACGTTGTGCTCCACCGTATCCTCCGGCTGATCCTCGCAATAGTAGCATTCAGGTGTTTCCACCCGCCTGATTCGGTGCAGGTACCTCCCTAAACAACCGTGTCCGCTGAAGAGGGCGCCCGTGGTGCCTCTTCAGCCACTCCTCAATGAGCGGACTTACTGCCGCTATCGTGGCGTGCCCTATGGTACGGAACCTTTCATGTACGAGTCCGACTAGGCAAAGTTTTAATCCAATTCATTTTTTTCCAATTATTCACAAGGTTACTGTGTGAATAATTGGGGAAAAAAGTTATTCACCGATAAAGAATTGAATTTATTCTTTATTTTTTTACTAGTTAACGACCCGCTCCGGCTACGCACGGGTGCAATGTGCTACATATAAACCTTCCTCTTGAATCACTGTCTATTGCTGAAAACTGCCCCAAGCTAACTACACTCTGTGTTAGGATTGAACAAAATATAAGTTTTTTTTTTTTATATGTGCCACGATAAAATGCGGCCTCTCAGCAACACGGATCCGTCGATTCTGATTTCTTAGTCAGTCATTCTTGGACTTCAATTTAGACATACTTCTATGGTGTATACATCATAGAAGTATTCCATTTCCTCAATTCAATTCTTCAATTATTCACACGGTTCAGTAACCGTGTGAATAATTGAAAAAAAAATGAATTGGGTAAAAAAAACTTGCTAAGTGTGACTCGTGACTCGCACATGAAAGGTTCTGCATCATCGTAGTAGGGAAGTCCCCTTTAATTTGTATTATTTGTTGTTAAAGCGGCAACATAAATACATATTTTGTGATAAGTTTGTTTTTCATGGTGTTTGTATGAATGACAAAGTTATATTTGCGGTTTTTTAAATGAGCTATATCTCAAAAACTGCTGACTATATCTCGTTCAAACTAATTTCGGTTGTGAGTTTTCATTGCGATCTACAGCATATATTTTTATTAGATTTTTCACCTAGTTAGTTTAAAAGTTAGAGGGGGTCCCCGGGCACATTTTTGCACTTTGGAAGTGTCTATCTTTCAAACGATTGACTTTGAGAAGAAATGGTTTTAGTAACCTCAGTGTCATTTTAAAAGACCTATCAATAGACACCACACTCAAGCAGGTTCTTCGAAAAAAAAAAAAAAAATTTTTCTTTCTTTATCGGTGAATAACTTTTTTCCCCCATTATTCACACATTTACTGTCATACAATAAAATGATGTATTTTTAACGCTCTTTCATTTGATATATAGGAGAAAGTGTTACAAGGAAAGGGACGGGGTCTATACAAAAATACCCATTCTTCTTTCATTTCAACACGAATCATAGAATGGTCAGGACAGATCTCACACTACGACATACAAAGACACAAAGACCCAGGAGGAACTTTGATGGTAAATTAAGTATTCAGAATCTAGAAGAAGCTGCAAACAAACTGACCAAAAGATGTGCAGACTTTGAGAAAGAAACCAAGTACCTAGATATTCAAAATAAATACGACTGGTTCGAGACTTCAATCAAACTAGCAAAAAGTACTTGCACAAATAAAGAAAAGAAGAAATGCTATTTATCAATAAAAACGAGAAAATTACTCGAAGCAAGGAAACATGTGATCAGTTCCAGGGACACAGAGAATCGTAGAAAACGCATATCAGAGCTGAGTAAAGATATAAAACAGACGGATATGGAATTGACATCGATGGAACCTGGTTAACACACCACCTAAGATTTGCAGACGACATAGTCCTCTTTGCAAAAACCCTACACGAACTGAATGTAATGGCAAATGATCTGGCATTAGAAAGTCACACGGTGGGATTGAAAATGAACATGGAGAAAACAAAAGTAATGACCAACGGACCTACAAATGAAACCATCAGGGTTGGCCAAAGTGAGATAGAATACGTGGACGAATACATCTATCTAGGCCAAATTATCTCACCCACAGACAACATTGAATAAGAAATCAACAGGAGAATAGCAAACGGATGGAAAAGATATTGGAGCATGAAAGAAATAATGAAAGATAAAGAACTGCACATATCGATTAAATCTAAAGTATTCAACACATGCATTCTCCCTGTTTTGATATACGGAAGTCAAACATGGGCCCCCACTAAATTGAACAGTAAGAAATTAAGCATATGCCAGCACTCGATGGAGCGAAGCATGATGGGAATCAAAAAAAGATCGAGTCAGGTTAGAAGACATCAGGAAAAGCACAAAGGTTCAGGACATAGCAACAAATGTCAGGAAACTAAAATGGAAATGGGCTGGGCATATAATAATAATAATAATAATAATATTCCACAACTATCACACAACGCCATCTAGTCCCAAGCTAAGCAGAGCTTGTGTTATGGGTACTAGACAACTGATAAACATACTTATATATTTCTAAATACATACATATTATAGATAAATTACACCCAGACACAGAACAAATGATCGTGCTCATCACACAAACATTTGTCCTGGGTGGGAATCGAACCCACGACCTCCGGCATAGCAGTTAGGGTCACTAACCACTAGACCAACAGGCCAGTCAATATATATGAGTAGAGGGAAGGAGAAGTGGAGCAAGAAGGTCACAGAGTGGTACCCCAGGAATGGCAACAGAAAGAGGGGAAGACCCCGCCAAAGATGGGAGGACGACCTGGCCAAATTCGCAGGTGGGACCTGGAGCCGGGTTACCAAGGACAGGAATGAGTGGAAAAGGTTGGAGGAGGCCTTTGCCGTTTGGCAATCAGCGGAGGATAACCTGGATTTTTTATAACTTAGATTAGATTAAGAAATTGTACTGCTGAATAAATGGCTTATTATTATTATTAGATATAGTAAATGGAGTATAGTGTTGAGGTAACGTTTTAAAACTACAAAAAAATTGAATTTATATTGTTGCACATATTCTGCAAACTTTATAAGAAATACTAATTTAGACCAGTAATCACCATTATCAGTAATTTGATGCATGCTGCTGGGCCATAAATTTATTTTAGGTAAATAAGATAAAAACTAAAAAGATTATTGTTATTTTTAGGTTCGTCAGTAAATTTCAAATGCCAGGAGTTTTAGGGTGTATTGATTGTACACATGTAGCAATTGTACGCCCAGTTGAAAATGAGGAGAGGTATTACTGTAGAAAACAGTATCACTCATTAAATGTCCAGTTGGTAAGAATTTTTTTATTTACAACATTGGATTATAATTTAAATATCAAACACTTAAAAATATCTATTTCAATAATCAAATGCTAACAAAATAGTTAGGAACTAAAATAGTTTTATGTATTTGACTCAAGTCTGTTTTTCTTATTAAAATAAAAGATTTATTAGTACCTGACTTTATTTTTAAAATTAAACAATACAATAGAAATATACAAAGATTGCTTATTATGTGAGGTAAAATATACTTGAGTTCATAAAAACAAAACAACATTTGTAAATAATGATTTAAAAGTAAAATACATAGGTAGTTCTTCTTCAGTCGAAATTTCCTTGGAGTTAATCTGAAACAATTTAATTTTAGATTTGTAATGCGGATATGCAAATTATGAGTGTGGATGCTAGTTTTGGTGGAAGTACTCATGATTCTTTTATCTGGTCATATCATCCCATAAAGGAACACATGGAACTAATCAGCAGAAATGAGGCAATATGGTTACTTGGTAAGAAATATGTTCTCTATAATTATTACTTATTTATACAATATACACATTACAACGATACAATGGATATTTTATAGATATTTTGATTATTTCTAGGTGATTCTGGGTACCCTTTAAGAAGATACATGATGACACCAATTAATGATGCCAGTCCGGACACTCCAGAAGCATACTACACTTATCTGCATGTCCGGACAAGAAATGTGATTGAGAGGACAATTGGTGTCTTGAAAGCTAGATTCAGGTGTTTACTTGTACATAGGGTGCTACATTATGCTCCTCCTGTAGCGGCATCTATTGTAAATGCTTGTGTAATATTACACAACATTTGCAATAGAGCGAATATCCATGTACAAGGACTCACAGATGAAGAAGCTTTGCTAGAAACATCTAGACAGGTCCAGTCTGACACTCACCAACATCCACATGCTTCAACCTCCAGCAGTAACCGAGAGCTCAGTGAAGGTTTAAGTGTCAGGAGCTCACTCGTCTCTCATCTGTGGACCTCTCGAAGTTCCCGAACCCATTTTCCTAGAAATTCAGATATTTAATTAAATTAGTTATTCCATTTTTTTATTTATTACATAAGAATTATATTTAATTTAGTTGATAGACTGCCTCGTTGGTCTATTGGTCGCAAGCGCGACTGCTGAGCATGAGGTCCTGGGTTCGATTCCCGGGCCGGGCAAAGTGTCATTGGCTTTTTCCGTAAGGAATTTATCAGTAACAGCCACGGATTCTGGATTTGTGCCCGGTTGATGGCAATAGGCTCGCGCCCTATTACATGGGACTTAAACATAACTGGCGAAATGTGGGTGTACTAGTACGCCTCTGCCTAACCCTTCGGGGATTACAGGCGTGATGTTATATATGTATGTAGTTGAAATACATTGGTTTGTTTAATATAAATTCTATTATGACACTGTATTTCACAGGAGATAGATATTAAATGTATTTCATAGCTTTTGTAGTATTACTTTGAGTTTGTCACAAAATGTAATTTGTGTAGGTATAATTAAATGTATTTTTATGGTGATAAAGTGTTTGTTTCCTTTAATATTACCATTTTTCTAGATTAATGGTCCGTATGATCTATCTTTTTTTAAAGAATTCTATTTTAAATCTAATAATTCTAGTAATAAATTATAAAATAAAAAAGGAATGTATTTTAAATTTGGAGTACTATACATATTTTACTTACCTATCAATAACTGATGCTATTGCATTTAATGTCACTAACATTTCTTGCAAGTTTTGGGTATTTCTTTGAAGAGTCTCTGCTATTCGGGTTAGAGACACAGAATTTTGTTGCTCTACTAACAACCGATCCCGAGAAATGTTAACCAACATTTCTCTGGCCATTTGTTGGCTCAAAGCAACTTGTTGTCTGGTGCGTCCACGTTGCACCTGCCTCGAAGTTTCCTCACTTGCTTGTGGTTGAGGTGCCCCTTCTGGTTGTACCGGTTGCTCCACATCATTATTCTCAACAACCAACCCCTCTATTAGAAGGACTTCCTCAATGGGTGGGCACTCATGGTCTAGAGCAGCTAGCACATGTGCAGAGTTTGAAGTTCCAGCTTCAAGTGTAGCAGGTTCAGTCTGTGTTAGCTACAAAACACACACATGCACAATTAATTCTCAGATTAAACAAAGTTAATTTCAAAAGATAGGTACCTAAAATACTTACAATTGGGAATGGATCTACTTGGGTATTAGGTAACCCACTTCCAAAGTCTTCCCCAAGTAAACTTAAAAACTTTTTTCCACGTCATTCAAGGGGATGGCTTCAGAAGGGCCACCTCCCGTGCGATTTTAGGCAGTGCGAATGGATGATGCTTTCCTCTTCAATTTCGCTTTGTAATCTACCCAATACTAGAAAAAAAAATTAGGTACATTAAGTACATGTAACTTAGGTGAACAAAATTGTGTTTAATAAATTTTACTATACTCACAGTAGACCATTCCTTCCAGTCCTTCGTGGCTCCGGTCAGTGGGTCGTCTTAGGGGCGGGCTCCCTCTCCCATGGAGTTCAATCTCTCAGACACAGAAGTCCACATCCGTTTTGCATACTCTCTTGCCTGGGCTGATTTGTTGTAACCAACAGCCACATCCCTGTGGGAATTTAAAAACTCCCACAAAGATTCTAGCTGATTGAATGATACTCGGCGACCGTGGCGACGCGAAATTTCATGCTGTGAACTAAACCATAAAAGGTTACAGCATTTTTTGCTAAATCAAAATACAAAAATATTAATACAAGTATTACTCACGTCATTATTTATGAAATTCCTTAAAGCTTGAGCAGAACCACTTTCTTGCACCAATGCAACGCAACAAATAACACAATAAGTTACTCTCTGACGAATTTCTCAGATTTCTCTCACACAAATCTTTGAACATCTTAAAGTACTTCCCTTTTAATGTTTAAGTTTACTTTCAAGTGGTCCTCTCTATAATCAGCTTCTATCAGTTTATTTATTGCGGGCTCAGCGAAACACAAGTAGAAAAAACACGTTTAGAAACGTGCGTAGTACATTATACCTCAATGTTTAGAAATCAGATGCGTGAGACACCAAGCAACTCCATTACTATATATTATAATTAATTAATTTCAATTGTATATATTTATTTTATTTTATCACTATAATCACACTATTTTACCGTGTAAGGATGGTTTTTACACATAAATTTGTAAAACCGATACTTACCGGTAACTTTAAAGTCGATTTCCGAACGTCATATTCAAACCAGTGCAAACTGCAAATCAGCCTGGGCCCTGTTTAATAAAACTTACAAATTGTAAATTGTAAATATAGGCTACAAGTTACAATTCTACAAGTTTCTGTTTAATAAAAACTACAAGTTACAATTTTACCATGGTGGAAAACTGACAAATTTGTAGACTTGTAGCTACAATTCTACATATTTCTGTTTAATAAACATTTTCTCTCTACAGGTGACAATTTACAAATTTGTAGGGAAAACTGTTTTATTGAACGCATAATTGTAGCTACAAGTTTACATATTTGTAAATTGTAGAAAAATTTCGACAGGTGGACTCACCGTGTGTCAAAAACTTACAATTTTGTACCTCAATTAAATAAGTGAAGAAATTTTATTGTTATTCTTTAAAAATGCTTGAAATAGTGATGATGAATAATATAAGTGAACGGTAAAGGTGATTTTTTGAAGTGAAAACTTCTTTAGCGGCGCTGAGCACTTTTTTTTGTATGGGTAAAAACTTTCAAACTCGCGTCAGGGTCACGTGATGCTGATCGAAAAAGCGTAAGATTTTTCTATCAGCATCACGTGACCCTGACGCGAGTTTGAAAGTTAATATTGAAGTTTTCACTTCTGCCGGCACTCCCGGAGTGCTACCTTTTTTTTTTATAAAGGGTTAACTTTACTTTTGAATCGTTTAATTTTAGGTTTAATGAAAAAAAAAAATACAGGCGAATATTTTATAACGAAGATAGGACATGATCTTAAATTCGATTTTAAGAGAAATGCAGCTCTTACATCCACTCGGCAAATTTCTTATAAATCAAACAAATATTAAAGAAGTTAAACCAAATTCTAAATGTATAAGATTTATGAAATTACTCTCGATTTAAGAATCTTCAACAAAACTTACATTTTTATGTAAAATTGTAACTTACAATTACATATTTGTACAGCCTGTCTATAAAGTCATGAAAATAAATGAGGGCGCTGCGGTCGTGAAGACTCGTGCACATAGCAACCCTGTATAGTGTGACTAAAATGGTTTTGATACTAGCACATTATTTTGTACTAGAAGCAAACCTGGTTTTAATTAAAATGTTGTTATCTTATTTAAAAAAATACAGAAACCATAAACAAAGATGCGACCTTCATTATAAATGATAATACCAGCCTATTACTGTCCCACTGCTGGGCAAAGGCCTCTTCTCAACAGAGACGGCACGAGCACTGATCACCACGCATGCTCAAGACGGGTTGGCGATTTCGGACTTATAATAATTATAAGTCCAGATTTCCTCACGATGTTTTCCTTCCGACCTTCATTGAAATAAAAATGAGTAAATAAAAGAAAAATGTTCGTACATATTTTTTATTAATGTTATATTTTAACTTTTGTACCACTGTATGCCCATTTTCTCTTGCCCGTTTTGCTGCAATATGTTGTTCGATTAGAGCCTTTCTGTTATTTTGATCTTCTTGTAAGAAAATCCAATCGATTTCAAAATTTTACGCAGGACTTCTAGGCTACATTTAAAATCCAGATCTGTTTTAGCGAAATTTTATGTTGAAGTCATCCATTTCTTTCTTAGGACGGCCTGATCTGTGTTTGCCTTCATCTGCAATACGCCTCATTGTACTCTCAGATTTTCCTGAAAGAAAGATTTAAAAAAAAATGTAATATCTAACAGAAAATACATAGCACTGTTTTTATTTAAAACATTTTAAAACTTATTCATATTTAAAATCACCGGTAAATTTGATTACCCAAAAGTATCAAAAGTTAACGTCGCACTACAATATGAGCTACTTACATTTGCAATCTAACCTATAAATGCGCAATGTAAACAATGCTTATTTTAGTCTTAAAATCGTATATTTAGTAAATTTGTGACTTCTGGTAGATAAAAAACAAACAATAACACGATTACATACCTGTTTTAGCTGCTGTTCGAGTATAAATATCATCCAAATTTGATAAAATTTGGTCAGCTTGGTGTTCTAACAAACATCGCTGATATACTTTGAAATAATTTCCCGAGCTCCACTCCTGTTTGTTTTCCTCATATTTAACACGTTTTTTCGAAGTTTTGTCGACGTAGATTTGAAAAACATTAAAAAATGCAAAAGATATCAAGATAAATAACAAGTTGATGACAGCCGATGACATTTGATGTACCATGATTTAGTGTTGCCTTACTTTTGAATAATGTTAGTTCCTCAAACATTAATTTCATGACTTTATAGACAAGCTGTAGCTACAAACTTGTCATAAAAATCTACAGGCGTTTTTTACAATTGTAAACGTTTATTAAACAGCATTTACAAGTGTACAATTTGTAAAATTTTTACTTGTAGAATTTTTACAAATTGTAAGGTTTATTAAACAGCACTTGTAAGAAATTTTTACAAATATGTCAGTTATCTACAAAATTGTAGACTTGTAAGTTTTATTAAATAGGGCCCTGGCTGATTTGCAGTTTGCACTGAAATCTTGACACAGACACAGACTGAAATCTTCCTGGTATGATTGTCTATGGCTGAGCCATAGACAATCATACCAGGAAGATTTCAGTCTGTTTAACGTACGTCATAATACGAAAAAGAACAAGGCAGTTTAATGCTACATTATAACTCAATGGTTTAATGCCATAAATTGAATGGCCGGGAAACAAGCTGGTTTACCGCTGCTTGAAGACACACAAAAAGAAGAAAATCACCGTCACCTCTACACTCCACACGCACTACACTCCACATCGCAGCGCCCTTGTTTTTACTGAAGAAATCGTCTTTCATTTATCATCCTGAACATCAAGTACATCAAGTTACGTATGGTTACAAGTCTACAAAAGTTAGGCGTATCACTCTGCTGAAAAAGTCTGCGCCTTTCAATGGTTGAAAACCATTGATAAATGAAAGACGATTTCTTCAGTAAAAACAAGGGCGCTGCGATGTGGAGTGTAGTGCGTGTGGAGTGCAGAGGTGACGGTGATTTTCTTCTTTTTGTGTGTCTTCAAGCAGCGGTCGAGCGGAGCTGCCAAGATAATTTGATCGCACTGTACTTACATTTGCAATCTAACCTATAAATGCGCAATGTAAACAATGCTTATTTTAGTCTTAAAATCGTATATTTAGTAAATTTGTGACTTCTGGTAGATAAAAAACAAACAATAACACGATTACATACCTGTCATAGCTGCTGTTCGAGTTTATATAATAATAAATAATAATAATAATAATATTCCACAACTATCACACAACGCCATCTAGTCCCAAGCTAAGCAGAGCTTGTGTTATGGGTACTAGACAACTGATAAACATACTTATATATTTCTAAATACATACATATTATAGATAAATTACACCCAGACACAGAACAAATGATCGTGCTCATCACACAAACATTTGACCTGGGTGGGAATCGAACCCACGACCTACGGCATAGCAGTTAGGGTCACTAACCACTAGACCAACAGGCCAGTCATCATCCAAATTTGATTAAATTTGTCCAGCTTGGTGTTCTAACAAACATCGCTGATATACTTTGAAATAATTTCCCGAGCTCCACTCCTATTTGTTTTCCTCATATTTAACACGTTTCGAAGTTTTGTCGACGTAGATTTGAAAAACATTATAAAATGCAAAAGATCGTATCAATCAAGATAACAAATTGATGACAGCCGATGACATATTATTGACATTTGATGCACCACTATGATTTAGTTTTAGTGTTACCCTACTTTTGAATAATCTTAGTTCCTCAAACATTAATTTCATGACTTTATAAACAGACTGTACCTCCCACGGTTCCACATGTACCCTGTGTCTAAGTAGTTCGAGATCAACAGGATAGATGGCGCTGTTACCAAAACATGATCCTAAATTAGACCAATTTCAGTTTTTTTGAATACTGCACGATCCACGGGTAGTTTGGTTACAAAAAAGGTGACACTAAAATGTGTATTGCACCATATTGTAATCGAAATTGAGACTCTTTGATCACTCATTAAGTCCAAGTGAAGCTGCCATCAGTCAACTCGTGGATGGTTGACCGTTCTTTCACAAATACCTTCCAATATCAAAAACTTGCATCTCATATATGAGAACGAGATTCGGTCCTGTCCCGTCCACCATTTGCAATGAAAGATTTTACAATTCATAAAGGAAAAGTTAATATTTCATTCCGCCGGTCGACCAGTTTTTAACGAAGGAACTTCCTTTCTATTTATCTTGTATAATTAGTGCAGTGCATTGTTTGAAATGCCCTGCGCTATTAATTTCTTGTTTTAAATTGACATGTCGAATTTGTATAATGTTCATTAGGTACCTACATTACTTATAAATTTCCCCCATTTAAATATAATACATAGATTCTTCCTCAGTGGCGTGCAGTGGTCTCCCACGGTGGGTAGGCCACGAAATATTGACAACAAAAAAAAATATTGTCACATTTATAAAATTTGAAAATAAGCCTGTAAAAGTTATACCTAAATACAATTCAAAAACTCACCACATTATTCAAGGTTCAACTCATGATTTTCTAACGATGCAAACAGAAGAAAGATTCGGCCACCTCAAATATCTCATCCAAGTGAGTGGGTGATAGTTACAAAAGTACAAAACACGTCACATGCAAGATAATATCCGAAACCTTTAGATACAACTTGCACCTTATCATTATACGATAATTGAGAAAACTTATTACCTTTAACATCTAGCAAACACACATTAACAACACAAACATCACAAGTAAATACCATTGTTATTATTTGTTAGGGGAATAAACAAATAATACACAACAAAGCTAATATTTACACTACTGTTAATAATGTTATCTAATATCTGACAATATCTGTACGTTTTCGGTTTCAAAACAAATCGCGCTATAAATTGCTTGTCACAACAATATGAAACAATAATAATGGCTTCCATAGACGTAAAATATAATTTCTAATTTGCCGATAGAAAAATACTACCAAATAAAATTGTATCATTTTCATATCGAGTTTGTTCACAAAAGCGGTCAACAAAATTTTGCAGGATTATACGAAATCAATCAATGAAATGTGTTGTCAGTGCTGCACTCTATCTGTGGACGGAAGAGCGAAGACTGCTAAGCGCGAAATTCAAATTTCTTAATTTCCTTACATTTTTGCAATTTGCAGGCCTGTGCTAGGTTGTATGTTGATTAATAAATATGATTCGCGGCTGTAAGACGTATGTAGTCACGTTTTTTGTAATTTGCAGGCCAGTGCTAGCTTGAATACCAAGCTAGCACTGGCCTGCAAATTACAAAAAACGTTAAAAAATAAACAAATTTGAACTTCGCGCCGGAGTTCGCGGGCTAAAGATGGCCACGCATGTGACGCATGACGCATCCAATCGTAGCCTTGTGTTGTTGCAGCCAATCACAGGCCACCTCCACTCGCAGGAGCTGGCATGCATGTGTGCGGTTCATATACACGGAAATATGCACCGATCATTCACCGATGTGACGCTGTGTGCGTAAAATTATGAATGGGTTTTAGGCTACTTGAATGCTAGCCTAAGCAAGCCTGTAACTACAAGATTCGTACGCGAAAAATTGCTCTAAGTATTTTAACAGGAGTTTGAACTTTTAATTATTATTTTGTACATAGTGTTATTTGATTACATGGTTAATTAGTTATAAGAAATGCTCAGTTAGTAAGGTAGGCTAAGCCTAAGAGCCTATATAGGGCGCACGCCACTGTTCTTCCTGTAATTACGGGTTTAAGATATCTTTATTTCACTCACGGAACGCGCGCAACTAAATAGATGTGATGTAATGTGTAATTAACGACCTACTTATTAGAATAAATAAAAATAACGTTACAATTCGAAAAATGGTCACAAAGCAAAGTCATAAATATAATCTGTGATTATTTTTGGCCCCCTTCGATCCCAACGATGGGAAATCATCAAATGACTCGCTCTGGTTGGAGCAGAAGGGAGTGTCAGCCTCCTACTTACTAAAACGTGCTAAAACCTTCCTAAAACCCATCCGTACTGTTCCTTTTTATGCCCTTTGCGTCCCACGGCCGTGGTAACTCTTTCGAACAGATTCTGCAATCCTGGCAGGCACTGGCCCTCGTGGGTCTGGTTCATAACATCGACAGTCACTACATCAACGGTCGCTGTATCGAAAACGATCTATCGACGGGTTAATGAATCGACGGTACCCCAAATCGATGGTACGCTATATCGACAGTACACTACATCTGCATCGATGGTACGCTACATCGACAGTACCTCAAATCGATGGTACTCTACATCGACAGTACACTACATCAATGATACGTTGCATCGACTGCCCGAACCGAGCCAGATTTAAATAAAAACATAATCTTTTTTTAAAGTGTTTAATCACAATTTGTTATTTCTGGTTTTGACATCAAAACTATGGTAATACTATGTAGAATGTTACATTTTAAATATCATTTTATGTGGGTTACATCAAAAACAAGCAATAACAAATTGTGATTAAACACTTTTAAGTAAAAAACATGTATTTTATCTAAATCTGGCACGGTTCGGGCAGTCGATGCAACATCATTGATGTAGTGTACTGTCGATGTAGAGTACCATCGATTTGAGGTACTGTCGATATAGCGTACCATCGATTTGGTGTACTGTCGATGTAGCGTACCATCGATTTAGGGTACTGTCGATTCATTAACCCGTCGATAGATCGTTTTCGATACAGCGACCGTCGATGTAGTGACTGTCGATGTTATGAACCAGACCCGGCCCTCGTGGGCCCCCATCAACTGATTTTAGGCCCCCTGGGGTTAGAACGATTATTTACTAGCTAATGCCTGCGGCTTCGCCCGCGTGGATGTCTGTCAAAATATGATACTAAAACCTTCCTCGAGAACTACTCTTATCCATTGGTGATAACAGCATGAAAATCGGTGCAGGATTTTTTGAGTTTATCGCGAACAGACAGACAGACGCGGTGGAGGACTTTGTTTTATAATACTTAATTATTATATGTAAGGTAGTAATGATGTACCTACCTAGTGATTCTATGCCCAAGTTTTCAGTTTTCAAGATCAATTTAGATAAATATATTAGAAATCCTAACATAGAAGTGATTACAATCAACATGCTAGATTGCTGTGGACTGAGTGGTCAGTGGTCTCAAAGGCTAGGTATCTGCCAAAGGAAATTGAACGGTCAATATTAGCTGTGAGGATCCTAACTACATCACAACGCAAGTAATAATATAAGTATGTGTACAGACACCGCAACAAGCTACTACAATCTGTCAAAATAATTTAATGGATTTTCAACTTTATCACTGAATCATTAGGGTCAAGGTTGATTGGGAAAAGTTGACAGTTTTGAGTAGCTTGTTTTTTTTTAAACTTTGCCTGACACTTGTCTCCCGTATCATGGGTGCGTTTACAAACATCTAAACTCACACACACAAACCAAACACCCAGGCCCGAAACAACTATCTGTAGCCCATACAAATATTTGTTCCGTGCGGGGATCAAACCCGCGCGCGACACGCGGCGCAGGTTACTATGCTCGTAAGCAAAGTAATTTTCTTCCACTTTTTGATTGCACGTAATTTTATGTTGTTGCGTAGTTACTGTTTTGGATTATACTATAACTCTACTCAGGGCTCGGGAACCGGTTTAAAAAGAGCGGTTAATTTCGGTTAAGAACCGGTAAATATATCGTTCCTCCATTTACTGGTTAAAGAAGTGAACTGTTTTTTGTAACCCAAATGATAAAGGTTACCGGTTACATAACCACAAACAATTTTATAACCGTAATTAACCGGTTAATTCAGTAATTCGTTATTTTTTTCGTCTACACTTTTAACACTTCTCTTCATGTTTCGACTTGGCGGGGCCCGGGGACCCTATCAAACTTGGTTTAAACCGGTTAATTTCCATAATCAAAATCTAAATTCGTGAAAAACCGGTTAGATGAATAAACCGGTTAAAACCGTAAAGTGCAACCTTCAACCTAAATCGATTTCGGTTTGGGGTCAATGACCGTAACCGGTTAAGAATTTTAACCTATTTCCGAGCCTTGACTCTACTAGAAAATCGTGTGAATTTCAGATGTAAAAACCCAATAACAATTTCCCCGATCCGGTAATCGAACCCAGGACCCCATGCTCAGCAGTCGCGCTTGCAACCACTAGAGTCTAGTTCTAACGTTCTGCCTCATTGGTCTAGTGACTAGACCAATGAGGCAGAACGTTAATCATTTTCCAAAATTCCTAACTTTTTACTATAATTATTAACAACATATTTATTTTTGTAGGTATATTTTGGGACACATTTAGTCCATCACCTTTGTAGAGAGGCATCATCTTCAAACTGGGGGTGGTAAAAGAATCTAATTAGTCCGTCAGATAGATTTCCAAATAATATTGGACACATATTATTAGAAAAATATGTACATATTTTTAGAAAAATATGTACATATTTTTAGAAAAATATGTACATATTTTTATAATATTTTTATTTTATTTTTTCACGTAAAAAAACAAAAAATGAAGACAGACAGATACAGTGCTTCGAAAACTTTTGTGACGTCACATCACATCGCACTACATTTTTACCCGACTGCAAGAAAAGGGTTATTTACCGCGTAGTGATCTTTGACGCGTTTTATCTACGTCAATTTTTATTAATTTAATAAAACAAAAAACACGTATTTTATCAATAATCTAACTGACGGACTAAACAGAATCATATTTTTTTTTTTGGTCAGAAAACATCCTTTTCCTTACATAAAATACATCTATTTATGTATATTTTGGGGCACATTTAGTCCTTTCTAGAGACAAAGGTGATGGACTAAATAAGAAATATTAAAAAATATCCCAGTAACCATATTAAGTATTACGGCATCATTTTCAAAGTGGAAAATTATATTTCCACCTCAAATACCTCATCATAAAAAATAACTAAAAAGTACTATCAACATTTCTACCGTAAAATCTGTAAACGCTATTAAGTCTAAACTTCTCTTAACACATCGTTTCCTGCACCACACCACGCTACCTTTGCAGTTGTCATCAACCTTACGTTATTGAAATAACGCCGATTTTGCTCTAATTATTTAGTGAGTTAAGTTTGTATGCGCACCCTTTGTTGTCTAGTGACTAGACTAAGGGGAGGGGGGGTGCATTTTGTTTTATTTGCCTCAGTCTCGACGCAGCGTTGTGTCTGCGTGGTTGTGTGCGTGCGATCGATTACTGACCGGGATGCACTTATTTATAAGATTGTTAGCTTTTCAGATTAGGCTGCTGGGGGAGATTTATTGAATTAAATTTAGCTCGTGGCTTAAAAATAACTGCCACTCGGGTCGATCTTAAGGTTAAGCTGCGCTTGCCTATGTTGGTCTGTGGATGAGTGACCACCAATTACATACCGAGTTTCCTCCTGTTGGTCCCGGCTTCCATTAATAGATCTTTGGCAGTCGTTACAGGTAGTCAGTGACCTGAAAATCTGACAACCAGTCTTACCATAGGCATAGGCTATCGTATTACTACTGAGAAATTTGTGACGGAAAACCCATTAAAAAAAAATTGGTTGCCTGTAAAGTCGGTATACGGGCGAAAGTTTTACGTGACAACGACTTTGAGTGGTAAAATAATTTTAATGTGAATATTCATTCGTATAGTAGGAAGAAGGATGAAATAATAGTAACAATTTAAAACATTTATTGACGCGTGCCTTTCACTTTTTATGTCTGTCTCTCTCGCTCTTAGGCGGGCTAACCATGCCCGAGTGGAAGGGACGCGTGCCTCTCACTCGCTCTCATTGTGAGCGCATAACGTGAGCGGAGCGTAACGCAGTTTCTTGAAGTGTCACCCGGCAAACCAATTTATAAGACGTTGTCACGTCAAAAATGTCGACTTGGGAATCAAACCCAGGGCCCCATGCTCAGCAGTCGCGCTTGCGCCCACTAGACCAACGAGGACTGCTTTGTTGGTTTAGTGGCAACGAGGGAGTTGTGATTATCACAATGAAATATTGTCTTCAGGAAGTAAAACAGGAATGTCATTTTGATTTCCAAAAATTAATATTACAAAGTATTGACGTTTTATTCCTGAATAAAATTTAACCAAAGTTCAGCTGTACCTATGAACTCCACTCCTGATGCAGTCATAAGATCGTCAAGTGTGCAGGTGTCAGGGCATGCAGCGCGAGACGGAAGGTGGGACATTGTCTGTGGAGACACGCCGCATACACACTTGAAATCAGCACACTACCACCACTTAGCAGCCATTTTAGCAGATCATAATATGAAGTGCTAAAGTAGCTATTTTAGAACCCCTTTTTTTGGGTTGGGTGAAAAATCGTCAAATAACCCCGAGGTCCCGCTCATGGGCAGAGCGAAAGGGACTTCTACTGACTAAAAACCACCCATGTTCCTTCTTAGCCCTTTATGTCGAGGCCGCGGTATCTTTGTGACCAACCCGCAGCCCCGACGGGATTTTAGACCCCCTGAACCTTCCATAAACCCCCATCTGAGTAAATCGCCTACTTAAACACCTAAAATCTTCCCTGTATTGTTTATAGGACTTGTAAACAAGCCAGAAACTTGTGATCCACGTACCTATGTACCATGTATCTACACAACATTTCGGTATACTTGGCAAACAAGCAAACGCGCCTCGATGAGAAAGTGGTTTAGTACAGTCAGCATCAGAACTAGATTAACACTACTCAAAGATTCTTAGCAGGTTTTTAAAAAAACTTGTTAGATATTAGTCGTTACTAAAAAGTTATTGACGAGTAAGGAATATTTTAAAGAATAATATTCTGAAATATAAAAATTATTAGGTGGATTTCTGTACACCAAATAATTAAAATTCCGAAATGTTAAGCTACTTCTGTTGCTGACCGTACCTAACACCTGTAACTTTGTGGTGATTGCCGATGTGTTGCCAACCTTACAGGTTATAAAGCCTCATGTTATGTTATGTTAGTTATGTCTCTGTATTTGCACATAACCCGTTGCTCTTAAATATTTGAATATCTTTGCTTTTAATCCTCATCTATTTATAGGCACCTCTGATTTTGCGGACTCATGTGCGTATTGTACTCGTATATTTTTTAGTTGTTTGAAGTAAAACATCGTGAGGAAACCACCAGGTCCAAGGGCGGTATAAAAAAAACTCTGACACCTGGTTAAGCACTAAAGAAAGAAAGTATGAATGTGAATGGGTATATATAATACCTACTTATATAATATGAGTAGAGGAAAGCAGGCTTTTTTTTTGGTGTGTGGGAAATAATCAAATAACCCCTCCCGCTCTTGGGCAGAGCGAAAGAGACTTCTACTGACTAAAAACCACTCATGTTAACGCCCTTTATGTCGAGGACGCGGTATCTCTTGCGAACAACCCATAGCCCCGACGGGAAGGCAGGCAGGTCCTCGATAATCAATTTTTCAAGTTCTACTTCAACTGCCTCGTTCGTCTATAGTCGCAAGCGCAACTGCTGAGCATGTCATGGGCATGGCATGGCATGGCATGGGTGCGATTCCCGGGTCGGGCAAAGTGTCATTGGGTTTTTCAACCAAGAATTTCTCAATAGCAGCCACGGGGTCTGGATTTGTGCCTGGTTAATGGCATTAGTCCTTAAATATGAATTTTATTTTCGCATGACTGAACAAATATTTTTTATGGTTATGTAATTTAATTGTTGAAGCTATTGGAATAAAAAGACTTTTTTATTTTTATTATTTATTTATAAATGGCATTACTCTCGCCCCCTATCCCTATTACATGGGACTTATACATAACTGGCGAAATGTGGGTGTACTATTATGTACACCTCTGCCTAACCCTTTGGGGATTATGTAATGTTATGTAATGTTGTTCTCTTTCAACTGGCTTATAGAAGGTATCAACATTTCCCGTCGGGGCTGCGGATTGTTCTTCACAAGAGATACCGCGGCCTCGACATAAAGGGCTAAGAAGGAACATGGGTGGTTTTTTAGTTAGTAGAAGTCTGACTTTCCCTTTCGCTCTGCCCAAGAGCGGGATTTTCCCCAGCGCAAAAAAAAGAAGGTATCAACATTTTCCCCGGTTATCGACCTAACACTGACACAGGGATTTCCGGCTTGTATTTGCCATGCTAATGGTAGTTCATGGCGTCCGATAAGTATTGATTGAAAACGGGTTTTCCATACTGTCACAAATTAATAGCAGAGTTATTAATAACCAACTTTTAAATCATTCAGACCACCAAAATAAGACCAATGGTAAAAATAATAATAAGAAAAACACATTTCATTGAAATTGGTTAGGTGGTTTCGGAGATATGGGTGAAAAAACATAGTGTCATGTGATTATTGTATAATTATTACCATATAGATGGAGTATGTCTAAATAACTTAAGTTATGCAGACGACATGGTGCTGCTGAGCCCGACTATCAGTGGAATTAGAAAGTTGCTCTCAATTTGTGAACAATATGCCGAACAGCACGGGCTAAAATATAATCCTACAAAGAGTGAGCTGTTAGTGTTTCGGGGTAGGAATAAAAATCCAACTTTTGTCCCTCCTGTAAAGCTAAATGGTTCGCATTTGCAGAGAGTTACCCATTTTAAATATTTAGGCCACATTGTGAACGAAGAATTGAAAGACGATTTGGATATGGAAAGGGAGCGCAGGGCACTGTCTGTGAGGGGAAATATGATATGCAGAAGGTTCCATGGTTGTTCAGTTCCTGTAAAAATAACTCTTTTTAGGGCCTTCTGCCAAACATTCTACACCAGCAGTCTTTGGGATAATCATACCCTAAAAGCAGATAATGCCCTGCGCATTCAATATAATAATGCCTTCAGGGCGCTGTTGCGGCTTCCACCTTACTGTAGTGCGTCAGGCATGTTCGCTGATGCGCACACTGACGATTACTTTGCCATAATGCGGAAGAAAGTTGCCTCAGTAATAGACCGAGTGAGAGGAAGCAGCAACAGCATTCTGAAGGTGTTTGCAGATAGGCTGGATGGGCCTACAATGGGCAGATTTATCAAGCTTCATGTTGGCAACAAAGCTTGTTAAACCTCCCCGTGTTTGTGTTTTGTGTTTCACTATTTGTTTTTAAATGTTCCTGCATGTTACTAACATAGTTTATAAGTAATAATGTAATACTAACACCCTATGGGCCTTGATGCCTGATAATAAAATATTTTTATTTTATTTTTTATTTTTTATTACGAGCGACCATAGATAACAGATTGTTTCTGTTATCTATGCGAGCGACCCTCCCCAGCTTCGCACAAGTGGCGGTGAAATTTCTATATTCCGGTGAAAAAAATAGTTTTTTCGTGCAAACTTTTTTCAGACATTTATGAACACCATCATCAGCCTAACCTTTTCCTAACTATGTTGGGGTCAGATTCCACTCTATTCTGATGCAGTTGAATACCAGTATTTTGCATGGAGCGACTGCCTATCTTGACCTCCACAACCCAGTTATTACTGGGAATACGATACCCCTTGGTAAGACTGGATGTCACAGGTTTTCGGGGCTGCTGGTTGGCCGAAAGAGATACCGCGGCCTCGACAGAAAGTGCTAAGAAGGAACATGGGTGGTTTTTAGTCAGTAGAAGTCTGACACTAGGAGTCATTTGATGATTTCGCACCACCCAAAAACAAAACGTTTTCGGGTCACGGACTACCTGAAACGAGTGTCAAAGATCTTTAAATGACAGCCAGGTACTTTGGTACAAACAGATGATGATCATCACACAAATAAGCCGTCTTTATAGACGATTTTTTTGATGCTCCGCCGTCATGTAGTAATTCCTTTTTATTTCTATATGGAAAATACAGAATAAAATGATTGATTACAATACATTCTTTCAATCATAAATATTGTATCAGTTCCCACCAGGGCTGGTTGAAACCCTCGTATCGTGAACAAGCTGGGTGTTGCGTTGGTTCGACGGCCGGCCTGGCGCGTCGCATCGATCGACACCTGTGGCAGCCTCTGTGGCGGCAGACTTCCCTGTTCACTGGAGAACGTACACGTTTACGTTTCGCATCTTCTTTCTTTAACGTGTGGTTAGTTGCCTAACCTGGTGTCTGAATTTTCTGAGGCTTCTGACTTGGCATTATAGTTCGTTGAGAAATATCTCTCAGGCGTGCTGGTTGCCTTAAGATTTTTTCCTTCAAGCAATTGATAATCATATAATACGCACATGAATTTAGAGAAATCTGAGGTGCGTGTGTAGGGGTCTAAGTATCGAACTCGGGTCCTTTGACTTAGCAGTCTAACGGCCACACCAATGGGCTATCACTGCTCTTCAGCTTCACTACGTAAATAATACAGGGTAATTTCTGGATGAGGTGTGCAGAAACGTGAAGATAGGCACAAGTGGAGACAGGCCTATTCCTTAGTGGGTGAATTCGGGATACAAATGATGATGATGATGAAAATAATTACTCGGTAAAGTCACATATCATAACATCAGGTCGGTAATCTCCCAAGAGGTGTACCTAATAGTACACCCACTTTTTACTTACTACTCGGTCACATTAACTTGACGCTTGGCGTTGTAACAATAATGTCCAAAAACAATATAACAACAACAGAAAACTAGCCAAATTATCGACGCGCGTATAGGCACGTATAGGTATAACAAAGGTGCTAACCGTACTGAACTTGCCGGGCGAGCTAAGGGAATGCGGGGGGGAAGTGGGTGGGGCCTCGCATTCCAGAGATGCGTCAAGTTAATGTGACCGTGTAGTATGTTTAAATCTATTACATGGGACTTAAACATGCAGGCGGCAGGCAGACACGACTGCTGAACATGAAGTCCTAGGATCAATTCCCGGTTCGGGCAACGTGTTATTGGGTTTTTCCATCAGGAATTTCTCAGTATCAGCCACGGAGTCTGGATCTGTACCGGTTGACGGCAATAGGCTCGCCTCCTGTTACTCCGCCGTTTAATTGAATTAAACGTAACTGGCGAAATGTGGTACTATTAGGTACTGTCAATCCCTTCGGGGCTGACAGGCGTGGTCTTATGTTATAAAGCCAATCTGCTCGCAAAATGTCAGCTTCAAAACCATAAACGTATGACAACTCGAATAAAATCAACTGGGGAAAGCGAAAAGCCACTCCAAAAGATAAGGAATTAATTCGGTAGGGTGTTACACTCATTTATCACGAGTTATCAGAGTAATCTCTGTGACTTCCACTGCCGCGGGAACCTGTAGGGAATGACAGATAAACCACTTGAAAGGGTAATCACCAAATTTTCTAGCGCCATGTTGATTTAGTGGCGTTTACAATTTAGATAAGTTTAGGATGATTTTCAATTTTGGTGGCGCAAAAGTTTCTTTAGTTTTCATGAAAAATAAGTACCTATAAGAACAGATAGTCGTAGATAGAAGAACTTTCAAGAGGGCTCAGAATATCTCGAATACTCGATACTCTTTGGGTTATTTCAGTTCAAAGTTTACCGTGACCCCCAAAATTGAAAAACACCCGCCAAAAATGAAAATTAAGCACTAAAAATAAAAATTACCCACCAAAAATAAAAATTACCCACCAAAAATGAAAATTACCCACCATAAATGAAAATTACCCACAAAAAAATAAAAATTACCCACCAAAAATAAAAATTACCCACAATAATTTTGAGAATTCGTGAGGTGGTGATCGAGGAGCTCGGGATTAAATAGTAATAGCTACTTACGGGTAAGGTTGATTTTCAGGTTAAACCGAGCTTGACTAGGTTGGTTCGTGGATGGGTGCTCACCCATTACACACCGAGTTTCCTTGAGCCTAGCCTTTTAACAACTATGTTGGGGTCGGCTTCCAGTCTGATCGGATGCACCAATATTTTACATGGAGCGACTGCCGTACATAATTTGGCTACTGCTGGAGTATTTTGCATGGTTTCTGCCTATGGGAAACAGTCGTGACTTTATGTGTGTATGTGTGAATAGATAAAGTTGATTCTAATTACTTTTCTATGCAAAATCACAGAGTAATAACGTGATAAAGGGTAAAAGTAGAGCTTCCGAAAGAGTGGGTCTTAAAATGAACATGGACAAAACCAAGGTTATGTTGAATTTTCATGTAACACCCACTCCTATCAAGATCGGAGACTCTACGCTCGAAGTTGTGGACGATTATGTCTACCTGGGACAAACGGTCCAGTTGGGTAGATCTAACTTCGAGAAAGAGGTCAATCGTCGAATCCGACTCGGCTGGGCAGCGTTCGGGAAGTTGCGCGGTATCTTCTCGTCAACTTACCCCAGTGTCTCAAGACGAAAGTCTATGACCAATGTGTGTTGCCAGTGATTACAAACGGGACCGAAACGTGGTCGCTCATAATGGGCCTCATCAGAAAGCTCAAAGTCACCCAAAGGGCAATGGAGAGGGCTATGCTCGGAGTTTCCTTGCGTGATCGAATCAGAAATGAGGACATCAGCTTGAGAACCAAGGTTACCGACGTAGCCCGAAGAATCGCCAGACTTAAGTGGCAATGGGCAGGGCACATTGCTCGCAGAACGGATGGCCGATAGGGTCGAAAAGTTCTGGAATGGCGACCGCGAACCCACGCGTTGCGTTGGAAGGCCTCCCACTAGGTGGACCGATGACCTGGTCAAGGTTGCAGGAACCCGCTGGATGAGAGACGCACGGGACCGGTCAATGTGGCGACGCCTGGGGGAGGCCTATGTCCAGCAGTGGACGTCTTTTGGCTGAAATGATGATGATGATGATAGGGTAAAAACAATCTCCTCGTCACGAACTGCAGAGGAAATCTCTAAATAGACCACGCGTCCAAGTTGGTCGCTGTCGATCAAATCTGGCTAGATGGGGTATAATCGACTCATTGACGGCATGGTTGGCGCAGTGGCTGAGCGATTAGACTGCTGCGCAGAATGGTCGTGGGTTCGATCCCCGCACGGAACAAATATTTACATGGCCTACAGATAGTTGTTTCGGGTCTGGCTGTTTGATTTGTGTATGTGAGTTTAAATGTTTGTAAACGCACCCACGCACGGTACAGGAGAAATTCCTAGTGTGGGGCAAAGTTTTTAAAAAAAAAATTTTTTTGATAAAATGTGAGTGTGGAACTGTGGAGGCCAAACGCAGGACATGCCACACCTCCTCTTTTTCCCGTCGCGTCGTGCCGAACTTATTGCACGTTCAAGGACTTAAACGAAGCAAACGAAAGAGCTCTCCAGGTTGCTCGTACCGGTCGGATAAAATTTGAGTTGCCGACTCGAATTGAAGAAGATAGAGAAAAACCAAACAAAGAAGAAAAAGGCAACAGTATCGCAACAGTTTACGTTCTCCATTCGTCTGTCTGCATTTTATTGCATTACCGATCCTTCAGGCAAAATGTTAGAGAGTGGGCAAATTCCTCAGACACATAAATTGTGCCCCCTACCCCCCTCCCCGCGTACCTTCTGCAAACGCTAAAGTGGCTCCCTCTGTAAGTGTTTCGTTCAAAGACTAATTGAACTAGAAAACGTCTAGCAAAAGCTAATGAATGAGTGAGTCCTTTTGAGGTCACGTTGTAAAAAGGATCAATTAGGCGTAATAGAGGCTTTTTTTTCATACCCGTCGGGGCTGCGTGTTGTTCGAAAGAGATACCGCGGTCTCGGCACAAAGGGCTAAGAAGGAACATGGGTGGTTTTTAGTCAGTAGAAGTCTGACAGCAGAGCGGTAGGAGTCATTTGATGAGGCTTTTTTCATAAGTAGGTAGATAAATATAACCTAAAAATAAATAAACTAAATAGAAAACAGTAGCTCGGTCTTTAGGTTAAGCCGCGCTTGCCTAGGTTGATCCGTAGATGGGTGACCATCCGTCACATACCGAGTCCCCTTCATGCCTCGGAACGCACTTAAAGCCGTTGGTTCCCGCTGACCAACTGATGCCCGGGTCCTGAGGCACTTTTATCGGTGATGTATCTATTCAATGTGGGTGTAATTTAACTTACGCGTTTAAAAGGCTTCAGAGGTGTTTATTTATTTTTTCATGTTTGTCTTCTTCTATTTTCAATTTTTTGAGGCACTTTTTTATAATTTCTCCTTTGACTAAAGAAGATAGAGTAAAAGCGAACAAAGAAGGAAACTACCTACTCTTTTAGCACAT
Source organism: Diarsia dahlii (assembly GCA_949775195.1). NCBI lineage: Eukaryota > Metazoa > Arthropoda > Insecta > Lepidoptera > Noctuidae > Diarsia > Diarsia dahlii. The sequence goes on along the minus strand of OX459197.1, from coordinate 17,903,146 downwards.
ATAATAATATTATAATACGTCTACGTACTTAAGTATAGTTTCGGTTCTCAGTCGAAACTGAAAAATTAATACATACCAATACTCTTCTGTGATAAATACCAGAAATAAATAGCTGCCAATCAGTTCGACACAATTGAATTCGATAAAAAGTCGTTTATGAGTAAATGTTGGTTTCGCGTGCCAACTTTTCTTTGAGTAAATAGATCCGAATATTGCTATATTTAGGTAGAAAAGCTATGGAACTGAATAAACTCGTAGAAACGGAGACCAAAAAGGAATCTAACTTTGAAATAATAACTTGATCAGAAGTCAGCCTCAGTCACAAGCACAAATACGTATGACTCCGAGTACCTATTTTTTATCATTGATTTTCACCAGAGAGCAGCGGTGACACTCGCACAGAAAATGGCATGAAATCTGTCAGTATATAATATTGTGATTTATTAAACTTACCCATGCGTTTGATGTGATCATAGTAATCTGGGTGGCGGCCCGGACTTACGAACAGTAGGTCGTGGGTTCCAACCCTGGCAGGCGCATTACTTTGTGTAATTTATTTCATCACCGCCTGATCTGAAAACGGTGAAGGAAAACATCGTGAGGAAACCGGCATGTCTTAGAACCAAAAATTCTAAGACATGTGACATGATCTACCAACCCGCACTGGGCCCGCGTGGTAGATTATAGCCCATCCCTCTCCTAGCGTGGAGAACTGAGTCCCTGTAGCAGGAACATTATAGGCTGATGATGATTATTGATTACCGTTGTAAGTTTTCATGATCGTATGTTAGTTTGGAAACCGTACTATTGCGAAACAGGTCTTATCTCAAAGCAGAAACCGTTATTTAACGAGAAAATCGGTTTTGAATTTTGCTAAGTATTTAAGTAATACCTAAATATTAGTAGGTACTCGTGACTGTACGTTTTTAACCTAACTTACCTATTTGCTTGACAAACAAGGTAAAGAGGTGAGGCTATTTATTTTTTCAACACCCAAAGTTGAGGGGTGTAAACTGTAAATTCAAAACCCTCTAAATTATTCTGAATAAATTCACAAGAAGTTTATTTTGAATATGTTGGGGTAAACTTAATGCAAATGACAATATTTGATATTAATTTGTTTGGCATGTTATGGCAATCCTAAAAAACGTGGAAAATGTAAAATATCTGTGTGCATTTTCAATCAAATTAAAGATTAAAATTTACTATACCTACTAGAGGAGTTTGCAAGCAACTTGACATTTGTAACGGATTTTGAAATTCAGCTGTCATACTTTAGAGGGTTTTGCATCTAACCCTAACCTTGCAACGAAAATTGCCATACTGTTTTAAAGGTCACGTGACTCAAATGCTGCGCTGTCATTGGTCAATCGTTTTTTTAGAGGATTTTTATTGTAACATGGGACATTTTATCGGAATTTGCAACTAACATTACTTTTTAGACTGATTTTACTGTGTATTTAAGTGGGTTATGAAAGTTACCGTATAGACATATTGAAAGTAATATTTCAAATTTTCTTTTGGTGCAAAAATATGTAAATATGTATGAAGTCACTTTAGGGGGTTTTAAAATTACACCCCTCAGTTAATGAAATCTTCCTACAGATTGTCATCAACGATAAACCCAAGTGCCAAACTATAAACGTGGATAGTATGTCATCTTCATAAACTTCCCCGATATACTACAATATGGCATCAAACTTTGTTTTATTACGCTCTGGAGGAAATACAAGCAAAAAGGATGGCTTCAAATGACGTAAAATGAAGAAATAAACACAAATTGAAAAGCACCTTCTTCCTCTTTTTTAGCGTTCCGTAGTCAACTAGGAACCCTTATAGTTTCGCCATGTCTATCTGTCCGTCCGTCTGTCCGTCCTCGCTTAATCTCTGTGACCGTTAGCACTAGAAAGCTGAAATTTGGTACCAGTATGGGCAGTATGTGTATCAATCACGCCGACAAAGTGGTAAAATTATGTAAAAGAGATAAAAGTTGGAAAAAAATGTTTTATCAGGGTAGCCCCCCTGTATATACCTAAAGTGGGAAGTGATTTTTTTTTTTAATTTCAAACCTAACGTGTGATATATTTTTGGAAAGGTAGGTATTTAAAAATGAATATTTTTTTGATAATGTCAATAATTTCGGAAATAATCGCTCCAAAAGTAAAAAACAATGTGTGTCCCCCTCTAACTTTTGAACCATAAGTTTAGAACATACTTATGAAAAAAATCTGAAAAGTAGAACTTTAAGGACTTTCTAGGAAAGTCATTTTGAAAGTGAAAAAAAAAAAAAAAAAAAAATAACTATAAAAAAAAAACAATGGATTCCACCTTTAAACTCATAAGTGGGAAACACTTATTGTGACGGACGGGAAACTACGGAACCCTACACTGAGCGTTGCCCGATACGCTCTTGGCCGGTTTTTAACCCTTTTTAACTGCCAAATAAAAAGTTGTGTTCGGTTTTCAAAAGCAGACTCCTATAGCAAAAAGTAAAAAAAAAAAATGAATTCATCCAACTGCATTGAGTTCCATCGTTTACCGCTAGATGGCGTTAAACTTAATTCGCGTTAGGCCCCAAGCGCTTCACGTGTCTTTGAAATCTGATAGCCACTTTTTGCTCCTATGGGAAATTTTGATATGAAATCGATATTCTTTTCAGGCATCTAAGAGTATGTACTTAAGTGTTTATGTTTAAAGATTAGCGCCTTGTTATTTTATATTCTTCTTAGCGTGTCGATGGCAAATCTTCACAAAATACCTACATTAAATAAATTTGGCCCAATATTCAGCTACGCGAACTCCACTCGCTGATGCAGTCATTAGATGATCAAGTGTGCAGGTGACAGGGCATGCAGCGCAAGATGGGAGGTTATGAAACAAATTGAATCATAAATTACATTCTATCATTTATACTTTTAATTATTGTTTCTTGATTTTAAACACATTCAAAAACTGCTGATTATGATCAGCCTAATTTGAACAAATGGCTTTTTGATTTTATATCTAAACCTCTTTCCTAACAAAGTAACATGAATTGTAATTTTTATCCAATTTTATTCCTGAGTCTGACATATACAAGAAAAGGTTAACAGTCAGACTAATACGCGGAAAACAGGATATTAGAAAATCTATATTTTGTTCGAAAAACAAGTCAAAACTTCCCGGGAACCCCACTTAAAACATATTTTATTCAAAGAAGTTTTCAAGGAAAAATTCATATCTTTGATTCATAAAAAGTTGTTCAAGATAAGTCGAAAATTTTTGGGGGAACAATATAATTGAAGCGGATGGGGAAGGAATCGAGAAGCTATCCTCTCATAAATACGCCATACTCCCTGCATTTAGGTACTTATACTAAAAATAAAATAAAAAAAACGGTTGTCTGTAAAGTCGGTTTACTGGCGATACTTGAACGTGACAACGACATAAGAAAATACAGCACTTACATTGCTATAAACAAACAATTAACACGCCGTTGCTATGGAACGCCTCAGAGAGAGGTAACGCCTCAGAGCGAGGTAACGCCTCAGAGCGAGGTAACGCCTCATAGCGAGGTAACGACTCATGACGTCATCTTTTTTCGTTCGTGCAGCCGGCCATCGAATTATAAGACGTTATCACGTCAAAAACATTAAAACGGAACTTCCTCCGTGTTCGAGTGGTTTACGCGTTGTCTTGTGACCCAATGGTCGTGGGTTCGATTCCCACGAGAAGCATACTTTGTAAAGTTGTTTCCAGTTTGGCTAGGACATTGCAGGCTTGAATCACCTGATTGTTTGATAATCCCGGCCGTCAAAATGCGGTCGTGAAACTATGTCAGAGGCGTTTGAGGCGGTTTAGAAACTCTGACACTAGGGTGTGTGAGGGTCGTTGGACCTTACTGCCCACACGATAAGAAGAAGATTAAAACTGTACACACGGTGACACATCAAACTAGTACATTTCCAGCATAACATAGTCTCTCTTCGTGTAGATATCCCGTACAATGAGAGATCCGAATAAACTGGTTTCTAAGAGCTTGATTGTCGTCGCGCGTACTAGTGATTAAGTAGGTAACGAGCATAGTCTACGCAATGATTGGACACGGACATTGTTGAAGTGTGGGGCCAAAAAAAGACCGATGCATAAGAAGTCAAAATAGCCTGAAAATCAGCCCTTTTTGTACGTAAAAAATCCTTACATAGTATAAAACAAAGTCGCTATTTTTGTCTGTTTGTCTGTATGCTTAAATCTTTAAAACTACGCAACGGATTTTGATGCGGTTTTTTTAAATAGATAGAGTGATTCAAGAGGAAGGTTTTAATATATAATTTGAACGACATCCACGCGGGTGAAGCCGCGGGCATCAGCTAGTATATAATATAAGCTAGTGTCCTTAGCCATTTCATAACGTTTCAGCTGAAATACCTGTTATAAGAGTATCTCCCGCGCCGATGGCTATAATCTCCGCTAAGAAAGGCTGCCGTGAAGGAAACCGTCCAGGAGGACATATAAAACATTATTTTTTGTATAAACGTAACCTTATTATTAGGTAATTGAATCGATTTCAATATTTTTTACACCATGATATATTGTGTGATTTTGCATTGTAGTTTGTTGTACTTACATAGAATACCAGACACGTTATTCGCATATATACTAAAACTAACGTTGTATATTTGAAGCAGGTAAATGAATGTGATTTTCTTGAAGGTTCTACAGTCAATATATTTTCGCGCGCAGCACCAACTGTTTTTATAGCCACACCGGCAAGCAATTCAGTTTGATCGCGTTCACCTACTTCCAAAAAGGCGGACCACAACACTAAACGGGTCTAAACCGACCTTGACCTTCTTATTTGTACGTTTATTCTCTGGGCTCCATTAACATTGCCATGGCAACCGCTTTGGCTAACTCGCTGCCGTTTTTGGCAGAATATTTTAAAGTTTACTTTCTCCTTTTATTCTTGGAATAGATTTCTTTCTTTAGACGGTTTTGAAGTTTAAAGAAAAAAACATTATATCACGCCTGTAATCCGCAAAGGGTTAGGCTGAGGCGTACCCATCCCGTCAGGGCTGCGGGTTGTTCGAAAGAGATACCGCGGCCTCGACACAAAGGGCTTAGGCTGGATTCCCACGGTGCGTAATTCTGCGGATCATCACCAGTATTTTACATGGAGCAACTGCATATCTGACCTCCACAACCTAGTTTATACTGGGTATTAGTGGGTAATACGATACCCTTTGGTAAGACTGGTTGTCAGAATTTCAGGTCACTGAATACCTGTAACGACTGCCAAAGGTAAGGTAAGGTAAGGTAAGGTCATAAGGTCCCATTAAAATAGGTGAACAAAATTTTTGAGATCATTCAGACTACCAAAATAAGGACAATGGTAAAAAAAGAAAATAAAAAAAACGCATTAGATACTTACAAGAAAATAAAACAGCTAGCGAAAATACACTAAAAGTGTTAGTTACCCAAAATATTATGTCAAAAAAAATCACTTCATCAGTGTTTTTTTTTTTATTGGATATCTTTGGTTAGACGTACTGAACCCTGTGTTAAAATTTGTCTAACTTATTTAATGGGACCTTATAATAATATATATGGCAGGGATCAACAACTTAACGTGCTTTCTGAGGCACAGAGGAAACTCGGTATGTAATGGTGCTCACCTATCCACAGACCAACCTAGGCAAACGCGGCTTAACCTAAAGATCGACCCGAATGTTACTTATTATTGTGTCTGTCTGTTACTTATTCTTTGTTTTAAAGTAAAATTACAAACTCTGTGGGCAATACCCTATTTAAGTAAATAACACGAATAAAATAAACCAACTATGTTGAAATACTCAATATAGTAGCTGTTCACTTCCTGCCTAGCTACAGAGTTCATCGAACGTGATGTCGCGCTCGCCGTTCGCTACGTGCATTTTGCCACGGTAATGATACATTGCGTATGAGGAAAGAAAACAAATCTTTATTAGATTCCTACTTCACCAGCACCCACTCACGATCTTTTACACGCTTTATTATCGTCAATTATTAATTTGATAAAACAAAAAACACGTATCCAATATTTTTTGATAATCTAACAGACTAAACATAATTATATGTTTTATAGTCAGTCAACTACACTGTTCATTCGACGGCACGGTTGGCGCAGTCTCTGGCTGCTACTGAGAAATTCCTGATGGAATAACCCAATAACACGTTGCCCAAACGTATTGTAAGATTATCACTTGCTTGAAGAAAAAAATCAATGACGGCACGGTGGCGCAGTGGCTCAAGCAATGGACTGCCGCGCTGCGTGTCGCGGGTTCGATCCCCGCACGGAACAAATATTTGTAAGGCCTACAGATAGTTGTTCCGGGTCTAGGTATTTGTGTATGTGAGTTTAAATGTTTGTGAACGCACCCACGATACAGGAGAAATACCTAGTGTGGGGCAAAGTTTAAAAAAAAAAAAAAAAATGAAAAAAAAAAAATAATAATAATCTGCGGAGGGCTTTCATCCTGTAGAACTGTGTAAGTGTGCTCTATTTGCTAGAGAATAAGGATTAGCCAACGCTGTAACGAGGTTGTGTAATGAGGTTTCTAGGTAAAACTCGTGCAGTGAGCTTTATAATAATTGAAAAGTTCGACGTGGAAAAAGGTTGGATCAAAAGTGGTTACAACTTTTGTAACGTTAGTTAACTTTTTTATTTTTCAAACCTACGTGTGTCTTGGACGGCGCACAGAATTTACTCTCGACTTCTCTATTTTTACCGGTAATATCATGATGCATTTACAGAAAAAAATTAAAGATAAATTCTTCTACCTTTCTCAAATATCAATACAGGGGTGTCAGTAGAAGTCTGACACTCCCCTTCGCTCTGCCCAAGAGCGGGGGGGGTCATTTGATAATTTTCCACCCACCAAAAAAAAAAAAAAAAAAAGGGGTGATTTCAACCCGTCCGGGCTGCGGGTTGTTCGAAACAGATACCGCGCCCTCGACACAAGGGCTAAGACGGAACATGGGTGGTTTTTAGTCAGTAGAAGTCTGAAGTCCGCTCTGCCTAGAGCGGAAATAACCCCTTATTTGATGATTTCTCCCCCCCCCCAAAGGGGTGAATTCATGTTTATGTTAGATGTACAAAGAAAGAAAGATAGAACATATATTTATTTGTCGCAGAGATAAAAAGTGCATACAAAATTACAAAAAACGAACAATTAAGTTAACAAACAACGCCAAAATATTCCACACACACACACACACTACACTACTGTTTTTTTTTGTCACCTGAAAACTAGTGTTTTAGTCGGTTTTAAAATTGTTTTATCCTCATCATAAAAAGAGTAATCTTTTCGGTAAATCCGGCGCACAGTCACATAAAAGAGAGTGAATATATAATTGCACGTGATTGAATATTTTATTTTACCAAACCACATTCGGATTTACAACCGACGCGACGCGTCTGTCAATTTTAATCGACAGTTCGAAACTATGACAGTTCGAAACTACCCATAGTTTCGAAATAAAGTTTTTTTTTAAAATTTTCGGGAAACCATCGGCTTCGCTTGCATACAAAAAATAAAATGAAAAGCGTTACTCAAAAATCATACGGGTAGCGATGAGTACGGAAGTTTCGGGTTCCGTAGTAAATAACAAGCTCTCAACTTTTATTTTTTTTGGAAATGCTAAAACAAAATACGCCATAAGTTTTTACCCGACTACGGCAAAGCCAAAGTAGGGTTATGATTTTGACTGGATATGTATGTATGTATGTTTGTATGTTTGTATGTATGTTTGTATGTATGTTTGTATGTATGTTTGTATGTATGTTTGTATGTATGTTTGTATGTATGTTTGTATGTATGTTTGTATGTATGTTTGTATGTATGTTTGTATGTATGTTTGTATGTATGTTTGTATGTATGTTTGTATGTATGTTTGTATGTATGTTTGTATGTATGTTTGTATGTATGTTTGTATGTATGTTTGTATGTATGTTTGTATGTATGTTTGTATGTATGTTTGTATGTATGTTTGTATGTATGTTTGTATGTATGTTTGTATGTATGTTTGTATGTATGTATGTATGTATGTATGTATGTTTGTATGTATGTATGTGTGTATCTTCATCTGTTCCCTCATAGCTTCTAATCCACTTATCGGAACTCGACATATGAGGTATCGTTAGAACCGTCTTAATTTTCCGCTGAACATAGGCTACGTGACGTGTCACAAAAAGCGATTTGGCGTCCTCTAGCGGACAAAAAGTAAGGCTTAAAAAATAAAAATGGAGATAAATACGCCGTGTTTGGTATCATTTGAAAGGTCCTCACTTGTACATTTCCAAAATATTGTTCAAATTTAAATCACGCCCTCTAGCGGACAAAAAGTCAAAAGTGAAAAAAAAAATTAACACTAAAATTGTTTAAATAAAAAAAAGTAAAAAACTAAAACCCGACTACGACAAAAAAAAACGACGCTGAAAAAGTATGAAACAAGATTTTCAGGATAGAACAAAAAGAAAAGCTGTAGTCACACGTTATAGGTACCAAACTAAACACTTTAATACCGTGTGACTACGGCTTTCTTTTTGTTTTATCCTGAAAATCTTGTTTCATACTTTTTCAGCGTCGTTTTTTTGTCGTAGTCGGGTTTTAGTTTTTTACTTTTTTGCTTGAATTAATTGTGAACTTCGATGGAAAATCCGATGGTAGAACTGAATAACATAGAAAACATTATCATCACTATCACTACATAGTAAAACAAAGTCACTTCCCGCTGTCTGTCCCTATGTATGCTTATTAAATCTCTAAAACTACGCGACGGATTTTGATGCGGGTTTTTTTAATAGATAGAGTGATTTAAGTAGAAGGTTTTAATACCTTTTTTGCACCCGTGCGAAGCTGGGCGGGTCACTAGTTATAAATAAATAGATTTAAAGAAAAACGGTAGGTACTTGCTTAACTATTTCAATATTTTATTTATAGTTCTGAAACAACGACTAGTTAATTAAGCATTAACTAGTCGTTAGAGTCTAGAACCAACTGCTTTTAGATAAATATTAGTTCCAAGAATGACTTTTAATAGTTTTTACGCACTCCCTTGAGAGCATAGCGTGATGGTATGTGCATTTTCTTATTTAATGGTTTTTCGTAGCAGCTCTACGAACGTGTAGCAATCTCTTGAGGATGCTACGAATGTGCTACGACGCTACGGTATGAAGCTAGATAATTAAATGAAACCAGAGTAAGCTTAAGCATAGCCATATTGTTCCCACTGCTGGGACACAGGCCTCGTCTCTATGAGAGGGAATAGATTACAATCCACCACGTGGGTCGGTCTAGGACATGCCGCCGCAAAATGATTTTCCATCACCGTTTTTGAGACAAGTGATGATGATGAAATAAATTACGCAAAGTAATTCACCTGCCTGGGTTTGAACCCACGACTATATCGCCAATTTGTTTGCCAAGTTGTTTGTTTGTTTCATGCAGACCGTATTAAATTTTTGTAGGAAACAGCTGTTTTTAAGGGTTCCGTACCTCAAAAGGAAAAAACTGGAACCTGTCTGTCCGACCATACCCCCCTTATCTCCGAAACTACTGAGCTTAAAATTTTGAAAAAAATACAGAAGCTAGTTCAACACCTATAGAAGTCTATGGTGCTAAAATAACATGGAATATCTCTCAATATCTACTAAAATGGTACGGAACCCTTCATGTGCAAGACCGACTTGCACTTGGACAGTTTTTTAAAATAACTGATGAAAAATGTCAACCGCTTTCCGTCGGTGTCCCTTCCACCCTTTATAGAAACCAATATAAAGGTATTGAAGTATTGACTGCCTCGTTGGTCTAGTGGTCACAAGCGCGACTGCTGAGCATGAGGTCCCGGGTTCGATTCCCGGGTCAGACAAAGTGTTATTAGATTTTTTTTCATTAGGAATTTCTCAGTAGCCACCACGGAGTCTGGATTTGTGCCCGGTTGGTGGCAATAGGCTCGCCCTCTATGTATAGCAGTATAGGACTTAAACATTAATAGGGGATCGGACTGGGTCAAAATAATATGATTCTGTTTAGTCCGTAAGTTAGATTATCGAAAAATATTGAATACGTGTTTTTTGTTTTATCAAATCAATCAAAAATTACGAAAATAAAACGCGTCAAAGATCTTGGAGTGGGGCTTGAAACGTCACTTGTGTCGTCAAAATGTACTATCTTACGACGTCACACGAGTTTTCGAAGCACTGTATTGTCTTCGTTTTAAGTTTACGTGAAAAAAGAAAAAATACGTGTCCAATCATTTTTGGAAATCTATCTGACGGACTAATTAGTTTTTTTTTGTCCGATCCCCTATTGTGGGTATACTATTAGGTACACCTCTGCCTAACTCTTCGGTGATTCTGATTACAGGCGTGATGTTATGTTATAAAAAGTATTACAACTAGTATTTGCCAGGTGTTGAACTTGGTACCAAAAAAAAGCGTGTCCCCAGCGACATTTTGTAAAGAGCCCTCAGTTCGTACAGTCGAACAAGCTAATAAGTATACAGGGTAGAGATCTTTATAATTCTATAACACTGAAAATATTAATTGGTATTTTGTTTTATTAAGTGTTTCGCATTAAGCGACTGATGTCAAACGCTATATCGTTTGACATCAGTCTCTAAATGTATCTGTATAATCTTTAAAGTAAATGCAAGTTAGCTGGCTGTATACCTACGTATTAACTTGTTCGACTGTACAAACGATAAATGACAAAGGACCAATAAAGGCCCTCCCTAACGTGTCCTAATAATGTAACCTCTATTATAATCTTAATATAACAGGGAAATGAGTTATTAAAATTTAATTGAAACGCAGAACAATAGTCCTTTTGAGGGGTTTTGTAACGATACCCGTAATTGTTTCGGAAAAACGATCCCTTTATAATGTTATTTTTAGGGTGTTATTAAGTAGAGCTATTGTTATTTTAATATGGTGGCGTTTTTGGATGATCGGGGTATTAAGTAACAACGGGGGAACTTATTATTATTATTTACTAGCTGATGTCCGCGGCTTTGCCCGCGTGGGTGTTGATAAACTTGACAAATTACACACTGATAAAAAAACTAGCTAACAGTACAAGTTAAATTAAAACCTATAAAAAGGAGCTTAAGGTGATAAACTTTAAGAGTAACTTTTCTATCTTACTTAGGTACCTTTTAAAGCATAATAATTATAACTTATCTAGCTACTTCATGTATAAATCTCAACGCTCTTAATAGGAGTAAACTCAAACGATTTACAGCAGGGCGTCTAAAATGCCTACTTTAGCAGATCATAATATGAATTGCGTTTAAAAGCGTGAAATGGACCATTCATAATAGGAACTGCGTCTGTGACCATTTTAAGAATTTTCACGCAATTCATATTATTTTCCTATTTTGATCTACTTTCACAGACACAGTTAGTGCATTTTTACGTACAGGCGGGGCGTCACGCGGCGCGTGCTGCGTTTTTAATTCAAACACATGGCGATGTATGAAAAAGTTAACGATTTCAAACGTTTATTTTAAGAGAAGTTTTTTTTCGCTCGTTAGTTTAAAATGCAGCGTTTGTTGCGGTCGATCCGTCTCTCAGTAAATTAATAAAAAAGCACGAGACGAGCCTTCTGCACGCGCCGCGCGACGCCCCGCGTCTCCGTAAACGAGCCCTTACTATTGTGAAAGGGCCATTTCACGCTTTTTAACGCAATTCATATTAAGAAACGCTAAAGTGGCCATTTTGGACGCCCTGTAGTACTGACGACGTAACTTTAACAAAGATTTCTATGAAACTCTGATTAAACTACAACTGTTGTAGTTTCATCAGAATTTCGTAGAAATCTTTGTAAGAACATGAACGTATGGGATTCGTGGAATACATGAGGTCCCAGGTCGGGCAAAGTGTTATTGAGTTGTTCCATCAGGAATTTCTCGGTTGCAGCCACGAAGTCTGGACTTGTGCCTGGTTAATGGCAATAGACTCGCCCCCTATTACATGGGACTTAAACATAAAGGCGCGGGCCCATCGCGGTGCACGGAGAGGCTACGCACGTGTATTAAGGGGACGGTGAACGAACATTTATTTTTTTTGACTGGCCTGTTGGTCTAGTGGTTAGTGACCCTAACTGCTATGCCGGAGGTCGTGGGTTCGATTCCCACCCAGGACAAATGTTTGTGTGATGAGCACGATCATTTGTTCTGTGTCTGGCTGTAATTTATCTATAATATGTATGTATTTAGAAATATATAAGTATGTTTATCAGTTGTCTAGTACCCATAACACAAGCTCTGCTTAGCTTGGGACTAGATGGCGTTGTGTGATAGTTGTGGAATATTATTATTATTTCTCCATACAAACGTAATACCAAAATCATTCGCGATACGAACATATTACCAACTTAAAATTATGTTATTCGGATACAGACGATATTTATCTAGGTTCCTATTAAACTTTTTTTTTAAAACATTTACTATTTACGAAATGCAAGCGAATTGCTATTTACTATTGACGAAATGTAATATGTTCGTATCGCGAATGATTTTGGTATTACGTTTGTATGGAGAAATGTTCGTTCACCGTCCCCTTAAGCTTCGCTTTGTGAGAAAATGTATGTGGTTGTGTCCACTGCAACTCACGGGGAGGCTACGCATGATTTGACGTCATTGATACATGCGTGGCTTGCTCGACTAGGCGGTTACATAGCTCAACGCTGTCGATGTGGGTCTACGTTTCCACTGGAGTACACGAATATGACCCACGAAAATGTACAGCTCGCTTATCGATGTACAATTGCTTATTGTGTTATATCGTAGCCTCTTCGTGCGCCGTGCCACGCTACACATAGTCGTGGGTGGTCTTCGTGTACTCCAGTGAAAACGTAGACCACTTTAACTGGTGAAATGTGAGTGTGCTATTAGGTACCGGTACACACTCTGCCTAGCGCTTCGGGGATTACAGGCGTGATGTTATGTTTGTTATGATTGTACTATATACTGATGTACGTATATATTTTATTTGCATCATTCAAACAGAGTAATAAAAATAGAAAAAAATCTCATATTTATACATCAACTCAATGACTCGCAAATACTCGAAAAATCTTTCCGAAAACGTAATATCAATTCCTTAGCAACGGTTTGTAGCAAGCAACCTTTAATCATGCCTTCCTTTGGAGGTAAAAGGAATAATTAGGAATGCCCAACGATTTATTGTTTGTAGGAATGGTTTCCAATGAACTGTTTCACTGGTTCACGCCTCTGTTTGACAAATTCGTTAATTGGTGCGAGCTATCGGTTAAGGCGAGGTTATGGTGAGAAGCGGAGCGGGATTGGTATTAACATACGAGTATTAATATAGGCCAAACTGTAACAAATCTACTAGTTTTAGATAAATAAAAGAGTAAAGACAGTAGACTTGAACATTATAATTTAGGGAAAAGTAAAAAATACAATAGAAATTATAAAAATATACCTAACCTAGCACACTCTCAGAAGGGAGGAGAGAGGTTTTATGAGAAGAACGTTAGCTTTCCAGTTTGTCCACAGGAGAAGATCCACAGTTTCACGGCTGTGCAGGTCACTCGGGTAGTTTAGGAGGTAACTTGGCGTCAGCGTAGCGACTCGACACCATTCCGTTCACTCAATGAACCAGCAGCAGCACAGACCCAGTGAAGACGTATAGTATAATCTGGATCTGTAGTATAACATCACGCCCCTGTAATCCCCGAAGGGTTAGACAGAGGTGTACCCATTAGTATATCTACTACTATTAAGGAGTTGGTAGTATTAGGTAGTGGCGTGCCTAGGAGCCAATAGGAATCGTTGGCAGACTGTTCAGAAAGAAGAGTAGTAGGTTATAAGAGCCAACTCATGAAAGTACTGCCACTACTATTAGGGACTGGAACTATAGCAATTGAAAATACTAGTTTAAAAGATAGAGTCTACTATTTTATTGCATCTTAATGTAAATATTATTTTAAACCATGTATACAGTGCAACGTGCTATGTTTTTGTGAAATAAATATAAGGTCCCATTAAAATAGGTGGAAAAAATTTTAGGAATCATTCAGACCACCAAAATAAGGACAATGGTAAAAAAAGAAAATAATAAAAACGCATTAGATACCTACAAGAAAATAAAACAGCTAGCGAAAGTAAATCCAACATTTTATGTCAAAAAATTCACTTTAATCAGGGTTTTTTTACTTGGATATGTTTGGTTAGACGTACTGAACGCTGTGTTAAAATTTGTCCACCTATTTTAATGGGACCTTATATATTATTTTTTTTTTTTTATTACTAACAGTTAGTAATCAAGTGTTTGTTTGCAAACTTTATATTCATTAGCTTTGCCATTTCCCAGTTATGTTTAGGCCTGCTTTCAGTCCAACCGGATGCAGTTGAATACCAGTATTTTACATGGAGCGACTGCCTATCTGCTCTTCACAACCCAGTTAATACTGGGTAATACAATACCTTTTGGTAAGACTGGTTGTCAAACTTTCAGGTCACTGACTTCCTGTAACGACTGCTAAATATCTATATGGCAGCCGGGACCAACAGCTTAACGTGCTTTCCGAGGCACGGAGGAAACTCGGTATGTATTTACGTAATGGGTGGTCACCCATCCACAGACCAACCTAGGCAAGCGCGGCTTAACCTAAAGATCGAACCTAGTGGCAGTACTTATCAGGATTAATAAACCAGCGTCAAGTGACGAAAGGAAACAAAATGTCCTAAAGTGAATTAACTATAGTGACATTATCGTGAAGGCTGGTCACTGCATCGTTATAGCTGAAGAAAAATATACTCTGCGCGAAGGAGATAAGGGTGAGTGATGACCTAACGAATTGAAGGTAGGTGCGTAGTGCGAGGAAAAGGTGAGGATTATGAGTCGATGACTGCCTCAATGTCTAGTGGTGGCAAACGCGACTGCTGAGCTTGAAGTCTTGGGTTTGATTCCCATGTCGGATAAATTGTTATTGGTTTGTTTTGTTAGGAATGTCTCAGTAGCAGCAACGGAGTCTGAGCACTGAATAAATACGATACAGGTTAGATTTTACACAGTTTTTGGACAATGCCCGGTAGCAATATGTATTTGAAAGAGTTTTATTACGATTTTGATGTAAATACTTATAATAATATTCTATCTATCTATTCCTACTCAAAACTTACCTCACGACATTTATTTATTCATCTGCATCTCATGTCCATAATATATTGGTATAGTTGTTGCCAATGAAGATCGCAATAACGGTCATTGCCCTTTCCCTTCTGTCTCTTCGTACGAACCAAAACAAATTAATCGTGTAATGTATCGTTTTTCATTAGGAAAAATGTTGAAGATCACGATAGATGACGATTCAAGACAAGAACAGACTTATTTTTGGATTTAAAAGTTGAGAACTTTAATAAATGTAGGTGGGGTCAATGACCGCTATTGCGATCTTAACTGGCAGTAACTATAGCTATATTTTATTGCTAGACTTTCTTACTACTCTGTGTTGCTCGTCTACTTACAAGTTCATCCTCGACTTGTACCGAGTACAAGTACAGAAGCCAGCGCATAAAGCAACCCGAAACTGTAAAAAAATCTTATCAATCTTGAACCTCACGCTTCAGCGATAGAGTTGAAAATCTATTAAAGAAATTTGACTGATTGTAGTAGTTCGATGTGCTGGTTAAGACACGAAAGATACGAACTCTTGCAACTTATAATGATGAGCAAAGTGGCAGACAAAAGAGCAGAGTGTCGTAGGAAGGAATCGTGGCTGCGCAATATGCGGGAATGGACGGGAATTAAGACGCCGCAGAGCATTAAGGACTGGCAAAAGACCGAATCAGATATGCGGAGCTGACTGCCAACCTTCACTAGTTGGAGAGGTATTTGAAGAGAGAGAGAGATGTGCTGGTGTCTATACAAACAAATGTAATTACCGGTGTACTTAACAACTATCCCGTGTAAAGTGCTTTCGCATTAATAAGGAAAGTTTCGTTATTTGTCGGGAGTACGACTTAGCGCCTGTTTCTGTTCTAATTAATTGTTTTCTTGTGGTTTTCTAACTGAATTATCAGGAATTGTAGTCTTGTTTTAAAGTTTTCTTTGTTGTGCTACCTTTACATGTTAAAACATTTATCAGCCCGTCGGGGCTGCGGGGTGTTCGCAAGAGATACCGCGGCATCGACACAAAGGGCTAAGAATTAACATGGGTAGTTTTTAGTCAGTAGAGTCTGACACTCCCTTCCGCTCTGCCCAGAGCGGGAGGTGTTATTTGAAGACTTCCCAAACCCCCCAAAAAAAAAGGTATCATTATCTGCCTAGCTTTTTCTCAACCAGCTGCTGCTGGGTATAGCCATATCTTTCCTTGTGCCAAGATCCACGCACTTTTTCTTAGGAAACTTGGAGATATTCAAACTCTGAGGGTGGCTAACTTTGTCTTCTTCAAAAACTTCTATTAAATAGTAAATTGCACCATTTATCTCTTCCAACTACCTTGTGGAATAAAATAACCTCCATGCCTCGGAAAGCATGTTAAGCCATTTGGCCAACTGCTATTTGAAGATCTTTGGTAGTCGGTACCTACAGATAGTCAGTGACCCGAGAATCTGTCAAATCAAATCAAATATGGGTAAATAGATGGTTGGTACATAATATATTACATAATACAAAAATAAAGATTTAGTTTTTCTGTTTTTTATTGATTTCACTATATTATTGAGACTGACATTAATTGTAAAATTTTTGCATGCCAAAATTCAGGCAGAATGTTATATGGCTCCACTATATTTTATAACAACTTTATTGTAATTACCTGCAATCCAAGCAAATAAATGATTTGATTTGATTTAAAGATCCTCTTATTAACCATTTCTGGTATGCAAAACTTAGAACTTAAGATAAAGTCAGCCAGTCTTACCAAGTACCAGTGCTAACTGGGCTGTGGAGATCAGGTGGCAGTCGCTCCATTTTAAGTACTGTTATTCAGCTGCACCCGATAAGACTGGAAGGTGATCCCAACATAGTTGGTGACGATAAGCTGGTTATCAAGCTACATAGCCTGGCCCACCGTCGCAAAGTCGCATGTCTATCGGTCTTCTACAGACTGTACTTCGGAGAGTGTGCGCAAGAGCTCCACGAGCTGATCCCACCATCTCCCTTCTTCCATCGGGAGACTAGACGTACTGCAGGGTATCACCAATACCTAGTCGACATTCCACACATTCGAACGAAGCGCTTTGCTGGGTCCTTTATTATGCGCACAGCCAAGGAGTGGAATTCCCTGCCTGCGTCGGTTTTTCTGAGTTCATATAACCCTAATCTGTTTAAGTCGCGAGTAAACAGGCTTCTACTGGGTAAGCTCGTTCCATCATCGTCATCATCTCTGCCCTTAGGGCAAGACTGAAGTCAAGAGCAAGCCCATTTATAATAATAAATAATAAGTTGGAAAAGATTAGGCAGATAATCAAGTACTTTAAAATTACTTCCCGCTCTGGCCAGAGTGGTAAAGGAGTGTCAGACTTCTTCAAACTAAAAACCACCCGTGTTCCTTCTTAGCCCTTTGTGCCGAGGCCGCGATATCTCTTTCGAACAACCCGCAGTCCCAACAGGGAGTACTTTATACCCTATAAGTACAAGAAACCAATTTCGAAAATAAAGACATATTCAGTAATTTATCATACTTGGCACATCTATATCACTGTCAGTACCCGCGAGGCTATTTAAATGCAAATTTTAAACCTAAAATAGGTAGGTACGTTCCCCGTTCATAAGACTTCTATATAGTTAATTTTGTTCAAAAGTCGCTTACTGATTTATCATGACATGACACCCATTGTGGTTTCCTATATGTTTTAACTACGACTCTTTTCATTGGAAAACATAGTTCATAGAATAACAAAAATGTATCTATAAAAACATTGAACGCTTTATTTGGATCATTGATTTCATAAACTTCAGAGAAGCTAATATTTTTTAAACAATCATGAAATTTGTCCACATTTTCTTGATTATAATCCCTACGATGAATATACCATTGTTTAATCAAGCTTTTTTTTCTAACTGGACATTTAAGTATTTGGCAGGTATGATCGGAAAGAGCAAGGTCCACGACTTCAGGTTTACATTTTTGTCCTAGATTGTGTGCAAAATTATCAATACATGTACCACTTTTCAGTCTAGTAGGCTGATATATTTGCAGTTTAAGATTCGAGTTAAGTAGTAGACATTCTAATTCCAATGTTGTTCTATCTCGCTTTAACATGTCAATATTAAAATCACCACACAATACAATGTTTTTTTTTAGTTTTATTAATAAATTTTAACAATTTTTCTAACTGCTCAAAAAAAGTATTTAGATTCTTTGGATTTGGAATTCTATATATACATATTATAATAGTATTATTTTCAGTCATTTCTATTGCACAACATTCGAACAAGTTACTAATTGAGAATTTGCTAATACCTGCAATTTCTTTCCACTGATAGCCCTTTTTTACCAATATACAGGAACCCCCTCTTTTGCTGTGATTTCTGCAGAAGATCGCAGCTAGATTGTAGTTAGCTATTGTTAAGAGCTGTTCATAGCCAGACATAATGAAATGTTCAGTTATACAAATGACGTCAATGTCTATCTTTTTTGTAATTAATTCTTCCAAACATACCGTTAGTGCATCAGATTTTGAGATGAGCCCTGCAATATTCTGATGCATGATATAAACATGTTTATTATAGAAAAAACTGGGCTGTGTTAGGATAGTGAGGTTTAACTTCATATTCCTGTGTATTGGCAATTATCTCTGTTTCTACAGATTCTAAACTGTATTGATTTATATCATGCATAAGATCCTTTATATCATGAAAAATAGTTCGCATTCCGTTATTATTTAGTCTCCCAGTACGTCTATTGAACATTGAGTAGTCACATAGTAAATTCTTGTTAGAATCAAGAAAATAGGCATGCTCGTGAGTTAATATATCGAGATAGAGTAGACTATTGAAATGTTCTACCCTCCAATTAAACAAATTTACATAGTTGCCACATTTGTAGGTCGGTGCACAGATAATAATATTAGTGTGTTTCAAATGCTGTAAGGATGATCGTATTCCACATATCATATCGCAATAATCATTGCCCGTGTTGAAGTCTTCGTCGCCAACCAATATAATACAAAAATCGCTCTTCGTTAACGATTGTAATTTGGTTTCGATATCGTACATCATCTGTTCCAATTTACGGTGAGGCATTAGGTAGTGACATACTTCCGACTTGTGTGGCAGAATATCATTTGAAATTGTAGTTATTTTATTTGTCTTGTTGCTACTTAAAACGATAATCTTATTTGTTTTATCACAATGATGTGTCGATTTGCATATCGTGTCTCTTTGTCTTATAATAGGAACCGCAGCAGGAGTTCTAATGGTGTTTTTAATATTCAATTCACTGTAGCTTTCATTTAGATTTATTGTTTTCTTTAGTGTGTTAGGCCGCGACTTCGTTGATTTGCTACGTTTCTTAGAGGATACTAAGCTGTTATTTATATTGCAGGAATTCGTACAAAGTAACTTATATTTTTCTATTTTAGCTTGTTGTGATGTAATTATTTGTTGAAGAGTGTGATTTTCCGAGTTTAGATTATCCACCTCATTATGGGTTCTTTCTAATTCCATTTTAAGATTCATAATTTCATTTCTCAACTCATCAACTTCATGGTTGAGCAACGCCCTTGATAAATCGGGTAAACTCTGTGCGCTGTCCGAGAGATATGTGCTTGATGAGGTGTTTAACGAGTTATCATTACAAAAGCTCTGGCTGCCGATACCTTTAGCTTGTTTACACCTTAGTGTGATGTTTCTATCACAAGAATCCATGTTTTTACTCGTGAATCGTCCAAATTCAAATATTGTAAATAACGTTATTCAGCGTATTAAGCGATGCAAAGCGGATAGCCGTTTAGTATTGCAAGTCGGGCACAGCGGTTGAAGCGCTTAAAGGTAAGCAGTACTTACTGTGTGACGTTCGCGGCACAAAGGTCTTAAGCGCCGTGGAACGACCGTCGCTTACGCGTTTCGTTCACAGAGTTCACTGTCAACAACTTCACTTAATTTTTCTAACGAACACTTTTGTTTTTGATGATTTCACTGTTATTGCGATCATTAAGAGTAATTTTTAGTGTAACACAGTGTCAGTAATAGCTTTGTATACACTTTTTAAACAAAAAAATCCTTTGAAATACACTTTTTACCACTATTTTGGAATAATTTTAGCGGAGCGCGCTTCGTATAATCTGTCTACCTTCAATGATTTATGTAAATCTGCTTCTTGGAGAAAAACTTTAAAGAAATTTATACAATATGTTTTCAACATTTACTTCAGAATAAAAAGTTCTATTGATATAACTTTTATATAAATTCATGATGAAATGTCTTAGCAGTACACGTTTGAAATTGTGATTTAGAGTCATGTTTGATAAAAAAAAGTATCGAGCCGATCATTCTAAATCGCGTTTCTATCTTTACGATTTACTAGAGAGTATGTTCAATTTTTATGTAATGATTTTTATTTATTAAAAAAAACTCGTATTTAGTTCGATTTTTAAAGGTTCAAAAATCTTAAAAAGTACTGCAACCCCGCCTTAAAAGACCTCCCACTAGGTTGACCTGTGGCGACTAGCGACATCTATCGCAACACCTGCGTACTAACAACGATCGACAGAAATTCCTACATCGCGCTATCAACATTATCCGCGACATAAGCCAATATAGGAGTTCCCGACTTGCATATGTCGGGCAGTTAGCCCACCGGACACAACACCCGTCCGGTTGGAGGATCCTCCCTTTTCATGGGGGATGAGGAACTTTACACCCTGTGCCTCATACCCCAAAGACCGATGACCTGGTGAAGGTTGCGGGGACCCACTGGATGCGAGACTTACGGGACCGGTCAATGTGGCGACACCTGGGGGAGGCCTTTTGACTGAAATGATGATGATATGCATCTGTTTGCGCGCGTGGTAACGTGGGCTACTGCACACACCGCCTCTCCGTAAAAGGAAAAGCGTACAAGACGCTGTTAGTCGTCACGCCTGCCGCATACGCCGCGTGTTCGTAAATGCGTGCTAAGTGCTACATGGTAATCAGACGTGGCTGCTAGCGGACGTCGACGCGTCGTTAAGCGGTTGCGGTCATCTTCGGTTATGGCCATAAGGTGATTTTTTGTTTGACTATGAATTATTATTTATTATTATTTTTTGATTCATTTGGGGGCACAATACGTTATCTTCTTCCGTTCTCTCCTGTCACACGTCACGGCATCACTCCTTTCTCTTTCATATCAATCCTCACGAAATTCATCAATCTCTCTCATCCATTTCTTAGACTTCTCTCCCTCGCTATTCATCAACATTTTGACCGATAGATTAATGAAAACTATTGTTTATTTGATGCCCTATCCTAAAGTAAAATGCACATCTGTCATTTAATACATAATATTACATACCAGCTGCATAGTATTCAACAATTCTCAACAGTGAGGAGCTTTCGATAATAATCTGCTTAAAATACAAACGATATCAAACCTTAAAACTATACCGCTACAGTTCAAACGAGCGATACTTTATACGGAACCAAAACTTGGTGTTTACACACAACAGTTAGTTCTTGTTTCACATGACAGATGGCGTTACCCCTTCCTGTCTAGAAGTTGTTCGTAATTAAAATTGACTGATATTTACTCAGGATATTTATTATTGTTCTGAATTCTTGTCCATATTATATCAGTTATATTATATTTAGTTTAGCTTCTATTTCGTTGGTCGCTGCTTTCACCTTGCAGATCTTGAACAGTTGTGACAGGTCAGTCAGTCAGTGGTCCGAAACTTTGACAACCAGTCTTACCAAAACAATTTGCTAATTGATGCGTTAAGGGTATCTCCATACCCCATTTAAAAATTAAAGTTTTAGCATTACTAATTTATTCAGAAAATAAACTTGTGTAAAACGTTGGAACTTTGACCCTAGTATGTCGTGGATTTATTTTTTAAACTTGAAATAATTATAGCCCATGCTACTCAGGGATAATCTAGCATTCTAATGGTGGTTTTTAAGTTTATTCCTTACTAATAAACAAATCTTTCCTCTTTATAATATTAGTGTAGATAAGAACATAATAAACAAACGGAATACCGTTCTCGCGCTCCGTAAATCAGAATCGAGGATTTCACCCCGAATAATTTGCACTTAACGCAACCCCGGGGTGACATGTGCCGATTAAAAGTGTGTGTTGACAATTTGACATGTCGTTCAAGTAAATTAAATTTAACTTCGGTTTAATGTTACTCTGTACGTAGATTGTGTGATGAAATGAGATGAGCTGATGATGTGTTTGGTTGTGTTGCGATGAAATTGTGTTTAGGCAGGTTAATCAGAAATGTAGAGTTAATGAGAACCAAGGTTACCGACGTAGCCCGTAGAATGCCAGACATGGGCAGGGCACATTGCTCGCAAAAGTCAATCATCAATCAGGCACTCATCCATACTTTATCGAAATTGCTACAAATGTTTAGTCCTATGTATTAGTAGGAGAAACTTTTACTGTCAACTGGACACAAGCCCAGACTCCCGGGCTCCTATATAACGAAACCTGATGGAAAAACCCCTATAATATTTTGCCCAACCTGGGAATCGAACCCAGAACCACTCAGCTGT
Organism: Diarsia dahlii; assembly: GCA_949775195.1. Taxonomy (NCBI): domain Eukaryota; kingdom Metazoa; phylum Arthropoda; class Insecta; order Lepidoptera; family Noctuidae; genus Diarsia; species Diarsia dahlii. The sequence continues at coordinate 17,880,447 of OX459197.1, read as the reverse complement.
AGAGATTAAAGTAGTATCAGTAGACAAATGAACGAGACAGGAATAGAGAAGCGACGAGAAGGGATTCAAAACAACATAACTACAACTATATTTTCAATTCATTCATTGATTACATTAATTTAGAGTAGTTTTAGAGGCATTGAAAGCTCTTCAATACTAATCAACGATATTATAATCAGTTTACCATATCACATTCAGTCATTCGATCAGCGCATTGTAATCGCCCGTTGAACCTACTCAAATGCCAAACAGCAATTATTCGTATCGAACACGTAATATTATTACAATGCAATATCATTGCGTTTCAAAGAATCAAGAAAGTGCTATAGGCAGGAGATGAGTCTAGTAACGATAACATCAGAGTGACCTTAGTGCCCTTCATCATCATCTGTCTGGCATTTTCCCATATTGGGGTCAGCTTCCAGTCTAACCGGATGCAGCTGAATACCAGTATTTTATATGGAGCGACTGCCTATCTGACCTCCACAATCTAGTTAGGACTGGGTAATACTTTACTAAACTTAAGGCCTCTAAGTTGCTGCGGGTTGTTTGCAAGAGATACCGCGGCCTCGAGATAAAGGGCTAAGAAGGAACATGGGTGGTTTTAGTCAGTAGAAGTCTGACCCTTCCTTTCGCTCTCCCAGAGCGGGAGGAATTATTTGATAATTCCCCACCCCACAAAGAAAAAAAAATGGGCAAGGCAGATGATGAGTCTAGAAACGATAATACCTGAATGTCCTATGGGCTCGTCATCATCATCAGCGCCTTTTCCCATTTTGGAAAATCCGGATGCAGCCGAATACAAAAATTTTACATGACTAGACTGACCTGGCTGGATGGCTTAATAATACCTGCCACTAGCGGATCGATCTTCCCATGCTTGGCTAGGTTGGTTCGTGATCGCCCATTACATACCATGTTTCCTCCGTACCTCGGAAAGTACGTCAAGACGATGGTCCCAGCTGCCCTACATGATCTTTGGCAGTCGTTACAGGTAGTCAGTCCCCTATTTAACTCCCTTAGGGATTGAATTTCGAAAAATCCTTCTTTATTCCTTGTCTAAATTATAAAGGGAACGTCTGTGCAAAATTTCAGCTTTCTAGGTTCAAGGGTTTGGGCTGGGCGTTGATGAGTCAGTCCGTCAGTCAGGACTTCTCTTTTTATTTATAGATAGATGTTACAGTCAAAACTGTTAATCGGTCAAAACTACTTTTGACTGGAGTGTCAGTCAAAACCCTTATAAACTAAACCTAGAATGTGTTTATCCCATGAAAAACCTAACAAACCTAATAAGTTTCCTAATGACCTTTAGGTTTTTTTTAATAAAACAGAAACCACCTAACAAGGCTCTATGTAAATGTTCAATAGTTTTGACCAATGACCGGTCAAAACTACTTTTGACCTACCGGTTAACAGTTTTAACTGTGATATATATAATATCGCGCATGAAAGCTTCTCGAATACCGAACAGCAACAGACAGACAACTATACCTATATATGTATATGTATAGTAAATAGGTACATACAGAACCCCATGCAATTCGGCCGATTCAAATGCAGATATTTTGACGAGGATGCAAGTTATACAGTCCTGCGTTAGGGATTTAGGAGGGCCGGTCCCTCCCAGACAGACGTATTGATTTTCGTGTTCACTGCTCACCCCCTGTAGTTGGGGTGATATTATTAAATATAAATGGCGTTGAAATGTTGGTGGTGCAAATGATTTTGATGTGGGTTTGTTTGATTGTGTTGGAGTTATTTAGAATTGAGGTATATGTTTGTGAAGATCGTGTTTCTAGTTTGTTTACTTGTGTTTTTTTGATGTGACTGATCCTAAATTACCCTAGGATGATAAAATTTACGTTTTTCCTAAATCATAGTACAATATTAGTCTTACAGTCGGTTTCCTCAAGTTTCATTGCTATATTGCGACCAATGAAATGATGCTTGCATACAATGATGACAATATGTCTATTTACTTTGCAAACGCGATCACAACACAACACCAAATTAAACCTTAATGACACAGCAACAGACGTAATTCGCGAAATTTCGCTTAAATTAACAACAAATAAAACTTTGTATAGATCTATCGAATCACTGGATCGTTGTACAAACTTATCAAAAACTGTTCAAATAATCAATTCATCTTGAAAACTGAACTTAATTTTCAGGTTCATAGAATCTGTTGTGTTTTTGGTCGTGTGTATGTTGCTTGGTATTGTATTATGCGTCGATCGGCATTACTACTGGCCACTCGTTCAACCAATTACAGCGTCAAGTGGTATGAATATTCACTCAGTATCGTGAATACAGATTCGATTATGGAATAATTCAACGGAACGACGGAGGTAGTGCGAAACGTACGAACGATGGATTTTTATTCAGGATGCTGAAAAAGAAAAATAAAGGTTACAGGAAAATCTGTAGCAGTCAAGGAGTCTGGATTTGTGCGCGGTTGATGGCAATAGGCTCGCCCCCTTACATGGGACTTAAACATAACGGGCGAAACGTGGGTGTACTATAAGGTACACCTCTGCAAACCCTGCGATTACAGGCGTGATGGTATCACTTGAACAATTATTCGAGATTAGATTGCTATCAAAAATGGTTTTCGACAACATTACTTTAGCTTATAAAAAGTTGAGTTTTATAGTCTAGTAACGAAAGTAACAGCCGCACTGGTCGATCTTCACGGTTAAACACCGCTTGTCAAGGTCAGTCCGTGAATCCAAACCATCCTTGACATACCGAGTTTTTAGGACAAACTAGTTTTGCCTGAGATTGAGTTTAGCCGGTAACATATATGTTTTTGCTCGTGGCTGTACATTCCAGTATAACATAGCCTCGTTTTGCATAGATGTCCCTTACAATGAGAGGTCCGCTTATACTGTTATACTAAAACTTGCTTGGTCGTTGAGCATACAATTTGTAGTACAGCATTTTGTCAGTTATAAGTAAGTTTTGAAGTTTCAAAGATACCTACGTATCTTTCAAAGTTGAAAACTTGAAGTTTCTTCATCGGGCTGCGAAGGAATCCTTTTAGCACAGTCGTTACAGAATTGGAGAAGAATTTTTAACTAGACTACCCATAGTTGTGAAAGTGAAGAGAATCTTCTTTTACGGTAGAGTACTTATTGACAAACGGTATAAGAGCTCATACGCCTTATTATAGACACAATTAAAAAGCCATTGTTATAGATCTCCTGGAGATGTCTTAGCGGACAAGAGGTAGGAAGTATGAAGGTAGCTATTTAATTTTTTCAGGTGATTTAATTATAACGGAAATGTGACCGTTATACAGGTAAGAATAGAAATTTGTTGTTTCTCATAATATTGTACCTATTTGATAATATATTATAAAAATAGAATTCGGTAATAAAGAAAAAATCTGCCATTCCATAGATACATTTAGATCGTAAACGTATGATACACTTTAGTAGGAAACCACAAAAAGCTGTTTGCGTTTTATTATTAATATTGAAAACGGGATATTTACCACTTAAATAGTGTTAGTGACCATTTCAGTTTAAAAACTTATATTGCGTTTTCTTGATTTACTTTACACAAACTGATGAATTTTTATGAATTCTGTACTGAGTAATATAATAATATCAGATTATTTCAATAACCAACGTGATTTTTGTCTCTAGCTGATCTAGATTCAGATAATCAGAACTACATAGATCGAAGATGTCCTAACATACATCTGTCATACATGCTCCACTAATGTCATTAGGTACTGTCGCATACCGCATCGAACCGCATAATGTGATACCAAGCGCATTGTCTTGGTAACAATCGATGTTCATAATTTCGCCTCCGGGGACTGACGATGGTTTATCTAAAGGAGCCTATCCATTGCGGCCTAAAGCTAAACAAAGCACGTGGCTTTGCTTTGTAGGATATGTAGGTGAGATCGCCAAAATTATATTATTCCGACTCCTCAGTCTTTTCTGATTTTCGTCGCGGTATCAACACAGTTACGATGTTTCTCGGGGACTTCGTCGGGCTTCATTGTCCCGCTGTTTTTCTGGTGGTCGCCACTGTTGATTTCTGGCTTTCAGGAGTTTACGGTTGATTGATTTTTTTAAAAAACGTTGCCCCACACTAGGAATTTCTCCTGTATCATGGGTGCGTTTTACAAACATTTAAATTCACATACACAAACACACCCAGACCCGAAACAACTATCTGTAGTCCATACAAATATTTGTTCCGTGCGGGGATCGAACTCGCGACACGCAGTGCAGCAGTCCAATCGCTCAGCCACTGCGCCAACCTTACTTACCTGTAACTTTGGATGATTAAGAAACTAACAGTGATCCTATGCAATAAGACTGTTATTAGATTGTAGCTGTCAAAGGTTACTAGGATAGGAAAGGACTTTAGCTAGGCATACGCATAGTTAGGCGGAATGGCCAAGGTCAAGCTACTTACGAACTACGGAGGTCAATGATGGCCTCCGTAGTGCACGGTACTCGCAGATGATGACATCTTCGTTTAAATTCTTGCCCATTGCATACTCGTATAAATTTTTTGCATAAGTAATTACTTAAGTTCAGGTGATTACTTTGACTTGACTATAGATGCGGATGTTATTGCTAAAGCTACCCACTGTTGTTTAAAGTGTTATTTCTGCACGATTATTGTAATTTGTCATGTTATATTTTTTTTTTTGCATCTGTGTCTATCGCACCATATTGTACACTATGCATGTATCTTTTTGTTGTATTATGTGAACAAACAGTGTAACAATTGTAGATAGGCCAATAAATAAATCTGCCAAGCCTTTTCCAACACACATCATTTTGTGCGAATTTTCATCATTGCACAAATATTTACCAACACCAATCATTATTCAAGCCACAAAAAAAGTTTGTGGTGGGAAATCATCAAATAACCCCTCCTGCTCTGGGCAGAGCGGAAGGGAGTTTCAGACTTCTACTGACTAAAAACCACCCATGTTCCTTCTTAGCCCTTTATGTCGAGGCCGCGGTATCTCCTTCTAATAACCCGCAGTCCCGACGGGATCATTCAAGCCCTAAAATACTCTTCTGCTACTGTGCTAGTGGACAGTCGACTTAATATTTGGCTTCGTAGATAACAGATAAGATCTACATGGGTCCATACACGTCCGATACAGAACATGAACCTCTAACGTGGTACAATAGCCTGGCGTTAATATGACACATTTGTATGAGGAAGTAATTGTCATGTATCATTACGATGATGATGATTTTGAAAAAGTTTAGCTCTCTTCTAGAGTTTTTGCTGAGTTGCAGAGTTAGTACAGTTGGACAGGCCATCCGCCATATGAAAAAGGAGAAATGGTCTTAAGAACATAACATAGTGGTGCCCAATACAGTTTATCCAGCAGTGGAAGCCTTTTGGCTGTAATGACGACGTAGACAGGTCAATTGTTAAAAAAGTTTTTAGTGTGATGAAAGTTTCTTTCTGGTTCTGTCTACCACTTAAGAAAATTCCGTTGCGATGATGATGTTATGTCCTGTCGTCACATCATCCCAAATGAGACCGCGTGGTTACAAATTAATGGATGTTCCGTCTGCACGCACAGTTTCGCATTTTAAGTCTCCCCTGGCAATGCTGAATGGGGTTTTTGTACATTCGTCACAAAGTAAATTCGCCACGAAAAGAAGTATGTGTAAAAGCGCCATAGCTCTATTTTTACCCGACTACGGCAAAGCCAAAGGAGGGTTATGATTTTGACTGGCTATGTATGTATGTATGTATGTATGTGTGTATCTTCATCTGTTCCCTCATAGCTTCTAATCTACTTATCGGAACTCGACTTAAGAGGTATCGTTAGAACCGTCTTAATTTTCCGCTGAACATAGGCTACGTGACGTGTCACAAAAAGTGATTTGGCGCCCTCTAGCGGTCAAAAAGTAAAGCTTAAAAAATAAAAATTGAGATAAACACGCCGTGTTTGGTATCATTTAAAAGGGCCTCACTTGTACATTTCCAAAATATTGCTCAAATTTAAAATCACGCCCTCTAGCGGACAAAAAGTCAAGAGTAAAAATAAAATATTTAACACCAAAATTGTTTAAATAAAAAAAAGTAAAAAACTAAAACCCGACTACGACAAAAAAAAAACGACGCTGAAAAAGTATGAAACAAGATTTTCAGGATAGAACAAAAAGAAAAGCCGTAGTCACACGTTATAGGTACCAACCTAAACACTTTAATACCGTGTGACTACGGCTTTTCTTTTTGTTCTATCCTGAAAATCTTGTTTCATACTTTTTCAGCGTCGTTTTTTTTTGTCGTAGTCGGGTTTTAGTTTTTTTATTTTTTTTTGCTCTATATAATTTTCATCGACACCGAAATGTGATTGGTTTGCCTCGAGGTTGTAGTTTGAGTTTCTGTGAGAGGATGAACGAAAGTTGTTTTTTTTTTGTTCTGAGAGATGATGTACGGAAGGTGACTTTTCTAGTTTTTTAAAATATTTTTTTTAATACTAATTGATACCCGCGGCTTCGCCCGCATGGATGTCGGAACTTGACTAATAATATACTAAAACCTTCCTCGAGAACCACTCTATCCATTCGTGAAAACAGCATGAAAATCGGTGCAGCAGTTTTTCTGGTTCTCGGTTCAACAGACACACAGACAGACGCGGCGTAGGACTTTGTTATACTATTTAGTGATTGTTATTATTACTATACAATAGTTTGAATTTTTCTGTCATATTGTATATGTTTTTCCTCAAATAAATAATTCGAATTCTTTCACCACTTATTCCTATTTTCAACACCCTCAAACCTGACATTTCAACTTGACACTTAATCACAAAAGCATTGACAAAGCACTTGAAACCCTGAGTGGTGGAGTGAAGGCACACATAATATTTTAATGCAAATGTCTTGCGCTCCATATTCATGAACTGGCATTGCAATTAGAGAGATGGACTTCCATGTATTATGTTAATTTTAGGCTCCTTTTTCCCCGAAATAATATTGTGGGGTAGATGGATCTTTGGCGGTTTCGCCTTGGCCAAAAAGTGTGTTTAGTCATTTATTTTATTCAAGTTAGAATTTTTACGCGACTGCAGCGGGGAGAATTTTTTAATCTATTGCATAGATTCTATCGCGGGCCTTGAGTTGAGCGTGGAGAGCGAATCCAGAGATTTCGTAACGAAAATATTCAGGATTCAGTATTCAACCAGGTTGCTATGGTTACGGAAAATAACAAGGTTGTCAACTGAGGTTGTCAAATTAAATAATTGTTTGTCTCTCTGCTTTCTCCTTCTAAAATATTCTTACTCGTATAATTTGTGTACAAAGTGTTTTAAATATGAATAAACAAAGTGCATTTATTAATGAAGAAAGTCACGAAAAAATAGTGAAAGAAAATGAGTGAGGAGTGAGTACCTACTCTATAAACATTCATTTTATTATTAGTACGCATCTATCATAAGTTTTATTGGTTTTTGCATTACTATTCTGCGAATCGGTCTAAAACGATTCGTTTTCTTATAAAATATCTAAAATAAAATAAATAATTTTCATATTTTTCAATGTTATGACACTTACGTCAGGCTGTCAATACTTTTTCTTTTAAATTTTCTGTCATAGAGTTTCTTACTAGCTTAGTTAGTCTATGAAGGTTAGTTTTGATTTATATAATGTACATCGCGCGAAATTCGAAGATCAAACTCATAATATCGTTATTTTTGTTCAAATTTTTTGAATGAATAATTATTTTGGTGTGTAATTACACTATTAATACCTAATTATTTATACCTATTATTGCATAAGTTGATAAAAAATGCTATGCAATAGATTTACCGCGGCAGTCTCCGAGTGCCACACGTTTTTATTTTTATTTTTCATGGGTGTTCTTTCAGACTAGACTTGGTGGAGTGGTTGCCAACGCGACTGCTTTGCATGACGTGGTGGGTTAGAAAATAATACGAAGGTTTTCGAGATTGGAAATCGCTTTACGGGACTCAAATGGAGTTGGGCAGGACACCTAGCAAGGCGCAGTGATGACAGGTGGACTAAGACTGTCACCGAATGGCGTCCAAGAGCTGGCAAAAGAAGTATGGATCGTCTGGCGGCGAGATGAACAGACGAGATAGTTGCCATCGGGGGAAAAACCTGGATGAGGTTAGCACAGGACCGTGGATAATGGCACCAGAAAAGCGAGGGCTATACTTAGCAGGGGGTCAATTCTGGCTGTTAATGATGATGGTAATTAATTTAAACAGGCTTAAAGTGTGGCCGATGGTCCGACCAGATATTCTAGTAACAGTAGTCCGGTTGTTAGTCCGGTTGACCGAACTGTGCAACTTTTCAGTAGCAGTAGTTCGGTTGAAATATAGCACCGAACTACCGGTACTCTTTAGTAGCAGTAACAGTTCGGTTTGTAATAAAATTGTACAGTCCACTTTTTTTACTTTATTGTTATTTTAAAAGAAATGCACAGAAAGTGAAAAATAAACTTCAGAAGAAAATCAGGGAATTGTTGTTTTCAAGGGAGCATCAGTAATGAGGAGTGAGGTAAAATACCCTATATTTTGGAAACAAAATAAAATAGCAGATATTAGCCCGGCCATTTATACGAAAATCTTCCAACCTTTTAAACTTTCCTTATAATATTCTTAAACACACATCCCAGTAAGAAACGGTAGCCAATTATTCTATTTCCGAACACCATAAGAAAATAAGTTCAGCGCAAAATTTAAGTTTAATCGAAAGTTCAGACTCGACGTTGGAGTAAATTAGTCTGAAAATTAAGATGGCCACTATTTCGCGCCTAATTGCGTACTACGCTCGTAAATATTGCAGTAATCTACGTGGAACTTTCTAGAAAATATCGTCTGGCTATGATAACGGCTAACTAGATGCCTTTTAATGTGGTAATATAAATTACTCAGTAGCAACCAAGGAGTCTAGATTTGTACCCGGTTAATGAGAATAGACTCGCCCCCCTAATAAATGGAACTTAAACATAAATGTTCCGTATGGTGTCGGACGAAAAAGAATAGCACCATCCCCTATCTTCCCGTGGGTGTCGTAAGAGGCGACTAAGGGATGTACCAGAGAATGGGCAGCAGCATTCTCTGTGCTTTTTGTATCGACCGTACTGCGATCGCCAACCCGCCTGCCAAGCGTGGCGATTATGGCAAACCCCCCCTAAGCAAAAATTACACTTAGGGGAGGCCTATGTCCAGCAGTGGACGTCTTTCGGCTGAAATGATGATGATGATGATGAAACATAAATGTGGGTGAACTAATGGGTACACCTCTGCCTAACCCTTCAGGGATTACAGTCGTGATGTTATGTAAGAAGACTAGCGAAGAAAAATTTAAAGGAAGTCGTCTATTTTGGAGTATTATTGGTTTCATAAACACCTACCTACTTCTTTCCGGAAAAAAAACGCGTGATATCTATATATATATAAATAAAGAGAGAAGTCCTGACTGGCTGACTGACTGACTGACTGATTGACTGACTGACTCATCAACGCCCAGCCCAAACCCTTGGACCTAGAAAGCTGAAATTTAGCACAGAGGTTCCCTTTATAATGTAGACAAGGAATAAGGAAGAACTTTTTGAAATTCAACCCCTAAGGGAGTTAAATAGGGGATGAAAGTTTGTATGGAACGTCGTTTTATTTCACGCGGGCGAAGCCGCTGGCAAAAGCTAGTCATATAATAAACATGTAAGAAAAACATTGCAAATAACAGTCTGTTCATTCGATCTAAGATAACACAGATTACATCACACATAACAGAAAATCTCTTAAGAAAACAATACTCTTGAGTAGCGTGACACTTCATTATAACCTCATTATATAATAGATCTATCATACATGGCCCTAATTTAATAATATTTACCTTCTATGTCTTAAAGCCCCGAGCGATGTATCAAATATCAATAGGCTGTTTGACTAATTAGCAGAAACTTCTATATATTCGTATTTTGTTTCATCCTAACATCCAATTAATGTTTTAAGTTTGAAAGGGAGAACAAAGAAAATCAAATAATTTACATCGTCCCATTAAAATAGGTGGACAAATTTTAACACAGCGTTCAGTAGGTCTAACCAAAGATATCTAAACAAAAAAAAAACATTAAAAAACGTGTTTTTTTTTAACTTAAAATAATAAATAGGCGGCACTCTAGAACAAACTCATCCTTTAAGAGTAGGTACTTTAATGCGATTTTCTTACTATTTATTTACCATCGTCCTTATTTTGGTGGTCTGAATGATTCCTGAAATTTTGTCCACCTATTTTAATGGGACCTTAGAATATAAACTCATACGTTTTTCGCAAACAAAGACACTATCATTAATACTGAAAACAGGATATTTGCCATGTTTACTTTTTACGAACAAGAAAGAGGGTTGATCGATTTGTCTGCTCTTAAACAGCCACCCGCAATGACTTCAGTTTATCCGTGATCATGGTGCTTGTAACGCGTCGAAATATCGGGAACTCGAAACAAGAAGTAATTTCAGTATTAATAATAGTGGTAGTGACCATGTCAGTTTAAGAACTTGAAACAAAGACACTTATGAAATGTAACCACAGTTCCAGTCACAATGGATAAATACTGTGAAAGTACTGTAGTTGCCCATTCCAAATAGATCTTTAAGGAGAAAAACGCACAAGAAACTCGATCGACACTCTTTTAAATCAGAATGCACAACCTTGGTTTGGTTATACATATTGAGATGAAAGGAGAAGGTACCTAAAGGTGACAATAACTTGCTCACTGTCTATTATCGACCATCATATTTATTAAAATCATCAAATCTAGGTTTCCAATGGATTTCCCTCACCTAAGTCAGTTGACATTGAAAATATCGCAAACATACCACGCCCTGAACTACAAAGTCTTAACCAGACATGTGTTAAACCAACCACAAGCCTGCCAACAGTTTAATGCAAAAACGACTCTTACTGCTACGAATTAAAGACGCTGGAAACTCATACTCGCATAAGACTCCTACGCACACAAATATAGTCCATGTACAATTACATGAAGATCCCCAATGCCTACCTACCTGACCTTACAAAGGTTATAATCAACGCTAGCGAACAACCTATCTATCCCAAACACAGTCGTCTGTCTGGCCGACGCATTCATGGTGCAATGCCAAAAATCAATAAGCGCCTCCCCATGGAATACGCCGAACCACCTTTGCGAACCCCCTTTATGTATCCGATAGTTATATAATATATAATGAACATTGACATTGAAGGGTTCGAAATATTGGGCTCCGTGTGTGCGGGATAAGATTAAAGAGTAGAGAATTTTGTGAAGACTGGTACAGGGGTGAGAATTTGGTGAAATGTTTTATTATTGAGTTATGAGCTTACTTATGAGCGATTGTGAATGTTCTAAATCACAAATCATATTCATTCCTGTAAAATGATGTTTCGTAGTTGACTACTCGAGAAGAAACAGCCAAAACAAACTTAGAGGTCACTGTATCTTTTAAAGTCCAGACAAAGTCTAGTCATATCAGGCCCATCCAGATCTGTGTCTGATATGGTCTTTTGAACAAAGAACCACAAAGATTTGTGTCGACTTGTCCAGTCAGTGCAAGACTGCAAGCATTTGTCAGTGATCGTGAGAAGTTTCGTAAGCGTAGGTGAGCCCCACACCTTAAAAATGTAAACACGTAAAAATGATGGTCTACAGTCCCGTTGAGATTGTTAAAAAAAATTATTGATTTGTCAAAAATAATATAAAAAGTAAAAATTAGTTTCAAATAGCGGTCTTCACTTTTGAATCTAAAATAATTCACTGAACAGAAAATTACATATAAAATCCTTCGTGAAAACGTATCTAAGTACCTAACGATACTTTTACATGCAGGATTTTTTACTTAGTGTTCTGAAAAAGAAAAACCATTTATTCGAAATTTTTCATAAGTCACTCAATTTTGCTGAAGTATACCAAGATCTTAAGTCTCCTATCTTAACTGCAGGGATACTCGTCGACGTTAATATTTAATCGAACTTACATGTTTAACAACTCATCGAAACTTCGGCGAAGCAACCAGAAGTTCTCCTCTGAAGATATTTATCTATTCTACGGTCCATAATCCCTCGAAGGCTAATTAATTGCATTGCCATCCAGTCGTAATGACGAGTGCAACTTTTAATACCAAGACCCCTCTGAGCCGATTTTAATTAGACTTTTTGCTTTCAAAGCCAATGGTGATTTTATAATTTTTCTTTGATGTTTGATTTTTGTTGTTGCTTTATCCGTATGTACTTGTGGACATTTCTATATTGATTACCGGGTCTTATAGCCTAGTAAAAGTAGGAATTTGCTATGTAATTAAACGTTCGGTTTTATATGGCTGGTATCTATAACTATATGTTATGTGAATAAATAATGTTGGCGGGAGCCGGAATCCTATCCTACAAATATTTTAAACGTGAAAGTTTGTAAATATGTACGTATGGATGGATGAATGTTTGTTACTCTTTCACGCAAAAACTACTGAACGGAATTGGATAAAATTTGATACACAGATAGCTTATAACCTAGATTAACACATAGAATAATTTTTATCTCGATTTTATCTTCCCGTGGGATAATGCTCGAGTTATAGCGGGCGAAGCCGCTGGCAACACCTATAGTACTCCATATAAAGTAGAAGAATTGGAGGCTATAACTTGTTTTCTTGTTTTCTCTCGTCATGTCTCCGCTTTGGTGGAGATGAGCTTCCAAGTTCGTAGCCAAGCTGAGGTGCTTCATCCTCCATAAGACTTATATCCGTACTCACGCGGTGGCTCTGATTTCCCGGGAGAACCTTAACTTTTACTATCGTAGTGCGCTTAGAAATTAGTTCCAGAAATTGTAGAAGCTTTAATCAATTTTAATCTTGGTAACACTTAAACTTTACGATAGATGAGGTGCGAAGGGGATGGTAAGTCATATTTCTTATCATTAAATAACATAATGGGTTGCGGGTTGTTCGAAAGAGATACCGTGGTCTCGAACATAAAGGGCTAAGAAGGAACTTGGGTGGTTTTTGGTCAGTACAAGTCTGACACTCCCTACCACTTCGCCCAGAGCGGAACAAAGAAAAAAAAACAATTACTAGCTTCTGCCAGCAGCTTCGCCCGCGTGAAGTTTGATAATTTCCCCATGGGATCTTACTACCGGGATAAAAATATCCTGTTTTAATTCAGGTTATAATCTATGTGTGTGAATAATTTCATCCAAATCCGTTCAGTAGTTTTAAATATTAATGGATGGATAGTATGAAGACATTTTCCCAAGTATATTCGTATTTACAAAAAAAAAAGTATTGAAAAAGTTTTTTAAGCTCACCGTATTGAAAACCTTTTGATTTTTTATCAGAGCAAAAGAAAAAGTAATACTGACCAAAGAAGTCTTTCTTTGGTCAGTATTACTTTTCACTCATCATCTGCCTAGCCTTTTCCCAACCATGTTTAGGTCGGCTTCCAGTCTAAGGATGCAGCTGAGTACCAGTAGTTTACATGCAAGGACTATCTTACCTCCACAACCCAGCCATTGCCAAGCCATTGCCAGCATTGCCAAGGGATATCGTATTATCTAGTACCGGCTATCGTGTTATATATGGGGTATCGTATTATCGTAAAAAGTAAGACTGCCTTGAAGGCAGTCTTACTTTTTACTAAGAACAAAATATTATATGTGAGTACTAATTCGAATAGTTTTGAACCAAAAATAAGTACGAGTACTTATATGTTTTAATGCACAGCAATAATAAAAGTGACGGCACGGTTGGCGCAGTGGCTCAAGCAATGGACTGCCCCGCTGAGGGTCGCGGGTTCGATTCCTGCACGGAATAAATATTTGTAAGACCTACAGATAGTTGTTTCGGGTCTGGGTATTTGTGTATGTGAGTTTAAATGTTTATGAAGGCACCCACGATACAGAGAAATTCCTAGTGTGGGGGCAACGGAGCAACTTTTTTAAATAAAAAAAATCTGCGAACAAGAAGACGTTGCGTTGGAAGGCCTCCCACTAGGTGGACCGATCAGCTGGTGAAGGTTGCGGGGATCCGCTGAATGCGAGACGCACGAGACCGGTCAATGTGGCGACACCTGGGGGAGGCCTATGTCCAGCAGTGGACGTCTTTTAGCTAAAATGATGATGATGAATGATAACATAGCAATAAAACTCCTTACTCTATAAATACGGACTAAGCAGTGTAATGTTCTTATATAACATGACTTTATTGTGTAACCAAATTGTTTATATGAAGCAAACGAGCAATAATTGCATAACAGACCGTTTTATCCGTATTACTGAAACCTGTCATTTACCAACACTGCCTTTAAATGACCTCAATACTATTACATAGACCTCGACTGTGTATATTTTTATACACCACGTTGAATAACGTAAATAGAATGTTTTAAAAGTTGTTTTCTAAGCGTACATAAGGGTTTCTTTACCATAAAGTTTGTTTGAAAGTTACTTCGAAGTTAATTCGGTAAAGAAAGGGGAGCTGATTTTAGAATCGCTATCAAAAGTCTTGTTGCGTATTTGTTTTTTAAATAGAAACGATAATTACAATATAATAATATACTATAGGTATACTCACGTATTTTCCAGAAATTTCGGCAGAGATGTATCCTTATCCTTACATAGTATAAAACAAAGTCGATATTTTTGTCTGCATGCTTAAATCTTTAAAACTACGCAACGGATTTTGATGCGGTTTTTTTAATAGATAGAGTGATTCAAGAGGAAGGTTTTAGTATATAATTTGAACAACATCCACGCGGGTGAAGCCGCGGGCATCAGCTAGTTACATAGTATAAAACAAAGTCGCTATTTTTGTCTGTCTGTTTGTCTGTATGCTTAAATCTTTAAAACTACGCAACGGATTTTGATGCGGTTTTTTTTAATAGATAGAGTGATTCAAGAGGAAGGTTTTAGTATATAATTTGAACGACATCCACGCGGGTGAAGCCGCGGGCATCAGCTAGTAAATAATAAAGCCATATTTTACCTATTATTAGAGGACGCCCTACAAAGACATACACTGACCTTATTAGTTATTAGTGATGTTCTTCAGCAAGGAGAAGTGCATAGTACTCGCAACCGGTGTGAGTGTATGACCAGATGAATGTGGACGAGGTAAATGGAGTATGTAAGGATCGTAGCAGGTGACGTTCTGTGGTTTCTGCCTATCCCCATGGGAAGAGGGCGTGAGTTTATGTATGTACTTTACACAACATAACATAACATAACTGGAGAAATTTGGGTGTACTAATAGTTTCACCTCTGCTAAACCCTCTTTTTTTTTGGATGGTTTTTAAATCATCAAATGACCCGCTCTGGGCAGAGCGGTATCAGTTTCAGACTTCTACTGACTAAAAACCACCAAGTTCCTTTGTGTCCAGGCCGCGGTATCTCTTTCGAACAACCCACAGCCCCGACGGGCGTCGGCCCTTGCGGGCCCCTTTCATGTTGCTGACATCTCTTTGAGGCGCGCGTGTAACACGAACGCGCCTTCCGTCGACACGGCCTGTCGTCGTCATAAGACGGACGGACGGCGAGTTAAGCCGCTGACAACCGCTATTGAGCCCCAATGTTTCAGTATTTTTTTTTTTATTTTTTTTTTTAAAACGTTGCCCCACACTAGGAATTTCTCCTGTATCGTGGGTGCGTTCACAAACATTAAACTCACATGCACAAACACACCCAGACCCGAAACAACTATCTGTAGGCCATACAAATATTTGTTCCGTGCGGGGATCGAACCCGCGACACGCAGCGCAGCAGTCCAATCGCTCAGCCACTGCGCCAACCGTGCCGTCAATGTTTGGCCACGCCCACAATTTTTCCGATACTCTAGCGCCATTTTTAAAGGGCGAACTACCAAATAAGGAAATACTTACTACTATATTAAGTTCAGGATCCACGGTCCATTTTTGCACTTGATTACTATCAAGCTAATTTTCAGTTAGCAGCTTCATTTTGATGAGACGCCCAATAATTGCCTGTACGAAAACTTGAATTCTCGATTTTGGTAGGTAAAAGACTAGCAGGGATAAAATAGAGAAATAATAAACCGAGCCACAGGTTTTTTAATTGGCCACGGGATCAAACTTCTAATTTTATAATTAAAATACATATTACAATTCATATTTCAATTTATATTGGTGGTGAAGCTGTCAGCAGCCTCGGACACCATGGCCTGTCCTGCAGTCGAAGTGTGGGTCGTTTTGCGCGACACGCAAACATAAACGACATCATCCGACGAGCTCTTGTTACCGTCGGCGTCCCTGCTGTCTTAGAGCCAAATGGCTTGGCACGCGACGATGGCAAGAGACCGGAAGGCATGTCGTTGTTTCCTTGGAAGATGGGTAGGCCTTTAGTATGGGACGCAACTTGCGTCGATACTCTTGCGCCATCGCATCTTCCAAGCTCTTCGTGTTGTGCTGGCGCTGCCGCTGCGGCTGCGGAGAACCTCAAGCGGCGTAAATATAGTAACCTTTGTGGCCGTGGGGTCCTAGTGCACACAGCCTTTTTAAGGATATTTCAAAACGCCTTGTTGACGCTTCCTCCGACCCAAGGGCTGGGCTGAGGAGGAGTTTTTCGATGCCCTTTTATAGTTAGTTTGTTTTTAGGTTAGTTTAGTTTATATATTTAGTATAGTCTTACATTTATAAATACATATGAAATAAATTTCCCCTTTCCCATTAAAAAAAAATATATATTTTACATTACAATTATTTAATTTATTATTTATTTATTTTTATTCAATTATTTATTCATATTACAATTCATAATACAATTCATATTACAATTCATATTACAATTCATATTACAATTCATATTACAATTCATATTATTATTCATATCACGATTCATATAACGATTCATATTGCAATTCATAGAACAATTCATATTACAATTCATATTACGATTCATATTACGATTCATATCATGATTCCTACTACGATTCATATTACAATCAATATTACGATTTGTTTTATATTATGATTCATATTACGATTCATATTATGATTCATATTACGATTCATATTACGATTCATATTATGATTCATATCATGATTTCTATTACGATTCATATAACGATTCATATTACAATTCATATTATGATTCATGTCATGATTCCTATTACGATTCATATAACGATTCATATTGGAATTCATATTACGATTCATATTATGATTCATATTACGATTCATATTACGATTAATATTATGATTCATTATTTGATTCATATTATGATTCGTATTATGATTCGTATTATGATTCGTATTATGATTCGCATTATGATTCAGATTATGATTCATATTATGATTCGTATTATGATTCGTATTATGATTTGCATTATGATTTATGATTCGTATTCATACTATGATTCATATCATGATTTCTATTACGATTCATATAACGATTCATATTATGATTCATGTCATGATTCCTATTACGATTCATATAACGATTCATATTGGAATTCATATTACGATTCATATTATGATTCATATTACGATTCATATTACGAATCATAGTACAATTCATATTACAATTCATATTATGATTCATATTACGATTCATATTATGATTCATATTATGATTCATATTACGATTTATATTACGATTAATATTATGATTCAGATTATGATTCATTATTTGATTCATATTATGATTCGTATTATGATTCGTATTATGATTCGTATTATGATTCGTATTATGATTCGTATTATGATTCATATTATGATTCAGATTATGATTCGTATTATGATTCATATTATGATTCGTATTATGATTCGTATTATGATTCGTATTATGATTCGCATTATGATTCAGATTATGATTCATATTATGATTCGTATTATGATTCGTATTATGATTTGCATTATGATTTATGATTCGTATTATGATGAAACCAGCGTCGGGTACTAGTTGCTCGGCAGTTTGCTGAACTGGTCCTATTTGGTGCAGCCGTGAGATACACACTCAATTTCGTGTTTAGTTCTTAGTTTTCTTTTTTTAAACTTTTACTTTGTTGTGTGCACTTGTGGCATGTGCCAAATACTACTACTATACTAAACTGCTATACTACTATACTATACTGTTACTATAGTAAAACTGTATAGATTTGTCTAAAAAATTGTTGAATACATAATTGTTGGCTCTTGTCAGCGTCTTAACCCAAACTGATGTCAAAATTTGTTTGCTGACCATGGTCCTCTGGCTTAGTGATAATTTCCAACAGTGAACTGTCACAAATACAGTATTTCACCTTTTAACTTCATTTAATTATGTTCTAGTAAAACAGATTAAAATAGAAAGGGCACATTATTATAATTGCAGATATTAAATTCAGCTTTACTAAATAATTAATCTAATGTTTCGTTAGCAAATAGCGCCACAAATATTCCGTGATATGTACAGTTCGCAAAGCATTTTTATAAAACACTAGCGGACGTCACGCGGTTTCAACCCCGTAGTTCCCGTTCCCGTAGGAATACAGGGATAAAAAAAGAACAATCGAATTGAGAACCTCCTCTTTCTTGGGGAGTCGGTTAAAAAATAGCCTATGCCACCCGGGGATAGTGTAGCTTCCCAATGGTGAAAGATTTTTCCGTATCGGTATCCGTAATTTGTATGAAACCCATTTTTTATTTAAAGATTTATTGTCAATGCATTATTAGAGAGCAGCGGTGGCCCAGTGGTGGCGGCCCCGACTTACGAGCAGTAAGCCGTGGGTTCGAACCCAGGCAGGCGCATTATACGTTGTGGAATTTATTTCATCGCCACTGCTCTGAAAAATTCGAACTCAAAAAAATTCGAAGACATGTGACATCTACCAATCCGCACTGGGCCCGCGTGGTGGATAATAGCCCATTCCCTCTCATAGAGAGGAGACCTGTCCGTGGGAATATTACAGGCTGATGATGATGATTAATTATTCAGGCATTCTCTTGTGTGTTTTGTATAATTTTTAAGGTGTTTTTGTTATTAATGTCAAATAAACACTATTTTCTTTCTTCTTCTTACACCTCCTTTCTTGCCAAACAATCCTTCACATTTTTTAAAATTTTAAAATTAATGTTATCTGAGTTATGGTTCTAACCGTACAACAAAATAACTAAATTTATAATAGAATTTAACACATTTAGGTTAACCTAAAACCCTTTTGAAGCGTTGTAACCTTTTAATGCGGAGTTCCTAATACTAGGTGAACATTTTGATACAAATTACATTTAATGACATTTTGAAACCGTTTAAATGTGGACTAATTGTGGACAAAAGACTTTATTTAATAAAATTATTTCAGTACATAACATCACACCAGTGATCTCCGAAGGAATAGGCAGAATAGGGGATCGGACAAAAAAAAACTAATTAGTCCATCAGATTAGATTTCCAAAAAATATTGACCACATATTTTTTCTTTTTTCACGAAAACAAAAAATGAAGACGATACAGTGCTTCGAAAACTCGTGAGACGTCATATGATAGTACATTTTGTACCTTCAAGTCAGTGACGTTTCAAGCCCCACTCTGATCTTTGATGCGCTATAGCTTCGTCAATTTTTATTGATTTGATAAAACAAAAAACACGTATCCAATATTTTTCGATAATCTAACTGACGGACTAAACAGAATCATGTTTTTTTGAGTCAGTCCGATCCCCTATTGTACAGGACCTAATAGTAAATCCACATTCCACCAGTTACGTTTAATTCCCATGTAATAAGAGGTGAGCTCATTACCATCAACCAGACACAATTCCAGACTCAGTGGTTGCTACTGAGAAATTCCTGATGAAAAAACCCAAAATATCACATTGCCCGACCCGGGAATCGAACCCAGGACCTCATGCACAGGAGTCGGTTTTGCGAACACTAAACCAAGGAGGCAATCTCAGCATCTCTGTCGAAATCTCTGAAAAATACGAGATTAATTTATTTAATCATCATCTGCCTAGCCTTTTCCCAACTATATTGGGGTCGGCTTCCAGTCTAACCGGATGCAGCTGAATACCAGTATTTTACATGGAGCGACTGCCTATCTGACCTCCCAGTAAATACTAGGTAATACGATACCCTTTGGTAAGACTGGATGTCAGAATTTCAGGTCACTGACTACCTGTAACGACTGCCAAAGATCTATATATATGGCAGCCGGGACCAACAGCTTAACGTGCTTTCCGAGGCACGGAGGAAACTCGGTATGTCGGGCGGTCACCCATCCACAGACCGACCTAGGCAAGCACAGCTTTACCTAAAGATCGAAAGAAGATTTAATGATTTCCATTAATAAACAAATACGTCACAAAATGTCTGATAAGCGATTCTAAAATCAGCTCCCCTTTCTTTACCGAATTAGCGTCGACGTGACTTTCGAACAAACTTTAAGGTAAAGAAACCTTTACGTACGCATACAACAATTTATAAAACATTTTATTTCTCTGGGTCTGGGTATTTGTGTATGTGAGTTTAAATGTTTGTGAACGCACCCACGATACAGGAGAAATTCCTAGTGTGAGGCAACGTTTTTTAAAAAAAAAAAAAAATATTTACGTTATTCGAATGTATTGCTCGACACGGTTGGCGCAGTGGCTGAGCGATTGGATTGCTGTGCTGCTTGTCGCGGGTTCGATCCCCGCACTGAACAAATATCTGTATAGCCTACAGATAGTTGTTTCGGGTCTGGGTGTTTGGTTTGTGTATGTGAGTTTAAATGTTTGTAAACGCATTTACGATACAGGAGAAATTCATATTGTGGGACAAAGTTTACAAAATAAAAAATGCTTACTGAACTGGTGTGTGTATTCGCTAGTATAGGGATCATGGTAGGAGGTTCGCCCGTCCGGGCTGCGGATTGTTCGAAAGAGATACCGCGGCTCCAGACACAAAGGGCTAAGATGGACCATGAGTGGTTTTTAGTCAGCAGTTGTCCCTTCCTCCCGATCAGATCGGGAGGAGTCTTTTGATGATTTACCACCATCAAAAAAAAAAGGGACCAACGGTTTAACGTGCTTTATCGAGGCACGGAGGAAACTCGATATGTAATGTGTGGCCACCCATCTACAGACAACCCTAAGCAAGCGTTGCTTTACCTGAATATCGACCCAAGTGGCTGCTATTATTTAGCCTCGAGCTCCTACTTATCGTAGGAACACAACTGCAGCATAAAAGATAATTCTATAAAAAAGTACTTTTTCTCATTTCTTTGACTTATGAGATTGTCTCGTTTGAACTAAGTATTAATTAATTCCACTGCAGATGTCACCTTAATAAGGCTTTCATTTTAATCTGGGAAACTTTTCTTTCCAACTTATTGGAAATTGTGTAATGATATTTCTTTTTTTTATTTAATAAGAGATTTCTTCTTAATGAAAGATATGGACTTTTATCGTAAGAAGTAGAAATGTAACATCACGCCTGTAATTACCAAAAGGTTAGGCAAAGGTGAACCTTATAGTATAGCAAAATCTACATTTCACCAGTTATGTATTGTATTAGATTATTCTGTTTTTATCCCAATTTGACTGGCCTGTTGGTCTAGTGGTTAGTGACCCTAACTGCTATGCCGGAGGTCGTGGGTTCGATTCCCACCCAGGACAAATGTTTGTGTGATGAGCACGATCATTTGTTCTGTGTCTGGGTGTAATTTTTCTATAATATGTATGTATTTAGAAATATATAAGTATGTTTATCAGTTGTCTAGTACCCATAACACAAGCTCTGCTTAGCTTGGGACTAGATGGCGTTGTGTGATAGTTGTGGAATATTATAAAAAAAAAAAAAAAAAAAAAAAATATTTGAAGTCGGTGCAACATGTCTCATGATTTTAGTCTATCTCTTCCATATTTCCCTTTTACTCGTCACCATTTATGATCTTTCAGTCCATTCATAGTTTCATCGATCATTAGATGCGTCTATTGACATCAATTGGGCACAAATCCAATTTTCAAATGGAAAATCCCAAAAATGTTTTGTCAAACCTGAAGATTGAACGACGTACATTTACCACTAGACTAAAGGGTCAATAGGGAAGTGAAAGTACTGTAAATATTCCGAAATAAGTTCGAAAGTAACTGGTAACTACATTTGGTAGTGTGTCTCACTCACTTCACATCAAATTCAACCTTGATATACCCCATAAAAAGTCCCCTAAAGGTTTGCAGATGATGGGAATTGTACCACAGTATTGATTAGAATGGGGTTCCCGCGGGCAAAACTATCGATCGGTTCACCCACGCGATATTATTGTGTGTGTTAGGAGGGGCTGAGCGTGGTTCCGTATGGCGTTCAATGAGTGTTGTTATTGTTTGTATTATTTGGTAGAATCGAAAGTTCTGTCTGTTTCTACACGTGAATTTTGAAAAAATAATCTAGAAAGATTATGTTAAGAGATGAACTTATAACTTACAAAATCTAATATTGGGAAATATGTTTTTTTCCCACTCTCCGCTATTCTTTTCTGATTAATTTCGTTGCGGGATCCAAGACATTTAAATCGTCGAGTTTCATTGTCTCGGCGCTTTTTTCGTGGTCGCCACTGTTGAACGGCTTTCAGGAATTTGGGAAAAGTGTGTCGGATTTGTCCCTTAAAAAGTACATAGGAATAAATAATATCTGTGTTAAAAATAGAGGTTTAAAAGTCACACAATCAGGTAAAAATAAAATAAATTTGACTAATCTATTTCCCGTTTTTCTTTGGGTCGCCGGTAACACGTTCTTTGCTTCCATTCTCGCCTGTTAGACGACAAGGCATCATTTTACTCCTTTCTCCTTCAAATCATTTATCACACACTCCTTCCATCTTTTTGTTGGCCTTCCTCTGCTCTCCATCCATCCATTCATATTCATCATAATTCCATATTACTTATCAAATAAAAACACCAAAATATTTAGCAACTATTTACGACGTTGCCAGCTCTCCCATCCCACCCTCTTTAGCCAAGCATGCATCGGTCGAACTATGGATCGGTTGTCCATGATTGAAGGTTAGACAAAACATTCATGGTCATTAATTTTAAATCCAACGAAACAGCACCCCATGGCAACCATTATTTTGCTATTGGACCCTCCAAAGCAACATCTGTCGTGTTATTCAAGTGATTATCGTCACTATGTAGGGAGGTTTTGTGTCTATAATCGTGTACAAAACATTGATAGATGACCACTCATTATATGTCGGCTTGTCGTGGTGGGATTTGGGACCCGGTGTTCATGGGTGCGGTATGTAATGTACATTGGCGATTGATTTTTTTGATGTTGATATTTTTTTCTAAATAAATGTTAATTTTGAGAAAAGAAATTACAAAATTGCTTGCTAATTGCTCTCCAAACGGTAAAGGAAAACATCGCGAGGAAACCGGCATGTCTCAGAACGAAAGAATTCGAAGACATGTGATATCTACCAACTCGCACTGGGCCCGCATGGTGGATTTATAGCCCATCCCTCTTCTAGAGAGGAGGCCTGAGTCCCTGCAGTGGGAACATTATAGTCTGATGATGAGATGTTAAGGTTGAACAAGCCAGTCATTCTTCCATACAAACTTATGAAGGTGATTGCTCCTCTGTTTGACGGTGTAGGTTCAAAATTAAAAATTGTATCAACTGGTCTTATCATTATCTAGGTCTGTATGGAAGCAGAATTGGAAAAAAAATATTGATTTGGAAGTTATGTACGTCAAAACTTTCATATTTTAGCACTAATTTTAACTCATCTTTGGGCGTAAATAAGTAACGTATATAGTATGAAAAAGAAAAAAGTGAAACCATACGGACATAGATTAGTTATTAAAAAAAATAAATAATTTGATTTTGAACAGATACATTCAATAGATTTTTCATGAAACCAAATATACCAAAGGTCTGCATAGAAACAATCGCGCGCCCGTTTTAGTTGTGTCTCTTTCGCTCTATGCATTTCGTTCGTGATGTCGGGTGAAATAGCATGCATTTTAGCCCCGCCCACCAACTAGTTCGAGCCGTTGGCTTGTTTACCCATAATACTAAGTGATATCGTAGGACTTACCATAAAACCAGTACATGATGGTTTTAGAAAAGGCAGGCAGATGATGAGCGTATTTCGGTAGTTCACCGCAATCGAGAAACAATCAAAGAGTTGTCAGTACAGTAGACGGTGCTCACTAGGGCTAGTACCTGCCAGGGTTGCGGAATTTGAAAGAGTTGCGGCGGCCCTGGGTCGCAAAGGGTATAAGTAGGAACATGGGTTGGTTTCTGTCAGCACCACACAGATCAGCCTCTTCCTTTGCTGTCCTCTCCCAGCGACGTCCTGAGCCGAGGCTCGTACCCCACAGGGGGTGCCCTCAGCGTGTAGTCGCTTAGTTTTAAGTTTATTTGCCCTGTCTGGAGGCCTAAATTTCAAGGCATCCACAGGAAAGTCAGGTTATGCAGTAGCCATCTTCTCTAGCTAGAGTGAACTGCGAGATGGCATTAAAAATAGAAAAATAACAGTCTGTCAGAGTCTGAAACTCCCTCCTACTACGTCCAGGAGTGGGAGGAGTCATTTGATGATTTCCCATCGTTAAAAAAAAGTCGGGGAAACAAACCATGACAGTAATCATTTTATTACATATTTTTTAAAACAGTATACTAATTTTCTTTACAAATTTTCGTTAGATAACTATTTCAAAAGTACACAACCATTTTATAAAACGAAACAATAAACTTATTCCTTTCAAACTTAAAGTTTAATTACGAAATATAGACATCCATTTAACTTAATAATTAGATTTGTTAGGCTACAGAATTGCGAGTAGATCATTAAGGCCCTTAAAATCTAGATTCAAGACCCTTTGTGATTAACAAAGAACCTTTTGTAGTACTTGAAAGTGCCCTAGAAATAGCCTCTATTTCTGTAACTATTTAGAGGAATTTCTCAGTAACCTTATATAAATAAATTTATTTAATAAATTTCACAGTTATACTTTTAAACAGCCTGGCCCCTTTTAAAAACAACTCACAACCACAAAAACACTACACAACACACACACTCACACACTCACTATAGAACTTAAAAATATAACTAGCGAAACCTGGGTGTACCTACTATTAGGTACATCTCTACCTAACCCTTCGGGAACTACAGATTAGTAAGTTTTTCAATGTTTATCAAATTACTGAAGTTATAAGTATTTTATTGTGTTCGTATAACGAAATACAATTTTTTTTTTGGTATCCTAGGTGTCTCACTGATGAGCAAAGGCCTCCCCTTTCACCTTTGTTTTGGGTGGTGGGAAATTATCAAATAACCCCTCCCTTTCTAGGTAGCGCGGAAACCGCTTTCTCGTCGGGGCTGCGGATCCCGTCGGGGCTGCGGACCCCGTCGGGGCTGCGGATCCCGTCGGGGCTGCGGATCCCGTCGGGGCTGCGGATCCCGTCGGGGCTGCGGATCCCGTCGGGGCTGCGGATCCCGTCGGGGCTGCGGATCCCGTCGGGGCTGCGGACCCCGTCGGGGCTGCAGATTATCGAAAGAGATGACGTGGCTTCGGCACAAGGGCTAAGAAGGAACATGGGTTGGTTTTTAGTCAGTAGAAGTCTGACACTCACACTTCGCTCTGCCCAAGAGCAAGGGGGGTTATTTGATGATTTTCCACACACCAAAAAAAAAAGGGGAGTGTCAGACTTCTACTGACTAAAAACCACCCATATTCCTTTTTAACCCTTGTGAAAGATACTTGATGCGGGTTGTTCGAAAGAGATACTTTCGAACAACCCGCAGTCCCGACGGGCACTGCACCTACCTTACTCGGCTTTAAACACTAACCGCCTTATTACAAAACGTTGTTAAACCTGGTTTAACTTAGACTTGGTTTATCTCGCATGACGTCTCACTTCAATAATATTCAAAAGAAAGTGACAGCATGCGAGATAAACCAAGTCTAAGTTAAACCAGGTTTAACTACCTTTTGTAATAAGGCGGTATTAGTTTACCTTCCTTACCTTTTTATCATGTGCGATATTTGACCAAAGTATAATAGGTAGGTAGGTAGTAGAATAGGTAGGTAGTTAGTAGAATAGGTAGGTAGGTAGTAGAATAGGTTATTTGACGAATATGGCATTTTCAGAATGAGGCCTTTCGCGAAAAGTCCAAAAACGACTGCAGGTCATTTCGCGCTAAGTAGGCTCCTATAAATAATTCTAATACGATTCATAAATAAAATAAAATCTTGATAAAGGTATTCAGAGGTATCTCAGGTATATTTATGTGCTATATAAATACATAAGGTGAAAGGAGACCGCCGCCTCGGGCGTGAGATACAAATGATGAGGACGAATTGACCTAGCTGTAACTTTACTACTTTGAATAGAACGCTAGTCTTTTTATTTTCTCTTTGTAAAAAAGTATATATTATTATAGTGAGAGATATTTTATTAAAAACAAATAACTACTACTTCTCGTCTTTGTAGATTTTATGAAGATGTAGTTAAATCGACCAGAATCCTGATACCGGACTTTGACACATAATGTGTTAAAATATGTATCAAGGAAAGGTGTCCGATTGTGTTCAATTCCCAGGTAGGGCAAAAATTTATTGGGTTTTTTCATCAGGAATTTCCCAGTACTGAGTCTGGATTTGAGCCCGGTTGATGGCAATAGGATCGCCCACTATTACATGAGACTTAGTCTAATCTGAAGTACTATTAGGCACACCTCTGCCTTACCCTTCGGGGTTGACAGGCGTGACGTTTTGAACAATTCAGCTTATAGTTATTTTTACTTATTTATTATGTAGTGTTATATGCTTATAAATTTTTCCGATATATATGTCGCAGAGTCAACACCGAGGCACAATATTTAGAGTTGACAATTTAGAATAACGCCATCTATCATCGTTTTTCGGAACTATCATCGTTTTTTCGGAAACGTCAAGCAGTGAGCTTGGGTGAGGTCGATACAGAGCGTGGCAGGTCTGGTTTGACAGCTGTCAGTTGTCATATGTCAGGGGTCTGTTGTCAGTGGTCGGTTGACGTTGACATTGGGCGCATTTTGATTTGAGGGACGGGACTTTTTGGTGAGACACGAGTGCGAACGGTCGTTCTGCCCGCCTGTATCGAACTGACCGCGTTTCCGTACTTTAATCCGTTTCCATCGGCTTGATCGTTTGAGATTTTGTTAATTTGTTATCGGAAGTAAATAAATAGGCGGTTGTAATCAGTGTTGAGACTATTATTTCGTACCTCCGCCATGCCGAACTTGGACTCTGACAACGATGAACCCGAAATAGTTGAGCTACCTTCGTCATCAGAAGTGGTATGTAACTCTAACGCCTACATAGTGTAAGTGACAGTACTAGGCCGGAAAAGTGTAAAGACAATGCGCGTGCGTCTGAAAGTGACATAGAAACGGAAATGTGGTGTTTTCTGTTCGAGCAAATAAACAAAAACTTTATGACTATTGTGCAAGCAATGAAATCACCTTTTGCGGGTACGGATATTCGCCTACCGCATTTTGACCCTGAAAAACGGAATATTGTCCCGCGGGCTTGGTTGGCAACAGCCGACATGTGTGTTATCGATCTGAATAGTCAAGGTGCATCGTTGATGATTGCTTTGAACCGCGCACTCGTGGGAGACACGGGACGGACGGGAGTCACACATCCACTGTAGGTGCGTCGTAAGTCGGCACCTCCGTCGCTGGTCGTCCTCCGCTGGGCCTCCTCCGGGTAACCGTTGGTCTCACCTGGTGGGGATGGACCGCCGGGGTGCTGTGAAGACAGCAGCGTCGTGCAACCGGCGCTGTGGCGTGCCTACAAGGAACGCAGCGAATTCCACGAGACTCATGGGAGAAGTTTCGTCATGGCGGTCGTCCATATCTTGTCCTGGGATGAAATGGAGCGATTTTAAGGAGCTGTTTATAGTCTGGAGTGCCCCGTATGGTGATGACGATCGCGAAGACCCTGATGTGACATCAGAACCGGGATTCACTCGAGCTGAAGAAAATACGAAGAATGGCGCGATGACGTCACGGTGCGCTGAGAATTTACTTCGGCAGCGGCGCCGGCGGCGCGGCGGCGGGACGCGGCTTGGCGGCGCGCGGTTGGCAGCGCGGCGGCGCGGCAGGCTGACCAAGCAGTGCCTGCAGCCTGCAGCAGAGGCAAATAGCGAGCGACGTGTTGAAGTTTGCTATGTGAGCAATCCCAGCAGTGTGCTGATGAATATCTGGTGAGTCGTATCCATTTTACTATGATTCTGGTGCCGAATGCTCTCTGATCAAAAATGTTTCGTTACAGTTCAGTGGCAAGCGTGTAAATAACATTGTAAATTGACCCGGGATAGGTCATGATAGTTTGTACTTCACAATTATTTACTGAGGTTATGATTATCGTTTTACTATTAGAGATTTTATTTCATGTTGTACCGGATAGTTGTTTTAAAAAAAATGATATTTTAATTGGCGTTGAGATTTTACAACAAGGATTTAATGTTAGTTAGACGTGTGATAGTGTTGTTTTTGTGTCGTGAAAAGGTTGTTAGGTTATGTGATGTTTCAAATAAGCTCAAGAATGCTTCTAATATTCAAATTGATTTCAATACAGTTGATACAGATGTTCCGTTAGAATTTCGTTCCCAATTAATTAATCTATTGACAGCATATTCATCTTTGTTTACTAGTGATTTCTAGATCCCATATTACAACAAGACTAGTTGAATACTAAGTGGTCAACTTAACATTTAAAGTACCTAGCATAGTAAGAGTTTTCTTATAACCTGTAACGTTACAGGAAAAATAAAGTAGGTAACATGTTGAACAACCCTACTTTAAATTTTTTTTTTGATAAAGGCTCGAAATGATTATCTTGACGGTGTTGTGCATGTAACCGGATGGAGGTTACATGTGGAGGTGACCGGATAGAGGTTGCCTGTTGTGTATGTAACCGGATGGAGGTTACATGTGAAGGTGACCGGATAGAGGTTGCCTGTTGTGTATGTAACCGGATGGAGGTTACGTGTTGATGACCGGATGGAGGTCGATTGGTTTGATGCTTATAACCGGATGGAGGTTATAAGTGTGATGATGAAGACCGGATGGAGGTCGATTGTTTTGATGCTTATGGCCGGATGGAGGCTATAAGTGTGATGATGAAGACCGGATAGAGGTCAGAGTATGAGCACTGCAATATTTTAATGAGTTTCCTATTATTTGAATGAGTATGGGTGTTGTTCGACATGTCAGCTTTGAGAGAAAGAGTTTTTTATGATTTTCATTAGAACCTGTAATGATTTTGATCAGAATACCTTTTATTCCCCACCCACTTGGGCCAGGAATGGCCGAACGACTGGTATTGGGCAGACTTCTGTAAGGTCAACTGTACAAATTTTGACTTCTGTTGAGACCGATGGAATTGTTTTAGAAATTCTATTTCACGTTTTACCCGACAGTTATTTGCGATTAGTTTCGGTTCATAATGTCATCAAATGAGATACGATTTGAGAAAATACGGTTAATTGAGACGTGTGACGCAATTGCTGACTGTAAATTTGACTTTGACACGGTAGACACTGGCAAAACGAGATCGGGTGATGATGAAGGGGTCAGACCTTAAGTGGGAGGTAAAAGATGCAAATGTAGTATGCAAGTGACTCGGATTGCATACATTGCAATGCTGTTCGTTGCTGCACGCGTGTAAGTGTTTATTTGAGGGCTGTGACCAACGTCCATCATGGCAATGTAGCTAAAGGTGCTAAATAAAGGCAATGTGTTGAGTTGAGTTGATGTTGGGTACCGGATGGAGGTCCCTTGGTTGCCGGATGGAGGCAATGAGATGTGTTGAGGTTGGGTACCGAATGGAGGTCCCATGGTTGCCTGTTGGAAGCTGTGTGTGTTGTATGGTACCGAGCAGAGCATTGCATACTGGATTTGATCGGATACTAGATTTGGTCGAAAGTTGATGATTCTTGAAGAATGTTGATTTCAATGTTGAGATTTTCTTTATGAGATTTGATGAGATTATGGATCAGAACAAAATTTTGTTTTGAATTGTGTGTGTGTGTTAATACTCCGACGTCTTGGTCAGGGAGGCCGAGTAAGGGACGATTTACTTTCCGTGAATTCTTGTTGCAGATACCTCACACGAGGACGTGTGAAATGTCCTCTCCCCCCTCGGATACTAAGCAGTGTAGACGTGTTATTAGCGCAAAAGAAATCATTTAAAAAACATATTAAAAACCAAAAATTAAATCAAATCAAATCAGTGGAAGTACTAGGCGCGCAGAAGCAAGCGGCGGTGAACGTGCGGCGCGGTGAGCGTTTAACTACTCACACATACACAGACGTTACACACTACGTCAACGTGCCTCGGCGACAGCAGTGTGAGTGTTCTTTATACTTGTCACCTGTCAACGCCATTCACAGTGTCATCTGTCAGTGTCATTGTCAATCATCGTTTGTCATCTGTTGATAACGTTCCAGCTCCGTTCCGTTACTATATCAGGAACTAGAACATCAACCCCTTCCGTTTCACGCAGGTGATTTAACATTCCAAAGCCTGTAGTTGATAACTCCCTAGTACGCTCTGAGAGACGGAATTGAGCCAGCCATGTCTGTTCAAAGTGGTTCACCACTACAAGACAAAGAACTTTTAAAGGAGCGAGTTTGTGTGGTGCAGTCTGAGCCTGAACAGGACCTGGGAGAAAATTCAAATGAGTATGAAAATGTGTCCCGTAGGACCAATAAAAGACGAGCTTTGAAAACGCCCCCTCAATTTAAAACTGCAAACCCCACGATCATGGGTGACGTTATGCAAGAAATGCGCACACTTTTCAGCTCTCTGGCAGCTGAACAAGTTGAACGCTTCCGGGAGTTGCAGGCGACCCTGCAGAAACAGAGCGAAGAGATTAAAGAAAGTATCAGCTTCTTATCAGAGAAGTATGACGTGGCTCTGAACCAGATTGAATTGCTACAAAATGAGAAGAAAGAGGACAGGAGGCGAATAATTACACTGGAGGAAAGAGTTGATTACTTGGAAAAGAAAACCTGCTCAGCAACAATTGAAATAAGAAATGTACCAAAATTAATCTCCGACCAGAACAAGTTTGAAGGGAAAGAGGATCTAAGCAATTTCATGTCGGAACTGGGCAGGGTAGTTCATGTTGAGATCAAGGATACAGACATCAAAGACATCTACAGAATAAAGCCACATGAAAAATCGAATGGCACTGGTACTATTATTGCTGAGTTTTGTACAATACTAGGGAAAGAAAAGGTTTTAACAGCTACAAAAAAATTCAACAAAGACAAACAATTAAATGATAAGCTACATACTGGACATTTTAGCTTGAAAGGAGAAAGAAAGCCTATCTATGTGTCTGAGAGCGTCACGAAAAAGACTGCCAAATTATTTTCTCAAGTCCGGGACTTTGCCAAAATAAATGGCTACACGTGCTGGATTTTTCGTGGAGCGGTTTTTATACGTCTTGATGATAACGTACGAGTGCTAATCAAGTCAGAGAAAGATCTCGCCAGCATTAAAAATAAAGCATGACTTACAGCATTTTACCTTTTTATAATTTTGGTTTGTATAATTTTAATTTATTTATTAGCTTTAAACAAAAATTGTATTTCTAATTTTGAATCTACACTCATCTACAAAAAAACTATACGTTATACCATCAATCACTCTAAACTACACTACTACAATAAACACACTTCTACAATATATGTCCAAACAAACATAAACACACTACAGATAAACACTAACGTTATACTGACATACTATACACATTTGAAGCAATGTACAGCAAGGACAAGTATCAATTATTATTTAAAAAATGGCTGCCGCGTGTGAATCATTAAAAACACTACAAGAAATAGACAACATACAGCTTGCTAAATCGATCACATGCGACAGTACAGATCTTGAGATGTTTCACAAAAATGATTTTACTATAATTTCCCAAAACATTAGAGGTATTTACTGCAATTTCGACGACTTTTTGCTTACATTATCTAGTCTTAAATTTGAACCAGACATCATTATATTAACAGAATGTCAACTGAATTTAAAAAAACCTCTACCACAACTTGATGGTTACAATTGGTATTATACCACAAATTTATTAAATAAACATGACGGAGTCGTCGCGTATGTGAAAGAATCTTTAAAACATAAAGTAACAGAAGTTAAGCTCTCACACGCATCTTGTCTTCAAATTGAGGTACTTAATAACATTGTCCTTGGTATATATAGATCCCCATCAAATTTGAGCGCAGAAAATTTTAATGACACTTTAAGTTTACATTTAGAATCACTTAACGTACAAAAAAGAAACATTGTGATAACAGGAGATATAAATATTAACTTAAGACCCAGGGAAACTGAACAATATTACGAACACAAAAATAGAGTAAATTACCTTACTATGTTATCGTCATACGGAATTTTGCCCGGGCACACACTGCCCACGAGAGAAATGAATTGTCTTGATCATTTTATGCTTAAAATTAATCCGAAAAAAATATCTGCATTCATAGCTATCTTACAAACTACCACTACAGACCATTATACCACCTTTCTTTCTTTGGCAAAAACAAAAGACAAAATAACTCCAAATAAAATTAAAACATCTGTAGATTTTAACAGTGCTTTACTATATTTACAGAACAAAAACTTAGCTGAACTTTTATTTGTTGATGACCCAAGTATAGTTACCATATCCTTAATAGAAAAAATAATTGAATCGTTGACGGCTAATACACGCACTATTACCATACCAAGCAGTAAACGCTTAATAAAACCCTGGATTACTCAGGGTATTCTGAGATGTATTCGGAATCGTAATGCGTTACAGGAAAAGGCACGAAATGATCCCCATAATGAAGTTGCTAAAATTATTTATACGCGATATAGAAATAATTGTAATAATCTCATAAAAAAGGTAAAAAGAAAATATAATAGGGAACAAATTAGTAACACCATCAAAAACAATAGGCTTCTTTGGAAAAATATAAAAAACATAACATATACTAATAAATCACGAACAAGGAACTTAGAATTGCTGCAGGTTAAATCATCTCCCATAGAATCCGTTAACTTTGTAAATAAATATTTTGCGAGTATAGGCAGAGATCTGGCCCAAAACATAGCACCTGGTACTAACTTACATAGCAAACTCCTAACTAAGACGCCTTCATACATAAGCTCAATGGTACTTCTGGACACTGACCAGGTCGAAGTTTGTACTACGCTTATGAATCTAAGATCTGACAGTGCCCCCGGATGGGACAATATTCCTACGTGCTTTTTGAAACTGGCTAAAGACGAAGTTGTACCAGTTATCACGCACCTTGCCAATCTATGTTTTCAAAAAGGTGCCTTTCCAGCTCCTTTAAAAAAGTCTATTATTACACCTGTGTATAAGGGTGGTAGTAGAGACGATGTCAACAATTACCGACCTATTTCCGTCTTATCTGCAATTTCAAAAATAATTGAAAAACTGATAAATACTCGCCTCTTGCAGTATTTAAATAGGTTTGATATTCTGTCATCTTCTCAATTTGGATTTAGGCAAAAAAAGTCAACTGAAGATGCTGTTTTAGCACTTAGTTCTTTAGTAACCGAACAGCTCGACAAAGGAAACAAATGTATGGCAGCTTTTCTGGATCTAAGAAAAGCATTTGACACCGTCTCTGCTCCCATTCTTTTACACAAGCTTGAAGCAATTGGAGTTCGTGGAACGCCACTGGAACTTTTTAAGGATTATCTTTCTGGTAGAACGCAAAAAGTGAAACTTGGACAAATTGTTGGTGAGGACGCAGATGTATCATACGGCGTACCACAAGGAAGTGTACTAGGACCTACGCTATTTTTAGTTTATATAAATGACCTCTGCAACATGAGGATTAATAATGCGAAAGTATTCTCGTACGCCGATGATACAGCTGTCGTCTTCTCGGGAAAATCATGGGATGAAGTTAAGAATAGTGCTGAAGAAGGGCTTGCTCTTGTGGCAACTTGGCTAAAAAATAATCTGCTCACCCTGAACACCAGTAAAACCAACTACATTTGTTTTAATATTTATAATCAGGTTCAACTAGATAAGGAATTTAATTTGAAAATTCACTCGTGCGACATCACTACAGATGGAACTCACTGCAATTGTCCTATTATCCAACAAGTTACACAAACTAAGTATCTGGGAGTGATAATTGACCAGCGTCTTTCTTGGTATCCTCAACTAGAACTAGTCATGGGTAGAGTACGAAAGCTTATTTGGATTTTTAAAGAGCTGAGATATTTTGTACCAAGGAGTATAAACTTAAATAAAAATAAGGATAAGCAAAGAAATCTTTTGAATGAAATTTATGTGTCGTTGGTCCAGTCAGTTTTGATTTATTGCATAATTGCGTGGGGTGGAGCAACGAAATCAAGTTTTCTGGAGTTAGAGCGCGCTCAAAGAGCGATACTTAAGGTGATGTACTTTAAAAAAAGAATATTCTCCACTGAAAAGCTTTACAAATTATGTAATTTGTTGTCAGTGAGAAAATTGTACATCCTTCATATCATCATCAAAACGCACAAAGAGTTAGTCTATGATCCTAAAATACTAACTAAGCGAAAGAAATACTGTATTGTCAACGTTCCCGCAACTAAAACTGAATTTGCCAGCAGACAATATAAAAAACGCTCAGCCTATTTATATAATAAAATTAATAAACTAATATATATTTATGACAAAACAAAATTTGAATGTAAAAAGAAGTTAATAATATGGCTACAGAATTTAAATTATGACGACACAGAGTTACTTCTGAAACGTGTGACCTAATAATAAATTAATTTAGAGTTATGTTTATTAACCACCCATGTATTCGAACACTCAAAATCTGCCTTCGTCACACATACACACACACATGCACACACCCACTCACATGCGCACACACCCACTCACATGCACACACACCCACTCACATGCACACACACCCACTCACATGCACACACGTCACTCACATACATACACACACACAAAATTGTATTTTGGTAGATTAGTTTTTTATTTTTTTATTTTTTTCTCTTTCTGTTATTTGCTTATTTGTATCAACATTTTGTAAGGGAAGAGCGGAGCCTTCAACTACAGGCATTTTTATGCCTAAATGAAGACTCCTCGATAAGCAATTTGAGCTAAAATGATACGTAATAAACATATTTTATTTTATTTATTTTAAGATGGCCGTGTCGCAGAGTCAACACCGAGGCACAATATTTAGAGTTGACAATTTAGAATAACGCCATCTATCATCGTTTTTCGGAACTATCATCGTTTTTTCGGAAACGTCAAGCAGTGAGCTTGGGTGAGGTCGATACAGAGCGTGGCAGGTCTGGTTTGACAGCTGTCAGTTGTCATATGTCAGGGGTCTGTTGTCAGTGGTCGGTTGACGTTGACATTGGGCGCATTTTGATTTGAGGGACGGGACTTTTTGGTGAGACACGAGTGCGAACGGTCGTTCTGCCCGCCTGTATCGAACTGACCGCGTTTCCGTACTTTAATCCGTTTCCATCGGCTTGATCGTTTGAGATTTTGTTAATTTGTTATCGGAAGTAAATAAATAGGCGGTTGTAATCAGTGTTGAGACTATTATTTCGTACCTCCGCCATGCCGAACTTGGACTCTGACAACGATGAACCCGAAATAGTTG
The DNA here is from genome assembly GCA_949775195.1 of Diarsia dahlii. NCBI lineage: Eukaryota > Metazoa > Arthropoda > Insecta > Lepidoptera > Noctuidae > Diarsia > Diarsia dahlii. The sequence goes on along the minus strand of OX459197.1, from coordinate 17,844,789 downwards.
AGCTACCTTCGTCATATATATTTATATTCTCTTCTACAGACAACTAGTAGCCCAAGTAGCCCAAACTAGTAGCCCAATTCTGGGCCGACACAATTTATATTGCCATCGACACGCTAAGAAGAAGAAGAACATACAACATTAAACCTTTCATACTCGAAGCGTTCGATTCGAAGTCGTCGCGTTATATTAGGGGACAAGTTGAATCCTACACCTGACAAACGCAGGCCACCTCTCAAATAAGAATTAGGATCTCCCGAGAGGTTTCACAGATTTTTTACGTGAATGTACCTACCGAGAGAAAAGTTGGTTTATGAGTACTATGAGTAATGACTTGCATGGAGACCTTTTAGAAAATTTTGAATATTTTACGAATAACTTAACATCCCGACTTTAATCGCCGAAAAGATAGGCAGAGGTGTAACTAATAGTACACCCATATGTCGCCAATTATGTTTAAGTCCCTTGTATTAGGGGATAGGTTGGACATCAACCAGGCACAAATCCAGGCTCGGAGGCTGCTAATGAGAAGTTCCTAGTGGAAACATCAATAATTATTAGGCCGCGCTCACTTTGGACACGAATTTGTATCGTAATTCGTACGTAAACGTACGATATCAATTAGGCTAATTATACGTACGACTAACTCGCATCCAGTATGTCGTTCGTGCGTATTTGTACGAGTAAAATTCATACGAAAACGCGTCCAAACTGAGTGCGGCCTCAGCCTTTTTTTTTGGGCCAGTGTAAAATCATCAAATTACCCCTCCCGCTCTTGAGCAAAATCGAGTGTCAGACTTCTACTGACTAAAACCATCCATGTTCCTTCTTAGCCCTTTATGTCGAGGCCGCGGTATCTTTGTGACCAACCCGCAGCCCCGACAGGATAATTATTAGACTGACCCGGGAATCGAACCCAGGACCAGCTCAGCATTCGTAATCCGTGACTCTAGTAGTCCAGTCCACCAACGGGGTAGTTTGAGGTATGTAGGTTTATATTTAATTGGTCGATTCGAAATTCGATAATCGATTTTTTTACAAAAACATTTTTAATGCCATCTCTTTTAGTTGTGGTATGAAGGGATCTCAAACACACTCATAATTCTCATTTACAGCCTAACATAGAACCTCCTCCATTTTTGAAGTGAGAATTTTTACATACATACATACATAAACTCACGCCCTTTTCCCATGGGGGTAAGCGGAAACCACAGAACGCCACCTGCTACTATCCTTACAGACTCCTTTTGCCTCGTCCACATTCATACATCTGGTCATACACGCACGCCACTCACGTAACAGACAGACTGACTATGAGGGGTATGAATCATGTATGGATTTTTGAAAAAGTAATAGAACATTGAATCATTCAAGTTTCCTATTGTAATCACTTATACAAAAGTAAGCACATTTTAAACTTTTAAAGGAAACAAGTACAACTCGGAAGCTATTTAAATAGCAAGTGGCCGAAACATTTTAAACTGAAAACATATTCCTTTTCACGTAGCAAAGTTAACACTTCAAACGGATAGTCATGAATTTTGGACGTAGCGTACTACGGGTGCTACGCGGCTACGGTTGCTACGAAATGCTACGCCGTAGACACGTAGCGGTTTACTCTGTTCACTGAGTTTGTATTTTCGATTGCAATTTTTATACACGTCACGACTGGTTCTCAAGGGGCTAGGCAGACGTGTATGTTATGTGCACTGGTGTGTGTTTAGTTCTACGTTACAGAGGAAAAGCTTATTCCCGTTTATTGGTTTAGCCTCTTATTTTGGGTTTATCAAATGTAATGGTTCCTTTAATACCAGTCTTACCTAGGGATATCATATTACCCAGTACTATTTGGGTTGAGGTACGGAGGTCAGATGAGCAGCTGCTCCATTTAAATACTGGTATTAAGCTGCATTCAGTTAGACTGGAAGCCGAAACTAATAAATTTGGGAAAAGGTGGCTAGTAAATGTTAACCATACTTCAAGGGACTTTGTCAGTCGGGGCTGCGGGTTGCTCGAAAGAGATACCGCGGCCTCGAAACAAAGGGCTAAGAAGGAACATGGGTGGTTTTTAGTCAGTAGAAGTCTGACACTTCCTACCGCTCTGCCCAGAGCGGGAGGAGTCATTTGAGGATTTCCCACCCTACAAAAAAAAGAGGGACCTTGTCAGAATATTTGTTCGATACAAAGTATTTTATTCACTATTTCTCATTGCAAATAACCATATCCGTCTAATTTAAGAAACGTCAAGGGAATCTGCAATAAATCTGTCAGTTTCTGGCAGTTCGCATGATATATGACTGACTTGCTGAACACTGGGCAGTGAGCTCTCCATTCTTTGGTTAGGGATCCATGAAGAAATGGGGAAGTGAAAAGTAAATAGGTTTCATATGATGAAAAGAAATCCCACAAACTACTCACAATGAGCAGGGGAAACATAAGACTAGTAGTAGGGATCGCAACAGGACACTGTGGACTCAATAGACACCTGACGATTATGAAAGTAAAGGAAGACCCCTTATGCCCAGCATGTGGAGAAGCAGAAGAAACAAGTTTCCTTCTTGTGGCTGAATGCACAATGCATGAGCTACTCAGATGGGAAATCCTAGGAACAGATGAGTTTAATGAAGAGAAGCTTGCAGAAATCTCTACCGAACAACTGGTGAGCTTCTGCAAGGCAACAGGAAGATTCGCGATGCCGACCACCAGTAACCCATGAAGGGGATTCACCAAAATGGGGAACTGGGCGAAATAATACACAACGAAAGGACTGATCGCAAGCTTGGTGTCTGCCGGCGTCCCCAAAGATAAATAGAAAATAGAAATAGGTTTCGTATTGACTAACGTGTGCTATCGTTGTCAATATAACATAACTAGCGGACGTCCCGCGGTTTCACCCGCGTAGATCCCGTTCCCGGGCGTTTTATGCCAGTTATAATTAAGTCTCATGAAAAGTCTCGTCTCAAATAGACGGCACGATTGACGCAGTGGCTCAAGCAGTTGTCTACTGCGCTACGTGTAGCGGGTTCGATCCCCGCACGGAACAAATAGTTGTTTCGGATCTGGGTATTTGTGTATGTGACTTTAAAGGTTCGTGAACGCATCCACGATACAGGAGAAGGTCCTAGTGTGGGATAACGTATTTTCAAAAAAATAAAACAACTGCTAGCCTATTGCCATCAAACGGGCACAAATCCAGACTTCGTAGTTGCTGCCGAGAATTTCCTCATGGAAAAACCCAATAACACTATGCCCAACCTGGGAATCGAACCTTGGTCCTCATGCTCAGCAATCGCGCTTACCACCCATAGACCATCGAGAAAGTCGCAATATAGAAAGACAACGACGGAATGTTCAAGTTTGGTCGCTAATTCGATTACATTCTGGATGTTTGTGAAATGTCATGAATTGCAATCAAGAAAAAAATAGTCTTATAGTGTAATTCAGTTTAGTTTTTTGTATCCTTTTCTCAGTCTAATTCATCATCGTCCAGTGTTATATTAATTATTAAAGTTATTTTTCTGTAAACTATTGGTATAGAAACCAAAAGTGCTCATTTGAAAAAAAAAACTGAATAAAAGTCCCGTTTGCAGCTGAAAAGGTAAGTACTCTAACTTCTAACCTTACTCAACTTTACGGGAGCGTAACAACTCTCAAGACATACACCTTTGGGCTGGGTTTGTTCGAAAGAGTTATAGGCTACATTAAAATTAAAAAACAAAGAAAAATTGTGGATTTTGGGGGCCAAATCGCAGATATCAAAAAAAAATTTTTTTTCCAATACCATCGAGTAGGGTATCAAAATAAAGGGTTTTAAAAGGAGATTACAAAAATATAAAACACTTATATGTTTAAAAGAAATTCAAAGTGAGAAATCCTATAAACAAGCACAAAAGTTAAATAAATCATCTGCGAAGAATTTTACGCGACCAACGAAAGAACATCAAGAAAGACAAGGATATGTCGTGATCAATACCATTCTTCTGTAACAACTTTGTGCCTACCATATTCTACGAATAAATATCTTTATCTATATCTTTAACAAACAAAAGAACTAAAAAGTTGGAAATAAAAAAAGTAGTTAAAAAACTAAAAAACCAGACTGAAAAAACTGAAAAGCAAACAAACAAGCACATTTAAAATTAAACAAAACTTGGAAGCAGGCAAGGTTCATTTGAATATTAAATTATGAAAAGAAAAAATGAAAATAGAATGGACCCCGCCTGCTTCCAAGTTTTGTTTAATTTGAAATGTGCTTGTTTTTTTGCTTTTCAGTTTTTTCAGTCGGGTTTTTTAACTACTTTTTTTTAGTCTGTAGAAGTCTGACACTCGGGAGGAGTCATTTGATGATTTCACACCCCCCCAAAAAAAAAAAGGGTTCATAACCCTTATAACTTGACAGGTCGCTTGGTTTGTAAAGGTTTTCAATGAGAGATTCACATACATTGATCTTGTATAGCTTGAATGGGCGTCGCACGTACATCTGCTTAGCCTATTCATAATATATACCTAACATCACGCCTGTTATCCTTGAAGGGTTAAGCAGAGGGGTGATGTAAAAACCCAATAACACATTGCCTGACCTGGCAATCGTACCCAGGAACACACGCAAAGCAATCGCTCTTGCGACCACTAGACCAACGGTAGTATCAGTGTATTTTTAATATTTTACCCGACTGCACCTAAAAGGAGGGTTATGTGTTTGTGACATCTCTAGACACCCGCTTGCACAGCGGCTGTTACTACAGAAATACTGACTAAATCTACAACTGCAAAAACCTGTGTTCTCTATTTTTAAGGGTTATACGGTTTCCTAGTTGGTCTAGTGGTCGCAAGAGCGACTGCTGAGCATGAGGTCCTGGGTTCGATTCCCGGGTCGTACAAAGTGTTATTGGCTTTTTCCATCAGGAATTTATCAGTAACAGTCACGGAAGACTGGATTTTGTGCCCGGTTGATGGCAATAGGCTCGCCCCCTATTACATGGGACTTAAAAAACATAACTGGCGAAATGTGGGTTTACTATAAGGTACACCTCTGCCTAAGCCTCCTGGATTACAGTCCTGATGTTATGTTATGTAATATGGTTTTTTCCATTTTTTCGGATTCTTGTAGTTGGCTGCAGGAACCCGCTGGAAGACTGGTAGACTGGACTGGTCGATGTGCGACGCTCGGCGAAGGCTGATGTTCAGGTACTTACTAGAAGTGTTTCGGCACATAGATGATGATTGTGACCCTACTACACGCAGACGCATTTTCCCTGTCTACATTATCCCTTCATCATTTTCAGCCAAAAGACGTCCACTGCTGGACATAGGCCTGCATTGGATAATGCAGGCCTATGTCCAGCAGAGGACGTCTAACTATTGGAATACAGTAGGTGAAGGGATCTTCACCTACTGTATTTCCTCTTGTTTTTCTTTGTGTCGACGATTCCAATAGTTATTTAAGTAACTTTGTTTTGACTAGAACAAGATATGTGACTATATGACACCAACCCTCACTGGGGCTAGCTAAAACTGGTAATTTGTCAGTCTCTCTCTAGTATTCCCTCCGTTATTCATCATCATCTGCCTAGCCTTTTCCCTACTATGTTGGGGTCGGCTTCCAGTCTAACTGGATGCAGCTGAATACCAGTATTTTACATGGAGCGACTGCCTATCTGACCTTCACAAGTCAATTAGTACCTATTGCATATTATGTTACCCCCTAAGTAAGACTGGGCCAAAATCTCTGTTATTACTTATTACGTAAGAATAAAATTTGACATTTCTCTGTTATTACAGAATCCTAGGAATATGATAATAACAGAGCAAAACGTAATAGTGACGTCATATCGGGTAGGCAGGGTTCAAGCGCCTGGCTGTGTCACCAATGCGCGACAACTTGACGAAGGTATGTTTTACTACTTATTTTAATAGTTATATCATAACGTTAGGGTTTTAATGCTATGGGCTTTTAGACGAAACTCTGAATCTGTGGATAAACAGTAACAACTAAATCTGGTCGATAGATTATGGATGTGAAAAATATACATTCAACATAACATCACGCTGGTAATTCTCGAAGGTTTAGGCAGAGCTGTACCGAATATGTTGTAAATTTCTGTGGCAGCCACGGAGACTGGCCTTCTATTACATTGAACTTAGTGTTGCCCAAAATCGGTCTTGGTCTTGTTCTTGCATTTTCGCAAGACCAAGACGAACTTATTGTAGCAAGACCAAGACTGAACCCTGCAAGATTTGAGCAAGAACAAGACTTAGCCTGCAAGACTCTTGCGTCTCGCAGTTTCGTCAAACTGAGATTTGGGCGTTATTATTTTCTAAAACAAAAATTACGCCTGACGACAAATTTTATTAGTTTAGAAAAGTATGTAAGTGATAATTATTTTAACCGCTAGCTGTTTGTGAAGAGTTTAGGATAACCATTATACACGCACAGTAAATCATAATAGGTACCTACCTAAAGTTAGTAATTACGCTTACGGACTAAATTGCATCATTTTTTATAATTATTATCAAGTTAATTTAATTAATTTGGTGGTTTACTATGCCTATGTCAATTTAAACTGTCAATGTAAACATGTACCTACTCTGTTACGTTGTTCTAAGATCTAAACTAACGTGTTTAGTAAATAGCAATAGGCTAATAGGTATTTGCAAGACTTGCGAGACTCTTGCTGCAAGACCAAGACCAAGACTGAGAGCGCAATACCAAGACCAAGACCAAGACCAAGACTGGCTAAGTCTCGCCTTGGTCTTGCATTTGGGTAACACTAATTGAACTTATATATAACTGGCGAAATGTGGGTGTACTAATTGGATGCACCTCTGCCTTACTCTTGGGGGATTACAGGCGTGATGTATTGTATGTATAATGATACAAGCAGTCGCTCCATGTAAAATACTAGTCAGTATTCACCTACATTACTACATTTATTTCATCACCACTGCTTTCAAAACGGTGAAGGAAAACATCGTGAGGAAACCGGCATGTCTTAGAACCAAAAATTCGAAGACATGTGACATCTACCAATCCGCACTGGGCCCGCGTGGTAGATCATAGCCCATCCCTCTCCTAGAGAGGAGGCCTGAGTCCCTGCAGTGGGAACATTTTAGGATAATGATGATGGTGATTCATCTACATCTGGTAAGGCTGAAGATCGTCCCTAATGTTGCTATGAACATATTGAAGACCTAAGAATAAATATATTTGTAATTTCTCTTCTATTTTATACTCTCCTCCCAGGAATATGATACCAGAGTGGTAACTAAATAGTCAAATAGTCACAGCAACCAGGCAGGGTTCTATGACCTCTAATTTTGTTACGGCTGTTGCTACTCAGGTACGACACACAGGCGCCATCTAGTTTAAAAATTGACTTGTAAAAGTATTTGTGAAAACCTATTTGCATAAACATCATTTATTATTATTTAGTTGTAACTGAAAGTGATACTTTCGGACTCACAAACTTTCTGTATACCGTACTTCGGTATTTCGAACTTCGGAGTAACGAAATACAGTCTTGTTATACAGTCTGCGTCAGCATTACGTGACCCCTCGTACTAAGAAACAGAGGTAAAGTGGTGAGGGGTTAGGTAATACTGGGCACTGACTGTACGAAGCTCATCCTGTTTTTTTTATATTCAAGATGCCAGTAATAAAATACATACGTACAGTTCTCCTACTTAGTTGCTTGTTTGCGTTGTTAAGTGTGCATTCATCTCAATATAGGAAGTGAGTATCGAAGTCACTTTGCACTCACTTTTGGGTTTTTGTAAAACCTTTAACTTACTGATAACTTTTCCTTACTTAGTGTGTATATCAGTTCGTTACAATGTGGTGCAAATAAAACACAATAATTTTCAAACCAGTTTCTTTATTTCGTGTTCATCTTTTAATACAACATACAAGTAAATTTATCATCAGATATTATTTTATCAATTCTTAAGATCTACCTTAACTAAGACTTGAATAACAAGTAGGTATGTATGAGTATTCATATCGATATATCGATACATCGAAATGGTATCGATATGTACCGAAAATCGTACGGGAGTTAAATGTTCAACCCACACATAGTTAATCCAAAGATAAATAAACAAATTAACAAACTTCTTTTTCAAAAAAACCGACAATGGAATGTTCAGTAATAAAAAAAGTATCAATTCCAATAAAGCCTGTATAAAAATGCTTGGCTGATAAAAAGAAAACACAAAAACGCACAAATTCACACAATAACTTAAACATGGAAGATGAATGTCTTAACTTTTTACTATGCGCCATTTCTGTGACGTCATTTGACGTTTATTGTTGTGGCAGTATAGTTTGCTACGATGGCGTCTACGATATGAACAGGTTTTATTAAATATTCAAAAGTTATGTCTGCTCTGGTGATTAAGCTTAAACCTCACGTAGGCTATTTAAATAAAAAAAATGTGTACATTTTTATATTTTTAAAGATAAGCAACTTTTTATGATCGCAGACTTAGAACACGCGTAAAAAGAGTTTGTTTTACAAATGACGTAACAGAATTTCGCGTAAGAAAAACAAAACCCAAAAAACTCCTTTTATCTCAAAGACAAATGACTGTAACATTAATTCCAACTGCAAAATATACTTTAGAATATACTTTTTATCATTTTTAAATAAAACAAGAGGTACACAGTCAGTATTATTTCGACAACGATTAGCTAACAGGGAATCTAATTTTCCATATATTATTATAAATATTGAAAGGGTCCATTAAGACAGTCACAGTGAAGAAAAGATACAAGCTAGGGGGAAAACATAGGGTTTGTAATAATGAACATGAAAAATCAAGTTTGAGAGAGCAAAGTTTGTAAACCCGCTCGCATTATATCTCATTATTCTTCTTGAAATCACATTTGCCAGTCGAATTGGAAGATTTATTTGCGTAGTCCATTTACGGTCTTTCAATAAACTTTCATGTTCACAATTATTATCCCTTCAGACACACACAAGTAAAGTTTCGAGTGTCGTGACTAGAGAAAGAAACAGTAAATGGAACTCCCGAGAGGATTAACTTAAAGAACACTATTATTAATAGAGAAAGTTACAAAAAGGTTCCTTATAACTTAACACGCGTTTAAGCGAGAGAACTTAGATTCTAACCTAATCGAAAGTTAGTTGACTAGCGTCGGCGACACACGATAATAAATTACAATAAATTATTAATAAATTACACATTTTTCAACAAACAAAATCAAATAATTTCAATGAGAAGATATTTAGTTTTGACAGAACCGATCAGAGGTGATATGTCCAAAAAACTGGATGGAAAACATTACATTTTAGCTTACCCGAAGTAGCCTTCCTTTTGAGCCAAATTTAACATTATTTATGTATCGAATACATTGTAAAATAGTGATAGATTTATCGCATATGAGTACTCTTAAATAATCCAGTATATTATCAAAAAAATAATAGATAGATCACGTGAGAAGAACCGCCTGTTCGCACTGTTATATAAGATTGACAGGCGGTCACCCCAATCAGCTATTTGACCATAATAGATATACGAAACTGCTAAAGAAATAATCAGTCTCTTTTAACAAAAATACAGACTGTCTAATAAGAGAATCAGTAATAACTTTAAATTACCAACCCGTAAGATATTTTATATCTGTAGGTAACCAACCATTTTGAAATTTTAACCGTCGTTTCATTTACTTTTGCATGTAATCTTGTTTAATCCTTCAGTGCAAAGTTGGCCGGGTCTATTGTTTATCTATTGTTTGGCGAGAGTTTACGGATCAACTTGTGTTTAAACTTTGATTAGGTAAGTTGGTATCCGGTGTTGTGATCATTTAGCCTTTGATAGGTTCAATGTCAAAACAATATGTTACAGAACTAAAGAGATGAAACGATGGTGAAAAATGTTGTTGTGCACGAATAGTGTTCTGATTTTCCGTGAGTCTTCGTGGGGCTTCTAAGATTCAGAAGCCGTTCTTTTGATGAAAAGAAAACCTACTAAGTATGAATAAAAAAGGTAATCATTTGAGTTCCTCTAATGATGAACCTAGTTTCTCACAGTGTTTATTATTTATTTTGTTGTTTGTTATATCATAGAGCTGCTTTATTAAATTAAAATAGATGAAAATAGTTCTGTGTTATAAAAACTGACGAATCGTCGACCAAACTCGTGCACAAATTTTTCGACCATAATTCCATGTCTGCAATTCTGTTTTCAATTTTGGAAAATGCTTACGTAACGGTTGATTCGAAATAGTGCTAAGAATTTTTTTTAATTAAATTTCCTTTCGCCATTATTGCCAATATTTGCTGAAAGTTTATGGAGACTGAATAATTTCAAACAGTCATGAAAAATTACTGAAGTTGTGATATGTCTCAAAAAGAACAATATCCTATTGTAAACATACCATTTGCGTGTCAAATACTTCACAATGTATGTCTTTAATTTCTTAGATTTGATAGTAATACTTTGTAACGAACAAGCCGGATTCCGAAAAGGCTTCAGTACCGTAGACCACATACATACGCTGCGGCAGGTTATACAGAAGACCGAAGAGTATAACCTGCCTCTCTGTTTAGCGTTTGTGGACTACGAGAAAGCCTTCGATTCGATCGAGACTTGGGCTGTGCTGCAGTCTCTCCAACGGTGCCAAATCGACTACCGGTACATCGAGGTGTTGAAGTGTTTGTACAAAAACGCCACTATGTCAGTCCGACTTCAGGACCAGACCTCGGAACCTATCCTTCTGCAGCGCGGTGTGAGACAGGGAGACGTCATATCTCCGAAACTGTTCACCGCTGCATTGGAGGATATCTTCAAGGTTCTGGATTGGAGAGGACTTGGCATCAACGTCAACGGCGAGTACATCACTCACCTTCGGTTTGCCGACGATATAGTGGTCATGGCTGAGACCATGGAAGACCTCAGTGCAATGCTCGATGACCTCAGTAGAGCTTCCGAAAGAGTGGGTCTTAAAATGAACATGGACAAAACCAAGGTTATGTTGAATGTTCATGTAACACCCACTCCTATCAAGATCGGAGACTCTACGCTCGAAGTTGTGGACGATTATGTCTACCTGGGACAAACGGTCCAGTTGGGTAGATCTAACTTCGAGAAAGAGGTCAATCGTCGAATCCGACTCGGCTGGGCAGCGTTCGGGAAGTTGCGCGGTATCTTCTCGTCCAACTTACCCCAGTGTCTCAAGACGAAAGTCTATGACCAGTGTGTGTTGCCAGTGATTACATACGGGACCGAAACGTGGTCGCTCACAATGGGCCTCATCAGAAAGCTCAAAGTCACCCAAAGGGCAATGGAGAGGGCTATGCTCGGAGTTTCCTTGCGTGATCGAATCAGAAATGAGGACATCCGCTTGAGAACCAAGGTTACCGACGTAGCCCGAAGAATCGCCAGACTTAAGTGGCAATGGGCAGGGCACATTGCTCGCAGAACGGATGGCCGATGGGGCCGAAAAGTTCTGGAATGGCGACCGCGAACCGGAAGACGTTGCGCTGGAAGGCCTCCCACTAGGTGGACCGATGACCTGGTCAAGGTTGCAGGAAACCGCTGGATGAGAGACGCACGGGACCGGTCAATGTGGCGACGCCTGGGGGAGGCCTATGTTCAGCAGTGGACGTCTTTTGGCTGAAATGATGATGATGATGATGACTTTGTAACTGTTAAACTACTATGTGAATATTCTTACTTAGCACTATTCAGAAATCAACCATCCATAAGACATTATCCCTAAAATGTAAAATTTTGTGCAATAATCATTAGTGCGGTGAAAATAAACAGTGGGTTGATATCGATAAAAATGGATGTGCTAAAAAGGCGGAAACAGGTGTACCGATTTAGAGATCAGAACTGTCGAATACAATCTAATGTAACATGAACACTAAACAACTAAATCATTTGCCATGATTTCACTGTGTATCGAGTGAATATGCGATCTTCATCATCAACATTTTCTTTTATAATATCATCAATATCCCAAATAATTAATAAGAAATTGGTTAGAGTATACGTTTAATTGAATATAATTGATGTTTTTCTACAAAACACAGTACAAATCATGGTAACGATACATTTTATTACCACACGTTAAGTTTAAATTCCTACACAGATATAAACCTTAAGTATCGATTAGCATTCGAGTTCATTATGAAAAAATATATCATTGGAAATATTTTTCAACTTCTCTCCTTAATTTCAAACCACCCAAGAACAACTTAATTATGCATGTGACAACCGATTTTTATAACTACATGTTTATCCCTAACAACACTTTGGCAACAAATAGTATTTTCAATTTTTTTTTCAAAGTTTTTCCATCAATTTCAAATGTAACGTCAACATTATTGAAGTTAACATTACCATCGTTTTTACCGAACCCGATCATTTATCGATGTTTATCATCGTCTTTAAAGATAGAAGACATAGAAAAGTATCGATATAAGATGAATATCGATCGATAATGTGACATCACTGGCTTTAGTTGGCGAAACATGTTACACCATTCCTTTATTAAAATTTGGCTATCAAAGTTCACTACCCTATCCTACAGTTTCGCCAGCTAACTCCATATAGAAGCGAACTTAGAAGGTCTACTTAAATTAAGAAACAGTTATTCAGGATTTTTAATCTTTTTTTTTTTGTTTTTTTTTTTATTTTTCTGTCATCAGTCTTAAAATTGAGTCATACCATCTAACTAAGAATGATGAACTCTTATGTTTAAGTTTCTAGGCCTGATCTAAAACATCGGAATTTTGCGGTGGTTTTCTTACACTGTAGCTTAGTGGAAGTTAAAATAGGGGATGTAAAAAGTATGGATATAGCAGACGAGTAACATTTAGAAGATGTTAACAAGTGCCATTCACATCGTTTAACCAACAGTTAAGAGTACAGTTTGAAGATATACGTCTAAGGAAAAGGTGTCTCAACTAGTAAGGCTCTCGGGGAAACTATTTCACACATTCCTTATTCAATAAGTTATTGGTATTAGAGTAATCAACATTGAATAGTTTATTTTAATATTAATTCTTAATACTAAAGAGTACAAAAAATAAAGGAAATATTATTGAATATATGAAAAACAACAAGTCATCAGCGAAAACCATCGCGTTTTCATATAAGAACAACATTGTTTTTTTTTTCGTTTACAGTAACATTTAATATTCGCGCTCACGAAGATGCGGGAGTTAATAAGATCCTCGCGGCCGTGGGAGGCTCCCTGCAGGACCCTCACCTATCCCCCCTTCACCCCCCAACCTTCCCCGTCCCTTAACTACCAACGTTTCCCTTCGATCAACCTCAAAGTATCAAAAATATCTGCTAGAACATCCCTTCCCTTAGTGAAAAATTCTCGATAGTACATTTTGAACAGTCTCAAAGTAACTAATGCGTAGGTAACAATTACAAATCTCGTTAAAATGTGGATATGCAAGAATGAAAGTACCGAAATCAACAATCGTTTACATTAGGACGAAGTCAAGCGTTCCTACGTAGTTCTCTACTGTTTAATATCTAAACTATAAGGTTACCATACACGTCAATACGATATATTAGCACTTATATTAAAAAACAGTTTATGATAAATGACCGAACATGTGAAACACAGAGGATCATAGTCTGTACAAAATTTCCCAAATGATTTTTTTTTTCATTTAATTTTATCAAAGGTTAACACATTCCTTCAAATTTAAGGCCACGGCGCATTATGGTGTTTCAGTAGATTATAAAGTTAGGTTACTGAATTATATTTATGTTTTTATGATGACGTTAATATCTAATAACGGCCTTATTTACACCCGTGCACGTGTGAGTATTGCTCAATGATCCGTGTTACAAGCTGTAGCGTGTTTCAATTCAAAATAATAGGTGCATTGTGCAGTGCAGCACTAGCTGTTAGCACGGATAGTGATAAGCATCACAATGTTCTTACAAATCTACAAGTGGTATACTAACCGAGGAAAGCACGGCTTGAAACATTACATTTAACATTACTACGTCTTGTATCGTAAAAAATATCGGTGACAGACTTACACTGATTCAAAGCTCACGATGTGCCTTACCCACTATACTAACATAGACAATGCGATATCTAAAAATACACAACTACTCGTACGCTATATAGGATATAATTTAAATTTAGGTTCATCATAAGCATTGTGTTCTCATTACAACTGGCAGGATGGCATTTAGTGTGTAAAATCGATTTGTGTGTGGACAATTCAAGCTTCGTATAATTAATATAGGTTTATAAACTTACGTGCATACACATATTATGATAACATTAATCTAAAAGCAAATTTCTTTGGCGACTAGCATCGTTAAGAAAGATTCCAAATTTAACTATACTTCGTTCCAACCTAAACTTTGTATGCCAGCGACAATCCGATATCATTCGTGCATTGGTCTATCAATTTGATCTACGTCACCACTATGTGGACGATATGTCGCGTTTGTTAACATTTCTCTATTAAATATATCATTTCATCAACATTCGAATACATAATCCGCCAGTATTGTCAATTTAGAAACAGTGCCAATATATAAACATCGCCTTCCCTTCACTAACCGTCCTGACTCCCGCGCAACCACTCATATAATTAAAAACATTAATTGATATGTCATTTGCTACCAACTTTCCTATCATTTGGAATCTTTCCAGTTTGTAAAAATATTTATAACTAAAAATCACACACCTTAGATTACAAAATTACCTACTCGTGATGAAGGAAATGAAATAGTTACTATATCGGCTTCATCTTTGTAAGAAGACCGGAGGAGCTGAGATGCTAGAGCAAGAAAGTTAGCGTTTCGAATACAGTACGCTCTCTAATAGCAACACCGATCGCTATGGTACACAAGGAGCAAAGAAATGTATACGATAATACACAATCACATTAACCTACGTGTCATTATTATAAAGTAGAATCAATATCATATAAAAACATTTCAAGAAGTCCATAACTTCGTCACTAAAAAAATCGTCACCATTGTGAGAAAATAAACACTATTATATGCGAACGTCTCTAACTTAAGAGATAGTAAAATATTTTTGCATTTAATTTTTACAATAAAATGTATCATAAATTCAAACGTGAGTTAATTTTAAAAACATTCAGCGTAGTATTCTTCGAGGATGGATGGTTTGTGCTAATATGTGCTTTCACCTTAACTTTACAATCACAATTTTTGAGACAACATGTTCTGACGGAAGCATTCCTATAGAATCCGTTCGACTAACAGCGGCTCATAACATCACGCGGCAACTTGACGCTCTCAGTTCCGTCAAAACACATTAACGAATATTACATTCATATCAAACTCAACATCAGTCGTGAATACAGTAAAATCATTGAATACAATTCTCTTTCAAGAAAAAATACATCCAAAATTAAATGAAACACCAACGTTCTGTGCAATTCACTAAAATTATATATCCTTCATTTAGCGTATTCTCAACAATTTACACAACATCGCTTAATATATAATTATAGAAGCGACGATAGAAAAAAACTTATCGAATGTATATGAAAACGAATACAATTCCTGAGCAATTGACTGCATACGTCGGCGTCGTGTCAGCGAGTCCAAACCAAACGCAGAAGCGGTTATTTGTATTTACAACTTCGCACGGCTCAACGAACTTATCAATCATATTTAACGACGCACTACAAGTAAATGTAATAAGTGACCAAATCGTTAACCACATACAATATGATAAGCTAACATCGATACATTATATCTACCTTGATGAATACATTAACAGGTGAATCTTAACTGACACAAATTATTCGATTTCAAACAATCATTAAGAGTAGAATACACTATCGATATGGTTACTGTAAAACCCTTATTATACCCTTTCAAATTCGGATATCGTTCCGTTATTTCTGTCAACAATGTGCTACCTGCCTCGAATAGTCCGACTTTCACAACAAACGTCGTACCTAATAACACACTACAAATATTTTGATTCTTAATTTCGTTTTTATAAAAATACTCTCTCACGCTACGTACCCTCTCTCTGTAACCCACGTCGTGACGTCATCATATAATCCAGACCCCGGCTTCCCTTAACACCTAGTTAGTAATACTACCAACATCATTATTCTAAAACTATTTACAAATTTAGCTCGACACACTTCCTGGCGATAATGGTTTAAACGGCAATTAAATCAAATAAGGGAATGATGAGTGGCTGAAAGCTTGAATTTCATCAATGATCAAGTCTTCTTCACCTCGATTCTAACAATGACATGCTTGAGATTAATGATTGAAGAGTTGAAGCCTGAAGGGAGCAGAAGCCGAAATCGAATCCTCAATATCGAATGGCGAGTCGACTGAGAGTTTCTTCAAAATGGCTGATGTAAATGTTAACAAAGAGGGGAATGAAATAATTTGATCTTAATTTTATATCTTAAGAAAAAACTGCTGAGTATAAAATTATAAACGATCTTGTAAGCCTAGTTTGCGCTTACGTAATTAGTAGGTGCTAAGTTAGTAGTATAATGTTCCCTAGAGTAATTGACTTTAGAATATTGGTTGTTTCGTAGCGCTCTTTTGAAGCGGTGCATCTGACGGGAACTGTTCCAAGGATTCCTAAAACGGATATTAATAGCTACGTTTTCGTAGAAAAGTAAAGCTTAGTTGGGATATTAGGTTCTTACATTAGAATACAAATAGTACTTACACACGAAGATTTATAGCCTACATTCATAAGAATATGTATTTTTTTATTTAGATTTAGTACTGGGAAAAGTACCGCCTAATTCACTGAGTAGCATCCTTTGTTTTTTGAAGTGTCTTCTGATGGTAAGCAAATGTTGTTCATGGTAATAAATAAATGCGCTTGTGTAAACCAGTCGTTTCGACAAAAATTGTATACTTTTTATTATTTCTTAAAAATATTTTTGTGTTGTGGATGGCTGTGTCGTTGCGTTAAGCTTTAAGCTCGGTAGGGGAGATTATTGAATTATTTTGAAATTGGTTTATTTTATTATTTTGTAAATTGTTTTTTTTATTTGATACAATTTGTGTGCGACCGACTGGTAGAGAGATTGAATCAGGATCAATTTTTGTGTGTTGTGATGTTGAGTGAATGTCTGTGTATATTTAAATGTGTATTTTGTGAATTACGCTTTAATTTTAACCTATACAGAAGAGAAGATATTTTTAGTAAATACCTTTATGGTAATTAAACTTTAGCTACCTGTAATGAATCGTCACTGCAATAGCTTTGATTTCAAATTGATAAAAAAAAACTTGATCCCAATCCAAAATGTGTGTAAAATAAAAAAAAAAAAAAAACATACATACTACAATTTGGGTTACTCTAATTCCTCAATTTGAAATGCTAGTAGACTTTATCTTAAGAAACTTGTACGTTAAATTGTGGTTGAAAACTACTTACTAAATTTTCCTGTTGATGAATAATGATCTCATCACCATTGTATGTAAGAAAATGCAGTCGTTTTTTTTAAACTGACATTTGAAAAGCAAATCAGAGTAACCCGTTTTTTTTTCAAATCTTGCACTTAATTCTAAAGCAAATACTTACGATAGTCATGCCGCTTGATCCCTTACACCAACTGTTTTAAGTCTAAGTCAAAATGCACACACGGGGTAACACACTGGACCTACACCGGGATATTTGTGCTAAAGAATCAATGTGAAACTTATTGTGTATTGAATAAAAGTGCTTTTTGTTTTTTTTTTTTTTGGAAGCTTACAGCAAAAACTAGCTACTATGTTCTGGTAAGCAAGAAATGGGTGTTTTTTCTGAAATTTCTAGATGAGAAACGAAATAGTTTTTTTAGTACGTAACTGTAGCTGTAATACCAAATACATAGTTTCTAGCTTAAGATGAAGCTCCAGTGAGATTCAAAAGTTAATAAGATTGTTTTCTATGTTTTTCTTAAGACTGTGCCTTTTGTAAATTTTTGTAGGAAAGACCTAAGATTTAAGAAATAATCTACAGGTATACTTACTTTTTATGATAAATCTAATAAGGTAGCAAGGTTTTAGAACTTTCTGGTGACTTGGGTATTCATAAAGAACAGCTGTGTTATAAAGCAAATCTCTTAGTTTAGAAAAAAATCTGTGTAAACTGTGATTACGAAGTAGTACTTTGTGGAATTTAAAGAGTTTATTATTTAATATCTTGATAAAAATATTTACAACCAGAATTAAGTTCGCCTATTTTATAATGGTGTGGCACTGTTTTACATCATAAGCAGATTCATTAGCACAAACATGCATAGAAAGTTGTAACTAAATTAATTTTATTTAAATAGTTACAACTCCACAGGCGAAACTACAGAAGCGCTACTTTGGTAAAAAAAAGAAAATAAAAATAAAACACACATCAAAACTGCAATGAACTGGTATTATTATAAAAAGCAATTACAACAAAAATAATTCAAAACAAAACGATGTACATTAATTTAAAGAACAATTGTTTATACAAATAATTAAAAAAATATAATAATTATAACAACAAACATCGACAAAATATATTTAAAGACAAAACATGTTTCAATTCAGTCCTCGAGCTTTAGAAATGCAATTTTTAAGAATGAAAATGTTTCTCGTACAGAAAAATCATTTCATTTTCACTAACATTATTATGCAAAAACACAAAAATATGATTGGGAATTAAGTTTGTAATAATAATTATATAACTGAAACTTAAATTACCATTTTGTGGTTAAAAAATAAAGAGTAAAAGTCTATCGGTCGACAAAAAAAACTAAAAAAATAAAATCGGGGTTACACTGTTTTACTAGGCGTAAACGTGAAGTTGTCATAATTTGCAAATCTTACTTTATAAAATTTCGATACACTATACTATACTTAATATAAATATAATACGATGAAATGATCTCAATTAAGTAGAAGCGTATATTGTTACCAAAAACAGGATTTCATTAGTGAAAATTACAACAAAAATATGACACGGAGGTCTGTAAAAGTGGCGTAATTTTCACAAAGAAATCCGTACGTAAAAGTCTAAAATAACGGTTTATCCCATTTCTATCGTGACCTCAGTTCATTAGAACGAATTATTAATAAAAAAAATCATTGGTGAATAAATCGATATGGATAAGTCGATAAATTCGTCAAAGCAAACTGAGGTAAGGCAGATAATGGTCAATAGTCGACTTACAATCAATGTTCAGTAGCCAGTGGATTAAATGAAGTTCATCAATCACGCCGTCTTAGGATATAGGAACAGGGCAGTCTATAATAAAATCATTGGTGAATAATCACTGAAATTTGGACACTAAGACGTGTGACGTGATTCAATTAATCCAGTGTTGATTAACTATTTGATCGAAGATGCGTCAAGGCGACGGGTGCGTGTGCGCAGGTGGTAGGCAAAATACAGAAAACAATGCGAGAAGAAATCAGTTGTTCTCAAAACGTTCAACTTTTAGTGCAAGTATGGTAATCCTAAATTCGAAGTTCGAGATTATACACTAAAGTTAAAGTTAAAAGTTCAACTGTCAGCCATTTTTATTTTTTTTAACATTTGGCAATTTGGTAGATATTTTATTATTCATTGAGCAGTCATCATTAAAATTATATTGTATAAAGATTGCCAAAACTTATTATAATAAGGTAGGTAATCGGTGGTAAATAAATATTATTATTATTTTTAATTAAATATTAAATAAAGACTTGTAAAATTTCCAGTATAACAATTACGATAACTTGCACTACAAGTATAAAGATGAAACAATCATAAGTAATTCGATCAGATACCCTTACGATTAGATTTATATGAAAGTATGGTACATATTTACAAACAATACTAAATATCACTTATTAAATCACAACATGATCTTATGGCACACGATATACAGGTAGCCACGGTGCGCACAACTCGTCCGCCGACGCATCTTCAAACATTTTTAATTTATTTAAGAAATATCACCAAAATGGAAACGCGTAACCTAAAACTAACAGATCTTGCAGATACCGACCCTCAGCCGGATCAGATCTCTCTATTGTCATAGATTCAGCGAGAAAAAAATACTAAAAAACCATTACTTACTAAGAAAACCAAAAAAAAGTTCTAATGAAAAAAATCAAACTAAAATAATTCTGCTAACACACTCAAACACACGGTAATGAAGTAAAAAAATAATAATATTATTAGCGCAATATCCATAAAATACAAAAGAAAAGTATATACGTTACACATGCACCGTAATACTAAACACTACAAAAATAAAGTTGTTTCCATATAAAAAAAATATCTTACCAGAATAACAAATTGTATAATTATTTGTATACCGAGCTGTTTTTAATACTCCCAATAAGTAAAGCGCATGCGCGCCGCTTTAAAACTGCTAAAAATCTCAAAAAATTAAAAAAAGATGCTAGCGAAACGACCATTTCCTAAGTGCTCTAATAGTTACTACCGTGTCCAATGCTTATAACATACAATCAATGCATAAAAACGAACAATATCAACCAAATGTCACAAAAAAAACATCAGAAGACTTAGGTCCGTGGGCTATCAGCGACTAGGCGGTATCGAAAACTTTACTGCTGAAGTACTGCCCTCCGATTTAGAACGAGAGAAAAACTTACAATCTTTAAGTATCTAAAAATGCTTTATAAATACTCAACTGAGGACATCACTCTAGTTAGAATGCAAAAAATTTGGAACGAATTGAGGTCTATAAAACATTCTTGATCGCCACTTTGTGATGTTACTATTACGTATAAAAGAAACAGTATAATATTCAGAAGAGGTTCATAGTCATTGCTTTACTAATGTCCAAATTCCGCAGTCAACTTTGTCATTGATAAAACCCCTAACATCATTATTTCCCTAAAATTTAGTAACTACGTTTAGTGGGGTAGTAACCAAAGATTGTCCATTTCAGCTCAATCAATTTAACACTTACCTAATTAATAATGTAACAACTCCTTACTTTAGATTTTTTTATAATCCATAGTTTCCATCGACACAGAATAAGTGCTAATTAAAAACAGGAAGTGCTATTGTGCCGTAGAAATAATCTTAAAACTAACAACAATACCGCTCGATGCTCTCTTATTTACGATAAAATCACACGCTTAACGCCTAACAATTTGTTAAGTAATAATAGTTAAAATATTGGTCCAACAAATGGGCTAAATAATACAAATGCCCTTAATATTCATCCCTAATTTAACGATGTGGGATATGAAAAAATATTATTCAATAGATTAAAAAATGATAAGGATTCGAGAACACCGTCGCGTGAAATTTCGGGTTATTCCAACGGAATTTAATCTCTAACCATCAATCAATAGGTACTCGAATAACAATGTCAATACTATAACTAATCTCATTACAGTTTCGTTTAGAAATAATTCATAAAGAGATCTCATGCCGAATAATGTAGAGAATGACCCATCAGCCGATATGATCACTGATCACATCGAGACAGCCACAGGGTTGCACCGCTTGCACACTTAGCAAGTTCCATTCACAAACTGTCACTTGAACTACAAAAATTGACACGCTTCGCCAGAACGATAAGTCCTTACGTCGATTAATAATAGTATTTACGTCTCAGGGTGTCGATTTTTGATCGAAAGAACAACGGTCATTCGGATCTCCTGTGATCAAAGCGTACTCCTCACATGCCTATTGGCGGCACTTGCACGTAGCGGTATATGTACAGCCGGTAGTCCTTGCTCGCGAGCACCACGGAGCCGTCGTCCATCAGCGCCACGTCGAAGCATTGAGCATGTTTCACTTTGCTCTCCAGTGCGGACACCAGCTGTCCGTCTTGCGTGAATATCGTCAGGTTGAAGTTGTTATGGTTGTCAGCGATCAAGATCTCGCCGGCTGCGTTGATGCCGACTCCAATTGGGTAGTTGGTGACACCTTCACCACCAATCTGGCGCAAGTAAATACCCTCGTAGTTGAACACTTTGACGCAATGCGCGCGGTTGTCGCTAATAAAGATCTCTTGCTTATCGTTCACTACGACTCCGTTCGGGAATTCTAGGTGTTTAGAGCAGCCGAATTTCTGCAGCACATTACCGATCTGGTCGAAGATTATGACGCGCATTACTTTGCATTCGACTACTACAATTCGGCCTTTGTTGTCGACAGTGACGCCGCGAGGATGCTGCAGGATGTTGGCGCCGAATTTACGCACGAATTGGCCGTATTGGTTGTAAATCTGAATCTGGTGTGTTGGAGATCTCTCAGTCACAATAATATCTCCAGAAGTGCGGACTACGGCTACTCTATTCGGGTACAGTAGCTGGCCGTCCCGTTTGCCACATTCGCCAAATTGGAATTTGAAGCGTCCTTCCTTGTCAAATATCTGGATGCGATGGTTGTTAGTGTCAGCAACAATTATATCGTTTTGAGCATTGACAGCTACTCCGCTGGGCTCGGTGAACTGACCTTCCATCACGCCGAACTCTCCGAATTTGCAGTGATAGATCATCTTTTGCCGTTTGATTTGAGATTTCGGCGGGAAAATGGCAGTGGAGATTAGCTTGTTCGTCAAGTCTAAAATAGGATCGTTATGAGCAGCACTTGATAGCGAGTATGGATCGGTCGTCGTCGGCGGGAAGAGCGAGTCGCAACCACCATTAGACCACTTCTCATAAGGGTTGATGCCATTTAGGTTGATATCTCCAATAGCAGATGAGAATGGACCCAGGCTGTTGGCACTATTGAATCGTTTTGAGATGATGTTGGACTCAAAAGGCGAGGTGGATTGGCTTGTAGGTCCTAGGAGACCATTTGTATAGGGGCGATCAAGTACGCCATTCAAACCGGTTGGTAGGTGGATTCCACCGTTCAGGCTGCCTGAACTTCCGTGAACGCTGCCACTGCTAGACGTTAAGCCGCCGTTCAATAAAGTGCCGTTAGTAGGGCGAGCAATAGGTGGCTGTTTAGTGGGGCCAACATTCGCCTCTGAGCTAGATCGCACGTAACCAAAAGTGTTTCTTACGCCAACTTGTATGGCTTGGTAGTTCGAGACAAATTCAAGCTCGCAAGCTGTCTGTACGGTATGTTCCGGATTAGAACTCAATAAGGTTTGCAGTTTCGTGTCTAACAGTTTCCTGAACATAAGTATCTCTGCAATGTTAGCGCATTTAGTCAATCGCTCTACGAAGTCACACGTCTGGTAAATCTTATCAACAGTCTCTTGAGCTTTCTGCCCGACTACTGTGAGAGCAATCTGCTTCGTCGAAAATACGCTTTCGAGTTCCTTGAGAAGTTCTTGCTTACGCTCCTCTAGCATAGAGCGGTAGAATTGGAACGTATCGTTTATTTCATTTTGAGCTTTATGGTACTGGACTTGTAATTTGCCAGCAGCATGTTCAACAGTCTTGATAACGTGCCTTATTTCAGTGGCTCTAGTCTTGGCTTCAGTTACAGCCGTTTGCATCAGCTCCAATTGTTTAGGCCCAGCATCAGATAAGTGCTCGCAGTCGTGCAGAGCAGCCGGGTGTTCGATTATCGTACATTCCTTGCATACAGGCACAGAGCAAGTGCGGCAGAAGTATTTAAGAATATCATTTTTGTGTCTCGGGCAAAAAGCGGTTTTGTCACCGCTTGGAGAAAGGGCAGATCCTAGCAAACCCTTGTCATTTTCTTTCAAGTCCGTGAATGCCAGCACACGGTGGCCCTCAAAGCAATGCATGAATTGGTGCGCCATTACGCAGTTCGGGCAGAGGAAGTTAGCGCAGTCGACGCAACGTGCGACGGCGTCTGATTCCTTAGATTTGCAGCCGGTGCAGCGGGCTGAAGGCGAGCTGGTCTGGCGAGCAGTTGGCAGGAGATCGGCGTCCTGCTCAACGGCGGCGGCTATCACAAGGTTCGTGAGTAGCCCAGGTACGCCTGCTGTTGGTAGCTGGCTGTCTACGCGACAAGTGACGCAGGTGACTTTGTCGGGGTGCGTTTGTTCCCTCTCCAGGCAACCCCGGCAGAAGGTGTGGAAGCAGTTGAGTACTTTAGGGTCGACGAATGTTTCTCGGCAAATTGCGCAGGTGGTGTCGAGTCCGTCGAACTCGCGGAGGTCACATACGGCGGAGTCACTCGCTGGGGGCGAGGATCCACTGAGGGTCAGGGGTGATAGGGAGCCACGCTCAAGCGAACCTATTGAGTTGGCACCGGGCAGAGACTCAAGGGACGGGGTGCGTGAGGCCATCTTCAGGAAACCGGCATCCCTGAAACAAGAAACACAAGCTATTAATAAACAAGTAAAATAAATATCTCTAGAAGGGTAGGATCGTAAAACTAACCATTTCTGGTACTAAATGTTTGAAAGCCATCTAATATCTCAAATATCTTTTATACAGGCATCCTTTTACGGCTCTCGGGAGCTAGAAAAATTCCACACATGAATAGTGTGTATTACGTAAATGCATTTTCCGACGAAGCCGTGACCTTAGATACAGCGGAAGCCTCTGCTATAAACTTGATAAATAGAGAAGCTTTACCCAATATTTTCGTGAAATTTACGAGCCGCCTAGCGCTACACCGGAAGAAGCCGAGTGACGTAGCGAAAACATCAATAACGGTGTCGAAAATGCAGGGAGCCAGGAATGTTTACATCAGATGCACTTCCCAAGCGGGGGTTACCATGGCAACGTAGGGTGACGCGGTAAGGGGATCCGTTCTCGAATTAGAGGGTGGAATATTTCGACTCCCTCTTTTTACCTTAGGGGAGATATTTGAGGTGAATGGCCTTGGCAGCGAGTTGGTTTAACGGCTCTAAATGTCTATTTTCAGAGTTGCAATTCAGTTGCAAATTCGGAATTGTAAAGACCCTAATCCGGAGCTTGCGGTGCGAAACTTTATGAAATATGACCCCTGCTGTATATTTATATGGTTTTTAATTTAAAAAATGCACGAGGAACGCGTTTTTAAGAATTGGTGTAGTAGTTAAAATATTATGTGTCTTTAAATAATGTAGAAACCTTCCAGAAAAGTAGTCGAGTTTATTTTCTTAAAGCTAGTAATAAAAGATCAACTTCAACTTAAAATACATTAATTTATAGTTCACGTATGCGTTATTAATAGCCAACTATTCAACACACACAACACTGAGTAGAATTTGGAGAAACAAACAATTTGGAAAACGAAAAAGACTAAAACTATCTTACAACAATGGCGATTTCATAGTTTAGCACAAAACTTTGCACATATATCTACCTACGGGGTAGGAACAAGAGATTCTATCCACGTAGAGCGTTCCCTTCACAATACATCACAGGAAGCCGGCCTGTCTAATTCCTGATACGTCGTAGCAAGTTTGGCTCACACTTTTAGGGGCACCATTTTGGACAGTCATTCTCGGACAAACCGTCGGCGTCGTGCAAAATTGACGAAATTACGACTTGAATTGTGAGTAGATAGAAAAAGGAATTTAATAAATCCTGATCAGACGGGTTACCAGGACGTTTTGAAGCAGTTTTGTTGTAATGCCACTACCGTGTGGGAAAGAGACGCAGCTATAGAGGATGTCTAGTGCGATCTCTTTTCAGCTCTGGAATATGATTATAACAAAACTTATCTAATACGTCATGGTAACTTATCTACTCATAATTCAAGACATTAATAAAAAAAAACACTATCAAAACCATTCAAGAATTGAGCTTTGAAGTCCGATTATACAATTTGTTATGTCAAAATCCTACAGTCATCCTTTAATTGTTTTTGGGTAGACATACACGCCATATCACGCCTCTAATCCCCGAAGGGTTAGGCAAAGGTGTTTTGGTTATTAATGCCAAATAACCAAATCTTTCATCATCACAAGTAAGGGCCTATAGGGTAGCAGTGGGTGATTCCGGGCTGATTTGATGAACCACCTTTCTTTCTTGATTTCTTTCAATTCAACTTCAAAACCATTCAAAGCATTCCCAAAACACTATCCCCACGATATTTGTCAGTTCAATATCTGGACAATCTAGCCTATAGGTATTTCCGTGACAGATGGGAACGGCCGCAATACATTACGGGAGCAGTTTAGTCCCGAGTGACGGTCGCCGGTCGGCTCGATTGCATTGCCGATGCAGCATTCAAAATGGCCGATCGGGGACGAATGAAGACATAGCCTCGAATTTGTACCGGTTTCGGGGACAAATTAGGTACGTTTGGTACTGGGTAATGTGATTGGATGGAAGTTTAGAGGTATTTGGGCGTAACGAGTTCTGTGATTGTGCTGCTATAATGGATGGTATTTGCTTTTTGACTGTTAGTTTTTTTTTGAAGTAGTTGTGCTTGATTTTAAAATGTTGATATAGCGAGCTATTTTAAGGAGGCAGAAATCACTAAAATGCAATTTGCACTACACGAATTTAGTATTCTTTATTTTAGACATAGTCAATTTAAAATCACTTGTACAGACAACTACTCGAACCAGTAAAATTGAGCCAATCAGCTTTGAAGTTTTGAAACAAATTCTTCAGCGATGAAATTAAAAATGTATTAAAGATATTTGACAGATTTTAGTAGCCTGATGTGCTATCGTCTGTACATTAAAATAAAAGTATCAATAAATCGTTTAAATATGACGGTCTCAGAATGATGTTATAAATACGTTTAGGGTTATTTTAGATTTGTGTGGATCCAAGTATCGGTACAATTTCGGTAATAATCTTGATCTATATGTCATAATAATGTGACATGCAAACATTTGGGTTTATAATTATTATTAAAGTTTATTTTATACCCGATATCAACATTCCCCCATAAAATCAGTTTCAATTTGGTTTCTGAACGTTTATGTCTCCCATAATTCTGTCTAAAAGCATAATAGTACCAATTTCTTCGGCCATATTGACCAATAAAAGGGAATTACGTAAAAGCATTTACTTTAGCCTCAGTCCGCTACACTGAGACCTTGTACTAATAAACTGTAATCTCTAGGGCCTTTAATAATTAATTTCTATTGTTTCGAACACTAGAATATGCAAAGGCTTCGAAAACTAGAGTTTTAGATAAGTAATCCAGTCCTCTGTATACATATAATTATTATGAAAGTCAGATTACTGCTTTCAAAACATTTTTTATAGAAAACTGTAAGATTATTTTATTAATTTTGATATTATTATACAGAGTACAAGAGACACCGAAAACACTGAAAAAAACGTGTGTAAATAAATCCTATAAACGTAAGTAAAAACTGCATTAAAACCCGTAAAACTAGTCACAGGCAAAAAGCGACTCTATCTTATACTACGTTAGTAAGAAGCCGCCAAAACTGTTAAAGAAGCATGGCGCCCTTCAACATCGAACCAACCCTTCTTTTCTCGTGTATTTCTAAAGAGGTCGCAGATATTGTCTAAAGGATTATAACAGGTGGATGCCACTGCCCATCCACCTGTATCCTATTCATCTAAGCATTAACCTCACCTGTGCCAATCCGATTTATACGCGCACAATATCTAAGACGCGAATATTTCCATTAGAATGGTTACGTCCAATATTGTAAGATGAAAACTCTTTTTTGTTTTCTATATGTTTTAGGGTAACGGAAGCATTTGCTCAGGTGGACAATATTGTCCAAAGAGTGCATTTATAATTTTATTATAAATTAAGTTACTGTTCGTGTCTCCCATATGACGTAAAAAGTTATACAATACTAAAATGCACGATGAATTTTCATGCGGTTTCAACATTATTTAGGGAAATGGTTCCGGAAGGAATATGTGCATAATGCATTAATATTAATCTTAAATATAATAAAGAATCGCAATGTTATAAAGTTCGCAGTTCGCAACTAGATAAACGTAAAATAGTTTGTATATTTGCTTCCAATATTGGTATGATTTTACTTTTTACATGCGTGTGCGTGTGTTTTTAGTCTTTTTTGCCTCCTCCACGGCTTTCCATGTTTATAATTTACCTTGTCCGATCAAACCGAATACTAATAAAAAAGATAAAATCTAGTCTGTAGTTTAATAAAACTATCCATATCAATTTACCCGTCACATGAGCAGAATATCCTAATTAATTTGTCTCAATGCTCATCTAATTCACGCTACTCGAGCCACTGCAACCACACGGCTGATTCAGCGAATTCTGACATGTTGTAACCGTGCAAGCATATTGCGGTGCGCAGCAGACGTAATTACAACTGCATCGATATCCTAGCCAGTCAGCGGTTTGAGGGTTACGGCTACCTCTATGTTGTAATTAACGGAGGGGTTAATAGCATCCAGCTAGTTGACCGACGGGGTGTGTGTAGAGATGTAGGTGTTGCAGAGTAATTATTGTTACTGTTGCTGTATTTCGATTGGGATGATTTTGAATTTGCTAATGGTAAAATTCATTACTTTTTGATGTCATTTGTGTAAAATACGCTTGTACAGTAATTACAGGTGGCGAGACGATCTGAACGTGTAACGGAAGGGCTGGTTCAAGGAGGAAGGCACAAGAAGGCAAAGAATTGGGCGAGGCCTTTGCCCAGCAGTGGGACAGTGGACTAACAAAAAACATAAAATTAAAATGATTATGTACTCTTTCATTTTTTCGGTATCTATTGTCTAATACAGACAAAAATCATTTCACACTGACGTCTGACATCAATAAGGCGCTTTTCCTATCAAAGACATAAAACTGCCATCCACAAACTATAAGCACCAAAGGACCCCAAAACCTTCCAAAGATAACAGTACTCCTGTTACCCTCCCATCCCCTTTACCCCCATATCTATTAAATAAATTCACACCTTCATAAATATCGAATTTGTAAGGATAGAACTCTATTTGAAGTTAAGATTTGTATCAGAATACTGTATGCTTTGGCACAATAGTTGGGAATTGTGTACCGTTGTGCCCACAGCCCACTGTGGCTTCACTAGATGTAGAAAGGCTGGATACGGCTACATTGTGTGGCAACCTGGCAGGCAAATGTGAGTGTGGCGTTGTGAGAAAGTCCTTTGTGTGCCTTTCTTCTTTTTAAATGGAATTGTTGCTGCAGTAAGGGCTCTTGGCTCTTTCTATAGTGTTTTTGAAGTAGAGAAGCCTCATATCATATAGTTTGCTTTAGAAGAATTCTATTTTCATGTTTTTATGTGTGATAAAAGCATCCTATGTGCTATTTCAGCCTATAATACATCTCTATGTGCTATTTCATCTAGATCCTGATGGAAAAACCCAATAACCCTTTGCCCGACCTGGGAACCAAGCCCAGGACCTCACGCACAACAGTCACGCGACTACTAGACGCGGCAACGAGGCAGTCCCATCAGTGGGAAAGAAACATTATTGAATATTTGATTAAGTACCGTACTTTAATACCTAACTGACGGACATATAAATCGGGTCATTCAACTCGCCTATTTACCAGCAATATAGCTTATATCCCGTCCTCTATATAGTGTCCTCTCACTTTGCCTTTATCTTACGCCCTCGGAACAAAACCTCGGACTTTATACTCAGCAGTCGCCGTTTGCGGCCACTGGACCCAGGAGGCAGTCTATCACTACTATTCTATTAATATTTGTAGTAATTAAAGACAAGTCAGACACTTCTAGTAGCATCCCATCTTCAAGCCCATCGCACTGCCCGCCATTAATTGCGATTGGGTCGAAGCAGATTACTGAACCCCAAAAGGCTTCTCGAACTATCGTAAATCACAATTTGTCCGACACAAAAATAGACTCAAACACCCAGCTAATAGAGCAGGTATTCGTGTGTGGTGTTAGGTGACAATTGAAATGTAAGGGCGGGTCTGGTTGTACGAAATTGGACGGTAGACGCAAGGTGAAGTAAAGACTATTATTTTAGGGTAACATGTACTAATTTGGGGCCATTGTTAAGAAATACGCAGGCAATGGCGAAAGGTCGTAGGATTATATTAAGTGGCCCCTATTTATTAACGTTGTTTGGCACTTGTAAAGTATGTTCTATTATTTTAGCTCCTATGCGAGAAACCTCAGGAGATTTTTGCAGAGGGAATATCTCGATATATCTTAACTATTGTATCTTATAAAATCTATGTCCAACAATAGCCTACGAGAAACTTCTTTCATGAATAATTAAAAATAATCAAAGTTCTAGATTTGGCCTAGCTCAAGTTCAAATCTCTTACGTATTCTTTTAGGTATCAGCCCGATGTATCTTATATAATACACCCACGGCGTAATAAATTTCACAGATTTGTAATAACATAACACCACGCCTGTAATCCCTGAATAATTAGGCAGAAGTATCCACATTCCGCCAATTATGTTAAGTCCCATGTAATGGAGCGAGCCTATTGTCATCAACAGGACACAAATTCAGACTCCGTGGCTGCTACAGGGAAATTTCCGATTTGGGAAAACCCAGTGTCAGTGCCAGATCATGGTCTAATCGTGTTCCACTTTCCATCCAAATCTGTGCAGCCGTTAATTAAGAAAAGTGACAGGCAGACAGATAAGAGTTATTTTCACATAACTAAAATTAAAATGAAAACTATGCGTGTTTTATATTCATAATAAACCCTTTGTTTGACAAAACTAATCTAGAAACTAAACTACACAACCTACCGCAACGTGTGGACAACATAATTATCTTCTGACCTAACTTTATTATTACAATATTCAAATTCTGAATCAGATAATAATAACTTGACTCTAGATAAGGCATAACGAAAATTATTTTCACCAATCTGGCCAAAGTAATCTTAGTAAGCAATAAAAGTTTAATTAGTTATGATAATTTCTGTTCTGTGCGTGTTTCGCATATTAATTTTAGATTTCTATGTAGTTCTAACTTGGATAGGACCCTTCTTGTTGCCAGTATGGACCTGCCTATCTTTGGTACTTGAGCTTTTTGTATGTATGCATCAATTACAAATACGCGTTAAGATTAAAGTGCGTCAGATTTTTTACCCGAAAATGACGTCACTACTCATGATCTTTGATGCATTTTTCTTCGTTAATTTTAATTACCGAGATAAATTAAAACCCGTATCCAATATTTAAAACTCGAGATCGACCCGAGCGGCTGTATATCAGTCGCTCGGGTCATTTAACCACGAGCTCCTTCGCTTTTATCCGGACCATACTGTTTAATAATTACGACGTATACGCGGGCGATTCCGATGGCGAAAGCCAGTATATATATATATATATCGCCATAGAAACAGGCACGAATCTAATGTAACATAAACCAAAAGAAGACCTTTACACGTTCAGAATATATCAAAAAACAAGACCATAATTAACCTTTCATTGCTTCCTATAGACCCAAAATTATCATTACCCTCTGCCGTAGAAAAATTTACAAAGGTATCCTCCGGAATAGACCACATTTATCCCGTAGTCAGAAGTAGGAACGGTCCGTATGAAAAAAGATACGAGGTTCTTTCACCGTCTCGACTTATGTGGGTTTATTTTATTAATGGACCACACCACGTTGAGGCAGCCATTTTTCTTTATTGCTACCTTTGTTGTGGAAACGTGGTTTAATTTTTTTTTATTTATAAGCTTGAAAGGAAATTTTCTTTGAAATGACAGGAAAAAGGTATAACGCGAAATGCATTTAGCTAATTTATTTTGCTGTACATTTTAATTTGAAGATGGAAGTTTCTATAAAAGTGGAGAAGATTATTTTTTTTGTTTTCCACAATTTTCACAATAGGGGATCGGACAAAAAAAAACTAATTATTCCGTCAGATAGATTTCCAAAAATTATTGGACACGTATTTTTTCTTTTTTCACGTAAACTTAAAATGAAGACGATACAGTGCTTCGAAAACTCGTGTGACGTCATATGATAGTACATTTTGACGACACAAGTGACGTTTCAAGCCCCACTCCAAGATCTTTGACACGTTTTATCTTCGTAATTTTTTATTGATTTGATAAAACAAAAAACACGTATTCAATATTTTTCGATAATCTAACTTACGGACTAAACAGAATCACATTATTTTGACCCTGTCCGATCCCCTATTGTGACTGCTTTGTTGATCTAGTGGTCTATGAAGCCCTGGGTTCGATTCCCAGGTCGGGCAACGTGTTATTGGGTTTCACCATCGGGAATTTCTCAGTAAGTATAAGTAAAGATTTATTTGCATAAATTGTAGGTACATAAAATAAGCTGGAATAACAATATGGATGAGCCTTGTACAATCTACCTAATATTAGGCATACAATTTTTTTTTTAAACAGCCAGCAGTAGCCATAGTGTCTGAATTTGTACCCGGTTGACGGCAATAGGGGCCCGCCCCCTATTACATGGGACTTAACCATAACTGGTGAAATCTTGGTGTTCTATAAGGTACACCTCTGCCTAACCCTTCGGCAATAACAAGCGTGATGTTACCTAAGTATATTGACACAATTGTGTACTAATTACTATTAAAAAATGCACCACCGTTATCAGTTTTCAACATGAATTTTAAATTAAAAGCTATTATCATACACTTGATATGATCAAACGAGCTTTAAAAATAGTTCGTCGATTCCCAGGGTTGCCACACGGCATTATTCAAAACCCCCTACTGCTTGTAAAAGTTAAAATTCATGAGGACCGTGTTGGGACAGTGAGCATATATTTCATGGAAGGCGACATCCCTGCTTTTTATGACGTCACGTTTTACGTTAATGTAGCAAGTGAAGTTTTTTTAATGTTAATAAAATACGTGGATTTTTTACATGATGAAAGTTGGGGTTTGTTTATTTTTTGTAAATCTTTTGAGTTTTAGCAAGAATTTTCTGGAAAAATCTTTTGTTATTGTGTAATCTTTACCTAATTGGCGATGAGTTTCAGTATGGTCAGATAATTGTGTAGTACTCGCTATCAGTGTGCGTGTATGGCTTGGGGGTCTCAAATAACCACTTTAGCATATCATAATAGGATCATTATATGAATTGCGTTTTAGGCGTCCAGATGTATGAACTTTGGCGAAGCAGAAAGAGTATGGAAGGATCGTATCGAGTGGCGTGTCGTAGTTTCTGTCTATCCCAAGGGTTAAAGACGTGAGTTTATGTGTGTGCAACTCGTCAACGTTTAACACTTCGAGTGAATTATTATGAGTGAACTTACTGAATTACACACGACACATAACGCTATACATTTATGGCCTCGCTTAAGATAGTGCTCCCGTACAATGAGAGATCAGTTTTTACTGGTTTTGTCGCCGTGTATATCTAAGGTTTCATTAGAGAGTAAATACCTACTGACCACGCTACCTTGAACCTTGTGCCAAAATAAAACCAATATAAAACTTTCACATCCACCACCGAAGTTATAAATACATATCTCTTTCCATTTTTAATATCATCGAAACCACGACAACTTAACTTTCATGTTTAAGTTAGTCTTAATTTCTGCCGAAAATTCTTAAAAAATATTCTCGAAGCGTTCCCTAATCTTTAATATTGAACAGCGACACATAAAACTTGTTCAATATACCCTAGAGAAATGCAAATCCCTTGTCCTTTATAAATAAATAATGTATGAGCTTCGAAAGCACGTCGCAAGATAAAAGTGACACCGATGTATATTATTTACTAGAGCAATCAAGTTGGTTCGTAAAACTGAAGAAACGTGTGATGTTCAGAAACTTGTGCAGACTAGGGTACCGCTATAAAAAGTTCGAATAGAGGATCTCTTGGAACTACGGACGGAGTGATTAACATGTCGATCCTAGAAATTTCAAATAACCTAGAGGAGATTGAGCGTGCTGTACCATTTTTAACTTTCGCCGCTAATTCCAGAGTTGCAAATCCAACAAAGAGCTCCTGTCCCTTACGGCTTTTAAAATTTTTACAGCTGTGTGCAAGCTTTATTTTATTTTTATTGTGGGGTTTATTTGGTTGGCGTAAAGGTTAGTGATCAAGGTTGAGGTGTCGAATCTCATGATCTTGAAAATATCGTTGAACAGGGTTGCTAACTCCCAAAAATATCTACCCCTACAGTTAATGCCTCTAAAAGCGCCACAGTAAGATGGCAACCCTCCTAAAAGGTATTTAAGTGTACTTCATTTTTATGTTTTGTTTGTAACATTCTTCATGTCTAAATTATTTAATATTTGAAGTTAAAATATATGCATATAATTATGCTATGTATATACGCACGCATTACGCATTATGTATTTAACATTTATTAAGACAACAAATACTGTAGTATAACCCGCCACAAAAATACCACGACCTACGCAACTGTCATGTCATTCCGTAATCCGTTCGACGTTCCGTACTACGTATAATATACGTAGTTACGTAGACGGGACGCGTAATGCAAATCCAGCCAATCTAACCACTCGCCGTGAATCCCCACATTTCCACTTTAGGCCCTATGTTCGCTATTACGAATACATTTTCGATTAGATTTCGCGTATTTGAATAATTCCAGCTTGAGTTATTCGGAGTTTATTTGACGGCTTTTATGTTGGATGGCATAATATGTTTTTTTTACAAATTCCCCGTATTTTGTCACTTCTGTTTTTCGGTGACAAAGATATTTATTGCTCTTATTAACGGCAGAGGACAAAAAGGCATGTGCGGGATAAAACATTTTATTGAAAAAAGAAACTAAAGTTCGAGTCTTATTTTGAAGTACGTTGTAGATTTATAGGCCCGATTAGTACCCGATTGATGGCAATAGGCTCGCTCCCTATAACCCTATTACATGAGACTTAAAACATGATTGGCGAAATGTTAGTGTACCTACTAATGGGTACACCTCTAAGCCTGACCCTTCGGAAATTACAGGCGTGACGTTTATAAAATAAGTTACTGAAAAGTTCCAGAAATATGAAACCCTTCGAAAATTATTTCTACTAGACCCTCCAGATACAAATTAATTACCTACACGAACCTATCTTCTATGACACATGAAAACAATATCGGAACACAACTTGTGTCGATACTTACGAAATACGTCAAAACGTATCCGAATTTCATCGATACATCCGATCTACATCACTATCTGTCATTCGACGTCACACACGACGAATTCTCTCTCATGTAATATTAATTATGACTCTAAAACACAATCTTCGCGACTAAGACGATTACGTCACAGTGATAGCGTCACACCCATCGTAAATTGCCGCCATTAAAATTGAGCGTAGATCTAAAATACGAAATTGTAGGTAATGAATCTAAAAGCGCCTTCCTAATTGAATTTGAAGTACATTGTAATGACATACCGCTGTCTCTTTCGCACGCGCTAATAAATATCGACGGTAATTCCATGGGACGGTTACGGGGTGAATTATCAGATTGCCTATAATTTGGGTGAAGTTTTGTATTTACTGGCACGTTGGTCTAGTGGTTGCAAGCGCGACTTCTGAGAATGAGGTCTGGAGTTCGATTCTCGTCGGGCAATTTTTTTTTGGATTTTTCATCAAGAATGGAATTTCTCAGTAGCAGCCACGGAGTCTGGATTTGTGCCCGGTTGATGGCAATAGGTTCGCTCCCTATTACATGGGACTTAAACATTACTGGCGGAATGTGAGTTTACTATTAGGTACATCTCTGCCTATCTCTTCGGGGATCACACGCGTGAAGGTATGGTACGTCGAAGGCTCTCGTAGCACTACCATATTAAACCGTATATTTATATAACTAAAATCATCATAAATGAATTGATAGTTTTAATTAAGAACGGCAAACATTTCAGGCAAAGATATCAAGCTCTAAATCCCGTGAGAAAATAACAGTGTGTTGTTTGCATAAATAAATAGTTATTTTACACAATATGCCACCCGACGTAGAATACGAAATTGATAGCTCTAAGAAACACTAAATAATCAAGTAAATAGTGGCAATGTTTAATATACCTAAAGGAGAAACTAAAAGCATTTGGTTTACATAAACATCTTAGATTGGAGCTTAAATCTTTGTACTGCGAACAAATATTCACTAATTGGTTAATTGTAAATATTTATGTACAACGTTTTGATTTGGTATTTATTGACGTTATGAGAGGCAAATAAGTATACTTATTAATTACAATACTATCACTATCACTACATAGTATAAAACAAAATCGCTTTTTGCTGTCTGTCCCTATATGTTTAGATCTTCAAAACTACGCAACGGATTTTGATGCGAGTTTTTTTTTTATAGATAGAGTGATTCAAGAGGAAGGTTTTAGTATCTTTTTTGTACCCGAGGCCGGGGCGGGTCACTGTACATGGTAACTAAGAAAAATGACATCTCCCTCCATCTTTTTTTGTAGGGATGTGACATTGATATCGATAGATTATTTTTTACTGAGTTTTTTTTTTTGATTGTTCATTTTTACAAATGTTTTTTTTTGGAAGTCTGTTATACTAATATTACTCTAAGCTATACTTACATATTTACTGCAAAAAGAAATGTCTACAGTAAACATTGTTCCCTCCATTGCTTCATAGATTAATTTTGAGCTGGATACTTACCTGAAAAAAAAGATACAAAAACATAAATAATAACATTTTCAACAGAGTAATATACTTTTATAAAGGCTTTAAAAGTTTTACTACTAGAAATATTCCTGTTTAACTGGTCCTTAAAATATTTAGATTTATGAGGTTAGTTAAGTTAAAATTATTCGCAAGTTGTTAAAAAATACATTTTTATGCAAGATTTTTTTTATACGTTTACGATTGTACGATTGTAGAGACATACATTTTTAGAAAAAAAAAAACTAACTAGTAAGTACATAGTTAAAGTTTTATTTTTCTAAAAAATATTGTCTAAAAAGAGCAAACACAAATAACAAACTTCCCCACATAAAAATAGAGAAACTAATAAAAATGCACTAAAACTAGTTGAAACAGACAGAATTAATTTAAAACCATAACTTAAGTGCAGTTGATATTTAATTTCGACTGTCACGAATGTAGACAATGGTAGCGAATGTTGAATGCAGCTTATTATTTCGCCGTTTTATTAAATAGTACGCACCACTATAAACAAAACCAGTTTATGCAGATCTCTCATTGTACGGGAAACATGTACACAGCGAGCACATGTTATACTGGAAAAGTAAATCTGCTAAATCTGTAGTCGCCGTGTGTACACATACTGGGGAAATAGTTAATTATCCTATTTATTAATTTTGTTATTTATTTTTTTATTATTTCTGCTTTACGGTTATAAAACCAGCTTATGCTGATCTCTCATTATACGCGAAGCTCATACAATGCGAGGTCAGGTTATACCGGATACTTGGAGCTTGATGTGTCGCTTTAAACATAGTATATTCAGTCATGCTGTAAACACGCATAAAATAAATGCCCCAATTAACTTCAACTACAAGAAATAACCAATCTCATACAAAAGAAGATTACAAAACAAACTTTCCATACCTACGCACCAAACAAGCGTACTTATAGATTTATTTATATGTTTATGAGTACCAGGAAAACAGAAGCTTTGAAGAAATCGATACGCCACGTGTAGCCTGTGATGTTCTTTTATTTTCAAGACAGAACGTCTCCGCAAATGAAACCGTAGAACGTTCCTGCAAGCTGCTTATCATCTGTGTAACCTACTAGCGTCATATGTGCTCCTAGTACTTTTGAGTTAGATTGCATCTTTCTGTATTACAATATAAAAACAGTATTTTATAAATTGGATGGCAGCTTTGTATTATTTTAGAAAATATAAATCGTATTTTCTCGTCCTGGGAACTCAATATAATTTAGTTACTAAGTTATGATATTACTAGATTTTATCGAAGACTTCGTTCGCTTGGAAATTTTGATGTGTATGTGTGAAAAAAAGTACCAACGTGCTATTCCAGCCTATGTCTGTGCCAAAGGTACAAACATCCATCCATCCATTCAAACTTTCGCTTATAACGTATAATATTATAGTGTAGATAGATAGATCATTACACCTGCAATCCCAGCGAGCTTAGAGTAAGGTTTAACTCTCGTATAATAGGGAGCGAGCCTATTTCCATTATCCGGGTACAAATAAATCTTGATACGATAAAAACCATTGTAGTGAGGTGACACTATCTATCAAACTATACTGCAATTTTATTAACCGTATTAATTCGAAACTTGGCTCAAGACCAGATTTGGCACGAAACGAAACTTTCAGTACTCCGTGAGGGCTCGTAAGCGTAAGCACAACATTATTTATTAACCAATATTTCTATCTCAAATTATAAACAACACACACTACATCACTCGTTCCCATTATGGGAAAAGTTTGATAATCACACACTATGATGGGAAAAACAACGAGATATACTTTTCCCAGGATAGTTATATTCCCAACAACGTACAAGTTTGAGTCTAGTCGTTAATGCGAGTTACTAGTTTACCGACGTGTCAGAGCGAATTCGATGAGACTCCAACCGAAGTTTGTCACGGAAGGAAAGATGCGTTTTAAAAACGACTTTTACACTTTGTGTTAAGATTCAGTTTTGTCGTGCTTGTTTACTGTATGTTTGCGTTGCAATTTCTTTAACATCTTTTGTTTGAGTGAAATGTTGGGGGACATATTGATGTAAGTTTCGGCTTTTAGTAGAAAATGTAATAAAAGTGTTGTTCTAGACACAAGCGTACCTAACTGTTGTGCATAAGGTCCTGCGTTTGATTCCTATTTCGGACAAAGTTGTAATTGGGTTTTTCCATTAGGAATTTCCCCGTAGTGCCACGGAGTCTGTATTCGTGCACGGTTGATGGCAATAGGCTCGGCCCCATTACATGGGACTTAAATGTAACTGGTGAAAAGTGGGTGTACTATTACCTCTGCCTTATCCTATCTTGCGTTGTGTTATTAATATGATATATACTTAACAAAAGCTTTAGATACCAGTTATTCCTGACCCTGCCTTTGTTCTAGTATTGATCAATACTTCAAAGTCAAGCCAACCTCGAAGTAAACGATCAATCGTCAAAGTTAACTCGTAAAACAAACGCCTTAATTGTAAATAAACAGTACTAAGGACATCAAACAGATAATATTTCGATTATTCCTAATCGGTATACTCTACAATCGATGTTCCATATACCAACCGTCTTGCGTAATGTATGAAGTTTCGTAATTAACGGTTCACAACAGTCGTATAGAGCACGGATGGTAATTAGCACACAGCAATGTGGTATGGCTCAATCAAATTTAATGGCAGCACCTATCTTGATTGCTTCTTGCGCCTAATTCTGTGCTAAATAGTCTATAGGAGGTTAATATCGATTTGATGTCTCATTCCGATGATTATTCGATATGTGCTTGTATTAAGATATATTAATCTGACTGCTTCGTCGGTCTTTGAGGTCCTGGGTTCGACTTCCACGTCGGGCAAAGTGCAATTGGATTTTTTCATTTGGAATCAGTAGCAGCTACGGAGTCTGGATTTGTGCCTGGTTTATGACAATAGGCTAGTCTCCTTTTGCACGAGACTTAAACGTAACATAACTGTCGTAATGTGGTTGTACTAATTGTACACTTCTACTTATTACCTTCGGCGATTACAGGCGTGATGTTATGTGTAAATATTATCATTGCACTAAAACACAAAAGGTGTACCAATTATATATGCTTTTAGCATAAAGTTCCCCATTAAAACAATATCCACGTAATTTTTACATAAATCGATTGGGAAAAACCGTTTTTCCCATCGCAATTCCCAACTGTCATGTCCGAACGTTATTCAAATCGGGAACGTTCCTAAACGCAGGACGTGTCATTTGCAAAGCGACGGTATAGAAGCACTGTATAACGACCCGCGTTCCTATGATTACTTTTGTTTCAAACAACAGATGTCTCGAATAGACGTTGATAGCAGTTTCGATTGCCGGAATAGACGTTTCGATTGGGACAAATCGATTTCTACGTTTTGAATTATATCATCGAACTCCGGGAGCTGTACAAAACAGCTGACTACCTGAAACTTCGTGCTGAATAGATTAATTGTTCTCTAATTTCATTAAGTATTCCGTCAGCGGGACTTAGTCTGTCGTCAGAGAAACCACATAATCAACAACACAAAGCTAGCAATTTATATACAGTATTCGCTCTGAATGTACCCAAACTAAGAGACTGCATTAAGACAGTATGACGTCACAGATTAACATATTAATCAGTGGAAGCAGGAAGTCTTCCTCTATACAGAACGCGGGAATGTAGTTTGCAAACTTTTAATTACACTTAGCTAGATACAAATTGACCTCTATTAGGTACAAGATAAGATCTTAGATGGAAAGTGTCTGTTTCAATAATTAATAAGAGCATTCGTTTGGGTGTCACGTTGCTGCATCGTTCTAAGCGACATATTTATAAGGGGATGAAGGTAACACGGATACGGAAATGAAGTTTAGCGACAGATGGTTGGCGAAACGTGCTTAAACACAATTCCGGAACATTTAAGTTGCTTACAGTTATAAATGGGACAACGGGGAATGGCCTTCAGATAAATGATTGTTTTAAAAATCAAGCTAAACTAAAATAACATCTATAAAAATGACAATAGGTCACAAAATACTTCAGCACGAAATAAATAAAATAGCGTACGTTTGCCGAAGTCATACGACCCAACGCTCGGTCAGACGATCTATCAAATAACAGGTGAAAATAGGCCAATAACAGGGTGTCGCGGAAACAAATCGAAAAACATCTGTGTAACGACAACACTATCAGCTGACGGCGTGGCGGCCATTTTTTTCTGCACACGTACAGAAAAAAGTAACAGCTCGAATATATACAGACGGAAAATCGTTAGTCACTCGAAAAAAATCGTTGAGAATGAATGACGCTTTAGCTCACTCAAGTTGCCAGCTGTTTCCGTAGCACAGCTGATCGAACGGATATTGGCTGTTAGAGACTACCCCCCTCTCTTTTCCACCTCATATCCTCTCTTTCGCGGCTTTTAATTTTTCACTCTCCATTAATGAGGCAATGAACGCATGAAATGAATTTTAAAAATCGAACGCGTTGTAACGGCTTTTAACGTCATCGTGACGGCGGATATTACAAGGCACGTTTTAAACCAAGTTTTCAAAGAGCCCGAGGTGAATCAACTGTAATGAGAAATTAGGTTGTTATTAAAACTTATAACGAACGTCATGCGACAAGCAGTAGCAGTATAATGAAGTAATTTACCTAACTAATGCCATGTTCATTAATAAAAAAAAACTTCAAACAAAACAAAATTATACTATCAGGCACGAAGCAAACAATTTTCGCCGTGTAGCGTGATGAAGTCGAAAAGTATTGCAACTTTGCGCGGCACACGCGATTCGAATGCGGGGTTTGAATTTTTAAAAATTAAAAAAGGAACTGGCTTATTGCAGTTTTAAACAAAAAAGTTTTAATAAGCCTCCCCGCCTCCTTGGCGATTGAATAATCAGCATTGTAAGTCAAATTATTTTATTTTGATTAAACAAAGCTTTTCCTTGATTTTTATAATGAAAACAAAACCAGAACTAGACTTTCCAGCACGTTTATCAAAGACCTGCTGCCTAAA
Source organism: Diarsia dahlii (assembly GCA_949775195.1). NCBI lineage: Eukaryota > Metazoa > Arthropoda > Insecta > Lepidoptera > Noctuidae > Diarsia > Diarsia dahlii. The sequence continues at coordinate 17,803,401 of OX459197.1, read as the reverse complement.
CGTAAATTCCGATAAGTCTGATTTTTGTAATACTTAGAAACTTAGTGAGCTTACTGAAATTAATATTAGGATTATAGAGTATTAGAAAATTAATTATGGGTTTCCAAGAATACGATGTGTTATTAATCTGTTAGTAAATTAATTATCAATAGAAATAATGATCATGTCTATAATAACATTTACATGATCTAATAATTGTTTTCCTAAGACTTACTTTAGTTATGTTTCGGTAACATTTTTATTATTAAGTAGGTACAATAAAAACAATACTTGATTAATTATTATTATTATCAAAATAATCTAAAAGAATGCAAGAACCACTTAAACCAAAAGGTAAAAATAACTTCACCCAATGAGTCACAGTATTTTATTAGAAAAGTAGTATTTTAAAATGTGACGTTATAGCTCATCCGCCAGTAATTAAAAGTATGAAACCGGGTAATGAGGAACAATATCGCCTGTTACTAAACCTGTTTTAAAGTATGAAGACATTGTAGAGCGCATATATTTTTACTTCTGAACTATAAATACATTGTCAATAACTTCCTTTCCCATGGGTGTAGGCTAGGCAGAAACCACAGAACGCCACCTGCTATCTATCTATCCTTTTTTTTTTTGGTGCTTGTAAAATCATCGAATAACCCCCGCTCTTGGGCAGAGCGAAGGGGAGTGTCAGACTTCTACTGACTAAAAACCAAACCCATGTTCCTTCTTCGGCCTTGTGTCGGAGCCGCGTTATCCTTTCGATAATCCACAGCCCACACCTGCTATCCTTTTTTTTTTGATTTTTTTTTTTTGGTTTTTTGGAAAATCATCGAATAACCCCGCTCTTGGGCAGAGCGAAGGGGAGTGTCAGACTTCTACTGAATAAAACCAAACCCATGTTCCTTCTTCGCCCTTGTGTCGGAGCCGTGTTAACCTTTCGACAAACCACAGCCCCGACGGGTCACCTGCTATCCTTACATTCTCTTTTGCCTCGTCCTTGTTCATTCATCTGGACATACTCGCACGCCGGTTGCGAGTACAATACACCTATGACCTCTCTGAAAACCTCAATAATAAGGTGAAAAGGCATGACTTTATGCATGTATAAAGTTATCCATTTACAAAAATCGTCTAGATAGATAGGTCTGTTTGCATTGCAATAAAATGCATAATGTCTTTCTTCTGTATCGTGTGTTTAGAGTCTAACCTGGCGTTAGTTTTCATGCCTCTGGGCCTATGACTTGGTTTTACATGCCGTCGAGAAATATTTATAGGTCATCCTGGTTTCCTAAAGATATTTTCCTTCAAGAGATAATTATACAATACGCACATGATTCCGAAAAACAGAGGTTCACCTATGACTTGACACAACCAGACCTTGGCTTGGCACGTCTAATTGTTAAGCTTTTCTTATGTTTACTATTAATATTTTTGATTTAGTGTAATTTTTTTATTATTTTATTTTGACCTGTGTTTGACCAATACATACTTTTGCTTTCTTTATGCCATCACTGCTTGAAAAAATGCACGGTGAAATAATGCCCGAAATACTTGAATACATAGCTGAATGCAATAATGCATTCAGCTTATTCTAGTTTAGAGTCCAAAACTGAGCGCTCTACAGTTTATTGTATCCCTAAGGACCACGTTACCCGAATTTTGAACAAGGATTTTAAGTGAAAAGTTTCTGACACTTTCAGTCGGAAGTTGAGAAGTTTATAAATAAACAACAAATTGTTTGGACTAATGAATTAATTTACATGTTGTTCCGTTTAAAAAGTTTATAAATATTCGGCCCTTTCAGAATTTTGTACGGAACGCCAGAAACCAACTTACAGGATTTAAGTTGAAAGTCAGTTTTATTTTAATGAGAATATTTGAGAAATTTAATCAAGATAGCGGAACCTTTGTAATCTTTTCACGTCACGTCACTTTTTTGTGTCGTATCGTTCTCGTATCGTCACATGTAAAATTATAAAATCGTCTAATAGGTCCGGTTTCGTAGATTTATGGCGTTGCCCCGTTTCCGGAGACGCGTTTTTATTTTGTTACCGGTCGTTGATTATGATGTCATGCCGTAGAAATAAATGCCTATGTTTAGGCATAGTTATATAAGACATGACAGCCATACAAATTGTTGACTGCTTTGTATTATTACTAACTTTTGCCAGCGGCTTCGCCCGCGTGATAATGACGATTTACCATACAAACTTTCATCCCCTATTTAACTCCCTTAGGGGTTGAATTTCAAAAAATCCTTCCTTATTCCTTGTCTACATTATAAAGGGAACCTCTGTGCAAAATTTCAGCTTTCTAGGTCCAAGGGTTTGGGCTGGGCGTTGATGAGTCAGTCAGTCAGTCAGGACTTCTCTTTTTATTTATATAGATATAGAATAGATAAATATGAGTTAGCGACAATATCGCACGCAATTATGTTAAACAAGCCTTGGTTACAAAGAAATGGTAGAAAAAGCATGTAATTACAGAAAAAAAGCGTAGTAATTACACTATAACAATGTTTAATCCCTCAACAATTTCCATATCAAACATACACAGAGACGAACGTAAAAATTGTGTTTTAAATTATGTAAAAGATAACTGAATGTTTCATGAACATGCCACTGGAGTGACATGAAAGCACAGTTGATATTACACCTGCATTTTGCTAAATCAAACTTTATTACGTACACGGAAAGGTGAGGCTGTCAGAAAATTTAAGTTTGTCCATACATCGCGTGTATTGTGGGAAATTACACAGGCGCCTGGGTGTCGCACAGTGCTAAAGCTGGTAGTACTTCCGACCTAAAGATCCCTAGTATAAAGCAACACTGTGTCGTAACTGGAATTCACAGCGTATTTCACTCGGTCTTATGAAAATTCATGTTGCAAAGGTTGGCTAAAAGGATTTCTTGGTTTTGGGAAATGTGTATTTTAAAATGTCGTGTTGAGACTTCATAGCGGAATGTATTTTATAGTTTTCGCGAGAAATGAGTTAGTGCAGTTTGGGGCTAAATGCAACACGGCTGGCAATGCAATCAGGAATTTGTGAAATGTGCACAATTTGAGTTTTAAAATGAATAGAACTATGTCATGTAAAGTAAGTGACCTAGAATTTGAGAATTGCTTAAATAATTTAAATGAAACCCCAGTTTTTGCATAGTTTAAAATGTTGTCCAAACATATAGTTAAATTAACTTGACTTTGGCAAAAAACAAATTAAAGGACAACAGACCTCATTGATTCAGACACAAACTCGTCTTATAATTCGGAGCTCTGTTTTAGGCCTAATATTTGCAACATCGATATTGAGCGATTGGACTGCTGCGCCGCGTGTCGCGGGTTCGATCCCCGCACGGAACATGCACTTCAGAAGTTGAGAATAACCAAGAAACCGACCCGTGACAAGATCAAACAAGGCAATATAAACCATAACACGTATACTACAAAATCCACTTTAAAAATATCCTTTCATCTCGTACAAAACGGTCTACTATATCTCGGAGCAATTTAATATCACTGAATTACCACTGGTTACTACGCTGTACGCTATTACCCCGTGTGTCCCAATGGGGTACACTGGTACCCCAGATAGCTGCAATGCGGTTACCAACACGCTAACCATTACCCCAGTACTTCTATAATTATTAAATAAGAGTTTTCTATTGAAATAATTTTTAAATTCTTGCGGACTTCGGGTTATCGTAAATTAATAGGGTAAAGATCTAGCTTTATTGAAGTTTTATTTGGTTTGTTTAACAAGGTGGTAACTTTAACGTGGAGTGATTATACCGAACTTTTACTGGCCTTTTTGTGATGTGGGAAATCATCAAATAACCCCTCCCGCTCTTGGGCAGAGCGAAAGGGAGTGTCAGACTTTTACTGACTACTTAAACACCACCCATGTTATTTCTTAGCCCTTTGTGTCGAGGCCGCGGTATCTCTTGCGAACAACCCGCAGCCCCGACGGGTAAGCCATGTGCCTGCTGTATTGCTTTCTGTTGGAGTCTATACAGGTTCGCCCCTATTACATGGAACTTACATATTACTGGCAAAACGAGTCTCTACTATTAGGTACACCTCTGGCTAACCCTTCGGGAATTACTGGCGTCATATTATGTAATTTTCAGTAAAGTACAAAACGTCGAGCTATTGCTTTGTGCGATCGCTTATGCACTTTTGGTCTTAACTGTACATCGATTTCGATAATATAATTCTTCTTTCAACGCGTTGAACGACAAGTCAACGTAACCAAACATCAAAATATCCCACTCAAATCAAATTCACCGACATTACCACAAAAGTCAATGGAACGTTTTGTACATAACATTTTCACTCAAAACGACGTGTTTGAACAACCCTCAACTGCGCTTGTATTGTGCGAAAATCACGTCGAATTACCGAAATGAGATTCATTCAAACATGTTTAAAAATACGAATGGCATGTACACTCAGCCGCACTAATATGTACACACGTAGGAAGTTTTAAAAGCGATTTTCTCCTGCTGTGACATTTATGCTCTTACGAATGTTATACTTGGAAATGTTGTGAGGAAGATGTTGAGTAGATGGCTATAAGAGTAGAGGAAGACCAAAGAAACGGTGGATGGACTGTGTGAAGGATGATATGGCTAGAAAGGAGGTGACTGCTGAGATGACGAGAAATAGAGAAGTGTGGAATAAGAAGACATGTTGCGCGGACCCCAAATAAATTGGGATAAGGGCAGGAGAATAATGATGATGACGAATGTTTTACTTTGGAACTCATACTAAAGACCGGACGGCATGTCTTTGTTTCCTTGGAAGATGGGTAGGCCTTTAGTGTGAGACGCAACTTGCGTCGATACTCTTGCGCCATCGCATCTTCCAAGCTCTTCGTGTTGTGCTGGCGCTGCCGCTGCGGCTGCGGAGAACCTCAAGCGGCGTAAATATACCTTTGTCGAAACTATATTTTCGAGCCGTTTGGGGTTGAAACTTTAGGGCCGTGGGGTCCTAGTGCACACAGCCTTATTAAGGATATTTCCAAACGCCTTGTTGACGCTTCCTGCGACCCAAGGGTTGGCTTTTTCTTTGGCCAGAGGCTAAGTGTTGCCATACAACGCGGCAACGCTGCCAGTCTCTTAGGTACTTTACCTGCTGACAGCGTTGAGGAGGAGTTTTTCGATGCCCTTTTATAGTTCGTTTGTTTTTAGGTTAGTTTAGTTTATATAATATTTAGTCTTAATTTAATTATTTATTAAAAAAATTACAAATAATTATAACCATATACTAAAGATTAGTATGAGTTCCAAAATATATATGTCAAGTATGTGTAATAAATGTCTTGACTCAAAGTTAAGATCGATGTTTTAAGATTTTCTAATTTTTATTTTAGTAACTGTATACATATTAATGCTAGTGACTGTACTGACTCTTGTGAATTTGTGTAAGCTCATTTCGTATATCTTCTCGTGAATAAGATGACAGTATAAATTCTAAGGTAAGTTGCTTGGAAATATATCTTAGTCAAATGTAAAGGAATCTCAAGCACCCACCTAAGTATATTGTAATGTATCTTTGTCGCAAATAGAGCGACTAGATTTTGGTAAAGTACAGAATATTAACAAGAGAACTTTGAATTTACGTAGTTTTAAGGTAGACGTTACATTTGGAAATATTTTCATAAATTAAGAGCTAGAACTTAGTTCTCTAGGTGCGGTTTTTGTACTTAACCGCAAAAATAGCGTTTTATTAAGATGGCTTTTTGACTTCTTTGTGTCATCATCTTCATAGCCTTTGCTCTCTTCCAGTCTAACTGGAGGCAGCTGATTGCCTATATTTTACATGAAGCGACTGCCTATCTGACCACCAACCCTGTTAGTGCTGGATAGTGTGATACCCACTGGAAAGACTGAACCCCAACAGAAAATCATAAATAATACAAAAATCACGAATATCAAAACACATTCCTGACTTGGAAAATCGTTAGCAACTTTTGTGTTCCTCCACCTCCAATGCACAACCGTCACATGTTCTATGCGAACAGATGGGGCATTAAAGTACCCCACGGGTCGCATTATAACCTAAATACGCCTCTATATCGATAATAGTACTGATTTATCGTCCCAAGTCGATGGTAATATTTATGGATGGCACGTGATTAGAACTGAACTGTCGTAACTACACGTATGGCTTGCAACTAAGATTTTAATCGACAGATGTGCTTTGGACGTTGGAAAAGGTGTTTAGACTTTTATTTATTTAGTATAATAATATCTACTTGCATCTACAATTACAGGAGAGCCCAATGTGATAAATACACAGGTCTTACCTAGCACAGGAGTCAGGGCTTCAAATCGAAATGTATAACACTTTTTTAATACAAATTTAAAAATTGTATTTACCTTAATTAATCCTAACTTTATTGTTAAAACTGAGAAGAGTTAGCTGTCCACAGCAGTACTGTCTAGCTAGAGCATCCTGCATGGAACGATACGTACGATTTTCAGTATGATTGAGCGAGACAATGCATTGCAATTGTCAAAGAAACACGTGACTTTTTGATGCGGTACAGCGAATCTACTGATTAAAATCTTTGCCTTAGGATGCAACATTTTCGTGGGAGGTGATATATTATATACGGAAACTGATAGCGCATTTATCATCGGCCTTTTACGGAAGAGAATTTAAGTGAAAGACACATTAGTACTTTTCGCCTTTTTGTCAAGAAAACAGTGTTATCAGTCTGGAAATTTTCCAAGAAACTGCCGTACGGATCAGTTGTGCTATCTTTACGGTTCAGTGAGCGTTGTACAGCCCTGGATTGCAGTTTCTGGTCCGATCAAATCTTTTAAAATAATGGATGCTTATGGCAAAGTATTATATGAAATACTGAACTTTATCGATATAGAAATACTGGTTAGGTCTTATAAAATGCTAAAACAACTGCATGTCGTTCGTTTAATAAGGTATCATAAAATCTGAACATACGGTTCAAAATAAAACGCCCGCATACAACTGCATTACAGTTGTTTTTTTTTCTAACTATCAAACTGCAGTAAGTTTTATTTTGAAACTAAAGCTAAACGAGCTCTGTACGTGTCCGAGGTACAGTCGCGCGTAGTACCAGTTGCTTGAGTTAAACTGGGGTTATAGCGTTTCGTTTTAAGTGTACACTATTACCCCACAGTCTTTTTACTTCGAATTCTCCGAAACTTCCAGACGGCTATTTCGTGTTCGTTTTTGGCTTTTATTAGTTAAGAGGGAAGGAGAGAGAATAAATTTTCAATTTTACGTTTTTAAAATATGCAGGTTAACAAGGTAAATTAAAACAGTTAAATTAATTAAGTGTTACAGGGAAAATTATGTCGTATTTAGCCATCAAGCATTAACTTGATGTGGGTTATATTTTTACACCGTTCACATTAATATTTCAGGAAACACAGGTAGTCAGGTACTGTAGATACCAAAAACAAATGTCAATTAAACTGTAAAGCGGCACGTAGGACCAACGAACGTGACGGCTGCCAGATGGGGTAACAAAACGCCCCACTTGTTCAGAAGTGGCACATTACAGGGTACCCCAATACCCAACAACCCTATACTGAACTTTATAGTAACTAAGAAAATTTCGTTCGTTTCGCATTTATGAATTATACATAGCTTGGTTTTAATACGCTCCGGTGGGTAACCTTTTGCAGCCAAAATGCCGGAAAATGTGACATGGTACAATATTAGTTGGGCGACGATATAATCTTGCTGCAATATAGCCAACGTTCGAAGCGGTTTCTTGGATGAATATTGTATTTATTATTAGGTAGAAAACAGAGGGTTTATTGTTATCGTGTAACTTTACTTACAGGTACGATAATATAAGCTTTTATATGTATATAAAAATGCAATTAATAGCTTTATAAGGTAGATTTTATCTAAAAGACGTACAAGTTCATGTTTTTATGCACCGTTCATCATCATCATCTGCCTAGCATTTTCCCAACTATGTTGATTGGCTTCTAGTCTAACCGGATGCAGCTGAATAGAACCAGTATTTGACATGGAGCGACTGCCTATCAAGATCGGAGACTCTACGCTCGAAGTTGTGGACGATTATGTCTACCTGGGACAAACGGTCCAGTTGGGTAGATCTAACTTCGAGAAAGAGGTCAATCGTCGAATCCGACTCGGCTGGGCAGCGTTCGGGAAGTTGCGCGGTATCTTCTCGTCCAACTTACCCCAGTGTCTCAAGACGAAAGTCTATGACCAGTGTGTGTTGCCAGTGATTACATACGGGACCGAAACGTGGTCGCTCACAATGGGCCTCATCAGAAAGCTCAAAGCCACCCAAAGGGCAATGGAGAGGGCTATGCTCGGAGTTTCCTTGCGTGATCGGATCAGAAATGAGGACATCCGCATGAGAACCAAGGTTACCGACGTAGCTCGAAGAATCGCCAGACTTAAGTGGCAATGGGCAGGGCACATTGCTCGCAGAACGGATGGCCGATGGGGCCGAAAAGTTCTGGAATGGCGACCGCGAACCGGAAGACGTTGCGTTGGAAGGCCTCCCACTAGGTGGACCGATGACCTGGTCAGGGTTGCAGGAACCCGCTGGATGAGAGACGCACGGGACCGGTCAATGTGGCGACGCCTGGGGGAGGCCTATGTCCAGCAGTGGACGTCTTTTGGCTGAAATGATGAATGAATGATGACTGCCTATATGACCACTACAACCCAGTTAGTACTGGGTAAGACGGTACCCCTTTGTAAGACTGGTAGTCAAACGTCTTTGGGATCTTTTTTTAAGCAGCGTTATTAGTAGGTACTAATAATAAGTTACTTTTAGATTTTCCCAAAAACAAAATAATCTGGCTAAAAACTTTTATATTTTAACATTATCTTTAAAATATTCGACGGGCCATTGCGTGCGGTCAAAAGCTTTTGTCTTTTATTATGAATGGGATGTTTTAGTTCTAAAAAAAACTTTTCATTGCTCCTAATTTATTCAAGTAGGTCTCTCAGGGTTTTTGATGGGATAACTTTAAATTTTGAGCTCGTTTAAAATAAATTCAGATTTAATATGGACCGAGATTGCTTTTATGAAATTTTTATGGTCCTTATGTGTGCATAAAGCTTCAACTGACCTTAGACAGAGTCACATCGTAGTTTAGCAAAGGCCATGAAAATTGAATGTGGATTGGTACATTTTTGTTTCGTAAATGTTCATGTTATTATCGTTTGCGGGGATTAGTTTACGAATTTAACTGAATTAATAAGAGATGGTTGGATTATTAATGCAGAACAAAGTCCTAATCATCTTCAAGAAAGGGCCAACGCTCTGTCAATAGGCAACTTAAAGATTATATCAGCTCAATGGCAACAAAATGGCAGTTGCGCTTCTGACAACAAAAGAGGTGATTCCTGCTACTGTGGGGTCCTAGCTTAAGAAACAAAACACGATCTCGAACGTTCTCCAATGTTCTCGAACGTTCTCGAACTTCAATATAGTTCCTTTGACCGTCTCGTCTGTTCGATGGAATAAGGACGGCTACAGACGAGACGTGTGCAGTGTGTGCATACCGCAAATATTCTAGATAACCACTACAGTAGAGAATTTATATGGACTGAAATGGTACGTGTCTTACATTCTCTCTTTATTGTATTTTGTCTGTTCAAGTGTGGTTGAACTATTTTTAAGTCACGAAGTCGAAAATATCTTGAGAGTATCGAAAAGTTTGACAATTTATTGTCAGTTTTGCTTAAACGTCCCTGAAATTAATGTCTTCAATGTAGTTAGCGAAATTACCAATTGAATTTCGGAGTGACGTAATAACCGTTATTATACCTATCCCTTTAGTTAAGACCAGGTCGAAGGTTTAATTGATTTCCAACCCTTCCTCCCCGGAAACTTCTATTTGGCTCGGTTAAACTTAAATTAGACAAAGAAAATCCAATCAAACAAGATCCCCGATCCGATGATCCATCTAATAAGTTTTAAGATAAAAGGAAAACCCGAAACCACAACAATGAACAAAAAAGACAGCTACAATAAAAAAATAACAAAGAATTACGCTGTACGATATCGTATCAAGAAATTCGAGGAAACCCGCATTCGGGGTTGTTAGGAAGAATTCCTTTGGTCCAAAGTTTTATAGCACAGAAAGCCAATAAAATTGTATAAAGGATCCGGACAATGGCACTCACTGAATTGCCTTCGCCTATCTTAGTGACATTTGATACATACAAACTTTTTTTATACAAGAAGTAATTTTTTTGCCAACTTCGGAAATTTGTTTGAGTGGTCTCCGGAGTCGGAAATTAATTCAAATTTCAATTTTAGACTTTCTTCTTTGTTCGCTCATTGTAGCTTGTTTTGATTTTGCTGTCATTACGCGCGAATAAACCAAGTATTGTTTTTAGAAATGTTGTTTCTTAGTCGCTAAACCAGCTCAAAATAAAAATCGAAGCATTTATTTCCATTGTGAATGTACTGTAGTTGCCTATTCCAAAGTGTAGATCTCTATGGCGAAGAATGGGCAAAAGAGGACTCTCTTATATTTACACTATTTTAAATCAGAATATTGTTACAAAACTTTGGTAACATCAACTGAATTCATGAGCTCCCTTTAACAATCGTATCCAACTCCTTTTTATCTTCATCAAATAGATTTAAGCCCTCATCAGAAATGTTGTACAAATGTTTGCCATCTGTTCAATTTACTACAAAACCAACATTTGGCCAATCAGCCAACGTTTTAAACATCGCCATTGCAGTCTATAAAACCGACAGAGCCGAGAGCAAATACATTAACTGATTAAATTGCAACAGGGGTTGCCACTGACGAGTTATGTAAATTGTCGTCGGGAAGCAGGGTATGGATTTGTATTGTCTACATCGGCCCCAAAAGGGATTTGGAAATAGGACAAATTTTACCGATAATATTCTCCCGATAGAACCTGATACTGAAGACACGTATTCCATTACATGATTTATACGTCCGTAGAAAAGCAACCAACAAAGAAACTTGACTACTTTAAATAAAATTAATGATTCGATTCATTTCAAATAAATAGAAATCTCGTACAAAAGCAAGGCAAACCTACATTCGTGAAATCTATTACAATTGAAAGCTCGAAAAAAGGGCTCAATCAATCATCGCCATCATCCATCAAACGTTCAACAAGTAAAAACAAAATGTTATCGGGCGGGCCCTGAAAGCAGTGTCGCACAATACTAACACCCTGTGTGCATGGCAAGGTGCGTGTGCTTGTGTGAGTGTGTGTGTGTACAAGCGAACGCTTCGTGTTGAAGTGTGTGTGTGTGTCGGGAAGAGGGTGCGAGAGCGTGTGTTGTGTGTGTGCGTTGTTGGGTCTGAACGCGAACGTTACGGCAGATGTACGTTCACACGCAGCTGTCGAAATTCCCCCCCGTAAGCTCCGAAGTATTATAATACGGCACACTTTCACGTAATTATGCATTATTATTACTACAGCCGCTTTTTAAGCTTATTATTAAGCGATTGTATTATTTTGTTTCGTTGCAGTTTCTATGTTGCTATTGTTCGGCTGTTTTACTCTAGAGTGTGTTTGTTCGAGGGTGACATGACTACTCAATGTTATTATGACGAAAATTTGATTTTGGACGACCAAAAACAAACTTTCTGATAATTACTGGCTGTATTGTTAATAATTGTGATGTTTCTACTTTTAAAGGTTAAATTAAAGTATCTATTAGTTCATTGCATGTGCTACAAAATGTTACAAATATTCACAATTTGTTTGTGTTTTTCAAATGAGTTCTACTTTTCTCATTTTGAGCTTTCCGAGAAACGCTCTAGCAGAAACGAAACATAATAAAATTGTGCGCATTATACCTATTTAAAGTTATGTACATATGTATTGTCCACAGTTGCCTTTTATATGAGTGCCAGTACAATGCCACTTTCAAAGCACAAATGTTTTATATACTACACGAACCCGTTTATATTAAGAATGAGGTCAAAGTTTGATCATTCTTTCGCACCCAATAAGTGTGTTTTACGACAGCCTGTAAAGCACACATTCTTATGATTTAAACACGGTTATGCATACATATATTTATTTTCTTTTATTCCAGAAAAATATTATTTGATTCGGCTTAAAGTACTTTTTATTTAGAAGAAAGTAAAATGTTTGTCATGCTAAAGCCGAGATGGGTGTCCAGAAAAAGGTTTAGGCAATAGCTAGCCCCCTTTCTTTCTCGGCTTCATCTCAAATCTTATTTATCGAGTGGTAAATGCCTAACCTGGTGTCTATGCCGCCCATGGGCTTTGGCTTTATATGCCGCCAAGAAATATCTTGCACATGAATTCCAAACGTCAGAGGTACTTATGTGTCGAGGTTTGAAATTGATACCACTGCCATCGTTTCGTCATTAATGCCCCATTCTCATCATCATCATCATCATCATTTCAGCCGAAAGACGTCCACTGCTGGACATAGGCCTCCCATTCTCATAATTAACCTTATTATAACAGGAACATGGATATATTCCCCAAAAAGTACAGGAAAACAACATAATTACCTTCTACATTACACTTTCTCAGAATCATCAATAATGTTACCCCCCTCGTGATATTTTATTGTACCGACCCTTTTCCTGCCACCATCTATAACTACAGAAATACATGCCTAACACATAAATTAACTTAATGTGTTCATTTTATCTTTCGTGTTCACATATAACTCTGTCTTTGTCTAAAATTAACGTCTACGAGTCCCTTACAGTATACCACAAATACTTGTTGAAAAATTACCCGTCTACACATAGGGCGGTCGGAAATGTGGGAAAACAGGAATAGTCCAACTTTTATGGAGGAATAAAAGAAAAATATCATTTTGTTCCGAGTGCGTTGACTTGTTCGTATGTATCATAATATATTGTTGGTTATTAACGTAGTATGTGGAGTCCATTCGGAAGAAATCCCCTGTATGACGGAGAGGTACCATTTTTTTGCGTTAAGGGACTCGAAGATGTGATATAGAGTATGGAAATGTGAGTAGTGGGTCCTTATTTTTTTCCTATGTTTGTTTACGAGGAGGAATTGTTATGTATTGGGACGTAACGGTAAAATATTTCGTTGTTTTGTTATTGTGGCGCTACCTCGCCACCTGTGGCTTTATGGAATTGTAAATAATAATGGTGTTTCTGTTATGATTGTGTGTGTCATAATACTTTGGGTTTTTTGTGTACTGGTTATGTTCACATGATTAGATCCTTGTTTGTCTAATAAAGTAGGTATAGAAAAGTACCTCTGACTAGGAATCTTTGCCCAGGAGTATTGTAGCTATACTATTTACTTCTGAAAAATCCTGACGGTCTCGATATCTAAAAGTGATTTACTCCTACTGTGTTGGTAAACGATTTACGTTTTTACAAACAGCATTATAGAAGCCATACTATTGCGAAATAGGTCTTAGCTCAAGGTAGACACCGTTATTTCCAAAAAACAGCTTTTGAACTGACTGTTGAGATGAAGAGTAATAGAAAAGTATGGAAGACGAAACATGCTGCGCAGACCCCAATTTTTTTTATTTTTTTTATTTGTGAATTATGATGATGATACATATTCGTCCTAGTGAGAGTGAAATAATGGCAAAGTTTCAAACCACCCACAAACTAACAAACCCCAGTGCTCATCAAACAATAAAAACTTTTCCACCACACATTAGGGCGTTGTCCACGTTAACAATTTACGTAGTGTCCGTATATGTATCGATTGTAATGCGATCATTAGGGTGCGTCTGTCTGTACAGCCTTGTTTATACACCACGTGACACGAATTGTGGTGACGACCTCGCTTTATAGAGTTCTAAGTGACTTCATGTAGGTACTGGGTGTTTGTTCGGGCACGGAGTTTGTTTTAACTGTATTTTTTTTTTCAGGAATTCGTATAGATATATTTAGAGGGTGTGTTTTTGTCGTGTTAATGTGTCAGTATTTGAGGGTTAAATGAATAGCTCGTTTTAGAATTTACATACATACATGCACATAATTGAAGGGTTAAGCGTACTTATTAGTTCTCCCACATTTCGGCAAGCCCGCCACACTATTCCCAAACCACTGTAACTCCTGTAAGCCAGAATCAACAGTGGCGACCACAAGAAAAGCGCCGAGACAATGAAGCTCGACGAAGTCCCAGAGAAATGATTTAATTGTCTTGGGTCCCGCAACGAAATTAATCAGAAAAGAATAGCGGAGGAGTAGGAAAAAAACATAGTTTCCACTTCCCTCCATATCAGCAGGAGACAGAACAGAACAAGGCCAATAGGCACACAGGGACGTATACAACTGAGATAAGCCCAGTTGCCCAGCCCCCCCACATTTCGGCAGTGATATTTAAACCATGTAATAGGGCGAGCTTATTGCCATCAACCGGGCACAAATTCAGATTCCGTGGCTGCTTGATGAGATGATGGTTTACGAAGACACACGAATTGTGGTGACGACCTCGCTTTATAGAGTTCTAAGTGACTTCATGTACTGGCGAACTGTTTGTTTGGGCACGGGGTTTGTTTTAACTGTTATTTTTTTTTTCAGGAATTCCGATTAAAGGTGTGTTTTTGTCGTGTTAATTAATATGTCAGTATTCGAGGGTTAAATGAATTATTCGTTTTAGAATTTACATATGTATATACATGCCTGTAATTCCCGACGGGTTAGGGAACGGTGTACCTTATAGTACACCCAAATTTTGCCAGTATGTTTAAGTCCCATGTAATGGGGCGAGCCTATTGCCATCAGCCGAGCACAAACCTGGACTCAGAAGGTGCTACCAAGAAATTCGTGATGGAATAACCCAATAACTTTGTGTCACCTGGGAATTAAACCTAGAACCTCATGTACAGCAGTCGCGGTTGCGACTACTAGACCAATGAGGCATTTCAGACACATACTTCTCATTCTAACAGACACAGAAGATTAAGATGGTTAGCACTAAGCAAGATGCAAATAAAAATATCTAAAACTTTACTTCACTTAGCCTATAATCTATTAATTACAGTATCACAACAGAAAAACATCATAAAACAAGATTAAAACAGATGAAAATCGCAGGCGAAGCCGCGGGCATGTCTTGGCTCATGAATAATTTAGTGGAACAAAAACTGACGGGCTTATGCAGTACGCGAAGTTTAAATGAATTCATCCAAGTCGATCCATTTTGTATATGATCTATAGCGTGAAGTTTTGTAACGAGATAACTAAACTAATATTTTTATTTTTGAAGACAAAAGAGGACTAGATTTGGGTTCAGTGAAGAAATACACTACAACAGGTAGCACCCCGTATAGTGAGTTTTGGAGGTCAGATAGGCAGACTGGAAGCCAGCTACTATTCCCAGGTCAGGCAAAGTGTTAAGTATTAGGTTTTCGATCAGGAATTTCTCAGAAGCAGTCACGGAGTTCGGATTTATTTCCAGTTGATGGCAAAATGGCAATAGGTTCACTAAAAACATTTGGGTGTAAGGTACACCTCTGCCTAATCCTTCGGGAAATAAATAAAGGCGTGATGTTATGTGTTTCAGCTAGAAAACAACTGTAATAAACCCACAGCAATTTATATGAAAAGTGAATCAGAATATTAACTTCTTTTTGTTCTTGTAGTTCGTGTAGAAATTCAAAATTTTATGACTAAGATTTTAGAAATAAACAACTATTCAGACATCATAAAACACGTGTAATTTCCACGAAATTCACGCGAACTTCGTTAAAAGCGTGAAAATGTTGCATTTCATGAAAAATTAATAAATTAAGGCAATGCTTGAAGTGAAGCTGTCTTACAAAGCGCCCCTTACTCTCCCCAGTGAATGCAGCATAATTACTAAACACGTTCAGTGTTGCTAACATAGGGGTTTTCCCTCCTCTTAATTTAGGGGGTAAATAAGTCAATTGGGGCTTTTTGGCAGTATTTTTAGGCATTTTATCAATCAATAACAATTTTTTTTAAAAGACAGAACCAGAACAAAATGAGTTTAAATTGGAAGTATTAAATGATGTAAATACCTATGCATAATTTTAATAACATTATTTTTAGGGAGATTTTCAAGTAATTTGTTTTTTGTAATTTTAGGGGTTTTAACTAAAGCTAGGTAGCAGGGGGAAATATTTTTCAGACTTAGCAACACTGAACACGTAAGCGGAAAATAATGAAAAACGTCTACAGAACCCTCAATTTGCATACAACAGAGGAACCCCACAACAAGGCAGTTATATTACATTTTTATGTTTTAAACCGACGCCCTTTGTAATAAGCAATTTATTTATTACAGGCACCACTGCGTTGAACATAGATATTGCTCATTATATAGCTCGGTAGGAGGAGCTTGTGGCTTAATAATAACTAGCTTGCTTAGGTTGGGCCGTGGATGGGTGACCGCTCATTACATACCGAGTTTCTTCCGTGCCTCGGAAAGCATGTTTTGGCATTAGTAGCTTTAATTGTTTTGAATTTGTTTTGTTCTTTTTATGGTATTTTTGCCAAATAAACACAATTTTATTTCTTTTCGAAAGAAAAGAAATAAAATTGTGTTTTGTGATTGTGTTGTTGTGTTTTTAGTTTAAAGAAAAGAAAGAAAGAAAGAAATTTCTTTCTTTCTTTTCTTTCATGTTATGTCGTGGTTCCGGATACCATACATGCAGATCTTTGGCGTTATAAATAGTCAGTAGCCTGAAAGTCTGACAACCAGTCTTACTAAATGGTATCGTATTGCACAGTATCAACTGGGTTTCCGAGGTCAGATAGCAGCCCTCTATGTAAAATACTGGTATACAGCTGCATGCGGTTAGACTGGAAGCCGACGCCAACATAGTTGGGAAAAGGCTATGCAGATGATGAAATAGCTCTTAGCGGTAACAAAGAATTGTAGATTAAAGGATCCCACAATAATTTTCTTTTACAAGCTCCATCCACGAAAGGAAAATGACATTGCATTCTATCTACCAAATTATTCAATTTAAAACCGAGGGGTGAGATTAAATGTCACAAATTAAACCGTTTAAATAACGCTCTAACCGCCATTTTGGATTCCGAACTGTCACTTTTGGCGCGCATTTTGACGACCAATTAACGTTCCGAATTTGAAAGTGTTTGTATGGAATGTTTTAATTGAAACAGTGAACAAATGAACGAGTGAACAAGTTGTAACGACAGTTCGCTATACAGGCGGGATGCAATTTGCTACGGCGACAGTTTTCTGCTTAGTCACCCATCAAGCTGTATACAGGGTGTCACGAACACGTGCTGACGATATCGGCTCCATTTTTCCGAAGCTCATTAGAGCCAGTATTTTTTATATGAAAGGCCGGTCTTTTTCCTCTATTTCGTTTACGAAGAAAAACATCCAATGGCCTAAATAAAAAGCATGTACCTAATTTAGCCAATTAATTGCCCCATGTTTTGTACATGAAAGAGTAATGAATATACCAGGCTTATGCGTTACAAACCTCTATGAATCATCCAAAAAATGCTTAATTAAAACAGCACTTCTTTGGTATTATGCTAATAATTTACAGCTGCATGACAAGGCAAAAAGTGCTTAATGCCACTATATTTAAAGTATCTAATAACATTTTTCACTACACAAGCGCAGGACATCTTTATTACTTCCCAACCCTCTTAGAATGGCGGATTAAATGTGCATCTCTTTCACACCTGGGAGTTTTATAATGAGTGTGAAAGGGACGGACATATTAGGCTTATATAATACAAAAGGCAAATTGGTTTCGCTAGGCACCCCTCAGTCGCACCCCAGCTTTGCATGACACGTGGCCTGTTTAGGGGATGATTTTGAAAGGGGGTGTTTACTTAAGCTCTATTTTGTACAGTTCGGTTGCTTTAATTCTTTTTTATTATTATATTATTTTGAAGTACATACTTTTATGCCGAGCTGTTTGTTTACATCAAAGCCATGAAAAGAATTGATGTTTTCCTTGTTTTTGATGCGTCGATACTTTTAAGATTTCATTTAATTAATCGCGTATTTTTCTGACGAACCGTCGAACTCTCAGTACTCTCATAATTTCAACGGAAAATATTCCTAAAATTAATCTCGTAGATTGTTTCATATCACCGAACCCTTTACAAAAGTAACAAAAGAAAAAAATACGAATCGGGCCAAAAAAATTGCACAACTTTACAAACTTATTCGTGGAGCATCGACGTGTGACGTCAGCATCCCTTATGTGTAATCATTGTATTTAATCAAGGGGTGGGCACGTGCCTGCCCGGGGATCAGGGAGGGTAGTTTACTTCCATTGTGTTGCCAACTGTTGGGTACCGAAAGTTTTGGCGATACGAATCTTTGTATGATTGGTACTGTAATTGGTTTGAGTTTAAAGTGTGTAGAATAGAAGTCGGGTTGCTGAGAATTGGGCGATTTTACCCGGATGTGTTGAGCAAAAATATACTTTATTTTTGTAAGTTAAGTTCAATTTTACCCGGATATGCTTATCCAAAATAAACTTTATTTTCGTTAAATTAGGCAAAGTTGTAGACAGGTCAATGTCGTTTATCCGATTCCGTGACTAATCTTGAATAATGAACTAACATTCTACACTATAAAGTTAAAAAAAAAACTTAATCTGAAGTTTATAACCAAATAATTTACACGGACTAATGACAAAAGCATTTTGAAAAAAAATCCAATCTCGTTTAAAAATAATTCTCAACAAAGAACATCCTGTGTTAGCTGTTCTAGTCCTAACGCAGTTGAAATATGCAGCAAGTCATCCTTTCAATTGAGTGTAATTTTATTTTACTAGTCAAAGTAAGTTTCATTAAGAAAATAGGTTCGAGAAGCTCTTTTATTATAATAATATAAAGATAAATAACTATGATATTAATAGCTTAGAGGTCAATATTCCAATCATTTTGTTAAAAAAACTGACAGTCTAGTTTGTCAAGAGTCTAGCCGTAGGTAGACAAAAAGCTAGAGAGGTTCAGTTTCATTCTAGCTTACGTCCATTCTAATAATGGATTTAGATAATATAGCATTCTATTGGATAAAGATTAGTTTTTGAGTTTATTCGTTCGTTACAAAAAATCTTCACTTATTTATTCATAATGTTGATAAGTAAGATAAAATAACACTTTTTTTGGGCAGTCGTGTAGTAAGACGATGCCTTATCCACCAATAATTCTAATATTACAAGTCTTGAACACGTTTGACAAAACTACTTAATACAAAGAAAAAAAATATCCCTCTTCTGATTATCGAACGACTCATCAGATCAAGACCAATCAGAAAGTTTGGACCCAAAATGGCGTCAGATCATCGTCACGCAGTTACCTTCTTCTATTTACCCGGAATGGGATTTAATATAAGCTCCACCCGTAAATAAAATACGCTCAAAGCGAGAATAGAGGATGAAATAGATTCCGCTCCAGCGATATCGAAAGGGACATTAATTTTCTGCCTACTTAAATTGCTGGGGTGTGTAAGGTGAAAGATTATAGCGATTTTACTACGACTAGCGATTTTTATGTGATTTGCGTACTGTGCCGTGGTTGTGGTTTATGGCCCATATCTTCTCATAGACAGAAGGCCTGTGTCCCAGCAGTGGGAACATTATAGACTGATTATGCTTATGCTTTATTTTTTTCTCGAGGTCATATCAAGTCAAATAGGAGGCCCATCATGGGCGGTATAAAAAATCTGTCTCTACTTTGAAGACTTTTAAGGAGAGGCAACGCTGTGGATTGTCTGTAATTCTAGTCAGGATATAATTCTGTCAAATGGCCAAAAAGGCAGAAACAATTGGTTTTCTAGTAGATCTTTCTCCACCTGCCGTGACTATGTGAGATGAATCCTTAAGATGGGTATTATTTGAGAAACTGTTGTTTTTGTTACAGAATTAATCCTGAAAATCTTGATTCTGCAACAGTTGTATCTAAACATCACAAGTTTTATCGCGAATACAATACTAGCAATAACAGGTTCCTCTTGACTACAACTTCCAACTGAAAAACGGCTGTTCTTTCATTCATTCAACTTTGCCTACATTTCGCAACTGACTGAGCAAACTTTAAAAAATCCTTTTGAAAACACACAAAGGATTTCGCTGCCGTCTTGGCTATTCTAGTTTCTTTTCATTTAACGTAAGAAAGCGTCAAGTAGGTACAGTCGGAATAAAAAGAATTACAAAGGCGCTATAAAATAATGAATGCTGAGAACGTTCGAGACGCTTTTGACTTGTACCATCGGTTACTAAGGGACACCGTGTTCCGCCACCTGTCATCACTGGCAGAGGATTTGCCAGGCACCTTTTATACTTAACTTGTCTTTAACATATAGAATTTTTCAGATATCCCAATCAATAGGGATTAATTCCATTCCCTACGGAATCGAATGACGTGAAATATTTCTCTCAGATTTGAATAATCTCGTTAAGAAGGA
Source organism: Diarsia dahlii (assembly GCA_949775195.1). Classification (NCBI taxonomy): domain Eukaryota; kingdom Metazoa; phylum Arthropoda; class Insecta; order Lepidoptera; family Noctuidae; genus Diarsia; species Diarsia dahlii. The sequence continues at coordinate 17,783,014 of OX459197.1, read as the reverse complement.
TAGCTGTGAATTTTGTTGCTGAATTCGCGTTTTTATTTTTTCTATATTTGGAGCTTGAAGAGTTTTGATAGGTTTTTGAGTAACTGTGTAAGTTGTTAGGTAATTACTTTGCCTTTCAATAAGGTCACTAAAAAGCTGTGACAGTATTTGCTGAACTGTCTTCAACTATCTTCTTTAGTAGCAATTTATCAAACAGTTTCAAAAACAATTTGACAACTTACTATCGTGACTAGGTCGACTATAAAATCTTGATCCGTTAACAAGAAATCAGCATTGTTTGCTCAAACTTTTACAATTCAAATAAAAGCAGCTTTTCAGTGCTTTAAACAACAAATAGTTGCTAAACTAACATTATTGATGAACCCCAAATTAAATTTTAAAAGTATGCCAAATCAATGCGATGTTCGGTATTTACAACTTTGAAAATGAGGTTCCTAACTTTACCTTAAGCGAAGCAATATTGAAAGAATTCCACCAAGTTTATAAACATAAACAATCAATTTAATTTAAAATTTAATTGATGGATAATTAAAAGTTTAGGCACTTGAGTAACGAACAATTTTTTTTTATGAATAATGGCCCTTGAAACGTTATTCTTTTAATTATTCGAGTTTCGAATACGGCGAAATAAAACAGGTTTATGGTCTATTTTTAAAATTAGAATTTTATTCCTTTTTTTACGCTTGCTCTCGTTTTTGGTTAGGAGTTTTTTTTTACGTTTAAAGGACGCAGTATTTTATAACCGGTGGGGTTGAAACTCCATGAGTCAACCTCATTATTATGGGTCTCACACTTTCGTGTTATGGGATCCCAAAAATCCGACGATTCGTATCTTTTTTAATTGAATAAGCCTCCGCCGGGATTATGTGATAATATGACGTCATACCTCATCTTTTTTCGAATTCAGTATAATATTAACGCACAAGATCATGTCGAGATTCCTTATTAAAAATGTTCGGGAATAAATTACATACGGTCTCGTTTTGGCAGATTAACTTTCTTCAATTCTTTGTTCGGTTTACTCAGCTACTTACCTGGAAGAAAAGAAATCAATTGTTAGAATTGAAAGGATATAGGAGCATAATATATGAAATATAAGTAGTAGACATAAGGTAAGTGAGGTAAGTAGTACAGGCATAAGTTAATTTAAATATTATAGAACATAACACAACACAAGGACTAGGCAGAGGTATACTCATGTACTACATGTTTTGTCAGTTATGTTTAAGTCCCATCATTCCATGGTATAGGGGGTGAGCCTATTGCCATCAACCGCACACAGATCCAGAGTCCGTGCTGCTACTGAGAAATTCCTGATGGAAAAACCCTATAACACTTTGCCCAAACTGGGAGTCGAACCCAAGATTTCATGCAAAAGTCGCGATTGCGACCACTAGACCAACGAGGCAGTATTACAGGAAAATAATATGATTAAAATACGATTGAAGGAATGTAATTTTAATCAAAGATCACTATTTAATGTTTTATATTTACTTGAAACTACAGTAAAACTTCCCTTGAAGCATCAAAGTGCAGTTATCAAGCAGCTTTCAGTTTGTCTGAAACTTAAACCTAGAATCAATAAGACGAGGCATAAGACAAATAGAAAATTAATAAAACATTCCTCCGAACGAGAATTATTTGCGGAAAAATTAATTACTTTCTCAAGAATTCCTATTACGAAGTCGGCCTTTGGATATGAGCTTTCTATTGGAGTTTTAGAAGTGCCTACTTGAAGGTAGGGAAACGTGGAGACGACATCAATGGGGAAGGTTGATTTTACCTTACCTATATACCTAAATACTCACGCTTATTGTCCATGAGGGCCAGACAGAAACTACAAGAACTTCCTAAATTTTGCCGTCATGTACAAACAATCAAACAATACAATAAAATTTTAGATAAGTAAAAAAAAAAAATATTGACACAAAATAAACAACAATAACAATACCAAATTACCAACTCATGAAGGCCTATGTCCAAGTAGATGGAACATTAAAAGGTTGATGATGATCAGATACAATACCAAAACATATCACACAGGTGTAGGTACATTGGATTTTGGAAAAACTCCACAAATAGGGAAACACACAGGATGTACTTTTTCGGTTTTCGGCGTGGCTTGTATGAATATAAATACGACCGCTAACCAAAGAAACTTAATCCACACTAACAAAGGAAAATTAAGAAAACCTCCCGAAAAACTAATCTAGAATTAAAACTGCAACTTTGATAATAGTTTTCTTACTTCACTGGACTTTTTGAAATTGGCATAAAAGCTTCGCAAATCTCTGGCCTCACTCCAAACAGTTTTTCTTTTAGCACTTAAAAGAAAAGGTGAAAGTTAGCGACGAGAGGAAATTCTATTGCCTTGGGCATAAAGGGGCCTCTTTGTGCCGAAACCCGTAAAATAATGGTATAGAATAGAGTCGATTGGTACGCGACGGAGGGAGGACTTAGGTGGACTCCCAAATCTATTCATGTATGAAATGTTGTATGTACTGTTCGATTGTGTGTATACCTGTTTAAAGGCTAGTTCTCAATGCTATTCTAGGCTTTTGGAGATCGAAGTGCAGGTAGATTCGGAGTAAGATGTATTGACGTACTGTCTTGATGTCACACAAATAGTGGTGAATACACGCAATTGGGTTATGCCATGAATAACGCTGTATCCATCCCCTCTTTGAATTGTTAGCATTTCACAGCTTACAAGTCAGGCAAAAACAATGTTCCCACTGCAGGGTCTCAGGCCTCCTCTCTAGGAGAAGGATGGGCTATAATCCACCACGCGTGCCCAATGCGGATTGGTAGATGTCACATGTCTTTGAATTTTTTGGTTCTAAGACATGCCGGTTTCCTCACGATGTTTTCCTTCACCGTTTTGAGAGCAGCGGTGATGAAATAAATTACACAAAGTAATGCGCCTACCTGGGTTCGAACCCACGACCTACTGTTCGTAAGTCGGGTCCGATACCACTGCGCCACCGCTCCTCTCTAAAGGCATATGGTGCTACCGAATAACTGGGCTGTGGAAGTCAAAGCGGGTAAAATATTGGTATTAAGCTGCATCCTGATAGACTGCAACTCGATCAAAATACTTGGGGAAAGGTAATAATGATCTTGTCCCAACGTATCCGTATACCAAACCCAGCAACAAATCCTTGATTACCCACCCCTGTCCCTAGTTAACGTTTACGACAAAGGCACTAATTCTATATCCACATCGTGGACGACCTTATGGGCACATTTAACAGTCAACCTTGACCTCCTGAGCCAATATTTGAGCAAGCAACTTGAAAGTTTGCAAACAAACGAAACGCGACGCCAAATAAACCCAAATTGTACAACGAAAAACGATATTGACGGTTTAGGGGTTTTTCGTAAGCAGAATTACGACCCTTTGTTCGGGAGGTCGGGGGGGGAGGTAAGGGATGAAACTCGATACGACACCCAGATAAATAGTGTGACTTGCAAAATGTTCCGACTTTTTTTTCCGGAACCCATTTTTGGTAAGCCGACTATGAGACGTGTAGTTTACGTTTATGTGAATATGTAACAGTATTGTGTAAAAAATTAAGACGGTTCTAACGATACCTCATATGTCGGGTTTCGATAAGTAGATTAGAAGCTATGAGGGAACAGATGAAGATACTCACATACATATATACATACAAACATACATACATACATAGCCAGTCAAAATCATAAATAACCCTCCTTTGGCTTTGCCGTAGTCGGGTAAAAAAACGCATAAGGATAGTAGGCCTTTACAATGTTCCCACTGCTGGGACACACAGTCCTCCTCTCTATGAGTGGGAATGGGCTATAATTCACCACCGTGGGTCCAGTGTAGATTGGTAGATGCAGGTAAAAAGTCATAATTATAGTAATGAAAATAACATTTACGAAGATATTTTTACCGACCAAATATTTATGTTTTTTTTTCTTAAATGTAGAAATCAGAAGAAAAACAGACATAAAATGCAAAGTCAAAGTTGCATACCTCCACAACTTTATAATAGTTAAAACATCTCATTTGCAAGCCGAGATGAGAAGCCGACATCGTTAGACCGATGTAATATTTTATGAAGTTCCACAAAGATATGACGGGAACCGGAATGGACTGCAGCGACAAATTGTACCGTCTACTTGGAAAATATACCGATATTTCTGTACCAAAGGACCAGAGGTCTGTAGACCGAATTAAGGAAGTCTGGCGCTTTGAGCGATGGAATATAAGATAGGAACAATGTCAGTACTTAATTTGTCGGGAAAATTTCGCATTTGAATTTGTACTTTGGCAAGAAATTAAAGATGATAGTTGGGAGTTGCTGCTGGAAAGCCAAGTAGAAACCCTTGTGAAAACATTGGTTCTGGAGTTCAAAAACTTAACGTATTCGAATAGTATTTTCACGGAAAAAGGAAAATCGCGTTACTCAAATAAATATCTATATACCTAATACATACCATCAAAGGTTGGACGAAAAAAAATAACAATAAACGTTCGCAGTTTTGTTTGGTAGTAAATAAAACTAAAAGGAAGAATATAATCTGACCAATACGATCTTTTGCTATCAAGTTTCATTATACGTTCATAAAATCCAATAACTAGAAAAAAATCTTGAAACGTAATTGTAACCGCGCATAGACGCGTCCGTATGACCGCGGATACGTGTCTGAAAAGGAATTGTGACTCGACCTAGATGCGAGTTTTTTAGTCCTAAAATCTATCATTATCGTTGGTTTATGTCCATTTAAACATCACGGCTGTTACGTCAGCCGTGATGTTTAAATGGACATAAACCGAAGGGTTTGGCAGAGATGTACTCAATAGCAAAGCCACATTTCGTCAGTTATGCCAATTCTAAATTTCTAACTGACCATTAAGTGACATCGAATATAAATATTTTTAGTTTTTTATTACGATGTATTTTTTTTTTTGTATAAAAAAAATCTTGCACCAAAAACCTAATCCTCTTTAATGCGATTATTTATTCCTCTTATAGATATCAAGCTGTCAAAATGTACAACCGACCCCACAAGTTTTAAAAGTACAGTCACCAACAGACAATGTGCCTATGACCTTGATTTCGAACCAGTCCAAATTTTATCATCTAAAATGTCACTGGCCGCGCTTTCAGCCAAATAAGGCGTGCCATAGCCAAACACCAGTATCGTGGCCTGTGTACACCACTTGTTGCTATAGCACCTATTTATAACTTTGGCCTATTTGCTACAGTGTGTACTCTGGCTTATAAATAGAATTTATTTGTGGAATGTACTTAAATCTTGTTGCAATTGGGGTCGCAATTAGAGGAATGCTACTTTGAGCTGTAAATGCTGTAATAAACAAACTTTTGAAGTTTTCGGCTGCGTGTGTGGTAAGTGTGAGTGGTGAAGATGAATTTGTTTTTAATGGCTTGGGTTTTTTTGTCGAACATGTGTAGTTATTTCAAAATAACGTTTTTTTAAGGATATTGTTACTTTAGTGATTCGTCTTTCACCGCCTCGTTGGTCTAGTGATCGCAAGCACGACTGCTGAGCGGGTTCGATTCCCGAGTCGGGCAAAGTGTTAGACTCGCCCTTTATAACACGGGACTTTAAAAGTTGTATGTGACTTTATCATCATCTCAATTTATTTTAAAATCGTTTTTCCCACAGCATTCATTAACATTCAATAACCGAACCTATTGATTTCTATAAAACCCTATAAGCAGCTAAATATTTTCAAGTAGAAACATAATGAAAATGCTTTTCGCGCGCGATAAGCGGACCGTGCGAATCGCGTTACTGGGGCGCGTATTACACTACGTGATTCCGAATAAAGCCGTTCCGATATCTCGATATGCGAACGAGTACAAATTAAAATCGATGCTAAGCTGCGCCAAATGGTGTAGAAAACGGCCCAACTTGATAATGTATGACTAGGGCTGAGGTTTTAAAGAGTTTCCTGATTTTATTACGTGGAATATTATGGGATTTTCGTTAATGTGCTTTGTCAGAATTTATTCAAGCGTCCAATATTTTTTCTGATATGATTAATTGGTATGTTTTAATTATTATGGTGAAATCTGCTTCAAAATTTTAATTGAAAGGAACCATATATTATCACGATTGGATCTCAACTAGGCACTCTCAATTTGACCCACAATACAAATTAAAGCAGTTTACTTTTTATGTGTCTTGGACTGTTTTATTAAAAGGCTTCTTGACAAAACTTAGTACCGAATATTGCCACCCCTACACATCATATCTCATGTTCAAAACTCGGCCTACCGCTCCAGTTATCACCAAATCTAATGTCGATTGAAAAACTTATATCGAGCGTAACTTTAAAATGTCGTTTTCGAATTTCGAACTAAGTTCTGTTGAATAATTCGCGTTAATTCAACCGTACCAATATATCGACAAGATTTATGTTACTGAACTTTAATAAAACGGTCCGCGATATCACTTAGTGTGAATCGAGTTTTGAATATGGAATTGTTTTTTTTTTTTTAAATGAATCGGGCCTTCTTTTGACCTTAATCTTGTCCTGAGGACAGAGATGAGGTCGACGATGGAACGAGCCAGAAGAAGCCTATTTACTCGTGACTTAAATAAATTATATTAATCAGTTTTCGTCAGCATATTCTTTAATATATTTCAGAATCACACGTAAAAGTCAAACTATACAGGGTGACGCTAACGCTAAAAAACTACATTTATTTCTTTCTTTTTAAATTAAATACGTAAAACAAAACCTGTCAAGTAAAACAATGAATAATAGTCTAACTCACTCAATATCACAAAAGTAATAATTCAATATCATTCCATTTCATTTACATAATAAAACGTTTGAACGTCGTAATTTACTGCAGTACAACAAATTAATATATAATGTCATGTCGCATGTATGTTAAACATGTCACAAATTACGTTTACATGGTGAGAAAATATAAATAATGCCAGTTTTGATTAACTAAAAGAAAAGAAAAAAAAAACGCAATGCGACCAGGCATTGTTGGACGGTTTAAAGGTAAATACGCACAAGGCTCTTTTTAACCGACTTCCAAAAAAAGGAGGAGGTTATCAATTCGACTGTATTTTTTTTTTTTTTTTTTTTTTTTTTTTTATGTTTGTTCACTCATAACTTGCGACTGGGTGAACTGATTTTCATGATTCTTCTTTCATTTGAAAGCTGGTGCTTCCCGTGTGGTCCCATTGTCACCATTTCAATATCTGATGATGGGATCTTGTAGAAATCGGGGGAACTCTTCAATAAATAACAGCAGATTAACCGCGATTGTTGCTATAGCATATCTAAGCATTGTTTACGCCATCACACAACATAATATTACGCCTGTACTCACTACAAAGGTTATAAAAACTATTTTGTGAAGATCTGATGAAGAACTTCGGAGATAGGCAACGGAACTCCTCAATAAATGAAAGCTAATGGACTGGGATTGCTGAAATCTCATATTGTCTGTCTATTGTTTACACCAGTTCCTAACATAACATCACGCCGGTGCGTTGTGAAGGGGTAAGCACATGTGAAACACTAAAAAGTGAAAAATAAAAACTTTTTTACAAAAAATAAAACCGACTTCGACAAAAAAAAACACTCAAAAGTGAAAAATAAACTTGAGAAGAAAAATCAGTTTCTGAAGTCGGTGACAAAAAAATGAAATCAAAGAAACAAAAGTCACCGACTTCAGTAACTGATTTTTCTTCTCAAGTTTATTTTTCACTTTTGAGTGTTTTTTTTGTCGAAGTCGGTTTTATTTTTTGTAAAAAAGTTTTTGTGAAATAAAATACTGCAGGATTGGTATTTTTTTTACTTGAGATTTTGAAGAGGTAAATTTTTGTTTCGAATGTAACTAATATGGATGGCTTTGTCGTTAATTAACGAGGCAAGGCAATATCGAAAAAAGTGGAGGGAATGGGGAGGCCTTTGCACAGGAGTAGGGACAGTTCAAGCAAACTAAGAATATTATATAATGAATAGTCAGTCTGTTTTATCAATTCAGTTGTACGTCAACTTGGTACAAATTCTATTGTGGTATAACATACACTTTGCCGTAAAATCAGTCCTATTTATATCCACAACGTATCTTTCAAACAGATTTTAAATATAACAGTGGTATCTCTGTAAATTACTTCGAAAAAAGAGAGAAATTTTGACGTGGGTTAGTACATTTTGGCAGAACTAAAGTCACTTAATGTTATCATGTCTATTCAGTTCGTAATTAATACCCAAAATATTCCCTGAGTTATTGCAGCCCCATTCATATTCTAATGAATATTATTAACAGTAAAACTCCCATAAATATACCAGATAGCATAAACTTAGAAACCCAACCAGTTATAAACTCTAAAAAAACACTTAAATACTCGACGTACAAACCACATAACCACCCTCTTTCCTGTGAAACTTTAAAAAAGTAATTAATGAACTCCGTTAACGCTGCTTGTAAAAACTACCATAACTTGAACTCTGGTGGAGGAGGAAGGAACTAACATGCAACGTAGACGAATTTGTTTTAGTGATAACTAGCGCCATTGTTTGGGTTCTTCTTATAGTGGTTGAAAAGGGAAGTCGTGGCGTCCGTTTACGGGGCATGATTTAAATACACGGCGCCATGTTTTATCTGGCATCTGCGACGTGACAGAACAACTAAGCACGCCCGTTCTGACGTTAAACGTGAGTCGGGGTGCGTACGAATATTTAAAAAAAGAATTTCTTTATTTTTTTGACAATATGTTCAAGGGTGACGTAATCGGATCGATGTTGTTTTGTTTTTTTATTGGGTCTATAATCGAATAAGCTTTGAATTGGATAACTATCCTTTCTACTTTGAAACTGCCGTTATGTATGGGCCAATTCCACCAATGACGATCAAGGGCTGTCAGTGTCATCGATGACAGCTAGTGATGTGCCGATTGCATTCAGTTTAATTACTAAAATTGGATCTTTCTCGCCATGAACAAAATTGGAACGCAAAACACCCCAAAATAAACACCCATCCCTAATGGTTTATTTCGTTCGATATTAAACCGTTTAACGCAAACGCTTTTACATAAATTCCATCGAAATTTGGACTCCATTTTAGCAACAAATTATAATCGCAGTATTATGTTAATGAAAAAGGTTTTAGAACTGTTCTAGTGCTTTGAACCTTGACCTTGAAGATCAAGGACTAGTGCCTAAGTTAGCCCGTAAATATTCAGTGTTATAATAAACTTTACTTTTGCTTTTTTAGACCGAAATAACCTCAAATGTCTTTGTGTATGAGATGATCTTGTTAGAGATGGGTTTAAACTTGATCGAGGTTTACTCACCTCTAGCAAGTTTTTCTAATTATTATAGTTTATTTTTATTGTATAGCGAGGATAACATTTTTGTTATACCTAACTACTGTTTTTTTTCTATTAGAAAAATCGAACGATAGCTCAATGTCATAGCAGTGCCTAAAATAAAAGTAACATATAAGATTTAAGCACTTTCCATCTGAGGTTTTTACAGCAACTGACAAATAAGAAACGCTAACACTAATTTGTTAGTCACTCAAAACAGTCACTATTCAAACAAACAAAGAAAAAAGAACAACACGACTGACTGGACATACACAAAGACAACAAAATTCTACCTCTAAAAAAAGAAGAAAAAAGTGTAACGATTTTTTTTTAAACGTCTATTATCACGTCTTGCCACGGTAACAGTCCATTAATCCAACAAGGGTTTGGAGTAAATTAAAAACGTTTTGGACGGCTAATGGTCTAAGTTGGGCCACGTCCGGCCGCAGGAAGTAGTATTATGATCGAGTTTTAGATCTAATTTAAATTGCCAGTTTTGGGTGTGTGGTTCTGTTTTAATATTACAATTTTTATATAATTAAGTAATGTATTCATAATGTTATATTTGCTACTGTCTGAAATGGACACAAAACGTCATAACATTATTTTTACTAATATTTCTCATACACGCAAATTACCCAGCATAAATAACATCAGTAACAATTTTCTGTATTTCAAACTCATATTTCGATACAAAATTGATTGATAGGCAAAAACCTCAATGGCCATAAAAAACTCGATTATAACATTTCATTCAAAAATATTAAGGGGAGGTCTACTGGTACCCAATTAAAATGAGAACAAAGCGGTGCGGCCTTGCACCGACGATACTGAACACGAATTTACCAAAATTCATCTACATTTAGATTAGAATTACTTTTGCGATAGAACGGGAGTGGGATTTTCGGGATCATTTTTCCCTATTCAAGTATTTACTTTATTATGTTTACGAGGGGCATGATCATATTGCGCAGATGGGAAACCGACATCCGACTTCAGGCTTACTTATGTAAAAGAATATAACTAAGTATAAACTTCTCAGAATGCGAGTGCCAAGACTTTTTCAAGATGATTTTTTATTTAAAGGCTCCCACGCACTCGTTTTGATGTAAACTATTCTACAGTACACACAAACCATTGAAAACAACAGCTTTTTTAATAATGTAGCATAGAGTGGACTGTCTGGCGTTACGTTACAAAACAAATAGAACAAAAAAAAAATGTGTAATTACAACGTAAAAGGACGCAAAGAAAAGCTAATATAACGCTTCAGAGTAAATGAACATTTTAAGCTGAAATAAAAACTAAACCACATTTTCCATTTAAACTCCCGAGCTAATATCAAGGCTCGGTAAACATTCCATTTTGCTTACCCCTTCGTTCCGACGTGGGTTGTTCGTCAACTTAATTTTACAACTCCGGAACACGTAAGCGTGATATTGTTAAATTCTGTATTATTTATTGCCAAGTTGCGCGTTACGGGGTGCTAGATGTCGCTCACGCATTACTTGATAACACGATCAATGTTCGCCGTAGCGAGACCGTACCTTTCGTTATTTAAAATTTGGACGCTTTTTATGACCGTGATTGTATTATGCCATTGGTGGATAAACGATCGAACGAATTCATTACAAGGCTTCAATTTATTCAACTTTAATTTTAGATATTCATACTTTAGTCGGCAACAGAGGTTATGTAATCCAAACCATATTCACACCTACTGAAACGAATTACGTAATCGTTTTTTACAACTTAGTAATGGGATCATAAAATTATAAAATAAAAATGTAAATTATTTAAACGAATTACCTACGAGACGTGTTTCTTTAAAATAAAACGTGTCGGTTCGGGTTATTGTAATGAGTTCAACGACTTCGTTCTTTATGTCAAACAAAGGGTATTTAAACCGATCCTAGGATCTCGGTAACCTATGAGGCGACAATAGCTATCCCGCAAACTCTCATACATTAAAACCATTAAAGTGACGTCACCCCAAAAAATACACCTCGACAAACAATGGAAGAAAAAAGGTCATGAAATATTAACAAAGAAAACCGTTAGGGCGCCATAGTGAGACAGGTCTAGTCCCAAGAAATAGTTAAACAGACACCTGATCGTGAGAAAGTAAAGTAATAGTAAAGGGAGTCTTAGGGTCACACAAAAGGCGAATAGTAAATTCCCTAGTAAAGTCAATGGTTGGCCCTTCTCTAAGTCATGGATATGGAACCTTTTTACTCTATTGTTGTAAACCTAATTTGTATGTCATGCGTAATGTTTTTTTTTAATTTTTTGTTTGAAATCTCGTGAGAATCTTAGATTAACGGTCAAGTCTGCACTATGATGCGATTCTATTATTTAAATTAAGAATGCAAGCTTTTATGTTGGTTTTTAAATGGATATTTATTCTTATTTAAATTTTTAATTTAAGATTAAGTTTAATTTTTATAGAGTGGTCAGTTTAAATTATTTTAATTTTTTTATTTAGTTAAATATATTCAAGATGATTGTCAGAAACATATTAGACATCTTATTTCAAGAAATATCTACTAAGGACGAAATACTTAGATCAAAAAATATCTACTAAGGACGGAAGGAAACTTAAAACGCCTTTCTTATTAATACCGATTACAAACAAAAACATAATTCCCTAATAGAACGCATTAAAAACTCCCATATAGGTATACCTAGTTTATTCCACAAATAACACAGCAAAATACCATTTTAAACACAAAATTACAAGAGGAACTCCTTCACATATTACTAAATAATTCAGTTACCGTCTACTCTGCCTACCTACGTCACACGCTTCATATATTTAACTTAGTTCACTACTAATTGTGTTACGAGCCGTTGCCGACGCAAATACGCAGAAATCGTATTAATCCATTCGTTCGTTCGTGTATCAGGAGGGGTCTAACTTAAGTTGAAACTAAATATGGTTCGCAGTTTGCTTACTGCAAGTTGGGTAAACTAAACTTAGTTTAGTTTGGAAAATAAACGGTGGATTTTTGGGGTCCGTGGCTTAGGCCCCCAGTGGTCGACGCACCTGTGGCCGACGCCCCCGATACGATTAATTTAATATCTTTTTTTTGTGCTTTTTCACTTAGTACAGTAAATGAGAAAAGTGTTTCACCCTATCAAAAAAGTATTTTTCCTTTACAAAAGTTACCTATCAAATAGCAGAGAGAATAGATCGCCACTTAACCTTAACCTTACACACCTTTTTCCCCATTAGAAGCATTTTTATTATGTACAAACAATCTCATTTGTTTCACAGTTGAATATGTTTAATAATTATTGTTACAAAGATAAAAGAACATTTAATTATGTGAAAAGTTAGTTGTTCTGCAGTAATTTTTAAGACTGATTATTTTAAATTACTATCTTATTTTATTACATTTGAGACTGATTATTATAATTAAGTTAAATGATTATCTTGATTATAGGTGATGAAAACTGTGATTTATATACTTACTTAAAAAAAATACTAGATTTCTTATCGAGATATTATAAATAAATAATGAAAAATAACTAAGACTTTAATTTTTCAAAACATACCTCTAATACAAAAGCATTTCTATGTTATAAATATAATTACGATTTAATGTTATGCATATACTTACAATCAATTTAAGTACATTTAATATTTTTGTAAAACAATTTTTGTGCCTGACAGTACATTTGATCAAAAATTACTTTGAATTAAATTAATCGAATCGGGGGCGTCGGCCACAGGTGCGTCGACCACTGGGGGCCTAAGCCACGGACCCGATTTTTGGTGGCCTACGAAAATTGAAATTAAAATACTCTTCTAATGTGTGATTATTTTATCACGGTTTACGGTTTTAGAAATTTATTTCGCTCAAAAAGAAAACAAAAAAAAATCTAATTAGTCCGTCAGACAGATTTAAAAAAAAATTGGACACATTTTTTTTTCATGTAAACAAAAAATTAAGACGATACAGCCTTTCGAAAACTCGTGTGACGTCACATTACAGTACATTTTTATCGGCCAGTGACGTCAAAAGAAGGGTCCCCCACACACTCATGATCTTTGATGCGTTTTATCTTCGTAATTTTTTTATTAATTTAATAAAACAAACACGTATTCAATATTTTTCGATAATCTAACTGACAGGAAACATCCCTATTTTTCACTTCTATGAGGAAACACAAACAGTTAGCGATTTATCTTCTTCTTTTAATTAGGAGGTTCTAACAGGGGTACACTAGTAATATTTTTAATAATTACGATGGCCAGCCTTTGCCCAGCAGTGGAACAGTAATACGCTGGTATCATGATTTATTTGATGTTTATATATCGATAAACACACAACACAGTTTCACTAGCTGAATTAATTTCATCTTGTACAATTCGAAAATTAACACATAACATAAAATTACGCTTATACCTTATGTATATTTATCCAGCGTTTTACTACGTATTAAAACCCTTAGTAATTAAGTATAATTATCAATATAATCTGCCAGTATGGCTGTATCACAGGTCAATAACCCGTTGATTAGTGTCACTACAGTTACGGTCATACGAGCTTGCCAATTGAGATTTAATCACGACAGACGACCCTTCTTGATCGCTCAATATTGTGGCTGAACGTAGCTTAATGTAGCGTAAGTGGTAGGTTTTATGAAAAATACTAGCTTTAGCCCGCGATTTCGCCCTCGTAGAATATAGCCTAAAGCCTTACTCGATAAATTGACTATCCAACACAAAAATAATGTTTCAAATCCAACCAATAGTTCCTGAAATTAGCACTTTCAACCAAACAAACAAACTCATAAGCTTTATAATATTGGTTTAGTATAGAAGTATAGATATTGACCCTGTATTATTCGAATTGTTGTCGCATGTAATAGGGGGGGAGCCTATTGCCAAACATAGCAACATATGTACGGGTGTTTGTATTATGTTATTTTTAACGGCGAAATGTGGGTATACTATAAGTACACCTCTGTCTGTTTTTCGAGTTATTCCGGTCTGATCCCCTAAAACTGATACCCTAGGGGATCCGTTTTATTATAAATTATTTTCTATTTCGGTCTGATCCCCCGTAAAAGAATCGGATACCCTGACACATTTTTAGGACAGTCAGCAACAAAAATTTGTACAGGTTCAAAAATGTGTGTAGATTAAAAAAAAAAGAATAGGTAGTAAAGTCCCACAAACTACCAGGAGAACAGAAGTAGGAAGGAGGTATTGGAAATTAATCTTCAAATCAAATCTATATTATGCATTTATAGTAAAGTCCCACAAACTACCAGGAGAACAGAAGTAGGAAGGAGGTATTGGAAATTGGAATCTTCAAATCAAATCTATATTATGCCTTTAAAGTAAAGTCCCACAAACTACCAGGAGAACAGAAGTAGGAAGGAGGTATTGGAAATTGGAATCTTCAAATCAAGTCTTTAATATGCCTTTAAAGTAAAGTCCCACAAACTACCAGGAGAACAGAAGTAGGAAGGAGGTATTGGAAATTGGAATCTTCAAATCAAATCTATATTATGCATTTATAGTAAAGTCCCACAAACTACCAGGAGAACAGAAGTAGGAAGGAGGTATTGGAAATTGGAATGGAATAGTTTGTGGGACTTTACTATCCTGGTTTCCTATCTCCAAAAAAAAAGTGCATGGTAGGTATTAGAAAGAAATAATATAGATTTGATTTAAAGATTCCAATACCTCCTTCCGACTTCTGTTCTCCTGGTAGTTTGTGGGAGGATCGTACAATTTTATGATATAGAAATAAAAACTGATTATTTTTTCATTAACAATTGTTTTTCGGTTGACTGTACTTCACTTGTACTTGTGTCAAAAAGGGGATCAGAACGGAATGATAAATTACAGGGGATCAGAACGGAATAAACAAAAGAAAAATATTGGCAGTGGATCGGTTTTTCCTACTCCTCCGCTATTCTTTTCTGATTAATTTCGTTGCGGGATCCAAGACAGTTAAATCATTTCTCTGGGACTTCGTCGAGCTTCATAGTCTCGGCGCTTTTCTTGTGGTCGCCACTGTTGATTCTGGCTAACAGGAGTTACAGTGGTTTGGGAATAGTGTGGCGGGCTTGTCCCAAAAAAAAAAAAAAAAAAAACCTCTGTCCAACCCTTCAAAAGATTACAGGCGTGATGTCATGTGTATTATGTTATGTCACTAACCAATCCTTAGAGGATAAAATTCGCAGTACTAGGGAGTCTTTGATCACCTGGACCCACTTGCAACTGGACCCATAATAAAACAATGAAAAAAAAAACTTTTTAAAATGTGATTTGTTCGACTTAACTCGTGGGTTAAGTTCGAGTGGGTCCAGTTGACCAAAGACTCAGGACTGGGACTTGCCGTTTGGAATTTATTTCAAAAACTGAATGCTATTCTTATAAAGCTTGTACTAAAAAAATGTATATTATAAAAAATATTATTCAATATGCAACTAACCCCATATCCACTTATCATCACCATCTTTTATCCGCTTTCTTTGAAGACCATACCTATTTATCATCATCATCTTTTAGTCGGTTTCTACGTGAACATTAAAATACTCCCGCATCAAGGAGTCCTCAAAATATTCCCATTAATGTATGACAGCCAAGGAGTGGAATTCCCTGCCTGCGTCGGCTTTTCCGAGTTCATATAACCCTAATATGTTTAAGTCGCGAGTAAACAGGCTTCTACTGGGTAAGCTCGTTCCATCGTCCGACATCATCTCTGCCCTTAGGGCAAGATTGAAGTCAAGAGCAAGCCCATTTATAATAATAAAAAAATAAAAAAAATGACTAAATGGAATTCTTATACAAAATAGGAAGAATTTCATCAGGGATATATTCAAAGCGATGTGCTAAAAGCTCCTATAATTAACAAAATGCCATCTTCTATGTGATTTTTAACGTGATTTTCTTTGGAAGCGCCTAATATAAAAGGCAGAGCGATATTTAAGGAGCTAGTGGCTTTGAAATTTGCTGATTTCGGTTCATTAGGATTCAGGAAAAGGCTTGAAAAAGTGAGATACCTAAGGGGATAGAACCGATGTGGCATATCAACCTGTCCGCCATTTTGTTTTTTTTTTTTCGAAATCGCAGCCCACAATGAAAGTGGTATGTATGGATAGAGGACATATAGACGAACAAAAAATGTCCAGTAACACGGTACCCAAAGTGTCACGTTACCGAGATATTTAAATCAAAATGGCGGTGGGTCGATATGCCAGCTCCCATACAAAAAAGTTCAAACCCCTTTAAGGTTTCGATTTTCCTAATAAAGTCATCATCCGCCTTGCCTTTTCCCAACTATGTTCGGATCCTCTTCCAGTCTAACCGGATGCAACTGAATACCAGTATTTTACATGGAGCGAATGCCTATTTGACCTCCATAACCCAGTTAGTAAAGAGAACGAAAACCCCTTGGTAAGATTGGTTGTCAAGCTTTGGAGTTATTGACTGCTTATAACGATTGTCAAAGATTTTTAAATGACAGTCGGGCCACCGACAGAAGACCAACGGCATATCGTGCTTTCCGAGCCACGTAGGAAACTCAGATGCAATGGCTGGTCACTCATCCACAGACCAACCTAGGCAAGTGCGGCTTCGTTAAATAATGCGAATAAGCTGCTTTCAGTTAAACTGTATGTCGACCCAACAAAAAGCTAGTCAGATGACGACTTTCAACGTACTTAAAACAAGCATTTAGTCACACAAATACCCAAAACTTTCAACATTCTTCTCCAGTACCATTATTTTCTCTAACAAAAAAAAACCAAAAGGCAGCTCTTAACAAAATCGCTTCCGCCTCATCGCCGCCATTAAGGCGTCCATAGACAACCTCTTACGAGCGAAATGAACGTAATTAATTTGATTAATCCGGAAAGGCGTCTCCGAGGCATAGCAGCGATGAGTAATGGAGGATACTCGCCTTTTTTCTTCTTGCTCGTATGATCTATGGGCAGTACAGCCTCCTTGAGTTGAGGAGAGATTCTTGGAGGAGGTACTTCTTATTTCAATCTGGCTTAAGAGAGGGTATAGCAATTTTTTAAGTATATGCAATAGATGGTATCTGGCTTTCAAAACGGTGAAGGAAAACATCGTGAGGAAAGCGGTATTTCTTAGAACCAAAAAATTCGAAGACATGGACATCTACCAAACCGCACTGGGCCCGCTTGGTGGATTATAGCCCATCCCTCGGGGGCCTGAGTCCCTGCAGTGGGAACATTATAGGCTGATGATGAAAAGATGGAATGTATCTTTGCTATATGTAGCTTTTTAGGTGTGTTTGGTTCATACAGCTTAGCATCACTCCTGTAATCCCTGAGATGGACCTAATACTACACACTCATAATATTTCGGCAGTTATGTTTGAGTAATATTGGGCGAGCCTTTTGCCATCAACCAGGCACAAATATTGACTCCGAAGGCGCTACTGAGAAATTCTTATTGAAAAACCAAACATTGCCTGACCCAGAAATCAACCTAGGACCTCATGCTCACCAGTCGCACTTGCAACCACTAGACCAACGGGGCGTACAGGTCATTCATGTTAGCCGAAATTATGATGTTGTTTAGAATCTTTTACAGGATGTGTTTGTGCAAATAAAATATACGTTTTTTTATGTTCTAAAAGCATTTCAGCAATAATTCCAGTTATAAAACCTTTAAATTAGTTCCAGCTATAACTCTTTATTAGTAAAAACAGTTTTTCCCAGTTACGAAATTAAAACATTTTTAGGTTCCGAATTTTCCGCGAAAAATAACAACTACATGAAAATCTAGCGGACATCCGAAAAAAACGTGAGCGTGCGTATTTTTCATGCAAGTAAAATTATTTTGTACCTCGCCTTGTTTTTCAGAATTTCAGCTAAACCTTATATGTAATGAGATTATCGACTTGCCAATTAATCAGAAGTGGATTTAATCTGAACGGTAATAGGGTCCTGTATATTACATTTATGAGAATAAAAAATAAATTGGTCGAGAGTGGATTATATGAACAACGGAAAATAAGTCTTTTTCGTAAATTTTAGGGCGCCGTTTAATAATGTTTAATGATATTACCTGAAAATACCGAGACACAATAGATTTTGTCTCAAAGGTACAGGTAGTTACAGACACAAAGTTATATTTGCAGCTGACAAACAAGATCACCAAAGAAATGAAAGGGTGAAACGTGTTTCTGAGATGCAAATGTAAGATGGTACTAGTAAAAGCTTCTAGGAATGTTTGGTTTACCGTGGGAATTACTGTAAGCATATTACTTCATAGCTTTTTTACGTCTGTTGTATCGCTTATCTAAGTGGCGAAAGAAAGTGATGTAGTAACGTATATGTCATTGTATTTGTCTGGTAAGTAGAAATATTACCATATTTCTCACGAAGTGCTACTTCTTGGTTTATGTGTTGAATAAAAACAATATAACTATAATTATATATGTACTTGAATAGAGACAACGCCTTGCTACTGAGAATATTGAGTTTCAATTACGCGAATCGTTGCAACAATAATATTATCAGGCGTTACCTCACTGCGCATAGATTTAATTAATATTAGTATTACCTTAGAGTTACATAATTATTACAGATAGATACAACAGTACAGTTGCTTAAGACCTGCATACCTATTCCCTGCACCTTTTAAAACATTGAATTTTCGTCTAACCAAGCCGGTGAACAGACTTAAAAGAGCTTTCTAGGCCAGCCTAACTTTTATGCCAGCATTAAAAGAGTTACGCATGAAAAGAAGTTAAATAAGTGGGCAGTTACTGGCGGGAAGCAACGCCGCAGGGCGAAACAAGTTTCAGAATGTAAACAACAATTCTTTTGATAGATCGCGCATCAAAGAGGGAACTTTTAAAAGAAAATAAAGTCTCCTTTGTGACATGTTGATTTTGTTCAAAAAGGTTTTTGTATAAAAATGTGGTTAATGCAATAGTTCGTGGGTTGTTTTACGTACGGTTTTAGTAGATATAATTATATTTTTGGGAGCTGATAGGGGTTTAGTTAGACATTATCGAGAAATGGAAGAAATCATGCTACGCCGACACCAGGGCAGGCTAATATTGTTATACTAGCTTTTGCCAGCGGCTTCGCCCGCGTGAAAATGACGATTTTCCATACAAACTTTCATCCCCTATTTAAATCCCTTAGGGGTTGAATTTCGAAAAATCCTTCCTTATTCCTTGTCTACACTATAAAGGGAACCTATGTGCAAAATTTCAGCTTTCTAGGTCCAAGGGTTTGGGCTGGGCGTTGATGAGTCAGTCAGTCAGTCAGTCAGTCAGTCAGTCAGGACTTCTCTTTTTATTTATATAGATTTTACAGGGAATTATTTCTTTTGATATTAATTATAAGTAACTCATGAGAAGCATGAGGTCCTAAGTTTGATTCCCGGGTTGAGCAAATTGTTATTGTGTTATTCCATCAGGAATTTCTCAGTAACAACTCGGAGTCTGAATTTGTGCCCGGGACATAAATGTAACTGGCGAAATGTGGGTGTACTGTTAGGTGCACCTCAGGTTAACCCTTCGGTGATTATAGGCGTGATGTTATTAGTTATAACTAGTTTGTAGCACAAAAAAGCTTAAGTTTTCCAAATCATCTTGACATACATATTTTCCACAAATGCTTCTATCTCCTTCACAAAAATCACGCCACTTACGTAGTTTATTTTTGACATTGAGCTTTCGTTAGCCTCCAAATGTCAACTCGTAATTTTGCGTAGGATGCTCCGAACAGCAAAACTTTCAGACGAACTGCACACTAACTAGCTTTTAGCGGAATCCAGGCAACTTTGTGAAAGTCAGACCCCGTGGGATTCCACTATATTGACGGGTTTCGGTTCGGAATGGACAACTACATCTATTTATGTTTCAATCTTTTAACTTTTACATGTTTTGGGAGTTTGATGGGTTTTATGATAACGTGACGACTGACAGGGCAGAATGGGAGAAAAAAACGTGTTGCGCCGACCCCAAATGACATGGGATAAGGGCAGGAGGAAGAAGTGTTATTGGGTTTTATATAAAATGTAGTAAAGTGTGTTGTGCATTCGTTCAAGGGTTTAGTACTCGTATTGAAAATAAGGTGATTGCTGCAACTTTGAATGTTTAAATTAGTGCTAATATTTAAAGCAATCAAAAATAGGTTACGTTTACGCTGATCTGGCACTGTACGGAAATCCTATACAATGCAAGACCAGCTTATACTGGAAATGTATAGCTTGATGTGTAGCCGTGTGTACAACGTCTACGTACAAGTCTAGACGTAGACCGTATTTAAAATTGTGTATAGACCAAAAGAAATTGATTTAGTTTGCAGACACATTTGCAAGTCTTTGTTATGATTACTAATCGATTTAGCAATGTCGGGGTCGCCATGTTTTTGTATGATTAACTGAAACCAATTTCGGTAGGTTACAGCTAAAGTCAACGCTTTAGCTACATTATTTACTACTGCGAAATTGTTGACGGACTTACCCAAAAACACTGCCTCACACGGTAATCGAACCCAGGAGCGCATGCTCAGCAGTCTACATTATTTACCTCAAAAACAAACTCGATACTAAAATTCTTTCTCCACACAAATCTGTCACTATAACTTTAAATCCAGTCTACCAATTCAATTAAGACTTTCTGAGATAAACAACAGGACGGTCGTCAATTTCGCCTGTGGTTGGTCCGCGGCACAGCATCCCCGGTCTTATTTGTACGTGATAGTTCAAATACTTATTAGAACTACTTCCAGAGTCTACCGTTATGGTGAGGATATGGTGATAGAAGAAGCGGGGTAATGGGTTTGTTCAGGTATTGTGACCATCATCATCATCATCAGCCTATAATGTTCCCACTGCGGGGACTCAGGCCTCCTCTCAAAGAGAGGGATGGGCTATAATCCACCACGCGGGCCCATGCAGTGCGAGTGCGGGTTGGTGTTACGACCGATGTAAGAATAAATGAGGATTTAAAGTACTGTGTTGACTTCATTAAGTCATCTTTATAATGTTGTTTTACATGATAGCATGCTTGTAATTCTTAAAGGGTTATTCAGAGGTGTAATGTACAATTATTAAGAAGGAGAGAGACTATTTACTGACTGGCCTGTTGGTCTAGTGGTTAGTGACCCTAACTGCTATGCCGGAGGTCGTGGGTTCGATTCCCACCCAGGACAAATGTTATATAAGTATGTTTATCAGTTGTCTAGTACTCATAACACAAGCTCTGCTTAGCTTGGGACTAGATGGCGTTGTGTGATAGTTGTGGAATATTATTATTATTCTCTTTATTTATTTTCCTTACATACTAATTTACAATTTTAAATATTTGTTAAAAAAAAGATATCAAAAAACATTTAAAAATATAACAAAATAGTAGTCCACCGGTGTCGGGAGCAGGGTCCAAGCTACCGGCGGTTAGGGTTCCAGAGACAGGAACCTCCTCACAATACGGGCCGTATCGAGAAGTACTGCCTTCTGAATTAGGCCCTTGATCCAACCACCAAGCGAAAGTTTTGACAGGTGGTCGTCCATGCTCTTTGCTATCAGGCCATTCGCCGTGACGACTATCGGCACAATGATAGCCGAGCCCACATGCCACATATTATTATTATTATTATTGTCATGAACCAGTCCGAAATTCAGATTCCTGGCTGCTACGGATACATTTACCTTCACCTAGGACCTCAGCAGAAATTCTTATGCTAATATAGTTAGTTTAAAAAGAAAAAGTAATTTTAAATCCGTAAAATTCACACTGTTTTGCTAAGATGACCCTCTGATTCTCCGAAATAAACCTCGTCATTTTCCTCCTCCCTCAACAAAGGCACAAAAAAACTTTTACATACCGGAGCGCATCAGAAACTTAGTCCAAACGAACATTGAATATACAATGAAACCTGTATAAGTGGGATCTGAAGGGACCTTTACATTTTTATCATTTACAGACTCTTTTCTTTTACCCAGTTTATAAAACAAACAGGTCAACATGACAGTTGTCATATTTATAGAAGAAAATACGGAAGTAATTATACTAATTAAATAAAACGCGTCATAACTTGTGTAAGGCAAATAAATTGTCCACATATACGAGGTATTGAGCTGCTACAAAGTTCCATTATAGAGGTAACCATTGAAAAATTTAAAAAACGTAAGTCTCACTTAAAAAGGTTTTTAAATCCCCAGCAACAGAGGTATTTTAATGCAAAAGAGTCGGGACGTCATTGTATGTAGCAATAACAGAGTTATAAGATTTTAAAGTGACATGGTCACTAACACTAAATATGTATACTGAAAACTGATAATATACCGTTAACAGAGTTTTCTCACATATCCCACTGTTTCACTGTTCTACTATCTCGGAACAGTTTCTCCAAATAATTCCTATCCTCTATTTGATCAGCACTGTGTCGCATCTGAAGCTCCCTGGATTTACCATTCCGATTTCTGTTAGCCGTTCAGTCCGATTTGATTAATGGCTCCAGCAAATATCAGTGCACGGTTCGTTATGAGGCTCGGATATCCGCGAAACAACTCGACTGAGAGACTTTTAGATTTCAGAAACGTTATTCGAATGGAAACATGGAAAGTTCTGGATGAATTTTGTGTTTTCGAGGGATTCTGCCGCTCTGTTAATAGCGTGTTTTGGAAGATTTGGGTTTCTGTTTTTGGAAGATGTTTTAGTAAACTGAATTTTGTTTGTGTTTTGATTCGGTAAATCGGGGATTTGTTTTAATTGTTTTCGAATCTGTTTAAATAGTGCTTCCGTCCCGATTTGTTTTTACTGTATTATGTTTGGTTGTACTAATTATAAGTTTTTATATAAGTACTTCTTATTTTTTGTATTGATTTTGGTTTTGGAATATTAGCTTAAGTACAACAAACTATTTTAAATATAATAGAACAGACATGAACAGCCTTGTATTTTTAGGAGGTTCTTTTCTCGGTCTCGGTGGGTTAAATTTTTTAAAGAATTCCATTTTTAAAATGTTTAAATTATGTAATGAAATAAATAAAGGAAAACAAAACAGTAATCTTACTTAATCTCATTCCTACAACGTAAAATCTATACAGTAAACAGCACCATTAAATCCAAATAAACAAGTATTTTAATGGCTTTCTGCTCTAAAGCACTAACACTTTACACAAGTACTAGTTTAACCGTAACTTAGTTATCTATTCCAACTTAAAACAAATAGCAGTTGATTAAAACACCAACAACAGACAATATAATACGATTAAATCAAGTTGGTCACGAAAGATAAACCAGTTGATTGGGCAATACATCTTTTCAATTTATGCGGGTTATAAAAACGTCGCGCCATTTGGTTCCGTGACGTTTATCGGAGACCACCAATTGAAACTTTGATGACGTCATAGGCCTTAGTGCCGGTTGTATATTTTTTTAAATATATTAATGTTATGCGTAACGTGCAAAGGCGGCTTTAAAGTTACCAGTAAACACAACATGTGTTCAGAAAGCAGATGTTGTTATATAATGTACTGGTTATGTTTTATTGGTGGCATCCGATATAAATAATGTAGTTTCGTTCGTAGTTTGAAAATTGTTGCCTTATACAAAATGTGTCACATAAAAAAAACTGCGGTAAAAAAACAACAAAGAAAACACTGAACCGCGATAAAAAAAAAAATAAGACAAAGAATCACGTAAAAATAACACGATTTACTAAGTAAATTTCCACGAAATCACTCGCACCACCACAACTTTCAAAGTTTCAAAAACTCACCAAAGTAATCCAAATCCGTTCATTAAAGTCAGTCTTCTATAGAAAAACTAGTATTAAATAATTAATTTAGAAACACACAACCGTTAACAGCTAAATTTTAAAACTAAAAACGCAAACTCACTAAACTAAAATACTTTTGGACACAATGACTAGAATTCAACCGTTGGCGGAGACACAACCGCTCGCGTCGACTGCCGAATCATAACTGAACGTGGGGGTCAAGTTTTCGAAAAAAAAAGTTGTGCTGCAGGCAAAGGCACCCATACGTTACGGACGAGATCATTACAACAAAAAAGAACCCTAAATATTATCGGTCGACAAAGGCTGTTCTCAAAGTTGCCATGCATTTTATTTTTCGGTTGTTTTTTAGTAATAATTAAAGACTAATTTATAGCTGAAAATGTTGATTTTTACAATGGAGTTTAAGAAATGGAGTTTTCAATAAAAATGTACTATTTTTTTAGCATCCATTACAGTTAATTTCAGATAGTATTTATATGTTTTCAAATAAAGACAAGAATCTTCAATAACAGATATCTTTCGAACAATTTAATATCTATAGATAGATGATTAAATTCTTTTTCTTGTTTTTGTGAATGATTTTGAACAAGTTCTCAAGGCGATCTAGCTCCGTTCATTGTACTCGGCTTTATTACATGGTGATATTAAAATTATATCGAAAAAAAGATATACCTATATAACTCGTTCCCGCGTAAACAATTTATACGAATACCTATTTCCATTTTTAAAGCAATTAAAGATTTATAGTCTTTTTAACGTTTTCACACTTTTTTGGCTATAATAGGGGATCGGACTGGGTCAAAATAATATGATTCTGTTTAGTCCGTAAGTTAGATTATCGAAAAATATTGAATACGTGTTTTTTGTTTTATCAAATCAATAAAAAATTACGAAGATAAAACGCGTCAAAGATCTTGGAGTGGGGCTTGAAACGTCACTTGTGTCGTCAAAATGTACTATCATATGACGTCACACGAGTTTTCGAAGCACTGTATCGTCTTCATTTTAAGTTTACGTGAAAAAAGAAAAAATACGTGTCCAATATTTTTTGGAAATCTATCTGACGGACTAATTAGTTTTTTTTTGTCCGATCCCCTATTGATTGGTTTTGGATGTTTATATGACATTGTGGTTTGTAAATAAGGACAACGTATTCTTAAAAGTTGTGTAAAGTTATGCGTTAATCATTCGTCAGATTTAATTAATTATGTAATCGGTAGGAAATATTTTTTCTAGACTTAGTCGTTTTGCATTTATCAATTGTGTTGAAATAATAGCCATCTGGCCGGTTTTTAAAATCTAGTTCAGATTGCTTTATTAATTAATTTTTTGCTATTTTAAGTAGCTGCTTTATCATTTTTCCTCGACATTAATTTCATTTGAGTTCATAAATTATTCATACATGTCTCAAAAATTCCCCTATTCCCGAACAAGAAAGGTAACAATACTAATTTCACACACAGCTCTCATCAAGTTTAACAAACAAGCGTAACAAAAGCTTTAATAGCGAAACATTAATTCAGGGCAAGCGACGCCGAGGTGAGGTCCTAGTTAATAATAAAACTTTGACATTCGCAGGCAGTCGGATTCAAGTTTTGCAGCTGCCGTTCCTACCTATATACACACAATACATGTGTGTGCAAGGCACGCGTAACCTTTACATGTGTGTGTATAATTTGTAGGGGTGCAACGTTAATAATATTGATTATTTTCACTCGGCACTTAAATTGATTTTTTTATTTATAGACTGACGAACTTTGTGTGATATTTTTTGGCAGCGGTTGCCGTTTGAAATTAGGTTCTTGTGTAAGTCTACAAATAATTACAGAGGAAGCAGTAGAATATAATTTTATCGGTTTTTGTAACATTGTTCGTAATGATATTGTTATTGTTTTAACGGCTGTGAGAATGTAATTGGGAACCTTTTCCATTTGAAGTTAAGGATGGTGGAATTATCTGTATCTTATCTTTTAGGATTACTTATTAAGTGTACTACTTTGTTCGGTACAATGATATCTTTTGGACTTGTGTATCTTTTGTTTGGTTTTCAGTTGGCAACGAACTATTTGTTGTCCATGGTTTAATTTATCTCCTATGAAAACTTGTAAATATTGTCGAATAGAAAGTATCCTCTATCTTAATCCTGGACACTGTTTACCTGAATCCCGAATCTTATCAAAATCGGTCAAGTCATTACAGCGTGATTGATTAATCCCTGAAGGGTTAGACAGAGGTCTGCCTAATGGTACACGTAATAAGCTAGTTGTTTTTAAGTCCCATATAATAGGGGGCAAGCCTATTAACATCCATCCATTCGCATTTAAAAATAGTGAAGATAGTATTAAAGCGAAGGCCATTCTTTTCTTTTTCTTTAAAAGAAAACTGAAGAAGTGACAGCAAGACTTGTATAATAAAAGTTGTTTTCATTTACTCAAGACCGTGGACACTTATAATTATACCAGTGAAGAAGTTTTTATTCCATCGCATCATTATGACGTTTTGAGTCAGCCCATTTTCCGGAAACCTGACTCACTGTGTTTCAATGGATTTGAAGAAAAAACCTTGTATTTCCACGGTGTAGGGAGTGTGAATGTTTAGATTACTAGGCCAGTATTTGTGTTTGGTGACTCAACTACGCAAGTGTGTTAGAAAACCCTTTTTTCCCTTGGGTTTTCATGACAGTTTTATTTTAATAGACTCTCTCTAACTATTATTTGAGGGATATTTTCTTTCAATGTGGCGACACTTGAGGGAACGCCTATGTCCAGCAGTGGACGTCTTTTGGCTGAAATGATGATGTTATTTCTTGTTTAATTGAACTGACTTCCTTGTTGGTCTAGTGGTCGCAAGTGCGACTGCTGAGTATTAGGTCCTAGGTTCGATTCCCGGGTCGGATAAATTGTTTTTTTTTTAAAGAAATTTCTCAGTAGCAGCCACAGAGTCTGGATTTGGGCCCGATCGATGCTATAGGCTCGCCATACATGGGACCAAAACATAACTGGCAAAATTTGGGTGTACTATTAGGTACACCTCTGCCTAACCCTTCGAAGATTCCAAGCGTGAGGTTATGTTATGTATCTAACAGAAACATACTTGGTTAACATGTTATATTACACCTTTCACACGCCACAGAATTGTTTTGACTTTAATAGCTACTTAAAGTTATAAATACAAGGACATACAAAGTATAAAGTAATGTCTTCACTTTACTTATTACCTCTAGAACAGAAATAAATGTATTTAACGAGACGTCCCTCCATCTTTTACGACTACCAGATGACAGCTGACAGATTATACTTCTTATTTCACTCCCGGATTGGCAAAGGAATCTTGTACATACAGCCAGTAATCAAGTTATAAACTTCTAGTATAAAACGGCCTTGCTTTGTATAGATCTCCTATACAATGAGAGATCCGCATAAACTAGTTTGATAAAGGTTGTACGTCCTTTAAAAAAATACAAGTAACAATGTAGTACTTCTAATTAAAATACTTCGAAAATCTCGTTTGTCATTTGAAAATCAACTTTATTGTTATTAATTTAAGGTTATATTCGGTTAACTTTTAATTACATGATTCGAAAAAGACTTGTCTGTCATTTGAAAATCAACTTTATTGACATTTATTTGAGGTTGTATTCGCAACAATGTCAGCTACATATGCAAGTATCGTCCGTGGAATATAAAATTAACGCATTCATAGTATGTTGAGGTAGGCCGGATGCTAGTAGGTAGGTAGTATAGTACCTATGGAAGGGTCAATACACCGGTGACTGACCGCCGATGACAGACGCGTATATAAATACATTGTTAACTGGAAAGGTCAATCAAGTGGGAATGTGATTAGTGATTTTGCAAGAACAGAAGCCAATACATCAAGCTGCCTGAGTACCTGACAAATGTTAACTGTCAAACACCAATCAACCTTGAAACTAATGCTCTAATGATAAAACTAGCAGAGGCTCACGACTTCGCCCGCGTGGATATCGTGTCGGTCAAATTATATACAAAAACTTGCCTTGAGACCCACTCTATCCTTTGGTGAAAACAGCATGAAAATCGGTGGAGTAGTTTTTGAGTTTATCGCGGACAGACAGACGAAGCGGAGGACTGATTGAAAATCAATTAAAGAATTTTATAGTACGTATTTGTATTAATACACACAAATACTGCAGACTCCGCTTCTGTAGCTTCTCTGGCAAAATATTCGTCTGGCAAAGTACTACAATAATACAAATAACTGTTGCCATGCAATTTCGTAGTGTTCCGTATGAAGGGTGCCGATTAAATGAAGGGCACACGAGGTATTTAAACTTTGCCTTCGACGTAGTCAACACGTCTTATACGGACCCCATTGGTTGTGCAGGTACCTACAAACATGCGTCTGTAGATGCAGTTTGTCAGGTGCAATGACGGTGGGAAATATCCCATCATACAGGGTCATCATCTGCCTAGCCTTTTCCCAACTATGTTCGGGTAGGCTTCCAGTCTAACCGGGTGCAGCTGAATACCAGTATTTTACATGGCGCGACTGCCTATCTGACCTCCACAACCCAGTTAAGACTATGTAATACGATACCCTTTGGTAAGACTGGTTGGCAGACATTTAGGTCACTGGCTACCTGTAACGACTGCCATAGATTTATAATATACTAGCTGATGCCCGCGGCTTCACCCGCGTGGATGTCGTTCAAATTATATACTAAAACCTTCCTCTTGAATCACTCTATCTATTAAAAAAAACCGCATCAAAATCCGTTGCGAAGTTTTAAAGATTTAAGCATACAGACAAACAGACAGACAAAAATAGCGACTTTGTTTTATACTATGTAAGGAAGGAAAAGTAAGTATGGAATTGGCGGTAAAACTGGTGGTTGGTACACACGGCTACACATCAAGCTATACAAAACCAGTTAATCTTGGCCTCACTTTACTAGATCTTTTCGCACAATGAACGATCAGATTATACTGGTTTTGTATAGCCTGATGTGTAGCCGTGTGTACTTAGACTTACCCTTTAGAGAAATATCAGGCATGTTATTATTATTTTTTGACGTGATAAAAATCTATATTCTGTACAAAGCACTAACAGTACAGTAGCATCGAAATAATCGCGACAAAACACCGATCCAGTCGTGCTACTAAATCGATAAAAAACACGTCGGTATCGCGATCATTTCGCCATTGTAGGGCGTCGCCATTAATACAAGTACAATAGGGCAGTCATTTTGTCAATTGACCTTGTGCAACGATGCAGCTGCGACTGCCGTACGCGACTGTGTCGCAGGAAAAAGTCGCCATGTGTGTAGTTACACCCAGACACTGATTTCTCAAGTCTCGGAATTGGCATCTTAATTCCGTAAGGTGAAACATGTATGTCGCAATCGGTAATGTAAGAAACTATTTGAAACTAATGTCATATTATTATCTTGTTTGTGTTTCGAAACTATGTACGTTGATTGCAGATAAATGATTGGCGAACTATCACGTTTCAATCGCGACCTAACACCTCGTTGAAATGTATTATGTAGACATGACATACATTAGTTTGTTCCGGATCATGGCCAATGCTCGTAAGTCTTATTAAGTTAGTCCAAAAGATAGCCAAAACCATAAGTAAGTCTAGACCAGCTGACACTCCTTGGCAGCGCTCTCCAGTCAAGTGCAAACCACTATAACTTCCCGAGAAAGATTAAGCACCTAAGTCCGACATAGGTACTAAATTCTAGAAAGAACCTCCCAGGCCGCTCCTACCTCCGGGGGTGTTATCGAACCCCCACCGCAAGGTCAGCGACCGGGTAAATGACCTGGCCAGATGACTCCATGTCTTTTTTTCAAGACATATGATTCATACATGCTATATATTTTATACAAAATGTTGATTCAATGAATAAGCGCTGCGTTCTCAGGGTTGGCAAAAAACGTACCAAATTGGGGGGGAAGGCTAAAATAAAATAAAAAATTGTCTAGAATTTAAATGTGTTATTAATAAAGGATATGAACCGATCACGCGATAAATGACGGTCAAAACCGAAACAGATTAACATTTTAGTGGTTCTGAAAAAAAGGGTTGTATTCTTAAGGTTGTTGATCGAGATTTTTGTTTGGTAACGAAGCGTGTGTCTACTATTGAATGACCGGGTTGTAACCTTCAAGATCCGACGTAGAAGTAAGATCCAAGGTCCAAGTTATCAGATCACGAACAGCAGCTTTAAATTGGAGGTAGGAAATTCGTCTAGACGTGATGATGGCAGATTTAGCAGAACTCTAAGGTAATAGGTGGTAGGTTGCTGAGAGAAAGGAGTGTTGACAGACCTTCTAGCAAGATGGAGGACAAGAGACTCAAAGACTGCAAGGAAAGTTGAGACTCACACAGACCAGGGAAGGAAATATGACTATACTCAGCAGAGCACAGTAGATGGAATAAGACTGCCAGTAATAATAATCATGTTTTAACAAGCTTCGAATTCCTACCGTGTAGCAACCATATTGAGGGTCGCCTCGGAGTCAAGATCGAGGAGGCGAGCTGTTTTTTGCCCCAAAAAGGATAAGGTTTGACATTTGCATGCAGTTTCTGGTTTCATAAATCTGTTGTGCATTAGTTATTATAAATTATGATTGATTGGTATTTATTTTAATCTGTAGGTATTGGCTGATTTTTTGCTTCCATTTGCTGATTCATTCGGGTATGAAATTGCCGTTTATTAGGAAAACTACCAGTTGCATGTTAAAGGCGTTTTAGCTTATGATTTATTTATGTTCTTTAATTATTTTAAGGTTATCCCCTAGTCGACCTATGAGTCACAAAGCACGTTAAAATGCAGGGGTGAACTTTATTGGCTAACGAAATTTTGCACTTAACTTCTCACAAATTGGATTAGATCCAATCTAGGGGTCAATTCTCAGGTCTGGCATAATACTATTTTTCCATATTATTTGACAGTAATACCTAAATGGTTTTTTGGCATTTATTATATGTTAAGCCAAATGGGGTGAATCCGGGGGGCGAGTATGTCGCAAACTTAATAGGATCACTCAATCACTGCCCAATTAAATATGTACAATACCTTCCTAGCTACCTATCTGCTAAACCTTTAAGGGTCAAAGATGGGATTAGGAACATGATACTGTATGGGTGAAGCTGGTTAGATTTAAATATTTGTTATTTTAGTTTGCCCCTTGATAATCTCTTAAGGGGTAGCGCAGACGTGTCCGATTTTAAATCTTGAGTGCAATGATTTTACTGTTAAAATGCTTTAAGTTATAAAGAGTGAATCTGAAGCTAGTGAAAATGTAATGTAATTTACGTAGTACCTACTTATCATGAATGACTTACACCAATTCCGAAGAAAATTATGAAATTTTTCCTTAAACAAACTAAAATGCACGTAGCCTGAGATGTGTGAGTGAATTTAATAGAAAATCTCTACACAAGTTTTAGTTAAAGCTACATTCCATATTTTCAACGTTTAAGCACTAACAAAAAGGCACCCGAAACCAATAAGTACCGAACAAAAAAAAAACCAAACGACGTCGAACATTATGCAGCATGCACACAGAAGCAGTTTGTCTACGTCTAGGAACGTTCTAGACTCCAAACTAGCCAATTCTAGATTTCGGTTTAACCTACCTAGGTATCTTTGAGCGGGAAATTCGAAGATTTCCCAATGTTGGAAGGAAATAGAGTCTGGGACGAGGCGGTAGGTACAGTTAGCGACGGAAATTTATGTCTACCGAATATTTCGGTGACGAAAAATTGTGTAACAAATTGTTACTTTTCGAAGTCTGGCAGGAAATCAAGCGCAAAATAGTAGAGAATTTTGATATTTTGATGTAAAGATGGTTTAAAAGTAAGTAATGTAACATGTGTGGTGTATGTATGTATGTGTGTATAATTATATAACTATATAGTTACGTTTTTTAGAGTTGATGTTGTTTTTTAGACATTTTGTACCCTACCACAATGTTGTCTTATTTAACCCTAAGGTTGACTGGTAGAGAATGCCTTGTGGCATTATGTCCGCCTATTTATCACTATTGTGCATGAAGTTTAAATAAATAAATAAATAAAAAACTAAATGTGGCACTCGGAGACTGCCGCGGTAAAGCTATTGCATAGCATTTTTTATCAACAGCAAATAATTAATTATTTAATTTGACAACCTCAGTTGACAACCTTGTTATTTTCCGTAACCATAGCAACCTGGTTGAATACTGAATCTTGAATATTTTCGTTAGGGAATTTCTGGATTCGCTCTCCACGCTCAAGGCCCGCGATAGAAGCTATGCAATAGCTTAATAATGTAAAATTGTAGTATTTTATTTGAAGGATGTAGATACAACAGTTATTTGAACATAATACAAAAGGTGACTGATGAAGTCATGAGATGACGCGAGTAATACAGAAGTATGGAAGAAAAAAGTGTACCTACACACATCTCTCACCCTAAACGCATATACCTGCTCCGTTCCGTCGTGGGTAAAAAAAACATGCTGCGCCGATCCCAAACGAATTGGGATAAGGGCAAGAGAATTTTGGTGCTGATGATGATTACAATAAAACATGGTAATTTGACTTTCAGGTTGAAGATAAAATAGTCTGATAACTGCAATAGCCCAAAACAGTTAGTAGATCGTAAGGTTAAAATCCGGCCACGTTTAACAACTTACACAAATCCTTGCACTAATCCAGTTAAGTAGAGGTTAACAATAGTATTAATTGTTAGAATCGGGTAATGAGTTACTGGGTTTAGTTAATCTTTCGAGTATTGCCTTAAAATGGGTTTGAATTATTTTATTTAAACTATCACAGTCTGCAGTAAAACATAGTTTATCATTATCATGTGATTACTGCCTTATCTGGTAGGTATCAGAGTTTTTATGCCGCCTTTGGGCCTATGACTTGGCTTTACATGATTTTGAAAAATATTTCTCAGGAATAATGGTTTCCTCAAGATGTTTTTTCATCATCGAAGCAAGATAATTATGCAATACGCATATGTTCCCAAAAATTTGAGGTGCTTCTCGGGTTCTAACTTGAGACCTATGATTTCGCAGTCCGATGGGCACACGACTGGACTATCAGAAAACTATCGCTCGAAAAACTCTACATTTCCTTATCGGAAAACCACCGTTTGCCACATGGAATTAAATAGACAACAAGCATGATTCAGCCACCCCACCAATAAAATAGAACGCTAAGGTGCATTCGAATGAATTCTATTGCGTCTTAGTAAGTGACCTCATTGCGTGGTCGACTGTACCCGTGTGCATTGAAGATCAATCTTCGGGACGTCCTGAGCGATGCGAGTCTCTTAATGCCGGTAATAGGAACCTCTTAGCTTTTGTATTAATGGAGTTAGCTACTGTATAGTTTGATCATTAACGGGTAGTTGGGAGTTAGCGGTTTTGGGTAGACGAAGTTTAAGACGTTTTGAAGGTGGGAAAAGTTTCAGTTGATTGAAAGAGTAAAGGTATGGTTATTTTTAATTTAAGCAGAATCAATTCGTGGACGAAGCATACGAAGGAAGGGGTCGTGGGATATGTAGTACTGTATTTTTTGTTCTTTATGGAAAAACCACACAAGGAATTTCTCCTGTGTCGTGGCTGCGTTTACAATTTATACTCGTATACACCCAGACTCGAAAAAACCATCTGTAGGCCATACAAATACTTATTCCGTGCGAGTATCCCGCGACACGCAGCGCAGCAGCCATTCGTTTAGCCACTGCGCCAACTCTCTTCTCTGTCAAAAGATTATTTTAAAATGATGAGCCTTTTTTTTGGTGGGTGGAAAATCATCGAATGACCCCCCCCGCTCTTGGGCAGAGCGAAGGGGAGTGTCAGACTTCTACTGACTAAAAACCGAACCCATGTTCCTTCTTTGCCCTTGCGCCGAGGCCACGTAATCTAGTACAAAAATCCGCGGCCCCGACGGGCGTCGGCCCTTGCGGGCCCCTCCTTGCTGACATCTCTTTGAGGCGCGCGTGGAACACGAACGCGCCGCCGACACGGTCTGTAGCCGTCATGACGACGGCCGGATGGCGAGCTAGCCCATTACTCACCGTCCACAGGCCCGCGTCTACGGTGGCCGGAAGCCAAAAATGATGAGCCTGATGTGTACCATTGCAGGGCATCATTTATGTTTCATGATTGCAATGATTCCTTTCATCCAGCAACCATAGCCGTCTGATTGGTGACGAAACTATATCAGTCCTTCCGTTCCTCCTAGAGTTACACCGCACATGTATCCGTATCAGTAACAAGATATGTTGCATCACGCGGTGTCACTTGCAGACTTGCAGGTGTCGAGGTTGCCTACTTGATCTACAATCTAGATTGGCTTATTTTTCCTTTGATAAGTGTGGTAATAGGCTCACTCTGAATTACACTGGCGGAATATGGCTGTGAGAGCAGTGGTGGCCCAGTGGTGGCGGCCCCGACTTACGAACAGTGAGTCGTGGGTTCGAACCCCGTCAGGCACATTACTTTGTGTAATATATTTCATCACCACTGTTCTAAAAACGGTGAAGGAAAACATCGTGAGGAAACCGGCATGTCTTAGAACCAAAAAAATCGAAGATAAGTATGTGACATCCACCAATACGCACTGGGCCCGCGTGGTAGATTCACCCACGTGATAGGCCCACCCCTGTCCTAGAGAGGAGGCCTGAGTCCCGTGAGTGCAGTGGGAACATTATAGGATGATGATGAATCCTCCTTCCTGGAAGCGTCATGTTATAACATAACATTACACCTGTAATCCCCGAAGGGTTGGGCAGAGGCGTAACTAATAACCACCAACAACATTAACCACCTACATTTCGCTAGTTATATTTAAATCCTATGTAATAGGGGGCGATCCTATTGTCATCTATCGGGCACAAATCGCAGATTCCGTGACTACAATTGAGAAATTGCTGATGGAAAAACCCAATAACACTGCCCGACCCGGGAATCGAGCCCAGGACCTCATGCTTAGAAGTCGCGCTTGCGACCACTAGACCAAAGCGTTATGTTATTTTCCAAGTACCTATTTCCTACCCCACCACAAACTGTTGATCAACACACACACACACACACACAAACGCTTCTATATATATTATATGAAAATGTTCGCTAAATGCAAACAAGATTCGTTTCAGTAGATCGAGCATTAAAAGCAATCGAAATAAGTAAACACGAATCTAGTTATATTGACGTGAAAACGTAATTTATTCCTTCACAATTATTCAGAGTTCATTGGCAATTATTGAATTTAAATACGAACACGGACGCATCAGCAGCGGTGGCCCAGTGGTGGCAGCCCCGACTTACGAACAGTAAGTGCATGTTTACGTACAGACGGGGCGTCGCGCGGCGCGTGCAGCGTTTTTATTTCAAACACACGTCAATGTATGAAAAAGTAAACGATTTCAAAACTTGATTTTAGGAGAAGCGATTTTTGACTCGTTTGTTTAAAATGCAGCGTTTGTTTGAGCCCTCAGTCGTGGCTTCGAACCCAGGCGCATTACTTTGTGTAATTTATTTCATCACCGCATTCGAAGACGTGACATCTTCCAACCCGCACTGGGCCCGCGTGGTGAATTATAGCCCATCCCTCTCCTAGAGAGGGGGCCGAGTCTCTGCAGTGGGAACATTAAGTATAGGCTGATGATGATGATAGTAGACTCGCCCCGTTACATGGGCCTGGCAAAATGTGGGTGTACACCCACTAGACCCATATTTTTATTATTAGGCATACTTCTACCTGACCCTTCTGCGATTAAGGACAACATCACGCCAATCATCCCCGAAGGGTTAGGCAGAGGTAATAAAGTCAGGTACGGATGTTGTGCTATATTTTAGAGAGACAATCGACGATTGTGTGCGCTATAATAATTGTTATATTGATAACGATTGTTGCTTGTATAACATTTTGATTTATTTTATTGTAAGTTAAATTGCGATCGTTGTTGGACCGATGTTGTTTAAATATTACTGGTGCGTTTCCGTTAAGAATTTTGACTGTGTCTTGTTTGTTTTGTGTCTGTTTGATGGTAATAGGATCACTCCCAATTAACACGGGACTGAAACGTAACTGACGAGATCAGGGTGTACCAGTATTGGGCAAAATGTAATCTAACTACTGATACTGATAACTACGATTACAAAAAGTAGTTAGTAATCATAACTACTAACTACATAAAGTAATCGAAAAATGTAGTTAAAATTTTAAACTACTAACTACAACTTGTAGTTGCAATCACGATTACTTGATTACTTTTTATAACTACATTTAAAATGATGTAGCGTTGAAAATGCCGAAAGTTTCAATTTGTTTTTTTCAGTAGTTTTCGAGTGCTTGCATTTGATTATTCATAAAAATAAACATAGGTATGTGCAATAAACTGTTTTTTTTATGCAGTCTTATTCCAAATCATATTTAAATTACCTACTACACATTACATGTTTATTTCATTGCAAAATATAAGTTCGTAAAACTGAAATAATCAGTAGTTATAACTACTCGATTGCAGCAATCAAACTAACAACTACTTAATGTAGTTTGGATTACATGTAACTTAACTACATGTAGTTAACTACTTTTAATCGTAGTTAGTAACCAGATTACAAAATTGTAGTTAACTACGCCCTACACTGGGGTGTACTAATGGGTTGTTACACCTCTGCCTAAACCTTCGTAGATTACAGGCGTGCTGTTATGTTATGTTTTGTTTGGTTAAAAAAACGAATTGGTTAGAAGGCTGTGGTTGCAAGCGTACTAACAGATGGATAGTGCCGTAATGTTTTTCATATTATGTGCAGAGTATGACTATAGACAGTTTGTTTATCATCAGGGGGACAAAACTGCGGTGGCCCAGTGGTGGCGGCCCCGACTTACGAACAGTAGGTCGTGGGTTCGAACCCAGGCAGGCACATTACTTTGTGTAATTTATTTCATCATCGCTGCTCTCAAAACGGTGAAGGAAAACATCGTGAGGAAACCGGCATGTCATAGAACCAAAAAATTCGAAGACATGTGACATCTACCAAACCGCACTGCCCCCGCGTGGTTGATTATAGCCCATTCCCTCTCAAAGAGAGGAGGTCTGTGTCCCAGCAGTGGGAACATTAATAGGCTGTTGATGATGATGGACAAAACTGACCGCTTTAGCAGAATAATTAGTAAAATGGACATAAATTATGTAACACTACCTAATCCGCTTAGTATAACTGTATACCAAGATTATGTGTGGACCTTAAGAGAGACTATGACCTCTCAGTTTGTTTCAGATGTTTCTTCTCAGAGTAGTCAGGTAAGAAATACCGGCTCCATCTAATTTAAAAAAATAAGTGACTTATGAAAGTGTTTGCAAAAACCTATTTGCAAAATAAACATCATTTATCATTTACAACTCTTCAAGTCAAAAAGTTTGCTGCAGTTTACCATTGCAGGTACATACACAAACTTACAACTTAATCAAACTGAAAAAAAGCAAAAACCGAACCACTTTCCAAGCAGTATGGTTAAAATATTGGTTCATATTCACTGTATCTGGGCTTAGTCAGGTATAAACCACAGTGATCGACTCTAACAGTCTTAATAAATTGACCATATTTTGACTAAAAACTGCTTACTTTGAAATTACTGCGCACAAACACAATTTTCTTCCATTTATTGCCAAAACGTCAGAAACATGACCACAAAAAACAGGCATAATTATAGGTACAACCACACGTAATAGTTACACTTGAATTATAAAAAACCACCAAACTGCTCCAGAACAAAGGTGCTGTCAAACCAAAATTGTTAACATGAACGCGTGGTTAACTGTACCTTTATACCTGTTTGCATTGCGTGATCCCCTAACAAAGGAAAACCGAAATAACAAAGAAATCGCATAAATTTCACTTGATTGACAAAACAATTACTTAAATTAAAAACGATGTTCACGCAAGCCCGCATTGAATATAAATTGAATTGGTAGCACACCAGAAAGTGCCAGAAACGAATAAAACTACGACTTTAGTAATCGTCTCAATCTACAGTAGAATCCCGATTATCCGGACTCATTGTTAACGGCTCTAGTTACCATATTTGAATATCTTATTGTCTAAATGACTTATGTGAAACACTATCTTTAAAATAATTTGTTTTTACTTTAAATTCAATTATCTGGATTTTCGATTACACGGAATACCCCTGGTTTTAATTGATCTGGAATAATCTGGATTATCGGGTTAAAACGGTTTAACGTAGGAGAGAAAAATATGATTGGTTACAAATCATAAAAAAAATCTTTCAGTTTTTATTAAGAGATTTGGAGTTTTTTAGTTTCCGTATGTTTTCCAGACTTTCAGAAAAACTAACGGAAACTAAAAAACTCCAAATCTCTTTTGGGCAGGCACTTACGAACCCGAAAAGATAGAATAACTGAAACTCAATTTTTCAAATTCTATGTCAATTATCTGCTGAAAAACTCAAACTACAAGCATTTCGATTAGACCATAACTACCACTTTTGAATGTCAGAAAAACAAAGAAAGCGAAACTACAGTCACAGGGCATAATAACTTGTGAAGGCACTGAATTTGTCCATTCTAAAGCGTAGATCTCTATGGAGAAGAATGGACAAGAAACTCTATGGACACTAGACAAAGGTCTGTCCAATCATACGCATTTTTTTTATTTTTTTTGATCATGTTATTATATTTAAATAAGGTACAAAGATACGATTCGTACAGGTCCAATGATACTACCTAGCTAGAGCTACGCTTGGTTAGTTGAAACAAGTCTTCATAACAACAAACAAAGAAAAGACAAAGGAGTCTACAGCATCCCCATCTAGTTTAAAGTTCTTTGTAATAAATACTTATCTAATGTAATCAACCTTCACAGACAGAATCCTTAAACACTCTAGAAAGTTCCAGCGAGTTTTATTTGCTTTATTCAACCAGAAATCGAATCCGAGTCCCCGTTGCAACGCCGGGAATGTAAACAGGGAAACGCAACGATCGATATGGCGGGGTAAACACGGCGGTTGCCATAGCGACGCGCCGGGAGTTTCGTCACTTCCGCCCCTTCACCCCCTCGCAACCACCCTTCGCCCCCCGCTGGGAGTGCTGGGGGCGCTGTCCGCGGCAGGCTTTGTGCCGTACCACAGGGACGTATAGCAAGTTAAATTGGCTCCGTCCTTGAATTAATGGCTATTTCGATGCATGTCTGGACCTGTGCGTGTAACGAGATTTGAGTATCAAAGGATTGGCGAAAATTCTAACGTGCAATCGGAATGGGGATTTTCTTTTATGTCGTGTTGAGCCGTATTCACTTTTTTGTTGAACTGACAAAGTGCAAGTGAAAGGGGACTTTAATTTGGACAGTTCAAGAACTAATTTAGAACGGCAATAGGGCTTTGCGGAAACTTTCTTCCCTCCCAGACTCCAATGCCTTTGAACAATTAACAGAATAACAGTTATTGCCAAATGCATATTGGTGCATACAAAGTACACAACATCTGGCCATCACAAAAAAAACCCACATGCAATTACTTTAAATATTTAAATATCCCTCACTATTGTTGCATTTAAAACCGAGTTGTTTTACTGCAGTACATTGTCTTATACACCGAACGATTTCAATGCGTCGGCGAATTTTTAAATTGTTTATTATCAACTGTCAGGCAATTATTTAAGCCGAGATAATTAGTCCTTTGTCATGGCATTGGCATTTAAACAAAATGGGGATGATGGCTTGATGAAGAGCTGGGGGACGCCAAACGGTTTATTTGGGCAGATTTTTTTCATTGACGAGACAATGGAAATTGTGAAAATTTTAGCTTGGCAGTACATAATTCTGTTTATTTTTATATCAAGTTACTAAAGAAATAAGACATCTCGAATGACCGTTATCCGTCGCGATCGAGAACACTAGACTGTTTCGCTTTGTTGGTCTAGTGTTCACGACTGCTGATCATGACGATGGTCATACGTTGACAACTCGTAACCCACATTTTTTCACAAAATGAGATTTATACACCAAAATTTCTAGCGTTAATTTAAAAATGTTTGGTGTATAAAACTCATTTTGTGAAAAAAAAAACGTGGGTTCCGTAACCCACGTTTTTTTTCAACGTTTGTTGTCAACTTTAGGGATTGCAAATATTCGATAATTTTTGTATTCGAATATTCGAATAAATTTTCAGCTTTATTCGAATTATTCGAATAATATTCGAATATTTCAGAAAAATAAAGAATTTATATAATTTCGCGCATTTTTGTCTTAGAAACTATGTACCTAGTAACATATTTTTATGTAAGTAGGCCTTTTTTTTCGGTTGTATGGAAAATCATCAAAATAAAATGATCGAATAATATTCGAATATTTCAGCAAAATAAAGAATTTAATATGTAATTTCTCACATTTTTGTTGCCTTAGAAACCATGTAGTAACATATTTTTATGTAAGTAGGCCTTTTTTTTCGGTTGTGTGGTAAATCATCAAATGACCCCCGCTCTTGGGCAGAGAGAAAGGGAGTGTCAGATTTCTACTGACTAAGACCACCCACGTTCCTTCTTAGCCCTTTATGTCAAGGCCGCAGTATCCTGTGAATATCCCACAGCCCCGACGGGATGTGAGTTAGGCGGCCTAACATCCCAATCAGACAGATCCAATATTTAAACATAAAACTTTTAATCAAATAAAATAATCAACAAATTTTTTAATGAAGTTAGAAATAATATGAACTTCAGATTATCATCATTCATTTCAGCCCAAAGACGTCCACTGCTGGACATAAGCCTCCCTCAGGTAGTCAGTAGGTGTCACCACATTGACCGGTTCCGTGCATCTCGCATCCAGCGGGTCCCCACAACCTTCACCAGGTCATCGGTCCACCTAGTGGGAGGCCTTCCAACGTAACGTCTTCCGTTTCGCGGTCGCCACTTTAGAACTTTTGGATCGAATCGAAGGCTTTCTCATAGTCCACAAACGCTAAACAGAGAGGCAGGTTATACATACTCTTCGGTCTTCTGTATAACCTGCCGCAGCGTATGTATGTGGTCTACGGTACAAAAACCTTTTTCATTACTCATACTCTGAAAGTAGGTCATAACATGCCTGCGGAGCGGGTTGAAAGTACTACTTTTCAGCCCTAGGGAGAATCGCTTTCTACTGACAGCTGTCAAATTATTTGTTGTAATAGGGAGCAAACCTATTGCCATCAACCAATGTAATTAAGAGCAAGCCTATTGCCACCAACCGATGTGATTAGAAGCAAGCCTATTACCATCAACAAATGTAATTAGAAGCAAGCCTATTGCCATCAACTGATGTAATTGGGACCAAGCCTATTGCCATCAAACAATGTAATTAGGAACAAGCCTATTGCCATTAACTGATGTAATTAGGAGCAAGCCTATAGCCATTAACTGATGTAATTGGAGGCAAGCCTATTGCCATCAACCGATGTAATTAGGTGCAAGCCTATTGCCATCAACCAAGCTAATTAGGAGCAAGCCTATTGCCATCAACCGATATAATTAGGTGCAAGCCTATTGTCATCCACCGATTTGGGTAATTAGGAGCAAGCCTATTGCCATCAACGAATGTAATTGGTGGCAAGCCTATTGCCCCCAACCGATGTAATAAGGGTCAAGCCTATTGCCATCAACTAATCTAATTAGAAGCTAGGAGCAAGCCTATTGCCATCAACCGATGTAATTAGGAGCAAAGCCTATTCACCGATTTAATCTCATTTTTAGTCGCACCATCGGAGCTCTATGTATTGTAGACCTGTATGACCTTCAGTGAATATCTTGCAGATATTATGAGTACAAGGTACGCCACCCTGTTCGACACATTCTCGATCTCCACCACGTTATTCACAAGCTTCACAAGGGACTTGTGGACGATAAACCCAACACCACCCTGTGACCGGGCGGTCGCCCTTTCAGAAGTAGAGCAGGTCGTCAATCCGACCAGTGCCGATTTATTCAGAAATTTGACGACCACGCTTTAGATATCGCGTTCGAAATCAACAAAATAATGCTGTTACCTTAATTTCTGTGGTAAACTGGTAATATTCGAATATTTTATAATTCACTATTCGAATATGAATTTCAAATGTATATTCGAATAATTCGAATATTCGATTGCAATCCCTAGTCAACTTATGACCATCGATGAGGTCCTGGGTTCGATTTCCAGTTCGGGTAAATTGTAATTAGGGAAAAACCCAACCAAAAAAATTCTCAGTGGCAGCTTCGTAACATGGATTTAGGCATGGG
The DNA here is from genome assembly GCA_949775195.1 of Diarsia dahlii. Taxonomy (NCBI): domain Eukaryota; kingdom Metazoa; phylum Arthropoda; class Insecta; order Lepidoptera; family Noctuidae; genus Diarsia; species Diarsia dahlii. The sequence goes on along the minus strand of OX459197.1, from coordinate 17,740,650 downwards.
TTATGGCATAGGCTCGCTATCTACCTATTACATGGAACTTAAACAAAACTGGCGAAATGTGGAGGCACAGTAGGTACACCTCTGCCTTACCCTTCGGGGGTTTATGCTTTTTAAGGGATGAAAGTGACCCAATGCTGAAGTCGGCGTCATCCTTTGAAACCAAGTTTAATTTCCCTTAATAAGAGAGCCACAATATATTTACAAAGGTCTACTATTTTAATATTCGAATATCCACCTCAAAAGAACCAAATGATACACGGAAAATTGGACCATATTGACCATGATAATTTTCTATAATTATGTTAATAATAAAAGCCCTTCGAAAAACCCCAGAATATAGCCCCAGGATACGCGTGGCTACGGGGTTGGTGACCGCAAAACAACCCCTACCGGCCAGTACCAATGTTGCCTGTCTACGACTTGATTTAATGTGACATAGACATACGTACGTAAGTATATAAATTCACACACACTGAAGGTTTTGAATGATCATAATTTAAATTAAACATGCACTTTCCGAGTGCCCGTGAGATTGAACGCAATCAAGTAAACTACGTTTAATTGTTTTTTTTTACATTTGATCGCAGTTTAATGTGCTGAGTGCTGTTTTTACCAATGAATTATGTTCTCAAGGAAGGTTTCAGTATATAATTTGACCGACATCGACGCGGGCGAAGCCGCGGGCATCAGCTAGTTGTTTATATGAAAATAAATTATACACCCACTCAAAAATTTATTGGGTATTTATTCTTTAAGTATATTATCTAAGTAATCATAAGTAGATATACTGATAATTTTATAAGTGTTTTAATACAACGCGCAACGTTCGCGCTATTGAGGTAGGTTATGATCTTCATTACAATGAAAAAATATGTGAAACTAGTAAGTTAATGATATCGAAACTGGTATTGTCATTAATGCATTATTAATGAGTATGGCTGAATAAATATATAGCTTTTGTTGACGTTGCTATAAATATACTGGGGCTTTATGTAAAAGCTGATAGTTTTCTGATGCGATTGGAAGATAAAATAGTTACTTCTACCTTATCAGAGAATATTTGAGGAGATAATTATAAATCACTAAAAATGTCGTAAGGAAAGTATTGATGTGGAGTAGTGGAAGACCAAAGAATTGATGGGCTGTGTAAAAGATAATATGGCAAGAAAGGAAGTGTCATAATATTCATCTTAGCTGTTTTTATTTGTAAACACAACTGTAGAATAAGATCTAAGTACATGTTTCTTAGACATTTACAAGGTTTATTTCTTTTTTGTTTTTAAACGTTGCCCCACACTAGGAATTTCTCCTGTATCGTGGGTGCATTCACAAACATTTAAACTCACATACACAAATACCCAGACCCGAAACCACTATCTGTAGGCCATACAAATATTTGTTACGTGCGGGGATCGAACCCGCGACACGCAGCGCAGCAGTCAACTGCATGATCCACTGTGCCAACCGTGCCCTCATTTTACTTAACGAACTACAATACACACACATTCATCATAGCAATTCTGAGAAGTAACTATACCGTCTATTGGAGGATACAAATCATCTGCGAGTCTGAATTTCTGAAAACATTAGTAAGAAACTTTTGGGCCATAAACATAAGTTTTACTTCTATGAAACTTACGTGAGTTGCACAGAAAGCGTGTGTTAGAATTATGATTCTGGGGAAATAAAGTTTTTTAACTTCTATTGCAGGTGCTATAAAGCTTAGGTTGCCTTTATAAGGGTTTCTGAACAGTCTGCTCTTCTTATGGGCTTGTCGTTTTGTTGGCCCTTACACACACCAGGGTGGGAGGGAATATGGTCCTTCTGCCCAAAATATACGGTCAAATTTATCTCTCAACTGCTAGTAACGACATCGTAGGAGAATCGGTTTTGGGTATTTTTATTATTATAAATCATCATCATCATTTCAGCCAAAAGACGTCCACTGCTGGACATAGGCCTCCCCCAGGCATTTTTGGGGGGGTTTGCCATAATCGCCACGCTTGGCAGGCGGGTTGGCGATCGCAGTATGGTTGTTACAGAGACACAGAGAACGCTGCTGCCCATTCTCTGGTAAGTCCCTTAGTCGCCTCTTACGACACCCACGGGAAGATATGGGATGGTGCTATTCTTTACGTCCGACACCACACGGAACCGTCCGACACCACACGGAACTATTATAAATAATATGCATAAACTCACCATGAAGGAAAGCAGAAACCACAGATCCATCCATATATACTCCAGTCGTCTACATCGCTATCAACTTTGATTGAATTCTCAATTTAGTGTATAAGAGATTTTAAACCCAAAAGCTCAAGATTTAAATTAGTGTGACTATCCTAATGTAGAGTTGTTCCGGTCTGATCCCCCAAACCGATCCACTGCCAATATTTTTCTTTTGTTTATTCCGTTCTGATCCCCTGTAATTTATCATTCCGTTCTGATCCCCTTTTTGACACAAGTACAAGTGAAGTACAGTCAACCGAAAAACAGTTGTTAATGAAAAAATAATCAGTTTTTATTTCTATAACTTACAATTGTACGATCATCCCACAAACTACCAGGAGAACAGAAGTCGGGAGGAGGTATTGGAATCTTTAAATCAAATCTATATTATTTATTTTTAATACCTACCATGCACTTTTTTTGTTGGAGATAGGAAACCAGGATAGTAAAGTCCCACAAACTATTCCATTCCAATTTCCAATACCTCCTTCCTACTTCTGTTCTCCTGGTAGTTTGTGGGACTTTACTATAAAGGCATAATATAGATTTGATTTGAAGATTCCAATTTCTAATACCTCCTTCCTACTTCTGTTCTCCTGGTAGTTTGTGGGAATTTACTTTAAAGGCATATTAAAGACTTGATTTGAAGATTTCAATTTTCAATACCTCCTTCCTACTTCTGTTCTCCTGGTAGTTTGTGGGACTTTACTTTAAAGGCATAATATAGATTTGATTTGAAGATTCCAATTTCCAATACTTCCTTCCTACTTCTGTTCTCCTGGTAGTTTGTGGGACTTTACTAGGCATATTAAAGACTTGATTTGAAGATTTCAATTTCCAATACCTCCTTCCTACTTCTGTTCTCCTGGTAGTTTGTGGGACTTTACTTTAAAGGCATAATATAGATTTGATTTGAAGATTCCAATTTCCAATACCTCCTTCCTACTTCTGTTCTCCTGGTAGTTTGTGGGACTTTACTACCTATTCTTTTTTTTTTTAATCTAATAGAACCTGTACAAATTTTTGTTGCTGACTGTCCTAAAAATGTGTCAGGGTATCCGATTCTTTTACGGGGGATCAGACCGGAATAGAAAATAATTTATAATAAAACGGATCCCCTAGGGTATCAGTTTTAGGGGATCAGACCGGAATAACTCCTAATGTAATCACAAAAATCGGTACAGTATTAGTCAAAACAGATGCAAAATGAATTAAAACACCATTTATATAAACGCCAAAATTGAATGAAACGAATAAAGCAACACTTAACAAACAAAATGAATCCAATATGATAATTTTCCTTTAATTTTATCGCGACGCGACTAAACCGCGAACATTGTTAAGAGGGGACAATGGAGGAAATAATAATTTAACCATTTCAATACGCGGTACAAAGAGGAGTTTAAATTAAATTAATGATAAAGGGAGAACCGAGCTTGTCTTGCGTTGTAATTTTTAGTTACTTTAGTAAACATACAACAAACTCGATAAGACGTAAGAGGTAGGCCTTTGCCCAGCGGTGGGAAACCGAGAGTTAGTTTATAAGTAAGAGTAAAAAGGAGTAAAATGAGTACACATGTCATGTTGTATGTGAAACCTAGTCCTACTTAGGTACGTGTCCGCTAGAAAAGAATAAAACATGGCATCGCTTTGTAAAGATTTCATAAGTAGACCTCATACCGTATTCCAGTCATTGTCTAATCCAGAAAGGAAGAAGGTGACTTACCTGTAACAAAATAACAAACAAATTAGTCAATCATCACATTATATTTAAATCATCAGTCAAAAACATTAAAAAAACAACGCGAATATAGGCTTTTTGTCCCATCAGACGCATCGCTAACTGGAACAGTACCAAATGACATCCCACTCGCCTATTTCTAACACAAATTCGAGAACCTTCTCTCGAGCAACCCTTAATCATAACATAACAGAAGCCCTGTTATTTCAGTTCAATACGAATTCCGAAATTCAAACAGAAACCCTGGCCACCGGTAACCCTACAAAACAAAGGATTTCGGTACAATAAACCCCTCCGTCGGGAGCTTTATTTCTCTATTGCAAGGGGTCCTATAGACCGATCAGATAAAAGTGTCGGGTTAAAAAGCTTTATAATTTTGAATATAAAGTAACTTGAGATAATAGGTTGTATGTATTGGACGGGTTAGTGTTATGTAGTCAATGTTTTATTTAGTTGGTTTATTATTTTTAATCTCGCCAGAGTCATGGTGTTAAAATTATGTAATACATAACGTAAAAATCACTCCATATAATCACCGATGGGTTAGGCACGTGCTCAGTGCATTAATATTAGAACGTTATTCAATATGTTGCCATGTTACAATGGTATCTGTTATTTTACAATCACATAAACATAACAGCACACCGCAGTAATCCTCGAAAGGTTAGGCATAGGTGTACCTAATAGTAGGTACACTCCATATTTCGCAAGTTATGTTTTAAGTATATAAGAGATATTTAATTAAAAGGGGACGGGCTCATTGCCATCGTGAAATTGACCATGACCCCTGTAATATTTTATGCATTCATCAGCACAATGTTTTGAAAGCAACCCTACAAGACTCTACAATTCTACATGGACTTCTACCGTAAAAAGATTTTTTTTTCACACCAAAAAAACGTAATTCTTGCGTTTTTACTTAGTTTGATGTACAAAAAGCTTGGTGACGGCTTCGGGAAAGGTCCGCTCACACCTTTTCAAGTTCATAAACTTTAATCATTCGTAAACTATCAATCTAAACACGTTATTAATAATTCCAACCAGCAGTTCCCGAGTTTACCGCGTTCAAATAAACAAACAAACAAACTCTTCAGCTTTTTAATATTAGTATAGATAATCACAAAAAAAGCTGAACTTTTACAAGCTACCGTTCACAAAGTACACTATAACAAGTATGTAGCGTTGCGCTCTTGTCAGCCCGACTTCCTTAATCTCTTCTGAGAAGCTAGGAGGTACAGTCGAACAAGCTATTTGGTGTATACGCAGAAATCTTTGTGATTCTAGTAATAATATTGATTGCAATTTTGTTTTTAAAGCGTTTGGCATTAAGCGACCGATGTCAAACACTGTATGAGTATCGTTTCACATTAGTCTCTAAATTTATCTGTGTAATCTTTAAAGTAAATGCAAGTTAGCTCAATATGAAAAACAACATAGTGAGGAAATCGGCATATCTTAGAACTAAAAAAATCGACGACGTGACATCTACCAACACGCACTGGGCCCGCGTGGTGGACTATAGCCCATCCCTCTCCTAGAGAGGAGGCCCGAGTCCCTGCAGTGGGAACATTAGAGGCTGATAATGATGATACTGAATACCTTGTTCGATTGTACCTTTCCTCTTTATTACGTAAGATAACTTCGATTTGTTGTAGGTATGTTGTGTCGAACGAGTGACGTGTTGCAGGCGGATTAATAGGGTATTTCACCGAAAAAATCTAATTAGTCCGTCTGTTAGATAATCGAAAAATATTAGATAAGTACGTGTTTATTGTTTTATCAAATGAATAAAAATTGACGAAACAAAACGTGTCAAAGATCATGAGTGGGGGTTTTTAACGTCACTTTGTGGGTGAAAAAGTACTAACCTTGTGACGTCACACGACTTGACAAGACTTTTCGAAGCTCTGTATCATCTTCATCTTTTGTTTACGTGAAAAAAGAAAAAAATGTGTCCTTTATTTTTTGAAAATCTATCTGACGGACTAATTAGATTTTTTTGGTGAAATACCTTATTGGTTCGGAAGTTGATGAGATAGTTTGCGATTGGAGATGATTTGTGTTTTGGAAAATTATTATTTTTTCGTGTTGGAGTAAAATAAGCTAGGTTTTAGAAGTGTCGAAGACTTGTCTGTTTAGATATCACGCCTGTAATACCGGAAGGGTTGGACAGAGGCGGACCTAATAGTTCAACACATTTCGCCAGTTATGTTTGAGTCCCGTGTTATTGGGAACGGCGGCACGGGACCGGTCAATGTGGTGACACCTATGTCTAGCAGTAGACGTCTTTTGGCTGAAATGATGAATGATGATGATGAATACGACGCAGCAGCGAGACAATATAAGCTAAGAAAAGAAAGAGGGACCATTCAGTGACCCAAAAGTCTTTCTTCTTTTTTTTCTTACCATTGCATGGGATATCGTATTACCCAGTTCTAACTGGGGTCTGTGAAGGTCAGATAGGCAGTTGCTACATGTAAAATGCTGGTATTCAATTGGATACGGTTAGACTGAAAGTCGACCCTAACACAGTTGGGAAAAAAAGGCTTGGCAGATGATGAATTAGGTACTATTCATATTCACAATAATTTGACACTTTCTGTAGGCATTATGGTTCTATTACGTAATTCAAAGGGTACCGTTGGAAGGTCACAATGCCTTAATGTTTACATATTCATGTAATTAGCAAAAAATGTATGAACATACGAAATAAATTTCCCTAGAGCTTGTTGACTTTAATTAAAACGTAACGAGTTTACACAAAATTATTTCGCCCTTTGACCTACAAATCGTTGTTAAAAATCGGGTAATTTAAAAATATAATGTTAGTTAATTAGATGGTACAGGCGCTAGGGATTATTTTGATGATCCACATATTAGTATGCTGGAATGTGGAGCTGCCTTTTCTACTTCTAGTATGATTCAGGCTAAGATCAGGGGCATTCATTCTTTTCCTATCAAATTAAGATCATCACATTTATCAGTCTCTTGCCGTCTTGCCCATATCCCAATTTGAGGTTGATGTCTTCTTCTTCCACACTTTTCTATTATTCATCATATTATTACACATCTCCTTTCTTGCCATATCAATTATCATCCTTCACACCATCATTTTTATCCATCGTTTCTTTGGTCTTCCTCTGCTCTTCTATTCATACTCAAAACTTTCCTCGCATCATTTTGCTTCAATTTTGATTTCGATTCGATTTTTTACATACGTAGAGAATAAAACAAGTATTTTTTTTGTACACATTTCCTTGGAATAAGACTGCACGATTTTCAAAACAGAAATATTTTTTATGACTTTTACTGTACGTACATACTATACACCTATTACCTACCGAACCTTCTACCTGCTCAAGTGGAGGGGCGGCCTCAAAGATCACCACAACACCAGTAAGTGCTCCCTTGAGGAACGTAACTCGATGAAACAGGTAAGGCCTTTGAAAGCCCCACGGCCAATGGAATTGTGGGGAACAAAACACTCAAGCAAAAATTTAGGAGATTGTGAGTTGTGTTGAGTATTATAGTACGACGATGGTAGTAAATTAGTTGATGTCTTCTGAAATGTATGGAATATATGGAGGGCATTGGAGGGGTGTTGTAGGTATAGCTATAATGAATTTTGAGCCATGTTTAGTCAGAATTTTGTGTCTAAATGGCATGATGACCGACATTCAATCATATGGATAGCAAAACAAGCTGGGTTCTTCACCAGAAGTCTATGAAGTAAGAGTACCCACAATTAGGTAACATTCAACCTTCTTAAAACGTTATCATTTAATATCTTACAGAATTAAAGCATATTACCAATCAAGACTTCGTAAATGCAATCAAAATTTCCCTCAATCTTGAGAAACAGTCAATAAGCCATCCTTCCTAATTCCCATATTGTCACGAAATTTGACGAGCCGCCGACGACGACGGCAAATTCGTCAAAACTCAGTCAACAAGACGCAACGAACGGGAGACTTTATGCAAATGTGCGCACACACTACGCGAATCTTAATTATGGATGATAATTAATTACATTAACAGTTTAAACTCTGGGCTGTTAATTTACATTGGAGGTACGTGTGACAAATCCTGAACTATTGTGTTACGAGTTTGACGGTGTCGCGTTGCGTCACGCCGGAATTGCGTTAAATTATTCAGATTGGCTGCGTGAATAGTGTTGTCGACGTAATTTGATAAGTGAGTTGGTTTTGGACCATGCATTTTGGAGAGGTGGTCAGATTCGAAACTTTTTTGTAAACACAACATCACGCCTGTAGGTAAAGCCCGAAAACCCAGGTAGTTCGCAGAGGAGTACCTCACTAATCGTACTCCTCATCTATATATCAATCAGTTATGTTTAAGGCTTATGTAATCGAATGGCAAACCTATTGTCACACTAATTTATAAATGAGTAATTTTAGTAAATAAAAGAGAAAATTAAAAATAGAAATTAATAAAACAGAATAACCCATTCGTTTGACATAGATGACTTTATGGAGAATAAATCTGAAAGCTTTAAAAACTATATTATTTACTTTGACGTTACCGAAACTACACCACACAAGATTAACACTTGAAAAAAAGCTACTTAAAACATCTGTTTTGTATCAAAAAGACAAGTAGGTAATAAAAAATATAAGCACTCCTGCGCAAAACGACAAAGGTTCCGTAGCAAGTACTTGATAGTAAGTGGATACAAGCTACCGTAGATTTCAAGTGTAGTTTTTGTAAAAAAAACTTTTCTCAAGACACAAGTTTTAATAAAGATTTTTTCTAAGTTTGGAGGTTTTGAAGTTACTACCTTGATCTTTTTTTAACAAAAATTGCTGTCGCCTTAAATATATTTTTACGATAATCTTACGCTCCAGTGAACTTCTGTTACGTTTTTTCGAGAAATCATCCTTTTACGTTGATAGAGGAGGAGCGAGCTTTCATAATTTATTTGTTTATTCAGCGGCTTATTTTTTTTAATATCACAAAAGAAAATTGAGTTGTATCTAAATTAAGATAACCCGACTGTACAAAAAATTTCATCCCCGTCTAAGTAAACTTAACAATATTTTCATTCTAAAAGAGTAAAAATTTTTGCGGAAGGTAACTGACAGTGGATTAGGGAATCGTGTATTGTGTAGCGTTTAGGAAAATGTTTACAAAAAAAGTAAATTACATTATGTTAGCATTCAATACACTAAACATTTTTTTTTTGCTTTTTTACGTAAACCTGTAACGTTAAGCTTGAATTTTCAGGCACTTTATTTTTAAAATATTAAAAAAATCCGATTGAAAAAAATACTTTAAATAAAAACTGAAAAGAAAAAACAAGTTCAGTAGTCTAATTTTCTACTTCCCTGCGTCTGGCGTAGCCAGGTAATAATAGTCCCTCTTTACAAGCAATAGAAAGTGAAGCGCAATAAACATTTCATTTCGAATATTCATTTAAAATTGCATTTCGAACCGAACGTCATCGCCAGTAACCGAAGCGTTGCATTGCCGCGGTTTTCTATGACGTGGCCGCTTGACCGCATCCACATTCAAAAAGGGAATTAAACCATTTTAATCCGAACGGATTTTATAACTTTAAATTCAATTCCGATTCTCGGAAATTCGGAATCGCCCCGTGTGTATCGACTTTAATATTCTCTTGGAATGAAAAGTTTTGGACAGGTCCCGTGATCCGGTTATCGGTTTTCGCAGAATTCTGGCTGGATCAAAAGTGACGTTCTGTTTTTGGGGTTGCCATAAAAATGTGTAAATAATGGTGTAGGTACATAATATATGTGGGTCGACTATGGACATGTGATGCGGAGGAATGAGAAAAATGTAGTGAAGAAAGTGTTGGAAAATTATAGCTATATAAGAGTAAAGGAAGAATAAAGACACGATGGATGGACTGTGTGAAGGATGGAGGAACAACTTTCCTTCAACATATTCACATCACATCGCTTTTCTAAACTCTGCTCCTAATAAAACGCTATTTTTTCTCTCCAAATACAAACAGAAATTGAGAAACACAGGTATTACCAGCTCACTTTGACTCAGACAACGCAATAGAAATTTCTAGAAATGCTCAAAGATGCTCACGTTACTCGGAAACAAAAGAAGACTCGGGTTCCGTCGCTCTTTCAAGTGCTTGAACGGAGGGAACAAAACCTAAAGCACCGTTGTTCGGGTTCATTCGGAAATATTTAATTTTCTGAACAACGAAGTCACTACTACACATATTTTGGTTTTAATCGGACTCGAAAACTCCATTCGGCATTTAACATCGCTGAATCTTGTCCGAGTGGCTTGGCAGTCGATACAGCCGGACGGCAAAATTAAATATTATCTCCCAACTATGTTAAAGAAGTTGTTATGGATACGTGCGTTCTGCCTACTCTCACGTATGGATGTCAGACAAGGACCTACAACGCTAAAATAAAAAAAAAGGTAGCACTCCGGGAGTGCCGGCAGAAGTGAAAACTTCAATATTAACTTTCAAACTCGCGTCAGGGTCACGTGATGCTGATCGAAAAATCTTACGATTTTTCGATCAGCATCACGTGACCCTGACGCGAGTTTGAAAGTTTTTACCCATACAAAAAAAGTGCTCAGCGCCGCTAAAGAAGTTTTCACTTCAAAATAGTTAGTTGTCAGAAAGCGATGGAAAGAAGCTTTCTAAAAATAAGGAAAATTCAAAAAATAAGATGCGAGTTTATTAGAAAGAAGACAAAAATAACAGACGTCCTGCACTACTGTCTTTGTTAGTGGCGATGGGCTGGCCATACTGCACGTTACAACGATAAACGATGGACAGCAGAAGTAACGAAATGGAAAGGGCCGAACGGAAAAAGACGGAAAGGAAGACCGATCAAGCGATGGAGTGACGACATCATAGCTACAGCCGGCAAGGAGTGGATTAAGCAAGCAAAAGACAGGGAAAACTGGATTAAACTGGAGGAGGCCTATACCCAAACAGGGGTTCCTATCCAAGAATAAATGCATAGATTATACTTTAAAACAATAGTTAAGTGAATAGTCATAAGTGAAATTTATAAGCACATCTATCATGTAATATTTAGGTGATGGGAAATAAAAAGCTTTATTATTATAACTATGTTATAGTCGGCTTCGAGTCTAACTGGATGCAGCTGAATACCAGTATTTTACACGGAGTGACTGCTTATCTGACTTCCACAACCTAGTTAGTACTAGGTAAAACATTATACCCCTTGGTAAGACTAACAAATTAAATATTTTAGTTGCGTCGAATAATGCTGACTGAGTTGAACCCTAAAACTTAGAATTTATATCTCTCGAATAAAACGTATCTTAAAATCGATTCATTAGCGAATAAGTACAATCTTATTTGTTTTAAAGTCTAGACCACGACAAGAGAGAAAATGAGGACCCTTTTGAATTTTACGCGAAGTACTAAAACGAATTTCAGTCTATTTTCACGCAGACTATGTTTCCATTTTGATTGGAATCTGTTGAATAATAAAGTTTCACGATAAAGGTCACAAGTCTGTCTATATATTTTATTAATTACTTTGAGTGCGTGTGTCTATGACAGCGCTTAAGTTAATTACGCTAATTATTTGTTTAGGTTTACGAAATTTAGGAAGCCTATGTCGAAATATACCTTAACTTTGCTAACATTATAAATTGAGCTTTACGTAAAATAACATCACGCCTGTAATCCTGTAATTGATAGGCAGAGTTGTGTGTCTAAAGAACACCCACATTTCGCCAAATATGTGTAAGTCTAGTAGTCGCATAAGCCATTGCTGTACATGATGTCCTGAGTACGATTACCAGGTTGGGTGAAGTGTTATTGTGTTTTTCCATCAAGAATTTCTTAGTTAAAGCCACGGAGCCTGGATTTGTGCCCGGTTGATGTCAATAGGCTCGCCCCTATTATATGGGACTTAAACATAACTGGCGAAATGAGTACACCTCTGCCTAAACCTTCGGGAATCACAGGTGTGATGTTATGTTATGAATCCCACTCAACTTTTATTGTGTAAAACAGACCAACAGTATTAAATTCATATTATCTCCGGAAAGTTTGTTGTTTCCGTAAAGGCAACCGCTTTCACGCCTGTGGCGAAAATTGACTCCATGTTAGCTGTCAGATTTATCTGTAGCGCGCAAATTATTTATTTGATCTAGTCGGTCACTTAATTAACGGATATTGTATAACAGGGAAACAAGAATAAATATTCTACAACTACCTTTTCTCAGTATCTACTTATGATGCTCCACGACCTCATGTAATGAGACTGTGTTAAGCTTGTCGCGACTACATTTTATATCGTAGGTATAAATTGTATGAAAATCCGTCATCGGGTGAAGCTGCTGCGTGTCGGCTAGTTATAAATATTCAACGACGAATCTATACATTCAGTCAATATTTGTAACTACAGCTTCAGACAAATATTCCGATTGAATTGAAAATCCACAACTTTATACAAGTATCAATAAAACTATCTCAAAAATCCAAAACCGAGATTGGAAATCAACAGTTTCGATAAACGGAAAGCTTTGAAAGAGCCTTCAAACGAAAAGAGTATGGAAATGAAAAAATGACAGATTCAACGCATCACGCCACATATCTGGGGGAGCTAGGCTCACAGGGTAGCAAGCTAGGCTTTCAACTATATTTGAATAACTCTCGCAACCACGAGTACGGTCAGCAATAGAAGTAGCTTAACATTTCAGAATTTTAATTATTTGATGGCTATCGTTACCGAGGCAGGCCCAAGAAACATGCGTGATGATCTGGTGGAGGCCTTTGCCCAGCAGTGGGACAGCGTGGACTCAATAAAAAAATACATTTGACGTACAGGACGGGAGTCATGATTTTTAATGTTTCAGAAGATTATTCTTTACAATATTCCTTACTCTTCAATAACTTGTTAGCAAAGAGTAAAACTTAATCCGCCTTATTACAAAACGTAGTTAAACCTGGTTTAACTTAGACTTGGTTTATCTCACATGACGTCTCACTTCAATAATATTCAAAAGAAAGTGACAGCATGCGAGATAAACCAGGTCTAAGTTAAACAAGGTTTAACTACCTTTTGTAATAAGGCGGAACAAGTTTTGTTATTAAAATTCCTACATTGAAACTTTGAGTAGTGCATATCTACTTCTGATGCCGACTGTACCACGACTGTGAGTAAATATTGCATTTTTGACATTCGAAGTCATATGAAAGGATGTTGTGTTTAGGTTTCGTTTTAAATTGGGGGATTCCTATTTATGTTTGGTCAGGGAGATTGTTTTTGGTTTACTTTTTAGAAAATATACATAACGTCACGCCTGTAAAGCCACAAGAGTTAGGCAGAGGTGAAAGAGATACCGCGGCCTCGACACAAATGGCTAAGAAGGAACATTTACCGCCTTATTACAAAAGGTAGTTAAACTTGGTTTAACTTAGACCTGGTTTATCTCGCATGCTGTCACTTTCTTTTGAATATTATTGAAGTGAGACGTCATGCGAGATAAACCAAGTCTAAGTTAAACCAGGTTTAACTACGTTTTGTAATAAGGCGGGTGTGGTTTTAATCAGTAGAAGTCTGACACTCCCTACCGATCTGCCTAGAGCGGGAGAAGTCATTTGATGATATCTCACTCGCCAAAAAAAAAACCACTCACATTTCGCCAGTTATGTTAAAGCCCCATTAAATGGGGGGCGAGCCTATTGCCATCAACTGGGCACAAATCCAGACTTCGTGGCTGCTACTGAGTAATTTCCAATTACACTTTTCCCGACCCGGAAATCGAACGCTCAGCAGTCGCGCTGGCGACCTCTAGACCCGTTGGTCTACGAGGCAGTTTGACTTTATTGAATACGTTTCGAAGAATAAACTGAGTCGTTGATTGCTATTGAAATATAATATAATTACTATTGCTATAGAATTGCTTCTGATACTTTAATGTGTATGACCTTGGGTGAGCGTTTGAAAAGGTAGACAGGTCAGCTACTTTGACCTTTGTGAGTTGCTTAATTTTTTTTATAGTATATCATATTGTTATTGTCTTAAACCGAAAAGAAGTAGATTAAGAAATATATATTGAAAGATACTACAGATTCTTTACTATCTTTTTTCGACAGGGCTTGTAGGATTTCATGAAAAGATGATAGCATGAAGGATAGAAGGCGTGAACGGAAATGCGTAGCGTCTTTTTTTGTACTCGATGTGGAAATCCTCAATGGATGTCCTCCGCCCAAGGGAGAGCGGAGGGGTGTATCAGACTCTTACTGAACCTTCGATCAATAATAGTACTGACCCCAAGTTTCTAACGCGGGATTAGAGCCGAAATAAAGAACACCAGCGAACTCCTAAACAAATTTTTGTTGTCATTTTTTTTTTGCGTCTACCTATAAAAACAATATATTTGTATAGAGTTTGAATTCCTGAACAGTTTTGTCTTCAGTTATATTTTTAAAGCATAGGCTGCATAACTAAGTCAAAAGTTGTAAAGTCAAACCAGAAAGAAAAAAATAACTAAGCTATGATTATTTTGTTATCACCTGTATAATCTAGTCAATTGAGCTTATAATTATGATGATTTTTTTTCAAGGGTTTGATAGGCCTTAAGCTTGATTTCATAAAACTAAGTAAATTATTTCATCGGTATTTATCACGGTGACTTAAGTAGTCGCTTATTATTTCAATCAGCTATGTTTTCCCCGGTGTTCTTTATTTATTTAGTATAGCTCCAACAAAGAATATATCAGATGATGATGGAATGGTTGTGCTGTCGGATGCTTTGAGTTTGAATTTGAATAGGATGAAATTTTGGTAAAAAGAAAGCAGCTTGCATTTTGCCAATTCAAAACAACTCGGTCCATTCAACAAACAATTTGATTTGACCTTGTTATCCAAGACCTAGTTTAATACAACAACAAACAATACTAAACAATACTTTGCATACGATATTGCAACATAAACAGAACGCATAAATAGGAACAATTACTTTTTTATTACACAATGCTAAAACCTTGGGTTTGCAATGAACGTTTATATTGGTTGTAAAAAAATCTTACAGTCAATGCCCAGCATTATCTGACCCCTCGTATAAAGAAGTGGTGTGAGAAGATGGGTCAGGTTACGCTGGGTACAGACTGTACAAGTCAGGCATAGTGTCCAGGTGTTTTTAAACAACCTTTGGGGGGGTATGAGGAACAGGGTGTAAAGTTCCTCATCCCCCGTTGAAAAGCGAGGATCCTCCGACCGGACGGGTGTTGTGTCCGGCGCACAGAACATATATACTCTAACGAGAAGAATGTCAAGTACGAACAAATAAAATGGCACGATTTTGAGCGCCTCCTGGTGGGTGCCCCCGGAAACTCGCGAAAGCGGGTAATTTAAAATCCGATTTCTTGTTCGACCGCTCTCCACTAGATGGCGCTGCGCCGATGACGCGTATTTCTGAATCGCGCGCCTTAGAAAATAGTTAAACCTGGGTTTAACTTACGCTTGGTTTATCTCGCATGCCGTCACTTTCTTTTGAATATTTTTGAAGTGAGACGGCATGCGAGATAAACCAAGCGTAAGTTAAACCAGGTTTAACTATTTTTATAATTAGCCCACAAAAGCAGAACTGGGAAACTGTGACCAATGTTAATTTCACTGATCACAATTTTCCAGCTCCGCTTTTGTGGTCAAACAGTACTTATCAGGTGATTAAGAAAGGTTGTAGAAAACTTTGAATTTTGACAAAACTTACAAGTTAGTGGTTTATTTATAAAAGTCAAAGCTTCTTACTAGTATTTTTTATAATAAAAACAGTGGTTTGTCTTTTATATCAGAATTACTTTATTTAACACAATAAATGTTTCAATAAACATCATAATATGAATACTATAATAATAAGATTATCAAACAAGTTAAAGTAAAACTAACCACACGAGAAAGAAAGAAGACCAAAGACATAAGTATTTTCCTCTCCGCAGATCCACCGTGTTGCTGTTTAGAGTGTCGAATAGCATGTCCATTCTGGATATAATATCCGCTGTAACAGCCGCGTCAGCAGTTAATTGACCTGTAATAGAACATAATATTTCATTTTATTATGATGCTAGGTTAAGGATTTTACTTAATTTCTTACTCCTGTCCTTTTTTTTTTCTAGCCTATACTGTCGCACGGCTGGGCAAAAGCTTCCCCCATAGCCTTCCACTCATCCCTCAAGAAGAATTTTTTATACAATGCGTAAGAAGCTCCACTTCTGTTGGGTATCCCACAATACCTAGGCTGGGTATCCCACAATACCTAGTGCCGTTTTTACTTTAAATTTGTTTCTCACTGTTTATCTTACCTTCACATCTGGTGAAGCAAAACGTCTCTATTTTTTCTTGGATGGGAAGTCCACAAAAATGCTGTTTCCTTAAAATGCAGATGACATAGCATCCTGTGTTCAGTGTGCAGTTTCATCTGAAAGTCCTTGTTTATCCATGATTTGACTGGACAGCAATACTTTGCTCACAACTGAAAGAAACAGAATAGGTAAATTAAGTACCTGCTTAGTTAGGCAATAGTAAGTAATTACGGATCACCAATCACAAATCTGGACTAGGGGGCTTATTTAACAAGTATCTAAAATTCTAAATGGAGCATGCGTGAATCTATAGATCTAGCCAATAATATAGGAGCACTTACCGGAGAATATTTGTCGAACCAGGTTTTGGAAACCTAAATAATGTGATTTCGGGGTCATCGACAGGCGAAGAACCACACATAGAACATATTTAATTTAACTTTTATTCTCCTTCATGTTTGAAAACAAAAAAGGGTGTCTCGTACACAACACTCAGGTGTTTCGGTACACAATAGACGGAGGAACCTAGGTAGACTTTACTCTACGTCGTTAATGGCGAGGATAACACTTTAACGTTGCAAAATATTGCAAATTGCAAAAAGAGAAGTTAGAAAAGAGGTGAATTTACAAGAAAAAACATCAACATGCGCCATGTTTTTCTTGTGATGGGGCTGCCAGGTACTTTTAACCAAAACTTACCAACTTAATTTTAAGAAATCAAATAATTTTGAAAATAAATTGCATATCTATTTAATTCTGCATTAATTACATTTATATTTATTCAATTTTAATAATATTAATATTAAATAAATTAGCTGAAATATTATACTGGCTATGATAGTTCAACCAAAAATGTCGCTAAAACTACCATATGGTAGCTTTTAAACATAGAGGCATCTTTTCATTTTTACTAATGTTGCCATCCTGAAAGACGTCATTTTTATAGACCGAAATTTTTAGGACTGGCGACACAGTTCTAGCCCCCGTAGGTATTCCAAGTTTTACCCAATGAGTCGACCCCGCCTGGTCCGGCGGGCTAACTGCCCGACTATGTAAGTCGGGAACTCCTATATAGGCTTATGTCGCGGATAATGTTGATAGCGCGATGTAGGAACTTCTGTCGATCGTTTGTTAGTACGTAGGTGTTGCGATAGGTGTCGCTAGTCGCCACAAACCGCATAGAAATCTCAACTTGAACTTATAAGGTTACATAACATTTGTAATATCAAAATGGTGTAACAGTACAGCAGCGTATAGAAAAGACTAGCTGAGTCCCGCGACCTTCGTCACCGTGAAATTATTAAAACATATCTATAAAAACTAATATTACAAAGGTGAAAGAGTTTGTTTGGTTGAACGCGCTTATCTCAGGAGCTACTGCTTGGAATTGAAAAAATAATTTTATGTCGGATAGTCCATTTATCGAGGAAGGTTATAAGCTGTACTATGTGACACAGAGGAAGTTGCGCACGTCAGCTAGTTAATAATATAATTCAATCATGATTCGTAAAACGCGTGGCGTAATCATCATCATTAGAAAGTTATTGTTGTTTTTCTCAGGAATTGTGCTTTTTTTTTCGGGATAAAAAATCCCCTATGTCTGTTTGTGTTTAACGTATGTGCAAAAGGGCTTCAGGATGATCGGTTCAGTGGTTTAGACGTGAAAAGATAACAAACAAACTTACTTTTACATCTCTTCTCTATATATATATATATATATATAAAAATGTTATGTTGGTTTGTGTACGCTTCAAAAACTCAAAAAGTTCTGCACCGATCGAGCTGAAATTTTAAAATGATATATAATCCGCATCAAGGATTGTTTTTACAGTATCCACGCGGGCGAAGCCGCGGGCATCAGCTAGTTTATAATAATAGTTAAATTATTTGTTGTGTGGGGTCGTTAGACCTTACTGCCTACACGATAAGTGAAGTGAATAAGAAGCTACTCGTAATGTAAAACAATTGAATCAACTAGGTATTATATCGTACCTACTTTATTCTTCGAAAACCAAATATGACAGAGAAAATTCGTCTTTAAAAAAGTTTCAATTCCAAGAAGTCTTTGATGCTATTTCTCCGTATGTTCACCTTCTTTACACAAATCATAAAGTTCATACTAATAATTTTCGACGCAGGATTTTTACCAAACAAGTCACCAAGTCTAAGTTGAACAGAGGTCACCACTTATGTCGAATTATTTCTGCTAGGTGATATCACCTAGGTGAAATAATTACAAGGTCAAATGAGGACACCAAAATGTCCATTTACTTCCCTTTGTCCACTACACCTATGTATGGTGCTGTCAAACCACACATCACAGCCATTTGACATCGATAGCGCCTTTAAATCTTCGCAATAAGAATCAATTTCACAACAAAAGTGGTCTAAAACAAAGCTGGTTGTGCAAACACGAGCTGTATTATTATTTATCTAAAGTTAGCTCCAGTTACTGTTATGAGTATGGCCGAGTGATCTACGGTTGTGATGTGATCGAGGGACAGGTGAAAGGCGTTTGAGTTAGACATGAGCGTATGGATAGGGAGGTAGAGCGCTGGTTGGATGGTAGTGTCTAGATCTAGATCGCATTGAGTTTAGAATTTTTGACAGAGGTGGGTAATGACTTTTTTAATACAGTTGCTCAAAAAGTGGCGTATTGCAGGGACGTATAGCGTTCGGGATGTGGGTTATTACATACTCGTGCTTTTTCTTTACCTTTTCCGAACTCGTGCGTTCTCTTTCCCAACTGTCAAAATAATGTCCATTAAAAAAAACCAACCACGAAGTTTTTACTAAAAAAAATCATAGAAGTTTTTATGATTCATGCAAATATTTCTAAGACTCCTTATGAGAAAGAGTCAATAGTTATTATTTAGTAGGCCATGTAACTTTTCAACGATCACTCGTTTAATGACAGAAGATGAGCAGGTTTTCGAGAAGTAGGAGTGGAGTGACCTTTGCCCAGGAGTGGAACAAAACTTGCTGGAGAAAGAAACACATACTTACAGTTTACAATGACGTTTGCCATGTATTGCAAACTTTGGATGGACTGTGTAAAGAATGATATGGCAAAAAAGTAGGCGTCTGATGTGATGACGAGTAATAGAAAATTATAGAAGTCTAGCGGACGTCCCGCGGTTTCACCCGCGTAGATCCCGTTCCCGTGGGAATACAGGGATAAAAAGTAGCCTATGTTACTCAGGGTGAATGTAGCTTTCCAATGGTGAAAGAATTTTTGAAATCGGCCCAGTACTTTTTGAGCCTATTCATTACAAACATACAAAAACAGGTACAAATCTTTCCTCTTTATAATATTAGTGTAGAAGAAGACATGATGCCGCGCCGATACTAAATGAATTATAAGGGCAAGAGAATGATGATTTATTCCAAACCTTGTTTGTCACTCATGTCATAAAACGTGCTCTACAGCTCATACATACCCTAAGCAACCTTAAAAGCAGTACAACATAAAGTGTTCTGGTTGTTCTAATAAATCATGTTTTATTGTCATCGTAACCTCTTTGGTTGTTCAACGGTAAGTCATAATTACGTAAGAAAGGCGAAAGGAGATTGACAATGACTGGTGAGATTCGGATGGTGATAGATCCTCGAAATGAGTACTTGAAGATAGGGAACAGAGGCAGATACCATGCAGAAAGCTTGGATCTAAAAAATACAAAAATATATAGGTATTTCATCTCATACCTAACGTATTACCTCATCTCGTATTAACTGGGTTGTGGAGGTCATATAAGCAGTCGTTTTATGTAAAATACTGATAAGCTGCATCCCGTTAGACTGGAAGCCGACCCCAAGATTTAGATAGGTGATAAGGCAGAGAATAATGAACATTTATTTATTTTCAGGCAACTTTGGCCCATAATGTTTACCTTACAGACTAACATACATATGTGACATAACATTAATAGTGTTGGCAAATAGAACCTTAAAACACAAACACACTTACACTGAGGCAGCCTCAGTAAGTTACAATAGTAGGTAGGCACTTGTGTTGGGGCTGTCTCACTCTTCCCTTTGGTGGTATCTAAGTAATGATGGTATATGATTAAGTTAGCTTAATAAAGCAACTAGGGAAAGGACGAGCCGAGATTCAAACTCAGGTTTTCACGATAAACCATAGCGTTGACGACTACAAGGCCCCAAAAAGTAGCAACAGCGAAAGCTACTACAGTCAGTGCCCATAACTACCAGATCCCTCGTATAAAGAAGAAGGCAAATGGTGTGAGAAGAGGGTCAGATAATGGTGGGCACTGACAGTACAAGCAAACACGAGATTAAAATCTCAGTGTCAGTCAAGTTAACAAAGCATTAAACAGCCTAACATTTTTAATTGTCAGTTTCTAACGATGACGTCATCAGTTACACAAGGAGTATGTAAGTCGTAGGCGCAGGCTCGACCCTGCTTATGCCGCAATAATGAGCTGGCGTGCTGTCAACTGGAGTTCTAGGCTTTTGTAATAGTAACTACATCTGGTCGAGTTATTCTGAATTTGTTGGTATTGGTTCCTGGTTTCGCGTACTTGATGCACAAGGGCTAAGAAGGAACTAGCTCGCCGTCCGGCCGTCGTCATGACGGCAACAAAGCGTGTCGGCGCGCGGCGGCGCGTTCGTGTTCCACGCGCGCCTCAAAGAGATCGGAGACGGCCGACGCCCGTCGGGGCTGCGGATTATCGAAAGAGATACTGCGGCCTCGGCACAAGGGCTAAGAAGGAACTAGCTCGCCGTCCGGCCGTCGTCATGACGGCAACAAAGCGTGTCGGCGCGCGGCGGCGCGTTCGAGTTCCACGCGCGCCTCAAAGAGATGTCAGCAAGGAGCCTCAAGGGCTGCGGATTATCGAAAGAGATGACGTGGCCTCGGCACAAGGGCGAAGAAGGAACATGGGTTGGTTTTTAGTCAGTAGAAGACTGACACTCCCCTTCGCTCTGCCCAAGAGCGGGGGGGGGGGGGTATTTGATGATTTTCCACCCACCACAAAAAAAAGGACTAAGAAGGAACAATGTTTTTAGTCAGTAGAAGTCGGACAGTCCCTTCCGCTCTGCCCAGAACGGGAGGGGTTATTTGATGATTTCTAATCCCCAAAAAAGGATCACAACAATATCGCCTTTTGAAAATAGTAAAAAAAAACCTTAATATAATCTGATCTGGAATCGAATCTACAAACAAACACTCACATTTCCGACATCTAACCAAAAATACAGTCGAAATATAGCCTCTTTGGTTACATAAAAGAACAAAAGCAATAATGGGCGATTCTGTAACTGTTTCTCTTTCTTTGGGGTAAGCACATATGTTGACTGTGAGTGGCTTTGCACTGTTCTGACGCGGTGATTTATCGTAGCTTCAGAATGACCCTCGTAAATAAATAAGAGAAAGAACTCCTAGTCTTATTTATGCAGTAAAATATAAACATGAATCAAAGAATTTACGACTGTTCAGAGATATTGGAAAAGTGTGAGTTAAATATTTCAATAGATTTAAGTCGCTTTCGTTTTAAAATAGTAAAAGGGGATAGGTTTTCCTACTCCTTCGTAAAAACTTTCTTTATGATATGGCCAAACCATTGCAACTCCTGAAAGTCACGATCAAAAGTAGCGACCACCAGCAAAACAGGGAGACGATGAACCTCGACGAAGTTTCAGAGAACTTGGATCCCGCAACTTAATTAATCAGAAATGAATAGGATAAACATAATTTCCACTTCTCAAGGATCCCGTGCAAATCAGCAAATTTATTTATTTTATTTTAAAGAAGGCTTACAGACTAACAAACCAATGAAATAAAGAATGTAAAATTAAGAAATTGCTAATAACAAGCCTCCACATATGGTTAACAAAAAAGTCGATAAAAAGAAGAAAATACATACAAATCAATGAAAAGTTAACTGTCCTTGAAAAATTACTGTGCCAATAGCCGTCTTAAGGTCGCCACACTAGTGCAAAACAAGTCGACATTAAGGTCCCTAGGAAGCCTATCGAAACTGAGTGCACTTCGTATTGAGAATACATTCCGCCTATAATTAGTCATTGCGAAAGGTACATTTAATATTGGTCGTTGACGTAATCCCATCAGATTCGTGCGTAATGACAGATTAGCAACGAGTTCAGGACAGTCGATGTGGCCATTTGCGATACCCAAAAGTAGACTCATGTCCCCAATATAACGTCTCATCTCCAGAGGAAGGAAGTGGTACCGTCTGCAGCGGTGCTCGTAGTCATCTGAGTATTGCTGAGCCCTATAATCTAGAATTCTAGATAACGTAGAAATTTTCTTTGGACGCCTTCAATACGGGACTTATAAGTCTCATACTGCGGGTATAGCTTGTGTCCTTTTGGATTTAGGTATAGCAATGGACAGGTGTCTGTTTTTGTCAATAGGCTCGCGACCTATAACATAGGACTCACCCTGCACCTCTGTCAATACATTTGAACTAAAAACTATTAATTTTCCTCTATTCATCGAAAAATAAGTAAAATAACCCATAAACTTGTGTCGAAAAAGTTATTTAAAAGATAAGTACTAAGTAAGGGCGTTTTGAAGAGCTTTAATAGTCGTCTTAAGATAAAGATTTCGGTATTACATTTTAGCTAGACGTTATTTTATGATTTTAGATCTAGTGTAAGAGTGAGATCAGACGGCACGATTAATGTTCGATCGCGTGCGTTTTCAATATTTTAAGAATTTCATCAAAATTTCGAACTTCTTCAGATAAACGCTAAAGGTAAATCTTCAAACATAATCATTATACTTCAAGCAATGGCTTCCATTTTAGCCATTCAACTTTTCGTTCATCAACAGGCTATGCCACGTCTATGCGTTGGTCTCGTGGTCGTAAGCGCGACTGCTGAGCGTGGCCTAGGTTCGACTCCCGGTCGGCAAAAATATCTCTTTTAGGTCTTAACCTTCAGATCGACCCGAGCGGCTAATACACAAAAGACTTCACATGCTATTAAAACCAGTCTAAACCAGTATCATCTTTCTCAAAGAGTACACCATCGAACCCGATCTCGCTCGCTGCGCTCGCTCGCGTACACCGCGTCGTGAGCACAGGCTCTTATCATAAATCAAATATTCATATCTGAACAAACTGAATTTGGTATAAATCTTAACGTAAGTTAGCCGGTTCGTAAGTTTAATACGTCGTTCGTAGACAGCTCAGGGGATTAATTTTTAATAAGTTTGCTTGTCTGCGCTTATTACAGGGTTGTGTTATGTTAGCGCTATCGTTGCGCCTTTGGGAGGGTTATAGATCGAGTTTGAGGGTTAAGTTTTGTTGTGAAGGAGTTTGAAGTTTTCTTTTGTATTAATGAGGTTACATAATAAATACACTCACGCGTTTTATCTTGGGAGTAGGCAGAAATCACAAAACGGCACCTGCCATGATCTTTACATTGCTTTTTGTGCCTCGTTCATACATTTGGTCATACACGACTGTGTGAGCTAATTACTGATAGATAAATGATAGTGGAAGATACATTATTCGTGGGTGCTAAAGGCTATAAATTATATCATTCATATTAGCAGAGTTATTACCATTTTTGCGGACGAAGTCGCGGCAAAAGTACGTAAATTAATTATTTTAAACATTCTTTAAAAAACAAATGGTTATAACTCTACACAAACAAACGTATAACGAGGACTAAATTATTTCACAAAGTAAGTAGGTACTCAAGACTATTAGAGAAGGGGATCGGACTGGGTCAAAATAATATGATTCTGTTTAGTCCGTAAGTTAAATTAGGTTTCGAAAAATATTGAATACGTGTTTTTTGTTTTATCAAATCAATAAAAAATGACGAAGATAAAACGCGTCAAAGATCTTGGAGTGGGGCTTGAAACGTCACTTGTGTCGTCAAAATGTACTATCATATGACGTCACACGAGTTTTCGAAGCACTGTATCGTCTTCATTTTAAGTTTACGTGAAAAAAGAAAAAATACGTGTCCAATAATTTTTGGAAATCTATCTGACGGACTAATTAGTTTTTTTTTGTCCGATCCCCTAAATTGTCACAAAATTGCTTATTTTCATTACGAACAGTATTTTCGGAATAAGTGCTACGCTTTCCACGGCAAAAGAAAAATAAAATATCCAGCCAAGCTGCCATTATTAATAATTAAATATAAACAACAGCGAGATTCGATAGAAAACAACTCCGTCAAGTTCTATGTATGTATTTATTTTTCGACTAAATTCGAAAATTATAAAGTTACAACTGTCTCAATTAGCGAGCGAATCGCAAAATACATTCTAAAGTAAAGGATTTAGAGTTGATATTCCCAGAATTGCAGGCACATTCATTAGTTAGTACAATCAGGGCCTAAGCAAACATCAGACCGGTGGATTTTGTTTGAATAATTATTATTTCTGTTTGAATTATCCAAAACAACGCGAGTTTCGAATGGAAAATTCTTGTTCTGTGTATGAAATCTAATTAAGTACGTAGTAAACCCGTGTTTTTGTGGGAATCAAGAGTTACGAGATCAGAGGATTTGATGAGACATTCATTGTTACATAAAGTGTACTTCTATAGCTCTCAAGCTTCCAGTGGTACTTTTGTGATCTCATCATCTGCCGAGCCTTTTCCCAACTATTTTGGAGGTCGGCTTCCAGTCTTACTGGATGAGCTGAATACCAGTATTTGATTCGGAGCGACAGTGTAATATAATATTCCTTGGTGAGGCTGGTTATCAGATTTTCGGGCCACTGACTACATGTTACGAACTTGTACTGTCAAAGATGTACAAATGGCTGCCGGGACCAATGACTTAACGTGCTTTCCGAAGCTCGGAGAAAACTCGGTATGTAATGGGTGTTCATCAATCTACAGATATCTACAGATCAGCCTAGGTAAGCGAGGCTTAATGAATCGACAGTACCCTAAATCGATGGTAAACTACATCGACAGCACACCACATCGAGAGTACGCTATATCGACTGTACACTAAATCGACGGTACGCTACATCGACAGTACACCAAATCGCGGGTACGTTGTATCGACAGTACACCATATCGATGGTACGCTGCATTGACTACCCCAACAGATATAACCTGAAGATTGAGCTGCTGTTATTATCTAGTCACGATCCCTAGTTGTGAGTTAACGTTAACAACTACGTTTGCGTTTGTGACGTCAGTGGTGGACAGTGTCGACGCAGCGATATCCAGTTTGTCATAGTAGTGCAGAATAAAATGCTGACTAGACGATACGTGAGATTCATATATTTACTACTATAATACGAGTGTCCTACATACGACCTATTACACTGACACTTATTATTTTCAGAGAGTAAGCAATAAACTGCGTCGTTGGTCTAGTAGTCGCAGTCGTAAGCTTAAGGCTCCTTCCACGAAATCATCTCATTTTGATCAATTTTGATCGGTTCGTGTGGGAAATCTATGAAGAATTTGAAGCTTCCTTTTGGCTATTATAAGAGACGAGTTCTTATTCTGGTGAATAGTGAACAAGAATTTTCAAAATAATGTTTATATTAATGGCAATCACCCGTATTCAAAAGCCCTTTTCCGCAAAAATATCGATCGAGTTACGTTTGGCTTAGCCGAACATAACACTACAAACGATTCTAAACATTAAAAAAAATATAAATAACATCACCATATGGTCTACTGGTGTACCAAGGAGTCACATTTTCGACTTCAATACAAAAAATAGCAGAAAAAAAATGTTAAAACATCGCAATTTTTACAAAATGTCTCGACAACTAAGATTTTTTTTCTATACCTTAGAATCACTTTAGAGAAAATTCAAAAACTACGTATTAATTTTAAGGTAACCTTCTAATAGAATCGTATTTTTATTTTATCAATAAACTATAATTTCACTTCGTAAATTGAATCCAAAGTTAACTATATTATCGACCGCGCAAACTCTATCTCGCCAGTACGAATCGGCCACTGCCAAAGGACGGACGTATCGATTTGTGTCACAAACGCTCCCGTGTTTTTCGTAAACATATTTTCGAGATTGTAAGCCGATTAACACAATTTGATACACTTATTAATTTTGATCAAACATGTTTTTTTTGCTAGTTTGTAAAGATTGCTAAAATTTTTTTTATCTTCAAATCGAAGTCGAATTTCAAGATCGATTGTTATTGTCGATTGTACTTCGATATATATTTTTAACCGACCTCCAAAAAAGAGGAGGTTCTCTATTCGTGTTTGTATGTCCGCGAATATCTCCGTCAATTGTGGACTGATTTTCCAAATTCTTTTTGTCTTGGAAAGGGTATACTCCCGAGGTGGTCCCATTGTCACCAAGTCAGTTTCTGATGATGGGAGCTCTGAGAAATTGAGGGCAACCCTCGAATGTCATAGGCGCACATAACGTTTTCCATACATTTTCAGAAGCTGTTCAAGTATTTGCGTCTGATAATCATAATTTCATGAGGCTGCGCTGATGACGGAAGGTGCAACTCCTCAACGGTCAGTACTTGAAAGAAAATTCTTTCAAAATTATACGTACTTAGGGATCGATAGTTGTATTCTTTCAGGCTATTAGGTTGAACTGATGATAGACGGTACATCTCATTAACCGACTTAAAAAAAAGGAGGTTCTCAATTCGTCGGCTAGGAAAATTTTAGGTTTTTCCGTCATGGGTGTCGTTTTCATGGTTTTTCGGGGTCGCTGATTACGAAAATGAGGTCAAAATGAAAATTCAAGATGGCGGTCAGGATTTTTTTTGGTTTTCCGTCATGGGTGTCGTTTTCATGTTTTTTGGGGTCGCTGATTACGAAAATGAGGTTAAAATGAAAATTCAAGATGGCGGCCAGGAAAATTTTTGGTTTTTCCGTCATGGGTGTCGTTTTCATGGTTTTTGGGGTCGTTGATTACGAAAATGAGCTCAAAATTTAGTAATACATAAAATGGGTTTGTTAAACATGAAATCGAAATAAATATTAATAAGTTATACTAGATAAATGTAAAATAACTGTCATGAAAAGGAAAAACATGGAATTATAGGCATTGTCATTCAAATAGCGGCTAGGAAAATTTTTGGTTTTTCCGTCATGGGTGTCGTTTTTATGGTTTTTGGGGTCGCTGATTACGAAAATGAGGTCAAAATGAAAATTCAAGATGGCGGCCAGGAAAATTTTTGGTTTTTCCGTCATGGGTGTCGTTTTCATGGTTTTTGGGGTCGCCGACTACGAAAATAAGGTCAAAATGAAAATCCAAGATGGCGCTGACGAAATTTTTGGTTTTTCCGTCATGGGTGTCGTTTTGATGGTTTTCGGGGTCGCTTATCACGAAAATGAGCTTAAAATTTAGTAATACATAAAATGGGTTTGTTAAACATGAAATCGAAATAAATATTAATAAGTTATACTAGACAAAATGTAAAATAACTGTCATGAAAAGGAAAAACATGGAATTATAGGCATTGTCATTCAAATAGCGGCTAGGAAAATTTTTGGTTTTTCCGTCATGGGTGTCGTTTTTATGGTTTTTGGGGTCGCTGATTACGAAAATGAGGTCAAAATGAAAATTCAAGATGGCGGCCAAAAAATTTTTTGGTTTTTCCGTCATGGGTGTCGTTTTGATGGTTTTTGGGGTCCCTGATTACGAAAATGAGGTCAAAATGAAAATTCAAGATGGCGGCCAGGAAATTTTTTGGTTTTTCCGTCATGGGTGTCGTTTTCATGGTTTTTGGGGTCGCCGACTACGAAAATAAGGTCAAAATGAAAATCCAAGATGGCGCCGACGAAATTTTTGGTTTTTCCGTCATGGGTGTTGTTTTCATGGTTTTCGGGGTCGCTCATCACGAAAATGATCTCAAAATTTAGTAATACATAAAACGGGTTTGTTAAACATGAAATCGAAATTAATATTAATTTAGTGATACTAGACAAAATGTTAAATAACATGAACAGGAAAAAATGGAATTATAGGCATTGTCATTCAAATAGTCCGTTAACTTTTATCACGTTTCCACCGGGCACCACGTGGAGGTGGACTGGCACCCAGCGTTTTTTTTTTGGTTGTTTTTTTTCATTGATTTTTATACACAATGTTCAAATCAGATTTTAAGAAGAAATGCATCAAAAGTATTCCACAGATCAATAGGAAATCTAGGAGCTCACCTGCCCTGTCTTTCCAACCTTCCGATCCAGTTATCTTCAAAATAATCAACGACTTGTCGGAGGAGGCCAGAATGCACAATATGAAACTGAGATTAGAGCAGTTCGTCAAAAGCGTTGATAACTTGTTCTGATGGAACATACGCTAAAGCACGTAATTGGCGAATATGCAATGCGTAATCAGGGGTGTGTAGTGTACTGTTTTAATAAACAAATAATCAAATACTTTTTTTCCCTTCATCACGTATAATACTTAAAATCTGATTTGAACATTGTGTATAAAAATCAATGAAAAACAACAACCAAAAAAAAAACGCTGGGTGTCAGTCCACCTCCACGTGGTGCCCGGTGGAAACGTGATAACGGCTAACGGACTATTTGAATGACAATGCCTATAATTCCATGTTTTTCCTTTTCATGACAGTTATTTTACATTTTGTCTAGTATAACTTATTAATATTTATTTCGATTTCATGTTTAACAAACCCATTTTATGTATTACTAAATTTTGAGCTCATTTTCGTAATCAGCGACCCCAAAAACCATGAAAACGACACCCATGACGGAAAAACTAAAAATTTCGTCAGCGTCATCTTGGATTTTCATTTTGACCTTATTTTCGTAGTCGGTGACCCCAAAAACCATGAAAACGACACCCATGACGGAAAAACCTAAAATTTTCCTGGCCGCCATCTTGGATTTTCATTTTGGCTTCATTTTCGTAATCAGCGACCCCGAAAACCATCAAAACGACACCCATGACGGACAAACCAAAAAATTTCCTGGCCACCATCTTGGATTTTCTTTTTGACCTCATTTTCGTAATCAGCGACCCCAAAAACCATGAATAGTACCCATGACGGAAAAACAAAAAGAAATCCTGGCCGCCATCTTGGATTTTCATTTTGGCTTCATTTTCGTAATCAGCGACCCCGAAAACCATGAAAACGACACCCATGTCGGAAAAACCAAAAATGTTCCTGGCCGCCATCTTGGATTTTCATTTTGGCTTCATTTTCGTAATCAGCGACCCCAAAAACTATGAAAACGACACCAATGACGGAAAAACCAAAAAAATTCCTGACCGCCATCTTGAATTTTCATTTTGACCTTATTTTCGTAATCAGCTACCCCAAAAACCATGAAAACGACACCCATAATGGAAAAACCAAAAAAAATCCTGACCGCCATCTTGGATTTTCATTTTGACCTCATTTTCGTAATCAGCGACCCCTATAGCCATGAAAACGACACCCATGACGAAAAACCAAAAATTTTCGTCGGCGCCATCTTGATTTTCATTTTGACCTCATTTTCGTAATCAGCGACCCCAAAAACCATGAAAACGACACCCATGACGGAAAACCAAAAAATTTCTTGACCGCCATCTTGGATTTTCATTTTGACCTCATTTTCGTAATCAGCGACCCCAAAAACCATGAAAACGACACCCATGACGGAGAAACCTAAAATTTTCCTAGCCGACGAATTGAGAACCTCCTTTTTTTTAAATCGGTTAATGAGATTTACCGTCTATCATCAGTTCAACCTAATAGCCTGAAAGAATACAACTATCGATCCATAAGTACGTGTAATTTTGAAGGAATTTTCTTTTAAGTCCTGACCGTTGAGGAGTTGCACATTCCGTCATCAGCGCAGCCACATGAAATTATGATTATCAGACGCAAATACTTGAACAGCTTCTGTAAATGTATAGAAAACGTTATGTGCGCCTATGATATTCGAGGGTTGCCCTCAATTTCTCAGAGTTCCCATCATCAGAAACTGACTTGGTGACAATGGGACCACCTTGGGAGTATACCTTTTCAAACAAAAAAATAATTTTGAAAATCGGTCCACACTTGTCGGAGATATGTGCGGACACACATAAAAAAAACATACGAATAGAGAACCTACTTCCTTTTTAGAAGTCGGTTAAAAAGAGACGGAAACATTATTTATTTTTGACGTGTTAAAGTGCTTTCACAACCAATTTACAGCAAATATTAAAATCTGTGATTAAAATAGATATCATAATTTTTGATTTTAATTCATCTAACACCTAATTGAACCATTTTTATGTTGATTGATATACTGTACCTATACACAACACACATTCCAGACTTTTTTTCAAAGCCGTACGTGTGTATTTACTTACTATAAAATTATGTCACCTAAAATAATAATCGTCTAAATGATCAAATTTTTCAACCGTAGTTCAACGCTCGAAATGCCCGTGTGTGCGTTCGTCGGTGTTATCGCTGCACACAAACATAGAAATTGCCTAAAGTTCCGCAAGTCTTGTCTGTACAAGGCCTCTTAACTGCGAAGTATGAGATCCTGGGTTAGATTCTCGAATAAAGCTTAGTGTTATTTAGTTTTTCTATTAGGATTTTTTGCCGGTTGATGACAAAAGGCTCGCATTCTATTACATGGCACTGGGAGACTGGGACTGAAATATAGCTGGTGAAATGTGGGTTTACTATTAGGTTCATCTTTGCCTCACCTTTCGTATATAAGTAGACAGTTGGGAAAAAGCTAGACAGATGATGATGAATGTGTTAGCAAAGTGTAGCTATAGGATGGGAGAATATAAATTTTAAGTCCTATGTCACTGGTCCTTAACTGCTTAAAAATAAGGCTTGTTTTCGTAAAAGATAATGACAGAATCTTTCAGCTTCAAACTTGAGCCATATAAACATAATATGTTTAGAAACAAGAAGGCGAAAGGAGCATTATTTGTAGTTCAGATGTTCACGAATTTAATACAACACGAGACATACTTGTACTTATTTGTAAGTAAATAAGGGAATAAGTATATCAAGTGTACTAAGTTTAAAGTAAAACAGAATGTCGTGAACTTCTTGTACAAGTCTGGTGGAATAATGCCGTTTGTCACTCGGAGAACTTAGATCTTGGGTATATATACTCTAATATTTAAAAATTACATAACATCAAGGGTAGGCAGACCCCACATTTTGTCTGTTATAATAAATGATGTTTATTTTGCAAATAGGTTTTACTAACCTTTTTTTAAACTACTTAGATGTAATGTTTCATTCAGTCCTATGTAATAGGGAGTGAGCCTAGGCCATCAACCTGGCACAAATTCAGACACCGTGGCTCCTGCTGATAAATTCCAGATAGACAAAGCCACTATCACTTTGCTCGACCCGGGAATCGAACCCAGGAGTTCATGCTCAGCAGTCGCCCTTGCAACCACTAGACCAGTGAGGCAGTCATACATGGCACATATTAATAAGGTGTTACAGTAAATTCGTTTCAGCATAATATCCTGCCATAACATGGAGGGCAAATGTTTTCACAATAAACGATTTCAATCAAAAAAATCTAATTAGTCCATATATTATTTTGGACACATATTTTTTCTTTTTTCACGTAAACAAAAAATTAAGACACAGTGCTTCGAAAAGTCGTGTGACGTCACAGTTTGTTACATTTTGTACCAAAAAGTGACGACACAAGCCCATCTTTGATACGTTTTATTTTCGTCAATTTGAATTAATTTGATGAAACAAAAAACACGTAGGTACCTACCCAATATTTTTCAATAATCCAACAGACGGACTAATTAGAAAAATATTTTTTAGTCAGGAAACATCCCTATCCCTACTAATTTAACTTACAAAATCTAGGTACTATCGACTTACTGCCGCACTCTTTTGACACTATATTGAAGATTTTGTACGTCAAATCTTTACTAAGTGACAGCTTAAGTAATCATTAAATATCTCTGAGTACGGAATTAAGGTTGATGTTCCGGGGCAGCCCGCGAAATTCAAATTTTCTTACGTTTTTAGCGATTTGCAGGTCAGTGCTAGGTTGTATGTTAGTGAAAATATGATTTGCGGCTGTAAGACGTATGCAGTTACAGAATTATAATCATCGAAATCATCATTACAACCCTCCAAGTTCATGTAACTGTCAAGAATGAGTATTTCATCAAAAGGTCATTCTTGAGAGTTACATGAACTTGGAGGGTTGTAATGATAACCTAGCACTGACCTGCAAATCGCTAAAAACGTATGAAAATTTGAATTTCGCGGGCTACCCTGGAACATCAGCCTTAGGGGGGCCAAACGCCTCCTGCCGTAGGCTGTATGCGGGGATCGTGCGGTCTATGGCCCTTTACGGGGCCCCGGTGTGGGCGCGTGCCGTGAGGAAGCGGGCCGTCCACTACCTGAACGCGCCCCAAAAGGTCATGGCCGTAAGGCTTGTCCGCGGGTACCGCACGATCTCCCGCGAGGCGGCGAATCTCCTTGCCGGATTGCCGCCGTGGGATCTGGAGGCGATAGTCCTCGCGCGCCTACATGAGTGGCGCGCGGAGGCGCTACACCGGGGGGTCACTCTGCTGCCGCGGCACATTGCTGCGCGGCGGACAGACCTCCGGTGCGATCTCATGGCGGCATGGAGACAGCGACTGTTGCAACCCCGTGCAGGGCACGCCACGATAGTGGCGGTAAGTCCCCTCTTTGAGGAGTGGCTAGAGAGGAGCCACGGCGCCCTCACCTTCCGTCTGACGCAGGTCCTCACCGGACACGGATGTTTCGGGAGGTACCTGCACCGAATCAGGCGGGAGGAAACGCCCGGATGCTTCCACTGCGAGGATCGACCGGAGGACACGGTGGAGCACACTGTGGAGGTGTGCCCTGCTTGGGCGGAGCCCCGCCGTGTTCTCGTAGCGGCGATCGGCGGCGGCAACCTCTCGCGTCCGGCCCTGGTGCAAGCCATGGTCCGGGGCGAGGAGGAATGGGACGCCGTCGCCTCCTTCTGCGAAGCAGTGATGCTAGCGAAGGAGGTGGCGGAACGAGAGAGGGAGCGAACCTCTCAACGTCCCAGCCGCCGCGGAAGGCGCGGAAGGCGCTCCGGGCGTCGGGGGCCACGTGATGGCTTCCGGCCACCGTAGACGCGGGCCTGTGGACGGTGAGTAATGGGCTAGCTCGCCGTCCGGCCGTCGTCATGACGGCAACAGACCGTGTCGGCGGCGCGTTCGTGTTCCACGCGCGCCTCAAAGTCAGCAAGGAGGGGCCCGCAAGGGCCGACGCCCGTCGGGGCCGCGGATTTTAGTACTAGATGACGTGGCCTCGGCACAAGGGCACAGAAGGAACATGGGTTCGGTTTTTAGTCAGTAGAAGTCTGACACTCCCCTTCGCTCTGCCCAAGAGCGGGGGGGGTCATTCGATGATTTTCCACCCACCAAAAAAAAAAAAAAAAAAAGGTAAGTAAAATACAAGTAAACTTAGTACTTACGTTTCGATATCGTTGGAGCGATATCTAATTCATGTTTGGCGGCCAGCGCGCCGTCTTTCAGTAGCGTCAGTTCTGGAACAATTCAACAATTTAATATTAATATCATCGTCTAACATTTTGTAATGACAAAACGAGATTTTGTACTGTCAAAGGGATTTGGGAGTAACGGGTGAAAGATGCTTTTGTCTAATTAGAATGGAATTGCTTTGGTACAAAGGTGACAAGCGCGACTGCTGAGCTTGAGGTCCTGTGTTCGATTCCCGGGTCGGGCAAAATGTTTTTGGGATTTTCTTTTCCTGTCAGGAATTTCTCAGTAGCATCCAGATGGAATTGGGCTCAGTTTAATAGGCTCGCCACCTATATTACATGGGACTAAAATATAATAGGGATCGGAAAAAAAAAAACTAATTAGTCCGTCAGATAGATTTCCAAAAATATCGACCACATATTTTTTCTTTTTTCACGTAAACAAAAAATGAAGACGATACAGTGCTTCGAAAACTCGTGTGACGTCATATAATAGTCCATTTTGTACCTTCAAGTGACGTTTCAAGCAAAATTTTTATTGATTTGAAAATCGACAATTTCTTTTGAGTCAGTCCGATCCCTTATTACCGAAATGTTGGTGAGCTATTAGCTACTACCCTTCGACTATCATAGATATTTTGTTATAACCGTTCACAGCGACCTTCAAACTATTTACCCCAAAAGAGAGCCGTCAAAACTCGATACAGTCATTGCCCAGAATCACCTGACCCCTCTACACACACCACTCGCCCTCTTCTTACGGGTCAGGTTATTCTGGCCACTGTCTGTACCACACATATGAATAAAACCTTTCGTTAACACGACAAAGAGGCACCAAAAACATGCGCATGCTCATTATAAAAGCCGAGAAGTTCGTTGTGCCTATACGCTATGCATTATCCTTCGACTTTAGTTGTGGGGCACGTTCCGACCGTTGCCTTCTATAGCCGTCTCGGCCTTGGCCAGACAAAAAATATAATAATCGAGCGCAGGTAGCAACAAAACGTGATTTGGGGATCTCCAGACGATTTCTTCTAGGATTTTTTGGGGTGAGTTTTTTTTGACGCTTTCTTGTCTTGCTTTCTATTTATTTTATCTCTCTTTTGTTTGAGTTGTAGGTAAAATGATGGTGTGGTCTCTCTGGAACTGGTATTGAATGAAAACGTAATTAAGTACTTAATATAAAAGATTTTTTAATAAATAAATAAAACTGTAAGAAGACCAGACTAACGAGTCATGTACACCTCCTAGCTTAAGTTACTGAAAGCATTGACAGATGGTTCGTAATTATTTTACTATTTAGTTTGGCTAGACACTGACAAAATTGGTTGTAATGAAACCAAATGCTAATGTAACGATACCTTACTTAATCGTCTTAATTTAAAATATACTTAAGAAAATAATTGAATCTTTTTTATTTGTATGGATTTATTTGACAATTTATGTAAACAATACCACGTATTCAGAAATAAAATAGAATAACTTTACATTGCAGAAGATGATCAAGATGCTTTTATTAAAACTAGTCGGGTAAAAAGTACTACGAAGGTATGTAATGTTTTGCTTTGCTTTACTTTTGTGTTAAAACATGGTACACACGACTACACGTCAAGCTATACAAAACCAGTATAATCTGATCGTTCATTCTGCGAAAAGATCTTGTAAAGTGAGGCCAAGATTAACTGGTTTTGTATAGCTTGATGTGTCGCCGTGTGTACAGTACTTAAGATCCCTAAGTTGGGCACAGAGTGGCATACAAATATTAGAACATGTTAAACGTACAAAAATATCTATATAATTATATTAAATAAAAAGAGAAGTCCTGACTGACTGACTGACTCATTAACACCCAGCCCAAACGCTTGGACCTAGAAAGCTGAAATTTTGCACAGAGGTTCCCTTTGTAATGTAGGCAAGGAATAAGGAAGGATTTTTCGAAATTCAACCCCTAAAGCAGTTAAATAGGGGATGAAAGTTTGTATGGAAAATCGTCATTTTCACGCGGGCGAAGCCGCTGGTAAAAGCTAGATAAATATGAATTCGTAAATTACTAACATAATAAAATAATACTTTTAGTCTATTAGACTAGCAGGAAAAATAACCAAATAGGTACCTAGATAGTAACGATACCAACAAAACAGGTTAGCAAGTAAGGATTCCTAGACTTGTCTGAGCCGGTATGAACAATAAAAAATATTTAACTTGTGAGTAATACCAGTTTGTGACTGTCTCAGTACAGGGCAAAGGCCTCTCATTTCAATGTCAACTCATACACATTATTAATATACATAACACCACGCCTGCAATCCTCGAAGAGTAAGGCAGAGATGTTCCTAAGGGCTCGTTTACGGAGACGCGGGGCGTCGCGCGGCGCGTGCAGAAGGCTCGTCTCGTGTTTTTTTATTAATTTACTGAGAGACGATTCCACCGCAACAAACAACAAACGCTGCATTTTAAACTAACGTGCGAAAATAGCTTCTCGTAAAATCGACGATTGAAATCGTTAACTTTTTCATACATCGCCTTGTGTTTGAATTAAAAACGCAGCACGCGCCGCGCGACGCCCCGCCTCTACGTAAACATGCACTAATAGTAGGTACACACTCACATATCGCCAGTTATGTTTAAGTCCCATAATATGTAATAGGGGACGACTGGACGAGTCTATTGCACAAATCCAGACTCCGTGACAGCTACTGAGAAATTCCATTCCTGATGAAAAACCCAATAACACTTTGCCCGACCTGGGAATCCAACCCAGGACCTCATGCTTAGCAGTCGCTCTTGCGACCTCTAGACCAACGAAACTATCATACAAATTCTCGCTTAAAATTCTTAGAACACTAAACATAGCGATTTCGTGACAAAATTGCCAAATTCCAATTTCAATAAAATATTTATTTATTTGAAATCTCCGAAATTGAATTCGTATCACAGATATTCAAGTTCATTGTCACTAGTCCAAGGTTATTGCGGACCTGCCGACACGCTTTCGTTAAATTGACGGACAAAGCGATTTTGTCATTACGTTGTATAATGCTAAGAATTTTATTATACCTAGCTAGTTTTATTAAACCTTGGTAGATGAATGAATTTAGGTTAGTGGATTTCTGAAATGTTTTCGGTACGACAGGCAGTTTTGGATTAAAATAAAACCTTTTAAAATGGTAGTTAAAGGTAATTCCGGTGTTTTAATATAAAGCAAAATTAGTAATAAAATTACTAATCTACGATCACTTTTGACATAAGCACAGTTTTTTTGGTCAGACTGCAGTTGCAGTTCGAAATTAAGTACAACGCCATCTAGCGAGTTGCACCGGAACTTTCACAACACCAATATTCATACTAGATGGCGCCACCTCTCGAAAGGTGTTCAATAAACGGCCGTGCAAAGGCGAATTTAAGAATGACATTATAAGATTTCTAATCTATTGTGAATGGTCCTAGAACGTAGTATTACGTAATGTAGAACGTAGACTAAGGTAACTCATGTGAGGTAATCGGCTTTTGAAGATTGAACTAGCGAGGTATGTATTCATTCAATGCGGTAAGGAACATTCTTTACAAAGGAGAATCTAGGTAATGGAAGATTTCAACGATAAAATTGATAGACTTCGTAATACATAATTGCTTGTTCTATTTTATATTTAGTAACACAAGACAGTTTTAAGATTTCTTATTAGATAATCTAAAATGCAAAATAGCTATTTTTGGATAGTCGACCGCATATATATACCAGTAATTCAGTACCTAGTAGGTACCACATTTGACCCTTATAAGTACTCGTCTACATCTACACTAATATTAAAGATTTGTACCTATTTTTGTATGTTTGTATGTTTGTAATGAATAGGCTCAAAAAGTACTGGGCCGATTTCAAAAATTCTTTCACCCTTGGAAAGCTACATTCACCCTGAGTAACATAGGCTACTTTTTATCCCTGTATTCCCACGGGAACGGGATCTACGCGGGTGAAACCGCGGGACGTCCGCTAGTCTACACTAATATTATAAAGAGGAAAGATTTGTACCTATTTTTGTATGTTTGTATGTTTGTAATGAATAGGCTCAAAAAGTACTGGGCCGATTTCAAAAATTCTTTCACCCTTGGAAAGCTACATTCACCCTGAGTAACATAGGCTACTTTTTATCCCTGTATTCCCACGGGAACGGGATCTACGCGGGTGAAACCGCGGGACGTCCGCTAGTAAATAATAAAATAAATTACATTTATTTCAGACCAAGTAATTGTTCATAATATTGTTAAAAGTGGTTGACCGTCAGTGAACTCGGAAGTATATCCTGTATGTATAGGATATGTTTTAAGTACCTAAAAGATATCTAAATATATATCCAAATCGATGTCAACACAGCCAGGGACCACCACAATGTCGTCATTGAGGTCCGTATACTCCCCAACTTCAAGCTTTTTAATTTCACACTCTATCAACTCAAGTAGGTACTAGCTATTAAAGGCTTGGACACACTAGGTTCCTAACGGGCGTTTAATATTCTGGTTTAGAGTTTTGACTCTATAGTCTATGGTTAATTTTTTTTTACGTCGATTGAGAAGGGTAAGGGAAGGATGTTTGTCAGTCTATTTAGGTTTGTTCTTCTGTGGCACTCTAGAGACCAAACGCGTGGGCCAATTTTTATGATTCTTACGTCAATCGATTTGGCTTAATCTTACGAGTGTCACTAGAGACAGTAGTCAAAATTCGATACGGCGTTATCTAGGCACAATATTGTAAAACAAATGAAGTTAACAAATTATGTTAGGGTTAAATTAATCTGTCAAAAAGAATTGCCAAAAATATAGACAAACTTAGTCTATATTTTTGGCAATTATCTAACGGTGACATTAGGACTACATTATTTTAACAGTAGTTTGAAACGTTCAAGCAATAACAGGGCCTATGTCCAGCAGTGGACGTCTTTCGGCTGAAATGATGAAGCAATCATCCTTCTGATCTCTCAAGTTCTTACAAAGTAGCGATAAACTGTTGATCAGAGTTGTCAACACGCAGTTAATTCACACGTTTGCCTTCAAGAACAGCCGTAATCCTTTCACTTAACTGGCCTTTATCATTTGCGTCAACCACGGATGCATCATCTGCCTACTTTATGGCACAACAAAAGGTATTTGTTTTAACGATGCTATTTATTGTAAGTGAAACTAGACTAACTGCGGTTTCAGTCGTGTCTTGTGATGTCGGAAATTGTAATTCTGGAACATATATCGATGGAGCATTTGGAGAATGAGATGGATGTGTGGTATGACAAGAATGGATGCAGTAAGGACTGAGAGAAAGAGAAAAAATAAGTTGAAAGATAATCTGGGCATTTGATGAGGAAGGACAAATCGCATGTGACTAGAAGAGTGATGAATATAAATGTTAATAAATGGAGAGAGAGGAAGACCAAAGAAAAAAATGGATGAATTGTGTAAGGAATGATATGAAGGAAAAATTAGTAAATTATAGCGTGACGATTGACAGGGTAGAATGGAAGAAAATCGTTGTGCCAACCCTAAACAACACGGGATAAAGGCAGGAAGGTGATGATAGGAAATAGGAACCTTTATTTGGATAAAAAGGAATATCTTATATATCCTAACTCAGGTCATGGTACTTTGGTGCCATTTTTATTCAAATTCGTTCAGCCGTTAAGGCGTAAAACGGTGGCAGACATACAGACGGACGGAGTTACTTTCGCATTATATTAGTATAAATAATTTGCAAGAAGGGCGTATGTAAATATAGGCAACGCAACAGCAATGTGTTAGGAAATAGAAACAAATGAAGTGAAGGGGAAATGAATACAATATGCGCTCTCTTTTGTTTTAACGTTCGAATGGCAAACCTACGAGGTAATTGCGTTACGCACATCCAGTGTGGAAATGCCCTTCATTTTGATAATATTCAACTACCATGCATTGCGTTATTTACATTGTCGAACAAAACTAAAATTCATACCTATGAAGCAATTGATGCGTAAGGAGTAAATTCCTGGTCTATTTCACTTTCTCTCCAATAATTTGAAAGTTTTACAGAAAAATTGAAAAGAAGTCAGACATCTTGGTAGTGACAAATGGGCATGTAGTGAGGAGAGACAAAAAGCATGTGACTAAAAAAGTGATGGATGTTAATGTTGATGGATGAAGAGGAAGGCCAAAGAAAAGATGGATGGCTTTGTGTGAGGAATATGGATGTTTACTAACTAAAAAAAATATGATTCTAATTAGTCCGTCTGTTAGATTATCGAAAAATGTTGGATACGTATTTTTTGTTTTACCAAATCAATAATAATTGACGAACATAAAACGCGTCAAAGATTTGAGGTGGAGGTTGTGACGTCACTGCTCGCTAAGAAATGTCATACTAATGTCTTAGAATATGACATCACACGAGATTTCAAAGCAATGTATCGTCTTCATTGTTTGTTTACGCAAAAAAAGAAAAAATACGTGTCCAATATTTTTTGGAAATCTATCTGACGGACTAATTTGATTTTTTTTGTTAACAACCCTATTATATGAAAGAGAAAGGAGTAATGAAGCTGTGACGTCTGACAAGGAAGAATGGAAGAAGAAAACGTGTTGCGCTGACCCCAGGTACACACGGCTACACATCAAGCTATAAAAAACCAGTATAATCTGATCGTTCATTGTGCGAAAAGATCTAGTAAGGAGAGGCCAAGATTAACTGGTTTTGTATAGCTTGATGTGTAGCCGTGTGTACTAGGGCAGGAAGATGATTTATTTATTACTGTTCAGTACGTGGAAAACTCTGAAATAAAAACAAAAGATGATGGTACGATCATATAGATCATACAATAACCACGTACACAATACACTTTCACGTCTTAAAATATGTAAGTCAATGACCAAAGACAAAATCCAAAACCCAAGTCTTCCTATTTCAAAGATACACAAAACTTACTAACAACACAAACAAGTTAGTACTATTCTGCAAACAATTTTAGTACATAGTTCATTAGTAATAAGTATAAGTTTAGTGTGTCACTGACTTTAGGTTAGAAAAGGTGCCCCAACTAAAGGGTAGCAAAATTATACCATATTTTATACGACATTGAGTACACATTTCTTTGAATATCTTTGCGAAGTAACACTACTGTACTATTCTGTGACTTTAGGTCGCAACGTAGGCGTTGACAAGGGTCCGAGTTTATTTACTCGCAGTGACGCCCGTTTTATTACGGAACCCGTATGCTAAATGCTTGAACCCTAATTAAGGGAACCAGAATTGGAATATGGGCAGAATTATATTTACGAATTATTTCATTTGTGAGTAGGTGGTGATTAAGATTTTAATGGAAGTTTCAAGATATTTGGGTGTTTTTTTTTTTTTTCAGGTCAATGTCATCAACACTGTTTTTGTATAAAATTAAATGAAGTTATCTAGCGAAACCTCATATTATTATAAATATCACTGCCAGGGGTTATTAACCCGAAATTAGATGTTACTTGACTACAAAAAATACATTTTCTGTATCTTTGTACATCAAAGCTAAGACACTGCTAATACTTCACGACTTCAGTTTATCCGTGATCATGGTGCTTGTAACAGCGCCGAAATATCGGGAACTCGAAACAACAATCAAACATGGTAAATATCCCGTTTATGATATTAATAGTACTGCTAATACTTTTAATCAACTTACATTTCCAAGATGACCGACTGACATTCCCTACAAAAATTGTTGCCCTACCGTCTTATGTACTTACTAAAAATAAATTGTTTCATAGAGACGGGACTTTATCTACCGCGGCCAGTCTGGCCATAGATAAATAGAGTACAAAAGGGACAGTTCATAACGTGTAATGTCAACGAAATTAATTGTAAGTAAGTTAGAGTTGTCGTTAACGAAGCTGATGTTGATGTTACTAAGAATTTCTTTGGTTGTTTGCGGTTTTGCTATTGGTTGTATTTCGTTGGAAACAAGGTAAGTTTTTTGGAAGAAACTTAAATTTTATTTGTAATTATAGTGAAGTAATCTTAAAAAAATACTTTATATTACTACAGTAAAAAACTATTAACACACATCATCACGCCTGTAATTCCTGAAGGGTTAGGCAGGGGTGTACCTAATAGTATGTACACCCAGATTTCTCCAGTTAAGTATGTTCCCATGTTATAGGTTGCGAGCCTATTGTCATCAATCGGACACCATATTCAGACTCCGTGTCTGCTACTAAGAAATTACTGATTTCAATCCAAAAACATTTTGCCAGGCCCGAGTATCGAACCCAGAACCTCATCAACGAGTATCAAATTCCAGGAGGCAACTATACTAATGTTTCTTGACCCGAATCAATAATAAAATGGGTCGTTAAAAAAAACGCGAAACCGAAAATTAAATTGAATAAAAAAAGGAAAACGTACGCGAATAAAGTTAAAACGCGAAACGCTGACGTAATTACCCCGTGCCCAGAAAATGGCGTACGAATCGAAATAAATTTTAAATTAACCAGCGACAAAAGGTGGGCTAATTAATTTTGAAAACTGCTGCCGTGTATGTATTGTCCTAATTAAGTTTTTGTTGCATTATGTTAAAATTCTACGTGTTTTTGAGTGAGTGAATCGAGCTTGTTTACATTCTGTATGTTCTTTCTAAGTGGAGGAGAAAATAATAATTCGAGCAATATCTCATAATTCGCGAATGGTAACAAAAACATATATTATAGCATAAACAGCCTA
Source organism: Diarsia dahlii (assembly GCA_949775195.1). NCBI lineage: Eukaryota > Metazoa > Arthropoda > Insecta > Lepidoptera > Noctuidae > Diarsia > Diarsia dahlii. Next base: position 17,698,237 of record OX459197.1, on the reverse strand, counting down.
TCATGTTCTCACTTCTAGGACACAGGTCTCCTCTCTACGAGAGGGAGTGGGTGGAACATCCGTCCATTCATTTCATAAGTTTTATTTTCATTTTTCCATTGTTTTTTTTCCTAAAATTTTAACTCCAAATGAAATCATATTTTAAAATTTAATTTATAGGCTTTAAAGTAAATCATTTTGTACGTCAACAATTACTTAGTAGGACGTTGTCTTAAATCCATACGCCCTTTGCCACTTCCTAGTATTGGTAAGACTTGGTCCCCGACCTGAGGACACAAGACCCGTAATCTAATCCCAAGGTCACAGCCCGGTTGCGAGGTACTTAACTACTTATCTAGACTCGTAAACAAGCTACCGAAAACATTCCAAATTGCAAAACTTCATTAAACAAAAACAACGTAATACTCAACGAAACTTCCAAATTAATTCCAATAAGAGTTCGAAAATCGGATCAATTTGGAACAATGAAAAGATGACTAATATTATTATAATGAAAAGTAAAACAGAAAGTACACAAACGGATCTGGTCGTATCATGTAATCGTATTACAAAAGCCAAATTAATGATAAAAGCTGCCAACTTTCCGACATCCATTAAATCTCTGGTTGAAGTTCCAAATAAGTTTTCGGTCGAAAACGGAGTTACGATGAAGTGGGACGAGTTTTGAATCAACGATGTCGTTATGGGAAAAACAAACGTTAAGAAGGAATTTCTAGGAAGGATGATTCTGGAAAAGTTTGACTCTCAGTTTGTGAAAGGTCCACCAGATCCTCAATCCCCAAAGTGTTCGGCAAAGATGTACCCATTAGTACACCCTCATTTCGCAAGTAATGTTTAAGTCCCATGTAAAAGAGACAGGGCCTTGTGTAGAGGGCGAGCCTATTGCCATTAACTGGGCACAAAAATAGACTCCGTGGCTGTTATTGAGAAATTCCTGATAGAAAAATCCAATAACACTGCCCGGCCCGGGAATTGAACCCAGGACCTCATGCTCAGTAGTCGCACTTGCTACCTACCAGACCAACGAGGCAGATATTAAATTAGTCATCAAATCCACTCACAATCACTTCATGGAGCTTGACATATTTACCTTATCCAACCAAATGTTTTAAAAAAAAGCTATAGATATTCTGTCAAAAAAGCAGTGGAGAAGGTGATAGGTAATTTAATTGATTTGAATTATTTTGTATTTTATTTTGAATTAATTTGAACTGAACTAAATTGAATTATAATGAACTGAATTGAATTATTTATTTATTATTATATATATATTACTGAATTTTATTATTTGAAATAAGCATATTGAACTCAATTTAATGGAACTAAATTAAATTGAATGGAATCAATTATTTAGAATTAAAATTTAGAATTAATTAGTGAATTAAATAATAATAATTTAATCATTTGTTTGTATTCAAATGAAATTAAGATAAGTAAAAGTTTATCTGAATTATATACAATTTTAATACGGCCGTCACAGAAGGCTCTGTATTCTGTAAAAAAATTACCACAGTCTGTTATTCTTTTGTTAAGACGTGGATATTGGTGTTACATGTTTGTGAGCTTTAGTTTTTAAGGATTTTTGTATTTTCTATGGCATGTAACTGTTTTATGTCCCTAATAAATAAATAAATAAATCTTGCAAAAGCCGGATTTGCTGCCGAATATAACAACTACACGACATTAAAAATCAAATAACGTACATAAGAGAAGATAATAAATCGTTGTGGGTGAGTTGTGAAAGTATTTTAGACGATTAATCACAACAATATGGATTAGTCAACTATGAACCCACACGCATGTTCAAGATTCTGATACAGTTTTTTTTTAGATTCACTGTATTTTGAAGGGAAAACTATAGAACTCGGGCTTGGACCGGGTTAAGATAATGTAACACACGAGGAATAGGAGACAAAGGCGTAGAATAAATATCATTCAGTTTCAGTTAACTCAAATATTTAGGCTATCCCAAGGACACTAGGCTCAGACCAATACTGTTAAGTTGCTTGACCTGTTCTAATAAGAGCGGGTATCACAGCTTAAGTAAGACTTGTGACACTCGCTATTATGATCATCTTTATTTCATAGATGTCTTTTACGCTACATTTCTTTAGTATATCAACAAAAGGATATCTATGAAGAAAATATTTATCTGTTCTTTTATGCAAAGTAGCCGGTTGGAGAAACCCCAATACAAACATAGTGTTATTTTAGCCAGCCTTGAGATCTGAACAAGGGTTGTGTTGGTCTATGAGGGTCTTTATTTATTTTAGCAAGATAATGGCAAATAGGAAAGTGTTCAAAGTACGTAATGGGGAGGGTGTATTTGAAATGTGTCTCATAATGGTATCGTTTAAATAAGGTGCCATTCTTTTCTTTCTTCACAATTAATGGTGAAGAATATATTCACATACTCAACGCGTAACGTAATAGATATCGCAATAAATAAAGTTATGCACATGATGAATTGATTGATACTGTCGATCCTGATATTAGCACTTCACAAAATCAACAAAAAGAAGAAGACCGCTCGAGTTACCAGACATCAAACAACAGAATCGACCGCCTATTATTAGATATTAGACATTCAGTAAAACAACTAATTAACGAACCAGACTGCAGATAACGAATAGACACAACAGTCGCAGAAAATAGAATATTCAAACACATTAAAACTGGATATTTATTTATTCAAATGCACTCCTTATATCAGAGCAGTTGATTTACTAGACCATGGCACTTTCGTTTCATGCGAACTCGAACAGGCCCTTACCTTTACATCATTTGGTTTTACATAATTTCGCACGATCACAGACATAAGGCTGGGTATAGACCAGCTCGTTGAAGATACTTGTTTGAATTGTGATGCAACGTACGAAATGGTTCGCACGCAATGATGGGACTTGGATAATGGTGTTTGTGTGAACTTTTCTTAGGATTTGATAGCATCTAATAGGCTTGAACGAGCTGATTTTGATTTAGAAACTAAAGACACCACCAATGGTTGAAAGAATTACTAATCTAGGCGTGACGACTGTCGACAATAAAGCTTGGCGCCGATTCGTCATCTTAGCAACCTGTTTTTAGTATCAAATCGTTTGCTAGACGAACATTCACAACAAATTCACGCCAAGGCGAATGAGCGCTGTCCGTCTTGAACACTTTGCCTCTCCATGAGTGTTAGGCCTAATATTAAGTGGGTTTCTTTCGTCACTAACATTAACTGCGGTCAGATCTGTAATTTCTGTTTTGGTATGATGCAAACAAGTGTGACTCAAGACTGTGTCTAATTCTATAAGTGTTTCAAGATTTCTATTTAGTACAAGCTTCTGTTTTATAAACATGTTTGATGCTCCGTCTACAGTAGGTATTTAAAACTAAAGCAACCTAATTAGATTTATTCTTAGAAATCATACTTCGTTCTCAGTAACAAATAACTCGGTTAAACGCAACAATTTTCCTCATTCAGGATAAAATCCTTTAGGAACAGTCGATCCTTATTAATATCAAGTTAGGAGCCCGTCGAAAATAGAGGTTCTATTAAAAGATATTTCGAAGTCGTCGTCATTAGTCAAAGTTGAGGACAGAGAGAACATCATGGAGGCATTTGTGGGCACCCATCTATAAATATAATTGGCCAGCCTTGTTAGTTTCAGGGAACTTTGGCTTTGAAGTCTGTCGAGGTCTGTACGCACAATCGCACGCCGTAATGATAAACGTTGGATCCTTGACGGGTGAATAGATAGGAGAGAGCATGTGTGGGTGTTTTTACGTAAGATTTTTCCTATGAGATCCGAGTTTTCCGGTCGTATTGTTAGTACTTCTCTTTGCGAGATTTGAGTATCAAAGTCAAAGGAACTTGTGCACTTATTGTTAGGTACAACAAGTTGGCTCTTTGTGATGGATTCAGGTTATATGAAATCGCTGCTTTACAAATATTATTATGTTCCAACCTAGGGGCACATTGTGAACACCCGGAATAAAAATCATACGTGGCTGCTAGGAAAGAGCCTAGGAAATAACCGAGAAAATCCAGTAACAACCTGGGGATCGAACCCAAGGCTGCTAACAGTAGCGCTTACGACTTGCACTAGACATGCCTAGACAGATAGTCCAAAACAAAAGCTAAGACAGCCAAAACCGCAAAACACCGTCTAACAAAACTTATTACTCTAACAGTTACCAAATAAATAACAAAACTCATACGATATTTACCCCGCAAAACATTATGTAAAACCAACAAACAAAGTGCCCATCAAGATATTGATCCCTTATAAAGAATACAGTTATAACAGGCCAAGCCTAAATAAACAAGTCAGACATACGTTACACACAGCAACACGTATTCAACATAGAAATACATAATAAATGTATTATATTTACATATGAACTAGGACTGGGAGAGTATATTTTTGTGAGTAGCCCGCCAGTTTTATGTTTACGCTTCGTTTTCTGCAAGATGGGATATGTTATATGTATGCGAGTGAGACTTATGCGTGAAATATCACTCGGTGAGCGTGGGTCACAAGAGAGCTCCTTGAGGAATGCCATAGTTTTACGGTTTTCTTACTAAAATATGATAATTTCAGTGATTTGGAAGTCAGGAATATCTTAAAACGAAGTATTATGATGGGGGATTTTGATAAATGACCTTCTAAAACATCTTAATGATTCACCATGTTCATTATCAACTTCATGTAATCATTCTTATCCGTTCCGCTTACCAGTTAAGAATGGAGAGAACTTAATGACGAATTTATCTGAATCCGTGTTCAGCAGTATTGGGAACGACAGAGACTCAATCAAACCGGCTTCATAGAAACACTCACGATTCCTTTTCAATTAAATTTGGCTCAAAGCGAGCTCACACACTGCATCGTATCAAAAGGATTAACCAGAACTTTCAGGCAACGCCAGGAAATGGTACTGGTCTTTTGTAGCTCCTGAGCATTCGACGCTTTCAGTATAACCAGATTTACAGGAATCTGGACGCGACAGAACGATTGGAATTCCCTTTACACAGAATGTGTTAAAAATGCAATTCGATGTCTATCGAACGCCTATATGTGGTCCGAAATATCGGTTCATTGTTTACGTTTTAGTGAATGTTTTTGTACGCTTTTCCATTTGATCTGGTGAATAAAATGTATGTAAAAATGGGATTAGAGGTGTTTGTAAATAAAGAGTTAAAATAAACGAAAGGTTGCTTAAAATCGATGCTAAACCTATTATAATGGCTGTGAGTACTTCTATGAAGGGAAATGGTGATACATCACAAGGTGTCGATGTGTTTTATTTATAAGTTGGACTGCAAATGGTACGCATCAAGTGTGAGAAATGGGTCAGAACATTGGTCGAAGAGAATGAGTCACTTTCGACGACCAAGCTTGGAATTGTTCGTAGCATTTCATACTAGTCATACTAATATTACAATTACGTAAAATGGCTCAGGAAAGACAAAGCTTGGCACCGTACCATAGTCTTGTGGAAATGCCCCTTTGTTTCTAGTTCACTAAATGAATGTTTTAGACCCTTTACTAGTGCAATACGTTAAGTAGTTGAAAACAAAGTTACATTAGTCATTTTTTAAACTATGACTTGGATCTTTAATGGATTGTCAAGCATCTAAGTACCCGAACCTAGTCTCGGTACGGACAAATCGATGCGAACCTATTGTAAATCAGCTGTGGACAACGGACACTAACATATACATAGATAGGCTACCAAGACGTCTTAGATCAGTTTTGTTTTAAACTTATTTTTGAAGGAGAAAAAGAAGGGGCACGACATCCTCTAAATCTTGCACCCTCTCATCCTCTATAGTTCCGTCTCTATCAAACACTGGAGTGACATCAAAACAACACTGCTTTAAGACGTCAAAGTAACTCCCCTGTACATTGTCCGTCCGGATACGAAACCACATTCGCAAACCGGTTTAAAACCAAACCAAAAACAATATTCCCACAGCCCAGATAACACCAGCTCACAAAGTAAGTACTAAATAGTGAAGTCATTCACTCTACGATTGGCCACACGCATCGAACAGATGGCGTAACCGTTGATAAGAGCATGCGGGCCTCATTTGACGATTACTGACTACTGACTAGTGATGTACTGACAGCTGTTATAAAGGTTCGGTATAGACGGGCCGCTTGGAGGCGGTATAGACTGTAAAAAAACAGTATGATAGTGTCAGGAGTGTAGTTTCGTGAGGAAACTGGCATGTCTGATAACCAAAAAATTCGAAGACATGTGACATCTACCAACCCTTACAGGGCCCGCGTGGTGGATTATAGCCCATCCCTCTCCTAGAGAGGAGGCCCGAGTCTCTGCAGTGGGAACATTACAGGCTGATGATGATGATGATGACTAGTGGAGTACTGACAGCTGTTATAAAGGTTCGTTATAGACGGGCCGCTTGGAGGCGATATAGACTGGTAAAACAGTATGATATTGTCAAACAAAACTAGACTTAGACAACAGTAGCAGCTGTAATGAACAGCTTTTCTTTTTAATTAGTATATTCTGCCCTATTCCTTTCCTGTAGGGCTATTGCGTATCTTTTCTATGTTAGTGGCTATCATAAGTGTCCATAAATTAATGTGAATTGGTTATGGTTTAGTACTTTTTTTTTACAACTAACCATTTGACAGTTATTTGATAGACACTATCCGCCTTATTAATAAAAATAGTTAAACCTGCAGGTTAAACTTAGACTTGGTTTATCTCGCATGCCGTCTCACTTCAAAAATATTCAAAAGAAAGTGACGGCATGCGAGATAAACCAAGTCTAAGTTAAACCAGGTTTAACTATTTTTATTAAGGCGGTATACATATGTTAGCCACTGTCATTAAAAGATGCGCAATAGCCCTACAGGTCTCTCGATAGTTTACCGTCACTGGCAAGTCAATGAATAGGTAGTTCAGCACAAAAAAAAAGATGATGACATTTTCAGTTCATACATTTTATAATTACACGTCTCTTCACTTCTTTAAATTTCAAAGCCGCCATAAAGTTTGACAGAACAGTTGTTTAAAAGTTTTTCTCTACTTAGTCATACACATACATTTACCTATGTATTTTATTTGCCTAAACTCTGGAGTAAGTGAAGACATTTTCTATGTCAAATAATGTTTGTTTACAGTGCAGTCGACTGCCTCTGTCGCCGGTCTATAGCCAGCCTTCGATGTGTACGTTTTATTAGCATCTTATCTACAAAGGAAATGGAGAAAACAGTTCAGGTGAAGATATTAGTGTTACTTTGTATGGTTAGAAAAAGGGGATCGGTAAATACGATATTGTTTGTAGGTCTTTGTTCTTGAAGTTCTGTTTACTTATCTTTACAATGATACCTTCACGAAAAAATAAGTTGTTACATTGAAAACACTTTAAAGGAGGTTGACCAATTTTGTATGGACGTTTTTGTTTTTAATATACACACATCAAAAGTGTCTAGGGATCAACATATATTTTTGCAATAACTTTTCTCCTGATTGATATTAATAAAAATTTTCTTTAAGGATTCATCAAATAAAGTGTTTTCGTTTGTCACAGTAACGATAAACCAAGTCACCTTTGCATTAATAAAGAAATTTGCCATTTTCCTACTATAGGGATTTTTGACATTTGAACCACTAACATTAAAGTTCGAAAAAAAGACTGAAATAACACATTTTTCTGATTAAAACCAACGTTATTATGGAGCGGCGACGTCATTTAAGCAGGGAAGAAATGCTCAGAGCCGTGGGAATGATAGAAGCTGGTTCCCGGCAACGTACTGTGGCTTTAGCTCTGAATACAAGTCAGAGTGTTATCAGTCGACTTTGGACACGTTACCGAAGCACTGGTACCGTGGCTGAGCGCCATGGAGGACGGTATCGCTGCACCACACGGAGACAAGACCGATACATTCAAATCTTAACTCGAAGAGCTCCAACAATAACCGCCATGATGTTAGCCGTGAGGCTTCATCACTCTTCAGGGAACTTAATTAGCGACCAAACAGTCAGAAACCGCTTGCATGAAGTGAACCTTCATTCCCGAAGACCGCTACGGGTACCACCTATAGCAATGCACAATCGTAGGATTCGATATCAATGGGCTCTTGAACACAGAAATTGGGCAGAAGAACAATGGCGTTTCGTGTGCTTTTCTGATGAGTCTCGTTTTGGTATGAGACCGGATACAAGACGTATACGACACTGGAGAACCCCTGGACGCCAACAGCGATTAAAATCCTGCCAGGAAGTCCATCCTTATAGTGGTGGAACCATCATGGTATGGGTGGGTATTTGGATCGGCGGAAGAACTGAGTTGATTTGGATCAGAGGCAACCTCAACGCTCAAATTTATGCTGAGACGATTGTATCAGACGTCATCGTTCCTCTACAAGTGCAAATCGGTCCCTTATTTCAGTTAATGCATGATAATGCACGACCGCACACCGCAAGAGTTGTAAGACAGACTCTCGCCGCAGCTAACATCAATGTCATGCCCTGGCCTGCTCAGTCGCCAGACTTGAACCCGATTGAGCATGCATGGGATATGCTACAGAGAAGAGCTCTGCCGAATATGGAGGGTATCCAGTCGCAAGAAGACCTTTTTTTGTTGTTGCAACGAACATGGGCGGCCATTCCACAGCGTGATTTGGATGAACTCATTTTGAGTATGCCAAACCGATGTTCTTGTGTTGTTAGTGTTCGCGGTAGAAACACGGATTATTAATTGTTTAAGTCACTCAATAAAATTTTAAAGAAAACTGTTATTTCAGTCTTTTTTTCGAACTTTAATGTTAGTGGTTCAAATGTCAAAAATCCCTATATTAGGAAAATGGCAAATTTCTTTATTAATGCAAAGGTGACTTGGTTTATCGTTACTGTGACAAACGAAAACACTTTATTTGATGAATCCTTACAGAAAATTTTAATTAATATCAATCAGGAGAAAAGTTATTGCAAAAATATATGTTGATCCCTAGACACTTTTGATGTGTGTAATTTAATAGGAAGAGTATAGCATTCTATAATATTCGTGAAAATTCTTGTAGTAGTAGGTATCTCGCCAGCAGTTGCATGATATTAATACTACGTTTTTTATTTTACTGTTAATTTAATTTGTTCTGAAAATATTTTAACAAAATATAACCTGAAGCAGATTTTAAGCTTCTGAAAAGATATTCGATTTTGTTAAAACATTATTGTTTGAAATTAAAATAAAGTTAATGAATTATCGTAAAACTGATTAATGAATATTACGGAAACGTATTAGAGACGCGACTGTTCCGTGTGGTGTCGGACGTAAAGAATAGCACCATCCCATATCTTCCCGTGGGTGTCGTAAGAGGCGACTAAGGGACTTACCAGAGAATGGGCAGCAGCGTTCTCTGCGTCTTTGTAACAACCATACTGCGATCGCCGACCCGCCTGCCAAGCGTGGCGATTATGGCAAACCCCCCCAAAAATGCCTGGGGGAGGCCTATGTCCAGCAGTGGACGTCTTTTGGCTGAAATGATGACTGTTCGGGGAAAAGCCTAGGGATTATCGAGAAAATCCTACTTATGTCAGTAGCATTGTTTGTATGTATAAGTTATAAATGCAGCAGTGGTTATGCGGTTATTGATAGACCAAATAATAAGCTGATAAATGCCTACTATTTGTGTGTTCTGAGTAAATACGGGATACATGGCAAAACAGGCAGTTCGCTATTATATGAAATACTAGCTTTTGCCAGCGGCTTCGCCCGCGTGAAAATGACGATTTTCCATACAAACTTTCATCCCCTATTCAACTCCCTTAATTTCGAAAAATCCTTCCTTATTAACCTCTGTGCAAAATTTCAGCTTTCTAGCTCCAAGGGTTTGGGCTGAGCGTTGATGAGTCAGTCAGTCAGTCAGGACTTTTCTTTTTATTTATTTATATAGATTTGTTTTAGATGTCAGCTTTAGACCATAAACAAATGAAGAGAAATTACAAGAGGTAAGTGACTAGAAATCACCTCTGATTGAAGACGCTATTTAAAAAAAATGCTATTCCATACATTTTGACCGATTTTTTTTAGGAAATGTATTTAAAAACAAGCAAAATATTCACATATAACAGTGATGTAAGTATTTTACAGATTCACAGAAAAATATACCTGCTCATATTGAATTTTGGTTGCCTTTTTATTACGTGTCCACTTTCATCTTCTACGAATACAGTTCGGTACAATATTAATAGTAAAACTCTGTATCTCTCCATTTTATTTTATTGAACAAAATATGGACTTCAGATTACACCTTTTATATCGTCGGCTCTCAAATATAATAAAATTTAATTGAACTTTAACGATTTTCGCAGAAATTCACGAACGCTGTAATCTGTACGTTTTTTAATTTATATTTTCAATAATTAATACGTTAAGTTGATTTTATTTTAGAGTTTATTTTACTCAACTAATTACAGTTGAGTATTCTTAGTGATTTTGAAGCATGAAAAATTTTTAAGTAGGTACAGTTAACCGCAAAGATTAAAGAAACACCGTTTATTAAATTATTTTTAAGGATCCTTTTTTTCTTTTTATATCTAAAAAAGATTAACTAAATAGAATTCAATCACGATACCTAATAATACTTTCATGAATCAGACACGGAGGGTATGTTTAATATTGTTGTAAATTGTAGCAGGTTTTTCGAGTTTTACAACTAGGGCCCCATTTGGAAAGTAACAGACAACTATCTCATAACAGAGGACCAAAGTTTGTAGTAAAGGACATAAAATACATCCAAACAAACATTTAATACATCATAAACGTCAATTAATACAATATATGTCCCAATTTAAACTTTATAAGCCGTATTTACATAATCCATTCAATCCACCAGCTAAACCCAATCTGACATAACAGGAAACTTCACCAAAAGCCCTTATAACAACGCACATAAAGCACAAAGTCAAGTGATCCGTGCTAGCTAAACAAGCAAAGTTATCTTTGCAGGGACATACGGGCACAAAAGTGCTTATGAAGCCCTAACGAGTAGTGCACATGTGAGACGATACGGGCGCCCTCTATACTGAACAATGCCTTCATTATTCAAACTACTCAAGTACAACAATAATCCTTATCCCTAAAGTTATAACTCTCGAAGTTGAATGAATCTAATCCGGAACAAAGGATGGAGTTTTACAAAGTAAATCAACAGATGGCTCTGTGATAAAGATAGGCACATCTCGAATGAGTGTTCATTATGAAAATAAAGGGTCACGTCAGGAGGAGTTGGACCTGTTAATTTTTTTTGGGGAAGGGTCTGTGGGTTTCCCTTGCAGTTTGAGGAAATGTAAGGATTAAGTTGAAAAACATCCTGAATGAATATAAATTGTTCTTGACACTGCGTTAATTAAAATGTAAAATTCTTTGAATTACTTACAAGCAGACAGACATTAAGTGCAGATAAATAATGAGTTGTTAATAACAGGTTTCACTGAAATACATAGATTCGTTTAAGTAAAACGTGCAGAACCTTGGTAATCGATTAGTTGAAAATAGTTTATTGTTATTAATAATGAAGTAGAATAACCTTTATATTGTAAGAAAGTTAAAGTACAGGTATATTATTAATAATTACAGCTTTTATCCATAATATTATGACAAAACAAACCTTATGAAAGATATATGATTAGTGTGTTATTAAATGTTACTTTGACCTACCATGAAATTCATGACAGCTATGAAAAAATTACAGTATGCGTGTTCGACCTGAAATATTAAATTAACAGTTCCCGAAACACGGTAGGTATAACGAACGAACACCATGATAGTAGTAATTAAAAATAGATTTTCTTCCGCCCAGCAATCAAAATGGGATAGGTGTAAGGTGTTTTTATTTTTAGAAAATGTTTGCCTATGATTACGGGTAATAGCTGTAATTACATTGGGAGTGTTTTACACCTTTTGTTTATTACTTACGAGTAGTTGTGTGTTAAATATTTTTTCTGTAGAAATATATACATAAGAAAAAAATAATAATAAGTCCAGTTATTCAAAAGACTAAAAGAAAAGCTTGGCTCTTGTGATCTCATGGTCAAAATCGACAATATTCCAAACTGCGCTCGTCTGTCACCGTCAACCGAACGACAAAAGATCTACGGAGCACTTCACAGATTACACTACCTTTCAAAGTTACGTTTTCTTTTGTGAGGCAAAATAAAACAAGTCAATTCCATCCAACTTTTCTTTCAGCCAGTACATATATTACACGAACCATTTCAAGAGCTTAGCGCGGAGCCCGTCAAATATGCAACACGTGGTACCAACCTCCCATAAATAAGATCGACCAGGAAAACGTTAGGCAACCGTAAGAAACAAAATAACGGCGAATAATATAAAAAAGGCCCAGGTTTTACGTGAATGCCCACATTAATAATTCATCCGTAATCCCCTAAAGTTGGTGGTGGGATCTAAAATGTATTTTACGACACAATCGACCGTGTTTTATACACAAGCCACAGGGTCGGACTGAGGTGCTAAATTGCCAATGACGCCTGCTGTTCAATAATATTTTTACTTCTCTAGTAATGTGTAAATATATTTATGTCGTTTTTTGCGACTACCTCCTAAATGGAAGAAACTTCGAACCTCGTAAATTATTTACGCAGAGAATGCTAAAACCGTTGGTTTTATTTTGTTAACCATACCTTGTAATAAAATCCCCGAAACTCAATTATTGGGTTTACGTTTTAGTTTTGATAAAAGTCATTAGTATTTATATTATCCCGTGTCTTGTCACTGATGGGCACCTCATTACCCTTCTTTTCACATCTGTCTATCTACAGTTGCGAAGGTATAATACACAACACAACAATTATTATCATTACTCACAAGATGAAAGAAGTACATAAACTCATAGACGAACAAAACTATTAAAGTAACAAAAGTACATCATATTACCAGTGTTACGACGACCGAAGAGTGACAAGAAAATTAAAGACCACGTAGCTGTAGGTAGGACCTTGTAACACCTGTTATTGGCGAAATAAGAATGGTGAGGTAAACTGAGGATGTTGTGTGAGTTATTTATTTATTTTTAACCAGCTCTTGGCCACGGTTTCCCTCGCGTGGAGATCGAAAAGTCTCCTGGGAAAACTGCTGCGATACAACGCATCTTACGCCTAATCTATGCCTATACGTAAGCCAAATATTATCCAAATCTGGCTTAAATGCGTGACAAACGAAAAAAACGCACAGATTCCTCAGTCACGCACATAGGTAATATTGTTTAGGATTCAGATCAACCCACGATCTGTATTACGTTTGAAGAACTGTCTTGTTTACGGTTTTATTAGGTGTAAAAGTTTTAGTATCTGATCTGAAATGTCATGTGTGAATGTTGTCGTATATTTTTATTGTGATTTAGGTATTAAAGAACGTTCTCGAATCTTGGTAATGTCAAAGGTGAGACTTGAAATAGTAAATAAGGTAGACAATGGATCGTCTTATAATCACATTTACGTTTAAAGTTACAGTACAGGCAACAATAATAAAATTACTGAACCTTACACCGTGGAATGTTAGTTGCTTCAAAATCTATTTCTACCCTTACGAAAATAGTTGAAACACCTACGCTGCGCATACGAAAATACCAGCACCAGATTGCCGCACTCCATCCCTGTTCACAGATACACAATGCCCTTAAATGAAATTTAAGTCACCCGCCGAAAGTAGATAAAACTTCGGTTTTTGTCGTAAGCTTTCGGCTTTACTTCTTTGGGTAGCGAAACTTCAATGAATTTCGGTGTCGAGTTTCCCCAATGGTTTAAGGAAACAACCAAACATGCCATCGACGAAAAAATCCTTAGCAGGTAGGAATGTCCGAGATACATTCTCAGATGTCGATCCCAATGCTAATTTTGCACCAGACCTCATAAAGCATTTTTGTTTTATTTTTTTGTGTTATAAAAACCACCGAAAAGGGACCAGATGTAAAATTTGAATAATATGGCGAAATTTGGGGTCTACCATCGCGTTATACTAAATGCCAACCACCTCAGGCAACGCATAAACCATCTTGCAAACCCACAAAAAGATTAAGCGATAAATGAAACGAAGACGGTGAAGACAAAGACAGCATTGAAACGTTAGGTACTAAAAAGGATATAGCTCAAATATTTACCAAAAAAGGAAAAATAAATAAACCTAAAGAAATACATTACCAAAAGGATCTGTATACGTACACGTCAGGACACAAACTAACAGAAAACGCGTAAAAATAACTCATCTAACGTTTTTATGATTTTGGGGAACAGGGGATGGCGTTCATTACTGTCTCGGGGCTAAAGTAAACAGCGGTGTTGGAATTTTTTCATCAAAATTTGACTTATACCATCTGTTTCCGTGGTAATCTTGGCTAGAGCAAATATTTGTACCGCCTCTGTTACACCGCTTCATAATTATAGCTAGGGCCGGGATTACGACTAGGTCACTGAGAAATCTCATTATCCCCGCTTTGTGTCATCAGCGAGACAGCGATACAATTTGCGTGGGCCTAATCAATTATTGAATGTTTGGTGATGCGCTTTAGGGATTAGTCGACGTCAATTAGGTTTAGAAGCCGATTTAAATAACGAAGTGCTTTGTTTGTTTGCAGGGTATTATGAGATGGACTAGTTTGCTGCGTTTCTATTGTGGACCAAAGTGATTATTGTGGTATGAATTCTGTTTGAAATATCTCCGAGAACTGCAGATGTTGTCCTTTGTACAAATGATTCCAGAACTAAGATGTCTAAGTTGGTAGTTTACTGACAAAGGAATTTTCGTGTTGTTGCAGCACTGAGAAGGCAGCTATCGAGCATCGAAACTTTATAATGTAAAGACAAAGACATTTAGAAATTCTTAAAGTTTTCTAAACTTTGACAGTTTTTAACTGTTTTTGACAGTTTTAATTCCAGAATATAATTCTTCTGGAAGGTTATTAGAATTATGAAAGCGAATGATAGCTAATTTACTTCAGTAAAGACTTATTTGTGAACAATACTTTATATCTCAGGTAGCAAGGAAAACACTAGCCAGAATAAACTACAATTTACTCTACCCAATATATCTTTCCAGTACGCCGTGGCGCTGCTCGTAAAGAAAAACGTCAACAATATGTCAAGTTCAGTATATTTAAATTTAGTTCCGCATTTTGCCGCATACAAAGATATATTGGGTGCTGTATTCACTCACTGCAACACTGCTGTACGCGACAGTACCTGCAAACAAAAAACAACATAAATTAGGTCACGCATTTATTAAATTATTGGAGGACATTTTATTATGACGGGACACGAATGTCTTCGGTAGTTAAGGTGGAATAACTTAAAACTAATTTACACACGTAAAATAAAATATTAACACTGATCACGCTTCTTGAAACTGTGCATTAATATTTTATGCGGTACCTAATGCAAACATTTTATAGCATGCTCATCATCATGATTTTAACCGAAAGACGTCCACTGCTGGGCATACCTAGCCCTCCCTCAAGTGTCGCCACAATGACTGGTCTTGTGCGTCTCGCATCCAGTGGATCCCCGCAACCTTCACCAGGTCTTCAGTCCACCCAGTGGGAGGCCTTCGAACGCAACGTCTTTTCGCGGTCACCACTCCAGAACTTTTCGGCCCCAACGACCATCTGTTGATGGGATGCTCAACAACCCAAAATTCAAAGAAATGTGATGAATTGTTATTGTGTGTTATTTCTCAGAGATGGAATGCATGTCCCCCCCACATACTAGGCCGATTACGCATTGATGCTGATTCGCAACTAGTGTTGCATATTACAATATTAGGAGGAATAGTAAAAATGCTTTAAAATATTCCCATAGTCAACTATTATAAACCGTCTTGTTGGTCTACTAGTGGTTGCACGCGGGATTGCTGAGCATGTCAGGCAAAGTGGTATTGAGATTTTCCGTCAATAATTTCTCAGTAGTATTTCGAGCCTGGATTTGTGCCCGTTTGATGACAATCAGCTCGTCTCCTATTACATGGGACATTAGGACTTAAACATATCTGGCGAAATGTGGGTGTACTTTTAGGACATTAGGTATTAGGCGTGATGTTATTTCAATTGACTCCATACTGCGTCTTTACTCAAAACATCAATGGGTATGTAATATAACTCTAAAATTAATCTTGAAGATCAAGATCTTAACAGAATAACTTTCCAGAATCCATATACTCAAGTCAGCGGATAATAACGTGGCCCATACGATGTTGAAATAAGCTCAGATTTATTTAATCCTAGTATTACTATATCATCCGCCATCTTTGCAAAGACTTCTATGATACCATGTCGTATTTTTTAAAAGAAATCCTCATAAGGACGAACTAAATTTGGCATATTTTGAGAGAAAAAGGCATTTTATGTTTTTCTTTGCATAACTTAGGAGTTATGTTGGACTGTTTTAGTGAAATTAGGTAGTTCTGAGTTGGATAAAGCGAGATATTACGTTTTATATTTTGTCTATATTGTTCTGCTGGCTGTAAGAAGTTTATGTTTAGTAATCAGACGGTACTAGTAGCAGTGCTTCGTATTTCTAAAACGATTGTCAGCAGAGGCGTTTCTTTTTGTTTTTAGTAGGAACTAGCTGTTGCCAGCGGCTTCACCTGCTAGAACTCGAAAATTACTCCACGGGAAGATAAAATCGAGATAAAAACTATCCTATGTGTTAATCCAGGTTATAAACTATCTTTGTACCAAATTTTATTCAAATCTGTTCAGCAGTTTTTGCGTGAAGAAGTAACAAACATACACACTCACAAACTTTCGCCTTTATAATATTATTATAGTGTGATTACTTCAAAAGGCGACCGGTCTTTGGCATAACACTTGGGTTGCATTGCAGTACGTCCGGAATTTCAGCTCAGTGTCCGGAGTGGAACAAGCTTGCCTAGAAGGACGTGCGCTTATTAATACTGCAACGCTATGGAAATTTCCAGAAATTGTAATCCGGTAGCCTTAGCAGTGCTGCTCTTTAGACGGAAATCTTGGAAGCTTTAAGCTCTCTTAACAGTAGTAAGCTCCTTCTACAAGGAGCTTTCCCACTGCCGATGTTAAATAAAATGACACACATCAAGCAAAAACACAAAATGCTATAGTACAAGTAGTATGACAAATTCGTTTTGAATTTAAAAACAAAAAGTTCATTGAATAGAATACATCTGAAAGTCCAATATGGATGTTGAAAAATGAAATATTGAATCGTTCAATTTACACTTCTATTTTTTAGGAATATTGTTTTTACTGGGGATTGACAGACATCAAATAACATTGGACGTGTTAATCCTGACACGTTTTTATAGGTCAAAAATGTCAATTTTTTTCTAAAATGTCGTTCTTTTTTTCACGATTTTTAATATTTAAATCTCAGTTTTATAGCTCCAGAGCGGTATCCTGAGGCCCTGAGGGCATGGGCAGAGGTTTGATTGCCAGTTCCTCAAACCATGCTATTAATTTGGTTCATATGCTGAGCAATAAAGGCGACAGTAGGTTCACGGCGGTGTTTTTAGTGGTTGCAAGCCCCACATAACCGCGCCATCTCCCCGGACGGTGCGAAGGTTAGTTCTTGTAGTTTAAGATGTAATATTTTAATAATTAAAAAAAAAACAAAAAAAAATTAAAAAAAAAAAAAACCAGTGTCGCTTTACCAGCCTTCCTATCTTCTGTCCATAGTTCAACAAATCTCATAAGTAAAATTTTAAGGGCATCCCCTTCAAACTTTGAGATTGCTGGCTTGGAAGAAGCTAGAAACGCTTTCTTAATTGCATGCCCAGGTCAAAATTTTCCAGTTTCTTCAAATTCACAGAGGAGCTGGGACGACATAATCTGCAAATTGACTCACGACAATCTTTTGAGCTGTAGTACAGGTTCTGCGCGTGCTAGGCTTTTGGCCGTGGGTGCGCATGAGGCCGGCTACTGGCTTCACGCGTACCCTTCGTCAAATACTGGAACATTTCTTGAGCCTGACACGCTCCGAATCGCAACCTGTCTTCGGCTTGGGGTTCCGGTCTGCGCTCCTCATAAATGTCCCTGTGGCAGTGATGTCGACAGGCTAGGACATCACGGACTGTCATGCCAAAAAAGTGCAGGCCGCTTCTCGAGACATGCCGCACTTAACGACATCATACGCCGGTCCCTTGCCACCGTCAACGTGCCAAGTCTACTTGAGCCGACTGGTATTGCAAGAGATGATGGCAAGAGACCGGATGGTATGAGTTTGATTCCATGGAGGATGGGCCGGGTGCTGGTATGGGATGCAACCTGTTCAGACACGCTGGCCCCTTCCCATCTACTTGGAACCAGCATCAGAGCTGGTGCGGCTTGTGAAGCGGCTGAAAAAGGTAAATTATCAAAATACAGGGGTCTAGGCTCCGAATATGATTTTGTCCCATTCGGTGTCGAAACCCTTGGTCCGTGGGGTCCTACCGCTATGAGACTTTTTAAGGAAATTACGAAAAGGTTGGTCGACGTCACAGGAGACCGAAGAGCTGGCAGCTACCTCGGACAAAGAATTAGTCTAGCTATTCAAAGGGGGAACGCTGCCAGTATCTTCGGAACCTTGCCTAAAGGGACTCCTTTTAATAATATATTTTAGTTACTTAGATATAGTTTGTGTTATGTCAATTTTTTGGTTATCAATAAATATTTGAGTTTTTCTTCTTTTTTTTTTTTAATAATTATGTTGAATTTTACCAAGTGTTTAGTCGGTTGTCATTAAAAAGAATAGCAGATTTTTTTTATTTACGATGTACTGACCCTGTGTCCCTAGGGGATCGGACTGGGTCAAAATAATATGATTCTGTTTAGTCCGTAAGTTAGATTATCGAAAAATATTGAATACGTATTTTTTGTTTTATCAAATCAATAAAAAATGACGAAGATAAAACGCGTCAAAGATCTTGGAGTGGGGCTGGAAACGTCACTTGTGTCGTCAAAATGTACTATCATATGACGTCACACGAGTTTTCGAAGCACTGTATCGTCTTCATTTTAAGTTTACGTGAAAAAAGAAAAAATACGTGTCCAATAATTTTTGGAAATCTATCTGACGGACTAATTAGTTTTTTTTTTTGTCCGATCCCCTATTATACATTCAGATATCAAAACCGTGTTTAATTAATGAAATACAATTCTCTGTCTACTCAATGCTACGTAACCAGCTATAGTGAAAGGATTCACTGTCCCTTGAGGCAGCTCCTCCTAAATTGACAATTGTGAAAGCGATAACAATCACCCTTTTGGAGATAGGCCTCTCGACCCTAGAATTTAGATCCCCATTGTAAAGCGTCCCTAGACACCAATTCTAGACCTAACTCCAGACATGCTCTTCTTAAGTATATCTAGGAAAGTTTGAGAAATATTGCTGGTTATAAGGTAGAGAAATTCTTATCAGGGCTGTCTAATATAGGATGTTCCAGAGCTAGTCTTGTCCCAAGCTTCAAAATATTTTTGAAGTGCTTTTTTTTGGGGGGGATGAGAAATCATCTGGGCAGAGCGAAAGGGAGTGTCAGACTTCTACTGACTAAAAACTACCCATGTTGCTTCCTAGCCCTTTGTGTCGAGGCCGAGCTATCTCTTTTGAACAACCCGAAGTGCCTCCGGTGTAGTAACGAGCATTGACCAGAAATTCCAAAGATTATCCTGAAGATATTTTTTTAAATTGTGATTTTTAAAAATTTTCACTTAAATCACCATCGCGTAACAAGAGGAATGTCGCGACGTATTTGAGTCATCATCATCAGCCCAGGAGTGGGGCAATCAAAAACACAAATTGTGAACACCATTATTAATTTATACTAGAGGAGAAAATCTTTTTGACTCTTACGTCAGTGTAACTTACTGTGGTCATGACTGTACTTAGAAAATCTTAACACAAACACAGCAAAAAGCAATTAATCAGTATTATTTGAGTTCTTTCCAGTTGATATTTTTTGAACGAAGGAATAGGTGAGCCCTTAAAAGGAATACGATCAATTTATCTTTATCGACGTCTCCAAGGCAAATAAATCGACTTCGCGGCGTAGTTTCTTTCGAATAGGCTTTAAAAACCTGTAGTTTTTGTTGTATTTCAGAAATAAAATGTGGAAGGAATTACATTGGGAGGAGGTTATTTATTTTATTTATTTACTAAGCGAATAAAAATTATGCAGTAAGTAATCGTACATTACAAAATAGTGCGGTTAAATGCGTTAGTTATATATTCTAACGACATTAATATACGTTTTTTAGAGCTAAATACATCAATACTGATTCGTGGCAAAAAAACATTATTCTACCAACCATACTAACCCGGCTGAAAAAAAAACGAAACCAATAAAGTTCAAATAGGTACACAGAGTACACACGGCTACACATCAAGCTATACAAAACCAGTTAATCTTGGCCTCACTTTACTAGATCTTTTCGCACAATGAACGATCAGATTATACTGGTTTTGTATAGCTTGATGTGGAGCCGTGTGTACTTACTGCAGTCCACAGTTCAAGCATCCGCATTCGAAAGAAAAAAAAAGCCAGCAATTCAAAAATCGAACTAACGAAGCTGAACTCTTTTATAAAAATCAAAAGGCAGAGACAGACTAGGTATACACTCCACTGCCAGCTTTTCATAAAAATCAAAAGGCCGAGACAGACTAGTTACACGGCCAGCTACTTCATGGTTTAGCATGGCCCAACATGGCCACACGTGGCGGAACACACGGCTAGCTCCAGAAATACACAGAGTAAACACGGCAATATGTTCACAAGTAATGAAGCGAACACTTGGCCCGGCCTATAAATAGATAAATAAATAACTACGCGGCCCGTTTGTGTTACTATTGGTGTTTTGAAGTGCTTTTTTTGTTTTAGGGATGTATGGTATGTTTACATCGTTAGAACTCGGTCTTTCGCATGTGGTACTGTGATTATTACATGTGTTTTCCTTTTACAGAAGCGAGATCAATGATTTTTTGTGGTAATTGAATTTTTAATAACGGTTACTTTAGACAGCTTGGTTCAAAAGAAGGGTAATCTCCGGTTTGAAGATTTCAATCTAAAATTACCAAGTCAAAAAGTTAAACTGGCAATAAAAATCGATACTTCAGAAACACGGTCTCGATTCTTCCCTAACCCTTTAATTTGACTACCAGTATTTAAATTTCCTACAAGGGATCCGAATCCTTGGTTCTGTTCGTGACATTGACAGCGGTCAAATGTCGTCTGTCCCTGAGGACATAGAGGGCAGACCCAAATCACTTGATAGGGTAGATGTATTGTTTTTAGAGTCCGACTCTCGGACTATGGACGACAAGGTGACTTCGAGAGCCAGACGTTTGTAAATATTTTTTAGTCCCGAGAGAAAAGTTTGGCGAGCGAAACATTTTTGATTTAATGTGTATGAGTTACTAAGTTCTTTATATACGTAAACTGTGTTGTGAATACTTAGAATCTACAATAACTAGGATTAATGTTATAAAGAAGACAACTATGTAGTTAAAAGCCCTAAAACCGTACGAAAACGACACAAAAAAACATTAAAACTAAAGGAATGTTATCTTTGACTTAAATTAACACCCAATAAGCGAAGCTCCATCTATTTAAGTAAACATTCCTGAGCGAAATTCCAGAAAACGTGACATGTAGAACAACTGAGCGCGTCTCAAGTTTAAAACGCTTACAGAGGCAGAACTGGCCATCTTTGAAGGCATTGCTCCTTGGTAGAGGAAAAAAAAACAAGTCCAGCCCACAGACCTTTGTTGTGGTGGTCAGTGCTACGTGCAAAACAAAAATAAACGAACGGGACAGAACAGGTCGGAGCGAGACCAGTCCGACGACTTTTGACCACTTTTCTGGGCCCACATCCCGACAAACTTATCTCTTCACACACTTTCCAACTTCACAAACCTTATTGTGAAAGCAACAAGATCTAATTTTGTCTTATTTTGTGTTTTGGGATGTGTATTCGTGTTTATTGAGCTATGATTTAAGAGCATTTCGATTTCTTTAGGAATTTCTGTGGTAACGATTACGACTATGAGTTTTGGAGTGATGTAAGGTTTTGTGCGTTAATTGATCATTTTGGTTTGACCACAAAAGTTGTGGATTTCATTTCGTAAACCTGTAATGGACAAAGGTACCTAAAACATCACGTTACATGCATTGAGATATAAGTACTAACGTACTAGAGAAGACACCGTAAATTCCTACTTTGTCCCGTTCAACTGCGGCGATCGCGCCACACCGTCGCCGAAGAAAACGCGTAAGTGCCGTGATTTACATGGCGCTTAAGACCGGAAACTGAACTAATTTACTACTTTTCTTTAACTTGTGGTAAATTAGTTACGGTTTAGACGAATTGTTATTATTTTAGCGCTGCAGCGAACTAAAGATTCAAATTACGAAATGGGACAATTCAGTTATTTGACGTAGCTTCTCTAGTACGTTAGTACTTATATCTCAATGGTTACATGGTACATTTATCGTCATCATGCATCATCATAATTCTCTCACCCTTATCCCAATTCATTTGGGGTCTGCGCAGCATATCTTCTTCTTCCACACTTCTTCATTTATCGTGTCGCAGTGAAATTAAATCGTAGTGGAAAAGATCCCGAGTCGGACAGGATAAATACTGTTCCACTTAAGTAACCAAACTTGGAACTTTAAACAGGATTAAACGCTACGCAGACCAATCTCATCTGAATTGGGCGGCTAAATTATTTTAACTCCGTTTTGTTTTATAATTACCTCAGATAATTACCTAACGAATCCTAACAAGAAGAATTACATTCATTTCATATTCATTATTTACAGAAACTCGATAAGTGTACTTGTGTGTTTGTTAGTTATTTGCCTTAAAACTTGTAACAGATAATTTAGTATATAATATTACTAGCTGATGCCCGCGGCTTCACCCGCGTGGATGTCGTTCAAATTATATACTAAAACCTTCCTCTTGAATCACTCTATCTATTAAAAAAAACCGCATCAAAATCCGTTGCGTAGTTTTAAAGATTTAAGCATACAGACAAACAGACAGACAAAAATAGCGACTTTGTTTTATACTATGTAAGGATTTGCCTTAAAACTTGTACCAGATAATTTAGTATATAATATTATGTGCAGAGAAGTATGAGAACAAAAGTGCCCATTATTGCAAGCCGAGAAAAACTTACAGCTATTAATAAAGATACATCAACCCGTGGTGCACTAACCAGACATTCTTTCAAGGCCAACAAAACGACCAGAAAACATATGGTTGAAAAAAGAAACCAGCAACATTCATGCGCACACTCGACCACTGTAACTTGACCCCGGCGAACCAGCCGACTTCCTTTATTTCACGTTTTAAAATAAAAGCAACAAGAAAACGTCGGGAAATATTGAATGAGCGATGCATAAAAGACAAATATAGTCGACGTGCGTGAATAGTAAGTTTTGTTTAATGTAAATTTTCGAGTAAATGTCACAAATCATTAAGAGTACTAAGGGCCGAAGGAGGTCATAGTAGACTGGCTATGTAGTACCGATGACTTTTGTAAGAAGAGACTCAGTGCCGTTAATTTGAGTTGGAATGAGGGGTCTAAGGATGTTGGTGGAACAGTCACCCCAAGCAAAGGTCCCTTGTGGTCACTGACCATGGACGAGAATAACGCAAGTACCTGGACTTACTCGCAGTCTGTACTTGTGACGTCACTCGACTCGATTTATGGAAACAAGATTACTTGGACTTAAAAGAATGTAAAAAAAATACCCGCCAAGTGCGAGTCGGACTAGCGCCCTTAGGGTTCCGTACCATCTATCAATCTGTAGAACATTAGACACTTTATTAAAAAACTTATATTTAAACTGCAAAAAAACCACGTTTGTCGTATAGGAGCCCCACTTAAATATTGTTTTATCTACCCAAATATCATAAACCCTCTCTAATGCGTTCAAAAACCATAGGCAATGACCAGCATTACCAACCAGCAGAAATAAACAGAACTGTAATGAGCTCATAACCTACTGAAAACAGTAGGTTATGAGTTTAAATTTGGAACAGGTGTCAAATTCAAGTGAGTGTGCTATTCTAGTATCTACATTAAAACAGATACCTATCGATACGATACCCCAATTCAGTATGATTTTAATTATAAATCGCACGACATTTTGATCTCGACTATCTCGAGTGACACAAGAATAGTGACTTCGTTCGTGATTTAAAAAAAATGACAGATATCCGAAATGCCGCCATTTCGAGCTGTCATTTGTTCGGTATTTTTTATTGCATTACACTGGTAACAATGCTGGTCATTTCCCTATGGTTCCTGAACCCATCATATAGCCCTTATGATATTTGGGTAGATAAAGTAGTGTATGCAACTATACATAATTAGGCATTACAACACTCGTGTGATGCTATTAAGAAACTCGCCTTCGGCTCGTTTCTTAAACCCACACTTGTGTTGTAATGCCCTTCATTATGCACAGTCGCATAAACTACTATTACTATTTGTTGTTATAGCGGCCACATAAATACATCATCTGTGAATATTTTTCAGCCGTCCAGCTATCACGGTTCATGAGATACAACCCGGTGACAGACAGACAGACGGACAACGTCTTAGTAATAGGATCCCGTTTTTACCCTTCGGATACGGAACCCTAAAAAAGGTCGTTCATTAGCACGGAATGAAAAATTGAATTAATGTTAAAGGAAAAAGTTGGATGGGTTCTCAGTTTCTCACATAGAAAATAGGAAGGCTGGCCGTGACAGCAGGACCGCCATCTTTCTTTTGATGCCTCATTTAAAATAGACTAAGGTTAATTAAGCGTTTCATCAAGAGTGCTTTTTACGTCGAGTTTGCGATACTTAGCGAGTATTTTATTTTAATAAAAATACGTGGAGAAATATTTAAATAAATTTTTCGTAGATCTTTTCAAGTAGGTTTTGTCCTTGATTTACGTGAACTAAAAGTATTGTTATAAGAAGTTTTGACACAGGCCTCCTCTCTTTGAGAGAGAATGGGCTATAATCTACCACGCGGGCCCAGTGCGGATTGGTAGATGTCACATGTCTTCGAATTTTTTGGTTCTAAGACATGCCAGTTTCCTCACGATGTTTTCCCTTTGCGAGCACCGTTTTGAGAGCAGCGGTGATGAAATAAATTACACAAAGTAATGTGCCTGCCTGGGTTCGAACCCACGAACTACTGTTTGTAAATCGGGACCGCCACCACTAGGCCACCGCTGCTCTCCGGTTATTATTACAGGTAGTCAATGACTTGAAATCTGACAACCAGTCTTACCAAAGGGTTATTATTACACAGTACTAACCGGCTTGTGGGATTCAGATAAGCGGTCGCTCCATGTAAAATAATGGTATTCAACTGCATCCGGTAAGACTGGAAGTCGACCCCTACATGGTTGTGAAAAGGCTAGGCAGATGACGAAGAAGGTTGTTTTCAAGTCTAAACAAAAAAAACATTCCTCTTTTGGGATGGAATTAATTTATTCGCTTCACGACATAACTCAAGCGACGTTGCACCTCATTTAAAAAACCAGATTAGCGTGAATTAGCATAATTTTATTTTTAAACAAAACTGTGGCTTTTGCATGGCCATGATTGGATTTAAAAAACAGATATAATTTAAATAAATCTAAATTCTGCGTGACATCCGTTCTTTGGAGTGAAAGTATTAAATTAGACACAATTTTGACTGTCACAATATTTTTGGTATGGTTTTCCTGTTAGGTCGACGGTCCCTAAAATTTTACAGCTTGTTCAAAGTTGTTGCTATAGCAAATTAAAATAATTTTGTGATACATCTAGCACATTTTTTGATGTCATTAATTTTAATTTATGTAGTTTTGAATATTATTTGCATGCCCATATGATAGTAGTAAAATGAAGAGATTATTTTTAAAATATTCAGGTCTCACTTATTCTTGCAAAGAGAACGATTTAAGTTTAACTAATAATACGTAACTTTACTCGTACCCAGCAGTCCACTAGACCATCGAATCAGACATTCAAACATATACTCGAATAATATGAACTCGTAATACAACATACACATTTATATTAAATCTACTGAACAGGAAAATACGCACCAGTTATTTTGCTCCATGCAGTACGAGTTTTGCTGAAGACCTACTTGATACCGGGAGTACCTACTTTTATATCCCGGCGATATATTTTCATATACTATTGAGTTATTGGAGCTAAACTGATGTTTTCATTCGATGTAAATGCAATAATGGTGATTGAAACTACCTCTGTGGAGGTGTGTGTCCGAGGTGGAATATTTGGGTGATAATATAATCGCTTAAATAATCTTCAAATAAGTAATCATAACATAACATCACGACTGTAATCCCCTAAGGGTTAGGCAAAGGTGTACGGTCAGCATCAGAAGTAGCAGAACATTTCGGAATTTTAATTCTTTTATGTACAGGACTCTAGCTATTATTTTTAATGTTTCAGAAGATTATTCGTTGAAATAGTCCTTACACTCCAATAACATGTAGTAGCGAGTAATATCTAACAAGTTTTTATTAAAAAAACAGCTTCGAAACTTTGAGTAATGTTAATATACTTCTGATGCTGACCGTACCATTAGTACATCCACATTTCGCCAGTTATGTTGAAGTCCCGTGTAATTGACGGCGACCCTATTGCCATCAACCGGGTACAAAACTAGACTCCATGGCTGCTGTTGAGAAATGTATGATGGAAAAACACAATAACCCTTTACCAGTACGCTCCTTTTTTTTTGGGGAGGGGGAAACCCTCAAATAACCCGTCCAACTCTGGGCAGGGCGGAAGGGAGTGTCAGACTTCTACTGACTAAAAACCACACACGTTCCTGCTTAGCCCTTGTGCCGAGGCCGCGGTATCTCTTTCGAACAATCCGCAGCCCCGACGGGATCGGTACACTCCTAGGTATGTAATATTAACCAATTGAATTGTAAAGTCTGTTATATATAATATATGACTTGATTTTTTAATAGTCGTAGTGTAGAAGTGGTCACTTCAAGACACTACCCACACTCACCACCCATTTTCACTTAAAAATTCAAGCCCTATCTTTATCAGCTGTTCTACCCAAGATTCCTTAGATCCCTAACCCCTCCTTCACATCACACAGTTAACTTGCCATCTGCTCCACCGTAAGTGCCACCCTTCACTGTAAGACCGTCAACCAGCAAATTTATGGCCCAAGGAAATTAACCCAGAGGTGACGCGCCGAGATTTATAATGAAGGAACCGAGGTATTTTTGAGGGTAGTTTAACAAAGCGGGGAAGACGTTTGGTTTGTAATTTGAGGATTAAGTAAATAGTTGGGGAGGTTTTTTTGACGGATGTATGCGTTTAATTGGTTCGTCGGGCTTTTAAAAGGACTGTGTTTTTTTTAAGTAACATAAGAAACTGTCTGTTACCCTCGAAGGGTTAGGCAGAGGTGTACTCATTTGTTCCTTCATTTCGCCAGTTATGTTTTGAGTCCCATGTAATACGGGGCGAGCCTATTGCCATTAAGTGGGCACAAATCCAGAGTCCGTGGCTGCTGCAGAAAATTTTAAAATAAGATTTGACAGCTTTTTAACACTGTTTTCAGAATCCAGGTAATCCAGTTAAGGCTTAAAAAATTAAGTTAATTTATAGGAGGCTGTAATTTCTCTATATGTAAAATAAGATTTGACAGCTTTTTAACACTGTTTTCTGAATCCAGGTAATCCAGTTAAGGCTTAAAAATTAAGTTAATTTATAGGAGGCTGTAATTTCTCTAGATGTACCTAATACCTCATCGTCCTCGCCATTTAATGCAATTAAACTAGTTCTTTAATTACAAAAGGTTCACGACCGGCGCTCAAACCTTGGACTGGATCAGATCAGCAGACGGCCGATTATATGCAATTATCTTCAATTAAAATTTCATGTGGGATTTTAATACCACCTGTTGTGCTGTGTAAAATATGTTCGTTCAGGGATTTTCTGATAATTGTGTCTAGAAATCTTTGCGCTACAGCTGTTGTTTCAAGGAATTTTTGGCTTGCCACTACTTGAACTAATACACTCGGTTCCAAAAATAACGGGTCAGTCACATAAACCCGAATATCTCCCAAACTACGTATGCCATCCTAATGAAACGAAGACTGTTCAATTGAGAATTTAATTATACAGATAAAAAATAAAATAAAACTTAGTTGCACCTACAATATTAATCTCTAAATTAAAAAAAAACTAAAGTAGTCATATTTTTCTTAAGATTACATTTTTTTTATGATTGTTTTTTTGCTGGTTTTCATCACTTTCTTCATTTAATACTTTGTATTGCCTCCACGAGCTCTTCTGACAGCTTCCAGGTGATTAGGCATGCTGTATACCAAATTTCGGAGCCGGTGCTGAGGAATACCTTCCCATTCCTCCACCAGTGCTTGTTTGAGCTCAGGAAGCGTGATTGGTGGGGGGTTTCGACCTTTCACGCATCTCTGAAGCTCGTCCCAGGCGTGCTCGATGGGGTTTAAGTCCGGGCTTCGCGCTGGCCACTGCATGAGTTCGATGCCGACCTCTTCAAGGTAGTCATGTACAATTCTGGTGGTATGGGGACGCGCATTATCATGCATTAATATGCCATGCCGGTCCATCCTGGCCATGAAAGGACCTACATGTTCATTGAGGATCTCTTCCACGTACCTCTCTGCATTTAGAGTTCCATTTTGAATGAGTACCAGCTCGGTGCGGGCCTTAGCAGAAATCCCAGCCCAAACTTGTACGGAGCCTCCACCGTACGCCACTTTTTCCTCCACACACGCTTGATGGAAGCGCTCCCCTGGTCTTCTGTACATCAACTGCCTACCATCATGCATATAAAGCATGAATTTAGACTCGTCCGTGAACATTACCCTAGACCAATCGTCTAGTGTCCAGTTTAGGTGCTCGCGCACGTATCTCTGTCTTGCAATTCGATGTCCCCGTTCCAGTTTGGGGCCATTTGCGGGCCTCAATGGTTTCAAATTTGCTTCAGCAAGACGTCTTCTTACTGTTTGAGCGCTTAAATTGCCACCTCCAAAGCGTTTAAAGTGAGTTTTTAGACCAACAGCAGTTTGAAAACGATTTCGGAGCATTGTAGCCACCAGTTGTCTGTCTTCCCTGGCCGTTGTGCATCTTGGTCTACCATTTCCTGGTCTTCTAAGGTGTGATATGGGTGTGATCCGGTCTCTTGGTACCGCTGGACTACCCGCTGAACAGTCGACAAAAATACACCAATGTTTCTGGCTGTTTCACGCTGGCTCCGCCCAAGTTCCAAAAAAGTTAGGATTCTGGTACATTCCTCTAGCGTGACTGCCATGCTTCACCTCACAGAATAATAATTATGCACGTGGAAGACGTTCACGATATTTTTTTTGTGACAGAATAGAAATGGAAAGCATCCACAATGACATGAAACAAAAATTTTGTTTTTAAAAATAGTCATTTTTTTTTAATTTTGTTTTTCTAATGAAGTTTTTTTCATCAACCAGTTTAAATAATATGCTATTAGAAGCGCAACTAAAAAGTCTTTATTCTGTTTTTTATTTCACTGATCTAACTTTTACAGTTCTGGAGGTATTTCAATTTTTGTGACTGACCCGTAATTTTTGGAACCGAGTGTATAACCTTTTGAACGCCAGTGTAAATGCATCAGCGTCCTTTCCCACGCCATGACACAAAGGACATCATCCATTTTGGTCCAAATGTCAAAGTGGCCGGCCAATAAAAAAAAGTGCTTTATTCTGAAAGAACTCGTTCGCCTTAGCATTTTTTTATATGACACCAAAGCTGTAGCACCAATATACTTGGTGGTATTCATGTTAAAAAAACCTGATTTTTCATACATTTTTCCTTTCAATGAATCTGAAAAAAAAATGTTCCAAGTCTTAACTTCCGAGATCCGCCTAAAGGGGGGGTGAAGGGGGGCAAGGGGGTCAACATTGAAAAATGGTTTTTACTTCCCCGAGCTTCCTCTATACGAATCCCTAAAAAAAAACTCGTAAAGTCTCTTTGTTTCCGAGATACGATAGGGAGGAAAAAAAGGGAAGAAAAAAGAGGAAAAGAAAAGAAAAAAAGAAAAGAGGAAAAAAGAGGGAAAGGGGGGAAAAGGGGGGGTTTGGCACTTTTCCCATACTCACGAGAGTTACATGTTTACGAATCTGTCAAAATATACCCACCTCCCCATCCACCATCTGGGAGAACAATTCTGTCAATCAGTTAGTCAGTGGTAATTGAGCTTTCTAAAGTATTTTTAGAACTCAAATAATACCAATTAGAGTGATGCTACAGCTTTGGTGTCATATAAAGAAATTCTAAGGCGGACGAGTTCTATCAGAATAAAACACTTTTTTTATTTGGCCGGCACTTTTACTTTTGGACCAAAACTGTATGAAATGTGGATGATGTCCTTTGGCGCAAATAGCAAATACCCACATCGACCGTGGTCACTGCTCAGATTTACCAATGAGTACCATGTTACAGATAGGCAGTCACTCAATGTACTAGCTACATCCCGTTACACTAGAAACAGACCCTGGAAAAAAGCTGAGCTGATGTGACCATGGTCAATGACTTATCTCAGGGGCGCTTCAGAGACAACATCTCATTGATACCCAAAGAAGTCCAATTTGTGCCAAGTGCCAAATATCATTAGACGATGTCTTTCAGATCTACATTAGTAGGTACTAAAGTGACAAGTTCATTTGTCAAGTTCAAACAGCAGTTTGAGTGTGAAATTAGCATGATCAAGTAGTTTCAACAGATCATCAGTACACTCAAGTGGCATCTAAACAATGCAAGTTTCCAGTCCATAGAATTAGTATTTGACACAAAACATAAACATTTTATGCCACTCTTTAAAGCAGTGGTTTCATTTCAATCCTCTGACGTCACATAGCAGTTTTCTTAGAACCGGAAGCATATGATGTATTCGAAGAAATCTTATGAAACAAGAGAGATATATGAAGAGTAAATTCTTTATTTTTAAGCTGGAAGACATTTTGACATTTTCTCAGTGATTTTAAAACGGTTGCAAGATTTTTCTTCCTTTGATGTCAAATGCATATGAACTTTGGAGACGCGGAAAGTAATTTCGAAACCTGTTTTCATACTTCTTTGAGATGCTCGATCGGAGGAAATGTGAGGTCTTTGTTTGTTCTTCATTTGGTGCAGCAAATAAACAGACGCCATGTCAGATTTGTTGCCGGCGGGACAATTTTGCATACATCAGCCTTTGATATCACTAAGGATTGCTCTGAGAAAGAATACGGGGGTCTACTGTTTGTCGTATCGCTATTGACTTAGCCGATATGTCTTTGCCCAATATAATTTTAAGTTTCATTTTTATTCCCAACGATGTCTAAACAACATATCCCCCGAAATATGTACGTAAAGAGCCTTTTTAACTAAAACCTCTCTCAAAAAACAATTAAGTATTCTCTACCCAACGTCGTTTAAGGGCCCGAGAGCTACAAATTTGAATTTCAAAAACTCAAAGTTAAGCCTAGGGTTTTGAATTTTAACATAATTTACATACACAAATGAGTCATCTGCGTTCGTTACGGTGTCTGCACTGAGGTTCTACCAAAAACTGAAATATACCGCAGTATGCGTGCACTGCTGGTTGTAGCCATTCTTCTTTTGAATAAATCTAAAGTTAGCGCGCATTGGAAACGAAACTACCAAAATTGTCGACGAATGTTGGGAAGTCTGGTTAATATGCAAGGCGAGTGAGACCTCTCAATGAAATCGAAAAAAACATCAAAATCATGCATTTACATACACACAGACAGGATGATTCAATGGACGGAAATGGTTATTTGGTACAATGGTTTTCTGGAAATTTATGTGGAGTTAGGACGGAAGTACGGGGGCTTGGTCATGTCCTATACGGAGATAAATTCACAGTTTTGAAGCGTTATTTGGTCAAAGGCAAATTTTATTTAATACAAAACATGACACGCTTAAAATTGGTACACGTGACAAGCAAGGAAAGGATTCGGAGACGAGTCACTGAAGATGACAATAAGAAAAGAAAAGTGTAAAACAGAAAGGAACGTAAATGGCTGGGATGAATCACTGTACGCATGAAGGGCATTCTTCTTTTTCTTACAATAAGGTCATGAAACCAGTCACCAATCGTTTTGGAAGAAAGCAGTTGATTTTACTACCGTCAGTGTTTCGATCGATCGGATTTCGAATCGATCTTCTTGAACATGATGTTTAAGACCATTTTTGCTTTAGCAGTTTTGGATAACATACTGGCTTTAAATATCTAAATTAAAAGCTAAGCAGTGCTCATAAAATCCTCGAACAAATTGCTGCCGAAGCAAATGACTCCCTAAGCCCACATAATCAGGAAAAGAATTATAATTTTATTATATCTTGGGTTATAATTTGTAGGCCCAACTTATTCTGTGTGACCTCGAGTTTTATGGGCGTACCTCCAAGGAGTCACTTCGAAAGAATTAGATATACAGCCCCGAAAATTTCTTATTATGATGAAATATTACGACGGCTGATTACTAAAATAATAACAAAAAATCTCATCAAGATCACCTTTTTCCTGTTTAGAAGCATCCGGATGTGCATTTTTTGGCCTACATCCATCAGTTATAATTTTATTTTACACACGTTTTTATCCGAGTGAAGTTTAAAAAAAGTGTTGAGTATGAATGTAGATAAAAGCAGACTAAGACCAAAGAAACGATGGATGGACAGTGTGAAGAAAGAAAGAAAGGAGGTGTATGCTGAGATGACGACTAATTGAGAAGTATGGCAGAAGAAGTCATGCTGCACAGACTCCAAATAAATTGAGATAAGGGCAGGAGAAATGAAGATGATAATTATATGCTGAGTATTTAACGGACTTATTGACCCAGTATTTGCATGTTTTGCAATTCCTAACTTTAATTATAATAAACAGGTCTCTCATTTTCTTCTTGGCACGCTACATTCTTAGGTAATCTTACTTATGATCCTCTTTTCTTGAATCTATCAAGCTTATCTT
The DNA here is from genome assembly GCA_949775195.1 of Diarsia dahlii. Classification (NCBI taxonomy): domain Eukaryota; kingdom Metazoa; phylum Arthropoda; class Insecta; order Lepidoptera; family Noctuidae; genus Diarsia; species Diarsia dahlii. The sequence continues at coordinate 17,665,216 of OX459197.1, read as the reverse complement.
CAAAGAAACCACTGAATAATTTAAGAGGGTATTTAAAATCATTTTATGAATTCTTGAGCCTCACCACAGGAACCCAAATCCTAAATCCCGTAGGGTTTTAATAATAAATAGCAGAGCGGCCCAATTTGAAAATAATAAGCATTTAATGTACAATGATTGGAACTCTGAAGTAAATATCCACCAACCATTTTGTATTACGAAGAAAATTGTTTTCCTTTTATTCACAATGGTCGTTTTGCAAAAAATCAAATTACACTGTTATTGACAGTTAGTGATTCTGGAACCAAGTACTTATTGCTATTTGTAATTTTTATGGAACCCGTTTCTAGAGAATTATATTTTTTTCAGTGGGACAAACCCGCGACTTTTCCTGAACCACTATAACTCCTGAAAGCCAGAATCAACAGTGGCGACCACCAGAAAAGCGTTGAGTCAATGAAGCTCGACGAAGTCTCAGAGAAACAACCCGTAACTTCGAAATTAAACAGAAAAGAACCGCGGAGGAGTAGATTTATTTTTCAGTTGTTCTTTGGATACTGTTCACTTACCCATCTTATCTACTTTGTCTTTTACCATCCACCCGCATTCTCCAGTTATCCCATGATCATGGTGCTTGCAACGACGTCGAAATATCCGGAGCTCAAAATTATTCATAATGACGGACGAAATCCCGAAAGTGACGGTATAAGTTTTTGTCCTTGGGATCTTCTTCAGTTTTGACTTTTGAGCCATAAAGCAGGCTTTTTTTCATGTATTTTATACATTATCTAAAACATGTAACAAAGGCTTCAAGTTTTATCTTGCCATTGTGTAAATGACAGCCCCTAATGCCTTTTGTGAATAGTTTGATCCCCGCTCAGAGTCACCAATTCAAAATGCCGGGTTATTTCTATAATTTTCGTATAATTTCGAAGATCGATCGTTCGAGAAATTATGTTAAATCTTATATTTTATACGAAACGAAGACAATCAGCAGTATTTCTGCCTCTTGCGTGATTAATAACCCAAATATTCCTGTGACAGGTTAAAAAAAAAGAAGCAGCATCACATCACATCATCCCAGACCCCAAATCAGGTTCTATTCAATAGCTTTTTTGACAACCAAAAGGCCTTTATTCCGTCCATCGTAAAGTTCATTTTATAGTTCTCAATCTGATTATTACTTTGGAATACAGTCTTTGTTCGTTTGTGATAAGGTTTATATTTATTTGGGGAAATGAGAGGAAGGAATTTCAATATGGTGAGTGAAGAAAGGATGCGTTCGGGATATAAAAAATACGGTTGAACGCACGTGGGCGGTCGCATTCTATGGGGTATTAGTTAGATACACATCTTCGCGCTATATTCGACGTGGAGTGGGCAGGAATGTTATGAATCCTTCATAATATGAATCATAAGCGTATATTTCTAGGTGAATGGCTTCTGTTTCAGTTATGAAAACGTAAGGGTTGCCCTTTTCTTTCATTTGTTACTTATTTCGGGTGTCTCAAGTTGTGCGTACTTTCGGTATTGAGAAGATTTGGACCAGAAATGTTTTTACTTTGGTCCTAAAGCGTTTCGGACTTTAAGACGGTTTCAGGTATTGATGATCAGTAATATGAGCATAGGCGTATCTTCGTTTTTATCGTGTGGGTATTGCCTAAACTGGTGGCAGTTTTTATGCTGCCCATGGTCGCCTTACTTGGCTTTACATGCCGTCGACAAGTATTTCTCAGGTATGCTGGTTTCCTCACGATGTTTTCCTTCACCAAAGTATATGAATCCGAAACCACAAGCCCATTTCATGAGTTATCATGACCGATTACCATACAACCTAAGGGCTCGTTTACAGTGACGCGGGGCGTCGCGCGGCGAGTGCAGAAGGCTTGTCTCGTGCTTTTTTATTAATTTACTGAGAGACGGGTCCACCGCAACAAACGCTGCATTTTAAACTAACGTACTGAGTAGGTACCAGTTATTTACATGGAGCGACTGCCTATCTGACCTCTACAACCCAGTTAATACTGGGGAATACGATACTCTTTGGTAAGACAGGTTGTCAGACGTTCAGGTCACTGACTATCTGTAACGACTGCCAAAGATTTATCATCCGGGACCAACAGCTTAACGTGCTTTCCGAGGCACGGAGGAAACTCCGTATGTAATGGCGGTCAGCCATCCGCAAACCAACCTAGGCAAGCGCAGCTTAACCTAAAGATCGACCCCGAGTGGCAGTTATTATTAAACAACGAGCTCCTCTACTAAGATATCTTCTATATAAATAAAAAGAGAAGTCCTGACTGACTGACTGACTGACTGACTGACTGACTCATCAACGCCCAGCCCAAACCCTTGGACCTAGAAAGCTGAAATTTTGCACAGAGGTTCCCTTTATAATGTAGACAAGGAATAAGGAAGGATTTTTCGAAATTCAACCCCTAAGGGATTTAAATAGGGGATGAAAGTTTGTATGGAAAATCGTCATTATCACGCGGGCGAAGCCGCTGGCAAAAGCTAGTTATTATTATAATAATTAAAAAACATTGGTTTCTTATATTACTCAATGACTTACTTACATAACGGATAACTCTATATATGAACAAAGACAGCTGATCAATGCAAAATCTAACAACATAACAAACTAAGTTGCGTTATCCATCGCTGTTTTAATAACAATTACTATAGAAATAACGTAAATTAATAACGCAATGTAAATCGATATGAAATATCAATATTTATTGCTGCGCACGCGTTTTTATGTCACAATTCTTGCATATGCTGTCCTGTTTCACGCTATTTTGGGCTTAAATACTACTGCATTAAAGGTTAGAATTGTGTGGTGATACCGAGGAAGAATACCTACTATATGAAATTTGATTTGTCTGGTGACATAATTATGATTCACGTGTCTTGATATTACAGTCTTATCGCTGATATAATTTGATATATTCAAAGAAATTCGTAATAAAAACGTGTATTTAATTGTAACATAACATCACGCCTGTAATCCCCAAAGGGTCAGGCAGAGGTGTTTCTAAATAGCCACCCACATTTCGTCAGTTATGTTTAAGTCCCATGTAATAGGGAGCGAACCTATTGCCATCAACCAGGCCCAGGCTGTGACTGAGGAATTTCTGATGGAAAAACCTAATAACACTGCCCGACCCGGGAACCAAACCCAAAACATCATACTTGCGACCACTAGACTAACGAGGCAGTCCCATCAGTGGGAATATTATTGACTATTAGATTAAGTACTTTTATAACTGACGGACATTTAAATCCGGTCATTCTACTCGCCTATTTACCAGCAATATAGCTTATATCCCGTTTATTTCGTAGAACTAAAACATATATCTTTTAATGGTCCTTCAATAACATTATGTTGTCCGCTACTGTATCCGGTACAAGAAAAATCACTTCGAAGTATTTACTACATGGAACTACTTTTGTATTAATGTACTAATCACTACTTAGTACAGTGCGATCAAATTATCTTGGCAGCTCTGAACATAGGCTTTGCGAAATTTTACGCATGTAAACTTGGGAATAAAACTGTTATTGCCAGATAAACCAATACTTAAACGATCAGAAAATATCTAATTTAAACAGTGAGAAATACAAATAAAACAAATATCATAACACTTTTATACATTCGTTGTAACAAAATGACCTGCACCAAGTTCGGAGCTGCCAAGATAATTTGATCGCACTGTATATTGCCTCATTGGTCGCAAGCGCTACCGCTTTGGTGTTACTGTTAGCCTGTCATCCAACAGCTGGGTAAAGGCCTCCCCCATGACTTCCAAATGTTGCGATCCAGAGCCAGAATGCAAACCACTGAACGTTGGGTTTGTCAGCCCGTATTTTTTTCTTTTTTTAAGTTATTGAAAAACTTCAATGTGGGGAAAAACTAAAACTTACTGAATACTTGGTAACCGTTTAAACGTACAGACGACTACACATCAAGCTATACATTTCCAGTATAAGCTGGACTCGCATTGTATAGGATTTCCGTACAATGCGAGATCAGCGTAAACTGGAAATGTAATAGCTTGATGTGTAGCCGTCTGTACGTCGGTGTACCTTCCACTGTTTAGTACAAACGAGAAAACGACTGACACTTCTTAGTAGTGTTATCATAATAATCTATCAAGAATCGTTCATCGGGAATTTGGGTAGTGCATTTATATGAATGGGGATACCCATGATGACGGTAATGATAAGACTTAATCACACGTTAACTACAGTTTCTTCGAATTTGTACCTAATTCTTATTCAGATAAAACCTACTTTACATCCTAGTTCATAAGTCACAATTATTTCCGATATAACCTAGAAACATACGACTAACAGCAGCCGGAACTGAAACGTGTTTAGGCTAAATTGAGTCACGGCTATCGAGTTTCCATTGATAACTGCATTGTAATCTGTATGGAAAAACTGGTACAGTCACCTGCCATAATGTATGGACAATTCAGACAAAATCGTGTGAAGCAAGAAATGACACCACCTAACGTAAACGAGTTATCGACTATAAACGTTCATAGGAAAATAGACACTATAGTATCCATGAGAAAAACAACAATATGTTGCGCGTGTCAGTGAACAATATTTGTAAAAGGTTGTGTAATTATTGTTAGACTGAGTAAGTATTTGATTTACTTATTATAAGAAAAAGGGAAGAACATTTATTTGTTGCATATGACGTGCATACAAAAATAAATATTAAACAATAAAAGAAGCATGGATGGATCAAGAAAGTCTGACAGCTTGCACGTCGTGACTGCGACAAGCAAGTTACTACACAGCATAATGAGAATATCAGAGGATTAGTACAGTAGGTTGACTTTTAAATTCTTTCCGAAGTAGCAACCCATTTGACAGACTGCAAGGCTGCAACTAAAACTACCGAAGGTTGCCCAAAGCCAGAGAGCTAAAGACTCAAAGAGCTTGAAAATCAAAGTCGTAGAGCGTTTTTGGTCAACCATCATGTGCAGACTTATAGAAGCAAAAACAAATCGTCCAAACTTAGATTTAGGTTTACTTTATTTTAAGGTCCAGCAGTTGAGGCCAGCGGACATATTCAAAAAAAGTTATTATTATGTTGAGTGACTGTCCGTCACTGGTGGACAGCGAGATTACTCATGTTTAAAATTGAGTCGCTGTCCGTCAGAGGGGCCACCACTGACGGAGATTTAAAAAATGTCATGTCACTGTCCTGTACGGTAGACAATGAAACAATTTGTAAAAATTCTCGCGGGTGGATACCGGGACGCATCGATTAATTGTTAGAACAGATTTTGACATTTCAATCAAATGCAGATCCGACGGAGCAACTGCAATCCGATTTCCTCAAGCCATTACAGTACTACATCTACATCCCAGGTAGGACGTAGCTGGTAGTAAGTAAATATTTGAGCTACAACAATCACCTTTGATCTCCCAACATCCAATAGCTCGCCAGATCTTACGTAGATCTAATATCCTGTATGTACATTGTTAAGGAGACCCTTGCACATGTATTCCGTTTCCTGTAATTTTATGTAAATGTTGGCTCTTCAATTGAGAGTCTTAGGTTCTGATGTTTGAAGGACGTCTTTGTAATGACTGGCTCAATAGATTTAGAAGGATCAAGAAGATACAGAATATGCTTGGAGGGAACTGTACCGGTTGAAGTAGTCAAGTCTCTAAATATGTAGTCCTCTTCGGTCAACGATTAGGTTGACAGATTTGGTAGCTGCTCCTATTCTAAGGCATTATATTGGAAACTGACGATTAATGCTGCTAGAAGTAATGTCATTACTGAACGCGATTACGAATTATGATATCAAACATTCGAAATAAGGTTTAAAGGTCAACTTCTGCATCAACACTTACTAAATTGGAGAATCTGTATCCTAGAGATAGCTCTCACCTCTGAAGCGTTGCTAATCTCAGGCACTCAAAGTGCTTATCAAATCCAGTTGCAAGCACTTTTGAATCGAAACAAAAGATGCATGTACAGTCTATTCTCAGAGACTCCACCTCCGACAGAAACCTTATAAAAAAATAAAGAACACTGTGACTGATGGAAATACCAAATCAGCTGTGAAATATATACAAAGGGACTATATTAAGATACATGGCAGTAAACGCCATGACACTCATAGGCATCTTCCAAACAGAAGCATCCTAACCTCAACCAGTCCACTATAACGTGAGCACGCACCTGCCACTTCGTTTACACACGTAACCAATGTTTCTTTAACAAGTTTACGCAACCATACACGTGACACGGAGGAAACATAGCACAATGGTGGCTGATGACGTCATTCGATACGACCGCTTGAAAGTAGACTATTGGTGTTTTATAGGTACGCTGGTTTTTACTGGTGTGGATCAGGCACTTAATGGTGGTGTTCTAAGAAGTGATAGACATGTTCGATCACTTACACTTTTTACGCATCTGGCTGATGTAGATACTACGAGTCAGGGAATAAAACGATGCGACTTGATGTGTTTAGGAGAGTTTTGTCTTAGCTAGGATGGTGCTGGTTTCCCTGGCCCTGGCTTGAAAAAATATCTGTGGGGAAGCATGCTAACAGTCAGTATCTTAAAATCTATATGAGTATCTTGTCAGTGTCTTGTATTCAGTAAGTGACCATAGAAAGAGTCCATCATATCGAGACGGATGGAAAGAATCGAGAGAGGCTTTCGATCAGAAGTGGGTCAGTACAGGCTCGCTTTAATACAAAAAAAAAACATTATGACAGTCTGTGGTCGTATAAATAAGTGCAATGTAGATTGCCATCGACATGCTAAGATGAAGAAGATTATCGTGGCCAGGGTTACCTTCATGCTCATCTTTACTTAAAGAGTACGGTCAAGACAAGACGATATGACTTTCCTACATTACAAGTCAGCAACAAGTAGCTATAATTGAAGGTAAAATAATGATCATGCGCATGATGATGTCGCAATTAGGAAAATGTGGAGTAGGTCACCTGATTGTCATCTAGTTTGCGTAAGATGCAATAATGAACATTGCTGATCAGCTGTGCCAGCGGTTTGATTAGCAATATCTTGCTTTGTCTCTATTGGTTTGCGATCACACGTAATGGTACGTGGGAAATGGAGAATGGAAGTTCTTACGTTGCCGGTAATTGAAACTTTTTGTTGTCTTATATGAATTAGACGCATGTAGCACCAAAATAAGAGAGAAAAGCTATTAAAATTGCAACCAATTGAGCAGGACCAGGCTGTTAGTGGGTCTATTGGTTTAGTTTCGTTGTTGATATGGTAAGTTAAGTGACGTCATTTTAAATCATGATATGGGTATCAATTAAGAGTTTGCTGAGAAGAATACGAATCCAGCGAAAAGAAAATAATACATAAATGGTAAAAAATAAACACTTTTATTTAAATGCTATAAAAAGAAAAAAATAACTTAAACATTAAATCAAATTACAATTACTCTTCACGAGCTCGACCGTATTCAACTGCCAACACAAACTCAACAGCTACCAAGCCGAAGGTAACTTTCAATTGTTTCTCTCACGATAAAAAAAAATGGCCGGATGTCATCCAACACATCGATGACGACGGACGTGGTTAAAATCCTTGAGAACACGGAAACTATTGTATGGACACAAATAATATGTATGTACATCATTTACCTCTTGTGAAGTCCTTGGTGCTCCTGATACGATTTATTTTTTTATTAATAAACAGCAGGAAATTACCTGTAACAAGAATAGAAGAGATATTAGTAAACACGTATTTTTAATTTTCTTGTATAGCTTTATTAGATGAGTCTGGAATCTGGATCATTCCCAATCTCTTATAGACTATTATATAGGTACCGGGTAAGTCCTTCGTAAGTTCGTACCTCGGAAAGTATGTTAAGTCATTCGACTGTCATTGAAGATCTTGGAAAGTCGTTCAGATAGTATTTCGTGGGGGTCAAATAGGCAGTCTCTCTTGCAAAATACTGGTTTTCAAAAGCATCCGTTTAGACTTAAGGCGGCCTCAACATAGTTGGGAAATGGCTTGGCAGATGATGAATCTCGCAACGAAATTAATCAGAAAAGTGATCAACAGCTGACCGTTAATATTCAATTCGAAATCAGTTTTATTTGGTAAAATTCAGCCGAAGTATGACGTCTTAAAACCCAACCTAAAAGGTTACCAAATGCTAATTCTTATATTTTAATCAGATTACAGAAGCCTCCTTCTTAACCCGACAAAAACAGAGCAAACACATAAGACAGACCGCACACGGTCGCCCCGCATTTCGTCACTGAAACAAAAACGGTGATCACAAAGATTAACAAGTCAGTGACGGCCCTAAACACACAGTCCTTTGGCGTACCTACCGCCTTGACAGAGGGTTTGAAAACAGCGGTGGGAGATGTTGGGATATGATGAAGCGGAGAAAAGTATAAATATGCTGGTAGGGAATTAAATTCACTAGAGCTTTACAAATACATTCAGGGGAGTGAGTGATAGCGAAACGGTTAATCAGGAGTATGAAAGGAGAGAACATGTTGATCCAAAGTAACCAGGAAATAGTGATGTGTGTGTGATTAGTGAAGGCAGGAAGATGATGACATCTGTTCTTAATCATCCATATATAGCTCTTATAATGTGTGACTGTAAAAGTTCACATACTTATAAATTGGCATCAGAGAGACTATTCCGAAAAAGCAATCTAACAATTAAAAAAGTGTAACACAGCTGCAAAACGCGGGTGTACTACAGGGTATGCTCCTGTTTTAAGCTTCGGGATTTCAGGTTTGCTTTCATGTTTGTTTCTGAATAACTTTTGACACAACAACACATACAAACACATGACATATGACCAAATTATGGACCCAAAAAAAATTGCACCATTTCCAAGAACACACTCGTTTTGGTAGACTAAAAACCTAATTCCAGATTCGTTCCACTTAAATCCAGTCACCCACTCTCTTCCGCTCCCAACACCGCAGTTTCCAAAGCCACACCAGCAGCCCCTAATCCTGTGCTCATACTCTAAGCACACTATGTTTATGTTTTAGTACAAGAAATTCGACCAACCGCTCTCGTACCGTGGCTTACAGAGATATAACACGATGCTCCAGGATTATCGCACCGGAGACCTTTGCCGTATTTTTATAAAGATTTATATAGGTGTAGTTAGGTTAAAACCTGGAGTGTGAAAGAAATGTGTTTTTATGTAGGTGGGTAATGTTTTGAAAAAGATCTTTGTTTAGGCAATTGTAGAAGCAGAATTGAAGTCCTGGCAAGAGCTCGCAGCAAACACGTAACATTAATTATTATGTCGTGCTAATTTTGGTGAGATTAATCTGGAACCGTAAGATTCTTGAAGAAAAGACGCTTACACTTAGCTAAGCGTGAGCGTCGTTGCCTAGTAAATCAACACAATGATAAGCTTATCATTAAGTTGCTGTACTTGGAAGAATATTGTTGGTCTTGCTCAAACGAAGAAGACGAAAGAACTGGTATTGATATAAACCAGGAGATTTTAGTTGTTTTAGCTGGTAGCCTTACGCCTGATCCTTCTCCGACCATTTTGTAATGACGACCCATCGTACTATGAACAGCCAGTTCCCTTGTGTTTGGGCACACACTTGAGCACTATAATGTTTCCAGATCGACGTCTATTCATCAATGAGATGTCCCTTCATCGCCAATAGTCTATTGGCATTTTGAATGCTCGTAGTTCATTGGAAATCTCACTTGGTATCGACAATTGGAAATCGTTCGCAATATCATCATTAACGGTGCTTAAGACCAACTTCGACAATATAGACATATGAGGAATTCTAATAATACAATAGCTCACAAATTAATTACGTCGAAGAAGCTTAAGTTACAACAGATAGTAGATCGGCCGAAGGCTTGGTTGTTGCAAATTGATGTAAAGACATGAGAATTATGAAGAAGATGAGAAAGAGAGAGAGAATACAAAAACAAACTGTACAAAAATGTATTTCGGTGATGAACCCTTTGATGAACGATGAAAATAAATGTTGATAGATGGAGAAAGCTTAGAGATAGAGAACGGCCAAAAGAAAATACAATGAGTGAAGGATGATTAATAAAGGATTTCCAGAGGAGAAAGGAGGAAATTAAAGTGTAGTGTTGCTCAAAGTACATGAGACAAGAGAAGCTGATGAATTTTTGACTGTCAAAATGAAAATTTTTCGATCTAAACAAGTTCAAAAGACAAAGTGTAATTTCTGCACTTGTCTTCTATACGCAAAGCCCTTTAAGTTACTCATACGCCATTATGTGTACCTTCAAGGAATATTAATTATTAGCGAAATGATTAATTACTCCACAAGAATTCCTCTAGATTCGTATTAACTGAAGGAAATTGAGATACTTACATAAGTAATAATTTAGGAGCGGAGAAGTCTTTTGAAACTCGTCGTCTTTCGTTAATAAGTAATTATGAAGGTTTTGTTGAGCCATGGAAGTCATTTTAAGAGAAATGTTGACAGAATATGTTTAATCATGTATCTTAATATGTGATCATAATCTTTTCATTCGCGACAAAGGTTCAATGTTTGCTTCTTTGAACTGTAGATTGATTTGTAATTCAAATCTTATCGTATTTAAAATGATGATATCACTTTTGCTTTCGCATACGTTTTATGGCTTTTTATGTTATTATTCTATATTTCCACTTAGTACAGTCGCCAGCACGTCGAAGTACTATAATCTGCCAAACTTCTCTAATAGATTTTCATCTTTATCGCTAAAGCATTAGGTAGGTTCAAGGTTGATTGAGAAAATTTGACAGTTAAGGGTAGCTTGATGTGCTAGAATCTGTACATGGAAAAGTAAATGTTTCTTTCTACAGTATTTGATAGGATGGAAAGTTTCTCAACTGTTAATGTGTACCGGGAGTTTCTTGAAAAATCTTGTTTCACGACGCAAGTCTTCGCCTTCGGTAATTTAATACTATCTACTGAACCGCGAACGAACCCTTTTAGCTGAACCAAATATAGCCCCACAATTAATATACAAAAGTAGACATAAGAAACAACACAAAGAGTGAGAGACAAAGAAACTACGGATAAACTGTATGAAGGACGATATTATGGGAAGAAAAAAAGAGGTGACACGTAATAGAGAAGTAAGTATGGAGTAAGAACACATTTTGTGACGGCTCCTAATATCAAGTCAAAATCAACATCAGTTTGGGGGGGGGGGGTATGAGGAACAGGGTGTAATGTTCCTCAAAAAAAACTGGTGGCCCCGACGTGATCAGTGGTCTGCAGATCCTCAAATATAAAAATGCTTGCTTTGCTGCTTGCAGCGAGCCACGTAATGCGTCTTCACGAAGATCATCATCGTCTTGCCGTCAACCCAATTCATTTGGGGTCGCCACAGTATATCTCCTTCCATACTTCTCTAGTCTACACATCAGACACCTCCTTTCTTGCCATATCATGCATTACACAGTCCATCCACCGTTTCTTTGGTTTTCCTCTAGGTACTCTGAACAAGTCAAAATCATCGATACTTACTAAGCGACTGATCCCATCCCTAATTTTACCATAACAAAGAAGAAGACTGGTTGTCATCAGCCATTGTTTGGAGCAGACGTTATTTAAATATGCCGTCGGAGACTGAGCCGTCTGGCTCCAGACTTATATTTTTTTTTACTTTTTTTTTTCGAAACCTGACACGGCTTGTTTCTGACGGGCATTTATACCGTGAATGCGTTTATTGCTTGCTTCGATGTGCTAAGTATTATTTTTTTTGAGTTCGATTTGCTGTAATAAAGATCTTTTAGTAGTATTGGGGTTTATAAGGATAATAATTTTGGTCTCTTTTTGAAATTGTGAGATATTTTGTTTTTTATAAGTAGTAGACGTAATAATAGTTTTCATGTTCGTACTTAATCTTAAAATGTATGAAGTCAGTTGGTAGTACCCAATTATTTCGGCAAATAAGTCTAGTAGACGGCAAATAATGGTAGAAGTAGAACTAGGTTTTAAAACCAAACCTAACATTCGAAAGTCGTTTAAAATCGCTTTGTCTCTCTGTTCAAACAGAAAATTGAGTCATTGAGTCATACAGAAAATTGAGTCAACAAAAGATTCATTAAAGCATTTATCGACGCTACATTTCACATCACTAATTGCAATAAAAGCAAATAGTAATCCTCGGCTGGCGACCAACTCAAGGAACAATACCAACTAATACTATAACTTCCTCACACTCTTAACAAAATGTAAACAAAGTTGATTTTACTTTACCGCGACCGCAACAATAACATTGCAGCCCCTACCATTGTTTCGTCGCAGATTGTATATTTTGACAGAAGTTGACACGTGCAGTTTATGTTTAATATATTTTTTTTGTAAGAAAATATTAATAACCCCGCTTGTATGAAGTTTTAATTATTAATTCAGTGAAAGCAGTGTTTGGAAACACGTACAAAGACAAAGGTTTCAAACAAGACATACTTAAATATGTTTACGGTGACTCACTTAAGGTTTATCGTGAGGAAACCAGCATGCCTGAGAGATATTTCTCCTTCACAACCCCAGTTAAGCACTGGGTACTACGATACCCCTTGGTAATATTGGTTGTCATGACTTTCGACTTCTGACTTCTCGTAACGATTGTCAAGGATCAACAAATTACAACCGGGGCAACAGTTTTAATGTGTTTGCCATTAGTATTTCTTTAAAGGTGTCCCTGCCCGTATTCACGTTCACTATTACAATTAATTTCTCCGTACTTGTTTGAACTCTAAATTATTAACATTGTTTAGAATCAGGTTTAATAATACAGCCTTAATTTTCAGTTAACATACATTATATAAATTTAGTGGAGTTTACTCCTGAAATACTCCGGCTCGTGATAATTTAAAGCTACGAGCCACGATAACGGGGTTATATTACCGCCTAAAACCTGCTAGCTTTTATATAAAATGTATTTTATGCAGCCAAAATCTTGGTGCTTTATTTTGCGCTCATTTTCACTAAGGTCGGTTTAATGATATTAAGTATTTTTATCACTTAAAGTTTGGTAAATAATTTAGTTGTTCATCATCATCATCATCAGCCTATAATGTTCCCACTGCAGGGACTCAGGCCTCCTCTCTAGGAGAGGGATGGGCTAAGGCTAATTTAGTTGTTAAATGAAAGTAATTTATATTTTAAACGATTATCTTTTTAAATGTCTTGGTGTCAAAGTTATTTTTTGAAAAAACATATATTTGAAAGCTAAATCGTTAACGCTGTTTAGCTGCGTCTTTACTTCATTATTAAAACCATTAATTTCTGGATCTGAATGTATCAACAACATACTATTATTACATTTTGTTTTATACTACACCAATATATTCAGTCAACGCATTTAGTTTACGTACAAAGATGGAACTCACTTTACCAGAAATTATTGGTCTCACCATTCATTAATCATTACCAAGAATTGTAATAAAATTGAGTCTTTCCAGGAGAAAAAGTTCATCATACCCCTTTCTCAGTAAAACCTCTTTCATAAATAAATACCTATAAAATAATACAAAAGAAAGAAAAAAACATAAAAGAGAGTGGAGTTCTCTCCACTATTTCTGGGAAAGTTATTTTCTTTCATATTTTGCTCAATAAACTGCTGTAAATAATGAAGATATTTTATTCTCATTTTTATTGAATATAATGTTCGAAAATGATCTATTATCGTTCGTTGGCTTTTGATATAGAAACAAGAGCTTATTATTGGCTCGTTTTATTGGAAAAGGAAGGAAGTTCTTCTTAGTAACACTGCTTTTCTTTTCCTATGAATTGCAAACAATTACCGTTTTATTTTGCCAATATTTCCTGGAACACGTAACTGAATAAATTGCTGTTATAAATAAGTAAGCGATAAAACTCTTTTTAACAACGATTGATATCGCTAGATTCGCCCTATGGCAGCAAAAATGATCACGCTGCTGTAGCGTAGTCAACTTCATTTGAATAGCGTTGTCTCGCTCACTCATACTAAAAATCTACTATTCAATGCGGGCTGTATTCAAAATTCTTGGCCTAATCCAGACGTTTTTAAAATTGACAAAAATAAACACAGAAAATATTTTTTGCAATCAGTACTTTCATAATATTATTATGCGTCCAGTAAAAAGCCGTCTATTTATTCGTGTATATTTAAATCCTTGCTTTTTATATTCACCAATTAAAGAAACATCCGTCAATACACCGACGCAATATCTTTAAACCGATCCAGTCCTTCTAGTTTCCATTCTCCTCTACAAAAACACCTTTACTTTAATTAAAACATCGTTACTTTATACTTACATAAAAAAATCCAATCTTACTCCAACGTTAGCTCTAAACACTACTATTAATATCATCAACGGGATATTTACCATGTTTGATTATTGTAAATATCCCGTTTATGATATTAATAGTAGTGTCAGTGACCATGTCAGTTTAAAAACTTATAAGTTAGCACAAAAGCCCGCTGAATAAAATACGGTGCATCCTTTTTTCGCGCGATGCAGGTGGGTACCTAGGTAACCAGAGTACGCCCGATGCAGGTGGGTACCTAGGTAACCAGAGTACGCCCGAGTCTCGAGACAACGTATTAAACTGCTAATGTATTTTCAAGATCGATGTCCCGAGACGGTCGTTGTCGGCAACCAATCATAATCCATATTTAGACGTGTTTCTTGGCGAGGTTTTACTTGCCGTGTGTGTTGTGTTGTGAAAGGTTAAAATGTATTAGACGTTTGAATGCAGTGGTTTTGTTTGGTGACGGGTTAGAGTGGGGTAGTTACGGTCTATTTTGGGCCAATGTCAAGCGATGGTTCTGGAATTCTTGTTTAACTTTATAGTACAGACAGACACACATCGAACTATCACATTCTGTCAAAGGAGAATGCCCGCGTACAGTACTCTTGATAAAAGACTTGTGTATCAAAACCTAAAACAACATTTAATATCTTAAATAAAAATACATTTTTTGAATAAGTATTAACGATTATTTACAATGGGATAGTTTTTCAAACAATAAATGAGTACTTTTATATTTCCGACGTCATAGTACGCCATTTTTTACTATCACCTGACAATACTAGGGATTATGTTACTCGTAGTGCGGGTACATTAACATTTATTGCGCGTTTGTCATATTTTTACAATACAGTATGACGGTATGTTATTTTTGCTGGTTTTGTTACATTGTGTGTGCTTCGAGTCGAACCTTTTGGTTACTCCGTTAATGCTGCCAACCCATTGACAATAAACATACTTCTAACGCCGCTGCACCGTGTGTGTTGTTTATAACTAAATACAGGACTTTTTGTGTTGTGATCATGGCGAGTGCAACTGTAGTGCGATGTCTCAACTGCTCTTTGAGATTAACGCAACTTATGCACAGACGTATGTTGTCGGAGATCCCGAATAACATCATGAACATTTTACGAGTCTGGATCTCACCAACACCGGTAAGAGTAAACATTGTCTTTTAATTAACGTAGAATGGTGTTTTTATTTAGGAACTGTACTTTTATGTTTAAGGAGGGCAAAAGTAAAATCCATGTGTGTGTTAGTTTCTCACCTCATACTGATGTGTTGTTAATAACCAACTTATTAACTAAGATGGTTTATCCTAATCAGTGTGTATTCGAGGATATTAATTGTATGTAGTAGGTACCTATCATTTAAGATTAGTTGTACAGAAATATAATTATTTAAATATGTTTTTTTTCAGCTGTCAACCGAAGGCACATTGTGTCAGGAGTGTGTTACACTGTTGCAAAATACACTCACATCCCAGCGACAGTTGACACCTGCAGTAGGACAAACGGCCGTCTGCTACGGCTGTGGGGTTTCCGTACTGAGATCAAGAACTCACCGAGTGCCATTAGACTGCCCACAAATAATTAATTATTACTGCGAGGGGTACTATCTCATCAGGAGGTAATTATATAATATTTTTTTATACACATACGATTGAGGACGTTAGCTTGTTTTTCTAGCCTATCAGCTACGAATTCCCTTGCGTACTACACTAGTCCACATTGTTTACTGTTATCTTACTAGTGATTGTACATATATAGGCTGGTCAAATTATAAACAAGTCATTGTATTGATCTACAGGTGTCACGTCTGGAAAGCGTTTGCCGAACATGCTGGGTAACTGCAACCAGACAAACTCACGATGTTGACTGAGTGGAAGATTCTGCTACCCAAAACCGATCTCGAACACATTTTGAACAAGATTTTAACATTCCAATGCCACCCCTCCTGCCAGAACCCTGGTCGACCAGTATTATGGATTGTTAATAAGGTTAATTCAAGAACATATAAACGTGTTGCTGCCACACCAAACGCAACAATAATGAGCGTCTATTGGTATTGATCATCAATAGTTAAAGGATTATTGATACAGCGCGGCGCCACAAAATATAATTATGTTCCTTAGAGTGCCCGGATCTGCAGTATCCATTTGAATAACAACTTTTGGGACGGAGAAGAACTGAAGGTTGCTGTGTGCATTTAATGTGCATAGTATGGTACCTATTTAAGCTGGGGACGTTAGAACAATGTTAGTGTTACAGCTACATTTTTGGATACACTATTTTTAGATGAATAAAATAAAGTCCAGAAATAATCATTCTTTCATTTATTGTATTTAGTATTGTGTGTTTTCCCTTTCCACCCTACTTACAAAGACAATTTCATGATTTCCACTACCTTAAGATTTGAATAGTATCTACAAATAACACTGAGCGATTGATTATCTTAGTAATGATTTCTTCCATGCTTTGCAATTTCATGAAACGCGAGAATATTATTTTAAAATGCTCAAAATCTAAATCAGTTAGACTTGGTGAGTTAGTCACAGGTGGTCACCAGACACGGGCCACCTGAAATAGCTAAACCGTAACAGATTTTACAAAAATATGCTTTAAAGACACAAAGCTCACTCGTAATCCCATTCAGACCCTTTCAAATAGTTTTTTTTCAACTAATTTTTGGTTGAGCATAACCTAAAAATAGTCATTTCATTTTTGTAAATATCTCGAAAATGCCATTGTCTATCGTGTTCAATCTTCTGCGGTAGTATTTAGACATGCCATCCAGTATTTTAAAGATGATTTGATGAAGACACAAAAATGTTGAATTGAGTACATTTGCCCATAGTGCCGCTGGCATTCTCCTTTCTTTAATCGATTTTCAACTTTATCGTTACTGATTTAGGGTTGATTGTGAAAAATTTACAGTTTCGGGTAGCATGTGTTTCACAGAGCTGTATTATATCATGTATGTATTGAGATTTTATATGATAGACAAATAAGATGAAGCCAAGAGAGATTGAAGATGATAGCCATAAAGCTGCATTTAGGCAAGTCAACAACATCAAACAGGCAACAAAAGTAATATCTCATTTTCAATAATGGAAAACAGAATACGCCATCTCAGATTTTCCAAGTTTATTTGATTTGATAAAAATATTCTTCAGTAGTAACATATGGAACATTCATAAAAGTAATTGGATCTTTCCATTCCCTGTAAGGTAAGAGACGCGCATTTAAAATGCATATAAAATTAAATTAGTTTGTGAAGGCTGAGATGTGAAAATAACGTAAAATAAGACAGATATTCTATTATAAACTCTTTCTAATACATTTAAATAGCTCTCCGGGTCTTACAGTGACTTATTATTAATAATAATACGACTGCCTCGTTGGTCTAGTGTCGGTAACGCGACTGCTGAGCATGAAGTCCTGAGTTGGATTCCCGGGTCGGATAAAGTGTCATTGGGTTTTTCCGTCAGTCATTTCGCAGTAACTGTAGCAGCCAACGGAGTCTAATTTGCGCCCGGTTGATGGCAATATTATAGGCTCGCCGCCTATTTCAGGGACTTAAACATAACTGGCGAAATGAGGGTGTACTATTAGGTGTAGTTCTTCCTAATGGGCCTACTACACGCTCAAGCTTCACCGCACTTTTCGTTCACACTTCACAGTACATCGCGCGTATGGTTGGTAAAACTGTATTACCATTACAAACCACACGCGCGATGTACTGTGTGCACCGTGTAATCGCGCAGGCAAGACTGTGGGGAAGTGTGAGCATGTGGTAGGCGCATAAGTCTTCGGGGATTACAGACGTGATGTTATGTCACTACCAGAAAGCTTTGACAGTGACAGTCTAGTATTTTTGGTGAAGTGTATCAAAAAACACAAACACAGTTAATTTACTAGTAATACTAATAGCACAGTTGTAAACAGCATGCCCTTAACCTCAGGCGAAGCTCGGCAGCGGAAACTGCAGCTATTTTAGTTAGTTAAAATAAATTGAACGGCCGAAGTTTACTCGCCCACACATTTTATTACCTTTTCCGTTTGCTTGAGGAGTTTTAGTTCCCTTTGATCGGAATTATCGTATTTTTCTTTATTTATTTTTCTTGTTTATTAATATAGCGTTGAGGAAAAAGGGAAGAATTGTTTAATGTTAGTGTTAATTTTATTATCTGGTCTTATAAGTCAAAGGTTGCACATTCATTTAGTGTAGCAGTTTTAATGTAATGGGCCTACTACACGCACGCACTTCCCCACAGTTTTGTCTGCGGGATTACACGGTGCACACAGTACATCGCGCGTGTGGTTTGTAATGGTAATACAGTTTTACCAACCATACGCGCGATGTGCTGTGAAGTGTGAACGAAAACTGTGGGGAAGTGCGTGCGTGTAGTAGGCCCATAAGTCTGTGCGAGTCTTAGCACGTACTCGTAAAGAGTTTTTCTGGTAAGTTTTTACTTTAACAAACTTATAGTATACTTATGCGGTATAAAACATGCCTGAAACTTTTTAAATCACATACTGAAAGCCTGTTACAAGACCCACCACAAATTTGAACTTTTATGCCCCAAGTTTGAAAATTACTGCTAAAACTATAATACACTAGTAGATAAACTTTAAAATACTTTTCTAGAGAGCCGTTAAGTGCATGCTGTTTGATTTAGTGCCTCTGCAGACGGTACGGCGATACCCGGACACCTGCTAAGCGAATAAATTGGCTGGAACACCGAACACCGGAATGTCCGGATATTATATTACATAACAGTACGGCTGTAATTCACAAAGGTTTTGGCAGAAGTATAACTATAATCATGTCTTAGAATCAAAACTGTGAAGGTAAACATTGTGAGGAAACTCGCGAAATAAATTGAGGACTCGTGATGTCTACCAATTCGTACTAGACCCACATAATGCTGATAGACCTGTATATCAGCAGTCTGCAACCCACTGTACTGTCCTTTTAAGGACACCGGCTCCTTACGATGTTGTCCTTCATCGTTTTTCGCACAGTGGTGAAGACATAAATGACAAGACAAGCCCGCCGGGAAAGAGAAGTGTTGGTCGTCCAGATAGGCAGATGACATTATTGCCTTCGTGGGAATATCCTGGATCAGACTGGCACAAGAACGTGTAGCTTTGCACAAGGAAATCGAGGCCTATAATCTGCAGAAGGTGAGAACTGGTGATGATGATGAATATGGTCACCTCCCCACTACCCACATCTCGCAAGTAGGAACCGTTATTGCTGGGCCAGTTCTGCTCATCACGTTAAAATAATATCGCGAAATACAGAGGTAATTTTCAATTTAATTAAATTATGGACAAACTGTTTTTGTTTTGAGCAAAATTTCGGTTCGGTGCACAAAGAGTCATTGTTATCGCGAGTGCTACTCGTTGATATGTTTAGCCAATTTGGCTTGTTCACTGAAAACGTTACGTTTTCATTAATTTTCTGGTGATTTTCAGCGAAACGGTGCAGTGGATTCGAAAACTGTTTTACGATATCTACAATTTTATGGTTACTCTTTGGTGATGACGCGAATGAATACACGTTGGACTTTGCACGATAATTTATGCATGAACAATATGGACTAAATCCTCCTTGTTTTCTTTCTTTTCTCTTATTTTTGACTCTGTGGGTTGAGCGGGCCACAAAGAGGTTTTAGTCCATATCGTACTAATATTATAAATGCGAAAGTTTGTGAGAATGTATGTTTGTATGGATGGAAGGATGTTTGTTACTCTGTCACGCAAAAACTAATGAATTGATATGGATGTAATTTAGAACACAGATAGTTTATAACACAGATAGTTTATAACACAGATAGTTTATAACACAGATAGTTTATAACACAGATAGTTCATAACACAGATAGTTTATAACACAGATAGTTTATAACACAGTTTATAACCTGGGTTAACACATAGGATACTTTTTATCCCGGTAGTATAATCCCGTGGGACAATTATCGAATTTCACGCAGGCGAAACCGCTGACACAAGCTAGCTGTCCATAAATATTGTAGGCGGCTACAGTCACCCCGAAATCACCCACTTTTTCTTCCTTATCGTATGGTTAGTACCTACCTAACTTGGAGAAATATCTCTCAGGCATGATGGTTGGCCTCATGATGTTTTCCTTCACCGAACCAAGATGTTGACGTGTATAGGTACTGAATTACTGATGTCACAATCTTTATTTAAATACATCTTTGGGTATAAGAAAACTATGTAAGAGTGTTGTGAAACCATCATCAATCGCTCCTGTTTTCGAAAGCCAAGCGTGTTTAGCAGTCAATAAGGAACAGCTAACAAAGACCAAAGATTCCTTATCTGCTGACAAAGAAAGTAACCACAGGTTATCGTTAATCAACCATTTTGTAACAGGTTGCCGCCTATCGTTAACCACTTAACCTCACGGGAAATAAACAGTAAACAAAACAATACAATCACGGAAAAATACCGGGTTTTTAAAGCTTAATAATCGTTTTAATACAGGTAGGGTTACCATTTCGAAGTCCTGGAAAAAAAACTGGCCAAGTGCAAGTCGGACTTGCACATGAAGGGTTCCGTACCATGACTTATTATAGGTTTTCCAGTAATCTATACGTGTTTACTAATTTCTGTATTTTTTTCAGAATTTTAGGCCCAGTAGTTTCGGAGATAAGGGGGGGGGGAATGGTCGGACAGACAGACAGACACACGAGTGATCCTATAAGGATTCCATTTTAGGTACGGAACCCTAAAAACCTTACCTAACAGTTGTGTTGCTGGAGACTTCGCCCGCCATTTTTCTTTCCAGTCTTAACACTACCTGGAAAGTAGCAAAGGGCACGTTTTCGTGGAACTGTGTTACGTAACTTTGAAGGTCAAAAATTGCTGATTTTCCTTCTAATTTGATTACATGAATTTTCTTTGCTGTTTTTCAAGTTTTCTCTTTCAGTAAACATTAAACGGTTTCCAAATTGAAGTAATAACATTACATGAATGAGTCAGGCGACGTCCACACGGAAAGTTAAAAAGCAGGACAAGTTGGAAAAACCCATACGCATGGTAACCCTATACAGGGGTAAGTAACTTTAGGTATCAAGAATGTTTTTTCGGTCAATCACCTACCTACCTGCATTTTTTTTTTAGTTTTTGTTTTATTTTGAGCAAAGGTTTTGCGTATCGACACCGCATAATTTCAGCCGCCGTGAGAGGTCAAGACACTCGCATTTAACATTACCTTATTAATGTACTGTCGTGAGCTAAAGTGAGAGGATTTAGTCGCATTCTAAGTGGTGCTTAAGTGGATTTCGTCAAGGCGGAGAATATTCGAGAAATTCACGAAGTGAGTTAGGTGAGGTTGGTGTTGGTAGCTTGGTACCTAGTTATGGAGCAATATCAGGCTATAATCTTTTCAGTGCTGGCGGGTCACAGGCCATTTGTCTATGGTATAAAGTGGTCAGTAATCCATGCACCACATGCGCCAACTGTAGGTTAGTAGAAGTCGCATATTTTCTTCTAATATTAGCAGGCCAGTTTCCTTACAAAGCTTTCCTTCACAATTTTGAATAAGTACTTAGTAAGAGTTCCTCTTTGATTTTGCAGTATTCTTGTCGTAATACGGTTCAAATTAAAGGTCAAAAGAATTGTTCATCAAGCGTACTACCGAGATCACTGACGGTCTGCCAATTTTAAGAAAGAAAGAAAGAAAGAAAAAATATTTATTGTCGTCAGTACATACATCAAGCACACACACAATAATATTTAAAAAAAAAAATTACAAAAATGGAAAAACATAGTAGGTACATATGTGCTCTGTGCCTTACGGCTGCGCCAAAAAGGTTCATTTCAGCATTCATGCCAGACAGGTGATGCTGTCTGACGCTGGTCTTCCAAATTTCTGGTCTTTTCACCTTAATGACCTGAGTGATAAGGTTGAAAGTGATCGACCCTCAGTGAACTCGGTAGTACCTAACCAATCGCTATCACTTTCACAATTAAAGCGAAAAAAAAAGCTGTCGCATTCTAAAAAAGGTTGAATAGCCCTGATTTGACGTCAAACGATCGAGATCTTAAATAAATTGAACTTTAAATTGAGGAAAAATTTTGAAATAATGAAATTTCGCCGAACTAAGGTCACTGACATAACTCATAAGTGACACCATATCGCAAATATTTGACCTTCGATCAAGGTCACGTGATTAAAATGTTTTGTGACGGTTTTTTGCTATTCAGCGTGGAAAGGACACGACGTACAAGGGGTTACCACGTAGGTATTTAGTAGGTAATAAGTTCTGAACACATTATCATTTGCTTGCCTTTATTATAATTAATATTCGGGGTCGGCGCAGCTTGACTTCTTCTTCCTTCCTTATTATTCGTCATCTCATCAAACACCTCCTTTTTTCATCGTAGTAGTAGGTACAGACCCAGTAGGTAGGTACATCAAGTTAGTATCTCCCAAATTTTTACTAAAAACATGAACATACATACTTACAGAAAAACTAGACAACTTTCGGGCAGAACAGTTATACCCACCAGACACAACACCCGTCCCCGTCTGGCCACAGTCCTTTCTTTTCTACGGGCGACTTACTTAACACCCTGCCCTTCAAACCCCATAGACATAGGTACCTACCTACCTGTACCACTAAACGCCCAACAATACTAATCACAACACACCATGACTTAGCACGTTCACAGCCCTCAAAAGTTCTTCAGAAAGCCAACTACCCTTTGAAATTAAACACCGACAAAACATCGATTCACAACAATGAGTAACCAACCTGTTGAACGGTTTAATAAATTCGTAAGACTTTCGTTCCTGACTGTACCGACAATGATTCAACCCAACCTCCAAAGGGATGCTATGCTACGCAGGTAGACCGCATAAAAAAGGAACAGGTAGAGAAAGAGATGGGAGATACGAAAGATACCTCTCTTTCGCTCGCACCTTTGTAAATTAGGATGTAGAACCAACAGCCGTAGTCTATGAATACCTAATAGACCAAGTTTTTTCGTTTTCAGTTCTACGAATACGTTCAGTTTTGGTCCATAAGGATAGTTTGTATAACTTTTGTCTATTTACAGACTTGAGTGTTGCGCCAGTGTTTGTAAAAAATGTAATAAACGCGCAAGTCACTGTGGAAAAGAAGCAAAAACATCAGATACCTATTTCAATTAGAAGTATCATTTACCTACTTAATAATTTTGAAGATTGACCTTGAAATACTCCGGTCATGACACCTAGATTTACGCACTTAGCAGTAACATTTAAAACTTCTTTGCAAGCCACTAAAAGCTTTAATTAAAAAGAAATCATACAAAAATAGCTTCAATACAAAAAAAAAAACAAAATTAATTTGAATAAAGAAGTCCTCAAAGTCCAACAGTAGTTTGACAGACGCCGTTGACGGTTGACGCAAGAAAAATGGCCGCCAATAATTATTTTAGCAAAACTACCATTGCGTAACGTTTATGATGGGTTTCCACATAAACAATATCCGTGGTTAACACACGGTGTGAATGACCTACGTAGCCCCCAACCGCGCCTCTTTGTTATACTATAAGACGTACTAAGTTTATTGACCGTTTTCAATCTACCTGTTTACACTTACACCAAGTGTGAATTATTGACACATGATGACCGACCGTGAAATTGTGCATTAATGTTGCTAGTGTCAAAAATATGGTGTTAGTTTTTTTTCGAGGTGACACACTGTTGCGGTCTGTTGTGAAATCGGGTGAAGTTGATCTTGACTAGATTTTCAAAAATGTTTTGCCAAATATAGTTTACGTTGTTTTTTTTTTCGGGTTGCTGTAAGGTAAGAATAAAATACGTATCAAAAATAGATATTTAATAAATTGCATGTTTTTTCCTCAAAGCTTTATTCAATAATTTACCTACTCGAAACATTATGTGATACCTATCGGAAAAGCCTAAGTAAGAGGCAATAAAATGCTGAGGGCATGACTGTTATTTTTCAATCCATTACACCACCTTAGTATAATAATAGTTATTAGTTAGGTACGACCTTAGCAAGGTCACTAGTTTTGGAGTCAAAAATAGAACTCGGATTTTCGATACGCTTTTTTCGCAGTTATACATTTCCCTCAGTTATTCATGTTGTGTGATTGTGTGCACATTATTTTGAGAAAAAACACAATACATATTTTCTTAGTAAGTAACGAAATTCTTCGATCTTAGATCAGTGCCGGGGACTCCCGAGCGAGCAATCATGACTCTCATTCAATTTATCCGAAGAAATTGTATTTTTTTTCACCCACGACCTCCACACGCCTTTATCAGATTAGATACAATTTTTCCTTTTCGTCTAAAGCATAAATTGTACAATAATTCAATAAAAGTAGGTGCTGCTACTTTGCAAAACATTGAATAATGTCTAAAGAAACTGTGATTCATGTTTTTTTTTTTGGTAACTTTTATGTGTAATCATGACCTTCGTTTTGAAAGGTATCGGTCACATCTATGCCTACGCAAAATCCTTGAAATGATAAGCATTATTTCGCAATTTAAAGCAAGTTTTCGCCATATTACTCGTTCTTGATAAATCTATTACTTAGACTTAAAAATGCAGTCGAAGCTCTCATAAAATCAATCAAGATTAAACAATTAATAGCTCAGAGAGAAACGACACGATTTTATCAGATCCGTTCGTGGAAACAAAGCTTACAGACGAGAATAAACTTAATAACCTTTTAGAAAAATGTTTCATAATACTTAAACCAAGACAACGTAGTTTCAAAGAACCTCGCCCTAATCTTTAGAGACGACTTTCTCGGAATACCTCTATTTATTTTTCGTTAGTCAGTTTTCCGTCGGATTATTTATTTTTATGAATCAGAACGACGGAAAGATCAATGTTTTGTTCTAATTGTGTAATCTATTACAGTATTGTTAACGATACGTTGGTAATCTGATACAGATAATGTTTTAATAATAGATAGGTACTTGACAGTATTCGCGTGAAGCATGCACAAATGCATATAGGTAACACGTATCATAAGCAATAATAAACAGTGCACCCGGCTTCAAAATGTATGACCGACTTAGCAGTTCCATGCGTAAGTAAGTTCCATGCGTGTTTACATTTCCCGAAGTAGATATAAAAATAATCTTTGCGAAGTGTGAATCCATCTGACAATATTTTGGTAATTGATATGCAATCGCAAGCGATAAGTAAACTGGGAAATACAATGACAGTCTTATCAGTTTTTTTTTAAACAGTCAATTTC
Organism: Diarsia dahlii; assembly: GCA_949775195.1. NCBI lineage: Eukaryota > Metazoa > Arthropoda > Insecta > Lepidoptera > Noctuidae > Diarsia > Diarsia dahlii. The sequence continues at coordinate 17,639,676 of OX459197.1, read as the reverse complement.
AAGTAATATTGTGGATCTACAATAATAAGTAGGTAGGTACTTACCAGAATTAAGAAGCTGCCTGCATATACTTAATTTTGTGTTCCGTTTATCCTTTTAAATTACTCACAAAACTAATAGAAGCTGCACGAGAGGATACGCAAGAGGAAAACATCAGAAATACTTTTTAATGCTTTTTTTTACGGAAAAGTTTCGAAAGGTCACAATTGTATCATTGTATGCAACACGCGATTAGTGTCACGTAGCTGCTTCGATTTGTAATAGTTCCTTGTGTTTAATTAGCAATCGAGTTATTGCCTTACAGAGACTATTGCATTCACTTTATCAGCTGTTTTATTTAATTAAAAAAATAAAAAACAATTCGGAAATGGATAAGAACTGATAAAAAAAATAATCATCGTATTGCCATGTGTTCGCGTAGTATTTTGAGGAAATTCCCGAATTAACATGACTCGTTTCAAGTAAATAAGTAAGTGATTATTATGGATCACGCACGCGTGCATGAGATTAGCATTAATTAATAATTAATTATATTCAAGCAAAAAACGACCTTATGTTCACACAAGGATTTCAAAAAGTGAAAGTAATGAGGTGTATTTCCGAAGGCTTCTTTTACCATATTGACCCTACAATAATAATAAAATGCCCCTATTGTGTCAACACAAGGTGCAAATAATAAATAAGATTAGTCACCGAGTCACAGACACTTCTATTTTTATTCAGCTATTAGGAAAATTTTAACATAAAAGGCAACATGGCAATGGAGTAGACCTAACACATAATGTACCTAAAAGGATTTCCCTATTATAATAAGTCGTTTCTATGCAGTGAGATAAAGAATTATAAACTAGACAAGGTGCGTGGCTTCGGTCGACACCTCACAAATCCGGAACACATGTTTTACTCAAACACATAAAAAGTTTTAAGCCGATTTGAATAAAACAAGTTCGGGAACGTTGTAAAAATATCTACATACAATTTAAATATGTGTAGTCAGTCGGTAGTTCCGTACTTATCAACGGACGTACAAGCTGATACGTTGTGATATTGACCGTAATTCAATATCATAGTAATAACGGCATGAATACAATTTACAATGACTTGTCGATCTACACTACTACTTAAAACAATCATAAACTATATTACTTTAACTTTACCAAGGAGACATTATTGAATACATTAAAATTGTTTATTGTAGTTATCCTGCCACACAGTGCGTCCTCACTGTGGTCCTCACGGCCTGCGTCGTGGACAAAATGAAAAATATATATACATATTATGCACATAATACGATGGTCGCGCTGCGCGCCGTCTTGACGTCCACGTCCGACGCGCCTCCCGGTTAGATAACGTGAATTATTATTATTACACGCTCACGTTTCCATCCACGTAAAACATGTGAACAATGTAAAAAAGAATATTCCGAGAGTTCAACATAATCGAGAATTCGAGACACCCCATCGTACTACGATACACGAAAAAAGCATTAAAAAAACATTTAATACCACCTCTTTATACCCACGATAAAACATTGGCCTCTCTCTAAATTGAGACATTTTATTATTAGAAATACGATTTTGACAGTCGTAAAGCAACGTCGATACGAAGTTATTATATCAGTTTACGAGTCGAAATATCACAATACGGCCTAGGAATAAAGCGAGAATTTTGAATTACAGCGCAAGTGAAACTCAATGCTGAAAATATTTAAAATTTTATGCCCTGAGGGAGTGTGATTTGTGCCACTGGGCGACGCCGCCTTCCGTTTTCCGCGTTGACTGCGAGCCAATGTCATTGCCATTCTCTTCGCAAGGTTATCGTTACAGTGCGTATTCTAAATCAGTCAGTTGCGAAAACTTCTAATTGGGGAGATTGAACTAAACAAAGTGTCGTTAGAGTCGCGCTAACAAGATGGCAGCACATGCTAACTCGGCTTGTACTACGTGTTAGTGAGTCACGTTTTTTCGTCTGTGACGCAGTTTTTCCTGTCGCCCGCTGCGTACGACCGTGACATTTGGTTGTCTGACCGATTGCACGGCCTTCGCTCGCGGTCATCAACTCCGCGTGTGAGTCGGTACCCTTACCTTACGCTGCGTTTTCACTAGGCAAACGTGTTGCGTCTCCCTCGCACTCATGTACACACAGGCATCGAGATAAAGAACGTTCGTTTGTTCCTCTAAGCGTAAAAAGTAAAAAACGTTGCTCATACCATGTAAAATAGCTTAAAATAGTACCAAATGGTCGTTGCCATGTGGTTTAATGTAACTATGTAAGGCATTATGTAAGGTATACTTAAGAAATCATTATTGTGAATAATTCGGTTGGTTTGTCAGGCGGAATGGAATTTGAGGCAGGAAATGACCGGTACTTGATGTAAATCTATCAGATCTACGATAATAGCAAACAAAAACATCGTTTTAGTTGTTAAAACAATGGAAGTAATTAGTTTAACAAAAAATCTTCACCAAGTGTAATGTCCTTTGAATGGGCATGTTACTGAAGCGAAACTCCACGATTTATTTTTAAAACAGCGAAAGAATGTAGGCTGTAACTTAAGTATTTTCTTTTCTCCTTTTATCACAACTTTGTTCATTACTTATGGGTCAAAAAGAATCCTATTAAGTGCGCAATTTCAGTCCAAAATTGTATTCATTACGTAGAAAAAGTTTTAACAAAAGAAGTAAGTTTCAGTGGGGCTATTTGCTGATTTCAGTGAGTACATTTGTCTCAATAGAATTTATTTTTTGTGGGCTAACCTTAGTTACAGCAGAAAATTGAAACTAATGACGTAGTAGATCCACGTTCCCCACATTATTATTAATGACTTCACTAAACTTCGACCACACACAAGCAACATTAACTGTTTGGTTCGAATAGACCATTAACAACGGAATTAACTACAAAGTGTGGAGCGGTTGCAAATCGTCTGCGGCTAACAATATGCCTTATAGATAGATACCAAGAAAGGCAGCAAAATGTTTGCGGAACTATTTACAAGGAAACGCAAAGCGGTTTGTGCTATATCAACAAGGTTAGAAGCGAAGGTGGTTTGGATAGTTGAGAAACATTTCTCTACGCCAAGCCACATTTATACAGTCGCAAAGACAAAGTTGACTAAACCTCTTAGTTAGGTGTTCTGTTGCTTGAATAAAAGCGTGTGATTTATATGATGACGACGTGACAATATGACTCGACCAAAATTCGTCACGCTAGGCCCAAAAACAATTGTTCCGTGAGGTCACAAACGGAGTCAACGCTCTTCAAAAGATTATATCTTTGTTCGGAAGATTCTAGAAAGAAATGCGTACGTGGCTGGAATTTGTATATAAAATGATCATCATGTCAGTTCAGGAGTATATCTCGTTCAATTTAAATAGTACATACGGAGTGTTTACGCACTTGGCCAGCTAAAAAATTGGCATCGTTTCTGGATTAAAAGCAGTTCAAGAACAACATAATATTTCATTCACGTTTTCAAGCGAAGTTATTTAAGGAAACAAATTAATTTTAGAACCGAAACTCGCTATCATACCTATTTGAATGCCTTTGTTGCCGCAAGTCATGTGTTCGTGGAAACATTATTATCAAATCTACTGTACCAAAATATTGACCGGCTTTAAGAAACATTCAGAATTAAATACTAAGTTGGGCAGTTAGTTCATAAATCACAAAACACTTTGTAGTAAACATAGGCATTACAAGAGAGCAACGGAATCAACAAAGAGACGTACGTATGACTAATTTTACTCGCTACATATGACTCAACGGGTTAGTACTAAATCAGCACGAACGAGGCTCAGGCCTGAGAACAAACTTGCGTGGCGTTACGCTTCTTGAACAAAGAAAAAAGGGGATGTTAAAACACGGCCAATGACTACTATAAAACTCTGAGAATTCGTGTCTGGCTAGCATAATGAGACACGCCCTTCCTCCCGTGTGACATCTATAAGTGGCAGGAGCATAGGTAACTAGACGGAAGGTTGGAGGTCTTCCTAGTTTGGTTTTAACAAATCAAAAGGGGAAGGTGTGTTAGAAAAAGAGCTGCGTTGGTGACTGATGCCGTCGATTCCCATGTCTGTTAAAAGCGATTAGTTCGTAATTGCCAGCCGGTTGAACTGAAGCGATCGCACTGTTTTTATCGGTTTTTTTCGGGAGCTCAGGAAATAAATTGTTGAGAACCGAGTGCTTTTTCAAGTAACCAATTTTGTGGATTGTTGCTTTCTATCAGTAAGGAGGTGGCATAATGTTCACATAACGTATTACGTCGTTTTTAGACGTCCGTTTCAGGATATAAAGTAATGGAACGCTATTTGGCCGTCTGGTTGTTTTTTTGCTTTGTCATTTTCGTTTATCTATTCACTTACATACTTACGTAAGAGTAATTTGTTCTAATGCAATCTAATGTGCATTAAGTGTTCTGTTACATCATTTAATACGGACACCGACGTTCAAGAATCTGTGGTTCAAGTTTCAAATCAGAGAACAAGAACCGTTTATTTTATGCATTTATTTTTAGTTCACACTATTATATTCAATTTAACATATTAATTTATCGTTCAAATAAAACTTAATTTGAATTGTTAACAACTGTCATTTTATCCAATTCGGTGCGCACTGTACAGTAAAATTTAATAAAAGAACGGTCGCCATGACAACAGAAATAATAACGTCGACAAAACGTACTGGCAAATTGAATGATTGCTTGTAATTGTATGTTCCAGCCCTTTTGTTAAAGTACCGAGTTTGCGGTTTAACGGCCACATGCAGCAATTTGAAAGGGAAAATTATATTGCTAGACAGAAATAAAATGCCCGGTCAAGAGTGGGGGGAAAGGGGGGGGACGATTTGATTGGTTCGAAACGTTGGGATAGGTCAGTTACACTAGGAGCTAGTCGGGAAAAACCGTATGTGTCATCGTTGTAGACGCTTGTAGGTTTTTTTTAGAAAACCGGTTATTTTGGTGCTTCACGTGACATTATTCATGCAGCAATGACATTGGGCTGTTCTAATTAAATATTCGCCAGTAAATTCTTAACATAAACAGGTGATTTAAAGAACTTAGTAGACTCATTGCATTTTCTATGACTTCTTAAGAAATTTACGTAGGTATGGGTATGGTACAAAGAACAGGAAAATAAAATTTTTGGTCTACCTAAAACTGTGTGTCATTTTTACCTAGTTCGTTTGTTGTAGTGACTAGGAATTTCAACGAAATAACTCTTTTATAATATCAATATCTACCAAATACAGTAGTTACGTTTCTAATTTATTACATACTCGTTTGAACCTGATGCATGTATAAAAGGTCCAATTAAAGTAGGTGGACAAATTTTAACACAGCGTTCAGTAGGTCTAAACAAAGATATCTAAACAAAAAAAAACATCAAATAAAGTTAATTGCCGGCACTCTAGAACAAACTCTTCCTTTAGGAGTAGGTAGGTACTTAAATGCGTTTTTCTTATTTATTTTTTTACCATCGTTCTTATTTTGGTGGTCTGAATGATTTCTGAAATTTTGTCCACCTATTTTAATGGGACCATAAATAGCAGAAAAAGAATAAAAGAAGGGCGTAAAAAATTCGTCCACATTGATTCTCAACGAGTGATAGTGTCTAGAAGGTTGGCAGCATTGCCACGTTGGATGGCAGCTCTGTTTTTTTTTTGGGTCAAAAATTAGACCATCTGATAGACCTCCGACTTGGCTTTACATGCCAGTGAGAAATATCGCTGAGGCATGCTCGTTTCCTCACGATGATTGCCTTTAACGAAGCAGGTGAACATTGTACAATACGCATGTGAACCTGAAAATCAGAGTTGCGAATCTTGGGTTCGAAATCGAGACCTTTGACTTGGCAGTCGGACGATCACACCTCTACCAGTTCTAAAGGTATTTAGTTCAGTTTAGATACAAGCAATATTCGATCAGTGGTCAGAACATCAAAGCAAGCTATTCGTCGGTTAGTAGGTAATCAGTTAGGAAACCTATAGTTCTATGGAATTTGTAATTAGATTGTGTAACGTAGTGTTCTGTGAATTCAAGTGAAATATTGTTGTACAGTATTGAAGTGCCAATATTACGGGGCGTAGTATAGGTGATATAATGTAGCACGCAAAAGTGTGGAAATGATCACCCTCGACTGCCTCGGTCTAGTGCTCATAAGCGCGACTGTCACAGACGCAGTTAATATTATAAACTGTCGCTTTGTGACCATTTTTTACGAATTGTAACGCAATTCATATCATTGTCCTAGGTATTACGATTCTGCTAACGCGGCCATTTTAGACCCCTGTTGTTAGTTCGCTGTCACGTCATTGAATGTGTCTACTTGTTTATGTTAGGAAGCTAACACTTCAAAACGCACAAACAAACTATTTTATTTTATTACCTTCTTGTCTCTCATTATAATAATATTATTTTATTAAATATTTATTACTGCTAACACGACACTTTAATAGCTAAATACAAGTAATAATACTTGATATAATTTAATTACTGTCTATGATCAAGACCGCTTGTCAGCGTCGCATAGACAATGAGGATTAACCATAGAGCTGTAGTACTGAGATAGTATAAGTATTGCGAGTACTTAGTTGTAATTACTAAGTAAGAACTTTTCCACTGGTCTCGTATTTTCAATGACACGCTTAATGAGAATGACCCGTAGAATGATGTTATTTTATTCATTTGTGTCTATTTACTGGTTTTATGTAAGTACTCGTAATATTTTATACAACACAAACTTCATAATTCTGCCTACCGAACACAGGCTTGAGCTGTGAAAATGGATCCTTAAAAGTGCTTCTCGACTAAAAAGAAAATTTCTATAAGTTCTACTTTTGTAATTTTGAATAGGTAGGTAGGTACTTCAGTAATGTACAGTGATACAGTCGTTTCTCATGTTTTGTTTTACTTCTTGTTTAAAACCTTTGCCAAAATGATTGTGATATGTACTCTCATTGCAATACGGTTGCTGTTTGGGATGCCGTCAGAGGTAAAGAGACCTGTAAAGACTGTCAAAGATTATAAATGACAGCCGCGACCATCGGCTTTACGTGCTTTCCGGGGCACGGAGGAAACTCGGTACAAGTAATGGGTGGTCTTGATTTTGTAAGTGACGACATACACTTTCGGATGATGAGATAAGATATCTTGAAGATTAATTTTAAAGTAGCATGTTTATCTATATATCTATATTATATATTATATCTATATTATATATTATTATTATATCTATATATAAATAAAGAGAGAAGTCCTGACTGACTGACTGACTCATCAACGCCCAGCCCTAACCCTTGGACCTAGAAAGCTGAAATTTTGCACAGAGGTTCCCTTTATAATGTAGACAAGGAATAAGGAAGGATTTTTCGAAATTCAACCCCTAAGGGATTTAAATAGGGGATGAAAGTTGGTATGAAAAATCGTCATTTTTTTGATATTTTTCGACATCCACGCGGGCGAAGCCGCTGGCAAAAGCTAGTATCATTATAAAGGCAAAGTCTTGGCTCATTTAATGAGCCAGAAGCCAATATGGTACAAAGAACTTACCTACATTAAAAGCCAATTCCACAAGAACCCACTAAAACCAATGAATACACACAAAAGGGTCCCAATTACTAAGTGCGGGTATTAATAACCATAGTGACAAATAGGGTGAAAGATATTTGAGTTATGAACTGTACGGAAACTTTTTGAACTTTAGATATAAGAAGCTTCGCCTCTCGAGAACTAAAAGACAATCAATCAACAGCGAAGAGGTTAGCATTTCATTAAGTGGAGGCTATGAATAACAAGTATCTTTATAGCTGAATATGGCTCTTTAGACCATAGACGCTTGGTTTTAATCGGAACTAAAAAGAAAATGGCGGCGTGTCATTTTGTCTTTTTATTATAATTTACACGGAAAAATTTATGAAACCCTGACAGTCAGAACGCGTTGTTTCAGACCTCGTTAAGAAAATTGTGTGATGAGCTGGACAAAAGCAACGATTAGTCCACGTTAGCCCTGGTCGCCCTGGATCGAAAAAACTGGAAGTCACAGACAATTTCACAACTGTCAACAAATAGTCCTCTCCTGTCAATGTCACCCAAACGTCAATATAACCACTGCCATCATTGTATCAGCGTTCTGAATATTTTTATAGTGTATGGTCTCATGTCAACATTCGGAGAATGTTTGTTGACACTGTAATATCATTTCAAGGTTGTGTGTAAGTACTTGGTATCGGACATCGGTAGAGAATTATGGGACTGACGATTAGCTTCCGGCTTTTTTTCAAGATGTTCAAGTGCAATGCTACAAGAAATATTTGGCACTCGAATCAGGTTGAATGGAGGCAAAAGCTATTGATAAACATGCGTGAATGCATGAAAAAACGTGAAGACGACAACAAAACGTCGGGTCATCGGGTGTACAGTGCGATCAAATTATCTTGGCAGCTCTGAACATAGGCTTTGCGAAATTTTACGCATGTAAACTTGTGAATAAAACTGTTATTGCCAGATAAACCAATACTTAAACGATCAGAAAATATCTAATTTAAACAGTGAGAAATACAAATAAAATAAATATCATAACACTTTTATACATTCGTTGTAACAAAATGACCTGCACGAAGTTCGGAGCTGCCAAGATAATTTGATCGTACTGTACACAATGATGCGGGTAGCACAAGAACTGGAAGAGTGACAATATCTATGTTATAGGGGTGGATGTACCTATTCTCAGCAGTGTAATGGTTAAGGCTGTACAAAGGCATTTGAATATTTAAGGGTGGTCAAAATAGTAACGTCGTAAAAAACTAGATTCTTCACGCCCAAGGGTATTCGAAAATACTCCATGTTTGCTGCGTGTTTCTGTAATTTTCGAATATTATTGTTACTTATAGCTTCTCGAAAATTGGATGGGAACCGCTTTAAAAAAACTGCATGATTTTTGGCTATATAATTACGATAAACGAGACAAAGTGAATAACATCGCAAAAAATTCCTACTCGCAATAACCAACTGGTTGCTTGTTAGTATGTCTAGGCTTTCAAACATTTATTTTAAGAAATTCTTATCAACCAAAAAGTAGTTTACATTCAAGTTACCTACTTTAGCATATCATTCATAAATATCATGAGTGTTTTTATTAATAAAATGATAATGAAAGTAGAATGCATCAGCTGCTTCCTTCGTGTCAAGGGAATCAGGCAGGTTGTAGGTACAAGCTGTCTGTGGTAGGCGGTAGGTCCATGACTCGACTGTCATTACGACTACGTGTAATGTCAGTAATAAAGTGTTTTTTTTGTTGCGATTTTTAAAAGGTGGTGTTTTGATTGCTTTCGTATTGGAATTAAATATCGATTAAAGAGGTAAGTGACAAGTAAAAAGGTTTGTTTGGTATCTGTTTATGTACGTAATATCACTCCTGTAATCCCAGAAGGGTCAGGCAGAGAGGTACCCATTAGAACATCCACATTTCGCCAGGAATGTTTAATTCCCTGTAATACCCCTATTGCCATCAACCGTGCTCAAGACTCTGTGACTGCTACTGAGAAATTCCTGATAGAAAAATCTAATAACAATTTACCAGACCTTTGAATCGAATGAAGGACCTCATGTTCAGCAGTCGCGATTACGACCACTAGACCAGGCAGCCTGGCCTGGTAGGCAGGTATTTGTTATTACCCGACTGCGGCGAAGCCCAAAAGGAGGGTTATTAATCTAACAATTAATAAATAATATTGAACTGTCTGTGAAATGATTAAATGATGGTCAGACAGGAGGAACCTTTTTCTAGTTTTATAAACGTAGGTTAGGAGATACTTAGGTAGGTACGTAGAGTACGTACCTATCTGGGGGTTTAAAATGGTCACAGACGCAGTAACTAGGTATTATGAATTATCACTTTGTGACCATTTTACGAATTTTAATGCAATTCATTTTATTAACCTATTATGATTCTGCTAAAGCAGCCATTTTAGGCCCCTTGATCTACATCCGTTCTTATTAATCACAAAAGAGAAGTGAAGCCGTTGGATAAAATTGGTAATAATAAAACAAGTTAGTGAATAAAGGGTGTGCCTATCTTGATTCAGGTAAGTCTATTTTAGTTCCTACTTCACCACCTAGGTACCTACCTTTTATTACGAAACCAATGGTCCGGACAAAATCTAGTCATAATAGTCATGTAATAAAGGTAGTGACTAACATGTTTTAAAAACTTGATAGCTGATCTCTAGTCTACAAAATTACGTAGGTACCTAAGTAAATAATATAATATAATAAAACTATAATAGGCTTGTTATTAAAAAAGACACCATGCCGCCTCGTGTGGGTTGATAACGTGGGCGGCTGGGCACTCACCATGGCAACATAAAACTATGGTAAGTAATTATGATTATGATTAATAAAGATGATTGGAACGGAAATAATTACGAATAATGAAAGTATAAATCTACCTACAATAAAAAAAAAACATGTAAGTAAATAACTTGTAAAGTAATAAAGACAACCGTCAAATTCATTAACAAAACATTACAATAAATCATCTATGTAGAAAAAAAACACAGGATTATCAGATCGAGAAATAACCTTGAACGGTCGACTACTGGGCCGTTCACCCTAATTTATCAACAAATAACCCAGTGTGGTACGTCTGTAGGATATTTCTGATCTATGAACTACAGCGTACCTAAAATAGTTTGTTTGAAAACAGACCGGCGAAAATATGCTAGGTTGCAAGCAAAGGAATACGAGCAACAAGTAACCGATTTATTCACAAGACTTGAAAGGCTTCGACATCAAATGTCATATAAAAGGTTACAGATTATATAAGGAGCGCACAAATCCGGTGTCGTGCTTTGACATGCAACACAATAGTTTAATTACATACGAGTACACGGATAGTACATTACGTAAGGTATTATACGCAATTTGCGCAAAAATTACTTCTGCCTTACCTACATAAGCATAGACAATGAGGTCAATGACACAAAAACGGATTACACTTCGTTTCCGTGCGACAGATACGTTGTAGGCATTTCAAATTGTAATTAGTCATGCGGACGCCGGTTTAATCTATGGACTAGGACTTACGTTTTAAAACTTCATTCTATTTGACAGTTGAGGTGATAGTCGAAATTCAAAATTACGAGCGTTCACGTAAAACGTGTTTTCAAATAGATTTAAAATTCGAAAATGAATGACCCGGAGAAGTGTGAGTGTGTAAGAGTGAATGAATTTCTTGTTCAAACATACCTGTAGCGAGTCGAATGAAGATCGTTCACCTTCGACAATGTAAACCTTTGTTTCAACACAAGTCAACGGCTCCCAATCAATTCCAACAGTTTATCTGGAAATAGAAACGACTTATTCAATGTGGGTACTCCGCTTTATGATTCATCCAACGCGTTCAAATACCCGTTTATTAATATAATCCTTACATTACGAGGGATAGTTGGAAAAAACGAAACACATGCCTATAACTACAGATGTAAACAATGAACATGTGTAGACAAGACGGGCCGCTACAAAAAATCCCAACTTCAAAAGGGGATACTAACCGTTCACGTTAGATAAAAATCACGTTCACAGAATGTCCACAAACACGTAAAATTTAACAGCGCACAGGAGGCGGTATGTCGTACCGGAACAAAACTAGTTTATTTTTCCGAGCGCATTGCAGAGAGCGACAAACGTCCGACCTCAGCGGTGGCCGGCGCGAGACTGAGCGACCGTAGCGCCCTCTCCGTCGCCCTGCGTTGCGCGTGTGTGCGTGCTTGCGCCTGTGGGGGTGCCGCCCTCAGCGCCCCGTGTCGCCTCGTCCGTTTATTTATTTTCGAGTGTGGGGTGTTCAGTGTACAAAAATGGTGCATTCATCATACGAATACGAACGCGCCGAAGATCCCAGCATCATCGGCCAATTACGAGCGTACAAGGATAGAAGCATTTTTAAAACATAAACGTCTTTTTTTAAACGGCCGTGAACCGAACATCAGCGGCGGTCATTGCCACAAGCGTCAATATAAAAATATTCACGTCACAATAACGCCGCGTGTGTTTTTATAGGTATTATTCTTTTATCTAATTGTTATTAGTCAATTGTACGGAATCCGGATACACCTGGTAACATTGAATTATTGTTTAATGTTTGGCAATGGCAATATAGGTACCTATTTCGGGCACGTTTTTTTTTTGAATGGCAACTCGCACACCCTATGACTTATGAGGTTGGTTTCTGCTTATCCGGTATATCCTCTGGTGCCTTGAGTGGGTTCCAGTCAGAAACTAAGTAGGTAATTTTAGGCAGCTTAGTATTGAATCCTTTTTCGTTCAGCTACGGATTTGACAAAGTAAATAAGCACGTGTTTTATCTATCTAAAAATGTATTATTTTGAAAATTTTCTGTATTATTAAGCGTGGTGGATTATGGCCATTCCCTCTCAAACAGAGGAGGCCTGTGACCCGGCGGTGGGTACATTATTGGCTGATTATTTATTGAGGTTTTTCAAATAACCTTATTTTTCTCAAATACCAAACGAAGATTGCTAGTAAAGCATGACCTACGCGAGACCTCTGAAAAAATATTTTACACAAACAAATATAACATTCATAGTACAAACAAAGATACACTTGGGACTAGTTTATTTTCGTCCATTTGGCTAATAAGGTCAAAGTACCATTCTACTTCAACAAAATTAAATTAGAGACATGTAAGATAATTTATTTATTAGCTATCATAAATCTACTATTCGGTATCGATCACAGAATCGTTACTCAGCGTTTTTAATCGATTACGAAACAATAGAATCGATTTAACGATTAGTTTGTAAAAAGAATAAGAATCGATGATCGGGGTTTTTTTTTCTTTTTGTGACTACACGTGTTTTACTCGATGGTCTAGTGGTCGTGATTCGTGGCTGCTGAGGATGAGGTCTTGGATTTGGTTCCAAGGTCAGACAAAGTGAAATTGTTTATTTTGACATTAAGTTCGCGGCTCATCCGTACCACTTGGGAATTAAGCAGAACTTGCGATATTATATTGTGTGTACTGTGTTCACCTTGGCCGATGGGGCCGATGGGGCCGAAAAGTTCTAGAATGGCGACCGCGAACCGGAAGACGTTGCGTTGGAAGGCCTCCCACTAGGTGGACCGATGACCTGGTCAAGGTTGCAGGAACCCGCTGGGTGAGAGACGCACGGGACCGGTCAATGTGGCGACACCTGGGGGAGGCCTATGTCCAGCAGTGGACGTCTTTTGGCTGAAATGATGATGATGATGTGTTCACCTTTGTTTCACCATCTAGAACTTAAAAATTTGAGGGGGGTTGCAGTACTTTTCAAGATTTTTGAACCTATACAAATCGAACTCAAAATCAGATCAAAAAAAGCACATTCTAGTGGTATTTATAGACTACAGTAAGGCATTTGATACTCTCCGGCATGACCGGTTACTAGAGTGTCTTCATGATAGCGGAATTAGAGGGAAATTACTTGATTGGTGTAGAAACTATCTCAATGACAGAAAATACATAGTTAAAGTCAGTGACGCGATTAGTGAACCAGTCATCGTGACGGAAGGAACGGCTCAAGGCTCGGTCCTTGGGCCTCTGCACTACCTCACTTATGTTAATAGTCTCGTTAATGTGATAAAAATGTGCGAGATTTATCAATTCGCTGACGACACCTGCCTTATAGCGGTTGGACAGAGTGTTAGTGAGGCTCAAAAGAAGCTACAAGGAGATTTTGATCTGCTAACTAAATGGTCCCATGACGCTGGTTTAGTACTAAATGCTAATAAGACCAAATTAATGTACATAAGTTCTAGTCAAAACAGAAGCTCTTTCTTGCCTAAACTAACAGCTCACTGCCATGAGTGTTTGCATGACAACTGCAATAGTCAGGTAGCCAAGCCTTGTAGCTGTGACTCCATAGAGCTCGTAGATAGCCAAACATATTTAGGACTTACTATTGATAGCCGACTTAATTGGAAGGAGCACATTAACGGGGTGTGTGACAAATTGAGATGCATATTAGCTAAATTCTCTATCATAAAATGCAAAATTCCATTTCAAACCCTGTTAATGCTGTACAAAAGCCTGGCCGAATCTACAATATCCTATGGCCTCTCCAGCTATGGTAGGACGTACAAGACCCACCTTGACTTAATTTACGCACTTCAACTACGTATATTAAAAGCAATTGTCCCGCATAATATTAAGAAGAAATACAATACCGACTACCGCAAACTATTTGAATTTTGTAAAATAATACCAATACATGAAAAAGTAAAATATACGCTATTAAAAGAAGAATTTTTTAATGAAAATTTGAAGGTAAGGAAAACTTTAAATAATACGGGAATTAATACTCGTAGTGTCATCAATTTTAAATTGTTACTTCCTAAGTACAGAAACTTACACGGCAAGAGATCGTTAAAGTATATAATACCTTATCTTATTAATCAACTACCTATAACATTGAGGGACAAAATAACTTGTAAAAACATAAAACACAAACTAAAACAACATTACTTACAAATTAGTGATAACTAATTAATTAGTAGATGTTTATTACTTTCTGCAACAACCTGTATCGAGCTGAGCCGCATTCCTACGTTCACGATGGTCACCGATTTTCGTTAGTTAAGTTTGTAAGGTAACAGAAAATATTTCGGTGCGTACCCACCCTCGCTGCTGTTTTGTTGTTGTTACTTAATTATTGTAGAACTTAGGATGATTTTGAATGTTTGAATTATGTCGTCGTTGATTTTGGTGCACGGTTAATCTCGAATGAGTTTATGTTTGCACCAACTTTATTATATAATTAATGTAATTGTAAAACTGTTGAATAAATAAATAAATAAATAAATAAATAACTAAATACGAGTTTTTTTAATAAATAAAAATCATTTCATAAAAATTGAACATACTCTCTAGTAAATCGTAAAGATAGAAACGCGATTTAGAATGATCGGCTCGATACTTTTTTTTATCAAACATGACTCTAAATCACAATTTCAAACGTGTACTGCTAAGACATTTCATCATGAATTTATATAAAAGTTATATCAATAGATAGAACTTTTTATTCTGAAGTAAATGTTGAAAACATATTGTATAATTTCTTTATAGTTTTTCTCCAAGAAGCAAAAAACAGTCAAAATTTAGGCAATATATCGCTCGCGCGGCAGGGCGGGGGGTGAGGTCGTGCGTACATAAAAACAAAGTACAGCAACCTCGCCTTAAAGGTAATCATCATTCATCATTGTCTTGCCCTTATCCCAATTCATTTGGGGTCGGCGCAGCATGTCTTCTTCTTCCATACTTCTCTGTTTCTCGTCATCTTCATGACCATAAGACACCTCTTTTTTTCCATATCATTCTTAACACAGTCCCTATCCATCGTTTCTTTGGTCTTCCTCTACTCTTATACCCATCCACATTCATATCCAAAACAATAATATTGGGTATTTGTGTATGTCAGTCTAAATGTTCGTGAACGCACCCACAATACAGGAGAAATTCCTAGTGTGGGCAACGATTTCTTAAAAAAAAAAAAAAAATTGATTAATTGTGGATCTTCAAGGTTAAGCCGCGTTTACCTAGGTCGATCCGTAGATGGGTGACACTGGTGACACATTAACCGTGTTTCGAAAAGCACGTTAAAATGCCAGCTCACTCTCGAGTGAACTTGGCACTGGTTTGGTCAGGGCCAGTCCTATTCTTGTCTTGATCATGCACTTGATACAAGAAAAAGTAAATATTAAGACCAAGATTACAATGTTGTCTTGTATTAACTTATTTACAGGTTCGACAGGATGTTGTTGTGAAAAAAGACAAAATATATCAGTTGTTCTTTGCTTGGCATGTAAGGGTCCGTGTAAACGAGCCAGTTTTCACAGCCACTGGAAGCTGGCGACAAGCTATTTTCATGATTTTTCGCAAGGAATCGCCGCACGTTTGTAGCGAATAGTGTCCACTCGCGACTCAGGCTTGGTTTCCTCTGCGGAGCTGAGCAGTGAGATGTGCCAAATTCGACCAATCACAGGAAGGCGAAAGACTAGATGTCAATTTTAACTAATGTGATTGGTCGATTTCCGCACGTCTCCACTCCGCTCGGTTCGTCTCCGCTTTAGTGGATACCGGTCATAACTCAGTGTCCGCGTCACGCCTCTGGTACGGTCACTCGCTACTTCAAAATGCTGACACTCCACGTCACCGTTGCGCCCCCCTCACCGCCCGACTACCCACTAGTGGCGTGGCGGTCACCGATAGCCACTGACCACTCGCGGCAGGCACTGACCACCATCGCTTGCGTGGTACCAAAGGAAGTGGCATGCGACAACCACCGGTGGCGGTGGTCGGTAGCCCGCTTTCCATCAGGCGTGATCGAGGTCAAGAGCAGGCCTATTTTGCAATAAAAAAATACATGATGCTTGTTGTGCCTGCATTTTTAGGGTTCCGTACTGATTGACCCATGCGTCATAGAGTGGACTTAGTTGAAACATTTATCAGTTAGTATGGCTGTTTTTTTCCTTGTCAATTACCTATCTCAATTACGTTTTACTTATAAATTGGCAAACTAATTTGAGTCATAATTTGGCTAGTATCTCCTAGCTAGAGCGTTGAATAATGGTAATATTCCCACGGTTCACGGTACCCATGTCGGGCAAAGTGTTATTGGGTTTTTCCATCAGGAATTTCTCAATAGCAGCCCACGGAATCTGAATTTGTGCCCGGTTGATGGTATTAGGCTCGCTCTCTATTACATTGGTTTTAAAATTAACTGGCGAAATATAGGTGTACTATTAGATAAGGCACTTCCCCTATTACAAGGGACTCAGTAACTGTTGAAATGTGAGAGTTCTAACGTGTACACCTTTCTAACCCTTCGGTAATTACAGGCGTGATATTATAAAAAAGAAAAATCCAATGATAGATGAAAGGAAACAGAATATTGAACGCAGATAATTTGAAAAAATATAAGATTCTCAATCAATCAGATGGGAATCGTTCGTACTACTCGATTCCTTGGTAAACTTTGATTAGTTCGTGGAGCAACTCAAATAAACATACAGAAATAGAGTTCTTCTAAAAGCCGGCGAGTGTCTTCATTGAGAAATTTTACTTTCCGCTCGGAATGAAGGAAATGTTAGCGAGATGGAATGAGTTTTTTGTTAATGCTTGTATGTTGTGTCTCGCTCACTCTCTTTTGGATTGTTATGCGGATGGAGTTCAACTTTTTTACATATTCGCTGAATGTTAGCTTTTTCCGAATTCGTCCTCGTGGAGATGGAAAATGGTTCCCATACAGCGGGGATAAAAAGAATCCTATGAAAAATATCTATGGTTAAATCAATAATAATGATTTTGGGTAGTAAAACCATGTTCTTTTTATATATGGTCCAAAAGTATTGTTCTAGATGACATAATATTCGCATTTTTTCGACGTTGTGAAATAATGAGTCTATCAGACTTTTTTATCAGTTCCCGATAGTCTTTTTGTGACTTTTGATCTTTTGATAATTGAAGGTTCTCACTCATTTTCTCAACATTAAACATCATACATATGAAGGGTTACCTATGCTTTTACCTAGGTACCTATAAAACGCGCGAGGTAGAAGAGACATAGGTACCTCAATTCCTCTCAGCTATAACCAGGTAAGCACCTTCTAATTAAGGAGGGACTTTCAAAAACATTAATTGCCCAAATAAAATTACCAACCCTAATGGAATTATCGTGTTTAAACGAAGCATAGCCAAAAGTAACTTTTTTTAAATAGGCTGTAATAAGTTATAATCACCTCTTTGGCCGATTTCGAATTTTAAGCGCCATCTATGAAAAAATATTATGAACTAAGACAACGAAATTTTTCTTTTATGATTGATGATGATGGATACTTCAAAGTCTAAACGATGGATTGAAAGATCGATGGTCAACGGATAGAAGGGGCGACATGGAAACCATTTTTCGAGTTCCGTGCCTATTACTTTCGCCTCTGTCTCTTTGATTTTTGAGCCATATTAATAATTATTGATCGTTAATCGATCTTACAGAAAATATGTAGGAATGGCCACTATATTAGAAAATACTTAAAACAAAGTTTCATTGTTTATCATTTTGGAGGTACGAAACCCATAGTGCGCGAGTTCGTTTCGCACTTGACCTCGTTTCCTAAATACGAAATATGCCAATCTACGGAAGCATTAAATTTTAAAAGAAAAATGGCTTCTATCAATCGCTCGTGAAAAGTAATGGCGAGATTCTTAATTAAATTTCTTTGTTAAATTAATTAGCAACTAAAACTTTGTGAATGTATATTTTTAATCATATTTTTAATGATTGATTACTTAATTTTACGAGACGGAATTTCTGATTTTTCGTACAAATCAAATCTGAAGTTAAGTTTTAGAAGTTAATTTATGGCTGTCTTGGATCTATTACGTGGGTACCGAACAAGTACCGAACCTTTTTCTTTATTCAAGTACGCACGGAGACCGATCAAGGTATACAGAACCAGTTTATCGGATCTCTCATTGTACGGGAATCTATACAATGCGAGGCTAAGTTATACTGGACATGTATAGCTTGATGTGGTGTCGTGCAACGAATTATTTATTTATATTCTAGTTTCCAACAAAATTGAATTTATTTGTTTGAGAATCTATTCATCAATTGGCGACGTTAAAGAAAAATTAACTACTTAACTTAGGTACATTTATTTATACTTTAAATTAAATAATTTTAATTGGAGTAGATCACTGACACATAATACAGTCATACAGTCACATTACACAACATTGCTTATTCAATTCAATCCAATTCATAACAATTAAAACTAAATTCAATTCAATTTCAAAAAACATAATTATGTATTGCCATTGATATAATAAAACCCTAGATGCACAGTCTCGAACAAAACAAACAGTCGAAGCTGTCGCCAAACACTCACCAATACACGCACTACTACATGTAGTTATCGTCACTATACATATTTTTTTTGGCAAATTCAACCTTACGCAGATTCCTTTTACAATGCAGATATAAAAAGCAATATAAAAAGTATTTTGTACGACCGTGCAGAGACGCGAGCGACGCGAGATTATTTGAAATGAGTTCATTGTGAACTCATTTTAAGCGGACGGTTTTGAGACGCGGAGTGTGTATCTTGGGTTTTATTATATCAATGTGTATTGCACATTTTGTTAATACATTTTGTTTTTGTTTTATGCATAAGGAAAACGCTTAGATATTCCTGCACAAGATTCACGGAAAAATTAAATAGTCAACGAGTGCCTAATATAGAGAGAAATGACGCATCTTTGAATTATTTCGAGCTATGACAATATGTTTATAGTTTTGTACTAAGTAGGGTTGGTAGGTACTTAGTGTATGCACGACAACCAAACCAATCTAGTTACACATAGCCAGTTTATACCGATCTCTAATTGTATGGGAAATCTATGTAAAGCCAGTTCATGTTAACTGGACTAACCTGGTCAAAATAATACACAAATAATTATTTTGACAACCAGGTTCTAGTGCCTTATTCATAATTGCCAAACATTTTAATGAGAAATTAAAAAGAAAGAAAAAAACATTTTCATTTTTCATCAACAATTTTCACCGCCAATTTAACCAAGGTTGATTTCAAAAAGAGAACTCTATCGAAAAAAGAAATACACATTATATGGAAACAGTAATTACCATTCCTTTTTCGAAAACGATGTGTCATTACTTTATTCCACACACAACAGCTGCTATGTTGCAATCAGGAGTCCATTGGTTCGTACGGTAATGACAATTTATGTCAATTGCACACTGATTGCTTACTGATACTTGGATAAAGTAGATTTTAAGAGATAAAAACTGTATTTACAACTGTCTTTTTTTGTGGCTGACGTCTGATAAAGTCAAATTACCAGTAGAATAAAGAATTGGCCGTGTTTTGTGTTCTTTTAAGTCTTCTTTATAGAAGTTAACTGAACGATTGACGGCACGGTTGGCGCAGTGGCTGAGCGATTGGACCTCTGCGCTGCGTGTCGCGGGTTCGATCTCCGCACGGAACAAATATTTGTATGGCCTACAGATAGTTGTTTCGGGTCTGGGTATTTATGTATGTGAGTTTAAATGTCTGTAAACGCACCCACGATACAGGAGAAATTCCTAGTGTGGGGCAAAAAAACATCATCAGAATTCTTTTATAAAGACAAAAGCCCGCGTTCGCCATACCTAACTAAATGCGTTTAAGGTAAAAGCCGGGGAAGGCCGCGAAATTCAATTTGTTCAACATACATCCTGACACCGACCGGTAAATTGCAAAAAAACGTAAGAAAATTTGAAATTCGCGGGCTACCGTGGCGCTTCCACCGTAACGCTAAACGTATTTTATTTAGTAGTAATTTGTGGTATAAAACGGTCGTAGTGTCTGTCTGTTTCCTAGTATAAATACAACACATACATGACTAACTTTAACGACGTACAAAAGCAGAATCCAGCAACGAACTTCACAACTCCCAAACTCGACTAACTGCCAAAAATCCCTCTGTAGAATCCGTCAACAAAAATCGAGTAAAACTTCCTCTACGCGGTTCGAAAATGGCGGCCGAAACTCATTGTCACTATAGTTAGGTACATCGGTGATTTCATTAAGCTGCACCCCCTGTCTCGACGTCTAGCCGTCTGGCAACATGTACAGGGGAGGCTATAGTTGCTAGGCAATGGCGGCATGAGGGGATGTTCCGTGGTCGGGGTTGTCGCGGTACCCGTGTCGATATTTGTGTATGGCGTTCGATTAAATACGAATAATAACGTTTTGATGCTGGCCACTGCCGCTGGCAGTTTGTGCGAATACGTGTGCGTGGAAAAAAAAGTGTTGCGTGATTTTGACAGGTCGTGGTGTTGGCGGGGATTTTATTATTAATTTTTTGAATTTTTTAATTCGAATTAAAATGTCGTTTGTTTGTAACACGTTTGGGGTTTTGATTAAGTTCATTGCTTCTATTGTGAACGGCCAAGTAACAGACGCAAGGTCGTACAATCTCTACCCAGCATAACCTGGTCCCTCTTCTCACACCACTTGCCCTTCTTTTCTTTATATTAGAGGTCAGGTAATTCTGGGTATAGACTGTACGTAGTTACGTACCCAACACATGCACCTGATTTTTCATTTTTGTCCTCTAATTGTATAGTAATGCTTTGATAAAGATAAACATCTTAAGGAAACCAGCATGCCGGAGAGATATTTCTTGACGGCATCAAGTCAGACGTCCATGAGCGGCATAATAAGTCTGACACTGGGCTAAGTACAGACGGCTACACATCAAGCCATACATTTCCAGTTTACGCTGATCTCGCACTGTATCGAAATCCTATACAAAGCGAGACCAGCTTATACTGGAAATGTATAGCTTGATGTGTAGCCGTCTGTACTACTAACCATTCCATACGATAAAGAATCATACGATAAAGAAGAAAGATCTCGAATGTACCTAGTTACTATCGAACTGAATTTCAAAAATTCTGTTTGTCACACAAAGAACGTGCACACACTTTCGACATGGTTAATTTATTTGACTTACACTAGGGTCAATACCTTTTAAAGATCTATTCAATTACACACCACAAAAAGCTTTTTTGCTAACAAAAGACTTAATTTCTATTTACTCAGTAACAAGGACCCAATACTTTTCCAGACGCATAGATCAAGTGCAAAGTGCAGACGTCTCAACAAGTGATTTAATGCCTACGATCGCAAATACTCTGAGAGGAAAGGTGGAGAGGTCAATGTTTCTATTTAAATTATTAAAATGTCTTATATTTTGCTTGTAGGTATAATATTTGCACATGAGACAAAAATTATTAATACCTACTTAGTATTAATAATGTTTTTCTTGTTTTCAAATATGTAAATGATTGTAATTTTTCGACTTCGTTTTTTCATTGTTTTTTTTACTAGAACCTGCAGAATTTTTACATAACTAAATGCTTTATTAAAAACATTAAAAAACACTTGTTTTTTATGATGAAAGAGTTAATAACCAGCATTGGATTAGTGACACGGCAGTGGACTTAGTAATTACAGGTTCGATACCAAGGCCGGGTGAATGTGATCGATAATGTTTTTCTAACGAGTCTGTAATTTTTATTACTTCTATTAATTTTATCAATTCAACATCGTGCATTCTGCAAAAGGGAATCAGCAGCGATGTGAACATTTGGCAAGCAAGTCGCATGTGAATTAAGAGGCAATCAGTTCGGATACACGTTGCATAAAAAAAATCAATGTAGATCGAGACAATCAGCTCAAATGAAGATCACGATTGACTGCATGATTTGATGATTCCTTGTTGAGTTGTATTTAACTCAAAGTAATCATTAGCTAGGAACAGACGTCAGCTCATCAAGCTACAAAAAACTGTAAAACTTTCTCAATCAACCATGAACCTAAAGCCTTAGCAATAAATTTGAAAATCTATTAAAGGTATTTGTCAGATTAAAGTAGCTAGATGTGCTTGGCTTCTGTGCTTTTCGTGTAAAAATACACGTCATGAATCTTTTCAAAAAGAAAACAGACTCATAAAATAAATAGAAGTCGTTGTTTTTAACCTTGCCGGTGACGTGTAGACCTTATCAAGTGAACTGTGTTTTCATTTTTCTGGAATATTCTAGACAAATTGAAGCCACGTAAGAGGTCGATGTTACTGTCAATTTCAGATGCAGTACAGTCAAGAGGTATCGTTCTAGTTTATTCTTAGATGACCTCCGAGAGGGCGAAAAGGTTTAGGTAAGTATTTATGAAACGTAGTTATTTAGATCGTGGCTTGATAATAACAGCTATTCGGATTCTGCAGGGTAAGCTGCGCTTTCCTAGGTTGGTCTGTGGACCAACCATTTCATACCGAGCTTCCTCCGTGCCTTTTTTAGATCTTTGACAGCCGTAACAGGTTGTCAGTGGCCCAAAAGTCTGACAACCAGTCATACCAACGCTTATCAATATCACCATTACTGACTAGGTTGTGAAGGTCAGTATACTGATAAGTTTGCTACCAGTCTTACCAAAAGGTAAAACTAACCTAAGGTAAGACGAGTAAGACTACAGGTTGATCGTTTTACCCAGTACTAATTGACTTGTGGAGGTCAGATAGGCAGTCGCTCCATGTAAAATACTGGTATTCA
Source organism: Diarsia dahlii (assembly GCA_949775195.1). NCBI lineage: Eukaryota > Metazoa > Arthropoda > Insecta > Lepidoptera > Noctuidae > Diarsia > Diarsia dahlii. Next base: position 17,616,510 of record OX459197.1, on the reverse strand, counting down.
GCTGCATCCGGATAGACTGGAAGCGGGTAAAATCTGATAATGATAGTGCCATGTCTTCCTGTAGATAGTTAGGCATTTTTACCCGACTACGGCGAAGCCAAAAGGAAGGGTAATGATTTTGTCAGTCTATGTATGTATGTATGTATGTTCCACCGTAGCGCCTAAACTACTGTACGGATTTTAATAAATTAGGTGTCAATAGATTCGTAAGAATAGCCCGGGTGACAGGCTATATAAATTTTATAAATTCTTTTTATGACGGAATTTAAATGTCAAAAACTTACCCCAAAAAATATTAAATTGAGATAATCATAGCAAGTTTGGTATCAAATGAAAGGTCTTGGCGAGCACATTACAAATATGTATTATATTATAGTTTAAGAACACACAAAAATAAAATTCAAATAAAAAAATAAGTTCAAAAATCTAAAACCCGACTACTAACAAAATCGCGGTCTTAAAAGTAGAAAACAAGAAAATAATTCTTGTCTGATATTCTTCGTAGTCGCATGCCACGGTGCCACCTTGCTAATGGCAATTAGCAGCTGACTTCTGTATCAATGAGAACGCCATGAAGGAGCATCAGGTGTCAGTGGCATGCGACTACGAAGCATATCAGACAAGAATTATTTTCTTGTTTTCTACTTTTAAGACCGCGATTTTGTTAGTAGTCGGGTTTTAGATTTTTGAACTTATTTTTTTTATCAGTTACCTATATGTGTACAGAAAACAAAATTGGCATACTCTAATTAGCATAATTAATGAACAAAACATGTAATTGCACAAATTAAAAGAAAATAATTCGAACAATCGAATATGTGAACAGCAATAAAAACATCGCTTGTGCTTTAATTATGAAATTAATTAACTGAAAACCAAGTATCCGTTGTACTGTTATTTTGAATTACATTAATTGGCCAATTTGTTATTCTGGCTGATTTACTTTTAATAAAAAGTAAATCAGCCAGAATAACAAATTGGCCATCAGAGTAACACTAGGTATGTCAATCAGTTAGTAAATCATCATCATTATGAAAATCGTCAATTGTGTAATGTTCGTCACGATTTGTTTTTAATTTAATCCAATATTTTAACATGACTTTAATTGGACATCACTGAAATCAGAATAATCGAACGTGATACATTTTTATTTACTTAAAAACAAGACACCTGTGAAGATTTATTCATGTACAGACGTCAGTACATCGATCTACCCAAAACTGTCCAATTTTGCCAATCAACCTATCCAAATTAACTTTACTTTCGAAAGTCAGTAGGAAAAAGGCATATGAAACAAACAACGTCACCGAATTCTGAAAATAAAGTTATTTTAGACTTTTTCAATGTCGGTTTTTTTTAAACTTTTGTTGTATTTGAATTTTGTATATTAATGTACATAGTTTAACACTAAAATAACTTTGAATTTTCCTCTCGAGTTAATTATTCTTTTTTTTTTAAGTTGTTTTGTTACCAAACATTCAGGACTATTAAATTTTACTATTAGGTATCCATTTTTATTCAAAATTAGTTCTTTAAAAACATAGTTGGCACAGTTACCCTGGGCACACAACAACACGCCTAGACGTACCGGGTTTGTACAGCAGCGGCTGAGCAAACATTATTTATCACGCAGCACACTACGGCAGAGGCTATCATTATGTAGGAGTTCAAGTTGGTAAAATTTTAATTATGACGAAATATAAGTAGATATTTCATACAATTAGGAAAATATTGAAGTGACGTTATTGGTGAGGTTCTTCAGAAAGGACAGGTCTCAGTTTTACCTAGCAGCCTTCTTGCCAACGTCCACTATACCCGTTTTTCGCGCAGCGTGGTGTTTCGAATCCAGTCTTGCCTTTTGACACCCAAAATGCTGCGCTCTATTGCCCTTTGGCATGCTCCAAGGCGGAACTTCTGAGTCTCGGTGAGTGACCATGTCTGAGCACCGTAGGTTAGGACGAGCAGAATGCACATGTCGATGAGTTTGCGCTTCAGGAAGACCGGAAGATCGCCCTTCATTAGCATCTTCATGGACCAGTAGCTTTTCCAGGCGTTTTCGACTCGGCGATCGATTTCCCTTTCTTATATATATTTTCTTGTGTATATTGAATTGATATTCTGTATGTTTTACAAAGATGCGTCTGCACGTCAAGCTACTCGCAACTGTCAAATTTTCCCAATCAACCTTGACCCTAAGACTTTTGCGATTAAGTTAAAAATCTATTAAAGTTTGACAGATTGAAGTAGCATAATGCGCTCGCGTCTTTACAAAGCCGTACAAACAGAACTAGAGGTAACTTAAATTATAGCCAGGACCAACGTCTTAACGTCTTTCGTCGTCGTCTTTGCCTTCCGAGGCATGGAGATACTTCTTCTTCTTTACGTGTCGATGATCTCAAATCGTGTTAGACCAGTATGTAGCCATCTGCAAAGCTCCATCATTTGCTTCTAGTGAATCCTGAAAGGTGCAAGTGGTTGTGCTGGACGGACAGGATAGGAGGTGACGCATATCCTGTAGAGGGGCTCCACATTGGCAATTTGTTTGGAATGGATCGAGGATACCCCATTTAGCCAGATTATAGGTATCTATAGATACTCAAACCTCCCAAAATACAGTTACGCTTCAAGGCAGTAGAAATGCCTTTAACAATATGTCCCCCGATGCTATCCTTTACAAAGACCTAATATTACAAAGTGAAGTGGAAGACACCAATTTACTCCATCACACACTAAATTCCGTATCGATATTTTGATCTCATATCGCCCTTTATACCCCGAAGTTGCATCCCCTCTGGCCACGATATTGATTGACTCGTCATATATGTATATTAACATGCATGGTTTTGCCACCCCTTTTGCACCCTTTAGGTGGAAAATGCATTAGCAAACTTGGTTCCTGTGTTTAAATCGGACGCGTTGCATGGCTGACCATCGCCACTCTCTCGTCGGGGGGTGGTGTCTGTGTGTGTGGGGGGGAGTACCTTAATTAAGTACCTATATCAAATTACGTAGTTATAACAGACTTTTGATAAATGAATACATACAACTTAGGACCCAGTAATATAAATGACAATAATATCCGTGGTGCTAGGCAACTGGGCTTATCCTAGTTGTATACGTCCCTGTGTGCCTATTGGCCTTGTTCTGTTCTGTCTCCTGCTGATATGGAGGGAAGTGGAAATTATGCTTTTTCCTACTCCTCCGCTATTCTTTTCTGATTAATTTCGTTGCGGGATCCAAGACAGTTAAATCATTTCTCTGGGACTTCGTCGAGCTTCATTGTCTCGGCGCTTTTCTTGTGGTCGCCACTGTTGATTCTGGCTAACAGGAGTTACAGTGGTTTGGGAATAGTGTGGCGGGCTAGTCCCATTAAAAAAAAAATGAATACATATTGAGCTTGTAAATTTGTTTGTATTGAAAGTTGTGTGAATGTATTGACAGGAACTGTGTAAAAGAGTGTCCATGGAGTTTCTTGCCCGTTCTTCTCCTTAGAGATCTACGCTTTGAAATGGGTAACTACAGTACTTTCACAGTTATTATGCATTGTGAATAGGACTGTAGTTTTATTTTTCTGTTGACTATTTGGTACATTCAAATCACTTGAAATAAATGATTTGATTTTGTTTTTTGAGTTAGTTCAATTTGTCGAACGGTCTTAGCGCAATTTTTCAGTATTTAGATTCAGAAGGATCAGCAGAGTACAATTGCAGCAACACTCAGTTAGTCGTAATCGTAAAGCTTTCTCAATTCAACAATATACTTAGCAATTACTTAAGTCACCTGAGAAGACCAATTTTACAAACCGGAGAAAAAAAAATGAAATTGGGATCTTGGAGTGAGAGAATAGAGAGTGGTAGAGTAGAGCCATCATTGCTATCAACCATCCTCACAAAAAACCGAATAAGTTACAAAGTGGGCTTAATTTTCAACCGAACAGTACAACCTAAAAAACGTCCCAAAGTTATGATAATCAAAAACCGTTTCCTATGAACCGTAAAGAAGCCATTCCGTTACCTCATAGAGATTAATCTTCTGAGAAACAAATTATGTAGCATTTAGTCTCGGATGTGCAGCAGATGCGTTGGCCTGTTATTTTAAATTATTTAGTTCTGTGTTAATATATTCAAGGAATGTGGGGACCATACTCGCATGATCAGGATTTCGTGCGTTTTGAGAAATGTGTTTCGATTTTGAACGGTAAATGTTTTTTTTTCTGAATGATGTCTTGAATAGAAGACCAAAGAAACGATGGAGGGACTGCGTGAAGGATAATATGACTAGAAACGGGGTGATTTCTGAGATGATGACTCACTAGGAAGTATGATAAGAGAATGATGATGATGATGATTTACTTTACCACCGCAAAACCGTGTTAATCTCTTACTCACCTGACAACGGTGTTTGACGCATTACTGACAACATTACGAGTGTCTTCAATCAATCTTACGTCAAACTTACACACACATTTCTTTTTGTAATTAAATGCGATGGTTCTTTTCTTTATATTTTGGGAAACCCACTCATCTACCTGAATAATATTTCAAATGAGATTCCATTAGTTCACTTCTAAGGGTACTTTCGCGGATTCTAGTACTATATGACGTGGCCTCGGCACAAGAGCAAAGAAGGAACATGGGTTCGGTTTTTAGTCAGTAGAAGTCTGACACTCCCCTTCGCTCTGCCCAAGAGCGGGGGGGGTCATTTGATGATTTTCCACCCACCAAAAAAAAAAAAAGGTATACTTACACTACGAGTATCACTTGCGGGATAATGTCTGTGATTTTCAATCATTCTGAGCTCCCGATATTTCAACGCTGCCGCTGTTGCAAGCGCCATGATAGCGGGGTAACTTACAGAATTACGTATAAGGGCATAGGTAAATGAATGTAATTTTAGTTATAAAACATGATTCTTCCGAACCCATTTAGTCGACCATAATCTTAAATGCTACTTGTCTATAATAGGATCATCCCTATGGAATGTTTCCTGTGAGTTATTATTAAAGATAAACCGGTGACCGATCTGAATTATGTTAATTTGAGGCAGGTTACATGCGACCATTACTCCGAGGTGTCAGCTATGATCGTGATGTGTGGTGTGTCGATTCTATTTTGTTTGTTTTTTGTACTCTTTGGTAATTTCTTTTAGGTGGGTCGGAGGTTTGATAGAGAGCTAATTATAATACAATTAATCTTTAAATTTTGGTGGCGTTCATTTGTTTTCGTTTGTTTTCAAAGTTTACTTGAATTTTAAGTATTTGTAACATTCTAAAACATCGTTAAGATTTTTCGGGTTGTACAAATTTTCATTAAAATTCATCTGCGGTAGTACCTTTATAATCACATCTATTTTTTTTTTACTTTATTTTATAGTGGCCTGAATGCCTGATTCCTTTTGCCTGAATGTCTTGCAGGGGTATCGTATTACCCAGTAGTAACTTAATAGTGGAGGTCAAATCGGCAGTCGCTCCATGTAAGATACTGGTATTTAGCTGCATACGAGTATGGTTACACTGGAACGGGTATCTGTCTGGAAGTAGACATAAGTAAAGTAATAACCTTAAAACTTTATTTTTTTTATTATAAATGGGCTTGCTCTTGACTTCAATCTTGCCCTAAGGGCAGAGATGATGTCGACGATGGAACGAGCTTACCCAGTAGAAGCCTGTTTACTCGCGACTTAAACAGATTAGGGTTAAATGAACTCGGAAAAACCGACGCAGGCAGGGAATTCCACTCCTTGGCTGTGCGCATATTATAGGACCCAGCAAAGCGCTTCGTTCGAATGTCGACTAGGTATCGGAGTAAAACTTGAAGCAATTTTGACGACAGAGAAACAAAAGACAGATTACCCACACTCAGGCCATTCCCACCGACAATCATTACCCTTCCTTTTGGCTGCGCCGTAGTCGGGTAAAAAACAACAAAACACATCATCACACTAACTGCCCAGTTAAAGCGAAAAGGGTGACTGACACAATAAAACGTCTTCTTAAACTCATTTAACACTCCAAGTAAACACGGTTAACTGCAACAAGTATGAAGTAACAAATACAGCATTTGTACCATATTGGACAAGTTTAAACAGAAGCCGAGTTTGGACGGCAATTAAACCTATTTTGAATAGCAATACTGTCCTGTTTGAGATGCAAATGTTAGATTAATTTGGCTATTGTTTGTACGTTTTTGAGTACCTGGAGTATAATGATCGAGGGTGAAAGAGGCATAGGTATGCCCAACGGTGGGATACTAAACCACCACCACCTATCAATATTACATCCTTATAATAAGCAATCTTGATAGCAATTGTTATCCAAATCCGTTTGTGTGTAATATTGCCCATGCTTTACCCGCGTGGAATTCGATAATAGGGGATCGGACAATAAAAAACTAATTAGTCCGTCAGATAGATTTCTAAAAATTATTGGACACGTATTTTATCTTTTTTCGCGTAAACTTAAAATGAAGACGATACAGTGCTTCGAAAACTCGTATGACGTCTTATGATAGTACATTTTGTACCTTCAAGTGACGTTTCAAGCCCCACTCCATGATCTTTGACGCGCTATAGCTTCGTAAATTTTTATTGATTTGATAAAACTAAAAACACGTATCCAATATTTTTCGATAATCTAACTGACGGACTAAACAGAATCATATTTTTTTGAGTCAGTCCGATCCCCTATTGTCTCACGGAATCATACCACCGGGATAAAAGTATTCGATGTGTTAATCTAGGTATAAACTAAGTATCTGTGTGCTAAATTTTATCTATGTATCTATTTTTTTTTGGATGTTGTGAAATCATCAAAGTAATCCTCCCGCTCTGGGCAAAACGGTAGGAAGCGCCAGACTTCTCTGACTAAAAACCACCCATGTCCCTTCTTAGCCCTTTGTGTCGAGGCCGCGGTATCTCTTTCGAACAACACGCAGCCCCGACGGGAGGTATAAACTATCTGTGCAAAATTTTATCTGTACATTCTCATAAACTATCGTATCACTACACCTTATAAAACAAAGTCCTCCGCCGCGTCTGTCTTTCGTTCGCGTTAAACTCAAAAACTACTGGAGCGATTTTCATGCTGTTTTCACCAACGGATAGAGTGGTTCTCGAGGAAGGTTTATGTACCATCACCTGCAATAATGCATGGGGAGTTTAGAAAAAATACCGTGTGAAGCAAGAAATGACGCCACCTGGCGTAAATAAGTACTCGATTAGCAACATTGATTATATTGTTGATGCTACACTAACTAGAGGGCGCTCACGCTGTATAAAATGTTTATGTAGTATCTTTTTTCTGTTTAAACATTCAAATAATTTATAATGAATTATTTCTATTATATAAATTTATTCCTAACTACCTACTATGTTTGTTTAAATTGAATATTATTATCATTTTATAACAATCTGATTTTAATTATCTATGTTTTAGTTTTCAAACTTGAGGGTAGGTCGAATATGAATTCATAAATAAATTAGTAGGTAGTAGAAATAATTAGATTGAAGATTTATGAGTTGTGACTAAGCTCAATTGATTGTTCGCTAAGTTTGTTTCGATTATCTCATTCGAGTGTGTTTAGCTCAGTTTTATTTTAATTTAGGTGAATTAACTTATTGCATCAAAATGAGTACGCGTTGTAATATAGTTTTCGTTACAAGAGCTCAAATAACTGATTTGCAAAATCAAGGCAAAAACTTATCGACACTCGAAACTTGTCGACTTATCTTATTGTTAACGTAAGTAGTTTTGATTTCAAATTTTTATAAGAAAAAAAAATGTTTTAGTAACGACTATACTTCTTAATAAATAATCATTATTGCGTATTATATATTTCTGTTAAATTGTTGCAGAGAAAAACAGTTGTTCTATTGGTACGACGATTTGAAAACGAGGGTTCTTTGCAACACCATCAAAGAACTAGTAGACCACGGCGCATAAACACATTACAGCGTCAAATCGTGTTATGAGAGTATGAAGAAAATGGATTCCTGCCGATGACCGACTATGCTGCTATAAATGACTCAAGTGTTGACAATGCCCGTCGTGCTCTTAAAAGTGAAGAGCTGCATTATAGGAGGCATGTTGTGAAACCCTGGCCCACAGAAAACCTTAAAAGGGCAAGATTACAGTTCGCTTTGGATCATGTTAACTTTGATTTGAGTAATGTTTTTTCATCTTTACAGATGAAAAAACTTTTAAGTCCAGTGAACACGGACGCTTATGTTTGTGGTGCCGAAATAAACGTGATAAACAAGTGGTTATGTAGTGTCCAATATGCTGGTCATATTACAGTGAACGTGTGGGGATAGATAAGTGTTGCCGATCCAGGATTTATATTTCATAATACTTAAAAATAATATTACTTAACTTTAGTACCTAATATTTATATTAACTGGAGACCGGGTTATTATAACCTATTACAAGACTTGCGTATTTTTAATAACTAATAAAAGTCAAACACAACATTTTTTTTTTACATTACGTAAGAACCGTTTCGTATGTTTTTGTGCAATTGTATACCTGTTATCCTACCTATTTAATTCATTTAACTTTTCACTTTTGTGATAAAATAATCCGGTCTCCTGTTTGTCTTTGTTGAGGTTACAAAAGCTTCAATCCTCTTTCCGATTTTGGAAACGAATACTTAAGCTATGGCCTCAATAAGAAGTTTTATATAATATAATAATGTTGAACGATAATAAATGTCTGTTTTTGAATAATAAACTGTAAGAAATAAACCTCTTAAATTTGTGTGATAGTGTCTTTTTGTTTGTCTCCGTTCATCCCTGTTGCTAACTGACTACTAACTCGAATATTATATTTTTGAATGCTATGCGCACTTATTAGCATAATGAAAACATTCCTTATGGTTTCCTTTGTTTTTTTTATCATTTAACTTCTCACTTAATCCAACCTAATACGACGTGTTTCCTAACTTCTTACTTACCTAACCTATTCCCAAGTCAAAGTCCATTTTTTTCTATATCTCAGCAGAATATATTACATTTAGTTAGGACTAAGTTATAAAAATCTACCTCCTTTTTATTTCACCTACAGGTGACACCGGGTAATCCGGATATTGTCATTGCGGAAAGTAAAAACTTTAAAGGTTTAATTTCTTATTATTATTTAAGTAGGAATTACAAATTTAATTGCTGTGAGGTAGAAACAGAAATAAAACTTCTGGGTTAAGCTCGCCTTTGTACTTATGCTATGTAATTTATGTTTATATTTGTTATTTTATGTGTGCAATAAAGAATAAGATGAAGAATAAGGTGAAACTTATGCCACCTACAACTGACACTGGGGATTGAAGAGTTTAATATCACAGTTGTGCAGAAACCAAACGCCATCTATTAATTGTTTTCGAAAATTTGATTTCTACCTTCACAGAAAAATAGGCCTTAAGGTATCCATGCACTTATGTGGGCGACTGTATATAATTTAAAGTGGGCGAAGCGGCGGGTATCACTGAGTTTATAATATTAACAGGATAGTCTGATTGTGCCCAAACAGCAATAAGCTACAGGCTAACGAAACAGACATAACACAAGTTTAATCGCCAGTCTACCCAATCTAACCCTCTGAAAGTTCAAAATAATGAACCATACCTGATTGAGCAACGTTGCCAATATCATCGCTCGTCATATTACAAAGGGTTCCATCGAAACCAGACAGGTTTGTCTGTCGTGTCATTAAGGTTCCCACCCTTCATAGTCCCCTCTGTAGGTATCCTAAAATGTGGAGCCAATTCTTTGCTGCCACCGTTCGCCGTCGAAGAGGCGAAGTTTAACACAACACCACGTCGTAGAAGAGTTAGCCAGAGGTGTGCCTAATTGTCAAGTGACTCACCGTTTTTGAGAGCAGTGGTAATGAAATAAATTACACAAAGTAATGCGCCTGCCTGAGTTCAAACCCACGACTTACTGTTCATAAGTCGTGGCCGCCACCACTGGGAAACTGCTGCTCTCATACTACCCCTGAGTTCATGTTCCTATCTATTTAAGATGCGAGTTACTTGGTACACTTCTTCTGGGTTAGCTCGTTCCATAGTCGACCTCATCTCTGTCCTCAGGACAAGATTGAGGTCAAGAGTATCCCCATTTCATAAAAGATAACATTTTCTTTAGCCTGTGTAACACTACTGTGTGTGTACTGTGTGTGTGTGTGTGTGATACTATTTCACTATTTCTTTCTTTCTTTGCTTTAAAATCTTTTACTCGGTATTTTCTAAGTGTTAACCATAGCTGTCATTTAGTTTCAAATCGTGCAATCGCTCTGGTATTTCGCCGGGTTTAATATGTCATGTTTGGCATCTGAAAACCGCGTTGTGAACGATACTTTGCGTACAGTTTTGTGTTTTGACCTTGTGTTCGGTTAAATAGTTATTGGGCTGTTGTTGATTTAATTTTGGTAGTTTTTGGATGTCAAATAATTGTTGGCGATGACTGATAGTCGTAGAAATGTGGTGGTGCCGAAGGCATATAATTATATTTAAATGTTTAGTAGATTGCAATCATTTTCTGCCTAGATCTTTCCCAACTATGTTGTTGTTGACTTCAGTCTAACCGTAGGCAGCTGAATACCTGTATTTTTCATGGACCAACTGCCTGTCTGACCGCCACTACCCTGTTAATACTGGCTAATACGATATCACTTGATGAGACTGGTGGTCGCTCCATACAGGTATCCAGCTGCATCTGGTTAGTCTGTAAGACGTCCCCAACATAGCTGGAAAAAGCTAAGCAGATGATGATAATGTCACTTATAAAAGCTCTATTGCACATCACTAACTCATACAGACCTATCATACTTGAAAACAAACCAAATTATGTGCTAAACATGGCCAGATGTGCTTAAGAGGCCTTTTATTATTTCTAACCCTAACAAAGTTGGCCTCTCAATTATAAATAGAGGGTGCACATGTCAATAACAATCGGGTTTGTAAACAAACACATCTGTCAAGTATCCCCGAAGCTAATTTACGTCATGAGAGATAGTTATGTTATAGTGAGGGGACATGCTGGAAACTATCGATAATTAACTTTATCTCGATTTTAGTCGATAAGTTTGTTATTAAAAATGTAGTTGTAGAGAGGGGACAAAAATCTCTTTCTTGGTCTTTATTAGAGTTTGCAGTTTGCATTTTTTATAATGCAAACTCATAAATGTTTCCTTTATTGCAATGGACATTTGTACAGCTTCAGTTAGAGTCAACACGCATAATGAATACCCTAAGTCCTAAATTATGACACTAACCCTTAATATGGAATACCTACTAAAAATCGCTTTGCTAAAAATGCAAACCTGCCAAATAATAAAAACAAGTGATCAGACTCAACTCCACGATATTCACGGCCCACGTTCCCACATTATTTCGATCGTCTTCAGCTTTTTGGACATAAACCTGGTACGAGAGCCTAATGACCCAGGTTCGGTACACTTGAATACCTTTTTATGTTACAGCCTTTAACATAAAACCCACCTGATGGATTCTTTTACGATTTTTCCAAAAGCTCTGGTATGATTTGATAGGACAGATGTTTTGTCATTTGCGAATGGTTGGAAATACGTTTAAATGTAGGTGGACTGGTATTTTGTTGAAAGTTCCCTTAAGCGTTTTGGGAGATAAAATAAAATCAATGACAGATTGAGATTATTCTTGTAAACGCACATCATGCTACAACAATCTGCCAAATTTATTAAATAGATTTTCAGCTTTATCACTAAAGCAATTAGGTTCAAGGTGCAACTGGCGTCTATACTTTCTTATGAGGCTTTTCCAAACCCTGAATCCGCACTATCATAATTATTACGTCAGACAAATTCTCTAAGAAATTAATTAAACAAATTATCTTCAAAATTATTGGCATGTTCTCTTCCACTCTTAGGCAAAAGCCTCCAATTCCGTCCAAGAGCTCTTTTCCAGGAAAAATAAATATTTTATGACATAAAAAATCAATGGGGCATTTAAATGAAACAAAAATCCATTAACACCCAACAATGAATCCATTTAAACACAATACAATTCGTAAATTCTTACGTAATTCTCCCCTGGATTCATTATATCCAATTCATTTGCTCCCTTTAATGTATTCCTCTTTACGCGGGAAAGTAATTCACATTAAAGGCCAACAAAATGAGTCCTTTATTGAAAACATCGGGTTTATCTTTGTACACACAGCGACATATCAAACAATATATGACCAGTGTAACTTGGCTTTACTTTGTATAGATTTCCTGTACAATGAGAGATTCGTATAAATTGGTTTTGTATAACTTGATTGGTCCTCAACATAATGTATGAAGGTGTGATCATATTTAAGAGTTCCGGGGCTACGGGACTGCCCGGGCTGCAGAACAGTTCGAAAGAGATACCGAGGCCCCGGAATACAAAGGGCTAAGAAGAAGCATGGGTGAGTTTTAGTCAGTAGAAGTCTGACACTACCTTCCGCTCTGCTCAGAGCGGGACTCTTTTGATGATTTCCCACCCACAAAAAAGGCTTGATGCAGCGCGAAGCCAACAATTTCTATTGAATACCTATTTTTCAAATTCAACGCGGGCTCTGTTCCCTCTTTAGTTATTAATTGAGGCAACATAAAATCGCATGCAAATGAAAAACGTTTGCAAAAAAACTATTTCAGATGACGATGAAAAATATCTAAAAAACGAAGACTATATTTGCTATGAAAGTTGATCACCAATATAGAAAGAGTAGGTAATTAATGCACTTTAAGTACTTTATTTTTATATCGATTAATGGCTTTTATTCTTTATTGAAAGTTCGCAAGTGTCTTTGACGTTTTTCTTCATTAAAATTCTAAACTGTAGAAGTTTTTAAAGCCTGTTGTTGCTTAAAACTTAGGTATAGGTAATGCTTAATTAAGAAATTGACATTCAGTATTAATGGCATTCGTTTTCGTTAGTTAGATGTAAAATTATGTTTTAGTTCTGTTAGAAACTTTTGATTTGATTACATTTCGGAGATTTATTGCTGGCTCACGATTGATATAGGAATATGTTCTTTGAAAAGTTTTGAAGAGTGATTAGTATAAGTGTTATTCATAGCTGAATTTGAGATCAAATGCGTAGGACCTCATTAACTGTCTATACCAAGATTAAAGACATTTCCAGATTATTAATCCGCAAAGTATTCCTAATATTTTTGAAGTGAAAACTTCTTTAGCGGCGCTGAGCACTTTTTTTTGTATGGGTAAAAACTTTCAAACTCGCGTCAGGGTCACGTGACCCTGACGCGAGTTTGAAAGTTAATATAGAAGTTTTCACTTCTGCCGGCACTCCCGGAGTGCTACCTTTTTATTTTTTATTATAAATGGGCTTGCTCTTGACCTCAATCTTGCCCTAAGGGCAGAGATGATAAATATAAAACACATTATTACCCTGCAGCAATAATTTATAATTAACTAGCGACCCGACCCGGCTACGCACGGAAGCAAACTCTACACATAAACCTTCCTCTTGAATCACTCTATCTATTAATAAAAAACCCCGCATCAAAATCCGTTGCGTAGTTTTAAAGATCTAAGCATATATAGGGACAGACAGCGGGAAGCGACTTTGTTTTATACTATGTCGTGATCTGCAAAATAAACTTGATAAAGATAACACATTACACTGCATCATAATTGAATCGATAAACGACACAAAATAGATTAATAAGCTCACAAAACTGGTTTAATATACCAGATAATCTGATTGAAAATTTCAATTCGTCCCCAAATGGTTGGACACACAGTTTAATTAACGCAACGTGCAGCTTCATTGAAACTTGGGTAATAGATATTGGTATTATCGATATTTGCCCATCACTATCCTATTAAAGGCTATCAAGTCCCCCTGTCGGGCTAAATAAGTACTTGGTGTACCCGCATAAAAATAATTATAACGACAAACACTTGTCTGGGCAAACATGGCGGAGTGATCAGCTGTTCGTCTTGTGAAGTGTGTGTAAGAGTTTTTTTTGCTGTCAATTCACTGGGAATAAGGTAGGTGCATTATTTTCTTTATTGTACTGATTAGTGACAGATTATCTCGATTCATGATTCCTATTAGAACGTATTTTTTTATAAGGACATTACTCGAGATAGTTTTATAGCATAGGTATACCTATGCTATGCTAATAGTACACCCACATTTCTCCAGTTATGTTTATGTCCTATGCAATAGGGAGGGAACCTATTGCCATCAACTGGGTACAGGTTCACTCGCCACGAAGTCCAATGAGAAATTCCTGATGTACAAACACAATACCCAGGACCCAGGACCTCCTTCTCAGTAGCACTTTTTGTCCGACCCGGGAATCGAACCCAGGACCTCACGCTCTGCAGTCGCGCTTGCGACCAACGATGCAGTTACACAATTTTAGGTCTAGCCCGTCACTCGTCAGCCCACAAACAAATCAGAGCGATAAAATGCGATAAGAAACTCCGTTCGAAAACGGAGGCCCATATTCACCAGTACACAAATTTCCCAAACTTTCCCAAGCAAAACCAATATTTTACTCAAATAACTGGTTCAGCAAACATCAGTAGCAAGTGTTGTGAACTTGTTACACCAGACCCCTGTTAAGGCCCCTATACACTTCGGCAGACGCATCGGCAGACGTCATCTGCGGATGCATCCGACGATGGGTAGAGGGGGTGATTTGGTCGTCCATGGTCAGCAGATGCGTCTGCCGCCAATCCGTTTGTAGTCGGTTTTGTCAAACATCAAAGGGTTGGAGCGCCCGCGTCTGTTGACGTCTGCGGACGTCTGGAAGAAGCATCTGCCGACGTGTAGAGGGGCCTTTAGAAACGACCCCTTGCCCCTAGTTCGGGAACTAAACAATACCGTCATTATGGGACCCGCATAAAATACAATATTTACTACCCCCATGCACCGTGGCAGGAAGTGTGTGCTTAAACAAAGGTTGTTATGGTTTACGGTGGCAGGATGAGGTGGGAAAGAGTATCAGCTGCTAGGTTTGATGTTGAGGTATGGGAGTAGCTTGTTTCCTGCCAGGTTACCAACGTAGAAACGGTTTTTGTCGACGGTAGAACCGACAAAATGACAGATTCTTGGTAAAATGGAGATAGAATCGCCATGCTACGTGAGTGGTCTTGACAGATGACAGGACCGGATCGGTTAGCTTTAGACAAGCGCGTGTGTATGAGGTTCTGGCTCCGACTCCTGGAGTCGGAGGGGCAAATTGTTTTTTTGTCGGGCAAATTGTTATTCGGTTTTCCATCTGGATTTCTCAGGTCACTGGAATTGTGTCTGGTTTCAATAGGCTCATCCCCTATTACATGGGACTTAAACATAATTGGTAAAATGTGGGTGTACTATTTGGTACACTTCTGCCTTACCCTTCGGGATTTACAGGTATGATGTAATGTTGTTGTCCATTGAAAAGAATAGGCCAATATGGGTGCCATAGGGGACCGCCATTGAAACCAGGTGAATGAGCACAATTTTGTGCACTGATATAATCATAATATAAGGCAAGGAGGTAAGTAGTATAAAGGTAATCTTGCACGAAATAATAAAAGGTCAAGGAGAGTGCCTCGGTGGTCTAGTGTGCGCAATTGTGACTGCTGAGCATGAGGTTTTGGGTTCGATTCCCGAGTTGGACAAATTGTGGTCGGGGAGTGATTTTGGGGTTTCCCATCAGAAATTTCTCAGTAGCAGTCTCAAAGTCTGGATTTGAGCCCGGTTGGTGGCAATAGGTTACAAAACTGGTGAAATATTTGTGTACTTTTTTTTACTTTTTAAAAAAAAACGTTGCCACACACTAGGAATTTCTCCTGTATCGTGGGTGCGTTCACAAACATTTAAACTCACATACACAAATAATGTACTATTAGGTACACCTCTGTCTAACCTTTCTGGGATTACAGGCGTGATGTTATGTTAAATAAAAGGTTCACACATACACACACATAGCTCAACCGAAGCTTAAACGTACATTGAGAAGACTCTAAAACGTATAAAATAAGATTTTAATGCTAAATTAAGAATTAAAGTTCTTTCTTATCTAATGCAATTATCTCTTAGTTAGCTCCACTAGACAAAGAATAACAGGAGGAAAATTAAAAGCTTATTCTTGCTAGTAAAAGTGCAGTTGCTATTTTATTTTCTTCTCTTATGGCTTTTGAAAGACGTATATAATATTATGACTGCAATCACCGTCGGGTTTGGCTAATAATTGGCGTGTGTTCCTAGTCATCATCAGCCTATAATATTCCCACTGCAGGGACTCAGGCCTCCTCTCTATGAGAGGGATGGGCTATAATCCACCACGCGGGCCCAGTGCGGATTGGCAGATGTCACATGTCTTCGAATTTTTTTGTTCTAAGACATGCCGGGTTCCTAACGATGTTTTCCTTCACCGTTTTGAGAGCAGCGGTGATGAAATAAATTACACAAAGTAATGCGCCTGCCTGGGTTCGAAGCCACGACCTACTGTTCGTAAGTCGGGGCCGGGACCACTGGGCCACCGCTGCTCTCACTGTGTTCCTAGTAGTACACCCATATTTCGCCAGATATCTTTACATATAATAGGGGGCGTGTCTATTACCATCATCATCATCACCAATCTCTTGCCCTTATCACAATTCATTTGGGGTTGGTGCAGCATGTCTTCTTTTTTCATACTCTTCTCTGTTTCGCGTCATTTCATGAGACACCTCCTTTTTCGTCATATCATTCTTAACACAGTCCATCTATCGTTTCTTTGGTCTTCCTCTACTCTTATACCGATACATATTCATATCCAAAACCTTTAGTCTATTACCATCAACTGGATTTGACTCTGTGGCTTATACTAAGAAATTTCTGATAGAAACACTCAGTAACACTTTGGCCGTCTCGGAAATCGAATCTAGAAACCCATGCACTTGCCAACACTAGACCAACGTGGTGAATGGAAACACCTACACTGATAAAAACCAATAAAATAAATTTTTAATCACATTTTCATTTTAAAAACAAAAGAACTCGACCATCCCAAATAGGATTCGCATTTTTAACAATTCACTAATGCCACTATTCTTTCCGTCACAATGACATCTATTTTTAAAATTTCGACCATCGAATACACGTTCGAAATTTAAATTAAAACAAAAAAAAAACAATGGCCGCCGCCAGTTGGGCCGGACGGCGCGTTCCGGCCCGGCGAACGAGGATGCGAGTGCATCGAGCTATGATCGCGTTCGCCTCAACGAGCTCCGTACATACATGTTTGTATTGGAACGCACCCGTAATTTGATGACACTCTTTTTTGCAATAAAAATATAACGCGGAAATTCTCGACTGTGTTTGAAAAATAAACACAAAAGAAAACGTGATGAAAAGAAAATATTTTGAGGTTTTTTAATTAAAATGTAAAAAAACTCGAATGAGTGGAAAATTTGTTTGGTATATTTACATTAGCCAGATCGTTTATTAATCAAAACAGAGCCATTACGGTTCACGTAATACAAACGTTAGTGGCGACCTCCACTGTGATATTTAAATTCCGTGACGTAAAAATCTGAATATCGAGTAGCTAATGTGGCCGTGCCTGACCTATCGCAAGTTTCCTACATGATTTATTGTAAAACCTCTTTGTAAAGGTCTAGGAGACCGTGCCATGACGGACGGAATGCCGGACGGTTTTAGACCGTTGTTAAAAGTTATTTTTGGATCGTTGATGCCAGATGTTCAGAATGAGCAGTGGTAAATTGTTGATAGTTTAGTGTTGAGTATGACAAATTGACGAGTAATGCTGGAGTAAATCCTGCGCTTTTATAAGTAATATTTTATATAACATCACGCCTATTATCCCCAAAGGCTTAGGTAGATGTGTACCTAATAGTACACCAACATTTCGCCGAGTCGATTGCCATCAACCGGGCTCAAGTCGAGACTCCGTGGTTGAAAAACACTTGGCCAGACCCGGGAATCAAACCCAGAACCTCATGCTCAACAGTCGTGCCTGCAACCCCTAGACCAACGTAATACAATAACCTTCCTTTTGGGCTTCGCCGCAGTCGGGTAAAAAGGCCATTATGAATTTATGTCCACAGTTTTTATTACGCTGTTTAGGGAAAAAATATAAGGAAACTGATTGATTGATTAAAAAGAAACACCAATGTAATAATTAATTTAGAAAAACAACAGATGACCAGCTAAAATACCTAACAACACCATCAATCTCAAAAGGAAATGAGATCAAATCTTTCAGCTACTTCAAACTATTTTTTCCCCACTAGAAAAACAGTAAATCAATGAATAAAAACTTTACTTAATCGACCTTTTTGCTGGCACTCGGAAGGCCGCCATTAGCGTAAAAAAAGAAAATCGTTTTTGTCTATATCAAGTTCCATAGATAATGAAGTGTAACATAATGATGCGTTCCGTTGATTTTTAAAGGTGCGTTCCAGAGAGTGCATGTGAACAAGAAATATGGGCGTAAAATGTGTATTGTATGTAGGAGACATGAAAAGACATGCATTATACTCGGCATTGTTATTGTTGGTTTTGTTTTGAAGTAACAAGAATAGCTTATGATTGCTGTCGTAATGGTCAATTTAATAAAGAAAAGTGGAAGGGCGGGGAGGGGGTTGACTTATAGGCATGTGTTGTGGATACTAGATTTATGATATGCAATTAATTTTATGGGATTGTTTGTATAGAATAAAAATGAAAGGATTTATTGTTGCTTTTGTCATTTATTGTCCATGCTAGCGAATTATGTCTTAAAATCGATTATGTGATTATATTATTATGCGAGTATATTTGAAAGCTGATTTTAGAAGTGGCACCCAAATACAGGCTCTATTTGGATGCCACTTACGTCCTTGAAATAAAACGGAAAATAAGTCAGTCGTCACAACATCGATTCGCGACTGAACACCGCGCTAAACTAAATGTGACATGTGATTTCTTTATGCTATAAGTATATATGATCTCTCTCCCTTATAATCCTTGATAAATCTACCACAGAAGCCATACACACGATAATCTATCAACATATCCCCGACCTGCCCCAACAATCTGCTACCACAGTCCGCTACAACAAAAGAACTTTCTTAATAATGCTTTCAATATAGTTAGGGCGAGCTACTAGAACGCATGTCTAGCTAGTAGCTCTAAATATATAGTAGCTCTATGCACTTCCTGAATTTGAATTTGACGTCAATGAAAGAAAACCCAGATTTATAATAAAAATATATCCAAAATACAGAAACTCACGCCTTTTTTGCATGAGGGCAGGCAGAAAACACAGAACGGAACCTGTTAAAATCCTCCCATACTCCTGTCGCCTCGGCCACGTTTATCCATCCACGACCTATGGCTCGAGTCGGAAAGTCAATACAATTAATATCATGAGCAAGTGTGGTGATAAATGCTGAAGCTCTCTTTGTGCGAGAAGAGGATTTTTGCTATGCAGTGAGACAGTTTAATGGTATTTTAAAGAAAAAGCTCCCGGTGATGTGCATTAGATTTTGCACAGAAACAAGTGATTGTTAATAATTGTATCAGTGATGTATTACTTGAATCTGAGCTAGTAAATGCTCTCGGAGAGGGCGCGCCTTTTGGGCGAGCAAGCTAGTAGCCAGTGGTAGTGCGAGTGGTTCCGTGCGAGTGCGTGTGAAGTTACTTGTAGGGTGACGCGCTCGGGTTGCGCCAAGTAATGGACGGCGACATCTGATGGGAGTAGTGTGGATGCGGTTGGCAGTATTTCATTTATTTTTTTCAAATTGCAATTGAATGAAGTTTGATAAATATATATATAACATAAGCCTGTAATCCCCGAAGGAGTAGGCAGAGGCGTACCTAATCGATTATTATTCCAGAGTTCATGTAACCCCAATCTATTTAAGTCGCGAGTAAATAGGCCTCTTCTGGGTAAGCTCGTTCCATCGTTGACCTTATCTCTGCCCTTAGGGCAAGATTGAGGTCAAAAGTAAGCCCATACCAAATAAAAAAAATAAAAAACCATTCTCACGTAACACAGTGCGAGCCTATTGCCATCAACTGGGTACAGATCCAGACTCCATGACTGCTAATGAGAAATCTGATGGAAAAACTCAATAGCACTTTGCCCGACCTGGAAATCGAACACGGGAACTCATTCATAGCAGTCGCGAGTGCGACCACTAACGAGGCAGTCAAGCTTGATACAATTGGGTTGATACTGAGTTTGCTGGACATGTGGAGAGATGAAACGCATGTGACTAGAAATGTGATGGATGGATGGATCATGGACGGAGAGAGATAGGGATAAAGTTGAAAATCTATTTTGAGGAAATTTGACAGACTGCAGCAGCTTGTTGTGCCATCTGTACCATCGACGCAATAGAAATAGAAGTCAATAGTATGATTGACTAACGCCCAAATACTCGAACGTCACTCAATTTTAAGTTGCACTTAAATCTCGTGCTGTCTTTTTCACTTTAACTCAGAGTGACAGAGATAGCAAGAGTTTTGAGGGTTACTTATAATTGAGTGACGTTCGAGTATTTGGGCGTAACAAACTTAAAACCTAAAAAATATACATACGGAAAACGTAACAAGTGCCTACAAAATTTGAGGGTTGCCCTCGATTTCTCTGGGATTATATTATCAGATCCTGAATTGGTGACAATGGGACCACCTTGGAAGGATACTCTTTCGAATACTTACTTGAATTTTCAAAATCGTTTCATTAATGACTGAGATATCAGATAACAAACATACAAAAAAAACATACAGGCGAATTGAGAACCTCCTCCTTTTTGGAAGTCGGTTCAAAAATGTCACGCGTCAATTTAATCTAAGTCTCACCCACACTATGCTATCGCCCCCGACTTAACTGGAACGTTCTACGTTCAAGTTCAATGTTCATTAGCGTTTGAAGGATGCCACTCGCGCCAGTGACTCGACTCGACCGTCACTTGTATCCTATGGAATATTTAATGGCATTTCGAATTAGCCGTGTAGAAATACGACATGCATTCCTGTCATGGGTTTTTATAAGGATATTAAAATTATAAATCGTTCCTTCTATTTACGATTCTCGCTATATCGATTGAAAACCATCTGATTTAAGAACTTCAGCCTTGACCTCGAGGTTGGTCTAAGACTCTAAGTACTAAAAGCGTTTACATGAGACTAAAAAATGATATTTCGCCAGATGAAGACATGAATGATAACGCGGCCTCGACATAAAGAGCCAAGAAGGAACATAGGTGGTTTTTAGTCAGTAGAAGTCTGACACTCCCTTTCACTCTGCCCAAGAGCGGGAGGGGTTATTTGATGATTTTCCACCCGCACAAAAAATAAATAAAGGATGCCACACGCGCCAGTGACTCGACTCGACCGTCACTTGTTATTCTATGGAATATTTAATGGCATTTCGAATTAGCCGTATAGTAATACGACATGCATTCCTGTCATGGGTTTTTAAAAGGATATTAAAATTATTATGAATCATTCCCTCTATGTATATTCGTGAAACAAAAGACATTAAATTTTAAAGCTCACGCTTGACCTCAAGGTTGGTCTACTAAAAGCGTTTACATGGGACTAAAAAATGATATTTTGCCCGATGAACATAAGAATGAGGGATTACAGGCATCCTGGGTTGTTCGAAAGAGGTACCGCGGCCCCGGACGCAAAGGGCTGAGAAGGAACATAGGCGGTTTTTAGTCAGTAGAAGTCTGACACTCCCTTCCGCTCAGCCCAGAGCGGGAGGAGTCATTTGAAAGATATCCCCCCTCAAAAAAAAAGGATTACATGGGTGATGTTATGTTAAACGTACATTGACATACAGTGTTGTCCGTTTCAAGTAGCGCTAAGAAACTTCTAAAATGATGCCTATAATATATATTATTGTACTGATTGAATTTGAACTCTCGTGCTCTTTAATCAAGGCAGTTATTTTAAAGGTTGTAAGTAGGTAAATTAAGGTACTTGGCGGTACAATTACTTTTTAAGCATCTGTACATAATTGTGTATTGATCTTCGCGATTTAATATTCGCGCTTGCCAGCTGCTGTTGTCTACAAAATAATATCTATAATGATTGGAAACAGCTGACTGCTATTCAACAGTCTTGCTACTTCGGCCATAATGGGTCATCACTACGTACTAAAACGAAAAGGGTAGATATAATTTGATTGGTAGAACAGGTTTTTTCTCGTAGATCAATTAATGAGACTGGCTTCTGTTTAACTAGATGCCTTGTATTTAAGACCTCCGTTAGGCGTCTAACTTATAGACGTAAGTGACTGCTGGCTAAGGGCACACCTTCTGTGGGGTACGCACCTTGGCTTAGGGCGTCACTAGGGGACAGGGTAAGGGGACAGGCTGGATCTGAGAGAGAAGAAAATAATTATCATCTGCCTTGCTTTTATAGGTGACGAGCCTATTGCCATCAACCGGTCTACAGACTCCGTGGCTGCTACTGAGAAGTTCCTGATGGAAAACCCAATAACACTTTGCCCGACCTGGGAATCGAGCCCAGAACCTCAAGCTTCGCGCTTGCGACAACACCAACGAGGTAGTGTGTCTAATTGTCTATACAAAGAACATTTTCTATCTGAAAACTGGCGAAATGTGGGTGTACTATTACATATTATTATAAAATACTCCTCTGCCTCACCCTTCGGGGACTACAGCCGTGATAATATGCGATGTTTAACAATCTCCTAGTTACGAATTAACTGGCATTAGTTACCCGATAAATTAAACACGATCGTTTTATGGATACTATAACTCGTCGCCAGCATCTGGGTACTTACATAAGCAGGAATAAATAACAAACATTTGCAAGTAAAGACACGGCAATGAGAAACGTACGTGCGAAACACAAAGGGGAAGAAAATGAAGGTAAAACGTTTGAAAAAAGGACTTACTGAAAAACAAAAAGGAAAAAAGAAAGTCTTTTACCTAAAAATACCTCGTTAATTATCCGTTTGTAAAGGTAAGCAGAAATACGTAAAAATAATGCAATAATAAAAGAATACAGGCCAAGTGCGAGTTGACGTCGCCGCGTCGCGCATCGAGGATTCCGTATAAACTTGTAGGTAGGTATTTTGTTATTAAACTACATATTTACGGTTTTCGGATTTGTCCCTTGTTATATGCTTCAAGACTTTGCTTCTCACCAAAATTCATTATTATAGGTCAACGGGAATAATACCCTGTTTGAGAATGTTGAAATAATACGTTTTTTGCGGCATAAACGACCATCAAATATTTTTTACGTTAACTTAGATGTTTGAATTATCCACAGCCACAGGTTTTAATTTCAACTCGATACCTTCATGCGTACCCGAAATAAAGGGCGTTTACAGATAGACTGACAGGCAGTGCAAAGGTGATCCTACAAGGGTTTTTATTTTTCCTTTTGTGGTACGGAACCCTAAAAACGGCACCCCATCGCAAATACCATTCACACCGTAATAAATTCAAAGTTATCTATACAGGCATTTTAAACTGCGACACAGAGAAGTATTTAAAACACTGTGCTCCAATTCCTTTGTCAATTTCCACAATTTTTAAGCGACTAAGTGAGCACGGAAAATCCCTGTTCGCAATTGGAAAACGAGTGAAGGAATCCAACTGAGAAAGAATGAGTAATTTATTTATGAACTCGCAAAGGAGATAAGCTTCAATAAAATGCGAATATTTTTTTATGGAGACAAAGATGGAGTCTTAATGATGACACTCGAGGTTTTATTAAGTTTTTTGTTATTATTAAACTGTTTCTAGTAATTTATATTAAGACGATAATAAAATTAAGAGTAGGTATTTAATAAATGTTGAACTGTTTATTGTCTTAGAATCAGTTATATTTTAGAACTAGCTTTTGCCAGCGGCTTCGCCCGCGTGAAAATGACGATTTTTCATACAAACTTTCATCCTCTATTTAACTCTCTTAGGGGTTGAATTTCGAAAAATCCTTCCTTATTCCTTGTCTACATTTTAAAGGGAACCTCTGCAAAATTTCAGCTTTCTAGGTCCAAGGGTTTGGGCTGGGCGTTGATGAGTCAGTCATTCAGTCAGGACTTCTCTTTTTATTTATATAGATAGATTCATTGACGCTAAGTATTTAGTTTATATAAATATCGTAACGTCATATCCATTAATCCCCGAAAAGTCAAGACGACCCTATTGCCATCAACCAGGCACGAGTCCAAACTTCAAAACAATACTAAACATAATTCTTTATTTTAATCAAGTGGCAAGGAGACCCGGAAGACGTTGCGTTGAAAGGCCTCCCACTAGGTGGACCGACGACCTGGTGAAGGTTGCGGGGATCCGCTGGATGCGAGACGCACGGGACCGGTCAATGTGGCGACACTTAGCGGAGGCCTATGTCTAGCAGTGGACGTCTTTCGGCTAAAATGATGATGATGATGATGAATCAAGTGGCAAAGAATTTTGGATTTGTACTTGATAGGCTCATGCCTAACACATGGGAATTAAACATAACTTAAATGTGGGTGCACTAAATGCCCTACTCTGCCTTCATGGTTTCATCATCGGCCTAGCCTTTTCTCATCCATGTTAGGATTAGGCTCATAGGCTGCCAGTCTACACGGATGCAGCTACAAACATGAAGCGACTGCCCATCCGACCTTTATAATGGGGAATACGATAATCTAGGCTGCCTTCGACGATTTCAAGCTGTTCATTCTGTTATTCATCATTTCAGCCAAAAGACGTCCACTGCTGGACATAGGCCTCCCCCAGGCATTTGGGGGGGTTTGCCATAATCGCCACGCTTGGCAGGCGGGTTGGCGATCGCAGTATGGTTGTTACAAAGACACAGAGAACGCTGCTGCCCATTCTCTGGTAAGTCCCTTAGTCGCCTCTTACGACACCCACGGGAAGATATGGGATGGTGCTATTCTTTACGTCCGACACCACACGGAACATGGTTCATTCTGTTATTAAATCAGACTAAAGAAAGTGTACCTAGATTATCCCCCATTTTTGTCTTCGATTGAAATCTAGACGTTTACAGTGTATTTCATCAGTCTAATAAAGAATCAATCAATCTCACTCCAAACTTATAATAAAAACCAATTTCAATGATGGCATTACCACAAAAAAACCTCAGATTCAATAACAAATACCGATTGGACAAGCAAAAATTACAGAAATTAACTTTTTCCTTTTGATATAGTATAAAAGAAATAACGATTCTCCTATTACATATAACTTGGATAGAATCGAAATTGCTTTGTACAACTTTCGAAATGGACATCCTCTTCTGTTCGCTCCAAAGAGGTTGTACATTCAGTAACCAACATTACCTGACCTCTCAAACAAAAATGAAGGGAGCAAATGGTATGAGAAGAGGGGTCACGTAATTCTGGTTAATGACTGTACGTCCTACTTAGACTCTGTTAAGTAATTGAACTTGCCTTTGTGTCGATAAGCACGCGATTAGCCGCCTTAAGCCCCTTGGAATTAGGTATTTGTTCCGTTGTCGGAACATTTCTTCGGATAGATATTGATGATTAGGAGATTTGCCTTTGATGAGCGTGTACGTTGCGTTAATGAATGTAGATGGAATAAAGTGGTTTAATAATTTAGTGAATGGCGTTACGAGATATTATTTCAGTAGAGCATTGGTGGCCCAGTAGTTGCGGCCCCAACTTACCAACAGTAAGTTGTGGGTTCGAAACCAGACAGGCGTATTACTTTGTGTAATTTATTTTATCACCACTACTCTCAAAACGGTGAAGGAAAACGTCGTGAGAAAACCGGCATGTCTTAGAACCAAATAATTCGAAGACATGTGACATCTAGCAGCCCGCACTGGGCCCGCGTGGTGGAACCGTCATTTTCACACGCGGGCGAAGCCGCGGTCAAAGGTTAGTGTTATATAAGCTTGCGACCACCATCACTAGACCAACGAGACAGTACTCTAATCATCATCAGCCTATAATGTTCCTACTGCAGGGACTCAGGCCTCCTCTCTGTAATAGCTCATCCCTCTCCTAGACACGTACGGCACGCGTGGTGGATTATAGCCTATAGTCCACCGAGCGCGCCATAAAGTGCCGGTTGGTAGATGACACATGTCTTCGAATGTTTTGGTTCTAAGACATGCAGGTTTCCTCACGATGTTTTCATTCACCGTTTTGAGAGCAGTGGTGATGAAATAAATTACACTGAGTAATGCGCCTGCTTGGGTTCAAACTCACGACTTACTGTTCGTTAGTCGACAAGATATACCATAACAATATAGCAAGCGTATATAAAATACAAACAATTAGGTAGTACTCCGTTGCAACGTTAGTTTTGGATTACAAAGCAAACTGAACCTCGGTGTTTTGAAAAGTTAAATCTTGCTGCAGTGGAGCGTGAGCTTTACCAACCAGAGAGATTACAGGCTTGGGGGTGTGGGCGCAGTGTTAGCGGGTAATGTAACGCTGAGGTTAGTTCGTAAATGATAGAACCTTTTCTATTTTAGATCGATACATTGACCTTAATTGAATTTTGAATATTATTTTTAAGCTATTGCATAGCTTCTATCGCGGGCCTTGAGCGTGGAGAGCGAATCCAGAAATTCCGTAACGAAAAATTTTCAACCAGGTTGCTATGGTTACGGAAAATAACAAGGTTGTCAACTGAGGTTGTCAAATTAAATAATTAATTATTTGCGTTGATAAAAAATGCTATGCAATAGCTTTACCGCGGCAGTCTCCGAGTGCCACACATTTTTTTTTATTTACTGTTTTCCGTCGTGTCGAAAGGCGTGACTTTATGTGTGTATGCGTGTGCTTAGGGAAGTACATATATAGTTTTTTAAACAGTAAGCTTTGTGATACTTTTCATGTAATGTAGATAATGACTTTTCCAATCGTATATCTTCAGAAGAATCAATGCGATAAAGATTAAGATGTTACAATGTAACGAGAAACAAAAAAAAAACAAATATGTCTCAGAACATAATCTACTTAATGAAGAGATCTTCTAGAATACTTAAATACCTTTGAAACTTACAAAAGCTTTTATCAACATTCTCAGTTCTATCTCAATTTACATTCCAAGAAATCTAACAACTAGAGATCTAAAAACTCTTTTAACTTATCTAGTCTAAATAACCTCTTTACCCAACCTCCCTGTGCCTAACTCACCTCCCGCTGCAACAGCAGCCCCACCCAACATCTGCACGCAAACCGTTTGCCACAAAGGTTCCCCTTTCCCTATTTCAGTATATTTGATGAGAGCCTCTATGTGCAGCGCCTGAAATTTGTTTAGACCTAGGAAATGCGCCAGACTGCGTCTAGATTGAGTTCGTCTTTGTAGAATAGGATCTTACGAAGATTAGCTAGTTTGCCGTCAGCGAGATTCATTTTGAATGGCAGGAGATGAGACGGTTTATTCTGTTTGTGGGGCGTTTAGTTTTTATCATCATCATTATCATCAGCCTATTAATGTTCCCACTGCAGGGACAAGGGGGGGGGTTTTATCATGGTTATCTATATAAATAACATGCGTGGTTATGGCGAAGCTGCTCTGATGTAGGTACATTTTTCTTTATTTTATTATTTATGGACTCACAGAATAGGAAAATAACATATTATATTAGAGTACATAGGTTTTGACTTCTGCTACTACTATTTACTGTGGAGTTTTTAACATTCTTCTAGGCTACAAGGTGTTTCAAGTTAATTGAAATAGCAAAAGTTGTTTAAAAATTCAAGACTTTCCGTTTAATATCTAAATTTTGATGAAAGCTTTCAACTTAACTCTTAGAATCTAACTTACATATTTTAAACCCACCCTTCGCACTGTTATTTAGACATAAAATGTTGACGGCAAGATTGGCGCAGTTACCAAGCATTTGGCTGTTGGACTGCGTGTCGCGAGTTCGGTTCGGAACAACTATTTGTATGGTCTATTACTTGTTTTTGAGACTGCCTGTTTGTATAAGTGAGTATAAATGTTTGTAAAGGCACCCAAGATACGGAAGAAATTCTTAGGGTTGTTTAAAAATATTAAATATATTTCTCTATTAAGTAAGTTATTCATTTAACTTATCAACTGTATTATGAACATAAATCTTTTGGAATAAATACTCTAACCGGTGGTGAAAACCGGTTTAAAAACCACTTCTTAGTTTAGTAAAAGCAACGTGGTTTCACACAAAAGCGGGAAAATCGACTTCATTCTAAAATATGTAAATAGGAATTCACTACCATTATTGTTTTTCTCCGTAAGGTCAGCACAAGAATCTAAATATCTCTCAAAAGTGAACCGCTGGCGTTGTATCGCGGCAGCATCATATACATTATTGTATGGACCTTCATGCAGCTCTTTTATCCAGGATAAGGGTGCTTTTCCACCAGAGATGTGCAATGCTACGTTGCTGTGGATGAGTTTGATATCCACCAATCATATTCATTGGTGCACATAGCTTAGCACTGGTGTAAACGGATTCAACTAAGATATGTTTTTTATACGGAAGGATGCGTGCTATGGATGTGTGCTGTGGATGTGTGCAATGGATGCGTGCTATGGATGCCTGCTATGGGTCGTCGCGAGTGGTGTAGCTATGTGTAGAGCAGAGTACCTTTAGTTGAACTGCGTCGCTGAAATTAGCGCAGCTTCTTTGCGGCGGCGCATCTTTATAGCACATCTTACTCGCACCGCTACATAACTTAGTATCAGTGGAAACGGTCGCCTAGCACATCTCTGGTAGAAAAGCAGCCTTAAGCTTATCCACCAGACTCCATCTTGAATAACAATCATGCACTATTGTTTTAAATAAGTGCACTTGGGATAAGAAAAATCCAGGAGCACTGCAGAAAATGACAAAAGTTTGAAAAACTTTTTTGGGTTAAACGATTTTGGTAATTCCGAAGCCGTTTAGATTCAGCCAGTGGAGTAAATTGTCGAGATTCTTTTGAAAGAAATGTGCTAATGTGTAAATGATGGGGTCTAACGACTCAGGAGTCTGGCAGACGGCTGTAAGTTTGATCAAAATCTTGCACTACTTAGCTGTGATGGACGGTCATAGTGATCTGTTTGGTTTACGTTCTTGATTATGGTGGCTTATTTTTACACACAACGAAATGGAGAAGGTATATGCGTTTAGGGTGAGAGGTCGATTGTTTGTTTGTGGGCAAACGTATTTCTTTTTAACCGACTTCCCAAAAAGGAGGAGGTTCTCAATTCGATTGGTATGTTTTATTTTTTTTCATTATTAGCCCTATTTGTCCCACTCCCGAGCCCCCACTTCTTCTCGTTAGTTGGTGAGAAAACGTATGTGTATGGATATCTCCAGAACGGTTTGACCGATTTAAATGCGGTTTTCTGTAATGGATTTGTAATTTATTATCGGTGATGGTTTTTGGTTATGGGACCTGCAAAGATATGATCCACCGAACTGTCCCCTGGCTGAAATAGAAATGTTCGTTTCGATAGCTACTCATTTTGAGTCGGGGGATTTTTGAAAAAATTTTTTCAATATTTTTAATTTTGCTTTTTTGTTGAAATTTTATCCCTGTTTCATTCACATAAGTTATAAAAACATACCTACCCTTTGGTTTAGTAAAGCGTAGTCGTTGTCTTGACGTACCTGAAAACAAACAAGTTAATACTTGTTTGTTTTCAGGTACGTCATTAATTATTTATTTTATTATTATAAATATGTGTTTGTATATGTCTGTGTTATGTTTATGTGTGTGTTTGTGTATGTCTAAGTTGTTCGTGTCCAGTTGATGGCTAGAGGCTCGCCCCCTATTACCTACAAGACTCACTAAACAATACTTGACTTTGTTAACTTGTGTACTGTCCTTTATTGTACTTGACCTTTGTTAAAGAAATAGACGTTCCTCGGATCCCAAGAAAATTAATTGTGTATTAAAACCTGCTTTAATTTAATCCAGCGTGGACAAAGATACTGCTGAGGACCTAACTTCATTAAAATCCCGAAGAGGGGTTAGTCACCCTTAATATTAAGATCCGGCAGAGTATTTAATTTTTCAAAGTGAAATCTGCTACAAACTGACTTCCAAATAGTTTCCTTTAGCATAAGATCTACTCGTAGTTTTATTCAGAAAACAGCCCCCAGGGTTGTCGTGTTCATTTCTTTAGCTTTTTTTGGTTCTGACTTCTGAAACTGAGAATATTTTTAAGCCGAATTAAAAAATGGAGAAATCATCGCACGTGATGAGGTTTATTATAACATGTTACCGTCGCATTTCCGATATGTATTGTTATTTGTAGTTAGGGTTTCTGAGCTTGAGTGTGAAGCCCCAGCACAGAATGTGCCACACCTCGCTCATCGTGCACAACTAAGTGCACCCTCGAGGTCTTGAATGAAGCAAACGACAGAGCTGTCCATGTGGCTACGTAATGGTCGGACAAAATCTGAGTCATCGATTCGAGAAGAAGAAAAAGAAGGGAATAGGTGAGAGACTTATTACTCACACAAATCTCCTTTGTTGATTGTTTTTAGCAATCGGTGAAGGAAAACATCGGGAGGAAACCGGAATGTCTTAGAAGTAAAAAAAATCGAAGTTATGTGACATCTACCAAACCGCACTGGGCCTACGAGTTGGATTATGTATGAACTGAACACAGAGAGGAGAGCCTCTCTGTGTTCAGTTCATACATAAACTCACACCTTTTCCCAAGAGGTAGGCAGAAACCACAGTTGCCACCTACTACGATCCTTACATACTCCTGTCTGCATGAAGAAACTTCTCATATTCGTTTTGTTGCGTTGCATAACACTCTCCATTTCATAAGTCGGGTAATAACTTCCCAAATTGTTTATTTTGTAGCAGATCTAGTTTTACTCAGGGTAGCCTAGTCAGGGCTGTCGTGTTGTTGAATTTGAGAGCATTTTGTTATTTGTTGTTGTTGTTTGTACTGAAAGCTGTGTTCCGAAGGATTAGGGATGTTTTCCACAATAGGAGGTATTTAGTAAACTGGTGTGTAGTAGTTTAAGTAGTCGAGGGTTCGAAGAGAAATTGTTATTGCTTTCAAATAGTAGCGAGTTTATTTCCGAGCATTGCTTAAAGTTTGATCTGGGAGGCCAGATAGGCAGACGTTTCATGTAAAAATACATACATTATATTCAGCAGCATCCAGATAGACTGGAAACCAACCCCAACACAGTTGAGAGAAGGTTCAAAATAATCTACTTGTACCGTTTAAAATAATCGTACTTTTAGTTGTATTTTTTTTTGGAAAAGTCCTCATTTTGGTATTACAAATTACTCCCGAGGTAAAATTTTCCATAGTCACGCGTTTAAGATATTTCTAGGCAACTTAAAAAGCTCCTCTAAACCGGACATACATGACAACTAGCAACCCTGTTGAGGGTCGGCAGTCGTCGGGGTGTGAGGGACCGACCTCATTTGGTTGCCGAGAACTCATTAAGTTGCTCACCGCTTAATTTTTAACTTAAATGAAAAAAAAGTGAATTTCCCAGTTTGTGCTCCCAACTGTGAACTAAGTTCAAATATTTGTGTAACTTTCAGAGAATTTCGTTTTGCAAAAATATTATTTATTTCTTGGGATGATTGGTTGTTCGAAATATATTCGTTTGAAGAGAGAAATGTATGAAAGCGGAAGAAATGCAGGGTTGTGAAAGGGTCGAGTTTCTATCGAAATTATCGAAATCGTTAATTTCGAAAAAAACGAAAGCATCATAACATTACGACTTTAAACCCCGAAGGATATTTCGCCAGTTATGTTTAAGGACTATGTAATAAGGACGAGCCTATTGCCATCAACCGGGCACAAATCCAGTCTCTGAGGCTGCTACTGAAAAGTTCCAGATAGAAAAAACTCAATAACACTTTGCCCGACGCGGTAATCAAACCCAGTACCTCATAGTCACCAGTCCACGAGGGAGTCTTCACATCAGTAGCTACTAATCTAGTATTAAAACTAAACTATTTTTCCTAGTAAAACAAAGTTAACACTAACTAGCACTATTAAACCTGAGAGCGATAGATCGTAATTATTTTAGTTAGGAACTTCAGGCTAGTTGTTACGTAATGAGTTACAGGATCTTGTTAGGGGTTAGGTAATAGGTAACTACGATCGGCAGCCATTTTGTTTACCTAAATAGGTTTACAGATCGATCAGTTATCAGCTGGCTTTCTACAATTTGTAATGTGTGTCTTTACCATTGAAGTATAATGTACGTCCCGTCGGGGCTACGGATTATCGAAAGGCATAACGCGGCCTCGGCACAAGGGCGAAGAAGGAACATGGGTTTGGTTTTTAGTCAGTAGAAGTCTGACACTCCCCTTCGCTCTGCCCAAGAGCGGGGGGAGGGTTATTCGATGATTTTCCACCCACCAAATAAAAAATAAAAAGGTACGTACGTAGTACATTATAATTTAAACATTCGTCCTCCCTAGGTAGCTTCATACTTATTTCCTGGAGGCAAAGCATACTTTTTGTCTTATTTATTTAAGTTTTTCTATAAATTGTTACCTTTGTTTACTTTCGAAATTTCAGCTAATGACAGGCCTAGTTTTATTTTTAATGTATTACTGGAGCTAATTGTAGGCCGTATAAAATGTAAAATCACATCGATCTCATTATTTTTCACTTTATATGTTCTAGAATTTCATTTCAAATTGTGTAAATGACAGTCATCTGCCTATGGTAAAATGGTCTTTCTACCTTTTGAACTGAGACTCTACGTTGGGAGCTCAAAGTCTACGTATGGACCCGAAAGTCTACTTTTGAAGCTAAAAGTCTACGTTTGGAGTTTGAGTCTACGTTTGGAGCTGAAAGGCCTAATAACTATAATATTACGGCTCTTCAAACTGTCCTGTTATTAGCAGGAGCTGAAGGTCGCTAGTATCGCTACTGAAAATGCCAAACCCATCACCTGGACCCAATTTAAATTCTCATTGACGCGAAAAGAATAACATTACACGCGTACATACTATGGTCAAACGCTATTTATGTTAAAATTATTTGGTCAGTTCTGTGTTTATTGGTGGGTTAGAGCTTTCTTTCAGAACAAAGCAATCAGACTCAATAATATACTCCCAGCCAATACAAAAACACGAACATCAAAATACCAATACCTTAAATCCATTGTTCAAAAACAAATATTAAAAACCATTACCGAACTCGCGATTTTGCATCGAAAACGGGCGCAAAAATAAAATGTTTCGTCCAAAAACGCCGTGTAGAATAACATTCCGTTACAATGCGTACATTCGCTATTTTTGTTTGAATACAAAATACAGACGAACACTGATTAAAGGGTAAAAAGAATCGTAAATAAAAACAAAGAAAAAAAAAACGTGACATGCAAATTGGGCGAACGGAAACATAGATGTTTTTTTATTGTGTTTGTTTTGGTTACGTTGACTCTTTTGAAAGTAATTAAGAGGTTTCTGGGAGCAAAGAGAAAAACTTTTTCTATATTTTAAACAATCAATAAAACGTATGTTAAAAAATTCTCGCCTTTTACATAACCGTCGTATAAAAGCTTAAACAAAATAATTTTCCTAGCATATCAGATACTTTTGACCTTTACAAATATAAACACCGTTTTTTGTTTTAAATGCCAAATAAACACAATTTTCTTTCTTTCTATCTATCAATATCATCGTCATAACATTACACGTATCAGCGCACAAAAGGTTAAATAATATATGTTTATTTTAGATCACATTATATGCATAAATACAAGATCCGTATGTTTGTAAAAGTCTTAACATAATGTTAGTAGAAAAAAACACTATAAAGGTACGTAGTGGTGACCGTCAGACTGCCAAGTCACAGGTCTCAAGTTTGAACTCAAGAACTCTACAGTTTTCGAGTTCATACTAGTATTGTATTATAATTATCACTTGCTTCGGTGAAGCAGTACCTTTGTGCTCTTCTATTTGTTATGTTTTTATCCTTTTTTTTGTATTTTGTGTGTGCATAAATAAATAAATAAATAAATAAGAAAAACATCGTGAGGAAACCAGCGTGCCTTTTTTTTTTTTTTGGTGGGTGGAAAATCATCAAATAACCCCCCCCCGCTCTTGGGCAGAGCCGAAGGGAGTGTCAAACTTCTACTGACTAAATACCAACCCATGTTCCTTCTTCGCCCTTGTGCCGAGGCCACGTCATCTCTTTCGATAATCCGCAGCCAAACCAGCGTGCCTGAGAGATATTTCTTGACGTCATTTAAAGTCAAGTCAGAGGCCCATGGGTGGGCATAAACACTCTGACACCAGGTTACTAACCAACCCGTCGGGGCTGCGGGTTATTCGAAAGAGATACCGCGGCCTCGTCACAAAGGGCTAAGATGGAACATGGGTGGTTTTTAGTCAGTAGAAGTCTGACACAGGGTGTGTCAGACTTCTACTGACTGCTCTGCTCAGAGCGGTCTAGTCATTTGATGATTTATCAATATCCAAAAAAAAAAACCAAACGATGATTATGAAGAAAACCTGCCGTTTAAGATCAATTTTTTATTTTTTATTATAAATGTGCAAATGCAATCAAGAAACATAAAAGTACCTATTTGATAAATAATTGGGTTAAAATTACTGTAACGATTGAATGTTCTATCTACCAATTACTCCCACGGTAACGAGTATCAATCTAATACACAAATATACGTAGGGTTGTCAACAATCATCATCATCAGCCTATAATGTTCCCACTGCAGGGACTCAGGCCTCCTCTCTAGGAGAGGGATGGGCTATAATCTACCACGCGGGCCCAGTGCGGGTTGGTAGATGTCGCATATCTTCGAATTTTTGGTTCTAAGATATGCTGGGTTTCCTCACGATGTTTTCCTTCACCGTTTTGAGAGCAGTGGTGATGAAATAAATTACACAAAGTAATGCGCCTGCCTGGGTTCGAACCCACGACCAACTTTTGTAAGTCGGGGCCGCCACCACTGCTCTCAGTTGTCAACAATACGCTTTTCCAATTATTGGATACTAAAATTATGGATATTCATTTACAAAAATAGTAAAAAGAAGATATTATGCATTTTGTAATGTTATTTCAAAATTTTGATTTTAAATAAAATCTTTTGGTATTTTCATGAACATAATACTTTAATCAGACTCCGTGACGTCTGCTGAGAAGGGCCTAATCCTTCAGAAAACAAATGATCTACAACAAAAAATTTTAGTACTAAATTTATTTTGAAAATAAACAATAGTGCCATCCCTATTAAACAATCAGTCAGAAACAATAAGCGGTTTCTGAAGATGGTTTCAGACTAAATATCGATTGACATTTAATGTCAAGGTCAACTTTGTAAGTGGAGCTGTAATATTACCAATTTCTAAGGGATTGTATGGGATTATAATCATATTAGTATTATGTCTATTTTGGTATGTAGTTTCTAAAGGTTTTAATAAATCTGGTTAAATTGCCAAAAATAAGTTATAGAAATTTAACGGTAGAGAAAAGAGCCCGCCAAAGAATACTCGTAATCTACACCACCGCGTTAATATGTAGTACTCAAATTAGGATCTTTTCTAATAAAAATAAAAAAGAAAACTTTTATGAGAATCACAAATAAATCCGACTATTTCATCCGCCCACAACATGTTTATCCAAAACAGATTACAGTAAAAGAAAACACATCAAAATACCGAATTCAATTTACCGGTACCCTTTATATGTAACCGCTTAACGCCTGGATATTGGAATTATTCGTGCAAATGTGTGTCTGTAAACTTATTGAAGACCTGCCGACATTCTGACCTTGGGTTTCCGATATCCCCAAGGTCAAGGTCACAGTCAAAGTCAGAGTCAAAATATCGGCAAGTTAATTTATTTTTATCGGTAAATGTGTTCGCAATATTTATATTATTAGAGTACTAACGATGTAAGTAGTAAAGAGCGTTTTTAGAGATATTGGCTGCGTGGGTGGGTTAACGTTTGATCTGGTATATTAGAGATAGTCATAATAAATGAATATTGAGTCTGAGTAGGTCTATTTTTTTGGCAATATGGTTCTTGTTATTAATGTTGTGTTAAGTGGTTTCGTTATTAGTGATAGTCTTTTCTAATAAATGTGTAATTTACTATCGAACTTTATGAAATCAAAATTAATGTTCATTTTTAGTAAATTCAGCTGTATTTTTGACAAACTTTTCGTATTAATAATTCTAAAACTGTTTTTAATTTGTATTACTACTATTTAATTAATGTTAAAGTAGATATATAGCAATTAGGGTCTATTCACATAGACTGGCTCGGAGGGCATCTACCAGCGCTCTTCTTTTCAAGAATTCACAATAACAAACGAAGGGACATTTAAAAATAAACCTTATTACAATGATTCATAACTCTTTTTTAAACGTGATAAATATCTGCTCCTTTCTCCGAGCCGGTCTGTGTGAACGAACCCTTATTCAGTTTCAACTAAAAAGTTTCTACAATAATATTTATCCATTTGCATATTTTGACAACGATTGAAATAACTAACAGTTGTTTAACAACAAAATATAGTTTTGTGTGACACTTTATATTCAAAAACTACTATCTAAATATTTGTTTAACAATGTTTTGTGCTTTTATTCAAAAATAAACAACAAAATATATAATATAGGGTATACTTATCTATATATATCACAAACGTGTTTAAAAACCTTTCAGCGAAACGCACGTGAAGCTCCTGAAACGGCAGAAATAAATCATACTCATCATAAAAGATAACTGAAGCGGTGTCTACGCGTCTACGGCGTAGCGTGCCGTAGCCCCGCTACGCCGTAGCCGCGTAGGCGTCAGTGTCGTTTAGAAGATTCTCGGTACCAATAAGAATTATGGCTCTATTTGATATTATGCTAAAGTTTATGAGGCTTTTTCTTTAGATATGGAGTAAGCAGATTTTCAAGTTGTGTTTGAAGTACAGTTTTATACGTTGAGACGTGTAATGTGAAAATATGGAGTGTGGATATGGAGATATTTTATGAAGTGTTTAGCATAATTTAATGTAGTACGAATATTTAAGCATTATTTTGATTGTTTGAGACACATTTCTTGAAAGAAACATACACTTTGAGGGAAGACACGCGTGATTTTATCTTACAAAAGAAGCTATTCTGTACTATGCTTCTTTGTTTAATTTCAAACAATTAACTATTTACTTCATTCTCACTTGAATTTAAATTAAAAGCAAAACCAACAAGCAGTTTTAAACAAAATACGGTTATTACAGTACACAGACTTCATTAGGAGAACGTGTTACTCGGCGAAGAATCTTTACAGCTCATTCTGTGTAACGATATGTAGAAGTAGATATCGTTAAAAAGATTAATATTGTATGTGTGGTATACGGTAAGTCTTATGTAAAAGAGGGTGAACTTATTGCCATCAACTGAGCACAAATCAACAATCCATGGCTGCAATTGAGAAATTTTGTAAGGAAAAACCCAATAACACTTTGCCCGACCTGGGAATTCAACCTAAGACCTCATGCTCGGCAGTCCCGCATGCCACTACTAGATCAACGATGCAGTGAGTAATGTATTTATAATATTTGAATTAAATATCCCATTATGACAGTGAGGCTCTAAACTACATTAACCGAACGAAGATTAGGGTATCACAGCCAAAGGGAAGTCTTTAAACTGACATGGTCACTAATATATTATCATTACTAAGACCAACCAACAACCACCAAATTACCAATATTGTTATACGTTGTATGTTTATTTATTTTTTTGGTAATCGGTGGTCGTGGTATGGATATGACATTATGTGATGCGAAAGAAAGAGGAAAATGTTGAGTATGAATGTAGATGGCTATAAGAGTAGAGGAAGACCAAAAAAACGATGGATGGAATTTTTTTTATGGGACAAGCCCGCCACACTATTCCCAAACCACTGTAACTCCTGTTAGCCAGAATCAACAGTGGCGACCACAAGAAAAGTGCCGAGACAATGAAGCTCGACGAAGTCCCAGAGAAGCGATTTAACTGTCTTGGATCCCGCAACGAAATTAAAGTCAAAGTCAAAAATATTTATTTCAAGTAGGCCAGTAACAGGCACTTTTGAATAGTCGAATTAAACTAACTGCGGCACTCAGAGATATCCAACGATTGCTCAAGCCGCCACCCAGCAAAGGCCTGACATAGTTTTGTATGACAAAACTGCCAAAAACCCTTACCAAGCGACGGCCCAAGCTACCACTGAAGCTCTCCGAGTGCGGCAGTAAACTACTTAACTACTGAAGCTAAATTAACTAAGCTACAGTCCCAGTCACAAGGCATAATAACTCGTGAGTGTACTGTAGTTGCCAATTCCAAAGCGTTGGTCTCATGAGAAGAATGGCAAGAAACTTCATGGACACTCTTTTAAAATCAGAAAAGAATAGCGGAGGAGTAGGAAAAAACATAATTTCCACTTCCCTCCATATCATATCGATGGATGGACTGTGTGAAGGATGATATGGGTAGAAAGGAGGTGACTGTTACGATGACGAGTAATAGATAATTATGTATGGAAGAGAAGACCCGACCCCAAATAGATGGGATCATTTTTTATGCACGTCATGTATCTGCGATACTTTTTTTTCTTTTTTCGTCACTCGCCTTATATGGGGCTTAAACATAACTGGTGAAATGTGGGTGTATTATTAGGTACACGTCTGCCTAACTCATCGGGGATTATAGGCGTTATGTAATGTTAATTTTACATTGTAAATATCCCATTTTCAGTGTAAATGATAAAATAAACTAGATTCACAAAACAAACTACACGTTATTAATACCACAAAACACTTTTATCAAAGTACACAAACACATATAGGTACAACTAGATTCAATCAACAAAGTGAAAAACCGTTTCTCGGAACCCCCTGTTTTGCTGACTACCCGCCAACTGAGGCACAAATGGGTTCGCGGGGAATCAATTAAGGTTGTGCTGTATATCATCGCGGTCATATTTCAGGTTGCATGCTAATTACATGGAACCAGGTTTTACTGGAAATGGTGTAATAAAAAAGTGTAATAAAGGTAAAAGTTAAATTAACTGCTTCGTTGTTGTAATGGCTGCAAGTGTGTCTTCTGAGCATGAGGTCCTGGATTTGGTTCCCGGGTCGAATAAAGTGTGGTCAGTTTTGCTGTCAGGAATTTTCCCTGTAGGAAAGTCGTGTTTCCAAATCTACAGTTTTGATAGTAGGACACCTATGATTATTGGACATTTTTTAGTAGACCCAACATGGAATCTTAATTTGTGCCCTGTAAACGGACTTGCGTCCTATTACATAAGACTTTATCTTATAAACACCTCCCTCCTGGACAAGAGTTGCCGTGGCTGACCTGGAAGTCTTTAAACAGACTCCGGACCCAGGTTGGTCGCAGCAAAGAAAACCTGCTGAGGTGGAGGTACATAGATGACTCTGCACTGGAGTGTAAATGTGGTGCTGTTCCTTAAACAATGGGGCATTTATTATCGTGCCCTGCGTGTCCTGCTGACTGTTCACTACAGGAACTGATGGACGCTACCGAAAGCGCCAAACTAGGGGATCGGACAAAAAAAAACTAATTAGTCCGTCAGATAGATTTCCAAAAATTATTGGACACGTATTTTTTCTTTTTTCACGTAAACTTAAAATGAAGACATATTATGATAGTACATTTTGACGATACAAGTGACGTTTCAAGCCCCACTCCAAGATCTTTGACGCGTTTTATCTTCGTCATTTTTTATTGATTTGATAAAACAAAAAACACGTATTCAATATTTTTCGAAAATCTAACTTACGGACTAAACAGAATCATATTATTTTGACCCGGTCCGATCCCCTATTCTGGGCCGACACAGTTTAGATTGCCATCGACACGCTAAGAAGAAGAACTTATAAATTGTGAGTGGTACAATCACACCTCTGCCTAACCCTTCAGTGCTTACAAGGCGTGAAGTTCTGTTAAACTAACCTAGATCCCATTAAAAATAAAGCATGATATCCCAATTCATTTAAAAGGAACTGGTCTGGTTGGCTTCTTTTAATACCGTTTTTGAGACGTTAAATGTCTAGCACGATAATTTATTACAGTTATTCCGACTAAGTGACTTCACTCGCGCGAACTGACTAGAGGGGGAGGGAGGGGGGACGGTTGACATTTAGCCTGGAAAAACACAAGCTAGTATAATGCGTGAGGGTTCGGTCAAATTGGTGCGGACAGATTGCGGGGTAGTTACGGACACTAGACATTGCTGATGCTTCAGTATATTGGTGTCTGGAGCCTTTTCTTTTTTTGGTGGTTGTGAAATCATTAAATGACTCCTCCCGCTCTGGGCAGGGCGGTAGGGAGTGTCAGACTTCTACTGACTAAAAACCACCCATGTTCCTTATTAGCCCTTTGTATCGAGGCCGCGGTATCTCTTTCGAACAAACCGCAGCCCCGACGGGCACCGCAGCGCCAACGGTCTAGAGCCTCGTTTGCAATTCGGCTGAAGGAGGATTAATTCGCTCTAATAGACAAATATGAAACACTGGGCTTCAAAAAAATCGAGCCAACTTATCTTTTGTTCTT
Organism: Diarsia dahlii; assembly: GCA_949775195.1. NCBI lineage: Eukaryota > Metazoa > Arthropoda > Insecta > Lepidoptera > Noctuidae > Diarsia > Diarsia dahlii. The sequence goes on along the minus strand of OX459197.1, from coordinate 17,576,034 downwards.
ACATAGTTGTTATAGCAGAAAAAGTTGTTGTTACAAAAAACGTGCAGTGCGTTACATAAAACTGATGACTGTATGTACTTTAACATTAGGGTAATAATAAACATATAAAACTGGCCAAGGCAAGTTGGATTTGCACGTTAAGGGTTTCGTACCATTGTAGTAGATACTGAGAGATTTTCCACGTTATTTTAGCACCATAGACTTCTTATAGGTTTTCCTGTAATCTATAAGTGTTGAACTAATTTCTGTATTTTTTTCAATATTTGAAACTTAGTAGTTTCGGAGATAAGGGGTGGGGGATGGTCGGACAGACAGACACACGAGTGATCCTATAAGGGTTCCGTTTTTTCCTTTTGAGGTACGGAACCCTAAAAATATCGTGGTTGCTGGCTGACAGCCCCCTTTATGCTACGCCTGTTTCATAGTAGATTTTACCAACCACTAGACTCAAGAGGCAATATGGGATCGGACAAAAAACAACTAATTAGTCCGTCAGATAGATTTCCAAAAAACATTGAACACGTATTTTTTCTTTTTTCACATAAACAAAAAATGAAAACGATACAGTACTCAGAAAACTCATGTGACGACATATGCTAGTAAATTTTTATCCACAAAGTGACTTCACAAGCCCCCACTCATGATCTTTGACACGTTTTATTTTCGTAAATTTTTATTAATTTGATAAAACAAAAAACACGTATCCAATATTTTTCGATAAACTAACAGACGGAAAAAATAGTTTTTTTTCGGTGAAATATCGTATTAGCAAAATAAAATAAGCTACAGTGTATATGTCTTGGCTAAAAGCCAATTTACTCTACAACCAACAGCATGATTGGAAGTTGTTATTTCAGTCAACTAATCACAAGAGCTAACATCGGATTTAACAGTGGATTTTCTGATCGGAGATTTAATCAGGTTTCTAATTTAATTATTAACAACAATATGATACGCCTTGTTCTCCTCGAAAGGATAAACAGAGGTGTAACAGGTACCTATAGACACATTTTTCCATTAAGAAATACTAACTTTACTACGTTTGTCTGAAACAGCTTGTCGTCATCATCTTTCTGACCTATACTTTCTTTTTGGGGTCGGCATAACTTCTTCTTTCATTCTCAAATCCCATAAAATGCCATTCTCATGAAATAGGGTATTTAAAAAAAAAAACCAATTAGTCCGGCACATAGACTTCCTAAAAATAATGGACACATTTTTTTTTTCACGTAAACAAAGTTGAAAACTACTATTAATATCATAAACGGGATATTTACCATGTTTGATTATTGTTTCGAGTTCCCGATATCAAACATGGTAAATATCCCGTTTATGATATTAATAGTAGTGTCAGTGACCATGTCAGTTTAAAAACTTATAAAGTTGAAAACGATACAGTGCTTCGAAAAGTCGTGTCAAGTCGTATGACGTCACCGACAGTACGTTTTGTACCCAGAAAGTGACGTCACAAGCCCCCACTCATGATCCTTTTCACGTTTTATTTTCATCAATTTTAATTAATTTGATAAAACAAAAAACACGTATCCAATATTTTTCGATAATCTAACAGACGGACTAATTAGATTATTATGGTGCAATACCCTAATAAAATGAAACCAACCAGCCCCTTCCAGTACCCCCACGTCTTCGTTATTACATAACAGGTGGTGCAGGCAATATTCTTAATATGCCCCACCCACGTTATGAGCGAGTAATATTTGAGCGTTTTATTGCACCATCTACGTGTAACGTGCTACACAACGGAAGTAGACGGTTTATGTTCTGTTTATATCTTTGAGATAGTATGACTTGTTCATAAAATAGAAGACGAGTTTGGTCTTAATAGGATGATATTAAGCAGCATGGTAAGTAAAACTGACATGTAGTCTTACCAATGGGTTTCGTGCTACCCAGGGCTAACTGGCTTGTGGAGGTCAGATAGGCAGTCGCTCCATGTAAAATACTGGTATACAGCTGCATCCGGTTTGACTGAAAACCGACGCCAACATGGTTGGGAAAAGGCCTTTTTTTTTTGAAAGGCCCGCTCTTGGGCAGAGCGAAGGGGAGTGTCAGACTTCTACTGACTAAAAACCGAACCCATTGCCCTTGCGCCGAGGCCACGTAATCTAGTACAAAAATCCGCTGCCCCGACGGGTTGGGAAAAGGCCTTGAGCAGCATTGTGGTTTTAGTAAGGTATTTCTCGATGACATGTCAATTCATGCCAAGTCGGACACGCATGGGCGGCATAAAAACTTCGACTCCAGGTGACCACTAACTATGAAAAAAAAATCGAACTAAACATTATTATGAAAACATATGCAATGCCTAGTTTATTAACACGAAATACATAATATTAAAAAGGCAAGCGTGAATGCATTTCAAATTATGACGAAAATATCACCAAAATTTTACGCCGCACTGCATAAATCTATTTCGAACAATAATCTCGAAATTACTTATTAAAATTCACCATTATTATTAAAATCAATTCTGTAATAACACTCCGGGGATGAAAGATTACCCTTAAATACCAAATGATAATAATTAATAATTTTATATTAACGTATTCATAAAAGCGTCACAATATATTATGTTATTATTATAATACAATCCATTGTGTGGTAGTTATAGTTTTGGACATGTTCAATTAACTCTACCGCGTCACCGCGTCATTTATCGTATGTCTCATGTTGTTGTTTAATTTATGATGGAGGTAATTATTTAAATTGAACACTGTTTCAGCTAAGTATATCAAAATATATGGTGAAAAAAATTGCATTTGTCGTCGCAAAAAACCAAAACACTACCAGATTCAGGAAATGTTGATTTTATATTTCAGGTAATTCTTTTAGTCATCTTAAATTTAGATAAATATGTTTTTCGTATGATGTTATAACTGGAGTAGTAGTGAACTAGGCTATTTTGTGCAAAAAACCACAAAAAAACCAATGAAAATGTAACAAAGTTTTATTTAAATAGGTAAGCAATATTTTCATGATAATTTCATGACGACTAAAGTCGCAGACAACGGCTAGTTTTACATAAAAAATCACAGCCCAACTATTTTAAGCAACTAAATCAAAACGAGATTTTTTCTACCCAAACCACCCATACAAACAACTAGCCGACATTGAACTAACATTCTGAATTCTTTATATTTTTCCTTTGTCTCTCAAAGGTAGAGGAATTAACTTTCAAGTTCTTTCTGTTACAAACTTGTGCCTTTCCGATATACGTAAGAAAAAGGTGAAATAAAGAAATCTTTTGACGGATAATAAGGGTTAACTTTTTTGGGTACATAACTTTGGTTTTCTTAGTATATAATGTCGTTTTTGTAGTTTTGATTTTATTTGACATTTTACTTGCATCACATATATGAAGTTTCGAAAGATTTTTATGTGAGTTCGCCATAATAATATGTGTACGCAGTGATAACCTAGTGATGTGAGCTTCGGACTGCCAAGTCATAGGTGTCGGGTTCAAACCCATGAGGGTTGGACTCGAGACCTATGATTCTTGGACTTTTCCATCAGGAATTTATCAGTAGTAGCCACAGAGTCTGGATTAGTGCTCGACTAATGGCAATAGGCCGGCTTCCTAGTACATGGAGCTTAAATAAATCCCACCCTAAATCATTCTGGAATTACGTAAGGTCAAAAAAAGACACTTCTAGTCAGTACAAGTTGATCAAAGAGGGACGAGTTCTATCAGGTGATGAATCCGCTAAGGAATATGCGCGATTCTTTCACTCTGTGTACAGCGCGACAGCAGGCTCGCTGAATGCGGAGGCGGCGTGCGGGGATGCAGCGCCGAGCGGCGCATATGCGCACCTCGCCTGCCTCGAGCGGGCTGCCGTCCAGCGCGCGCTTACTGGTCTGCCGCCTAAGCGCTCAGTGGGCCCAGATGGTATTCCGCCCTTCATTTTGAAAGATTGCCGCATGGTACTAATAGAACCGTTGCTTTACATATTTAACTTGTGTTTGTCATTGGCGCACTTTCCTAGTCGCTGGAAACTTACGCGAGTTGTACCTATACCGAAAGGTCAAGGTGGTACGGATGCCAGTGACTTCAGGCCAATTGCAGTACTTAGCGCACCTGCCAAGGTATTCGAGGTGGCTGTTCACAATTACCTTTATACTCAGATAGGCCCTCATTTGTCTGATGCGCAGCACGGATTCCGTCCTGGACGTGGAACAATGGGGAACTTGCTTCACCTGATGACGCAGCTGGTACCAGCTATTGACGCTGGACTCCAGGTTGATGTGGTCTATTTGGACTTTAGGAAGGCGTTCGACACAGTCGACCACGATATACTCTTGGCAAAAATGGCGGGTATGGGCTGCACATATCATACTATAAAGTTTTTCGCCAGTTATCTTCGAGATAGACGTCAGTATGTGGACTGTGGCGGACACTTCTCGGAGCCCTATTACACCAGGTCGGGCGTAAGTCAGGGTACAAATTTGGGACCCTTATTGTTCATCATTATGGTGGATAATTTAGCCAAGTTAATCAGGTCCGCATGCATGGTGTTTGCTGACGACATTAAGTTGTCTGCAGTCATTAAAGACACTGCGGATCGTGACATGCTGCAGCACGACTTGGATAGGGTCACTGAATGGAGTCACCGCAATAAGTTATACTTTAATGTATCAAAGTGCTCGGTACTTTCATTCACACGCACACGAATCCCACAACACCACCAGTACACCATGGACGGGGAGCCGCTGCAGCGTGTCACGGAAATTAAGGATTTAGGCGTTCATTTCACAAGTGATCTGCAGTTTCGCAAACACGTAATACAAATTTGTAAAAAGGCGTGCAGGAATCTGGGATTTGTGCTGCGTTAGGCAAATGACTTCACTAACATCAATGCATTGAGGGCTTTGTATGAGGCTCTTGTGAGGAGTCACCTGGAGTATAATGCGCCCGTCTGGAGCCCGAGTGAAATTAAGTACAAATTTATGCTCGAACGGATACAGAATAAATTCGTCAGATTTATGTATTTAAAGCTGTATGGGAGATATCCGGGATACCCGTTATTGTATCCTACCCTATTCTGTCTGGGTATGGTAGGATACTATAAATTAGAAGTTAGACGTGAAGTGACATTAGTAACTTATATTTTTAAAGTTTTAAGAGGTAGTGTACAAAACCCAGCCATACTATCAGAAATAGGGTTCAATTTACCGGATAGGTACGTGGAGCGGCGGCGCAGGCCGCAACTGTTAGTGGTGCCAAGTGCGCGCACTAACCTGTTGGGGCGCGCACCGCTGACTCGTGCGCTACGCTCTCTCAACACGGTGGCGGATACTACAGATATTTTTACTTGTACACTGAGTGAGTTCACAAGGGCCACATACCACATACTGTGTAGCATGTAAGTTATTGATAAGTATATTTAAGTTTCTTTGTCGCAATAGAACTATTTATCTGTAATGGCAAGAAAACATATTGTGTGAATAAATAAATAAATAAACGTAACTGGCGAAATAAGGGTGTACTACGGCACACCTCTGCCTATCCCTTTGGAAATTACAGCCTTGGCGTTATGTTATGTGTCATCAAAATAATCTACAAAGAAACTAAAAGCCAATCTTTTCACAAAGCTTGTTCATCTTTACAGATTTCTCAGGAGACAACTTCTTGTGAAGATGGGCCCTAAAACATCTATTGGTAGTAAAACGTCAGAATAACTCGTCAATATTCAAAGGAGTTTCTGAAAGCATCAATATGTTTGACATTGTAACAGTTTATATAGCTGGTTTAGCTTCACTCAAGTAATGTTTTAACTTTACAGTCACTTAGCTTTAGTAGTTTAGTCTGATGAACTTACGTAAACGATTCTTATTTGATTTAAAATGGATAAAAAGTGAAATTAAGCGACAACAAGTAGTAAAGTCTTGGCCATACTTATTAGGTGAATCGCGCGAGTGATGCGGGATCCCGCGTTTCAGAATCGCCAGAGTTTAATTTTTCTAAATGAAAACATCCATCCTATCTAGATATCTATAGGGACAACAGTCGCTGCTATATTGATGCTCTTACGTTTACAAAGCAGTGTTACATTTGACAGGACTACAGTGATGTTAAACTTCATTACATAGTTCCGCGTCTGTACCTACTCTGTTTTAAATAACTAGATAAGTGTTATAAAAATAAACAGCAACCATTTGAAATCTCTATTTTCTCCATCTGAAACTCTTCAAAGTTCGAGTTAATTGGTTTCTTCTAGGCGTGTTCCACTTTAGGCCGCATCATTGCTTCACATCAGCTAAGTTGCAGCCAAATGCAAGCATAATACGTATTATTTTGGTGCGAGACAACACGACGCGACGCGATGACACTCATTCGAAGGAAACAAGACATAGTGTGGGTGCCGTTTGGTGCAAGTCGCGTAGTAAATAGCATCGCTTTAGGTAGAGTACGAGTCGTAATGAGTATTCTTTAAAAAGACTGTTCAAACGAGTAGCATAACTAAAATTACTCTCAATAATATTCAAAGTAACTATTAACTTACTCTACTCTAATAAGGTTCAAAGTAACTTGCCAATTTCAACATCGACATAATATTGTACGATTTTGTTAGCGTCACTTGGATAATTGCAGTCACTTAGCTTAAACCCCGTTCAGTCCATAATCCTAGGACTTCCACACGTCCGCTCAGCTTGCATTAAAGTTTAAACTAAGTTAAATTTCATGCGCTTTTTATTTCGTCCGGATTATTTAGACTAAGTAATTTTAATTAGGTCCCTGGTTTTAAGCGAAGTTTCAGTTTAGTTTGTAAGTAAATGCGAAATTAATGAGGTTTCCAAGTGTAGTGTGATATAGTGAGTTTGAGGGTAATTAAAGTCATCATCATCGCCTTATAATTATGTATATTAGCCAGTACTAATTGGCTTGTAAAAATACTATATTCAGCTGCATCCAGTTAGACTAGAAGTCGAACTCAACATACCTAGTTGGGAAAACAACTAGGCAAATGATGACATCATCATCCTTCACAATTCGGTTAGTAATGGGTAATATGATACCCCTTGGTAAGACTGACCTTTGACGGCACGGTTAGCGCAGTGGCTCAAGCAATGGACTGCCGCGCTGCGTATCGCGGGTTCGATCCCCGCACGGAACAAATATTTGTAAAACCTACAGATAGTTGTTCCGGGTCTGGGTATTTGTGTATGTGAGTTTAAATGTTTGTGAACGCACCCACGATACAGGAGAAATTCCTAGTGTGGGGCAACGTTTTTTCAAAAGAAAGAAAGAAGACTGGTTGTCAGACTTTCGGATTACTGACTACCTGTTACGGCTGTCAAAGACCTACCATTGACAGCTGGGAACAACGGTTCAACATCTTTCCGAGGCATGGAGGAAACTCGGTATGTGGTGGTCACTCATCCACAGACCAACCTAGGCAAGCCCCGCTTAACTTGAAGATAGGCAGATTATAATATACAAAACATATTATGTACATTATTAGTAATTATAAAATTGAACCAAATAAATCTTTGATGCATAATATGAAACCCAATTATGGTTTGTGAATCTTGATAAAATATTGTGTATCCTAAGGCATTAAAGATTCGCAAAACTCAAAATTATTACTCATACAATATTTACTTTAACAACTTAGTAGAAGAGCTTACTTTTCTGTAACGAGTTTCTTTAAAATAAACTCCAGTAAGTATCAATCTTGTTTCGCATTGCAATATCTATTTACCTTTTTCTGGACTCTTTTCTATCCATTCAGAGGCGAGATTTCTATCTACAGTTTCGAAGAAAATACTTTTACCAGTCTTGGGGTTGACAGTAAATAATTATACTCCATCTCTTGGCTTATAAAGTAGGAAATATATCAAAAACCCTTTCAATCGGTCCTATTGGCAAGCTAAACGACCTAGTAGGCTGTTCACTGCAATCATATGACAAATAAGACCCGGTTCAAGCCGAAAACCGGGTCGCAATCGGTCAAAATGTCCATTTCTGTCCGTTATGACAGCCATTCAACGTAGACCCCAAACACTAAGCGTTTTGCGAACAAAGCCAAGTTACATAAGAGGTCCACTCTTTCTGGTCGTATGAAAAATGACATTTAGTATCGTATTACGAAATACAGGACGTTGTACGATAACACGGAGTAATGTGACGTCATTTTACAGGTCTCGGGAATCGATACCCGCATTCACAGCGATTTCACGCTAATGGCCAAAGCATTAAGGTTTGAAATTGTCTGTTCACGTATCTAGCCAATATTGCTATCTAGATAAATTGTAGCGTTGAAATGTGAAAAAATAGGGTCATGTTTGCGTTCAAATAAGCGGAAAAATCCGGTTTAAAGTGGTTGCAACCGGCGCGCGTCAGTAAGTACCGGATTATTAGGTGCATGCTGGCTTTAAGTGGATTTGCTTATTCCAAGCCAAGTGAAAATGCGTCTTAAAATGTTCCACAGTTGTATTTTTTTAAATCGGTTGATTTATTACTGCAGTTCTGGTTAAATGCAAATCTGGTTAAATCCAGTGTTTATATTGTTAAAAGCTTGTGGAGCTTAACCGAGTTACGTAGTTTGAGTGCTTCTATTCAAATTTAATGTACACAAGGCTACTCATGTAATTTTCACGACCTTCTGAGATGTTGGTGTGGGCAGAATTCTAGGTTTAAGGTTAATAATAAGATCCCGTTGGGGCTGCGGGTTGTTCGAAAGAGATACCGAGACCTTGACACAAAGAGCTAAGAAGGAACATGGGTGGTTTCTAGTCAGTAGAAGTCTGACACTGGGATATCGCTAAAAAAGGTTATTAATAAGACGACTGATATTTGTTTGAGTGAAACTGTACTATAAATAAAAAAAATAAATAAAAAGGTTTATTGCAGAAACTTGCACAACTTTTACAGTTTATCTTACATAGGGACCTCCTTTTAAGTAAAAGATAAACCTGTGCTAGGAGATCCCGCTCTTCACTAACAAATGAAAAAATAGTAAAAGTGTACAGACACAGAATTTAAATAAAGAAAAAAAATATAATTTCAAACTAAATATATGAGTTTAAAAAGTAATCTCAAATAAAACTAAAACAAGACAACACTTGAGCTATAACTAAATAAAAATAAACTTAAAAATAAACACAAAAAATAGTGTGTGTGTGTGTGAGTGTATCGGCGAGTATGTGTGAGTGAGATAATGTAACTACACAGACTACATCGAATTTTTTCAGTGGTTTTGCACCTTGTTCTTCTTAGTGTGTCGATGGCAATTTAAATTATGTCAGCCCAGAACTGATGGTTCAGTTCTGGGCTGACATAATTTAAATTGCCATCGACTAGTTTGACGTCTTCAGTAGCGTCCATCAGTTCCTGCAGTGGACAAACAACAGGAAACGCTGGTCACGATATTAAGTGTCCCATCGTTTGTGGAACAGCACTCCAGGGCAAAGTTATCATTGAATCTCCACCGAGTGATTTTACTAGCTAATTAACTGTATTAATTACTGTTACTGTTAGCCTGTGTTATCCTACAGCTGGGCAAAGGCATCGCGGGCCTACGAGGACCACTAGTCGTTTGTTGTGTCCAGTTCATCTCGCCATCTTCTGCGAGGTCTACCGCGTCGCCTTCTGGCTGTGTCAGCGTGGTTATTTTGGCCCACAGCTCGTCGGTCTTATTACTGAACTAATTAATGAAAAAAGCTGGCCAAGTGCAAGTCGGACTTACACATGAAGGGTTCCGTACCATTGTAGTAGATATTGAGAGATTTTCCATGTATTTCAGCACCATAGACTTCTTATAGGTTTTCCTGTAAACTATAAGTGTTGAACGAAAAACGAGGCTCAGTAGTTTCGGAAATAAGGGGGGGGGGAATGGTCGAACAGACCCACAGACAGACACGCGAGTGGTCCTATAAGGGTTCCCTTTTATCTTTTGAGGTACGGAACCCTAAAAATATTGCAAAAAACGGGTTCTGCTTTTAAAATGAAACCCAGTTAGCAACAAATCTCATACATTTAAAACGCTCGGTTTTTACGCGCATGTTAGCTAACACCGGCTAACGAGCTATACGTCTTCATTACGTAGCGGCGCGGTTTACTACACTGCTAAAATGTTTTATACTGTTCCTAGGTAGGATCATCATTGGGTTTTTTTGTTGTGTTACAGAAAAATGTATGGGAAAAATTAATAAAAGTATTGAATTCGCTGATAGTCAAAGCAAGGTTGAAACCGCTAGAAAGAACTTGGTGTCCGTGAGTCTTATGGGAGTCACTGGAGAGCAAGGGACGATTTTTTTTATATTCTTTGCCTTCGAGTTTTGCAAGGAGAAAGGGGAAGCCATTACCCAGCTGTGGCACACACAAATAGGAATATATAAAAGAAGGAAGTCCCATATAACAAACAGCATGATAAAATAATTAATTCAGCTATCCAACGTTAAACAAAACGGAAATACACTAGGCATAACTGATGTACCGTTCGAAAATATTTCCAACAAAAAATAACGTAACGTCAATTTTTAAAACAACTTTTAACGTAATATTTTATTCAGAAACCAAAATCCCGGCATTTTAAAAATCATGTACATAAATTCCAGTGCAAGCGATTTTCTTCGCTTCGCTTTTCAAATCTAATTTGCATTCCAAATTCAAAAAATGGAAAACGGTCTGGACGCAACCAACGGTCGAGCCATAAAACAGTATGAAAACCTTTTTCGTGATTTAATTTTGTAATTATCTTGTCTACTGGACATGTAGGGAAGAAGAATTATGGAAAACATGGCTGGGGTAGATTTAATGTTTAGAATATAATTTTATTATAATCAATTTATTAAGTAAAAATATGAGGGTTGTTTGACCTCGGGTTAAGACATTTTGGATGTAGGTTAATAAAGTCTTGTTTTGGGTCTTTCAAGATAATAATAATTTTAGTGAAAATTCTTCGTGAAATAAGATTTTTGCAAATGCATTGAGTTTAGGCAGAAACGTTCAACAAATCTTTTCTAAGTGATTTCTTTTTCTATATGCCACTATTTTTTTAATAAATCATTTTAGTTTAATAAATTAATATCAATTAAAAAATCTTCATTTCTAGCGATGTAGCCTCACCCTACGAACTAGTGTTGTGCCACGTCCGCCTCTTAAAATCCCGTTGGCAGTTAGTTTGAATTGTGCAAGCTTTTAATCCCCTTCCATTACAGACTTTTTGGGCTACGGACGTAGGAAATACTCGGGTAGTTTTTATTTTTTGCGCTTAAAAGGGCGGTGAATTGGATCGTGTATTAAAGGTGAAATGTGAGTAAAAAATGGTGGAGTGTTTCATGAATGCGAAATGATGTAATGAAGATACTTGTTAGTGCGGGCTTAGGGATGTGAATCCCGGGTTTTTATTCGAATCCCGGTTTATTTTCGGACTTCATTTATACGGTTGATTGGTCTGTTAGGTTTTATTGCCTCGTTTTCGTAGCCCACTTAGGTAAACGACTGAATGGACCAACTACACAGATAAATGCATTATGTGATGTGTTTTTCGATGCAATTTTTCGTTCGACGGTTTTGTTCCAATAAATTTAATATTTATACCGTAGATTTTGTGGAAGAAGGGAGAAGAAAGTGCCGGAGTGGAGACCACGGACGGGATAGAGGAGTGTGGGAAGACAACTGATTAAGGTGGACAGAATATCTCATTAAAGTATTCGGAAGAAACTGGATAGCAATGAATGACACAAAACAAAAAGATGCGGAGAGAGAGATATTTTAATCGGAAGTCAAGAAAGTCGAATGTTAATAAGATTTGAACTTCAGTTGATATTTTTCCATGTCCAGCAGATTATCATCATTTCAGCCGAAAGACGTGGACGTCTCGACGTGACGAATGATTATTAAAGATTTAAGTTATATCCTGACGACATGAAATAATATTATAATGCAAAATGAAGCAATGATTTTACCCTACTTTTCTCATTAAGTAAAAAAAAAACTATTTCTATCTCAACCAGTGTATACCTAACCTACTCTGTTTTAGCTCAACCTTTTAATGTTACCTCTCATCTAATGAACTAAAAATATGTTAGCGTAATGGAGGCTTCGTATTAATATATACCGTGTAAAAGGGTAGAAAGTGTAGGTAACCATATGTGATTGTGTATGTAAGTACAGCTTTATTACTGCGTGTAATATTTAGGTAAATGTAGGTAATAAACGTGTTACCGTACTTTTTAGGGTTCCGTGCGCAAGTTGTGTTTTGACTCTATCTGTCCGTATGTCTGTCATGGGGCTGTTAACTTTTAACTGTTAAGGTTGTTAGTTGATGTGTGAAAGTATGGTGCCGATGATGGCATCAGTAATAAAAACAAGGTAAACTCTAAAAGGCAATATTCATGGTACAGCTGATAAGCCGTTGGTTAGTGAAGAAACCCATGCACAAAGGGAAACAAAGCTATGATGCCGCTCGTAAAATGCCGTTTTGTGAGTTGATATTTAGCTGCATCCGATTAGTTCGGAAGCCGACCCCAATATAAAACGCCTCTAACAATGTTGATTTTTTGATGAAAGTAGCAGTATAGTTGTATCATCAGCCTATTAATGTTCCCACTGCTGGGACACAGGCCTCATCTCTGTGTGAGGGAATGAGTCCATGAATCCACAAATTCGATTTTTTGGTCCTAAGGCATACCGGTTTCCTCACGTTGTTTACGTGGGCGAAAAATCGATCTAGCTAGGTCTCATATCTGGGAATATTCTTTGTTACTGTATTTTCACCAGAGCGGAGCTCGGTCCCCCAGGTACTAGGTATATTATTATAAACTATGCTGTAGAGTGTACTGCTATCATCATCTTCCCGCCCTTGTCCTATGTTACTTTGGGTCGGCACAAAACGTTTTTGCCTTCCATTCTGCTATGTCAACCGTCACGCATTTACTCCTTTTTCTTGCATACATTCCTTACACAGCCAGTTTCCTTGGTCTTCCTCTCCCTCTCCATCCATCAACATTTATATTCACCACTCTTTCAGTCAAACGCGATTCGACAGAGCATACTGCCGTGATAACGATAATCGAAAATCAGTTCGTCATTATCAGCCTGTAATGTTCCCACTGCATGGACGCAGGCCTCCTCTCTAGGAGAGGGTTGGGCTATAATCCACCACGCGGGCCCAGTGCGGATTGGTAGATGTCACATTAGTCTTTGAATTTTTTGGTTCTAAGACATCTCGGTTTCCTCACAATGTTTTCCTTCACCGTTTTGAGAGCAGTTATCACTTATTTTCATCGAGAAAATCAGTTATCCCATCCAAAAAGCGAAACTAATTCAACTAACAAAAAAGTCTTCTAAACACCATTCTAAAAATAAGCAGGCCTCACCTAAGTAAATGAGGGTTCCATTGAAAAACCTCCAGAACGAACGGCGCACCGGTTGGCTCACTCAATCATAATCAATCATAACAGAATGTTGGCAGCCCTGTAGCCATTGTTTTTCTTTTTTTTATTCTCTCCCTTCCCGAGTGCATTTTGGTGAAAAATGGAGGGTAGTTTTTTGTAAACAATGCTTGTTTGTTGTTTAGTTTGCGTCTAGTTGGTAAGTGATGGGCGGGTGAAATGTTTTGTTTGAAGTTTGTGACTTAGTTTGTTTTTAGAGTTACCTCAAAAGGAAAAAACGGAACCATTATAGGATCACTAGTGTGTCTGTCTGTCTGTCCGACCATTTCTGTCTAAGATATAAGTTTCGGAGATAAGGGCCCGCCCGCCCTTATCTCCGAAACTACTGGGCCTAAAATTCTGAAAAAAATCGGTTGTCTGTAAAGTCGGTTTACTGGCGATACTTGAACGTGACAACGTCATAAGAAAATACAGCACTTACATTGCTATAAACAAACAATTAACACGCCGTTGCTATGGAACGACAATTAACACGCCGTTGCTATGGAACGCCTCAGAGCGAGGTAACGCCTCAGAGCGAGGTAACGACCCATGACGTCATCTTTTTTCGTTCGTGCAGCCGGCCATCGAATTATAAGACGTTATCACGTCAAAAATACGTAATAAAATATAAATTAGTTCAACACGTATAGATAAGAGGAAAACTTATAAGAAGTCATGTGCAAGTCCGACTTGCAGTTGGCCAGTATGAGGCTGGTTGGACTGCTGTATGAGGTCTTGGTTCAATTTCCCAGGTCGGGAAAAGTGTTATTGGGTATTTTCATTGGTACATTTTCCAGTAGCAGCCACAGAGTCTGGACTTGTGACCTGTTGATGGTAGTTGGCTCGCCCTCTATTATATGGGACTCAAACTAAACATAACTGAAGTATTGTGGGTGTACGTACCATTCAGTACACCTCCGCCTCTGCCTTTTGACGTGATAACGTCTTATAATTCGATGGCCGGCTGCACGAACGAAAAAAGATGACGTCATGAGTCGTTACCTCGCTCTGAGGCGTTACCTCGCTCTGAGGCGTTACCTCGCTCTGAGGCGTTACCTCGCTCTGAGGCGTTACCTCGCTCTGAGGCGTTACCTCGCTCTGAGGCGTTACCTCGCTCTGAGGCGTTACCTCGCTCTGAGGCGTTACCTCGCTCTGAGGCGTTACCTCGCTCTGAGGCGTTCCATAGCAACGGCGTGTTAATTGTCGTTCCATAGCAGCGGCGTGTTAATTGTTTGTTAATAGCAATGTAAGTGCTGTGTATTTTCTTATGACGTTGTCACGTTCAAGTATCGCCAGTAAACCGACTTTACAGACAATTTTTTTTTTTTTGGTTTGTGGCCTCTGCCTTGAGTAGCATCGGTGGCTTATCACCAGAAGAACACTGGAGGTTCTAATATCATCTATTGTACTATTGTACAGAAACCTATGTAAAAGTTTCTGTCACGATGTATTTTACACCAAATCGACATAACTTGAATCCAACTAAGATTTTATATATTTTCGATATTCCCTTAGGATAACTTTGGACCTCAAACTTTATAACCCAATATAAATGCACAAACAGAATATTCCAACCAAACCAGCAATATTACCTTTTTAAAAGCTAATACGAGTTCCAGCAAACAGTTTGACAAATTAAAAGCGTCGTGAATGTAATTTCCCTAGTGCTACATCGCTATAATGTCATAAGTGGTATCAGCAGTATCTGTGCGCATGCTACTATTAGCTGTTACGACCACTCAGCTAACAACTGGCTACCTGGGGTTATGATTCGAAGATGTTGGGGTAACTAGATGCGCTATCTTGGAAAAATATTAAACAATGGTCGTCTTGAGGCAGTCACAAAAAAAATGCTTTTAATAACATAACAAGAAGAAGACGTCAGGAAGAAGGAAGGAGAAAAAGAAGAAGGATCAAGAAGTTATTTTTTAGATATTTGATACCCTATCACAATATCTATTTGTTATTAGTTATAGGTATTAGTTATAAGTTAGAATTAGGTAAATAATTAAGGCGCATTTATCGCATTGGGGTTTACCCTGTAATGGTAGATGTAAGTTGATAAATAAATAAATAAAAAAAAAAAATATCCTATTTAACCCAAAGGTTGACTGTTTGAGAATACCTTGTGGCATTCAGTCCGCCTATGTACCATTATTGTACGTGAACTGTAAATAATTATATAACATAACATCACACCTGTAATCCCCGAAGGGCTAAGGCAGAGGTGAACCTAATAGTCCACCCACATTTCGCCAGTAATGTTTTAGTCCCATGTAAAAGGGGGCGAGCCTATTGCCATCAACTGGGCACAGATCCAGAATCCGTGGCAGCGACTGAGAAATTCCTGATGGTAAAACCTAATAACCCTTTGCCCGACCCACGAATCGATCCCAGGACCCCGAAAATTAAACTCCTAAATCAAAATGAAATTGCTAATCTCTTCCAGCAGATTATTATCAACGACAGATGTTTTACTATCTATCCAGCCGTATTTTTTAATGAGTTCGTCCGCCTGACTTTATTAACCACGCTAGGTAATTAGCAAATGAACTCGGTTTTCATGTTCCACTAACAAATGGTGAATGCTGTGATTTCACTATAACTTACTTACGTTTATAGAAGCGTTCTTGTTTTTTGTTGTTGTTGTAAGCAGTTTTTGATGGAAAATTTACCTGAAAAGAGAAAGATATTTATAAGTGTCAAAGCACTGTATACATACATTTATGTAACATCATGCGCGGAATCCCCGAAGGTTTAGGCAGAGGTATACTTAATGGCACACCCTCATTTCGCCAGTTATGTTTTAAGTTACATGTAATAGACGGCGTGCTTATTGCTATTTGACCGGGCATAAATTCAGAATTCAGAAACCGTGGGAGAAATTCCTAATGTAAAAACCCAATAACACTTTGGAATTAGCTATACTAGCGCTATCAGATTTACATTTAGTAAACATATTTGCAGTGGTGGCCCAGTGGTGGCGGCCCCGAATTACGAACAGTCGAAAAGTCGTGGGTTCAAACACATGCAGGTAGGCGCATTACTTTGCGTAATTTATTTCATCACCGCTACTCTCAAAGCGGTGAAGGAAAACATCGTAAGGAAACCGGCATGTCTCAGAACCAAAAAATTCGAAGACATGCGACATCTACCAACCCGCATTGGGCCCGCTTTCGTGGATTATGACCCATCCCTCTCCTAGACAGGAGGCCTGAATCCCTGCTGTGGAAAATTTATAGGCTGATGATGATGAGACATATTTGTGGTATAGTATAGATAGTGTACGGAGAGGTAATTGGTAAGCCACGCCTTAAAATTCGAGGACATAATAATATACTGATTTTATTCTTGACGTGTTCTAAGATAAGTGCCCTTAGCAAAATCTTCACGTTTGGCCAAAAATATTTAGGTATAAGTCTGGCTGGTACTTATAGGTATCGTAAATAATAAAAGAGACGAATAAAAGGGTACTTAAAGTTTGCTTAGAGCTATAAGAACGTTTTAATATGGCAATAAGAACGCTCCCAAGTGCGGAAAGGATATTAAACTTTATAACAATAAACAGAATTATGAAATCTTTTAAGGGTTCTCTTCGTTTTCGTGAAGTTTAAGTATCGATTTGACTAACAGGATTTTCTAAATTAAAATTGTTTAAATACTGCATAAACGTAGCCTCCATACGAAGGCACCTACCTGAATGAGCCTAGAAGCCCGCATAACGCGATATATAATAGGGGATCGGACAGGGTCAAAATAATATGATTCTGTTTAGTCCGTAAGTTAGATTATCGAAAAATATTGAATACGTTTTTTTTGTTTTATCAAATCAATAAAAAATGACGAAGATAAAACGTGTCAAAGATCTTGGAGTGGGGCTTGAAACGTCACTTGTGTCGTCAAAATGTACTATCATATGACGTCACACGAGTTTTCGAAGCACTGTATCGTCTTCATTTTAAGTTTACGTGAAAAAAGAAAAAATACGTGTCCAATAATTTTTGGAAATCTATCTGACGGACTAATTAGTTTTTTTTTGTCCGATCCCCTATTGAGTACGTTTAGCACTAAAAACCTTATTTTCTTTCTTTGTCATCTTTTTACTATTGTCGAAAATAGAACAAGTTATAAAACTAAATATGAAAACTCAGACTATGGAATTTTATTTCAGAATGAGGAAAATGTCTTGAGAAAAGTTTTGACTATGAATGTTTATGGCTATTAGAGTAGAAGACGACCAAACGAACGCTGGACGAACTGCTTGAAGGAAGGATGATATGGCTAAAAAGAAGGTAATTGATGAGATGAAGATATAGAGAAGAGTGGAAGAAGAAGATTTGCTGCGCCGTCCCCAAATATCAGCAAGCGAATGATGAATAGTGATTTCATTTCAAACTGGGTACCAACGTACCTAGAGATTTTTACAAAAAAAAAAAAATAGAAATTCACAAGCGCGGTTGTCATCATCATCATCATCATCATCAACAGCCTATTAATGTTTGAGAGGGAAGCGCGGTCTTCTTCTTAGCGTGTCGATGACAATTTAAATTGAGTCGGCCCAAAATTTGGCGACGAGTTTGGCACTTTCAGTAGCCTCCATCAGCTCCTGTGGAGTGCAAGTAACGGGACAGGCTGGACACGATATCAGGTGCCCCATAGTTTGTAGGGCAAGACCAAGCGCGGTTGTACCTACTAATAATTGTAGAAATAAAAAAAATGATCTACTTACCAAGTTTCAACTGTGCAATCTTAACAGTTTCCGAATAAAGTGGCTGTGACATACGGACGGACAGACAGACAGACAGATGGACTTAATAATAAAGAAGAATTTGCTCTTTTAAATTGGACATCTATTACGTTAACAAAGAGATAGAGAGCAGTTACGTAGAAGAGCGAAGTCGAATGTGTAATTAAAGCTACACAGAGAACATAAAGAATTGTTTCAAACGTTTGTTTTATGTTACATTTTCCGTATGTTCTAGGCATTATAAAAGTGGTTGGGTTAACTCGCTCTTTGGTCTAGTGGTCGTAAGAGCGACTGCTTATCATGAGGTCGTGGGTTCGACTCCTAGGTCGGGCAATAACACTACCCGACCCGAGAATAGCAAAGTTACAACAGATGTGACTAAAGATATCCTTTTAATGAAACATGAGACACAAACACAATAAATACAAAACAGACATAACAACAATACAGCCAAACAAATCGACTAATATGACACATTTCATTTATAACCTCTAAACGTCGTTCGGCGTAACATTCAGTAACATTCAGCCACATTAATAGCAGTTTGGCCACTTTAATTACAATTACGTTACCTTTTATTGTGTCGCCATTTGTAATATTAACGAACTGTGGAAATTGAGTTTTGTTTTCAGAGGTGGGCCATTTATTAATGAACAAGGAGAGTTGGACACGGTGTTGTGTGGTAGGCGTTTTGTAAAAAGTAATTAAAAAAAAAAAAACTAAATGTGGCACTCGGAGACTGCCGCGGTAAAGCTATTGCATAGCATTTTTTATCAACAGCAAATAATTAATTATTTAATTTGACAACCTCAGTTGACAACCTTGTTATTTTCCGTAACCATAGCAACCTGGTTGAATACTGAATCTTGAATATTTTCGTTAGGGAATTTCTGGATTCGCTCTCCACGCTCAAGGCCCGCGATAGAAGCTATGCAATAGCTTAATAAGCAACCGTTATGATCCTGTGTCTATCTGGATCCTCGTCAATCTTCAAGGTTGAGCAGTGGTTGGCAAGATTGATCTATTGGATGGATGAACACATACCAAGTTTCCTTCATGCCTCAGAAAGCTCGTTAAGCCGTTCTTATCAAGGGGTATCGTGTTGTCCAGAACTAACTGAGTTGTGGAGATAGGCTGTCGCGCTGAACTATGCTGGTAGTCAGCTGCAAGAGTTCGTTGATAAAGCACACAACAGTTGTAGCCAAAAAAAATGTGATTGTAGCCATTTTATTCCTTGGTTTCGATCAATTTCGGCCCCCAAGGCAAAGCAGAGATTATCCCACATTTCGGCTGGACTAGTTTCGTCAGTGTCCGGTGTCGGAAGCAGGTCCAAAATTTGTCCATACCGGTTTTTCCAAAACTCCATAATCAAATAGATAGAACATACCACCAAGTCACTTTAGCTAGCCAAACTAAGTCAACTAATAGAATCGAGTTATTCAATAAAATGTATGTAGAGGCCAGCCTGGGTTAAATTAATAGGCTGCTGACCTGACTGGCGATTGGGGAGCTTCGGGCGACGTCGACGTCAATATTAGATTATTAACCACGATATCAATATGGGCAGACATTAGAGTGTGCCATTTTTAGGGTAAGTTAGTCGCCGAATACTGTTATTAAATGGTATGAGAATGATGACTGTAATCTGGAGTACTTTCGCAATGAGAATAGCGTAGTTGACTGGCTAAAAAAGATATGATTCTGTTTAGTACGTCAGTTAGATTATTGAAAAATATTGGATACGTGTTTTTTGTTTTATCAAATTAATAAAAATTGACGAAAATAAAACGTGTCAAAGATCATGAGCCCGCTTGTGATGTCACTTTCTGGTAGAAAATGTACCAAACTATGACGTCACACGTCTTTCCGAAGTTATGTATTGTCTTAGTCAGTCAAGAAAATATTTAATCCAATATTTTTTGGAAATCTATCTGACGGACTAATTATTTTTTTTTGCTTTTTTTTGTCAACTAACCTATGCTTAGGGGGATATGTTACCAAACATCCTTATTCGTGTTATACCTAACACGTATGGATAAAATAAGGAATAATTACATAAGAGGAAGTCTAAAAGCCGCTCCAGTGACTGAAATGTTGAATGCCAGTCGGTTGTCTTGGATTATCAAAACGTCCATCACCATGTACATGGACATGTCATGTTAAGTAATGAGGAATGTTTTAAGTACCAATAGAGTAGTGGAAGAACAAAAAGACGATGGATGAACTGTGTGAAGGATGATGTGGCTGGGAAGGAGATGACTACTGAGATGGCGAGTAAATAGAGAAGCACCTATGGTAGAAGAAGGTGAAACGATAACCACTTTTTTTTTGGTGAAGTTATCATTTAATGACTCCTCCCGCTCTGAGCGGAAGGGAGTGTCAGACTTCTACTGACTATAAACCACCCATGTTCCTTCTTAGCCCTTTGTGTCGAGGCCGCGGTATCTCTTTCGAACAACCCGCAGCCCCGGCGGGAAACGATAACCCCTTGTTTAGACTAGTTTTCAGACTTTAGGACTATTTGTACGACTGTCAAAAATCTACAAATGAAACTGACATAAAATTTACAACTGGCTGACAAAATCTCAATCACACACAATATCAACATTCCAAATATAAAAATACACAAAAACAAAACAGAAACGTGTTTTCATAAGCACCTTGTATTTCGACCTTAGCTTGCTTTCTTGTGACCTCGTTACACTCTTACTTGCGCGACCTCATTGTAATGACCTTGAGTTTGTTCCGAATGATTACGAATGTTTCCGATCGCATACGGAACCTATCACTGTTGTCATTGTCGCTGGTTGAGTAGTTTTTGTAGTGTGACGTCAGAATGAACTGTTTTTTTTAGCAAGTTTGCAAGTTGCCTAGAGCTGTGTGCAAAAAAATTGATTGCGTGTCATATAATAGTATAGTATTATGTTTAATATTTCTGTTGTAATCAGGGTCAAAGAGATTTTATTGGTTCAATAGAATGTGTGATGAGACTTGACCTTTTAAGAGACACCTATAAAACGAATATTTATCACATTGCACGAATGATATATCGATCAGGAATTTCTCAATAGTAGCCGTGGAGTCTTGGTGCACGGCTGACCTCTGCACCTCTACCATACCCTTCGAAGATTACAGGACATGTAGGTGGAGCATAGTTTTGATCTGACTTATTTAACCAATATAATAGGCAGTTTTATTTGTTGAAACTTTATGACTTAGTGCCTGTGGCATTACCAACCAGTCCACGTTAGGGGTGATGCAGGGACAATATACAAATAAATAAATAAATAGATCATGACAAAAAAGGCTTATTACTCAAATACCCACTCAACAAGTTTGCGAATGGTGAGGATTGTAAACCAAATACATAGGAAGAGTACCCAGTTATATTTGACAAGCACACAGATTCAGGATTCGACAAATACCTACTGATAATTTATTCGAAAAACCTTCGAAATCCCAATTTAAAATTCAAACATTCCATTCCTTATTTGAATCTTTTCCCTCGAGCGGTCATAGACTTAGCACACATTTTTTTTTAATACCGTCCTCGGCAAAGATAATATTTATTTAAGGAAGAGAATTGTTTCTTCTCACTGTACAATTTTATTTTTTATTGACATAAGAACATTATCCAGTAGGCCTTTATTTGAGAATTGTCTTCAGTGGGTCACATTTTAGGGTTCTTTGGGTGTAATGATTATTTGTATTGCTGACGGAATTTATTTAAGTAGGAAGGAGTTTTTGGTTTTCTGGCTTAGTAGAACCCGATTAAGTGAAAACGTCTTATTAAGGACGTTAGCCTTTTAGCCTATGTCGTCACACTGCTGGCAAAGGCCTTCCCGATCACCTCCAAATCTTTCGAACCAGGGTCAATGTGGACCACTGGACGTTGGATCTGTCCAGGTCACCACACCATCTCCTGCGAGGTCAACCGCGTCGCCTTTTGGCTTCAGGGCTCCACAACGTCGTTATTTTCGTCTTGTCAGGCATACGGCAGACATGGCCAGCCCAGTTCCATTTTTGCTTAGCGGCTTTTTGAGCAAAGTCAGCTCCTAGCTATAATTTTTGCGTAGAGTTACTCTTAGATAGAATTTTTGGTCGACGGCTTCGTGAAGGATAACAGCTTATATAACACTCTTTTTAGTAGTATTGAACTTCAAAAGAAAAACTGAAACCCAACAAAGCAAATAAAAAACAAAGCAACTAAACCCTTAAACTGCGGAACAATTCTCCAATAAAAACAACCGTCACTTCACCGCGTTTTTTTACAAAAGAAAAACTAATTATTTCTCGCTTCCCCACCATTCTTTTCCATTCAGTCTCGTTACTGTTTCTGCCGCCATTTTCTTTTTATTCCCCTTTGTTGGCTGTCTCGATATTTCTTAGGGTGACACCACAGATATACATAGACCTAGATAACGCAAGGGCAACTACTTCACGTGCCTCTTTTCGTGCCTAACTTACGTACAAAAATCGTAAGGGCCACTTTCGCGCTCAGTTTGCATCGGTGTATAGGTTAGTCGGACATCGGTGCTGGTGCAAAGGCAGGGGTTGTGGCGAAGGAGGCGGCGTACGCGGCGGCATCTTTGAATCGATTTGATTTTCCGATTTATAGTGCTGCTGACGTCATAAAAGGTAGACAAAAAATTGCACGCTTGGTTTTCATACAGATCGTGATACTTGCGTTATCTAGGTCTATCTATATCTGTGGTGACACTTAATACCGTTTCGTACTTGAGTGATTGGTAAGTGCATATTGATTGTTTTTAGTCAAGTGATGTAATGATTTGGGGATTGAGAGCCTTAGGGCGAGTTTATTGGTCCTTTTTAATGATTTGGAAGAAGGAACAATAGGGATGGATGAGTGGGAAGTGGAGTGGATTTTTGTTTGATGATTGAACAGTTACATGGATGGATAGATTGTGTGAGGAATGATATGAAAGAAAAAAAGGAGCCAGATAGTGTGACGGTCGACAGAGGAGTATAGAATAAAAAAAACGAGTTGCACCGACCCCAAGTAACATGGGATAAGGGCAAAAAAAACTGATAGACGCTACCGAAAGCGCTAAACTAGTAGCCCAATAGGGATGTTTCCTAACTAAAAAAATACGATTCTAATTAGTACGTCTATTAGATTATCGAAAAATATTGGATACGTATTTTTTATTTTATCAAATCAATTTTTTTTTTTTTTTTAATTTTTTTTTTCAGCGGTGTGGACGAATTTTTTGACGCCCTATGATTACTCCCCTTTTTGATACTTATATATATTTTATTATTATCTTAGTTCTGTAAATAGTAGTTTTTTTTTTTAAATTTACGAAGATAACACGCGTCAAAGATTTTAGAGGGAGGTTGTGACGTCACTGCTCGCTAAGAAATGTCATACTAATGTCTTAGAATATGACGTCACACGAGTTTTTTAAAGCACTGTATCGTCTTCATTGTTTGATTACGTGAAAAAAGAAAAAAAATGTGTCCAATATTTTTTGGAAATCTATCTGACGGACTAATTTTTTTTTTGTTGACATCCCTTTTCTTGGCCGACACAATTTAGATTGCCATCGACACGCTAAGAAGAAGAAGGGCAAAAAGATGATATTGATTGAACAATTACATATTGAGTTTCCTCCGTGCCTCGGAAAGTACGTTATGCCGTTAGTCCCTGCTGCCATGATCATCTTTGACAGTCATTACATGGCAGGTAACCAGTGGCCCGAAAATCGTACAACCAGTCTATACGCCTTTGGAAGTCTATTTAAGCCGCCCTTTGACCTTAAGGAACATTAAACAAGACATTGAAGACGAATTCTGTGTAACCGAAAGTCACATTCACACACCCTTTAAGATAGACATAAACAATTACATAATTCTTTCTATACCTTTCTATCAAAGTCAAAGATAACATTAATATTTTAGGATAGAACATTACATTTAGACGACATATAGATAGGTACTGTTCGGTCACCCCTAAGTTCTGAAAATGTCTTTCTAATATTTGTAATGTTTTTCTTATTGTTTCTTTTTTCTGAACCTAATGTGAAAATAGATCATCTATCATTTTGTTATTTCTATTAATGTGTTGCTGTTTTACTTTTCTTTTTTTTCGACCGTCTTGTTGGTAATAGTATTCTTTCCCTTTTTTAATATAAGATTATTATATCATTCATTCATTCATTTTTCATTTATTATTATTATAATTATTGTTATCTTGATCTTAATGTTGTCCTGGTGACACAGATGAGGTCGAAAATGGAACGAGTCAACCCAAAGCCTATTAATTTACACACGAGTTAAACATGTTCGGGTCATACTAATTTGGGAACACCGACGCAGGTAAGGAATTCCAGTCCTTGGCCGTACGCATAAAAAAAAATGTAGCAAAGGGTTTTGTGCGAATCAGGATAAAAGAAGATGGATGAAGGGGGAGGATTGAAGAAGGGAGGTCATGGAACGAGCTTGTAAAGCTTTTGGGCACACTTCTTGAAATACAGTCTGTAAAATACCGACAGACATATAACTTTGCGGTGGTGGGCCAGGCTATGTAGCTTGAAAATGAAAATGAAATCTTTATTTGTAAACATAGATTTTTAAGTGGTGTTACAATTAAATATAAAACCCAGCTCATCGTAACCAATGAGACCACCAGCTCATCGTAACCAATGAGACCACCAGCTCATCGTAACCAATGAGACCACCAGCTCATCGTAACCAATGAGACCACCAGCTCATCGTAACCAATGAGCCTATTGGGTCAGAGAGGTTTGCTTCAAATAAGACTTAAAACATAATAATAACTGGCAAAATTTGGGTATACGACAGTGACGGTACATCTCTAGCTAACCCCTTGATAATTACAAGAGTGGTGTATTGTTATATGTTTAACGTGTTTAACTCTGACGCAAATTACTGAGTATTTTAGTACACTAAGTCACAAAAAATATATGTATTTCGGTGGCAATTAAGTTACCTAACCAAGT
The DNA here is from genome assembly GCA_949775195.1 of Diarsia dahlii. NCBI lineage: Eukaryota > Metazoa > Arthropoda > Insecta > Lepidoptera > Noctuidae > Diarsia > Diarsia dahlii. The sequence continues at coordinate 17,550,903 of OX459197.1, read as the reverse complement.
TACCCAAACCCTCTACACCTATAAGGGTTGAAACAAAAATAACAAAACTAATTACGTAATGTAATTGTTAAACCTTTTGGTCTTATGAGTTCTTTTTCAATTATGGTAAACTGATTCCTGCCTTCTGATACAGGGGGCCAATTCTCGGTTTTAGAGATGGTGTCGAACTCGAGAAAAATTTCTAATGACGTCATTTTTTCGAGAAATTTTAAAAGTTGCTATTCTGGGGATGTCGAATTCGACATTTGTCGAAGGCTAACGTTAGAGTTCATGTCGAGTGCTTCTGAGCAGTAGAGATGTCATGTCGATTATATAGATACGTCATTTCTGAGTGAATTTGTTGAGTTTTGGATTGTACACTGTGTTTTCTTTTCTTTAGTTTTTAAATAAAATACGGCTTGGCATCTCATACTGGAAATTCGATTTATACTCTTTGATTTGTGCATTGTGTTTTCTTGAAACGACGACCTTCGCGCAGATAACAGACTCTGTAATTTGTGTACCTACGATTGGACTTGAAACCACTGAAAGATGGACGAGTTTATTAGCATTTTTATCTCGGAGTTTTTGGAAAGTGGCGAGCAACTGGCCAATACACGGCGACAACAGCTATCCCGCCGTCGATATTTACGACTTGAGCGAAACAGAAGTCATTAAAAACTTCAGACTAAATAAAGATATAGTATGGGTTCTAATACTTAGATCTATTGGCTCCTGTAATTCAGGATACCACTAAAATAGACCCTGAAAACGAAGGTGAATAATTGTTTGCTTTATAATTTTATTAGTCACTGACAGACAGTCAGCTGTCAAACTGATTATTTTTACACTAAACGTTTCGTTTTACTTTGGCTTTGCACGGGACTTATTCAAATTTAATATAATTATAAATTATGTCCTAATTTTAAGTGTTTCTCATAGAATTATGTTTACTTGTTTGTTTGTGAAACCAGTAAATACTTTTTCTTCATTTCTTTCTTTCTTTTATACTTAAATAATTAGGTTTAGTCAGCGTTTTAAAACAAAATCATTCATTCACTCATAGCTACCTAAAACGGAACGCGCGATTCTTCGTAATGGTAACATTAGCTTCACTCGACTCGAAATTTTCGTGACATTTATTTCTATTTTGACTGAGAATACGGAATTCTGCTCAATTCGAAATTTTTTGGTAGAGATAGAGATATTTTTGATAGACATAGAGATAGACTTACGAACTCGAACTCGAGATAAATGTCGAAAATCGAGAATTGGCTCCCTGGTATGGGAATTATTCCACAGAAATTGACTACTGTGATAATAATAAGAAAATTATGTTAAATGCCTTCGAGAGTTGGGCTTAAATGCAAAAAGATTCTTTAAATTTGACTAGTAGTTCCAGAGACCATAGCGTACAAACAAACAAACATTGTTTTCTTTATGATAGATGGATTAATTCCAGATTTGAATTTAAAACAATTAGAAAATAAGTAGGTAAACCTAAGTATTTAATCTTATTTATCTTATCCTATCTATTTATGCCATAGACGCCTCTACACCGCAGGTTACAAGCAGCTGAACCGCAAGTCAAACAAACTTATGTTACACAAACAGACATACCTATACATATAAATATCTGTATGTAATCTACAGTATAGTGTTGTACAACTTAACTCATTAGATGCTATCTCGCTAACGACATGTACTGCTTAGTTAGGGGGTCTTCCGTGAGGGTACGTATCTTCAAGGGTGGTACTTTGAAGGGTAGGTAGCGGGGTAATGCAATTATAGAGGTTGTAAGCAGGTGGGCTGTCCTTTGGGTGCTTTAGAGCCCCTCTGAACGAAATCATGGTTAGTTATAATTAAATTCCATATTTTTAACTAGCTTTTGCCCGCGTTTCACCCGCGTGGATGTCAAAATATCAAAAATTACAATTTTCCATACAAACTTTCATCCCCTATGAATTTTAAAAAATCCAGTCTTAATGGATGCCTACGTCATAAGAAAAATACGTGTGCAAAATTTTAAGTTTCTATCCCTATGGGTTTGGCCTGTGCGTTGATCCTCAGTCAGTCGGCTTTGTCTTTTATTTAAATAGATAGATAAATTGTTGTCAATGGATTAAATTTTCACTTCAACAAACTACTATTTACTGTACAATAAATAACCATATAGTAGTGTAAATTAACGAGAGTTCAGTATACAAGTACTATTGAAAAAGCTATGCAAATGTTTGAAATTGTACTCGTAGAGCAAAATTAATCGTAATTAAAATGGCTTTTCCAAGAACTCGTGTTTATTTCCATTTTTGAATACAAACTAGTCAACATAGGATATTAATAATGTTTCACGGAATCACTCTCATTCTGAAAGTGCTGTAAACAACTATTTGGTTTTTTCCCTTTCTGATCAACAATATTTTTAGTAAGTCATTGCAGAATTCCCATTATTTGTTGTTATTATTTCATAAGGCATATAGAAGGAAATAATGATAGAAAACAGCTGCTCTCAAAACGGTGAAGGAAAACATCATGAGGAAACCGGCATGTCTTAGAACCAAAAAATTCAAAGACATGTGACATCTACCAACCCGCACTGGGCCCGCTTGGTGGATAATAGCCCATCCCTCTCCTAGACAGGAGGCCTGAGTCCCTGCAGTGAGAACATTATAGGCTGACGATGATGATAATGAATGATAGAAATAATGCTGCATTTCATTGCATCCCTGCCCTAAAAAATAACCACAATTAAAAGAGAGTTCAGAAAAACGATGACAACGACAAACTTTCTCCATATTATCATTAAACAATTCACACAATAGTTATTATAAGACACCAAACTAAAAAAAAACTGCACTCAAGCAAAAACTTCACAATTTTGTCGGCCATCTTGTAATATCTGTCATTAACATCAAAATGGCGGCTTCCCTGTCATGATACCACCTTAAGTTGAAGGCACATAACTTAGCTGAGTTTATATTGCGTAGTTGAGGCTTACTTGTTATGGAGACAGTTCAAGTTTGGGTGACAATAATGTACTAAGTTTCTATTTAATATTAGCCTCTCTCTGGCTTATAGTTCCGTCGTTTAAAAGTTAGGTTGGCGATGTGTGTGCGATTTATCGTGCGGATCTGCGATTTGAGATGCTGTTTTTAAGTGAAAATAAAATTGTTGTCTTTACACGTCACAGTTGCTGGTGAAATGTGAGTGTACTAATGGGGTACACCTCTGCCAAAGTAACTCTTCAGGGATTACAGGCGTGATGTTAAGTTATGTACCAATTTAAAAATAAATCCTTATTTAGATGATGGGTATTATGATTCATATTATTATTCCGAAACTATTCGTGGCTGCTACTGAGAAATTCCCGAATAAAAAAAAACACAATAACACTTTGCCCGACCCGGGTATCTAACACGGAGCTGATCGCTCAGCAGTCGCGCTTGCGACCACTAGACCAAAAAATTAATTAACACGCTCTGATGTTCAAAATAATGATCTAACAATCTTCAACAAAAAAAACATAACATACACGCGACATTAGCTTCATACCACAGCAAGTCACAATAAGAAGGTTCATTTAATTTACCCTTATTACCCAAATCACTCGACTCTTGTGCAACCAGCCTTAGCACTTACGTCACCCGATATCTAGATTATAGCACCGCTTATCGAACCTAATAAATTGGAATAGCGATAGCAGTTCTAATGATGCCTGCGACCCCTAACTGCGCTCACTTTACTATCACTTAGGCTTTGGGAACGGCCTAATATACCTAGGTGTTAGGGAGGTTGGTTATGTTTGGATTATACATAGGTATATGCCTTTTCATTTAGCTTTAACATAACATCACGCTTGTAATCCTCGAAGGGTTAGAAAGAGGTGTTTTGCTAGTTATGTTTAAGTCCCATGTAATAAGGGGCAAGCCTATTGCCATCACCGGACAACAATTCCAGACTCTGAGTCGGCTACTAAGAAATATCTAATGAAGAAACAAAATATCACTTTTCGAACTGAGAATCGAACCCAGAACCTTATGCTCGTGACAGATAGAGGTGTGCCTAATAGTATACACCCACATTTCGCCTATTATACATATTTTTAAGTCCCAAGTAATACGGGAACAAGCCTATTGCCACTAACCGGGCATAAATCTAGACTCCATGATTTTGTTTTTGGGGGTGAGAAATCATCAAATGACACCTCCCGCTTTGGGCAGAGCTGTAGGGAGTGTCAGACTTCTACTGACTAAAAACCACCCATGTTTCTTCTTAGCCCTTTGTGCCGAGACCGCGGTATCTCTTTCGAACAACCCGCAGCCCCGACGAAAATATAGAAATACAGAAATACCTGATCACAAAACTCAACAACATTTCACCCGATCCAGGAACCGAACCCAGGACTTCATACTCAGCAGTCGCGCTTCATCCGTAACCAGTTATATGCTGACGAACTTATTCCAATTTAAATCACATTTGGAGGCATTTTTTATTTCACACGCAAGGGGAAGAATGATCCATAAAATGACCTAACATGTACGTAGTTACAATGTAACATATTTCCATAAAAACTTTTTGCGAGCTCAGATCTCAAGTGCTTGCAGGATAATGAAGCCATTACCAAGACATTACCATGTCTGGGGCCCTAAATAGTCCCTATTGACCCCTGTCGGGCCCTAATGTGGGACATTTGGGACCCCATTTGGTTTTATGTGATCGTATTTACTGGGTGAGCTGAACTATCTTTATGGTGTTATGTTATTGCACCTGACTTGATGGGTTGTGATGGAGTTTCTGGTGCAAATTGTTATTTTTATGGTGAGATAGAACACTTTAAGTGAATTTTTCAGAAGGAGAGTGCCTTTCCACGTTTTTAATTGAAGTAACTAAGAAACAATAAGTGTGTTGGTAACTATGTCTGTTTGAGCCATTTGGCGTTGGAGCACTAATTGCCAATGGGGTCCGAGAGCCCACCTAGACTTTTGGGACATCGCCAGGTTCAGCTAAGGTTGGAAGACCTGAGGGCTGGACATTTTTTTGGTTAAACGTGGTAATGCTGCCACCCTTGTGGGCACTGTTGCTTAATTCATCTCTTGTCGTTATTCATCTCTATTTGTACTTTTTAAACGGGTACCACATGGATCAAGCCGCACACAGAAGCTAGCAGTGTTATAAAGCTAAGTTGGCAGTTGTCCTTGATACAATTTCACGGGGTTAGACTAAATGACGACTTTTTGTAAAACATTCGAATTTGCTTGTATTAAAAACCCATTTTAGTATGTTTCTACCCTGCTTTAAAAGCCAAAAACACGCAAGGATTCAGCCCCTCCCTTAAAAGCTTGTTCCATTACAAATTAAGGTAAGCTTAACCTGTAAACTGACTAAAATTAACGGCCCACTTTATTGTAACACTCTTGTTTTAAAGTAAACGCCGCATTTTAGGGTTAACGGTCGTACCATGCTTGCGTATGCAAATTTTATTTCTCATATACATAGGTAAGTGTTGATAATCTACTTGAGTATTATATTTATGGTAATTTTTGAGAAATATGTGGTTTTTAGTAGGAAAATTGTTGAGGGGAATAGCCTAGCGAATTTAGTTTTTGTAGGTAGTAAAAAATTTGAATTATTCATAAAGAGGGATTTCCTCACGTGTTAAGGCTAGGTTTCTATTCATAACATGTTGATGGATTTATTAATATTCTTCTTCTTTATTGTGTGGTTACTGCCTCATCTGGTGTCAGAGTTATTTATGGCTCCCATGGGCCTCTGACTAGGATTTACATGCCGTCGAGAAATAGCTCTCAGGCATGCTGGGCTGCGGATTATCGAAAGAGATGACGTGGCCCCGGCACAAGGGCGAAGAAGGAACATGGGTTGGTTTTTAGTCAGTAGAAGTATGACACTCCCTTCGCTCTGCCCAAGAGCGGAGGGGGGGGGGGGGGGGGTTATTTGATGATTTTTCTGGTTTCTTCTCGATGTTTTCTATTACCTACTTACCAATAAATACCACATGACTCCGAAAAATCCGAGAAATTACGATGAGTCCTCCCTTATAACGTGAATTTTTAGCCCAAGACAGTCGTTTACCAATAATAATTTATGCGTAGAGATACTTAGTTTGATCTACAGAATGCTTAACGTGACGGCTCTTTATATTTAGTTATCCATTTAAATGCCACCTAGTCTCCATGAGAACCGTCACCAATTCCACACACCCGTTAACTGAAACATCTCACTTACGTCTCCCTATAACTAATGATTTACAATATACTCCTAAATGAAGACCGCCTCCGAAATGTTCAAGTAAATGTCGCTTAATGTTCAGCCGTTAATTTAATTAGTGCTATCAATTAAGGCGAAGGTGTTCCAGTGATTTGTATGGCGCATCAAAAGTTGGGGCGCTTTATCAAGCGTCAGCTTTAAAGCGCTGTATCGCTCAGGATTTGGGAGGTAGTATGTTGATAGCATGTAATATGTATGCTAAGATTTACATAGATGTTTACATGCAGTTTTTTACTGATCAAATCGGGGTTGATTTCTACCGGATGCAGCTGAATACCAGTATTTAACATGAAGTGACTGCCTATCTGACCCTCGCAACCCAGCTATTCTAAGTACGATATCATATTATTAAGACTGGCTGTCAGATCTTCGGATCACTTGTTACCGTCAACCACATATTATAACATCTGGGACCACGTGCGTTTGCGAGCACGGAGGAAACTCGTACACGAAACACGTAATGAACCCATCGATGTATCAACCTCAGTAAGTGTTGCTTAACTTTGAAGATCGTATGGCTGTTATTTAATATGTTCGAGTGACTTTTTTGGTGCATCATAAGCTCCATGCATAAAAAAGAAATCTAGGTACAAGAAAAATTCAATTCAACCTGCATACAGTAAAAAGCTTGCATGGAACATTGAAAGCTTAAAATATTCTGAACTTGCCCGAACATTACCGAAGAGACATTTGGTAAGAATTTGTCAACATGCTGCAAGGACAAAATGCCGAGTGTCAGTTGTGCTACAATGAAAACTTAAACGTGGCATGTATGCCCCAAGGGTATCTTGGAATTAGGAAGACTATGTTGGTAGGAAATGTGAGACAAAATGATTCGCATAATGAATTTTCTGTGCAGAGGTACCTTGATAGGCATACTTTGTGAAATTTATTTAATCACCATGACTATCAATGGATGAAAAACGTATACGTATAGCGGAGATGAATGTGTGAAGTGTCGAGAATAGATTAAATAAGGAATGAGTATTTAAAGAGGCAGTTTAATAGTTAAAAGACACAAAAATTAAAAGGGCTATCGTGGTATGGGAATGGACATGTATCGAAGAGAGTTGAAACGCATGTGACTGAAAAAATGTTGAATAATAACAGATTAAGAGTTAGGGAGGCTATGCAGAAGGGAAATGTGAGACAAATTATTAATTTTGGGTTTTGTGGACCCGTTGGCGTTTACTTCTGAGTTCTTCAGAGAGCTTAAGAATAAGTAACACAACTTGATCTGACAACCTTTTCATTACTTTGATCTTGGAGTTTAATCAATTTGCGTTCCAATGTTTACTGGCATAATAAAACATAATACATTTCTCAATTGATAAACCATAATTGATTTTATGTCGTCTGCCTAGCATGTGGCAAATTGTCTACCACAAAATTGCGGGTAAATGAACGTCTGAAGTTCACCTTCAAAATGCTGTTCATCAAACACAAATATTTCATAGATTAGGTTTTAACTGGCGAAATGTGGGTGTACTATTAGGCTCACCTTTAACTAACCCTTCAGGGATTATAGGCGTGAAGGAACATGGTGTTTTTTTGTCAGTAGAAGTCTGACACTCCCTACCGCTCTGCCCAGAGCGGGAGGAGTCGTTTGATGATTTCACACCCTCAAAAAAAAAGGTTTATTTACAGTTCTCTGAATTATCTACCTCTATGACCTTTTTAGTTTTAAAAACATCTATCAGCACAATGCATTGAGTGTTGTGAATTGAGTTTTACCGTAAATCACGATTTTTCACTCAAAAAAAAGGGTAGGGTTGCTTAGCTTGTTGAACAGAATGCTTGGTTGACGGCTGCGTGAAGGGTCCGTATTGAGCGAACAATGATCCAAGCTTATCATTTCACATCTATATCCTTAAATCGTTCATCGTGTGGACACCCTACATGCGGTACAACGTGACCTTGTTGCGACAACCGAGCATCCCAAAGTTAGTCCCAAGTCAGTCCAAACGTGTGTGCATTCATCATTGTCCATCTGGGCTTGTTTGTGAATTGTTGTTATTAAATTAGTTTACTCAAAGTTCTTGGTATGTATGTTTGATGATGACAGTTTTGGGAAGTTCTATGATTGTTATGGGTTAGATAAGTCTGTAACTATAGTTTAAGGTCCCATTTAAGTGGACAAACTTTTAAAAATCATTCAGACCACCAAAATAAAGACGATGGTAAAAAAAGAAAATAAGAAAAACGCATTAGATACTTACAAGAAAATAAAACAGCTAACGAAAATACACTAAAAGTGTGGTAAAAAAAAATCACTTTATTCAGTGTTTTTTTTACTTCTATTAAATATCTTTGGTTAGACGTACTGAACGCTGTGTTAAAATTTGTCCACCTATTTTAATGGGACCTTATATACATGGTAAGAGATAATGTGAATAAGAAGACCAAAGAAACGAGATAGACTGTGTAAAGGACGGTATGGCTAGAAAGGAGGTGACTGCTGAGATGCTGTGCCGACTACAAACGACTTGGGATAAAGGGAAGAGATGTTAACAAAAAAAAAAAACGAATTAGTCCGTCAGATAGATTTCCATAAGATATTGGACACATATTTTTTCTTTTTTCACGTAAACAAACAATGAAGATACAGTGCTTTGAAAACTCGTGTGACGTCATATTCTAAGACATTAGTATGACATTTCTTGGCGAACAGTGACGTCACAACCTCCCACTCAAATCTTTGACGCGTTATATCTTCGTCAATTTTTATTGATTTGATAAAACAAAAAATACATGTCCAATATTTTTCGATAATCTAACAGACGGACTAATTATAGAATCATATTTTTTTTGTCATAAACATCCCTATTATGATGATGAGTCTGTAACTATGCCACTAAAGGTACATTTCACCCTAAATTAATATAATTTGACCCTGCATACATTAAACATAACATATCATCACGCATGTAATCCCCGAAGGGTTAAGGTACAAGGTGGTAGCCGACTGCACGCAGCAGCAGACGACATGTCGCAGCGACACTGCTGTTTTCTATGAAATTCCCTCCGTAGTTAGCGACATGAAGCTAGCGACGCGTCGTCGAGCGGCAGATGGTAGTGTCGTCCGACCGCAGATCAGTAGTGCCCATAGATAACAGAAACAACAGGAGATATGCCCTTTAGTAAAACGACATGACGGAACGACGTGTCGCGACGACATGAAGCGACGACATGTCGTCTGCTGCTGCTGCGTGCAGTCGGCTACCAACTTGTACCTTTAGTCCTTTGTAATAGGAGGCGACCCTACTCTGGCAGCTACTGAGAAATTCCCGATGGAGAAACCCATGATAACACTATGCCCGAACTGGGAATCGAACTCAGGACCTTATGCACAGCAGTCGTGCTTGCGACAGTCATCCTGTACACAAAGGTGGCATTTTACCCAGTAATCAACAATTGGGTATTTGAAAATCATTCATCATCATCATTTCAGCCAAAAGACGTTCACTGCTAGACATAGGCCTCCCCCAGGCGTCGCCACATTGACCGGTCCCGTGCGTCTCTCATCCAGCGGGTTCCTGCAACCTTGACCAGGTCATCGGTCCACCTAGTGGGAGGCCTTCCAACGCAACGTCTTCCGGTTCGCGGTTGCCATTCCAGAACTGTAGTTTTTGAAAATATCAAAAATGTTTTTTTTTTTTTTGTATGGGCTTACTCTTGACTTCAATCTTGCCCTAAGGGCAGAGATGAGCCCGCCGGGGCCGCGGATTTTAGAACGAAATGACGTGGCCTCGGCGCAAGGGCAAAGAAGGAACATGGGTTCGGTTTTTAGTCTGTAGAAGTCTGGCACTCCCCTTCGCTCTGAAGAGCGGGGGGTCATTTGATGATTTTCCACCCACCAAAAAAAAAAAAAAAAGGGCAGAGATGAGGTCGACGAATTTTATATTATTTTAAAGAACTAAAAGAAATAATACGGTGTGTAAAAAAAGATATAAAATCGATCAAAAAATGGAGTAGCTACACGCTTTAGAAGTTTTTGGTGGGACACTTTCTATCCTTGTCGCGTGAAACGGCCATTAGTACTACGTAACTATGGCGGTATGTTATTATGACGTCACATTAGATGTAGCGCTGTCTCTGTCTGGCACGTCCTTAAAAATCGGTTAAAACTAAGGCATTTTTTAAGATATCACACAATTTTTTTTTTACTTTTGTCTATCTTTTTATTTACTGTTTCCGAATCACAAGTAAAAAAAATATATTCAAATACCCAATTCCGTGGTAAGGTAACCCTATCTTCATTCGCTGACAAAATACTTTAATGATCAAACATATACAAGGAACCAGCCGAAATCTGGGAAATGTCTCACGGATGCCTTTAATAGGCGATAGAGGTCGCTTCATTAGTTTTTATAGTAACTACCCTCCCATATAATTATTGAACGTGTGTGGCTTGTCAAATGTCCTGAGTTTGATGATCGTCTCTTGTTATTGAGGTCTATGATCGTTAGGTAGGTCTTTAGTTGGATCTAGATTACAGTATAAGCTTTGTTGTATTAGATTGATAGATTTTTTTTGGTGGATTTTTTGTTTTCTTTTTGTGCGGTTTTTTTCGATAACGTAACTAAATTCTTTGTGGATGTGTGATATTGTATTTATGTATAGTTCCCTCAGTTTTGAGTAAAGTCATAATAACTGGCGAAATGTAGGTGTACTATTACGTAACTAGTACATATCTGCCTAACCCTTCGAGCATTACAGGCGTGATTTTATGTTATGAGGTAGTCGAAAACTAAGCAGATGAACAATCATTCCTATGACAGCCAGTGGATGTTTTCAGGGCTGTATTTAATTAATTATGAACGCAAACAAATTTTCCATAAAAGTAAGATTATTCGCAAAACGCATTTCCCCACGTAACCTTCTAAGAAACCGAAAACGTAAACTTACACGTTAACGTTGATACCGTAATGCTCTTCGTTATTAAATTGGGCCCCAAACCCGACTCACGTCTGGCATTGTAGCTTAACTTCATAATCAACTTGGTCATATTAGGTGGCCGGTAATAAGGGGCTTGTATTACTTGCTTACTTTCACCCCCGGCTTCGGTTGCCAGTTTTGGGGACAGAAGTTAGAAAACTTTTTGTTTTGCCCTGTGACAATTGGGTTTGAAGGTAGTTTTGTTGGTGGTGATAAGGAAAAGTGAGATAAGGAAAACTGACTTGCTTTTGCCAAAATAATGAAAAAACAGGTTTCTTTTGTAAATATATTTTTCAGCCAAAGTTCTATTGAGGCACAGTTGTACAGTCGCCATAGCAAAAGATTACCACAAATTGTAAAAATTCTCCATATTATTTTAAACCATTAAATGTTGATGGTTAAATTCAGAATCGAATGAGATATTTTGACAGTTTGTGATGTCTTGAAACGCTGGCGACTGTAACTCCCTGTTACAAACAGTTTCTGAGCAGATATGAAAACGTTTTTAAGTACTAGATATTATATGGCACCTCCCATGGAGACCTTAAAATAAATAGACCTTACAGTTTTATAGTCACAGAAAATAAATAAGATCCCGTTTGACGCAAGGTGCCTATAGACTTACCTAAGGGTCGTCAAAATGCCCTAAAGACCTGCAACTAAGGTTATAAAAGCTAAGACCTAGAATCTACGATCTAATTTAGGCGACCTCACACCCCTCTACAAAATAATACAGAAGTTCTACTTCATAAGAAATGTTTAAAAAAAATACTGTAACTGCCACAGTTCAGTTTTCGAGACAATTTCAATTTCTTTGATAATTTCTAATTCAGTCATTGTAAAGTCAACCACTTAACTAATATCAACTACAGCCAAACCTGGTTAAGTGAGACTTCAAGGGACCTGCTTTGTCTCACTAATAGCGGTATTCCACTTAGCCAGTGTCTCAGGTATACTGTGTTAAATTTTGGGACCTCAGTATGAGTTCCAGTTATGGAGGTTTCTTACTTATCCAGGTCCCACTTAACCAAGTTTCACTGTGTATGAAAGTGGATATAAAATCAGCTTCGAAATAGATTTGAATATGGCTTGCTTTGCGTACAGTAAGTGTAGGTGTACTACTAGTAACTGTCATTTGTTTTAGTTTTTTTTTTGGCAAAAAAAGACGTGAAATCACTGAACGCGTGCATCTTTTCCTATATCAAAATGACTCCTGATTTGAATCTGTTATTATTTACATTTCAGTTTACAAAATGTCCTTGTACTTTGAGTTGGTTTTAGAATGACTGTTATGTACTATCGAAACAGTTGCTCAAATATTTTCGATTTTTGCTCAAACTGTACTATGTTTGTTATATAAAAGTTATGTTTTAATAAACATGATGGGATTGTGCGCTTTCCACTAATTTTATGGAGCTTCTGTGTGTATCCTATATGATGCTACCTAAGTCTAAATAAGGTGGGGTTAGAGACGCGTTCTAAAAACGGCTATGTCCAAACCTGTTGCTTAAACGAGGGTAGTATTAGATTGTGGAGCTCGACATAGTTTAGATACTGAAACCTGTTACTTAGTACATTTTCTAGGAACTCTAGACTCTAGCCTTTGATTTAAGTTAGTTTTCAGGTAGTAACATGTATAACATTACGCTCGTAATTCCTGGAAAGTAGAAACAGTATTAAATAAACTAAAAACTCTGCTTGACTGCCTCGTTGGTTTAGTGGTCGCAAGTGTGACTGCTGAGCATGAGGTTCTAGGTTCGATTTCCAGGTCGGAAAAAGTGTTATTTGATTGGTAGCAGCCACGGAGCCCGAATTTGTGGCCGATGGTAATAGGCTCGTTTCCTATTACATGGGACTGAAACATAACTTTGCAGACGATATAGTTTCCATCGGAGGAAAGACCTGGATGAGGCTGGCATAGTGCCGTGGAGAAAGCACAAAAAAACAAACGCTTATACCCAGCAGTGGGTGCCTGCGGATGATGGTGATGAAACATAACTGGAAAACATCTGATGAAACATAAATGTTGGTGTACTCAATGATATCTATATGTAAATAAAAAGAGAAGTCCTGACTGACTGACTGACTGACTGACTCATCAACGCCCAGCCCAAACTCTTGGACCTAGAAAGCTGAAATTTTGCACAGAGGTTCCCTTTATAGTGTAGACAAGGAATAAGGAAGGATTTTTCGAAATTCATCTATCTATGTAAATAAAAAGAGAAGTCCTGACTGACTGACTGACTGACTCATCAACGCCCAGCCCAAACTCTTGGACCTAGAAAGCTGAAATTTTGCACAGAGGTTTCCTTTATAGTGTAGACAAGGAATAAGGAAGGATTTTTCGAAATTCAACCCCTAAGGGATTTAAATAGGGGATGAAAGTTTGTATGGAAAATCGTCATTTTCACGCGGGCGAAGCCGCTGGCAAAAGCTAGTCATTTATAAATAAAAAGAGGTCATCATCATCATTTCAGCCAAAAGACGTCCACTGCTGGACATAGGCCTCCCCCAGGCCTCGCCACATCTCGCGGTCCCGTGCGTCTCTCATCCAGCGGGTTCCTGCAACCTTGACCAGGTCATCGGTCCACCTAGTGGGAGAAAAAAAAAGAAAAAGAGGAGAAGGGGGGGGGGGGGATAAAAAGAGGTACTATATCGTATTAGCACGGACAAATTGTTGAGGTGAAACTAAGGCAATTGTTGCAGTTTAGCAAGTAGCTATCTCTTTTCTATCTTATATATTCCGTGTTATCAATCGCTGTCGTAGAACGCAACGATATCTGAACGCCATTCAGTATAAACATGGCGTATCTTTCTTTATAATATCATTGGGTGTACTAAAGTGTACGCCTCTGCCTAACCCTTTGTGAATAAAAAGCGTGATGTTTTGTCATGTAAACAAAAACCTCTGCAGTCAAAAGAAAGCAATAACAGCAGCATGTCCTGTAACATGTTGTAATACAGTAAAATGTTATTGTAACAGACAATTTTCGTGTTCGTCAGCGTACGTATTACGATCGCGCCTGAACGTGATCAGAATGAACACGATCACTTACGAACGAACTTATTATCGTTACATTAAAATACAGTAGACGTACCGCGTAGTACGTAAACGGTGGGTTAAGATTATGAGTGAAATATCGTAGCAAGTAGGTAGTTTGTGAAAAAAACTGGCCAAGTGCAAGTCGGATTTGCACATGAAAGGTTCCGTACCATTGTAGTAGATATTGAGAGATTTTCCATGTTATTTTAGCACCATAGACTTCTTATAGGTTTTCCTGTAATCTAGAAGTGTTGGACTAACTTCTGTATTTTTTTCAAAACTATAGGCTCAGTAGTTTTGGAGATAAGGGGGGGGGGAATGGTCGACAAATAGCCATAGGGAACCCTAAAAAAGGAAATGGATTGAAAATTATTGTCGGTTTGATTGTATATTTTATTAATATTCGATGGTGTTATTTTAGATGACATTAAAGTTTGTAGTAAGATCAGCGGTGGCCCAGTGGTGGGGGCCTCGACTTATGAACAGTAAGTCATAGTATTTCTTTGTGTAATTAAAATTTATTTCATCACCACTGCTCTCAAAACGGCGAAGGAAAACATCGCGAGGAAACTGCCGTGTCTTAGAACCAAAAAATTCGAAGACATGTGACATCGACCAACCCGCACTGGGCCCGCGTGGTGGATAATAGCCCATCCCTCTCCTAGAGAGGAGGCCTGAGTCCCTGCAGTGGGAACATTGTAGGCGTGTTAAAACATTATTATTTGGCGAGCAATGAGCACCCATTCTTCTAAGTTATGTCCGTTTCCTTGGTTCGTCGCGAATATACGATGTTGTTTTTGTATATTTGGAATGTTAATTTATATTTCCAGCGTGTCTTTATAGTCTTAATTATACAAAAATGTTCTGATTGGACAGTGTTGTTCTGTTAAAGTAATTATCATTTCATTTTAATTGAGTTGTGAATCAAAGTTCGTTGACATTTGACTTGACATTAGAAGCGATTGTATTTTAACTCAATTTTGTTCTTCTTTCTTGATTGTGCAGTTAGCGACTAACTTGTTTTTTTTTTTGGGTGGGAAATCATCAAAAGACTCCTCCCGCTCTGGCCCGCACAGAAGGGAGTGTCTCAGACTTCTACTGACTAAAATCTACCCATGTTCCTTCTGTCCATGTTCCTTTGTGTCCGGGCCGATCTCTTTCGAACAACCCGCAGCCCTAACAGGCGTCGGCACTTGCGCGCACCTGCAATGTTGCTGACATCTCTTATGGGCCTACTACACGCACGCACTTCCCCACAGTTTTCGTTCACACTTCACAGTACATCGCGCGTATGGTTGGTAAAACTGTATTACCATTACAAACCACACGCGCGATGTACTGTGTGCACCGTGTAATCCCGCAGGCAAAACTGTGGGGAAGTGCGTGCGTGTAGTAGGCCCTTTAGAGTCGTGCGTGGAACAAGAACGGGCGCGCGGACGGACGGTGAACTAGCCCAATACTCACCGTCCACAGGCCCGCGCCTACGGTGACCCCGTGGCGTCTCCCGCGGCGTCTCATCGTTCTCTCCCACTCACGTTCCGCCACCTCCTTCGCTAACATCACTGCTTCGCAGAAGGAATCGAAGTAAAACAGGTTTTTTGGTTTGGACCCCAAAAATAAAAATCAACATCATCAGTCATTATCACCAAAAATAAAAATGAATAACCCTAAATTACTATGAACACCCCACCTTTAAGCACCCCCACGAAAAAACTTCGAACCAAAGACGTTAACGGTACGATAACGTTTCAAAAATCGTTTTACGATATTTTATATCGTTTACGGTACCTACTTAATACCGTTTCACATTTTACGGAATAAGTACTTTCGATTAAGATAGGGGTGTATATTAATATTTATTAAAGCCTTTAAAGGTTCTGTAGGAGATTATTGATTGTTCATGGGGTGTGAATATTTTAATCAGGCGCTTGAAGGGGAGAGTAGAGATTCAGGTTAGTGACTGGGAATTTCTTCTGGAATGGGCAGTGGTAAAGAGATCTACCTCCATATTTTAATTGTTTTGTGCGCAGTTGGTGGCAATAGGCTCACTACCTTATTTGGGGTACCTTTTAGATGCTCGTCGCCGTACCCTTCGGTGACTGCAGGCATGATGTTAGGTTATATTGTTTATATTTAACTAATACAAGAAATTTTATTCATAGCTTGAAATAAACTATTTGATGTGTTGGTTGTTTAGTGTTGTTTCAAATCAAAATCAAAATAGGTATAATATTTCACATGAGCAGTTAAAAACATAAAAAAGATATTTTGTATCTAATTAAGCATAACAGGAAACCTAAAGCATTCTCGTTAAATTTTCATCATTTCTACATCCTTTTATTTAATAAAATCACATTTAACCCTTCCTACAACCCGTAACCTTCTCAAACATACAAAAGTCATTCGCAAAATGGTCACTATCTAAAAACTGACATTCTCATACATTCCTAACCCTCCACTGCCGAGTGGGTTGCCTTGACATTGCATGCGGGGATATTCAGAGCCAGATGCAGGCTGAATGTGTAATACGGGCAGGGGAGGGTTGAGCTCGGATCAATGGTGGATACGTGCTGTCTTTTCGGAGGGTTATGTTGAGGTATATTTGTGAGGAATAGTTGTTTGGGATTGTATTTTCTTGTACGGGTTTAAATTGAAATTTGGTGACCAACTGAATGCGAAGATTCTGTTCTCTCTCTATCGTGTAGTATACCTAACTTGGTATCAGTTATTGTTATTGATAATTTGGAATTGTTATTTCCGAAATATTTTAATGCCGATAAAAATATGGAAATTCTCCAGCTCCTGCGGGCAAGAGGAACTGTTACGATGCACCTCATCTATTCGTCGTTCTAATGGTCGCAATCGTGACTGCTGAGGTCCTCGGTTCAATTGCCAGGTTGGGCAAAATGTAATTGGGTTTTTATGTGATGTTATGTTTTGTTTTGGGCAGGCCACGGTTTCTCACTGCTGGGCAAAGGCCTCACCCATGGCTTTCCAAGTTTGTTTGCTACTTGCTTTCTCCTTCCAATCTGCTAAGAATGAGTCCAGATCGTCACGCCAGCTTTCTTATACATGTTATATTGTTATGTTAACAATATTAAATTCAAAAACACCAAAAGATTTACAAGCAAAAACGCAACAAGTATTCTCAGTCAATAACTTCACTCTTTCCACAAACTTTTCAGTTATTAATAAAATAATAAAAATTCTTCAACTTTCTCGCCCCGTAACCCACAAATCATAAGTCCTGCGTGACAACCCCGCCAGAGATAAGACCCCCGAGGTAAGTCCGGGGTTATTTTTCTTACTTTTTTGTTGACTACGGTGTGACTGACAGCGATAAGGGAATAGGTATTTTTATATTTATTCCGTCTGTCTGTCACGCTGGGAGTGCGAAAGATAGCGAGGAAGAAACTGTGGAGATAGTAGGGTGAATGAAAGTAGGGGTATTATTTCATTTTATTTTGCAGCAAGTGTCTGGCTCGTTCTTGTTTGCTGGTTAGTGGTCTTATGGGCCTACTACACGCTCAAGCTTCACCACACTTTTCGTTCACACTTCACAATACATCGCGCGTATGGTTGATAAAACTGTATTACCATTACAAACCACACGCGCGATGACTGTGTGCATCGTGTAATCGCGCAGGCAAGACTGTGGGGAAGTGTGAGAGTGTGGTATAGGCGCATTAGGCGCGACTGCTGAGCAAGAGGTCCTAGGTTCGATTAACAGGTCGGGTATGATCGTTATTGGCATTTTTCTTAAGGAATTCTGCAGAAGCAGTCGGAGTCCGAATCTATGCTCGGTTGATGGCAACATGCTCGTTCCCTAATCCATGGAACGTAAACATAATTGGAGGAAATGTAGATTACTATTAGATCCTCTGATTAGATTGAGATTAAGAATACAGCTAGCATTTAGAGACTGACGTCAAACGATACAGCGTTGTCGCTTAATGCCAAACGCTTCATTAATTAAAATTGTAATCAATATTTTCGGTGTATTAGAATAGGGGATCGGACTGGGTCAAAATAATATAATTCTGTTTAGTCCGTAAGTTAGATTATCGAAAAATATTGAATACGTGTTTTTTATTTTATCAAATCAATAAAAAATGACGAAGATAAAACGTGTCAAAGTTCTTGGAGTGGGGCTTGAAACGTCACTTGTGTCGTCAAAATGTACTATCATATGACGTCACACGAGTTTTCGAAGCACTGTATCGTCTTCATTTTAAGTTTACGTGAAAAAAGATAAAATACGTGTCCATTAATTTTTGGAAATCTACCTGACGGACTAATTAGTTTTTTTTTGTCCGATCCCCTATTATAAAGATTTCTGCCTGTATACTTATTAGCTTGTTCGACTGTACATATGCCGTCTCTAGTGTTAATGATAATGTTAGTGACTATATCAATTTAAAAACTTATATACCATAGAATATCTAGTTTTTATAACTCCAATGTCGTTCCAACTGCACCCCCACCCACATCCCCTGAAGGTTATAATAGTTTTCCCCATTGTTAGAGGGTGACAGAGTACGAGATGAAACAAATAACATTTATACCGTCGACATGGGACATAAACATTCATTATATTAGACAGCGACGGGGAAAGTAATTAGTGCTGTAATAGCTTCAGGATGAATGGACGCTTTCCGGAAAATTCTGGAAAAATGTACCTTTTGTCAGTTTTTTCGATGTTTTCTTGTTCTTGGTCTAGTGTTTCAAGTGCGATATAGCAGACTTTTGTGGAACGTACCTGTAAATAAATAATATCTTATTAGTTTAGTTTCCGAAGTTCGATTTCCAGGTCGGGCAAAGTGTTTTTGAGTTTTTTCATTAAGAATTTAATTTTCTTAGTAACAGCCACGGAGCGCTCTTCCTCACTCTACTTATATAATAATTTGCTGTGCCCGAAAGGGTCCATAATTGTGTCTAAAATTATTTCAACTGTCGCCTGAAAATGTACATTATGGATTGCAATAAACGATTTTGATTTGTACCCGGTTGATGGCCATGAACATAAACCAAAATGCCTAAACCAGCGCTGTGCTGTGGGTCCCTAAAGCACAGCACCATGCCGAGTGGTAACCTATTTGGCGCAGTTGTTTTTTTTTATTTTTATGTAAACTCAAACTTTTGTTTTTTCTCTTTTGTACCTATTTTTTCTAAGTTGTAAGTTGTGTGTTTACTGCTTTTTTATTGTATCATATTTCTGCGACAGTAAATATTTTTTCTTTCTTTCTTTCTTAAATGTGGGTGTACCCACGGACCACGACCACCCTTGGCAAACGCGGCTTAACCTAAAGATCGAACCAAGCGGCTGCTATTATTTCACCACGAGCTCATTTATTATGCACTTTAACTCGTTCATGTCAATATAATTTATTTTCGACTTTTCCATCACAATTATCGCTGACCGAATGTCGTTTTCATTTTTGGGGTTTGGAAAATCATCAAATGACTACTCCCGCTCTGGGCAGAGCGGTAGGGGCTCTACTGGCTAAAAACCACCCATGTTCCTTCTTAGCCCTTTGTGCCGAGGCCGCGGTATCTCTTTCGAACAACCCGCAGCCCCAACTGGATGTCTCTTTGGCCTTCTCTGAATATAGCGACCGTATCTGATCTTTGAAGTGGGACAAGTGCAAGGCCAGTTTTGACATCATTAATATTATCTGCTCAGACAATAAGTGACTGAGCATAATAAGCCCGCTTTTAGGTTGGCTTTGGTCCAGACCAGCGAGGGGTTAACTTAGTGTTAAGCGCTCAAGTAGGTACCTACTTATTTAGTAGTGTTTTACACAACTAACTTAAGTAAAATATTTCCTGGGTAATTTTCCTCTGTTGGCTCAGAATATGAATTACCAAACTTGCACGATTTTGATCGACTTTCAAAAGAGGAGGGTCAAGGTTACTTTGTGCAGTGTATGTATGGGGGGGCAGAGGAAACGGTGGCGCTTGTACTCCTTGAGTGCACCGGCGTCACCAAGATTCGGAAGACTTCTGTTGTAACACCAAGATCCTTTGCGGATGCCCTGAGAAGACTGGGAAATTTGATCTGCTTCTGGAGGGAGCCATGGTTCTCGTACAATGGTTCACTTTAAGGGCTTAGTTCGAAAACCAAATCCCTAACACAGAACATGAAAGAGGAGGTTATCGAGTCGTCTGATTTTTTGTGTGTATGTTCAGTGGCAGCTTCGCCAATTGTTGTAGATTCTTTAATATGATCACATTTATACACTAAACAAACAAGAATGCAAAATCAAATTATTAGATTAACTGTTTACATGCGATTACCAAACAACTGAGGATCTTCTTAAAACTTTAAGGTAAAAAAAAAAAATAAGTAAAACTCACAATACACTCACACCCACACCACAATACACACACCAACACAACACACACACACACACAACAGAACACACGCACGTAACAGAACACACACACACAACAGAACACACACACTCATAAACAACACACACCAAATCAACTAACTGACCTAATTTGTAAAAAAAAAACTTTTTTTTTTTCTTTATTTTCTTTTCTTTTTTGTAAGTAGGTACATAAAAGCGATCTTACTAAAATGTCATACAACATTGTTAATGCCACTCATAACTCTGGGAAGAGAACTGGGACCTGAAATACAGGCTGGGCCTAGCTCAGGTGCAGTTGCTCACATTTGTTCTTTGTACCTTAGTCTAACTGCTTGTAAATACTGATCAACGAATTGATGATTGATGGTACATTTTTAAGGAGAAATAAACTTGATTATTATTGTTATTATACTCTTGAGTGGTGGGATATAATAAAACATATTGTATTATTAATATAGTTATTAGATTAAGTATATTGTTAAAAAAAAAGAAAACCATTGCCCAATATCAGAACAATGTATGTAACCCCTTTTTAACAATATCGGCCTCAACCCACCACGACCTCCAAAACTAGCTTAACAATACACATATAGATTACTATCGCAGAACCGACGATGACCTCATCAAGGTCTTCTCTAACTGAAGAGGTCATCGCACTCACAAATAATATAATTGGATAATTTAATTTAATTTCAGAAGATATTTTTTGAAGAGGTCGTGGTTTAATTGGTGTCGTAATTTGACCAGTCTGAGGTCAGGTTAGAGGTGGTTATCATAAAGTCTAGAATAAACATAGTCTATGTATGTTTATTAATATCATGTTACCTAATTACCCTAGTCACTGGGATGTGAAAGTCAGATACGCATTTGCTCGCTCCGTTTGTTAGGGTTGATTTGAAGTCTTAGCGTATGCTGTTGAATTGAAGCTCAAGCTTTCTAACACTGACCAAAATATAAATATAATTGTGTTCAAAACTTGAAACTTGCTTGCTTGTTTGCTGGCTTGCTCTTACAAGTTACCCTAGAATTATAACGACCATTGAGTGAGTCAGTGACAAAATTAAGGAACTTTGACTAGCAATAAATCAAAAACTATGGAATTCAGGAATAGATAGATATACCTAAGTATAATACGCCCTCTTAGTATCTGATAAATTCTAGCTTCTAGGTTTATATAGAACGAAGTTATGTGCGGTCGGACAGTCAGGTAGAACAGGAAGAAAGTCAGTCGTCCGAAATTAGGCGAATGACAACTTTCTGGCCAACACGTGCTGATTCTGCCTCATCAATCACTCGTTAACATAACACTAACATCATAATACTCGTACTAACAAGATTCACACGGTTCACACAAAATAATATCTATCACATGACCTCGCCAAGGTCTTCTATTAAAATGTGAGAGGTCAACGCACTGCACATATTTGCACAATTAGTATTGTTATAGAATACACTAAATTAGAAGTTCGTGAGTCACTTGATAAAATATTATATGGCGTCATAGAAAGTGGTGATGGTGTAATAGGTCTTATTTTGATGATACTAAATGATATTGCCAATCTTCTGTATTTTTTTTTGGGACAAGCCCGCCACACTGTTCCCAAACCACTGTAACTCCTGAAAGCCAGAATCATCAGCGGCGACCACCAGAAGAGCACCGAGACAATGAAGCTCGACGAAGTCCCAGAGAAACGATTAAACTTTCTTGGATCCCACAACGAAATTAATCAGAAAAGAATAGCGGAGGAGTAGGAAAACAATTTTTTTTTTTTCATCAACACTTTGTCTTTCACACTACAGTGACCGTGTAAACCAACACCTAATTATAAACCAACGCAAACCATTTTTGGACATAAGAACTGACCAGTCCATCTAACTACGTACAAAACCGAGCACGTGTACGTAAACATATTATTATTTAAATATAACTATATAATATACATATAGTTATATTTAAATAATAATATATTGTTGGCTCAAAGTCACGCCATCAGCCAGTAGCCGTCCGGTCAACGTACGGTCGTCGTGCGGCAACCGACAGAAGTTCATAAAACGAGGCGAGCGGCGTTGCAACGGTCACTTTTTGCTTGGACGGCGCTCGGAAAGGACTTGCTACCCGACTATTATCGTGTGCTTCGCTATTTTTGGTTTATGTTTTTGCTCGTGTACTGATTATTCCATTTTGCTAGTGCTATTTCTATTTGATTATTGTTTAAAATGTTTGTCGTGATATTTTTGTAAAAGTGTAATCTAAACGATATTAAACATTGTTTATTTTGATCACGTATTTCACTTCTGATTCCTAACATCAGAAGTGGGATAAAGATCGTTTACGCCCACAAGTTAAAAACTAGTTTTCAGGCTTTTAATTTTAGATAAAAGCCGGTAGTAGTTAGCAATGGATAGATCGAGTTGTTCGCGTTCAAAAACTAGTGCCTCTCGTTCTAAGCGATCTTGTAGCCACCATAAGCGGAGTGGAAGGTCACGTACGTAGCAAGTTTCGGGATCCGATCGCCATTCCAAGCGCGAACGAGATTGTCGTAGGAGCCGCGTGAGGACGCGAAGTCCTGTGTAACCGCTCTCGCGGTTGAGGCGACGCTCCGGACAGGATTGTTGGTTTACTTTCGTTCCTGATACAAGTAAGATCGAACCATTAAATTTTAATATTTCGTTGATTTATTAGTCGCAAGCGCGACTACTGAGCATGAAGGTTCTGGGTTCGATTCCCGGGTCGGGCAAAGTGTTATTTTCTGGATTTGTGCCCTGTTGGTGACAATGGGCTCACCCCTATTACATGGTTATGCTTATGTCTTAACATAATTGGCGAAATGTGGGTATATTGGGTACCTCTGCCTAACCCTTCGGGGATTGCAGGCGTGATGTTATGTGTGTTTATAAGGTCACTGGGGTGATTGGCAATGCCTCGGATGCATTGGTGATTATTTACATGGTTAAGCTTATGGCGAAATGTGGGTATACTGGGTACCTCTGCCTAACCCTTCGGGGATTGCAGGCGTGATGTTATGTGTGTGTTTATAAGGTCACTGGGGTGATTGGCAATGCCTCGGACGCATTGGTGGTTATTTACATGGTGGTGCTAATACGTCGCTTAACGATTGGTTGACCAATAACAGCACGTGGACTCATTTTAAACACGAATTTCGGTCATTGTGTCCGCGTGAAGTCGATATGGTCACTGTGCTATAATGACGTTATGAGTACAAGTATCTGTATGACCTAGTTAGTTTTTTTTCAAAGTCGGGTACTTGTGTAAGTGAGTTTAAAATATTTGTGAAGGTACCCACTATACAGGAGAAATTCCTGGTGTGGGGCAACGTTGTGATTTGTGGTATATCTGATGCTAAACAAAATACAGTCAAAAGTCTTGTTGTCCGTATATTTGAAACCCAAAAGTGCAGTTGTTGGCAAATCAAACTTAAATAATCATGGTCTGCGTAAATGCAAACCCCTACGCAATATGATCAGTTGACTTGTTTTCGTGTGAAGACGTAGGCCGTATACAGGTGCACTGTAAAGTCTGATAAGTTTTGCTTTATTAAAGAAGTAAGTTGCCTAATACACATGATAGGCTAAGAAGGATGCCAATGAGTTACGTATCAGTTGATGCTTATAAGAATTTTGATGAAGTAAAGTTGTGGTTGCAAGCCAAGAGATTCTATCGGCTGTATTGTGTTAGACAGTACCAGTAATTATTGTGTAGTCGTAGTCCGATTAAAATTGAAGGTTTTTGAGGAAACTCGAGTAGACAGTGGGTGTGTTTGTTGTATTTTGTGCGTTTAGCTCTGGTTGAGGTCAGGGTCCGGAAAGACCGTAGTGTGAAGTCAAATGGTGATACACACGGGAGATCGACTTGTTTACTAGTCAGTTAGAGATCTGTAGTTTTACTCGATGATTTTTGTGAACCTGGCATTTTTTTGACGCAATAATGTTTTTAAGATTGATTTAAACGACAATGGTACATGACCCAGGGTGGTTGATTGTTGTATTTTCGATAATTTCCAGTTTAGCCACGTTTGATTTTATCAACGAGAGTGGGACCTAATTGATGTTTGGTCAGGAGTGACCGAGTGGAACAAAATTCTGTCGTAGATTTGTCTCTTTGCGGAGTAACCATTACATAAGAACGTGTGGTTTGGTCAAGCGCGTGGCCTCAGCTGCGTGTGTGAAAGTCTGTGTGATACGCTAACAATGTGTCTATGTCAACAGCCACTGAGGGGTATGCAAACTTGGAGCCTATGCCTACAGTGTGTGTGGAAGTCGACATCTGAGGGGTATGCAAACTTGGAGCCTATGCCTACAGTGTGTGTGGAAGTCGACATCTGAGGGGTATGCAAACTTGGAGCCTATGCCTACAGTGTGTGTGGAAGTCGACATCTGAGGGGTATGCAAACTTGGAGCCTATGCCTACAGTGTTGTGGAAGAAGTCTGTGTGATATGCTAACAATGTGCTTATACATCCCTATGTGCCTATTGGTATTCTTGTCTGACAAGTTTTGTTTGGTGAATGTTTCTTTGAATTTTATTCTCGACTTGAATGTCCCTAATGAATGAGATTACTCTCTTGTTGTACTACTCGGTTAGAGAGCCTTGGTGTTAAAGGTTTTACTCGATGATTTCAGCAGTTTTTGTTGCAATAGAATTTTTAAGGTTGGTGTGAACGACTATGGTATAATGATGACTCAAGGTAGTTGAGTGTTGTATTTTCGATAATTTCCAGTACATTTGATTTAATTAATGAGAGTCGAATTTGGTGCCACCCAATGGAACTAAAGTTTGGTCAGGAGTGATCGAGCGGAACTAAATTCTGTTGTAATTGTAAATTTGTTTGTTTGCAGAGTACCTAACCATTACACAAGGATGTGTGGCGTGTGTTTGGACGCAACGCAACGCTGCTTGGCCTTAGCAGTGGTTACCAGGGCTTTGCCACAGTGATGCCATGAACGTGCACGGCGCTGCAAGGCGACTGCGCGCCCTACTGGCGTTGCTGAGCGCGTCGCTGCAGGCCGAGCGCCTCGCTGCAGGCCGAGCGCCTCGCTGCAGGCCGAGCGCCTCGCTGCAGGCCGAGCGCCTCGCTGTAGGCCGAGCGCGTCGCTGCAGGCCGACTGTGCGCCCTACTGGCGTGTACAGCGCGTGGCTCCAGGCTGCCAGCACGCTACTGGCGTGTACAGCGCGCCGCTCTGGGCTGCCAGCGCGCTACTGACGTGTTAAGCGCGTCGCTCCAGGCTGCCAGCGAGCCCAACAGGCGCAGTTGTGTGCGGCACTCCACGGTGCCAGCGCGCCCTACAGGCGCAGTTGTGTGCGGCACTCCACGGTGCCAGCGCGCCCTACAGGCGCAGTTGTGTGCGGCACTCCACGGTGCCAGCGCGCCCTACAGGCGCAGTTGTGTGCGGCACTCCACGGTGCCAGCGCGCCCTACAGGCGCAGTTGTGTGCGGCACTCCACGGTACCAGCGCGCCCTGCAGGCGCAGTTGTGCGTGGCACTCCACGGTGCCAGCACGCCCCACTGGCGTTGTGAGACACGCAATCAAGGAGACAGCGAAGACTCAGCCGCCTTGTTGGAAGCTGACGAGGACGTCAGAGCGTCAGGAGAGGCCGTGTTGGCTCAAAGTCACGCCATCAGCCAGTAGCCGTCCGGTCAACGTACGGTCGTCGTGCGGCAACCGACAGAAGTTCATAAAACGAGGCGAGCGGCGTTGCAACGGTCACTTTTTGCTTGGACGGCGCTCGGAAAGGACTTGCTACCCGACTATTATCGTGTGCTTCGCTATTTTTGGTTTATGTTTTTGCTCGTGTACTGATTATTCCATTTTGCTAGTGCTATTTCTATTTGATTATTGTTTAAAATGTTTGTCGTGATATTTTTGTAAAAGTGTAATCTAAACGATATTAAACATTGTTTATTTTGATCACGTATTTCACTTCTGATTCCTAACAATATATTTATGAGAGCAGTGGTGGCCCAGTGGTGATGGCCCCGACTTACGAACAGTGAGTCGTGGGTTCGAACCCCGTCAGGCACATTACTTTGTGTAATTTATTTCATCACCACTGTTCTCAAAACGGTGAAGGAAAACATCGTGAGGAAACCGGCATGTCTTTGAACCAAAAAATTCGAAGATATGTGACATCTAACCAATCCGCACTGGGCCCGCGTGGTAGATTATAGCCCATCCCTCTCCTAGAGAGGAGGCCTGAGTCCCTGCAGTGGGAACATTATAGGCTGATGATGATGATATATTTACTAAATATAACATATACCTTTCAACCAGTATAAAAAGACATGCGGTAGATGATTTTTATAAACAGCCGAAACAAACTCAGAGGTCTCTTTGTCCAGACATAATCTTGGTCAACTCACATGAGGTCTCTTTTTTTGGGGTGAGAAATCATCATATTACTCCTCCTGCTCTGGGCAGAGCGGTAGGGAGTGTCAGACTTCTACTGATTAAAACCACCCATGTTCCTTCTTAGCCCTTTGTGCCGAGGCCACGGTATTTCTTTCGAACAACCCGCAGCCGCGACGGGATTTATTGTATAGCTCGACTTTATTTAAGGAGCTTAAAGAGGTCATAGTTTATTTTGGTAAAGTCAGGAACTAAATTACAAACTGTACTAGATTTAACATTACAGCTGTGTTTTTTCCTCAAAAACCAGTGCTTCTTTGGAGAGTCAAGATAAATTGGTTCTATCGAAATAATTCCATAACAAACAGTGTTGCGGAAACGTGCGAGTGACGTCACAGGTCAATGGCCGTCGAGGTCATTTAGGAGTAGTTGCAAAAAACTAGAGAAAAACTTGTAGTATTTGCAAGTCATTATTTGGAACAATTGTGGCATTTCGTTATGGCTATTTGGGTTTAAAATGGCTTTGGCCTTGTAATGTGGCCATATCTTTCTTTAATGATAGCATTGAAATGGTATGAGTATCAGAGTGTAAAGATCCTCTTCCTTCATAGGAAATGGAGGATCCTTAGCCAGTTGGTCACTACTGTTTCTGGCGTGCTATTACCCAATGGTTGCAATAATTCTCCCTGTCTTTGCAATATTATGTTGTTCTTTTTGTTTCTTGTTTCGGAGGTATTGGAGGACAGAGTTCCAACTTATTCACAATTTAAAAAAAAAAGAAAATCTTTATAATGTTATAACTTTTATTTATATACTTTCAAGATGTCCGTATTAGGTATTCAGTGCATCCATCAGCACAATGCTTTTAATGTTTTACAATAAGTACCACCGTAATAAAAATGTTTTTTTGCCCAAAAAAAATCGTGTCGGTCGCAGTGTTACTTACTTTGAAATGCCGAATGCTTGGTTATATACGCCTTTCTAAAGACTTGTACAGAAGGATAGCCAACTAAATAAAACCTGAATAAGAAAACTACAAACAAACAACCTCAATCTATAAACCTAAAAGCCATAAAGCTTACTTATATATAAAATAAGAAAAACATTTAACTTAAGAGGTGTACTGACCGACCGGAAGACAGCTGTAGTGCTCTCCGAGTCTCAGCAGTTAGCGGTGAGACTAGCACTTAAGTCGCGTGAGTACTCCCCCTTAATGGCCATCTTTATAAGGTGTATACCTGTGTTTGTGTACTGGGTTTTAAAATAGATCAGAAATAACTTTAATGTGGAAGGAGTAAGGTGTTTTTAAAGATTGCATGTGGGTTACTGAATATTCCGCTGTGAATTACGAGTACGATCTTGAAGTGGATTTTTTTATCAGAAATTTCTCAGTAGCAGAAACTTAGACTAAATTTGTGCCTGGTTGTTGACAATTGGTTTTTATACTATTCACAAGGATGATAATTTTGATCACTAAATTATTGAGACCATGAGCTTCCGTATGACTAATTCTTGAACCCTCTTCACCGTCATCTTAGTCGTCATTCTTCAGCCCTTATTCGAATTTATTTAGGACTAGCTTTAGCCAGCGACTTCGCCCGCGTGAAAATGTCGATTTTCCATACAAACTTTCATCCCCTATTTAACTCCCTTTGGGGTTGAATTTCAAAAAATCCTTCCTTATTCCTTGTCTACATTATAAAGGGAACCTCAGTGCAAAATTTCAGCTTTCTATGTCCAAGGGTATGGGCTGGGCGTTGATGAGTCAGTCAGGACACAATATAAATTTATACTGTGGTCAGGACTTCTCTTTTTACTTATATAGATGGGCGCAGCACGCATTCTTTTTCCATACTTTTTTTAATCGTCCATCAGACACGTCTATTCTAGCTGTATCATTCATCACACAGCCCATCCATTGTTTCTTTGATCTTCCTCTACTCTTATACCCGTATTTTTGAGTATGAATGAATGCATGTGCTCATACTCAAAATTTTTATTGCCACATTTATCCCTAAGCTAAAAATAACTGTTCATTTTATAAGAAATGCGAAATATGTGTTTAACCCAAAATTAATGAGGTATGTTCTGCAACGTTATCACGCCATTCAAATAATTAATATTCTAACCAAAACCACCTCGAACAACTCCCTAAGGAAGAAAGCACTTAGCCTATTTTCCAGGAACCCTACACATATGTCAATCCAGGACGACAGTTCTGCCAACCGCCAGAAACCAGTCACCGTGAACATATATTATACAAGTAGGTACATAATCGTACTTAATTATATAATGCAGTACACTGAGTCAGCGATGCGAAATTCCGATGCCATATGGTATGATGGATCGTACTGCACAGTCGTGTGAAACTACAAGTACTATGAATATTATAGATTTGTTGGTTAGTAACTGATGGTCTATAGTTTAGACTATTATTGTCATTCGTCATACATATACAAATAATTGCTGTGAAACTACTTTTCTTTTTTTGGTGTGAAACTTCATATTTTACGGGAAAACTCAACTTGACACATTCAAATCACTGGAGGTAATTAAAGTAAAAGACTAAACTTAAAACCTGTTATTTAAAAAAAAAACATTAAAATTAACTTGGACCTCTAACATCAAATCAAAACGGAATAAATAACTCACTAGAAGGTATGGTCTAGAACAAAATAATGGTCGCAAGGACGTGAAGAACAAGTGCGTTTCGGCTTCCTTGTAACTTCGTAATAACTATTTTCAGAAGTTGGTGAATTTTCTTTGTTTCATTGACTTACCACCGACTTCATGGGATCTTATAAAATGAGATCACCACGACAGCTTTCTCTACCAAATGAAAAAAAAAATCACATAAATGAGACCAATTTTCACGGATGTGACCAAAAACCTACAAATGACCTAAGTAAGAAACATTGTAAAAAGAACCCTTTTAGAAGTCGGTTGAAAATGAATGATTTTCAGAACAACATACCGCTTTAAAATAACTACATTGTTTCTTAGAAAAGACAACGTCTACTAAGTAACTGAAATCAAATTCAAACATTGAGCCGAAAATATCAATTTCTTAGAACTTTTAATTAGTTTTAAGTGTTTGTTAGAAGTTTAAATATGGTTTGTTTTTTAATTATAATGTAGCAGTTTGTTTATATTGTTTGATATGATACTGTTACGTCAGCGGTTTTACGAGAACATTCTAGCATAATTCGGTGAAGGAAAACACCGTAAGGAAACCAGCAAGCCAGTAGAGAGATAGTTATTGCGGCATGTAAAACCAAGTCAGGTGGCCTATTTTTATCCTAATCATCAAATGACTCCTCCCGTGTCAGACTTCTACTGACTAAAAACCACCCATGTTCCTTCTTAGCCCTTTGTGTTCCGGAGCTGCGGTATCTCTTTCGAACAACCCGCAGTCCCGATAAGTCAGAGGCCCTTGGGGGTCATGAAAACTCTGACATCAGGCTAGGCACTAACCACACGATAATAAAGAAGGATACAACTACACTCCATCTTACTTACTAAGTTCATCATCATCAGCCAATAATGTTCCCACTGCAGGGACTCAGGCCTCCTCTCTAGGAGAGGGATGGGCTATAATCCACCACGCGGGCCTAGTGCGGATTGGTAGAGGTCACATGTCTTCGAATTTTTTGGTTCTAAAACATAACGGTTTCCTCACGCGTTTTGAGAGCAGCTGTGATGAAATAAATTACACAAAGTAATGCGCCTGCCTAGGTTCGAACCCATAACTTTCTGTTTGTAAGCCGGGGTCGCCACCACTGGGCCACCGCTGCACTTACTAAGTTCTAGGTAATTAAAATATTTGAGACTCTTCGTCACTTAAAAAAGCTAAAGTAAATTATAACTTGCCGGAAACCACAATATTAAATAATAACTTTGTGACTTTATGATGCAATCTTACCAATTTACTTTTACCAATCAAAAATTAACCCTATTTCCATAACTCTAAAGTTCAATCACACAAGTTAACGATTGAAATTCACTGCTATACTAATTTATGCTTTAAGTTGAGGAGTTAAGTTATAAAGTTGTATGGAAGTGTGGTTGCGTGGGTTGTAAGTTGCAGGGCCATATGGTTACCGCAGAGTGGTTGTGAAAGATGGCGTGAAATAGTGTAAAATAGTTTATATCACTATTAAATGTAAGGTTAATTATTATGTGGGTAGTTTTGGAGAGGTATTTTTGAAACCGTTTATTATGTTAAGATGACCGTCATTCATTCATTGATGTATGAAATAAATGGATAAGGAATTATTTTTCATAGCTAGCTTTTGAAGTTCCATACATCGCGAAATAGTACATTTCTCAATTAAGTAATTTTTCGTAACGTGCTTTCTCACTCACGACGACTACAGACTCACGTAAGTGGTACTTTCAAATTTTATGTATTTTTAAATATGTATCAGCAAAAAACCGTCCACTGCTGGACATAGGCCCCCTCGACGTTTCGCTACATTTACCGGCCCGTGCGTCTCGCATTCAGCGGATCCTCTCAACTTTCACCAGGTAATCGGTCCACCTAGTGGGAGGTTTTCCAACATAACGTTTTCCGGTTCATGGAACACTGGGTTTTATAATCAGTACAAGTCTGTCATTATTTTGATGATTTCCAAAAATAAATGAAGTGCTACACCGGACTGCAAAAAGTATCAATATTAAAATCGCTGATTTGTCATTTCACAGCATTAAAACTTAAGCCATTTTTTGCTCTAAGACCCACCGAAACGGCAATTAAAATATCGGCTCTGAACCTGCATTTCGCAAGCTATCAAGAAATTGGACGTTTATTGAAAAATAATGAATGCAGAACCACTGAATACAAGAACATTCAGCAATAAAACATAAAAATATTCTCAAATTGAGACGAAGCTGGTTTATTTTGCCAACCAATGACGCACGAAATTTTAATGAATTACTCGTTATAGAAAAATATCTACGTTTTACTTACGTTGAGGAAAGTCTGTTGGGTTAAACGGGATTTAAGTACCTTTAAGTTAATAAAAGGGTTTTTGGTAAATATTCGGAGAGAATTGGTAATATTAAATAAGCTATTCTATAGTCCAGAGGAAATTAACATTACATAATTCTGTATTTTTTATATGTAGATCATTTAGGGTGACGTGAATGTAAATTTAAAGTTAAAAAGTCGCTGCACACCAGGCAATAAACTGCAAATACTTGGGACTTTTTTATTTTCTGGTCTAAAACTGTATTTTCAACAATTAACATTCAGAATTTGTATAGAGTTACCTATTTTTTAACAATTTAAACTCAACTGCAGCACCTTAAACCCTACAGGGACCAAGCTATGGCCCTTCAAAGATAATCCGACATAACTGGCGCAATGTGTGTGTGCAATTTAATGTAAATGTAAAATTCTGCCTAACCCTTGGGGGGTTACAGGCGTCATCATCATCATCATCAACAGCCTACTGCTCCCACTGCTGGGATACAGGCCTCCTCTCTTTGAGAGAGAATGGGCTATAATCTACCACGCTTGCCCAGTGCGGATTGGTAGATGTCACATGTCTTCGAATTTTTTGGTTCTAAGACATGCCGGTTTCCTCACGATGTTTTCCTTCACCGTTTTGAGAGTAGCGGTGATGAAATAAATTACACAAAGTAATGTGCCTGCCTGGGTTCGAACCCACGACCTACTGTTCGTAAGTCGGGGCCGCCACCACTGGGCCACCGCTGCTCTATAGTTACAGGCGTGATGGTAAGTAATTCCGCGTAATAAATGGTTTGGATAGAGCATCACCAAAATATGCTCACTAAGCGACTCCTGATTCCAAAACATATCTAAACCACATACTCAAAGTTAAATTAAACCACAATTCAATAAATAAAAGTAAATTGTTCACAGATAAACGGTAGTGCAATCAGAGCCCCATTTCAGCACGGAAATGAATTCTCGCATCGGTTGTGAGCGTACAAATTATTATGTGCGACTCAGTCTGACTAGATTTACTCGTGTTTCGGGTTTTCGGGACAAGATATGTAAATTGTGCCTTATGTTATTTAATATAGTTTGCAGTTTCGTCTGTTTGAATGTATGCTTGATTTTGCAGGGTGAGAAATCAGCTAAGGTTTTCGTGGATTTTAGAGAAAATGTTCTCTTGAAGAGGTTTACTTATAAAGTCAAATCACGCTGACCTTTTTCAATGGGGGTAGGTAGGAATCACAGAATGCCTCGTTAACATCCATACGAGTACATCTGGTCATACACGCACGCCGGTTGCCTTTCTGATGAACCTAACTAATAAGGTAAATGTATGTCTTTCTAGGGTGTCCTCTATCGGCGCCGCGGCGCGCGGCGTTGCCACTCACACCATGTTCCATTCCGCATGACCAAACCATCTAAGAATACTCTTTTCAGCTATGGTTAAGTCTCAAGTTATGGGGCGAACCATTGCTATCATCCGGACAAAAATTCAGACTCCGTGGCTGCAACAGAAATGCAGAAATTTCTGATGGAAAAACTTAATAACACTTTGCCCAACTTGGTCATCAAACCCTGGACCTCATGCTTAGCAGTCGCGCTTGCAAATATTAGACCAACGAGACAGTCAAGGCAATTAGATAAAGTTATCCACAAGGTCACACCTTACTTCTTACAGTAAATTCTCAGTAAATAATACTTCTGACATTTTATCTCTTTAATGTCAAGAGCTAGACTTGGCTCTGACATTTTAATTTTGATTAATTCTACAAGTTCAACGTAGTAAATAAAATTTTATTGACAGTTGTGTATCAAACGATTTGATAATTTTAATTTATTGCTGTTCGCATTAAATGCTTTTGAATAGTTGCTTGTTACTAAGTGATAGTTTAAGTATCTGGTAAATGTGGAAGGAAAATCTTTGCAGTACATGTGGGCCTTCCGTCTAACCGGGTGCAGCTGAATACCATATTTTACATAAAGCAACTAGCCTATCTGACCTTCACAAGTACTAAACTGGGTAATACGACACCCCTTTATAAGACTGGTTGTCAGATTTTCGTGCCACTGCATGCACTGTCGACTTGTAACCACTGACAAAGATCTACAAATCACAGCCGGAACTAACTGCTTTCTGAAGCACGGAGGGAACTCGGTGTGTAATGTTTGGTCACCCATCTGCAGACCGACCTTGGCAAGCACGGCTTAACCTAAAGGTTGACCTGAGCGTCTGATATTATTTAGCCACGAGCTCTTTCTAGTAATTATTGCAATCACTAATTCTTCATAAAAAAATCCATTAACCCACTAGTTTAAAAACCCAAAAACTCATTTAAAAGTATATCACTAGGCACTAACCCTGAAACAAACGCTAGTAACAAAACCAACTCTCAGCTCCTAACTACACAAATACAAGAATACCTACAACTACATAATATAGAAACCCACGAAAACCGTCTAACTCCGACAATAAAAGAAGTATCTCCCCTGAACACACAAATCACCCTTCAGGGTACATTCACGAGGGCATCACACATAGCGGGGCTCGGTAAATAAACATATTAACCTTAAGTGGGGGCCCGGCCGATGGGCCGCTAAAATTGGGTGGGGTGGGGCATGAGATGAAGCGGATTGGTAAGAATAGAATAGAAATAGATTATTCTTTACTATTTACAGTCACAAGCACCAATATGTATACACAATGCAACTTTTAAAAGAGGCTTTCTTCAATTTTTTTTTTTTTTTACTATCACACAACGCCATCTAGTCCCAAGCTAAGCAGAGCTTGTGTTATGGGTACTAGACAACTGATAAACATACTTATATATTTCTAAATACATACATATTATAGATAAATTACACCCAGACACAGAACAAATGATCGTGCTCATCACACAAACATTTGTCCTGGGTGGGAATCGAACCCACGACCTCCGGCATAGCAGTTAGGGTCACTAACCACTAGACCAACAGGCCAGTCAAATTGTATTGATTTTTATCTTATGTCGTTAAGGACATAGCACTTTCTAACTTGTAATAATACGAAAAAGGTTCCTTAAACCACGAAAGTAGGTAGGTAGGTTTCTTAAAGTGGAAACTGTTGTTTCACAAGATAA
The DNA here is from genome assembly GCA_949775195.1 of Diarsia dahlii. Lineage (NCBI taxonomy): Eukaryota > Metazoa > Arthropoda > Insecta > Lepidoptera > Noctuidae > Diarsia > Diarsia dahlii. The sequence goes on along the minus strand of OX459197.1, from coordinate 17,515,840 downwards.
TCAGGTTTGAATTTTCATACACCATAAAAGTAAAATTCATAAAATATTTCTAAAGCCATCTTCACAAGACATCCTTTTGTTATGACTGTAACACTTTAGCTATTTTACTTCAATATTAAATTGTGAATTTTGTATTTAGTCGCTCTTATTTCCAAAGTCCAATTTTACCAATAAGAACCTGAACAAAACTTTCAATGTCATATTTGGTACGGACTATTGACACCAACCGCTCTTAATCATCGTCTAAATGTGGCAATCGCTATAAGTTTCACTAGCGAAATTAAGAATCATGCCTTACCTAAAGTTTACACTCGCAGTCCTTGATAACTTTTCTATGATTCACGAAACACGTACAAACCGCTGATCTCTCATGACTCCCACCACGAACTCCTCAAGTCCTCCCAAGGCACGTTTCCTGAATGTTCAATTTTATTGAATTCCGATCGATCCTACTGCCAGATGTTTGGTAAGTGCCGACTTATCCCTTTTTACCATGTCTTCCAACCATATTTTGCCTAAAAACTGTTATTTATGTATTTTGGCCTAGTTATTGAGGATTTGTAAACTATGGAACACCCTACAAGGTTGTTTTCTGGCAAAGAATGGACGATATATTATGTTGTTGAAAGCGTAAGGGAAAATGTCAAAAGTATGGGTTGTTGGGGCTACCTTTTCCTGTTATGGCGCAAACTGCTGTCACCGATTTTTGGTAATCGTGGTGGGTATAGTAATTTCCTATTTCGTTTTACCTTTTTTCTGCTCTATGAGATAGTAATGAATGTAATATTACGAATGGATGGACTGTGTGAAGGATGATATGGCTAGAAAGGGGGTAACTGCTGAAGTGATGAATAATAGATAAGTATGGAAGACGAAGATATGCTGTGCCGACCCCAAATAAATTGGGATAAGGTTAGGACAATGATGATTACGAATAAGAGATATTATTATAGTCTCCGTTTTTATTAACACAAGGTGACATCTAAACGAATTGCTAAACAAAAAGCGCATTTTAAATCAGTGTTTGTTTTTATTTCCACCAAATTGGAAATTGTAAGAGAGAGCTATTCTGATCAATAACGTCTATTACGAAGGTCGTGGCCTTCATGAAACCAGACCTCCCTAATCCTTAGCACCCACTCCAGAATAACGCTTGTTCGTTAATTAATCCGTTGAATTACAATAATCCCGGTTAAACCTAACGCTCAATCAAAGTTTTATGCAATCGGCCGCAAGTTGTTCAAACTCCGGCCAACTTCGGGGAACTTCGGCCAACTCCGGCCAAGTTTAGCCGACATCTTGTTTGATGTTGTCTACAACGTAATGGTTCCGTCGATGTGGTACGATACAAACCGCGACACGGAAATTAATGCGACCTATGTATACATTGATAGGTAAATACGGTTTACACGTAAGCAGGTCCCTAAGCCGCAGCAATGTATACTAAAAGTTGGAAAACGTCGTAAGTTAGAAAATGTCGTAATATTAAATTATGTTTTGGAACTTAGATGAGAGAAAACCACGTACTTCCGAATATGGTGAGGATTTGTTATTAATATGGTAATAGACACGAAGTTTGAATCAAGTAAACACGCCGTGTTTAATATCGGCTGTAAGACTTTCAGAGGAAGTTAATGAAATTTTAATTTGTTTTCGGCTTTTGATGATGGAATTTAACCAACCTGTAAAGATACACGTGTAGGAAAGTTCTTAGTGAGTCAGTCATTCGATTCTAAATTACACATTAGTCTATCTAAAAGTTTCCTCAGCCGCACTGGGAAGGATAAACATCGCATCATTATCTCCATGCCCTTGTCTTATGGTATTGGGAGTCGTTACAATATTATCTCCAAAGTTACGCTATTATTCATTCAATTTTCTTTCAATGATTTTCACTTTTTTTTTGTGGCCTGAAATGTCCCACTGCTGGGCAAAGGTTTCCCGAATATCTTTCACTCTACTCTCTATGTGGTTTACTCCATCCAATCTCTTAGTTGCCACGTCAACGTTTTCTAGGCCTCCCTCGGTGACGACGTCGAAGAAATAACATTTATTATTACCTATCACTATCTAAAATATTAGGCTAACGCCCAAATACTCAAACGTCACTCAATTATAAGTAACCCTCAAAACTCCGGCTATCTCTGTCACTCTGCGTTAAAGTAACAAAAGACAGCACGAGATTTAAGTGCAACTTATAATTGCGTGACGTTTGAGTATTTGGGCGTAATACAATATCTTGAGCTTAGACCAAAACAACAAAGCAACACACGCAGACACCTTCCCATCTTCATCATCATCATCATTTCAGCCAAAAGACGTCCACTGCTGGACATAGGCCTCCCCCAGGCGTCGCCACATCGACCGGTCCCGTGCGTCTCTCATCCAGCGGGTTCCTGCAACCTTGACCAGGTCATCGGTCCACCTAGTGGGAGGCCTTCCAACGCAACGTCTTCCGGTTCGCGGTCGCCATTCCAGAACTTTTCGGCCCCATCGGCCATCCGTTCTGCGAGCAATGTGCCCTGCCCATTGCCACTTAAGTCTGGCGATTCTTCGGGCTACGTCGGTAACCTTGGTTCTCATGCGGATGTCCTCATTTCTGATTCGATCACGCAAGGAAACTCCGAGCATAGCCCTCTCCATTGCCCTTTGGGTGACTTTGAGCTTTCTGATGAGGCCCATTGTGAGCGTCCACGTTTCGGTCCCGTATGTAATCACTGGCAACACACACTGGTCATAGACTTTCGTCTTGAGACACTGGGGTAAGTTGGACGAGAAGATACCGCGCAACTTCCCGAACGCTGCCCAGCCGAGTCGGATTCGACGATTGACCTCTTTCTCGAAGTTAGATCTACCCAACTGGACCGTTTGTCCCAGGTAGACATAATCGTCCACAACTTCGAGCGTAAAGTCTCCGATCTTGATAGGAGTGGGTGTTACATGAACATTCAACATAACCTTGGTTTTGTCCATGTTCATTTTAAGACCCACTCTTTCGGAAGCTCTACTGAGGTCATCGAGCATTGCACTGAGGTCTTCCATGGTCTCAGCCATGACCACTATATCGTCGGCAAACCGAAGGTGAGTGATGTACTCGCCGTTGACGTTTATGCCAAGTCCTCTCCAATCCAGAACCTTGAAGATATCCTCCAATGCAGCGGTAAACAGTTTCGGAGATATGACGTCTCCCTGTCTCACACCGCGCTGCAGAAGGATAGGTTCCGAGGTCTGGTCCTGAAGTCGGACTGACATGGTGGCGTTTTTGTACAAACACTTCAACACCTCGATGTACCGGTAGTCGATTTGGCACCGTTGGAGAGACTGCAGCACAGCCCAAGTCTCGATCGAATTGAAGGCTTTCTCGTAGTCCACAAACGCTAAACAGAGAGGCAGGTTATACTCTTCGGTCTTCTGTATAACCTGCCGCAGCGTATGTATGTGGTCTACGGTACTGAAGCCTTTTCGGAATCCGGCTTGTTCGGGAGGCTGGAAATCGTCAAACCTGCGTGCGAGACGATTCGTGATGACTCTTGAAAACAACTTGTAGACATGGCTTAGAAGTGAGATGGGCCTATAGTTCTTCAACCGGGCATTGTCACCCTTTTTGAAGAAGAGCACCACCACACCCCTGCACCAAGCCTGTGGCGTTTTCCCCTCGAGTATGACGGAATCAAACAGCTTCTGTAGGGCCTTAAGGACCGGTTTGCTACCCGCCTTCAGAAGTTCAGCCGTAATTCCGTCATCACCCGGCGCCTTGTTGTTTTTAAGCTGTTTCAGAGCCATCCTAATCTCGTACAGGCTGACATCCGGGATGTCTTCGGTATAGTGCCGGGTCAATCTAGCTCTGGAATCAGCTTCTATACCTCGTCTCTGGAGAAAATCCAAGGTCATAGCAATACCCAAACCAGGTAAACCAGCAGACGACCCCAAAAACTTCCGTCCAATCTCTCTACTGTGCCATACTTACAAGCTTTTTGAGAGACTGCTGCTGAACCGCCTCACGGTCGTAATTGACCCAAAATTAATTCCAGAGCAAGCTGGTTTCAGACCCGTGAAGTCTTGCAGTAACCAGACCCTCAAGCTCGTTCAGCACCTTGAAGATGGTTTCGAGGCGGGAAAGGTCACAGGAGCTGTATTTGTGGACCTTTCGGCGGCTTACGATACAGTCAACCTCAAGCGGCTGCTGTGGAAGGTGGAGACCTTAATAAGCGATCAGAGGTTTGTTCGAATACTCCGGGAACTTCTCCACAACCGCCGTTTCCAAGTCCACCTTCTTTCAGATAAGAGTCGCTGGAGGGCACAAAAGAACGGCCTGCCCCAAGGTAGTGTCTTGGCACCGCTCCTGTTTAATATATACACCAACGACCAACCATCAAGCCCGAACACGTCCCGCTTCCTCTACGCAGACGACCTTGCCCTGACATCCCAAGCCTCCACCTTTGAGGAGTTAGAGGTCCACCTATCTCGTGCTCTTGATGAATTAGGTGCATACTACCTCGCTAATTCACTCAAACCGAATCCGAGCAAAACTCAGTCTTGCGTTTTTCACCTCCGAAACAGAGAAGCTGGGCGCAGACTTAACATCGTCTGGGATGGAGTGCCTATCGAGCACAGTGACTTTCCAAAGTATCTTGGGGTTTCTCTGGACAGATCATTGACCTTCAGCAAAAACTGCAGTTACATCAAGCAGAAGGTGCACACCCGCAACAGTCTTTTACGGAGACTAATTTCTTCAAAGTGGGGTGCTTCGCCTCATGTTTTGCGGACTACTGCGCTGGCGCTATCATTTTCAGCTGGTGAATTTGCGTGCCCCGTGTGGAGCCGCTCAGCCCATGCAAAGTCAGTGGATACAGCTCTCAACGAAACGTGCCGGATCATCACTGGTTGCCTCAAACCGACCCCAGTACAGATGCTGTACCCACTGGCAGGGATAGCGCCGCCTGAAGTTCGCAGAACAGTGGCAAGCTCTAGAGAAAGAGCCAAAATGGCTTCAGACACACGACACCCATTACACCTAAACAGCCTTGTATTGCAAAGGCTGAAAAGCCGAAACAGTTTTCTGAAGTGTGTCACCCCACTCACTGGCGAGATGTCTACGGAAAGATTAAAGCTGTGGCAAGGTAGTGCATCTTTACCTTACCCATTTGTTCCACCTGCTGAACATCTCCCACCTGGACAAGAGTTGCCGTGGCTGACCTGGAAGTCTTTAAACAGACTCCGGACCCAGGTTGGTCGCAGCAAAGAAAATCTGCTGAGGTGGGGGTACATAGATGACTCTGCACTGGAGTGTAAATGTGGTGCTGTCCCTCAAACAATGGGGCATTTAATATCGTGCCCTGCGTGTCCTGCTGACTGTTCACTCCAGGAGCTGATGGACGCTACCGAAAGCGCCAAACTAGTAGCCCAATTCTGGGCCGACACAATTTAGATTGCCATCGACACGCTAAGAAGAAGAATCTAGCTCTGGGGTCTTTCGCTAGATTTTCGACGGGTTGACTAGTTGACGTGTACAGCTGCCCATAAAAAACTCTCGATCTCCCTCAGAAGCTCCGGTTTGGCAGACACGATCCTGCCATCGTCGGTCTTCAGTTTCGTGAGCTGGCTCTGCCCAATAGCCAGATCTCTTGCAAATACCTTGGAGCCTTTGTTGCGTTCAATCGCGTCTTTAATACGCTCGGTATTAAAGACGCGATAACCTTCCCATCTTGCCACCATCCAATTATTACGCCTAACTTCATCTGCCTTCCGAAAAACATCTACTTATCGGCAAATTTTTGCACTTTATTCCATAAAAGTACCTACTAACATGAAGATCGGCAATTTTTGCACTTTCTCACAAACAGGTCTTCCTAACACATAGGCATTAGGTAGCAGAAACTCGACCCTACGACAAAAAAACGAGGTTATAACGCTAAAAGCCTGCACTTTAGATGTTAAAGCTGAAAATTGTAAAAAGATTGGTTACCAAAAAACCGTTGCTGCTAAATATTAGCGAAGCACTTTACAGGCGCATAAAGGAATTTCTCTTTTACGGCTGCTTGCATCTTGTCGGAATATTGAAGCGTGGAAGGTGCGGTCGCAGTGGTAGCGGGGCGGATGATATAGCGGAAAGCAACAGTAGTAAGTAGAAGATTCGAGTATTGTTTTTTCTTGGATCGATGACACAGATTTTGTCCGACCAGTAGTTGTCAACCTGGATAGCTCTGACGTTTGCTTTATTCAAGTTCTGGAGGGTGCAGTAAGCTGTCCACGACGAGCAGGAGAGGAGGTGTGGCGTATCCACACCTGCCCTGGGTGCATGGATTTTTGGAAAAATTGTCGTTATTCTAGTGGTTGTAAGCACTACTGCTAAATATACTAAGTAGGTATAATTAGTATAGACGACATAGTTGACGATTGGGTACCGCGCTGCGTGTCGCGGATATGATTTATACACGAAACAAATATTTGAATGCTCTACAGGGTCTTGATACAATGCATTCCGCCTTAATATAAATCCTTCTAAAACATTAAAAAATCTAACCATTCAAATCTCTGCTTCTAGCGGAATATAAGTTTCACCTAAAGTAGCATCACTTCATTTCTAAGAGGAAAATGAGTGAAAACTAAGTATTTATGTAAAGTTGCCAGAGCTTATGAACTTAATAGGTAAGAGGGAACGCTTGACAGGTTCACAGCTTTAAGTAAATATCTTAGACTAGTTTTAATTAAAGGTTTGTGGAAATATAACGACGTTTATGTAACAGCTTAGGACTAACAGTTTCTACATTAAGTAATAATAGGTTTTATTTAGAGGAGTAATCTACTTTGGTTGATTAGGATGAAAAAACATTTAAAAAAATAAATATCATGGTAAATGCCAGAAACTAATATTTCTTGTTTTTTTTGGTTGTGCCTTACTTGGTGCCATAGTATTTATGCCGCCCATGGGCCTCTGACTTGGCTTTATTTGCCGTTGGGAAATATCTTTCACTGCTGGTTTCCTCACGATGTTTTCCGTCACCGAAGCAAGTGATTTGAAATATTATACGCACACGTCTTGGGTTTGACTTTGAACTTGAGACCAATGACTTTACAGTTCACCGGTCACACCACTACATTATCACTAAATCCAATTCACTAGTGGGAGAGTTTCAGCACGTTTTATTCCGCTTCTCGGTTTCCGCTCTCCGCTACCACTGAGACCTGACCTCTATTTGGTCGTTAGGGGCAGGCGCAGCACTCATTGACGGTAGCTTATTGCAGCTACGTCGACGTCTTCTGAACTTATTAAATTACAGGATATTGTTGTCTAAAGCAATTTGAGTACAGCGCCGGAATGAGCTCTTGTGCGGTACTGGTAGGAAGGCATTCTGTTTTGACGAGATCAGTTAAGAGGGGAGTTATTGCTTCTTTGAGCAGGCTCGGATGTTTGAAGCAATAGGTTTATTTTTGGTATTCATAAAATAAGAAATGAGTACATAGGAGGAAGCCTGAATGCGTTGACGGTTACTGAAAAAATGTGTGGTAATCGATTGTCGTGGTATAGGCATAATAATGCGGAAAATTAGAAAAAAGTCGTGAGGAAAGTTTAGCGTATGAAGATGGAAGGGGCTGCGGGTTGTTCACAAGAGATACCGCGGCCTCGACATAAAGGGCTAAGAAGGAACATGGGTGGTTTTTAGTCAGTAGAAGTGACACTCCCTTTCGCTCTGCCCAAGAGCGGGAAAATAACCCCTATTTGATGATTTTACACCAGCCAAAAAAAAAGGGTATAAGAGTAGAGGAATACCAAAGAAACGATGGATGCCTGTGTAAGGTAGGGTCTGGCAAGAAAGAAGGTGTCTCATGAGATGACGAGTAATAAAGAAGTATGGGAGAGGAAGACATGCTGCGCCGACCCCAAAGGAAAGAAGGCAAAAGAATGATGACGATTTTCGTGTTCACATAGAGGTACGATAGAATGGTTTATGTGAAGTCTAACTGATGTTTGATTTAGGAATCTCCTGTGATATCAAAACTTCAGTTTTCTTTATAGTATAGCTGAAAATGTTGTTAGTTGTAGGGACTTTATTTACGAAAAAAACAAAACTTAAAGATTGAAAAAATGTTGCGTCGTCCCGTGTCCTTTACCTAATTTGCGAAACATATAATCATTTGCTAGGTTGGTCGAAAGTATATTTTCCACAAACGCTACAAATCAACAAAACAATGCCCTACAATAAATACTCAAAATAATGCTCCAAAACGAACGAAACCCAGCCTCTAGCATTTAATAAACTTCGAGCCCACATGTGTCGCTACGTAAACTTTACAACAAATGCCGGTGTCGCAGGCAATTTTCGAAGCCGGTGCATTGAGGAACTTCCTAATTATGTGGAAGTTCGACAATTAGTGTTAGTGCGAAGCGAGAGGAACCTGGTAACAATGTTAGTGATGTCTGAAGGAGTCAGGTAGTTGGTGAGTACAGTTTTGTTATTGGTAGTGAAACGTCGATTGGTTTTGTCGATAATGTGTCTGTTTATATTGGAAGGATATGCGTTTGTATTTGCAACTAGTGGACTGTATAATTTTAGGATAGTTATTCTGGTATATTATTGCCCTTTTGAGCACACGGGTTTAATATTACGCATTTTGGCATTAAGTCCTCTTATGTATATCACTAAGTTACTGTATTTAGAGTTAAAATTAATATTTTTATATTTTAAGTCAAATCACCGTCATAATATTAGATGATCTATGTGGCTGAGTTTTGTTAAACTTACTTCTTGACTGGTTTATAAACATGGTACTTACCTATATTTTTTACCCGACTGCGGCGAAGCCCAAAAGGAGGGTTATTCTAATCTGCTGTTCTTTTATGTGAAAGGGGCAAAAATAACTGCTTTTCGGGATGATGTAGGTGCTGAATACGTGGAATTCGTTTATCGTTATGTCGCACTCAGAAAAATGTTAGTCGGTGCTGAGTACGTTACAAAATAGGTAAGATAAAGACTACTAACTCGTTTACACTATTTTAACCATTACCATCTGCATTTTCGATTTAAACCAGAAAATACTCATGCATCCATCAATAATGCCTTTGTTTTATGATGGTAATAAGTAGACATAACAAACCGCCATCTGCTACGACGGTAAAATGGTTTAACATAAAACTCGACAAATATGCTATTCATGCAAAAATCTCTCAGCTATGCACTTCAATCTGACTGACATTTGCACCAGCAATAACATTTGAAACTAAAACGTAAGATTCGCTAACATAACACTAAAACTAAGTACGTTGCACTAAAACTCAATGTAATTTGAGAACTAAAACAGAGACTAAGTAAGACATGTATCTTACTTAGTCTCTGTTTTAGTTCTCAAATGGACGCAGGTTAGTGTTGTTGACTATTAATGTAAGTTTTAGTATGTTTAAATGTTATTTGGTTTTGTGATGTTGATGTGTGTGGAATATGTTTTTGATTGCAATGTTGTTTATCTTGTTTGTGTGGTTGTAACGTAGTTTTAAACAGCTTTTAATCCTATGTAACAATTTTGACGCACCATAAATTCAATCCTGAATTTATCTCGATCCTTTTTTTGTTACTAAAGCTTTTTGTATCCTTTTTTGAGACAAATATTTTTTTTTTTACAAATGCAAGAGGGAAAAACTAAGAGGAAAAGTTTTTTATCCTAAAGGTATTTTTCCTCCAAGAATAATAATAATTATTAAGTTTATTATATCCTGTACGTTACGCAGCTTGCTGTTGTTCAAATAAAACATTACTGAAGCGTAAGCCTATTATATATTTTATTAAAGTATTTTTTTGTGCCGGTTGCTTATATGCGTAGGTACTCTACTCAATTTTTACACGAACATTGTATAGTAGGAAGCGATATACAGTTACTGTTTACTCCTAAGAGAAAGCAGGTGAATTAATGTACATACATTTATGTTTTAAGAAAATAATCCATAGCACAATCGTTAATCTATCACAATTACAACTTCCCAGTAATTTCCCCAAACCCCTGATTTCACAAACTACCAGCCACAGCCAAGCAAACCCGGTAGTCATGGCATTGTACATTAATAATGAAAGTTTTCCTGCGACACAGTTCCCAGTCTCATTTGCTTACGTAATTAGTGCTTTAACTCGAGTGCAGGACTGTGTCGCACCAAGCCTGTATTAGTGAAACTAGAAGGAAAACAAAGTGGTGATAATACTGTTAATTTTGGAGTTAAGTTGTACAGCTGATCGGGTCGATCTTCAAGTTAAGTCGCGTTTGGCTAGGTTGACCTATGAATGGGTGACCAGCCATCTTCTTCTTTTTCTTCTTAGCGTGTCGATGGCAGTCTAAATTGTGTCAGCCCAGAACTGAGCTACTAGTTTAGCGCTTTCGGTAGTGTCCATCGGTTCCTGTAGTAAACAAATAACAGGACACGATATTATGTGCCCCATTGTTTGTGGAACAGCATCACATTTACACTCCAGTGCAGTCATTTATAAATCTTCACGTCAGCAGGTTTTCCTTGCTGCCACCAACCTGAATCCGGTGCCTTTATAAAGACTTCCAGGTCGACTTTGGCAACTCATGTCCAAGTGAGAGATTTTCGGCAGGTGGAACGAATAGGTTAGGTAAGGATGCACTAACGCGCCACAGCTTTTCCAGAGTTTTCTCCGTGCCTCGGAAAGAGTTTAGCCGTTGGTCGTGGTTGTTTTTGATAGATCTTTGACAGATTCTTTACAGGTAGTCAGTGGCCCAGTCTTACCAGGACAGGAGGTATCGTATTTACCCAGTAATAACTGGGTTGCCTGAAACTAAAGCCTGGTGATATTGGGAAGAGCTTTGACCTGACTATTAGTTTTAACACTAAACGCGTATAAAAGCTGAAATAAACGGTTACAAAAAACACTTCGACAAAACGTAGCACTTTTATTTTTCAGCAAATATTTTTCCATGCATAAATTATTGCTTGAAATAAATATTTTTTTGTTTTGTTAACACTGAAACATCACTAAATGGATGCTTTCATAATCGCTGTCCAAATATTATTGCTGTATATATTTCAAGTAAATAGTTTTGTATGATTTAAATGGCTTTCAGTCGTGTTGGATTAAAATACTGAATGTTAATGTTTTTGGTATAGCTGAAACAATAATTATAAATGTTATTTCGAGTCATGAATATGGCTTTTTACGTGCAATATTTGATCTGCCTCGTTGTCTAGTGGTCGCAAGCACGACTGTTGAGCATATGGTATTGGGTTAGTTTTCGGAGTCGGGCAAAGTGTCATTAAGTTTATCCATCAGAAATTTCTCAGTAGGTACCAGTTACGGAGGTTAGATTTGTGCCCGGTTAATGGTAATAATTATATTTGCCTTTTTCTTGGTGTAGGAAATCATCAAATGACTCATCCCGCTCTGGGTAGAGCGGTGGAAGTGTCAGACTTCTACTGACTAAAAACCATCCATGTTCTTTCTTAGCTCTTTGTGTTGAGGCCGCGGTATCTCTTTCGAAAAACCTGCAGCCTCCTATAACATCAGGCTTAAACATAACTGGCAAAATGTGGGTGAACCATTAGATACACTTTTGCCTAACTATTAGGTGATTATAGGCGTGATGTTATGTCAAATGAAAAATACCCATGAAAAAACAAAAGCCACTCACAAACCACGAACCTTACAGGATTTCATAACCAAACTCGAGTAAATAATGATAATTTGGTAGAACTGAGTTTACAAATCGGCTTTCAGTGTGTGGCGGCCCCGAAACGGATTACAGGGTTCACTGATCATGGCACCCATAAGCTTTTAGTTACAACGATATGCTGTTAACCAACACATCAATAGCATAAGTTTGTGTATACATGTTTTTGAGTGTGTGTGTAATGATGACAGTGGTTGTGGGTGTGTGAGTGTCACTAAGGGGTGTGTGTGTGTAATTGGATTTTAGTGTAAGTACTCGTGTTCTGTTTATTTCGCTTTGATTGGTTTGTATTGCGAATTATGGGTAGTAGTGTTTCGTGTCAGGTAAGTTGGTGTCTTGAATATCAATGTGAAGGTCGTTTTGGTTTGTGGTGGTCTTTGATGTTGCAGCATGTATTGATTGACATGCTAAGCAAGGTAAAGGCTTAGCACATATTAGTTCCTTGGGGGCGGACATAGGAGCTATTTGATAATTTAGAAGGTATTTTACATAGTCGACAATCGTTTTGTGGAAACTCGAAAAGAAGTTCGAGAAAGAATCGATTGATACAGAAAGTATATCTAAAATTACTGGCATTTTTAATGACAATTAATATATTGTTGGTTCAAAGTCACGCCATCAGCCAGTAACCGTGCGGTCAGCGTACGGTCGACGTGCGGCAACCGACAGAAGTTCATAAAACGAGGCGAGCGGCGTTGCAACGGTCACTTTTTGCTTGGACGGCGCTCGGAAAGGACTTGCTACCCGACCATTATCGTGTGCTTCGCTATTTTTGGTTTATGTTTTTGCTCGTGTACTGATTATTCCATTTTGCTAGTGCTATTTCTATTTGATTATTGTTTAAAATGTTTGTCGTGATATTTTTATAAAAGTGTAATCTAAACGATATTAAACATTGTTTATTTTGTTCACGTATTTCACTTCTAATTTCTAACAATATATATTCATTCAGAAGCAAATTATCTTAACTAATGTGAAGAAAATTTGCGTCTCAGCACCTTACAAATACCACCAAATAGGTTAGTAACCCGATTTTTGAATTTAGATTAAAAAAAACTAATTTTCAACCAATTTACAACACTAACTACCACATTAACAACTAATAACCGCTTCCAAATTCACACACACACACATAGAGCAAGCAACGAAACCACTTGCCGTCCATTTGACCTGGAGCTCACACAAATTTGTTACACACGGGGACACAAGTGCAAACTGGCTCGGATGTGCATCAAAGTTGACTAAGTTAGGTCTTAATTAGGCGACCAAGTTCGACGGGCTACTTATGTTCGGTCAGCAGTATAGGAAACGTCTTAATTAAAACTTGGGATCACTTGGCTTTTGAACGCTAATTGTTTCAGGTGGGCGCGTTCTTTGAATTCTGCTGGCGTGGGTGTTTTGATGTAGTTGTGTGGGTGTGTGTGTGTGTTTTAGTGGAATACGAAAGGGTGTGGTTGTGTTGGTTATTATGTAAACTGAAACTAAGCAGGATATATTATTAGTATTCATGAAATTAAAACACTAAGGAAAGAGTATTATTTTGTGTGAATTGAAGTAAAATAAAAAACTCGGTAAAATGCATTTGTCAATGCACGCCAATTTCCTTGTTATAGACTTTTTTGCCTCGGATGTGCATCAAAGTTATGTCTTATAAGGTGACCAAGTTCGACGGGCTACTTATGTTCGGTCAGCAGTATAGGAAACGTCTTAATTAAAATTTGAGTTCAGTCTGGCAATGATGCGGTTTTTGGACACTAATTGTTTCAGGTGGGCCCGTTCGTAGTATTCTGCTGGTGTGGGTGTTTTGACGTGTGGGTGGGTGTGTGTGGTGTGTTTTTTAACCGACTTCCAAAAAAAGGAGGAGGTTATCAATTCGACTGTATTTTTTTTTTTTTTTTTTTTTTTTTTTTTTATGTTTGTTCACTCATAACTTGCGACTGGGTGAACTGATTTTCATGATTCTTTTTTCATTTGAAAGCTGGTGCTTCCCGTGTGGTCCCATTGTCACCATTTCAATATCTGATGATGGGATCTTGTAGAAATCGGGGGAACTCTTCAATAAATAACAGCAGATTAACCGCGATTGTTGCTATAGCATATCTAAGCATTGTTTACGCCATCACACAACATAATATTACGCCTGTACTCACTACAAAGGTTATAAAAACTATTTTGTGAAGATCTGATGAAAAACTTCGGAGATAGGCAACGGAACTCCTCAATAAATGATAGCTAATGGACTGGGATTGCTGAAATCTCATATTGTCTGTCTATTGTTTACACCAGTTCCTAACATAACATCACGCCGGTGCGTTGTGAAGGGGTAAGCACATGTGAAACACTAAAAAGTGAAAAATAAAAACTTTTTTACAAAAAATAAAACCGACTTCGACAAAAAAAAACACTCAAAAGTGAAAAATAAACTTGAGAAGAAAAATCAGTTTCTGAAGTCGGTGACAAAAAAATGAAATCAAAGAAACAAAAGTCACCGACTTCAGTAACTGATTTTTCTTTTGAGTGTTTTTTTTTTGTCGAAGTCGGTTTTATTTTTTGTAAAAAAGTTTTTAGTAGAATACGATAGGTTGTGTTTGTGTTGGTTGTTTGTGGTGGCTCTGTTTTCCCAGAGGGAAGATTGTATAAATGTACTGAAATTAAAAGAATAATGCATTTATTATTTCGACGTACTAGCTAATAATATCAGTTTAACACCACTGACATGTTTTTTTTTCATAACTATTCAATATCTTGTGTGTCACAAACAAGATCATAATTATTATAGCTTTACCTTCAGCGTGATTCTAGATAGAGACATTAATGTGTATATGTAGACCAGTGTAGAGCAAGAAAAGGCGGGACCGACTGATTACCATAAACACATAGCAATCAGTTGTATCGGACAACAGCGGAACAGTATGTTAATTTAATTAAATAAACTTTTATGAACGCGAATGTGTAGGATCTTAGCCGTCTATTTTCATTCAATCTAAGTTGCAAATTAGGCACTATGTTAGGATTTTAAAACCTTGCTGCTCTGCCTCGTTCAGTATGTCAATTAGAACACACTGCAATCAAACATTTAAATTTATAAATGCGACAAATCAGTTGATGTTTGATTTTGGCGGATTTTGCATTGAAATATCTTTAAAACCGTCCAATCGGGTTAACCTTATTTACGTCACTCGACTTCTAAATTTTGACCCTTATCATTATTCTCTTGCGATTATCCCAATTCATTTTGGGGTCAGCGCAGTATAATTTCTTCTTCCATAATTTTCTTTAACTTGTCATCTCATCAGACACCTTCTTTCTTGTTAGATTACACAGTCCATCCATCATTTAGTTGGCAGACCATCGGTTAGGCACACCTCTACCAGCCTCTTCTGGGAAACACAAGTTCGATGCTCATGTATACAGCCAATTCCCAGGAAGGTTCATGAACATCCAGAAGCATTTCCCTTTCAATATAATCCTTCATCTAAGCATAAAAGGCGTGTCCGTCCGATTTCCATATACACAGCAATTCCGTGGTATCGGACAAGGGTGGGCGTGTATTGTGTAACCGGCTTATGTAAAGATTATCGTACCTAGATTGTACGCATGGAGTTTGTGGTAGGCCAACAAGTTTTGTATGGCCTGGCTTCTTTGATTGAAATGTAAGTTTTAAACCTGACATGATCACTAACATTATATTAACAGCGCCGAAATATCGCGAAGTCAAAATAACAGTAAACATGGTAAATATCCCGTTTTCAGTGATAATTATATGAAATGTAATTAGAAGTAACATCATCATATCAGCCAGGTATATCACCCACTGCTGGGTATAGGCCTCCACTTTTTCCGCCACGCGTCCCGATCCTGTGCGTCTCTCATCCAGGTGTTTCCCGCGACTTTGAAGATGTCGTCAACCCAACGAGCTTTAGGACGGCCCTGGTGCCTGTGGCCTAACCTTGGCCACCACTCAGTCAATGCCTTGCTCCATTGGCCATCTCCGCGTCTAGCCAGATGTCCTGCCCAGGTCCACTTGAGGCACACCGCCCGGTCCCAAGTTACACTTTCTACGAGTATAAAAAGGCTACTGGATAAATAATAAAATCCGCTCGGGTTGTCGTTTAGGTTATACCGCGCTTGCATTGGTTATCCGTGGATGGGTGACCACGCATTACATACCAAGTTTTTCCCTACCTCGGAAAGCACGTTGGTCCCGAATGTCATTTTGTAGACTTTTGACGAAAACGTATCGAAGCATTCGAAATGTGGGCCTATAGACGTATGTTGGCCATTAGCTGGACACATCGAGTGACCAACGTTGAAGTACTACGTCGTGCTGGAAGGACACGCCAATTAATGCAGACCATCAAAAAGAGGAAAGTTGCCTATCTGGGTCACGTATTAAGGCACGACAGATACGAACTCTTGCAACTCATAATGATGGGCAAAGTGGCAGGCAAAAGAGCAGTGGGACGTAGGAAGAAATCCTGGCTGCGCAATATCCGGGAATGGACGGGAGTTAAGAGCGCCGCGGAACTTTTTAGACTGGCAAAAGACCGAATAGGATATGCGGAGCTGACTGCCAACCTTCACTAGTTGGAGAGGCACCTGAAGAGAGA
Organism: Diarsia dahlii; assembly: GCA_949775195.1. Classification (NCBI taxonomy): domain Eukaryota; kingdom Metazoa; phylum Arthropoda; class Insecta; order Lepidoptera; family Noctuidae; genus Diarsia; species Diarsia dahlii. The sequence continues at coordinate 17,499,557 of OX459197.1, read as the reverse complement.
GAGAGACTTTTGACAGTTGTTACTTGTAGTCAGTGGCCCGAAACTCTGACAACCAGTCTTACCAAAGGGCATTGTATTACCCAGTACTAAGTGGGTTGTGGACGTCGAATAGGCAGTTGCTCCATGTAAAACACTGGTATTCAGCTGCACCCAGTTAGACTGGAAGCCGACCCCAACAAGGTTGAAAAAAGGCTAGGCAAATGACGATGCTGTTTTTAGTGTAAATTCATCATCATCATCACCATCAGCCTATTAATGTTCCCACTGCAGGGACTCAGGCCTCCTCTCTTTGATGGGATGGGCTATAATCTACCACGCGGGCCCAGTCCGGATTGGTAGATGTCCCATGTCTTCGAATTTTTTGGTTCTAAGATATGCCGGTGTCCTCACGATGTTTTCTTTCACCGTTTTAAGAGCAACAGTGATGAAATCAATTACACAAAGTAATGCGCCTGCCGAGGTTCGAACCCACGACCTACTGTTCGTAAGTCGGGGCCGCCACCACTGGGCCACCGCTGCTCTGTATTACCTATGTATGTTATTAATCGGTTTGCGTGTATGACTATATGTATGAATGTGGACGATGCAAAAGGAGTATGTCAGGATCGCCCCCATGGGAAAAGGGCGTGATTTTATGTATGTATCAGTATGTATTTTTGTTAGAGTCGGTTTATTATGTTTTTTTTTGTGAGCAGTGGTGGCCCAGTGGTGGCGGCCCCGACTTACGAACAGTGAGTCGTGGGTTCGAACCCCGTCAGGCGCATTACTTTGTGTAATTTATTTCATCACCACTGCTCTCAAAACGGTGAAGGAAAACATCGTGAGGAAACCGGCATATCTTAGAACCAAAAACTCGAAGACATGTTGACATCTACCAATCCGCACTGGGCCCGCGTGGTAGATTATAGCCCATCCCTCTCCTAGAGAGGAGGCCTGAGTCCCTGCAGTGGGAACATTAATAGGCTGTTGATGATGATGATTATGTTTTTAAAGTACATAATAATCGTCTATCCTACAGAGCAGTATGTATCTTGGTACCTTATCAAACGTTATGTAAGCGGTCATAGCCGGTAATCTAGCCTTGTTACCTAACCCCGGTTATGTCAGCAGTCTACCGGTTACCGGGTTACCGTAATGCCGGGGTAACTTGTTACTGTCTCAATTTTGGCGATGTACTGATTAGGTTGTTACGTTTTTGTTTTACTTACGCGATTTTAAGTAATTCGGTGTTTCGAAATTGGAATGAAGGTTGTGTAGAAAAGTTTAGAATTTTCGTAATGATCATTTTAGTTGAATTTGTAACAAAACTTCACGCCTTTAAACTGATAAACAAAATTCCGAAGCATTAGGAAGAAGTATACTTAACACCCAAATTTCGGCAGTTATTTTCAAGTGCCATATAATAATGGTGGCGAGTCTATTACCATCCGGGCACAAATTCAAACTCAAAAGCTACTACTGAGAAACTCCTTATGGAAAACCCCAGCTTCACTTTGACTACGACCCCCGGGTCGAAGTCAAAGTGTGGCTGTCGAACCCAGGATGTCATACTCAGCAGTCGCGCTGGCGACCACTCGGCCACCGAAGATATGCAGTACAATAAATATTTTAGTTTTTAACGTCCGGTTTTTAAAGCATTTTTTTTTAATTAATAATTTGCTTGTCAAAAGAGAAAGTTCACAAAATCACGAAAAAACACGTAAACCTTAAACCGAAACATACACCAACAATTTCAGGAAAATTGGTTTTAAAATACTCGGTATTTCATTCCATTTGTTCCACAGAAAATTGAAATTGAACTTCATCTGTTTTCCGTATTTCTCGACATGTTTATTCTCCACTATAACCACACAGAAAACCAAACATTATTACTATAGCCATAAAATCCAAAATAAGTTGACATTTTCACAACAGCAAATATACTGAGTCAAGGCGGCATATAAAAATATTACGCCATAATTTTATGAGCTTTATTACCGGCTCATAAAGTTCAAAGTCGTACGTTATTGATAATGAAAATGTAATTGGTATATATTGTTAAGGGTTTATTATTAAATGAAAATATATATGACAATAACCTTTTATTTATTCAGGACAATGTAATAATATCACAAAAAAGCTTTCAAATCAAATTAGAATCACCATTTTCAAGTACTCTACATCGTGTATCGTTTTTTTGGTTAGTTGCTTCGTTGGTATAGTGCTCGCAAGCGCAGCTGCTGAGCATGAGGCTCTGGGTTCGATTCCCATGTCAGGCAAAGTGTTATTAGGTCGCCCTATTACACGGGTTTAGGTGTACTCTTAGGTACATCTCTGGCTTACTCTTCAGAGATTACACGCGTGATGTTATGTTATATAATAGCTGTGGCTATCAACCTTGCAAATCTAGACACTGCGGCTGCTTTAGAAATTTCTGAGTTAAAAACCCAATAACCCGTCCCGTCCTGGCCCGTGTTAGGAATCGAACTCACACCAACGATGCAGGTAACATTGTACATTGTATTGTTGTCATTGTTAACCGACTTCCAAAAAAAGGAGGAGGTTATCAATTCGACTGTATTTTTTTATTTTTTTTTTATTTATTTTTTTATGTTTGTTCGCTCATAACTTGCGACTGGGTGAACTGATTTTCATGATTCTTTTTTCATTTGAAAGCTGGTGCTTCCCGTGTGGTCCCATTGTCACCATTTCAATATCTGATGATGGGATCTTGTAGAAATCGGGGGAACTCTTCAATAAATAACAGCAGATTAACCGCGATTGTTGCTATAGCATATCTAAGCATTGTTTACGCCATCACACAACAATATAATATCACGCCTGTACTCACTACAAAGGTTATAAAAACTATTTTGTGAAAATCTGATGAAGAACTTCGGAGATATTCAACGGAACTCCTCAATAAATGATAGCAAATGGACAGGGATTGCTGAAATCTCATAGTGTCTGTCTATTGTTTACACCAGTCCTAACATAACATCACGCCGGTACGTTGTGAAGGGGTAAGCACATGTGAAACACTAAAAAGTGAAAAATAAAAACTTTTTTACAAAAAATAAAACCGACTTCGACAAAAAAAACACTCAAAAGTGAAAAATAAACTTGAGAAGAAAAATCAGTTTCTGAAGTCGGTGACAAAAAAATGAAATCAAAGAAACATAAGTCACCGACTTCAGAAACTGATTTTTCTTCTCAAGTTTATTTTTCACTTTTGAGTGTTTTATTGTATTACATACTTCGTAACATCACGCTACAGGCATCCCCGAAGGGTAAGACAGAAGTGTACCCAATAGTACACCCACTTTTCAACAGTTATGTTTAAGTCCCATGTAATATGGGGCGAGCCTATTGCCATTAACTTGGCACAAACTTGGCTGCTCTTGAGAAATAGACGGATGTTCCATATCTAATCAATTAGAATCTCCAAACACATCATTATGAATAAACAATAGAATATAATAAGCACTACTTAACGGATTACTGTCATGGCGTCATTACCATCACTGCATTAACAATAGATTACCTAATTGGTCATCTTCAGGTGTTAATTGAATCTACACTACAATGCACTAGAACAAGTAGTACTTTAGGTACGTTCTAACTAATACTATAAAATTAAATACGAACGTTTGTGAGGATGGATGGATGGATATGTTTGTTACTCTTTCACGAAAAAACTACTGAACGGATTTGGATAAAATTTGCTACACAGATAGTTTATAACCTGGATTAACACATAGAATAGTTTTTATCCCGATTTTATCTTCCCGTGGGATAATTTTCAAGTAGTAGCGGGCGAAGTTGCTGGCAACAGCTAGTACTATAAATACGGAAGTTTGTTTGTATGTGCTTTTGTTACATTTTCAGGCCTAAACCGCTGAAGCGATCATCCTGAAATTTGGCATATAAGTTGTCAAGTGAAAGAGATACCGCGGCCCCGGACACAAAGGGCTTAAGAGTTTGTATGATGCTGTTTTGGTGATATTGGGCGATCTAGATCTCGGTATCTATATGACCTAAGAATTCGGTATTTGGACACCATTAAACTTGGACTTATAATCTTTAAATCTGTACAAGCGAAAACACGATTGGATGAAAAAACCTCGATAGAAAAAAAATACTAAAACAACTCGGTTTGCACTTATTTAGAGTTGGATCTCTGAAACCTTAAGGAATTTAGTGACGATTTTTACATAATAGATAGGTAACTATATTATCTCAAATCGTGCAGATTTTTTTTTTTAATTTTCTACGTGGTTTTCTCGTAATTAGCATTCCTGTGATTGGCGCTTACGTTATTTTATTCTAAGCGAGCGCACATTCTTTCTGTCTCACGTTTGGAACGCGGTAGTAATAGCGCTATCCTTTTCAATTTGTTCAATTCAGACATTCAGTCTGCTGCGGCATCTGTTGCGAGACGAACCTATGTTTGGCGACATTACAGACAGCGGACTATTTTCTACGCAATTATTTTGTTTAGTGGTAGGCAATATAGGTACCTATAATAAAGTTTAGGGACAGTATTTACTGTAAAAAGGAGTTGAAAACGTTTTGTGTAAATATATTATATACCTATCTTTTAATGATGATTGTCACCCACCTGATGATGGACTCCGAAGGTAGGTATAGGATCTCGGTGTCGGCACTACGTAGAACCATCGTGTTTGGACTCATTTGAAAGGTCTAACGGAGATCTTGTTGACTAATGATGTCACCCACCTGATGATGGACTCCGAAGGTAGGTATAGGATCTCGGTGACGGCACTACGTAGAACCATCGTGTTTGGACTCATTTGGAAGGTCTAACGAAGACCTTGGTCACTAATGATGTCACCTATCTGATGATGGACTAGTAGGTAGGTATAGGATCTCGGTGTCGGCACTACATAGAACCATCGTGTTTAGACTCATTTGAAAGGTCTAACGGAGATCTTGTTGACTAATGATGTCACCCACCTGATGATGGACTCCGAAGGTAGGTATAGGATCTCGGTGTCGGCACTACATAGAACCATCGTGTTTGGACTCATTTGAAAGGTCTAACGGAGATCTTGTTGACTAATGATGTCACCCACCTGATGAGGGACTCCGAAGGTAGGTATAGGATCTCGGTGACGGCACTACGTAGAACCATCGTGTTTGGACTCATTTGAAAGGTCTAACGGAGATCTTGTTGACTAATGATGTCACCCACCTGATGATGGACTCCGAAGGTAGGTATAGGATCTCGGTGTCGGCACTACATAGAACCATCGTGTTTGGACTCATTTGAAGGTCTAACGGAGATCTTGTTGACTAATGATGTCACCCACCCACCTGATGAGGGACTCCGAAGGTAGGTATAGGATCTCGGTGACGGCACTACGTAGAACCATCGTGTTTGGACTCATTTGAAAGGTCTAACGGAGATCTTGTTGACTAATGATGTCACCCACCTGATGAGGGACTCCGAAGGTAGGTATAGGATCTCGGTATAGGTAATAATAGGGTTATGGACGGAGCTTCAAATAAGTATACCGACAATAATTTATTATCCTCGCTTGATTGTCAGCTCCGATCCGTCGTCGTACCGTGAAAATAGGTACTTCCATGAATTTCAACTTTATTTGAATGATTTTTTTACGAATACGTTTTGTATATAATTATATAATATGAATCAAGCTGCCGACCAGCTGGGCGGTCGGGGCACAGCAGTTCAAACTCGTACTCGACTCACACTCGATCGCGGCCTGTGCGCGGAGCGCGCCGCGCTGCCGCGCCGGGCGTCAAGCCACCGCGTATTATGGAAGAGGGGGCGAGAGGTACGAAATCGCTCGCGTTGGGCTATAATGCGCGCTCTTAAGGAACATGGGTGGTTTTTAGTAAGTAGATGTCGGACACTCCCTTCCGTTCCGCCTAGAGCGGGAGGAGTCATTTGATAATCATCAAATCCCACTCTCCAAAAAATGGTCGCGATGATTTCCTTTATTTTTCCTTTTTAATTTTTCCTTGCTCTTCATGAAATGACTCCTCATTTGATGATTTCCCACCCTCCAAAAAAAAACGTGTACCGAAACGGACAGGTAGGTACCTCCTGCCTACTTCTATACTCCTGGTAGTTAAACAGGCGTTACATTTTCATATGCGCTCTATGTTTTGCCATTTGGCGTACAGTGGGTCATCAAAGACAATAAAATCTCAGAGGACCCACTAGTAGGTCTTGGGAGACACATCAGTATTCGGAGACCCACCGGTGGGTCTGCTTGGTGGGTCATTGAAGACGAAGCGGGATAAAAGTAGTAGTAGGATAGGGAAGGGTAAAAGAGTTTACGAGAAAAACAATAATAACGTTCTTAGAAATAAATGATAGATGGCGACATGTGTCTTTTGAATCTTGATTGAATTATATAAGCTTTAGCAATATTTTATAATAATTTCGTTCAATTCATTGTACGAAGAAGGGAAGACGAAAAAAATAATAAAGAAAATAGGTTTATATTGGCACATTCCATGAGTGCACACATCGTCATCATCATCTGCCTAGCCTTTCCCAACTATGTTGCCCAGTCCAACCGGATGCAGCTGAGTACCAGTATTTTACATGGAGCGACTATGACTATGACTAGTCTGACAACCAGTCTTACCAAAGGTGGTAAGACTGGTTGTCAGACTTTCAGGTCACTGACAAACAACGCACATAACACACACAACATACATAAATCCATCAACACCTATGAGGAAAGGCGAGATAATACCACAATTGCATTGTGTTCAATTGTCACAGCACAAATGCCAAATGATTTGATTGGATGCTCGTCGATTTCAATTTGGGATATAAATCATTCGCAACTGCAAATACAACAAATATTTGTATGGCCTACAGATAGTTGTATCGGGTCTGGGTATTTGTGAGTTTAAATTTTTGTGAACGCACCCACGATACAGGAGAAATTCCTAGTGTGGGGAAACGTTATTATAAAAAAAAAAAATAGCACTCCGGGAGTGCCGGCAGAAGTGAAAACTTCAATATTAACTTTCAAACTCGCGTCAGGGTCACGTGATGCTGATCGAAAAATCTTACGATTTTTCGATCAGCATCACGTGACCCTGACGCGAGTTTGAAAGTTTTTACCCATACAAAAAAAGTGCTCAGCGCCGCTAAAGAAGTTTTCACTTCAAAAACGGTCAAGTTTTTAAGAATAGAAAGAATAATAAAAGACTAACTCAACAGGCTTTGTGAAACTCCCGTCGGGGCTACGGGTTGTTCGAAAGAGATACCACGGCGTTGTCACAAAGGGGCTAAGAAGGAAATTGATTGGTTATTAGTCAGTAGATGTCTGACACTCCCTACCGCTCTGCCCAGAGCGGGACGAGTCATTTGATGATTTCCCAGACTCCAAAAATATAATGCTTTCTAAAACTAGGGATTGATTTTAACCTCTCTTTATTAATACAGCACCTACGTGCGTTATCTTGACACAGAGTATTTTTAAAATAAATTTGTTTTTTCCTACTCCTCTGCTATTCGTTTCCGTTAAATTTCATTGAGGGTTCCAAGAGAGTTTTTTTTTCTCTAGGACTTCGTCGAGCTTTATATCGTCTCTTTTCTTGTGTTCGCCGCTGCTGATTCAGGCTTTCAGAAGTTGCAGTGGTTTCGGAATGGTGTCGTGGTATTGTCGCATAAAAAAACTAGCATTTTTGTCTAAAATAGAACTCTATATTGTCACTTACTGTGAATTACGAAATATGATCCCCATATAAAATTACACAATATTCTATTCACCATATCAGGGCATAATCCCCAAATATTAATTACACATAATACCGTTGTAGTTAACAATAAATAATTTACATACATATTATTAATTAATAATTTATCTGTGGAACTCACAAAGCGACCCTTTCACCCTCAAGGATTAATAGTATAGCACTGCCAAATTGGAGTGTACGCATTGTGTACCCAAATTCGTTTGTTTGAGAGGACTTCGAAATTCGGTTGGTTTACAATATCAATTTAGTTTGGATCAGAACTGAAATTACGTAAATGCAAATAGAGATAGTGGAAACAGAAATAATTGATAAGGCTTGGCGTAGGCTGTTGTTTCAGGGTAGTTGTGGTGAAATTGATAACGGACTTTGTTACTTTGGGATTTGAATTGCGGTAGGGCTTTTGTGTTGGACCTTAATTGTCTGTTGGGACTGGAGATAGTGCCTTGTTTTCTAGTGTTTTGATTACCATACAAATAAGCAATGGATTTGTGAAACATACTCAAACATAAACTCACACCTTTTCCTATGGGTTGTAAACTACAGAACACCACAGCTGCTACGATCCTGACATGACTTCTTTTGCCTTGTCCACGTTCATACAACTGGTCATCATCATCAATCAACCTGAAGATATACACCGCTGGACATATACCTTCCCCGTAGAACGCATAACAAACGGCTACCTCCCGCTTGCATCCACCGGTTCCCCGCAACTTTCACGATGTCGTCGGTATACCTCCATCTGGTCATACTTATTCGTCTTTTCTGAAAATAACTACTGATGAATGCCTCTTATGGATGTAAAAAAGCAGCATAATCTAGTACAAAATAAATCTATTATCCACCAAAAACATAGATAAGCGACAACAAATTCATAATCCAAACTACCGTCATATTACACGCATAGTTCCGCACAATAACAGGCATAATCCCGCTGCATACCCACGATAAATCAAACCCAGTATAAACTATCAATTAAAATGGCTGCTAAAACTATTAATCTCATTACCCTCGCTTACCAATTTGCATTAATAATAAGATAATTCTGGGCCAATTTGATGCGGTGATTAAATATATTGATGCTATCGTAAATAGTTGGCTGAATAAATATTGTGTGCAGTAAAGCTTAAATACATGTTAAATTTAGGTGAATTTTAGTTTAATGAGTTATTTGTGGCATTTACTGTTTAACCGTTCAGTGGCATATCGCTATGCCGCCTGTCAGTTCGTGTTAGCGTATTTTTCGGCGCGTATACGCTCGGTTTGCGCATTTTGCCACACGAGCCTCTTGTACGAGCATTGACGCGCTTATAAGCTCATATAAGCGCTAGACGTAAGAGATAGTAGGGAAACAGAATAGTGAAAGAGTAAAAGTAAAAAGAGAGACAGAATCCACTGGTTAGTGCGAACACGCTAGAGATTTTTGTAGTGCAAAATGTGGCGCGCGTGTACGACGATAAAAACCGCTCTGTTTGTGATACTTTTGGGTTTGACATCAAATTAGACAGTCCTCCAGAAAACCCTCCCTACGTTACTTCCTGGAATATCCCTAAATCATTATATTCAAGTAATTTGTTATCTAATTTTTTCCTGGTTACAGCGATCAGGGACGTGGGATAGCAACACTGGCGCATTGGATCGTGCGGCTGAACGGGGCTCTCATGCGACGTGAACAAGACTCACGCAAAGCTATACACCAGCTGAAATATCTGCAGACGAGGCATATGCAGGTTGGATTCAAAACCGTCCAAGGACCAAGACCTACCATCAGAAAGATTTAAGATGGTGACATAACATTCCATGAACCTCCATCTGTAAATTGCATGTTTAAATGTATTTTTTGTTGCAGGACTACATGGAAAGAGTAACTCTCTCGCAGGCCGGAGTTTTCTGGAGTTTTAGAAACAACTTTTGCTAACATGGTAAATTGTCTTGGGTATTAATTAAAGGTGTTTAAATAAATGAATACAAAGGTATTCAAGTCCAATTAAAGCCAATCAAATATAAACCTAACAAAATCAACCTCAAAAGGTAAAATATTGAATAGTTATTACTAAAACAAAGTGTGATAGTTAAATATTGGAACGGATAATAAATCGTAGTTACGATCGGATAGTAATGAAGAGTGTTTTACGACTATTTGATTAAATTAACTACCCTCCAGGGCATTCAGTCGCTAGGGTGTAATATTATTGAATATGGACATTATTTTTGGAAATGATAATATTGGCTCGCCGTGTTTAATTTGATTAATATTTCGAAGTATTTGAAATTAAACTTGTGATAAAAGTCAAAACGGTGAAGGAAAATATAGTGAGGAAATCGACATGTCTTAAAACCGAAGACATAATTATATTCCAACCTGCACTGGGCATGCTTTTGGATTATAGCCCATCCCTCTCTTAGAGAGGAGGCTTGAGTCCCTGCAGTGGGAACATTATAGGCTGATGATGATGGTCACTAGATCAACGAGGCTGGTTTTTTTTTTATTTATCATTAAGACAAGGTTACAAAAATCTTTATGCAAGGTTAAGATAACAATAACAAGCACTCACTAACTTACGGATAGATGTTTACGGGTAGTTGCGTGCAAAATATTATAAATGTACCTACATTTTTACTTATATTTGTTTTTAGTGATGTCAAAGCGAATGTACCAATACAAACCATAGATGGTTTAATGGTACGAAATTAATGTGAAACCATGCTAAGACTGTATGTTTTAAATAAAAAAAAAAAAAAAAAAAAAAAAGAAACCTTATACGGAGCAAATTCATAAATTCGTAAAGGTAAAAATATCCTACGTTACAAAATATTTTGTTTTTACTTTTTTATAAACATCGTAAAGCGGTCCACAGAAAACATCTACCTACCAAGTTACATAATATGGACGGACAGACAGACACGACGATTCTATAAGGGTTCCGTTTTTTGCCATTCGTCTACGGAACCCTAAAAACACAGCTCTACTCAATTGAATCCCGTCACAAACAAGTAGAAAAGACAAAGACTTGCCAGTCTGTCTAACGTAGAAACTTTTAATGGTACGAGGAACTGTAACTACGGCTAAGGAGGACGGACAGGGTAACTATATAGGTACGGGGCGTATGTACCTGGGATATGTGGGATGGCAATGATTTAATGTACTTTTGTCTAAGCGATGCATTTTAGTTTTCGACAACCACGCGAACGAAGTCGCGGGCACAGCTAGTGTGGGATAAGTTTAGGATATAGGAATAAGTTTTAGAATGATGACTGAGTTTATGTATGACCAGTTCTTCTTCTTTACGTGTCGATGAGCTCAATTCGTATTAGACCATTATGTAGCCACCTGCACAGCTCTATCATTTGCTTCTAGTGAATCCTGAAAGGTGCAAGTGGATGTGCAGGATGGACAGGATAGGAGGTGGCGCATATCCTGCAGGGGGGTCCACACTGGCAGTTTGTTTGGGATGGATCGACGATACCCCAAGTTGAAAACGAGCGTCGGGTACTATAGTTGCTGCCAGTTAAGGTGTCAATAGCGGTCATTGCTCTTTCTCTATATCTCTTGAAATCTCTTCGTACAACCAAAATAAATGAACCATGTATCGTTATTCATTAGAAAAACAGTTGAAGATCAGCATAGACAACGATTCAAGATATGAACAGGCTTATTTTTGGATTTCACAGTTAAGAACTTTAATAAATGTAGGCAGCAACTATAGTAAGATAACAAGAACATAATATAGTCGGTACGGTTATTGAATTAAAATCAAAGAGTCTCGACCAACACCTTTGGAGGCTCTCATTGTGCCGCCGCTGGTTCAAGAGGTTGATTCAGAAGACATTACTTCTGGATACGGCACGCTCCATAGAAAGGAACTTCCTCACTATTGAGCCCTGACCACCGACAGCTTGGAGATTGTTCCTGATGACGATGGGCTATCTATTTTTTAAGTCTTTTGTATGCTTTTACTTTTAAAATATTTATAAATGTAATAAATAAATGAACAAAATAAGTGTATAACTCATGAAAATAAACACAAAAGTTCGAATAACCTAATTTGTCCCACATAAACGGATTGAAATCAATAAAATTCCATTGCGGCTTGCCACAGCGTTTGATGGCCAATGCAGTTAGCAAGACGTGCATTGGACACGTTACTGATGTTTATAGACGTTCCGAGTGACCGGCCCAATATGACATACTGGTTTTATTTGATTTCCAATGTCGTTTTTTGTGATGCTTCTACTATAGGGTTTTTTTATAGATATAATAATATGCATAATAATAATATGATGAACATCCAGACAGATACAGGTCGAAGCCAGCGTTCCGAACAACATTTTACTTTACCTACTGTTTTCTCTTGCCACTCACAGACTCCATTCAAAGGTGAGTAGTTTACCTGTAACAAAAGACAAATCGATGGTTAATGATATGATTTAACAAATTGGTTGATTTAGGATCAGGGGTCCATTCATCATCATAATCATCGGCTTATATGTTCCCACTGCAGGGACTCAGGCCTCCTCTCTAAGATACGGATGGGATCCACCACGCGGGCCCAGTGCGGGTTCGTAGATGTCACAGTTATGTCTTCGAATAATGCCGGTTTCCTCACGATGTTTTACTTCACTGTTTTAAGAGCAGTGGTGATGAAATAAATTACACAAAGTAATTCGCATGGCTGGGTTCGAACCCATTACACCACTGGGCCTTCCTTGCTATCCAGGGTTTCAGTGTAAGGATTCAATCAATTTAAATTCCTTTCAGACCAAAACTAGCGACAGTACACACAATACACCAATCTATACAAATCCAGTATAGCATGGCCGCACTTTGTAAACATTTTCAATACATCGAGAGATCCGTATATACTGGTAATGTATACTTTGATTGGTCACCATGCGTACTAATCACCACAACACAAACTCGACGTATCACCATCCCCAATTCACTTAACAAATCCGTATAGGCCTCCAAACGGGCATTATCCTTGTACACCCGCAAGCGACGGCGGAGCGCCTGATTTTAATCATGACGTCACATTTGAAACGCCCAATTCTGCGAGATAGGATCGGTAGGGTGAATATGTTGCGTTTTTTTTGGTAGGATATAATGTATGAGTGGTTTTTGTAAAAGCAAGTATGATATATTGGAGACTTTTGTTTTAAAGTAAGTAAATGATGGTGTTTATTTTCCGTAATTGTAGATTTGGTAGTGTGGTTAGGTGTGAAGTCTATACTCATTTAAGAGTATTTAACGTATATAACGTTAAAAACTCTTATAGGAATATACATTTTATGTCCATGTCAATTAGGTGCATTTTAGAATGACTACAAAATGTAAGTTGAAGCATAAACTGGACTATGTGTGTTAAGAAATAAAAGTAATTCTTCCAAAAACACATCATTGTTTACATTTTTTGGTATTTTAAACGTAAATGCAGAGAAATGGAATTTCGCTAAGTGAAGGTATAAAATATCAAAAAAATTAAATGACATGAATTTGTATGCAAACTATAAAAAAGTCACTAAATAGTAAGAGAATAACTTTGTGTCTGAAAATATTTTTGTCTGCATTTGCAGAATATGCAAAGATTTCGAAAATGCCAGTCCATATAGTAATCGAAATGAATGAAAAGTTTTAGTAAACAGAACTATAAAAAACATGAAGAATTTGTGTTTAGTGCGTTGCGAATTCGAACACTTACTACAAAAAATAGTTTTATGAGTTTATTTACGAGTTTTTGAGTTTACTTTATTTACAGAGTTGGTGAACGCAATGATACTGAGTCAAGTTTATAGGTTCTACATTAAATTCGCGAAAAGATAAACGGCTCGCGATGTGAGAAGGATCATGTCTCTGGAGCCCTAATCACCGGTAGCTTGAACCCTGCTACTGCACCGGCAGATCATAATTTTTTTCAAAAGTAATATTTGAAGAAATAATAATAATAATATTTAAATTTTGCCTTTATACTTCATGGTTACCCTACACCCCACACCCTCAGTGCTAATGTACTGAATTTCATTCGCCTGTGAGTTTAAAGCGGACGAATGAAGCGATTTTTTTCAGTTAACTCTTATTGCTTGATGTAAGGATGCAGCGCTTCAGCGGATTTTATCGCAAACGACCTCGTGAAATCTGGTTAGCGTGTGTGATTGTTGAGTTGATTTGTCGGAGCTGCGAGTTTTTCGAAAGAGATACCGCGGCCTCGCAAGGGCTAAAAAGGAACATGGGTGGTTTTTAGTCAGTAGAAGTTTGACACCGCCCTAGAGCGGGAGAAGTCATTTGACGAATTCCCACCTTCCAAAAAAAAAATGCTGTTATTATTTGGCAATGAGCTCCTCTAAAGGGCGATTCACTATCTTTCTGCCCTTGTCCCATTCTACTTAGGGTCGGCAGAACACGTTTTTTTCTTCCATTTTCCCCTGTCAGACGTCATGGCATAATTTACTCCCTGTGAGGATTTCTCATTTACCCAGATTTATACCATGGTATTTGATAGGACATGGGAGATCACTAGCATGTGATATAAAGATAATAGCTACTTGATAAACCATGTCAGCAATGCAAGGCCATTGACAGATATTCAAGGAATGCCATGTGGCATGCATTGGCATAAGTACTTATGAATATGTAGCTGTACTAAACGACGTCGTTTAGGAATTAGTTATTTAGCGTAAACAATAGACTTGGGAAAATGGAAATTCCTCTTTTAAATGCTTTGGATATAATCATGATTAGCTTAGCTTTCTTAATTGTGGGGTCAGCATCGATTTTTGTTTTTTGATATCGCATCTCGCAGTTCAGTCTCTGAGACGGGCTTCTGCTTTGCCGGACAAATCCCTGTGGATGCCTTGAGTTTAATGCCTCCAGACAGGGGCAAATAACTTATAGACTAAGTGACTAATCGCTAAGGGCACCCCCTGTAGGGTACGGACCTCGGCTTAGGACGTCACTGGGGGAGGGCAGCATTTACTACCAGTATTTTATATCTTTTACAGCCGTAGTGAGAGCAGTGGTGGCCCAGTGGTGGCGGCCCCGACTTACGAACAGTTGGTCGTGGGTTCGAACTCAGGCTGGCGCATTACTTTGTGTAATTTATTTCATCACCACTGCTCTCGAAACGGTGAAGGAAAACATCGTGAGGAAACCGGCATGTCTTAGAACCAAAAATTCGAAGATATGCGACATCTACCAATCCGCACTGGGCCCGCGTGGTAGATTATAGCCCATCCCTCTCCTAGAGAGGAGGCCTGAGTCCCTGCAGTGGGAATAATATAGGCTGATGATGATGATGATGATGACAGCCGTAGTGAGTAGTTAGTGAATGTCCTGAAAGTCTGACAAACAGTACTAAGTACTAACTGGGTTGTGGAGATTGCATCGCTCCATGTACAATACTGCATAGCGATTCACACACAATCGAATCGAAAATAGTCTATCTCGCTCGCTCTCGTAATGCCAAAAAAAGCTAGACATACGACATATTATTATTCGATTCGATTGTTTGTGAATAGATAGACTGAATGACGATCCCAACACAGTTGGGAAAAAGCTAGTCAGATAATGAACGTTCTTACATTTTTTCTAATATTCTTCTCAATATCTGTATTTTCTAACAAAATTATAAAACTTCTAAAGGCTGAAGAGCAATCTGCTTAAGAATAAACTCTCAATTTGGCTGAACAAATCGAGTCAAGCTCGCAAGATTGATAGCTACCTATAACGTGAGGCAGCCATCTTGGGTGTGATGAATGTACTGAATTACGTGTTGGCCTGTAAATATATTGGATAATGGAGATGAAAATTGTAAGTTCAGAAGCCTTCGTCTTATCGTGTGGGCAGGAAGGTATAACGACCCCACACACCCTAGTGTCAGAGTTTCTAAACCGCCTCAAGGGCCTCTGACATGGTTTGACGACCGCCATTGGGCGGCCGGGACCACCGTCTTATACGTGCCTTCCGAAGCACGGAATTATCTTTTTATCAGACAATCAGAAGATTCAAGCCTACAATGTCCTAACCAAACTGGAAACAACTTTACAAAGTATGCTTCCCATGGGAATCGAACCCACGATCACCGGGTCACAAGGCAAACGCCTAAACCACTTCACCACGGAGGCAGTACTTTGGTGACCATGCTTAGAATAGCATTGTCAGCCTTTAATTTATCCATTGCTGTGGCACAGGCCGCCTCTCCTATATCGTGGGCTATATTCTACCTCGCGGGCCCAGTGCATGTTACTTTTGTTTTAGTTCTAAGAGAAGCTGGTTTTCTCTTAACACCGGTGAAGAACCTGGAGCATATCACTTTTTTAGGGTTCCGTACCTCTAAAGGAAAAAACGGAACCCTTATAGGATCACTCGTGTGTCTGTCTGTCTGTCCGACCATTCTCCCCTCCTTATCTTCGAAACTACTGGGCCTAAAATTCTGAAAAAAATACAGAAATTAGTTCAACACGTATAGATTACAGGAAAACCTATAAGAAGTCATGGTACCGGAACTCTTCATGTGCAAGTCCGACTTGCACTTGTTTTAGAGAGATTGGGATTTGATGATTATCAAGTGACTCCTACAGCTCTGTGCGGAGCGGTTAGTGCCAAACTTCTACTGATTAAAAAACACACAGTGATGTTTCTTCTTAGCCCTTTGTATCCTGGGCCGCGGTATCTCTTTCGAACAACCCGCAGCCTGGAGCATATCCCTCCACCTTATCTCATTGATTACGATCGTACTTCTTTACCCCATGGGGCCATTTTTCGTCCCAAATCTTCCCTTTTTTTCAGCAAGACAAATTCATCAGCCACCCAATTTGAAACGAGTCATGTGCTATAAGATATATTGTATCGACATAATGATCTCTTCTCACGCGAGATAGATAATGGTGATTTTGCACCAATCTGTTTACACAGTCGGTGATCAATTTTGATGTTTGTTTATATGGGTAATTCTTTAGAACTGATGTCTTTCTTTTTTTAAAGTTTAAGGTTGATAGCAGAGGAACGGAAGGCTGAATTAAATGATTGCCTACCTTTAAAAAGATACTAGTACCTATGCATAAATCTTGTTCAAAGAGTGATTAATATTATGTACTACTCGTACTACGTCCCAGATTTTTTTTTCGGTTTTAGGAAAATCATCAAATAACCCCTTCCGTTCTTGGGCAGAGCGAAAGGGAGTGTCAGACTTCTACTGACTAAAAACTACCCATGTTCCTTCTTAGCCCTTTGTGTCGAGGCCACGATTTCTCTTGTGAACAACCCGTAGCCCCGACTGGACTAACGTCCCAGCTCACGTTTACATGACATAACATGTACATACACGCACATTTCGCCAGTTATGCTTATGACCCATATAATAAGGTCGAGCCTATTCCCATCCATCGGCCACAAATCCAGACTCCATGGATGCTACTGAGAATTTACTAATTGAAAAACCCTTAAACACTTTACCCGACCCGAGAGTCGAACCTAAGTCAGCGGTCGCGCTTGTGACCACTATACAGACCAATGAGGCAGTAACCTAGATAGCGATACAAAAACCGAATAGTTTCAATATTAGTTAGGAGTATAATACCCGCAACAAACTCCCATTTCCCAAAACCCTTTTTTTTTGTGTATGCTGGTAAATTCTCAAATGACTCCCCCTGCTCCGGGCAGAGCGGTAGGTAGTGTCAGACTTCTACTGACTAAAAACCACCCATGTTCAAAGCACGTTTCGCTGTTCGTCTCGGCTACCATTTTAAGATCTTTGACAGTCATTCAGGTAGATACTTCTTTTTTTATAAATATTTCTAACCTAACCCTATAAACGTGTTTGATTAGTAACAAATATGTTCCTTATCGTTTGATCAGCAAGAAAATGCTTGAACGCACCGATACTAGGAAAACAAGGTGATTTTGTTCTGTAGTAGGACTACAGAACAAAATACTGAATTTCTGCCACAATAAATATCTTACATAAACAATAGAATACTAAACAATAAAGCAATAGAAACTCACCTCAGTCTCAACCCTCTATTAATAACCCTGCATTGCCGGCTGCGGTCTATTTGATCCCTGACGCCAAGGATCAATTTCAGCAGGGTTAAGTTTTGCCTTCGAGGTATTGCGTAATTTCACTGTTATTTCAATTAGTCCTGTTAGCATTTCCTGGTATTGAAATGCGATTGAGGGTACTTGGATTGTATTTTCTTATTACCACACTCTGCTCGATATAGGAATTGAACTGAACTAAAGATCTTATGCTTAGAAGTAGCGCTTGTAACCACTAGACTATAACATTATATAAAGTTTTTCATTAGCTAGGGATATAATAGGGATGTGTCCTGGGTAAAAAAATATGATTTCGTTTAGTTCGTCAGTTAGATTATCGAAAAATATTGGATACGTGCTTTTTCTTTTATCAAATTAATAAAAATTTACGAAGATAAAACGCGTCAAAGATCAGGAGAGGGGGCTTTTGACGGCTACGTGGTAAAACATGTAGTGCGATGTGACGTCACACGAGTTTTTGAAACACTGTATCGTCTTCATTTTTGGATAACGTGCAAAAAGAAAAAATACGTGTCTAATATTTTTTGGTAATCTTTGTGACGGACTAATTAGATTTTTTTTGTCAACTACCCTATTGCCATTAACAGCAAAGCACACCAGGCAGAAAAACTATACCAATTTAATAGTATTGACTCGTTACCAATTTTGAATCGATTCAATTATACTGCCATCGACACACTAACAATAAGTTAAATAAGACAGACAAAAATATAACATAATACGTAAGTCAGCTATTAAAATAAGCCGTGAAAAGAAACAAGAAACAAACAAAATACACAAATAAAATCTTCCATTCTAATTTCGTCCACAAATTCGTAGAAAAACATTTTTCGAATCCACGTTACACCAAAAAACCAAGCACATTTTTCCTGTCAGCCACCCGAGACCCCCAAAACGCGACGGGGGTCATTTCGACCACTCATTAACCAGATAGATGCCGCTGTCAGCATACTCGCCCCATATATTTTAACAAGCCACGCTAATTTCCCATTTATTGTCCATTCTCATATAAAATACGTTATTCGCCCGCAAAAATAAGAATTAATGATGATCTGATTACTCTTATTTTTTCATCTTGTCATATTTTTGCTTCGTAAATTGCTTTTTCGTTGTTTGCTTTGTGTTTCGTACTAATGTGATTTTAGTATTGAGTCGGAAAGATTAGGAGTTTGGCTCACCTGTGACTTATGTATTATTGTTCGAAGTCTATTAATAAGTAAATAACACGCATAAGATCACGCCTGTTATCCCCGAAGGGTTAGGCAGAGAGAGGTGTACCACATAGTACATCCACATTTCGCCAGTTATGTTGAAGTCCCATGTAATGCATGGGCGAGCCCATTGATATCAACCGGGCACAAATCCAGACTCCTGATCGAAAAACACAATAACACTTTGCCTGACCCGAGAATCGAACCCAGGACCTCATGCTCAGCAGTCGCGCTTGCAACTACTAGACCAACGACGCAGTCCATAAATAACTATGTTTATTTATGCTGGTTAAAGAGTCTCAAACCGGGCAAGCTATGTTATCCACTGGAAAATTCTACAGCTTTAAAGAGAGATACTACATTTTACGACAACCTGTATATAATGTATTTTAATAAACTTTAAACCCACTTTGTATACCAAACAGAACGCTGTCTCGTCATAAAACTGCAACTCTGTTAACCCAAAGCATGTTTAAAGCCATTTTATCTTCAGCAATTTTGCAGCCGTTTCGCCAATATTAATCTACTTCAGCAAACATATTCCACAAACTTGCATTTAAAACGAGAACTCGAAAACTTTAACAATTCACTTGCTAGCATTAATCATGCCAAAAGCAAGTAACCGCCATTTTTATTTTTAGTAGCATCGAACAATCAGTTTAATGTCATCATCTGCCTAGCCTTTTCCCAACTATGTTGGGGTCGGCTTCCAGTCTAACTGGATGCAGCTGAATACCAGTATTTTAGATAGAGTGTCTGCCTATCTGACCTCCACAACCCAGTTAGTACTAGGTAAACCTAAGTGGACTGGTTGTTACAGACTTGCAGGCCACTGCCTACCTGTAACGACTCCCAAACATTTATGACAGCCGGGACCAACGGCTTGACGGGCTTTCCGAGGCACGGAGAAAGCTCTGCATATAATAGGCGTTAACCCATGTACGGGCCAACTTTGGCAAGTACGGCTTAACCCAATGATCGTCCCAAGCGGCAGGTATTATTAAGCCACGACCTCCTTTTTTTTTTTGGAGATACGTTTATCATCAAGTTACGTCTCCCGCTCTGGGCAGAGCGGGGTGTCTGACTTCTACTGACTAAAATCCACCCATATTCCTTCTTAGCCCTTTGTGCCGAGACCGCGGTTTCTCTTTCGAACAACCCGCAACCCCAGCCACGACCTCTTCACAATCAGTTCGATGTCGACACAAATAAAAGAAATCTCGAACACAGGTAACAAGACAATTTCGACGCTGCGACGAAAATACCCATCGCAGACAGGCGGTACGATAGATTATGACGTGCCCTATCGCGTTTAATAAAGCTGTGCTTTTTAGGGTTGGGTCCAAGTCTCGCGTAAATTTAATTTTTAATCAGATTTTTTTTTAAGATACTAAAGCTATAAGAAATGTCACTACAATGCCGGAGATGGAAGTCAGTACTAATTGGGTTAAGGAGGTGAGATGGTTAGGAAAAGGCTAGGCAGATGATAATGATGGATAAAAGAAAATCTGTCGACACACCGTCTTAAACGCTTTCATTGTTCTAACACATTGTAGTACTTAAAAATTTTTTGTAATTATTAAATGAAGTTGTAAATTAACATGTAAAGTTCTTACCTTATCTAATCAAGATAAGGTAAGAACTTTACATGTTAATTTACAACTTCATTTAATAATTACAAAATTTTTGAAACTAACAACAGTTTTGCAACGCTTTGCCTTGTTTAAACTTTCCCTTGGTTAACGTTTACGTGAAATAAATTCTCTTCTCAAGCTTTATTTCTACGAAATCTCTTCGGTCCTGTAACTAAAATCGCTGTAATTTTCGTTTTCTGATTAACTAGCTCTAGTTTTATGTAACGAAGTGCTTAAAATTCTGTTTTAGTTTCTACTTTACTCTGTGAAACGTCGACAGCAGATACGTAGGTACTTCACAGAGTTATATATACTACTAGCGGCTTCACCCGCTACAACTCGAAAATCATCCCGCGGGAAGACAAAATCGGGATAAAAACTATCCTATGTGTTAATCCAGGGTGTCAGCTAACTCCATACCAAATTTTATTAAAATCGCTCTAGCCGTTTAGACGTGAAGAAGTAACAAACATACACACTCACAAACTTTCGCATTTATAATATTAGTGTGCAGTGTGAAGTGTGGTGTGATTAGAGGTACTTCATAGGGCATAGGATCTATTCGATAACGAAAATTACAACACTGATACTGTTTGTGTAAAAAAATTTAGGTAAGTAGGTAAAAATAAATAGAGTGTTGAATTACAGCATTGTTGCTAGAAGAACTACCATTTGATCCTCTGGTGGTACTTGTTCTCTAACTCCACAAATGCTGTTTTTTGTTGCTATCCAAACAAATACATTAATTTTCGCCCAAAGTTGTTGCTCAGTAATTTAATCTCTCCTATGCCAATGTGAATAAAATTGTAACCTAATCCAGTATACTGACCACAACAACTTTGTCTTACAAGACCCTAATCACTGACACTCCCAATTATCAAATTGATTATCCTTACAAATAGGGCAGGGTATGCTCGGAGTTACTTTGAAGGATCCGGAATTAAATTATCCGTCAAAGAACTGGAGGTACCTAATGGGTGTTAAAAGACGCTTAATGAAGCTGAGAGGCACTTGTTCTCTCTGTTATTGAGATTATTTATTGTTCTGGATCTAACCTGAGAACCTTCTAGTTATATTGGAGGTAAAAGTTTCAACTTTTACACACAAATACAACATTAGTAGCTCCATGACACCTGTACTATTCAATGCCTCCACCAGAACAGTGTTTTGAGTGCGATGTATTGAGTTCTATTATAAAGCATGATTTTTCGCTCCAAAATCGAAGTGGTTTCCCAGCAATATTTTTTGCTTGGACTGAGTTAGTTCATCATCATCATCATCAGCCTATATTGTTCCCACTGCAGGGACTCAGGCCTCCTCTCTAGGAGAGGGATGGGCTGTAATCCACCACGCGGGCCCAGTGTGGGTTGGCAGATTTTTTGGTTCTAAGACATGCCGGTTTCCTCACGATGTTTTCCTTCACCGTATTGAGAGCAGCGGTGATGAAATAAATTACACAAAGTAATGCGCCTGTCTGGGTTCGAACCCACGACCTACTGTTCGTAAGTCGGGGCCGATTCAACTGGGCCACCGCTGCTCTCATACAACTGGGCCACCGCTGCTCTCTGAGTTAGTTAGATGTAGAGAAGGCTCGGTTGTTGGCTTCGTGAAAGATTGCAGGGCAACCTGGAGTGGGCTGGCTACGTCTATCACAGAACTAGTGGCTGATTGTGCAAATAGGTACTGGCGTTAAGATCGCGTATGTATGCGTAATGTGGGATGCTCTAGAGTCTAGAAAAGAGTGAAACCAGAAGGCGGAGGATAGGATGAGTAGTAAGGCCAGTATCCCGTCGGGGCTACAGGTTGTTGTGCACAAAGGGCTAAGAAGGAACCGAAATGGTTTTTAGTCAGTAGAAGTCGGACACTCCCTACCGCTCTGGCAAGAGCGGGAGGAGTCATTTGACGATTTCCCAAACCCAAAAAAAAGCCGTTATAAGTCTAGCCGTGGATAAGGAGAGGATAATCCTCACAAAATCGTTACCGCTACCTCTTATACCATGTCCCCTTACGGTTCGCTTCGCGTCTACCAGCACCCTTCTACTTTCAATATCAATCTATATCAATAATCAAATCAGAGTGCTTCCACGGCGGGAAAATCAACTTTTTAACTTTGTTATACAGCTGGTTTTGCTTAACCGAACGTTCTATGGTTTAAATTGCGATATTAAATAATCGCAATGAAATATTATGGTTGTGTCCGGCTTTCAGGAGTTACAGTGGTTTGGGAATAGTGTGGCGGGTTTGTCCCAATAAGAAAAATGGTTATGGGTTTATCTTCTTCTTAGTGTGTTGATGGCAAACTAAATTGTGTCACCTAGAACAAGGGGCCAAAAACGGCCCATTTAGGAAAATCATCATCATCATTTCAGCCAAAAGACGTCCACTGTTGGACATAGGCCTCCCCTAAGCGTCGCCACATTGACCGGTCCCGTGCGTCTCGCATCCAGCGGATCCCCGCAACCTTCACCAGGTCATCGGTCCACCTAGTGGGAGGCCTTGCAACGCAACGTCTTCCGATTCGAGGAGAATCATTTTTTAGGAGAATAATATAAATTACGTTTTAATTCATAAAACAGTCACAGAGTGACAATTGATCATATTAACTGCGTCTGCAACCATTTTAAGTTTTGAGAAATTACTGCTGGAAAAACCTAATAATACTTTGCCCGACCCGGGAATCTACCTCAGGTCCTTATACTCAACAGTCGCACCTGCGAACACTTGACCAATGAATGTCTTACAGTCCTTATTTAATGTTCTAAATAAATAAATCATCCTGTTCGCAACCACAATCACACATTTTTCTTATGAACATTTTATAAAAAAATCTCAAGCAATAAAAGATAAAATATCAACGAAGACGACAATTAGGGGAACAAAAGAAAATTACGCGAACAATAAAAACGTTAGCGTAAACTAATTACGACGTAACTCTAGAGTAATCTAATATATTTGAGACGGAACACGAGTTACGACGGTAACATTAGAAAGATGCTACAGTTCTATTAATACTAGGATTTGCTGGGATTCCGTTAGTAACTTGAAAGCAGTGGTGACAGAGAAAAAGCTTAGAAAAAATGCAGCTTAGAAAAAGCAGTTATAGCCTAGTGGTGTGACCGTAACACGGCCAAGTCATAGGTCGCAAGTTCAAACCAAATACAAGCACCACTGATTTTTCGGATTCATATTCGTATTGTGAGGAGCTCGTGGCTTAATAAGAACTGAAGGTAGTTAGTGACCTGAAATTCTGACATCCAGTCTTACCAAAGGGTATTGTATTACCTAGTATTAACTGGGTTGTGGAGGTCAAATAGGTAGTCGCTCCATGTAAAATACTGGTATTCAGCTGCATCCGGTTAGACTGGAAGCCGACCCCAATATAGTTGGGAAAAGGCTTGACAGATGATGATGCGTATTGTGTAATTTTGACTTGCTTCGGTGACCGAAAACATCGTGAGGAACCCAGGATACCTGAAAGATATTTCTCGACGGCATGTCGGCATGTACCTAAGGCCAAATCAGAGGCCTATTGGGCGGTGTAAAAACTCTAGAGATCAGGTTAGGCACTAACCACACGATTGAGAAGAAGAAATAATAATAAAACAATACAAGCAATATCTGGAAACGTCGAATAACTTAATACAAGTATTTCCACCGAGTGACTATAATGCCTTCTCCATTTATTTATTTTTAACTAGCTTTTGCCAGCGGCTTCGCCCGCGTGAAAATGTCGATTTTCCATACAAACTTCCATCCCCTATTTAACTCCCTTAGGGATTGAATCTCGAATAATCCTTCATTATTCCTTGTCTACATCATAAAGGGAAACTCTGTGCAAAATTTCAGCTTTCTAGGTCCAAGGGTTTGGGCTGGGCGTTGATGAGTCAGTCAGGACTTCTCTTTTTATTTATATAGATAGATGTGCCGAAAGCGACAACTGGGACCTACGCTGCGTGTACATAAGTAATTTAATTCTGTCGCCTCCGTAAATAAATAAAGAATAATATGGCTGTCCTGATTTTGCCATTCATGGGATGAATTGGGCAATCTTACCTCGGGGTACTTCGGGGGCCTTCGGAGGGCTTCGGGTCATTTTTGACCTTCGCGATTGTGTGGGCGGGTCCTTTGTGACTTTGGCTGCCGACGTGTTGGATGTTGGAATAGTTTTATATAGTGGTGAGAGGATTAGGCGTTTCATATTTTCTTTTACTGGTTACGATGTACCTAACGTGAAAGTTTATTTTTTATATACTTTACTATCTCTTTGATCTTGGGCGTGAAATATTGGTTCCTTTTCCTAGATTTCTAGATCAGGTAAAGTGTCAATGGGTTTTTCAATTAGGAATTTCTCAATAACAGCCACAGAGCCTGAATTTGTGCCCGGTTGATGGTAATAAGCTCGCTCCCTATTACATGGAACTTAAAGTGTAACTATATAGCGCCATTTCAGCCTCTTGCAAGGCCGCCGCTGAAATCCTTACTAATATTATAAATGCAAAAGTAACCCTGTCTGTCTGTCGCGCTTTCTCGCCAAAATTACTGAACCGATTTAAAAAAAAAATGAAATTTGGTACACAGATAGTCTAGAGCCTGAGAAAGAACAAAGGCTACTTTTTAATGCGAAAAAAGGGTTGAAAGGCATTAAAACATTACTTTTGGTCGCGATAACCGACATCGGTTGCGGTAATCCACATCCACAGGAAGAAGTAGCCGCTAGCATCAGCTAGTTTCATATAAAAAAACATCTGGTTTCACACTTGTAAACATACTACTTACATATAGGATTAATAAAAACAACCAGGATTAATGTAAGTAGATCTTAATGATTAATTAACATTTCCTTCTAATATTGGAATTTCATTGTGTTCTACACCTGGCGTGACCTGTTATATGAAGTGATGTAAAGATTAATCTATTATAATCGTGTTACATATTAGGGATGTTTCCTGACTAAAAAACGATGATTCTGTTTAGTCCGTCTGTTAGATTATCGAAAAATATTGGATACGTGTTTTTTGTTTTATCAAATTACTAAAAAACGACGAAGTTAAAACGCGTCAAAGATCATGAGTGGTGGCTTGTGACGTAACTTTTACTTATACAGTGTACTGAAATGTGACGTCACACGAGTTTTCGAAGCACTGTATCGTCTACATTTTTTGTTTAAGTGACAAAGAAAAAATACGTGTCCAATATTTTTTGAAAATCTATCTGACGGACCAATTAGATTTTAAATCATCTACCCTATTACATAGAATCAATAAAAAAACAACCAGGATTAATGTAAGTTGGTCTTAATGATAAATTTCTATTTCCCTCTATATTGGAATTTCATTGTGTTCTACACCTGGCGTGACCTGTTATAAGAAGTGACGTAAAAGATTAATATTATAATCGTGTTACATAATTGCATTGTTATAACAATGTTGACTAATCACTGGTGGTAATTCATTATCCATGCTTGACATCTATAATGTGCGTGGAATAATCAGCAGGTGATAAGTATATGTGTTCATTGTATTATAATTTTTGGACTAGACTTGGGTAAAACGTATCCCACTAAAAACAAAACTTGTAAAAAGAG
The DNA here is from genome assembly GCA_949775195.1 of Diarsia dahlii. Classification (NCBI taxonomy): domain Eukaryota; kingdom Metazoa; phylum Arthropoda; class Insecta; order Lepidoptera; family Noctuidae; genus Diarsia; species Diarsia dahlii. Next base: position 17,473,328 of record OX459197.1, on the reverse strand, counting down.
CCAAGTCGTACAACTGTTTTCTTCTACCGTAAAAAGTAGTGAGATCCATGTAATACCAAGTCAATTTATTTATTCAGTCTAATAAAAGATTTACTTGGCCATCGCATCGCATTCGCTAATGTTAAACAGGCCATTCTTATGGCTATTCGCCATTGCATTGGCCAATATGATACGATGGCCAAGTCAATCTTTTATTAGACTGAATAAATAAATTGACTTGGTATTACATGGATCGCACTGCCGTGCCCCCAGATAAATCAATAAAGTTAAAGTGTCTGATTATGCTTATGCTGAAGTAAAAGTACCCTTAACGATGCCGAAGCAAACTTGTTCTCTCCGACACTGTAATCATTTGTTTGTTCTAGACTATACCAGGGAACTCTCTAGTTATTGAGATAATGGGGGTCAAAGTTTTCCAAGCTGTTTTTTTAAATACCAGTTTTTCAGGTTATATCTTAACTTAAATGTAGTAAACGGGTCATGGAGGTATCCATGACCCGTTTACTATTCAATGCATCCACTAGCTAGGACAATGTTGAGAGCTGCATTGCGAACTACTGTAAAATGTGATTTTTCACCCCAAAAAAATAGTCGTTTCCCAGCAATATTTTTTACGTACAGGCACTTAGTTTGATGTACACAATGCTTGGTTGACAGCTTCGTGAAGGGGAATCTGTTTTTTTTTTCGGTGTCTCTTTGTTCCGAATAAAAAGGTAGGGAAACATTATTTTTATAATCAATTCACGCGGACGAAGATAGCGGGCACATCTAGTGTATAATTAGACTTTTCTTGTGTTGGCTTGGACTATTCAAAAACAACTAAATTGAAGTCGTCGTTTATTTTAATTAAACCATTCATAGGCAGTAATAAATAAATGGCTATTATGGTGTAAAACTCGCTCGGTATGACTATATCATGAGATCCGTGAAAATACTGTAAGCTACTCGTATCACCATAAAATATATCTCGTGGCATAATAATAACTCCCACTCAGGTCGATCTTTAGGTTAGGCCACGTTTGCCTAGGTTGGTCTGTGGATGGGTGAGAACTCACTACATACCGGGTTTCCTTCGTGCCTCGGAAAGCACGTTAAGCTGTTTGGTCCCTGCTGCCAAATATAGATCTTTGGCAGTCGTTACAGGTGGTCAGTGATCTGAAAGTCTGACAACCAGTCTTACCAAAGGGTCTTACCCAGTATTAACTGAATTGTGGAGGTCAGATAGTCGCTCCATGTAAAATACTGATATTCAGCTGCACCAAGTTAGGCTGGAAGCCGACACCAACATGGTTGGGAACAGGCTAGGCATATGATGATATCACCATAAAACTTATTAGCCGTTCAGGCTCAGGGGGCCTGGGTTCTTGGGTTTGTCTTACGCCAACTTTTTTCACATTATTGAAATACATTTTTTAGCAGATTATGTCATCAGAAGCTTTTTAGTGTTCTTCGCCATAAAACAAAATAATTGTACATGTTATGTGTCATAGACTGAAGACAATGCTGCGCCAACCCCAAATGAATTGGGATCAGGGCAATAATAGAATGATGATGATGTTTCTTAGGCCAACAGTGATTGGTTTATACTAAAAAGTTCTCCAGTTGCATTACAGGCACATGGAGACTTTTCATCTTATAGACGCCTGCTTGCGCCGTTTAGTTCAAAGCGATATATCGTTGCTTTTAAATAATAATTATACAGTCAGTTTAATGATAAATAATATATTTTCAATTTGACAACCACAATCTGAGACCACAATGGTTCCGCTGGTCTGTGTCAGTTAGCCTTCACTTGTCTTATCATAAAGTACAAAAGAAAAGAGTATTTATCTACCCACATAACATAAACCCTCTCTAATGCGTTCAAAAACCATAGGCAATGACCAGCATTACCAACCAGCAGAAATAAACGGAACTGATATGAACTCATAACCTACTGAAAACAGTAGGTTATGAGTTTAAATTTGGAACAGGTGTCAAATTCAAGTGAGTGTGCTATTCTAGTATCTACTATATGACCATCAAAAAGACATCTGAACATCTACATTTTTTATTGCATTACACTGGTAACAATGCTGGTCATTTCCCTATGGTTCCTGAACCCATCATAGAGCCCTTATGATATTTGGGTAGATAAAGTAGTGTATGCAACTATACATAATTAGGCATTACAACACTCGTGTGATGCTATTAAGAAACTCGCCTTCGGCTCGTTTCATAAACCCACACTTGTGTTGTAATGCCCTTCATTATGCCAAGTCGCATAAACTACTATTACAACTAAGCAAACTCATTGAATGCGGTAGTGGGAATCAGGAATTTATGATTCGCCACAATCTTTTACCCTTAGGTTGACAATGCATCAGATTAATTGCGGCCACTTCTAATTTCTCCAAACCAACCCCTATTCCAAGTCTTTTCATTTGCGCCCGGACAAAATAAATAGTCAATACTGCCGTATTTCGATCACGGCTCTGCCCTTAGACTAAGTATATTATCCACTTTTATGATACTCGTAAAGTCTCCCCTCTCTCCCCTATTAGAGGAGGGAGGGCAAGAAGTAAAACTGTATTGGTTTCTCTTATTTTGAGTAACGTTTGCTGGATGTCCTGATTGCGGGTGGACGGTAGTAAAATTTATCTGGTTAGGGAATTAGGAAATTGGTTAAGGGGTTCGGGAATCCTGAATTAAGTCGTTTTTTGGTTGTGTTTGTTTTATCTTATCTTAAAAAATAGGACAAAAGTTTACTGTTTTCATTCCAATATTTTAGTCGAAATGTGTTACTCCTTCTATTATAGTCTTTAAAAAAAATTGTGTTTAATTTCCGGCAAAATACCTATTTAAAGCAAGAATAATAAAAATGTCAATTTGTTGATGATGATGTAAAACAAGACGCCACTTGTAAACTAAATGTCAGAGGCCCTTGAAGCGGTTAAGAAACTCTGACACTAGGAAGTGTGGGGTCGTTAGACCTTACTGCCCACACGATAAAAAGAAGAAGATCTAAACTATGCAATAGCCATTAAACCAGAAAACATATTCCTAACATGAAAATAATAACAAAAGACTAAAGTATCATCAATAATGTTGCCATATTTACGATGATCATAAACACATGTACAAGCCTCAGTGAGGCACCTGTGCTGTAGGTAAGCTGTGTACTTAAACTTTATGTTGTCGTATCTGATCGAGCTGTAAAGATTCTATATTGAATAGTAATGGATGTTACAATGTGTTAAAGTGATGTTGTATGAGGTAATGATATTGATTTAAGGGGTATAACAAGCATGTGGATCTGGGTGTCTAAAGCTTTCCCGAGTTTATATGATCCCAATCTATTAAAGTCTATAGGCTTCTTCTGAGTTAGCTCGTTCCGTTGTCTCAACCGAAACTGACAATTTTCCCAATCAACCTGGAACCTACTGCTTCACTACATATTATTATAAAACAAAGTCGTCCGCTACGTCTGTCTGTCTGTCTGTTCGCGTTAATTGAAAAACTACTGCATCGATTAAGTGGTTCTCGAGCAAAGTTTTAGTCTAAAATTTGTCAAGTTTTTAATAACTACGCGGGCGAAGCCGCGGGCATCACCTAGTTAGTTATAAATTTGAAAATCTGAGTGCTGGCAACTGTTAACTTTTGACGTTATTGCTGCCAAATAATCACTAAATAAAGATCGAAAAGGATATCGTCGCACAAACGTATACCACGTACTTAGTACATCATTCCCCCCCCTCATATAGAATCTTGCTATTTATATTTATCTTCAAATAAATCTTAACATCATTCTCCTTATTTCATATTCCCATTAGTGTTACTATTCGTATTACGTCATAGTTCTACGCAACAGCTGTTTCTTCCCACGGAACTTCCCGAACTTTGCCGAGAAAGGAAATGTATTACATAGTTAGTGACGTCGCACTATCGAGTATAAGTAAGTAATTATTTATTTTGTTTCGAAGCAGTACATTTTACTAGTCTTTAAATAGACTTGGTTGGTCATAGCAAGGAAAACCTGCTTAGGGAGAGATTCATAAATGACTGCCCTGGAGTGTAAATATGGTGCTGTTCCACAAACAATGGGACACTTAAGGCGGGGTTACCCCGATAAACGTCGTCAACAATAGCGTTTTACTCGTACATGGAACGGATTTAAATTTTGAAAAAAATGTATTACATAGTTGACTCTTCGATCATGATATGTCGGGCATGCGATACACGATTACTTACACTTCACTGCATCCAATTAAATCGCAAAGACATGTCCAAATGATGGCTAAATAATCGTTTTACTTGAGTTATATTAGGCTTTGAAAAATAAAACTTATATCATAATAAAGGTCGTAAAAAATGTGTATTATCTCGGGTCACATAATGTATAATTTCTTTATAATTTTTCTCCAAGAGAGAAAAAACAGTCAAAATTTAGGCATTATATCGCTCGCGCGGCAGGGCGGGGGGCGAGGTCGTGCGTACATAAAAACAAAGTAGGGAAACCTCGCCTTAATATATCGTGTCCTGTTTTGTGGTCACTACCGGGACTGATGGTCGCTAAGCGCCATACTATAGTAGCTCAGTTCTGGGCCGACCCAATTTAGATTTTCATCGACACGCTAAGATTCTTGTATTATAAATGTACTATATTTGAAATGTACATCTTCTTCAGAAGAAGTACATTTTGATGCGAGTGTGTAAAGTTTGTCTTATCATTCGAGGATTGCATACGAGTTGTAATACAAAGTAAACCTTAACGCGGCGCAATAAGATTATGCAAATGTCTTGTAAAAGGGATTAACCTCTGAAGCCTTATAATAAGCTTTGAAATCTCATATCAACGCCCCAATTTTGATTTTGCTAATCAATCAAGATACTTCCATAAGATTTGACAGAGCTAACTGATTACTTTACTAATAAGTAACTGTATTCATCTTTCAGAATATTCAGAAAGATGTTTCGTGACATGAAAGATATAGGATATTATTATGGTACCTACTTATAATATCATGCACTCTGTCATGTAGGTTTACGCTACACGCTACTGCGTGCTTATTACTTTTACATATGAAGACCCGGGTTACATTACCGGGTATTTCGCCGGGTTTGTCGCTCAATCACAAAATTCAGTCTAGGTTTTTTCCTGATAATACTGAAGGCTCTTCTCTATTACACTATATATAACTTGACTGGCGAAACGCAGGCGAATAGTACTCGGTAATATGCTACTCTTTGGTAAGACGGGTTGTCGTACCTTCGACTGACCACCTTCCACTGATTACCTGAAACGATAATCAAAGATCTACAAATGATTGCTGATATCAATGGCTTAACTTGGTATCCGAGCTACTTAGGAAACTCGGTATGTAGTGGGTGGTCCCCCTATCCTCGGAACAACCTAGGCAAGCGTGGCTGCTCCTCTGATCATCATCAGCCTATAATGTTCCCACTGCAGGGACTCAGGCCTCCTCTCTAGGGGAGGGATGGGCTATAATCCACCACGCGGGCCCAGTGCGGATTGGCAGAAGTCACATGTCTTCGAATTTTTTTGGTTCTGACATGCCGGTTTCCTCACGATGTTTTCCTTCACCGTTTTGAGAGCAGCGGTGATGAAATTGAGAGCAGCGGTGAAAAAAAATTACACAAAGTAATGCGCCTGCCTGGGTTCGAACCCACGACCTACTGTTCGTAAGTCGGGGCCGACACCACTGGGCCACCGCGGCTTCTTCTCTAATCTCCTCTAATACAAAACTAACATAGTCACCCAAATCCGGACTAAATGCAGCAGCCGGCTAAGAAAACGCAAGTGCACGACTTTACGACTAAAAGTTTACGACCTGCGACAGTCTGTTTTAGTTTACGACGGCGTCAGCAATAACTGAAGGGAAGTCGTTTTAATGACGCGACTAGACTTAGCGACTTAATGACTGCTTCGTAACAATCGTTAATGTTTGTGCTGAATGATTCTGGGCTGCTTGGTAATTAGGTTTTTGTCATGTGTGGATGGACCCTCATAGTAAACCAACTGTTTACCAACTCTGTTTAATTTATTTAAATGGTGTTAGGAATAAAGTTTCAGCTGCATCCGGTTAAACTGGAAGCCGATCCCAACAAGTTTTAGACTGCTGTTACTAAGTAATTTCTAGCAAAAAAATTCAAAAACATTTTACCCGACTCGAGACTAGTACTCAAGACCGGGTTCATCCGGCATCCGGCCCCCGTAGGCACGAGCCTGTGGACGGACGGTGACGGTGAGTAATCAGCTAGCTCACTCCGTCCGTCCGTTGTGTTATGACGATGACAGACCGTGTCTACGACGCGACGGCGCGTTTTTGTTCAACGCGCGCCTGAAAGAGATGTCAGCAACATTGAGGGTCCCGCAAGGGCCGACGCCTGCTGGGGCTGGGGACGTCATTTTATGATTTCCCAACCTCCGAAAAAAAAGGACTGCTTGCACATTAGCGCTGACAATGTCGACATACTTAAATAGACTATTCAAAATCAATCGATTAAATTATTTTATAATAGAAACAGATAAACATCATTTCCATTACTTCATTTCCTGGTTAACGACAGTTAACAATATTACGATATAAATGTGTTAATGTAAGCAGACACGCTATTTTAACCTGCCGTAGTGTAGTTAATGTGTTTCCTAAATAACTTTTATCGGGCCCTTTGAGGTGTGTTGTTAAAAACTAATTGTAGTTACACAAGGAATTTTAGAAATATGTTTAGTTTAGTTTATTTATTAATAATTATACAAATTACATGTCAAAATGAACAAAAAAATATGAGTACAAATCATTAATAACTAATTGAGAGTACAAAAATAAATAGTAGGATAAAAAGAACAAGTCAGTAATAATAAATAAGTAGGTATCCAAAACCATTCCTTTAGGTCATATAATGCCTGGTCGGATAGCCAGTCTTTTAGTTTAGCTTTGAAAGCATTATCAGATGTCGCGTTTATGCTCTTGGGGAGTTAGGCATGCTTATAATCTTCATCTGCTTAGGCCTTTATCAACTATGTTGGGGTCGACTTCCAGTCTTATCGGATGCAACTGAATACCGGGTAATACGATAGCTCTAGGTATGACTGGTTGTCAACCTTTCAGGCCACTGGCTACGTACAACTACTGTCAAAGATAATATATGACAGCCGAGACCAACGGTTTAACGTGCTTCTTGAGGCAAGGAGGAAACTCGGTATGTAATGGGTGGTAACCCATCTACGGACCAACCTAAGCAAGTGCGGCTTATCCTGAAGTTCGCCATAAATATAATGTTCCATATTTTTCTAGTCTTTTCTCTGTTTTATTATCTTTCAGTCAGACCATTCATCGTTTCTTCTTGCCTTATTTTCTTGCCAAAAATCAAAACCGCAAACATAAGCTCATCCGCCAGCTTCCCATTCGCACGCACCGCACGCGCGTCTCTCTCCGATCCTTCTTTATTTATTATTATAAATAATAAAACCGGATCTCGCTCCTCTAGTTATCCGGGAGTGAAATATGTCGTTTGCACGACTTATCCGTGCAAACAAGGATACCAGAACATTACGGGAACGCAAATAGGAGTAGCGCAAATATTCGCTGCAAACAGTGCCCGGCGAGGGAAATAAATAAAACTGGAAGCAAGTTTTAGAGTTTGTGGGTATTGAAACTGGATGGTGCAATGTTGTGGAGTAGATTTGATTGCGTAATTATTTTGGTGCTTGGAAGTTCTGGGAAGTTTAGGTACAACTTATCGAATGACAACTTTTCGTCATGATCTGCCTATCATGTGCCTAGCTTTCCGAGGGACGGAAGAAACTCTTTATGTAGTGATGGGTCACGCTCTCACGCATACACGATCCAACCTCGGCAAGCACAGCTTAACCTTGAAGGGCGACTTTGTTACGTACACTTACTTAGCCACGAGCTCGTGATAATCATCTCCTAAAATCTCTTAACTTAAACTTTTGCTTTATGTTCAAAAGTAGGCACCTGCCAAGACCGTTCCAATTAAATGACGTATTTGAACTACGCGACATCTTAAAAGTAATTTGTATGTTTTGGCTTGCAAATAAACATTTTGATTTGATTCGAAGCAGCCTCTCTGCTTCAAATCAAATCAAAATTTTAAATGTTTATTTCTCTGTCTCAAGATTACACATGATTGTAATTTAATAACATATCGCATCACATCACCATGTTCCAGTGTTATTGAGTGAAATTGGTTTTGTATTTTAACTCCTCTATTCTCAACTATACTCATGCCACTTCTATTAACTCTACACCCTGCAAGCATTAGGCCATAAAATTTTGAACAGTGGGCTCCACACATAGGTAACGTTGTAAATAAGACTTTACAACTTTCACCCCCCTTTGCGACCCCTTTAATTAACCCATGGGAGTGATTGTGAACTGTGTGACGCAATAGATAATTAATTGGATCATCGTTATCTGAAAGTTGGAATAGTCTTATAACGCGTGAGGGTTTTGGAGGTTTTTAAACGGCTATGTTTTAAAAGATGATGATGGGATCACCCATCATCATCATACACATAAAACCCTTTCACCACTGGGCGGCCCCGACTTACGAACAGTAGGTCGTGGGTTCGAACCCAGACAGGCACATTACTTTGTGTAATTTATTTCATCACCGCTGCTCTCAAAACGGTGATGGAAAACATCGTGAGTAAATGAAACCGGCATGTCTTAGAACCAAAAATTCGAAGACATGTGACATCTACCAATCCGCACTGGGCCCGCGTGGTAGATTAAAGCCCATTCCCTCTCATAGAGAGGAGACCTGTGTCCCTGCAGTGGAACATTAATAGGCTGTTGATGATGTTTTAATACATGAGATTTCTAGATTTGGAGTGGGTCCTGGGTCCAGGCATGTTCGATGATTCGTAGAAGACGATTGAAGGCCCGGGACCAGCACTGCCCCAACTTTATTCAAATATTATGTTACAGGAAGTAAACAGTTCTGCCTAAAAATTTAAGGTGAAACACCTAATGTATGTGAACTTATGAAGACTCGGACCAATTAATATAAAGATACTGCTCTAATTCGGATCAAAAAATGGAAACAAATACACAAATATACATACACACTCAAACACACCACACAGATACACATTTCGGCTCCAACACTTTCCATGCATTCCTTATCGCCGCTCTGGATTCCTCTCAGGAAATCAAATATTAAGCCGAGAAATACAGACTAATTTAGGGGCTCACTGGTAACAACTATATCAACTAGTTTTAGATAATATTTTATGTCATTTAGCCTAACTATCTTAACTAATATTATGAATGCGAAAGTATAACTCTGTCTGTCTGTCGCGTTTTCACGCCAAAAGGGTTGTAAAAGGTTACATTTTGGTCGCGATAACCGACATCGGGCATCAGCTAGTAATGGTATAAGTGACTTAAAATCTTCTCTTCTCTGTGTATAATTTGTACCTGCTACAAACATACATACACCACAGAACGCCATCTGCTACGACCACGATCCTTACCATACTCCTATTGCCTCGTCTACGTTCATACATCTGGTCATACACGCACGTGCTTCGGTTGTGTGTGAGTACTACGCACCTGTCCTTTCTGAAGTACCTCACCAATATTAGGTCATTGTACAAAGTCTTTCTAGGGCATCCCCTCCCAGCGTTACGATTTACATCTGTCTTGTAAATACATTTTGTTAATCGCCTTTCACTCATTTTTTTCACTTTGTGTTACCTGCTTAATAAACAATTTTCTATTTCCTTTTTCTTAGTAACAAAACGTCAGTATATATTTCAAAAGAAACACAAACTCTCGCGTGTCGTTAAATTATTTTTTCAAGCATTTTTTAGCATATCTGTCTAAAATATTCCTTTTCCGCTCAATTTATTTGTTGAAGAATGTTTTAAATAATAGTTATAATAAGGCTTATCTTGGCGCCAGCTCCGTTCCGGGTTTTTTGAGGTTACATACTTAGTTTTAGGAATTAGTTTATTATATAGGCGTTCTTGCACGAAAGAGTTATAGACTTACTGAAGTAAAATCGCCATCACACCTGTAATCTTCGAAGGGTTAGGCAGAAGTCCGGGGCTGCGAGTTATTCAAAAGAGATACCACAGCATCGGACACAAAGGGCTAAGAAGGAACATTGGTGGTTTTTAGTCAGAAGAAGTCTGATACTCCCTTCCACTCAGACCAGTGAAGGAGGAGTCATTTGATGATTTCTCACCCTAAAAAAAAAGGGGTAAGGCAGAGGTGTACCCATTAATTTCGCCAGTTATGGTCAAGTCCAATGTAATAAGGGGCGAGCCAATTGCCATCAACCGGGCACAAATCTAAACTCCGTAGCTCCCACTCAGAAATTTCTGATGGAATAACCTAATAACACTTTATCCGTTTATTACCTAAAATTCACTCTTAACGGCCTAATCGACTTATAGTCTTATTTCATTCCTACACACCTAAAAATTAATTGAACTCTATTCTACCTTGAATGTAACTAACTAACATAAAAAATTAAAATCCGATAGTGATCGTTATAAATTAGCGTTGCCACGTGTTGATCTGTTACGGTCGCGTAACCAACTGGTTGCATAATGCGAAGAAAATAACCACTGACATTGGTACTACTTTCCAAAAAAATCTCTAAAATTCTCTAAAATCCAAAATATAAGGTCCAGTTTTGTATAAAAGCGTGGTTGTATATCACCAGCAATGGCGGTCAACGCGTTCTTTTTTCAAATCGCCAATGATGTCACGTTGTGGGTTGACACTGGCCGATATAAAGTTCGGCCACAGTTAACAAACTTTTCGGGTGTTGTCAATAAAAAAATGGAGTTTGGCCCAGTTGTTGAATTTCAGGGAATTCTTGTGTTGTGTAGCGCGAAATGAAGCGTGGATGGGTCCTTGGAGATAGACGGATGACCTAGTAAAGGTCGTGGCTATTAAATGTGGTGGCTAATAAAACATTTCATATAGGAGTGTTTGGGAAAGGTCTTTGTTCTGTAACGGATAGCAATAATCTTGATACTGTTAAAGATATCGTCAAAACGTTAAGGTTTGTGGACGGAACTTTTTTTATTTTTTTTTTATTTTTTATTATTGATAGGTTCGCGTTTGACCACTCCGGACATCGCATTATTACATAACATAACATCACGCCTGTAATCCCTGAATAGTTAGGTATAGGTACACACATTTCGCCAGTTTTGCTTAAGCCCCATGTAAGCCTATTACAAATCTAGACTCTGTGGCTGCTCCTGAGAAATTCCTGATGGAAAAAACCCATTAACATTTTGTTCGACACAGGAATCAAACCCAGAACCATGAGGTCCTGAGCATGAGCTCAGCAGGCAATTGTGATCATCAGTCAACATCATGGCGACAATTGTGATCATCAGTCATGGCGACAATTTACGTAATAATCACAACCAACGTAAAGGGTGGTCCAGTTCTCTTAGAAAGCCGTTCGTAAATAAATCTCCATTGAATTTGATAACGTTTGTTCTAAAAGTAGAAGTTAGTTGTGTAACAGGAAACATTATTTCCGAGTATTATTGAATAACAAAGTTGTTTATAATTTCAATACACTGCATGAATGAATTTATGCTTTCTCGAATCTGAATGGAGTTTAGTGCAACTGTTTTATAATGATTTACTGAAATTTTATGACGTAAGAGTATGAATGGTTTTTGCAATCACCAATTTTTTGGTAAGTTCGAGGTAAGATCACAAAGATATTCCATGTAAAATATTGAAAACCGGTAAGGTTAACAGCCATACCCAATATAGTTCTAGAGACAAGGTAGAGATGATGAGTTCTCTAGAGAAACTTAAGGGTAAGACTGGTTCCCGTCGGGGCTGCGGACCCCGTCGGGGCTGCGGACCCCGTCGGGGCTGCGGACCCCGTCGGGGCTGCGGACCCCGTCAGGGCTGCGGACCCCGTCGGGGCTGCGGACCCCGTCGGGGCTGCGGACCCCGTCGGGGCTGCGGACCCCGTCGGGGCTGCGGACCCCGTCGGGGCTGCGGACCCCGTCGGGGCTGCGGATTATCGAAAGAGATGACGTGCCCTCCGCACAAGGGCGAAGAAGGAACATTTTTTGAAATTCAACCCCTAAGTTAAATAGGGGATAAAAGTTTGTTGTGATATTTTTCGACAGCCACGCGGGTACAGCCGTGGGCATCAGTTAGTTACAAATAAAATCACGTATCGTATATGCTAATACTCGTACAATAGCATATCGTGCGATGCGATAAGCGAACAGCTGTGCGATCAATGATGAAACTTGTTTGGTAACAGTGAGCTAAGGATTGGTAATGTGGTAGATTTCTTCATGATGGCGGCAACAATGTGTGGAGGTGTGTGTTGTGTGCAATTGGCTGCTTGGAATGGTAATGATAATGAATGGATGGATGAGAAACGGTGATCATTGTGTTTAGTGGTGTTCATATTGGAGGGATTTATGTGTGTTTATTTTGTTTATCAGTCTCTTTCTACAATGAGTACATAAATACCACTTAAAGTTTGTTTATCCATGCACTATACTATTCGTACGAACAAGTAATTTAATAACGGAAAGAGAAAAAAATTACAACTAAATTAAAACAATAGGAATGACCATAACATTAAGTTAAGGCAAACAGAATCAAACTTAATTATTATGCGATCGTAGTTTTTTTGACTTGGGTCTCAGATAATTTGGTAGGTTTGGCTCCTCATAGCATAGGCATTGAATAAATGAGAATCAGTAGCATGCTCATTAAAAATATATATTGTTAAAGCCATTGATAGCCAATCTATTACATCACCTTATGTCAAACATTTTGCAAATGAAAAATTATCATCACCAAAAACGTGAATAAAAATTAACAAACATATTTTTAGAATATTACCGAATAGGTTATCACTGTATAAAATCTAAGCTCCGGCATAAACTCGTAAATAATTGCCAGCGCACAAAAACAAGGCATTATGAAAACATTGTGCAAAAAAAAACAACGACCAAAGAGTTATTGACACAGCTCATGTTTTTAAAATGGCGGCCGGTATTGTCCTCTAATGGGGTTCCGTATTCCATTTTTGTATTGTTTCCTCTCATTCGTACAAAATTTATAAGTCGTTAGCGAATTGTTATTATCGTTGCTTTATTGAGACAAAAAGTTATTTAGGAGAGTTTTTTTGTATTGTTAATTTAATGTTTATCAGAGTAATGGGTTGCTTGCGAAATAAAAATGGCGGTTTTATGGACAAATTCGACCGGTGTGGATGACAAATGGGGCAGTTTATTAAGGGAGAACTTTGGAGATATTTTGTGTTTGTCTAATTTTTCAGTGATTTATTTGATCACTGTTTTGGGGTACATCCTTTTAGAAAGGTAAAAGGTAACAATAACAACTCTGTACAAGGACAGTAAAAAGGTTATAGGTACTGTATGACTATTTTTAGTGTGGGGCTGGTAAGGAATGGCGTAGATCGCGAAACTAGTCAAACGGAATATTTATGTATTTATTGATTTCTAAAAATTCAATCAAACTGTATCCGGTGCGAATCAGTTTCTACTCTTCACGAGTTATTATAAATTATTGTATAACAGCCTTGAATTAAAACATTTGACCTCCAACTCCCTGCTATACTTCTACGACCATTGACACCGACCGAAAATCTTGAGCGATTGCGGTTCAAGGATCAAGAATATTCTCATTAATCTTACAACTTTACTCCTACACATAATCTACACGACATTGATCTTTATTACCAAGACATAGAGATGATTAGGAATGATTTGTCAAGGTTGTGATTTTCGGTAATCGTTTCGGAAATGCTTCGAAGATTTCCTCAGTGCATTAACCTCAAGAGTTTGGACGTTACGTGTGAGGGGAAATCCAAGGCTTTCGGTTAAACTCGGTTCCGGTTCGTGAGGTTTCGTTATTGTCTTTGGTAACTCCTTTTTAATGTTGCGTAAGCCAGAAGGGTTCGCAAATTTCTGAAATTATTTGCTAAGATTTGCAAAAAAGTTTTCTAGGCTTTGTGCATAGTATGCTGATAGTCAATCATGTGCGTGTAAAGAAATGTCTAGCCGATAAATGAACTCGGATCTTTTCCGAAGGTGTTCAGCTGGACAAAAATCAAACTTCGTTCGAATTCGAACCCACGACCTGAGCATGAGCCAGCAGCTGCGCTTGCGACCACTAGACTAACGAGACAGTCTAATAAACACATAAACATTACCTAGACGACACATAATTTAAAATTTAGACTTTCGAGGTAAACGCCTGTTTTCTAAGCCTTTAACAAAATTCAACTACGCTCATTGATGTACTCAAACGCTGTTAAAACCGGCATCCATCCAACCACTAACCGCGGGAACGGTTGCTTACCCTCATAAATCAATAGGTAATTTCCTGACACACCCACAGATAAAACACCTAAAAACATTACCACTACCTACTTAATTAATTCCTCTATATGCTGACGTAACTGAAAGTGACCTTGAGTAAAAGTCAGCTCTCTATTACTCTGTGACCCTTGGGACGAATGTCCTTGACCTTGGGCAGTGCGAACATGTGTGGGTATTGTGTAATTCATACTTATAGAGGTCACGGTAAGTAGGGTATGTCGACGAGAAAGTTGTGCTATGTAAAGCTGTTATTTTTTTTTGTAATATAGTTTTTTCTTTAGCATGTAAAAGGTTGCGAGGAAATGACTTTACACGTGCAGGAAAGGGGTTAATGTCACATATAAACGTTTGCGTCTACAATGAACATTTTCACTAAGAAATTTTCAGATTTTTCCTACCACTTTAGCAAATCATAATATTATAATGAACTAGCTGACCCGGCGAACTTTGTTCCACCTTCGTGGAAAGAGTTAAAAAAAAATCGGGATAAAAAGTATTCTATGTCCTTCTCCTGGTTCTTAGCTACCGCCCTACCAATTTTCAGCTAAATCCGTCCAGCCGTTCTTGAGTTATAAATAGTGTAACAAACACGACTTTCTTTTATATACACTCGAGAGCAATGAATCCGGGTCACTTAAAGAATGTTAAAAATCTCGGAAACTAAAAATGATAGGTTAATGCAATAAATTGTATTTAATTGACATTGTAATACTCCTTAAATAAAGGTATTAAAACTTCTTAGTTATTGTAAAGTTATATCATAAAAAAATCAAATTTGAAAAAGGGCCACTTTCGAAGATGGAACTACGTAATTACAGCATTTGGTTTTGCTTTTGTTTGTAATCTGTCATTTATGTGGGTACATAAACCATGTTGATAGTGCTCTATATTCATTATTCAAGCTGAAATTATGTCGCTTACGCCTGAAGAATGCACCAGAATACTTACAATGCTGGAAACCGGCCGGAGTCAGCGCGATACAGCCAGGACTGTCGGTGTGTCGCTGTCAACAGTACAAAGAGTTCTCCGACGTTACGAAGAAACTGGTTCTAACCTACGCAGACCAGGAACGGGCAGAACCAGGTGTACCACAGCACGAGAAGACCGATACTTGGTTAACACCATGCTTCGAAATCGCTTTCTCACAGGAACTGAACTCACAAATCAGTTTCGACGCCTCGGAGGAAGTAACCCAAGTGCATGGACAGTAAGACGTCGGCTTGCTGAATCTAACTTAAAACCCCTTAGACCTGCAAACGGCCCTAAACTGGAGCGTGGGCATCGTATTTCAAGACTAAGATATGCCCGGAGCCACGTAAATTGGAGTATTGAAGATTGGTCAAAAGTTATGTTCTCCGACGAATCAAAATTTATGCTCTACAAGCACGATGGAAGACACAGAGTGTATCGAAGACCAGGGGAAAGATTCAAGCAAGCATGCATCGAAGAAAAAGTATCCTACGGTGGTCTGTCTGTACTTGGGTCTGTACTTGTGTGGGCCGGAATTTCTTCCGAAAGTCGCACAGAGCTGGTGATCATAGAAAACGGCTCTTTAACTAGCGAAAGATATGTGGAAGAAATCCTCAATGATCACGTTGTTCCATTTATGGTCAATTTAGGTGAGGATGCTATATTTATGCATGACAATGCCCGACCTCATACAGGTAGGATTGTGAATGACTACCTTCAAGAGATGAACATTACTCGTATGGAGTGGCCAGCGCGCAGCCCGGATATCAACCCGATCGAGCATGCTTGGGACGAGCTGTGCAGATGCGTAAAACAACGAAACCCTCCCCCAATCACGCTTCGTGAGCTCAAAATTGCTCTCACAGAGGAATGGGAGAATATTCCCCAAAATCGTATAAGGAACTTGGTGTACAGCATGCCAAACCGCGTAAACGCAGTAATGGAAGCACGAGGAGGCAATACGAAGTATTAAAATTCAAGAAAATCGTAATATAGTTCAAAAATTTCATGTTTCCTATTTTTGTTTTAAGGAGAGATCAGCAGTTTTTTTCTTTATGTAATTTTGTGTTAATAAAATGTATGGTGACTCATATTTTTTTTACTTTTATTTAAGGACTACTATTAATATCATAAACGGGATATTTACCAAGTTTGATTGTTGTTTCGAGTTCCCGATATTTCGGCGCTGTTACAAGCACCATGATCACGGATAAACTGAAGTCATTGCGGGTGATCCCGCGATTGGTGGTTTCCCGTTTATGATATTAATAGTAGTGTCAGTGACCATGTCAGTTTAAAAACTTTTTATTTAAGGAGTATTACATTGTCTATTAAATACAATTTATTGCATTAACCTATCATTTTTAGTTTCCGAGATTTTTAACATTCTTTAAGTGACCCGGATTCATTGCTCTCGAGTGTATATAGATTGTGTTAAAAAGCATATAATGGACCATTCATAATAGTAACTGCATCATCATCTCACTCTCTAGCCCTTATCCCAACTCATTTCGGGTCGCAGCATGTCTTCTTCTTCCATACTTTTCTATTTCTCATCATCTCATGAGACATCTCTTCTTATGCCATTTAACACGCCACGCAGTTGTTGCCAACGAAGTTTATATCGTCCCGCCCGGCTTTCCCCCTATGAAGTGGGGCTTAAACATAACTGGCGAAATGAGTGTGTTCTAATAGGTACACCTCTGCCTAACCCTTCGAGGATTACAGGCGTGACGTTATGTTATAAACTATACTAGACCTACAGCATCCCCATGACAAATAGCCATCCCATCGCCATTCACGGTGACTATTAACCTCATAGTCAACAAAGATTTGATATATTTACATACTTTAATCGAAGCTTCCCAAAACAAACTACATTTTATGCTAATATTCGGTTTACCTGTATATATTTGAATTAATTAACACCTCTATGTTCACGCTTTACCTGGGGACAAATAAATTAATATTATTAGTAGGGTAATTGAAATGTAGGTATTCTCTACAAATTGGTTTTGTTAAGAAAATATTGTTCCAGTGTTTGTAGAGCTTCGCGGCTTTATAGACGTAGGGCGTTTATTTAGACACAATTAAAAAACTTGAATGTAAATCTATATTAATATTGTGGAGAGGTAAAGTTTGTATGTATGTTTGTAACTAATGTAGCGGGTAATCCTCAGAACTATTGATTCTGAAAATTCTTTCAATAACGAGAATAGTATTATCACTGAGCGACAAAAAACTTTTAAAAAAAAAAAGAACTGACCTCCAAAAAAACACAAAAAAGTCTAAAATAACTTTACTTTCGGAAGTCGGTGACTTTGTTTCATTGACTTTTTCAATACCTGCATCTCCTATAATGAGCAAAACGAGTTTTTCTTAGAATTATTTGTAAAATTGGAAGAAACACTTTCATTTGACGTTGAAAGTGAAACCGTTTTATCTAATTAAAAGTTAAGTTAATTAGATAGATAATAAAAACAACGAGTGTTACCACTGGTCTCTAAAGTAAATATAAATTAATGTTGTTATGGAGAAATGACCATTTGTGTTTTAATCGTCATAATATCTAACTTAATTTACTTTTTTTATAACTCTTTTTACTTATAAAATATAAATAAATCAAATAATAGCACCATCTATAACATATTACTCTCCTTTTGAAAAGGGACAACAATTTGGACAAACAATGAATTAATAGTGTCGCACTTTCGATCTCTGTTATCTGCAGAACTTATGGTATTTTTTTTTTAATTTGCCACCTTTTTAAAAAATGAACCAAAGTGACAAAAGGAAGTCAAATTGTCTACTGCAGTGGGGTGGAGGACCATATTCCTCCGTTTCACGTGCCTCTACATACTGAGGACTTATTCACATGTCGACTGGTCACCACGCAGTCGTTTACACTTTGGCCAGAACGGCTCTCATTGCCCAATGGGACTTCATCTCGAGACAGATTCACTGCTCTGTATTCCACAATAGCCCAACACACAAAGCATATTGCTTCAACCTGGGGTGGGATTAGTACAGCCCCACCCCAAACACTGTTTTACTGAGTAGACACGGACTCCCCATTTGTGATGCGCAAAATGTCGTATTGGTGTTATGTGGCAAGAAAATGTTAATAGCGCGATGCAGGACTCAATTTGACGGGTGAGAAATAAGGGTGAAACTAGAGACGAAGCTAAAAGTCTCGAGTTCGATCCCCATAGAGGACATTTATTTTTGTATTTTATTTTTTACTTTTATCTTTCTTTTAATATTTCTTTGGCATGTTTTTAGACATTTAGTGTGTTATTTACTTATTTCATTTTTGTTATTTGTTACAAAAGTACTACATTGTTTGGTAGACTAATGGAAGATTGACATTTCCCATGTAGATCTGATTGTGGATTATTTTAGTCTATTCTGACTTTAGTTACTGTTAATTCAACTCACGGCGACGCGCGACGTACCAAAAGAAACTATTTTGAAATCAACATTTACTAAAAAACTTTAATATGTAAACAGAAAACATGAAGAGAAACATCAATAAATCTACGAAAAAATCTTTTTTTCAATTTTCAGATTCACAACAAGATTTGTTACATCTGAGGCTCGAACTCGGAACCCTTCACGCACATCGGTTAGGGCGCGCGTAACTGGCGCTCAAATTGACCCCTCTTCTGTCGGCACAATAAAATAATCTCGATCAAAAGGCGTGAACTGTACTGCCCGTTTATTAAAGTCAAATTCGCATTCCTTCAAATAGCGTTTTGCATAGCGGTAAATAAAGTTTTCGCATCCAGTTTTTTTAATTAAACTTCTCCTGTTACACAGACTACAGACTACAATCTGTCAAATTTCTTAAATAGGTTCTCAACTTTATAGCTTAAGCATTAGGTTCAAGGTTGATTGGGAAAAGACAGTTAAATTTGAAAGTTCAGTAGCTTGATGGGCTCCCACACATAATAATAATATCTACGACACGACGTCGTAACGTGTCGATGCACGATACGACGTCGTGAAGTTAGAAACTCACGATGCAATCTTGTTACTTGTCTTGTTACTTTAATGAACAAATAAACATTTATTTGGGTTCTAATTTCAAAAACATTTAAATATTCTGTTTAGATTGCGTCTAGAGCGGTCCATTTTTCGGAATGAACTAAAACACCACCCCACTGTATCGACGGCATCGTGCCGTGTATCGTGCGGATTCGTGCGTGGCACATTACGTTACGATGTCGTGTTTTTTTACGATGCTCATCGTAGATTTCCACAACGCGACGTCGTATCTTGAAACGACGCCGCATCGTTGTACGACGCGACGTCGTATCGTGTTTATGTGTGGGAGCCCGATGTGCTGACATCTGTACAACAAGAGAAATTTAATTGAAAATACTTGATACGAAAACGTACGTACGTTTCTATGGAGTAAGCCCGGTTTCCATCAAAGCGGAGAGGAGCGGAGGCGAGAGATGTAGGTACGGAAATCGGCCAATAACATCAGTTAAAATATATTATTTATTTCAGTTTTCTAGGGACAAGGGTTTGGACTGGGCGTTGATGAGTCAGTCAGTCAGGTTTTTTTACTTAGATAGTTAAATAAATGATTTCACTTTTTTTGAAGCAGTCTTTGAGTATAATTTTTATAATGGATACATTTGTCTGTTAAAAATAGCAAGCAATACATTAAGTCAATCTATCTATCTATAAATAAAAAGAGAAGTCCTGACTGACTGACTGACTCATCAACGCCCAGCCTAAACCCTTGGACCTAGAAAGCTGAAATTTTGCACAGAGGTTCCCTTTATAATGTAGACAAGGAATAAGAATAGGGGTTGAAAGTTTACATGGAAAATAGTCATTTTCACGCGGGCGAAGCTGCTGGCAAAAGCTAGTATACAGTACAGCCGTAAACAAACAGACGATACAGTAAATTTTCATTAAAAATCCACACAATGTTTAGTAGATCATACATCTTTGTTAGGGAAATTAACGAGAGAAGACACAAATTATTTTACACATACGAAACTCGACAATAAAAGTCAACAAACAGAGTTGAAAGTTGAGTGACTGTAATTTGTATTGTCATCCATTTTGTAACGTTCAACGAACTCGTCTTTGTATATATATAACAATTGTTATGTAAATTGTTTTTGTCATTGTTATGTTATTTGTTTAATGTCTGTAGGTAAAGTTAATTAATTTATATTAAATAGTTTTTCATTTCACAAAATATTATGCGGTCATAATGTCAAATGTATGAAGTTTTATGGGTATGTATATGTAATATCGTTGTTGTAAATTGATGAAATTTTATTTTCATGTGACATCAGGGAATTTAGTATGATCTATGTGCTTTGTATTTGGTAATTTTCATACTAAAATAAACATATTGCGTTGGAAAGAAAATTAAGTTTTCATCATAGGTTTTAAGAAACACTGCAGGTTTTTCAGGGGTCGTCCTTTAATCAGAAAAAGAATCATGTCAAATATTAAAATTCAAAATTAAAAAAATGAAATTTTATCTAAATTAATAGAATCTAAAACTACTAGAGTAGTTTTAGATTCTATTAATTTAGATAAAATTTCGCTTACTCGTGTATTTAATTCATTATTGGTAGAAAATATTTGACATGATTCTTTTCAATAATAATAAATACTAGTAGGTGATTTTTGGCATGATTTCAGGTACATTTATTATAAAGCACAGGGCGGCCCACACAAGTCGGCGGTCTTGTCGTTTACCTTTCGGTTACGGAACCCTATAAAACGGAGAAGCCCATACATATTTTTTCCTAAAACACAGTAATTGCGTAATAAGGTAATTTTTTTACTTAAATCTATTTTTACCAACAACAAATTCAAGGCCTCTAGAGTCATTCACATTTCATTACGATCAAGTACCTGCCTATTGTAGTGAAGTACTTATTTCTGACTGATTCTATTTTTGGATGTCTCATTGGTCCAGTGGTCGCAAGCCTGACTGGTCACAAGCAGACTGAGCACGAACTCCTGGGATCGATTTCCTTGGTGAGGAAAAGTATGATGAGGTTAGGATTAAGATAGTGTGAACAACGATAGTTACAATCGAGGGAAAAATCTGGATGAGGCTGGCACAGGAACGTGGAGATTGGCACTAGAAAAGAGAGGCCATTAGCCAGCAGTCGGTGAATTTCTGTGGATGATGATGATGATGAACAAAGATGAACAATGGCGATAAAAGACATGATAGTAAGCATCATAACAAAAGAGATAAGCCACAGAAGGTAAGGAGGACTACGAGGGCTTCTCCTAAATAAATAGGGTCAGTAGACACAAAGAAGTAGGAATTCGAAGGGTCACAGAGTCTGGATTCGTGGCCAGCTGAGTGCAATAGGCTCGTCGTATTATTACATGGAACTTAAAACATAACTGAAGAAGAGATGTATCTAACAGTACTCCCTACTGTTATATGTTAACGGAAAAGTGTGTAATCCGTCATTGTATACAATTCCTAGCAAATGTGTACAATTCCTAAAATAGATAGGAAATCTATACTCACATTCTATCAGAGATGGGTCAATTATACCCCACCTAGCCAGATTAGATCTACATGACATTTTCCGACTGCCTTCCTAAATTTTCAGCCGGTTTGTGGTCTGAAATCTGTTGTGTAACTCAACACCATTAAGCATGATTGTAGTGCGATTTTCCAGGTGTTTTCTACTGTAAATTTCTCGCACAAGAGATGGCTTTCGGAGCCAAAAGGTTCTGAAGTGGCGATCACATTCCAGAAAGTGCAGCATCAGAAGACCTCCTTCAAGGTAGCCTGATAATCTAATAGAGGTTGTGGAAATCTATATGTGAGAAGACCAGGGGGTCTAAAATGGCCACTATAGCAGATTATAAGTCATTATGAATTGCGTTAAAACGCGTAAAATGTACCGTTCATAATAGTAACCGCGTCTGTTTCATTTAAGAAAATAAATCATATTGAATAGGAAAATAATATAATTTGTGTTAAAATTCGTTAAATGGCACAGGCACAGCTACTATTATGACGGCACGGTTGGCGCAGTGGCTCAAGCAATGGACTGCTGCGCTGCGTGCCGCGGGTTCGGTCCCCGCACGGAACAAATATTTGTATGACCTACAGATAGTTGTTTCGGGTCTGGGTATTTGTGTATGTGACTTTAAATGTTTGTGAACGCACCCACTATACAGGAGAAATTCCTAGTGTGGGGCAACGTTTAAAAAAAAAAAATATGAAAGGTCAATTTTACGCTTTTTAACGTAATTCATATTAAGATCTGCTAAAGTGGTCATTTTAGACTGGTAGGATCGGATAATGCATATTCACTTAGGGCATTAAGTAAGTACATTTGTACGTAAAGTATTAATTAAATAAATCGGGCTATGTAGCAACGCTTGGGTCGACACCCATGTGCGTTGAACATCTTTCGTTTCGGCTGATATGACGATAGTGATAAAACATTAAGGTCAAACTTGAAGTTACTCATTGAAATTATACAATTTAAAATCAATTCAACCCACAATTAAATAACAAATCATTCACGATCTCATTTTCACGCTTTACCTTTAAAACAAAGCACTGAACAATACTCGTTCCTAACATAAATAGAATAAACTTTATTAAGAAATATGATTCGTGACACACGAGCGGCCCGAACGTCCAATTATACCGTGATTATGTGCGTTATTGGTTGCGGATCACGAAATGATTATAATAATAGAGCGATGAGCGCTCGATGTTGGTATTGTGTCGCTTGTGCAGGTTCGATGAACTGCATGACGTGTTGTGCACTTTAATTGACTGTATGTCTGTGGATTTATATGTTACGGTGTTTTAAATATGTAGTTATTACTGTTATCGGCGTAGATTAGCAATATTTATGATGACTTATGGTGTTTCTTTAAGTTCTTTTGGATTAGCCCATTCCTTTGACGACCTTGTCTCTGTCCTCAGGACATTCAATATTGTCCTGAGTAGGCCCGTAATATAATTTTAAAAATTACTAATCTAACTTTACTACCAGCGCGTCGATAAGTATCTCTTAAGTCTTTTCAGGTATTTTTTTCCGTCAAAACAGATCGAGATTTAAAGTATAAGGATGAGGTTAACGTGTCATGTATAACTGCTACTAACACAATGCCAATTATTATTGATAAAATATCAAACTACATTCATTATAGCTTGTTCCGAACTATGTTGGGGTCGACTTTCAGTCAAATTTTCACAATCAACCCTAACCTGCTTTAGCGATAAAGTTCAAAATCTATTAAAGTTTGATAGATTATAGTAGCTTGATAATATTATTTTACACGATTTTATTTCTGAATTGTCCATGTATTTTTGCAGGTGACTGTACATAGTACACACGTCATCGTTAAAAGTTCAGCTTTAACAGTTCCTTAATAATTACTTCCAACAGTTTGATTGGCAGCAAAAACCCGTCAAACGTTGATTTCTGATTTCACGCAACATTAAGTATGGCGCCTGGACAGCTGTAAAACATAGCAATAGATGTTAAATGTGGACTAGTAATAGCTTTGTTAAGTGGTAAGACGATATATAAATAGATTGGCAGTGCTTTACCTGGTTTTACTTTAGTGTTGGTCATTTTCATTGGCTAGCCTAGGTTTAAGAATCTATAGGGCAATGAATAGGAAAGGAGTAAATACCACCGTGACGTCTCAGGAAGATGATGATGATGATGATGAGGGCTATGAAGAACAGGGAGTAAAGTTCTTCATCTTCCATAGAAAAGGAAAAAGGATCCTCGGACCAGACGGGTGTTGTGTGTGTTAGTTAGGCTACTACCCGCCATTGGTTGTCGGGTTTTTCTATATGCTCTAAGTCGCGGACAACTTTATTAGTGCAATTTAGAACTTTGATATTAGTTCTTCATTTTTGTCATATATGACGCCGTAGTACTGTAATTTTTTGTAAAAAAAAGAGACCAAGACTCCCGAGCAATAAAAATGAAACTTGTGAAAATGTTGTTTTGACCACTTATTTCCGTTCAAAGAAGGTTCCCAGATGTGGTCCAGCCAAAATACCTTTTTTATAACCACGTTTCACCAACTAAGAATTTATCCTGTATTGTGGGTGCGTTCACAAACATTTCAACTCACATTCACAAATACACTAATCCGGAAGAACTATCTGTAGGCCATACAAATATTTGTTACGCGCGGGGACACCGCGACACGCAACGCAACAGTCAATTGCTTTAGCCACTGCGCCAACCGTGCCATCATGCAGATATCGCGTTAACGGGGAGACCAAATAGATCAGCTAGCAGCCTAACCAGATCCATCTGAACACCAGGCGTTAACATGGAGCGACTGCCTGTCTATCTACCCGGTTACTGGGTAATATCCCTTGGTAAGACTGGGCTATCACTGCCGGGGCTGGGACACAAAGGGCTAAGAAGGAACATGGGTGGTTTTAGTAAGAAGAAGTCTGACACTCCCTTCCAGTCCTCCCACAGGAGTCATTTGATGATTTCACTCATCCAAAAAAATAAAGACTTCTGACTAGGTACGTAACGTAAAGCTACCGTTCGACCTTGTCTCATTAGTATATTGTCTTTGTAAACTAATGTCTTTGGAAACTAAAGATACAGCAATAAGAACTTTGAACGTCAGTAAATATTAAGTAAAAGTTGTGACGGTATCGCGATATGACTTCATAATAACAAGTCGCTTTATTTTGATGTAAAGACCTAGCAAATGTTGTTCCATGTTTTATTAACATTGGTGTGGTCTTAGTGATAGCGCGTTAGGGAAAGGAATATTGAAAGAGTATGTACAGGTACACAAGGCAACATATCAAGCTATACCTACAAATCCAGTACAAACGACATACATAGAAAAATACTGAAAATGTTGAAATCAGCTTTTAATTTTTTATTTATTAAAAAAATCATGTACATAGCTGAACTTAATGCAACAAGGCATTCTCTACCAGTCAACTTTATCAGTATTATTTTCTTCTATTTATTTTGTGTCAGTTCTATTATAGGTCTTTTTTATTTTTTTTTAGTCCTTTCTTGCCTTTTCTACTTTTCGTGTGGTTAGTGCCTCACCTGACCAAACCTTGGGCTTTGTATGCCCCCCATCTCTCAGGCATGCTGGATATACAATACTCACATAATTCCGAAAAATCAGAGGTGCATGTCATGGGTTCGAAGTCGAAACTTGGGAATCCGCCGGTCATATCGCTAGGCCATCAGTGTTTAGTACTTCTCGTATCTAAATATCAAATACAGACGTCCAAAAACTAAGCCAAGTAACACGCCCCCACTCGCACCACACTACAGACTCGCTCAAGCTGTACCGAGGTATCGCACGTGTTTTGTATGGTACATATTTTACATGGAAGTTGCCAACAAACATTAATCATTCTCCAACTTAGCGTACAGATGGCTAGAACTTCAACTGTTTTATGTACAATACCGAACTGATCTGGAAATAAAAATGGCGTATGGTAATGCTTTAATATGTAGAAAAGTTCTTGATTTATGGTATCGTGTGTGTTAAAGGTAATGGAATGCATTTGTATTTATTTATCAAGAACTAGCTGATGCCCGCGGCTTCACCCGCGCGGATGGCGGTCAAATTATATACTAGAACCTTCCTCAAGAACCACTGGTGCAGTATTTTTGATTTGAGTTTATCGCGAACAGACATACAGACTCGGCGGAGGACTTTATTTTATAATATGTAGTGATAATACAATAGGCCAATAAATGTCAAAGTGAGTAAGAATGAAAACATCAGAAGTGGGATCTTCACAGAAGGGTATGAAACATTGGAGCACAAACTTTAACCATGGGATCAGTACCTGATTCAGGAAATGCATTGATGAATTGTTATGGGTTTATTTTGTATTGTTTAGATATTATTATATACCTTATTACAATGATGTCCTATTTCAACCAAAGGTTGTCTGCTAGAAAATACCTTTTTTTTATATAGAGTGGGAAATCATCAAACGACTCCTCCCGCTCTGGGCAGAGCGGTAGGGAGTGCCAGACTTCTGTGGTTAAAAACCACCCATATTCCTTTTTAGCCCTTTGTGTCGAGGCCACGATATCTCTTTCGAAGAACCCGCAGCCTAATACCTAGAGGCATTCAGTCCGCCTATGTACCTGCACATGAAGTTTAAATAAAACATTGTTAATATTATTGACGGATTGCAGTAACTTGATGTGCTGGCAGAGTACAAAATACTTGATAAGTTAGTGCCACGATGTCCCCCACACAGTGAATAAGTTTAAGGTTCATTGAGGTCAAACGATGCTAAGTAACTTGGAACATTGACCTAAGTATATGCTGGAAACTTTGACTTCTTGTTTCGCTTCAAGTTTTGCGAATAGCTTTTGTCGTGGAAGATTAACCAGCAAAGTTGGCTGGCGAGACATACGGCCCTGTTTGTGCCAAGTTTAAAAATAGCCAACCGTGAATGCCTGTTGAACACCTCTGTGTTTGAAGACTGTATATTTTTGATCTTCTTATCTATATAATATATATCTATATAAATAAAAAGAGAAGTCCTGACTGACTGACTCATCAACGCCCAGCCCAAACCCTTGGACCTTGAAAGCTGAAATTTTGCACAGAGGTTCCCTTTTTGATGTAGACAAGGACTAAGGAAGGATTTTTCGAAATTCAACCCCTAAAAAAAAAAAAAAAAGGGAGTTAAATAGGGGATGAAAGTTTGTATGAAAAATCGGCATTTTCACGCGGGCGAAGCCGCTGGCAAAATCTAGTTTGACATATATTTAAGATTGCGCTTGTAATCATCGGCGTTCCAAATAGTACTCCCATGGTACACCCACATTGCATCAGTTATATTATGGGCGAGCGTGCCTTTTACCATCAACCAAGCACAGATCCAGACTCCGTTGCTACTACTAAGAAATTCCTAATGGAAAAAAAACCATTTGCTCGACCCGGAAATCGAAACCAGACCCTATGCAGGAAGTTGTACTTGCGATCGGTAAACTAATGAGGCAGCTTCACTATTTTTTCTTTGTTTAGCTAACTAAAGCTATGATAATCTTGCAGCTTGTATACAAAGTCATCACATTGTACGCAACAGATGTTTGTTGAAATTGTATAATTTGCTCTCGTATCGAATTTCAATAATATGTTTAGTTAATAACTCGTTCTTGTTGTGAAATTCGGAATCAGGATATTCTATACAATATCGTCTGTTGGCTAACATAGTTGTTACATATAACATAACCACATAGCCAATAAATTGTAGATAATATTATAATCTGAGTTCTAAAGTCAACTGCCTAAACTTTTTATCGTGTCCGTTTCTGCATGAATGTAGATGTCTATAAGAGTAACAAAAACCAGCGCGAAATCCCGTTTCAAGCCCCCCCCCGACCCTTGCAAGAGCCAGCCCGCGATGCTGAGCCAGTAGTTTTAAACCAGCCCCTAAATAATTTAACTCAGATCCAGCCTGTCCCCTTGCTGCCCTCCCCCAGTGACGTCCTAAGCCGAGGTCCGTACCCTACAGAGGGTGCCCTTAGCGATTAGTCACTTAGTATATAAGTTATTTGCCCCTGGCTGGAGGCCTTAAACTCAAGGCATCCACAGGGAATTGTCCGGTTAAGCAGTAGCCAGTCTCCTAGACTGAACTGCGAGATGCCTTAAAAAAAAAAAAAAAAAATGAAACGATGGATGACCTGTGTGATTATGACTGTGCAAAAGACATGCTGCACCGACAGCAAATAAATTAAGAAAGAAAGAAATAACATTTATTGGTACATACACAGGGCATAACACAATAATAAACATGCAAAAATTCATTTGAAAAGTGTTTTTTTTTTAAACAACCTAAAACTCATCATCATCATCATCATCATGGGGTACATAAATTGGGATAAAGGCAGGAGGATGATGATAATGAAGCACCTGCTTTCTAAGTCCGTACTGTCCCACTGCTGGGAGAAAAGATCTTGGCAAAGTCTTCCCAGATACTTCTTCTAGCGCCGTACTTCTAACCGGTATTTGTAAGAGGCGTTCAAGGCATCTCCCCACTGTTCTATGCCGGGTACATGGCCAATATTTCTATTATCCCCCTTATTTACTCCACTGCCTCTACTCATACCCCACTCAATTAATCTATAGAGGCCCTTCAATATCTATTGATACACTAATAGCATTATACAATTCAATAAATCCCACTGCGGATAATCAATATTAGTTGTCAATCAAATCATAGTAATTAACAGTTATGTACGTCATGGGTATGAGTGTGTCAAACTGACTGGATATAATCTATTTATGATATTTAGTGGTACTTTTGGATATGTTATGAATATTATGGAGCCCCTCACAACCAACCAACTCATGCCCAACCTCATGAGTTGGTTGATATGATATTAGTCACATAATATCACGCCTGTAATCCCCTGATCTACCATTACACATTTCCCATCACTAAAAGCGAACATCTGTAGGTTACCACGGAAACTCTTGTGAATGTGGTCCCGGAGATTAACATAAATATCCCTAAATGCATACAGTCAACTATGGCGACCCCCTATTTAACATACTGAGTTTCTTCCGTGCCGGAGAAATCACGCTATTGGTGTGAGCTGTCCTTTGCAGATTTTTGACAGCCGTTACAGGCCTGAAATTCTGACAACCAGTTTTAACAGGGGTTCTCTTATTACACAGCTCACAGTACTAACTGGGTTCTGGAACTCAGATAGGCAGTCGCTCCATGTGTAATATTGGTATTCATTCGCATCTGTTTAGACAGGTAGAAAGACCCAACACGATTGGAAAAAAGCTAGGCAGACGATAGTGACGGAGCATAATTTAATGAACAACAGACCTAAAAATTGCAGAAAATTTGAATTCCACAGACAATGTTACAGCATCGAACTTAATCCGAAAAAAAATTACACCATTTTCGGCAACCGCAATTTCTTTTCGATCCACCTTATAAATATTCACAGTGCAAACTAAAGTCGGGCCTGAAACATTCAGGAGTAAATTGACAAGACAGAGAGAGATAAATAAAACAAATAGGTAGAAGGAGAAAGGGTCAAACGACGCTTCTATTTTCACGTAAATATTCTTTGGAGGTTAGGTCGCACTGCGAGATGGGATAAGCTAGTTTCTTGAGACTTACTCAGGCGAGGAAATATGAGGCCCATTTAGTGGCTGACCGTTGTCAAGATATCAATGTAAACTGTCTGGTAAAGTTAGGTCACGTTATAGCGCTAGAGGTCGTGGCATATTTTCTTTTGTGCCTATTTTTTTATGAATATTTTTCGTTCTCACATCTAAGACACAAGATTCCTCTCTATGAGAGGAAATAATCCATCACGTGGGCCTACTGCGGGTTACCGAGATCACAATGGGACGCACATAACGTACATAGACTCCTTCTGGGTAAGTCGGGTAATAACAGCGAAAGGTCTGTGGTAATGACAGGAACCTTACCATCCTCTGACACGGGGGTAGCTGTTCAACATGACTAGTAACACAGCAGGGCCTAAGTCTACTAGCAACATCGATGACGACAAGACAAATAAACTACCTCAAACTTATGTGAAACCTGTTGGAAGTCGAAGAAGCGTTAAGAACCTATTGTCTATTGCCTAATATTGCTTGTTGCCTATACCAAAACCACATAGCCTAACACAAAGTCTATCTGCCTATCTCAACAAAACAAGCTAAATACCCAATGCACTCAGACCAAAGTGCAAGGGGTCCATCACCCTCTATGGTCAAAGTACCAACTACTGTTTTAAAATTGGTCTATAAATTGATCGTATCATCATCTTGTGGCCCGATTTGGTTATAATTGGAACTGATGCAGACAATGATAGTTTTAACAGTAGCGATAAAATAAGATACCTTTTATGGATGCTGTACTAAAGCTTTATAACATTCTTCCTTGTTACTTGGGATGGTTTGGCAGATGGGAAATGGATGGTGTTTACTGACTTTTTAGGTAAGTAACAAAGCTATTGTGATTCCTGTTATGGTAATCTGAAAGGTTAGAAGGTAACTGCCTTTTGTAGATGGAGTTATAACTTTAGTCAATGTTTAAACCATTGAGCTAGGTATTGCTTATTGCACTACCTATTTTTTGAGCTCGGAAAACTTTTTACTGCCTTTTTTACAAAAGAAGTTATAACTTTAGTCACAGCTTAAAATATTGAACTAGCCATTGAACTAGTTATTGAACTTTGTTTTGTGCTAGCAAAACTTTTTAATACAAAATCGGAAACTTTGACTCGGGTTTATAGTTAGATTTTGTAATTAGAATTTTGCTTTGTCGGAATGAAGGCCTGAAATTCAAAACACGCTCGATGGTTTTTTGAATAAACCTTGTTTTGAAACAACATTTAGTACGCGAAGTCAATGACAATTTACAGTATTTTTACGTAACCCGATATTCAATTAACATCACGCGTCTAATCCTTAAAGGCAAAGATGTACCCACACTTCGTCAGTTATGTTTTAATTCGATTTTATATGAGACCGTTCTATCGAAGCCTTGTTTCGGTCCATACGTCCGCTACAGCTTAGCTCATTTCTCGTTCATTTTCCAACATGACGAGTCCTTACCCTAGCACCTTAGAGTCTTCAATCTTTGATGTGTTAGGGAGGCTTCCAACCCCCCCCCCCCCTCCTTAAGCAGTACAAAGGTGAGATAAAGTAAGATGTTTACACATCGATGAGGTCTCACGACTTTTTGTCCGGGGGTTTAAGAGAAAGGAATATTTAAATGACATACATATGTATTGTTTTAGTCATACGGCGAGCACGATGTTGTTTTAATATTTATATGAAATTATGCTTTGTTTATTTTCTGGGGATATAAAATATGGAGATGGAAAAGAGAAAGGGGGGACGAATGATTTGTTTTTGTTTAAGAAAGATGTTTCTAAGGTAAGGCGGAGATAAACATAAAAGCGTGTTTTTGTCTCAATAAAGTCTCAGTTTAACACTTTAACCGAAGAACTTGTTGTTAGTAAATTTGTTTGGTTGAACATAATAACATAACAAACGGTTTGACCGCTTTTAATGTTTTTTGTATTCTTTTAAAAACATCACCCAAACGCTACATGTTTGTACCAAATTGTTCAAGAATGACAGTTTCAGCTCATTCGTGGGATTCTCCTGGGCAAAGGCCTCGCACATCCCTTTCGAATGCTCTCGGTATTTTGCCTTCTCTGGCCAATCAGTCAGGTACGAGTCCAAATTGAGAATAATTGGGTACTAGCCTATCCTTTGTAAGTGCAGTTTTTGACAAGAATAACAAAATATAATATGCTACGTGAAACATTATAAATAAAATAGTGCATGTTTATCTCACATATCAAGTAATATACTTATTTTTTATCAACATAAAAGATTTGTCTTCCACTTGACCTAAAAACTGACCTCTACGACCTCCATTAAACAATTTAGCAAAGTTTTCTTAGAATAAAACGATTTTAGCGCTAAAGTAGGCACAGTCTATATATGGGTATATTAATCGTTAAGTTCGTTGTTCGGGCCGTCTCAAGGACGAAAGGCCGCACGTCACACCGAACCGTAACATACGGCTTCTGTAGTGGTAAATAAAATCATATTTTGTGTTATTAGGAATGAATGTAATACACCTTTTTTTTTTTGGTTGGTGGAAAATCATCAAATAACCCCCTCCGCTCTTGGGCAGAGAAATTCCTGATGGAACAATCCATTGACACTTTGCCCGACCCGAGAATCTAACCCAAGAGCTCATTAGCTCACCTCAAGAGCTAACCAGTCGCGCTGGTGACCACTAGACCAACGAAGCAGTTTATTGGTCCATAATTTGGGTTGTAATTGTCAGATTTTTTTTAATGTTTTTTCTATTGATTTACCTATAACAATAACACCTAAAATAGTTACTTATAGTAAAGTCCGTTACAAAAAGACTCGATCGAAAAATGTAACCATTGCATCATTGTTGCGATTCAAGCGAAATGGTTCGTTTCTAAACTCCGATGAAAATACATAAGCCTTTCCGTTACGCTTCAGCTCCATTTGCATACGTGTAAATACCAGCTTGTATCGACCGCTTCTAGAATATTAACAAAAATAGCTGTGCATCTAGTCTTTATTGCCTCTAGATAATCTTCTTCATATTGTGTGGGCAGTAAGGTCTAACGACCCCATACAACCTAGTGTCAGAGTGTCTCAACCACCTTAAGGGCCTCTGACACGGTTTGACGACCACTATTTGGCGGCCGGGTCCACCGGCTTATACGTGACTAGCTTTTGCCAGCGGCTTTGCCCGCGTGAAATTGACGATTTTCCATACAAAATTTCATCCCCTATTTAACTCCCTTAGGGGTTGAATTTCGAAAAATCCTTCCTTATTCCTTGTCTACATTATAAAGGGAACCTCTGTGCAAAATTTCAGCTTTCTAGGTTCAAGGGTTTGGGCTGGGCCTTGATGAGTCAGTCAGTCAGTCAGGACTTCTCTTTTTATTTATTCAGATTTTCGAAGGACGGGTGGAAATATCTTTTAATCAGACAATCAGGTGATTGAAGTCTGCAAAGTCCTAGCCAAACTAGAAACAATTTTTACAAAGTATAGTTCCCGTGGGAATCGAACACACGACCACCGGGTCACAAGGCAAACGCCTAGACCACTCGACCACATAGGCAGTTGATTTAGAAAATGAAGTGAAAGATTATACAGATTTTCTGTTTCTCGCTCTTGCGTGTCGCGGGTTCGATCCCCGCACGGAACAAATATTTGTATGGCCTACAGATAGTTGTTTCGGGTCTGGGTATTTGTGTATGTGAGTTTAAATGTTTGTGAACGCACCCACGATACAGGAGAAATTCCTAGTGTGGGGCAACGTTTCATAAAAAAAAAAAAAAATGAAGGTTTTGAGCTTCGGAAAAGGATAGGATCATGGAAAAATACGATTTCGTGCTTATAGATATAGTAAAACCTACTCGTACTCTCAATAAGGCGGCCGTTGGGCGTTACTCAGCATTGCATATTGTCGAACATTAATGTTACACTACGGTGTGATCGTCAGTCTAATTAAAACATCGCCCACATACGCAGTATAAAATTTTTGCACTATATTTTGTAGCGTTTTATTTTTTATTTTTTTTTAAGCTACCTATTGCATAGCTTCTATCGCGGGCCTTGAGCGTGGAGAGCGAATCCAGAAATTCCCTAACGAAAATATTCAAGATTCAGTATTCAACCAGGTTGCTATGGTTACGGAAAATAACAGGGTTGTCAACTGAGGTTGTCAAATTAAATAATTTATAACCTCACGTTGTAAAGGTGTAAAGTTTATCTGTTTTGTCTCTCTACTTTCTCCTTCTAAAATATTCTTACTCGTATAATTTGTGTACAAAGTGTTTTAAATATGATTAAACAAAATGCATTTATTAATGAAGAAAGTCACGAAAAAATAGTGAAAGATAATGAGTGAGTACTCCTCGAGTACTCTATATACATTCATTTTATTATTATTACGCATCTATCATACGTTTTATTGGTTTTTGCATTACTATTCTGCGAATCGGTCTTAGAAGACGATTCGTTTTCTTATAAAATATCTAAAATAAAATAAATAATTTTCATATTTTTCAATGTTATGACACTTACGTCAGGCTGACAAGCTGTCAATACTTTTTCTTTTAAATTTTCTGTCATAGAGTTTCTTACTAGCTTAGTCTATGAAGGTTACTTTTGATTTACTTATATAATTTAAATTCTTTTTAAAAAATACTGCAATAAAATAAAGAAATAATTATTTGCATATGTTGATAAAAAATGCTATGCAATAGCTTTACCGCGGCAGTCTCCGAGTGCCACATCAACTTTTTTTATTTATTTAAACACACACACACTATCATTACAGGTTAGCCTAATAAAACAGTGTAGTTATAGTTAAAGTTTACAAAATGAGACTTACAATTAACAATCTAGACCTAATTTTTTCTAGTTAATAAAAATTCTTCGTATTTTTTTAGAGCTGTATTGTCTACATTTTGAATACGCCTTTGAACAAAAAAAAAATTACTATTTTATCTTCATGTAATATCTTGATAGGCTGTTATTTTACTCAGAAATGGAACAGGCTAATAGAAATATGAAAGTTTATTATAAGACTCATTCTAGTTCACCAAGAAAACCTCGTTAGCCTAGTGGTCGCAACCGCGACTGCCTGAGTATAAGGTCCAGGGGGTCTAAAACGGCCACTTTGGCAGATCATAATATGAATTACGTTAAAAAGCGTAAAATGGACCTTTCATTATAATAACTGCGTCTGTAACAATTTAGTAAAATACATCCTAATAGGAAAATAATATAAATTGCGTTAACATTCGTAAAATAGTCACAGACGCAGTTTTTATTATGAAAAGTCCATTTTACGCTTTTAAACGCAATTCACATTATGATCTGCAAAAGTGGCCATTTTAGACCCCCTGGTTTCGATTCCCGGGTCAGATAAAGTGTTATTGGGTTTTCCTGCAGTAATTTCTCAGTAGCAGCCACAGAGTCTGGATTTGTACTCGGTTGATGCCAATAGGCTCGTCCCCCATTACATAGGCCTTAAACATAACTGGCAAAATGTGGGTACCTATACTATTAGGTACACCTCTGCCTAAACCATCGGGGTTTAAAGACATGATGTTATATTATGTAATTCTAGAGTAAAACGGTTACGACCTACGTTATAGATCACAAAAATATCAAACCGCAGACTAGACACATTACCACACAATCTATACCCTCTGTCTAGAATTCTACCTACACGCGAATTGACGTAAACATACATCAGCTGACCGGATGTGACGATAAAATTCAAATTAATTACAATAACAGGGACATTTATAGGACGCAGTGAATCTTAATGTTATTTCCGTTTGACATCGTACGCAAGCGCAGGTCGTTAGGACAAAGACTTCTCCTTGATATGATATTTGTGTCTACATATTTGGAGTATGGTAAACAAAGTTGAAATAACAATGTGTATTATAAATTATATTTTTTCCTGTAAGACTATACCTACAGGTGATGCAGTGAAATAATTATGATTGTGTTAAAGGTTGTGCGATTGCTGCCCCGTATGGAACAAATACTTTATGATCTAAATCTCGTTCCTTTTCTACTCATTATTTACAAAAAAAAAAAACGTTGCCTCTAACTAGGAACTTCTCGGAAAGTATAAAAAAGCATAATCATTCTTATCACCCGTTTATTAAAGTACTAGCTGATGCCCGCGGTTTCAACCGCGCGGATGTCGGTTATCGCTACCGATGCCGGTTATCGCTACCGATGCCGGTTATCGCGACCAAAAGTAATAATATTTTCATACCCCCTTTCAACCCCTTGAATAAAGTTTTTTTTTTATTAAAAAGTAGCCTATGTCCTTTCTCGGGTATCAAAATATCTCCATACCAAATTTCATGCAAATTGGTTCAGTAGTTTAGTCGTGATTGAGTAACAGACAGACAGAGTTACTTTCGCATTTATAATATTAGTATGGAAGTATGGATAAGTTACCAAGTTCCCCTCTCAGATATCACAGTGTTATCACAGCCAAATAGTTTGTTTACAAACACAACACTTCATTGAGCGAGTCAATTACTCGTCTCAATGAGCCGGGTTTGAACCCGAGCCAAGTAATCTGCATTACGGTTTGTCAACTAGATTTGTTTCTTTTTTAGTTTGCGGATGTTGAGTTTGGCAAACTTCTTGTTAATATCGGTTTTTTGTGATTAACACGTATCTTCTCACTAGCGTTTATTCAGTCTACCAATATTTAATATGGAGCGACTGCCTATCTTACCTCGAAAGTTTTTACTGAGTAATACGAAAGCCCTTTTTTTTGAGGGAGGGAAGTCGTTAAATGACTCCTCCCGCGGAGCTCAGAGTGGTAGGGAGTGTCAGACTTCAACTGACTAAAACCACCCATGTTCCTTCTTAGCCCCTTGTACCGAAGCCGCGGTATCTCTTTCGAAACACTCGCGGTCCCGACGGGAATACGAAAGCCCTTGGTGAGACTTCCGGACCACTCCTGTAACGACTGTCAAAGATCCACAAGACTACAAATGACCATCGGGACAAGTAATAAGACGCGAACCTCTTACAACCTCTATCAACCGGGCACAAAGCCAGTGTGCGCTGATATTGAGAAATTCCTGATAGAAAAAAATCCAGATCTACAAATGTCAATCGGGACAAGTACAAACTCCACGCGAACGAAGTCGCGGCCAACAGCTAGTACAATACGAATGGAAAAGTCGATAAGTTATTTTACTCAACTAATGTCGCCCTTTCGCCATCAACCGGGCACAAAGTCAGACTGCGTTGCTAATAAGAAATTCCTGACAGAAAAAATCAAATAACACTTTCCCTAACCTAGTTATCTAACCTAAGGCATCAAACTCAACAGCAACGCTTGTGACAACTAGCAGAGACGCAGTGATAATAGGGTTGTTGACTCATATTACGAATTCATATAAATTTATGTTTTTTATATCGATGATTGTTTTTAGAATTCTAAATTAATAATTTAAGAAACTAATTTTTTGTCTTTAATTAAATAAAATTGTTTTAAATTGCGTTATTTCATACCCATTATCACGTGACTGCGAACACCAATCAGAGCGCGATGACGTCACGAGCCTCGAGGCTAGCTGATTTATCTGTCATATCGAAGGCAAAAGTATCAGTGGTGAACGATTTTCTTCAATAACTTATTAAAATTACTTTATACCTACGATATTTATCACAATGGAGACTGGATTTATGAAAGGAAATGGTTCTAACTTACCGAAAATTGATTCTTTGATGGTTCTTTGCTACAAACACGAATTTTTGTGCGTCGGAGTTTCGAAGTACAGTATGACCAACTTAATTGTGAAGTATAAGGTGGTGCTACTTGTCAAGCAAAATTACATCTATACGTCAAACTTGATACATTTATTTTAGTTCCGTTTTTTTGCCACCAACATAGATAAGTTGGTTTAAGTTGTAAGTAGTAATCTTTGTAAGAATTTTTAAAGTGATATATTTATATGAATGAAAGAGACTTACTAACTTACTCATTTTATATACATTTTTAGAACTTTTAACTTCTCATCTATCATCAACAAAATAAAAAATTATGTTAAGTGCATATGTTTGAAACAAACATTATCATTAACAAACAAGTAATATTAAACGACAATTTTGGAAGATACTCAAATACATAGATTTAATTTTGATGTTTATAGTTTATTTAGAACTCACATCGAAGTGATCTTCACAAAAATAACTGGTACCTACTTGTTGTTGACAATGATGATGGATGTCTTCTAGCCATTTTTAACCATTTTCTCCTTATTTCTGCCCTTTTTGGAACGCTTATGAAAAGTTTTTGTGGCGTACTGATTGACGTACTTTTGCACATCGGCACTGTAAAACATTTATTGTAAATCGTCGTATTCATTTTAGTGTTTTTAAAAGTATATTCCTAAGAACTGAATCAAGATCAGTGCAATGTGACAGATCGTAAAGTTTTCAAAACGGCCCGTGACGTCATCACAGCCATTTGACAGTTTATAGCGTTTTAGCCGGAATTTTTAAAACTATTTTTATTTACGTTTTTTCTTATTAAAATAATGTAATAATTTTTCAATTAATATTTTTTTTGTGTATTTAAAGGGTCTATCTATAAAATAAAAGCGATTCCAAAAATTAGTCAACAACCCTATTGTAACTGGCACAAAAACAAAATAACATAAACCGATCTTCTTTTCTTTTTTAAATGTCCTAAATACTCTGTTGCGGTAGGTCCTAATGTCAATCAGTAGTCGAATGAATGAGTCTGGTCCGTTGCCAAGAAATTTGTCTATTGGAACGTTACACGTTGAGCCGAATAGTTTTATTTAAATGTAGCGTAGGCGCTGACCTAGCGTGTACGGGATCGAGTGTTCGAATGAATGAAATTTTGTTTGAATGATTGAGTGTTAGGAATGGGGCTGGAATGTATTTGGAAGTGAGTTAATTATTTTTTTAAACTTCTTGTACAAGAATGGTACTTAATGTCCCAAGGCATTCTTTACCAGTCAACCTGTAGGTAACATAAGACAACATTGTGATAGAGTCTTAATAATCATTACAAGATACTAGTAACCCGCACCAGCTTTAAGACTTTCTCTTGAATCACACAGTCTATTGCTGAAAACTGCATTACAATCCGTTGCTTAGTTTAAAAGATCTGAGCGTACAAACAGCGGGAGTGATTTTGTTTTATGCTATGTAAAGAAGTTAGACTGCAAGATTCATATAGTAAGTTATTCATTAATTATTCCCGTTCACAAATTATAATCACGTTCGCTCCGAAGTGATGAAACAAATTGCCTCATAAAACCCCACAAAAAAAATATTACTTAATCACTGTGGTATAAATAAATATATTTTTTTTGTCAACATTTTACGATTCTCTTCTAAGAAACTATCACCATTTCTTTCACCGAAATCTCCAGCAAAGATATATTTCGCTAAGGTAGCACCCACTAGATTCACACATGCCAATTGCTTATCTCATTGAAGCAATCTAGTGTTACGGATTGTCAACTAGATTACCAAGTTTATTTATATCGACAGGGGAAATCTAGGAATAGAGGGAATAGAGTCTATTGTTTTATGATATCGACAGTCTTTTCAATGAGGTTTTTATAGAGATATCCCTGAAAGGTTGTGCAGAGGTGCACCTGTTATTGCACCCACATTTTGCGATAATAAACATAAATGCAGACTCTTTGGCGTTCTTCTGATGTATAACACTTTTTTCGACCTGGCAATCGAACTCATGGACTCATGCTCAGCAGCAACGCTTCCGATCACTATTAACGTAGTGATACTTATCATCATGTGCTTTGCCTTTTCCTAACGATATTATGGTCGACCAATCTAACTGAAAGCAGCTGTATTTTTACCCGACTACGGCAAAGCCAAAGGAGGGTTATGATTTTGACTGGCTATGTATGTATGTATGTATGTATGTATGTATGTATGTATGTTTGTATGTATGTATGTGTGTATCTTCATCTGTTCCCTCATAGCTTCTAATCTACTTATTGGAACTCGACGTATGAGGTATCGTTAGAACCGTCTTAATTTTCCGCTGAACATAGGCTACGTGACGTGTCACAAAACGCGATTTGGCGCCCTCTAGCGGACAAAAAGTAAGGCTTAAAAAATAAAAATGGAGACAAATACGCCGTGTTTGGTATCATTTGAAAGGGCCTCACTTGTACATTTCCAAAATATTGCTCAAATTTAAAATCACGCCCTCTAGCGGACAAAAAGTCAAGAGTAAAAAAAAATATTTAACACCAAAATTGTTTAAATAAAAAAAGTAAAAAACTAAAACCCGACTACGACAAAAAAACGACTCTGAAAAAGTATGAAACAAGATTTTCAGGATAGAACAAAAAGAAAAGCCGTAGTCACACGTTATAGGTACCAACCTAAACATTTTAATACCGTGTGACTACGGCTTTTCTTTTTGTTCTATCCTGAAAATCTTGTTTCATACTTTTTCAGAGTCGTTTTTTTGTCGTAGTCGGGTTTTATACATTGAGAGAACCATTTCGCTTTCGCAATCGAAAGTCAGCACTGGGTAATATGGTAGTGGTATGGTAGCATTGGTAATACTGGTTGTCCGACTTTCGGGTGACTGACTACCTGTAGACCGCAGTACAGTCGAGACCAACGGCTTCACGAACTTTCCGAAGCACGAAAGAAACTCAGTATGCAATGGGTGGTCGGTCACCAATCTACTGACCAACCTAGTTTAAGCAAGCTTAAACGAAACCAGTCCACTGTATTAGCACAGTCATATCGGAAAAAAAATATCATCAAGCTTGTAATCCTCGAAGGGTTAGGCAGAAGTCTACCTAAAAGTACACACACATTCGAAAAACAAGTTGATGCAAACACAAAATAGATTTCAAGGGCAAGCAATTTTAAAAATCTATTAACAAATCGTAGAACGCCTCTAAATATTTACGAAAACTACTGAACGGGTCACTAGCGCCAATTACCTACGTTTGTCAATGAATGAAGCCGTGCCAAGTCTATCGTAATAGATTGTCAAATAGTTTTGTTTTTTTTTTACTACAATATGACACATAGGTATCACATGTAGTACCGGATACATTATTGGTACCATCATTTGAAAATACATTAAACGTTTTATGAGTTGAGGATTTTTCATTTTTTTGGTTTCGGGGACCAAAAAAATTCTTCATTCGAAGAATGACAGTAATCAACAGAATAGTTTTATCTTCGTGATCATGTTACTGCTGATGTCCAGATGACAATGACGAAAAAAAAACACGATCATTACATAAAAAATAATATTAAACCACGCCTATAAACCCCGAAGGGTTAAGTATATAATTATGCTTAATAGTACACCTCTTCAGTTATGTCTATGATCCACGAAATAAGGGAGAGCGTAGCTATGACTTCTCGTTTAGGAGCTTGATGTTAATGAAGCGATGATTTTTAAACTGGTTTACTGAGTCCTATACAACTTATAAATATGTCTTTATGTATTACTGTTGCAGTTTGCCTGTCATCAACCCACTGCTGGTCCTCCACTTCATTCAGCCCAGGGCTAATGTGGACGTTGGTCGTTTGTTTTGTCCAACTCGTCCTGCCTCCTTCGATATATTTTAATCAAATGATAACCTCAAACCTATTCACACACAACCTTTTCAAAAACGTATTTATTTACCAATCAAAGTTCACACGCTATCACCGAAATACCAACACTACATTACCTACCACCCTCCAATTCTATTATATTGCCGACATAACGATCAGGCAGACAACAGCTCATCACTCCCCCCCTCTCCCTCCATCCTGGAGTAATAACCAACAAGCTCGAAAGGTCCGCTTATCACCAAATTACAACAGATACCTCGGCTCGTATAAAGAAAATAATTTACGCCGCAAATCCTTTGTGAGTGGGCTAAGAAGGAGGCGGAAGCGGGTGGAATAAAATAGCACATACAAGCTTACATTTCTTCTATTAATACTATAAACAGGATATTTACCATGTTTACTTATTGTTTCGAGTTCCCGATATTTCGGCGCTGTAACAAGCACCATGATGACGGATAAACTGAAGTCATTGCGGATGTGGATGTTTATGAGCAGTCAAATCAGTCTACCCTCTTTCTTGTTCGTTTTTTGCGTTTGGTACCACTATTATTTCTTGTTCAAAAGAATAGCGCAGTGTAGTGTTTAGTGAGAAGCAAGAAAAACTGGTCATATCTAAGATTGTTTCGTAGACTTGGCAACTGCGCCAAGATTGTTGGCTTAATAGCACAAGTTTAAATAATGTCGAGGCTAAGTACATGCTTAAACATAATCACATATTTTCTTTCTACATCGTACCATTGATTGGCAAAAATTTCTCCAGGGATTTCAGTCCATGGCCAAGTTGCCTAAACTTTTTGTTTTTATTTATTTCGTCCTGCTGCTATTTTCAGCAGTTATAGGGAAAACTGCACAATAGCAAAGGGAATTACCCCGTATATATATTTCTTTCTATCCTTCCGGATTCTTCCCTAAGTAGGTTTTTTTGTAGTACCAAAAAAGTACAGTAGGTACTTTATACTTTCAACGCAGATTCGTAACCACCTATAACTCGGACCACAACCCAAGCTAGTATATTCATAGACCTAATCTAGCCCATCACGTCACTGTCGCATTAACACCACGACCCTCGAGGAGTACGTAGCTGAAACAATAATGGCCGCCCATTCACTTTATATGAAAAGTGATTGAGTTGCATAAGTGGTCACTTTTTAGGGTTCCGTACCTCGAAAGGAAAAAACTGGCCAAGTGCAAGTCGGACTTGGACATGAATGGTTCCGTACCATGACTTCTTATAGGTTTTCCTGTAATCTGTACGTATTGAACTAATTTCTGTATTTTTTTTACACACGAGTGATCCTACGAGGGTTCCGTTTTTTCCTTTTGCGTTACGGAACCCTAAAAATGGAACCCTTATAGGATCACTTTATTGTTCGTCCTCCGTCTGTCTGTCTATCAAGACGCTTTTTCTCAGGAACGCGTGGAGAAATCAAGCTGAAATTTATATCAAATACTCAGGTGCAATGTCCCGTAAAGCTGTGAAAAAAAAAACTTCTAAAGCAACGCAAATTCGACAATCGCAAGGGAATGAAAACCTACAGGGTACTTCCCGTGAACTCTACCTTGTGGCTTGTTGATGACAATTGGTTCGACCTTTATGATTATTACATGAGACTTAAAAGTAGCTGGCGTGATGTGAATATACTATAGGCACACTCTAAAACCCTTCGCGAAAATACAAGCGTGGTATGATTGTATGAAAACCAATAATTTAATAAACTTGGACCTCCTACATGCATAATAATTTCGATTGGCAAATGGATTGGTGGTTAGCTCGATGGCAAATGAAATGAAGCTTGAATCGCTTTGTCGAATGGCAATTTTGAAGAGTAGAATCAATGATTGTTAATACTTTAGACGACTTTTACACAATATGATTGTACAGGTTGGAAATATATCAATGTCATCTGGAGGGAAAGTACTCTTGGCTGTGTGTTGTTCGAAAGAGATGCCGCGGCCCCAAAACACAAAGGAACATGGGTAGTTTTTAGTTAGCAGAAGTTTGACCCTATCGTTCTGCCCAGGAGTCGTTTGAAGATTCC
This sequence comes from Diarsia dahlii, assembly GCA_949775195.1. Lineage (NCBI taxonomy): Eukaryota > Metazoa > Arthropoda > Insecta > Lepidoptera > Noctuidae > Diarsia > Diarsia dahlii. Next base: position 17,430,226 of record OX459197.1, on the reverse strand, counting down.
CCCCCCCCCCCCAAAAAAGGGTACGGAACCTTGAAAATATGGTTCACATTGAAATCGAAGGCGGTTATCCTCATAAATAAGCAAGTGCTAACAATCAGGTCAGTGTAACAGAAGCCTACACACTTAATTGTTATTACCTATTGTTATTGCAAATTAATATAAACCATGCATATTCAGATTTAAAGGCTGCTGCTTCATTTGTTTATGTGTGACGTCACGAATTTACAGTTGTAGCGAATCTACAACAACCCATTTGAAGGGTAGATCCGATTGCCATGGGCAACCACTTCTTTTTAGGGTTCCGTACCTATAAAGGAAAAAACGGAACCCTTATAGGATCACTCGTGTGTCTGTCTGTCTGACTGTCCGACTAAAATTCTGAAAAAATACAGAAATTAGTTCAACACGTAAAGATTACAGGAGAACCTATAAGAAGTCATGGTACGGAACCCTTCATGTGCAAATCCGACTTGCACTTGGCCAGTTTTTTATACTGGTTATACATTCTGCTTTGTTGGTCTAGTGGTCGCAAGTGCGACTGCTGTGCATGAGATGCTGAATTCGATTTTCAGGTCGGGTAAAGTGGTATTAGGTTTTCCATTCGGAATTTCTCAGTAGCAGCTAAGGAGTCGAAAGTACGAAATCTGGGTGTACTAATGGGTACCTCTCTGCCTTATTCTTTGGGAATTACAGGCGTGATGTTATGTAATTTTATGTATGCTCCTTTGGCATAACTTACGAAGCTTTTGCGACTCCAGCGACTGGAAATCGCGATACAGGTTGTATATCTACCGTAGAATTTCAGTAGCAAATAATATCAGTCGAATTATATAATTATATATCATAATTAGACAAATACTCAATCAATTTCAAATCCTTTTCGATACCTCAATCATAATTATATTTAGTTAGAACGCAGCTCGTATAATCTATTAATTTAATTATTCAGTAGTCCATCCATATGGATTTATTAAATGGTTAGAATTTGAACTTTCATATTAAAACTTAATTATCCGATGATAGGTCATTAATTGGTTAGCAATTAAGGATTACTAGTTCATTAATATTTGGTAAAAAATATTTTGGTTGCTTATATTTGTCGGTGATGATTGATAACTGGTCGGTAATTAAAATTGATGTTGGCTGTTGAGGTGATTAGTTTTCACTTCTATCAGAATCTATCGTCTATATCTATCTATATATCCATACTATCCATACTAATATCCATAATATACTATAATATTATAAATGCGAAAGTAACTCTGTCTGTCTGTCTGTCTGTCTGTTACTCAATCACGCCTAAACTACTGAACCAATTTGCATGAAATTTGGTATGGAGATATTTTGATACCCGAGAAAGGACATAGGCTACTTTTTAATAATAATTAAAAAAAAAACTTTATTCAAGGGGTTGAAACTTTGAAAGGGGGGTACGAAAATATTACTTTTGGTCGCGATACGACCGGCATCGGTAGCGATAACCGACATCCGCGCAGTTGAAACCGCGGGCATCAGCTATTACATATATAAAAGGCAAAGCTGACTGACTGAGGATCAACGCACAGGCCAAACTCTTAGGGCTAGGATCTTAAACTTTTGCACACGTATTCCTCTTATGACGTAGGCATCCACAATGGAAGGATTTTTCAAAATTCAACACCCAAGCGGGTGAAATAGTGGATGAAAGTTTATATGGAAAACCGACCTTTTTTGTTTCCGACATACGCGGGCGAAGCCGCGGGCAAAAGCCAGTAAGCTTATATAATGACTGCCTAGTTGTTCACTGGAACAACTAGGCAGTACCCTGATGTAACTGGCCATTCTTCTCATGAGACCAACGCTTTGGAATGGGCAACTACAGTACACTCACGAGTTATTATGCCTTGTGACTGGGACTGTAGCTTAGTTTATTTAGCTTCATTAGTTTAGTAGTTTACTGCCGCACTCGGATAGCTTCAGTGGTTGCTCGGGCCGTCGCTTGGTAAGGGTTTTTGGCAGTTTTGTCATACAAAACTATGTCAGGCCTTTGCTGGGTGGCGGCTTGAGTAATCGTTGGATATCTCTGAGTGCCGCAGTTAGTTTAATTCGACTATCCAAAAGTGCCTGTAATTGGCCTACTTGAAATAAATGTTTTTGACTTTGACTTAACCTGATGCTCAGTAGTCGCTATTGTGACCGAGTGGTCGCAATAGCGATTACTGAGCATCGGGTTATAGGTTCGAACGCAGGGCGGGCGAATTGTTGTTGGGTTTTTCAATCATGAATTTCGCAGTAGCAACCGTGAAGGCAGAATTTGTGCCCGGTGAATGGTAATAGGTTCGCTCCCTATTACATGAGAGTTAAAGGGTGTAATGCTAGCTACACCGCAGTTAGGGAATTCCTAATATAAATTCAATCACACATTGCCCGACATGGGAATCGAAACCAAGACCCTCATACTCAACTGTAGCGCTTGCTAATACTCAACAGGCGCGCGACTTGAGTTAATTTTTTAACCGACTCCTAGAAAGGAGGAGGTTCTTTATTCTATGGTTATTGTTTAAGTATGTCGTGAACCATGCAATTTTCATTTAACATCTTTTTGCCTAACGTATCCTACTGTCTTTGTCCTTTTTGAATATTCCAGTGTTCTTCATTCAATCGAATGAACGAACTACAGCACAAAGTTACCAACATACTTCGAAGCCACAGTTCTACCTCTTTATTACTTCCTATGTTTATTCAACTCCATACAGCACCAGAGAGAATCGACTTCAAAACTTGAAAATTTTATTCATCTCACTTGAACTACATCGAAGTTTTGAAGTCGCCGACTTTCGGCTTTCAATTTGGATAAAAGGGTTCTTGTTTGTTTAAAACTTGGGTTTCGTACGTTTTGTTTGAATACTGTGTCACGTGGATGGTTTTGTTAAGAGGGGCTTGGATCCCAAAAGAGTTGAAGGGAGAGGTATTTCATATTACTTTATTGGGTTGTTAATATTAGGCTCTAGGTAGATTCTAAGTAGGTAGTTTATTATTTTTGAGAAACTTTCAAAAACTTGTCAGCATTGCCATTGCCAACATCAATACAACTTGACCACGTAGGTAACCCTTCTTCATATCGTGTGGGCAGTAAGGTCTAACGACCCCACATAATGTAGTGTCAGAGTTTCTAAGCCACCAAAAGGGCTGACATGGTTTGACGACCGCCATTTGGCGGCCGGGACCACCGGCTTATACGTGCCTTCCGAAGCACGAAACCATCTTTTTATCAGATAATCAGGTGATTCAAGTCTCCAATATCCTAGCCAAACTGGAAACGTCTTTACAAATTATACTTTCCGTGGGAATCGAACCCACGGAGGCAGTGTTATGTTATGATTAGTTTCGATTTTCAAGTTAGCAAAGGCAAAAAGATTGTTATAATATGAATAGATATTATTTTATTAGATGTTACCTCATATTTTCATCGTCTCCAGAGAAATCAAGTTACCTGAAACAAAAAAGTAAAAGATTAGTTTCAGTACTGAAAAATGTATTTGTACAGTTTTTGGAGATTAATGTGTAAACCTTTTTGTTACGTCTTATCTAATTACGAGTAAAGTTATCTCAGACATACGATCAACGTGTCTCTTTTTTTAAACCAACCATGTTCCTTCTTAGCCCTTTGTGTCGAGGCCGGGGTATCTCTTTCGAACAACCCGCAGCCACGACGGGACGATCAAGGTACCTTACGTAACATATTATAAAATCGAGCCTGTTATTCCTGAAGGGTCAGGTGGTACACCTTACTGCATATTCCTTCTTAGCCCTTTGTGTCCGGGCCCCTGGTATCTCTTTCAAACAACCCGTAGCCCCAGCAGGCGTCGGACGGACTGTGAGCTAGCCATCCACCCAGACCTGCATTGTTAATCAACTTTTCACTAGAATTTAGACAATTCCAGCTGTTATTTTTTAAACTGCCGTTTAATTAGTCTAGTTGCCTGCATATATGATATAAATGCCCTAAATATCTGACCTAGACAAGCCTCAACGACCATTTAAATAGCCAGTTAAATACAGGAAAATAACTTAAAACACTCGATTACGTCATTCAGGCAGTCGTCAAAGTAATTGAAAAATCGATTTGGTACGAGGTGTTACGTAAAAATAATTACCTAGTCGTGCACGTGGTTCCGGCCGTGATTAATTTGTTTTATTCGTGATTTGAAGGTTATTTTGAGGGAATAAGAGGATTCATTATTTTAGCTGTTCTCGTCAAGTCATTTCAACACGGTAGAGTAACTTATTTCGTGGACAAATTGGTTTTGGTAAGACTGTTTGTGCTCTCAAAACGGTATAGGAAAACATCGTGAAGAAACGGGCATGTCTTAGAAACTAAAAATTCGAAGACATTGTGACATCTACCAACCCGTACTGGGCCCGCTTGGTGGATCCCATCCCCATCCCCTCTCCTAGAGAAGAGGCCTGAATCCCCGCAGTGGGAACATTACAGGCTGATGATGATGATGAAGACTGTTTGTGTATCCAGGAATAAAATACGAGTTAATGTGCGTATTGCTTAAATTATCACTTGCATTGACTAAGGAAAACATCGTGACGAAACCAGCATGCCTGAGAGATATTTTTCGACAGATGTTTCGAGAAGTTACTTAAATAATTTAAAAAAAGCAAACAAACACACAGACACACATAGATAACCAGGAAAAGTATTAAAAAGCGATCAGCAAGACCTTCGGGTAACAATGTCGTGCCCCGCTGACATTGCGACGGGACCCGCAAGCGGTGACGCGGCTATGCAAATTACTTTAGATAGCGTTAGGGAGTCTCAATGTCACCTGCGTAACCCTAAAATTCGAGACAGTTTGACAGGTGATGGAGAAATTATAGTTTGTAGGCAAGTACTTTCCTGCCCATCCCCTGTAATTTCCAAGTTAACATAAAGAATACCATAACCATGTTTAATTTTGAATATCAAATAGTTGTAATAATCACCATTAATTTTAATTGCAGGAAGCCTAGAATCAGTACCATTAATTCTTTTTTATATTTTTCGTTTTTTGGTTTGTACTGCAGCTTGGCAAAGACCTTTTCATTCTCCTTTTAAAGCTCTTGCCTTGTGCAATTTCAAGTCATGTTCGCCCCCCTAACATGATCAGATTTCATCCCATACTTCATAATTTTGTCCGTGTCTCGGAGAGCATCTACGTTAAATCGTTGGTTCCGCCGGCTGCTATTTACAGATCTTTGGGAGTCGTTACACAATAATCAGTGGCTCAGAAATCTGATAACAAGTTCTATCAAGGAGTATAGTATTATAACTGGGTTGTGGAGGTCGGATAGACAATCGCAACCTATTTGGTAAAAGGCTAGGCAGAAGACGACTACTCAATTTTAATCCTTAGCAAGTACAAAACCGTTCAACTCACGAATAACCTAATAAAAATCCAATTACGAACAGAGCCTACACGCCAAGTACATACAGCGTCATAATTAGTGATGTTAATGGCATGTGGCGTCATACCCTCGCCTAGCGACGTCGACGTCGGGCTCACGTTATGGGTCAGCACATCCCTAGGTGCTCGTGTTACTTAGTTATATTCGTGGGACATCCCTACGGGTTGTATGTGGGTCGAGGTTTTTTAGAATGTGTTAGTTTTTGTGGGGGTAGTAAGAAATATGTAGTTATTTCACTTGGGGTTATTTATTGACACGTAGAAAAAAGCAGACCCAATCCGCCAATTGCTAATATCTATTCTTTAAGGTAATCTGATAATGATAAACTAACATCACGCCTATAATCCGCGAAAGGTTCGGTAAAAGCGTGGTGACAATGTCTTCATTTTGTCAGTTATGTTTAATAATAATAATAATAATAATAATAATCGTTTATTAGTACATAAAAACAACAGCAAAGTACATAGAATGTTGAAACAGTGGGTTGTACTACCAAGCTTAAGAATAATGTCATTATTCCGGGCTCCTAAACTAGGTACGCAGACCTGTATCTTAGGAGTCGGAGATTTTGCGGCATCTATTTATATAATACAACCGTGACTTTTCTGTCTTTTTACAGTATAGCTTTTAAAAGTAACACAGCAAATAGATTGAATGATTGTGCACGTGTGGGCTGTGTTTATATGAGTGTAATGTGTGTGTGTGTAGTGTGTGTGTGTGTGTGGGTGTGTATGTGAAATGTGAGCGTTTGATTTAAGTTTCTTTCAAGGTAAAGTTAAGTTAAGTTAGTTTAAGGTAGTTAAGATTCTATTGTTAAAATATTTTCTGTTTCGTCATAAGATAAGGTCAACAGCCATTTTATTAATTTATTTTTAATGTCATATAAGTTATATCTATACAACGGGATGGTTTTATTTATTTTATTATAAATACGCGAACTTTGAGTAAAGAATTGTCGACTTGTAAAAGCAAAACGACAGGGGTTTGCTTTACATATAGGGAAACCATGGCGTCTTAATAGCAGATGTTTGTCTAATGGAAGGTTGGAGTGTCTCCGCAGGACTGAACGAAGAACATACAGTTGTCTCACTGTGAGAACTTCGGCCTCAGAATATAATTGATCAGTGGGGTAGTCTCTAGGTTTAAGGAGCATCACTTTAAGAACCGCTCGCTGTGCTCGTTCTGCCGGGAGCATTGCGGTTTTGTAGGTTCCGCCCCACACCGGGATGCAGTACATAATGATAGACTGGCAAAGGCTAAGGTACACAAGAGTCAGAGTTTCGGAATTGGCGGAGTGCCTGAGTTCTTTAAAAATATGTATAAGTCTTCTGATTCTAGTGCAGAGTGCCTCTATATGCGCCTGCCAGTTGAGTTGCTCGTCTATTATCACTCCCAAGTACTTAATATTAGGGACTACACTGAGAGCAAGACAGTTACAATCTGCCGACTGATAAGGAAGACAAGTGTGAGCCTTAATTGTATGAGAGAAAGAGGATGGACTTATTGAGTGTGGACGGGAGAATCTGATTAGTTTCGTCTTATTTAAGTTCAACGTCAGCAAGTTATTAGACAGCCATGCCATTATTAACCGAAGCGAGTACTCTGCTCTATCCCTGGCTTGCTCCCATGTTTTACCAGACACAAGAATTGCAGTATCATCTGCATAGGAGAAAATTTCACAATCAGAGATAGAGAGCTTGCATAGGTCATTGATGTATATTAGGAAAAGGGTTGGTCCCAATATACTGCCTTGTGGAATACCATAGGTGAGCTTTTTATATGAACTAGCGACGGTATCAATGACTACACACTGGGATCTATCACACAAGTAGTCCTCGAGTAGTTTAAGAGTCACTCCACGCACTCCTAAACTTTCTATCTTTAAAATTAACCGAGGAACAGAGACCGTGTCAAAGGCCTTGGTTAAGTCCAAGAACACGCCATAGCAGTTTAGCCTATCATCTAGTTTACTTACCAGACTATTAGCAAAAGCAGCAACGGCATCCTCTGTGGAAACTCCCGGTCTAAAGCCGTACTGGTTTGAAGCTATTAATTTATGCTTTTCCAAAAAAATTACCAAGGATTTGTTCAAAATTCTCTCCAGGATTTTTGAAAGCGTACTCAGAACGGAAATAGGTCGATAATTTGTGACACTGTCTCTGCCCCCGCTCTTATAAATAGGGTGGACGACGGCTCTCTTAAATGCTTCAGGGAAGATTCCAGAGTCTATGGAGAGGTTACAAATATGAGTGATTACGGGGGTTAATTTAGTACGCGAACTCTTGACAACTCTGGCCGGAATATTATCCCACCCTGTAGCGCAATCGCTACGGAGGTCATGGATAATTCTACCAACTTGTTCCTCATCCACTGGCAGGATTACAAGAGAGTTAGATAATTGACTGGCTGGTGGTGGTGGTGCAGTGACAGTGTTGGCACCAATTTTCAACGCTAGCTTTGTACCTATATTGACAAAAAAGTCATTGACTTTGTTTGCCGATGTTTTAGTGTCAACTGAATCTCGCAGAAGTTCACGGGGAGAACGGGTTTGAACATTAGTATTAGTGATAGATTTAATCACTTTCCACGTTGCCTTGGGATTATTTTTGGCTTTAAGAAATTCTGCCTTTTCAAAAGCTCGTCTCAACTGTTTGATTAAAGTATTGCAAAAGTTTCTATACCTCGTGTATGTGGTCTTAAGTATTGAGTCATCAGGCTTTTTCCTGACTTCGATATGCATTCTATCTCGGTTTCTTAAACAACGAACCAGGCCGGTACTCATCCACGGTTTCAGAATCTTAAATTTTTGACGTGTTCTGGTTACTCGGGTGTGATTAGTAATCACACGCTGCAAATTATCAATGAACAGATTGGTTGCTTGATTGGCGTTTGTACAAGTTAAGATAGGGTCGAAGTCGGTGTTGTCTAATTCTATACGGATAGCTTCATAATCGTACTGTGAAGATATCCTTGCTACTTTACATCCCGAGCCAGGATTGAGGACCATAAATAGGCAGATAGGCTGGTGATCAGTAACGTGAGAGTCTAGGACTAGCACGGTAGAAGTCTTCTTCGATTTAATCATTATATGGTCTAGACAGTTGTTAACTCTGGTCGGTAGAGAATGAGCTGGGAGTAGCCCAAGAGTGGCAGTGTGAGTTAAATAGTCACTAGCGTGCCGGTCACTAGATCCCGATTTGATGTCGACATTCATATCACCTATTAAAACAATGTTTACGGAGGATTTCAGAGAGGATATTACGCTTTGCAGGCTGTTATAAAAGTTATCCAGCTGTTGATATGATGGAGAGCGATAGACAGAAACTATTGCCGTGGAGCCTAAGCAGGATACAATGCAGTTAGCGTCCTGAAACGGTGGTTCAAACGTGTCACATTTTAAACTTTCTCTGATAAACACTACTACTCCGTCATTTTGTTTAACATTATTAATTGTAGCGTAAGATGAATAGCCATGCACGATGGGAATCGGTCCAGAAACCTGCAACCAACACTCCGTCAGAACGATTGCATCAAACTCAATTTTTGTTGTTGAAATCATGGTAAGGAATTGATCAAAATTTTTATTTATGCTTCTGATGTTCACATGAACTATTTTTAAGTTATTATTTAGCATCGGGACTAAATCAAGGCATTCTTCAGGAGAGCATTGGAAAGATTGAGCAACCGAGATGTTATCCAATTCCTGGGAAATTTGATTTAAATTAGCCATTGGTTACCGGGAAAATTAAGTACAAAATACGAGACATTGGATTCAGTTGAACGATGTGAAAATACGCAATCGGTCTAATAGATAGCTTCTTGCAATACCGTGACAGTCTTTGTGATGAGAAATAGTAAAAAATTGATGGCCCGCCCGCCATTAAACGGTAATATAGCCTGATGACGTAATTATAATTGTTGGCTTGAATAAAACTGTGAATTTGTGTGAAATGTGTTTGTAGTATAAGTGTTGCATAAATTGACAATAAATTGTTATAGTGATCAAAATAAAACAGTAAAACAAAATTATGGTAAATGCACGGATTAACGCGTGTTTGCGTGGTTGTAAAATGTATGGAGTGAATGTTAGAAGTGGAGAAATGTATTACAGCAGTTTTTATAAAGTAAGCAAATAGTCGGATTGAATTAATAGTAAAATTTAAAAACAACTCAAATAATAATAAAAAAGCTACGAAACATGCATAGGAGAGCGCGTGAACATAAGGCGCTATAACATAAGCATACACAAGTAAAGATAGTCAATCCCTGTTTTTTAACGCAGCTAAACAGTTTTCAGAGGTGATTTGGATAGGTTTGTCATCTGGATGAATTCTCATAAGGATTCGGCCATTCACATTCCAACAGAATAATTTATGTGTCTTAGCATATTGACGACACTCGTAAAATAGTTTTCTCATCGATGGAGTAAGATGTTCAGCAGCATATATGGGTAGCTTATGACCTAACAAACCAATTGTTTCTGTGTTTAGCTTCTCATTTAGTGGACGAGCTTTGTTAAATTGTTTAACGTTGGACAAAAAATCATTTCTACCAGAGACAGTCGTAAATTCTGCCACTATGGAACGCGAAGTTCCAGGTTTACCTGGTAGTCGATAGATGTCACGGAAGTTTGATTTATTGATGTCCAAGTCTACAGCTTTCCCTACTCCCGACACTATCGCAACAAGATCTTCTTGCTTTTCATTTTCTTGCACTGGTACATTGCGGAGTTCAATAGTGGCTGGACGAAATTGAAGGTTAAGTTCCTGGATTTGTTTTTGCAGATGATCAATGGTTTTTTCTTTTTGCGTGTTTTTATTATCCAGTTCAGAAAGCTTTATTTTCATTTCCTCATAGTCCTTGTTTATATAGGCCATGCTGTTCTCTAGGTCTTGGGTTGTCTTTTGTATTAACGAGCATTGGAGCTTTAGTTCGGACACATCCTTGACCAGTAATGACAAGATTTCATCTTGTTCGGTTTTCCAATTGGTAAGGCGCTGGTCATGGTCATTTTTCCAGCTATTCAGCATTTCCATTAGCTCGACTTTAAGGTCATTACAGATGCAAGGTGAGGGAGAGTTTTCTAGATTGCCGGGAGAGTTTTCAAGGCGTTGACGTTTACTTCGGTTGGTGACATTTTCAGTCTCATTCGCCTTAGGTTTTGGTTCCGTTTGCAGTTTGCCTTGTTTAGAAGTTTTTTGTTTTGGGTTCGACGGAGGATTGCACTGAGAAGCCATTGTGTACTGAAGTATGTTAAGCTGAATAAGAAGAGGTTGCAAGCAAGTAAGCGTTGGCCTGATACTTCCAACGTAGCAACAGTATTTGAAGCGAGGATTTACCACACGTTGCAATGAGTAAAGCTGTAGGCGTCAGCGACAGGACTGTGACGGTGAGGGTGACGTCACCCGCTCGCAACGGCTACGCTGCTTTCGCTGCTTGGTGAGTAACTCACGTGGCGCGGTGGGCAGGCGCTCGATCCGGACGCAGTTGGTCGCACGTTCAAATCCAGCGCGAGCAGGACGAATCACAGTTTCACCAAGTTTGTCGTAACACACAAATATTTAATTGTCTCTTTCTAGGACGGCCCAGTGGGAGGGATCTCTCCATTAAAACACACTTAGCGCGACAAGGAATTACTTTTCGGAGTCGTTAACCAATCACAATTTAGTACAAGTAAATATCGATACTCGAGGAGCAAAGTCACGCTACGCACGTCCACTGTGCTCCGGTGCGCACGGAGGAATCAAGTTTAAAACCAAGACAACTAAATTAAGGACGAATCTAATGGCCATCATCTGCGCACGAATCCTGAATTGGGACTGCTTTGAGAAAGAGCAAATAACAAAAAAAAACCCTATGTATAGTCCGACCTGGAAATCAAAGCTAGCTCTTTGAAAAAAAGTGATTCAAATAAATTAAAATAAAATTATTTCCAGAAAAAATGCTGAAAATCTGGCACCTGGACATAAGCTGACATGACCGACTTGCAAGTCTTTAAATCGAAACCAAACCCAGGTTGGTCGCAGCAAGAAGAACCTGCTTAGGGGGAGATTCATTAATGACTCTGTCCTGGAGTGTAAACGTGGTGCTGTTCCTCAAACAATGGGGTAATTAATATGATATCGTGTCCTGCGTGTCCTGTTCTTTAATCACTACAGGAACTGTTGGACGCTACTGAAAGTGCCAAACTATAGTAGTTCAGTTCTGGGCCGACCAAATTTACATTGCCATCGACACGCTAAGAAGGACGACAAATATTTACAAAAAACTAACTTCAAAAAGTAAACATAATCATCATCTGCCTAGCTTTTTCCCAACTATGTTGGAGTCGGCTCCCTGTCTAACCGGATGCAGTGGAATACCAGTATTTTACATGGAGCGACTGTCTATCTGACCTCCACAACCCAGTTAATACTGGGTAATACGACTTTCTGGCCACTGACAACCTGTAACGACTGCCGATGACAAAAAGTAAACATATATAAAAAACAAAGCGGCCATTTCTAACAATATACTTTACGACCATGTTACCAAGTTCATGGTCAAAAGAAATAACAAATGGAACGATTAAACGACCAAAATAACTTCGAGACGCACGCGCCAGCTGCCCCGGGTTAAATTCGTGATGGCAATTGATAGAGATTGCTCATGTCAAATTGATAGAGTTTGGTTATGTCAAATTGATATTGACAGTTGGAGATGCTATTGTAATGTCAAGTGTCATTATATCGTGTTGATTGTTAAAGTGGAGAATTAAATTAATTAAGTTGGGACTTATTTGTTTTTTTTTATATGCATTTTAGACATAACACATTCAAAATTATTTAAAATTTTAGCAAATTAAAAAACCTCAATTAAGTTAAAATGTTTGCTATTTTTTGTTAATCTTTTTATACCCGTAAGCTTATTCTTTAAATCTCCTTTCTTTACAATAATAAAAAGAAATATGACCTACAAAGAAAAAGTTAAGAAAAACTTTTTCATTATTACCACACCACTGATAAAAATAGGGTATTACACCTCAAAGTATTTATTCTACTTAATAAAAAAGCATTGAAGATCTTACAGTAAACTCGAACAGGCAATATCCAAATAAATCTGCGAAATTAGGCCCCCTTTACAATAAAATTGCCTTAGAAACGTACCAATAGAAATAACAGTAGAAATAAATACCAATTTACCTAATTAAAACCCGTCTACACACGATTACTTACGCAGAAATCCTTCGAGCACGCAATAAAAGGAAAACCGGGGCCTATGACCCTACCACAATAAAAACTGCATGAAACCATCCGGGCTAAAATTGTAATGTCGACGCACCCGACAACTAGTGTGACCTTAAAAACACACACTCAACATTCAACCTTGTGCCCTTGAAATAAACAGCATATCAAAAGCGCAACTCCTTGTTTGTTACGCTTGTTTAAAAACAAACGACAATCGCCATTGAAGTCTCCACTGCATATCAGACAGCGTAACTTAGCAATTAGATTGTACGAAACTATACGTTGGTTCAATAAAAATAGGGTTGATATTCGTTCGGGATATCCTACTCTTGTTATTTGAGGCTTGGATAATTCCCTTCGTCGGTCGTTATAGTTTTTCATAATCGACCTATTTGCTTTTGGAATACCGTTCATTTTTCTTCACTGTCCCTGAAGCTACACAAATCGAAAAAGTCCCAAGCGGCGGTGGATCGCCCACACAACATTCAACTGTATACTCCTCAACTAAGGTTGGTTTTTCCATGAGGAGGTCAAGTAGAAGTGTCGGCAGTGTCACGACATTGCATTCCAGTCGATGCGAATGACTCCGAGATGACAACGGCCAGACAAGGGCAGCCAGCACTTACTCATGCGACGCATTGCGAGCTGGTGCATGTATGTAAATAGCTTGAAAGTGATTTTATAGCGTAATGTTTGGAATAATGGGTAAACAGAGGTGATGGATGTTGTTGTTAGGTGTGGGGGAAAGGTTTGGGATTGTCTGGTATATGAGGTGCGTAGGGAACGTATGGCAATCGGTTCTAGTAAACTACTAATAGATTCAGACATATCTACAAAGTAAGACTTAAAGCAAACTGAAACATACATATTTACGGTTTTCATTTAATACTTTATTAGTAACTGGTGAAGGTTGCAGGGATCCTCTGGAAGTGAGACGAGTTGGACGTAGGCTTATGTCTAGGAGTGGACGTCTTTTGGCTGATATGATGATGATGACGATGAACGTTGAACAACTCTAAAGAAACCGAAAACTAAAAGGCGGTTTGTTATCTTAAAATGCCAACAAAAGATAATTTAAGCAATATACGAGTATCCCAGCGTCGCAGCAGACCTCGTAGAAGATGGCGAGGTCTGTCCTAGAAGATGTGCGTACGATCTGGATTAAACTATTGACCAATGGTTCAAATTGGCTTTGCATCGAAACGTCAGTCATGGGTAAAGGCCACCCAGCAGTGAGATGATCCAGGCTATTAGTATCAGTATCAGCACGACTCATCTGCCTAGCCTTTTCCCAACTATATTGGGGTCGGCTTCCAGTCTAACCGGATGCAGCTGAATACCAGTATTTTACATGGAGCGACTGCCTATCTGACCCCCACAACCCAGTTAATACTAGGTAATACGATACCCTTTGGTAAGACTGGATGTCAGAATTTCAGGTCACTGACTACCTGTAACGACTGCCAAAGATCTATATATGGCAGCCGGGACCAACAGCTTAACGTGCTTTCCGAGGCATGGAGAAAACTGGGTATGTCGGGCGGTCACCCATCCACAGACCGAGCTAGGCAAGCACAGCTTTACCTAATGATCGACCCGAGTGGCAGTTCATATTAAGCCACAAGCTCCTCACGACTATCTCCTAATTAAATCATCACCATCATTTCAGCCCGGAATCACCCACTTTCTTCTCTGCTCTGTGCGTCTCTCATCCACCCAGACGACCCAACGCGCTTTAGGGCGGCCCGGTTTAACACGCCCAACCTTGGCAACCATTCGTTCGAACAATTTCGTCCGACTCCGGATCTCGGTGTTGCACTGTTATTGATCTCATAATACATACATACAGCATTTAAAACTCAACGTAAACACCAAACAATAAAACATGAAAACGATATTGGCACCCTGATCAAACATTTATTCCTATCAACTCCCGCTCAGTTAAATACAACTACAAGATTCAATAAGTATTCTCGTATCCTTCCTTAAGAGTTCCTAACTTTGGAGCGAAGAACTTCTGTATTTCCTTACGGAATACTAAGTTGGGTTTACCTACTTGTAAAAACGAATTTGTTACGATTAATAGGCGTTCAAGAATTTGGTCCTTCGAGCCGGATGAAGTGAAGGACGAATAAGGGATTATTGCTTGTATATGGGGTAGTAATGTTCAAGGGATAATTAGCGAAATGTGGGTCTACTATAAGGTAATGTAGTGCCATGCTTCTAATACCCATTAGTACCTACATCTACATTCTGCCAGTTATGTTTAACACCTCTGCCTAACCCTTCGGGGATTACAGCCGTGATGTTACGTTTTATTTGATTTGGTGACAAAGGTTAAATGACAGAGACTTCGTCTCCGTAAATGTACTTTTTTCACCTAGAGTTTATAACCTATTAAATCCATTCTCTATAAAATCATAACCTAAAGTTATAAAAGTTTGATGGGGAAACTTCTTCGCTGATTTTAAAACTGAAGAAAAATATGAACTGCATTTTATTATCTCATGAAAGTTATAAAAAAGAAACGGGTTTAGTTAACTAAAGACTGGTGGGAAATGGCCCTGATATCGTCACGTCTGCGCTTTCATAAAATATACCGAAAGAACGAAAAAATGGATCTCTCAATTTATTGGGTTTGATACTGAAAAAAACGCTAGTTATAGTTTTCATGAGCAGAGTAAAATAGGGCCATGTTTCTGAACGATTTATTAATAAATATTGTTGATGCATCCAGAAATGAAAAAAAAAATCTATAAGGCTAAATACCGCGGCCTTGACATGTAGGGCTAAGAAGGAACATGGGTGTTTTAGTCAGTAGAAGTCTGACACTCCCTTCGCTCTCCCAAAATCATTTGATGATTTTCCAACCATCTGAAAAAAAAAGGCACACTACTGCCCTTCGAAGATTACAGCCGTGATTTTATGCTATGTATTTTGTACCAGTCAACATTTGGGTGCAGCAGAAACAAACAACGTTAGATGGGGTTATTGTACATTCGGCATAAAGCGCGATTTCGATAATTTAGTAATTAATTAATATTTATTTTAATACGATACGATAAAGGAGCATTTTACTAGATAGGTACCTGCGGTTCAGTACAAGTTTTTTGAATCAGCATGATTTGTTTACTTCAATATAATTTACTGTTGTTATTTAGCACTCGAAATAATTTACTAGCTGTAGCCGAAAAAATCTTAGTACGTTTGAGTTTCTAAATCTTTTTATCTTTCTGTGTTTTTTCTTTCAAAGAAAATCTTTAAACTATTTCTTTATCAATTCAAGTTAAAACACAAATCACAAAACCCCAGAAAAGGAGTTTAAAAATCCCAAAAGATACGAACAAATATTATGATTTGTAAGCTAAAGCAAGGCCCGACAATGCCTTTATCCTTTTGGCTGGGTGTTCCCTGATGGTCCATTGAAGTTTCACTTCATCAGTCTGGAGTCGTGCCAAGAGCTGGCAGAATTTTATACGTGCCACCCAAGATGAGGTTGGATATCTTTAATGCTGTATAAACGAGCCTCCCGACTTTGGAATTGATGTAGACTGAATTTATTGGAAGTTTGGGTTGTGTAGATTAGATAGTTTGGGTTGGCAAAATTTGGAAATTTTTCAATGAATTTGTTTTTAGTTTGCTAGGATGTCGGTGTTTGTGTTTAGTGGTATTTAATAGTAACTGTATGCGTCAATTCATCTTTGATTACGTCGAGTCATAGAGTATGGACACTTTAAGTTTGCAATGAAATGAAAATGAAATGAAATGAAATTGTTTATTTCAGACACAAGATACAGGTCCATATTATGTTAGTAGGTACTTATAGCTATGTTAGTTACATTTTAAACAGTTATTATTTTACATGACATACATATTATGTTAGTAAGTACTTATAGCTATGTTAGTAAAATTTAAAATAGTCATTACTTAGGACATGAGTGTGTGACCAATGCCTCAAAATTTCACTGTCCACTCTGGCTGACACCACGTTCAGAAGCGTGTTGGTACTACCTCTGACCCGAGACCACAGGGAGGCCGTTCTTTTACGAAGCACTGCCTGGAAGCCGTCCGTGCTATGGTCTGCGAACATGCCGGAAGCACTGCAACGCCATGGGAGCCCCAACAATCCCCTGAACGCGTTGTTATATTGGACGCGCAGAGCATTGCAGGCTTTCTTAGTGTAATTGCTCCACAGGTTGCACGTGTATAATGTTTGGCAATAACTTTTAAATAGTGTGATTTTTACGTCACGTGAGCATCGTGCAAACCTGCGAGAAAGCATATTACCCCTTACCGACAATGCCCTGCGCTCCCTATCCATGTCCTCATCATTTAGACTGTCATTGACCCAGTGACCCAGGTACTTAGTGTGATCGGAGGCACAGGATAGGTTTTGGAACCAGCCTTAAAAACTAGCAGCTCGCTCTTCTGAACATTGTACCTGAGCCCGTGGGCCATTGCATACTCTTCGCATATGGTCAAAAGTGACTTCACGGAACTGATTGAGGGGCCCAGCAGCACCATGTCATCAGCGTAGCTTATATTATTAGTAAAGACACCATCCACTGAACAACCGACCCCGGCACTGCTGAGCTCCTCAATCAGTCCATTCACATATAGATTAAAAAGAGTAGGCGATGTTAACCCCCCCTGCCTCACTCCACACTCCATTCTATACTCATCAGAGCATTCGCCCATCCACCTTACAAAGTTTCTTTGGTTATCATACCAAAATTTAAATAAATTTATGATCTCCACAGACAGTCCGGTGTTAAGGCTCATCTAAGGTGGCAATATAATATAATATAAGGTGGCAAAACTCTGATATTCTTCGTAGTCGCATGCCACCTAGCTAATGGCAATTAGCAGCTGACTTCTGTATCAATGAGAACGCCATGAAGGAGCATCAGGTATCAGTGGCATGCGACTACGAAGAATATCAGACAATAATTATTTTCTTGTTTTCTACTTTTAAGACCGCTATTTTGTTAGTAGTCGAGTTTTAGAGTTTTGAACTTAATTTTTTTCTCCTATTTTCCTCTATCCGCTATCATTTCCTCCTTTTTCTTTCAAATCATTACTCACACAATCCATTCATCGTTTTCTTGGTGTTTCTCTCTTTTTCTATCAATCAACATTTATATTAATCACTCTTATCTAAGTCACATGCGATTCGTCCTTCCTCATCACACTGATCATACCAAGAAAGTCAAATCACTTTCGAATTTTCAAAAAACCTCAAACCGTTTAAAATCCAATTTTCCTCCTCGAAACCAGGTTTCCTCCTCAATTTCCCCCATAGCCCGGTACTCACAATCAATACCCCGTCAGTATGCAACGCGTCTACGTGCATACAGTTTGCATATTAATGGCTCAATCTTAGATCTCGCCGTGACCGCTCGTTCCATTCTATTGTCTGACGTTTGAGAGCGCTGTAGGGAAGGAGGATTGGATACCTTTTGGTTATAGGTTTATTTAGAGGGTACTTCTGGTTTTTCAGAGTCATATTCGTATGGTATATAATCGTCACTTGCTTCGGTGATGAAAAACGTAAAGAAACCAGCATGTTGAGAGATATTTCTCGAAGGTATGTAAAGTCACGTCAGAGGCACATGGGTGTGAAACACTGACATATGGTTAGGCATTAATAATAATAATAAATCTTTATTCAAAATTCTAGAATGGTAAAATAACAATATGAATCTTAAATTAAAAATATAGGTAAAATTATGTTAGATGCCTGTACTAGGATAATCCTGTATCACAGGCTGTAAGAGCTCAAACAGTATGATATACCTAGGACAGTATTTTATTACAATGTATAACATTACATAACGAAAAAAGATATTTCAATTAACTTAAACTTTATTAGCTTAGAACTAAACACACAATTATTATAGGAAAAAATATTTGAATCAGCAAAATTATAAACTAGGTCGCAAAATACATTCGACGCGCTCTTGTATAAATTCGATATTTGCACCTAGCGACTAATGTGCCTAAACGATAAAAATGGATGGTAAATAAGTCAGAGCAGTGGTCTGTTATTGTCATGTTGTGTCAGCAACATGCGTCAATCGCGGAAGTTTAACCTAAGAGTTACGTGCACCCGTAGTCGATGGAGTTGATGTACCTATATTCTGCTATTTTCCTAGCGGGGCACTTAATCAGATGATAAAGACGAAAGATTTGAAGGTTTATGAAAGTGCATGGGATAATTTCTGAGGATGATAGGTAAAGGTTAAAAATGAAGTTACCTAAACAAATATTATGAAAACTGGCATTAATGTAAGCCAACAATTTTTTCAGATTATTGGTTGCGGGTAAACCGTACACGATAATAATTAAATTAAATATTTTACACAATATCTAACTCTAACAACACCTAGCTCTAGCATAGGCCTTACTAGCTAGCTTCAAGTATATGCCGCATAAACGTACAGTCTTTGACATCAAAATTCTACAACTGCTCCCCAAAAGGGGTTGAAATTCAAGTCAGCACCTCGAACAAAGACCACCGTCCATTCGCCGGACTCACGCTGTTTGCAATTAGACGCTCCGATAGCATACATTTACCATTTACGATGTCGCCCGTACTTCCCAAATTCTAGGATTTATATCTACCACGTTTAGTTCTAGATAGACTAGAATTTATCGAGGTAAACCCGTTGGAGGAAAAGTTGGGTGCCTGTTCATTTCGGTGGATAACTTCGATTCGTTTTAGTCGAGGTTTTTGTGGTGGATGCAAATTAAAGGCTGTTTTTCTGTTAGGGCAGCGGTAGCCCAATGGTGGCGGTACCAACTTACGAGTAGTAAGTTATGAGTTCGAACCCAGGCCCATTGCTTTGGGTCATTTATTTCATCACCACTGTTTTCAAAAAACGTCATGCGGAAACAGGCATAATTATCCTAGAACCAAATAGTCGAAAACATGTAACTTCTGACCCGCATTGGACCGCGTGGTGGATCATAGCCTATCCCCGTGAAGTAGTGAATACAAAACTGTCAAAAATGATAAAAGCCACTGACTAACGATCGTTTTGATGGACTCCTTGTCAAGCACCAACTTACAAAAGCACAGAACATACAAAATAAAAATATAGCAATACAATAAAAATATGCGTTTAGCAAAAGAACAGACCACCTCTTTCCCTTACAACACAAAGCGACTTCACACGAAACACAAACAGAAAAACACATACAGAAACAGCGTTAAAGTCGCTAATTGCTTGACCAAACCCGATGTTGTCTCGAACTGTTAGCAGACGCTAATAGTTCCGTTCATTCACTCCTAGCGTACGTTACATAGTGAATGAATGATTCATTGTGCGAGTACTACGGAAGAAGATTTATCTGTTTTTATTATTATATCGAAGACTGAATGATTGCCGTGATTGGTGATTTAATTTCCGTTGGAGAAAGAGTGAGTGAGTGTTTATGAAGTTTGATGTGCACCGTATTTCATCATCATCAGCCTATATTGTTCCCACTGCAGGGACTAACGCCTCCTCTCTAAGAGAGGGATGGGTTAAATAATTAAATTAATTAAAGGCTAAATATATCCATCACGCGGGCCTAGTGAACCCGCACGGTAGAATCTGATTGTGTCACATGTTTTCGATTTTTTTTTTGTTTCCTCACGATATTTTCCTTCACCTTTTTGAGAGTGACAACGTATTTATAATGGGTATATTATAATATCCTTAACGAAGCCGAAAGGCAGTTCATAAAATCAATGTGATAATTTTTTGGTACCCTTCTAGTTACGAAGATATTTAGGATAAAGTTCCAGCTTTTTATAAATTCAAATACGTTCACGACCACCGATTCAATGCATCCATTAGAACAATGTTTTTGTGAATTACATTGAGTTCATAATGGAAAACTATTTTCCAACGGATTTTCGAGTATTTACAGATCAATTGATTCAGCAGAAACTAATTAGCCATGTATATGGAAAACTCTACGAACAAAACAATTGAACCCAAAGAAAGGACAAGTGTACACTTCTGACCAAATTAACTTCCAAAGGATCGAAGGACCTCAAAGCAAACTAAATGAACCTTTAGCAAATATAATGAAAATCGTCCTTGTATCGAGGCGAAAAGGATTCCTTTTTAATCAATTAAGTGGAAAAATCCTTAACACATGACGTCCGCACTCTAAAACCCTAAAGCGATTGGCGTGAGTGGCCAATCCCGGAAAATAGTTTTTGGTACAAGTTGTAAGAGAGAGAGAAAGAGAGAGAGAATTACCTTTTTTTTCTTCTCGATTGTATTTTTTAAATTAGGTGTTCAGTAAATGGAATACACCGATAGCAATATCAGCAATGGACAGTTAGAAGGATTATTCCAGTATGTGAGTAATATTTAGGATAGCACTGCACTTGCATTGTGGTTAATTTGGTGGCTTACTTAAAAGATGATTCCACATAAGTATATTTAGGAGAAAACAAATGATATCATTTGCTCATTATTATAATCATCATCATCTGCCTAGCCTTTTCAAAAATATATTTGGGTCGGCTTCCAATCTAACCGTATGCGAGCATGGAGCTATTTGACCCCCACACCCCAGTTAATACTGGGTAATTTGATACCCTTTGGTAAGACTGGTTGTCAGACTTTCAGGTCACTGACTACCTATAACGGCTGCCAAAGATAGGGCTATACACCTATAATATACCTAACAAATTAAAAGAAAAACCCTGTTATTAAACTCGTGTTATTTTTAGCTGTCTCTGATCTTTCCGATCGTCTATTTTTAGGTAAATCATTTTATCGGTAAATTCACAAGGAGCTAGCCGATAAAATGACTTATAAACTTCTCTTTTACTCAAACGACTAGGGCTTATTCGATTTCAGATGCAATCAGACTTTTTCCGGCGCCCGGATGTGACCCAGACAGACAGTTTCTTGCGGTTTTTATTTAGAATTTTTAAAAATTTCTCTTCTTGAAAATTTTTGTCATCTACAGGCGATTGACGGAAACAGTAATTATTCTAAATATGGTTCTAAACGAAATTAGTGATTTGTTTGTGATAAAAGCGGGCCTTAGTACCCAAAGATATAAATAAATTCTTAAAATAAATAAGTAAGTATTAAGTGAAAATTCAGTATTTTCAATTCTTCTAATATACGTTACTCTAACTTCGCGTCGCTAATGTCACTCAGACAGTTCCAAGCGAATTTTTTTTTTTTTTTCAATGTACTTAGATCTGTTCTAAATATCACGACTTTCTTGTTTATTGTGCTGTTATGTTTTGTTGTACATTATGTTACAAACAAAAACATACCAACATAAACTATGGCGGTTTTAACAGTGGTATTTCAACCAGAGTGTGACTTTTGTTATATTGCCCGCTGTCGCTTATCCCCAAGACTATACTCATAGGTAAGAGAAGAACACTCGGACCTACAAGATTGCTTTTCGAGTGCCATTACAGAGCTCCCCAAAATGTGGGCCTTTTATTAAATGGTGTTTTATTTTACATCTATTCGTGTGCGAGACGCCTTATCGATTCGGTGGGAGATTATGGAAGCCGTTCTCAAGTAGTAATAATGGTGGTGATACGTTGAAGTGTTATGGTAGGTGATCAGGAGTCAGGAGGTTAATACAGGGTTGAGGGGCGTAAAGGGGTGAAAGGTGCGTTCGGTGATAATGTAAGTATTTCGTTTTTTAAAAGGGTCTGAAAATAGATATTAAACTGATGTTACAAGTTTTAGTGTTAATTCTTTTAGTGCCCTTGAATAGTTTAGTCCTTCAACTTCCAAAATACACAGTGATCATTGTTGGATGGTCATTGTTAGTAAAATATATAAATTAAGTCAATTATAGTTTTAACTGCGTAATAAAACAAGAGTGTCTTACATCGATTTCAATCAAGTGCCCGCCTTTTGGCCGATCTGTGGTTTTACAGGTCATCAAAGTTGTATTTCCTGATTCGATCCTATCAATAATTTTTGTATTCTAAGCCATTTCAACACATCAAACCAAAAGACCGTGAATATTTCACTTAGATCGCTATATTTATTTTTAAACTACTCAAACTCACAGTTACATTCAAAAGACCTATTCCCCCCTATTCTTCCGCCATAACATTGCCTACACGAACATCGAACCCCAGTCCCGATCATCAAAATGCAATTACCAAACCAATAACAAATACCAATAACGATAATACTTTTCCTCCTTCATCTCGAATTCAATATCGCGAACAACTTATCACAAAGCAGATTACATTTAACTGAAGTCCTTATTCGAAGGAGGATAGCACTCAAAGTTAATTTATCCTGTGATGAATCTGAGCCCTTTGCTTGACAAAACACTTCGGTAATACTCGTAGTGTCTTCTTGACGTCTCTGAGATCTGAATTCTTGGGCTTTATGAATGAGACTAGATTTTTCCTGCGTTTTCGCCTGCGTGGATGTCCTAATCCAGGTCGTGTCGTTAATATTCTGAGTGGCATTTATTTCATTTTTTTTCAGTCGTTTAAGCATAAAAATTTCAGACAGATAGAGTATTGATCCTTTTTTCTTCGATTTAAAACTCCATAGTGTATGTCCTCCGCCCTGGGAAGAGTGCCGGGGTCCGTTAGACTCGTACTGACTAAAATCACACTGTTCCCTCGCACATTTGCGTCGGGGGCAGGTAGATTTAAGTCTACTTCCGCTGCCACGGACTAAGTATTAATCCTAGCTTTTGCACGCAGTTTGGCTTGCGGGAGACAAAAGAACAGTCGAGACCTAATCCAGCTTAAGATGCGTCTGTGTCCCAAACCACCATAAACATTTCACCGTTTATGCATAAAATGTTACTGACAGGTAGAAATTGAGCCCGTCGAGGCTACGGGTCTCGTCGTTGCTGCGGGTTGTTCGAAAGAGATACCGCGGCCTCGACATAAAGGGCTAAGAAGGAACATGGGTACACGGTTGGCGCAGTGGCTGAGCGATCGGACTGCTGCGCAGCGTGTCGCGGGTTCGATCCCCGCACGGAACAAATATTTGTATGGCCTGCATATAGTTGTTTTGGGTCTGGGTATCTGTGTATGTGAGTTTATATCTTTGTGAACGCACCCACGATACAGGAGAAATTCCTAGTGTGGAGGCAACGTTTTTAAAAAAAAGAAAAAACTAAAAAGAACATGGGTGGTTTTTAGTCAGTAGAAGTCTGACACTCCCTACCGCTCTACCCAGAGCGGGAGGAGTCATTTGATGATTTCCCATCCCCACCCCCACAAATTTTGTTTTTCGCTTTCTCTTAGAAAGCGAAAAACAAAATTTGCGAACTGCTTTTGAATGTGACAATTTCGTTTCGGCGTAGTTTTATGTACCTATAACCTTGTATTTTAGGTAATAACTAATGGCTTAGTAGCCTGGTTTACTTTCAGTAGTAATAGACTGATAGACTCGCGGCTTATTACATGGGAATTAAAACAATAATTGGTGAAATGTGGGTGTAGGTACTTTTAAGTAAACCGCTGCCTAACCCTTCGGGTATAGCTTACGTGATGTTATGTTATGCTAACTTCGTCACATTCTTCGTTACTGGGTTCGTCACTTCTTTTCCCCAAATTAAATTCTAGAAATTGATGAAGGGTGAGCATTTTGGGGGTTGCCTGATACAATTTTGACTAATTGCTATAGGTGACTTTTAATTTGATTTGATTTGAATAGCAGGTCTTAGTAATCTTAGTTTTTATATTTTCAGCAGATAGGTGTTGTTTATCGTCCAAATTTTGAGCAGAGCTTTATCATACACGTTCCTGAAACTTCACTCTGAAACTTCACCAAATTGAAACCAAGTGAGTAATCAATCATAGTTTACACTAAGTGCCAAAATAATTAGCTAAATTTAATTAGTTCGCACTTCGTATGTATCGATCGAGTAAACTTAATCTGAGGAGTAAACTACGTGTTTCATACAGGGTGCTACACATTACGTTCGAGTCGGCATTATTCTCTATACGTCTGTATATACTTTTCGATTTTTACAAAGAAGTCTCCTATCCTGCCCCATAAGATATAACCCAAGTGACCTTTGTGATGTCACTGACGATGCCGTCGAAGTTTTTAACCGACAAAATAAAATAAACTTTCGTGCCAGAGCGCCACAAAGAATGAGAATTACTGTAGTAATCGCTTCGGGTCGGGTTTATTTATAAACAAGTTTCGAGCCAAACGCGATGGTAGACGCTGAAAGGACTTAGCCAATCAGAACACACCGCAAAAAAGTTAAATATGTGTAGAGATAAATTACTACGGGTCGGCTTTACTAAAGAACCGAATGTGCCGACCCGTAACATTTAGAAGCACCCCTTAGATTTGTTTTTACGGCTACAAACCACAAACTAACGTAATTGGTAATTGATTTCTTGAGTGTAATCGCGTGTATGTGTGGTTGCTCGACTATCCCTACGGTATAATAGTTAGTATGTTAATCCGTTTCGCGTTTCCGTTTTCGGTCAGTATATTGTTAGTAGAGCATTGGGACTGTCGTTTAAAATTATTATAATAGAGCCTTACATCCGTTGTCTCCGAAGGCTTAGGTATAGCTAGGCTGTATAAATAATATACAATATTGATCAAGCTTAATGTCATCATCATAATTTCAGCCAAAAGACGTCCACTGCTGGACATAGGCCTCCCTCCGGTGTCACCACATTGACAGGTCGCGTACTGCCAGCGAGTCCCCGCAATCTTCACCAGGTCATCGGTCCACCAAATGGGAGATCTTCCAACGTAACGTGTTCCAGTTCGCGGTCGCCATTCCAGAACTTTTCGGCCCCATCGGCCATCCGTTCTGCGAGCTATGTGCCCTGCCAATTAAGTTTGGTAATTTTTCGGGTTTCGCGGTAACCGTGGTTCTCTTGCGGATGTCTTCATTTCTTATGCGATCCTGAATGTCATCAAGCGGCACAAATTTAGATGCGCTGCGTTGCTTCTAAGAAAATCCCTAACTAACACTACCCGATCCGGAACTCGAACCCAAAACCACCACCACGCTAACGAGGCAAATGTCTATAAAAACATTTCTTCTAAAACTAGAAAGTAAATCGATTTCAAACATAATTAAAAAGCAAAATATATTCAAAGAACAGAAAATTAAACAAATACCAAGTCGAAAGAGTATCAAGTCTACTTCAAAGTTGATAATTAT
Source organism: Diarsia dahlii (assembly GCA_949775195.1). Lineage (NCBI taxonomy): Eukaryota > Metazoa > Arthropoda > Insecta > Lepidoptera > Noctuidae > Diarsia > Diarsia dahlii. The sequence continues at coordinate 17,404,406 of OX459197.1, read as the reverse complement.
AAAAGTAGGAGTAGACGAGAGCTTACAATTGAATGCTTAGCAATTGGAAACAATTTGTCAATATTTGGGTAGTCTTCCGTTTTAATATTTTCTTTGGTGACGCTAATTGAGCGATATTTTTGTTATAAAAGCTCCAATCGTTTATGAATTGAAGTACTGGGATAGTACACTTTGAACATTTTGCGGTGTTTAAAAAGACAGTAAGTAGACATTAGTACCGGTAAAAAAACAGTTGTCTTACTAAAGTGTCTTAGTAAAGTATCTTCACGGTCAAAATTTATGGAACAGCAACAAAAATTCTATGGACACAGAAATTTTACATTGGTTTTTAATAAAAGCTTTTAAAAAAAAATGGCATTCGTTGCAGTTCCATAATATGCACAATATTATGTACTAATAATGCCCAAAATGATTTACTGAATATGTGATAAATGTGTTTGTACAAAAGGATTCACCTCTGCCAACCCTTTTTGCATCTGTGTGCCTTTTACCCTGTATTAACATCCAACTTTTAGCTCCAATAAGGTACCAAAAGCTTCCTAAAATGCGATAGAAGTCATTCGAAGAGCACTCCCGTTTTGCAAGCAGAGTTTTTTCCCAAGCGGTTCTCAAACGGAATGTAATTTGTAATATGGATGCCTTTACCTCCCGGTAAAATAAGCTGGGATGTCTGAGCTAGAAGATAAGTGGGAATAGTTATTAGCAATTTACGAGAGGAAGGAAAATTAAATTAGATTACCGTGAAAGGTAATAAATCGTTTCGAATGCAGTTGAATAAAAAAAGCGATTTTCAAGAGAATTTTCTCTCTCTTGAAGAGTTAGTCAGAGGAGTCCATAATAGTATACCCCACATTTCAACAGTTATGTTTAAGTCCCGTGTTATAAAGGGCTAGCCTATTACCATCAACCGGGCACAAATCCAGACTCTGTATCTGCTACTGAGCATTCCTGACGGAAAAACCCAGTAACATACAATGTATACAACAACAATTTACCCAACCCGAGAATCGAGCCCAGAACTTCTTGCCCAAGAGTCGCAATGGTGTCCAATAGACCATCGAAAACCCACGAGGTATCGTTATTGACTTCTAAAAACTGAATAGAATCCATAACCTTTTTTTTTGGTATCAGACTTCTACCGACTAAAAACAACTCATGTTCCTTCTAAGCCCTTTGTGTCGAGGCCGCGTTATCTCTTTCAAACAACACGCAGCCCCGACGGGATAGATTTTATAACTAAAATAACAGTACCTAACAATCAAAACACTATCAAATATCTAATGACACATGAAATTGAAACAATCTACGCTGACATAACAGCCCAAAATCACTCAGAGGCACATACCTACATACATTCTAAAATCTCGGCTCCCTATTACCAAATCCATTTAGCCCAAATACCGACGCACTTAACACATTAAACAGGCGAATTTGCCGAAGCCTTTGGCTCTTGGCACGAGGGCTTGACATCAAAAGGGAATAATTGGAGCCGAACTTCGATAAACCTGAGGATCCTTAACCGTCGTCGTTTGAAGGGATAATTCTTTATGCGTTAGAACTTGGGTGTAATGGATTGCCTCTTAGTTCGAAAATAAACAAGAGTATGAGGTGTTTAATTTTTGCTGACTTCCTGTCTATGGAAACGAGTTTTAAGCTTCAGTCAATGGTGATGGAAGACCTCGTGAGGGAGTGACTGGTCCTAGAACCAAAAATTCGAAGATATTATGTGACAAGATGTAAACGAATTCTTCTCGAAGCCGTCAACCAAGCATTACGTATATTACATCAAATTACGCAGCCCTACCCGGAAAAATCACGTTTTACGGTAGGACTCAATGTAAAACATGGTGCTGACGAATGCTTGGAGATAATAAAAAAAAAAGTTATACTTAACCTTAAAAAATTGTATTAAAAAAACATGAGAAAAAGTATTTGGAACTATGACCTTCAATATCTCCGTAACTAGAAGATATATTTCTCCGTAACTAGATTCTATGGGTTCAGAACAACAAAAAAAAATTGCAATAACGAGATGAACAAGTGCTTACAGGGTGCTTAGGTATTTTCACACCCTTTTTAGTAGCCCTCACTGAGCCTACGTGGTGGATTACGAGTACTACTGCCCATTTACTCTCACAGAGGCTAATTATGAGTATGCACATTATAGGCTTAAGGCGACATTAACTGCCCGCGCCCTTGAGCGAGTGGGAGGAGACAGCGATATAGGCCGATAGAGGAGCTGAGGGAGTCAGCGATACACTGCCGCCCGTCGCCCGCCAGAGCCCCGCTTCAACGCGCACCAAGATTTAATTTATTAAAAAAAAATACGCAGTAATGTTAAAATATTTTTACGTAAGTCTTTAGTTGGTTAAATTTCCTTTCTGATAGTAAAAAAAAAATAACAGTTATCGCTCAAAATATTGAGCATTTCGAGACGAAAAAGTTTTTACGTGTTGTTTCTAGTGATTTTTTTTTCGAGGTTCTTGATTAATTTTAGAAAATATTTTTGCATAAGTCTTTTACCTATACATTTGACATACATTTTTTTTAATTTTTTTGGAATTGTATTAAGTAGCAATACGGCTAACTCTGCAACGAAAAACAGGTCGTTTTTACGGTGTCCCTCTATGGCAGCGCCTTAATAATAATGTTTATACCAATGCTACATCCAGATGATGTTTTGTCTATAATGGAGAGCTTGTTACTTTTCAGACGGGTGAAGATATTGACTTCCACAAAGTGCCTCGGGCATGAAACATCCTCCACTGATTGAATCACCGATTCCAAGAACAATCTCCTAATAATAACAAGAAACTGGTCCAAAATCAAAATTTGATCATTGAGTACCGAAACAAACCACTCATCTGCCAACCGTGGTATTCCTCGAACAAGTTCCCTTATTATCATTTCATCAATATCAGTAAATGCTCCAATCGAATTCTAATGAAATATCAGTCTCATTTCAGCACTCACCATCATATTGGAGCTACAATCTGAATCTAAAACAATCAACGAACGATCAAAAGGCTTCATATTAATATTTACAGTGTTCTGTTATTCCTTTGAACGGGTAATGTTCGTTTTCAATTAATTCTCGGGTAGTGCTGTCTGTTACCGGTACTAGGGGATCAGAATGTTCGGATGACGTAGGCAATTCCATATTCATGCTTGTATTCCCTTTGTGAGGTCCAGCTTTGCTAGGATGTCAATTGTTTATGCTTTGCAGGTCAAAGTGCAGAGTTATTAAGTAGTGTTTTTTTCTTTGATATTTCTTCTTTTGTTTTTTCTTGTGTTTGCTTTTTGTTAGTGTTTGTGTTTGTCTCATTAGCAGGTTTATGGTTTCTTTTTCCATCTGCGAATCTTTTTAATTTCAGTCTAGTTTTAAATTAATAATTGCATAAATCATTTTTTTTTGTCTTAAAAAGAACTTTCAAACGATCATCAAATTCAGTGTCATTAATTCTCGGGTAGTGCTGTCTGTTACCGGTACTAGGGGATAAGAATGTTCGGATGATGTAGGCAATTCCATATTCATGCTTGTATTCCCTTTGTGAGGTTCAGCTTTGCTTAATATAATGTCAATTCTTAATGCTGTGTTGGTCAAAGTGCAGGTAGGTTTTTAAGTAGTGTTTTTTTCTTTGATAATTCTTCTTTTGTTTTGTCTTGTGTATGTTTTAGTTAGTGTTTGTGTTTGTCTCATTAGCAGGCTTACGATTTGTTTTTCCGTCTGTGACAGCCTAGTTTTATTTCTAAGAGAATAATTGCTTAAATCAACATTCTTTGTCTAAGAAAGAACTTTCAAACGAACATCAAATTCACTATAACGCCCGGGTGAATTTGATAAGTTTTTTTTCGACATAGCATTTCGCAGGTCAACCTATGGGGTTGGTTTTTGCTTAAATGGTCTATCACAAAGTAGTTATTTTAAGAAATACTCTTATTTACAGAGAGGAGTTCATCATCATCATCATCATCAGTCTATAATGTTCCCACTGCAGGGACTCAGGCGTCCTCTCTAGGAGAGGGATGGGCTATAATCCACCACTCGTGTCCAGTGCGGGTTGGTGGCGTTTTTAGTTAAGTTCTTTAAAAAAAAATCTTTTACTTTTTCTTTTACAAAGTCATCTTAGTGCCTTAACTAAACTTACTAGGTCTTCGTTTCTGAACGTAACAAACACTTCTATTAAACTCATTTTCTATTCTTTTTTACCCACCAACACCATGTTCCATATTTTATATACAAAGAAATGTTTCTCCAATTCCTTCCTACTCACAATAAAAACAAATGTCACCTATCCAACTTTCCCATGTATTATGGTAATATCTGTCTGTTGTTTTTGGCAAAGCAATGTGTTTGACTGAATACGATTCCTATGCATATACCTACGTTCTGATATGCAATGATGTTACGAAAATTATTGTTTGTTTTGAATTTTGGAATATCTTAAAAGTATTTTGGACTATAAATCAAGATTTTGTCCAAAATACTAAAACAAGTAAAAGTAAATGGCTAGCCTTTTACTATGTTGGCAACAGTCTAGCCGGATGCAGTTGAGATATTAAGCTAGTACTCGTAGCTAGCCAACTGTATTGGGGTCTGCTGCCAGTCTTACCGGATGATTTATCCAGTATTTTACATGGAAGTCTGCGTACCTTACCTCCAGCTTCAACGACTTAGTGTGCTTCATCTTTAAATTACACGAGAGTTACGAATTAGATTCCTGAGCGAAGATGTCTTGAATCAATAATAATTTACTCAAGTCTCCGTGCCTAAAATAGCCCAAAACTCATTTATTTACAACAAACTCAATTTTTCCATTATTCGTTTCTTAAGAGATTTCGAAAGTCCATTCCTGTTTATTTGTTCCTTTCAACAACTGAAAGGGTCAATTTAATAAAAGACGAAAAAATTGGAAATATCTACGACGAAACGTCACAATGCAAAGATCTGAAAGGAACTGAAACAAACATTCATTCTCGGGAGGAAATTTGATTGGGACTTGAATTTTATTAGGCAATTAAAATTCATAAAAAGTGTTTCAAAAAAGGCTTTTTTTCAATTCGAAAATGGGGACCCTTCGTTTCAATAATCTTTTGTTCCTGATGAATATTTTGAGAGGAATCTGCGAGTGTGATTAATATCTTTAATTTTGGAATACGGGGGTTGAAACTGATGTTGTAAATTCAATTTTGAACGGAGGTAATATGGGGTGAGACTCCGACGCGAAAATGGGTTACCATGTATTTAGTAGGTACATCATTCTCAGCAATAAATAGGAAATTTTACTAGGATATAAAAATGCAATATCTACACACGTATTGAACAGCTGACTTTTTATAGCGTACAAATAATTTTGATGTGGGAGCTAAGAGTGATGTAATGAACATATGATAACCGTTTTCGGGTCAGTGTCTATTCGACCTCTGTCCTCTTCCGTTTAATAAAATTCCAATTAATCTTTGAAGGACATAAGCTGGTTACCAATACCACCGAAACAAAAAAATGGTTATAAACAGAAACGTCTTAAAACAACAACTTAATGATTTATCCTAGTTCTTAAAATACTCTAAACACAGGTTTCTGTCCCAACCAGAAGTGTTGTTTCAAAGGACTTTCCTCAAAAGAAAAGAGTTTTAACAAAGGAAGGCAAAATCCGAAATTTTCGGAAAATATACCTCGATTTAATCTCCATCCATTGTTGTGGATCCTCGTTAAGATTCGAGTCGGTTGGACAGAAGTAATTCACAACGTTCATTACTGTAACGAACGTTCTGTCACGGAGAAGTTAGGGACAGAAGGTTAGCTTCATACAATGAGTGATAACGGACCCGTTGTATTGTATATCAGGCTGGGATTCGCAACTCCACGTCCAAAGCGTGCATCTTACGTACGGGTGGGAAATTTATTCGATCCAGCCCAACTGCCCGAAAAGCGCCAGCAGCTCCTTGGAGTTGCTACCGGTCTCGTGGAAAGTACCTGCGTTACCGAAGTGCTTTGCACCTATACGGATTATGGACCTATAAGTAGGACACGCGTTGAACCCAATCAAAGTTATTGCCAGTATAAAGTGGTATTGCAGTCGCCTACTGGGCCCAGCCCATTCAGCATAATTTATCTACGTTCTTCTTACGTAGATCGATGTTACTTTCAGTTCCAAGAATTTCAACTTAATAAGTTACTTCTTTTCTTTATATGCTTGGAAAGGAAATCGAGGCCACAACAGCGAGTGCAAGCAAACTCGGGATTGTCTTGTGAGACTTGAGAAATTACCGTACGCGTTTATAATATATGTATGTGGCCTTCTGTAAGTTCTACTCTGTGTCTCTATGTACACTTTATCGCTGAATTGAAATTATTCAGTCGTGTTACAGTGGTATCTCTGTTAGTTTGAGAAATTTAAATGAAAGCTTTTGAATGTGTTGAAAGCGTTGTTACGAATGAAATGTTTAACAGCTGAGAGAGTTATACAAATTGGAATATGAAATTCAAAAGCAAAAAGTGACCGTGTCTTTTTCAAACGTGATTTTGTTTGAAATAAGTAAACGCAGTTTATGTTTGACTAAAACTAATTATACGCTAAAATATTTGCAGTTTATCATATGTGGGTGGGTAACGGTATATTATTAAATGTTTATCATAATAGGTATCTTGGAAATAACACATTTAAGGTAATACTCATAAGGTCAAATAAATTTAAAAAGAAACAGAATGAGACAGATGAAGCGTAAAGGAGTATGTAAGGATCGTAGCAGGTTACGTTTGGCGTAAGCAGGGTGCTCGTAATAGTACACCCATGCCATGTTAAACGGGTGAGCCCGTTCCCATCAACCGGGCAAATGTCGAGATTCCGTTGCTGCTACTGAAGAATTCCTGATGGGAAAAACTCAAAAACAGTTCACCTGACACGGGAATCAAACCCTGGACCTCAAGCTCAGCAGTCCACTAGACCAACAAGACAGTACTGCGCCACTTTTGACATAAAACTAAATCATATTGAAACTTTTATTATATTTGAGAGTCAACAGTATTTTTTACACCTGCACTCCAGCAATTCGACCTCTACCTCAAGATTTACATCCACTCCTAACCTCGTATACAAATGCTGATTCCCCCTATCTACCTCACATCTACCTCTAAATTGAAATTATTCCTTGGTATTCGCGGAATTACTTCATATTCTAGCTCCATTATTGGATCAGTGGGAATGTTAGTAGTATTAAATCTCTGGCAAACGGTTCGTTAGCTCTTCAGTGTTAGCTTGAAGTTCCTCTGGGGTGAGTTTAGTATTTTGTATGATTTTTAATAGGTTTTTAGTTAGTTTTCTTTGGTTTAAATTTGTTTAAGCTCTGTTTTGGACGTTTAATGGATATTGTGAAAGTCATAATTTGAATTTGTGAAAATATGGTAGTTAGTCATGAATACTGCATTTATCATTATCAGCCTATAATGTTCCCACTGCAGGAGAGGGATGGGCTGTTATCCACCACGCGGGCCCAGTGCGCATTGGTAGATGTCACATGTCTTCGAATTTTTTGAATACTGCATTCATCATTCATCATTTCAGCCAAAAGACGTCCACTGCTGGACATAGGCCTCCCCCAGGCGTCGCCACATTGACCGGTCCCGTGCGTCTCTCATCCAGCGGGTTCCTGCAACCTTGACCAGGTCATCGGTCCACCTAGTGGAAGGCCTGCCAGCCAAATGGGAGATCTTCCAACGTAACGTCTTCCGGTTCGCGGTCGCCATTCCAGAACTTTTCGGCCCCATCGGCCATCCGTTCTGCGAGCAATGTGCCCTGCCCATTGCCACTTAAGTCTGGCGATTCTTCGGGCTACGTCGGTAACCTTGGTTCTTATGCGGATGTCCTCATTTCTGATTCGATCACGCAAGGAAACTAAACTACTGAATACTGCATTAGTTTTAATAAATTAATGTGGTCATGCCATGAATGGCTATAAGTGTTAGTCCAAAAAAACGATGGATGAACTGTGTGAAGGATGACATGGCGGCTAGAAAGGAGGTGACTGCTGAGATGACGAGAAATAGAGAAGTAAGGAAGACAAAGACTAGCTGCGCCAACCCCAAATGAATTTGGATTAGAGCAGGAGAATGATAATGGTGGTTTTAATGGCAACTTAGTAATATAAAGGGTAGAGCTCACAATACGATAATAAATAATACTGCGTATATAAGATAACATCACACCTGTAATCCCCGAAGGGTAAGGCTAAGGTGTACCCAATAGTACACGTAACTTTAACGTCACTTTAACGTAACTGGCAAAATGTAGGTGTACTATTGGGTATACCTACATTTTGCCAGTTACGTCAAAGTCCCATTTAATAGGGAGTGAGCCTATTGCCATCAACCGGGCACTCTTGATCTTATTCAAGAAATGAGATTAGTTTGAAAAATTACAAAACCCTTACCTTTATTACCTATACTTACAGTCAAGTACATATGTTACCTACATAAATTCCTGCCTACTTAACCGCGTAGTTTAGACAGATGTTAAACTAAGTTTAAAAACATACGGAAATAAACGGTTAGTGCGTGCCCGGTTATGATAAAAAGTCGTTTTTATAATCGTTCTTATCATGGCCACTACTGATAATGGGATTCCCTGACTCACTTTTTAATCTTTTGCATTTTAATTATGTATTTTGGATTAGAGAATGATGTCATTAGTAAAACGTTTCTGCACTTCATTACTATTACTACATAGTATAAAACAAAGTCACTTCCCGCTGTATGCCCCTATGTGCTGCTTAGATCTTTAAAACTACGCAACGGATTTTCATGCGGGTTTTTTAATAGATTAGAGTGATTCAAGAGGAAGGTTTATAGGTAGCACATTCCACCGGGTCGCTAGTGATTAATAAACTTATCTTAATAACCTTAACTGCTCTTAGTCACTTCAGTTAAGATAACGTTTTAAGTAGCTAAACTAATATCCTGTTAAAATATAAAATAACTATAAAAGTTATTTTAGTTAGAGATCCTGATCCTCAGTTCGATTCTCGGGTCAGGCAAAGTGTTATTGTGTTTTCCATCAGCAATTTCTTAGTAGCAGCCTTAGCGTCTGGATTTGAGCCCAGATGATGGTAGGTTCGACCCTATGACATGGGACTGGCGAAATATTACTGTACTATTTGGTAACACCTTTGCCTAATCCTTCAAGAATGGCGTGACGTTATGTTAAATGTAATAATAACAAACTAACTGACTTCGCTGTTATTTGATTGCAACTCATAAAACTTTTTTCATATACATACGTATATACATAAACTTATGCCATCTTCCCATGGGGGTAGGCAGAAACCACAGAACTTCACCTGGTGCGATCCTTTCATACTACTTTTGCATTGTCCACATTGATACATCTGGTCATACACGTACGTCATACTTTTTTCATATTTAAACGGGAATTCTCAAAAAAAGTTAATCCCTAAATATCCGTGTCTGTTCCATTCCCTATATTTCCAAACTACAAGAGATTTAGATCGGGTACACTGCTCTAAATCGCAATTTATAATTAATTCATGCCCTGCCGACCCCTGGGGCTCACGTCGTTATGTTACCACCTCCCGCAGGAAACCTTGTTAGCTCTAATTTATATTAAGTGACCCAACATATTCCATCACAACGCATTTCCAGTATGGTGTTCTGAAATTCTGGTACTGATAATTATGTACGATATTTTAGGTGGATGTGCTGAAATAGCACGCACGTTAAATAAAGAAGCTTTTTGTGCATTTCCAGATTATTATAGTTGTATCTTTCTGAAATCTACATCGGGTTAGCTGTTCTAGCGTGTTGGAGAAACAAACATCCATCCATCTAACCTTTCGTAGATTCACGCGCTAAGATAGTAGGTGCACGAGATTCAATTTTTAAGTTTTTTTTTTTTGCAATTTTCAGGTAAGCACCACCGGCGTGCGTGTTCGACCAGATGTATGCTCAGAATTACAATATTGACACTTATAAATCGTCGAGAAAATGTGCAAAGTTCGTCGTTTCCGATGGAGAAGAACCAGAGTATGAACGTGGACGAGGCAAAAGGAGTATGTAAGGATAGTATTAGATGGCGTTCTATGGTTTCTGCCTACCCCCATTGGAAAAAGACGTGACTTAATGTATGTATCAAGAAGTATGTTGATTGACTTATTTATGAACGCCAAAGATAAGATGTGTATTTTATTCAAAAAACGTAAGGTTACCTTGAATTTGGTGATAGGCTTGGTTAAGTCTGTAATTTTGATTTAATTAAATACAATTTTGCCTTAAACCTATTTGCTTGATTCCAGAAGATTCCGTTAAGTATGTTGTGGTAATTTAAAATAAATAGCATCAGATTATCTCGCTCAGAAGTGAAATGGGGAAAATGGGGCAAAGTGACGATAGCGAACGAGTATTTATTTTCGATTTCGAGGGATCTTGGATTCTAATGATGCTGGAAAAACGTCAAGTGCTCTCTGTCTGATAACCGTTTTTAACTTGAATGTGCTTATCTTTAAATTAATCACCACAGGGCACTGTTATTACTTTGAGTGGGAAGTGAGGATTGACAGTTTGACCAACAGATATAGATATACCTACCTAGATAACGGATGAGCACCTATTTCACGTGTGCGGTTTAAGCATTGTATGCTTAGCATGGCTACTGTCGCAGCAAGCTAATTTGTTTAAAACAAAAACTGTTTCTTTTATTAAAAATTAAGCTGGAAACGCAACGGTAGCCCATGAAATTTAAATTGTCTTACATTTTTTTTTGCAATTTGCCATCAAACAGGCACAAACTCAGACTCTTGATAAAAGATGTTCTTGATAAAAAAAACCCCAATATCACTTTCCCCAAGCCAGGAGTCGAAACCAGGAGCTCATCACATAGCAGTAGCGCTTGAAAGAAGAAAGAAAATTGTGTTTATTTGGCAAAAAATACCTTAAAAATTAACAAAACAAATTCAAAATTATTAAAACTAATAATGCCTTGCGATCACAAACCAACGTGGCAGAAATAATAGGGGATCGGACAGGGTCAAAATAATATAATTCTGTTTAGTCCGTAAGTTAGATTATCGAAAAATATTGAATACGTGTTTTTTGTTTTATCAAATCAATAAAAAATGACGAAGATAAAACGCGTCAAAGATCTTGGAGTGGGGCTTGAAACGTCACTTGTGTCGTCAAAATGTACTATCATATGACGTCACACGAGTTTTCGAAGCACTGTATCGTCTTCATTTTAAGTTAACGTGAAAAAAGAAAAAATACGTGTCCAATAATTTTTGAAAATCTATCTGACGGACTAATTAGTTTTTTTTTGTCCGATCCCCTATTTCGATGTTTAATTAATTTAGAATGTGTTAATTAGAAGTTTTAGATCTAGACTATTTGTGCCAACGTTGACGGAACGAGTCAGTGTTGTTTTGATTCTGTAATATTTTTCAAAATATTTGAATTTCAACAAAACATGATTAATTTTTGCGACGATTCCTACTCACAGCTCACTAACCAGCTGCCTCATATACTCAAATACACGCTTTTCGACTCACTCAAATACACACTCATTTATTTTGGAACGAAACAGTGCAGTGTTTCTTGAAATAGTCTCGCACGGTCTGTTAATTTAACACCTAGTAAAGTCCGCTTGAATGCATCGCCTTTGTTTAAATATATGTCTCAATTTATTTCAGACATAATATCATGTTGCCAGGAGCTCGTGGCTAAATAATAACTGCCACTCGGGTCGATCTTTAGGTTAAACCGCGCTTGCCTAGGTTGTCTGTAGATGGGTGACCGCCCGACATACCGAGTGTCCTCCGTGCCTTGGAAAGCACGCTAAGCTGTTGGTCCTGGCTGCTGATCTTTAGCAGTCGTTACAGGACAACTAGTCTTACCAAAGGGTATCGTATTAACTAGTAGTAGTTGTGGAGGTCAGATAGGCAGCCACTCCAAGTAAAATACTAGTATTCAGCTGCATCCGGTTAGACTGGAAGCCAACCCCAACATTGTTGGGAAAAGGCTAGGCTCAATGTTTTTCAGACATAATATAGTAGGTAATATCATAATTATTGCCACATCACAACGTCACATTATTTGATGAGGATAAACACAGATGGTGATACAGCATTGCGTTGGATTGTAATTAAGTCGGTAAATGCAATAAGTTCATATGAATAAAATTACGAACCTAGGACAGCCTCGATGGTTTGCTGAGCATAAGGTCCTAGGTCCGGTTCCCAGGTCGGGCAAAGTGATATTGGATTTTCCAACAGGAATGTCTTAGTAGCCGCCACGGAGTCTGAATGTGTGCCTGATTGATGGCAATAGGCTCTCTTCCTATTATTATAAGCTTATATTATCCCACTGCAGGGCAGAGGTCTCCCATCCCTCTTTCCACTTTTCGTGTTTTTTTTTATAAGAAATGGGCTTATTCTTGACCTCAAACTTGCCCTAAGGGCAGAGATGAGGTCGGCGATGGAATTAGCTTAACCAGAAGAAGCCTGTTTACTCTCGACTTAAATAGATTGAGGTTATATGAACTCGGGAAAACCGACGCAGGCAGGAAGTTCCACTCCTTGGCTGTGAGCATAATATAGGACTTAGCAAAGCGCTTCGTTCGAATGTGTGGAACATCGACTAGGTATGGGTGATAACCTGCAGTACGTCTAGTCTCCCGATGGAAGAAGGGAGTAGTGCGTTTGTAGGCCAACCCTATTATATGGACTAAAACATAGCTGTCCAAATGTGGGTACACCTCTGCCTAGGCCATCTGGGATTACAGGTAGTATATTATGTTATGTTAACCCAGGACCTGAGGGCCAAGATCAGGATACTTTTCATTATTTATTTTTAACCGACTTCTAAAAAAAGAAGGAGGTTCTCAATTCGGATGTTTGTATTTTTTTTTTTTTATGTTTGTTCGGGCATAACTCCGTCACTTGCTAACCGATTTGAAAAATTCTTTTTTTTGTTGGAAAGGGTATACTTTCGAAATGGTCCCATAATTTTTTTATCGAAATCGGACAACCGGTTTTTGAAAAATCAACAAAACTCAAAAAAACTACATTGTCCACATTGATCCATGAACATGTGAACCACTAAAAAGTGAAAAATAAAAACTTTTTAACAAAAAATAAAACCGACTTCAAAAAAAAAAACACAAAAACGTGCAAAATAAACTTTATAAGAAAAATCTGTTTCTGAAGTCGGTGGCAAAAAAAATGAAATCAAACAAACAAAAGTTCAGAAACTGATTTTTCTTCTAAAGTTTATTTTGCACTTTTTTGTGTTTTTTTTTTGAAGTCGGTTTTATTTTTTGTTAAAAAGTTTTTTTCTTATTCCATTCTTTAGAAGCAGTAAGCTACAAGTCTTTTGTGTGCCTCCATTTTGTTTTATGAATAGAAACAAAAACAAACTGCACTAGGTCATCTACATAAAACTCTTTCTTAGAAAATTCCAAGAAAAATATTCAAGAAGCATGCATTTTTCATCATAACACAAGTCCACTATTCCTAGAGCATAGGTATTGCGAAGGATGGCTGTTTTACTTACATAATAGAACTTTCTAGATAAATATTACTCTTAGAAATGGTAGGCGGAATTGTACTTGGTCTATAAATCTCTTTAAAGGTGCCTTTACTACCTTCTTGTACTGAATAGGTCTATATTACGTCATACCAGTATTTTCCGAAGGGTTAGACAGAGGTTCTACAAAACAGGTACATTTTTGGCCTGTTATTTTTTTTTTATATATTTCACACCCTGATATTAGGTTCACGACAATTGACTATTCTACCTTTTACAACAAAATAAACTTTATTGAAAAAAAAACAAAACCGACTTCAAAACAAAACAACAAAGAGGAAAATAACTTTAGACCTTCTTATCCCTTTTTTGCAAAAAAGTTTTTTTTTTAACATTCCACTTTTCCTTCCTTTGTTTTTTTTTTTTAAGTTGTCAGTACCTAGTACTGATACCTGTGCAATGTGATTAACAAGTCAAAATGAGTAAGAACTTAAAGATTTGTATTCCGTAGTTAAGTAATTGTATGAAGTTAGAAACTTAGAACCGTCCTAAGTTTTAGAAGTTTAGTAGAATTCTTATCTTTGCCTTTTTTGACGGTTCTTACTTCGTTCAAATTCTTGTCTGTTGCATAAAACTAGTAGCATAAGTACCTAATTACTTAAGCCCAAGTAATTACTTTAACTTGAAAATTAGATACCAAGGCGAATGTATGCCCGCCCGGTCAATCTTACAGTCTCCCCAAACATTTTACTTCACTTTAATAGTTAAAAATGTATGTAAATATCTAGATGTAGCTATACTCCACACCTCGGTTTACCCTTTCAAGTAAAACAATCATAATAATATGTGATATATCATCAAAAACACTTGACCGAAATACAGTATTTCCGCTGCAGGGGCAAGAATAAAAAGAGGGTTGAAAATTGAGGGCAATCACGACATTGTGCAATTTTCTACACAATGTATGCTTACATGGTGCTTACATCGAAATTTTGGTAGCACAAATGTCCGACACTACTTCAAATTTAAATTCGTACGAAATTATTGCTTAAACGGCACATGTTAAAATTATTGCTCTTGAATATAACATCGCGCGTATAATCTCGAAAGCGTTAGGCAGAGCTGTACTTGATAGTACAGACACCCATGTTTGGCCAATTGTGTTTAAGCTCCATCTAATAGGGCGAGCCTATTGCTGTCTACCGGGCACAAATTCAAACTCCGAGGCTGCTACTTAGAAATTCCTAATTACCTGTCCTGGGAATTGTACTCGGGACCTCATACTAAGCTGTCACGCTTACGACCACTAGACTGACAGGGTAGTCATTTGTTTTTGCTCTATCCATACATATATTTCTCGTAATCGCTATATGCTAATTTTAATAGGTAAAAAGTTGGAGTGCAATTTGAAATTTTACTGCATGATGTGATGTATTAGGTATGTAATTTAATTTAATTTTTTTGGCAATGCAGGTTTTCTTTATGCTAGTTTCTTCAAGATTTCTCGTTTCCTGGATATTGTTTGAATACTTTTTTTTTTAATTTAGAAACTTCAGTGTAATTATCAATTTACATCTACCATTACTGGGTAACCCCAGGATAAATCTCTTTAAAAGAAAATCTGTTTAACTGTAAACTGTACATCGAAGAACCTGGGGCCCTACTATGACGTCTTAAAACAGTCCTAACTTACTCTTAATCCATTGTGGAAACGTGACAGAACTATACAGGGTGTCTAGCGCCATCTCTTTTCCACACTGGATTAAGAATAAGTTAGGACTGATTTATGACGTCATAGTAGGGGCCCTACTATGACGTCTTAAAACAGTCCTAACTTACTCTTAATCCATTGTGGAAACGTGACAGAACTATACAGGGTGTCTAGCGCCATCTCTTTTCCACACTGGATTAAGAATAAGTTAGGACTGATTTAAGACGTCATAGTAGGGCCGGGCCACTGGTCAGTTTGGACCAAATTAACAATAAAAGGGAGGGATAATAAATAATAAGGGAGGAAATTGTGAATTGATTCGCCATTTATTAAAAGGATACGTGGGTGTCCATAATAGTTAACGGTATTCTATCTCTGCTTATCACTTCTAGGATTATGGGCGCGAGCTCATGTGTGTTTAATAAAAATTGTACCGTTCGCGGATCGAACCCGCAACACACAGCTGCATAACCAATCGCTCTACCACTGCACCAACAATCTCATCAATCATGAGCATACCACCGATCTATCTTCTATAATACCATATCATCACGCATTACTATTGTCGCTGTATGCATCAGAGCGGTTTCCTGTCGTTAAAAGCGACAAATAAGGACGGGATTACACTATAAAACGTACAGGAATACTGTGACTTCCGCTCAAGATCTTTGATCCGATCCGTCTCGTATTGTACTCGCATAACATCACGGTTTTCATCCCTGGAAGGTTAGGTTGAGTTGTATCTAATCCTACTAATTTTATAAACGCGAAAGTTTGTAAGTATGGATTGATGGATGGATATTTATTATTCTTTCACGCAAAAACTACTGAATGGATGTGGATGAAATTTAGAACACAGATAGTTTATAACCTGGATTAACACATAGGATACTTCTTATCCCGGTACTATGATCCCGTGGGACATTTATCGAACTCTACGCGGGCGAAACCGCTGGCACAAGCTAGTACACCCATATTTCACCAGTTTTGTTTAAGTCTCATGTAACCTTGTCCCCTACAAGGTTATTGCCATCAACCGGGCTCAATTATAGACTCCGTGGGTGTTACTGAGAAATTCCTGATCGAAAAACCCAATAACATTTTGCCCGAACTGGGAATTAGACCCAGGACCTCATGCTTAGCAGTCGCGCTTGCGACCAACGAGACGTTTTACTTCACCAGCAGGTTAATAAAATCTATGAGTAGGTATTATACTCAAGCTGTTATAAAGTGGTAATAGTAAGCTGATTTTATATTTATTATTGCAATATGTATATGTAATTTTGTATTATCGAGCTCCCGGAAGAAATAATGTAAATATAATTTGTTGGCTCTACTATGTTTTATGCTGTAAGTAAAAAAAAATTGTTTCTGTTTACCCCCAAGGTATGAAGGCGCGAGTTTATATTAAAAAAAAAGAAATACCTTATTCTCTGTTGTAGGAAAACGAAATACCAGCTTCAAAATTCAAAACTCACAACTCTTGACATAAAAACATCACTAATACAACACAGTAAAAAAAAAACAGTAAAACATCAACACAGTAAAAAAAAACAACATCTATGGCACTTTAAAAAAAGAACAACTGAAAGACATTCAAACAGCGCTCGATTATTCGAAAATCAAATATAGCGCGAAAGAGTTCGTGCTAACTCGCGGGTACTCGTACACTGACTCGCGATAACCGATTGCGAGCCAGTGACGCGAACGCTTGGTTATCGATGATGCAACTTCATGATGTAGTTAAAATTGCATGGAGTATAATTTTAAATATTTTGTTTTATGCTCGTTTTCAATTAAAGTGAAATTTCAAGGCAGTAATTATAAGAGTAACGTCATTGTAGAGGGCTGCGTTATTGAATTTATTTCTAGTGTAGTGAATTAATAATGAAATAACTAAAAAAACGACACGTCAAAAAAAAATAGGTACTTATGATTAAAGTCAGATAAAATGACTATTAGGTACTTTCTATTCACAGTATTTTATTAATAAAATAATGAACATGTAGTTTGACAATAGCCAGTGTATGTGACATTGAACTTGTGTTAAATTTTTAAGGCGAGTTTACCCTACTTTGTTTTTATGTACGCACGACCTCACCCCCCGCCCTGCCGCGCGAGCGATATAATGCCTAAATTTTGACTGTTTTTTCTCTCTTGGAGAAAAATGATAAAGAAATTATACATTATGTGACCCGAGATGATACACATTTTTTACGACCTTTATTATGATATAAGTTTTATTTTTCAAAGCCTAATATAACTCAAGTAAAACGATTATTTAGCCATCATTTGGACATGTCTTTGCGATTTAATTGGATGCAGTGAAGTGTAAGTAATCGTGTATCGCATGCCCGACATATCATGATCGAAGAGTCAACTATGTAATACATTTTTTTTCAAAATTTAAATCCGTTCCATGTACGAGTAAAACGCTATTGTTGACGACGTTTATCGGGGTAACCCCGCCTTAAGCAAAAATCCTGAGACTGAATCAGCTATACATGAATATAATAATATCGCTGCATGAAAGTGTGCATTCCTTTTATGAGTTTCTTCCCAAAATAACTTTGCTTCTGTGGTAACTATGCATGGTAAAAATGTATGTAGCTACAAGAGTTGCATATTTACAGAGTGGTGTAAAAGGGCAGTATATGTGAAATCGCGAGTCGTGCGCACGTTTAGTTTCCGATAAACGATTGCAGAAATAGTGACGACCACCTTATCGATATCGATTATGTAAGCACGTATTATATCATATATGTTTTTTTATTGCTGATGTTATTTCTGTAATAACTGTAACAACGTGACGTCTAGAAATATTATTATGTAAAATAAATAGTCTTTTATCAATAAATCTTGCAGAATAAGAATTTGCGAAACCTATGGACAAAATGAAAATTATCGTTACAGATAGCATTTTTTTAATTAGTTCTAGGCATCGTTAAACAGAAATAGCTAGATTTAGCCTGGTTTACCTAAAGATAAACTGGATCATTTAGAAACTTAATTCTAGTTCATGCAAGAACGCCGACGACTTAATTAATAATTTAAGTGTTACTAAATTATTTAAATTAATAATTCAAATTGATCTAGAATTGCATTCGTTTTACATAATACTGCACAGTTTTATGCATGTTTATATAAATTATGTTAATTTATATCAAGAGAATGATGATGATGTTAATTAAAATCAGTGAATATTACATTATTTAAATTCATAAATTATTTAAACTATTAATTAATTTGTTGTTTTTATTTTCTGATAATATCCTCCCTGAACTTGCTTCAATTGAAATACAAAAGACAACTGAGAGCGTGTACCGTGCTATCGGAGGCACGAGGGAATCTCAGTATGTAATGGGTAGTCACCCATCCTCAGACCAACCTAGGCAAGCGCGGTTTAACTATATAATTTTTATAACATGTTAATGCAAATCAAATACATAACATTTTTCTCTATACTCTTTAAAGAACATTAAAATCAATAAGTATACAATTGTGTATAAATATTACTTTTATTTATTCCCAAGTATATTAAACAGTGAGTAATTGTTCAAGTTCAAGATTAACTATGTACTAACACATCACAGTGTCATAAATCAAAAGTCAACTCGCACGGAGATAAAACAACATGATAAGGCGACTACAAATAAATGTGTAGGTGAATAATAACAAAGTTCCTTGACTTCTTGTTTGCAAAACAAAGTTTTATTGTTTAACTGTTTAATGTAAATGTGCCACTGTAAGCAAAACGGGTGCATCTGTCTAAAAATGTAAAAAAAAGTTACTAACATGCATTTAATATCTACTAAGGTAACTTTTTAGCCTTTTCTTCAATTAAGTCTCATTCATTACTGCGGTAGATTTTTATTTAACAATAATATATTGTTTTATTACGGCAAAAAAACAATACAATATTTTATCCCTGAAAATTTGTCGATATTTCAACATTATCCTTGCCATCCCTATCAACATAAAAACACAAAATATCATCACCAAGCGTCAATAGCAGGCCCCGTCGGGGCCGCGGATTTTTGTACTAGATTACGTGGCCTCGGCGCAAGGGCAAAGAAGGAACATGGGTTCGGTTTTTAGTCAGTAGAAGTCTGACACTCCCCTTCGCTCTACCCAAGAGCGGGGGGGGGGGTCATTCGATGATTTTCCACCCACCAAAAAAAAAAAAAAAAAAGGTCAATAGCAGGCCTATTTTGCAATAATAAAATATATATCCCAGCCAAGTAGCAACAAACTCTTTGGTACAAAACGTTAAAATACGAGAGGCATAATATTTAACAGGATTGCAGTAAGCTAGTTAATTTTCAGATTATGTCAATCTTTTACTCATTGAGCCAGTTGTAGTAGCCAGTTGCCACACCACTCAAAGAGTAGGGATGTCCTACATATCGAGTATTACTCACCGATAAAATAGAATGGACATCTTTCAATTAAGATTACGTTGACACCACGTGCGAAATCGATATCATTTCATATCACGGAGTCAACGGCCTGACAACAAATTTATTCAATTTATAGACAATCTTATCTTAGTAATAATGTCATGTTTACTTTCGATAAATAATGATCGCGCTAAGTGGGTGATTGACCCATAACCGGACCAGGTTATGATGATCTCTATGTGTGATACATTTATTCAATAAAAATAAGATTTGTGAGTCAGAAAATCGAGATATATTAAACCGCATGTTTGTTTCAATGTTTTTCTATGATTTTGGTAGTAATTTGATCAACTTTTCTTCTTTTCCTTGCAATAAAAGTCAGTTTTAATTAAGAAACAGATGTCAACAGTGTTTGGTTCACTGATAATGTTAATAATAACAAACTACGAACATCTGGTTGTAAGGTTAAAAAGGCCAGACTTCTATCCATTTACGATAAGAAAGATCAGAGTCTGAGAAAGATGCGAGAGATCATTTAGTGAATGATAGATTATGTGAGTTATGCACTTTAACTTCTAAACGCTGCAGAATGAGAGGTGAGATTTTAAAATAAAAAGGCCTAAATAAGTTAATCAAAGCTGTTAATCCAAAGTGATATTATTTTGAAAAAAATATAATAAAATTATGTGAGTGTGTCTAACGAAATTCTTAAATTGTTATCTTGCGACCACCATTTAAGACTTTTCATAAACTAGTGCTAACACGGCATAAAAGCGCCATTAAAAAAACACACACAGCTATAGTAACCATGTATAATATAATAAGTAAAATGCACACAGAAACATCGATACTCCTTGTATCATAATGTCCCATCACTATTGCAGTACATAAATTTGTGAATGTAACGCCCATGTACTTGTACAACACAATATATTTTAATATTCATAATGCATTTTATATCGATAACATGCATATTAGTGTAGTGCAGTATGCCGTGCACATGATAGTTTCAGTAGTTAAGTGATAAAGTAAAATATAACTTTAGACCATAGATCAGCGGAAAGTCTGAAGTTTTCTAGGGCCTTTCTGGGACATATACATAGGGACTCTTGGGCTCGAGGCTGTAGGATTCTTGATATCCAAAATAATCATGCTGTGAAAAAACACGAATAGGCCGAAAAGGCAATATCTGTGTGTTACGTTCTTAAAGATTTTTACTAACTAAAGCTTAATGCTATTGGTAATTGCATTATTTACTCTATCAATTTATTTAAAAAAGTATTCTCATGACACTGAAATTGAAAAGTAATGTAATGTAATGAGTGTTGACAGCCTTGTAGGTCTATGGTTGCAAGTGCGACTGCTGTGTATGAGGTCTTCAGGTTCGATTCCCAGGTAGGCCAAACTGTTATTGGGTTTTTTCATCAAAAAAATCTCAGAAGCATTCCCGGAGGCTGGTTCTGAGCCCGATTGATGGCAATTGGCTCGCCCCCTGCTACATGGAATTTAAACATAACTGGCGCAATGTGGGTGTACTATTAAGTAAACCTCTGCCTAAACCTTCAAGATGTTATGTAAGGCTTTTCTCCTGTCTTGCTTTAATAACTAGTGCAATTTAAGGTACCATTAGTTCTATCAATTTATATAAAAAAGTTGACATTAGACGTTAAAAGTAATATTTTGTAAAGCCATTAGGTCCTTACATAAAATAGTAAAAGCAGAAGTACTTACAATAAATGTAGCTACATCAAATTCAATTTTCAGTAGAAACTCTTACGTGTTAAACCGCACCAAGCGCTCAGAAAACATCCCACACGACGCTCTAAAATTCTTTCAAACTATCACATTTCATAATGCACCTCGAAAACTAGAACATCGAGACATCGAAATAATATCGATACACTTACTCAACAATCGGGATCGAGTACTCGTTTCTTTCACAACTCGCTGTGTCCACATAGTGTAGTAGTTGTAATATTTCTAACGTTACATGTCGATATTTTCCCCAGGAGTGTTCCAAATGTACTATTCTTAATGACGTACAATGCACGCCAGTGTTCGCGAGTATACGATACCAAAAGGTATTCCATTTTTAAACTTTTTCGAATTTGCAATTGGAATCAGCAAAGAGGTTGTATGTTTAAAAACGGTTGAACGTAAACTTTGTGAAAAATTTTCTTATAGTATAATGGATGTTCCGTATGCCTTTTTTAAACTAGTTTCTTTAAGCGATCAGTAGTTTTCATGCTTAAATGGTAGTTTGAAGTTACAGTAGATAAACTACAGGGTATAATGCTGGCTTAACGATCGGGGTGGACTATAAGTACTAAGTAAATATATCGCTGAGATTATAGCTAACCGAATGCTAAATTATGCGTTTGGGCGCGCAGTCCCTGAGCTATTAGGCCGTATTGAATTATTTGAAATGCCTACTAGAGGGTTTTAGGATTTTGATAACAGATGGGCTGATGATGAAAAGAATAGAATATTTATTTGTTTAAAAACACGGAACCTTAATTATTATGTCCTTACTAATATTATAAATGCGAAAGTAACTCTGCCTGTCGCTCTTTCACGCCGAAACTACTGAACCGATTTAAATAAAATGTGGTGCACAGATAGTCTAGAGCCTCAGAAAGGGCATAGGCTACATTTTAATGCAAAGAAGGGGCTGTAAGGGTTTGAACGGGGAGGATGAAACGATTGTTTAGTTTTGGTCACGATAACCGACATCCACACGGATGAAGCCGTGGGCAACAGCTGGTTTAAAATAAAACTATATTTTTATCGATATCTTCTTAAACTTAACGACATGGACAACACTTATCCAACACTTAAAAGCAAGAACACGACCACCACGCGTTGATAATAAATTCTTGATCACACAGCGCCTCCTAGCGCTTTAACTTAGAACTAACAGTAGTGCCAAGTATTCAGGAAGACTGTTCATCAATTATTCTATTTTCACAGTACGTGAGCTGTTTTACGTTTTAGTATTAAATTGCTTGTATGCAGCCGGTGTGGGTAATGACTTGGAGCTGTTCGTGGATGGTTCTGACTTCTGTCTGAAAGCTGCAGTTAATAATGTTTCGTTAGGGGTGCGAATAGGGAATTAAAATTAAGACTATATTATATTAGCTTTGTTGTCTTGTACTACAGTCATCAATGGTAAGTTAGATGTCCATGGGAGGCATATAAATAGGCAGTAAACCAACGAAGTATAAAACAATGATTATGTTAAGGAAGGTATTGTAAGAAAATTGTTGACGTTGGTCCCAAACTAATCAAGGGGTATCGTATCCTGAGTAACTGGGTACAGATAGGCAGTCCCCTTGTAAATTAATTTACATTTGGTAAGACTATAAGTCAACTTGTCTTCAAATTAAAATGTACATTCGTACCTACATTTTTACATTCATCCCACATACGTAACTTTGAAATCACCAAAAAGGTAAGTACTAGCATCGTATGCACAACATAGGATCATATGTGAAGCACTTGATTTCCCTAAGGTTGCTAGAAATCAGACCGGCCCCGTCTCTGCATATGATTACGTTCCGTATTTCTGTTTCGGAAAATGTGGGTAGGAAATCTGATAAATGTTATTTTGATTTCGAATATTTCAATGATATTTTTAAGGGAGAATTTTGTGGTGGATATGGTGGTGTATTAAATGAAGTAAAAAATAAGTATACAGGATGTAAACGGACCCGTTACGAAGCCGTTAACCAAGCATTCTGTACATCAATCTAAGTAAATCTATGCAAAAAATATTGCTGGGAGACGACATTTTTTTCTGGGATAAAAATCTTGTTTTACGGCCCTACCGTAAAACAAGATTTCTCTATGTAACGCACTCAACACATTTTGCTGGTGAATTGAACAGTACAGAGGCCAAGGAGATATTTTAAGTAAAGTTAAAAAAAATGTACTTAAAAAAACCTTTCGCTCAATGCGGCGACTATTTATATTTAATTGGGGGACATAACTCGAAGGTAAGGTACAAACCAAAAAAAAATCGCAATGACGATATTGAATCGACTTTGTTAGGGATTTTTTTCACCCATTATAAATAGGACATACTTTTAAGAGTCATTTTTTCAAGTAAGACTACATTTTTATTTCAGTCGTGTGTATTATTGACTTATATTATTGAGCTCGTCCTAACTCTATAAAAAACAGCTCTACTGTCCACGAGGACCTTAAAAACCCTCAACTTCCCCACCTATTTTCCTGCAAACTATAAACATTGTCCGCCGAGTTCATAAGGTAGCTAATCCAATAACTCGGCTAACACGACGCGATGCCTACTGCATTATTTATACAAGTACAGACTTATTGGAAACAGCGGCTGACATCACGCGTGGGCCGGTACAGGGTAGGTAGGGTTTAAGTAAGTAATGTCGTAAACTCAATTATAAAAAAAATATTACTGTTACTTAATTTTATAAAATACGATTTAACACACTCTACGTGCACTGGTTTACTCAACTCAAAACATTTATTTTAATTAGACAATTACAGCAACTTTTGAATATAAAAAAAATAACCTACAGTAGTCACACACAAGGCATCCTAACTTGTGAAAGTCATAACTATAGTTACCTATTGATTGTAGGCTAGTTGCCCGTTCCAAAAAAACGTAAAAATATAGATCTCTGAAGAATAAAAAACGTAGATCTCTGAAGAAGAATGGGCAAGAAACTCCATGGACACTCATTTAAATCGTAAAGTAGGTACCCGTGAGTCTTAAGTTTTAGAGTTCGTTCGAAATCTACGTAAATATCAAGTTGGTTATAAAACAGCAAAAATATTATCGCCAGTCAGTTTAGTCTTTTGTTGGTACTGAAATTATGCAAGCCAGCAGGATCCTATCAGTTTCATTTTGCGAAAAACTGCACCTGCATTTTAACGACCATGCAATTGTGATGTCTTTCCAATATTCTGGTCAAATACTCGACATAGAGCAGCGGTGGTCCAGTGGTACCGGCCCCGACTTACGAACAGTAAGGCGGGGTTTCAGTACTTTTTAATATTTTTTAACCTTTGAAAATCGAACTAAATATGAGTTTTTTAATAAATAAAAATCATTACATAAAAATTGAACACACTCTCAAGTAAATCTTAAAAGATAGAAACGTGATTTAGAATGATCGGCTCGATCATTTTTTTTATCAAACATGACTCTAAATCACAATTTAAAACGTGTACTGCTGCAGCTAAGACATTTCATCATGAATTTATATGAAAGTTATATCAGTGGAGAGGGCTATGCTCGGAGTTTCCTTGCGTGATCGAATCAGAAATGAGGACATCCGCATGAGAACCAAGGTTACCGACGTAGCCCGAAGAATCGCCAGACTTAAGTGGCAATGGGCAGGGCACATTGCTCGCAGAACGGATGGTCGATGGGGCCGAAAAGTTCTGGAATGGCGACCGCGAACCGGAAGACGTTGCGTTGGAAGGCCTCCCACTAGGTGGACCGATGACCTGGTCAAGGTTGCAGGAACCCGCTGGATGAGAGACGCACGGGACCGCGAGATGTGGCGACGCCTGGGGGAGGCCTATGTCCAGCAGTGGACGTCTGCCGGCTGAAATGATGATGATGATATCAGTAGATAGAACTTTTTATTCTAAAGTAAATGTTGAAAACATATTGTATAATTTCTTTATCATTTTTCTCCAAGAAGAAAAAACAGTCAAAATTTAGGCATTATATAGCTCGCGCGGCAGGGCGGGGGGTGAGGTCGTGCGTACATAAAAACAAAGTACTGCAACCTCGTCGTAAGTCGTGGTTTCGAACCCAAGCAGGTGCATACTTTTTACTTTGTGTAATCTATTTCTTGACCACTGCTCTCAAAAATGGTGTAGGATAACATTGTGAGAAAACACGTTGCCCGCGTGGTAGATACAGCCCATTCCCTCTAAAAGAAAGGAGGCCTGTGTCCCAGCTGTGGGAAAACTCGACCGAGTTTCATCCGTGCCTCGATATTTACCTATAAAGGGTGGTCACCCATTCACATGTCGCCAGCGCGGCTTAACATGGAGATTGACCCGTGCGGCTGTTATGATCAAGCCACGAGCTACCGTACCTACTAGGTTTTTTTGCCTTTTGGTAAGTCTAGTTGCCCCGTGTGGTCCCGGATTAAGACTAGGGCCACCCCATCTCATCCCGTGGGTGTCGTAGGAGGCGACTAAGGCAGTTTCAGACCCAGTGCATACTAACAGCACCTTGGGTCCCCGAACGGGGTAAATCACCAACAACAGCATTCCCAAGGAGGGTTAGTGTCAGGCAGGCCGCCGACTTTAAAACCAGAGCCAAATCCTTTGCAACATGACAAGTGAAAATGGAAACCAAAACGTGTTGCGCCGACCCCAAATGACATGGGATAAGGGCAGGAAGTAGAAGGTAAGTCTAGTTGTCAAACTTTGACTTCTAACTACCCGTAAAGATTGCCAAAGACCTACAACTGACCTCTAGTCAATTTTTAACATAAATGAACACACACTTTTCTTAGAAACATCCAAAAAGAAACTATTCAAGTTCAGGCATCCATCCATGCATAACATATGTCTTCTTCCACGCTCATGCATCTTTTCATCCAGTCGCATCTTTTACACATGACTGGAGCCCCGGGCTTCAACCCTTATCAACTCCTTTTATATATATATGAATGCACTGAACCAGAAAAATAATATATTATGGCGTGTATTCAAATCTTAGTGTTAGTATGAAAATGATGGTTTATTACTATTATAAACGTAACGCCTGTAATTCCTAAAAGGTTGAAGTTAATTTTTTATAGTCAGAGCGTCTAAAATGGCCACTAGCAGATCTTAATAATCAAAAGATCGTCATAATATATTATGTAATAAAAAGCGTAAAATGAACCTTTTACAGTAGTAACTGCGTCTGTTACCATTTTACGAATTTTAACGCAATTCGTATTATTTTCCAATTATGATCTATTTACTTAAATGATCACTGACGCAGTTACTATTATGTTTTAACGAATTTTATATTATGATCTGCTAACGTGGCCTTTGACCCATAAACGTGTGTGTAGCATATGAAGCTACCCGAAACTGTCAAATATCTATCCATACTAATATTATAAAATTAAATGCGAAAGTAACTCTGTCTGTCTGTTACTCAATCACGCCTAAACTACTGAACCAATTTGCATGAAATTTGGTATGGAGATATTTTGATACCCGAGAAAGGACACTTTATTCAAAGGGTTGAAAGGGGGTACGAAAATATTACTTTTGGTCGCGATAACCGGCATCGGTAGCGATAACCGACATTCGCGCGTTGAAACCGCGGGCATCAGCTAGTTTCCAATAAATCTTGAACCTAATGCTTTAGTGATAAAGTTGAGATCTATTAAAGATATTTGGCGGATTGTAGTAGTTTGATATACTGGCGTGTAAACATCTACATTTCACTGGATTAGTTGAAGTCCCATGTAGTAGAGGGCGAGTCTATTGCCATCAACCGAGCACAAATTCGGACTCAGTGGCTGCTACTCGTTACTCGTACTGAGAATTTTTATCGGACTTAAATATCTGGCGAAATATGGTGTAAAATTAGGTACCTAACACTACCACTACTCAACCATTAAGGAA
Source organism: Diarsia dahlii (assembly GCA_949775195.1). Lineage (NCBI taxonomy): Eukaryota > Metazoa > Arthropoda > Insecta > Lepidoptera > Noctuidae > Diarsia > Diarsia dahlii. The sequence goes on along the minus strand of OX459197.1, from coordinate 17,377,135 downwards.
TTACAGGCGGGGGCTGCGGGTTGCAGAGAATACCGTGGCCTCAACACAAAGGGCTAAGAAGGAACATGGGTGGTTTTTAGTCAGTAGAAGTCTGACACTCCCTACCGCTATGCCCAGAGCGAGAGATGATTTCTCACACCCCAAATAAAATAGAACCCAATTTCTCTACAAAATGTAACACTAATACAGTTCTTTTACAAACCTAATCAGCGCACAATCTCCACTCATTGCAACACTTAAAACATCCCCTTATAGAAACATTATAACACGGGGTCGAACAAGTCAGTTTGAAACTTAATAAAAGCGTTGTTTAGCGTTCCTATTAACTGTTACTGGACGGACATGGTACACAAAGAGGTTATGTTGAGGTCTTGTTGGCATAAGATTAGCGGGTTTTCAGCGGTGGATGTATGGGATGAATCCCAACGCCTATCTTAACGTTGTACAAGTATATGCTTTGATAACACCCAAGAGAGAAAATAAGATTCGTTGTATCATACATAAATAAGCTCACGCCCTTTGCGCCACCTGCTACGATCCTTACATATACCTTTTGCTTCGTCCACAATCATAAATCTGGTCATACATGGTTGCGAGTACTACAATATCTTAAAAAAAAAGTAAAGCCGTAGTCACACTAGTATTAAAGTGTTTAGGTTGGTACCTATAACGTGTGGCTACGGATTTTTTTTTGTTCTATCCTGAAAATCTTGTTTCATACTTTTTCAGCGTCGGTTTTTTTGTCGTAGTCGGGTTTTAGATTTTTACTTTTTTTTTTAAATATTGTAGTACTCGCAACCATGTAGTTAACATGAAGCGACTACCGATCTGACCTCCACAGAGCAGTGCATACGGGCCCACCACCCTATTCCCAAACCGCTGCAATACCTGAAAGCCAGAATCAACAGCGGCGACAACCAAAAAAGTGCTAAAAGGTCGACGAGTTCCAATAAAAAAAAACTAACTTAGATCCCGCGTCGAAATTAATTAGAAAAGAATAGCGGATGAGTAGGAAATAGTAGTTTATCGGCTCGTTTCTTAAACCCACACTTGTGTTGTAATGCCTAATTATGTATAGTTGCATACACTACTGTATCTACCCAAATATCATAAGGGCTCTATGATGGGTTCAGGAACCATAGGGAAATGACCAGCACTGTTACCAGTGTAATGCAAAAAAAAATACCGAACAAAATGACAGCTCGAAATGGCGGCGTTTCGGATATCTGTCATTTTTTTTAAATCATAGGCAATCGAACAAAGTCACTATTCTTGTGTCACTCGAGATCAAAATGTCGTGCGATTTATAATTAAAATCATACTGAATTGGGGTTTCGTATCGATAGGTATCTGTTTTAATGTAGATACTAGAATAGCACACTCACTTGAATTTGACACCTGTTCCAAATTTAAACTCATAACCTACTGAAAACAGTAGGTTATGAGTTCATTACAGTTCTGTTTATTTCTGCTGGTTGGTAATGCTGGTCCATTGCCTATGGTTTTTGAACGCATTAGAGAGGGTTTATGATATTTGGGTAGATAAAATATTATTTCCACTCATTGCTGTGTAGTATGTCCAAAGACACATTTAAATTTATTTTATTGTACGGTACTGAAAACAAAATATCATCTCCCAGCAGTACCACAACAATTAGCAAACTATGCCTTTGATATAATTATGTCGTTTACATTTTATGTCGCGCTGTTACCCATTAATTAAACTTAAATTAAAAGCTCTTAATGATCGTGAATGACACGTTCACCCTGCATACGTAATGTAATTTACAGCGTGTCATCATGGCCGCATCATATCCTATGAACTGTTGTTTACTATCGTTTTGATATACTGGTCTGGACTGCCAGTCAGGAATAACTGGTATTGTTATTACCCGACTGTGGATGGAATAGTACATTACTGCAGAATCCAGTAAGTAAGCCTTCCTGGCCAAGTATGAGTTAACCGGACCGAACCGCAGGTGAGGTCTGGTTATATACGAGGCCAGGATGGCTTTCTTACTGGTTGAGGTTTGTATAATGCTTTTCTCAAAAATTAAAGAAAGTTTAACAACAAATTCGTTTAATTAATATTGAAGGTTACATTCATATGTGAAAAACACAATAGCACTTTTTGGCCGACCCGGGAATCGAACCCAGGACCTCACGCTCTGCAGTCGAGCTTGCGGCCACTAGACCAACGAGGCAGTTTAGGAAACAACTTTAGAAAAAACTTTTTAATAAACTGAAATTACTAAATACAATCATAAAATCCCACACTATACTTCTACAACATTACTAAGTACAAAACGCAACGTATAAAATGGCTGTTTAAGGTTCCAAAAATATATGTATCTCATAAAATGTCATACCAAAAAGAGAGATAGATATATATTTGGAACCTCCCTTCTATAACCATGTTATAAGGTAAACGGCCCAATAACCGTGAAGTCTCGAACTTCACTGACTTTGCAGGTCTGCTGTGCTAAAACTAGTAGACTTACAAAAACAAATTTTATATGACTGGATAGATAATTTTATCTAGTTTTGGTGTAATATCCTCTTTTTAAACAAATATAAATGTGCATTAACTATAATACAAAAATAGTAAGAAACGGCTATTTGTACCAGTACCCGGTAGATGTGTACTAGTAAACGTTAAAGTGTCCCAAAATCCGGTAATTTTCACCGCGAATTTGAGCTCTATTGCTATACGTTAAAGTTCACAGAAATACTACTACTGTGTTTAATAAATAAAAAAGGGTTTATCCAAAGAAAAGATGAAAAGAGTTATCAATAAGTATAATGTAGTATAAACTAAGGTTACATCAGTTATTTATTTATACAATCAAGTTTGTAAACCTAATATAATAAGTAATATCGTGTTAGTAAATCACTTTTTTTAACAAAAGTATTATATCACCAGCACACATTTATCAGAAAACGCTGAAATCACATAAAATACCTACGAAATACTAAAACATAACACAAATCTATTGTTTCACATACAAATTCTTTAAGAGGCGAATAAGGGACTTACCAGAGAATGGGCAGCAGCGTTCTCTGTGCTTTTGTAACAACCATACTGCGATCGTACACCCGCTTGCCAAGCGTGGCGATTATGGCAAAACCCCCTAAAAAATGAGTGCAAAACAAAAATGGCCCTAGTACCAGGCAGCCCATCTACCCTCGACTACGGTAGCGGTCGAGGTGACGGCGTGGCAAGGGGTGCTAAAAATCTCCGGAAGAGATCCGGATACCCCAAAACATACCGACGACTTGACCTGGCAGCATACAACACACATACACTGACGGGCTGACGAGAAGATAACGGAACTCGAAGAGGAATAGAGCATGTTGCGATGGAGTGTTGTAGGATTATCTGAAATCCGAAGGGGAGGACACGATAATTCTGAAATCCGGCAACCTGCCCTACTTCCGAGACTTACTGACCGACAGTCCCAATGTGGTTTTGGGTTTATCGTCCGCAAGTCCCTCGTGAACTACATGGTGAAGATCGAGAGTGTGTCGAACAGGGTTGCGTACCTTATACTCAGAATATCTGCAAGATTTTCGCTGAAGGTCATACAGGTCTACACCTCGACAATAAAGTAGAAACCATGAATGAGTATATTTCTAAAGCCATGCATGGTTTAAGAACTTACTTCACCGTTGTCGTAGCGTTGTAGAAGCTAGACAAACGAAGCGAGGATGATCTGCAAGTGGGGCAATTTGTGGTTGGACATCGGATCAACCACCGGGGTCACCAACTGGCTAGTTTATGGAGAAGGAAGGCCTCTATATGATGAACTCCTTCTTCAAAAAACGTGAGCACAGGAAGTGGACCTGGCAGAGCCCCGATGGTGCGACTAAAAATGAGATAGACTACATCATGTCTACCAACAAGCAATGCGTCATACTCAAGGGGCAAACGCTCTTCAAAAAGGGTGACAGTACCCGCCTGAAGAACTATAGGCCCATCTCACTTCTAAGCCATGTCTACAAGTTATTTTCAAGAGTCATCACGAATCGTCTCGCACGCAGATTTGACGATTTCCAGCCTCCCGAACCAGCCGGTTTCCGACAAGGCTTTAGTACCGTAGACCGAAGAGTATAACCTGCCTCTCTGTTTAGCGTTTGTGGTCTACGAGAAAGCCTTCAATTCGATCGAGACCTGGGCTACACTACAGTCACTACAACGTTGCCAAATCGACTACTGGTACATCGAGGTATTGAAGTGTTTGTACAAAAACACCACCATGTCAGTCAGACTTTAGGACTAGACCTCGAAACCTATCCTTCTGCAGCGCGGTGAGAGGGACACGTCAATTGTCTTCGAAACTGTTCACCGCTGCACTGGAGGATTCCTTAAAGGTTCTGGATTGGAGAGGAATGGGCATCAACATCAATGGCGAGTACATCACTCACCTTCGGTTTGCCAACGATATAGTGGTCATGGCTGAGACCATGGCGGATCTCAATGCTCGATGACCTCAGTGGAGCTCCCGAAAGAGTGAATCTAAAAATGAACATGGACAAAATCAAGGTTATGTTGAATGTTCATGTAACACCCACTCCTAACAAGATCGGATACTCTACACTCGAAGTTGTGGACGATTATGTCAACTTGGGACAAACGGTTCAGTTGGGTAGGTCTAACTTCGAGAAAGAGGTCAATCGTCGAATCCGACTCGGCTGGGCAGCGTTCGGGAAGTGGCGCGGTATGTATCTTCTCGCCCAACTTACGACAGTGTCTCAGGACGAAAGTCTATGACCAGTTTGTGTTGCCAGAGATTACACACTGGACGAAACGTGGTGGCTCACAATGGGCCTCATCAGAAAGCTCAAAGTCACCCAAAGGGCAAAGGAGAGGGCTATGTTCGGAGTCTCCTTGCGGGATCGTATCCGAAATGAAGATATGCGCAAGAAAACCAAGGTTACCGCCATAGCCCGAAGAATTGCCAAACTTAAGTGGCAGTGGGCAGGGCACATTGCTTGCAGAATGGATGGCAGACGGGCTGAAAAACCCTGGAGTGGTGATCGCGAACCGGAAGACGTTGCGTTGGAAGGCCTCCCACTAGGTGGACCGACGATCTGGTGAAGGTTGCGGCGACCCGCTGGATGCGAGACGCACGGTACCGGTCGGACCGGTCAATGTGGCGAAACCTGGGGGAGGCCTATGTCCAACAGTGAACGTCTTTTGGCTGAAATGATGATGAATGATGACGGGTTTGCGTCAAATTTTGGGCCACTCGTTGAAACCATAAGCCAGTGACGACTTGGTCTGTCATTCTGGAATGGGGTATGTCGTTTAATGTTTTTTACCAATAAACTCACGCTATCCAATAACTGCGCCTTTGTTACGACAGGTAACCCACTATGGCCACTATCTGTTATAAAAATAGTTCAGTTTCTTAAATATTCTTCTTCTTTCGTCAAAACTGTAGCCGATCGTCCGCCTTGGAGCATTCGACAGAGTAGCGGCCGCATATTTTATCATCCAACATCGACCGTGGGACACCGGACTTCCTGGCAGCAGCTGAAATTGTAGCCTCTTTTTGGACTGCCTCCATGGCCTTTAATATGGCCTTCTGCCTATGTCATGACTAGCTGAAAAAAGCAGTAACGCGAAATGTGCAAAAATTGGGATATCATAAAGAAAAACTAAAAAAAGGAATCAAAACCACGTGGTTACAACACAAACAAGGAACATAGTAACAACATTCTACTAAGTCAAAAGAAAATAATACAGTTTTATAGGAAAATGAGCCTTATTTCAAGGCAATAAGTATACAATAACGGGTATCGGTGCAACGTGTAATTGTGTACCAATATCCGGTAAAAAAAAGTAAGATTTTAACGGGTACTAGGTCAAGTAGGGGTTTGTGAGTACCAATAGATGTGATATGCAATAATATTTACTTTTCAATTAGATTCATCACAATTTATGGGTTTTATCGTTAAATAATACATTCTAATATTTTATAAAATTAACACTCTTACCTTAACGTTATCCGTTGCAGTGTGGCTAGCTGATCAAAGGTCGTGGTGGTTTGGTAGTTCACTGACAGAACTTCGAATTTTCCTAAAATTTTTATACAGCAAACTTTTCGACCGCATAAGTTTGACGTCATTAAACTTTTTGGCCAGTGCTGCCATTAAAATTGTGTCAAATATTACCAAGAATGTATTGCCATTCGCAAACTATAATTTATTATTGGTAGAAAAGTGCACTATCGCAATAACTGACTTTTTACCGGGAACTGGGACACTCACGGGAATAGGTGCTTCTACCTTAATGGCTAAACTCTAATCTGTGTCTGGTACTATGTTTTTTTTTCTTAACAGATCTAAAGAGGATGACCTAGTGTCCAGTAAGTAAATTACATACTTACTTACTGGACAGTAGGAGATTCCAAGTTTAAAATCTCGCTTCTTACTGGACAGTTGTGAATAAGTCTCCGGTAAAGTTCACTTTCTGGATACTTTTTAGAGATGTTATGGCAACATTACATACCATTTTTGAGAAAATGTGATTATCAGTAGTCTAAATTGTATGTTTGTGCCTTTACACTAGATAGCAATTGTGTGGGATGATTTTGATTTTTCTTACGTCAATCGTTTTGTCTTAAACTTGTGACTGTCACTTCAGACATCACAACAACAACCGGAGGCCAAAGAAGCACTAAGGAAGAATAGCATAACAAATATTTGTAACTCAGGAAGTACCAGTGAAAACTTAGAACAATAATCGGCATGCTGAGCGCAGTTGAGCTGTTTAATTAATTGTTAAGCTGTTTGTTGTTATTTGTTTATGTATGTGTTGTTTTTTTGTGTTGCTGCTGTCCATTAACGAATAAATACGTATTCTATTCTAATTTGTGGACTACTACTGCCTCGTTAGTCTAGTGTTCGCAAGCGCAACTGCTGTGCACTAGGTCCTGGGTTCGATTCTCGTATCGAGGAGTGTTATTGGAATTTTTCAGTAGCAGCTGCGGAATCTGGATTTGTGCCCGGTTGATGTCAAATAGGTTCGCCTCCTACAACATGGGACTAAAAATATAACCAGCGAATTGTGGATGTTTCAAAGGTACAACTCTGCCCAACCTTTCGGGGATCTCGGACGTGATGTTACGTTAATTTGTAGACTACTACATATTTAAATTGCCATCATGTCCCTGAAATCTCTAAATGGTTCTCAGAAACAGGACGATGTAATAATTCCCAACATTAAAGTTAGTAGGACTAAAAATCGTTACCGCTCCCGCTCCGCTCATCACAAACCCACCTCCTTTACCCTTCGCAACAATTGCATTTAGAAACCCATTTTGTGTAATACAGCTTTAGTATTTGCATAGAAAATTTTCAGCAAAGCTTTAGACTATATAATATTGTTTTGCTTCTACCTTATTTAATGTTAGAAACTGGTTTCTGAGTGGTTTCATTAAGGTTTTTTATTTAAAAATAGAAGATTGCTAGCTAATGAGGTTGCATGTAACGAGTTCCTGTTAACTAGTTTGACTGAGGTTAATTTGTTTGTTCGTAGTTTGTTCGTGTGGTTTTAGAAATGGGGTTAGTATTCATGATTCCATTATTAGGAGCTCGTTGCTATATAAAAACAGGTGGGCCAGTCTCTACACTAAATATCGTTAAAAATCTGTCGCAAAGTCGTTTCGATGTTAAATTTCTTTAATTTATAGATTTTCAACCTTATGCTGTTGAAATAAAGCTGAAAATCTATTAAAGAAAGTTTAGGATTTTTCGACTTAGCGACATTCGTAGCGTCGTTATTAGTGTAGAGACTGCAGCCCCTGGGTTGGTCCTTGGTTGGATAACCAACTATTGTATTTTATTTTAGCTATTTTCATAGTGTTATGTCATACGGTATTTTACTATGGGGACGGGCTGCAGACATCGAGTCTATATTTATTCTGCAGAAAAGAGCCATTAGAGCCATATATGGTCTATGAAGGCGCGATTCTCTGAGAGAGCTGTTTAAGGAAATTAACATCATGACAGTACCTTGTCAATACATCTATGAAAACATCGTGTACGTCAGGAAAAATCTGCATTTATTTAGCAAAACAGGTGATAGACACCACTATAATACGAGAAATAGGGACCAACTAGTTCAGCCAGGTTTCAGGCTAGCTAAAGTAGACTCATCTTTCATGGGGTACTGTTTAAAATGTTACAATAAAATACCCCCTCACATTCTTCAACTGAGTGAGACGAAATTTAAAACTTGTGTAAAACGCACACTATGTAGGCAAGCATACTATAAGTTGGGGGATTACATTGATGATAAAAATGCTTGGCTCCATGCTGGTCCTGCTCCACAACCATAGGGGCAATTACATCGATTATCATGTGAAGTTATTGTAGAGGCTGCAGAAGATTGTAAAAATATCTTTGCATTGTATAGATTCAATGTCTTAATATTGTATAATTGCATGGCACATGTGTGAGTACTATGTACTATAAAGCCCCTTTTTACATTTTTACATTTAGTTATATTTTAGTGACGTTGCCCTGGTGGCTGAGAGAATGTCATGCTCACTCAAATGTCTCGCTGATGGTGGCGGGTGTGTCGGATCATTTAGTTCCCTTCAAAATGGTTGAGTTGAATGGTGCTGATCCATGCGTCATGTTCGTGAACGGGCGCTGTCAGTGGAGACTGGTCATTCCTCAGTTGCCATGGTGTAAATATATTTTTCTTTTTGATTTGTTTATTATATCTTTTTACTCTGGACGCTCTTAACTTGCACGTCTTGCTACATAGTTCTCACATAATATACCATCTCAACATGAATGATATAATGTACCAAGATTTTGTAACAAATTCTAATTTAAAAGAGTGTCCATGGAGTTTCTTGCCCGTTCTTCTTCATGAGATCTACGTTAGGGAACTGGCAACTACAGTACTTTCACAAGTTATTATGCCTTGTGATTGTGACTGTAGCGTAGGAGTGCAATGCGTCGTTTCGGGAGTTGCTGCGTCGGGCTGCGCGGCGCCGGATGTTACCGGCGGCGATTGCTGTGGGTGCGGGGGCGCGCGGCGGCGTGTGCCGTGGCGGCGGGTGTGCGGGGCTCCGGGTCGCGGGGCGGCGGTTGCACGTTGCGGCGTGCATTCGTTGTTCCGTGTTTCGGGGTCTCGAGCATTCGTTGTTGCGGTTTGCGTAGCTGCGTGCTTTCGTGCTCGCAGTGTTCGTTGTTGCGGGCATTCGGTGGCGTGTGGTTCGGCGTGGTGGCTTTCGGAATGACGTATTGCACTCGTAGTTTCGTTCTTCTTCCGTCCTTCTGACATTCAAAAGTGCCTGTAATGGCTTAATTGAAATAAAATATTTGAGTTTGAGTTTGAGTTTGTATACCGAGTTTCGTCCGAGCCTCGCAAAGAACTCAAAGCCGTTGGTTCTTGCTGTCTGTTGTAGATCTTTGACAGTCGTTACGGGTTTTGTGACCCCAAAGACTGACAATTAGTCTTACCAAGTGGTAACGTATTACTAACTAGGCAGTGGAGGTCAGATAGGCAGTCGCTCCATGTAAAATATTGGTGATGATGATTTTGGATGTTTTACTGTATTACTTATTTAAGACACGTCACACAATTATTACTTAATTTTTCGTCTCACGAAACAATACACGCGATTATCATATGATTGTCTAGGCGTTGCCAGCGGCTTCGCCCGCTACAACTCGAAAATTATCCCACAGGAACATAAAATCGGGATAAAAACTATCCTATGTGTTTATCCAGGTTATAAACTATTTGTGTCCCAAATTTTATTCAAATCCGTTCTGTAGTTTTTGCGTGAAAGAGTAACAAACGATTATCCATCCATCCTTACATACATACTTACAAACTTTCGCGTTTATAATATTAAAAGGAAGTAGGATGACCCTCCCTTGTGATTTTTCTGACACCCCTCCTCTTTGAACTTCACGTTAAAAGAACGACCACTTTGTAAAGTGCTTTGTCGACTAAGCAGAACATAGCATGTTGTTGATACATTTCTACATATTACACATATTTCAGGCAGGTGCAGACTACTGAGAAATTCCTAATGGAAGAATGTAATACCACATTGCACTACCTGGAAATTCACCCAAAATCTCATGTATTACGAATTTATTTTCACACTAGCCGTTGCCAGCGGCTTTGCCCGTTACAACTCGTAAATTATCCCACGGGAAGATAAAATCGGGATAAAAACTATCCTATGTGTTAATCCAGGTTATAAACTATCTGTGTACCAAATTTTAACCAAATCCGTCCAGTAGTTTTTGCGTGAAAGAGTAACAAACATCCATCCATCCATACTTACAAACTAGGAATAGTAGGATTTATATTTTTACAGAACGAATGCTTCACAAAAACAGTTTATGTATATTGCAAAGAACGTAAAAGCTTGCATTTGCTTTGAACTAAGTTATAGCGACTATGAAAATATACATAAGATTTTTGCATAACTTTTTACATAACGCTTGAAACATCTCATGCGTAAAGCTTTTCAAGAACGTTTCAGCGACTCTTTAAACATATCGATACGTTAGTGCAAAATATTATGTGAGTTAGTTGGAATAAGGTCCATATTTTTATCGAATGTAAGTACTTTTCAGTAGAAGTACTGAAGTGAAGGAGTTTGCTCAGAAAAGTAGTGTAACAGACGAATCTAGGAGGGGAGAGTTTTCAAGTCGACTCAATGCTTAATTTTGTTCATACTTATACTTTTTGTGTTCCAGATTTGAGTGAGACGGTGAAAAACAGACTCGTGAGCAGTCATGAAAGGTAAGAAATTCATCTTAAAAAATTCCATCATGAATCACACAGCTTGCACAAAATTTTTACCGTATTGTGCAATTACTAAACCTAAATGTCAAAGTTTGGATGAATGGATGGATGTTTCACGTCGTGTAAAATCATGCTAGAACTGCCAGTCAGGAATAATACATAGGCTACATTTTTCGAGTTGTTCCGGTCTGATCCCCCAAACCGATCCACTGCCAATATTTTTCTTTTGTTTATTCCTTTCTGATCCCCTGTAATTTATCATTCCGTTCTGATCCCCTTTTTGACACAATTACAAGTGAAGTACAGTCAACCGAAAAACAGTTGTTAATGAAAAAATAATCAGTTTTTATTTCTATAACTTACAATTGTACGATCATCCCACAAACTACCAGGAGAACAGAAGTAGGAAGGAGGTATTGGAATCTTTAAATCAAATCTATATTATTTCTTTCTAAAACCATGCACTTTTTTTTTGTTGGAGATAGGAAACCAGGACAGTAAAGTCTTTAGAGTAAAGTCCGTCTTTCGGCTGAAATGATGATGATGATGATGATGCAATGGTGAGACTACTACTTCGCCATTCTGGCTTCCTAGTAGTTTGCTATATACTGGTTTCTCATCTCCAACAATGAAATGCATGGTATTAGAAAGGCTTATTATAAATTTGATTTGAAGATTCCAATTTCCAATACCTCCTTCCTACTTTTGTTCTCCTGGTAGTTTGTGGGACTTTACTTTAAAGGCATAATATAGATTTGATTTGAAGATTCCAATTTCCAATACCTCCTTCCTACTTCTGTTCTCCTGGTAGTTTGTGGGACTTTACTATATAGGCATAATATAGATTTGATTTGAAGATTCCAATTTCCAATACCTCCTTCCAACTTCTGTTCTCCTGGTAGTTTGCGGGACTATACTGTAGAGGCATAATATAGATTTGATTTGAAGATTCCAATACCTCCTTCCTACTTCTGTTCTCCTGGTAGTTTGTGGGACTTTACTATCTATTCTTTTTTTTTTTAATCTAATAGAACCTGTACAAATATTTTGTTGCTGACTGTCCTAAAAATGTGTCAGGGTATCCGATTCTTTTACGGGGGATCAGACCGGAATAGAAAATAATTAATCTATATATATAAAAGAAAGTCGTGTTAGTTACTCCATTTATAACTCAAGAACGGATGGACGGATTTAGCTGAAAATTGGTAGGGAGGTAGCTAAGAACCAGGAGAAGGACATAGGATACTTTTTTTTTTTTTTTTTTAGGTAGGGTAGTAGGTAGGTAGGTAGGGTAGTAGGTAGGTAGGTAGGGTAGTAGGTAGGTAGGGTAGTAGGTAGGTAGGGTAGTAGGTAGGTAGGGTAGTAGGTAGGTAGGTAGGGTAGTAGGTAGGTAGGGTAGTAGGTAGGTAGGGTAGTAGGTAGGTAGGGTAGTAGGTAGGGTAGTAGGTAGGGCAGTAGGTAGGGTAGGGTAGGGTAGGGTAGTAGGTCGGGTAGTAGATAAGTAGGTAGGAAAAACGCATTGCAACGCATGCGCGGGTTCAGCTAGTTTATAATAAAACGGATCCCCTAGGGTATCAGTTTTAGGGGATCAGACCGGAATAACTCCATTTTTCTTGCACATACACATCATCAAAATTTCTTCACCAACGATATACCAGGCAACAGATAGTCCTAAATTAGTTTTAAATAATTATTAATGTCGAACTTAGATCAAAATAAATCATTCTTGAACGTTGCGCCCTAAATATTAAAATGTACTAACAGATTTACAACCTTTACAAATGAATAAAAAAAATGATTTTCACTCTTTTTTTTTCTTGTTCCTTTTGAGTTTAAAAATTCTTTGCTCTGTAGTGAAGTATGTCCAAAGTTAGTGTCTTAAGGTTTTTCATAAGATGTTTCTCTTGAAAGAAAATTTGTTAAGTGAGGAAAATGTGCAAACGAGTTTTATTTGAATAAGATGCAAGACGAGTACAGACTGGTATTTAAAGTGGTAGAATAAGTGTTAAGACTTTCGTTTGATAGATGATTTTCATATAACTATGTTGAACACCAAACACTTCTTTGATGAGTGTATTGATTGAGTTACAGTCTGACAACGTCAATTCATGTTTAGTTTACAGTAAATAAGGCCAGGAAAATAAAATAGAACGGTCTGCAATCTAGACGAAGATCAATCTAGAAAACCGATTTGACTCAGAATATTTTTTTAAAGAAAGTTTTCCTTTAACTTGGAACCTAAGCTAAAAAAATGGTCGTATTTTAATTAATTATTTCTAAAAAAAATTGAAAGAAAATATCAATATAAGAGTATTGATCGTTCCTTCCAAAACAAATAAAGGAAAATAACCAAATAAACAACATCGATGAAAGTATTTCCATCAGTAAAGTGTATAAAACTCAGCATTCTTTAATCATCTTCTATTTGTCTTAACACCTGTTTGCACTGAAGGGAAGTCGATCCCCATAGAATGTTTTCATTAAACTTTGTTAATTTACGCCCTTTCTCCCCTACCCGTCCTTCGAGGATGGATACCTATCCCAAATTATTTTGTCCATAATAGAATGAAAGGGCTTCTTAAAGGATCTTTTTGAAATTGGACCTTTTTATCGCTTTGAAAGGCTCATTTTTGCAATTTGTGTTTCAGATTAATATGATTGGCGTAAATAAATACTAGATGGTGTTCAAAATGTGAAGAATCGCGTGAAAATTGCCGTCACATTTTATTACCAATTTAAACAGTTTTGTAACAAGAGAGAAAAGGGAAGAATATAAGTATTACAGAAGGAAGATATATTAGAAAGTAGGTACGTGGAGCAACTGAGAAAAAGTAAATGAAATTGAACATAACAACCATGAAAATTAAAACGCATTGGTATGTAGGGAAAATACCACATGAACCTGTCTTGGGTTTTCCAGAAATTTATCAGATGCAGCAACGTAGTCTGGACTCAAAAATGATGATGAAATGTGGGTGTACTAGGTATTAGGTACACTTCGGCCTAACCCTTCGGGGATTATAGATGTGATGTTTTGATGTTGATGATGATAATCGTCGCCAGATCACTCATGGAATTGAGGACTATGCGGATTAGTGTCTAAGATGGTGTTTTGAGTGCCCATTACGATAGTTTCATATGGTACAGTACGCTATTAATACCAAGGTAAGCAATTCCATTAATATCCATCAAACGTGGTTTCAAGCACTAACCCTTCATAACTTTACATAACCTGTCACCTACCACACTTGTGGTTAGATCTTATATGAAATCAAGACTGAGACTAACTTCCTCACATAATATATAGCTACTAGTTCAACAAGTATATAAAGACTATATATTGCGTTGAGCTCGGTAGCGTATGTATATAGACGTTATTCATACCTTTAGGAAACACGGTTGCTTGAACTGTTGTCTGGGACAGTGTATCAATAGAAGGGATGGGATAGGTACGTATGTGTCAAATAATGTCGATAGTTTTATTCTCAATTATAATTATTGCCCTTTTTTTGACGTTTTACAAGTGCCCATGAAGGCTTATTTGAAATTAAATATTTTGACTTTATTAAGGATTTTGTCTGCTATAGATACACGGTTTTCTCAAAGTGGCACTGGTGTCTGAAAAGTTGTGTGGTAATTGGTCATCGTTGTATGAAATGAGAAAAGTTTTGAGTATGAATGTGGATGGGTGTAAGAGTAGCAAAAAAACTTTGGATGATGGCTAAAAAGGAGGCTGTAGCTGAGATGACGAGTATTGTAGCATAGAAAAAGAAGACACGCTGAACCTACCCCAAAAAGAGCTATCTTAACAAGTAGGTCATAAACTTCTTCATAAACTTTTATTACAATTTAAGGTTTGGCATTTTGTTTAACAAAATAATTCTTCTTCTTCTTATCGTGTGGGCAGTAAGGTCTAACGACCCCACACACCCTAGTGTCAGAGTTTCTAAACCGCCGCAAGGGCCTCTGACATGGTTTGACGACCGCCATTTGGCGGCCGGGATCACCGGCTTATACGTGCCTTCCGAAGCACGGAACCATCTTTTTATCAGACAATCAGGTGATTCAAGCCTGCAATGTCCTAACCAAACTGGAAACAACTTCACAAAGTATGCTTCCCGTGGGAATCGAACCCACGACCACCGGGTCACAAGGCAAACGCCTAAACCACTCGACCACGGAGGCAGTCAAAATAATTATATGCATAAGTACTTTATTCCACTGACATTTTCTCAGCTATTTCAAAACCTTTAAGTAAATAGGTAGTTCATAGAAATAGTTAAATAAATCTTAGCAGGTGTTTACGTCAAGTGTTAAATGTTAATAGGTACAGCCTTTTAAAGATTGTTCTTGCACTGTGGGGGTAGTGCACTGCAATGCAGAGAATGCAGTAAAAATACGTTAAAAATCATGTACTCTAAATCTTTACTTGTATTTTTTTCATGTCACTGCGACACCAATTGCTTTTTTACTGTTCTAGAACTGTATTTATTAGCTGTAAAGCCATCCTTTTTACGCTTTCATTATTTCGGTTTTTTCTGCATTTTTTTTATTAGTCTGGGTAAAGGCAAATTCGTTGAACCGATAATAAATAAGAGGAGTTTTTCAAGTCAACGCGTATATTTTATAACTTAATATGGTTTTAATCGACACATAGATACGACTTCACTTTTTATCGATATCGACAAATAGCTTGTTCGCATCACTAAAGCAGCATGTCTTCTAAGATTGGCCCCGGGGTTGTACCCGGCACTAGATGCGCTGATTCTATATCCATAATATCTATGTACCTTGTAGAAGCTTGAATCTTCAAATTTTGCCTGAAAATCAGTAGCTAATAGAGATGGGTAAGCAGAAATTCATAATATTCTGAGCAGAATTATTAGTTAAACTTCGTATTTTAGTATTTCGTACTTGGTAAGGGCTCAAACACATAAACACGTTACCTACGATGACGCAACGTGCCACGGCACGGCACCGTGACGTGGAAGTCCACGTCACGGTGCCGTGATGTGGAAATCGACGTCGAGCAACGTAAATAATCACGTTACGAAAACGCAACGTGAAACGTTGAACGACATCGTATTGACGATGGCGCATTTGTAGAATTGACTCGGTTCATTTCGAGAAATAGACCACACTAGACATGTATTCCTCCTGCTAATATTAAGAAGACGGATAAAGAAGAAACAGATACAAAGAAAATACTGGATCCATCCATATCTTTCTTTTCGTCACGACGACGTGCTGTGCAACGTGATTATTTGCGTTACTCGACGTCGATTTCCACGTCACGGTGCCGTAACGTGGACTTTCACGTCACGTTGCCGTGCCGTGGCACGTTGCGTCGTCGCAACGTGTTTATGTGTTTGAGCCCTTACTTGGCATGTGATGTGCAGAAATGAGGAAAATGCCGTGAGGAAGGTTTTGAGTATTAATAAGGAAAAGCAAAGAAACGATCGATGAACTGTGTGAAAGACGATATTATGGCTAGAAAGGGGAGCTCATGAGATGACTAAACAATGATTAATGAAGTCACAAACTTTTTATTAATCTTAGCTTATGGTCATAAATTTGTTCTCATGTAAGTTTGTGTATTTTTGACCATAAATATCTTGAAACATACGTATGATGACTCGTATTCATAATAGGGATAAAGGCAGGAGAATTGTATTATAATGTTGGCGTTTGGCACTTTCTGTTGGCTTCCCGGTTCTTTGCTGGGTTCATTTCAAAGTTAAATGAGCGTTGTGTGGATAAATATGTTACTTTATTTGACGATGATCGGTCTGAGGGACCGACGCAAGTAGGTAGGCTTTGCGTTGGTACCTTCTGGTATCGTGTACCTTGCCTTGGCATTTTGGTTCCAACTTTGGCAATTACTAGGATTATGTTGGAGAGGGTAGCTTGCATAGAAGTTATTTATGATTGGGGTGTAAATAGACCAGAATTGCTAAAGGGTGAGATAAGTTTGGTATGAAACGGACTGACTGAAAGGGTTACATTGATCATCTGCCTAGCTTTTTCCCAACTACATTAAGATTAGTTCAATACCAGTATTTTACATGGAGTGACTGCCTATCTTACCTCCACAGCCCAGTTAGTACTGGGAAATACGATACCACTTGTTAAGATTGGTTGTCAGACTTTCAGGCTGCAGACTACCTGTAACGACTATCAAAGATCTACGACTGACAGCCGGGACCAACAGCTTTACGTCCTGTCCAAAGTACTGATAAACCACGGCATGTAATGGACGGTTACCCATCCACATACCTCCCTACGGGTGCGCAGCTTAACCTGAAGATTGACTTAGCTACAAACTTCTAGTTTTATTATTACTGAATACATTATAACAAGCGCTCCACACTACATAAATACTTATAACGGTGCTTAGTATTATTATTTCGTAATAAAAAAGACAATTCATTGCAAAGCCCATTTTAAGTTGAGGCGGGTAAATCGCTAAACGCATTTAGAGCCCGTGATAAAGCTTCATGTAATCTTCATTGTTGTGTAAAGAAACGAAAAAATATAAAGAAATAATGTAGACACTACAACCTGATTATTGTCCTGAAATGTAACTACATTTCAAGACAAGAGAAGTTATAAATAAATAAAATAATGCATTTTCTTTGGCCTATCTGCACGCCAGAATCGTCACACAATGCCTGACGACAGCCGTCGTCACCGAGGTAGATTAACGTAACCAATTGAATTCGTTCCTGATTGTTCCTTCTCTTATGTTCTTTTTTTTTGTAATTACTTTTGTTTTTAGTAACACATTCAGATACAATGTAAATTGTTTTTTGAATAAATGAAATGAAATGAAATGAATTGGCCAGAGAAGGCAAAACACCGGGAGAGTTGGAAAGGAATAGGGGAGGCCTTTTCCCAACAGTGGACTAATAAAAAAAAAAAGCAAAATCTTTACGTTACGAATCTCTGACACATTCATTCATCATCACACCTTCAATACAGCTTGTCTAAGTAACTCAGTACATAATAAACGTTTCCCCTTTTCATCCGTAATGTTCAAACTCCGGATTTTTCCATAAAAACGCCCCATTTACAATTGCAGATCATTCTTCCAATAAACATGAAACATTTCCATTATGAACGCTGGCGTTCCAGTACTAATGGAAGCTATTTTTAGGAAAAGTACAGTCAGCAAAAGAGAAAAGTGTGCTATATTATATATTTGCAATTTTATTGACATAGCTGGCAGCTGATATCTACTACTTAATTTTCTTTAAGCGACTACAGTATTTACGTATGTCAAACATTTAATTTATTTTATTGTTTGACATAAGTAAATAGGTCTTTAGTTTAGATTGTGTGCGAATACATTTATTATAAACAAGTGTTTTAAGAAAAGTTCTTTAAAAACAGCAACTGTTCTAGTTCGGTAGTAATCTCAATATCACTTTCTGGTGGTTATCAAGAGGACCTGGATAGGTATGGAATCAAAAAACATAGAGTAGGTAAGCTATTTAGTTCCTTCTCCGCATGGTTTGGCCTTTGCCAAAGAAATTAGTCCTATAGCTGGCCTTAAATCGTAAAAATGTAAACCTATTAACACCATCATCATTTGCCTAGCTTTTTCCCAAGTATGTTGGGTTCGGCCTCCAATCTAACATGATGCAGTTGATTTATACCAGTATTTTACATGGAGTGACTGCATCTCTGACCTTTACAACTCCATTAGCACTATGTAAAACGATACCCCTTTGAACAACCCGTTCACGTCACCACTCCACTGAACACCGACACTACTGCAGAACTCACTTTTAGAAACTAGGATGAAGTTACAGTAAAACAATTCAGATATATTTCCACTGGTGTATTAAGATCAATATGGCATAACAAAATTAAAATTAAAGGTCGGAGAATCATAACAGCGCGATTCAAAATCGTGACGTAATTGATTAACGCCATCTATTGTCACAAATTAAAACTAATATTATGACTTATGTCAAACACCCTTTGATTAGACAGTATACACCAAACACCTTATTTGCCTGTACATGCAACATAAAAGTTTATTTAGATACCAAATTAAGCACACCTGTTGAACAACCCAGTTCGGACGTCCAGATAAAATTTGTTTATTTAATGTAAATTGCATCTTCCGTTTACAAGTTTGCACAGGACGGTTGCCTAATGAAGAGGTTGTGTTTCTGACGTTTTTAACACCTGTTTGTTAAAGGAATATAAATATTTATGGGGTTCGGACGTTTGAATGGTTTAACGAGGGTGCGTTTCGTGACTGTTTGTAAGTGGGTCGTTTCAGAGGATTGAAACATTGGAGGGTTGATGTTGTTTTGTTTTATTTTCTGTTACAGGAGGAGCAAGGATGCGATTGATGAATTTTGTGAGGAATGATTTGAAGGAAGGAGTAAATGAAAGCGTGACGGTTGACAGAGGAGAATGGCAGAAATAACGTATTACGGTGACCGCAAGATATATGGGACAATGGCAGGAAGATGATGTTTTCTGTTGCAGATTTGGACAATGTTCTGTTTATATACAGAAGGTGACTATGCATTCTGACTGTAGAAACCTTGGGTCAAATAGTGATACAGTAGTTGTTTTTTCGCGAGAAAGTGTTGCCTTACCCAGCTCATTCGTGCCAACTGCTCATAATCTTCCTCCTGGGCATGAGCTGCCATGGCTGACCTTGAAGTCTTCAAATAAACTCCAGACACAGCTTGGATGAAACAATGAAAACCTCCGTTCGGGTGGAGATTATTTTTAAGTCCGATGTAATAGAGGGCTAGCCTATTGTCGTCAACTAGGCACTGGTACTGGCTGCTACTGAGAAATTCCTGATCGAAAAACCCAACAACACTGTACCCGGCCTGGAAATCGACCCGAAGCCCATCATACTAGTTATTTCCGTGTCTCATAAACTGAAGTGCTTTATCAGGGTAGCAGGGTAGAAACATTCACTTACCTACTACTGATAACGATTGCGGTCATCGGACCACTCGCAAGCCAATCGATTATGACACTTAACACCATTATTGTGGCGATTTGCAGGAAAAGCCTTTCAGTATAAGTAGTTTGTGATTATAAATTAGAACAATTGTTTTATTCTGTGAAATACGTGAGTAATTGAAAAGCGATATTACTTAACACTTCATAACATCCTATAATCCCTGAAGGGTTAGATTTACCTAACAAGCACACCCTGTTTAAATTCGAGACCATTGTCGTGGCTAGCAAACTGTTCAAAAACCCTAACATTTTGATCAGTGGTAGGTGCTTCTTCTTCTTCTTTATCGGTTAATGTCTGACCTGGTGTCAGAATTTTTAGTTCTAGACTTCATTTTTCATACCGTCAAGAAATATCTCTAAGGTAAGCTGGTTTCCTCACGATATTTTCTTTCACCAAAGCAAGGTGCAATTGTACAATACGCATATGAATCCGAAAAATCTTAGATGTGTGTCGTAGGTCCGATCTCGAGACCGATGATTTGACAGTCCCACGGTCACACGACTAGGGCTTCACTGCTTTTAACCACGCTGCACAAATAAGAAGACGTAAGAAATATTAGAATTGCCAAACTGGCAGTAGGCAGGGCACACTGCTCACAGAACGTATGAGGAAGGTGAAGGTTGCGGAGATCGGCTGGATGCGAGATGCACAGAACCGGTCAAGTTATCGACACTGGGGGGACTTTCGGCTGGAATGATGGTGATGGGTAAACTATAAAGGAAGACGTAATATTTAATTGTGAAGCCTAACACGCATTGTTACCATTATTCAAGTTAAACCGTCTGTTTAAAACCGCAGCAAACGTGCAATTTCTTATGAATACTGCCATTTGAGGAAACAAATTGTCTACAATTTCTATTACATGCTATGGTAGATGAAATCACAATGATTACACTTCCTTTAGACGTTGCAGATCAAAAGAAATTGCTTTACCCGGCGACAAACATTCATTGTGCGTTTTTAAAAAGGCGCCTTTTTGAAAGGAATAAGGCAAATAGCTCGCTCGCGGCAAATTTGGGCGAGCTCCTTTATAATTTCTAAGTTAAATTTTGAGTTTTGTTTGACGAAATTTATTTTCGAAAGTTTCACTGATGAAGGGTCAAATACTTTTATGTGTTGGTTTGGCTGCATTTGTTTATACATATTTGACATTTACATGCCATTTTCCCGAGGGGTAGGAAGACATCACAGGACGAGACAAAAGGCGGTAAGGCCACATGCTATATGCGTAGCATACACGTTCATACACGCGCCGGTTGCGAATATCGCGCACTTGTCCTTTCTGAAGAATCTCACCAATTATTAGGTACCTACCCCTGGTGTAGGACTGTATTTCGTTACTCCGAAGTTCGAAATACCGAAGTACGGTATACAGAAAGTTTGTGAATCCGAAGTACGTTAGTCAGAATGTACGCTATGACGAAGTACGGTATTCAGAATGTTCGTTACTCCGATGTACGTTACTCCGAAAGTTTGCTACTTCGAAGTACTGTATTCAGAATGTACACTATCGCGAAGTACGGAACTCCGAAAGTTTGCTATGACCAATCTCAATAATAATTGAGAATTACTGACTTGTAAAACCTATTTGCACAATAATCATCATTTATAATACTTGACTAATTCGAAATACTCTCTAATGAGGAATATTCTCAATTATTATTGAGATTGGTCATAGCAAACTTTCGGAGTTCCGTACTTCGCGATAGTGTACATTCTGAATACAGTACTTCGTAGTAGCAAACTTTCGAAGTAACGTACATCGGAGTGACGAACATTCTGAGTACAGTACTTCGAAGTAGCAAACTTTCGGAGTAACGTACATCGGAGTAACGAACATTCTGAATACCGTACTTCGTCATAGCGTACATTCTGACTAACGTAATTCGGACTCACAAACTTTCTGTATACCGTACTTCGGTATTTCGAACTTCGGAGTAACGAAATACAGTCCTGGTGTAGCTACGCACATCTGCCTTGTAAATACCATTTGTTAGTCGACTTTTACATTATTCAAAAGCTAAAGTTTGGGAATATAAGTTGAGCTTAAATTGGATCTTTTTTTTGTAATGATCTGACGAGACTCAACAAACTATTTTTACAACTAAACGATAAAAATAAAAATTCGAGCTACACGCATTTAAATAAATTAATCACGAAAAAAGCAGAAAACATTTTGAGATGTTTACTTTGACAATTCATACGAAAATTACTGAAAAAACAACGCCTGAAAATAAAATTTTACATCTCAAGAAAATAAACGAAGAGAATCTACATTTTATTTTGGAAGATAACAATGCAATGTTCATTTATTTTTATCAAGTCTAGCTGTTGGAATATTAGACAAGCGAGTTATTTGTCTTGTCTCAAATCTTGCCTTTTATTTCAATGAAAAAGATGTCGATGACTCCTTGTCTAGACGAGACAAAAATTATCTTTTGAAGTTCATCTCTGCGTGGCCTTTGGTCGCGATATTTTTGAGAAATATAATATGATTTCAGGTTTTTAATAAAATATAGGTAAAGTAAAAATGAGAACCTCCACCTTCTTAGTAGTTGTTTAAAAATACCAAGTTGCTGACCCGCGCTTAACATATCCATATGCCTGCAACATTCTCTAATGCTGTTTTAATGGTTATAAAAGCGTGACATTTTACATTACATGAAAAATTACCATCAGTCAAATGCACTAGCGTTAATATGTCATGTACTTTATACGGGAAATAAAAAGAAAGTAACGTGAAGACCAAAGAAAAATAGGTAAGTGAATTTAATATTTCTTCATTTATTTTACGAGTCTCGTAATGGAAGAACTGCCCGACCTGACAACCCAGGATAGACTGACTTGGCGCCAGAAAATTAGAAGCACCGCCCATCCAAAATGGGATGGCGCTAGGAAGAAGAAGAAAATTGTTTTTACTGGCTGGACTGCATCTGTTCTTATACATATATAGAAAGTGTAAAATATGTAAAATCATCCCACAAAAATGCGTACCTAATCACCAATCCATCCCCCAATCTATTTAAGTCGCGAGAAAATAGGCTTCTTCTGGGTTAGCTCGTTCCATCGTCGACCAATGTTGTGTTCACTAGAATCACTTGTGGGCTTTTGGGGTTGGTTTAGATTAAAACCTCTCAATATATCAGTAAGTAGTGTGCAACTCGAAGGGACCGTCTGCTTGCCTCAAGGGCTAGTTCAGAACTGTTCTACAACGTAACCGTCGAGCCGCTGTCTACGTTTATTTGATCTGCACCTGGGGCAAGATTGAGGTCAGGAGTACACCCATCTCATTTAAAAAAATTAAAAAAGTATTTTAACCTTTCCAAGACCCAAACCCTCAATCGCACAGACACCTAAAGAGCAAATAAACCATAAAATCGCAGACCAATTCCGTCATAATGACGAGAACCAATATAACTGGCCACTCGACCGACAAAATGTCATTTCAATTTATCTTTGGAACGTTCGAATGCAATGACATTAACGCGAGTGATTCCGATTGGTCACGACTTGGTTGAAAAGGATTCGTTCGGTTGGTTTGATATGGTTCTTGGAGATTATTTTTATCGATGTTCTTTGAGTTTAATTTGGGGCTTGTTTTTTAGAAGGGTATGTACGTAAGTTGAAAATTCATTTAGTGTATAGGTTTATCATCGTCATTTCAGCCGAAACACGTCCATCGCTGGACATGGAACTCCCCCAGGTGTTCTCCAAACATGTATCGGTTAATAAAGAAAAATTTTCGAAGAATTATCCTTGTTTAAATTCCGACTCGGCTGGGCAGCGTTCGGGAAGCTGCGCAGTATCTTTTCGTCCAACATACCCCAGTGTCTCAAGACGAAAGTCTATGACCAGTGTGTGTTGCCAGTGATTACATACGGGACCGAAACGTGGTCGCTCACAATGGGCCTTCTCAGAAAGCTCAAAGTCACCCAAAGGGCAATGGAGAGGGCTATGCTCGGAGTTTCCTTGCGTGATCGAATCAGAAATGAGGACATCCGCATGAGAACCAAGGTTACCGACGTAGCCCGAAGAATCGCCAGACTTAAGTGGCAATGGGCAGGGCACATTGCTCGCAGAACGGATGGCCGATGGGGCCGAAAAGTTCTGGAATGGCGACCGCGAACCGGAAGACGTTGCGTTGGAAGGCCTCCCACTAGGTGGACCGATGACCTGGTCAAGGTTGCAGGAACCCGCTGGATGAGAGACGCACGGGACCGGTCAATGTGGCGACGCCTGGGGGAGGCCTATGTCCAGCAGTGGACGTCTTTTGGCTGAAATGATATAGGTAATTGCGAAATTTAATATTGCGTTTTTCCATCAGGAATTTCTCAGTAGCAGCCACACTGTCTGAATTTGTGCCTGGTTGATGGTAACAGGCTCGCCCGTTGTTAAATGGCACTTAAAGATAACTGGCGAAATATGGATGTACACCACAGCCTAACCTTTCGGGGATTACAAACGTGATGTGAAGTCATGATAATATTGCGAAAGGTCTCAAATATTTTTTTGTAAGTGCAACAACCCAAATACTCACCCAAAACACCTATCTACCACATTCCCTAAACTATCTTAAAAAATAAATCTTAAACAAGAAAACCCCACAACTTTCAAAGGCGTTAAGATACAAAGCAATTCGTCCTCACTCGGGCTCCCTTACTATCGCATGTCAATCGAATATTGCCATTTCTCCAAATTCCTTTCATCTCGGCACCCTATTCTGAACCGGTCCCAATTCTGAAACATCCCTATTCTGAAATGGTCCCAATTTTGAAACGTCCCTGATTTCCCATCTCGACACAATGCCTGATCAATACTAGGATTAAGAAGACTTTTAGAGCCAATTTCACGATTACGTCACTGATTTTTCTTTTATTGTGAAAGATAGCGGGAACTAGGTACTTTACTGATATATTTTTTTATGAGGGGGATGTATCTAGGTTTTGACGTTAAATTGGATCTGAAATTAGATAAGATTCGGGGCAGATATATAAGGATTGACAGTGAAATAGAAAAAAAATTGATGCGAGATTTACGTTATAGGATTTTCTTTTAAAATGACATAGCTTTTTGGCACCTTCTGAAGTTGGTTGGGATTTATTTTTTCTTACGTCTTTAATTTTTTGCTCTCTCGTGTAATTTTGTGATTCAAAATGTGTAAATTCTCAGATTTATTTGATTCCATGTAAGTATTTTGATTTAGACCAATTGATTAAATGATATTTTCATGAAATTTTGAAATAGCAAAGCTGTTTTTCTCAACCTAGCCAACCAATAGTTCCCCTTCAATTGGCGCAATTGTTCCTTTAATCAGTTCTGTAACTAAATATTTTTCTGAAACAAAATTGCTTCTCATTTCTTTCATTCCTTCCAAAATAAAAACAAAACAAAACATACCTTATTAACAGGAAAGGTGAACCTGAAACAGAAATAGAAAAAACCATTAAAATATAAAAAAGAGCAAGTTCTTTGACCAAAATACTGTACTTATTAACATCAACCGTTTTATTCTTGTTTTGTACCGAGCTATAGTAATAGAACCACTGTGTAGGGAAATACGAAGGACAACAGCTCCTTGAGAAGCTCAGCCACTTGGATCAATCTTCAGCTTAACTGCTTCAGGATAAACCGCGCTTGCCTAGATTTACCTGTAGATGGGTGACCACCAGTTATCATGTTTTTTAAGCCGTTGTTCCCTACTGTCAGTTGTCATCTTTGACAGCCGAAACCGGGAGTCAGTGGTCCGAAAGTGACAACCAGTCTTACCAAGGGTTATCATGTTATTAAGATTACCAATAATTTATTCATTTATAGAAATAACATTTACAAAATATTTTATCACAAAACTATTTAAATTTATCGAATTACATTACAATCGACGTTTTCTTCACATTAGTTGTGTGTGGGTAAGGCTGAACCATCGCCGAAGCCAAATAGCTTGGCTAATGGTTTGAATTTGTGTCTTGTGCCGCGAATACACATGCTAGTGGCACGGATTATTGCGATGATGATTCTGGATCTTAACCAACCCATCACTACGCTGAAGGACTTGTTATTAATACTGAAAACGGGATATTTACCATATTTACTTATTGTTTTGTGTAAGTAGTAGTAGATTATAATAGAGTTAGTGACCATGTCAGTTTAAAACCGGGTATCATATTATTATTAGTATTCAACCGCATTCGGTCAGATTGGAAGCCAACTCCTTCGTGGTTGGGAAAAGCTAGGCAGATGATGATGATGACTGCCTATCTGACCTGCACAGTCCACCAAGAGGAACAGTATACCCTGATTATGGTCAGTCCTTATTTAAGATTCTCCAAGAACTCTCCCTTGAAAGTTAAAACCCCTTTAGATCCTTTAGAGTGTTCTTGTTAAAGGTCCAAAGGACTGGTACTTCTGCCTCATATCCATTAGAGGTACATTACATCAGCCGACGTCGTTTATCACAGTGACAGATCATCTGGAGCTCTTAGAGATCCGGGATGACAAATGTTGCGGTCAGGTAAAAAGGTTCATGTTTCTTAAATTTCACTTAACTGCTTCTTGATGACGGCTGAAAGTGCCTTTAGGCCCTTATTACTTAAGGGAAGTTGGGTTCTTTTGAGTGATGCTTTTTTAAACTGTTTTTAAAGTTTTTTTTTTATATTTTCGGTTTTGGCAAGTATGGTTTTAGACGATATGGTATATGCATATTGCACAATTAATGACACAGGATAATTTGATCCCAATTTGATGCTCTCTCCCATGCTAATACTTAGAGGTAGCGTTTTGAGCGAGAGATAGCCCCAATGAATCCAACTGAATCCGGGATCAATTAGATAGTACAGCGGGTACAATATACACAACGCTGTGCTTGCACATATTATATTGCGCGAATCGTCAGTCTATGGTATTCACTGTCGACTTGATTGTTTCCCGATCACTATCATCTGGATTTCATCAAAATTCAAATGAATCGGTTTCTTGTAGTCAAAAGTGCTCCACCCTTAGCCACAGCATTGTAAACTTCAGGCTAGTTTCAGACAAACGCAAGTTTAATTAGTGCCTTAATCGGTTGAGTAAGCAGAAATTAATTTGGAAATAGGGGCAAATAAACAAAGAAATTCCGCTTTTAACATTTCTGCTAGTTGCCACGGCAAAGTCACATACAGGTGAGAAAGAAGCATAATATCAGAAAAAATGAAGCCATGTAAATAAACAGCTGTTTCCGGGTCACTGCGAGTATCTATATGCGTGTATCCGCAACTTGACGCAACGGCTTTTTTCCCCTAAGATATGCATCACGCAGTTTTGTCGCAGTGCGTCGTAAAGCTTTACCTAGGATAGAGTGAAAAAAAAAAATAGGGGATCGGACAAAAAAAAACTAATTAGTCCGTCTGATAGATTTCCAAAAATTATTGGACACGTATTTTTTCTTTTTTCACATAAACTTAAAATGAAGACGATACAGTGCTTCGAAAACTCGTGTGACGTCATATGATAGTACATTTTGACGACACAAGTGACGTTTCAAGCCCCACTCCAAGATCTTTGACGCGTTTTATCTTCGTCATTTTTTATTGATTTGATAAAACAAAAAACACGTATTCAATATTTTTCGATAATCTAACTTACGGACTAAACAGAATCATATTATTTTGACCCAGTCCGATCCCCTATTGCAAAAAGTAAACACAATATAACATCACGCTTGTAATCCCCTAAGGCTTTAAGCAGAGGTTTACAGGAGAACAAGAAAACGTTTAATGACTGAAGAATTGATAATAATTGACCCTTTCATTTCGTATACCATAAGTAGTAAACTTTAAATTAAACATCACCTCGAATGTTTTCAATTGATTGCATTACAATAAACTTCACCAGGAAAAATCCTTATTATATCCAAATTTTATTGGAAAACGTTTTCTTCATTTATATTACTGTAAAAAAGTAGATTTTCCTGATTATTTGCGAGGAATTTGTTAAAAAAAAGTGGTTTAAGTTCTTAACGAATATTTTCCAGCAAATGAATTAGATAAATTCGAGATGAAGGCCTAAAATCTAGTACTTGTCGGACCTATTACTTTTCCCTCCTTCAAGTCTCCACTTATAAACAGAACTATTAAAAAAACTGTTTAAAATATCAAAAAGTCATTGACCCCCAAAAAAGAAAAATCTCCGCTCACTACATCAAAGCTCATGTCACATTAGATCTGAGTCCGGACCCCCAGACCCCAGACCCCCCGAGTCCTACATTTTGATTGACGCGTCGAGAGATAACCTGGGGTCTACCCCGCATATATTACTTCGTCAATCCTTACTTTGTAGGATTCAAATGATATTCGCGTTCAGATTGCGGTGGTATACCGTGTTAATTTTGAATGGGTTGAGGTTTCATGTTTTTGAATGGAATGGCTGCTTTGATTTTGTATGAGTGTAGGTTTTATTGTCATTCTTAACCTATAAATTTGTATAATAACCGATAATAATTCTTGAGAGGACCTCATGGTTCTGAGTGGTCCAAAAGTCTGACACACTAGACAGCCCAGTACTAACTGGGTTGTCGGTCAGATAGGCAGTCGCTCCATGTAAAATACTAGAATTAAGCTGCAACCAGGTCGGCATCCGCCAACCGCCTGCCAAGCGTGGCGATTATGGCAAACCCCCCCTAAGCAAAAATGACACTTAGGGGAGGCCTATGTCCAGCAGTGGACGTCTTTCGGCTGAAATGATGATGATGATGATGAGGTCGGCATCCAGTCCAACCGGTAAACATAGTTGGGAAATGACTCAGCATTGATTATGAATTTCTTCCAGAAAATTCAACTTCAACTTTCTCTCTTTGTTTTCTTGAATACATACTTACCAATACATATTAGTTGCACAATGAAGAGGGTTTTAGGGTTCCAACACTAATTAAATTGTTTATCATAAATGTATGTTAGTCTGTAAGATATAAATATATCTAAGTGCTAATGTTGCCTGACAATAAATAAATGTTATATTATTATTCTCCGTTTATTTATCACAAACATTAACAAAAAAAAAAATACCAACACAACCACATTTTCCTCCACAATAATTCATAACGCGGAACAAAAACAAAATAAACGCGAAAAAGAAATTAATACACGCATTATTTCCTTCAGCCACTAAACCATAATAATTCGCATTTCTGTGTACAAAGGGCACATTATCTAAGGGCCATTTAAAAAGAGGAGGAAGCCCACTAAATTCACTTTCTTTTGCGCAATGGGGAAAGACGCCTTTTGTTGAGGTGTCGAGGTGTGAATAAGTGTGTATCTGACAACGAGTAGACTTTTTGGTGTGAGCTGCGAGATAAGTTTTTTGAACTCTTTTTGGTTGACGCATTGAGGAATGAAATTGGTTATAAAAGAGTAACCATGGAGCTTGTAGACGGTTCTTCTCTATATATATAGGAAACGATCAACCCGAACCGTGCACCTTAATTTCCTTAATCTTCTTAGTGTAGTCCTATGTGAAATTAAATATTTTGTTTTTAATGGCTGTAGTAAGAATAGCCAGTCTTACACGCGTATCTATAACAAGTCAGTGAGATAATTTGAGTAAAAGTAATAACTTAAGAAACGATTTTAATTACATTCTTACTACTTACTTCAAGCATGGTAAGAATTGTCAAAAGTTAGAGTTCTAAGCTTTGCTTTCTTTCACGGCTTTTACTTTTTTTTTTTTTTTTTTTTATTATTGATAGGTTCGCGTTTGACCACTATCTCACCTGATGGAAAGTGATGATGCGGTCGACGATGGAGCACGCTTACTTAGAAGTAACCTATTCACTCTTGACTTAAAGACCCCTAGGTTATAGCTATCAGGAAATACAGACTCTGGCAGGGAATTCCACTCCTTAACTGTACGCACAATGAAAGTATTCCCAAACCGTTTAGTGCGTATGGGTGGGATGTCCACCATATAACGGTGGCGCATCGCCGTACGTCTTACTTTCGTTCAAATTCTTTTCTGTTGCATAAAAAATGGTTGCTTAATTTACTTAATTTATTAAAGAGAATTTTTCTTACTTACTCAAGTTATTACAAAATAAAAAATATTATATTTTACATCCAAGTTTAAAACAAAATCCTCCAACATTAGGCACAGGTACACAATCACCTTAATTACCAACACAACACATACACTCTTCAATATTTTTAGACTTCTCAAAACATAATAAAAAGTCTATGAAAGAAAAATTCTCTGAAACTTGTCAGTTACCGCGTCATGTGACCTAAGAGTCGTTCATTCAATTTTTTCCGTTCAAAGCTTTCAGTGCTTAGATCGTCGGCAACAAAAGGAAGTCAATATGGACCTGAATGAACCTGAAAGGATCTGAATTGACCTGAACACTTCATATCTAATCCTAGAGGTCATTCAATTTACATTTTCAATCTTTTTTCTTTGATTCTTTAAGTGCTTGGCTGGTTGTCTATCAGATGGACGAATTCTACTTTTAAACTATCCTAGATCGATTGTCTTTTGTTTTTAGATAGAAGGTACTTTTAATGAAGGACACTTTTAAGAGTGGTGTTCACGGCGAACTTTTGCATGCAAATCCATTTGTGCCGTAAAAAATACATTATTAATATTATATTTACAACGTGGAAGGAATTACTGAAATTAAAATAGTTACCATGTATTCGGTACCTACAGCATTTTGGACACTCTCATCTAGAAACTTTTCATCGGTGATTTTCTTTTATCTGGTTTTCCATACATTTTGACACTGCAGTTTTGTAGGAAACAGCTATTTATTTTTATTAAACCTGCGTAATAATTCTATGTTGGGTAGAAATAATGTACTAAATACGTGGTCACCATTTTAGCATCAGCGTCTCTTTCACCCTGTATACATTAAATAAAAAATTCTAAACTACGAAGGTAAGTACCAACAACAAAATCCACCAAATCCACGCAACAAACACTTAAACACCACATCTCAATCACCAGTAATCGACCGAACCAATCAAAGAACACCTAAACTAATTACCAGGGTTGATACTATCATGATTACAACACTTCGCAAAGCAATTGTAGCTGCATCCTTGAGTCCCGTTCACTCGATCTCGGCTGCTCAGATTGCCGCCGTTACGAAACCCAGAGAACGGGGCCAAGTACGCTTCCTTTCAACCAATCTATTCATAGATACTCATGTATATTTGCAATACTATAGGTAATTGTATCCGAATCTGCAACGCCTATTCCGAAAGTATGGACAATGGCGGATTTGGAAAATTTTGGAACAAAAGAACAATGATGATTTTGTTTCCTTTTTGGTGGTAAATTATGTCATTGAATCGAGCCTGGTTTGCTGAAAATTGTGCCGGATACTTTGTTCAGCGGCCGAGGCTGGCCTAGAAAGAGGTGGCGAGACGATCTGGTCGCGCAGTGCGAGGACTGGTTCGAAGAGGCTTGGAAAAAGAGCTAATGGAAGGAATTGGGGGAGGCCTTTTTTTTTTTTTTATATTGCCCCACACTAGGATTTTCTCCTGTATCGTGGGTGCGCTCACAAACATTTCAACTCACACACACAAATACCCAGACCCGAAACAACTATTTGTAGGCCATAGAAATATTTGTTCCG
Organism: Diarsia dahlii; assembly: GCA_949775195.1. Taxonomy (NCBI): domain Eukaryota; kingdom Metazoa; phylum Arthropoda; class Insecta; order Lepidoptera; family Noctuidae; genus Diarsia; species Diarsia dahlii. The sequence goes on along the minus strand of OX459197.1, from coordinate 17,345,743 downwards.
TGCGGGGATCGAACCCGCGACACGCAGCGCAGCAGTCCAATCGCTTAGCCACTGCGTCAACCGTGTCGTCAAAGTGTCGTCTTTGCTCAGTAGGGAGTAGTAGGGACAGAACAGGCTATTAAAAAAATATTCCGACTACCGTTCTTTGCTAGGCTAACAAAAGTAACAGCGGCTGGAGCTAACATAGTTCCTGTACATTATATTTATACATACATAACATCACGCGTATAATCCCCAAAGGGTAAGGCAGAGGTGTACCTAAACCTGTCGGGGCTGTGGATAATCGAAAGGATAACGCGGCTCCGACACAAGGGCGAAGAAGGAACATGGGTTTGGTTTTTAGTCAGTAGAAGTCTGACACTCCCCTTCGCTCTGCCCAAGAGCGGGGGGGGGGGGGGTTATTCGATGATTTTCCAGCCACCAAAAAAAAAAGAAAAGAGGTGTACCTAAATGTATAAATTATCCACATTTCGTCAGTCATGAAACATTAGTTAGATGTGTCAAAAACCGCAGACGAGCTTGCGATTAGCACCAAACGCATAGCACGACGGTATCTAAAATGAATTCATATTTCTAGATTCAGTATTTCCCATCACCCCGGTTCAAAACCTGTAAAACTCCAGGGAGTTTACAATTATTTATTCCACAGTTCATAATACCTCACAGATTCTAATAGCGTTGTCGGTAAACTCGAGATCGGAGCAACGATGTCTCTAGAGATAACCAATCTTCTCGGTCCCATTATTAATTGAAATCATTCACTATTTAGACTGACTAGTCTAGTGACAATAACCTAGGAGGACCTCGTGGTTTAATAACAACTGCCACTAGGGTCGATCTTTAGGTTAAACCGCGCTTGCCTAGGTTGGTCTGTGGATGGGTGACCGCCCATTACATACCGAGTTTCGTTAAGCTGTTGGTCCCGGCTGCCATAAATAGATCTTTGGCAGTCGTTACAGGTAGTCAGTGACCTGAAAGTCTGACAACCAGTATTACCTAGTATTAACTGGGTTGTGGAGGTCAGATAGGCAGTCGCTCCATGTAAAATACTGGTATTCAGCTGCATCCGGTTAGACTGGAAGCCGACCCCAAAATAGTTGGGAAAAGGCTAGGCAAATGATGAGTCTAGTGACAATAAGCTCGACTGCTTAACATAAGGTTCTGAGTTGGATTCTCAATTCGGGTAAAACGTATTTGGGATTTTCTATCAGAATTTCACAGAAGAAGCTACTGAATTTGAAGGCGATAATCTTGTTAGCGATTTGAGGAATTCCTTTTTGCTTTTGGTATGATAAATTCAATGAATTACTTTTAGTTTGATTGAGTTTGCGTCTCGCAACCTTCACCAGGTCATCGGTCTACCTAGTGGACGCCGAGACAGGTCAATGTAGCGACACTTGGGGAGGCTTATGTCCAGCAGTGGACGTCTCTCCAGCTGATGATGATGATGATTGGTATTCATAAGCGAATGCCATTTAATTGATTTTCAATTAGAGGTATTTAAGATAATTTTAAGTTTATGAACCAGATTTTTGAGTTTGTCATTGTCCCCTTTTGAAGGCAATGCTAATATTGCACGGAACTTAAAAATAATAATATTATGTAGTATACTAAGAGGTACACTTCTGTCCATCCTTACGGGGATCGCAGACGTGATGTTATCATGTGTGTCCTACTCATTGAAGCGATCAACCAATATGTTAGAGCAGTGTCATCTGATTGGATCAGTTGCTCCCAACATTCCGGGAAAGCATTAGACGTTAGAGCGAACACACAAACGTTGTTCAACCTGTTATCAACGATATGTGTTAGTTACATGTGAGTTTAAGTTGGTGGTTACTGGTTTGAAGAAAATAGGATTGAGTTATGTGTTGTCTTCTACATTTTGGCCGAAGATATCTAAGTTTCTTTCTAAATTAGTTGAACTGGAAAAAACCAAATTGTTTGGGGTCCTGGGTTTGCATTCACAGGTCGGGCAAAGTGTTATTAGGTTTTTCGATCAGGACTTTCTCAGTAGCAGCCACGTTAACTTGATTTGTGCCCGTTTGATGGCAAAAGGCTTGCTCCCTATTATTATATGAGATCCATCGCAAATGACAGGCGTATTTGGGGTTTTCCATCAGAATTTCTTAGTAGCTGAGTTTTTCTGGGTCCTTACAAGAGACTTAAATATGTATAATGTGGGTTCTATTAGCTACACCTCTATCTATACTTACGGAGCTTACAGGCGTGATGTTACCTTGTATGTCCTACTCATTGAAGCGATGAACCAATATGTTAGAGCCAGTGTCATATGATTGGATCAGTTGCTCCCAACATTCCGGGAAAGCATTAGACGTTAGAGCGAACACACAAACGTTATTTAAGCGGTTATCAACATTGTGTTAGTAACATGTGAGTTTAAGTTGGTGGTTACTGGTTAACGGGGAATAGGATTCAGTTGTTTTTTTTTTTTTGAAGGTTGGAAAATCATCATATGACCCCTCCCGCTCTGGGCGGAGCGGAATGGAGTGTCAGACTTATAATCACATGATAAAGAAGAAGTTTAATTTTATTTCTATAGAGCAGCGGTGGCCCAGCGCTGGCCGCCCCGACTTACGAACAGTAAGTCATGGTTTCGAAGCTTGAACGCAGGCAGGCACACTACTTTGTGTTATTTATTTCATCATCACTGCTCTCAAAACGGTGAAGGATAACATCGTGAGGAAACCGGCATGTCTTAGAACCAACAAATTCGAAGACATCTACCATCCCGCACTGGGCCCCCGTGGTAGATTATAGCCCATCTCTGTCCTATAAAGGAGGCCTGAGTCCCTGCAGTGGGAACATTATAGGCTGTGACGATGATGATGTTTTATTTCTCAACTCACAACAAAGCTAAAACTAAAAATGCTATTTAATTCAATAACTCAAAACTGCTACTAATAACTCATAACGAATCGTTTAAGGTCATTTTAGACGTTTCTGCTCATACCACAACTAAATACATGCACCATGATTGATGCCAACTCAACATAATGTCAAGTTACCAATCACAATGCAATTTCAACATTAACATTAATGGGTTAAGGTGACTATTAGAATGCCAGTCAAGTTAATGCTATAATGTAATTTTTAATAGGAATTTCAAGTTAGTGCATTACTGTATTGTAATATATTATTTGATTGAAATGACGCTGACGGTAAAATTATTGGATAATAGAAGTTCTGTGATTGTTATTTAATTAGTATGTATTTATTGCGATTGTTAAAGAGTTTGTGGCTAACAGTAACAGGCGCTCGAGTCGATGTTTAGGTTAAACCATGCTTGCTTAGGTTGGTCCGTTGATCGGTGACCATCCATTAACCGGACCGAGTTTTCACCGTACCTCGAAAAGCACATTGGGCCGTTGGTCCTGGCTGTCATTTGTACATATTTGACAGTTGTTATAAGTTATAATCTTTGACAGTTGTTATAAGTTATAATCTTTGACAGTTGTTATAAGTTATAATCTTTGACAGTTGTTATAAGTTAAAATCTTTGACAGTTGTTATAAGTTATAATCCTTGACAGTTGTCGACGGCACGGTTGGCGCAGGGGCTGAGCGATTGGACTGCTGCGCTGCGTATCGCGGGTTCGATTCCCGCACGGAACAAATATTTGTATGGCCTACAGATAGTTGTTTCGGGTCTGGGTATTTGTGTGTGAATTTGAATGTTTGTGAACGCACCTACGATACAGGAGAAATTCCTAGTGTGGGGCAACGTTTTAAAAAAACATTCGTGTCGTGGGTAAAAAGTAGTTAGTGACCTGAAAGGTCCTGCTGATGATGATGATCATTTATGAAAGGGGTTTCGTTTAGCCCAGTAACGGAGTGTGGAGGTCAGAAGGTCAGCTTTTCCAAGTAAAAATCTGGTATTTAGCTAAATCCGGTAGGACAATAATTGTCCTACCGGATTTAGCTAAATACCAGAATTTTACTTAAACCCTTTGCTCTCGGCTGTCAATTATTGACAGCCGGGAGCAAAGGGTTTACGTGTTTTCCGATGCCCATCCACGGATCAACCTATTGTTGGGTGGCTATTATTATCTAGCCTCGAACTCCTTGATTTGATACACGTAATAAATATGTTACCTAAGAACTTCTCGTTGGTCGAGTTCAATGCAAGCGCAACTGTTCTGGTTTCGATTCCCGAGTCGGGCGAAGTAATATTGAGTTTCCATCAGGAATTTCTCGGTAGCAACCACGGAGACTGAATGTGTTGGCAATAGTATCGTCCCTTATTATATGGGACTTTAGTACATAACTGGCGAAATGTGAGTGTACTATTAGGTGTATCTCTGCCCAGCCCTTCGGGGATTAAATACGTAATGTTATGTATGTTTGTTACTTAAGAACACAAACGCCAGCTTACCTTTAAAGCTTTTAAACACATAGTACTTTATTTATTTTTTACAATTCCATAAAAAAAACTATTTTCAATTATAGCGTACTAAAGACTTTTATTTACATTTTCCATTCATGCCAGTATGCAAGTGAATTTCGACAATTCATCGTTTTCAATTTCATTCGCAAAGAGATTTCGTTCACTGATACCAATGATTGATTTAGCTCCCGCCTCCATTCCTATTAGTAGTTTTATCGTTCATTCATTTCGAAATTTGAATGCTCCAAATGCGATTACCGTTCGGAATGATTCGTGGATACTCGGGTTTACATGTAATTGAATTTATATCTGGACTTTCATGAATGTGTAAATGTGTATCTTATTTACAAAATCATGGCGATACATTTTTAAACATTTTAAAGTACATATTACACATTTTTTATTTTGGGGTCGGCTTCCAGTCTACCTGGACGCAGCTGAACACCAGTTTTTTACATGGAGCAACTGCCTATCTGACCTCCACAAACCATTTTTTTCTTTTTGTACATGGAAAATCATCAAAATAATCAAATAACGCTCTGTGCGGAGCGAAAGGGAGTGTCAGACTTGTACTGACTAAAACCCACCCATGTTCCTTCTTAGTGCTTCATCTAGGGTAATACTATATCCCTTTGTAAGACTGGTTATCAGTATTTCGAACCTGAAACGACTGACAAATGATAGGCGGGACCAACCGCTCAACGTATTTTAACTCGGCAGGTAATAAATAGGTGGTCACCTATCTCTGGACCAACCTTGGCACGCGCGGCTTGACCAAAGCAAGCAGCAGTTATAATTTTGCCACGAGCCATAATCAGATCAAAAAGGTTCCCCATAAAAAAACCAGTTTGATACAGGACTAAAACGAGTCTAAAGAATGTCGTGTATTCTGATCCCTTTCGTTTTCTATGGAATCCTCGTCCTTTCCCTTTTGTCAGCAACCGGTCCGCGCCTGCGCATCGGAATACGACTTGTTAGCGATTTGAGGAATTCCTTTTTTGCTTTTAGTATGTTTAATTCGATCAATTAGTTTTTGGGTGATTGATTTTGATAAGTCGTGAAATATATAATTTTATTTATTTGTGAGAGGTTTGGAATTATTGAAGATCATTTTATGTTTATGAACTTGGTTGGTATTTTGTTTTTCCACCAGGAAATTATCCATAGGTCAGAGTAAGATTTCGTGCATGGTTGATTGTTGATGCACTATTAAATGAGACTTGAAAAAAACTGGCGATATTATGTACCCTCATTGTTACAAATTATCTTAAGTTACTAAACAAAATCAAAAAAATAGCGTCGCAAGTGCAGAAAATAATGAAGTGAGTATATCATCATCCTTCTATTATTCTTATCCCAATTTTTCTGTCTTTCTTCTTGCTTAATTCTCTATTAATCATTATTTCATCAGACACGTACTTTCTTGCAGTATCATCCATCACAAAGTCCATCCATCGTATCTTTGGCCATACTCTACTCTTATACTCATCCATATTCATACTGAGAATTGTATATAACTATTTACTGGAGTGACGAGGTGTATTATTATTGCTGAATCCATAAATATCACAAAAAGACGCATTAACAATGACCAAAATACAACAAAAAATATTTTCGCACAAAAATAAAACAGCCCATATTGTCCTACAAATCACCTGCTACCAATTTATTAAGAACAAGATCTCTTAGCACACACACACACAGAAACAAGCTACATGTGATTGCCATTATTGCCATGACAAATCCAGACTTGACTGTTTTCGTGTAATTCTAGATGGAAAAACCCAATAACACTTTTCCCGACCTGGGAATCGAATCCAAGAGCTCATGATCAACAGACGTGCGATAACTAGACCAACAAGGCAGTCAGTTCTGTATTTATTAGCTGGGAAATCATTTTAGATTTATCGACGTGAAAAGTAACAAATAAAAAATTGCAAGTACAAAAGAGTGTACAGATATTAATTTTATCAACAAATATCACAATAAAAAAAAATGCATTAACCATGACCAACATTTGTATTTTGTATACAGCAAAAAATATTTTCGTACAAAAATAAACCAGCCCATATTGCCCTACAAATCACCTGCCACCAATTTATTAAGAACACGAATTCTTACACACACACACACGAACAAGCTGCGCGTGAGTGCCTTGGTACGCGATCGAGGAATGCGCCCCATCCCGTCAGACCTGTGTGTCGGGCTCCAATGGACCTTGCAGAGGCTGATGCAAATATTGCGATTTTAACATCAGTGGTGATGATATGGTTGGAATGGTTCTGGTGATGTAAAATTTTCAGGTTATGACGTCAGGTGATTGTGGATAGTTGTGATGAAAGAAGTTAATGTTAAACTATATATAAATATAATATAATAACTATATAAATATATATTAAACTATATAGTATTAAAAGAACAAAAATAGTTTAGTTTTTTTTGGTGCTGGTGCAGTATCTAACTAACAACTCTACTAAAATAGTCTAATAATGACTGGGCCGCATCACCATTTTTGTATCGAAATGCATTTTAAAGCGGCCAGCTACCGACCGGTACTTACTTGACTTTAAATAACATAACGTTTTTAACCATTTTTCAAAGAACAGAGTTGAAAAGTCAGTTTGTTATAGTCTAGTAAGACTAGACTAGACTAAGTCCTATGTATTATGTAATACCAAAATATATCTACGAGCGTGTTCTAACAATTTGGCTGGACCTAGTCGAACCTTGCAGAGCTTCTAAAAAGAAAATGTTGAACCTGGAAAACGAATCCAGGACCTATAGCTTAGCAGTTATCATTGACGCCATTTAGATTAACCCTTTGACCACCACAGTCAAGTATAGACGACAAATGAAAAAGTGTCCAATACGCCACCGACGTCTATAGACTAGCTAGCTAGCTGTTTAAAACAAAATAGTGTCAAAAAATATAAAATAATGATTTTGTAGATTTTTATGCCTTTAATTGGGGTGGGAGGTGCGCCATGCATCTAACGCTCTGCCGTTCAAAAGAAACAGTCTTATTCTAAAGATGCTTCTGGATCATTTTCGAAAGAATCAGTTTAAGATACTGAAAAAGGAAAGATAAAATTGAATAGAAAAATTCAGAGCTACTAAACTTCACCTACATCAAATTCTGAACAAAGGCCCAAAGGAAGAATATATTTTTATTTCACGATCGCTTCACACAATAACCGTCAGATCGATTGAGAACTTTACGAGATTTTCCTAAACTAACCATATTTACGACGTCGATATCTCTGCTAAACCGAGGGAAGTTTATTGAAAGTACTTTTAAAAACACCTTTTGAATACACGTTTAGATATTTTTTTAAGAAGAGAAAATAGTTGAGTGTCAGTTTAATGTTAAATAGAGGACTTATTTCTTAAAGAATCTCGTTGGAAAAGTGGTCGAAAGCACGATTGCTGAGGTCTTGGATTCGATTCGCAGGTTCGCAAGTTTTATTTGGTTCTTTCATCAGGACCAAGCATTACAAGTAACTTAACGCAAAAATGTTTTTTTCTAGGTAACGAATTTGTTTTTGGGATAAAAAGGTCACGCTTTACTGTAAAACTCAGTGTTCCAAACTCAAAACGTTGTGATATCCTCCCGTTCGCTAATAAATCTCCAGGAGATGTATAACAATGGCTTTTTAATTGTGTCTCTAAGGCGTATGAGCTCTTCTCTTTGGTTTGAATAATAAACTGGTCATGGTAGTAATTAAAGGAAAATTATTACCTTAAGACTGGTACCTATTACAAAAAGCTTGTGAACAATTTGAAACTTTGACCTCCAATATCTTCATAACTAGAAGGTTACCACGTATGATCCAGAACAAAAAGTGATCTCATTGACGTGGAGAACAAGTGCTTTTCACCTTCGTTTAAGGTTTTTGTTCACCCTGTATTTCCACATAAAATCTTTAGCTTCGTTTAGGTATTTTTACACCCTGTATTTCTAAAAAAATCTCAAACTACCCACATATACAAAGGTCTGTTTGACCCGATAAACTGTGTACTTTTCCCTCTCAAACGGGAAGATTAATGCTTAGATTTCACGGGATTTTACTCCGTATAATTCTGAGTGATTTTTTCTACGTTCCTCGTCCCTTGAGACGTCGGATTTTCTTCAGACGGTTTAGCAACAGTGGGGATGAATCTAGCTGCGTAGTTAGTATTATTTTGAGGGCACGTGGATGTTTTTGTTAGAGCTTTTTAGAGCAAAAAGCTTTTAATTTCAACACTATATTGGTGTTAGGTAGAGCTCGTGAAACCACGGTTACTTTGGTTGGTACGTGGATAGATTAGGTACCACCCATTACACACCAAGGTTCCTCCGTGCCTCGGAGAGCGCTTTTACATTCGTTACAGGTAGTGACTCGGAAAGTCTGACAACTAGTCTTAAGGACGAACATTTCTCCATACAAACGTAAAACCAAAATCATTCGCGATACGAACATATTACCAACTTAAAATTATGTTATTCGGATACAGACGATATTTATCCAGGTTCCTATTAAACTTTTTTTTTAAAACATTTACTATTTACGAAATGCAAGCGAATTGCATTTCGTCAATAGTAAATCCGTCCCCTTAACAAAGGGTGTAATACCTCCACAACCTCCACAACCCAGGACTAACTGGGTTGTGGAGGTTTGATGGGTAATCGCTCTATGTAAAATACTGGTATTCAGCCGACCCAAAAAAAAATAGTTGGAAAAGGCTACACACATTTGAAAACCAGCGTCAGGCACTTAGTTGCCTGACATTTATGCTGAACTGGGCCTGTTTGGAGCAGCCGTGGGGCAAACAATTTATGTACCAAATAGTTTTAGGTTGTTTAAAAAAAAAACACTTTTCATATTAATTTTTGCATGTTTATTATTGTGTTATGCCCTGTGTCTGTACCAATAAATGTTATTTCTTTCTTTCTTTCTTCACATAATGAATAATAAATTATGCTATATAAGTGTGACTAACTTTTCAGACATTGTTTTTGTGTGACTTCTCGACTATGAAAGATTTTTTTACACGACTGCGTAAACAGTGCTACAAACCCGAAGTTGACAATACATAAAAATAATCTTCTAATTTACTACGTCTTGGTAAGGTCAACGAAAATATTGATCAACATTGCTTCTTGATCACATCAATATTTGATTTTTGTTTTTTTGATATCGGTATTTGAGCGTTTCAAGAGTGTTTATTCTTTAGTTATAAATTGAGCTTCGATTTTAACAAAGTTTTCAGCTCTTTATTTATGTCAAAAAACTACGTTTTTCCTCACTAAGTATGCTGAAACTAGTTAAAAGATTCATTCAGAGAATGTTCTTTATCCAGGTTCGTTTTGGCTTAAAATTCGTTCAAAGCATTATTTATCGCTTTCTAGTTACCAGTGTAGTTTAAATTGAATTTTAAGTACTTATTATTTTTCCTCTAAAACAGGTATATAATTACGAACCTAGTACCACAAAATCACTTCACTAGTAAGTACCTCATGCCAAACACATTCCGCCTTATTACAAAAGGTAGTTAAACCTGGTTTAACTTAGACCTGGTTTATCTCGCATGCTGTCACTTTCTTTTGAATATTATTGAAGTGAGACGTCATGCGAGATAAACCAAGTCTAAGTTAAACCAGGTTTAACTACGTTTTGTAATAAGGCGGAATCTCTCAAAGCCTCCATTCATTATAATTTCTATGGGGAACTTACACCGTAACAGCATACTCATAGCGTTCGAACAAACCCATTGTTTGTCGCTCATTCGTTCAATGCTCAGTTCAATGACATCGGCGCAGCTTTATTAACGTAATTATCGAGTTTAGCACGGACAGCTCGTTCTCTCGTTCGTTCGAACGGCTTTTCAATCGATAATGTTTGTATGGATACCATAAATCAATGAGAATGCAACCTTTTTTTATAATGGATTAACATGACTTTATTCTCCGAAGGTTTAGGCAGAGGTGTGCCCTGTGGAAGACCTCACCATCATCATCAGCCTATAATGTTCCCACTGTCGGGACTCAGACCTCCACTCTAGTAGAGAGATGGGCTATAATCCATCACGCGGGCCCAGTGCGCGGGTTGATAGATATCACATGTATTCGAATTTTTTGGTTCTAAGACATGTCATTTTTCTCACGATGTTTTCCTTCACCGTTTTGAGAGCAGTGGTGATGAAATAAATTACAAAGTAATGCGCTGGCCTGGGTGCGAACCCATGACTTACTGATCGTAAGACTGGGCCGCCACCACTGGACCACCACTGCTCTCGAAGCTAGAAGACCTACACTTACAAAATATCCAGAAATTGTTGCCCCACCTACGAATCGTACCCATGACCTTTGCGCTCAGCAGTAGCGCATGCAGCCAGACTAATAAGGGGGAAAGATAAAACTAAAAATCCTGCTATCCTAGGTACTACTACTAAAGTTTGTGAGGTATTATGGATGTGTGTTACTCTTTCACCCAAAAACAACTAAACAGATTTGGATGATATTTAGCACACAAATAGTTTATAACCTAGACTAACACGTAGAATACTTCTTATCCCGGTAGTATGACGCCGTGGGACAATTATCAAACTCGAAACGGACGAAGCGGCGGGTATAAGCTTAGTATTTGTATATTTTTGGGTACCTCTCGATTTCGGTTAGAGCTGGTTTATCCTATGAATTTCTTTAATTTATTTATATCATGAGACTTTACTTAACGCCCTAAAAAGACGTTGGTGTTACTACCTACTTACTTATCTACCATTCCTATATAATAGCTTAGAAATAAGCATAATATTTATATTCCCAACATTTCTCTTCCCATAATAATAAAAATAAACTAACACGTTGATATGTTACGCAATATTCTTATTTCTTCGTACATACGGCTTCATCATATCAAGTTATTCGTTTCCAGCGTAAGCTGACTGTGAATTGTTTAGCATTTTCTTACAATGACGGCTCCGTTTATATTGGGAATTTCTTGATGTGTCGTATGTACGTTTTTACGATTCTTGACTATGGAGGCGTGAAAAAGAAAATTGTTTTAGTCTCTTGTGATAAAGCATAATATTGCGATTAGGAAGCAAAGGATGTTTCAGTGTATGTCATTTGTTATATATGTGTAGAGGAATAAGAGAAACGTGTTCTATAAACACCTTATTAGGGATGCATTCATGAAAAAATATTCAGTGTTTTGATATTTCGCAAATTATGGTCCTTTTGTTTTCCCATAAGGAATTTCTCAATCGCTCCCAAGGACTCTGTATTAGTCCCCGGTTGATAGCAATAGGCTATCAAGCAATCTGGATTAGGCCCGTATATTGTGGGTGTACAATTTAGTACACCTCAACCTAACTATTCGGGGATTGAAAGAGGTGTGGCAACTAGCGACATCTATCGCAACACCTGCGTACTAACAACGATCGACAGAAAATCCTACATCGCGCTATGAACATTATCCGCGACATATCGGGCAGTTAGCCCGCCGGACACAACACCCGTCCGGTCGGAGGATCCTCCCTTTTCAACGGGGGATGAGGAGCTTTACACCCTGTTCCTCATATCCCCCAAAGAGGACAGACAGAAATAAAAATATTTGTTTGTCGCGGAAACATGAAGAGCATACAAATAGACACAAAACACATTCACGCATAACAAATATTAAGAAATAGAAAGGGATGGTCGATGGAGCCGAAAAGTTCTGAAGTGGCGATCGTGAACTGGAAGACGTTGCGTTGGAAGGCCTCCCACTATGTGAACCGATGACTTGGTCAAGGTTGCGGGGATCCGTTGGTTGCGAGACGCACGGGACCGGTAAATATGGCGACACTTGGGGAGAGCCCATGTCTAGCAGTGGACGTCTTTCGGCTGAAATGATGATGATGATGAGGTACAACAAGCAGGAATAACAATAAAACAAAGATAACAGCTATCACGTCGTGACTACGACAAGCAGCTTTACACTCAGCATGGTGATGTATTATGGTCACCCACAGCTCAGCGCTGGTTTTCAGTGGTCACCCGTGAAAAACATTAAAATTAACCCGTAAAAAGATTAGAAATTCAGAAATTAAACCGGCGAGAGTTCTCTCATTGGAAAAAAATACAATCTTCCATACAAATATTCTCCTATTTTATTAATAATAGACTCAGTGGTTTAGATTGCGTTATCTGCCTGAATTCACAAGATTTTTATTACGAAGATAGCTTACATGCTGCACGCAATCTTCGGGATGAATTTGTTTTATCTTCGGCTGAAAATAAGGTTGTCTGTAGGTCGAGTAACCTTAGAAAAGAAATCTAAAAGATTGTCCTAGCAGATTGTAAATGATTGTAACTTGGTTATTTTGTTGACTGTTTCAGAAAAAAAAAAATATGCGAGATTCAAAGCACCTACGCTTATTATTCAATTGGATGACCTTGTTATGAATCGGCAATAAAATTGCTATGCAGTTTGGAGCAAGAATTGAAACAATGTATTTTAACCCCTGATCAAAAATGAGGGGAATTATAAGTTTGAAGTGTGTATCTGTGACATCCTTGCACGTTTTTTGGAGAAAATCATTAAATCGACGGGGAAGTGCTAACAACTCCTAACTTAATTTTTTTACGAAAACGACTTATGAATGCAGTTCGATAGAGAATAAAATTGCGCGTCTATTGTTATATGAATTAAGTTGAAATTCGCAAAATTGACGTAGCTAGGCACCGAAGAAACATCTCCTATGTTAAGATCTAAAAGGTATTAAAAAAACGGTTTTTTTCGCCGCCTGTAAAATTTGTTTTTTGTAAGTTAGGAGTTGTTAGCACTTCCCCGTCGAAATGACTCCTCCCGCCCTGTGCGGAGCGGACTAAAAAGCACCCAAGTTCTTTCTTAGTCCTTTGTGTCGGGGGTCGCGATATCTCTTTCGAACAACCCACAGCCCCGGCAGAGGCTTCATATCACCTGAATACATTCATCGGTTTCGATTAAGATTTTTTCGTTTAAAAAATGTTCAACTGACAAATCGATCCGGTAATATCAGTCAAAAAATAAATTACGCCCAATCCAACCCATTCTTTCGTTCATTCACTGCTCTTTCATTCCCAAAAGAACCGCTCTTCATATAAATTGACCGAATGATTCCTTTGTGCACATTAATGGATTTAAAATCTGTTAATAAATTTTCAAATTAATTTAATGTGATTGTTAAGTATTTGGTTAAGAGCTTGTTTTCGATATTTCCTCTTTCATTCATTTAACTTAAAAATTCGTTATAGGCTTTCATCATTCGAGATACGAGTCAATTAAAAACTGAATAAAAGTTTTCCACTGAAAGTTGTAAATTAAAAATGTTTTTTTTATTGTTTCCCATTGCATTCACGAGAATTCCGAAAGGAATTTTTCACAAAGGAATTTTTAGTACACTCCGCAAACATCATTACTACTTTTAACTGAAAAGTTGTTTTTATTTACAACGAATTGTAGGTTGTAGGACTGTGGTAGTTGACCACTTTTCACTCTTATGGCCTACGTAACAAGGTTGAAAAGTGGTCGACTGCCATTTTTCCTGACTGTGAATGTTGTTTATTTCTTCAGAATTGGTTTGGTAAATTAAATACACTGCAGCGTTGTGCATTGGTTTGTGTGTTGAACACACATGCGGAATTCGCGTTGCCTTGTTCAATTTGCTCCGAGAAGTAAGTACACAATTTAATTTCTCACATTCATAGCTTTAAATTAGCACCGACAACTTATGTATTTGGTCAAAAACCATGAGTTACACTTTGGTAGCAGAAACACCAAAGCAAAAATTATTACCCCGTATTCAGTACATCATTGTGAATACCTCCACATGGAAATTTTGAATCAATAATTTAAAAAAGAAGAACGATTTTTTTCCAACAAAAGCGACCCACCCACACGGTCAAAAACCTATGACGCAGTTGATTATTTTTTTTAATTTATCAAAAACTTGATTGATGAACTAAGTACGTGTCCGTTTGTGTGTCGGTGTCCCTTCCACCCTGTTGACCCTGCATAGAACAATTTGTTCCAGATACTTACTTATTAATAAAACTCAAACAATTAATTCCAACAGGTAAACTTCAATTTCATGGCTCAATAATTCCAAAACAATCATTGCACAAAATCGTATGCACGACATAATAATTTCGAACTGAAACTATAAAACCTGAATTAACAAAAGGAAAATGGCCAAATGGCCAAACGGCTACAAAGCTATTGACGCTACGGGTTATCCGGCCGGATATAATGATCACTTTGATCACTCATACGGCAACTTGCCCGCGAACGAGTGTGTTCGAGGTTTCCTACTATTTTGTTTAATGTTTATTTTGGTTTTGTTAATTGACATTCACCATGTGGGTTTGGGTTGCGGGTATATTGTGATATAAAGTAGATGTTGCCTGCTACTTTGCCTGCGTGTATTTTACACTGAGAAGGGTACAGATACACAGGGTGTACCTAAACGAGCTTTTCACTAAGTCGTCCACCAAGCATTAAACTAAGTACCCCAACGCAAAAATTATTGCTGAGAAACTTCGATCAATAATAGTACTAGATTAAGCATCAGGAACAAAACTAAGTCGCTCAAGTGGCCACGTTTGCACACACGTAAACATCTACATAACATCTTAGAAAAAAGTTCAATATTATTAACAACTTCAGATGATTATAAACCTTAACACTTAAACATAACGTTTAATTATCATTGTAAAGTATATTTATTTAAGCCCTTTCATCGGAGAAAGATTAGAAGCAAAACATTTTAAATGTCGCTCCAAAGTAAAAAGTCATCAGTACAAAAATATTCTTTCTAAAATGAAACTTAAACTCTAAGCAATACGGTTAAAAGCATTTTGTGTACAATGTCGTGCTTATTCTATTGCGGAACTAGCGTTCCCTGTCCAAGAACATGATACAATAGTTGGTGCGTTGTAGCTAACATTGGCCAAACAATTATAATATTCGCTGATTTAATTATATTTACAGTTTAATTATGTTTAAATATTATGAAAAAGCACATAATGATATTAAATTACCGAAAAAAAGATATTCCTTCCAAAACCTTGGTGTTACGGTGGTTATTTACGCAGTTTTTGAACGCATACTGCGGTATTTTGACGTCTTAATGTTGGCTATGATTGGACCATACTAATTTGAAATAAGACCACAAATACGTTTGTGGTCTTATATTTCGGGCCGTTTTTGAAGCGCTTATCGGGAATCTAGTACATTATTGATCGAAGCTGAGAAACGACTTTTTTTGGGGTGAAAACTCACATTTTACAGTAAATCTCAATGTAGCACTCTTAAAACATTCTGCTAGTGAATGAATAGTAAGTTAAGTAAAGTTAAAACCTGAAAAACTAGTAGAAAAACTGCTGTGATTTTGGATATTGGGGGTCAAACCCAATATCTCAGTAACTAGGGGGTCCCCACTCCCCAGGTACCTATGTCTTCCGAGGCCCCGAAAAATGGTATTAGTAGGAACAGTGGGTTTTGAGTCGGTTAGAGTCCGACATAACCCCCGCTCGCTTCTGGCAGAGGAGTATGGTTCAGTCTGTTATTAATCAGTTTTTTTTGTTCATATTTTTATTAGTATCATGTAAGTAATTGCGGGTTTCAAAATGTCCCTCGTTTAAACTAACAACAACAACTGTATAGTTTCAAAAACATCAGTGTAAATCTGCATAGACTAAAGACACAATACGTAATATCCGTAAACCTGAAAAACGTCGGTTAAAACCTACCAGGATTCCATTTTCAAAAACTAAATTAAAAGCCCTATCGGGCTGCGCTCTTCAGATACCAAATACCGTTCATTCATTCACTCGCCATTGGTCGGAAGCGTTCATTCGGTCGTTCCATTCAGTCGTTCAGTGTAGATGTTGGTACTTTCAATAGGCTATCAGTTTAGTGACTTCTTGTTGTATAAAAACCAGCGAAGTGCGAGTTGGACTCGTTAACGAAGGGTTCCGTACCATTATATATACAAAATTAGACCATCATCATCGGCCTATAATGTTCCCACTGCAGGGACTCAGGCCTCCTCTCTAGGAGAGGGATGGGCTATAATCCACCACGCGGGCCCAGTGCGGATTGGCAGATGTCACATGTCTTCGAATTTTTTGGTTCTAAGACATGCCGGTTTCATCACGATGTTTTCCTTCACCGTTTTGAGAGCAGCGGTGATGAAATAAATTACACAAAGTAATGCGCGTGCCTGGGTTCGAACCCACGACCTACTGGTAATTAGACCATGATTAGACCCTATATTATAACCTTTTAGTTATATAGAGCAAACAACGGTAAAACAATCACGTTTGTTGTATGCGAGCCCCACTTTAATATTTATTTTTCTGTTTTTGTTGTTATAGCAGCAATCACGGTTCATGAGATACAGTCTGATGACAGACAGACAGTGGAGTCTAATAGTTTCAACCCTTTAGGTATGGAATCCTAAAAAATATTTAGAATTGATATGAGATCATCGCTTTCTTAGATTTAACGTTCAGAAATGGGTCAAGTATTGTATAAAAATAATAAACGTTATTTTTGTAGCCATATTGGTATAATAAGAGCGACAACAACGCGATTCCCTGTGGGATATGGCCCATTAAAGTCCTTGTTAGTGTGGATAAGACGGTTTCTTCTGTTGTCACCTCTATGATAGCTTCATATCATCATCTTATTCTTTGAACAAGATAATCTTCTTTAACTGGTAATGAAACGTGCAATTAACCGACCTGGACAGTTTCTATTTTGATTTACATTCAACAATTACTCATTGTGTTTTTAACGTTTGAACATGAAGAGTAATAAAGATGGATATATTAATAGAAAGAATGGTACGCAATTGACAGTTAAGCAAAGTAAAGGACGATTCCCTAAACGAAAAAAAAATATCTACATACTCTACCAAACCCATAGGTAATATAATTGAAAAAATCAAGTTAAACACTCTAATACCTACCTACTTATTTACAAGTGTTTCAGGAACATAATTCGAAATAATGATAAAACTAATGTAGACGGATGAAGAGGGAGAGTCAGACCAAAGAAAAGATGGAAGGAGTGTGTGAGGAATGATATAAGAGTATTTCTCAAAAAAAGTGTACGTAACGAAAAAGTTGTTACGAAATATTGTTATGAAATAGTTCTAGATGTTACTAAATAGTAAACATAAGGCTATAAACCAACCTATTAAATAAAGCATATGAGACTTTAAAATTCGTAAAGAACTATTTGCCAGTGAATGTTCACTTAGGTTTTAATATTGGCAAAGTTGTAAGAACTGTATACACTCAGATTTACACTATACTTTTTCATAACGTAACGAAATTCATAAAAAACGTTACGAAAAAGCAAATTTTAGAAATTAAGATCATATTAAGTCGATGGTTTGATAAAACCTGAAACTGCAAATAATATAATACGCTTAAATGTTCGTACGACACGTATTACAATAACATATATAAATCAAGACATATCTTAATGTGAAAAAGTGAAAAAGTATCTCGCTTGGACAACACGTTCAAAACTGATTTTCACATTAAAAGTTATGGTGGAGACGTCAGACCTACAGCCAATCAGAATGATGCTAGTGTTGTCCGTGTTAAAAGGTAACGGATGCGTTCAGAAATTACGTGGAAGTAGAAATAAAACGTAACTAAAGAGTAAGTTACTAAAAAGTAAATGGGCACGACTCATTTTGTTTTTCGCATTTTTTTTATATTTTACTATGAAACCCCATAGAAAATCACTTTAATTAAGAAACTACATTTAATCAAGGTCTATATTACAAAAAATGCACAATATTAACGCGACATATCGAATTTTATGAAGTGTTACATGTATGAAGTCGTAGGGTGGCAATTTGATTTTTGTATGAAACGCAAAAAACATCTTTTAAAAAAAGCTTTCTAAAATTGATTAAATACTATGGTTTTACCATTTCTTCTTCACAACTTTAAAGTTTAATAGTTTTTCTTCACAAATATGTTATTTTTTGTATGTATGGTTAAATAAAAACATTGAAACTTTGTTACTATTTCGAGGCACACTTTTTTTTCAACAGATGTACACTTATTTTGAGAAATACTCATAAAGGAAAAATAAACAAATGATAGCGTGGCAACTGACAGGGTAGAATGCGCCGACCCCAGTAGGACTGTGCAGTAGAACTAGTGGGAATGATCCGTTTTTTCTACTCGACTGTACATACAAACTTTGAAGTTAGCTCGAATCTAAACATAGTGGTTCGAATCGCCCCATTCCTAAGAGCTATTGGTCGATTCACACCACTCGGCGCTCCAAGAACCGCCGTGGTGCGAAACAGCCCATTCTTAAGAGCTCTTCTGCGTTTCACACCGCGGTCCGAACCGCTCGTGGTGCGAAACGACGAACGACCCCAAATAACATGGGATAAGGGCAGGGAAAAGAAGGTAAAACTAATGAAGCTTCATCATTTTGCCACTATTAATGACAAGAAAATCGATTGCGTCATAACGATTCCTTAACCTAAACGAAGTCCATAACTAAACATAATTTATAATTGCGGACTATAAATAACACTCAAATAAGAACAAACAATCAAAGTGATCTACAAACCGAACCGTAGATAAAGGATTTAAACTTAATACCACAAATATTAAACAAGTAATTCCGCTTTATTTATTTCGCAAATCTCTTGTAAGTAACCGAAATGTACTGAGATTGTACTCAGAATCCAATTATACAACATAAACTTAAACTAAGCAAAGGCTTTTAGAAATCTAAATTGAGACAAAGATACTCGTATTACTGTCGTAATCATCAATTTAAATTAACATAGTCAAGCTTTGTAGTTGTGTAAAAGCGAAATAATTTAACGTGATTAAAGTAGTTCTAAATAATTATAAATGTTGATGGAGGGAGAGGGAGAGGAAGACTATTGATAATACCTATTTAAGGATTGTGTGTGGAATCATAATTATGATAGAGAGAGATAAAAGACAAGAATTGAAGAAGATAATGTGTTGTGCCGACCCCAAGTAGAATGGGTTATGGTCGCTAAAGATAAAATAGAAAAATAAACTATGAAAATTCACATTTAATATTTGGATTATTGAACCGAACGACAGCAAAGTTAATCATATCAATCATATGTCCATCAATAAACCTCTAAAAAAAGTTAAGAAGTATCATGTCATTGTAATTTCACCGATATCATCGGTCTAATTGGTTTAAACTATGTACTAAACATATTTTCGAGACAATCTCGTGTATTTTATAAAAGTTTTTTTAACAGAAAACTTTAAACACTTGAAAACGAAAACATACCCAAAGGGCAAACAATACTAAAACTTTTCATTCAACCTGTAAAGAAAACTTCAATAGCTTCTCAAACTATTCAATTCAAGTTTTTATTCAAAAAAGTCAATATCCCCTAAGGTCATTACCCGACCATGGTCACTAAATATCTATTGTGTACCCTCTAAGGTCACCCAAGTTCAAGGGCGTAAGGCCTTGTGACTGACCTTGGTGTATAGCGACATCTGTCCGTAATCGTGGGAACCTTGACGCGATTCAGGCGTCTCAATGATAATGATGTGCGAAGCTCAGGTGCGAATAATATGGAGTGAGGTTATATCGCCATCTGTGAGGCAAAGTGGGAATTAATGGTGTTGCAAGATAGTTACTATTTTAAACTAAAAATATACAAGAAGGTTCATGGTTATTAATTGTTAATTCGTTTTCGAGGCCCCGACTGCCTCGGTGGTCGAGTGGTCGCAAAGCGCGACTGCTGCATGAGATCCTGGATTCTATTCCTAGGAATCGGGCAAAGTGTTATTGGGTTTTTCTTTCAGGAATTTTCTGGTCTAGGTTTGTGCTCGATTGATGGCAATAAGCTCGCCTCTTATTAACCGGGTTTTCTGACAAAATGAGGTATTACCTCATTTTGTCAGAGTATGAGCTACTGAGTTGTGATGGTCAGGTAGGCAGTCGCTTTATGTATAATACTGGTACCCAACTTCATCCGGTTAGACTAAAAGGCTAGGCAGATGATGTGTGGTTATTTCAGGTTAAAAAATATCGCTTATCTTTAGTCTTCAATCTGTAGAATTTGTCTCGGAAAATATTCCATTCAAATTCTATACCAATAAGGAAATCCCATACCTTATCAGATGGAACTACAATATTATGAATAACCTTATCTAGTAGAGGCAAAAAAATCAATACCGGTACTCTGACTATTTGCTGGTTATCAGACTGATAAGGTACAATAAATATTTACATAGGAATACCTTGATAGTGGAAGCACTTCTGTAGATATGGAAGGAACTTTTTTGGTTTTGTATGGGAATAGGCAAAGAGATTTAAGAGAGTAAATAGAGGCTCAGAGGACAGAAAAACATCATGAGGAAAACCGCATTAGGTAAAGCAAAAAACAGAGAAGCTTGCATATTTTTTTAAATTAAAATATGAGAAGAAACGGAAAATAGAGGAGGCCTGTGTATGTGCAGACATTATAGTCTTCCATTCATCAGCAAACATATAGGGGATCGGACAAAAAATAAACTAATTAGTTCGTCAGATAGATTTTCAAAAAATATTGATCACATATTTTTTCTTTTTTCACCTAAACAATAAATGAAGACGATACAGTGTTTCGAAAACTCGTGTGACGTCATATGCTATTACATTTTGTACCTTCAAGTGACGTTTCAAGCCCCACTCCATGATCTTTGACGCGCTTTATCTTCGTAGTTTTTTATTGATTTGATAAAACAAAAAAACACGTATCCAATATTTTTCGATAATCTAACTAACGGACTAAACAGAATCATATTTTTTTGAGTCAGTCCGATCCCCTATTCTCTTGGTCATATCCCAATTCATTTGGGGTCGGCACAGCATGTTTTCTTTTTCCATACACTATTACTCGTCATCTCATTAAACAGCTCCTTTCTTGCCATTTTAACTTTTACACAGTTCAGTTATCGTTTCTTAGGTTCTCTCCATCCACATTCATACTCAAAACTTTCCTCACGACCATTATCCCTCATTTAGTATGGTGAAATAGACTATCTGTTATTTCATGGCAGTTCCGTCCTATTTTATGTTACTTAATTACAATTTGAAAAAGCCTCTACGAATATATTATTATTTACTGAAAATAGAATCCAGGCGCCAAAACATATTTAAGGAAGGGTTTATACCCAGCTCTTAGATGTGGATGATGATAGGCTTCTAAATATGATTTCGCTGTTAAAAACACACCGACGAATTTTACCATAAACCAAGAATAATAAAACCTTACTACCTTTCCTAAATACATGTTTGTTGACAATAATTTTACAGAAAATCGTTGACATTAAAATTTCATACCAGGAAGAAAATAAACCATTCTAATTACCTCTTAAAATGCTACCTTTCATCTCTGGTCTTAATTACTTGGTAAATATTCGTAGTAAGCAGCGTGATGGGAAAAGTTTAACATCATGTGTTTATTATGGGAGAATGACATGCATTAGGTAAGGTTTATGGAGTTAGGGCCTTCTATGGAAAGAGACGAGTAAGGGATTTTGTCGAGGGCATCGATGGATCCCCTTTTCTATTTACTTAAATCAAAGGTGTAAAGGGACCATTTACGAAGCTGGCGACCAAGTATTTTGTACGTCAACAAACTAAGGAGCTCTACGCAAAAAATATTGTAGAAAGACTTTGTTTTTTTAACCAACTTCCAAAAAGGAGGCGGTTCTCGATTCGTGTGTGTGTTTTTTATGAATGCCCGCGCATTTCTCAATTGACGGAGCTATCTCCGTCAATTGAGAAACGATTTTCAAAATTCAGTGTTTGTGTTCGAAAGAGTTTACTCCCATTGTCACCATGGCTTAGGAAGTCTGGATCTGATGGTGGAATCCCAGGGAAATCGAAGGAAAGCCTCAAATTTTATAGTCACTTGTTACGTTTTCCATATATTTTGTAAAGTTGTTCATGTATTTTTCGGATGACTATTACAGTTTACAGTAGGACTATTATTATACGTATATATATTTACAGTAGGAGTAAAGCACTCAAAACATTGTGCTAATGGACAGTGCGATTTTGTGTTTTTTTAACAAACTCGTTCTGTTAGAGCTCTATTACGGTATTTGATTCCGGCAATAAATAACAAGATATTTTATAGCTGATAGGTAAAATATAAGTTTTTAAACTGACATGGTCACTGACATTACTATGAATACTATGATAAATGACCATGATTGGTGAAATATCCCGTTCATAGTATTCATAGTACTGATATATAGGTAAATACGATATCTAGAAAATTCGACGCTTTATTGACCGATCTATACCTCTGACGGGCATAAATCTAAATTTATGGCTACTAACAATCCTATGCTTAGCATTCACAGTAGCCTTTTTAGGGTACCTACCTCAAAACGAAAAAACGGAACCCTTATAGGATCGCTCGTGTGTCTGTCTGTCTGTCCGACCATTCCCCCCCCCCCCTTATCTCCGAAACAACTGGGCCTAAAATTCTGAAAAAAATACAGAAATTAGTTCAACACGTATAGATTACAGGAAAACCTATAAGAAGTCATGGTACGGAACCCTTCATGTGCAAGTCCGACTTGCACTTGTTTTTGGGAGGGTTGGTAAACATCAAATGACTCCTCCCGCTCTAAGCGGAGCAGAAGGGAGTGTCAGACTTCTACTGATTAAAAACAAACCATGTTCCTTCTTAGCCCTTTGTGTCCGTGGCCGTGGTATCTCTTTCGAACAACCCGTAGCTTTCACAGTAGCCTTGAACAGGGTCATATCTAATCAAGGAATTTCTTGCACACGAGGCAGAACAGTAGTCAAATTGACCCTCTACTTACGATTTGCTATGATTTACTAATAACCTTCTAACACCACACAATTACCTACACAACACTAACCTAACTTAGCCATAAAAACTCAACATTAGTAAGTAAACTAAACCCGCATAGCAAGTAAAGTAAAGTAATTAATCACTCATGTCAGCACGTGTTGCTGCAATGGAGCTGTCATACAATTGTGTCGCAACACTCGCAACGTCAACTCTTGCGCAACTTACGAACAATACCGACTGGCGCCGATGTAGACCGATGTATAGAGAGTTGGTATGTGTGGCAAAGTTTAGACGTTCATAAAACCTATAAAGAGATCCCGACTGCCATATTTCAGGTAGTCAGTGACCTGAAAGTCTGACAACCAATCTTACCAAAGAGTATTTGACATATCGTATCGTATTACCCAGATATTACTGGGTGATATAACGATACAGGGTTGTGGAAGTCAGATAGGCAGTCGCACCATGACAATTCTGGAATTCAGCTGCATCTACCTAGAATGGAAGCGGGCTTCAACATATTCAGAGAATTTAGAGAAGGCCTGCGGCCTAGCAGTGGGGGCACTATAGGCTGATTATGCTTATCTTTAATTTTTTTCGTATTTCGTGCCGAAACTAAAAGATGACTTTACGAATTAGTCTGCAAATGCATTATTATTATAAGCCTCTATTATCCTACTGCAGGGCAAAAGCCTCCCTTCCCTCTTTCCATATTTCGCGATCTATTTCGATTGTAGGCCAATCCTTTGAGAAAGAGTCCAGTTATTCATCCCGCCACAAATACATTAATTTAGAAAATCGTTAAGCTATCCTAACAACATCAAAACACCAGTCTAACTACACAATAACGTTTCAACACCGCACAAGCAACGTTCACACAATAACACCAATGATTAATGAACTCGCCCATTTTCTGCGAAACGCTCTAATTTATCCATAACGTCGACTTTTTGATGCGAACTCGTAAAATACGGACTAACAAGATTTCGTAGCTAAGTGAGCGCTTTCGAGGATATATCGGAGAAACTGTAGTGAATAAAATTTTGGGATCTCGTCTGGAAGATATATTGGTTTATGTGGATCAAAAATAGCTGAAAATTACTGATTTGACAATGTGAAATCTAGATTCTGGACAGTCAAGCTTTTTCTGTATTTGTATGTTGTTAAAATAGGTGGTACGGTTCCAAATTAGAGTATTAAGCGCGTGTAGACGCGTATTCGCAGGACTTTGCCACCCGAGCTACTCGTAGGATCGTTGACGTATGTATAAGCGCTAGCCGCGAAATATACAAACATACTACCCACTGACTGTACCCAGAGGTTCGAGTAAATACGCTGGAATAAGCGCGTGTACGTGCGTTCGAGTTTTCGAAGCGAAAATTGTGGCACGCGTGTTTATACGTAAGCCGATACCAGTTAAAACCACAATAGTCACAAACTGCTCTAGGAGATCTATATACTCACACTATGTTGTGACTGATTTATTAAAGACGAATGTAGGAGCATTTTCGTATGAATTAAAATTCTTATCCGGTGGTGTCGATGATTCACTTAGATGAGCTTCGATCAGAATTTTGTCACTTCAACGTCGTTATCAGCGGCTTCAGATATATCTATCAAGGAATAACAGCACAAGAGCTGGAGAGATGACGGGCCATCTTTTGGAGAATACACAGTCAAACTTTGTTTTATAGAAGAGTATAAAACTAAAATTATTGTAAAATATATGCAAGTATCAAAATGAGAAAAATTACAGGGCGTCAAAAAATTCGTCCACATCACTGTCAATAAGTAAAGCACCCAGAAGTCTGGCAGCATTCCCACGTTGGATGGCAATGCTGGTTTTTTAGCCAATAAATAGACCAGCCCTCTGGTCACGTGAAGAGTCGACCAACCGCTTGGCAATTTCCTTAAATATTAGGTGAGCACTCGGACCCCAAATATGTAAAGTTTACCTGGCATTGATACAAAAAGATGACACTCAGCTTGGACGGAAGAAGATTGTATTTACCAGCAACAAAAATGGAGATTTATAAATTTCGGTATTTTAATTATATTTATTATTAAAATACCGAATAAACATCGCAAAAAAAGGAAAATCCTACGTATTTTCAAGATTTGTCTGAAATCAGCAGTCAGAGTAATAAAAGTCCTTTGCATAAACCATGGCATTCGTATCCAAAAAGTTTGTACAGATACAAAAAATGAAAACAAAAAATAACTTTATACGTGAGTCTTACAATAATATTCTTCCGGATAAACAATTTATTTGCAAATTCATTGTAGAGGGTGCTATCTGCGGGTTGTTTGAAAGAGATACCGCGGGCTCGACACAAAGGGCTAAGAAGGAACATGGGTGGTTTTTAGTCAGTAGAAGTCTGACTCTCTTGATGATTTTCCACCCTACAAAAATATAAAGAGGTGCAATAGAATACAATGTTCAACACTGCTGAGTGGCAAAAACTGAAGAATTTACGGGAAAATTAGGCTTACCTCGAATTATATAGAGTCGTGTCCGTCTGTATCAAGTTCGGGTAACTTGATACAGCGATGATAGATGCCGATCGGAGTTTACCGATCGGTAAGAGTCGGCAAAAAGTCAAAGAATGTGTACTATTTTGAGTTATTCAAATACTGCTGAATGTACCGACACATGAGTGTAGCATAAAAATATTCAGTGTTTTTTCCGAGCTTTGCTATCCAAAGAAACTAACTTAGGTATTTACTATAATGCATGTAAAACGTGTTTTTATAAAAAACACGAAAAAAAATAAAAAAAAAATAAAAAAAAATTATGAAAATGGAACCGCAGGCGTGAAGCTGTTTGCAGCTTCACGCCTGCGGTTCCATTTGTATGACAACACATAAAAATAAATAGACATTTACATGAAGAAAACGTGCACACCTACTGTGGAAGGGGTTTGGGGATAAACAGCCCTAGAGTGGAAATGTTAGAGTTCATATTCATTTGATTCGGAGCGAGATGGAAAATTAATTTAAAAGATGACAGGACTGGATTAGGTGCGAGGTGCATTTGTTTTTTTTGGTTGGCAAAAATAATTTTTTCCTGAGCCTTTGATGCAAGAATATTTAAAATACAAGGAGTGTTTGTTTTTATGCGTAAGCTGAAGATTTATAAACAAGTTGGTTCGTAAAAACAGAATCAGATTTTTTTTCTTAATTTAGTGTGCTATTTTAAATGTTCCCACTGGTGGGATACAGGCCTTCTCTCTATATGAGGGTGTGGGCGTGGCGGTAATTTAACACGCGGGCGCGAGCTTGTTGGTATATGCCACATGTTTTCGTATTTTTCCGTTCTAGTACACATCGGTTCCCTCACGATTTTTCCTATTTTTTTTACCTACAGTTAGAATAATTTATGTCATGTACTTAATAATCTAACACAAGATGTCAAAATGGGACTTAAATTACACTTTTAAGGTGATAAACTAACATTAATGTTGTCAATAATTATTTAATAGTACAGCTTCTGTTGACAAATTAAACTCAAATAACTAATTTTACTGCATGTTACAGTTATAAACTGTCGGTTTATTAACTTAAATTAACGGTTAACGATCATCAACCACGCCTTTAATATCCGAAGGGTTAGGCAGGGGTGTACTTTATAGTACACACAAATTTTGCCAGTTATTTTTAAGTCCAGTGTAAAAGGGGTGAGCCTATTGCCATCAACTGGAGAGGAATGCCTGAGTAAACTGGATGGATTGTATAAGATATAGATATAAGATATAGAAAAATAAAGCCCTATGAATGACTTACTTATGTTAGCATGATGATGGTGGTATTATTAATATCACAAAGTCCTCCACCGCTGTCTGTCTGACTGTCTGTCTGTTTGCAATAAACTTCAAAACTACTGCACCGATTTTCATGCTGTTTTCACCAATGGTTAGAGTGGTTAATGTGGTTATCGAGGATGTTTATAGTTTTAATGCTTGTTAACAAGTTTCAGGTGATACAGTCTTTCGATTACGAATATTTACGAGTTGATGGCAAAGTCAATGACCTGATTTTGAGTTACCTAACAAAGTAACTACCTCATAAAGTGATATAAGATTGACGTGCTAGATTACAGTTCCTTGTAATGCTTAATTGTTCAAATATATCTAAATGACATTCTCATGTCGATTCGTATCTTTCCGAGAGAAGTGATATCATTTGTCAACATATAAAAATTAGATAGTTGTCAAGTGGTTAGAGACTGTCGAGAATGGCAAGTGATAATTATACAATGTGCACATGGAAAACGAAACTTTGGATGAACTGTTTTAAGAATGATATGGCATGAAGAGAGCATCGGTGACCCAGTGGTGGCGGCCCCGACTTACGAACAGTAGGTCATGGGTTCGAACCCAGGCAGGCACATTACTTTGTGTAATTTATTTCATCACCGCTGCTCTCAAAACGGTGAAGGAAAACATCGTGAGGAAACCGGCATGTCTTAGAACCAAAAATTCGAAGACATGTGACATCTACCAATCCGCACTGGGCCCGCGTGGTAAATTATAGCCCATTCCCTCTCAAAGAAAGGAGGCCTGTGTCCCAGCAGTGGGAACATTAATAGGCTGTTGATGATGATTGATGATGGCAAGAAAGGAGGTGTCTTATGAGATGACGAGAAACAGAGAAGTATGGAATAAGGAGACATGCTGTGACCCCAAATGAATTGGGATAAGGGCAAGAGAATGATAAATGATGATGTACACATGGACCCGAAACATCAGAGGTTCGATCTTGAATCTTCAGGTTCAAGCTCGAGACCTATGTGTGACCTAGTTATTCACTTCTAGACAATCTTGAACTGAATTTATTAGGTTTATTAAACCTTCGGCTGCCGATGGTTGCGGCTATGTCAGCTTTGGAATCGTCTTCATCAAGAAATCCACCTTTGGTTGGATACTACATGCCTATAACAGGCTGTACCTATTGAATAAAAAACTTTTTAACAAAAAATAAAACCGACTTCAAAAAAAAACACAAAAATGTGAAAAATAAACTTTAGAAGAAAAATCAGTTTCTGAAGTCGGTGACTTTTGTTTGTTTGATTTCATTTTTTTGCCACCGACTTCAGAAACTGATTTTTCTTCTAAAGTTTATTTTTCACATTTTTGTGTTTTTTTTTTGAAGTCGGTTAAAAATACTAGAAATAACCAAATTGTTTTTTTTTCCATTTTCAGCATCTTTTGGATGATTTCTCGCTCAAAAACGCTTGTAACCTTTTCATCGTCATTATCCACAGCCCGACTTCACCCACTGCTGGATATAGGCCTCTCTTTACTTGTGCCATCCTCCACGCTCTTGTGCCAGCCACATCCAGGATATTTCCGCGATGGCAACAATGTCGCACTCTATTACACCGGTCTCAAACTCAAAATCGGCTAAATGTAGAATACTACGCATATGTACACTTCTGCCGCACCTCTTAAGGATTACAGCCATGAAGTTATGTTAACCGCTTATCCTCCCCAACAAAAAACCGTAACTTCATTACAAAAACCGTAACCTTTCCCCGCACTACCAACTACGTCCCTTTAGCAAAGGTCTAGTAAATCACATTACATGCCGGACATTCGACCAACGAGGAATACGGACAACTATGGAAGATCACGACTCGGTCACAGGTCAGACTAAATCACGATGTCGTCTGACACACCTGCTGAGCTATTTTCAACTCTAAGTACTTCTGAAGACGGTTTAATATGCCATAGCTGCATCACGATATCATCTGCTATATCTGCTGAGGAATTTTCGACTCTATTGTGTTGAAAAAAGGATGATTGTGCTGTAGAAATAATCAGCATATGAAAGTTGGGAAAGTAGTGGGTAATTATTTGTTGGTATGTGGATTAGAGTATAAAATTAGTTGATTCTTCAATAGAATAACCTAAGGGTTATATGTTGAAGGAACTGACAAAAAAGCTAAGAACAACTGAGAGGTTCATTCTGAAAGCTTCTGGAAAATTCGTGTTTTTTTTCGTCTTTCTGTTAACAAAAAACTAAAAAACACAGTAACTAGGAGCTTTGGCTTGTGGCTAAATAAAAACAGCCATTCGAGTCGATCTTTAGGTTAAGAGGCGCTCCCTAGGTTGTTCTGTGAATGAGTGACGACCACTCATGACAAACCGAGTTTCCTCCGTGGCTCGGAAATCACGTTAAGCAGTAAAGTTGTCTCGGCTGTCATTTATATATCTTTGACAGTCGTTACATGAGTGGCCCGAAAGTCTGGAAACAAGTCTTACCAAGGGAAACCGTATTACCCAGTACTAACTGGGTTATGAAGGTCAGATATGCAGTCACTCCATGTAAAATACTAGTACTCAGCTGCACCCAGTAAAACTCGGAACCTACCCCAAATTAATTGGGGAATAAACTAGGCTGTTGATCACATACCTACATTTGAGTCTTTCTGTGCCAACAATAAAACGAAATAAACAACAAACACCAAGGGGGAAAACAATTAAGTATTGATCTGATTTTTATATAACTTCTATGGAACCAAAAAACTTCAAATCGGTTCATAAATGACGGAGAATGAGGTAACATCTATTCAAATAGAACTCTTTTATTTTTTAAGTCGGTTGAAAAAAACAGTAAGTAATTACAGAAAACTCCAGCATTTATTTATTTAAACTTCTCGCACACAAAAAAAAGGTACAAAGGCGGACTTAATGCCTTAGGCATTCTCTACCAGTCAACCAAGGGTGGTGTAGAGATTAGATGGCAGGTGCTCTTTTTGAGAGGAACAATGATAAAAAAAAATAATATTCAAATACCTATATCATACCTAATGATTTATAAATATAATATACAAATAGTTACATAAATAGATTATCAACATATAATACACATACATAAATATATACCTATCCTATAAATATATATATATATATATATATGTATACAAAATCAAGATAGAGAGATGTTGAAATCACTCTACACTATTCAACACTATACAGCATTCAACTCTTCCAGGTTAATTTATTTCAAAGATAAATTACGTTGCACAAACGTTTCCACTTTGCATTATTAAATTAACCGACAAAGTGAAACAAAGTCATGATGAACAAAGGTTTCTTGCTAGAAAGTATTGTTGCACTAAGAAAGGCAAAGCTATCGCCGCGTAATGATATGCAAACTGATGTCGAGGCAACCTTATTCTTTGTAGAATTCTTTTTCCTGTATTACTATTCTGTAACTTTTTTTCTTGTGAGGAATATTTTTTTGTTAAACTGTGCGTGAAATGGAAATAGTTTGCGTTTTTGGCTGGTGTTTGCTACAGTAAAATTCGTTGCAGTTACTTGAATATAACCGTCTACTAAAAGATATTATTTGCTGATTGACATTTTGAGAAATTAGTATTTCTTAGCTGATAATTTCTATTTTATAGCTGTTGGAAAGTCCGCAGAATAAAGTTTAAAATATTTTATCTTTGTCTGTATTGTATATACGAAAAGAAAAAGTACAAAATAATATTTATTTATGTATTAAAACTTTATGCACTAGTAATAAAACTGTACAAAGACGGACTTAATGCCTTTGGCATTTTCTAATAGGTGGTTTAAGTTTTACTTTTTGCTGTGAAAATCAAAATATTTACGTTTCAAAATATTCTCAACGAATATTTTTGTTAAAAATATTCACGTAAAATTCTGCTTCAATTGTCCTTCACTTTATGCAAAAAAAATCCTCATTTAATCTTATTTCCGAAGGGTAAAAACCGCAAAAACCGCAGTGGTTCACTGTAAAAAAAGAGTAAATATTTTATGGGTCAAACATTGCAGAATAGCCCGGGCTCCTATTAGCAGCGTTGCTAGAGGGCTCTCGAGCCACTCGGCCATAATGAGGCAGCTATGTTCCTACTTGTTATGTGTGCCTAGTACGTCTCCGTGTATCGGTACTATCCCAGGTCCGATTCTACCAACATTTTCTAGCAGGAAAATAACTAACTTGACCTGAATTTTGAAGTTCAGTCCAAAACTACAAGTAATTACTACTTTGTTCTTCAAATGGCCTGAAAAAATGTCGTTAAAAGTCAGCCTGTGCTAATTGAATGAAACTAAAGGATATTAATTTATTTTGTAAGTTAGTTGTTTTGCAAACTAAAATGAGATTAGAGTTTCTCAGATATCTTCGTAATCCGCACGCCGAATAACCTTTGTGGTGATTTTTTGAGGAAAGAAACACAACCTACGTCGAGTGATTGTTCCCAAAAGGATTCAGGAAAGGAATCGGGTTCATAAGTCCCTTCGGGCTTGCCACACAGATATTATTTTACAATATTTAGATGATCCACAATGACATAACTAAAACGATGGTAAACAAAAACACGAAAATATTATCGTCTTCATAATAGTGAAATTGAATGATTCATTAAAATCATTAATAACCAAGTTCATTATGATAATTTTATTCGTTGGCAGTATTTTAACTCGTCGAATCCGACTCGGCTGGGCAGCGTTCGGGAAGTTGCGCGGTATCTTCTCGTCCAACTTACCCCAGTGTCTCAAGACGAAAGTCTATGACCAGTGTGTGTTGCCAGTGATTACATACGGGACCGAAACGTGGACGCTCACAATGGGCCTCATCAGAAAGCTCAAAGTCACCCAAAGGGCAATGGAGAGGGCTATGCTCGGAGTTTCCTTGCGTGATCGAATCAGAAATGAGGACATCCGCATGAGAACCAAGGTTACCGACGTAGCCCGAAGAATCGCCAGACTTAAGTGGCAATGGGCAGGGCACATTGCTCGCAGAACGGATGGCCGATGGGGCCGAAAAGTTCTGGAATGGCGACCGCGAACCGGAAGACGTTGCGTTGGAAGGCCTCCCACTAGGTGGACCGATGACCTGGTCAAGGTTGCAGGAACCCGCTGGATGAGAGACGCACGGGACCGGTCAATGTGGCGACGCCTGGGGGAGGCCTATGTCCAGCAGTGGACGTCTTTTGGCTGAAATGATGATGATGATGATATTAACTGCCCAATAATACAAAATGCATTATTCATCAGTATCGGTACTTTCGTGGATAAAACTGAAAGTCGAATGAATAAACAGTAGATATTATATTAGCTTCACAATTTTAATCTCTGTTTACTTTGCAGAACGATTATTTTGGAGTACTAGCATAGGTCTAGCATAGCAATAAGACTGGGTAGGACATGTCTGCGGCATCCCGGGCAAATTGAGAACCTCACTAGCAGAAAACTGGTGCCCTGACACAGCAAGACGAATTCGCGGTAGGCTACGAAGGAGATGAAACGACGAAGTTTATGTTGATAAAGTGCTGTTTCTGTTAGTTACTTTTTTATTTATTTTTACATTCAAACGTGCCTGTAATAGTCTCATCATCATCATCAGCCTATAATGTTCCCACTGCAGGGACTCAGGCCTCCTCTCTAGGAGAGGGATGGGCTATAATCTACCACGCGGGCCCAGTGCGGATTGGTAGATGTCACATATCTTCGAATCTTTTGGTTCTTAGACATGCCGGTTTCCTCACGATGTTTTCCTTCACCGTTTTGAGAACAGTGGTGATGAAATAAATTACACAAAGTAATGTGAATGACGGGGTTCGAACCCACGACTCACTGTTCGTAAGTCGGGGCCGGTCGCCACCACTATGGCCCAGTGCTCTCTGTAATAGTCTAATTGAAGTTAATGCCTCGTCTTGTGGTCGCAAGAGTGGCTGCTGAGCATAAGGTCATAGGTTCAATTCCCAGGTCGGTAAAGTTTTATTGGGTTTTTCTATCGGGAATTTCTCAGTAGCCGCCAGGATTTGTGCCTGGTTAGTGGCAAATGGCAATAGGTTCTCCTCTATTACATGGAACTTACGTATTTGGCTATATGTGGGTGTACTATTACACCTCTGCCTAATTCTCTGCGTGATTTTATGTCTATCTTGGAATAAATGATTGATTTCTCAACATCAAATTCTCATACGAGAAACAAGCACTAAGATATCTGCTCACCTCTTTTTTAAAAACCAAGCGTGCTAGTACTACAACATTAAAAGTAAAACGCCGGGCCTGCCTCAACAGACCACTGATAGGGCAAGGGCATCGGACGGGTGGAGCGTGAGTGCAATAGTAACCATAGACTAATGTTATCACGTGGTAGAGGAGACGGATGGTTATATTATGCCTATAGCCGAAATTACGCACAGATATGTAGGGACTTAATATATATATAAATAGGGAATAAATATCATAAGTAGGGGACTAGTGGTTGTTATTTTAATTAGTAATAATAAGAACCTATTATTGTTCGGCTTGTTGACTCAATTCTGGAAAAAGGTTATTTTGCAAGGAAAATTGACATTATTTTCTGCGTTTTTTTTTGTTGTAAAAATATTGATCTCGCCCTGATACTGTACGTACTCGAACATTTGAGGAACAACGTAAGAATTTAAATGACCATAAAAAGTAAATATTAAAGCCTCAATTCATACAAACTGATAAATCGGGGTCAGAATAAACACAACGGAAGGGCGAGGCGGGGCGGGGCGGGTGATTGACTGAAAATAGAGTTAAAATGCAAATCTTGAAGAAAAGTGATTGATGAATCTACCATTAATCACTTTTCTCTGCTTCAGTGGTTTTTACTGACCTTATTAGGTACAGAAGTGTTCTTTGTTGATCTGCTGAACAATAAAATAAACAATTACCCTCATTTTAAGTTTCGCCCGTTCCAATTTACCTTTTGGTTTAATTTTACTTTTTCATGACCCCAATCTATTTAAGTCGCGGGTTAAATAGGCTTTCTTACTATATTCTGGACAAGATTTAAGTCAAGAAAAGGCCCATTTCATATAAAAAAAGAAAATTTAAAATGGAGTCATAGCACTAGATGGTGCGTTTCTCCCTGTCTGCTCCGTAATGCTATGTACATACTATATGACCAATTAAATAAAAATGAATAATGTATCATCAGCATCAGGCTATAATGTTCCCACTGCAGGGATTCAGACCTCCACTCTAGGAGAGGGATGGGCTAGATAATATAATCCACCACACGGGCGCAGTGCGGATGTCACATGTCTTCAAATGTTTTGGTTCTAATAAGACATTTTCCGGTTTCTTCCCGATGTTTTCCTTTTCCGTTTTGAGAGCAGTGGTGTTGAAATAAACTACACAAAGTAATGCGCCTGCCTAGGTTCGAACCCATGACTTACTGTTCGTAAGTCGGGGCCACCACCGTTGCTTGATTCATAGAACATCTTTTTTACTTACTGGCGAATTTCATGCCACGATACACCGCATAGGTAAGTTTGTAGTAATGCTTCGTACGACTTCCTTCAAAAATATCTCTACCTACTACATACTTGCAAAACAAAAGATTACACAATCTTCAAGCTATGACTTCACTCCAGAACTATGTTACTATCCATTGAACGAACGAATGAACGAGCCGTTATCGGTCCTACCTCAACGTTATAGTGATAGGGCAAGGCCATTTGAACGAGCCGTGAATGCAACGGTATTCTGATATTAGTACGGTACCGCGATAAAGGGGAATATAGTGAGGCTGTTGAACATTGAATGTTACATGGAGGTACAGTTGTGGTGTTTTTAGTCACGTAGGTTCGTACGTCATTGCAGAATGCGGATTATACTGGAAAAGACTGGTTTTAATAAAAAATAATACGTAACTAAACAGGCGACTTAACTTAAAAAGGAAAAATTAACACAACAGGTAAAAAATAGAGGAGTTTTTTTTATAAAAATTAAAATATCTCGATCTTCAGATGCCTTTTATGAACTGTACTGGGGTCGATTTTCTGTCTTAACTAACTGAACGCAGCGGAATATGATTCTTGTAAAAAAGGAAATTATGTAATGTAGCCTACATTACATAATTTCCATTTTTACGATTTTCAATTTCGTTTTGAATGTGGTGATTTTTGAAGAATAAAAAAAACATCTATCACAAAACCCCCATTACCTACAACAAAATAACAATTCCCAACCATTAAAATAATCTTATCCACTCCAATAACCAAACCCTATTATCCTCACAGAGTCATCAAATCGAACGCCACAATATAACCTACTTGGCGCATCTGATATTACATTATTCTATGAGATTCTTGACCTCGCTCGTGACCAGAGAACATTGCACTGAGTTCAATTGGACGATGCGTGTAGGTATGTACTATGTATGCACACATCTATGTATCGCAGTTCCGTATCTACGTGGGAGCTGCTCTGTGTTGGGTTTTGTTGTGGCGAAGTATGAATTGAGAAGTTAACATAATATAACATCACGCCTGTAACATATAAGTTAAACAGAGATGTACCCTGTAAATCCCAAAGACTTTTGGAGAAGTGTAGCTAATAGTACACACGGCTACACATCAAGCTATAAATTTCCAGTATAAGCTGAAATGTATAGCTTGATGTGTAGCCGTGTGTACATCCACATTTAGCCTGTCATGTTTAAGTTCCATGTAATAGAGGGCGAGCCAATCGCCAACAACGGACACATATTCAGACTCAGTTCAAAGACAAGTTCAAACCAGTCTCCAGTTAACATTATTTCATAATCAATTGAGTCATCCGTTTAATTGATGAGCAAGCATACAAAGGTAGCACTGGAGATTGACATACTTGAAGTTGTGAAATATTGTTTGAATATTGCTAAATTAGAGTTCGACAAGTTTTTAACTTTAAATAGTCAATCCAGCAACACAGTTATAGGGTGTTTCAAATGTTTCAATAATTCTCAACTGCCGCTAAATTTCATGATGTATCTCTTAATTTGACACCGCTATCAATGAAAAGGAGATGAATCAGGAAAGTCCTTTTTTTACCATAGAATCAGCATTATCATCTAACGTGGCAACGATGCCAGCCTCCTGGGCACTTCACTATTGATAGCGATGTGGACGATTTTTTAGACGCTTTGTAATTCATTTCCCATTTTGACACTTGTACACAGGCGATATGCACACTCTAGAATACTCTAGATAGACAAAGTTCAAACACGTATTTCTCGTGAAATAACGATTGCAGCTTTCAAACTTTGAGATATGACCTATTAAATGATATAACATGGATTCCAAAAATAATGAAATGAAATTACTGCAGTAGGCAAAAAAAAAAGAAAATTGCTTTTAAACGATGCATTATATTGGTGCTACTGACAGCACATATTTTATCATTGTTTTAGATCTATTCGTGTAATTCAAATAAATAAATTTTATATCGAAATAAAAAATGCTGTAATTAACAAGCTACTAAAACAGCTCGAAATCCTAACACAAAGCTGTAAAACCATGATTCAGTTTCATTAAGTTCTCACTCAATACTTTCCCCACCCGATTCCAGCTCAGATATAAATCTAGGTGCAGTTCTAGTACAGGTTTCAGAACAAAAACTTGCCAACATAAAGTACAATTTCTAGTTTTGTTTACGTCTGGGCAAAGATTGCACAACCGAGTTGCTTCCAATTGGATCCGTGAAACTTACCTACAATCGAATGGAGTTGGACGGAGTAAAGATGAATGTGAATTTTAGGAACAGTGGATTTTATTCTCAAGATTTCAGGTTCGAGCACAGAGTTAGAAGGCCTCCCAGTAGGTGGACCGATGACCTGGTGAAGGATGCGAGGATCCGCTGGATGCGATACGCACGGGACCGGTCGATGTGATAACACTTGGGTGATGATCATTAATATAATAAAACCCTAGATGCACAGTCTCAAACAAAACAAACAGTCGAAGCTGTCGCCAAACACTCACCAATACACGCACTACTACATGTAGTTATCGTCACTATAAACATTTTTTTTTTGGCAAATTCAACCTTACGCAGATTCCTTTTACAATGCAGTTATAAAAAGCAATATAAAAAGTATTTTGTACGACCGTGCAGAGACTCGAGCGACGCGAGACTATTTGAAATGAATTCATTGTGAACTCATTTTAAGCGGACGGTTTTGAGACGCGGAGTGTGTATCTTGGGTTTTATTATATCAATGGTGATGATGATATAAAGGTCTTTGGAAAAGTTATTCACAATGTGGCTGAGATGAAAATGCTAAGGATGATGTGTGTTACGCGAATAGATTATATAATAAGAAATGAGTACTTATGAGGAAGTCTGAAAGTGACGCCGGTGACTGAAATGTTGTGTGATAATCGGTTGTCGTGTTAGGGGCATGTGATGTGGAGGAATGAGGAACATGTCGTGAGGAAAGTTTTGAGTAAGAATGTGGACGGGTATTAGAGTAGCGAAAGGCCAAAGAAACGATGGATGAGCTACGTTAAGTATTATATGCTAAGAAAGGAAGTGTCTTATAAGGTAACGATTAATAGATAGAGAAGTATAGAATGGAGAGGATAATTATGCTGCTCCCGACCCCAAATTAATTTGTATAAGAGTAGAAGAATGACACTGTTAAAGTCAAAACTAAACCTCAAACAAATAATACAAAATGTAATACGTAAGTACTTACATAAATCGAAAAGCAAACGAAACAAAAGCTAAAAGAATTACAGAAAATCTTCGTCCGAGTGTACTTTCATTGTGTAACTTCTTCAAACCAATATTGGACAACAAAATTTAAGCTTCCCGTCTACCAATGTAAAGGCTAGGATTTTATATTTTATTTTTCATTCCGTACCCTTATGAGTTCCTTGGTTTGCTTGCTTTGTGACTTTGTGACCATTTTTATTCTTTGTTTTCCGTTGGCTTCTTCTTTGTTCGAACCCTTTGTGTAGCTTATTATTTGTTACACATTGAAATGGATTATTTGTTTTTGTACGGAAGTAGGTTCGGAAGATTTTTTTAAATGTTTTATTTTGTTTTGTGTGTTTGTGCCTAGTTTTTGGCTGAGATTATTTTTCTTAATGTGTTTTAGTATGCTTGATAGGGAAATGCAGAGTTTAAACATGAATCTTTTTTTCAATAAATACGTTGGCTTTCTTGTCAAATACATTCTAAAAAGGTTTGCAACAATGCGGCAGCGCCCTCAAATAAACATCCTATCACGACTTGTAAACCCCGAACGATATTCTAAGACTAAACCTTTTAAAACGAAACAAGAAACTCAAAACAAATACAACATCAACTAACAATCTCAAAAATTCCACCAAGTTTCCTTATAGTCCAGGAAATGCCCTCTAATCTGCAACATTAGAAATGATTGCAATGGTCCAGCTTTGTTGCAGCTGACAACGACAGTAGTTGAGTGCGACCCACGTGGTGTGCTGCAGTTTCCTCACCGACCGGTTTACCCACACGGACTGGGGTTGCAGTGGTGGCGGAAACAGCTGGTGGTGCTTGCTCTAAATCTAGATTAGTTATATTATATTTAGTAGTTTGGTAAGGCGTGCCTAACAAATCTTGAGATTGAGATTTTTTATTTGGAAGTTTTGCAGTGAGATTGGGAGAAGATATTGTTGCCATCGTAGGTGATGCCTGAATACACATGATTTAGATTGTTATCACAAGCTAAGAAACGCCTATATTCTTCAGAGAGGGTGAATTGATGACGATTTTTGCACAGGACTTGAAATTATTATATTTTTGTTTTGACACTATATTACATAAATAGCGGTTAAAATAATAATAAATAGCACCGAATTTTACGAGATAATCTTAGTAATAAATTAGCCCTAAAGCAAAAGCAGTATGTTTACTGAACTTTAACAGTCATGACATGAGATTTATGAGCGTGTAACTATAATAGTTAGTGTATTAGTCGTCAATAGGAGCAATGACATTGATTGAAAATATTACAATCTCTACAAATTCCAAACCCGTCTATTTATCCAAAATATTCTTGAAACCACTCTCTCCGCTACCACTGACACCGCACCTTCTCTTGCATAACCCTCACCGTTTGAACCCACTATAATTATTCCATAGTCATAGCCATTACGCAAGCATAGGCTAAGTTCGCCCTATGTTTTGTTGTTGCCATGGCTTCAGTTGCCATGAGGTGATACCATGGGGCTTGTGACCTAATTCAACAACACTAATGGAATGACTATTAGGAATTCTTGAGTGTAGTATCGGATATGTGTTCGCAGAATTTTGATGCTAACTGGTGGTATGTTACAGTATCAGGTTGTTGTGGCTTAAAATGGATGCTGTTGTACTTGGAAGTGTGGAGTAGGAGTTTCTTCGGTTATTTACCTATCAAACTTCTTTTCTTGGATCGTGGGAAATCATCAAATGACTCCTCCCGTTCTGGGCGCGAGCGAGTTTCAGATTTCTGCTGACTAAAAATCACCCATGTTCCTTCTGTCGAGGCCGCAGTATCTCTTTCAAACAACCCGCAGGCCGCAGCCCCGACGGGTACCTACCCATCAACCTTACGTTTGTAATTTTATGTGTGTATGTATGGAGTGGCAAGAACGGTTAAAGTATAAAGGAATGAGTATATTAGACCAGCTTTTGCTCACGGCTTCGCCCGCGTGGTTGTGGGTTTAACTACAAAAATGACGATTTTCCATACAAACTTTCATCCCCTATTTATCTCCCTTAGGGTTGAATTTCCAA
The DNA here is from genome assembly GCA_949775195.1 of Diarsia dahlii. Lineage (NCBI taxonomy): Eukaryota > Metazoa > Arthropoda > Insecta > Lepidoptera > Noctuidae > Diarsia > Diarsia dahlii. The sequence goes on along the minus strand of OX459197.1, from coordinate 17,305,943 downwards.
AAACCCCTTCTTGGTGCTCCCCTACATTATAATAGGAAGCCGTGTGCAAAATTTCACATTCCTAGCCCCAGTAGTTTCGGCTGTACGTTGATATGTCAGTCAGTCAGTTCTCCTTTTATATATATAGAAGAAGAACTTTGAAAGTGACGCCGGTTACAGAAAAGATGAAAGGTCTATCTTTGTACTGTAAACTTGTGATGACGCCCTCCTCATCATACGTTCCATTCCCATGGAAAGCATGTGGCTAAAAGAGGGATGAATAGAAATTTTGATCGAGGGAGAGGAACACTAAAGAAAAGATGTACCTATAAGTTTTGTGTAAGAACTATCAGACAAGGTTTGGTTATCCTAAAAAATGATGACCTTAACTTCTAACTTAAACATTATTGTTCATATACGTTGGCATATCTTTCCAATTTCCATAAATAGAAATTGTTTTAGGCAAAATCTCATAAATCTAGATTAATCGTACAACAGCAGCTGGCTTATGATTCAAGCTTGCAGCATTGTTTGTACTTCAGAACGAAACTTGCTGTGATTTGGCTAATAATACACAATGTCCAAGTTTATACTAATAACGGTAGATTCGAATCAAAACATGTTTGTTTAGGAAACATTATGTTGATGTATAAAGTTAGTTATAGATTACTAGCTGATGCCCGCGGCTTCACCCGCGTGGATGTCGTTCAAATTATATACTAAAACCTTCCTCTTGAATCACTCTATCTATTAAAAAAAACCGCATCAAAATCCGTTGCGTAGTTTTAAAGATTTAAGCATACAGACAAAAATAGCGACTTTGTTTTATACTATGTAAGGAAGGATTAGACTGCCTCTTTGGTCTAGTGGTTGCGAGGGCGACTGCTGAGCATCAGGTCCTAGGTTCAATACCCAGGTCGGGCCAAGTGTTATTTGATTTTTCCAACATTCATTTCTCAACAGCAACCACGGAGCCTGAATCCGTACCCGGTCGATTACAATACGCACGCCCCATATTACATGGGACTTAAAAACTGGTGGAACACCTCTGCCTAACCCTTCGGGTATTCCTGGCGTCATGTTATGTATGTAGACTGATTGTTAGTTAGCCGATAATCTCGCTAATCAGATGGCTATCGAATTGTCTATCTGGCTAGGCTAGGTTAGACACTGGACCTAATGATACTGATGGCATTAATTGGGTATCTTCTTAGTTCTATTGGAAATGGGGTTACAAATTAATGCTGCTGTCTTTACCCACATGCAACTAGATGAAGTTGATAGTAAGCTATCTTAGAAGTCTATTCATCATCTGGGTAGCCTTTTCCCAGTATATTGTCGGCTCCAGTCTTACTAGATGCAGCTGAAAACCTGTATTTTACATGGAGGGACTGTCCATCTGACCTTCACAACCCAGTTAGTACACAATAATCCTTGGTAAGACTGGTTGTCAGACTTTTGGGCCACTGACAACCCGTTACGACTGTAACAGATCTAAGTGACAGCCGGGACCAACGTGCAACGGCTTAACGTGCTTTCCGAGGTACGGAGAAAACTCGGTATGGAATTAGTGGTCACTTATCCACAGACCAACCTTGGCAAGTGTGGCTTTATCTAAAGATTGAGCAAAACGGCTGTTTTATATGATAGCAATTTCTGAATTTCTCTACCATTTCTGCACCAATTGCATTGCATTCAGCGATGCCAAACTGCGAACAGTGCAACAATAACCGGTTCTCACCGTGTTTTGCACTAACGCGGTCGATTGATACGACAGTTTCGCAATGTTAGGCAAATTAGAATGGGCCGTTTGGAATTGTGCTTATAGGTGGTACCTATTTGTTTCGGTTTTTGGTAGGGGAGTTAGCAGAGATGTATGTATAACACAGAAATGTACCTATAGTAAACCCAGATTTCGCCAGTTATTTTTTCTGGTATCATGTAACAAGCATGCAAGAAGCATGTCTATTGGCTTTAACCGGACGCAAAACCAGACTTCGTGTCTGCTACTGACAAATAACAAAAGGAAAAATCCAACAACACTTTGCCGTAAACCCAAACCTCTTGCTCAGTAGCCGCGCCTGCAACCTCTACGCCTAAGACATAGTTCTATGATATTATCTATATATATAAAAGGAGAACTGACTGACTGACATATCAACGTACAGCCGAAACTACTGGAGCTAGGAATGTGAAATTTTGCACACGGCTTCCTATTATAATGTAGGGGAGCACTATTAAGGGGTTTTTGGAAATTCAACCCCTAAGGGAGTTAAAAAGGGGATGAAAGTTTGTATGGAAAATCGTCATTTTTATAGTTAAACCGACATCCACGCGGGCGAAGCCGTGGGCAAAAGCTAGTTTCGTATTAAATCATAATCATAATGTAACAAAAGATTATTTCACACATATATTTCCTTAAGGGTTAGACAAAGGAGTACCTTTTATACAGAACATGCGCATTTCACGTGATAATAATCTATTAATTTAAATGTAGGGCGACTTTTCGTCTTCAATTGCCAAATAAATAAATCGATCCTTAATAACAAAATTAAGTACATACTTAACATCTTAACAAAATTAAGTAGTTCAAAGTCAGTAATAAAAAACCGTAATACCGTCAAATCGAGACATAAAATTGTTTTTAAATAGCGTGCAAATGAAATGGAACCCCGGTTGTAATGTTATAATGTTGGGAAATCGTTAAAATTGCTATCTAATTTTATTTTGTACTGTAACACCACTGTGTTTGTAATTCAGTAGCTCAACTTGACAACATGGCTGAAAATTTGAATCAGGAGGATGCGACATGATAGCCCGAGCAATTCAAATTTTCTTATATTTGCAATTCAGGCTGTATATTGAATAAAATATGATTGGCGACCGTAACGCCTATATATTTACAGAATTATAGTCTCTATTATGATAGAGACTATAATTCTATAATATATATAAGTCTCTTTTATGATAGAGACTATAATTATTATTTATGGATAACCCTCTTATTTCATTTAATCCTATCGAATGACTATTTCATGAAAATGTCATGGGGGTCGCGAGCTTTAGGTAGTTTAATTATCCTCCTTAACTCCGTAAATATCGAGACGTAGAGGTGTACCTTTATGTGGTTCAAGTACTGATTTATCATTACATATTATAAAACAAAGTTCCCGCCGCGTCTGTCTGTCTGTTCGCGATAAAATTATAAAGTACTGCTCCGATTTTCATGCTGTTTTACCAATAGATACAGTGGTTTTCGAGGAAGGTTTTAGTATATCATTTGACCGATACCAACGCGGGCGAAGCCGCGGGCAAAAGCTAGTGATCTATAAACCCAGTAATAGGTACCTACACAATACTTGATTCAATCATCATCTGTCTAGCCTTTTACCAACTACGTAGGGGTCGGCTTTCAGTCTTACCGAATGCAGCTGAATACCTGATTAGGTAATAGTTGATTAAACATAAGAAGAGGAAAATGCTTTTAAATGTCCCGTTCTGCAATAGGGGATCGGACAAAAAAATACTAATTAGTCCGTCAGATAGATTTCCAAAAAATATTGAACACGTATTTTTTCTTTTTTCACGTAAACTTAAAATGACGACGATACAGTGCTTCGAAAACTCGTGTGACGTCATATGATAGTACATTTTGACGACACAAGTGACGTTTCAAGCCCCACTCCAAGATCTTTGACGCGTTTTATCTTCGTCATTTTTTATTGATTTGATAAAACAAAAAACACGTATTCAATATTTTTCGATAATCTAACTTACGGACTAAACAGAATCATATTATTTTGACCCAGTCCGATCCCCTATTATACCTGTGCTGTAACTCCCAAGTCATGTCTCACAACTTATTCCCTATACTTAACTACTAGATAATAATATATTTTACGTTCATAACACAAAATTAATTCCACACCTACTGCTTTCCCTTCTCTGCAGTTATCAGCGAAATGTTTACGACAACAAATATACCCGGTGACGACGCTACTCATAAATATGGTCGTAAATGTTTTATTTTATACATTTCAAGTGATATTGGATCGTGGACGCCATTTTCATGGCGTGTTTCAGCATTTAATATGGAGTATTATTTATATTTTGATAGGTTTGTAGGTTTGGCTTGCTAAACTAAGATAAGTTTAAGAATAAGGGTTTTAGTGGTGATTAAGAAGTAGTCATCATCTTCCTGCTCTTTGTTTTATTAACCGACTTCCCAAAAAGGAGGAGGTTCTCAATTCGATTGAATTTTTTTTAACGTCAAATCAATGAAAAATGCTCTAAGGTCTGAAAAACATGTAACCCTTTTTATCTATATGCGTCTACAACCCCTGATCTGCTTAGCCTTTTCCCAACTACGTTACTCAGCTTCCAGTCTCACCGGATGCAGGTGAATACCAGTATTGTTCATGGAGCAACTACCTTAGCATCTGATCTCCATAACCCAATTAGTATTGGGTAATACGATACTCCTTAGTAAGATTGTTTGTCAGACTTTCAGGTCACTGACTACCAGTAACGACTGTCAAAGATCTTCAAATTTTAATGATAGCCGCTACCAAAGGCTTAACGTGCTTTTCGAGGCACGGAAGAAACTCGGTATGTAAGGGGAGGTTACTCATCCACGTTTCCACCTAGGCAAGCGTTGCTTAACCTGAAAATCGGACCAAGCGACTGTCATTATCTAGCTATGAGAAAATTCCTTTTAAACTTAGAGATTATCTTGAACAGTCGATGATGTAACAATAACACACAGGATAAACTCAACTCCATGACAAATGCAATGTATTTATAGTTTATTTTACAATAACCGGAAAAAACAACTAAGTAACATCTAGACGAAGTCAGTGCGATACTCAATGGGTAGTCTATAAATAGTCGCAATACGTAACACCTAGACGGCTGTCGGTGACCGGTCGGAGGATGTTACGCAGTCACGTCTAGGACGCGGTTATGGTGATGAGCGGAAGCGGGTAGAATTTATTATGAAATTGCTTTTCGAGATGATACTATAGTCGACGGGTCGTTCTTGAGTTCTTAACTGGGTGACGAAACTTAAGTTAGCTCCGGAAAAGTAAAACAATCGAACGCAAGCCATTTTGTTTACAAAAAGAAAACTTTTGAAGTAGGTATGCCATCCCGAGAAAAAAATCATAACCCTCCTGCCGTAGTCGGGTAAAAAGGAGACAATGACCTCTGGGTTTGTTTAAGCAGTTTCTTCTCAAAGTACCTAGTCGGGTACGAAACACCGACACCATCCAATTGGGGTTAGGGTTTGTGAAACCAATTAAAAAAATAAACTGCATTTAATCAATGTTCTCGTTTCCACTGACACTAGACGATACTAAAAATAATGCATAAATTAAGCGTGAAGGTTGAAAATCTCAAGAGCAGGCTTTTTTCATCGTCTTGTTTTGTTCAAAACGGGCATAAACTACACGTTTTACAACATTAAAGAAACGCAGCAGCATTTTCACAGCTAAATGAACCTTATATTCATGAACTTAGGATGTTGTCAAAGTTAAGTGCAGTGACCAAGCTAGCGATATTCTTTTGTTCCATTCTTCTGCGCAATTCTAGTCTTTATTGCCCACTACAACAACTCGCTTACCACTTTGACCATCAAATCGCGCTCGCTACCGCTCCAGTCACCGCTTATCACTCTGGTCGAGGACTTAGTATTAAAATATTATTACTAGGCAGCTTCAATTTGTATGCCTTCCTGTTTGAGGCATCATGCCTATAATTAAGATGCTAGTGAAGCTATATGGGTGTTTTTGTGGTTACATATTATAGAAGAAATTCTTTTCTCGGATTGCACCGATAGGCGATGAATTCATGCTCAAGAGGATAACAGAATTGTCAGATTAGGCGAAACAGGAGCCAGAGTAAAATTATTACCACTGCGCTGCGTGTCGCGGGTTCGATCCCCGCACGGAACAATAGGTATGACCTACAGATAGTTGTTCCGGGTCTGGGTATTTGTGTATGTGAGTTAAAATGTTTGTGAACGCACCCACAATACAGGAGAAATTCCTAGTGTGGGGCAAGTTTAAAAAAAAAAATAAAAAAAAAATAGGCTAAATAAGCCAAACACTATATCTAAATCAACTTGAAAGCTTGAAGCTTACGTCATTGAAAATCCTAATGGATTTCCACAGCTGGTTTACGTTACAGTGGCAGATTTAGCTTATGGTGTTATTTATCCACTAGCTAATATACCACCTTTATTACCCGACTACGGCAAAGCCAAAGGAGGGTTATTACCCGACTACGGCAAAGCCAAAGGAGGGTTATTACCCAACTACGGCAAAGCCAAAGGAGGGTTATGATTTTGACTGGCTATGTATGTATGTATGTATGTTTGTATTTATGTATGTATGTGTGTATCTTCATCTGTTCCCTCATAGCTTCTAATCTACTTATCGGAACTCGACATATAAGGTATCGTTAGAACCGTCTTCATTTTCCGCTGAACATAGGCTACGTGACGTGTCACAAAAAGTGATTTGGCGCCCTCTAGCGGTCAAAAAGTAAGGCTTAAAAAATTAAAATGGAGATAAACACGCTGTGTTTGGTATCATTTAAAAGGGCCTCACTTGTACATTTCCAAAATATTGCTCAAATTTAAAATCACGCCCTCTAGCGGACAAAAAGTCAAGAGTCAAAAAAATATTTAACACCAAAATTGTTTAAATAAAAAAAGTTAAAAACTAAAACCCGACTACGACAAAAAAAAAACGACGCTGAAAAAGTATGAAACAAGATTTTCAGGATAGAACAAAAAGAAAAGCCGTAGTCACACGTTATAGGTACCAACCTAAACACTTTAATACCGTGTGACTACGGCTTTTCTTTTTGTTCTATCCTGAAAATCTTGTTTTTCATACAAAAAACAATAGCGAAACCGCACTATATAGATATTCTATACCCATCTGTTTCTCAAGAGGTCATCACACTGTGTAATAGCAGGCATTTAAATTACTCGGCGAATGATGTCATTTCCTTTTAAGTGCATTGTATGGGTATTACGTCAACACATCAGTATGGAAGGAAAAATTGTTATAAATATACACGTGGTTGTTTTATTATAGTTGTGTGAACTTGTGTGGTCATATCAGGTGGTTTGGTTGTGGACGTTGTGGTCACGAATTATGGATTTTACATAAATATGTTTTTAAGGTTTAAATGTTCAAAATAGTCACAGACGCAGTTAATATTATGAAATCTTATTTATTACATCACATCAAAAGTGGACATTCTAGGCGTTTGGTCTTAAATGTCCACTTACTCCATAAAGGTGTTTATGGTCTTATCCAGGTGGCCTAAAAGTAGGAAAGCATATTTGCTAAGAAAGTCAGGGAGATAAAAATTACTCTACGCTACTGAATAGGTACCACTCAGCAGTTGGCGTAACAGGACTATCAATGAGCCCATATATAAGGCCCTGGGTTCGATTCCTGGGTGGGGGGTATAGAGGTACCTACGTGTTTCTGCGTCAGGACTTGCCCAGTAGCAGCCACGTTGTCTGAATTTCTGCCCGGTTGATGGTAATAGGCTCGCCTCCTATTACATGAGACTTAAAAAAATAAAACCGACTTGAAAAAAAAAACACAAAAAAGTCAAAATTAAATCAGTTTCTGAAGTCGGTGATTTTTGTTTGTTTGATTTAATTTTTTTGCCACCGACTTCAGAAACTGATTCATTTTTGACTTTTTTGTTTTTTTTTTAAGTCGGTTTTATTTTTTGTTAAAAAGTTTTTATTTTTCACTTTTTAGTGGTTCACATGTTCATGGGTCATAATGTGGACAATGTAGTTTTTTTTGAGTATTGTTGATTTTTAAAAAAACCACTTGTCCGATTTCGATTAAAAAATTATGGAACCATTTGAGAAGTATACCCTTTCCAACAAAAAAAGATTTTTTCAAATCGTTTAGCAAGTGACGGAGTTATGCCCGAACAAACATAAAAAAAAACATCCGAATTGAGAACCTCCTTCTTTTTTTAGAAGTCGGTTAAAAATAACTGGTGAAATGTGGGTGTACTAATAAGCACACCACTGGGAATTAAGATGTGATGTTGCAGTGGGTCAGACCGATAACCATAAAGAGAAAAACATTTTATAAACTGAATGACAAATATTGGCGTTGCTTCAAAGCCCATTAACACATTGATATATTAGAGCTGTTAAGAACAATACGTGAATACCCATTTGATTGGCAATAATTAAGTAATTCATAGAGATAAATACTTCCCATTCCTATAATAATAAATCATTAGCCACAAATATATAATTACAAATTAACACAAATTCCGAGCCACGTGCCGCTCCTAAAAATATAAATTCATATATTTGTAATGAACTGGATCTATATAATGGACCCAACTTTTATAATTTACGTGTGAAACTTAAATGCCCTTGACACTGGCACTGTGGCAAATGAAAACAACTAAAATACGATATCAGAAGACTAACAAGACATTTGGAGGTATATTTTTTCTGATAAGTTTGTACTATTGATATTAAAAATTTGAATAAAGTACCTATTGGCAAATCGAGAGAGAGGGAGAAATTTATTAGAACAATTTTTATCGTAGCTTTCCATCACTAAGAGTTTTTTTTATGTCGGATGAACAGTTATAGACAACCTTTTTTATTTTAAGCAGTGAAGAATGCCTAACACATACTGCAGCGTCCATGGAGACTGTTTGGTTATGTAGAGGTTGTATGCATTGAAAAACACCGCCGTGAGCCTACCGTCACTTAGTGGACCACGAGAATGCTACGCATAACATTCGCACTTTTTTTTTGTTATTTACTAATGACACCTCCCGCTCTGAGCGGTGCAGAAAGTAGTGCACATTCGCGACCACTTCAGCCTTAATTTTAGAGATAACCTGCCATATCCAAACGTAACCTCATATAATTTTAATGTAAATTTTCTTAAATGTGAGCTACATGTCTTGTAAGGAGTGGACCTTCCGTAATTTTTCTGCTGTCGACCATGACTTTGTGGGTCGTTAACATTATTTCACACTTATGTGTCAAATGTAACGTGGACTCACACGTTAGATCCTTTTCATGTTATTGTGAGGTCAAATATATCTATGAGATGTTTAGACACCTCTTTATTAGCGTCACTTGTGATGTAGTTAGCATGATTTGATGATTGCCAGTATAAATGTCTGTCCTTATTAATGACTAGCTGACCCACGCAACTTCGTCTGCGTCACATAAATATAGCTTATAACCTTTCTCGATATATCGACTATCCGACATAAATTAAGCTAAATCGTAACAAACAAAAAATCTTATCTTTCTTCTTTATTAAAATAGTTTAGATGGTTTAGATTAGCTTAGATTATATTAAAGTGTGAATTACTATAGGTATCTCTTACTGTTAAATACATAAACGATAACACTCTGTACTTGTAAACATTATGATGCAGTAAATATTTTGAATTTGAATTTCCCGGAAAGAATCTCCCTACATTGCGACGCGCGAATTATTTTGCCGGGCGGATGTTTTTACATTGCGATATCTTCTAAGATATTTGTTTAAACTGTTTAGAGTAAAGGGCACAACTATTTTATATTAAATTTTCCTTCTAACAAACACATTTATTTAGATATAGATTAATACCATATGGGTTAAATAAGCTTCGCAAAAAATAATTATTTTTAACCTAACAGTTTAATAGTAAAAAAAGGTTACAGTGAGTCACCCTTAAAAGATAGATATATGCTGTCGCGGACTTTTTTTTAGAAATTTTAAAGAGGGACAATTCCTTCATACATGATATTTGCGTAACTTAAACCGTTTTCGCAGCGCACGCAGCGGAAGCTCTCAAAAAGGAAATACCTTTTCCCGTTTTTGTAACATTTTTCATTTATGCTCCGCTCCTATCAGCCGTAGCGTGATGTTATATAGCCTATAGCCTTCCTCGATAAATGGACTATCCAACACAAAAAGAATTTTAAAATTCCAACCAGCATTTCCTGAGTTTACCGCGTTCAAACATACAAACAAACAAACAAACAAACAAACAAACAAACAAACTCTTCAGCTTTATAATATTAGTATAGATGAGAGCATACATAAATTCACTTCTGCTTTACAAATTCGGTGAAAAACTGCAAAACAGCATCTACCACGGCCCTTTTTTTGGATGGTGGGTAATCCTCAAAAATTACTCCTCCCGTCTTGGGCGGAGCGGTAAGGAGTGTCAGACTTCTACTGATTAAAACAGGTGCTAATTAAACCGGCTTCTCTTTAATAGCATTATTTGCATCTAAAAATCTACATTGCCTTCTAAATTACTAAGTCAGCCACAATTAACGAACATCTAAATAATACTATCTTAGCCACAATTTATCTTTTCTGAAGCCACTCATAATACAACTCAGCATCGTGGTTATTTTTTAGCATCTAAATTTGTAACATGGATTCAAAAAAAAAAATTCTATTAGCTTCTAATTTATTGACTCAGCACGTTTAAATTGTAACTCATGCCACATTAACTGAGCACCAAAATTTATCTAAAATTGTCCTCAAATATTATATTATAGCCACTAATAGTACGTAGAAACTACTGTCGTGTCATCGAAAGGCTTAAATATAGAAGTTCAGAGTGCCGAATGTCCTAAAGATCGATATTACATGTTGTGCTACAAAAGTTATCGACAAAATAGCTACAGAACTTTATTTTTATCGGATAACTAGACAATTGCGAAAACATTTCTGCAAGCAATTAGGAACTCGCTACGCTCGCTCGGCTCGCGCGCTTTTGGTCACAGTTTTAACCTAATGTATTTCCCTCACTTTATAATGACGAACCATACAATCTGCCTGTGACTAGTCAATTAGAAAATGGTAAAAAACATTTTTGTAACTAGTAGGTATTTTTAACGTAAATATAATAGTCTAAGTGCATTAAAAGTTGACATTTTAAATATACGTAACTAACTCGTCAGTACATGCATCAAATGACGCTCTCTGATTGGTGCAAATGGCAGGTCGCTGTCGTCTCGCGTGCTCGCGCCATATCTTGCTGTTGCTATTTTCACGATTAAAGAATGTAATGTATTATTTTACATGCTAAGTTATAATAAATGATGTTATCTATGGTCGCTTCAATTATATTTTTTTGAGGGCCTTGCGTTGAAGCTGAAAAATGTAAAATGGTGGTGAGATATACATTCCGTGGCTGAGTTAGTAAATTAGGTGCTTATGTATAAATAACAAGGACCAGTTAATATAATTGTTGATCTTCAAGTGAAGATCAACAATTATATTAACGCTTTCTATAGAATATTTAGAAGGCGTTGTAAAAAAGGCGAATTAGTATATTAGAGGCTATATCATTTTCCCGTGGCTTAGTTATAAAATTAGAAGTTTGATATCGTGGCCAATTAAAAAAACTGTGGCTCGTTTTATTATTTCTCATTAAAAACCACCCATGTTCCTATTTAGCCCTTTGAGTACAGGGCTGCGGTGTCTCTTTCGAACAATCCGCAGCCACGTACGTAATACGGTACCATTTGGTAAGATTACCTGTCAAACTGTCAGGTCACTGACTACCTGTAACGACTGTTAAAGTTCTGCAATTGACAGCCGGGACCAACTTTCTTTGGTCCTGGCTGTTATCGGCTGATAACGTGCTTTCCTTACCTTACTTTCTCAACCACTTTTTTGTTTTAACCTGCAATCTTCGATCAATACGAAGCCTGCAATGTCCCACTGCTGAGCAAAGGCCTCCCCCAATTCTTTCCAAGAGCTCAACCACTTAACAAACAAAAATTCTACAATTTACTCCTCATCCCTCTACTTTGATTAATTTCTTATTTCCAAACCCCTCATTCCCAGCGCAATTATTCCCACCCTCCATTTCCACAGAAAATCGAATCACTTCAAAAGCCGAATGCCTAAAGAAATTATTCAGAACGATCAATAAAAAAACAATTCAATAGAATTATCTAGATTTCTAGACGCTGATAAATCCCAATTCTTACACTCTTTTCTTGTAAATCCAATGAAATTGCGAATTCTATTTTCAGTACCTCCAATAATCCGCTTACAAAAATAATCGTTGGAAAACGTTAGAAATAAAGGGTGTTAAAGGATTTGTAATAACGTGGAACATTGTTTTTTGAGATCTAAGTGCATGTAGGCTTGAGTAAGCGGATTAGGATAAGTACCTAAGGGTTAAAGAAAATACTTTGACCTCAGCACTTGTGATAAAAGACTTTACGTATTTAATGGAAAACCGATCGATAATGCGTTTATCACTTTTTCCTTAGTGATACTGATACCGTTAGCATGCGTCATTCTACTGCTGGACAAAGGCTTCTTACCATGACTTCCAGTGGTTTCGATCAAGGGCTAATATGGAAAACTGGTCATTAATTTTGTCCAACACATCCCGCCATCTTCTACGAGGTCTGCCACGACGACGCCGACGCCTTCTCGCTGTAGCAAGGCTCAAGATAGATGCTATTTTGGCCCACAGCTCTTTTAAACTCAAGATCATTATTAAAAAATACGTTAGCAGACTCTTGAAGCAGACCACCACTGCTATGGAAATCTCGAAGCCAAGTGGCTCGCTTCAGGAATGACTTAGGCACAATACTGCTCAATCACTCAAATTGAAATAGTAGTGTAAGAATATTTGAAAATATCTTTCTACAATGTGTTCAAAAAACTGATAGAGAGAAAGCCTGTGACCCAGCAGTGGGAACTTTATAGGCTAACTATGATTTTACCTCAAATCACACTCAAATCAACCTGTCACAGTGAACTTCAAACTTTAAAATACCTATGTCGAATACCAGTTCCAACAATACTAGCAGCTGTATGCTACCTAAGAGTATCTTAACACAATCTTCCCTAATAGACCAAGTATTCACATATTCCGGATTGCATCGTATCCCTTGAGAGTCTCTCAACTCCGCTCCAAGTCAGTGCATACCGGTTAATTCTGGAATATTCTGGATTGAACCAGTTTCGATGAGGGATTTGTGATTTGCTAAAAGGCGGGATTCATTTGTAAGGAGTTTATTTTCAATATGTGTGGAAATTGAAATTGCTGGCTTTGGTTTTGAATATATTGGGTGACTGCATGTAAAGGATTAAGATTTCGGTAAAGTAAGGAATGAATAAGGTTACAAGGTGTGTTTTATTAAAGAAAGAAGGGTTTTAGTTGTAAGAACCGATATGTATGCTTTTACAATTTTACTAACAGACTAGATTTTCTTTAGCTTTCTTTAGACTTAGCATTTTACATGGAGCGACTGCTTATCTTACCTCCACAACCCAGTTAGACTGGGAAATACGATACCCCTTGGTAAGACTGTTTGTCAGACTTTCAGGCACGGAGGAAACTCGGTATGTAAATAACCACCCTCACCAACCTTCCTAGGCAAGGTCAGTTTAACGTTCTTATGTAGCCACGAGCTTCTTTCTCTCTCGAAACTCGCATGGTGATAAAATGTTCCTTAAATACAACCTAATTTGGCTATAAACTTCGTCTCAGTACTAGCTAAAAACCATTTCCAATTTAAACCATTAAACTGGATTCCTCTAATTGTTTCAACGTTTTTATCTTAATTAACGTGAGAGAATAATGTTAGTCTATCAAGGAACCTAAACCTATTTATTATGAACCTTCAAGATAAGGTTCCTTCAGTGATAATGAAACAATGAAGATATCATTAGTCTTTATTGAAATATTCTGTAGGTATAATTATTGTTTGAGGATTATTAGCTACCTTTTTCGGCAGTATCTGAAAATGATGATGAAATGGTAATCTCAGCTTTTGTTCTTCCTTTTCTGTAGTCTTAATACTTTCAACCGAGTCTACCTAAGAAATTACCACTATTTGCAATATTTATCTCCTGCTTTGCATTAATCATCATCTGCCTTTTCCCAACTAGGTTGGGCCCCTTCCAGTCTAACCGGATGCAGCTGAATATCAGTATTTTACATGGAGCGACTGCCTATCTGACCTCGACAACCCAGTTAGTACTAGGTAATACGATACCCTTTGGTAAGAATGGTTGTCCGACTTTCAGGTCACTGTCTACCTATAGCCGTAACCAACAACGGCTTAACGTCCTTTCCGAGGCCCGGAAAGCTGCTTCAAAGTACTGTGCCCGTTTAAAATATTTGACTTGACTTGAGGACTTGATTTGATGACTTAACTGGAAGAACTGACATGACTTGGCTTAGGCACTAGGATGACTTAGGCCTCGTAGAGTCAGTACAATTATTTCTATCTTATCAGAGAATAAAACAAAAAAAAGCGAATAACCAATGACTGGGCTTGTTAACAAAATCATATAACAACGCGTACTAAAGAATAAGATAAATTCCCTCATCAATTTCTAAGCGACCTCTCGAGCACCGAGACATAAAACTAGAGGCAATGCTTTAGATCGTTCGATTCACTCTACCACATCAAAACATTGCGCGTTTCTTTTTGACAGCTCTGAAATATACATATTTTAATCAACATACAACCGGATACTGAATTACGAATAGCTAAAAACGCAACAAAATTCGAGGTCTACTTTAATGCATTCTCCTTAATCGTATTTCAGTGAATGAAAGAGCGGAGCTAGACATCGTGTATGGATCTGTCTGTTTTCCATACTATGTTAACATTAAAGTCATACTGCAGGACAGGGGACACTGGCCCTAGACATAGGTAGTACGATGAGGGCATGGGTCTACGGGACCGGGACTGTAGTCCACTCAAAAATAATTATTGTATTTATAGGTGGAATTCGCGGTCCCGGTCCCGAAAGCCCCACGACCCGAGGGCATATCTGACGATTTAATTCTCTATCTAGAGGTACTCAAAGACGGTCAATATCCCGAACAATTATAGTATTTGCGTTCTATCAACAGATAATCGACTAGCTGGGTGAAGTTTAATGGGGATCTGAAGTGAATGCTGGAACTAAGTCTTGTTGGAATTTGCATTCGTTATTTACTAGATAGTCTTAGTTTTAGTTGCAGTATGAGGAAGATTATATTGCTGTTATTATTAATACAAAAAATGTTACTACCTGGACCATGAGCTGGACAAATAATTATAATTATTGTTTTAAATCATGTTTTTGTAAATAGATTGATATTTTGTAGTGTTATTTCAAAGTTTTTTATGCTATTGCATAGCTTCTATCGCGGGCCTTGAGCGTGGAGAGCGAATCCAGAAATTCCGGAACGAAAATATTCAACCAGGTTGCTATGGTTACGGAAAATAACAAGGTTGTCAACTGAGGTTGTCAAATTAAATAATTAATTATTTGCAGTTGATAAAAAATGCTATGCAATGGCTTTACCGCGGTAGTCTCCGAGTGCCACATTTAGTTTTTTTTTTTAATAAATTAAAATGAGAATACAGGATCACGCATATTAATCCCTGTTTAGGTACACACGGCTACACATCAAGCTATACAAAACCAGTTAATCTTGGCCTTACTTTACTAGATCTTTTCGCACAATGAACGATCAGATTATACTGGTTTTGTATAGCTTGATGTGTAGCCGTGTGTACACCCATATTTCGCCTGTTATGTTTAAGTCTCATTTGACAGGATCAAATTAAAAGTAAAAGAATCTTTAAAAAATACAACGACAGGTTTTTTTTTATTTTTCAACAATATAGGTTGCTTTTGAAGCGATATCTTGTAAACAACAAAGTTTTAGCTTACTTAGGAACACAAAGATTCAGATAGGTATGTATATTGTAATGTAATAATAACACCTACAAATAGTTATGTTTATTCCTTGCACTCCCAAATCCAATCTTCTCAATAAATTCCTACATCACAGCTATAAACTGTATAGCGCGTACCAATGTCATCTTCAACCTGACAATCCAATTTCATCTCAACCTGCCGGTCTCAAGGGGTTAGCCCGATCGGAGGCAGAATCCCGAGTATTCAATGCCTCTACTTATTCTGTACCTAACGTATTGCGAAGATTCACGAAGACTTCCGAAGTCGCACGAAGATTTGCAAATCCTATTTGGCAGCGATTGCCTTTTGTATGCCGTTTTGGGGGCAATATGTTGGGTGTTTTGTTGTAAGTGTAGTTTGGTGTAGCTGAAAAAGATAGTTTATATTATTCTTCGTATTTTACTTTTACGAGTAAATTGTATAACGATCCTAAATACCGGGATAGTTTTCAATGTCCAACCAACAGTTTAAAATTAATATTTCTATAATGAATTGTCATTAGAGGCCTATGTCCAGCTTTCTTCCACTTTCGGCTGAAATGATGAATTGTTATTATTTTTTAAAATAAAACTTATTTAAAAAGATTAGATTTAATTGAAAATGTTTGAAAATGGCATATTTCAGATATAAACAAAAATGGAAATAAAATTTCTATAAAAAAAATATATGTAAGTACTGTAGATTTAGTTTTAATTTTAAGATGGTCACTAGACAGTTTATACTCTATGTAGTGGTTATCACCAGTAACACCCCTTTAAACTATATATAAACACGCTCGATCTTAATTTAGACCTTCTAAAATTACATTCCCACATCTACAAAAAATCCTATTACTCACCACAGCATTTAATCCCATCGAGAGTCCTGTAAAACGCGGTACCTCTTTTCAGATGAAAACTTTCTTACCGTTGATTAAAAATAAAACGTCCTACCAAGATAGCTTTGCACATGTCCTATGCAACTAGGGTTTCCAACCGTCTACATTTTATCCGGCTCTGTCATTTGTACAAACTTTCATCATCTTTCATCATCTTTTCTTTTTGGGGTCGGCGCAACACATTTCATTCTCTCCTGCCAGTCATCATAATCATCATTGACTCCTTTCTCTTTCACATCATTCCTCACACATTCCAGCCATCTTTTCTTTGGCTTTCCTCTCCCTGTCCAACCATCAACATTAATATCCATTACTTGTTTAGGCACATGCGTTGCATCCCTGCTCCAAACTTATACGACTTCCTTTTAATTTGTTTGAACTTTACACAACTTACGGCATTTAAAAAAATATTTTAGTAAACGTCCAGTCTTCTTTGCGCATGTCCAGATTGTTATCAGAACTTTTCAAAATTTCAAAACGGTAACCCTATCTGTAACTACATTTTATCCCCGGCAATCCCTAGGGTGGCAAGCTCTCGGAGTAGATCGAATCCCCGATGTAGAGGACAGATATACTCCCCTGTTTATTTGTTCGCACAATGTGTATTATTTCCCCGACGTATCGGTGGTAGGTAGACAGCGAGTTGTCAAGGTATTTATTTATTGGAGTAAAATCAAAGATGAGATGATTCTGGTTGACAGGGTTAGGTTATGATTTGAGAGCTCTAAATTTTTAAAACTATTTGAAAGCTGTAACGAAATTTTTGAGTATCGTAAAAAGCCGCAGATTTAGGTTAGGTTGAGAGGTGGGAGGAAAGGACTACCTATTACTCGTACCTAGCTTACTCGTATATCGCCAGTTTTCTTAAGTCCCATGTAATAGGGGGCGAGCCTATTGCCATCAACCTGCTACATTTACACTTTACACGTATTGAACATGAAGCGCCAGCCTGCTATATTTCAACCGACTTTCAAAAAAGAGGATGTTCTCAATTTCGTCTGTATGTTTTTTTTTCTATGTTTGTTTCCGGATATCTCCGTCATTAATGAACCGATTTTCAAAGTTCTTTTTGAGTTCGAAACAGTATACTCCCGAGGTAGTCCCATTGTCACCAAGCCAGAATCTGAAGATGAGATCCTAGGGAAATCGAGGGCAACCCTCAAATTTTATTGCCACTTGTTACGTTTTTCAGTATCAAAACCTAAGAAATGATTTCAGAAACTAACCGTAACTCAAGGTCGTAACTTTAATAAAGGATAAGGAACAAAGTGTAGCAACTAAACCCCATCCCAGGAGACAGGAGACATTTTATCTAAAATTTATGAGTCATTAAATAAACAAAGGATATTCGTCGGGAGCTATTCGTTGTGAACAACATTCTTTGGCGGCCATTTTAAGGTTTAATTGTTTACTAGAGCGTTTGAAGTATTTATAGTGCAGTTTATTGTGAATTTGGTTTTATGGAACAATGTGTTATCTACTTACTTACTATCTCATAGTTTATCGAAAAGAACGAACTGTTAGTTAGGAGCTTCGCTTAGTGAGTGTTAAAAGATTCGTTCGAGTTTAAACATATGACGTTCAACATTTATTTAATGGTGCAATCATCATCTGCTTAGCTTTTACCTACTCCTATCTATATCACAAACGCGACCAGATTTTAAACGTCGCGTCGCGTCGGTAACTATAGGTATAACTAATAAATCGACCAATCACATTAATTAAAATTTACATCTGGTCTTTTGCCCTTCCGGTGATTCCGGTGAGTCGAATTTGGCACATCTTCTCTCCGCTCCGCTCATCTCCGCTTTGGTGGAGTCCCGGGCCAACGTGACATATCTTGTGTATTGCTCCTAGTCCTATCATAAAAGCTCATGATTTAGTTAAACAACATAATCACGATAATCATAAAAGTAAATGTCCAATCGTTAATAAGCATCAAATAAATCAAAAGAGACACTAATACACAAAATCACACCCTATCAATTATTTCTGTCAAACACACACACAAACACACATACACGCTAATCCGAGGCGCCACGTCAAAACCGGTTAAGCTATACAAACAACCGGACTATGGTCTACATTGCGAGTTGCGACCGGTCGCGATTTTGCGACTTACACGCAACTCGTTACGTAATAGTCGTCTGGTTGGTTGTCGTGTCGTTCGTGTGACATACGGTTCATTGGGGCGGCGAGTTTTTGGCTGGGCATTTTGGTTTTGGAAGGTTTTATTTTTTGGTGTGCTTGTTTATAGAAAAGATGCTGTTTAGCTTAATTCAATGAAAATATGGTGGCGTTATCTTATTCCTTTTTTAATATTAATTGGCCCTGACTCTTAACCTAAATCTTTTCTT
Organism: Diarsia dahlii; assembly: GCA_949775195.1. Taxonomy (NCBI): domain Eukaryota; kingdom Metazoa; phylum Arthropoda; class Insecta; order Lepidoptera; family Noctuidae; genus Diarsia; species Diarsia dahlii. Next base: position 17,286,975 of record OX459197.1, on the reverse strand, counting down.
CGATTGACTCTTGACCTAAATCTGCTTCAGAAGACAGAGATGAGGTCGACGATGGAACGAGCTAATCCAAAAGAAGCCTATTTAAACTATGTATTTGGTATTTTCTACCAGTCAACCTATAATTACTTAACTACGTATACGTTAACCAAATATGTATTAATCTCAGATCGAAATACTTCTTCTCATTTAAGTTTCAAGCAAACAAATGTAGCGCCAGATACCATTAAAATATAAAATAGCTTAGGTTTTAATGGGCATTAAAAATGTGTAACTGTTCAATTCTCGGTTCGATGCTAGCTTTCACCCCAGAGTTAAAAGTATTACTAAGGTATTCATTGAACTGAAAACGAGCACAAATAACACACTAGTCCCATTCTCAAACCATCCCATAACCAAAAATATCCAAGTCAGCCTTAAACCGTCACAAACGCATATATAAACACATACAGAAACCGGTTCTAACTTGAACATAATAAAATTATGGCCGATGACTCTCACACGCATATTGCATAACGACCGGTTAATTGGCATGCCATGCTTGCCCGAGGCACATTGTTAGCTAGACTGGAGAACATTGATTGAAGTACTCTCGAGCACCTAGCTTGGGAGTAGTGAAGTGAAATTGTATTGGGTTTAGGATATTGGACTTGGTTGGAATTTCTAACTGGGTTATGTTTAATCGTTTTGATCAAGAAAATCCGTCGGAAAAAGAAAGCGGCTTTACAAAAAATACAGTACTCGTATTACTACATGTCATTTCGGTAAAGTTTCACTGAAGAAAAAGAAAGTTAACTTACGCAGACCGAAGATAATCTGCGTCAATAGTTATAATAATAAAAGACACAATCATTGTGTCTTTTAATTCTCACTAGGCGCTTTTAAGGCTCTAGCCTGTACAGCCTTTTACACCAAGATTTAAACCAAACACAGGACGTATCTTAAGTTTCTAACCTATTTATATCTATGAAAATGACTGCTTCTGATGCTTTACAAAATTATACACCCAACAAGCTCACCAACAAATCCGTCCTACCGCTCGCCTAGCATTCCACCCGTATATCACAAAACTTGTCGCGTGCGCCCGCGCACGTGCGCTGCAGTGACGACGATAACTCGCTTCAACACTTTCTTTGTTTAGCGTAAACGCAGTCGGAATACCAGTTTGTTCGCTCAAAACATCGATAGGAAAGATTTCGTGGATAGAAATCTGGTTTCGGGTTGTTGAAAATTTGATTTAGAGATTAGATTTTTATAGAGGCTGATTGTTAAGTATTTATAGATATTAACTTAGAGAGTGCAGACATTACAGGTAGTCACTAGCCTAAAAGTCTGACAACCAGTCTTACCCAGTTCTAACCGGGAAATTTATAAGATAGGCAGGCGCTCTATGTAAAATACTGATATTGAGTTAGACTGGAAGCTGTCCCCAACATAGTTGGGAGAAGGCTAGGTAGAAGATAATTATCTTTTTTTTAAAAACGTTGCCCCACACTAGGAATTTCTCCTGTATCGTGGGTGCGTTCACAAACATAGAAAGTCACATACACAAATACCCAGACCCGAAACAACTATCTGCAGGCCATACAAATATTTGTTCCGTGCCCCCGCACGGAACAAATATTTGTATGATCTTCAGATAATCCAATCGCTTAGCCACTGTGCCAACCGTGCCGTCAAATTCTTCTTGGGCAGAATCAATATTTAATGGTTTTCAGTTTTGACGTGTCGGCATCGACTTTCATGATACGGGAATGATTCCGTCGATAAAGTTACGATGAAGTTTTCAATAATACTGGTATTGGCTGTGAGCCTCTTCAAACAATACAGTAATGATCTTAAGCTGGATATTCTCGCGCATCGGTGATAATTCCTAAGTTTATTAAAGGGAGACAATTTCGCTCTGATTATACCAGAAAATGTTGTCTTTTATTGCACTGGTGACGAACCACCTATAAAAAATCACAAAATAAATATCCATGAGATAAAAATCTGGACATTCTAATATGATATACTTTCAACAGTTTCAACCTAGATTTAATGCACGAACGTCTAATCAGGTGAATGCACCAATTATCGTCCGAGCACAGACCATTACTTAATTAATTAACTGTATAAACAACTTAGTTAACACACAAGTTATGCATTCATAACTCGGTTAAGTGAAATTTAAGTTATCGCGTTGATTGTTAAACAGAGCGTGGTTTACGTAACTTCAAGGTTAGTAGCCATTGTGTGTACACGTGCTTAAAGACAATGGACATCAGCTGTTTGTAATTATTAATAATTATTAATGACACGTGTCAGTGGAAATTATTAATATTATATTGTTTCTTTACGGAAACAAAAACTGCTCTATATTTTCGCCACAATCGAATTTCTTCGCAGATTACCAACTCCGTTAACATTCTGACCAACATTAGATACCGAGTTTCCTCCAAATCAAAGGAAATCTAACTTGCCTTCTAAATTACTAAGTCAGCCACAGTTAACGAGCATCTAAATAATACTATCTTAGCCACAAGTTATCTTTTTTAAAGCCACTCTAAATACAACTCAGCATCGTGATTATTTTTAAGCATCTAAATTTGTAACATGAATTCAAACACTAAACTTCTAAAATATTAATATATGGCATCAAAAAAATATTCTATTAGCTTCTAATTTATTAACTCAGTACGTTTAAATTATAACTCATGCCACATTAACTGAGCATCAAAATTTAATTAAAATTGTCATCAAATATTATATTATAGCCACTAATAGTACGCATAAAGTCCTGTCGTGTCATCGAAAGGCTTAAATATAGAAGTTCAGAGTATTTAATGACCTAAATATTGAAGTTCAGAGTATCGAATGTCATAAAGATCGATTTTATTTACATGTTGTGCTACAAAAGTTATCGACAGAATCGCTTCAGAACTTCATTTTTATCGGAAAACTAGACAATAAATTGTGAAAACATTTCTGCAAGCAACTCGGAAGTAGCGCTCGCTGGCCGCTGCCGCGGCACCGCTCGCTTCGCTCGCTCGGCTCGCTTCGATCGCTCGGCTCGCGCGTGTTTTGTCGCAGTTTTAACCTAACCTAACCTATTTCCCTCAGTTTACAATTACGAGTCAATCTGACTGTGACTAGTCAATTAGACAGTGGTAAAAACATTTCTGTTACTAGTAGGTATTTTTAACGTAAATGTAATAATCGTAAAGTGTATCTAAAGTTGACATGTTGAATACACGTGACTAAGTCGTCAGTACATGAATCGAATGGCGCTCTCTGATTGGTGCAAATGGCCGGTCACTGTCGTCTCGCGCGCTCGCGCCATATCTTGCTGTTGCTATTTTCACGATAAAAGAATGTGATGTATTATTTTACATGCTAAGTTATAAATGATGTTGACTATGGTCGCTTTAATTATATTTTTTGAGGGCCTTGTGTTGAAGCTGTAAAATGTAAAATGGTGGTGAGATATAAATTCCGTGGCTGAGTTAGTAAATTAGGTGCCTATGTATAAATAACAAGGACAAGTTAATATAATTGTTGATCTTCACTTGACGCTTTCTATAGAATATTTAGTGGGCGTTGTAAAATAGACGAATTAGTAAATTAGAGGCTATATAATTTTCCCGTGGCTTAGTTATAAAATTAGAAGTTAGATCACGTGGCCAACTAAAAAAACTGTGGCTCGATTTATTATTTCCCCATTAAAATCCGTACATACGTTACCACTGTTGGCGAGAATGGAACCACAGCGCGCAGAGGCGAATAATCGAATTAACTCAATGACAAAGTCTACTTACTCTCAATCATGATGACTAAAACTAGAATTATTTTAACCGATCTAATTAAATATGACGTTTACAACCTAACTGATACAAAACCGTAACATACTTTTAGAACCCAGTTAACATAAACTAGTTTACAGTTTCCGATCGCGAACTAGTTCATTAATTTTTATGGTAAACTAATATACATTTTTTATTTTTTTTTTGTTCTCGGGGGGAAACCTTCAAAAGGCTACCGGTCTTTGGGGATAAGACCGGGGTGTGTGGGATTTTTACCGCACTAAAACCACCCCGGTGGCCACCATCCGCACATGGGAGAAGGCACCGTTTCCTCTTAAAAGACCTGTCCGGAGCCCCCTCTGTGCATCGCCTGTTATGGCACATCCCTGGGGAAACTAATATACCTACTACATCTTAGTAGAAATAGACTTTAGCAAATGATGTCCTTGCAAAATGTAACCAGTATAAGTAGTGTATAACGGTCCCACTGCTGGGACAACCCCTTTTTTGTGTGAAACAGAAAGAGAGAAAAGAACGTAAGAAACCAAGCATTTCCTAGAATTCGAAGGCATTTGCCTGCACCACTACGCACTGGACCGCGTTGTGGATTACAACATGGTCGCTCTCATAGTGAGGATCCATGTGTCTCATTACCTAGTATTAACTAGGTTGTGGAGGTCTGATAGGCAGTCGCTCAATGTAAAATACTGGTATTCGCTAGCTGCAGCCGGTTAGAATGGATCTCGACCCAAACATAGTTGGGAAAAGGCTAGGCAGTTGATGCTACCATTGCATGCATTAACATATCATGTAAACAGAAATCAAAATCTATCACAATGTCACCTTACAAGATTCTTCTAAAAAGAAAAAGTCTGTCCCTGAATATAAAAGAGACTGTTTTAAACATCTTCATTACATATTCAAGAGTAAAAGGCGAGTTATTTTCGGCCATTTTTAAAAACTTCTCCGTCCGTACGTGAGAAGAATGAGAAAACGAATATCTTTGACCATTTCACAGTTTACATAATAATATTAGTAATAAGTATAATTACTTTGCAAAGATTATTTGTTGATATTTAATATTATAGCGTACAATTCTGTACCTTTAGTGAAAAGTGATACAAGTCACAAATCCTCGTTTTGAGAAAAACAGATAATAAGTTTTGCATTTTTTAAACGGATACAACTTTTTTATTTCTGTATATTTTTTTGACGTATTAACTTTTATCAATTGGTAATTGTTTTTATTATATCGTATATGTTTTGATTTTGTTAAAAAATTATTAGAATTTGAGATATTTAAAAAAAACTAGACTTATATCATTAGCCACATTTATTTTCCTTTAAGTATAATAATACAATTTCAATTATATCATTTTACTTAATATAAAATGCACTTGTGTTCAATGTTACAAGTATTTTTGAAACATCTTTTTAATAGTAACGGAGTTATAAATAATAAAACACTGGAACTAATTTTGTTTCGAAAGCATCGAGATTTCATGGGTACCGTGTCTTTTTAGTGTGCTATGACAAAATCTAAATTATATCAATTTACACACAATGAACACAATAGAAGATGTGGTGTATTTCGATTTATCTTTATTTAAATCAAATGAGCTGAGGTGTAAAGTAATATAAGTTTAATTTAATTTCTATTGTGGGGCCTAGTGCCTACTGCCCTTATCATTATCATCATTTCACCCAAAAGACGTTAACTGCTGGACATAGGCCTACACCAGGTGTCGCCACATTGACCGCTCCCGTGCACCTCGCATCCAGCGGTGGCCACCTTCACTAGGTCATCGGTTCAACTAGTGGAAGGCCTTCCAACGCAACGACTTCCGGTTTGCATTCGCCACTCTAGAAGTTTTCAGCCCCATCGGTTGCATTGCCTTTTGGGTGACTTTGAGCTTTCTTATCAGGCCCATTGTGAGGAACCACGCTTCGGTCGAATGGAGCTTGTTTGATTTTCAGCAACCAAATTCCTATCAAGATCTAAGACTCTACACTTGAAGTTGTAGACGATTATGTGTCTACCTGGGACAAACTGTCCAGTTAGGTAGGTTCAACTTTGAGAAAGAGGTCAATCGTCGAATCCGACTCGGCTGGGCAGCGTTTGGAAAGCTGAGTAGTATCTTCTTGTCCAACTTACCTCAGTGTCTCAAGACGAAAGTCAATGACCAGTGTGTTGCCAGTGATTACATAATTATGGGACCGTAACGTGTTTGCTCACGATCAGCCTTATCAGAAGGTAAAAAGTCAAACAAAGGGCAATGGAGAGGGCTATGCTCGGAGTTTCCTTGCGTGATTGAATCAGAAATGAAGACATCCAAATAAAACCAAGGTTACCGTCATAGCCCGAAAAATTGCCAGACTAAAGTGGCAATGGGCAGGGTACATTGCTCGCAGAACAGATGGCCGATGGGGCCGAAAAGTTCTGGAGTGGCAGACCACGAACCACAAGACGTTGAATTGGAAGGCCTTCCACTAGGTGGACCCATGACCTGGTGAAGGTTTCGGGGATCCGCTGAATGCGAGACCAACGGGACCGGTCAATATAGCGACACTTAGGGGAGGTTTATGTCCAGTAGCGGACGTCTTTCGGCTAAAATTATGAATAATGATGATGAACCAAATAAAGTTAACTTTTGTGATTGTAGAGCCGATGAACCAGGTTTGTTTCTCAAATCTTGTTACCGTTTTAGGGTTCCGTAGCCGCATGCCAAAAAAACTGAACCCTTACAAATTCGTCATGTCTGTCTGTCCGTCAGTCCGCCAGTCCGTCAGTCCGTAATTCCGTCTGCTGTACTGCCACTTTATTCCGAAACTATTAAGACTACACAGTAGAAACTTGGTACAAGGTAGATGTGTTCTGTGAAACGCTTTACGATTTTTATACAAAAATAAAAGATTAAGGGTTTTAGTTTGATTTCCTTGTATGGGGAGCCCCCCCCCCTCCCTTACAAGGAAATTAAACTATAAACAAAGTCAATCCTAAGGGTATGGGGTGTCTATAGATAGATTTTTCAAAATGACATTAAGGTTTCTAAAAACATTATTTCTCAAAGTCAATCGTTTGAACGAAAGACACACACACACAAAAGTTCCCCCCTCCAACTTTTAAATAGAGTTAAAGAAATACTGTTGTTTAATAGTTTGAACGTAAGAAGAAGAAGAAGAAGACTTTGTCATTCATATAAACACTATGAAAAACAAAATTATCACAAAATGTGTATTTCTGTTGACACTATAACAACAACAAATACAAATTAAAGGTGATGATACAAACTATTACGATGGTACGGAACCGTTCATGTGCGAGTCGGACTCGCACTTGGTCAGTTTTTTGTTATTTTATGATGGAGTGGATGAAGATTCACTGTCACTTCTAAAATACATTGCTCTATTCACGTTTCAGTCAGTGCAAAAGAAATAAGAAATCAACATAATCATGAGTGCAATAAGTACAATAACAAAAAATACACCCAGCGGACATTATCCGTCAACAACTAAAGATGCATTTTAGTGATAAGCTAATGAATCAAGTGATTTGCTAAGTTAATCGTTTGCGACTATTCTTTTCTTTAAATGTTTTTGGTTTGTATTAGCAACATTATTAAATTCTCGTAAAAGGGAGTACGAGTGTTTTTTCTCGCTTCTCGTACAGAGAGTGCTACATCTCGCAAATGTACGAGATTTCTCGTACATCTGGCAACGTAGTTTGAGCGTGATTACATCCCCCGCCATCATGGCTTTTCTCGCTTACTACATAGATCACTTTACACAATAATCACTATCGATCGGTTTCTAAAAATCCTATACTACAGCGATATAAATCAATTTATATTATTGAGAACTAAACGCGTTACTTAAAATATTTCACGTGTAGTTTGATACAGGTTTAGTTGTATCACTTGACACGTTGGTGATGTTTTATGGTGCTTATACTTATGAGATACAATTTGAGTTATATCATCATTCACAATTGATAATTGTAGGGTTTTTTAGTGTCACTTAATACAAATTGTATTGTATTAATACGCACAAAACTCGTGTCATTAATATTAAATGTGTCAAGTAATATAAATCGAGATAGCCTTATTTACACGTACTTGTTTAAATTTAAGCTTTAGTTCAATTTAATATAACTAAAGACATATCAGTATACACAAAAAATATCATCAAAATTAACCAAGAATGCCACTTGTATCATTAAACACGAAACTTATTTCCCTTTCTATAAGAGATAGAGTTATACCGATTAGATAGAAAAATCAAATAAAATTCAAGCTTCAAGATTGTATACAGAACTCAAAACTGCTACAAGTCGAGTTATATCACTTTTCACTAAAGGTACAGAATTTATTAAGTGAATTCCATTTAAGCCCGGAATCGCCCTCAGTTGGGTATAGGCCTCATCTTTCCTTTGCCACTCTTCTATGTATTGTGGATCCCTCATCCGTCCATTTCCCTCTAACAACCCGTTCCTTACGCCCAACATTGGACACCATTCTGTCAGACCCTTACTCCATCAACCATCTCTGCATCTAGCCAGACGATAACCCTTGACAAAGCCGAAAGGCACTTCTCTCTATTATTGCAATAATTATACCCGACTTCAAAAAAAGCAGGAGGTTCTCAATTTTCAGATTAATAAACTAGAGTAAACATTAATCATACTAAAACTATCTGCACGAAACGAAACGCAGTGTTCCAGAAAACACAGCAACAAAACTGTCAGACAGACCAAAAAAAACAAGTGTAAGCCTTTAGTGGAATTCGCAGCATATTTTGTTAAAACTGTTTTCTTTACATGTAGTGTTTTGGCAACGGCTTGCAGTGCTGTCACTGAATGCTTGGTTAACACATCTAGACAAGTTTCTTTTTTCTTGTTTCTTATTTGATATTTTGTTGATTTATTTTTGGCTCTAGTAATTATTCTGTAAAGTGGTTTTCAGGGTGGAAGGTATGCCGTCGCAGAAACGGTTACCATTGTATTGAGTCCATTATTCTGAGCCAGTTTATTACTCGCGATAGTGATGATTTTATATTTCTCAATTCTATTTTCACCTATTATACTCTTTTGTATGTCTGGGCTTCTGTCCAATTGAAAAGAAATAAGAAACAGTGGGTGGTAAGTAATAAGTCTTAACTAGTAACTTACTGTCTGCTGGCTATTTCTGACCAATAACAAGGCGCCACAAGCTACGTTTGTGAGTAGGTACTGACCTGAAACAAGAGAAATATACAATTAATTCAAATGTTTATGAAATAAGTCATACTTTAATGATTATAATGTGAAAAACTTAGAATAATTTATTTGTAATTTTTCGGAAAAACAAGATTTTTCTTTAGCGGCTATGGATTCTTGATTTTTACCCGGTTGATCGCAATCGGCCCCCCCTTATTACATGGGACTTATAGAACGTACCTAGCGTAATGAGGATTAAAGGCGTTATGTTATTTTTAACCGACTTCTAAAAAAAGAAGGAGGTTCTCAATTCGGATGTTTGTATTTTTTTTTATTTTTTTTTTATGTTTGTTCGGGCATAACTCCGTCACTTGCTAACCGATTTGAAAAAATCTTTTTTTGTTGGAAAGGGTCTTTTTCTTTTTCTTTTTCTTTTTCCGAAATAGTCCCATATTTTTTTTTTATCGAAATCGGACAAGCGGTTTTTGAAAAATCAACAAAACTCAAAAAAAACTACATTGACCCATGAACAGGTGAACCACTAAAAAGTGAAAAATAAAAACTTTTTAACAAAAAATAAAACCGACTTAAAAAAAAACACAAAAAAAGTGAAAAATAAACTTTTTAGAAAAATCAGTTTCTGAAGTCGGTGGCAAAAAAATGAAATCAAACAAACAAAAGTCACCGACTTCAGAAACTGATTTTTCTTATAAAGTTAATTTTTCACTTTTTTTGTGTTTTTTTTTGAAGTCGGTTTTATTTTTTGTTAAAAAGTTTTTATTTTTCACTTTTTTGTGTTGTATTTTTTCTCTTACTCTAATTCCCTTTAGGAATCTAAGGGTAAGTACATTTTCCTAACATATTTATTTTATAAGCTTAGTATTTATATTATTTTTAATCTCTAACTAACACGACAATATAAAAAATACAACATTTTAAAAGCATTGTAGTACCTCAATCCATCCAGTCCATCCATGACATCCAGTCTTACCAAAGGGTATCGTATTACCTAGTATTAACTGGGTTGTGGGGGTCAGATAGGCAGTCGCTCCATGTAAAATACTGGTATTCAGCTGCATTCGGTTAGACTGGAAGCTGTCTAGCCTTTTCCCATATAGTTGGGAAAAGGCTAGACAGATGATGATGAATGTGGTACCCAATAATTCCCATGAAAATACTGCAAATCCCTCAAAAAATCCATGTCATAATCAATATCACACATAAGTAATTCTCACATCAAAACGTCACGTAGGGTGAAGGGACCTGTTGTCGGTCGCGTGCCACAGAATTATTACCGTAAAATAATTCCGCCATTCTGAAATTATTGTAAGTGTGTATGTATGTGTTACGGATATATTTGTCACATTGTGTGATATAAAGCCACGTGATTGGCTGGCCAATTTGTTCTTGTTTTACATGCGTTTCGCACTGTGTGTTGAAATAAGCATCATAGTTAATGTTTGCATGCCAACTTTATGGCGAAATGTGTCTTTGCTCTACATAATTATTATTTTAACATCTTTTGTACCACATTTGTTGCAAATAAATAATTTTGACTTTGACTTGACGCGATACTGGGATTGGTTTTCGATGGGTTATTGATGTGTTTTTCGGTTTTTACGGGATTATTGTGGATTTAGGGGGTTATTGGTGTGATATATCCGACTGTTAATATATTGAGTTGTACAACATGAATAAATTCTTATTTCGTTTGAATCGAATTGGTACTGAATATAGAAATAATACTTCGATCGTCTTTTTCCTGCCTAATGTCAATTAAAAGTCTTAATCACACAAATATTAATATATAAAGGCGAAAGTTTGTGAGTGTGTATGTTTGTTACTTCTTCACGTCTAAACGGCTGGAGCGATTTTAATAAAATTTAGTACACAGATAGCTTATAACCTAGATTAACACATACGTTAGTTTTTATCCCGATTTTATCTTCCTGTGGGATAATTTTCGAGTTGTAGCGGGTGAAGCCGCTGGCAACAGCTAGTTGACGATAAAAATATAATGAAAAATAACCTCATTATTTCAAATCATACCTATTTTAACTCTACAACATGACGCCTGTAATCCCCGCTGGGTTATGCAGAGGTATATCTACCTTAGTACACCCACATTAAATTTCCTCAGGTAAGTGTAAGTTCCATGTAATAGAGGGCGAGACTATTGCCATCAGGCAAGCAAGAACCCAGACTCCTATCCCGCTACTGAAAAAATCATGATAAAAAACCCAATAGCCTTTGCCTGACACTGGAATCGAACATATGGACCTCATTTTCAGCAGTCACGCTTACGAACACTAGAGTCTAGCCGGTACAGGGCGGCCTTTTTGGTCTAGTGACTAGACCAAAAAGGCCACCCTGTACCGGCCGGCTATTTTAATTCCAATAACACACAAAAAAATAAATTCAAAAAGAACACAAATCTCTTTGTTAGCCCATTGTTCAGGTAAATACCTACAATTATTTACTAAGAGAAGATAATTTTAGTAAATATACACCAATTAATTAGATCGTTCACAAGGAATTATGACAAGCATTTCTTAACAAAATTAATGCCGTTAACGAAATATTTAATGAGTTTAATGGATTAATAATGGTTATTTATCAAAACTAATTTGAAGGGAGGTAGGTATTGAAATCACTGCCTAAAAGCAGTCTGTAATTTGATTTATATTTAGGCTTAAAATGGCTAGGGTAATGTTCGGCCTGAGTAAAATTGCCTAAAATTGGGTTCTAATCATTATTTTTTTGTGAAAGTTTTTATCATTAATTACAATCTAGCTTCCTTGTTAGACTTATAAATCATTTTTTCTAGTTGATTTTTTTAGAGGAAACGTCAAACATTTTGTGAGTATAATTTGATACATATCTTAAAAACCGGCCAAGTGCGAGTTGGACTAACGCACGGAGGGTTAAACGTGTAGGTAATTTATTATATTTACAGTTTTCAATTTGTTTTCTTTATAGTATGTGCTGTAAGACATTGATTCTAGCCAAATTTCATGATTCCAAGTTAACGGGAAGTACTCTGTAGGTTTTGATACCTTTGTGAAATAACTCTGTATGTAATACGTGGTCACCCATCTAAAGACCAACTTGCAAGCGTGGTTTAACCTAAAGATCGACCCGAGCGAGTGTTATTATTTAGCCACGACCTATTAAGTACCATCAATATGTCCTGCTAAGGCATCCGGCTTCCACTTACTAACATATTCTGTCTTCCTAAGAATAGACTTCAGTTTTATTGAGATCTCAATTGTGTTGTGTTTAAAAATAGTATTTAAGTACTATACAATTTCTCAGAACGTCTGGTCTAAATAAAGAGCCAATTAGCCAATAATTCTACTTTTGACCTTGCTGCTTACAATGTGAATTCAATAATAAGCGTATTTTTAGTCCACAATACATTGAATTTCTTTTGTGTAACTTCCTATATTAATATGACTATGGTTTCTTCTTTTTTGTTTGTTTTTATAAGCTGGAAGTCCTCCATGTACTAAATAAATATTAAAAGAGTAACCGTGGAGTTATTACTGGTTTTTCTCTATACGAAAATATCAACCCGAACTGTGCAACTTTTCTCGACGTTTTAAAAATACCCATAAATACAGTGAAATAGAAATATTTTGATTGTACATGTACAGTGTGCACCCACATTTTACCAGTTATGTTTAATGGGCCTACTACACGCTCAAGCTTCACCACACTTTTCGTTCACACTTCACAGTACCTACAAAGCGCGTATGGTTGGTAAAACTGTATTACCATTACAAACCACACGCGCGATGTACTGTGTGCATCGTGTAATCACGCAGGCAAGACTGTGGGGAAGTGTGAGCGTGTGGTAGGCGCATAAGTCTTAGCTTAAGTCTAAGGAAAAACACAAAAGGGGGCAAGGCTATGTTGGACTTTGTGAACGAAATCTTGTCTATGATAATTATTGTCTACAGCTTGCGTATGTGTCAACGTTTACTTCATTCTGGAATAATCTTCTTGTCATGTTGTCCGTGCAATAAAACTTCTATTTAACTTATTTGATTATGTATTCTTTTAATACACCACACCTGGAAACCAAGTCATAACAGGTTATGGGCCCAGGCACCTACTCAGATAAGTGAAAATATTTTTTGTAAGAAGAAAAACAAAAAAAAGATCGTCACTTTTTTTTTGTCATTTTTTCTTTGGTGGAAATATTTCAAGAAAATATGAGCAGCGAAGCCTCAAACTACCCAGGTATTCCAATAGAAAGGCTGAAGGGGGCGGAAAACTATAACAACTGGAAGTTTTCTATGAAGATGCTCCTGATGCACGAGGACCTACTCGAATGTATCGAGTCCACCGACGGAAGCAAAGATGTCAGAAAAAATCAACGCGCGCTAGCTAAAATTTGTCTTTCTGTGCATCCCAATGCTTTCTCGCTTGTGCGTAACGCAAAATCAGGTTACGAGGCGTGGACTAATTTGCAAAAAGCGTACGAAGACAAAGGTCTGTGCAGGCGCCTTGGATTATTGCGGTTGCTTTTTGGAACTAAGCTCGAAGAGAATGCTTGTAATATGGACGCTTACATTACAAAAATAATGGAAATTACTCAACAATTGCATGACATAGGTTCTCCACTAGACGATGACTTCATAGCAGTCATCATGTTGAGCGGACTGACATCAGATTACGACCCGCTCATCATGGCGTTGGAGAATTCCAGTGACAAGCTTGTCAGTGAAACTGTAAAAACGAAATTATTACAAGAGTTTCACAGACGAGATGACAAGACAGAGAATGCATCGGCTTTGACTACTATCAAGAAAATTAAATGTTATCGATGTAAGAAACCAGGACACACAATAAAGAATTGCCCTAAGAATGCTGCTTCTACGACTCCAGTGAGTAATGTCAAGGAGAAGAAGAAGGCGTTATTGTCAGCATTGTCGGTTAATCTCAAGAAGGATGTCTGGTATGTAGACTCTGGTGCAACTAACCATATGTGCAACAACAAGAGTGTTATGTCAGAATTAAAATCAACTAAAGAACTCTCTGTGAACATTGCAAATGGTGAGCAGTTATATACTGAAGGATTAGGTCAAGTTAGAATTAAGTTAGACAGCGGTTTTAGAACAATAACTAATGTTTATTTGGTTCCTCAACTGTCAACTAACCTTTTGTCAGTCAGTGAATTGACAAGAAAGGGTTATAAAGTCAATTTTAATTCTAAAACCTGTAAAATAATGGATGGGCATGAAACTATTGCTACTGCTACTTATGTGAATGGTATTTTTCAATTAGATTCTATAGGGAATAGCAGTAGAGCTGGTGGTGACGTGCAGCATCAATGCATGGTGGCTGACAGCAGCAGTAAATCACTATTAGACTGTGATGTGTCAGAGCGAGAGCAGAGCAGCTTGGTGTCACAAGAACTATGGCATCGCAGGCTGGGGCACCTCAACTCTAGGAGCATGAATGTCATGAGACAAGGTATGGTCATTGGTATGAATTATAATAGTACTTGTTTTCAATCTTGTATAGCCTGTATTAAAGGAAAACTTACAAAGTTACCTTTTCCAAAAGTTTCCCATAGTAGGTCTAAGGAGATTTTAGGCTTAATACATACAGATTTATGTGGTCCAGTGCAAGAGAAGTCATTTGGTGGTGCTTGTTATTTTCTTACTTTCATCGATGACTTTTCAAGAAAAACATTTGTTTATTTCTTGAAAACAAAAGGTGAAGTTTTTGAAAAATTCAAAATATTTAAAAAACTGGTTGAAAATGAGACCGACAAGAAAATAAAAGCTATTCGTAGCGACAATGGTGGTGAATATATTAATAAAAAATTTCAGGAGTTTCTGCAACAGCAAGGAATCCGTCACCAAACAACTGTCCCGCATTGTAGTCAACAGAATGGTGTGGCGGAAAGAGCTAATCGTACCATCATGGACAAAGCTCGCTGTATGCTAGAAGATGCTAATCTTGACAAACGTTTTTGGGCAGAGGCTGTAAACACTTCAGTTTATCTGAAGAACCTCTCACCTACAAAAGCTGTCATGGGCATGACACCACTGGAGAAATGGACTAATACAAAGACAGATGTAAGTCATCTTCGTACATTTGGTTGCTTGGCTTATGCTTTGACTTCAAATCACAAGAAACTAGATTCGAAGGCAAAGAAATATATATTTGTAGGTTACTGCAATACTACAAAGGGTTACAAACTTTTTGATCCTGAGAACCCTGGGCATTGCATAAAGGCACACCATGTTAGATTTTTAGAACATTGTTTTTGGAAAAAGGATCTGTCAGATAATGACACTAATGGGGTGGTTCATGTTGTTTCACATATAGAATCAACAGGTAGGACAGACGAAAACACTGGGGATGAAAGTTCACAGGATGTCTCTGAAAATAGTCCTCATGATGATAGAAATAGAAAAAGGGACACAGTATTTAGTATAAATGACAGTAGTTCATCTGAGGCAGATAACTCATCGGATGAAACCTATATTCCAGGGAGTTCAAGTGAAGACTCGACAATTACAGACTTCACTGATGCTGTAGATGAAGATCTATCTGCACAATTACTGGTAGCTCAACAGTACAGGGATCTTGGAGACCCGGAGACTGTTAAGGAAGCACTTGGTGGCAATGAAGCTAAAGAATGGAAGGAAGCCATGGAAGATGAGTATAAATCCTTTAATACCAATAAAGTCTGGCGCCTTGTGGATCTACCTAAAGATCACAAAGCAGTAAAATGCAAATGGATCTTTAAAAGAAAAAGGAACTTAGATGGAAGTCTCCTTAAATACAAGGCACGACTGGTTGCCAAAGGATTTACTCAACGGTATGGCATTGATTACTATGAAACTTTTGCACCTGTTGTCCGTTACTCTACTATCCGTTTGTTGTTAGCACTAGCTGCAGAATATGATCTGGAAATAAATCACCTAGACGTCAAAACAGCTTTTCTGAATGGTGATTTAAAAGAGCATGTGTTAATGGAACAACCAGAAGGATTTGTTAAGAAAGGACAAGAACACAAGGTGTATAAGTTGGATAAAGCCGTTTATGGATTAAAACAGGCAGCAAAGTCATGGTATGAAAAGATTAACCGAGTGTTAATAAATAAACTCCATTTCAATAAGATGCCTTCAGAACCATGTGTCTATTATAAAGGACAAAAGAGGGAAATGGTTATAATTGCCCTTTATGTCGACGACATAATGTTATTTTCTTCATCAATATCCAAAGAAAGAGATATGGTGAAAGAAAAACTCATGTCAGAGTTTGAGATGAAAGACTTGGGACCAGCTCATCAAATATTGGGTATGAGTCTATGCAGGAATAAAGAATCGATTACTTTAAATCAGTCACATTACATTGAAACTGTTCTATGTAAATTTAATATGACTGACTGCAAACCATCTCCAACCCCTATGGAAACAGGATCAAAACTGAAGAAAAGTGAAGTCAAGGATACTCGTTTCGACTACAGAAATCTTATAGGTTGCTTGATGTATATTTCAGTTTGTTCCAGACCAGATATCTCACATGCAGTAAGTGTTTTGAGCCAATTTAACGAGTATTTCGATGAAACACATTGGAAAGCTGCGAAAAGGGTCCTGCGATATCTCAAAGGTACAAGTCATTATTTTCTTAAGTATGTTAAAGGCGGATTAGTCATAAATGGCTACACAGATGCTGATTGGGCTCCCAATGAGGTTGATCGTCGTTCATACACAGGGTATGTATTTAAATTAGGCGATTCTGTTGTATCTTGGGAAAGCCGTAAGCAGCGGACTGTGGCTCTCTCAAGTACTGAAGCAGAATACATGGCTATTTCAGATGCTTGCAAAGAAGCGTTGTTTTTACGTACTTTTTTGAAGGAATGCCTTCAAGTTAATTGTAATATAAATTTGTACAATGATAACCAGTCAGCACAAAAATTATGCTCTAATTCAATGTTTCATGCCCGTACCAAACATATTGATATTAGACATCATTTTATAAGGGATATTGTAAATAATAAATTTATTGATATTTGTTATATGCCTACAGGTGAAATGGTTGCTGACATACTTACTAAACCATTAGCTAAAGAGAAACATGTTAAGTTCTGTTTGTCTCTTTTATCAGTTTAATATTGTTATTCATTGTATCTTTTATCAGTGTAATATTGTTATTCTTATTTACTACTGTGTGAAGTAACGTTAGTGTTTTTATAAGACATGTTTAGTTCAAGAGGTAGTGTTGGACTTTGTGAACGAAATCTTGTCTATGATAATTATTGTCTACAGCTTGCGTATGTGTCAACGTTTACTTCATTCTGGAATAATCTTCTTGTCATGTTGTCCGTGCAATAAAACTTCTATTTAACTTATTTGATTATGTATTCTTTTAATACACCACACCTGGAAACCATGTCATAACAGGCTATTGACATCAACGGCGCACAAATCCCGACTCAATAGCTGCTCCTGAGAAATTCCCGATGGCAAAACCCAACAACACTTTGCTCAACCTGGGAATGGAACCCTGGACCTCACGCTCAGTGGTCATGATTACAACCACTAGACCAACAAGGCACTTATAAAAGGAAAGGTGCTAAATTCTGTCCAGTGTGAATTTACTGCTAGTAAAATGGTCGCCAACTCACATAAAATAAATTGTGAAGAAAAAGTAATGTTCTAGAATGTAGTTACTACTTGCATGCAAATAAGTGTTTTATTATGTGGAGGTAGTTTTCTAATTAGCTTACGTGTGTAACCTTCCAGTAATTGTAGGTACCTTTTTAGGATTCCGTACCAAAAGGGTAAAAACGGAACCCTATTACTGAGACTACGCCTGTGTGTCCGGCGCGTCGGTCTGTCTGTCACCAGGCTCATCATCATCATCATCATTTCAGCCAAAAGACGTCCACTGCTGGACATAGGCCTGTCACCAGGCTGTATCTTAAAAACCGCGATAGCTAAACAGTTGAAACTTTCACAAATTATATATTTCGATTGCCGCTATAAAAACAAATACTTACTCATCATCATCAGCCTATAATGTTCCCACTGCAGGGACTCAGGCCTCCTCTCTAGGAGAGGGATGGGCTATAATCTACCACGCGGGTACCAGAGAGCAGCGGTGGCCCAGTGGTGGCGGCCCCGACTTACGAACAGTAGGTCGTGGGTTCGAACCCAGGCAGGCACATTACTTTGTGTAATTTATTTCATCACCGCTGCTCTCAAAACGGTGAAGGAAAACATCGTGAGGAAACCGGCTAAGAATGTCTAAGAACCAAAAAATTCGAAGACATGTGACATCTACCAATCTGCAGTGGGCCCGCGTGGTAGATTATAGCCCATTCCCTCTCAAAGAGAGGAGGCCTGTGTCCCAGCAGTGGGAACATTAATAGGCTGTTGATGATGATGATGATGATATACCGCATTGTACAAGAAATTTAAAAAGATAAATATTCTATGTCTTTCTATTCTCATTCCAAACTTCACTTATATACACTATTCCACAATTTTCTCAGCTCAGCAACCGAAATAATATATAAAAATCCAACGAATGCCAAAAAAAATAGTAAAGTACTGAAACAAAGACTGGACATATTAATTGCAGTTCCGTTGGTGCACGTCTATGTCATAAGTTCACGAAGAATGGAGCCAGTGGGGCAAAATGCACTGTTTAAATTAGACATGATTTCTTGATATGGATGGCAGTGGTTTGTACTGAATTCCTAGTAGGTACCTATTCTTATTACCTACATCATCATCATCATCATTTCAGCCAAAAGACGTCCACTGCTGGACATAGGCCTCCCCCAGGTGTCGCCACATTGACCAGTCCCGTGCGTCTCTCATCCAGCGGGTCCCCGCAACCTTGACCAGATCGTCGGTCCAACTAGTGGGAGGCCTTCCAACGCAACGTCTTCCGGTTCGTGGTCTCCATTCCAGAACTTTTCGGCCCCATCGGCCATCCGTTCTGCGAGCAATGTGTCTACATCAGAAATTGGGAAATTCCAATAGTCCAATGTTATAGGGGGCGAGGGTTGCACTCCAGGGGCCCGATTCTGCTATTCAATAGTGTCAGAATGGTCAATCATTGATCTCATAATTGTTGATTTTGAGAAGTTTGGTGTTGTCAAAATCAACAATTATGAGATCAGTGATTGACCATTCTGACACTATTGAATAGCAGACTCGGGCCCCAGGAGTGCCGGCAGAAGTAAAAATTTAAATATTAACGTTGTATGATTCATGTGGTTATACAGGACACGTCAGGACACGTGATGGTCACGTGTCCTGACGCTAGTTTAACATTTTTTACCCATCCCAAAAAAAAGTGCACAACACCGCTAAAAGTTTTCACTTCAAAAAACTCAATTCCACTATGTCTGACCCGGGAATTGAAGTCTCTCATCATGTTCAGCAGTTGCGCTTGCGACCACTGGTCCAACGAGGAAGTTAGCAATGAACATGATTTACATTCATATTCTTTAAACACAGACCACAGCTTGGCAATAGACATATTTATAACAATGTTGTGTTATAATTTTTTTTCGGTGATGTTTGATGTGATCAACATGATCTTTGTTTTTAGCAACCAGTAGTGATTCCATTGTCTTCATTTTGTTTAGCAGTAACCTCTGAACTGTCTTTATTTTGTTACGGTGATGACAATACATTTACATTGTCTTACTTCCGCTTACATCGTTTATCTTCAAACGGTTGAAATGAGATGAGAGAATAAAATATGAGTCAAGAAACATAGAACTAGCCGATGTGGCGACGATTGGTGGAACTGGAAACCTATCTACATCAGTGATCAACATTTGACTACAATTATGATGATATTGAATGCATAAGTACAAAGAAACGATGAACGGATTGTGTAAGGAGTGACATGAAAAGAAAAGGAGAAGAGAAGAAAGAAAAACGTATTGAAAGTATTATTGGTCAAGGGCAGGAAGATCCCGTCGGGGCTGTGGATTAACGAAAGGTTATCGCGGCTCCGACACAAGGGCGAAAAAGGAACATGGGTTCGGTTTTTAGTCAGTAGAAGTCTGACACTCCCCTTCGCTCTGCCCAAGAGCGGGGGGGGGGGGGGGTCATTTGATGATTTTCCACCCACCAAAAAAATGGTGATGACGAATGCATAAAATATTTCAACGTTCTCTAATGACGGCAACACATTAGTAGACGAACTATTTAATCAGAAGATACCGAACAAACATAACGTCGCATAATAATCCTAAAACTGTTGATATCATTCCCATTTGGCGCCTCTATTCCCAGAAAACGTATGACTATATTAATTCATCCAATCAACAAGATCAAGCGGAACAGTTGAACATCGAAAAGAAAACAAATGACATATTAGTCACCACTAGGTATCATATCAGAGATGACTTGAAAAGGTCAGCGCCGTATACAAGGTGGAAGGGTCACCGACGCTCAAACGGTTACCACGTAATGTATAATGATGATGACATGACGTACTGCATCATGAAGAAACCAGTGGTTGTTCAGGTAGTTCAGTGGTTGCTTGGGCCGTCGCTTGGTAAAGATTTTTGGCAGTTTTGTCATACAAAAGTATGTCAGGCCTTTGCTGGGTGGCGGCTTGAGTAATCGTTGAATATCTCTGAGTGCCGCAGTTAGTTTAATTCGACTATAAATTCAAAAGTGCCTGTAATTGGCCTACTTGAAATAAATGCTAAAAAAAAAAAAAAAACCAGCATGCCATTTTTGGAGGGTTGGAAATCATCAAATGACTCCTTCCGCTGTGGGCAGAGCGGTAGTGAGTGTCAGACTTCTACTGACTAAAAACCACCCATGTTCCTTTGTGTCGAGGCCGCGGTATCTCTTTCGAGGAACCCGCAACCCCGAAGGGAGAAAACCAGCATGCCTGAAAGACATTTCTTGAGGGCATGTAATGTCCAATTCAGAGGCCCATGGACGGCATAATAATTATAAACTCTGCGCTAACCTCACGATAAAGGAAGAAGTACATCGTTCTGAGCCCGTTAGTTTTTTATTTATTTAAACTTCATGCACAAACGTGGGACATAGGCGGACTAAATAATCAAAAATAATTTCATTAAAAAAAAAACAATAAAAAAAAATAAATAAAAAAAAATAATTATATTTTTTATTAATTAATTAAATTATAAAATAATATCATTTTTAATTCAATAATTTTCAAAATATAATAAATCATCTGTTCCTTAACAAAAGGAACAAATGCTCTACGAGCAACCGCAGCGAGCTCGAAAATTTTAATACACTACCATTGGCCGAAGAGGTGTAGGTTTACTGGTACTTGACCAACATGGTTGCGTGCGCCTGCCTTCGCTCGTTGTATGGAGTTGAGCTTCTGTAGTAAGCTGTACATTACTCATCGGAACATCGAATCATGCGCGGGAGCAGCTGTCGGGTGATTGTTTAAACTTGTTAAGGGGTTGAGGTTAATCATGTGTTTCCTGCACGGAATTGTATTGTTATAGAGTGTGGCTTCTTATGAAAAATATTTTTACAGTGAGAAATCTTCTATGCTGTTTCATTCTAGATAGATATTTCCTCATAGTATATTACTGAAGATTATGACCATTTGGTTTGATTTGGTTGCAAGGTTTAGCTCATCATTGGGTCGTGAATGATTTTTACAAAAAATACTTACGAGCTAAATAGGAGAACCTAATTAGTTATGTAGTACGGAATACTATCGTGT
The DNA here is from genome assembly GCA_949775195.1 of Diarsia dahlii. NCBI lineage: Eukaryota > Metazoa > Arthropoda > Insecta > Lepidoptera > Noctuidae > Diarsia > Diarsia dahlii. Next base: position 17,265,282 of record OX459197.1, on the reverse strand, counting down.
TAAATCTGCACCTCGTCTTGGTGGAGGGCTTTTGGCTATATACAGTGAGTTGTGTGTGTTACGTCGCTTCGTAATATAGTTTTAGGGTTCGTAACGAACGGTGACATAGTGCATAGGTAAAGTTTTACTAATATATAGTTTAAGGGTTATTTTTACTAACACAAATTGTATTTGGGGAATAATAAACCGAGCCACAGTTTTTTTAATTGGCCACGAGATTAAACTTCTAATTTTATAACTAAGCCACGGGAAAATGATATAGCCTCTAATATACTAATTCGCCTTTTTTACAACGCCCACTAAATATTCTACAGAAAGCGTCAAGTGAAGATCAACAATTATATTAACTTGTCCTTGTTATTTATACATAGGCACCTAATATACTAACTCAGCCACGGAATTTATATCTCAGCACCATTTTACATTTTACAGCTTCAACACAAGGCCCTCAAAAAAATTTAATTGAAGCGACTATACACAACATCATTTATTATAACTTAGCATGTAAAATAATACATCACATTCTTTTATCGTGAAAATAGCAACAGCAAGACCTGGCGCGAGCGCGCGAGACGACAGCGACCGGCCATTTGCACCAATCAGAGAGTGCCATTCGATTCATGTATTGACGAGTTGCAGGTGTGTATAAAAAGTCAACTTTTAATACACTTTAGATTATTATATTTAGGTACATAAAAATACCTACTAGTTACAGAAATATTTTTAACATTGTATAATTGACTAGTCACAGGCAGATTGTATGATTCGTCATTGTAAACTGAGGGAAATAGGTTAGGTTAGGTTAAAACTGTGCTACTTCCAAGTTGCTTGCAGAAATGTTTTCACAATTGTATAGTTATCCGATAAAAATAAAGTTCTTCAGCGATTCTGTCGATAACTTTTGAAGCACAACGTGTAAATAAATATCGATCTTTAGGACATTCGATACTCTGAACTTCGATATTTAGGTCACTAAATACTCTGAACTTCTATATTTAAGCCTTTCGATGACACGACAGTGGTTTCCACGTTGTACTATTAGTGGCTATAATATAATATTTGATGTCAATTTTAGTTAAATTTTGATGCCCAATTAATGTGGCATGAGTTACAATAGCGTACTGAGTTAATAAATTAGAAGCTAATTGAATATTTTTTTGATGCCATATAATAATATTTTAGAAGTTTACTGTTTAAATCCATGTTACAAATTTAGGTGCTAAAAAACCGACTTCGACAAAAATAAAAAAAGTGAAAAATAAAAAATCAGCTTCTGAAGTCGGTGACTTTTGTTTGTTTGATTTCATGTTTTTGCCACCGACTTCTGAAGCTGATTTTTTATTTTTCACTTTTTTTATTTTTGTCGAAGTCGGTTTTATTTTTTGTAAAAAAGTTTTTATTTTTCACTTTTTAGTGGTTCACATGTGCTTACCCCTTCACAACGTATCGGCGTGATGTTATGTTATGAACTGGTGTAAACAATAGACAGTCATGAGATTTCAGCAATCCAAGTCCATTTGCTATCATTAATTGAGGAGTTCCGTTGCCTATCTCCGAAGTTCTTCATCAGATCTTCACCAAATAGTTTTTATAACCTTTGTAGTGAGTACAGGCGTGATATTATGTTGTGTGTTGGCGTAAACAATGCTTAGATATGCTATAGCAACAATCGCGGTTAATCTGCTGTTATTTATTGAAGAGTTCCCCCGATTTCTACAAGATCCCATCATCAGATATTGAAATGGTGACAATGGGACCACACGGGAAGCACCAGCTTTCAAATGAAAAAAGAATTATGAAAATCAGTTCACCCAGTCGCAAGTTATGAGCGAACAAACATTAAAAAAAAAAAAAAAATACAGTCGAATTGATAACCTCCTCCTTTTTTTGAAGTCGGTTAAAAAATAACCACGATGCTGAGTTGTATTAAGAGTGGCTTCAGAAAAGATAACTTGTGGCCAAGATAGTATTATTTAGATGCTCGTTAATTGTGGCTGACTTAGTAATTTAGAAGGCAATGTAGATTTTTAGATGCAAATAATGCTATTAAAAAGAAGCCGGTTTAATTAGCACCCATTGTATTTTATCATACGGTATAAGTATGTGTTGTGATATATGGGCCAAACCTCCCTGACAATAAACAAATGTTCTGTTATGTAATTACTTTATTAGGCAGTCACTTTTGGAAGCTAATAAAATGGTAATAAAATTCTTGTTCATAAATTATTATTAACTCAGAAATCAAATTCTTTCTCAAACATAATGTATTCCATCATATTAAAGGATAGAACATTAAAATGTTCACGAGATTAAACTGCGAAACCAAAATTAGCATAAAAATCACTTTTGAGAAAGTCGTTCGTCACGTGAAGTAAATGTCACAAAATGAGTTGTGACAAATTAATGTGACATAAATTATGCCCACTGTCACATTATGTCAAGAATTTGAGACTATAATGTTGATGAGCTTTCTACAATGTGTTATGGAATATACCCACGGTTCTTTGAAGTAAATAAGTATCATAAACACGCTGACACATCAAGCTTAGCTATACATACATTTCCAGTACAATATGCCCTCGCTTTGAAAACCCCGTGGTCTTTCAATGAGCGATCAGCTTTATTTGGTTTGCATAGCTAGATTTGTCGTTGTACTTGTTAGTATAAATTTTCATAGGTTATAGAATGTTTTTGTATAGTAATCCTAACAAGATTGCATCTGGGATGATATTTGTTTTACCTTTCTTGTTTGATCGTCATGAACTCGATAAGTCTTATCTCTTTCCTTCTTTTTCCATCAAGAATATCTCAGTAGCAGCCACAAAGACTCACTCACTCACTCTCTCTCTCTGCCCCTACACCCCTCATTACATCGGACTTTAACATAACCGGCAAAACGTAGGGTCTACTATTAGGTAAATAAACCTCACTATTAAAACCTTCCTTCGGGAATTACATGCAGCATGTAGTGTAAAAAATAATCAAGATGAAATGTATTTTTATATTCTTTCGCTTATTCTATCGATGAACTAATACCTATTATATAATTACTCAAAGGTTGACTGGTAGACCAAAGAAACGATGAATGGTCAGTATCAAGAATAATTGCATGAAAGGAGGTGTCTCATGAGATGACGAGAAACAGAGAAATATGGAAGAAAAAGACATGCTGTGCCTACCCCAAATGTATTGGTATACTTGCAAGAGAATGATGAGATTGACTAGAAGAAGATGCCTTCGGTATTTAGTCCGCCTCTGTACTTTGTTCTGATGTCACTACAATAATGAATATGTATAGCAATCGGGCCCGACAAAGGACTCTCTAGGTCGGTCCGAGGACATCGGTCGTCGGGTCGTATGAGTAGACGGTTTATCAGTAACCTTATCAAAGTTACTATGACAGTTAGTAGACTGACACTTTTGTTGAATAAATAAATTGTTTACGTAATTTACTTTAGATGTATTCACAGCCAGTTTATGGAAATTTCTAAACGCCTTTTTGACGGTCTCCGTGACCTAGGGGCTGGCTTTTACTTTGGCCAGAGGCTAAGTGTTGCCATTAAACGTGGCAATGCCACCAGTCTCTTGGGCACATTACCAGATTGCATAGTTGAGGAGTTTTTTATGCCTTACATAGTTTGTTCAAAATTCTAATTATGTGGTGCTAACAGTCTCGGAGTAAAATGCCTGTGACATACGCACGGAAGGACAGGACGAATCTATAATAGAGATTCCGCGTTATGCTTTCAGGCAACGAAGGCCTAAAAATGTGATGAAATGTCTCATTTAGACTTAAAAGCAAAATGATATAGGTAAATGCCAAGATTAAGGTTCCATTTGTACCGAATTGTGTGTATTCTCTTAGGTAAATCGGGCCTTAGACAGAGGCCTAAGGCCCGATTTCCACTACAGCGGAGACGAGCAGAGCGGAGAGGAGATGTGCCAAATTACAGGACTCTTCCTGTAACTGGTTGAATTTGGCACATTTGACCAGATATAAATTTGAACTAGTGTGATTAATCGAATGGGCACATCTACTCTACTACGCTCTGCTTCTCTCCGCTTTGGTGGAAACCGGGCCTAAGCCTTCGGGGATTACAGGGGTGATGTTATGTTATTTCAATGTTGTTCGTATCTATCTACCAACATTCCAGTATCCTTGATTCTACAGACTACCATTCTTGAATCCGAAGGACCAGCATGGATTCACGTTTGACATAATTTAAACAGATTCGAGTCCAACAAAAGACTTACAAGGTCGACTCGAGGACGCGAGGTCACAAGGACATACTGTTTGTTAGGGTTTCGCATATAAAATATGCCGCATTTCTGCAAAAATGTAAACATACGCTTCTTCTGGGTAAGGTCGTTCCATCGTCGACCTCATTTCTGCTCTTAGGGTAAGATTGAAGTCAAGAGCAAACCCATTTATAATAATAAAAATAACATGAATGATTAGACAGTTGACATAGGTACATACACACATAAACTCAGACCTTCTTCTCATGGAGGTAGGCAGAAACCACAGAACGCCACCTACTAGGATTTTTTTTTGATTTGTTGGGAAATCATCAAATGACTCCTCCTGCTCTGCGCGGAGCGAAAGGGAGTGTCAGGCTTCTACTTCTTTCTTAGCCCTTTGTGTCCAGGGCCACGGTATTTCTTTCGAACAACCCGTAGCCCGAACAACCCGCAGTCCAACAACCCGCAGCCCTGGGATCAAGACAGGTCTCTTGATCCTTACTCATTTTGCATGCATGCCAGCTCATTCACCTGGTCATTCACGTACCGGTCGGTTTCAAGTACTACTAATCTAACCTTTCTCAAGAACCTTACCAGTACTGAGACTTTGCACTTGTTCCTTGTTGTTTGCCTTTGTTACTCGCCAATAATACTTTGCCCGACACGGGAAACGAACTCAGGATGCTCAGCAGTTGTGCTAGCGACCACAAGCCCAACGAGGTTGGGTTTGTGGTGCTGTAAATTAGTAATACCTGCTTGATTTTTTATAGCGGTGAACAAAAAAAATAAGGAAAGTAATTAATCTTGAAACAACAAACAAAAAACAATTATATTTTTTCTGACACTGCTTTTTCTCATTTGTTGACAATACCAAGATTGTCCTGTTACTATAGACGACACAAAAAATATAGGTTACTGTTTCGCTTACCCAACGTTTTAATGTTGACGTAATATCATGAAACAAAATGGAGTCGAAGGACGTCCAAGGTCAATGTGTGACCTTGTATCCTTAGATACAAGGTCACTTAGGACCGACGGCTTTGTTTGGGTTCCGCTTATGTGTATGTTAAGTCTAAATGTAACGTTATCACGTCATTCATTTGTTTACGTTTTGAATAATTTTGTTTCATTTTCGAGCTTCTGTTGTGAGCTTTTGTAGTTTGTTTAAGTACTTATTTTTGGGGCTTAAGATACTGTTTACACAAAAACACAAACTGTGTTTATAAACACAATTTTCTTTCTTTCTTTCTTTCTATATTCATGTAGGAGAAGCCAGAGCAAAAGGGAAATAATAATAATAATAATATTTTCGGGAGCGTTCGGGTCCATATTGGCTCACCTAAAGTTCTTTACCCGAAATTGTTCTTCCTAACGATTTGTAATCCGAATGATCACTCTTCCTAAAATTTTTCGTCCTAAAGTTTTCATTCATACTATTTGTAGTGCTACCGGCGATGTTCATAACACTCATGTTTCCGAAAATTGTAATTTTTTTTTTTAATGCGTTGCCTCACACTAGGAATTTCACACATTACGTAACATTTAAACCCACATACACAAATACCCAGACCCGAAACAACTATCTGTAGGCCATACAAATATTTGTTCCGTGCGGGGATCGAACCCGCGACACGCAGCGCAGCAGTCCAATCTCTCAGCCACTGCACCAACCGCGCCGTCAAATTAATAATATCATTATTGCATTCAACTTAATGAAGTTGAATGCTTCGGAATTATGAACATTAGGGACAGAGTAGTTAGGAATTGTGATTGTTAGGATGAAAAATGTTAGGAAGAACATTTTCGGATTTCCAATTATCGGAGTTGATTTAGGTGAACTTTGGCGCACCCTCAATCATTCTCTAGTCCCACTTCAATTGGGGTCGGCACTGTATGTCTACTTCCATCCTTCTTTATTACTCTTCATGCTCGAAAGTTAACAAATTACCAAAAGGCAAATCAAAATTCACAATTTATCGCGTTTTAGAAATCGAAAGTACGGAACCAATGCGAAAAGCCTCGTATCTCATCCGTATCGTGTTTTGAATGTCCGAACAACTACGGACGACCCAAAGTCCATTGTTTAGTTCCTGATTTATATTCAAATGACGTCACTTCGCTAGAAATTATGACATTTTGTGCAGCATTTTTGGAAGTCGTTTGAGGAAGGCTGTATAGGATTAGGCTGTGAAGTCATTTGTTCTGGGAACTTGGTCGTTGTCGTGAATGATGCATAGGCATAGGCAATTACTGACAAAAAATAGCCAATTAAATGTTTGTATAATAGACAAGGTAGCAACAGTGGCTATAGCAATAACACTGGTGTACTGGCTGTTGTTTCAATGTCCTTTCAGGCTTTCGTTGAAAGTTGAACATTGAACCGCGAAACCACTCTTACTAATAAAGTCGCTGTCAATAACAAATTCTAATACTGGATATGCGGTAGTTTCATTGGACATACTATTGGAACTTTGAATGTTTCTGAAAACTTTTAATAAACTTTTATCCGACAGCTTTCAGAGAGGCTCATCTTCAGCTTGTGGCAGCTCAGCTTCAGCAGCTTTTTACAAACTTGCGCTTGCGTGTTCAGGTCAAATCTTAGAACTGAATTTAAAACAAGATACTACCGATTAAACTGAAGTTTTTCTCCACTCTTTCCTATTATTCTTCATTTCAAAAGTCACCCCTCTTTCAAACCGTCCTATCTTTAGTTTTTTGGCCTCGGCTTTCTCTTATAGGTATCCACATTCATACTCATCATAACATAATACTCCTCGTAATCGTAATCGCGATGGTTTAGGCAGAGATGTACCTAACAGGTACACACACATATAAAGTTGAAACGTCAGTGGCGAAAATTTCGCCACTGACGTTTAAAAATGTGTCTGTCAACATTTAATATTGACAGACACATTTTTACGGTGTACCTGTACATTCATAGTCAAAACTTCATTTTGAATTGAATAATATTAAGAGATAAATGACGACCTATCATTCAATCACATAAATACTGGTCTACATAATTATAAAATCATTACTCAGTACACAATAATGAACTATTAACATAATTACAATGTGTTCAGCTATTTTCGAGTGACGCACATACAACATGTACTGACAGATCGCGATAATGAATTAGGGCTTCCGTTTTAAACGCGATAATTATATCTATTGTTGTGTAGTCTACATTTTATGGTAGGTATTTGTTTCTTTGTAAAAAAGTGATTGTTTGAACAAAAATATTATTATAGGTTTAAATTAATTTAGATGGCGCAACTTTAGACTACCTCGTTGGTCTAGTGGCCGCAATCGCGACTGTTACGCGTGAGGTACTGGATTCGATCCAGTGTCAGGCAAAGAGTAATTTGGGTTTTCCATCAGGAAAATCCCAGTAGCAGCCACTTAGTCTGGATAAGTGCCTGGTGATGGCAATAGGCTCGCCCCCTATTACATGGGACTTTAACATAACTTGCAAAATGTGGGTTTGCTATTAGGTACAGTTCTGCCTTATCCTTTACAGATTATAGACGTGAAGTTATTATGATCGCCTGTCGGGGCTGCAGTTTGTTCGAAAGAGATACCGCGGCCTCGACACAAAGGGCTAAGAAGGAACATGGGTGGTTTTTAGTCAGTAGTAATAGTTGTACAGACTAAGAGTTGCACAGAGAGCCACGGAGCGTTCCATGCTAGGCATAAAACTGGTAGACCGAGTTCCAAACGTCGACATCCAAAGACGCACAAAGGTCACCGATATTGGAAAGCGCGTTATGGAACTCAAATGGGATTGGGCAGGACACCTGTCAAGGCGTAGGGATGTCAGGTGGAGTAAGGCTGTCACCGCATGGCGTCCAAGAACGGGTAAAAGAAATGTAGGTCGCCCGGCGGCGAGATGGGCAGACGATATAGTTGCCATCGGGGGAAAAACCTGGATGAGACTGGCACAAGAACGTGGCGTTTGGCACCAGAAAAGAGAGGCCTATACCCAGCAGTGGGTGAATTCGGGTTGTTGATGATGATGATGAGAAGCCTGACACTCCCTTCCGCTCTGCCCAGAGCGGGAGGAGTCATTTGATGATTTTCCACAGCCCAAAACAAAAAAAAAGGTTTATTATATACTAGCTGATGCCCGCGGCTTCACCCGCGTGGATGTCGTTCAAATTATATACTAAAACCTTCCTCTTGAATCACTCTATCTATTAAAAAAAACCGCATCAATATCCGTTACGTAGTTTTAAAGATTTAAGCATACAGACAAACAAACAGACAAAAATAGCGACTTTGTTTTATACAATGTAAGGACTAGCTGATGCCCGCGGCTTCACCCGCGTGGATGTCGTTCAAATTATATACTAAAACCTTCCTCTTGAATCACTCTATCTATTAAAAAAAACCGCATCAATATCCGTTACGTAGTTTTAAAGATTTAAGCATACAGACAAACAAACAGACAAAAATAGCGACTTTGTTTTATACAATGTAAGGACTAGCTGATGCCCGCGGCTTCACCCGCGTGGATGTCGTTCAAATTATATACTAAAACCTTCCTCTTGAATCACTCTATCTATTAAAAAAAACCGCATCAAAATCCGTTGCGTAGTTTTAAAGATTTAAGCATACAGACAAACAAACAGACACAAATAGCGACTTTGTTTTATACTATGTAAGGATATATGAACTATGAACCTGAAAACCGATTTTAAACACGTTATACTATTTATTTACTCGCAATATCTAAAGTTACGTTTAGATGAGTCATCGGTCATCTACTCAACATAATTATATTTAGACCGTTATCGTTAACCTCTGGTCCCGGTTATCAGAAGCAGTCGTTATGGTCAGTCAGGAGTTCGGAAGTCGTAACTGTTGTAACCTTAGGGTCAGTTATCGCTATCAGGGGTCTGATAAGGTGTTAGGTGAGATTACTCTTGTAGAGTTGGATTCGAACTCGAGTACTATGACTTCCCGGTTGTTCGACAGAGATACCACGGCCTTGGTACAAAATGCTAAGTAGGAACATAGGTGGGTTTTTAATCAGTAGAAGTTTGACACTCCCTACCGCTCTACCCAGAGCCTCAAAAAAAAATGCCTTGGAGGACTTGGCAGTCCGTCTGCCACACCAATAGACCCACTGCTATAAGTCGTATTTAATTTAAAAAAAAGAAATAGAGCTGGTAGTGGAGCTCGTGGCTAATTAATAACAGCTGCTTGGGTCTATCTTCAGGTAAGCCACGCTTGCTTAGGTTGGTCCGTGGATGGATCACTAGAAAAAAAGAACATATTTCTTCATTAATAATTCTTTACAATCATTTTGATCATAAGAACTTATGTCTGGATATGCGTAATTAGCTAGTTACGGTTTTTTATTATTCCATCTAGGTTTGCGTTTGGCTCTAACTGATGTGATGCGGTCTAGGAATGGATAGAATGCTTTCCTAGAATAAACCGATTTACTAGAACTTTGAATAGATCCGGATTATAATGATCCGGGAACAAACAAGCTGGCAGTAAATGCCACATATTGGTGGTTCACAAACGTGGAAGCATAGTGCTTTGTTTTGATTCATGGAACTTCAACCATACAGTAACCCTAAAAACCCCCAAAACCCTAAAAATGTGACATTTTAGAAGCTACTTCGTGCCTCTAAAAGGACGTTAAGCTGTTGGTCCCGGTTGTTATTTGCAAATCTTTGGCAGTAGCAACAGGTAGTCTGTGACCAAAAAGTCTGACAACCAGTCTTACAAAGGGGTATATCGTATTATCAAGTACTAAGTTGTGGAGGTCATATGCGGTCACCGAACGTAGTCGTTCCATGTAAAATACTGGGATTTGGCTGTATCCAGTTAGACTGGAAGCCGGCCCCCGTGATACTCGTAGTTGGGAATGGGCTAAGCAGATGGTGATCTTAAAGCTAGATAAATCATAAAGATCATTGAATATCCCCGAATTGCAATCATCATCATCATCAAACAGCGTATTAATGTTCCCACTGCCGGGACACAGGCCTCCTCTCTTTTTGAGAGGGAATGGGCTATAATCTACCACCGAAATGCAATACCTCCATTCATTTCAACAAATAAATCTCTTCCATCCTTTCACAAAACTAGGCTGGACACCTTTTAATAGTGTTTAATATAGGAGCGAACAATGCTGCAATATTACGCAGCATGCAGTCAACAGCGACGGAACAATAGAAGAGATTCGTTAGTGATAAACGTAAGCTGCTGCTTGTACTAGGGGAACTCGAATTGAGTTACAACAAACTGGAACTAAGATGTAAATTGAAAATCACATCAGACCCGAAATCCACAAAGGGTTAGGCAGAGGTCTACTAGTTAGTACAGCCACATTTCGCCAGTTATGTTAAAGTACCATGTAATACCTCGAACCGGAAGACGTTGCGTTGGAAGACCTCCCACTAGGTAGACCGATGACCTGGTGAAGGTTGCGGGGATCCGCTGGATGCGAGACGCACGGGACCGGTCAATGTGGCGACACTTAGGGGAGGCATATGTCCAGCAGTGGACGTCTTTCGGCTGAAATGATGATGATGATGATGACCATGTAATTAGAGACGAGATTTTTGCCATCATCGAGGCACCAATCCAGACTCTGTGGCTGCTACTGAGAAAATCACTACAGCTATACTACTATTGGAAATCTACAATCTTGATTTTTAAGCAGCTCGTCACATCATATGCCTAGTCTCATACAAGGAACAAATACCCTACCTAGTTTGTACTGGTTTATCCGAAATCCCTTGGAATGAATGTTGTCAGAATTTCGGGACACTGCAGCTGATTACCTGCAGAGGTGCCAAGATCTATTTATGAGAACTGGTGGTGGCTAACGGCTTAACGTTCCTTGGTACGTTATGGGTGATCAATCATCAACGGACCTACATAGGCAAGCGCGGCTTGACCTGAAGTTCGACCCAAGCGACTGTTATTATTATTTTAGCCCCGAGCTTATCACACAGTTCTACTAATTTTCCATCGAGAAATTTCTCAGTACTCTACTCGCCCCCTATTACACGGGACTTAAATATAACTAGCGAAGTGTAGATTTTCTATACTAATGGGTACACCTCTGCCCAACCCTTCGGGCATTACAGGTATGATGTTACAAACTCATTTTTCCGAGTTCTGGCCCAATAGTAACGCGTTATGTGCATACCATTGCTGCGGAACAATACTCTATGGGCCTTTGTTCCGAGCGCTCTATAGCTGGGTATGTACCGTATATGTAGTGGCCCGAAATAGTGTTGCAAGTTTAAGCAAACACTTATAGGGGTGGACAGATCTCTAGGTGTATGTGAACAATTGGTTTCGAGTCAATTGTTTGAGAATCTGATTGTACTGTTAGCTGTGTTATGTATGTAACTTAATAATAGTTCGTTAGATAGAGTAGCGGTGGCCCAATGGTGGCGGCCCCGAATTACAGCCGAGCAGTAAGTAGTGGGCTTGAACACAGGCATGTCTTAGAACCAACAAATTCGAAGTCAAAGTCAAAGTCAAAAATATTTATTTCAAGTAGGCCAATACCAGGCACTTTTGAATAGTCGAACAAAACTAACTGCGGCACTCAGAGATATCCAACGATTACTCAAGCCGCCACCCAGCAAAGGCCTGACATACTTTTGTATGATAAAACTGCCAAAACCTTTACCAAGCGACGGCCCAAGCAACCACCGAAGCTCTCCGAGTGCGGCATCAAACTACTAAACTACCGCCCAAATACTCAAAAGCCACCCAACCACAAGCAACCCTCAAAACTCCCGCTATCTCTGTCACTCCGCGTTAAAGTAACAAAGACAGCACGAGATCCAAGTGCAACTCACAATCGAGAGACGTTGGAGTATTTGGCCCTAAGGAAGCTAAATAAGCTAAGCTACAGTCCCAGTCACAAGGCATAATAACTCGTTAGTGTACTGTAGTTGCCCATTCCAAAGCGTTGGTCTCATGAGAAGAATGGCAAGAAACAGTTTGAACACAGACATGTCTTAGTACCAACAAATTCGAAGACGTAACATCTACCAACCCGCACTGGGCCCGCATGCACTACGGACAATCAAACTACAAGTGTCTTTAGTAATTATTATTTTCTAATGCAGTAAAGCTACAATATTTTGAACCTTCTTTAATGCTACTGTAGTCGGGTACTGTAATGCGGGCCCAGTGCGGGTTGGTAGATGTTACGTCTTCGAATTTGTCTCTAGGATCCACATCCTAGAGACTACTAGAGGGAAGGCCTAAATTCCTGCAGTGGGAACGTTACAGGCTGATGATGATGAGAATTATTAATTATTGTGTTTAGTAAAAATAAATAAACTAAGGTTAGGTTAGGTTAGGACAAAACCACAAGTGACTGTCGGACTAAAAAGTCCATGTTCCATTTTAGCCCTTTGTGCCGAGGCCGCGGTATCTCTTTCGAACAACCAGCAGCCCCGTCGCCGGTACGCGTAATGGGCCTACAACACGCTCAAGCTTCACCACACTTTTCGTTCACACTTCACAGTACATCGCGCGTATGGTTGGTAAAACTGTATTACCATTACAAACCACACGCGCGATGTACTGTGTGCACCGTGTAATCGCGCAGGCAAGACTGTGGGGAAGTGTGAGCGTGTGGTAGGCGCATAACACTTCGTAAACGCTTCGACATTCTTATCGACGGTTATCAACAAAAACAAAGAAATAAAATGTAGTGTATTTATTTTTTTGTCCTTAACAAAGGTTTCAAGGACAACTTGTGAGTATTATCTTAATTACATTTCAATGTAAGCAATGTCTTTTAATTACATTTCAATGTAAGCAAGCTTTATCGGGAACGAGTTTTTAACTGGTTACTGGGTCAATGTTATTTTGTAATAAGAATTTATGTCAGAAACTTTTTGCAAATACTATGAGACTGGCTATTGTACGCGGCTTCACTCACGTTCAAGGTGCAGCTATTTACAAATTATTTCATAGGGATCGACTGCCTCCTCAGTTTTCGAAGACAAACTGTGAATCTGACTACTGCAAAAGTGGTACGAATGGCAGCTGAGACCAGAAGTGTAATCTGCTTTCGGAGACACGAAGGGGTCTCGATGTCCGGTCTCGGTTTCGGTAGACCGAAAATCCAATATTGCGGACTCTCAAAGCTTGCGGACTAGTTACTTTTTTTTTTGTAACCCCTGTGATTATTATGGGTATCAATTAAAAGGGTTTGCTAAAAAGAACACGAATAAAATATACGTCACACCTATATTTAAAATCTTGTCTTTTTTATTAAGTTGTTAACTTTGAATTTATTATTATTATTTAAATCCACGTGTCCTACAAGAAATAATCCCCTCTATACACAGACAATAGTGTCCATTCTTCCACAAAAAAAAACCAGACAAGACTGCCTCAAACTGGTTATAACCAGTCAGCTTTCGGGACATTTTTTTCACCAATCGGTGACGGCTGATAGTGACCGCATTTTTGCAGACAAGGTTACGTTCGTTACAAGGACAGATGGGTTGTTAAGAGAAACTGATCGAATGTTATGTAATGTTGTTTTTGTTGATAGCATTTTCTCCAGTCATGTTTTGGTCAACTAGGGTAAAAAAGAGAGCAGTGGTGGTCCAGTGGTGGCGGCCCCGACTTACGAACAGTGAGTCGTGGGTTCGAACCCCGTCAGGCGCATTACTTTGTGTAATTTATTTCATCACCACTGCTCTCAAAACGGTGAAGGAAAACATCGTGAGAAAATCGACATGTCTTAGAACCAATAAATTCGAAGATATGTGACATCTACCAATCCGCACTGGGCCCGCGTGGTAGATTATAGCCCATCTCTCTCCTAGAGAGGAGGCCTGAGTCCCTGCAGTGGGAACATTATAGGCTGATGATGATGATGATGAGGGTAAAAAAAACTGACTGACATAATATCACTCCTGTTATTCACTAACACCGACCGACCGGTGCGGGTGGACCAATGATCTGGTGAAGGTTGCGGGGACCCGCTGGACGAGAGACGCACGGGACCGGTTAATGTGGCGACACCTGGGGGAGGCCTATGTCCAGCAGTGGACGTCTTTTGGCTGAAATCATGATGATGATGATGAATTTCCTAAGGGTTAGGCAGAGGTGTACCTAACAGAACCATCCAGATTTCACACTTCAACTGACCTAAAAGATAGCTAATCAGCAATCATGGTTTTGCAGTCTTGGACTTTTGTACACACTCTGATGTTTTTTCATTCAATTTTAATTACCCTGCGATATTATGTACAAAATTTCATAAATTAATTATTATTTTATTACATTTCACACTGGAGTTATTCCCAAAAAATCCCCAATGAACATCACCCAAAAGCGAACAGCATGTTCGAACTGATCACTGAAGATAAGTACCTGTGATAAATCCAGTGGGCTTCGATCTAAAACAACGAAAGATAAGTACTAAAAATACTATAACCGCTCGAAATAACGCATTCTCATCTCAACGCAATCTCTTCAGATGGGGGTTCATAGACGGCTCAGACCTCAAGTGTGTATGCGGCGTTTCTCCACAGATAATGTCCCACCTTCCATCTTGCGCTGCATGCCCTGACACCTGTACACTTGACGACCTTATGACTGCATCAGCGAGTGGAGTTCGCATAGCTAAATTTTGGGCCAAAACGATTTAACAGAAATTTGCCATCGACACGCTAAGAAGAAGAACGCATTTGTCTAACAAAATCCCGAAACACATGATATAATACCATCATCATCTCATCTGACCTCCAAATTAACTTAATAATAAACAAGCACGTCCTTTAATAAAAACAAGCAGTCAATTTGAATAAGACCTCTTTAACGAAGGTCGAGCCTATTGCCAGCTACTGATGCCAACCATTCTGTCATCGCAAATTGGACGCTTCCTAAGGAAATGACACCTTATTGGTATGCGTAATATAGTTGTTGTTAATGTAATGTAATACTATGAGACGTCTTACTATCGTCTGCTATCCTGGTACTTTCAAGACTGGTGAGTTTCAGCAGTGTGAATGGCGAAGGAAAATATATCGGTGAAGGAAAACATCGTGTGGAAACCGATATGTCTTAGAACCAAAAAATTCGATGACATGTGACATCTACCAACCCGTACTGGGCCCGCGTGGTGGATTATAGCCCATCCCTCTCCTAGAGAGGAGACCTAAGTTCCTGGCATTGGGAACATTATAGGCTGATGATGATAATGATCAATGTCTTAACCAACTTAATAAACATGTACATTGAGTGTTGGCTTACCGCTTTAATGTTATGGTTTCCTAGTACCTATCTACTGCTGTTAGTTATTTTATTTTTTTCATTTAGAATAATCAGTGTATCTACAATAAATTAAATACGCTTCTATTGACCCCTATCGGTATACAAGCGTGAATGTTATGTAACGATGTATGAAAGTTTTTGAAACGAAAGAGGACATTTATTTCTACCTATCCTTACACAAACCTAAGTTGCTGTGATGTTATACGTTACTATCATATTATCATTGACAGATTTCATAATTATGACATTTTTGTTAACATAAATTGCTACGAATTGGTAAAAAAAATATACTGAAAAGTTAAATTGAGTTTGATTTGAAACACAAAAGGAAGTCAAATTTTCTACAGCAGTGGGGTTGAGGACCATTTGTCCTCCGTGTTACAATGAGTACCTTCTTACTGGAAACTCTTTCAACTTGGCCACAAGGACCTTCACTTGGCTTACGCCTTAACCGGACGACAGAGCGCCGTAAACTAGCCACTTAGGGCTTAACCGTGCACCATATTACATGGGCTAACCACTCGACTGACCGTCGAGACTCGATAGGCAGACTCGGCTGCACTACAAATATCCACAATAGCTTACCGTTCATAGCTTATTGCTTCAACACCAGAGGTAGAATTAGGACAGCTCTACCCCTGAACACTGTCTCACTGTGTAGAAACGGACCTCCCATACAACCGGTGCGAAATAGTGTCCACGCGTTTATCAGCGAGAAAACTTTGATAGCGCGATGTAGGACTTTTTCAATTTATGACTAAACTATTCACAAATATCCATATATTTTATTTTTCTGATAAACTAGAATGAATTTAGAATGTTTTGTGATATAGAAAAGTTATTAATTTTAATGTTTTGTTAATATTTTACTGGGGGACAGGGATAGGCATATACGGGTCGCCCCGATTGCGAGAGGGACGGCAAATAAAACACATAAAGTGCTGGCAACTGGTCACAGTGCTGCCATCTGTTATGAGAATGTGTAACTACACATCCCTGTCGTGACCTATATTACAATAAAGTATTTTTAGTATACCAACCAAAATATTTTGTTCTGTGAATGACAGTAGATTTGTTTGTATATTATAAAGGCTAATTTATTTACTTATTCATTAAAATAATGTGTGTCATGTCACGATGTTTTTGTAGTAGCTTATATAACAAACTACTTATACTAGTTTGTATATTTACGACGTATGTGCTTACATAAAGTATTACTAACTTGTATTTCTTTTGAAATCTTTATCATACAGGGTAGACAGGATTCTAGGGTAAAGTGGCGGAACTTGGAACTAAACAAGGATATGATAACAATGTACTTTTTAGTATAATCCGATAAGATATGGTTATCGATACATAGGTATTACATATTATATTGATGTTTGCATATTTCTCTTCATAATAATGTGCTTGCTGTTCGTCTAATATTTGCCACTGCATGAAATGATTTTAGTTTTTTGCCAGTTTGTCTCTGCATGACTCAAAGATTGCCTGGTATAGAATGCCGGTGGTATTATCTCTCCTCTGTACATTAAGTGTGTTTAAAGAATAAGATCAATAAATACTTATAAATAAATTTTCACTCTATAATTCTTGGAAGTGAAAAAGCAATTAGGTACTTAAATTCTTGTGGTTTTAATTATGGTCAACCAATAGTTGAAACTGCCTCCGTGGTCGAGTGGTTTAGGCGTTGCCTTGTGACCCGGTGGTCGTGGGTTCGATTCCCACGGGAAGCATACTTTGTGAAGTTGTTTCCAGTTTGGTTAGGACACTGCAGGCTTGAATCACCTGATTGTCTGATAAAAAGATGGTTCCGTGGTTCGGAAGGCACGTATATGCCGGTGGTCCCGGCAAACCATGTCAGAGGCCGTTGCGGCGGTTTAGAAACTCTGACACTAGGGTTTGTGGGGTCGTTAGACCTTACTGCCCACACGATAAGAAGAAGAAGAATAGTTGGTTGAAAAAACATAGTAATAGGTACGATAATAATTACAAACATTATATTTATAAACTCACGCCTTTTTCACATGGGTGTAGGCAGAAACTACAGGACGCCTGCTACATCTGGTCATCCACGCTCACCGGTTTGGAGTAGTGAAAGATAATAATAATTAAAGCGCATTTTCATTTGATTGCTACTTGTATAAAAGTAGCAATCAAATGAAAATGTAAATGATACCGTGACGTCTGACCGGGGAGAATAAAAATAAGAAACCTGTTGCGCCGACCCCAAGGACTATGGAACAAGGGCAGGTATATGATTTGTACAAGTAACTACCAATTTCAAAGCGTTTTTGTTACTTTATTGACGTACTAGTGACCCGCCCCGGCTTCGCACGGGTGCAAAAAAAGTATCAAAACCTTCCTCTTGAATCACTCTATCTATTAAAAAACCCGCAGCAAAATCCGTTGCGTAGTTTTAAAGATCTAAGCATACATAGGGACAGACAGCGGGAAGTGACTTTGTTTTATACTATATATTGATAGTGATAGTGATAGTGATGGTGATGATAGTGATAGTGATAATGATAATAGGATTAACATCAGCTTCTGAAAAGCACCTAAACCGTTTAAATGAATGTCTATGTATGAAGTTTCTTGCCCATTTTTCTGATAGGCATAGTTTACGCTTTTGAATAGGCAACTACACCCTACTACGACTACTGCTTTATCTTTTTGTTTTTTTTTATTATCCAAAGTGTCTGCAACTCGTACATTTTAAAAAGAAATGCTTTGAGAATTGAGTTCGTTGTTAATCCCATTCAATGTTTATTTCCCCACTAGCTGATGCCCGCGGCTTCACCCGCGTGGATGTCGTTCAAATTATATACTGAAACCTTCCTCTTGAATCACTCTATCTATTAAAAAAAACCGCATCAAAATCCGTTGCGTAGTTTTAAAGATTTAAGCATACAGACAAAAATAGCGACTTTGTTTTATACTATGTAAGGATTATTGTAACAGCCATAATAGAATGTTACCTGATTTTGGCAGAGCTCGGGAGAGTGGGTGTTATTATAAGGGTTTTGTATACAGTTTTTTTGAAGTTATTTTGTATGTAAATGTAGTCTACTATTAATGGACCCGAAAGGCAGTTAATGCAATCACTTTTTTGTTCTAGACCATAGCTTCTAGTTACGGAGATACGTATTAATACGGACCCACCAGGGCCCACCAGGTGGATCGACGACATCGTGAGAGTCGCGGGCAACCGGTGGATGCAAACGGCAGGCTGCCGTTCTTTATGGCGTTCTATGGGGGAGGCCTTTGTCCAGCAGTGGACGTCTAATGGCTGATGATGATGATGATGATGATGTATTAATACGGGGGTCAAAGTTCCAACGGTTATAATTACCTTTTCTAATAGGTACAAGGTTTTTGTAATGTTATACTTTACTTGTCTAAATATCTCCACGACCAGTATATTTTTAAATGCATTATTAAAATGTTTTGAGTGCGTTACATTGAGTCTTACCGTAAAACGCGACTTTTTATCTGAAAACAAAAAGTCGTTTTGACCAAATTTTTTTGCGGAGAGTTACATAATGCAAAACAGTTCTATTATTTTTCCTTCAAAACACACAGCGTTGGTTGAAGACCTGTTTGATATTTAGGTAGGTACTTTGATATGCAGAATGCTCGGTTGATGGCTTCGTAAAGGGTTGGTTAATTCAGCTCATAACAAAGTTAAAACTATAAATACATTGATCGAAGTAGTTTGTCCACCGATATACACATTATAAGTAGATTTTTATAGCCGAGGTTCTAGTTTGACGGAAATAATCTCTTGGCGGTTGACTGAAAAGCCTCCCTGATATTTTTTTATAAATAGGTAGATCAATAAGAAAATTTTATGTACGCAGTTGCTGTTAAATTAGAAAAACTGTTACAATTATTATTTGATAAATTCACAAAAAGGAGTCAAATTGTCTACTGCAGTGTGGTGGAGGGTCATATTCCTCCGTTTCACTTGCCTCTACATACTGAGGACTGTTACACATTTCGACTGTTCACAACGCAGTCTTTACACATTGGCCAGTATGGCTTCACATTGCCCACTAGGGGAGTTTCATCTCGGAGAACAGACTCGGCTGCACTTTATTTACGATAGCTTTCACATAAGGCATATCGTTTCCACTAAGGGTGGGCTTAGAACAGCCCCACCCCTGACCACTGTCTCACTGAGTAGACACGGACTCCCCATATACGACGCGCGAAATATCGTACTTCTGTTACGAGCTATGAAAACTTTGCTTGCGCGATGTAGGATTCTATTGTTCGAGAGATGAAGGGTCGGTTTAGTTTCGGAGGGTGCCGTTTGAGCGCTAGTTTCGCTCGCCCTAAACGGGATGAAAATACAAAAAGTATTGCAGCTAGCGGGGATCGAACTTGCGACAATATGTCACGTTTAAGAATTTTTATTCAACAGAGACTATTAATTTAGCTGCTTCTTTTATTTGGTCACCATGTTTATGTTTTACGAGTTCAGTAAGTAAGAACTATAATGATTTGATCTAGCGCTACTAAAACAGCTGATGATTATCATTTTTATTTGTTAAATGATAATGATAAATGATGTTTATTTTGCAAATAGGTTTTTACAAACACTTTTACAACTCATTTTTTTAAACTAGATGGAGGCCCCATCTAGTGTTTCGTACCTGAACTACTCTGAGAAGAAATATCCGAAACAAATTCAGAGGTCTATTTCCCCTCCGTCGGGGCTACGAGTTGTTCGAAATAGATACCGCAGCCTCGGCACAAAGGGCTACGAAGGAACATGGGTGGTTTTTAGTCAGTAAAAACTCTGACACTCCCTACCACTCTGCCCAGAGCGGGAGGAGTCATTTGATAATTGTCCACCCCATCAAAAACAAAAAAAAAAAGTTTATTTCTCTAACATATCTGTACCTACTTACACCATTGATAATAGTGTTACTTGTTGTTGTTTTTCTAATAAACTAGTGTAAGTAGAACTAATTAGATACAATTGTATTGTTTCACTTTCTTCATTATCTTAAGATCAATGTAAAATTACTGTAATTTATTTTCAAAACAATTATCTCGTTTTTCTAATCCAAAAAGAACTACATAATTAGATTTAAATGTTTTAACATCCTCGTTGGTCTAGCGGTCGCAAGTGCGACTGCTAAGCATGAGGTCCTGGGTTCAATTCCCGAGGCGGGCAAAGTGTTTTTTACGACGACGGGAATTTTTTTTTGACGAAAGCGGGAGACTAAACAGCCACCTAGTGTTTTTATTTTTAAATACATCGATAAAACAGTTTGATGATCACGATCAATATATTAATTGTTATGATCACTGTTGCTGTTTAATTAAAAGAAACGTTAAACATTAGAGAAATTAACAAAAAGGAGTCAAATTGTGTACTACAGTGGGGGTGGGAGAGTCATATTCCTCCTTCACACGCCCTGACGTAGGGGACTGTTACACATATCGACTGTTCTCAACGCAGTCTTTACACATTGGCCGGAATGATTTCATTGCCGGAAAACAGTCCCCGTTGCAATTTAGATACGATAGCTATCACTAGCATATCGCTTCCAATAAGGGTGGGTAGCGAATCACCCATATGACCACTGTCTCACTGAGTAGACACGGACTCCCTAGACACGGCGCGCGAAATATCGTACTTTTGTTACGAGCTGTGAAAACTTTGCTTGCGCGATGTAGGATTCCATTGTTCGCGAGACGAAGGGTCGGCTTAGTTTTGGAGAGTCCCGTTTGAGGGCTAGTTACGCTCGCCCTAAACGGTATGTCTGTAAAATACAAATGCATCTAGAGCGGGGGTCGAACATGCGACCAAATTTTAATGTCACTTAAAAGAAGTGGTTCTCCTATTCTAATTTTTCTTACAATCGTAAATAGAAATGTTGTTTTTAGATAAAACAGTGAATTCATCATCAACATCATTTGAAATATTTTATTGTTCCGTCTAAGTGCGTAATGAGATAGTTACTTCTTTATTTTTATAAAACGGTTAATAAATGATTTCTATATAGTTAGTACTTCCTCCAAAACTGGCAAAGGTTTGGAATATAGAATTTTGCGGCATACAGGATGGTGCCGACAATACGACAATAAATGAAATTACAGGTAGTTCTAGTTCATAGGAACATTTTTAAACTATCAAATAAATCCTAACACCGAAATCGTTGTCGTATCGTCGGCACCAACCTACCTAAATGTCTTTGCCAAATTCGTTTGTTACATTTTATTTCCACACGTTAATCAGTGCAAATTATTATTAAGGTTAGTAAATCAATATTTGTTTGTAAATTAAATTGTTTTTCGTTTAAAGTTTTATCAGTTATCCTAGTTTTTTTTTCAGTTTTTTATTTCAGTGTTAGGATTTATTTGATAGTTTAAAAATGTTCCTATGAACTAGAACTACCAGTGGTTTCATTTATTTTCGTATTGGCGGCACCACCTTGTTTTTATTTAACTGTTTCCACTGTACGATGATCTGTTAGAATGTTTTAAGTAATACATTTTACTTTAGCATTTCATTTACAAAATTACCAATTTTTTTCTTTAATAAAAATGATTTCCCTTATATGAATTAGACTCTACCACATTTTTTTTTAGCGCCAAACGTTACATACGTCTAAATTTTAGTTTTTTTCGTGTGAATAAAATCTATGTCACAAAAAGGGAGTCAATATTTCTCTTCGTCCGTGGTGTTTGCTCATATTATTATTTCCTCTACATTATCGCGGAAAGCCTATTTCAAAACTGCGAAGAAACGGACTCCCACCCAATAGATTGACAGTTGGAGTTGTATTCAAACAATTTTTACGTACGACAACTTTGATAGCGCGATGCAGGACAAAATTTTAAGCAATGCTACATTTTACTTCAATGAAAGGGTATTAAAGATCACCTTTTTGAGCTGCGTGTGATTAGTTACGCGCGCTCCAAGCGTTGAACGCGAAGGGTGCCGAGTTCGAACCCCGGATTAAACAAATTATTTTTGTGATTCTTGAAATTTTAATACAAATTATTTATAACAATAATTTTGACCGGTAATTGATGAGAAGTTTACCTGCGATAAACAACGCTACATCTTTACAATTATTACTTTTACAATTACTGCTACGACTATATATCATAACTTTAAAGAAAAAAAGAAAAAGAAAAGAAAAGAAAAGAAGAAGTGTTTATTGGCTTCCCAACAGGACAAAACAAACTTTAGTCCATAATGTCTAATTAAACATAATTGAGTAAGGAAAAAACTCGATGAAACTACTCCTTAAATTAAGTTGAACATCAAAAAAACGTAACATAACAAAAAAAAAACAAAAATATTTGCTATCCGTGGGGTTCGAACTCGAGACCTCCACGTGTACCAGTTCGTTATTTCGCGCATCGTGTATGGGGAGTCCGTGTCTACTCAGTGAAACAGTGTTTGGGGTGGGGCTGTACTAATCCCACCCCAGGTTGAAGCAATATGCTTTGTGTGTTGGGCTATTGTGGAATACAGAGTGCAGTGAATATGCCTCAAGATGAAGTCCCATTGGGCAATCAGGTGACCAGTCAACATGTGAATAAGTCCTCAGTATGTAGAGGCACGTGAAACGGAGGAATATGGTCCTCCACCCCACTGCAGTAGACAATTTGACTCCCTTTTGTCACTTAGCTTATTTTTTTTTATATTCGACAGGAAACTCAACAAAAAAATAGTTTTAGCCAGTATGACACTTTATATTACTTTCTTTTGAATAGGAAAGAGGGCATAGCGGCGTTTGGCGGTAGCGACCTCTTGCGTCCGGCCCTGGTGCAAGCCATGGCCCTGGGCGAGAGGTAATGGGACTTATGGGACGACGTCACCTCCTTCTGCGAAGCAGTGATGCTAGCAAAGGAAGTGGCGTAACGTGAGAGGTAGAGAACCTCTCTTCCCAGCCGCCGCGGGAGACACTCCGGGCGTCGGGGGCCACGCGATGGCTTCCAGCCACCGTTGGCGCGGGCCTGTGAACGGTGAGCAGTGGGCTAGCTCGCCGCCCGTTCGTCTCATGAAGACGACGGGCCGTGTCGATGGCGCGTTCGTGTTCCACGCGCACCTCAAAGAGATGTCAGCAACATGGAAGGGACCCCCTTTCATGTTATTATCATCTCTTTCTCGTTGGCAAGGGCTGACCCCCGTCGGGGCTATGGGTTGTTCGAAAGAGATACCGCGGCCTCGACACAAAGGAAGGAACATGAGTGGTTTTTAGTCAGTAGAAGTCGGACACTCCCTACCGCTCTGCCCAGAGCGGGAGGAGTCATTTGATGATTTCTGACACACCAAAAAAAAAATGGTCGTCAAAGAAGTTACATATTGTTGCACGTTCGAACCCCGCTACTTGCAAAACTTTTAGATATTTTTCCAGGTACTTTTGTTATAAAATTTGCTACCTGATTAACAAAAGCATAAACACAAAAGGACGTCAAATACCTTTGTTCCAAAAAGTATCAACCAAAGAAATAATGTATAATAATAATATAAATAAATAGAGAAGTCCTGGCTGACTGACTCATCAACACCCAGCCCAGACCCTTAGACCTAGAAAGCGGAATATGTTTTTTCACCCCAAAAGTAGTCGTTTCCCAGAAAAAAAATTGCGTAGGGGTACTTAGTTTGATGTACATAATGCTTTGTTGACGGTTTCTGGAAGGGTTCTTTTACAACCCATATAACACTAAACAATAAAACTTTACAATAAATAATTGACTGTTTAATTTAAAATATAAAAGAAAAACTTAAAAAGAATTGTATTGAAATTTATACAATCACAAAAATAACTCGTTTAAGCCGAGATTCGAACCCGGTACCAGCTACGCGTACACATGGCGCTTGTAACTAGCGTCCAAACTGCACTCTCCGAAAAAAACCGACCCTTCGTCTCTCGAACAATAGAATCCTACATCGCGCAAGCAAAGTTTTCACAGCTCGTAACACAATTACAACATTTCGCGCGTCGTGTATGGGGAGTCCGTGTCTACTCAGTGAAACAGTGTTCGAGGTGGGGCTGTTCAAAACCCACCCTGCCTGGTTGAAGCATATATGCTATGAGAGTAAACTGTTGTGAAACACTGAGTGCAGCGAATCTGCATCTCTAGGTGAAATCCTATTAGGATAAATGTGAAAACGAGTGTGTGGTATACAATCAAGTCGACGAAAAGTCCTGAGCTTACAAAAAGAGCCGAAAGCAACGGAGGAATATGTTCCTCCACACCGCTGCAGTAGACCATTTGACTCCCTTTTGTCACTTCGTTTATTTTTTTTTAATAGGTAGTAAACTTGAAAAACTAAGTCATCATCAGCCTATAATTTTGACCACTGCAGGTACTCAGGCCTCCTCTCTACCCTCTCCTAGAGAGGAGGCTGTAATCCACCACGCGGACCCTATGCGGGTTGGTAGGAGCCACATATCTTCGATTTTTTTTTAAGACATGCCGGTTTTCTCACGACGCCGACGTTTTCAGAACAGTGTAGATGAAATAAATTACACAAAGCAATGCACATGCCTGAGTTCGAACCCACGACTTACTGTTAATAAGTCGGGGCCAAAACCACTTGGCCACCACTGCTCAATTTTCAATGCAGTTAGTAAATTGCTCGCACATTTTATCGTTTTATCTGAACTAACTCTTAGCTGGTATATCTATGTTTAGACGTATATCAGTGATAGTTGATTAAAAGTACATTCAATCTTCGCATTTCGTAAGTAATAGAGTACCATCGATTCGATTTACCTATTTATACAATATATTTACTTACATAGGCCGTTTCCTTATCAAACGTTTTACGCACCAAAAATGTTATTTACCGAAGAGTTTACGTACCACGTCCTATTGTAGTCTTTATTGTGTTCACCATTAGAGTCATAGAAACATTTCGCATTATTTTCCGCGGGGTACGAATGATTGTAATGTAATAAACTGTGTTATTTTCCTGTTATAATATGTTTTTAAATGAAAACATATGTTTGCAATATTAATAAATCGAGTAATCGCTGAAAATGTTTGGTTTAAAACAATGACGAAATAAACCAACTGGTCAACAATTATTTTCTGTTTTGTTTACGGTTTTTACGAGAATTGGAAATCGATTTATGGGTGATCATTTATAGCACATTTGTAAATACATTTTGAAACCACAAGCACTTATCTGAATTTGGCCTTTTTTTTGTAAGGTGGGAAAATCATCAAATGACTCCTCCCGCTCTGTCCAGGGTCGCGGAATCTCTTTCGTCCATAAATTACGTGAGGTGTTTTTTGCAATTTTCTGTCCCTCGGGTTCGGCCCTCCGTCCCCCTCTGGTGAGATGTCGTGAGATTTTATTCAACCCCCTCCCCCATCCCCCAATCTCACGTGAGACTTTTCAAAATGTGGGTTTCTTACGTAAACGCGTTGGATTGTTATTGTAAAAGGAAAAAAAAATTGCTTCGTGCTTTTATTTACGACTAGTTAAGACTAAATCAATATTGCTGAGCGTTTAATTATAAGTGTAATAAAGCATGTACAATCTGGATTAAATGGACCAAAATAGTATTTTTTTTTATTTCGACCCCCTCCCCCGCTTAAACACCTCACGTAACTTATGGACGCCCCCTTTCGAACAACCTGCAATCCCGGATTTCAATTAAGGTCAAATTAAAATTCGGGTGATACAGTCACTTTTGAATAGCAAAAAAACAAATGCGCCATAAAGAACGGCAGCCTTCCGATTGCATCCACCGGTTACTCGCGACTCTCACGATGTTGCCATCATACGGGCACAAATCACTGTGGCTGTTACTGAGAAATCCCTGATGAAAAAACCTGAATAACACTTTGACCGACCTGGAAATCGATGAAATAGCAGTCAGACCTTGTAAACCTCTCAAAAATCAAGATAAAAGCCTAGTAGGTATCTTCGTATATAACCTTTACTTGTAGTCAGAAAAACGGGTCAATCCGTACATACAGCTCGTCCTTAGTGGGTCCAGTTTATTGGCAATAAATGCACAAACCCACTTAACGAACAGGTCAGAATAGGGAATTGTGTGTGGTACAAGTTATGAGAGATCAGCTGACCTCTTTACTCAAACTCAGAGTAAATATAAATCACTTCTCCAGTAATTCCCAAAGGGTTATACAGAGGTGTACCTAATAATACACCCACATTTCGTCAGTTATGTTTAAGTATCACGGTACTGAGAAAAAAAAAAAAAAAATTTGCTCGTCCGACAATTTGGGCTTGATCCCCAAATCGAACCCAGGAACTCATGCAAAGCAGTATCCATGGTGACAACCAACCAGTCTAATTTAATTTTCAGGCAAGTTTGAATTGTCAAGAAATTGTAGAGCTAGTCAGGAAGTTGAAGCTAATAAATAGTCCGTTCTAAAAAGTAGATTTCTATGGACAGTAATGGCCAAAACATACCTTACTAGCGAACATCACGCGGTTTCACCCGCGTAGTTCCCGTTCCCGTGGGAACACAGAGATAAAAAGTAGCCTATGTCACCCGGGATGAATGTAGCTTTCTAATGGTAAAAGAACTTTTAAAATCGGTTCAGTAGATCCCGAGATTACCCCTTACAATTTAACAAATATACAAACACACACATTAGTATAGAGTATAGATAGTATAGAAGTATAGAAAACTAAAATATTATCTTGCCTAAACCATATTATTCAGTCGTTGCCTTTGTACTCATAATTATTGAAGCCATTATAATCTTTACAGAAACCATTCAAAGTTTCTTTTGTTGTTTCTTTGGGTTACTTCTTCAATGTTCAAACACAAAGTTTGCTCATTAAAGGACCCTTCCTTTCAAGTACTATTTATTATAATTACGAGAACTATTATTGTGCAGTTACATTATAGAATAAGAGCGAGAGAACCAACCTCTATTTAAACCTCTCTTCATCATGTACGTATCTTTCATCCTATCGGTTTTTCCGTATCGTATTTCCTACAGGGATGGTCATAACGCTTTCACCCCTGTCTTGGACCACCGTGCCCCCAATAAATTAGTGCAGCAACCCCCTGACCGGCACTTAAAGGCAGACTTACGGTTATAGTACACTTAGCAAATGCTTGGGATCCCAATGTTTTTTCTAAAAACAATGGACACTTACGAACAAGCTCTTAAGGTTCAGAATGCCTTGTCTTTGTTTGAGGAACTAGTTTACCATTTATAGAATTTTGTGTTTCTCGTATTTTTTTTTGGGAATTTAAAGTTACTGTTTGATACTGCAAAACGTGTTTTTTCAATCTAGCATTTTTTATGAAACTCTGAGCCGAGTGCCCATAGCCTTCTTGCCTTTTTAAGGAAATTTTGTAACGCCTTGTTGACGACACTTTCTGGGACCCAAGGACTGGCTTTTACCTTGGACAGAGGCTAAGTATTGCCATA
The DNA here is from genome assembly GCA_949775195.1 of Diarsia dahlii. Classification (NCBI taxonomy): domain Eukaryota; kingdom Metazoa; phylum Arthropoda; class Insecta; order Lepidoptera; family Noctuidae; genus Diarsia; species Diarsia dahlii. The sequence continues at coordinate 17,237,349 of OX459197.1, read as the reverse complement.
CAACGTGGCAACACCGCCTGTCTCTGGGGCACATTATCAATTGACAGCGTCGAGGAGGAGTTATTATAATTATATTGCTCGTGTAGTTTAGTAATTTTAGTAGCAATATTTTGCATGTGTAGGTAAGTAAAATATTGTTAGTACCTAAGATTATTATATTCTAAATAATCGATCATTTTTAATACTTAATCACTATTTCGTTCTTAAGATAAACAATAAAGAGGGAGCCGAGGGAGGTCAACTGATGTTTTGTTATTTGTAATTCACGATACAGAACATTTAGGTTTGTTTAAATAACATTAACATAAAGTACCTTCTACAAAACTTATCTTCTCTACTCAAACTCAATTCATAGAACAGTTATCAGTTCGTCTCGTAGTTTTTTGTTATAGTATTTTTTGAACACAGCACAAAAATAGCAAAACTAAACGCTGTGCCTACGAAAACGGCAATTGAAAGGAGACAATTGCGAGCGAGAAATGAGCGGATGCTGTGAGCGAGCAAAAAGAAATGGCGGAGAGAAGCAAGCTGGAATGAAGTTTAGGGGTGTTACCTATGTTATATGGTTTCCTTGTAGTTAGTTTTTGAAGGTAACTTTGTTACTGGCTGGCTTAGTTTTTTCAGGCATCTATCGATTATTGTTTTTATTCTATTTTTATTTTATCTTTTTGATGCCCTGTAATTACTCCCCTTTTTGATACTTGTATATATTTTATTATTATCTTAGTTCTGTAAATTGTAGTTTTTAAATATTGTAAATAAAAAAAAATGTTTGTTGAGGTCGGCTGCCAGTCTAACTGGACGCAGCTGAATAGCAGTACTTACATGATGTGACTGCCTATGTGATCTCCACAACCAACTGGTGTACCTAATACGATGATAGGTCATGTAGACCGAAGGTCTGACGAAAAAGTTGTGAGAAAACTTCAAGTACAAATGTGGTTGGCTATAAGAGTAGAGGAAGACCAAAGAAACGATGGATGGACTGTGTGAAGGATGATATCGCTAGAAAGGAGGGTGGTTGCTGAGATGATGAGTAGCAGAGACATATGGAAGAAGACATTTGCCGACTCCAAATACATTGGGATAAGAGCAGGTGTATAATGATCATGATGATGTTGCATGTTTATTTGAGGAAAATAGTAGATTAAACAACTAGTGAATAAAAAGGGAATTAAATTCGAGGTACGAAGTTGGATCCCGAGAGCAGCGAAAGATTCTAGAGTAGAATCACGAGCTTAGCGAGGGATTCTAGATTAGAATCCTGAGCGGAGCGAGGGATACAAGTACCGAGATATTTTTTTTATTCACGTGTTGTGTACTCTACTTTTTATCATTGACTGTGAGAAAATAAATAGGAGCATGGTATTTATATTTATCACATTTTATTATATAATCTAACTAATATTATAAAGCTGAAGAGTTTGTTTGTATGTTTGTTTGTTTGTTTGTTTGAACGCGGTAAACTCAGGAACTGCTGGTTGAAATTGAAAAATTCTTTTTGTGTTGGATAGTCCATTTATCGGGGAAGGCTATAGGCTATATAACATCACGCTACGGCTAATAGGAGCGGAGCATAAATGAAAACTGTTTCAAAAACGGGAAAAGGTATTTCCTTTTTGAGAGCTTCCGCTGCGTGCGCTGCGAAAACGGTTTAAGTTACGCAAATATCATGTATGAAGGAATTGTTCCTCTTAAAAAGTTCTAAAAAAAAGTCGGCCACAGCATGTATCTATCTTTTAAGATTGACTCACTGTAACCTTTTTTTACTATTAAACTGTTAGGTTAAAAATAGCTATTTTTTGCGAAGCTTATTTAACCCATATGGTATTAATCTATATCTAAATAAACGTGTTTGTTAGAACGGAAATTTAATATAGAATATTTGTGCCCTTTACTCTATACAGTTTATACAAGTATCTTAGAAGATATCGCAATGTAAAAATATCCGCGCGGTAAAATAATTTGCGCGTCGCAATGTAGGTACGGGGGATTCTGGCTGGCCTTCGGGAAATTTAAATTCAAAATATTTACTGCATCATAATGTTCACAAGTACAGAGTGTTATAGTATATTTAACAGTAAGAGATACCTATAGTAATTCACACTTTAATATAATCTAAGCTAATCTAAACCATCTAAACTATTTTAATAAAGAGGAAAGATAAGACTTTTTGTTTGTTACGATTTAGCTTAATTTATGTCGGATAAGCGATATATCGAGAAAGGTTATAGCTATATTTATGTGACGCAGACGAAGTTGCGCGGGTCAGCTAGTCAGTAATAAAACAACAAAGGATTAAATATTAAATTAAAATCAATATTAAAAATGTATAGTAAAATTAGAACAATTTTCAAAATTTAGTGACATAGGCTTGTTTGGGTTTGAAACTGTTGTAATAGACAACACTTGTGTATTTTAGGATAGAAAAAATATAAATATCCATAGATTTTCCATTAACACAAAACAACCACAATAACAGACATAGAAAAAAAGAACGTAATTAAATTAGCGGGTTTTTTTTTTTAATTTGGAATGGAATAGCTCCATTCAGCCACCCAGTACGTACTTTTAGCAGCAGCGATTTTTTTGTACGTAATTCGTGTTTGTTCCTAATTCAAAATGTCTATATTCACTCTGTGATTAAAATAGCGTTTTATTCACTGTTATCGATGAATAAAATGCCCTTTTTCGAGTGGCAATAGTAAAAACATACTGATGTGTTACTAGATCACAATACTGTGACACCTACCACTTTCTAGCTTCTAGAGTAAACAACTCGGCAGATTGTACTCCAGATAGAAAAACATCAATATCTAAACCATCCATTTATATCAATTTTATTAAGAAAGACTGCTGTAGCTTCTCAGCAAACTTCCGAATAAAATGTACCAGTTGTCAGCCCTACCCTGACAGGTGAAAGGGATAGCAACCCGGTCGAAATATTGCAGGACGCATTCACACTGGCAGTGATTGGCTTTCGACGATCGATACTGAGATATACTCGACTTTTATATTCGATGCGTACTCGATTGGGTACTGAAAGTTCAATATCTGTAGACCCCAATGCAGAAAAAAAGCTGTATTGCTCAATTAAATTGAGTTTAAGACATTTTTTGCTCTAAATGGCATAAATAAACTTACAACTTTTTCCCATAGGGGTATAGGCAGAAACAACAATGCGCCACCAACTTTCGTTCACTACGTAATAAAAGTCAAATCTTTTTACAAAAAAAAAGTCTTTGATAGTAATCGTTAAGGGAAAATTTCACCCTTGTTTCATCTTTTGGAATTTGGGACCACCAAGGAGTATCGTTTTAGCGCGGCTATATAGGCAGTCTCTGTACAAGAAATACTGATAATTAATAAACTACTTCTGGTTAAATTGGAAGTCGGCTCCGAAAAGTTAGGAAAAGATTAGGAAGATTATGATTATTTAGGTACCCTACTCTACCAACAAAAAACACGTCCCAAAAATAAACAGTAGCCAAAGTAACAAAACCACGGCGGCAAATATTTATCTACCTTTAAATTAACATATAAAAGAAAAACTCTTTCATAACTCCTGCCTAAGCAAAATATGAGACTAAAATATTTACAACAAGAAATAAAGTAGAACAGAAAAATAATCGAACACATAAACATTTACATGAAAAAATCTCTGTAGAAAAGTTGTCTTCTAGAGACTAAATTGATAGCTAAATTTCAGATGTTGGCTAAACGTGCTAAAAGTTTCTTCCCCCACAAAAGATAGGGTCTTCGGCGCGAAGAATTATGTAAGACATTAATTTTGCTTAAGACCTTATACTTGAAGATTCGCGAGGAATTTATTGTCAATTTCCTCAATAGGGTTTATATTTAGACTCGCTGCTGATTTATTGCGGTTATGTTATTTAGTTCTGGCTTTTGCTTGCAGCTTCGCTCTTGTTAAGGGGAAATTATTCCACGGAAACGTTGTAAATTTAGTATGGCAATCGCGGGGATAGTGTGGCTTCCTGTTAGTGAAAGAATTTTCGGAATCGGATCAGTAGTTCCAAAGACAACTAAGTCGCAGGAACTCCTAGTTTGGGAGCTAGGGTTTGGTCTATCTTTATGACCTTTATCATCTGTCTCTTGCACTTGTCCCAATTTAATTGGGGTCGGCGCAGCATGTCTTCTTCTTCCACTTGTCTGACCTTGAGTTCACTAAAATTCATGCGACCTAGTCTCAATGTGGAAGGTTTTTATAAAGAAAGATTTTTATTTTTTTATTCAAACGGATAAACAAATACATCTTTATATTTTAGTATAGAGGTTTAGATAGGCTTGTACTGGTAAACTGGTGAAATAATGGTCCCTATCAGAAAACTCGAACCCTAGAGGACTAATCTTCTTATAATTAAAAAAAAAAACACTTAAATGAGAAAACTTATGGTGGTACTACTATTTTGGTACTACAACAATTACATTATATGCTAATTATGTAATGTTAGTGTGAAACATTCATGAAGGTCATATAACTCCAGTAAGTTTAGTTTGTATTCTAAAGTATACAAAACCTGATATTTCTCGGAATTTCAGCGTAAACCAAAAGGATATTTTGTAGGTTACCTGCAAATAAAGGAAAACTATGTATTAGTATAGAAATAATATAATTTATACGCTGTAGGTTAAAATGTGAGTAAAAGCTCAGCACCGAATGCTGAGAAGCTGGTAAGAGGCGACTAAGGGATGTACCAGAGAATGGGCAGCAGCGTTCTCTGTGCTTTTTGTATCGACCGTACTGCGATCGCCAACCCGCCTGCCAAGCGTGGCGATTATGGCAAACCCCCCCTGAGCAAAAATGACACTTAGGGGAGGCCTATGTCCAGCAGTGGACGTCTTTCGGCTGAAATGATGATGATGATGACCGAATGCTGAAAAATCGTATACATATATGTAGAGAATATTATTTAAGTTTAATAATATTATAAAACAAATTTCTATGCCGCGTCTGTCTGTTTGTTTGCGTTCAACTCAAAAACTGCTGCACTGATTTTCATGCGGTTTCAACCAATGTATAGAGTGGTTCGCGAGGAAGATTTTCGTATATAATTTGACCGACATCCAGGTGTGTGAACCGCGGGCATAAGCTTAGTTTTATTTAAATTAAATATTCAGATCAAAATGTCGCTACCTGTCTAAAGCCGTCGTTGAAACTAATTGCATTATGAACTAGGTTAAAGAACTTTGATTTATTATGAAAAGCTAATAAAGAAAATCAATAAAAGTTATTTTAGATAGCAAGAGAACACTATAATAATTAATTGAGATTCTTCAATTATTATATTCTGGGTGTGAAAAGTCATGTATTTTGTACAAATTCTTTTATCAAGTGAGGATGTAGCGGCACTATAAAAAAAACTACAGCAACATGGTACAAAGACTACAACAGCTCCATCTATTACATATATGAAGAACCTACTTTAAAATTCTATGCCTAATTAAATAAAAGTTACAATGAGTGGACTTAAATAGCTCATAATGTAACGAACATTTTTGAATGAGGCAGCGATTCATTATTTTTAAGGATATCTTCAAATTATCAACAAGTAAGACTGAAACAAAAAATAAAAAGAATGGAAACAAAATGGTAAATTTTAATCACGAAACTCAAGCGGAACACACAAACAGTAACGAAACTTTCCCGCTAAATGGCAAGGCAACAGAAAACGCTAAAACATATTATACAGTTCAACAAAAGAGATGCTACTGAAAAACAAAAAAAAATCAACAACTCGAACAGCGAAAAGGAAGAAATTGAAACCGAATTTCCCGTGAAGACTGGAAAAGAATAAAAACATCAGATACGCCACTAAAGGGTTCCGGCGACATCTACGTCTGAAACAATTCCGAATTGGTAAAACGGTTTCTAGGATGGAATGGAAAATAACGATGAGGAGTTCTGGGTGTCTAAAATGGCTGCTTTAGCAGATCATAATATGAATTGCGTTTATCTTCATCATCATCATCATCATCATATTATCAGGCCGGAATCATCCACTGCTGAGTATAGGCCTCCCCTTTTTAACCGACTTCAAAAAAGGAGGAGGTTATATGTTCGTGTGTATGTATATATATATATTTTTTTTATGTATGTTATCTGATTTCTCCCTCATAAGGATAAGGGTTAGGTTTCTTGGTTGAATGTTAAATGCATAGTAAATATTTGAGGATATATATATATATTATATAGGTACGTATTACAACTAAAAATGAAAAAATAAAAAAACTTTTTTGCAAAAAAAACAACCGACTTCAAAAACACCAAAAAGAGAAAAATAAACTTAAGAAGAAAAATCAGCTTCTGAAGTCGGTGGCAAAAACATGAAGTCAAACAAACAAAAGTCACCGACTTCAGAAGCTGATTTTTGAAACTCGAACTGCGTCTGCGACTATTTAGGAAAATAGATCATAATTATGATCACACTTATCATAATTATGACGCAGTTACTATTATTAAAAGGTTCACTTTACGATTTTTAACGCAATTCATATTATGATCTGCAAAAGTGACCATTTAAGACTCCCTGGCTTCACGGTTTACTTTACTAGAAGAGCGAATCGATGAAAGTTTAAGAATAAAATCGGTGTTTCAGTTCGTTGATAATAAGACCCAGTTTTCGTTTGCTCAAGAACTGTTAAGTTTTCAATGGGAAAGATTTTAGTGAGAGCTTTATAATTTTAATATAAAAGAGGTTTGTTATTCGGGATATTCGATAATTATAATTATTGAAGAACACATTATACATTATAAAAACTGGACGAGGACGCTCTTTCCTATTTAAGACTAGTCTGGGATGAAAAACCAATATCAAAATACTTCCTTTTAAACTACAGACATTTCAAGTCATATTTCATAAAATTATATTTTTTTGCCTTCCACTAGGTGGACCGATGACCTGCAGGGCTATTGCGTATCTTTTAAATTTCAGTGGCTATCATTTATAGTCCAACAATTAACTGTCAATTGGTTATGGTTTGGTACAAAAACTAATCGTTTAAAAGATACGCAATAACCCTGCTGGTGAAAGTTATGAGGATCCGCTGGATGCGAAACGAAAAGGACCGGTCAATTGTCGGTCATATTATTTAGACATAAAAGCAATTTTCTCTTAACAAATTCAAAGCGTGTATAAAATCGGCTCCAATAAAAACTACCTTTTCACAAGCAACTAATCCCCACTTTTCAGAAAACTTCAGTATCACAAGTGCAAATTGAAAAAGCCGATCTGAAGCAAAAAGTCGAGGCAATTAAATTTCAAACGTATTCGTTCAAAAGTAGCTAGGCAGCAGTTTTTTGGTCCAAAATGGCGACCATGCACACTGAAACACGTCTTTGTTAGATAGGGTTTTGAGAAAAAGTTTTCAAAGGTTAGTCGGTGAATACTATAGTGACTTGCAATGGGCAGACTTTTTAGTCACTTTTTGTTCACTTTTTGGTAATTTTTTGTGCTCTTTTTGGTCACTTTTTGTGCACCTTTTTAAACTTGCGAGGTACAGTCTATTGTGAATTACGTTTGAAATTTTTGCTATTTTTTGTGTGGAGCTGTTAAATGGACTTGCTGAAGTTCGTTTGTGTACATGATGTGAGGTAGCTACCTTATGTAGGTACAGTTCTTTTGCTTGTTTATTGTAACTATGCTTTTACTATAGTTTTTCTTGGAGTGTAAAAATTATATAATGACTTGCGTAAAGGGACGTTTCTTTAATCACGAGAATCAGCTTCGCGAATTTTTTTTGCAAATATTTATAATTTGTTTTTGTCACTTGCTAAGGTTTTAAATAAATTGTTACGTAACAAAAACTCTCTTCAATATAATATAACACATAATATAATACAAAATAACCGTTTTCGGGACGGTGTCACTTCCACCTGTCACAAAATCTATGATTACAATTATTGGTCCCTCATCGAAACTTAATCGGAACCAAAAAACGTAACAAACTTAAAACAAAACAAGGAACAAACTTCAATACCTAAAATCCTTTGTGTAATTTAAAATTCAGTCCCAATTATGTTCATTATTGTCACTGAAAAAGCAACCTTACTGACTGTGATCAAAGCCAGAACAATTATCAGACAAAAATTAACTTTCTGGAGAGTTCTACGAAAAATAATGAAGGGTTTCGTAACCAGTGAAGGGGTTGCTAACATAAATAATTGTTGTCGAACGGCTCAAGCCTTTTTAAGGGATTAATTTGCTGAAGCCCTTATTTTTTTTTCTGGTTTTGAAATCGTCCTTCAAAGTTTTTTAGGACAAAAGTGTAGGAGTGGAATATTTTAATAAGATGATGAACCCTAGTTATGAGAATTACGTACCTACTTTTGAAAGGGGTGAAGTAGAGCCAGATAAATCAACATAAAGTTCATGCAACAGTCCCTTGTGTGTGTTCCGGTTCATCTCCGAAACGACTAGACCAATTTTGACTTGACTTATAGTGGCAGATAGCTGATGTAGCCTGTGTGCATAGCCTTAGTTACTCCTAATAACATTAGGACTAACTGGTTTTATTTTAATTTAGAGCAAGATTAGAATTCCATGCAAAAAACACAATCCTTAAAATAGTTTAAAAATACTGAATTGGGAAGCTATTGATATTTATGTAATTTCACGTGGAAAAAGTTCGCGGAACACAGCTAGTGAGAAATATAATTCAAAAGCCAACACGATAGCAGACACTATATTGGTCCATCTGCCAGAACGCGTAGTTTAATTTGCACTACTAAAACTTTTCAAAACCTGTTCCATTCAGACTGACTGCACGAATTTATACAAAAGGGAACACTGCTGTACTATCTAACTTCTCGTTTTTAATATTAAACGGAGTTTAAACGAGGTTAATAATGCTAGTCCAACGTTATTTTGAAGTGCATCAAAACTATTTACCCACTTGGCGCATGTCAAAGAGGAATTCCCAGCGTAAGCTATTAAAAGTGGAATAAACAATTTGTGTCAAAGTTATAAGGACAGAATGTTAGAGTGTATGAAAGTTATGTATTTTAATGCTACAGAGTGCAGGGTGCTATAATGTTATTAAATGACAAGCGAGGAGTTAATTTGACGAACTTTCATACGAACTTTCATTCCCCACACATTGACGTATTTATTTTATGAATATTTCTCAGCGTACCTAGAACTCTGTTAAATATTGATGACTGCACAATAACTGATGATAGAACCCAATAACACTTAACTCGTCCCGCGTTTCGAACCTCAGTAATCACGCGCTTACGACTACTCGACCAACGAGATAGTACCAGTTCCTTTTGTCCCATTTCAAAATATTCTTCTCCCAATTATATCACAATTGTATTGTTAATGATCAAACTGAATTGTACGCTGCCTAGTGCTATTGTAAAGGACCGGTATAAAATATACCTTTTCATTACTCATACTCTGAAAGTAGGTCAGAACATGCCTGCGGAGCGGGTTGAAAGTACTACTTTTCAGCCCTAGGGAGAATCGCTTTCTACTGACAGCTGTCAAATTATTTGTTGTAATAGGGAGCAAACCTATTGCCATCAACCAATGTAATTAGGAGTAAGCCTATTGCCATCAACTGATGTAATTGGGACCAAGCCTATTGCCATCAAACAATGTAATTAGGAGCAAGCCTATTGCCATTAACTGATGTAATTGGAGGCAAACCTATTGCCATCAACCGATGTAATTAAGAGCAAGACTATTGCCATCAACCAATCTAATTAGGAGCAGCCTATTGCCATCAACCGATGTAATTAGGTGCAAGTCTATTGCCATCAACCAAGCTAATTAGGAGCGAGCCTATTGCCATCAACCGATATAATTAGGAGCAAGCCTATTGCCATCAACTAATCTAAATAGGAGCAAGCCTATTGCCATCAACGAATGTAATTGGTGGCAAGCCTATTGCCCCCAACCGATGTAATAAGGATCAAGCCTATTGCCATCAACTAATCTAATTAGAAGCTACGAGCAAGCCTATTGCCATCAACCGATGTAATTAGGAGCAAAGCCTATTCACCGATTTAGGTAATTGGGGGCAAGCCTATTCCCATCAACTTTCCTTGTATTCGTAATGAAAAGCACAGTGTTTACCTCGGGTTAAAGACTTATTTAGTCCCTCGAACTATTAGCGCCCTCGCTGCGCTCAGGCGCCAAACCCCGGCTCGGGACTAAATAAGTTCCTTTCACCCCTAAGGTAACAATGTACTATTATCGAAGCCGCAAGGCACTAGTTCTTTCTGTCATTGCGATATATTTTTTGTTCTAGATCATACCTGGGATAGTGGAGGGCAAAAGTTTAAAAAAAACCTAGTAAGTTTTTACCCGACTGCAAGGAAAGGGTAATGTTTTTAAGGTTATTACTTTACTTTAATTACCTCCATGACCCGTTTACATTTTAAGGCTTCCATCAGAACAATATTTTGAGTGTGCTATACATAGGGTTTTACCACATAATTTTACACCCCACAAAATAGCCGTTTCCCAGGAATATTTTTTACATAGGGTTAGTTAGTTTAATAATGCATAGTGGCTGCATGCATACATTATACTTGAATGACGACTTCGTAAAGGCTAAATTCAAACCATATATAGTCTAGACAGGCTATACCACCCTTCACACACTAAAAATTCTACCTAACAAAGCCACCGAACGCGAAGAAGTCAATATAAATGTAAAATACCTTCCAAGGGTAGCGTAGAGACGTTTTTGGAAGACAAATTGACAATCAGCAGGTGGGTTTAAATGGCCATTACGTGGCTTGTCAATCTCAGGGGTGACCTTTGAATTTGGGAACGTCCTTTTGAGTAAGATGTGGGGTGATGTCGTTGCCAAGGCTAGTTTCGGGAGTTGGTGATTGTTTTAGTTTGTGTGAGCTGTTTTGGACTGTTTTGAGCTGTGATAATTATATCATTATGACTGTTTTTATTACTGAAGGGTTTGGCAGAGGTATACCTACCCTACTCATTACATTACATAACACCTGTAATTCCCGAAGCGTTAAACACAGGTGTAGCTAATAGTACACACACATTTCGCTGGTTATTCTTTTAAGTCCTGTGTTATAGAGGGCGAGTCTATTGCCTTCAACCGGGCACAAATCGGACAGACGCCGTGGCTGTCAATAAGATATTCAAGTGGAAAAAGTAATTAGCTGTTTGGCCAACCCGGGAATCGAACTCAGGACCTCATGCTTAGCAGTCGTCCTTGCGACTCCTCGACCAAAGAGGCCTTCATTGAGCATTTTTGATTTGTGACATATTATCATGACTGTTTTTGTTCTAAAGGTTTGCCAGTGTTGTTCCGTAATACTCCCACATTTAGTCTGTAAAGTCAAGAGGTCAGGAGAACTATTATACTCGTACAATGTAAGTATTTTGTGTTAAAGAAAATCTGTACTGTGGATTAATAATAATAATAATAAAGAAAATAAATGGTAAGAAAATCTTTGTAAATAAAACTGTGTAGGTAACAAGTTACCTACTAAGAATTAGTTGAAGTTCTCGCAATCTGGACTAGAAGTACTTAGTGTTTATAGTGGTTGCTTTATAGGTACTTGTTTATTATTATTATTAAGTAGGTTATTAACTGCCTCCGTAGTCAAGTGGTTTAGGCGTTCGCCTTGTGACCGGGTGGCCGTGGGTCCGATTCCCACGGGAAGCATTATGTTGACAGTTGTTACAGGTAGTAAGTGGCCCGTAGTATTACCTAGTACTAACTGGGTTGTCGAAGTCAGATAGGCTGATGCTCCATCTATCTATCTATATAAATAAAAAGAGAAGTCCTGACTGACTGACTGAGTGACTCATCAACGCCCAGCCCAAACCCTTTGAACTAGAAAGCTGAAATTTTGCACAGGGGACAGGTTCCCTTTCTTCTTCTTAGCGTGTCGATGGCAATCTAAATTATGTCAGCCCAGAATTGGGCTACTAGTTTGGCGCTTTCGGTAGCGTCCATCAGTTCCTGTAGTGAACAGTCAGCAGGACAAAGTCCACTTATAAAACCGGCTTTGTGCGTAGTCTCGGTTAACATCGAAGGGTTCTCACAAGACAAATCGGAAATTCTGTCCGATATCTACCGCAAAACTCACTGCGACATTCTTTGCGTCCAAGAGACCCACCGAGGTGAAACACAAAGACGGCCACACATCGATGGACTTACGCTTATCGTCGAGATCTGGTTGGTTCCCTTTATAAGGTAGACAAGGAATAAGGAAGGATTTTTCGAAATTCAACCCCTAAGGGAGTTAAATAGGGGATGAAAGTTTGTATGGAAAGTCGTCTTTTTTTTCACGCAGGTGAAACCGCTGGCAAAAGCTAGTTTAAAATATTTGTTAGATTTATTTATTGATCGAGTTTGAATACCAAATCAGGTAAGTTAATTTTTGTAAAAGCTTTAACTGAAACTACTGAAACTGTGCAAAGAAAAACTTAGTGATACACAAAGCGGTGCAAATATGGGTAAAGACGCAGGCTAAAGTCAGTTTCAAAATAAAATAAACAACTATCTTGCGGTAGCTACTAACAGATGGGTGTGTAATGTGTATTCCACTACGTTATTGAAACTGCGCCTTGCTCAGAGATGCAGAAGACGTAGAACTAACCAATACCGAGTGGTAAATTGTAGGAACATGTTAGACATTATTTAAAGTTTTCTGTTGCAGTTATCTAGGTTACAGCATTAAGTACATTTTATCCAGAATATTTAAGATACATAGTATGACATCGCGCCTGTCTGGAATCCTATAAGGGTTAGGTTATTTAATGGTACATCCACAATTCGCAGGTTATGTTTTATTTAATTCACACGGTCTGTGAATCAAACTCAGTATCTGATATTATGTAGTCGACCAAGAATTTAAATAAAATGGCAGATGCACTCATTCCTGAGTACTTTTTTGTGTCGAGTGAACATAACATGACATCACGCCTTTCCCCATTCCCAGAGGGTTAGGTAGAGGCGTACCCATAAGTACACACACAATGAACATGAAATGAAATAAACATTCACGTGAATTAACCCATTCACTGAAGTAAAAGTCATATGACAAGAATCAACTTTTTTACTAAGCTGACTCTTTATCTGATTTAATATATAAAATGTCATTGAAAGCTAAGCTGATCAGATTGAAAACAACCAAAAGTTACGATATGAAAACAAAGCAAACTGTTTTTCGGACACATCTTTTTCATCTTTCGAACCATTGACTAATTGACTTATCTTGTTGTTTTGCTCACTTTGCCCTCAAACTTATGAGAAACTATATCTTACTTCCAAATAATTTTTTTTTTCATTACCCTCTCTCTCCCACTTCCTTCTGGGTTGCCCATATAATGGAGGTGCTGTGCTGTGTTTAAGTTCCATGTAAGTCTATTGCTGTCATACATACACACACTATACCATCCAGGCGGTCTAAGTTTAGCGACAAAAATAGTAAAACGTGATAAGCTCAAGCAAATTTCGCTTCGATATGTTCAATAGTAAAGTTGACTTTCTCGCGAGCGGAAGTCCCGTGTACAAACAAGTGTCACATAAGTTTGGCAAACTCAAGATAACACGACCAACAATGGAGAACCAAATACGGAATATGTCGTTTCCTTTCGAGTTACAATATACAATGATATAGTGCTTAACATACAATACAACACGATACTGTATGCAGCTAGTTTTGTTGGCAATCGGCCCGAATGTAACTGGTAACAGATTTGAGGAGTCGTTCCTTTTGTTAGGAATATTGAATATAGGTTTTTGGTTATTGATAGATTCTGCCAAATCGTTTACTGACAGACAATATTCAGGAGATCGTGGTTAAATAATACCAGCCGCTCAGGTAGATCTTTAGGTAGCCGTGCTTGTTTAAGTTGGGCTGTGCATGGATTCCACCCATTACATACCGAGTTTTGCAAGCTAGGATAATAATAGTAAAGAGATTCCGCGGCCTCGGCACAAGGGCGAAGAAGGAACATGGTTGGTTTTTAGTCAGTAGAAGTCTGACACTCCCTTCCGCTCTGCCCAAGAGCGGGAGGGGTTATTTGATGATTTTCCACACACCATAAAAAAAAAAGGCCGGTGGTCCCGGCTGGCATTGATAGATCTATGACAGTTGTTACAGGGACTTAGTGACCTAAAAGTCTGACAACCAGATTTAGTAAGGGATATTGTATTACCCAATAGGGGATCGGACAAAAAAAAAACTAATTAGTCCATCAGATAGATTTCCAAAAAATATTGACCACATATTTTTTTCTTTTTCACGTAAACAAAAAATGAAGACGATATAGTGCTTCGAAAACTCGTGTGACGTCATATGATAGCACATTTTGTACCTTCAAGTGACGTTTCACGCCCCACTCCATGATCTTTGACGCGCTTTATCTTCGTCAATTTTTATTGATTTGATAACACAAAAAACACGTATCCAATATTTTTCGATATTCTAACTGACGGACTAAACAGAATCATATTTTTTTGAGTCAGTCCGATCCCCTATTCTCTCAACACCCGATGGAGGAGATCAGAGTCGTTCCATGTAAAATTCGGATATTTAGTTGCATCCGATTAGACATGAAGCCGATAATTTCGCGGATTTTAGTACTAGATGACGTGGCCTCGGCACAAGGGCAAAGAAGGAACATGGGTTCGGTTTTTAGTCAGTAGAAGTCTGATACTCCCCTTCGCTCTGCCCAAGAGCGGGGGGGGGGGTCATTTTCCACCCACCAAAAGAAAAAAAAATAGCCGAAAATTTAGAAAAGACGAGGCACATGGTGAAGTCAAAATACTGGTTCAGCTGGGTCAAGAACAAGTCATCATCATCTACGAACCCTTTCCCAACCATTTTGAGCTTGACTTCAAGTCTTACCAGATTTAGCTGAATATCAGTATTTTACATGAAGTGACTGCCTATCTGACCTCCACAACCGAGGGTCACCAACAAGTATAATAATTTAAGTCAAGCCACTTAGCGGCCCACAAATGTATGGTATTAGATTTGGCAGTGGTGCAGGCTGGCAGATTTCCACTGTCTGTTAACACTAATGTTGGAATGAGCTGTGAACCATGTATAACTGAGGTTTTCTGAGAGTTAAGACTTTACTGTAAGATGTATCGTTTAGTGGAATAGTAGGTTTAAGTTTACCGAATTGATTTCGATAAAGAAAAAAAAAAAACATACCAATCGAATTGAGAACCTCCTCCTTTTTGGGAAGTCGGTTAAAAAAGCACCGGGATGCCAATATAAATTTATTACTGTAAATAGCCTGACTGCCTTGTTGGTGTAATGGTCGCAAGCGCGACAACTAAGCATGTGGTTCTGGGTTCGATTCCTCGGTCGGGCAAAGTGTTATTGGAGTTTTCCACCACAAGTTTCTTAGTAGCAGTCACGGAGTCTGGATTTGTGCCCTGTTGATGGCAACAGGCTCGCCCCCTTTTAAATGGGACTTGAAACACATCTGGTGAAATGTGAGCATATTTTGCCTAACCGATTGAGAACAACAGGCTTGATGTTATGTCATTTAAGCAGATCCCGATTAAACAGAAAACAAAAACATAATATCAACACTATTACGCTCATTGTCATTACCCATAATGTATCGCCCATAATCCACAGATTACTTCGTTACACCAAACTAATACTAAAAGCTTTAATAATCCCTTTACGATCACAAAAGAAACTCGGAAGAACCTAAACGGAGTTCTCAAGGACTATAATCCGTTGACACCACGAATTAACGACGAAATCTTGAATGGGAAGGGATTTCAGGTAATTTTTCCTATCACACCTTTTTGGGACCAATTTATAGGGATAAATGGATTAGGTAGTACAGGCACGATCAATAATATGTAGGCAGTTGTTTTGCATTCAAGTCAAATTTGAGGAGGTAACTGTTATAATGTGTTTGTATAATTTATAGTGGAGTGCCGTAAGACGTAAATATTGTAAAACCTCGGAATCCATAGCCGGTCTCATAAAAACTCCTCATAAAAACTTTTGGACTGCATTGTTAACAGCCCAAAAAAAAAGTAAAAAAAAATAAAATTGCGCGCTCGTCATTTTTTTTTTATTACCGCAATGTACTGAAAAACTAGCTTGTGCCAGCGGCTTAACCCGCTACAACTCGAAAATTATCCCACGAAAAGATAAAATCAGGATAAAAACTATCCTTTGTGTTAATCCAGGTTATAAACCATCTGTATACCAAATTTTATCCAAATCCGTTCAGTAGCTTTTGTGTGAAAGAGTAACAAACATACACCCTCACAAACTTTAGTACTTTATAGTATTAGTGTGAAGTGTGATGTGATCAGGGCACGCCATGACAGTGGCGGTAAGTCTCCTCTTTAAGGAGTGGCTAGAAAGGCGCCGCGGCGTCCTCACCTTCCGTCTGACGCAGGTCCTCACCGGACACGTTGCTTCGGGAGGTACATGCACCAAATCAGGCGGGAGGAGACGACCGGATGTCGCCATTGTGAGGATCGGCCGGAGGACACGGTGAAGCACACTGTGGAGGTCTGCCCCGCTTGGGCGGAGCCCGGCCGTGTCTTCGTAGCGGCGATCGTCGGCGGCGACCTCTCGCGTCCTGCCCTGGTGCAAGCCATGGTCCGAGGCGAGGAGTAATGGGACGCCGTCGCCTCCTTCTGCGAAGCAGTGATGCTAGCGAAGGAGGTGGCGGAACGTGTGAGGGAGAGAACCTTTCGACCTATAGCTGTCGCGGGAGACGCTCCGGGCTTCGGGGGCCACGTGATGGCTTCCGGCCACCGTAGACGCGGGCCTATGGACGGTAAGTAATCTGCCGTCCTATCACTAAAAAGCAGTTAAGTGACAAAAGTTGTTTTCGAGATAATGGCAAAAAAGGTGCGAATCGTTGTCTCTAAAAAACTATGATACTTAGGATTATCATTCTTAAACGTATCAATCGGTATGGTATTCTGCCTTGTTTCAAGAATTCTTTCTGTTCTGAAACTCTTACCAATTATTTTAAAAATTGATTTTTATACTTTAGTTAAGCATTTAATTAACATTTTTCATCTAATTACTCTACTAAAAGGCCGTTAACCATACCTTAGCGGCTTTTTAGTTAAGTAATTTATTTAAAATTATGACATTCAGTATGTTGGTTGATAGTTATGCAGAAATACTTAACTAAAAAGTCGTTAAGTGACGTAACTGCTTTATAGACATGGTATTCGCTAAGATTAAAGTAACAATACCTTTCCTTAGGAGCAGTTATGGGGTTTTAGATGCTTTTAAGCTAATTATGCCAATAATAATTGGAAACTTTGTAAATTGTTAACTACCTTACTTAACTAAAAGGTGGCTAAAAGTATTTCGCTTGTGGGTTAACTGCTTTTTAGTTAAGCAATAATCAGGCAAATGTGAGATTTAATGGCATGTTCTTGTAAAATCCTAAAACATATTTCAATATTTTAAATAAAATATTATGATATAAAGTTACATTCATACCCACATTGCCTACACTACCCGAAGCCACTGGGCTAGACGATCCTTAACATTAAACTCTACTTTTTTTTAATTGGGTAGTGTTTATTGATATACCAGGGTGTGAGAATTCATGAAGTCATCAAGAATCACTTTGTGATGAATGAAGAGTGGGTGGATACTTCCAAAATACTTGAATAAACGCACTTTAAATAATAAGAACAAAATGTAACCGATCACACCCTGGGGTGTGAGAATTCATGAAGTCACCAAGAAACTCTTTGTCATGAATGAAGAGTGGGACAGTGGGTGGAATCTTCTAAAGTACTTGAATGAACGCACTATAAATAATAAGAACAAAATGTGACCGATCAGACTGCAACTCTTATCTATCGTGGCAAGTCGCTGCTCTTGACCCCTAAAAAGTATTTGCAAAAATTGTTGCAGAATCAATGGTTCCAGAAACCCAAAATAATTAGGTTGTCGTTCTGAGAGTGGAACTTTTGAAGTGATCTTCTCTGTTGGCCAACTAGCCAAATATCGGTATTGATGAAACGTCTAATGGAAGACGATTTGTTTTAAGATGCACGTCATTTTTTTAAAGTCACTAATGTTAAAAATGGGCCTAGGACTGAGACGAGGTTGACGCTGGAACGTGCTAACCCAGAACAAGCTTAGGTATTAACTCGCGACTTAAATAGGTTTGGGTCACTATGAACTAGGGAAACGTTTGACTTTGACCTTTTATTATACGTCATGTAAAGGCAATGAACGTAGACAACCAGCTCTTAATATTCTAATCAGCTCCAGTTAAAAATAACAACAACAGTACAGAAATAGGCAGCAGCATCACATTCAAAGGGAATCTCGACGCAATACCTAAATCAGAGAGTTGAGGTTCAGCAGTAGCATTTGTAAAACTATAACCCAAAGTTTTTCGTTCTCATGATCTCAAGTTATTGTGTGACGTCTCAAATCTCAAATCACGATGAGAGACTAAGCGTATCTTTGACTCTGAATGGGACTGTGTCGGCCAGTTTTTACATTTCAAAGATGGTCAGAATTCTACTTGTTTTGCTGCCTTTACTCAAAGTTAGCCAGGAATAACTCCACTTTTCTTTTGCGAGATGGAACAGCTCAGCAACGCTCCTGATTACGGTTCATTCGAAAATGTTTGTCAGCCAAGACGTTTTCCTCCGACCGATGGCGTTTTCCCACTAGGTGCTTTGCCATTATAATTTGTTGCATTAAATCTCAACTGCCACTACTATTTATAACGGGTCCGAGCTAAGCAACCTTTCTTTGTTTGATGGTCTGCATGCACTTGAGGTCTTAGCCTATAATATTCGTCTTACGACTTTGTCATTTGTAACTTTTTGAGTCCAGCTCTCTTTCACCTGTAGATTAAAACGCGATGACCTTAAACCTAGAAAACCTAACTATGAATCTTCAAAGGTGCCCTGACATGACCACTTTGTAACAAAGTTTTTCGTCCAAAGTTGGAAATGCTACTAATAAGAGAGCATATGAAAAAGTAGTACACCTAAACTCCTACAAAAAACATAAAATGCAGTCGTTGTGGGTGAAATCAACTGAATAGCTTGTTTGTATTTGTCTTTAACTTTGATATTTTTGATTGAGGGCATTTATTCTTCCGTCACGCCTCTAAATCTGATCCGATTTAATAGAAATGTGACACATTGGTAGACCATGACCTGGAAAAGGACTTGAAATACCCCGTAGTGAATCAAAAGCGAGAGTTGGCAAACTGCCTTTTAGCTAAGTAATGGGGCTTAACTGCTTTGTAGCTAAGCATAATTTATTTTTTTCCACCGTTTTCATCAAACGACTACGAAATATTTTCAAGAAAAATATTAAATACTTAGCTAAACAGCCGTTAAAGGCGGATAACTGCATTTAAGCTAGCTTTTTAAAACATATGCATAAGAGAAAACTAAACTACAAAGTAGTTATAGTCCTTTTGCTTCTTTATAGTCAAGAAAAGTGAGATAACGTGTTTGTAGTTAAGTAAAAGACCAGACAATTATAGACAAATCCGGCAGTTAAGGTATTTTAACGTATATTTAGCGAAGAAGTGCGGGTTAGCCGCTTTCAAGTGAAGGAATCATCATAAATTATGTTACTTAACTGCCTGAAAAGTTTTTGTATCTCTGAAACTATTCATATTATAAAAATGTTTCTTAGACAGAAAGATAGAGAATTTCGAACTCTATCACGTTGTATCAAAAAGTAAAAATTGACCATTTGTCGGTTAACTGCTTTCTAGTGATAGGACGGCAGTAATGGGCTAGCTCGCCGTCTGTCGACGACACTGTCGTCGACAGACGAGGCCGTGTCGACGGCGCGTTCGCGTTCCACGCGCGCCTCGAAGAGATGTCAGCAACATGGGAGGCGAGGGGCAAGCCAGGGCTGCAAATTGGACACAACGATACCGCGGCCTCGACATATAAGGCTAAGAAGGAAAATGGGTTTTTGTCAGTAGAAGTCTGACACTCCCTTTCGCTCTGCCCAAGAGCTGGAGGGGTTATTTGATGACTTTCCAACCACCCAAAAAAAAAAAAATTGTGTGATGTGATGAGAGGGACAAGAGAAAAAAAATTTTAAAGCTAATAAGTAATATTTGCATAGTAACTTTAATGTTAATTTATTAATATTTCGCAAAAAATAACGAGATATAACAAAAAAAAAATGTTAAAAAAATACGAAAGTTTGTGAGTGTGTATGTTTGTTACTTCTTCACGTCTGAACGGCTGGAGCGATTTTAATAAAATTTGGTATGGAGTTAGCTGACACCTTGTTTTAACACATAGGATAGTTTTTATCCCGATTTTATCTTCCCGTGGGATAATTTTCGAGTTGTAGCGGATGCAGCCGCTGGCAACAGCTATAGTAATTATTATAGAGGCGAAAGTTTGTGAGGGTGTATGTTTGTTACTCTTACACGCAAAAACGACTGAACGGATTTGGTGAAACAGATAGTTCATAACATGGATTAACACATAGGACAGTTTTTATCCCGATTTTATCTTCCCGTGGAATAATTTTCGAGTTGTAGTGGGTTAAGCCGCTTTCACAAGCTAGTTTTTTAGTAAATTGTGGTAATAAAAAAAAAAATTACGAGCGCGCAAATTTTTTTTTACTTTTTTATTTGGGCTTTTAACAATGCAGTCCAAAAGTTTTTATGAAGACTCCGGCCCTGGATTCCGAGGTATAAATCTTACGGCACTCCACTATTATATCATCATGCACTCCTGCTCTCACAAAGGTGAAGAAAACATCGTGAGGAAACCGTCTTAGAACCAAAAATTCGAAGACCATGTGACATCTACCAACCCGCACTGGGCCCGCGTGGTGGATGCACTGGGCCTGCAGTGGGAACATTATAGGCTCATGATGATGATGATGATGAATTACTTACTAAATAAAAAAACCGCGTATATTAATTGTTGATCAAGTACCGTAATTTGAATTACGTAATTATTTGTCTGATATGGGAATCTCATGAATTTTGACGAGGATGCAAAACTGCACCTTATGTAGGTACACGTAGCTTTTAAAAACCTTTTCCTCTTGTTATCTCTCGATTTAAATTGTTTACAAAAAAAAATAGAATCGTGATCCATTAAATTATGAAATAGGTACATAGATCTATTAGTTATTCCGCGAGAAAATCACTCTCGAATCTTCTTAAGTGTAACATAGTTTAATGATCGTGACTGTACATAAGGGGATATAGTTGCGATTGAAAATGTGATAGACATTAATTTTCGTAGTTTCCGAAAAGGTGAAAACTTTTTCTGATTAGTTTTTGTTTTGAGGAAATTGACTTGGGGAAATAGGACGGTAATCTATTTACGTGGCCCAAAAGGTTCCTGTACCTTTTTTTTACCGACTTTAGAAAAAGAAGGAGGTTCTCAATTCAGTTGGATTTTTTAAATCTTTGTTATTTTATAACTCAGTTTTTATGAACCGATTTGAAAAAAAAAAAACCTGTTGCGAATCAGTATCTTTGTCAATTAACGAGAAAGCCATCGAAGGCAAATATTCTGTATTTTTTATGTTATTTATTAAACAGTTTATGTACACATTCTAAGTACAGAAATGAAGAAAGGGTCAGAAAAAGAGGTACGAAAGCTATCTATGTAATTAAAAAGCTACTCGTTATTGAAAAAAACACCTCAATTTGACCTTCCTTCAACATAACTTACAAATTCCAAAACCCTTTTAACCTGTACACCAAGAAAAGGCTACCATAAAAAGCTATTTCACTTAAAACGTAAAAATTCAACTTTAAAACTCCGGACAAAATTTATGTAAAACTCGGTTTTAATTATATGCTAGTAAGTGCTACGGTTCTCATCAAAACTTTAGAGGCCCGACTTTTCTATTATGCAACTCTTGGTGGCTCCGGGAATTTAGTTTTTAATTCTTAGAACAAAGACTTCGCCAGTTTTACAAGGGTTAAATCGTACTTATTGTAACCGTACGCTGCATGGACTTGGTAAATTCATGTAAAACTTTTTTTGTTCTGTGACGTGTGTTTTTCGTTCGTA
Source organism: Diarsia dahlii (assembly GCA_949775195.1). Lineage (NCBI taxonomy): Eukaryota > Metazoa > Arthropoda > Insecta > Lepidoptera > Noctuidae > Diarsia > Diarsia dahlii. The sequence goes on along the minus strand of OX459197.1, from coordinate 17,215,332 downwards.
TTTTAGTTACATTCTGTCTTGGTTTTTCGATGTTTCATACTTAAAATGTAATTTTGTGATAGAATTGGTCGTGAAAGAATGTGCAAAGTAAATGAGCTAGCAAAGCTTGCGTTTTGAAGAAATGTTTATTTTGATCCACAGATCAGATACAACTATGTATTTAGTTTTCAGTTTACTTTGATTTTTTAACACAGTAAGATTAATATTCGTTCTCACTGATACTAAGCAACACCAACCTGGTTGTCTAAGTAGGGATGTTTACTGACTAAAAAAAATAAGATTCGAATTAGTCCGTCTGTTAGATTATCGAAAAATATTGGATACGTATTTTTTGCTTTATCAAATCAATAAAAATTGACGAAGATAAAACGCGTCAAAGATTTGAGTGGGTGGTTGTGACGTCACTGCTCGCTAAGAAATGTCATACTAATGTCTTAGAATATGACGTCACACGTGTATTCAAAGCACTGTTTCTTTGTCCTCATTGTTTGTTTACGTGAAAAAAGAAAAAATACGTGACCAATATTTTTTGGAAATCTATCTGATGGACTAATTAGATTTTTTTTGTTAACCACCCTATTGGATTCACTGTAATGTCAAAACAGAAAGCTAAGTACTACGTCGAATTCTTTCTTTTAGCTTCGAAAAAATAACCTAGATTATTTACCAAACAATACTGATATAATTATCCTGATGATCTCAACACAAAACCTGATAACACACTTTTCACTTCTCTCGCTCTAAAATTCGTCTTTATGTCGTGCGTAGGCGACATAAAGTCGCGTTTTATGCTCTAGAGCATAAAGTAAAATCTTCGTCGATGATCATGGTAATTGGCACAGGTAATCGGCCCAACAGCCACACGAACAACTTCAACTTCATAAAATAACCTCTTTAATTTAATTCGTTTCGCTAGTATTCTAAGAACAAGGGATTACAGCTTTTCATTACGAATACAAGGAAAGTTGATGGGAATAGGCTTCCCCCAATTACCTAAATCGCTTGATGGCAATAGGCTTGCTCTTAATTAGGTTGGTTGATGGCAATAGGCTTGTTCCTAATTACATCATTTGATGGGAATAGGCTTACTCTAAATTACATTGATTGATGGCAATAGGCTTGCTCTCAATTACCTAAATCAGTGGATGGCAATAGGCTTGCACTCAATTACCTAAATCAGTGGATGGCAATCTCCTAATTACATCGGTTGATGGCAATAGGCTTGGTCCTAATAAGATTGGTTGATGGCAATAGGCTTTTCCTAATTATATCGGTTGATGGCAATAGGCTTGTGCCTAATTACATCAGTTGATGGCAATAGGCTTGCTCCTAATTACATTGGTTGATGGCAATAGGCTTGGTCCCAATTACGTCAGTTGATGGCTATTGCCATCAACTGACGTAATTGGGACCAAGCCAAGCCAAGCGAAGCCAAGCGGAGCAAGCTTATTAGCTTGCTCCTAATTACATTGGTTGATGACAATAGGCTTGCTAAATGTTTTTTAAGCTGAGCAGTATGAGTAACGACATAAGTCAGGTGTTATGTCAAGTTTCTTACAAAAAAAAAAGTTATTTGGCGTGAACCATTAATTATTTTTACAATATTTACAAGTTGCTGTTGCATTTCCTCGCAATCGAAGTGAAAAGTAGAGTGTAAAACTCGTCCATAAAACCCATTTTACTCTCTACTTTATATCCATCCTCGCTCGCAAGCTCGCATCGGATGGATAAACGTCTCGCGCAAAATGATGCGTTTTATGCACTTGGTGTACAATCTACTATTGTATAACAACAGCGGAGAGACTACTCTCCGCCTATAGGCAAAACCGACCAAGTACGCCTTGATTCACTACCCATTTTAGGCGAAGCTTATCTCAAAGGTTTTGGCTCACAGTATCTTGTATGAGGTCATCATGAAGGTGAGGTTATCGTTCATACTTTGTGACATCTGTTTAGCCTTTTCCCAACTATTTTGAGGTTGGCTTCCAGTTTAGCCGGATGCGGGTAATACAAGTATTTTAAATGGAGCGACTGCCTTTCTGATCTCCACAATCCAGTAAGTACTGGCTAAAGAAAATACGATACCCCTTACTGTTTATTAGACTTTTGGGCCACTGACTACTTGTAACGAATGTCATATATAGATCTTGGCTTAGCGTGCGGGCTTAGCGTGCGGGCTTAGCGTGCGGGCTTAGCGTGCGGGCTTAGCGTGCGGGCTTAACGTGCTTTCCAAGGCACCGAGGCAACTGGGTATGTAATAGGTGGTCACCCATCGACAAACCAACCTATGCAAGCGAGGTTTAACCTGAACATTGAAGCAAGCGGCTGTCGTTATCTAGCCACAAACTCCACACAAAATCACACCACATTCTCATAACAACACTAGGGAAACTACTTTCCTTTACACCTTGATACACTACCCATTTCGGGCGAAGCTTATCGCTAACGTTTGGGCTTATAGTATCTTGTTCATGAGGTCATCATGTCAGGGTTACCCTACATACTTTGTGACAAACACCTAGAGGGCTGCGGAACTATGATAAGAAGCGCCAAGCGATTTACTTGTTATCTGTAAGTGATGAGAATCTAGCGGGAGCGAGAGTGTTGATATAATTATGAGATTTTTTGGTATAGCTTTTTTTATACCTTACTTTGTTTTTCTTGGATTCGTTCTTATTAAATGAGGTAGCTAAACCGATTTCGTTTTAAAGTTAAAAAAAGCAAATAATTTCCAAATTCGTAATTTGAAGTGATCAGACTACCAGCAGTAGTTGTTCTAAAAACAGTTGTTGTTACTTGAAATTGAGAGTTAAGATTTTGTAGTTTTACCATCATTACAATCATAACAAAACACCACGTCTGTTAACCCCGAAGGGTTAGGCAGAGGCCCATTAATTAGTACACACACATTTCGTCAGATATCGATATTTTTATGTAATGTGACATTTATTAAACCACAGTTAAAAACCACGTCTGATTTAATAGAACATAACAAACGTAAACGTGTATTAAAACTATTTGTTTTAATAAATAAATAAAATGTTCTTAATGCAAGCAAAATTAGATAACAGTGATCCCTAAACTACTGCTGCGTCTGTATCTTGCGGGCCAAAGATGCGAACAATGTTAAATAATAAAGCATACAAGTGCCATTTGTAACCAAGAAATCAATCTAACAACGATATTATTCAATAACTATTCAACCTGATATTTCCTAAACCGACTGAGCGAAGGTAGTTTGTTTGTTAAACTGTAACAAACAGACAACACTCGACAGATTCCTGGAGCGGCATCAACGCTAGTAGCCCGTTAATTGGGCTGTCCATCATCAGACGGATGCGTAACGAACAGTTCTTGGAAATGTTATCCAAGATCCAGTTGTATAACATGATATGGTGATGTCAGAAATGCACCATGTATGTAATATGGCTGGTTTTGGTTTGAGCTATAAGATTGTGTGTCACTGATTCAACCACGAAAGTTGAAAATTCAACAAAGCATGCTTAGAGCGTACCGTGTTATTCATTAGGTTGTAATTTAGGTGTCGCATAATATTAATGAAACGGGCATTTGTAAACGAAAGGAACCTATCTCCTCGCGCGCCTTATTATAGACACAATTAAAAAGCCATCGTTTTATGTACAGATAGATGGTGTTCGTAAGGCGCGCGACGAGTTAATGATGTCTCAAAAAGTGTTGCTTGATTCATTTTATAACTTGATTGAAAAGGCAATTATTATTTTATTATTATATTAAATAAAAAGATTATTATTTTACTGTTTTAACATTATGTTTTATTACACAAAAAGTTTATCAGAATACAACTTCGGGCCTTTAATTTGAACTTATAACCGCTATCCGCTCATACCATGTACCGTCTCTCTCATTAGAGCGGATACGTAATGAGCGATTCGAAGAACCATTCCATTGATATTCCTATTTGGATAACACAACAATGTTAGCTGTACCTACTTATGTTTATATAAGGTCCCATTAAAATAGGTGGACAATAACACAGCGTTCAGTAGGTCTAACCAAAGATATGAAGATATCTAACCAAAAAAATCGGTTGTCTGTAAAATCGGTTTACTGACGATAGTTGAACGTGACAACGTCATAAGAAAATAAAACAAAACAATTGACATGCCGTTGCTATGGAACGCCTCAGAGCGAGGTAACGACGCATGACGTCATCTTTTTTCGTGCGTGCAGCCTGCCATCGAATTATAAGACGTTATCACGTCAAAAAAACATAAAATAAAGTGTTTTTTATTTACTTAAAATAATAAATTGCCGGCACTCTAGAACAAACTCATCCTTTATGAGTAGGAACATAAATGCGTTATTCTTATTTTTTTTTACCATCTTCCTTATTTTGGTGGTCTGAATGATTTTTGAAATTTTGTCCACCTATTTTGTGTGTTACCTGTACTTATTATATACTAGCTGTGCCCGCGACTTCGTTCGCGTGGTTGTCGAAAACTAAAATGCGTCGCTTAGACAAAAGTACATTAATCATTGCACTGCGTTAACTTACAGACGCTGTATAAAAAAAGGAGAGGGTAATGCAAAGCACAGACTATATGTATACTAAAGTTTAGATGGATCGGCCGAACGGATCTTGATGAAATTTGAAACAGAGTAGAAGACTGACACTCCGTTCCGCTTTGCCCAAAGCGGGAGGGGTTCTACTGACTAAAACCCATCCATATTCCTTCTTAGCCCTTGTGCCGAGAGCGCGGAATCTCTTTCGAACAACCCGCAGCCACGACGGGACCCGCAGCCCTAACGGTTGGTTTAGGTTGGCCTGACTTGAGTCTAACAAAATTTGCATTTTAAAGCTTAATATTTCACAAACGAAGGATTCGTTAATCGAAAAAGTGTTTGAGCAAACTAACAATCTTTTTCAAAGACCTATCTAAAGACACCCCACATTATGGGCTTCGCAAGAAAAAAAAAGCGTGTTAAAAAAACCTCCCCTTTTTTGTGTACGTACAAATGAACAACGCCATCTATCGAAGACGAAGATAAACTGCTAAAATTGAATGCATGGAAAGCGATCAATCACACTATAGGGTTTAGGCTATGTAGACTTTGAAAGCAGTTCCATTTAGACTTCTTACCTACAGAGTACCTTAAGCTATCATAACATTTTTAAAGTTATCTTTGGAAGGCATTTATTAAAAAGTACCACATTCATTTAATAGATGTCGCTGCATGTCTCATTCATGATCATAATGATAAAGTTCTTCTTGAAAACTATAAATTCAAATATCTTTTGATAGACAGCACCGATTACGATGAAACAAAGACTAAGTAATACCCCAAGTTATGCACAATATTTATGTATAAAAGTTACCTACATTAGTTTCGTAAAGGTGAATGGGCTTATTGGTACACCACTCCAATAGCAATGAGATATACGTCGTTAGATAGGTCTTTTTAACCGAAACAATATTTACTATTACAGTTTTGTTGAAATGTTTGTCCGTTTTGAGTTATAGCTCAAAAACAAAAGTAAAAATGGATACCTATTAACGTTAAAATATCTTAGTGTGTAAGCTAAAATTACATCAATGTCGTTGAATATAACGTAATTCGTAACTATTTTATCATAACAAAACATAACATCACGCCTGTAATTCCCGAAGGGTTAGACAGAGGTGTAGGTGCCTAATAGTACACCCACTTTTCGTCAGTTATGTTTAAGTCCCATGTAATAGGGGGCGAGCCTATTGCCATCAACCAGGCACAAATCCAGACTCCATGGCTGCTACCGAGAAATTCTTGAGAAAAACCCTAATTAGCCCGACCCGGGAAAATGTATGGAAGCTGGTACACCCCCCCAATAGCAATGTCATATACGTCGTTGGATAGGTCTTTTTAAATGGAACAATATTTACTTTGACAGTAATGTCGAAATGTTTGTCCATTCTGAGTTATAGCTCAAAAACCAAAGTTAAAACAAGTTTTAGTATTCCGACACAAAGTACTTATCTGTTTACGTACATTTTAATTGGTAATTTTTGAATGTCTCGTCAATGCTCGATGACCTCAGTAGAGCTTCCGAAATAGCGGGTCTTAAAATGAACATGGACAAAACCAAAGTTATGTTGAATGTTCATGTAACACCCACTCCTATCAAGATCGGAGACTCTACGCTCGAAGTTGTGGACGATTATGTCTACCTGGGAGAAACGGTCCAGTTGGGTAGATCTAACTTCGAGAAAGAGGTCAATCGTCGAATCCGACTCGGCTGGGCAGCGTTCGGGAAGTTGCGCGGTATCTTCTCGTCCAACTTACCCCAGTGTCTCAAGACGAAAGTCTATGACCAGTGTGTGTTGCCAGTGATTACATACGGGACCGAAACGTGGTCGCTCACAATGGGCCTCATCAGAAAGCTCAAAGTCACCCAAAGGGCAATGGAGAGGGCTATGCTCGGAGTTTCCTTGCGTGATCGAATCAGAAATGAGGACATCCGCTTGAGAACCAAGGTTACCGACGTAGCCCGAAGAATCGCCAGACTTAAGTCGCAATGGGCAGGGCATATTGCTCACTGAACGGATGGCCGATGGGGCCGAAAAGTTCTGGAATGGCGACCACGAACCGGAAGACGTTGCGTTGGAAGGCCTCCCACTAGGTGGACCGATGACCTGGTCAAGGTTGCAGGAACCCGCTGGATGAGAGACGCACGGGACCGGTCAATGTGGCGACCCCTGGGGGAGGCCTATGTCCAGCAGTGGACGTCTTTTGGCTGAAATGATGATGATGAATGTCTCGTAGGTCTAGTGGTTGCAAGCGCGACTGCTGAACATGCGTTCGATTCCCGGGTCGGGTAAATTGTTACCTATTGGATTTGCTCTCAAGAATTTCTCAGTATCAGTCAGGGAATTTGTATTTATGCCTAGTTCATGGCAATAGGTTCACCCTCTATTACATGGGAAACATAACTGCCGAAAACATCGGTGTATTATTAGTTACACCTCAGTCTAACCCTTTAGGCATTACAGGCGTGATGGTATGTTATGTTATTTGCGAATTACATTTTATTATTATACAACGACGTTAGTGTTATTTTCCCTTACACACCAAGATATCACAATATTAATAATATCAATTTTAACTTTTGTTTTTAACCTATAACTCAGAATGGACAAACATTTCGACATTACTGTCAAAGTAAATATTGTTCCATTTAAAAAGACCTATCCAACGACGTATATCTCATTGCTATTGGAGGGGTGTACCAGCTTCCATACATTTTCCCGGGTCGGGCTAAGTGTTATTAGGGTTTTCCTCAAGAATTTCTTGGTAGCAGCCATGGAGTCTGGATTTGTGCCTGGTTGATGGCAATAGGCTCGCCCCCTATTACATGGGACATAAACATAACTGACGAAAAGTGGGTGTACTATTAGGCACCTACACCTCTGCCTAACCCTTCGGGAATTACAGGCGTGATGTTATGTTTTGTTATGATAAAATAGTTACGAATTACGTTATATTCAACGACATTGATGTAATTTTAGCTTACACACTAAGATATTTTAACGTTAATAGGTATCCATTTTTACTTTTGTTTTTGAGCTATAACTCAAAACGGACAAACATTTCAACAAAACTGTAATAGTAAATATTGTTTCGGTTACAAAGACCTATCTAACGACGTATATCTCATTGCTATTGGAGGGGTGTACCAGTTTTCATACATTTTCGCCCATTCTCTTTTTACGTGATGCTTAGTCATCGAAACAGACAAACAGATAAACAGACAAACAGATAAACAGACAAAAATTCTAAAAATGCTGGAAATGAGTTCTGTTGGTTATACTTTAACACCCTGACAATTCCTTTTTTTAATATTTTCAATGTACAAAAATATTTTTTCTACAGATTTATTATATGTATAGATATATGTATAGATTATTAATATTAGTGTAAGTCTGGTTGGCTGGTCTTCGGACCCTCTTTCTTGTTCGTTCTTAAAACACGGTGTTGGTCATAAAAATAAAACATCTTATGACTCCAGTCTTTGTTGATAAAGGAGACTACCTCGTTGGCCTAGTGGTCGTAAGCGCGATTGCTGTGTATGAAGTCCTTAGTTCAATTCCCAGGTCGAGCAGAATTATATTGGGTTTTTTCATTAGGAATTTCTCTGTAGCAGCCACGGATCACAAACAACTAAACCCTTCCAATTATCGACCTAACTGACCGCTGCTTAACTTGTGTACTTCACACCCTTTCTTCCCTAACCCTAAAATAACTAGGGGTTTATTAATATTAATTAAAATAACCCTTTGATCGGCCGCCGGGTCTTAACTCAAAGGATGGCACAGGGTTAAGATTACATCTATCCTTAACTGATATTAACAGTAGATTAGGACCGGCGTTTGAGGGTTAAGTAGCAGTAAACGATCTTCTTGGTTAACAGTTTAACACTTCAAGTTTTCAGTGGAAAAGGCTGTTTCGTTAATCAATCAGAAGTTAGTTAGTTAAGCAAGATTAAATAGCTGTTTTCTGTGGACCTTAGTCATCATCGTCATTATCAGCCTTCAGCAGTTGACTACTGGACATTAGCCTCCACAATCGCACGACACAACTTACAAGCCAATCACACGATACTCAACTTTCACACTGCGAAGATCGACGCTCGACTGAGATGAGGGCGCCACTCCTTACGCTTGCCGATTCGCGGTCTCCACTCATAAAAAATTTAATTTTTACCCGACTGCGGCGAAGCCCAAAAGGAGGGTTATGTGTTTGACGTGTATGTATGTAAGTATGTATGTATGTCCGTTTCTTTGTTCCCTCATAACTACAAAACGGATGAAGGGATTTGAATGAAATATACGTCGTTAGATTCGTCTTGATGGCGCGAGTGTTATAGGCTACATTAAAATTAAAATACAAAAAACAATTGCGGATTTTAGAGGCCAAATCGCGGAGTTCAAAAAATTTTTTTTTTTTCCAATTCCATCGAGTAGGGTATCAAAATAAAGGGTTTTAAAAGGAGATTACAAAAATATAAAACACTTCTATGTTTAAAAGAAATTCAAAGTGAAAAATCCTATAAACAAACATAAAAGTTAAATCATCTGCGAAGAATTTTACGCGACCAACGAAAGAACAAACACAAAATACTCGTAACTAAAATGTTGGAAATAAAAAAAGTAGTTAAAAAACTAAAAAACCCGACTGAAAAAACTGAAAAGTAAAAAACAAGCACATTTTAAATTAAACAAAAGTTGGAAGCAGGCGGGGTTCATTTGAATATTATATTAAATATGAAATGAAAGAAAATAGAATGAACCCCGCCTGCTTCCAACTTTTGTTTAATTTAAAATGTGCTTGTTTTTTTTACTTTTCAGTTTTTTCAGTCGGGTTTTTTAGTTTTTTAACTACTTTTTTTTTACATAACACTACGTCTGAAATCCCCAGAAGGCAGGGGTAATAAAAATAAAACAGATACTTTCGTCAATGTAATAGGGATTTCCCGATAGATTTTTTTTCATAACTAGACTATCCTGTGGGTGTCTTGAGGGTAAGGTCTCTAGGCAGGGCGTAAAAACTTATAGACTGTGACAGCGCGCTAAGGACGTCATTGGAGAGGGCAGCAAAGGTACAGGCTGGATCTAAGTAAGATCATTATTTAGGGGCTGGTTTAAAGTTACTGGCTCAGCATCGCTGACTGCCTCAAGCAAGAGTCGGGGGATTCGAATCCCAGAAGCTCATGCTTAGCTTTTGTACTTACAGCCACTACAACAACGATGCACCGACCGTCAGATTTTCTGTATATACATGTGATTTAGGAGCATGATATAACCAAAACTCATTCAGATTTTAAATTAAACTAGCTCCCCTTTACGCAACAGCCGAACGCACCATTATCCCGAAACAAGTTTATTAAGTAGAGTAGAACACAACATAATTTGCATCACGACTCTTAATAATAAGGGGTCAGCCAAACAAATAGTTGGCGGTTGTCTGAAAAATGACGCGCGGGGATGTCTGTTTGTTAAATGCGCGGAACCCGGCGTTATAAATGACTGGCGGTTTGGGGTTCCGCGGAATAACTTTTGACCTTCGAATGGAGAAGGGAGAGAATTTTCCGAGGGACGGCAGACAGTTCAGTTTGTGGTTAAACTGAAATAGCTCAAAAACTAAAACACATTTTAAAGTCTAGTCCTTGTTTTAGTTGACACACTATTATTATAAAATCACGCTGTAATCCCCAAAGGGTTAGGTACAGGGCTGCAGGTTGTTCGAATCGGATAGAGATACCGCGGCCTCTGACACAAAGGGCTAAGAAGGAACATTGGTGGTTTTTAGTCAGTAGAAGTCTGACGCTCCCTACCACTTTGCCAAGAGCGGGAGGAGTCATTTGATAATATCCCACCCTTATGGAGGGTGGGATATAAAAGGGTTAGGCAGAGGTGTACCTAATAGTACACCAACAATTCACCAGTTATGTTAAACTCCCATGTATAGAAGGCGAGCCTATTGCAATGAGAATACCGAACCGGCTGCTACTGAAATATTTCCGTGTGTGTGAGAAAAACACTTAGGCCTAGACCTTCCCCAAGATCTATCACCTTGCCAAGTATAATTACAATCCGATTAGGCGTGTAGTCGTGAAAAGGTAACAAACAAACAAACAGAGTTACTTTTGCATTTATAATGTTAAAGTATGGATGACCAACCGGAATTAAACTACCATTAAATTTGTGTTTTGGATATATTATAATCATAATCATACAAAAAGAAGGAGCTCGTGGCGTAATAGTAACTGCCACTCGGGTCAATCTTTAAGTTAAGCGGCGCTTGCCTAGGTTGGTCTGTGGATGGGTGACCGCCCATTTCATACCGAGTTTTCTCCGTGCCTCGGAAAGAACGTTAAGCTGTTGGTCCCGGCTGTCATATATAGATCTTTGGCAGTCGTTACAGGTAGTCAGTGACCTGGAAATCTGACAACCAGTCTTACCAAAAGGTATCGTATTACCCAGTATAAACTGGGTTGTGGAGGTCAGATAGGCAGTCGCTCCATGTAAAATACTAGTATGCAGCTGCATTCGGTTAGACTGGAAGCCGACCCCAACATAGTTGGGAAAAGGCTAGGCAGGTGATGAATCATACAAAAATAAACACAATCTAAAAAGACTGAAACAAACAAGTCAAAACAGCCTCTCTCTTTTACACACACATCCCATGACAAATGAGGGTGGGGGCAAGCACCGGAGTTTACATTTCATTCTAACAATCTCATTCCGCCGAAATCCGCGGGATCACGTAATTTACTCGCAAGGGTTAGTTGACTGATGAGAATCATGCGAACTGAAAGACTGTGTTGTGAATATGAGGGTGTAGGCGAGTTAATTTTAAAGATTGTTCCCATTTTAATCTACTACTTTCTCATGAGGGGTAGGCAGAAACCACAACATGCTTCCTGTTACGATCCTTTTGGGGGGGGGTTTAATCATCAAATGAATTCCCCTGCTCTGGACGGAGCGGAAAGGAGTATCAGACTTCTACTGACTAAAAACCACTCATGTTCCTTCTTAGCCCTTTGTGTATCGGGGCAGCGGTATCTCTTTCGAACAACCCGCAGCCCCGTACGGGTCTCGTTCACGTTTATGCATCTAGTCATACACGCACGGCGGTTATGAGTACTACGAAACTGTCCCTTATAAAGAACCTCTCCATTAAGGTCAGTCTATGCCTTTCTGGGCGTTTATCCTACGTATTTGTTAAAAAGTAGAAAGGCTGAATATATATTATTATGACTTTCCCTCCTAAAATATTAACAAAACAACACAGTTTGACAGCATAAAGAGTTAATGAAAATGTAGCACAATGGAGCTATAGCTGCTATTAGGTGACTCATGACAGTCATGCAGAAATATGGACATACGCTTGAGAACCAAGGTTACCGATGTAGCCCGAAGAATCGCCAGACTTAAGTGGCAATGGGCAGGGCACATTGCTCGCAGAACGGATGGCCGATGAGGCCGAAAAGTTCTGGAATAGCGACCGAGAACCGGAAGACGTTGCGTTGGAAGGCCTCCCACTAGGTGGACCGATGACCTGGTCAAGGTTGCAGGAACCCGCTGGATGAGAGACGCACGGGACCGGTCAAAGTGGCGACACCTGGGGGAGGCCTATGTCCAGCAGTGGACGTCTTTTGGCTGAAATGATGATGATGATGATTGCTTAAGTCTTGGGACACCGCTTATCAACACTTTTCTGGCCTTATGGGGGTCGCTGCAGCATGTCTTCCACTGCCTTATTAGTCGTAAGGCTGGATATCATACCTGAAAATAAAGAAAGACTGATATGAATAATGTCATTAGGTTTTTTGTATTTGTTATCGCTAGAGACTGGTGACGTTAATGAGCTGTGGGTAAAACATGCCATATTCTGGAGCTCTAACACAGCCAGAAGGCGTCGCGGTAGACCTCGTAGAAGATGAGACGACGTCAAGACTAGCGACCAATAGTCCACATCACCTTGGATTGAAACTACTGGAAGTCATAGGGAGACTTGGGGACTTTGTCCAGCAATTAAATGATGCAAGCTAAGAGTATCAGTAACTTGACAGCTGACAGACGGTTATAGGCTTAATCAATATGTGTCATTATACATTGATAATTATAATAGTGCATAGCAAAATTGTACAGAAAGGCAGAGAGTTACAAATATGTATCATTAAACATTGACCTAACAAAGATACACAGGGAAATGAACCAAAAGACACTACGTAAATAACATTACTTGATACAGCCAGCAAAACAAACGGTCATTACCCGGGCAGTCATGCTAAAAGATATACCCGTGTTATTGATGTCTTGCCCCGTAATGTGCCTAAGGGCGGGACTCCACTAAAGCATAGACGAGCAAAGCGGAGAGATGTGCCAAAATCGACCAATCACAGGAAGGGCGAAAGACCAGATGTTACTATGATTGGTCGAATTTGGCACATCTCCGCTTTGGTGGAGTCCCGCACTAAGGGTGCTTTTCCACCAGAGATGTGCTATGCAGCTATGCTGCGAGGATGTAAAGCTGTGAAACTATGTGAGCGTTTCCACTGATACTAAGCTTACGGTGCGAGTAAGATATGCTATGCAGAGGCGCCGCCGCAAAGTAACTGCGCGAGGAAAATGCGCAGCTCGAGCTATGTGATGTATCGATAGGCCTACTCCAGGTACTCTTCTCTGCACATAGCTACATCGCTCGTGACGACTCATAGCAGGCATCCATAGCACGCATCCATAGCACGCATCTATAGCACACATCCATAGCACGCATACTTCCATATAAAAAACATATCTTAGTTAAATCCGTTTCCATCAGTGCTAACGATAAGCTATGTGCACCAAGGAATATGATTGGTGGATATCAAACGCATCCATGGCAACGTAGCATAGCACATCTCTGGTGGAAAGGCACCCTTACTGCGTCAGGGGTGCCTAATTGTACAGGTTGGCGTTTGATGGCTTAATGTTTACACAATGGGCCATGATTGACGTTTCAATTTATATTTTAGTGTGAGTCGTATGTCTATTGTCTGGTGTTGCGCATTGTTATAATAATTATGATATTGAAACTGATATCGAATTTCTTTAATACTGGTACCTAATATTAGTGGTATATTTTTAGCGATTTATACGGGGTGGAAAGTCAAACGCACAAACATTTACCACGTACAGGGTGGTTCGATCATCCCGAATCCCACATTAAAAAAAAACAGATGTTTCATACATTTGACTGTGTAGGAATTATATTTTGGTATGCAACAGCAGTTTAAGATTACCTACCGACTAAAAATTTCTTTGTACCCGGTATGCGATTTCAGTGGCGTGCATTTTATATTCTTTATTTTATTGGTTTGTTAGTCTGTAAGCCTTCTTTAAAATAAAATAAAATAAAATAAATAAATCAGTTTCTGTATAGAACAAACAACACACACAGGATACGCAATTAAGTCAACTATCGTTTGTGGAACAGCACCACATTCACAGGACAAAGCCATTTATTACATGTAAATTTTCTTGGCTACGACCAACCGTGATCCAGACTAACTAAGTACTCATCGACTGTCAATGATCTACAACTATAACAGACAGCCCTTATCAATGGCTTAACGTGCTTTCCAAATCACATAGAAAACGTGGAATCTAATGAGCGGTCACCCATCCACAGACCAACCTAGCCAAGTGCAGCATGACCTAAATCAACCCAACCATTTATTAATTTGCCTCAAGCTCCTCAGAAACAACACAATATTAAATTCTACAAAACCACTAACATCACAATAAAAGAAACAAGAACTCCACAAATACCAGTGTTACTCTACCCAAATATTAAATTGCTACCGCAACATTTTTTCGCCCGGCAACACTGAGGAAGGCAATAGGCTGTATATTTCATTGCTTGTGCACATTCTTCTATGAATTTGAGTTATGACTGTAGTTTATTTATTTGCGGCGCGAAAATGTTTCTGAAGAAATATTTGTGTTCTATTTGTGATCCCACCTGAGTAAGTCAGATGTGTGGGGGAATGGCTTTTATGTTGTTAGGTACTTTATGTTTGGTCTGCTTTCTTGTTTTTCTACAGTGAATGTATAGAAATTATAAAGACTGCCAAAATCATTACCCTTCTTTTTGACTTCGCCGTAGTCGGGTTAAAATGGGTCTACGTATAACGTAGTCAAGTTAAGTCAAACCTTTTGTCTGCCTCGTGGTGCTAGTGGTTGTAAGCGCGACTGCTGAGCATGAGGTCTTGGTTTCGATTCCCAGGTCACATTTTAGCAGCAAACGATACAGCTTTTGACATCAGTCGCTTAATGCCAAACGCTTATAAAAAACAAAATTATAATCAATGTTGTTAGTGTACCAGAATTATAAAGATTTATGCGTCTAAACCAAATCGCTTGTTCGGCTGTACTAATGGGTACACCTCTGCTGTACTTTTCGGGGATTGCAAACGTGATGTTATGTGTTCATCATCATCATCATCAGCCCATAATGTTCCCACTGCAGAGACTCAGGGCTCCTCTCTAAGAGAGGGATGGGCTATAATCCACCACGCGGGCCTAGTGCGGGTTGGTAGATGTCATAATGTCTTCGAATATTTCAGTTCTGAGACATGTTATGTGTTTCCTAACTAATTTAGATTCCACTCAATCCCTGTATCGATTCTCTCTACACCTGCAATTCAGAGTTCTGAAACATGAATCTATCAAGAACCGAGGACTAAATCGAGTTCAGCACTTAATCCGTTTGAGAGATCGTCTCAATCAGGTGAAATCCTTCACATGTAGGATTGTTTCGGTTTTCAAGAGGAGTTACCGAGTTAGCGGGTTCTGTTATCGTGGTTAAGATATGTGTGGTAAGCAGTAGTGTGTATATTATAATTATAACAGAGTTTAGGATTTCTACCTTGCATATTTTTTTCAAAAATAGGTAACTCACATTGATTATCGCGACTTTCAAGCGTTAATGTACGCTAGATTTCCTCCAAAGACTTGTTTTTTTTTCCGAATTTGGTTTGATGAAATGATGACAGCTGAACAGTGGACATAGGCCTTCCCCAAATGTCACCATTGAACAGTCCAGTGGGAGACCTTTCAACGCAACTTCTTCCGGTTTGCAGTCACCACTCAAGAAATTTTCGGCCCCATCAGCCAGTTAAAATTTCCCCATAACATATTCCCAAAAATATGCAAACACCAAAAAAATATGAAAAAAGGCAATAAATCATGTCTCCGCTCACAATCGCACCACATCCCACAATTACAGGAATTATTTACGTATCCCTTACAAGTAAATATGAGTGGATGTACCGTTAGTTACACCTCAGCCTAACCCTTCGGGGATTACAGGTGTGATGTTATGTTATGCAATAACTATCCAGCTTAACGCAGTTCTAGTCAGCATAGCAATTTTCCCTTATCACATTCCTTATCATCATCTGCCTAGCCTTTTCCCAACTACATTGGTCGGCTTCCAGTCTAACCGGATGCAGCTGAATACCAATAGTTTACAAGAAGCGACTACCTATCTGACCTACACAACCCAGTTAGTACTGGGCAATATGATATCAAAGTCCTTATAATATGTCTAAAAATACCAAAAAGGGCAATAAATCATATCTCCGCTGACAATCGCACCACATCCCAAGATTACAGGCAGCGGTTTTGGCGAGAATAATTTACGTATCCCTTACAAGCAGCCATCTTCTTAAGGTGAGCCCAAGATAAGAAAACGTTACATAATGAAGGCCTCTTCGCTGAATTGTAAGGAAAGATTAGGGATGTACCCTTTTGTATCGATAAAAAGGTAATCGGGGACGTAAAAATGGAGGAAGTGGGGTGAAGATAGTGAGTGAGCAGTAAGTGACAGCTATTCAGTAAAGTCTTCTTTCGTATCTATTGTATGTAATATAACATAAAATCTGTATTACCCGAAGGGTTAGGTAGATTGCCCTGATTATTTGATGATCTTATGACTGCATCTGGAATTTGCATAGCTGAATATTGGGCCAAATTAATTTTATTTATTTAAGCGAAGATTTGCCATTGAAACGTTATGAAGAAGAAAGTAGATG
This sequence comes from Diarsia dahlii, assembly GCA_949775195.1. NCBI lineage: Eukaryota > Metazoa > Arthropoda > Insecta > Lepidoptera > Noctuidae > Diarsia > Diarsia dahlii. Next base: position 17,198,732 of record OX459197.1, on the reverse strand, counting down.
TACACCCACATTTCACCAGTTATGTTTTAAATGAGACTATTGCCATCAACCGGGCACAAATCCAGACTCCGAGAATTCCTACTGGGAAAACACATTTAACAGTTTACCTGAAACTAGTAATAGTCTAGTGTTTTACACAGAAAAACTGCCTATAGTCATCGGTGTAACAATTTTCGCAAATGATGCTCACACATCCACAGACAGACTTTGGCAAGCTCGTCCCATAAAGATCGACTCGTAGGGCTGTTATTATGTAGCGGTATGTGCAAAAAAAACCAACAATATTTTTCAGTTAGTTAAGTTTTAACCCTGACTGGAGGCCTTACACTGAAGGTACAGGATAGTCCGGTTAAGCAGAAACCAGTCTCATAGAATGAAAAAACATACATAACGTCTAGCCAGTATTCCTCAGTTAAGTATACATTTCGCCAGTTATGTTTTAGACCCATGTAATAGGGGGGCAGCCTATTGCCATCAACCGGCCACCAATCTAGACTCCGTGGCTGCTACTAAGAATTTCCTGAACCTCATACTCAACTGTCTCGCTTGCTACCACAAATAACGCTTGTAATATTAATGACAATAATATCCGTGGTGCTAGGCAACTGGGCTTATCCCAGTTGTATACGTCCCTGTGTGCCTATTGGCCTTGTTCTGTTCTGTCTCCTGCTGATATGGAGGAAAGTGGAAATTATGTTTTTTCCTACTCCTCCGCTATTCTTTTCTGATTAATTTCGTTGCAGGACAGTTAAATCGCTTCTCTGGGACTTCGTCGAGCTTCATTGTCTCGGCGCTTTTCTTGTGGTCGCCACTGTTGATTTTGGCTAACAGGAGTTACAGTGGTGATCTTTTGCTACCACTAAACTAACAAGACAGTAAAGATAAAAAAAACAATCTCTTAAACCTTGCTATCGACACCACCGCATCCCTATTCAGAACGCGTGACTTACGCAACAGGGCATCCGGCGCGCCGAGCCTAGTTTATCAATCATCTGCTGAAATATTATGACGTAATCTGAGAAGCCAATAAGTGGATCCCCGATCTGTTTGTCTCTTGCCTCACCTTGGGAAAGTACCCGAATTAGATGTGAAAACATTTTTGGGTCAAGGTTAGGAGGCTTTTTTGTTTTGGTAGATATCTTATTTTTTTAAGTGGTAAGATCGTAGTGTTTTCACACAAACGTTTGTGCGAGATTGGTCTGAGAAATCCAAATGGAGAGAGGGGCCGCGGATTTTAGTACTAGATGACGTGGCCTCGGCACAAGGGCAAAGAAGGAACATGGGTTCGGTTTTTAGTCAGTAGAAGTCTGACACTCCCCTTCGCTCTGCCCAAGAGCGGGGGGGGTCATTTGATGATTTTCCACCCACCAAAAAAAATAAAAAAAATAGAGTGGTAGGCTAGGGGGGAGATCTTTGCCTAGCACTGAAACATAAGAAGCTTTTTTTAGTAGCCTGTTGTTGTGTAGTCCAAGACGGAACTTCTGAGTCTTGATGAGTAACCAGGACCGTAGGTTAGGACGGACAGGATGAACATGTCGATGAGTTTGCGCTTCAGAGATATGGTAAGATCTCCTTTTATGGACCAGTAGCTTTTCCAGGCATTTTCGAGTCGGCGAAAGATTTCTGTTTCTTGCCTATTTTCGAAAGATACTAACTGGCATAAGAGGCTTAGCAAAAAGAAAATTCGTAGTTTCGTCCATTGGCTTCGTTCTTCTTAAAGTGTTATGGATATGGCGCTAAGTCATTTCTCTTCTTCATCTCTCTACGAGTAGCTATATTAGAGATGCAATAGTAACAGACTGCCCCATTGGTTAAGTGGTTGCAAGCGCGACCGTTGAGCATGAGATCTTGGGTTTGATTCCCGGGTCGGGCAAACTGTTATCGGGTTTTTGTTATTAGGAATTTCGGTGTTTCAGGACCACAGAGTCTGAATTTGTGCCCGCTTGATGGCAATAGACCTCTTTTACATGGGAATTAAACTTAACTGGCACAACGTAGGTATCTCTACTGCAGTACATCTCTGCCTAATCTTTCGGGGATTACAGGCGTGATGTTATGTTATGCCTTAGTATAGAAATTTTAGTTAGAACATTATTAATAGTATCCTTCTTAAAACCTAATACTGTTATAAGGTACCTAATCCAATTACGATAAACAAAGTCGGTTGAACGGTCTTAAGATACACCCACAAGTTACCGATGATGGAATTAGGTCTCAAAGAGATGGGGGCGTGCCTATCGGTATTTGTAAATGGTAAACGTTTATGTCGAGACATTATTTTGACTCCCACACTGACATACAACGACCTGAAATAATGACTGCTCGTAAAAACTTTATAACGTTGTATAAACTCATCAATGACAAGATGAAGTTTGACTTACATAAGAAGCAAAGCGAGGCTATAGATAGCCACACAATTATCAAACGAAGTGTTCAATATTATGTGAAACATTGTGATTCATCTCATTGCAATTTTATTTCGTCATTTACCATTTCGTTTTTGTTTTCTTGTATACTTTTTTCGTTCACCTCCACTTTTCTTTTCCCGTTAATTTGCGGGACAGGTGACTTGCGGGTAAACGCAAGCTTATTTGTAAAATAGAAAAACCTACATTGGAAAAATATGAATAATAATAAAGCAGACAATGGCTAACGATAACTAAACATTTCTCCAGGTATGTTTGTCCCATGTAATATGCGGCGAGCCTATTGCCATCGACCGAGCACAAGTCCTAACTCCGTGGCTGCTACAGAGAAATTTCAAATGAAAAAACCCAATATAACTTTGCTCTACCTGAGAATTGAACCGGCCTAGTGGGTTCAATTCTCTCTTGCACAGCAGTCGCGCTAACGACCACTAGGCCAACGAGAAAGTCTCGTTGATCAACAAAGACTGGAGTTATAACAGGTTTTATTTTCATGACCAACACCGTGTTTTTAAGACCAAACAAGAAAGAGGGCTGACCAGCCATCAAGACTTACACTACACATAATATCATAATAAGTACAGGTAACACACATAAGGTAATCTGACAAGCATAGCATTATATATACATATGTACAAAAAACCCAATAAGATTTTGCCCATCCTGGGAATCGAACCCTGTACAGAAAACCACCGCTAAAATAAAAATAAAAACACATCGAAAAGACACGCAAAAGCTACAAAATCTCTAAATAATAGCTTTCAGTGTAACTCAAGCTTTACCCAGCAGAGACTGCACAACGCTCAAAGTTCACACAGGTCATGAATGATCGGTCAAATTGATACATCATTCGCTAAACAATGACCTCCGCGGACAGTAAATGAGTGAACGGACGATTGTGAATCTTGACATATGAACCTTTAGACAGGCGTATTCATAGTACTTAGTTGCGTAGGTTTGGAAGATATTTTTTCCGACTTATAAAGGCGATAAATTCGACTTGTGTATTACTTATTGATATTATACTGGCACTTCGCTTGCGAAAATTGTGATATAATATGATAAATATAATTAATAACCCATACTGTAGCATCTACAAATAACGTAGATTTCTGCAAGTGAAATATTTTTAGTTCCGGTGATTACCCCAAACATAAAACTTATCTTTTTAAAATATTAGTACGAGTATAGATTATTTTGGGCTATTAATATCGACTTTTAGATCAATTACAAAATGTGTTACATAAATATCGATATGTAAGAACATTATTTATGTTGTTAATACAAAATTGACTGTTGCGGCATTTAGAAAACCAATTCATGTTAGTTTTCAAATTGACATGGTCGCTAACATCTGAAAACGGTATATTTACCATGTTTTGAGTTTGGGTTATTTCGATACTGTGGTCATCATCTGCCTAGCCTTTTCCCTACTATGTTGGGGTCGGCTTCCAGTCTAACTGGATGCAGCTGAATACCAGTATTTTACATGGAGCGACTGCCTATCTGACCTCCACAACCCAGATAATACTAGGTAATACAATACGAGGTATATAATTATATGGTAAGACTGGATGTCAGAATTTCAGGTCACTGACTACTTGTAACGACTGCCAAAGATCTATATATGTATGTATATGGCAGTAGGGACCAACAGCTTAACGTGCTTTCCGAGGCACGGAGGAAACTCGGTATGTCAGGCGGTCACCCATCCACAGACCGACCTAGGCAAGCACAGCTTTACCTAAAGATCCACCTGAGTGGCAGTTCTTATTAAGCCACGAGCTCCTCTTATTTCGATACTGTGGTAAACATGGTAAATATCCCGTGTTCATGAAAATGTTAGAGAAACAATCCTGACATAGGAAACACTGATATTCAGTTGCTCTTGCTGGGACTTAGTCGACCTAGAAGTCATTGGTTATAGGTCAGGCTGAAACTACTAACACTGACTTTAGCTGAAAAACCGACAAATAAATTGAAATAGTCCGGTCCGGCATGGTGTACTGCTGTCACCTTTGGGATGGCTCATCCAAATACCAGCTTGCCACACTCGACTCAGTAGAACGCAGAGCCAGGAGGCTGATTGGTGACGCCAAGCTGGTTGCCAAGCTACATAGCCTGGCCCACCGCCGCAAAGTTGCATGTCTGTCGGTCTTCTACAGACTGTACTTCGGAGAGTGTGCGCAAGAGCTCCACGAGCTTATTCCACCATCTCCCTTCTTCCATCGAGAGACTAGGCGTACTGCAGGTTATCACCCATACCTTGTCGATGTTCCACATATTCGTACGAAGCGTTTTGCTAAGTCTTTCATTATTCGTGCAGCCAAGGAGTGGAACACCCTGCCTGCGTCGGTTTTCCCGAGTTCATATAACCCCAATCTATTTAAGTCGCGAGTAAATAGGCTTCTTCTGGGTAAGCTCGTTCCATCGTCGACCTCATCTCTGCCCTTGGGGCAAGATTGAGGTCAAGAGTAAGCCCATATTATATAAAATAAAAAAAATAAAAAAAATAACAATAAAAACAGCTACATGACTCATTACTACTTCCCAAACAAATCACAATGGCTATCACATCTACCCCAATACATTCACAAAACCTAAGCCTTAACATACCCCACATCTATCTACCTCCTAAAACCAAGAACACAACATCAAATTAAAGGCCGAAAACATCCATTACACATACCCATCTCGGCTATAACATCGCATTAACATAAATTGTTACAAACTCCCCAAGTCCCGCGGGTATTATTTAGGCACACTTTATAAAATTCTTGGCGTCTTCGCGTAGATTAATATACCCCAGTAATTATAGAAGTTTTGACGAAGCGACTGACTAGAATATTAATAATCTAAGCGTGAATCACGGGTTTTTAAAGGAAAATGTGGGGACAGAAGGTCTCTTAGTACAAAAGTAGTGGTTGATGTCCGAATTTTAAAATGATAATCGTCGACGAGGGAGGCCTAGAAAACGCTGGCGTGACGACTTAGAGGCTTTTGTACGAGATTGGCCGGAGAAAGCCGCACGGAGAGAAGAGTGGAAGACTATGGGGGAGGCCTTTGCCCAGCAGTGGGACAAAATAGGCTAACAAAAAAAAAACGAATAATAATACTATAGAATACCACAAAACGCTCAAACACTGGAATTTTGAGTAACAAGACTGCTAAGTTGAAATGGAATTGGGTGGGCCAATGCATCATGACTGATGAGCCAAAGTCGTCACGCAGTGGGCACCAGAAGACGGCGGGGGTATGACTATGACCGAAAGACATTTTTTGATTAATCTTTTTAAACTGAAAACAAACGTATTTCCAAGTTTTCTATCAGCAGCACCACCTGTGCCTGGGGTCGTCGCCGAGGGAGGCCTCGAAAACGCTGGCATGACGACTTAAAAGAGTTTGTGTCAAATTGACCGGAGAAAACCGCACAGAGTTCTGGCTGATGGGGAAGGCTATGCCCAACAGTGAGATGACAGAGCTACAGTATCAGTAACCGTTATCGAAACAAATTGTTTGGTTGTTCTTCTGTCCGTTATATTTGTTGTATCTATCAAGGCTACTCCTAATTTTATGGCTCATTTACATCGTTTGTTTAAGGCGTTTGGTTTTGCGTTCCTAATTCGGGTTCGGAGACAAAGGCAGCATTTAGTCGAGGGCTTTTCTCTCGAAATTAACGGGAAAACTGTTTCCAGATTTATAAGTACAATTATTGAATTTGGAAACAACAGTGTATTTATAGAGTTAATACATTAGTTTGTTTGTAATGTTTTAAAAGATTTCTTTCACTTTCTTTTCACTTTTCAATTAATAACCTTACGGATTGATAAAGTAATCAATTTATAAATTACATAATGGTTTTCTCCTTATTATTATTTTTTGTACTCTACCACAGTGCTGTCTTATTTTACCCTAAGGTTGACTGGTAGAGAATGCCTTGTGGCATTAAGTCCGCCTATGTACCACTCTTGTGCATGGAGTTTAAATAAATAAATAATGTATAGGCCATTACGTTATTTTGAAAAAGAAATCTACGCCTGGTGAGCTCATAAATGTAGGACCTGACGACACGCCCTAGAAGACGTATTTTAGTTATGAGAATAGAAAATGATATAATTATATTATTATATTGTAACACCGCACTATGTTCATGTTAGTGCAAAAATAGCTAGTTCAGTTAGTGTTGCTGGTTCTTTCCCATAGGAAACGACTAACATGAACAATGCACTGTGTGTCTACCTATGTCATTGAGGGCCTTTTTTTTTTTGGTGGGTGGAAAATCATCGAATAACCCCCCCGGCTCTTGGGCAGAGCGAAGAGGAGTGTCAGACTTCTACTGACTAAAAACCAAACCCATGTTCCTTCTTCGCCCTTGTGCCGAGGCCGCGTTATGCCTTTCGATAATTCGCAGCCCCGACGGGGTCATTGAGGGCCTGTGTTTTGATTTTGATAAGTACCTATGTATCTTAATATCGTTTTATGTATTAAGTTTTTTTTCTAAGTCTCGTAACGGAACACACACATAACAGAAGTTAGTAATATGAGGATCCTTACTGTTATACAAAAAAATCGAATATCTTTGCACCTAAATGCTAGCTACAGCATTAAATACAAACGGCCTATCTCCACACATACGCCATGAATTAATGGAAAATATGGAAATATCACCCTGCTCGGTTTCCTTGCTTTTGACAGGCGTCCAGTTAACACGATTATCATTGCGCTATACCTACCCATGGAGGCCGGACAGAGCTTCAGGCTTTCAACGCGTTATCGAGTTATGTTCCAACGTTTCAGAGCCGTCCACTTTAATTTTGTTACGTTTGATTTTCAGAGATAGGTGGGTGGAGTGGAAAAACGGGAAGTAGTCTGGGCAAAGGGTTATTTTTATGAATGGTATATTTTTTATTAACCGACTTCCAAAAAAAGGAGGAGGTTATCAATTCGACTGTATTTTTTTATTTTTTTATTTTTTTATGTTTGTTCGCTCATAACTTGCGACTGGGTGAACTGATTTTCATGATTCTTTTTTCATTTGAAAGCTGGTGCTTCCCGTGTGGTCCCATTGTCACCATTTCATTATCTGATGATGGGATCTTGTAGAAATCGGGGGAACTCTTCAATAAATAACAGCAGATTAACCGCGATTGTTGCTATAGCATATCTAAGCATTGTTTACGCCATCACACAACAATATAATATCACGCCTGTACTCACTACAAAGGTTATAAAAACTATTTTGTGAAAATCTGATGAAGAACTTCGGAGATATTCAACGGAACTCCTCAATAAATGATAGCAAATGGACTGGGATTGCTGAAATCTCATATTGTCTGTCTATTGTTTACACCAGTCCTAACATAACATCACGCCGGTACGTTGTGAAGGGGTAAGCACATGTGAAACACTAAAAAGTGAAAAATAAAAACTTTTTTACAAAAAATAAAACCGACTTCGACAAAAAAAACACTCAAAAGTGAAAAATAAACTTGAGAAGAAAAATCAGTTTCTGAAGTCGGTGACAAAAAAATGAAATCAAAGAAACAAAAGTCACCGACTTCAGAAACTGATTTTTCTTCTCAAGTTTATTTTTCACTTTTGAGTGTTTTTTTTGTCGAAGTCGGTTTTATTTTTTGTAAAAAAGTTTTTTTTTAAAAAGTCTGCTTCGATTCCTTGAGCTGTCCATGTTATTTTATGTATCTTTACATAGACAAATTAACAGTGTAATTTATTTGTACATGCATCACGCCTGTTATCACCGAAGGGTTAGGCAGAGAAGTGCCTAATGGTTCTGCCACATTTAGCCAGTTATCTTTAAGTCTTATGTAATATAGGGCGAGCTTATTGAAATCAACCGGGCACAATCCAGACTTTGTGCTGCTACTGAAAAATTGTAATGAACAGAAAAACCCAGCACGGTCAGCAATGAACGTCTTCGATCTGGTTTTCAGTAGTTTATGTGGTCAAGAAATCGTATACGATATAATTATAAGATTCTATATGTTTGAAGTAGAAGGTACCGATATCCTTTTCATTTTGTTTGCGGCGACTATCATGCTGCTCACTGAAGATTTCATTGTATCTGGGTGTGATCAAAGTAATAAAATACTAATTTTAATCGTGGGAAGGCAAGTTAAACAAATTGAAAACTACTTGACATTTGCTAGCGATGACAGTTCTACGATGTTGGCCACAAATAGCACAGCTAAACTGTATGTTCGTAACAGTATCTTTTATAGGTACACAAAATACACGACAAAATGCAATCAAGCATATCCCTCAGAGTAGTAAGTTTTTCATTCAACATACAAATTGTTCAAGTCATCATCATCACTCTCTTCCCCTTAGCCCAATTTGTTTGGGGTCGACGCAGCATGTCTTCATCTTCCAGACGTCTATATTACTCGTAATTTCATAAGACATCTCGTTTCTTGTCACATGATTAAACTCAAACTCAAATCAATTATTTCAATTAAGCCATCAGGCACTTTTGAATGTCAGAAGAACAATTCACAAAACAGAAAATAAACTACGAGTGCAATACGTCATTCCGAAAGCCACCACGCCGAACCACAATCCGCCGAATGCCCGCAACAACGAACACTGCGAGCACGAAAGCACGCCGCGACGCACACCGCAACAACGAATGCACGAGACCCTGAATCTCGGAACAACGAATGCACGCCGCAACGTGTAACCGCCGCCCCGCGACCTGAGCCCCGCGCACCCGCCGCCACGGCACTCGCCGCCGGTAACATCCAGCGCCGCGCAGCCCGATACAGCAACTCCCGAAACGACTCATTGCACTCCTAAGCTGCAGTCTCAGTCACAAGGCATAATAACTTGTGAAAGTACTGCAGTTGCCAATCCTTTACACAGTCCATCCATCGTTTCTTTGGTCAACTTTTTTCACAACTCAGTAACTAAAGATAAAAGTCCCCTTTTCCTACTAACAATATTATAACAAAATTGTAGCAAACTCGGGTCAAATAATCCGATTTAGTTACAAACTTTTTATATAGGTATTCGATTCAATGTACGCCAATATTGATTCAAGCAAATCCCTAGGGATATCCATATTGTTGGTATTGGGTAAAAATCCAGCGATTCCACCAATCAGAGTGACTTTTCTAGCACAGTCTATTTTGTTGAATTGCGAGGTCGACAAATATACCGTATTGTCGGATTTCAGTGAAAAATATTTCAGTTTCGTACCGTTGGGAGTTTTTGATTGTGCTGGGTTATGTTCAAGGTGTTTAGGGATTATGTTAGGGGTAGGCAGGGTTTGTGACAAATGTAGGTTTATTATAGACATATTTTTACTTTGCTAGCTTATTGAATTCCATGGTGTTTGGTCATCATCTGCATAAACTTTTCCCAACTATGTTGGGGTCAGCTTCCTGCCTACCGGATGCAGCTGAATACCAGTATTTTACACTAGCGGACGTCCCGCGGTTTCACCCGCGTAGATCCCGTTCCCGTGGGAATACAGGGATGAAAAGTAGCCTATGTCACTCAGCAATAATGTGGCTTTCTATTGGTGAAAGAATTTTTGAAATCGGTTCAGTAGATCCCGAGATTACCCCTTACAATTTAACAAATATACAAACACACAAACTTTACTTCTTTATAATATTATTATTATTATTATATTATATTTTACATTGAGCGCCTACCTATCTGATGTACACAACTCATTTAGTAGGTACTGGATAATACGATACCCCTTGGTAAAACTGATTGTCAGACTTTCCACCGACTGTCCAATATCGACAATTGACGGGTGCAACGGCTTCACGTGTTTTCCGAGGCACGGAAGAAACTCGATAATATGTAATGAGAATGTAATGTTAAGCTGTGCATGGTCTAAAAAATAATGTAATGAGAGACACAAAAAATTATAGTCAAGATATTTTAGGTGTACAAGTCTATCCTTTCGGGGATTCTCTACAAGCGTGATGTAATGAGAGAAAAATGCGTCTTATCTAGAATTTTTCCGAACAAAATATTTCATAACATTAACAGACATTTCTTAAGATTTATATCTCATAACAGGAAAAGAGAAACCCAAGTAAAATAAACGCTAATGAATTTTCTCACCCCAGTTAATTAATAGGCGTAAACTAACGTCTTATTACAAAGTGTAATTACTAATTAGTAGATATAGTTGTTAATGATCTTAACATGTTCTTAAGAAACCATACTAGGCAATATTATATGAAAGTAACTTTGTCCTACTGTCCGCGATCGGACAAAATGTTGTAGAGTTTTTCCATCAGGAATTTATCAGAAAAGAAGAAGAAGAAGAATGGTATGAAAGACCCATACCTTGTCGATGTTCCACACATTCGTACGAAGCGTTTTGCTAAATCCTTCATTATTCGCACAGCCAAGGAGTGGAACACCCTGCCTGCGTCGTTTTCCCGAGTTCATATAACCCCAATCTATTTAAGTCGCGAGTAAATAGGCTTCTTCTGGGTAAGCTCGTTCCATCGTCGACCTCATCTCTGCCCTTAGGGCAAGATTGAGGTCAAGAGTAAGCCCATCTATAATATAAAAATGAATCGCAAAATGTGTTGGTAAGCGCATAACTCAAGAACGCCTGGATCGATTTGGCTAATTTTGGTCTTGAACTATAATATAAAAATGAATCGCAAAATGTGTTGGTAAGCGCATAACTCAAGAACGCCTGGATCGATTTGGCTAATTTTGGTCTTGAATTATTTGTGGACGTCCAGAGAAGGTTTTAACAGTGAGAAAGTGGTTGGTAGGTAGGCAGGGTAGTAGGTAGGTAGGGTAGTAAGTAGGTAGGGTAGTAAGTAGGGTAGTAGGTAGGGTAGTAGGTAGGTAGGGTAGTAGGTAGGTAGGGTAGTAGGTAGGTAGGGTAGTAGGTAGGTAGGGTAGTAGGTAGGTAGGGTAGTAGGTAGGTAGAGTATTAGGTAGGGTAGTAGGTAGGTAGAGTAGTAGGTAGGTAGGTAGGAAAAAAAGCATTGCAACGCATGCGCGGGTTCAAAAATAAAAAAAGAGAACGGAGTAAATGCCACCGTGACGTCTAACAGGGAAGAATGCAAAAAGAAAACGTGTTGCGCGGATACCTAATAATGTGAATATCATGAGCCACGGAGTCTGGATTTATGCTCAATTGAAGGCAATAGGCTGGCCCTTCATTACATGGATTTAAACATAACTGGCGAAATGTGGGTGTGCTACGAACACCTCTACCTAACCCGTCCGGGATTACAGGCGTGATGTTATGTTATGTAATTTGAGATAAAAGTTGTTTCTTTAAAGGTCCGTGTGTCTATTTCCGCTGGACATTTTCTCTTTCTGTACCTAAATATCAAAATTAAATATCCCAGGTAACTTTTACCAAATACTAAAATGGTACTTGAACATTTTTCATTTAAGTTTAGCCGCATCCGACTAAAGACGAAGGTAGGTATCCCAGATGGGATATTTTACTAGTAAACTTTTATGCACCACTATGACATGGGTATCACTTAAAACGGGTTTTCTAAGAAGAATACGGAAAAAATGATGTCATACCTCATCACCTTCCTGCCCTTATCCCATTCTATTTGGGGTCGGCGCAACACATTTTCTTTTTCCATTTTTTCCTGTTAGTGCATGTTTACGTACAGGCGGGGCGTCGCGCGGCGCGTGCTGCGTTTTTAATTCAAACACATGGCGATGTATGAAAATGTTAACGATTTCAAACGTCGATTTTACAAGAAGTGATTTTTCCCTCGTTAGTTTAAAATGCAGCGTTTGTTGCGGTGGACCCGTCGCCCAGTAAATTAATAAAAAAGCACGAGACGAGCCTTCTGCACGCGCCGCCCAACGCCCCGCGTCTCCGTAAACGAGCCCTTAGACGTCAAGGTGGCATTTATTCCTTTCTCTTTCATATCATTCCTCACACAATCCATCCATCTTTTCTTTGGCCTTCCTCTTCCTCTCTATCCGTCAATATTTATATACATCACTTTTTTAGTCACATGCGTTTTAATTCTCCTCATTACATGCCCAAGACTATAACAAATTATGTCACAGCTATATTTAAAAATAAAACTTTTTCTTTGCTATAGGCTTGTTGTGATTTATTGCACTGTGCCAATTTCTTCTCATAGAAAAGAGACCTGGGTCTCCGCAGTGGAAACAACTGATTATGTAACCCAAGCACCCACCCAATGCTAAAATGAAGGTCAACAACCTCAGTGACGTCACTAATTAAGACCACGTATGGACAAAGAAAGTACTTTCGTAAAGGCAAGCAGACAAATTGAGAGTAACTCGTAACGAGGTCGGGCAAAGTCGCGTTACACAATGTTACTCATGCGGACGAATGAAATTTCGTTCACTCATTCATTCATTCAGTTGTGTTTTAGGGTTGACCGTAAGTGTTTTGTTTCTTTTTGGACGACACCACATTTTCCAATAGTGAGTGAATACAATGGTGGACCAGTGGTTGCCGCCGTTAGATGGCTAACGAACAATAAGTCGTGGGTTCGAACCCAGGCAGGTGCATTACTTCGTGAATTTATTTCATCACCACTGCTCTCAAAACGGTGAAGGAAATCATTGTTCGGAAACGGGCACGTCTTAGAACCAACTAACCCGAACTGGACCGCGTGGTAGATTATAACCCATCCCTCTCTTAGAGGGGAGGCCTGAGTGAACATTGTAGGCTAATGATGATGATTATGATAATGAAGGGAAAAAAGGCCAACATAAAAATAATTTAATTACGTCTCATTCCATCAGACATCCCTACAAACGTCATTCAGTCAGTGAAAGCGAAAGTCGTTCGCGGTCACGTCTCTATTTTGAGGAACATCATTTAAAATTCGAATGTGGTTTTCTGTATCACCAACTTGAACAGCTGGTAGGACATTTTTATTTATAAAAAACCGGTTTTAAACTGATTAGAATAGGAGTGAAAGTGCTGTGCCTAGAATATTTTTAGATTAGTTTTTTCTTTTCTTTTTCGACTGGCTCTTTGGTCTAGTGGACTAAGGAGAATATGAGGTCCTAGTATGATTTTCAGGTCGTGATTTGTTTTCGGTATTTCCATCATGTATTTGTTCTAGTTTGTGCCCAGTTGTGTCTCAAAACGGTAAAAGAAAACATCGTGAGCAAACCGGCATTTCTACGAACCAAAAAATTCGAAGACATGTGACGTTTGCCAACCCGCACTGGGCCCGCGTGGTAGACTATAGCCCAACCCTGTCTTAGAAAGGAGGCCGGAGGCCTGAGTCCCTGCAATGGGAACATTAAAGGCTGATAATGATGATGATGTGCCCTGTTGGTGGCAATTAGGCTTGCCCAAATCGTATGGGACGTAAACAACCGGTGAAATGTGCGTGTACTATTCGGTACACTGCCCAACACCCGGGTAAATTACAAGCGTGATGTTATGCTATATTTTTAACTTTTTTCTAAGAAAGATAACCTGTAACTTTTCATATCTGAGATATAATTTCGTTACGTCACATCAATAACATAAGAAATTGGAAGAGGCGGCCCAAGATAGGCAGAATTGATTGATTGATCCAACAGCTTATTTAAGCAAAATTTTGTTGAGGCGACGGAAGCGGAAATTGCTTATGTTGTGTTGATGATAAACATTATTATTTTATTTTGCATATAAATTAACAATAAGCAGTCTGGTCAAATACGTTTCAACAAAATGTGCACTTGTTTATACTTTAATTTTAGTTCTTGGCTTAATAATAACAGCAGCTCGAGTTGATCTTTAGGTTAAGCCGCACTGGCCTAGGTTGGTCCGTGGATGTGTGACCACATTACCAAGTCTTCGCCGTGCCTCGGAAAGCACATTAAGCCATTAGTCCCAGCTGTCATTTGTAAATGTTAGACAGTGGAAGCTACAGGTAGACAGTGGCAAATAAACTCAAAACTACTGCACCAATTTTCATGCTATTTTCACTAATGTATAGAGAAAGGTTTTAGTATATGTCAAAACAAACGAAATATGGGAGTTAAATAGGGGATGAAAGTTTGTTGTGATATTTTTCGACATGCACGCTGGCGAAGCAGCGGGTAAAAGCTAGTTTATAGGTCAATCATAGTTTAATGACCTCTATGAGAGCTCAATAACTCTATTAGACAATACAATAGTTAGTGTTTGTCTAAGACTAAGCACTAATTACTATGTAAACTGTTTAACATGAATAATGTGCTGATAATTATCGGCATAATTACATAGAGCACTATGCAGGTAGGACTTAGAAGTCTTACTCGTATTAGGAACAAAACTTCTAAAATGATTTTAAAATTGGCTGCTTACAAAAATAGTCATGATTGAAATGATAAATGCTAGAGTATCTTTATATTATTTTTTTATTTATTGTTTAGTTACCATAATACCTTTCCAACTAAAACAACTTCTATACCGGTGAATCTTTGGCCAAAAGCTAGTCTTTTTTTATACATTTCATTATTTTCTTCGTTGCATACACGTAAGTGACATTTTACAGAATATCTCTTGAACAAAATGAAAACCATAGTATCTTAACTTTCTAGGATATACATAGAAAACACGATTGTAATCGACAACTGTAACCCCAATGAGGGCTAAAGCATATACTATGGCTAAAGCGTGTGAATTCGCCGCTAGAGGCGCTAGTGTAGCGTGAGGTCTCCAAAATGTCACTTGTCACTTTAATGGGTGGGCTGCGCGGTTTTATTTATTTCATTTAAGTTTAATTTTGAGGTATTACAAAATATTTAATTTAAAACATCCTTATTATGGCAAATACGAGTTACGAGTCAATGAATGTCAGTGCTTTAAAAGTGGAACTAAGAAAAAGAGGTGCAAAGTTAAGCGGACTGAAAGAACAGCTAATTTAGAGGTTTGTTTACTGTTTACAAACAAAATATTTTGTCGAAATTAAGCTTCTTTACCGAGTTTACAGCTATGTTTTTTTTTATAGTTTAGAGTTCTTTAGATCGGGACCTCACTCGCCAGTGGCGCCAACTGGTGAGCACAAAAACGGTAGCCCTCATTAGGCAGAGATTTACTCAATAGTGCACCCACATTTCACCAGTTATGTTTGCTCGACCCGGAAATCAAACGCAGGACCAAGGACGCAATGTTTTTCAAGACAGTAATTCACTAAACATCATCAAATGCACCTTCTGCCCATCACCACACTACAAACAAATTGACGCAACAATGTCAGTGATGCGACATCGACGTAACTTTGACGCAAGGCAGCTAGAACCACGTAACGTTCGCTATAATTGAGCATCTTGATCTAATTGTCACGAGCAGGAAGCGTGCATCATAGGCCAGATGTGGAAGATTTCAGTGTATAATGTTAGTTAGGTGGGAATAAGCTAAGTAGTTCCTTCCTTTTAGTGGTGTAAGAGGTTTAAGATTAGGTGTGTCTTTTTGATTGGCTGATGTGATTACGTAAGGATACGGGTATCACGTCGGGGCCGCGGGTTGTTCGAAAGAGATACCGCGGCCTCGGCACAAAGTGCTAAGAAGGAACATGGGTGGTTTTTAGTCAGTAGAAGTCTGACACTCCCTACCGCTCTGCCTAGAGCGGGAGAAGTCATTTGATGATTTACCACCCCAAATATAAAAATAGGATAGATGTGGAAGATTTCAGAGTATAGTGTGTGAGTTTATAGGTGGGCATAAGCTAAGTAGTTCCTTACTATTAGTGGTGTAAGTTGTTTGGGATTAGGTATGTCTGTTATTGGTAGGAGTAATTATGTAAAGAGGGCTATGGAACCAGGAATATATGTACTTATAATTTATGAATCTTAAATTCATTATCATTCGTAAGAATGGTGAATCATTCTAACTTTTAGATTTTACCGACTTCTAAAAACCGAAGAGGATCTGTATTTGACTAGCATCTTTTTTTGTCATGAATTCGAAAGTCAAGTTGTTTTAGATTTCTTTTTGTCAATTAGGTACTGATTGGCAGTATAATTTTGAATTTACAACACAATATGAGTAATTCAGACTTATAGGGTTTCATGTGAACACAGTACGTGGGAAGAAACACATACTATATACTATTATTAATCTTGAAAACGGGATTTTACCATGTTTACTTTTATTTTCGAGTTCCCGATATTTACTTATACATACTAATATATGTATTTCCTTTGAATATGACAAGAACCGAACAATCTTGGAAAAAAAAATTAATTACGGGAATGTATATGAAATTATGAACATAATTATTTAATAAGCTACCCATTCATATGTGTATATATACGAATTCAACTCGAAAGGTGCATATTAAACACAACCCAAACCCGTCATTTTCAACTTTGACAAAATATGGAAGGAGTGTGAGCTTGACGTAAACATAGGGGCTGTAAGCCTGTCCGTGTATACAAACAATCTATCTAATTTATATCCTAAAGTATTTGTTGATTTAGGACTTAAAAATAACTGGCGAAATGAGGTTAGGTGTAATTGGGTACACCTCTGCCTAACCCTTCGGGGGTTACAGGCGTGATGTTATGTTATCTGTTATTTGTTGAATTTTTAGACCTTTATTAATAACATATCCTTCACGCCTAAAAACCTCATGAATAATGTATAGTTATCACTAGCTTCGGTGTAGGAAAACATCGTGAAGAAATAAAAGCATGCTTTTTTTTTGGATCTTGTGAAATCATCAAATGACGATCGTCCCGCTCTGGGCAGAGCGGTAGGGACTGTCAGACTTGTACTGTCTAAAACCACCCTTGTTCCTTCTTAGCCCTTTGTATTGAGGCCACGGCATCTCTTTCGAACAACCCGCAGTCCCATGTTGCTGACATTTCTTTGAGGCGCGAACAGGAACGCACCGTCGACACGGCCTGTCGTCGTGATAAGACGGACGGACAACGGAAAAAAATCGAAGACATGTGACATCTACCAACCCGCACTGGGCCTGTGTTCCAGAAGTAGGGACATTATGAATAGACTGATTTACTTGTATGCTTATGATCAGGCCCGCTACAATTCCCTACCCGTATATCCCCAACCAAAGCTTAAGGCAAAGTTAGAAATTTTCCAAAACTCAAACGTAAAGTTGTGTTCACTTGAGTAAATAAAGGTAGGTACTGATATACGAGTATATATGCGTTACCTCACTTTGCACAGAGTTCGTACTGTAAGTTTATAAACATACTCCTTATCGTAAGTATGAGAGAAACCTTTGTTTTCCTGAGTTAAATTTCGAGTGAGTGGATTAGAAAAGCTGGGTTTTGATTTGGTTTAGATTTCTTATGATTTCATGTTTGAAATTTTGCTGTCGTATGGGCTAAGCTGGTCAGAGTTGCAGAGAAGAAAATGGCTAAAGATAGGTAAGGGAAAGTTTATATGACATTTCATCATCATCAATCAACTATGTTAGGATTAGCTTCCCGTCTAATCGGATGCAGCTGAATATCAGTATTTTACTAGGGGCGACTGCCTATCTGACTTCCACAACCCAGTTAATACTGGGTGAAATGACCCTTTGAAATTTTCCTAGCCTCGGCCAACCTAGGTTCGGAGTCTGTTCAAAGAATTCCAGAATTCTGTTTTGCCAAAACCTATCTAGGTTCCGTAGGTAGATCGCGTGGCCTGAACTCTTTAACTTAAAGATCGCCAGTGAAATAGAAGTTATATTTAAAAAAGTGTTTAATCATTCTCATAGCCTTATCCCAATTTATTTGGGGTCAGTGCAGCTTGTCTTCTTCTATATACATACATATAAATAAAAAGAGAAGTTCTGACTGACTGACTGACTGACTCATCAACGCCCAGCCCAAACCCTTGGACTTAGAAAGCTGAAATTATGCACAGAGGTTTCCTTTATAATGTAGACAAGGAATAAGGAAGGATTTTTCGTAAAAAAATGAAAGTTTGTATGGAAAGTCGTGTTTTTCACGCGGGCGAAGCCGCTGGCAAAAGCTAGTCTTTCTTACTTCTCGATTACTTCTCATCATTTCAGCAGTCACCTCTTTTCTAGCAATACAATCTTTCATACAGTCCGTCCATCGTTTATTTGGTCTTATAATCATCCACCGTCAAACTCAGCATTTTCTTCATTATTTATCTATAACATTGCGCGATGCCTGTTGCGGCTTTTTAATAAAAACGGTTAAGTAAATTAACAACATCCATTTCCCCGAACAGGTACTTGACTAACAAATAATGTACATACGTAATCACTAAGTAAATGTTAGTTAAGTAATATCAAAGGGGCCGTTATCACGCGCGTTGTTTTAACTAAAGAGTTCGTTATAAAACACTTGTACATATTTACTATTGACTCAATATTGTGTGGAATTAGATCGTAACTCATTATTAGTAACGGTTAGTTTCTTTTGTATAAAAAAAAGTTGGAAACTTTACTTACATAATATAATGCCACATGTGATATGAAATAAATGATAGCGTGACGGCTGACATAGGAGATCGGAAAAAAAAACGTGTGACGCCGACCCCAAGTAACGTGGGATAGGTAACTAGGCTTATCCCAGTAAACGTCCCTTTGTGCCTATTGGCCTTGTTTTGTTTTCTCTCTTGTTGTTATGTAGGGAAGTGGAAATTATGGTTTTCCTAGTCCTCTCGGACTAGGAAGGAGGCCTATGTCCAGCAGTGGACGTCTTTTGGCTGAAATGATGAGTCCTCTCGGAGGCCTATGTCCAGCAGTGGACGTCTTTCGGCTGAAATGATGAGTCCTCTCGGAGGCCTATGTCCAGCAGTGGATGTCTTTTGGCTGAAATGATGAGTCCTCTCGGAGGCCTATGTCCAGCAGTGGATGTCTTTTGGCTGAAATGATGAGTCCTCTCGGAGGCCTATGTCCAGCAGTGGACGTCTTTTGGCTGAAATGATGAGTCCTCTCGGAGGCCTATGTCCAGCAGTGGACGTCTTTTGGCTGAAATGATGAGTCCTCTCGGAGGCCTATGTCCAGCAGTGGACGTCTTTCGGCTGAAATTATGAAAAATGATGATGTTCTCTCTGCTATTCTTTTCTAATTAATTTCGTTGCAGGATCAAAATTCTCTGAGACTTCATCGAGCTTTATTGTCTCGGTGCTTTTGTGGTGGTCATCAATGTTAATTCTGGCTTTCAGGAGTTGCAGTGGTTTGGGAATTGCTAAAATTGACTCTCTATAATCTGTTGGTTTTTGCGCCTAATAAAGATCCGTGAACCTGGTAAGGTTTTTTTGCGGAGCTGGATATTAATACATTTTAGTATAGAACTACCTCGAGTACTATAACAGTCTCGATGGTCTAGTGGTCGCAAGCGCAACTGCTTAGCATGAGGTACTGGGTTCAATTCCCAGGTCGGGCGAACTGTTATTGAATTAGAGGTAGTAGATTGGTGAAGCAGCTATGGAGTTTGAATTTGTGCCCGGTTGATGGTATAGGCTCCACCCCTATTAAATGGGACATATACATAGCTAACAAAATGTTGGTGTACTATTAGGTACACCTTTGCTTAACTCTTAGGGGATTACATTCGTGGATGTTATAATATGTTATGTGTTCAGTTTAGAAACTATCAAAGTTCAATTTCCGGAGCGGCGTCCGCTAAAATTGATAGTATCCGTTGTAGTGAACCTTAACTCTAGTATTGCGATCCGATTGACGTGATAGGGTTTTGAATCATAGATCATTCTCTATTCGTACAAATGACGACACATCAAACTATACATTTCCAGTAAAATATAGCCTCGCTTTAGGTAGATTTTCCAAACAATCAGAGATTCACATAACCTGGTGTTTTAAAGCTTGAGTCGCCGTGTTTAAAATATTTTTAATTGCAAACACAATTAACTTCGTTGATTTTTACGAAAAATGCTGAAATAAAAACTACCTACAGATAGAAACTCTGTATTATATTCTACGTATAGTAACTTTTTTCTAATTTCTTAGGTCAAAAACGGATTATACCTGATTCTTCTAAATGATAAGGTTTGAAAACAACCTGCTGATTTTCTTTAGACGACAACATAACCGAATATGCGAGCGAGATATCCGATAACGATGTATGCCCATTTTCCCTCACAAACGGCCATTTTAAACTAACACATTGAAGTCGCAGGAAGTAATAAACAATTGGGTTTATTTCTCATAGTTATTGTAAATGAGTAACGGCCAGTTAAGTGCAGTTAATAAACCTATTAAATGTTTAGTGGCTTGCCGACAAAACACGTTAGTAGGGCTCATAAGCTAGTAAATGGTCTTTCGGGAATTTTGAACTATAGTTCAGCGGTAACTGTCGCGACTTACGGTCGTGGTTTTGAACTGAAATAGACTCATTATTATTATTGTAAGCCTATATTGTGCCCCTGCAAGGCAAAGGCCTCCCTTCCCTCCTTCTACTTTTCGCGATTTATTGCGATTGTAGGCCAGTCCTTTGAAAAAAAGTCAAAGTCATCCTGCTAACTCCTTCTGGGCCACTGAGTGGTTATTTTTGCCCGTTGACCCTCCAAAATAGATCCCTGATAGACATAACAATTTATTGCTACTAACAGACACCAGAAAAACCAAGGCTCTGTAATTTTATAAACTACCATAGTTTTTAAACCTGTCCACTACAATATGCGTTTTAGAAACGGCAAGCCCTATCAAAATAATTTCGTAGTCCGAAACCTGTACACCAAAAAAGGCACACGGCCATTTACATACAAATTCGCGAACCAATGACGTCATAGAGCCATACAAAATGCATACAAACATTCCAACAATGTACACGCGTTAACAAAATACAATCAGATAACAAAATTAGTCCAGCACTGTGTCATATCAGTTGGAATACAACGCGCACACATAAATTATTCAAGCTACCTCGCGACAAAGTTCATGCAACCTGTTTTTGATTGTGCACACTGGGTTTGTGTGTCGACACTGTGTGTGTTGCGTAATGTTTGGGGTAGGTTTCGAGTGGAACATGTATTATGTAGGTACTTTCGTGTGTAGTTTCAGGTGTAGATTATAAAGGTGTTTTTTGTTTAACAGAGTGATTAATTAAATAATACGAATGTTTTTTTTATACGATATGGACTTGCGCTTGACTGCAACTCACTTGATATGAAGCGATCATGCGGCCTCAGGTGGAATATGCTTGTCACTATCACTATTATCACTATCATCACTATCATTATCACTACACAGTATAAAACAAAGTCGCTTCCCGCAGTCTGTCCCTATGTATGCTTAGATCTCTAAAACTACGCAACGGATTTTGATGCGGGTTTTTTTAACAGATAGAGTGATTCAAGAGGAAGGTTTATGTGTAGAATAAATGCTTCCGTGCGAAGCCGGGTCGGGTCGCTAGTATATTATCTAAGGAACCGATTCTTTCGAGCGTCGAAGAGATCTAGATAGTAACGATAGTGTCAAATTCAATTGCATGTCAAAACTCGGCAGATGACAGAGGTATTGAGACCAAATTATGGAAAGTGATTGTTTTCAGTTACGTTTATGTACCCTGTTATATCGGGTGAGAAATGGAAGTGTATTTAAGTGTGACTTCTTAGTGGCATCAAAACCTATAGGATAGGGCACTTACTTTCGTTGACCTTGAGTCATGAAATTTGACAAGAACTTATGGTTTACGGCAATGTAAAGAAAAAAGTCTGAAAACCCTAGTTTTCAGACTTTTTCCTTTACAACACAACAATATGTAGTTTATTTAATAACAAAGTATCTACAAGTTTATACGGAACCGGATAATTATTAAATAAGATAAGGTAATGACTTCATCAAAGCGATAAAATGATTACCATTTCATTTTCTCGATTCTTATTCAATGCTCCGAGATGTTGGTAACCTGACAATCTGTCTGGATACATTTCCGCCATAATAATAATTAAAGCCAAATGCTATCAGCACATAATGAGGTCATATTACATGACAGTGGGAAACGGCTGCATCCGTTTCTAGGAATTTCTTGGAAATCGATATAATTATGTACAGTTACACGATAGAGCCCCTTTATTGATTCAGACTTCATTTAAATGAAATAAGAGAAATATAGAAAACTTTATAATTATGTATTAAAAATCTCCACGAGTGGTGATCATACCCTTTTTTTTTTTTTTTTTGGTGGGTGGAAAATCATCGAATAACCCCCCCCCCCGCTCTTAGGCAGAGCGAAGGGGAGTGTCAGACTTCTACTGACTAAAAACCAAACCCATGTTCCTTCTTCTTCGCCCTTGTGTCGGAGCCGCGGTAACCTTTCGATATCCACAGCCCCGGGTGATCATACCCTGGTTGTGCATTATAACATCACGCCTTTAATCCCCGATGGGTAAGGCAGAGATGTATCTAAGTTTTTAAGTCCTATGTAATTGGGAGCGAGCCTTTTGTCATGAACCGTTCACAGATTCAGACGCCGTGGTTACTACTGGGAAATATATAAAAAAAGAAAATACGCTGGATGTACAGCGTCACAGAAAAATAACAGGCTTTTCATAGAAAAATATCACACCTATAATACCGGAGAGTTGGGCAGTGTACCTAACGGTAGGTACACCGACATTTTGAAATATTTAACTAACTGTGGCCAACCAGGTAATCGAACCAAGGACCTTATCCTCAGCAGTCATTCATTAAAAGACCAAAAGTTACAAAGAAAAATCGTACATCCACAAATTATATCTCACACACTTTACTATTATAGCCTAGCCTTTTCCCATTATAGCGAAATATGAAAGCCACCCAATAGCACAGTGTTCCAGTTGGAAAACACAGGATGCACTGCGTCACAGGTCGTTAACCCCGGTTCACGGCAGTTCAACCCGGCTCGAACCGGTTCATGCGGTCAGGGTTGAAGTTTCAGATGTTCGCGTTATGTTTTCCAGTTGTTTCCGTATGGATTTTAGGGGTTTATTAGGGAGAAAATTGAAGTATTGATTTCTGATGTGGATATTATTTTGATGATGGGACATAACTTCACTCCTTTGGGGGGGGGGGGGGGGGTAATCATCAAATTACTCCTCCCGCTCTGGGCAGACCGGTAGGGAGTGTCAGACTTCTACCAACTAAAAATCACCCATGTTCCTTCTTTACCCTTTGTGTCGAGGCCGCGGTATCTCTTTCGAACAACCCGCAGTCCCGACGTGGTTACTTCACCCCTAAAGATGAAGTCGGTTTTTTTAGCATTTTTAGTAGTAGTTTAATAGGTACCGCAAGAATAAAAATCATCGTTCGGAGGCAGGTAGGCAGGGTTGTTAATCAGTTTAGTAAGTTGACATATTTTGATGGGCAACTACGAAACCCTACATTTTGCGTAGTCCGACATGCACTTGGCTGGTTTTTCTTTTTTTATTCGGTTAAAGAAACGGACTTTTGGCTAATCAGACACTTTGCATAAACGCTTTAAATAAATACATCAAGACTAAAGTAAATAGGAGGAAAATTAAATGTCAATCTAAAATAGGCCTTATGGACCCTCCCAAATTACGCAATAGGCTTCCATAACAACCCTTAGTTATCACTCCACCCTTTCCCACAATTTATTAAGTGGTAAATTAAAATAATAACCAGACTTGCTTTACAATTATTTCAAATGACATCTTGTTTTCCCATTCGTTGAACTGAAATAATGAAACAAAGTGATCTTCATTAATTGGGGCCGCATGATTAAATTGCAATAATTGAGTCGAGAATTTCGTAAATATCGCATTTCTGCTGAAAATTGAATTGATGGTATTTATTAATTAACTAGCTTTTGCCAGCGGCTTCGCCCGCGTGAAAATGATGATTTTCCATACAAACTTTCATCCCCTATTTAACTCCGTTAAGGGTTGAATTTCGAAAAATCCTTCCTTATTCCTTGTCTACATTATAAAGGGAACCTCTGTGCAAAATTTCAGCTTTCTAGGTCCAAGGGTTTGGGCTGGGCGTTGATGAGACAGTCAGTCAATCAGTCAGTCAGTCAGGACTTCTCTCTTTATTTATATAGATAGATAGATAGAAGATAGATAAATTATGAATGGAAGTCATGGGGGAGGGGGAGGCTTTTGTCCAGCAGTAACTAACAGCAATACTTTTATGCACATGCGTTTCCACACTTTCCACCTTCCTCAACACAACATTTACTGTGGACATTGTCATTCCTACTCCTCCGCTATTCTTTTCTGACTAATTCCGATGCGGGATCCAAGACAGTTTAATCGTTTCTCTGGGACTTCGTCGACCTTTATTGTCTTGGCGCTTTTCTGGTAGTAGCGACTATTCTGGCTTTCGGGAGTTATAAACAATCACGAGCACTAATATGTACAGACTTTTCAACATGAAGAAGCAATTTTCGCCTACTGCATGTATTGATTTCATTTTCATATCACGTAACGAAACTAATATTTTGGAATCCATATTATCATAAAGTAGATTTAATAAAGGTCTCAAAGCTAAATAGACACTATGGTACTTAATAAATCTAGCTCCATGTCACAACCAAACAGCTTAATCACTATCAACCACCAATTACTAAAACATTTAACGAAACTACCGTTCCAATTACTACAATTTAGTACCAGAAGTAAGTTCAACTTAGGCACTTTGCACATGGAGCAACTATTGCAGCAACTGGCAACTAGTTGACAATTAGCTGTTTACATATATTTCAATTGGACTGCGCACACATAGCAACTCAAGTTTCGAGTTCCGGTGATCGTCAGTTTCCACAACAGAATCAGAATCAGATCAACAGTTTTCAGTTGCTGTAAACGATGACTAAGTTAGTTCCTAATTGCCCCAACTAGCAACTGTTAATTAATATTATACCGGTTTCCTAAGTTGCAGGTTATCACTGCGTAGATTAAGCAACTCGGCTATGAAAGTAGCTCACAGATTGCCATAAAATTGCGGCAACCGTAAACGTTACAGCAACTTTCAACTAGTTACAGGAAACTTTTAAAAAGTTGATAGTTTTGCCTCAACTTAAGTTGCTCCATGTGCAAAGCGCCTTACAAGCTACAAAATAATAAACAATACACAAGATATTTGGGTCAAATCGAGCGATTATATGCTGGCCAGGTGGCTGAGACAATCGAGTTGCGAAATGTATGGCGGTGAGAGGTTCCGTCGAGGTACGGATGGAGACAAGGTCTGTTCACTGGAAAATCTGAAGGAGGGAAATATTAGCATGTCTATGGTGATTTCTGGGTTAAAGGAAATTGATAAAATCATCACACGCTTAACGTTTAGTTGTTAAAAAATTACAGTTTGTATTGTATTATTCACTTGGGTGATATTAGTTTCATCCAGGTGAATTGAGGACACTACTTTAGTGCCTAATTTTCACGTAGGAAATATCACCCAGGTGATCATTATATAGTTCATTATGTAATCGTGATAAAAACCAATTTTAAACGTACTAACGTCAAACTTTACTAACATTAAAACAATATACCTACACAACAACCCGAAAATACATTAAACCACAGACAATTTTGTAATATTTAAGTTCTAGAGAGTACGTATTGTTAATAACAATAGACAAAGTAAACTAGGCAAGTTTCAACAAGTTTTGCTAATCACTGCTTCGGTGTGAGTTGTAAAACAAAGGGATAGAAACTCATTCATCTTTTATGTTTGTTCGAGAGATTTTCATAAAGACAAAGATTAAAGAAAATGCTGTGTAAGCAGTGTCTGACTTAGTAAGTCTAATAATTTTTTAACACGCCTGTAATCCCCGAAGGGATTGCAGAGGTGTACTTAGTAGTTCACCCACATTTCGCCAGTTCTGTGTGTAAGTCCCATGTAACAGGGGACGATCCGAGCGTATTGCCCTCAACCGGGCACAAACCCAGACTCCGGGGCAGCTACCGAGAAAACACTTTGCCCGACCCGGAATCCCATAGACCTCGTGTTCAGCAGTCGCGCTCCCAATATTTATTTTGAATGGCAATATTTTTGAATAATGTCTTTCGTTAAATAAGAAGTTTATTTTTCACGTTTTTGTGTTTTCGAAGTAAGTTTTTTTTTTGTATAAAAGTTTTTGCGGACGAGATCGCGGGCGTAGTGTTAGCGTATAATATTTAGAATGTGTACAAAATTGTAAAACGGTAATCAATTAATTGAATTTTATTATCTTAGCTTCATCAATTTAATTCAGTGCAACACGACAAACGTAGAGGTTTGTGTACACAACTGTCACACACGTAATACACTACTGAAAAGCAATAGAGGTGAAAATTGCTCACAGATTACTTGCTTAAGCCCGTGGTTTTACCCGAGCGGCGATAGGATATCCCACGGATATCCTAAGGGCACGTACAAGTGGAATAAAAATATACTATGTCCCTATATACTCATGGATATCATGGTCGACCTGTGTGCTAAATCACATCGAAATTCGTGCATCCGTCCGATGAGCTGTGAAAAGATCACCCACAGTTACTTTTATATCTTGTAATTTTAAGCCATATTCTACCTATTTACATAACATCACATCATGCAAGGAAAGGGTTATATTTTTTGTTAAATGTATTACTTCATGAAGTCAAAATAAAATTTTAATTTTAATATTAATCGAGTTACTTGTCGTCATTTTAGCCAACAACATTAGTAATAGTTATTAGGTAAAACGGCGACGAGTTTTAGACTGTTTCAATAACTTTATCTGCGAATAGAGTAACAAAACTCTTAGTTGTATTAATTCTAGCTTTTATTCCACGCACAAACCGCGAAGGCTGCGTGTAACCACAAAGTAAGCCTTGTGCAGTGTGCACATTTAACTGCCAATAGAACGCTGAAATCTATTGCGTATAAAAACACTTTCTGTTGAAAATGAATCAAAGGCAAAGGAAGCAAGGGAATTTTTCTCCGGCAAGTCCTAGAACCAAAAATTCGAAGACATGTGACATCTACCAACCCGCACTGGGCACGCGTGATGGATTGTAGCCTACTTCTCCCTCATAGAGAAGAGAGCTGTGTCCCAGCAGGGGGAACATGGGGCTGATGATGATGATGATAGAAGAGTGACTAGAATTTATATTTTATATTGTAATCGCCGGTCTTAACAAGGGGTGTCCTGTTATTCAATTAAGGGTTGTGGAGGTCAGATAGTCAGTCGCTCGTCGTATGTGAAATACTGGAATTCAGAATTCAATTCTTTCCATTCAAACCGACCCCAACACAGTTGGGACAAGGATACCGCGGCCCCGGACACAAAGAGTTAGGAAGGAGCATGGGTGGTTAAATAGTCAGTAGAAGTCTGACACACCTTACTGCTCCGCCCAGGACCTAATATTTGGACCACTAGTCCAACAAGGCAGTCAATAGGGATATAACAAGGCAGTCAATAGGGACGGCACGGTTGGCGCAGAGGCTGAGCGATTGGACTGCTGCACTGCGTGTCGCAGGTTCGATCCCCGCACGGAACAAATATTTGTATGGCCTATAGATAGTTGTTTCGGGTCAGTGTGTGTTTGTGCATGTGAGTTTAATGTTTGTGAACACACCCACGATACAGGAGAAATTCCTAGTGTGGGGTAACGTTTTTAAAAAAAAATAAAAATCAAAGCTATTAAAATATCTCAGACACCAAATCACCTCCACTCGTAGTGTGTGCACATCCTAAGCCGTACATTCTAATGCAAATGAACCTTAATGAACCACTCATCTTTAGTACAGGCACATATATAACATACAATGACATTATTATAGTTCATCAGTCACGATAGTGGAGGGAAGGCAAACCTTTTTGCGCAAAATATTTAGCGTAATTTTATTTACGATCAATTGAATTGAATTGTGTAGCCCTACGCAAAGTCAATTTTTCATTCCAAAATGCATTACCATAAATCATGCATTCTACGTAAAATTAACAACAAATTTACCACGAACACAAAAACCTATTTCGCTTTCAAGTTTATTTCTGAAGTTAAAGCTGTGCCCAGAATAGTCAGTTTTCCGTGCCAAAGGTTCGTCATCCCTGTGATAGTAGGTAGATAATAAATAATAGCTGTTAGCTGCTGCTAGTGTGATCTAGTTTCGGGACATCGTTTTTATATAATAGAGGAGCAATCATTTAGTTATTGTGAGTGCTTATGACCGATGACCTGGTGAAGGTTGCTGGGACCCGCTGGATGCGAGACGCACGGGACCGGTCAATGTGGCGACACCTGTGGGAGGCCTATGTCCAGCAGTGGACGTCTTTTGGCTGAAATGATGATGATGAATGATGAGTGCTATGTGGAATTAACATCGTGGTAGTGGAAGTATTGTAGTTTTGGGTGAACGTTGAGAGGTAAGAGATATCAATTTGGAATAGGTCTGGTTTTTTTAGCGCTGTGGAGGTATGAAAAACGTGGTGAAATGTTTTTCCCATTGGGTTTTTTTATCAGAATTTTTCAGTAGCAGCGAAGGAGTCTGAATATGTGCCCAGTTGATGGCAAAAGGCTCGTCCCCTATTACACGGGACTTAAACATAACTGGTGAAATGTGGGTGTACTATAATTAGGTACACCACTGCTTAACTTCTCGAGGGTTATAGGCGTGATATCATGTGTTACGTAGATTTTTTAAAAAATCATCAAAAACAAACAAAATATTTTGAAATTGCAGTCCTAAGAACAAGAAGCAGTATTTGCTTTGCAAGATTCTGCATCCATCTTCGCATCTGGCATTCATATCATAAACAATTTCAAGGCTGACAAAACAGTCCTTTTAGTGTTCCATCGAGCACAACGGGAGATAAATTATCTAGCTGGTTTTAAGTAATAGTGACAGATACAGATAGTGGCTCACTACAAAGAAACAGACGATGAATCAAGTACATGGGATGCAACGATGCAATTATTGAAAACTATCATTGATTTTAGCGGAGTATTCCACATTGGGCACCCGCTTTAACGGCACCTGAGGTAATGGCACCTGAGGTATTCCACATACGGCACCTGTCAATATTTTTTGCAGGTGCCATTAGTGGAATAGTTTATTATTTAAAATTTTATTCCACATACGGCACCTACGGATCAGTAGGTACCTACTACTAGTGTTGGGGGGTGGTTTGTCTGAACGGACCGCTATCAATTCTTTCTTTTCTTTCTTTAAATAAATCAGCGGTGGCGGCCTCGACTTACGAACAGTAAGTCGTCGTGGGTTCGAACAACCAGGCAGGCGCATTACTTTGTGTAAAAAAAAAGGCAAAGGAAAACATCGTGAAAACCAAAAAATTCTAACATATGTGACATCTAGTAAACGGCCCAAGAAGTCTCGAACTTCACTGACTTTGCAGGTGTGCTGTGCTAAAACTAGTAGACTTACAAAAACAAATTTTATATGGCTGGATAGATAATTTTATCTAGTTTTGGTGTAATATCCTCTTCTTAAACAAATATAAATGTGCATTAACTATAATACAAAAATAGTAATAAACGGCTATTTGTACCAGTACCCGGTAGATTTGTACTAGTAAACGTTAAAGTGTCCCAAAATCCGGTAATTTTCACCGCGAATTTGAGCTCTATTGCGATACGTTAAAGTTCACAGAAATACTACTTCTGTGTTTAAATAAATAAAAAAGGGCTTATCCATAGAAAAGATGAAATAAGTACTTATAATGTATTTTATACTAAGGTTACATCAGTTATTTATTTATACAATCAAGTTTGTAAACCTAATATAAGTAATATTTACCGTGATAATATCGTGTTAGTAAATCACTTTTTTAACAAAAGTATTATATCACCAGCACACATTTATCAGAAAACGCTAAAATCACATAAAATACCTACGAAATACTAAAACATAACACAAATCTATTGTTTCACATACAAATTCTGTAAAAAAAGGCAGTAATGCGTATGGTGTCCGACGTAAAGAATAGCACCATCCCATATCTTCTCGTGAGTCGTGGGTGTCGTAAGAGGCGAATAAGGGACTTACCAGAGAATGGGCAGCAGCGTTCTCTGTGCTTTTGTAACAACCATACTGCGATCGCCCACCCGCTTGCCAAGCGTGGCGATTATGGCAAAACCCCCTAAAAAATTAGTGCAAAACAAAAATGGCCCTAGTACCAGGCAGCCCATCTACCCTCGACTACGGTAGCGGTCGAGGTGACGGCGTGGCAAGGGGTGCTAAGAATCTCCGGAAGAGATCCGGATACCCCAAAACATACCGACGACTTGACCTGGCAGCATACAACACACATACACTGACGGGCTGACGAGAAGATAACGGAACTCGAAGAGGAATAGAGCAGGTTGCGATGGAGTGTTGTAGGATTATCTGAAATCCGAAGGGGAGGACACGATAATTCTGAAATCCGGCAACCTGCTCTACTTCCGAGACTTACTGACCGACAGTCCCAAGGTGGTTTTGGGTTTATCGTCCGCAAGTCCCTCGTGAACCACATGGTGAAGATCGAGAGTGTGTCGAACAGGGTTGCGTACCTTATACTCAGAATATCTGCAAGATTTTCGCTGAAGGTCATACAGGTCTACACCTCGACAATAAAGTAGAAACCATGAATGAGTATATTTCTAAAGCCATGCATGGTTTAAGAACTTACTTCACCGTTGTCGTAGCGTTGTAGAAGCTAGACAAACGAAGCGAGGATGATCTGCAAGTGGGGCAATTTGTGGTTGGACATCGGATCAACCACCGGGGTCATCAACTGGCTAGTTTATGGAGAAGGAAGGCATCTTTATGATGAACTCCTTCTTCAAAAAACGTGAGCACAGGAAGTGGACCTGGCAGAGGCCCCGATGGTGCGACTAAAAATGAGATAGACTACATCATGTCTACCAACAAGCAATGCGTCATACTCAAGGGGCAAACGCCACAAGCATGGTGCAGGGGTGCTCTTCAAAAAGGGTGACAGTACCCGCCTGAAGAACTATAGGCCCATCTCACTTCTAAGCCATGTCTACAAGTTATTTTCAAGAGTCATCACGAATCGTCTCGCACGCAGATTTGACGATTTCCAGCCTTCCGAACCAGCCGGATTCCGACAAGGCTTTAGTACCGTAGACCGAAGAGCCTGCCTCTCTGTTTAGCGTTTGTGGTCTACGAGAAAGCCTTCAATTCGATCGAGACCTGGGCGGTACTACAGTCACTACAACGTTGCCAAATCGACTAGTGGTACATCGAGGTGTTGAAGTGTTTGTACAAAAACACCACCATGTCAGTCAGACTTTAGGACTAGACCTCGAAACCTATCCTTCTGCAGCGCGGTGAGAGGGACACGTCAATTCTCTTCGAAACTGTTCACCGCTGCACTGGAGGATGCCTTAAAGGTTCTGGATTGGAGAGGAATGGGCATCAACATCAATGGCGAGTAAATCACTCACCTTCGGTTTGCCAACGATATAGTGGTCATGGCTGAGACCATGGCGGATCTCAATGCTCGATGACCTCAGTGGAGCTCCCGAAAGAGTGAATCTAAAAATGAACATGGACAAAATCAAGGTTATGTTGAATGTTCATGTAACACCCACTCCTAACAAGATCGGATACTCTACACTCGAAGTTGTGGACGATTATGTCAACTTGGGACAAACGGTTCAGTTGGGTAGGTCTAACTTCGAGAAAGAGGTCAATCGTCGATTCCGACTCGGCTGGGCAGCGTTCGGGAAGTGGCGCGGTATGTATCTTCTCGCCCAACTTACGACAGTGTCTCAGGACGAAAGTCTATGACCAGTTTGTGTTGCCAGAGACTACATACTGGACCGAAACGTGGTCGCTCACAATGGACCTCATCAGAAAGCTCAAAGTCACCCAAAGGGCAAAGGAGAGGGCTATGTTCGGAGTCTCCTTGCGGGATCGTATCCGAAATGAAGATATGCGCAAGAAAACCAAGGTTAAAGCCATAGCCCGAAGAATTGCCAGACTTAAGTGGCAGTGGGCAGGGCACATTGCTTGCAGAATGGATGGCAGACGGGCTGAAAACCCTGCAGTGGTGATCGCGAACCGGAAGACGTTGCGTTGGAAGGCCTCCCACTAGGTGGACCGACGATCTGGTGAAGGTTGCGGCGACCCGCTGGATGCGAGACGCACGGGACCGGTCAATGTGGCGAAACCTGAGGGAGGCCTATGTCCAGTAGTGAACGTCTTTTGGCTGAAATGATGATGAATGATGACGGGTTTGCGTCAAATTTTGGGCCACTCGTTGAAACCATAAGCCAGTGACGACTTGGTCTGTCATTCTGGAATGGGGTATGTCGTTTAATGTTTTTTACCAATAAACTCACGCTATCCAATAACTGCGCCTTTGTTACGACAGGTAACCCACTATGGCCACTATCTGCCATAAAAATAGTTCAGTTTCTTAAATATTCTTCTTCTTTCGTCAAAACTGTAGCCGATCGTCCGCCTTGGAGCATTCGACAGAGTAGCGGCCGCATAATTTATCATCCAACATCGACCGTGGGACACCGAACTTCCTGGCAGCAGCTGAAATTGTAGCCTCTTTTTGGGCTGCCTCCATGGCCTTTAATATGGCCTTCTGCCTATGTCATGACTAGCTGACAAAAACACAACATACAACACACAAAATAACAGAGCAGTAACGCGAAATGTTCAAAAATTGGGATATCATACAGAAAAACTAAAAAAAGGAATCAAAACCACGTGGTTACAATACAAACAAGGAACATAGTAACAACATTCTACTAAGTCAAAAGAAAATAATACAGTTTAAAGGAAAATGAGCCTTATTTCAAGGCAATAAGTATACAATAACGGGTATCGGTGCAACGTGTAATTGTGTACCAATATCCGGTAAAAAAAAGTAAGATTTTAACGGGTACTAGGTCAAGTAGGGGTTTGTGAGTACCAATAGATGTGATATGCAATAATATTTTCTTTTCAATTAGATTCATCACAATTTATGGGTTTTGTCATAATACATTCTAATATTTTATAAAATTAACACTCTTACCTTAACGTTATCCGTTGCAGTGTGGCTAGCTGATCAAAGGGACGTGGTGGTTTGGTAGTTCACTGACAGAACTTCGAATTTCCCTAAAAATTTTATACAGCAAACTTTTCGACCGCATAAGTTTGACGCCATTAAACTTTTTGGCCAGTGCTGCCATTAAAATTGTGTCAAATATTACCAAGAATGTATTGCCATTCGCAAACTATAATTTATTATTGGTAGAAAAGTGCAATAACGCAATAACTGACTTTTTACCGGGAACTGGGACACTCACGGGAATAGGTGCTTCTACCTTACCAAACACTGGGACCGCATAGTGGATTTTTAGCCCATCCCTCTCCTAGAGATTCCCTGCAGTGCGAACATTGTAGGCTGATGATGATAATGATCATTGATTTTGTATTGCGCTCTAAGGGACTTTAGGGTTTTATAGAAGACTAGCTTTTGCCTTAGATTTGCTTGCGTAGAGGTCATAAATGATCCCAAGAAGTTGCATGCCGAGTTTATAGACACAATTAAAAAGCCATTGTTTCATGTACATATGCTGTGATTTTAACACGCGAAAGGCCAGCAACAGAGGCATTGATGGACGAACGTGTAAATGTGGGCCGAGGCGAAGCCGAGGCACACATACGTAAGTCCATCAATGCCTAGTTGTGGCCAAGGCTTGTATAGTACTTTTCTCAAATAATGCGAGGAAATTAAATACAATTTACTTTTCAAAATTCAAAAAAAGAAAAAAGTGTCTTTCAACTTAATAGAGACTATAAGAAAAGTGCCAATGGACACATTCTTAATTTTTTAAGCTATAGCAAATTAAGTTAAATTTAAATTACTTATTAGCCTCAAGGTCTAGATTGTAATTGTATGAGTAACCGTTTATTAACGAGTACTTCATAATGAAAAAAAAAAAAACTTTTCAAAATCACATACAACAATAATTTTTCACGCGTTGAAGACTTCAGCCAATTCGAAATTTAAATAAAACCTTTAATAAGTCACCTCCTTGGTTGCTAAGGTTCAGAGTAAAGATCGTTCCATTTTTAAATAACACGACAGATATGAGTTTAGTATGTAATTTATTTGGCCGCTAAACACGACAGATATGGATTTTCATACAACTTTTGCCGGCCGCTGGTCGCATGTATCTGGCCAGTACAGCAATTTCAATTTATCTCGAAGAAGGTTGTCAAAATAATGCTCTTTCCAAGCATGTTTGAGAAAAAGATGTGTAGTCCCAAGTCTGCTACTGAGAAATTCCTGATGGAAAATCCAATAAGGCTTTGCCGTACTTATTATCTATCACTATCATCATCATCATTCATTTCATTTCTTTTATTTCAGTAACAATTTTACATCATAATTTTTTTTAATCATCTCTATCATGACCTATATTTCGCCAGGTTTATATGATCATAACCGGGGGGTTATGATCATATGAAACTGGCGAAATCTGGGTGAACCCGCATACCTCTAAGTGCTTATGCCTCTGGCTAATATTTACTTCGAGAAATACTGACGTGTGCTTCAGTTCATGCAATTCATAACTTTCCCTTATTAATTCAGAAGTTCTAAATCTTTCAGCAACTAGTTAGCTAAATGTACAAGTAGATGAACCTGATTACCATCCGTCATGACTATGACTTATGCACTGTTGCGAACTTTGGCGCGTAAACTCCGGGGCTATATCTAACTTTAGCCTGACAGCTGACAGTCGTGCATATGCACAGTTCACAGAGCATATTATAGCAGGACATAATGGTGGTAAAGTAGACTACTATCGTACCATTACAATTGTAAGCCATGTCATTATTAAGCCCTTAAGGATCGAACAGCATTGCTATTACGATATCTAAATAGACTTGTGTTGAAGCTTGACTGATGATCGGTCATTTTAACACACTTTTATTAGCTTCACCTGTATCTTTGTAAAAAAAAAGAGAAGTTAAACTAAACCCACTTTCCGGTTTCCGATTGAGTTGAAGTTTGCATACGTGTTCAGTTTGGATGATGGCGCACGGTTAGTTACGTGACGTCATTCTAAATCGATCTGCTACGGCATCAACTAGAATAATAACTAAACTAAAAATATGACTAACTCAAAAATTTTAAACTATTGTAGTGAAAAAAACGGTGATGGAAAACATCGTGAGGAAACCGGCATGTCTTAGGACCAAAAAATTCGAAGACATGTGACTTCTGCCAATCCGCACTGGGCCCGCGTGGTGGATTATAGCCCATTCCTCTCCTAGAGAGAAGGCCTGAGTCCCTGCAGTGGGAACTTTATAGGCTGATGATGATGATGACGTCGTGACCAGAAATATGTCCGCGACAAAAAAAAAATGGCCACTATAGCAGATCATAATAATGAATAGCGAAAAATTCGTAAAATAGACTATTCATTACTAACTGCGTCTGTGACCATTTTACAATTCATATTATGATCTGCTAAAGTGGCTATTTAGAACCCCTGCAGCCTTGCCACGTTGAATAGCAATTTCAATTATAAACAAAAATATTTGTTTTCGATTCCATCCACTCTCTGTCAAACTAATTATGATCATGCTTATATAACTCACGGTAGATTCACAGGTGTGGTCGGGTCATGCACACTGACCACGCGTAAACAAAGCATTTTGTACTTAGTTTTGTTATGTATTATTATGTGCTACCTACCGATAGGCCTTTGTTATTTATTTACAAACAATGTTAATTTGTCGATTGATATGTGGCAAAGGTAACTAAGAGCAGTGGTGGCCCAGTGTTGGCGGCCCCGACTTACGAAACAGTAACTCGTAGCCAACAATTATCCTTCTGCATAATCCAATTAATATAAATCAGTTCAACATTATTAAGCTATCAACATAATGTATGCACACGCAAACATTATAGATTAATGCATTTTCTTAATCAAGATAAGTAGTCTAAGGCCCAACGCACACCGGCAAAATAAATCAATTTAAAATAAACCTTAACTCCTACCACATGCGGTTGAAAACGGCATGCAAAGGGAGACGAGCGCGGTGAGACGTCAACCTGCCACGAGAGCAGACAAGAACCGCGCTTCGCCGCCTTTAAATTGATTTATTCTCAGTATCTTCGCCGCGCCTCTGCCGGTGTGCGTTGGGCCTAATGATATCAGCTAATAAAGTTGAAATTAACACCAGCAAAAAAAGATGCCAATAAAAAAGTAAACAAAAGACTGCATTTGGTGCAAGGCTGTCAAACCAGGACGGAAATGCACGATTACCTCCGAAGTTGGCAGAATGGCGTGTATGGCCGTATGCGTATTGCGTATGTTGGCCGATGTATGAGAGAGGATTTACCTTATTTGTAGAGTGGAGTATGATAAATCTTTATATATATAATTCTACTGTACGTGTGTATGTCACTAAACTCCTCCTAAACGGCTGGACTGATTTGGATGAAACTTTCTGGGGATATTTTAATGGGTTCTTGGATGGTTTGAAAACACAATTCGACCTGATAGGTGGCGCTGCGGTCCGGGCAGGACGACGTCTGCCAGGTCCCCTAGTATATTATAATATCATGGCTATTTGTATATTCCCTGAATGCATATACAGGCGAATTGGTGACCACCCTTTACATACCAAATTTCCTCCAAGTCTCGGAAAGCACGTTAAGCCGTTGGTTCTAGCTGTTATTAGCAAATCTTTGACAATCGATACGGTTGGCTCGAAAGTGACAAGCAGTTTCGAAAGGGTATTGAATTACCCAGTACTATGGATGTGGAGGACATAAAACAGACAGGCAGTCGCCCCAAAATTCTGGTATTCAACTGCATCCGGCTAGACTATTAAAGTTGGGAAAGCTAACCAGATAGTGACCATACATTTGATGGGCTCTACTATGACGTCTTAAAACAGTCCTAACTTAATCCTATTCCAGTGTGGAAACGTGACAGAACTACTTATACAGGCTGTCTCGCCATCTCTTTTCCACACTGGATTAAGAATAAGTTAGCACTGTTTTAAGACGTCATAGTAGGGCCCCTGAGCACACGAAGTACGAACGACTATCAAAGATAGCCGTGACGATCTGCCTAACATGCTTTTCGAGGCACAATGTGGTCTCAGTTTGTACTGAATGGTCACCGATCCCCAAATCGACCTCAGCAACCGTTGCTTAACTTAAAAGATGCCTCTTGTGGCTGTCACGATTACCTAGCCACTCTATCGTCAAATATGACTCAGCGCTAATCTAGACTATCTAAATAATGATCGGTCACCCATCCACAATTCGACCTCAGCAACCGTTGCTTAACTTAAAAGATGCCTCTTGTGGCTGTCATGACTGCCTAGCCACTGTCACTCACAGGTATCGTCAAATATGACTCAGCGCTAATCTAGACTATCTAAATAATGAACGGTCACCCATCCACAATTCGACCTCAGCAACCGTTGCTTAACTTAAAAGATGCCTCTTGTGGTTGTTATCATTACCTAGCCACTCTCATACACAAGTATTGTCAAATATGACTCAGCGCTAATCTAGACTATCTAAATAATGAACGGTCACCCATCCACAATTCGACCTCAGCAACCGTTGCTTAACTTAAAAGATGCCTCTTGTGGTTGTTATCATTACCTAGCCACTCTCATACACAAGTATTGTCAAATATGACTCAGCGCTAATCTAGACTATCTAAATAAGAGAATGGAATGTGTTTGAAACTTCTAGTCATTAGTTACAACAATAGTTTCTCACGGTGTAATTGTTCTTTCTTATCGATTCTTACCTACGTTGTTTAGGAAAAATGTTAAGAGGGTGCAGGGCGTGCGAATTAGGTATTTGAAGTAACTGACTAGTATAAAACTAAAATAGTAGCCTTCGCACTTAGTCAAACCTGCCGCCGTTTGGGTACTTTAGGGAAAGCTACCGATTATATGTATGACTTTTATTCGATTATGGGAAGCATTCCCCTTTATTCTCCTCGAAAACTGTGCCGATTCAATTATTTTCACCATTAAAATATTAGGAAAAGAGTGTGTCCATTAAAACTTTTTGACAATGGCAGCCCCTGTTCCCTGTTAAATGTCACATTAGTGTGTCACTGAATAGAAAGAAATTTTCAAGCACATCAACGTCTGCGTCTAAGTTATTTCAACATTTAAATATCTATTAGTAATTCATAGAAATGAACAGACAACACCCGCAGAAAAACAGCAAGACTTTTCCTATAAATCAAATATAGAATCATCTAGGTCACTGGTCACCGAAGAACCCATGACATAATTGGGTAAAGCCACCGACAACCGTCAACCAGCTAAGTATGGGTTGCTGTAACCTTCTCAGGCTAACCAAGCAGACTTCCCGCGATTGTGAATGGTTGCCATCTGGTCAGTGAAGGGCGGAAGCATGGAGTTGGGTTTCATGGCTCGCCTTACCTAGTTATTGCTCATGTGCAGTCAAACTGAGATTACTAGTATTTAAGTCCTTTAGAATTATGTAAGAATCAGTGTATTTTTGGTCCTTAAATAAGGCCCCATTAAAATAGATGGACAAAATTTCAGAAATCATTCAGACAACCAAAATAAAAATAAATGTAAAAAAAAAACCTATTAAAGTACCTACCTACCCATAAAGGATGTGTTTGTTCTAGAGTGACGCCAATTTATTATCAAAATAAAATCACTTTATTTTGTGTTTTTTTTTTGTTTCTAGATATCTTTGGTTTGACGTACTGAACGCTGTGTTAAAATTTGTCCATCTATTTTAAAGGGACCTTATATAACACTGCGGAACATTATAATATGTTTATCATCTAAAGGCTCATCCCCTATGAAATGAGACTTAACATAACTGGCGAAATGTGGGTATTAGTACAACCATATTTGTACACCTCTGTCTAACCCTTCGGGGATTACAGGCGTGATGTTATGTCATTGAATCAGTTTATGATTTAGAGCAGTGATAGATCAATGGTGTGACTGTCGGACTGGCAAGACATGGGTCTCGGGCACGAAACCAAGACACGCATCTCTGATTTTTTAGATTCATGTGCCGATTAAATAATTATCACTTGCTTCGTTGTAGAAAAACATCGTAATTAAATCAACATGTCAGAGACCCATGGGCGGCAAGATGTCGTCGGTCCGAAACAGCCTATTCCTAAGAGCTCTTCGGCGTTTCACACCGCGGTCCGAACCACTCGTGGTGCGAAACGACGAAACACCCGTCACCATTTTAACCGACTTCCCAAAAAGGAGGAGGTTCTCAATTCGATTGGTATATTTTTTTACGATTACGCCGAGAGTTATGATCCGATTTACGTGATTCTTTTTTAGTTTGATGCGGAATAGTTGCCATTTGGTCCCATAAAAAATTAACATAATTTGGCCGAGTACTTTTCATTTTATGAACATTTTTTTAAATGTATGAACATTTTTCGTTCAAAAATCAGCTTCTGAAGTCGGTGGCAACAAAATGAAATCAAACAAACAAATGTCACCGACTTCAGAAGCAGATTTTTCTTCTGAAGTTTATTTTTCACTTTTTGGTATTTTTGAAGTCGGTTGTTTTTTTTTTGCAAAAAAGTTTTTTATTTTTTTACAGTGTATAGCTGTTATACCTATATCGTCTAATTGTTAAACCAAAATCAGGCTCTGAAATGGTGATTGTACATTCAGAAGTCAGAAGCTATTTGCCAAGAGGCAAAACCAAAGTTCCCGAGGTCTGTTAGATAGGTAAAATATAAGACAAAATAATTTAAATTAGGCAGTCACTCCACACAATAATATATTTATAATAGAAATCAGCTGTAGGCAATATAACTGGAAGCCTAACATAGTAGGGAAAAGTCTATGCAAAGGATGATTTATTTCTTCTATGTTTTACCCTTTCACCTTGACACGACTATCTTCTCACACTAAACGAGCATTTCTAATAGTACAACTATCACTGAAATATTCTCACATATTTTAAGCGCAAAAAAAACAAAGACAAAAAGTAATTCACATGATTGTGAAAGCGAAAGGCAACAGTAACTTTTGACCGCACATTTGGTACAGTTTTGTAACACAACAAAACACCGAAATGTTAATTATTAGAACGTACTAGAATCGCAATTAATTGAACAACAAGAAGTGAATTAAACGGAACAAGAAATAAATTAAAATGGGCGAGATATGGTATAGAATTTTGTTATTGTTTTTTTTTTTGTTTGCAGAGAGTTATATAACTATACTATAGTTTTGATAAAAAGAGGAGCTCGTGGCTGGAAAATAACAACCGCTCGGATCAATGTTCAGGTTAAACCGCGCTTGTTCTGTGGATGTTGGGTGACCTGACCAACCATTACATACCGAGTTTCCTTAGTGCCTCGGAAAGCTGTAGTAACTGGTAGTCAGTGGCCCGCAAGTCTGACAACCAGTCTTCCAAGGGGCATCGTATTACCTAGTACGAACTGGGTTGTGGAGGCAGATCGGTTTACGACTAAACTTATACCGTCCCAAACAGGATATCTTCCGTGATAATCATTGGCATCCCGTTATAATATCAATTTCAACAGCGTTGAAATATCGGGAGGTTATAATAATGGATGATTACTGAAGATATCCCGTAAGTGACCATAGAAGTTTGTGTTATAGTTTGTTGCAGTTTCTTGATCGCTATAATCTACTCTTATACATTGAAGCTGGAAAACGAAAATATATTTCCCACCGATCAAATTTCGGCCACGGTGGCCAATCTCAAAGAAGACTAGACAAGTACTCAGGAGTTAAAACTAAAGTGCAAAATCTGTGCGAAAACAAAGGTGCACTCTATTCTTTAATCTCATAGGAGTGCAATCCGATACGACCGGAGAGAAATCAGGATTAACAAATTTAACGCGGTAACTGAGGTTTTTGAAGAGTGTCATTATGACGAACTTCCAATCTCCAGTCTACTACTGAAAATTTTCTAATGGCATAACACACATGGCTAATAACATTTTACCAGATTTCTAACTAATCCAGGAGCTGAAATCCATACCACATCATGATTTCAGTCTTAACTTCTTAACTACCCTAACATAAAAAAAATACTCCTTAAAAATTTATCCGTAGCAGCCACGGAGTCTGTCTGGACTTGTGCCCGGATGATGGCAATAGGCTTGCCCCTCATTACATGGGACTTACACTTATCTGATAAAAAATGGGTGTACTAATAGCTACACCTCTGCTTAACCCTTCGGTGATTACAGGCATGATGTTACATACAGAAATACTCTTACTTTAAACAATTTCTTTCTTACTTTTTCTCCCGCATATCACTCTCGCGCACATGCTAAGCGCACGTGCATGAAATCGGATCACGGTGCAGTTGCGCGAATCTTACGTCACGGAGACATTCACCCGCGGTAACGACCGGTGGAATAAGAGGTGAGCAGAATTCTAAGTGCTAATAGAGTGAGATGAGTTGGGTAATGTGGATTATGCCTTATGGTGGTTCGTTTACTTTTACTATGTTTTATAGCGGGTTTTACATTACGAGCACACAAGTCAAGAAACATCCCTATGGTCCCGCTGTGTCATCCATAGGGATGACACATTATTATGTTGTAGATTTACTTACCATCACCTAACTAGATTTAGTTATTTGAGGAATTTTGCTGATACAAACAAAACCATGATTTTGGTTTTGTTTGTGCCAGTAAACTAGGCAAATGAATTAGCGCCGTCAGTGATAATCTACAGCCCTAGTTTAATCAATGATGTTTTTCTTACTTAGACACTATTTACTATTTAAAACATGTATTAAGTTTGCATTTGACAGTAGGTCTTTTATCACTTCGTTACTTTTTATCGGGTTACGGAAATAGTAACATTTTTATCTTATTTTTTCCTGTTTGTAATATTTTAATTTATTTTAAAATAATATCATGTGTATCAGCTTAGGCAGTTATTTTAATATTATTTGACTAACTGACAAAAAAATTAAATAAAGAGCAGATTTTTTTTTTTTTTGTACTACACCTGTCTTACCCTTCGGGAAATTACAGGCGTGTAGTTATGTTATGTTAAAATACTATAAATTTGTAAAACAAAATATCTACCGCTGAACGTGACAAAAAAAATTTAAGTAGCAATTTAGCCCTAATTGGAAGCAATCTAATAAAATAATTATATTTCAATACTTGTTCTAGATTATGAATGTGCATTCCTTCAATATTACATATTTATTATAATATTCTTTCCTTGTATATGAGTTCAAAACGTCCTTGCCCCGATTAAATATTCAATGCGATCATTCACACAATCCTAATATCAATATATACACAAGCTTTGATATCGATACTCATTTTATATCAGTTCCTAGAAATACCGATTCCACATACCATTACATAATGTGCAAATAAACATATCTATAAAAGATACCTTCGATAAGTTAGAAAGGTCCTAGATCCATCTCTGATTCCTGGAATACCACCTCGACCACATGGAATAAATACACAGGTACAGAACGATCAAATTATCTTGGCAGGTCTGAACATAGGCTTTGCGAACTTTTACGCATGTAAACTTGTGAAGAAAACTGTTATTGCCAGATAAACCAATACCTATACGATCAGAAAATATCTAATTTAAATAGTGAGAAATACAAATAAAATAAATATCATAACACTTTTATACATTAGCTGTAACAAAATAACCTGCACGAAGTTCGGACCTGCCAAGATAATTTGATTGCACTGTACAGGGCGTCTAAAATGGCCACTTTAGCAGATCATAATATTATGAATTGCGTTATAAAGCGTAAAATGGACCTTTCACATGCATTTCACACGCAGTTACTATTATGAGATTTCCATTTTACGCTTTTTAACGAAATTCATATTATGATCTGCAAAAGCGACCATTTTAGACCCCCTAGTTTTAGAAACTTTTTAATTTGACAGGTACACTGAACTGTTTGTAGGATACAGCTAAATAAATCGGCCACCCTTCACTATCTTGTAAAGAAGTAACCTTGTTTAAAACCCATTTAAAAGGGGGCGAGTCAATTACCATCAACCAGAATCAGGACACAAATTCAAACTCCGTCAGTTACTAACAATATCCTGATGAAAAATCTAATAACACTACCCAACCTAGATATCGAACACAGATCCTCTTGCTCAGCAGATGTAGTCGTAGGTATCTTTAAGTCATTATTAACCTAGCCTTTTTCCAACTATGTTGGGGGCTTTTAACCTAACCAGATGCAGCAGAACACCATTATATTCCATGAAGAGACTCCGTTTTTGACCTTCTAAATACGTGGGTATCTTCATAAATATAAGCCTACCCATCAAAGAACGAAAGAATGACATTATAAAGAACGAGATTGACATTTATCATTCATTAGTGAAGCCCCATTGCCTTCATTCATCACAAAGTGGTGTTGATCCAGGTTTAAAGGAACACAAAACCATTATTACGTCGCGTCGCACAAACCGTAGGAAAAAATATCGTTAGTTGACGTAATCGGTTGGTGATAAGAAAATCCATGTAAACGTCGTATTATCCTCGAGTACATATTTGTTATGTTATATTAAAGTGATGAGATTGAAATCGACCTACTGTAGTTACTTGATCTGTTTTGAATGTGGGATTAACCTACTTAATTTTCTTGATGAGAGATTGAAAAATGAAACTGACAACGTAGAGCTTTGATATTTTCCACCTTAGGTATTCATGGTTGATGATAAAAAGATAAAGGGTGTCAAATGGTGTCAAAACATAATTTTAATTGTTTTCCCGTCGTTGCTATATATTTTTTGTTATTAACTATTCTGGCAACCTTGTAGTTAGGGAGATATTGGAGGTCAAAGTTCCATTTATTATTTTAATAACTAGTTAGAACTCTACATCAAATGCCTACTTCCTTGACCCCTTTTTTTTATTTTGTGGGTGGAAAATCATCAAATAACCCCCCCCCCCCCCACCACCCCGCTCTTGGGCAGAGCGAAGGGGAGTGTCAGACTTCTACTGACTAAAACCCAACCCATGTTCAGTACTTCGTAGTAGCAAACTTTCGAAGTAACGTACATCGGAGTGACGAACATTCTGAGTACAGTACTTCGAAGTAGCAAACTTT
The DNA here is from genome assembly GCA_949775195.1 of Diarsia dahlii. NCBI lineage: Eukaryota > Metazoa > Arthropoda > Insecta > Lepidoptera > Noctuidae > Diarsia > Diarsia dahlii. The sequence goes on along the minus strand of OX459197.1, from coordinate 17,154,363 downwards.
CGGAGTAACGTACATCGGAGTAACGAACATTCTGAATATCGTACTTCGTCATAGCGTACATTCTGACTAACGTAATTCGGACTCACAAACTTTCTGTATACCGTACTTCGGTATTTCGAACTTCGGAGTAACGAAATACAGTCTCCTTCTTCGCCCTTGTGCCGAGGCCACGTCATCTCTTTCGATAATCCGCAGCCCCGACAGGCGTCGGACCTTGCGGGCCCCTCCTTGCTGATATCTCTTTGAGGCGCGCGTGGAACACTCGAACGCGCCGTCGCGTCGACACGGTCTGTTGCCGTCATGACGACGGCCGGATGGCGAGCTAGCCCATTACTCACCGTCCACAGGCCCGCGTCTACGGTGGCCGGAAGCCATCAGGTGGCCCCCGACGCCCGGAGCGCCTCCCGCGGCGGCTGGGACGAGAGGTTCTCTCCCTCTCTCGTTCCGCCACCTCCTTCGCTAGCATCACTGCTTCGCAGAAGGAGGCGACGGCGTCCCATTCCTCCTCGCCCCGGACCATGGCTTGCACCAGGGCCGGACGCGAGAGGTCGCCGCCGCCGATCGCCGCTACGAGAACACGGCGGGGCTCCGCTCAAGCAGGGCACTATTCCACAGTGTGCTCCACCGTGTCCTCCGGTCGATCCTCGCAGTGGAAGCATCCGGGCGTTTCCTCCCGCCTGATTCGGTACAGCTACCTCCCAAAACATCCGTGTCCGGTGAGGACCTGCGTCAGACGGAAGGTGAGGGCGCCGTGGCTCCTGTCTAGCCACTCCTCAAAGAGAGGACTTACCGTGGCGTGCCCTACCTCCTTGACCCCTGGGCTGTATTCAATGCATCCATAAATCGTAATTTTTCATTCCAAAAAATCTTTTCTCAGCAATATTTTTTGCGTTGAATTACCTACTTGATTTTGTGTACAGAATACTTGACGATAATTGGCGGTTTCGTAAAAACTACTGACAAGTACAAAAAAACTTCTTAAATTTTGGACAGATGCTAGGTAATCCCTGGAATTCCTTATTCAACTACGTGATAGGCAGACGTTCATACTATCGTCAATTTTCACATTTTAGTCATAATAATCATTTTAAATATTTAGTCTAATATAATTATAGTCATTTTCTAGTTTTTCAGCAACCAGCTTCAATCTAGCGACCGTATTTAGCTCCTCTGTAAAAGAAAACGTCCTTGACATTCAACCTTACCTACGTAGGAACATACTTTTAAAGTTTACTTCCCAAAATGGTAGAAAGAAACTCGTAATTTACGTAGGACATAATTTAAATCAAACACAGCTGTTTTCTACAAGAAGTGCAATAGACGGTCAAAATGTTTGAAACAGCTGATGTAATTTAAAGTTACCATGTTCGTATCGATGTCCTGAATACGTGGAAACCATCGGTGGTGCATCGGTCTCCCTTGTATAATTTGCTAGAAGTTCATTCAGTAGCAAATTATATGGACTCTCGTACATAATCATAATTGAACATGCATTACTTTGCATATACGAGTACTCTAGAATCTAGATGTTTCCCAACATTACCTAGGACTTGTTACAACACAAGTGACTGGCGCCTTGCATTGATAAGTACTCCTTGATTACCTATATGTCCAAGGGGTAGCCGGTTATGACCACTGCTGGGCAAAAATAATTGCCCAAATATGAAAGGAAAAATCTGTAGTATTAACGGAGTCCTGACAGACTGAGGAGAAGATGATTGGACGCTTTTGATGGCTTCGTTCTTAGTTGGCGAGAAGACACACACCATCTTTAGAAGTATAAGGAATGGGGAGAAGCCTTTGGCCAGGAGTAAAACAAGAAAATGCCGGTTATTTGTCCCCTGATAACAACAACCCAACAGGAACCTTATAGTAACGTTAGTAAGGATCATTATAATTTTATCAAAATTACCATGGAACGAAATGAGTAAATATCAGGGAATAATGTCCAGTTTAAAGGCTGAAATGATGATGTTATCAATTGGTATGTATGTATGTATGTACACAATGGCTATACCTACCTAGTTGTTATAGCGATAAGGTCGTGTATGCAACAACAAATTGAAAGGTGAATGATAGAGCGGCTCTACATAAATAAACCTTTTAAAACAAATATGCTACCGAAACTGTGCCTAAAGGAAAACAAATGTAGAGACGAGGATAAACCCTGATAATATATTGCATGTAGAGCCATTTTAGTACCATACGCAATACTTAACCTAAATGTTATATAAACAGAGTCGATAAAATACGTATTACCTATAAAAATATGATTGAACGTTTTCTAACATTTAACTTACCTCAGAAGTGAAGATCGATAGCACACGTGCGGCGTCAGTCGCCGGTAGGCAAGTAAAAACAAGATATAACAACAACAAAACAACAGAATAAACAATAAAAAACACACGAAAACAACAAGATCTCCTCTCAGAGTCCAACTGTCACTCAAGAACTGTAGTACACGTTAACATATACACAGAAATTCGGACACCCGGCGTTTTCCCGGTCAAAACAAAAAACCAGAGAAAAAACGTTAAAAAACAACGAAAATAAACCTTCCTGATCAAAAAAACGTATTTTTTTAAACGTTTATTAGAATAGAACGATTGTTTGGAACGTAAAACACAGGTATAATGTTGATATTTTATTATTGCAACGAGTTGTTTTAGTATGAGCGCGCGTAACACCACTGCATACACCGGCGGCGCGGGCTATACTGAACGGAACGTATACGGAGAAAAAACAAACTAGCTCGAATTGTGTTCTTGAGTGTCGAGGGAAAACTATGTCTGTCTCTGTCTCACACACTGTGTTTGTGAACCATTTTCCCGCTTAGCAACGTGTTTGCGGACTTTAGTGGTAGCCTTAGTCATCAGTGTCTACGAGTAGTGTTGAGTTCCCTATTATACGTATGTCCCGATAAGTGCCTGTTTTATAAACACTCCTTGCACAGACGGTACGCTGAATATACTTACAGCTCGTACTGAAGGTCCATTTATATAGATTCTGAGTACTGATTTCAGGATTGTCTGTTAACATAACATCACGGTTGGCAGATTTCTACTTAATAGAGCACCCACATTTCGACAGTTAGGTTTAAGTTACCTTTTTTATTTATTTCGGGTGGGTGGAAAATCATCAAATAACCCCCCCCCCCATTCTTGGGCAGAGCGAAAGTGAGTGTCAGACTTTTACTGACTAAAAACCACCCATGTTCCTTCTTCGCTCTGAGGCCGCGGTATCTCTTTCGACAATACGCAGCCCATTTTTTTACCTTGCCCTAAGGGCAGAGATGAGGTCGACGATGGAACGAGCTTACCCAGAAGAAGCCTATTTACTCGAAACTTAAATAGATTGGGGTTATATGAACTCGGGAAAACCGACGCAGGCAACTTTAACATGTTTAAGTTATCTTGGAAGTAATAAGGAGCGAGCCTATAGCCATCAACCGGGCACAAATCCTGATTGAAAAGTTCTTAGTCTTGAAAAAACCCAATAACACTTCCCCATCCGGGAATTTAACCCAGGACCTCAGGCTCGATCGTCTGTTATGGAAATGAAAACATCTTGCGGAAATCGACACTTCAGTACTCTCACAGAGGTGGCCTGTATTGGGAACATTATTAAAACTTGATGCTTGCGTTATACATTTTTCTTCTTAGCGTGGCGATGGCAATCAAAGTTGTGTTGGCCCAGAACTGAGCTACTAGTTTGGCGCTTTTGTTAGCGTCCATCAGTTCCTGTAGAGAACCAACAATAGGACACGCAGGACACGATATAAGTTATTTTATGTGTTATAGATTTCTCAGAATAGAGAACTAAATGAAAATTTCAATTTCAGTATGTTTTGTGTACCCGATGATTCATAAAATGATAGATTTTCTCATGTTTTCATAACAATCTTCGAATTTTCATTCATGCGCTGAAATAAAGCTAAAGAAATAGTTAACAATGCGAATTGTTTTACTATTATAACTAGAAAATTAAATTCTGATTAAGTAAAAATTCTACTCTGTTCTTGGTTGACAATCAAGCATAATAATCTTACATAAAAAACGATACTCCTATTTTTCTTAAAAGCGATTGTAGTACTGTTTCTAAGACCTTTTCGTCAATTATATTGTAACTTTCAAGAACACGTAGAAATACAGGGTGTATACGAACCCTTCACGAAACCGTGAACCAAGCATTATGAATATCAAACTAAGTACTTACGCAAAAATTATTGCTGGGAATCGACTTTTTTTTTGGGTGAAAAATCTCATTTTACGGTAAAACTCAATGCAGCACTCTTAAAACATTGTGCTAGTAGATGCTATGAATAGTTAACGGATCATGGAGGTAATTTAAGTAAAGTTATAACCTGAAAAACTAGTATTTACAAAAATAGCTGCGAAAAATTTGAAACTTTGACCCCCAATATTTCCGTAAGTATGGGGTTCCCAGGTATAGTCTAGAACAAAAAAAATATGACAAATGCAATTTTGCTTCGTTAAGTAAGGGTACTTTCACATCCTTTAAGTGACAATCCAATCCCAACAAAAACATTCTGTAAAAAACTAGCCAAGTCTCGATGGAGCTGCTTGTTTATCTCTAAAAAGTAATGAAATCTAGACAAAGTCGTGCCAAGTCTAAGGTTCCTTATTGAGATTTCTTTATTATTATAGTTAATGTTGTGTGACTTGGCCGTTGTTCGTTTCGTTTAGTTCTGCTACTTTTTCTTCTTGGCGCACTTCGGAACTAAATGACCTACAGACTTGATTTTTTTTTATTTTAAGTGAGATTTTATAGCTTACTGGATGACGAAAATTTCTGCGTTCTGGTCTTATCCAGTGGTTCTCAAATAGGGGCCTGAAAATGCGGCGAAATGGTTCCAGTAAAGGATGGTACGGCAGTGTTTGCTTCGCGCTCGACTCGGCGGGGGCACTGCCGTGGTCCCCGATCACCATTTTCCAAAGCTCTAACAATCAAGAATAGAATATTCTATATTCTTAGTTTATTTAGATTAATAGTGTACATATTTAAATAATAAGAATATTTTTTGTTTTACTAGGAGGGTTTAATTGTAGGTTCCCCTACTTAATGGGAACTAACTAAACATAACTGGTTGTAACCACCTTTTTTTTTTTTTTTGGTGGGTGGAAAATCATCGAATGACCCCCCCCCCCGCTCTTGGGCAGAGCGAAGGGGAGTGTCAGACTTCTACTGACTAAAAACCGAACCCATGTTCCTTCTTTGCCCTTGTGCCGAGGCCACGTCATCTAGTACTAAAATCCGCGGCCCCGACGGGGTTGTAACCACCTCTGCTGCTCTTCAGGGATTATAGGTGTCATCACTATATATTATTAAACTAAATACTCCGCCGCGTCTGTCTGTCTGTCTGTTCGCGATAAACTCATCAACTCATTTTCATGCTGTTTTCACCAATGGATAGAAAGAGTAGTTTTCTAGGAAGGTTTTAATAATTATATAATATGCAGGCCTGGGAAACCGCGGGCATCAGCTAGTACTTCACCAATATTATGCCTACACGAAAAATTTACTTTGAGTTGACTGTACTGTCTGTACATCACATTGAATAGGCGTTCAGAAATGGAGCAAAAGTTAATATTAGCAATTTCTTTTGACACGTTTCTTCACAGAGGTTCGGAAATCTAATACCCACTATTCATTACTATGTTTGTATTCTAGGTCTTCTTTCATATAATAAGATTACGTTTGGTAACGTTACCTTGCTCAAAGAAAATCTGAGAAATATTTTACCTTACATTCAAGTCAAATAACGGGTAAGCCTGCTTTTATGTAAATGGAAATAATGTTATATTTTTATTTGATAATATTTTCGAGGAGCACGTGGCTAAATAAAGAACGAAAGAAAACATATTTATTTAGCACAAGCCACAAGTGCACACAACAACAATAAAAATTATAAAAAGAAACTAAAAATTGAACTGAAAAAAAAGAAACAGTGTGTGCATCTCACGGCGACGCGATACGAACATATTATCAACTTAAAATTATGTTATTCGGATACAGACGATATTTATCTAGGTTCCTATTAAACTTTTTTTTTTAAAACATTTACTATTTACGAAATGCAAGCGAATTGCATTTCGTCAATAGTAAATAGCAATTCGCTTGCATTTCGTTTGTATGGAGAATGTTCGTTCACCGTCCCCTTAAAACAGTCTTAACTTAATCTTATTCCAGTGTGGAAAAGAGATGGCACTAGACACCCTGTAAAGTTCTGTCACGTTTCCACACTGGAATAATATTAAGTTAAGACTGTTTTAAGCCGTCATAGTAGGGCACCAGTTTAGCAAACTACCGAGCAACTAGTGCCCGACGCTGGTTATAAGATCTATAATAACATCTTCAAGGGTAAGCTGCGCTTGCCGAGGCTGGTCCGTAGACGGATGAACATCATTACATACCGAGATTCCTCCGGGCTACGGAAAGCACGTTAAGTCGTTGGTCCCGGCTGGCATTTGTAGATCTTCGACAGTCGCTAGGTACTGTCATACACCAAAGGTCTGGTGCCCTACTATGACGGCTTAAAACAGTCCTTACTTAATATTATTCCAGTGTGGAAACGTGACAGAACTATACAGGGTATCTAGTGCCATCTCTTTTCCACACTGGAATAAGAAAGTTAGGACTGTTTTAAGACGTCATAGTAGGGCCCCTGACATCCAGTCTTAACTATAGGTACCTTACCCAGTACTAACTGGGCTGTGGAGATCAGATAGGCAGCCGCTTCAGGTAAACTACTGGTACTCTGCATCCAGTTAGACTGGAAGCCGATCCCAACACAGTTTGGGAAAAGGCTAGGCAGATGATGATTTTTTATTTAAAGTCAAAAGTCTATGGTATAAATGCATAAAGTCTAGGTTTACAATCCCAGTTCGGGCAAAGTGAATTGAGTTTTTCCATCAGGAATTTCTCAGTAGTAGTTACAGAGTCTAATCTTAAGCATTCGTAACGTAGCATTCTTAAGATTAGACTCTCCGATCGATGCGCAACACCTTAATACGGTCTAAGACAGGCATCGCCGATGTTGGCCTTAAATCTGCCATGTTAAAATGAGACTGGGCGGGTCACGTTTCAAGGATGAAACCGGACAGATGGGCGAAGATAGTAACACAGTGGGTGCCTGTCGTGCCTGAAGACGGCCGACGTAACTGAGGCAGGCCCAAAAAACGCTGGCGTGAGGATCTGGACTCATTCTCAACGGATTGGACGGAGAAGGCAAATTGTAAAAAAACTTGGAAAGCCATGGGGGAGGCCTTTGCCCAGCAGTGGGACAGTGTAGGCTAAGGAAAAAAAAAAAAAAAAGTTACAGAGTCTTATGATTATCATGACGCATTGATTTAATGCAAGTAGCGTCATCAATCTCCTAAACGGGTCCAGTCCACTTAATAAGAGTTCTAAGAAATTAAGCTACCTATCAATTTATTGATAGATCGTTAACAAGATGAAATTGTAATTTAGAAGCTAGGAGACTCATTCTTGACATAGATCAAGAAATGAGTCTCCTAGCTTCTAAAATATTAAGAATGTATATGAAAATATACAGTGTAGTACAAGTATAAGTGTTTGTTACGGCTAATCTCGGAAACGACTGAACCGATTTTGACGGTATTTTTAATTGCGAAAAACTGATGTTATAAATAGGGTATTTCACCAAAAAAATCTAATTAGTCCGTCAGATAGATTTTCAAAAAATAAAGGACACATATTTTTTCTTTTTTCACGTAAACAAAAGATGAAGACGATACAGCGCTTCGAAAAGTCGTGTCAAGTCGTGTGACGTCACAAGGTTAGTACTTTTTTACTCACGAAGTGACGTGAAAAGCCCCCACTCATGATCTTTGACACGTTTTATTTCAGTCAATTGTTATTTATTTGATAAAACAAAAAACACGTATCCAATATTTTTCGATAATGTAACAGACGGACTAATTAGATTTTTTTGGTGAAATACCCTATTATCTTATCTAACTTTGGCTGCTTTTATAATAGAAAAATAATAAGGTTTCAGTGCAAAAAAATAAAACCTTTAGAATTGGTAACGAAATACAAATCAAAACGGGAAATAATATTTTATTCATTTTATTCACGCTAATGATGGTCGCGGACAGCCGGTAGTATGTAATATAATTTGCAAGAAATTAGAACATTAGCCTGACAACCAGCTATAGCTATAGTCTTACCAAGGGGTATACCACTACATACCCCTAAAAGCAAGCTACATCTTACTAGATGCAGTTTACTATTCTACTATATATACTACCCCGTGCCTTCTCGAGGCACGGGGTATTATAGCGCCAACTTCCAAACTCCGGGCTACTTAACTGGGAAAGGGGATAGAACCGATGTGGCATATCAACCTGTCCGCCATTTTGATTTTTTTTCGAAATCGCGGCCCACGATGAAAGTGGTAGGTATGGATAGAAGACATACAGACGAACAAAAAATGTTCAGTAACATGGTACCCAAAGTGTCACGTTACCGAAATATTTGAAGGTAAAGATCGACAAATGAGTACAACAACAATCATTAAATAATTTAAAAAATAGCCATATTACGTGTTTATGCGTTAAATTGTATCCAAATAATAGTTCCCAGGTTGATTATTACTATACGCACGAGAAAATCGCTTCGCATCGCTATAAAACGCTATGTTATGTCATAGAATAGTTTTCTCGTGCTCTTAGTAGTATGTAATGTACCTACTCTCTTTCAATAACCAGTAATAATAATAATCAACGCCAACATACACGTAAAAGGTCTATTTTTTAAGTGCTCATTGTACTCATATGTCCATCTTTACCTTCAAATATCTCGGTAACGTGACACTTTGGGTATGGCGGCGGGTCGATATGCCAGCTCCCATACAAAAAAGTTCAAACCCCTTTCTAATGAAATACCCAATAGCACAACACAAACAAACAATAGTGAGAGCAGTGGTGGCCCAGTGGTGGTGGCCCCGACTTACGAACAGTGAGTCGTGGGTTCGAACCCCGTCAGGCACATTACTTTGTGTAATTTAATTCATCACCACTGTTCTCTAGTGTTGCCCAAAATCGGTCTTGGTCTTGCAGTCTTGGTCTTGTTCTTGCATTTTCGCAAGACCAAGACCAAGACCGACTTATTGTAGCAAGACCAAGACTGAACCCTGCAAGATTTGAGCAAGAACAAGACTTAGCCTGCAAGACTCTTGCGTCTCGCAGTTTAGTGAAACTGAGATTTGGGCGTTATTATTTTCTTTCTATGTTTTGGCGAATTTGTGTACTACTTTATGGATATTTGTATGTCTGAATAAATAAATTAATTGAATTAAATTAAGTAGGTATTTTGTTTCGACGACGACAAATTTTATTAGTTAGAATTATCAAGTCGAGACGATGATGAAAAATATGTAAGTGATAATTATTTTAACCGCTAGCTGTTTGTGAAGAGTTTAGGATAGCCACTAAACACGCTCAGTAAATCATAATAGGTACCTACCTAAAGTCAGTAATTACGCTTAGGGAAACTAATGTGTTTCATCATCATCATCTTCATTTCAGCCGAAAGACGTCCACTGCTGGACATAGGCCTCCCCTAAGTGTAATTTTTGCTTAGGGGGGGTTTGCCATAATCGCCACGCTTGGCAGGCGGGTTGGCGATCGCAGTACGGTCGATACAAAAAGCACAGAGAACGCTGCTGCCCATTCTCTGGGACATCCCTTAGTCGCCTCTTACGACACCCACGGCAAGATAGGGGATGGTGCTATTCTTTGCGTCCGACACCATACGGAACTAATGTGTTTAGTAAATAGCAATAGGCTAATCGGAATTTGCAAGACTTGCGAGACTCTTGCTGCAAGACCAAGACCAATACCAAGACTTGAGAGCGCAATACCAAGACCAAGACCAAGACCAGGTGTATTGACGCAAGACCAAGACTGGCTAAGTCTCGTCTTGGTCTTGCATTTGGGCAACACTACTGTTCTCAAAACGGTGAAGGTAAACATCGTGAGGAAACCGGCATGTCTTTGAACCAAAAAATTCGAAGACATGTGACATCTACCAATCCGCACTGGGCCCGCGTGGTGGATTATAGCCCATCCCTCTCCTAGAGAGGAGGCCTGAGTCCCTGTTCCCTGTGGGAACATTATAGGCTGATGATGATGATGACCCAATAGCACTTTTTATTCAGAATGATTATTTTATTGAACGTTTTAGCGCCGGTGCCAATACCACCTCATTTGTTAACCACACAATAATATCAACCATAATAATATTGTTGCCATGACACCTTTACCCTGTGACCAGTTCTTAGTTCCCAGTTGATTGGTTGTTTAACAAAAACATCTACGTAATAAAGGTTGTTGACATTACAACAAGACACTAACTATAATGTTTGTTGTGCCATATTATTATTATTTCAACACGTGTCTATGAATGTGAATCATTGTGCAGGCTGCACTGGTACACACGGCTACACATCAAGCTATACATTTCCAGTTTACGCTGGTCTCGCACTGTACGGAAATCCTATACAATGCGAGACCAGCTTACACTGGAAATGTATAGCTTGATGTGTAGCCGTGTGTACGACTAGCATACAAAAAACTAGTTTAGCAGACTGACATAAAATAATATGACGCTCGGTTTAGGATGAAGTAACTCAAAAATTTTGATAAAACGATGCTTATTGTAGTTTAATAAAAGTAAGTTCTGGAGTCGCGACTGCGAACCGGAAGACATTGCGTTGGAATGCCTCCCACTAGGTGAAGGTTGCGGGGAACCGCTGGATGCGACACGCACGGGACCGGTCAATGTGGCGACACTTAGGGGAGGCTTATGTCCAGCAGTGGACGTCTTTCGTCAGTGGGTTGAGGAGATAAGGCAGACAGTCGCTCCATGTAAAATACTATGTATAATACAGGCCTATGGGACACACGAAATAAAATAAAGCACTTTTTCGTCACCTGTGGGTGACGAAAAAGTGCTGTATTCAAGAACCAGTTTTTTCTCGGTTTAATATTTATCAGTTGTGAGAAAACAAGGTGATTCAGCAGCCTAAGTTCCTGCAGGCTTGTGCCTAATGCATTAAAATTGCTTTAATTGGCAAATGGCGAATAATAGCCGGTTGCGGTTTAGAAGTCCTTGGGAAACCGCTCACCGGCCTTACTCAGATCACGAACTATTGTATTTAGGATGGGGCTGCGAAATAAGCGGGATGCAGTTTGTGGCAATGCGACATAATGCGTGTTTTCGATAATTTTGAGAAGCGGTCTGAGGTCGGAGGATCGGGGTCTGAGGCATAAAGGGGTCACATGAACGGTCACAAGACCACAGTGCAGTGCAGTTTTCTTATTGAACAATTGTAAAGTTCTTAAAAAGGTTGGCCCGTGGATGGGTGACCATGACCACCCTTTACATTCCGAGTTTTCCCCGTGCCTCGGAAAACCTGTTAAGCTTTTTCACCCAGCTGTCATTTGTAGATCTTTGTCAGTCGTTACAGCTTGACAGTAACCCGAAAGTCTGACAACCAGTCTTACCAATGGGTATCGTATTACGTTGTACTGACTGACCAATAGGTACCTAATTACCTAGTACTGATTAATTGTGGCGGTCAGATAGGCACACGCTCCATGTAACTTATTGAAATTCAGCTGAATCTAGTAAGACTGGAAGCCGACCTTAACATAGTTGGGAAAAGGCTTAGCTGATGATGACGAAGATAATACTTTAAACTACCGCATGTTTATTCTGTACCTGCTTAAATCCAAAACTAACACAAGTTCCTTGATTTTATCCCACAATCTGTTTTCCTGGCCCCACTTGCACCGCATAGCTGCATACCCAGAACAAGTCTAGATGTAGTGAAAAACCAAATCTACTCAGTTAGTCTAGGAAGTTAAAATTCCTTTGTTTACCGCCTGCTCTCTGTTCCAGTGCCTGTTAAACGTTTATCGTGGTAACCACTGGTATTTTCTTTTACACGAAACGATTTATTTGTAGTTGGTTAAAACAAAATGCTTTGCCGTAGTCTTAATGGTGAGGGATATAGCGGTAGAGGTACATTTTACATAAAAATTTGATAAACGAGCAGATCGGAAAAGGTATAGTTTATTTGCCTAAACAAGGAAGTAAAAAAAGTCCTCCTGGCCGTTTTCCGGTCACGGCGGCCAATCTCAGCGGAGATTAGCCATCGGCGCGGGAGATTTTATAGTGCACAAGTGTGTGCGCAGGCACAAGTGCACTCTCTGTTCCCTTTTCTCTCATAGCCCGATGGGACGGCAATCCGACACGACCGGAGAGAGATCAGGCGCAGGACCAACGGCTTAACGTGCTTTCCGAGGCACGGGGGTATTATACCGCCAACTTCCAAACTCCGGGCTACTACTGGAAAATTTCTAATTAAAAACCCAATAGTACTTTTTGCCCGACGCGGGAATCGAACCCAGGACCTCACGCTCAGCAGTCGCGCTTGTGACCACTAGGCCAACGAGGCAGTTACAAACAACAAAGAAGTTAGTAACATGCAAAAGGCGCCACATAACATAACATCACGGCTGTAATCCTCGAAGGGTTAGGCAGAGGTGTACCTCATAGTACCTTAGCCTACGTTTCTCCCCTGGCCCTGATCAAATCAAAATAAATATAGTGTTTAAATGAAGGTACATAGGTATTCAAAGTTAGTAAGCGCCTTTCTTGTTACAAAATTTTGTTGACCAGTGTACTGGCATGATAACAAAATGTTAAGAGTAGAGTTAGTGAATATCACTTTTATTACTCTTGAAGAAGAAATAGTTTTGTTCTTCTTAGTTTCTTGATACAGATACGAGTAGTTTCAGTCATCACGAAAAATAACGTAATTAATTGAACAATAAATATGTCTTCTGAAACAATTACAAAAACATTCAGTTGCTGCGGCTGAAAGATCTTGAAATTCTTTGTTAAATTCTATTCTATTCTAATTTCAAAACAGAACCCTGAAATCCCCGAAACGCAGAGGTGTACCATGTAATAGGGGGTGATCCTATCCTATCCTTAGTAGCCGTTAATAGCCATCATCATTATCCTATAATATTCCCACTGCAGGGACACAGGCCTCCTCTCTAGGAGAGGGTTTTGAGAGTAGTGGTGATGAAATTAATTACACAAAGTAATGCGCCTGCCTGGGTTTGAACCCACGACTTACTGTTCATAAGTCCAGGCCACTGCTGCTCTCACGAACGGCTCAATAGCCAAATTCGCTATTAATACACACACATACATATATTTGGTTCTCATGGCTGTTAAATTCGATTAAAAAAACCCGTCAAAAACATAATACTTTCACATCGTCCACATTCATACATCTGGTCATACACCTATGTTCTGTTATTCCGTATTAAATCCATATTCGTTGAAAAACAATTTCGCGTGTCGCGCTAACTGAATTATTAAATCCAAGTTCCTGGTAAAAATATCATAGCAACTAGTTTTACCGAGAAACGTTGCAATCGCTAAAGTCTGATTCCAGGTATCGTTATATAAATTGGACGTTCCATTTCTGCTCCTAGTGCTTATAATATATCAACGTATTTACTGCTAAACTGATATTTTAGTTACATATTGTTTTTCGTGTAAACTTTGTTGTGGTATTTTTCAGCCATATTTTCGAAAATTAGAAGATTTGTTTGTATAGGTACAAACCGTACAAACAAACTGCAGAAACCGCTGTTTTGATTTGATTATCTTAAAACAAAATGATACCAAAGAGCGAAAATATCATGAGTATCGTAGTCACTGTGGTAGAGGGTAGGTAAGAATGCGGAAGACGGACGACAGGGTAGATATTCTGGCCTAGCTCATTAAAGGCCTATACCTACTCATAAGAGGACTGCAAAAGATTGAATGAGTTTTTTTTTGTGAATAGCATCTTTTAAATTTAAGACCTCCAGCCAGGGCAGTCGATTGACTTTCCTTTGCTTGCCGTATTTACCAATCCTAGAAAAAAAGACCAAAACCGTAACATAAACAGCATTAACTCCGCTCAAACACGTCATTTCTAAAACACCAAAGAAAAGCTAGTTTCTTTTATTTTTTTCTGAATCACTGAACATGGAGAACTGTCGGAAACTTGACACAATTCAACTTGTATTGTCGCAAATTCACCCCACTTCGAAGCGCCTGTCCAATTTGTAATAGCAATGATCATTCACTCGTCGACAAGCTGCTAGCTGTTTGCTATAAAACTTGGATATTGTTAGGAAAGTGTTTGAAAGATTTCCTTTATTTGTTCGACGTTTGTTTTAAGGAGGAATCGTCACGCTATTTTTGTTTGTGAGGTGGATAGGAGTTTGAAATGTATTGTAGTGTTTGATTCTTTTGGTTTTTTTAACGTCGTTCCAGTTGATATGATAATTATAAAATGTGGTCGCCCAGTTCGCCCACTACATATTCAATACCAGGAAGGTCAGTCATTCTTATTCTTATTATAAATGCCAAAACGATAATATGTCTATATGTACGAGAGTTAGTTATCTTTTCACGCTTTAATTGATAACGAGTTCCATTGTAACCGTGTCGGAAACAGCAAATTTCCATTTATTAAATTGCTGATGAACGTTTTTTTTATGTTCGGGGCTCGGAATGATATTAATAAACTGTACAAGACCGAATAAATCGTTTGCGTCGATGTCCTTCCACCCGCCGCATGTATGGGACATATGATACTATCTTGCCTTGTACAGTCGAACCAGTTAATACGTATACAGCCAGCTAACTTGTATTTACTTTAAAGATTATACAGATACATTTAGAGACTGATGTCAAACGATATAGCGTTTGACATCAGTCGCTTAATGTGAAACACTTAATATAACAAAATACCAATTAATATTTTCAGAGTTACAGAATTTTAAGATCTCTACCCTGTATACTTATTAGCTTGTTCGACTGTACTATTTTCACGTGAGATAATTACCGGCCTATATGCTGGTAAAGCCTTCGAAAGATGTTAATTCAGATAATTTAAATAAATAGGTACATTCAAATATAATGATTTCATTTTTAAGATTAATTTTTTTGCATCCCAAGTTTTGTTCCAGGCTATTACGCAAGACATTAAAATAGCAGTTCAATACAATAATAATTTAGCTACTCTAATTTAATACGGAAGCACCTTAAATACAGCGGTTGCTCATCATCAATTACACTGAATCAACCATCAGCCATTTCGCAACAAGCACTCCAGAACCACAAAGGCTTTCTATTAATTAGCATCGCACTAAAATCTAAACCTCAATACATAATATATTAGAAACTAAACGACACACACCCGATACATTAAGGTTACACAAACCAGTAACCACGGAGCCGTGAAAGCCTATGAAAATGGTTGTTGTGCATTATATTACAGCGCCTGATAAATATTTAATAGATATGTGCTGAACTGTAATATTGGGTTCCTAACTTTATTGTTTTTGTCAGGCGCAGATTTGGTAACATTCCATTTCCAATGGTAAAATTTTCTCAATAAACCTTGAACCTAATGCTTTAGCGATGAAGGGTTGAAAGTTTGAAGGGTTAGGCAGAGATATCGGTACCAAATAGTACAAAATTCCCCAGTTAAGTTTAAGTTCCATGTAATACCTAGTTGTAAATAAGTTGTAACACTTTGTCGAAATCTTTTCAATCGGATTAGTTGGACCGTTTTATTTTTTATTTTCTACTGTCTACCGAGGCGGTAGGGAGTCTGAATCGTTCTTGCTGATTACGCTTGACTTACTTTCATAGAAAAACTAAATTTACGCCATAACTGTTACTTTTAGCGCAAGTTTTATTTGTTAACTATAGCTGTTGCCAGCGGCTTCACCCGCTGCAACTTGGAAATTATCCCACGGGAAGATAAAATCGGGATAAAAACTAAAAATCCTATGTGTGTGTGTTTTATTAATTTTATACAATTTTACCAATGTTAAAATTTTTATACTTTCTGTCATTTTATCTGCATTATCTGTTGCTAATGTCTCAATTTTGACCGTTTTTGTTTATTTCATTTTTTATTTTTTTTATTTTTATTTTTATCATTCTTGTTGTTGTTATTTGTCCTTTGTTTCTGTTATCAAGTTATTTACATTTTTATTGTAATTTCTACTCATTGTTATTGGCATTTTGTTATTTTTTATTAATGTTCACTTAAACTCTTGTTGTTTGTTTAAGAGTTGCACCATTTTATATTCCTAGGTTTTTATTTTTTGCAAAATATTTAAGACTTTTTTATATGTTTGTTTATATTTTCGAGCGTATGGCACTCGTGGGCAGCAGCTGAAAATCAGCGTCAGGTGGTGCACTTTGTGTTGCCATCTGGCATTATGCTGAGCTGAGGCCCTTTTGGCATTATTAGTTTTAATAATTTTACATTTATTTTTGTTAACTTTTAAGGTGTTTTTGCCAAATAAACACAATTTTCTTTCTTTCTTCTTTCTTTGTTAATCCAGGCTATAAACCATCTGTGTAGGTCCCAAATTTTATTCAAATCCGTTCAGTAGTTTTTGCGTGAAGAAGTAACAAACATACACACTTACACACTCGCAAACTTTTGCATTTATAATATTATAGTAGGAAGTAGGATAGGATTTCCTTAACAGTTAGAAAGTAATCCTTTTACCCTTTTTTTTTTGGTGCTTGGAAAATCATCGAATAACCCCCCCCCCCCCGCTCTTGGGCAGAGCGAAGGGGAGTGTCAGACTTCTACTGACTAAAAACCAAGCCCATGTTCCTTCATGCTGGGACGCTGAGAGGTTCTCTCCCTCTCTCATTCTGGCCTTTCCTTCGCATGCATCACTGCTTCGCAGAAGAAGGCGACGGCGTCCCATTCCTCTTCGCCCCGGACCATGGCTTGCACCAGGGCCGAACGCGAGAGGTCGCCGCCGCCGATCGCCGCTACGAGAACACGCCGGGGCTCTGCCCAAGCAGGGCACGCCTCCACAGTGTGCTCCACCGTGTCCTCCGGTCGATCCTCGCAGTGGAAGCATCCGGGCGTTTCCTCCCGCCTGATTCGGTACAGGTACCTCCCGAAACACCCGTGTCTAGTGAGGACCTGCATCAGACGGTAGGTGAGGGCGCCGTGGTGCCTCTCCAGCCACTCCTCAAAGAGGGGACTTACCGCCACTATCGTGGCGTGCCCTAATCCTTTTACCCTTAAACCAAATATTAGGCACCTAAGTCCGTCCCATCCAAAAAGCTAGTGAAATAACGCAGCAGTTAACCCAAACACTGCGGCTGGCTGATCGAAAACTGCGGTCCGACGTACACGGCCGGAATTACCCACAAATGAACGCACGAGCCATATTAGCATACCCTGCTTTGTGACGTAATGTCTGGTCAACAATGCTTTACCACCTCTATGAGGGCTGAATTTAACTAGAATGTAACTGATGTTGTTCTAAGCGTTGAACTTAAACGTTTTTTTAGGGGTGTTTTGTTTGTCATTTTGAAACCATAAGAGCTCTTTTCAGCTCCTACAATAGATTGAATAAGCTTCATTTTGAGCTACTGTTTAACCAGATTTAAAGGTCTATCTATTCATACACGAAATCTCTTATGGGTCCGTTCACACAGACTGGTTTGGAGTAGAGCAGATTTTATATTTAACAGAGTTTTGAATCATTGTAACAAGATTATTGGCCGGAATTACCCACAAATGAACGCACGGAGCCATATTAGCATACCCTGCTTTGTGACGTAATGTCTGGTCAACAATCAAATGCTTTACCGCCTCTATGAGGGCTGAGTTTAACTAGAATGTAACTGATGTTCTGTTTGAAACATTAAACTTAATCATTTCATTTGAGAAAGTGTTTTGGTTGTCGTTTTAAAATCATAAGAGCCTATGATCTGTGATTTTACAGTACATTGAATAACCTTCACTGTGAGCCGTCTAGCCACATTTCATCGTCAGCCTATAATATTCCCACTGCAGGGACCTAGGCCTCCTTTCTAGGAGAGGGTTGGGCTATAATTCACCATGCGAGCCCAGTGCTTGTTGGTAGATGTCACATGTCGATTTTTAAGACATGCCGGTTTCCTCACGATGTTTTCCTTCATCGTTTTGAGAGCAGCGGTGATGAAATAAATTACACAAAGTAATGCGCCTGACCGGTCGTCTGTGGGATGACAGTATACGTCATTCGTCTGTGGGATGACAGTATACGTCATTTAAAAATATTGGTCTTGTCTGTGGGATGACAGTATACGCCATTACGTCATTTTTCATTCTGTTGACATTAAAACTTACTAATCATCTATGAAAAAGTTTTAAAGCTGAGTTACTGCTGTGTTATATTTTTAGTCTGTGAAACGAAGAATCTATTAATACCAAATACTCTATGCCAAGCCGGCGGCCATCATTAGATAAGATTGTTTACAAAAAGGTCGGGTGTCAAGTGTTTTTTGTTTACGTTTGAAGTGCGGTCGTGCGAGCGATAAGGATTGTGATTTATTATCCCATTGTGTTGAGTGTTCTCTTTAGTTAAATAATTCTAAGTGTTCATTCTTATCGTCTTAGTGCAAACATAATTGAAATCGGAGTGTTCAAGGTTGTTTATACCAGTGATGAAGTTATGTAAACACATTGCGTCATTTCTAACGGTTTTTTGGTAAGTATTGCATGATTTTGTGTATATTTCAGTGCTAAAGTTGTGAAATGCTTCTTATAATAGGAAAAACAGTTCATTATCAATATAAAAGTAGACTTAAACCAAACAAATATGATGAAAATAGTTATTATTTCACGTGTTTACAATTTGTGTTCCAAATTTTTAATTATGGCGGAACACGGGAATGGGTATATTAGGTTATTAGACCAATGAAAGACATAATTTGAATATGAACGAATAATATTTAATTCAGTTCCTTCAGGAAGGGTGTGTGTTCTACTGAGCTACACGCTACAGACTAAGCAATGGGGTCATGTGTATACGTCATACGTTTTATTAAAGAACAAAGAGCTACTTATTCAAGTAGTATAGGTATACATTTTTGTTATTCCAACACGCCCCCTCAAAAATGAATCTATTTCTCAAAAAAAAAAAAAATTATTTACAAAAATAATTTCACACCTTCCTGTATCTGGGGTACAAATAACATGGTCCACCATTTAGTGCAAAGGATTAGGGAAACCCAGAAAAACCTAATCAGACCAATTCATAAGCTTGTATCTTTATGCTTATATCTCAAAGTTATTCAATGACCTTAATCAGTCAATAATAACAATACTTATTTATTTTACTTTTACATAGTAAATTACATCAATCCGAGCTTTTCCCTCATTTGGGTAAAACGCACAGACGGTAATGATTTAGTTAGGATGTCAGCCAACTGGTTACCTGTGGACACATAAATCATTTTAATACAATTTTTCTCCACTTGTTCCCTAGAGAAATGATATTTTATATCAATATGTTTCGATCTTTTGTGACTCGTGGGATTATTTGCAATACTTATACACCCATTATTATCCTCATAAATAGGAATAGCACTGGATGTTTCGATTTTTATGCTGTTCAATAATGATTTCAACCATAAAGCCTCTCTAACTGCTTCAAACAAAGCCATGTACTCAGCTTCTGTAGAAAAAACCGCCACAGTTAGTTGCCTCTTTGTATTCCAGCATATTGTGCTTTGTTTAAATAGTTTAAACAAATAACCCGTAGTACTTTTCCTGTCTACTTCGTCACCTCCCCAGTCAGAATCAACAAAGCCACTTATTATATCATCATTGTTACAGTTACTTCTTTCATAAGTTAACTTTAAATCAATGGATCCTTTTAGGTAACGTAATACCCTTTTTAAATATGACCAAAGTGTATGATTGCTTTTGTTAGCAAACCTACTCAGGATGTTTACACTGAAGCTCAAGTCCGGACGAGTGCATACCATCAAGTACATTAGGCAACCAATGAGATTTTTACAAGGGGCCTTTGTTGTATTATCGCTATTGTTCAATGCGGCAAAGTCAACTTTATTTTCTAAAGGCGTTTTCATAGTTTTACAATCTTTCATTTCAAACTTTTCTAAGACTGTTTGTATGTACATTTTCTGGTCTAATGTTACTTTGTTTTGATACCTGTTAACTTTAATTCCCAAGAAACAACTAATTTCTTTCAAGTCTACCATTTTGAACTTGTTCATTAAATAGCGTTTGAAACTGTTCATGGTATTTATATCAGCAGTTGAAATAACTAGATCATCGACATAAAGTACAACATAAATGTTTTTAAGAATGTCACCCGTATCCAGAAAGTATATGCATCGATCAGCTGATGAATATCGAAAACCTTTCTCAATTAAAGCTTGCTCAAACATTTGGAACCAACAGCGTGCAGACTGTTTTAATCCATATAACGCTTTATTTAATTTGCATACTAAGTTACTTTTATTTGGAATTCCTTTAGGAGATTTCATGTATATTTCTTCCTTTAATATTCCATTCAAAAATGCAGTTTTGACATCCATGTGGTGAACTAGCAAATTATATTGATTTGCAAAAGCTAATATGAATCTGAAACTAGTGATTCTTGCAACAGGTGCAAACGTTTCATTATAATCAGTCATATATTCCTGGCTAAAACCGCGAGCAACTAAACGCGCTTTATATTTTATGGGTTTTCCAAACTCATCATTTTTTACAGTAAACACCCATTTACAATCAATAATATTTCTGTTTTTAGGTAGCGGTACAAGTGTCCAGGTTTTACTTTCAGTAAGGGATTTAATTTCCTCATTAATAGCATTTATCCAGTTAACTTTGTCATCTCTGGATTCAATTTCATCATACGATGCAGGTATTGTACATGCCAAAGATTTAGCATACAATAAATAGTTCATAAATGTATCATCAGTTTCATCATCAGATACAGTAGGCAACCTTTTAATCCGATCACTCCTACGGTTTTTCTTAGTGAGTTCATTTTGAGTCGAAGTCAATTTACCATCAAATGTAGAATTTTGTTGCATATCTGTTTCACTTACAGATTTATTAAGTGGCGAACTTAATGATACAGGTATATTTTCCGTTTGCTTACATATTTTCTTTACGGTGTGATTTTCAGAGTCTCCGAAACTTTCGGCCAAAACTCTCTCAGACTTTAACGATCTGCTTGACAAGAAATTAATCTCATCAAATATCACATCCCTTGCTTTTACAAACTTTTCATCTATCACATCCCACACCTTATAACCATTCGGTTCATAGCCAATCATTATTCCTTTTAATGATTTTACATCAAACTTTGTTTTTCTGTTTTTATTCACATAATAAACAGTTGAACCAAAAACCTTTAAATACCTTAGTTGTGGCTTTTTATCGTGCCACAATTCAAATGGTGTGTTATCCTTTTTCAGTGCTTTTGTGGGGTTTATATTAATCAAATAAGTTGCTGTCAACACAGCCTCCCCCCAGAACGTTTTGTCTAACTTGGCCCAAGAAACCAGTGTACGACCTCGCTCTGTTATTGTTCTTATCAATCTTTCTGCCATACCATTTAAAGCAGAAGTATGCGGCACTGTTAAGTGATAGCTTATACCTTTTCGCACACAAAACTCTTTCATTTCATTTGACAAATATTCACCGCCGTTATCACAATACAGATTGACGATTTTCGAATCGAAACGAGCCTCACACTTTGCCACATAATCTTGAAACATAGCAAAAACATCTGATTTATGGGCAACTAAATAGGTTACACAGTAGTGAGTGTATTCATCGACAAATATCACAACGTAGTTTTTACCGTCAAGTGTTGAAGGAGTGATTGGACCACACACATCGGAATGCACATTGAATAGAGGTCGTTTTATGTTTTTTGCCTTTGACTTATTAAATGGTAAGCATACTTGTTTTCCGTATATACAAGCTTCACAAATTTTATCATTTGGTTTAACATGATTTATTTGCTCAATGTCATAAAACATTTGTTTGTTTTTTAATTCGATAAACTTTGATTTACTAATATGACCAAGTCTTTGATGCCATAACTCATAACTATTATTTACGACCTTATTCGATAAACAATCTGCATTAAAAGCACAATTTTCAAGCACATAATGAATGCCAATTAAATTGTTCAAAAACTCACCCGTTGTTACCACCTTACCATCGTTATAGATTTGTACACCACCATCATTCCCAAAAACAACAGTCATTCCAGCTTGTTGCATTTTCTTTACTGAGAGCAAGTTGTAGGGAATTTCAGAGCAGAAAAGAACATCCTGTATTGTTCCCTTCACACCCAAGTCGCTGGTTACTTGAAGGTTACCCTTTTTTGTTGCAGTGATAAAAGTCCCATTCTTTGCAATTGAGATGTTTATTGGCCTCTCAAGTTTTTCGAAGTTTTGTGCCAGATCTTCTCTATTAATTATATGATCTGAAGCTCCCGAATCCAGAATAAATGTAATGTCATTTCGTTGATTCTCATAACTCCCGTTTCCGGCCATAAAAGCAAATCCAGAGTTAGGAATTGTATCTTGTTTATTTATAGTTTGGATTGTCTTATTATTGTTGTTAGGATGCTTTCGGGTTCTTTTATTATAATAGCAGTTCTTTTTCATGTGACCGTTTCTACCACAGCAATGGCATTTAATGTTTTTCATTTTGTTAATCGTGCGATTAAAAGTTATCAACTGATTCTGACGGTATGGCCTTCTTTTATTGAAATTTCCATGAAATGATGTTTCATTTTGTTGTTTTGTGGTTTCTGCTTGAAGAACTTTTAAACTAGTATCGCGTCTTTCATTGATCAGTTTTATTTCATGATCTAGCAATCTGGTTTTCACAAAGGTTAAGGTTAGATTATCCTCTGCCAGAGTTTCAATTGCAGTAACAACACCATCATAGCTTTTCGGTAAAGTTAGAAATAGGTGTGTGATTTTATCCACTTCTTCTAATTTTGCGCCAGCAGCCATTAATTCAATTAGCAAATCGTCGAATTCTTGAAAATGTTTCATCAATGAATTTTCCCCTTTCAACTTTAAGTCCAACGGTCTTTTTCTCAGAGATTATGCTTATTCTCTCGTAAATGGAATCCAGGTTTTTTTTTTTTGAAAACTTCTTTTGCAGAAATGTTACCACTTGTAAGTCCCAACAATGAATCGGATAGATATTCGATTATCGTGTTTTTAGCGATGCTCTGCTTTTTGTGCCACTCAGCGTCCAATTCAGTAGGAGCATCTTCATCGATCACCTTTAGCACTTCAAACTCATTTAAGAGATTCCGTATTCTAAGTTTCCAGATACTGTATTTGTCTCCATCAAATGGTTTAATATTTCTTTTCATTCTTAAATGTTCCATTATATTAAATCACTAAAAGTCACTCAGAATACTTTACACTGCCACAAAGTTCACAGGGCTCACGTCTCTTTCACTTCGCTCAAAAAGTGTCTTTTAATTTATTTAAAAATTAATCTTTATTTATTTAGTCCGAATCACTGGTTTTACTTTTTATAGTCCTTATGTCTGGGCCCATAACCTATTAGGTTATTAGACCAATGAAAGACATAATTTGAATATGAACGAATAATATTTAATTCAGTTCCTTCAGGAAGGGTGTGTGTTCTACTGAGCTACACGCTACAGACTAAGCAATGGGGTCATGTGTATACGTCATACGTTTTATTAAAGAACAAAGAGCTACTTATTCAAGTAGTATAGGTATACATTTTTGTTATTCCAACAGGGTATTTGTTTTGATTTATTGTGCTAATACTGTACGTTCCAAGTAATGATGTATTGGTATCAAAAAATAGCTTATATAATCTTATTTAATAATATTTAAAAGTAACATTGCGCTATGTTACAAAAAGCTACGTAAAAATCTGTTAAATCCAACTATTTTACCCATTTTTTTTATTTTTTTTTATTTTTGTCAACTTCAACATTTTTTGTGTGCGTTTTCATTAAGAGTCGGTATATAGTATATTATACATATCGATTCCTTACATTTCTCGCTATATACAGGTATTTTTTGATTTTTTATAAAAAATCTATTTTTTTTGTAAGAAATCAAGCCAAACGTCCGGGTAACTAGAGCGGCCCGCTAACGGGGCCGCTCTAGTTGCCCCGGACGTTAGAATTATGTATTACGACGTCTGTTCTTTTGTTTAATTTACGTGTACTAATGTGTACTCGTGGAAATAAAACAATAACTTATTGAAATAGTGGTTTATTTTTTTAATTATAATTACCTTTATACAAGAAACTGGTAAACATTCTCTCACACTGAACATACATTATAATTACTAATACATTACAAGACAAAACTACACTAAACTATACATATTATGTTAGCTAATTTAATAACAATTCCAATGATAGAACTGAAAGCGAGGTAAGTACTGTAGTTTCGGAGATACCGTCGTTTCTATAAGACGGCGCCGCGCCGACGCGCGTTTATCGCGGCACCCCCCGCGGGGCCACTATCAAGGCGGGGGGCGCGCCTGACAGCTCCCACAGTAGACGGGCTGGAGTTATCAGCTATTTCATTAGCGACTCCCTTATAATCATTTATCGACTCCATTCCCTTATGTTGAAGTCCCATGTCATAGGGAGCGAGCCTGTTATGACAATGAACTAAGTACTAATACTCCGAGGCTGCTACTGATAAGTTTCTGATAGCAAAACCCAATAGCACTTTGCCCGACCCCTTGACCAACCAATTTGAGTCACAAGCACATACGAAAATCATTCTAAAACAGACTTACTAACTCGCTTCAGACATACAGTTTTAAATCTCTAGTTAACCCTCCGGTTTCGCCTGCAGCCGGTCACAACAAACAAGCAACAGACTAGTTTATCTGCGACGGAACTCATTCTCATTAATTTGCAAAGTTAAGGTGTACCACGGAAGCAACCCCTGTGCTAGGGTTGTTCACACTTGATTCTTTTATGTTTTTGAAAAAAGGAATCTTTTATTCGTCCTGACTATATCTTTTTGTAAAAGATCGGTAGCTGCTCTCCCAGGTAGTAGGAGGCAAGCCTATTGCCATCAATCGGGCCCAAATTCAGACTCTGTGGCTATTACATTGGACCAAAAACATAACTGGCGAAAAGTGGATGTGCTATTAGGTACCTACACCTTTGCCTAAGTTTTCGGGGATTACAGGCGTATGCCTAGTTTTTCTGGATGAAAGCTCATAACCATAATTTTAGTCCTTTTTTTTGGTGGGTGGAAAATCATCGAATAACCCCCCCCCCCCCCCCCCCGCTCTTGGGCAGAGCGAAGGGGAGTGTCAGACTTCTACTGACTAAAAACCAAACCCATGTTCCTTCTTCGCCCTTGTGTCGGAGCCGCGTTATCCTTTCGATAATCCACAGCCCCGACGGGATCCACAGCCCCGACAATTTTATTAATAATTTTAGTCCTCCTGGCCATTTTTTGGTCATGGCAGCCAATCATTGCAAACATTAGCCATCGGCGTGGTAGAGATTTTATGATCCCCGCATCCAGCTAGTTTACTCGGCCTTCACAAGGTCATTGGTCTACCCACATCATCATTATTTTGCCTTTATCAATTTGTGGTCGGCGCAGCAAGCCTTCTTCTTCCATACTTCTATTACTCGTCTCATCAAACACTTCCTTTCTTGCCATATTAACCTTATCAAACAAACATGGGATAAAAAAAGAAAAGAACTCTTGGCACGAAGTTGAGCGCGAATCTGCACTTCGGCGCCTACATTGAGTCGAAAGCTCAAACTGCGGCGAAAAAGCTGGGCATCCTTAACAAGGTTAAGCGGTACTTCAAGCCTGGACAGCTTTCAGTATTATATAAAGCTCAAGTCCGGTCTGGCATGGAGTATTGCTGTCACCTTTGGGATGGCTCAGCAAAATACCAGCTTGCCACACTTGACTCTGTAGAGCGCAGAGCCAGGAGGCTAATTGGTGACGATAAGCTGGTTATCAAGCTACATAGCCTGGCCCACCGTCGCAAAGTCGCATGTCTGTCGGTCTTCTACAGGCTGTACTTCGGAGAGTGTGCGCAATAGCTCCACGAGCTGATCCCACCATCTCCCTTCTTCCATCGGGAGACTAGACGTACTGCAGGGTATCACCGATACCTAGTCGACATTCCACACATTCGAACGAAGCGCTTTGCTGGGTCCTTTATTATGCGCACAGCCAAGGAGTGGAATTCCCTGCCTGCGTCGGTTTTTCCGAGTTCATATAACCCTAATCTGTTTAAGTCGCGAGTAAACAGGCTTCTTCTGGGTAAGCTCGTTCCATCGTCGACATCAACTCTGCCCTTAGGGCAAGATTGAAGTCAAGAGCAAGCCCATTTATAATAAAAAAAAAGAAAAAAAAAAGAAAAAGAAAGATTAAGTAACGTTTAATTGCTACCACTCGCCAACCCTACCTAATACTTAGTTTGACGTACACCATTCTGTAAATATTTACACTCAGGGATGCCCCTAACGCGTTTCATTAAAGCTGCCGGCGACACATTTAATGACACATCCGTACGGACTTTGTAGCTTGATAGTTAGTTAAGTTTCGTGCTTCGAATACCCTGCAGCAGTGAGGAGTATTTGGGTGCTTGGAATAGTGATGCCTGACTCGTTGGTTTAGTGGTGACAAACGTGACTAATGAGCATTCGATCTTTGGTTTGATTCCCAGGTCCGGCAACGTCTATTCAGGTTTTTTTAGTTGCAGACACGGAGTCAAAATATTTGCCCGGTTGGTGGTATTAAACTCTTCCTCTACTGGGGCCTGAACAACTGATATTTCCTATTGTTGTCCAGGATCTTGGATTTTCGAGTATGGATGATAGCTGGCCTGCGTACATCGCATAAAACTATCTGGAAATAACTCTTTGGATTTTTTATCAAGCTTATTTTCTTTTTCTTTGTATTTCCGTAATCAGAGCAGTAACGTTAGCATCTATGTACTTTGTACAACGCAAAATAGTACTAGAACATTGAGAGTTATTCACACTTGGTTTATTTAATTAAATATTAATATTAGTTCGAATGTTCTCGTGAAAACGTATCGAACAGTTGACGAGTCTTTTTACCCGACTGCGGCGAAGCCCAAAAGTATTGTATTTTAACTCAAAATAGATGCTACCTAACATGATACTGTGGAATACCTATGTAGATAAGTCCTCGAGATACCTAAATCTCATCTCACCATACACCAGTTACGGTGATTGCTTATTTACGCTATACATGTACGGGAATTGATTCACGTTCTCAATCAAGCCTGTCATTTGCAAGATGCACGGTATCGGCATCTAGATACCCATTTAACTAAAGAGACTTGAAAATTTACACTCCTATTGTTAAAATAGATTGGAAAGGAGCTTCGGAAGGTACAAGATTTTTTTTTTTTTAAACTTTGCCCCACACTAGGAACTTCTCCTGTATCGTGGGTGCATTCACAAACATTTAGACTCACATACACAAATACCCAGACCCGAAACAACTATTTGTAGGCCATACAAATATTTGTTCCGTGCGGGGATCGAACCCGCGACACGCAACGCAGCAGTCCAATCGCTCAGCCACTGCGCCAACCGTGCCAATGTGCAATTGTTTTATTTATTCAGGGAATAGAGAATCTCATTTAGAAACAAAGTTTATAAACTTACCACATAACATCACACCTGTAATCCCAGAAGGGTTAGGCAGAGGTATGCCTAATAGTACCACACATTCCACAGTTATGTTTAAGTCCCATGTAATAGGGGGTGAGCCAATTGCCATCAACCAAGAAATTCCTGATAGAAAAAATCAAATAACACAGGACGTCATTCTCAGCAGTCGCATTTGCGAACACTAGACCGACAAGGCAGTCGGTTTAGAAATTAAATCATTCTAAAAACACCTTTAAATTTTGCCAGTGCATCAGAAACTCCGAACATTAATTTCGTACGGAACCAACCACGGAACAAGGGTATGCTGGCAACACTCCAACCTAATATATGCTGTTGTGGTTGGCAACACCGTGTTAGCGTTAACCAGCTCGATTAATGACCTTAGACCTTAGAATATTCTGGTTAAAACTGTAAGCTTATGTTATTATAACTTAGAAATCTCTAACTTAAATCAAGTAACTTTATAACAAACTAGTTGTTGCTAGCGGCTTCGCCCGCTGCAACCCGGAAATTATCCCACGGGAAGATAAAATCGGGATAAAAACTATCCTATGTGTTAATCCAGGTTATAAACTATCTGTGTACTAAATTTTATCCAAATCCGTTCAGTAGTTATTGCGTGAAAGAGTAACAAACATCCATCCATCCATACATACATACTTACAATCTAACACTAATGACTTCATTAGTGTTAGATTGTAAGTAGTACTTCATTAGTGTTCTTCATCAGCTGCCTAGCTTTTCCAAACTATGTTAAGGTCGGCTTCTAGTCTATCTGGATGAAGCTGAATACCAGTATTCTACATGGAGCGACTGCCTATCTGACTTCCACAGCCCATTTAGCATTAGGTAATACGATTTCCTCAGGTAAGACTGGTTGTCAGACTTTCAGGCGTGTAACGACCACCAATGATCAATACGCATAAATCGTAGCTGGAGCAATGGCTTAAGGCGCAGATAAGAGGGACACCGTAAAAACGACCTGTTTTTCGTTGCAGAGTTAGCCGTATTGCTACTTATTACAATTCCAAAAAAAATACAGTGTATAGTCAAATGTATAGGTAAAAGACTTATGCAAAAATATTTTCTAAAATTAATCAAGAACCTCGAAAAAAAAATCACAAAATCACAAAAAAATCACACGAAAAAACTTTTTCGTCTCGAAATGCTCAATATTTTGAGCGATAACTGTTATTTTTTTTTTTTTTACTATCAGAAAGGAAATTTAACCAACTATAGACATATGTAAAAATATTTTAACATTACAGCGTATTTTTTTTTTTAATAAATTAAATCTGCGAACTATCGTTCATATTGGCAGTCACGAGAATCAAACGCATCCCCATTTTCAACCTTATTTGTTTAGGCGATGAGTTAAACGCGCGCTCAAGGTCGCGGGCAGGTAATGTCGCCTTAACGTGCTTTCCGAGGTACGTAGAAAACTCGGTGTGTAATGTGCGGTCACCAATCCACAGATAAACCTAGGAAGCACGGCTTAACCTTGCGTTATGATTACAAATAACCCCACAACGTCTTTTCGTTGTGGGGTTATTTGTAATCATAAGTTTTCTACGTACCTCGGAAAGCACGTTAAGGAGACATTACCTGCCCGCGACCTTGAGCGCGCGTTTAACTCATCGCCTAAACAAATAAGGTTGAAAATGGGGATGCGTTTGATTCTCGTGACTGCCAATATGAACGATAGTTCGCAGATTTAATTTATTAAAAAAAAAATACGCTGTAATGTTAAAATATTTTTACATATGTCTATAGTTGGTTAAATTTCCTTTCTGATAGTAAAAAAAAAAAAATAACAGTTATCGCTCAAAATATTGAGCATTTCGAGACGAAAAAGTTTTTTCGTGTGATTTTTTTGTGATTTTGTGATTTTTTTTTCGAGGTTCTTGATTAATTTTAGAAAATATTTTTGCATAAGTCTTTTACCTATACATTTGACTATACACTGTATTTTTTTTGGAATTGTAATAAGTAGCAATACGGCTAACTCTGCAACGAAAAACAGGTCGTTTTTACGGTGTCCCTCTTATCTGCGCCTTAATTAAGCCATTGCTCCAGCTACGATTTATGCGTATTGATCATTGGTGGTCGTTACACGCCTGAAAGTCTGACAACCAGTCTTACCTGAGGAAATCGTATTACCTAATGCTAAATGGGCTGTGGAAGTCAGATAGGCAGTCGCTCCATGTAGAATACTGGTATTCAGCTTCATCCAGATAGACTAGAAGCCGACCTTAACATAGTTTGGAAAAGCTAGGCAGCTGATGAAGAACACTAATGAAGTACTACTTACAATCTAACACTAATGAAGTCATTAGTGTTAGATTGTAAGTATGTATGTATGGATGGATGGATGTTTGTTACTCTTTCACGCAATAACTACTGAACGGATTTGGATAAAATTTAGTACACAGATAGTTTATAACCTGGATTAACACATAGGATAGTTTTTATCCCGATTTTATCTTCCCGTGGGATAATTTCCGGGTTGCAGCGGGCGAAGCCGCTAGCAACAACTAGTTTGTTATAAAGTTACTTGATTTAAGTTAGAGATTTCTAAGTTATAATAACATAAGCTTACAGTTTTAACCAGAATATTCTAAGGTCTAAGGTCATTAATCGAGCTGGTTAACGCTAACACGGTGTTGCCAACCACAACAGCATATATTAGGTTGGAGTGTTGCCAGCATACCCTTGTTCCGTGGTTGGTTCCGTACGAAATTAATGTTCGGAGTTTCTGATGCACTGGCAAAATTTAAAGGTGTTTTTAGAATGATTTAATTTCTAAACCGACTGCCTTGTCGGTCTAGTGTTCGCAAATGCGACTGCTGAGAATGACGTCCTGTGTTATTTGATTTTTTCTATCAGGAATTTCTTGGTTGATGGCAATTGGCTCACCCCCTATTACATGGGACTTAAACATAACTGTGGAATGTGTGGTACTATTAGGCATACCTCTGCCTAACCCTTCTGGGATTACAGGTGTGATGTTATGTGGTAAGTTTATAAACTTTGTTTCTAAATGAGATTCTCTATTCCCTGAATAAATAAAACAATTGCACATTGGCACGGTTGGCGCAGTGGCTGAGCGATTGGACTGCTGCGTTGCGTGTCGCGGGTTCGATCCCCGCACGGAACAAATATTTGTATGGCCTACAAATAGTTGTTTCGGGTCTGGGTATTTGTGTATGTGAGTCTAAATGTTTGTGAACGCACCCACGATACAGGAGAAATTCCTAGTGTGGGGCAAAGTTAAAAAAAAAAAAAAAAAACTTGTACCTTCCGAAGCTCCTTTCCAATCTATTTTAACAATAGGAGTGTAAATTTTCAAGTCTCTTTAGTTAAATGGGTATCTAGATGCCGATACCGTGCATCTTGCAAATGACAGGCTTGATTGAGAACGTGAATCAATTCCCGTACATGTATAGCGTAAATAAGCAATCACCGTAACTGGTGTATGGTGAGATGAGATTTAGGTATCTCGAGGACTTATCTACATAGGTATTCCACAGTATCATGTTAGGTAGCATCTATTTTGAGTTCAAATACAATAACCCTCCTTTTGGGCTTCGCCGCAGTCGGGTAAAAAGACTCGTCAACTGTTCGATACGTTTTCACGAGAACATTCGAACTAATATTAATATTTAATTAAATAAACCAAGTGTGAATAACTCTCAATGTTCTAGTACTATTTTGCGTTGTACAAAGTACATAGTACAATGCTGTACAAAGTACAATTATTTTTGTGATTCTCTATATTTCAATACAGATTATTCGTAACATTTTTTTTACTATGACAATTATTGTATTAAGTGAAAATAACTGAGCTAAGTTGTAACAAAATACAGAAATAGTAATTATAAATTAAAAGTTAGTACTTACATAATATATACAACGACCACTTAAGCGTCCCAGTACCCCTCCGCACCGCTGCCAACCGGGAACGTGCCCAGAAGACTGGCAGCATTGCCACGTTGAATGGCAATGCTAATCCTTTGACCAAAGAAAGAGCCAGCCCTCTGGTCACGCGAAGTGTCGACTAAACGACGAGAGATCTCCTTGAAAAAAACATTAATTTTCACCGGATTATTATTGATGAGAAGTTTATCTGCGGTAAACAACGCTACTTCTTTTGGTATATCTTATTTTTTTAAGAGAATTACTTAACTGCTATTTATAAAAACTTAAGTCCTTTATATGTCTAATTGAAGCTAAAGGAAAAATAAAAAAAACTCTGATGAAATTGAACATCAAACAAAACGTTGCACAGCCAAAAAAAAAACAAAAATATTTGCTATCCGTGGGGTTCGAACTCGAGACCTCCACGTAATACTAGTTCGATATTTCGCGAGTCTCGTATGGGGAGTCCGTGTCTACTCAGTGAAACAGTGTTTGGGGTGGGGCTGTTCTAATCCCACCCCAGGACGAAGCAATATGCTTAGGGTGTGAGCTATTGTGGAATACAGAGTTCAGTGAATCT
The DNA here is from genome assembly GCA_949775195.1 of Diarsia dahlii. NCBI lineage: Eukaryota > Metazoa > Arthropoda > Insecta > Lepidoptera > Noctuidae > Diarsia > Diarsia dahlii. The sequence continues at coordinate 17,122,230 of OX459197.1, read as the reverse complement.
GTCTCGAGATGAAGTCCCATTGGGCAATGAGAGCCGTTCTGGCCAATGTGTAAACGACTGCGTGGTGACACCAGTCTACATGAGAATAAGTCCTCAGTATGTAGAGGCATGTGAAACGGAGGAATATGGTCCTCCACCCCACTGCAGTAGACAATTTGACTTCCTTTTGTCACTTAGCATTGTTTTTTTTTTCAGTAACCAATAAACTCCGAGTGCTAATATCCTGTTCAAGGAAATCTCAAAACGTTAAGTTGACGCTTCTCGTGACCCAAGGGCTGGTTTTACCTTGGCCAGAGTCTAAGTGTTGCCATACAACGTGGCAATGCCGCCTGTCTTTTGGGCACATTACCGGCTGACAGCGTTGAGGAGCAGTTTTTTGATGCCATTTTATAGTTACTTGTTAGTTTCGTTTTTTGAAGTGAAAAGGAGATGGCTAAATGATTGCCTCCAGCAAGTATAGGATTCCCATACTGACTCGTAGTATTTAAACAATCAAACATTAATTATTTAGTGTTTAATAATTTCCTAGAAGTTGCATGAACTAAAGAAAAAGCAAAAATTAAATCTCTCTTTTCATTGACATAAAATGGTGAAATACTCGTAATACAGCTGCTAGTTGCTATAGCAACTGCAAGCTAAGGATGGTCCATCGAAGTAGTACTTATATCGATTCTTGATAACAGTTATCAAAACGATTTATTTACTTGAAACTAAGAAGTGGTAATCAGAGTTTTTGGTGGGAATCTATGGCGTGCAATTCAGTGTCTTGTTTAGTTCCTTGTGTTTTGAAAATGGGGTTGTTTGAAAGTGACTGTCGATTCTACCCAATTCAACTTAATTAAATCCTAATCAAATAAAACAAGGGATAGCTTCGAATTATGGTTATTCATTTAATCGTGCTACATATTTTGCGAAAAATATGTACTGATGATTATTAAAAAGTAGTTCTATTTTTTTCTTTTAATCGTTTCGATTATTTTATTTCATCTCTAAAAAAAGCACACGTCATAATGTCAGACGTCGTTTTAACGCTTTGCCGTTTATTTGTTCGTTGTGCTTTTATATTTTGAATTTCCACCCTCGCTTTGACCCTTTTGCTTCTCAACGCGGACTTGACTTGCAGAATAGTAAAAAATATACTACGTGTATATTTTATTTTTTATAATATAAAAGCCAAACTACAAATAATCCTCTGGATGACATACTGTCATATTACTGCAGCTGTAATGTGGGGAACAGAACTCTGGGCTGTTGCTGTCATGTAATGACAGTGATCTGGTATCTGGGATGGGCGAGAGACCAGAACACGCTATCCCCTCCGGCTTCATTTTTAGGTAAGAATAACAGAAAAGAATAAAGTCATTCACATTTTTGCTGTTTTATTTTCAATTTTTTTTATGTTAAAAACTTTAGATTATTATTGTATCGATTCTGTTACACTTGAATTTCAATCCCATCTCTATAAAAATCAAACGTCATAATGTCAGATGTCGTTTGAACGCTTTGCCGTTTGCATGTTCGTTTGGATTTTTTATTTTGGATTTTCAATGACCCTCGCTCGCCTACTTACGGACCTCTCGCTACTCGACACAGACAGAACACCACCTATGAACATTGTCTGTGAAAACCGTCTTTATTTTACTCATTTGGATGAGTCCGTTAGGTTTTACAAGAGTAAACACGCGGGTGGGAGTATGGTGGGAGTATTTTTTGCGCGGATTGCAGAAAGGCCGTTGTATTACATTTTTAGGTGCAATTACCCCTTTGTGTATATTTACTAAAGTACCACGATGCGAAATCGGGGTGGCTCGTTTAGTCTATAATACAATTATATCAATTTCAATGCAGATACATCCAAATGCCTAAGTAAAAGTTCATAGCAATGACATTTATTTGCAGTTTTATACGTATTGACGTAGGAGCTAAACGATTTTATTTTCAGGATTTTCAACATATGATCAACTTCCGAAAGTGTTTTTTATATGAAATACTAATATTCAGCTATTCAGCGTTGCATTTTGCTAGGTGCCATGTTTATAGATGCTTGGTTCAGTCGTCCTAACTGAATTTAGCCATCTCATGGCTAAATTCAGTTTAATCGTTTAGCTCCTACGTCAATACGTATAAAACTGCAAACAAATGTCATTGCTATGAACTTTTACTTAGGCATTTGGATGTATTTGCATTGAAATTGATATAATTGTATTATAGACTAAACGAGCCACCCCGATTTCGCATCGTGGTACTATAGTAAATATACACAAAGGGGTAATTGCACCTAAAAATGTAATACAACGGCCTTTCTGCAATCCGCGCAAAAAATACTCCCACCATACTCCCACCCGCGTGTTTACTCTTGTAAAACCTAACGGACTCATCCAAATGAGTAAAATAAAGACGGTTTTCACAGACAATGTTCATAGGTGGTGTTCTGTCTGTGTCGAGTAGCGAGAGGTCCGTAAGTAGGCGAGCGAGGGTCATTGAAAATCCAAAATAAAAAATCCAAACGAACATGCAAACGGCAAAGCGTTCAAACGACATCTGACATTATGACGTTTGATTTTTATAGAGATGGGATTGAAATTCAAGTGTAACAGAATCGATACAATAATAATCTAAAGTTTTTAACATAAAAAAAATTGAAAATAAAACAGCAAAAATGTGAATGACTTTATTCTTTTCTGTTATTCTTACCTAAAAATGAAGCCGGAGGGGATAGCGTGTTCTGGTCTCTCGCCCATCCCAGATACCAGATCACTGTCATTACATGACAGCAACAGCCCAGAGTTCTGTTCCCCACATTACAGCTGCAGTAATATGACAGTATGTCATCCAGAGGATTATTTGTAGTTTGGCTTTTATATTATAAAAAATAAAATATACACGTAGTATATTTTTTACTATTCTGCAAGTCAAGTCCGCGTTGAGAAGCAAAAGGGTCAAAGCGAGGGTGGAAATTCAAAATATAAAAGCACAACGAACAAATAAACGGCAAAGCGTTAAAACGACGTCTGACATTATGACGTGTGCTTTTTTTAGAGATGAAATAAAATAATCGAAACGATTAAAAGAAAAAAATAGAACTACTTTTTAATAATCATCAGTACATATTTTTCGCAAAATATGTAGCACGATTAAATGAATAACCATAATTCGAAGCTATCCCTTGTTTTATTTGATTAGGATTTAATTAAGTTGAATTGGGTAGAATCGACAGTCACTTTCAAACAACCCCATTTTCAAAACACAAGGAACTAAACAAGACACTGAATTGCACGCCATAGATTCCCACCAAAAACTCTGATTACCACTTCTTAGTTTCAAGTAAATAAATCGTTTTGATAACTGTTATCAAGAATCGATATAAGTACTACTTCGATGGACCATCCTTAGCTTGCAGTTGCTATAGCAACTAGCAGCTGTATTACGAGTATTTCACCATTTTATGTCAATGAAAAGAGAGATTTAATTTTTGCTTTTTCTTTAGTTCATGCAACTTCTAGGAAATTATTAAACACTAAATAATTAATGTTTGATTGTTTAAATACTACGAGTCAGTATGGGAATCCTATACTTGCTGGAGGCAATCATTTAGCCATCTCCTTTTCACTTCAAAAAACGAAACTAACAAGTAACTATAAAATGGCATCAAAAAACTGCTCCTCAACGCTGTCAGCCGGTAATGTGCCCAAAAGACAGGCGGCATTGCCACGTTGTATGGCAACACTTAGACTCTGGCCAAGGTAAAACCAGCCCTTGGGTCACGAGAAGCGTCAACTTAACGTTTTGAGATTTCCTTGAACAGGATATTAGCACTCGGAGTTTATTGGTTACTGAAAAAAAAAACAATGCTAAGTGACAAAAGGAAGTCAAATTGTCTACTGCAGTGGGGTGGAGGACCATATTCCTCCGTTTCACATGCCTCTACATACTGAGGACTTATTCTCATGTAGACTGGTGTCACCACGCAGTCGTTTACACATTGGCCAGAACGGCTCTCATTGCCCAATGGGACTTCATCTCGAGACAGATTCACTGAACTCTGTATTCCACAATAGCTCACACCCTAAGCATATTGCTTCGTCCTGGGGTGGGATTAGAACAGCCCCACCCCAAACACTGTTTCACTGAGTAGACACGGACTCCCCATACGAGACTCGCGAAATATCGAACTAGTATTACGTGGAGGTTTCGAGTTCGAACCCCACGGATAGCAAATATTTTTGTTTTTTTTTTGGCTGTGCAACGTTTTGTTTGATGTTCAATTTCATCAGAGTTTTTTTTATTTTTCCTTTAGCTTCAATTAGACATATAAAGGACTTAAGTTTTTATAAATAGCAGTTAAGTAATTCTCTTAAAAAAATAAGATATACCAAAAGAAGTAGCGTTGTTTACCGCAGATAAACTTCTCATCAATAATAATCCGGTGAAAATTAATGTTTTTTTCAAGGAGATCTCTCGTCGTTTAGTCGACACTTCGCGTGACCAGAGGGCTGGCTCTTTCTTTGGTCAAAGGATTAGCATTGCCATTCAACGTGGCAATGCTGCCAGTCTTCTGGGCACGTTCCCGGTTGGCAGCGGTGCGGAGGGGTACTGGGACGCTTAAGTGGTCGTTGTATATATTATGTAAGTACTAACTTTTAATTTATAATTACTATTTCTGTATTTTGTTACAACTTAGCTCAGTTATTTTCACTTAATACGATAATTGTCATAGTAAAAAAAATGTTACGAATAATCTGTATTGAAATATAGAGAATCACAAAAATAATTGGTTTAATCTGGGGTTCGAACTCGGCACCCTTCGCGTATAGCTCTTGGGGCGCGCGTAACTAGTGCCCAAGCGGGACCCTCTCCTTTTACAAAGTAGAATCATTGCCCAAATCACACATTGCTCAAAAGGGGTGATCTTTACTATCCTTTCATTAAAGTTCAAAGCTGCATCACAGATTAGCTGCATCCCTAAAATTTATATCCGGCATCGCACGATGCAGTACAACTGTTAATCTATTGGGTGGCAGTCCGTTTCTTCGCAGTGACGCAGTTTTGGAATAAGCTGCGCTAAGCTATTCGCTGTTGTGTGGAGGAAATATGAACAAACACCACGGATGAAGAAAATTTCGTTCCTATAATTATTGAGATATTGATTTTTTCCGTATAAAAAAAATATATATTAGACGTATCAAATGTTTGGCGCTAAAAAACTGGTTGAGTCTAGGTTATAAAGAACTAAAAATTCACAAAAGGAAAATCATTTTTATGGACCAACAAAATGGTTATTTTGTAAATGAAATACTAAAATTACTGGATCTTTATACTAAAATGTTTTACTTAGAATATTCTTACAAATCTTCGAACAGTGGGAACATACGGATCTGTATTCCTAAAAACCTGTAAGTATTCCAAACCTTTGCCTTTGTTGGAACAAATACTAACTATAGAAATAATTTATTTACCGCTTCATTACATTAATTTTTCCAAGCATTAACTGTTTCTTCATGCATATACACGAAATAACAAAACATAACAACAAATAATTCACTGCTTTATCTAAAACTAACTGACCCACGCAACTTCGTCTGCGTCACATAAATATAGCTTATAACTTTTCTCGATATATCGACTATCCGACATAAATTAAGCTAAATCGTAACAAACAAAAAATCTTATCTTTCTTCTTTATTATAATAGTTTAGATGGTTTAAATTAGCTTAGATTATATTAAAGTATGGATATTAAAGTGTGAATTACTATAGGTATCTCTTACTGTGAAATACAAATACGATAACACTCTGTACTTCTAAACATTATGATGCAGTAAATATTTTGAATTTGAATTTCCCGGAAAGAATCTCCCCAAATTGCGACGAGCGAATTATTTTGCCGCGCGGATATTTTTACATTGCGATATCTTCTAAGATATTTGTTTAAACTGTTTAGAGTTAAGGGCACAAATATTCTATATTAAATTTTCCTTCTAACAAATACATTTATTTAGATATAGATTAATACCATATGGGTTAAATAAGCTTCGCAAAAAATAATTATTTTTAACCTAACAGTTTAATAGTAAAAAAAGGTTACAGTGAGTCAATCTTAAAAGATAGATATATGCTGTCGCGGACTTTTTTTTTTGAAATTTTAAAGAGAAACAATTCCTTCATTAATGATATTTGCGTAACTTAAACCGTTTTCGCGGCGCACGCAGCAGAAGCTCTCAAAAAGGAAATACCTTTTCCCGTTTTTGTAACATTTTTCATTTATGCTCCGCTCCTATTAGCCGTAGCGTGATGTTATATAGCCTATAGCCTTCCTCGATAAATGGACTATCCAACACAAAAAGAATTTTAAAATTCCAACCAGCAGTTCCTGAGTTTACCGCGTTCAAACAAACAAACAAACTCTTCAGCTTTATAATATTAGTATAGATAAATAAATAATTAAATTTATAAGAAAAATCTGTATTAATGTTTAAAGAATCACTAAAATAATTTGTTCAAACCGAGGAACGTGAACATTTAAATATATATAACAAGAAAATAATTCTTGTCTGATATTCTTCGTAGTCGCATGCCACTGATACCTGATGCTCCTTCATGGCTTTCTTATTGATACAGAAGTCAGCTGCTAATTGCCATAAGCAAGGTGGCATGCGACTACGAAGAATATCAGACAAGAATTATTTTCTTGTTTTCTACTTTTAAGACCGCGATTTTGTTAGTAGTCGGGTTTTAGATTTTTGAACTTAATTTTTTTATTTGAATTTTATTTTTGTGTGTATTTAAACTATAATTAATACATATTTGTAATGTGCTCGCCAAGACCTTTCATTTGATACCAAACTTGCTATGATTATCTCAATTTAATATTTTTTGAGGTAAGTTTTTGACATTTAAATTACGTCATAAAAAGAATTTATAAAATTTATATTAGGCGCTACGGTGGAACATACATAAATACAACATACATAAACAACATACATACACAGACTGCCAAAATCATTACCCTTCCTTTTGGCTTCGCCGTAGTCGGGTAAAAATAGCACTTCGAACGCCTATCTCTAACGGATAACTCACAATTACTGATTTTACTATTGAAATCTAAACCAATTACTATCACTCACACCTATCGAATTATAAAACTTCCGTCGCGTCGGTCTGTCGGTCACGAATAGATAGAGTGATTTTCGAGTAAAGTTTAATATAATTTTATGAATACTATTGGTCGCGATAACCGATATCCACAGGGGCGAAGCCGTGGGCGAAGTGCTGGTATATGAAAATAAATACAAAGCTAAGTTACAAAAGGAAGTCAAGTTGTCTACTGCAGTTCCTCCGTTTCATGTGCCTCTACAAACTGAGGACTAATCACACGACGAAAGAGACCAATTGGCCAAATCGGCTCACTTTGTCTATCCAGTGCACTCCGTATTCCACAATAGCTGACATCCATAGCATATTGCTTCAACCGGGTGGTTGGAACAGCCACATCCCTGTCCAACACTGTCTCACTGAGTAAACACGGACTCCCCATACACAAAGCGCTAAATATCGTACTTGTGTTACGAGCTGTGAAAACTTTGCTTGCGCGATGCAGGATTCCATTGTTCGAGAGACGAAGCGTCGGTTTAGTTTCGGAGGGTGCCGTTTGAGCGCTAGTTACGCTCGCCCTAAACGGTATGGAAATATAAAACAAAAAGTATTGCAGCTAGCGGGGATCGAACTTGCGACAACATGTATAGAGTAATATTTTATCTGCTGCTTTTACTTTGATCTCTACGTTTGTTTTAAAAGATTATTTAGAATTAATATAGAATATTCTTTCTTTAATTAACTAGTGTAAAAAAGTAAATAAGAGTTTTTAAATAACTTGTATTGGTTCACTTTTAGTGATAACTTAAAAACAGTCGTCAACTCGTTACGTTATCATAGCTAGCGAAATATGTATGTAATATTAGATGCATCTCTGCCTAACCCTTCGAGCATTACAGGCGTGTTGTGATGTTATGTTTATAATGAAAAGTGTCTTAAGAGCGTAGACGGGCTGCGCGGGAATTGAAAAATAGGTATTTGAAGAAACTATTGCCGTCGCGCTGCGCTCTAGCAACCGGGCGGTTTCAATATGTGAGTGCGATAGAGACAACTGCAGCTCAGAACGATTTTACCTATAAAAAACCTTGACCGATCGACGTTTCGTATTCTCCTGTTTTCTCCTCGAAACCTAAGCCAATTCAATTATATTTGGTATCAAAATTTAAAGGAAGAATAGATCTATGCCCCTATTACTTGTTTTTATTTTAAAAACTTTTCAATTTTCTTTGGTAGTCATCTGATTACGTAAGTAAAAACGGGGTATTTTTTTAGGTTTTTGGTAAGTCATATTTATTTTTGTAATAAATTTAAAAAAAAAAAAATGACAGGGGCATGCCTTCAATAGACCTGGATTTTTATAAATAAAAACGATTACTCTAGAGGCATTATCCAGGAAGAGAATAGGGGAATACATTTGTATGGAAAAATGCAGCCCGTCTACGCTCTTAAGTGTCGAATGGTTTCCCGTGAAAACGTATCGAACAGTCGACGAGACTTTTTGTATTTTAATTCAAAATGGATACTACTAAGCAAGGTGCTGTGAAATATCTATTTAGATAAGTACTCGAGCACAACTAACTGCACGCTCAAAGACCTCAATGACGCAAATGACAGAGCCGTCCAGGTTGCCACGTACTAGAGGCGGACTAGAGATTAGTCATCGACTCGAAAATAAGTACTCGAGATACCTAAATCTCATCTCACAATACACCAGGTTCGGTGATTGCTTATTTATACTATACATGTAAGGGAAATAGCTTCACGCTCTCAATAATGACTGTCACTTCCAAGATGTACGGCATCTAGACACCCATTTAACTAAAGATACTTTAGAATTGACACTCCTATTGTTATTCCTCCTTTCATTAAATTAAAGTACAAAGTTGCATCCCTAAAAATTTTATTACGTTCTGCATCGCACGATGCAGTACAACTGTCAATCTATTGGGTGGGGAGTCCGTTTCTTCGCAGTGACGCAATTTTGGGATAAGCTGCGCTAAGCTATCCGCTGTTGTGTGGACGAAACATGAACAAACACCACGGATGAAGAAAAGGGGTTTGATTTTTTTGTATGGAAGCTGGCATATCGACCCACCGCCATTTTGTTTTTTTTAAACCACGGCCTACTATGAAATTGGTATGTATAGTACGTAGACAAAAAAAAATGACATGTAACATGGTGCCCCAAAGTGCCACGTTATCGAGATATTCGAAGGTAAAGATCGACATAATTATGAGCACAATGACCACATAAAAAATAGACCTTTTACGTATTTTTGTCTATAGGCGTTGATTATTGTTATTACTGTTTATTGAAAGAGAGTAGGTACATTAGCTATAGAAATAATTTATTTATTTATCGCTTTATTACTTTTTTTAAAGTTTTTCCCTTAAAGCATTAACTGTTTCTTCATGCACATAAACGAAATAACAAAACATTACAAATAATTCAATGCTTTATAAAAATAAACATTTCTAAACAATTTATAAAAAAAAAACTGTATTATTATTTAGAGCTAAATAATTGGTTCAAAGTTTCAAACTGAGGCGCGCGAACATCTAAATATTATTACTCTCTGTCGAATAGGAGCACCACTTCTTATAAGTCACATTTTGTCGCAAGTTCGATCCCCGCTAGCTGCAATACTTTTTGTATTTTCATAACGTTTAGGGCGAGCGTAACTAGCGCTCAAACGGCACCCTTCGAAACTAAACCGACCCTTCGCCTATCGAACAATAGAATCCTGCATCGCGCAAGCAAAGTTTTCACAGCTCGTAACACAAGTACGATATTTCGCGCGTCGTTTATGGGGAGTCCGTGTCTACTCAGTGAGACAGTGGTCAGGGGTGGGGCTGTTCTAAACCCACCCTTAGTGGAAACGATATGCCACAAGTGAAAGCTATCGTAAATAAAGTGCAGCCGAGTCTGTTCTCCGAGATGAAACTCCCCTAGTGGGCAATGTAAAGCCATTCTGGCCAAAGTGTAAAGACTGCGTTGTGAACAGTCGAAACGTGTAACAGTCCTCAGTACGTCGGGGCATGTGAAGGAGGAATATGACCCTCCACACCACTGTAGTAGACAATTTGACTCCTTTTTGGAATTTAGCTTTGTTTTTTTTTGTCATAAAAACAAATATAATCATGTGAATAGTAGCTTTAAACTTCACGAAAAAATAAATCAATTTTTTTTAAGTACCTATTGCAACTAGCGAGGTTCAAATGTGCAACAATAATGATTGTAATCTTTTATAATAAAACCTGTTTGGGTTTCTTTTCTAAAAGAAGTAATATTTCAGTTGATCCTTTTATTCGATCAAGATATTTATGTTGTACGAGTTAATTAATTAATTAGGTTGATTTTGTTGTGATTCTCAGAGGTGGTATAAATAAAATAGCGGTCTAAGTCGGCACCTCGTACCCCGCTCTCCGCAAGCCACTGTCGCCCTCATCGCAGTGGCTCCCCGGTGCTACGTGTTGTCAACAGATTTAGCGTCACAAAAACAGCGATGATAAAATAATTATTTCTCGAAAACATTCCTTTTTATGGATTTCAAATAATAATGAATGTATCAATTTATTTAATTGAACAGTAACTACAGCTATAACAATAAATTAATTCATTGGTTTTGTGAACATGATGAATAAAATAAATATTTTCTTTACTACGTCAAATATTATATGAAATCTTCGTGAAAGAGGATTAGTGTAAGATATTGAATCACCCGTATAAGCAATTAACACTCCAATAGTCGCGCGTTCTACCATTGTAAAACGCGTGTACATTTCGTTGAATTTTGTCGCAAGTTGAAGGTCAATCACTCACACATTCTTAGTATTCCTCAATTACTAGGCAATAAACAATTGTAGTGTCCTTGCAGTGACGGACGCGGCCGCAGGTCTGTGAAATTTGGCACCAAAAGTGAATTTCTACGATTGTAGAGCGCGCGACCACTCGCGTGACATTTTTCTCCTAAGGGGCCGGTCCACCAGAAACCTTGGATTTGTGGATTTGTCCCGACCATCAGGTTCTTCTTGGTCCGACTGTGTCAAAAACAAAGAAATGGAGGTGGAAGACATGACTGATTAAGAAATATGAGACTTATGATGTTAAGAGCAAACATTTTGCGCCTTTTTTGTTATTTTAAAAAAGGCTGGTTTTTAGTTCTTATTATGTTTAAATATGATTATGTTTTGTTTGTTTTAGCTTTATAATTATAAAGTTAATCTCAATATTATACAAACACTTTTTATTTATGAAACTTTGCTTTAAAATTCCATCATTAAATATGTTCTACAAATGTAGAGCGCGCGACTACTAACGTTCCAAATAGAGGCGCGCCTACTGGAGTGTTAATAGAAAAACATACACAAATATAGGCCAAATTCAGGTTATTGTACAAACTAAAATGAAATGAATTATTCACCATTAATTATTATATAAGAACCATTTATCACTCCCAAGTTAAAGAAATCATAAACGGAATGTAAGGACACTCTGTTTTGTCGCAGGTGCCAACCCCGCTAACTGCAATGCTTTTTTTTTTAAATTCCGATAAATGTTTTTGTTAAAATATTTGGCTTTTTATGAAAAAATAAAAACAAAACTAAGTGACAAAAGGAAGTCAAATTGTCTACTGCAGTGGGGTGGAGGATCATATTCCTCCGTTTCATAGCCTACTTAATGAGGACTAATCACACGTCGACCGAGACCACACAGTAGTTTTCACATTAGGCAAATACAGCTCAACTTTGCCTATTTAGTGCACTCCGTATTCCACAATAGCTGACAACCATAGCATATTGCTTCAACCAGGTAGGGAGGGAGAGTCTAAAACTACCTGGCCCACCCCGGTCACCGTTTCACTGAGTAGACACGGACTCCCCATACACGACGTGCGAAATGTCGTACTAGTGTTACGAACTGTGAAAACTTTGATAGCGCGATGTAGGATTCTATTGTTCGAGAGACGAAGGGTCGGTTTAGTTTCGAAGGGTGCCGTTTGAGCGCTAGTTACGCTCGCCCTAAACGTTATAAAAATACAAAAAGAATTGCAGCTAGCGGGGATCGAACCTGCGACAAAATGTGACTTACTTATGAAGTGGTTAGCTCCTATTCGTCAGAGATTAATATTTTATCTGTTATGTTGCTATTATTTGGTCTCTATGTTTGTTCTAAATAATCTTTAACAAATACTAAAATGATGATTAACTTTATTATTTCTACGCAAAAACACCTGTGCCTACTTAGCAGTGGTAACTAACACTCGTTGTTCTTTCTCTAATTAACTAATGTAAATTGAGTAGGTACAACTATTAGATTAAATTGTATTGTTTCACTTTTAGTGATAACTTAAGATCAACATAACTTGCTATCTTTTATTCTAGCCTTTTGTTACCCAAATCTGGTAAACCCAGACAGGCATGCAAGTAGGTACAGCTAAACGTCAGTCAAGTCGAGAGGCTGAGGGGCCGAGGACGACTCCAACACTGCGGTCGGCCGACGTCAAAAGCAGAGTGAGGACCTCGGCCTTTGTGAGACAACACTAGCTTTATGCTGTGTTCGCGATTGTGGATTTTGATTCTACATTGTTAATCTAGAAAAAGTTTATTTATAAAAATAGACAATGGAAAATGAAAGAAGAAAAAAGAGAGGTGTTTTAAGGGGGCACCCAGTTTGGAACAAAGTTCGCAAAAATAATTATATGATTTTATCTTAAAAAAAAATGGCCAAGTGCGAGTCGGAGTCGCACGTGAACGGTTTCGTACCTAATTGTAGTAGGGTACAAATAATACAAATTAAAGGGGTCTCCCTCTTATTTAATCTTTTTTTTTTTTTTGTTTTTGTGTAAAAATCGTAAAGTGGCTTACAGAAGACATCCACCTTCCAAGTTTCAAATATGTAGTCTTAATAGTTTCTGAATAAAATGGTTGTGACATACGGATGGACTGATTTTTTCTTGTCACTACATTCAAGAACAAAAGAAGTTACATGTAAAATTAAATCTTAATACAATGATTTAAAACGTGATAAAAAATCCCCTCTCATCTCCAATCCGGTCTGTGTGAACGGACCCTAAATCGTAACCAGAAGTTTCGCAGGTAAGAACCAGAGCAAAAAACATGGCGCCATGATTGGTTGCCAGACTTTCGGGCCAATGACTACCTGACCCAAATGACACCACTACCTCGTCACCATAATAAGCCAATCCAATTAGCAATTTTTATGACACTCTCGTCATTAAACCAATTTATTAAAACCATCATCCATTTTACTTAAAAAGGTAAAAAGGCTAAATCATAAATTACCGTTAGCAGAAAAAGATAAAAATGCATTTTCATTGTGCCAAAACAAGTTAACATTATTAATACTGTTTTGCTACTACCATAAATATGTTTTACTGCCTTTCAGCACTGCAGGGGAAATAGCCATTATTGCCACAATTACGGTGCTCCCAAACGCCCAATGTTGCCAGTTTGGGGTGAGCTCAAAATGTAATATCGCCAATTTTTGACCTGTTGATTTTTGGTAGAGTACGGTTTTTAATGGTTTCAGGCGTGGCGTTATGTTCCCTATATTTTGGTTCCTGTAATTCTACACAGTATCTACACAACTATCTATTTGTTTCAAGATTCTTTAGGTTTTCGAGGAATTTTAATTTCAAGTTTTCAGGACCTTAGATTTCGAGTTCAATCTTGTTGACCTTAATATCTGCCCAGCCTTTTCCCAATTTGGGGTGAGCTTCTAGTCTAACAGGATGAAGCTAAATTCCAGAGCAGATGGAAATGTCAGACTTCCACTGACTAAAAAACAACCATGTTCCTTTTTAGCCCTTTGTATCGAGGCCGCGGTATCTCTTTCGAACAACCCTCAGCCCCAACGGCTGTCGGCCCTTGCAGAATTTCGGGCCATTGACTATTTGTAACATTGGTCAAAGATCTACAAGTGATCCGCGTGATCAACTAAGTTATGCTCTATGAGACACGGAAGAAACTGGGTATGTAAAGAAAGTTGCTCAACCTTGAAGATCGACCCTATGCGGCTGTTAGTGTTTCACCACGAGGTTTGCTTCAACCTTATTGTACTCTCGAGTTCAACGAATGTTTTTTCTTGGATGATGAGAAATCATCAAATGTAGGGAGTGTCAGACTTCTACTGACTAAAAACTACCCATTTTCCTACGTAGCCCTTTGTGTCCGAGGCCGTGGTATCTCTTTCGAACAACCCACAGCCTTCAAACAACCCACAGCCCGAGTTAAATGACCTTGATGAAGTTCATTTTTACCTGTGTAAGTAAAAAAAGGACCAAAATACTAAATTTTCTCAACCCCTAAAGTTTTCCCACCCCTAAACTTTTCGTTCCGTGTCGTACCATACCTTACTCAATCTGACCAGCTAATTACCTAGTTCTGCAATCTCGGCAGACTGCGAACGACTATGATGTAATGCCTGTGACGTCACGTGTCCAAGTACGGAGGTTAGTGTTTGAATTTTAAACAGAATTACACTGGTCCCGTTTATATTACGTCTGAGCGACGGGTGGCCGTGTGGTTTCAGTTTTAGCGTGGATTTGATGTTGATGTAGAACTTCTAATTTACAAATATTATTTACTAGCTTTTGTCCGCGGCTTCGCCCACGTGGATGTCAAATAATATCCCCCGAAACTTTCATCCCCTATTTTTAAGGGTTGAATTCCGAAAAAATGTGTATACTTAAACCTACCTCGAGAACCACTCTATCCATTGGAGAAAACAGCATGAAACGGTGTACCTAGTAGGTTTTGAGTTTATTGCAAACAGACAGACGCGACATAGAACTTTGTTTTGTAATATGTAGGTAGTGAATAGGGGATCGGACTAACTCAAAAAAATATGATTCTGTTTAGTCCGTCAGTTAGATTATCGAAAAATATTGGATACGTGTTTTTTTTTTATCAAATCAATAAAAATTGACGAAGATAAAGCGCGTCAAAGATCATGGAGTGGGGCTTGAAATGTCACTTGAAGGTACAAAATGTGCTAGCATATGACGTCACACGAGTTTTCGATGCACTGTATCGTCTTCATTTTTTGTTTACGTGAAAAAAGAAAAAATATGTGGTCAATATTTTTTGGAAATCCATCTTCCGGAATAATTAGTTTTTTTTTGTCCGATCCCCTATTGCTAATTCTCTCTATGATATTAATTAATAGTCTTTTCCAGGTGTGTATAAGTTGCGGCGGATTGTTCGAAAGAGATACCGCGGCCTCGGCACAAGGGTTAAGGAAGAACATGGGTGATTTTTTGTCAGTAGAAGTCTGACATTCCCTTCAGCTCTGCCCAGAGCGGGAAGGGTTATTTATTGATTTCCTACCCACAAAAAAAAATGTGTGTATAAGTTAGCAAAAGAAAGTTTTCAGTTCATCGACATTCAGTTTATTAAAGTATCAGCGTCTGAAGTTTGAAAGTGATTGCATAGAAAAATAATTCAGTACCTATATGAGTATATCTGAAATAGGCACTTATGATTCAAAAGTTTTGCGGAAATTGGCTGAAGAATGCAACATGCATTGGCATGCATTGGCTGAGTATCGCAAGGAAAGTGTGTAATATTAATTATAATTACCAATTAATAGAGTAAAGAAAAGTCCAAACAAACGGTAGATGATATGGCTAGAAAGAAAGTGACTGCAGATAGTGGGGGTACTTATAAACAAGCCTACAAGCTTGGCTTGCCCATATAACATAATCTACTCTTCATGATGTTAAGGTTCCTGTCTGCCTTGCCGTATTGTTAGCCCTTAGCCACGCCACTTAATAGAGATGACAGAGATATGAGAAATATGAAAGACAAAGACTGTGTAACGCAAATAAATTGGGATAAGGGCAGAATACTGATGATTATCAGGGTCCGAGATATCGGTTCTATCACTGACTAGCTTTTGCCAGCGGCTTCGCCCGCGTGAAAATGACGATTTTCCATACAAACTTTCATCCCCTATTTAACACTTAGGGGTTGAATTTCGAAAAATCCTTCCTTATTCCTTGTCTACACTATAAAGGGAACCTCTGTGAAAAATTTCAGCTTAGTAGGTCCAAGAGTTTGGGCTGGGCGTTGATGAGTCAGTCAGTCAGTCAGTCAGTCAGGACTTCTCTTTTTATTTATAGAAAGATATATAGATAAGTAAAGTCTTTGGCATCAATGCTGTTTTATTAACTGTACGAAAAACTCCAAGTAACATAAACCAATTTAATCCTAATTTCATACACATTAGATTACTCTAACCTCAATCTCGCTCACACTACGTCCCTCCTCTAATACCACAGGGCTACCTCCCAATGGCATTTGTGGTCCCACTGCCGCGCGACCAATTTGTCCGTCCAACGTCCGGTGCCGACCGTGGTTTTGTGCCCGTTTGTGCTTATTGAAAACTTAATCATTAACGTACGTTTCAGTGGGATTGTTCCCCAATTTGTTAGTTTGGGATAGGTCGGTTTTTGGTGCGATTAGAAAGTTATTTCAATGTGGGGGTTTTGGACCGATCAATGATGAATACAGTTAAATTTGGAGTTTCTGGACAGTCAAACACAAAACAGCTTTTTTTCTGAATAAAAAACAAGTAGAGTCTTCTTCTTTTTCTTTATTGTATGGTTACTGTCTTTTTTTTGCTATAGAAAATCATCAAATGACTCCTCCCACTGTGGGCGGAGCAGGAAGGAGTGTCAAACTCTTACTGACTAGTGACCAAAACTCATCCGTGTTCCTCCTTATGCACTTTGCGTTCCAGGGTCGCGGTAACTCTTTCGACCTACTTCCGCAACCCTTGAAGGTTGGTTAGTGCTAAACCGTTTCAGAGTTTTTTTGCCGCCCTTGGGCATCACGCTGTTTTCCATCACCGGAGCAAGTAATAATTATACAATGCTCACATGATTCCCAAAAATTAGAAGTGCGTGTCCTGTGTTCGAACTGGTGACCTTTGACTGTGCAATCACCAAAAAACTGTTTTTTTTTTGTAAAGTCTCAATATTGTTAACCATCAACTAAGTGACACAATTCATTTAATTTTAATTACTTACTGCCACACTCAGAGACGTATATGTTCATCATTTAACATCTCTGAGTGCGGCAGTTAGTGACGCCTTAAGTAATCATTAAAAATCTTTGAGTGCGGCAGTTATTGGGGCTGTTTCATTCACATTTGTAAATGTAACCGTTTCAGACACAATAAACATTTTAGTTTATTAAAAAATCCTTACTACGGACATCTTACTACGACTTAAAACCCCGCGTTCACATTTACGTAACAGTGACGCATCAGGTTTATTCTCACCCCACGCGTGGCCGTGGATGTTACGCGGGAATAGATACTGCTGACTCATTTTTTACAAAGTGTTGCTATACTTAGAATTTTTTGGGGTTGTTAGTGGTATATTGAAATACGTGGAGTTAGTGGGTACTTGTTGAGGATACAAATAAAGGTTGAAGTTATTAAAAACTATGATGACACATGATGACTAGCTTTTTTGTCACTGTGGAAACAAAATCTTAAATAATGATAACTGGCAAGTTTCCTGGTGTAAACAGTGGTCATCTCAGGAGAGAGAAGGAGACGGCGAGAAAAATTAGATAGTTTCCATCAGAACTGGAAGTAGGATGCGCAGGTTTGTAAGAAATGGAAGAACTGAAATGAGCCTTTGTTCAGGAATAAGACAGGACAGGCTCACAAAAACTGAGTTTTAGTAAGACCACATACATTATTTTCGTACTACGACTTTTCACTATAGCATTAGCGTAATATATAATCAGTTCTCTGCCTAACCCTTTGGGGATTACAGGCGTGATTATATTATACTAGCTGATGCCCGCGGCTTCACCCGCGTGGATGTCGTTCAAATTATATACTAAAACCTTCCTCTTGAATCACTCTATCTATTAAAAAAAAACCACATCAAAATCCGTTGCGTAGTTTTAAAGATTTAAGCAAACAAACAGACAAAAATAGCGACTTTGTTTTATACTATGTAAGGATAAGGATAGACCTTTGGGGATTATATTACGTTTCAATCAAATGAATTTTCCCATTTAAAATTCGCTGAATTGTTTGATACGACTTCGGTGAATTTTTTTTTTCGTACAATTTAATAAGAGTTTCTATATCTACGTTTTCTCTTTACGTAACCGCAATACCACCCCTTTAGCAGATGACTTGAACCCTCGGAAAAAACTATATGTAAGCTTTGAGTGACGCAAATTGGATGAGCAAATTAGGTGACTAAGCGAGTTTTTTTACCTATTTCGCTATTTTCAACGTAAACATTTATTTTGTGTGATCTTACGTAAATATTTGTGAAGCTGGTTTATTTTGAAGGGCATTTTGTGTACTCTCAAGATCAAAGAAGAAGTCTGTCTTCCTTAACATGTTTTTTGCAGAAGGTTCTACTACCTATCTGACCTCCACAACGAAATAACTGGGTAATAGGATATTCTAAAAGCTATTAATGTTTCTTTTAAGCGTTTTCTATTTATTCAACACCAAATTAAATTCAACTTTAAATGAAATACCTCTCCCTCATTCCACTTTCAACCCAAATGTCAGGTGTTCCCATTTATAAAGGGACTCCATTAAAAAGAAACTCTCATAACCAAAGTCTATTAAAATTCATTCATTTTGACTAATTAGAATAATATTACGTTGAAACTGGGAGCTAATTAATTTGTTAAGAATCTTTTCAGTGACGGCGTCTTACGGGACATTTCAGTGGGTGCCTGATTTGATACTGAAAGAAGGTTTTTTTCTTCGTGAAACGGTTGAATGGAAGATTGTTGTATTAGTTTTAAAATAAAGAGTTGGTGTTATTACTCTTTGAGACACGGAGAAAACTAGGTACGGATGGGGGAGCTCCCATTACGTACCGAATGTTACTACCTCGATTTTGAAGATCACTCAGACACACCACCTCTTCAGAGCACAGCGCAGCAGACGAACGCAGCACACTGTGGCAGAACAAGCTTCCCCCTCCTCCACACTACATCGCACCGGCAGAAAAACTACCCCCTCGCCACGAACTGCAGTGGCCAATATGTAAACCTTTAAATAGACCATGCGCCCAAGTTGGCCGCTGCCGATCCAATGTGGCTAGAGATGGGTCGATTATATCCCATAATCGACCCATCTCTGACAGAATGTGTGTATCGAGCCCCAACACAGCACATGCCACACGTTCTCTCTTGCCCGTCGTGCCCAACTTATTGCACGTTCAAAGACTTAAACGAGGCAAACGAAAGAGCTGTCCAGGTTGCTACGTACTGGTCGGACAATATTTTTGTTGTCGAATCGAAAATAAGAAGATTTAAGTGCAAACCGTTAGACTGAAAGCCGACCCCAAAATGGTTAAAAAAAAAACGTGTGGCACTCGGAAACTGCCGCGGCAAAGCTATTGCATAGCATTTTTTATCAATTCTTATGCAAATAATTAATTATTTAATTTGACAACCTCAGTTGACAACCTTGTTATTTTCCGTAACCATAGCAACCTGGTTGAATACTGAATCATGAATATTTTCGTTACGGAATTTCTGGATTCGCTCTCCACGCTCAAGGCCCGCGATAGAAGCTATGCAATATAGCTTAAAAAAGATAGTTAAGAAAAGGTTCGACAGATAATTGTTGTAGTGTATGTGTAATTGGGTTCAGTTCAATCTAAATTCAGTTACTTACTTGTTGAGTCATCAAAAGTTACCCGAAATGAAACGCACCTTTGACTCATAGTGGAAACTCCGATGAGTCTTATATCCATGAAATATTTCAGATTAAAATCAGGACCGAATATAAACATAGCAAATAGAGTGAAATAACAAGAACTTCATGTCCATTGCTATCAACCAGGCATGAATCCAGCTTCAAGGATATTGGCCCGTCGGGGGTGCGGGATGTCGAAAGAGATACCGCGGTCTCGGCACAAGGGCGAAGAAGGAACATGGGTGGTTTTTAGTCAGTAGAAGTCTGACACTCCCTTCCGCTCTGCCCATGAGCGGGAGGAGTTATTTGATGATTTACTAACCACGAAAAAAAAAGTGTATTGAGAAATACTTGATGGTGATGCTCCTCTGAATCTAATCCAAGACCTCACGCAATAAAGTAGTGCTTGCGTGCTTGCATTCTGAGGTCGGCTTCCAGTCTAACTGCCAGTTAGCGAATTACTTTTCTAGCTATACCAGTATGTGAAATGGAGCGACTGCCAACCTAACAGCAATACAAAATCGAAATTAAACGCTACATTATATAATATATAGATTCCAAAACATATCATTCCTAATCCTAATCCAACTCAGTCTAAACCCAATCAAAATCCAAAACTTTACACCTATAAATATTAATAAACATTCATAAATATTTATAAATGCGTATTAATTAAAACTGTATAAATTTTCATTAGGATCTCTGTCCAAGTTTTACCTGCAGACCACAGATATAGATAGACCTTGATAACGCAAGAGCAACTACAGTGCGATCAAATTATCTTGGCAGCTCTGAACATAGGCTTTGCGAAATTTTACGCATGTAAACTTGGGAATAAAACTGTTATTGCCAGATAAACCAATACTTAAACGATCAGAAAATATCTAATTTAAACAGTGAGAAATACAAATAAAATAAATATCATAACACTTTTATACATTCGCTGTAACAAAATGACCTGCACGAAGTTCGGAGCTGCCAAGATAATTTGATCGCACTGTACTTCGCATGCCTTTTTTCTAGGCTTACGTACAAAAATCGTAAATGGCCACTTTCGCGCTCAGTCTGCATCGGTGTATAGCGCTAGGCGAACGTCGTCGGCGCTGGTACAAAAGGCAAGGGTTGGGGCGAAGGAGGCAACGTTTAACGATTTAATTTTCCGATTTTCAGTGCTTGTGACGTTATAATAGGTAGTCAAAAAATGGCACGCTTGGTTTTCATACAGATCGTGATACTTGCGTTATCTAGGTCTATCTATATATCTGTGTTGCAGACTAATAAAACATTGAACAAGAAAGCGTCTCCTGAAGAAAACTTTCAGGAATTAAGGACACAATATAAATTAGTGAAAACGAATTATTGCTGGTAACAAGGAAACAATTTTAGCTTTGAATTAATCAAGGAACGTTTTGTTGGTATTCGGGTACCAGTTTGTGGTCACTGAGATTTTGGCGTATAAATTACTGTGGGGTTTAAGATGAGGTTTTGATCGTTTCTAATTGCATTTCACTTAATAGAGATGTACTACGAGTATATACAGAGTTGGTATGGAACTTAATAAGTGGCTATACTTACTGCCGTGACTTTTAGTGATTACTTAAACCGTCACTTAGTAAAGGTTTTGTAGGTATGTCGAATCTTTACTAAGTCACGGCTTAAGTAATAATTAAACATCTCTGAGTGCGGCAGTGAACGTATTAGGTAGATTTCTAGCTTGGCGATGATGAGGGATGAGTCTATCTGACCTTTTTTTTGTTATTTTTTTTTTGGTGGGTGGAAAATCATCAAATGACCGCCCGCTCTTGGGCAGAGCGAAGGGGAGTGTCAGACTTCTACTGACTAAAAACGGAACCCATGTTCCTTCTTTGCCCTTGCGCCGAGGCCACGTCATCTAGTACAAAAATCCGCGGCCCCGACGAGGAGTCTATCTGACCTCACAATTCAATCTGTATTGCTTAATAATAGACTTACAGGCCTCTGACTACCTGTAACGACTGTCAAAGGGCGTTAAGAAGCCGGGGTAAGAAGCTCGCAATTGCAATTCGAGGCGAGCATAAAAATCGAACGATACATTGCTATCTCTATCTGACTTGTCGCGGCGCAGCGCGCAGCTGTGTGCGTGCGTGTAGTACCTATGTTTGTAGCGAATCATTATAATGACTGATAACCATTTCATTGTAATAATTTTGTTCAATATTTGGTTTATTTTTGTTAACTAATTTGGGGAATCGTTAGTGAACGCACAAACCCGCAATGCGTTTTTTGGAAATTACTCTACAATGGCTACATTAGAAGATTTTAGGACATTATCTAAAATCTAATAAAATAAAACGTCTATATTTAAATCTCTAGATTATAGAGATATTTTTTTTATATAGATATAAAAATAGACGTTTTATTACCACCACCGCAAAGCGAAACAACCTGAACCCTATTCCCAAAGACTCAGCGGCTTGTCAGTGTCGACTACGGTTTGTCTTTAGTAGATTTTCAACTTTACAAATAGGATAATGCAATACAGCATAATGAGCTACCTTGGTCATTACTCTCGAGGGTAAAATACCTACAGTCCGAGCCTAAGCCGGAAGTGTAATGGATAGGAATGCGAATGCCTATCTTAGGCTAAGTTCACATGACCGCGCGGCATCGTGCGTCTCCGTGCTGTGGAAGCATTCACATGATAGCATTTATGTACGCGCGGCAGTCTAGCATCAAAATGGTCACGGTTTGACACCATACCTACCACACCAGATTGTCTCTCAACCGCATCAGTGATCGATGCTCAACCGTGAACATCTGAACGGGTCGATTTAAGTTTGTAAAACTTTTTTTTTTCTTTCTTTTTTAATAGACGGTAAACACTGATTATTTTGATTTTGTCCCCGAGCGGTCATCTGAACTTAGCCTTACACGCGCTTAGTGGGTATTATTTGTTACCAGTAGCTAAACGTGTCCGCTTGTCACTATGTACCTATTATGTATGTATGTAGTGTACCTACAGACAGACGCTAGCACATCAATCTAACCTAATTTATTTTCTTACTTTTGCATTATAAATCCATTTTTGTAATGTGTACAGCACTGATTAAAGTCAACTAGATAAAAAGTAGATAGGTAAGTTGTAGATCAGATAGGTACTTACTGTGAGATACCTACTGTATCCCAACGTTCGTGGTCCATAACTAAAGTGACCATACGTCCCGTTTTGAACGGGACTGTCCCTTTTCTCGATCATCTGTCCCGTTGTCCCCAAACAAAGCTCTGGGACACAAACAGTCCCGTTTTCCGAAACTGCGTGAAATTTTTAAAACTATAAAACTCGTCAGACGCAACTGTGGTAGACGTGGTAGACCACGTCGCAAGGGCAGACGCCTGTCGGGACTGCGTGTTGTTCGAAAGAGATACCGCGGCCTCGCATACAAAGGGCTAGAGAACATTTGTGTGATTTTTTAGGGTTCCGTAGTCAACTAGGAAGTAGGAACCCTTATAGTTTCGCCATGTCTGTCTGTCCGTCCGTCTGTCCGTCCTCGCTTAATCTCTGTGATGCAATCACGCCGACAAAGTGGTAAAATAAAATTTGGAAAAAAAGTTTTACTATGATAGCCCCAATATAAATGTAAAGTGGGAAGTGATTTTTTTTAAATTTCAACCCTAACGTGTGATATATTGTTGGAAAGGTATTTAAAAATGAATAGGGGGGTTTACTAAAATCGTTTTTTGATAATTTCAATAATTTCGGAAATAATCGGTCCAAAAGTAAAAAACAAACCCCTCTAACTTTTTTATTTTATTTATTTATATTTTTGAACCATAAGTTTAGAAAATATGAAAAAAATCTGAAAAGTAGAAATGTATAAGGACTTTCTAGGAAAATCATTTTGAACTTAGATGGAAACAACAGATGGAAAAAGCAGTTAACCAATATAATTTGGTCCCTGAATCGTATGAGCGCCTATACAATCCAGAGGTCAAGTTTCATTGGCCCGTTGAAGAAATTGTATAAATTACTAGCTGATGCCCGCGGCTTCGCCCGCGTGGATACTGTAAAAACAATCCTTGATGCGGATTATATATACATTTTTTTATTTGCCCCACACTAGGAATTTCTCCTGTATCGTGGGTGCGTTCACAAACATTTAAACTCACATACACATATACCCAGACCCGGAACAACTATCTGTAGGTCTTACAAATATTTGTTCCGTGCGGGGATCGAACCCGCGACACGCAGCGCGGCATTCCATTGCTTGAGCCACTGCGCTAACCGTGCCGTCAAAGTAAATATCATTCTAAAATTTCAGCTCGACCGGTGCAGAACTTTTTGAGTTTTTGAAGCGTACACAAACCAACATAAGATTTTTATATAAATAGATTAGCATACCGTTTTGGTATGGAACCCTTCATGTGCGAGTCCGACTTGCACTTGGCCAGTTTTTTTTCAGTAGAAGACTGACAGCGGGTGCCGATCCGCCTAGAGCGGGAGGAGTAATTTTATGATTTCTCAAATTCCAAAAAAAAACGACCTACCTAACTGGACCGTTTGTATAAGGTAGACATTTATCGTCTACAACTTCGAGTGTAGAGTCCCTGATCTTGAGAGGAGAGGGTGTTACATAGGCATTTAACGTGGCCTTGGTTTTTGCTAAAGTAACTGTCAATATAGGTGTATAAATCCATGTCCCGTTCTGAGTTAAAAAAATAATGGTCAGTTTATCCATAACTTCACTCAAACCAAATCGTGAAAAAATCTAAGCCCGTAAACAAAGCAAAAGTCGTAATAATGTAGGTTCCACAATACCAAGTCACAAGGCAAATCATTATCCAAGTCCGTAGCAGAGGTCAATAGTGTCAGAATAATTTATTACAAAACAATTTCGCAAACAATAACGCACGCGCAAGTCAAGTCAAGTAATTATGTAACACTGACAACCCCTACTACCCCGGAGCGGAGGCCAGCGCGCGGGCGCCGGGCGGCGCGCGGCGGCGTGGTCATTCATACGAAAACGGTACGCTAGTGTGAGTTTCTGCGATCACGTCTACGACCAGTGCGTACACGCACACAAACGCAGCCCATGCTTGATGCGACAGCGCTACTGCCGTTCCAGATTTGTGATAAATTTGATTGTGTTCCGTAATACCAAAAATTATGAATGAAAACTTGATATTTTTCCGATTTTTTTTTGATAATCTGCTACTAGACAATATAAGCTATGTTCCTATTACAATAACATTACGAATATTAATGTTTTTAATACAGAATAATTAAGTTGAAAACATGCTATTAGCGGTGTTAAAATGTGCGAAATGCAATTCGCTTGCATTTCGAAAATAGTGAATTTTTTAAAAATAAAGTTTAATAGGAACCTAGATAAATATCGTCTGTATCCGAATAACATAATTTTAAGTTGGTAATATGTTCGTATCGCGAATGATTTTGGTATTACGTTTGTATGGAGAAATGTCCGTACACCGTCCCCTTAACGTGTTTTACGAGTCACAGAGGAAGATATTACTAAATGGATGGTTACCCATCCACGGGCCAACCTATGCAAGCGCGGCTTAACCTAAAAATGTGTCTAAGGGGCTGTTATTATCAAGCCACAGGCTCCTACTTCTCGAGATATATATGAAGACAAAATGGTAGCTCATAAATATATTCAAGCGGAAATTGAAAAGCTTATAAGCATCATTAAACATCCTCGTTTTGTAAATTGGATTTTCCAACTTACGCGACTCAATAACCAACTGATATATCTAGTAAGGGTGATAAAGATATAGAGAAGTAGCGAAAAAGGGTTGAAATCGGTGTGATAGAGCAAGATTTTTGGTAGTGGAAGGGTGTTAAAGGGAAGTTATGACACCATAACTATTTTTTGCATCCGTGCAGCGTGGTAGAGTATTAATGTATGGGTGTGATTTTCCATGTTCATGAGTGGTTATGTATAGGGAACTGGTGGTTAGGTAAAAACAACCACTGGGATCAATCTTCAGGTTAAACCGCGCTTGCTTAGGATGACCACCCAATATATAAGAGTTTCCTCCGTGCCTCGGAAATCACGTTAAGCCGTTGGTCCTTGCTGTTCCAAATTGTAGATGTTTGACAGGTGGTCAGTGGTCCGAAAGTCTGACAACAAGTCTTACTAAGGGGTATTAGTATTAACCAGTACGAACTAGGTTGTGGCGGTCAGACAGGCAGTCGCTTCATTTAAAATACTGGTATAGGGTACTTAAGGTACCCCTCTACCTAACTCTTCGGGGATTACAGGCGTGATTTTATTTTATTTCGATACTATATTATATTTACTTCATACTCTCAACAACATTTTAATCACTTCCAAAACTATCGATACCAATTTCATATTCCGATGCACAGAACATCCCTACTCATCGGATTTTCAAGCCGTCCGTCAGTCCGGATACTAGCTCGCTCAAACGCAATTATAACACTGCTATATAACCGTGGCATAACTGCTATATAACGTCGTTATAGGTAATACTCTAACTAGTAACAACGTTATATCCGGTATTAGGATTTGCATTTTGATGACGAATTTAGCTTTAACGTCTGTTTTGTTGTTGTGGTTGATTTATTTAAGTTTCCTGATGTTAGTATGCAGATTATATAAGGTCCCATTAAAATACGTGGACAAATTTTAACACAGCGATCAGTACGTCTAACCAAAGATATCTACACAAAAAAAAGCACTGAATAAAGTGTTTTTTTTTACTTCAAATAATAATTAGCGCCGCACTCTAGAACAAACTCATCCTTTATGAGTAGGTACTTAAATGCGTTTCGCTTATTATTTATTTTACCATCGTCCTTATTTTGGTGGTCTGAATGATTTCTAAAATTTTGTCCACCTATTTTAATGGGACCTTATATATACACAGTATGAGGCGGGAGGGACAAAGACCTTATCATCATCATCATCATCACTATCTTGCCCTTATACCATTAGGGGTCGGCACAGCATGTCTTCTTCTTCCATACTTCTTTGTGTCTCGTCATCTCATGAGACACCTCCTTTCTTGTCTTATCATTCTAAACGCAGTCCATCCATCGTTACTTATCCACATTCATACTCAAAATTCTCATTCCTCCGCATCATAAAAATGTCTATAGGACCATTATGTGCATAACTGATAAAAAAAACTTAATGCGGCACTCGGAGACTGCCGCGGTAAAGCTATTGCATAGCATTTTTATCAACAGCAAATAATTAATTATTTAATTTGACAACCTCAGTTGACAACCTTGTTATTTTCCGTAACCATAGCAACCTGGTTGAATACTGAATCTTGAATATTTTCGTTAGGGAATCTCTGGATTCGCTCTCCACACTCAAGGCCCGCGATAGAAGCTATGCAATAGCTTAATAAGCTGTTTCCTTCAAAAGTCAACAATCTCGAGTAAAATAGGTTTCTTCTGGGTTAGCTCGCGTTCCACCGTCGTTCTCATCTCTGCCCCGTTTGTGACCACTTACTAGACGAACGTGTCTTTTATTAGTTTAAAAAAATCCTGAGTCCTTTCGTTATCTGTCAGTCGATCTTTCCTGGCAACTTTTTTCATTTTTTCTCTCTGTTTTAATACAATATTCGATGATATGAAAACACAAAGAACTGACTGATTTCTCAAATCTCAAAACCCAGACCAACTTTAATAGACTTTTCATCATTCAAATGTAAAGTCACATTCAAAATTTTACCTTATCCCTGAAAGAATAACGTAGAATTTGGGTGAACCGAATAAAAACCGCAACATTACTATTCCTTATTCAATATAGTGAATGAAGTTTGTCGTTGAAACTGCAGGAAATAGATCCACGCGGCAATGGCCGCTGTTTCCGGCTGAAAGTGATCCCGCGGCCGACCGTATCCGGTTGGTGGGCGGTTTGTTATGGCGCGGGCGGTGGCCTCCGGGCCTCGCGTTAGAGGGAGGCCTTACTATTTCATGACTGTATTCCAACGCTACCTGGATTGAGTTTTTATTGGTTTGTTTGAATAAGAACTGGGGTCTTTGTTTGTGGGTTTTATTGTTGGTGCAGTATAGTTACGGTTTTATTAAAGAGTGGTTTGTGAGTTTCAGAGTAAAGGTAAATATTAATGATATAACAGCATGCCTTGTAA
The DNA here is from genome assembly GCA_949775195.1 of Diarsia dahlii. Classification (NCBI taxonomy): domain Eukaryota; kingdom Metazoa; phylum Arthropoda; class Insecta; order Lepidoptera; family Noctuidae; genus Diarsia; species Diarsia dahlii. Next base: position 17,094,291 of record OX459197.1, on the reverse strand, counting down.
GTCACGAAGGGTTACGCAAAGGTGTACATAATACGACAGTCACATTTCGCCTGAGAATCGCAACCAAGAATAGGAATTTAAACCACTATTGTATTTTTACCCGACTACGGCGAAGCCAAAAGGAAGGGTAATGATTTTGGCAGTCCATGTATGTATGTATGTATGTATGTATGTTCCACCGTAGCGCCTAAACTACTGAACGGATTTTAATAAATTAGGTGTCAATAGATTCGTAAGAATAGCTCGGGTGACATAAGCTATATAAATTTTATAAATTCTTTTTATGACGGAATTTAAATGTCAAAAACTTACCTCAAAAAAATATTAAATTGAGATAATCATAGCAAGTTTGGTATCAAATGAAAGGTCTTGGCGAGCACATTTCAAATATGTATTATATTATAGTTTAAGTACACACAAAAATAAAATTCAAATAAAAAAAAATAAGTTCAAAAATCTAAAACCCGACTACTAACAAAATCGCGGTCTTAAAAGTAGAAAACAAGAAAATAATCCTTGTCTGATATTCTTCGTAGTCGCATGCCACCTTGCTTATGGCAATTAGCAGCTGACTTCTGTATCAATGAGAACGCCATGAAGGAGCACCAGGTATCAGTGGCATGCGACTACGAAGAATATCAGACAAGGATTATTTTCTTGTTTTCTACTTTTAAGACCGCGATTTTGTTAGAAGTCGGCTTTTAGATTTTTGAACTTAATTTTTTTTTTTTTGAAGAAACTGAGTAAGAGAATAACTCTCACATAATAAAGTCATCCGAAGTCGCAAAGTTAAGACCTATTAGGGTATTACTTTACAGAATCATATTAAAATAGAAATTGTAACGAGCGAGAGCATAGCTAGGGACGTCTGTACGTGTGGCCATGAAATTGACTTACGATTATATTGTAACTCAAACATTACTTTCTTTTAGTTATAGTACTGCAGTGCGGAAGCCACTTTACAGTCATAGAAAATTCAAAACCGTCATCAGAACGCAAATAATTTTTATTTTGGGACAAGTCTGCCACACTATTTCCAAACCACTGCAACTCTTGAAAGCCAGAATGAATAGTGGTGACCACCGGAAAAGTACCGAGACAATGAATTTCGACGAAGTCCGAGATAAACAATTTAACTGTCATGGATTCTGCAATGTAAAGAACAGTGGAGGAGTACGACAAATATAATTTCCACTTGTCTTTAGGCCTATAGGTACAAAATGAGGTTAAATGCTTTTTTTTTGGGCGGGATGGTAAATCATCAAATAACCCCTCCAGCTCTGGGCAGAGCGGCAGGGAAAACAAAAAACCACCTCGCCCTCGACCTCGAACATGTTCCTTCTTAGCCGAGGTCGAGGGCGCGGTATCTTTGTGACCAACCCGCAGCCCTGACGGGGTTATTTTAAATGCTGTTAAGTTATTTTTATTGCCGAGTCATTAATTGCTGGTGATTATTTTTTTAGTGGGAAGCTAAATTATCATATTTAAAACCTTTCCGTGGGACAATTTCTAACTACAACGATAACGAAACCGCGGGTAAAAGCTAGTAATTTCTTCAAAATAAACACACACTTGCATCGAAACCTAGTCTCTTAACTACCCAACAATTTTCCTCATTCACCAGAAATTCCCGCTGCCCTACGAGCCAACACTGAAAGGCATTCCACCACCGTGCCGCACTTCATACAAGTTCCACTGCCATAGACTTCTAGGAATATTCGTTCAAACGAAATTCTGAAACGTGTTTGTTTAGTATGTTGTTTGTGTTTGTGTTAAATATAGAGCTTGTTTATCATTATCTTCAATATACTAACTAAATAGTTTAAATATCCCTTATTAAAATAAAGGTATAATGCGTACCACTTAAGTTTTTTGTTAAAAAAGTATTTTTCTTGCACCGGCAACATTTGAATTTGTTAATAAGTAAAACGTTGTCTTTTTTACATTCAAATAGTGGGAACTTTTTATTTATAAACGTCACCCGTCCATATACGTCAATGTCAAAGTGAGCCAGTCGGCAGTTTGGTGAAAAAAATTTGAAATTGTTGTGACGTTTCTCAAAAAATTTTAGTTTTGTTCAACAAAAAAAATTCGTTAAGTGTTTTTTGCGTTCAGATTCATAAACTATGTTATATTCTTGTTGTTTTGCATCCATTAGGTTGAAAAATCCGGTAATATATGCATGTTTTTTGATCGTGTGAAGTTATAGGTAATAGTGGTAAATTATATGCCATTGTGCAATCGTGCATAACTGTAAATTGGATTTACTAATATATTTATGTGACTCTGTGTGCTAAGTCATGTTTCAGGGTTTTTCACACTGCGGAGGAAGCTCAAGGAGAATAAATACATATTATTATCTACTTTTCATAATTAATAAAACTTTCTTTTTATTATGAACACGAGTAAATTTTATTTACCAACGACAAATAGACATTACTATGTAAAAATGTTATTAGGTACCAATTTTTTTTTTGTATTACTTAAATTACACAAGCAAATCCAGGGAAAACAACTAGTATAGAAATTCGTTCAAATCGTATTGGATAATGGTAACTATTTTACCACCATCGTAATATTTTCCAAGTCGATAATGGATAATGGTAAGATATTTACCACCGAAAAAACCCCCCTTTCCCTCCCCTTTTTAGTTTTTTTTTCATCAAAAATTAAATCAGCAGCCCCTAATTACCTAGAAACAAACCTCGTTTTCTCCTAAATATCCACAGGGGCTCGTGTTTGTTTAAGGGTTAAAGTTTATAAAGAGAAACTGCCTATCTGACCTCCACAACCCCGTTACATCATCATCATCTGCCTAGCCTTTTCCCAAGTATGTCAGAGTCGGCTTTCAGTCTAACCGCCGTATTTATAATCAAGTCAAAGTAATTACTTGGACTTAAGTAATTACTTAGGCAAATATTTTTATGCAATGGGCAAGAATTTAAACGAAGTTAGAACCGTCAATGAAAGCAAAACTAAGAATTCTAACGTTTGATAGTTCTAACATTAAGGAATTACTAAACTACAGAGAAAAAATCGTATCTTAAACAATGACATTTACTCAAGTAATAGTAATGACTTGTTTATAAATACGGGTGTAAGAGCTGATTACCCAGTTACATAAAAAAAACACCGACATCCAATTTTTTTTTTTTTAAATCAGTGAACATCATAAAATATAATACCCTGGGAACACCACTGGTTGGAATAATCGGCCGCCACGGCTCACGCACAATGGTCCACCTTATGGACTAAGTGCGGAAACCTAAAACCCATAAAGAAGAAGAAGAAGAAGAAAGACATCCTAAAATTATTTTATTTCTCGCTTTTAAAAGTTTTTTAAAGTTTTTATTTGTACTTTTTATATTGTATTATCAATATGGAGGAAATAGTTACGTATTATTGAAAACTTAACTACCCAAGTAAATAAAATGTATATGGGATAACCAAGCGGCCACGTGCCGCTTTTTCCGGTCCGTAATTAACGGAAATATAACAAAAATACTTTCAGCCGAAGATTGCACCGCCTCCTTATTTGAAAACAGTTTTACCCCCTTGGTAGCATTGGTTGTCAGACTTCCAGACCATTGACTACCAGTAAAGACTGTCAAACTGGCATATTCAGCCGTGCAAACAAACTACTACTCGCTACTTAAATAAAAACAAAACAGAACTCGTTGTTGTTCTTACAGCAACAACTCACAAGCTGGGACCTGTTGCTCAAACATTTACGTCGAGTCCAGTCCAGAACTCCAGAGTGCTGGAGAGTAATCCAGAAGTCATGCGCTTGTGTGCCTGAATTATGGACTTTAGTAGTGGATGCCGCGGGCTTGGGGTGCGCACTAGGAAAGGTAAACGTGGCGGGTTTGATGCGCGGTTTTATTTAGGACCCAAAAATGTTTGGTCATGTAAATGATGCACAGCGTTACTTCTACATTCATGTCTTGTATCTCACACCCAACATTCACTTCCATATATAAGTGTACGCACCAGCACACTATTGTGAACGAGCCTTTTTTGACATAGACTGGTTGGTCACAACCGCATGAATACCATATTTTTCATTAAATTCAATGAAAACTAAGCGAACAAATAAAACAAAAAAAAACAAAATATTATTTTCAACTAATCCAATTTAAACACTTTCAAATTGGGACAGATGCGTTTTGTGAACAGTAGCAGAGGACCACTCATCATCTTCCAGCCCGTGTATCTGATAAATAATTGGTGTCGGCGTTACACGTTTCTTCTTCCATTCTTATCTGATACCAGTCACACTTTCATTTACTCCTCTTTCCTTCGTATCATTCCATCTTTTCTTGGACTTCCTCTCCCTCTCCATCCATCAGTATTTATATTGAGACAGATATAGATAGACGACCACTGTAGAGTTCACAAAACTACCTCTGAAAAACCGCAGCGTCGGTACCACCCAGTGCGTGCCCACGTTAATGTTTCACGCTACAGCCTGCCCGGTGCGTTAGTAACAAATTCATGGCGTCGCCGGACCTTTTATGGCGCCGCTAACAGCCTCGAATATCGTATGATACAGCTTGTTAGCTTGTTTGTTGCTTGTTTACTGAATTACGTGTTTATTACAAGTTTGATGTTGTTTTGGGTAATCTTTATTGAATGGTTAGTGCCTAACCTCGTGTCAGAGTTTTTATGTCACCATTGGTTGTTTTTTTGGTGGGTGTGAAATCATCAAATGACTCCTCCCACTTTGGGTAGAGCGGAAGGGAGTGTCAGACTTCTACTGAATAAAAACCACCCATGTTCCTTCTTATGCGCCTACCACACGCTCACACTTCCCCACAGTCTTGCCTGCGCGATTACACGATGCACACAGTACATCGCGCGTGTGGTTTGTAATGGTAATACAGTTTTACCAACCATACGCTCGATGTACTGTGAAGTGTGAACGAAAAGTGTGGTGAAGCTTGAGCGTGTAGTAGGCCCATTAGCCCTTTGTGTTCGGGGCCGCGGTATCTTCCGAACAACCCGCAGTCCCGACAGGCATCGGCCCTTGCCGTACAATGTCGCTGACATCTATTTGATGCGCGCGCGGAACACGAATACGCCATCGACACGGCCTGTCATCGTCATAGGACGGACGGACCCTGGCTTGGGTTAAACATGTCATCAAGAAATATCTCTGTTGGCTTACTCAATAAAGACAGGTACAGTTCTTAAGGATTGTAACTATTTTCTGAATGCTTCGTTTGTCGTGTCTCGTAGGTCTAGTGGTTGCAATAGCGACTGCTGAGCATGAGGCCCTGGGTTCGATTTCCAGATTGGAAGTGTTATTGAGTTTTTCCAACAGGATTTTTTTAGTAGTAGCCACGGAGTCTGGATTTGTGCCCTGTTGATGGCATTAGGCTTCCCGCCTATTACAATAACTGTCTAAATGTGGGTGTACTATAATTAGGTACACCTCTGCCTAACCCTTCGAGAATTACAGATGTTATGTTTGTGTACTTTAGCATTGTCTCTGTATCTTAAAGCGAGGTTGCAGTACTTTGTTTTTATGTACGCACGACCCCACCCCCCGCCCTGCCGCGCGAGCGATATAATGCCTAAATTTTGATTGTTTTTTGCTTCTTGGAGAAAAACTATAAAGAAATTATACAATTTGTTCTCAACATTTACTTCAGAATAAAAAGTTCTATCTATTGATATAACTTTTATATAAATTCATGATGAAATGTCTTAGCAGTACACGTTTGAAATTGTGATTTAGAGTCATGTTTGTTAAAAAAAGTATCGAGCCGATCATTCTAAATCGCGTAAAATTGAACATACTCTCTAGTAAATCGTAAAGATAGACTTTACGATTTACTAGAGAGTATGTTCAATTTTTATGTAATGATTTTTATTTATTAAAAAACTCGTATTTAGTTCGATTTTTATAGGTTCAAAAATCTTAAAAAGTACTGCAACCCCGCCTTAAAGTACCTCTTTATTATGCAGCTTCAACTTTTCAGTCTCACTAAATCAAAAGAAAATGCTCTCAACAATAGCACTGCACTACTGGTACTGAACCGATAAAATTATGATTCCGTTGAGAGCTCCGTTGAAAGTTCTCATTATGTTTGACAATTCAAGTGAAGATAAGGTTTTTCTATAAAATATCTACCCATTGACGCCTTAGGTAACCTTCGCACGGCATATTCTTCACAGATTTGATCGCTTCAGTGCACACACATAAAAGTTGTAAAAATGATAACGCGTTTTCGGGGCCGTATTATGGTGTTAGGCGACTCTTTGAATGTCGTATACGAATTGGAATAGAGAATGGAAATGGTATTGAAGAACTCTTCTTTTTTTTTTGGGGGGTTTGTGGAAAATCATTAAATAACCCCTGCCGCTCTTGGGCAGAACGAAAGGGAGTGTCAGACTTCTACTGACTAAAAATCACCCATGTTCCTTCTTAGCCCTTTATATCGAGGCCGCGGTATCTTTGTGACCAACCCGCAGCAACGACGGGAAAAGAACTCTTCTTAAAATGCAATAATGCAAGGTCATTGTTGTAAGGTCACAAACGGAAAATTAAATGTGTAAAGATTTCTTGTTTATAACCTCTATACATTTCTATCGAATTATCATGTCGAACAGTTTTGTCCCAAACCTTTTTCCCAAATTTATTGGGGTCGGCTTCCAATCTTACCAGATGCAGCTGAATACCAATATTTTTAACCGACGACAAAAAAAGGAGGAGGTTATCAATTCGACTGTATTTTTTTTTATGTTTCTTAGCTCATAACTTGCGACTGGGTGAACTGATTTTCATGATTCTTTCTTCATTTGAAAGCTGGTGCTTCCCGTGTGGTCCCATTGTCACCATTTCAATATCTGATGATGAGATCTTGCAGAAATCGGGGGAACTCTTCAATAAATAACAGCAGATTAACCGCGATTGTTGCTATAGCATATCTAAGCATTGTTTACGCCATCACACAACATAATATCACGCCTGTACTCACTACAAAGGTTATAAAAACTATTTTGTGAAGATCTGATGAAGAACTTCGGAGATAGGCAACGGAACTCCTCAATAAATGATAGCAAATGGACTGGGATTGCTGAAATCTCATATTGTCTGTCTATTGTTTACACCAGTTCATAACATAACATCACGCCGGTACGTTGTGAAGCACATGTGAACCACTAAAAAGTGAAAAATAAACTTGAGAAGAAAAATCAGTTTCTGAAGTCGGTGACAAAAAAATGAAATCAAAGAAACAAAAGTCACCGACTTCAGAAACTCATTTTTCTTCTCAAGTTTATTTTTCACTTTTGAGTGTTTTTTTTTTGAAGTCGGTTTTATTTTTTTTACATGGAGCGACTGCATATCTGACCTTCACAATCGTTTTCTTCGCAACCAACAAAGTTTTTTCCTGAAATATACCTACGTGTCATTCCATATGTCAGTCTGTACCCTAATATATGTATAGCACCCCTCAGGGTATTCGTCATAGGTTCATACTTTTTCCCACCGTGAGTCATACTCATCACACAATGAGTCACAAACATTTGTGAGCTTTATGTGTTCAGCAATAGACCATTCTATTGCTGAACACATAATTGAAAATGATTCACTTGAATTTTGGGAATTGCCTAACATAACCTTGATACAATAAACTAATTTACTTCGTGACTCAGAATAGTTATTACTGTTTGATATGGTAGATTGTCTTGATAGTGTTATTATTTATTTGGGATCGAATCCAGGCAGCCGCATCACTTTGTGTAAATTATTTTAGGCTACAATTTAAATGCTCACCAAAAAAGATTTTTAGACCCTAGATTAAAGTACAGTGAAGTACCAAATAAAATATTTTAACTTCAAATAAAATAAACCCACCCTATACCGAGGTGCCTAAAGAATAACGTTTTAAGTTCCAAAATAATTAGACTCTCGTCAGAATAATTGTACGTGTTGTATTTATATTCTTTTTGCCTACCAAAATGGATTAATGCTCACCAAATCAATTAACCAAAATTATAATACGATCGTCTCGCGACAGTATCCTTTATGGGCGGCATGGGCACCGGGCCGTAGGCCGACGAAGGAGGCCGGCGGAGGCCCGGCACTTCGGGGACAGAAGATATTAGTGTTATTTAATATGCGAGCGAAGCGAGCGCGCGTCATGGAGATAAATTGAAAGTCGTGAAAATACAATATTGGTGACATCTATTTAGTGATAATATAAAATATTTGGTCTGCAGTTAACTTTAAAGGCGTTTATAAATCTTTATGTTAAAGAATAAAAAGGAAAATAGGTTCATTCCTACAATACTTTAGGAAACAATTTGGTGAGCATTAATCCATTTTGGCCGGCATTTCGAATTTTTTTGGTAGTAAAATAGGTTCTTTTTTGGTAGGGGTTTAAACACAAGCCTTTATTTTATCACCGCTACTCTAAAAACGGTGAAAAAAACATCGTTAGGAAACAGGCATGTCTTAGAACCAAAAAAAAAACGAGAGATAAGTAGCGCAAAACGCACTTGTCCGGTTTTTTAGGCTCTCTATCTCCTGCTTCATAACGTTAAATTTTCTTCACTCACATATCGGGCCCATCTATTGCGAGTAGTTTCCACAATAGGACCCCTGAACAGCGGCGTATAGAATATGCAACGTAGTGAGTTTTCGTGTGGACGGGCGCGCTCTGAAGATGGCCAGGGATGACGTCACAGATATTTATGCTCCAGAGATTCGCGGCGATGAAATTCAATGGATAGTGCTCGTGTGTGTTAATTTGAGCTGAAATTCAGACTTTCAGCCCAGATGTATGTATCTTTTAGGTGGATTTTACATATTCTTTCAAAACTTTTGTACGGGACGGGACTACTTACTGATATTTTGAAAATAATGGCGCAAAACTTTCGAAGCATAAGAAGGAAGGTATGTTAGGAAAATGAATGTAAAAGAAGGAAGGAAAGAACAAAAAGCAGGGAAAGTAAAAAAGGAAACTAAATGAAGGTGGAAGGTGTTTACTTAATTTTATTAAAACTTAATATTTAAAAAAAAAACTAATTTATAAACACTAACTTACTTAACTTCCTCAACATCGCTGTCACTCGGAAACGTGGCCACAAGACTGGCAGCATCGCCACGTTACATGGCAATGCTTATAATTATTCTTTGGCCAAAGAAAAGACCAGCCCTCTAGTCTCACGAAGTGTCAACCATTCGGCGAGCTTCCTTAAAAAAGAGACGTGCACTTGGGCCCCATGACCCGAGCGTTTCGACCCCAAACGGATCAAAGCTGTAACTACTAAAAGGTTACAGTAAAAGTAAGTATGCACGTAATGCCTTCTAAATTCATGGGAATGATGGGAACATGTGAACTAGTGCACCTTCCACGACCTTACATGAAATTTCTAACCATCACAATTTTCCTTTTACTCAAAAACTTTAATATAATGAAATCAACCTCCACATACGCAAAACAAACTGCAACGCGAGAGCAACGTTTGTTTTCAAAATCAATTTCTATGTAAACGAATTACTGGGAACAAATTTAGTTAACAAAAGAGCAAATTTAGAATTTTGCCGTCATATTCCCGGGAACTTGGCTGACATAGTTCGTAACTGTATTGAAACAGCCAACTACACACTAACTGATTAATAATAACTATCCTGTTTGCTTTATGCTAACGGGAGGAAAATTGAGTTGGCTGTTAGTTGAGAAAGCAAGGGAAATATGAGGGTTCTGTTTTAAAATCTTTGGAGGCCAAAAGAGGCACTGTTGTACTAAAAAACCGGTCATGTGGGAGACGAACTCGCGCTTGATGGGTTCCATACCGCCGCTAAAAGTCTATGGTCAGCAATAGAAATACACATTCTGTATTTTAAGTAAACGTATGCGTAATATGTATAATGTATCATAAGATCCAGCCCGCTGACAAAAGGACATCCCGGGCAGTGATTATTGTTGTGGTACGGACCACTAAAAAGTTGAGAAAAACGCAGACTGTTAGCGAGAAATTATTGACGGAAATTAACACTTTGCCCAAAACTGGGAATCGAAAACAAGACCTCATGTTTAGCAGTCGCGCTTGCGTCCGCTAGACCAACAACAGAAAGTGATTATGACTAGTTGTTTATTTGCTAAGCTCATCAACATACACCTACTTTTTTTTGGTTGGGAAATCTTCAAATCCTCTCGCTCTAGGCGAGGCAGAAGACGGTGTCAGACTCTTACTGACTAAAACCTACCCGTGTTCCTTCTAATGCCCTTTGCGCTCCAGGGCCACGGTAACTCTTTGGAACAAATTTCGCAACCCTGGCAGGATCAATATACACCGAACATCATCGTCAGCCTTAGCAGCCGAACATCATAGTCAGCCACTAGACCAACAGGCCATCATTGACTGGCCTGTTGGTCTAGTGGTTAGTGACCCTAACTGCTATGCCGGAGGTCGTGGGTTCGATTCCCACCCAGGACAAATGTTTGTGTGATGAGCACGATCATTTGTTCTGTGTCTGGGTGTAATTTATCTATAATATGTATGTATTTAGAAATATATAAGTATGTTTATCAGTTGTCTAGTACCCATAACACAAGCTCTGCTTAGCTTGGGACTAGATGGCGTTGTGTGATAGTTGTGGAATATTATTATTATTATAATGTTCCCACTGCAGGGGCTCAGGCCTCCTCTATAGGAGAGGGATGGGCTATAATCCACCACGAGGGCCCAGTGCGGATTGGTAGATGTCACATGTCTTCGAATTTTTTGGTTCTAAGACATAACATACACCTAACATCTGAGCCTAAAATGATAAATAACCCATCCTTTTATCCTGACGTCATAAAATATGGCGTCCATTAACATATTCCTAAACAAAAGCCGGTCTCTATTTGAATTTCATATTCATAAATATTTTAAGTATTTCTTTTTTTCAATACTCCACACGATTGCCCGTCAAACTTTTTGACTGGCTGACAGCACTTTTTTTAGTTTTCATCGTATTTTTTATTTTATTTCATGCTGCATAGCCGATTTTACTCATGAATTATTTAGAACTTCGCTAAATGTTTCGATTATTAAATAAAATATTTTATAGTTCATCCTAGATATAGCGCTATCAAAATGGGGTTGTTGTTTCATGTTTTTGTTTATTTAACTTGATTTGGTGACCATCATCATCATCTGCCTTGTTTGCTCCCAACTATGATGAGGTCGGCCTCTAGTCTAACCGGATGCAGCTGAGTACCAGTATTTTATGGGGAGGGACTGTGCTAATATGTAATATGATACTTCTTAGTAAGACTGGTTGCCAGACAGGCCACTGGCTACCTTTAACGACTGTCAAAAATCTGCAAATGACAGCTGGAACCATCGAACTTGGCAAGTAATGGGTGATCACTCAATCACAACTCTTTTAATTTGGGATTCGGTTGTGGGCCACATACTTAGTTCACCTGGGTGGACCACAGACACTTTTTTACCAGTGGATCTCTGATTGAATGCGAGTGTGGAGCCCCAACACAGGACATGCCACACGTTCTCTCTGCCACACGTTCTCTCTCGCCCGTCGTGCCCAACTTATTGCACGTTCAAAGACTTACACGAGGCAAACAATAGAGCTGTCCAGGTTGCTACGTACCGGGATGGACAAAATTTGAGTTATCGAATCGAAAAGAAGAAGAAGACCAGTGGATCACCCGATGATGATGATGTGTAAATCAAAATGATCTGTAGGCCATGGTCCATCTAAATATGTATGTATGTAATGGGTATGTTTGTTCATGTGAGTTTAATGTTTGTGAACGCACCCACGATACAGGAGTAATTCCTAGTGTGGGGCAACGTTTTAAAAAAAAAAAAAAAACCACGGAAATAAAATTCACCACCTGTCACCTGCCACCTGTCATTTTACTACAAATGTGAGTTTATTAATCCTCCTCTATTTCTATGAGTACAAATACACCGGCTCCTTAGGTGATCTGAAGAATGATAAGGCTTTTTAATGTTGGTTTTAAAAGGTTAATCTTTAGATACAAAACAATGAATATTTTAAATTATCTTTCACATCAACTTAAAGATAAAAAGTTACTTCATCTTAGTCTTGCCCTCCCTACAAATCCACTTTGAAATTTAAAACAATTTTACATAGTATAATAGTGTTTCACTCATTCTTATGCAAATGTTTGTAACGGCCATTTTAAACTTATAATTTATTCAGGAAATTGCTTTAGAGCCAACTTTGTAAACTCAGGGTGTCTCTGAAGTTGTCGTAAGTGGTTCAACTTCAGCACTTGAAGATTTATGAATATATATCTTGCTAGTTGTTGCCTCCTGACGCCGGTTGTGCTAAACTTTGGGTGACCTTTTGACATCTCTTAGGAATTGTGTTTTATGAAATACAAGCAGAATTTCTGACAGCCTCAATCCGAAAGTGAAAGAAATTCGTAACCGATTGATTACGAATTTCTTTCAAAAAGAGTCATGATTGAAAAATATGTGTTCTGATAGATAATCTAAATAACGCATTGAATATTAAAAATACCTTGGCCTGGAGACATCGAGGGAGGAAGGCGGGGTTAATAGTGTAATCGTTTACGATTATATCATGATTATTGTATTAGGAATGTCCTATCATCTTGACGTCACCCACGTAATTGCACCGGTGATAAGTTATCAATGCTAAGACATTGCTATAGCGACTGCAATAAATACTTTTCTGTGTGAGAAATAACAAAATAATTAAGACCACGTCGACTATTAATCGATAAATTTGCAGTTGACATCCACCAAAACAGACACCGCAGCGTGGTATCACGTAATAAGGAGAAGCGAGGCTTTTGCCTGTAGACGGTGAGTAATGGACTAGCTCACCGTCCGTCCGTCCTATGACAGGCCGTGTTGACGGCGCGTTCGTGTTCCACGCGCGCCTCAAAGTGATGTCAGCCACATTGCAGGGGCCCGCAAGGGCCGACGGCAGGCGGGGTTGCGGTTTGTTCGAAAGAGATACCGCGGCGTCGGACACAAAGGGCTAAGAAGGAACTTGGGTGGTTTTTAGTCAGTAGAAATCAGACACTACCGCTCTTTACCCAGAGCGGGAGGAGTCATTTGATGATATCACACCTTTCCAAAAAAAATAGTGGCTTTGGCCATCAACCGGGCACAATACAGATTCCATGGCGGCTACTGAGAAATTCCTGATAGAAAAACCCAATAACACTTTGCCCGACTCGAAAATCGAGCCCAGGACCTCATGCTTAATGACCACTCAACCAAAGAGGCAGTCAGTATAACATAACATACATAACATCAAGTATATAATTCCCGAAGGGTTAGGTAGAAGTGAACTTAATTGTGTACTCATCACCTTCGAGGTGGCGTGCATTCGTAGTTCAGTTTTTACAGGTGGCGTGCATTCGTGGTTAAGTGTTTCGAATTTATAAACTTACGGGGACGTGATATTAGGTGTTACACTTTTCTAAGTCACTTAACACACTCCATTTTGCCTTCTTCTTCTTCTTATAGTAAGGTCTAACGACCCCACATACCCTAGAGTCAGAGTTTCTAAACCGCTTCAAAGGCCTCTGATATGGTTTGGAGACCACCATTTGGCGACCGGGACTGCCGCCTTATACGTGCCTTCCGAAGCACGGAATCATCTTTTTGTCAGACAATTAGTTGATACAAGCCTGCAATGTCCTAGCCAAACTGGAAACAACTTTACAAAGTATGCTTCCCATGGGAATCGAGCCAATGACAAAGACGCCCCCACCACTCGACTACGCAGGCAGTTTATTATGTTTAATAACGACTCTACCAACGAGACAGTCAGCTAAACTTATGCAACACAAACCCTTAACAAAACCAACTAAAATAGATCCACTTTTCCTACCTAAACAGCACTAATGCCACTGCCCTTGCTACCTATTCAAAAGTGCCTGTTACTGGCCTACTTGAAATAAATATTTTTGACTTTGACTTTGACTTACCATTGAACCTGCTACAAAATAGTCTAGAATAGTTCATAATAAATTCAAAGCCCTATATTTGGGTTTCCAGTCAACTTCGGTAACACCCTCGCTTGACCAAAAATAGATAGCCAAGTTTATTTTAGCTGACCTTCGGAAAAGGTCAGGCGAAGTAGTTTGAGCTTCGGAGTGGAAATTGTTTTTCCTATTTAGGTATATCGTGTTGTGGTTGGTAATGTAGGTATATAAGGTGTAAAAGGACTCTTCAAGGAGCCGTCAATCAAACAATCTGTACATCAAACTATATTAACTGCGGAAAAAATATTGCTCGGAAATGACTTTTTGTTTTGGTGAGAAAAATTACGTTTTAATGTAATACTACATTATTTATTTTTTATTTATTTATTTATTTAGGTAACCAACAGCGATACATTAAAATATATTACAAAATATGCTTGTTACAGTTTCTATGGCCAATTATAGGTTACCCTGTATTACTGGATATAATGTAAGACATGCGAACGGACTAACAAAAAAATCAAATAAAAATGCAATACAATCCAAAATTACACAAAATGAATAGGTGGTTAATTTAGTCCAAAAAGATAAAAGAAGAAGACGAAGAATGGTTGTCTGTCATTTACCTCCGTTTATTACCCGACTACGGCAAAGCCAAAGGAGGGTTATAGCCTTCATGATTCGTTTTTTGAAGGTAAGTTTATTACAACTAAACAAATCAATTTCAGAAAATTCCATGTTATAAATTCGAGCAATGCGAGTCAGTACACAGTTCTGAGCATAGTTAGTGGAGTGCCGAGGAACACGCAACATCGGTGTGTGACGAGTGCGCCGTAGGGGAGTGTTAAACGTTATCTGTGCGACCAACTCCGGACAATCAAGGCGTCCATTGAGAACGTCATACAGCAAACACATGTCCATCACTTTACGCCTTTCTTCCAGTGTTAACAGACCATAGGTTCGACAGCTATCTTCGTAGGACATCGGAGGTTTACGGAGGCGATAATTAAGATGGTTGATAAATTTTTTTTGAATCCTTTCTATTTGGGTCTTATAAATTATGTATTGGGGGTTCCATATTTGACACGCGTATTCCAAAACGCTACGCACATAAGCAAAATATACAGATTTTAGAGCTCCAATATTTTTAAATACCTGACATGACCTAAGAACAAATCCCAGGTTCTTATAAGCTTTTGTGCTAATAAGATCTATGTGATCTGAGAACATTAATTTACCGTCAAACACAACTCCCAAATCCCTCACCATCTGTACTCTGCTTATGACAATTCCATTAAAATAATATGAGTAAACAATCGGGTTCCTCTTACGTGTGTAACTGATACATTGACACTTTGCAACGTTTACAGTGATCTTGTTTTCTGAGTAATAATTATTTAAATTATTAAGGTCCTTTTGAAGGGCCTGACAATCATCGGGTGATGTTATTTTATAAAATACTTTTTTGTCATCAGCGTACATTAAATGATCAGAGTGTTCAAAACAATCAGTGATGTCAAATAGATAGGCATTGTAAAAAAGAGGTCCCAAATGAGATCCCTGGGGAACACCGCTAGGGATTTCAATAAAGTTTGAACGGTAACCACCTAGAACGACAGCTTGAGAGCGTTTAAATAAATATGATTGTACCCATCGTAAAAGATCCCCGCGTGTACCCAGTCTATACAGCTTTCTGAGCAAGATGACGTGGTCCACACGATCAAAAGCTTTTTCGAAATCCGTGTAGATCACGTCAACCTGCCCCCCGCTATCTGTATTCTCAAGAACAAAGTTAGAGAAACTGGCCAAATTAGAGACAGTCGAGCGTTTCTTTAAAAAACCATGTTGTTTACCAGAGATTCCTCTGAGTATATATGGATAGATAGCGTCGTATACTAGTTTTTCAAATACTTTACCAATTGTATTCAGTATAGAAATACCCCTATAATTTCCTATCATTGACCGCGAACCTTTTTTATGAATTGGAACGATGAGAGCTCTTTTCCATTCACTTGGGAAGACGCCTTCCTTTAAAGAAATATTAAAAATAGTACTAATTGGACGAGCCAAAGACATTGCACAGTTCTTCCAAAATAGTGGGGGTATACCGTCACATCCAGGGCCCTTATCTACGCCTAATGCACTCAACGACCTCTCCACCGTTGACGAAGTGAATTGTAACTTGGAAATTATGTCAGGACAGTTATCTTTCTCGTCCGTTGTCAATGAATTAGCGAGGCTATAGTCAGAGGGTTCACCAAATACGTCGTGGAAGAAGTCATTAAAAGCTTCACAAATGTCTCGACCTTCAGAATAATTGTTAATATTATGAGATAACATTTTTGGATAATTGGAGCCTCCACGCTACATTAAAATAGTTATTTGTGCAACAAGAGAGCAAAGTCGTTTTTTGCTGCGAGTGCTGATTTTGAATCCTGAGCAACCGAAGTATTAATCCTGAGTGTGGCGAGGGATTCCAAGGCACGAGATGCAAAAAACTTTGCTCTCGTGTAACACACATAACTTTTCACTTCAGCAGCGAGAACACTTTAGGAGATAAAATAATAAACAGGAATAGATTGAAATAACTATTTATTGTGAATCAAAATAATTAACATTGTAGGTAGTACCAATTCAATAAAATAGAACATTTTAAAAGTTAAAAGTAAAATTACTGCAATTCTGCAAATTAAAAGTATTATAATAGATTTATTTTATGAAACTAGAAATAAATATTTACAGGTATTTATCAGTTTTATTTGCAGTAAATACATTTTCGTTTAAGGGGCCTTGTACAGACAAGACTTGCGGAACTTTAGGCAATTTCGGTGCGATGCTATGTTTGTGTGCAGCGATAACACCGACGAACGCACACACGGGCATTTCGAGCGATGAACTACGGTTGAAAAATTTGATCATTTATACGATTATTATTTTAAATGACATAATTTTATAGTAAGTAAGTACACGCGTACGGCTTTGAAAAAAGTCTGGAATGTGTGTTGTGTATAGGTACAGTATTTCAATCAACATAAAAATGGTTCAATTTGGTGTTATATGAATTAAAATAAAAAAATATTTTATTTTATTTATTATTTATTCAGTATCGGACAACAATACAATCCATTTTGTTAGTAAACAGTGCCTTATAACTAATGTTAGTAATACACAACAAAACACAATCAACACCAGCAACACATTAGGATTTATCTGTCCGAGGCAAGTTGCCCAGAGAGTAATCAAGCAGAAGACGAGCTATCTAAGCTATCTAGTTGACCACCCTCTCCACAAAATGTCTCAGAACAGGGGAGTAAGGACACTCCGCCAGTACTCTCAGGATACTATTGCCACTGACCCGCGTTCGATGCACCAGTGAAGCAACCTTTTTTCGTAATACTGCGTGAAAACCGTCAGTTCGACTTTGCGAAAACATCTCTGATGCACTACAAAAACGGGGCAGTCCCAACAGCATCCTGAAAATATTATTATATTGGACGCGTAAGGCATCCAGCGACCTTTTGGTGTAGCTGACCCATAGACCCCCTGCATACATTCCCTGACAGAAAGCCTTGAACTAAGCCTTGAACTACATTGGGAAAATCTACGGGCCAACATATTACCTCGGACCGCTAGTGCCCTACGTTCCCTCTCAATGTCTACATTATCCTTAAGGTCGTCGGTAAGCATGTGCCCCAAATACTTAAACTGGTCTACTTTATTAATGCTCATGCCATTTAGGGTGAAATTAGGTGTATGGTTAGGGCACTTACCGGCGGCCTTAAAGACCATGTATTCACATTTCCTGACATTATACACCAGGCCGTGCGCACCAGCGTACTTCTCGCAGACCTTCAGCATATCTCTGATAGATCCCTCAGTCGGGCCCAGCAGTACCATGTCGTCCGCGTAGCTAATGTTGTTAATACTAACACCACCAACACGACAGCCGACACGCATACTGCTGAGCTCGTCTATGAGATCATTTACATATAGGTTGAAGAGCCTTGGAGACGTCAAACCGCCCTGCCTCACACCACACTCCAACCCATACGACTCAGAGAAAGTTCCGGACCATTTTACCAGATTAGTCTGGTTTGCATACCAGAACCGCAGGATATTTAGAACTTCCGCCGGTACATTCCTGTCCCCTAGCTTTCTCCACAGCACATCATATGACACAAGGTCGAAGGCTCTGGAGAAATCCAGGAAACAGGCATACACCGGCGTTTTACGGTCTGTATAATACTGGACAGTATTCTTTAAGCTCAATATAGCGCTTTCTGTTGATAACTCTGGTTGGAATCCAAACTGTGCATCGTGCAAACACAGATACTTCTTCAGACATGAGTCAAGTATACTGTCCAATATTTTTGCAAAGGTGGTCGCCAGAGAGATCGGACGATAGTTTCCCCGGTCCGAGATATCCCCTGTCCTATTTTTAACAATAGGTACAACTACAGTTCGCATCAACTCGGATGGTAAGTGAGAATGACTAATGCACATTGTATAAAACCAGGACAGGACCCTCGGGAGGTGAAACCCAGCATATTTGAAATGCTCAATGCTGAGTCCGTCGTGGCCGGGGGACTTACCTCTGCTCATGTTTTGAATAACAGCTTTGACTTCTTTAGCCGTAAAATGTATAAGTGGTTTCACCCCCTCACGGTCAGACTCAGCATCACCCACTGCAACAGAAGGACCCAGAGGCGACTGTACCTTAAAATGTTCCCTAAACATATTCGCAATCCCCCTAGGGTCACTGATCCCTTCTACGCTCACCGGGAGACAAGGCCTAATATCCAACTTACGAGTGGATTTCCAAAATTCCCTAAAATTACATGTGGCTCTTTGTTTTGCTATGATGTCCAGTTTGATTTTTTCTTTATTTTTCTGGCACCATTTTAGCCGACTCTTAAATATTTTACGAGACTCACACATTTCTTCAAATACTACTCCACTTGATGGCCTCTTATGCGTTACCCATAATTTGAACTTAAGCCTGGCCTCACGGTGAGCGTCCCTGACATGACTATTCCAGCCACATATCACTTTGCCTCTCCTTGGCCTGCGGGCTTCGATCAATAATGTACTAGATTCCCGATAAGCGCTTCAAAAACGGCCCGAAATATAAGACCACAAACGTATTTGTGGTCTTATTTCAAATCAGTATGGTCCAATCATAGCCAACATTAAGACGTCAAAATACCGCAGTATGCGTTCAAAAACTGCGTAAATAACCACCGTAACACCAAGGTTTTGGAAGGAATATCTTTTTTTTGGTAATTTAATATCATTATGTGCTTTTTCATAATATTTAAACATAATTAAACTGTAAATATAATTAAATCAGCGAATTATAATTGTTTGGCCAATGTTTGCTACAACGCACCAACTATTGTATCATGTTCTTGAACAGGGAACGCTAGTTCCGCAATAGAATAAGCACGACATTGTACACAAAATGCTTTTAACCGTATTGCTTAGAGTTTAAGTATCATTTTAGAATGAATATTTTTGTACTGATGACTTTTTACTTTGGAGCGACATTTAAAATGTTTTGCTCCTAATCTTTCTCCGATGAAAGGGCTTAAATAAATATACTTTACAATGATAATTAAACGTTATGTTTAAGTGTTAAGGTTTATAATCATCTGAAGTTGTAAATAATATTGAACTTTTTCTAAGATGTTATGTAGATGTTTACGTGTGTGCAAACGTGGCCACTTGAGCGACTTAGTTTTGTTCCTGATGCTTAATCTAGTACTATTATTGATCGAAGCCTGCGGGCTTCCACAATATTGGACTGCTCTGCAGCGTTACATAAAATACCTACAATATTTTTATACAGGCCATCTAAGACACCCTTGTGTGCTACTGAGTTACACGACCCATAACTACACCCCGCAAACTCAGAGGGAAAGTCAACGTCACGTAAACCAATGTTACATAAGTCACGATACCGTCTAATCTGATGTTCATCCCTTTCCCCCCAAATAACTCTAGAGCGCGGTGCATTTAGTGTTTTTAATTTAGACCTCACTATATTCAAGTCACACTCAATATACAACGGTAAGTGGTCGGACATATATACATCTTCCATAATGCCCACCCCACCAATTGTTTGCCAAGCAGACAACGAAACTACACAGTGGTCTAGCCACCTCCTACATCCGTGAGCTTCGCTTACAAAGGTGTAATTATCTGTCCCATAACCCAGTTTTTTTACATCTGCACAAATCCAGGATTGGTCATTGCAGAAATTATTTAATTCCCGAAAAAACAATTCATGAGGGTGCGCATTAAAGTCACCTAATACAAAGACACTCTCAATATCTACACTTGCAACTATAGCACTAACCTCACCTAGAACCTCTGTAAATATAGGCAAGTTTTCAGTCGAGTCAGTCGGCATATAAACTGATATTATAATAATCGACCGATCACCTATAGTAGCTTTGATGGCAGCTAAACGAGGGCTCGTGCATGATAATATTGATACATCTTCAAAAATGCCCCTTCTCCAGAGAATGGCCACTCCCCCATATGGTCTTCCTACTAGCAGGCCCGCGGATGTGTCAACAGCTGACTTACCCGTATATTCAAATTTGTCACTTATGGTACCTAAGAACGGTATATCATGGGGGAGAAGCCACGTCTCTTGGAGGGCTATTATGTCCGACACTTCACAAATATCCCTAACACTATCTATTGAGCGCTTAATCGATTTACAGTTAAAACTGGTAAACTTGCAAGTATTGTTTAGAGTACAGTTCATACTAAAAATACTACTAATCACTATAACTTAACCTTCCGACTTTTTACGGTACATAAAATGTACGAAGCGCCTAAAAGTTATGCCATCTGGCCACAGTTGATCATTTAAAAACAAGTCTAATTTGTTCTTAGAAACAAACAGCTTATAAGCATTATATGTTTTCCCTGCTTTCATGTTTATCATTTTTAAGGTAACACTCTCACTGGTTTTGTCTCTAATGTATCCTATTATGTCCTGCTCACTCGTTTCAGTACTTACATTAGAGATAAACAAAGGCACTTTAACATCCGCTGCTTTGAATTTACCGTTTGGTGAAGTGGTCGCACGTCCCGTCTGACCCCTCAATTTATAACGTTTAGCCGTTTTTCTTTGCACTACTGTCCATTCCGTATTTAAATCATTCGTACTCATACCATCATAATCATTCTGTAGAACTGTCGCGGGAGCCGACGTTCGGCTAGCACAAGTAGCTGCCCCCACCGCCGCCGCCGATGCGTATGCGCAGGTAGCCGGCACGTGAACCGGTTCTGACGACGCCGCAATACTGGCCTCCACGCGCCTCGTCTGTGTAGCCATCTCGCTCTTTTTCTCAGGGTCGCAGTGTCCCTGGGTATGTTGGCAGCTACTCTCACTCGCTCCGTTCGAAATAACATTGTTTTTATGCGCCTCCACGCGTCCTTGAGCCTCTGTCGCATCATTTTGTTTGCGAAGAAAAGAGACAAAATCCTCTTCGTCGTTACTTCGCAACGATGAGTGACTCACAGCGGCCTGGCGGTTATTGACATAAATATCAGCTGTTAATTGCGCAGATTTTATAGGAACATAATGGAGGCCTATGGGACCGCTATCAAGTGGGCTGGTTTGTAAGCAGGCTCCTCTCCTTCTGTTAACATTGGAGGAGAAATTATCCAGTATAGAAGCATGCTTCATGTTTTCTACCTCCCGTTTAAGAAAGTTAAACTGGTCAGCTGTTACAACTTTTTCTTCCATAGCACTAAGTCGATTTTGCATATTCAAAATATCCTTGAGCAACCTTGTCACATCCACATGGTCAAAAGTAACAGGTGGAAGCTTATGCAGCTCCTTTGCCACGAATATTGGGAATTCCTCAGGACTTGTTGTCTTCATAAGACAGATTATGTCTTCTAAGTCTCGTATCATTTTCTTTTTTCCTTCTTTGCGTCGTATTGGCATCTTCTTCGCATTGGGTAGCGAGTCACACAGCAACGACTTAGCTTTCACCACATCCTCAGCCGAAAAGGCCGTAGTACACAATTGATGGATACTCTGTTCGTCCATAAAACCAAGATATTTTAAACACAGATTTTAATATTTGTTGTAAATTGGTTGTGAAAGCACTTTAACACGTCAAAAATAAATAATGTTTCCGTCTCTTTTTAACCGACTTCTAAAAAGGAAGTAGGTTCTCTATTCGTATGTTTTTTTTATGTGTGTCCGCGCATATCTCCGACAATTCTGGACCGATTTTCAAAATTATTTTTTTGTTTGAAAAGGTATACTCCCAAGGTGGTCCCAATGTCACCAAGTCAGTTTCTGATGATGGGAACTCTGAGAAATTGAGGGCAACCCTCGAATATCATAGGCGCACATAACGTTTTCCATACATTTTCAGAAGCTGTTCAAGTATTTGCGTGTGATAATCATAATTTCATGTGGCTGCGCTGATGACGGAAGGTGCAACTCCTCAACGGTCAGGACTTGAAAAAAAATTCCTTCAAAATTATAGGTTCTCAATTCGTCGGCTAGGAAAATTTTAGGTTTTTCCGTCATGGGTGTCGTTTTCATGGTTTTCGGGGTCGCTGATTACGAAAATGAAGCCAAAATGAAAATCCAAGATGGAGGCCAGGAAAATTTTTGGTTTTTCCGTCATGGGTGTCGTTTTCATGGTTTTTGGGGTCGCTGATTACGAAAATGAGGTTTAAATGAAAATCCAAGATGGAGGCCAGGAAAATTTTTGGTTTTTCCGTCATGGGTGTCGTTTTCATGGTTTTTGGGGTCGCTGATTACGAAAATGAGGTTTAAATGAAAATCCAAGATGGAGGCCAGGAAAATTTTTGGTTTTTCCGTCATGGGTGTCGTTTTCATGGTTTTTGGGGTCGCTGATTACGAAAATGAGGTTTAAATGAAAATCCAAGATGGCAGCCAGGATTTTTTTTTGGTTTTTCCGTCTTGGGTGTCGTTTTCAAGGCTATAGGAGTCGCTGATTACGAAAATGAAATCAAAATGAAAATGCAAGATGGCGGTCAGGATTTTTTTTGGTTTTTCCGTCATGATTACGAAAATGAGCTCAAAATTTAGTAATAATATATAAAACGGGTTTGTTAAACATGAAATCGAAATAAATATTAATAAGTTATACTAGACAAAATGTAAAATAACATGAACAGAAAAAAAATGGAATTATAGGCATTGTCATTCAAATAGTCCGTTAGCCGTTATCACGTTTCCACCGGGCACCACGTGGAGGTGGACTGACACCCAGCGTTTTTTTTTGGTTGTTTGTTTTTCATTGATTTTTATACTTACACAATGTTCAAATCAGATTTTAAGTATGATACGTGATGAAGGGAAAAAATATTTGATATTTTGATAGGTTGTGTTTTTTTTGGTTGTTTTTATTTTTCATTGATTTTTATACACAAAATCAGATTTTAAGTATTATACGTGATGAAAGAAAAAAAAACATTTGATTTTTTGTTAGGTTTTGTGCTTTCGAGGTCAAGAATCTCGATCACGCCTGAAGGAATGCTGGCTTATTTTGTAAAAAAACGGTCATTGGCCGTATGCAGTATGTAGACTTTGACCCCAGATAGATATGATTATTTATTTTAAATTTTTATGCTTTTTAGTTTTTTACGTTTAATCATTTTGTTTGTTTCGTTTTTTTTTAATGTATTTATTTAATCATATTTTTCGGAATTCAAAATTATGAGCAATGGCCTGTAAGTAATCTGGGAGTGGTCTCTCCCCAAATGATTCAACTAAATCTTTCAATCTTGCCGATGTTTGCCTATATCTTGGCCGACTAGTTGTGTGTGATACACGAGACAAAATTTGCTACAATTTCAGCTCTGTCAGGCTTTGCTGCCGACGAAGTTCATCCAAAAACTTCCATATAGATGGGTGATGAGCCGATAGAAGCGACGAGAATCCCCTGTGAAAGCCTTCAACGGAGTTGTTCGTTCGGGGAATTTCCTGAAGAACTGCATCAAAAGTATTCCGCAGATCAATAGGAAATCTAGGAGCTCACCTGCCCCGTCTTTCCAACCTTCCCATCCAAAACATTATCTAGCACTCAAAAGTACTATTAATTGATTTGATTTGATTTAAAAATAATGCCGTCAAAAAATTATTGTTCATTTTAAATGTATATCAATAATTATCTTAATTTCATCGTATCCTTGATTTTTAAAGCTGTAAAGTCATTTGATCCTGTACGGGAACTTTTTTTTTAACATGATATTGTAAAATACAATTGTTATATAGTATTGCCGTTCAAAAGAAACTGTTCTAAAAAAAGTTATAGAGAAATACAAAAACTGAAATTTTGTAAATTATTGCAAAAGTTTAAATATCATAGATTAATGAAATATAGCAGTTTTCTAAATTTTATCCCTTGCTTTAAATAGTATTAACATAAATAAATTAGGAAAAAATGATGCCGTACATTTTAATGCAGACCATATCTTTTAGGCTGATGAAAATGACGCTACCATTTTAAGGGTACTGATACAGGCCTAGGGTACTGAATACTGATATAGGCCATCTGATACAGTACGGCATTAACATATTTTTGAAGAGAACAATTATTATTGATAATATGATAAAATCACTATGACGTCTAACTGAACTGAAACGGTGTTTATATTATATCCAAGAATTGAAACTGTCAATCCCAGTATCAACAGTTTTGTATACTTTTTGGTTTAATATATACTTTAAACATTATTGATACATATATATAATTGATTTGTTTCATTCTAATGATGTGAATAAATAAAACAATCACTTTTTAGAAAAAAAAAATGTTTTTCTTTGGACCAACGAAAATGTACGGCATATGAAAAAATATTATCTATGCATGAAATACTTTCAAAATAAATTAATTTTATGTTGTGTCAAATCACCCCCTGGACCACGGAAAGAGAGGGGGTTGCAACTTGCAACCCTCGATTATTTCCCCTTGTCGCATGATTTTTGTACGGCGTTGCGGAATAACGGATTAGAAGCAGTATTGAAATAGTATGAAACTGATGCCGTACAAAATCAAATGACCAAAACCCTGGAAATTGTCGGAAAATAAAAAATAAATTCCGACTTTGTGGCGCACCATTTTTTTACGGCACTACGCGTTTTCATATTATTTTTCATGGATCTATCGATGGTAAGAATGCCGTACAAAAATATATGACCAAAATGTACCCACTCTACCTGTACTTTTGAATTCTCACCTGCACTCGGTTGGACAGCTTACAAGTGACGGCATAGTGCTGAATCTTATTATTTTATGCTCTTATATCGTTCTAGATAGGTCACCTGGTGGTTCACATGACCCATAATTTTTTCAACACGGGCCAGTAGTCTATAGTATAACTTATTAATATTTATTTCGATTTCATGTTTAACAAACCCGTTTTATCGGATTTTCATTTTGACCTTATTTTCGTAGTCGGCGACCCCAAAAACCATGAAAACGACACCCAAGACGGAAAAACTAAAAATTTCGTCGGCTCCATCTTGAATTTTAATTTTGACCTCTTTTTCGTAATCAGCGACCCCAAAAACCATGAAAACGAGACCCATGCCGGAAAAACCAAAAATTTTGTCGGCGCCATCTTGGATTTTCATTTTGACCTTATTTTCGTAGTCGGCGACCCCAAAAACCATGAAAACGACACCCATGACGGAAAAACCAAAAATTTTCCTGGCCGCCATCTTGAATTTTAATTTTGACCTCATTTTCGTAATCAGCGACCCCAAAAACCATGAAAACGACACCCATGACGGAAAAACCAAAAAATTTCCTGGCTGCCATCTTGATTTTCATTTTGACCTCATTTTCGTAATCAGCGACCCCAAAAACTATGAAAACGACACCCATGACGGAAAAACCAAAAAATTTCTTGACCGCCATCTTGGATTTTCATTTTGACCTCATTTTCGTAATCAGCGACCCCAAAAACCATCAAAACGACACCCATGACGGAAAAACCAAAAAATTTCTTGACCGCCATCTTGGATTTTCATTTTAACCTCATTTTCGTAATCAGCGACCCCTATAGCCATGAAAACGACAAACATGACGGAAAAACCAAAAAATTTCTTGACCGCCATCTTGGATTTTCATTTTAACCTCATTTTCGTAATCAGCGACCCCTATAGCCATGAAAACGACAAACATGACGGAAAAACCAAAAATTTTCGTCGGCGCCATCTTGATTTTCATTTTGACCTCATTTTCGTAATCAGCGACCCCAAAAACCATCAAAACGACACCCATGACGGAAAAACCAAAAAATTTCTTGACCGCCATCTTGGATTTTCATTTTAACCTCATTTTCGTAATCAGCGACCCCTATAGCCATGAAAACGACAAACATGACGGAAAAACTAAAAATTTTCGTCGGCGCCATCTTGATTTTCATTTTGACCTCATTTTCGTAATCAGCGACCCCGTAAACCATGAAAACGACACCCATGACGGAAAAACCAAGAAATTTCTTGGCCGCCATCTTGAATTTTAATTTTGACCTTATTTTCATAATCAGCGACCTACGACTTCGGCTAGAAAAACCTAAAATTTTTCTAGCCGACGAATTGAGAACCTCCTTTTTTTTAAGTCGGTTAATGAGATTTACCGTCTATCATCAGTTCAACCTAATAGCCTGAAAGAATAGAACTATCGATCCATAAGTACGTATAATTTTGAAGGAATTTTCTTTCAAGTCCTGACCGTTGAGGAGTTGCACCTTCCGTCATCAGCGCAGCCACATGAAATTATGATTATCAGACGCAAATACTTGAACAGCTTCTGAAAATGTATGGAAAACGTTATGTGCGCCTATGATATTCGAGGGTTGCCCTCAATTTCTCAGAGTTCCCATCATCAGAAACTGACTTGGTGACAATGGGATCACCTCGGGAGTATACCCTTTCCAAGACAAAAAGAATTTTGAAAATCAGTCCACAATTGACGGAGATATTCGCGGACATACAAACACGAATAGAGAACCTCCTCTTTTTTGGAGGTCGGTTAAAAATATATATCGAAGTACAATCGACAACAACAATCGATCGTGAAATTCGACTTCGATCTGAAGATGAAAAAAATTTTAGCAATCTTTAATAACTAGCAAAAAAAACATGTTTGATCAAAATTAATAAGTGTATCAAATTGTGGTAATCGGCTTACAATCTCGAAAATATGTTTACGAAAAACACGGGAGCGTTTGTGACACAAAGCGATACGTCCGTCCTTTGGCAGTGGCCGATTCGTACTGGCGAGATAGAGTTTGCGCGGTCGATAATATAGTTAACTTTGGATTCAATTTAAGAAATGAAATTATAGTTTATTGATAAAATAAAAATACGATTCTATTAGAAGGTTACCTTAAAATTAATACGTAGTTTTTAAATTTTCTTTAACGTGATTCTAAGGTATAGAAAAAAAATCTTATTTGTCGAGACATTTTGTAAAAATTGCGATGTTTTAACATTTTTTTTCTGCTATATTTTGTATTGAAGTTGAAAATGTGACAAATAGGTCCGCCAGTAGACCATACGGTGATGTTATTTATATTTTTTTTAATGTTTAAAATCGTTTGTAGTGTTATGTTCGGCTAAGCCAAACGTAACTCGATCGGTATTTGTGCGGAAAATGGCTTTTGAATACGGGTGATTGTCATTAATATAAACATTATTTTGAAAATTCTTGAAACCTATCCACCAGAAAAAGAACTCGTCTCTTATAATAGCCAAAAGGAAGCTTCAAATTCTTCATAGATTTCCCACACCAAGCGATCAAAATTGATCAAACTGAGATGATTTTGTGGAAGGAGCCTTAAATACAAGAATAAGTTAAAAATTCAATAAATTACATAAGACATAAGGACATAAGTAATTATCTTTTTGCAAAATTTCTTTAGTTAGTACGTAATTCCGAACGTGTTTGTCTTTGAGGTCGAATTCAAAATCGGAACTTCGAAAGGGCTGGTCTTTGTCTCTCTCTGTTTCTAATGGCGGGAAAGAGATAGAGTGTGAATGTTTCGAATTGCATGATTAACCCAAGGCTGAATAAGAAATTCGCGGCTTTAAACAAAAATTAAAAAGTTACTTTGTCTCACTCAGTGAGCAAAATCGCATTTTGCTCACTGATTTCAGGCAGCAAAACCTACATGTTTGAGCTACAGCTGAAGTGAAAACATAATCCTGATGGATTCTTTGAGTAGAACGGGAGTTGTTAAGGTATTTAATGAATGATGGTATATATTCGAAGAGAGAAGAATAAAATTAAAAAAACTGAACAAAAGTTGTAACTTAGACCTTCAATACCTACGTAACTAGAAGATTCTCAGGAATGGTTCAGATCAAAAAAATCGGAGTGATGGAGAGAACACGTGCCTTCCCTCTTTTTTAGGGTTCCGTAGTCAACTAGGAACCCTTATAGTTTCGCCATGTCTGTCTGTCCGTCCGTCCGTCCTCGCTTAATCTCTGTGACCGTTAGCACTATTAGAAAGCTGAAATTTGGTACCAATATGTGTATCAATCACGCCGACAAAGTGGTAAAATAAAAATTGGAAAAAAATGTTTTATTAGGATAGCCCCACTATATGTAAAGTGGTAAGTGATTTTTTTTTTAATTTCAACCCTAACGTGTGATATATTGTTGGAAAGGTATTTAAAAATGAATAGGAATACTAAAATCATTTTTTGATAATGTCAATAATTTCGGAAATAATCGCTCCAAAAGTAAAAAACAATGCGTCCCCCCCCCCCTCTAACTTTTGAACCATAAGTTTAGAAAATATGAAAAAAATCTGAAAAGTAGAACTTTCTAGGAAAATCATTTTGAACTTGAATGGAAACAACAGATGGAAACAGCAGTTAACCAATATAATTTGGTCCCTGAATCGTATGAGCGCCTATACAATCTAGAGGTCAAGTTTCATTGGCCCATAGAAGAAATTGTATAAATTATTATAGCATACCGTTTTGGTACGGAACCCTTCATGTGCGAGTCCGACTCGCACTTGGCCAGTTTTTTTTTAGTTGTACCATTGTTTGTCTTTGAATGCTTACGACGAGCAGTGTTAAGGTACAAGTTGGTAGCCGACTGCACGCAGCAGCAGCAGACGACGTGTCGGGGCGACACGACTGGTTTCTACGTATTTCTATGAAATTCCCTCCGTAGTTAGCGACATGAAGCTAGCGACGCGTCCGTCGTCGACCGGCAGACGCACGAGTCGTCGTCCGACCGCAGATATAGTAGTGTCACTGACGCCGGAGGCGGAGCAACGACACGGCAGCGTGTTTAGAATTATTGACTAATAGTTATTTGCAATCGGGTTCGAAATCATGACTGCAGCGACATTTGTCGCGACGACGTGTCGTGACGACATGAAGCGACGACATGTCGTCTGCTGCTCTGCCCCCGATAATTAAAAAGACGTTTCTAACAAAAACAAAAAACGTTGAAATAAATGTTTTAAGGAATGAAACGGGAAATCTCTTGTTGTCTTCGAGTAAATTAAAATATTTACATGCTAAATGATGAAAATAATGCCCACTTATAATAGCTTCAACTTGGTTAAATAAAAATACGAATTAATTAAATTATTATATTAAAAATAATAAAAAAAACTTATTCATCTTAGCATAAAGAATTAAGAAAAATATTACATACTTAATTGAATAGACGTAAATGGCTAGATGCGTCCTTTAGTACATAATTTTAACAGAAATGGGCGCATATAAGTATTTCCGCCTTTTTCCTTAAGAATTAAAAGTATGTAGATGACCCTTGGCTTGGCGCAAGTGGTTAGATGTGGTCTTTTTTTCATAATGTGAAACCAGTTTTTTATTAGCGCGTTAGACGGAAATGTTCATTTGCGTCTTATTAACTTCTTCTTAGAAATAGGGACAAATATGCGGCTTTTAAATTAATGAACAATAAAAAAATATATAAAGTATGGACATTATCTGCATACATGCGACTTTTTAATTAAGTTTCACATAAATTCGTCTTTTCTTATTCAATTGGGTGTAAAAAATGAACAGAAGCGCCCTATTCTGTTGTGCTAAAACCGTACTGGGGGAAGTTAGAAAAATATGAAAAACTAGCTTTTGCCAGCGGCTTCGCCCGCGTGAAAATGACGATTTTCCATACAAACTTTCATCCCCTATTTAAATCCCTTAGGGGTTGAATTTCGAATAATCCTTTCTTATTCCTTGTCTACATTATAAAGGGAACCTCTGTGCAAAATTTCAGCTTTCTAGGTCCTGGTGTTTAGGCAGGGCGTTGATGAGTCAGTCAGTCAGTCAGTCAGTCAGTCAGGACTTCTCTTTTTATTTATATAGATACAGGCAGATGCGCCTTTTTTTCTGATTCCGGCAATGTTTATAACTTAAATCTGGAAAAGATGTTAGATACGTCTTTTTAACTATCGGGGGCAGTGCTGCTGCGTGCAGTCGGCTACCAACTTGTACCTTTATTGTTTTTTTTTCATTAAGTATTTCTTAGTTGCTACCCAGAGTCTGGACCTATGACTGGTTGATAACAATAGGCCGCTCTTCCATAAACGCTTAAGCATAACATAACTGGGTAAACCTAAATAAGTAGCTACGCCTCCTACTTCCTACCGTAACTGTTGCGATTTCAATAGTTTTTTAAAATTTTTTCGTTCTTTCAATTAGTTCAACTATTCATAAACCACTCTATTCAAACTATAACATTCACTCAAAAACTCTGCAACTACAACAACAACAATTTCCGGATCCGCATCTCAATGCTTTTAGAGCGAAGGCTGCACCTGAAATCCGTGAATTCCGTGTAACCGTACGGATCCGGTTCAATGGGCAGTTGTCAAGAATTACTTCCGCACACATGTTCCGCTCCCCGGCGACACCTACATCCGGTTGTTTTGGAAATGCATTTGAATTCACGTTCCTGTATTAATTGTATTCCATTTGTTTTTTGATAATATTATTGTTTTTGTGCAGGTTGATTTTTATTTTTTCAAAAAATCTCTGTATTAGCTATAATTATGTAGGTGTGTGGTACGACATTACCGACGAAAACTTATTGTACCAACTTCTACAATATGAGTAAAATCATCTCTATTCCTTTTCTTCTTAGAGTGTCGATGACAATTCAAGTTGAGTTGGCCCAGAATTTGGCGACGAGTTTAGTACTTTTTTTTTACTCTTTATCCTTTTTATTATTTGCATAATTATGTGTATTTATTATCATAAAACAAAGTTCTCCGCCGCGTCTGTCTCTGTATGTTCGCGATAAACTCAAAATAAGTAGACTGCATTTTGATGCTGTTTTCGCAAATGGATACAGTGTTTTTCGGGGAAGGTACTGAAGTACAATAATCGTTTTCAAAATTCTATACTGATAGTAAAATAGGGGAAGAATGTTTATTGGGATAGTTTTCGACATACACGCGGGCGAAGCCGCGAACAAAAGCTAGTTTTGTATCTTTGTACCTTTCTATTATTATATAAGCAACAACTCCCCTCTCCAATTCGAAAATCTTCGCTATTGTAAATTCCAGGGCACGTGTTTTACACGTGTTTTAGAAACATTTACATATTTTCCTTAAATATTTCAGTAATAAAATACCTGTACAATTTTCCTTGTTTTTTTTATCTGAGTATGTAATGCAAATTAGTCATTCGTTACGTAGCATTCTCGTTCGTATCTACTTCATTCATTTGAATCTATGTATGTCAATCATGATAATTGCCTCATTACAGCTAATGTGAACAGGATTTTAGATAGTAACCGAATTCTGCAAAATCGCTTTTCCAATAAATGCTAATAGGTCATAAAATATGTACTATATTTATCTTCGTGATATCGACACCCCTGTATTTTCCAAGGGGATAAGTAGACGTTTATAATGAAAGGGTAACTCTAAGCAGATTTTTTTGGAGAAAAATCTAGATTCATAAGTTCATGAGGTAGTCTAAATTAAAGGGTGTAAAAATACCCTTAAACAAACACACTGATAAAAAATTAACAATTCTACGTGAGATAAAACAATTAACCTTGGAGTGTTATCTTAATGACTATTTTCGAACGTATTTCTAATAAGTCACTGCCCGCCCGATAACGTCACCTTAATTATTCTTAATCCCATTTATCTGTCCTATACAACCCAGTTGGTACTAGGTAATTTAATACAGACAGTGAGCAGCGGTGGCCCAGTGGTGGCGGCCCGATTTACGAACAATAAGTCGTGGGTTCGACCCCAGGCAGACGCATTACTTTGTGTAATTTATTTCATCACCACTCCTCTCAAAACGGTGAACAAAAACAAGGTGATTAAACCTACATGTCTTAGAATCAAAAATTCGAAGACATGTGACATCTACCAACCTGCACAGACTGGACCCGCGTTGTGGATTATGGCCCATCCTTCTCTTAGAGAGGAGGCCTGAGTCCTGCAGTTAAAACAGTTTAGGCTGATGGTGAGTCGTGGGTTCGAACCCCGTCAGGCGCATTACTTTGTGTAATTTATTTCATCACCACTCCTCTCAAAACGGTGAACAAAAACAAGGTGATTAAACCTACATGTCTTAGAATCAAAAATTCGAAGACATGTGACATCTACCAACCTGCACAGACTGGACCCGCGTTGTGGATTATGGCCCATCCTTCTCTTAGAGAGGAGGCCTGAGTCCTGCAGTTAAAACAGTTTAGGCTGATGGTGAGTCGTGGGTTCGAACCCCGTCAGGCGCATTACTTTGTGTAATTTATTTCATCACCACTGCTCTCAAAACGATGAAGGAAAACATCGTGAGGAAACCGGCATGTCTTAGAACCAAAAAATTCGAAGACATGTGACATTTACCAATCCGCACTGGGCCCGCGTGGTAGATTATAGCCCATCCCTCTCCTAGAGAGGAGGCCTGAGTCCCTGCAGTGGGAACATTATAGGCTGATGATGATGATGATGATGATGAATATGATAAGATAATAATATAATATGATACCTTGATAAGTCTGGTTGTCAGACTCGTGCGTCGCAACTACTGTAACCGTCAATGATCTGAAAATAGCCGCGGGAACAACGGCCTGACGTGCTTTCCAAAGCACGGAGGGAACTCGGTATGTAATAGGTGGTCACCCATCCCTGGCCCAACCTAGGTAAGCGCGGCTTAACCTAAAGATCGACCTGACTCCTCATACTGGTTTCCTCACAATGATTTCTAATTTAATTTTACACAAAGCAAAAGTGTCGAGGTCGTTACCATTAAGTTTTCACTGATATCATCATCTGCCTAGCCTTTTCCCAACTATGTTGGAGTCGGCTCCCAGTCTAACCGGATCCAGCTTAATACTCAGTACCTATTTTACATGGAGGGACTGCTTAACTGATCTCCACAACCCAGTTAGTTCTAAGTCTTCTCTGATGTGCCTAGTAAATATATCGTTATTAACTCTGAAGTTTTACCTAGTCTGCTACCCCGAAAGGTATGGCAGGAAGAGCAAAAGCCATTGCAAGTTGGAGACTTGGTCTTTGTAGTGGATCCTGAGTCTCCTCAGAATACGTGGCCAAAGGGTGTCATTACCCACGTATTCCCAGGATCTGACGGTCGCATTCGAATGGTGGAACTCAAAACACAGACAGGGACATGGCGGAGGTCTGCGGCACGTGGATCTCCTATTCTAGTAGGTAATGAGTGCTGTACCAGCACTAGGGTACCAGCCACACCAGCACTACCAACACTACCACACTCCCCGTGTTGGCGACGCATAACAACCTCATTTGTAACTCTTTGGTTTTTACTATTTTATATGTTTTTTTTTTATGGCCATGTCATCTTCGTCACCCTCAATTTGCAACATATAGATACAGATCAAAGCATATGGCTACTGAAGTATTATCATGACTATAAAAACGTTATGCGTCGTAAAAGTTTTTCTGACGCTATTCTGGCCCATATTACTACACTGTAAAGTGGAGTTGCAGAAGTTACGCTTTGTAATAGGTGAATTGGAAGTTCCAATTACTATGGGACGAAAGCCACTTCTTCCTACTGATGTTATGCTGACTGAACAGGTCCACTCAATTCTGTATGTTTCTTCTTAAGAAGACTAGTCAAACACTAATCTGCAAAGTCCTTTTGGAGGGAGTAAAGAACAGGGTGTAAAGTTCGTCAGCCCCCATAGAAAAGGGAGGATCTTCCGGCCAGACGGGTGTTGTGTCTGGTGGGCTAACTTTGATTGCGCGATGTAGGACATGCCATTTTAGTTCACATGTGTTGCGATAGATGTCGCTGTCGCCACATCCTCATGTGAATTGACCAAGATTATGTCTGGAACTCTGGACCTTAAATAAGACTATGGTATGGACCTCTGAGTTTTTTTCAGCTGTTTCCTTTCAAAGTAGTCAGGTACGAAACGCATACCCCATCTAAATCTTAAAAACAGGCATCTACAGTAGGAACTTTCACAAGTTATTTTGTGTTATGACTTTAGTTTCGTTGAAAGTGCCTGTAATGGTCTAATTGAAGTACCTAAATGCTTGTATTTGAAGTACCTAAATGCTTCAATAGAACTTTTGCTTTACTTTCTGCGTGACATCACTATGACTTTCTTTCAAATCTGTGAAGAGATTTACACGTTTATTGCAAGAAATAAAAGCAGATACGTTGTACGTTGTACGCGTTCTATTTCCTTTCAGTTTATAGCTTAAATAGTAGGTATTGTTCAGTTGTGAAAGTCTTACTTTTGTTATTAGGCATATGTCCCACTGCTGGCGATTTTCAAAAATATGGTAGAGCTAACGACTATTAAAATACACTTACACACAATACACACCGCATGCACTAGAATACTTAAAAAAACAAGTTTTTCTTAGAAACAATAAACGCGCAAAGTTTCGGGTGCGTGTTATCAACCGTTGAGGAGACAAGAGAACTTGTGAGGAGGCGATCCTGGTGGCAGGACCAAGTCAATTCTGGCACAAAAATTTAACCAACACGGCAAGTATGGAATAAAATCTTATATAAACAAAGGGGATAGAACCGATGTGGCATATCAACCCGTCCGACATTTTGATTTTTTTTCGAAATCGCGGCCCACAATGAAAGTGCTATGTATGGATAGAGGACATATAGACGAACAAAAAATGTCCAGCAACATGGTACCCAAAGTGTCACGTTACCGAGATATTTGAAGTTAAAGATCGACAAATGAGTACAATGGCAATCATTAAATATTTAAAAAAATGGTCTCTTTACGTGTTTTTACGTTAAATTGTATCCAAATAATAGTTCCCAGGTTGATTATTATTATACGCACAATAAAACCGCTTCGCATCGCAATGAAACGCTATGTAATGTAAAAAAATCGTTTTCTCGTGCTCATAATAGTATGTAATGTACCTACTCTCTTTCAATAACCAGTAATAATAATAATCAACGCCTATAGACACGTAAAAGGCACTAAAATGTCTAATTTGTATGTGGTCATTGTACTCATATATGTCCATCTTTACCTTCAAATATCTCGGTAACGTGACACTTTGGGTACTGTGTTACCGGAAATTTTTTGTTCGTCTATATGTCCTCTATCCATACATACCACTTTCATCGTGGGCCGCGATTTCGAAAAAAAATCAAAATGGCGGTGGGTCGATATGCCAGCTCCCATACAAAAAAATTCAAACCCCTTTAAAAGCTTTTACAAACAAATTACAGTTTGTTTGCTGAAACTCTCACCGGCTGTGTAAATAGTCAGCGAACAACTATTAATATTTATGTATCTTTTTCACTACCTAAAACAAGTCCTATTATCTTAGCTAGGTACGTTTCTTGAGCGTAAAAAAAATCGCTAGCTTATTATAGCTTATCGCTTCTTCATCGACAGTGGGACAGAAGCCTTAGGTACTGAAAAGAAAATTGCTCTCAAGGGAGTTACTGTCTATAGTCTTTATCTCTCGTTTAAAGTGTACGTGAATCGCTCATGTTGCTGCTAAAAAAATCTACTATTGACAACTGGGGTCAAGGTAAGATAAGGTAAGGTAAGGTAAGGTACTTGCTTTCTCTGGAACGGAGGAAACTCGCTATGTAATGGATGGTCACTCATCCACAGACCAAGCGGGGTTAACCCAAAGATCGACTGGAGTGGCTGTTATTATTTAGTAACGTGTTTCTCAAATAGTTAAACATACTTTTTACCCAACCACCTTTCGTAAACATTGACAAAACATTCATTATTTGTTATTTTTCATGTACCTAGATTAAACTGCCATCGTTTGTCTAGTGGTAGTATGTGTGACTGCTGAGCATAGGCTCCTGGGTTGAATTCCCGGGTCAGGCAAAGTGATATTGGCTTTTTGAACCAGGAATTTCTCAGTAACAGCTAGGGAGCCCGGATTTGTAGATGGCAAATTGGCAATAGCCTCGTCCCCTGTTACATGGGATTTAAACATTACTAGCGAAATGTGGGTGTCACCGGGTGTACTATTAGGTACCTATACCTCTGCCCTAACCCTTCGAGGATTACATCCGTGATGTTATGTTACGTTCATGTAGATTTCCAGTCAACTATCACCTTCCCAGAACCAACTACAAACTTCAAGTAAACCATTGTACCGTCAGCAGCTAATAGGGGATCGGACAAAAAAAAACTAATTAGTCCGTCAGATAGATTTCCAAAAATTATTGGACACGTATTTTTTCTTTTTTCACGTAAACTTAAAATGAAGATGATACAGTGCTTCGAAAACTCGTGTGACGTCATCTGATAGTACATTTTGACGACACAAGTGACGTTTCAAGCCCCACTCCAAGATCTTTGACGCGTTTTATCTTCGTCATTTTTTATTGATTTGATAAAACAAAAAACACGTATTCAATATTTTTCGATAATCTAACTTACGGACTAAACAGAATCATATTATTTTGACCCAGTCTGATCCCCTATCGCTACTAGTACAGTCGGAACATCTGAAAGGCAATTACAACACGTAGTAGATTCCACAGAGAACTTCGATAATAGCTCCTACTAATTGGGAATTCTGTTGAGTGCGATGATACCGGTCTTGGAACCTGGTTTTTCTGGTTTCATTTTATTTGCAAATGTTTTGTATATGTTTGTTTGTTGCTACTGAATTTTCAAATAGTCATACTCAGCCGATTTTGCTGAGCTAAAATGTTGCATACCAGTTTAATTTGACGTCAAACGACGAAATACCCTATTCTAAATCATATAAGGCGGTCTCCCAAAGATGGCGGACTAATTATTAGCACATACTCGTAATCCCGTTGGTTCTGGCTGCCATTGTAGAACTATGACAGTCGCTACAGTGGTCTTAAAGTCTGACAACAAATCTTACCAAGGGGTATCGTATTACCCATTAAGGCGAGGTTACCCTACTTTGTTTTTATGTACGCACGACCTCACCCCCCGCCCTGCCGCGCGAGCGATATAATGCCTAAATTTTGACTGTTTTTTCTCTCTTGGAGAGAGATAATACACATTATTTACGACCTTTATTACGATATAAGTTTTATTTTTCAAAGCCTAATATAACTCAAGTAAAACGATTATTTAGCCATCATTTGGACATGTCTTTGCGATTTAATTGGATGCAGTGAAGTGTAAGTAATCGTGTATCGCATGCCCGACATATCATGATCGAAGAGTCAACTATGTAATACATTTTTTTCAAAATTTAAATCCGTTCCATGTACGAGTAAAACGCTATTGTTGACGTCGTTTATCGGGGTAATCCCGCCTTAAGTACAAACTGGATTGTGAACATCAGATAGGCAGTCGCTCCATGTAAAATACTGGTATTCAGCTACATCCAGTTAGACTAAAAGGCGAGCCCAACTTATTTGAGAAAATGCCAAAAAATTATCATACCTAAGTCTGTAAGCACTCAATTATGGAGTAATAAATAATAATTACTTTTCGAAGGACATTATCAAAAAACTGCAATGTTATATACGTTATCCACGTTTATCAGTTGATAATAAAAGCAATTACGAAATTAATGAGTAATGCTTATTTTTAACGATATGAACACTTTAAATTCGTATGAAATAGGGAAAAAGATTGTAAATTCCGATAGTTTTTTTAGGTTACTAGGTAAAACGACCGCAGGTTACAAAATCGCTCTCATGAATATATTCGCCAGGTCAACTGGTGGGAGCAATTTAGACTGAATTGTGTTCTCGTTGTTTACGTGTTGCGCCGACCCCAAATGACATGGGATAAGGGCAGGAAGATGATCATGATGAAATTTTAGACTCTAAATCTTTATTTATTTTCAAAAAACAAGTCAGAGAGCATTACCTTTCCTCTATTCTGTAATATTCTGTATATGTGTATGTTTGTTTACTGTTATATAATATTCGGATACTAGTATTTATTTTTATATGCGTATATATTGGTATGTATGTTTATTTTATATGGATATGCTTTTGTTCATAATAATTTTAATTAAAATATTGTTAGTCTTGTCTACACACTGTGTCTACATTTCTTATCCAATTATCCTCTCGCAGGTCTGCTGGAAGAAATTTCTTTTGAAATAAGCAGTACCTTTGTACTCTTCTATTTGTTATGTTTTTATCCTTTTTTGTATTTTGTGTGTGCATAAATAAATAAATAAATGATGTGTTCTCGTGAACAACCCAACCAAAATGACGTGATAACTTTGTGTAATTTATTCTATCACCAGTTCATAACTGCTCACAACGATGACCGAAAACATCATGACGATTTCCGCACGACGTTTTGCATTTATTATTGATAGATTTATTTATTATAGGAAGACATAATATCTGCCATCTATCAACCCGCACTGAGTTTGCGTTGTGGATGGTCCATTCTCTCTCATAGAGAGGAGGCATGTGTGCCAGAAGTGAGAACATTACATGCTAATTAAGCAATCATCATCTGCCTAGCCTTTTCCCAAACTATTTTGGGGTCGGCTTCCAGTCTGGCCGGATGCAGCTGAATACCAGTGCTTTACATGAAGCGACTGCCTATCTGACCTTCACAAACTAGTAACTGGATATAACGATACCCAAGACTTGATGTCAGACTTTCGCTTCTAACTACTCGTACGAATATCAACTAATTCAAGCTGATTTTTCTATAGGTACTTAGGTACAAAGCAAGTGTAAACAGACATCTTTTGGGCACGCCCGTTCCATCATAGACATAGACCTTATCCATCGCTTTCCATGAGGCCTGATCGAGGTCAAGAGCAGATAAATTTTGAAATAAAAAATAATACTTATGCTAACCACGAGGGTGTGTTATCATCTCCATAAGATCCCGCCAACATGTTCTTCCCTCCATAGCCCACCTATAGCATCAAGTTGTATATAATTTTTCAACAAGTTCTAACTAATTAGAAGTCTGCAGCCCGTGGCCCGGGGCCAATTATTCTTACTTTAAAACCTCTGAAGGCGAGATGCCGATAACTTGGAAGATTTTCCACTATTTTTTATCTCATTCCGCTGAGATACGTTCCGCTTCTTAAATTAGTTTCAGCTCTCACTGAGAAATTTTATTTTTATAAATCATTTTTAGTTTCAAGAAGTGGAGGGAATGGGAGACGCTTGATTTATTTATTTTATAGTGAAGTGTTTTGGAAATAAATGTAGTAGGAACTTCAAATATGTACTTATTTGTGTTAACTAATGGTAAAAAAGGTGTGAAATAAAACGTAAGTATCAAAGTCCCACAAACTACCAGGAGAACAGAAGTAGGAAGGAGGTATTGGAATCTTTAAATCAAATCTAAATTATTATTCCTTTCTAATACCATACACATACTTACAGTATGCAATGGTGATACTAATTATTCACCGTTCTGGCCTTGTGATAGTTTGTGGGACTATACTATCCTAGTTTCCTATCTGCAACAAAAGAAAGGAATAATTTAGATTTGATTTTAAGATTCCAATACCTCCTTCCTACTTCTGTTCTCCTGGTAGTTTGTGGGACTTTACTACCTATCCTTAATTTTTCATCTCCAAAAAAAAATGTTTTCAATATATATTTTGATACAAGTACGTTTTATTTCGCACCTTTTTTCAATTTAATGAAATTAAATCCCAATGGGTCGATTTAACTACGATATTTTTTTCCCATGGTATTCTGGCCCACGCATTCGGCCGAGTTTTCCACTACTGTTCCCACTCCGTGTAATCTGGGCCGCGGACCAGAGGCCAGTTGCCCCCTAACCCAATGATGAATATTTTACATTTTCTAGGTAAAATATTCATCATTCTCATATTATTTGCTTGGTAAACAAATCACAGAAAAACATAAATTAGAAACATTTATTAAAAAAGCAATAGCTTAAGTAAATAATTTAAACGGCCTCAGAAATACAAATAAATATCTAAGGGTTTTTAAAGCTAAAAGTAACACAAATAACAAAAATCACAACAAACCGAAGGAAACACCAGTTTCAACCAATCCAGTGAGCCTGTTCTTAAAAAGAGCCGTGGTATCTTCGTGCACATCCGTCATTGCTTCAGTTACACCATCGGCATCCTTTGCGAATGCTTCTTTTAATTTACTAGCCTCTTCTGACTTTAATGTAAGTACACCAGAGGTGATAACTGCAATACCAAAGACCAGTTTACCGTATCTTTTCACATCAGCATCCAATTGGTCTTTTGGGTAAACGTAGTTTGCTTTCAAACCGTAGTTGGACAAAGATTTGTCAAGTTCAGAGTGGTAGTAGTCCAACCAGTCGTAGAAGGACTTGAGTCTAGTTTCGTGGTCGGTGCAGTTGAAGATCAAGTAGAGGAGGTCGCTAGCTGGACTGGAGTTCTTGCAGACTTGGTAATCGATGAGAATTGACTGTTGCAAAGTCTCCCCCTGGAAGCACAAAATGAAAATGAGTTATAACAAGAGATTTTGATTACAGAGCTGCAGAGTATTTAGTAGTTTAAGCTCAAAATAATTGTGGA
Organism: Diarsia dahlii; assembly: GCA_949775195.1. Classification (NCBI taxonomy): domain Eukaryota; kingdom Metazoa; phylum Arthropoda; class Insecta; order Lepidoptera; family Noctuidae; genus Diarsia; species Diarsia dahlii. Next base: position 17,053,357 of record OX459197.1, on the reverse strand, counting down.
GCATAATACTTGTAGAAATATGCTCTAATAATTTGAGACTTAGGCAGTGTCATGTCACCTGTTTCAAATGTTTTTGTAAAGAAAAGACTACTCGTATTTTCGTACCAAATATGAAGTCAACATGATTTAATTTTCTTGTTTCCTTTCAATCTTGGAAATTCCATACAGCTACTCCGTTTGTTACTATGCTTCATCATTCATCATTTCAGCCAAAAGACGTCCACTGCTGGACATAGGCCTCCCCCAGGCATTTTTGGGGGGGTTTGCCATAATCGCCACGCTTGGCAGGCGGGTTGGCGATCGCAGTATGGTTGTTACAAAGACACAGAGAACGCTGCTGCCCATTCTCTGGTAAGTCCCTTAGTCGCCTCTTACGACACCCACGGGAAGATATGGGATGGTGCTATTCTTTACGTCCGACACCACACGGTTACTATGCTTACACTATCGTATTATTAATCTGCGATAACGCATTTGTCCATAAGTATAGTGTAGGTATTATTTAATAACACAACATGAACTAATCTATTATGGATTGCAATAAACGATTTGAATTTAATCTAATCTGTTCATACGTGGACTCGCGGCTGATAGAAGGAGTAAAAAATAACATTTTCCTGTAGTTTATTTAAATTATCAATTATTGCAATTGTTGCTGATTGCATCATAATGGAAATTATGTCACCAACACAGCCTATAGGGTTATTATAAGCAAACGTGGATGTAGGCTACCTAGCATGTTTGCTGAAGCACTGTTAACGAGAGAAAATGAAGAATTCTAGAAGGCAACGAATTGAAAAATATTATAGCGTGATACGCCTAGCATTGTCAGTGAATGTAGAAGATTGAAAACATTTTGGAAGAAACTATCTCCACATAGCTATTTTTACAACGAATTTTGTAAACTTATACAAGATTTAACTGCACTTACATCAAACTTGAACATAACATTGTTGGTCCAGCAATCTCCGTGTTGAACCACAGCATAACGGCTGCCATTCTCGAATTTGTTCATTTTAGTTGCTAAGACGACTGCGTTAGTGACTTTATTTTTCATTACTTTCTGATGCTCTGGGTCTTCAAGCAAGCTCAAAGACAAACCCTCGATTTGATTGAAATAAGCATGCTGTTCAGGAGCTCCTTGACCTATGGTTCCCCACATATCCTGCAGATTATCCTTGTAATAATCGTATGTTTCGGGTTCCTTGCTCTTCAACACGTAAGAAAGGCCATGGAATATGGCTAAATTTCTCAGTACACTTTTCACACACTCATCCGTAAGGGGAGTAAATCTGTCAAGCATGCCAAAACCGGAATCTTTTAGGTCTTCTAATAAGATAACTTCATTAGGTGCTTCAACGTTCGATCCGTAACATTTTGGAAACTTTAGCAAGTCTTCTTCCGCTACCTCGGCTTGTTTCTGTAGGGCCAGAAACTTAGGTAGGATCTCTGTGAACATCAGATGCTCATTGTTGAACATAAGAGGAGCATTCAAGTTCTTGCGAATAATTTCATGTGAAGGCGCTAGTTTCGCGATGATCGACAAGTTGCCATTTTCTCCTTCAACAAGTATCCTTTTCACGCTGGCTGCATAATTATCACCAGCCGCTCCAACAACTTCAAACGTAACTTTGCTGTCTGTAAAGCCTTCTTGTTCGATCACATTTTTGATGAATTCTAACTGGCCTGGAGTTATATTTTCAATATCGCCTTCAAACTTGGTATGCTCCATGGTGGTTTGATGAGTTGAACTAGGAGTTGTGTGTATTACTTCACTATAATATATAGGTTCGTGTTTATCTGAACGATAAGACCTGTACGGCTGTTTAATTTTTATACGATAATTACACATCGATGACTGAGATTAAGTTGCGTCAATGAATTAGTGTTCACTGCTAATTAAATTGTATTAGATGTTTTGGAAAATATAAAACTTTAATTCCGCGAAAAATGTTTGGGTGCATGGCATGCTTATTATTAAGGCTTTTCCCGGGCCTGTCGCGTTGCCGTTTGCTGCTGTTTTTGTGATTGTGTGGTTACTCAAACTCAAAACTCAAACTCAAATTCTTTATTTCAATTAAGCCATTACAGGCACTTTTGAATGTCAGAAGAACATTTCACAAAAAAAAACGAAACTACGAGTGCAATACGTCATTCCGAAAGCCACCACGCCGAACCACACGCCACCGAATGCCCGCAACAACGAACACTGCAAGCACGAAAGCACGCAGCGACGCAAACCGCAACAACGAATGCTCGAAACCCCGAATCACGGAACAACAAATGCACGCCGCAACGTGCAACCGCCGCTCCGCGACCCGGAACCCCGCGCACCCGCCGCCACGGCACGCGCCACCGCGCGCCCCCGCACCCACAGCACTCGCCGGCGGTAACATCCGGCGCCGCGCAGCCCGACGCAGCAACTCCCGAAACGACGCATTGCACTCCTACGCTACAGTCACAATCACAAGGCATAATAACTTGTGAAAGTACTGCAGTTGCCAGTTCCCTAACGTAGATCTCATGAAGAAGAACGGGCAAGAAACTCCATGGACACTCTTTTAAATCAGAATTTGTTACAAAATCTTGGTACATTATATCATTCATGTTGAGATGGTATATTATGTGAGAACTATGTAGCAAGACGTGCAAGTTAAGAGCGTCCAGAGTAAAGATATAATAAACAAATCAAAAAAAAAAAATCTACACCATGGCAACTAAGGAATGACCAGTCTCCACTGACAGCGCCCGTTCACGAACATGACGCATGGATCAGCACCATTCAACTCAACCATTTTGAAGGGAACTAAATGATCCGACACACCCGCCACCATCAGCGAGACATTTGAGTGAGCATGACATTCTCTCAGCCACCAGGGCAACGTCACTAAAATATAACTAAATGTAAAAAGTGGCTTTATAGTACATAGTACTCACACATGTGCCATGCAATTATACAATATTAAGACATTGAATCTATACAATGCAAAGATATTTTTACAATCTTCTGCAGCCTCTACAATAACTTCACATGATAGTCGATTTATTTGCCCCTAAGGTTGTGGAGCAGGACCAGCATTGAGCCAAGCATTTTTATCATCAATGTAATCCCCCAACTTATAGTATGCTTGCCTACATAGTGTGCGTTTTACACAAGTTTTAAATTTCGTCTCACTCAGTTGAAGAATGTGAGGGGGTATTTTATTGTAACATTTTAAACAGTACCCCATGAAAGATGAGTCTACTTTAGCTAGCCTGCTTTAACCCACAGCTCCTTCGGTATACGAAATAGTTAATTCCCTTTGCTAGTGGCCAAAACAAATATCAGAATCCGATACGCTGCTGATAACCTTGTTAATCTCTATGTCCAAAGATCCAAAGATCCAAGAATTAAGAAGTACAAAGCTAGTACACAAAACACGCCTGTAGTAAAATTAAAATGAATGATTGTTTTGTATCTGTTGTAATACTTGCTATGACAATTTGTCAAGGCGTTTAAATCGTAACTATTGCAAAAATACGAAGATAATTCGTGTCATTCTAATTGGCACTGAACCGACATCCTATTACACTGATAGGGCCTTTATTTCAGCATATTATACAGGATGGAGGAGACATAGATAGTTCAGGAACAGCTGTTATTGTGTATAGGTTGGGTTCAGAATGATGTACTGAGTACATGGTAACTGCTTTCAAGTAGCAAATTTTTAATGTCGAAATCATCGTGAGAAAATCAACATTTGTCTAGATGAAAAATGACATGAGACTTCTATTCCTACTCCAGAGCTTGACCAGCCAACTTGCGAGTTGGTTTATCATTATCAACTAGAATGGTCTTGTTACTAGGTTAAAATGCAATCGCTGTGAAAAAAAAAAGAACAAAAAAATTATTTATTCGAAAATTTCATACTACATACACAGGCACATCTATAGAAACAAAACTAGTATAAGCCGACCTCACATTTTATTAAAACTCCTTACTAGGCCAAATTGTTACCACCGATGAGCGGTCTACATAATTTATTCTCGTACACTATCTATTGGACTGTCGTCGTCATCGCTTTGACCGGATGTATTGAAATCGTTTACAGGTATTATTTCGACCGGCGCACCTGAAACAAATCTGAAAGTCAATAAACAATTAGGTAATGATGTATTCTCATTATAATTAAAAATGGAGATTTTCTCGAGTTCCAACTTTAACCCCCAATATCTCTTTAACTATTGGGTTCCCAGGTATGGTCTTCAACAAAAAAAATATCGCAGTGATGAGAACATGTGTTTTTCGGCTTCGCTATGGTTACTTTTACACCTTTATAGTCTTCGGTGTAGCAATTTTCGCAGAATAGTATTTGCGTAATTGCGAATTCACATTTATAGGGTACCCATTCTTAAGCATGTGCTTATTGTATACCTAATGGCCACTTGCTTTGTTGGAGTAAAACGAGAGGATACCAGCACCCTAACAGATATTTCTTGACGGCATGTAAAGCCAAGTCAGAGTAAAAAACTGACACCAGGATAGCCATTCATCATCATCATCATCATCATTTCAGCCGAAAGACGTCCACTGCTTGACATAGGCCTCCCCTGGAGTGCTGAGTTTTCCATAAAGAATTCCTTAATAGCTTGCCACGGAGTATGGATTTGTGCTCGCTGATGGCAAAGGCTTACCCCTACACGCACCTTTTTTTTTGGAGAGTTCATTAAATTTTAATGACTCCTCCCGCTCTGGGCAGAGCGGTAGGGAGTGTCAGACTTCTACTGACTAGTAACCACCCAAGTTCCTTGTGTCGAAGCTGCGGTATCTCTTTCGAACAACCCGCTGCCCCGATGGGACTCACAGCTCCGACGGGACACGCCCCAACCTGAGACTGGTGAAATGTGGGTGTAGGCGCAAGTTTTGTAAAGGTGGTTACCACAAGTATACTCATTAAGAAATGATAGTCTTCAGACTAATGCTCTTGGAAATTAGGACATTTTGAACCCCACCCGGCCACTTTAAGGTACACCTCTGCCTCTCAATGGCGTACCTGTGAGGAACTTTGGAGCTTTGTAGCAAGCCATCCTAGTGCAGTACGATGTGCCATCAGCACTGCAAACACATTTGTTGCAGTTTATGAAGTACGTTGTGAACGGTTCGCAGGTCGCAGTATCACCTGCTAGCAAATGAAATAAGATGTTTTAATATAAAATAGCTTCATGATCATCTGACTAGCCTTTTATGAACTAAATGGAGTCTGGAATAGTCTACCCGCATGCAGTTGAATACCAGTATTTGAAATAGTGACTGTGTATTTGACCTCCGCAACCCAGGTAGTACTGCCTAATATTAGTAAAATTTTAATTTGGCTGATAAATTACTGATGGAAAAACTCAAAAACACTTTGCCTGACCACTTGATCACACACACACAATTGGGGTACTTACACAAACAACAGTAAGCACTCGAAATTGACACAGAATTCGATACACGAAAAAACGTCAGAAGGTCCTTAAGTTAAGGTTATTTAATGAATAGATTCGCGTTTGTGTCATCGTGCTATGTGTATTTAACTCTTTATTCGCGGGTGACTCCAAATGGTCAAGCTTTTTACGTATATTACATATTCAAGCGAAACAATATCATTCTCAGCATGACTTGGATTACAGAAATAAGTTCTCTATTAAGGCCAGGTTACCCCGATAAACGTCGTCAACAATAGCGTTTTACTCGTACATGGAACGGATTTAAATTTTGAAAAAAATGTATTACATAGTTGACTCTTCGATCATGATATGTCGGGCATGCGATACACGATTACTTACACTTAACTGCATCCAATTAAATCGCAAAGACATGTCCAAATGATGGCTAAATAATCGTTTTACTTGAGTTATATTAGGCTTTGAAAAATAAAACTTAAATCATAATAAAGGTCGTAAAAAATGTGTATTATCTCGGGTCACATAATGTATAATTTCTTTATCATTTTTCTCCAAGAGAGAAAAAACAGTCAAAATTTAGGCATTATATCGCTCGCGCGGCAGGGCGGGGGGTGAGGTCGTGCGTACATAAAAACAAAGTAGTGCAACCTCGCCTTAAATAATGTGTAGACATTATTTGTATGCCTTGCAAGGCAGCACATAGTGATACTATATATTCTTTTGATAACACCTGATAACTCTTTTACCTACATAAGTGTCACAAATAAAGATTTTTGAATTTGAATTTGTATTCGGTATTCCAAGTCTAGAACAGTGCACACGATTACCCTACTTTAGTCTACATTTACCCTTCTCACTGCACTTACAACTGAGGTCACGGAGCATATCACTGACTCAAGGAAACTTCACTGTTATTTGGACTGTTTTATTAAGAAACGACCGTAATACCCAGAGAATAGGTTGCATGCTTCGGTAGTTTGCTGAAAATGGGGTTAACCGCTGCAAGATTCCAAGGATTATGATCCAAAGCTGAAAATATGGTAGTACAAGGTAAAATTGTGAGCTATGTTACATGTTCTACGAGGATATCATATTGCCAATTTCCTAATTCAGGGCTGATACAAAAAAATATTCGTAGAAAATCCCATCAAGACCCGACCGAAAAACCTGAACCCGGAACCTGGTGATCATCAGCTTCTGATTGAGTTAAAAGAAAGAAAGAAAGAAAGAAAACATATTTATTTGGCACATGCCACAAGTGCACACAACGAAGTAAAAATTTAAAAAAAGAAAACTAAGAACTAAACACGAAATTGAGTGTGTATCTCACGGCTGCACCAAATAGGACCAGTTCAGCAAACTGCCGAGCAACTAGTACCCGACGCTGGTTTTCAACTGGCCCTGACATGGCGATGTGACGGAAGTAAAACAGCCTTGTACTTTGTGTTATTAGTTACTAGATCAATCAGTTAATCAAATAATAACAACACAGTGTACGTAATATCTGCTAGGCATATTAAATGTCATAGAAGGTTACTCTGTTGCTCAGGATGTTAAAATGCTAAAATATTAAGCTAAATGTTTTAAGGTTTAAGTCTGAGGAAAACTAAACCAAAATTTCGATGCAAATTGCTCCGATAGCACTGCCATTTAAAGTATGCACAAGCAGAATTTGCGAGTCATAAAATATATTCAACATACAAAATAATTGCAATCCGAATGACACGTGCCTATAGACGAATCTATAATATGTTAGTGTGCGTTGTTAATGTTGGAAACCATTGACAACATATACTGCTAATATGATTAAAGTACGACAGAAGTGGTCTTGACAGTAATACTAGAAAGAAAGAAAGAAAGAAAAAGTATTTATTGGTTTCACACCAGGACAAAACAAATTGACAAAAAATTAAAAGCTAACAAGGTAAACATAATTAAGAGAAACACTTAAAATTAGGACATAATAATTTGAAAAAGTCCCGTGCGAAGCCAAAGGGCCACTATCTCAGCATGGTGCTGTAACATTTATGACAAATCACAAATGTCACAGCGCTGGTATTCTGATAGGGCCCAATCATGGTGACGCCACGTTTACAGAAAAAACAAATTTAACTAAAATTAAAATAAAGAAAAAAAAAACTATGAATTATGGTAACTATGAACTATGAATTATGGTATTGTTATGAACATCAAACACAAGGCGAATTCGCTTAGAGCGTCGCTTTTCGTGGCCCTCGGGTTAGAAGCTGCTTCTCTCGTCTAATGCAGTGTCATTAGACAAGAGACGCAAACTGCAGAGAAACAAACATCCCACCCCTTCACAATTTCTGGAGACCCAGGTAGAAGGGTTACTCTTACTACCTGTCTCCTTTTCTCGTCTTGAAGAGAAGATTGTTGATGACGAACGGAAGTAAAAGTCCAACTTGCAGTATATACATGTGTATAATATATTGAAGAAGCACAGTCATGGTTATCTGGTAATTACACATATTAATTAAACTATACAACACGCGTGTGCGTGGAGTGTCCCGCGACGGTCGACAAGTGACAGAGGGACGCTATGGGAAGCACCCGGGACCGAAGCTTGACTTTGCCACATAACAAAAAATATACATGCGACGCCACGTAAACTATGGTGCGTTCATACTGCATATTACGTGACGCCACAACTTTATCAACCAGAAAGAACACCTGCTACACGGATATGAGCAGTGGCTAATCTAGAAATCTCATAACTGATTGCGGTCCCAGGTTGGTTGCTGTAAATGGGTGAATTTCAACAAATGCCATTTTTTTTATCATATCGGTGAACTTTTTCATTTATGTTATTTTTTTATATTTTTCAGGTTTTATGTAATCTTTAGGATATCAAATATCACCAAATTTAATATCATCAACGTAACATTTAAGACTAAAGAGAAAATTCAGTTTGAATTCTGGTTTCCACCGATATGATAAACTGGCACCGATTATTTTTCTGTACACCGATATGATAAGTTTATCCACCGAAATGATGTACATATCCAGCGATATGATAATCTATCCACCTTTGAACATCAAACAGGAAATAGTTAGTAGGTACCTTACATACTTAACCAAATGACACGGGATCTACCGATATGATAAAACGACTCACCGAGATGATAAAATATCTACCGATATGATAAAGCAATCCACCGATGTGACAAAACTGTGCGTTGATCATGAATCAAAACACCGATATTAGATATAAGACACCGATTGATTTTTTCTCATCATTTCGGTGTAAATTATCACATCTGTGGTAATAAAGACCACCGATTACAGCGATATGAGAACAGCGACGTGAGAAATAACACAATTTTTAGAAAATTAGAAAAAATGCATAATATCTAGGATAAATTCAATAACAGTCAATGAAGCTAATTCACTTACTACCTCTGTTAGAACCAAACAACAATAATGAAACTACTCATTACTCTAGAAAAATGCAACCACCGAAAATATAAAATAATTGTCCGGGAGCAACTGAAATGGCGTACCTACGTTATTGGCGGGAATATGCAGCGATTTGACACACGTCCGTCTTGACTGCACACTAGCACACACTAACGAGAGAAATAAAATTGGGGTGGGAACGCTGTCGGACTCGTCGATGTAAAGTTAGGTTTAAATTACTTTTGTCCAGCGATATGAGAACATTTCGCAGGACAAGTACGTTTGTGCCTCTCAGTAATAATAATCGTTAATTATGTAATAAAATATGTTTTATATTAATAATATAACTAATATTCTATGAAATAGAATAAGTTATATCCTTCACTTACTTATTTTTATTAGTGTATATAAGCTTTTTGTTTGTAAAAAAAGTAGAGGGACAGCACCGATTTGAAAAAAATAGAGGTTTATGTATATATTTTCTACCTTTGTAATAGTCCTAGGTAAATTATATTTTTGCCACAACGCAATAACTATCTATTGAATACTAAAAAAAATAATTCAGAACAATATTCCTTTTTTCAAATACTAATTTCACCGAAGACAAAAAAATAAGTCATTTGGGAAATTCACCCAAATATATATAGGCAAATTGGGTATCTTCGATACATCCCAAACAAAAAGCCAGTGCAGGTTATGCCCCAGATCTTGGCCTGCATAACCACTTGCTCCTTAGACCCTGTATCTCCTTCTCGAAGCACATTTTAGAGCTGTGCTACACACTGGTCTAAAACTATTTATATTTCATCTACACGTAAAGAAGAATTATTATGAACTTTTTATACTTACTCCTTCTCCAATAGAGTAACATATCTTCGTCAAGCGTAACTTTTGCGCTTACAGCCGTGATAAACTGCAACAAAATAACTAAGAAGTAAACATCATAAAAGCGATACTGTTGAAGTAGGAAATAGAAACTAGGAATCACTGACAGTCCCCTGTGCAGGGCATGCATGGAGGCGGAGGAAACTGTGGCGCATGTGCTCCTTGAGTGCACAGGCGTTACCAAGATTCGTGAGGAGACCCTGGGAACACCACGATCCCTTGTGGATGCCTTGCGGAGACTGGAGGGAGATGGGTTGGTTGTAGTAATCGGCCACCATGGCTCACGCACAATGGTCCACTTCAAGGACAAGTACAGAAACCAAACAACGGAAACCCACGATGGTTTGTGTGGTATGTTAACTTCTATAAAAAACTGTTTGTAATCCTGTGTTATTGAATAATAAAAGCAAAAAAAAAACCTTTTTTTTTTTTTGGTGGGTGGAAAATCATCGAATAACCCCCCCCCCCCCCCCCGCTCTTGGGCAGAGCGAAGGGGAGTGTCAGACTTCTACTGACTAAAAACCAAACCCATGTTCCTTCTTCGCCCTTGTGTCGGAGCCGCGTTAACCTTTCGACAATCCACAGCCCCGACGGAAACCTAAACCCCATAAAGATAAGACAATGTTGAACACAGCACTGGCCAGGGCACTCAATCCCCACATAATCTCAATATCGACATGTTTCTCCACCTGACCATCATCACCATCTTCCTATTCTTGTAACGACCCGAGCAGCTGTTATTATTTAGCCAAGAGCTCCTCTTAACTTCCTTATAGTAAAAGTTATTAAAATGTAATTTATCTATAATATGTATGTATTTAGAAATATATAAGTATGTTTATCAGTTGTCTAGTACCCATAACACAAGCTCTGCTTAGCTTGGGACTAGATGGCGTTGTGTGATAGTTGTGGAATATTATTATTATTATTATTTAATGATTAATTTTTAAAAACACAGACACGACAAAGAAAAAATCTATTCTCGATTTTCCTATGTCCCTTCATTGTAATAGCATTTGAGCCGACATAACCTGTAGCTCACCGTCCGTCCGTCTTATGACGACGACAGGCCGTGTTGACGGCGCGTTCGTGTTCCACGCGCGCCTCAAGGAGATGCCCGCAAGTGCCGACGCCTACCGGGGTTGTGGGTTGTTCGAAAGAGATACTGTGGCCCCGGACAAAAAGGGCTAAGAAGGAACATGGGTGGTTTTTAGAAGTTTGACACTCCCTTTCGCTCTGCCCAAAGCAGAATGGTTCTCGATTTGACGATTTCCCACCCTCCAAAAAAAAGGCGACATGACCTCAAAATTTACAGACGGCAGTATTTTTTTTCCATTATGCTTGCTTTAACAAACTACAAAGAAACTGAAAAAACGCTGATTAAAAATTACAAAAACACACTCACTGAAATAATTGCAAATAACGTAAAACCCACGTTCATTTCGATTTACGACTTAATCCTACGTATGAAAATAATCAACTGCATTGAATTTTCATTACAGAGACTGTGTTATATCGATAAATAAATCGATTTTTCACGGAAATATAATATTATATTTGATTCCAATTATAGGTATGACAAAAATGCTTGAACGCAAGGAAATTTGTTCTAGCTTCTTCAAGGTCCGTATAGTAAATAACTCCGGATGTAACCCGTACACTATTTAACATAATATTACGTTCATTCTGCCAAAGACTACACTCCCATAAAATGTGATGTGCAGTTTGTTCAAATTCGCAGTCAGATGTAGAACATTGACAAAAAGGCGAGGCAACAAGCTTGAAGGAAAATAATTTACTCTTAAAGTTACCATGACCTGTGAGAAATTGGGCGACACAGTGATCCACCTCCAGCCATGTCCTGGCCAGCCGCTCACGAACGGACGGAAAGAACTGGTGGAGGTGTCGGCCTTTGATGGAATTATCCCACCTACATTGCCATTCAGACAAAAGTTCCTCCCAGACGTCAGTCTGTGCTTTAAGTAATCTAGCTATTTTAGCACGGTCACGTTACGTTAAAAAGTCTGCGTCCGCGGTCTCTCGTGCGCAGTAGTACATTGAAGCACGGCGCTGTACTTCAAGATCAAATAAAAGTACCCCTGCCAGTACCGGTAAGGCTTCAGTAATAACCGTCCTCTAGGCTTTACACAAGAAAATCAAAGCCAACCGCTGACTTTGAAGTAATTTACGTCGTACCGCTCCTATGGTGGCCCTATCGGCCCAAACTGGTGCCCCGTAGCACATACACCCTAAGTAAGTAGCCCCATAGATCGTCTTTAGAGTTAAAAATGATAAACCCCACGTAGATTTGAATATTTTCGTTAAAGCATAAAAGTTCTTTTTTGTTTTTATGTGTTCAATGAATGAAAAATTCCTCTCTAAGACAAACCCAAGGTAGCATACGGACTCTTTCTTTTTCACGGGAACGTTATTAAATTTAACACTAGGCCATGATTTAAGATTACCTTTTAAAAGAAGTTGATAAGTTTTATGTGGTGCAAAGGTCAGACGGTTACGATCACCCCACTGGGATATTAATTTTAGGCAAGTGTCAGCCAAATTTTCGAGTCCAGCCCGAGTACTTGACTGAATGAGCAGCAAGCCATCGTCCGCGTAACCGGAAAATGAACAGCCGTATGGAAGTGGAATCGCGAGGAAGTCATCGAAGCCTACGTTCCATACATACGGACCCATAACCGAACCCTGAGGGCATCCCATGGTAAGGGACTTTGACATAGAATGACATATCTGGCGAAAACTGGGTGTACTATTAGCTACTTACACCTTTGCCTATCTCCTCGGAGATTACAGCCGTAATGTTATGTTAATTTAGAATAGATAGATACCGGTAGCACTATTCCTAACCCAGATCAGTATATTCCTAAAAGAAGACGCCATTTTAAATCACACCGTTCTCCACTATAAATCTCATTGAAAATCAATACATAATCTTGGAACAAGACTGTGGTTTGTTTGCTCGGCTGAAAGGTTCACAAACACTGTGGTAGGGTAGGTAGGTAGGTAGGTGGGTAGGTATATGAGACTTTTATGTGTTTCTATTCTACGTTGTGGAGAAATGGTTGAATGGAAAACGGAGTGTGGAAATAGAATAAAAAATTGTGGGTATATGTCATAGCCCTTCTTGAACAGAAATATATTTCAGGGGCCAATTAGGCCCCAGAGAGAAAGAGAAAATTCTGGCTAAGTATAATATTGACAGATACAACAATTTGCATGAGACGGAGACCGCATGTCTGGTTTTTCATATCAGAGTATACGAGGGCGCGGTGTAATCATTGATTATCTACTTACCTTTCCCAACGTGTTGGGGCCGGCTTCCAGTCTAATCGGATGCAGCTGAATACCAGTATTTTACATGGAATGACTGCCTATTCCATCTCCACGACCGTTTACTCAGCATCAAGTTACGCGTAAATTAATACGACGTAGTAAACAAACGCCTTGTCGGATTACTAAAGCAATGTGTAGCTGTAACGGATATTCATCAACCAATACAGCTAGGCGTCATTGACGAAAAAACAAACAACTATCAAGTTATCCGTATTTGTTTTTAAACAGACATCGATATTATAATAATAAAAATAATAGGTAACTGATAAACCACCACATAAATAAGCACAAAACAATCTGATACTGTTTATTTTATTATGATTATTCATGTTAACAAATTAATATTTATATGCAGTCCTGCAGTTTGTATCAGTCAGTTTATGTCAGTTATAGCTTCCTTACGTTCTTTCATGGGTGCCCATTGAAAACCAGCGCTGTGCTGTGGGTCACCCATGGCACAGCATCATTTTGAGTGGTAACTTGGGGGTTTCAAATGGGCACTTTAGCAAATCATAATATGAATTGCGTTAAAAAGTGTAAAATAGACCTTTCGTAAATAATATTAAAGTAAGTGCTGCGTAAAAGTAAACATAATTATAGTAAAACAATACCTATTCAAATTGCGTTAAAAATCGTAAAGTGGTCACAGACGCAGTTCATATTATGATCTGCTAAATGGCCATTTTAGAGTCACGGTTTGTCACAGTCGCGACGAGCAAGCTGTTTTTTTGTATCTTCTTTTAGTATATTTTTAATATTTGATGCGATGTATGTTTAATGTCATTTTGTATGCACATTTATCGCATCTGCGACGAATAAAATATATTTTTTTTCAACCTTTCTGTGACTTAACTAACTGGCAACATTCTAACCATCGACGCTCACACACGCATCTGTGCGCGCGGTTCGCATGTAAAAAACAAAAAACACAGACTGATTTGACGTCATTGCCCAAAAAGTACGATATGGGATTTCAAGGTTGAGAAGATTGTTGTTCAGTAGTTGTGGCTAGTGTTCGTGAGTTTTGTGTAGGGACTGGCTTGAAAGTATAGCAGGAATTCGCTGAAAATTATTCACGGATCAAAGTGTTATTGTCATATATTTTAAGGTAACATTTGAAAATATATTGTGGAGAATTTCGAGGATGAATGTGGATGATTATAAGAGAAGAGGAAGACCAAAGAAACGATGGATGGACTGTGTGAAGGATGATATGGCTAGAAAGGAGGTGTATGCTGAGATGACGAGTAATTGAGAAGTATGGCAGAAGAAGTCATGCTGCACAGACTCCAAATAAATTGGGATAAGGGCAGGAGAATGATATTGATGATTATGAGGTAACACCGGTTTTCATATTCTGCTCAAGATTTTCACTGGAAAATTGTAGATATTGTCTTGTTTTCCTCTCCTTCATTGCTCACTACATTTAATTCATTAAAACTTTAACAATAAAAATGTAAACAAATTCGTAGACAAACAACTTTGTTTATTTACTTTTGTAGATATTATTAGAACCGGCACATCCTGGTTACCGTCACATGGACTTAAAATAATCGTATCTTCTTAAAGATTTAAATAAAATAGGTACTCAAATAGATAAGAATGTATTATGTTTGAGTGCAAATAATAGTATTGTATGACGTTATCATAATATTGCAGAGTCATGTATATATTTGTATGGTTCCGTTTACAAATGGCAAAAACGAATATTTGCCTCATAATTTATTTTCTCTCTCTGACCGTGAGTCTTGATGCCCCACAGTCATTTTAAATGTTGACTTAAGAGTTCGTATGATGCTGTTTTGGTGATATTGGGCGATCTAGATCTCGGTATCTATATGACCTAAGAATTCGGTATTTGGACACCATTAAACTTGGACTTATAATCTTTAAATCTGTACAAGCGAAAACACGATTGGATGAAAAAACCTCGATAGAAAAAAAATACTAAAACAACTCGGTTTGCACTTATTTAGAGTTGGATCTCTGAAACCTTATGGAATTTAGTGACGATTTTTACATAATAGATAGGTAACTATATTATCTCAAATCGTGCAGATTTTTTTTTTAAATTTTCTACGTGGTTTTCTCGTAATTAGCATTCGTTATTT
The DNA here is from genome assembly GCA_949775195.1 of Diarsia dahlii. Lineage (NCBI taxonomy): Eukaryota > Metazoa > Arthropoda > Insecta > Lepidoptera > Noctuidae > Diarsia > Diarsia dahlii. The sequence continues at coordinate 17,038,166 of OX459197.1, read as the reverse complement.
TATTCTAAGCGAGCGCACATTCTTTCTGTCTCACGTTTGGAACGCGGTAGTAATAGCGCTATCCTTTTCAATTTGTTCAATTCAGTGACATTCAGTCTGCTGCGGCATCTGTTGCGAGACGAACCTATGTTTGGCGACATTACAGACAGCGGACTATTTTCTACGCAATTATTTTGTTTAGTGGTAGGCAATATAGGTTACCTATAATAAAGTTTAGGGACAGTATTTACTGTAAAAAGGAGTTGAAAACGTTTTGTGTAAATATAATTATATACCTATCTTTTAATGATGATTGTCACCCACCTGATGATGGACTCCGAAGGTAGGTATAGGATCTCGGTGTCGGCACTACATAGAACCATCGTGTTTGGACTCATTTGAAAGGTCTAACGGAGATCTTGTTGACTAATGATGTCACCCACCTGATGATGGACTCCGAAGGAAGGTATAGGATCTCGGTGACGGCACTACATAGAACCATCGTGTTTGGACTCATTTGAAAGGTCTAACGGAGATCTTGTTGACTAATGATGTCACCCACCTGATGATGGACTCCGAAGGAAGGTATAGGATCTCGGTGACGGCACTACGTAGAACCATCGTGTTTGGACTCATTTGAAAGGTCTAACGGAGATCTTGTTGACTAATGATGTCACCCACCTGATGATGGACTCCGAAGGTAGGTATAGGATCTCGGTGTCGGCACTACATAGAACCATCGTGTTTGGACTCATTTGAAAGGTCTAACGGAGATCTTGTTGATTAATGATGTCACCCACCTGATGATGGACTCCGAAGGAAGGTATAGGATCTCGGTGACGGCACTACGTAGAACCATCGTGTTTGGACTCATTTGAAAGGTCTAACGGAGATCTTGTTGACTAATGATGTCACCCACCTGATGATGGACTCCGAAGGTAGGTATAGGATCTCGGTGACGGCACTACATAGAACCATCGTGTTTGGACTCATTTGAAAGGTCTAACGGAGATCTTGTTGACTAATGATGTCACCCACCTGATGATGGACTCCGAAGGAAGGTATAGGATCTCGGTGACGGCACTACGTAGAACCATCGTGTTTGGACTCATTTGAAAGGTCTAACGGAGATCTTGTTGACTAATGATGTCACCCACCTGATGATGGACTCCGAAGGTAGGTATAGGATCTCGGTGTCGGCACTACATAGAACCATCGTGTTTGGACTCATTTGAAAGGTCTAACGGAGATCTTGTTGACTAATGATGTCACCCACCTGATGATGGACTCCGAAGGTAGGTATAGGATCTCGGTGACGGCACTACGTAGAACCATCGTGTTTGGACTCATTTGAAAGGTCTAACGGAGATCTTGTTGACTAATGATGTCACCCACCTGATGATGGACTCCGAAGGTAGGTATAGGATCTCGGTGACGGCACTACGTAGAACCATCGTGTTTGGACTCATTTGAAAGGTCTAACGGAGATCTTGTTGACTAATGATGTCACCCACCTGATGATGGACTCCGAAGGAAGGTATAGGATCTCGGTGACGGCACTACGTAGAACCATCGTGTTTGGACTCATTTGAAAGGTCTAACGGAGATCTTGTTGACTAATGATGTCACCCACCTGATGATGGACTCCGAAGGTAGGTATAGGATCTCGGTGTCGGCACTACATAGAACCATCGTGTTTGGACTCATTTGAAAGGTCTAACGGAGATCTTGTTGACTAATGATGTCACCCACCTGATGATGGACTCCGAAGGTAGGTATAGGATCTCGGTGACGGCACTACGTAGAACCATCGTGTTTGGACTCATTTGAAAGGTCTAACGGAGATCTTGTTGACTAATGATGTCACCCACCTGATGATGGACTCCGAAGGTAGGTATAGGATCTCGGTGACGGCACTACGTAGAACCATCGTGTTTGGACTCATTTGGAAGGTCGAACGAAGACCTTGGTACCCCCCCCCCCCTACCTGCTACTTACCTGCTACCTACCTACTACCTACCTACTACCTACCTACCTACTACCTACCTACTACCTACCTACTACCTACCTACTACCTACCTACTACCTACCTACTACCTACCTACTACCTACCTACTACCTACCTACTACCTACCTACTACCTACCTACTACCTACCTACTACCTACCTACTACCTACCTACTACCTACCTACTACCTACCTACTACCTACCTACTACCTACCTACTACCTACCTACTACCTACCTACTACCTACCTACTACCTACCTACTACCTACCTACTACCTACCTACTACCTACCTACTACCTACCTACTACCTACCTACTACCTACCTACTACCTACCTACTACCTACCTACTACCTACCTACTACCTACCTACTACCTACCTACTACCTACCTACTACCTACCTACTACCTACCTACTACCTACCTACTACCTACCTACTACCTACCTACTACCTACCTACTACCTACCTACTACCTACCTACTACCTACCTACTACCTACCTACTACCTACCTACTACCTACCTACTACCTACCTACTACCTACCTACTACCTACCTACTACCTACCTACTACCTACCTACTACCTACCTACTACCTACCTACTACCTACCTACTACCTACCTACTACCTACCTACTACCTACCTACTACCTACCTACTACCTACCTACTACCTACCTACTACCTACCTACTACCTACCTACTACCTACCTACTACCTACCTACTACCTACCTACTACCTACCTACTACCTACCTACTACCTACCTACTACCTACCTACTACCTACCTACTACCTACCTACTACCTACCTACTACCTACCTACTACCTACCTACTACCTACCTACTACCTACCTACTACCTACCTACTACCTACCTACTACCTACCTACTACCTACCTACTACCTACCTACTACCTACCTACTACCTACCTACTACCTACCTACTACCTACCTACTACCTACCTACTACCTACCTACTACCTACCTACTACCTACCTACTACCTACCTACTACCTACCTACTACCTACCTACTACCTACCTACTACCTACCTACTACCTACCTACTACCTACCTACTACCTACCTACTACCTACCTACTACCTACCTACTACCTACCTACTACCTACCTACTACCTACCTACTACCTACCTACTACCTACCTACTACCTACCTACTACCTACCTACTACCTACCTACTACCTACCTACTACCTACCTACTACCTACCTACTACCTACCTACTACCTACCTACTACCTACCTACTACCTACCTACTACCTACCTACTACCTACCTACTACCTACCTACTACCTACCTACTACCTACCTACTACCTACCTACTACCTACCTACTACCTACCTACTACCTACCTACTACCTACCTACTACCTACCTACTACCTACCTACTACCTACCTACTACCTACCTACTACCTACCTACTACCTACCTACTACCTACCTACTACCTACCTACTACCTACCTACTACCTACCTACTACCTACCTACTACCTACCTACTACCTACCTACTACCTACCTACTACCTACCTACTACCTACCTACTACCTACCTACTACCTACCTACTACCTACCTACTACCTACCTACTACCTACCTACTACCTACCTACTACCTACCTACTACCTACCTACTACCTACCTACTACCTACCTACTACCTACCTACTACCTACCTACTACCTACCTACTACCTACCTACTACCTACCTACTACCTACCTACTACCTACCTACTACCTACCTACTACCTACCTACTACCTACCTACTACCTACCTACTACCTACCTACTACCTACCTACTACCTACCTACTACCTACCTACTACCTACCTACTACCTACCTACTACCTACCTACTACCTACCTACTACCTACCTACTACCTACCTACTACCTACCTACTACCTACCTACTACCTACCTACTACCTACCTACTACCTACCTACTACCTACCTACTACCTACCTACTACCTACCTACTACCTACCTTCTACCTACCTACCTAACTACTAGTTACTACCTACCTATTACCTACTACCTAACTATTACCTACTACCTAACTATTACCTACTACCTACCTACCCGGTTTTATTTATTTATGGAAACATTTGTTTTGAATAGTTATAGTTTATTTTCGACGGAACATTTCTTTTTGTTATTTACGGTACTACCTACGATATTTGTGTAAGTACCTACGAATGTTTGTCTTTTAGTTTTTTATGGGATTTTTATTGTTATTGTAAAGGTACCTCTACCTATATTGTATATTCTGAATATACCTACTTACATATTAAACTGTTTAATAAATAAACATTGATGATTAATTTCATAGAACATTTTATTTCATACTACTAACCTTTTAGGTTTATAGATTGAGTACCTACTTACTTACCTACTTTTATCTACGTGAGGAATGATAGATCAGTCTGGATCTTCGATCAATAAGTTTCGAGTCCACGAAAAAAAAAAAACCTCTAAATTTCGAAACTTGAGTCTCGGCCCTAGTACCTACCTATCTATTATTTTACCTACTATTATGTATAGTGTTTAGGTGTGTCATTAGTTTGTACCTAGGTAATAATAGGGTTATGGACGGAGCTTCAAATAAGTATACCGACAATAATTTATTATCCTCGCTTGATTGTCAGCTCCGATCCGTCGTCGTACCGTGAAAATAGGTACTTCCATGAATTTCAACTATATTTGAATGATTTTTTTACGAATACGTTTTATATATAATAATATAATATGAATCAAGCTGTCGACCAGCTGGGCGGCCGGGGCACCGCAGTTCAAACTCGTACTCGACTCACACTCGATCGCGGCCTGTGCGCGGAGCGCGCCGCGCTGCCGCGCCGGGCGTCATGCCACCACGTATTATGGAAGAGGGGGCGCGGGCGAGAGGTACGAAATCGCTCGCGTTGGGCTATAATGCGCGCTCTTAAACGCTATATTAATCAAGCGGGAAAGGTGTAATCTGCTAAACAATGATATTTTGATGCCCTTCTATAGTTGTTATTTTAATTTATTAAATCGATTTAATTAAACCCCGTATAGTTTGATAATTAAATTAAGTCAATTTAGAAAAGAAAAAATAATAAAGTAGAGAAATGATGGATACAATAATATATCATTATCATCTGCCTAGCCTTTTGTCAAAATTAGAGTTGGTATTTCGATCTGACCGGTTGCTGCTGCTACTAGTTTCTATTTTATTTTCGGTTGTGTATCCACCAAAAAGGTCATTTTTAGTTTTCTTCGTGTAAGAGTTATAATACATATTACAATTATGTACCTACTACATAACACGGAACCCTTCATTGTACGAAACCAACGCACGCTTAGCCGGATGTTTCTTCATTCACGACCACTAATATTTAAAACATCCAGATTCATTCAGCAGCTCGTGGCTAAATGATAACAGCCGCACGGGTTGCCCAGGCCCCGTCGGGGCACAAACAGGGGTTGCCCAGGTTGATCCGGAGATGGATGACCATCATTCATCCCGAGTTTCCTCTGGCCTCGGAAAGCACGTTCACCCGTTGGTAGCTTTCATTTGTAGATCTAACAATCGTTACCTACGTGTAGTTAGAAGCCGATAGACTGATATCCAGTCTCACCAAGGCGAATTCCGTAGTTACTGGGCTGGGATTTTGTGAAGGTCAGATGGGCAGTCGCTCCATGCAAAAAAATCAGGTATCTGGTAAGACTGGAAGCCAACCCCAACATAGTTTGGGTAAAAGGTTAGGCAGATGATGATAGTACATTCAGCAACTCGAAAACGGCTGCAAATTGTACCACACACATTTCTATTTTCGGCGTTGTTATTGTGATGAAGCTTCGTTGAAAAATGTTTAGTAAATCCGAAGTTTGCATTTTTTGTTTTTCGTTCAGTTAAAAAAGCCTCGTTACGATATTAGTCATAAATTCAGGAACAAAAAGTATAAAAAGAAAAATTACAATGAAATATTTATCGTTAGGAGAAAAGAAGAAATAAAAACGCTATATTATTATGTTAATACATATTTCATTTATAGTTTTTATTTGCCATGTTTGTTTGAGTTTTTTTTTTGTTTATAAGTACTATTGATAAATTGAAGACACGTGTATCTTCTTTGTATCCACGATTATATATAAAAAAAAAAAAAAAACTATAAAGCTGCTAATAGATGTGATGGCTAAGGAAAAAAACATACGACAACTTATTTACATTTAACTAGTAAAAAGAACCATACAAAAGTAGACTTTATGTGACAGCAGCAATGCAGTATTATTATTGCACCTAAACCTATCCTAATCATTTGAAAATAAACTATCACACATCCTGGTTGGTGGTGTGATTGTTTATTAAAAGCTCATCTTATCTTTCAGATAAATACGGACCTATATAATACGACGATATCAAACAATTCGAGCAGCAGTTTACTGAAAACAACTTTCGTCAAGACTACATTATGGCAGAACTAAAGATTGAAGGTCAAGTCGAAGGCATAACTGAAGGTCAGTTAGAATACATCAAAAATGTGATTGAAAAAGAAGGTTTGAAACCCACTAAAGTGAGTATTGAAGCTGTAGGCAGTGCAGCTGACAATTACGGAGCAAACGTAAAAAGGATCGTCATAGAGGGAGAAGATGGAACCTCAACAATGATCGCCAAAATAGCGCCGTCCTTCGAAATGCTTCGTCAAGCCATGGGCGTTGTTCTGATGTTCACAAACGAGCATCTGATGTTCACAGAGATTCTACCAAAGATGTTGCAGTTACAGAAACAAGCCGATATACCGGAAGAAGACCAATTGAAATTTCCAAAATGCTTTGGAACGAACATGGAAGCACCTAATGAAGTTATCCTCTTAGAAGACCTAAAAGCTTCAGGATTTGTTATGCTCGACCGATTTAAATCCCTTACCGATGAACATATGAACAGTGTGCTGAGAAATCTGGCTATATACCATTCTCTTTCCTACGTGCTGAAGAACAAGGAACCTGAAACTTATGATTATTTCAAGGATCACATGGCCGATATGTTAGGAGCATTAACTCAAGCGGGTCCTGAACAACTTGGGTTCTTCTATCAAATCGAGGATCTTTCTGTCGGTCTGCTTGATGAACCAGAGCAACAGAATATCGTAAAAAACAAAGTCCGTGAAGTTATAGAACGTGCGGTCAAAATGACGAAGTTCGAGCATGGTAGCCGATTTGCAGTGATTCAACATGGAGATTGTTGGACCAATAATATTATGTTCAAGTTTGAGGTCAGTATTTTAAATATTTGTTGCCTTTACAATATTAGTAATTTAGATTTTTACGTTTAGTTTACGACCTTAAAAGGTGTCTGGGATAGACTTCGCACAACTTGACAGAGTACTGTATCTCTTTGCTGGGGACACTGGTTCCCATTATACCCAGTGCATGTTTGAGTTGAGAAGGGAACACCTGCCCGATTTTTAGTCAGTTAGAGTCTGACAAACCCATCTGCTCGCCCCTGGGCGGAGGACAATCATGAGGATTTTTCACCCCAGATTGTTCCGGGGAAATAAAAAGGGTGAGCTTGGGAGAGTCCTATGTCATCTGTAGATTGTGATGGGTTGTGTTTATAAATTAACTGTGTTCACCCGAAACTTGCTACAGTTATTCGTTAGTTTTTTATCACTTCGTATAACTTTTGACATATTGTCAAAACCCTAAAATGTGAGGATAAGCTCTCTGCTCTTTTATATAATATTCGTATCTAATCTATATAAATGCGCACGCGGGAGATAGTAAACGGATATGACTTATAATGGAAAGTCAATGTACCTAAACTAGATGTGTTTTAGGAAACTAATATTTTCCTGAATTGACTGATACACTTCTGGAAATGCTTTTTTATATGAGAAAGGGACAGTCAAAGAATAAAAAAAACATTAAAGCATATTAAGCCAAAATTATTATTTTTAAATTTGCCATGGACACGCTAAGATGAAAGGGCAGTAAAAACGCGGCGGTGGAAGCATAATGTTTTTTTAGTATGTGCCTGACTGATTTTATATTCAAATATTAATTTGTTCGATATAAAGTGCATAAAGGAGAAGTTACACGCAATTTTGCTCCCAGCATAACTTATGGCGAGCAATTACATCATTTTAATAGTCATAATAAAACAGAAACAATTCTATTTATAGAAATAATTCAATGACAGGCGGTTCAATGACAAGGATGTGTCCCGTCTCCTATTATTGCGTTATAGTCATCCTCAATCATCCAATTTATGGACCTTATAGTAGCGAGACTGTGATGATGGCATGCCATTGGAAACCATTCGTTTTTAAACATAATGTACCTATTTCCTAATATTTTTCCCCAGTACTCATATAAAAATGTTTCTTACCTAATTCTGATACTGTTATGCTGCATTATGTCACTGCTGGACAAAGGCCTCTCCTTCCGGTTGTTTCGATCCAAGGCCAATGTGGATCACTGGTAGCCAGTCTGGTCCAGATCATTCCGCCATCTTCTACGAGGTCTGCCGTGCCGACTTTTTTTTGGCCTACAGTTCTTTGGGCTCGAAGCAGACATGCCCTGTTCTTATACTTAGCTGATTTATGAACAACGTCAGTAATCTGGTGTGTTAGAGTCCCGCTATCAAAATCGTTTTTACTAACATGTTCCCATTTTGTACTTCCAGGGGGAGACCTTGCAACAATCAATGTTAATTGATTATCAACAAGCGAAGAACTTCAGTCCTGTCTACGACCTTCTCTACTTGATCTTCAACTGCACCGACCATGACACTAGAGTGAAGTCCTTCTACGACTGGTTGGACCACTACCACTCTGAACTTGACAAGTCTTTGTCTAACTTTGGCCTAAAAGCCAACTACGTTTACCCAAGAGACCAGTTAGATGCTGACTTGAAGAGATACGGGAGACTGGGCTTCGGTTGTGCTGTTCTAATGTCTGGTGCACTGACTATCAATCCTATGGAAGCTGCTAAATTGAAGGATTCGATAGAAAGTGGGAAGCTCGAGGATATGGCTGGAGCTATGGGTGATTTGCACGCTGATACCCTGTTCCTCTTTAAGAAGAGGCTCATTGGATTGATTGACAGTTTTAAGCTCTTTGGTCTGCTGTGAGCTGGGAATATTATTGTTACCGACTGCGGCAAAATCCAAAAGGAGGGATATCTGTCGTAGTTATTGTTAATTTTAAACAGTTTATTTTTAAGTTACTCGTAATTAGATTCCAGATATTTTATTGGGTAATCAATATTTTTGTCTAAGGCTATTTTAAATAGACTCCGGACACAGGTCGGTCGAAGCAAGGAAAACCTGTTCAAGTGGAAATTCATAGATGACTCTGCCTTGGACTGCAAATGTGGTGTTACCCCACAGACGATGATACACTTGACATCGTGTCCTGCCTGTCCAGCTACTTGCACATCACAGGAGCTAATGATTGGAACTAAAAATGCCAAAATCGTCGCTAAATTTTGGGCAGACTCAATTTAAATTGTCATCGACACGCTAAGAAGAAGAAGAGACGGTGAAAAAAATATATAAGCTACAAAAATAATACAAAGTTACAGGTGTAACGTGAAAAACATGGGGGAGGCCTTTGTCCAGGAGTGGGAGAGGCTAGCATGACATAATGTTGTCATATTATAAAATATTGCTTTACTAGAAGGCGCTTGGGCGCTTGTTTAAGGCCTAGTGAAGGCCAAATCGGGGAAGATTCTTTCACTTTAAGATCGCCAGACGCACTGTATGTATATACCAATTTTTAATATTTAAAAGCTAGTTTATACCTACATTGATTCATTCATATTATAACATAATATCGTGCGTAGATCAATCAATAGTAACTTTTTTATAATTTTTGTATATGTCGCAGTGATATGATGAAAACAGGGAATTGGTCAATTCCCTAAGGGATTTGATCAAACCACGGAGGAAGATAATATAACAACACGGTTTTATCATTTCCCTAAACAAATCTAGTGAATCGAACAAATCCCAGTAGTACTCCGTGACGCGCGCTCGCTTCGCTCGCATATTATATAACACTAATATCTTCTGTCCCCAAATTGCCGGGCCTCCGCCGGCCTCCTTCGTCGGCCTACGGCCCGGTGCCCATGCCGCCCTTGTAGGATACTGGGGTGTCATCTTCCGGTTTTTGATGAAAAACCTAGGTTTTTGATCAAAAACCTAATTTTATGAAAAACCTGCGACATTTCAGATTGATCATAAACCCAAACTAGTTCAGGTTTTTGATCAAAAATCTGGATTGTTACAGGTTTATGATGAAATTGAGTTTAAAATGTGTCATCTTCCGGTTTTTGATGAAAAACCTAGGTTTTTGATCAAAAACCTAATTTTATGAAAAACCTGCGACATATACACCTGGTCTTTAAAACTTATTTTCGTTATAAATGAAACCAGTAGATTTTCAAAATACTTATTTAATACCTTGGTGTAAACGCGAGGTAAAACAAAATGTGCCTGTACCTACAGTTATTTGAAAATTCCGTAATACCCACAATTATGTGTGGCAGGTGCTATAGTAATGTAAGGTCTACTAAACTTATTTTGCGCAGTTGATGTTATTAGGTTCGCCCCAAGTAATATACTTGGGACTAAAACATAACTGGCGAAATATTGGTGGAGAAATAGGTGTACTTAAGGTATATTTCTGCTTACATACACACGTATTACTGGCGTATTATTATGTACGTGTTATTTAAAACATTCAAATATTCTGTCTCTGCCATCGTTAAACGATTGACAGGTAAAAAAAAAGTCAAAATATAGCTGAACGCGTGTTATGAATTTAAATGATTTGTACTCCAAACGGGCCTCCAAGGATGTGAGGTCGGAGACGTCGAAAGAGGTAGAGGTGCAAGAAGCTTAATAAACAAAATGAATGTCAATGTTGATGTTCCCGAGTGTATATGTTATTTTCAACATGATATTTTGTACTTGTAACTAAATGATGTTACTGTAAAAGTACAGAAAAATCTTTTTCTTTTTTATAATCTTGAATTACGACTAGTTTTTAATTAAGTGTATGCTGTGGTCTTCTTCATAAATTGAAGGAACACACTTGACAACACACACATTCTTTAAGTATCTGTCATCATTAACACTAAAAACAGGTTATTCACCATGTTTACAGTTTGTTTCGAGTTTCTGATGTTTCTGTGATGTCGTAACCACCGTTATCACGGATAAAAACATGGTAAATATCCCATTTTCAATGTTAATAATATCTATTTATTTTTTGTAACTTAAGATTATGTATTCTCTGTTTGAAGTAATAATATCATAGAAAATGCTTTTATTGTTTATATTAAAGTGTGTTAAGAATATGGTTATATTTTATTCCTTGCCAATCAACTCTAACTCACTGAAAGAAACTGCATTGACTGAACTACTAGATCTCGAAGCATTGTCAAAGTCCCTTTGTACACACGAGACCCATTACGCTATGCATATCCAGTTTAACATGGTCTTCGTTTTGATTAGATTTTCCGTACAATGAGAGATCCGCATACAGTGATTTGTTTAGCTTGGTTGATCGTCGTGTAAAATAGCAAAAGCAAGCAATAATCTACCTTTTAGGTTTCGCTAAAGTCGGGTAAAACGGGAAGCTTCTTAAATATTTTTCCCCAAATCAAATAATTTTGACTAACATCCAGAAGTCCAAACTTAAGGTTTACTAAATAATGGGCAATGGATCGCAGCATACTTAAAAATAAACCTGCCGATACTACCTTACCTTATCGAATAAGGAAAACCACACTGCGCTCCAGAACTCAAATAGCTGAAGTAGCTCATAAAGCCAATATAGGGCTGGCCAGGCCATGTTTACCGGTTGTAAAGCAGTGGGCCCGTATTTCGCAAAACTGGAACCCTGAACCAGTTAGACGAGGTAGCGGCAGATGACGGCACACCTTTTTTTTTTTGGAGGGCGGAAACTCATCAAATGTCCTCCTCCCGCTCTGGGCGGAGCGGTAAGGAGTGTCTGATTTCTACTGACTAAAAACCACCCATGTTCGTTCTTAGCCCTTTGTGTCGAGGCCGCGGTAACTCTTTCAAACAACCCGCAGGCCCGGCTGGCGCTGGCCCTTATTATTTTTTTTTGCAATTTTGCTGCCATCTCTTTAAGGCGCGCGTGGAACACGAACGCGCCTTAGATGGCATTCTTATAGAATTGGAATGAATGAGGGGAGGTCAATTTTGATACCAACAATCAACTATTTCTCAATCCTATGCTATGAACATCTGCAACAACCGAGTAGTAGAGACGATTTGCCAAGCCTGTTTTGGCAGGCAGTTAAGTCGTTTCTTTGGGATTCTTCGAGTTTTACAGCCCCGACACTTTTATGGCAGTTAATACGACTGCTGTTTTGGTGACTGTTGGTTTTGATTTTAAGAAGTTGTAGTAGATGGATATTGTGGTGAGTTTGCCCCAAAACAGATTTTCGTTACCTTACCTTTATGTGAAGGTAAAATCTATAACGCCTTTATAGATATTATAGCAACTGTGGGTGCAAAAGTATTAAAGTATTTCTTTTATTAGGCGCATTAGGTTTGACTATTGTTTTAAATAAATCACGCTATTTGAATAAATACCTTAAAACTAGGCGGGAGTGAAACTGATCACTAATAGTGATCAGTTTCATCATTGGCAATTTAGGATGCTGCTGAGAACCTCTTTAGATGTTACAACTACAACAGTAACTGTGGAAACAGGAAAATACTTTCTGTATCACCCAAGGAAAGCTGGTTTTGTTTATTCGGTGCGATCAAATTGAGTTATAGTGTGACAGACCGGATTGCGGAATCATCATCATCATCATTTCAGCCAAAATACGTCCAGTGCTGGACATAGGCTTCCCCCAGGAGACCCACATTGACCGGTCCCGTGCGTCTCGCATCCAACGGGACCCCGCAACCTTCACTAGGACATCGCTTCGCTAGGTCATGCAGGATCCTGAACCAGAATAGACTTGGAACACAGGCTTATGACAGATTATGTACTCGAACTACGATATCTGCAACCTGTCCACAGTCAGGTCTGAACTGATTATAGTAACAGTAATAAAAGTTACTACAAATGAATAGATTTTGTAATAACAGCCGCTCGGGTCGATCTTTAAGTTAAGTATTAAGTTAAGTTGGTGTTTCCATCTTACACTTGCACTGGGGATCATGCGAACTAGTTTGCCTCCCACTGTGCCTCCCACGATCCCCGGCCAGAGCGGGCCTTCTCAAGACCGTGGGGTCATCAAACTCCCCCGGCGACGTCCTTTGGGCGCGCCCGCTGGCATCGGACATCCCCAAGTCCACCGTCCCTCTGGATTTTCTTAGAGGGGCCGGAAGAGGGCATCGTCCGTCCTCCGACGACGCCCGTTACGTCTACTGCGGGGCGAAAGAGTGGTCTAAACCTCTTTAAATGATGATTATACATCAATAGATTAAAATTTTAAATACAATATCAAGGCACATAAAAACAATTATCAATAAATAGGAATTTAATCGAAAATCGATTTGGCTAAGCAACCGATGCAATGGAGTACGATAATAACAAGCAGGTAGGTATCAAAAACATTTTACGATTTAAACATTTCATAATTTTACAACAAACCAAAATCAGTAAAACTATCAATAAGTCCTACAACTCTCTTTTTAAGACGGACTTTTGTATCTGCCTCCAGACCTTGCTCTTGCATTGCTTGAAATGCTTCTTCCAAACCTTGATCCTTTAAGCTGTCCATGAGCGCACCAGCTTCTTTGGAATCCCTCATCAACACATTAGATAACAAAAGACAAAGGCCAAATACAAATTTGCCACATCTCTTCATGTCTGCGTCCAACTGGTCTCTAGGGTATACAAAGTTGGCTTTCAGGCCAAAGTTTGACAAAGAATTGTCTAATTCAGTATGATAGTAGTCTAACCAGTTGTAGTAGTTCTTAGACCTGGTCTCATGGTCGGTGCAATTAAAGATCATGTAGAGGAGATCTATAGCAGGACTACTGTTCCTCGAAGCTTGGTAGTCAATCATGATTGATTGGACGGGGTTATCGCCCTGGAAAATAAAAAAGCATTATATTAAGCGACATTGTTTAACCTGGTATCATCTTATTCTGAAACCCAAAATGCGATACGCCACTCAGATCAACAGAAGATATTTAGGAGACTTAGTTTGTATAAGATTTTGCAAAATATTTATTTATTTTATTAATATTGTCAATTTAACAGCCGGCACGCTCTCTGCTGAGCACTTCGATAAGCTCATTGACATATAGACAGAAAAGCGTGGGCGAAGTTAACCCCCCCTGCATCACCCCGCACTCCAACCAATACGGCTCTGCTAAAGCCCCGGCCCAGCGTACCTGATTGATGTGGCGTCTATACCAGCATATAAGAGTGTTTATCAGTTCTGGAAGAACTCCTTCTTCCTCTAACTTCCTCCAGAGGATACTGTCAACGACCGGATCAAAAGCTTTCGAGAGGTCGAGGAAGCAAACATACGCAGGTGTTTTCCTTTCTGAATAGTACCATGTACGAATAGTAACACAATGAATCTTAAAATATTAAAATCAATGACTGTTCATCAGTACAGACATTGATTTTAATGTTTTAACCTATCACCAGATTTTTTTATTTTTTTTTTATAAATGGGCTTGCTCTTGACCTCAATCTTGCCCTAAGGGCCGAGATGATGTCGACGATGGAACGAGCGTACCCAGAAGAAGCCTGTTTACTCGCGACAAATAGATTAGGGTTATATGAACTCGGAATTTAAAATCGTTTCTACAACAATTAAGAAAGATATCAGTACAGATCAGATAGTGATAGTTGAACAGATTATCTTATCTTCCTAATTACTAAGCATCATACTGCAGCGCACGTCCAAAAGTACGATAATATTTAATATTTGACAAACTGTTACTAAAAAAAGTACTTGCCTCGATTTTGAACATCACATTGTTCGTCCAAGCATCGCCTTGTTGTATTATAGAATATCTGTTGTGTTCCTTTGATAACTTTGTTGCCATTTTGATAATATCTACTGCTTTACTTTTGACAATTTTCTTATGATCTTCGTCTTCCAGGATCGAAATGAATTCAGTTTCGAGACGTTCCAAATGTTGAACAAATTGAGGCAGCTTAGCCACCAGTGACCATGCATCTATCAAACTGTCTTTATAGATATCAAAAGTATCTGGTTCTTTCTTCTTTAATGCATAGGAAAGAGAATGAAGTATAGCAAAATTCCTTAAAATGCTTTTAACACATTCATCGGATAGAGAGTCGAACTTGTTCAACATTGAGAAACCTGATTCAGCCAGATCTTCTAAAATTATGACTTCGTTCGGTTCTTCATTGAGCGACCCGAAGCATTTAGCGAATCTTAGATGTTCCTCTTCTGGTACTCCTGCGTCTTTCTGTAGCTGCAGAAACTTAGGTAATACCTCTGTATACATCGTGTGCTCATTGCTGAACATCTGACGAGTGTTTGTAGCATGGCGCACCATTTCGACTCCAGATGCCACTTTCAAAATCAATTTTGTGCTTCCATTTTCACCTTCAACGCTGACTCTCTTTACTCCTGCCACAAAATTATCGCCAGGCTGTCCAACTTGACTGAAAACCACTTTAGTTACTTGTAAATCTTGTTCTTGAATCACTTGATTAATGAACTCCAATTGGCGTTCATTTATATTTTCGAAATCTCCTTCAAAGTTGAATTGTGCCATGATTGCTTGGATACTAAGTGCAAATAAGTATTGTAATATCATTTATACACAATGTTTTTATCTATATCGGAGTGACGTGAACACTCTTGGTCGGGTGATATTAAGATTAGATATTTTTTATTTGTTGGCAAGTAGGTCTCAATCAACTTTGGTAATCATCACGGCAATCGCGTAGGTAATAATTAAGTTTCCTGGCACACTCCGATAACACCTAGTACGCTTGATGATTCAATAATTTTACAATAAACCAAATTCAGTAAAACTTTCAACAAGGCCCTGTTTGTTGGTCTGTGTTTGTTTGGCCTATTAGTAGCATCAGCCACGGATTTCATTTTTATTGAATCTAACATTTCCCTCCAAATCTCAGCTTTCCAGAATTCCATTAAGGTGACTTCTCCTCAATCTCTTGGCAAAATATTAGCTAACGTTACAGATTGTGCAAAAAGTAATTTGCCATATCTTTTCAAGGCTGCGTCCAACTTTGACGGCACGGTTGGTGCTGTGGCTCAAGCAATGAACTCTTGCGCTGCGTGTCGCGGTTTCTATCCCCGCATAGAACAAATATTTGTATGACCTACAGATAGTTGTTCCGGGTCTGGGTATTTGTGTATGTGAGTTTAAATGTTTATGGAAGCATCCACGATACAGGAGAAATTCCTACTGTGGGGCAACGTTTTAAAAAAAAAAAAAAATATCTTCAAAAATTGCATTTGTTGTATGGGAAATAAATATTTAAGGGGGGCCCCTTAAATATTTATTTTATTTTGTTTTTTTTAGTATTTGTTTTTATAGCGGCAACAGAACTAAATAATTTGTGAAAATTTCAACTGTCTAGCTATTGCGGTTCTTGAAATACAGCCTGGTGACAGATAGACGTACCGACAACAGACAGAAGTCATATTATAGGGTTCTGTTTTTACCCTTTACGGAACCCTAAAAACTGGTCTCGAGTGTACACTAAGTTGGCTTTCAAGCCAAAGTTTGACAAGGAATTGTCTAATTCAGTATGACAGTAGTCCAACCAGTTGTAGTAGTTCTTAGACCTGGTCTCACGATCAGTGCAGTTGAATATCATGTAGGGGAGATCAACTTCAGGACTGTTTTCAATTAGTAGTCAATCATGATTGATACTTTTAACTCATCTCCCCAAGAACAACTTACATTTGCAGTTTTAAAACCTTCGCTCCCATACATTATGTATATTGTAACGAATAGGAAAATATTTTATACAAGTACATTTTATAAGTTCGTCGACTATTACTCGTAACTTTGTAAATCTTCTTATCTGTGATAGTTTTACTATTAATTTCGTCATAATATATTATGGTACTACCATGAATTTTTTCACACGCCCAAACACAACCCGTTTAGGTGTTTTAGGTAGCCACACTTGAGTCTAACAAAAAATGCACTTTATAGCTTAATATTTCACAAACGAATCCCTTAATTGAAAAAGTGTTTGAGCAAACTCACAATAAATAAAGACCTATCTAACGACATCCCACACAATGGACTTCGTGAGAAAAAAAATCATCCCCACTTTAATGTGTACTGGAGATACCCTAAAAAAAATCAATATTTAATTTTACCACTTTGTTGAAGAAACTTTCTTATATGTATATTCATGCCAAATTACAGCTTTCTAGTACAAGGAGTCTTTGAGCTATAGTGCGAACGGACGGACAGACTGACAGACGGACTCTGACGGACATGGCGAAACTATAAGGGTTCCATGCTGACTGGAGACCCTAAAAAGGAATAATTTTCCCGTTTCTGCAACATTTTTCATTTATCTTCGGCTCATATAGGTCGTACCGTGATGTTATAATTATAGCCTATAACCGTGCTCGATAACAATTCCAACCAGTAGTTCTTAAGATTAGCGAGTTCAAACAAACAAACAGACTCTTCAGCTTTATAATATTAGTATAGATTACGCCTGTAATCCTCGAAGGGTTACGCAGAACTGTACAACCACAATCTTCTTCTTCTTAGCGTGTCGATGACAATTTAAATTGAGTCGGCCCAAAATTTGGCGACGAGTTTGGCACTTTCAGTAGCCTCCATCAGCTCCTGTGGAGTGCAAGTAACGGGACAGGCTGGACACGATATCAGGTGCCCCATAGTTTGTAGGGCAAGACCACATTTACACTCCAGGGCAGAGTCATCTATGAATCTCCACCTGAACAGGTTTTCCTTGCTTCGGCCTACCTGTGTCCGGAGTCTATTTAGAGACTTCCAGGTTAGCCATGGCAACTCGTGTCCAGGCGGAAGATTTTCGGCAAGTGGCACATATGGGTTGGGTAAGGAAACACCTTCCTTACCCAACAACCACAATAATAACAATATTATCAAGAATCAACTATTCGTTAGTTCAATAAACGTCTACAACAATTGAGTAGTAGAGATGCTTTGCCTACCTTTCTTTGGCAGGCAGTTGAATTGTTTCTTCGGGGTTCTTCGAGATTCGTAGCCCCGATGCTTTGATGGCTGACGTAAATGGTAATTCTGGTTTTTAGAAGCTGTAGTAGATGGATAGTGTGGCGGGTTTATCTCTAAATTAGTTTCCGTTACGTTATGAATGCTGACAGCAAAATCTAAAACGCCTTTAAAAATGTTATAGCAATTGTAGTTGCAATAGTTTTAAAGTATTTAATTTTATCAGGCGCCGTTACTAATAAAGTCTGGTGCTTCTTCGTTGTCTTCTTTAAAATTCGTTTTTCAAGCAATTTAGTCCACGTAATGGAAATATCTGAGTATTTTTGCGAAAAATTCTGCAATTATATGAGAGTAGGGTTCACTGTCATTTTTAAGAAAATTCTGTGGGTGTTTTCGTAGCAAATGTATTCCACTGTATTTCAACAAACCACCTGAGTGAATATTATTTTACAATTTTAATCAGGCGTTCAGCCATACACGCAAGAGTGTGCCTGACAGGTTTACCTGTACAGATAATCCTGTCTGGTAAGCTTGAGTGGTCTTTTGAGAAAACCTGCACAGTTTTACAACATACACGCTCCAGTTTAACTGTACATACAGTGCAACTGTTCATGCAAACATAACAGGTTTAACCTAGCGTGTATGGCTATCTTTAAAAGAATGTCTGAATATGGCAATGGTGGGAAATTATTGTTACCCAGTTCCAACATTTATTTTTAACTCCGCTAAAACCAGATCTAGGTTAAGATGGAGATTGAGATGGAGATTGCAGTAAAGCCAGTAAGTAGGAAAATGTATGCACATGCTCTTGGTGCGATAATTATAGTGCAATAGGCAACCCAGATCTGTGGTCGACATGTTTGTGCTTCTCCCGTCTACCACAAAGGACCAAACGCACATGGATTCACGTTCAAGCGGTAGCCCAATCGTTATCGTCTAGGGGTGCCCCTCCCCCAAATAGAGCATCCTGTTAGGTACCTAGTTATCTATGTATACCTCACGGTGACTTGAAAAAATAAATCGTATCATCATTAAATGATTACAAATACTGATATTACAATGTTATGTTCTAGTGCAAATATTGTTGTATAAGGAAAAATCGAAATCATCAAATCAAATCAAATCAAATAATTTATTTGCAATGAATGTAGGTTAAATTAAAATACAGGTGTTGTAAACAGAAGTGAGCCATGTACATTCTGCCTGGAAATAGGCACGCAAAATTTTATAAAAAATGTTAACAATTTATCCAAAAGAAAGCTACTTGAAATTAATAAAATAAAAATAAAATGTCACAGAATTATTACAATTGCATACGTATAGCATGCCTTACCTACATGCATGAAAAAATGTCAAATTAAAATGCCAAATTAAAGAGTAAAATAAAAATGTCACATGAGAAAATTTAAAAAGGTTCAAAATTATATTAATTATACACATTGCTATTTAAAACGTTTTGTCCATTAAAAAATCATTAATTGAATAATAGCGTTTTTCGATTAGGAAGGCCATAAGTTTCTTTTTTAAGTTTTTAATTGTATCATTTTTCATTATGTCTGGCAATTTATTAAATATAGTAGGAGCCATACAAATAACACTTTTCTTCATTAGTGCTGTGTTACACGATTCAATTTGCAATAAATTTTTGTACTGATTTCTGACATGTCGTTTTCTAGTTTCTGTCATCGTGGGAAATAGGTTTTTATTGGTCTTTACAAACATGGCCATTTCCAGAATATACAAAGATGGAAATGTAAGCACTTTTAAGGACTTAAACTTTGGTTCACAACTGTCTGTGGTCTTTAAACCACACATTGATCTAATGCAACGCTTTTGCGCCTTGAATATGTACTCCCTTGAGCTGCAATTGCCCCAGAAAATAATGCCGAACCTATAACTGATGCAACCAGACCATGGTACGCTACTAACATAGTTTGAATGTCTACTTTCTTGGACAACTTTGAAAGGACATATGCCGCTGTGTTCAACCTTTTACAAATATCCTTTGCTTGTGTTTGCCAATTTAGTTGTCTGTCAATATAAATTCCTAAAAATTTGGCTACTTCGACTTGGTTAATCTTTTGTTTATTGTAATTTACCGATAATTCTTTTAAAATTGTGCGTTGATGGAAGTGCATTATGTTAGTTTTTTGTATATTTATCACCAAGTTGTTTTTGTCCAGCCACTGTACGATATCTTCCAAAGTCTTATTTATATCCTGTTCATAACTATCTGGATGTTTACATTTTACTACCGCGGTGCTGTCATCGGCAAATACTACCATTGGATTTTCAACATGGCGTGGTAAATCGTTGATATACGTTAAGAAAAGGGGTGGCCCAAGGACGCTGCCCTGTGGCACGCCATATTTTATAGTTCTCCCTTCGGACCGGTATTTTATTTCACTTTTCAACTTAGGGCAAATTTTAGATATTTCCGTGTACTGTTTACGATCAAGGTATCTGTTTAAGGTATGTTTTAATAAGTTTGTGTACATTTCCCCTTATTCCATAAGCGCTTAACTTATTAAGTAAAATAGCGTGGTCGACACAATCAAAAGCCTTTGACATATCCGTGAAAATTGCGCAAATAGGTACTTTGCTATCAACGCTTCTTATGATAATATTGAGCAAATCGAAAATAGCTGTATTAATACTTTTGTTTTTTCTAAAACCTTTTTGTTCATTACACAAAATGTCATATTTAGCTAAGAAATTGTTTAGCGATTCGGAAATTAACTTCTCTACTACTTTAGACAGTACCGGAATTAAGGCTACTGGTCTGTAATTAGTTAATTCATCTTTTTTATTCTTTTTGTAAAGTGGTTTAACTATAACAGTTTTTAAGCTATTTGGGAATACCCCAGAGTTAATGCCGAGATTAATAATATGGCTAAGATCGGCATCGGCAGTAATCTCTTCGCTATTATTAATTAATTACACCTATCACCTAATGAAATTAAAAATAAACATTCACATACCCTGTCGTGTGATTGTATATCTCACAGATAAACACGTATCTATATAATAAAACGAAGTGATACCAAAAGCTTCTAGTTTACCTTATTGCACCACAATGGCACAACATAATATTAAAGGTGAAATTGAAAATATAACTGAAATCCAGTTAGAATTCATCAAAAGTGTAATCGAAAAAGAAGGTTTCAAAGACAGCCAAGTCACTATTGATAACGTTGGAGGAGCTGCTGACAATTATGGAGCAAATATAAAAAGAATTAACATAGAGGGTGAAAACGGAAACCTGTCAATTTTTGCCAAAATTGCACCAACGATTGAATTCGTTCGAAAAACGTCGAACGTTCCTCTAGCATTCAGCAACGAGCATCTGATGTATACAGAAGTCCTGCCAAAGTTGCTGCAGCTACAGAAGGACGCCAATATACCAGAAGAAGATCAAATAAAATTCCCAAAATGTTACGGAACGTATGTCGAAGCACCTAATGAAGTTATCCTGATAGAAGACCTCAGAACGTCAGGTTTTGCTATGAAGGAGCGATTGGTACCCCTTCCCGAAGAGTGTGTGACCAGTATATTGAAAAACATTGCTATTTTCCATTCACTCTCTTACGTTTTGAAGAGCAAGGAACCAGAAACATATAACTATTATCGGGACAATCTGCCGGATGTAATGGGAACAATGGATGAAGGAACTTTTGGAGAAATAGATTTATTTTCTCGTGTTGAAGGTCTTTCTCTAAATCTAATCGATAATCCAGAACATCAGCACATACTCAAAAAAGTGGAAATCAGTGAAACTATGCGTCGTTCCGCCAAAATGATGAAATTTGAACATGGTAGCCGATATGCAGTGATTCAACATGGAGATTGTTGGACAAACAATTTTATGTTCAAGTTTGAGGCGAGTATTTTAAAACTTTTCATCCATATATTATATTTACAATATTTTTAACCGACTTCAAAAAAAGGAGGAGGTTATCAATTCGACTGTCAGCTTCAGAAGTCGGTGGCAAAAACATGAAATCAAACAAACCAAAGACACCGACTTCAGAAGCTGATTTTTTATTTTTCACTTTTTTGTGTTTTATTTTTGTCGAAGTCGGTTTTATTTTTTGTAAAAATGTTTTTATTTGAACTGTTGATTCCGTTATTTATTCTTTAAGGAGTCCATGGTTCCCGTCGTGGCCGCGGATTTTTGTACTAGATGACGTGGCCTCGGCGCAAGGACAAAGAAGGAACATGGGTTCGGTTTTTAGTCAGTAGAAGTCTGACACTCCCCTTCGCTCTGCCCAAGAGCGGGGGGGGGGGGGTCATTTGATGATATTCCACCCACAAAAAAAAAAAAAAAAAGGAGTCCATGGCTTAATAATAACAGCAACTTGAGTCGACCTTAAGGTTAAACTGTGTTTGCCTTGATTGGTACGTGGATGAATGACCACCCATTACATACCGAATTTCTTCCATACCTTGGGAAGCACAAATCGATACAGGAAGGCAGGGGCCTAAAAAAATAGTAGAACAGTTCGAGGCAAATGATGATTCTTCCCCTAACTGATCGTTATCTGATATTATATGAGTCAGCTTTCAGCATTCTAGTATCATATTTTACTGTACTATTAGGTTCTTACAAATCGGGATATTTTATTATTGATTTATTGCACAACAAGTTTCGTACAGTATATTCCTGCTCGACATAATCTTCCATTCACTGAAACAGCCCGACAGTAGTAACATTATAAGTTTTTAAACTGACATGGTCACTGACACTACTATTAATATCATAAACGGGATATTTACCGTTTATCCGTGATCATGGTGCTTGTAACAGCGCCGAAATATCGGGAACTCGAAACAACAATCAAACATGGTAAATATCCCGTTTATGATATTAATAGTAGTAGTAACATTATAAGATTAAGAATAATTCCCTTTAATAATACTACATTTTTTTCTTCCAGGGGGAGACCTTGAAACAGTCAATGTTAATCGATTATCAATTATCCAAGAACTTCAGCCCAGTTTACGATCTCTTCTACCTAATCTTCAACTGCACCGACCACGACTCTAGAGTCAGAAGCTACTACGACTGGATAGACGACTATCACTTCGAACTTGAGAAATCCTTGTCAACCCATGGTCTGGAAATAAACGACGTTTACCCAAGGGAGCAATTGGACGCTGATTTAAAAAGATACGGCAAACTTGGCTTTTCATTCGCTGTTCTCATCTCTGCTTTACTTACAATAAGACCAGAAGAGGCTGCTAAAATGAAGGATGCTATTGAAAACGAGAGAACTGAAGAAATGATCGATTTGATGAATGATATGCACGGTGATACCATGTCTCTTTTAAAGAAAAGACTTATTGGATTGGTTGAAAGTTTCACTTTATTCGGTCTGCTGTAATAACTCCAAGATTATAACTTATCTATATCTCTATGTTAAATTACTTCAAGGTTTCCTAGCGACAAGCTCATAGTTTAAAGTCCTAAGTTCGTTAATATACATATTTAAGATAAATATTTGTTTTTCTAATAATCTCTATAAAATGCGTTACGAGTACACTGCCTCGTTGGTCTAGTGGTCGCAAGCGCGACTGCTGTGCATGAGGTCCTGGGTTCGATTCCCGGGTCGGACAAAAAGTGCTATTGGGTTTTTCATTAGAAATTTCCCAGTAGTAGCCCGGAGTTTGGAAGTTGGTGGTATAATACCCCCGTGCCTCGGAAAGCACGTTAAGCCGTTGTTCCTGCGCCTGATCTCTCTCCGGTCGCGTCGGATTGCCGTCCCATCGAACTATGAGAGAAAAGGAACAGAGAGTGCACCTGTGCCTGCGCACACACTTGTGCACTATAATATCTCCCGCGCCGATGGCTAATCTCCGCTGAGATTGGCCGCCGTGACCAAAAACGGTCAGGAGGACTATATATATATCATCATCATCATCATCAGCCTATAATGTTCCCACTGCAGGGACTTTATATATATATGACGTACTATTAATATCATAAACGGGATATTTACCATGTTTGTTTGATATATAACGTGTCACATATTGCAGCGAGTGTCAAAGAAAATAATTAGCTGTCACGTACATTTGTGCTGTATGCTTCTTTGGTATATCGTACTTAATCAAATATCTTGTGGTTCAGGCCCCTAATTAAAAGGCTTAGGCATAGGGGTACATAATAATGCAACCATATTTCACCAGCTACGGGGGCTCGCTAGCAGGGTGCAAGCATATTGCATTCATATTCAAACATTTTCTTACATGAACAACGATTCCACAACTTTTCAGTCATTAGCGGCACTATAAGATGTCCTCATAATACTCATTTCTAATTTAATTCAATCGTGTGGCATCAAGTCTCAATTCATCCTCATGGATGTTTCCGCCCTGGGGCGAGCAGAGGGGTGTATGTCAGACTCTAAGTGACTAAAAACTACCCTGGTGTTCCCATCTCACACTTGCACTGGGGATCATGCGAACTAGTTCGCCTCCCACGATCTCCGGCCAGTGCGGGCTTCATCAAGACCGTGGGGGGTGTTCGGTGTATAACTGCCCCGCGAAGTCTTATGGGCGCACCCGCCTCGCGTCCAGTTTTACAGGGGGAAGGGCGTTGGAAATCCTCAAGTCCAACGACCCTCTGGACCCGCTTAGAGAGGCCGGAAGAGGGCATTGTCCGTCTTCCGTCGACGCCCATTACGTCTACTGACGAGAGTGTGATCTCGACCTCTCCTTTCCTCACCGCCTCCAACTGAAGGAAATCACCGCATTCAGATCAGGAGACTCCTCTCCTGATGAGGATCCTGAGGTTACATGGGTAGTTATTCTATGTTAATTAATAGATCAACATTTTAAATACAATATCAAGGTAACAACCTAAGCCACGAATCAGCACAAAAAAACAAGTACCTATCAATAAATAAGAATTTAATGAATAATCAATTACGATAAGAAATCGTTACCCTGCAGTACAATAATAACATGCAGTTATCAACATTTTACAATTTAAGCCTTTCATTATTTTACAACAAACCAAAATCTGTGAAACTATAAAGAAGTCCTACAAGTCTCTTTTTAAGACGGACTTTTGTATCTCCCTCAAGGCCTTGCGCTTGCATTGCTCGAATTGCTTCATCCATCCCTTGATCCTTTAAGCTGTCCATGATCGCACCAGCTTCTTTGGAATCCCTCATCAACATATTAGATAACAAAAGACATAGGCCAAAAATTAATTTGCCATATCTTTTCAAATCTGCATCCAATTGGTCTCTTGGGTATACAAAGTTGGCTTTCAGGCCAAAGTTAGATAAGGAATTGTCTAATTCAGTATGATAGTAGTATAACCAGTTGTAGTAGTTCTTAGACCTGGTCTCATGGTCGGTGCAGTTGAAGATCATGTAGAGGAGATCCACTGCAGGACTACTGTTTTTAGATGCTTGGTAGTCAATCATGATTGATTGGACTTGATTAACGCCCTGGAAATAGAAATAACACATTATATTAAGCGACATTGTTTAACATGTTATAATCTTATTCAGACAGAAACTCAAGATTTTGCTGAATATTTATTAACTTTATTTATAATTAATGAACAAGTAACAAAGGCTACACTTAACCTACACGAATAAGACGAAGAAAAACATATTCTTCAGAAATGGTCACGAATCTCCTCAGACCACAAACCGAGGCGTTCAGCAGTGCTTTAACACGAGCATAACTATTTTTGAAAACACATACTTCGTCAACGTAACAGCCGGCACGTTCTCTGCTAAGCACCTTCGATCAGCCTATTGACATATAGATTGGAAAGCGTGGGCGAAGTTAAGCCCCCCTGCATCACCCCGTACATCAATCTTTAGGGATCTGAAAAAGCCCCGGTTCATCGTATTTGATTGATCTGGCCTCTATACCAGCATTTAAGAGTGTTTATCAGCTCTGGAGGAACTCCTTTTTCTTCTAACTTCCTCCAGAGGATACTGTAAGCGACCAGATCAAAGGCTTTGGAAAGGTCGAGGGAGCAAGCATAATTACAGGGTGCCAAACTCTTCATTTGTTGTTCTATTTTGTCACATTTTCATTTATTTTGCCTGTGGCCAATTAAATATACAGGAGACGGCGTGAAGTTATTTTTTCATCAGTCAAGGGGACAGGGCAACGGCTGGCCACAGAAGATAAGGCTAGAAATGAACCATTTACTACTGTTACAATATTAACCAGAATTATTATGAAATATCTTAATAAGTAGGTTTATTCCCACCCGAATAGAACTTTGTACGAATACCTAGTAATATCATGAAAAATAAAGTATTAAAATCAAAACAGATCAATTAAGTCAGTTCAGATCAGATAGTGATAGTTGAACAGATTATCTTATCTTCCTAATTACTAAGCATCACATTCCAACGTACGTCCAAAGTACGACAATAATCTTTGACAAACTGTAATTATAAAGTACTTGCCTCAATTTTGAACATCACATTGTTTGTCCAAGCATCGCCTTGTTGAATTATAGAATATCTGTTGTCTTCCTTTGATAACTTTGCTGCCAATCTGATAATGTCTACTGCTTTATTTTTGACAATTTTCTTATGATCTTCGTCGTCCAGGATTGAAATTACTTCATTTTCGAGAAGCTCCAAATGTTGTACAAATTGAGGCAACTGAGCCATCAGTGACCATGCATCTATCAAATTGCCTTTAAAGCGATCAAAAGTATCTGGTTCTTTTTTCTTTAATGCATAGGAAAGAGAATGAAGTATGGCAAAATTCCTTAAGATGCTTTTAACACATTCGTCGGACAGAGAGTCAAACTTGTTCAACATTGAGAAACCTGATTCAGTCAGATCTTCTAAAATTATGACTTCATTCGGTTCTTCATTGAGCGATCCGAAGCATTTCGCAAATCTTAGATGTTCCTCTTCTGGTACTCCTGCGTCTTTCTGTAGCTGCAGTAACTTAGGTAATACCTCTGTATACATCGTGTGCTCGTTGGTGAACAACAGATGTGTGTTTGTAGCCTGGCGAACAATTTCCACTCCAGATGCCACTTTCAATATTAATTTTAAGCTACCATTTTCACCTTCTATGCTGACTCTCTTTACGTCTGCCACAAAATTGTCGCCAGGTCGTCCAACTTGACTGAAAACCACTTTAGTTACTTGTAACTCTTGTTCTTGAATCACTTGATTAATGAACTCTAGTTGGCGTTCATTTATGTTTACAACATCTCCTTCAAAGTTGAATTGTGCCATGATTGCTTGGATACTAAGTCTAAATTAATATTGTAATATAATTTATACACAATGTTTTAATCTATATCGGAGTGACGGTGAACTCTTCTGGTTGGATGTATTATGATTAGATAATTTTTATGTGTTGGCAAGTTGGTATTAGCTTTGGTAATTATCACGGCAATCGCGTAGGTGACAATCAAATTTTATTACATAATTATCTGGCACGTTCCGATAACACCTAGATCGGTTGATGATTCAGGTTGCTTTAAAATTTAATTATTTTTACATGTACTTTTTTGGCCAAAATTCCGTTGGTTGGTATTGTTCCACCATAATCTGAATTCAATAATTCAGACATACGCGTACATGATTTTTCGCGTAATGTGGTGAGAGCTCCTGGGAATACCTGGGTTCCTGATCAGCTGCAGTGGGCGGCTGGCCACATCCAACTTTTTTGCACACTACGTCATTCAGCTAACGTTCAAATGCTATTCTTCTGTATTTCCTGTTTTTCCAACCAAGTTATTTTTATGTTTCATGTCGTTAAATGTAACTTACACAATTTGATATTTACATATGAAACCTATGCTTTACACTGGAATGACAAAAAACTATAATTGAAATATAAATTATAATTATTTATTACCATTAACTCAATCATAATTTTACAATAAACCAAATTCAGTAAAACTGTCAATAAGTCCTATAACTCTTCTTTTGAGACGGACCATAGTAGCATCAGCCACGGTTTCCATTTTCATTGAATCTAACATTTCCCCCATATCTTCAGTTTTCCAGGATTCCATTAAAGTGCCCGCTTCTGCTGAATCTCTTGACAAAATCGTAGCTAACATTACAGATTGTGCAAAAAGTAATTTTCCAAATCTTTTCAAGTCTGCGTCCAACTGGTCTCTAGGGTAAACTAAGTTAGCTTTCAAGCCAAAGTTTGACAAGGAATTGTCTAATTCAGTATGATAGTAGTCCAACCAGTTGTAGTAGTTCTTAGACCTGGTCTCATGATCAGTGCAGTTGAAGATCATGTAGAGGAGATCGACTACAGGGCTGTTGTTCTTCGACGCTTGGTAGTCAATCATGATTGATTCTTTTAACTCATCTCCCTGAAAACAAAAAATGAGTCACTTCAATTTAGCAACAACAAAAATACACATGAGAAACATGATATATATGTGATCAGAATATTTCAAGGAACAAACAATGCCTGATATGTGAGAGCCTGATATTTTTCTAAGAATTATGTAGCGATAGCTCTGAATTTGTTTCCTTCCATTAACATCGTCATAGTAATGATCAATTTAAAATACATAATTAAAAAACTAAAAAACCCGTCTGAAAAAACTGAAAAGCAAAAAACAAGCACATTTTAAATTAAACAAAATTTGGAACCAGGCGGGGTTCTATTTTAGTTCTATGTTTTTCATTTCATAATTTAATATTCAAATGAACCCCGCCTGGTTCCAAGTTTAGTTTAATCTAAAATGTGCTTGTTTTTTGCTTTTTTTTTTAGTTTTTTAACAACTATTTTTTTATTTCCAACTTTTTAGTTCTTTTGTGTTTGTTCTTTCGTTGGTCGCGTAAAATTCTTCGCAAATGATTTAACTTTTGTGCTTGTTTATAGGATTTGTCACTTTGATTTTTTTTTAAACATATAAGTGTTATATATTTTTGTAATCTCCCTTTAAAACCCTTTATTTTGATATCCTACTCGATGGTATTGGAAAAAAAAAAATTGAACTCTGCGATTTGGCCCCCAAAATCCGCAAGTTTTCTTTGTTTTTTAATTTTAATGTAGCCTTTAGAACACTCGCGCCATCAAGACGAATCTAACTATGTATATTTCATTCAAATCCCCTCATCCGTTTAGGAGTTATGAGGGTACAAAGAAACGGACATACATACATACATACACGTCAAACACATAACCCTCCTTTTGGGCTTCGCCGCAGTCGGGTAAAAAACACTAAATAAAAAGAAATGCTTACCACGAATTTGAACATAATATTATTCGTCCAGGCATCGCCTTGCTGGATAATCGAATATCTGTTATCACTGCCCTTTGCGGCCTTCACTGACAGTTTCAATATACTCGCTAGTTTATTTCTTAGTATATTTTTATGATCCTCGTCGAATACTGACATAATATCATCTTCAAATGTTTGCATGTTAGCCTGCATTTCTTGATTCTCTGCCATAAGTAGCCACACATCTGTCAATTTATTTTTGAATTGATCGTAAGTATCTGGTTCTTTTTTCTTCAACGCGTAAGAAAGGGAATGGAGTATACCAAAGTTCTTTAAAATGCTTTTTACACAGTCGTCAGATAGGGTCTCGAACTTGTTCAACATAACGTAGTCTAATTCATTCAGGTCTTCTAGGATTACAACCTCGTTAGGAGCTTCACTCAGAGATCCGTAGCATTTGGCGAATTTTAGTTGTTCTTCTTCTGGTACGCCAGCGTCTTTCTGTAGCTGCACTAGTTTGGGTAACACCTCTACGTACATTGTTTGTTCATTGTTAAACAAGACATCAGTGTTAGTCATCTTCCGCACCATTTCAAATGGAGGTGCAATTTTGACAATCAATTTCAAAGTTCCATCTTCATGTTCGATAGTGATCCTCTTGACGTTTGCCACAAAGTTATCGCCAGGTTTTCCAACTGGAGCAAAAACCACTTTAGTTATTTTTAAGTCTTGTTCTAGAATCACTTTATTGATGAACTCAAGTTGGCGTTCACCAATGTTTTCGATATCTCCTTCAAAGTTATATTGTGCCATGGTTACACGTACGGCATAGGAACTAACTAAAGATATATATGATTGGACTTTAATTTATAAAGTTATTTTATCTATGCGTAGGTAGCGTTTTGGATTTTTTGCTTAAGATTAGATAATCAAAGTGTTTGTTTTTTTGTGTGAACTGCGAGTATCAACCGGTATTGTTAATTACAAGAAAAAATATCAAGTACTAAAGTCGCTTTTTGAAGTACCAAAAATAACTAACCTTGACATACAAACAACTCTTTCTGCGTTGAAAAATGCCCTTGAGATTTTTGTAGACAATGATTAGCAAAGATTACCTCTTAGCATCACAAGTGTACTTCCATTGAACAAGAGCTACAAAAGTACAACCTTTTCATGTTGCGTGCACATATAGGAAACTTTTTGAGAAATACAGTGGAAATACCGTTAAGTTATGCTAATTATAGCAAAAAAAAAGCTTCGGTGTTCACAGAGGAAAACATTACCAAAAACATGCGATATTTTTTATAATAATTGACGTAATTCTACTAATAATTCGTTGCCCTAAATTTGTAATGAGGTGATTACACTTATCTAGTTAATCGATAAATTTATTCATTGATAAGATGTGACTAATTGTTGTGTTTAATAAAGAAGCTAGACTCAATGCCCGCTTCATCCTTTCAAGGTTAGAAAATACTTACGTAACTTTTGACAACGTCAGCCTCGTTAGTATAGAGGTCGCAAGCGCGACTACTGTACATGAGGTCCTGGGTAAGATTCTCAGGTCGGCTAAAATGTTATTGGGTTTTTCCAACAGACAATTCTTAGTAGCAGCCACGGAGTCTGGATTCGAGCCTACTAGATGGCAATAGGCCTGCCTTCTATTATGTGGGACTTAAACATAATTGGGGAAATGTGGGTGTATTAGGTACACCTCTGCTTACCCTACATGTTTCTAGGTTCAGTGGTTGAGGCAACGACTTATTTGCTAATCAGATCATAAAACGGTATTTTCCGTAAAGTAATAAAAAGAGTATTGCGGTATGTTTCGGCAGACTATCTTCTTTATCGTGTAGCCAGTGTCAAACCTGGTTTCAGAGCTTTTATATCGCCCATCGACGTTTGGCTGTGCATTAGAAGTCGTCGCGAAATATATTTCGGACATGTTGGTTTCCTCACGATGTTTTCCTTCACCGAAGTATTTAATTGATAATGATTAAGCAACACGCCAATGAATTCAAAAAAATTATAAGCATTAGGTTTGAGACTAGACCTATGATTTGGCAGTCCAACTGACACACCTAATGGTGGCTATCACACACAGTGAATCATTTACAGAATATAGTTAACTATTAGGGGCTTTTTCACAATGTCCGATTATTTGGGACAAGCCCGCCACACTATTCCTAAACCACTGTAACTCCTGTTAGCCAGAATCAACAGTGGCGACCACAAGAAAAGCGCCGAGACAATGAAGCTCGACGAAGTCCCAGAGAAGCGATCTAACTGTCTTGGATCCCGTAACGAAATTAATCAGAAAAGAATAGCGGAGGAGTAGGAAAAAACATAATTTCCACTAAATGTCCGATTAGCCACTACTGACCGAATGAATTTAAAAACTGGAACATAATGAAATTATCTGCCAAGTTAGTTAACGGAAAGGTGATGAAATAGGCCCTGAGTATTTCATGGATATTTTCTTTAGAAAATCAGCTCAGCATAATGATTATTTTTCAACAATGTCTGTTATTTTTCTAGCATGTCATGCTTAAAAGCAACAATACATGCATCGATTATTCATGATTTACTTATCTAAATCATAATTTATCGAGTTGTTAACAATCGATAAGCTCATTGAGTAATGGGCCACGTGAGAAAAACATGCTTAACTTCACGTAAGCGAAATTGAAAGAGATAACATTGCTGGTTGATTTAATTTAAATTAACAAATACGTTATAATTATGTTCTTCTCTGAGACTTAGAGTGCGTTTCCACTAGAGATGTCCTTATACAGTTATGTTGTGAGAATGTAGAACCTATGCTAAACTATGTGACCGTTTCCACTGATGCTGGACTATTTTTTGGAGCGAGTAAGATGTGCTATTAAAATGCACCAACGCAAGATGCCCAATGCGAGGACGATACGCAGCTCGACGTATAGACAATAGGGAAGACTACACATCCAAAGCTCGCATCCATAGATTGCATATATAAGCACGCATCCTTCATTATTAAAACGAAAGTAAGTTGAAGTTTCCACCAGTGCTGTGCTATGTGGACCAATGAATATGATTGGTGGAAAAGCAGTCTCAAGGTCTTAATCATAAAAAGCCGAGTGACAGATGATTGAGACAGGCTAGATGCGATAAACCGGTGACAGGATAATGTAACACAGCTTCTAAGAGGTCTATGTCCTACTGTGGACTGCGAGGAGACTCTAACCACACGAAAAGAGACTACTAACATTAACATTTAAGGTATGATGACTTATGAAGACAAGTTGCATAAGAATCCCTTTCTTAAAGGTCCTTATAATCAAAGTGGGATTACTGAAACCAGGTATTAATATTTTAAAATCATTTATTAACATGAACCTTAAATTACACTTTTACAATAAACCATCATTATTCTCTTGCCCTTCATCATCAGCCTATAATGTTCCCACTGCAGGGACTCAGGCCTCCTCTCTAGGAGAGGGATGGGCTATATTGCCCTTATCCCATTTAATTTGGGTTCGACGTAGTAAGTCTTCTTCTTCTACATTTCTCTTTTACTCATCAGACATCTCCTTTCTCCAATTTTACAATAAACCAAATTCTGTAAAACTATCAATAAGTCCTATAACTCTCTTTTTGAATCGAACCATAGTTTCATCAGGCATGGCGTCCATTTTGAGTGCGTCCAACGCACCGCTTATATCAGTATGCTGTCTCGCGTCCATAAACTTGCTGGCTTCTTTTGCATCCCTCGTCAAAAGATTTGCTAACATTAGAGACAGACCAAACAGGAATTCACCGTATCTTTTCAAATCGGCATCCAACTGCTCCCTAGGAAACACTAAGCTTGCTTTCAGCCCAAAAATCGACAAAGATTTGTACAATTCAGTATGATAGTAGTCCAACCAGTTGTAGTAGTTCTTAGACCTGGTCTCATGATCAGTGCAGTTGAAGATCATGTAGAGGAGATCGACCACAGGACTGTTATTCTTCGACGCTTGGTAGTCAATCATGATTGATTGTTTTAACTCATCTCCCTGCGAATAAAAATAATACCGTAGTCAGTGATATCAACTTAGCAAGCAAAATTAAGACGAATAAAAGTGGAATTCATGAGCAACTAGTGTAAGTAGTAAGTGACAATCAAGACACAGTCGCAATAACAGACACGTTGAATGTCTAACAGAAAATATCTAGGAGAGCTGATTCTTTGAAAAACAAAACTGCAATACATATTGGAAAACAGATACTTACCACGAATTTGAACATAATGTTATTCGTCCAAGCATCTCCTTGTTGTATCACTGAATATCTATTGTCCGTAGTCTTAGAAAAGTGCACAGCCCATTTAAATATATCCGGTATTTTGTCCTTAATTACACTTTTGTGAGCTTCATCATCAAACACTGATTGAATTTCTTTTTGAAATATGTGTAAATGAGCCAACATTTCTGGATTACTTTCAGCCATGAGTACCCATGCGTTAGTTAACTTATTTTTGAAGAGATCGTAGGTCTCCGGTTCTCTGTTTTTTAACACATAACAAAGAGAATGCAGTAACGCGAAATTTTTCAAAATGCTTTTAACACATTCATTTGACAGAGACTCGAACTTGTTCAACATAACGTAGTCTAATTCATTTAGGTCTTCGAGAATTACAACCTCGTTCGGAGCTTCACTCAGAGATCCGTAGCATTTGGCGAATTTGAGTTGTTCTTCTTCTGGTACACCAGCGTCTTTCTGTAGCTGCACTAGTTTGGGTAATACTTCTACATACATTGTTTGTTCATTGTTAAACAAAACAGCAGTGTTAGTCATCTTCCGAACCATTTCAATTGAAGATGCGATTTTGACAATCATTTTCATGCTTCCATTTTTACCTTCAATGTTTATCCTCTTTACGTTTGCCACGAAATTGTCACCAGCCTGTCCAACTGGACTGAAAACTACTTTAGTTACTTCTAAATCTTGTTCCCGAATCACTTGATTAATGAATTCCACTTGGTGTTCATTAATACTATCGTATTCTCCTTCAAAGTTGTATTGTGCCATGATTGCATTTATAACTTGGTACTGACGAAAAATACATAATTGTTTTTAATTTATAGAGAATATTTTATCTTTATTCAGTGTTAAGTGTTTGTATGTTAAGATTAGATATTGATTACTTATTCTTTATTCAGCTGGTAATAATTATCTTAATCCCTACTTCCTTTGTCCGGACCCCAACGCGATCTAAAAGTACGCCAAAACGATAAAGTTTGAACTATCATGCTGACAATTATATACTTAAGTAGATTAAATGAATAAATTCTGGCTCTTTCCATATTTTGGTGTTAATAGGAAAACTAAAACACAGATTTTCTAATTTGTCACTCGAATCAAAATACAAAGTATGGAATTAGTATCACCTACCACCCTTGGATTGCAACTCATTGATTAAAACATAAGGCCGCAAATTCGGAACAGCGGGACGTGCAATGGAGCGTTCCAGCGGGTATTGTCGCGTGCAGCGTGCACGCTACTAGTTTTCGCAAGAGCGTGCATGCGAGCGGGGCGTCCAAGTACAACGACCAATCGGAGGCCGCCATTCAAGGGCTATAGTGCCATCCCGTGAAGTGCTGCCAATAAAAAATTCTCGATTCCCCACAAATTCTCCTAATTGACATTTTTTAAATAAAAACACTGTTCTAATCAAAATTTGTTTAATATACCTACTACCAAAACTTTTATAAAATACTAGACCGTATAACAAAATTGACTTTTACATTAACAGACTACATCAATACCTACTATTCTTAAACTTAACTGCTTAAAAATAAAGTTTTTATTTTAATCATAAGTGACCCTTATTTTATTTGGAATAGTAGGTAAGTATATAATTTTAGCCATATTTTCGCAGTAATCATAATATTTCGAACAGGTTCGAATTTTAAAAGATTCCCAGCTTTAGCTATACCTTGTTTGTTATGCATTGAAGCAGCAAAATCTTGTTCAAATGACAGTTGACAAGGCATTTGAGTGGTGTTGCCATTCTTATGTTAGTAGTATCGAGTTGTATCTGCCAAGCCCGAACGTGATTTTTTTGTTGTAAGTATTACCCGACCCGACATAAAATAGTTTTAGCCAAATCGGTATGGATTCTGGATTTCCCGAAATTCCCGGATTTATGTCATTCCCCGGGCTCTCCCCGCGCTAGCCCTCAATTCCCCGCAAAACGGGGATTTTCCCCACTGATCACGCCGCTCTTAACTACACGCTCAAAACGCTGCTACGAATACACCTAGAGGGAAATCCATACGTTCAGTAGTCGAGCGTGCACGCTCAATAAAACGCCCTGCTGCTCGCCCCGCCGCCGCCGCCGGTCCGAATTTGCGGCCTTAAGGCGACATTACCTGCCCGCGACCTTGAGCGCGCGTTTAACTCATCGCCTAAACAAATAAGGTTGAAAATGGGGATGCGTTTGATTCTCGTGACTGCCAATATGAACGATAGTTCGCAGATTTAATTTATTTAAAAAAAAATACGCTGCAATGTTAAAATATTTTTACATATGTCTTTAGTTGGTTAAATTTCCTTTCTGATAGTAAAAAAAAAATACTGTTATCGCTCAAAATATTGAACATTTCGAGACGAAAAAGTTTTTTCGTGTGATTTTTTTGGGATTTTGTGATTTTTTTTTTCGAGGTTCTTGATTAATTTTAGAAAATATTTTTGCATAAGTCTTTTACCTATACATTTGACTATACACTGTATTTTTTTTGGAATTGTAATAAGTAGCAATACGGCTAACTCTGCAACGAAAAACAGGTCGTTTTTACGGTGTCCCTCTTATCTGCGCCTTAAGGGTTGTTGCCTTTCTCCTCTAGGTAGTTGTCTTACCCATTTCAAGTTTGTTTGGTTTTAGTATTGAATGGTTTTTAATTGTTGTAAAGTAACCAGTCGCTCTAACATCATCATTTCATCCTTCACACCATTAATTTATGTATACACTAAACTTTCCTCACGACATTTTCATCATTTTTCCTCAGCACAAGTCCATACACGATTACCGATTGACACCAAATTTATCAAGAATAACTTCATTTTAAATGGAGCGACCGCCAAAAAGTAACTGAGTCATAAACTCATAAGATACCCCTTGCACACAGCATATGGATGTTCTACCTGTAATGTTCCCACGGCTGCGACACAAGCCTTCTTTATTATAAAAGAGAGTGGACTGTAATTCACCACGCGAGCTCACACAGCACATTTGTTTATTCTCAAGACGCAAGTAACATCTTTTATTTTGGAGTTTGGGAAATGATCAAATGACTCCTCCTGATGAATGAGTGTCAGACTTCTTCTGACTAAAAACCACCCATATTCCTTCTTAACCCTTGTGCCGAGGCCGCGGTATCTCTTTCGAACAACCCGCAATTTTTTTTTTGGTGGGTGGAAAATCATCGAATGACCCCCCCCCGCTCTTGGGCAGAGCGAAGGGGAGTGTCAGATTTCTACTGACTAAAAACCGAACCCATGTTCCTTCTTTGCCCTTGCGCCGAGGCCACGTAATCTAGTACAAAAATCCGCGGCCCCGACGGGGCGCAAGTAATACCTTAGTCTGACTTACAAACAAAACATACAGATCTAGCTTTCGTTTTCCTGTAATATAATACATTTCAGTCAATATTTACAGCCAGGTCCAAATAAAAGTACCCATGGCAGTTTTCCGTGACGATAAATATAGTTATTTTATTTCATACCTGTGTCGTCTGTAATCCGGGCAAAGACCAGGGGTAGGTCTCTTGGGTGGGGCCAAATCATATCCAAGGATATTCTTCCGGGAGTTCCTTGTTTAGTTTTTTTTTTGTTTCCTGAATCCGTTTTTCGTATAGATGGTGTCCATGCGTCACGTAATTTTGTTTAGTGTCCATTTAAAATTATAAATGCGAAAGTAACTTGTCTGCCCGTCGGTATGCGTAGTTTTATGTGAAAGGGCTGAAGTGATTTCATAATCTACCTAGCCTTTTTCGCAACTATGTTGA
This sequence comes from Diarsia dahlii, assembly GCA_949775195.1. Classification (NCBI taxonomy): domain Eukaryota; kingdom Metazoa; phylum Arthropoda; class Insecta; order Lepidoptera; family Noctuidae; genus Diarsia; species Diarsia dahlii. The sequence continues at coordinate 17,000,766 of OX459197.1, read as the reverse complement.
GGTCAGCTTCCAGTTTTACCGGATTCAGCTGAACACCAGTAAAGAAGGAGCGACTGCCTATGTGACCTTCACAACCCAGTTAGCACTGGATAATGACACCCGTTGGTAAGACTGATTTTCATACTTTAGGGCCACTGACTACTTGTAACGACTGTCAAAAATCTACAACTGATAGCCAAGCAACATGCTTTCCGAGGCACGGAGGAAACTCGGAATGCAATTATGGTTACCCATCCACAGACCAACCTAGACAAAACAAGGCTGATGTTATTTATCCACGAGCTGATCTAAAATGGAATTTAAAATTAACTCTTTGGTAGGTACTAAAGTTTTGTGGAATAATAGGTAAAATAGAAAGAACCTACGTAATTAATATAAAAACAATAAAAAACAATTTATTAACACAAGAAAGATACTTCTGCAAATTGCTAGTCTTCTTCAAATTCTTCTTATGTTATGCAGTTAACATAATTCCGACTTTGCAAAACTGTCTTTTTCGCCAAGTCATAATATTATTTACCCAATCTTCTACAAAACATAACGGCTCTAATATAAAACAAAAACTATGAGATGGTCGGACTATAATCGGATACTACACCCTAGAGTCCAATGCGTTGTCCGATCGACAAACTTAACTTTACTTTCCACAAACTGATTGCCACACGAATTAGAACCGTATGCCGCCGGTGTGATAAGAAGCAGCTTATATTGTTGCAGAAGCCGGTGTGTCTTATGTCTTGTGTGATGAAGGTGCATCGCACATATAAAAGGTATCGTAAAAGTAGAGTGACCAAGTTAATGGGTTTGTTGTCTAAGTTAACATCACGCCTGTAGAGCCGTGGCCCGGTGATGGTGGCCACGACTTACGAACAGTAAGTCGTTTGGTCCCAGGGCCTGCAGTCTCTACACTAATAACAGCGCTACGAATGTCGCTGAGCCGTATCGATGTCAAATTTCGATAATAGATTTTCGGCTTTATTTCAACGGCATAAGGTTGAAAATCTATTAAAGAAAGTTTACGAATTTTCGATTTTACGACATTCGTAGCGCTGTTATTAGTGTAGAGACTGCAGGCCCAGGGCCAGGCAGGCGCATTACTGTGTGGTGCTAACCACTACTCTCAAGACGACGAAGGAAAACATCGTGAAGAAGTATGTCTTACAACCAAAAATTCGGGAACATGTGATATTACCACGCTCGAGTGGTGGATTATAACCAATTCTCTCAATAGAGGGGAGGCCTGTGTCTCAGCAGTGAGAATCATCATCATCATCATCAACAGCATCATCAACAGCCTATTAATGTTCCCAATGCAGGGACTCAGGCCTCCTCTCTTGGAGAGGGAATGGGCTATAATCTACCACGCGGGCCCAGTGCGGATTGGTAGATGTCACATGTCTTTCGATTTTTTTTTGGTTCTAAGACATGCCGTTTCCTCACGATATTTTCCTTCACCGTTTTGAGAGCAGCGGTGATGAAATAAATTACACAAAGTAATGTGCCTGCCTGGGTTCGAACCCACGACCTACTGTTCGTAAGTCGGGGCCGCCACCACTGGGCCACCGCTGCTCTCACCGCTGCTCTTCAGAGAATATTATGGGCTAATCTTATTATTTATAATATCATTGGGCTAATTATATGTGCATTAGTATAATAGCTCTGGTCAAATCATTCAACCTGTAAATCATACGATCATGCTTAGCAGTGCAGGAGGTACAGCGTGCAGACGCTTGCAACTACAAAAACGCAGTAAAAACACTGTAATGAATATTAAACAAAACTCCACATCACAGCCTTTTTTTAACAATACCAGTATTGATAATTGCCTCACCAGACCTACAAAAAGCACTACGGCAACATCATACAAAAGGGAGTATTACAGCGCCATATATGCCACAAATGAAGAACTAACATAATTATCAGAACTAAATTAAATAAAAAAAAAGAACAACAGAACATAAACTACAAAACTAAACATAAGAAAAGCTTAAAAATAAGACAATCATAAAGCTATAAAATTGGTCCTGTATGAGGCCAAAAGGCATTGAATTGCAAATCATAGAATTAATCTTATTATGAATAGTCCATTTTACGTTTTTTTCGTAACTCGTATTATGATGCATATAATGTTCATAATTATTATGATCTGATAGAGTGGCCATTGTGGCCAATCCCATTTTAGACCCCTTGTTCATCAAACTCCTATAAAAAACTAGGTACAGGAAATCCCACTTTTCCAAAAAAACAATGGTCACTCTACACAAGACTATTTGAGTTACGTCTTTGCAGGCATTATGTTCACATACAGTTGTTCAGGGAACGCTGTTGACCTATAAAATATGCCCAGACTTACATCTTTAATGGATACCCTACTAGCATTACTTTTAGTTTATTGATATAGGCAAGGTTCAACAACATAAGAGTACCTTCTCATTTCACGGAGTTTCAACAGATGGTTAATAAGGCTTCCACCAAAGCGGAAATCGGCCAATCACACTAGTTAAAATTTATATCTGGTCTTTCACCCTTCCTGTGATTGGTCAAATTTGCCACATCTCTCTGCTCTGCTTGTATCAGCTTTGGTGGAAACCGGACCTAAGTAAGTATAGTATAGTCCGTGTCTCAAAAGTCTGACACCCGGTCTTATCAAGGGGCATCGTATTTCCTGGATTAACTGGATTGTGAGGTCCCGAGCAGCGGTGGCCCAGTGGTGGCGGCCCCGACTTACGAACAGTAGGTCGTGGGTTCGAACCCAGGCAGGCTCATTACTTTGTGTAATTTATTTCATCACCACTGCTCTCAAAACGGTGAAGGAAAACATCGTGAGGAAACCGGCATGTCTTTGAACCAAAACATTAGAAGACATGTGACATCTACCAATCCGCATTGGGCCCGCGTGGTAGATTATAGCCCATTCCCTCTCTAAGAGAGGAGGCCTGTGTCCCAGTAGTGGGAACATTAATAGGCTGTTGATGATGATGATGAACTGGTTTGTGGAGATCAGATAGATAGTTGTTCTATGTAAAATACTGGTATTCAGTTGCATCCGGATAGACTGTAAACCTACTTCAAAGTTGTGAAATAACTAGACAGATGATGATGAGTTATAAGAGTAGGGGTAAAAAAACTATGGCTAAATGATAAATGATGTTTATTTTTGAAATACGTTTTTACAAACACTTTCACAGGTCACTTTTTTAAAACTGGGGATGAATATGCTCACAATGGACTAGAAAGAGAAAGAAGAAAGAAAGAAAATGCATTTATTTGGCACATGCCGCAAGTACACACAATGTAAAACAAAAAAAATATAAAGAAAAAAAGAACTTAAAACTAAACAAATCGTGACACTGTGTGCCTCACGGCTGCGCCAAAAAGGCCCAGTTCAGCAAAATGCCGGGCAACTAGTGCCCGACGCTGGTTTTCAACTGAAACCTAAATTAGTGTGGTCACGGATGTAAAACAGTTTTACATGTTGAGTTAATGAGGGTGGACTAATGTGAATGTTATGGATATATGTTGATTGCATAGGCTCGCTAAGCTAACTCTGGCGAAATGTGAGTTTACTTATTACTAGGTACACCTCTGCCTAACCTTTCGAGGATTACAGGCGTGATGTTATGTTCTGTTATTTCCTGAAGGTAAGAAAGTTGCGAGATGACACAATGAACAATGAATATCCCATTTTCTCGCCAAACCTACAAGAAATATGTCTCTCCTCAAGTAAAACGAGACAGATTAATAAAATATTAACTCCCTCATACATTCCATATTCTGACAAAGACAAGACAAGGAAACAATAAGACGAAGGAGAACAAGACAATTTAAAATTCATACCAGTAAGAAGTTTTAATTTTACAACACATCGAAATACTCTCACGATGCGGGGCGCGAAACATTTTTCCTCGAAATAAAAAAGGCGAGAATTCTTTCTGATAAATCAACGGCCTGTCCTGAGGGAAACAAGTGAGGGAAATCGCAAAATCGTCTCAAATGAAATTTCTTACTTCGAGGCATATAACATACTTGAAAATTTTTAAACAACACTGTGTAAAACCAACTCTGACTACGAACAAATAGAGTAGCTTTTCCATTTTGATGGAGAGAGGGATTTTGTCTGAAACTTCCACGCATGAGATGTATCTGAGAGAGCAAATTGTGGCCCAAATACAGTGTGAGAGAAGTCGGTCCGGGTACAAGTGACTGAACTACGAATTGATTTCTGTGAGAGTCAAAATATGGTGATCATATTTTGTAGCAATTTTTAGCGAAATATTTTCTACTTGAAGGCCATTTATATTGATAATTTGACTTTAAGGTGAATCCTTCATGGTAGCCCGCGAATTACGAACTGTCTTAGATTATTTGCAAATCATCAAAGTCACTAAAGGAAGTAACATTATGAACTAAGAGGGTTGTATTGGTGATTTTAATTATTATTACTCAAACTGCTGCACTCAGAGAGCTTTAATGATTACTTAGGCCATCAGTTAATAAAGGACGGTTTTGTGATACAAAAGTAAGTCAAATCTTTACTAAGTAACGACTTAAGTAATCATTAAATATTTCTAAGTACCGCAGTTAGTCTCATTTGTTACGGCCCGTTCACGACTTTGGTCTTAGCGGCGAGCGGGGCGGCGAGCGGGGCGGCGAGCGGGGCGGCGAGCGGGGCGGCGAGCGGGGCGGCGTCGGCAAGCGGTGCGTTTTGCACGCCACGTACCCTCAGTAGCGGTTAGTTGTAGCGGCCTGAGTTCGTCACTCGTACACCGCTGTCCGCGCCGCTCTGTTTTGTGGCGTCGCACTCATTCACTAGTACTTTTGTTCGTACCGCTCACCACACCGCGCGCCGCTGTAGCGATTCGATCGAAAAAACCGCGCTTGTTTTCGCTATGAGCGGCGTCTCGTGGCGTGCTTCAAACATTTTCATACATTAATTTGATCTTACCGCTCGCCGCCCCGCGCTTAGCTGCCGCTCACAGCGGCAAGGTCGTGAACGGGCCGTTACGGTCGCAAATCCTATTTTATTTAACAAACAACCTGACACTGACCTGCAAATTTCAAAAAGCGTAATAAAATTAGAAATCCACGGGTTACCCTGAAGTTTCGACCTTAAATAAATAAAAAATATTTTGGTTGTGTTCAAAAACAAAATATATTCTTCTTCTTAGCGTATCGTAAACGGAGTCAGCCCTTTGGTGACGAGTTTGCAATTTTAGTAGCGTCCATCAGCACCTATGATGAGCAAGCAACAGGACAGGTAGGACACAATAACAAATGTCCCATCGTTTGTGAGGCAACAAAATATTACAATTTATAGATCTTTTGAAAATACAGTCCTAAGATGAGAGCTGAGTGATTGATTGCAGGCTGCGCTACGTGTCGCGGGTTCGAACCCCGAACGGAACAAATATTTGTATGACTTCGGTAGATGTTCCGGGTGTGGTGGTTTGTGTATGTGAGTTTAAATATTTGTAAACGTACTTACGATACAGGATAAATTACTAGTAGTTTTAAACGTTTCACACGTTTAAAAAAAAAAAACAATGCTGGGTTAAGATCGCCATTGCATAATTTGTATGTATGTCTTGTGAGCAATAATGAATAAAGATTATGAATGTACCTATACCAACACCAAGCGCCTGACTGCACTATACCAAAATTTTGCCATTCCAATATTGATTAAACATTTGACAAGCATGCAGTCTGCTTATTACCTGCGTAACCGGTCGTGACGTAATGCGTACCGAGCCAGGCTAACAATTATATAGCGCATAGCGAACTCAACCACCCGAAACCCTAATGTTGTATGCGCTTAACTGTCGGCCCGCTAAGTTGGCGGATAGCTGAGCGTCAACGGACTGTGGAATGCATTTCTTCTTTTTATCCGGTACGCTCTTGACAGAGCGGTCGTGATCGTTAAGTAGCAGTATTGGAAGGGGCAGATATGATGCACTTCACGACATTTCGCCACCGCTGCCTGCTAGAGGTCATCATGCTGCATTCGTTAACTGAACCTCCAATGGCAGACTTGATCTGGTCAGTCCAACGCGTGGGTGACCTTCCGCGCGGTCTAGTGCCTTCTACTTTCCCTTGGACCACAAGGCGTTCTATGGACTGATTGTCACGCCGGGAAATATGTCCGAAGAATGTCAAGATGCGAGATTGTACTGTTGAAAACAGACGCTGCCTGATACCGAGTTCTTGAAGTATCGAGACGTTCGTGCGAAACTCGGTCCACGACACGGATTATTCCCAATAGTCCCCTCTAGCCCTGTCCTCCGGGGTGACAGCTGGGAATTGTCTTCCCAGTTGTCACCGGGGTGACAATTTGTGCCGACTGTTCCCTTTGAAAACTGACTAGAGGGGACAAATGGGAAGTCTTTTTCTCAGTTGTCACCGGGGGGGTGACATTTGCTACGATTCCAAAAAAATATTAACTATTAAGAAAGTAAATAAAAATTTCAAAAAAGTTTATAGAATCAAATAAAAAAAATCAACATTATGTTTCCTTTAATAGGTACAATCACAGATTTAACACCAATATTTAATTTAATTTTATATAATTTTTACATAAGTATATAATTTAGGTAGAGACATATTTGTTAACGATACTTAAAGCCAGAAAAAGAGAAATAAAATGACAAAGTTGTTAAGTATGTCATGTCAAACTGGACATAACAACTTAGTCATTTTATTTCTCTTCAAAGAAAAATTGAATTTATAATGTACAAATGAGTTCGACGGACGTTCTATTTTGTGTCATGACATCTGCGGCGCAAGGCACAAAATCAATGAGCAAGATTTCAAATAAGCATGCATCTATTAAGCACGTGTAACTTTACCCTTAGTGAATATCTATGATTATACGATTAGTATTAATTAAAGTTAATATATAATTATAATAACCTGTGTTTGTACAAGGAAACATAATGTTGTTTTTTTTTTTGTTTGATTCTATACACTGAACTTTTTTTTAAATTTTATTTACTTACTTAATAGTTAATATTTTTATGGAATCGTAGCAAATGTCACCCCCCCCCCCCCCCCGTTGACAACTGAGAAAAAAACTTCCCATTTGTCCCCTCTAGTCAGTTTTCAAAGGGAACAGTCGGCACAAATTGTCACCCCGGTGACAACTGGGAAGACAATTCCCAGCTGTCACCCCGGAGGACAGGGCTAGAGGGGACTATTGGGAATAATCCCACGACACCCCAAGCATTCTTCTCAAGCACCACATTTTCAGAGCATCTATTTTCTGCCTTTCCACATCTCGTAAGGTCCAGGTTTCAGCTGCATAAAGAAATATGGGGAATATATGCGTCCTAACCAGCCTGGTATTCGTGGCTTTAGTTATGTTTCTATTCCTCCATATTTTCCGCATCTTGTCCATCGCTGTTCTTATGATGCCCATACGTCGTTTGATCTCATCGATGCACCCGCCATTGTTCGAAATTAGAGCCCCAAGATAGATGTAAGATTGGACCACGTTGCAATTCGCGATTTGGGTCACTTCTGGCGAATTATTCCTGGCACGGTCCACAATCATCACCTGGGTCTTGCTGCGATTAATTTTTAGTCCAAACTCATGGCTCACGCGTTCCATCTTTGACAGTAGCTCTTCCAAGTGTTGCGAAGTGGTTGCAAATAAGGTGGTGTCATCTGCGTAACGCAAGTTTGCAATTTTGTATCCACCAATTGTTACACCATCCGTCCAGTCTTCTAAAGTGATACGCATTATTAGCTCTGTGTACGCATTGAATAAGAGCGGTGATATAATGCACCCCTGGTGTACTCCGGCACTAGGATGAAAGTCACTTGACAGGACATCATCTGTGCGAACTGAGGCTGTGCTCTCTTCATGGAGACGTCTCAAAAGGTGTACAAGATGTTTTGGTGTGCCCATGTCCAGCAAGGTCTTCCACAAAACCGGCCACTTCACCGAGTCGAATGCTTTGGAGAAATCAACAAAGCAAAGGAATATGGGCTTATTGAATTCTCTTGACTTCTCGATGATCTGGCGTACGATGAGAATTTGTTCTCGAGTGCCCTTCCCCTTTACAAAACCGGCTTGTTCCGGAGCGATCTCCTTAGACAGGTAAGTTTTCAATCGCTCGTTGAGAATATTATGTAACATTATTTTGCTAGCGTGTGATATCAGAGTAATGAGGCGGTAGTTGTTACATCTCTTCGTCGAACCTTTCTTGTGCAGGGGTGTGAATACGGTATGTATCCACTCCGAAGGCCAAACTCCTGTCTGCCATACCTTGTTGCAGATAAGATGAAACATCTGGTTGCCACGTTCTCCTAAGGCTTTAATTGTCTCTATAGGAATTGCATCTTTACCAGTTGCTTTTTTCCGTTTCAGGTGTTTTATGGCTGCTCTTACTTCGGACAGAAGGATGTCTGGTTCCAAATTCTCTCGTTCCGGGTCTGTACTTTCAAACTGTTGCGCCTGCAGGTCCAGGAATAATGACTGACAGTAGCTCTTCCACGTTTCAGAGATTTGTTCGAGTTCTGTTACCACTTCACTTTGCATAATCAGCCTTTAATGTTCCCACTGCTGGAACTCCAAGCCTCCTCTCTATGACAGGGTATGGGCTATAATTGACCACGCGGGCACAGTACGTGTTGGACGACGGTACGACGTCTCATGTCTTCGATTTTTTGGTTCTAGGATAAGCCGGTTTCCTCATGTTATCCTTCACCGTTTTTGGAGCAGTGGTGATGAAATAAATACCACAAAGTAATGCGTCTGCCTGGGTTTGAACCCATGACTTACTGCAATAAAAGATTTGAATTTGAACGTAAGTCTGGGTGGCCATCGCTGCTCTCAATCGCTATTAATAATATTATTTGACAAGAACGTGGATTGACAAAATCGGAGGTTAGTACAACAAAAACGATGCGATAACCTCTCGATTCGCGTTACAAACTAATTGTATTCACTCATGAAAACATACACATTATGCGTAACAAGTTTCAGGTAGCAAAACGAGAGAAAAAAAAATATGGTGTTTAAATTCAGATTGGAGAAATAGCAACAGAAACTGAAGAATGTTGGTTTGCAAACCAACAGAAGTAAAACCAAAAGGTTGTTGACCCGCTGGATGCGAGACGCACGGGACCGTTCAATGTGGCGACACCTGAGGGAGGCTTATGTCCAGCAGTGGATGTCTTTTGGCTGAAAATAATGACATGATGACATTTGGCTGAAATGTGATTTCGAAGGATATTATAGCTAGAAAGGAGGTGACTGCTGAGAAGACGAGTAATTTTCAACCTTATTACCCCCGGCATAACTGTAAAAGTGGTCTGGCAGTGAGCGAGGTAGTACTTACGTGTAACACCGCTAGTTTAGGGACCCCATGCCACATCATTCCAGTCTGACGTCACTTACCGGTAGAGTCTGCGCTAACTCTCGCGGGAACATTACAGCTTAAATAGTTAAACACATCAGTTTATTGTTAAAAAGGTCTCGAGATACGGTTCATGTTAGTCATAACATCACGGCTGTAATTTCCGAAGGCTTAGACAGAGAGTCTCATAGCATCTTCACCTACATTTTGCCAGATATTTTTGAGCTTGTAAATAAGGGGGCTCAAAGTGTTGTCAGTGTTGTGCCGAAGCCAGCCGGGCCTGCGGATTGTTCGAAAGAGATTTGCGGGTAGTTCGGTCCTAAAACACAAAGGGCTAAGAAGGAACAAGGGCGGGTTTTTATAGTCAGTAGAAGTCCGACACTCTCTCTCGCTTCGCCCAGAGAGGGATGAAGGAAATGATCCCTCATTTGAAGATTATCCAACCACCAAAAACAAAAAGGTCCGTGTTTGCTGAGAAATTTCAAAAGGAAAACCAAATACTTACTACTTGTCTTAAGAGGAAATGTGGGAGGTCTTTTCTCCATAGAAACGCTCTCCTCGTCTGTTTTCTTTCTTGTTAATGACTTCACAGAATAATAATCTTCACAGAATAATTAGGTATGTACCAACTATTTTACCCATATTATGCAAATAAATTATTTGATTTGATAAATATTAAGAAGAATCATAGCCGTCTCTATTGGAAGAACACGTACGTACTCTTTCACACTTACACGGTTACTATCCCGTTGCTCTGCTCACGATTGTCTCTCCATTCAAAAACGCCTACCTCAACGGTAATTAGGAAAGAATAGTGGTATTCTGCTATTCTTTCCTCCATACCAAGTACCAAGTAAGACCAATAGGCACAGAAGGACGTTTACAAATTGAGCAGTGAAATAGATATTACTTCTGACTGCACGGATGCGCGGAGAGCAAATCCTATCTGTCTAATATTGAGGCAAGCTCGCCATACTATTCCCAGATCACTGCAACTTCTGAAAGCCAGATTCAACAGTGGCGACCACCAGAATGGCTCCCAGACAATGAAGCTCGAAGAAGTCTCAGAGAAACAATATAACATGTTTGTATGTCTGTCTGTTATCTACTGTTAAATCTGTATTTAGTAAGGTCAAAGGATATCCCGGAACTGCGTTCCCGTGGGATTATTAGCGAAACCGAGGGCAAAAGCTTGTTAAATTATAAATCACCATCGGTATGTAAAACTTGTATCTGAAGCAAGTGAACTGGATATAATAATAAAAACATCTTTGTCCCCTTCGTTAATCTTTTACAAGATTTCTCTTGAGAACTATTGACTGGAGCCATTCTTTATCGTTGACAATAAAGTTGCTTTTTACATTGTTGTTTTTACATTTCTTTTTGTGCTTTGCCAAAGACCTCTTGAATTTATCTGACTTGATCTTATTTTTCGTTTGCTTAGCAAATCTTTGCTTGTCGTATCAGCATCTGAACTGCGTTCCAGAACTACCGATATAGGGTGGGTATAAACACTGAGAACTCTTCTTCGTACTTCGATATTAATCTTAGATTGACGACAGAAAAAATATCGATTTGATTTATTTTACTTGTTATGGAGTTTGTCACTCTGTATCAAATAAAATAAATCAAATCACGTATAAATGGTGTGAAAAATGGAAGCAATTTGAATAATGAAATACAAATGGATAAACAACCGTTTTATTTCCACATTATTACACGCTTACTTAACCCTGTAAATGCGAGCTATTGGCACGCGTCACCCCATGAAGTAAAAGTACCACCCCAAAACCAGTAAAACCATCCCGTGTGAAAAGTTCGTTATAAAATCCGTGAGAATGAGAAACGAATTAATAGTTGTTTCATTTAGGGACTACCTTCTACCTGGGTCTTCACTCGCGTTAAGTTTATTGTTATGCCACAAAAATATCGTAAGACATCGATTGAAAATCTCATGTCATTACTCATGTTTGAGTCGTTACGGAAAAGACATGACGCCGGGCAGTTTGTGCCCGTTTGATGGCAATAGGCCCGCCATAGGACATGGGACTTAAATATGCGTAACTGGTGATGTGTGGGTGTAAGTACCTCTTGTGGCACACCTCTTCCCAATCTTTCGGGAATTAAAGACGTGATTTAATGTTATGAGTAGTTTCAGAGATTACTTCTTACATCTAACCTTACTAACTTTATCTGTTTATAATACGAGTATCAGTACAGGTAACAAATATCTAAAGTATTTTTTGTAGACCGTCGTTAATCATTTTATATTTTTAGTTATCAAGCCACATTGATAAGAAGTTTTGAACTGTCATTAAATTGCGATCAATAGCTCTTAACAACAATAACTTATTAATCTATATTACATACCTACTACGACTACGATTAAATTTAATCGGAAATATTTGTACCTGAAATATTTTTTTAGAAGTTGTATGTCTGTTTAGTTATTCAAGTTATCATTTTACAACTCGGTATACTATACCCCCCGGCGCCCGGCGGAGTCTCCGGCGGCTCCACTATTCCTGGCCTCGGTAGCGGGTCAGGTAACGGTGGAGCAGGGGGTGCTAAGAATCCCCGGCAGAGTGGCGACCACGAACCGGAAGACGCAGCGTTGGCAGGCCTCCCACCAGGTGGACCGACGACATCGTGAGAGTCGCGGGCAACCGGTGAATACAAACGGCAGGCTGCCGATCTTTATATGGCGTTCTATGGGGGGAGGCCTTTGTCCAGCAGTGGACGTCTAATGGCTGATGATGATGATGATACTATACCTATCCTTATTCGTCGGTTACTTAAAGGACACGAAAGATCAGATGGCCGTGTCTTGGGCTCGGACTAGAGACCTATGACAAGGCAGTCTAACGGCCACACCTCTAGGTTATCACTGCTATTATTTTATCCTAGTTATAAGTTCCTTTGTGATAATTTTCTACCCCTCACAGGCACAGACGTGAAAAACAAACTATTAAAATTCACTGTAGAGACACTATACAATTTACTATACAAAGAACCCATTTGCAATCAAAGTATACAATGACCTGTTGGCGCTGCGGGTTGTTCGAAAGAGATACCGCAGCCTCGACACAAGGGCTAAGAAGGAACATGGGTGGTGTTTAGTCAGTAGAAGCACACTCTCTTCCGCTCTGCCCAAAGCGGGAGGGGTTATTAGATGATTTTACATCCCAAAAAAAAAAGTAAGTGTACAATAAACCCTTTCCTATTTTAAAATCCAAAGATGTCTACATCACTTCGCTTATGAATTACTCATTAATGTTAACAGTATTCCTTTCAATAAAACATTTAACCCTGCGAACGCATCGGGAATTGGCACGAGCGACGAATCACCCCATTCTCCATATTCTCAGACGGAATTCTTCTCACCGGAAACGGTACCGTGTGAACCGCAAACGGCTTTTATGATAAAAGGGTCGTTACAAATTCGTGTGAAACCCCTGAATTATTTATTTATTTTTGTGATGGTGTTAGGATTTCATTGTTTTTATAGTTTAGATGCATTTAAAAATGATAATAAGCGGTAGTTTGTGAAAGTATAAGTTTACTTATAATAACTTATAAGTAACAAAAGCAGTGGTCAAATAGTTACATATTAATATAGAACTGAAAATTATAAGTCTTTTACAGGATCCCTATTAGATTATTCGATAAAATATTTTTGTACGAATAATTATATGGTTTGTTTTCTTATATTGTGTAAGTATATGTAACTGAAGATACAAAAAAAATTTAATTGGCTCACTTTTTAGTTTACATACAAAAAAACCTATGCAAAAGCTTTAAAGTCTAAAATTCTTTCTCAAGTTCACACGCTTCTAATTCCCATCGAGATTTGGTTTCGATGAGAACTAAAGTGGTCTCGTGTGAACTGTTAACGGATTTCACATTAAACGATGTTTTCTTTACTTCCGTAACAATGAAAGGAATTGTTTTTTTTTTTCAAGGGGATTTTCTTTCAACTACATATTTATCTATGCAATTGAAACGGAACCCCAATGATATAAAACGGAACAAACATGTTTATTTGTTCACTACCATAGTGGCCACTCAACCCTGCAAACAACAACGCGACACCCCATTCATATAACCTATCTTTATAATTATTATTTATTTTAATTCTTTGCTTTTCAATTTGGAGCCAGTTCGATTGCCGAGTGTGCCAAGCGAATTTCCGAAAATCTTGAAGGTAGATTTATTCCTTTTTAAAAACTTAAATTTTTTGGAAAAAAAATAATCGTGCCTGTTGTCAATTCAAAATGGTCAGGGAGTAGGCGGAACACTCCTCCAGTCGATATTTGCTGAAAACAGCACGAGAAACGCGCAATAACATACTTTTAAAAAAACCCGACTGAAAAAACTGAAAAACAAAAAACAAGCACATTTTAAATTAAACAAAACTTGGAAGCAGGCGGGGTGTTCATTTAAATATTATTATTATTTTTTTTTTTTTGATCAGCCCACGCTGTCCCCCTGCTGGGCAAAGGCCTCCCCTATGGCTTTTCAAGTTTGTTTTTTATTTGCTTTCGTCACGTTTCCAGGATGAAGCCGGATAGATGGGCAAAGATAGTCACTCAGTGGGTGCCTGAAGACGGCCGTCGTAACCGAGGCAGGCCCAAGAAACGCTGGCGTGACGATCTGGACTCATTCTTAACAGATTGGACGGAGAAATATTAAATTATGAAATGAAAAATAGAATGGACCCCGCCTGCTTCTAAGTTTTGTTTTATTATTCATACATATTTATTTATTTATTTATGCAAAGTAGCTTCACAGCTTACAGTAATGTCGTGAGGAAAGTATGTACGCAGGTGGGTATAAAAATAGAGGAAGACCAAACCAACGATGGATGGACTGCTAATTGTTTTAACATTTTCGGTTTCTCTAATATATTCTGACTGTTTTTATTTGTAAACCCCAATTAAACACACAAAGCAACCAAGTGTATTTGTTTACAAGTATGGCGACCACTTAAACCAGTAGACGGTAGCTATTGGCACGCGCCACCCCTATTTCCCATTGACTTGACGAAGGGACATATTATACCGGGTGTGAACTACAACTCTCAATTCAACTCGTCTCGTGTGAATTGTTAACGGAATTTTAACGTTTTATACGTCTATTGTTTGATTAAATCGTTTTAAAATAAAGAAGAGGAAGAAAGTAAGAAAGTGAGGAAGTTTCTCTTATGCCCGTCCTGCTGACGCACCATGTAGATCGCACCTTCGAACCTTACTTAAATCCCATCCTCATAAATCCAGCTATTACTCTTATTCCTTCTCTGTCCATGCTGTAAGGTTGTGGAACTCACTTCCGCCTAGTATCCGAGACTTAAAGACAATATCTTTATTTAAAACAAGAGTCAAAGAACACTACCTGTCCTCTCCAGTATGATTCATTTTATACATATGTATTTTATTTGTTTATGTATCTTAGCATTATGTATTTATTTAAGTATATATCTATATTTTATTCATATGTGTATTTTATTATTTTAGGTTAAGTTAGTTAAGGCTCATTTAAGCATTATTCTTTTCCTTTTCTCATTCTCATACACTATTGTCTACATTTCTTCTTCATTTCTCCTTTAGCAGGTCTGCTGGCAGAAATTTCTTAAGAAATAAGCAGTACCTTTGTACTCAAGTATTATGTTAATGTTAATTTCCTGTGCCGTCTACTGTGTGTACATAAATTGTAAAATAAATAAATAAATAAATAAAGATATATTTTGAAAAAACTGGCCAAGTGCAAGTAGGGCTTGCACATGAAGGGTTTGCACATGATGACTTTTTATAGGATTTCCTGTAATCTATAAGTATTGACCTAATTTCAGTATTTTTTACAGAATTTTAGGCTCTGTAGTTTCAGAGATTAGGGGGGGGGGAATGGTCGGACAGACAGACACACGAGTGATCCTTGGGTTCCGTTTTTTTCCTTTTGAGGTACGGAACCCTAAAAACGGTTGGGTATGAGTGGTGATAAGCGAATGAATAAAATAAGAAATGAGTACATAAGTGGATGTCTGAAAGTAGCGCCGCTGACTGAAAAGTTGTGTGGTAATTAGTTGTCGTGGTATAAGGCTAGTATGCGGACTAATGAGGAAAATGTCGTGAGCAAAGTTTTGAGGATGAATATAGATTATGTATAAGAGTAGAGGAACACCAAAGAAACGATAAATGAAATGCGTAAAGAATGATATACCTACCTAGTAAGAAAGGAGGTGTCTGATGTTGGGAAGAAAAAGACAAGCTGCGCCGAACCCAAATGAATTGGGATAAGGGCAAGACAATGATTATGTTATTGTATATTTTACACGTTTTTCATTTCAGTCGGTACTAAAATAATACAAATGTGAAAAAAAAAAAAGTGTTCAAATGTTTGTGAACGCACCCACGATACAGGAGAAATTCCTAGTGTGGGGCAACGTTGAAAACGTTGCCCCACACTAGGAATTAAAAAAAAAATAGCACTCCGGGAGTGCCGGCAGAAGTGAGAACTTCAATATTAACTTTCAAACTCGCGTCAGGGTCTGACGCGAGTTTGAAAGTTTTTACCCACACAAAAAAAGTGCTCAGCGCCGCTAAAGAAGTTTTCACTTCAAAAAAATTAAAAAAAAAAAATCTTATGGAACAAAAATACTGTTTATTTTAGTCAGTACTTTTTTGCCAAATTATAAACCTACAAATCGGATTAACGATCGAATGGATGATTCATGTAATGTTTGAAATCTATGTACTATTTCACGATGACTTTCATTTTGCAGTTTTATGAATGGCCAGATCATTATCAAGGAAGTATTAATTGTAACAAACCTACTAATCGAATAGACTGATTCATTGAAAGCTCATTTAATTTTATCTACCACTAGCTGATACCCTCGGCTTCGTCCGCGTGGATGTCGGCTATCGTAACCGATGTCGGTTATCGCTACCAAAAGTAATCCCTTTCAACCCCGTTTTCCGCATAAAAGTAGCCTATGTCCATTCTCAGGCTCTGTGTACCAAATTTAATTTAAATCGGTTCAGTAGTTTATGCGTCAAAGCGCGACAGACCGACAGAGTTACTTTCGCATTTATAATATTAGTAAGGAAGTAAGGATTTCACGATGACTTTTATTATTGCAAATCCATGAATGACGAGATCTTAATCAAGTAGCCATCATCAACCCTATTATCAGAACACGTACGGAGCAGGCCCTGCAGTCTCTACAAATATTAACGATAAAAATCGGTCGCTAAGTCGTATCGATGTCAAATTACTTTAATGCAGGGACTGCAGGCCCAGCACGATTTAATAATAACTGCCACTCGGGTCGATCCTTAGGTGAAGCCGCGCCTGCCTAGGTTGAATTATAATACACCACACAGCATACAATGATGATGATTATAGCCACATAATGATGAAATAGCAGTCTTCCTCCATTGTGCGTCAAAAATATTTTATGTTTCATACTGTGTCCCCCATCTAGTTCCCCAAGAAAGCTAGGTAAAGCAGGATATGAACTCCAAATAACGTGAATTGATAATAATTTTCTTGTTGTGTTTGATCATATTCACGTAACTGTTCAAATTAAATTGAATATATATCATATTCACTCTTCACGTGACCGGAGGGCTGGAATATTTTTTGGGCAAAGAATCAGCATTGCCATCCAACGTGGCAATGCTGCCAGCCTTCTGGGCACTTTTCCTGTTGACAGCGGTGTGGACGAATTTTTTGACGCCCTGTAATTACTCCCCTTTTTGATACTTGTATATATTTTATTATTTATTTATTTATTTATTGATCACAAAATCCACAGCCCTTGAGGTTTTATCCTAAGAATATAAACTTAGCTTACAGCCAATTACAGATTTACAATTTAATAACAATACAAAAAATTGCTTAGAGTACAGCGTGTGTATGTTTGTGTGAGTGTGTGTGTGTGTGTGTGTTTGAGTGTACTAAGTACCACCATATCACACCCTTAAAAATGGGCGACCCTTAAATTATTATCTTAGTTCTGTAAATAGTAGTTTTTAAATGTTGTAAATAAATAACCTTCAATTAAATTGACAATAATTCATTCATACTCTTGTTTTCCATACGAAATAAATTAAACACCTGCGATATTTCATTGATAAGATAACATTATGTATTTATTCAAATCATTATGAGTTGCAGATTGAAACGTTGATGACTGTTGGCACGCGCCGCCCCAATTTCCCACCAAACGTGACAATTACGTTCCTATGTGAACTAAACTCGGTTCGTGTGAACTATCAACGGATTATAAATGCATTTGAATTGACTGCCTTGTGATTGAGTTAAAGAGCAGCGGTGGCCCAGTGGTGGCGCCCCCGACGCGCCTTTACGAACAGTAAGAAGTTCGAACTCAAGCAGGCGAATTACTTTGTGTAATTTATTTCATCAAAATGGCGAATGAAGACTTCGTGAGGAAACAGGCATATCTTAGGGCGCCTTCAAATATGCCGCGCGGTGGCAGCGTGGCTGCAGCGCTGCAGCCGCGCTGTTTTGTTAATCCATATAAATTAAGCACGCGCGACTGCAGCGCTACATCCGCGCTGCGGTTGTGCGGTTTTAAATCCGCGATTTTTATATGGATTAAAAAAGCAGCGCGGCGGCAGCGCTGCAGCCGCGCTGCCACCGCGCGGCTCTTTGCGGCTAATTTGAAGGCGCCCTTAGAACCAAAAAAATCGAAGACATGTGACATCTATCAACCTGCACTGGGCCTGCGTTGTGGATTATAGCCCATCCCTGTCCTAGAGAGGAGGCCTGAGTTCCAGCAGTGGGAACATTATAGGATGATGATGATGACGACTGCCTCATTGGTGTACCTAGTGGTCACAAGCACGACTAGAATCATATTTTTTTAAAGTCAGTAAACATCCCTATTGTTTAGGTAGCTTGATGTGTCACAGAGTGTATTCTCATTATTTAAAATTCATTATGATGTTCACTTTCAAGCAATTATAATTATGCTGATATGCGTATAATTGGTTTTGATAACCAAGCCTAGCATTACAGGATAATACTGGCCGTTTTAATCTTTGTACCTATTAGCTTCGTTGATAATTATATTATGATTATATAGTATAATTCCGTATAGCTAGGAATATAGGCTATAGATTATAGTAATCTATTGAATAAATAATAACCTGATCACCTATTTACTATTATTGAATGATTTAATAATAACCCAAACTTCCGTACAAGATATTTTAGGTAATCTTTAATTTATTTTTAATTAAGTGTTTTTATAGCGACAACAGAAATACACATTTTTTGAAAATTTCAACTGTCTTCTATTACGAATAATGAGATAGAGCACGCTGACAGACCAGCCCCCGTAGCATGGCGATTCTATCTCGATTCTACCAAGAATAGACAAAGATTTTTCCATACAATTTGACATGAAACCTTGCTACAATCTGTCATTTTGTCGTTTCTTCCGTCGACAAAACCCGTTTCTTCGGTGGTCATGCTAAGCCGGCTGGGAATGGGATCCCGTTGGTTACCTTTCGGGTACATAAGCCTACAAAATACCTATGTACTAAAAAAAATTGAAAAAACCCCAGTTCCCACCAGTGCCCCTTTCTACTGGGACCTGTCACATTCACGTGTGAACGATCAACGAACTTTTAGTTCGTTACAATTATCGGACTATTGATAGGGAAGAATAAATTAAAGGTAAGGTCAGATAGGTAGGTAATTTTTTTTTGTGGTATAATGAATAAGATAATTGTGTACTTACTTGTAGTAGGGAGTAAAAAATGGATATAACGGAATAAGAAAATGTGTTGCGCCGACTCCAAATGGAATGGAAATAAGGGCAGGAAAATGTTGAGTAGGGAGTAAATAAATCAAAATGTGCTGTATTTGATATGAGCTGATCAAAATGACATTGAATTTTAATCAGGCTGATATCGAGCATTTATTGAACGTCTAAATTAGAGAATATGGTCCTTCAAGACCTCTCTTCCTTTCTCTTCGTCACTTCCTTGGCTAAAGTAAAAGCTAGAGAAATGATAGTCTATACGTCCATAATTATCTTAAATTGTCACGTTTAAGGACATCAATATCATTTTTGACCTTATCCTAATTCATTTCTTCCATACTTCTCTTTTACTCGCCACCTCTTTAGATACCTCCTTTTTTGCCATATCATCCTTTACCAAAAAATAATTATAGTCTGTCAAAAAATATCTACTCTTTGAAAATTGTCCCCAACAATAATACTCAAGCAAATAAACCTATTGTTTCAATATTACAGTACTATAGAACAATTTCACAGATACTTAACCCGTCAACCGCGACCCATTTTGGCACGCACCACATTTTTCCCACCGCAGAACTTTCCAGTGGGAACCAGCGTGACCCGTGCGAAACATCAACGAATTTTGTGGGTAAAAGATCCGTTGAAATTTGTGTGGGAATTAAAACGAAATGTTGGGTATCAATACGCTTTAAAGGTTTTCGGGTAATTTATGTACTTTTGTGGTTTCAACAATGTTCACGTGGGAAAATTTATTGTTTGGGATTTCAATAAATAGTGTGGAAAAGATATAAACAAAGGGTTACTCGGTCGATTCAGTAATTTGAACAAAAAAAACTAGCATTTTACGATTTTTCGATTTTATTAGATATTTTAGTTTTGTTTTGCTCAATTATTGGTTACTTTAATTTTAATTTATTGTTTTTATTTTTGTTTACTATTTTGTATAAGTATATAGGTAGTTACGTCATTTAAGTGTGTCTTGTTCAAAAAACACACTCACAAAATTTTAAAACTAAGTAAAATATCAATTTTAAAGTTACACTAGGCACCTGTAGGTGCTCAAAACAATTTCGTTGGTTATTAACCCTTATGATGCGATGGTATCGCCACTGGTCACGGTGGTACCCTAAATTCACACTCCGATTTTATTTCCTGTGTGAACCTAAGGGGACTCGTGTGAATACTCAACGTATTTTACAACAAAAAAGAAACTTGGTGTGTGAGAATCAAGATGGAGATGCGCATAATTAAATGGAAAGACTTTTCGTAATCTCCTTTTTTTTTCTAAATATTGTTGAAAAAAAAACAATTTTTGATAAATAATCTTTGGGTTTACAGTTTTATATGTTTTGTTTTATCGCCCTGTTAATTTGATTATTGAGCACTACCAAATAAAGTTGGCCGATTATCTTCAAGATTACTTTAATTAAAACACACGGATAGAACAAAAATGGAAGGTGACATGACGGTAAAAAATACTGAAATTTACAAAACACAAAACCAAAAACGCTAAATAATATATATACCAAAAAAAGATTAAACGTGCTTTTTTATCTAAAGTATTTTGTTGTTAGATGTGTTAAATATCTATATTAAAATTACCGATGATAAATTATTTTTTCACACAAAATTAACCCTACGGATGCGTCAAGTAAAGGCATGCGCCTCGATATCACCCCACATTACCACCCCATTAATTTTATTTCCTGTGAGAACTTACAAGTACTCGTGGGAAAAATAAACGCTCTCATTTTAATACGAATTTGCAATAGGTAGCTCTGCTTATCTGTTTTTTGTTTTGCACCATATCGACCCATCGGATATAGACAGAGTTTGACATGCAGGAACAATACATAATTTATAATGTAGTTAAGGATATCGTTTAATTTTTAAACGAGATCGATTTGTTACAGGAAAGAAGAGATGAAATAATTTTATTAAACCGGTTTTTATGATTCGTTAATAAAACATCGTTTTCAAATACATTTCCTTGAAAACTGGCTTTTATTGTACCACAAGATCTGTGGCCAAAATTAAACACTCTTGGAAATAAAAGAATAAAACCACGAGTGTGAAATTCAGTGTGAAATTCACTATTTTCCGAACATTACACGTTGAATATCAATTTCAAAGTCACACTGAAACTCACCTGTAGGTAGGTACTCAAATAATTTCATGGGTTATTAACCCGATGCGACAGGTACCGCCACTGGTCACGGTGCTACCCTAATTCCCACTCCGATTTATTTTCTGTGTGAACCTAAGGGGTCTCGTGTGAAAAATCAACGTATTTACAAAAAAAATCGATTTCGTTAGTTCCCATAGGAAAGACTATTGCTGGGAATGAGAACTGTGAACTGCAGCTATCGCCAGGCACGTGGCGGTCACAGGGTTATGTGGGTGTGTGTTTATTTCACGATCATTATTGACAGATTAGACGAGTTTAGCATTGGGGTTCTTTTTCAGATATTTATATAATAATTAGACGTACTTTTTGGTTTATAAAAAATATGACGGCTTGCGGTTCTTCTCAAGTTTTTTCTTGGGCCGCCAACTTGGCTTTACATGCCTTCGAGACATGTCATATCTGTCAGGGATGCTGATATCTTTATGATTATTTCCTTTAACGAAGCAAGGTTCGAACTCGAGACCTATTTTTTTTTTCTTTTTAAAAAAACGTTGCCCCACACTAGGAATTTCTCCTGTATCGTGGGTGCGTTTACAGACATTTAAACTCACATACACAAACACACCCAGACCCGAAACAACTATATGCAGGCCTTACAAATATTTGTTCCGTGCGGGAATCGAACCCGCGACACGCAGCGCAGCAGTCCAATCGCTCAGCCACTGCGCCAACCGTGCTGTCGACCTATGACTTGACATTCAGACAATCACACCACTATTACTGTTAAATACCATCAAAACATCATCGTCCTCAACATTTCTTCTTTTGTATTAATTAATCGTCAATCATCCTCTTTCAAGTCATTTTATATTATCTTTCACACAGTGCACTCATCGTTTCTTATAACCTTCCCCTAATCTTAAGCCATAACCACCAAAAGGCACAAACAATTTCGTATGCATTTAAAGACTGACCTCAATTTGTCACGGTAAAGTTTAACGAACTTTTTGACTTATTAAATTCGTTTTCATTTCACACGGAACATATTCGGTTCTCACCGGAAATATCTCGGGGTGGGAACTTGGGGTAGACCCCGGCACGTGACCATATTTGTGGTTTTATTGATAAGTATGTGTGAATTCCATTAGCATAACATCACGCCTATTACCCCCGAAGGGTTAGGCAGTAGTGCCCCCCATTAGTATGTGCAAAATGTAGGTAATTTCGCCAGTTGTTTAAATCCCACGTCATAGGGAGCGAGCTTATTGCCATCAAACAAGCACAAATCAGACTCAGTGGCTGCTATTGAGAAACACTTCCCGAGCTGGGAGTCAAACCCAGGACCTCATGCTCAGCATTTAAAAATTCAACGATATCCTAAACTATGTACAGTCGAACCAGATAATAAGTAGGTATACAGGCAGCTAATTTGCATTTACTTTTAAGATTATACAGATACATTTAGAGACTGGTGTAAAATGATACAACGTTTGACAATTAACAGTCGCTTAATGCGAAACGCTTTATAAAACAAAATTGCAATCAATATTTTCAGTGTACTAGAATTAACATAAACATTATATCTGGTCATACACGTACCCTTTTTCGGCAGTGTCATATATCTTGTTATTAAAGTAAAGATCTGAAAAAAACCCAATGGTAAACTCGTCTCATCTGTCAATAATGTAAATTAAATAAAAATAAATACGCACCCACTTAACCCCGTGACCGCCACGTGCCTGGCGATAGCTGGAAGTTCACATTCCCAGCAAAAGTCTTTCCTATGGGAACAAAGACTTACTCTATGTATGGGAACCACCGAAATCTCGTGTGAACTAAAACGGATGTGTCAGGAAAGATGAGATGAAACAATTTATTTGAACCGGCTTTTATGATTTGTTCAAGACTCTAATAGGTATTGTTTGAGAAGCGTAATAATACATCGTTTTCAAATAAATTTCCTTGAAAACTGGCTTATTACACTGTAAAAATCTGTGGCCATAATGAAACACCAGTAGTAAAACTCACTGCATTCCGAACATTACAGGTTACAATACGTTCTATGCGATAGGTTACCACTGGGGGTCTCGTGTGAATTAATAAAGTATTTAAAAAAACAAGTCCTTGGTAGAATCAAGTTATAGATGTGCACCGTTTGAATATTAGTAAAGACTTGTTGGTTAATACGACATAACAGTCCTAAAAGTCCTTATAATGTACCTAACTGTTTTTTGTTTTTATTAATAAAAATAAAATAAAAATCTCTTTTTGTAATATTTCTTGTAATAATAGTGTTGATTCCGCATGTCTCTTTTTGATACGCTTTGGTTTAACTGTTTCATATATTTTGTTAATTTATGAATATCATTATCTACGTTAAAATTACCGATGATAAATTATTTTTTCACTCAAAATTAACCCTTTATTTGGGGGGTGGGAAATCATCAAATAACTCCTCCCGCTCTGGGCAGAGCTGAAGGGAGTGTCAGACTTCTACTGACTAAAAACCACCCATGTTCCTTCTTAGCCCTTTGTGTCGAGGCCGCGGTATCTCTTTCGAATAACCCGCAGCTCCGACGGGTCAAAATTAACCCTACGGATGTATCAAGTAAAGGCACGCGCCACTATATCACCCCACATTCCCACCCCAATTTATTTCCTGTGGGAACTTACAAGTACTCGTGGGAAAAATAAACGTTTTTTGTTTAATCCGTCAATCCAAATTTACAATAGTAGCTCTGTTTGTCTGTTTGTTTTTTTTTGGCGCCTTATCGACGCACCGAATGTAGCAGGAATTTGACATACGACGACACGAATACGTTTTATATAAATACCAATTATAGTTATATTCATTACGGCCTCGTTGGTCAGGCTAGTGGTTACAAGCGCGACTGCTGACCCTGAGGGTTTTTCAGTCGGGAACTTTTCCGTAGCAGCCATGTAGTCTGAATTTGAGCCCTTGTGACGGCAATAAGCTAGCCCTAGACTCAAACATTATTAGCGAAATGTGGGTGTTCTAATGGGATTGACCTCTGCCCAACCCTTCGGGAATTAGAAGCGTGATGTTATGTTATTTTAAAAGATGCACTTATCAATAAAACCATAAATATGGTCACGTGCCGTGGTCTACCCCAAGTTCTCACCCCAAGATATTTCCGGTGTGAACCGAATCTGTTCCGTGTGAACTGAAAACGAATTTAACATGGCAAAAAGTTCGTTAAACTTTACGTGGGAAATTGGGGATGACAAAAGAAATCGTAAATGCATGCTGAATTGGCTGGCTGTGGCCCATTGGTGGCGGCCCCGACTAGTCGTGGATTCGTACCCAGGGAGGCGCATAGCTTTGTGTAATTTATTTCATCACCACGGCTCTCAAAAACGGTGAAAGAAAACATCGTGAGGAAACCGGCATGGTCTTAGAACCAAAAAAAATGAGGACTTGTGCCATCTACCAACCCGCACCCGGGCGCGTGTGGTAGAATATATATAGCCCATCCCTCTCTTAGAGAGGAGGCCTGAGTCCCTGCAGTGGGAACATTATAGGCTGATGATGAAAAGAAACGATGGGTGGACAGAGTGAAAACATATTGCTGAATACGGTTTTGACCGGACTTCTACTGGCTTAATTATTATAGCTGATGTGATAAGGTGTAACGTAGATATCTTTTATTTTAGAATGAGAAGTGAGATCCCGTGCATAAAAATAAAAAACCCTTACACTACAAAATCCAATGTTAAAGGTAGGTAATGTTTTATTTATAACTAGCTGATGCCCGCGGCTTCACCCGCGTGGATGTCGTTCAAATTATATACTAAAACCTTCCTCTTGAATCACTCTATCTATTAAAAAAAACCGCATCAAAATCCGTTGCGTAGTTTTAAAGATTTAAGCATACAGACAAACAAACAGACAAAAATAGCGACTTTGTTTTATACTATGTAAGGATAATATCACGCAAAATCGCTAAATGTGGGTGTACTAGTACACCTTTACGTAACTCTTCGGGGATTACAGGCGTGATGTTACATAATGGCTAGTTATATAACCTATTAACGGCAAAGTATAACTTTTTTAACCAAAAATATATGACTCATTCATTATTAAAGTATTATATCTGAAAAAGGACCCCAATGCTAAACTCGTCAAATCTGTCAAATAATTATCGTGAAATAGACACGCACCCACTTAACCCTGTGACCGCCACGTGCCTGGCGATAGCTGCGGTTCACAGTTCTCATTCCCAGCAAAAGTTTTTCCTATGGGAACTAAATTTCGTGTGAAGTAAAATGAATTTGGTATAAAACTGAAAAACACACTTAAATCAACAAATCTCTCAATATACATAATTACTCACGCTGACTCACTTGGCCCTATGATCGACACGTGCCGATTGGCGTAGTTCCCAGTTCCCATTCCCACCAAAAGTCTTTCCTATGGGAACCTACCAATCTCGTGTGAAGTTATACGAATTTCATTTCTTAAAAGTCAGTAGAAAATAAACCGTGAGAAAAAGGAAGGGGCGAAGGCATTGAATTGCGATTTTGAGACTTCTTATGAAGGTATTTTTGGAATATTGCCATCAAACATAATTCTTTAAATTAAAACTTAGAAATAAGGCTCATAATATTTATGTAAATATTATTTATCTGAAAGAAATCATAACATAATATCACGTATGTAATTCCCACAGAGTAAGGTAGAGGTGTGCCTACATAATTTGCAGTTATATTTCAGGCCCATAATCGTAGGAGGGCCTTTAGTTCCCGGTGCTTAAACCCGATGACGAAAATACTTATCGTTCTATTATTTACCCGACTGCAGCGAAACCCAAAAGGACTGCAGTTATCATTTTGATTTACATACTTGTGTATTGGGTATTTGTCACTACTATATTCTACCTTGGTTGCAATGGCAAGTTTGCCCACTTGTGGCAAAATATACTTGTTTAAATTAAAACTGAAAAACTAGTCTCATCAATAATGTTAATAACCAAAAAAAATCCCATATCAAAACACAAATTTCTCAATAATGACCTTTAAATAAATACACGCCCACTTAACCCTATGACCGCCACGTGCCAGTCGACCGCCGAAGTTCCCAGTTCACATTCCCACCACAAAAATCTTTCCTCTGGGAACCAACAAAATCTCGTGTGAACTAACACGGATTTAATTACAAAGTCAGTACAAAAAAAAAACCCGTGGGAATAAGGAAGGGTCCAAGGAATTAAATTGCTACCTGCCTTTTATCACTAGCACGCTTAATTACCTCGGGGTTCATTATCAAACCATTTGACGTTTTTATGACTTTATCCCCAAATGAACAAGGCAGCAACTAAAAATGTTTATTGTAAAAATAAAAGAAAACACATAAATAACTTCGTTAAAATATGACGAAATAAACCTTGTTTGAGCTAACAAAGTGAGAAATAAAAGCTTACCGAAATAATTAGGTATAAAAGTGGCACTAGTGCTGTAAAAACGACTAGTAACTGCTGTGTAAACCAGTAAAACAAATATTTGTTAAGGTATTCTGGTGTTACGGTAGGAACCCCATGGTTACCCGTAGCCCTCGACCTATTGTGATAATTGTCACGAAAGCTTCGGCACGCGATGCTGTTGTCCTTGTAATGAGGGGCCATAGAATAAGCAGGAATGATTGTACTGATTAGATTAATGATTAGATTTTTTTGATTGTTTATTAATTGAGTTATTTTTTTAAATGAAATGATGATTTAAAAATATCACAGTTGTGTATATGATGAGTATTTTTTTTTCGAATAACATTTTAAAGTCAAAGCTAAAGGAAACGATTATAAAATTATTTCAATATACGTAACAGAGACACTTACTTTAGTTAGTGAGCTTCGCGAAAAAAATGCTTTAATTTTATCTACAAACCGCTAAATTAGTGGCCCAAATAACGATCCCTTAAAATTGTCCCACGCTATCCTTCCCAAAGTGCAGTTCGCAAGAGAACCACAAACCATGGGAACAGAAAGTTATGGTGTATTGACAAAAAAACTTAATAGACAGTGTCCTGGGAAAATATTTTTAGAACGTAGCAAAAACAGGTTAAGTTTTAGGAAAGATTTTTGATAAAATTATTGTTCGTTATTATTTTAATAATGCTTAATATGACCTAAATGACAGACGGGAATAACGATGTCCATTGAACTGAGTAATAGAAGTAGAGACAGTTTCCGATATTTGTTTTTAAATAGGATTCTTGTAATACAATTTTATTTGTTTGTCACAATCATCTCTAATGTTGGAAGAGGTAATTAAGTTTGTACGGGAGGACTTTACCACAGACTTTACTGCTTGCTTTGATTATTATTTAGCTTAAAACTAATTCTTATTCTTCATTGCACACAATAAATAGTAAAACTAAAATTATAATAAAGCTATATTATTATTATTATTTGTTATTGTTAGCATATTATTATGGATAGCTTAACACCAAAATTGGGGTATATTTTTTATCCGATTGCCAAGGGAAGGTTATGTTTTTAACTTATAAATATTATGTTATTTATTCTAATTTTTTTTTGCGTTTTGTTAGCTTTCAGGTACCTACCAGTTCGGTATCAGATTGATCTGTATGGCTACGGCATTCCTTAAGTAATTCTTTATTCATCAAAAAGGCCAATCAAATTGTACCCCTAGTTCAACGACCCTTCAATCACCCGTCACCGACACAATCCAACTAGGTAAGTTAAATTATAATATCAAGATGATTACCCCTTCAGACCCCAAATTACTATGATTACGATTACGACCCCATGACGTGTGTATTAACATACCAAAGCGGGGCATTGCTGAGACATGGCACGCGACTTTTTTATTCCACCCTAATTTTAAAACCCATGAAATCAACTTATGAATAGAGTGACTGTGAAAAGGGGTTTTTTTTGTAGAAAGTCAGTTTGATTTCTTGAAGAATTTTTTTCTGGCCTGAGGGCGTTAATTCACAAAGTCCAATAGCGGTCTCTTTCAAAGTATTTTGTTTTTCTACAACAAGTTTTGTCTGAATAAACATAAGGTTTAGACTGACTTTTGGTAATTTTTTAGTCATTGTTTTGTCATTTATTTTGCTGATAGAATGACACTGTTTCTAGGTCCTATAGAATGCGCAAAGTTTTTACTTTAAATATATTTTGTTACTGAAATTAATCTTTACAACTTAGGTTACACGAAGATTTTTTTTTGCTTTTAATTTTA
The DNA here is from genome assembly GCA_949775195.1 of Diarsia dahlii. Lineage (NCBI taxonomy): Eukaryota > Metazoa > Arthropoda > Insecta > Lepidoptera > Noctuidae > Diarsia > Diarsia dahlii. Next base: position 16,972,265 of record OX459197.1, on the reverse strand, counting down.
ACTTCCTTCAAAGTTTTTTTCTTCAAACTTTGGCGACAAAAATATCAGTCGCGAGAACTGTCCTACAACTTTTTATCGGTGGACACCATACCCTCTTTTTAAGTAGGCAAGTCACAAATCCCAGGAAAAAAAGGTCACATTATTTTGTTACATTTCACACGGGAAGTAGTATGGGAACAAGTTATGAGAACCTTGCAATGAATAATATAACTGTATTAGGATATAATAAGATTAGTGTGATAATGTGTAATATATTATCCTTATTAAGGTGACCCCTTTTAGAAACTGGTATATGTGTTGTGACTCTTTTATGTGAAATAAGTCTTTAGGGCTTTTCTTTTCTCTTTTTTTACGGCCTGGTTGGTCTAGTGTTCGTAAGTGTGTGGCTGCTAAAATTAAACCTGACCTGACCTCATGGTCCTGGGTTTATTTTCCAGGTGGGGCAAAATATCTTAGTTGGATACCGATTCCATTGCTAAGGGTTTTTAACAGGATTTGTATGATCTACGGATTGTTGTTCTGGATCTGGATACTTGGTTTGTGTATGTGAGTTTAAATATTTGTAAACGCACCCACGATACAGAAGAAATTCGTAGTGTGAATCAATGTTAAAAAAAAATTGTGCTCGGTTGATAGCAATGGACTAATACTAACATGGAACTAAAACAAAACTGGCAGAATTGTTGGTATAATATAAGGTACATCTCTCCTTTTTTGTGGATAGCAAATCATCAAAGGACTCCTCCTGCTCTGGGAAGAGCGGTATCCGAGTGTCAGACTTCTAGTGACTAAAAACCACCCATGTTCCTTCATAGCCCCTTGTCTAACTTACAATAGTGACGTAAAGAGACCCTTTGAAATGGTTACCATTTTTCACCCTAAAAATACAAACTCTTTTGCAAACACGTCACAGTGTTAACCTGTCACCGGTCAAAGGGGTATCATTGTACGTTTTAATTCTGGGGTCAAACGTTTGAACCGGAAATCCATTACATAGCAATAACTTCAGTATACTGACCCCGTGCGTGACTAGAAACTTTTACAGTGTTTAGTTGTTAACTGTTGTAAATACATTTCTGTGTTATTTTGTAGCTTAATTCTACAAGGTGTAAACAGACCCTGTAGCGTTGTAATCGACTAACTATAATCGATTCACGCACATACCTAGTTACGGTTCACCGGAGCAGCAACACTATGAGTCAACCATAGACGCTCGGTCCAAAGACTACAATATATTGGCTCGGTCTATGAGACTATAAATACTGTCTCCGAGCTGCAAATCTTTCCTTTTGTCCTGAACGCCTTGGAAAGTAAAACCTCAGTGATCTGGGTGAGTGTTTTGTGTAATCAGCTAATTCTCTTATGTCTGGATACATACACCGCATTCTATTATCTGTATTCTGCGGTGATTGTCTGCAATGTAATTGTGTCGGTTGTCAATAATGGCTACCGTGTTGTACAGATGCTACGTCAGCTAATTGCGTATCATCTATCTAATCTTTCACTTGTCATACTGCCTTTGTGAAGCCCGCCGCGCGCATGCCTCGTTCGCCCTCCGCTGCATGGCCTCGCCGCAATTCGCTTAACCTGCTTTGAAGCGCGGCGAGAGCCCACTATCGCGACATGTGCTGGCTTGTTCTTACCTTTGTGAGCTGCCACGATGGGTGAGTTTCCTTGCTTCCCCTGAAACCACTGCTTGGGCTTATGGCTGGGAAACACACGCATCGTAGGCGCTCACCGATCCTGGCACCACGCTTACGGGCCCACCCCGCCACGTGCCTGATTCCAGAGTTCTACTTGAAGAGTTAAAAACTACTGAGACACCGCTGACGGGCGTCGTAGCTGCCTCCGCGCCCTACTCGCTGAGCGACGATCCCGTCACGGCCTCATCCTTCGTGCCTCCGCACACTGCTAGCCGCCTTCCACGTCTGCCACGTGGAGGTTCCCCGCGGCCTAGCACCTGCCGTGCCTACAGCACGCCGCCGGCCGCGATACCGGCCACTTCTCCAGCCACGTGCCTGCCACGTGGGCACTAGCCGTGTTCACGCACGCCTGCCAGCTGCCGCGACCGAGACGCGGTCGCCTTCATCACTGCTGCTGCCCCTGCGGTCATCCCGTCACCGCGCAGCCCTGCTTCGAAGGCCCTCGCCGGCCTCGTGCGCTGTGACCTAAAGCCCAGGGCAGTACCATTCTACCTTATCAGTGAAGTGATCAGTGAAGGAAATCCTTAGAGACCCTGAACCTACCCCCTGTTAATTATTCTGTAAGCTCTTTGTTCTAAAATGTACCTATGTATTAAACTATTGTGGTTTCTCTACTTCTCAACCCTACCAAAGTACTACGCCACAACAATACAAAGCTGTCAACCAAGCATTCTGTATACAGACAATAAATTAGGAATATTCTAGTTTTCTATGGCAAGAAAGGAGATGTCACGAGATAATAGGGGATCGGACTGGGTCAAAATAATATGATTCTGTTTAGTCCGTAAGTTAGATTATCGAAAAATATTGAATACGTGTTTTTTGTTTTATCAAATCAATAAAAAATGACGAAGATAAAACGCGTCAAAGATCATGGAGTGGGGCTTGAAACGTCACTTGTAGGTACAAAATGTACCATCATATAATATGACGTCACACGAGTTTTCAAAGCACTGTATTGTCTTCATTTTTTGTTTACGTGAAAAAAGAAAAAATACGTGTCCAATAATTTTTGGAAATCTATCTGACGGACTAATTAGTTTTTTTATGTCCGATCCCCTATTGAGCTTTATAGCAGTGATAGTGTGACCGTCGCGCGTCGGATAGCCACGATAAACGTCTTCGAGTTCGAACCTAAGACACGCACCTGTGGTTTTTCTTGCTGACTTGCTCTGCTGAAGGAAATAATCGAAAGGAAACGAATCGAAAAGGATATTTCTTGACGGATATAAAGCGAAGTCAGAGGCTTAAGGCAATACAAACTGACAACAGGATAGGCACTATATAGGTAGGGCAAGAAAAGAGGTGTCTCATGATATGACGAGAAACAGAGAGGTATAGAAGAAGAAGATAATTTTTCAGCGTAATAATATGCAGCGTCGACCCCAAATTAATTGGGATAAAGGCAAGAGAATGATGACTCTAAAAATAAATAGGTAGATAGAAAACTAGGTTTTGTATCTATTTATTGGGCTCTTGAAAAACTGTCAATATTTCATTCAAAAACATCTGCACCGCATGATATTGATGACAGTATAATATTTATCCAAACACTCAATTTACTCACAGATTTCATAAAAAAAAGAAAATCAGAACATTATATTCCAAACACAAAAAAGTCGTTTGTCTTTTATTTATTTTTTACAAATCGAATATTCCTGAAATGTACTGTGCGTGCTTTTGCGAGTGTGAAACGCGTCTGGCGCGCGGGAATTTTTATTAACAGGCCCCGTCGCGGGTGGCGGCGCGGCGGGCGGAGGGTTAACATGTCTTTTACGTACAAGGGCGAAGGTTAGAATTCTGTTTGGAGTTAGTTTTGTAGTGCTGTGTAGTGGGATGAGCAGAAGGCTAGTTAGTTTGGTTTAGTTGGAAATAGTGATACTTTATAAAATAATTATTATTACTTACTTTCCCATTTAATTTTTTTACCAATTGCAAGGGTTTTAATTTATTTGTCCTAAACCCTAATCCTTTTTCTAAAAAATAATTCGCATAAGTTATTTCTTATAGAATCAGCTATTCGCCAGTAAAAGACCCGTCAAAATTGGTCTTGCTTGCCTTTCGGAGATTACCAGGAACAAACAGACCTGCAGACAGAATAAAAAATTATGTTGTGTCTGTTGCTGTATTTGTTTAACACTACTGCATTTTAAAACGTAAAACCCTGTTATTTATAAACGATAACCAGACACTTAAATTTTATTTAATTGTATAGATGTACAGATCACGTCTCAATTTATACAAAACCAGAGCAAACATCATCACTTCCACAATCACTAAACCCACACCCTTGTTCAGGTAAAAAAAACCCATAAAAAATTACATTCCCATGACGATACAGTTCACATAGGAAACGTCGGACTCCCATGGGAACACCAAGACCTTGTATTTGACCCCACAATGACATGATAACACCATCATTTGGGGCAAAAAATATTTAATGGGGTCTTTTGAAGTTAACATTTACACAAGCAGGAATTTGCCGTGTGAATATTTTAGCTGTAGTTCTAAATGTTTGGTGGGAAGTTAAATTAAAGTAAATATATCTACGGATATTTTTAAATTTTTGTGGGATATCTTTTTTTTTTAAATAAAAATTGTCAAAAATAAATTTACTCAACGAAAATTTACAGAAAAAAAATACACTTACAAACACATAATTGGCTTTTAGTTTTATGAGTAACTTGGGTGCTATTTAATTATTATTTTTAGCCAATAAATGAATAAAAAAGTAATAAGAATAATAAAAGACGTTAAAACGCAATAAGATTGAATAACTTCAATTCGAAAAGTATGATAATTCAATAAAAAAATATCAGATTTTCTATTTAGGTACTTTGTACAAAATTTTGTTTGACGATTTTGAAAACTAATTATGATGAATACTACATCTAAAATTATTATTTATCGGCTCCACTCATCTTAGTGATCATCCTATAGTGTCACCAGCAGATATCCTTTATACTACAAACCTACAATTACATCACACATGCCTAATTGATGAACATTAAACACTTAACCCTCTAATGCGCTCCAATAACCCTTCGGCACGTGCTGGGGCCCTCAAATACCACAAAATGTTCCCACAAAATTTCCATTCTCATGTGAAAAATTCTCTGTGGGAATCCTAATAACCCACAGTATCGTGTCATCGTGTTAAGGGAATTTTAATGTTAATGTTAAAGAAATAAGGTGTTTTATAAATGTTAGCGTATTTTTTGCATGTTGCAAGGCTGTGTTGACAGTTGTTTGATAGTATGTCAAAGTAATGTCATCTTTTATCAGATTTGAATAAACAGTGTACTTGGAATGCGATGTTTACATTGCTGCAAAAATATTTTGAAGGGACGGGTTTTGTATTCAGCCATTATTATTAGTAGCAGACGTAGCAGTATAGTATACCTACGCCACAGCACGGTTATAATAACTTTTTTTTTTACTACTTTTTGTTATGGCAACATTTTTGAGTCAATTCACGAAAACACATTTCAGTTTAATGCCTAAATTGTGTGAAACTATGAATGATTTATACATTTAATAAATAATTGATTATCTAACGTAACTTTCTCTACTGAGTAATAATAAATGAGCGTTCAGTTCCCACGCCTGCCTGGCTAGTTCACGACCTTGAACTTACTCACACTGGCTTGTCAAATATTACATGATCATTTATTTTTCTACCCTTTCATATTTGCTCAATACAGTGTGAATTCGGTGGGCATTTTGCATATACCTATTACCAGCTTTTGCCCGCGGCTTGACCTGCGTTAAAATTATCGATTTTCCATACAAACTTTCATCAACCAGGTATTTAACTCCCTTTGGGGTTAAATTTGGAAAAATCCTTCCGTATTCTTTGTCTACATTACAAATGAAACCTCTGTCCAAAATTTCAGCTTTCTAGGTCCAAATGTTTGGGCTGGGCGTTGATGAGTCAGTCAGTCAATCAGGACTTCTCTTTTTATTAATACTTACAGGTGCATCGGCTCGTCCTTGAGCAAAACAAGTTAAACCAACTGAAATTAATAATTAACGAAACTTTCTCTCCTAGTATTAATGTAAGATTGTTCAGTTCCCACGTTTACCTGGCAAGTTCACACGCCCCAGTAACTCGTCCAGCACGACCTTCAACTCGTACTGGCATAACAGATGGGGAGGCAGGTACGTTGTTATTTTTTCTTTTCTTCGTTTTTTCATTAACCAGTGTGACCGTGTGAATCTTACATAAAATGTTTAACGAATAATGAATGAATTTATCTTATGATAAAATGTTGTTATTATATAGTTGCATGAAAGTAAATAAATGTAATGTTTTGTTATTTTTTAGTAAGGTTTTTAGTAGGTATTGTATTCTATAGTTTGATGAAAAATTAACTCAATATTAACTGTTCACAAAATTATAGATTAAAACTCAAATTATAGATTCTTTTTAAATTCAATTGAAAATAATAATGATTGTCAAATGTCGAAGTTAAATGGCTTGTGTGAACTTTGTACTATTTCAAATAAAATTATTTAGTAAATTAAACTTCGAAAGTAATACCAAAATATCCAGTCACCCACACTTTAATAGTGCCATTATTCATGACTAAACTTATCTATAATAGCCTAACATTAAACTTTCCTTTCTGGACCCTGAGCAAGCAATTAAAAAGGGAGCTCCGTATCTTAATCACCCCACTGTCCCCGATAGTTAATTGTGCTGAATGATCGGTTCTCATGAGCAGTCGAGTTCACACGCGCTACTTGCCCTTCGCGGCCTTGATTTGAATGGACTATGCTAGTGCAATGACCCATCGGATTTTTTACTAAACTATTGAGTCTTTGGTAAACTTTTTTTCATAGTTTTAATATGGGTCCAGTAGAAAGCGGGTCCATTTGACCAAAGACTCATTACTATGATCATGATCACAGACAAAACATCATTATCATCATCAGCCATAAGACGTCCACTGCTGGACAAAGGCCTCCATAGAACGCTATAAAGAACGGCAGCCTGCCGTTTGCATCCACCGGTTGCGTCACAGACAAAACACACTTACGAACATTTAAATGTAGTAAATATGTAATTACCATCAATTAGACAGTACCTAGCTCTCCTATATTCAAGACTAGCTTTTGCCAGCGGCTTCGCCCGCGTGAAAATGACGATTTTCCATACAAACTTTCACCCCCTATTTAACTCCCTTAGGGGTTGAATTTCGAATACTGACTCATCATCAACGCCCAGCCCAAACCCTTGGACCTAGCAAGCTGAAATTTTGCACAGAGGTTCCTTTTATAATGTAAGCAAGGAATAAGGAAGGATTTTTCGAAATTCAACCCTTAAGGCAGTTAAATAGGGGTTGAAAGTTTGTATGGAAGATCATCATTTTCACGCGGGCGAAGCCGCTGGCATAAGCTAGTAATTCTATATAGGGCTTTCTCATGTTACTATATTCGACTTAAGAAATGTTTTCCCACGGGTTGAGGGCAAGTTCACACGGTTCCCACGCCCGGCTTATCTCGACCTTGACCGTGATCGCGATAGCACGGTGAATCGAATCTTCTTCACTTTTGTGTCTGATAATACGTTGAGTGGATAACTTGTGGCTTATCTATTTCTAGTTTTAAAAGTTAGAGTAGCCTTGTATCATTGATTTTTTTCAATTAGCAATCACTACATATTATAAAACAATTAGTCCTCCGCCGCGTCTGTCTGTCTGTTCGCGATAAACTCAAAAACTACTGCACTGATTTTCATGCTGTTTTCAGCAATGGATAGAGTGGTTTTCGAGGAAGGTTTTAGTATAATAATCTGACCAACATCCACGCGGACGAAGCCGCGGGTATTAGCAAGTATATTTATATGTGTCGCAGAGTCAACACCGAGGCACAATATTAAGAGTTGATAATTTAGAATAACGCCATCTGTCATCGTTTGTCGGAAACGTCAAGCAGTGAGCTTGGGTGAGGTCGATACAGAGCGTGGCAGCACTGGTTTGACAGCTGTCAGTTGTCATATGTCAAGGGTCTGTTGTCAGTGGTCGGTTGACGTTGACATTGGACGCATTTGACTTGAGGGACGTTACTTTTGGGTGAGACACGAGTGCGAACGGTCGTTCTGCCCGCCTGTATCGAACTTACCGCGTTTCCGTACTTTAATCCATTTCCATCGGCTTGATCGTTTGAGATTTTGTTAATTTGTTATCGGAAGTAAATAAATAGGCGGTTGTAATCAGTGTTGAGACTATTATTTCGTACCTCCGCCGTGCCGAACTTGGACTCTGACAACGATGTACCCGAAATAGTTGAGCTACCTTCGTCATCAGAAGTGGTATGTAACTCTAACGCCTACATAGTGTAAGTGACAGTGCTAGACCGGAAAAGTGTAAAGACAATGCGCATGCGTCTGAAAGTGACATAGAAACGGAAATGTGGTGTTTTCTGTTCGAGCAGCTAAACAAAAACTTTGACTATTGTGCAAGCAATGAAAACACCTTTTGCGGGTACGGATATTCGCCTACCGCATTTTGACCCTGAAAAACGGAATATTGTTCCGCGGGCTTGGTTGGCAACAGCCGACATGTGTGTTATCGATCTGAATAGTCAAGGTGCATCGTTGATGATTGCTTTGAACCGCGCACTCATGGGAGAAACGGGACGGACGGGAGTCACACATTCACTGTAGGTGCGTCGTAATTCGGCACCTCCGTCGCTGGTCGTCCTCCGCTGGGCCTCCTCCGGGTAACCGTTGGTCTCACCTGGTGGGGATGGACCGCCGGGGTGCTGTGAAGACAGCGGCGCCGTGCAACCGGCGCTGTGGTGCGCCTACAAGGGACGTAGCGAATTCCACGAGACTCATGGGACAAGTTTCGTCATGGCGGTCGTCCATATCTTGTCCTGGGATGAAATGGAGCGATTTTAAGGAGCTGTTTATAGTCTGGAGTGCCCCGTATGGTGATGACGATCGCGAAGACCCTGATGCGACATCAGAACCGGGATTCACTCGAGCTGAAGAAAATACGAAGAATGGCGCGATGACGTCACGGTGCGCTGAGAATTTACTTCGGCAGCGGCGCCGGCGGCGGGACGCGGCTTGGCGGTGCGCGGCAGGCTGACCAAGCAGTGCCTGCAGCCTGCAGCAGAGGCAAATAGCGAGCGACGTGTTGAAGTTTGCTATGTGAGCAATCCCAGCAGTGTGCTGATGAATATCTGGTGAGTCGTATCCATTTTACTATGATTCTGGTGCCGAATGCTCTCTGATCAAAAATGTTTCGTTACAGTTCAGTGACAAGCGTGTAAATAACATTGTAAATTGACCCGGGATAGGTTTATGTTTTATGATTATCGATTTACTATTAGAGATTTTATTTCATGTTGTACCGGATAGTTGTTTTTAAAAAAAATGATATTTTAATTGGCGTTGAGATTTTACAACAAGGATTTAATGTTAGTTAGACGTGTGATAGTGTTGTTTTTGTGTCGTGAAAAGGTTGTTAGGTTATGTGATGTTTCAAATAAGCTCAAGAATGCTTCTAATATTCAAATTGATTTCAATACAGTTGCTACAGATGTTCCGTTAGAATTTCGTTCCCAATTAATTAATCTATTGACAGCATATTCATCATTGTTTACTAGTGATTTCTAGATCCCATATTACAACAAGACTAGTTAAATACTAAGTGGTCAACTTAACATTTAAAGTACCTAGCATAGTAAGAGTTTTCTTATAACCTGTAACGTTACAGGAAAAATAAAGTAACATGTTGAACAACCCTACTTTAAAAATTATTTTGATTAAGGCTCGAAATGATTATCTTGATGGTGTTGTGCATGTAACCGGATGGAGGTTACATGTGGAGGTGACCGGATAGAGGTTGCCTTTTGTGTATGTAACCGGATGGAGGTTACATGTGAAGGTGACCGGATAGAGGTTGCCTGTTATGTGTGTAACCGGATGGAGGTTACATGTGTAGGTGACTGGATAGAGGTTGCCTGTTGTGTTAGTAACCGGATAGAGGTTACGTGTTGAAGACCGGATGGAGGTCGATTGTTTTGATGCTTATGGCCGGATGGAGGCTATAAGTGTGATGATGAAGACCGGATAGAGGTCAGAGTATGAGCACTACAATATTTTAATGAGTTTCCTATTATTTGAATGATTATGGGTGTTGTTCGACATGTCAGCTTTGGGAGAAAGAGTTTGTTTTGATTTTATTAGAACCGGTAATGATTTTGACCAGAATACCTTTTATTCCCTACCCACTTGGGCCAGGAATGGCCGAACGACTGGTATTGGGCAGACTTCTGTAAGGTCAACTGTACAAATTTTGACTTTAGTTCGATGGATTTGTTTTAGAAATTCTATTTCACGTTTTACCCGACAATTATTTGCGATTAGTTTCGGTTCATAATGTCATCAAATGAGATACGATTTGAGAAAATACGGTCAATTGCGACATGTGACGCAATTGCTGACTGTAAATTTGACTTTGACACGATAGACACTGACAAAACGAGATCGGGTGATGATGAAGGGGTCAGACCTTAAGTGAGAGGTAAAAGATGCAAATGTAGTTTGCAAGTGACTCAGATTGCATACATTTCAATGCTGTTCGTTGCTGCACGCATGTAAGTGTTTACTTGAGGGCTGTGACCAACGTCCAGCATGGCAATGTAGCTAAAGGTGCTAAATAAAGGCAATGTGTTGAGTTGAGTTGATGTTGGGTACCGGATCGAGGTCCCATGGTTGCCGGATGGAGGCAATGAGATGTGTTGAGGTTGGGTACCGAATGGAGGTTCCATGGTTGCCTGTTGGAAGCTGTGTGTTGTATGTGACGAAGCTGGGTGCCGAGCAGAGCATTGCATAGTGGATTTGATCGGATACTAGATTCGGTCAAAAGTTGATGATTTCTTGATGAATGTTGATTTCAATGTTGAGATTTTCTTTATGAGATTTGATGAGAATATGGATCAGAACAAAACTTTGTTTTGAATTGTGTGTGTGAGTGATAATACTCCGACGTCTTGGCCATTGAGGCCGAGTAAGGGACGATTTACTTTCCGTGAATTCTTGTTGCAGATGCCTCACACGAGGACGTGTGAAATGTCAAGATGGCCGTGTCGCAGAGTCAACACCGAGGCACAATATTAAGAGTTGACAATTTAGAATAACGCCATCTGTCATCGTTTGTCGGAAACGTCAAGCAGTGAGCTCGGGTGAGGTCGATACAGAGCGTGGCAGCACTGGTTTGACAGCTGTCAGTTGTCATATGTCAAGGGTCTGTTGTCAGTGGTCGGTAGACGTTGACATTGGACGCATTTGACTTGAGGGACGTTACTTTTGGGTGAGACACGAGTGCGAACGGTCGTTCTGCCCGCCTGTATCGAACTTACCGCGTTTCCGTACTTTAATCCATTTCCATCGGCTTGATCGTTTGAGATTTTGTTAATTTGTTATCGGAAGTAAATAAATAGGCGGTTGTAATCAGTGTTGAGACTATTATTTCGTACCTCCGCCATGCCGAACTTGGACTCTGACAACGATGTACCCGAAATAGTTGAGCTACCTTCGTCATATGGATAAATTAAGTTTCTGACTATTTATTTCAAAGTTTTTAATTTTTTTTTACTTTATAAATGTAATCCGTCAAGGAAAACTATATTTTGCTTAAGCTTTTATGCGAAATGTGACTGTACAGTTAGGGACACGTCTGCCTAACCCTTTGGGGATAACAATAACTTTAAATAAATTATGTAAAAATAAACATAGTTTTTTGATAAAATATCAACTTGTTTTATCTACAAATAAAAGGTGGCACAGTCAGTCAGACAAACGTAGATTAATCTCGCTCTCACGACATCTCACCTTCACTAACTCATCTGCACAGTGACCTTTACTGTCAGAGTAGACCACCTCAGCGACCGTAGGGGGTTAAATACATGTATTTAAATGAAACAGAAAAAAATAAAATTGTTTTTTGATAGCATAGCCTTTAGGTTTACTTTTTATTGTTCGAATGACAATTATGTGTGGTTTTAGCTGCATTTTTTTTTTCATAAATATGTTCAACTGCAGCTGGTTCTTAAAAAACGTATCGATATTTTTTTTTATCCTTTTCTGTCCCACTGATGGGAAAAGGCCTCCCCCATTCAGTTCCAACTCTCTCGATGTTTTACCTTCTCTGACCAATTAGTCAGGAACGAGTCCAAATCGCCACGCCAGCGTTTCTTGGACTTCCCTCGGTTTCAACAACCGTCTTTGGGTACCCACTGTGTGGTAATTTCTGGCCTATCTGTCCTGACCCATCCTGGAATTGTGACCATTTTGACCTATCAAAAAACTCGCAGAATTATCGATGTTTTTGTTTTCATAATTTAAATAAAATATAAAATAAAAAATATTATTATATTATTAGGAATCAGAAGTGAAATACGTGAACAAAATAAACAATGTTTATTATCTTTTAAATTACACTTTTACAAAAATATCACGACAAACATTTTAAACAATAATCAAATAGAAATAGCACTAGCAAAATGGAATAATCAGTACACGAGCAAAAACATAAACCAAAAATAGCGAAGCACACGATAATAGTCGGGTAGCAAGTCCTTTCCGAGCGCCGTCCAAGCAAAAAGTGACCGTTGCAACGCCGCTCGCCTCGTTTTATGAACTTCTGTCGGTTGCCGCACGACGACCGTACGTTGGCCGCACGGCTACTGGCTGATGGCGTGACTTTGAGCCAACACGGCCTCTCCTGACGCTTTGACGTCCTCGTCAGCTTCCAACAAGGCGGCTGAGTCTTCGCTGTCTCCTTGATAGCGTGTCTCACACAACGCCAGGGGGGCGTGCTGGCACCGTGGAGTGCCGCACACAACTGCGCCAGTACGGCGCGCTGGCACCGTGGAGTGCCGCACACAACTGCGCCTGTGGGGCTCGCTGGCACCGTGGAGCGCCGCACACAACTGCGCCAGTACGGTGCGCTGGCACCGTGGAGTGCCGCACACAACTGCGCCTGTGGGGCGCGCTGGCAGCATGGAGCGACGCGCTTAACACGTCAGTAGCGCGCTTGCAGCATGGAGCGACGCGCTTAACACGTCAGTAGGGCGCGCAGTCGGCCTGCAGCGACGCGCTTAACACGTCAGTAGCGCGCTGGCAGCCTGGAGCGACGCGCTGTACATGCCAGTAGGGCGCGCTTTCGGCCTGCAGCGACGCGCTCGGCCTGCAGCGAGGCGCTGGGCTTCAGCGAGGCGCTCGGCCTACAGCGACGCGCTCAGCAACGCCAGCAGGGCGCGCAGTCGCCTTGCAGCGACGCGCTCAGCAACGCCAGTAGGGCGCGCAGTCGCCTTGCAGCGACGCGCTCAGCAACGCCAGTAGGGCGCGCAGTCGCCTTGCAGCGACGCGCTCAGCAACGCCAGTAGGGCGCGCAGTCGCCTTGCAGCGACGCGCTCAGCAACGCCAGTAGGGCGCGCAGTCGCCTTGCAGCGACGCGCTCAGCAACGCCAGTAGGGCGCGCTCGCACCCTGCAGTGACGTGCACGTTCACGGCATCACTGTGGCAAAGCCCTGGCAACCACTGCTAAGGCCAAGCAGCGTTGCGTTGCATCCACGTCCACGTTGCGTTACTCTGCAAACAAACAAATTTACAACAGAATTTTGTTCCGCTCGATCACTCCTGACCAAACTTTAGTTCCATTGGGTGGCACCAAATTCGACTCTCATTAATTAAATCAAATGTACTGGAAATTATCGAAAATACAACACTCAACTACCTTGAGTCATATACCATAGTCGTTCACACCAACCTTAAAAATTCTATTGCAACAAAAACTGCTGAAATCATCGAGTAAAACCATTAACACCAAGGCTCTCTAACCGAGTAGTACAACAAGAGAGTAATCTCATTCATTAAGGAACATTCAAGTCGAGAATCAAATTCAAAGAAACATTCACCAAACAAAACTTGTCAGACAAGAATACCAATAGGCACATAGGGATGTATAAGCACATTGTTAGCATATCACACAGACTTCTTCCAAAACACTGTAGGCATAGGCTCCAAGTTTGCATACCCCTCAGATGTCGACTTCCACACACACTGTAGGCATAGGCTCCAAGTTTGCATACCCCTCAGATGTCGACTTCCACACACACTGTAGGCATAGGCTCCAAGTTTGCATACCCCTCAGATGTCGACTTCCACACACACTGTAGGCATAGGCTCCAAGTTTGCATACCCCTCAGATGTCGACTTCCACACACACTGTAGGCATAGGCTCCAAGTTTGCATACCCCTCAGATGTCGACTTCCACACACACTGTAGGCATAGGCTCCAAGTTTGCATACCCCTCAGATGTCGACTTCCACACACACTGTAGGCATAGGCTCCAAGTTTGCATACCCCTCAGTGGCTGTTGACATAGACACATTGTTAGCGTATCACACAGACTTTCACACACGCAGCTGAGGCCACGCGCTTGACCAAACCACACGTTCTTATGTAATGGTTACTCTGCAAAGAGAAATCTACGACAGAATTTTGTTCCACTCGGTCACTCCTGACCAAACATCAATTAGGTCCCACTCTCGTTGATAAAATCAAACGTGGCTAAACTGGAAATTATCGAAAATACAACAATCAACCACCCTGGGTCATGTACCATTGTCGTTTAAATCAATCTTAAAAACATTATTGCGTCAAAAAAATGCCAGGTTCACAAAAATCATCGAGTAAAACCACAGATCTCTAACTAACTAGTAAACAAGTCGATCTCCCGTGTGTATCACTATTTGACTTCACACTACGGTCTTTCCAGACCCTGACCTCAACCAGAGCTAAACGCACAACATACAACAAACACACCCACTGTCTACTCGAGTTTCCTCAAAAACCTTCAATTTTAATCGGACTACGACTACACAATAATTACTGGTACTGTCTAACACAATACAGCCGATAGAATCTCTTGGCTTGCAACCACAACTTTACTTCATCAAAATCCTTATAAACATCAACTGATACGTAACTCATTGGCATCTTTCTTAGCCTATAATGTGTATTAGGCACCTTCTATAATAAAGCAAAACTTAACAGACTTTACAGTGAACCTGATACGGCCTACGTCTTCACACGAAAACAAGTCAACTGATCATATTGCGTAGGGGTTTGCATTTACGCAGATCATGATTATTTGAGTTTGATGTGCGCCAACAACTGCACTTTTGGGTTTCAAATATACGGAAAACAAGACTTTTGACTGTATTTTGTTTAGCATCAGATATACCACAAATCGCAACGTTGCCCCACACCAGGAATTTCTCCTGTATCGTGGGTACCTTCACAAATATTTTAAACTCACATACACAAGTACCCGACTTTGAAAAAAACCTAACTAGGTCATACAGATACTTGTACTCATAACGTCATTATAGCACAGTGACCATATCGACTTCACGCGGACACAATGACCGAAATTCGTGTTTAAAATGAGTCCACGTGCTGTTATTGGTCAACCAATCGTTATGCGACGTATTAGCACCACCATGTAAATAACCACCAATGCGTCAGAGGCATTGCCAATCACCCCAGTGACCTTATAAACACACACATAACATCACGCCTGCAATCCCCGAAGGGTTAGGCAGAGGTACCCAGTATACCCACATTTCGCCAGTTATGTTAAGACATAAGCTTAACCATGTAAATAACCACCAATGCATCCGAGGCATTGCCAATCACCCCAGTGACCTTATAAACACACACATAACATCACGCCTGTAATCCCCGAAGGGTTAGGCAGAGGTACCCAGTATACCCACATTTCGCCAATTATGTTAAGACATAAGCTTAACCATGTAATAGGGGTGAGCCCATTGTCACCAACAGGGCACAAATCCAGAAAATAATACTTTGCCCGACCCGGGAATCGAACCCAGAACCTTCATGCGCAGTAGTCGCGCTTGCGACTACTAAACCAACGAAATATAAAAATGGTTCGATCTTACTTGTATCAGGAACGAAAGTAAATCAACAATCATGTCCGGAGATGTCATCTTAACCGCGAGGTCTCTCACGCGGCTCCCACGACGATCTCGTTCGCGCTTGGAACGGCGATCGGATCCCGAAACTTGCTACGTACGTCACCTTCCACTCCGGTTATGGTGGCTACAAGATCGCTTAGAACGAGAGGCACTAGTTTTTGATCGCGAAAAACTCGATATATCCATTGCTAACTACTACCCGCTTTTATCTAAAATTAAAAGCTTGAAAACTAGTTTTTAACTTGTGGGCGAAGATATTCTTTATCCCACTTCTGATATTAGGAATCAGAAGTGAAATACGTGAACAAAATAAACAATGTTTATTATCTTTTAAATTACACTTTTACAAAAATATCACGACAAACATTTTAAACAATAATCAAATAGAAATAGCACTAGCAAAATGGAATAATCAGTACACGAGCAAAAACATAAACCAAAAATAGCGAAGCACACGATAATAGTCGGGTAGCAAGTCCTTTCCGAGCGCCGTCCAAGCAAAAAGTGACCGTTGCAACGCCGCTCGCCTCGTTTTATGAACTTCTGTCGGTTGCCGCACGACGACCGTACGTTGGCCGCACGGCTACTGGCTGATGGCGTGACTTTGAGCCAACAATATTATTATTATTATTACTCATTTTGTGATAACTAGTCATCATCATCAGCCTGTAATGTTCCCACTGCAGGGACTCAGGCCTCCTCTCTAGGAGAGGGATGGGCTATAATCCACAACGCGGGCCCAGTGCGGGTTGTGTATGTCTTCGAATTTTGGTTCTAAGACTTGCCGGTTTCCTCACGATGTTTTCTTTCGCCGTTTTGAGAGCAACGGTGATGAAATAAATTACACAAAGTAATGCGCATGCCTGGGTTCGAACCCACGACCTACTGTTCGTAGGTCGGGGCCGTCACCACTGGGCCACCGCTGCTCTACACATAACAAGTAATAAAGTAAATTGACTCTATATTTGAAACGAACTATATTGAATAGACTTTCAGTAAGTAACTAAGGGTCAGTTTATCTTTCACATCCAGACATGATATATTATAGACCTTTTCTTAAATAGAAGATACACATTCAACAGACGTACACAATAGATGAACTTTCAAGCAAAAAGTTGTCTTTATGTAGCTGTTATAGTCAAACATCGAAGATTCGACGCTTCTTGTTTTGACTAGGCATTCCCCTACAAGTGCAAAAAAATCAAATCAATGCATTTATTTCAAGTAGGCCAGTTAGGTATAACAGGTTTGATAAATTTGGTCGAGGTCACCAACCGGCCGAATTTGTCTGTGATTTACTAGCCCTCTGTCTGGCTGTTTTTATTTAAGATTTTCAAATAAAACCAAAAAAGTTACATGTCTACGAAAAATGCAAGATGCAAATTGTTCGGAATTTTCTTGAGGACATTCAACTCTCGAAAATAATCCTACCTTTTCAAAGAAAACAAGAAAACATATTTATTTGTTGCTTTATTTGTTGCGATAAATGTGAGAATTTATAAATACAAAAGGGCGGTAAAAATGATTAAGGACTAGGCATTAGGCAAAGTCCGAAACAGATTACTAAGTTATTGTTAAGTATACCTCACCTAAAATTACATTAGTCAAAGGCCGAAATTTGAATCTATTTGCTTTGCCAAGAGGCGTTCGCGTTGGTCAAAACCTAAGATAAACCAGACATTCCGCAAAGAGGCCACATATCAACCTTTGACTGTAACATAGCAAAATAACCCAAATACAGATAAATGATCGGTGGGGTAGTACTGAAGCGAGTGTAGACGCCCCAGTAACTCGTCTATTTACTAACCTTGACCTTTTGATCGCTGACCTTGGCAGACTCCGCACCGCAGTAAAAGGGTTGAAATGTTTTTTAAATAAAATATTATTTTGTTAAATAAATGCATAGTTCTTGTAAATTAAAGTTCGTTCTAAAGATAAGTTCGTAAAGCTTCAGAAAATAGTTTAGTAATGTTTAAATAACAGCAATTTCTGGCAAAGTTATCTTCATTGGAATTATTGGCTTTAACTCATCATCGTCTGCCCAGCCTTTTCCCATGTTAGATTCGGCTTCCAGTCTAACCGAATGCAACTGAATACCAGTATTTTACATGGAGCCAATGCCGCCGATAGGGCCTCCATAACCCAGCTAGAACTGGGTAATACGGATATCATAGGCTAATGTAAAATTTGATTTTAGAAATGTCACCAATGTTGCTTTAACCAAGTATTGCCCCTCCTTTTATACATTTAGTTTTAATTTCCATGGTTATTTTCTCCCTTTTGTCCCTTAATTGAAAAAAGGAAAGGTTAACGCATTCTCACGCTTAACCAATTTTTTCGCTACCGCTACATTTTCCACTAGATATCTTACAACATTTAAATTCACGCACCGCAAAAAAAAATTACCCCGTGTAGTTATTTCCCACGCATTCAAAATCCCACGGTCACGTCTTTTGACTGCGATAAAAACCACGCAAAAACTGTTTGTCACGGTAAATTCAACCATAATATCACACAGTATGAGCTGATAAGTTAACCATTCGTAGCAGAATGGAATTTGTAAAGGTCCAACAGAAATTCTCACGGTATTTTTAGTGGAAGCAGAAAAGTGGCGTACAGACTAGTATATATGAAGGTGGATACATTTTGTACGTCATTTGGTCGTCACCCGTCGTAGGTACAAGTTAGGCCGTTTTATTAAGAGATTACCTTTCGGGCCGTTTGTAGGGTTACTTCAAGACCTTTTTGTTTCGCTACAGATTTTTTTTTTCGGGAGTCATATGTCAGGTAGAGATATTTTTCTTGTGGCTATTGTGGGCGTAGGCGTCAGTGACAGGTTTAGTTTGTGTCATGAACAAAATGTGTGTTTCTATTTCAGTGAATTATAAGTAACTAGTAAGTCGATTAATAATGAATTGCACAGTGATTACGTCTTATCGGAATATGCGATTGAAGCAAGAAAGAGTGCCCTGAAGGCCTCAGGAGTGCCCTGAGGCCCTAGCACTAGTGCGCGGTGTAAACGTTATTACAAAAATAAACCTATTTTAAAATTATAAAAATACTCTGTTCACCTATAATATTTTTAATGACTTTAAGAATTCATTCATATTTCCGTATTATACAGATTGTTCGAAATGTTATTATTTTTAAATAGCTGATACTTGCGGCTTCGCCCGCGTCTATGTCGGTCAAATAATATTTTATTAAAACATTCCTGGAGAACCACTCTATCAATTGGTGATATCAGCATGAAAATCAGTGTAGTAGTTTTTGACTTTATCGCGAACAGGCAGATCATAGACAGAAAGTAGATACCGACGTATTTACGTTACGTTTAGTTAGCACGGTCGGTCGTGCTAAAGCGTCCCTTCTGTTTGTTCGTACACACTTTTCAATGTAATATTTCCTGCGTAGGTACACACGGCTACACATCAAGCTATACAAAACCAGTTAATCTTGGCCTCACTTTACTAGATCTTATCGCACAATGAACGATCAGATTATACTGGTTTTGTATAGCTTGATGTGTAGCCGTGTGTACATACTTGACTAATTTCCATTGAGAGAGGATATTTAGTTGGTATTTTAGAATGCCTGAGGTGCATAGAAAATAACGTTTTCATTTTTTTCACCAAACCCTGACTAGCTCGTTAGTTAAATGGTTAGATTGACGGGGAAAGGTGTTGTAGCGGCATCGGCACTATAAAAAGTGGGTGCTACAGTAACATACGCCCAATAGTACAACAGCAACGTACGCCATAAAGTGGGTACTACAGCGCCATCTATGACGCGGATGATGAACTAACATCAAAGTACTACATCGCGCAGTTAAAGTTATAAAATTTGAGGGTTGCCCTCGATTCCCTTGGGATCCCATCATTAGATCCTGACTTGGTGACCATGGGACCACCTCAAGAGTACCTATACTCAAGCGAATACAAAAATAATTTTAAAAATCAGTCTACAATTGACGGAGCTATTGGTGAACATACATAAAAAAAAAATCCAACGAATTGAGAACCTCCTTTTTTTTAAAGTCGGTTAAGCTGAGATTTTCGAGCTATCATCAGATCAACCTAATAGCCTGAAACAATACAACTATCCGTCCATAAGTAGGTACGTATAATTTTGAAAGAATTTGTTTGTATCTCCTAAAGCGTCGAGGAGTTGTGCCTTCCAACATCAGCGCATCCACATGAACTTATGATTATCAGACGCAAATAATTGAACAGCTTTAGAAAATATATGAAAACGTAATAACGTAACGTAACGAAAGTGATGGCTGAAGTAATCAATAAACGTCTTTGAGTGCGGCAGTTAGACGTATTTCTTATATTTTTTCTCCGTAGCTGCCCGGATTTTGGGTACAACCCAAGTCTTTTTTGCAAAAAGTTACGTTGCGAACCGTTTGAAGGATAGGTCACATGCTTTATCGCGTAAATAGACCTTTTTTTCACAGCAGGTTATTTAGATTTTGTGTGAATTCTGTACCTAGAGTTATTTTTCTTATCGCTCTTTTAAACCGACTGTGAGAAAAAAAAGGCTATAAAAAGTTTAGTGTTTTAATGAATTAATGAAAGTTTGTTGAAACATTGCGAAGTGATAACCGTAGGCTCAGATCAAATAACAGCACCGTAGGCATAATATTTAAAATAATGTAAGTAAGGTAAACAAAACTGAAATATTTTACCAAACGTTTTTCTCATATGATTCAGTGTCCTTTCCAAGTTCATAACGTCACCCCATTACAAAATTCAAATTATTAGGAATAACGTGTCAATTATTGCTAGTACAGACTTACACAGGACAGTGAAAATTTTAATGAAATCCTGGCTTACCTTATATTATTACTGCCAGATTGGTTTTGTCGTAGCATGCATAAACTACCGAGCATAAGGTCTCGGGTTCGGTTTCCAAATTAGGCAGTGATATAGTTTTCAGTAACGGCGATAGGCTCATCCCAATCACAGTGGTCTGAAACATATCTGGCGAATTATGGCTGTATTTTTTTTAAATAAGTACACACTAGGAATTTCTCCTGTATCGTGGTTGCGTCTACAAACATTAAAACTCACATACACAAACCTTGCGTGATCGAATCAGAAATGAGGACATCCGCATGAGAACCAAGGTTACCGACGTAGCCCGAAGAATCGCCAGACTTAAGTGGCAATGGGCAGGGCACATTGCTCGCAGAACGGATGGCCGATGGGGCCGAAAAGTTCTGGAATGGCGACCGCGAACCGGAAGACGTTGCGTTGGAAGGCCTCCCACTAGGTGGACCGATGACCTGGTCAAGGTTGCAGGAACCCGCTGGATGAGAGACGCACGGGACCGGTCAATGTGGCGACGCCTGGGGGAGGCCTATGTCCAGCAGTGGACGTCTTTTGGCTGAAATGATGATGATGATGACACAAACATTCAGACCCGGGACAACTATCAGCTGTAGGCCCTACAATTATTAAAATTTGTTCCGTGACGGAATCGACCCTGCGACTCGCAGTGTAGCAGTCTAATCGTCGAGCCACTGCGCCAACCGTGTCTTAGTTCGTTATAAACTGTTACAGGTATCATTATACACAGCCATTCATCGACTGTCCACTGCTGGGCACAAACCTCTCTTTTCGTTATAGGCATACCTCTGCCTAACCCTTTGATGATAACTAGCGTGATGTTATAAAACGTACTCCTGTAAAGTAGGTACACTTATTTATTAAATTTGCTCTCTCGTATTTATTTTTTACCTCTCAGGTAACTAAAGTGAGGATTCTCTGAAACTAACTAAAGAAAACACTAACGTAGATTAACGAGTTTACTCTTAGCTTCAAAAATGTAATGGAAGTCTGTTTATTTAGTTAATTACTTTAAGCTAGGTTTAGTTTTATTTTCAGAACGTTCGTCTTTATATATATGAACTAGCTTTTGCCAGCGGCTTCGCCCGCGTGAAAATGACGATTTTCCATACAAACTTTCATCCCCTATTTAACTCCCTTCGGGGTTGAATTTCGAAAAATCCTTCCTTATTCCTTGTCTACATTATAAAGGGAACCACTGTGCAAAATTTCAGCTTTCTAGGTCCAAGGGTTTGGGCTGGGCGTTGATGAGTCAGTCAGTCAATCAGTCAGTCAGTCAGTCAGGACTTCTCTTTTTATTTATATATAGATATATAGATATATATAGATAATATATATAGACTAGCTTTTGCCCGCGACTTCGTCCGCGTTTCCGTCGTTTTTCGTAAAAAAAAGTACCATATGGCCTTCCTTACGGTTCAGTGGCGTTTTTTAGGTGGCATTGTGTATTTTATTTTTAATCGACGGTAACGGAAAGGCTGTCAGTTACCTAGGTAACAAAATAACCTACGATAGAGGTCCTAACTATAGCTACCTTACACTTAAAATCTAAGTGCCTATTTAAACTAAAATATTCTAATAGAAATAGGGGATCGGACAAAAAAAAACTAATTAGTCCGTCAAATAGATTTCCAAAAATTATTGGACACGTATTTTTTCTTTTTTCACGTAAACTTAAAATGAAGACGATACAGTGCTTCGAAAACTCGTGTGACGTCATATGATAGTACATTTTGACGACACAAGTGACGTTTCAAGCCCCACTCCAAGATCTTTGACGCGTTTTATCTTCGTCATTTTTTATTGATTTGATAAAACAAAAAACACGTATTCAATATTTTTCGATAATCTAACTTACGGACTAAACAGAATCATATTATTTTGACCCAGTCCGATCCCCTATTATACCCAGAAATATGTACAACTTACATCAAAAAAAGAAATGAAAATAAAGCTGAAACGCCTGTGCAATACCATCTACCTATACCTACTTCACTTACAAATAAATACCTATACCCCTACCTATATCTAACTACTACATAATATAACTAATAAAAGTATCTACGCTTTTACCTACTACAAAAATAAAATTGAACATAAATTAGCCAAAACTTACCTATCGGTATCTAAAAAACTATGCGTACTACTTCTACTTCTATTACTACTTCACCAAGGAAATAAAATGCAAACTATTAATAATTTGTAATTTGAACGAATATTTAAACACTACCAAAACAACTACTTTTAATACCTATTTTATAAAATAACAACAAAAGAAATTCAAATAAACTATTTAAATACTAAAAAGTCGCGCTGATAATTTAAGCACGGTTTGTTAATATCAATTATTGCCTGTCAATAAGGTCGAACGCTCTGAACGCATCAATAGCCACGACCCGCGTCGAGCGCGGCAACCGTTACACAAAAATAATCCTTAAGGCATGATTCAGTATTCACGCGCAACGGCGCGACACGTGTTATTGTGAGTCAACCATAAAAGATAGACATATGCTGTTGTGGGATATTTTTTAGATAATTTTATGTAGAACATTTCCGTCATAAATGATTTCTATGTAGCTTTAACCATTAAGGCTGCACACGCGACGGAAGCTTAAAAAATGGAGCAACTTCTCCCGTTTTCCCAACATTTCCCTTCACTGCTCTGCTCCTATTGATTGTAGCGTGATGAAAAGTATACTATAACCTCCCCAGGAGTATGAAGAATAATCGTACCAAGTTTCGTTAAAATCCGTCGAGTAGTTTTTGTTTCTATAAGGAACATACAGACAGACAGACAGACAGACAGACAGACAAAAATTTTACTGATTGCATTTTTGGCATCAGTATCGATCACTAATTACCCCCTGATAGTTATTTTGAAAATATATATCATGTACAGAATTGACCTCTCTACAGATTTATTATAAGTATAGATAGAAGATAGATTACTGTGTAGATAAATATGTTTGAGTTAGAAGGAGAGAGATATCATTATTGCGATAGCTCGTGGCTTATCAATAACTGCCACTCGATCTTTAGGTTAAGCCGCGCTTGCCTAGGTTGCTCTGTGGATGGGTAACCACCCGTTACATAACGAGTTTCCTCCGTATTTCGGAAAGCACGTTAAGCTGTAGGTCCCGGCTGCCATATATAGATATACTCGTATTGTTACAAAACCTTGGTTACATTACTATATTCATTCATAACTCGTTCATTAAATTTCGGCACTTGCTAGAAACCTTCTGCTACAGCCAAAACTTTTGCCAACTTAGCCGAAACGCGAGCCGAAGCCTGAAAGTCTTATCGAATAAGACGAACGTCGTACAGTTGTGCCAATCCACACTTTAATATTATAAATGCGAAAGTAACTCTGTCTGTCTGTCTGTTACTCAATCACGCCTAAACTACTGAACCAATTTGCATGAAATTTGGTATGGAGATATTTTGATACCCGAGAAAGGACATAGGCTACTTTTTAATAATAAAAAAAAAAAACTTTATTGAAGGGGTTGAAAGGGGGGTACGAAAATATTACTTTTGGTCGCGATAACCGGCATCGGTAGCGATAACCGACATCCGTTCGGTTGAAACCGCGGGTATCAGCTAGTGGTATATTATTTAAAGCTATTCCATGGCTAATGAAATAAAGCGACATGATTTTTATTATCCGATCAAATCGGTCATGATCATCTACCAAACCTTTTCCCAAATATGTTGGGGACGCCTTCCAGCCTAATCAGATATAGTTGAATACCAGTATTTGACATACAGCGACTGTCTATCTAACCTCCACTGCGCGTTTAGTTCTGGGTTGTACGGTCAGCATCAGAAGTAGCTGAACATTTCGGAATTTTAATTATTTTATGTACAGGACTCTAGCTATTATTTTTAATGTTTCAGAAAATTATTCGTTAAAATAGTCCTTACACTCCAATAACATGTAGTAACGAGTAATATCTAACAAGTTTATATTAAAAAAACCGCTTTGAAACTTTGAGTAATGTTAATATACTTCTGATGCTGACCGTACGATACGCCTTGATGGTTTTCAAACTTTCGGGCCACTCAGCGGTCACCCATTCACGAAACAACCTAGGCAAGTGCGACTTAACCTGCAGATAGACTCGAGCGGTTAATATTATTTAGCCACAAGTTCCTCCGATACTATAAAATCTGTCATAAAAAAAAAATCAACAGCAGATACCAAAAAAATACCAACAAAATAAAACTACCAAGTAACACCCCTAATATTCACCCTGTTACTTACTTTTAATACTTCATTTTCCTATCCATGTTCCTCGACACGAACTGGGTAGTTTGAATACCGGTTAAAAATACCGGTAATTTTTTACCGGTATAAATAAAAATATGCAAACTGTCGCGACAACGTTGTTTGCAGTGTACTCTGCTCCGTGCTATATGATTGCTGGGAAAATATTGCCAGAGTATAATGAAAACCTGTAATGGATTTTTATTTTAAGGAGTTCCTTGTTTGTTTATGGCGTTATGGGAATAAGGGATTTTATGTGGATATATTATGATGGGATTAAAGAGACTCTTATTTTGCCTATCGGTGTTTTAGGGGTAGCCTAAGTAGCGACTGTTGGCATTTCGTCACGGTTTCGATTACCATGTTGCGCAGTGTTATTGGAATTATCCCGCTTTTTTAAAGTGGAACAAATGAACTGGGTAAAGATACATGTATTCACCATAGCTTGAGTCTTTTCTTAGTGCGTTCGCCAGTGAGTAGGGGGGGGGGGGTGACGGGTGACGGCCTCTATATCTTTAGTCAGGAATTTAGTTTGCGCACTTGGTCCTTAGTTATGGCGGCCGTTACTCCAAGCAGCCCCCATCCCTCCAGAAGCAGATCAAACTTCCCATTCTTCTCAAGACATCATCATTACATAGTGTTCCAAGTTATCTTTTTCAGAGCTGGACGCCAGTGCACTCGAGGAGTACATACGCTACCATTTCCTCTGTCACCATGCACGGGCGGCATAGAGTATACTGTCAGTGATACCTAGAGTGTGAAAATGTCTTATCAGTGAGCAGTGTCCAGTGATGGTCCCTGCCACCAGTCATAATAGGGGATCGGACAAAAAAAACTAATTAGTCCGTCAGATAGATTTACAAAAAATATTGACCACATATTTTTTCTTTTTTCACGTAAACAAAAAATGAAAACGATACAGTGCTCCGAAAACTCGTGTGACGTCATATGCTAGTACATTTTTTACCTTCAAGTGACGTTTCAAGCCCCACTCCGTGATCTTTGACGCGCTTTATCTGCGTCATTTTTTATTGATTTGATAAAACAAAAAACACGTATCCAAAATTTTTCGATAATCTAACTGACGGACTAAACAGAATCATAATTATTTTTTGAGTCAATCCGACCCCCTATTATGCTATCTCGTGTCTAGGCGCAAAAGGTGCTTGGTCAGTCTTTTTTTTTTGTAGTGTGGGAAATCATCAAATGACTCCTCCCGGTCTTGGTGGAGCGGTAGGAAGTGTCAGACTTCTACTGACTAAAAACCACAAATTTTCCTTCTTAGCCCTTTGTGTCGAGGCCGCGGTATCTCCTTCTAATTACCCGCAGCCCCGACGAGACCTGCAGCCTGACGGGATGCTTGATCAGCCTTGGCTTAACTTTTTAGCTTTTCGGTCTTCTTTTTTGGATCGAAAATAATAAATTTTATAACAAAGTCTTTAAGTACCTACTTCAGCCCCAAAGTCTATTTTAATAAAAGTCTCAAATTGTTCTTGAAACAATACGAAAGTGGCAAAGTTGAAAAGTGTTGTATTATATTCATTATCTTGATAATATCACTCCAAAATTCCAATCAGTCAAGATTGCTGTGTTCATTTAAAACCAGTTTCACCTTTGTATAGGGTGACAATGATCTTATTTTGTTTCAGGATATATTGTCGGTTTTTGGAGTAAATAATGGAAGTTAAGGATTGTCTTTAGACCGGTACAGGTTGACTAGACCTACATTCAAATACTCAAATTAGAAACTGTGTGTGTGTTTACTTCATATTTGTCAAGCAAAAACGTTAGTATGAAGAAGTGAGTAAGGCCTTTACGTAGCAGTACATTTTTGGGGCTGAGTGGCAGTTCAGTGATAATTATTATTTATTTAAACATACAGTTTCATGTTAATTCAATAAAATAGTTTATCGTCGAGTTTCGATTTCTTGATGTTTCCCCAATATGTAAAACGATTTGGTTACCCTACTTTCAGGAGGACTTCCAAAAGACAGAGAGCTTTTTCAATAACGTACAGAGGGTCCATAAATTAGGGTAGGTATCCAAGAAAATCCACTCAAAAAAGAAAAGTGAATTCTGTCACTCTTTGCAATGATTAAAGCAGGAGGAGGGCCATGCTCATTCAGTTTAATGACAATCTAAATAATAGAACATTTTTGTAATAAAACTTCTGAGAGATTATAGGTGAAAATGCAATAATAAAAAAATAAAAACTGATAATTTTGGGAAGACTAACACCTAACATTACGCGTGTAATCCCCAAGAGGTTAAGAAGAGGTGTACCTATGAGTAGGTACACCCACATTTCGCCAGTTAGGTTTAAGTTGTGTAATAGGGGACGAGCCTATCTCCATGAACCAGTCACAAATTCAAACTCGTTGAGGTGACCTTTTAAGGGTGCTTATTGACTAAAAAAGAGGAAAATCTTAATTGATCACGGGAATTAACTTGGTTAAATATAATTTGGTAATGTTTAGCACACCTGCAGACTAAAACTCCACTACAATTGTATAACATTAAACATAGCAAGCAAAAAAACGACATAGAATATTAATATTTATTCCAAAAATATTAACACATAGAAGTGTGAATTGTTCTCCTGTCTCTGTTAAAGAGTATTATTCAAATCCGACGTCGGAACGAAAGAAAATGTTCAATAAAAATGCAAAGAGAGCGGCACCTATTCTTTCTTCTTAACTAACTAAATAGCTTTGGTAGGGACGCGGTTATACAGACAGCGATTTTTGTGAAAACTCGGAAAAAGCTACAATGAACATGTTCTACCCAACAAGACCGCAAACTTTAGCTTTAACGCAGGCCAATTTATAGTAGTGACTGCCGGCAAAGAATACCAAAAGAAAGTTAACTACATATTCCAATTAACATTATATTAACTCTTCATTTATTGAAAGCTTCTGATCTGCCCCTGCCCCGGATCCACCCCGGATCTCGCACGGTTGCAATTTACTGAGTAATGTTTCAAGACTATTGGTGATAAAATATTCAACTCAAAGTTGTAATCGCTGTTAGTAAAGTAATCTCACCTACAAGGATCTCACGTCGTCAAAATCTTTACAAGGGACGTCATCTACAGAGACCTTTTTTTAAACACTCTTCTTTAAAACCCGCTGTCAGTATAACCTCGCCCTATCCGCATCAGTTCTCGCTCCAATAGTATCGGCGCTCCAATTGCGCGGTAATTGCGCTGTGATCCTTGCAGCAATTCCTTTTACTAAATATCTTTCACACCTACCGCCACTATTTCATTGTAGGCAGACATAAATTAATTGATGGGCTAAATTAAAAATTTGATAATTCCCTTCCCTACTGGTCAAAATAAATATCAGAACTCAATACACTGCTGCCACTATTTTATTGTTCGGATATAAGTGTACATAACAGACCACTTTACGCGACCTCGGGTGATGTGAAAATTTACGGGTTAAAACGCTCCGGCCTAAAACCCGTCGTCAGTATAACCTCACCCTATCCGCATCAGTTCTCGCTTCAATAGTATCGGCGCCCCAAGTGCGCGGTAATTGCACTGCGGCACCTCCTGCCCTTCGTTATACTAAATATCTTTCACTCCTCCCCCCATTATTGCACTGGAACGAATTCCTCTGCAAACAACAGCCAGTTCATCTTAGAAGTGGTTGTAAAATGCTATCATCTGCCTAGCTTTTGCCCAACTATTTAAGGGTCGGCTTCCAGTCTAATCGCATGCAGCAGTATACCAGTATTATTTTTACATGGAACGACTGCGCATCCAACTTCCACAACCCAAGTCCTGGGTTGTAGAACCCCTCGGTCGACTAATCTAGTAAGTCAATATTCCTCTTATTTAATACATATACAGCTCATACAATTGATCATAAGTGTACAATTGATCGTATTACACATAAAGGTAGAACTGGAATCAATTTTCGATTACTTATCTAAGAACATTTCAGGAACACATCCTACGAAACACAACGATATTCTTGAAAAACTGCATTTGAGCAGATGATATCAATAAGAAAACTTTATCAAATTGTGCAACAGAATAAAACAAAACTCACAAATTCACAACCTGTTTTACAATGTCCGAATAGCCACTACTCACCGAATAACTTCAGAAATTAAACAGAATTTGTGCCAAATTGCCTATCACGTAAATTAACACGCACTTATTAGTAGAATTAGTATGTAGTCATGACCTAATAGTTCGAAATACAGTACACAGCAAATGTTGTTGATTAAATGTGAATAGGTTTACTGAAAAAGCTTTAATTATTTCATATAAATGCTTGTCCGAGGGTGTAAAACATGAGTAAAACTAACAAACCTTAGTAAAAGGTAAGGTCCCACCGAGATTTGAACTCGGATCGTTGGATTCAGAGTCCAAAGTGCTAACCATTACACCATGGGACCGCTGAAGACAGTCGTGAAACAAGCGATCCCTAACCGAGAGGGTCGTAGTACGCATGACAAAGCGGCTTTCTCTTTTCTACACGTACGCCTGTCCCTTTCTGACTACGTACTACCTTGCCACGTTGAGTGTGTGCTATGAATGGAACGTTTGGTCTAGATTTTAGTTTGTTTACAAATTGTGTATTAGTGAACTAAAGTTAAGTTAGTTAGTTGTTAGTTATGAACTAAAGTGGACACTTCATGCAGAGGTTTGAATTTGCAATTAAAACCTCTGCCTAATCCTTCGGGGATTGAAAGCGTGATGCTAGAAAAAAGAGAAGACAGGTTAAAAAAAATTAAAAACTTCTTTAGAACTGCTAAAATCACTTACAACCTGTACTCCTCTCGAGAAAGGTCATTACCGAAGCCATCAACACGTTCTAGAACAATTTGTAGTCTACACTTTAGCCTGTAGGAAATGCAACTCCCTCCCTAATGGAAGGCGATTAACAGGATTCCGTAGTACGTAGCCTGGACTTTAATTCTATTATAGGTTTTTATTTTACCTTTCTAGTGCTCTTAGGAAGTAATGGGGCTACTTATATTGTAGTTTTAAAAGGATTTTGGGATTAGATTCTGAATTTCTTTGTTTTTTTTTTACTTTCATGTGTACGCCACTTTCATATAGTCTGTGCGACTGTTGGGTATGAGGTTGATTCTCAGGTTGGGCAAAGTTTTACTGGGTGTTTTCATCATCACTGAATAGCAGCCGCAAAGTCTGAATTAGTGCCTTTTGATGGCAATGCTCGTATATGGGCGAGCAATTTGCCATCAATTTATTATTATCATATGGTTCGTGCCTAATAAAATCTGGTGTCAGAGATTTGATGGTTCGCCCAGTTATGTTTCTTAGTTTCCCACGGAGTTCGTATTTGCTACTCAGCTAAAACACTAGGTAGTGTCGAAGAGTGGGCATTTTGGAGGACTGTCTCTTGTAAACTTTGACGTTAAATAAGACTGTTCTCATTATCAGCCCAATTTGAATAATAGACTTTTTATTTGGTATAAGGTTGATGGCAGTAGGCTTGCCTTCTATTTATATCCGGCCATAAATATAACTGGTAAAAGTTAACAATATACGCCAATATTGCTTTACATTCACATTGTAATTTCAACACACGTTTCAACAACATGTAGACAAGTACACAACCTCTCCTCGACCAAACAAAATTACAAATTCCCGAAACACTGCTCCCAGTGCAACCTATAAACGTGAGGAATTAAACACTACTCGACTTGCTACTCGACTTGCCACTCGCTCTGTCGTCCGACTTTACCGCAAATTGATTGCGACCGATTGTCATTAATTCGAACAATTGCCGTTAAGTTTGTCACACCGACATGTAATAACCATTTCTCGTTGGCCCTCTGGGGTTGGTTTAAATGGGGTGTATCTGGGTTGTCTTTGGTGATAATTTATGTAACTGCTTTTGGAAGTCCAGAGTACTGCATTGATAGCCGCCTCCTCCCGCTCCGCTCCCTCTTTTGTCTCTTAAGAAGGGCCTTTTATAGCATTACTAACATAAATATGAGGGATTTAAAGAAAAAACATCCTGTGTTGTGTACATCCCGTCGTGGCTGTGGATTATAGAAAGAGATGACACATTCGGGCAAGGGCGAAAAAGAAACATGGGTTGGTTTTTAGTCAGTAGAAGTCTGACACTCCCCTTCGCTCTGCCCAAGAGCGGGGGGGGGGGGGTTTATTTGATGATTTTCAATCCACCAAAAAAAAAAAAAAAGTGTTGTGTACATGACAGTTTGTTTTTTTCCATTATTTATCTAGCTCAATTTTAATACGGTACGGGACGCAATCACTACTGCTGAGTCTGAAGTTTTGAGTTCGATTTCCGGGTCAGTGAAATAGTTAATAGGTTTTCCCACTATGAATTTCTTAGCAGCAGCCACGGTGCCTGGATTCGTGCCTTGTTGATGGCAATAGGCCCGCCCCCTAGGCCCTACTGTATGAGACTTGAACATTACTGGTAAAGGTGTTCTATAAGGTACACCTCTGCCTAACCCATTGAGATTAGATGCTCGATATTAGGTATGTGTTAAAAAACGGTTTTCAGTAGCGTCCTTCAAGTAATGTACAAACAGCAGAACAGACAATCAAAACATATTATTATATTTAAAGTAGGCCAGTTACAGACACTTTTGATAGTCGAACAAATACAAAATACAAGAAGCTACAGTGCCAGTCACAAGGCATAATACCTGTGAGTGTACTGTAGTTGCCCATTCCCTAGCGTAGATATCTACGGAGAAGAAAGGGCAAGTAACTCCATGAACACTGTTTTAAATCAGAATATTGTTACAAAATCTTGGTTACATCATTCATGTTGAGATGGTATATTATGTGAGAACGATGTAGCACTATAAAGTGTCCACAGTAAAGGCCATGCTGGTTGTAAAGTTCAAATGGATCAAGTCCCTTTCAACGACACCACACTCATTAAGTTTCAACAATACAGTGTTACAGTCAAGTCCCACAGCTAGTCTGCTAGTTGTAACTACCCGCTTTCAGACAGGAATTCTATTCTGTCCTAGTTTAAGGACTGCTTCAATTTAGGTGCTTCACAAAGAACAGCTATTGGATTTTGTGATTTATTTGTTCTGTCGTTAGGTTGAACTTATCGCTTTTCTATTTGTATGTCGCTACTGACAGTGAGTGAGACAAAATCAAATAAAACATCACGCTTGCTATTTCTGAGGATGGTGGCCTAGCTCGGGCTGGTGGTTTTCACAATTGTCTGCGAAGTTATGATTTCCTCCCGAGATGATAGCATAACATAATCAGCCTGTAATGTTCCCACTTCTGGGACTCCAGGCCTAGAGAGTATGGGCTATAATCCACCACGCGGGCCCAGTGCGGATTGGTAGATGTCCATGTCGAATTTTTGGTTCTAGGATAAGCCGGTTTCCTCGACGATGTTTTCCTTCACCGTTTTGAGTGCAGTGGTGATGAAATGAATTACACACAGTGAAGCGCCGTCCTGGGTTCGATCCCACGACTTACTGTGCGAAAGTCGCAGTCGCCATCACTTGGCCACCACTGAGCCACCACGGATAGCAATAAAAAAAAAATTGAAAAAAAAATATATGACGAAGGTAGCTCAACTATTTCGGGTTCATCGTTGTTAGAGTCCAAGTTCGGCATGGCGGAGATACGAAATAATAGTCTCAACACTGATTACAACCGCCTATTTATTTACTTCCGATAACAAATTAACAAAATCTCAAACGATTAAGCCGATGGAAATGGATTAAAGTACGGAAACGCGGTAAGTTCGATACAGGCGGGCAGAACGACCGTTCGCACTCGTGTCTCACAAAAAAGTCCCGTCCCTCAAATCAAATGCGTCTAATGTCAACGTCAACCGACCACTGACAACTGACGTCTGACATATCACAACTGACATTTGACATATGACAACTGACAGCTGTCAAACCAGACCTGCCACGCTCTGTATCGACCTCACCCAAGCTCACTGCTTGACGTTTCCGAGTTTTCCGACCAACGATGAAAGATGGCGTTATTCTAATTTTTCAACTCTAAATATTGTGCCTCGGTGTTGAATCTGCGACACGGCCATCTTGACATTTCACACGTCCTCGTGTGAGGTATCTGCAACAAGAAGTCACGGAAAGTAAATCGTCCCTTACTCGGCCTCCCTGGCCAAGACGTCGGAGTATTATCACTCACACACACAATTCAAAACAAAGTTTTGTTCTGATCCATAATCTCATCAAATCTCATAAAGAAAATCTCAACATTGAAATCAACATTCTTCAAGAATCATCAACTTTCGACCAAATCTAGTATCCGATCAAATCCAGTATGCAATTCTCTGCTCGGTACCATACAACACACACAGCTTCCAACAGGCAACCATGGGACCTCCATTCGGTACCCAACCTCAACACATCTCATTGCCTCCATCCGGCAACACTGGGACCTCCATCCGGTACCCAACATCAACTCAACTCAACACATTGCCTTTATTTAGCACCTTTAGCTACATTGCCATGATGGACGTTGGTCACAGCCCTCAAATAAACACTTACACGCGTGCAGCAACGAACAGCATTGCAATGTATGCAATCTGAGCCACTTGCATACTACATTTGCATCTTTTACCTCTCACTTAAGGTCTGACCCCGTCATCATCACCCGATCTCGTTTTGTCAGTGTCTATCGTGTGAAAGTCAAATTTACAGTCAGCAATTGCGTCACATGTCGCAATTGACCGTATTTTCTCAAATCGTATATCATTTGATGACATTATGAACCAAAACTAATCGCAAATAATTGTCGGGTAAAACGTGAAATAGAATTTCTAAAACAATTCCATCGAACTAAAGTCAAATTTGTACAGTTGACCTTACATAAGTCTGCCCAATACCAGTCGTTCGGCCATTCCTGGCCCAAGTGGGTAGGGAATAAAAGGTATTCTGGTCAAAATCATTACCGGTTCTAATAAAATCAAAACAAACTCTTTCTCCCAAAGCCGACATGTCGAACAACACCCATACTCATTCAAATAATAGGAAACTCATTAAAATATTGCAGTGCTCATACTCTGACCTCTATCCGGTCTTCATCATCACACTTATAGCCTCCATCCGGCCATAAGCATCAAAACAATCGACCTCCATCCGGTCTTCAACACGTAACCTCTATCCGGTTACTAACACAACAGGCAACCTCTATCCAGTCACCTACACATGTAACCTCCATCCGGTTACATACACAACAGGCAACCTCTATCCGATCACCTCCACATGTAACCTCCATCCGGTTACATACACAACAGGCAATCTCTATCCGGTCACCTCCACATGTAACCTCCATCCGGTTACATGCACAACACCATCAAGATAATCATTTCGAGCCTTTATCAAAATATTTTTTAAAGTAGGGTTGTTCAACATGTTACTTTATTTTTCCTATAACGTTACTGGTTATAAGAAAACTCATACTAAGCTAGGTACTTTAAATGTCAAGTTGACCACTTAGTATTTACGACCGAACGAACGAAATTCTAACGAAACATCTTTAGCAACTGTATTGAAATCAATTTAAAAATTAGAAGCATATTTGAGCTTATTTGAAACATCACAACATAACCTAACGACCTTTTCAAGACACAAAGAACACTCGCACCTCATACTTACGTTAAATCCTTGTTGTAAAATCTCAAGGCCAATTAAAATATCATTTTTAAAACAACTATCTGGTACAACATAAAACAAAATTTTTAATCGTAAATCACGACCTCAGAAAATAATTGTAAGGTACAGACTATCATGACCTATCCCGGGTCAATTTTTTTGATCAGAGAGCATTCGGCTCCAGAAACATAATAAAATGGGTACGACTCACCAAGATTCATCGGCACACTGCTAGGATTGCTCACATAGCAAACTTCAACACGTCGCTCGCTATTTGCCTCTGCTGCAGGCTGCAGGCACTGCTTGGTCAGCCTGCCGCGCCGCCGCGCTGCCAACCACGCGCCGCCAAGCCGCGTCCCGCCGCCGCGCCGCCGGCGCCGCGCGCCGCTGCCGAAGTAAATTCTCAGCGCACCGTGACGTCATCGCGCCATTCTTCGTATTTTCTTCAGCTCGAGTGAATACCGGTTCTGATGTCGCATCAGGGTCTTCGCGATCGTCATCACCATACGGGGCACTCCAGACCATAAACAGCTCCTTAAAATCGCTCCATTTCATCCCAGGACAAGATATGGACGACCGCCATGACGAAACTTCTCCCATGAGTCTCGTGGAATTCGCTGCGTACCCTGTAGGCACGCCACAGCGCCGGTTTCACGGCACTGCTGTCTTCACAGCACCCCGGCGGTCCATCCCCACCAGGTGAGACCAACGGTTACCCGGAGGAGGCCCAGCGGAGGACGACCAGCGACGGAGGTGCCGACTTACGACGCACCTGCAGTGGATGTGTGACTCCCGTCCGTCCCGTGTCTCCCACGAGTGCGCGGTTCAAAGCAATCATCGACGATGCACCTTGACTATTCAGATCGATAACACACACGTCGGCTGTTGCCAACCAAGCTCGCGGGACAATATTCCGTTTTTCAGGGTCAAAATGCGGTAGGCGAATATCCGTACCCGCAAAAGGTGATTTCATTGCTTGCACAATAGTCATAAAGTTTTTGTTTAGTTGCTCGAACATAAAACACCACATTTCCGTTTCTATGTCACTTTCAGACGCACGCGCATTGTCTTTACACTTTTCCGGCCTAGTACTGTCACGTACACTATGTAGGCGTTAGAGTTACATACCACTTCTGATGACGAAGGTAGCACAACTATTTCGGGTTCATCGTTGTCAGAGTCCAAGTTCAGCATGGCGGAGGTACGAAATAATAGTCTCAACACTGATTACATTCGCCTATTTATTTACTTCCGATAACAAATTAACAAAATCTCAAACGATTAAGCCGATGGAAATGGATTAAAGTACGGAAACGCGGTAAGTTCGATACAGGCGGGCAGAACGACCGTTCGCACTCGTGTCTCACAAAAAAGTCCCGTCCCTCAAATCAAATGCGTCTAATGTCAACGTCAACCGACCACTGACAACTGACGTCTGACATATCACAACTGACATTTGACATATGACAACTGACAGCTGTCAAACCAGACCTGCCACGCTCTGTATCGACCTCACCCAAGCTCACTGCTTGACGTTTCCGAGTTTTCCGACCAACGATGAAAGATGGCGTTATTCTAATTTTTCAACTCTAAATATTGTGCCTCGGTGTTGAATCTGCGACATATATAACTTCACGTTATATTTTAAAGTAAGGACAAGTTGCAAAACTCTTCCTTCTTAGCCTTTTCCTAGTTAGTTTGTCAAGTTTTGCCAGATATTTATGGGCTGTAAATAAAACAATAAAAATACCAGATCCTTCTTTAAAGCATGTCTAAGCATATAAGTTTTTAAACTGACATGGTCACTGACACTACTCCTTGACCATGGTGCTTGTAACAGCGCCGAAACTTCGGGAACTCGAAACAATAAGCAAACATGGTAAATATCCCGTTTATAGTATTAACAGTACGAGTATGTCTAAGCATGTTTTATGTTCAAGAAAAAAAAATACATTATATTCGTTCGTAAAAGTTCACAAGTTTTGTTACCTACTTTACCTACTACGCAGATTCAAAAGCCCCTTTTTTGGAGGGTGAGAAATCATCAAATCCCTCTCTGGGCCAAGCGGAAGAGAGTGTCAGATTTCTACTAGCTACAAACCAGCCAAGCATAATCCTTCTTAGCCCTTTGTGTCCGGGGCCGCGGTATCTCCTTCGAACTACCCGCAGACCTGGCATTCAAATACCCTTTACCTATGAGTACTGCAATATCATAAGTAAAATCCTACCCACTACATACTCCAATCCAATATCTCAAACCACAGCTAAAGGTACTACTTCACTCTCAAACAAAGCTGTAAGCCTCACTGGAAACAATTTCACAAAATGTTTGCAGACTCCACCCAATTCTCAATTTCTCATTACAACTTTGCTTCACTGTAATGACACGGGACCCTCCTGAAGTAAACTTATTTTTATCATTTGCTAGCAAAAAGTTTGAACGTCTACCGTCCGAAACCATAAGTCCCGTATTATGGGGATGGAGTTTCAGCTCGCTTTAGGAACAAACAAGGCATGTGGGAGGAAGGTTAAGAAGTACCACGGTTTACCAAGAGCAGTGGTGGCCCAGTGGTGGTGGCCCCGACTTACGAATAGTAAGTCGTGGGTCCAAACCCTGGCAGGCGCATTACTTTGTGTAATAAATTTTATCACCACTGCTCTCAAAACGGCGAAGGAAAACATCGTGAGGAAACCGGCATGTCCTAGAACCAAGAAATTCGAAAATATGTGACATCTACCAACCCGCACTGGGCCTGCGTGTTGGCCCACCCCTCTCCTAGAGAGGAGGCCTGAGTCCCTGCAGTGGGACCATTATAGGCTGATGATGAAAAGAAACATAATGACGTATACCAAGTTATACATACGAGCTTCATTAACATTTGACATTTGATTTTTTTTTTATTGTATTATTATGATGAGCTTATGACATTAATTTTATTGTACCGTCTAATTTCAAGTAATGCTCTAATTTAAATGATTAATTATAAATTTTACAATGGACAATTTTAAAATTAATTGATGCTGTCTAGCGTCCTGCATCTCTTATTTATACACCATTCAGGCAAAACATGACTGTCTGCTATATTATTGATGTAACATCTTGCATGCCATGTGTTGTGTATACTCATGTTTTAAACAAATAAAATTATCTTTATCTTTATCTTCAGTGCCTTGCTGGTATAGTAATTGCAAGCGCGAATGCTGAGCATAAGGTTCCGGGTTCGATTCCCTGGTCGGAAGTTTGTTTAGTAGCTGGCTGCTACTGAGAAATCTGGATGTTTGCCCCGTCGATGGCAATAGGCTAGCCTCGTATTTCATGGGACTTAAATGTAACAGGTGAAAATTAAATGTGGGTGTAAAATTTTAGGTACACCATTGCTTAAGGCCCAACGCACACCAGCGGAGGCGCGGCGAAGATACTGAGAGAATAAATCAATTTAAAATAAACCCATTGGAGCTGCGGGATGTTCGAAAGAGATACCGCGACCTCGACACAAAGAGCTAAGAAGGAACATGGGTTTTTAGTCAGTAGACATCTGACACTCCCTACCGCTCTGCCTAGAGCGGAAGGAGTCATTCGACGATTTCAGGCCCTCCAAAAAATAAGAGACTCAGTATAAATTAAGTTCAGATTGCCATTGTACCTTCTGCTCCATCTTTGCAGTGAACAAGTCCGAAGATAATCAATTTTTGTCGTGAAAAGTTTTAATAGTGTCGCTAAGTTAATCTTTCTTTCCTTATTGTAATCACAAAAGAAACTGGATAATGTTGTACTGTGTGGACCGTTTATCTGTAATCGACAGTTGACATCATAGGAATCAATGCTTGGGTTGCGAGTAGTTCGAAAGAGATACCGCGGCCCCGGACAGAAAGGGCTAAGAAGGAACATGGTTGGTTTATAGTCAGTAGAAGTCTGACTGACACTCCTTTTCGCTCCAGGAGCGCAGAATGTCATGCTCACTCAAATGTCTCGCTGATGGTGGCGGGTGTGTCGGATCATTTAGTTCCCTTCAAAATAGTTGAGTTGAATGGTGCTGATCCATGCGTCATGTTTGTGAACGGGCGCTGTCAGTGGGAGACTGGTTATTCCTTAGTTGCCATGGTGTATATATTTTTTTAATTTGTTTATTATATCTTTTTACTCTGGACGCTCTTAACTTGCACGTCTTGCTACACAGTTCTCACATAATATACCATCTCAACATGAATGATGTTATGTACCAAGATTTTGTAACAATATTGTGATTTAAAAGAGTGTCCATGGAGTTTCTGGCCCGTTCTTCTTCATGAGATCTACGCTAGGGAACTGGCAACTACAGTACTTTCACAAGTTATTATGCCTTGTGACTGTGACTGTAGCTTAGGAGTGCAGTGCGTCGTTTCGGGAGTTGCTGCGTCGGGCTGCGTGGCGCCGGATGTTACCGCCGGCGAGTGCTGTGGGTGCGTGGGCGCGCGGTGGCGCATGCCGTGGCGGCGCGTGCGCTGGGCTCCAGGTCGCGGGGCGGCGGTAGCACGTTGCGGCGTGCATTCGTTGTTCCGTGATTTCGGGGTCTCGTGCTTTCGTTGTTGCGGTTTGCGTCACTGCGTGCTTTCGTGCTCGCAGTGTTCGTTGTTGCGGGCATTCGGTGGCGTGTGGTTCGGCGTGGTGGCTTTCAGAATGACCTATTCCACTCGTAGTTTCTTTTTTAAACGGTTTTATTTAGCTCACCCCGTTTGTTTTATTCTTTCTTGGATCAAATTTAGTAATTCAAATTTCACCCTCTTCCTTTCAACCGATTAATCTGAAATTTTGTATACACTTTGGATTTTAGTGACAATACAATTATGTTTATTCATTATCATTATAAATTCAAGATGGCCGCCGCTACAAAATGGCGGATAATTTATGTTTTATTAATCCCATCAATATGGATATCAAATGAAAGGGCTCTACAAGCAGAATACAATATACTATAAAAAATTGAAATCCAAGATGGCGGCCGCTACAAAATGGCGGATAACGAAGGTTTTATCAATCCCATCAATATGGGTATCAAATGAAAGGGCTCAACAAGCAGAATACAATATACTATAAAAAATTGAAATACAAGATGGCGGCCGCTACAAAATGGCGGATAACGTAGGTTTTATCGATCCCATCAATATGGGTATCAAATGAAAGTGCTCAACCAGTATAATACAATGTACTATACATAAAATTAAAATCCAAGATGGCGGCCTCTACGAAATGGCGGATAACTTAGGTTTTATTAATCCTTGCAATAATGAAGCACTAAATGAATTAAACAGAATGCGAAATAAATACTAAAAACTAGAAAATAAAAATAGGTAAAAAAACTGTTTAAGTTAAACGGTTTTATGTTAAACATACATTGCAATGTATAAGATAAATGTACTAAAAACTAAAAAATAATAAAATAGATACAGTCGTGGGAATTATAAACATATGCATAGACTAGACTAAAATATAAAACCGTGGGGCACGTCAATTGTCTACAATCGTTGATTAAAATGTTTGAAGGTCAAATTGAACAAAAAAAAAAACACAAACTTAGTAAAATGTAAAAACACCGACCTCCTCCTTTTTAGAAGTTGGATTTTCCACATACCAGTATTGCGAGT
The DNA here is from genome assembly GCA_949775195.1 of Diarsia dahlii. Taxonomy (NCBI): domain Eukaryota; kingdom Metazoa; phylum Arthropoda; class Insecta; order Lepidoptera; family Noctuidae; genus Diarsia; species Diarsia dahlii. The sequence goes on along the minus strand of OX459197.1, from coordinate 16,932,170 downwards.
ATATATTTTGTATTGAGCGGTGATCGCCGCCCCTAGGACTTCTGCGCCCGGGTGCATCGCACACCCTGCACTAAAGGTAAAGACGCCTCTGATTATGATCCAAATTATGATTCATATTATGATCCTATTTTGATACATATTATGATCCTATTATGATTCATATTATGATCATATTATGATTCATATTATGATTCATATTATGATCCTATTATGATCCTATTATGATTCATATATGATTCATATTATGATCCTATTATGATTCTTATTATGATCCTATTATGATTCATATTATGATCATATTAAGATCATATTATGATTCATATTAAGATCATATTATGATTCATATTTATAATCCATAATATTATTCTTATTATTCATATTATGATCCATGTGAAGGTTCAAATTGAACAAAAACAAAAAACACATACTTAGTAAAATTAAAAACACACTGAAACACCGACCTCCTCCTTTTTAGAAGTTGGATTTTCCACATACCAGATTACCAGTATGTGGAACCAGGGACTCCATAGCGAGCGGTGATCGCCGCCCCCTAGGACTTCTGCGCCCGGGTGCATCGCACACCCTGCACTAAAGGTAAAGACGCCTCTGATTATGATCCAAATTATGATTCATATTATGATCCATATATGATTCATATTATGATCCTATTATGATTCATATTATGATTCATATTATGATTCATATTATGATTCATATTATGATCCTATTATGATTCATATTATGATTCACATTATGATCATATTAAGATCATATTATGATTCATATTAAGATCATGTTATGATTCATATTATGATTCATATTATAATCCATAATATTATTATTATTATTCATATTATGATCCATGTGAACAAAAACAAAAAACACATACTTAGTAAAATGTAAAAACACACTGAAACACCGACCTCCTCCTTTTTAGAAGTTGATTTTTCATCATACCAGTATGTGGAAACCAGGGACTCCATAGCGAGCGGTGATCGCCGCCCCCTAGGACTTCTGCGCCCGGGTGCATCGCACACCCTGCACTAAACCTGCGCCTCTGATTATGATCCAAATTATGATTCATATTATGATCCATAATTCATATTATGATCCATATTATGATTCATATTATGATCCTATTTTGATACATATTATGATCCTATTATGATTCATATTATGATCCTATTATGATTCATATTATGATCCTATTATGATTCATAATTATTATGATCCTATTATGATTCATATTTTGATTCATATTATGATCCTATCATGATTCATATTATGATCCATATTATGATTCATATTATAATTTATATTTTGATTCATATTGTGGTTCATATTGTGATTCATATTATGATTCATACACTGATTCATATTATGATCCATATTCTGATTAATATGCTGATCCATATCCAAGCGCCCAGGGCGGAGCTCAAAAAAACAACGGGATCAACGCTTTAATGTGCTTTCTGGGGCACTGAAGAAACTCGTTATATAATATTCTCGGTATATATCTCTACATTTTAGTAACCATGATTTCGACCACAGCACCATCTACCAGCGGCAAACAGAAACAACGTGATAATGGCGCGGCAGAATAGAGCAGCTGCGGTGTGGACGAGTTTATTCGACACTAGCGACACGCGCGGCACTTCACGACAACTATCTCTCGTGATCGTGATCATTGTAACCCCTCGTTTGAATATTATTAATAACATAACATCACGCCTTTAATCCCCGAAGGGTTAGACAGAGGTGTACTAGGTGTAAAAGTATACCCACATTTCGCCCGTTACCTATATGATTAAGTTCCATGTAATAGGGGACGACCCTATTGCTACTGAGAAATTCCTGATAGAAAAATCCAATAATTAATAATTTCCCCGACCTAGTAATCAAACCGAAGAGCTCATGTTTGGATTTGTTTTTGTCTCCATATTGAACATGTGTTTCGTCAAATAAATAAACAAATGTTCATGTTCATCATTTCAGTCCACTGCTGGACTTAAGCCTCCCCAAGTGTCACCACATTGACCGGTCCCGTGCGTCCAGTATCCAGCGGATACCCGCAACCTTCACCAGGTCATCAGTTCACCTAGTGGGAGGCCTTCCAACGCAACGTCTTCCGGTTCGCGGCCGCCATTCCAGAACTTTTTGGCCCCTCAGCCATCCAATGAATGTTCAGCAATAAATTGTAATAATCATTCGTAAAATACTACTAAACACCACAAGGAGTTTAGAGCATATTTTAAATCCACGACACTAACACGACGAGGACCTGACGCAGAAACTCCAACATCATGATCTGCCTAACCTTTTCCCAACTACTTTTGGGGTCGACATTGTTGGAAATAACTAATAAGAGATAAAGTTTAACAACGGTTTATTATCCGGTAAAGGTTTTACAGAACAGCGAGCACACAAGTGACACACGTTGTCACATCAAACTAAAAACTACATTTATGGTATTGCATCCAGCTTTGAGGTTTATTTCAACAGACATCATGCAGCCGAATACAAGTATTTTACATGAAACGACTGCCTATCCGACCTCCACAACCCATTTTAAACTGGGTAATACTTTCAGGTCACTGACTACCTCTTACGACTGCCTAAGCTCTATATATTGCGGGCGCCACACACTCGACGAGTGGCATGGGAAGTAGCGAGGAAAGGAGGCAGGGACATAGTGTGGCAACGTTACTCGTCATGCCGCACGTCATGCTCCTCGTCCTGCCCACCGCTCCGCGATGATCGCGCGAATAATACATGTGATCCACCATCTCCGTTGGCGAGGACGATGACGACGATGTATATTTCTTTTTGACATTGATATAATTAACTATACTAAAAATGCATAGCGCGCACGCTGCCAGTTTCATCGCCCACCAAAGGCAAATAACAAGTGAGGAGCCTCGCGATTAATTGCGCGAGTAGAGCAGTGTGGGCAGATCGAGCAACATCGCGGCAAATAGCGGCAGCGCGAGGAGCATAGCGATGAGCAGCGCGAAGAGCATAGTGTGGCGGCCGCATATGACAACCGGGACCAACAGCTTAACGTACTTTTCGAGGCACGGAAGAAACTCGTTATGTAATGGGTGGTCACCCATCCACAGACCAACCTAGGCAAGCGCAGCTTAACCTGAAGATAGACCCCGACTGGCAGTTATTGTTAAGCCCCAACAATAACTCAAGAATAAAAGGTACGAGTATTACGCAGCTTAGTTACAAGAGAAAACCCACATTTAATGCTACACTATTTACGGATGCTAATAAACACTTCTTTTCGCACCCTTTGAATTTAAATAAAAGAAAATTTACGCCCCTACATAAATCTGTATTCCCGTTTAAGTCGAACGATTACTCTTTTAGCCGCACTGTCTGAAAAAAGTTCGATATTTAGTACTAAAAGTTTTTGTCGTTTTGGTGGATGGATTACTATAACTTTCGTCATAGACTTGATTGGATGGGCTAAAATGGTACCTACTGATCAGTGATCTAACGGGTTTCCCTCACTGGGAGTTGCCTTGCGTTTCAGGTGAATGCTCCCGGTGAAGGAGCGCTTTATAAAGTTTTAGGACCTAAAATTTAGGTCATCTTTTACTCAAAGCAAAGGAGCCTATTTAGATTTTGAACTGGTCGATTGGACCCGCGATCCATTTCAAGTGGGTCCAGTTGACCAATGAGTCAATGACTCCAAGTTTAAGTAATCGTCATGATCTGAGTTTATGTAGTTAAATATGATTTTTTGTTCAATCAATAACTTGTATTTACTGCGTGAACTGAAAATAGCAATGCAATTCCCGCTGCTGGGAAAAGGCCTCTCTCATTTTTTTTTGGGGGGTGGGTAATCTTCAAATGACTCCTCCCGCTCTGGGCAAAGCGGCAGGGAGTGTCAGACTTCTACTGACTAAAAACCACCCGTGTGCCTTCTTAGCCCTTTGTGCCGAGGCCGCGGTATCTCTTTCAAACAACCCGCAGCCCCGACGGGCACCTGCGCCAACTTAGATCAGTTTACGTGATGAGCGTCTAGATTGTCTCGCCACCTCTTTCTAAGCCGGTTTCGGTGTCGCCGTCCATCCTCAGACACCCATCGTGTCGAGACCTTTGCCCAGCAGTCGCTAAATCATGCGGCTCACGTGACCTGCCAAATCCATATGAGCCTGGCAACTTTCTTGCTGACGTCAATAATCTATAAATTGAGCGTAGAGAAAATTGTAAATAAAATGATTTATACTTGGTAGAGTACCTAAATAATATAAAATAAAAGGATCAACAGCGTTCAGCGTTCTCTGTGCTTATTGTATCGACCGTACTGCGATCGCCAACCCGCCTGCCAAGCGTGGCGATTATGGCAAACCCCCCCTAAGCAAAAATTACACTTAGTGGAGGCCTATGTCCAGCAGTGGACGTCTTTCGGCTGAAATGATGATGATGATGATGAAAAGGATCAAAACTTACAGATAGGTACTAAATCAAATTCGATCTAAAAACCAGACTATAACCAGAGCTATAACTCTTTTACTCACAGAGCAGAAAAAGTCCCAACTATGTGCTTTCACTAAGTAGATTTGGCAGAAGCCGAGGCTATTCGTACTGAATCATTTTATACTGGAACGAAGCGGTTGAAACTGGTTATATCCAGTTATTAAGTGGCCAAATTACAGCGCTCAAACAGCTGGTAGATTTTCGTTGATTTATCGAAGTTTATAGACTTATCTGTCGACGTATGGTTTAGTTTGACTTTCGAGACGATTTTGCTTGAGGGAAAACGAAGCAAAGTTTTTTTTACAAAGAATTTGGGGAATAATTTCACCTTGATGGGAGATGTATTTTATTCTTAGCCCACTTTATGTACCCCATACACCCTAGTATCAGAGTTTCTTAACCGTCCCAAAGTGACAACTGCCATTTGACTGCCGGGACCAGCGGCATAAACGTGCGTTCCGAAGCACGGAATCATCTTTTTATCAGACAATCAGGTGATTTAAGCCTGCAATGTCCTAGCCAAACTGGAAACAACTTTTTACAGAGTATGCTTTCCATGGGAATCGAACCCACGACCACCGGGTCTCAAGGCAAAAACCACTCGACTACGGAAGCAGTGCAACTTAGCTACCGGTGCTCACAATCATCATATTAATATGAGAGTTCTCACCTGTCGAATAGTCCATAAGCGGACCGTCCTCGGCAAGCGTTGCTTAACCTAGAATATGGACCCAAAGTCTGTCTAAATATTTGAGTACAAAGTAATAAATGCAAACATCGTCGTACTACAAGTCCGGTGCAAGCGAAGCATTTGCGTAATACTCTGCGATTATGCACAATCGTCTTTGTGCTTTGTCACACCACCGTTATGATGCAGCCCTGACCGGAGGATCTAGAAATGTACAGTTTAATCCTAAGGGTTTGACCAGACGGGCGGGAAAAATCAACAGATTTTCCTAATTTAGAGGATTATCATTTTCTCTCGCGTAGGTCTTAACCTATCCTAGAGAAGAAAATCAGCAAGGTAATAAGTTATAGTTAAGTATTATTTTCTGATTAATTTCGTTGCGGAATCGAAGACAGTTAAATCGTTTCTCTGGGACTTCGCCAAGCTTCATTGTCTTGGTGCTTTTCAGGTGGTCGCCACTGCTGATTCTGACTAACAGGAGTTACAGTGGTTTGGGAATAGTGTGGCGGGCTTGTCAAAAAAAAGTAATAAGTGTGTATGCTGTTCATTTAAGTATCGTCACTTTTCCTCTAGCTCAACTGAACTTACTCATGTTGTCCTGCATTTTTGGCTTGATGTAGAGCAAAGGTTTAGTATGTCTTTTATGATGATCATGTTCGGCTGGCAATCGTAGCCAGAAACTGCACAAAACAGAGAGGTTGACTGAGATACCGGAGAGGCCTTTGCCGAACAGTGGGAAACAATATGCTACTAATATTATAAACGCGAAAGTTTGTAAGTATGTATGGATGTTTGTTACTCTTTCACGCAAAAACTACTGAAGGGATTTGATTAAAATTTGGTACACAGATAGCTTATAACCTTAATTATTAATGATTAACACATAGTATAGTTTTTATCCCGATTTTATCTTCACGTGGGATAATTTTCGAGTTGTAGCGGGCGAAGCCGCTGGCTACACCAAGTTGTCTATAATAATGTCTCAAAGACTCTGATGCACTTTGGGAGCTTTTAAAACATCACAATCATCCCTGATCGGGCTCACTTAAACCATCTTATCCTATCCTAAATTTTGAAACTAGCCCCATGTACCACCTACCTTAATTGCAGAGGCTTCATCGTACTGGCTTAGACCTCAGTGCCTCGCTTGCAAGGTATTAATAAAGCTTGGATTAATATTCCGTTCTGAACCATCTCAGAGGATTATGTTGCAATCTTCTTACAGAATATAGACCGGTCAAGTATTACGGTTTAGTTCTTAAGTTCAGGGGAATAAAATGGCGGGTTTATATTTTATGATTTATTTAAGAGAGATATTGTGATTAGTGGTTGGGGATTAATTTAGCTTATTGTTGTATTTCTTTAGGAGGAGCTGAAAGCTTATTAATAAATGCTGCTTGGGTTGATCTTTAGGTAAAACCGTGCTTGCCTAGGTTGGTCCATGGATGGGTGGCCACCCGTACATAACACGTTTTCTCCGTGCCTCGGAAAGTTCGTTAAACCATTGGCCCAACTGCCGTATGTACATACCATATCTTATGAAATCTTATCGTATACCTTTGATGGGTTACCTTTACAATTACAAGTGTAAAATCATTACAAGTTACAAACTCCAAATTGTTTGTATTTACTGCCCATAGTGAACTTAGTAAGCCCTGACACCCATAATACAAGTTCAATCTTAGCTTTGGTGTCAGTAGTGTATTAAGTCTGCACAATTCTCAACTAAAACTTTTATAATATTTTGTTATAATAATAATAATATTCCACAACTATCACACAACGCCATCTAGTCCCAAGCTAAGCAGAGCTTGTGTTATGGGTACTAGACAACTGATAAACATACTTATATATTTCTAAATACATACATATTATAGACTAGCTTTTGCCCGCGACTTCGTCCGCGTTTCCGTCGTTTTTCGTAAAAAAGTACCATATGTCCTTCCTTACGGTTCAGAGGCGTTTTTTAGGTGGCTAACTATAGCTACCTTACACTTAAAATCTAAGTGCCTATATAAACTAAAATATTCTAATAGAATTATACCCAGAAATATGTACAACTTACAACAAAAAAAGAAATGAAAATAAAGTTGAAACGCCTGTGCAATACCATCTACCTATACCTACTTCACTTACAAATAAATACTTATACCCCTATACCTACCTAACTACTACATAATATAACTAATAAAAGTATCTACGCTTTTACCTACTACAAAAATAAAATTGAACATAAATTAGCCAAAACTTACCTATCGGTATCTAAAAATCCATGCGTACTACTTCTACGTCTATTACTACTTCACCAAGGAAATAAAATGCAAACTATTAATACTTAATTTGCAATTTGAACGAATATTTAAACCCTACCTACCAAAACAACTAATACCTATTTTATAAAATAACAACAAAATAAATTCAAATAAACTATTTATTAAAGACTAAAAGTCGTGCTGATAAGCACTGTTTGTTAAAATCAATTATTGTCTGTCAATAAGGTCGAACGCTCTGAACGCATCAATAGCCACGACCCGCGTCGAGCGCGGCAACCGTTACACAAAAATAATCCTTAAGGCATGATTCAGTATTCACGCGCAACGGCGCGACACGTGTTATTGTGAGTCAACCATAAAAGATAGACGTATGCTGTTGTGAAATATTTTTTAGATAATTTTATGTAGAACATTTCCGTCATAAATGATTTCTATGTAGCTTTAACCATTAAGGCTGCACACGCGACGGAAGCTTAAAAAATGGAGCAACTTCTCCCGTTTTCCCAACATTTCCCTTCACTGCTCTGCTCCTATTGATTGTAGCGTGATGAAAAGTATACTATAACCTCCCCAGGAGTATGAAGAATAATCGTACCAAGTTTCGTTAAAATCCGTCGAGTAGTTTTTGTTTCTATAAGGAACATACAGACAGACAGACAGACAGACAGACAGACAGACAGACAAAAATTTTACTGATTGCATTTTTGGCATCAGTATCGATCACTAATTACCCCCTGATAGTTATTTTGAAAATATATATCATGTACAGAATTGACCTCTCTACAGATTTATTATAAGTATAGATAAATTACACCCAGACACAGAACAAATGATCGTGCTCATCACACAAACATTTGTCCTGGGTGGGAATCGAACCCACGACCTCCGGCATAGCAGTTAGGGTCACTAACCACTAGACCAACAGGCCAGTCAATTATACATGGCCAGTCAGTTATAGCATGTATGTATAGTGACATTGTGAATAATGTAAGCTGGAAATTAAGGTTTTTGTTTTTTAATTTCATAAAACCGACTTCGACAAAAATAAAACACAAAAAAGTGAAAAATAAAAATCAGCTTCTGAAGTCGGTGACTTTTGTTTGTTTGATTTCATGTTTTTGCCACCGACTTCTGAAGCTGATTTTTATTTTTCACTTTTTTGTGTTTTATTTTTGTCGAAATCGGTTTTATTTTTTGTAAAAAAGTTTTTATTTTTCACTTTTTAGTGGTTCACATGTGCTGTGTTCACAACGTACCGGCGTGATGTTATGTTATGAACTGGTGTAAACAATAGACAGACATGAGATTTCAGCAATCCCAGTACATTTGCTATCATTTATTGAGGAGTTCCGTTGTCTATCTCCGAAGTACTTCATCAGAATATGTTCACCAACCTTTGTAGTGAGTACAGGCGTGATATTATGTTGTGCGATGGCGTAAACAATGCTTAGATATGCTATAGCAACAATCGCGGTTAATCTGCTGTTATTTATTGAAGAGTTCCCCCGATTTCTACAAGATTCCATCATCAGATATTGAAATGGTGACAATGGGACCACACGGAAAGCACCAGCTTTCAAATGAAAAAAGAATCATGAAAATCAGTTCACCCAGTCGCAAGTTATGAGCGAACAAACATAAAAAAAAAAAAATACTGTCGAATTGATAACCTCCTCCTTTTTTTGAAGTCGGTTAAAAATGTGCATGAACAAGCTTTTAGTTTCAGTGATTCTCAGAAGCAATAACTTTAAAGAACACCATTACCCGAATAACACAAGTAGCACCAATTCATTTTCCTCTACTTCACAACGACACAATTATCCAAAAGCATAAAACCTACAAATGAGGTCGAAGGAACCTGGCCAAATTCTCCTCATACATTTTCAGCTGCAGTTAATAATTTTCAATGAGGAGAAAATATAACATTTAAGCTCTCCGTAAATTATATAATATTAAGAGGCCATATAAATTGTGTGGCCTGGCGCAGCCATGTCCGAGGTTGTGCCAAATATTCAGTAAATTGCCGGAATAACACGTTCGGTGTAGATTTTGTAGCATCTTTGATGGATGGAGTTGTTGAAGTTTAGAAAGGAGATAGACAGAAGTTAAGGTTATTGTAAATCCGGGGCTGCGGGTTGTTCGAAAGAGATACCGCGGCCCCGAACACAAAGGGACGTAGGCGGTTTTTATTCAGTAAAAGTCTGACACTCCGCCCAGAGCGAGAAGAGTCATTAATTTAAACATAATGTATGTATACTATGTCCTAATTTTAAGTGTTTGTCATATTGTTTACTTTGTTAACGTTTTATTTTTTGTCAATTTGTTTTGTCCTGTTGGGAAGCCAATAAACACTTTTTCTTTCTTTCTTTCTTTCTTTCTTTCTTTCTTTCTTTCTTTCTTTCTTTCTTTCTTTCTAATTTGATGATTTACCACCCTCAGAAAAAAAATTAGGCTTTGGAGCATCTTTGATGGATGGAGGTGAAGTGCTTTTAGAAAAGAGATAACATAACATGATGCCTTTAATTCCCGAAGGGTTAGGCAGAGGTGTACTCATTAGTGCAACCACATTTTTAAGTTTAATGTAAATGGAGGCGAGTTTATTACCATCAGATCCAGACCCCATGGCTGCTTCTGAGAAATTCCTGATAGAAATACCCAATGACACTTTTCCCGACTTGGGAATCGAACCTAGGACTACTAGAATAACGATGCAGTCTGGAGTACTCCAGATAAAACCTAACCAATATTTCGTATGCAAAAAGAAACTCCACTTTAAACTGCACCCAATGGAAAGAAAAGACATAAATACAGTTTGATACATAAATACAATTAGCAAAACAAGTGGATACAAAGTGCTCACACGGTGATACCACAGTATATAGGATAAGAAATGTTGCGGATGCTGGCATGTCCAGCTGTGTGATACCAAATATTTCTTGTATACCCACATTTTTAAGTTATATGTAATAGAGGGCGAGTCTATTGCCATCGTCCCGGCAAATATAGAATCTGTGGCTACTACTGAGTAAGTGATGTAAAAACCCAATTACACTTTCCCAACCTAGTAATTGAATCTATGACCTCAAACTCCCCGATCACACTTGCGACTACTAGACCAACACCAGTCCGGAGTACTCCAGATGAAACTCAACCAACAATTCGTATGCAAACAGAAATTTCACTTTAAACTGCACCCAATAGAAAGAAAAGACATAAATACAGTTTGATACATAAATACAGTTAGCACAAAACAAGTGGAAACAAAGTGCTCACACGTTGATACCGCAATATCCACATTATACGGGATAAGAAGTGTTGCGGATGCTGGCATGTCGAGCTGTCTGATATCAAATATTTGTTGGCGATCTGGATGTACAACGTAATGGTGATACGAAAGGTTTAGGATGGATGTTGCTTTAGAAACGTAAGTTTGTCTACATTATCACTGTGACTAACAAAGTCCTTCACTGCAGCTGTATGTCTGTCTGTTCGTGATAAACTCAAAAACTCCTACACCGATTTTCATGCTGTTTTCATCAATGGATAGAGTGGTTCTCGAGGAAGGTTTTAGCATTAAAATGTACGCGGGCGAAGTCGCAGGCATCAGTTAGTTAAGAATAAATTGAGAAAATCGTCATCATTATCTACACTATCTCATACAGGCTAGCCCTAGTTTAAAAGATAGAGTCTACTATTTTATTGCATCTTAATGTAAATATTATTTTAAACCATGTATAAAATGACCTATGACTGCATCAGCGAGTGGAGTTCACATAGCTGAATATTGGGCCAAAACGATTTAACTGAAATTTGCCATCGACACGCTAAGAAGAAGAACCATGTATACAGTGCAACGTGCTATGTTTTTGTGAAATAAATATATTATTATTATTATTATTATCATCCACAGCCTGATTTCTCCCACTGCTGGGTATAGCCCTCTCTTTTGTACGAAATAAAAACAAAACAAGGCACCAATACTTAATCAAAAGTCCGAAGATCCACACAAAGCGAACATCGGCCACGTTTAGTATTCTGAAAATGTAAAACAAGCTGTTTGGGTAAATGTTTCAGCGCGAAGCGAGGTGCGCCGCTGAATTTCACTTATTCACTCTTTTCATAAAGGCCTGTACATTTTGTACTGAAAACTTTGTACGGGGTTCGCTGCAAGGCAATTAAAAATGCTGCAGTATTTCGGATAGCCACCACGGTTGAGTACAGTTGTTTGGCTATCCATGAAGCGCTTATATGAGTGCTCGAATTGATTTCGAATCGCAGTGTGATGTTGTAGGATTGGTATTTTAGTAGTTTTTCAGTTCTTATACTACTTATTTGTAGCGTAATTTGGCATAACTCCGGATGTAACCTGTACACTATCCAACATAATATTACGTTCATTCTGCCAAAGACTATACTCCCATAAAATGTCATGTGCAGATTGTTCATATTCGCAGTCAGATGTAGAACAGCTTGTACGTCGTGACTGCGACAAGCAGGTTACCACTCAGCATGGTGCTGTGCTATGGGGACCTATACACAGCGCTGGTTTCCAGTGGTCACCCGTGAAGGTAAATTTTTACTCCCCTTTCCAAAACAGTGTACACACAACTTTACAGTAACGTGACTCAAGCTAGCAGCCACCACATAGCTGCCAAGACGAATGCCTTACAGTTATGAAATAATAATCCCGCTGCCTCCGCTTTTATTTGTTTCACGTTTTAGACATTTTTGCTCGGAGCACGAGGTATTCTAGCCAAGTGGATATTGCAAACAGTAACTATTCAAGAATAGGATATATGAGAGAAATGCCTGTTTTCTAGGTAAAAGCCAAAATTGTTCTGCCTAATGCTGTTTACGATATGCAGTTTTCGTAAAAAATTTTGGTGTCTACATGTGAATGAATATATGTACTTAATACATAATATTATTACACAGTTGAATTTAGTCAAATGCAATCCGTAAGAGGACTTTTTTTTAGGCATTACATTGGGTGGTGTTCTTGAAAACATACTATTAGAGTTCCGTTGTCAAATTGCTAAAGCGAAACCCTTGGTTTTCAGATTCGTCCTATTCGTCCGTTTGTCACAGCTATTTTACTCCGAGACTGATGGCACCAAATAGTTAAGTTAGGCGAGCGAGTGATGTGAAAATACGAAATAAACAATAATGGAGGTGGCACTTAATACACAAATTACAAACATTATATACATTTTTCTAAAAGTTTTATGTAAGAAAAGCAGTGGCACAAAATCAAAAGCGAAATCATCTATACTAATCTATACTTCTATACTAATATTATAAAGAGGTAAAGTTTGTGTATTTGTTAAATTGTAAGGGGTAATCTCGGGATCTACTGAACCGATTTTAAAAATTCTTTCACCAATAGAAAGCCACATTATTGCTGAGTGTCATAGGCTACTTTTTATCCCTGTATTTCCACGGGAACGGGATCTACGCGGGTGAAACCGCGGGACGTCAGCTAGTTAGATATAAAACCAACTGTAACGGTAACTGATGCCCTCACGCAAGCCCAAGAACTGAAATGACAATGGGCTGACCACGTATCACGATACAAAGACGGTAGGTGGACAGTGAAACCGAGTAGAGAGGGCCAAATGGAAAACTAATGGTGGCAAAAGTGAGCAGACGACGTAGTAGAGACAGCAGGAAGTGATTGGCAGATTATTGCAAAAGACAGGGACAAATGGAAGGAACTACAGGAGCTCTTCAAACTACCAACACGTTAAGTAAAATAATGTTAATTTTAGGGTATTGGGAAATAAGGTTTTTTTTGTTTTTTTTTTTTTATAAAAATTGTATTGCTTTATAAATAATGCCCGGGAGGCCCTTTAATTTCTAAAGTAAGAGGAAGAAAAATCTGAAATAAAAAAAAAAGTCTAGTGGACAAATAACTTGGAAATCAAGCCAAGTTCTTGGAGCAGTGCATTCTGTTTATATGAAGATGGTGTCGAATCATGGACATCAAGGTTGGTTCGCAGATTCAATTATGATTTTATTGCTTTGTTAGCCTCCACGATGATTTTAGATAACAGGAGATAATTTAAAGCGCAACAAATCGAATTGATTGCTGTTATCACCATACAATATCAGTTTTCAAGAGACTACAGATTGTTGCAGCAATTATCACCGCGCGACGTAACCAAAAAAAAACTAGTAACAGGAATCCTACTAATAATATATTAAAAACGCGAAAGTTTGTAAGTATGGATGGATCGATGTATGTTTGTTACTCTTTCACACAAAAACAACAGAACGGATTTGGATAAAATTTGGTACACAGATAGTTTATAACCTGGATTAACACATAGGATAGTTTTTATCTCGATTTTATCTTCCCGTGGGATAATTTTCGAATTGTAGCGGGCGAAGCCGCTGGCAACACCTATTATGAAATACATTAGTCGATGTATATATTTTATAATCAAGAATTACAATTTATTTTTATTTTTGAAGGAAAATTGCTGCTTCGTCACAGCTTTATTTTGTTTATTAAGTTATGTTTGCTGACGGTATCTTCGTTAGGCTTCAAAGGGAGCGTCAGCAAACATATTTAAACTTGTTCGGCATTGATGAAGAAATTAAATTGACCTTTTATAAAAATCAGAGCAGAAAACGCCTTTTGGTTTTAAAGTGTAACCTGTTTTTTCTCAAATATTAAAGGTAAAAAATAAAAAGCTTATAATAAAAGAGCTCTCGAGGCAACGACCATACAGCCACTAGACGCCTAATACTTGATAAAACGCACGAAACAAATTCTGTCAACTCGCTGAGGTGCGGGGGAACGGGGTACAGTATTCTGATTGGCCCTTTCAAGGTCATTGCATTTCAGTAGGGATGAGACAGGTTTAAATCAAACAAGTACGTATCGATATTTTTTAATTGTATTTAATAAAATATGTATTTACATTTTACATACATAACTTGCATTTAAGTACCTTCTTTATTCTGAATATGATTGAATCATGTAAGTACATTCAAAAATCGCTTGGTTGCAATTGCCCATTTTTTTTTTAAATCTGGATCGTGTGGGTATCTAAAATTAATCGTTAAAGTTTCACAATTTGTTAGCTGTATCCTGTTGTAATTTTTAATTACTAATAATATATTTTTTACTTAAATAGTTATAGGTTTATTTGCTTTATCGATAACAGGGGTGGTCATGCGATTTGGAGCATCACTAATTATTTTTACTTAAAATCGAGGAAAAGAGATGGCAAAAAAAATACTCTCAAAAGAAAGAGATGCAATCTTAAAAGACATCAACGCGCGCTCCAAGATTGTGCACTGCATACAAGTATGACCAGTATAAGATGAACTCCGAAAAATAATGTCAGAAAATTAATTTTATTTAGATTAAGGAACCATTAACTTACCGATGAAATGTGATACCGTCTTTCAGGAAACTTGAAGTCCGGCTTTCTATATCACACCAACGTACTGTACACGGGGCCATATTATGTTTATTTTCTCGAATTTTCAAAGGTGTAGTGCGGAAGTGTTTACGGGTCACAGGTGTGGTCGAAACTAATACGAACTTTGTGAGTGACGACGGCTATAAGATTTATAGCCCTAATGTGTTGACAGACATTGGTCGCCTGTTATTAGGCGTCTAGTGGCTGTATGGTCGTTGTCTCGAGGCTATTTCATTAACGCATTTAGCACAAAATACTTCGTATAGGTACAAGTTGGTAGCGGGCGACACGAAGCCGCAGCAGACGACGTGTCGCGGCGACACGACTGGTTTCTACGTATTTCTATGAAATTCCCTCCGTAGTTAGCGACATGAAGCTAGCGACGCGTCGTCAAGCGGCAGACGTACGTGTCGTCCGACCGCAGATCAGTAGTGCCCATAGATAACAGAAACAACAGGAGATATTTCCTTTAGTCGAAAATGTATCGGAACCTGTGTCTTCAGTTTACACCAACTGGATGCCATCTGCAGTTGACGTCTGCGGTCGGGTTCGAAATCATGACTGCAGCGACATGACGCGACGACATGTCGTGACAACATGAAGCGACGACATGTCGTCTGCTGCTGCTGCGTGCAGTCGGCTACCAACTTGTACCTTAAAGTTAAAGAAGGAAATCTTTCTTTACAACGTAAAAAATAATTCTGTCTCGTTGGTCTAATGATCGCAAGCGCGACTGTTGAGCATGAGGTCCTGGGTTCGATTCCCAGGTCTGTTTCTCAGTAGCAGCAAGTTTTCCACTCCGATCAACTCAGCCATGGAGTCTGCATTCGTGCCCGGTTGACTCGTCACCGATTATGTGAGACTTAAATATAACAGACGAAATGTACGTATTTGATCAACCCATTCAAGACAAGCAGAGCAGTGGTGGCCCAGGCAGGTACATTACTTTGTGTAATTTATTTCATCACCACGGCTCTCAAAACGGTGAAGAAAAACATCGTAAGGAAACCGGCATGTATTAGAACCAAAAATATCAAAGACAAGTGACATCTACCAACCCGCACTGGGCACGCGTGGTGGATTATTGCATTATAGTCCATCCCTTTCCTAGAGACAAGGCCTGGGTCCCTGCAGTGGCAACATTATAGGCTTTCAGTACAAGATACTACATAAGTTAAAAAGGAAACGTTTCTAATACTAAATTACAACTTAAAAAAAAGGTGCTGTAAAAAATACTCTCAGCATATTCCATAATGCAAGTCCATCTAGTAGCACTTCCGTTCGCACAGTCCTAAAGCAAGCAAAGTAAGTATATTTTATTTAAAGATCTCTCGACTTCAAAAACTAAACTAGCTTTCAGTCGACAATTTCGCGAATCACACCTGCCTTTATCAAGCCAGAGTTCGCAATAACAGCACATTTTTGCTGAAAAGAAAAATATAGCGCTTTTTCTACGTTCCTTCGCAGTTTTTAAAATTCTCTCTGCGTTAAGGATTGCATTTTTTATCAGTTACTCAAATAGGTGGAAGTGCACTCAGTTGGAATGTACCAAAAATCTGTCCTTTGTGTTTCTTCAACAGTCTTCTTTAGAGTGGGTAATTTCAATAGTTTCACAAATTATTACGCCTTGTCACTGTGACGGTAGTTTTCTAACATTCAAAAATGCCTCTCATCCTCTTTTCTCAACTATGTTGGGGTCGGCTTCCAGTCTAACCGGATGCAGCTGAGTACCAGTATCACATGGAGCGACTGCCTATCTGACCTCCACAATCTAGGGTATACAGACCATCCTAGGCAAGGGTGGCTTAACCTAAAGATTGAGATTACAGTCATTATTAAATCACGAGGCCATCAACATTTCGAAAATTCAAAAATGCAGCATGAATTTAAAAATCCCTCTAATTGAAACAAATATTTGAGTTTTAAGAAAGTTTAAATATATTATATTATGTTCTGGTTTAATTCCAACGTTTTAAGAAGGTTTTAAGTCAATTCTAAAAGTGGGTTAGCAGTAAATTGCTAATCAGCTGCAAATTAACAGAAATACCCCAACGTTAAATCAGAAAAAAAATTATCACCTCATTTACTTTTACAAATATTTTGTGAAGTAGAAAACATGTTTTAATTAAACTTTAATTTTTTTAATTAGTTCCAATTAAAATCTCCGCGGTGTATAATCAGAATCGTTCAGTTCGACAACCATGTTGGCAATACTGTGGCTCATATGTTGGGTAAGAAAATCAACTATTAATTAATACGGATTTTAGGAAACCTCGCAAGAGATGATGGGACCAACGAACAGTGGTCCACATTGGATCGAAAGATTTTGAGGCCCTGGGGGAGTACTTTGTCCAGCAGTGAGATAGCTCAGGCTTACAGTATCAGTAACGCATTCCAATAAAAGGTCTAACCAGTACAGATAGATTGAAAGTCGGCTGCGGACACGTTGCTTCGATAGATTTTTCAGTACATTGGTCATTAGAAAGAACGGTGGCAGAGTGGTCATCTGCTGCCGTGTATACTTGCACAATCATACTCAGGGTAGACCTCTTTACAATCGTCCTAAGGATATATCCCCGTCGAGGCTGCATCGTTTTTGGGTACATCTTGGATAATTTTTTGGCTGCTCTTTTCTTGAAGGATTTTCTTATAACAGAAGATTGTGCTGTGTAATGGTCGGGTTCGTGCGAATGCTCTATGCAATTTTTATGTTTAACATAGTGATGCTCACCAATCTTCTTAGATTTGACCGCTGCAGCACACTCCGAAAATCCTCGTCTTACACAAATCCAATAAAAACTATCTTCCGACCCTTTATTCAAACTATACAAAAAATTCTCTATAATTATTTAACTGGTCTTTGCCTTTTTTTATTTAATAAACAAACAAGGAGTGTCATGGGGTATTTGTTTATTTTTTAATTTTTACAGCAACAATAATTGCGTATTTCGTCATTTTTGGAGGCGGGATGTTTACTCTCCAGAGTTCTAAGGGTCTCTGGAGAGTACGGTGCAACCACATAGCTGCTAAAGATAATCCTAGCTGCCCCACTGATATCACCCGCGTTTAGTTTAGATTCTAAATGTTGCAATAAACCTCTTTGAGGGAGATGTGCTCGTCAGACTACGCCAAGGAGCGGGAGGAGTTATTTGATGATTTTCCACCGCCGAAAAAAAAAATATAAGGATGTCGTGTTGGGGCTGCAGGTTGTTCGAAAGAGATACCGCGGCCTTGACACAAAGGGCTAAGAAGGAACATGGGTGGTTTTTAGTCAATAGAAGACTGACACTCCCTCCCTTTCGCTCTGCCCAGAGCGGGAGGGGTTATTTGATGATTAACCACCCCACAAAAAAAAATTTCATGTGCCATATCAGGCGTTGCATAAAGGGGATTTCAGACAGGTCTTTTAAGAGGAAACGGCGCCTCCACCTATATGCGGATGGTGACCACCGGCGTGGTTTTAGTACGGTAGAAATCCCACATTCCATTAAAACACATTCTCAATAAAATAATATTATCTAGGCAATAGTCGCACGTTGGAGAGCAGTGGTGGCCCAGTGGTGGTGGCCCCGACTTACGAACAGTGAGTCGTGGGTTCGAACCCCGTCAGGCACATTACTTTGTGTAATTTATTTCATCACCACTGTTCTCAAAACGGTGAAGGAAAACATCGTGAGGAAACCGGCATGTCTTAGAACCAAAAAATTCGAAGATATGTGACATCTACCAATCCGCACTGGGCCCGCGTGGTAGATTATAGCCCATCCCTCTCCTAGAGAGGAGGCCTGAGTCCCTGCAGTGGGAACATTATAGGCTGATGATGATGATGATGAATAGTCGCACTCTCACTGAAATGTCATTGTGGTATTGCAATTTAAAAATGCTAAGGTCGATGCTGCATCGGCCGGCCCGAAGTGCGTCATGCCAATAATGAATAAACTGTGTTTCGTTTTCGGATAAGTACTTATTTATTTAGCAGGTATCTTCGTGTTCTTACTACTAATATAACTATGTTATTCTCTGTGAGAAAATATTTATTTTATATTATTTATTTATTACACACTTAGAAATGTCCATTAATTACGTTCGGCTGCAGACGAGGATGC
Source organism: Diarsia dahlii (assembly GCA_949775195.1). NCBI lineage: Eukaryota > Metazoa > Arthropoda > Insecta > Lepidoptera > Noctuidae > Diarsia > Diarsia dahlii. The sequence continues at coordinate 16,913,179 of OX459197.1, read as the reverse complement.
AAATAAAACCGATATAATTTACTTATGAAATATAATTAAAGTAGAAATTACATTTAAATCGGTAATTCTAAGTTGCGTGACAAATGTTCGATGTGAGAAACAAGAGTGAAGCACTAAACCTAAAATTAACACTTGTCACTGGCATTGCCCAATCTTCGATCCCACGGTCGGATTGCTGAGACGGCGGATCTCACGGTGCATCGCACAGCGCGGTGTTAGTCATCTTCTTAACAATAAAGGGTGTCGCAAGTAGCAACATAACATCTCCCTCCACGAGATCGGCAACTATTTGAAGACTCTAGTCGAAAATAGTGTCGATGGCGAAGCTGGATCAATCTCGGTGTTGCAGGCCTCCTTATCCTTAGCCTTGATATCGATTGCTTCAGTGGCTTTCTGTAGTACTAGTTTCTTCAATCTGCGACGACGGAGTATAATGATGATAATGAGCACACATGCACCGGATAGTAGAATGTATACCGGTATAGTGGTGTGGTATATTGTTTCAGTGTTCGACGACTGTAGTGTTACAGGTTCTTGTGGAGTGATTTCAGAGTTACTTGAATGCAAACTGCCGAGGTCAATGGTATCTAATTGTATAGTTTTCATAGGTACATTTTCCTTTATAGTTGGTAAGTCCATAATCTTCAATATCTTTCCCTTAGTTTGGTCATGACGATTGCTTGCAGTAAATGATGTAGTTCTTAGCGCGCATCCTCTGGGTATGATAGATAGGTAGCTCCCTTTCAGCATTCTATAATAATCTTCAGAACAAGTGAGGCGAACTTTCGTAGGTTTAGGAAAGTTACGATGAAGTGTTGGTCGTCTAGCTGACAGAATGACTGATGTGAATTGACAGGACTCGTTAATTTTCTGTTGTAGTATAAGCTGCCGGATACAGTCTGATTGTTGGCCATGGTGGTGACTTAAGTTATCCTCGCAAAGGTGACCGTGGCCACCCGTGGCTATACTTCGGACATTCTGTCTCCATGTACCATAGATCTTTTTCGTGAACCGCTATGAAAGGATAAGTTGGAATAAGGACCTTAGTGTTATAATTAGGGGCCAGGGATAATTTGTATAGGATAAAGTTAGTAGGATAAAATATCTGAAATTGTATAACTATCACTATTTTATTCCCATTGTATTATTAATCCTAGTCTAATAATGTCAAAATATTCTCTAAAACTAATCTCTAGAAATTGATCCTTATTATATAACATACCTAATCTGTTCATCATGTCCTTAAACATAGCATAGTTCAATATGGAATTATGAATACTTTTAGCCCTAATAAATGCTAATAAATTTTGTAATCTGTCAAGTTCTACAAATTATCTATAATGTCTCCTAATATAATTAATAACTGTGCCAAATGAGCATATTTAATGGTATCTGTTTCATGTTTAATATTGCTAGCTGTCTACTCGAGACACTGGAGCTTGGTGCTCAATAAAACGACGATGTCTTCACGTAAACAATGAATTTAATGTTAAATAACAATGAGACAACGTAACTGCGTTCTATTATGAATTTAAACAATGGCAAGCTCTAAAAAAAAATGAAAATTGTGTGGACTGATGTTCGTCCGTTTTAGAATGTAGATGAATTGATTATTTTAAATGTCGGGTATAAGTTTTTCCTTAACAATTTATTTTGTTCTCAATGTACCGACATTTTTATGATTATTTTATGCGCCTGATCAAAACGATTAGCGGCAGCATAGTGACGCAGCGACGGATTACAACAGGCGCAAACATCTTCCCGGGGGTTAAAAGTCTCCGACTTTTAACTCTCTCTCAATCAAATGCTCCGTCACTGGCAGCGGACAGAGTCGCTTAAAGGGCCTCCTGTAAGTTCCCTGTGTCGTTTGAACGTCTGCCACTCGACATACTCCATCTGGACCAGGAAAGAGCTTGCTGATGCGGCCCATACGCCAGCATAACGGTGGTAAGTTGTCTTCTTGAAGCAGCACTAGGTCGCCAACGTTCAGTGGAATGTCATTAGTGCGCCATTTTGATCTCTGCTGCAGCTCAGCCAAATACTCCTTCTGCCATCTCCTCCAGAAGTGCTGTCGGATTTGTTCCAGTCGTTGATAGCGCTTCAGGTGAGTGAGTTTGCAGTCCTCTAGGCTCGGTGAAGGCAGCGCGGTGAGCGGCCGTCCAAGCAGGAAGTGCCCTGGGGTGAGGAAAAGGAGATCATTCGGAGACGAGGACATGGGGTAAAGTGGACGACTATTCAATATGGCTTCCACTTGTGCGAACAACGTGGATATCTCTTCAGAATTTAGATGCGTGTTGCCCATTACACGTCTTATATGATATTTGGCGGATTTTACCCCGGCCTCCCAGATACCACCAAAGTGGGGAGCGTAAGCAGGTGAAAACAAAAATTTTATTTCTTCCTCTTTAGAGAAATCTGTTATTGCCTGACGATTACATTTCAAAAGGTTGCCAATTTCCTTGGCTGCGGCCACAAAATTGCGACCGTTGTCACAAAAAATTTCGGTAGGCTTACCCCGACGGGATATAAACCTACGCAAGGTAAGGATGAAAGCATCTTTCGAAAGATCGCTTACCGCTTCCAAGTGTACACATTTGTACCTTAGGCAAACAAAAATGCATAAATAGCATTTTGTGACTCTTGATCCGCGGCCCTTTCTATTTGAGACATAAAAGGGTCCGGCAAAGTCTATACCAACACTACGAAACGGGAAGTCCACCGTAACGCGCTGAGAGGGTAAGTTCCCCATTATGGGTGTTAAAGTCTTACCCTGTACCCTTCTACATGTGATGCAGTTGCGCACAGTTCTTCGAGCGAAGTATCGCCCATTGACAGGCCATACGTATTGCCTGACGCTCGCGAGGAGAAGCTGTGGGCCAGCGTGTAAATTGTGTAGGTGTTCCCGCTCAAAGATTAATTTTGTGAGATGGTGTGAGGAATGTAGTAGGATAGGGTGTTTGCTAGCAAATGAAATATCTGAAGCATCCAGCCGGCCTCCTACTCGTATCAACCCATTTTCGTCCATAAAAGGTGTAAGCCCTATGATGGGTGATTTTGTACTAATTGAATTATCTTTGGATAGCAAATCATACTCAACCGGAAAAGATTCCTGTTGAGCCTTACGGCATAAAAGATTAAAAGAATCTTGCAGTTCTTCTAAACTAAGGGCGTCGACGCGCCTGGATTTAGGATTGCGTAAATTATAAAAATATCTTAGCACATACGCATAATCTTGTTTTACTTTGTGTAATTTACTATACTTATGAAATGGAATGATTGAAGGATTATCCATCTTGGGAACAATGTTCGCCTTTATTTCGGGGATTTCAGACTCGCTTTGGAGTTTGTTTGATAAGGTAGGCCAAGAAGATTCACCTTGAAGTAAAAATTCGGGCCCAGACCACCACAGACTACGATCCTTAAGCTCTTCGGGGTAAACGCCGCGCGAAACGAGATCAGCAGGATTATCGGAGGTAGGTACATAACGCCAACAGGAAACATCTGACAGTTCCAGTATTTCCGCTATTCTGTTAGCCACGAAAGTCTTTAACCTTCTAGAGCTAGTATGCATCCAAGCAAGGACAACGCTGGAGTCACACCAATACAGTTTACGAGTTACTGGGAACCTCAAGGAATCGAGGACTGCTTTGCAGAGTTTGACAGCTAGTAAGGCGGCACACAGCTCCAATCGAGGTATAGTACAGGCCTTGATTGGTGCCACCTTTGACTTAGAACACAAAAGGTTAACATGCACGATACCTGCTTCATCAATAGACCTTACATAGACGCAAGCGCCGTAAGCTCTTTGGGAGGCGTCGCTGAACATATGTAGCTCTGTAACAACAGGTGAGTCACATAGAACCTGCCTCGGCAGTGTAAACGTAGCTAGACAAGATAGATTATTAGAAAACTTATGCCAGTCTCTTTCTATTTCCTTTGAAAGAGGTTCGTCCCAGCCAACCTTATCAAGCCAAAGTTGCTGTATTATTAATTTGGGAATGATAATACAGGGGCTGACAAAACCGAGTGGATCAAAGATTTTAAACGAGGTTGATAATATATATCGTTTCGTGATTTTATCATTGATAGGGGGAATTTCGAACGAATAATGTAAACTGACAGTCTTGGGATTCCAGCCTAAACCGAGAGCATTTGAGGATTCACTAATGATAAGCGAGTCTGTAGAGTTTTCGGAGCAGGCTTCGAGTACGCTTGACGAATTAGATTTATATTTTCGTAGATTGAAACATCCTGCCTTAAGAGCTCCTGATACAGATTTTTGAATATGTATTAATTCCTTCTCAGAATTACAGCCGGTAATTAAGTCATCTACGTATAGATCGTGTTGTATAATTGTTCTAATGAGTGGATCTTCACACTCCTCACCCGACTGCCAAAGACACCTTGTACTTAAATAACTGGCGCTTGTGAAACCATAAGTCACCGTATTTAAACGTAACGTCTTAAGAGGCTGACGCTCGTCTTCTCTCCATAGAATAAGTTGAAGATTTCGATCTGACTCGTCCACCAATATTTGACGAAATAGTTTTTCTACGTCAGCTGCTAAAAGATATTTGTAGAAACGAGCTCGAATTAAAATGGAGAAAAGAGAGTCTTGAATTTGAGGCCCAACCATTTGTATATCATTGACAGAGTGGCCTGAGGAGGTGCGAGCCGATGCATCGAAAACGACGCGAACTTTTGTCGATTCGCTGTTTACTTTAAATACGGGATGATGTGGTAAGAAATAGCATAAATTAGAATTTAGATTATTTATTGCAATTTCAGAGAGATGACCTAATTCTGCATATTCTCTGATAAATTCAATATATTGCGACTTAACTTCAGGCTGTCTTCTGAATCGCCGTTCTAAATTGTAGAACCTTTTCTTGGCCAGGTTGTAGGAGTCACCGAGACAATCCGGTTTGTCGATAAGAGGTAACTTGACAGAGAATCTGCCGTTTTCTAAGCGGCAGGTGTGCTGCAAAAAATGCGTTTCACATGCCTGCTCGCTTTCACTTAGATACGATTTAGAAGGAATCTCTTCCAGTTCCCAAAACCTATTTAATTTTAATTCTATGTTTTCATCATAAGAAAAATGGGTAAGTACATGATTGCATTTAATATCCTTAGGTGGCCTAGGTTGCAGGGGACCTCCAATCAACCAGCCTAGCCTTGAGCTGTGTAACTTGGGAAGATTAGGGCCTAATGACCTCTGCTCACAACATATAATGTCCCAAAATAAATCTGAGCCTATGAGAATATCTATGAAAGAAGGCTGATAGAATTTAGGGTCTGCTAAGATAATATCTTTAGGAACATTAAACGATCTAATATCAATTGACTTGTTGGGAATTAAAGATGTTAGTTCCTTCATAACATAAAAGTTAGAAATAACGTTGAATGGTGTATTTTGAGATTTTAATTGGGCAATGCAATATTCAGTTATCGTACCTGCATCATTGTTGCCAAAACCTACTACCCTTGTAGCATTGATAGGGCAGTCCTCTAATGATAGCCTTTGTTTCAGGCTTAGACTTATGAAAGAGGATTGGCTGCGAAGATTGCAGGTTCGTGTCCTGTCACGGTCGCCAATTATGTCTACTCGAGACACTGGAGCTTGGTGCTCAATAAAACGACGATGTCTTCACGTAAACAATGAATTTAATGTTAAATAACAATGAGACAACGTAACTGCGTTCTATTATGAATTTAAACAATGGCAAGCTCTAAAAAAAAATGAAAATTGTGTGGACTGATGTTCGTCCGTTTTAGAATGTAGATGAATTGATTATTTTAAATGTCGGGTATAAGTTTTTCCTTAACAATTTATTTTGTTCTCAATGTACCGACATTTTTATGATTATTTTATGCGCCTGATCAAAACGATTAGCGGCAGCATAGTGACGCAGCGACGGATTACAACAGGCGCAAACACTAGCTAAAATCGATTGAAATGATCGATTGATTGATTGATTGATTGAATTGATTGATTGATTGGTTGATAGGGAAGTATGGAAGAAGAAGACATGTTGCGCCGACCCCAAATAAATTGGGATAAGGGCAGGAGAATGATAATTTAATTAATAATTTTCTCAATTTTCCTTTGGTTTTTTTTTTTTCACTCGTGATCCTACATGATCTTTTAATCCGCGCACGAACACCTGGAGCGTCAATTTCTTATATAAATCTCTTTTAGCATCTATAGTAGTTGGTAATATGTCGTGTAATGAAACATTTGTCATAATTGTACTAAAAAAGTTCTGACAACTCATAGAACTCTTGTGGGGTGTTAGAACCCTGTGTTAAAAGAGATAAATCGCTATAAAGAGCGGTCTCGTCCCTCTGGTCAGCAAAATTATTTATTAATGCCTTACGAATGCCATTCCAATCAGTTGCTATGCCATTTGAGTTGATTAAGCGAGCAGCAGATCCTATAATTTTATTTAAAATACCATTAATAAGTGCAGAGTTAATTAATTCGGAACCACCTTGAACATTATAATATTCTTTAACTAAATGATCGCATAATTGAATAAATCTAGTCAGCACATTCGGGTTCCCGTCAAACTCGGGTACTAACCGTAATGCTCTAAAAATGGTATCTAAATCCAAAGACATTTTGCTAGGAAAGGATTCTGATTCCTCCTGTAACGTATCTAAATTAATATTTCTTCTAGAATCTATCACTAATTCTCTACTACTAACTATCTTAATATTCCTAGATTTTCGTGGAAAGAAAATTTTGGATAATTATATTAGTACAGGCTAGGGGAAAGCGGTCACTAGAAATAATCTAATGTACTTACATGAACATTATATCAGTCCCTTTGCGTAATCGATGTCTGGATTCCTCGATACAGCACGAAGTGTAGATTCTGGATACTCTGGAGCGACTGGATAGCCGCACGGGCAGCTTTGCGATTACGGAAATCTTCCTTATTACGCGAAACCGACCGCGAGTGTCCTACCGACTGCGCCAATTACGTTCGGCTGCAGACGAGGATGCAAATAAAACCGATATAATTTACTTATGAAATATAATTAAAGTAGAAATTACATTTAAATCGGTAATTCTAAGTTGCGTGACAAATGTTCGATGTGAGAAACAAGAGTGAAGCACTAAACCTAAAATTAACACTTGTCACTGGCATTGCCCAATCTTCGATCCCACGGTCGGATTGCTGAGACGGCGGATCTCACGGTGCATCGCACAGCGCGGTGTTAGTCATCTTCTTAACAATAAAGGGTGTCGCAAGTAGCAACATAACACATTTAATAGAATAAAATTATTTATTTACTACCTACTACCCTCATCCGTGTGTCACTGCGGGGGGGTCTACTGAAAACCAGCGCTGAGTGTTTTACACCCAGCATAATAATATGCTGAGTTGGCTACCCTTTCGTTATGGGCATGCTCAGCGCAGTTGAGCTGTTTAATTAATTGTTAAGCTGTTTGTTGTTATTTGTTTATAATAATATATGTGCTGCTCTTTTGTGTTGCTGCTGTCCATTAACGAATAAATACATATTCTATTCTATTCTATTCCCCATTCTTACCCCCAAAGACCGGTTGCCTTTGGAGGTTTAACCCCATTAAAAAAAACTATCCGCTATCCGGAGCCACGATCACAATATATCTTTATCAGCTCCAAGAGATCATTCCGTCATCTCCCTTCTTCCCTAGGGAGTTTAGACTTACTGCGGGTTAAACATCATCAACATCTTTTATTATGCGCACAGCCAAGGAGTGGAAATCTCATGCGTTGTTGTTCCCAAGTTCATACAGGATGGTGCCGACAATACGACAACAAATGAAACTACTGGTAGTTTTAGTTCATAGGAACATTTTTAAACTATCAAATAAATCCTAACACCGAAATCGTTGTAGCATCGTCGGCACCAACATGGCACCAACCTACCTAAATGTCTTTGCCAAATTCGTTTGTTACATTTTATTTTCACACGTTAATCGGTGCAAATTATTCCTAAGATTAGTAAACCAATATTTGTTTGTAAATTATTATTGTATTGTATTTCGTTTTTCAGATTTTTTTTAAATTTTTTATTTTCGGTGTTAAGATTTATTTGATAGTTCGAAACTGAGGTTCGAAAATGTTCCTATGAACTACCAGTGGTTTCATTTATTGTCGTATTGTCACCACCTGTTTATCCCTAATCTATTTAAGTTAATAGGCATTTGTTGAGTTATCTCGTTCCATCGTTGATCTTACCTCGGTCCTCTGAACAAGATTGAGATCAAGAGTAGGACCTTTTAATATTATGTGCCAGTACTCATGTATAGTACCTATCTCAGCCGTCATAGGTAGCCCGAAAGTCTGGCAACCAGTTTTATCGTGTTACATGGGGTTCTAGGTTTGGCTGACTGTATTTGGGTTTAAATGTTACCCACGCTACAGAAAAAAATCCTAATTAAGGGGAACGTTTTTTTTAAACAAAAATATAAAAACCTACCCTTCGGTTTAGTTGCTGGTGGTAAGCGCTCTAAAGAGAGGAACCTCCTCGCTATGGGTGACGTGAGCAGAAGTACTGTTTTCTGAATATTATTTTAAAGGTGTTATTTTGCTGACCTTTAACTTTATTTCAGGCCACACTTGGAGAAGCAAATATCGATGACAATAACTGGCACACATCGGACGATGGTAATGTTTTTTGTTATACATAGTACATACTTAGACTAGTACATTTTATAGGTCACATTTTTTTGTTAATATTTTTATTAATATCATGTAAGCATGTCTAATTGCGGGTTTCAATATGTCCCTCGTTTAAACTAACATACTGTATAGAGAAGATTGATGAACGTTTACAGAAATCATTGAATACATGAAGTGGGCTGCCGTTGTAAGACGACTAACAAGTCACGGTGTATACGCATATATTATGTACAGTCAGCATCAGAAGTATATTAACATTACTCAAAGTTTCGAAGCTGTTTTTTTAATAAAAACTTGTTAGATATTACTCGTTACTAAATGTTATTGGAGTATAAGGACTATTTTAACGAATAATCTTCTGAAACATTAAAAATAATAGCTAGAGTCCTGTACATAAACGAATTAAAATTCCGAAATGTTCAGCTACTTCTGATGCTGACTGTACTCCTCCAAATCACTGTCATCCGAAAACGTGCCCAGGTTTTTTTTTATGCATAAGGGTACCTACTTTGCCTGAAATAAAATACAATTTACAACATACACACATACATAAGCTCACGCCCTTTTCCCATGGGGGTAGGCAGAAACCACAGAACGCCACTTGCTACGATCCTTACATACTCCTTTTGCCTCGTCCCCATTCATACATCTGGTCTGGTTTATTTATTTTTAACCCCCGACGCAAAAACGACGGGGTGTTATAAGTTTGACGTGTCTGTCTGTCTGTGTATCTGTCTATGTGTGTGTCTGTCTGTGGCATCGTAGCTCCCGAACGCATGATCCGATTAAGATTTAGTTTTTTTTTGCATGAAAGGTGAATTAATCGGGAGTGTTCTTAGCTATGTCTGAAAAACATCGATCCAAGATGGCCGCCGCCACAAAATTTCGCAGTACATATTTGTTCACAACTTATATCAATATGGGTATCAAATGAAAGGGCTTGATTAGTAGAATACTATACACTATAACAAATTTCAAATCCAACATGGCCGCCACCACAAAATGGCGATTTACATATTATTTTTTGACAACTCCATCAATATGGGTATCAAATGAAAGGGCTTGATTGGGAGAATACTATACAGACACTATAACAAATTTCAAATCCAAGATGGCCGCCATCACAAAATTTATTTATTTATCAGGAACAATTTACATTGTGTTTGGCGGATTACATATTTTTTACAATTCCATCAATATGGGTATCAAATGAAAGGGCTTGATTAGTAGAATACACTATAACAAATTTCAAATCCAAGATGGCCGCCATCACAAAATGACGGATTACATATTTTTTACAATTCCATCAATATGGGTATCAAATGAAAGGGCTTGATTAGTAGAATACACTAAAACAAATTTCAAATCCAAGATGGCCGCCATCACAAAATGACGAATTACGTTTGTTTTTACAACTCCCTCAATATGGGTAGCAAAAAAATTAAAGGGATTGATTTGTTGAATAATGTACACTATATTGAAAGGGAATGAGGAATATAAAGTAATGAAATTAAAACAAAACGCTTAAAAATTGTTTTTTGACTTTTACTCCCTTTATACTTGGTCAAACTTTGATCTAAAGGGAGAACCAATGTTTTATCCTTATTGAGTTTGGGGTTTTTTAAATTTTTAAATTAATTACTTGTATTTTTAAAATATTTTTGTGAACACATTTACATTGTAATTATATTAATGTGTCATTACAGGAGTAATCAATGAGCTGCAAACACAACAATCTACCCTCGAAAATATTAAAAATATTTTTACTAAATAATCATTTTACCTTGTGGTGGGGTACTTACGAAAAATGATTTTTTTTAAACACATGGTAATACAAGCGTAAGCTCGCGACGTCAAACGCGTGGTATTCGATAACTGTCCCAGTCTGTGTGCCAAATTGCATCCAAAACTGTTTAGTACTTTTTACGTGAAAGAGTAACAAACATCCACACTTACACACGTTTTTATAATAGTTATAGAGCAGGTGACTTTGTAACCCGCCAACGCGACTAAGGCCCAGATTCAGAGACCGCACTTTGACTTTACTACACTTTTCTTTTGTAGGAAATTAGTTTAACACGAAGGACTACATTATTTAAACGCTTACTAATGCAAAGTTTACTTTGAGGCCAAAGTCATGATTATCGACTACTTCGCCTTTACTAAGTAAAGAACAGCTTGAAGTAGATCTTTCTATCAAAGTAAAGTCAAAGTGTGGTCTCTGAATCTGGGCCTAAGGCTGGCTGGCGCCCTCCCTGGTGAGCGTTAAACCATCTGCGACGATAAACTCGCGTAGGACCGCCGAAGCCCCGCAGCGCCGGAGCCGTGGTAGAAACTGTGCCTGCTGCGTGCTGCATGCTCGCTGCATGCTTGCTGCATGCTTGCGGTATGCTTACGGTCTGCTTACGGTCTGCTTGCGGTATGCTTTCTGCATGCTTGCGGCATGCTTGCAGTATGCTTGCGGTATGCTTGCGGTATGCGTGCGGTATTCTTGTGGCATGTTTGCAGTAAGCTTGCAGTATGCTTGCAGTATGCTTGCAGTATGCTTGCAGTATGCTTGCTGTATGCTTGCAGTATGCTTGCAGTATGCTTGCAGTATGCTTGCAGTATGATTGCAGTATGATTGCAGTATGCTTGCAGTATGCTTGCAGTATGCTTGCAGTATGCTTGCAGTATGCTTGCAGTATGCTTGCAGCATGCTTGCAGCATGCTTGCAGTATGCTTGCAGTATGCCTGCAGTATGCTTGTAGTATGCTTGCAGTATGCTTGTTGCATGCTTGCTGCATGCAGCATCTATCTATATAAACAGATAAATAGAAGAATATAATTATTACTAATAATTAAGGGACACAACACAGTGATTTTATTTCCTGTACACATTCCGTTGTGATTGTCTATCTAAATACATCTCTGTGTAAGGAGTCCACCTCGCACACCCTCTTTCTAAAGATAAAATAATGTGTTTAAATTCTTGTAATTATTGTGTCTGTAGCAATAGGCTCGAAACCTGCACAACCAGAGATTGTAGACATCAAAGTCAATATTTTTTTTATTTAATCATTTTAGTTGGTGGCTTTCTCACCAACTGGCAAGAAGAAGCACACTATCGCAAGAAGTTGAAGTAATGGAGAGAGGCCTTTGCTCAGGAGTGGGACAAAACAGTGAATAAAAAAAAAATAGGAACTCTACATTTTAAATATTTCCGTATTTAGGGAAATATTTAAAATGTAGAGTTCCTATTTTTTTTTAGAAGTTAAAAGAATGGAGAGAGGCCTTTGCCCAGGAGTGGAACAAAACAGGCGAATTCAAAAAAAAAATGTACACTTGTACATTTTAAACATTCCCCTAAATACGGTATAAAAATATTATAAAATAGCTCACCGGTCTCAGGAACAGGGTCCAAGTCCGTCCAACCTACCGGTTCCGGCCCTACGGTCAGGGCTCCTAGAGGAATCTCCTAGCAATACTCGCCGTGTCTGTACCGTACCACCTTCTGAATCAGGCCTTCCCCAGGTATTGGTCGAGGACCTTGGTAATTAAACCATGGCTGAATCTACTATTGACACAATGATTGCAAAGTTCACATCCGACACGTTTACAACCTCGCGAGCCAAGTCAATTATACTTGTTGTTCATTAAATTTCAGATCGTTTACAATTAGGATCAGAGCCTACCTGCGTTATTGGAACTTACCGAATGATAGATTGCAATTGGTGCAAATGCACAAGAGCAGGTTGGGGCTGTACTAAGATGGCCTGTCATCATACGTCAAAAGAATCGAAGAAACAAAGCCTCGCTTTCAAAAAAGGTAATTGAAGGTCTATTAAAATACCGATATTAAGTGATCTGGGGACGCCTTTGTCGACAGACAAACTGTTCCATAAAACATCCAGTTGCCGATAATTCAATCACAAGGTATTATGATTAAATCAGTCTGGTTTGCTGTTGGTGGAATTAAAGCCCCCATTGACTTGGTGATATTTTAATCGGCAACTTGCTTACATTATTTTTATAGTTACAATAGTTTATAGTAGGTAGCAACCCTAAGTGGAGGGGTGAAAGGGACTGCGTGGCTAACTCCTTTTAGATAGCTATAAGAGATCCTAGCTGACTAGTTCCTAATGAATGCGAGGTTTCTGAGAAATAAAAAAATCAGAAACCTCTAGCTAATCAATGACAATTTGTTCTTTCTTTGTGAATGGCATCTCGCAGTTCAACCTAGGAGGTTTGCTTCTGCGTAATCGGGCAAATCCCGTGAATGCTTTGAGTTTAAGGCCTCAAGCCAGGGCCAGATAACTTATAGACCAGGGATGGCAAACCAAAGGCACGCGTGCCATTGATGGCACGTTGAAGAATATTTTAGGCACGCCACCGAATTTTTAACCATATTTTCAACCTATGCCTACGAGTCATTATTTTCAGAGATGTATAACATAAGATTCCATGGAAACCGTTTGGTAGAGGAGTCCAGTTCAAGAAGCAATCTTACTTTAATTTGAACTACACGTAGAATTGAAACACTTATTACGACATTTAATTTTGACGGCACGTGTAAGGTCTCAATAAACTTTTTTTTAGAAAAAATGGCACGTTGATCCATAAAGGTTCGCTATCCCTGTTATAGACTAACCCCCGTATTTATAGTCAAGTCAAAGTAATTACTAGGACTTAAGTAATTACTTATGCAAATATTTTTATGCAATGGGCAAGAATTTAAACGAAGTTAGAACCGTCAATGAAAGCAAAACTAAGAATTCTAACTTTTGATAGTTCTAACATTAAGGAATTACTAAACTACAGAGAAAAAATCGTATCTTAAACAATGACATTTACTCAAGTACTAGTAATTACTTGTTTATAAATACGGGTGTTAGTCACTGAATGCTAAGGGCACCCTCTGCGGGGTACGGACCTCGTCTTAGGACGTCACTGGGGAGGGGGCAGCCAGGGGACAGGCTGGATCTGAGAGAGATATTTAGGGGCTGGATTAACTCCACTGGCTCTGCGACGCGGGCTGGCACTAGCAAGGGTCGGGGAGGGCATGAATCAAGTATATCAAAGTATGACGGAAATCTGTACCTATTTGTCCTAAGTAAACTGGTTTCCCTCCTACTTTCCTGGAGGAAGGGGATAGGGTCATCTGGGTCAATTTATTTATTCAAAGACAGCTCTGCTTATAAAGTGGTTACGGTATACAAATGTGCATAAAATAAATAAATAATTTATTTCGGTGTGTGGTGCTCTGTAGATGAAGTGTATAATTTTATGTGTCTGTAAAACTACCTTTTAAAGACCGTTCACAGTCGTAACAAAAAGTCTGTCTGTCTGTGCGAAAGTCTGAATGGCAGTCTTACCAGGGGGGTATTTTATTATCCAGTTATTGGATAATAACATAGTAAGCCATTGTTTAAAAAACAAAACTGGGAACTAATGTAATGTTACAGGCCCATTGCACTAATACCGATGTTCTCAAAAGTAATAAAATAATAATATTATAATCAACTTAGTTTTTATTTAGAATTTAACAATATACTCTGCAACGAACAAAAAGGACTCAGAAAAAAAAAATGGCAGTTTATGTTTTTTTGTACTCGATTATGTCAAATAGGTATAGATAAAAATACTCCAGTCTGTGCTATATTTTGTGACATGACTCAGGCATTCGATTATGTCCAACATGATATTTTATTGAAATAACTTGATGCCTACGGTGTTAGAGGAAATGTTCTTGAGCTCATTAAATCATATTTAACCGACAGACAACAAATAACCGAAATAAGTAGACTAAACACTAAAACTAACCATGAAGAAAACTTTCTATCGGAGGAACGAACCGTATTCTACGGAGTTCCACAAGGAAGTGTTTTAGGACCTCCACTTTTACACTTTACATAAATGACTTTCCAAACTCAATTGACCATCCTGTTACACTTTTTGCGGACGACAGTACTATAACAATACCCTGTAATAATAAAGACCTATATAAATATAATACTAATAATACATTGATCAATACTTTACAATGGTTGGAAAATAATAATTTAAAAATGAATTTAAGTAAGACAGTAATTATGCATTGCAGCCAGCGTTTATTGACATTTAATTCTAATCTTGACATAACGTGTAATAATATTACAATTGACACGGTTAATACAACTAAGTTTTCGGGACTAATTATTGACCGACATTTAAATTGGAAGAATCACCAAGTGCCTATGCACTGTACTTGCTGTCACGAAATATTAATAGGAATGCGTTATTAACAGCTTACTACGGTCTCGCTGACTCCGTTCTCAGATATGGGGTGATATTTTGGGGTAACTCGACGAATAGAGAAGTAGCATTTAAAGCTCAGAAGAGATGCCTTAGAGCAATGTTTCATTTGAAAACCAAGGACAGCTCCAAACCATATTTTATAATGCATAAAATTTTAACTTTGCCATCCATACAGGGTGTAAAGTAACCCATCACACAGCCGTCAACCAAGCATTCTGTACATCAAACTAAGTACCCCTACGCAAAAATTTTTGCTGGGAAATGACTTTTTTTTTGGGGTCAAAAATCACATTTTACGGTAAAACTCAATGTAGCACTCATAAAACATTGTGCTAGTGGATGCTTTGAATAGAAAAAATAAATTAAACTAAAAAAAATTAAAAATATTTCCACGCAAAGAAGATCGATTTCCCAGGAACAGCTTATGCAGGACTGCAATAAGTGCAGGCGCAACAGTGTTTTTCATATGGCTCAAACTGTTTATAATAAGTTACCGAAAAGTTGGAAAGAGCTTAATAATGTACAGTTGAAAAGAAAACTTATGACATCTAGTAAATAAAGCCTACTACTCGTTTAAAATTAACGAGTTCCTAGAGGAAAGATTTGTGTTGACATAGCAGTTAATTTGATTTGATTACTAATTTTATGTGGTTTGATTATTACATTTTTGTGTTTTGCCTAATATTCTTATTTTTGTGATTTAATAATTTTTGGATGCCTTTTTTTTATCTTAGATTATTTTTTAATTGTTGTTTATTGTTAACATACCTAATTATTGTATACAGTCTTAATAACTAATTGTTGTTTTAAGGTTCTGTTTGATTTTGTTATTTCAGTGTTATTATTATTCTTAGTTTTTTTTTAAATCTGTATTAATTTTGATAGAACGTATTAATTACTCATGTTTGTTAATATTTGTGGCAAACATGCCTGTACTTACCTATATGTTATTACCATCTTGCATGCATGTATATTTCTTGTATGTATTACACATGTTTATGCAAATAAATATTATCCTATCTTATCTAGCCGTTTTTTTTTTGGAAGGTGGGAAATCATCAAAATAATGATTCTTACACTTTATATACTTGTTGTTCATTAAATTTCAGCTTATTTACAATTAGGATCAGAGCCTACCTGTGTTGATGGGACTTACCGAAAGGAAGATTGCATTCGGTGCAAATGCACAGGAGGAGCTTGGTGGTGTACAAAGAGGCCGCCCTGTCATCAGAAGCCAAAAGAATCGAAGAAACAAAACCTCGCTTACAAGAAAGGTAATTGAAGGTCTATTAAAATACCGTCAGATGTATTATTAAGTGACCCGTTTTTTCATTTTTTGTGCGGTTGGAAAATCATCGAATAACCCCTCCCGCTCTTGGGTACAGCGAAAGGGAGTGTCAGTCTTCTACTGACTAAAAACCACCCATGTTCCTTCTTGGCCCTTTATGTCGAGGCCGCGGTATCTTGTGAACAACCCGCAGCCCCGACGGGCGTCGGCCCCTCCCATGTTGCTGACATCTCTGCGATGCGCGCGTGGAACAAGAACGCGCCGTCGACACGGCCTGTCGTCGTCATAAGACGGATGGACGGCGAGCTAGCCCATTACTAACCGTCCACAGGCCCGCGTCTACGCTGGCCGAAAGCCATCACGTGGCCCCCGACGCCCGGAGCGTTTCCCGCGGCTGGGATTATTAAGTAACCTGGGGACGCGTTTGTCGACAGACAAACTGTTCCTTAAAACATTCAGTTGCCAATAATTCAAACACAAGGTATTTTGATTAAATCAGTTTAGTTTGCTAGGGTTGCTGTTGGTAGAACTAAAGCCCCCATTGACTTGGTGATATTTTCTCAAGGCTTGCGTCGCTCAATTCTTGAAGCATTTTTTCCAGTTCCGCAGCTGTTGAAGAGAAAAGCACAATATCATCAGCGAAGCGTAGATTTGTCAACCTCGCCTCACCGAGACAGATACCTTTCTCTTCCCATGCGGTCGCCAACGTTCTAAAGACTTCTTCTAGGGTACTGGTAAATAGCTTTGGAGATAGCGGGTCACCCTGTTTGACTCCCTTTAGGATTCAGAATTGTGGAACAATTCATTCTAGCTTTATAGCGGCTGTACTGCTGTAATAAACATTTTGTAAGAGTGGTATATAGGTGAAATCTACATTTTGATTGCTAAGAGCTTTAAAGATGGCATAGTGCGTTATACTATCGAAGGCTTTCGAGTAGTCTACAAATGTAAGGTACAGTGGGATATTAAATTCTAGGGATTTTTCTATTATTTGATGGATAAGTATGCAAGTGGTCGGTGGTAGAAAGACCGGGACGGGAAGCCTGCTTGTTCAGGAGGTTGTTATATGTTACACATAATATATGTAAACTACCTTATAAACACCGTTCACAGTCGTAACAAAAAGTCTGTCTGTCTGTGCGAATGAATGCCAGTCCTACCAGGGGGTGTCGTAATATACAGCTATTGGATAATGAAGGTTTACACAGGCAGAACCTCCTTTTGTAATACTTTTTTAGCTACAAAGGGTGAGCCAGGAAACCTCAAAATAATTTGGGAAATATTTTCTTTCTTCATCATCATCATAGCCGTTTTTTTTGGGAGGGTGGGAAATCAACAATCGACTCCCGCTCTGGGCGGAGCGGAAGAGAGTGTCAAACTTCTACTGACTAAAACCCAACCATGTTTTTCCTTTCCCAGCTTTGTTGGGGTCGGGATCCAGCCCACCCAGTTGGCCCCTAGGGTTTGAATTTCGAAAAATCCTCTTTTTTATTCCTTTTCTATTTATGTATAATTCCCTTTATAATTAAAGGGAACCTCTGTGGAACATTTCAGCTTTGTAGGTCCAAGGATTCGGGTTGGACGTTGATGAGTCAGTCAGCCAGGACTGCTCTTTTTATTAATATACATAGATTAAAAATATATATTTTAATGATTTTACTAATAATTTAATTAAGGGGCACAACACAGTGATTTTATTTCCTGTACACATTGCGTTGTGATTGTCCATCTACATACATCTCTGTGTAAGGAGTCCACCTCGCACATCCTCTTTCGAAAGATATGAGTGAGAATGTGTTTAAATTCTTGTAATTATTGTGTCTGTAGCAATAGGTCGAGCCTATTGCTACAGACACAACCTGCACAACCAGAGATTGTAGACATCAAAGTCAATATCTATAGTTGTTAATTTAAATTAATTAAATCATTTTAATTGGTGGCTTTCTCACCAACTGGCGAGAAGAAGCACTAGAAGTTAAAAGAATGGAGAGAGGCCTTTGCCCAGGAGTGGGACAAAACAGGCGAATTCAAAAAAAAAGTAAAAAGAAATGTACACTTGTACATTTTAAACATTCCCCTAAATACGGTATAAAAATATTAAAAAATAGCTCACCGGTCTCAGGAACAGGGTCCAAGTCCGTCAAACCTACCGGACGGTCAGGGCTTCTAGAGGAACCGACACGAGGCTGTACCGTACCACCTTCTGAATCAGGCCTTCCCCAGGTATTGGTCGAGGACCTTGGTAATTAAACCATTGGATGAATCTACTATTGGCACAATGATTGCCAAGTTCACATTCGACACGACTACAACCTCGCGAGCCAAGTCAATATAGTTGTTGTTCATTTCAGATCGTTTACAATTAGGATCAGAGCCTACCTGCGTTATTGGAACTTACCAAATGATACGTTGCAATCGGTGCAAATGCAGAAAAGGAATCTGGGTCTGTACTAAGATGAACTGTCATCATACGTCAAAAGAATCGAAGAAACAAAGCCTCGCTTTCAAAAAAGGTAATTGAAGGTCTATTTAAATAGGTACCGTTATTAAGTGATCTGGAGATGCCTTTGTTGACAGACAAACTGTTCCATAAAACATCCAGTTCTTCTTCTTATCGTGTGGGCAGTAAGGTCTAACGACCCCACACACCCTAGTGTCAGAGTTTCTAAACCGCCGCAAGGGCCTTTGACATGTTTTGACGACCGCCATTTGGCGGCCGGGACCACCGGCTTATACGTGTCTTCCGAAGCACGGAACCATCTTTTTATCAGACAATCAGGTGATTCAAGCCTGCCATGTCTTAACCAAACTGGAAACAACTTCACAAAGTATGCTTCCCGTGGGAATCGAACCCAGGTCACAAGGCAAACGCCTAAACCACTCGACCACGGAGGCAGTTAACATCCAGTTGAAAATCATGCAAACACAAGGCATTATGATAAAATCAGTTTAGTTTGCTAGGGTTGCTGTTGGTGGAATTATAGTCTCTATTGACTTGGTGATATTTTACTTGGATTATAATAGGTGGCAACCCTAAGTGGAGGGATGAAAGGGACTGCAGGGTTTACTAGGGATCAGAGCTGGCTGCGTGGCTACCGCGCTCAGAAACCTCTAGCTAATCAATGACAAAATGTTATTTTTTTGTGAATGGCATCTCGCAATTCAACCTAGGAGGTTTGCTTCTGCGTAATCGGGCAAATCCCGTGAATGCTTTGAGTTTAAAGCCTCCAGCCAGGGGCAAATAAACTAACTAACCGCTAAGGGCACCCTCTGCGGGGTACAGACCACGTCTTAGGACGTCACTGGGAAGGGGGCAGCCAGGGGACAGGCTGTATCTGAGAGATATTATTTATGGGCTGGATTAACTCTACTGGCTCTGCGACGCGGGCTAGCACTAACAAGGGTCGGGGAGGGCATGAATCAAGTATATCAAAGTAGGACGGAAATCTATACCTATTTGTCCTAAGTATACTGGTTTCCCTCCTACTTTCCTGGATAGGGTCATCTGGGACAATTTTGTTTAAATACAGCTCTGCTGAAAGAGCAGTGGTGGCCCAGTGGTGGCGGCCCCGACTTACGAACAGTGAGTCGTGGGTTCGAACCCCGTCAGGCGCATTACTTTGTGTATTTATTTCATCACCACTGCTCTCAAAACGGTGAAGGAAAACATCGTGAGGAAACCGGCATGTCTTAGAACCAAAAAATTCGAAGACATGTGACATCTACCAATCCGCACTGGGCCCGCGTGGTAGATTATAGCCTATCCCTCTCCTAGAGAGGAGGCCTGAGTCCCTGCAGTGGGAACATTATAGGCTGATGATGATGATGATGACAGCTCTGCTTAAAAAGAGGTTACGGTATACAAATGTGCATAAAATAAATAAATACTTCAGTGTGTAGTGCTCTGTAGATGAAGTGTATATTATGTGTCTGTAAAACTACCTTTTATAGACCGTTCACAGTCGTAACAAAAAGTCTTTGCGAATGTCTTAATGCCAGGCTTACCAGGGGGTGTCGTATATCCAGTAATAACAACATTTTTCACTCAAAAACGAAACCACTTGGTTTCGCAGCAATAACTTTTTTTAGGGTTTGGTTTCATGTTCATAATGCTTGGTTAGGTAGCTAGAGCAGCGGTGGCCCAGTGGTGGCGGCCACGACTTACAAACAGTAAGTCGTGGGTTCTAACCCAGGCAGGCTCATTACTTTGTGTAATTTATTTCATCACCGCTGCTCTCAAAACAGTGAACGAAACCATCGTGCGGAAACTGGCATGTCTTAGATCCGAAAAATTCGAAGACATTGTGACATCTAGTGACATCTACCAACCCGCACTGGGCCCGCGTGGTGGATTAGGTATAGCCAATCCGAGAGGGATTGGCTATAATCCACCACGCGGGCTAGAGAAGAGGCTGATGATGATGAATGCTTGGTTGACGGTATCGTGCACAATACACGTCTTACTATGTTAAAAATATGATTCTTTCAGCTCCAACGTCTTTGCGGGTGGCAAATGAAAGTTTTGAAATTAAAGAATGCACTGTCGGTGAACGGCACAGAGTAGATGTTTGTAACTATTGTTATTGTAACGAGGACGGCAAAATAATCTGCTCCAAAAACAAATGCGAACTGAAGCGTACGTATCCATAATGAACCGTGCTGCCGTGCAGTCGCTAGCATATCAGGCTATTGCAGTCTATCAAATACATTTTCAACTTTATCAGTAAAGCATTAGGTTTAAGGTTGATTGGAAAAAAATACAGTTTCAAGTAGCTTGATGTGCCGTCTGTACATTTGAATTTTCAAGTAGAATCTTCGAAAATTTGGTATTTCAAAGATAAGTGGGAAGGAGGATTATGATTTTTCTACAGCTCCGCTATTCTTTTCTAATTAATTTTGTTGCGGGATCCAAGACAGTTTAAATTATTTTTCTGGGACTTCGTCGAGCTTCATTGTCTCGGCGCTTTTCTGGTGGTCGCCTCTGTTGATTATGGATTTCAGGAGTGAGCTTGGTTTGGATAAAATGTAATGTATGTAATTATAAATGGTAGGGAGGGAAGGGAGGCTTTGCCCCGTAGTGGGACACTGAAGGCTAAAAATAATAATATTACGCACTACCCTGTATCTAACACTATAATAATAATAATATTCCACAACTATCACACAACGCCATCTAGTCCCAAGCTAAGCAGAGCTTGTGTTATGGGTACTAGACAACTGATAAACATACTTATATATTTCTAAATACATACATATTATAGATAAATTACACCGAGACACAGAACAAATCATCGTGCTCATCACACAAACATTTGTCCTGGGTGGGAATCGAACCCACGACCTCCGGCATAGCAGTTAGGGTCACTAACCACTAGACCAACAGGCCAGTCGTATATGACTTCTATGACTTCTGTATGTCTTTTAGTTCATTTAACCGTCACAGATCTGGAGATCTGCCACATTGTAAGTGTTAACAGATAGAGCTATTCTTCCTGTATAGCTTTTTTCCGCTCCCTCACAGGTTAAGTCGTGCTTGCCTAGGTTGGTCAGTGATGGGTGATCGCTGGGTGTATATTTTTTCTTAGAGTAGGCTAGTTGACTCAGAAAAAAAATCTAATAATGTGTGTTCTTACTTACAGAGATAGTTGAGCCGTATCAAGACAGAAGTAATTATTATTTGTATAATAATAACTAGCTTTTTAGCTAAGTATACTAAAAGAGGACATTTACCGATTTTTGGATGTGTATATTCATTCGTAGTTTCGGCGAGACAAGTATTTATTCATTTTACGATATTCATGGTCAGCATAATACCAATAACAAATCTTCAATGCTTCTCCGGGTCTAGCCCGGCAAGTCTAACACTCCCTGCGGCTCCACCCAGCGCGGTAGGACTCATTTGATGATTTCCCACCATTCCCACCACAGATGACAGAAACAACAGGAGATATGGCAAGGAGGCGTGGTACATGCGAACTCATGTGGCCACGACGGGGCCTTATGCCACTTTCAATAATAAGTCGAATGTCAACTTGCGACGTCTTCACTGCTCGTGATTTTTTACAAAATGCCGCGTTGTTCAGTGAATGTTTGTAAAAATAATAGCTGTATTGTGAATTACACGAAAGATGGTATCTCATTTCACACGTAAGTACTACAAAAATAATGTTTTTCATATTAAATTCATTAAAACATTACTTCGTGGTACGAGAAACATGATGAAAAACCAAATCAATTGTTTTCATTTGGAACAAAAACCATTGCTTGTTTAGTACAAATCGACCAGTGAATCGGCTGATCTAATAGCGCAATGGATAGGTGTTTTTACTGATGCTCTCACTCACACAATATTTTCGAAAAGCTGCTGCTGTCAGTCTTTGTGAGCTAGAGATGTCTAATTGTGATGTTTGTAGTTGTCGTTATTTTATACGATGATTCTGCGTATACGTATACGAATGGTTATACATATTATGCATTATACAATTAATTACTCTACACAATTGTTACTGCAGTATTTTATTATTATTATCGTATTGTATGGCGTTACTGAGCGTTGCCGTAAATGGAGATAAGAAAAACCAATATTCTGTACTATGTATTTACTAATAAAATATAAATTTATTTTGAGTTTAAACAACAAATTATAAATATAGGTAGGTACTAATAACAACGTTTATGTTATCACGCTTTCTTATTTTTGCAAGCAATACTGAAAATAGAAAGTGCTTTTTATTGCTTAATATTGACTGAATAAATAGTATTCATTGGTTGCTCGAGTTATCTATCTATCTATCTATATACCTAAATAAAAAGAGAAGTCCTGACTAACTCACTGACTGACTGACTAATCAACGCCCAGCCCAAACCCTTGGACCTAGAAAGCTGAAATTTTGCACAGAGGTTCCCTTTATAATGTAGACAAGGAATAAAAAAGGATTTATTTTTTGAAATTCAACCCCTAAGGGACTTAAATAGGGAATGAAAGTTTGTATGGAAAATCGTCATTTTTGTAGTTAAACCGACATCCACGCGGGCGAAGCCGTGGGCAAAAGCTAGTCTTTTATTAAATCAATAGCTAATGGGAATGCATGTAACTGGGAACTTCAGAATTCGGGCATTAAATAGCCGATGAAATGTAAAAAAGTATTGTGTAAAAAAAATTAAGCGAATACTTAAAGACATTAGATTTTCTTTATTGGCGACTCACACACGGCTACACATCAAGCTACACATTTCTAGTATATGCTGATCTCGCATTGTATAGGATTTTCGTCGTACAATGCGTGGTCACTGTAAACTGAAAATGTTCCCATAGCTTGATGTGTAGCCGTGTGTACTCGTGCATGATTCTTCTTTCATTGCATCTTGCTTTTATTATTAACTAGCTGATGCCCGCGGCTTCACCCGCGTGGATGTCGTTCAAATTATATACTAAAACCTTCCTCTTGAATCACTCTATCTATTAAAAAAACCGCATCAAAATCTGTTGCAACACATCTGTGGTGTAAGTTAATATTACGATTTACTACAGACACAAATCAATATATTTTTTTTTTAATCAACCTGTTTTGAATAAATGACTTTTTTTTATTTTGAATGATTTCTGGACATATTGTTTTTTATTTATAATATATTATTTTCAGGACCCCAAAATAACTTTATTACAATATAATAATAAATAGAACGAATCGATAACTTTTCGATTTAGTCAATCACTAGCGTCGAAGTAAAACAAAATGTATTAAGTAAATTGTGCGGTGCATGGTAAATACACGCTGTGACTGAAGGGATAAGTTTTATAATTGATTGTGTAGTACGTAATGTTTTAAGAAATGCGGATGTGTTTGCGAATGCGTATATCTATTGTTTTTACTGCTCTGCGTGTGTGAACTGACGACACAGGTCCCCATACATTTTCGGCTAAAGGGCATATCTCCTGTTGTTTCTGTCATCTGTGATTCCCACACTCCAATAAAGATAAAGAAATTGAGTGTTGAAAAGGTTGAGTGGTCGCAAGCGCGACTGCTGGGGCATAAGATCCTAGGTTCAATACCAGGATCGGCCAAAGTGATGTTGGGTTTATGTATACTTGTTCACGTTTGAACGCGCGGGCGCGGCCGCGGGTGGCGTGACGAGTTCGTGTTCACATTGGCCGCCAGGCGTTTGCGCGAGTTTGACGTCGTATGATGCCTGTGTTTACTTTGCCAAATCGGAGTTCTAGCCTGAACAGCACCAATAAACTCTTCTGTATTGAAAGACATGATGAAAACCGGTGTCTACCGTTTCTAGCGATAAGTTCATACTGGTTGAACTTACCTGACGTCGCGAGTGAATCGCGCGCTCCGCCGCTAGTTCAACGTGAACACACACAAACATCTCACGCGTTTGATATTGCCGCGAGCGCGCCGCGCGCGCCAGTCGCTAGTTTGCCCGCTACTTAGACCGCACGTGCGTTTCGTACGTGAACACTTGTATATTACCACACCTCGGACACTCCATACAACGCCCGCAAAATAATTACCTATTACTACTACATAAACAAATAACGTTTGTGCACGACGTGCACGTGCAAATGTGTGCGTAAACTCTAGTAGGGTTGTCGTAGCCTAAAAAATCACGCGGAAAGTGCAACGGTCTGCGTCGCGAAAACCGAACGACGACTAATACGAGCGCGAGCCATTGCTCAAGAGTCGGCGACGACTACCTCGAAGTGCGGGGTGAGGTGCGGTATTTAATATGAGCGCGGGGAAGGGAGTGTCCCTTCTGTACGTAGTACTATTATGTATTCTGTGATATTACGCCATATGTTTGATATTTCGTGACCGCGCCCGCCACCGCGCTCGCGAGTCAACGTGAACGAGTACTTTCCGTCAGGAATTTATCAGTAGCAGTCACGGAGTCTGAACTTTTGCCAGGTTGATGGCAACAGGCTCACCTTCTATTGCAGGCCTTAAGGTTGCACAAGCCAGTCATTCTTCCATACAAACGTAGTATGGTGATTACTCCTCTGGTTGACGGTGTAGGTTCAAAATTAAAAATTGCATCAACTGCTCTTGTCATTATCTAGGCCTCTATGGAAGCAGAATTGGAAAAAAATAATTTTATTTTGAACAGATACATTCAATGGGTTTTTCATGGTATCCATACTACCAAAGGTCTGCATAGAAACAATCGCGCGCCCGTTTTAGTTGTGTCTCTTTCGCTCTATGCATTTCGCTCGTGATGTCGGATGAAATAGCATGCATTTTAGCCCCGCCCACCAACTAGTTCGTGCCGTTGGCTTGTTTACCCTTAAACATTACTGATGGGTGTATTGTGTACTCCTCTGCCTAACCCTTCGGGGATTACAGCTGTGATGTTTACGATTTCCAGGTAATTTAACCGATGGCAGATTGTGCGTTGTAGGATCGCGGTTCAGAAAGGGTGTATGCAATTATTGCTATTGTAACTACGACCGAGAACTCATCTGTTCTAAAAACAAGTGCGAAAAAGACACGTTATTTAGTAAGTGTTTTTTTTAATCTTCTATACTTCTATAGCATGTAGCAAAGCGCGATTATAAAGGATTTAGTTTAAACCATCGAAAAATATATATACATTTATTTTTTTAAACTTTGCCCCTCACTAGGAATTTCTCCTGTATCGTGGGTGCGTTCACAAACATTTAAACTCGCAAACACAAATACCCAGACCCGAAACAACTATCTGTAGGTCATACAAATATTTGTTCCGTGTGGGGATCGAACCCGCGACACGCAGCGCAGCAGTCCATTGCTTGAGCCACTGCGCCAACCGTGCCGTCAAACTTGGCTATCCTGTATAACTGTCCTGTTAAAAAACAATTATCTGCGTAGCCTTATCCAAGTATGTTGGGGTCGGCTTCCAGTTTGACCAGATGCAGCTGAATACCAGTATTTTATATGGAGCTTCTGGCTATCTAATCTCCACAACCCAGTTAGTACTAGGTAATACGATACCTCTAGTAACTGCCGACTACCTGTAACGGCTGGACTTTGTCAGGTACCTCGGAAAGCACGTCAACCTGTTCAGTTGGTACCAGCTGTCTGATCTGCTGTGTGTGCTACAAATATTTATTTTGGCAGTCGTTTCAGGTAGTCTTACCAAAGGGTATCGTATTACCTAGTGTAGGAGAAGCCAGAGCAAAAGGGAAATAAAAGCTTCTATTTGAACAGATTTAAGCATGATTTATTTACTAGGTTCAGAACATCAAAATAAGCACATAATAAAAGCTACAGCATAACATATACCAGTTTATTATAAAAGTTCACTGTACTTACACAAGTATTTTAGAGCTCCTTACACTTTCAAAGTTCAGAAAAGAATGTCCCGCTAAAATGGCGCCTTGGACCTTTTAAAACCCTCTGTACTACAGACTGCAATAGTCAACTGTCATTCCAATAACCGTTGGCGCCATTTTAGCATTTCAACTCAATCAAATAACTTATTTATACAAAACAATTCTCTAATTTATAAAAAATACTGTAAAACTTCTTCTACTAACTATCTTAAAACTATTCATAAATGTATTTAAATAGCTAACACTAGTATTAACTGGCTTGTGGAGGTCAGATAGGCAGGTGCTCCATGTAAAATACTGGTATTCAGCTGCATCCGGTTAGACGGGAAGCAAGATGTTGATAGTAGCAAGTTTTTATTAAAATTATTATTTTTTAGGGACAAGGTATTTACCAGCTCGATATTTCTGCGATTCTGACGAGAAAACGATACTATACAGGATTCATCAAAGTTGTAACTATTGCTTCTGCAATGAGAAACGCGAGCGAGTCTGTACCGATTTCAACTGTGGCTCCAAAAGTAAGTACAACAGTTTTTGCATACCGAATAGGGGCTGTGGATACGAGTGATTGGAGCATGGTTGTATAACTTTATATTTCTATACTTTGAGTAGCGTTGGCCCACTGGTGCCGCCGCGCCCCGACTTACGAACAGTAAATTTTCAAAACATGGGTGGTTTTTAGTTAGGTAGTAGAAGTCTGACACTCCGTCATGAGTCATTTGATGATTTCCCACCCTCCAAAAAAAAAACAAGAAATGTTTCAAAATATAAATTCATGCCAACACGCAAAATTATATGTGTTTTGTAAACGAATCGACTTCCAACCACTATCATTATTTTTTGTGTATAAAAAAAAACATATTCATACGTCATATTACTAAGACTACATGCAGAAGATAACATTTACATTAATTAATATAAAGTAGGTTTCTATCGTCTCCCTCTTACCCAGCATGTTAGAAAAGGAAGAAGTGTTTCAAAACTTTAGTTTTTTTAGAAATTGTAACGAAACCAACGGTGACGATGAAGCCTAAATCAGATTATTTAAGTTCAGACGAGAGAGCTTGCGCTGAAGGTAGCTATCGTCGAGTCGACGAATGCAATTATTGCGTTTGTCAGGATGGATTTGAATTATGCACACGAAAGAATTGTTCGAAGGACTTTAAAAGTATGTATTGTTTTTTTTTTTAATGGTTCCCCACTCTAGGAATTTCTCCCGTATCGTGGGTGCGTTGACAAACATTAAAAGTCACACCCACTAAAATATAACTTTTAAAAGTACCAAGTCTCGCAACTCAGTTCTTCTACCTTAGAAGTTGTGAGATGCATGTATAGACCAGGGTATTTAATTTTTAAAAACAAATAAAATTATAGTAGGATGAAACCCAATGGAAAAGGTAGAGAATATAACAAAAATTAAAAGGACAAATAAATTACGGTCGATCTGAGGTCGGGAAGTGGGGGTGGGGGGGTTTTTAAGGGGGAAAAACGGTTCATCTCGATTTCCGGCAAAACTACAAGTCTTATGGAAAAAAGTGAAACCGCAAAGTTGTAGGTAATAAAAAATAAACTAAACTAAAAATTCGTGGTTGCCCTAAAAACATATACAATCTTGTTTACTCGTACTTCTTAAATGGTTCCGCGAAACTCAAACTCGGACATCATTCTATGTCAAAGTCCCTTACCATGGGATGCCCTCAGGGTTCGGTTATGGGTCCGTATGTATGGAACGTAGGCTTCGATGACTTCCTCGCGATTCCACTTCCATACGGCTGTTCATTAACCGGTTACGCGAACGACGGCCTGCTGCTCATTCAGTCAAGTACTCGGGCTGGACTCGAAAATTTGGCTGACGCTTGCCTAAAATTAATATCCCAGTGGGGTGATCGTAACCGTCTGACCTTTGCACCACATAAAACTTATCAACTTCTTTTAAAAGGTAATCTTAAATCATGGCCTAGTATTAAATTTAATAACGTTCCCGTGAAAAAGAAGGAGTCCGTATGCTACCTTGGGTTTGTCTTAGAGAGGAATTTTTCATTCATTGAACACATAAAAACCGTCGGTGAAAAAGCTAAAAAGAACTTTTATGCTTTAACGAGAATATCCAAATCTACGTGGGGTTTATCATTTTTAACTTTAAAGACGATCTATGGGGCTACTTACTTGGGGTGTATGTGCTACGGGGCACCAGTTTGGGCCGATAGGGCCACCATAGGAGCTGTACGACGTAAATTACTTCAAAGTCAGCGGTTGGCTTTGATTTTCTTGTGTAAAGCATATAGGACGGTTAGTACTGAAGCCTTACCGGTACTGGCAGGGGTACTTCCAGTTGATCTTGAAGTACAGCGCCGTGCTTCAATGTACTACTGCGCACGAGAGACCGCGGACGCAGACTTTTTAACGCAACGTGACCGTGCTAAAATAGCTAGATTACTTAAACCACAGACTGACGTCTGGGAGGAACTTTTGTCTGAATGGCAATGTAGGTGGGATAATTCCATCAAAGGCCGACACCTCCACCAGTTCTTTCCATCCGTTCGTGAGCGGCTGGCCAGGACATGGCTGGAGGTGGATCACTGTGTCGCCCAATTTCTCACAGGTCATGGTAACTTTAAGAGTAAATTATTTTCCTTCAAGCTTGTTGCCTCGCCTTTTTGTCAATGTTCTACATCTGACTGCGAATTTGAACAAACTGCACATCACATTTTATGGGAGTGTAGTCTTTGGCAGAATGAACGTAATATTATGTTAAATAGTGTACAGGTTACATCCGGAGTTATTTACTATACGGACCTTGTAGAAACTAGAACAAATTTCCGTGCGTTTAAGCATTTTTGTCATACCTATTATTGGAATCAAATATAACAGCTCACAACTTAGGACCCAGTAATATTAATGACAATAATATCCGTGGTGCTAGGCAACTGGGCTTATCCCAGTTGTATACGTCCCTGTGTGCCTATTGGCCTTGTTCTGTTCTGTCTCCTGCTGATATGGAGGGAAGTGGAAATTATGTTTTTTCCTACTCCTCCGCTATTCTTTTCTGATTAATTTCGTTGCGGGATCCAAGACAGTTAAATCGCTTCTCTGGGACTTCGTCGAGCTTCATTGTCTCGGCGCTTTTCTTGTGGTCGCCACTGTTGATTCTGGCTAACAGGAGTTACAGTGGTTTGGGAATAGTGTGGCGGGCTTGTCCCAATTAAAAAAAAAAAAAAAAAAAAAAGATCTACAACTTTTTTTTCACATAACCTCAAAATATATGTGAAAAATTCAAAAAAAACAAGTTTTTGATTTTGTATTTTTATCTTTTGCAACTTTTAATTTTTTTTACGAAATTACTAAATTTTCCGTAGGTCTCCACTATATTTAAATTATCTTAAAATAACAATAAATAGGCATGAAACAGCAATAAATACGCTTATAATTTCTTGTCTGGGCCTTATTATTTGGTAGTGGATATTATTTCGCAGCATTTGTGTGCAATTATTTGCGTCTGATTATCATAATTTTATGTGGATGAACTGATGATGAAAACAAATCAACAGTTTTACGAAACTTGTCTTACAACTAAATAGTTTTTTTCTTTTTCGGTAGTTACCTTCTACTTCTTGAACACCAACAACGGATTTTAACTTTTTAACAGCCACGGACGTTCTATGGACGTCAAATTAAAACGTGCTCACAACGCCTGGGACAGCATGGCACTTCGTAAATAACACGTTTTTGCATTTCAAAATAAACATTCAAATATATTTTTGTGTTGTTTCATTTTTTCAAAAATCATTCCTTAGTAGTTATTATATTATTACACAAAGATGTAACAATTAGCCACTCTGTATTGGGAAATGATCACTTATTATAGAACAACATGCAAAACATATCATTTGGCGTGCAAATCTATGCCATTAATGTGAAGAGACGTCAGCTAGTGATGGGTAAGGAAAACAAATACGATAAAAGCTTTATGAATTATTTTATGAAAACAAATTAAAATACTTCACAACTACATGCCGAAAATTATTTCTCGTTTACTACATTTTACATCAGATTAAATGCAAAGGAAACTATTAAATAAAAAAAACTACTAAGTGACAAACTCATGAGTTAAAAGTACAAATCAATAATTTTGTTGCACCTCTCGCGCATCCCTGTCAACGAAATCCTTTACAGTACTAGTACGAGACAGACACATGTCTTAGAACCAAACAATTCGAAGACATGTGACATCTACCAACCCGCATTGGGCACTCGTGGTGGATTATAGCCCAATGTCTCTCCTAGAGAGGAGGCCTGAGTCCCTGCAGTGGGAACATTATAGGCTGATGATGATTTTGTACGCCACAGACGCAACAGTGCGCTATGACGTCATTGCACGATGCCGGACACTGATAGTGTAGTAAATATTTTAATATTCAATACTAAGTAAGTATTTTTTGTTTAATATCTAAATCCCGTAAATAAAAATGAGTAAAAACCCGACTACGACAAAAAAAACGACGCTGAAAAAGAATGAAACAAGATTTTCAGGATAGAACAAAAAGAAAAGTCGTAGTCACACGGTATTAAATTGTTTAGGTTGGTACCTATAACGTGTGACTACTACGGCTTTTCTTTTTGTTCAGGATATAACAAAAAGAAAAGCCGTAGTCACACGGTATTAAATTGTTTAGGTTGGTACCTATAACGTGTGACTACGGCTTTTCTTTTTGTTCTATCCTGAAAATCTTGTTTCATACTTTTTCAGCGTCGTTTTTTTTTGTCGTAGTCGGGTTTTTAGTTTTTTACTTTTTTTTATTTAAACAATTTTGGTTTTAAATATTTTTTTACTCTTGACTTTTTGTCCGCTAGAGGGCGTGATTTTTAATTTGAGCAATATTTTGGAAATGTACAAGTGAGGCCCTTTCAAATGATACCAAACACGGCGTATCTATCTCCATTTTTTTATTTTTAAGCCTTACTTTTTGTCCGCTAGAGGGCGCCAAATCGCTTTTTGTGACACGTCACGTAGCCTATGTTCAGCGGAAAATTAAGACGGTTCTAACGATACCTCATATGTCGAGTTCCGATAAGTAGATTAGAAGCTATGAGGGAACAGATGAAGATACTCCCATACATAATAATAATAATAATATTCCACAACTATCACACAACGCCATCTAGTCCCAAGCTAAGCAGAGCTTGTGTTATGGGTACTAGACAACTGATAAACATACTTATATATTTCTAAATACATACATATTATAGATAAATTACACCCAGACACAGAACAAATGATCGTGCTCATCACACAAACATTTGTCCTGGGTGGGAATCGAACCCACGACCTCCGGCATAGCAGTTAGGGTCACTAACCACTAGACCAACAGGTCAGTCAATACATACATACATACATAAATAAATACATACATACATACAAACATTCATACATACACACATAGCCAGTCAAAATCATAACCCTCCTTTGACTTTGCCGTAGTCGGGTAAAAATGACAACAGAACAGCTCCTTCAAGTGTTAGAAAGCGTAGAAGATGATTAATTGGGCAGATCTATAGACAGTGTTGATTTAGACCTAAGTATTAATTTTATTTCACCGGAAAACCAGATGCAGAAAGAAGTAAACAACAGAATAGAATTAAGGCATTAAGTACGCCTATGTACACACATCAAAAGTGTCTAGGGATCAACATATATTTTTGCAATAACTTTTCTCCTGATTGATATTAATTAAAATTTTCTTTAAGGATTCATCAAATAACGTGTTTTCGTTTGTCACAGTAACGATAAACCAAGTCACCCTTGCATTAATAAAGAAATTTGCCATTTTCCTAATAAAGGGATTTTTGACATTTGAACCACTAACATTAAAGTTCGAAAAAAAGACTGAAATAACAGTTTTCTTTAAAATTTTATTGGGTAACTTAAACAATTAATAATCCGTGTTTCTATCGCGAACACTAACAACACAAGAACATCGGTTTGGCATACTCAAAATGAGTTCATCCAAATCACGCTGTGGAATGGCCACCCATGTTCGTTGCAACAACAAAAAAAGGTCTTCTTGCGACTGGATACCCTCCATATTCGGCAGAGCTCTTCTCTGTAGCATATCCCACGCATGCTCAATCGGGTTCAAGTCTGGCGACTGAGCAGGCCAGGGCAGGACATTGATGTTAGCTGCGGCGAGAGTCTGTCTTACAACTCTTGCGCGTGTGCGGTCGTGCATTATCATGCATTAACTGAAATAAGGGACCGATTTGCACTTGTAGAGGAACGATGACGTCTGATACAATCGTCTTAGCATAAATTTGAGCGTTGAGTTTGCCTCTGATCCAAATCAACTCAGTTGTTCCGCCGATCCAAATACCCGCCCATACCATGATGGTTCCACCACTATAAGGATGGACTTCCTGGCAGGATTTTAATCGCTGTTGGCGTCCAGGGGTTCTCCAGTGTCGTATACGTCTTGTATCCGGTCTCATACCAAAACGAGACTCATCAGAAAAGCACACGAAACGCCATTGTTCTTCTGCCCAATTTCTGTGTTCAAGAGCCCATTGATATCGAATCCTACGATTGTCATTGCTATAGGTGGTACCCGTAGCGGTCTTCGAGAATGAAGGTTCACTTCATGCAAGCGGTTTCTGACTGTTTGGTCGCTAATTAAGTTCCCTGAAGAGTGATGAAGCCTCACGGCTAACATCATGGCGGTTATTGTTGGAGCTCTTCGAGTTAAGATTTGAATGTATCGGTCTTGTCTCCGTGTGGTGCAGCGATACCGTCCTCCATGGCGCTCAGCCACGGTACCAGTGCTTCGGTAACGTGTCCAAAGTCGACTGATAACACTCTGACTTGTATTCAGAGCTAAAGCCACAGTACGTTGCCGGGAACCAGCTTCTATCATTCCCACGGCTCTGAGCATTTCTTCCCTGCTTAAATGACGTCGCCGCTCCATAATAACGTTGGTTTTAATCAGAAAAATGTGTTATTTCAGTCTTTTTTTCGAACTTTAATGTTTAGTGGTCCAAATGTCAAAAATCCCTTTATTAGGAAAATGGCAAATTTCTTTACTAATGCAAAGGTGACTTGGTTTATCGTTACTGTGACAAACGAAAACACTTTATTTGATGAATCCTTAGAGAAAATTTTAATTAATATCAATCAGGAGAAAAGTTATTGCAAAAATATATGTTGATCCCTAGACACTTTTGATGTGTGTATGTACTACTCCAAACATGAAGTTTCAATAAATAATATAATAATTATTATTAATTTCGCATAAACAAATTGTAGATTTACAACATTTAAGTTAAATAATAACAACAGGTAACACAGAAGTTGTAGTCTACAATAAAGTGGTTGAAGCTCTGTTCTTCTAATAAATGTTTCATAAAAAATAATTAACGCAATAGACTCGTAGCTGATTTCGTAGCATTTGTAGCACATCACGTAGCCTTCGTAGGCCTTTCTCATAAAAGGAAGTAAGTCGGGTCCATATTGGCTCACCTAAAGTTCTTTACCCGAAATTGTTCTTCCTAACGATTTGTAATCCGAATGATCACTCTTCCTAAAAATTTTCATTCTAAAGTTTTCATTCATACTATTTGTAGTGCTACCGGCGAAGTTCATAACACTCATGTTTCCGGAAATTGTAATTCATAATATCATTATTGTAAATATATTTAAACTCCGCAGCGGCGGCCCAGTGATGGTGGCCCCGACTTACGAACAGTAGGTCGTGGGTTCGAAGTTTCGAAACCAGGCAGGCGCATTACTTTGTGTAATTTATTTCATCACCGCTGCTCTAAAAACGGTGAAGGAAAACATCGTAAGGAAACCGGCATGTCTTAGAACCAAAAATTCGAAGA
The DNA here is from genome assembly GCA_949775195.1 of Diarsia dahlii. Lineage (NCBI taxonomy): Eukaryota > Metazoa > Arthropoda > Insecta > Lepidoptera > Noctuidae > Diarsia > Diarsia dahlii. Next base: position 16,878,750 of record OX459197.1, on the reverse strand, counting down.
CATGTGACATCTACCAATCCGCACTGGGCCCGCGTGTTAGATTATATATAGCCCATTCCCCTCATAAAGAGAGGAGGCCTGAGTCCCTGCAGTGGGAACATTAATAGGCTGATGATGATGATGATGATGATTTAAACTCCTACTGTTTTTTATCATAACGCTTTATCGCCTAAACATGATTACCCACCATTTCACTCATACAACTGTTTAGAATAATTAAAGTCGTTTCACTGTTTTTTGTCTTAAATGCATGAAATTCAGGTCAGAGTGTCGTCTTGGGGGCACTATGAAAAAAATACTTAGAATTTAGCGACCAATTTCGAGGTAGGTAGTATCTTTGCATACTATATAATACTGATCATCATCATCATCAGCCTATAATGTTCCCACTGCAGGGACTCAGGCCTCCTCTCTACGAGAGGGATGGGCTATAATCTACCGCGCGGGCCCAGTGCGGATTAATAGATAATAATACTGATTATTATGAATAAAAAGAAATCTAAACAAGAAAGATATGATTTTGAATAATAGTGTAAAAGATGGTTATGTTGAGAAAATATAGAAAAACAAATAAAAGTATAATAGATGTTTATTGCTACTGACATTATGAAGTTGAATGCTTCGGAATTAAAACATTAGAGACAGAGTAGTAAGGAATTGTGATTGTTAGGATGAAAAATGTTAGGAAGAACATTTTCGGATTTCCAATTATCGGAGTTGAAAATTTAGGTGAACTTTGGCGCACCCAAGTAAGTCGCATCTTGCTACACTGGGCTACCAGTCCAGCGGAACACCAATGAGAACAACAACAACCAACATGGAGTAACAATGCCTAATTACATAGTTCCTTTAAAACTACAAGTCAGTCTAGTGCCATAAAAGTACGAGACCATTTTGTGGCATTGTGCGCCTAATCCTTTATTTTGTTTCCATGCAAAACACAACATTATAGATCATTTAAATTCTATTAGAATTTCTGTCTAGCATGCATAGTGGTTAGAGGTTATATCATCACCATATTTGATGTCTATACAAATACATATATGCATTACAAAACATTAAAAATCCTTGACGGGTTCTGTTGCAAACTCATGTTTATATTTTGGCAGCTATTGTTTGTTTTTTTCATCTTAGGTGCGCGAGTGTTTGTATAATATTTGCATAGTGTAATAGGGTAGTTGACAAAAAAATCTAATTAGTCAGCCAGATAGATTTCCAAAAAATATTGGAGACTTATTTTTTCTTTTTCACGTAGACAAAAAATTAAGTCGATATAGTGATTCGAAAACTCATGTGACGTCACATTGCAGAACAGTTTTTACCGGAAAGTGATGTCACAAGCCCTCACTCATGACCTTTGACGCATTTTATCTTCGCAAAACGTTATAATTATATTTGATAACCAAAAAACACGTATCCAATATTTTAATCTAACTGACGGACTAAACTGAACCATTTTATTTTTAGTCAGGAAACATCCACCCACACCCTATCGGTGGTCCTGGTCACCCATCCACAGACCAACCTAGGCAAGCGCGGCTTAACCTAAAGATTGACCTGAGTGGCAGTTATTATTAAGCCAAGTCGTGAAAACTATACTACTAAAAGTAAAGCTGCAGTTGCAATAAAATCCATTAGTTCCTGCCAGCCGTTACCTGTCGTCATCACTCGCGCCATCTGGTGCCGTTTCATTAAACTGATGAAATTGCTCTACCTCATTTCAGTAACACCTGCTTGAACCATACTTTGTTAATTTGAGTCGTTAATGTTTATTTTTAGTTAGTTATAAAATTTGTGTTTTTTCTCCTTGTTTATTGCATGTAATATCACGACTGCAATCCTTTAAGGGTTAGGTGGAGTAAGATAGATGGATGGTCCTCTGAGTAACCTTCGCCCAACACTATGCTAGAGTTGACTTCCTGCCTAACTAAAAATAAAAATAAAAATACTGGAATTCAGCTGTATCCGAGCTGAATTCCAGTATTTTACTTGGAGCGACTGCCTATCTGACCACCACAACCCAGATAGTATAAATTGTAGTATGTTATGATTGAGTTGTTATGACTGTCAAAAATCTTTAAAATTAAATCAAAAGTCATTTATTCAAATTAGGCTGATAATCAGCACTTTTCAAACGTCAAATTCTACAAAAGATAGTCCCCCAAAACGCCCCCACTGTTTGACACTATATAAGTGGCGGAACAAACTCCCCAGCAACACATCTGTCTGTTAGGTTAGAAGAACCAGATTCTATATCATTAAAACCGACTTCAAAAAAAAAAACACAAAAAAGTGAAAAATAAACTTTAGAAGAAAAATCAGTTTCTGAAGTCGGCGAATTTTGTTTGTTTGGTTTCATTTTTGACACCGAAAAAAAACCATCCGAAGTGAGAACCTCCTTCTTTTTTTAGAAGTCGGTTAAAAATAGTGTGTGTAAGATAATATTACGATTTACTAAAGAGACAAATTAATCAAAAAAATTGTTAAATAATAATAGCCAAAAATGACAGCCAAAACCAATCGCTTAACGTGCTTTTGAGGCAAAGAGGAAACTCGGTAAGTATATGATTCCCACATTACTTCAGTTATGTTTAATTCCGATGTAGTAGTAAGCGAGTCCATTGTCAGCATCCGGTCAAAAGTCTAGTGTTCGCTACCACTGGAATATGCCTAAAAGAAGAAAAACACCCAATAACACTTTAGCTGACCAAGCAATCGAACAATTTTAGAGTTGCAGCTTGTTAGAATTTATACCAATTCTACAATACATTAACTTTTACAAATTAATCTATTATGAAAACCACAAAGTTCTATTTTTGCCACATACAAAGTTGGGCGCACAGCCCCATTTGTTCGAGTTTTACCATTATATTTATCACTGTGCACTAAAAATATATTTGGTTGTGAACGCCGCAATGCGTTTCACACTACTTCTGTCGTGTCGTCGACTGTACAAAAATTTATATTTATTTGTTGCATCTGCTACCGTTTGCCTGGCTAGCTTATATCATGTGAGTTCACTTGTTTGTATTTATTTAATCTGCTTTCGTGTCACCTGTAGGTATACTCTATTAGCACGAAACCCATGTAGTATCGACCGATGATACGAGCGTCTCATAATATGTATCACTTTTAGATTAGTTAGAGTCCCGAACTATAAATGAATGTCAACACTATCGCATAGTTGTCCCTACTCCGGATGTATTTTTAATACCCGACTGCAAAGAAAGGGTTATGTTTTTCGCGCCTTTCTTTGTTCGTAATATTCTTTA